>JAPVLO010000009.1:0-9734495 GCA_027257055.1 Cephalopachus bancanus | reverse complement strand
TTTTATGTCTTCTTCTGAGAAGTCTCTATTCATATCTTTTGCCTATTTTCTAATAGGGTTCTTTTTTATCTTTTAGTATTTTTCAGTTCTTTGTAGATCCTGCATATTAGGCCTTTGTCATATTTACAGTTGGCAAATATTTTTTCCCATTCTGTGGGCTGTCTCCCCACTTTCCTGATGGTTTCTTTTGCTTTGCAGAAACTTTTCAGTTTGATGAGGTTCCATGTATCTCTCTTATCCTTTACTGCATTCACTTTTGGAAAGTTGATCAACAATTGGTTGCCTGCGCTTGGTCATGAAAAGCTGGAAATGAGCTCTGCCATTGGTGAGGAAATACTGACTGGCACCATTTTCTCTATCCTGGAACCAAGCAGAGACCTGCATTGCTCTGCCAGCTCTGCCTAGCCTCCAACCTGCAACCTAGGGATTATCTCCTCATCAAACTTGGAGAAAGAGACACCTCTCTCCCATGGTAGAACAGGCACAGACATGTCAAATCTAAGTGAGATACTTGACAGCAGTGGCAGCAAGCCAGGTGAGTTTAAATCTGATCCAAACTCCTCCCATAGTAGTCTGAAGGGCATCTGACCCACTCTGAGAGCAATCCTATCAGTCTTTGCTGAGAGCAGAGGTAAGGGGCTGAAGACAAGAGCTGAATGGAAGTTGGAGTTACAGGAATGACCTCAGAGCAAGTTTTGTTTTGTTTTTTTTGTTTGTTTGTTTGTTTTGCTTGGTTTTTTTTTTCAGTTTTTCTTCTCCTTTCTTTCTGTTTTTGATTACTTTTTGTACTTGCTTTGTTTCTCTTATTTTAATGCTTTTTTTTAGACTTCTTGTTTGTGTATGGGTATTTTTGAGGGAGCGAACATCAATGGGGGGATTTGTGTGTTTGTTTGATTATCTGTATGCTTTTGTTTTTGTTTTTAATCTTTTCAGTCTTTGTTTGTTTCTCTGTCCATTTGTTAGTTGGTATGCCTGTCTGTAGTCCCTCTTCTTCTCTCTCTCCCCACTTTTCTCTCATCTTCCTCCTTCCTTTTTCCATTATTTTCCTTTTTCTTACTTCATTTTGCTTTCAGGCACAAACAAATAGCCCCACAGTATGGACAGATCATAAGACAGTGGGACGTGGGTTCCAGGGGGCCCACACACCTATCAGCAGATATTGGGATCTGCAGATAGTTTCTGAATCACAGCTCCCCCCTCAATTAAATCTCAAAACTGAAAAATGTACATCTCCCTATCCCTAGTCCAGCTTCAGAAATGAACAAATCCGGAGGATCTACATAAGGAAGAACAGGAGATTCAGCAAAGAGAAATGAAAACTACCCCCCCATCACTGAATAACAGAATTAAAGAAGAGATTAAAAAGGAGGGGGAAGGAAAATCTACACAAATGAAGAAAAAGCAAAGGAAAAATATGGGCCTCACACAGACCCTGAAAGATAACCACTGAGACATACTTCAGAATGCAAACAATGAAGAGCCCCCAGAATGACTGGTCTTAAACCACAAACCAAGATATTAAGATACTAATAGAGAGAAATTTAAAAATGAGGAGAGATAAGAGGCAAAGATGAAGGAATTGATGACTGATATAACAGCAATAATACAGTGAATAAAATAAATAACAAACTGATAAGCATGGAAAGAAAAATTAGCCAAGCAGAAGAAAGTATCTCAGAGCTTGAGGACCAAAATATGAAACTCACTCAAGCTGTTAAAAACATAGAAAAAAGCCAGGCTCAGTGGCTCAGCCTGTAATCCCGTGCCTTTTGGAGGCTGAGGTGAGTGGATTGCCTGAGCCCGCGGGTTCGAGACCCGCCTGCAGCGAGACCTCATCTCTACAATACATCAAAAAATCAGCCGGGCGTGGTAGCGCATGCCTGTAATTCCAGCTACTCAGAAGGCTGAGGCGGAAGGATCGCCGGAGCCCAGCAGGTCGAGGCTGCAGTGCCCGGGAGCAGCCACTGCACTCCAGTCTGGGCGACAGAGTGAGACTCCAACTCAAAAAAAATAAATAAATAAAATAGAAAAGAAGCATAAAAAGACAGAACAAAACCTCCAAGAGATGAGCCCACACCTAAGACTAATTGGAATCCCTGAGGCTGACAGAGAGACAGAGACCGCCCTGGAACAAGCATTCCATGAAATTATCTAAGAAAGCTTCTGTCAACTCAGCAGTGAAGCAACCATTCAAACACAAAAGATTCAGAGAACCCCTACAAGAAAACAAATGAGAAGACCAACTCCTAGATACAATTAAATTTTTCTACCAAAAGTAGGTGTAAAAGAAAAATTCCTACCCGGCTTGGTGGCTCAGCGTGTAATCCTGCGTCTTGGGAGGCTGAGGTGAGTGGATTGCCTGAGCCCGCGGGTTTGAGACCCACCTGGGCAACTTGGCGAGGTTCATCTCAACAATAAATCAAAAATCAGCCAGGCCCAGTAGCACATGCCTGTAATTTTGGCTATTCGGAAGGCTGAGGTGGAAGGATCGCCGGAGCCTAGCAGGTCGAGGCTGCGGTGGCCAGGAGTGGCCACTGCACTCCAGTCTGGGTGACAGAGTAAGACTCCAACTCAAAAAAAAAAAATCCTAAAGGCAGAAGGAGAGAAATGTCAGACTACTTACTGGGGAGACCAACTAGAATAACAGCAGATTTATCTACAGAAATACTTTAGGTTAGGAGAGCTAGAGCCCAATCTTCAAAGTTCTCAAAAATAAACAATTTCAACCAAGCTTCATCTGGGATGAAGAATTAAAATCCTTCCCATACATTCAATCTCTAAGAGTTTACGCTGCCTCCAGACCAGTTCTACAAGAAACACTAAATAAAGTATTAAACATAGAGGAAAGAAAAAAGAAACAACAATACCCTTCCCAAGAATACAGGAAAAAGATTGAAAACACACATGAATCAACCCAAAATTCAAAAGAAAAATGACAAATAAGTAAGCAAACTGTAGCAACAATAACAAACTCTATGAAAACCTCATGATGGGAATAAACTCCCACATCTCAATAACTTTAGCATGAAGGCAAATGTACTAAATAAACCACTGAAAAGACACAGAATGGTAAAATGGATAAAATATCATAAGGCAACAATATATTGTCTCCAAGAGACTCATCTCACCAGGAAGGACACTCACAGTCTCAAAGTACGAGGATGGAAAACAAAATTTGAGGTGAATGGAGCCCAAAAGAAGATAGGAGTTGAAATCTTAATAATAGACAAAATACTCTTTAAGCTACAAACATTTAAAAAGATACAGAAGGTCACTACCTAATGATAAATGTTTCAATCCATCAACAAGAAATATCCATTCTAAACATATATGCACCCAAGATAGGAACACCAACTTTCATAAAGCAGCTTCTAGGTAAACTAAAAAAGATTTTGACTCTAACATTATCAATGCTGGGGATGTAAATACCCCACTAACAACCCTAGACAGATCTTCAGTACAAAAAGTCAGCAAGGATATCTCGAACCTCAACAGGATGCTTGACCAAGTGGTCTTAGTTGATACCTACAGAACACTCCACCCAACAAACACGGAATATACATTCTACTCATCACCACATGGAAAATACCTCAAGATTGACCACATCATCAGTCATAAATGAAGCATAAACAAATTCCATAAGATTGAAATAATTCCATGCACTATCTCAGAATGCAGTAGAATAAAAATAAATATCAACAGCAAAAAAGTTGCCCAAAACCCCCACAAAACAAGGACACTAAATAGCATGATGCTAAACAACTCCTAGGTCAATATGGAAATCAAAACAGATTAGCATATACATAGAAAGAAAAGAAAATGAAGAAACATCTTACCAAAACCTCAGGTACGCTATGAAATCAGTACTAACAGAGGAATTTATATCTCTATGAACACACATTAAGAAAATGGAAAGATCACAAGTTAACAGCCTAACAAGTCACCCAAGAAATTAGAAAAGCAAGACCACAAAAACCCTAACTTCAGCAGAAAAATCCACATCACCAAAATAAAAGCCCAAATACAGGACATAGAAGACAAAAATATAATACAATAAATAAATGAAACCAAAAGCTGTTTTATTGAAAGGATAAACAAGATCGATGAACCCCTAGGTAGACTGACCAAGAAAAAGAGTGAAAAAACCCAAATAAACACAATCAGAAATGGAAAAGATCAAATCACAACTGACTCCAAAGAAATACAAAAGATTACAAAAGAATACTATGTACACTTGTATGGAAACAAACTTGAAAACCTAAACGAAATGGAGGACTTTCTGACATCACACAACCTCCCCAGGTTAAAAAAAGAAATAGAGACCCTAAATAGACAATAACAATCCAGAAAATTGACTCCATCATAAGAAAACTATCTACCAAAAAAAAAAAAAAAAGCCCTGGACCAGGTGGCTTTCCAGCAGACTTCTGCAAAACATACAAGGAGGAGTTGATATCAATCCTATTGAAAGTATTTCAGGCAATTGAGTAAGCTGGAACTCTCCCTAAATCATTTTATGAAGCTAACATCACATTGATATCCAAACCAGGTAAATATCCAACAACAAAAGTCCAATATCCTTGATGAATATAGATGCTAAAATTCTCAACAAGATCCTAGCAAACCAGATCCAACAACACATCTCAAAAAATCATCCACTACGACCAAGTAGGCTTCATTCCTGGGATTCAGGACTGGTTCAACACTTGCAAGATCATAAACATAATTGACTACATCAACAGATGTTAAAACAAAAACCATATGATCATATCATTAGACATGGGAAAAACTTTTGATAAAATCCGGCACCCCTTCTTGATAAAAATCCTTGAACATTTATGCATAGATGGAACATGCCTCAAATAGTAAGAGCCATTTACGAGAAACCCACAGTCAACATACAGCTAAACAGAAATTAGAACCATTTCCCCTGAAAACTGGAACAAGATAAAGATGCCCACTCTTACCCCTCTTTTTCAACATAGTTTTGGAAGCCCTAACTAGAGTAATCAGACAAGAGAAGGAAATCATGGGTAACCAAATAGAAAAAGAGGAGGTCAAGCTATCCCTCTTTGTAGACGACAGGATTCTATAGCTCAAAACCCCAAGAGAAACCGGGCTTGGTGGCTCAGCCTGTAATCCCGCGCCTTTGGGAGGCTGAGGTGAGTGGACTGCCTGAGCCCACAGGTTCGAGACCCGCCTGGGCAGCGAGACCTCATCTCTACAATAAAAATTTAAAAATCAGCTGGGTGTGGTAGCTCATGCCTGTAATTCCAGCTACTCGGAAGGCTGAGGCGGAAGGATCGCTGGAGCCCAGCAGGCAAGCCTGCGGTGGCCAGACGTGGCCACTGCACTCCAGTCTGGGCAACTGAGTGAGACTCCAACTCAAAAAAAAAAAAAAAAAAACCCAAGAGAATCTGTCAAAAACCTCCTTTAACTGATAAAGGACTTTGGCAAAATCTCAGAGTGTAAAATAAATGTGCAAAAGACAGTCATATCTCTTACACTAACAATATGCAAACAGAACCCCAAATAAAGAACACAATCTTATTCACAATAGCCACAAAAAAATGAAATACCTCAGCATCTTCCTAACTAAAGATATGAAAGATCTCTACAACAAAAACAACAAAAGACTGCTCAAAGAAATCAAAGATGACACAAACAAATGGAAAAAGATTCCATGCTCATGGACTGGAAGAATCAACATTATTGAGATGCCCATTCTACCCAAGGCAATCTACAGATTTAAGGCAATACCTGTAAAATTACCAGCAGCATTCTTCTCAGACTTGGAAACAACAATACTACCAATGACATTGTTTTTCACAGTGTTAGAACTATCCTAAAATTCCTATAAAACAAACAAAGGAGCCAAAGCAATCCTAAGAAAAAAGAACACATTAATTATACTATAAGAGTATAGAAACCAAAACAGCATGATACTGGTATAAAAATAAATACACAGAGCAATGGAACAGAATAGAGATCCCAGGAGTAAAGTCACATACCTAAAATCAACTGATCGTTGTCAAAGTCAACAAAAATATACACTGGCACACCCTGTTCAATAAATGGTGCTGGGAAAATTAGATAGTCATATGCAGAAGAATGAAACTGAACTCATATCTCTCACCAGATACAACAATTAACTCAAAATGGACTGAAGACTTAAAGGTAAGAACTGAAACTATAAAAATCCTAAAGAAAACCTAAGAGAACACTCTTCTGGACACTGACCTAGGCAAAGAATGTATGACTGAGGAGGGGCCCCTCAGCAAAAGCGGAAATTCAGAGGCAAAAATCAGGAAAAAGAAAACATATTATTTCTTGTTCTTATATAAATTGTCTAACTTCTCATTGTTATGTTACCCTACTTCTTGTTTTTTATGTAAGTTCTCATTTCCTTGTATTACCTAAATTACTTCCTGGTTCTTTGTGCTACACTTTTTTCAGGCTTTTCACTTTGGCAGGCTGCATGTTCAAACTTTTGGCAGACTCCAATCAGGATAGTGATCTTGTAAGCCAATCAGCAAATAGGACATGCAAATAAAACAATTATGTAAAACTAACCAGTGTGTAACATGTAATGCTAACTGCAGGCTTGAGCTACAAAATATACAATCAAATGAATAATGCCAAACTGTAACATTATAAGGGAGACAAAGAGGTTACAATGTAAAGAAATAGTATATAAGGCAATGTCTCACTACATTCGGGACTCAGCCTTTAGATGCAAATCCACTGAGCTGGTGCCCACATGAATAAACGTTGCTTCCTGGCAAGATAACTTGGTGTCCCATCTCTCTTTCCTGCTACATGACTAAGACTTCAAAATCAAATGCAAAAATAAACCAAAAACAGACAACTGGACTTTAAACTTAACAACAAAAGAAATGATAGAACGAATAGACAACCAACAGAATGGGAGAAATTATTTGGAAACAATGCATTTGATAAAGAATTGTAGAATTAACCTAAATTGATTTAACTTATTTTTAAAGTTGTAGGGTACAAGACAGGATTGTGTACATACATGGTTTAGGTACAGATAAAATTTTGGGCCTCTTATTGGACCTCACTTCACCTGGATTAGGCTTAGTCACCCTTATGTCACATACCCCCCATTCCTGGCAGCATCCCTCTGCCAGTTCCTTTTTTATAGTTTTATGATAGGTGTTTAGGATTCACTTATGAATGAGAACATGTGGTACTCGATTATTTATTTCTGTGATAGATCACTGAGTATGAAAGACTCCAAATCCATCCAAGTTGCTGTGAAGTCCAAAATTTTGTCCTCCTTTATGGTTGTGTAATATTCCATTGTGCATAAATACCACATTTTTCTTTTCTTTTTTTTTTGAGCTGGAGTCTCACTCTGTCACCCAGACTGGAATGCAGTGGCTGCTACCGGCCACCACAACCTCAGCCTGCTGGGCTCCGGTGATCCTCCCGCCTCAGCCTTCCAAGTAGCCAGAATTACAGGCACACACTACCATGCCCGGCTGATTTTTTTATTTATTGTAGAGATGGGGTCTCGCTGCCCAGGCAGATCTCGAACCCGCGGGCTCAGGCAACACTCACCTCAGCCTCCCAAAGGCGCGAGAGTACAGGCTGAGCCACCGAGCCCAGCTCATGTTTTTCTTTATCCAGCCCAGTTTTGATGGCAGAATGGTTGATCCCATGTTTTTGCTGTTGTGACTAGTGCTATAATAAACGTGCGTGCACAGGTATCTATTTTGTAGAATAATTTGAGTTCCTCCAAGAGTATTCTCAGAAGGATAATTGCTGGATCACATGGAAGGTCAATTTCTAGTTCTTTTAGAAATTGCCACACTGTATTCAACAAAGGTTGAATTAGTTTGCATTCCCACCAACAGTGTAGAAGCATTCCCTTTTCTCCGCATCCTCACCAGCATTTGTTGTTTTTTGTTTTATTAATGATGGCATTCTTACTGAAGTTAGGTGGTATCTAAATATGGTTTTATTTGCATTTCTCTCATGATTAGCATGGCTAAACATTTTTTCATATATCTGTTGACTGTGCATATATTTTCTTTTGAGAAGTATCTATTCTTTTTTTTGTCCATTTTTAAATGGGGCTGTTTGTTTCTTTCCTTTAGGCATATTTAAGTTCCCTGTAGATCCAGAATGCTAGGCCTTTGTCAGATATACGGTTGGCAAATACATTTTCCTTTTCTGTGTTCTGTCTCCCCACTCTCTTGATGGTTTCTTTTGCTTTGAAGAAGCATGTCAATTTAATGATGTCCCACATGTCTATCTTATCTCTATGGCATGGACTTCTGGGGTTTTGTTCAGGAATTGATTGCCTATTCCAATTTCCACAAGGGAGTTTCCTGTTTTTTCTAAGATGATTAGAATTTGAGGTTTGTTTTTTGTTTTGTTTTGTTTTGTTTCAAATAAACACATCTTTATTGCCAGAACTTAACGGACAGTGTATACGTGTGTAATGGCTGCTATGCAAATAGCTGTTTAGGACTCATTCTGAAGTCCCCAGAAATGAGGTCTTCCATTTAACAAACAAACAAGAAGTAACATGTATTGCTTTAGACCAGAATTGTTTTGAACACTGTAACATGGTTTAGGGTAGCTAATGTTGGGCTTGTATGTAGAATTTTGATTTGAGTTCTTTCTTCAGAGTTATAGGGAGTCAAGAAACATTTGAATACGTGCCAACTCTTGCCACTGAGTCACCAACAGAATGTTTTCTTGCATTATAGTTCATGGTTTTTAAAAGTTCCTTTTGTGCACCACCAGGAAAACCTTGCTCATTCCCCTTCAACTCCTGGAAACCCTGTTCGAAATCTTCACATAAGGCATCAAGTGGTTGCTGTTTCTCCTTCACCACAGTTAGGACATGTAGCAAATTCTTCAGTTCACATTGAATCACATCCAAGTCTTGCAGCAAAGCCTGAATCTTCTCAGCATCTTTGTAAAAAAGTTGCATCCTTTCCTCCTGTAGTGCATCTGGAGTTTGCACAGTGTTCTTCTCGGTGGCCTCCATGGACGCATCTGTGTTCATTTTGTCTGAGAAGCCTGGACCGCCGCCTCCCAGGACGTCTGGATCTGTGACCTCTCAAATTTGAGGTTTTATGTTTAGGTATTTGATCCGTTTAAAGTTGATTTTTGTGCATGGTGATCAGTAGGAGTCTTGTTATATTCTTCTGCATGTGGTCAGCCAGTTTTCCCAGCATCATTAACTGAATAGATTCTCCTCTCCTCAATGGTTGTTGGTGGAAGCTTTATCAAAAATGAGTTGTTGAGAAATTGAGGTTTTGCTTCTGGAATCTCTATCCTGTTCCATTGGTCTATATACCTGTTCTTGTACCAATAAAAGGTTGTTTTGAATAGCCTTATAATGAAATTTATAATTTGGAAGTGTGATACCTACCACTTTGTTTCTTTTGTTGAAGATAGTTTTGGCTATTTGTGGTCATTTTTTGTTTCCATGTGAATTTCCGTATTGCCTTTTCCAGGTCTGAAAAGAATGATAATAGTAATTTAATGGGTCTTGCATTGATTCTGTAGATTTCCTTGGGTAGGATCAATCAACAATGTTGATGCTTCCAATCCATGAGCATGGAATATTTTTCCATTGGTTTATGTCTTCTTTGATTTATTTGAGCAGTGTTTTATAATTTTTGTTGTAAAAATTTCATTTCTCTGGTAGGAAGATGCCAAGGTATTTCATTTTTTTGTGGCTATTGTGAATGAGACTGTACTTTTTATTTGGTTCTCTGCCTGTTTGTTGTTGGTGTATAAAAATGTGACTGTCTTTAGCACATTGACTTTATACCCTCAGATTTTGTCAAGTCCTTTATCAGTGCAAGGAGGAGTTTGTTGACAGCTTCTCTTGGGTTTTCCATGTATAGTATCATATCTTGTGCAAAGAGGGATAGCTAAACTTCCTCTTTTCCTATTTGGATACCCCTTATTTTCTTCTCTTGTCTGATTGCTCTAAGACTTCCAATACTATGTTGAACAGGAGGGGTGAGAGTGGGCAGCCTTGTCGTGTTCCAGTTTTCAGGGGAAATGCTTCTAATTTCTGCCCATTTAATAATATGTTGGCTATACCTTTATTATAGAAGACTTTACTATTTTGAGGTATGATCCCTCTATACCTAGGTGTTCAAGGCTTTTTATCAAGAAGAGATGCTGGATATTGTCAAAAACTTTTTCTGCATCTAATGATTCAATCATGTGGTTCTTGTTTTTAAATACATTGATGTATTGAATTACATTTATGGTTTGTGGCTGTTCAACCAGACCTGCATCCCAGGGATGAAGCCTGCTTGGTTGAGGTGGATAATTTTTGAGATGTGTGGTTGGATTCAATTTGCTAGAATCTTGTAAAGAATGTTTGCATCTACGTTCATCAGGGATATTGGCCTGTAGTTCTCTTTCTTGCTGGGTCTTTGGCTGGTTTAGGTATTAGTGTAATGTTAGTTCCATACAATGATTTGAGGAGAGTTCCATCATTCTCATTTACCTGGAATACTTTCTTTTCTTTCTTTTTTTTTTCAGTTGGAGTCTCACTCTGTCACCCAGACTGGAGTGCAGTGGCTGCTGGGCTCCGGCGATCCTTCTGCCTCAGTCTTCCAAGTAGCTGGAACTATAAGCACGCACTACCACACCCGGCTAATTTTTTTGATTTATTGTAGAGATGAGGTCTTGCCAAGTTGCCCAGGCGGGTCTCGAACCCGTGGGCTCAGGCAATCCACTCTCCTCAGCCTCCCAAAGTACTGGGATTACAGGCTGAGCCACCAAGCCCAGCTTACCTGGAATACTTTCAGTAGAATTGATATCAGCTCCTCTTTGAATATTTTGTAGAATTCTACTGGGAAGCTGTCTGATCCAGGTGTTTTTTTGGTAAGTAGTTTTCTTATGATGGAGTCAATTTGCCAGATTGTTATTGGTCTATGTAAGCTGTCTATTTCTTCTTGTTTCAACCTTGGGGGGTTATGTGATGTCAGAAAGTCTTCCATGTCATTTAGGTTTTTGAATTTGTTTCCATACAGGTTTGCATAGTAGTCTCTGATAATCTTTTGTATTTCTCTAGAGTCAGTTGTGACTTGATCTTTTGCATTTCTGATAGTGCTTATTTGGACTTTTTGTCTCTCTCTTTCTCTCTGTCTCTCTCTCTCTTTCTCTCATCACTCTATCTAGGGTTCCATCAATTTTGTTTATCCTTTCAAAATCTAGCTTTTTGTTTTATTGATTTTTTTCTAAGACACTTGTGTCTTCTATGCTCCATATTTGGGTTTTTACTTTGGTGATCTGGAGTCTTCTACTGAAGTTAGGGTTTTGGTGGTCTTACCTTTCCAGTTCCCTTAGGTGATCTGCTAGGCTGTTGACTTGTGGTCTTTTTGTTTTCTTGATGTGTGTTTGTAGAGATATGAATTCCATTCTTAGTACTGCTTTCACGGCATCCCAGAGGTTTTGGTAAAATATATCCTTGTTTTCATTTATTTCTAAGAATCTTCTAATTTCTGTTTTGATTTCTGTGTTGACCTTTGGAGTTGTTCAGCATCATGCTATTTAGTGTTCAAGTCTTGGTGGGTTTTGAAGGGATTTTATTTGTTATTTTAATTCCACTGTGGTCTGAGAAGGTGTATGGGAGTATTTTAGTCTAATGGAACTTCTTAATAATTGATTTATGGCTGAGGATGTGGTTGATCTTGGAGTATGTTACATGTGGTGATGAGTAGAATGTATACTCTGTGACTGCTGGGTGGAGTGTTCTGTAGGTATCTATTAAGTTTATTTGGTCAAGCATAAGTTAAAGTTCCAGATCTCCTTATTGATTTTTTTGCCTCTATAGTTGTTGGTAGGGTATTTAAGTCTCCAGTTATGATAGTGTTAGAGTCAAGATCTTCTTTTTTTAGTTTTATTAGTAGTTGCTTTATAAATCCAGGTGCTCCTCTGTTGGGTACATATATATTTAGGATGGACATTTCTTGTTGATGGATTGAACCTTTTATCATTATGCAATGTCCCTCTGTATCTTTTTAAATTTTTGATAGCTTGAAGGTTGTTTTGTCTGATGCTAAAATCATGACTCCTGCCTTCTTTTACTTTCCACTCACTTGAAAGCTTGTTTTCCAGTCTTTAACCTTGAGTCTGTGGGCATCCTTTGTAGTGAGATGTGTTTCCTGAAGGCAGCATATTGTTGGATCATGTTTTTGTTAATCAGTTTGCCATTCTATGTCTTTTCAGTAGTGCATTTAATCCATTGATATTGAGGCTGATTATTGAGATGTGAGGGTTTATCCCTGTCATCTGTTTTTGTTTTTTTAATTTTGAGGTTGATATATGTGTGTGTTTTTAATTTTACATTCACAAGGTATGTTGTGTTGATTCTATGTTTTCTTGCATTTGTGAGAAGTGCTTGGTTGTTGTTTTTCTTCTTGAGTGTCTCCTGTAGAGCTGACTGGAAGCAGCATAATCTTTTAGGAATTGGATATCTGGGGAGAATTTTAATGCTCCATTGCTGATGAAGCTGAGCTTGACTGGCTAGGAAATGCTTGGTTGAAATAGATTATATTTGAGAACTTTAAAAATTGGAATCTGGTCCCTTCTAACTTATAGCGTTTCTGCTGATAAGTCTGCTGCTTTTTGATGGGTCTTCCCTGATAGGTATTCTGACCTTTCTCTCTTGATGCCTTTAGGATTTTTTAATTTTATACCTACTCTGTGTAGGTGAATTGCTATGTATCTAGGGGTTGGTCTTCTCATTTGATGTCTTATGGTGGTTCTCTGAAACTTTTGTGTTTGGATGGTTGCATCTTTGGTAAGATGAGGAAATTTTTCTTGGATAATATCTTAGAATACTTGTTCGAAGGTGTTAGGTTTAGGGTTTCCCTTTCTTCTTCTGGGATACCAATGAGATGTAAGTTCAGCCTTGATATAATTATACATCCCTCAGAGGCTTTGTTAATTCTTTCTGAGTTTTCTTTCTATGTTTTCAACAGATTCGGTTAATTCCATGTTTTGGTCTTGAGATTCTTTCTTCTGCTTGATTGATTCTGCTTTCCATGATTGCCATCTTGTTATTTATTTCCTGGATGGAGTTTTTTATGGCCAAAATCTCTGTTACAAGTTCCTTCAGTGTTGCATCTTGTCTTTGTTGAGTCTTGTTCATGCTTTCCATCCATTCCCTAATCCATGTTTTAATTTGGGGCCAAACATTGGTAATTTTCATTGTTTGGGATCTTAGATCTGATTTTTCAGGTGCTGATTATTCATGCACTGGGAATTACCTGTGTTCTTCCATTGATCTTTACTCATTTGTGACAGATCTCTTTATTTTCTCTTTTATTCCATTTTTCACTAGTAGTGGGCATGCCTTCCACCTCTGTTGTTTGCTCAGCCTTCTATTCTGCCCTGATCAGAGTCTCCAAATTTTTTCTGTTTTGAAACAGGGCTGGGAGGTGGAACTTTTGCTATTTATTGTAGTTTTGAGAATTGAGTGGGTTGGAGGGTAGGGAGCTAGGGTTCAGAAGTTATTTGCAAGCCACTATGTTCACTGACTGGTGCATGAGCCTCCTGAGACTCACTCCCTACCACCACTCTATATGACTATGCAATGGGTACATATGTGTACCTCCTGAGTCCAAGATAAAGTAACAGCAGTAATGAGGAGAACAGAGAAAAGTAGAATGAAATAGAATGGACAGAAATGATAAAAAATAAAATAAACCACAGAAAAACAAAAGCAAAAAAAGAACAGAAAACAAAAAAAGACAAAAAGCAAACAAAAACAAAACCCAACAGAAAAGAAAACACAAAAAAACTCACAAGAAAACAAAAAAACAGAAAGACTGAAAACACATACACACACACAACAAGAAAACAAAAGAGGAAGAAGAGAAAAAAGGGGGAGTAATACAAATCAAACCCTCATATACACACCCACACACACACTATACCAAAGCAAAAAAGAACAAAAAAGAAAATAGTATTAAAAAAGAATTTCTGAGCACTAACTGCTTTCTTGAGGCAGGTTCTCTATTCTTCTCAGCTGCTCACTGGTAAATCCATCTACCATCTCCTGTAGGACTGCAGACCCATTCAGTCTCCCTGGCACATGGCCCAGTGGGGGGTGTGCGGGGCAACAGTACTCCCCTTCTGCTCTCCTAAGGTCAGGGGACCCCCTCTGATGGGGAAGTGCAAGATTGTCTCCTCCCCAGGTTCTGGCAGTGGGTGCCCCAGCCAGGCTTATCCCAGAGTAGAGTTCTCCTAGCGTGGCTGCTGTCCAGGCTTCAGCTAGGTTTGTCCCTCCCAGTGATGCCCCAGTCATGTGGGTCTAACATTCAGAGGATTGCTGGGGAGGATGGAGTTTGGTCAGTTCAAGACCCATTGATGATCTCTTGGGGGGTCTTCCTTGTCCTTTTCTGGTCACACACTTTGTCCCACAGATGGGTCAGGGGTAGAAGGTGGGGAACCAGAGACTCTGCACTTATCTTGTCCCTCCCAAGTTTGTGCTTTGGGGATATTTCCTCTGGGTCATGATCAACCCCTGAGTAGATAACCTACCAGTCACAGAGAGTGGTTCTGTTGTTCCATGGTGAGCAAGTTAGAGCACTTTCCTGTCCAGGTTTCAAGATTGCAGCAAGGTGCCTTTCTTATCTTCTCCAGTGGGACTCTGCCTCTGGCTCCCCTGCTGCATTCCCTCCCAAGCCCCACTGTCAGTGTCCAACCTGGTGCTGTGATGGTTGACCAGTTTGGCAATGGCTGCCTCCTGGCAGTTCCTCCTTGGGAAAAGTTTTGCTTATTTTGGAAAATGGTATTCAGGTTCAGACTTAGTGGCTCAGCCTGTAATCCTAGCACTTTGGGAGACTGAGGCGAGTGGATTGCTTATGCCCATGGGTTCGAGACAATCCCAGGCAACTTGGTGAGACCTTGTCTCTACAATAAATCAAAAAAAGAAATCAGCTGAGCATGGTGGTGTGCATCATGGCTACTTGGAAGACTGAGGAGGAAGGATTGCCAGAGCCCAGCAGGTTGACACTGGGGTGGCCATGAGTGTTCCACTGTACTCCAGTCTGTGTGATGACTCCAACTCAACCTCAAAAAAAAAAGAAAAGAAAAGAAAATGGCACTCAGATTCCACATCCCAGGAAGCCCTAGGGTACAAGCAGAGAAGCTGTCAGCACTGCTGCTTCACCAGGAGAGCCCTGGCCACTTCCTCCCAAGTCTCCCTTCAGCCACTCACATGCCCACTTACAAATAGGCATGAAAATACATCCATACAAATTAATTAATTAATTAATTTAAAAAATACATCCGTACACTCACTCACACAGGAACTCACATAGTCAGACTGGCTCTCCTGCCATCTTTTTTCTCTGGTTGAATACCTACTTGTATTACCTTTTAATTAATAGTGTCTATTTATGCCTCCTCTCTGTCTTTATTTTATTTCCCAGACTATTATGATAAATATTTTTCACCTTTTAAAAAACAGTCGGGCTCGGTGGCTCAGCCTGTAATCCGTGCCTTTGGGAGGCTGAGGTGAGTGGATTGCCTGAGACCGCGGGTTCAAGACCCGCCTGGGCAGCGATGACCAGCCTCATCTCTACAATAAATCAAAAAATCAGCCGGGCGTGGTAGCAGACACCTGTAGTTCCAGCTACTTGGAAGGCTGAGGCAGAAGGATTG
Source organism: Cephalopachus bancanus (assembly GCA_027257055.1). NCBI lineage: Eukaryota > Metazoa > Chordata > Mammalia > Primates > Tarsiidae > Cephalopachus > Cephalopachus bancanus. The sequence continues at coordinate 9,718,814 of JAPVLO010000009.1, read as the reverse complement.
CTGGAACCTAGCAGATCGAGGCTGCGGTGGCCGGGAGCGGCCACTGCACTCCAGTCTGGGTGACAGAGTGAGACTCCAACTCAAAAAAAAATAAAAATAAAAAATAAAAAGCATAGCTGTTTATTGTGTTGGTTACATCTATGGTGTATAATCTATTTATTAACATTTGCTTCATATATTTATATTTCTGCTTCTAAAATTTTATTTTATTATAAAGCATTTTTAGAGTACAGAAAAGAAACGAATTTAGGGCCTGCTGTAATTCACTATAACCTAATTTTAACTTAACCAATTCAATTTGCAAAGAACCTGTTTACAAATAAGATTACATTCTGAATTTCTAATGAGTATGAAATTTTGAGGAATACTATACAACCTAGTACAAGGTATCTACCCCTTCACTTAAATTAAAGTATTAAATCTTGATCTAGTAGCTTGATTCCTTAGAAATTATCTCATTTTCCTTCTGGAAGCTGATATTCCAGAAACCACTACTCATTTCTAGACTCAGAACCTGCACATTTGAGCTGTGAATTTAGCTGTGCTTACACTTTTGTGTTTCTGTTCAATTTCTGGAAAGCCAATTTTCCAGGATAATGCTTATATTGTCTTTGATGCTGGATAAATTCCTTTGGAATTTGAAAAACATATGCATAAATATTTGAGATAGAAAATATATCAATATGTAAATGACTGAACTGTTTATCAAGTTGCTCTACTTTATTTGTACATTGTCTTTATTTTTAAATTTGAGTTTATTAGTTTTCAGTTTTTTAAAGATAAGTACATAATTATTTTGCTATTTTCAACACATCTGAAGTGACTTCCTCCATTGAAGTCTTGAGCCCTTCAAAGTCATTCATGAAGGTTGGCATTGCCTTTCTAACTGTGAAAATCCTAGATTGCACCTTCTTCTAACAGAAGGATCTTTAATCTACATCAAAATCTGTTATTTAGTGCCATCTTTATAATTATCTTAGATAGATCTGGGCAACTTGCTGCAGCTTCTTCATCTGCCCTTGCTGATTCACTTTGCCCTTTTCTGTTATGGAGATGGGTTCTTTTCCTAAACCTCATGAACCCACCTCTCCTTACTACATACTTTTCTTTTGTGTTTTTTTTTTTTTTCTCTCTCAGTCTTTTTATAATTGAAAGAAGTTGGTACCTTGTATGGATTAGACTTTGGCTTAAGAGAATGCTGTGACTGGTTTGATCCTCTATCCAGACCACTAAAACTTTTCATATCAGAAAAAAGGTGGTTTTGCTTTCTTATTGTTTCTATGTTTATTGGGGTAACAATTTTAATTTTTTTAACTTTTTCTTTACATTAAAATTTGGCAGTCTGGTGCAAGTATTCTTATTTTCAGCCTGTTTTGGCTTTCAACATGCTTTCCTCACTAGGCTTAATCAATTCTAGCTTTTGATTTAAAGTGAGAGATGTGTGGCTATTTCTTTCACTTGGACACCTAGACCCCATTTCAGGGATATTACTAGGCTTAATTTCATCGTTGTTGTGTCTCAGGGAATAGGGAGGCCTAAGAAGAAACAGGAACATAAAGCAATGGCTGGTCAGTGGAGGGTTCAGAACACATTCATTTTTATTAATTAAGTTTCCTGTCTTTTATGGGCATGCTCAGTGGCACTTCCAAATAATCACAATAGTAACAACAAATCTACTAATTCCAGATTACCATAACAGATAGAATAATTAAGAAAAAGTGTAAAATATTGTAAGAACTGCCAAAATGTGACACAAAGTGGGCAATATGCAGTTTAAAAAAAATGTGCTTGGCACAGAGTTAACACAAACTTTCCATTTGTAAAAAAAATTTTGCAATATCTGTACAGCAAAACACAAAGTACAATAAAGCAAGGTATGCCAGGATTAAAACCTAAGAGGATAAGTCTTTACTTACAACAAGAAGGCAAATAGAAGAAAAAGCTGTAAGTGGTTGTCCTTGCAAAACAGTAATAAAGGTAGGGGAGAACTCTTTTCCAATATAAACCTTTTAACATAATTTGATTTTTACAAGTCTGTACATAAATTACTTTGATTAAAATAAAAATAAATATCAACCTTCAGACTTGCCTGCCTCCTGGTGGCCTATAATTAAACAGAATTTCATTGTAATTAGAAATATCTAAATAGTCCTGAACTGAGAATAATCCCAAATTTGGGCTGGTCCAAAGAATCTTTTGATCTGAGTCAACTCCATGAAAAAATATGTCCCAAATCCCTATTGTATACATTGACAAAATGTGAGCATATAAGTGAAAGTGAGGCAGCCAACAGCACAAGTGGGAAGTAGACATTGAAGGCATCAATGTGATGATAAAAGTTATATAACATACTCATAGCTAAAATCATACAGAATGGATAAATATAGAAATACTTTCCTCTTGGAAATACTTTCCTCTAAGAAGATTAAGATGCTCATTTTTGCCATTTTTTATTCAATGTAGTACTGGAATTCCTAGCCAGAACAGTCAGGTGAACAAAATAAATAAAACCTTAAGTTGGGAGAGAGGATATCAAATGGTTCCTCTTTTCAGAAAGCATAACATTATATAAATAAAACCCTAGAGACTCTACCAAAAGACTCTTAGAAATGATGGTTGAATTTAGTAAAATCGCAAAGGACAAAATAAACATACAAAAATAAGTAGCATGTCAAAACACCAATAACATACTAGCTAAGAAATAAATTTTTAAAAATCAATTTACAATAGCTTTAAAAAAAGAAAGCCTAGAAATAAATTTAACCCAAGAAAGTAAAACACTCCTACAAGAAAAATTACAAAAAGAAATTGAGGAGGATACAAATAGAAAGAAATCTCATGTTCATGGGTCAGAAAAATAAATATTCTTAAAATGACTATACTATGCAAAGTAATCTACATATTCAATACTATCCCTTAAAAAAAACCAATAATATCTTCACAGAAACAAAAAAAATCCTAAAATTCATACAGAACCATGAAAGACTCAGTCAGAGCAATCCTGAGCAAAATGAACAAAGCTAGAGGCATCACACTACTTGACTTCAAAATGTACTGCAAAGATAGAGTAAGCAATGGAATGCTGAGACAGAAGGATAGCTGGATCCCAGCAGGCGAGGCTGCGGTGGCCGGGAGCGGCCACTGCACTCCATTCGAGGCGACAGAGTGAGTCTCCAACTCCAAAAAAAAAAAAAGATAGAGTAAGCAAAACAGATGGTATTGGCACAAAAATACACACAGAACAATGGAACAGAATAGAAAACCTAGATATAAAATTACATATATACAGTCAACTGATTTTTTTTTTTTTGAGTTGGAGTCTCACTCTGTCACTCAGACTGGAGTGCAGTGGCCGCTCCTGGCCACCTCAGCCTCGACCTGCTGGGATCCAGTGATCCTTCCGCCTCAGCCTTCCAAGTAGTTGGAATTACAGGTGCATGCTACCATGCCCGGCTAATTTTTTGATTTATTGTAGAGATGAAGTCTCGCCTGCCCAGGTGGGTCTCGAACCTGTGGGCTCAGGCAATCCACTCACCTCAGCCTCCCAAAGGCGCATTACAGGCTGAGCCACCAAGCCTGGCCAGTCAATTGATTTTTGACAAAGCTACCAAGAACATATATTGGGAAAAAGACACCTTCTTCAACAAATGGTACTGGGAAAACTGGATATTCATATGCAAAATAATAAAACTAGACCACTATCTCTCACTATGTGGAAAAATTAACTCAAAATATGTTAAAGACTTAAATGTAAGAATCAACACTATAAAACAACTGAAAGAAAAGAGAAGAAATGCTTCAGGACTTTGTTCTAGGGAACAATATTGTGGCTAAGACTTAGAATGCACAACAACTAAAAGAAAATTGACAAGTGAGATAACATTAAACTGAAATGATTTTCTACAACAAAGTAAATAATCAACAAAGTGACAAGGCAATATGTAGAATAGGAGAGAACTTTTGCAAATTATTCATTTGACGAGGTACTCAGTACTAATATCCAGAAAACACAAAAAATTCAAACAACTCTACAGTGAAAACAAAACAAATAATCTCATTAACAAGTAAAGAAAGGACATTAATAGACATTTCTCAATAGGAGATATACACAAGGTTAAACAGGTATATAAAAAATGCTCAAAATCATCAGGGAAATGCAAATCAAAACCACAGTGAGATGTGATTTTACTCCTGTTAAAATGGGTATTATCAAAATGACATAAAATAAATACTGGTGAGGATGCATGGAAAAGAGAAGTGTTATACACTGTTGGTAAGAATGTAAATTAATACAGTCATTATAAAAAACAGTATAAAGTTTCCTGAAAAAATTAAAACTAAAACTAACATATGGTCCAGCAATTCCACTACTGTGTACTTATCTAAAGGAAAGGAAATACATTATATCAAATGTATACCTGTACTACCATGTTTATTGTAGCACTATTTACATTAGTCAAAATATGGAATAAACCTAAGTGTCCAATATCAATCAGTGGATAAAGAAAATGTGGTGTATATATATTCTATGAAATACAATTTAGCCATAAGAAAGAATAAAATGTGCCATTTGCGTCATTATGAATAGAACTGGAGGTCATTATGGTCAGTGAGTTCAACCAATTACAAAAAGATAAATATTGCATGTTCTCACTCTTATTTGGGAGTTAGAAGACTTGATCTAATGTAGGTGGAGACTAGACAATGATAACTAAAGACTAGGAAAGTATTGGGGTAAGGGATCAAAAGAGATTGGTTATCTGGTTCACATACACATTTCTAGCACAGTAGTCTGACTATGGTTGACAATAATTTATTTTACATTTCAAACTATCTAGTAGTGAAAATTTAAATTGTTCCCATCAAAAAGAAATGATAAATGTTTTAAGTGGCAAATAACCTTAATATCCTGATTGGAACATTACACATTGTATGCATGTATCAAAATGTCACTGGTACCCCAGTGTACCAATCATTATACATAAATATGTACAATTATTATGCATCACTGAAAAAATTTTAAAAAAACAACTAAAAAAATTAATTTCCCTAAAAATTGGAAATAAATTTTATAGTAATGGTAACAATTTTTTACCCATAAGTTTTATATAAGCAGCTCTTGATGGAAAGGCTTTGTTAAGGTCTTATTTATAATTAATTCGACTTTGCTACTGAGGTTACTCAGGTGGATTTGCAAATAAGATCCTTTAATAGACCACAATTTTTCTAGCATTCAGCCTCCAACATAAATGCAATTTAATTTAGGTTGTACAGTGTTTTAGACCAGGTTTGGCTTGGATTCAATCTATATTTCCAAAATTTGATTTATTTTATGCCTAAGGCCAGTAAGAATAAAACACACTTCATGTTTCATATGCAAATTCCAAGCAATGAAAAATTCCAATCCAAGGGCAGAAATGTATTGAGAAGACTAATAATTTTCTTATTTAGAAATACATATTAAATAAAAAACACAAAATCCTTGCCAGAACCTTGGCCATTTTGAAAGCATAGAGTTTACTGCAATTTGGATTATGATGAATGCATATTATACTGCATTTTAAAATGTGTGTGCTAGCCGGGCTCGGTGGCTCAGCCTGTAATCCCACGCCTTTGGGAGGCTGAGGTTGAGAGACCCAAGAGATTCAAAAAACTCTGAGAGAACTATTACTATTACTATATGAATTCCTACCCCACATTCACTGTATTTGTTTGCAGTGTTTGTTCTTAGAACTTTGTTAAGTTTAATTTTTGTTTGTCTCATAAAATAACTGATTGCTTCAACAACTGCTGCTAGCAGTGTGTGAATGTTAAGTAATAAGCCCCTCCCGGACATTCCTTTGCTTAGATAACAGTAGACTGGTGGCACCAGCCACCTCCCCCATAGGTTCTGCGTTGTTTAACCTCCTGCCTGCTTGCTAAACCTAGCTTATCTGACATTCTACCCTGCCCATTTAGCAGCTCCCCATCAATCACAGGTAGCTGAGCAGACCAGACCAATCCCAAGTGCCCCTGTACCCATTAAGAGAAATTACCCAATCATGTAAAAACAAGTTTAAAGTTCTTTCCCCTCCTCTGTAATTGTGCCTAAAAACTGCTCGCCATACTGGATCTAGGCTCTTGTCCCTGAAGCCACAGCTGGCTTCGTTCGCGAGCCCAGACTCGAGCCTGAATAAAGACCCTTGTGTGTTTGCATCAGAGCTGGCTCTTTGGTGATCTCTCAGATTTTGAATTTTGGGTTTAACATTTGGAGGCCCCAGCGAGAATTTTTTTTTTCCAGAGACCTCCAACCCCAGCCTGCAGGGTCTCCATATGGGTGAGTGCACTGTATTGTCTGTCTGTCTGCTTATTTGTTACTTGTTTGTTAGCGCGCTTCCTGTAGGATATCAATATTCATTTTATAAGGCCGGAATAAGGCGGAGCAGATGCGCTCTAGGGTCGCCGGCCAGAGGTCTTGGGAGACGTCTCTCGATCTCAGAGGGAGCCCAGGCACTGGGAAGCGCTGGCTCAAAGGAAGCCCAGGCACTGGGAAGCGCAGGCTCAGAGGGAGCCCAGGAGCTGGGAAGCGCAGGCTCAGAGGGGGTCCAGGCGCGAGAGGCACGGACTCAATAGCTCTCGGATGCATTGGCGGCCATAGAGAGGGGGTCATCTGGTATGCCCCCATTTGGAGAATAGCGCTGTCCTCATATCTAAAGGTAGCCCAGCACTGAGAGGTGTGGGCTTGCCTTCAGATTGGTTTTGTCTTTGTCTCTATGGCTGTAGGAAAATGTATTTCTGTGTTGGTTGCGTTTTTTTTTTTATTTTATCTGCTGTGTTTGCGTGTGTGTGTTACTGTGGACGGAAAACATGGGACAGAGACTGACTCCTCTAACTCTTGGCTAATTATTTCTTGGACATAAAGTAAAGCTGATAATCAGAATTAAATCATTTGCAAAAAAAAAAAGGGGGGGGCCGTCCTTCAATGTAGGATGGCCACCTGAGAGCACTTTCTCACTAAGTTTTGCTTTGCAGGTTAAGCATATTATCTTCCTGATTTCCGTTATAGCCGCCCAAATCAGGTACGTAACTGATAACCCCCCCATGGGCCAAATCTTTTATTCCACCCAAACAGGGCCGACGCTCAGAGTCCTGGCCTCACAGGAAACAAAGCCCAGCTTGGACGGCCGAGGCACAGCGTGGCAACCCTTGCCCCACCCCCCCCTGAGAGCAGGGCAGAGCCTGCGAGCCATAGTCTGCTCTCGGCAGAGAGAAAACTGAGAACAAAGAGGATTAATGAGCATGAGCAAATCAGTAAAAAAAAAACAACAAAACTTTCAAGGTGAGTATAAAAGCTTACAAATTCTAAATACTGCTACAAAAGAATTTCTGCTAATAACTAGTTCTATCATTTCATTTTAAAAGTGTATCCTAGAATCTTCAACCAAAATAAATAATATAAGCAATATAAGATATATTTAGCCAATATATAAATAATATAAAGTATGTTTTTAATAATACATTTTTGTTCTATAATAGAATGGCTGGTTACAGAAAGCATAGAACAAAAATAGAAAGTTAAAACATGTCAAAGAATGGTATGAGTTCATCGAACATGTTAGGTAAAAGTTAATGGAAACAAATAAAAGAAATTCTGTAAACACTAGAGGCTAAAAAAAAGTTAATAGTTAGTCTGCATTGGGGGTATACCAACCTATCAATTGCTAACAGGTGTCTGTCACTTTGAATCTGCTAAAAAGCTGGTTAAGTTATTATGCTTTGTTTAATGGGACATATGGTCTTCTAAAAATTTAATTGGCGCATATTTCTCAATGTCATCTTGTCTCTTCTTATTTAAGTGGTGTCTTCTCCCAACCCATTGGCGCTGTTAAAATTTCTGCCTTTTGTTGTTAAGGTTGTGGAAAATTGCCTGTTGCATATAAGAAGTATTACTGGTTATCTTAAACTCTTTCTGGGGACCACTCTCCCTCCCTTCCTTAGCCTGCATTCTCTTTCATAAATTCTGAAGGAGCTCATTCTAATCCACCTGTAAAGAAATGGAGAAATGCAATGTAAGTTAATGCTAGCCTTAAAAAAAATTTTTGTGATCTTTCTCTGGCAACTAAGGGAATGAATAGGCTGTTCTCATTTTCAAATGCTAAAAGCCAGGTTAATTGAAAGTAAGTCAGTTTCTGAAGGTTTAGGCCTTGCCTAAAATCATAATCAACTGCTTGTCCCTGTAAAACTGTTAGGAAGTCTCTCAGAGTCTTGTAATGTATGCTGAGTCTCTACTTTATACTGTAATGCTAAGTAACACTAATGCTTGCGTTTTTTGGCTATGCTCATTTAATTGTCCACATCTTATGACTAAGGCTGCTGTTTAGTAATTCATGAGAATTTTTGACAATTTTGCCTGTTCATAATTAGGAATAAGTAGGAACAGATCATTTTACATCTTCGTGGTCTGTTCACTCTAAAAAGATAAAAAGGTTTTATACCAGGCCATTTTTATAGACATCATTGGAAAGTCGTAAAGCAGAAAAAAAAAAAAAAAAGGAAAAGAACTCCAAAATGAGCACCAGCCAGAGGAAAGGTAAACAAATTGGCAGTTGCCACTAAAAGCAAAAACTTTAGCCACCCAAAAAAGGCCCGATAAAAATAAGCCTGCTAAGGAGATGGTATCAGCTGCTATGAATGTGGTCAACCTGGGCACCTAAAGTAATAGCTTAAGCCCCCAGGACTTTGTCCAATATCTGGACTAAAAAGCCACTGAAAGAGATGGTGCGGCCTCTCCTGAAGGGGAGGGGAAACACTTAGCTCAGCGATAGTGGCTGTTGACTGAATGGGGAGGGGCACGGCCTACCACAGCACTCTGTGTGCTATCCACCCAGAGAATCCTTGGGTCTATATAAATGTGGCTGGGGTCCAAATTAATTTCTTAATTAATACTAAGGCTAAGTTTTTTAGCCCTTGTGCTCATACTGAACTTCTTCCTCCTAAAACCTGCTCTCCAGTGGAATTAAAAATGTTCCAAAAACTAAATGTTTCACCTAACAATTACTAAAAGATAAATTCAAATTATCACTGTAAAAGGTTATCTATAAATAAATAAAAAGGAAAGCAAAAGACAAAAAAATGTAAAAAGGTTGTTGATATAAAAATAAGGTTTTAGCAGGGAAAATAAAAAAAAGAAAGAAATGTAAATATATATATATTTATCTAAGAGGAAATCTTATCTGGTACATTTCTCTCCTATAATAAAGTAAATAGCTATAAAAATTTTTAAAAGGGGGTACAGAACAAAAATAAAATGGTATAAGCACACCAAAAATGATATAAGAAAAGTTTAAGAAAAATATACATACAAAGGAAATGCTATAAACAATCTAGGCATAATAAAGTCTTTTTTTAAATGCAAGTCTCCAAACATTTTCAGATTTCTCTTCAAATTTTATATAGAATTTACTTAAGTTCAAATTATAGTCTAAAACAATCTGACAGGCTACCATTATAGTCCAGAAATTTAAAAGCTGGTACTTGTAATAAAGCCACAGAAATTAAAGTTTATCATTTAAGTTATGCTAACAACTTCAGGCCTGGTAGCTTTTATATGAAAAGGTAATCAGTCACTGCCTACAACTGTCAAAATGTAGGCCTGACTTTATTCCTTTTATTAAGCTAAAATCCAGTAATTTCATGCCCACATAATGGTCATGCAAAACATCCAGCCAGTGCCTGCAAATAATGCCACTGCTAAACGCCTCCAGTCAGACAGAGGGAGATTTTTCGATCACTAGCTAGGCAGGACTGCATCCATTATCAGCTCTGAAGAAATTACAGAAGATGAACCTTCAGCCCTCAGCACCCCAAATAATTATGGGATCAAAATATCTCTAAATAATAAAGAATTGAGGCAGGGTAACTAGCACAGATTAGACATAAATAAATTTCCTATAGATAGGTTCTAAGAGGCGTTCAAACATTTCAACTGCAGGCCAAGTGGCAATCTGTCCCACCCCTTGGCAAATCCAAGGAAAACTCCATCAGATAAAACTAGAACAGTATAATTTCAATTTGCAGGTTAGCATAATAATCACTAGAAATCCTTTGGAAACATAAATTAACTAAACATAGGTATTTGGTATTTCATCACTCAGGATCCAAATCCCTGAAATGAACTTTGTTAAACCTATAAAATTGTTTAATGGTAGGCCTCTGAAGGAAAGGGGGGCCACAAACATAAATGCTCATAAGAAAATGTGTTGTCTATTTGAAATAAATTTTAATCACAGTTTATGAGCTTATTTCCCTAGACACTTCTTGAACCAAAAGAAATTCAAACAACCAAGAGAAGTAAGTGCTGCTAAAAATTGAAAAAGGAAGAACCCAATCAGCGACTGTAAAAAAAAAAAAAAAAAAAATGGGGGGGGGGACCCTAAGTGTGGTCCTGTTCCTGTAGTAGTCTAGAGAATTTAAATACCTAACTTCTCTATGAAGTCTCAAAGGGGGGTGAACAAAAGCCCCTGCTAAGAGAAAAGGCCCCCAAACAGGCCTTTAAATAAAATAAACGGGCATCTTAACTCTTCTTGTTAGGGACAAACCGGCAAACTTAAAAGAATTTGGAAGTCTTGCCTTAGAGCAACAAATGCAAGCCTTAAGTTCAGTCCTAAGTGCCATCCATTGTTAAGACAAAATCTAATTAGCTCCCTCCCTCCTCCCCCCTTACCCCCCCATTATAAAAAAGCAAAGTTTTTTTAGTTGTTGTTGTTGTTGTTCTTTCTTCTTTTTTTTCCTTTTCAAAATCATTAAACTGTAATTTTGGCTAAATAAGACTTTTTTTATGAAATGGCCAGTCTCTGGGCCATTTGGCCTTTCTTAAACAAAACCCGCCTGGGCGGGCCTTTAAAGTTGCAACTTGCCTTTCAAAGAGAAATACCTCTAACTGCTATCAAACTTTCCTTCTTGCCGCTGGGCTAGTGGCAGCCCAAGTGAGGCCAACTGCTGATCCTGAACCAGTTACATGTTTCTGTGTTTATTCACTCAATCATACAAGAAATGTATTTAAGCATTTGCCTCATCCTGCCACAGGATGAATGGAGAATAACCTGGACTTCACTCTCTAGCATATCAATTATTATAAAAGTACTTCACACCTATTATAAAAACAAAGGAAACTGTTGTCTCTTGCCAATGTTTACCTGTTTTAAATTCTCAATTTAAGCTACAACCTAACTACCTGTCTCTAATGCTTTCAATATAGTAATATAATAATTCTACTTTTAATAATTACTGGGCTTCTTGCTTAATATCTACCTTTAAGTCTCTAAGTACAGAAAGCCATTATCAGGATGGATGATGACTGCAAATGTTAATGCCTGGAGGAACTAACCCTAGTCATGCGACTAGGCGCCTGTCAGCAACTGTTTGCCCCTTCAATGATACGGAAAAGGACTGGTCGCTCATCCAGCAACATACTGGCTTCCTGAGATGAAGAGACTGTGCTTATAACTCCAAGGTGGACTATCTTGTGCCTGGTATAAGAATATATTAGTGACTGGGGGTTTTAATGACTATGCACTTGCTACAGCTAGGTGTCATTTCAATGGATAGGTGCCTCCAGTACTGTCCATCAAGTACGGTGTCCGGCAGATTATTCAGCCTCATCTATGGAGCAGCCTGTCTAAATCCTTTGGACAAACTCAGTTATACCATATTAGAGCATACTTGTAATCTCCTTATATATTTCCTATTTAGAGTGAATATCAAACTGTTAAAATTATTTATCATGCTAATGTTTACAAGATATCTTGTACTGAATGCATTTTACTAATTGTTTAACCAAGGCCTTTTGTAAGAAATTTGTTATTCTCAAGCAACTCCCCTATTTAATGGTCCCCATATCTTTGTCATCCCGTTAATATGCTGAAATGGTTTACAAACATTATATAAGGTTAATGCTATGTTAGAAAGATAGAAATATTTTTTAGCTACTTAATTTTAAAAATTATAGCATTAATAGCAATTACTACTTCAGTAACAGTTTCAGCTGTAGCTCTATCTAAGAAAGTTCATACAGCTACCTTTGCTAATCAGTTATCTAAGAATATTTCTATTGCATTGGCTACTCAAGAAATTGTAGATCAAAAGTTAAAAAGTAAAGTTAATGCTTTAAAGAAGACAGTTTTAGCAGTAAAACAAGAGCTTGCAACTTTAAAAATAAAATTGGCTCTCTGATATCACTCTGAGTTTAAGTGAATTTGCCTCACTCCTTTGGAAGTGAATAAGTCTGTCCATACTTGGGACAAGATAAAGAATCATATCCTTAAAATTTAAAATCATTCAGACTTAAATATAGACCTCACTAAATTACATCAAGACATACAGGACATAAGTTGCTAAAAAGCAGTTCCGGTCCTATAAATTGACTAGTTCCATATTTAATAACTTCTCATTGTTTGTTAATCAAAAGTCATTAATGTCTATACTTATTAATGTAAGAATTTGCGGGACAGTAATTCTTGTCTTGCTGTGCCTATTTCCAGTTATTTCCAGAGTACTGAAAATGAATATTTCTCAGCTTAACACCAAGTTTCATGGTTTTATGCTAAAATAATAAATAAAAGAAAGGGGGAGATGTTGGGAGCTGGCCACGGAGGCCCACTGAGCATTAGGGATCAGGGAGGGCCGTAGACCCCGAGACCGCTAGGACGTGTTCAGGAGCCATTGACCCCATTTTCCTCCTCTTTTTACCATGAAACACAAGTAACCTAAAGAAACTCTGCTGATCTAAGCTGAAAGCTCTGTAGCTGTAACAGGCATGGCTTACTCTGAAAACCTATTGTTCCTGTTTCCCATAAAACTGTGGTTTTGGCTTACAAATTAAATATAATTTAAATTCAGGTCACATTTGAGAGCCTTTTATATGGCACAAGCTTCTTTATACAATTTAACAGTATATTTGTAAAATTAGTATATACTTATACGGAGCTGTTTCAAGCTTTTCAATAATAAAGTTGTCAAAAATGGCTCAGCACAAAGTTTGGGCCACACTCCTAAGAGCCCAGCACATACTTTAGACTAGGCTGCATTCTTTTAGGCCAGAGTTAACTATAATTAATGTAAGGTTTCAATGATTATAAAATAGGTCATGCTAACGTCAAAGAATCATGTTAGTTCAAGCATAACCAATCATAATATTTTAAGGTTTAATAAGATACAGTTAATTTTACAAATTTCATTGTCTCCATTTCCTACTGTTGTAATTTTAGAGAACAAGAGCAACAACTCAATTGGTTTAAAGCATGATTTAACCAAACCCCTTGCTTACTACATTAATTTTCATCGTTAGTTGGCCCTTTAGTTGTTTAATTCTCCTATTTATTTTCGAGCCTTGCATCATCAACAAACTTGTAGCCTTTGTTAAAAATCAAGTCAGCATTGTTCAACTTATGGTACTCAAGCACCAGTGCCAACCGCTTGGTACTCCCCTTGTTGTCTCAACTCTCCTACCCATTTTCAGAATGGCCTTAAAAAAACCTATGTAGACCCATGATTGGGTCTTATCTTTAGGTTCCTCTGAGAGGGGGGAATGAGAGACCCAAGAGATTCAAAAAACTCTAAGAGAACTATTACTATATGAATTCCTACCCCACGTTCACTGTATTTGTTTGCAGTGTTTGTTCTTAGAACTTTGTTAAGTTTAATTTTTGTTTGTCTCATAAAATAACTGATTGCTTCCACAACTGCTGCTAGCATGTGTGAATATTAAGCAATAAGCCCCTCCCAGACATTCCTTTGCTTAGATAACAGTAGACTGGTGGCACCAGCCACCCCCCCATAGGTTCTGCATTGTTTAATCTCCTGGCTGCTTGCTAAACCTAGCTTATCTGACATTCTACCCTGCCCATTTAGCAGCTCCCCATCAATCACAGGTAGCTGAGCAGACCAGACCAATCCCAAGTGCCCCTGTACCCATTAAGAGAAATTACCCAATCATGTAAAAACAAGTTTAAAGTTCTTTCCCCTCCCTCTATAATTGTGCCTAAAAACTGCTCGCCATACTGGATCTAGGATCTCATCCCTGAAGCCACAGCCGGCTTCGTTCGTGAACCCAGACTTGAGCCTGAATAAAGACCCTTGTGTGTTTGCATCAGAGCTGGCTCTTAGGTGGTCTCTCGGATTTTGAATTTTGGGTTTAACAAGGTGAGTGGATTGCCTGAGCCCGAGGGTTCGAGACCCGCCTGGGCAGTGAGACCTCATCTCTACAATAAATCAAAAACTCAGCCGGGTGTGGTAGCACGCGCCTGTAGTTCCGGCTACTCAGAAGGCTGAGGCGGAAGGATCGCCGGAGCCCAGCAGGTCGAGGCTGCAGTGGCCGAGAGCGGCCACTGCACTCCAGTCTGGGTGACAGAGTGAGACTCCAACTCAAAAATAAAATAAAATAAAATAAAATATGTGTGCTTTGAAACGCATAGATTTATCCTTTTTTCCATCCCTGAGGCCATGTGAAAAGAAATAGAAAGTAATTTTAATGATTTTTGACCCCATAAGAAACCAAGAAAAAAGATGCCACTCATTCTTTTTTGGGATATTCTGAATTCCTTGAGATGATTCAAGAGTCATGGATGTTAGGGTCCAGATAGAGTGAGGCCGGCATGCTGGAGGGGTAAAGGGGGGCGCAGCACCAGTAACCTAGAGATCTGAGTGATGCAAAGAATTGTAAGACAAAAAAGAAAGGTTTATTCAAAAGAAAGTTAGAGAGAGAAAAGGGAGAAATAAGATTTACCTCCCCAAGGTGGGGGAGGGGACTAAAGCCATGAAGTATGGCGACAGCCATAGCTCAAAAAGCACATGGCCACACCAGAGTTTAGCAAGGCAATGGCCATTGGCTGCTTGTGGTTGAGTCCTTTTAACTATACCCCTTGATGGGGAAAGATTATTAAGGCGATTGAGTGGTGGTCTGCTTCACTACATCATGAAGGGACAGGAAAGCGCAGGTACTGATGCAGGTGACAGCAGGCAGATGGGTGGGTTAGTCATATGATTGCTGCTATGGTGGGGTTTATTTGTGTCAAGAAAGACACAACGGACTGATTAGGTTGGGGTGAGGGAGGCTCCTGCAAGAGACTTGTTAGATATTTGCAATTCACAGACTCAGACATTTGCAACTCACAAATTCCTTGACCAAAGGTGATCATATTATTACTTTATGACTTTGGCCAAAGAATGATCTTTAACCTTGACAAGGAACCTAAAAGTTTACTAGAGATTATTATGCTAAACCATGAATGGCTGGGCTGTTCTGGTCTTGCATCTGAAGATTTGCTGAGGGGGGATGGGATGGGATAGGCTGCTTGTTCTGCAGTAGAATGAATGCTTTCTAATGGTTATGCTGAGGCAAAAAGACCAAACCCTTTCAATAGGCAGGCTCTTCTCAGGTCTAAAGCTGCTCTATTATACATTGTGTTATCTGATCTTTTTGGCTTTAGGGAGTATGAGAAATTACATGCATTGTGGAAGAAATTGAGCTTGGTGTGGGTAATAGCTAGTTAAAAGATACATTTGTAGTAGTGTTTGATGGCATTTACTTACAGAAAATTGTTATTACAGTGATGGGCTATTTGTTTCTTTGCAAGTGTGGATAAGAAAAATATGGTTTGGGACACCAGGAGATATTGAAAATACTTGCTACTGAGCCATGAGAATCCCATGAGAAATGGATTGATGACAGAGTAGGCTGATTTGCACTGGGTTACCCATCAGCCTTGGGAAAACATCCTTGCAATGAGGTCCTCTGTGAAAGCATTGCACTGTCTCATCCCACGGCATTTCCTATTTTGGAGGACCCATGTTTTGGTGGAAAAATGAAATCTTTGATATGGGAGAATATTTATTCTGCCTTACAGCTGTGCCTACTCTTTGCATATTTAAATATTAGACCCTAAATATTGCATATTTTATTTCCCTTATTCACTAAATAGCACTACCATGGAGCTGTAATCTAAGTAAGAAAAAAGACAAAATTAAAAAGCCAAAATACAATTATCTGACATTTAGTTGGCTTTGTTTATACTCATTACAAAAAAGAAAAAAAATCTATAAAAGAAGTCTTCATTTCTAAGGCTGTCTCACTCTCCACACCCAAAACACTAGAAATTTTTAAGATGAGGAAGACAATGACCTAAAGTTTACATAACAAAATGTATTTTTGTTTAGCTCTAAGTTCTGTGCTTTGAGATGCAAATTTTCTTCCATGTTTCACCTAATAGTCACACCTTTGGAGACATCAATTTAGAGTTTGCTAGCCAACAATTGTTTAGGGTGTCAAATAGGTAATAAAGAAGTTAATAATCTAAAATGGTGAAGAGAATCTCTGCAAACTGGTAAATGAAAAATTTTAAAAAGCTAAAAGATCTGCTTATATCTATATGTTTAGGTATTTAAGTTTGTCATGTGTATGTGACATTTCACTACTAAAATATATGAAAGAACTCTAAGGAATTTATTTAAAAGTAAGCACTTAAATGGAATATTCTACTAAAAAATTAGAATTTTAACACAATGTCTTTTAGTTCTCATGACTCTAGTAATCTTTGGTTAACAAAAATAATTTTTAAATTATTGATAAACTAAAGACATATTCAGAATTTAACTTAGATATTTTGTCTGAATTTATTGGTCTGTTTGTCATATTGTCCCCACTAATTGTTTTAACATCATAAAACTTGCTTTTATAGTACTTTTGATACTTGATTAGCTTCTCTGTGAACATATGCTTTGAGATTTGAACCCTTTAGCTCTTTGGTGAGGCCTACCTTCCATCATTGTTTTTTGTCCTGGGCCTGTATCTGATACAAAATTAAAATCAATTACTCCCTAAGTTTTTCATTAAAATAGGGATTACTATAAGTTAACATTGTAAATACTGTAATTAAAACTTCTAGATAAGAGAAAAACAATTCCATATACAAAATGTATAAGAAAAGAAAGATGTGCTGTTTTTCTATGAAAGAATTTATAAAAAACATGAAAATATATTTTTTGTTAAAGGGAAAGTAAATTTGCCTGATTTAAAGGGTTTTAAACATTGTTTTGAATAAAAATGTGTTTTGAAATAGAAAGAATAATATAGAAAACTAAAAGAATATAGAATGTTGGGGGAAAAGATAATTTAAAAATTAAATAAAAGTTATAACTTGTGATAATAGTTGTTTAAGATTTGATATATCTGCCTATAATTTATTCAAATTAGCTTTAACATTAATTATACACTAATGCAAAGGTAAAATTTGATTTTCTCTTTTGAACAAAATGTTTGTGTAGTATTACTAAGAGATAATAAAATATTTTTGTAGCTTTTGAGTAAGTTGCAAGAAAAAAAAGATGGTAAAGTAAGAGACACATTCAGTTGCTCACATGCTGTTTTTAGTAGACCTTATGAGTGTTTCAGAAACCGAGTCTCCTCTCTGTCAAAGTGTAAAGGTTTTTGCTTTTGGAATCTTTAAATTATCATTTTCACTAAATGAATGACTATTTTATTGTGACCTGCTATCCTATTTTGTGACATCAAGTATTTTAAATCTTTGACATTTGATAAACTTTCATAATCTAAATTTCAAGTTTTAAACTCAATCTTTCAATCTTGAACAAATATTTTACTCTTAATCTTAGCCAAAAGGCTGAGAAGTGATTGACCAAATATATTAAACATTTATTCAGTATAAAAAAAGATACAGGATACATTATGAAATGTGAAATGGTGTTTAATTTTCTTTGCGTTATATTTACATAGCTGTGTTAATTAATATGTATTCTAAAATCATATGAGATTTCTATCCTCTGACTATGTCTTAAAATATGCTACTAGTACTAGTAGTAATTATTTTTATGTAATTGTGTGCCACAGAAATAAACAAATTACTTTTCCAACTGTGTCTTTAATCATGGTTGTTATCAGATTTTTGTCATTCACAGACAATTATTGTTTTACTTTGATTCTTCTTGAAAAGTGCTTTATGAACAACTACAGTCAAAAATCTGTTTTAAGGAAATATGTAGAACAAATTTTAACAAATATTCCTTAGTACAGAATTCTGATATCCTTAGAACTTATGCCATTGGACTAAAATTAAAAACAACATCCAGGACTCTTAAATAAAAAACCTGTGTTTACAGAAATTGGTAATCAATATCAAACAGAACAAGAATTAATTACACTGGACTGAACTAAGGGGCCTGGAATTATGGCTTTTTGTTTGAAACATTGCTGATTCTTTTTTGCTTGTTTTCCAGAGTCAAGAAAACTTTCTTTTTGAGCTACTTATATCTTAGAACAAATTGTGTAAATATACTTTTGTGAGTGAGTTTGAAGCATATTTCTTTTTCTCTGAGGGGATTTCTCTAAGGAGAATTTGAAAACTATTTATGAGTACTTTTTTTATTTCAAAGATGTGGGATCCAATTCAGGATTAGGTATAAATGTGTATTTCGTACAGGTAAATTTTTTGTGTAGGAACCACTTTTATTTAGTGCATTTTTCCAATGATATTACAAAAATTATTACTATGAATATCCTTGGGAATTAGTCATATAATGCTTTGGCCATTTTATCTTTCAGCATGGAATTTATCAAAGAATAAAGACAGGTTATTTTGCCATATATTGTCAAACTTCTCTTTATTTTTTGTTTCTTTTTTATTTTAAAGATGTGGGGTACAATTCAAGATTAGGTATATAAGTGGTCATCATACAGGTAAAGTTTGGGCCTCCCTTTTGTCCCCACTTTGCCTGGCTTGAGATCAGTTATCTTGATTGATGTTATGTGCCACTCCCTCCTCCTCTGGCAGTTTCTGACTACTGCCAATCCCATTTGTATAGTATTATGGTAAATGTTCAGTATCTACTCATTAGTGAGAACATATGGTACTCAGTTCTTTGTTTCTGTGATAGATCACTGAGATTATAGACTCTAAAAATATTCAGGTTGATGTGAAGTTCATAAGTTTGTTCTTTTTTATGGCTGTGTAATATTCCATCATATATATGTACCACATTTTAAAAATCCAGTCCAGTTTCAATGGGCAGCACAGTTGATTTCTTTTTTTTTTTTTTTTTTTGCTATTGTGAATAGTGCTGCAATAAACATGCATGAGTGGGTATCTTTTTGTGTGGAATGATTTGAGTTCCCCCAAGTATATTCCCAGAAGGGGGATAGGTGGGTCATATGGAAGGTCGTTTTCTAGTTCTTTTAGAAATCACCATACTGTTTTCCATAGAGGTTGAATTAGTCTGCATTCCCACCAGCAGTGCAGAAGCATTCCCTTTTCTCCACATCCTCAACTGCATCTGTTGTTTTTTGTTTTATTAATGATGGTCATTCTTCCTGGGGCTAAGTGGTATCTCAATATGATTTTGATTTGCATTTCTCTGATTATTAGTGAGGATGAGCACTTTTTCATTTGTCTGTTGGCTGCCTGTATGTCGCCTTTTGAGATGTCTATAGTGGGGCTGTTTGTTTTTTTCTTTTGGCATGTTTGAGTTCCTTGTAGATCCTGAATGTTAGGAATTTCTCAAATATACAGTTGACAAATTTGTTTTCCCATTCTGTGGCCTGTCTCCCTGCTCTCTTGATGATTTCGTTTGCTTTACAGAAGCTTTTCAATTTAATGAGGTCCTATAGTGGGAACTGGCCACAGAGAAAGGAGGGGACACCAAGCGTACTTTGCCAGGAAGCAGCATTTATTTTTGCTGGCACCAGCTCAGCAGATTTGCATCCAAAGGCTGAGCCCAGAGTGCAGTGAGGCATTGCGTTACATATGTTTTGGTTTCTTCATCTCTCTTACAAGGCAGCAGTTTGGCATTATCCATTTGATTGGATATTTTGTAGCTCCAGGCAGCAGTTAGCATTACTTGTTACACACTGATTGGTTTCACATAATTATTTCATTTGCATGTCCTATTTGCTGATTGGCTTACAAGATCACTATCCTGATTGGATTTCACCAAAAGTTTGAAAATGAAGCCCACCAAATATAAAGCCCATGAAAAGAATGGCATAAAGAAGCAGGAAGTAACTTATTTTCCCTTTTCTTATTCCTGTATTTTCAGAAGGGACCTTGCCTCAGTCCCACTTGTGTGTCTTATTTCTTATACCTATGGATATCTGGGGTTTTGATCAGGAATTGTCTTTTCCATTTCCCATAAGGGTATCTCCTGCATTTTTAAAGATTCTTATAGTTTGAAGTGTTAGGTCTTTGATCCATTTAGAATTGATTTTTGTGTATGGTGATAGGTAGGGGTCCTGTTTCAATCTTCTGTGTGTGCTCATCCAGTTCTCCCAGCACCATTTACTAAATAGTTCCTCCTCTCCCCAGTGGTCGTTGGCGGAGGCTTTAATGAAAATGAGTTGGTTGAGAAATTGGGGTTTTGCTTCTGGATTCTCTATCCTATTCCATTGGTCTATATGTGTGTTCTTGTACCAATACCAGGCTGCTTTAATTATTGTAGACTTATAGTAAAGTTTAAAGTCTGAGAATGTGATACCTCCCACTTTTTTTCTTTTGCTGAGGATTGTTTTGGTTATTCATGGTTGCTTATGTTTCCATATGAATTTCTGTATTATTGTTTAGGTACGAGAAGAATTATATTGAAATTTCATGGGTATTGCATTAAATCTGTAGATTGCCTTTGGTAGGATGGACATCTTAACAATGTTGATTCTTCCTACCCATGAGCATGAAATATTTTTTCATTTGTTTGTATCTCCTTTAATTTCTTTGACAGTGTTTTGTAGTTTTTGTTGCAAAGGTCTTTCATTTCTCTGGTTAGGAAGATGCTGAGACATTTCATTATTTTTGTGGCTATTGTGAAAGGGATTGTGCTTTTTATTTGGTTATCTGCCTGATTGTTGTTGGTGTATAAGAATGTACACATTTATTCTGTACCCTGAGACTTTGCCAAAGTCTTTTATCAGTGAAAGCAGGTTTTTAACGATTCTTTTGGATTTTTGAGGCATAGGATCATACTGTCAGCAAAGAAGAATAACTTAACTTATTTCCCTATTTGCATTCCTCTGATTTCCTTCTGTTGTCTGATTGCTCTAGCTAGGACTACCAACACTATGTTGAACAGGAGGGGTGAAAGTGAACAGCTTTATTTTGTTCCAGTTTTCAAGAGAAATGCTTCCAATTTCTGTCCATTTAGCAATATTTTAGCTACGGGTTTATTGTAGCTGGCACTAACTATTTAGAAGTATGTTTCTTCTATGCCTGGGTATTCAAAGGTTTTTATCAAGAATGCTGGATTTTACCAAAAGTTTTTTCTGCATCTAGTGATACAATCATGAGATACTTGATTTTACATCTGTTGATGTATTGAACTACATTTTTGGTCTTGCAGAGGTTGAACCTGTCCTACATCTGGTGATGAGGCCTACTTAGTCATGGTGGACAATTTTTGAGATGTGTTATTGGATCCAATTTGCTATTATTTCTGCATCTATGTTCATCAGGGATATTGACTTATAGTTTCCTTTTTTGTCAGCTCTTTACCCATTTTGGGTATCTGTGTGATGTTAGGTTCATAAAATGATTTGGGGAGAGTTCTGTCTTTCTCAATTGCCTTGAATACTTTCAATAGCATTGGTATCAGCTCCTCTTTTTTATGTTTTGTAGAATTCCATTGGGAAACCGTTTGGTCCGGTGCTTTTTTTTTTAGTAGTAGTTTTCTTATGACAGAGTCAATTTCCTGGGTTGCTTTTGGTCTATTTAGTGTCTCAATGTCTTCTTGCTTCAACTTTGGCAGGTTGTGTGATATCAGAAAATTCTCCATTTCATTTAGGTTATTGAGTTTATTTTCATACAGGTGTGCATAGTTATCTCTGGTAATCTTTTGTATTTCTTCAGGGTTAGTTGTGATTTTATCTTTTGCATTTCTGATCATGTTTATTTGGACTTTATGTCTCTTTTTCTTTTTTAGTCTGACTAGGGTTCCATCAATCTCATTTATTCTTTAAAAGAACCAGCTTTTTGTTTCATTTATTTTTTTCTATGATATTTTTATCTTCTATGTCCCATATTTGGACTTTTACTTTGATGATCTTTTTCACTCTTTCCATCCACTACCTAATCCCTATTGTATTCTGGGGCCAGATGTTGGTGATTTCTATTGCTTGGGTTCTGAGGAATGATTTTTCAGGTATTGTCTCTTTGATACACTGAGAATTACTTGTGTTCTGCCACGGATTTTCCCTCATTTGTGATAGATCTCTTCCTTTTCTCTTTAATTCTGTTATTCTGTGGCAGTGGGAGAGGTTTTCACTTCCGATGCTTGCTCAGTCCTCCATTCTTCCCCAATCAGGGCTCTGAATTTGTTTTATTTTGACTCAGGGCTGGTGTTGAGAATTGCTGCTGTCTCATGTAGTTTTGAGAGTCAAATAAGGTGGAAAATGGGGAGCTAAGATTCAGAAACTGCTTGCAAATCACAGTGTTCACTGACTGGGGTACAGGCTCCCTGAGGACCACTCCTCACCACCACTATATATGATGATGTAATGTGTGTGTACCCAATGAGTCCAGGATAAAGTAACAGCAGTGAGGGAACAGAGAAAAGTAACATGAAATAGAATGAACAAAAATCATAAAATAATAATAAAAACACAGAAAAACAAGAGCAAAAACCAAAGCAAAAAAAAAAATAGAAACACACGCACAAACAAAAACCAAAACAAACAAAACCCCAAAACCAGTTAAACTGAACACATACATACACTCCAACAAAAACCAACAGAAGAAAAAAAGAAAAAAGAAAGTTAAAAAAAGAGATAATGCAAAATGAACCTTCACACACATGTTAAACCAAAATAAGAATAAAAAAGAAAAACCAAAAGATGAATACTCAATCAATCACTCATGTACACACATGAATAGAAAACAAATATGAAAGAAGGAAAAAAAAAGAAGAAAAAAACAAGAAAAAAAGGGAGGAATGCAAATTGAAGCCTCACATTCATGCACACACAAAAAAGAAAAAAAATTAAAAAATTTCTGGGCACTGTGAGCCCTGTGTGGCAGGTTCTGTAATTGTTCCTCTCAGCTGCTCACAGGTAAGCCTATCAGCTGTCTCCTGCAGGGCTGTGTCCTCATTCAAAATCTCCCCATCATGTGGTGGTAGGTGGGGCAGTTAGAGGGTGGTGGGTGGCAGGTGGGGGGTGGCTTCAGTCTTCCTCTTCCATGCTTGTATGGTCAGAGGGATCCCTTCCCTTGGGTAGGTGCTGGATTGTCTCCTCCCCAGATGCTGGCAGAAGGCACTCCAGTTAGACTTATCCTGGAGTACAGTCATATCGCACTGATATCCAGGTTCCACCTGGGTTCCTCCCTCTCAGTCATGCCTCAGTCATGTGGGTCTGATGTTCAGAGGATTGCTGGGGAGGAGAGGGTTGGGTCAGTTCAGGACTCACTGCTGTTCTCTTGAGGGTCTACCTCATCCTTTTCTGGTGACTTTATCCTATGACTGAATCAGGGTAGGGGATGGGGCACCTGAAACACTGAAATCATCCTGTCCCTCTGAAGTTTGTGTTTCTATTTTCTTTGGGTCACCGTCTACCCCAGAATAGTTGACCCACCAGTCATAGAGATTGGGTCTGTTGCCACTTAGTGGGAGCACCGGAGCGCTTTCCCACCCGGTTTTCAGGAGGTTGGCAAGTTGTCTATATCATCTTCTCCAGTGAGACTCTGCCTCTGGCTCCCTCACTGTGCTCCCTCTGTGGTTCTTACTTTCAGTGTCAGGTCCAGTGCTGCGGTGCTGAGACATAGCCTGGAACTGACAGTCACTCCCCAGATATTCTTAATTAATGGTAAAATAGTTATATGCAGAACTTCAATAAAATTTGTCATCTATTCTAACAGGACACAATTAGAGACACTGGTGGTTTTACCAAGGCTTCAACTGGAATGGTATATTTTGAAATATAACCAGACCTTTGAGGAATTGAGATTAGCTTTATAGAGCTGATATAAGTCCATTGGAAAGACTGGTCAGATACCTTGTCTACCCAATTTCTTTACAAAGTTCCTGACCTGTGGTAAGTAAAGAATGTCATGTTAGAATAGGCTCAGAAATCTCAAGTAATTTTGGGGCCTTGAGAAAAGAGGAATTTACCCAATTTATATAAGTATCTGTAGGCACAGTAATTTTTTGGCATTAATATCCTTGAGAATCTTTACAAATGTCTAATCTGATTCCTTATTTTAAAAATTTCTGCACAGCCAAGTTAAAAGACTCTATATGACCATTCACTATTCTTAATATACTTTAGGAAAATAATCAGGCCAAGTATAATAATACTTGTCCTTGTCCTACCATACTTTATCTTTGGTAGAAATGGGCAACAAAAGAGAGAAAAATTTTGTTTCAAAAGAAATCTATAGTATACCTGTTATTAGATTCTAGTCTTGTTCATTGTTTTTCAATTTTTATAATTTTTCTACAATTTGGACTGAATTCTGAATTCTTTTGTAAATACAAGTCTCCATATTAACATTTTCAAAATTTTCTTCCATTTTTTTCTGCATAAAGATAAGTCTGACCTACCAAGAATAATTGTTCTTGTTTCCTTCCCTTTTATCTCATTATTCTTTATAGGAAAGAAGACCAGGGATTTAAGCACACTGTAAACAGAACCTTTTGCAAGATAATGACTGGCTCCAAAAATTTATTTGACTTCCAAAGAGAGCTATTTACAAGTTAATTTTTATTTCCTGATCCAATTATTCTCCCAGTTATTATTCATTGCCTCCCAGTAGAATTATTCTTCTCCTCTCTCCCATAATCTGTTTCACTAAGATCAAAATTCCCATCTCTTCTGTAACCTCAAGGTAGTGTATAAGCTTCTGTACCTCACTGGGTATTTTGACCTTAATTCCAAAGTCTCTTGTGTATACCTATTAAATAATTTTATATGCCTTTTCTCCTATTAGTTCCATCCATATTGGTAGAAATATGGATGTTAAATGAAGTCATGATGAGGACTCAGAAAGAAAAGAAGGAAAACATTTGAAAATGTTAATTTGAAAAAAATCCCTCCATCGTCTCAGAGAATACATAAATAATCATGATCAGAATATTTATAGAAATATGTACATTAAATGCCATCCTGTGAGGTCTTCAACAGTAATGGGAAACACATTATTGAAAAATGGAGGAAAGGTGTTTTTTTTTTAATTATAAAGTCGCTACAAACTTGAATGGTCAATGTTCTAGTGTTTGGTGGAAGGTAGAACTCCTGAGAAATGAAATTGGATATTTAGCTGAAAAGTTTTCTAAGCAAAGTTATGAAGGAGCAACTTGGTTTATTCTGACTGTTTATAGTAAAATGAAGAGGATAGAGAAGAATTGGAGAACTGTTTAGCAAAATTAACCACACCTTGAAGATTTGGGATGAATCGTATCTTGAGTTTCATTCATATTAGATTTAGGTAATATGTAAATGAGATGTTGAACATTAGACTTTAGAATTGGATAGAGTTAAGACTCTGGATTCTAATGGATAGAATAAATTTATTTTATAATAATATGAGCATGAATTTTGGGGTACCTGAGGCAGAATGCTATAGACCGAATTGTGCTTCCCTCAAAATTCAGACGTTAAAGCTCCAAACCTCAAGGTGACAATATTTGTAGATGGTGTCCTTGGAGGTAATTAAAGTTAAATGAA
This sequence comes from Cephalopachus bancanus, assembly GCA_027257055.1. NCBI lineage: Eukaryota > Metazoa > Chordata > Mammalia > Primates > Tarsiidae > Cephalopachus > Cephalopachus bancanus. The sequence goes on along the minus strand of JAPVLO010000009.1, from coordinate 9,693,127 downwards.
GTCATTGAAGTGGGGCCCTAATACCATATGATTAGTATCCTTATAGGAAGAGACACCAGAGAGCTCACTCTCTCTGTGTGTTAACAAAGAGGTCATATGAACACACAGTGAGATAGTGGCTGCCTGTAAGCCAGTAGAACAGAATAAACACAGAATGAACTTGTTGTGGTCAAGGCACGTAGCCTTCTAAATATTCACTGAAAAATCACTAACATATATATATATATATCTGTGCTTACAAGGTCACTGGTCCTATCAGATAGTGGCCCATTCTTCTAACCTCATTTTATTTTAATTATTTCATAAAACCCTAAGTCCGTTACAGTCATATCAGGATTAAGGTTGCAACATATGAAACTGGGGAAACATAATTCAGTCCATAGCACCTTATTCTGCTGTAGACCCTAGAGAAGATGACCAGATACACTTATCTTAATAATTTAAGATAATAACTAATACAAGGTATCAGCATTATTTTTTTACTGAGACTCGATTTATACCATAAAATCACCCCTTAAAAGTGCATAATTCAAGAGTGTTTTTAATAAATTCACAGAATTTTGCAGCCATCATCACTACTTCATTTTAGAACATTTTCATCTCCTCCAAAAGCAACCCAGCCTTTATTAGTAGTCGCTTTTCACTCTCTCCTTCTTCAGCCCCTCACAACCACTGATATTTTTATCTCTACAAATTGACTCTTCTGGGCTTTTCATATAAATGGTTTTATCAAGTATGTAACCTTTTTGTGGCCAGCATTGTTTTAAATGCCTTAAAAAATTTCGTACCTCACTGGGCAATTCAATCTTAATTCTGAAGGCACTTGTGTATACATATTAAATACATTTGTATGCCTTTTCTCCTACTGACCAAGCTGTCTCATGTCAGTGATTTTTCAGTGAACATTTAAGGGGCCACATGTGTTGGCCACCACAGGTTCATTCTCAGTTTATTCTGTTCTATTGGCTTACAGGCAGCCACTATTTCACTTAATCATAACAACAATCCTGTAAGGCAGGAATTATTACTATTATTCCACAGATAAGAAAAGCTAAGACATGGTTTAGTTACTTGACCAAATCGCTCCTAAGTAAAATAACTGGGATTTAAGCTCAGACAGTGTGTTCTGAGTCTATGTTCTGAACCACCATACTGTTTTCTTCCACATCTGAGGAGACTCATCAGATGTCATCTCCAGGGTAATCAGGAATAAGCAAAAGGCTGAACATAGTGACTCACACCTATAATCCCAGCACACTGGAGGCTGAGGTGAGAGGATTACCTGAGCCCATGAGTTTGAGACCAGCCTGCGCAACTTGGCAAGAGTTCATCTTCTGCCAAGTAGCAAAGAATGATCCTTCTGCCTCATCCTGCCAAGTTGCTGGAACTATAGGCATGCGTGGTGGTGCATGCCTGTAGTTCCAGTTGCTTGGAAGGATGAGGCAGAAGGATCATCTGAGCCCAGCAGGTCAAGGCTGCGGTGACCGTGAGCATGCCACTGCACTCCAGCCTGGGTAACAGAGTGGGACTCCAACTCAAAAATAAAGAGTGAGCAGAATAGCAACCAGAGTCTGTGGGAAAATATAATATCAATGGTTAGGTCAATGATATCATTGTGATATCTCAGTGTGGAGCAGAATCTCAATCTGAAGTGATAGAGAATAAAGCAGATTCAATTTCTTGGAAGAAAATTGACTAAATGAAACCATGATCAATTGCTTAGACAACCAGAAATGTTTTCAGAACTGGACACTATTTAAAAAAATAGATTTTATTTAGAATAACACATACGTTAGGCTTCCAAGAAGAACATAGCAACACTGGATTAAATGTGTATGAGACCATTGGTCAATTATGCTTCTGTAAAGTTCTGTGAGGTACACTCTCGTGAACACCAAAGCCAAGAGAAAGTAATTTACAATAACAGCAACAATAACAATGACAACAAAAAGAGTAAAGTATTTAGGGTAGTTAACAGTGGAAGTGGTAGCTCGTTGGATAAATAAGGTACCTGGAACTCATTCTATGTACCGGAATCCTGGGTATAACACAGCAACACTTATCACAAATTGTAACTGTAAGACTTATGTATACAATATTTATGGGCTCTCGATTCAGCATTCTGCTATTGACAGTCTCTGGAAGAGGTAGGAGTGTAGAGACCAGTGGAGGAACAAAGATGATGCGGGATCTTTATTCTGCTGTACACAATATTACAAATTTGGTGTCTTAACATAACACAAATCTTACTATTCTGGAGATCACAATTCTGGAATTTAGTCTACTGAGTCAAGATGTCAGCAGAGCTGGTTCCTTCTCCTAGCTTTTTTCACCATATAGTGGCCTCCTGCATACCTTGGCTCGTGGCTCAGTCCTCCACGTTCTTTTATTATTATTGTTCATTTCCTGACAACTTTTTACTTTTTATTTTATTTATTTGTTTTAAACTTTTAATTTTTTTATTTTAAAGATGTGGGGTACAATTCAGGGTTAAGTATACAAATGTTCATTATACAGGTACCCTTGTTGAGGAGGTATGCCCCCCTCCCCAGGCAGACTCCTACTACTGTCAATCCTATTTCCCCGTTCCCTTCCTGGCAGTTTAGTCCTCCATGTTCTAAGTGCATCGTTCCAATCTCTGCTTCTATCATCACATCACCTTCCCTTCTGACTATAGTAGAATCTCTCTCTACCTCTCTCTTACAAGGACACTTTTAATTGCATTTAGGGCCCATCCAGATAACCCAGGGATATTCTTTTCATGTTAGAATTCTTAACTTAATTACATTGACAAAGTCTCTTTTGCTATATAAATTAACACCCACAAGTTTCGGGAATTAGTACATAGATACCTATATGGACCTTTATTCAGCCTGCCACATCAACTTACTTTACTGCCCTTCAACTGTCTTTTATATATTGCAGAATTTTTGTGAGGGACTTTGCTGAGATATCAAATCCTGAAAAAAGACACCAATCAAACTTTTGTTTTATCATTCATCATTTTAGTCAACAAATATTTTATAAAGGCATCCAGAACTTTGTTAGCCTTTGAAGAAAATGTCATAAATATATTCCTGCCCTCATTGAAATCACAGATTAGATCATCCCTTTGACTAAATTAAGTATGTCTTTCTGGTTGCTTCCTCTTCTGCTGCTACAGATTTGCCCTTTCTAGTCCAATCTTTCCTAAGCCTAAAACAAATAGGACTATTCTTTGAGAAAATGGGACAAAAAAGAGTTCATTCTACCATGGAACTGTTGGAAAACAATTAATTAGCATTAAAAAACCTACTCAAATGATTTACTCTTTATTTATTAAGCTTACTTTGCCTAACCTGACGCTGAATTAAAAAGTATTGTAATAGCCTAGGCATGGGTTAAATTTGTTCAGATCCCTAATCTCCTTTGAGTGGGGATTAGTGGCTGCATAAATATTGTCCCAAAAGAGCTGATTCTTGATTGCTGAATCAAAGTGCTAAATGACAGCATATTCAGATGTGTAAACTGTTCATACTATTTATCTCCACAGATAAGAGTCTGTTTCTACCTACTGGCCGGAGAATTCAACAATCATCAGTACTATACAGGTAATTTCTACTTGGATCTTCTTATTTATTTCTGATTTGTAGGCACAATGTCAGCTTTTTTCTACCTCAGCCTTTTCTTTCACTCCAAAGCATCCCAACTCTCCATAGTCCTAGCTTCTGAAGTAATTGATTAAACTAGCCAGCATGTTATGTTATAAAAATGATGAGGCAGCTACAGATATCTAAGTTATTCAAGAGGACAGCAGAAGGCTAAAAAAAGTCCACAGAACACAAAACACATTGACAGAGGCCTGAGGCAAATGGGCAAGATGATCCAAGGAGGTATGATCACAACCAGGATTCAGGAGACACTTGATTCACAGTAGTTTTGGACAAGAGAATTTTGTTGACCGGTCTTTGTTATGTCATCTGGGAGCAAATGATTTGAGAATTCTCTAGAAAAGTTTAAATTTTCAGGAAACAAATCTTCATTTTGTTTTCTGTAGTACTGGGAATATATCAGAAAACTGAGGGCTAAAAAGGATTTCTATTAGAGAAAACCAGTATCATATTGGTGATATTCAAGAGGACTCTCATTCTTGTCATTTAAGTATAAAAAAATATTATTCTGGATTTGAGACAAAGAGAACTAGAAAGAGTTAAGGAAAAGAAGTCTATATCATATAAAATATTCTAAAGAGCTCTGTCATACGTTTCTGGGAAATTAACATGAATGTGTTCTATAATCAAAAAAAATGAAACAATAGTGAGATCCATTTTGCAATAAATAGTTCAATACTGAAAAAGTCTACTACTGATAGATACGAATTAAGAGGTGCAATCTATCAAAAACACTATTATTGATAAAATATAAAAGCAATTTAAAAAGTGAACTTCAAAAGGTTTATACTTTTTGATTCAGTAATTTTTATTGTAATATGGTTTATTGTGGAAATATATGTAGTCATATACTTACATGAAATATCATTATAGTTTTGTCAATAGAAAAAGACTATTAATATAGCTATAATGTATCAAGTGATCATAATATTTCTCACATTGTTCTTGGTGACTGATCTTGAGAGGAAGAAATGAAGGAAAGAGAAAATAAAAAAGGGTCAAAAGATAAGATAAGAGAATGGAAGTAATAGAGCCTTGCCTACCCCCTTTATTTTTAACAGCTTAATGATTTGGTATTCGAGACTTGGAAAAAGCTTTCTATTAAAGCTGAAAAAATTCAAAATGGTTTACATGTGATTTTCTGACACTCGTGAGAATATGATCCATCTTAACCCTGGTGAGGATTGAGACTCTGAAGTTATGTGTTGTAATATGTAGCCATTTTCGAGTATTTTTCGTCACCAGAAACTGCTCCAAAATAATAAATATAGATTTTTACTTTCCTTCTTTTCATTTCCTCAATTACTCACCATATACTGTTTCTTTGAAATCATTGGACCTCTAGTATTTTTTAACTTTTAATTCTCTCCTTATTGTTTTCACCACAATAAATATATTGGGGTAGCAATATATACACATTATCATATTATTTTATATTATATATGGATAGCAATAAGCACATGAGAGAATGCTTAACATCACTAGATTTTAGAAACATGCAAATTAAAATGGCAATACAATTACTGCTACACATTTAGAAAGATAAAAGACTATTTATGCCAACTTTTGAAGAGATTATGGAGGAACTGAAACCCTCATATACTGCTGCTAAGAATATAAAATGATACGGCCACATTAGTAAACAGTTTGTCATGTAAAAGCTTGAGCATACACCTCCCATATGACCCAGGCATTCCAATACTAGGTATTTATTATAGAGAAAAGAAAGCTTATATTCACAAAAAGACTTACAAATGAATGTTTATAACATTTTGTTTGCAACAGTCCAGATGGTAAATAACACAAATGTCTATAAACAGGTGGATAGGTAAAGACATTGTGATATATTCATATAAGAAAATACTAATCAGTATAGAAGGGAATTAATTATTATGTATACAACAACATAGTTGATTCAAAATAATGATATTGAATGAAAAATGACAAGCAAAAAGTACCTACTATATGATTACCTTAATGTAAAATTCTGTACAATGTAAATTAATCTATAGTGATAGAAAGCAGTTCAGTGGTTGGACCTGAGGTCGAGAATGGTAGGAAGGGACAGGAGAAAACTTCTTGTGGTGACCATTTTGTTCATTATCTTTCTCTCATGAATGAATGCATATTGAATTGTATTCTTCATATGTGTGCAGTTTATTATATTAAATAATTCTCCCAAAGTGCCATTAATTTTTTTCAAAACACCTGTGCTTGCATATTCTTTGAAAATCTTCTAATTTCTATGAGACACTGCATACCACAGATTCAAGACTACTGAGGTAGGGCATTTTTTAAAAAATGGAAGAGGAGATGCTAGATAGCTTTCTATGTGGCAGACATGTTCAGGTTTCATGCAGTTGGCAATAGACAGTTCTTGAAGGCATAGTTGATTCATTCATTCAAAATATTTATTGAGTTTCTATAATATATCAAGCACAATCTAGCCTCTAACAAAAAAGATACAGTCCCTGTCCCTTTCTTCCTTACACTTATTACAAAAAAGACAATATTCAAACATATTTTATAAAATCATGTAATTTTAATAGATCTGCGGTATGGGGAGTAGGGTAAGAAGTTAGGGAATTTCAAATGTTACATTTTTAAATAGGTCGGGGCAAGCATCTGTGACTTAACAATGGTTGAGCAGAAAAACAATTTAAGTGAAAAAATGGGCATATGTAGGCAAACTATTTCAGGTAGAAGGAAGAATAAGTACAAAGTTGGAGGGTATCACAATAATTCAGGATCAGGGTGATCATTGTGGAGATGGTGAGAAGTTGTTAGATTCTGAATATATTTTAAAGTTAGAGTCTGATCTTAATGTGAGAAGAGAGAAATAGGAATTATACCAATATGTGTCTGTGTGTGTGCACGCTCGTGTGTGTGTATGCACACAACTGAAAGGATAGAATTGCAATTTACTGAAATGGGGATTATGCTGGGAGGAGAGGTTTGGAAAAGGAAGATGAGAAGACCAGTTTGAAAAATGTTAAAAATTTTAAGTTTTATACATTTATATATATACATATATATACACACACACACACATACAGATATATGTATATATATATGAGTGTAAATATATACACACAAAAATGAGTGTATATATATATATACACACACATATATATCTCAACTAAATGTTTTTCAAACTAGTTGAGAGATATAGATATCCATATATAGTCCAATCTGGTATATATATATGCACATATATTTATTCAAAATATTTATTGAGTTTCTGTAATATACCAAACACAATCTAGACTCTGACAAAAAAAGATACAAAGTCCCTGCCCCTTCCTTACTTATATTTACTAGGGAAAAGATATACAAACATATTTTATAAAATCATGTAATTTTAATAGTTTTGCAGTATAGGGAGTAGAGCAAGTTAGGAAATTTCAAATGTTACATTTTTAATTAGGAGTGTGTGTGGGGGGTAAGAAGACAATGACTAAATCTAGAGTTTTGGAATAACTTGGCAAATGATACAATTTTTAAAATTATCATCATATAGAAGACATTTAAAGCTATAAAAGGAGATGAAATCACCTATTCACACACATGAAAGTTGAATTGTGAGATGCCTTAATTGAAAAGCCAAATATATGTAAAGGATTTAGTAAATGAAGTGTAAGTGGAGAAATCAGTGAATTGAAAGGCAAACTACAGAGGATAGTGTCCTGGAAAATATTGCCGGGAGAAGGAATGATCAGCTCTAAAAAATAACACTAAGAGTTCAGGTAAGATGAGGACCCTTACATGTAGCATTTAGGCAATTTATAACTCAGGTAGAGTGGTTTCAGTGCAAAGTTGGAGGCAAAAACCTGATAGGAGCAGGCTCAATAGAAAATGTAAGGAAAGAAGTTTAAAACAATAATAATAGATTGGATTTTTTTCTATAAAAATAACATGGAAATATGGCAAATTGGGGACAATAATGGGGTCAAAAGAGAAATTTTGGAAGATAAGAAAGTGACAGCATACTTATATGTTGATGGGACCATTTGTTTAGAAAAGAAAAATTGATATTCCTGCAAACACAAAAAGGGGAGGAAATCTGATTCACAAGGAGGTTGGCCTTAGTTTAAACATGGACAGCTCATCAAGTCAGAACATGTAGCACTGGTGCTTACTTAGATAGATGTGGTAGAGGAAGTTTGGGGAATGTTTCTTCTTTTTTTTTTTTTAATTTTTTTGCCAGTGAAATAGGTTAGCAGTTGAAGATAGGAATAGGATTAAAAATGTTAAGAGTTTTGGGAGAAGAGGTAAAGGTACAAAATACTCAGTAAGTGAAAAGACATGGATTAGAAAAATGAAGTAAGCCGGGCTCGGTGGCTCAGCCTGTAATCCCGCGCCTTTGGGAGGCTGAGGTGAGTGGATTGCCTGAGCCCACGGGTTCGAGACCCGCCTGGGCAGCGAGATCTCATCTCTACAATAAATCAGCCGGGCGTGGTAGCGCATGCCTGTAATTCCGGCTACTGGGAAGGCTGAGGCGGAAGGATCGCCGGAGCCCAGCAGGTGGAGGCTGCGGTGGCCGGAAGCGGCCACTGCACTCCAGTCTGGGCGACAGAATGAGACTCCAACTCAAAAAAAAAAAAGAAAGTTAAAAAAAAAAGAAAAATGAAGTATAAGTTAAAACGTTCATTTGGTTTTCAAGATCATAAATTTAAAGTTAGAATGGTTGAGGGATTTTCTTCAGCTAACTTCAGTTCCAGGGGTGAATGGGTAGAATTATCTGAGAGTTGAATTAATCAAGGTTGTGTCTTTGTCAAGCAATTAAAATCATGCAAGAGAGTCAAAATTATGTGAGGTTATATGGAAGAGAGTGATTACCACAATTAAGCAGACTAATTCATACCTGAAGAAAAATAAGGACAAGAGTGAGATAAAGAACCATGAATTCTCTGGAAAAATTAATCTATGGATTGTAGATACGGGCAGAAGAATTATTGAATTCAATATACTACTAAGTGTGAGCTAAAAAGATAGACAGTGGTGCTACATCCTTGAAACTGAAATCATGAAGGGACTGCCTTATCTGTGACAAAGTCTAGATATGCCTATAAAGTGGGTAGAAGTCAAGATCATTGGAGAAGAGAAAGCTAAGAAAGTAAGAAGCCAGATAATTAAAAGTATTCTCTGTATGGTCACCGAAATCATCAGTAATTAAAATAGCCATGGTATTTTGAGAGACTGGCTTTGAATCAAGATTTGAAATTGTCATGAAGTAAGTGAGAGTGACTGATGATTGTGATGATTCCAACAAGAAGAATAAGTAATAGAGTCCTTGGATAGAAAATTTTAAAATATTATTTTGGGCAAAAATGTGGGAAAATGAATAGAAGTAACAAAACAAGGCAAATTGGAACAGGACATCTGATTTGGAGCAATATAGGGGATAAAGCAACTGGCATTTATCATGGCTGCAGGAGACTGGTGTATTGGGAAGGGCAAAGTTTAATTTTGATCAAGAAGTGAAGTAGAATAATTCAAAGAGGCTGAAAAGGGGGGAATTTTATTCATAATCAGTCATGAGTTCCAGAAAGCTCATGAGAAGGGTTTCAGCTCAGGATCAGGAGAGAGATTAGAGATGGCAAAAACAGGAGCATGCAGAGCCATATGGGAATTAGACAAGAGGTGGTGAGTGATCAGAAAGTCACTACCTTCTCATGATGTTGGCTACCATATGAGAGATAATTCCCACAATAAGGTTAGTTATGATGATAAGAGAGCTTTGAGTATTGATGGGTCTGAAAATATAGGAATTCTTTCCAGGAGTATGCAGCCTTTCTGGAGGTATCTGTTGACAGTCACCAAGGGAGTTGTGGTGGGTTGGCAATGCAGGATTTCTTTGAGTCTGAAGTCTTCCTTTTGAGGTAAGGCTGTGGTACCTACCTAACAACTACGGGACTAAATGCTATTTTAAAAAAACTGTTGGGCATACATCTCAGAGATTTTATTTTTACTCACTTGATATGAATTAATTGCTTTAAAAATGTATAATATGCAAATGTCATACAATAACTCTAATTAGGTGTTGAACTATAATGTGCCATGTACTATGTAAAGCACTTTACATACACTAAATCCTTTTTTTTAAATTGACTTTTCACTTTATAAATGAGAACATTGATGCTTAGAAAAGTTAAATATCCTACATAAGCTTATATTTCTGACAAATATATTGGCATCAAAGTTTATCAGACTTTAAAGACTATGATATTCCAACAGAACTGTGATGATTATCTAAAATTAATATTAATAAATTGTTTCAAGCAAATTTTGCAATGCTATTGAGCCATGACTGTTATCATAGTATTTATTTTGAAAGAAGTGTTGCAACATCTTTCCTCAGATCACTCTCATTTTTCCACGTGACACAAGAAGAGCAATCTAATTACTTACACAGTCAGGAAAAAAGGGCCACAAATACTGCCCTTTGAACTCTGAATACATTCCAGAATTTTATCATTGACAGCTTGAGTTTAGAGAATAGAAATGTTCTCAGTTTTTTCTGCTTTACATGCATTTTCTATGTGTATATTTGTCTCAAAACAAGTAGATGTATATTGGAAAAAATGGATGATTGAGGAGAAAACAGCATTCCCACTCTGAATTCAGGAAGTCCATAAAAATGATGAAGAATGTTCTGTGTCTCTGCTATGACAGTTCTTGAAATCTGACAGTATGTGAAAATTATTCAAAGTGCTTACTAAAAAAAAGAATAACATCTGCTCTACCGAGTCAGAATCTCCTGAGTGTGGGACTGGATTGCTATTAATGCTTTGACAAGGACATCCCAGGAGATTCTGACTCAGCAGAGGAGTATTTGAGAGCCTGGCCTCAATTTTCCTACTGTCAGGTCTACATTTCCTAATCTTTCTCCCCCTTCACACTCTTTGATTCTTCCCATGATTCCAGTACTTTCAAGAATTAAACAGGAATAGAACTAATCTATCAAATAGCTATGACGTGGAAATTAAATATATGTTGCTAAAATTGTATCAAAAATTTTCCTGTGAGAGGTAAAGTATAATGTTTTCATATGCATCTTTGTTTTACCAGATATATATATGTGTATATTTATGTGTGTGTGTGTATATGTATGTATTTTGTATATATTCATGTATGGGAAGTGTTGGTACCTTCTTTACATTAGTACACTACCAGAACAGAGCTCAATGTCTGAGGTATAGCAGGGAGTCCAAAATGTTGGACTTCTTGAATCTACTAATTAAACTTAAAGAACAAAATTAAAGAAAACTTTCTACTGAGTTCTAAAAGTCATGCCGATAGAAGAAAACTATGTGTTCATTATTTCAAGTGTCGATGTAAGAAAACTATCATGGTAAGCAGTCTTGATATTTGTCATTTAGAAGATCTGTCTTGGAATTAATTGACAATTTACTATTCTATGAGAGGCATCTAGTATCCATCCATGACATATTGGAACCATATTTATGTCCCAAGCAAAAATAGTACTTTAATTTTTTGAATGTTAATGTAACCTATAGGTTATTTTTAAAATTGTCTTGAATTATTTTCTACATGGAAGAGTTTTAAACACTTTGGATAATTTGTTATATTTGTATTTCTAAGGTTAATTTTTACAACCACTTTAATGAAATAAACAAATACAAGCCGTGCTCAGAAAAAGTTTATTTTTAAACACACATAAAATAATGTATAAAATTCTCAGAAACAGGAGCCTGTAGTGAACTCTTAGAATTAGCTAGGTACTTTTTTTCTATTTGCCTAGAACAATTACCTAATAAGAAGGTTAATCATCATTGGAATGCTAAAAACAAAACCAAAAAAAAATCCAACTAGCTATTTAAAGAGAGACTTTCACAACAGATAAAGGATGGACTTGTTACAGTTGCTGTAGGATTCCAAGTCCAGGTAAGAGCCACTTAGATTCTGCACTTTCAACATTTCTTGTATGTAAGAAATTTTCACAAATCTCAGGGAAAAATATTTTGATAACTATTATACATTTTATGTTTTGTGTCTTCTACACACTTATGTTCCAAGCCCTCAAAACCTAGTAAATATTCCTTCTGGAAATAAATGAGCCTCTGGTTTGTATACTTTTAAAGACAAACTAGAAGAAACTATACTTTTATAAATGAAATAATAAGGTTTGATTATCAGTAACTGTTCCTGTTACTTTCTAGACAAATGGGACTTCAAATCTGGAAAGGTAGACCTTTAGTTTCCTTCTTAAAATATGCTACAAGATAATTATTTTAATCAACTACATAGAAATATTAGACTGAACACCTTATTTATTTGATTTTATCATAAGTGGATAATGGTGGTGGGGCAGGATGAGAATTAGTTGAGAAACTTAAGAAAGAAAAGGTGTCTCAGTTTTCTTGTTTCAACTCAAGTTTGGTTCTACATGAGGAGAAGGAGATTTTTGTAGATAATCTTATTTCTGATCAAATGAGAAAAAAATATCCTCAGCATAGTTCTATGAAATAAGGGATCAATAAATATTAGTTCCTTTCTTCAATTCAGGACGGTGTGTCTTCTTATAAGATAATTATTGTTAATATTAAAATAAAGTGGAGATGCAGAAGTCTCTCCTATTAAAGGTGTAAGAGTTCACTTAGCTCTACGTAGAAATGCTGTTTTCCCTTTCTTTTTTCCTTCTTAGTTCCATGCGTACATTCTAGAAACTGAGTCACTTGGCATGCTTTTGCCCAACTCCTTATACAGAAAAAGCTTGACACAACAAATAGAAGCTGGTAAGATTTTGCTCCCCACTCCACCCCAATTAAAATAGGAATAAATGACCTGATCCGTTCAGGATAGAGTTGCAGTGTGATATTCAACTGCCTATGGTTTTGTCTTGTAAATATATTATGTTCCTCAAATTCACAATATGAGTCAATCATTTAGAACTCAGAAAAAAATATGTTGAGAGAAAAATATAGTAAAGATCTCCAAATATGGCTTAAAATGCCATGATAAAACAAAAAAATGTGGTATGTAGTCAAGCCTAAATTTATATTCCACTTTTCAAGTACTTTTTCATTATTTGTGAGAAATGAGGCACAACGCTCAATATGTAAATTGTGCTGGATATTTTATTTGAAGATCTAGAAGAGATGTGTGGAACTGTTGTCTAGGAAAAGAGAGGAAATACAGAAAAACATAATGACTATACAGGTATATTGTCCCAGGTACACACATGCAAAAATCAAATGCGAAACATGGATTAATCAGAGTTCACTTAGCTCTACACAGGTATGATAGGGATGTGTTTCTGCATTCTTTCAGATGTTAATACATACTCACATATGCATATGTGTTAATATCCTCAGATATTTACTCTTTTTATATTTATGCATTGTTTATTAAATATGTATTATATATTCATGTATATTATCTATATATTTATAATATTAGAAATCAATTAATAAAATATACAATCAATCCTTATTATTCACCTCTTCTACATTTGAACATTTGTCTAGTCAATACAAATTTTTTTAACACCAAAATCAATACCACTGGGCTTTTGTGGTCATTCACATGCATGTATAGAGTGGCAAAAAATTTGAGTTGCTGTGTTCCCAGCTGAGGTCAAATAAGGTGTTGCTCTGCCTCCTTGATTTAACTCACATACTGTAAACAAGTGTCCTTTTCCCAATGTTTGTATTGCCACTTTTTTCTTTTTTTTGCACTTTGTGTTGCTGAATTTACTGTTTAAAGTGGCCCCCAAGCATGGTGCTCTACTGTAGTCCATTGTTCCTACGAGCAGGAGTGCTTGATGAAAAATATACATGTGCTATACAAGTTTTCCTCAGGCATGAACTGCAGTGCTATTGGTCACTAATTCAATGTTAATGAAACAACACTATATGTTAGACTGTCTTTAAATAGAAATGTACATAAAACAAGATTATGCATTGATTGACTGACAAAAATTTTGTGACCAGAGGCACTCAGGAACCAAGCCTTGTATATCTCCTAGTTAACAATGATTCAGTATTTGCTAATTCAGTGTTCTCAGCTACTTTATAAAAGATCACTACAGGAAACAGTAAGAATCAACTATACATATAATATGTTAAACATATTATATAATTAGTACCCTATTAAAATTATATGTCTATGCTATGTGTGTCTATATAGACATTTTAATACATAAATATGTATTATGCACATATTATGAACAAGAATACACTTCTAAACTGCAGTGAAGAATTGACTACTCTCTATAAAAAAATGATTAGAAGTAAAAAGTTTACTCATTTTAAGAGTCTTAAAAATAGGGGCTTGATTACTCTCAAAATTACTATTTCTCTTATATTTTGACTCCAAAACTTCCCTTATCTTACAGATATAGCCACTCATAAGAAAATGAGAAATGACATATTAAGAATATTTTCTAATATTAAATAATTAGATACAATCTGTATACCAATCAACATAGAACAGGTAAACATATTATGGACAGCAGAGTATTCTGCCACCATAAGAAGAGTGAGGAGGACTCTTATTAATATAAAGTTAAGTGCATTCAGATGGTAAAAAGGCAAGAGTAGTGTTAATGTCATGCTGCCATTTGTGTTAAAAAAGAAAATATGTACTGAATTAAAAGTACATATATTTCTGGATAAGAGGACAAGGGTTAGAGGAAGAATCTTTGTCTTTTTGTAATTTGCAATTTTAACTACATACAAATATTTTCTCTTGAAAAATAAATGAATAAAATTTTTAAAAGACCATAATGGTGGTTAGGTCAAGCATAGCCAGATTCTGTCTGAGAAATACTTGAAGTATATTTTACACTTTCTAACAAATCAAAACTCTATCTGCATTTCAAGCCTGGTTTTCAAAGATATCTCCTCCATGAAACTATCTTAGGCCATTATAATTACAATTCATTATATTATTTTTCTACTCATTTTTTAGTAGCTACTATGTACAAGGCACTATTTGGCACTTTGCAAAACAATAAGGATGAATTAAACATAATTTTTAAAGTAAATCTTATAATCTAGATATGTAAAAATTATAAAAAATCGAATTTTTGTAATTTAAATTTTTTGTTTATATGATCTACTGTGTGATCCTATATTATCTTATTTACCTGTTTCAAATTGCTTTCCATAAATTTATTTTCCTAACTAAATTATAATTTCTCTAGGCTAGGACTTTGTGTGTGTGTTTCCTCCTTTTGTGTCCAGCAATGTCCTAGTCCAGTGGTCAGGTCCTGAGTTTGTGACTTTTCTTACTTCTGAATTGTATATTATTAAAGTAAAATAAATTATACTTTTTCTTCCCAAATAGGTGATCATTTCAAACTAAGCATCAACAACAATTAAAACCACTTACATATATCTTCAGTTAATCATGGACCAAAATCAACATTTGAATAACACAGCAGAGGCACAATCTACAGAGAAAAAGAAAACTAGACACTTCGATGGATTTAAGGTAGAATGAGTTTTGTGTTTCCAAACTAAAATAAGGAAATGAGAAATGAGAAATTTTAATTAATAGAAAAGTAGTTGTTAAAAAGAGCATTATATTTCTATTATTTATTTATTTACTTATTTGAGTTGGAGTCTCACTCTGTCGCCCAGACTGGAGGGCAGTGGCCGCTCCTGGCCACCGCATCCTTGACCTGCTGGGCTCCGACGATCCTTCCGCCTCAGCCTTCCAAGTAGCTGGAACTACAGGCGCGCGCTACCATGCCCGGCTAGTTTTTTGATTTATTGTAGAGATGAGGTCTCGCCAAGTTGCCCAGGCGGGTCTCAAACCCGCGGGCTCAGGCAATCCACTCACCTCAGCTTCCCAAAGTGCGGGATTACAGGCTGAGCCACCGAGCCCAGCTAGAGCATTATATTTCAAATTATACTTTCCAATTGAAGCATACATTAAAATATTAATAAAATTATTCATATCTTGATTGAAATCAGTCTTTTAATTGATTAAGCTATGTCTTTGTCAATTTTTTTGATGTTTAAGAGTTTATGTAAAAAATGTAGAAGTATTTTTATATCTTCTTTTGTGAATTATAGCCCAAAAGATATATATATATATATATATATATATATATATATATATATATATATATATATATATATACACACACATATACACACACATATATATCTCTCTCTATATATAGCATATAACATATATTAAACATGCAGGTTTTGTATTCCGCCCAGTTCATTATGAAAGAAAATTTGTAAAATGAGTAAATAACTAAATGTCAGCTGGCTTCCCATTTCTTACCCTTTTCCCTCTTTGTCCCCTGCTCATGTCTGCCTAACTGCCTTACAATTAAAATAAAGTATGTTTTATAATAAACAATATGTGCAGGGCAAGGTAGCTCATGCTGGTAACCCCAGCACTTTGGGAGGTGAAGGCAAGAGGATTGTCAGAGTCCAGGGATTTGAGACTAGCCCGGGCAACTTGGTGAGATCTCGTCTCTACAGTAAATTAAAAGCTTAGCTGGGCATGGTGGCGCACGCCTGTAGTGCCAACTACCTGGAAGATTGAGGTGGAAGAGTCACTTGAGCCCAGCAAATGAGCATGCCACTGTACTCCTGCCTGAGACTTCGACTCAATAAATAAATAAAGTGCAAAAAGTGTCAGAATTAACCTATAAACCCATAGGAGTAATGTCGTGTTAATTACTTTGCCTTGAGCATGCCACTGTACTCCTGCCTGAGACTTCGACTCAAACAAATAAAGTGCAAAAAGTGTCAGAATTAACCTATAAACCCATAGGAGTAATGTCTTGTTAATTATTTGCAACCTATTATTTTTAAAAAATCTAAATATTATTTTTTAAAGAATGACATTTTAGCCGGGCTCGGTGGCTCAGCCTGTAATCCCGCACTTTGGGAGGCTGAGGTGAATGAATTGCCTGAGCCTGTGGGCTCGAGACGAGCCTGGGCAACTTGGCGAGACCTCATCTCTACAATAAATCAAAAAAATTAGCCAGGCGTGGTAGCATGCGCCTGTAGTTCCAGCTACTTGGAAGGCTGAGGCAGAAGGATCCCCGGAACCCAGCTGATCGAGGCTGCGGTGGCCGGGAGAGGCCACTGCCCTCCAGTCTGGGTGACTGAGTGAGACTCCAACTCAAAAAAAAGAAAAGAATGACATTTTAAAATTTCTGGTAACTTAAGTAATATAGTCTGATGGAAAGAGATCTTCAATAATCTAAAGACCAGATCCAAAGTTCTAGTTGATAACCTAGGAAAGTCATTTAATTTTTCCATGTGCAGGTTGGTACAAGTAATATTTCTGCCTCTTGCTTTTGACACAAAACTGTGGGACATAAATGGGATTAGCATTTTCATAAACAGGGACAATTTCCTGGTGGTCAAGCCCTAAATAAATATTAGTGAATGATTGAGCTCAGTGCTACATGAGGAAACCAAGACTCAGCAAAGTTAGAGAAATTTGCCTGAAGTCACTTATGTTGTGAACTCAAAACCCTGGAATCTAAGTCAAAGTCTTTAAACCGCCATCGGAAAGTCTGAGAAAATCAAGAAATAAATCACGACCGAATTTTTCCAACATTTAATGTTGTTTACTTAGTCCAAGTTGTAGCTTTATCTAGCTGAATAAAGACCACAGATATCAGACTTATTTGCAATAATATTACATAAAATTTCTTTTAACTTTGTCCAGGGAACAAGAAGTCTGTGTTCTGAGATTATTGGTAAAGTCTATTCTGATGTAATATTTGAATAACATTTAAGCAGAATGGCAGTCACAGGATAAAATATTGATTAATACAATTGAATTGCATTCTATTGGCTAGGAGTAAAGTAATATGCTGAGTTTTTTGTTGTTGTTGTTGTTTTGCTTTTAAATTCTAAGGATTACAGTGATATCACTTGGACTCACATAGCAAAGTGATAAACTGGCTGAAGCAAATAAGATTTCTATAGTGTTCCCTTAGAGCATATTTGGAGAAGCTGGGTGTTAGGAGATTAGCAATATATGTAAAGTCTATTACCTGCAACCCAAAACAGAAGACCAGAGATAAGGGAAGATACTAGGATTAGACTGACATTGCTATTGCTGGTGTTGCAAAAACATTATCAAATCGGTTCATTATGACTACAGGTAATGTTTAAGAAAATCCTTCCACTAACTTAAATGGTTAACATTTATGTGTTATTGAGAAAGATACCAACCTCAACAATTACTTTACAACAATTACGTAAAAAATGTGTGCCTGACATTGAGATTTGTTGCATTTCTGAACCCACCTTATATTCACAAGAAACAAAAACATAATGAAAAAATTTTTAAATAACCAGTATTTTAACTTCTCATGAAGTTTGGGACTTCAAAGTATCAACCAAAAATACTGAAAATATATCGACTCTTACTTTGGTCAAATTACTTTTTAGCATCTGCACTTGAAATCTTGTGAATTAGGAATGTCTACATCTATAGCTATAGAATAGACATAAGTAGAGATTAAGACTTAATGGCAAAAACAAATATAATTCAGCAACATAAAAAGAAGACCAGGAAAATTTTAATAATGGCAACTAACATTTACTGAGCATTTACTATGTGCCAGACCTTAGGCTAGTGTTTTACATCTCTTAATACATTTACTTTTACCACAATTCTATCAACTAGATGGTATTATCTACCTTTTTGTTGGTGAAAGCACCTAGGTATAAACAGGGCAAATGGACTTTCTCTAGGTCCCAAAGCTGGTGGAGCCAAGGTCTGAGCTCAGGCTGTCTAACTCCAAATCCCATGCTCTCAAGTCTACTCCATATTGCTAAAGCTACTTTGGATTTCTGTGATATTAGTTCCACTATGGTAAGCAGGAATTTGTAAGAGGCCTATATACTAATCTTCCTCATTCCAAGTTTCTGAAATATACCTTTAGACCAAATCATTTAGTATCAAGCAACTGTGGGATTCTTACACTTGGCTTATGTGCATGTGCACATACAAATACACATGATATTACTGACTTGTAAATACAGGCTCAGCAGGTGGAAATGTGTAAAAGCTCAAATAGATAATGAATGCATTGAAATAAACACAACATACTTCAACTGTTTCTACCTTTCCCCCTCGATTCTTGTATTGAACCAACTATATTACAAAGAATCTAGTAGTATATCCTTCCCTTTTACACTAGTAATTTCTGCTTTTTAAATTTCGTGTATTTTTATATTGCAATAAAGTCTTTAACAACACAAAATAATGCATTATTATCAAGAACATAAATAATAGAGCAAAAATGAAAGTTCTCCCTTCCTGCCTGCATTCTCACTCCCCTTCCAACATGATCATCCCTGTATGTAACCACCAACAGGATTCATATTTACAGTTTTCATTCTGGCTCACTTTTCTGCAGCTATATTGTTGCTTTTGCTATTCCTCTATTCTTCACACATAACAAGCACACTTCTGACTTGGGGAATTTTGGACTTACTGTTTTCTCTTTGAAAATGTTCTACATCTTGTGTCTTCATCTCATCTATATCTCTCTTTCAGTGTTACCTCTTCCTTAAACACCTCATATAAAATACCATTCTCTATACATAATTTCTTAAGCAGCTTGATTTTTAATAGCATTTATCACCAGTTGACACTGACAGCCAAAAAAAATGTGTATAGGTGTCGGTGTGCACACATGTGCACTTAATAAAATAGCATAAATCTATTATCTTTAAGTGCTGAAGTCTAGAAGTCTGAAATGAGTTTCAGTAAACCAAACTCAATGTGTTGACAAGGCTGTGTTTCTTTCTGAAAATTCTGAGGACAATACACTTCCTCTAAACTTCTAGAGGCTGCCCTAAATCCTTGGCTCGTGGCCCTGTTTGTATTCCAAGCTATTAATGTCTGTTCACATCTTTCTTGCATCACATAACATGAACACTGACTCTTCTGCTTCCTTCTTCCACGTTCAAAAGAATCTTAGGATTACATTGGGTTCACTAGGAGAAGCTAGGTAGGTCTCCATTTTAAGTTCATTTGTTTCACAACCTTAGTTCTATGTCCAACATTAATATCTCTTTTACCATATCACCAAACAAATTCACAAATCCTGATAATTAGGACTTAGACATCTTTAAGTGTTATTATTCTATATACTACCACATATGTATATGCAAGGCAGAATAATATCATATTTATTATGTATATGTGATTTACTTAAAATCTATCTCTGCACTTACATTAAGCTCTGTTACAACTTAGGTGTTGGATTCATTGTTCTCTGTTTCAAACATAATGAACATTCAATATATATTTGCTGAATGACTGAAAGGACGGTTTAGTAAACATTTTTGTGCTCAATATGCTGTCCCATGATGGTGGTAGCTGCTGCTTCTCCACCTTTTCCTTCTTTTTCCTCCTCCTCATCCTCTTTCTTCTTTCTCTTCTTTTTTGTAACTGTGCTAGTGTTACATTGGATTTAATGCATGTTTTGAAATTGAGTTGATCAAATCCATCCTCATTATTCGTTATTCTTAAAAGAGCAAAAAAGCAAACACAGAGAGAGAGAGAGAGAGGAAGGGAGGGAGGGAGAGATCGTTTATATGTTAGTTTTATTTAATTTTTTCCCCTTTGGACATAAGAGTATTGTTTCATAGCAAAGTTTCATACTGGTCACCTTGCTGAACTCACCAATTCTTTCTTTTTCTTTTCTTTTTATTTTGAGTTGGGGTTGAAAGGATTGCAGCACCAGTAATGACTCCACACCCAGCCAGAACCAAGAGATTTATTAAAGGGGCAGTTACAGGAAGGGACTATAACCGAGGAAAAGTGAGAGAGAGAGAGAGAGAGAGAGAGACTGGGGAGAGAGAGAGTGAGAGGGAAAGAGGGAAGGAGAGAGAAAGAGAGAGAGTGAGAGAGAGGGAGAAAGAGGGAGGTGGGAGAGAGAAAGAGAGGGGGAGAGAAGGAGAGAGTGTGAGAGAGAGTATAAGAGAGAAAGGGAAGGAGAGAGAGCTATGCAGGGAGAGGGGTAGATTTATGGGCCTGGCAGGGGCTGGCCAGTGCCGTGTTTGGGTTTTATTGGAGGAGACTATGAGGCAGTATTCCAATAGGGAGAAGTTATTTGAGCACAGGTTTAAGCTTTGTGCTCGCAGGAAAAGTTAGAGCTTAGGGCCTTTGTTGTTTGTTTGGTTCTATATAGTGTTTAGCACCATCTCGGGAGATGCCCTTCTGACTGTTCCCTGCACCCTTAATTCCCACCTTTTCTGTTTATTTGGGAGAGGGGTGTCGTTACTCTTTCTGGCTGCTTCCTGCTGGATGTGGGCATTGTGGGGTGAGGTGGGGGAAGGGCACAGAACCAGCCAGAATAGCGTCCAGAGGTAGGCACTGAAGGTGAAGATTTTTGAAGGTGAGAGTTCCATGAAAGTTTTTTGTAAATGTAGAATGGTGACTTGTTCTGCCCAATCTTCCAGTGGGCCCGAGGGCAGTAGTAACCAGCTGTCTTGGAGTAGACTGTGGAGGTAAATAGAGATCCTGGAAGAGAACATATCTAAAAGAAAAGTTAAGTGATGTTTAGGGACAGCACCAGAAGAAGAAGCTAGGTGGGGCACAGGTAACATTGACAAGTGATGGTTGAGTTGAAGCTGTGAACAGGGGAATTCCTGATAGTAGGGGGAAATGAACAGTAGGATTTTGTGTGTAGGTGGTGGTAAGATTTCCTATGAATGGTACTGCTGTAAATGGGGGCGACTGAGGGCTGCACATAGGAAGCAGTTAGAAAGGTTGCCTAGATGTGAGTAGTTGAGAAAATGTGCTCCCTGTTGGACTACTGAGAGCCAGGAAAATGGGGTGACTTTTTATGAAAGACAATAAGAATGAAGCTAGTTATAATGAGGAGGTATGTAATAGTCAACAAAGCTTTGGCTGTGGATGGCCAATTTGTAGGTGTTGACCAAGTAAGTTATATAGTAAGGAGGATGGCAATTGAGCCAAGAAAGGAAAGGGGCCAAGGGTTAAAAGTTTTCTGTGCTGGAGCGAAGTCTGAGTGGTTGTTCTGGAACCTTGGAGCAGGTGTACCTGTGGGTAGGTGGACAAGTATTATTATGGGTGGATTGTGAGAAAGGAGGGGTGGTAGGTTTAAGATGGAAAATGTGAATCCATGGGGTAACCTGACATTGGGCTGTGATAAGTTTTGCTGCCGTGGGAGTGGACAAAACTACTTGAAGAGGCGTGGACTATTTTGGATTAAGATGGGTTTTAGTTTTTAGGTCAGAAAAATAGACCCATTTCCAGGAATAAGAGGAGGTGGGATTTGGCCTTTGGAACCAGGTATAGGAGGGGAAGGGCAAAGGGCCTTCCTGGAAAAGAACAGTGAATGGCCCCCTCCAGAGGGGCTTTAGTGGTTGTACATTTCACTCTTTTACCCATACCATATTACTTGGCTTATAAGAATGAATATCGGTTGTTAAACTAATTGGTAATCGTTTTTTTGACTTGACAATGGATGGCATTTAGGACTGAACCTAAGGCTTGCATTTGTTGTTTTAGGGCAAGACTTTTAAATTCCTTTAAGTTTTCCTGTATGTCCCTAACGAAAGGGGGTGGTCACCCATAAGGAATTACAAAAGGCAAGAAGCCTGTTTACTTTATTTAAAGGCCTTTTCCCCTAGCAGGGGTTTTTGTTTACCCCCCCCCCTTGAGACTTCATAGAGAAGTTAGGCATTTAAATTTTCTAGACTAGTATAGGAACAGGACCACCCTTAGGGTCCTCTTTCTTTTTTTCTTACAGTTGTTGATTGGGTCCTTCCTTTCTTCATTTTTTTTTTTTGCAGCACTTACTCTCCTTGGATGTTTGAGTTTTTTTCTGGTCCAAGAAGCGTCTAGGGAAATAAGCTCATAAACTGTGATTAAAATTTGTTCTAAATAGACAACACATTTTTTTAATGAGCATTTACGTTTGTGGCCCCCCTATCCTTCAGAGGCCTACTGTTAAACAATTTTAAAGGTTTAACAAATTCTATTTTAGGGACTTGGATCCTGAGTGATGTAATACCAAATACCTATGTTTCGTTTACTTATGTTTCCAAAGGATTTCTAGTGATTATTATGCTAATGCCCAAATTGAAATTATACTGTCCTAGTTTTACATCTGATGGAGTTTTTTTTAGATTTGTCAAGGGGTGGGACAGGTTGTCACTTGGCCTGCAGTAGAAACGTTTGAATGCCTTTTAAAACCTACCTATAGGAGATTTATTTATGTCTAGCCTGTGCCAGCTATCCTGCCTTAATTATTTATTTTTTTAAGAGATTTTTCGATCCCATAATCATTTGGGGTGCTGAGGGGTGAAGATCTGTCCTTTGTAATTTTTTCAGAGCTGATAATGGGCGCAGTCCTGCCTAGTCAGAGATCGAAAATTTCTCCCTGTCTGACTTGAGGCATTCAGATTTGTTTTAGCAGTGACATTATTTGCAGGCACTGGCTGGAATTTTTGCATGACCATTATGTGGGCATGAAATTATTGGATTGTAGCTCAATAAAAGGAATAAAGTCAGGCCTACATTTTGACAACTGTAGGCACTGGCTGATTACCTTTTTATATAAAGGTACAAGGCCTGAAGTTATTAGCATAACTTAAATGATAAACTTTAATTTTTGTAGTTTTATTATAAGTACCAGCTTTTGTATTTTTGGATTATAATGCTAGCCTGACAGATTGTTTTAGACTATAATTTGAACTAAGCACTTAAGTAAATTTTATATAAAATTTGAAGAGAAATCTGAAAATGTTTGGAGACTTACATTTAGAAAAGACTGTATTATGCCTAGATTGTTTATAGAATTTTTTGTATGTATGTATTTTTTTAACTTTCCTTATACCATTTTTGGTGTGCTCACACCATTTTATTTTTGCTCTCTATCCCCTTTTTAAAATTGTTTATAAGTATCTACTTTATTATAGGACAGAAATGTACCATATAAGATTTTTTTAATATAAATATATATTTTTATTTTATTTTCCTGCTAGAACCTTATTTGTATATCAACAATCTTTTTACATTTTTTTTTCTTTCTGCTTTCCTTTTTATTTATTTATAGATGACCTTTTATAGTCATAATTTGAATTTATCTTTTAGGAACTGTTAGGTGAAACATTTCATTTTTGGAACACCTTTAATTCTGCTGGAGAGCAGGTTTTAGGAGGAAGAAGTCCAGTATGAGCACAAGGGCTAAAAACTTAGCCTCAGTATTAAAAAATTGATTTGGACCCCAGCCACATTTATATAGACCCAATGATTTTCTGGGTGGATGGCACACAGAGTGCTGCGCTGGGCATGCCCCTTCCCCTTCAGTCAACAGCCACTATCACTGAGCTAGGTGTTTTCTCCCCCCTTCGGGAGAGGCCGCACCATCTCTTTCAGTGGCTTTTTAGTCCAGATATTGGACAAAGTTCTGGGAGCTTAGGCTATTAAGAACAATTGTGCTTTAGGTGCCCAGATTGACCACATTTATAGCAGCTGATACTATCCCCTTAGCAGGTTTATTCTTATCAGGCCTCTTTTGGGTGGCTGGAGCTTTTGCCTTTAGTGGCAACTGCCAATTTATTTACCTTTTCTCTGGTTGGTGCTCATTTTGGAGTTCTTCTCTTTTTTTTTTCTTTTTTCTTTGCTTTACAACTTTCCAATGATGTCTACAAGAGCGCCTCGTTAAAAACCCTTTAGAGTGAACAGACCACAAAGATGTGAAATGATCTGTTTCTACATATTCCTAATTATGAACAGGCAAAATTGTCAAAAATCCTTATGAATTACTAAACAGCAGCCTTAGTTGTAAGACATGGACAAATTAAATGAGTATAGCCCGAAAACACAAGCATTAGTGTTACTTAGCATTACAATATAAAGTAGGAAGTCAGCATACATTACAAGACTCTAAGAGACTTCCCAACAGTTTTTTTACAGGGACAAGAAATTGATTATGATTTTAGGCAAGGCCTAAACCTTTAGAAATGGACTTACTTTTAACTAACCTGGCTTTTAGCATTTGAAAATGATAACAGCCTATTCATTTCCTTAGTTGCCAGAGAAAGATTATAAAATTATTTTTCTCTAAGGCTAGCATTAACTTACACTGAGTTAGCAAAAGGCTAAGTAGCATATAAGAGACATTTTTCTGTTTTTTTACAGGTGGATTAGAATGAGCCCCTTTAGAATTTACAAAGGAGAGCACAGGCTAAGGAAGGCAGGGGGAGTGGTCCCCAGAAAGAATTTAAGATAACCGGTAACACTTTTTATATGCAACAGGTAATTTTTCCACAACCTTAACAACAAAAGGTAGAAATTTTAACAGTGCCAATGGGTTGGGAGAAAACACCACATAAATAAAAGGAGACATAAAATGACATCAAGAAATATGCACCAATCAAGTTTTTAAAAGACCACATGTCCCATCAAACAAAGCATAATAACTTAACCAGCTTTTTAGCAGATTTAAAGTGACAGACACACGCAGAAAACAGAATGAGGGGTATGAGAAACATCCGCTTTGTCTCCCTTCTGTTATACTCCTCAAGAAGATATCTCAGACACCTCTTAGCAATTGGTAGGTTGGTATACCCCCAACACAGACTAACTATGTGGAGCCCTCCTGCCATCTGTCTCATTTACATACAAGCACACAGCACATTTTTCAACTCTCTGTCCTAATCCTGGGAGTCTATGAGTTTATCTTCAGTGTTTCCTTTTACTGTCTTTCAGCCCTTTCTTTTAGGCTGGAAGATTACTAGCAGGCTCCGGGAGGTGAATTTTGTCTGTGTATGTCCTAGCCTGTTTTTAGACTCTTCTACATTCCTCCAGAAGCAGGGTGTTGGAAAGTGGGGGAGGGTTTACGCAGGTTTGAAATCCAAGATGGGAGAGGAGGGATCCAGGAAGGGGGCTTATGTGGGGACTTTGTAGTGGGGGAGGGGGGCTTGGAGGAGGAAGCACAGATGCATGTGGGACAGTGGGAGGGAAAGAAGCTGTAGAGGGAGTATTTACGGAGGACAGAAAAGGACTGAACTAGGGAATCTCTATCCACTATTTTGAATGCTCAAAGAAATTATATAGGCCACTGATTTTGGTTGTCTAAGGGATATGTTGGCCAGTCCTGTGTGCAGAGGTGAATTAGGCATTTGGGTTTAATATCAGGGGACAGAGAAAAGGTAATGAGATTGTTTAAAAGGCATTTAAGAGGGGAATCAACTGGCAGGGATGACGAAGCCCCCATGGTGAGACATGTAGACTAAACGGGGCGTCCCCCAAAGAGTCGGCTGTCTGAGAAGTGTGGCTGTGGCAAAGTCTGTCGTCACAGAGGTTTGGCACAACCAGGGTTCTCCTGGAGAACCGAGGGAGTCAAGGTACCTTGCGCAAGGATTTTTGGACCAGACAGAAAGCACTTGACCAGGCAGGGGGGTGGGAATGTGTTCGAGATTCCTGTCGGTCAAACAAGGCTTACTGCGGGGCAATAGACATGAAACCTTCGAGGTTTACTGTTGCCCGACAGATATAGGAGTCCTTCAGAATCCGCTGTGGGCCAGCAGACGTGGGACCCTGGGGTCCGCTGTGGCCCGACAGCTGTGGGATTCCTTGGGGGGGAGAGAAAGAGAGAGTTTTATGGGATCTGCTGTGGGCTAGCAGACGTGGGACCCCTGGGGCCTGCTGCAGCCTGGTGGCCGTGGGAATTTTAAGGTTTGAGAGAAATGAAGAGGAGAAAAGAGCCTTTAGCTGTAGCTTGGCAGCCATAGGAGTTTTTTAGGCTTGAGAGAGAAAAGGAAAAGAGGAAGACTTTAGGGTCCGCGGTGGTTGTGAAGGCCGAGGCAGGGTATGTTCCCCCTCACCCAGAGGCCGGAGGGGCTGCCGGACAATCAACTGTCAGTTCCCCCCAGGGGATCCTGGGCAAGTTTTAGGCTTCCATGTCTGGGGAACTCACCTATCCAACGACCGCTGGTGGATGTAGCTCACGTGTTCAAAACAGTGCAGGATGTCTAGGAGGGCTGGGGTGGCCACTGGCACTGGGTCGGGGGTCCCGCCTACGGAGATAGACCTGCAGAAGGGCAAGAAAGCACCCAATCTGAGTCACGGCACCAATTAAAGGATTTCAGCACCAGTAATGACTCCACACCCGGCCAGAACTAAGAGATTTATTAAAGGGGCAGTTACAGGAAGGGACTATAACCGAGGAAAAGTGAGAGAGAGAGAGGGAGTGAGAGAGAGAGATGGGGGAGAGAGAGAGCGAGAGGGAAAGAGGGAAGGAGAGAGAAAGAGAGAGAGAGAGAGGGAGAGAGAGGGAGGCGGGAGAGAGAAAGAGAGGGGGAGAGAAGGCGAGAGAGTGTAAGAGAGAAAGGGAAGGAGAGAGAGCTATGCAGGGAGAGGGGTAGATTTATGGGCCTGGCAGGGGTTGGCCAGTGCCGTGTTAGGGTTTTATTGGAAGAGACTATGAAGTAGTATTCCTATAGGGAGAAGTTATTTGAGCACAGGTTTAAGCTTCATGCTCACAGGAAAAGCCAGAGCTTAGGGCCTTTGTTGTCTTTGTTTAGTTCTATATAGTGTTTAGCGCCATCTCAGGAGATGCCCTTCTGACTGTTCCCTGTGCCCTTCAGGGGTCTCATTCTATCTCTGTTGCCCAGGCTAGAGTGCAGTCACTCGATCATAGTTCATGCAACCTTGAACTCTTGGGTTCAGGCAATTCTTCTGCCTCAGCCTGAATAATATTCCATTGCATTATTGTGAAATCCAATGCTGAAAGCAAATGGTGGTATTTACATTTGCTTAGTTCCAGATTTTAGCACATTTATTTTTGAAATACATTTTATCAATTTAAGGAAATTCCCTTATATTACTAATTATGAAGAGTTTATTTTAAATCATGCATTTATTCTGAATTTTATCATGGGCCATATACTAATATGCTTTACAAAGACATTCTTTATTTCTCCTACAGTCTTTTGATCTGTAGCCTTTGTTTTTCGTTCTTTCTTAGAGTTTTCCCTTCTCTGCTTACATTGCTATTCTTGCATGTTGTCTGTTTTTACAATTAGAGTCCTTAGAATATTAATTATAGTTGTTTACATTCCCAATCCAATTTTTCTAAAATCCTTGTCAATTCTGAGTTTCTTCCCAATTCTTTCTCAATCTCTTCATTGTGGTTTTTTTTTTCTTTTATGTGGCATATAATATTCTCTTAATATTCAGACATGGTGTATTGAGTTTTAAAAACCTGCTATGTATAGGCCTTTAATAGTGAGTGGTAAGGAGAAAAAGGAAAGCATTCTGTGGTTCTATGCTTTGGAGTAATTCTTTTAATAAACCTTTTCCTCTAGACTGTAAACTTTACAAATGTTTCTCAGTTTTGTTTTTTCCTCCTTAGGCAGAACAGGTTGGCTAAATTAGGCTAGGGTTGGATGTCTTCTTTCTGTCACATGGAACTGGCTAGAGTTAGGTATTTCCTATCCCTCAGGTCAGTTAGGCTCAGATAACATCCCAGCTCATGAAGTGCTGATTAGCTAGTTCTTCCTGAGGGCAAGCCCAATAAGCCCCATTAAAATCAGAGTGCTTTGGTCTATTTCAAAAGATTTTTTTTTCTTTCATTCTGCTGAGAGAAGATGTTTCACAAACATTTACTGTAAGAACCTGGTCAAGTTCCTGAAGGGAAAACACAAATTTGAGGGGGACACAAACAGTCCATAACACATGGCAATAAAAATAATGAAAATGAATGGGTTTGCCCAGCAAGCATTGTGAAGAAAAAAACTGAGAAGGGAGTCTAAGACAAAACCCTGAATAATAATGGAATAACCAGAATAAGATAAGCTGAGAATACTTGAGTACTTGAGAGGAATGATGCAAAAAATAGGATTTGACTCAAGTAAGGAAAGTTAACTCTTTCTGTTTTTGCTGGAAAAGTTGAGAGAGAGAGAGATATTATTATTAGAAAGAGATATTTCAGTAGGGCAGAAGCAATTTTTAATATAATATATAAAATAAACCTGTGTGTAGTTTCATTGTACAGCTATTCCCTAATAATTTCAAAACCACCTCTTGATAAATCTCTCTCTTGAATACAAGACCTGTCTTAGTTATGTCTACTTGATACATGTCTATTTTTAAGAATTTCAAATTTAACTTGTGAAAAGGTGATTCCATTGTCTTTAATGCCAAGTCTTTTTTTCCCCTATAATTCTTACTGCTACATACATACTGCATACAGTTATCCAAACTAGAAACCTAGAAAACAAATTTAGAATTTTGATTTTTCATTATGTTTGCACCCTGTTGGTTCTCTTCTTAAACTTCTCCTTAGTATGTCTGTAACCTGGTTTTCCTCTTTTTTTCTCTACTAATATTTTTAAATTCAGCTTTCTAATAAATTTCTTTGCCATTAAGTTCATTTTCCTCATGGCTGACAGAAATAGCCCTCTAAAATTTAGTTGTTATGTCACATTTTAAAATACATATTGATCTCCCAATGTTTGACATATTTCTATCCTTATACTCTACTTACATAGATATTCTTTCCACTTCTCAAATGATCTGTGTTCTTTCACTACTCAAGGGCTTTTCATAGGTTTTCTCTTTTTGTCTAGATGTTTTATTTCTTCTTCAATTTCTAAGCTTCTATTGTTCCCTGAAGATGTAGTACAAGTGTCATTACATCTAAAAACTTTAATTTCTAGAGAAAGGATTAATCACATTTACCTACATGCTCATAACATTATAAATTTATGGCAATTCAGTACTCAATAGATATTATCCTGTTGTTATTTGTTTATTGTCTATAATACATTGGTGGTTCTTTTAAGGCATTTATTATGTCTTATTTGTTATTACTTCTCTTGTTTCTATATTCTTGCCTCCATGACAGCATAGTAACTATCATACTGCAGTTAATCATTGAATGTTGAGTAAATCAGTTGAGGTTCAGATGAGTTAACTGAGTTAAGCAAAACTGAACATGTGACAAAGTGAAAGCGTGGAACTGTTTTCTGACTTTAAGTCCAGAACTCCTGCAAACAATAAATTAATGGCCAATCTGCAACAATTGTAGGTTAATACAGACTCTTTATCTCAAGCCAGTTGTCTCTTTCTGCCAATGACACTCAAAAATATATCTGATGATTGTGAACATTTGTATCTCTGTTTTGGTTTATTTGAATTAATTAGAGAAGATTGCTGAAGGATGACATCTCACAATGACAAAAAATAGGTATTTATCAAGCTAACTACATAGGTAGTACTTCATGTACACAGAGTTATTCAGAAAACAACACATATGCACAGTAGAAAACACATGCTAATAAAACATAAGACCACAAGTTTTCAAGTAAGAATAATCCCCAGGCTCAGCACAGGCTATCCAAAGGTCAAATTAGCTAAAGAATATAAGAAAATGAAATAAAAATATACAAGAAGGGTGTAATGAACTAAATATCTGTGTCCCCCCAAAAGTCACATTGTGATAGTATTTGGAGGCATTTGAGAGGTAGACACATCATGAAAGCAGAGGCCTCATGATGAATTTAGCACCTAGTAAGAAAATGCTAGAGAGCTAACAAGCTTTCTGCCCCCACTCCATTTGAAGATATAAGGAGAATTTAGCTGTCTGCAACTGAAAAAGGGCCCTCAGCAAGACTCAGTCATTCTGGGACTCTGATCTCAGACTTCCCAGTCTTCAGAACTATGAAAAATAAATGTTTGTTGTTTAAGCTATCTAGTTGATGGCAATCTGTTATAGTCATCTAATCTGACTAAGACAAAGGAACATCAGAAAATTTGAGGAGGCAGAACACAGAATTATCAAACTTGAAGATAAGACAATTAATACTGTCAATCTGAGAAGTGGAAAGAAAGTGTGAACAAAAGTGAACAGAACCTAAGGACTCATGAGACACCATCAAATGACTCAGCATACAAATTATGGAAATTCCAGAAGGAGAATAGACAATAAAGGGAATAAAGAATATTTGAAAAAATGCCTGAGACCATCCCAAGTTTGATGAACAACATGAATATTAACATTCTACAAGCTCAAGGAAATCTAAATAATGTAAACTCAAAAATACCCAATTTGAAGCACATTATAATCAAATTAACAAAGCCAAAAATAAAAATCTTGAAAGCAACAGATGTAGGAAATTATCATGTACTTCTCCATAAGATTAATGACTGATTTTTCACCAGAAACCATGGAGACTAAATGATAGTGGGATATATTGTTTAAAGGATTAATATTCTAAACATACAAATCATACTTAAAACTTAATAATAAGAAAAACAGCACCCCCACTGTAAAAGAAGAAAAATTTTTTAAAAACCCTTCATTAAAGAAGATATGCAAATAGTAAATAAGAATATGAAAAGATCTTTAACATTACATATCCTTACAAAATTCCAAATTAAAACCATGAATTATGACTACATATTTATTCGAATTACTAAAATTCCAAACACAAAATGCCAAATACTGACAAGAATGTGGAACAACAAGAGTTCTAATTTATTGTTGGTGGGAATTCAAAATGGTACAAATACTTTGGAAAACAATCTGTTAGATTTTTATGAACCTAAAGATAGCCTCACTATAATTCAGTAGTCACAGTCCTTGGTATTTACCCAAATGAGTTGAAAATTTGTGTCCACACAAAAGCCTGCATACAGCAGTGTTTATAGCAGCTTTATTTATAATTGTCATAACTTGGAGCTTACCCAGAGGTCTACCTAATAGGTAAATGGGTAAACAAACTGCCACACATTTTTGCAAAAGAATATTTTCAGTGACTAAAAGAAATTGGATGCGCAATCCCTTTGGGTCCCTCCTGCTGTGGGAGCTTTTCTGTCTTCTCAATAAATTCTACTTTCTAAAAAAAAATAAATGGAACATCAAGTCATGGAAAAACATAAAAAGCATATTTATTAAGTAGAAGGCAACCTTGAAATGTTACAAACTGTATGATGCCAACAGTACAACATGCCAGAAAAAGAAAATCTGTAGAGAGAAAAAAGATATGATGGTTGTCAAGGCTTTGAGGGAGAGAAGAAAAGATAAATAAACATAGCATAGTGGATTATATGGAAGATAAACAGTTCTGTATAACACAGTAATGAAGAATACATATAATTATACATTTTTCAAAATCCATAAAAGGTGCAGTATACTAGGTATAAATTTTGATCTTCAGTTAATAACAATGCATCAATATTAGTTCATCAATATGAACAAATATTACACACCAATACAAGATATAAATAACAGAAAAAAAACTGTGTGCATCGAAAGGGATTATGTGGGAACTTTTTGTACTTTATGGTAAAATTTTAAGTAAATCAGAAACTTTTCTAAAAATAAAGTTTACTATGTAAGTTTAAAAATAAACAATTTTAAACAAAATAATGGCAAATTCCAAATCTAAATCACGTTAAAAACAATTTACACCATAACAAAGTGGTGCTTTTCCTGGAAGTATGGTTAAATATAAGAAATCCAATCAGTATAATGCAATACATTAATCAGACCAAAAAAAAAAAAAACACAACAACAACAACAACGCATGACTAACAACAACAACAACGCATGACTATCTCAGCTGATGAAGAAAAAGCATTTGCCAAAATCTACCATCCTTTCATAGTAAAAGCACTTAGAAAATTAGCAATATTAGAACCCCTTTTCTACATGCTAAAGTGTATTTATGAAAAAGCTATAGCTGACATGCTCAATATTGAATGATTAAACAAAATAAATATGTTCAGTTTTACCAATGTTATTCAAAATTGTACTAGAAGATCTAGCTGGAATAATTAGACAAGAAAAAAAACATTCAAATGAGAAAGAAACAAAAATTGTCTTTATCGGTAGATGACATGATTCCATATACAGAAAATTCTGAAGAGCCCACAAGAAACCCACTAGAGCTAATAAATAAATTGAGCAAACTTGCATGACACAAGATAACACACAAGCATTAGGTGTAATAATACTGTAAGCAAAGGATTGGTAGTATCCAGAAATTGCCAGGAGAGAGGGGAGGGACACATAACATCAATAAGGGTAACGATCTCAAACCAGGTGAAGTGGGAACCAAATGGGGGTCCAAACTTTACCTGTACAATGACCACTTGTATTTCTAATCCTGAAGTGTATCCCACATCTTTAAAATAAAAATTTATAAAAAAGAAAATTCAAAAAAACTAAGAATATAAATTCATTTATAATAGTATTTCAAAAGAAAAAAAACTAGGAATAAATTTGAACAAAGAAGTTTAAAAAACTATATATTGTAAACTTTAAAGCATTGCTGAAAAAATTAAAGAAGACCTAAAGACCTACAGAGATAGAAAAACACCCAATGTTTATGAATTGGCAGGTTTATTATTGTTAAAATGACAATACCCAAATTATGCTACAGATTTACCACAATGCCTATCAAAATTCCAACAGTCTTTTTTTTCTTGCAGAAAAAGAAAAATAAATCCTCAAATTCATGTGGAAATGTAAGGGTTCCAGATAGCCAAAATAGTATTATTTTTTAAAAAGTTGAAGGACACATTATTTTATTTCAAACTTACTTGAAAGCTACAGTAATCAAAACTGTATGGTACTGGTATAACAATAGACATATAAACAAATGGACTACAACAGAGAGTATAGAAACAAGTTCACATATCTACAGCCAGTTAATTTTTGAGAATGAGGCCAAGTCTATTCACACTAGAAAGGATAGTCTCATAAATAAATAAGACTGGAATACATATATTTTTATATTAAGATAATAAAATTGAACCCATACCTTGCACTATACACAATTAGCTCAAAATAGATTTTAGAACTAAATATAATAAATAATGTCATAGAAGTTTTAGAAGAAATTATGTAGTTAAGTTACTTGACCTAGGTAATATCTTTTTAGATATGACACTAAAAGCATGAGCAACAACAACAAAAAAGACATTAAATTCCATCATATAAAGAAATCTTTGTGCAAGCATTAAAGAACAGCATCAATAAAGTGAAAAGAAAACCAAAGAATAAGATAACATATTTGCAAATTATATAAACTGGATCTAGGTTTAACATCCAGGTTGTATTAAGAAACCTTACAACTCAATGCAATTAAACACAATTTATAAATGGGTAAAAGTTTAGACGTTTCTTTAGAGAAAACATGCAAATAGTCAATAAGCATGAAAAATTCAGCATTCTTAGTTATTAGGGAAGTGCAAATCAAAACCACAATGAAATACTACTTAATATCTACTAAGATGACAAAAATAAATTTTTTTCATGAAAAATACCTGTTGTTAAAGATGTGGAGAAAATGGAACCCTCATGTATTGCTGATGAAAGTGTAAAATAGCACAGCTTCTATGGAAAAATTGACAGCTCCTCAAAAAGCTAAACATAGAATTATCATATTGCCAACAATTTTCCTAGGAATGCCTAGGAATATACAAGGAGGAATTGAAGAAAGGAACTCAAACAGATACTTGTACAAAATGTTCATTGCAGCATTATTTATTGTAGGTGAACCACCCAAGTATTCAATAACAGATAAATGGACAAACAAAATGTGGAAAGTTCATGCAATGTAATTCAATTCAGCATGTTCTGATACATGCTACATTAATACACTCTGAAAATCTTGTGCTATGTGAAATAAATCAGGCATAAAAGACCAAGTACTGTATTATTTACCTATATGGAATATCTAAAATAGGCAAACTCATTGGAAAAGAAAATATATTAGAGGTTATCAGGGATATAAGAAGAGGGGAATGGGGAGTTATTGCTTATTGGTTATACAATTACTATTTAGGGTAGTAAAAATCTTTTGGAAATAGATAGTGGTGATGGTTGCACAACATTGTGAATGTAAATAATACCAACAAAATGTATACTTAAAGTAGTTAAAATAACAAATTACATTTTATTTATTTATTTTTATTTTAAAGTTGTGGGGTACAGGTCAGGACTGGGTACAACAAATTACATTTTTATAAATACATCTCAACAAAAATTATTTTTAACCCTACTGCCCATCAAAAGTAGACTAGATAAAGAAAGTATGGTACATACACACAATGGAATACTACACAGTCATCAAGAAGGATAAAATCATGGAGTTCTCAGCAAATTGGATGGAATTAGAGACAATCACATTTAGCGATCTATCACAGAAACAAAGAACTGAATACCACATTTTCACTTATGAGTGAGACCTAAACATTACTCACAATAGCACAAGGAAGGGATTGGCAGTTGTGGGACACTGCCAGGGAGAAAGGAAGCAGAGGAATATAACACAAAGCGTGCCTGATCCTAAACCAGGGGAAGTGAGGATTAGTTGGAGACCCAAACTTCACTTGCACATAGATTATTTGTGTACCTAATTTTTGTAACCCACGTATTTAAAATAAAATAAAACATTTAAAAAATTATTTTTAAAATGTTTAAGTGCCACCACAAAACAACAAATAATCACTGTGGAGATCATTTTTATGGTTTTATATGCCAAGCCTATTGATAAGGTTTGTAAGCTAAGAGATCTTGTAGTATAAATAAAAGAATATGACATTTTATTGATTTTTATTTTTTTTTAATTTTTTTGAGTTGGAGTCTCACTCTGTCACCCAGATTGGAGTGCAGTGGCTACTCCCAGCCACCGCAGC
Organism: Cephalopachus bancanus; assembly: GCA_027257055.1. Classification (NCBI taxonomy): domain Eukaryota; kingdom Metazoa; phylum Chordata; class Mammalia; order Primates; family Tarsiidae; genus Cephalopachus; species Cephalopachus bancanus. Next base: position 9,657,821 of record JAPVLO010000009.1, on the reverse strand, counting down.
CTCGACCTGCTGGGCTCCGGCGATCCTTCCGCCTCAGCCTTCCAAGTAGCCGGAATTACAGGCATGTGCTACCACGCCCGGTTGATTTTTTTATTTATTGTAGTGATGAGGTCTTGCTGCCCAGGCGGGTCTCGAACCCGCGGGCTCAGGCAATCCACTCACCTCAGCCTCCCAAAGGCGCGGGAGAATATGACATTTTAATTACAAATTGATGAAATCTTATAGAATGACAATGAAAACATAGCTCTCATATAAAATAATTTGAACTAGTAGAGGATAAGAAAGAGAAATGAAGGAGGGAATGTGTATCAAGATGTTCTACAATCATATAAAATTTTATGAATTAGGGGAAGGCAGCAGGGTGACAAATTAAAAAAACAACAACAGTACTTTGTAATATCTACAGCCACCCTGGCATTTTAAATATACCTAGTAGGATAGGTTAGTTCTCTCAGCAGGAGGTCATCCATATAACTTTTTTTACTGTGAGGTTATACATTGTTTTGTTGTGGTGGTAAAGAAAAACATAATATTAAACTTACTGGTTAAACCAATATTAAGCATATAATGCAGAAGTGCTAAGTCCATTCACAGTGATGTACAACAAACCTTTAGAACTTTTGAATCTTCCAACACTGAAACCCCATCCACTCAAAATTAATTCCACTTCTGCCCTCCTTCCAACTCTTGGTAAATACCTTTATTTTTTCTGTTGCTATGTTTCTGACTACTTTAGATACTTCATATGAGTACAATTCTACAGTATTTTTCCTTTTGGGACTGGCTTTATCTTAGCATAATGTCTTTGAAATTCATCCATGTTATAGTCTGTGATAGAATTTATTTAATTTTTAAGACTTCATACTATTCTATTATGCATATATACCAGAGTTTCTTTATACATTAATTTATCAACAAACAATTTGGGTGCCTCTACCTCTTGGCTATTGTAAATAATGCTAATGCTGCAATGAATGTGGATATGCAAATATCTCTTTAAGACCTCATTTTAAATTCTTTTGAATATATACCCAGAAGAAGGATTGATGGTTCATATGATCATTTTATTTATTTATTTATTTTGAAAGAAACTTCCAACATTTTTTTCATAATATCTGTATCATTTTACATATTCATCAACAAACACAAGAGTTTCAACTTCTCCATATCCTTAGTAACATTTGTTCTTTTCTGTTCCTTGGATAGTGGCTATTCTGATGTGTGTGGGTAATATCAAATTGTGGTTTTTATTTGCATTTTTCTGATAATTAGTAATGTTGAGTATCTTTTTGTGTGCTTATTGGCCATTTGAATATTTTATTTCAAGAAATGTGTATTCAAGTCCTTTTAATTCTCTCTCTCTGTGTGTTTGTGTGTGTGTGTGTGTGTGTGTGTTTGTGTGTGTGTGTGTGTGTGTGTGTGTGTGTGTGTGTGTTTGCTGTTGAATTTTAAAAGTTGCTTATATATTCTGGAAATTAGCACCTTAACAGATATATGATTTGCAGTTATGTTGTGCTATTCCATATGTTATTTTTTTTTAAATCCTGTTGTTTCCTTTCATGTGCAGAAATTTTTAACTTTGATGTAATTCCTTGTGTCCACTTTTTATTTTGTTGCATGTGCTTTTGGTGTCAGATCCAAAAATATCTTGCCAAATTTAATTCCTTGAAGTTGCCCCCTGTGTTTTCTTCTAGGAATTTAAGTTCTTAAATGTAGGTATTTAATTCATTTTAGTTAATTTTGCATATAGTGTAAGATAAGAGCCCAACTTCATTCCTTAGCATGTTGAAGATACTGTCCTTATTGTATAGTCTTGGCACCCACCAAATGAAAATCATTTGTCCACATATGCAACAGTTTATTTCTGAGTTCTCTATTGGTCTATATGTTATTCTTTATGCCTGAGCAACACCATGCTGATTACGGTTGTTTTGCAGTATATTTTGAAATCAGGAAATGTGAAGCACCCAACTGTGTTCTTCAAGATTGTTTTGGCTATTAGGGGTGCCTTTGGATTCCATATACACTTTAGGTAGTTTTAAAAAGTTTTCTATAAAAATGCCATTGATATTTGGACGGCAATTGCATTGAATCTTTAGATTGCCTTGGATAGTATGAATGCGTTAACAGTATTAAGTTTTCCAATTCCTAACCATGGAATATTTTCCCATTTATTTGTGTTTTATTTCTTTCACTAATGTTTATAGATTTTAGTATATAACTCTTTTATTTCCTTGGTCAAGTGTTTTATTAATTTATTTTTTGATGCTGTAGTAAATGGGATTATCTTAATTTCCTTTTTGGAATGTTCGTTGTTAGTGCATAGAAACACAACTGATGTTTAAATGTTGGTTAGTATCCTGTAACATATGCTAAATTTGTTTATTAGCTGTATCAGTATTTTTGTGAAATCTTTATATGTATGATTATGTCATCTGTGAATAGAGTTAATTTTACTTTTTTTCAATTTGAATGTATTTTTTTTTCTTGTTTAACATTTCTGGCCAAACTTTCAGCATTATGTGAATATTAATTGTGGGAGTGGGCATTTGAAAAGCATCTTGTCAGATAACTTCTATTTGAGATTACTGTGTGCTTTTCAGCTTTCATTTTGTTAATGTGGTATATTATACTGATATTTATGTGTGGGTTGAGCCATCCTTGTAATGAGGTATAAATTTAGCTTGGTCATGGTATGATATATTTTCAATGTGCTTTTGAATTTAGTCTTCTAGTATGTTGTTAAGGATTTTTGCATCAATATTTGTCAGAAATATTTGTCTGTAATGTGTGTTTCTTTTTCTAGTTTTGGTATTAATGTCGGTCACACAGAACAAGTTTGGTAGTTTTAAATTATTTAGAAGAGTTTAGAAAGAATTGGTGTTAATTTTATTTGTTTGTTTGTTTTGTTTTTTTGTTTTTTGAGTTGGAGTCTCACTCAGTTGCCCAGGCACTCACAGCCACCGCAGCATCGACTTGCTGGGGTCCGGCAATCCTTCCACCTCAGCCTTCCAAGGAGCCAGAACTACTGGCACACACTACCATGCTCATCTAGTTGTTAATTCTTTTTTAATAGTTTGGTAAAATAATCTACTGAAGCCATCTGATCCTGAGCTTTTTTAAATTGGAGGATTTTTTTATTACTAATTCAATATCTTCACTGATTACAGGTCTGTTCAGATGTTTTACTGATTCATGTTTAAGATTTGACAAATTGTAATGTCTCTAGAAATTTATTTATTTCTTCTAGGTTTCCAATTTGGGGGCATATAATTGTCCATAGTAGTCTCATAATTTTTAAGAATTATTTCTAATGAAGCCACTTAATGTAATGCCATCTCTTTCATTTCTAATTTTAGTTATTCATTCTCTCTCTCTCTCTCTCTCTCCCTCCCTGTCCCTCCCTCTAGTTTAGCTAAGTATTTGTCAGTTTCAATGATCTTTTTAAGAGACAAATTATTGGGTTCACTGGCCTTTTTTTTTTTTTTTTTGAGTTGGAGTCTCACTGTCACCCAGACTGAAGTGCAGTGGCCACTCCCAGCCACCGCAGCCTCGACCTGCTGGGCGCCAGCAATCCTGCTGTCTCAGCCTTCCAAGTAACTGGAACTACAGGCGTGCACTACCACGCCCGGCTAATTTTTGATTTATTGTAGAGATGAGGTCTCGTCAAGTTGCCCATGCGGGTGTCAAACCCGCGGGCTCAGGCAATCCACTCACCTCAGCCTCCCAGAGTGCGGGATTACAGGCCGAGCCACCAAGCCCGGCTGACTTTTTTTCTGTTTAAATTTTTTTTTGTTCCATCTACTTCTACTCTAATCTTTATTATTTGTTTTCTTCTCATAACTATCTGTTTAATTTCTTTTCCTAGTTCCTTGAGGGTAAATTTAGGTTGTTTATTTGAGGTCATTATTCTTTTTTGATACAAACAAAAGTTTCACTTTTAGTATTGTTTTCACTGCATCCCATAAGTTTGGTATGTTGGGTCTTTGTTTCTATTTGTCCTCAGATGTTTTCTAAATTTCCTTGTTATTTCTTTTTGATTCATAGGTTGTTTCAGAGTATATTATTTAATTTTACTTATCTGAGTATTTTTCTATTTTCATTCTGCTTTTAATTTAGTTTCATTTCATTGTAGTCAGAAAAGATACTTTATATGATTTCAATCTTTAAAATAAGGTTGTTTTGTAGGCTAACATATGGTCTATCTTGGAGAATGATCCATTTCTGCTTGAGAAAATATGTATTCTCTTGTTATTTGACAGAGTGTTCTCTATTAGTTTGTTAGACTCAGTTGGTTTTTAGTGTTGTTTAATTCCTCTCTTATTGGTATTCTTTCTGGTTGTTTTATGTATAGATGAAAGTAAGATATTGAAGTCTTTTATTATTATGTTGTTATTTCTTCCTAATGTGTGCTTCATATATTTGAGTGCACTAATGTTAGGCACATATATATTTATAATTATTGTATCTTGGTGTAGTGATCCTTTTATCTTAATACAATATTCATTGTTTCTTTGGAGAACTTTGGTCTTAAAATCTATTTTGGCTGATATAAGTATGGATACCCCCCATACTTTACGCCTGCTTTTATAAAATAGCTTTTTATACCCTTTTTTTTCCAGACTATATGTACCCTTAGGTATAAATTGAATCTCTTGTAGTTGCACCTTTAAAAAAAAATCTACTCAACCAATATATCTCCTTAGTTGGTATCTTTAATCCATTTGTATTGAAGAAATTACTAGTATAAAAGGATATACGATTTTCATTTTTTAAATTATTATTTTCTTATAACTTTTTTGTGTCACTTTTTCTCTCTTAGGTTTCATTGAATTTTTTTCACAGCAACATGTTATTTTTTTCTCACTTCCCTTTATGTTCATTCTATATTTTCTTTGTTGTTTCCATTGCTATTACATAAAACTGAAAATAGTTTTATAGTTATAATAATCTATTTTAACCTGACAATGTAGCTTCAACTGAATATAAAAATTCTACTCATTTATATGTTTGTCCCCTCTCATTTTATGATATTAATGACAAAATTACCTTTCTGCATGCTTACATTGACTAATAAAGATTTATAATTATTTTATGATGTTTTAAAAACTCTGAACCAAATTTATAAGTGATTAAGGATCTACATTACAACTAGATTCTATTTTTGTCTATATATTTACCTCTCCTAGAATATTTTAAAATTTTTTTGTGACTTTCTGTTGCTGTTCAATCATCCCTTTACTTCAACTTACAGGACCTCCTCAAGTTCCTCCCCACCCCCAGTACTTTAAATATATCATCTTATTTTATTTTAGCCTATAAGGTTTGTTTTAACAAATATGCTGATAATCTATGAGGTGCTTTCTTTTACTTGATGAGCAGTTTTTCTGTTGCTACTTTTAAAATGGTCTTTTATTCTGTGACTTATCTTTAATTGTAATGTTCCTTGGTATAAGTCTCTTTGTATTTATCCTATTTGGAGTTTTTTGTGCTTCTTAAATTTTTAGGTTCATCTCTTTCCTCAGATTTGAACAATGTGGGGCTATAATTTATTCAAATAAGTTACCTGCAACTTTATCTTTTTCTTTTCATCTGGTGTGCCCATAATACGAATGTTCGGCTTGATGGTGTCATATAATTCCTTCAATCTCTTCATTTTTCCTCTTTTTTTTTTGCTCCTCTTCCTCAGTAATTTAGAAAGTCTTGTCTTCTATTTTTACTAATTATCTCCTCTGCTTGGCTCAATTTGCTGTTGAGCTTTTCTAGTGATCTTTTCAACTAATTTATTATATCACTCCATTCCAAAATTTCTGTTTGATTTTTTATACTTCATATAATTTTGATAATATTTTATTTTGTCTATTATTATATTACTGATTTCATTTCGTTGTCTGTGCTGTCTTTGAGCATATTTGACAGTAATTTTTAATTCCTATATCTTCATTTCTTTTTGTTAAGTTTCTAGAGGCTTAATGTTTGAATGTGTGATGGTTCTGTTACTTCATATGTCTTGTCTATTGCTGGAATTTCAGCATTTGCAGAATTGGCAAACTCAGTCTTTGTGGGCTGATTCTTCATAAAAAGGAAATCCTCCACTCATCCTGGATAAAGATTCTGTGGTCTTTTCAAACTTTTTGGGTATGCATTCCCTTCTGTCTCCTTTGGACTTGTGTGCGTAATCTCATATTTGAAAAAAGGGGGGGGGCAGGTTTTTACTAGGTCCCTCCACTAGGTGACCGTGGTACTGTCCTCGCTTGCGATGTAGTAAATTCTGGTACTGGAGCTCCACCTGGTGTCTTTCTATGGAACTGTAGATTCTAGTGCACATTTAATTGTCTTAGTTCTGAGACACGCCACCTCAGCCTGTTATTCCATTCCTATTATTGTTTGAATGCAGACAAGACAGAAAATATTCATTGGTCAGCCCCCTAAACACTAAAGCAATGGCCATAGAGTATTTCGATATTTCCTTCTAATTGTATTGCTCTAGAGAGAGAAGAGAGAATCATGATCGTTATCTCTAGGTTGTCTTCATGCTACTTTGAAAATGAAGAAATTTGTGTTTGGTTCTGAAGTTGTCACAAAGCATTTAGTTCATTTGCTGTTGTTAAATCTATCTCATTGGGGAATGAGGGCCCAGGGATTCCTATTCTGCTGTCTTGCTGATATCACTTCCTCTCACATTTTAAAAATATTTCTGGTGTTAATAAAATGATTTTTTGAAATAATTAAACATTTTTTATTACTATTCTATGACAGAAGGACTATATATGCTTGTACAAGATGTCAGAATTGACCCTCCTTGAAGAAAATATTCATAATTTTTGTCTAACTCCATTAAACCAATTCAGGCTCTTTCTCCTACGAATCTTATTTTTCCTACCACCAGCTTGGGAAAAGTAGTTTTGACACTCTTTCACCCTTTATGATTTTTTTTCTTAAGTGACTTCCTATATTATATTTTAAATGTTTTAGTTATTTCTATAGAACTTGTCATTTATCAGCTTTTTAAAATTTGTTTTACCTTCAATGATAGTATACATTATTTGACAGTTTCTTATGGGGAAAGAGATTTACCTACATCTTGTTAGATATTGAATGATTTTATTGGGGTTTTTTAAAATCTCTTTTCCCAAGCATGGCCTCGTGTGAGGCACAAAGTAGATTCTGGTTAGATAGATAATCACTAAATATTTCTTACGCATTTTTGTGAAAGGAATTGATCTAAGCACTGAGGTTGTAGCAATAAACAAAACAGACAAAAACTCCTTCCCTGATGAAGCTAACATTCTAGTGAGGGTAATATATAATAAACATATAAGGAAATAAAGTGTAATGTGAGTAAAGGTGGAGTAATTTTAGAAACAGTGGTCAAGAAAAGCCTCACTATGAAAATTACACTGAGCAAAAACCATTAGGATATAAAACAGTAGTGATAAATATATTAACAAGATTTAAAAAGTGTGGAAGAGCACTTCCTGCAAAGTGAAAAGCAAGAACAAAGAATCACAGTCAATCTAATAAATCTGGAAGGTCTCAAGGTAAGCAAGAGTATCTAATGTAGCTGGAAAATAAGCAAGGGTAAGAGTAGCAAAAGATTAGAAAGATTGATAAGAATATTGGTGGGGGGAGGTTCAGAAGAGAGGACAGATTATTTAGGGTCTTGTAGGTCATTGTAAAGACTTGGTCTTACTGTAAATCACATGGGAAGACATGGAGAGGAAGCATCATCTAATTTTGACTTTGAAATAATTTATCTAGCTACTGTGTTGAGATAACAGACAGCCTGAAGCACAAGTAAGATGTATCAGGAGGCTATTGCAATAATTGATGCTAAACATGGTGGTCGAGAATACTGGGAGTCAGTTCAGGCTTATAGCATAGTACAGACTGGGTGAGTTAAACAACAGAAATTTCTTACTCACATCTGAAGCCTGGATAATATGAGGTAAGGTAAAGTTGTCGGCATGATTGAGTTCCCATATGGGCCCTTTCTGTGGTTTGGGGAGAAAGAGAGAGGGAGGGGAGGGGGGAAGAGAGAGAGAGAAAGAGCGCGTGCCTTTTATGAGCTGGTCTCTTCTTATAGGGACACTAATGCTAATCCCATTGTGAGGACTCTACTCTCATGACCTAATTACCTTCAAAAGGCCCCATCTCCAAATTCATCACACTGGAAATAATAATAATGCTAAAAGGACTGAGAAGGATCACTTGGTATAGGGGCAAAATAGGCTTGATTTCTATGAAAAAAATAATGTTTTTAAGTAAAGAAGAAAGCTATTTTAGTTCCATGTACCTATAAACATTATATAGTCCTTTGATTAACCATTTTCCTATTTTCCTTCTACTTTTTCTTAGATGTTCTTGGCAGCCATGGCCTTCAGCTATATAACTAAGGCACTGGGTGGAGTTATTATGAAGAGTTCCATCACTCAAATAGAAAGGAGATTTGACATATCCTCTTCTCTTGCTGGTTTAATTGATGGAAGCTTTGAAATCGGTAACTTTATTTTCTCTTAATAACTTTACAAAGGTTTTTTCTTTCTTTTTTTCTTTTTTAGTTCATACATATTTTACATTACTGGTTCTCAGGGATAAATTTGTTCCTTGGGGCAAGTTGGTAATAATTGATGACATTTAAGGTTGTCATAACTGGGTAGGGGGCAGGGGGCAGGAGGAGAAGCTACTGGTACTCAGGGGTAGAGGCCATGGATGCTGCAAGACAGACCCAACAGCAAAGTATTACCCAGCCCAAAATGTCAATGGTGAGAATGTTAAAAAAATCCTGATCCTACACAAAATCATTGCTTACAAACCCACACCTTGTGAAACTTTGCCTACTCTCTCTTGAGATGCCCCAGTGTGAAGACTACTTGAGTGGGAACTATGATTTGATTCTTATGGTTCGAGGAGGAAGGAACTGTTTCTGATCAACCTATGTTAGACTTCTAATGTCCAAATGGTTACAAACTCAATTAACTCAATTCTATGTTACAAGTGTGTGTGTGCGTGTGTGTGTGTGTGTGTGTGTGTGTGTGTGTGTGTGTGTGTATAAAATTGTGGACATTGTTAAGCGGTCTTCATCCTATTTTGGATTTGTTCAATAATAGTTAATTTTTACATAATTAAGGAAAATTATTTTTCCTTATTTTATGAATTGGTAGCTCATTGTTTCTGCTCATTTTTTCTTTTTCTTTTCATTTTTTAATTATTTGGAGGGACCCCAAAATTGTGTCTGTTGTATAGATTGCAAATATTTTCTATGAGTTTACTGTTTATTTTTAACTTTGGTTACAACATGCTTAACTAGTGAGCATTTTAAAAATAATTGTAATAAGGAAAACTTCTAAATCTTTTCTTAATATATTCTGAATTTTTGTGATTCAAAAAATTACACCCTACATCCCAGGCTTAATACAAGTACTAGAATTTTAGAATCGGACTATTGCAATTTCTAAAATTTACTTCACTATATGTTTTTTAAATTTTTATTTATCTTATTTTTTTGAGTTGGAGTTTCACTCCATCACCCAGGCTAGAGTGCAGTGGCATGCTCACCGCCACCCCAGTGTCGACCCGCTGGGCCCCAGTGATCCTTCCGCCTCAGCCTTCCGAGTAGCTGGAACTACAGTCACGCGCTACCACACCCGGCTAATTTTTTGATTTATTGTAGAGACGAGGTATCACATGTTGTCCGGCTGTCTGGAACCTGCAGGCTCAGGAAATCCTTTCGCCTCGCTCTCCCAAAGTGCTGGGATTACAGGCTTGAGCCACCACGCCCAGCCTGTATGTTTCTTTTTCTCAAAACATTGATGCTACATATTTTTGTTAAACTTTGCAACTGTTTAACTGCAATTACGTGAACATCATTATAAATTTGATTTCTTTGCTTACCTCCGTTCCTTGAATCTTGTGACTCCAAATCTCATAGTTTTTTCTGTCAAATAGTGATAACTATCTGTATCTGTGGGTTCCATATCTGCGGATTTAACCCACCACAGAGGAAAATTATTCACAAATATCTGAAAATTTAAAATGGCAATATAACAACAAAAAAATACAAGTAAAAAACAATAGAGCATAACAACAACTTACATAGTATTTGCATTGTATTAGGTATTGTAAGTTATCTAGAGGTGATTTAAAGTATATTGAAGAATTTATGTAGATTATATGCAATACCACACCATTTTATTTACCTATTTATTTATTTACTTAAGATTTGGACCATGCAAGTAAAGATTTACTACATAAGTAAGTTGCATAAGTAAGAAATTTAGGCTTCTTGTTGGCCCCCTCTCTCCTTATAGTGGACCAGGTATCCATTGACCGTGCCATTTTACATAAGGAACTTAGGCATCTGCAGATTTTCATATCAATGGAGTGTTGGACAAAAACCTGCATGGACACTGAAAGAGAACTGTAGCAATTTTTCCCAGAAAGAAGTGAACACATGGCATATATCCCAAACCCTTGCTTTTTGGAAAAATATGCTTATTTTACTATCATTTTCAAGTTATAATTTTTGTGGGTGTGAAATTTTAAAAATAAATTTTTTAGCAGAATATTTAAAACATTAATCTACTGTTTAAGAACATTCAATGTTATATATAAAAGAACTTATTACTGGTATAATTTTCATGTACTGATATATATTTTCTCTTGACTCTCCTCACTGAATCTCAGAAAAATTACCAACATATATCTATGACTCTCTCTTTTACATAATTTCTGCTAGAGAAACTTTTATCTGAAGGCTTAAGTCTTCCTCTAGATCAGGGAATTTATCTTCTGTTTCTTATATATTTCTTCCTTATTTTCTTATTTAATACCCTCAGAAAGATATATGAGATGTATGTTAAATTTTCTGGATTTTTTTGCCTTTAACTTTTTTTTCTCTAATTTTCTTTTTAATTTATGTTTAATCAGTCTTCTCTAATGCCATCTGTCATCTTATATAAAGTTCTAATTTGTGTTTTCCTAAACTTTTAAATTTAAAACATTATTTTATTGTTCTTTTATTATTTTTGGCTACAAATTCTAATTTTACAGATGCAACATGACTTTGTAACTCTAAAGATAATAATTAATTTTTAATAGATTTTAACTCTTTTAGTTTACTCTTTATTTAAATTTTCTTCTTGTGTTACTTTATCTGTTGGTTTATTTTGCTGATTTACCTTCATATTTTTTTCTGTCAATGTTCAGTAATTCTTGATTATTATCTGTTCATTGCTATTCATGAGGCTCCAAATGCATCAGAATTAGTAGTGACTCCTGCTTGAAGTTCTTTTTTTCTGCTGTTTAACCTAAGTAGTTTACATTTAACATTAAATCTCAAGTAGCCTCTCCTTCAAGAAACTTTACTGAAGCGCCTATTTAATTTAAGCTCCCCCTTTCTAAGGTCAAATTGCACATCTGTCCATATATCTATTTTTATCACTAGTATGTAAGCTTCATGAGGACAGTTATCATGGTTTCTTTCTTTTTTTTTTTTTAAGTATTTCTGGTTCTGAGCACCATCATAGGTACATAAGAGGAATTTAAGGAATACTAAGAATAAATAAAGAAATGCATGAATGACTAAATTTCCCTCAGATCAGGAAGATCTTCCTCCATTGTTCTCCATTTCATTATAATCCTGCCAACTTCAAATTCTTCAATGACATTAAGCTCCAGAGATGCAGCCAAATAATTCAAGTGCATTCTTTTGCATATAAAACCTGTTTTACTTATCATAAGCACTGTACAATTTTTCGAGTGGTTTAATGTAAGTTCCCCTTCTCAATAAATTACGTGATCTTTGAGGGAAAGTACTATGTTTTGGGCTCTATTTGCATCCAAATAGAGCTTTTCTACTACTAGACACTAAACTAGACTGTTATTTCAGCCTAATTTTGTTCCCTAGGAAACTTGCTTGTGATTGTATTTGTAAGTTACTTTGGATCCAAACTCCATAGACCGAAGATAATTGGAATTGGTTGTTTCATTATGGGAACCGGTGGTATTTTGACTGCTTTACCACATTTCTTCATGGGATAGTAAGTGTCAAATAGCTCTGTGATATTAATTATCATTAACTAGTAAATTATTAATAGAATTTTATTTTTTTCCTTTTAAATAGGCACTTAAGCTTTTGAGAAAAATTCTAAGTGTTTATGAAAATGGTGCATATTTTCTATATAATATATTTCTTCATTTCTTGTGGCTTTCATAGATTTGGAAATAAAAATAGTACTAGATAAGATTTCTGTTTCATTTGAAATAAATATGATTTTTTTTAGTATAACATATATATTTCATCACTTTACCTAAAGGTTTTGATTATACTCAGTAAGACTTTACCACTTCACCACCATGGTATAGGTTTTCCCACCACCATTTCACTGAGTCTATTCTTTCTAAGATCACTGTGTAGCTATAATTAGAGTCAGATGAGCATGAGAAAAAAATTAAAATAGTAATGACTAAAAGAAGATAAAAACTTTTCTTTCTCATAAAAGTTAATGTAGCAAACTACTGATAATATGATACTGCATCTTTCTATCATTGCCTTGCTTGCATGGCCTTGACCTCATGGTTCAAATTGTGGGCAGTGTTTTTCCAGGCAACAGAATAGAAAAAGAGAAGAAGAAGAAGAAGAAGAAGAAACAAAGGATGTACACAGAATGAGGCTTAAGATGCGTTTTCAGAAGCATACCTCCTCTATTGGTCAGAAGTTAGTTACATTTCACACACAGATATAAAGACATTGGAAATAATAAAATTACCATTTTAAAAAATAAACTTTATTCCAGGCTTCTATGTTCCTAGCTAAAAATTCTAATTTAACTGCTATGGAAGGAGAGAAGAAGGGATATTGAGAGACAATGAGCAGTTTCTTCCAGAGATACCAATTACTCATTGCCAAATCAAGCAATCATGCCTTTTGGTCACCATATTAATCATCTCTCTCTTTTTTCCCCTACATTTGACCCTCATGAGGACTTTCTTCTTAGTGCTACTGCTCCTGGTTATTCTCATCATACTACACTCTCTTGATTCATTTTCTACCTTTCTAACCCTTCATTATGCCCATCCTTTTCTTCAGATTCTAACACTATAGTGTCAGTGTCCCCTAATTCCTTTTTTAATCTTCTTGATTTCCTTTTCTTCTTGATTTGTATAAGAATATGCCTTAGCCGGGCTCGGTGGCTCAGCCTGTAATCCCGCGCCTTTGGGAGGCTGAGGTGAGTGGATTGCCTGAGCCCGCAGGTTCGAGACCCGCCTGGGCAGCGAGACCTCATCTCTACAATAAATCAGAAAATCAGCCGGGCGTGGTAGCGCATGCCTGTAATTCCGGCTACTCGGAAGACTGAGGTGAAGGATCGCTGGAGCCCAGCAGGTCAAGGCTGCGGTGGTCGGGAGCGGTCACTGCACTCCAGTCTGGGCGACAGAGTGAGACTCCAACTCAAAAAACAAAAACAAAAACAAAAAAAAAGAATATGCCTTAAATGCAACTAGCACATTTTTATCTTCCATTGCTTTCTCGCAATTGAGGACCACATTCTAGGCCTGCAATTTGCTACTTGTGTCATATCATAATATGTTATACTTTGGCACCTGTTGTTTCTACAGTCGTAAACACTTTTCTTTCTTTGTCTACCTATTAACCTTCTATTCATCTTCAAAATTCATTTCACATGTCACTCTCATTATGAAGTCTTCTTTGATCTATGTCCCATCTCCAAGAAAATCTGGTCACTTTTTTTGTGTATGTGTGACCCCTCGGGACCTTGTATATTAAATGTATTATATCCTTTATCATATGTGGTTTATCTTAGAGAGTGCGACTTTCCCTAAATACAAAAACTTTGCTTTATTTCTTGTCCTTTGAATCTGAGCATAATACCTGGCATATAGGAGGTTGCCCTTCAAGTTCACAGTGTACTTGTGTATTTTTGTATATCAGCATTTCTTCCTGGTCTAGCTCCATTTCTGTAGTTTCTACTTTCTCCCTCATCAGATTGAAAAAGATAAAAAAGATTTTTTTACTAAGTTTTGAAGAGTCAAGTATTAGAGTATGTGTGTGTGTCCATAAAAAAATTAGACCAATTGACCATCTTTGAAGATAATTCAAAGGGATGAATAGATACAGTCAGAAGATTTTGTTAAAAGTCCAAACCAGGATATTTCATATCTTGAGCATAATATAAGCACTCCTATGGTGACAGCAAGGTAATAACCCACCTTGCTTGAAGAGTATTGAATAATCTTTCTTAATGGACACACCCACATCGCTTTCACTCACCCCCTTTCCTAAAGTGCAGGGAGAGAAATTGACATTTAGGATTCTGGTAATTTAGAGAAGAGAGTGGTGCAAATAAAAGGGATAACTTCTCTATGTTTCTGGAAAAAGGAATATGTTAAATCCAATAATGTTCTTACAGTTACAGGTATTCTAAAGACACCTATATTAATCCATCAGAAAATTCAACATCAAGCTTTTCAACTTGTTTAATTAATCAAACTTTATCATTTAATAGAACATCACCTGAGATAGTGGGCAAAGGTAAGAATTAATTGTAATAGTAACTATTTTAAAATGTATACGTTTAATTACAACTGTAAACATTTTTATAATATTCATTAGCAGAATTGATTTAAAAACAAATAGGTAAAACATTTGACCCTTATATGCAGATAAAATTATAGTGTTAATATACACAGTTGAACCTTGAACAACACAGGTTTGAATGGTATGAGTCCATATACAGACCTTTTCAACCAAAAAGGATGAGAAACCCACTTATAAGGAGGTCTGAATTTTTGTATACACAGGTTCTAAAGGGTTAACTGCATGACTTACGTCTTCTCGAATTTGGGTGCACGTGAGTGTTCCTGGAACAAACCTCCTGATATTCCAAGAGATAACTATATTATATTCAAAGAGTATTTAGAAGTCAATTTAAATACAGAGAATGGTTTTAGTGGGAAATTGGAAAAGGAAATATCCACTTAAAATAAAAAATTAGGAAATGGAATAAATATGTGAACAATGTAACTTTATTCTTTATGAAAAATGCAGATTATTATACTGGTCACAGATGTTTTGCATATTATAACACATCATAAATTATAATGGAAAATTATAGCACTAGAAAATTTTCTACCTATTGTATAGGAAAAGATTAAAAATAAAAAGAAATGAGGTACATTTTTTAAAATTTCACATTTTATATATCACTGGGAGTGTATGCATTTGTAAATATTTCTGGAGATTAATTTTTAATATTTATTAAAGAATATATAGTTACCTTCTTAACTCACCAATTCTATTTTTATTGATTAATCATGAAGAAATAACAGGAATATGAACAAAGTGTTTTTTACAATTACAGTTATGAAATTCACGTTTAACAGAATAAAAATTAGAAATATTTTACAATTAAAAAATAAAAGGTTAATTATAACAATTACAAAACTGTTATGTAGCAGACTACTATGCAGTCATGACAGTTTGGGTATAAAACAAATCTTAATGACATGGAGATATTGTCATAATATAGTATTAAGTATATAAGCAGTTTACTATGACCTGGATATTTAAGTATATAATGCACAAAATGAATATTAAGCATATTTTTTTGCATTAAAATATGAAAGATATATAAATATTAAAGTGACCTTCTGTGTGTAGTGTGATTACAGACAATTTTTACTTGTTTTCTTCATGCTTTTCTGTAGTTTCAAGCTTAGAAATGTGACTATAAATTGTTACTAGAAAAGAGCAAAAACATTCAATGGAATAATTAAAGACTTAAAGAAGTTGAATTTCTAATGGAATGCCAAGATTACTGCTTAAAATAAAACATTCTCTTGTCTATATAGGCTGTGGAAAGGAAGCTGGGTCAAATATGTGGATCTATGTCTTCTTGGGTAATATGCTTCGCGGAATAGGAGAAACCCCCATAGTACCATTGGGGATTTCTTACATTGATGATTTTGCAAAAGAAGGATATTCTTCTCTGTATTTAGGTAATGCACAAAAATATTAAATTGTATGGTTACTTTTTTTGATCTACCCATGAAATAATAGTGTCACTAAATTTATTATTTTACCCATTAGAAAAATTATTTGGAGAAGTGTATTGTATAATCCTACTTTTAAAAGCATATTGACTAAGAACCATGTGTTCTTGGCATCTCATAAAATTGTTTTATAATATTTTCAGGTATTTTGAATTCAGTAGGAATGATTGGTCCAATCATTGGCTTTATCATGGGATCTCTGTTTGCCAGAATATACGTGGATGTTGGATATGTAGATCTGAGTAAGTACAATTAGAGCAAGATACGTGATAGTGTCTTTCAAATGCAGGATACTATTATTCCAAATAATATAATTCTCTCATTCAATAGTTTTTTGTTTACTATTTTTCAAAAGTTACAAGTAAGAAATAGATGGATTAATAATCAGAATAAAAATAAAATTTATCACCTATATGCCACACTTTACAACTAAGTATAAAAAGAGAGAATTTTGACAATCTTATTTTAGATTACTTGATCCAGAATGACCAGATTTAAAATGTCCTTCTCCCAGAATTGATTGCTCAGTCAAATAAATTTTATTTTTCAATTAATGGTGGTTTCAATGTTGAAGTGTAGAACTTAGAGTTTGCTTTGCTAAAGCCTCCTTGTGACTGTTACAATGACTTATGGCTGGAGTGGTTTACACAGTCATTTTGTACTTTGGTTATGGTCATTTTTTCTGTTCTAAGCAGAGGGTTTTGTATATGGCAATATTCAATAACTGCTTGTTGAACAAATGAATAAAGAAGTGCACACACAAATGACATCTATGATCTTCCCCTCCACCCTCAGAGCTTTTTCTTTCTCTCTTTTTTTAAAAGACTAGTCAAGTGCAGTGGTGAGAAGGGAGGAGAGAGTAGAAAAAGAAGTTCAATTTGTAACTGACTATGAACAATCAATTGAGGCAACTCTCTACCTTCAGACCAGCCTCTTTCTTACCTCATAGAAGAAAGAAAGGCCATATTATAAAAATGCCTCAGCTTCAGGCTTCCTTCCTACAAATATACCTGTACCATATTCATCTTTATCTGCCCTTTTCCCAACTCAGTGGAAAATATGTCCCTATTCGGGCTATGTTAATAGATCTACCTGGGGTTTAAATTTCTTCTTCCTATGTCTTCTTCATCTCTTTTCCTCAGCAAGCACACTTAGGTCTTTCTTGTCTTTTTACATCTATACATTTTTTAAATATCCCCAAATAAGTTTCTAGCTAATTCTCTGCTTTTTCATTTCTCTTCAAAGCCAACCATCTAGGGAAAAAAATCATCTAAATTAGATATCTTGCCTTCTCACCTATATCCACTTCTCAGTCTATTATAATCTGTGAATAAAGCACATTTTCACATAATTAGCTAATTCTAATGGATACATTTTTAGAATTTGTTTTAAGTGATATTGTTAGTACCTTTCTGTTTTCTTTTAGATGTCTAAAACTCAACCTGTCAAAACCAGGTGTTATCAACTTACCCACAAATTCATTTTGTTCCCTTTATTCCCTCTTTTGATATCTTTACCTTAGTTCAATTATTGACTGAATTACTATGACCCATACTCATATTCCTGCATTTATACTTGGAAAGATTTTTCTCTCTTTTTTATTTGAATAATTATTAAAGTGTCTTCCACAATGAAGCGCCTCTTCAGAGAAGCCTTTCTTTACCAATTTTTTTTGGTCCCAAATTAGGTGTCCCCTTAATCATCAAGAGCATGCCTTTATTGTAGCCCTTATCACAATGAGCTATAAAAATGTGTGTACTTTCCTGCCATCTCTCCTAGAACATGGCAGAATGATATTTGTCTTAACATATAATAACTGATTAGTGTCCATAAATATACAAATCTGTTTTCTATCTTACCAGGACTTTAGTAAATCACCCCAAAGAGATCAAATGACTCATTTCTGAAATAGAGTAGACAGGACAGTAATCTAACAATAACCATACACTTGAAAGTGTTTGCTGATACAATACTAGAGCAAGTACCTGATGACATGTTTTATATCTGCTATTTTAGACATGTGACTTAGAGCAGCTACACATTATTTACATTATTTCTACTCATTCACATTCAGTTTCATCATTGTTTCTATCACTTAGAGTGTAAAAATAAGTGGTAAAGATCTTTAAGATAATAGCTTTGTAACCTCTCTACTCTTTCCAGAAACCATTATGTTACTTTAGAATTCATGGTGACTCCCATTTCTAACACTGACTATTCAGACCTTACTATATCTTCTTTTATTCAGTAATGAGTATGAAGTGACTTAGTATAAAGCATACTTTGGCAAACTCCAATGCCTAGAGGAGCTAAAGGGATAACATCAATGAGTTACGAGTGTCAGATACAGGAAATTGGTGGTGGTGAATTGTTCTCCCCACCCCCAAAAGCACATGTGCTCCTCTGCCATAGCCTATTCTTTTCATAGTAACAACACCACCACCAAAAATGGGGCAACCATTGACCAAGGCTTCTGACTGGTGTTCAAAGAAATCCAGAAACCAAAGTGTTTATACATGCTTTCTTCTTACCTAGATTTTGTTTTATATCTGCTGAAATAGCTAGTTGACACGAGAAATAGCATTTACAAGTTACTCTTAAGCATGCTCTGAAGGAAAATAAAGTGGAAATAAAATGTTTAAACTATTCCTAACATATAGAACTCAACTCTTCTGGGTTGTTTTTACACTCATATTTTCATTGTGTGTAATTTTTTCATTCCCTGGTCTGTTTGGAGAATTGGCAATGCAGGTTTCTGGGTTTGTAGAAGGAAATTCTTTTATAGCTTAAATGTTATTGCTGGTGCTTTGTTGACCTCATATGATGGTGCCAATAGAAAGTTGCAGAAAACAATAAGGATTTATATTTCTTCCATAAATAGTTATCTAGGGATCTGCAGACTTTAATGTCCAATGATGGCCGTTGTCCAGCCGTTAAGTTCACCCAAGCTTAGGCAATGACAACAATGTTGTCACTGAATTCTGGACAATACCAATTGCAAGATTTCATAAAATGTTAGATTTGTCATGGTTTCAGAGGTAACAAAATTAGAAAAAAGGAAATAGTGTCTTAGTATTGATGACATATAGTTTACTTTCTTCATCTATGGAGGACAGCTATCATTATTTCCAGAACTTACTGCTTTCCAAAATGATTTTTGACTGACTTCTAATTGTTTATTCCAGGCACTATTAGAATAACTCCTAAAGATGCACGCTGGGTAGGTGCTTGGTGGCTTAGTTTCCTTGTGTCTGGACTACTATCCATTCTGTCTTCTATACCATTCTTTTTCTTGCCCAAAAATCCAAATAAGCATCAGAACGAAAGAAAAGTTTCAGTATCTTCACATATGCTCAAAGCAAACGAAGAAAGAAATCAAACTTCCAATTTGATCAACCATGATAAAAGCCTTACTGTGACTGGTAAGTATTTTACTTATATAGTCAACATGAAGTTGTTAATCTCAATGAAAAGGAAGAGTGGGTATTCCAAAATAACGTCACACTCAAATCATGTGAAGTTAGCTTTCTTCTTCACCAAATTTAGCTGAATTTCTTTTTCTAAAACTGTTACTAAAATTAGTAAATATTTCCCGAGCACATAGCAAACTGAAGAAGATTAGATTTATTTTCGTTGTTTTTTTTTTTTTTTTTTGAGTTGGAGTCTCACTCTGTCACCCAGACTGGAGTGCAGTGGCCACTCCTAAGCCACCGCAGCCTCGACCTGCTGGGCTCCGGCGATCCTTCTACCTCAGCCTTCCAAGTAGCAGGAATTACAGGCATGCGCTACCACACCTGACTGATTTTTTTGATTTATTGTGGAGATGAGGTCTCGCTGCCCAGGCGGGTCTCGAACCCGTGGGCTCAGGCAATCCACTCACCTCAGCCTCCCAGAGGCACGGGATTACAGGCTGAGCCACCAAGCCCAGCTGGATTTATTTTCTGTAGCAGGGAGAAACAAACCAAAAACTAAAATCTTGCTCCTTTTCAACCAAAAAGTGTACATTCATTTCAATATTACGTGGTGTAAACTATGAAGGTTAATGGATTATAATATTTCATTCTTTTATTTATTCGACAAATGGTACCAGGCACCAAACTATGTCCTGGTGATAGGACATTGCCTCTCTTTCTCAAAAACCTAGTGTGTTGTTCTTAAAAATTGCAAAAAATTGCCTTAAGAACTATGGTAGGGTTAAACTCAACTATTCTTAGGCAGAGAGTTGGAGCGAGGAAAAGGAAGGCAGGAGAGGCTTCTCTCTGTGTTTTAGGATAATATTATTTTTCTTGGAAATTAAAATATTACATATGTTTCAATTATATATATGGCTTACCTAAATGTTACCTATGTCTTTCCTAAATATTAAAAAATGCAGTGGATGCAACAGTAGTAAAGATAATTGACTACTACTACAGTAGTAGTAGGAGTTAAATGTGAATTAAGATTCTTCACCATGTGATAGTGCCTTCTGTTTGAATACAAGCTCTGAGGGCTAATGAAAAACCATCAAGAGGTGATAATCAGGAGAATGATCTAGCAGCAGTCAGAGTAAAACATTTGAAACACAGAGTTGTTGACAGCAGTTTTAAGACTGGGGAGAAATGGTGAGATCGTAAATGCCAAAGCAGTGCAACACCCAAACCCTTGACAACTCACTCAACTTTCACTGAATCAAGTTTACAAATTCTCCACTGCAGCCAAAATTCTTCCACTCATTAGCTCTTTCACTTACCCATTGTATTGTATTTTCTTCTCCCCATCACTTTAAATTTAAAATGCACACTAAAAATAACATGCCAAGGAATCTTTATTTTGTATATGCTGTGTTTCTGCTTTACTAGATCAAATCTATAAAAATTAGCCGGGCTCAGTGGCTCAGCCTGTAATCCCGCGCCTTTGGGAGGCTGAGGTGAGTGGATTGCCTGAACCCGCGGGTTTGAGACCCGCCTGGGCAGCGAGACCTCATCTCTACAATAAATTAAAAAGAAAAGAAAAGAAAAAAAATCAGCCGGGCGTGGTAGCGCATGCCTGTAATTCCGGCTACTGGGAAGGCTGAGGCGGAAGGATCGCCGGAGTCCAGCAGGTCGAGGCTGCAGTGGCCGGGAGCGGCCACTACACTCCAGTCTGGGGCGACAGAGTGAGACTCCAACTCAAAAAAAAAAAAAAAATTAATGGGTTGTCTAAACCTAGAAAGACCAGGGTTGACTGCAAGCGCAAAATGAATAGAGAGGATAATGAAGACGCAAAAATAGGACAATTGTAAACATTATATATTTTATCAACTGTTTTTGTAGGGTAGTTACCTGTAAAGTAATGATTATCTTAATTGTGTGCCTATTAGGAATGAATATAATAACTAAGAACATATGGTCAGAATAAAAAATGTAGAATTTATTCTATATAATGATATAGAACGATATAAATAGTTCTGGGTAGAACTGAGACACATTGGTGAGAAAGAAAGATTTCAATTTATTGTTAAAACAATATGTTAACAAGAAGAACTCTTCAAAGATGGAACAAATTACTTTCTGAGGTAGTCATCTTAATATCAGTGGAATTGTTTATTGATCAATTTTTAAAGAATATAGAGTAGATCATGACTATATGGAAGTTCAGACTAGATGGCATCCAAGTTCCCATCCACCTCAAAAATTCAATAATTTGATACATCTATGTTCTACTCATGTAGAATGCCTTACAAATCAGTGGTGGATCATTCTGACTGGGGAGTCCTGTGGGAAAAAGTTTGACACTTCGGTCTAACAATTTTAAACGATGTTTATTCTTGTTATGAATTTCCTTACCTCTTCTTTTTTTCTGTACACTTTTCCTAACTCTCTTTTCTTCCTATTATAAACAGATGAAACTATTTCTTAGTTTTCATTTGTTAGCAGCCTTAGTTCTGACCACATATAATGCAAACTTTTAGAGATCTATAGAGAGCAATGTCTTTCAGCCCATATAATTCATCTCTCAATAACTATATCTGGCTCTGTCTTGTTGAACTCTGATCTTTTCTACTGTTTTTCTAAGTAATTTTTCCCATTTTTAATTCCAATCACAGCTGGCTGCTTGACCTGGTCATCACAGACCCAGACCACATAATTTCTGACATGGACAGAAGTTAGAAATGTTTTACTACACCTGTTTGCAGGCATAGGTTGTTGTGCCATAAAATCCATAATGTCATTCACTTGAGATATAACATATCCTCTATATCTTCCTGCATCTTGAGGCAGGCGATTTATAATACAACCCAATTTACTGAGGAAACATTTTATGGTAGAAAAGCTTTATACCAAAGAGTTAAGAGGTCTGAGTCTTCATACTAAATAGATCTTTAAAAATTTAGAAACTAATTGTTCTTATTTATGTAAGTTTTATAGTATGCTATTTTAATTTAAATTTATTTAACAATATTATTAGTATAATAATTTTATTAAGTGCTAATAAATAAAAAAAATCACATGTCTTAATCATTTTTGTTTCTTGAACACTCAGCATATTACCTAGTACCTAACTGATAACTAAATATTTGTTGAATGAATAAGTGAATTAATTTAAATTTATATTTAACAATATTATTAGTATTATAACTATATTATTGGGTGTTAATAAATAAGAAACATCACGCATCTGAATCATTTTTTTTCTTGAACTCTCAGCTTATTACCTGGCACCCAATTGATAACTAAATATTTGTTGAATGAATGAATAAGTGAATTAATATGTATGCAATAGTATGGAAAAGTGCCAAGTATAAACAAATTTCAAATGAACAGAACAAGTCACAAAACAGTATTTATGTGTGATCCTATTTGGGGGTAAAATGAACAAAATAAATAACAATTAATATACATGTAGAAAATATCTAAGGACTACATTGAAAAACTGTTTACAGTAGGATTGCAGTTATGTATGTAATCCTTTCTGTTATGTATTTATATAATTTTAAGTTTTATGTAACTTATAGGATTTATATATTAATATGTACTTAAGTTGCATTGTAATATTTTCTTTATTTTCATAATTTTATAGGTTTTATCCAGTCTTTGAAAAGCATCCTTACCAATCCCCTATATGTTTTATTTGTATTTTTGACATTATTACAGCTGAGCAGCTTTATTGGAAGTTTTACTTATATCTTCAAATACATAGAGCAACAATATGGTCAATCTGCATCTCAGGCTAACTTTTTACTTGGTAAGATATATTTTTTACTTATTTTCTTGATAATTCTATAATTCATGAACTTTGAAATCAGGACTCATCTTCTTACAAAAAATATAATATCAATGTTTTATTGCAAAAGGAGAATCAATTTAAATATATCCTCTAAATATGAATAATTCAAAACAAATATATTTTAGATGCTGGTGTTTGCTATAATATCTATTTTTATTGGCTTTAAGACCTGCTTATTAAAGAAAGTTTTCTTTATCATTTCCCCCACAGTTCCATTTTTGTAGAAACACTGTAGAAACATTTGAAAAATTAAATAATTTATCAAGTGGCATGTCACAAGGTCATAAGTGAACAAGAAAATAATAATTAGAAAATGAATGTACCAAAGCACTGGACCAGACTGCAGGCTTCTGTATGATCTCCTTGTTGAACTTAAAAAAATAGTTTAAAAGTTAAGTTTTGACTCCCAATAGCCTGGCCTGAATTTTTTGTCAGATGAATCGCTGTCTTCAATAACTCTTGCTAGACAAGTAAATGTAACAGTTATAAATGGGATCAACCATTTTTAATATTGTACATAAATCTGTTCATCATCTCAGGATCGATGTGGGTTTTGATGAATAACGAATATATATTAATCAAATTTCAATTCAAAAGAATTGAAATTCAAAGAAATTTCAATTCAAAAGAATTTGGTAAATTTAGAGTGAGTTATTAAAGGTTGAAATTCTATTTTGAGAGGTGTAAAGGATTTGGGAAGGTAGGATCAAAGGTCTCATAGGCAAAAAGATGGTGTTTTGTTCCAGAAAAAAAGAAAATGCCACATATAAATTATCTGCTTAGACACAAATATTTTTAGCTACAGCCTTTTACTATTGAAGAAACAAAATTTCATTATTTAGGAAGAAGTTATTCTTGTCTCTTATATGGTACACTACTCTCCTATCTGCATTCTGGTCTGACACCCTTCTATTTAAGAAGTAAGCCGGGCTCGGTGGCTCAGCCTGTAATCCCACGCCTTTGGGAGGCTGAGGTGAGTGGATCGCCTGAGCCAGTGGGTTCGAGACTCGCCTGGGCAGCGAGACCTCATCTCTACAATAAATCAAAAAATCAGCCGGGCGTGGTAGCGCATTCCTGTAATTCCGGCTACTTGAAAGGCTGAGGCGGTAGGATGGCCGGAGCCCAGCAGGTCGAGGCTGCGGTGGCCGGGAGCGGCCACTGCACTCCAGTCTGGGCGACAGAGTGAGACTCCAACTCAAAAAAAAAAGAAGTAATAAGACTGAATGAATTTGGATGATATGCATTGTGTTTCATATATAAAGACACATTGGAAAATCATATTTATATAATTACAACTTTTTTCTTTTATTTCTAGGACTCATAACAATACCTCCTCTTGCACTTGGATTATTTTTAGGAGGATATATCGTTAAAAAATTCAAGTTGACTATAATTGGAATTGCCAAATTAGCATTTTTTACTTCTACAATGTCCTTGTTCTTTCAACTGTTATATTTTACTCAAATCTGTGAAAGCAAATCAGTTGCCGGCCTAACATTGACCTATGATGGGTTTGTATAAATCAATTCAATAATATGTTAACTGTCTAATTAAAAGACTCAGTGTCAGTAAAATAGGGCAGAAAAAATTGTAACTAAA
Source organism: Cephalopachus bancanus (assembly GCA_027257055.1). Classification (NCBI taxonomy): domain Eukaryota; kingdom Metazoa; phylum Chordata; class Mammalia; order Primates; family Tarsiidae; genus Cephalopachus; species Cephalopachus bancanus. The sequence goes on along the minus strand of JAPVLO010000009.1, from coordinate 9,632,903 downwards.
CTCTTTAGTTCAGAAAATTTTCAGTTTTCAAATTCTTAAAATGTCCATTTCTTACATTTTTCCTATTTTGAATATGTGGGGTACAATTCATGGTTAGGTATATAAATGGTCATTGCACAGGTAAAGTTTGGGTACCCTTATTGATGTTATGTCCCCCCCCCCAGCCCCCGGTACTACTGCAAATTCCTTTCTTATGGTAAATGTTCAGGGTCCACTTACAAGTAAGTACATGTGCCACTCAGATCTTTGTTTCTGTAATAGATCACTGAGTATTATAGACTCCAAATCCATCCAAGTTACTGTGAAGTTCATAAATGTCCACTTCTTAAAGCCTCAAAAAGTTTTTATTCTGTTCCTTCTTTAAAGAGAAGCAACTTAGGTTGTAATAATAATAACTGTCATTTATGGGGTACTTACAGTGAGTTGTGGGTACTTTTATCCTCATTTTATGGAGAGGAAAAGTAAGGCTTAGAGAAATACACAGATTACACAGCTAGCAATATTGAGTTTGTGACTCCAAAGCTGTTCGTCTTCACAACTACAATATTGGGTGGATCATATGTGTAATATACATAACATTCTTCAAAAGGTATCTATAGTTTATTTTGATATTTAATGACAGTCTTTATAAAATAACATTTTTTACATCAAATTGAATTCTCCTTTTTTTTCTGGTAACGTCTTCATTGGATGTAGTATTAGGAAGTATCCTAGGTATACCTGCATATTAGCTCTTGGAGAATCTTTTTCACTATTATTATTTATTGTGAAGTATTTTTAGCACTACAGTCTCTACCCAAATCAAGAGCAAGATTCCTATGCAGACTTCTAATCATCTTCTGAAGATAGCTCACAATTTAAGCTTAGGTAGGTTCACATTCAAGCAACAAGCAAAGATCCTCAGATAGCAGTTCAGTAGCCATGTTCTTTAGTGTTGCTTATGGTTGGCTCTGAGCTTTCAAACTCTGAATCCGATGAGGTGTTGATTTTAACATGTCAAATCTTTCTGCATTTCCTTATTTAAACACCATCCTATTCTTAGAGGCTTGCTAAACTAATCTTGAATTATTTCCCTGCAAGCTCTTAATCCTGTATTATTGTTGAGCTTTCCTATCCACTATCACCTATTCTAATAAATCAAAACACATTGTGCCTGGAACATTGAATTTTAGAGGCAAAATAACCTTAGAGATCATGCAGCTCAGATAAATTTGATGTCCAGATAAAGTGTCACTTCTTGGAGTCACACAATAACTCGACTAATCTTATAGTACAACTATAGTTCCAAAGAATTGTCAAAACAGGCTTTAACCTAAATCCAGTTTCCTGAAAATAAGTATACTAACCATACCATCTATTCAAAGGATGGCAGCAAGAGTTCTGTGGGATTTGTTTCATAAAACAAAATTTTATTGAATGCCTTCTTGTAGGTGAAAACATTGTAGGATGCATCAGTTTCCTCACGGAAGTCATGATCTAATGATAGCCTATAATAGAATCAATGTATTCAACATTTATGAAATGCTAGTCACTGGGATAAGTTTTGAAAGTATAAATTAATGCAGAGGTTTCAGAATGTGTCCTGAGTATCTCAAGTAGTCCCTGAGACTTTATCAAGAGGTCCACAAATTCTAACCTATTTTTATAATATTATTTAGACATTATTTTTCTTTTTTTATTCTCACTCATGAGGGCAGAGTGATTTTTTTAAGATTATAAGATATGTGATGATGCTATATGACGTCTCGTCATATCTGTGCATATGTATATTTGTGTATTAAAATTGTTTAGTATTGATTTCTAATAGAACATATAGCTATAGATATAACTCACTTAAGTAAAAAGTATTTGGGGCCTCAAAGAGTGTGAAAGACTCCTTTTTAAGCATATGAAGGTTTCCGGAGAACTTCCTGTGAAGCTAGAGAATTGCCAACAATTTTTTTTTTTGCCAAAAAATTCCTGTGATGATGAAAATTGTCACATTGCTAGGATATGGCAGAACTCATATGAACATGAGTGACTGATTGCAGTATCTGGACTTGGTCTATTTGTGCTGCTATAATAAAATACTAATAGCTTATAAATGCACTGAAATGTATTTCTCACCCTGGAGGCTGGACCACCCAAGACCAAGTTACTGGCAGATTAGTGCCCAGTGAGGGCCAATTTCCTAGTTCATAGAGGGTGCCTTCTCTGACTGTGTATTGACATGATGAGAGGGATGAGGCAAGAATGCTTAATTTTATTTATGAAGTCTCCCTGGCATGACCTTATCACCTTGTAAAGGCCCCGCCTTTTAATAGAAACATACTGGAGATTAGATTTCAATCTATGGATCTGGAAGAAAGGATACAAATATTCAGACCATAGAAATAATTAACCATTTTTTTAATGTACCAGTTAGTAAAATGTCCTCAAGCAGAATAAGACATTTAATGTTTTTTCATAAAATCAGAAATGTAATTTCTGAATAACATTTCTACTTTTTTTTCATTTAAATTATTTGCCTATTCAAAGATAATTCATCAATCCTCAATTATCAAAGTTTTACAAAAAATAACAAACATAATTTTAAAAATATTTTAAAAACAAAAATTAACTATACAAATAATATATTTTATAGTTTTAGTAATGTTATAAAGTTATGTTTTATAATTCATATTCATATTATAAAGTAAAATACATCATACTGTGGTTTCATCTAAAAAAATACAGAACTTTTCCAGTCTTTTTCAACTGATTCTATTATTCTGAATTTTTTCATTCATCAGTGGTGCTTTACCCATGTTGACTTTTTTTATGTACTTAAAATATAGATTTTAAACTTCAACCTAGTTAAAGAATATTCATAGATTCACACAAATTTGCACTGAGCTGGGAGGAACCAGTCTAATGATATAATCTTAGTAAAGAAAAACTGAGTCTTAGAAAAATAAAGTGACTTATCTAACATGAAATTTCTTGCTAAAATCTAAAAGACCATTTTTTCTAAGTCTTATTTAACTTTCTGGTTTTTTTTTAAGTTTTACTTTTTTAGGTCATAAGTCATGTCTTGGTAAATATAGAGAGTTAAAAGTGAATAAGCATTAAAAAGAGAAAAAACTTTACTATTTTGACACAATAGAATCAAATTTTTCTATAGAATTAAAGCTATATTTTTTTTACTTCTCTCTTTTTCTTCTTTTTTTGTTCTTCTTCCTAGACTTCTATGTTTCCCACTTCTCTTCCTCTGCCTCTTTATTCTCCTCCTCTTCTTTCTTTTTTCTCTTCTCTCTCTCTCTTTTTGATATATGTCTATCATATATTTCCAGAAATAATCCAGTGGCATCTCATATAGATGTACCACTTTCTTATTGCAACTCAGATTGCAATTGTGATGTAAGTCAATGGGAACCAGTCTGTGGAAACAATGGAATAACTTACATCTCACCTTGTCTAGCAGGATGCAAATCTTCAAGTGGCAATAAAAAGTCTACAGTGAGTATTAGTTTTTACCTTCTCTTTTTTCCTTAATTAAATCACTGACTAGATTTAATAGTAACTTATAAAATTATATATATAATATATATATATATAGTCTCCAGTAAAAAGATAAAAGAAAAAGATTCCAATATTATCTGTCATTTTGATGGCTGTGATGTTGTGTAAACAAAGCTTCATATAAAATCCTGCCTATACAATCAGATTATTCTGTTACTTGAATTCTAATTTGAGATTGCCCTACTTTTTTGCCTTGAGATTGTAAAAACATAACCTTTTGAAATTTGAATGCATTTAGGACCTCTAAGAAGCACCTTATTTGACTTTTATTAAGTTGGAATTACTTTCTCATTCAGAAGTTAGGGGAAAGTCCTGAGTTAATCCATTGTCAGCACTATCTACCTAACTAGGACAACAATCTACATGAAATTTTATAGAGATTTTGATGAATTTAGCTCTGAGCTCACTACCTTTTTTTGCTTTCATACTTCATACTCACTTGACTGCCCAGTCTTGATTTCCTATTTTGATTTCCCCAAAGCTAGCACTTTTCCCATTTAGGATAATTTAGTATCCTGCTCACTTATTGCCAACATATCCCATGGAAATGCGATTTCTTTCTTCACTCAAAACATTTATTTCCATGAACGTGGGTTCTCCCCACTCTCTTAGATAACTCCCAATAGTTGGAGATCAGAGATAGTGTTACCCAGACCTCCAATCTATTTACCATCTCACAAAGGTTGGTAATCATTTCTCAGGCCCTTTTCCTATAAACAACATTAGCAATATAGTCAACTATGATTATTGCTCTCTGTCACATTCTTTTGTATTTGATTTCCACCTTTTCCTTGTTGCTTGTCTTACCACTTGCATTATAAAAAGGCATGGAGAACATAGAAAAATAAAGCTTCTTAGGTTCTTTAAAGATAGAGCAAACTTTAATAAACTTGCATAAATATGGCCCAAAGTCTACATCAAAGCCTACAGATCACATTCATAGTTATAGTGCTTTTCAGTCAGAGTGCCCCTTTTAATGTAGGTCATCTGGTTAAATCATGAAAAAAGACATGATATGAGAATCCTAAAGAGAGCTCTTTCTACCATGCAGACACCATCTTCTTAATACTGGCAATGACTATACTATATGGGAACTTCTGCTAGGTTATTTTGCTTATTAATGAATCCTTATAAATGAACCACATCTTCTTATAATGATCTCTGTATCAAAGTTTGGTTTAATTGACCAATATGCTTACTTTGTAAATGATTTTTTCGTATTATTCCTTGCTTTTTTAAAAAAAGTACAAAGTAAGCTTGACAGAACCATGCAAGTATCGATTTAATTTCTCTACTATTCCTTCTTCAATAAATAGTCTTAAGAAGTAATAAGTTCAGAGTGAACTTCCTTTAAACTTTAATTTAGACTAGAATCTGAACAGAATTTATGAAATGCACCTATCTACATTAACCATCCGCCTGATTAAGTCTCTAAAATCACATTCTGTTGTATTGAACCTCCCTAATAATAAAGTCAAATGTTTTATTATCTGTCATTATAGTTTTGGATGTTGTTTTATCCTACTAATATAGAATTCCAGCACCTCTGATTGGCTTTTTATTTATTTATTTATTTATTTATTTATTTATTTATTTATTTATTTATTTATAACTATCTCTTCAAAGTTCTTTTCAACTTTCCCTTATGGTATTTGCTGACTATAGTTCTTGCACTGTTATTCAGCCTTAGATGGAATTTGCCACCCACTTTGGGCTGCATTCCCAAGCAACCCAACTCTGGGAAGACCCAGTTCAGCTCACCAGGGGGCTGCTACCAGCCTCACACTGTCCACAGGCTTGTCCTCAATCAGAAGGACTTGGGCCTCCCCCATTGACATTATTTTCCCTAGACTCTGCCCCATTCTCATGGCAGCTTTTGTTCCAGATTTAGGCCCCTCCCAAACTGCTATATTTTCTGAATTCTGGGAGTTATCCTTCACTAAGACATGCTCTCAATACTCAGTAGAGACTATTAAAGAGAAGAAAAATGTGTGTTATAAAAATAAAAGTGGATGAAAGAGAAATATTGACAAAAATGTATATTATTGAGAAAATTATATATAAAGTTTGAGACTAATTTCTTTAATTATTTCCTATTTTTTAAATTAATAATGATTAAACATTAATAATGAACTACATTTTCTTGTACAGAAAGGAATTCAGGAAACTATTTGACCTTTTATCTATTAGGCACTGTATTTTAGAATTTTTTAAAACTATAAATATTTTAGTTTAGATGAATAACACTTCTTTATATATAATGTAATATATTTATAGTTCTGTTGTGTTTTTCAAATATATTCTGTAATATTTCAAAAACCATTTTTAGGTGTTTTATAACTGTAGTTGTGTGGAAGTAACTGGTTTCCAGAACGGAAATTACTCAGCCCGTTTGGGTGAATGCCCAAGAGATGATGGGTGTACAAAAAAATTTTACTTTTATGTTGCAACACAAGTCTTAAATACTTTTTTCTCTGCAATTGGAGGTACCACATATATCTTGCTGATTGTTAAGTAAGTATGACTTTTTAAAACATATTTATGTATATTAGACTATAAATAAACCTAATGATACATATATTTTTCCACAATATATTTGGAACTCAAATTCATATTTAGTTAAATTTTCATTTTTAACAAATTAATTTTATTTGAATCATTGTGATACTTCAATATCATAATGAATAAATTTGCCTCTAATGCTTCCAATATGAAATCTAGATTCCATATTTTTTTCTCTTATCAAGAATCCTAAAGCACAGAATGAATGACAATTGTTTCAACTGTAGAAGAATCTATGTATGTATGAACCTAAAATAATTTATTAATGTTGAGTAGCCTTGCATCCTAACGTGTCTGTCAGTGTAAATCATTCATTGATTTCATTGAAAGAAAACATTTAAGAATCAAATATAAATATAAACTTCAATTTACAGTTAAATTCCAAATGTTTTAGTCCACACACAGCATGATTTTTGACCTAGCCTCCTACAATGCTTTTGTAGAATATATATATATATGCTTTTGCAGAATGTATATATATATACATATTCTCCACACATTAGACAACTATTTAGACAAGATAGCATGGTTGATGAGGAATATTTCCAGGTGAATTAATCCAATAAGTTAACTGTTGTCATACAGCTTAAAAAACGACAGGAAAGTCTAACACAAGACAAATAAGCTTAGAAATAATCACATAATTTTAATTACACATTGGTCTTAGTCTTAATGAGAAAAAATTACTGTTATTAAAGGGAATAATGAGCTGGGCTCGGTGGCTCAGCCTGTAATCCCATGCCTTTGGGAGGCTGAGGTGAGTGGATTGCCTGAGCCTGCGGGTTTGAGACCCGCCTGGGCAGCGTGACCTCATCTCTACAATAAATCAAAAAATCAGCCAGGCATGGTAGCGCAGGCCTGTAATTCCGGCTACTCGGAAGGCTGAGGTGGAAGGATCGCCAGGGCCCAGCAGGTCGAGGCTGCGGTGACCGGGAGCGGCCACTGCACTCCAGTTTGGGCAACAGAGTGAGACTCCAACTCAAAAAAAAAAAAAAAAAGGGAATAAGGAGAAAAACCTAATTTGGAATTAAGGTAAGGAGCTGTGAGGGAGAAGACTCAGAAAGTACTTCTTAAAAGAAATGACATTAGATCTGAAGTTCTAAAAAAAAGTTATTCAAATGAAGCACTTTCAGGGAGAAGGTTTAAGTGCTGATGCTTTAAGGCGGGAAAGAGCTAGCATGTTTGAGTAATGAAAGGAAGATCATTAATTGGAACACACTGAGTGAGAGAGTTATGGTGCAAGATAAGTTTAGAGAGTTGGGAGAAAGCAGATAATGCATGCTCTATTGGCCAAGTTAATCATTCAATCACCTGTAGAGATTTGCATATATTCTTTTAAAATATGCGTATATAAGTATGGTGACGTGGGTTAACATCGAATTACACTTTAAAAATCACAACTTCACTGTCTGTCAACAGCATGACATGGTAGGGAAAAAAATGTGTTATTAACTTTTGTTTTTTATATTTTTGAATATAGACCTATAAGCTGAGTTAATAGTTGTTTAAATTTAACCCTGACTTCAAATCTTGTCAAATTATTTACACTCATTTATTCCATAGATATAGCTCACCTTAATACAAAATGTTTTCTACTCCAAAGGAGAAATCTTCTATATTTGCCAATTAAAGATTCATTTACTTATAGAGAATAACCCCAAGATTCCATACTAGTTTGCATCTCAATAGGTTTTAGCTTTTTTTTTTTTTTTTTTTTAGAGTTGGAGTCTCACTCTGTCACCCAGACTGGAGTGCGGTGGCCGCTTCCGGCCACCGCAGCCTCGACCTGCTGGGCTCCGGCAAACCTTCCACCTCAGCCTTCCGAGTAGCCAGAATTACAGACGCACGCTACCACGCCCGGCTGATTTTTTGATTTATTGTAGAGATGAGGTCTTGCTGCCCAGGCGGGTCTCGAACCCACGGGCTCAGGCAATCCACTCACCTCAGCCTCCCAAAGGCGCGGGATTACAGGCTGAGCCACCGAGTCCGGCTGGTTTTAGCTTTTTAATTTAAGTTCTTTCATACAACAAAACGTTTAAAAAAAACTGTTCCATAGTTTTATCTTATTATGAAGGTGATCAAATCAATCGCCACATGGTAAGAACATTTATGAATCTCTCACTAGTCTTTGATTTTAGTGAAAAAAAATGTATGAGGTTGACTGTATAGTAAACATATTATCTTCAGTCTGTTAATGATTTTCTAATTGTTACCTCATGAGACTATTGTTAAAACTAGACTAAAGAGCAGTAAGGCCACTCACTCATTTCATATGTGTTCATTACATGTGTCAGGAATAGTTTTATGCCCTGAGGACTCAACAGTGTTCAGTGATGAAACTTCATTTACTTCCAGAGGTTGGGGCAGAGGGGTGTAGGAGATGAAACAATAAACAAATAATCCAGTAAATATGTAAAATAGTGTGCTAAGCACTAGTAAAAAAAATACAACAGAGTATGAAAAGAGAAAAAGTGGGAGAATAGGTAAGAGATACTACTTCAGATACTGTTCATTGAAGGTTATTTTATATGAGTTCTGAATGAAGAGATGAAGAATAAAAGTATAAGCCATGATAAACCGGGACAAAGAAGAAACAACCCAGGCGAAAAAGTGCAGAGGTAAAAGCCCTGGTAGTATAGTGCATATCTGACATGTACAAAGTCAGGAAAGTGTGTGAGGAATAGAGAGGAAATAAGTACATCAAGTACAACCAAGCTAGCATGGTTAGGATCATATGCATCAAAGGAAAGACTCTGGAGTTTAAGTGTGTTGAGAAGCCCCCGAGGGTTTATGTCTTAAAATGGCACAACTATCTTAACTAATTAGAAGATCACTCTGGCTATGTGTGGAATGTGTGTTGTGGGAAGACAAGAATAAAATCAGTAAAAACAGAAGACTGTGATTCTTCTTTACAAGATAGAAAGTTGATTGAAGATGGTGATGATAAAGAAAGTGGGGTGTGATTTAACTATCAGCCTCAGTTTTGTTTTGGTCTTAAGGCAAAGCAGATAGTGTTTGCTGACAGATTGACTGTAGCATGTGAGAATGTCATCTTAAGAATAATCCCAAAGTTCTGACCTGAGCTTTGGAAGGATGGTGCTACTATTGAACAAAATACCGAGAAATAACAGGTTGCAGGAAGTGCAGAAACAAGAATTTGTTTTATCCCTATAAATCTGAGCTGCATGTTCAATATCTAGCAACAATGTCACATATGCAATCAAATATTCTGGAGAAACATTGGCACAAGAGATAAATTTTGGAGTGAGCAACACACAGATAGTATTTAAATCCATGACACTATTGAGATATTCTACATATTGAGTACAGATAGAAACAAGATCCTAGGTCCAAAACCCAGGTACTCTAACTTCAGAGATTAATAACGAAAGGAGAAACCATTGAAAGAAACTGAAAAGGAGGTCCTATGAAGATGAGAAAAACTAGAAAAGTGTGGTACCCCTGCAGTCTAATAAAAAATATGTCAGAAAGGAGAGAGTGAGCAACTGTGTCAAGGGCTGCTGAGAGTTCACAGGAGTTTAAAGACTGGAAAGTAATCATTGAATTTTGTAATGTGCTGATCACTGCTAGCATAAACAAAAGTAGTGCACAAAGATGGGAGGGAAGGAGGGCTGCCTTCTTTTGTTTGCTAAGTTTTCAGTTTACATTTTTGTTATAATTTTTAATTTTTATGGATTTAGAGGAACAAGTGCAGTTGTGAAACATGGATATATCGCATAGTGGTGAGTGTGGGCTTTGAGTATACAAATAGTCTTTCAAACAGCGTACATTATATACAATAGGTAGTATTTTATCCCTTATCCTCCTCCTACCCTCTCAACTTCTGGAGTCTCCAGTGTCTATTATTCCATTCTGTATGTACGTGTGTACCCCTTGTTTAGTTCCCCTTTACTAGTGAAAATATGTGGTTTTTGGCATTTTGTTTTTCTGAGTAATTTTACAAGAACAAAGGCCTCAATTTCCATGCATATTGCTACAAATAGCATGATTTTATTCTTTTTATGACCGAGTAGTATTCTGTGATAGATATAGATATAGTTATCACATTTTTTTATTCAAGTTGATGGACACGTTAATTCCATTACTTTGGCTATTGTGAATAGTGTTGAGATAAAACATAAAACATAAAAGTGCAAGTATCTTTTTGATAAAATGATTTTTTTAGTAGATACCAAGTTGTGGGTATCAAATGGTACGTCAGTTCTTTGAGTTTTCTCCACTGTTTCTATAGAGGTTGCACTAATGGACATTTCTACCGATACTGTACTAGTGCTCCCTTATCTCTATGGCCTCAATAATATTTGTAGTTTTTTAAAAGTTTTATTAGTAGCCATTCTGACTGGTATAAAATTTTATCTAGTTGTGGCTTGAATTTTCATATGTCTGACGATCAGTGATGCTGAACATTTTGTATATGTTTGCTGGTTATTTGGATAACTTATTTTGAAAAATATTTTTTCATGTTCTTTGCACAGTTTTTAATGGAGTTATTTGCTTTTTCTTGTTGAGTTGTTTGAGTTCTGTGTGGATTCTGGATATCAGTCCTTTGTCAGATGTAATGTTTGCAAATACTTTTCTGTAGGTTGTCTGTTTACTCTGTGATTGTTTCTTTGGTTGTGCAGAAGCTTTTTGGTTTAATTAAGTCTCATTAGTCTAATTTTGTTTATGTTGTCTTTCTTTTTGAGGACTTAGTCATACATTCTTTACCTGAGCCATCAGGCAGAAAAGTTTTTTTTATAGATTTTCTGATAGAATTTTCTATATTTCTTTCTTCTAGGTTTAACCTTTAAGTCTTAATCCACTCTGAGTTAATTTTGGCATATAGTGAGATCTAGGAGTCCATTTTCATTCTTCTGCATATGGCTCTTCAATTTCCCAACAACATTTACTGTTTCATTTCCTCAGTGCATATTTTTGTTGACTTTGCCAAAGATTAGCTGTAGTAGATATGTGACTTTATTTCTGGGTTTTCTATTCTGTTCCACTGATCTTTGTGTCTATTTTTATACTAGTACCATGCTGTTTTGGTTACTTGTAGTACCTGTAGCCTTGTAGTATACTTTAAACTCAAGTAATATGTGATAGCTCTAGCTTTTAAAAAAATTTTTGTTTAGGATGAGCTTGAGTATTTGAACTCTGGTAGGCTTCATATGAATTTTAGGATTGTTTTTCAAAGTCTCTGAAGAATGAGACTTCTCTGTTGGTAATTCATAGAAATTCCATCGAATCTGTAGACTGTTTTTGAGCAGGATGACCATTTTAATGAAATTCATCCAATTTATGGGTATGAGATGATTTTTCATTTGCTTGTGTCATCTACGATTTCTTTTATTACAGTGTTTTGCAGGATCTTTCACTTCCTTGATTCCATGAATTCCTAAGTATTTTATTTTTGTGTAGTTATTGAGTTCTTGGTTTGATTCTCAGCCTGATTTTATTGGTATATTACAACTGATTTTGTACATTAATTTTGTGTCCTAAAACATTACTGAAGTCATTTACCAAATCTAGGACTCTTTTTGAGAAGCCCTGGGTTTCCTAAGTATAAGATCACTGGACAGAGAATTTGACTTACCCTTTTCCAGTTTGGATGCCTTTTGTCTCTTGCTCTTCCCTAATTGCTCTAGGTAGGGTTTTAGTATATGTTGAATAGGAACAGTGAAACAGTATCCTTATCTTGTTAGACTTCTTGGTGGAGATGCTTACAACTTTTCCTTATTTATTATTATGTTGGCTATGTGTTTGTCATATATGGTTTTTACTATTTTGAGATATGTTCCTTCAATGCCTAGTTTGATAAGAGTTTTTGTTAGGAAAGGGTTCTAGATTTTATTGAATGCTTTTTCACATATATTCATATGATTATGTAATTTTTGTTTTTAATTCTGTTTATGTGGTGAGTCACATTCATTGATTTGTGTATGTTGAACCAACCATACATCCCTGGAGTAAAACCTGCTTAATTATGGTATATTACCTTTGCGATGTGCTGTTGGATTTGGTTTGCAAATTTTTTATGTGTTTATCAGGGATACTGATCTTTATTATTTTGTTGTGTTGTTATTGTGCCACCCCTGGCTTTTGCCGCGCCCTATGTGGGCGATGCTAGACTTATAGAACATGTGATGAAGGATTCTCTCTTCCACGATGTTTTGGAATGGATTCGCAGGATAGGTATTTCTTCCTTGCATATCTGGGAGAATTCAGCTGAGATTTTTTTAATTACTCATTTAATTTCACTACTCATTACAGGTATTTTAAGGATTTCAATTTCTGCTCTGTTCAAATCTGGGAGATTGTATGTTTTCAGGAATTTATTCATTTCCTTTAAGTTTTCTAGTCTGTGTGCACAGGGATAGTCATAGTAGTCACAGCTTGTCTTTTGTATTTCTGTTGTATAAGTTGATTTATCAATTCTGACTGTGCATATGTGAATCTTCTCTCTTTTTTCCTTGCTTAATCTAACTAGCAATTTATCCAGTTCATTTATCTTTTCAAATAAGTAATTTCTCATTTCATTGATCTTTTCTATTTTTAAAATTTTGTTGTCTCGATTTTATTTAGTTCTGCTCTGCTTTTTAAAATTTTTGCTTCTGCTCTCTTTGGGTGTGGTTTGTTCTCGTTTTGCTTATTTTATGAGGTATGACATTAGGCTGTTACTTTGAGATCTTTCTATCTTCTTGATGTAGTCATTTATTGCTACAACATGCTTACATTTTAGCATTGTTTTTACTGTATTCCATAGCTTTTAGTATATTATATCTCTATTTCGATTCATTTCAAATCTTTAAACAATTTCTGCCTTAACTTCATTGCTGACCAATCAATTTGAGAGAAGATTATTTAATTTCCATGTATTTATATAACTTCATGAGTTTTTAAATGTTGATTTCTAGTGTTATTCCACTGCAATCTGAGAAAGTACTTGATATAATTTATATTATTTTAAATTCATTGAGACTTGCCTTGAGGCCTACCATATGGTCACTCCATTTTATTTCACTGTGGTGTGAGAAGATAGTTGATAGAATTTTGAATTTTTAAAAATTCTTGAGACTTGCCTTGTGACTTAGAATATAGATGATAATAGAGAATGTTCCATGCACAGATCAGAAGAATGTACATAACGTGCTTATAGAATAAAATACTACATAAATTTCTATTAGATTCTTTTGGTTTGAAGTTTAAGTCCAGAGTTAATTTGTTGTTTACTGCTCAGTGGTCTTTCTAGTGCTGTCAGTGGAATACTGAACTCCATCACTATTATTGTTACTGTAATTTCTCTCCTTAAATCTCACAGTATTTGCTTTATGGATCTGGTGTTACAGTGTCAGGTGTATTTATATTTAGAATTGTTATATTGTGATGTTGAATTGATCCCTTTATCATTATATAATAACCTCTTTTGTCTTTTTTATTGTTGTGTATTGAAAGTCTGTTTCATCTGGTATATCTTCTCTAGTTCAATTTTATTTTCTGTTTGCATGGAATATATTTTTTCTATCCTTTTATTTTGGTTCTGTAAACATCTTTTTTGTTGTTTTAAGTTGGGGTCTCACTCTGTTGCCCAGGCTGGAGTGCAGTGGCACTCTTAATGGCTACCATAGCCTTGACCTGTTAGCTCAGGCAATCCTTCCACCTCAGGCTTCTGAGTAGCTGGAACTACAGGCACATGCCACCACACACGGCTAATTTTTTGATTTACTGTAGAGATGAAGTCTCGCCAAGTTGTCCAGGTTGGTTTCGAACCTGTGAGCTCAGGCAATCCTCTCACCTTGGTCTCCCAAAGTACTGGGATTATAGGAATGAGCCACCATGCCCCACCTTGTAAACATCTTTACCAGTTAAATGGATTTCTTTTATGAAGCATGTTTGAATCTTGCTCTTTTAAAAAATCCACTATGCTATCTGATATCTTTTAAGTGGACATTTAGTTCATTTTTTCAGCAAGTAAGGGCTTCATTGAGGATGGTGGAAGATACAGAAAGTGGTCAGTTTTGATTTTTTTCTATTTATTTTAAAATTGTGGGGTACAATTCAGGGTTAAGAATACAAATAGTCATTGTGCAGGTACCCTTGTTGATGAGGTGTGCCCCGCCTTCCCCAGGAAGTTTCCCAGTGCTGCCAATCCCGCCTCCCCACCTCCTCCCACCTCTGCAGTTTCCCACTACGCTACTGTCAATCCTTTTATTATAGTATTACAATAGTTGTTCAAGGTCCTGTTTTGATTTTTTAATGCAAAGTTTATAGTATCTGCTGAAAAATTGAATATGGAATAGGAGAAAGAACTCAAGGATAATCCTAATTTTCTGCCGTGAGCTCTGGAAGGATGGTGCTACTGTCAAACAAAATGGGAAAGACTAAGGAGGAGTAAGTTGGAGGAACTGGAGAAACAATAATTTATTCCATCTCTAAATCTGAGTGGCCTATTAGATATCTAACAACAATGTCACATATTCAATCCAATATTCAGAAAAAATATTGGGACCAGAAACATAACTTTCAGAGTAAGCAACATACAGATATTATTTAAATCCATGGAAGTATTGAGATATTCTAGGGACTAAGTACAGATTGAAAAAAGATTCTAGGACCAAGACTCAGGCTCGCTAACTTTAGAGATCAATAATGAGAGGAAAAACCAGTGAAAGAAAATGAAAAGGAGATTCAATGAGTTATGAGAAAAGCTAGGAAAAGGTGGTGTCCTTGAAGTCTAATGAAGAATATATCAAGAAGGGAGGGAATAAGCGACCATGTCAAGTGCTGCTGAGAGTTTGTAGGAGTTTAGGGACTAGAAAATGACCATTAGCTGGGCTTGGTGGCTCAGCCTGTAATCCCGTGCCTTTGGGAGGCTGAGGTGAGTGGATTGCCTGAACCTGCGGGTTGAGACCCGCCTGGGCAACTTGGCGAGACCTCATCTCTACAATAAAATCAAAAAATTTAGCCAGGCATGGTAGCGCGCGCTTCCAGCTAATTCCAGCTACTTGGAAGTGAAAGGATCACCAGAGCCCCAGCAGGTCGAGGCTGTGGTGGCCGGGAGCGGCCACTGCACTCCAGTCTGGGTGACAGAGGACAGAGTGAGACTCCAACTCAGAAAAAAAAAAAAAAAAGAAAATGACCATTGAATTTTATTATGTACTGGTCCCTGTTAGCCTAGGTAAAAGTAATAAATAAGGATGAAAGGGGAAAAGGGTTGTTTTGGAAAGGATCAAGGGAAAATAAAAGAAAGGGTGGGGAAGACAGCCAGCATGAAAACTAATTTTCAGGAGTAGTGTTATGAAAAGAAGCAGAGAAACTTGTGATAGCTAGCAGCAAGAGTTCTTTTTATATGCAATGCTAGATATAATAGCATGATTGCATACAGATGAGAATTATCATGTGGAGATGAAGGATGTAAATAAAGCAGAAAGGGTGGGAGCAATCACAGGAGGTAAAAAGAAGATGTGAACAAAACCACAGATTTTTATTCAGTAGTAGAAGGGAAGAGTGTCTATGTAGATTAAAAGCAAGTGGTACTGGAATATTGAAATTCTTTTCTGATTATTTCTACTCTCTCTGTTACATAAAAAACATGGCAGTCAGCCAAGGGCTGAGGAAGGAGAAAATAAGAAGGGGAAGTGTTAAGAGATCGGGAAATGTGAACTGGTAATTTTGAAGGTTAGAAGAACATACTGACTGGGAAAGGACTAAGAAAATATGGTAGAATTGCACTGGAAGCCCTCTGAGTGTTTGAACTTATGAATTTAAAATAAACACAGAAAGCATGTTTGAATGATTTCCTCCAGCAATGTAGCTCTTTGGGTATAGTTTCAGAAAGGAAGAGGGTTAGAGCAAAGCATTTTTGCTAGTCTACCACAATAAACGATGAGACAGACAAAAAAAAGTCCAGGATATATGCAGAGTGGTGATTATAATAAAAGATGAAGTTAGAAAAGAAGTGAAGAGATGAAATTAGATATGCCCTGTGAAAAAGTTGGGGAAATCAAGGGCATGGAGAGACCTGTGAGCCCGAAGCTTGTTGCAAGTGTATTACAGGGAGTAATTTAAAAGTTAGTTGGTAGTTATGAATATGGGGATGTTCAAAACCAAGAATAGAAAAAATAAGTACTGAGTCGTCGGACTGTAAGGCGGGGGATATAAGACCCAAAAGAGAAGAGTTAACAACAACAATAAAACTAGAAAGCAAGATCATTGAGAGAATGCTCTATGTGGATATTAAATATCTAAGAAAAGTGGCAGAAATTGTTTTGAAAAAAATGACCGAGAACCTAGAAAAAATTGACAAGAAATGATAGAAGTGATGATGTGCCAGTATACAGTTAACTTCAATAAAAGGTCAGAGAATGGCACTAGGTATGATGAATATATAGACTATAAATTGTAAATATAAATACTGATGCTAAAGCTTAAAGACTGAATGTAATTAACTTTTAACTGTAAGAAAGTTAAAAAAGGAATAAGAATAAATTTTATATTTGTGATAAATTAAAATCATAAGAGATAAAGGAAAATTAAGTGACCTAAAAGAGAATCTGATTACTTATTCTAGTTAAAGTCAATCTGTTAAGACAAAGGAATCATCATATTTGGATTACGTTCTTTTTAACATGAAGGCATTAAGATGGTGCACTGCTTCATGGGTCTAGAGGTCTTTAGGAGAACAAACTCAGTAGAAATGGCAAAAAATGATCAAGAGGGATTGGTTACCTCTCTAAAAATGTACAGTCATCGAATAGTTTAGATAAAAAACAAACAAACTTTTTATCAGTTAATTCATCTTCCAATAAAAGGTGTTTTTCAGTTTTCTCCCCATTTCAATCCTCCATTCCACTACTACTAATAACTTCAGTCTACTTAGTATGTATTAGGTTATCACTGGGGTGACATTGTCATCGGTTCCTTGAACACAGAAAAATAGAATGTGAAAGTAGCTTTTAAATTCAAAAGTGAGTGAATTTTTATGTAAGGATATAAATGTGCTGTCTGCCTTTAAGATGACACATGCACTAGACTCTAGTACACAAAAAATTATTTTACATGTCTGGTTGTATTATGTTTATCAATAATATTATGAATCATTTATTAATCATCTTAGCAAGCTTTTTCTGTTAACACTGATTACAGAAATAGGTGGTAAAAGAGATTTGCTAAGACCTACACCTAGACTAAAGTACATAATTATTTAATATGACCTACCTTAACTGAATAAACCATAAAAAATCAGGTTTTTTCATAGGAATAATAAAGTCTGTTTCAACCATTTTCTTAAAGGATCTTTATAAGACCCAAATGTAAAAATATATTAAACTGTCTTGAGATCATAATGCATTGAATAAATAGGAGAATAATAATTATTATGAATCACTCAGCTATTTACCTCTTTGAAGAATTGAAAGTATAACTTTATATAATATAGGCCATTCTCTTGAGGGTTTTTATTCTATCTTGAAGAAAAATGTTACCAAGAAATGTTATAATATTGACTCACTTTGACATGTCAACAGCATGTAATGTTTCTTTACCTTTATTTTATTTCAGGATTGTTAAACCTGAATTGAAATCACTTGCAATGGGTTTCCATTCACTGGTTATACGAACACTAGGTATGATGAATATATAGACTATACATTTTAAATATAAATACTGATGCCAAAGCTTAAAGACTGAATATAATTAACTTTTAACTGTAAGAAAGTTAAGAAAGGAATAAGAATACAATTTATATTTGTGATAAATTAAAATAATAAGAGATAGAGGAAAATCAAGTGACCTAAAAGAGAACCTGATTACTTATTCTAGTTAAAGTCAATCTGTTAAGACGAAGGAATCATCATATTTGGATTACGTTCTTTTTAACATAAAGGCATTCATCTAAGGTTCTATACTTTCATACAAATAGGCCTATTTCTTCTAGGTGGGTAGAGTGGAAAGCTTTCCTTCTAAATGGTGCATTATTTAGGAAAGACTTAAAGCAGTCTGAGGAGGCCTGGACATTTGATCAAGCTGAGGTTGTGCAAAACAATAAAGTTGACACTAACAGTGACACTTACCACTGCCTAGTTCTGTATTGCAGAGCAGCTAACTTTTAGAAGGGGTTAATACACCAGGGAATAAGAATTGAGACTCTAGAACTGGGCATCTTGAATTAAGAGAATGTTCTGAATTTTAAAAAAGCTCAGGAAATTGTGGCTTATGTTGGCAAACAGTAGGACTGTAGACTCCAGAGGATAAAGGACTATTTCTAAATATTCACAGATGATGAGTGAAAGATTTAGGAAAGTACCCCTTTCCCTTGTTGCCATTTGGTATTTTTGCCACATAGATGCCTGTTGTGGTTAACAATTTCTAGCCTAAGCCCTGTGAGTGCAAATAAATAAATAAATAAATAAACATTATGCTCTCATTTTTAAGAAGTAGGAAACAGGCATCATTTATCTAGGAATTAGTGTAGAGGACTGATCATGTTCCAGAGGCAACTGCCAGTGGCAGAAAGATAAGGAAGTAGGAAGTGTCAATCCCTGGAATTCTTGCAAGCAAAGCAAAAAGTGTAACTCTATGGTCAAATTATAATGCAGAATTTGTGCAAGTGAATTTGGGAAGAAGATTATGGATCTTCAAGGGTGAAAAGAAAAAGTGTGTAAAAGGAAGAGGAGAGAGAAGATAGAGGTACGGCAGGGTTCTACTAGTTCTCTGTCCAGCATTTTATTTTATATGTCTCGAATCTTCCAACCTCTGTATATCCCAGCAGTCTTTTACTTACAGATTCAATGTAGAGGCCTTACTCCTAGCACCTAGATTACAGAGCTGAAAATAGAATCTGAGTTTTTAGCATTCCTTCTGATATGTTAAAATGAGAATATGAGAATAGAATAAATTATTGTAGCAACATAAAATTTAAAAACTAAATTGTTCCATTCTAATTCTGAGCTTCCTGTTTTGATGTGTCCAATATATGGCACAAGGGAACCTAGATGTTTCTTTGGGAAAAATACATACTAAGTGCCAAATTTCCAGTTCACAAACAACTGTCTTGAATACAATATATGAATAAACTGTAAAATAACTATATAGTGAATTAAACTAAAAAAAATTATTTAGAAAACAGGTTATTAGAAATTTTAAAATTCCAGTAACTAAGGCCAAGTTTTTGCTTAAACTTTATTTCATAAAACACGTAGTCATCCTCAGAGGTAAAATAGCAGTAGTAGGAGATCGACACTTCTGCTGTTAATATATAGTCTCTGAAAAGCTTTGCATTATACAAACTCATGTTCTACAAACAAAAATTGACTAAGTGACAGACCACTTAGTCAATTGAATCATTGTGATAAGAACACTAAGAGAAACAAAGTTTAGGGCCAAAGACCCTGACTTGGACAGCCTAGTGTGCTTCACGAAATATTGAAAATGTACAAAATTAATGGAAAGAAGATTCTGAATTGTGTGCTCTAATGACATCAAGAAGAGGGAAGTAGATGTCTGAGCCCAGAAGGAAGTACAACTTGCCAGTAGCCAACCTCTCTCTGAAGCTGGGTTTGCACTGCTCTGGGGAGGGAGTGCTGCTGTAAGCACTCATTTTTAATTTTCTCAAAATAGTTTTGAAAAAACTTCTGCATTTATAACAGTTGAGTTGGGAGCTTTATCCTTTTCCCATAAAGTTACAATTCTACTCTCACTATTTCAGCTCTCTTTCCTAAGAAAAATTGCATATAAACCAGCATAACTGCCATGTTTTACTAACATCATTCCCCCTTTTCACCAATCAGGTTTAAGCTAATTGGCATTATAAGAACATAAAGTACAGGAACATAATGTTCCTTCTTCCCTATTGTCAGGGAGGTGAGGGTAGATAAAAGTAGTCTATGATATTGCTATATGATTAGAACCTTTGACAATCTTAATAATCTTGATTCTTGGATAGATGCAGGACAAAACATGAAAGATTTTCAAAATTTTTAACTTTTCCTTAACCCAAAATGTGAAATATCACCCAGTTACATTTGCAATATGTCTTTTGGACGGCTGTTTTCTCATCTCATATTACAGGAGGAATTCTAGCTCCAATATATTTTGGGAATCTGATTGATAGAACATGTATGAAGTGGTCCACCAACAGCTGTGGGACGAGAGGGTCTTGTAGAATATATAATTCCATATTATTTGGGTAAGTTGTCATAAATATATTTTGTTAATTAATTTTCCTTGTGTTAATTCATAAATAGTATCGCTTTTAGTATAATAATAACAATAATAATAATAATCCCCATTTAAAGGACACTTATTTTGTATTCAATGTTGTATCTGGCAATCTGCTATCTCATTTTAATACTCATAGAAACTGCAGAAAATGAATTTTTTCTTCTTTTCCCTTAAATATGAAGAAAATCAAGTTTAAGTATAATAAGCAATGTTTCCGAAACCACATACTAAGAAGTAAAACAGCTAGGATTTGTACTGAAACTCTCCTCATACGTGTGTGTGCATGTGTGTGTGTGTGTGTGTGTGTGTGTGTGTGTGTGTGTGTGTGTAGTCTCTGACTTCTCTAGGATGACATAGAATAACTGCTAGGGCTCTGGACATAAGTAAATGAGGGGAAAAGGGAAAAAATGTCTCTATACTATTCTATTTTTATGTAGAAATATTCTTTAAGTAGTATGAAGAGAATGGGACATTCATCTGGAAAAAAGGTGCAGTTACACTTTACCTCTTAAAAATTAATATCAGATGTACATATTGACCAAATATATACATTTAAAACATGAAACTACAGGTATTAGAACTCATAGCAGATTTTTATTTAATTATCTAGAAAGCAGAAATGTGTTTCTAAATATGACCCAATTGCCCAAAACCCTAATAGAAAAAATAAGATAAAATATTTTTAAAATGCTGCGTCACAAGACTTATTTATTTATTTATTTATTTTTTTTTTGAGTTGGAGTCTCACTGTGTCGCCCAGACTGGAGTGCAGTGGCCGCTCCCGGCCACCGCAGCCTCGACCTGCTGGGCTCCGGCGATCCTTCCACCTCAGCCTTCCAAGTAGCTGGAATTACAGGCATGCACAACCACGCCCGGCTGATTTTTTGATTTATTGTAGGGATGAGGTTTCGCTGCCCAGGCGGGTCTCGAACCCGCGGGCTCAGGCAATCCACTCATCTCAGCCTCCCAAAGGTGCGGGATTACAGGCTGAGCCACCGAGCCCGGCTCACAAAACTTATTAAACAAAATTCAAAAACAAAAAGATAAAGTAAAAGAAGAATTTGCAATTCATAATACAGATACAGGTAAATGTCCTAAGCATAAAAAGAACTCTTAAAAATCAACACCAGGCCAGGCTTGGAGGCTCAGCCTGTAATCCCAGCACTTTGGGAGGCTGAGGTGAGTGGATTGCCTGAACCCACGGGTTTGAGACCCGCCTGGGCAACCTGGTGAGACTTCGTCTCTACAATAAATCAAAAATTAGCCAGGTGTGGTAGTGCACGCCTGTAGTTCTGGCTACTTGAAAGGCTGAGGTGGAAGGATCACCGGAGCCCAGAAGGTCGAGGTTGCGGTGGCCAGGAGCGTACCACTGCACTCCAGTCTGGGCGACAGAGTGAGACTCCAACTCAAAAAAAAAAAAAAAAAAAAAAAAAGATCAACACCAAGCACTAGAAAGGATGTGAAGCAATGAGCATTCTTTTTCACTGCTGGTGGGAAAATAAAATGATACAACCTTGTTGGATGGCAGTCTGGAATTTCTTACAAGTAAAACAGGCATATTATTTGATTAAGCAGTCGTGTTCCTAGGTATTTACCATAATTAATTGGAAATATGTTCACACAACAACCTTCACTTGAATGTGAAAAAAAAAATGGAAGCACCAAGATGGGAGGCTGAGGGGAGTGGATTGTCTGAGCCCATGGGTTCGAGACCCGCCTGGGCAGGCGAGACTTCATCTCTACAATAAATCAAAAAAAAATTAGCCGGACGTGGTAGCGCGCGCCTGTAATTCCGGCTATTTGGAAGGCTGAGTCGGAAGGATTGCCGGAGCCCAGCAGGTCGAGGCAGCGGTGGCCAGGAGTGGTTACTGCACTCCAGTCTGGGCGACAGAGTGAGACTTCAACTCAAAAAAAAAAAAAAAAAAAAAGAGCAGAAAACCAAACAGGTGTACATTTATACAATGGAATATTATTCAGCAGTATAAGGAAATGAGCTATCAACCTACAAAAAAAGACAAGAAAAAAACTTAAATTCATATTGCTAAATGAAAAAGAGGCAGTCTTGAAAAGCTTCAGACTATATGATTCTAATTGTATGACCTTCTGGAAAAGGCAAAATTATGAGGGAGACAAAAAAAAAAAATCAGTAGCTCCTAGGGGTATAGTGGGGAGGAAGAAGAAACGAATAGTGAAGCAAAGGCATTTTTAGGGCAGTGAAACTATTCTGTATGTCATAATGATGGGTGCATGATGTTAGGCATTTGTTATACATTTAGAAATGCACAACATAAAAAGTAAACTCCTAATGTAAAATATGGATTCGATAATAATGTATCTGTATTGGTTCATCAGTTGTAACAAATGTACCACACTTGTACAAGATGTTAATAATAAGAGAAACTATTCATATCTATGTGTGGAGCAGGGAATACATAGGAGCCCTCTGTATTTTCTGTACAATTTTTCTGTAAGCCTAAAATTTCTGTAAAAATTAAGGTCTATTTAAAAAAATTATCAAACATTTCCAAAAGAAAAAGAATCATTAGTGGGTAAGAAACATTTAAAAAGATGCTCAAATTTATTGATGTAATAGAATTGCAATTGAAGCTTATCCAGATTTTCAACAATCAAAAATGTTGATTATGCACCGTATTGACAAAGATACATAATTCTGAGTAGAGAACATTACCTCTAGGAATTTATCATAAGATAGCTGTTCTCCAAATTGTATAAAATGGCACATATATGAGATTATACACATGTCTTGCAGCATTGTTTATAATAGCAAAATATTGGAAACAGCCTAATGTCTCTCAATAAGGGACCAATTAAAGAAATAATGGTACCTGCAGGCAAAGAAATATTCCAAAGTTTTTTTAAAAAGGAAAATGCTGTTTACTTACTCATATGGAAGCCTCTTCAAGACATATTGTTATGTGAAAAAAAAGCACAAGAAATATGTATGGAGCATGCTATCATTTATATGAAAGCAGGGAAAGTTTCTAAATTTGGGATATATCTCTGGTGAAAACTTTCTGGATCAGATTTACTAAAAATATTTTCTCGTATTTAATGTGTAAATTCATTATCTAATATCCTCAGTAGTTAATGATCCGGCTTCTTCTGGAATTATCCCAGGGATATGAAATTCACTACCTCATAGACATTCTCTTAACATTTAAAAAAAAATTCCAGTTATAAAACTTAATTAGAAAAATTATTAGAAAGCATCACAAAAATGGAAAAGATTTTCCAAGAATAAAAGTATAGGAAGGAAATACATAGGAAAATTTAATGCATTTGTCTTTAAAAATTGATTTTAAGAATATGTTTATTTTTTAATTATTATTTATTATAGAGATGTGGGGTACAATTCAGGGTTAGGTATATAAACATTGATCATGCAGGTATCCTTGTTGATGAGGTATGCCCCTCACTCCCCTAGCAGTTTCTCTCAACTGTCAATCCCATCCCCCTCCTTTGACAGTTTTCTACTACTGCCAGTCGCTTTCTTATAGCATTATAATTGTTCAAGGTCATCTTATGAGTGAGAACATATGGAACTCAGTTCTTTGTTTCTGTGATAAATCACTGAGTATGATCGACTCCAAATCCATTCAAGTTGCTGCAAAGTCCATATATCTTTCCTTCTTTATGACTGCATAATATTCCATTGTGTATATGTACCACAAGAATATGTTTATTTTTCACTGAAATTCTCATTTCCAGGACACCTGGCAAGGTATTCATAATTTTCCCAAAGCAATAAACACCAAACAGTCATGAACATAACATTTTGAGATGGTTTTATTTTGATTTGTGTCATGAACATAACATTTTGAGATGGTTTATTTTGGTTTGTGTATAAATAGACCTCTAAAATTATTTTAATTATTTTTCCTACCTTGAAATTTTAGGTAAAATTAAAATAAAATTTAAAATTTTTATGTTAAATCTATTTATTAACTAATTCCTCTGGAGGAACAAACATTATGGTATCCAATTTTCAAACACACACACACACGTACGTTATTCTTACGTACTTTAAGTTATGCTCAACCCCACAAGACATTATTATTAAGGTTTAAAGAGACAATCAGTGTATTTCCCAACCTATCTACCAAAAATGTGCATTTTTCATTCCTTCTTGTATTTCGGATTCCATCTGGGGTAACCTCCCTTCTGATTGAAGTAGAATTTTTAAAATGTCTTTTAATGAGATTTTTAGTTGCAAATTTTTAGTTTTATTTTTTCTGTAAATATATTTACAGAAAGAAATATCTTTCTGTAAATATGAAAGACACATTTTCAGGGTATCGAATCTAAATTGACAGTTATTTTCTCTTGGCACATGGAAGATATTCTATTGTCTTCCAATTCCATTTGTGTTGTTGGTAAGTTAATTGCTGTTTCTCACTCCTTTAAGGTAACCTATTGTCTCTCTTTAGATTCTATACTACCTTCCCTTTTTGTTTGGTATTTAACACTTTCACAAAGAAGTACCTAGATGTGGCTATATTTTTATTTATCCTACTTCGGAATCAGGCAGGATTCTCAAGTGAACTTATAAAACATGTGGATTAGTGTCTGTGATTTTTTTTAAAAATGACTCCCCAGTATGACAATGCCTTAATCCCTGGAACCTGTAAATATGCTATGTTAAGGTTGCAGATGGAATAAGTTTGCTAGTTAGCTGACTTCAATATATGTCGGAGTCCAGCTCCCGCAAAGTCCAAGGTACCCCAAAGGTGGAGATGGCATAGGCTATTGTACGAAAGAGAGAAAGAGAGAGAGAGAGAGAGAGAGAGAGAGAGACTGGATATCTGTTATGAGAATGCAGATGTCATTTTATCGCGAGTAGTTGCAAGCTTATATTTCTCTCTACAAGGGAAATAATCTTCGCAAGTCGCTGCCACAGAGCAAGTTAAAATCATTACAAAACAAATCACTTACAACAAATTACATGAATTTTTTGTAGTGTTAAAACGATGCTTACGTTTAAGTATTCTACTCCATGCTTGGCCAATGTTCTCTCTAAGGGCGGAGACTATTTCCACCCAAAACAACATAATCCCAACACAATAATGTTACCCTGTAAAAAACAGTTCCCGAAACCCGTTAATATAAAATCTTAAAATTATAAAGCTTCTCATTAAACAACTTCACTTAAAACAAAACTTATATCCCAAATTAACTAATATATATTACAATCTTTCTAACAAATTTAACTCTTTATAAACTTAACTTCCTATATTCAAATTATCCGGAAACAGGTTTTTCCATAATAAAGTCTCTGGGGGCCAGAACAACAGTTTCTGGCCCAGGGTTTTGAAGCAGTTCATATGTAGAATATTTCCATCTGGCGGAAGAATGTGCATCTGGAAATTCTCTAGAAGTGACTGGCAGATGTTTCTTTTCTCATGGACAAGGAGTTTCTTCTTGAAAACTTTCTGGTCTTTCAAGCCCCTTGGTAGTTTTTTCTTATTCGAATTCCTTTATTGTTTTCCTATCTGGAACATCCTATCTCTAAGGAAAAAACAGCTTAGAAGAAACTTCTAGTGATGTTATTCAGGCTTCAAGGTAGTTTCGGTTGTTAGATAAAACCTGCTTTACTCACTTAAATTTTACATCTAAACCCTTTAACTTTTTATATACTACAACTTTAATATGTATCTCAAAACAAACTTATAAATCACCTACATGTACCTTAATATAAACTTTCACTACACTTAAATCTTATGCCTTGTATTCAAACATCATAACTACAAAAACAAGTAAAAATATTCAAAACAATTCTTTACCTAAACAAAATCAGAAACCTCTTTTTACCAGGTATTAGTCACAAATCCTAACCCTAAAAACAAGATCTGTAACCCACCACCAAGTGAAAGAAAGCCCTTTAAACATGCCTCAGAGTCATCACATGTGCAAAAAGGGACGGGTTAAACAATGTAGTGGAAAGGTGGACAATGAGTTTCCAGTAGCCTGTGGTCTGGGGTCACCAGGACCCTGTCATTCTGGGGGGCCTCCAAGGCTGGCTCCCAATAAATATAGGAATATTATTTGATTTGGCCCAGTGTAACAACAAGGGTTTTTTTAAAATGAAAAGTAGTAGTAGAGGAGGAAGTCAAACTTCATATTTGTTGAGTTTGAAGATGGAGGAAAGGGTCTAGGACCCAAGGAATGTAGGTACGTTCTATAAGTGGGAAAAGACAAAGAAATAGATTCCTTTTTAATTGTATCTATCTGTATATTTATTTCAGCATTCCTGATTGCATAAGCATGTGTATGTTATTTGAATTCTTCTTGGAAAGATTCTAACGTCTTACTGGTTCCTTCATTATTTATTTATTTATATTATTTTTCTTATACATTCTATACTTTCTTTTTTATTATTTTTTATTTTAAAAATGTGGGGTACAATTAAGGATCCCTTACTAGAGTTTCTAGAAAGGAATGTAGCCCTGCTAACACCTTGATTTTAGGTTTCTGTCTTCCAAGACATGCTTCAGACTTAGCTTATACAGTCTCATTCATAAAGTTTGCAACATTCCAGGCAGATGGAAATAACCATCGCTTTTAGAAATGTCTTATAACACTGCAGCTCACTTATGACCCTTCTCAATTTCCTTTCGGTCATTTGTGTTCATTGCTGGATTGTCTAATATGGAATTTTAAACAAGAATGGAGCATTCACCAATGAATACACAAAAAGTGGAATGGTTATTTTATTATTTTTAGTAAGTTTTTATTTTTTTTAGAATAGTTTTAGGTTTATAGTAAAGTTGAGGAGAAAGCACAGAGAGTCTCCACTTACCACCTGCACTCACATATGCAAAGACTGACACACTATTAACATCTTTCATCAGGTTAGTACATTTGCTACAAATGATAACACCTACATTAACACATTTTTTTTATCAGTCAGAGCCTATAGTGTACATTAGGGTTCACTCTGGGTGTTGCACATTCTATGGGTTTGGACAAATGTATAATGATATTTGTCCACCATTACAGTTATCATACAAAGTAGTTTCACTGTTCTAAATATCCTCTGTGCTTTGCCCATTGGTTCCTCCCTCCCCTCCAATGTCTCAAAATCACTGATCTTTTTACCATTTCCAAGTCATATAGTTGGAATTATACAGCATATAGCCTTTTCAGGCTTGCATTCTTAACTTAATTAAGTTAGCAAGATGCATTTAAGTTTTCTCCAGATTTTTGTTATTGTTGTTTTGCTTAACAGCTCAGTTCACTGAAAAATATTCCAATGTCTGGATGTACCACTGTTTATTTATATATTCATCTACTGAAGGGTATCTTGATTGTCTCCAAGTTTTGGCAATTTAAAGTTGCTATAAACACCTAGGTGCAGGTTTTTGTGTAGATGTAAGATTAAACTTTTAGGGACAAATAGTAAGGAGTGCAATTACTGGATCATATGGCAAAATATGCTTAGTTTAGTGTAGTTAAGAAACTACCAAACTGGCTCAAAAGTGACTGTGTCATTTCGCATTCCTACTAAAAATGAATGAGAGTTCCTGTTGCTCCACATCCTTATCAATATTTGGTATCGTCACTGTTCTGGATTTTGGCCATTCTAATAGGTGTGTGTACTTTGTTATTTTAATTTGCATTTTCTTGATTACATAAGATGTAGAACATATTCTCATATGCTTGTTCTCTGTATATTTTCTTTGGAGATGTGTCAGCTAGTTTAGCCCATTTTTTAAAAATTAGATTTGTTTTCTTATTTTCTTTCTGTTTTCTTATTGTTGAGTGTTAAGAGTTCTTTGTATATTTTAGAAAAATATACTTTTCCAAATATGTCTTTTTCAAATATTTTCTCCCAGTCTGTGGCTTCTCTTTTCTTTCTCTTGACAGTATCTCACTCAGTGCAGAAGTTTTTAATTTTAATGAAATCCTGCTTATCAATTATGTCTTTCATGGGTTATTCCTTTGCGTTGCATCTAAAAAATCATAACTAAACCATAGGCCTAAGTCATCTAGATTTTCTCCTGTGTTATCTTCTAGGAATTTTATGGTTTTGCATATTACATTTTGATGTCTAGATGTTCCAGCAGCATTTGATAAAAAGACCACTTTTTCTCCGTTGTATTCCTTTTGTTCTTTATGAAGGAGCAGTAGACTATATATTTAAGTATATCTATTTCTGTGCTGCCTGTTCTTTTCCATTCATATGTTTGTCCATTATTTTACCAAAATTACATTGTCTTGATCACTGTATCTTTATAGTAAAACTAGAAGTCAGGTAGTGCTAAGTCTATTATTTTGTTCTTCTGTTTAAGTATTGTCTTTGGTAGTCTAGGTCTTTTGGTTCTTCACATAAACTATAGACAGTTTACTAATATCCATGTAACAGCTTACTGAAAATTTGATTGGGATTGCCTTGAATCTATAGATAAAGTTGGGAAGAACAGACATCTTGACAATATTGAGCCTTCCTATGCTATACATAAATATGGATCATCTCTTCATTTTTAAATTATTTGATTTATCAGTTTTTTGTAGATTTCTGAATAGAGTTCTTAAACATTTTTTATTAGATTTATACCCAAGTATTTCCTTTCTTGGGGTGCCAATGTAAGTGATGACACTTTTAGAATTTCAAATCCAACGTGTTCTTTGCTAATATATAGGACGTTTGACTTTGATATGTTAATCTTGTATCCTGCAACTTTGCTGTAATCACTTACAAGTTTCAGGAGTGTTTTCATCTATTATTTTAGACTTTCTACATAGATAATTATATCATGTGCAAATAAAAACTGTTTTAGTTCTTATTTCCCTGTTTATATTTTATTTCCTTCCCTTTTAAAAAAAATAATTGCATTAACTAAGACTTACAGTTCCATGTTGAAAAACAGTGATGAGAAGAGGCATCCGTGTCTTGTTGAGGACTTTTGTTGGAAAGCTCTGAGTTCCTCACCATTAAGTTGGAAGTTAGGGGTTGATTTTTCACAGATTTTAAAAATCAAGTTGAATAATTTCTCCACTATTTATAATTTAATAACACTTTCTTTTTCTTTTTTGAAATCATGAATGGGTGCTTGATTTGGCCAAATATATTTTCTGTATTAATGATGTGATCATGCTACTTTTTTTCTTCTGTAGCCAGTTGATGTAGTAATTACATACTTTTAAATGTTGAATCAACCTTGAAAACCTGAGATAAATCCCCACTTTGTTGTGGTGTATAATTTTTACATACATAGATTTGATTTGTTATTTTTGATAATTTTTGCATCTATGTTCATGAGAGATATTGTTATGTAGTTTTCTTGCAATATCTTTGTCTGATTTTGGTATTAGGGCAAAGCTAGCCTCATAGAATGAGATAGGATGTATAACTGCTGCTTGTATCCACAAAAAAAGATTGTCAAGATTTGATATAATTTCTTCCTTAAGGATTTGATAGAACTCACCAATAAACTCATCTTGGTTTAGTGATTTCTGTTTTAGAAGTTTATTATTAATTCATTTGTTTAATAGATATAGGCCTATTCAAATTGTCTATTTCTTCTCATGTGTATTTGGGTAGATTGTATTTTTCAAGGAATCTATCCATTTCATTCCATTTATAAAAATTGTGAGTATAGTGTTGTTCATAGTATTCCTTTTTTCTAATAAAATTTTTTTTTTTTATTTTAAAGATGTAGGGTACAATTCAGGATTAGATACCAAAGTGGTCAACGTACAGGTGAAATTTGGACCTCCCAGTGGTCCAAATTATTTTTTTTAGTTTTTATTTTAAAGATGTAGGATACTATTCAGAATTAGGTAGATTAGGTAGTGGTCACCATACCTGTAAAATTCGGGCCTCCTTTTGGTCCCCACTTCACCTGGTTTGAGATCAGGTACCCTTACTGATGAGGTGTGCCCCTCCTCCCTCCTCTGGCATTATCCTGCTACTGCCAATCCCTTTCTTCACTATTATGATTAATGTTCAGGGTCCGCTTGTGAGTGACAACATGTGGTACTAGGTTCTTTGCTTCTGTGATTGATCAGTGAGTATTATAAACTAAATCCATCCAAGTTTCTGTGATGTCCACAATTTTTCCTTCTTTATGGCTGCATAATATTCTATTGCACATATGTACCACAGTTTTTGTATCTTTTTGTAGAATGATTTTAGTTCCTCTGGGTATATTCCCAGAAGGGAGATTGCTGGATCATATGGAAAGTCAATTTTTAGATCTTTTTGGAATTGTCACACTGTTTTCCACAGAGGTTGTACTACTTTGCACCCTCACCAACAGTGTAGAAGTGTTTCTTTTTCTCCACATGCTTGCCAGCATCTGTTGTGTTTTGAGCTATTAATGATGGCCATCCTGACTGGAGTTAGATGGCATCTCAGTGTGGTTTTGATTTGCATTTGTTTGATGATTAGTGAGGCTGAGCGTTTTTTCATGTGTCTGCTGGCTGCTCCTATGTCTTCTTTTGAGAAATGTGTATTTGTATAATTTGCCCACTTTTTTTTTTTTTTTGAGTTGGAGCCTCACTCTGTCGCCCAGACTGGAGTGCAGTGGCTGCTTCCGGTCACCGCAGCCTCGACCTGCTGGGCTCCGGTGATCCTTCCGCCTCAGCCTTCCAAGTAGCCGGAATTACAGGCATGCGCTACCACTCCCGGTTGATTTTTTGATTTATTGTAGAGATGAGGTCTCGCTGCCCAGGCGGGTCTCGAACCCGCGGACACAAGCAATCCACTTACCTCAGCCTCCCAAAGGCGCGGGATTACAGGCTGAGCCACCGAGCCCGGTTTATTTTGCCCACTTTTTAATGGGGCTGTCTGTTTTTTCCCCCCCTTTCAGCACACTTGAGTTCTTTGTAGATCTTGGATGTTAGACGTTTGTCAGATATACACTTGGCAGATATTTGTTCCCATTTTGGGCTGTCTCGCCACTCTCTCAATGGCTTTTTTTGCTTTGCAGAAGCTTGTCAGTTTGATGAGGTTCCATTTGTCAATCTTGTTTCTTGTAGACTGCACATTATTTGGTTCTTTTCTTATATCCACTAATAATCTCAGTCTTATTAGCAGTACATTTAGACAATTGACATTAAAAGTGTTTACTGATATGGATGGATTAATATTGGCCACATTTGCTACTGTTTTCTATTTGTTGTCCTTGTTCTCTGATTCCATTTTTTCTTCACTCATTTTCTCCCTGTTGTGGCTTTGAGTAATTTACATGATTCTATTTTCTCTTGTTTTAACTTCTTAGTTGTACTTTAAAAACATATCTCAGTGGTTACCCTAAGAATGTGCAATATGCATTTACAACTAATTCAAGTTCACTTTCAAATAACACTATACCATTTCACAGGTTGTTTGAGTACTTTATAATTGCAAAATAACACCAATTCTTTATTTCCGTTCCTTACATCATTGCTGTTATTCATTTTACTTACACATAAGCATACATGAACATGTGAATAAGCATGTATATTGTATATAATCAAACACATTGCTGCCATTATTTTGAACAAACCGCTATCTGTTAGATCAATTTGGAATTTTAAAAAAGATTTTACCTGAAGTTATTTTTTCCTTGATAACCTTCATTTCTTTATGTATATTCAAGTTTCTGACCTATGTTATTCTTCTTTTATCTAAACTTCCTCTTTTAACATTTCTTGCAAGGCAGATGTACTGGCAAAACATACCCTTAATTTTTGTTTATCTGAAGAAATTTTTATTTCTACTAAATTTTGAAAGATAATTTCACAGGGTACAGAACTTCAGAGTTTTTCTTCTCTTAACACTTGAACTATTGTACTGCATTCTTTTTTACTTTCATGTTTTCTGAATAAAAGTCTAATATAATTTGTTGGCTTCTCTATAGACAAGGTCTGTTTTTCCTTCTGGTTTCTTTTAGATTTTCCTGTAATTTGAGATTAATATATCTACATGTAGCTTTTCTGGCATTTATCCTTCTTGGTGATCTCTAAACATTTTGTGGAAAAAAATTTCAGGTTTTTTTTGTTTCAAATATTTATTTTGTTTCTCTCTCTCTTTCTTCCTCTTCTAATATTCTAATATTTCCATTACAAACACTTATATCGTTCTCCTAAAGTTCTTGAATATTCTGGGGTTTTTTTGTTTGTTTGTTTGTTTTTTAGTCTTATTTTCCTTTGCTTTTCAGTTGTGGAGGTTTCTACTGAGATAGCCTCAAACTTAGGAGATCTTTCCACAACTGTGTTCTATCTACTTATTTAATAAGCCCATCAAAGTCATTCTTCATTATTTTTATTTTTGATCTTCCACATTTCTCTTTGCTTCTCAGAATCTTTATCTCTCTGCTAACATTGCCTGTCTTCTTTGTCTATTAGAGTCCTTAGCGTACTAATAATAGTTGTTTAAAATTCCCGTTTTGGTAATTCCAATCTGGCATCTCTGGGTCTGCTTGTAAGACTTGCTCATTCTCTTCAAATTGTGTTTTTGCCTTTTAGTATTACTTTGTGTGTGTGTGTGTGTGTGTGTGTGTGTGTGTGTGTGTGTGTGTGTGTGTGTGTATTTTTTTTCCATTACAGCCAGGTAAAATGTGTTAGGTAAAAGGAACCTCTGCAAATAAGCCTTTAGAAATGTGTTGTAAGTGCTGGACAAGAAGTGATGTTCTATAGTCCCATGATTATGTCCCAGTCTTGTAGTGAACCTCTACCTCTGGATTGCAAACATAAAGCATGCTTCTAGGCTTTCATCTCCAACCCCTTAGTGGGACAGGATAACTTGAAGGGGCTGGAATTGTGTATTTTCCTCCCTCCACAGAAAAAGATAGAGACAACTGGAGCTTAGATTTAGTGGCCTCATAACCCTTTAAAATTAATATAAACTACTTCTTCCCCAGTGGGAAAAAAATTACTAAAATTAATATATTAATTTATATTATATATTAATATTTTTATGTATAATTTCAATTTTTTTCTTTAGGTTTTGTATGCTGAAGAAAAACATGATAAATTATTCTCACAATTTAAAATGATACTCTCTCTTTTGTTCTTTTTTCACAGAAAGTTCTACTTGAGCTTGGCTGCAAGTTTAAGAGTCCCAGTAGTTGCTTTATATATTTTGTTAATTTACACCATGAAGAAAATGTATCAAAGAAAAGATACCAACCATCAAAAATTGGAAGAAAAGTTAGGGATGAAGCAAATTTAGAATCTTTAAATAACAATGGACATTTTGGACCCTCTGCTGGAACAAACAATAAAACATGTAATTAAGGGGAGAAAAAGAACACTTTGGCTCTACTTCTAACCAACGTTGTATTGATGTTCTTTTTGAGCAGTTCTCAGTCCTTTCACTGAGAACTCCCACATCCTTTACTTATGACGAAGCAATGAATAAGTCTATGAATTTATAATGAACAAAACTACAAATAAAAAATGGAGTACTTATTGTAAACGTATAGCTATTCATTTTTGGTTAAGATTGGAATATATGATCTATACAGATTTAAAGCAAAAATGTGGTTTTTATTAACAAAAAAAAAGTATTTGCTTAGTTAATATTGACTCTTTATAAGGCCAATAACTAGATTATAGGTAAAGATTTTTTTTTTTAAATAAAGGAGATAAGTTAATAGCCTAATAAAGGAGCAAAGCCTGAATCTTCTTTAGAAAACAGGTTTAGGCTATATGATCTAGGCCTGAAATCTATCTAGAATGTATGCTATCTTGATATCTGTTATTCATATTAAATTATGTATTTAACAGACTTTATCCATTTATAATTTAAAACACTCTTTAACTAGCAACCCTGATGCATTTTTGTACAACTTCCAATTAAAATACTACTGAAAATCTATAGAAAAATATTTGCAAGCTTTGATTCTTAGCCAACACATTAAAGTTTGTGTTAAGTTTCCATTAAACCCATGAAAATAGATGAAGAAAAACTGACTTTGACTTGAGGAAGCAAAACCCACTTAATATATGTGTCTTTGTTCCATATGTTTGTTTTCTGGGAGAAGCAAAGTCTGTGACATATAATACATCAGCTGTCATTCTACAGTATTCTTTTGTTGTTGTTTTTGTTTGTTTTTGGTGTATGGTAGCATATTTTCTTCAGCTCTAAAAGCAGAACAAAAATAGAGAATAAGAACAAATATTTAAAGATTGCATTTTCTATTGGCAACAGCTCTGTTACAATGAATGCTAGAGGTTGCAGTTTTTATTATCAATTGGATAAAATATTTTTTGCTTTAGAATCAACCTCACACATTTTTTAAAAGAGATATAATCATACACCTACTCCAGATATTCTGAATAAAAAATATTTATAATACAACTTGTACATCTTTTTAAAAATCCCACATGTGATACTAGGACTCCTTGATAGATAGAAATACACAGTATGGTAAAAGGCATACCGGAGTACAGCAAAGTCACACAGCATAAATATTACTAGAATAAAGAAATTGACTAAAAAATTATATACACTAATCTGTTCTCAGGATGTAGACCTGAGAAAAGTTTCATTAATCATGCAAATATAATTTTGAGGAAAACGACCCACAGGCTAGGCTAGTAGGTGTCATATAGCAAATATAGTGGGAAAAAAGATATAATTATACATGTTTATGGGATACAATGTGATGCATCAATGCATGTATACATGGTGTAATGCTCAAATCATGATAATCAGAATTTTAGAATATCCCCCACCTTAAACATTTACTAATTTGTTATTGTGAGAACATTCAAAATCTTCTCTTCTAGCTTTTTGAAATATTCGATGCATTACTTTTATCTATAGTCACCCTCCCGTATAGTAGGTACCAGAACACGTTCCTCCTAACTGTAACATTGTACTCATTGAGGTCCTCTCCTCATCCCTTCCACCCCCATTTTCCCCAATCTTTGCAAACCAGTATTCTACTCGACTTCTAAGAGATCAACTGTTTTAGATTACACGTATGAGTGAGATTATGTAGTATCTGTCTTTCTGTACCTGGCTTTTTTCATTTAACAAATGTTCTCCAGGCTCATCTATGTTGTCACAAATAATAGGATTTAATTCTCTTTTTTTGGCCAAATGATATTCCATTGTGTATATATATCACCTTTTCTCTATATTTTGTTTCTGTTGTTGATGGGCATCTAAGTGGATTCAATATTTTAGCTGTTATGAATAGTACTGCAATAAACATGGGAGCACAGAATGATTCTTCAACATAATGGTTTTATTAACTTTGGGTGTATTTCTAGTAGTGGGATTGCTGTATCATATAATAGATCTATTGTTAATTTTTGGAGGAAAGTCCATATTGTTGTTTTTTTTTAAAATAATGTCTGTTCTAATTTGCATTCTCACCATCAGCGTATAAGAGTTTCCCTTTCTCCACATCCTCAATAGCATCTGCTATTTGTTTTCTTTTTGATGGTAGCCATTCTAACTGGGACGAGGTAGTATCTCATTGTGGTTTTCATGCGCATGGTTAGTGATGTTGAAAATTTTTCATATACCTGTTGAGTATCTGTATGTCTTCTTTCGAGAAATACTTATTCCAGTGTTTAACCAGCTTTTAAATTGGATTATTTGTTATTTTGCAGTTGAGTCATTTGAGTTCCTTGTATATGCTTGATATTATCTCCTTATTAGATGTGTAATTTGGAAATATTTTCTCCCATTATGTAGATTGTCTCTTAATTCTGTGTATTTTTCCTTAACTGTACAGAAGCTTTTTCAGTTTGATGTAATCTCATTTGTTTATTTTTGGTTTTGCTACCCATGTTTTTGATGCCTTGTTTAATAAATCTTTGCCTAGTCCAAAGTTATGCTGCATTTCATCTGTTTTGTTTTAGTAGTTTCATATCTGACATTTAGAAATTTTACCCATATTGAGCTGATTTTTGCATAGAGCAAAAGGTGGGAGCCTAGTTTTATTCTTCTGCATATAGATATCCAGTTTTCCCAGATCATTATTTGGAGTTAAAAAAAAAGTTTGAGATTTGTTTTGTGTCTTAACATATGGTCTATCTTGGGAAATGTCTCATGTATGGATGAAAATAAAGGGCGTGCTATAGCTGTTGGGTGAAATGTTTTATAAATGCCTGTTAAGTTCTTTTGGACAATAGTGCAATTTAAATCTAGTGTTTCTTTGTTGATTTTCCATCTAAATTATCTGTCCAATGTTAAAAGATATATAAAGATATAGATAATGCTAACTATATAAAGTGCCTGCTTCACATATATAGCTGTACAGTGTGGGTGCCTGTATATTTATAATTGCAATATTTTTTGCTGATTTGGCCCCTTTGCTACTATTTAATGTAACAGTCATAACTGTAGCAAAGGAGTCATCCTTATCTTTGCTTCTATTATTCCCTCAGTGAGGACTGGATTTTTTATTTCTTTTCATGAATCTTAAATCATCATCTCCTACCGAGACCTGCATTAGAAGTTTGTGCAAAAAACTCTGTTTACTTAAAGACTCACCATATATCCATAGTACTTGAAATTACCTAGCACTTTTGTTTGTTGTTCTATAATCATTTCATTGATCTTTTCTTTTTTTTTTTTTTTAATTTTTAGTCTCAGTTTCATTTAGTTCACTCTAATCTTTGTTATTTCTTTTCTTCTACTAGCTCTGGGTTTAGTTTGCTTTTATTTTTCTAGTTGCTTGAGGTGCAATATTTGAGATTGAAATTGATTGTTCATTTGAGATCTTTCTCTCTTTTTTTTATATAGGCATTAAATTCTACCAACTATTCTCTTAGTGCTGCCTTTGCTGTATCCCAGAGGGTTTTGGATACTGTGTCTATATTATCATTGGTTTCAAGAAATGTTTTAATTTCTGCCTAAGTCATTAACACACTATCATTCAGAAGTAGATTATTTTGTATAAACTTTCACAGTTTTGAAGGTTCCTTTTGGTATTGATTTCTAGTTTTATTCCATTGTATTCAGGAAAATACTTTATATTATTTTGATTTTTTTAATGTCCTGAGACCTGCCTTGTGGCCTAGAATATGGTAAATTTTAGAGAACGTTCCATGCACATTTCAGAAGAATATATATTTTATGGTTGTAGGGTAGAAGATTCTGTAAATGTCTGTTAGGTTCGTTTGGTCTAAAGTCCAATTTAAGTTCAGAATTTCTTTGTTGATTTTCTGTCTTAATAATCTGCCTAGTGCTGTCAGTGGAATGTTGAAGTCTACTTCACTTTTGGTGTCTTCTACTTTTCTTAGGTCTAGTAACTAACATTTGTTAAATTAATCTGGTTACTAAGTGTTGGGTGTAGGGGTGTGTGTGTGTGTGTACATATATATATATATTTGTTATATCTTCTTGTTGAATTTATTTCTTTATCATTATATAATGACTTTTGATTTTTTTTTTCGGTTGTTACTTTAAATTTCATATCTGGCATAAGGTTAGTTACTCCTGTTCACTTCTAGAGTATATCTTTTAAGTGGAGTCCACTTACATTCAAGGTTATAGATATGTGAAGTTTTGTTCCTGTCATAATGTTAATTGTTACATAGTTGTTTGGTAATCTCAGTTGTGTAATTGTTTTATAAGACTGTGTTCTTATGATGGTGAGTATTACCCTTGTATTTTCATGTTTATAACTCCTTTAAGCATTTCTTGTGGTGCCAGTGTCATGGTGACAAATTCCTCTTGCATTTGCTTGTCTGAAAATACTTTATTTTTCCTTCATTTATGAAGCAGGTATAGTAGGAGAGAAAAGTCTTGGCTGGCAGATTTCGGGGTTTTTTTGTTTGTTTGTTTGTTTTTTATGTAGGAAACTTGAAAATAAGACCCCAGTGTGTTGTAGCTTGTAAAGTGTCTGTTGAGAAGTCTGCTATTAGTTTGATGGAATTTTGCTTAAAGGTGATTAGATACTTTTCTCTTGATGCTTTTGGGGTTTTGTTTTTACATTCATACAAGGCTGCATAATGACTATATTTGTTGGTGATGTTCACCTTGCAAAGTACCTTCCATGTGTTTTCTGCACGTCATGTTTTTAGAGATCAATTCTTTCAAGACCAGAAAAGTTATCCTGAATTAGTCCCTGAAATTGGTTTTCTAAACTTTTACTTTTCCTTCTCTCTGGAATGCCTATGACTTGTAAACTTGGTCACTTTACACAATTCCGTATTTCTCAAAGGCTTTGTTGATTTTTTAGTATTTTAAATTTATTTTTTATCTACTGGAATATTTTCAAAAACCTGTCTTCAAGCTCTGTAAATCTTTCTTCAGCTTTGTCCAGTCTATTGTTAAAGGTTTCAACTATGTTTTATAATTTCTTTAACAATT
This sequence comes from Cephalopachus bancanus, assembly GCA_027257055.1. NCBI lineage: Eukaryota > Metazoa > Chordata > Mammalia > Primates > Tarsiidae > Cephalopachus > Cephalopachus bancanus. The sequence goes on along the minus strand of JAPVLO010000009.1, from coordinate 9,594,298 downwards.
TTTTTTATTTCCAGAAGTCTGTTTGTTCTTTTTGAACTGTCATTTCATTGAATTTTTTAAATATCTTGAATTGTTTTTCTGGTTTCTCTGTGTTGGCTTTCTTTTTATTATTATTATTACTTATTATTTTTATTTTTAATGTAAAGATGGAGGATACAATTCAGGGTTAGGTATACAAACATTGATCATGCAGATACCCCTGTTAATGAGCTATGCCCCTCCCTGCCCTAGCAGTTCCCCTCAACTGCCACCCTCTCCACCGCCACTAACAGTTTCCCATTATTGCCAATCTCTTTCCTATAGCATTATAATTGTTCAAGGTCCTCTTATGAGTGAGAACATATGGAACTCTGTTCTTTGTTTCTGTGATAAATCACCAAGTAAGATCAACTCCAAATCCAGGTTGCTGCAAAGTTCATATATTTGTCGTTCTTTATGGCTGCATAATATTCCATTGTGTATATGTACCACATTTTTTAAATCCAGTCCAGCTTCGATGGGTAACATGGTTGGTTCCATGTTTTTGCTATTTTGAATAGAGCTGCAATAAACATTCATGTGCAGGCATCTTCTTGGTAGAATAATTTGAGTTTCTCCGGGTATATTCCCATTAGGGGAATTGCTGGGTCATATGGAAGGTCAATTTCTAGTAATTTCAGAAATCTCCAGGCTATTTTCCAGAGAGGTTGTACAAGTTTGCATTCCCACCAGCAGTGAAAAAGCGTTCCTTTTTCTCCACATCCTCGCCAGCATCTGTTGTTGTTTGTTTTATTAATGATGGCCATTCTTACTGGGGTTGGGTGGTATCTCAATGTGGTTTTGATTTGCATTTCTCTGATGATGAGTAAGGCTGAACATTTTCATGTGTCTGTTGGCTGTCCATATGTCTTCTTTTGAGAAGTGTCTATTCATGTCTTTTGAACACTTTTTTTTTTTTGAGTTGGAGTCTCACTCTGTCACCCAGACTGGAGTGCATTGGCCGCTCCCAGTCACTGCAGCCTCGACCTGCTGGGCTCCAGCGATCCTTCCGACTCAGCCTCTCAAGTAACTGGAACTACAGGCATACGCTACCATGCCCGGCTGATTTTTTGATTTATTGTAGAGATGAGGTCTCGCCAATTTGCCCAGGCGGGTCTCAAACCCGCGGGCTCAGGCAATCCACTCACCTCAGCCTCCCAAGGCGAGGGATTACAGGCTGAGCCACCGAGCCCGGCTTTTGCCCACTTTTTAAAGAGGCTGTTTGTATTTTTTCCCTTCGGTACGTTTGAGTTCCTTGTAGATCCTAGATATTAGGGCTTGGTATACAGATATACAGTTGGCAAATATTTTTTCCCATCCTGTGGGCTGTCTGTCTGCTCTCTTGATCATTTCTTTTGCTTTGTAGAAGCTCGTTAATTTGATGAGGTCCCACTTGTCTATCTTATATCTTAAGGTCTTGGCCTTTAGGGTTCTGGATAGGAATTGATTGCCAGTTCCAATTTCCATAAGGGTGTCTCCTGAGTTTTCTAAAATTCTTATAGTTTGAGGTTTTATGTTTAGATCTTTCATCCATTTAGAGTTAATTTTTGTGTATGGTGATAGGTAGAGGTCCTGTTTCAATCTCTGCATGTGGTCAGCCAGTTTTCCCAGCACCATTTACTGAATAGGTTTTCCTCTCCCCAGTAGTTGTTGTTGAAGGCTTTGTCAAAGATGAGTTGGTTGAGGAATTGAGGCTTTGCTTCCAGAATCTCTATCCTGTTTCATTGGTCTATGTGCTTGTTTTTATATCAATACCAGGCTGTTTTGATTACTGTAACCTTATAGTAGAGTTTGAAGTCTGGAAGTGTGTTACCTCCTGCTTTGGTTGCTAAGGATTGTTTTGGCTATTCATGGTTATTTATGTTTCCATATGAATTTCTGTATTGTCATTTCCAGATCTGAGAAGAATGATGTTGGTAACTTAGTGAGTATTACTTTGAATCTGTAGATTGCCTTTGGTAGGATGGACATCTTAACAATGTTGAATCTTCCTATCCATGAGCATGGTATATTTTTCCATTTGTTTGTGTCTTCTTGGATTTCTTTGAGCAGTGTTTTGTAATTCTCATTGTAAAGGTCTTTCACTTCTCTGGTTAGGAAGATGTTGAGGTATTTCATTTTTTTTTTTTTTTTTTTGTGGTTATTGTGAATGGGATTGTGGTTTTTATTTGAGTCTCTGACTGCTTGTTGTTGTTATATAGGAATGCAACTGACTTTTGCACGTCTATTTTGTATCCTGAGACTTTGCCAAAGTCCTTTATCAATGTCAGCAGGTTTTTGATAGATTCTCTTGGATTTTCAAGGTATAGGATCATATCATCAGCAAAGAGGGATAACTTAACTTCCTCTTTTCCTATTTGGATACACCAAATTTCCTTCTCTTGTCTAATTGCCCAAGCTAGGACTTCCAACACAATATTGAACAAGAGGGGTGAGAATGGGCAGCCTTGTCTTGTTCCAGTTTTCAGGGGAAATGTTTCTAGTTTCTGTTCATTTAGCACTATGCTAGCTGTGGGTTTGTCAGAGATGGCACTTACTATTTTGAAGTATGTTCCTTCTATGCCTAGGTGTTTGAGGGCTTTTATCAAGAAGGAATGCTGAATTTATCAGAAGTTTTGTCTGCATCTAATGAGGTAATCACATGGTTCTTTTTTTACATCTGTTGATGTATTTAATGATATTTATGGTCTTGCGAATGTTGAACCAGCTCTGCATCCTGGGGAAGAAGCCTACTTGGTCATGGTGGTTGATTTTTGAGATGTGCTTTTGAATCCAATTTGCTAGAATTTTGTTGAGGATTTTTGCATCTATGTTCATAAGGGATATCAGCCTGTAGTTCTCTTTCTTTGTTGCTTCTTTACCTGGTTTGGGTATCAGTGTAATGTTAGCTTTGTAAAATGATTTGGGGAGAATTCCATCTATCTCAATTGCCTGGAATACTTTCAATAGGATTGGTATCAGCTCTTCCTTGTATGTTTTATAGAATTCTGCTGGAAAGTCATCTGGTCTATGGCTTTTTTTTTTTGTAGGTAGTTTTTGTATGACAGAGTCAATTTCCTGGGTTGTTATTGGTTTATTTAGTGTCTCAATGTCTTCTTGTTTCAACTTGGGTAGGTTGTGTGATGCCAGAAAGTCTTCCATTTCATCTAGGTTATCAAGTTTATTTCCATATAGGTGTACATAGTAATCTCTGATAATCTTTTGTATTTCTTTAGGGTCAGTTGTGATTTCATCTTTTGTGTTTCTGATTGTGTTTATTTGGGCTTTTTCTCTCTTTTACTTTGTCAATCTGGCTAGGGGCCCATTAATCTTGTTAATTCTTTCAAAGAACAAGCTTTTTGTTTTGTTGGTGTTTTCTATGATATTTTTATCTTCTATGTCCTGTATTTGGGCTCTTATTTTTGTGATTTGGATTCTTCTGCTAAAGTTGGGGTTTTGGTGGTCTTCTCATTCCAGCATCCTTAGGTGGCTTGTTTGGCTCTCCACGTGTGATCTTTCCATTTTCTTGATGTGTGCTCGTAGAGGTATAAATTCTCCTCCTAAAACTGATTTCATGACATCCCAGAGGTTTTGGAAGATGTTTCTTCATTTTCATTTGTTTCCAGGAATCTTTCAATTTATTCTTTGATTTCAGTGTTGACCCAATTGTTGTTCAGCATCATGCTGTTTAGTGAACATGTCTTTGTGGGCTTTGGGGAAATTTTGTTGGTGTTGATACTTACTTTTATTCCACGATGGTCTGAAAAGGTGCATGGCAAGATTTCAATCTTATGAAATTTGTTAATGTTTGATTTGTGGCCAATGATGTGGTCAATCTTGGAGTACATTCTATGTGGTGGTGAGTAGAATGTATATTCTGTGGTCTTTGGGTGGAGTGTTCTGTAAGTATCAATTACATCCATTTGTTCAAGGGTCTCATTGAGGTTCTAGGTGTCCTTGCTGATTTTTTGTCTTGATGATCTGTCTAGGGTTGTGAGTGGGGTATTAAAGTCCCCCACTATGATAGCATTAGAGTCAATCTCTTTTTAAAGTTTGCCTAGAAGCTGCTATATGAACATTGGTGCTCCTATATTAGGTGCATGTATATTTAGGATGGATATTTCTTGTTGATGGATTGAACCTTTTATCTTTATATAGTGACCTTATTCATCTTTTTTTTATTTTTGATAGCTAAAGAGTATTTTGTCTGAGATTAAGATTGCAACTCCAGCTTTCTTTTGTGTTTTGAAAATTTGTTTCCCATCTTCTTACTTTGAGTCTGTGAGTGTCCTTTCTGGTGAGTGCATCTCTTGGAAACAATATATTGTTGCCTCATGACTTTTTTTTTTTTGAGTTGGAGTCTCACTCTGCCCAGACTGGAGTGCAGTGGCATGCTCCCAGCCACTGCAGCCTTGCCTGCTGGGCTCCAGCCATCCTTCCGCCTCAGCCTTCCTAGTAGCTGGAACTACAAGCGCGAGCTACCACACCCGGCTAATTTTTTGATTTATTGTAGAGATGAGGTCTCGCTAAGTTGCCCAGGTGGGTCTCGAACCCGCGGGCTCAGGCAATCCACTCACCTCAGCCTCCCAAAGAGGGGGATTACAGGCTGAGCCACCGATGCCTCATGATATTTTATCCATTTTGCCATTCTGTGTCTTTTCAGTGGTGTGTTTAGTTCATTCACATCCAGGCTAATGATTGAAATGTCAGGGTTTATCTTTGTCTGATGTTCTTATAGAGTTGTTGTTGTACTTGTTTGTTTGTTGTCTTTCTTTTTGTTTTGGGGTTGGTTCATGTGTGTTTTCAATCTTTTTCTTGCACTCTTGTGAAGAACATTGTTGTTCTTTTTCCCTTTTCTTCTGTGTTTAATACTTAAGAGTTTCTTGTAGGGTTGGTCTGGAGCCAGCATAAGTTCTTAGGGATTGGATGTCTGGGAAAGATTGTAAATTTCCTTCATTGATTAAGCTTAGCTTGGCTGGGTAGGTTATTCTTGGTTGAAATTGTTTATCTTTGAGAATTTTGAATATTGAACTCCAAGCTCTCCTATCCTGAAGGGTTTCTGTAGATAAATCTGAAAATTATGGAATGCTTCACGAATTTGCATATCATCTTTACACAGGAGCCATGCTAATCTTCACTGTATTGTTCCAATTTTAGTATATGTGCTGCCTAAGCGAGCACTGTGTTCGTTCTCAATTGTCTCTTGGATCTCATTGAACTTCTGTAAATTCCATGTTTTGAATTATTTATCTGTTATTTTAGAATTTCCTTTTTTGTTAGAATCTGTTGTCAGAAAGCCAGTGTGCTATTTTGGGGGTGTCAGAAAACCCATTTTTTAATGGTGCCAGAGTTCTTAGGCTGGTTTCTTCTTATTGGATAACTGCATTATTTTTGAATTTACTCTTGTGTGGATGAAACTTTCCTCCTTTAAGGGTGTGACCTGTAGTGTACATTGGGAAAGGGTTCTTTGGTTTTACTTCTTGGTGTTTTTAGAGGGCTAAGGTTCTGTATGAATTCCTTGGACACAGATAGGCTTAGTGCAGTAGTTTTCTCAAAAGCTGATTATAGATTGTAGTAGCAGTGTACTGGGCATATAAGCAGGCTCACTGACTCTTGCAGAGATGGAGAATTGGAGGCCTAGGGAAGTTTATCGCGTTCCCTAGAATGTGCTATTCTGTCAGAAGGAATTGTATTGGGTGATGACGTTCAATATATAAGCCAGTAGGTGGCGCTTGCGAATAAGAGTTGGCCGAACACTGTGCATTTGTGTCAGCAGTTCTAATGGGCTGTTCAGGTTGACCTCCCAAACAGTATGTGGCACTTGAAGGAGAAAGGCAGCTGCGTTGTGGCAGTGAGATTTTTGCTTGGCCTTTGCTAATCAGGAGAAATACTCAGATGTCCCAGGCAATCGCTAGGGCTATGGCGCTTCCCATTCGGTGCTCTACCAATGAGTCCGTTACAAGAGTCAAAGTAGTGAGGCCGATTCTGGCAAGCCCATGAAGAGAGTCTCCAAGTGCTGACCTCCACAAGCCCGGAGAAATGGGGGAATCTTTTAAGCTGTTGGCGCAACCCTCCAGGAAGGAGCAGAGGAACTTTTCCTTAACCAGTGAGCATGCACAGGAGAAGAGTGGCAGTCTAGAAACTACTGCCTCGTAGACAACAGTGAGACCTGCCGCGCTCCCAAACTTTTGCATCTCCATGTCCCTGGACAGCATGCTCAAGTTTTGGAGAGATAGGACTAGGCTAGTCAACTTGAACGCAAACCCTTTGGATTCAAGTAGTGGCAGCGTTGGGGTGGGGCGGAGACGAACTTGTCCTGAACGGCCAGTGGAACCGTCAGGTAGGGTAACAGGAGCCTTACTGACCGCCTGCCCCAGCCTCCCCAGAAGGGTGGGTCCCTGTCCATGGGAGAGGCCAAGCAGGCAGCTTAGCGATCAGCTTTTAATGAACCTGACTTTTAATATATATATGGCATTTCTGCCGATTGGGGATTCTCCTCCACCTCACGGTGGATTAAAATCTTTTTTTAAAAATGTATTTGGTACATTTGTTCACTTCCCTTCTTAAAAATGGTCCTCCTATTTACTTTCACTTCATTGTGCTCCTCCATCCTCTTTGCCATCTTTGATACCACGTAAAAATATCTTTAAAAGATTCTTAATGACTCAGACTCCTTAAGAAATTTAGAAAAAAGCGCCGTTCACCCTTTTTTGGAGTATTTTAAGAGTTTCAAGAATCATGGACAAACTCTTATCAGTTCTAAAGCTCAGCCCCCTTTTGCATTGCTTTACTTGATCTCTTTGGCTTTAGGGAAGGTGCATTGTGAGAGCACCTGACCTTGGTGTATGTAATGGCTGGGTAAGAGACACGGTTTTAAAAGTGACTGATGGCGGTTGCTTATAATAAATGGTTATTACTACAGGGAGCTGTATGTTTCATTGCATGTTTAGATAAGAAAAACATGGTTCATTTGCACCCAAGAACAATAGAAATACTTGTCATTGAGAGATGAGAATCCCATAAGGGATAGACTAACCACATAGGAGGCCGATTTGCGCTGGGTAACCCACCAGCCTTGGGGAAATGTCTCTGCAATGGAGTGCTCTGTGAAAACATTGCACTGTCCCATCCCATGGCATTTCTCTTTTGGGGGATGCCCAGGGACCCCGTGTAAAAATAGAATCCTTGATATTGGGGGAGGTCTGTGTTCTGCCATGCCTGCTTCTCACATATTTAAATTTAAGCCCTAAATATTACATACCTTATTTAACCTATTCACTAAAGCAGTAGTCCCCACTCTTTTTGGCATCAGGGACCAGCTTCGTAGAAGACAATTTTTCCATGGCTGGGGGTTGGGGTTGTGGTGTGCAGTCAAAGCCTAACGACTAATGTTAATCTGTATTTGCGGCTGTTGCCCAAGGTTAGCATCACCACCTCAGGTCATCAGGCATTCGATTCTCATAAGGAGCGTGCACCCTAGGATCCCTTGCATGTGCAGTTGGCAATAGGATTTGCATCCCTATGAGAACCTAATTCCACAGCTGATCTGACAGACATGCAACTCAGAAGGTAAAGCAAGCAAAGGTGAGCTGTAAATAAGATGAAGCTTTGCTGGCTCTCTAGTCACTCACTTCCTGCTGTGTGGCCTGATTCCTAAAAGGCCATGGAGCAGTACTGTCCTTGGGCCAGAAGTTGGAGACCCCTGCACTGAAGGGCTCTACCCTGAAGCCAATAATCTAATTAAGAAAAAAAAAAAGGTAAAAAGCCAAAATACAACTTTCTGATATTTAGCTGGCTTTCTTAATACTGATTTTAAAAATTTTTAAGTTACATCTATAAAGATAATCTCCATTTGTAAGGCTGCCTTTCTCTCTCTGAGTCTAAACCACTAGAAATTTTTAGGACGGGCAAGATAATAACTTAAAACTTTCTTTGCAAAACTTATCTTTCTTTAAATTCTTTGTCTTTGAGATGTAAGCTTTCTGCCTTGTTTTACCTAACAATTATATCTTTGGAGGTTCAGATTTAAAGTTACCTAACCAACAATTGTTTAGGGCATGAACTAGGTAATCAAGAACTTAAATAGTCAAAATGGGAACAATCTTTGAAAACTGGCACATAAAAAAATTTATAAATATCTGTTTCTATTTATGTGTCTGTATCCCTAGATGTTTAAATGTGTCATGTATATCTGATGGTTTACTACCAAAATATATGAAAGAGCTATAATTAATTGACTAAAAAGAATTAAGTACTTAAATGAAATACTTTATTTAAAAAATAGAAACTTAATTCAAATGCTTTTTAACTCTAATAATCTTTGATAAATAAAGACAATTTGTAAATTGTTGGTAAAATAAAATAAAGGCAAAATCAACATTTAAGTTAAATATTTTATCTGAATTTATTGACCTGCTGCTTTTGTAAACTATGTGTTTTAGCATCATAAAACTGGCTTCTATGGTACTTTTGATATTTGTTTAACTTCTTTGTGAAATTACATCTTTGGATTTGAATATTTTGGTCATGGTGAAGTCTAGTTTCAGGCTTTGTCTTTTCTTGTGCTCTGCAATTAATACATAATTAAATCACTTACTTTCTATGTTTTTCACTAAAGTAAGGGTGTACATATTAAGAGAAACAAATTCATATACAAAGTATATTTTAAAATGAGATGTGAGGTTTTTTGGTAGAAAAAGTTATTAAAAATCATGAGAAAGTGACTTTTTTAAAGGTAAAGTACTTTTCACCTCATTTAAAGGTTTTAAGAATTGTTTTAAATGGTAGAAATAAAAAGAATGATAGATAAAACTAAATGAAACTAATGGGGGGAAGTGCGAAAGATTATAAAAGTGTTATAAAAATCTTACATTATTAAAACTATTAAAGATTAGATGGATTTTTAATAAATTTTTATAATACCTTTCACAATTAATCATACAGCAATGCAAAGGTAAATTTTTATTTTCTCTTTTGAACAAAATTTTGTGTCATATTAATAAAATATAGTAAAATATTTGTTTATCTTTTGAGTAAACTGCAAAAAAAGAGGTCTGAATTAGCTGCCCATTTGCTGCCTTTATTAAGTCTTATGAATGTTTGAGAAAATGAATCTCCTCTCTATTAAAGAGTAAAGTTTTTTATTTTTGAAATCTTTTAATTATTATTTTGACTGTTTTACAGTAGATTGTGATTATATTTTGTAATAGCCAGATTTCCTTGTGAATTGTGTCTTTAACTATGACTGTCCTAAGACTTTTGTCATCCACAGGCAATTATTGTTTTACTTTGATTGTTATCAAAAAAAGCAGTTTATAGCTACAGTCCAAAATCTGCTTCTTTAAAGAATCACATGGAAAAGATGGAAAAGGCTCTGGCAAGTACCTCTGCATATGGTATCTGTCAACTTTGGAAATTACGACATTGGGGGAAAAAAATTTCCAGGATTCCAGGACTCTAATTAAAAAGCTGATGTGTTTATAAGGATTGTTAGTACAATATTAAGTAGAATAATAGTTAATTACATGGAACTGAGCTAATACAGAATTAAGATGTATTTTTATAACTTTTTGCACTAAACATTGTTGATTCATTTTTTTTTTCCAGAGTTAAAAAAACTTTTTTTTAAAGCTAATTATAGCTTACAACATATTGGGTAAATTATACGCTTATGAGAAAATGTTGAAGCATATTTCTTCCTCTCTTTGTGATTTCTCCAATATTTCAAAACAATCTGTGAATATTCTTAATTAATGGCAGTTTAGTTATATATTCCTAAATTCAATAAGAATCTGTCTTTAAAAAAAACAGGACACAAATGGAGACACTTTTTATTTTATCAAGGTTTTGATTGAAATGGTATATTTTCAGATATTACCAGACTGTTTTGAAAAATGGAGGTTGACTCGACAGAGTTGATTAAAAGCCCTTGAAAAGACTGGTCTGGTACCATGGTTATGTGATTTCATTACAAATTTCCTGATCTGTGGAAGGCAAAGAATATTACTTATGGACAGGATCAAGATTCTCAAATTGCTTCGGATCCTGAAAAGAGAATAATTTAATCATTTTATACAGGTATGTGCAGGCACAGATAAATCCTTTACTTGACTAAACTTGAGAGACTTTTTAAAAAGTCTAACCTGAGATTCCTTATGAAAAAGTACCAGCAAAACCAACTTAAAAGAGCTTATGGGGCCAATCACTATTCCTGATGTATTTTTCAAATAATCAGACCAAATGTAAAAAGAAAATCATTTAATTTACAAATAAATAGTTTTTACTATAATTTGGTAAAAAAGGGGACTCAAGACCAAAAATTATGTTTCAAAAGAAAACTAGGGTACACCTGATACTAGATTCTGGCTTTGTTCATTGTTTTGTTTTCAAAACAAAACATAGCATTTTATTATTTTTCTACAACTGAATCGAATCCTGAATTATTTTCCCTACAAGTCTCTAAACATTTAAAAATCATTATTCTATATTTCTTATTTGAAATCACTAGAAATTAAAACTGTACTTTTCTTAAAGATCTGAAAACAGAAGCTAGACAACAGCAACTCATATATAAACAAACTTCTTGTCTGCCTGCTGATTCATGGACTTCCTAGAAAGTTCTCACTGGGACACCGGATTTGAAATACAGTTCAGAAAAATCTGTCAGGTTGCCACTGCAATCTGAAAATGATTTTGAGACTAAAAAACATAGTCTATAGATTGCTACAATGACTTTTGTTCTTCTTATGCTTTTATAAAAATTGCTCCTATTAAAGATCTATTTGCATTAATATAGAGGTCTGGCACATCTGTAATGCCATATTCTGGAATGGGACACAATTGTTTAAATGAACTCTTCTATTCTCAGGAATAAGAGGTTAGCTAAAGAAAATATGGGACAGTATATTTAAATTTGCTCTTTTTTGTTTATCTCAATTTGCTTTTCCATACCTTTGTCTATCTCTAACAACCTCTAAGTTGTTATCAGTTTGGTTTTTAATATGTGAGACCTTTTTAAGCTTTAAAGAGGGAACTGAAGGAGACAAAAATATTTTACCTCAAAATATGTCTCCATGACATGAATGAGTATTATAAATTATAAATCCTGATATCAATAAGCACTGGAAGTTAATTTCCTCCTATCTATATAAAAATAGAACTGACCCACCAAACAATTGTTCTTGTTCCCCTACCTACTGTCTCATTATTACTTATAGGAAAGAAAACCAAGAATGTAAGCACACCTAACCAAACCTTTTTTCAAAAATCTGTCTCCAGAAGTAATTTAAATTCCAGAGAGAGCTATTTATGATGTAATCTCTGTACCCTGATCCAGTTGTTTTTCTCTTGTGATTGTCTATTGCCTCTCAATAAAATTACTCTTCATCCCCCTTCCCATAAACCGTTTTACCAGTATTCAAGCCCACATTCTTTCTGTATTCTCAAGAGGGTATATAATCTTCTGCACCTCACTGGACTGTTGGTTCTTCATTGTGAAATCTTCCATGTATACATGCTAAATAAATTTGTATTCCTTTTCTCCTATTGATTAATTTGTCCCACATCAGTGATTTATCAAAAAAACTTTAGAAGCCCAGGCCTTGGCATCCACAGTTTCATTCTGATACCTGTTTTCTTGGTGTCCAGGCAGCCACTATCTCACTATGTGTTCACATGACCACTTAATTGTGTACCCACAGAAAGAGTGAATTATCTGGTGTCTCTTCCTATAAAGACACTAATCCTATCATATCAGGGCCCAACTCTAAAGATCTCATTTAGCTTTAATTACTCTTAAAGATCCTATCTAAAATATTGTCACATTAGGGGTTAGAAATTCAGTATCTGAATTTTGAGGGAAGCATGATTCAATCCATAGTATTCTGCTGAAGGCCCACCAAAATTCACATTCCCACTGCATGCAAAATACATTTATTTCAACAAAAAACCCCAAAGTCTTAAATCTGTCCATCATCAACTCTGAAGTCTAAAGTTCAAATCCTATTTACATATAATTTAAATCAGACGTGCATGAGACCCAAGATATAATTCATTGTGAGGTAAAACTTTCCTACTGTGAACCTATAAAGTCTGACAAGTTGTGTGCTTCTCAAATACAATGGTGGAATAGGCACAGGAAAGACATTCTCATTCCAAAATTCAGAAATTGGAAGAAAAGTAAGACAAAGCCTAAGAAAGTCCAAAACTTGGGAAAGGAAATTTCGTTAGATTTGATGTCTCAAATATAATATTTGGTTGAATACTCTGCCTTTCCGCCCCCTAATTGGTGATTCCTAATTGGCACAATGCATTACCCCCCTAATTGGTGATTCCTTGGGGGTGGGGTCATCCCACCGTTGAGGCCATGGATGGGGGCATTCTGACTCTCCAAACTTAAGAGATTTTGAACCCTCACTCTTTAAAACCAGGAAGAAACTATCCCTATCCTTTGGACTTATGTAGTTAGTGGCATCCACAAAGATCTCCAAATTGCCTTTAAGATCATTCTTCCCATTTTAAGAATAATGAAAGTATGCTCACAGCCAAATAGCTCCATTGTCTTATTCTGGAGAATCAAAGAAGTCCAACATACTTCTTTCACTCTTTCTCATTTTCTTCTGTCCCCTTCAGTCCCAGCTGTCAGTGTTTCTGGAGGTATAATTCTACCTTTAATCCTTGATTCTACTGAGATGACTAAATTTGTGATCATATTACACAAATCTCTTTATCAAATGAGTATCCCTTAGTGATGTCATGTCTTCAGAATTTTTTTTCATTTTTTAAAACATGGATAAAACATGGAAAATGAGAATTTTCCAAATTTTTAAGTTCTGTTTCTTTTTTGCTTAGCAATCCTTCAATTCCTCTCTCTCTTCTTGCAGTGTATCTCTCTTCTTGCAGTGTACCATAAGCCATCAAAAGACAAGCTTATCCTTTAATAATTTTCTTAGAAAACGTTTCAGCTAAATATTTAGCGTTATCACTCACAAGTTCTACCTTCCACAAATTACTAGAACACAATTTTGCCAAGTCCTTAACCACTTTATTACAGGAATAGCCTTTTCGCCTTTTTCCAGTAAAATGTTCCTTATTACATTTTGAAACCTCACTAGAATAATGTTTAATACTCATATTTCTAAAAACATTCTATTCATGGTTATTTATGTATTCCCTAAGAAGATGTGGAGTTCCCCTAGCTCTTCCCTTTTTATTCATGGCCCTCACAAAAATTTACCAACATTTCCCTTTGAGGACTTTTTTCATCCAGGGAAATGAAAAAAAGTTGCTCAGAGTGAGACTGAGTGAATAATGAGGGTGGGGAATGGGGGTTATGTCATTTTTTATCAAAAACTGCTGAACACTCAGCCCAGTGAGGGCATGTGCACTCGTAAATTATCCTTCATGAAAGGGGCAGATACACTGAAATGTAAAAAAAAATTCTCTGAAGTCAAACACAGGATCTCACAACACTAGCTGATATACTGATGCTGATGGGTTCCTAGAACACTTAATGGAATAAGGAAAGCCTGTACTATAAGGGGTTCATCCTCCAAAAAATAATTTCATTTTTCTATATGTGTCCCCTTTGTAATTTAGAAATGCAACCAAGTAACACAGTTCTTAAGTGAAAGAAAGGGATTTAAGCCCAGGCAGTTTGTATTTAGAGTTTGTGATCTGACCAAAACAATACTACTTTCTCCCTTGTCCAAGGAGATTCAACAAAGTTTATTTTCAGGATAAACAAGAATGGACAGAATGACAACCAGACTCTGGTATCTAGTATCTATGGTTGGGTAAATAATATTGCAATATCTCAGTGTAAAGCAGGATTGCAATCTGAAGTGAATAAAGCACATTCAATTTCTTGGAAGAAAATTGCCTGAATGGAAATATTGTCAATGGTCAAGTCTGATTCCATGTTTTTGTCATTGCAGATGGAGCAGCAATAAACACATGACTGTAGGAGTCTTTTTGGTAGAGTGATGTTTGATCCTTTTGGTATATCACTCAATAGTGAGATTACTGGATTGAATGTTACATTTGTTCCACTTACCTACCTTACATTCCCACCAACAGTGCATGAATACTGACCTTTCTCTGCAGCCTGGCTAACTTATATTAACTTTTTACTTCTTAATTTAGTCATTCTGATTGATGTGAGATGGTACCTCTTGTGATTTTGATTTGAATTTCTCTGAAAATTAGTGAATTTGAACATTTTTTTCATGTTTGTTGCCCACTAGTATTTCTTCCTTTGAGAATTGTCTGCTTATGTCATTTGCTCACTTTTTAATGGGGTTGTTTTTCTCCTGTGAATTCATTTTTGTTCCTTGTAGATTTTGTATATTAGTCCTTTACTGGATGCATGGCTTGCAAATATTTTCTCCCATTATGTAGGTTGTCTATTTGCTCTGTTGATGTTGTTTTGTTGTGCAGAAGCTATTTAGTTTAATTAGGTCCCACTTGTCAATTTTAATTTTTGTTGCTTTTGCTTTTGAGGGCTTGGACATGAATTCATTGCCTAGGCCAATGTGTAGAAGTATGTTTCCTCGACTTCCTTCTAGGAAATTCACAGTTTGAAGTTTTATGTTTAAGTCATTAATCCCCTTGAATTAATTTTTGAACACCACGAGAGGAAGTAGTCCAGCTTCATTCTTCTTTATATTGTTAGCCAGTTTTTCCAGAACTATTTGTTTAATAGGATGTCCTTCCCCAGTGTTTTTGCTGACTTTGTCAAAGATGAGATGGTTGTAAGACAGCAATTTTATTCTGGGGTTCTCTATTTTGTTCCTTTGCTCTATGTGTGAATTTTTGTACCAGTATCAAGCTGTTTTAGTTAATGTAGCTAGGAGTAAAGTTTGAAGTCTGGCAACATAATGTTTCCAGTTTTGTTCCTTTTGCTTATGATCTTTTTTGTCTATTTGGCTTTTTTCCCCATATTAATTTGAATATTGTCTTTTCTAGGTCTATGAAAAATATTGCTGATAGTTTCTCAGGGGCTGTGTTGAATCTGTAGATTGCTTTGGATTGTACGGATATCTTAAAAATATTGATTATTTCTGTCCATGGAGATGGAATTTCTTTCCATTTGTTTGTGTCATCCTTGATTTCTTTCAGCAGTGTTTTGCAGTTTTTATTGTAGAGGTCTTTCACATCTTTGGTTAGGTGTATTCTTAGGTATATTATTTTTCTGTGGTTATTGTAAATAGGGTTGTGTTCTTGATTTGGTTCTCAACTTGACTGTTGTTGGTGTATAGAAATGTAACTTATTTTTGAGCATTGATTTTGTATCCCAACATTACTGAAACCATTCATGAGCACTAGGAGCTTTTTGGTAGGATCTTTAGGGTTTTCTAGATTATAGAATTATGTCATCTGCAAGAAACCTTTTGTTTCTTTCTCTTGCTGATTATATTGGTAAGGACTTCCAGTATTGTTGATTTAGCATTAGTGAGAGTAGGCATCCTTGTCTTGTTCCAGTTCTTAGAGTAGATGCTTCCAACTTCTGTTCTTCAAGTATTGTTTGCTGTGGGTTTGTTATAGATGATTCTTATTATCGTTTCTCATTATTTTTAAGGAATGTTCCTTTGGCATTTAGGTAATTGATGTGTTTTACCATGAAGGAATATTAAATTTTATCAAATGTTTTTCATGTGTCTATTGGATAATCATGTGGTTCTTGTTTTTACTTTTGTTTATGTGGTTGGTTACGTTTATTTATTTGCATATGCTGAACCAGTCTTCCAATCTTGGAAGAAAACCCACCTTATTATGATGAATAATTTTTTTGATGTGCTGCTGAATGTGGTTTACTAACATTTTGTTGTAGATTTTTACATCTATGTTCATTAGGCATATTGGCCAGTAACTTTTTTAAAAAATAACTTTATTTTATTATAGAGATATGGAGTACAAGTCAGGATTAAGTACACAAGTAACCTAATGCAGGTGAAGTTTGTGCCTTCAAGAGAAAAAAAAGCTAATGTCTTCTTAAATTTACATTACTTAATGTTTTCATTAGTTACATTCTGCAATACACATTCTACCTTTTATTATACTATCATCTAAACAGATGCCAAAATGGAATTTTTTTCTACTAAAGTATTTTTACATTTGAAATATGAAAGAACCAGGTATTTCTTTCTATTCACAATTTGCTTATTTTACCAAAGCATTGTTTGGTTAAAAAAGATAGGTGAGAGCCGGGCTCGGTGGCTCAGCCTGTAATCCTGCGCCTTTGGGAGGCTGAGGTGAGTGGATTGCCTGAGCCCGCGGGTTCAAGACCTGCCTGGGCAACTTGGCGAGACCTCATCTCTATAATAAATCAAAAATTAGCCGGGCGTGATAGCGTGTGCCTGTATTTCCAGCTACTTGGAAGGCTGAGGCGGAAGGATCGCCGGAGCCCAGCAAGTTGAGGCTGCGGTGGCCGGGGAGCACCCACTGCACTCCAGTCGGGGCGACAGAGTGAGACTCCAACTCAAAAAAAAAAAAAAAAAGATAGGTGAAGTTTCAATCAACCACTTTTGTCCCCTGAAATTTTAGGATAATATTGTGTCAACTTTTTCAGATCTAGCTTATCACTCCCCTGTTATAAAATTAATTATTTAAATTAACTAAGTAAACATTCCTATCACTAATGAAAATAAACTACTGAATTTTTTGTAAAACGAAAAATGGAAGAGGAGAGACTTGATCTTTTTCTATGTGCCGGACACATTCAGGATTCATGCAGTTGGCAATGAAGAGTTCTTGAATTATGAGTGTATAGTTAGTTTATTCATACAAAATATTTATTGAGTTTCTACAACATTCCAAGTGCTATACTAATATCTGACTAAACAAAAAAAGATACAGTCCCTGCCTCTTTCTTTCACATATTTAGTTGAAAGAAGACAATATACAAACATTTTATAAAATCCTGTGATTTTAAAAGATTTAGATGGAGAATAGGGTAGAAATTTGGAGAATTACAAATGTTACATATTTTAATGGGTCAGGGCAAGCATCAATGAGGCAGTAACAACTGAGCAAAAAAACGAATAAAGTGAAAATGAACATCTAGAGGCAAAATATTCCAAGTAGAAGAAAGAATAAAAACAAGGACTTTGAGGCAGGAATACAAATGAAAAGTTTATGGAATATCAAGGAGGATTGTGTTGCTGGAAAGTAATGACTGAGTAGGAAATTGCTGAAAATATTGCCAGGGGGATAAGCAGGTATCTACAGATACCTTTAATTCTTGTGGAATGTAGGCATAACTTGAATATTTATTCTAAGTGGACTAGAAAGCCATTAGAAGATTTTCATCATGTAGCCCACATCAATATCATGTTTAACTCTTTAAACAAAATAAGTGGTTGGCTCTTTTCAATATTTTTATCACATTCATAGATGATTGGATCACTGCTTTGTATGCAATTAAAGAGAGCTTCCTTACTATTCTTAAATGTTATTTCAGTTTAAGTCTTTGTTGTTACCATCACTTTATTGCTATAAATTTTTTTAATGGAAATATTATTTACATATTCATTTAAAAACATGTATTATCTACTAGGTATCAGGTACTATTCTAAGCACCAAGGAAACAGCAGTAAACAAAAAAAGACAAAGGCAAAACTCTATTATTGCTCTTCCAGAGCTTACACTGTAGAATACATGTTATGTTGCTGAGGCAAAGGAAGCCTGATGATAAAGAAAATATGTAAAATTTATAGTAGGTGAAAAATTAGCAAAATACTGTGTTGAGTGTCAGAGGTAGTAATTTTTTTTTAATGGTCATGAAGACCTCTCTGTGGAAATATCATCTGTGTGGACACAAAAATATGGAGAGGGAGTAATCTATGCAGCTTTTGGAAAGAATGCCCAGACAAAAAAAGCAAGGAAAAAAATCCTCAAAAAAAATTCATCTTATAAGGGCTTTAAGGCTACTATTTTGCTTTATGTTGAGTGATATGGGAAGCCAATGGGAGATTTAAGTAGAACAGTGATAGGATATGACTTGTTTTATTTTGTTTTGAGTTGTAGTCTCACTCTGTCACCCAGACTGGAGTGCAGTGGCCGCTCCCGGCCACCACAGCCTCGACCTGCTGGGCTCCAGCGATGACTTGTTTTGACACGGTGACTCTGCCTGCTGTGTAGAAATTTACACTGGAAAGTGAGGTTGGGGACACAAGGTTGTGAATGGTCAGGAGACAAGCTGAAATACAAGTTCAAGCATATTGCAAAAATTCAGGGTTATAGTTCTGTAGGTGATAAGAAGTAGCCATATTTTGGAACTATTTTGAAATGAGAGCCTGATATGAATGTGAGCAAGAGAGACTATCATCAGACAATCTACAGAATGGGTGAAATTACTTACAAACTATGCATCTGAGAAAGGACTGATATCCAGAATGTGCAAGTAACTTAAACAGATTGACAAGAAAACAATACAAATAAACCCATTTAAAAGTGAGCAAATGACATTAACAGACTCTTCTCAAAAGAAGATGTACAAGCAGCCAGCACACATATAAAAGAGTTCAATATCATTATTAAAGAAATATAAATCAAAATCACAACGAGATACCATCTCACACCAGTCAGAATGGCTATCATTAAGTTTTAAAAAAAAGGAATGTTGATAAGTTTGTGGAAAAAAGGGACACTCATGCACCTTTGGGGAGAATATAAGCTAATCAGTCCATGTGGGAAGTATCTTGGAGATTTCTCAAATAACTTAAAAATGAACTAAAGAAAAACAAATCTTTCTACAAAAAAAGACATCTGCACTCATATATTTATCATAACACTATTCACAAAGGCAAAGACATAGAACCTACCTAGTTGTGTATCAACAGTGGACTGGATAAAGAAAATGTGGCACATATATATCATGGAATATAATGCAGTCATAAAAATATTGAAATCATGTCTTTTGCAGCAACATGGATGCAGCTGGAGGTCATTACTTTAAACAAATTAATGAAGAAACGAAAATACCAAATGCCACATGTTCTTACTTCTGAAGAAGTAAAGATAAGAACAGATACAGGAGAAGGGAATAGGGTGAGCAGGACGCAAGGGTTGAAAAACAATTTATTGGCTATCATGCTCCCTATTTAGATGACAGATTCAACAGAAGCCCAGATTTCATCATCACGCAATATAACTGTGCAATAGACCTATGTAACAAAGGTGTGCATATACCCCCAAATTTAAAATTAAAATAATTTTTTTTAAAAAGACAGGAATAAGAATAATCCAACATTGTGTGTGTATATCAGTGTATGTGCACCTGAAAGGAGAGATTTACAATTTACTGAAATGGGAATTATTCATGAGGAAGGGAAGATTATTCATAGGAAAGGGAACTTAATCTTGGACAATGTTAAGTATAAAATACTCACAGATATATGTATGGAGACTGTGAGAAGGCAATGGATAAATCTATAGTTTAGTGGTAACTTGACAAGCAATAAAAATTGTGGAATTATCACCATATAAATGTTATTTAAGGACACAAGATAAATGATATCACACACACACATACACACACACAGTTTGAATCATTAGATGCTTCAATAAAGGAACAATAGATTTGTAAAGAATTTAGCAAATGAAAGATAAATAGAGACATCCATGAATTAGAAGGCAAACTGCATAGGGTAGTGTCTTGGAAAATACTGTCAGGAAAAAAATAATCAACTCTGAAAAATATTGCTAATACTGAAGGTAAGATGAGGACCATTACATGTAGTCATTACATAATTTATGATGTAGAAAGAGCAGCTACAATGGAAATTTGGGGGCAAAAACCTAATAGGAGCATTCTCAAGAGAATGTAAGGAAATAAATGGAAAACAATGATTATATGAGGGAGGATACACAAATAAATGAAGTTATCTTTTGGAGGGTGGGTCCCTTGTAGAACACTCAGAATTTGATCCTCCAGATTCAACAGTCAACTAAAGTTTTTATCTGGAAGTTTTGAGAAGGTTGAGTCATGATTTGTGAAAAAAACGTTCTGAGTTGTAGTAAACAGGTAACTGGTACTTCCACCATGACAACACACCTGCCCACACCACACTGAGTGTTCAGCAGTTGTTTTGTTTTTCCCAAATCAAGAGATCTTTTATTGCATAATTAAAATGTGACAAATAGAGCATAGACATTATCTGGCATCTTGTTATTGCAAATGGACAATTCTTAGATCTTATTCATCAGCCTGCTGAACTATTCCTTTTTTAGAGACATAGATAACGTCAACAATTTTTCTGAGATCCTTGTTTTTAACTGTTGTGGCTTGCTGAATCAAAGCAGCTGAGTACGAAGCAAGCTCAATGTCATTTCCTTCAAAAACTAGTTCATCTTTCTGAGCTTGAGATACGAAACAAGCAACACCTGTCCTCATTGGAGCCCTGCGGATGTATTTTTCACTCAAAAAATTCCAAATTTCCACACAGAATTCATTCAACTGGATAACAACGTTGATAGGCAAGTGAGCATACACCGACTTCATCTTGCAACAGAAGCCCAGTGTAACACCCTTGTTCATATTCTGTACATGACTGCAAATAGTGTGAATGGTAGCCAGTTCCTTTCTATTTCCCCACCATTTATCAACCCAGAGCCTCTTTATCTTTCTAAGGAGACTGAGTTCTACATTGATGTGATTAAGATCCCTCTGCAGGGCTACTCTGGGACCCTTTATGATAAATTTGCGTCCCTTCAGAGTGATATTGATATTTTCTGGGATGTCGACAGTCTGATTGCGGAGAATGGTCTTCATTCTTGCAGTAGATGCGGCAAAGAAAGAGCGGTTGTAGCCACCACATTCTTGTAGCACGTAAAGGAGTCTGCCAGTAGTTTTTAGCCCAAATCAGCATGACCCTCGTTTCTCACCTTCCCTATTCACCCAATCCTGCACTGAATGACTTTTTTTTGTTGTTTGTTTCCCCAGATGAAAAAAGTCCGCAAAAGAAGATGTTTTGCCTTTGTGGAAGTGACGAAACTGAAAATGGCATCAAAATTGTTAATTCAAAAACTGTTTTGAGTAGTGGAAAAAGTGTCTCGGTAGATGTATTGCATCAAGCAGAGAGTACTCTGAAGGTGGTGGAGTTTAAATATGTAAGAATAAATACAAAGTTTTATTTTTTATTTTAATGATGTTGGATACAATTCAGGGTTAGGTACATAAGTGGTCACAGTATAGGTAAAGTTTGGTACTCTTATTGCTGCTATGTGCATCTCCCCTCCCTTAGTAGTGCCCCACTACTGCCAATTCCTTTCTTTTAGTATTGTGAAAAATGTTCAAGATCGACTTATGAGTACATATGGTACTCAGATCTTTGTTTCCATGATAAATCTCTGAGCATTACAGACTCTAATTCTATCCAAGTTATACCACATTTTTTTATCCAGTCCACTTCCTATGGGCAGCACAGTTGTTCCCATGTTTTTACTATTGTGAATAATGCTGCAATAAACATGTGTGTGCAATAAACATGTATCTTTTTTGTAGAGTATTTGTGTTCCTCCAGATATATTCCCAGAAAGGGGATTGCTGGGTCATATTGAAGGTCAATTTTTAGATCTTTTAGGAATCGCCATGCTGTTTTCCACAGAGGTTGTACTAGTTTACACTCTCATCAAGAGTGTAGAAGTGTTCTCTTTTCCTCACATCCTCTCCAGGATCTGTTGCTTTTTGAGTTATTGATGATGATCATCCTGAGTGGAGTTAGGTGGTATCTCAGGGTGGTTTTAATTTGTATTTCTTTGTTGATTAGTGAGGTTGAGCATTTTTTCATGTATCTGTTGACTGCTTGTATGTCTTCTTTTGAGAAGTGACTACTCATATCTTTTGCCTATTTTTAAATAGGGTTGTTATTTTTTTCCCTGTGGCATGTTTGTGTTCCTTGTAGATACTGGATGGTAGGCCTTTGTCAGATTTACAGTTGGCAAATATTTTTCTCATTCTATGGGCTGTCTTCCTACTTTCTTGATGATTTTTTTTGCTTTGCAGAAGCTTTTCATTTTGATGAGCTTCCATTTGTCTGTCTTATCTTTTAAGGCATTTGCTTTTGGATAAGTTGATCAGGAATTGTTGCCTATTCCAATTTCTGTCAGAGTGTTTCCCATGTTTTCTTCCAGGATTCTTATAGTTTGAGGTTTTACATTTAGGTATTTGATCCATTTAGAGTTGATTTTTGTGTATGGTGATAGGTAGGGGTCCTGTTTCAGTCTCCTGCAAGTGGTCAGCCAATTTTCCCAGCATCATTTACTGAACGGTTTCTCCTCTCCCCAATGGTTCTTGGTAGAGACTTTGTTGAAGATGAGTTGGTTGAGAAATTGAGGTTTTGTTTCCAGAATCTCCACCCTGTTTCATTTATCTTTAAGTCTATTCTTGTACCAATACCAAGATGTTTTGGTTATTGTAGCTTTATAGTACAGTTTGAAGTCAGCAAGTGTGAAACCTTCTGTTTTGTTTCTTTTGCTAAGGATTGTTTTGACTATTCGTGGTCTTTTACATTTCCACATGAATTTCTGTATTATTGTTTCTAGGTCTGAGAAGAATGATGCTGGCAATTTAGTGGGTATTATTTTATTTTATTTTTTTGAGTTGGAGTCTCACTCTGTCGCCCAGACTGGAGTGCAGTGGCCGCTCCCGGTCACCACAGTCTCGACCTGCTGGGCTCTGGCGATCCTTCCGCCTCCACCTTCCAAGTAGCTGGAACTACAGGCACGTGCTACCACGCCTGGGTGATTTTTTATTTTTTAATTTATTGTAGAGATGAGGTCTCGCCAAGTTGCCCAGGCGGGTCTCGAACCTGCGGGCTCAGGCAATCCACTCACCTCAGCCTCCCAAAGCTTGGGATTATAGGCTGAGCCACCGATCCCGGCAGGGTATTATTTTAAATCTGTAGATTGTCTTCAGTAGGATGAACATCTTAACAATGTTAATTCTTGCAATCCATGAGCATGGAATATTTTTCCATTTGTTTGTGTCTTCTTTGATTTCTTTGAGTAGCGTTTTGTAGTTTTCATTGTAAAGTTATTTCACCTCTCTGGCCAGGAAGATGCCAAGGTATTTCTTTTTCTTTTCTTCTCTTTCTTTCTTTGTGTGTGTGTGTGTGTGTGTGTGTGTGTGTGTGTGTGTGTGTGTGTGTGTGTGTGCGTGTGTGTGTGTGTGTGGCAATTGTGAATGGTGTTATGTTTTTTATTTGGTTTTACATCTGCTGGTGTATCTAATTACATTTATGGTCTTGTAGCTGTTGAATCAGCCCTGCAACCTGGGGATGAAGCCTACTTGTTAATGGTGGACAATTTTTGAGAAGTGTTGCTGGATCTGGTTTGCAAGAATCTTATTGAGAATTTTTGCATCTGTGTTCATGAAGGATATTGGCTCATGGCTCTCTTTCTTTGTTGGACCTTTACCCTGTTTGGGTATCAAGTGACGTTACCTTCGTAAAATTATTTGGAGAGAGCTCTGTTTTTCTCAATTGCCGAATACTTTCAAAAGGATCAGTGTCAGCTCCTCCTTGTATATTTTGTAGAATTCTGCT
The DNA here is from genome assembly GCA_027257055.1 of Cephalopachus bancanus. Taxonomy (NCBI): domain Eukaryota; kingdom Metazoa; phylum Chordata; class Mammalia; order Primates; family Tarsiidae; genus Cephalopachus; species Cephalopachus bancanus. Next base: position 9,570,758 of record JAPVLO010000009.1, on the reverse strand, counting down.
GGAAAGCTTTCTGGTCGAGGGCAAAATTTCTCATAAATAAATTCTGAGTTTTTGGTACCCCCTCACAGATGGTTTTGTTTCGTTTTGTTGTATAAAAGAAAAATAGCACAGAAATAGGGCAATATTGGAAAAAATAGAATCAAAGAGATATTTTAGAAGATGAAAAAATGCCAGCATGTTGATGTGCTGATAGGAAAATTTCTTTAAAAAGGGAACATTGATATCCCTGCAAATGCATAAGAGGAGGCAATTATACACAAGTGAAGGTTGACCTTAGCTTAAACATGGACAGTTCATCAGGGCAGAACATGTGATACAGGTGCATACATAAATAGATTGTGGTTAAGGAAACTTTTGGAAAATGTCTTGTTTATTTTTGCCAGTGAAATAGGTCATCAGCTGAAGATGGGGATGGGAAAGGATATTTAAGTGTTTCAAGTAAAGAGATAAAGGTACAAAATACTCAGAAAGCAAAATGACATCAGATTAGAAAAATGAAGTGTGAGTTCTAGGTAGAAGAAAAGGTCCATTTGACTTTCAAGAACAAAAATTCTAAGTCAGCATGTTTGAGGGATTTTCTTCAGCTCCATTCAGCACCATAGGTGAATGAGCAGAATTGTGTGAGAGTTAAATTTAATCAAGGTTTTGGCTTTTAAAGGACTTAAAATGATGCAAGAGAATAAAAATGGCGTGAAGTTAATGGAATAGAGTGATTACTACTGATCATGAAATTTAACCCAGATGTGAAGGGAAATTAGAACATGAGAGAGATTTTTTTAAAGTGAAATCTCTTCACAGCAACCTGGATGGACTTAGAGTCTATAATGTTGAGTGATCTATCACAGAAACAAAGAACTGAGTATCACATGCTCTCACTCATAAGCGGACCTTGAATAATTATGGTAATACTTTAAGAAAAGAATTGGCAATAGCGGGAAACTGCCGGGAAGTGGGAGGAGGTGGGATTGGTAGTTGTGGGAATCTGCCAGGGGAGGGGAAGCACACCTCATCAACAAGGGTACCCACATAATGAACATTTGTATACATAACCCTGAATTATACCCTACATTTTAAAAATAAAATAATTAAAAGTTTTTAAAAAGTGAAATAGCTGACTAAATTAATCTATGGATCATAAATCCTGGTCAGTGAAAGCATTGTTGAATCCAAGGTGTTACTGAGTGTGTGTTAGAAAAAAGGAAAGTGTCAATTTGGTATTATGAAGAAATTACAATAGATGTGACAAAGCCTAGTATATGTCCATAAGAGTGGTAGAAGCCAAGATCATTGGAAAAGAGAAGGCTAAAAAAAAAAAAAAAAAAGAAGCCAGAGAATTAAAAGAATTCTCTTTATGTTCACTGAAACCAGCAATAAATAAAATACTAGTACAGTAGTAGTATTCTGAGAGACTGGCTTTGAGTCATGAGCTGAAATTGTCACAGAATGAGTGGGAGTGACTGAAGGTTGGTAGATAATTTCAACAATAGGAATAAGTGAAAAAGTCTTTTGTTAGAAGATTCAAAACTATGGATTCTGATGAGGAACGGGTGGGCAAATGAAAAGAAAATAGCAATATGAGGCAAATTGGAAACAAAACTACCTGGTTTAGAGCAACACAGGGGTTAAAGCAATTCACAATTGATCATGACTGCAGAAGAGCTCAGGGAAGAGCAACGTTCACGTTAGAGAAAAAAGTGAACAACTTAGAGAAGAGACTAATGGTAAGAAGACTTTCACTCATAATTATTAATGAAACCCAGAAAGCTCAAGAGAAGGATTTCAGTTCAGGATTGGGAGAGAGATAAAGGTGGAAGCAAAAAAACAGGAGTGTGGAGAGCCCTATGGGAATTAGAAAGAACAGACGAGTGATCAGGGAGTCACTACCTTCTTGTGGTAGTGACTACCATATGAGAAAGAATTGCAATAATAATATTTATCATACTGATTAGAGAGCTTTGAGTATTCAGGAATATATAGCTTTTTAGAGCTACCTCTTGATTACCACCAAGAGAGGTATTGTAGGCTGGTAATGGCAGGTCTCTTCTGAGCCTCTTCAGGTATGCCTGTGGTACCCACCAAAAGAACCCTGGGACTAAATACTATTGGGAAAATTTGTTGGAATATATCTTAGAGATTTTATTTGTACTCATTTAACATAAAATAATTTATGTTTAAAAATTATGAAAAGCAAATGTTATATAATGAATCTAACTAGGTATGGAACTGTAATGTGCCAAGTACTGTGTAAGTCACTTCACATACTCAAAATTATTTTCCCAAATATTGACTTTTTACTTTATAGATGAGGTATATTCTTTTTATGCCAATTTTGTTGAGTGTTTTTATGCCAATTTTGTTGAGGTCCAGTAGAATAGATGCTGAGTTTTATCAAATGTTTTTTCTTCATCTATCGAAATGATCATACAGTTTTTAAAAATTTATTTATTTATTTATTTGAATTGGAGTCTCACTCTGTCGCCCAGACTGGAGTGCAGTGACCTCTCCCGGCCACTGCAGCCTCGACCTGCTGGGCTCCGGCGATCCTTCTGCCTCAGCCTTCCAATTAGCTGGAACTACAGGCGCGTGCTACCACGCCCGGCTAATTTTTTGGTTTATTGTAGAGATGAGGTCTCGCCAAGTTGCCCAGGTGGATTTCGAACCCGCGGGCTCAGGCAATCCACTCACCTCAGCCTCCCAAAGCGCGGGATCACAGGCTGAGCCACGGAGCCCAGCTTTTGTTTTTAATTAATTTTATGTGATGGATCACACTTATTGACTTGTATATAATAAACTGTCATTGCATCACTAGGATGACAACTTGATTGTCATAAATTATGTTTTTGATGTGCTCTTGGATTCAGTTTGCTAGAATTTTGTTGAAGATTTTTGCTTCTATGTTCAGTAGAGATAATAGTTTTCTTTGTTGGTGAGGTATTTTCTATGATATAAAAAACTGGGCATACACTCTCTGACACCTGTTATTATCAGATTTCTTGATTTTAGATATTTATTATAAGTAAGCATAAATGATGTTTTATTTTGGTCTTGGTTTGCGTTTGTTGATGCAAACCTCTAATAAGGTTGAACATTACTTTATATGTTTATTAGCCATATGTGTTTTCTCTTCTGTAAAAAACTTATGCATATATTTGCCCATTTTTAAATTAAATTATTTATCTTTGTATTTGTATTTGTATGGTTCTTTATATAAATATGATATTTTAAAATTAATTCATTATTCCATGCAAGAATATCTTCTAGCTTTTAGTTTTACACTTTCTTTTTTTTTTTTTTTGAGTTGGAGTCTTACTCGGTCACCCAGACTAGAGTGCAGTGGCCGCTTCCGGCTACCGCAGCCTCGCCTGCTGGGCTCCAGCAATCCTTCCGCCTCAGCCTTCCGAGTAGCCGAAATTACAGGCATGCGCTACCATGCCCGGCTGATTTTTTGATTTATTGTAAAGATGAGGTCTCTCTGCCGAGGCGGGTCTCGAACCCACGGGCTCAGGCAATCCACTCACCTCAGCCTCCCAAAGGCACGGGATTACAGGCTGAGCCACCGAGCCCGGCTAGTTTTACACTTTCTTAATAAACTTTTGACAAACAATAGTTCTTAATTTTAAAATATTTGAATTTTACAAGTAATTTTATAATTGGGCACTTGCAAGTAGTAAAAGTGTTACTTAAGTGAACATCATAGTATCCTGAGGTAAGAAAAATTTATATCTATGCACTTTGCTTTTGAAATTAAAGTCTTTAATTTATATAATGTTAATTTTATAATATTATACTATCTTTGATTTATATAATGTCAATTTTATAATATACTATACTATCTACTCAAACTTGTAAAAGAAGAAATAGACAATCTGAATGAACTATATATGTTTCAGGGGAAAAATATTCATTGACAATAGAAATACTAGTTTAAATTATTTCCAAACTAATCTATAAATTCAATAAGTTTGATCAATATCTGAACAAGATTTTTAAAATCAAACTCAATACGTTTATTCAAAAAAAATCTATTTTAATGCTTCGAAAGGCCAAGAATACTGAAGTCATATATAAAGAAGAATAAAGAGATAACCAAATGTAACAAACATAATGCTCAATCTGAAGCTCTAGACATCAATTGCTAGTGTAGGAATAGACAAATTACCAAATGAATAGGGCTCTGAACATATTCTTACATATACTCATAAAACTTTGATATAGGGCAGAAGGGTCATGACAGGTAACTGGGGAAAGGAGGACAAGTCAATAAGCAGAACTGGAAAAAAAAAGTTATTTGTGTCATTCATATGGAGAAAAGTTAAGATTAAATTTCTACTGCACATCCTACAAAATTTTCTGTTTAGTAAGGTTACAAATTGTATATATATACATAGATATTTTTTCTAGAAAAATCTTGGTATCTCTCTCTTTTTTCTTTTTTGAAGAGGTAGTTTTGTTGGATATAGTATTCTTAATTGCCAGGTGCTCCATTCCTACCAGTCTTTGGATATAGACAAGACAGAAACCAGTCCTTGAGCACCATCAAAGCGTTGGCCATTGGTGGTTTAGACGTTTCTTCTCAATTGCGCCCCACAGCGTGGACTGGAAAGACCTCTGATGAGAGAGAATGAAGAATTATGATTTTTCTCTCCAGGGAAAGATTTTAAACCAAAGACATTTGCTTATGGATGCAGATGTGAGCTGTAAGGTAAAGGATGAATCAGTAAATTAAATAAAAAAGAAATTGAAAATTAAAACATCTATAACTACTGCATCTTAGACTAAATGTTCATCATTTGTGTTGATCATGGAATTTTTCTTTGCCTTATTTTTCAGTCAGCCTGGTATGGCTAGCTTTGAGAATGTACAGCCACTCCCTTCACAGTTAGTCTATATTATACATTTGAAAATAAACAATAGCTCTCCATCATGGCCTTCTGAGCAGTCTAGTGTCCTATAAATTAGTTAATGACATTAATTTAATAACAGCAACCTTAACTGTACTGTGCTAATAATCTGATGTTGCAACCATGTTTTTTAAAAAATGCTATATTAGTGTATTCATAGTAACATTTAAAAGACTAAGAAGTACCACTTGATATAGGCACAAAATGGGCTTGCTTTTATGAAAAAAGTATTGCTTTTAAGTAAAAAAGAAAATCTTTTTTAAATCCATGTACCTGTAAACATTATATAGTCCTTTGATTAACCATTTCTCTTTTTTTTCTACTTTTTCTTATATGTTCTTGACAGCCCTGGCATTCATCTATATTGCTAAGGTACTAGGTATAAGCATTATGAAAAGTTCCATTACTCAGATAGAAAGGAGATTTGACATATCCTCTTTTCTTGCTGGTTTAATTGATGGAAGCTTTGAAATTGGAAACATTTTTCCTCTTTTAATAACCATACTTGTGGAGGTGTTTTGTTAGTTTATGTTTTTGCATACTTTATTACACTGGCTCTCAACCAGGGGTAAATTAGTCATTCAAGGGCAATTTGGCAATATTTGGTGGTTTTTGGTTGTCATAACTGGGTGGGAAACAGTTGGATGGTACTGATATTTAGGAGTAGAAGCCAGGAATGCAACTAAATATTCTACAATGCATGGGAGGGACTCAATACCAAAGAATTATCCAACCTAAAATGTTGATAGTGAGGATGTTGAAAAACCCTGTTCCTACAGAAACTCATAGCTTGCAAGGCTTTACCTCCCCTCTCAAGATGCCCCAGTTTGAAGAAAGGACTATGATTCTTATGAGAGAGGACTGTGATTCTTATTGTTTGAAGAGAGAGACTCCACTTTGGAGCAAGCTCTGTTAGACTTTCTCTGCTTAATTGAGTACAGAATTTGGGATTAAAAGTTTTCTTTTAAAGAACTTTAAAGATATTGCTTTGTTTTCTTCATTTTAATTTGAATTTGGCCAATAATAGTAAAGTTTATATAATTACTGAAATTATTCTTTCTTATTTTATGAATTGGTAGCTCATTGCCTCTGCTTCTTTTTTCTTTTTCTTTTCACTTTTTAATTATTTGGAGAGACTCCAAAATTATGTGTATTATATAGACCGCAGATGTTTTCTATGAGTTTGCCATTTATCTTTTAAGTTTACTTAAAATATGCATAACTAATGAATATTTAAAAGTAATTATATAAGGAAGACCTCCCTATCATTTCCTTATGAATTCTAAATTTTTGTTATTCAAAGGCTATTAGACTCCACGTCTTTCACTCTTCCACCCCATATGCTTATAAAAATCTAGAATTTTAGAATTAGAATGTTATTTGTTCTAAATATTAATTCACTGTATGTCTTTTTATTAAGAAATTTATCCCTAATATTTTACTAAACTATGCATCCTTTTAATGATAATTATTTCAACATCATTATGTGTTTGGTTTCTTTGCTGATTTCTGTGTTATGAATCTTGTGACTTTAAGTTTCGTCTTAGTTTTTCTGGAGTATATCTTCAAGTAGAATCAGCCCTCTATATCTTCAAGGATGAAGAATACTGGAAAAAGTAAGAATAAAAAATGACAATATGACAGTAAAAATAATACAAGTAAAAACAATAGTTTAACAACCATTAACATAGCATAGTGTTAGGTATTGTAAATTATCTAGAGATGACTTAAAGTATATTGGAGTATTTGTGTAGGTTACAAGCAATACTGCACCATTTTGCATATGTGACTTGAACATCTTCAGATTTTGGTATATGTGTGGTGTCACCGAAGCAACCCGATGTGGATGCTAAGAGAGAACTGTAGTAATTTGTTTCAGAAAGAAGTGAACGCATGGTGTATTTTCTAATCCCTTGCTTTTTGGAAAATATATTTATTTTACTATCATATTCAAGTGACCATTTTTCTAGGTGTGAACTAAATAATTCAAAATAAAAAATTTTCAGATTATTAAAACATCTATCTACTGTTTTGCAACACTCAACGTTTATATAAGAAATTATTTTCAGTATGATTTGCATGTACTGATACGCATCTCCTCTTTATTGTTGAAGCTCAGAAATTTTACCAGCATGCATCTAAGAATGTCTCTTTTTACATTACTTCTGCTGGAAAAATGTAGAAACCTTAAAGGTGCAAGTTTTTTTTACAATAGAGAATTTATTTTGTTTCTTATTAATCTTTTCCTCTATTTTTTAATTTCCTTCTGAAACATGTATGACATAGATATTAAATTTTCTGGATATGTTTCCTTTTAAATTTTTTTCTTATTCATTTCTAAATTTTTTATTTGTTTCAATAAACTTCTCTGATGCCATCTTATCATAGCAAGTTCTAATTAGTACTTTTTTATATTTCTAATTTGCAACATACTTTATTGTTCTCATTATTTTTAGACTGACAACACTGATTTCATGAATGTATAATAGCATGCCTGTGTACTTCTAAAGATACTAACTGAATTTTGTACAAAGCTTTAACTTTTTAAATTTAATCCTTATTTAAGTGTTTCTCCCTGCATCACTTTATCTGCTCATTCATGTTGGTACTTAGCTATTGTGCTATTTTTCCCTAAAAATTCAGTGATTCTTGATTACTGTCTGTTCATTGCTATATATGAAGATCCAGATGTATCAGAATTGGTTGTGAATCCCTTTTCTTGGAATGTTTTTCTTTTACTTTTTAATCTAAATAATTTATATTCAACATTAATCTCAAAAGGCCTCACCTCCAGGAAACTTTCCTGAATCCCCTAATTAATTTAATTAATATAAGCTCCCCATTTCTGTCACCTAATAGTAACTCTGCCCACATATCTATTTTTATCACTAGTGTGTAAGTTTCTAGAGGACAAGTATCATTATATATACTTGATTCTGAGCACCATTGTAGGCATATAAATTAAAAGAATACTAAAAATAAATGAAGAAATGCATGAATGATCAGAAAGTGTTTCTCCATTTTTCTCCATTCCAATGCAATTCACTCAACTCCAAATTCTTCAATAAAATTTTGCTTCACTAATATTGCCAAATAATTAAAGTCTATCCTTGTATATATATAAAACCTATTCCCCTTATTATTAGTACTATACAATTTTCAAACGAGTGGTTTAATGTAGGTGAGTTTACCTACTCAATTAAATTACACGGTCTTTGAGGGAAAGTGCTATGCTTTGGGCTCTATTTGTATCCACTATGGAGCTTTCAATTTCATTCAATATGAAGTTGGACTAAGTTGTATTAACATAATTGTGTTCTCTTTCTGGGAAATGTGCTTGTGATTGTATTTGTAAGTTACTTTGGATCCAAACTATACAGACCAAAGTTGATTATGGGAATTGGAAGTATTTTAACTGTTTTACCACATTTCTTCATGGGATAGTAAGTGTTAAATAACTCTGTGCCATTGATTATTATTATTATTTTTTTTTTTTTTTGAGTTGGAGTCTCACTCTGTCGTCCAGATTGGAGTGCAGTGGCCACTCCCGGCCACCGCAACCTCGACCCGCTGGGCTCCGGCGATCCTTCCGCCTCAGCCTTCTGAGTAGCCGGATTTACAGGCACGCACTACCACGCCCGGCTGATTTTTTGATTTATTGCAGAGATGAGGTCTCGCTGCCCAGGCGGGTCTCGAACCCGCGGGCTCAGGCAATCCACTCACTTCAGCCTCCCAAAGGCGCGGGATTAGAGGCTGAGCCACCGAGCCCGGCGCCATTGATTATTGTTAGTTTGTAAAACAGGCATACAATTTAATTTTTTTCCCATTTAAATAGGCAATTATCTTTTGAGAAGACTACCCACGAAATATCTATAAAAATGGGGAATATTTTCTACATTAAATTATTTTTTTCTTCATTATCATGGCCTTTATAGCCTTTGAAATAAGAATACACTAAAGTGTACCGTTTCATATAAAGTAAATACGCTCTTTATAACTTTTGGGTATAGCATATATACTTCATATCTTCGCCTGTAGGATTTTGATTATATTCAGCAAGACTTCAGCACTCAGCCAACTGCCATATAGGTTTTCCCACCACCATTTCCCTGAGTCTATTCTTCCTGAGGTCACTGTATAGTTATGATTAGAGTCAGATGCTCGTGAGAAAAAAAAAACTTAAACATGGAAATGGCCTAAATAAGATAGAACTTATTTTTCACATAAAAGTGTATGTAGTTTGTCCAAGGATGATAGACACTGCCTATCATCATATTGCTGTGCCTTGCATTCCCTTGGCCTTGTGGTCCAATTGTGACTATGTATTTCCACACAGTAAGATAGAAGAGAAGGCCGGGCTCGGTGGCTCAGCCTGTAATCCCGCGCCTTTGGGAGGCTGAGTGAGTGGATTGCCTGAGCCCGCGGGTTCGAGACCCGCCTGGGCAGCGAGACCTCATCTCTACAATAAATCAAAAAATCAGCCGGGCGTGGTAGCGCGCGCCTGTAGTTCCAGTTACTTGGAAGGCTGAGGCGGAAGGATCGCCGGAGCCCAGCAGGTCGGGACTGCGGTGGCCGGAAGCGGCCACTGCACTCCAGTCTGGGCGACAGAGTGTGACTCCAACTCAAAAAAAAAAAAAAAGATAGAAGAGAAGAAGAAACAGAGTGTGTGTAGGCTGGAGCTTAAGCAGAATTTTCAGAAGCATGTGGCTTCTACTGACTTCACATTGGCCAGCATTAGTTACATTTCACACATAGGTATAAAGATGTTAAGAAAAACAGGCTATCGCAGACTACCATGTTCTAAGATAAAAAATCCAATTTAAATAACTAAAAAAGGTCAGAAGATGGGCTGTTGAGAGACAATGAGAAGTTTCTACTAGACACTAATAACTTACTCATTGCCAAATCCAGCAATCACGTCTTTGGGTCACCACGTTTAATTCTATTGTTTTTTACATTTGACTCTTTATAAGAACTTTCTTCTTAATGGCATTGCCCTGCTTTTTTCCAACATATTAAACTGTCTAGATTCATTGTCTATCTTTGTGATCTCTTTATCATCATCTCTGTTGCTTTGTTCTGTTTCTGACATCATATCAGTGTCCCCAATTTTCTATTTAATCTTATTCTATTATTCTTTATGTTTTGTAAGGAGAATATACCTTAAATGCAACTATTATAGCTTTTTCTTTCATTGATCCCTGTGGCTGAGGACCATATTCTTGACGTACAGTTCTCTAAATGTGCTATTCTATATCATACCTTTGCACCTGTTGTTTCTACAGCCTTGAATAGCTTTCTTTCTTTGTTTACCTACTAAACATCTACTAATCTTCAATATTCATTTCACACATCATTCTCACTTTAAAGTCTTCTCTACACCTCTTGCCTCCAAGCAAAACTAATCATACTATTTTTTGTAACTACCCAAGACCTAACATATTAAACTTATTATATCCTTTATCATATATGACTTATCTTAGTGCAAAATTCCCCAAATAAAAAATATTATTTCTTGTTCTTTGTATCTGAGCATAACGCCTTGCATACTGTATGCTGCCTTTAGAGTTCACAGGGTGCCTAAGTATTTTTGGATGTTAGCATGTGTTCTTATTATAGCTCCATAAGTTCACCCTCATAAAGTTGAAATAGTTAAAAATTCTTTAGTAAATTTTGAAGTATCAACCATTAGAGTGTGTGTGTTGTTGTTTTTTTTTTTTTTTTTTTTTTGAGTTGGGGTCTCACTCTGTCACCCAGATTGGAGTGCAGTGGCTACTCCCAGCCACCGCAGCCTCTACCTGCTGGGCTCCGGCGATCCTTCCGCCTCAGCCTTCTGAGTAGCCGGAATTACAGGCATGCACTACCACGCCTGGCTGATTTTTTTATTTATTGTAGAGATGAGGTCTCGCTGCCCAGGCGGGTCTCGAACCCGCGGGCTCAGGCAATCCACTCACCTCAGCCTCCCAAAGGCACGGGATTACAGGATGAGCCACCGAGCCCGGCTCGTGTGTGTGTTTTTATGAAATACAATGAGACAGATTGATCAACTTTGAAGATAATGTAAGGGGTGAATAGATACAGTTAGCAGTTTTTTAAAGGTAAAACCAGAATATTTTATATATTGACCATAATATAAGCTCTCCTAGGGTGATAGCAAGGTGATAAACCACCTTACCTGGAGAATATTGAATGATCTTTCTTAATGGAAACTCCCATTTCACTTTCTTCCATCACCTTTATTAACATGCAGGCTAAGAAAATGACAGAGAAGATTCAGACAATTTTGAAAAGACAGTAATGCAAATAAAGGGGGAAATGTCTCTTTATTTAGGGGGAAAGTGGAAACATTCAGTAGATAAGCTGAATGTTAAATCCAATTATGTTCTTATAGTTATGGGTATTCTAAAGAAACCCATATTAATCCATCAGAAAATTCAACACCAACTTATCAACCTGTTTTATTAATCAGACTGTATTATTTAATAGAACATTACCTAAGGAAGTGGAAAAAGATAAGAATTAATAGCGACATTTAAAAAATTGTAAATTTTCTAAATTTAGTTACATCTATAAAATCATTGTGATTTTTTTTTTTTTTACCAAAATTGATTTTAAAACAAATAGGTAAAAGATTTGGCCCTTACATACAGATAAAATCACAGTGTTAATAGACACGGCTGAACTCTAAACAACACAAGTTTGGATTGTGAAGGCCCACTTACATGCAGCTATTTTTCAACCTAACAGGATAGAGAAACTCGCCTATAGGAAGGTCTGGCTTTTTCTATAGGGTTCTGCAGCTTCATCTGTAGGACTTAAGTCTGCACACATTTGAGTCTTGAAACAAATCCCCTAATATACAATGAGATGGCAGTATTATACACACAGAGCATTTAGAATTAGATTTTTAAAAAGAGAACAGTTTTAGTAGGAAATTACTAAAAAATAAAATAAAAAAGCAGAAAGTTCCATACATAAATTAATACTGTAACTTTGTGCTTTATGAAAAACTGCAATTAAACAAATGAAGATGGTTTACCTATTTGATCACAAATCATAAATTATCATGACAAATTATAACATTACTTTTTTTTCTGCCTGTCACATAGGAAAAAATTAAAAATCAAAAGAAAGGAAGTTGAGTAAAAAATATTTCACCATTTATGTATTTTCTAGGAGGATGTAAATTTGTAACTCTCTGGAGATTAATTTTTAATACATCTTAAACAACAAAAATATAGTTACCTACTTAACTCAGCAATTCTTTTTATTGAGTAATCATAAGTAAATAATCAGGAATGTGCACAAGAACTTATATACAATTATGGCCATGATATTCCTGTTTAAAATAATTTAAAACTTGAAATATTTTGCAATTAAAGAATAAGAGGTTAATTAAATAAATAATGAAGAGAGGGGTTGGGAAGATGGCAGCCGAGCCAGTTGGACTATTTGAGTCCCCATGTGAATGAGTGTATGGAAAATTTTGTGTATGTGCTGGTGAGTGAGTGGGCGTGTGAGAGTGAGGGCTAGGGAGCTAGCGGCCAGGGCTCTGCTGGTGCAGCAGCTGGTGCCACCGCTGCCAGGCTTGGACCCCAGCAATTCCTAGGTTGCAGAAGCTGAGTGCCATTTTCTTTTTCTTTCATTTTTTTAAATCAACAAACCTTCCCTGGGAAGAAAATGCTGGGAGAGACTAAGTGGAGGCTCATGAGCAAGTGGCCAGGCCCCTGGTGCAACAGCTGGTGCTGCAGCTTCTCTGCTTTGTCCTTGGCATTTCCCAGGTCACAGAAACTGAATGCCATTATTTTTTTTTAATGGACTAAAGTTTTTCTGTGAAAAAGCAGCAGGGAGAAACCATCGCCCCAGGCTCTCCCTCACCATTGCAGCAGGAGACAGACTGCCAGCTCCTGCCTTTGCCTCACCACTTCAGCTCCTGGCAGGGCACTGGCAGCAGGGGGTGCAGAGGGAGTCCAGAGGCAAAGTCCCATGGAAGAGGACAAGAGAGGTACCCCACCACCATCTTGAAGGCAGAACAGGAAAGTGCTCCAACTTGCTCACCACAGAGCAACAGACCTGATCTCTGTGACTGGTGGATCAGCTACTCAGGGATTGATTGTGACCCAGAGGAAATGCCCTGAAAGCACAAACTTAGGAGGCCCCTGAGGAGTGCTGAGTGCCAGGCGCCCCACCCCCTACACTGATTCAGTCGTGAGACAAAGGGTATGGCCAGAAAAGGACAAGGAAGAACTCCCAAGAGATCAGTGGTGAAACCAGGGCTGACCCAAACCCCCTCACCCCAGCAATCCTCTGAACTAGGACCCACACAGCTGCGTCATAAACAAAAGGGACAAACCCAGGTGGAGCCTGGACATTGGTCTCAATAGGAGAACTCCATTCAGGATAAGCCCCACTCACCTCCATTGTCCCTCCTCCTTCCCTGCTTCACACACTGAGGAGAGAGTGAAAGAGGTGATTGATTCTGCAAGAGAGACCCATTAGAGGAACAATTACAGAGTCTGCCACAAGAGGGCAGGTTTTTTTTTTTTATTGCAATTTAAAAAAATTTTTTTGGCTGTTTGTTAGTTCATCTGCTGTTTAAATAATTTCCTTTATGCATGAATGTGTGTGTGAGGGTTTGATCTGTATCCCCCCCCAACATTTTTCCTTTTCTTTTTCTGTTTTTTTCCCTCATTTATTTGTTGTTTTCTGTTTATGTGTGTATGTGAATAACTGAGTGTACATCTTTCAATTTTGTTGTTGGTTTGTTTTTGCTCTTTTGCTTTTTTCTGGGTTTTTAATTTTCATTTCTTATAGTTTAACATGTGTGTCAATATATATGTGAGGGTTCGACCTGAAGTCCTTCCCCTACACCACAACCACTTTGGTCTTTCTTCTCTATTCACTTTGTGCTAGGCATGTGCGTGTGTGTGTTTAGGTTTCTTGGTTTTTTTTTGTTGTTGTTTGTTTTGTTTCACTTTGTTGTTATTCCAGTTTATTTTGGGGTGTGTATGTATGAGTTTGTGTGTTCAATTGTTTTTTGCATTGGTTTCTGCTTTGCATCATCATATAGAGTGGTGGTGGGGAGTGAGTCTCAGGGAAAACATACCACAATAAGCGAACATTGCAATTTGCAAGACATTTCTGAATCCTAACACCTCATCCCCTACTTTATTCGAATTTCAAAAACTACAAGAGGCAGTATAGCTTCCCATCTACCATCCTATTTAAAAATAGAACAGATCCAGAGCTCAGATAAGGAAGAAGAGACCACTGAGCAAACATCAGAAGGAAAAGCTTCTCAAACTGACACAGAATAACAGAACTAAAGAGAAAAATGAGAGATTTGTCACAAATGAGAAAAAAACAAAAGAAGAACTCAGGCAATTTCAAGTGTAACAAAGACAAAACTCCTGAAAAATCAGACATTGGTACCCAAACAATGGAAGTCACCACGGACTGACCCCAGAATACAACAGGGGTTAGGGAATGGATGGAAGACGTAAATAAGACTCAAGAAAGACAAGATGCAACACTGAAAGAACTTGTAACAGAGATTTTAGCAATAAAAAAAATCCATCCAGGAAATAAATAGCAAGATGACAAAGCATGGAAAGCAGAATTAATCTAGCTGAAGAAAGAGTCTCAGAACTTGAAGACTGGAACATGGAATTAACCAGATATGTATAAAACATAGAAAGAAGACTCAGAAAAAAAGGACAAATCATACAAGAGATGTGTGATTATATCAAGAAGTTGAACCTATGCCTGATTGGTATTCCAGAAGAAGAAAAGGAAACGGAAACAACTGGAAAAAGTATTCCAGGAGGTAATCCAAGAAAACTTTCCCCATCTCACCATAGATGTGACAGCCAAGCACAAGAGATACAGAGAAATCCCACAAGACATCAAATGAGAAGACCAACCCTTAGAAACATAATAATTTGTCAATACAAAGTAGGCACAAAAGAAAAAAAAATCCTAAAGGCAGAAAGAGAGAAAGGTCAGACTACCTACCAGGGAAAACCAATCAGAATAGCAGCAGACCTATCAGCAGAAATACTACAAGCAAGAAGGGACTGAAGTCCTATATTCAAAGTCCTCAAAGAAAAACAATATCAACAAGAATTTCCTATCCAGCCAAGCTCAGCTTCATCAGTGGTAGAGAATTAAAATCCTTCCCAGACATCCTATCCCTAAGAGGTTATGCAGCTTCCAGACCAGCTCTACAGGAGACACTTAAAAGGGCATTAAGCACAGAAGAAAGAAAAAAATGAATGACCATAAAACTTCCCAAGAGATATAGCAGAGCACAGAATCAACAGAGAATATAGCACAAAAAGAAACTTGAAAACACACTCATACATAACCCCAAACCAAAAAAAAGACAAACATAGAAAAAATTTTATAAGACCCTCATGACAGTGATAAACAATCACATTTCTTTTTTTTTTTTTTTTTTTTTTTTGAGTTGGAGTATCACTCTGTCGCCCAGACTTGGAACCAGCCTCAACCTGCTGGGCTCCGGCGATCCTTCCACCTCAGCCTTCCAAGTAGCAGGAACTACAGGTATGCACTACCACACCTGGCTGATTTTTTGATTTATTGTAGAGATGAGGTCTCACTGCCCAGGCGGGTCTCAAACCCGCTTAGGCAATCCACTCACCTCAGCCTCCCAAAGGCGCGGGATTACAGGCTGAGCCACTGAGTCCAGCTAACAATCACATTTCAACAATCAGCCTGAATGTGAATGGACTAAATATACCACTGAAAAGACACAGAATGGCAAAATGGATAAGAAACCATAACCCAATTATTTACTGCATCCAGAAACTCATCTCACCACAAGGGATGCACACAGACTCAAAATTAAAGGATGGAAAACGAGTTTTTAGGCAAGTTGATCACAAAAAAGACAGGAGTTGTGATCTTAATATCAGACAAAACAACCTTTAAGCTATCAAAAATTTCAAAAAGATGTAAAAGGACACTACATAATGATAAAAGGTTCAATCCATCAACATGAAATATTCATCCTAAATATATATGAGCCCAACACAGGAACACCAGCATTTATAAAGCAACTACTAAGTAAACTAAAAAAAAGATATTGACTCTAACACTATTATAGCAGTATACTTGAATACCCCACTAACAGTCCTAGATAGACATGGACACTAAACAGCATGATGCTGAACAACTACTGGGTCAACACTGAAATCAAAGCAGAAATTAAAAGTTTCCTGGAAACAAATGAAAATGAAGAAACATCTTATCAAAACTTCTGGGATGTCATGAAAGTCATTCTAAGAAGGAATTTATATCTGTGTAAGCACATATTAAGAAAATGGAAAGTTCACAAGTGGAGAGCCTAACAAATCACCTAAGGAAGTCAGAAAGCGAAGACCACCAAAACCCCAACTCTAGCAGAAAAATCCAAATCACCAACATAAGAGCCCAAAAATGGGACATAGAAGACAAAAATATCATAGAAAATGTAAGTAAAACAAAAAGCTGGTTCTTTGAAAGAATTAACAATATTGCTAGACCCCTAGTTAGAGTGACCAAGTGAGAGAAAACGCCCCAAATAAGGACAATCAGAAATACAAAAGATCAAATCACAACAGACCTTGAAGAAATACAAAATATTATCAGAGATTACTATGTATGGAAAGAAACTTGATAACCTAAATATAATGGAGGACTTTCTGACATCACATAACCTCCCCTGGTTGAAACAAGAAGACATTGAGACATTATATAGACCAATAAAAACCCAGGATTGATTATGTCATACAAATACTACCTTCAAAACAAAACTCTAGATCAGATAGCTCTCCAGCAGAATTCTATAAAACAAACAAGGAGTAGCTGATATCAATCCTATTGAAAGTATTCCAGGTAATTGAGAAAGATGAAATTCTCCCCAAATAATTTTACAGAGCTAACATCACACTGATACCCAAACCGGGCAAAGATCCAAAAAAAGAGAGAACTACAGGTCAATATTCCTTATGAATATAGATGCAAAACTTCTCCAAAAGATTCTAGAAAATCAGATCCAAAAACACATCTCAAAAATCATTCACCATGACAAAGTAGGCTTCATACCCAGGATGCAAAGCTGGTTCCAAATTTGTAAAACCAAGAATGTAATTAAATATATTAATAGATATAAAACAAGAACCACATGATTATAGTATTAGATGCAGAAAAAGTTTTTGATAAATTCAGTATCCCTTCTTGATAAAAACCCTCAAACACCTAGGCATAGAAGGAACATACCTCAAAATAGTAAGTGCCATCCATGATAAACCCACAGCTAACATATTGCTAAATGGACAGAAACTGGAAACAGTTCCCCTGAAAACTGGAACAAAACAAGGCTGCCCACTCTCACCCCTCTTGTTCAAGATTGTGTTGGAAGTCCTAACTTGGGCAATTAGACAAGAGAAGGAAATCCAGGGTATCCAAATAGGAAAAGAGGAAGTTAAGTTATCCCTCTTTGCTGATGATATATGATCCTATACCTTGAAAATCCAAGAGAACCTGTAAAAAACCTGCTTGCACTGATAAGGGACTTTGACAAAGTCTCAGGGTACAAAATAAATGTACAGAAGACAGTTGCATTCCTATACACCAACAATAAGCAGGCAGAGACCCAAATTAAAAGCACAATCCCATTCATAATAGCCACAAAAATAATGAAATACCTTGGCATCTTCCTAACCATGAAGTGAAAGACCTTTACAATGAGAACTGCAAAACACTGCTTAAAGAAATCTAAGAAGCCACAAACAAATGGAAAAATATTCCATGCTCATGGATAGGGAAGAATCAACATTGTCAAAATGCCCATCCTACCAAAGGCAACCTACAGATTCAACGCGATACCTATTAAGTTACCAACATCATTCTTCTCAGACCTGGAAACAGCAATACAGAAATTCATATGGAAACATAATTGGCCACAAATAGCCAAAACAATCCTTAGCAAAAGAAGCGAAGCAGGAGGTATCACACTTTCAGACTTCAAATTTACCATAAGGCTACAGTAATCAAAACAACCTGGTATTGGTACAAGAACAGGCATATAGACCAATGGAACAGGATAGATATTCCAGAAACAAAGCTTCAATTTCTCAACTAACTCATCTTTGACAAAACCTTCAACAACAACCACTAGGGAGAGGAGAACCTATTCAGTAAATGGTGCTGGGAAAACTGATCACGTGCAGAAGATTGAAACAGGACCCCTACCTATCACCATACACAAAAATTAACTCTAAATGTGTCAAGGACAAAAGGCAAAACCTCAAACTATAAGAATCTTAGAAAATGCAGGAGACACCCTTATAGAAATTGGAACTGGCAACCAATTCCTATTCAGAACCCTAAATGTCCATACATTAAGAAATAAGATAGACAAGTGGGACCTCATCAAACTAACAAACTTCTGCAAAGCAAAAGAAACCATCAAGAGAGCAGGGAGACAGCCCAAAGACGGGAAAAAATATTTGCCAACTCTATATCTTTCAAATGCCTAACATCTAGGACTTACAAGGAACTCTAAGGCACCGAAAGGGAAAAAACAAACAACCCCATTAAAAAGGGAGCAAAAGGCTGGGCTCCGTGGCTCAGCCTGTAATCCCAGCACTCTGGGAGGCTGAGGCGAGAGGACTGCCTGAGCCCACAGGTTCGAGACTCACCCAGACAACTTGGCCTGACCCCATCTCTACAACAAATAAAAAATTAGCCGGGCTAGGTAGCGTGCTCCTGTAGTTCCGGCTACTTAGAAGGCTAAGGTGGAAGGATCGCTGGAGCCCAGCAGGTCAAGGTGGCAGTGGCTGGGAGCATGTCACTACCCTCCAGCCTGGATAACAGAGTGAGAATCCAACTCAAAAATGAATAAATAAAATAAAATAAAATAAATTTTTTAAAAAGTGGGCGAAAGTCATGAATAGACACTTCTAAAGGGAAGATGTAGAGGCAGCCAACAGACACATGAAAAAGTGCTTCTTTGTGTAGTATGATTACAGATAATTTTTACTTGTTTTCTTTGTGCATTTCTGTATTTTTGAGACTTTACATGGTGAATATGGATCACTTGTAATTAGAAAAAAAATTAAACGGATTGATTAAATGTTTAAAGTATTAATATTTCTAATGGAATATTAAAGTTAATGTTTAAAATAAAATGCTCTCTTGTCTACAAAGGCTGTGGGAAGGAAGCTGCATCACACAAAGGATCTGTGTCCTCATGGGACATTACCCAATTTTCTTATTGGAATGGGAAAGTCCCCATAGTACCATTGGAGATTTCTTACATTGATAATTTTGCTAAAGAAGAACATTCATCTTTTTATTTAGATAACTTACAAAAAAATGTTAAATCACATGATTACTTTTTGGGGGTCTACTCTTAAAATAATAATGTTGTTAAATTTGTTCTTTTACCTATTGGAAAAAATTATTTGGAATGTGTATTGCATAATATAACCTTTAAAAATATGTTGAGTAAGAATCATGTGTTCCTGGCATCTCATAAAATTGTTTTATAATATTTTCAGGTGCTTTGAAAGGTGCATTCCTACTTTCAGAGTAGGAATGATTGGTCCAGTCATCAGTTTTATATTGCGATCTCTGTTTTTCAAGATGTATGTGGATATTGGACATGTAGATCTGAGTAAGTACATTCAGAACAAGGTACCACTATAGTGTTTTTCAAGTACAGGGCACTATTCTTCCAAATATTTGAATTCACTCTTTAAATTGTCCTTTCCTTCCTATTTTTCAAAAATTACAGGTAGGAAATAAATGTATTAATAATCAGAACAAAAATAAAATTTAGCTCCTACTTGACCCCACTTCTAAGTATAAAATGGGGGTATTTTAATAAACTGATTTCAGATTATTTGATCCAAAATAATGAAGCTTAAAATATCCCTCTCCTAGAATTCACTGCCCAGTTAAGTAAATTTTAATTTTCAGTTGATGGTGGTTTGATGTTGAAGTGAAGAATTTAGAGCTTGCTTTGCTAAAGCTTCTTTGTGGATGTAGCATTGAAATCTAGCTGGAGTGGTTTGAGAAATTCCTCTCTGTACTTTGGCTATGGTTATTTTTTCTCATCTTAGCAGAAGCTTATTATGAAAATACATAATAAGTGCTTGTTGAACAAATGAGTGAAGAAATGAGCACACAAATGACATCAGTGAGCTTCTTCACTCTCATAACATATTTTCTCTTAGCTATAGAAGAAGTGGTGTGTTATAAAAACTGCCTCAACTTCATGCCTCCTTTCTATAAAAATGCGAGCACCATATCCACCTTTATCTTCCTTTTCCCAAATCAGTGGAAAGGATTTCCATCTTGAACCAATTTTTTTATTTTATTTTAATTTTAAAGATGTGAGGTACAATTCAGGGTTAGGTATACAAATGTTCATTATGTTAATAGATAGACCTTGGACTTAGATTTCTTATTTCTGCTTCTTCTCCATCTCCACCCTTTCTTTTGCTCAGAAAACACACTCAGGTCTCTTTTTTCTTTTTACATATATACAATTTTGTAAATCCCCAAAAAACTTTCTGGTTGATTCTCTGTTTTTTTCTATTTCTTTTCAGAGCCAAACACCTAGAAAAACATTATCTAAATCAGATATCTCACTTTCTTACCTTTTACCCACATCTCAATTCACGATAAATATGCTTCTACCACTAATGAAACACAATCAATTTCACAAAATTTCTAAGTCTAATTGTTACTTTTTAATAATTTGTTTTAATTAATATATCTAGTTAACCTGCTTCATTAATCAAATGTTATTATTGAATAGTACATGAACTGAGGTGAATTTTTCATTATTTTTTCTTCTCAGATTTCTTTTTTATTTTAATTTTTACAGTTTTATATTCAGGAAGGGTCTAAAACTTAACACATCAAAATCTGGTCTCATAATCTTACCTACAAATTCACTTTGTTGCTAATAATCCCTCTCTTGATGAATATCTTTATCTTAATTCAATTATCTACTGAATATACCTTGTAATCTCATGAAAAAACTTTTTTTTTCTTCTTCATTTGCAAAGTTCTTAAAGTCTCCTCCAAAATGTGGTTCCTCATCAGAGAAATCTTCACCATTTTCCATTAACTACAATTAGGTGTTCCTATTAATCCCCAAGAGCATGTCTTTATTGTAGCCCTTGTCACAACAAGCTATAAATATGTGTGTGTTTACCTGTCATCACTTTTAGAATGTGACAGAATGGTTTCTGGCCTAATATATAACTGATTTTTGTTCATGAATAAACACATCTGATGTTCTGTCTTTTTTTTTTTTTTTTTTGAGTTGGAGTCTCACTCTGTCGCCCAGACTGGAGTGCAGTGGCACGCACCTGGCCAACGCAGCCTCAACCTGTTGGGCTCAGGTGATCCTTCTGCCTCAACCTTCCAAGCAGACGGGACTACAGGCATGAGCTACCATGCCTGGCTAATTTTGAATTTATTGTAGAGACAAGGTCTCGCCAAGTTGCCTGGGTGGGTCTCAAACCCGTGGGCTCAGGTAATCCACTAGCCTCGGTCTCCCAAAGTGCTGGGATTACAGGCTGAGCCACTGAACCCGGCCTGATGTTCTGTCTTACCAGGACTTCCATAGATCACTCCCAAGAGATTAGTGGATTCATTACCAAACTGGAGTAGACATCACTATAAGCCAAGGGAAGCTACAAACTTGAAAGTGTAAACCTAGAGAAAGTACCTAATAAATATTTCATCTTTCATTTTAGACATTATGTGCCTTATTTCTACTTATCCACCTCCAGTTTCATCACTGTTTTATCACTAAGAGAAAAGAAATGAGTGAAGTTCTCCAGAATAATTTTTTTGTAACCTCTCTATTCAGAAATTGTGACAGTATTTTAGAATTTATGGTGACTCAATTTCTACCACGGAGTGTTCAGAACCTGCTACATCTTCTCTTAATCAGTGATGTGTATAAAGTGAGCCTATTATAAAGAATATTTTGGCAAATTCCAATGCCCAGAGGAATAAAAAAAGGATAAAGTAAATGAATAAAGAGTATCCACCTGGGCAACTTGGCGAGACCTCATCTCTACAATAAATCAAAAATTAGCCGGGCGTGGTAGCGCACGCCTGTAGTTCCAGCTACTCGGAAGGCTGAGGCGGAAAGATCGCCGGAGCCCAGCAGGTCGAGGCTGAGGTGGCCGGGAGCAGCCACTGCACTCCAGTCTGGGTGACAGAGTGAGACTCTAACTCAAAAAAAAAGAATATCAGTGTCAGGAAATTAGGGTATAGTGGTTACACAAGAAAAATTGGTGGTGAACTGTTCTCCCTAAACACACATAATTGCATGTCCTCCTCAGGCTTAGCCTATTGTTTTCATTCAGAAATTTGGGGCAGCATTTGCAAGGCCTTCTGATTGGTTTTCAAGAAAATCCAGAAACCGAGATTTTCTTGTAGAATGTTAAATTTTTCAGATGGTGTGTGAGCCAAGGGAAACACTTTGGCAGACCATATCTAGCTAGGTTCTGATGTTTAGTTTTTATGTATATACAAGTAAAGAAACAGAAAAAAATGATATCAAAATTATGTTTCTGACAGGTGATGATTAAATATTTAACATGCAGTTGGAATTACTAATTATGTCCTGAAATTTATCTGAGCTGTTGATTATGAAACGTTATAATCAAGTAAATCCACTATAAACACAGATCTGTGTGTACTTGAAAATAATTTATTTCTAGGTCAGGTGCTGGCTCATGCCTGTAATCTCAGCATTTTGAGAAGCCAAAGTGAGAGGATAGCTTGAGTCCTGGAATTCAAGACCAGCCTAGGCAGCATAGCAAAACTCCATGTTGACAAAAAATAAAAACAAAAAATTATCCCAGCATGGTGGCACATGCCTGTAGTCTCACATACTCAGGAGGTTGTGGTGGAAGGATCACTTAAGCGCAGGAGGTCAAGGTTACAAGAGCCATAATTGCGCCACTGCACTCCAACCTGGGAGACAGAGTCAAAAAAGAAAATAATTTATCTCTATATAGACCTAAACAAGTCAATATTTTCTCATGTTAATGAGTTTCTTACAGGGTAATTACAACACTAAATTGTGCTTCAAACTTCTGTAGCATGTGTGCTTCTGTATACATATGCTTTCTTATCTATTGCTTTTATTTTATTGTTATTAGGACAATTGAAATAAAATCTATCTTCTTAACAGGTTTTTATTTTTTATTTTTATTTATTTATTTTTGAGTTGGAGTCTCACTGTCACTCAGACTGGAGTGCAGTGGCCGCTCCCGACCACCGCAGCCTCAACCTGCTGGGCTCCGGCGATCCTTCCGCCTCAGCCT
The DNA here is from genome assembly GCA_027257055.1 of Cephalopachus bancanus. Taxonomy (NCBI): domain Eukaryota; kingdom Metazoa; phylum Chordata; class Mammalia; order Primates; family Tarsiidae; genus Cephalopachus; species Cephalopachus bancanus. The sequence continues at coordinate 9,547,489 of JAPVLO010000009.1, read as the reverse complement.
TCCAAGTAGCTGGAACTACAGGTGCGTGCTACCACGCCTGGCTAATTTTTTGATTTATTGTAGAGATGAGGTCTCGCCAACTTGCGCAGGCCGGTCTCGAACCCGCGGACTCAGGCAATCCACTCACCTCAGCCTACCAAAGCGCTGGGATTACAGATTGAGCCACCGAGCCTGGCCTTAACAGGTTTTTAAAAGTAAAACTGATCTAGAAACAACACAGTTTTGAACTGTGCTGGTCCACTTATTCACATATTTTTTTCAATAAAAATATTGGGAAAATATTTAAAGATTATGAAAACTTGGAAAAACTTGCAAATAAAGAGCAAAGTCTAGATATTAAAAAATCAAGAAAAAGCTATGCCATGAATGCATAAAACATTTATAGACAGTAGCCTATTTTATCAATGCTACCATAAAATATATGTAAATCTATCATGTAAAGTCAGAATTTATAAAAATTTACATATCGAAATTCTTACAGACCTTACTTGATGCCATTTGCTGTCAAGAGAAATGCAAGCTAGCCAGGCTCGGTGGCTCAGCCTGTAATCCCGCACTTTGGGATGCTGAGGTGAGTGAATTGCCTGAGCCCGCGGGTTCAAGACCCGCCTGGGCAGCGAGACCTCATCTCTACAATAAATCAAAAAATCAGCCAGGCGTGGTAGCACATGCCTGTAATTCCGGCTACTTGGAAGGCTGAGGCGGAAGGATCGCCAGAGCCCAGCAGGTCGAGGCTGTGGTGGCCGGGCGCGGCCACTGCACTCCAGTCTGGGCGACAGAGTGGGACTCCAACTCAAAAAAACAAACAAACAAACAAACAAAAATAAAATATATCAGTATATTACAGTTTATTTAAGCTGATAATAGCCTACCTTCAATTGTATGCCAAAATTCTACACTTACTACCTCCTCAACTTTATCTTAATAAAATCACAGTTTATAACTATTTATATGGTATATTCATTATTATATTTTTACATATACTTATTTCAATGCTTTTATCTTTTAATTTTCATACTAGAATTAAAATGATGTGTACATCAACGATACAGTGGTATGATATTCTGTATCTATGTATTTTCCTTTACCAATGAATTTTATACTTTTTATGCAATTATATTGCTATTTACTGTTCTTTTGTTTCAAGTTGAAGATTTTCCTTTAGTTTTAATGAAATATGGTTTGTTTCCTTCATCTATGGAGGACAGCAATCATTATCATTATTTCCCAGAAAGTACTGTATTTCAAAATGATTTTTGACTGGCTTTTAATTATTTATTCTAGGAACTATCAGAATAACTCCTAAGGAACTCTTGCTGGGTAGGTGCTTGGTGGCTTGGTTTCCTTATGTCTGGACTGCAATCCATTATTTCTTCCATATCATTATTTTTCTTGCCTCAAAATCCAAATAAGCCACAGAAAGAAAGGAAAGTCTCAATATCTTCACATGTGCTCAAAATAAATGAAGAAAAAATAAAACAGATAATTTGACCAACCATGGAAAAAATACTTAAAATATGACTAGCAAGTATTTATATTCATAGTTAACTTGGAATTGTTAATCTCTTTGAAAGAGAGAAATGAGTATTTAAAATAATGACCCAGGCTGGGCTCGGAGGCTCAGCCTGTAATCCCAGTAATTTGGGAGACTGAGGCGAGTGGATTGCCTGAGCCCACGGGTTTGAGACACATCCAGGCAACGTGGTGAGACCTCGTCTCTACAATAAATAAAAAACTAGCCGGGTATGGTAGCGTGCGCCTGTGTTTCCAGTTACTTGGAAGGCTGAGGTGGAAGGATCTCCGGAGCCCAGCAGGTCGAGGCTGTGGTGACTAGGAGCGTGCCACTGCACTCCAGTCTGGGTGACAGAGTGAGACTCCAACTCAAAAAATAAAATAAAATAAAATAAAATAATGACCCATACCAAATCACCTGGAGTTAGCTACCTTCTGTACTGATTTAACTGAATTATTTAACTGCTGTTAAAGTTAGTAAATATTTCCTGTGCACATAACAGACTGAAGAGGATTAAAGTTGTGCTTTTTGAGTTCTGGTAAGATGGCAATGGAACAGGTGGGACTGTGAGATTCTCCAAAAGTGAGTTCCCATACTGTTGCTTTCCCCCCACAGCCCCCGCTCCCCGCCAGTCGCACTGGTCCTAGGACTGGAGGCCTTTGGTCCCACACACTGCCCGGCTACTGCGGCCTGCCACTGCTGCTGTTCTGCCCCAGGTGGTCCCAGGTGGTCCCAGGTCCCCGACCACGTGGAGCTCTTGGCTCCCACCCCAGCTACACCACCTCACCCAGTCCCAAGCAGCTGCCGCCTGTGGAGGCCCTCGGATATCGCCTTGTGGCGATCTGGGTTCCCTTGCAGGCTACACTGCTCCACCCGGCACCCAGTCGCTGCCAGCTCCCTCCCTGGTTGGGCACCCAGCCCCGTCTCAGGCCTCCACAGCCCGCAGAGGCCCTCCGTGCCCACCCCTTGGAGCTACGGGTTCCATCCCTGGCTGAAGCACCCCATGCGTAGCCCAACGCCCCTGTTGGCGCCCCCGCCCCCAGTTCCAGGTCCCCGCCTGGGCTGAAGAGTTCAGCCCCGCCTTGAGCCGCCACTGCTGGCAGGGCCCTATGCGCAGGACCCTTGGAGCTATGGTCTACCCGCTGATGAGATGCCCCACCAAACCCAAAGCCTTTGCTGCCCACACAGGCCCTCGGTGCCGCCCCTCGGAACTCCAGCACCCCTACCTGACTGAAGTGCCTAGCCCTGTCTCAGTCACCACCCTGGCAGGGCCCTCGGCACCCATGCCTGGAAGCTCTGGGCCCCTGCCCTGGCTGAAGCGCCCAAACCCACCTCAAGCTGCTTCCCCCACGGAGGCCCTTGGCGCCTGCACCTCGGAGCTCCAGGCCCCCTCCCTGACTGAAGCGCCCAGCCCTGCCTCAAGTCGCCACCCCTGCAGCGGGCCCTCGGCGCCCATCCCTCTGAGCTGCGGGCTCCATCCCTGACTGAAGCACCACACCAAGCCCTAAGCCACCGTTGCCCACGGAGGCCCTCAGTGTTGCCCCTCAGAGCTCCAGGCCACCTCCCTGGCAGAAGAGCCCAGCCCCGCCTCAAACTGCTGCCGCCCGCCCACGACACCCTCAGCATATGTCCCTTGGAGCCCCAGGCCCCCTCCGGGACCCAAGCACCCCACCCTGCCCCAAGCTGCTGCCACCCACGGAACTCTGGGCTCCCTCCCCAGCTGTAGTGCCCAGCCCCGCCCCAAGTCTCCACACCCAGGGAGGCCCAAGGCTCCTTCCCTGTGGCACTGCAGGCTCCCTTGTTGGCTACAGTGCTCCACCTCCCCAGCCACCCTTACCACTAAGCTGACCAGCAATGCTCAGCAGTCTTGCACTCCACTTCCCCCCACTTGCCCCTGACCACAGTGGGACCAGAGAACATCTGGAGCTCCAGACCAGCCAGACACCAGCATTGTCCCATGAGCTCCACCCAGCTCTGCGCCTCCTCCAATGTGGAAACTAAGAACAAAGAAAGAAAAAGAGGTCCGAGTTGCATGTGACACACCAATCTACAGCACCTGACTGTCTTGCCCCCCCCCCCCCGCCACCAGCTGGATCAGGCTGCAGTAGAACCTGGGATCATCTGGAGCTCTGTGACCAGGCAGAGACCTGTAGTGACATGCCCACAGAGCTCTGCCCAACTTGGGAGCTAAGACCTCATGGTTGTGTAAGGGAACAGTACATCTTAAGGAGTTTCATCAGCTTGTGTGTCTGTATGATTGTATGTCCTAGTTTGTTTATTGTTGTCACTGTTCTTTTTGTTTGTTTGATTGTTTTTGTTTTCTCTTACTCTTATCTGTCTTCAGGTCTTTTTTCATTTATTACTGGCTACCTATGTCTGTTCTCCCTTTTACTCTTTTGTCTCCACCTTCTGCTCCCCCCCATTCCATTTCTTTCCCTTTTCTTACATCATTTTACTTTCAGGGAGCAAACCAATACCTCCACTTCATGAACAGATTACAAGGCAGTGGGAAGCAGGATCCAGCATATCCATACACCTGTCATTGGATATTGGGATCTGCAGATGAATTTTGAATCACAGCTCTCCCCTCAAACAAATCTCAAAGCTGCAAAAGGTGTATCCCTCAACCTACAGTCCAGTCTCAGAATTGAACAAAGTCAGAAGATTCACATAAGGAAGAATAGATTGAGCAAACAGAAGCAAAAACCAACCCCACCACCCCTGAACAACAGATTTAAAGAAGATGGGGGGGAAAAAGGAAACAGTGGGGAGGCAAATCTACACAAATGAAGAAAAATCAAAAGAAGAATATAGGTCTCACATAGACCCCTGGGAGATCAGCTATTGAGAAAACAGACATTGGAATGCAAACAATGAAGAGGCCTCAGAATGACTGGTCACATACTACAAACCCAGATATCAAGACATTAATAGAGAGAATAAAAAGAATAGAGGAGAGACAAGAGGAAAATAGGAAGGAGTTGATAACTGAGATAAGAGCAGTAAAGAATACTGTGATTGAAATAAATAACAAACTAATAAGCATAGAAAGCAGAATTAGCCAAGCAGAAGACAGAATCTCAGAACTTTAAAATCAAAATATAGAACTAAACCAAACTGTCAAAAACATAGAAAATAAGATTAAAAAGACAGAACAAAACCTTCAAGAGATGAGTGATTACTTCAAGAGAATGAACCTAAGGGTAACTAGCCTTCCTGAGGCAGAAAGAGAGACAGATACCACCCTGGATCAAACATTCCAACAAATTATTCAAGAAAACTTCCCTCACCTCATTAATGATGTGAAAATCAAACACAAGAAGTCCAGAGAACCCCAGCAAGACAAGAAACGAGAAGACCAACTCCTAGGCACATAATAACCTGCCTGAACAAAGTAGGTATAAAAGAAAAAATCGTAAAATCAGCAAGAGAAAAAAGTCAGACTACCTACTAGGGAAGACCAATTAGAATAGCAGTAGATTTATCTACAGAAATATTTCAGGCTAGGAAAGCTTGGAATCGATATTCAAAGTTCTCAAAAATAAACAATTTCAACCAAGAATAACCTACCCAGCCAAGCTGAGCTTCATCAGTGAGGGAGAATTACAATCTTTCCCAGACATTCAATCCCTAAGAACTTATGCTGCCTCCTGACCAACCCTACAAGAAACTCTTAAGAAAGTATTCAACACAGAAGAAAAGGGAAAAAGAACAACAATGTTCTTCACAAGAGTGCAGGAAAAAGATTGAAAACACACATGAACCAATCCAAAAAACCAAAAGAAAGACAACAAACAAACAAGTACAACAACAACTCTATAAGAACATCATGACAAAGATAAACCCTGACATTTCAATAATTAGCCTGGAAGTGAATGGACTAAATGCACCACTGAAAAGACACAGGATGGCAAAATGGATAAAATATCATGAGACAACAATATATTGTTTCCAGGAGACTCATCTCACCAGAAAGGACACTCACAGACTCAAAGTAAGAGGATGGGAAACAAATTTTCAGGCAAACGGAACACAAAAGAAAGCTGGAGTTGCAATCTTAATCTCAGACAAAATACCCTTTAAGCTATCAAAAATCAAAAAAAATGAAGAAGGTCACTATATAATGATAAAAGATTCAATTCATCAATAAGAAATATCCTTCCTAAACATATATGCACCTAACATAGGAACACCAATGCTAGTAAAGCAGCTTCTAGGCAAACTTAAAAAAGAGATTGACTCTAACACTATCATAGCTGGGGACTTTAATACCCCACTCACAACCCTAGACAGATCATCAAGACAAAAAATCAGCAAGGACACCCAGAACCTCAATGAGACTCTTGAACTAAGTTGTGCTTTTTAGCAGGGGGGAAAAAACCCAAATTCTAAGGCCTTCTGTTCCTTATAAGCCAAAAAGTATATATTTATTTCAATAATATATGGCATAAACTATGAGTGTTAAAAGAATGATAATATTTCATCTATTTGTTTATTCAGCAATGGGTACAAGGCACCAAACTATACTGTGGTTATAGAACATGGCTGCTATTTTTCAAGAACCTAGTAAGTGGTACTAAGTATGTAGACAATAGCAATAAAGTGTTTCAAGTACCATGATAAGGCTAAACTTAACTGTTCTCAGGTGAAGAAATGTAGTAAAAAGAAAGAAAAGATTTCTCTCTAGATTATATAATATATATTATATGTAATTATATATAGTATATATGGGGACTAATGAAGAATGATTTGGCAGAGCCAGAGCAAAATATTTTGAAGAGTGAAATGGTTATAAGGATTTTCAGATTAGGGAGAAATGGTGAAATAATAAAAGCCAAAGCAGTTCAACATCTTTGGTAAAGTGCCAAGGAAAAACAAATATTAAATGAACAAAACATATTACAAAATTGCACCTATGTATGATCTTATTTGGGAGTAAAATGAACGAAACAAGTAAATATTAATATACATATAGAAAATATTGAAAGATTTTTTAAAACTGTTGACAGTGGTGTTTTAAGGTACTCTCACTTTCTGTTACATATTTATGTAATTTTACATCTTATATAACACATTTACAAGATGGATATTAATATATAAGCTGCATTGTAGTATTTTCTTTATTTTTATGATTGTTTAGGGTTTCTCCAATCTTTGAAAAGCAAAGCATCCATACCAATCCTTTATATGTCATACTCATGTTTTTGACATTGATACAGCTAAGCAGCTTTATTGGCAGTTTTTCTCATGGTCTTCAAATACATAGAGCAACAGTAAGGTCAATCTGCAGCTCAGACTAACCTTTCGTTGGGTATGATTTTTTTTTTTTTTTTTTTTGCTGTTTTCTGGATAAGTAAAATATCACCGAATGCTCTAAGTGATAGTTTATTGTAAAGACTTTTATATTTTTGTAATATAATTTCCTATTATTATCTTTCAAACTTTATCAAAATTTGTCACTCTTGTGATATCATCATTATTCTGCGTTTGAAGTTGTATCTCATGTTATATGTTTCTAAAGGAAAACTTGCCTGTAGTGTGAATAGCACATTTAGATGTGGCATCTGCATAATTTCATGATGAGATTCTCAGAAAAATCCTTTTGTAATATAAACATAATTATATAATTCATAAAATTTGAACCAGGATTCAGTTACTTACAAATTAACATAACATCAATGTTTTCAAAAGGAAAATCCATTTAAACTCACCATCAAAATATGCATAATTCAAAATATCATATTTTAGAGAGTATTTTTGTTATATTATCTATTTTCAATGGCATATTGAGACCTGCTTATTAAGAAAAGGTTTTTTTCCTCATATCATTCTTCCCACAGCAACTATTTTGTAAATATTTTAGATTTGATAAATTATACAATTTGTTAAGTGGTATGTGACTAGATCATAAATAAAAAACCCAGAATGAATGTACTGAAGTACTGAACTAGGTGGCTACTGTATGATCTCCTTGTTGAATTTAAGACAGCAGTTTAAACCATAAAGTTTTCTCCCAATAACCTGGTCTGAATTTTTTTGATAGATGAGTATTCATCCTGAATAACTATTACAGGATAGCGAAATGGAAAAGTTATAAGAAGTATTAACCATTTTAAATAATATATCTAGACCTGTTCATCATCTCGGGGTATATATGTGTGTTTCAATAAATAATGAAGTGATATTAATTCAAGTATTCAATTCTAAGATTCTTGGCTCTTTTGAAATGAGTTATTGAAGCTTGAAATTCTATTTTAAGAGAGGTAAAGACTTTTGAAGGATAGGATCAAAGTCTCATAGACAAAAAGATGGTGTTTTGTTGTTTTCCAGTTTTAAAAAACTGCCCATAGAAATTATCTGTTCAGATAAACAAATATTCTTAGCCAGATCATTTAATATTGAGGAATCCAAACCCTCATAATTGATAGGGAACAACCATTTTTGTCATTTTCATATGGTACTCTAGCCGCCTACATCCATCAGGCTGCCTGCCACCCTTCTACTTAAGAAGTAATAAGATTGGATGAATTAGGTTGGCATACAATATGTTTTATATTTAAAGACATATAAGAACAATTGTATCTATATAATTACTTTTTTCTTGTCTTTTATTTCTAGGAATCATAACCATACCTACTGCTGCAACTGGAATGTTTTCAGGAGGATATATTGTTAAAAAATTCAAATTGAGCTCAGTTGGAAATGCAAAATTTGCAATTTTTACTGCTGTACTATTCTATTTCCTACAATTGTTAAAATTTGCTCTAATCTGTGAAAGCAAACCAGTTGCCGGCCTAACCTTGACCTATGATAGGTTTGTATATATCACTATTTCAATAGCATAATAGGTTAACAATCCATTTAAAAGTCAGTAAAATAGGGCAGAAATGAATTTTAACTAAATTTTCTTTTAACTGAGAAAAATTTTAATTGTCAAAAAACTTAAGATGTTTATTTTTTAAGACTTCAAAAATTTCTTGCATTTCTACTTTGAAGAAAAGCACTATACAAGGGAGACAAAAAAAAAAACCCAAAACAGATTTATCTTTTGGAGGATGGGACCCTTGTAGTACGGGCTTCCTCCACTAGGTAAGTATTCTAGGAATCCATCAGTAGCAGTGTACCAACTAGCATTGTTGTGAATGGCTGCATTGTGGAAGAAACACCCAGAGTTGTAGCAAACAGTTGACTGGCTCTTTCACCATGACAACACACCTGTCCACACCATGCTAAGTGTTCAGCAGTTTTTGACCAAAAATTGCATGACTTCCATTCCCTACCCTCCCTATTCACCAGATAGAACCACAAGCAACTTTTTTTGTTTCCCTGGATGAAAAAGTCCTCAAAGGGAAATATTTGGTTGATGTGGGAGAGGTGAAACAAAAAATGGCAGAAGCACTAAAAGGCATCAAAATTGATGAGTTCAAAAACTGTTTAGAGCAATGGGAAAGGTGTTTCAATAGGTGTGTTGCATCAACCATAGAGTACTTTGAAGGTGACTAAAGTTTAAACATGTAAGAACAAATACACGTTTTTTGGTAAATAAATTCTGGGTTTTTTGGGTCCTCCCTTGTAGGTTGTAATAACAATAACTACCACTTATGGAGTACTCACAATGAGCAGTTGGTACATTTATCTCCATTTTATGAATGGGGAAGGTAAAGCTTAGAGAAATATGCAGATGACACAGATAACAATGCTAAGATTCCGACTCAAATTTAGGGATTTTGACTCCAAAATTTTTAGTCTAAACCACAGCAATCTTGGATAGATTACAAATAAATAACATTCTCCAAAAGTGACTGAATAACCTACATTTACACTTTATTTTGATGTTGAATAACAATCTTTATAAAATAACACATTTTTACATCATAGTGCTGTATCATTTCTACAAGCTAATATTTTTTCTTCTCATATTATCTTCACTGTAAGCAGAATTAGGAAATATCCTATATGTAATTGCATATTAGATCTTGGAGAATTTTTACTTTTCCATTATTATCATGTATTGTGAAGAAATTTTATCACTACATTCTCTACCCTAAATTGGGAGCAAGATTCTTGTGAAGACTTCTAGTCATCTTCTGATTATAGCCAACAGTTTAAACTTAGGAAGTTTCACATACAAACAAAAGCAAAGATCTTCAGGTCACAGTTCAGTAACCATGCTCTTTAGTATTGCTTATTGTTGGCTCTGAGCTTTCAACCTTGGATCCAATGAGGTATTGATTTTAACTTGTCAAATCTCCCCACATTTCATTATCTAAATGTTATCCTCTTTTTGGAAGCTTGCCAAGTTAATCTTGAGTTATTTCCCTGCTTGCTCCTAATCCTGAATGGTTGTTGAGCTCTCCTGTCCACCTACCTAGTAAATAAAAGCACACTGTACCTAGAACATTAAATTTTGAAGGTGTTAGGGCTCAATTAGTAGGCCAGTGTCATGGGAATAAAGCAAAAAATTGTAGAAGCAAAACAAAAAAGTTTATTCACATCTAAGATAGGATGGGACCAATGCCAAGGATAGCATGGTAGTGGATACATAAAGTATTTGAGGTTTCTATAAGAAAATAGGGTGGGTTAAAAAAATTGTCTCTAGCAACTGTATTCTTGGGTGTTAACAGCATAAGGTCTTGTGCCTCGTCAAAGTAACCCATCTTGTAATTTCCAGATGGTGAACTGGTGGTTTGTCACGGAGGGCTGATCACAATAGATTAGGCCATATTGGCCCTTTATGGCTGGAAGGCAAATACTGAAATTGAAAAATATCAGTACTTGGGGTTGCAAAACAATTATCAATAGCCACCTCCGGGAAATACATTCTGCCTTTTGTTAATGATTGAGGACAAGTTAAAATAATTTGTTAAGAAAGCATGACAGAGCAGTGTTAAAATGACTGCAATTTAGCAAAGGTTACTCAACTTTTGACTTTTTACCCTTTCAGGAGGTAAAAGAACCTGAGAGATCATGCAGTCCAAACCTTGCTTATCCCTTCCTTTTTTTATTTGAGGCCCAGAAAAATTGTAACTTGTTTGAAGTCACCCAAAGACTCTAGATTGATGCTGTATCACACCATTAGTTCCAAAGGCTTCCTTGTTGTCAGGGCAGGTGTTAGTCTGAAGCCAGTTTCCTGAAAAAGAGTATAATAACTGTATCTTTTATTCAAAAGATTGCAGCTAGAGTTCTATGGGATTTCTTTTATTTAACTCAATGTTTGTGAGTACTTCTTAGAGGTGAATATGTATAGGATACATCAATTTCCTCATAAAGATCCTAGCCTTATGATAGCAAGTAATAGAATCAATATGGTCAACACTTGTAAAATGCTAGTCAGTGGGATAAATTTTGACTGTATAAGTTAGTGCAGAGGTCTCATAATGTGTCCTTTCTCTAGGAGGTCCATGAGCCTTTAGCAAGGGGCCTACAAATTCTTAACTATTTTTATAGTAATTCTAAGACATTATTTACCTTTTTACTCTCATTCTTCCAAGAAGGTAGAATAGTATTTTCTAAGACAAGATATGTGATAATGCCATCAGTCTGATGACTAATGATATGTGTGCTTATGTATTTTTGTGTGTTCAAAATTCCTTAATGTTAACTTCCAATGGATTATATGTCAATAGATATAACTCATCTAATAAAAAAACCTCTGGATCCCTTCAGTACTTGTTAAGAGTGTGAAGGACTCCTGAGAACAAATTTTTTTTTCCAAAAAACTTCCTATGAGGTTCACAATATTATCTGTGACTTATAAATGGCAAAAATGATCTTAGAAAGAATAGTCACATTGCTAGGATGTGAAAGAACTAATATGAACACAGGAATAACTGATAGCAGTATCTTAATAGGTCATTGTATTAGTCCATTTGGGCTGCTATAACAAAATATTGGCTAATTTATATATACAAATAAAAGTGTATTTCTCACAGTTCTGGAAGTTACAACATCCACGACCAAGGTGCTGGCAGATTTAGTGTCTGGTGAGGGCCTTTTTCTAATTCAGAGATGGTGTCTTGCTCCTGTGTCTTGACATTGTAGAAGGGGCACGGGGTCATTAATTCCATTCATGAGGACTCACCCATGTGACCTAATTACCTCCTGAAGGCCCTATTTCTTTATTTTATTAATTTAAATTTAAGTACATGCACAGGTTTTTTACAGAGGTATATTGTGTGATGGAAAAATTGGACTTCTATTGATCCCATCACCCAGGTGATGAACATGGTACCCAACAGGTGATTTTTCAATATTTACCCTTCTCCCTCTCTCCTCACTTTAGGAGTCCCCAGTGTTTATTGTCCCCATTTTTATGCCCATGTGTACCCCATGTTTAGCTACCACTTATAAGAGAGAACATGATGGGTTCAGTTTGTTGCTTCAGTGATAATTCTGAATAATGGCCTTTACCTACATCCATGTTACTGCAAAATACACGATTTCAGTTTTCTTTATGACTGCAAAGTATTTCATTGTATAAACATACCACATTTTTCTTATCCATTCTACTGTTGATGGGCACCTAGGTTAGCTTCATGTTTTTGTGATTGTGAATAGTGCTGAAATAAACAAACGAGTGCAGGTATCTTTTTGGTAGAACGATTTATACTCCTTTGGTATATACCCAGTCGTTTGGTATATTTCTGAGTGCAAAACTGAGTAGTAAAATGATTTTTCATTATTTGAGAACTCTCCAAACTGCTTTCCACATGGATTGAACTAGCTCACATTCCCACCAACAGTGTATAAGCATTCCCTTTTCTCTGCAATCTTGCCAATATTGTTTCTTGGCTTTCTAATAATGACCATTCTGACTGGTGTGAGATGTTGTCTAATTGTGGTTTTGATTTGAGTTTCTCTGATTATTAATGATGCTGAAGATGTTTTCATGTTTTGTTGGTCATTTGTATGTCCTCTTTAGACAACCTACAGAATGAGAGAAAATATTTGAAAACTGTGAATTCAAAAATGGTCTAATCTCCAGAATTTATAAGGAACTTAAATGAATCTTCAGGAAAAAAAAACCCAATTGCCCTACCTCTTAAAACCATTACATTGGAGATTAGATTTTAATGTATGAATTTGGGGAGACATAAACATTTAGATCATTAGTTGTAAACCATTCTGCTTAACCACACCCAGCAATATGTCCTCAGAAAAATAGTATTAGATGCTTTTTAATAAAATTATTGATAATGTAATTTCAGTACCATAAATATTTTTCTTTATTTAAATTATTCATTCAGAGATAAGTCAATCATGAATTATCAAATTTTTGCAAAAACAAAAGCACAACTTTAAAAATCTTTACGCAGAAAATTGATTATGCAAATAATCTATTTCATAATTTCAGTCATGTTATAAAATTATACTTTATAATTTATAATCATATTATAAGGTAAATTAGTACAAAGTACATTCTAGTTTCATTTTTAAAAATATAGAGATTTTCCAACCTGTTTCAACTGACTCAATTATTCTAGATTTTTCATTCCTCAAAGGTTCTGTCTTACCATGTTATTTTCTTATGTAGTTGAAACACAGATTTTTAAATTCAACCAAGTTAAATAACATTCATAGATTCACAGGATTTTACAATGACCTGGGAGAAACCTCAGTCTAATATCATTACTAAATGGAGACAAACTGAATCTCAAAAAATTGAAGTGACTTATCTAATGAAAAATTTGATAGAGTCATAATTATCTCTTGACTTGGTCTTACTTAACCTCTTTTGCTTCTTTTGTGAAGTTTTACTTTTTTCTTGGTAATAAGTCATGATAAAAATGAAGAGTAAAAAGTGAATAAGCCTTTTTAAAAAAACTTTGTCATTTTGGCATCTTCAAATCAGATTTGCCTAATTAAAGGAAAATAACTTTCTCTTATTTCCCTTTTCTTTTTCTCTTCTTTACTCTTGGCTTCTCCTCTACTTCCTATCTAGCTCCTCCTCCTTCTTATTCTTGCCCACCTTCTCACCCACCTCCGCCTCCCTCTCTTCTTTATCTTCTTTCTCTTTTTTAATAATATCTATCCTATTTTCGGAAATAATCCAGTGGCATCTCATATAGATATACCACTTATTACAACTCAGACGGCAATTGTGATAAAAGTCAATGGGAACGAGTCTGAGGGACTAATGGAATAACTTACATGTCATCTTTTCTAGCAGGGTGCAAATTTTCAAGTGGCAATAAAAAGCCTACAGTGAGTATTAGTTTTTACTTTCTGTCCTTTCCTTGGTCAAAATCAAAATTTTGTTTAACAAATAATTACTAACTCTTTCCATAAGTTAAGTCTCCAGCCAAACAAAACGATTCCAATATTATCTGTCACCTGATGGTTGTGATGTTGTATAAAAAAAGCTTCATATAAAATCCGGCTTAGGACACAATCAGGTTTTTCTGTTACTTGAGTTCTTAATTTGGGATTATTCTAATTTTCTCCCTTGAAATTGTGAGAACATGATCTTTTAGAATTTGAAGGTACTTAGGACTTCGTTTGACTAAAGCATATGCACTCCATTACGTTGGAATTACTTCTCCATTTAGAAGTTAGGAAAAAATCATGAGTTAACCAGTTATCTGCACTATGCACCTCACTAGGACAACAATTTACATGCAATTATATATATATGTAGTTCCTGATGAGTTTAGCTCAGGACTCACTATTCTTTTGACTTTCCAAGAACTTAGTCAAGGCTTACGCACATTTCATTGATCAATTCTTTATTTCCTATTTAGATTTTTCCAAAACTGGCACTTCTCCTACCTAGGATAATTTAGTATCCTGCTCATTTATTGCCAACATATCCCATAGAAATGTCAGTTCTTCTTCACTCAAAACATATCTTGTGAGTTATGGGTTTTCTCCAATCTCCTGGATAAATCCCAATAGTTGGGGATCAGATATGGTGCTCCCCATACCTCCAGTCCACTCAACATCTCACGAAGTTTCTCAGGCCCTTTTGCTATTACTAACATTAGCAATATAGTCAGCTATGATTATTGCACTCTGTCGCACCCTTTTGTGTTGGTTTTCTAACGTTTTCCATATTTATTTTCCCCATTGCTCTATTAATTGTATCTTGGAAAGATATGGATAACTTTGAAAAATAAAGCACCCTAGGATCTTTGAAGATAGGTCACAACTTTAGTAAACTTACACAAACGTGGCCCAAAGACTGTACTTCAAATACCAGATCTCACATTCATGGCTATAGTGACTTTTTGTAAGGGTATCCCATTTAATCCATTTTCACTTTGCCCTCTAGCAAAGGCCTGAAAGAGATATGATGTTAGAATACTAAGAGAGCTCTGTCTACCATAGAGGCATCATCTTTTTAATACTGGCAATGACTGTACAATTTGGGGACTAATGCTAAGTTATTTTTACCTAAATTCTTATTAATAAATCATCTCTTCTTAAAATAATGTATTCTGTATCAAAGTTGGGTTTTTTCGGTCAATATGCTTGCTCAATAAAAGATTTGTCTATATTGTTCCTAGTGAATAAAAAGTTTAAAAGTAGCTTGATAGAACCATAAAATTGTGGATTTAAATTCTTCCAATATTCCTCTTTCATTAATTGGTCTTTAGCACTAACAAGTTTAAAACAACTTTTTCTTAAACTTTAGTTTAGCCTGCAACTAGAACAAAATGTATTAAAGCCACCTATCTTCAAAAAATGTTTGCCTGATTAAATCTCAAATCACTTTTTCCTAAGTTTTCCCCTTCTGTCCTTTAACCATTAGTCATGGCATTCTGCTGCTTTGAATTTTTCTGGCAATAACATTATCTATTTTATTATTTGTCACTATGGTCTTAGATGTTGTTTTGCCAGATAAAATAAAATTCCAGTACACTTGCCTGGTTTTATTTCTCCCAGACTCTGCTCCATTCTCATGGATAGTTCTAGATTTTGGCCCCTCTTAAACTAATATATTTTCTGAATTCATTAGGCAATCTTTCCCCAGGGTATGCCCCTGATACTTAGTAAAGATTGTTAAAGGGAGTAAGTGTTTTATAAAAAGCAAAAGTGTGTGGAAGAGAAATATTTAAAATGTATGTTAATGAGAAAGTTATAAAGTGAATTTCAGACATTATTTAAAAATTATTTTTAATATTAAAAGTAAGAAAGAGTTAAATGTTAATAGTGAATTACATCTTCTTGTACAGAAAAGAATCCAGGAAATTATTTGGTCTTTCATATTAAGCAACTGTATTTTTAGATTTTTTTAAGCTATCAACATATAAGTTTGAATGAATATTTCTTTAAATACAATGGAATGTATTTATAGCCCTGTTGTGTTTCACAATTATATTGCGTAATATTTTAAAAACCATTTTTTAGGTGTTTTATAACTGTAGCTGTGTCAAAGTAACTAGTTTCCAGAACACAAATTATTCAGTCCATTTGGGTGAATTCCCAAGAGACAATGCTTGTAGAAGGAAATTTTACACTTACATTGCAATAAAAATGTTGGGGTTTTTTTTCACTTCAACTGGAAGCACTTTGTATATCATGCTGATTAAGTATGATTTTTCAAAAAACTTTTGTTTTATATTGGGCTGTAAAGACACCTAATGATATACATATTTTCCATAATGCATTTGGAATGCAAATTTATATTTTGCTAAATTTTAATTTCCCCAAAATGAATTTTCTGAGAATTATTGTGATACTTCAGTACTGTAATTAATAATTTTGCCTTGAATTCTTCCATTATGAAATCTAGATTTTATGCTTTCTTCTCTTACTAAGAATCTTAAGACACAGACTGATAATTACTTCAGTTGTGAAAGAATCTCAGTATGATTCAAAAAAAAAAAAACCCTTTTAATTTTAAGTTGCTGTGTATCCTAATGGGCTTATCAGCATAAATCATCTGTTGAATACATTGAAAAAAAATTTGGGAATCAAATATAAACATAAACTTCAGTCTATAATGAAATTCCTAAACTTTTAATCCATCCACAGCATGGCTTCTCACCTAGTCGCCTCAATGTCCTTGTAGATAAAATGAAAATATATGAAAAAATTCTTTCTTTTTTTTTGTTCATTAGACAGCTATTTAGAATCATGCTTGATGAAGAATAGTTAATGGTGAATAAAAGCAATAAGATACCCGCCATATCCCTTAGAAAACGACAGAAAAGACTGATGTGAGACAAAAAACCTTAAAAAAATAAACATATACCTACAAATTGTTCTTAGTCCTAATGAGAAGAAATACTGCTATTAAAGGGAATAAATATCTAATTTGGGACTCAGGTGGGGGACTGTGAGGATGAGAACTCAGAGAGTACTTCTCAAAAGAAAACACATTTGATCTAAAGTTATCCAGATGGAGGGCCTTTAGGGAGAGGATCTAAATGCTTATGCCTTAAGGCAGGAAAGAGCTAGCATGTTTGAGGAACGAAAAGGAGCTCATTGATTGGAACATACTGAATGAGAGGGGTATGACATAAGGTAAGATTGAAGAGTAGGGAAGGAGGCAAATAATGCAAGCCCTATTGGTCAAGTTAATCATTTAATCACTTAAAACTGAAAACACAGAAAGACTTGAATGTGGATATTAAAAATATATGAGTCAGGGTCTCGCTATGTCACCCAGGCTGAATTGCAGTGGCAAAATGAGCACAATTCATGGTAGCCTTCATTTCCTGGGCTCTAGCAATCCTCCTGCTTCAGCTTCCCCAGTAACTGGGACTATAGGTATGCAACACTATGCCCGGCTTTTTTCTTTCTTTCTTTCTTTTTTTCTTTTGTAGAGATGAGGTCCTCTCTATGTTGCCCAGGCCGGTCTCAAACCCCAGACTCAAGTAATCCTCTTGCCTCAAGCAATCCTCCTGCCTCAATTTCACAAAGTGCTGAGATTACAGGCATGAGCCACTACAACTGGCCAGACTTCTTAATTTATACCCTTTTATGAGAGAAATCGGGTTTTATGAAACACTGTTCCATCATTAATGATAGTTATATTTTATCTTATTGTGAAATTAATTAAATCAACATATACAATCCAACATTCAGGAGAAATTATGTAGCCAGAGATAAATTTTAGAACCAGAAACATATAGACAATATTTAAATACAAGGAATTATTGAGATATACAAGGAATTATTGACTTAATACATATAAAAACAAGATCCTAGGACAATGACCCACTTGTTCTAACTTTAGAGATCAATCATGGAAGTAAAGGATACTGACAAGGAAGTCACATGAGTTATGAGAAAAACTAGAAAAAAGAGAGATGTCCTTGAAACTTAATGAAGAATATAACAAGCAAGAGGGAGTAAACAACCCTGTCAAGGGGCTGCTGAGAGGTCACAGAAGTTTAGGGTCTAGAAAGTGACCACTGGATATTATTATCTACTGGTCACTGTTAGCATAAACAAAAGTAGCATATGAATATGAGAAGGGGAAAAGGATGTTTTGTTTTAATTTTATCATTATGGATTTAGGAGTTTAAATGCAGTTGTGAAACATGGATGTATTATGTAGTGGTGAAGTCTGGGCTTCCTGTTCCCATCTGTTGAATAGTGTACAACAGGTGATATTTCAACCTTCATCCCCCATCTTGAACCTCCCAACTTTTGGAGTCTCCGTTGTCATTATTATACATTGAATGTCTGTGTGTACCCATTGTTTAGCTTGCACTCATAAGTCAGAATCTTTGGCTTTTGACTTTCTGTTTGAGTCATTTCCTTAAGGATAATCGCCTCCAGTTCCATCCTTATTGCTGCAAAAGACAAGATTTCATTCTTTATTATGATTGAGTAGTATTTCATTGTGTGTGTGTGTGTGTGTGTGTGTGTGTGTGTGTGTGTGTGTGTGTGTGTGTTACAGTTTTTCACCTAATTATCCATTGAGGGACAGAGGTTGATTCCATGACTTTTGCTATTGTGAATAGTGCTGCTATAAATTTATGAGTGCTGTTGTCTTTTTGATAAAATGATTTATTTTCCTTTGTGTAGCTACCCAGTAGTGAGATTTCTGGGTCAAGTGATAGTTCTATTTTTTTATTTCTTTGAGAAATCTCATACTGTTTTCATAGAGGTTGCACTAACTTACATTTCCACCAACAGTGTACAAGTGTTCTCTTATCTCTGCATCTTCATTAACATCTTTTTTTTAAAAAAATAGCCATTCTGACTAATGTAAAATGGCATCTCATTGTGGTTTTAATTTGCATTTCTCTGATGATTAGTGATGTTGTGTATTTTTTCAATTTTTTTGTCTTCTGGATGTCTCTTTTAAACAAGTGTCTGTTCATACTCTTTGCTCATTTTTAATGGGATTATTTGTTTTTGCTGGATTGTTTGAGTTCTGTATAGACTGAATATTAGCCTCTTCTTGGATGCAGTATTTGCAAATATTTTCTCTTCTGTAGATTATCTGTTTACTTGGTTGATTATGTCTTTGACTGTTCAGAATCTTTTTAGTTTATCTAAGTCCCATTTGTCCATTTTTGGTTTTGTTGTTTCTTTTTCTGGAATTAGTCACAAATTTTTTTACCTACACATACATCTGTTTACTCCATTGATTATTTCTTCAACTTTGAAGAAGCTTTTTAGTTTATCTAAGTCCCATTTGTCTGTCTGTGTGCGTGTGTGCACTTCCTTTTGAGAACTTAGTCATAAATTTTTTTATCTAGACCAATGTTCAGAAAAGTTTTTCCTAGGTTTTCTTCTAGGATTTTTATAATTTCAGGTCTTACATTTAATTCTTTAATCCATCTTAAGTTAATTTGGTGTGTGGTGAAATATAGAGGTCCAGTTTTATTCTTCACATATGGTTCTCCAATTTTCCCAGCACCATTTATTGAAAAGTGTATATTTTTGCTGATTTTTATCAAAAATCAGATGGTTGTAGATATGTAGTTTTATTTATGGGTTCTTTATTGTGTTCCATTGGTCTGTGTGTCTGTTTTATACCAGTACCATGTTCTTTTGGCTTCTTTAGCCTTATAGTATAATTTGAAGTATAAATATATGGATAATAATTATAGTATAATTTTAAGTCAGGTAATATGATGCCTCCAGCTGTATTATTTTTGCTTAGGATGACTTTGGCTTTGGGCTCTTTTTTGGTTCTATAAGAATTTTGGGGTAATATGTTTATTTTAACAATATTGATTCTTATAATTTATGAGCATGACATGTTTTTCCATTTGTTTGTGTCATCTGTGATTTCTTTCATGAGTGTTTTCTAGTTCTTCTTGTAGAGATATTTTATCTCCTTGCTGAAATAAATTTCTAGTACTCTATTTTATTGTAACAATTGTAAGTGGGATTAGTTTTTTAATTTGGTTCTCAGCTTAATTGTTATTGGTGTATAGAAGTGCAACTGATTTGTGTACATTTATTTTGTATTCTGAAACATTACTGAAGTCATTTAATCAAATTTAAGAGTCTTTTGGAAGCATCTTTAGGATTCCTTAGGTAAAAAATCAGTGAACAGAGATAAGTTGACTTACACTTTCCCAATTTGAATGCCTTTTATTTCTTTTTCTTGCCTGATTGCTCTAGCTAGGACTTTCAGTACTATATGGAATAGGAGTGGTGAGAGTGGTAATCCTTACCCTGCTCCACTTCTTAGAGCAAATGCTTACATTTCTCCATTTGCTTTTATGTTGGCTTCTATTATTTTGAGGTATGCTTCTTCCATGTTTAATTTGGTAAGGGTTTTCATCATGGGAAATGCTGAATTTTGTTGAATTCTTTTCTGCATTTGTCAACATAATCATGTGATTTCTGTTTATGTGATGAATCACATTTATTGATTTGTGTATGTTTACCCCACTTGACAATGGTGTATTATTGTTTTGATATATTGTTGTTTTCGGTTTGCTAATATTTGTGAGGGTTTTTGCATTTGTGTTCATCAGGAATATTGGTCTGTAGTGTTCTTTTTTTCTTGTGTTCTTGTCTGGATGGTGATGGCTTCTTAGAATGAGTTAAGAAAGATTCCATCCTTTTCAGTTTTTAAGAATAGTTTCAGTATAATTGGTACCAGTTCTTCCTTGTACATCTGGTAAAATCTGACTGTAGCATCAGGTCCTGGGCTTTTTTGCTATTGTTGTTGTTGGGAAATTTGGTTATTTGCTCATTCAATATCACTACTTATTATTGGTTTTTTTCAGAATTTTAATTTCTTCCCTGTTCAATTATGGGAGGTTGCATGTTTCCAGAAATGTATCAATTTCCCTTAGGTTTTCTAGTTTGTGCATCTAGAGATTCTCATAGTAGTCTTGAATGATCTTTTGTATTTCTGTTGTATCAGTTGATGTTGCTTCTTTATCACTTCTAATTGTGCTTATTTGAATCTTATCTCTTTTTTCTTGGTCAATATAGATAGTAGATCTTGAATTGTGTTTATCTTTTCAAATACGTAATTTTTCTTTCACTGATCTTTGCCTTTAAAACATATCTGGTCTCCACTTTAGTTACCTCTGTTCTGATGTTTGTTATTGCTAGCTTTGGATGTGGTTTGTTCTTGTTTTCCTAGTTCTGTGAGATGCACAATTAGGTTGTTAATTTGCCATCTTTCTATCTTTTTGATATAGGCATTTAGTGCTACAAGTTTCTGTCTCAGCATTTCTTTTGCTGTATCCCAGAAGTTTTGATATGCTGTGTATTAATTTGCATTTATTACAAAAAAAATTTTGTAGTGCCTGCCTTAATTTTCATGTGACTGAACAATCATTTCAGAGCAGATTATTAAATTACGTATTTGTATAGTTTTGAGGGTTTCTCTTAATATTTATTTCTAAAGTTGTTCCACTGTGGTCTGAGAAGTTACTTTACATGGTATTTATGGCCTAGTATATGGTCAATTTTAGAAAATGTTTTAGGAACAGATTTTTTTAAATGCACATTCTGCCGTTATAGGGTAAAATGTTCTGTAAATGTCTATGAGGTCTATTTGGTCTAGAGTTTAAGTCTAGTTTCTTTGTTGATTTTCTCCTTCAATAATCTTTCTAGTGCTGCTAGTGGGATATTGAAGTCTCCCACTATTATTGTATTATTATTTCTTTTACTAGGTCTAGCAGTATTTATTTCATGAATGTGAGTGTTCCAGTGTTGGGTGCATTTGTATTTAGACTTGTTATCTTCTTGTTGGATTGATCCCTTTATCATTATATAATGACTTTCTTTCTTTCTTTTTAATACTATTGTTGATTCAAAGTCTGTTTTGTCTATTATAAGCACAGCTACTTCTGCTTCCTTTTAGTTTCTGCTTGCATGGAATAACTTTTTTATCTCTTTACATTACTTTGGTTCTTCTAAATGTTTTTACCGGTTAGGTTGGTTTCTTGTATGCAGCATAAGTTTGCTGTTGTTGTTGTTGTTGTTTTTCCATTCTACTAGCTTATGTCTTTTAAGGGGAGCATACAGTTCATTTATATTTAAGGTTATTATTGATATGTGAAATTTTGTCCTAAAATAATGTTGTTTCCTAGTTGCTTTGCAACCTTGATTGCATAATTGCTTTATGATACCTAGAAGTTTTATACGTTTATGTGTTTATAATTAGTGGTATTGCCCTTTTGCTTTCATGTTTAGAACTTCTTTGAGCATTTCTTTTAGGGTTTGTCAAATGGTGACAAAGCTTAGTATTTGCTTTTTTGTAAAATACTTTGCCTCTCTTTCACTGAGGAAGATAAGTTGAAGAGGATACAAAATTTTGGCTTTCTTTTTTAAATTTAAGAATACTAAAAATAGAACTCTCATCTCTTCTGGCTTATATGGTTTCTGCTGAGAAGTCTGCTGTAAGTCTGATAAGATTTTATAGGTGACTGGGTGTCTTTCTCTTGATGCTTTTGAAGTATTTCCTTCACTTTAACTTTGGATAGTCTGATGACTATATACCTTGGTGACGTTCTTACGATGTGTCTTTCAGGAGGTCTCTGAAGTTCTTATATGTGTAGATCTCTAGCAAGACCTGGGAAGTTTACCTGAACTATTTCCTCTAATAAGTTCTCTATACTTTTAATTTTTTTCCCCTTCAATTCTATAATAACTATAACTCATTGATTTGGGTGCTTTACATATTCCCACATTTCTCAGAGTCTTTGTTAATTTTGAAATTATTTTTCTTTAACCTTGACTGGGTAAATTTGAAAAATTTGTCTCCCAGATCTAAAATTCTAACTTTTTGGTATAACCTATGTTTAAAGTTTTCAACTATATATTATAATTCCTTCAATTAATTTTACATTTTTAGAAGTTTTGTTTATTTGTCTTTATAGTAATATCTGTTTTTTCTTTCAAATCCTGAATTTTTTCTCTGATTTCTTAGTGTAGATTTTTTTTTTTTTTTTGAGTTGGAGTCTCACTCTGTCGCCCAGACTGGAGTGCAGTGGCCGCTTCCGGCCAACGCAGCCTCTCCTGCTGGGCTCCGGCAATCCTTCTGCCTCAGCCTTCCGAGTAGCTGGAATTACAGGCATGCGCTACCACGCCCGGCTGATTTTTTGATTTATTGTAGAGATGAGGTCTCGCTGCCCAGGTGGGTCTCAAATGTAGATATTAACTTCTTTTGTGTCTCATTGAGCTTCTTTAAAATCAATCTTTTGAATTTTTTGTCTAATGTTTCAAAAATTTCATTTTGGTTAGGATTCATTGCTGGGTTAGTATAGTCCTTTGGAAGGATTGTAACACTCTGAATTTTCATGTTTCCAAAATTGTTTCTGTGGTTCCTTCTAATCTGGATATGCTATCTATTCCTCTTATTTTTGAATTTACTTTTGTTTTGATAGGATTTCCCCCAACTCTTGAGAATGTAATTATAATATGTGTTGAGTCAAGTCTAAAAGGCTGTTTTGAAAAGGATCAAGAGATAGTGCAAGAAGGGCCAGTGAAAACACTCTGTATAGAAAATTCTTTTCAGTGGTGTTATGAAAAGAAGCAGAGAAAAGGTGTAGCTATCAGGGTTGTGGCATTAATTGTTCTATTTATATTAAATGCTAGATATAGCATTATACTTACATACTGATAAAAATCATCAGGTAGAGATGAAAGAAGTAGATAATGCATTAGAGAGGGGGAACAATTACAGAAGGAAGTGTAAAAATATGTAAACAAAGACACACAGTTTTATTCTGAAGTACAAGGGACAATTGCCTACGTGAGCAAAAGGCAGATAAATGTTTAGCTGTAGTAGTACAAGCCCACTGAAATTATTTTCTAATTTCTTCTACTTTGTTAAAAAAAGGCAAAGTGAGAGTTGAGAGTAAGGAGGAAGAAAAGAAAGAAGGTAGTGTTGAGAGATCAGACTTGTGAACTAGTAGTCTCAAAGGTTAGAGGAATATACTGACTGGGAAAATGGATTGGTAAAATATAGTAAAATTGTACTGGATGTCCCCTGTGTGTCTTTGCATATGAATTTAAAGTGAGCCAGATCAGCATGTTAAAATGATTTCCTTCATCAATGCAGCACTTTGGGTATAGGTGCAGAAAGGCAGTGGGTTAGATGAAGGCATTTTTACTTGTCTAGTAC
The DNA here is from genome assembly GCA_027257055.1 of Cephalopachus bancanus. Lineage (NCBI taxonomy): Eukaryota > Metazoa > Chordata > Mammalia > Primates > Tarsiidae > Cephalopachus > Cephalopachus bancanus. The sequence continues at coordinate 9,523,472 of JAPVLO010000009.1, read as the reverse complement.
AATAACAATGAGGAAGACAAAAAAGTCCAGGAAAATGCAGAGGAGTGATTGTAATGAGAAATCATAGTAAGAAAGGAAGCAGCGGTGAAACTGGAGATGGCCTGTGCAAAGGTCAAGAAAGTCAAGGGTCTTAAAGTCCTGTGGGGTCAAGGCTTATTGGAGCAGGTATATTAGAAGGAGTAAATATAAAGGTTAGGGTGTGGTTAAGAGGAGAGAATGCTGCAAATGGAGAATTTTTAAAGTGTGTACTGATTGGGTCTGACTTTGGGGTGAAGGTGGTAAGACATTTTAGAGAAGTTGTCAAGAAAATGAAAGGTCAAAGCATTGGGAAGATGATCTAAATAGATATTAAAATAACTAGAAAAATTGGACAAAATAATAGAGAGCTTAGAACTAAAATTGCCAAGGAAGTGATGATGTGCTAGTATATAGTTAATTTCAACAGGACAAAATAATAGAGAGCTTAGAACTAAAATTGCCAAGGAAGTGATGATGTGCTAGTATATAGTTGATTTCAACAGGAGGTTAGAGAATGGTATACTAGAAGGGCACACTTCATGAGAGCTCAAAGTCTGTCAATGGAGTGACTTGAGTATGTAAGTGGTTAAAGAAAATCAGCACCTGCATTTCAGACCCAATGATGTCAAGATGTGGGAGAAAACTAGCTCTGACTTGAAAGAGTTGCATAGAAAGAGAGTCATTGGAAGATAGCCAGGCTTTGTTTAGAACAATAAAATGAAAGCATTGAAAATGTTGTATGATGTAAGGATTTTTCTGGTAATACACACGAGTTCCATGGGCAAAACGAAAGCATTTGAGTGATGGGAAAAGAGTGGGAAGTGAGTGAGATTAATAGATATACTAAACCATGTGGGATGAGGGCCTTGGTACCCAGAGATGATCTCAAAATCTTGGAATTCTGTTGGCAACAGAGATGTGAGGTATGATGCGAGCTTATGATTAACACAATATTTATTTTAAATGAGGGCAGTATTTTAGAACTTTTTGGGAAAATTTACAGTTCAGTGCTTTGGCTCTGCTAGAAAATTAATTAGAGATTTTCTTCAATATTTTGCAAACAGGAAGACAAGCATTCCCTCTCTATGCTGTCTATTGTTAAGACTTTATTAGGTCTAACTTGTAATCATCTCAAGAAACAACATCCTGTTGGCTAGCTGTGATTAGAGAGAAAAAAAGAGCATTAATTTAAATTAAATCTATTGTATTAAGAATATAGTTTTCAATAATTAAAAATAACATATCTAACTTCTTGAAGTTTTTTTGTGATGAATTCATTCTGAGAGGTCCATCAAAATATAGAGCTTCTTGCCAGGCTCGGTGGCTCAGCCTGTAATCCCGTGCCTTGGGAGGCTGAGGTGAGTGGATTGCCTGAGCCCCAGGGTTCGAGACCTGCCTGGGCAACTTGGTGAGACCTCATCTCTACAATAAATCAAAAAATTAGCCAGACGTGGTAGCGCACGCTTGTAGTTCCAGCTACTTGGAAGGCTGAGGCGGAAGGATCGCCGGACCCAGCAGGTCGAGGCTGCGGTGGCCGGGAGCGGCCACTGCTCTCCAAAGTGGGCAACAGAGTGAGACTCCAACTAAAAAAAAAATGCGTATATATATATATATATATATATATAGAGAGAGAGAGAGAGAGAGAGAGAGCTTCTCAATATTACGTGTGAAATAGGAGTCACACTACAGTGATAAACATCTTGCATGAAAATGATGTTTGGATATATGCATGCAAATGAACATGTGAGCATGATCATAGGATGTGGAGCATGACTGTGCAGCTAGGTGTGAATGTACATGCACATGAATGTATAATTGAGTTTGTGTGATTGTTTTTGTATGTGTATGTTACTATATCACACATATTATTTCCACTGAATTGTTGAAGATTTCAAGCCCACATTAGGAAAATATTATCCCCATCTGCAAGTTCTCCCACTCCCTCAATTCTTTTGCATGTTAACCTTTTCCCTGGGTGAAATACAGGTTGATAACAGATGTCAGTTTTCCTCTTGTGTGTCTTGTATGGAAACAAAGTGCATCCTCTGAAATCAGTTATGATGAAAATGCACATCAGTAACTTATCAGATAATTCAATCAGAAATGAACTGAAATCTCTGCCTTCTTAAAATATCCCTTGAGAAATCTGATATTTAAGAGAGACAGCTTAAAAGATAAGTTAAATTCTGTCTGCTGATTTCCTCATGAAAATATCTTTATGAAATAAACTACCTCATTAAATAGCAGCATACATCCATTATTGTCCTTAGATATAGTGTCATGCACTCAGTCTACCAAAGTGTTGGCCTTTGCAAAAAAAGAGTCAAAAACACATCAATTTATTTTATCTCCTAATGTATAATTGTCTTATGTTTAACTTCTATTATATCATGTTTAATTTAATTTTTGCCCTTTTAAATTGCATAAGTTCTCTCAAATACTTTAAAGAACTTCAATGAATGATAGCTCTGTTATGAGGCTTATGGAACAATTATATGTAATAAAATTGATATTTAGAGTGATAGGTCATTGTATAGGAGTCTCATAACATGTGAGATAAACATTAATGTCCCCAGAGCAAATTTTTAAAAAATAATAATAACTAGGGCTAATAGAGGTTAAATGACTTAATTCTCCAAGTCATTTAGTCAGTATGAAGCATAATTTATTTCTTTATTCTCAAGAATATATGTTAGCATGGCATCTTCTAGGAAGCACTTAATAAATGTTGTTGAATGATAATAGCTACTTAGCTCTGTGTAAAAACTTAGTCATCACACAATTCAAGAAAAAAAATTCTTTTGTATCAGCTAATATTTCAGGAAAGTTGGGATTTTTCAGCCTTAGTCACCTTCCCTATTCTAACCCATGTCCTTGACTTCTGCCTATTAATTTCATTTCACTTAGTATGTATTAAGTTATAACTGAGTGGGTAGCATCATCAATTCATTGAACACAGAAAAAATGGAATTGTGCATATATCTTTCTAAATGCAAAAGTGAGTGAATTTTTATGTGCAGATACAAATGTGTCCTCTACCTTTAATAGGACAGTTACACACCCTAGACACTAGAATATAGAAAATTTTTTTTTATTCATCTCATTGTATTATGTAATTTAGGAACCATATTAATAAGCTTGTATATTAATATTGATTACAGTAATAAGGTGATAAAAATAAGTCTGCTAATACCTACACCTAGATAAAAGCGTCTAATCTTTTCATGTAAGCTACCTTGACTGAATAGAACACACAAAATAATTTTCTTCATATGCATAATGAAGTCTGTTCCAACCACTTTCTCATAGAATTATCATAAGAACAAAATGTGAAAATATTTAAACTGTCTTAAAACCATAATGCATTTAATAAATATGAAATAATTATTGGGTCTTTTAAATTATTGAAAATATAACTTCATGTAATTCGAGTCATTCGCTTGAGGGTTTCATTCCACTATGAAATAATGATACTGAGAAATGTTTTAATATTGATTCTGTTAGATATTTTAATGATATGTAATGGTTATTTGCCTTTGTCTTTTTTCAGAATTGTTCAAACTGAACTGAAATCACTTGCTGTGAGTTTTTAAGCAATGGTTGTATAAACACTAGATATGAGTAATACATAGACCATACATATTCCTGTTGAGGTATACATATTCCCGTCAAAACTTAGAGATTGAATGCAATTTATTTTATTTTATTTTATTACCTTTATTTTTATTTTTTAAAATTTTTATTATAAAGATATGGGGTACATTTCAGGGGTAGGTATATGAACATTGATCATGCAGGTACGCTTGTTGATGAGGTATGCCCCTCCCTCCCCTAGCAGTTTCCCTCAACTGCCAATCCCACCCCTCTCCCTCAACAGTTTCCCACTACTGCCAGTCTCCTTCTTATAGCATTGTAATTGTTCAAAGTCAGCTTATGAGTGAGAACATATGGAACTCAGTTCTATGTTTCTGTGATAAATCACTGAGTATGATCGACTCCAAATCCATCCAAGTTGCTGCAAAATCCATATTTTTGTCCTTCTTTATGGCTGCATAATATTCCATTGTGTATGTGTACCACATTTTTTTTAATCCAGCCCAGCTTTGATGGGCAACACAGTTGGTTCCATGTTTTTGCTATTGTGACTAGAGCTGCAACAAACATACGTGTGCAGGTATCTTTTTTGTAGAATGATTTGAGTTCCTTTGGGTATATTCCCAATAGGGGAATTGCTGAGTCATAGAAGGTCAATTTCCAGTTCTTTCAGAAATCGCCACACAGTCTTCCAAAGAGGTGGTACTAGTCTGCATTCCCACCTGGAGTGTAGAAGTGTTCCTTTTTCTCCACATCCTCGCCAGCACCTATCGTTTGTTTTATTAATGATGATCATTCTTACTGGGGTTAGGTGGTATCTCAGTATGGTTTTGATCTGAATTTCTCTGATAATGAGTGAGGCTGAGCACTTTTTCATGTGTCTGTTGGCTGCCCATATGTCTTCTTTTAAGAAGTGTCTATTCATGTCTTTTGCCCATTTTATAAAGGGGCTGTTTGTTTTTTTCCTTTCGGAGTATTTGAGTTCTTTGTAGATCCTAGATGTTAGGCCTTTGTCAGATATACAGATGGCAAATATTTTTTTTCCATTCTGTGGGCTGTCTCCCTGCTTTCTTCATGGTTCTTTTGCTTTGCAGAAGCTTGTTAATTTGATGAGGTCCTACTTGTCTATATTATTTCTTAAGGTATTGGCCTTTAGGTTTCAGAATAGCAATTGGTTCCCAGTTCCATTTCCATAAGGGTATCTCCTGTGCTTTCTAGGGTTCTTATATTTGAGGCTTTATGTTTAGGTCTTTGATCCATTTAGAGTTAATTTTTCTGTATGGTGATAGGTAGGGGTCCTGTTTCAATCTTCTGCATGTGGTTAGCCAGTTTTCCCAGCACCATTTACTGAATTGGTTCTCCTCTCCCCATTGGTTGTTGTTGGAAGCTTTGTCAAAGATTCGTTGGTTGAGGAATTGAGGTTTTGCTTCCAGAATCTCTCTCCTGTTCTTATGCCAATACCAGGCTGTTTTGATTACTGTAGCCTTATAGTAAATCTTGAAATCTGGAAGTGTGATATCTCCTGCTTTGTTTCTTTTGCTAAGAATTGTTTTGGCTATTTGTGTTGGTTTATGTTTCCATATGAATTTCTGTATTGTCATTTCCAGGTCTGAGAAGAACGATGTTGGTAACTTAATGGGTATTGCATTGAATCTGTAGATTGTCTTTGGTAGGATGGACATCTTAACAGTGTTGATTCTTCCTATCCATGAGCATGGGACATTTTTCCATTTGTCTGTGTCTTCTTGTATTTCTTTGAGCAGTGTTTTGTAATTCTCATTGTAAAGGTCTTTCACTTCTCTGGTTAGGAAGATGACAAGATATTTCATTTTTTTGGTGGCTATTGTGAATGGAATTGTGCTTTTTATTTGGGTCTCTGCCTGCCAATTTATCTTAAATTATAAGAAAGTAAGAACAAAAAAGGAATAACTAAGAATCATGTCTATTTTTGTGATAAATGAAAATAATAAAAAGAAAAACTGAATGACCTAAAAGATAATTTGATTGTTATTCTAGTAAAATTTAATCTGTTGAGACCAAGGAATCATCATATTTGTATTATACTTTTTCTAACAAAAAGATGGATAGTCCCAAAGTTTTATGCTTTCAGAAAAATAGGAATATTTCTTCCAGGTAGGAAGAATGGAGGGCCTTTCTTCTTAACTGAGGTATTATTTAGATATTTATTTCAAAACAGCTTGAAAGGCCTGGGAATCTGGTCAGGCTGAGATTGTGTAAAACAATGAAAGCTAACATCATCTGTGCTGCTTTCCACTGCTTACTTCTGTAAGGCTGTGAAGTCAATCTCTGTCAAGAGTTAATGCAGATTTTAGAACTGGGCATCTTGATTAAGAAAGTGTTCTAATAAAGTAAAGCTCAGGAAATTTTAGATTACGCTGGCAAAGACTACAAATGTAAACTCCAGAGGATATTTCTAAACATTTGAAGGTAATGAGTAAAATATTTAGGAAATTGGCCTTTCCCTCATTGCCATTTGCTATTTTTGCCACACAGCTGCCTGTTGTTCTCAAACAATTTCTAGCCTAGCCTTTATAAGTGCCCCTTTGTAATAATTATAAAAATTATTTGCTTATTTCCAAGAAATAAGAAAAGGGCATCATTTATCTTCTGACTGGTGCAAAGGACTAATTATCACCCAGAGACAACCACTAATAGCAAGAAAATGAAATAGGAGAGGTCAATATCTGAGACTCTTGAAACCAGAATTAAAAAGTATAATTTTGTGGTCAAATTACAATGGAGACGTTGTCCAAGATGTCTATTTGGAGAGAGATCACAGATCCTCAAAGATTAAAAGAAGAAATAGAAAGGGAAGAAAAAAGAAAAGATGGAGTTGCTGCAGGATTTCATCAGTTCTCTGCTTAGTGCTCTCTTTTATGAGCGCTTCCAGCCTCTGCAACATCCTGGCAACTTTCTACCTCCAGATTCAATGGAAACACCTCACTCCTAGAACCGAAGTCACAGAAGCTGAAAATAAAATCTTCCAGCCTATGCAACATCCTGGCAGCTTTCTACCTCCAGATTCAATGGAAATACCTCACTCCTAGAACCGAAGTCACAGAAGCTGAAAATAAAAACTGAGTAGTTAGCATTCCTTCTTATATGTTGGAATGAGACTATGAGAATGGGTGACATTATTTTAGCAACATAAAATTTAAAAAATGAATCTGCTATTCTAATTGTGAAATTCCTATTATAATGTGTTCAATATATGGCACAAGGGAATCCAGTGCTTCTGTGGGAAAAATACATGCTGAGTTCTAAACTTCCAATTCACAATTGTCTTGAATAAAATATATGTATAAATTATAAAGTCTTATACAATGTATTAAACAAAAAAAGTTATTTAGAAAATATATTTTTAGAAGTTTTAAAATTTCAATAATAAAGACCACATTTATTACTTATTATTTATCATTATTACCTGTAATCCAAGTACTTTGGGAGGTGGAGACAAGAGGATTGCCTGGGCCCAGGGGTTCGAGACCAGCCTGGGCAACTTGGTGAGACCTTGTCTCTACAATAAATCAAAAAATTAGCCAGACATGGTGGTGCATGCCTGTGGTTCCAGCTACTTATAAGGCTGAGGTGGAAGGATGGCCTGAGCCCAGCAGTTCGAGGCTGTAGTGGTCATGAGCGTGCCACTGCACTCCAGCCTGGGTGACAAGAGTTAAGACTCCGACTCAAAAAAAAAAAAAAAAAGTAAATAGAGTCAGTAGAATTGTGATTGCTATATATGAATTACTACCATTTTAACATGACAAAAATCTGAAAACTTATTCATCAAAATCCAAAAAAGAACAAAGCAAGATCATGAATACTTCAGTTCTACCATCTGAAAGATAGCTTTCTACTAGCATGTCTCTCAAATTTTTTATCAAATTAACTATGCTCAGAACCAGGAATCAGAGTCTCAGAGTTTGTTAAAATAGCAGTAAGAACACATGGACATTTCTGCTCTAAACAATATATATTTTCCTGAAAAGCCATGCATTCTGCAAAATCAGTAGTTCAATTTTGTGCTACATATGAAAATTGGCTAAGAGACAGACCACTGAAAATTTATGCATCATTGTGATCAGAACACTAACAGAAAACACAAACAGCACACAGGCCCTGACTTGGACAGCCTAGGCTGCTCTAGGAAGTATTTAAAATATTCAAAATCAGTAGAGAGAAAATGGTAAATTATGGGCTCTAAAGACAGCAAGAAAGGATAAGTAGAGCTCTGAGCCCAAAGTACAACCTGCCAGGAGTTGATCTCTCTCTGAATCTGGGCTTGCACCTTCCTAGGGAGGCCATACTCACTTTTTAATTTGAGAGCATCTTTCTTTCCTCATAAAGTTATAATTATATTTCCACTATTCTAACTCTCCCTGACTAAGAAAAATTGCATATAACCAACATAGCTTCCGTTTTTTACTGACAACATTCTTCTTTTATCAATCAGGCTTAAATTAATTGATATTATAAGAACAGAGTGTACAGCCATATAATGTTCCTTTTTCTCTATGTGTGTTGGGAAGGTGAGGGTAGATTAAAGTTGTCTGTGACATTACTATATGATTTGAGCATTTGAAATTTCTAATAATTTTGTTTCTTGGGCAGATGTAGGCAAAACAATGGAAGAATCCAAAGTGTTTAGCTTTTACTTAATCTAACATGTATCAATGTGGAATATCAGCAAGTTACATTTGAAACATGTTCCCTGGATTTCAGTCTTCTCATGTTGCAGGAGGAATTCTAGCTCCAATATATTTGGGGAGTCTGATTGATAGAACATAAAAGAAGTAGTCCACTAACAACTGTGGGAGAAGAGGATGTTACAGGATATAAAATTCCACATTATTTGAGTAAGCTGTTATAAATATATTTTAGTAACTGATTTTTCATCATATTAATCCTAAAGAATATTATTATCAGTATTAAAATATTAATAATAGCCACCATTTAAGGGACACTTACTTTGCATTCAGTATTGCATCAGGCAATGTGCTATCTCACTTTAATACTTGTAGAAGCTGTAGGAAATGGATATTTCCTTCTTTTCCCTTAAGTATGAAGAAGCTAAAATTCAAGGATAATAAGTAACTTACCAAAAATCACACAGCAAACAGACTAGCAAAAAATTGCTAAGAATTTATACTCGAAGCACTTTTGTTTTCAAATTTCTCCTCATTTTAGAAAGATATGTGTATTCAATTGCCACTGGTTTCTCTCAGAAGACACAGAAGGAGTAGCTGGGGCTCTGGTCATAAATCAATAAGGAAAAAAATTGAAAACAATTTTTCTATACTTTTCCATTTGTAGGGAGATATTCCGTAAGTGATATGAAGACAACAGGATAGTTATCCAGAAGAAAAATCTCCAATTATTTATTACCTCTTTAATACATTTAATTTCAAAGTTATACATTGACAAAATATATACATTTAAAATTGAAACTGCAGATAATAGAAAAATTAATAGTAAAATTTCTTTTAATTATCTGGGAAGTAGAAATGTATTTTTGAATATGAGCCAAATGCCCAAAATCATAATAGAAAAAAAGATAAAATATTTTTAAACTCTGCATCACATACTTATTTTAAGAAAAATTCAAAAACAAAAACTAAAGTAGAAGAAGAATTTGCAACTCATAACACAAATATAGACAAGTGTCCAAAACATTAAAAGTGCTCTTAAAAATAAACAAAAGTCACACCATATGCTGATAAGGATGTGAAGTAATAGAAATTTTTTTTATTTGCTGGTGAAAATTTGAACTAAAACAGGCATACTGGAAGACAGTCTGAAGTTGCTTACAAGGCAAAACATAGATGTATTATATGATTAAGCAATAACTCTCCTAAGTATTTACTTATATTAGTAGGAAATATATCCACATATATTTGACTTCACTTGAAGGTAGAAAAAAGAAGGAAAGCAATCAAAATATCCTTCAACGGGTGAGTGGATAGCCAAAGTGGGGCATATTTATACAATGTATATTTGAAAATTTAGCTATTTTCTGTTTTTCTTGCTCCTTTAAGGTAATCTGTGTTCTCTATCTGTATTCTTTAAATATCCTCCCTTTATGTTTGGAATTAAGCAGTATAGTTTCACTATACATTTGGTGTGGGTTTATTTTTATTTATCCTGCTTGAGAACAATGGGTTTCTAAAATCTGTGGATTAGTGTCTGTGGTATGCAGAGAAATGGTCCCCTAATGATGTCAATACCTTAATTTCTGGAACCTGTGAATATGCTATGTTAAATTTGCAGATGGAATAATGTTGTAAATTAGTTGACCTCAAGATAGGAAGCTTATTTGGATGAGCTCAGTGTAATTACAAGGATCCTAAAAAATGAAAAGGGGAGGCAGAAGAGGAGGTCAGAGGGACGTGATGTGAGAGAGACTCAGTCCCTTGTTGCCAACTTCAAAAGTAGAGAAAAGGGGCGCCAGAAGTCAAAGAATGTTAGGTAGCTTCTAGATGCAGAAAAAGGCAAGATGAGATTCTTTTCTAGAGCTTCCAGAAAGGAATGCAGCCATACCAGCACCTTGATTTTCTCCAATTAAGACAAATGTTAGTCTCCTGGCTTCCAGGACATGCTTCAAGCTTATCTTGCACACTCTTTCTTTCAGAAAGTTTGCACCATTCCAGTCAGCTGGAAATAACTGTCCCTCTTTAGAACTTTCTTATCACATTGTAGCTCGCTCATGACCCTAATCACTTTCCTTTTGGCCACTTGTGTTCATTTCTGGATGATCTAAAGTGGAATTTTTAAAAAGAGCAGTACATTCACAAAGGAATACACAAAAAGTTAAATGGATATCTTATGATTTTTTAATAGACTTTATCTTTTACAACAGTTTTAGATTCACAGTAAAATTGAGAGTGGGTAGCCTTGTTGTGTTCTGGTTTTTGGGGAAAATGTTTCCAGTTTCTATCCATTTAGCAAGATGTTGGATGTGGGTTTATCGTAGATGACATTTATTCTTTTGAGGTATGTTTCTTCTATGCCTAGGTAGTTGAGGGTTTTTATCAAGAAGTGATGCTGGATTTTATCAAAAGTTTTTTCTGCATGTAATGATATAGTCATGTAGTTCCTGTTTTTACATCTGTTGATGTATTTAATTACATTTATGGTCTTGTGCATGTTGAATCATCTGTGCATTCCTGGGAGGAAGTATACTTGGTCATGGTGGATGGTTTTTGAGATGTGCTGTTGGATTTGATTCTCTAGAATCTTGTTGAGAATTTTTGCTTCTGTGTTCATTAGGGATATTAGTCTATAGTTCTCTTTTTTTGTTGTTGGATCTTTTAATTTAAAGTGAGTTTCTTGTGGACTGCATATGGTCTGATTCCTTTTTTAAATCCTTTTAGGATTTCAGCCTTTTTATTAGTTCACTTAGATTATTGACATTAAAAATGATTACTGATGTAGTTGTATTAATATTGACCATATTTCTTACTCTTTCCTATTTGTTTTCTGTTTTTTGATCCTATTTTTGTCTTCCACTCTTTTTTTCTCTGTTGTGGTCTTAATTGGGTATTTTATGATTCAATATTCTCTTCTTTCTTAGCTTATTAGTTGTGCTACTTTTTAAAACAATAGTTATTGTCTTAGAGTTTGCAATATCCATTTATAAGTAATCCATGTTCACTTTCAAATAAAACCAAATCACTTCTCAGGTGGTTTGAATACCTCATAGTAGCAAAATAACTCTAATTATTCCTTATATCCCTTATGATATTGCTGTCATTCACTTCACTTATAAATAAGCAAACAAACACATGAATAAACATGCATGCTATATATGATTAAAAGATAATATCGAACAAACTGCTGTTAAATAAATTTTGAATAAGAAGCTTTTAATGTCCTTTGACTTATTTCTTATCAGATGCTCTTCTTTTTAATGTATATCCAAGTTTCTGATCTACATCATTTTTCTCCTCTCTTTTATCATTTCTCAGAAGGCAAGTCTACAGGAAAACATTTCCTGGCTTTTTGTCTGTTGAGAATGTCTTGTTTCTACTTTATTTTTAAAAGATAATCTCATGGGGTAAAGACTTTCAGGTATTTTTTTCTCTAAACACTTTAAATATTTCAGTCTATTCTCTTCTTGCTTGCATAATTTCTGAAGAAAAGTCTCGGGTAATATTTTGTTCCTCTATAAGCAAGGGTTTTTTTTTCTAGTTTCTTTCAGGGTGTTCTAATTATCTTTGATTTTTCTATAGGAAAAAAATATACCTAAGTGTAGTTTTTCTGACATTTATCCTTCCTGGTGTTTTTTGAGCTTCCTGGATCTGAGGTCTAGGTTCTGACTTTAATTTAAGGAAAATTTTCAGTAATTATTTTTTCAAATATTTTTCTTTTCTTTATTTACCTTCTAATGTTTCCATTATACACATTTATGTAATTGTCTCAAAGTTCTTGGATATTCTGTTTTATTTGGTTTTGTTTTGGTCTCATTTCTCTTTGCTTATCAGCTTTGGAGGTTTCTATTGGGATATCTACAGACTTAGAGAATCTTTCCTCAGCTGTGTTCGATCTACTAAGAAGCCCATCAAAAACATTCTTCATTTCTGTTATGGAGTTCCTTATCTTTAGCATCTCTCATTAGTTCTAGGAATTTTCATCTCTCTGCCTATATTTTCCATCTGATTATAATGATTATAAAATCAAATTTTGATATTTCAAGAATTTATGACACATCTGGATCTGCTTTAAAGACTTGCTCATGCTCTTCAAATTATGGTTTTTTTTCTTTTTTCTTTTCTTTTTTTTTGAGTTGGAGTCTCACTCTGATGCCCAGACTGGAGTGCAGTGGCCGCCCCGGCCACCGCAGCCTCGGCCTCCTGGGCTCCCGCGATCCTTCCGCCTCAGCCTTCCGAGTAGCAGGAATTACAGGCATGTGCCACCACGCCCGGCTGATTTTTTTATTTATTGTAGAGATGAGGTCTCGCTGCCCAGGCGGGTCTCGAACCCGCGGGCTCAGGCCATTCACTCACCTCAGCCTCCCAAAGGCGCGGGCTTACAGGCTGAGCCACCGAGCCCGGCTGTGTTTTTTTTTTTTTTCTTATAATATAACTTCTAATTTTTTTCTTGACAGGCAGAATGTATTGGGTAAAAGGAACTGCTGCAAATAAGTCTTTAGTAATGTGGCATAAGGGACTGGAGAAGAGGTAGTGTTCTATTATCCTATGATAATGTCTGTCTTTTAGTGAGCTTGCTCCTCTGGATTGTGAACTTCAAACATGCTTCTCATGTTATCTCTCCCTTTAGAATGGCTTATGAGGGCTGAAGTTGTGTATTTTCCTTCTTCCAAGGAAGACTAGAGACAGATGGAGTTAAATTTCTGTGACCTCAAAAATATTTTAAAATAATTTTTTAAAAAACCTTCTTGTAGCCGAGCTCGGTGGCTCAGCCTATAATCCCGTGCCTTTGGGAGGCTGAGGTGAGTGGATTGCCTGAGACTGCGGGTTCGAGACTCGCCTGGACAGGTGAGACCTCATCTCTACAATAAATCAAAAAATCAACCAGGCATGGTAGCGCATGCCTGTAATTCCGGCTACTTGGAAGGCTGAGGCGGAAAGATCGCCGGAGCCCAGCAGGTCAAGGCTGCGGTGGCCAGGAGCGGGCACTGCACTTATCCAGCCTGGGCATCAGAGTGAGACTCCAACTCAAAAAAACCCCCAAAACAACAACAACAACAAAAAAACCTTCTTGTGCCCCAATGAAAATAATCACTGGGATTATTGCATTAATATACATATGTCTAATTTCCTTTTTTTTTTCTTTTAAGGCCTAAATACTGAAGGAAAACTTTGTAAATTATTCCAGGCAATTTAAATTATAATTTGTTTTCTCTTTTCACAGAAGTGTCTACTTTACCTTGGCTTTTGGATTAAGGGCTCAAGCATTTATTTTAAATATTGCATTAAGTTACAATAAACATTTTGTATCTTTTGCTGGAGCAGGTGGTGAAATATGTAGTTAAGGGGAGGAAAAAAATAACATTTTTGCTACTGTTTCCAGTCAACACTTTATTGATAAGATGTTTTTTTTTTAGCACTTTCTGATCCTTTTACTAAAATTTTTCACATTCTTTACTTATGATCAGTAAACAAGCCTATGAGTTTATAATGAAGCAAACTATATAAATTTCATAAACGGAAGTACTCATTATTACATTAGAGCTATGAATTTATGGTTACGATTAGAATGGATCAGGCTCGGTGGCTCAGCCTGTAATCCTGCGCCTTTGGGAGGCTGAAGTGAGTGGATTGCCTGAGCTCGTGGATTCGAGACCCGCCTGGGCAGGCGAGACCTCATCTCTACAATAAATCAAAAAATTAGCCGGGTGTGGTAGCGCGCACCTGTAGTTCCGGCTACTCGGAAGGCTGAGGCGGAAGGATCGCCGAAGCCCAGCAGGTCGAGGCTGCGGTGGCCGGGAGCAGCCACTGCACTCCAGTCTGCGCGACAGAGTGAGACTCCAACTCAAAAAAAAAAAAAAAAGGATTAGAATGTATGATCCACTCAAATTTAAAGCAAGAGAAATGATTAGTATGCAACAGAAGAAAAATTATTTTCTCAGGTAATGGTAACACAATAAAAATCAGTGAGTAAAACATGGGTAGAAGTAAAAAAGAAAAGAGATTAATAACTTAAATAAGAAGAAAAACATGGTGTCTTTTTACAGTCCAATTTGGACCACAATACTCAGGCCTGAAATCTAGACTGTATGCTATACTAATATCTGTTATTCTTGTTAAATTACGTATTTCGCTGACTATAATTTGAAATTGTGTTTGACTACAGCCCTGATGCATCTTCTTCAAAATTTCCACTAACATCCTTCTGAAAAAGTAGAAATTTTTAAATATTTGCAAGCTATGTTTGTTAGATAATACAGTACAGTGTGTATTAAGTTTCTATTAGACCAATGAAAATGAATTAGGAAAAACAGATTTTGATTTGAGAAAAAAAAAAAAATGTCTAAAGATGAATCATTATTCCACCTGTCTGTTCTCTGAAAGAAACAAAATCTGTCAGATAATATATAGGCTGTTACTCTATTGTATATTTTTTGTTTGCTTTTTTTTGGTGAACAAAAAGATATCTTCCACATCTTTATAAGCAGATCAAGAAATAGAGACAACGAGAATAAATATTTAAAGATTGCATTTATATATGAATATATATTTATATAATTGTACATATGTATGGGGTACAATGTGATGTTTCAATATATGTATACATTGTGTAATGATCAAATCATGGTAATTAGGGTATCCATCACCTTAGACATTTATCATTTCTTTATTGTAGGAACATTCAAAGTTCTGTCTTCTAGCTTTCCAAAATATATAACGCATTATTGTTAGCTATAGTCACCATACTGAGAATTAAGGAACAGAACGTATTCCATCTAACTCTAACATTGTACCTGTTCATCAGCCTCTCTCTCTCTCTCTTTTTTTTTTTTTTTTTTTGAGTTGGAGTTTCACTCTGTTGCCCAGACTGGAGTGCAGTGGCCGCTCCCAGCCACCATAGCCTCGACCTGCTGGGCTCGGGCGATCCTTCCGCCTCAGCCTTCCAAGTAGCCGGAATTACAGGCCCGCGCTACCACGCCCGGCTAATTTTTTGATTTATTGTAGAGATGAGGTCTCGCCTTGCCTAGGCGGGTCTCGAACCCGCGAACTCAGGCAATCCACTCACCTCAGCCTCCCAAAGGCGCGGGATTACAGGCTGAGCCACCGAGCCCGGCTGACCAGCCTCTCTTTATCTTCACCTTATACCTATTTTACCCAGTCTTCGGTAACTGCTATTCTATTCTCAACTTCTATAAGATCAATGTCTTTAAGATTCCACATATGAGTCATATCGCGCGGTATTTGTCTTTTTTGTACCTGGCTTATTTCACTTAATGTAATGTTCTCCAGGTTTATCTATGTTGTCACAAATTACAAGATTTCAACCTTTTGTGGCTGAATAGTATTCCATTGTGTGTATATATACTACATTGTATGTATATATACTACATTTTCTTTATCCTTTTATTAGATGATGAGCATTTTACGCATATATATATTTAAAATACTGGGGCTGCTGGATCATATGATAGACTATTAACTATTTGATAAATATATAAGTTAAAAGTCTTTTCTCTCATTCTATAGGTTGTCTCTTTACTCCATTGATTGTTTCCTTTGATGTGAAGAAGCTTTTTCATTTTCTATGATCTCACTTAATTTTGCTTTTGTTTCCTATGCTTTTGACATGTTGTCTAACAAATCTTTGCCCAGATCAATGTCACTTGTATACCCCTGTTTGTCACAACTAGGCCCATTTCTGAAAATCGTGATTCAATCTTCCCAAAATTTCCAGATAAAAGCTGTGGTTGCCTCATGAGTTGTGGAAGAAAAGTCCCAAATTATGACAAACAGGTGACTGGTTCCTCCACCATGATAATGCATCTGCTCACATCATGCTGAGTATTCAGCAGTTTTTGACCAAAAATGGCATGACCACATGCCCCACCCTCCCTATTTACCTGATCTCACCCTGAGCAACTTTGGTTTCCTGGAGGTGAAAGAGGTGAAACAAAGCGTGGCAGAAGCACTAAGAGGCATAAAAATTGACAAGTTCAAAAACTGTTTTAAGCAGTGGAAAAAGCATTTCTATAGTTGTATGGCATAAAACGGCGAACATTTTAAAGGTGACTGGAATTTAAACATGTAAGAATAAATACACAATTTTTAATAAATTCTGGGATTTTAGGGTCCCTCTCATAGAACATTAGAACTTTTTCCTTTTATCTTGCTATAATTTTGTCTTTTAACAAATATTTCCCTCTTCCTCCCTTCCTCCTACTTTTTGTAGCCTCCAGTATTCTCTGTTCTACTTTTGTTTATTCTATAAGAGCAACTTTCTTTAGCTTTCACATATGAGTGAAAACAAATGGTGCTTAACATTATGTTCTGTGTTTATTTTACTTAACACAATGTCCTCCAGTTTCATTTATGTTGCCATGGATGACAGAATTTCATTTTGTTATGGTTGAATAGTATTTGATAGTGTATACATACCACATTTTCTTTATCTATTCATTGTTGTCATCTATTGAGGTTGACTCCATATCTTGGCTATCATGAATTGTGCTGCTATGAACATGGGAATGTAAATGTCTCTTTAATGTAATGATTTCCTTTCCTTTGGATAGATTACCACAGTTGGGATTGCTGGATCACATGCTAGTTCTACTGTAATTTTTAAGGAAACTCTATACTATTCCCATACTGGCTAAACTATTTGCATTACCACCAACAGTGTACAAGAGATTTTTTTTCTTTGCATCCTCATCAGAATTTTGGGCCCTTTTTTTTCCCCCCTTCTTTTTTATAGCAGCTATTCTAACTCGGGTGACGTGATATCTCATTGTGATTTTGATCTGTATTTATCTGGTACATTTTTCATACATTTGTTGAACATTTTTTCATACATTTGTTGGCCATTTGTGCATCTTCTTTTCAGAAATATCTGTTGCGATCATCTGACCATTTTTAAATCAAATTGCTTGTCTTTTGCTGTTGAGCTCTTTGAGTTTTTGTATGTTCTGGATATTAACTCCCTGTCAAATTAGTAGTTTGCAAATATTTTCTTAAATTTTGTAGGTTGCCTTTTCACTTTACTGATTGTTTCCTTTGATATTCAGAAGATTTCTGAGCTACTATAATCTCATTTGTTCATTTTTGCTTTTTGTTGCTTGAGCTTTTGAGGACTTACTCATAAAATCTTTACCCAGACCAATGTCCTAAAACATTTTCCCTATAATTTCTTTTAATAGTCTTATCATCTCATGTCCTATATTTAGGTCTTTGATCCATTTTAAGTTGACTCTTGTATGGGGTAAGAGGAGCAAGTCTAGTTCCATTGGTTTATATATTAATTAATATCAATTAATACCCTGTTTTGTTCAGCACTACTTATTGAGGAGACTGTTCTTTCCCCTAATGAGTGTCCTTGACATCTTCATTAAAAAAATCAATTTACTATATATGTGTGGATTAATTTTCGTATTCTCTATTCTTGTTCTCTTCCTTTGGTCTAAATGTCTGCTTTTATGCCGATATCATGCTATTGGGGTTCCTAGAGCTCTAAAATATGTTTGAGATCTGGTTGTGCAAAAGTTGCAGCTTTGTTCCTTTTACTTAGGGTTGCTTTGATCAGTTGGGATCTTTTGGGGTTCCTTAGAAATTTTAGGTTTTTATTTCAATTTCTCTGATGAATGTAACTGATATTTTGATAAGGATTGCATTGAATCTATAGATTGCTTTGAGTGGTATTGTAATTTTAACAATATTAATTCTGATCTATAAACTTGGGATATCTGTTCGTTTATTTGTATGTTTTTCAATTATTTTCATTAGTGTTTTGTAGTTTTTCTTGCAGCAGTCTTTCACTCCTTGGTTAACTTTATTTCTAGGATTTTTTGTTTTGTTTTGGGAACTATTGTAAAAAAGATTACCTTCTTGATTCTTTTAAGGTGGTTAATTATTCACTATTAAAACGCTACTGATTTTTGTATATCAATTTAATGTAATGAAACCTTATTGAATTTGAGTATCATTTCTAAAAGTTTTGGGTAAAGTCTCTAGGTTTTTCTATAAATAAGGTCAAATTGTCTGCAAATGAGGACAATTTGATTTTCTCCTTTCCAATTTTTCTCTTGCCTAATTGTTCTGGCTAGGACTGTTAGTATTATGTTGGATAAGAGTGATGAGAATGAACATCCTTGTTTTGTTCTATATCTTAGAGGAAAGCTCAAAGATTAACCACGTTCAGTAATCTGGGTTTGTTATAAAAAGATAGTACCCCTTTATTATGTTGGGGTACTATCTTTTTAGACTTAACTTATTAAGAGTTTTTATCATGAAAAAATGTTAAATTTTATTAAAGGATATTTCTGCATCTATTAAGTTGATCACATGATTTTTGTCCTTCATTCCGTTAATGCAATGTATGACATTTATTGATTGGCATATGTTAAGCAATCCTTGCATACCTGATGTAAATCACATTTGATTGTGATGTATTAGCTTTTTGATGTGCTGTTGGATTTGGTTTGCTAGTATTTTATTGAAAATATTTTCATTTATGTTAATCAAGGATACTAGCCTGCAGTTTTCTTTTTTCTTTTTTTTAATATGTTCTTATTTGTTTTTGGTATCAGGGTTATATCGACCTCATAGAATGAGTTAGTAAGAATTCCATGTGCTTCAAGATTCTGGAAAAGTGTGAAAAGTACTGGTACTAACTCTTCCTTAAATGTTTAGTAGAATTTAGTGGCAAAGTCATCTGTTCCTGGACTTTTCTTTGTTGAAAAACTTTTTATTAATGACTCAATCTTGTCACTTATCATTGGTCTGTATTCTATTTATTTTTGGTTCATTCATGGTAAGCTGTGTTTGTCAGATCCATTTTCTCTAGGCTTTCAGATGTACTGGAATATAGTTGTTCATAGTAGATCTCTTGTTTTTCTGTGGTATCTGTGGTATCGTTTCCTATTTTTTTTTTTTTTTTTTTTTTTTGCTTCTGATTTTGCTTGGGTCTTCTCTTTTTTTTCTAAGTTAGCCTAGCTAATGGCTTGTTAATTTTTTTTGTATTTTGGAGAAAAAAACTTTTTTTTTTGTATTTTTTTTGTCTCTATTTTATTTAATTCTGCTCTGACCTTTATTATTTATTTTCTTCTAATTTTTGGTTTAGTTTCTTTTTATTTTCTTGTTCACTGAGGTGCATATTTAGTTGTTTATTTGAAATATTTCTAGTTTTTTTCATGTAGGCTTTTACTGCTATAAACTTGCATCTTAATATTGCTTGTGTCGTGTCTCATAGATTTTGGCACATGGTATTCCTATTTAAATTTGTTTCAAAACATTTTAAAATATAAATCTTAATTTCTCCCTTCATCTATTTGTTATCCAGGAGCATGTTAATTCCCATGCACTTGCATAATTTTAAATGTTTTTCTTGTTATTGTGTGTCTTATTCTATGTGGTCAGATAAGATACTTGACAAGATTTTGATTTTTTAAAAAAATGTTGACATTTGTTTTTGTGTCCTAATAAATGGTCTATTCTGAAAAATGTTTCATGTACTGATGAAAAGAATGTACACTATTCAACTGTTAGGCAAAATATTCTGTAAATATCTATTAGGTTTATTTTGACTATGGTGCAGTTTAAATCTGATGTTTCTTTGTTAGTTTTCTATCTACATTATCTGTCCAATGCTGATGGTAGAGTACTGAAGTTCCTAACTATGATTACATTGGGGGCCTGCCTCTCCTTTTAGATATAATAATACTTGCTTTATATATCTAACTTCTCAGTGATAATTCTATAGATATAGATATGTATATTTGAAATTATTTTATCTCTTGCTGAATTGGTCCTTTTATTGTTATAGAATGTATTTCTATGTCTCTTATTACAACTTTTAACTTGAAGCCTGTTTTGCCTGATACGGTATGGCTATACTGATGCACATTTGTAGTTCTATTTGTGTGGATTATCTTTTTCCATCCCTTCACTTTTAATCTATATGTGTCTTTACAGATGAAGTCAATTTCTTTTAGGTAGTATATAGATAGGTCTTGTTTTTCATCCATACAGCCAGTTTATACCTATTTAAAGGAACATTTAATCCATTTAAGGTTTTTGTTGGTAGGTCATAACTTACTCCTGACATTTAATTGAATTTTTTCTGGTTGTTTTGTACAACCTTTGTTCCTTACATTCTTTATTATTTTTGCAGTTGTGTGGTTTTCTGTAGTACTAAAGTTTGATTCCATTCTCTTTCTCCTTTGTGTATATCCTTTTACCAATAAATTTTATAGTTTTGTATACTTTCACGATAATGGTTATTATCTTTTCACATCCAGATATAAGAATCCCTTGAGCAGTTCTTGTAGGCTGATCTGGTAGATGCATTTACTTAGTTTTTACTTTTTGATGAAATATTTCATTTCTCTGTCAGTCCTGAAGGATAGGTATTCTGAGTATAATATTCTTCATTATCAATTTCTTTCCTTTAGTACTTTAAGTATATTATCTCATTCTCCACTGTTTTGTAAAGATTTGCTGAAAAATTCACCATTAGTCTGATGAGAATTCTCTTATATGAGACTTGATGCTTTTCTCTTGCTGCTTTTAAGATTCTTTCTTTTGTGATTTTTCTTTGAAATTCAAAAGTTCACTATACTATTCCTTGAAAAGGACCTGTTTGGTTGTATTTATTAGGGATTCTTTACACTTCCTGGACTTGGATGTCCATCTCTTCCCCAAGACTTGGAAAGTTTTCTGCTTTCATTTTCTTAAGTATATTTTTGTTACCTTCTTCCTGCTCTTCTTCCAGAATGCCCACAATATGAATATTTATTTAATGTCCCATACATCCTGTAGGCTTTCTTTCTTTCTTTTTTTTTTTAATTGCAGAGATGAGGTCTCGCCTGCCAAGGCGGGTCTTGAACCTGTGGGCTCAGGCAATCCACTCATCTCAGTCTCCCAAAGGCACGGGATTACAGGCTGAGCCACCGAGCCCGGCAGGCTTTATTTCTTATTCCTTTTTTTCCTTGACTGCCTGTGTTATTTCAAAAGACCTGTCTT
Source organism: Cephalopachus bancanus (assembly GCA_027257055.1). Lineage (NCBI taxonomy): Eukaryota > Metazoa > Chordata > Mammalia > Primates > Tarsiidae > Cephalopachus > Cephalopachus bancanus. The sequence goes on along the minus strand of JAPVLO010000009.1, from coordinate 9,502,182 downwards.
TAAGCACAGAAAATCTGTTTTGTTTTTTTTTCTTGGTCTATTCTTGTTGAAGCTCTCATTTATATTTTTTAGTTTATTCTTTGAAGTCTTCAGCTCTAACGTTTCTGCTTAGTTCTTTTGTGTGTGTGATATCTCTTTGTTGAATATCTCATTCAAGTAAATAATTTTTTTCCTGATGTTGTAGAGTTATCTGTGTGTATTGTCTTGTATTTTACTTCATTTAAGATTATTATTCTCTATTCTTATCTAATATGTCATATATTTCCTTATAGTAGTGGATACTGTTACTGGAGAATTATTGCTTTCTTTTGGAGATAACGTGATTTCTTGCTTTTTCATGATTGATGAGTCCCCACTTAGATTTCTACATATCTGGCAGAAAAGTTGCCTCTTCCAATTTTATGGAGTAAGTTTCATAGCGAAAGACTTATAAGTATGATTGAGTCTTGAGGTTTCAGTTGGATGGAATACACTGTCTTTGGTTCAAGGTGATACAGCAAAGGTGTAGTCTCTACATCATTTTTTCAGCTGTATTTCACACTAGTAATATTTGTCAGTTACTCTGTGGCCTAGGCTGAGTGTTTGTAGCAATGGTGGTGAATTTGTCAGTCTCACAGGCTGTCCCTGGTGGGCATGCCTAAGACCAGCCAAACAGACAGGAACCCATGTCCTGGTCCTTAGAAATGGCTCTGCAGGCCACTCCAACAGACATGCTCCTGAGCCAACTAAGCAGCCTTGTACTTGTGTCCTAGGTGCAAGGAAGCTTGTATATACATATGGTCAGTCAGGCAACTTGGAGTCTATCTTGCTGAGGTTAGGGCCATAAAGTTGTTACTCTTGCTGGGACCATGGGCTCACGATTGCCTGCTCAGCTTTGGTAGTGTGCTTGTCAGAAGTGTCTGGCTTGGCTTTTTCTCAGGCCTGGGACATGGGGGCAAGTCTACCAGCTGGCTAAAGGGTGTGTTTGCCAGGGGCAAACCAAAAGGCTTTTTCTCAATGCTAGGATGCAGGCACATGGCTGCCAGGTTGGTCTGGGGAGTATGTCTACCGGAAATGGGCACAACACTATTTGTCAGACCTGTAATGTGTCTGCATGGCTGCTTAGCTGGCTTAGGAACATTTCTACAGGAGATTGCCCACAGGGATGTCTTGTAGTTCCAGGATGTGAGCACAGGAATGTTTAGTTAACTTGTGGGTTTGCCCACAAGAGACAGTCGTCATAACTGTTTATTGGGTCTAGGGCATGAATTCACATGTGCTTGGCCAGCCTGAAAGCAGGTATGCTGGCCATAGCCCATGGGACTATTGCTCAAGTCTGGGACACAGGTACAAGGCTGCTTGGTTGGCTCAGGAGCATGTCTGTTGGAGTGACCTGCAGAGCCATTTCTAAGGACCAGGACATGGGTTCCTGTCTGTTTGGCTGGTCTTAGGCATGCCCACCAGGGACAGCCTGTGAGACTGTTTTGTATGCCCCAAGTGGAGAAATAAGGCCATTGGGAAGACCAGGAGCATGTCTGTGTAGGGCAGCGGTGTTGCAGGATTGTTTTTCAGGTCATAAGGGCAGGCATATAGCCACTCTGCTGTCCCAGGAGTGTATCAGCTACTTGGAGGCTCACAGCCTCTCCTGCTTGAGGGAGATTGCACAGTGATTTGGCCAAATCAAGGATGGGTTTGCTTTGGGTGGGACTGTCAGATTGTTCCTCTGGCTGGAGGTGGGGCAGCAGGTACTGATTTCTCGGTCATGCAGGACCAGAGTTATAGTCAATCCTGTACCTAAGCTCTGCATAGCTGATATTGTGGCATTCAGCCAAGCATGTGGCTTGTCATTATAAAGATAAAGCTCCAGTGAGGTGGTGCAATGGCTACTGACTCCCAGAAGAAGGCACACTTTAAAACTGGCTCTGGTCTCAAGATGGTATCCTAATGCAATAACTGGGCTCTGAGGAAGTGGATAGAGAGTGGAGAGCACACTTTATGCTCCTAAACCAAGGCAGTGCAGTTACATGAATTCCTAGCAGCTCTCCAAACTCAACTTGGGGATTAGGAGGACTTTAGGCTTCTTCTGTAGTAAGGACTGTAGGTGGCAGTGGCGGTTGGTGAGGATTTTTTGATTACCTTTTTCCTGCAACAGGTGATCCCTCTTTTTTCTGGGCCAATCTGCTCCATGCTAGGGAAACATGACTGCAAAGGACAGGTGCCTTCACATTGCTCTCCTAAACATCCAATCATGACAGGTGTGCTTCCACTCCAGCACTCTTCCTTCAACACCCTGTCAAATCTTACCTGTTTATATTTGTTGTCATGGTCATTTCTTGCCAGTTTACATATTTTTACATTGCTTATCCTTTAATGAATTATTATAGCTGCTATTTTTTTGTCTTTTGATCTTGTTACTAACTATATAAGTGGTTTACATTTTACAATTACCATATTATAATATTCTAAATTTGTCTGGACATTTACTATTACTGTGAGTTTTGTACTTTCAGATGTTTCCATTTTACTCATTAAAATCCTTTCATTTCATTTTAAATAATCCCCTTTACCATTTCTTGTAAGGTAGGTCTGGTTGCAAGGAAATCCCTCAGTTTTGTTTGTGTGGAAATGTCTTTATCTCCTCTTTATTTTTGAAAGGTAGCTTTGCTGGGTGCAGTATTCTTGGTTGAATTTTTTTTTTTAAATTCAGCATTTTTACTATATCATCTCACTCTCTCCTGGACTGTAGAGTTTCTCCTGAGACATGTGCTGCTAAGTGTATTGGAATTCCCTTATGTATTATTTGCTTATTTTCTCTTATTACATTCAGGAGCCTCTTTTTTTGTCTTTGACTTTTAACATTTTGATTATAATTTGACTTAAGGTTGTCTTATTTGGGTTGATATAATTGACAACCTTTGACCTTCCAGTGCCTGGATATTTGCATCTTTCTCAATACTTGAAATATTTTCCTTTGAATAAGCTTTCTATGTCATTTGTTATTCTCCATTCTCTCTTTAAACCAGTGACATACATATTTGCTATTTTGATGGTGTTCTATAATCCTCTTACATTTTGGACATGTTGTCTCATTTTTTTCTTTATTCTTCTCTGATTGAAAATTTTCAAATAGTCTGTCTTCAAAGTCACTGATTTTTTTTCTTCTGTTGGGTTAGTCCAGAAGTCTCTAACTCCTGGGCCATGGGATAGTACTGGTCCATGGCCTGTTAGGAACTGGGCTGCTCAACAGGAGGTGAGTAGAGGTCAAGCAAGTGAAGCTTCATCTGTATTTATAGCCACTCCTCATTGCTCACATTACTGTCTGAGCTCTGCCTCCTGTCAGAGTAGCATTGGCATTATAGATTCTCATAGGAGCACAGACGCTATTGTGAACTGTGCATGTGAGGGATATAGGTTGTGTGTTCCTTATGAGAATCTAATCCGTGATGATCTGAAGTGGAGCTGAGGTGGTGATGTTGGCACTGGGGGGCCGGGTGCAAATACAGATTAACATTAGCAATGAGGTTTGACTGCACAGAAACCATGATAAATTAATTGCTTGTAGACATATAAAAAGTCTATCAGTAAGTGGCAATAGACTTGATGTCCTTCAATTGTACAGCTACAACTGGTGGCAGGCTTTAAGTTAGAATCCAGTATTTATTTTGGTCTGTGCATGGCCTGTCCACTGTTGTATTTACCCACTTCTGTCTGTGCCAGTTTTTTTTTAATGGTGAGTTGTATAATTATTTCATTATATATTACAAAGTAATAATAATAGAAATAAAGTATACAATAAATGTTATGTGCTTTAATCATTTCAAAACCATCTCCCCCACCACAGTCTATGGAAAAATTATCTTCCACGAAACTGGTACCTGATGCCATAAACATTGGGGACTGCTTGGTTAATACTGCTGTTGCTGTCCTCTGGTTTCATTTTGCTTTTTATTTATTATAATTTTTAGCTCCAGGACTTCTATTTTTTTTTTTTATATTTCAAATTTTTTGTTAAATGTCTCTGATAAATTTCTGAATTGTTTGTGTTGTTTTGAATTTTGATGAGTTTTCTTAAAACAGCTGTTTTGAATTATTTGTCAGATAGTTAGTTCATCTGCCTGCCTTCAGTATCAAATGCTAGCACCTTGTTTTGTTCATTTGTTCAAACTATATTTCCCAAGCTATTCTTGTTAATGTTCATCTTTGTCTACACATTGATGAATTAATAATTTATTTCTGTCTTTGCTGTCTAGGTTTGTTTGTGGCAATTCTATTTTAGTACACTTGTTTAAAAATTCTGTGCTGTGCATCCTAACTGTTGTATTCCATTTAAGCAATAAAAGGTACCCCAAACTTAGTTTAAATGCAAGTGATCTGAAGGTTCCATTGCTGATGTTTGTCCAACTTGGCTGAGCCTGTGGGAGATCCATGAAGGATACCCAGGCCATGTGGGAGAGCCAACTATGCCTCAAGTCTGAAGCACATGAGGACCACTTTTTCTGTAGCATGATGTCCATGCATAGCTTCTTTAGTGTGGCATTTCCTCTGGCAGTGATGGAGAGCCACTGTGAAGTCCCACATGCTGCTGTCCTCATCCTCTCTTTTTTGTTCCTAGCTTACCCTAGGTTTTTCAACTTCACTAGTTTTTGCAGAACTTTCTATTGGCTTCTACAGGAACGAGACTCCTGTGGAGAGACCCAGGATGGTAGGATAGCCAAGTTTGCCTCCAGCTCATTATTTCAGTGCATGAAATGTAAGTCCAGGAGTAACTTACCATAATATCTTGGGGGGAGAGGTGTCATGGTGCCAGAGAAGAGATCCCTTTATTATCCAGCTGTGGTTTTACTCATTTTTGTAGTCCAAAGAAATTTCACAATCTTGCTCAAGGGTTCAGGTTTCCTTAAGTCTTGTGAAGGTAATTTCATGCATGGATAGTTGCTTAAATTAGAGTTTCTGCAAGAGGTTAATCACAGGTGAAAACTATTCAGCCATCTTGCTCCACTATAAATTCTCATGGGATCTTGTCTCATTAAAAAAAAAAGAAAGAAAGAAAAGAAAGAGACATTTTTGAGCTTTTTTTTTTTTTTTTGAGTTGGAGTCTCGCTCTGTTGCCCAGACTGGAGTGCAGTGGTCGCTCCCCGCCACCGCAGCCTCAACCTGCTGGGCTCCGGCGATCCTTCCACCTCAGCCTTCCAAGTAGCCGGAATTACAGGCATGCGCTACCACGCCCGGCTGATTTTTTGATTTTTTGTAGAGATGAGGTCTCGCCTGCCCAGGCGGGTCTCGAAACCGCGGGCTTAGGCAATCCACTCACCTCAGCCTCCCAAAAGCGCGGGATTACAGGCTGAGCCACCAAGCCCGGCTTTTTGAGCTATTTTTAAAACCACTGCAAAGAAAATAAAGACAACATCTTAAATATTCATTTATTTGACACTTAGTGTTAACTGTCAGGCAAAATAAAATACAAGAATAATCAAAAATAAAAAAGAACACTTTTTATTTAGTGTACATTTTAAAGAGGGAGATTATTAATAAAATTAAATTACAAAATGTTATAAATTATAAGAATAAACTTATATGTATAAATGTGATATATGAGGTGAAGAAAAGAGGAAAATTTTTAAAAAATATACCACCAGAATTCTGCTGCAGAATCCAAGAATACAGAATAAATATTAATCCTTAATCCAATGACATTTTTTTAAAAAGGAATGTAAATCATAAAAGTAAAAGAGCATACATATGATAGAGAGATAAGTAAGATAAGGATAGTTTTCAAGGAAATAAAATAATATGAATATAACTAAATAAAATGTACAATGAATATGGTTAAAAGAAGACAATGGCTAAAAAGTTAAATAAGTGGTGAAAAAGTTATATTTGATATTATCTGAAAATTTAAAAGAAAAAGACAGAGTCAAATCGTGAAAGAAGGATTTAGAGGAGAAACTAATCTAAGAAATCTGAGATTTTTAAGAATCAATTCAGAATTGGAAAAGAAGACTGAGCAAAAAAATACAATGAAGAAGTGCTTTTCCATTATGAAGAAAGATAAACATATAAACTGGGGTCACTTTATTTGTTCTCCCTTTCATTTTTTTCTTCTGAAATGCTATTTTTCCCCTTAATTAATTCCTGCTCAGCACTCATATCTGCTCAATCAGTATTTCTTCAATATCTCTGATTTCTTGACTGGTTAAAATTTTCCAGTTATACCCATAGTAACATAGAATTTATTAAAATGGTAATTTTGCATTCATTTGTGATTATTTGATAATTATCAAATTATTAGTCTCTCTCACTACTCATCAGCTCCAGAAAGGTAGGAATTGAATTCATTTGTACTCATTGTATTAGTCAAGGCTCTTCGGAGACAGAACCAATAGGATGTATAAATGATTGGTAGAGAGATAGATAGATGATTGATAGATGATAGATAGATAGATAGATAGATAGATAGATAGATAGATAGATAGATAGACAGACAGACAGACGAGAGGGTATTTTTTCAGAGGATTAGCTCAAGTGATTGTGGAGATTGAGGGGCCCAAACTAGGTCATCTATAAGCTGGAGACCCAGGGTGATTAGTAGCAGGATTCAGTCCAAGTCCAAAAGTCTCGAAACCAGGGAAGCTGATGGTATAACTCTTAGTCTGAGACCCAAAAGCAAGAGAACTCAGGAAAAGTAGTGAGGGAGGAACTGGAACAAGTTCTGGAGTTCAGTGTCTGGAGAACCTGGAGTTATGTCCAAAGGCAGGAGAAGAAAACAGTCTCAGCTCCAGGAGAAAAAATTTTTTTTAATTTCTCATTTTATTTACTTTTTTGCTCTAGTCATGCCCACACACATTGAGGGTGGAACTTTCACACTCATTCTAATGACTCACAGGCTAATTTTCTATGGCAATACTCCCACACACAAAACCAGAAATAATGCTTTGCCTTCTCTCTAGCTAATCATATATCCAGTCAGCACCTAAAATTAATCATCATACCCATCTATTTTATTTTCAGCTTCTACCTTGGAATGTGACATGCAGCAGGTGATTTATTATTTTTAAATGAATGAATTACTAGATAAATAAGTGCATTCCCCAAATATCAAACATATGAAATATTACTTTTATAAAAAGAACAGAAAATAGCATGCAAAAATAAAAACAACTGCATTAAATCATGGAATCAGGAGTGACCATTTCAGATATATTGAAGATTTATTTTAAAATAAAAATCTCATATATAATCTAGAAAAAGAAAATTGTCTTTTGAATATTGCTAAGTGTAGGAGATAGAACATTTTGCACTTCATATTAGTTAAAAGGCCGAGAAGTGATAGAGAGATAAAAACATTTTGAATCTTTGCCCTTTGGGAGTTCATTAATTAAGTGAAGTAATAGGTATGTAATTTTATTACACTAGCTTACATTTTAAAGGGAGAGATGAATATCAACAAAATTCAACTATAAAATGTGGTAAGAATGTACTTATATTTTTTAATGTGATATGTACACTATAATAATACTATACTAGAATAAAATCACTTATATTTATTCATAGAAACCATGCTAATTTTTCTGTTTCAATGTCAACATATGAACTTCTGGAGATTTTACCAAAACAAAATTGCTGAGAATTAATAAGAAATTTGTCGGTGGCCATTGTCCTTCTTTTGTGTGCCTTCTACCCTTCTTGAACAGACTATGCTTCTCACCTGGAAATCAAGAGCCAACACGATGAGATGATTGCACAAATGATGAGATTTCAGCAACACTGTGGAACAGTCCCAACCACTAACCCATATATATACCTCTTACCCCCAATTAATCTCCACTGTAAAATTTGATGTTACCTAAGTTCTGTCATTAGAAGTTTATCCCTGTGAATTAAGACTTGGTCACCAATGAACAGGAGATATATTTTATCATTCTCTTCAAAGAGTGAGTGAGATCTCAATCTTTTTTAAGATTTTAAGTTTTTGATAGTGAAAATGGAGAACATGAGAATATTTTAGAGGGCGAGAGAAAAGGTCACAGAAAAGTGAAATTATAAACACCAAAAATTATTTCCTTTATTCACTATCTCATTTAGAACTGATATTATCAATAATTTTTCTGTATGTTTAAATTCTCTACAAAAATGTTCCTTAGAGTCACATATATTAAAAAATTCTTCCTGTGTCTGATAATTTCAACATCTGGGTCATATCTCAGGTTTGTTCTTATGATTGCTTTGTCTATTCAGTCTGTGTTTTCATTGCTTTTTATGCCTCAGAATTATTTTGTTGAAACCATAAATGTAGAGTAAGTTGGTACTGAAGTAAATGATTTTTGTATGTGGAGATTATAATAGCTTTCTTTCCTCTAAGGCCTATATTGTGGGGGGGGGGTACCATGGCTGAGTTTAAAATTTGCTGTTACAATTACCATGGGTTCATCAAGGGCTTTAAATTCCCCTATAGAAACCTTGTATTTAGGGTCTGTTCCATGTGTAGCTTTGGTCTTTCCTTTTGCCCAGAAATAATCTATCTCTTGCAATTCTTCCAGCTATATTCTACTTTTATTTTTACTAGGTACTCATTATCATGAGGGTAGAGAAAGAGATTCTTTGATGTTCTGGTTAAGCCTCATCTTAGGCAATCTATATGAACTGGATTTTGGGAATGGTCTGGCCCTCTCTGAGGAGTGATGCTTTTTTTTTCTGGCTTCCTTCCAGATGTAAAAGTTTCCACCAGTGTCTTCAAACTATAGTTTTTGTTACCTTTCCACACTGCACATAAAAGCTTTTGTTCTTAGGGGAGGAAAGAGAGATTGATTTTGAGCAGAGCTTGAACAGTAGTTGCTGTTCTCCTACCTCAGCCAGCACCCATAGAGTTCTTCAGAGATTCTCTCTAATCTTCCCTTAGAGTGACTAGTGGGGCTCCTGGAGGAATCAACAGCAAGGCATGTAATTTCCCTTATGTCTGCAGCTTTCAGGGGCTTCACTTTCTCAGGCCAACTCACATTTGGTCTTTAGCAACTCATTAAAATTTCAGGCTGAATCATTTTACTACTTATATGGCATTAGAAGGTTTCTGCCTCCAAGTAAATAAATGTTCAAATCCTGTTTATTCCTACAGGAGCTTGTTTCTCTCCAGATTTCCAGTAAGCTATTTTCCCCAAAAGCTTACTAATTAACGGACTCAAAAAAGTTATAATTTGCATTTTATCCAGCTTTTTTACTTATTGTGAGTGTTTGGGTGAGAAACTTTCCTGCTCTCTATCTCTATCTGAAAGTGAGTCTTGCTTTGATTTCTTTCATATAAAGAAAAAAGCATTTCAATTCACTTCATAAATTTTCTTTTTTTTTGAGTTGGAGTTTAACTCTGTCTGTCACCCAGACTGGAGTGCAGTGGCACGCTCCTGGCCACCGCAGCCTCGACCTGCTGGGCTCCAGCGATCCTTCCGCTCAGCCTTCCAAGTAGCTGGAACTACAGGCTCACTACCACGACTGGCTAATTTTTTGAATTATTGTAGAGATGAGGTCTCACCAAGTTGCCCAGACGGGTCTCGAACCTGCCGTTCCAGGCAATTCACTCACCTCAGCCTCCCAAAGCGCGGGATTACAGGCTGAGCCACCGAGCCCGGCAACTCATGCATTTTCAAAACCAATTTGAATTATTGGAGAGTATCTTGTTCCTGCTCCCATTTCCTCATCATATTGTATTCAATAGGTTGTCAAATAGCTAATCAATTATTTATTGAACAATTCTTAACATAACTATCATTGTAAAATATAGTAATAACTTTCCTAAAGCAATTTATTCCACAGGCCCAAAACATCACGCAAGAAGGCTTTTGTTTCTGCTGGATTCCCCTGATCCTCAGTTGATTTTTTTTTTTTTTTTTTGAGTTAGAGTCTCACTCCATCAACCAGGCTGGAGTGCAGTGGCATGTTCACGGCCACCCCAGCGCCGACCTGCTGGGCTCAGGTAATCCTTCTGCCTCAGCTTTCCAAGTAGCCAGAGCCACAGGTGCACACTACCATGCCTAGTTAATTTTTTCATTTGTTGTAGAGATGAGGTCTTGCCAATTTGCCCAGGTTGTGCTCAGACCTGTGGTCTCAGGCAGTCCCCTTACCTCGGACTCCCAAAAGTTGATTTTTTTTTAAGACTAGAAATTCTTTTAAAACTCCAGGTCTGGTTTTTAATAACTCTGGATTTTTTATTTAATTTATCTCTAGCACTTGTACATTCAGGGTTCTCCTTATAATATCCTCCACACTCTTAATATAATCTTTTCATTAAAATAATGTCTCTAAAACAACGGATAAATAAAATAGCAAATAGCAACATTAAAAATGAGAGTAGAAGAAATTTTGCAAATATACTTGGTATTTTGAATAAATGAAAGAACATTTCTAGTAGGGCAAAGTTTTTAAAAGTTATTAGATGTGTGTTATACCAGATCTGTAAATGTTGTTCTTCTAGGCCTTAAGAAAATATGCAGGATTATGAAAAGAAAAATGTTTTCCATTCATATTAAAGACATATCTTTTCCTTCATATTAGCCATTTTAAGAAAAGTAGCAGAGTATATCTTTACTAATGGAAAAACATTTCTCTCTTAAATTTTATTGCCATCATTTAATTATCAAAAATGATGTTGATGAAGAATGTCTTTTTGAATTTATCAAGCTTGACATGTCACAAAATAAGCAAAACTATTATTTTATTTGAAAATTGATTTTACCAGGAATTATAGAACTCTGAGAGCTAGAAGAGTCCTGTGATTGTCTTTTAATGTAATCTGATGTAATATTTTATAACATTAGCTTAAATTTTTCTTAATACAGTTACAGAAAGATTCACCTTGCTTTTCTTACCCACAAGGATTTATTTCAGTAGTGTTTGTTTTTAGCAAAGCTCTGAAGTCTTTATACAAAGAAGTAGCAGCTGCAACTATTTAGACCATCTCTGTAATTTGTGTCCTGTATGAGTCATCATTATATATAATCAAAATATAACACTGAAAAAATTAAAAGGAAAGTAAGTTCATTATATAAAAATATACAAATAATCCACTCAGACAGTTGTTTGCTGGATCTACAAATCTCTTGAGTAATGTATTTAAAAAATTAGCTACATGAGTCATAAGTTTTAAAATCACTTCCAAAATTTCCTGTGTTCCCTATGTGGTTGAACAACTGAAGACTATTTTAAACACACAATCAATAAAAATAAACTCTTTGCTTATACCCGTATTCAAGCAGAAGACAATATGAAACCAACTTAATTGTTAAGGTCATAATATTGCATAATGGCATTTATTAATTCAGTCCTAGACAAAATTACACTAAGTGTTAAACATAGTTAGCAATATGTATCTACTCTCTAGATACATGAAATTATCATAATATTCACTTTCCAGAATTTATCAAGTATTCTATTGTGTTTTTTCCTTCTCTTTTCTCTTTTTCCTTTTTTCTTTATCTTGGCCTTATTTCCTCCTGAATTATTCAAACCTGAGTCATTAGATTGGACCTAGCAAGAAGGTATGTATATTAGGTAGAGGAGGAAGTAGTTGTGTAAGAACTATTTCATGTCTGAAATCTGAGATAGGGAGGCTGAGGTGAGAGTTCGAGATCAGCCTGGGTAATATAGTGAAAACTTGTCTCTAATGCAAATTGTTTAAAGAAACAATAAACAATTAGCTAGGGGTGGTGGCCTGCACCTGTAGCACTACCTACCTAGGAAGCTGAAGTTAGAGGATAACTTGAAACCAGGATTTCAAGACTACAGTGAGCCATGACTGTATTACTACACTCTAGCCTGGGCAATAGAGTAAGACCTCAACTCCAAAAAAGAAAGAGAGAAAGAGAGAGGGTTAATCCAGAGGGTATCAGACTCCAAGAGAAGTGTATTAGTCAGGATCCTTTGGAGAAAAAGAATATATATACTGGGGTGCCAAAAAATGTATACACATTTTAAGAGATGTTATCTAGGGATTGCTTTTAGTTCACTGTAATCAGAAGTGTCTGGATATTGATGGTAACCACTTTGAGCACTGCTGTAACTGCAGAAGTCAAAATGTGACTTGTATTCATCTTTTGTTATTGGTATATATTGAGTATTACAAATTTTAATACCGTTTTTCCTTAAAATGTATATGCACTTTTGGTACCGTGTGTGTGTGTATGTGTGTGTGTGTGTGTGTGTGTGTGTGTGTGTGTGTGTGTGTGTGTATCCATATATCCACATATTTATATACCTTCTGTTAATTTATCTTTAATATATATAGTGTGTATATATGTGTATATGTATACACACACACACAAACACACACACACATATACAGGTGATTCTTAAACTATGTGGAGGTTAGGGATACCAACTACCAGACAGTCAGAAATCTAAGTATATCTTTTGACTCTTCAAACCTTAGCTATTAATAACCTACTATTGACCAGAAGCCTTACCAAGAACATATTTAATTAACACATTTTGTATGTATATGTGTTAATATGTATTACATACTGTATTCGTACAATAAAGTAAGCTGGAGGAAAGAAAATGTTATTAAGAAAATTATTAGAAAGGGAAAATGCATTTACTATTCTTTATGTGGAAGTGGATCATTATAAAAGTCTTTGTCAGACCAGGCGTGGTGGCTCAAGCCTATAATCCCAGCACTTTGGGAGGTCAAGGTGAGGGGATTGCCTGAGCCCACAGGTTTGAGACCAGTCTGGGCAACTTGGTAAGACCTCATTTCTACAATAAATCAAAAAATTAGCCAGGCATGGTGGCATGCGCCTATACTTCCCGTTACTTGGAAGGCTGAGGCAGAAGGATCACCTGAGCCCAGCAGGTCGAGGCTGCGGTGGCTGTGAGGGTACCACTGCAATCCAGCCTGGGCGACAGAGTGAGACTCAAACTCAAAAAAAATAAAAAAATAAAAAGTCTTTATCCTTGTCTCTTCATGTAGAGTAGACTGAGGAGGAAGAGGAAGAGGAGGGGTTGCTCAGGAGTGGGAGAGGCAGAAGAGGTGAATGAGGTAAAAAGGTGATAGGAGAGACAGACACACTTAGTGTTATTTTATTTTATGTTATTGAGTTGGTGTTTTACTCTGTTGCCCAGGCTAGAGTGCAGTGGCATGCTCACTGCCACTCCAGCGTCAACCTGCTGGGCTCTGTGATCCTTCCTCTTCAGCCTTTCAAGTAGGTGTAAATTTTATTGAAAAAAAAATCTGTATAGATGGACTTTAGCAGGTCAAACCTGTTATTCAAGGGTCATCTATACACACACACACACACACACACACACACACACACACACACACACACACACAAGCAGGGTATCCCTGTAAATAAATAAGAGACCAGGAGAAGAGTCCAGAGGCAGTCTGCTGCATAATTTTAGGGGAGAGGTCAGTCTTTTCCTATTAGTTCATTCAGTATAGAAGGGAATATGCTTTACTAATTCTACTGATTTAAATGTTAATCACATGCAAAAGTCCCATTCCAGTAAGATCTATGATTTTTGACCAAAATTCTGGGCATCATGACCCAACCAAGCTGACGCAAAATTTACCATCACAGAGAGCAAGCAAGGAGGACATCTGTACCTGGGGCATCCTGGAATGTATGTCAGAACCTGAACAGGATGAGAAAGACATCCCTGTGGGAGAGAAGCAGGGCAGAGATCTGATATGAGGTTCTGGAACCTGAGTGAGGTGAGAAGAGTATCTAGGTAGGGGAGCAGCACATTACTAGTGTTGAATTCCAAGTGAGGTGAAGAAGATACCTGCAATTGGAAAGATGGGAGATTGATTGCTAGTTTTACACTACCTCAATTACTTTGGCTTCATAGGACTTAATACTTGGTAGGGCCTTCTCCAACTTCATTATCCTCAAGGTTGCTTTGGGTTGCTTTTACATTTTAATGTAAAGGCTAAAATCATCTTGTCAATTTCCACATTTCAAAAAGTACTGAAATTTTGTTTGAGATTTCACTGAATCCATACATAAATTTTTGGAGAACGAACATTCTTACAATATCAAGTCTTTCAAACAATGAACGAGATATAGATCTTAATTTCTCTAAATATGTTTTGTAGTTTCGGGATAGGATAGACAGTTACTATAAGATTTATTTCTTAGATTTCAATTTTTTTGATACTACACCAAGTACCACATTCTAGTAATATCATCTTCTAATTGCCACTGACTTATTGCGCCTGTAGTTCCAGCTGAGGCGGAAGGATCACCACCGCACTCCAGTCTGGGCGACAGAGTGAGACTCCAACTCAAAAAAAAAAAAACCCAAAAACTTATATTTGATTTGTTATATTGTCTTTACATCTAGCTAAATCATTAAAATTAACATATTAATTTTGAAATGCATATATTGAAACTTTTGGATTTTCTACATATATAACATGTCACTGGCATTTTATTTTTTATTTTCTTGCTCTTATAAATTTTAATTCTTTTTCTTGTCATTTCTGTGGCTAAAACATGAAGTATAATGTTGAATAGAAATGATGCTTCTCACCCATGACATAAATAGAAAAGTTTTTAATATTTCCATTTAATTATAATGTTTGCTGTAGGGTTTTATAAAAAATATGATTGTGTCCTAAAGCATACCACATAGAATTTGTTGTGATTTTTTTCTCATTCTAAGTACATATTTGTTTCTTATGCTCATTTTTTATTTATATTTTTTATTTTTTATGTAGACCTTCTCTTTAAATTTTATAAGTTGAAAACTCCACAACATCTAGCACTATTCCTTCTATTAAAAGTGTTCATTGCTGCATGGTGTAGTGAACCTGCAGCTGTCTCCCAGTTCCCCTTCCTTCCTGTGTTATTTTTCTTGCTTTTGCTTGTTGCTATCTGGTTGCAAGATGGCTGCTGCTTCCCAAGATCTAATATTCACAACTCAGGAAGGAAGGAAAGTGTCTCCTCAGAAAGCTTCATTACTTTGTTCAGAAAGAAATTTCTTCCCAATTAGCAAGATTCTGCCAAATATCGTTGGCCTAAATTGTAACTACTGTAACTGTAGCCAGCAGCAAATGAGACATTCTTATAATTGCTCCTATTATTCCCGTAATAAGGGTTGAATTTTGCTCTTTCTCTTCATCAACCTGGAGTCATTTCCCACCAAGACCTGTACTGGAAACTTATGCAAAAAACTCTGGTTACTTAGTGACTCACATATATATATATGCTTGAAATTACCTAGTACTTTTAATTATTGTTCTGTGATTGTTTTCCGTGTATATTTTTCATCCTAATATAAAGATACCAACCTGAATTCTATTTGAATTTTATAGCTTGCAACTTAGTTACCACCCTCCTCCCATGCACACACCAACACACATACCTATAACCAAACAATAAAATGAGAAGTGAAATGAGATGAAATGAAAAAACAATTGTTCCATAAACACTTTTTGGAAATCCTCAACAACTCTTAAAATTTAGAAGCTCAGTTTCTTCCCCTTCTATGTAATGCATTTTCTTATTTTTTATTGTTTTCACTGATGTAAAATTCTTTATAAAATATTATGTTTTAATCATGTTTTACCTGCACAGGAAAAAAAAAATCAAAGATCACAAAAGGTCCTCAAAAAAGATAAATGTATTTTTCTTTGATCCTTCTTATGCCTTGTCCAATGCCCCAGAGTTAACTACTAGTAGTGCACTCCATAAAACTAATATGTTTACATCATTAGATTTTAATTAATCAAGTTTAAAACACATTTTACCACCATATATAAAATATGGGAGATGATTATTTCCTCTCCTTTTACGTTTCTGTTTCTGAAGTTATTTTTTTAAGTTCCTGCAAATATTGGTTACATTTAGAATTATAAATAATACATTCAATCACTATTTCTAATTCCATTAACTTTAGAATCCCCAGGGTATGAAATAAGAATATTACTGATCCTAGACTTCTCACTACCTGTTCCTTCATTCTCCTCCACATGTATCTGGTATGCCATTATCTCTATCCTCATTCAGGTAGTACTAGCGCTCAGAATAAGAACTGAATTCCCCAGGCCTCAAATATGCCAATAACAAAGGTCATAAGGGATCCCAAATCTTTCCAACACCTACTTTCTCTGACTTGCTTTCCCCCAGCAAGAAGTGTCAAGAAAGAACCCTGTGCTTTCAGAGTAAAATACCATTTTCCCCAGAAAGGGATATATGTTAGCCCAAGGCAGCAAGTCCAAAACAGTGTCTTTCTGGGCTTATCATGCTCCATTGAGGAAGTTCATGTGGATGAACTGTGCACAGAGTAAGACTCAGCTTTCTTTGATCACCTCAAATCTATCAATAGGGATCAAGAAGGAACTATGAGTTCTTGAGTTGTTTCCACTTCTTCAATTTACCTCCATGACAAGGGGTCACCAGGGAGCCCAGTCAACACCTCTTCTAATTTTGACACTCACAATCTCACCAATACTATTTGCCTTGAATACATCAGAACTAATCTCACTGTGTCCTTTGCTCCCGCTTATGTCAGTCACCTAAAAAGCACCAGAATTCAAAGTTACCTCTCATTCTACTTCTTCTAATTTCCATATACTTCCCATTCTCCACTTTTTCTCTCCAACTCCAGTTCATAAATAAACATTCTCTTCACCACTGCAAACTAAGCAAACTTAACCTGCTTCACCTGAAATCTGTTTACCTTTCTTACAACTCTCTGAATATAAGGTATGGTCCTCATTTTAGCTTCCAGATCATTCTTACCACTTCCTCCCCCAACAAAAAAAGCAATTCCAAATTTCATTTCATCAGACAGCAACACTATACCTCACTTCTGCAGTCATAGCTACTCAAAGTTATACTCCTCTTTTCTAGTGATTTTAGCTCCTCTCTCGTTTCAAAGTTACCTCCATCTTGAATCTTGATTATTTTTAATATATCTAGCGATGAAGTCTCAAACTTCATGAACCTAAAACTTTACTTTTAATTTATCTTTCTAAGCCTTTTTATCTAGCCTTCCTTATCTCAGTTTCTTTCTTTTCATACGACACATTCAATCACTGAGGAAATCATATCAGCCTATAAAGTAACTTTACAAAGTCCTTCAATTCACTGGCCTGCTTTCCAGCTACCATTCCATATTCTGAATCAGCAACTCACACTTCAGATTCCTTCAAAGTGTATACTGGATTCCAGCCTCCTCCATCCTGTTCTATCCCTTCAGACACTCTCATTCCCTATATATTACAGATAAATAACCATAGTATATTGACACCTACTTCTCTTACCCTTCTTTCCTGCATTTTCTTCACCATTAGAAATTTATATCATTTTTATATATTGGTGGTCACTTCAATGTAGGGAGAAAAAGTAGTATTCAAACAGAAATATGTCTGTTCGTTCTACTGTCTTGTATCAAAAGCCCTATGCTGTCAGTAAGGCTTCTTGTACTAAAATCTTTTCATTCTTTGAGTTTATTCATAAGTTCCAAAATAATAATATGGCAGATTTTGTTTTTAATATACATCTTGCCTTTATTAACCTTAGTTTTATAACAGAAGCCACTTTTTAAAAATTTCATTTTTCTAAGATTTTTTTTTTTTTTGAGTTAGAGTCTCACTCTGTCACCCAGACTGGAGTGCAGTGGCTGCTCCCTGCCACTGCAGCCTCGACCTGATGGGCTCCAGTGATCCTTCCGCCTCAGCCTTCCCAGTAGCTGGAACTATAGGCACGCACTACCATGCCCGGCTAATTTTGATTTATTGTAGAGGTGAGGTCTCGCCAAGTTGCCCAGGCGGTCTCGAATCTGAGGGCTCAGGCAATCCACTCACCTCAGCCTCCCAAAGGTGCGGGATTTCAGACTGAGCCACCGAGACCGGCTCATTTTTCTAAGATTATTTTTGAAAATTGTGTTTTTGTTCTAATTCAGGACACAACGGGTGGCATAAACATTGGTATAATTAATCAGGGAAAGTGGTCCTTTGACAATATCAGATTCTTAATAGCCTTTAAAGACTAGAGTTTTACTAATAATATTGTCTCTTTATCTTTTGAATCAGACACTTTTTTTGTTGTTGTTGTTGTTTTTGAGTTGGAGTCTCACTCTGTCACCCAGACTGGAGTGCAGTGGCCGCTCCCGGCCACGGCAGCCTCAACCTGATGGGCTCCGGCGATCCTTCCGCCTCAGCCTTCCAAGTAGCCAGAATTATAGGCATGCGCTACTACGTCCGGCTGATTTTTTTTTTGATTTATTGTAGAGATGAGGTCTCGCCTGCCCAGGCGGGTCTCGAACCCGCAGGCTCAGGCAATCCACTCACCTCAGCCTCCCAAAGGCACGGGATTACAGGCTGAGCCACCGAGCCTGGCTCAGACACTTGTTTTTAAGAAACAGTTTAGTCACCAGATTTGATTGCTAAAAAAAAGAAAATCCAACAATCTTTGCCACTTTGCCACATGATTTTTAATAAACTTATCAAGTTTGTCAGTACTCTGAACAAAATGACAAAATATATGACATGAGTAAAAAAGAAGAAAAAGAATTGAAAACAGAAGATGGCATACTCATGAGCAATAAAAGAATATCTGGAGTGAATACAAGTTAAAGAACAATTGCTATATAGAATAAGATGTAGGCTTTCTTCACATAGAAGTGATAAGTTTTAATAAAATATCTAAAAGTTCACATGAGCAAAATGAGAACTTCAGTTTTGACACTGAATAATCCCAGTATCAAAGCACAAATTCAATGACATTAAATAGATTTTCATAACAGATAATTTAGAACTATTTGGAAAATAATATGTAGAAAATATACTTTTACTTTGCATGAGTTAAAAGAAAACTTTTCATATTAACATAAAAATAAAACTGGCTCTAAAAATCTTATTTGGAGGGTAGTTATAAATGTCTCTCCTAGGAAAATCTCAAGTGCCATTACTACTTCAGAAATATAATTAGTGTACATTTTTATCTTGAGTAAAAACTATTTTTTAGGTTCCTAAAGTCAAGAAAATTTAACTATAGTACCTCTATTGATTTTAAAAACAGTTAAGTTGTACAGTGTGTCTTCCAATTCTGAGACAGATAATATATTGGGGTAATTACAATTTAGTTTTCAGTTCAGCCTCATTGAAAACTTTGGAATTTTGGTGTATATCTTTGCACTCATTTTCCTTCCCTGTGACCTTTGTCTCTATAAGCTCAGTTCCTGAAGAAGCATTTTCACCAAGTAGAGGACTCCTCCTCAGAAGAATTAGAATCAGTAAGGCTGGAATATAGCTTGATCCTCTTAGTGCTGCTGGCAATCCAAGGTAGATGTATCTATTTTTAAAAAATGTTAAAACACATTAAATATTACAAGACGGTATGGACGGTATCATATCTTTATGATATTTTATTTCCATAAAGATAATAGCAGTTTTTTTGCATGTCAATCTTACATAAGCAACTTTGCTGAACTCTTTTATTTATTCTAATGTTTATCCAAAATTTTTGGGGTTTTTAAAAAATTATCATTGAGAAAATTCAAATTTAGTTTAATTTTTTTCTTATATTTTATCATTCATATTTTTTGCACCAAATAGAATCTTCACCTTAAATTTAATACTGACAGTGACAGCAGTTTTATTGTAGTATTTATTAAGAATGCTTCCCTAAATTCCTGGAATCACACAACATTCAAAAATTGAAATAAGTGAAACCCTAAACAGACCACTAATGAGCCACAAAATTGAATCAGTTATTAAAAAAAAGTATCCACCAATAAAAATTCGGGATCTGATGGCTTCACAATTCCACAGCTGAATTCTAACAGACATACGAGGAACAGCTGGTACCAAAACTACTAAAGTTATTCCAAACAATTAAAAAGGAGGGATTCCTCTCCCTAACTCATTCTATAAGGCCGCCATCATTCTGATTCCAAAAAATGGCAAAGATACAACTAAGAAAGAAAACTACAGTTCAGCTTCTCTGATGCACACAGATGCAAAAAAATCTCAACAAAATTCTTGCAAACAGCATACAGTAGTACATCAAAAGAATTCTCAGTAATGATCAGCTGGGATTCATTCCTAGGATCCAAGGTTGGTTCAATATATTCAAATTAGCAAGGACAACTCACCATGTAACAGAAGTCAAAACAAGGACCACATAATTATCTCAATAGATGCAAAAAAAAGCATTGATAATACTCAACATTCTTTCATGATAAAATCCTGAACTCACCTAAATATTGAACAAATATTTATCAAATTAATTAGAGTCATTTATGATCAACCCACAACCAATATCATACTTAGTGGGCAGAAGTTAGAAGCATTCCTCTTCAGAACTGAAACAAGACAAGTATTCCTACTCTCACAACTCCTGTTCAACAAAATACTGGAAGTTCTAGGCAAAGCAATCAGGCAAGAGAAAAATAAAAGGTATCTAAATAACAAAAGAGAAAGTTAAATTATTTCTCTGTGCAGATGATATGATTCTATATTTAAAGAATCCTAAAGATTCCACCAAAACACTTCTAGCATTTATAATGACTTTAGTAAAGTCTCAGGTTACAAGATCAGCACTCAAAAATCAGTGACTTTTCTATACACCAATACCATTTAAGTGAAGAACCGGATAAAGAACACCATACTATTTACAATATATACAAAAATAATAAGAACCTTGAAATACATCTAATGAAAGAGGTGAAAGACCTCTACAATGTGAGTTACAAAACACTGCTGAAAGAAATTAAAGATTACACAAACAAATGGAAAAACATTCCATGCTAACATAATGGAAGAAGCAATATTATTAAAATGTCCATACTACCCAAGACAATCTGCAGATTCCATGCAGTCCCTATCAAATTACCAACATCTTCACAGATCTAGAAAAAAATATTTAAATTCATATGGAAGCAAAAATGAGTCCAAATAACCAAAGCAATCCTAAGGAAAAAGCACAAAGTTGGGGGTATCATGTTACCAGACTTCAAACTTTACTACAAGGCAACAGTAACCAAAACATTATGGTACAGGTACAAAAATAGACACATAGACAAATGGAACAGAATTGAAAACCCAGAAAAAAAAACACTGTTGAAAGGTGCAGGAAGCGACCAGAGGGGCGGCTCCCAAAATGGAGCCGACATACAGGACAACAAAGGCCCTCGGTCCGGCCTCTGCAAGCACAATTCCCCGTGTGCGCCAATTTCAAACTTCCCCGCGCGTGGTCAATTTCAAACCTTCCCATGTCAATTTCAAACCTTCCCTGGCGCATCAATTTCAAACTTGCAAACCTCCAATCAGTAGCCAGCCCTGTCAGGCTGATAAATACAGCCCTCTCCCTTCAACTCTCTCTCTCTCTCTCTTTTTTTCCTGTTTTTCCGTTACAGATCTTCTCTGTAACAACCCTTTTAATAAATCTCTTGGTCCTGGTCGGGTGTGGAGTCATTACTGGCGCCAAACTTCTTACAACTGTCATATAACCATCACATCTTTGACAAAGTTGCCAAAAACAAACTCTGGGGAAAGAATGCCCTATTTAGCAAATGTTGTTGAGAAACTGGCTAACCATTTGTAGAAGCTGGACCCCTTCCTCTAACCATATGCAAAAATTAAGAAGGATTAATGATTTAAATGCAAGAACTCAAACTATAAAAGCTCTAGAAGAAAGCTGGGGAAACTCTGCTGGACATTGGTCTAGTCAATGAATTCCTGACCATGACATCAAAAACAAAAGTGCCTAAAGCCAAAATGTACTAGAGGGACCTAATCCAGCTCAAGAACTTTCGCACAGCAAAAAAGATTGAGACAGGAGATAACTAGAAAAAAACGCTAGGCAGACAGACAGGTGGATCCTCTGGTAACAATGTAGCAAACTCTGGCAGGCCTCTCAGGCTCAGCATTGGTAAACAAGCTTCCCGTGAGCCTTTCAAGCTAGAGTTTAAGTACTCACTGCTGGAATCGAAAAGCAATTAATCAGCTCACTGTCAGGCCCCTACCTCCTGACGATTGGTCCTTAATACTGACCAATCAGAACAGCTATAGCTCACAGTTAGTGCTAGCCAATTGGCTTTAACTTAGGGCTATATAAGCACCAGGTTTTCAGCCCTAGACGGGCAACTCCTTCGGATCTTCTGTCGTGTGGGGAGCTTTTCTAACCTCTCAGTAAATCCTGCTTTCTCACTTTCTGGCTGTGTCCTTCATTCTTTCTGGGCGTGAAACAAGAACCTCGACCAGAGACAAGGACCTCGACCCTTGACCCTTAAGAGCTGCGACCTGAATAGCTGCAGAAGATTCTTGAAGCCGGAAAGCGATGCACCCCAGAGGTTGGCTTGCCAGCTGAGGGAGCCGGCTGAACCAGGAGAGCTGCCAGAAGAAGGTGAGACTTCAAAACTGAGACACCCAGAGGGCTAGGCTTGCTGGTCCATTAAAGCCAATATTCTGGGGTCTAGGCTTGCTAGCCCATTAGAACTGACACTTCTGGGGCTACCAGTCCTTGAAGACCCTTTCTGGGGCTTGGCTGGCCAACCCATTGAACTGACACTCTCAAAGCCCAGGATGACCTGAAAAATCCGCATCATGATCATCAACAAAATTAACAGACAACAGTTATGGAAGTTAAGAAAATATTTGCAAACTGCATTTCTCAAAGACCTAATATCCATAACTTATGAAGAATTCAAATGAACCAGCAGAAGAATTAATAATCCCTTTAAAAAATGTGCAGAGGACATAAACAGACACTTCTCAAAGGAAGACACACACAGTAGTCAACAAACATAAAAATATATTCAATATCACTAATCATAAGACAAATGTAAACCAAAACCACAATGAGAAATCACCTTATACCAGTCAGGATGGCATTTATTTAAGGTCAAACAAACAAACAAAAACAGATGTTTGTGAGGATGTGGAGAAAAGGGAACGCTCATACATTGTTGAGAATACAAACTAGTTTAATACCTATGGAAAGCAGTTTAGAGATTTCTTAAAGAACTAAAAATAGATTTACCACTCGATCCATCAGGAGAAGTTAATAGAAATTTAAATAGAATTCAAATATTAAAAACACGAAAATAGAAACAGCAAAATGAAAGCATTTTTTTCAAAATTAGAAATATTAACCAAAAATAAGGCATTAGGAAACATGAACAATATTGTTTCAGCAAGATTTAATGTGAAAACATAAATAGCATTTTGGAGATCAGAGACTGATGTTGAGAAAAGGTGACACTTCAGGCTAGTAAGATGATGAAATGATAAAGGATGTAACAAAAATGCTTTAGAGAGCAATATAATTTGGATAGGTAACTTACATACGGGTACTACTTTCAGTAATGTGTTAATTGCTAACAATTTAACAAACAAACTTTTGAAAGGCTAGGTTAGGAAAATCAATTATGCTTATGTTGAGCAAACATTTTAGAAACAATGGGAAACTAAAATTTTATTATTATAAATAAGAAATGAGATATAACAGCAGTATTTATTCTGAAAATAAAGTCATAAATATTCTTGTCACTTGTCAAAAAAGTTAGATATAAATGGTGCCATTTTATGCATAGTGTATGCTTAGAAAACAATTCTAAAAATGATTATCTTTACCTGAAATTGGTGGAATCATATATCCTGCATGCCCCTGTCTCACCGCATTTCAGAGTTCCCCAATGTAAACATGTGGAGTCCACTAAAGCTCCAAAATATATAGGTGCAGGAATGCCAGCTACAATTAAGAAAGAAAAATCTATCAACAAAGTAAGAATTAAGATACATTTTTTTATTTTAAAATATTTCAGTATTTTTAATGTACAACAAAGTTTAACAAAATATAAATCTAATGCTCCGAATTTTGTTTTTATGTTACTTTTAGTGTAAATTTCTAAATTATAAAAACATGGAATCAATGGGTAAAATGCAACAAAATTATTGATAGAGTAAAACAATGAATTAAAGATTCTGAACGTTATATATTTTTTAAAATGTTTTGGACCAATAATCTGTATATTTTATTATAACACAGCATTTTGTGTTCACTTACTTTTCAAATTTAACAAAATAGTAGTGTAATTAAGGTCAGATAGACCTTTACAAGTAAAAGAAATTCTTCATTTCTTTGTTTACTTCATTCTAATACTAATTATGAAGTGCTGTGTAAATATAGGAAGGATGTTTGCCAGACTGTTATCCTGAGAGAATGATTTTATTTGCTTAGTAATTTATTTGTTTGATATGGTGTTGGGAAAAAATAACTATTTTTACCAAATACTCTTGTGCAAAATGCATGCAATCCCACACCAAGGGACTTCTCCTCAGACTTGATGCACCTAAAAAAAAATATATATTCATAAATAAAAGAAAAATAAAGAGGTCAAAAATTACCATAGTTTTTTTGGGGGGTGGGTATGGAAATTTAAGTCTATTTAAATTTATTAGAAACAGAGAGCTATTTATCAGCAGAATCAGAAAGCAAAGGAAATTTCCAAATAGAGGAAATAGAAACTTGACCAATCCAATGGAAACAGGAAAAAAGTTTAAATTAAATTAAAGTTAAATTAATCAATATTAAAATTAACTATGATTTTAATTAACATAATTAAATTAATAATATATATACAATAAGAAAAGAAATTTGTGTATTAATTATTACACTGAAAATCTTTGACCACCAATGACTGAGGAGGAGTGGGGAGGAGAATGACTGTGAGACCATAAAAACCTCTATTTTCTCAAACTTTCCTGTGACTTCAACATTTTTTGAAGATTCTTGCCCAAATCTATTAAGTTTGAATCATGAAGGTTATAAATGTTCCAACTCCACCACTCTTTCTACTGCATTACTTATCATATCTTCATTAAGGAGGCAAAAAACCCAAAACATCCCTTACTCATAATAATAAAACCATGTTGGAAACTGCCCTTAAAATAATACAGGACAAATGAAACCAGATCTCTTCCAAAACTCAAAGGACTTTAAGTTTAGAAAGCAAGAGAGAATTAAAAATTAATTGCGCTCACTTGGATACATTAAATATGTGTAGCTTTTTGTATATCAATCATACCTCAATAAAATGGTGTTAAAAAACAAATGAATCCCACAAAAGGAAATCATACTTTTTAGCTTAATCCTACTTTAGGTTAAGAACATTAATACTTTGCATGCAATGAAAATGGTCTCCTAAATACAATAGATGAATTATTTTATGTACGCATTTAAAATTCAATATATTATGTATGAGAAACAATCTTAAATAGTTTAAGCAGCAGAAATATACAAAACAACAATAAGTGAAGATAATACAAAATGCCTCGTGTTTTATCCCAGAGTCAAACAGAAGTCTCAGGTTATTAATAAAACTTTGAAAACTGTTGTTTTGAACACAAAAAAATTATGTGCTTTGGGGAAGGAGGGAGAGAATTAACAGTTTGTCTTAAAATGCTGTATGTTTTATTAAATGTACTATTGGAACAGAGCTGTTCCTAAAGTAGTATTTTGAGGAGGGAAATTCAGCACAGATGCAAACTACTATTTCTTTCCTCAACTTCTCAATGCTCAGCTGTAGTTTCCTCTTAAAAGATCTTGACGTCATTTCTTTTTTAGAAGGGTAGACATTTGGTAGTATGAATGAATTTTTCTACGTATTAACTGGAATTAACAGTCATTTATCAAACATTTTTTCATTTTTAAACATAAGCGTCTCTGTATCCCAACCCACAAAACAGCAGGCACTGTTGGGAGTCTTAGGAGAACATTAGCAACCCACCAGTCTACATGTGTGGTGAGGACCAGGGTTCAACTGTCAGCAGCACCATGGAATCGACTGTCAAACCTTTCTGCCATTAATTACAAACAAAGATATGCCATTATCCTGGTATTCTGTTTCCACTGTAGGCTTTTTATTATTATAAGATCTTGTTCCTGTGAACACATCTGAAGCACAACAAATTGTCTTCAAGGTGTGAGGGTGGAAAATTGCAGGCAGGGAGCAGGAAGAGAGCATGTACTTTCCTCTCTTGCTTTTCAGGAACACTAGACTTGCCCAGCATGAAACTGGAAGTGAACACAAACTTCTGTGTCTGAAGAGGGGCTTGTCCCATGGACCACACATGACACCAGAGGCTTGTTGAGATTCCACTGCCTCTGGCATCCAGGCCCTGACTGCAGATCTGGCTCAGGAAGTCAGCAAATCCTCTGGGGCAGGCATTGTCACTACAACTTTATTAACACCCTGAAGGAGAGTTGCTGCCTCTTCTGGGGTAGGCAGCCCCTCCTCAGGGAGAGAATCCACCTCAGAAGGATCAGAAAAATCATGTGACGGTGGTTAAAAAAAAAAAAAAAAAAAAACACCAAAAACAAACACCACTTCTGACAGCTTTACTATCTGGGGTTCTATGGGTTGAACTTTAGAAAATGGCTGCCAGCACTCACTCTTTACTTATTAAAATGACCATTTCATATAGCTGACCCTAAGATATCTATGTGTTTCTTATTTTGTTACACAGTGAGGTCCACTCATTTACCCTAAGAAATAAGAAAAGAAATAGGGAGGGATAGGAAAGAAAATGGCCACAGATAAACATTTAATTGCTAACTTTAAAATTTTATAAAATTCAGCAATGCTTAGTGCAAAAGCACAATAAATGGTTTAGTAGAGCACTGAGTTCTTAGGTACTATGGGTTCCAAGTGAATTTCTTTCAAAAAGTTACCCTAATAAATGAGCAGAAAAAAATCTAAATAAATAAAATAATTCCTGTACCTCAGAAGAACCATATATCCAGGTATGGCAGCTAACGAATAAATGAAACTGCTCGTTGCCGATAAAATTAGAAAGTACTGTAGCATCATGGAACAGTCATGCCCTTTGTCACACAGACCAAGAACTGCGGATGAATTTTGTGATGTTCTAATGCAGCTGCAGTTTTGGAACACCTGTCAAAAAATAATATCCTATTTAAGAATGAAAAATTTTGAACACAAAACTCAAGTATTTTGTGCATAACCAGTTGGATGAAGATGGAAACTGCTGTTTCCTTTATTCCCATCTCCTTTATGATGATGCTCAGGATATAGCATGAAACAAAAGATAGAAAAGTAGTTTCAGAAAAATGGTATTTAAAAAAATTATATGAAGTACATTTGTAATAACTAAGCTTCTAAAGATACATCGTTTTGGGGAAAAAAAACAAACTATTTTGCCACAATACTATGTATGACAAACACAATCTGCTTCTGAATACTGGGTTGAAATATTTAGATGCTTACAAATAAAGCCTTGTTTTAGAAAAATATGGTTTATTTCAAAATCACAGTTAAGTGAAACTTTTTTGAATTGTTATAGGGTTTCCAGGTCTTAAGAATCAAAATTTATATTTTACTTTGATCACCAACCAACATTAAAAGTATTGTGATATTTTGGAAACAAGAAAATATTTCTAATTCCAACTTCTTAAAAAAACTGTCAGAATGTGAAAAACACAAAAACCACATGCATACACATATAAAAAAGGAAAAATATGTAACAAAGCAAATAGCTGGATAATTGAGATAAAACTGCCAACTTTATCTCAATGAAAAAATGTTTTAGTACCAAATTATTTGAGTGATAATACAAACTGTTTGAAAATTACAGTTGTGTTCAGACACTATGAAGATTTTACATAAGACTTAGGAAATAAAAGATAATCAAGTGAGCATACAAAAAATTATTTTTCCACACACAAGAAAAATTAATTTGTTTTTGAGGAAAAACCAATTTTACTCTAATTAATTTGTAGACCCAGTTCATAAGTAGAAAGTATCAATGCAGTGCAAAATATTTCTGTAAAAAAAGCCAATTGGATTTATTACCATGTTTATTCCTGTTCCAACGGATCTCTCACAACCAGCAAGACAAGCTGACATATATGACAAGCCATTGACTCCACACACAGGATCCCATATTTTAAGTGGACAGTTGCAATTTGTATTGCAGTCAGCAAAGATGTTATTTCCTATATATAAATCTTGTTGAAATCTGAAATGATTTAAAATAATGCCACAGATATTGAAAGACCATTCAAGCATTTTTTTTCTTTTCATCTCAATCCCAATTACATTTCTTCCCCTCCCTCAAATGGAAGGAGAAACCTTCCAGTCATTATTGTACGGCCTATGTACTATAGTTCTGGCATAAAATGTGCTTGCTTTCATGAACACATATCCATTTTTTCAATGATTTGTTTCAGAAAAAACATGTAGGCAATAAATAAGCATTGATTGAGTCCCTAACATGTGGGAGGCTTTTTCCAGTTACTATTAGAACTCAAAAATGAAGACCTAATCTCTGTGGTTGATCCATAAAGTGGAAAGTAAGAAGACAGAACAAACTTGAAAGTTTCATTTATAATGTGCATGATACGCTTAGCTCCAGAAACATAGGTACTTGAGCTAAACAAATACAGTCTACTAGTATCAAAAGTACCCAGAGCTTGTAATGTGATCAAAAGAATGCTAGCACGGGAGTCTAAAGATTGAATTCAGACTAGATCACAGTGTGACTTTCTATACATTTTGCTTGGGAACCAGCATAATTGGAGACAGAGACAATCTTTACAATGCTTTCCAATTTTAAAATCCATGTTTCTATATTGATGTGATTGAAGGGATTTACCATGAACTCTCTTTGTCATTGAATCCCTTTGAATCTCAATTTCTTCATCTGTATATGGAGATAAGAATACCTATCATAAATGGAGTTTATAAGACTCAAATCAGATAATGTGTATAAAATGACTTTATCATTTTATATTTGAAATTATTTTAATTGTACAATCCTTGATGGCTTTGAAAGAACATTTTAGAATATCTTTATTTCATTTTTAGCGATGACTGAATTTCTAAATATATTCTACAGGTAAGTTTTTAAAATTTACATCACTATGGAAAACTTTTCAGTAAATCCAGATAACCCTCAAAATGCAAAATTTAAACTAGGCAATACATTCTACCTAACTATACAAATGAAATATATACATTTATACGTTAATTAATTTATAATGTATTAGGATTCAGTTATGTCAACCTTAAACACATAATGGAAAAATATAAAGGCTATTTTGACTGTCGAGTCAACTTTTAATTTTACTCATTTAGGAGAGTATAAAGTTCATGGCTAACATTTCCTAATACAGTTTGAGACTATAGGTAGTTTCCTTGATATCCATGTTAATGTTTACTAGACATATTGCATATTTGACTCTGTGTCTTTGTTCACAAAGACAACCACACACACAAAAACATAAAATCATAAACTTACTCACCTTGTGATATGTCCCCAACCTCTTTATAAGCTTGGATGAATTGGGTTGTGATTGACAGATGGTGGAAAGATACAGGAAAACCATGGATCAGTGCCATTAACTCCAATAAGCAATGATCTGGTCATTCATTACCATTATAGAAAACATAGTATTAGGTGTTTGTTGAAAGAGTATGACATTTATTAGAAAACTACATACCCTTCATAAGAGGTGGTTATGCCAGCAACTGAAGAATTATCACAGGTCATGAGAAAACATGCAAAATAAAGAAGATAATCAAGTAAAGATAACCAGCATCCTATGTGGGCAGCTTGTTTGACAGTAATCTTGAACTTCTTCATAATTAAACCACCAACTATATATCCAATGCATATTGGAGGTAAGTTATAAACACCTATAAATGCAAGTAAAATATTATTTACAAAGTGGCCTACCAAAAAAACAAATGTGTTATCATTTTTAGCTAGTGTGACTTACATGAGAAACTAGGTCTAACTCACAGTGAAGAAGGATGATTGAATTTAGTTTACAGTTAGTTACACATTACATAAAGGGATTTTTAAAAATACCCCCATTATTTCAAAGTATATCTTGAAAAATTGTTATTATCATTCACTTAACTAGTTGAAGTAGATTGTACATTTCATATAGATGGGATTATAATCAATATCTCTTTTCTTAGGATCCAGATAGAAGTGGCAAGTCAAGGTTGACCTAAAACTTATTCATTTTTTTCTCTCCGTTCTGTGGAACAGGAAAATCTATCCATCTTTCTGTCTATCTCTGTATAATTTTTATATTATTTATTCCCACTCTGGTTCCTAAGATTTTGTTTCATCTCAAGGTATTTTAAAGGGTAACTTTGCTGAACCTGTTGCTGTCAAGTATATTTCAAATCTTACTTCTACTGACCACCACTTCTTCTGTCTCAATGTCCCCTGCCTCCCCCACCAAAAAAAAAGTAAAAAGGAAAAGAAAAAAAAAAGACAGCCTTAGGTTGAATTCTTACAATACAACTGTTTGGTTCAGTGAATCATATTCTTAAGAAAGCTTATTTTAGTCCATTCCAGAGCCCAATACCATGGAATCTGATTTAGAGTCTGAGAGGGAACTTCAAGTATCTAAACTTTTCACAAGCACTTGGGGTAGTGTCTATGCAGATAGTCTGGGATCTTGTCTCTTCAAAACAGTGAAAAGATTCCAGGAAAAACTCAAGATAGGATAGAACCTCGGGGTTAGTGTGGTCACAAGACAAGAATGCATGTGGCTGCAGAGAAACCTAAAACCACCAGGGGGACTAGGAAACTAAGGAATATGGAAACCATAAATTGGAGTCAAAAGAGTAAAATCTGGGAGTAAAATCAGCTCCCAGAATCCTCATGAGCTAACTCTGTCTTTTTTTTTAAGTGTACAGACAGCCTATCTGAAAAGTGTATCTAATTTTTGAACCCCCTAAGACTTTCATAAATATTGTGAATTTGCATTCTGACTAGAGAGATAGTAGAAGAGAGAAAAAAGTCAGGATATATCTGGTCTCTTCTTTTCCTTACATTTTTCTTGATTTGTTTTGGAGAGTGGAGGGGAGAAATATACCAGTGAGACAAATATTCTAAAAGATTTCAATTTAGGAGTTTCCTAGACTCACCATCACACTGTTTATCATTTCATGAGGTGGGAAAAGTATGCTATTAATGCAGAGAAAAATATACATACCAATGAGAAAAATTGCATCTGAAGATGATTTTCCATATTGTTGTTCCAGATATTTAGGCATGAAGGAGATCATATTAACAAATGCATTGAACTGTAGCACACTTATAAGTATGAAAAGCATGTAAATTGGATTGCATGAAAGACTTTTCATGAATGGTAGAAAATCTAAAATAAAAAAAAACAGTGTCAAACTAACTTGGCTTTGTATTTGGTAACTGGCTTTTCAGTCTTCCTCACAAATTCTGTTTAGTTTCGCAATGAACACATATTTGTTAACTATTTTTGACCTTTGAAAGTGAACATTACAGCATTGTTCTGGTAGTTTCTGGAAGTCAGAGATGCAACTGACTGGGTAAGAATCAGAACACAATCGATTTGCCTTCAATGAGTCACTACTGTGTCTTAGAGCAAAACTATATCATAATAAAATATTGTCTGTGTCCAAGCCATTTCTTTGTCTTCTTTTTTTCCGCCTATTAATATCCTCTCTTCTCTAGAGATTATCTTCAATGAAAGATGCTTGTTCTGTTCCCTAAAGTCTGGAAGGAAATCAATTTGATAAAGAAGCTTGCACTCAAATATTGATTTTGTCAGTTCTCAAACATTTGAAATGAAGATATATTTGGGAATTATTGGAATATAAATTTGCACAAGTACCAGGAACTTTTCTACTTTCTTCTTCTTCAAAACAATAGTTTTGATGGTTCTGCTAATGGTACACAACAGGTTTCACAATTAGAACCACTTTAAAATATTTTTTTAAATACCAACACCCATTCCCAGAGATGCTGATTCATTTGGTACATTCTAGGGACTATGTAAATTGTTTCACCAAAAATTATTCCTGTTCA
Source organism: Cephalopachus bancanus (assembly GCA_027257055.1). Taxonomy (NCBI): domain Eukaryota; kingdom Metazoa; phylum Chordata; class Mammalia; order Primates; family Tarsiidae; genus Cephalopachus; species Cephalopachus bancanus. Next base: position 9,470,375 of record JAPVLO010000009.1, on the reverse strand, counting down.
AAAAATTTTAGAGCCCAATGTTTGGCGGGCCTCTATTAAATGTGCTGGTTCACACTGCTGCCATTTGGGCTAAATTTTCACTTCTAATTTCTTTTTACTTTCTGTACTTTCGTGATCTTTGCCTTGATTTCCTTATTTTGTACTATATGTCTTTGCTTAATAAATTGTCTAAAATTCATTCTGGAACAAATATCAACAAAGAGTTTAGAAGATGAGAAAGCACAGGTTAATAAAAATAAATAAATTATAGTTATAGAATTCATATTAATGAATAACATACATGGCAGAAGATAGAGTTGTTGTTGGAGCTCTTTAGAGCTTTTTATATCAACCACATTTATTAACATTCCTGTCCTAATAGATGAGTCAATAGTTCAAGTTTATTTTCTATATGTCTTAATCATAAACTAAGCTCCTTCCTAATTTTGAAAATTGGATTTGCCAAAACTTCTGGGATGCTATGAAAGCAATACTATGAGGGAAATTCATATCTCTGTGAATACACATGAAGAAAATGGAAAGGTCACAAGTTAACAGCCTAACAAGTCACCTAAGGAGCTGGAAAAAGAGACCACCAAAACCCTCACTTCAGCCGAAGAATCATATCACCAAAATAAAAGCCCAGACACAGGACATAGAAGACAAAAATATCACAGGAAAAAAGCAACGAAGCAAAAGCTGCTTCTTTGAAAGGATAAACAAGATTGATGGACCCCCTAGGTAGATTGACCAGGAAAAAGAGAGAGAAAGACCAAATAAACACAATCAGAAATGCAAAAGTTCAAGTAACAACTGACCCTGAAGAAATACAAAAGATTATAAGAAATAACTATGTACACTTGGATGGAAACAAACTTGAAAACCTAAATGAAATGGAGGACTTTCTGGCATCACACAACCTCCCCAGGTTGAAACAAGAAGAAATTAAGAACCTAAATAGACCAATAACAACCCAGGAAATTGACTATGTCATAGGAAAACTACCTACAAAAAAAAAAACCCTGGACCAGATGGCTTTCCAGCAGAATTCTACAAAACATACAAGGAGGAGCTGATACCAATTCTATTGAAAGTATTCTAAACAATCAAGAAAGATGGAACTCTCCTCAAATAATTTTATGAAGCCAACATCACCTTAGTACCCAAACCAGGTAAAGATTCAACAACAAAAGAGAACTACAGGTCAATATCCTTGATGGACACAGATGCTAAAATTCTCCACAAGATTATGACAAACTGGATCCAACAACACATCTCAAAAATCATCCCCCATCACCAAGTAGGCTTCAATCCCAGGATACAGGGCTGGTTCAACATCTGCAAGACTATAAACGTAATTAAATACAACAACAGATGTAAAAACAAGAACTACATGATTATATCATTAGACTCAGAAAAAGCTTTCAATTAAATCCAGCATCCCTTCTTGATAAAAACCCTCGAACACCTAGACATACATGAAACATACCTCAAATTAGAAGAGCCATCTATGATAAACCCACAGCCAACATACAGCTAACCCTAACCCTCGAACACCTAAGCACAGATGGAACATACCTCAAATTAGAAGAGCCATCTATGATAAAACCACAGCCAACATACAGCTTAAACAGACAGAAATTGGAATCATTTCCCCTGAAAACCAGAACAAGTTTTCTCACCCTCCTGTTCAACATAGTATTGGAAATCCTAGCTAGAACAATCAGACAAGAGAAGAAAATCAGGGGTATCCAAACAGGAAAAGAGGAAGTCAAGTTATCCCTCTTTGCAGATGACATGATTCTATACCCTGAAAATCCAAGAGAATCTTTCAGAAACCTATTTGTTCTGATAAAGGACTTGGGCAAAATCTCTGTGTACAAAATAAATGTGCAAAAGACAGCTGCATTCCTATACACCAACAATAAACAAACAGAAACTCAAATTAAAAGCACAATCCCATTCATAATAGCCATTAAAAAAAAAGAAAGAAAGAAGTACCTTGGCATCTTCCTAATCAGAGAAGTGAAAGACTTTTACAACAAAAACTACAAAACACTGCTCAAAGAAATCAAAGATGAAACAAACAAATGGAAAAATATTACATATTCATGGATTGGAAAAATCAACATTGTCAAGATGTCCATCCTACCCAAGGCAATTTACAGATTTAAAGCGATACCCATTAAATTACCAGCATCACTCTCCTCGGACCTAGAAACAACAATACAGAAATCCATATGGAAACGATAGCCAAAACAATCCTCAGCAAAAAACAAAAAAAATGGGTATTCTACTTACAGACTTTAAACTTTATTATAAGGCTATAATAATCAAAACAGCCTGGTACTGGTACAAGAATAGGCATATAGACCAATGGAACAGGATAGAGATTCTGGAAGCAAAACCTCAATTTCTCAACCAACTCATCTTCGACAAAGACTTCACCACCAAACCACTGGGGAGAGGAGAACGTATTCACAGTAAATGGTGGTGGGAAAACTGACTGACCACATACAGTAAATGTGCTGGGAAAATGGTGATGGGAAACTGGCTGACCACATGCAGAAGATTAAAACAAGACTCCTACCTATCACCATACACAAAAATCAACTCAAAATGAATCAAAGACCTTAATGTAGAACCTCCAACTATAAGAACCTTAGAAAATGCAGGAGACATCCTTATGGGAATTGAAAATGGCAACCAATTCCTGATCAAAACCCCAAGTACCCATGCTATAAGAGAAAAGATAGACAAGTGGAACCTCATCAAACTGACAAGCTTCTGCAAGGCCAAAGAAACCATCAAGAGAGCAGGGAGACAGTCCACAGACTGGGAAAAATATCTGCCAACAAATATATAACTTTGTATCTCTGACAAAGGCCTAACATCTAGGATCTACAAGAAACTCAAATGTGCCAAAAAGAAATAGACAAGCAGCCCATTACAAAGTGAGCAAAAGATATGAATAGACCCTTCTCAAAAGAAGACGTATGAGCAGCCAACAGATACGTGGAAAAATACTCAGCTTCACTACTCATCAAAAAATGCAAATTAAAACCACACTGAAATGCTACCTAAGTCCAGTAAGGATGATCATCATCACTGACTCAAAAGCAACAGATAAAAACAACAGATGCTAGAGAGGATGCAAGGAAAAGGGGACACTTCTACACAGTTGGTGGGAGTGTAAGCCAGTACAACCTCTGTTGAAAACAGCTTGGTGATTCCAAAAAGATCTAAAAATCAACCTTCCATATGACCCACAATCCCCCTTCTGGGAATATACCCAGAGGAACTCAAATCACTCTATAAAAAAGATACCTGAACACACATGTTTACTGAAGCATTATTCGCAATAGCAAAAACATGGAACCAATCATGTTGCCCATTGAAAGAGGACTGGATGAAACAATTTGGTATATATACACAATGGAATATTACACAGCCATAAAGAAGGACAAAATTATGAACTTCGCAGCAACTTGGATGCACTTAGAGTGTGTAATACTGAGTGACCTGTCACAGAAACAAAGGACCAAGTATCACATGTTCTCAATCATAAGCGAACCTTTAATAGCTATCATAATACTACAGGAAAGAGATTGACAGTAGTGGGAAACTGCTAGGGAAGGAAGGGATCATGCCTCATCAACAAGTTACCTGCATAATGAACATTTGTATACCTAACCCTGAATTGTACCCCACATCTTTAAAATTAAAAATTTTTAAATGGGCCAAAAATATAAATAGACAATTTTCAGAAGAAGACATACAGGCAACCAATATATACATTAAAAAATGTTCAGCCTCACTGATCATCAAAGAAATGAAAATTAAAACCACACACAGAGATACCACCTAACTCCAGTCAGGATGGCCATCGTCAATAACTCAATGAACAATAGATGCTGGAGAGGATATGGGGAAAAGGGAACACTTCTATACTGTTGGTGGGAATATAAAGTAGTATAACCTCTGTGGAAAAACAGTGTGACAATTTCTAAAAGATCTAAAAATTGACGTCCCATATGACCCAGGAATCCCCCTTCTGAGAATGTACCTGGAGGAATTCAAATCACTCTACTAAAAAGATATCTGCACACGTATGTTCATTGCAGCATTATTCACAATAGCAAAAACATGGAACCAATGGTGCTGCCCTTTGAAAGTGGACCAAGTAAAGAAAATGTGGTACCATCTACACAGTGGAATACTATGCAGCCATAAAGAAAGACAAAATTATGATCTTTGCAGTAATTTGAATGGAATTAGAGTCTATAATACTCAGTGATTTATCACAGAAACAAAGATATTCTTACTACATGAACTCACTCATAAGCAGACCCTGGACATTATTATTATATTATTAAGAAAGGAATTGGTAGTAGTGGGACACTACCAGAGGAGGGGAAGCATATAACATCAATAAGGGTACCCACACTTTGCCTGTACAATGACCACTTATGTACCTAACCCTGAATTTTATCCCACATCTTTAAAATAAAAAGTAAAAGAAAAAAAGAGAAGGAAAATAAAGAAAATTGGATTGATCTTGCAAATCATGAGAGGCCTGTCAGTCTACATCAATCTTTTAAGAAGAGTTTTATATATATGTGTGTGTGTGTGTGTGTGTGTGTGTGTGTGTGTGTGTGTGTGTGTGTGTGTGTTTTAATTTCAGTGATTTTATTTTAAAATTGTGGGGTACAGTTCAGGATTAGGTATACAAATATAATCATGATGATTCTGAGAATTTGCAAGATTCTGAATTGGTTCCAAATGATCCACATATTAGATTATGTTAATTGTGGTTTGAGTTTGTAATTGTTAATAAAACTTCTGTGCAAATCAGTATTATAATTTATGGGTAATGGTAGAAATAGCAATAGCAACAATAAAAATGTTAATCCTAGTAGCAGTATTAGTAGTAACATGTTCCAGAATATCTTTTACTTTCACATAACAATTCTATAATAACAAATACCATTATTATTCTCCTTTTACAGGAATCCTCCAAATAAACACTCTTCAATAATTCCAATGACCAGGCCACACACCCACACTAATAAAAACTAAATTAGACCTTTACTACAGAACTTTCAGGGATGAGTAATTTTAAAAAAATTTCTAGGTGATTCCAACATGCAGTCAAGTTTGAGAATCAGTGCTCTTGAATACTAAGTAATTAGACTATGTTAACTTAGTTTTCCACAGAAATATCTTTTGTAAATCATGCATTGAACTTTTACTAAGGATCTATTAAAAAGCTGTATGAAATATACACCTGCATTTGCTGGAAAACTGCTGTGCAGTTCAAAATTACCAGTATCATATACCATATGATAATTTTTCATTTTTACATTTTCTTTTACAGTTTGTGACTTGGGGAACATTTTCTTTTTAAATATTTTTATTATTTCCTTTATAAAATATAGAAAATTAGGTAACTTATCATGTTTTATTTTTCTGCCTTAACTTCCAGGAAGCTGGCAGTTAAGCAAACATTTTTGTTACAAAATTATACTACCTATTAAGATTGATGTACATTTTTCCTACATTTGTTATAAGCTTAAATTTCTATACATTATTTCTTAAATTTGACCTATGTTCTCTGTAAAATAAATTTTTTAAAGCAAATGGGACCAAATATGCTCAGACTGACATAAAAATGTATATAAAGGTTGATCTGAAATAGTGCAGCCTCCAGATTATGCTACGTATTTTCAAATAGTAGCACAGGAAGAATTGACCAGTGACTGTTAATAACAAGTTGTCTTAACATAATATAGCATTTTATAGTGTTAGACTAAAATACAGACACATCTGTAGAAAATAAAAAGTAAATCATATACTATTAGAGGTTTTTTTTAATATTTGCCTTTAGTGATTCCACTCTTTTCCTGCTTGATCTCTTCTCTTTGTTTCTCTTCTTTGTCATTTTTAATGATGTCAGGATTATCTTCTAGTCCTTCTTTTGGAAGTGTTTTGGGCAAAAAGAAAAAAGGAATGGCAGTAAGCACATTCACTACTGCACAAATCAGAAAGCCAAACCACCATGCACCAACCCAACGAGTATCAGTGGGAGTTATGGTCAGATCATCTGTAAAGGAATATATATTTTTTATTAGCTTAACTCAGTATTTCCTGTATGAACTACAGAAAATTAATAAAATTATAATTATCTGGTATAAAATTTCATATAATTACTCATAAAATTTGTCTGACAATATGCAGTGTTATAATACTGTTTACTTAAAAATTAGTCTGATTATTTGTCCCTTCATGTAAGCAATTTAAATTAGGTGCTTACTAAATAAAAGTCCTATTTCATTACCCACAAATGATTGCTTGATTAAAAACATTTGAACCTATGTACTTAAATCTTTTGAAACCAAATATTATGGTTGAGATACAGTAGAAATAGCACTGGATTTTGAATCAGAAAATCAGCGTTTTATCTTGCTCTCTTGTTTATTGCTTACTGGTTTGAAGTATATAAAAATTTATTTAAACTATTCCACCCCAGTTTGCTCACTTTTAAAGTGGAGATAGCCTTTCTAATTTTGTTTCAAGTAAGGCAATGATTATACGTGATGACATAACTGAGATATTTTACATATACTAAATACTGTATACGTAGATTTTTTTGAATTACCTGTGTTCACAGATCCAGTGTCTACATAAACGTTTGCACAGAATGATGCTAACAAAAGCCCAATCAAAGGACCAATGATAGCTCCTGTTTCTATAAACCCTAAAAATAAACAAAAATATAAGGTTATAGTATAATTATATACCTACATAAAGAATTCTGGGTCTATGAAAAGCCTGAAGATTAAATTACTTTTGCTTTGAATTTTTTTGACTTAGATATTAAATTTATAAGGATATTAAGGTTGTTGTATTTATAACCAATGTTTGTTTCTGTAAATGTTGAAAAATAAGCCTCATAATCTAAAGGCACTTCCACTAGGCCTCCAAATTCTCCTTACTGGGTCACAGTTAAAGATTTGTGTAGCAGCACAGGCAATCCCAGCTGCGATCACGCTATTGACCAAACCACCCTATAGAGCAAGATTCTTTTGATGTTTTCCACAGGCATGCTTTTAAAGGAATTCCAAAGTAACACCTTGTTATGATGAATTTCATGTGGTGCATTCCTCAGGAAAACTCCACTTTCAAATCTCCAACTTGAAACTTCCTTCTGGCTATGTGCTCATTATTAAGATACTTCTCTCCAATTTTGTCATAATCTCCTTTCTTATCTTTCACTTTCTTATTTCCCATCTCTATCAGTCCTCTATGTTCTCACCTGAATTCTTACTCACTGGGACTCCATCATCAGCTGTTTCATGACTTGTCTACAATTCAGCATCTATCCTGAGCTCTCTCTGCCTACTGAAAATCCAAATAAGAGCTTCTTCAACTTTCTTTATTTTCATTTCCAAATTTGTCTTTGAGTATTGTCTCTGTCTTCTCTGTGGAGAAGATATGGAGAAGCCCAGTCTATACACATCCGACTTCTGATTACCAATCCCTTTTATCTTCTCTGAGGTCTTGCTCTACCACACACTCTCTCGTGCCTGTTCAATCATCCCCTCTTCGATGATTCTACAATATTTCAAATCCACTCTGCTTTCTTTTCACTACACTCTCTGCCTCTGCTTAAGTCCTTTAACATTATCTTCCAAATATTCTCAGGTAGTACCAGTGGTCTCTTTGTTACTAATCCATTGTCCTTTTTTGGTCTTCATCCTCTTAGCTATCTAGGTTTTTTGACATTTCTGGTCAACTCCTCTTTTGACAATTTCCTCCTAAGAAATTTTTTTTAAATTATACATTTATTGTTCAATTTCTTCCTTTATGACTATCTATTTATTTGTTTATTTTTCTTCTTATCCTATTCCCAAAGTAGGAGTGTTTCCCAGTATTTTATTCTAGAATCTCTAAGAATAAATGATGGGGACCCCAAAAGAAGAAATTAATTTTTTTGCAGAGGGCAGATCGCTTGTATTACAAGCTTTCCTCATTCGGTAAGTGTTCTAGGAACCTATAAGCATGAGTGTACCTGCCTGCGTTGTTGTGAGAGGCTGCCTCGTGGAAGAAACATCCTGAGTTGTTGCTCTTCTGCCATGACATTGCATCTGTTCAACAGTTTTTGACCAAAAAGAGCATGACTACTGCACCCTACCTTCCCTATTCACCCAATCTTGTCACGAGTGACTTTTTGTTTGTTTTCTCAGATGAAAAAAGTTCTCAAAAGGAAATGTTTTGCCAGTGTGGAAGAAGTGAAACAAGCAAATGGCAGAAGCACTAAAAGGCATTAAAACTGATGAGTTCAAAAATTGTTTTGAGTAGTGAAAAAGCATCTTGATAGGTGTATTGTATCAAAGGTGAGTACTTTAAAGCCAACTGAAGTTTAAGTATGTAAGAGTAAATACACAATTATTTGTAAATAAATTGTGATTATTTTGGGGTCCTTTTGTATATGGGTCCTTTCACGAAAACCTCATTTCTTCCTCTTGTTTTCACTTATTGTCTCTGGGTAGATGATTCTCAAATTTTGTCTAGCTTTTATGTTCTCTCCTAAATTCCAGAGCCATATATGGATCTTTTTTCTTGATCTATAGCTGTTTGGCTTATAGTTATTTGAAGATACATGCATATATGTGCACACACATACTTTATATGTAATACTTATAATTATGTAGATATGTATTTACTGACCTTATATGGACCATATCTTATTCATCTTACTACATATAAAGATTATCACAGTTACTTTTATATATTATAGATTCTAGTATTTGTTGAATAAATAAATCCACATTATAACAAGGCGTTTGTTCATTTACTGTAGGAAATTCCTTGAATTCTTTCAACATAAGTAGGATTTTGAAAGGACTAAATAGAAAAACCCTGAAAATCATAATTGCCAAGTGAGTGAGTTGCCCAAAAGTGCCAAAAGTTATGTGGAGTAATGATGCCTAAATACTTTAACCCATCTTGACTATGGTCTATAGTCATCCTATTCAACATTTCTTATCTTCTCTCACCTTATTTAACATTTCTTATGTTTAGAAGATATGTTTACATAATAGGAAAATGTCACTAAACTCAAAGTTATGAGTTTATGACCTACTATAGGTGAAATAACTAAAGAATATATGCAAGTCATGCAGAATAAATTAAGATCATTTAGGAGATTAGAAGACAACATAAGAAGGTGGGTCTGAAATTGTCTATTGTGCCAGGTGACATATATTGATTTTAAAAATGATAACTTCAAAAAATGTACCCCCAAATATAAAGACATATATTTGTGAAAAATATGAAGAAATCTGACTAATATGGAGAGACTGTGTTGAAGAGATAACTATATGGGAAACGAAATAGATAAATAGGGTGCAGAGCCATGAGTAATAAGTGGAGAGATCAGATTTAATAAATAAGGAGACTGTATGTGTTAGGAACATAGTAGACAGACATGATTAAAATAATGTTTGAGAAAAATTATGCTGCAAGTATGTGTATAAGAAATTGACAAAGGAAAATACTAATGATAAAACAGTCAATAAGGAAGTTACAATAATCTACAGATGAAGTAATGAGGACTTAAACAAAAATAGCGATACTGAAAAGGGTGAGAAAGGTTTTTAATATAAAGGACATTTTAGAGAAAACACTGGTAAATCTTATAACAGTTTGGATATAGTGTGATGCTAAGGAAAGAGTCAAAGTGAACTTAGGATTTGTGAAATTTCCAATAGCTGAAAGCAGATTTTTTAAAAATGGTTCATTTGGAATTAGCATATAATTTCTCCATTCAGCAAACTTTTATTGATGACCAGCCATGCCAAGGCACTGCTTATCATTCTGGAAACCACTGAGTACAGAAAAATAATGAATTTCTACCCTCAAGGAAGTTGCTACTTTGAAAAGGAGATAAGGCAGATTTTCAAACTTACCAATATATAAAGGAGAATTTTCAGATTTGGCAAAATCTTCTATATAGGAAATTCCCAAAGGCATGATAGGAGTTTCACCCATTCCACGTATAATATTTCCTACTAGTACATATACCCACATGAATGATTTAACGTCCTTCATACACTCTGTATTAAAATGTAAAAAGAGATATTGCATCAGTGCCTTTGGTAGTAAAATGTTAGTGATACTTAATTCTAGGTTTTCTGTAGGCATTTCACCGTTCTTCTGTGACCACGGTAGTCAATGATTTATATTACTACACTAGCAATGAATCATTAGGCCAATCCTATTGCATTTTCCAGCAGAATACTTAAGTATGGACAAGTTTGAGTGATATACTAGAGGTAGTTCCTACTGGGTTGAAAGAGATGAGTATTCCAATTCAGCATTTAGTGACAACTCCATGGTAGTTTGATGGGACTGTTACACCACAGAATTCGACAGACACTAAATATCAAGACTTTTTATTCACCTAAGAGATTCAACTAGGGGACCCAATTGTGTACTACAAATACTACCTATTCCTATACAACTTTGGGGAAAGAAAGAAAACCCACAAATATCATCACCTAGAATTGAAGTTATAAGATTTAAACCATTGTCTCACTGAAATTTGTATTCTCTATAGCTCTAATTACTTTATGGAAACTGAAAATATTTAATTGAAAAGTAATCATCATTTCTCTATAGAGCCTATTGACTGTACCACCAAACAACTTTCTGTAGAGAAATTCATCCCAGTCTTTGGAGCAGCAGCTACATGGGAACTGAAAGTGAGAAAGATAGAGAGATTTCTAAACACTTATATCTATGTTTTTTCCATTTATATTCTAATCCAAAATCCTGGTGAGGAAGCTCTGTGAAGTGATGTTTTCTGGGAAGTGAAGGACAATGTACTCTCACCTCCTATAAACTGACTGAGTGCTGCATGTGAGTTCCTGATCACAAATGGGTTCAGGAATGTCTTGTGAGTTCTGTCTCTCAGTCATTTCCAGTCCAGAAAATTGTAATCTCCATTTTTAGGTATTCAGATTTTTTTGAATGATGAGCACAATGATTTGTGCCTAGAGATCACAGGCAAACTCTAGTCCTAATCGAGGGCAACACTGAAAACATCAGGTGAGTGATACTATCAGTGTGCATTCCTGGAGATGTACCAGAACAGAAAGATGTTGCTATATCCACTACAATGCAGACTAGCACCCAAGTCAGTCTTTGGCAAAAGCTAGTTCAAAATAGCTACTGTGGATGTCACTGTTTTTCTTTTTTCAGGGAGGTTTCCTTGACATAGAGCTGCTGGGGAAGATAGTCTTTAGCTTTCTGAAACTATTTTGGTTTCCTATAATGGCAGTGAAATTTCCAGTCTTGGAGACTACTACAACTTCCACAGACATAAATCCAAAATAAAAATTTTCCCAACACAGGAGGAAAGGTTTATAACTGAGGTAAGTCAGCAGAATCATCTCCAAACCAAATATCACCAAAAGATTGTGTAGCTCTTCCCTAGTGTATGGAGGGGCAGAGCCAATATCTTGTTACCTGAGCCTACAGGATGCTGGAAGAAGCACTACTATTGCATTGTGTTACAAAGTAGCATCTCCAAAGAGGAAAGGGGAGTAGAAAGACAAGTTCCTAGTTCAGCAGAAAGGAACTAAAGAAACTAAAGTAATTCAGAACTATAGCATACTCTCTTGCTTTCCCTGCTATGAAAGATCAGTGATAGAATTCAAATCTCTCAGCCGGGCTCAGTGGCTCAGCCTGTAATCCCGCGCCTTTGGGAGGCTGAGGTGAGTGGATTGCCTGAGCCCGCGGATTTGAGACCCACCTGGGCAGCAAGACCTCATCTCTACAATAAATCAAAAAATCAGCCGGGCGTGGTAGTGTTTGCCTGTAATTCTGGCCACTTGGAAGGCTGAGGCAGAAGGATCGCCGGAGCCCAGCAAGTTGAGGCTGCGGTGGCCGGGAGCGGCCACTGCACTCCAGTCTGGGTGACAGAGTGAGACTCCAACTCAAAAAAAAAAAAAAAAAGAATTCAAATCTCTTGAACTTCACCCCATCTCTATTTCCTCTTTACATAATCATATAGTCCAAATAATCAGCATACATTCATTCTTCTAAGTTGTTTTCTTCTGTGAGATTAATGTGGTCCTTGGATAGATGGCTTTTACTCATTTTTAAATATCCATTTTAAGAAACAAATTAGTCTTAAGAAATACATTCAGACAGGATACAATGGTTCACACTTGTAATTCTAGCACCTTGAGAGGCCAAGAAGAGAGGATTGCTTGAGTCCAGGAGTTTGAGACCAGCCTGGGCAACATAGAGACAACCTGTTTCTACAATAAATTAAAAAAAAATAGCCAGGTATGATGGTGCACACCTATAGTCCCAGCTATGTGGAAGGCTGAGGTAAGAGGATCACTTGAGTTCCGGACTCTGAGGTTGTGTATAACCGTGACTGTGCCACTGCATTCTAGCCTGTGTGACAAGTAAGACCCAGACTTAAAAAAGACAAGAAAAGAAAAAGTATATTCAAATATAAGATAAATAGTATTCTGTGTTATTAGCTATTCTTATTCCCCTTGTGATCCTTTCCAAAATCCCTGAAGAGAGAAAATACCTTTGTTCATATGCTTTACTCATTTAATCAAAACCAATATCTCATTTGAACCCCTTAGCAAAAAGTGCTCAGTTTCAAATTCACTGAAAAGAAAGCAATAAAATGAAGTAGACAACCTGATGGATCTTGCGTTGGCCTTAAAACCTGGGTTCCATTTTCCATACACAAGAAACTGTTTGAGGATATGTTGCCTGAAACTGAAACTGTAGATTCATATTCATAGCTGTATGGACACAGGAAAAACATGTTTATGTCAAGGAGATAATGAGGACAATGTGGCAATGTACAGGTTATTAACTCCTGTTTCCCTTATGGCACAATATCCAAATCCAATAAAAATGTCTTTTCATCTTTGCCATTCTATTATATCGCGAATTAAGAGCATCAAAAAATACTTGCTCACATTAAATGTGTAATCTTTTTATAATTGCCTTACAATTATTTGCATGTGAGTAATCTGTCTTTAGATTATCTAATATCAGCCTTCTGTGATTTTTAGGTAGTCATATCTTAGAAATAATTGCTGTCAGATAAGGAAAGAAATTTAAGAAAAATAAGTCTTAATAAAATATAATTAAGAAGACAAAGACTTTGGAGGAAATAAAAACACAAAAAAACAAGTCTCCAACTTTGGATTCTCTAAGGTTTGCTTATAAGAAGCATGGCCCCCACTTTCTGAGAATCCTTACAATAATTCCTCCATGTGTTTAATAAATCCCCAAGAAAAACAAAGTATTTGCCCATTGTCATGAAAGACCTTAGGAGAATCTCGATCACCATGACAGAATAATATAATGACTTTTTCTCTTCTCATAAGAATGAAAGGATCAATCGGCAGTGACCATTTAACTTAAGGAAATTATCACACAATCCACATATCCTTTCTCAGAAAATAAGTTACAGGCTGCAAGAATGGAGAAAATATGAACAACTAAGTCTCTCTTTGTTAGAAATTATGCTGGACTGCCTTCAGTGTTTCTATTAGATAAGAAAATGCCAAAAGAAAACTTGTCCTTCTGGGTTCCACAAGAGCTAAAGAGTACTTGAATGCCACCAATAGTTCTTATTTCTGTGCTACAGGATATAATAAAATGGATCAAAATACCTTCCCCCTATTACAATTGCCCGGTGATGCCCACAGAGTTTGGCTGTGAACTGTGGACAAAGATTTCTGTCTGTCTCTATGTTCATGACCCTGTAAGATAGGACAACCTCAGAGAAATAACACCTTTAGCAGATGGCGGAAAGAAATGTAAATAACAGCTGAATATTACTTGACATTGTCTTAAGTCAGATGATAATAAAAGTACAGTAAAAACTCTTTGCCGAGAAGCTCCTGATCCCTTCAAAAATACTTACAAAGATTAAATACTTTTGTTTATTTAATTTATCCACTTAAAATCCAATAACTCACTTAAAGTCCATTCATTACCAAAATACTAGCAAAATGGCAGCAAACTCATTTTAAACAGAAAAGAAAAAGACATAATTCCACAAGGTTAAAGAGAATGAGAAATTTGACAATAAGAGAGAGTTCAACAAGATTTTTTAAATGAGAAGGTAGATAGTGAGTGGTCACTGAATCAGAAGATGTGAGAAATTCAACCATAAGTGCCTGCAAGGAAGCAGTCAAACACATGCCACAAATCCCTGGAAAGTTTCAGGCAAGATACTTATAAATGCCGGGCTTGGTGGCTCAGTCTGTAATCCCACACTTTGGGAGGCTGAGGTGAGTGGATTGCCTGAGCCTGCGGGTTCGAGACCCACCTGGGCAGCCTGGCGAGCCCTCATCTCTACAATGAATCAAAAAAATTAGCCAGGCGTGGTAGCGCATGCCTGTAGTTCCGGCTACTTGGAAGGCTGAGGCGGAAGGATCACCGGAGCCCAGCAGGTCGAGGCTGCGGTGGCCAGGAGTGGCCACTGCACTCTAGTCTGGGTGACAGAGTGAGACTCCAACTCAAAAAAAAAAAAAAAAAGATACTTATAAATGCAAAAGTGAGCATGATCCAAAAAACAGAAAAGTGTAAACACTTTGATTTGAAGTTTATTTAAGGAACAGTTAGACTCCCAGAGACATCCCTGTCACTCCAACTGAAAACATCCATTGATTCTAGACAGGCACATTGATGATAGGGAGGCTATACTAAAAGCTGAGGATATTAAAGAAAAAAAGCGACATTCCCATTCCCACCTGTCTGGTAGCCAAGTTTCTACATTCCAAGTAAGAGACTGAAAAATCCCTGTCTAGAACAACTATATATAAACAATTCTGAACCATTTATAAAACAGCTGGTCTCTATGCCCTCACTCTATAAAGAAGTCTTCTATTAGCCACGTCCTACACACACATGCAGAACTTCCAGGTCGCTTGCTGTTGTTATTCCTTCCTCGAAAATATAAATAGATAAACCAAGGATGAATGAAGCCTCTAACAGTAAAGACAGAGATAAACAAACAAAAAACTATGCATCTGAAAGAGCCAGAGAAAATGAAGACAGATGAAGAAAACTTAAATAGGAAAAGACAGTGCATTCTTGTAAGAATGATAAGATGTTCCTAAAAAAAGAGACATTCAAAGTATGAAAAAAGTTCTTGAAAATTAAAAATGTGATAGCACAAGCTAAAAAGCTATTCAAAAGTTTGAAAGATAAAGCTAAACATCCAAGAAAGTAACAAGAAGACAAGAAAATAGAAAGTTAGAGATAAAAGATATGAAAAACCCAAACATAATCTAGAATTCCAATATTCAAGTAGTAGAAGTTCTAGAAAGAGAAACAAAAAAAATATTTGGGGTGTGAGGAAGATATTATCAAAGAAATAGAACATAAGAGTCCAAACTGAAGGTACCTAGCACAATGAAGAAATAAATTTACACCAGTATGATTATCATGAGCTTTGGACTTGAGATTAAAAGAAAATCTCAATCATTTCCAAATAAAGAAAACTTACCATAGAGGTTACAATGGCATTGAATTCTCAATAATAATACTTGGTGCTAGGAAAATTAGAAAAATGTCCAAAATCCCTAGGGAAAATATTTTCAATCTAGAATTTTTCCCTGGCTGAACTATCACTCAAGTGTGGGAGTAAAACAGAATATTTTCAGATGTAGAAAGTGCTACATTTTATACTTCCCTTGAGCACTTTCAAGAAGGCTATTGATTATTATCTCCATAAAAAGAAGCGAGAGTAAAAAAGAAAATAGATGTGACACCCAGAAAATAAATAACTGAATGTAAGAAAGAGATAAAAAGCAAATTCCCAAGGATAATAATGAGAAAAAATTCCAGAAAATGGTAATACAGCAGGTCAAGGGAGTTTCCAGTTCAGATTGCAGATGGAGAACTGAAGATTTTATGAGAAGTATTCCAAAGACAAAAGTGATGCCCTCCGATGTGCATAAGTTCCTTGAGAGGACATTTGTCTTACCAGTGGTAAGTTTGGTGATGAATTAGTGAGAAATACAAAGAAGCTAATCAAATGGAAAAAAACTGGGTTATTATTTCTAGTTTCTGACTTGAAGTTAGAGATGTGCGACTCTTGCTTTCACTTGAGCACTTAGAAGTCATTGTAGGGTTATTAATTGTCCTAATTTCAATATTGTTGTGTCTCAGAAAATAGAGAGGCCCAAGGAAAGGGAAAGAGATGGGGAAACGGCTGATGTGGAGCACTCAGACCACATACGATATTTATTGAAAAAGTTCACTGTATTATAAGGGGTGGTTTGTAGCACCTCAAAAGAATTACAATGTTAACACCAAAAACCACTGATTACAGATCACCATAACAGAGCTAATAATAATGTAAAAGTTTTAAATATTATAAGAATTACTAACATGTGCCACAGAGACACAAAGTGAACATATTTTATTTTTAAAAAATGATGTCAATAGGCTTACTTGATGCAGGGTTTCCACAAACCTTCAATTTGTAAAAAAAAAAAAAATTGTGTACATAAATGCTTTGGTAAAAATCAAATTAAAAATCAGCCTTCAGATTTGCCTGTCTCTTGGTGACCTACAATTAAGCAGCATCTCATTGTAATTAGAAGTCTCTAGATAATCCTGAGAAGGAGAAATTCCAACTTTTCACTGGCCCTACTTTTCCATCAGACTTAACTCCACGAATGAAATGTCCCAAATCTCTACTGTATAAATTGGCAAAATGTGACTTCCTAAGTGGAAGTGAGACAGACAAGACCCCAAAACAGACTGAAGGAACAGAATCTGTGTCTTCCCGTTCCTATTACAGTGCTTGCTGCTGTTTGAAAACATTGCTTCTAGAGAGGAAAGAACAAGCTTCATTTCCTGCAGGTGAAATTGAATCTAAAAATCATCAAAGACTGGAATACTTACTGATTCATGAGGAAATGAGGTAGTGACTTTAAGAAACACCCTAGGCCCATAAACACACATCCGACACCAATCATTATAGGTCTATGCAGTTTGGTTCCAAAATAACTCACAAATATAATCAACAAAAGATTTCCTAGGAAAAAGTAGAGAATACTTATTTCAATAAGTATAAACAAAGTCTTAATTAACAGCCTCACACAATCATTTACATTCTAGTATTTATTGCATAGCAACAATCTTAAATACTGGGATTTGTTCTAGGGATGCATTAAACAATAAATGAGTAAGACACAATCTCTGCCCTGAAGGGCTTTGTTTCGCAATGTAGACGTACACATAAACAGATATCTATGGAGCATGAACATATTTTTAAAAAGAGAAGAGAAGTCAGTGAAAAAGCTGAAATAATGGTTCTGGGATTATCTAGACTTGTGAAATGAGATGCAAAAGTAAGTATAGTATCAGCTTGCATATGACCTCTCTCTCCATGCCTGCTTCGCAGAACACATAATGTCTTCTTGCGTTCAAAAAGAGAAGCAAAAGTCAACTTGAGATAGGCACGTGTTTTGCAACTTATTAATTCAAAGATAACCTTATATTGGTCAAGATGACCAAGTCAGGAATCTATTTTTATTTCTACTTCTTTCCTTAGATTAGATAGTGTAGTTAAGCTTTTTTTAAAAAGTAAACCCTCACTTCTCCTACTATGTCTCAAGCAAATCAGGATTTGAGGAGTAAAAATGTCAATGAAAAATTTACCCCCATATCTTAAGATAAAGAAACTAATTGGAGCCGGGCTCGGTGGCTCAGCCTGTAATCCCGCACCTTTGGGAGGCTGAGGGGAGTGGATTGCCTGAGCCCGTGGGTTCAAGACCGCCGGGGCAGGCGAGTCTCTACAATAAAATAAAAAAATTAGCCGGGGTGGTAGTGCGCGCCTACCGTAATTCCAGCTACTCGGAAGGCTGAGGCGGAAGGATCGCCGGAGCCCAGCAGGTCGAGGCTGCAGTGGCCGGGAGCGGCCACTGTACTCCGGTCTGGGCAACAGAGTGAGACTCCAACTCAAAAAAAAAAAAAAAGAAACTAATTGGAGATGGACAGGCCCTTGAAGAGTATGCAGTAAAGGGCTGAAAAACCCAAATAAATGAGTAAGTTATTTGCAAACCATGCATTTTTTAAATTCAAAAAAATATCTACCCTGCTCCTGTCATATGTAAGGGAAGTCTCTATGATGACTCAAGATGATAAAAATTTCAAAAATGTGTTTTCTCAAGAAATTAGTAATTTAATAAGTGATGTGGTATATTTTGAAGAAATTTCTTCAAATCTCTCTTTCTAACCTGCCTTGTAGGGAGGCAAGATGCCAGCCTGTATATTATATAATGATGAGTGCCCCTCCTCTTTAGCTACAGCAGCCATATTGACCTCTGTAGGTTTTTTAAATTCCGTCATCAAAGCCAATCATGTTGAAGGTAGTGTCTCCAGAGACCACTGGTTGAAATGCATAGCTATTTTTGAAAAAATAAAGAAGGAATTTTCCCTCTTCACATAAAAGCGAGTTCATCTTTCATATTGCCTTGCTCTGTCAGTAAAATAATCACCATGAGAAAAGATGGGGAAAGAGAAGTAAGTTTTTGTCAGGGGCATGCAAAATGCTGCCTGTAAAAGTGACTGGGAAAATGTAATACTAAGTGATACTTTTATTGGCATCTATACATTTCCTCTCCCCACCCCCAACACTATTTCAGATCTTCATCATTCTCCTCAAGCCACTTATCACCACCCACTAGTGGTAGAAATAGTTACTAGTGTTTTTTGCTTGTTTGTTTTTGTTTTTTGTTTTGTTTTGTTCTGTTTTCATTTGGAGTCTCACTCTGTCGCTCAGACTGGAGTGCAGTGGCCACTCCCAGCCACCGCAGCCTCGACCTGCTGGGCCCCGGCGATCCTTCCGCCTCAGTAACCGGAATTACAGGCACGCGCTACCACGCCCAGCTGATTTTTTGTTTACTGTAGAGATAAGATCTCGCCAGGCTGCCCAGGCGGGTCTCAAACCCGTGGGCTCAGGTAATCCACTCACCTCAGCCTCCCAAAGCGCGGGATTACAGGCTGAGCCACCGAGCCCAGCTACTAGTGTTTTATTTTATCATGAAATTTTGGGCAATCAAACAAGAAGGCATCTGAGTTTTCCATCCTATGGCCTTACCACCTTCCTTCAGTTTAAAGGGCTGTGGTACCCATCTGACCATCCAACACCCAACACACCACCTGGGTACTGTCATTTTTTTCCTAGCAATTTACTCCAGAAATTAAAACCTCCTATATATATTTTAAGCTTCTTCCTTGCTACTGAACTTTATTCTACAAATATTCTCTAGTTTCTTTCCAAACTTCCCAGAACATTCATCTATAATCACAGATTTCCATTTTTCTCCTCTTAGTCTCTCCTAGAATCAGTGCTATCGCCTCTGCTTTCTAGTTTCTAAAGCTGCTAAAACTGAAAGTTTCCTGGCAAAGAACATCAATTATCTCTATTATGAAGCTCAGGAAATTATTTTTTATCCTTATCTAACTAGATATTTTTAATTTTTTGACACTGTTGATATGTATTGGTTTTTTTTTTTTTTTTTAGTAAATTTTGGGGGTTTCTACACCATTCTTTCTGGTTCTTCTCTTATTTCTCTGACCATTCCTTTTCTTAACACCTCATGGGATCCTTTACTTCTATCTGTGCCTTAAATATCAATATAAATATTGATAAATTTCAAAGATCTATTTTCTGTCCATTGCACTCATCACCCTATATCGTCTCCCTGAATAACCTCATCTACTCTCTCTCTCTAGTTTTAACAAGCACCTATTTACTCACTTATCAATAGCTCCAGCGCAGATAGTTCTCTAGAGTTTCAGATTCACATAATTACAACACAGACATATAATTTCGGCACTGATTGTCACCAATAGAAGTTACAGCTATTTGCAGATTACATTATGGTTGGTGCAAACACCTCAGAATATTGACATTAATAATTACTTGAAAATTAGTACTACATTTTATTTAATGTGTTGAGCACAAATATTGCTATATGACAAGTTGTTTTAGTATTTTGATAAATCTATTTCAATATAATTGGCTTTCGTTGTTCCCATGTAATTTTTATTTTATGCAATTAAGATTATTATCCTGAGATCATATAGCATAAGATTGCCAAAGGGGTCCTTGCACAGAAAGATTAATAACTCCTTCCAATCTTTAGTGGCCCTCCCTCACTTAGAGGATAAAAAAATAACTCTATAGCAAGAACACTAAAGTATCCATGGCCCATTTCTCACCCCTGCCCATTTCTTTAGGCTCATGTTCTAAGAATTTCCACCTTAATCTTGGTTAGCCAATAATATTGGGTTGAAACTTGTTCCCCACAGAGGCTATTATGTTGTCTCACCTTCCTGCTTCTTCTATCAGAATTCCTTTCACATATACCTAACCCTATTTCTATAACTGGAAAACTTTTATTTATCTTTTAGTAGTCTGTCTTCCCTAAGTGAGGATTTATCCCCTCTTCTCTTTCTATAGGAATATATATATATTCAAACTTACTGCATTCAATTAAAATTATTATTTACATCTATATTGTCTGTTAGACTGTAAGATGAATCTATGCAAAGACTATATAAGAAGTTAGTTTTAACTCCATTGCCAGGATCTAGCATACAAGTGGAACTGAGTAAGATCTGAAGGAGGTAAATAGTAGGAGACAAGATGAAACATCACATATTTCAGTTCTACCTTTCCTCAACCCCGATTTTTCTTTCAAATACTGGTTAAATAAATTAAAGACAATTTTCACCTTGAAGAAAGTAGAAGCTAGGATAAAACTAGAAAGGAGTCACACTCATATTTCTATACAGCTTTGTTCATGCAAGTCTTTATTTCCCTTATTCACTTTTCCTCACATATTTCCAGTCATACACAAGAATCAGAACCTAAGAGTAGACTTTATTCTTCCCTAGAGGCTGCTTTTGAAATAAATCCAGGGAGACAAGAAAGCAAACTTTTTTCTTCTCTCTGAACTTAGAAAAGAGAATTGTCTACTTTCAGGACACAATAGAAGAAAAAACGTTTGCATTTCATTTGTAAAATAAATACTTTTGATCTCCCATAATATCTTCTAAATACAAAGGCAAAGCCCCTAGTTTCCTTTAGGGTTATCAAATGATAGATTTAAATATAAACACTGCAAATACTCTGCCACTTATGCTAGATAACCCAGAATCTCTCAAAATAAAAAGGACAGTGGTGGAACATATGGCAATATTTAGGTGTTATTTTGGGGTGATATATCAATGAATTGTTTCTTAGCATATTCCAAGTTTAGTCATGCTATTTAATCAGTTTCAGAAAACATAACTCAAATTAAATGGCCTAAAGCAGCAAATAATGAGAATAAAGTTCAAACTAGTTACTTAGATAAGACAAAATACAAAAAGAAGTGTAAAAATAATTCATTACCAATTTCAAAGCTTCCATTAATAAATCCAACTAGAGATGTCGGGATGTTGAATTGTCTCTCTATTTGTGTGAGCATGGAATTCATATAAGATCCAGATAGTGTTTTGGATACATATGCACATGTTATTGCCAACAGAAACATCTAGAGAAAAATATTAGAAAACATAGAAAAATTTACTGTAAAATTGTATATTTGTCATCTGTTGAAAAAATATCTTCTATGTAAGACTGGTTGTCTCCAACTTAAGTAACCTTTGAATTTGCATGAAATTTTACAATGTGGTTCTTCTTATTTGTAATGGTGAGTTTTCTCTCTGAAAACTCAAAGTTAGAGTAATTTCATAAGTAGTTGTAGCCTCCACAATATGTTATAAACGTACCTTGAATATACATAGAAACGTTCATTCTAAGAAAGACATAGCCAATGATTCAAATAGGTCTTCAGCACTACAACACTTTCTATCCTTACATAGACTTTAATGGAAAGAAGAATATAGGATTACACAAAGACATTGTTTTTGTAGCAAATTTGTTTAAGTTCTCTCTGCAGGAAAATAGGTCCCCAGATGACCTTGGCCAAGCCCACACTTTCCCTCTTTTGCTTGTTATTCTTGGGTAAAATTAACTGAGAATTCAACATTCTGCACTCTTAAAAATGGAGGAGATGTCCAGGACAATCTGAGTTATGTCTTCATTCATTCAGTAAGGTGCTCTGCAACACTTGAGTTCAGCGATCTCGGGGTATAGAAACCAAGGCTAGAGTGTTTTCAGGGATCCTCAACTGCAATGCAAATAAGGCTCCATCTACTCTGGGCATCTTTCCTGAGCCTTGGGGGATCAACTCACTTCAATTCTTTTTTTATTTTTCCTTTTATTTATTTTTATTTAT
The DNA here is from genome assembly GCA_027257055.1 of Cephalopachus bancanus. NCBI lineage: Eukaryota > Metazoa > Chordata > Mammalia > Primates > Tarsiidae > Cephalopachus > Cephalopachus bancanus. Next base: position 9,448,035 of record JAPVLO010000009.1, on the reverse strand, counting down.
TTTAAAGATGTGGGGTATAATTCAGGGTTAGGTATATAAATGTTCATTTGCAGGTACCCTTGTTAATGAGGTATGCCCCCCCTTTTCCCAGGCAGATTCCCACTACTGCCAATCTCACTTCCCCACCTCTCTCCCGGCAGTTTCCCACTATTGCCAATCATTCTCTTATAGTATTACGATAATTGCTCAATGTCCACTTATGAGTGAGAACATGTGATACTCAGTTCTTTGTTTATGTTAAGGATCACTCAGTATTATAGACTCTAAGTCCGTCCAGATTGCTTTGAAGTTCATGATTTTGTTCTTCTTTATGACTGTGTAATATTCCATCATGTATATGTATCGCATTTATTTTATCTAGTCCTCTTTTGATGGGCAGCACGGTTGGTTCCATGTTCTTGCTACTGTGAACAATGCTGCAATAAACATACGTGTGCAGGTATCTTTTTTATAGAGTGATGTGAGTTCTTCTAGGTAGATCCCCAGAAGGGGGATTGCAGGGGCTTATGGAAGGTCGATTTTTAGACCTTTTAAGAATCGCCACACTGTTTTTCACAGAGGCTCCACTAGTTTACACTCCCAACAGCAGTGTAGAAATCTTCCCTTTTGGCCGCATTCTCTCCAGTATCTGTTGATTTTTGAGTTATTGATGATAGCCATCCTGACTGGAGCTAGGTGGTACCTCAGTGTAGGTTTAACTTGCATGTATTTGATGACTAGTGAGGTTGAGCATTTTTCATGTATCTATTGGCTCCTTGTATGTATTCTTTTGGGAACTGTCTATTCATATCTTTTGCCCACTTTGTAATGGGGCTTTTTTTTTTCTTTTCAGCACATTTGAGTTCCTGGTAGACCCTAGATGTTAGGCCTTTGTCAGACAAACAGTTGGCAAATATTTTTTCCCAATCTGTGGGCTGTCTCCCCGCTCTCTTGGTGGTTTCATTGGTCAATATCCTTGATGAACATTGATGCTAAAATTCTCAACAAAAGCCTAGCAAATCGGATTCAACAACGCATCTCAAGAATCATCCATCACAACCAAATAGGCTTCATTCCCGGAATGCAGGGCTGATTCAACATTTGTAAAACCATAAACGTAATTAAATACATCGACAGATGTAAAAACAAAATCCACATGATATATCAGTAGATGTGGAAGAAACTATTGATAAAATCTAGCACCCTTTCTTGATAAAAACTCTCAAACATCTAGGCATAAATGGAATATACCTCAAAATAGTAAGAGCCATCTATGAGAAACCTACAACCACTGTACTGCTAAACAGACAGAAATTGGAACCATTTCCACCGAAAATCGGAACAAGATAAGGATGCCCACGCTCACCCCTCTTTTTCAATATAGTTTTGGAAGTCCAAGCTAGGGCAATCAGACAAGAGAAGGAGATCAGCGGTATCCAAATAGGAAAAGAGGAAGTCAACTTGTCTTTCTTTGAAGATGACATGATTCTATACCTCAAAAACCCAAGAGAATTTGTCAAAACCTCCTTGTACTGATAAAGGACTTTGGCAAAGTCTCAGGGTATAAGATCAATGTGCAAATGACAGTTGCATTTCTATACACCACCACCAAACAAACAGAAACTCAAACAAAAAGCACAATCCCATTCACAATAGCCATAAAATATATATATATATATATATATAAAATATCTTGGCATCTTCCTAACCAGAGACATGGAAGACCTTTACAGTGAAAACTAGAAAACACTGCTCAAAGAAATCAAAGATGACACAGACAAATGGAAAACTATTCCATGCTCATAGATTGGAAGAATCAATGTTGTTAAGATGTTTAACCAACACCATTAAACTGCCAGCAGCATTCTTCTCAGACCTGGAAATGACAATACCCAAATTCATATGGAAACATAAATGACCATGAATCGCCAAAACAATCCTCAGAAGAAGGAAAAAAAGATAAAGCAGGAGGTATCACACTTCCAGACTTTAAACTTTATTATAAAGCTACAATAATCAAAACAGCCTGGTATTGGTATAAGAACAAGCATAGAGACCAATGGAACAAGATAGAGATTCCAGAAGCAAAACCTCAGTTTCTCAACCAACTCATCTTCAACAAAGCCTCAACCCAATGGAGAGAGGAGAATCTATTCAGTAAATGGTGCTGGGAAAACTGGCTGACCACATGCAGAAGATTAAAACAAGATCCCTACCTATCACCATACACAAAGATCAACTCTAAATGGATCAAAGACCTAAATGCAAAACCTCAAACTATAAGACCCTTAGAAAATGCAGGAGATACCCTTATGAAAATTGGAACTGGCAACCAATTCCTGATCAAAACCCCAAGTGCCCATACCATAAGAGATAAGAAAGACAAGTGGGAGCTCATCAAACTGACACGCCTCTTGATTCTGTTTATTCTTGCTTTCTACCTAATATTCATACTACAAAATTTCCATATGTTGAACATATCACATTTCCTATATATTGAAATAGTTTCAGAACACAATAAGGTTGATGCAATCCATGACAACATCAATGGTAACTTAACAAATAGAATGATTTTGATCACCAGGCGCAAGTATGATTTTACTAAAAAAATGAAAGTTAAAATTCTGATAGACTTATTAAATCAGAAAAAAAACTTAGCTTTTAATAAGAAATTTTAAAACAGAAGAATTGAATACTAGAAATAGTATAGTTGAATAGATTAATTACTGCTTCAAAATCAACAAATTATAGATAGATTTATGTAAACTTAAATTGTGGTCTCCAATCATATATGTCTTACAGATTATTTCTTGGCCTATTAAAGATAGTTTCTGATGGCACACATATCCTGGGACACCACCGGACATACTCTCAAGTCAACACATTCAAATCCCTAAAATCTTCACCTCTCACACTTTCCACACCCTTAGTCTCGAGTCAACCACACAATTTATTTTCTACCTCACACATCCCCTTCAAGATTATTCTGTTTCCCGTCTCCAGCCCAGCCACATGTTCTTTATGATCAGCAAATGATATCAGAAATGTTACCTGCAAACTTACCTCTATGCCTGACAGTTGAAATTTGCCTATAGCTTATTTATTTATTTATTTATTTGAGTTGGAGTCTCACTCTGTCTCCAAGACTGGAGTGCAGTGGCCGCTCCCGGCCACCGCAGCCTCGACCTGCTGGACTCTGGTGATCCTTCCGCCTCAGCCTTCCAAGTAGCCGGAATTACAGGCATGCACTACCATGCTGATTTTTGATTTATTGTAGCGATGAGGTCTTGCTGCCCCGGTGGGTCTCGAACCCGCGGGCTCAGGCAATCCACTCACCTCAGCCTCCCAAAGGCGCGGGATTACAGGCTGAGCCACCGAGCCCGGCTGCCCATAGTTTAGAACAATAGATGTCCCTTCTACTGTGCAATGAAGTCCCTCCACTCATGCTCTTGAATCCATTCTTCCTATTTCTGAGATTCTAACCCATCAATTATTGCTCCTTCTACTCTATTTTAATCTCACACGCTTTACTGCTTCTCTCCCCACATGTCTATTAATATAGTCAAGGTACTTATGTCTTTAAAAACAAAAACTTTCTCTCAGCCCTGATGGTAGCACTCTGGCTACCATAAATCTACTTGGAAGGAAAGTCTTGACTCATTGCCTACACTATTTAACCTTCCGTTCACCTTTCAGCCTGTTAACAGGTGGTGTTCTCTGAAGCCACTCCATAAAAGGTCATATATAACTTCCTGATTTTCAAATCCACTAGCTACTTATGAGTCATCAGCTTACTCTATGTCTCTGAGTCATTCCATACCATTAATATCTCTTATTCCTGAAATTCCCTTCCTCAATGCCTTTTACATGATGTCCTTTCACTTACAATACCTTTCTTCTTCTTTTATACTTGTAAATATATAATCATTTTTCAAGACTCAGTTCTTCCAACATTTCCATTGTGAAGACTTCCTTGTCTTTTATTTCCAGGTAGTCTTGATCATTCATTCCTACTACGTACCTACCTCTATTATGGCCCTTATCACAGTGCACTTTATTTATGTTTGGATGACTGTAACTTCCTCTCTCATTATACTTTAAACAATTCATAGATAGGAACCATATATTATTTACCTTTGTGTCTTTGGTGCCTAGTAAGTGCCTGACAAATAGTAGGTACCAATACAAGTTTACTGAATTAATGACAGAATATCAAAAACATCTTGAAGAAGCCAGAGCTGAAAGTAAGATGAAATATATTAGGATTAATTACACTGGCTTAGTCCATTTGGGCTATAACAAAATACTATAAGCTGGGTGATTTATAAACAGCAAAACTTTGTTTCTGAAAGTTCTGGAGGTTGAAAAGTCTAAGATTAAGGTACTAGCAAATTCGATGTCTGATGAGGGCCTACATACTGGTTCATGGACAGCCATTTTTTCACTGTGCTTTCACATTGCAGAAGGGGCAAAGAAACTCTCTTATTTCTTTTATAAGGGCACTGAATCCATTCATGAAGTTTCCACCCCTTTGACCAAATCCCTCCCAAAGTCCACACTTTCTACTACAATTATAATTTAGAGGCTAAGATTTCAACATACGAATTGGGCGAATTGGGCGGAGGGGTACACAAACATTCAGATCACAGAATACACCTAAAACAAAAGTGATCTGTATCAACAAATTTGAGAAACTCTAAATAGAAATTTAGGTGAAAAAAAAATCTAGAAATTTGAACAGCAACTTTAGTATGAGTCAAAACGAGTCAAAACTATGATATGGCGACAAGATAAAATAGCTGTATCTCTATTTATCTTCTATATTAAATACCATTTGTGGATCATCTCTCTTCCCACTACAAAATTTTGCAGAGCATATTATTGAGAGTAAATAATTTTCATGTGGTTTTGTAATTCCGGTTTTATAATTAAAAGCAAGACCCACTAAATCAAGTACAAATCAGATTTGGGAAAATAATTTATTTGATTTAACATTTTAAGAAAGGAAATAAATGAATCATGACCTCAACACTTTTGCCCTAAAACACCAAGAAGGGTTGACTAAATTATTTGATTCTGTTCACAGAGTAAAATAAATCAGTGACTATCCTGACTTTTGTCCAGTGCTAAATAATTTATATATTTATTTATAGAGCTAGCCAGACTAGCTTTTAACAATAATGCCCTTTAAACTCTATTTTTACAATAAAGTTTGAAGCAAATTTGTTGTGGACAGTTCTTTTATGCTTTCTAAATATTTTTGCTTAATGAATAGATTTCTTTTTTATGTATTTTTTATTTTTAAAGATGTGGGGTACAATTCAGGGTTAGGTATACAAATGTTCATTATGCAGGTACCCCATCCTCTGGCAGATTCCCAGAAGCAAAGGAACTTGATTAGAAATTGTCTCTCACTTTCACCTGATGAAATTGTGCTTGCAATATTTTGTCATACATTCACATCAATATCTAATCTTGCTAAGCCCCAAAATGATCGAAAATTAAATTTAAAACCTATTTTTGTAACATCCGACTTGACTTTTATCCACAAATTCTATTAATAATAATGCTAATGTTTTTTGAATGTTTAATATATTCCAGTCATTGTTTCAGGCATTAAAAAGTCCTACGAGGTGGGAATATTGTTATTACCCTTTTCAGATGAGAAAACTGACGCACAAAGAAGTTAATCAGCTTATTCAATGTCACACCGCAAATAAGCAAATAAGCAGCTGAACTCACAAGGGAACCCAGAAAGCCTGAGCCCAGATCCTTAGTTTTAACTACTCACTACAGGAGAAGGACATTAGAATTAAGAAATTATTTAGGGGAAACTTGTATTTATTTTTATAATTAATCCAGCATTTCAGGCAAAAGTAGTTTTCTTGATTTATATCATAATTCTCTAATTTTGTGCACATGTATAGATTTCTCCTATACATACATACGTGAAAAACAAGCTTCTGATAGGGATAAAATGGGCAGCAGTGTCTTAGTTTGGAAACCACTTGCAGGCACTAGCTGTAGAATCAAGAAAAATCCCCAGATCCCTTGGTTTAAAATATATTCAAATTTTGTTTGAATGTCAAATGACTTTGATTATAAAAAAGAGAATTTTCTGTGAAATAGTCAAAACCACCAGAACAACTGACAAAATGGGCATTTTTCTTGTAAGGAATGATTGTTAAGTTGCCAAAGCTTGAAGAAAACTTTTGTTTTACTGGGTCACTGTGAAGTAATCTTTTCATACAAATCAACAAAGTATTTATGTCCAATGAGCCATTTTCCAAGAATGACCCCCACATTTCTCTGGGTTAGAAGCCCTGCAAGGGTGAGCATTAAATTGGCCTTTGATCTAGAAAAATAAATTCTGCCACAGTATAATATGTACCTAAAACTTTTTAAGATTCTGTCTTCCATTTAAGCCCCTCAAAATGATTTCTGATTAAATTGCCTAAATCAATAATCCTATTTAGGCACACCCTCTGTTATAAAAACAACTTCTTTAAAGTAAGAAATTATCAATAGTTCAGATAGCATGACATTAATATTAGATCACCATATAGAGATAAAAAATTTTACAAGGACTGTTCAGTTCAGGTTTAAAAAATAGTGTGCATGCAAATATATCCACAAAAAGTTCCATACCTTCAGCTTGGAAAGACATCTTACTCTATGGGTTTCAATTCTTTTCTCAGTTTCTCCCATGTTGCTCTTCTGAGTGTTCCAAGGTATTTATGTTTTAAAGCTTGATATATTTTAGTTCTACCCTTTTAAGAAAATAAAAATCTGTTAATGACAAAATCATTATTCTTTTGAAGAAAGTACTGAATCTGAACAGCAGTAATTGAAATCTATTGTGTTACAAAAATACCTGGGAAGTTTTTGTGACGGATCTAGAAAATAATGGCTTTAGAGACTAGTTGTTGATTTTCTATTGAAAAAGTTACTTCAAATAACGTTAGTTACTCTTTAGTGAGATGAAAGATATCAGAGTAATTTGTTATGATTCCCTTGCAAAATAATGACCACATGGGTAAAACAAAGCTTTTCAACTCTTTAGCCAAAACAAATAGAACCAAAGTGAGCTCCTTGGACTTACATGAAACTAGCTACTCTTAATAACACAGAGACTTTGATTAGTGTTTGTGCTAAAAATCTGCTTCAGCAATCCTACCAAGGCTCAATAATCTCTACTTGGCGGGGTTCCCTCTTAAGTTCTTTGCATTCCACGACTTCCCTGGAGTCTCAGGAAGGGAAACAATTTCTGGGGCACTGATGATTCACGGAAACCTGGGGAGATTTGGAATTTTAATCATGGATGTAGCCTAAGTAAAAATAACAAACAATTCTCTGATCTGGAAAAGAATACTACAATTTCAAGTTAAGATATAAGATTTTGGAGAAAATCAAACATATAAATGGATATCTGTGTGTAGCTATAGGTTATAGGTATAGATATTAATATATGTAGATCTACATGTATGTATACTATGTAGGCACACATTTTTATATGTAAAACAAAAAATTGGCTTAAACGCCACTAAATTCTACTAAATCCTTGACAAATATTTTATTTTGTGTCTTGAGACTAGAATAATATTTTGTGTCAAAACAAGTATTTCACTTTGACAATAGTTATTCTAGCTGCCAGAATGACATTTTAACAGCATGTCTAGCATTAATTAATTAGAATCCTATAAAAAATATGTATTCAACAAGTGATTTTGAATGGCACTACTTTTTAAAAACATAATTGTCTCACGTCTACCAATGTGCTGAGTCCCAGACACACACATTAAGGCAATAACCACTTTACAGTTATGTGTTAGTTTAGTTTTCTTTACTCATTCTCTCACAGACACAAAAAAATTTATTGAAAGTATACCATGTGCCAGTTATTGTGCTAAGCACCAGAATTTAGCAGTGAACAATACAGGCAAGCTGTCCTATGAATAAAAAATATATATATTATAATTATGTTTCTATGGGAGAAATTTGGACCCAGATCCCAAGGAACTTATACTTTTATTGGGAAAGCTAAAACTTTCAAATAAAACACATTGGAATAGAATCAAACTGTGTATGATGAAATATGCCTTGTTTGGTATGTAGATTATCATTGAAAGTTATAGAGACACTCTTGGCAATTCTGAATGACATACATATGAACTCATGCTGCAATCTTCCAACATAAAATTCCAAATCACCTCAACAATAGTGCAAATACATCACACTGGTTTTAGGAAACGGATAGAATGGGATAATTTTTCAAAAGAGTAGAAACTGGTATACTTTAATTATACTATACCAAATGTAGTTTAATCATAAACCTCTCAACTGCTCTCATTTATTTCTTCTCTTGCATTTGAACTCAATCTCTCTCCTCTATTTTTCTTCCTTCTATCCCACCTTGCCATTATTTTAGCCCAATATAGTCATCCTATCAAGTAATAAGAGAAGTAACTTCTTTCTCTCCCATGTCAAAATTGTCTTCATTCTTTTAAAGTGACTAAAAACTGACTGTTCTAAATATCTATTTTTCATATGCAGCTAGAGGGCCTAGAAACTAGAATTACTATCACAGAAAAATGCACAGAGGAATTCTATGCCCTTCTTTCCATGAAATGTGCCACTAAGTAACCATTAGAGCAGGTTTTATCACTATGTCTTGAAGATTTGTTCAAAATGTTCTTACTGTATTGAGAGATGTCTTGACTGAAGTAAGAGGTAGTATTTAAAGCTAGGTACTTGAAAATAATTAAATATGATTAAATTAACCATAAACCTTCCCAAATTTGTCAACCTATACAGTGAAAACATATTTTCAGATACATGTTAAATGTTTTCAAGGAGAAAAATAAATAAGTGAATGAAGAAAATATATTCCATTTATTCAGCAAAATCCATGAAATCCAATAGTTAATGTTGCAGTCATTGTTGACCACTTTGGCTCCAAATCAGGAAACTGTGTGTGCTGTTTCTTCATCTCCTGGAGGCTGTGGGAGTGCCAGTCATGTAAACAGTCCCCTTTTGTTAGCACAGTTTTGTTTACACAGTGACTTCTGCTCTCAGGACCACATAGCATCTCTGACAAATCCGTATCAATCATCACTGCTAATGAAATGACTACTGAAGCTTTATTAATTAGAGAATCATTTTATTTCTCGAACCGCTTCTCAGCATTCAAATGGAAACAGGTAATGCTTCTGTAAGCTTTCTCATGCATGTGTGGTTAACTTTCTTCCATGCCTACTGGTCACAGCTCTGGATTGTTCTGTTTTGTTTATTTGATTGTAATGATACACACACATAAACACACACAAACACACACAACAGGAAATAGACTCTCTTAACACATTTTTAAGTACACACTACAGAATTGTTAACTGTATACACATTGTTGTACAGCAGATCTCTAAACCTTTTTTTCTCTTGCATGACTGTAACACTACATCCATTGAACAGAAACTCTTTGAGGTTTTGGACACCTATTGTTTGCCAGCCCTTAATGATATGGCTCAATCACAAGAGAACACAATGTTTCACAAAACAATCTTGTTTGTGCTCTTGTGGCAGTGCTAACTATATTGACACACTTTGTGATTATTAGAAATCAGCTGGGGAAAAGAATGCACGCATTTAATTTTACATTATTCTGTACTATTGAGTTAGTGAAATAAAAACCTTACTTTATCATGGCAAAGCTAGTAGTACATACATGAAGAAGACTTAGGAGACCATCCTGTCCCTGGGAAAAAAGAGAGTCACACCAGCAAAAATCTTATGAAAATCATGTATGTCCGGGATCTTCAAATGGTTCCTAGCTCTGCGAGAGGAGAACGGCCTCTTGGGCAGTATCCAGCTGAAACAATTTCAACCAATAACAGACTAAGCAAGTATGTGCCAGTGAAGTGCATCTAGAATCAACAATGACATTTTGTATGATGCCTACCAAATTATTTTATTGGTTCATTTTCATTAGTGATCAAAGAATAAAATAATGGATTCTGCAAATCAACCTTACAAATATAAGTATTATTTTACTTCCCACATTCTGAGGAAGTACTAGGAAAGCATCGCTCTGAAAAACTAGGAAGAAACTTTAATGGGTCATAGACTACCATCCACACATATGATTTCACAGAAACACAAGCAAAAGCCTTCCTCAAAAATCCATCAGTAAAAAAAAAAAAACTACCCTATTATTTTGAATAATGTCCTAACTCTTGATGATAGATCAAAAGATAGAAGAGTAAAGATGAAACCTGAATTCTATATTTAGGGAAACTGGTTGCAAATATCATCAGTGTCACATACCAAACCAAGTAATTATAGAGAATGATTAGATAGTCATGGGACTAATAAATGTTTTCCACACATGTGGTATCAATATGCCCTTTTTTACCTAAGTCTAGTCAGGCTCCTCTAAGCACTATATGCCTTGATCTTGGTGTCCCACCCTGCACTGCCCAACTGTAGCAAGAATCTTACTATGTCAGTTTAAAGAGAATCCCTCCCTCTTGGTATGTGATCATCTCAATATTTTATTAAATTCCTCATCCCTCCATTATCCCCCACCCCAGGTAATATCTGATCCTTCTAGCAAAATTTCTGTCAGGTTAGCCAGAATCCCTCCTTATCCCAATGGTTCCTCTTAGTAATTTTCCATTCACTGACCCCCCCCAACCTTCTCCTTGACTATAAATACCAATTTGTCCATGCTGTATTCATAATTGAGTTCAGTTTTATACTAAGATCTCTTTTCTCCTTTTGTAATAGTTCCTGAATAAATCTTTAACCACTTTACTGTACAGTTTTGATTTTTCTTTGACAGTGATATGAGCCATTTACTTTCTTTAGATTATTATCCCAATTCTTCTCTTCCTTTTGTCTGTATATATATAGTTTTAGGTTTGAAAATATGTATCTCCATTCAATTTATGGAAATTAAATATTGAACTGCTCCTTTTTCTTATAGAGACAAGAATGTATCTGTTTATAAAGTTACAAAAATAACTGTACATTTAATAAAAGGCTTTGACTTTACTCAAGCCATCTATTTATATATTTGTTTATTCACATTCATTGCTATAGAGATGCAGCCAGATATGGTCAAAATGTCAGACCTTGGAATACAGTTAGCCTGGGCTTAATCCCAGATTAGTCAAGGCTTATTTAAACTCCTTGAGCCTACTCCTCCTTATCTGTGATGTAGAAATATTTATGCCCACCTTGCAAGATTGTTATGAAGATTGAGCTATAAAATTTATACAAGACCCCTAGCACAGATGCTGGAAATAAAATAGTCACTCTGCCAATGACAATGATTATTAATGGATTCCACAAATATTTATTAAGACTCTGCTACATCCCAAACACAGTGGTAGTTTCTAGGGATACAAATCTGAATAATATGTGCTTGCTCTCAAGAAGTCTCAGAAGCTATTGGGAGAGATAGATAATTAAATTATGATAATAGCTAGTTAAAGCCGTAACAGACAATTTGAATTAAGTAGTAAGAAGAGGTGATCGATGTAAACTATTCATTTTTGAACTATCTATTGGATGTAGCATAGTAGTTTAACTATTTGGGATTTAAAATTAGCTACAACTGGTTTGAAAGCCTGTTCTTAAACTAGCTATGTGCTTTTATACAAGTGTCACTTAATCAATCTATAAAATGAAGACAGAATCTGTCTTTGTCAAGGTCCAGAAAGAAAAACAGAGCTCACAATAGGAAATTTAATCAAATAATTTAATATTAACAACTGGTTACAAAGTAATCATGAGTTTAAAAGCCAAACTGTGGGACGGTGGACAACCCAGAGATTTACAACAGTAGGAAGTTACTCCCATTCCAAAGGCTGTATCAAAGAGAATAAAGGGCTGAGTTGCTGGTACCTGAGTCCTTAAAAACATAGAACTCTGTCAGAGGCACCACTGAAAGCAGGAAAGAGGAGAAATGCCCTGGCTTTTTCCTTCTCTACAATCCCAACCTTACACCAGTACTTCCCAAAGACATGAAATATCTAACAGGAAGTCATATTGGCAAGGGAGCTAGGAAACTTGGTTTTCAGAAATCAGTCTCTTGGGATACAGAATGGATCAGAAGACAAGTGAGAATGGATGTGAGACCACATAAACAAGTGACCTACACAACCATTGTTACTTCAGTAGAGTTAGATAAGAAATGTTAAATGTATCATATAAAACTAGCATACAATCAACATTCACTGAAGGGTAGCTATCATATTATTGGAGAATATTCTTCCAATCCTCAATACTCTTTTAATTCCCAATAAAAAAAGATTCAGGAGAATTAGATATTCATACTTGATCAGCTCCCCACTTTACACAGAGCTGTAATACCAAATAGGATGAGATTTTGTCACCAAATCAATTAATTTTTAACTGATCTGAAAACATTAATCACTTTTGTATCATTTGAATACAGCCATAGTTATCAAATCTTCACACATCAGAGTATATCCAGTTTGCTTTTTTTAGGTTACATGTTTGGCAAATGTGCAAAGAGAATCAATTTGGTGACACATACATATTTCTAGTTAACATTAAGTACTTTGTTAGGATGCTTCAACAGTCAGATTAAAATTAATTTTTAAAAGAGCATATAAAAGTCAATAGTAAAACATTTCCATGGTAAAAGGAGAAAGAAAAGAATAATATTTCTATTATTTACTCATTCTTATTAGCGCCTTCTGGGTAGATGGTGCTCTATTAGCATAGCAGGTCTATCCTCTCCATTCCCTACTGGCTCATGTGAGGAAGGCTGGCATAATCCAGTGACCACAGGAGAACTCTATCTCTTTGGAGATTATGACTAGGAAATCTGCTTACCAATGGATTCCCTAATATTTTAGACCCATGTATCATACTTTTGTCTTGTTTCAATTGATTTATAGTTAGGATGGAGAAAATAAACTGGTATATACTGGATATAGAAAAAAAGACCCCAATATAGAAGAAAAGAATGAGGAAGCAGATTTTCCTAAAGGGTTAGCACCAGACTGGAAAAACACAAGCTCTAATATAATATACACAATGTGATACCATTTTATGTAAAACGATACACAGAGATAATAAAAATATATAAATGTTATGTACTGCTTTTCATATTCTAAGCACTGTTTTAGAAGCTTTATAATTAAATCATTAACCTATTTAATTATTCTAAAATTCTATGACATAAATGCTATTATTCCAACCTTATTTTTTATAACTTGATTTAATTATAAAAATGTGGCGTACAAGTCAGGAATAGGTATTATTCCAACTTTAAAGATGTGGGAATTAAAGTGCTGAGAGGTCAAATAACTTGTGCAAGGTCACACAGCTTGTAAGCAGCAGAGCCAGAATCCAGACCCAGGAAGTCTGAAGTCTGATCTTAGAGACTCTTAACAACGACCCTAAGCTACCTATTCATGTGGGGTGTGTGTGTGTGTGTGTGTGTGTGTGTGTGTGTGTGTGTGTGTGTGTGTGTGTACCAATGTATTTATTTAGATAAAACACTGGAAGACCTAAATCAGAACCTAAATGTGGTTATCTCTAGATGGGTTGTGTTTGAGAATTGAGAATTTCTATGCTATTTTCCACAGGGATCATGACATATTTTCCAATGAAAAAGTTATAGTCGGAAACAATGATTGGAATTGATTCTTCAAAAATGTCATGAGAATGTAGTATACTTCTGAGTAATGTTAATGTTGTATGCTTTACATCTGTTTTTTTTTTCTTGTCTCTCTAATTCCTGTATTTTGTGTCTGCTAAGAATCTTTGCCAGTCTTTTCGTTCCCTGCCTTTGATTATCCAGGGTTTAATTCAGCAAATTGGCCTGAGGCAACCATAACTTTTCTGATTGGAGCCACTACATGTTAGTTAGAGCTGGGAGGCACCAAGAGTTGCCCCTCAGAACTTCCTAATTGGTTACATGTGGTTAAAGGTCAGAATGGTATCCATTTAGACTTCTACTTTGGGATATGTAATAAAATAATTGTTTAAATTATATAAAGGGAACAGTCTAGAGCTCTGAATAAATATCAACTGAGTGCTTGGAAGCTAGTTTTAATCAGATAAGCAAGCATGTGACTCACCTCTCCTTCAGTTTACCACTCAACTGAATATCATTTGTCAGCATGATCATTTGGATCATTAGACAATTTTAAGTTATCTTTACTTGTGGTCATATGCTACTTTATTTATACCTCTAATGAACCATAAGACAAAGGCAGAAAGCATAAAGAACATTGATGTCAAAATATAACCTAATGAGGATCACAAAATTAATAATGTTACAAATTTCCCTCAAGATTACCTTCATCTGATGAGAACATTTCATTCACCTATTCTAAATTTTTACATAGTACCTTGTTTTATTATTTCATTGTTTCAAAATTAAGTTTTGAAAAGGAATAATATAGTGGAGAATTTTACTTAGGTAGACTTTTTACACTCAAAGAAATATGATAATAGAAAACTTCTCTTATTTCCTCAATTCCATCAAATGTTATAAAATGAAGTTTATGGACATTTGACACTTTTAAAATATTTTAAGTGTAAAAAGTTCAAACATCATATCAATTTTTCTTATTTTAAAAATTTACATTATAATAAACTCCAATCTGTGTTTTGGTGTATTACTTCCCAAAGCCAAATACAACATAATGTCATCTTTGAACTTATTTCTTAACAACCTATGCTTTTTCTCTCAATATTAATTTAAAATAAAGGGTGAATATCATATATTAAATAGCATGACATCAAGACAAGTTCATCTTCATAGTTAATACTACCAAATGTCACAATAAAGTAAACTTTATAATTGTCTACAAACATATGGATCTAAAATAAAACATTTTAGGTAGAATCTTCTATTTTAAACATATTTTTGAGAATTAATCAATATTTATAATTAACATCAATCTTTACTGACTTACTGAATATATGGTGAAAGAGGAGAAGAAAGCATTGAGAATGACTCCCAGTTTCTAGTTTGGTGTTACCAGTACTTGAGATAGAGAATACAAGAGAAAGAGCATTTGTAGGGAGAAACATATGCTCAATTTCAACATAAGCATACTCAAACTCATACTTATGCTCAGGCATGACCTAAGGGTCACATCCAAGGGTATATATCCGGTGGGCAGCGGGATGTGAGTCTGAATCTCAGATAAGAGACTAGAGTTACACAATTTGGGATCATTCCATAACAGAGGACTGTGGCATCTAGATGCAGAAAGGCAGGGAGAGAGGTTTATTTAATTGACTTGTTGCCTTGGGGCTCTGTGGATATAATCGTGTCATCATCTGGCCTATATTTTTTTGGGCTACTGAGACAGGGTTGCCTCTTTTCTCTCATATCTCCTTAGAATATTTGCTAAACAAAATAGTCCGAATTCTATGATCATTTCTCTCTGAAGTGATAACTAATCATAAATGGCACTATCTCCTCACATATAGCATAGCACTCATGGTGGGGTTTTGTATATAAGTGATCAATGAATGTTTATCTTTATTGTTTACATTCATCTGGCTCTTTATATACAAAATTTTCTCCCTTTTTTTCTTGTAGGAATTTCTTTTTTTGCTTCTCAAGTTTAACTTCTTGCGAATTTCTAAGAAACTTCAAGGTTAATTTAAGTGTAACTGGTAGTACTTTATAGATAAATGCCTTCCTTTCATCATCAAGACTGAATCCTCTCATTATCTCATTATCACCAAATATTGCTTTTTGCAAAATTTGTAAAAATGTATTTCCTAGGGAAGATCATGGCATTTATCCAGTCAAGGTCTCACAGAAAGAGCTAGGGTTATAATAATCTGGTGCAACTAATCCCTGATTTCAGAAGATTGAGTTTCATATTTTGCTTTATTTGAAAAATATGTGCAAAAGAGTCACTAAAAAATAAGAAAAAAAACTATGTTTTTTTACAATTGAATGGCGTGGCAATTTGCTGTGTAGAGGAAATCACAGAATATTGGGATACAATCTAATTGCCCTTGGAATGGAAGTAGACAATCTATAAGAGCATTGAAGTTTTGGGACTTCTCTGGAATAATCATCTTTGTGAGGTATGGAAGTCCAGAGACTGTGACATTTATTACATAGGCAAGAGAATGAGATAATACTTTCCAAATTTTTGGGTTCTATAAGGGCAGATATGTTTTCTGTCTGGGATTTATACAATTAATTGGGTAGTTGATTTTCATTTTGATGAAAATAAAACTTGACTCTTTATACCTAGGTGTACCTGTTTTATATAGTCAAGTAATGGGGCCTTGTTATCATTCCAGAGGAATGGGTGCTTCTCCTTGTAAGGGTATTTGCAGCATGACAGTTTTAATGTAATTTCAAAACATTGGGCCCAGATGTAGTTATAAATCTTGCATTCTGTAATTGTAGCTCTCATAGGAAAGTTCATTTCATTTTTTACACTGATCTTTTTTCTTTGTATTGGGACAAAGATATGTGAGAAAAATTGAAAAACATCATAATTAGGAAGTAAGCACCAGGAAAATAATGTCCCTCCTGCTGGAACACGATTGTCATACAGATAAATGGCCACCGGGACACCACCATAGTTTTCAGAGAGGACAAATATCTTCGTTTTCAGTCACTTAGACTGCCATAGTTTCATGTTGCCTTGATACATTATTAAATTCAAAAGCATCAAAGAAATTTATTTTCAAGGCATACTGGTTATACTCCTTTCTTTCTCTTAGTGTTAAAAATATTTTGGTTTTTTGACAGCTTCAAAATCACTTGGGTTCATTGAAGGCATGATGTGTATCTGGGTACTATTATTTATATTTGTGATTTCAGGGTCTCCCATCACTGATTAAGAAATATTTAATCAGATGGAGCAGCAGTTCCCACACAATGTCTCATTTTATGTATATTTTTCACATATTTGAACTCTGGAATCCCAATTCATGTTCCTTTGGAAACCCCAAAACAAGAACCTAGAGGTTTTTACCTTGAATGACTCAGTGGCACCAAGTCTGAGAATAAAAACCAACCAACAGATAGACCTGGAGAACACACACAACCCTTTTGGAATGACAAACCTCTTGAGTTTTGCCCATCTCCAACTAACACATACTATCTCTGGCCTACACCACAGTAAATGCACAAAGGACAAACTATTAAATTTTCACAATCTGTTTATCACGGTAAGGTTGTTTATACATGATTTTTTTTCTATCAGCATTGGGAAAACTACCTTTATTCTCCGAAGTTCTTGCTAATTCTGAATTCTTGCTAATAACAGGTGTTCTAAAGATCTGTAAATTGCTTAGTCTCTTTCTCTTCATTGCAATGCAATTACTTCACTGTCTGTTCCATGAAAGGGTTGTGTATGCAAAATAACCCCAATTGCCTAAGAAGCCAAGAAACCAAAGAAGGAAGCAGACAAATCCAGTTTGTTGGTACAGGGCGATTTATTAGGGGAAACTTACAGACAAAAGTGTGGTCTTGGGCAGTTGCAAAACAGGTAGATGTCCATACCACAACTCCCCTGACCCTGGACTTACATCTTGGAAAATAAGTACCTGTGTGGGGACGTGTAGATGGCAGAGAAAATGCTGTTGGCATCACAGCCTATGATTTCTTTTTTTTATATAGTCAATATTTTTATTATGATATTGTGGAGTACAGTTAAGGGTTAGATATATAAATATGCTTCGTTCAGGCACCCTTACTGATAAGAGGTTATGATTTCTACAACAGCATCAAGAGTTGTTTTGGAAGAAAGACAAAACTTACAGTGAATCGGTATTCCTACATAATGAGAAGTACATCAACTAGACATTTTAAAGGCATCCTCTGACTTGGGCTTAGTTAGTAGATTCGCATTTATTATAGTCACTCTAACCCCTAGAGTGTCTATACTCATTAACTCACTTGGGGTTTGACACAAATCTAGGGGCTGAGATGTTGGTGTCTAACTGGGTTTGCTTGGAGAATCAGGAAAGTGTTACAATTTAAAAGGATCCACTAAGAGAGACTGTGACATTTATTATATAGGCAAGAGAATGAGATAATACTCAAGAAAAGAAAGCAGACTATAAGTGCCACAAAGTACGATTGGAAGTTCAGGAGACAGCATTATAGAAATATGATATAGAAATATAAAAGAAAGAGAAACTTGGAAACTATTTTTTTTATTTATAAAAATCTTCAAGACATTATCATGGAAAAGTACTAGAAGTCAAAGGAGATGGGCAAAGATAAGTTTAATAAAATTCTCATTTAGCGAATATGGAAAAATTTGTTGTGTAAGGACAAGAATGACTTTATTTTAGATGCTGGTCTGCCATGGGACTCCTAACTAACTTCAAGTTTGGGAATGCCTCCAAGATGTCTGGTTTATGTATTGTTCTTTATTTAGAAACATCTATTCACTTTAACTTTTGCATTTTCTCAAAAACAATCCTTGATGCTGTTGCAGAGATCATAGGCAGTGACACTTATAGCATTCTCTCAGTCACCTACCCATTCCTTCCAGAGCATGGATACTTTCCTCAAGAGGGTTGTGGTATGAAGATCTACCCATCTTGAAGCCTCTCAGTGCTTTTTTCTGTAAGTTCCCTCAAATAAATTACCCTATATTCACAAACTGAATTTGTCTATCTCATTCTTGGATTTCTCTGCTTTCTCTGCTTCTTTTGAGTTTGGGGGTCACTTTGCTTATATGACCCTTTCACAAAACACATTGTATAACACATGTGAACACCAAACAGTTAAGCACTTACAAACATACCCATTCTTTTAACTAAAAATCAAAACACTTACCAAAGTCCATGACTCTTAGTTGAACACATCTTCACTCTCTGCCTGCTTGCTTATATCTACTTTTCCACCAGTTCATGTCATACATCACTCCAAGCTAAAAATGAATCTTGTTAAAGTAACAGCTTTTATAAAGAGTTATATTTATTTGCTCTGTCCCTTTAGGCACATGTATTGTTCTGGTAACCTGTATTTTAATGCAACTTCACAAACAGAGAAAACTTGCAAAATTTCATGGAATATTCATGGAACTTTAACCCAGAAGTCACCATCAGTTTGCATGTTGCTTTATTTGGTTTCATTTTCTCTCTCTCTCAATAGATTAGGTAAATAGATAGTAGATGGATAGATAGATGACAGATAGATGGATAATAGAAAGAAAGATAGATAGATAGATAGAGAAATATGCATTATTTTTCTCCTGAACCGCTTGAATAATTTGGAGATATTGTGGTCCTTTATCATTAAATATTTCTGTATGTATTTTCTAAAAGAAAGGCAGAATAACCAGAATACAGTCATCAAATTATGACCACTTAACATTGACTCACTATTAATATCGAACCCAATATCTGTATTCAACTTGTGCCAATTGTACTAGTATTGCCCTTTATAACTTTTTTTTAATGATCCAGGATTCAATGCAGTGCCACACATTGTATTTAGTTGCTATATTTATTTAGTTTCTTTTGAGCAAGAACAGTTTCTCATTTTTTTTTTCTCTTTTTGGGAACAAGAATAGCATAACCACATTTAATGACCCTGTTCAAAAAGAGAAAATTGAATGTACATAGCAGCCCCAGCTTATTGCAATTTTCAAAATCCCACTGGGCAAATGTTTCTTGTCTATACCCTAATTATAGCTATCTCTGAGTATCACCATACCCCTCTGGTCAATTTCTCTATATAGCTGTATCCTCATTGCCTACATTACTACATTAAAGAATATGCCCTCTTTGACACCTGAAGATCTTTATTAGCTTACTTGTTATCTGTAGAAAGCTGAGGACCCAAAGATCTTTCACATCTCTTTAGTCACTTCGTTTAATCTAGCCTGGAAGCACATTTGGCAACACAGCACTCTCAAAAACTTTGTTGGTTTTCTAGGAATTTGATAATTATCAATAAGATATGTTGAAAACCACATTCGTAATTTATTTTGAGTCATATCTCTGACTTTCTAGATTAAAATACAGATATTTGAGAATATCAGGTATTCGTGGGACTTTGATCTTAATAGCCATTTTATCCAAATGAAAGAATCCACTAGGCATGATCTTGACTTTTTCACAAGTCTTTATAAAGACCACATCTTTGTTCTGAGGTTGTCTCTAAGGGGCAGTCCTTGAGTATGATTTCTGTGCTGAGGATATTCCTCCATGGCCACATCTTTAGTGTGATGAGAAACAATTTTGTTTTCCAATCCCAGACTTCTAAATTTTCTGCATTCCCTTTCAATTCTGCTTACCCACAAGCCATTTTCTGAGCACATTTCTTTTTTGTAGTGCCTTCTCATTTGCAACTAGGAACAACGAGTTCATGTTCCAGCATTTCTTCCTCAAAACCTCCTAGTCAATGTCATAAGTTCATTAGGCCATGTTTTTGTTTTCTAGGTTATTTCAAATAAACTGTTGACCAAATGTTTAACCACCATATAACATAAATCATCATTTTTCCAGCTCACATTATAGTTTCTAGCCATATGCTTTCAAAACTAGCAATATATATTTCATGTCTTTGTTACAGAAAAACCACATTTACTGTACCCATTCCTGTTTATGTCAGGTTTTCGTGCAATAATGCTGCATAGCAAACAACAACAAAAACTATTGCAGCCTTCAAACAGCAAGTATTTTCACAGTTCTGCTGTTTGGCTGTTCATCAGATACAGACTGTGATTTAGCTGGGCCAGCCTGTATACCGAGCTTTTAGTAAGGTTTAGTTCTCTTCCATGTTTTAATTTGGGGCCTCAGGCTACCTGATGTGTATTCCTCTCAGATCATGGAAGCACAAGTGAAGCAAGTAGAAACAAGCCATGCTCCTTAATGCTTCATTTGAACCCACACAATATTATTCTGAATGCATTTTATAGGCCAAAAACATGTCAAATGGCCTTGCCAATACTGATAGAGCAGAGAGGTATATTCACCCACAGTCAATGACTCTACAAAGCCACATGGGTCAAGTCTTGAGATCCATATTCATTTTATTTTATTTTAAAGATGTGGGATACAATTCAGGATTATGTATACAAGTGGTCATTGTACAGGTAAAGTTTGGGCCTCACTTTGGTCCCCACTTTGCCTGGTTTGAGATCAGGTACTCTTGTTGATGTTGTGTGCCCCGCTCCCTCCCTTGGCTGTTTCCCATTACTGCCAATCCCTTTCTTAGAGTATTATGAAAATGTTCAGGGCCCACTTATGAGTGATAACATGTGGTACTCAGTTATTTGTTTCTGTGATAGTTCACCGAGTATTATAGACTCTAAATCCATCCAAGTGGCTATGAAGTCCTTAATTTTGTCTCTTTGTGGTTGCATAATATTCCATTATGTATATTTATCACATATTTTTATCCATTCCACTTTCAATGGGCGGCATGGTGGGTTCCATGGTGTTGCTATTGTGAATAATGATACAATAAACATGTGTTTGCAGGTATCTTTTTCATAGAATGATTTGAGTTCCTCTGGGTGTATTCCCAGAAGGGGGATTCTGGGTTGTATGGAAGGTTGATATTTAGATATTTTAGGAATCACCACACTGTTTTCCACAGAGGTTGTACTAATTTACACTCCCAGCAACAGTGTAGAAGTGTTCCCTTTTCTCTGCATTCTCACCAGCATCTGTTTTTTTGTTTGTTTTGTTTTTGTTTTGTTAATAATGGTCATTCTAACTGTAGTAAAGTTGTATCTCAATGTAGTTTTAATTTGCATTTCTCTGATGATTAGTGTGGCTGAACACTTTTATGTGTCTTTTGGCTGCCCATATGTCTTCTTTTGAAAAGTGTCTATTCATGTCTTTTTCCGACCTTTTAATGGGATTTTTTTTTTCCTTTCGGCATGTTTGAGTTCCTGTCAGATATAGAGTTGGCAAATATTTTTTCCCATTCTATGGACTGTCTCCCCGCTTTTAGTGGTTTCTTTTGCTTTGCAGAAGTGCTTCAGTTTGATGAGGTCCCACTTGTCTATCTTGTCTCTTATGGCATGAGCAACTAGCGTTTTGATCAGAAGTCGGTTGCTTACTCTGATTCCCATAAAGGTGTCTCCTGCATTTTCTAAGATTCTTATAGCTTGAGGTTTTATGTTTAGGTCTTTAATCCATTTAGAGTTGATTTTTGTACATGCTCATATTCATTTTTATACCCACCTACGTGTATCTATCAGTTACTTTTTCAAACTCACTTATTTATGTCTTCCCTCATGTTCTTTCAACCATGCTAGAATGTGTTCTGCTTTCTCTGTTATCTAATCCCCATTATTTTTCAAGTTCACATTCAAAAACAGCACTCTTTGAAGTCTCCCCTATCATTTCTTCATCTGTCTTCACTTAAATTTGTATACTTTGTTATTTATTGTTTTTATCAGATACAGATATAGGCTGTGCTTAGCTGGGCCAGCCTGTATACCACGCTTTTTGTAAGGTTTAGTTCTCTTCCACATGTTTTAATTTGAGGACATAAGCTACCTTATGTGTACTCCTTTCAGATAATATAGGTACAAGTGAATTATAAATGTGTATATATCTCTAAACTAGTTATAATCTTTTACAGGAAAGATACACTATGCTACTCATTGTTCCCCTCTACAATAAAACTTTCCAAATTGTGAGCCACTTGTTCAGTGAATGGGTTAAAAACTTTGTGAGAATTTTTTTTATTATTATAAAGATGTGGGGTACAATTCGGGGTTAGGTATACAAACGTTGATTACGCAGGTACCCTTGCTGATGAGGTATGGCCCTCCCTCCCCCAGCAGTTTCCCTCAACTGCCAATCCCACCCCGCTCCCCTGACAGTTTCCCACTACTGCCCATCCCTTTCTTATAGTATTATAATTGTTCAAAGTCTGCTTATGAGTGAGAACATATGGTACTCTGTTCTTTGTTTCTGTGAGGGATATTAATATCACAGTCAAAAGATGGCCTGTCTGAGCCTGGAGTAACCAGAGTTCCTGGATTGGTCAACTCCAATTGAGAGCAGCCATTTTTGTTTACTCTAGTATGAAATACAAATAGCTACTTTCTATATGTGCCATAGAAAAAGTTCCAAAACACCTAGAAAAATGTTGTTCTTGTCTAGAATACTGAGTGATCTTTCACAGAAACAAAGAACTGAGTATCACATGTTCTGACTCATAAGTGGAACTTGAACAACAACTGCAATACTATAAGAAAAGGATTGACAGTAGCAGAAAACTGCTGGTGGGGGGTGAGGAGATGGGATTGACATTAGTCGAAATCTGCCTGGGGAAGGGGGGGCACACCTCATCAACAAGGGTACCTGCACAATGAATATTTGTATACCTAACCCTGAATTGTACCCCACAATTTTAAAATTTAAAACAAGTTTTTAAAAAAGAAAAAAAAAACAAAATTGCTGCTCTGTTAGCAAATAATTAATACATTCTTATTGAATAAATGAGTGGAAAATAATATCCTTTCTAAAATAAATGAATAAATTATTACTTTAACATTCAGCATTGCTAAGCAATGAATTTTTCAAAATAAAATTTAGGAATACAAAATAAAAAATTATAAATGCAAAATATCCCTACAGGTCCATGTGAGTCATACATTTTATTGGAGTTCAGGATGTGAAAATCAAATAGGCTGCCATTGAATTTATCAATTATGATGTTAATACATAGAAAAATTAGGGAAATTTCATAAAAACAGCATACTTGAATATACAAAGAAAGACAATATTAGCTAACTCTTCTCTTTTTTGGATATACTAAAGTTTTAACAATATGAACTGTCAGATGGTAATAAACACAAGTTTGCCTAAGAAAATTTGTCCAACATATTTCTTCAGGTAAGGAGAAAATTAAATTTCCTTAGGGCTGATGAAAACATGGCATGTTGAGTTATGATACAAACTCATTTTCATGCATCCGTTTTATCTGCACTGAATCTTAAGTGATCTGATTCTCCCTCTGACAAAGGCAGAAATTAGAAAATATAATAAAAGTATAAACAACAGGTTGTCTCCTCATCTTATTTCCTCTTTGTGACAGTCATATCAACACAAATGAGGTAGATAAAAATAACAGGCATATCCTTTGGTTTAGAGATCTACCACTGAGTGAGAAAAAAACAATGAAAGAGCTTTATAAATGGTCATTTTTAAGATTCTGTCAGTTCTCCCTCCTAAAAAGTCCTTGAATCCACAATTGTTTTTTTTTTATCTCCTTTACAACCATTCTATTCTAAGTTGCCATCTAGTATCATGTGGTCTCAATGTTTTTACTCTAATTCAGTTAGAGAAAATAGTTCTTTTTCCTTTGTTAGACTGCCTACTTCTCCCCATCCTTCCTCTCTGTACCATATCATGTATTATATACAATTAAAAGCTGCATAACGATGTTTGGGTCAATTGTGGACTACATATACAATGATGGTTCTATAAAATTTTAATGAAAATTTTTTTAATAAAAAAAAGAAAAAGAAACATCTATTCATAAAGAACATGATTAAGAAGAATATATTTACAAAGAATATATTCTTGGTGAATATCCTCTTCAATAGGTTATTAAATATATTCAAGAAAAAAATATTCACATTCCTTTTTTTTTTTTTTTTGAGTTGGAGTCTCACTCTGTCGCCCAGACTGGAGTGCAGTGGCCGCTTCCAGCCACCGCAGCCTCAACCTGCTGGGCTCCAGCGATCCTTCCGCCTCAGCCTTCCGAGTAGCCGGAATTACAGGCGCGCGCTACCACGCCCAGCTGATTTTTTGATTTATTGTAGAGATGAGGTCTCGCTGCCCAGGCGGGTCTCGAACCCGCAGGCTCAGGCAATCCACTGACCTCAGCCTCCCAAAGGCGGGGGATTACAGGCTGAGCCACCAAGCCCGGCTAACATTCTTTTAATACAGTAAATAAAATATGTTAAGGGGAAACCATATACAGAATCACTCAGTATGCTCATGCAGATGAATCCTTAAGACAACATTTTTGGTAAACTAGTAAATTTACCTAACAGGCTAATCCACAAGTGGTCTTCAGTGCCTTGATCTTTGAAGAACTCGCCTAATTCCATGGAATTGTGGTGAGAGAGTTGTGTTAAAGAGCACATACAGATACAGTTGTACTGAGTGGAAGACACAGATCCAGAGTGCATTATTGTATTCAGAAGAATTTGCACTGGTAGTAGAACCAGTTCAAATCTTGGCCCAGTTGCCAACCATGTGACTTTGTATTGAGAAGATATGATCCCCCAAAGTAAACCAATGTGAAACAATAAGTATCTTTTACCCTTGCTTCAGGAAAAGCCACAGACATAGCCACCTTTCCAACAGTGATAAGTACCTAGTCATAGATTTCCAAGCAATTTCCCTTTGACTAGATTTTTACCTGTTTTGTGACCAGACCTCCGGCACCATCTGATACTGTATACCCTGAATTTTCAAAGGCATAACTGAGGCTGACTGCTCTACTCCACTACAAAAGTAACATTCACATTTTCCATGTATTTCATTTGGAAACAAAATGAACTAGCAAGGAATACATGACCACAGAGACATTAATAGTAGGTTCACTTGTATTTAACAGTAACTGTGACCATAAATCCACCTACATGAAATAGAGCATTTATCCTTCACTCCTGTGGGGAGCTGTTAGTAACATGACTGATCCAAAGTTCAGATTTATTTCAAACTACCAGAAAAAGCCACTATTTATAGCCCATCTGTCAAGATTGTGTTATTTTGTGAGCTGCAGCATGTTTTAACATACAGAGAAGTTGTCATTCATTTGGTAACTTGAATTAGAAAGATAATTTGAAAGAGAAACAACTTTAAAGAAAATTTGCTGAAAGAAATTTTTTAAAAATTAACTTTCTACTTCATTCTATATCCCAAATGAAATTCCAAAGAAGTTCTAGAAAAAAAAAATTTGTGACTATTTATAGGATATAAGGGAAGCCTACTTAAAACCAGAGGCAAAATATGTTAAAAAGTTAAAATTTAGTGCAATGACAACCAAGAAAAACAAATGAAGGCTATTAATAACAAATAAGAGACCAGGCTCGGTGGCTCAGCCTGTAATCCCACGCTTTGGGAGGCCGAGGTGAGTGAATTGCCTGAGCCCGCGGGTTCGAGACCCACCTGGGCAACTTGGCAAGACCTCATCTCTACAATAAAAAAATAAAAAAATAAAAAAAATTAGCCTAGCATGGTAGTGCGTGCCTGCAGTTCCGGCTACTTGGAAGGCTGAGGCGGAAGGATCACCAGAGCCCAGCAGGTCGAAACTGCGGTGGCCAGGAGCGGCCACTGCACTCCAGTCTGGGTAATAGAGTGAGACTCCAACTCAAAAAAACAAACAAACAAACAAACAAACAAAAAGAATCTGGGAGAAACTGAATCATGTATACAAAATGTAATAGCCTTATAAATAGCTCTTATATATATATAAAAAGAAAACAATACCACCAATGGAAACAGAGACAAAAAAGTTCATAAAAGAATAAATTAGCAAGCTGATTAATGTATTTCACAATGATAAACTTCAAAGAACTTTTTGAACAAACTGCCTGTAATGACTACCTTTAATTCTTCATCTCTTTACTCAACCATAGCAGCTTCCAGCCAAACCCCTGTGCTCCACATTCTTCATCAGGATGTTCAATGAACTCAGTGTTGCTAAATTCGACATCCACTTTTCCTCTCTCTTTTTTATCTCTTGGCAATAGCGGACACTGAGGACCATTCCCTTTTTAAAGTATTCTCTTCCTTTCCCTTCTGTGATACCATATTCTGCATCATCCCTTACCTTCACCTCACTGCAAGTTGAGCCATTTATTAACCACAAGGAATCAAAGCCATAAGACACATTTATCACTTAAATATAACATAAACTTGATTCATCCATTTATTATTAGTCATACTGCCTTCCATGAGGCACAGGGAAGTTTTAGGGCAGTGCAACTACTCTAAATGATATTTTAATGGTGGACACATGTCATTATACATTTGTCCAAACACATAGACTGTGCAACACCAAAAATAAACCCTAATGTAAACTAAGAACTTTAAATGATAATGATGTGTCAATGTAGGTTCATCGATTGTAACAAATGTACTTTCTGAACTGAATGTGGTGGTTCACACCTGTAATCCCAGAATTCTGGGAATCTCGGGCAGGAGGATTGCTTTAGGCCAGGGGTACAAGATCAGCCTGAGCAATAGTAAGACCCTGTTTCAATTAAAAAAAAAAAAATTGAATGTATTCTCTGGTGAAGAATGCTGATAATGTGGGAGGCTATACAGCTGTGGGAGCAGGAGGTGGGAACAAGAGCTGCCAGTGGCCTTGCTTTTAGCCATATGGAGGAGGCCAGTCCAAGATACCTAGTCTAATGGTAAAGAGAGGCATAAGAAAAAAAAATTATGTGTGTGTGTGTGTATTTGCTAAATTCAACATCCATTTTTCGTCTTTCCTTTTTCATCTCTTGGCAATAATGGACACTAAGGACCATTCACTTTTTAAAGAAGTATCCTCATGTATATATGAGTAAGCAGAACACAGGAAAGTTTGGAGAGAGGGAAAGAGGAATAGACTACTAACAATATTGGAGTCTCTGGTTTCTATTGTCCCTAAGGCCCAGTTGAAACTTTTACTCATCATATTTTGGTTATAAGAATCAACAGATTCTCCCTTTTGCTTAAGCTGGTTTGAGTTAGATTTCTGTCAGTTATAACGAAAGAGTTCTGAATAATACACATAGCAAGCCACCCCATCCACACTGTTGCCCTCCACACGGGTGCCACATACATACCCTTGCTCTCCAGTACTCCATTTCCAAACTTTGACCAGAGTTATCTTTTAAAAATGAAAAACCCAATCATTAAAATAAACTCCACAGTCTTAATATGCCTTCCAAGGCCTTATGGGATTTAACCCCTGACTACCCTTCAAAGCTCATTTTGAATCATTCTCTTGTACTCAATGCACTGACCAAACTATGTTTTCTTCAGATACTTAAACATTGGCTGGTCTGGAAAGATTTTACTTCTGTGCCTCCCTGTATGCTCCCCCCTTCCTAGTTTGGCTACCTTCAATTTATCTGTGTCACTTCAGGAGGCCTAATCTAACACCCTGGCCCTAGAGCAGCTTTAGATATGTGTTCTTCATCATCACATCTTTAATTGCTACATATTTTATACCTTTAAATTTGTTAAGATTTAAGTTACATCAAAGTAGAAACTTGATCTTCCTTGCTCACCTCTAATCACTTTCCCCTTCCCCAATATTCAGTGCCTGTAACAAGAGATGCCCGTTAGTATTTGCTGAATTAATGATGAATTTCAAAATGCAAATAAGTAATTATTTTTGAATTATCAAATCATCACATTTCTTTATTATGATACTCAACATTGGTAAAGATTTTTCTCTCACTGATGATGAAAGTATAAATGATACATTTCAATCGCAATTTAGTAGTAACCATCAAATCTCTAAAAATGTATATAGTCTTTAAATAACAACCCAAGTTTTAAAAAGATTAATTTAAGAAAAACAATATAGACAAAAGAATGTACAAAGGAATATTCACCACTCCTTTGTTTTAGTAAAATACAAAAAGATACAGAAAAAAAACCTAAATGTCTAACAATATAGAATTGTTTATTTTATACATATACAATAAGAATAAAATTTGACTTTTTAAAATTACAAAATAAAATGTATTAACATGAAAAGGTATTAACAGCATGTTCTTAAAAAACAAAAGCCATATTACAAAAATAGTATGAATGGTATAATGTTATTTTAAATTTATATAGACAGATTACTTTAAGTTGCTATGGATATAGATTAAAAATGAATATTGGGGGATAGTCATCAAAGTATTATGCTTTATTACTTCTGGGAGGGAAGCTTATTATCTCTGGGAGGGGACTTATGCTTTATTTTAATAATTTTGCTTATATGAATTACTGTTTTTAAATTAGCATATACAGATAACAAAATTTTTCTTCATAAAATTGCTACCAATGTATGGAGAGCTTATGATGTCCTAGGGGCTGTGTGAAATGCTTTTGTTGCATTGCCATTTACTTCAATATATAACCACACAAGATTAACTGTTGCTATCTAGTATTATAAATGAGGAAATACATATTTAAGAGATATTAATTTGCTCACAAGCACACAGCCTATATTCTAACCCAATTTGTCAGTGTCCGAAGTCCTGGCTCTTAACCATCACATAGAACAACAAGGTATCTAAATGTGTACAGGACACTATGCAAGAAGCATTGAGTAAATAAGAAGTTAGCAGTGAGCCGGGCTTGGTGGCTCAGCCTGTAATCCCGCGCCTTTGGGAGGCTGAGGTGAGTGGATTGCCTGAGTCCGTGGGTTCAAGACCCGCCTGGGCAGCGAGACCTCATCTCTACAATAAATCAAAAAATCAGTCGGGCGTGGTAGGGCGCGCCTGTAATTCCGGCTACTCAGAAGGCTGAGTTGGAAGGATCGCCGGAGCCCAGCAGGTTGAGGCTGCAGTGGCCGGGAGCGGCCACTGCACTCCAGTCTGGGCGACAGAGTGAGACTCCAACTAAAAAAAAAAAAAAAAAAAGAAGTTAGCAGTGAATAGCCCTCAAGCAGCTCGGAAGCCAATAGATAAGAAATGTTGACAACTACATGATAAGGCAAAATGTGTTTAGTAACCTGAAAGGTACAAGCACAGATGTAACAAAGTTCACAGTGTGCTGGAAATAAACAAGTTGCTGTGTTTTATTAGTGCAATTTCTCAAAGTGTGGTTTATAGTCCACTTGCAACATAATCCTGGTCCCTTTGCAGATCTACTGAAAACAGATCTCATCCAGCTCAGGAAAGTTCAAATTACTTCTAGAACCATCATATATTTGGTGACTCACCTTTTTTTGCATGCCTTACAATACTTTTAAACATACTAGTAAAATTTTAAGTTTGGAAATTAACCATTGATAAAGGAAATATATGTAGTATGCCAAGATCAATTAGACTTTATTACGTTCCAAATATCTGAGGTGAGATCAATTCCAGGCAAGCTCAATAGCCCTCCCTAAGCCTTTGGGTCCCAGTATGGATTAATTTGAAATTGACTTTAGGAGATTTTTCTCCATAGTTTCAAAGGATGTGTGGCAGTAAACAAAATTTTCAGACAAAACCTGAAGGCCAGGTTAAGAGGAATTCAAGATGCCTCCAGTTACTTATATTCCTGTGGAAAATATCAGATCTCCAATTGTATCAGCCTTATAACCACTCATAAGATCTGCTGTTTTCTTTCAAAGGTTGGCAGGTTAGAATTGGATCTCACTAAGCATTTCTGTCCAGATCTACATCCCCCAAACTGAACTAATTTCTGGAAATGCAAAGGAAGCAAAGAATAAGAGACATAGATCATAGGAGCTAGACAAAATTCTAAGAGGTTGGTGCCATTAAAAGTCCTACAGTGATTTAGTTTGCTAACTCCAGTTTCATAGAATCAGTAAAATCTCAATGAATATCATTCTATTTTTGCAGTAACTGGTTAATGACCATAGGTTCTTTCTTCACCCGATTCCAAGAAGGTCATCTGACTAAAAGAAGTCCCTAGTTGCACGTTTTATTTGAATCTTCTATTAACAGTGCTACTACAGCTGTCTGTGGGTGTATGTGAAAGCACCAGCCATCGATCAAGAGTCCTTCAAGGCTGCCTACATATGAACACACCTTTTTGCCTGTTTTTATAGACAAAATTTTGTGACTATGAGCCTTTAAAATTCAAAATATTTCAGAAATTCAAAATAATTTCAGTCCACATAGGTGTTGGCTAGTAATCCCACAGGCAAAAGCATAATGCCAGAAATAACTTCAATTCATTTATGCTGAAACATAAAAATTCTCTTTCCTTGTTCTACATGTTTAGTTGCTTCATTGTTTTGTTCCTCTGGGAGTCAGAGGAGAAGAACGTAGGATATATGCAAAAATCTCTCAGTAAGCTTGGCAATTTTGTCAACCAATCAATTTATACTTACAGTAAAACCACTAATATTAAAGGATTTTGGGCATGTGCTATTAAACTTTTTAACAGTGGTTATGAAATAGCTAGATTTCATCTTTAACTGTATGCTACTTCTTTGAGCAGTGGTATGACAAAATCATAGGGTATCCCTCTTAAGTAATTATAAGATCTGTTTTAACAATCAAATCCTAATCAAAGCCTCTGACTATACGTTATCACTTAAAGCCCCTATCTATAAGTAGATCCAACCACAGAATTCACAACTAAGCATTTATAACTAAGAGAAATGACTATTTGGAGCCAGTTAATATTACCATATCTTAACTTAGCATGAGATCCAATTGCATAGAACTCAAACATAAACAGAAAAAATAGTATTTCTAAAATCTTCCTAAATGTGGAGCAAAGACAACAACAATAACAACAACAACAGTGAGCAAAGACAACAACAATAACAACAACAACAGAATAGTTTCAAAGAGCTAAAGTTTAATCTGAACCAAGCAAACAATAATATTATGTATAAATTTTTTAAAAAGGCTAGTCCTAAGGTTTCTACCAAATTGAAGGTTTATGGTCTCTTCCTGTATTTTCTGGAAAGTGCTCAGGGAAGAAGTAAAAAAAAAGCAAAGCTCAGTGTCTTTGGGAGAAGACAACAAATTGCGCTAATGCACCTGATTATATTATTTCTGTTCTCCCTTTAATTTAGCTCATATTTGAAAATCTGGCCAATTCCACCTTTCACTATTATCAAAGCTAGAAGGGGTCAGAGAGTAGGACCAAGCAAGTTACTGTAGATCTGTGCGAGCACCACTTCAGGTTATAAGAGGAACATTACGGACAAGTCAGTAAAGAGAATGCCAGGTTAATGACCATTCTTAACTGATTGTTTATTGTCATTTGCCAGTAAAAACCAGGACCCAAATTTCCCTCATTTACCTCCCCTAGAACTCCAATCCTAGTCATAGTAAAATTAATTCCTTAACTTATTTATAATTCTTCCAACTGTGTGGCAGCTTTGGTGTTTGACACACGTGGGTTATACTTTTCACCTTGCCACTCTCTAACATGAATTTGAAAAGGTTACTTACCTCTCTAAACACTCAAAATGCTCATCTTAAAAGGCAACATTTCCTGCCTCACAGAGTTCTTTGAAGATTAAATGAGATATTGTATAAAGCTGATTCTGAATAAACACACATTTCCCCCCATCTGTGGGAAGTCCATTTCCCTCCTCCCTACAAGACCAAAATTTCCCCACATCTGTGAACCCATTGCCTCCCAGTGTCTTCTCTGGAAACACTACACCAACAATGATCTATTTTCTCTCCTGTCTTACTAAACTTTCCTTTCCTGCTGACTTCTGAAAAAATCAACACTTATTGAATATGTGATTAGTAAGTGCCAGGTTTTTTTTTTTTTTTATGTGTTATCTTAACCTACCCCTAACCTCTCCTGAAGGTATCGGTCTTTCTTCTTCCTGCTATGATGAAAACTCTTCAATGAGGTGGCAGGAGAAGAATATGTACAAAGCTGGTTATCAGAGGAAATATAAATATCTAGATATTGAACTCAAAATTAAGATTGTGTGTACATATGACCATCCCCCCCCACACAAAAAAGAATCAGTTTTTCCATCATATTCTCAAAAAGAACCATGACTTTTGATATGTTAAGATCCTTTTATATAACAATGATAATTATCAGGACTGCCATTCTATTCCATTGTATCTGCTTCTGTCCTTACCTGTCATTGAAACCATACTAGTTATGGTCATCAGTAAACTTTCGCTTACTAAATTCAAAATATTATTGGATTCTATACTCTACATCCAAAGCTTTCTACATCTCCAGGACAGACCTATCCTAATATTTAAATCCATATTTCCAGGTGGTTGAAAAATAAATTGTATAAATGTCCAAAATCTACACTTCACATTTTTAAGTTTCACTGCTAATCAAAAAATTCAACTTAACAAAAGGTACTACTTTCCTTCATCATATAATCCAAATATATTTTATATTATAATATTCTGTGTTGACAATTTTAAGAATAAACAGATACATTTCTGGAAGAATATAGTCTTACAACCTTTCTAGAGGGGAATTTGGCTTATAGCTCAGAAGTCGTTAAGATATGACACACACTTCTGTTTCTTAAAGTATGACTTTATACTTTAGTATCCTCTCACTAAAAGACAACCAGAACTTAGATAAATGAAGACAAACGTATTTTTATGACCAAGTTCATAAGAAGGAAAGAAACTTTCAGAGAGTAAAGAGGTTAGGCAATGATCTTAAATCTAAGCAGAAAGTCATGAGTAATCAGTAAGTGAAGGAAAATTGCCCTGGGAATAAATATTGACACAGGGCTTGGGATCTTGAAATCCTAACCTTTGAGTTCGTCTCAAAATTAGGGAGCTAATGTGAGTCTCCTATATTATTCCAGATACTCTCTGGAGATCAAATAATCCCAGATGTTAGCAAATTCTGGATAGTGACAAATGGAACCAAATCTTCTCTTAGAGAAAATCCTCAGTATGAACTCTTAAGATTCTCAGAGATTAAGTTCAAAAGTATATGAGCTTATAAACAAAAATTAAACCACTGCAAATGAGAGTTTTCAGAAACAAAGTACAGATTAAATTTCCAAGGAAATTCACATGCTTGGACTAAAGTGTGATAATTTTAAGCACTATAGAATATTTGTCATTGTGAATATGAATATGACAAAACCCCAAACATATATATTATGCTGTGTATAAGAAACACACTAAATACAAAGTTATACAGAAATGTAACAATAAGAGAATGGGTACAGTGTATGTGAAAGAAAGAAGAGAAGAAGAAAGGAAAGAAAGGAGAGAAGGAGGGAGGAAAAGGAAGAAGTGGAGGACAGAAGGAGAGTGGATCGATGAAAGGAAGGAAACAAAAGTGAGTAATAACCATAATATCTGAAAAAGTAGAATTCAGAACAAAAAGCATTAAACATGACATAGCTTTCTATGTTTTTTACTTTAAACATACTAAAAGGAACAATTCACAGTGAAGATATGCAATGCATTTTTATGCATCTAGTAAATAAAGCACATTTAATACAGCAGAAAATACTGGAGCTGCAACAATAACTAGGAAGAAACATTAAAGTAATAGGAGCTTAATTCTCCTCATAGGGTTCAAGACATGGCAACATGAAAAGTACAAAAAAAATTTGGAAGACTGAAAAAAACATTTTTTTTAATAAAATAGATAATGTGGCGATATAGAGAGAGAAAATCTTGTACCTTAAATTGAAAGTGTGCCTTTTTTTCTTTTTTTTTTTCTTTTTTTTGAGTTGGAGTCTCACTCGGTCGCCCAGACTGGAGTGCAGGGGCCGCTCCCGGCCACCGCAGCCTCACCTGCTGGGTTCCAGCAATCCTTCCGCCTCAGCTTTCTAAGTAGCCAGAATTACAGTCAGGTGCTACCATGCCTGGCTGATTTTTTGATTTATTGTAGAGATGAGGTTTTGCCAAGTTGCCCAGGCGGGTCTTGAACCCTCGGGCTCAGGTAATCCACTCACCTCAGCCTCCCAAAGGCGCGGGATTACAGGCTGAGCCACCGAGCCCGGCTGTGCCTTTTTTTCAAGTGCTTGTAGAACCTTAATTAAAATTGAACATATATTTGATCACTAGAAAAATTTCATCAAATCTAAAGTAACAATAATATAAAACATATTGAACACAAAACATTAGAAACAACTCCACTGAAAAAGTTAGAAAGAAAAAACCTATTCAGGTAAAAGAAAGAATTTAAAAAAACAAAAATGTACAATGTCTAGAAAACTCATTAGGGGTTGATTTGTGTCCTCCCAAAATTCTTATGTTGATGTTCAAACAGTATCTCAGAATGTAACTATATTTGGAAACAGAGTTATTTCAGATGAATTAGTTAAGATGAGGTCATACTGGAATAGTTTGGGCACATAGCATTATATATCTGGTGTACTTATAAAAAGTGGAAATTTGATCAAAGAACCATGTACACAGGGATAACTGCCATGTAGAAATGAAGACAGAGATCCAGCGATGTTTTTTCTACAATCCCAGGAACAGTAAAGATGACCAGCAAGCCAGAAACTGGGGGAGAAGCATGGAACAGCCTTCAGAATGAGCCTACCTTGCTGACATCTTAATCTTAGACTTCTGGATTCAAGCACGAGACAATACATTTCTGTTACTTAAGCCACACACTCTTGCATCGCTTTTCTCCAGCAGGTTGGACATATCATTATTTTCTGCTTAGTCGCCCAAATCCCCAAATAGACTATTGTAAGGGTTTAGTACCCAATAGATGCTCTAAAAATTATTGAATGAATAATTCAGGCATTAACGGAGAGTTAAATTATCCCTAAGGTTTCTTCTGACACAGAGATTGTTGTTCATTTGTTGTTATTAGGGGGAAACATCACACCTTTCGAAAGCTCCTAATCTGTATGTCTGAAGTAATAAGATCTTGGAAGTCCTTAAAAATGCTCTTTTTTCAAAATAGTAAAACAAGATAGAAAAAAAGCACATATGTTCTTGGTTAAAATCATTTATTGAAAAACTTAAAATATAAAGATGTAAATCATGAAATACTGAATTCCACAAAAGCATAAAAGTAAAATTAAACTCTTCAGACTCACAGACCAATAGAATAAAATAGAGAATCCAGACATAAACCCAAAAACCTACAACCAACTGATTTTGACAAAGCAGACAAAAACATACACTGGGAAGGACACCCTATTCAACAAATGGTGCTGAGAAAATTGGCTACATGCAGAAAAATGAAACTTGAACCCTGTCTCTCCCCATATATAAAAACTAACTCAAGATGGATTAAAGACTTAACTGTCAGACCTGAAACCATAAAACTCCGAGAAAAAAACATAGGGGAAATTCTTCTGGATATGGGTCTACACAAAGAATTTAATAAAATCCTAAAAGCAAATGCAACAAAAATAAAAATAAACAAATGGGAATTAATTAAACTAAAAAATTCTGCACAGCCAAAGAAATCATCTACAGAGCAAATAGGCAACCTACAGAATAGGAGAAGATATTCAGAAACCATACATATCATAAAGGACTAACATCTAGAATCTACAAAGAACTCCAACAAATCAGCAAGAAAAAAAGCAAATAACCCCATTAAAAAGTGGGGAAATGACATGAACAGCCATCCTTCAAAAGAAGATATAAAAACTGCCAACAAACATATGTAAAAAGTAGTTACCATAACTCATTATCAAGGGAGTGCAAATTAAAACCACAATGAAATACCACCTTACACCAGTCAGAATGACCATTGTAAAAAATTCAAAAACAATAGGTGCTGGCACAGTTAGGGAGAAAAGGAAATACTCAAACATTGTTGGTGGGAGTGTAAATTAGTACAACTTCTATGGAAAGCAATATGGAGATTTTTCAAATTTAAAATAGATCTACCATTCGATCCAGCCATCCCACTACTAGGAATTTACCCAAAAGAAGAGACATTGTTATACGAAAGAGACACCTGCGCCCCCATGTTCATCGCAGCACAATTCACAATTGCAAAGATGTGGAATCAACCTAAATGCCTATCAACTGATCAGTAGATAATGATAATATGGGATATATACATTATGGAGTACTGTTCAGCTATAAATGGATGGACTTGGAGAACATCATCCTAAGTGAACTAACTCAGGAACAGAAAACCAAACACTGCATATTCTCGCTTAGCTAAACGAAGTTGCCCAAATCACCAAAGACAAAGACACAGAAAATGGTAAAATGGACGCTGGAGACTCAGAAGGGGGAGGGGAGAGGAGAGTGACAAAAAAATGACTCATTTAGTACAATACGCACAAGTTGGGGTGGTGAGTACTCTTTAAGGCTGGAACAAAGATTGTGTGTATCCTCAAAGGTATTGAAAAACAAAAGAAAGAAAATTAAGCCCTAGGTGAGAAGGCATCGCTCACGCTAACCTAGACTTCAACGAAGTGCGTGGGGATGGGGTGAGGTAGGCTCCCGTCACTTATCAAAACTTTACTCACATGTTTTGAATCTGATAAAAGAAGATGTGAATACTGTGTTGGAAAAGACATTTCTCTTAAAAATTCTTGTGCTACACTTTTAAGGATGGAAGAAAATAATTCTTTAAAAATGACAATTCTAGTTTGTTCTCCAGCAAAGTTATTTTGTAGTAGAAAGAAAGAAAGGTAGTGCTAGAAAAATCACCAGGATTGCTAATTTGCAGCTTTTTGCATAGAAAATAATCTATGCAAGCATTCATAGTGGAGTCAAATAGAAAAAGTATTATTTGATACTAAGTAGTTCTGTTTTTAAAACATATTTTTTCTCTGAAAATGTTTAGACCAAGGATAATAATTTCAAACTATGTATAGCAATACATTAACAAGATGGTTTTAAAACTACATAGCAACATTAAAAATGCTTAAAGAAAGGTCAGTCATACCTAGTACTCTAACACAAATACTACTATAACTTTTATGTTTTCTTTATTATATGCAAACATTGTATGTAGTTCCATCATCATATGTAAATAATTTTGTATCTTATATTTTATGGTCAGTTTCTGCTTTTCAATTTTAGTTCCCTTTAAAATTTTTATATTTAAAAATTAACTTTAAAATATGAAAAAGTCTAAAATCAAGAAATGAACAATATTGAAAAAATTAAAGGAAAAATAAAAAGCAGTTTGTTTAAGACACTTTTAAAGTATAAAGATGCAATCATTAAATACTGATCTAATGTATAAGTCTAAATACCTATGAAAGCCACGGAGAGGTTCTTGAAGAAAGCAGCATGTAATGTTAGACTTCACTTAACCATGGCAAGATTAAAATGGAGTTAAAGAAACAAAAAGAACACAAAGAGAATGAAAGAGAAAACAATAGCCAGCTGAAGATATCCACATAATATGTGAAAGATGGAAAAAGACTGAGGAGAGATAATGACTTACTTTTCAGAGTCCTACATTTGGTTAAGAAGAAAATGTTAATATTAAGTGAGCCAAATTGCTCCACAGTGCTACAGGGTCTCTAAAAGCCTAGAGAATTTTAGATCCCAGATAACTCAGAAGCAAAATAAAGAACTAAGAGTAGAGATTTTTATGTGCTTTAGGACTATAGGCCTTAAGAGAGACCCCTTCCTTTTACTTCCTTCCAAGCATCCAGTTAACTACTTTCCCTTACCCTAACAATAGTTTAATCTCTGGGTTAATTAAACCTGTAAACCCTGGATCTTTGGAAACCAATCACTACAAAGGGAACAAACGAAACACCAAATTAAAAGCAGGAAAAATCAATTAAATATTAAATCCTCTTCCCAACTTGACCTCCTGTCCATTAAGAATATTCTCTTAGATAATTGCTTTTTTTGAAAAATGGAAAGTCAAAGTCCCCAGAGAAAAGAATCACAAGTACTGATATTTGAGAGTCTCCCGGATAACTGATTACATTTCCACTCAATAGCCTTACAGTGAAATTTACCAGCTGTCAAGCCATGTCCATACATATAATACCCAATCAGCATTGTAGCATCTTACCAATAAAAATCAGTGGAATTTCTATCTCTCCTCCACACATTTAAATAAGAGAAAAGAGCAGCTCTTGTCAACACAAGACTTGTACATGAATATTTGTAGCAACTTTATTTGTAATAGCCTCAAACTAGAAACTACCCAAAAGCTCATTCACAGGTTGATGGTTAAACACTTTGTGGCATTCACACAATGAAATACTACTCAGCAAGTAAAATTAAAAAAACTATTAATACAGAATGCAGATAAATTTCAAAATCATTACGTTGAGTGAAAAAAAAGTCTGACATGGCACAGTGTGTGCTATACTACCTAATTTACTTAAAATTCTAGAAAATGCAAACAAATGTATAGAAACAAAAAGCATGTCAGTGGTTGCCTGAGGAGAGGTTTGGGAAGTAGAGGGGATGGAAGAGCAGAACAAAAAATAAATTACAACAGGACACACGGACACTTTTAAGAGTATAAAAATGTCTGCTTCACTGACTGTGGTGATGATTTCAGGGCTGTGTATATATGTCAAAACTGGTTAAATTATGCACTTTAATTATGTGTGTTTTATTGTATTTTGATAACCTTTAAAGTTGTAAAACAACACCAATAAAAAAATGCTTAAAAATGAACCACTAAAGAGCATCAGACATTTAAAGAAAGCTCCAGTAAGAAATACAAAGACTAAAAAATACTCAGAAGCAAGGGTGGGAATTTAAAGAAGATCACAAAGAGAAGAAAATTTTTAAAGAAACAAAAAAAGAAAAAGTTATAAATAGTATCCTCAGAGATAAGGATGCACATTAAATCATGTAAACAAAAGTAGAATGCTATAAAAGGATATTGGGAAAGCAAGATCTCTTGAAAATTAAAAATATGATAGTCAAAGTTAATTTTTTTACAGGAAAGTTAGTAGATTAATTTTAGGAAATTTCCAAGAAGTTAAAAAAAGTAAAGAGTTGGAAAAATAGTGAGAAAAATGTATAAATAAACACAAGATTAATTTAATAAATCTAAATCAGAAAAGCCTTTTGGAAAGGAGTGCAGAGAGAATGGAGAGAAGAAACTTATCAATAAATAATTTAAAAATATGTCCCAGAATGGAAAGACACAAGTTTATAATTAAAAGATACACTGAGTTTCTAGCTCAGTCAACCAAAATGACCTAGACCAAAACATATCAGTATGAAATTTCATACAAAGAATAGGTTTTAAAAATCACATACAAAGAGTCAGAAATTGCTTTTCTCTAAAGCCACATTAGTGGTTAAAATTCAATGAATTAATGCCTTTATAGTTTTTAATAAATGTTATATGTTTAGAACTGTATATTTAGACATATTTTCAACCATGTGAGACCAAACATAAAAATATGTTCAGAACAATAGCAAAAATATGGAATCTACCCCAGTGCCCATCAAAAGTGGACTGGATAAAGAAAATGTGGTACATATATACATTGGAGTATTACAGAGCCATAAAGAAGAACAAAATCATGAACTTTGCAGCAAACTGGATGGAGTTGAAGACCATCATACTAGATGATCTATCACAGAAACAAAGAACTAAATACTGCATATTCTCATCATAAGTGGGTTCTGAACACTAGTAACACTAGCACAAAAGAGGGAGTGACAGTCACTGTGCACTGCCAGGGGTGAAAGTGGAGAGAGGCATGTAACAACACAAAAGGTACCTGGTCCTAAATGAGGAGAAATGAGGGCCAGTTGGAGGCCTAAACCTCACCTGCATGTAGTCTACTTGTGTAGTTAAACCTTACTTGTATCCCACAACTCTATAATTTAAAAAAAAGAAAGAAAGAAAGAAAGAGAAAAGAAAAAAGACTCAATTTTTCATGTGCTCATTCCCAGAAAGCTACTGCAGATTGTGTTCCATCAAAACAAGGATGTAAACCAAGAAAGCTAGAAGGGGATATTTAAAACAGAAGAATGGTGGAAGTATTTTTCAATATGACAACAAATGGAAGAAACAACTGTGCAGCAATCCTAGAAACCAGACAGCTCAGAAAAAAGTAGGACAGAGGCTATAGGAAAGAGACCTAAATGGGAGTGGGTGGAAGGGAGGGTGTAAAATGAAATATTATTGTATGAAAATGGTTTTACCACTTTGTGAGATAATTTGCAAATATAAAAATAAACAATAAAAATAATCAATCAAATATTGCTTAGAAGAAAAAAGTTGAATAAAAAAAGGAAATATAATCATAGCATATTATTTGGTTTAGTAGTGAACAACATTTATGTAGTCATAAAACCATACACATTACTAAGAAAGCAATAAAACTATTGAAGTACTGAGGTAATGCCAAAAAGACACTGAAGGCAACTGGAAGGGATTACTATTGGTCCAACATAGGACAATTTTAACATAAAAAAGACAAAGGAGATCAAAATACATATATGCTAAAACACATGGGTTCATGAGACTTTAAAAAAAACTGTTTGGTAGCTTTGGAGGATGCTAGGGAATCAACTCACTACTGCATTCTGAAAACTGGTAAGGGGAAGAAAAAAAAACATGTATCTTGCTTATGCTTTGAAACTACCTCACACCTGTTATCCCAGCACATTGGGAGGCCAAGGCAAGAGGATTGCCTAAGCCCAGGTGTGCGAGACCATCCTGGGCAACTTAGTGAGACCTCGTCTCTACAGTAAATCAAAAAATTAGCTGGGTGTGATGGCATACATCTGTGGTTCCAGCTACTTGGAAGGCTGAGGTGGAAGGATTGTCTGAGCCCAGCAAATCGAGCCTGTGGTGGCTGTGAGCGTGCCACTGCACTCCAGCCTGGGCGATAGTGAAACTCCTACTCAAAAATGTCAGGAACCGACTGCAAAGGTCTGCCTGCTGACATGGTCAAGGAGACTGATGACTCCGGATGGCATGGTATGTCCAGGAAAGCAGCGGTTCTGCTTCTCCTGCTTTGTTTAGTCATGATACCGGTGGAAATCTAGGGGTTGAGAAACTACAGCTTGCTAATCAACCACAGAAAATAGACTCTGGGGGGTTGCGGGGAATTTTATCCACTCACCCTGTGGTTATAGCACAGAAAGGAAAAATCATAGCCTATCCTGTAGTGACACACCTAGATATCCCCATTAAATTACCAGACTAATCTTATACACCCTTAAGGGAAACCCCCAACATTATGCTAAGAAACTGGGGCTGGTATTATAGGGGTCCTGGAGGTCATCCTGCCAGTGCATGAGCAGGAACCCACTTCCCCTGCCAAGGAATTATAAATAAAAACTATAAATATCATGTGTTCCTTAAAGGCAAACTGGAACCATTTGGTCTTGATAGGAGATGAGTCAGAGAGATATGGGGCTGTAGATGGAGGCCCACTAATTGTAGATTGTTGTGCCGTTTGTATCGGCAGGACCCCGAGAAATGTCAGTGTTCCAAAGATTGGTTTCTCTATGATTACACAAATAAAAGTTTAGTCCCTTGCGGCAGAAAATATTTGCTAAAGTATATCTGGCTATAGTTAAATATATAACAGGTTGACCTTTGCTGTTACGTGATTTCTAGAAAAAGATTAGACATTAGTTTTAATAGAAGGTTTATGTTTAATTTTTAAAGATCATAGGTATTTAAGTATTGTGTAATGGCGTTTCTGTGTTATGAGTGTATTTAACTTTAAAGGAATAATCACATACATTTTTTGCTTCATATCTTTAAGGAAAATGATTGTATCTAATTGTTAAGGTATGAGAAGAGTATGTAAAAGGTTTCATATGACTGTCCACCTAACCATAAAAATATGAGAAGAATACTCAGAAGGTTGCACATAACTATCATCTATGTTCTAAGAAACCTGTTTTGGGAAATTTGAATGATGTCAAGAAAGATTTTTCATGTATGTTACCTAAAAAGTTATGTAACAAAAAGGTATATATACTAAAGGCTTGCTGTTAATAAATGAGCAGTCCCACACAAGCACTGGGTCTGTGTTCATTCCTTCACCGACGCTGCTCATCCTTCGGGAAACCCTGAACCTGCTGGAGCTGGACTCCGCCACAAAAACAAAC
The DNA here is from genome assembly GCA_027257055.1 of Cephalopachus bancanus. Taxonomy (NCBI): domain Eukaryota; kingdom Metazoa; phylum Chordata; class Mammalia; order Primates; family Tarsiidae; genus Cephalopachus; species Cephalopachus bancanus. The sequence continues at coordinate 9,405,439 of JAPVLO010000009.1, read as the reverse complement.
AAATAAATAATAAACAAACAAATAAGTAAATGAAATGACCTCAAGGTGACCACATAGTTAATGAGGGATGTTTCCTTTATTAAAGAGTTTCAATGAATAAATGGTAAAGGAATGATAGAATTAGACTATCACTATCTGGCAACCCCTAATAAGCAATGATTCCACCAATAACTATTAATACTACTACCAGTAGGTGAAAGGTGGAAGGAGAACTCAAAACATACAATCTGGTTGCCATCTGAACTCACTGATCATTTTAATACTTTAAAACAGGTTTAACCAGATATTATGTGCTCCCTGATGTGATACAATAGGAAATATACAGCATTATATGAGAAGTATTCTTGCCAAAATAAAGAAAACTGAATTAGATCAAGCCTCTAGATCAAACTAGGAGTATAAAGGAAATACAAGTGATAAAGGAACATGTTATATAAGACCACAATATGCATGTCATTAGTAAAATCCAGAATGTGGGAAATTCTACACAAAAAATGACCTAATTTATTAATAAAACAATAGGAAGAAAAAGAAAAGAGAGAAAGTTATATATTAAAAGAGTTAAAAGAGGCAGAGCAATCAAAACAATCTTATTTAGATCCTGAGTCCAACAAAGCAGTTACAAGTTTTTTTCCAGACAACTGTAAAATTTGAACATTGAATAAATTATTTAATGATATTAAGGAATTCTTGTAAATTTCATGTTTAGGTTTGATAATGGTTTTATAGCTATGATGTATAAAGTTTCCTTGTCTTTTACAGGTATAACACTCAAAAAATATACAGGTAAAATGACATGTTCTCTAGGGTTTGTCTTAGCTAAATCAGAGTGAGGTCAGAGAAAACTGGATGGAAAAATAAAGGAAAAAAGATAGAACATTTGTTGATAACTATTAAAATTTCATGTACATTTGAAAGTTCCTAAAACAAAACCCTTAAAATGTAAATATAAAGAGCATATATCTAATATTGATATAATCCCAGTTTTTTTAATTAAACTATTTTAGGAGAGTGGTAGAGAAGACAAGTGAGAATGTTAAGTGCTGAATCTTCATCCTCTGATGTAGGATGTCAACATATAGCATTTGAAATCGATAAATCAAGTGTGTCCAGAGAAGTAAGTATTTTTGAAAAGTGGAGGAAAATTGAAATGTGGAGCTAAAATTGTTAAAATTGAGTACCTGTGGAGAGTAAAATTCAGGGGTAGATAGAAATAAGGGAAAGAATTACTATTTTTATTTTTAATTGTGTAACATTGAGTTTTTGAAACTGTGATAGACACAAATTTGATAAAAAATAAAATTATTTTTAAAAAGATATACAAAACATCTTTTACTTTTTACAATTTGATGAAGTCAATTAATCGATATTATGAATTATAGTCTCACCTGAAACTTATGTTTATACTCCATTTCTCCTTACCTACTTCATTGTCAAATCATGTTATGATTCTAAAAATGATTTGAACTCATTTACTTCTCTGATTCCTCAGCCATCACCCTGGTCTAAGTCCTCATCATCTCGTGCCCAGAACACTGACATAGCCTCCAAATAGATTTTCCATTTTCCCTCTTGCCACCTTCTGATCCACTCTACATACAACAATCAGACTGACATTTTAAAGTTGCAAAGCATTACACAAAACAAACATAAGGCTATGTCTGGCTATAATAAAATCATTCAGGGTTCTAACAAGATATACAACTTAGAGAAAGCATTTGACAATTTAGTATATGAGAATAAAGATTCTTTGCAACAAACAAACAAACATGCTGGGACAAAAAGATGAGAATTTGAACTTCACTCTGCCCCTGAGCAGCTGTGTAACCTCCAGCAAATCACTTATAGTCTCTGAATCTCAGTTTCATCATCTATAAATTGGGGCAAATGATACCTACCTTAGAGGTGTGAAGATGAAGTGAGGTATCACATATCAATTAAATAACTATGCCTGGCATATGGTGGGTCTTAAAAAAAATCAAGTCTCTGTGTTTCTTTGCTAGGTAACTATTTTTTTTAATAATATGAATTTCTCAGGGATTGAAGAAGGATCCATGTTTAAACGTTATGTTTGGCACCCTTAACATCTCAGAGAAAAAAGTTATGAAGATAAAATTTTAAAACATACAGGTTAGAGGCAAGCATTTTTTAACTAAATGAACACAAGACCACAAGCCAGAAAAGTCAGAAAATGAGCACTAGACCATAGGTCCTGGTCCAGGACTCAGCACTGTTTGATGTTAGACAATATTTCTATATCATTTCTAAATCACTGCATTCACTCACCTTGTTAAATACATTGTCTTACAGACAAGTCATTGTCTTAAAATCACTTTATCTTTTCTTTCCTTTGGGATATCAGTAAAGTTCACAGAAATATTAAAATTATAGAATCATCAAATAATTAGAATAAGATTGAAAACAACTTTCTTTCCTCCTGAACCTTACCAAATACTCTCAAACTATATTATTAAGCTTTTAAGAAGTATATGAAATCAATAAACTTAACTTTTTTACCTGAAGAACTTCAGTATTATTTAAATTATTCAGACATGCACATTTTTACTGACAGTTGGAATTTATTTCAGTTGTTTCATATAATATTAAGTTGTTGTAACTTAGACTATAACAAATATAATTTAGAAATACAAGAAAAAGGAAAGAACAATTTGGAGAAAATAAAAAATAATAGATTATCTTAAAAGACAAATTAGAGTACTCTGCTGAGTCAAGCCATTCATAATTTTCCCATGAAGCTAAAGCGAAAAATTGTTCTTTCAAAATAATTGTGATATTTCTACATGCTAATGGAAAAAGCCATCAAAAGAACTGCTGGACTACGTATAGTCAGCATCTCTAAATGCTGACAAATGAGTTTCTGGTTATAAAATTACTGCTTTTATGCCTTTAATCCACCCCCTGCCTTATGGTAAATGGCTTTTGATTTCCCTTGTATGTCCTTTCGTATACTTTGCCCTTACATCTCAATCTGTTTCTGAGTGTGCATAGGATTAAGTCACTAGGGTCATTTGGTTTAGGAATATTCCTCAAAATCTCTGGCTTCTCCCTTTGCATATGTACACATTTGAGGTTATTCTTAAACACCTTTTTATCAATTCCTTACTAACACATACATTTAATCCTTGAAAATTCATTTGTGTCTTACAAAAAAGATGGCAAATTCAAATTTATGCTGTGTATGACACACCATTAACTGCACAAAGATACTCTGTATTTGCTACGTTAATATTTACTGATGTGCTAATGTGATGATGACCCATCTGCTTCTGCTGTCTGGGAGGCACTTTCTATCTATAGGGATGGAAATTAATGACAAAGTGTCTCTGAACTGCTTAATGTCAGAGTTTAGAAAGGTGTGAGGGGTATATAAGAGCGGGATTACTAGTTACCAAATGAGGGGGTAAATACTCCACTGGATGCAGGCTTGAGCTCTTTTCATGAGGCTTTCTTGCTCTCAAAGGCATTGACTGACATTGCTGACACCGAAACATTAAAAAGGTAAAGAATATTCTATTTCTGATAAAGTATTATTTATTTAAGGAAAACCAGACTTGTTACTAAGCATATGGTTTATTTCAAATAAGGACTAACGGAATATATATTATAAAATAATTTTTTGATTATTCACAGAATACTGGAAAATTGAACAGTATTAAGGGACTGTACAATAAAAAATGTTGATCCTTGTAAATTATGTTTTAAAAATATTTTTGAAAGGCTCTAATTTAAAATTGCATCAATTAGAACTGTAAGAAATTTATTGATTTTAGTATTGGACTATTATTTTCAGAAAACTTGAGACGCAATGTGCATCCTGAAGCTGCCAGTAGCACTAATTGTGCTCTCTGTTGCATTACAACATCTAAGAGCTATACCTGTCAAAAGGTTGGTAACTTTAAAATTCTGTTTCTTTTGTAAAGTGCGGGGAAATTAGAATTAAGTACTGCAACACAATTAATAGCCCTTGTGCCATTAGATTTCTGACTAAATCATGCTTAAGAATAGTACCTTCAGCTGTTCCATTGTTTCTTGAATTCTGTGTTCTTTAAAGCATAATGCCAGTGGCTGATAAATCTCTCTGATGAAACTTCTGACAGACAGGAATGGATAGTTCCAGTTTTGTCAAGAAATATGCTGCTGGAAATTAGAGGGGCAAAGCCGGAATACAAAGAAGGAAAATCCAAAAGATAGTAATTTCTACTACATTACCCTGACACTGAAAATAACTGGAGAAACTTAAGTAAAGCATATTTACATTTAATATCAGGTAGAATTGCATTGTGCATTTACATAGATTTTTGTTTTCCTCAAAGGAAATTTCTCCTCAAAAAAAAAGGAAACTTTTATATTTCCTGGAAATTGAAGTGTATAGAAATAATCAGGGAGTAAATCAAAATACTGAAGATGTTAACCTTAACTAGTTAAAAAGTCATTTTCTATTAGGGTCTCAGTCTGTATTGCTGACTTATTCTGTTAATAAAATAGAATTATAAAAAGTTGTTCTTCATGAGATTACTTCTGAGCTGCTATTAATAAAAATTAATACTTATTAAAATTATTTTTATTAGGTAGCGTGCGGTCAGGATTTCCTAGGAAGGCCTATTATGAAAGGTTTTATGTCATTTAAATGGCTATTTGAAAAAAGTCTAAAAACTGTATCAGGTGAAACTATTAGCAGAACTTATAATTTTCTAATAGAAATCCTTTAAAATTTAAATTCTCCATTTATTTAAAAGAATCTTAAGTTCAAATCCATGTATAGGTCATAAATAATATAACGGGCATTTGTTTTTACCTAAATCAGTTTTGCTCCATATAGCCTTATGGAACTGAAACTACACATTCTTTAACACCAAGAATAATTAAATTTACCTTTGAAAAGAGTATGCTTTAAGTCATATTAAAACTCGTCCCCTGAGAATTACCAATATCTTGTCTTTGTTTTCCTCTAGAGTGTTTTTCATTGGGGTGGAAGTCCATGACAGTAGGTAAAGATTCCCACAGCAACAATGTATAATAGCAGGAATCATAGGATTGTCTTCATTATTTCAGGGCTGATCTAGTTTACAGGATGTTCTCCTCAGAACTGACTGTAATTTTCGGTTGGCTTTTTCATGGATAAAGACAACTTTAAAACTGACATGACATTTGGATAAATAGAACAATTGAAGACAACAGGAAAATTAGCAGTATTACCTAGTATGTGTGTCTATACCTTGATCTTGTCTCTCATTATATATAGACATTTGCTAAGTACCTTTACCCTGTATGTCCCTATGGATGTTTACTTATTATGAGGTGAACCTCACTGAAAAATAGAATAATGCATAACATTACTTACTATCAAATTATTTTCAAGCTATTTTCACAATATTTTACTTTGAGTTATTATTATAAATACTGACCAAACATTCTTCAAATTGCTTTTTAATGTGTTTCCTGAAGTCAGTATGTTGGTCGTTTTTTTTTTCTTTTTTTAAGAGGTTATGATTTAGCATCCTGTGCTGTTAAGTCATGTAATATTCTATAACTCTCATAAATAGCTAAGAAAATTCATATAGAACATCTCTCAAATTTTAAAGTCATTAAAAATAAAGCTAATGTAGATTGATTATTCAATGTCATTTTCTTCATAAAATTCAATCATCTCATTTGAGATTTTTTAAAACTTTTATACATGTATAAAATGGGATTAAGAATTAACAAACTGACTTTGCAAACCATACCAAATGCTCATGATTAAGGCAAAAAGATCATATACTTTCCCATCAACATTTTTATGCTCTGCTGAAAATATCTGCCCGTAAGGCAATCAGAAAGTAGTCAAAAATTTAATCACATAGGGGCCAAGCTACAATTACTAGGAGTTCCCTGTAGGAGCAATGGATTTAGAGTCTGTCATACTCAGTGATCTATCACAGAAATAAACAACAAGAAGTGGGGTGGGGGGGTCGGGGGGAGGGTGCTGATCCCAAACCAGGCGAAGTGAGGACCAAAGGGAGGCCCAAACTTCACCTGTATGATGACCACTTCTGCACCTAATCTTGAATTATACCCCACATCTTTAAAAGTGCATAAATAAATAAATATAAAACACTTTAGAGACGATTTCAAAGAGAAACAACTTAAGAGTTAGAGTGTGGCTCATTGTTAACGCTGCTTAAATTCTCATAAAGTCAAGAATGTTCATGTTTGTAAATGCCTATAAGTGGTCAGTAGTTTTAGTTGTTTGTTACTACCTAGGTAGGCAGACGGGCCTTATCTGTACAGGTAGTCAGTGAGGAAAAGTATCTGAATGTAGGGATGTGTGCTTTTCACTAATTATTTCAACCTTTTTTTTTTTCATCCTAATGATTGCTTTGGATAGAATTTTATACATGCTGACTAGTATATTTAGATGAAACATCTTGTTTAGGAAAGCAATTTCACAATTATGAAGCAAAGATAAAAATTCAATATATTTTAAGGTAGAATGATGGCCCTTCTAACTAATTCAAATAAGATCACATTTTATTTAGAAAAATTTTAAATCCTATAATTGATTTGCTTAGCATTTAGCATAGAGAATATTTCACGGTTCCAGTCACTTGCTAAACATATCTTGGCCTATAATTTTCTTTAGTGCTTTAAATGGATTCATCTGAGTTGTTGCTTAGGCCAAATTACAATTCTTGCTAATTTTTAGGAAAAGTTTTGTCTGTTAGAATTTAATGTGCAGTGCATGGAATGATTGGTTTCATCCTTAAAAGCATTAAATCAATTTTTTTTTAATGTACACTGGTCATATTTACCACAACTTCAAAGAAAAATAGTTCAATAGGCAGTTAATAAGATTTATATATACAAAATAATTAGGCCAAAGTGTATTTCCTTTGCCTGAATAATTGTCAACATACTCTTACACTCAACTAATGTAAAAAGAGTTTTTTGTATTTAGAAGGAATTATAAGAGTAAAAAAGGTTTTTTAAAAAGTTTTCCATGAAATTTTAAAACAGTAAAAACTTTTACTTTTAGGCTATCTCTATACAAAAATAGAGAAAATGAAATAGTCCCCTTCTAAAGTAAACACACTGAGATAAATCTATTGCATTTAGTCCCAAATTATGTGTATCTACTGGCTTTTGAACATTAAGTTTTTAACTCCATAACTGTATCACTTTACACATTACATTTATCCTAAGTTTCACCGATACATTGATTTCTATGGAGCTGAAAACAAAAACATTTCCCTAACATTCCTAACAATCAGCAAAGAGGAAGCAACGTCATTATTTTGTACTCATTTCCAATATCATTTTGAAAACACTTTGAAACAAAATGTAATACAAAAATATAGAGCTGTCATAAATTTTTTAAATTGAAACCTAAGTTAAAATTAAATGAATTCTTTAATTCACGATCGTGATTTCTGACGTGTCTATATTGTCTTGGTGGCTAAAAAAATGTAGCAAATATGTTTAACGTTGACATAAAAATCTTTTGATTCTAACATTTAATGTGGTCCTATCATTAAAACTGCTAAAAACCATAGGATCCAAGCAGCTGGCAAGAAAATGGTAATGTTCATGTATTTGCACTAGGAGTGAGAGAACTACAATGCAATAGTTAGAGTATCTGGACAGGTGATAAAGTAGACTTCCCTTGAGACTGTACAATACCTGACATTCTTTCTTTTTTAATTATATTAAATTTCAGTATGGTGAGAACTCAACACAAAATCTACCCTCTTAAGAAATATATCATAAATTCTTGTTGATTATAGGCACAATATTGTATAGCACATTTCTAGAGCTTACTTGTAAATCTTTCTTAACTCAGACTTTATGCTCATTGGTTAATAGCTCCCCTTTTTCCCCTCCTCTCAGTGCCTGGTAACCACCATTCCAAAACTCTTTGATTTAGGAATTTGACTATTTTAAATACCTCAAATAAGTGGTATCATGTAGTATCCATCTTTCTGTGACTGGCTTATTTCACTTAGAATAATGTCCTCAAGGTTCATCTGTGTTGTTGCATGTTGCAGAATTTCCTTCTAACACTTTTGATTCACTGCCTTCCAGGAACTTAAAAATTAACTGATATTGCTCAATTCTTGTTGGAAAGATGTGAGCAATATTTCTTCTATTTCCACATATTCCAAGTTCCATATAAATTTTACACCCTAGCCGGGCTCGGTGGCTCAGCCTTGTAATCCCGCGTCTTTGGGAGGTTGAGGTGAGTGGATTGCCTGAGCCCGCGGGTTCGAGACCCGCCTGGGCAGCAAGACCTCATCTCTACAATAAAGAAAAAAATCAGCCGGGCGTGGTAGTGCATGCCTGTAATTCCGGCTACTCGGAAGGCTGAGGCGAAAGGATCGCCGGAGCCCAGCAGGTTGAGGCTGCGGTGACCGGGAGGACTGCACTCCAGTCTGGGCGACAGAGTGAGACTCCAACTCAAAAAAAAAAAAATTACACCCTAAAATTTTTACATATAGAAACATAAATGTATCGACATTTAAAAATATATGACAAAAACACTTTATTATTATTATCTGTAATGTAGTCTGAATTTTAAAAAAAATTATACTGGGAAATGCAATGCTAACTATAATAGAATAATATATATGACTCCCAGTAAGAAATTGATCCCGTTGCTTCTTTAAGGTGTCAAAAAAAATCTGTCATCCAGATGTTTGCAGACTAAGGTATTGAGTTAATTGTGTGAAAATATTTTCTTTTGTTTTCATAAATATGAGATAACTGGTGTCAGTGGCTGTATGAAATCCCTGTTCTACGTCTCTAACCTTTTATATTTGTTCAATGTTACCAGTTATCAGGTGGAAAAACGGAAATGCAACACCGCCACATGTGCAACGCAGAGCCTGGCACATTTTTTAGTTCGTTCCAGCAACAACTTTGGTGCCATTCTCTCACCGACCAATGTGGGATCCAACACATATGGCAAGAGAAATGAAGTTGAGGTTTTAAACAGAGAACCTCTGAATTACTTACCCCTTTAAGCGGGTGATGTGCCTCTACAGTTCTCATTGTTTTGTGTTCAAATACTCAAGTGATTTTCTGTATCATTTAACAGTGCCTTTTTCATTGCTACTGTGAGTGTATGAGTCTGTGTATCCTATATTTGTTTCCAGTACATATACATTGTCTAAGAATTCTTTTAAATGTAGTACTAATTAAGGTCCCATAATAAAAAGTCAATATCTTCTAAAATGAAAAGTCCTTGCTACAAATTTTTATTTTAAAAGCATAAAATTAAAAATTCAATTTTTTGGCTTGTACCTTTATGACCTAAATTTAAGAACAAAAGAAAAAATGGTAATTTGAAACTTGATAAATTGTAAGCAACTGATAGTAAAATTATAATTCTGAAGATTAGAAAATCAACAGTTGTAAGTGACCTTGTAATGCAATCTCTTTTTGTAGTAGATTTCTAAAATAAGATGCTATTTTAAAAAATAAATAAATAAAAATTCTATTATTTGTTGTAATTGCTGGTACTAAAAGGCTATTTTAAAATATAAAAGCAATTTGTGTCCATGAGAGTTTCGTTGTGTATTATCAGAAGTGAGCTTTTATTAAATGTATATGCCCTTTATTTTGTCTAAGTGACTTTCAGTTAACCTCAGTCATTTTCTTACAAAGGATATTGCAATAGCAGCTTGTGTTCTATTAATCATGTATTCAATTAAAAGACCCTAGACTTCTGGAAAATATGTGCTGTTTGGAAACCTATTCTTTCTATATAGCTAATTGGACATTTCTGGCAGAGACTATGCATATGAAGCACTTTTCTTTGATGGAGACTGCAGTATTGAACATGAGGTGAAACTCATTGCTTGAAGTCAGAATCTTACAAGGTGTCCACTTTTTCCTGACTGTGAGTCAGACACCTTTGTTGTAGCATTAGTTACATTAGTTATTAAATTGTTATCATGCTGCATTACACCATTTCTAAAGGCACTCAACTTGTAATTTTTTTTTAAATAGGAAAATGAAGCATCTCAATCTAGTGAGAATCTGGCTCATTGACTTGACTTCTACATTAAAATTCTCTCTTATGAATTATATGTTGGATTATCAAATTATAGAGGTTTTTGTTGTTTTTGGTGAGTTTACAGAAAAAAGACATATATAATGAATTTTATGTCATAAATTGTATAATGAAATAAATAAGCACATAAATTCCTATTTGTGATGTTCAACTGTTGGCCCTTCTTCCAAAGTGAATTCAGATTCAACATTTCAAATTGAATAAGGTACAATTAAATTACAGTCTTTTAAATTTACTTATTTAAAAATTTCCCACAGTAGTCTAAATAAAGCTTTGTTGTGCATCACACCTATATATAACGTAAATATATAATAAATAATTCATAACATAATAAAATATTATATTCAAGTTTAAAATATTATATATATATAATTGTAGCATTAGTTACATTAGTTATTAGTTAAATTGCTGTCATGCTGAATTACACCATTTCTAAAGGCACTCAACTTGTTTTTTTCTTAAATAGGAAAATGAAGAATCTGGCTCATTGACTTGATTTCTACCTTAAAATTCTCTCATTAATTATATATATATATGGGTTTGTTATTTAGCTTTATAATTTTTTCAAGTCCCTGGTCTAACTTCCAAGTGTTGATAAAATTGTAATGAGTGAACGTGATGTTAAAGAACACTGCATGTGGTAACATACAATTACCAGAAATTAACAAGGACTATGTACAATAAACCTTTAGCCAGGTGCAGTGTCTCACACCTATAATCCCAGCACTTTGGGAGGAAAAGGCGAGGGGATTGCCTGAGTCAGGGGTTTGAGACCACATCTCGTCCCTACAATAAATCAAAAAAATTAGCCAGGCGTGGTTCTAGCTACTTGGAAGGCTGAGGTGGAAGGATCTCCTGGGTCCAGCAGGTCGAGGCTGCAGTGGCTGTAAGGATGTCACTGTACTCCAGCCTGGGCAACAGAGTGAGTCTCCTATTCAAAAATTTAAAAAATAAAAATAAAATAACCTAACAATCTCTAGTGCTAGAGATTAGAACATAGAGTGACTATAACATCATTCCCCCGGAAGATTTTGAGAAGGAAAAAGGTTACTACATTGATACAGTAGACAATAATTATAAATTGTATTCTAAAGCTTATTCATTCAATTTCTTATCAAAGTGAAATAGTTAAACAAATCTAGAATTAGATCCTTAGTTAGACTGCTATTTGCAGGTCAGCAAAGAATCTAAATCTATAAAGATTGTGAATGACTTACTGTCATGGAACCGAATACTTTCTCCATGTGAGATTCTTCCAAATCACTTTGTGAAAATAATAAGTGTAACTTTACTAATGTAATTGAAGGTGCCAACAGTGATATTTTGGTTACTGAATATATCACAATCTTGAGTAGAAGTGATGAGCATCACTTTCAGGCTGATTCAGTTGGTAAAAAGCCTGTGTGAAAGTGTTCATTCTTTCTCTTTCCTATATGTTTCTAAGTAGCCTAACTGGGAGGAACTTTCCTACTGATTTGTTTAGACATGCAATATGACTGAGAAATAAACCTCTGTGGTTTTACTTCTACAGCCTATCTATAATACAATAACCAAATCAAACTTTTTATGCTACCTTCCAAATATGCTTCTCCTGCTGACCCCAACGTATTTAATAATAGCACAATCATTCCTCCACTAGAATTTAACCTTGAAATCTTGAAATTATCTCTGATTGCTCAGATTCCTTGTTTTACACATTCAACTCACTTATTAAGACATATATATTTTAAAGCCTCCTTGATACTAAGATGTCTTTTGTTTGCTCCCATCAACAACATAATTCTCGTCCTCTTTATTGCAAGCCAGGACCACTACAACAGTCTACTAATTGCTCTCCGATCTCTGGTTTTCTCTGACTCATTACACACCAGTAGCAGAGTAAATTTCCAAATGCACATTTCTTTCTACATCAATTTTCTGCACAGATTTTAAAGACTTCTTGTTACTTACTAAAATATGTCAATTTTTTTAGCCTGACATTCAAGGTATGAGTTAACTCCAATTCTCTCTTCCAGCATTATCTCACATCATTTTACTTCTTATACTTCTGCCAAGCTTCTGGGTTGTTTTCATTGTTTCTATTAAACTGATATCACCACATTTTCTCTTGGTTTCCAGCTACTGTCTCTTCCATCCATTACCTCCAAACTGAACAACTGCTCAGTGCAATGTTTTGAAATCTTTCATTGACAAAGTCATCAAAAATCTTTCATCATTTTCCTACGAAAGATTTCTCCACTCACCGAACACTCACCACACTTTTGAGGGTGTGTCTTTTAAATGCAAAATAAATGTAATATTAGAGTATTGAATTATTACTATTTTGTTTGTATTAAAATGCTATATTATAACATTATATTATTGCTGCATTATTTGCATGATTGACACATCTCTCTTCAATACTGCTAGGTTCCTAGGAGTAGAGGACTAGAACTAGAATCATTTCTCCAGTTCATGAATTTCCTAGTGCATGATCAAGAAACTTGAGACTATTTACACATTATGAAGAAAGTTGGGCTGCTTGAAGAGTCTCCATCTTCTCTTTTGATATTGTGCTGGCACAGAGCTTTTATCTTCTGAAAATAACTTGACAGTTATTACAAGCATCTTTTGGTGACAATAGATTTAGCAATTGTGCTACCTAAATATAGCATATAAACAGAAGATGCAAGTACCTAGCATTTTATCCCAGATGTGTTTTTTCGTGTAACTACAAATAATAGCTAAACTGCTATGGACTGTGTCTTAGTCCCTTTGTGCCGCTATAACAAAAATCTCCTGAGACAGAAGACAGAAATGTATTTTCTCACAGTTCTGGAGGCTGGAAAGTCCACGATCAAGGTATTGGCAGGTTTAGTTGTCTGGTGAGGGCTCCTTGGTGCTTCCAGGGAAAAGCAAAAGGGCAAGCTAGCCAAAGGCTGCATGAAATCTTTTTAATAAAAGCCTTTATCTTACTCTCAAGGAAGTAGTCCTCTTGACTAATCACCTCTTAAAGGCTGTACCTCCTAATGATGCCTCACTGGCAATTCCTGAATTTTGGAAGCAACAGGTTCAAATAATAATGTATCTTCATTTTATCAGAGCATATTAATTATGGCTTTCTTGTCTTGATTGGAGTTACTAAACCCTTTTGAAAATGAATCTTATCTCATGATAAACTAAACATAATATTAGGCAATTAAATATTTAAATTTTATACAATAATAATCATTGAAATAAAATCCTCAATTTCCATAACAAGTGTGATTACATAAATGTCATTAAAATGAGTTTTTTTGTAGAATAACGCAGAAGCAAAAGGTCATGTTTGTCAATTTATTTGACAAAAAAGCTCTTTATTTGAACTATGATTAAAATATGCCAGTATACTTTCCTTTCCCTTATTATTGATTTTGACTATAAACAGAAAATTAAGAATTTATAAGAAAATATCATAACAAAATTCAAATCTTTGTCTATTGCTTAAATTTTTAAAATTAAAACTTTTATGAGCCGGGCTCAGTGGCTCAGCCTGTAATCCCGCGCCTTTGGGAGGCTGAGGTGAGTGAATCGCCTGAGCCCGCGGGTTTGAGACCCACCTAGGCAGCGAGACCTCATCTCTACAATAAATCAAAAAAATCAGCTGGGCGTGGTGGCGCATGTCTGTAATTCCAGCTACTCGGAAGGCTGAGGCGGAAGGATCGCCGGAGCCCAGCAGGCCGAGGCTGCAGTGGCTGGGAGCGGCCACTGCACTCCAGTCTGGGCGACAGAGTGAGACTCCAACTCAAAAAAAAAAAAAAAAAACTTTTATGAAACTGTAGAAATGTACATTAGTCATTCTTTGACATGTTGCTCTTTAACTTGCATCATTTGGAAAATATATACACTGGCTGAAATAGTTTTGATATTTCTGCTTGGCAACATTTATTACTATACATATGAGATATCAAAGAATATTATGAGTCATAGTTCTGTGACATTTCTAACTAGAGAGATAAAGACACAAATAAAATTATAAATTTATCCTTGCCGCTCAAAGATGTTTGATAGTCAATCTAGAGATACTGTCAGTCAGCGGAGAAATGGATTAACTACCTGTGCCAAGTAAATTCATCAAATTAGAAACCAAACAGAAGCTAAGATTTTATATATTAACAGCCAAATGTTTTTTGTGAGGCAATATATGAACTAGTAAAATAACTATATTATTGAGCTTGTAATTAATATCCTTAAGGACATAAACTGTCATACCTTTTATTGGCTGGAATTAGGACAGCCCTACATAATTTCTTTAAAAATTAAATAATTATACTATGGCCGTTATTCATATAGCAGCTAATATTTTTCCTCTGGAGACTCAGATATCTTTTCTGCACACTATTCAAACACCTTCAGTTAGAATTATGTAAGAAGATCAGGCAATAACAAGATTATAAAAGTATGCTTTACAGTTTACAAGGTAGGTCGCAAGATCTTTGTAGCAGTAAGACCAGGTATCATTCTTCAGTTGAGCAACAGAAAAAAATATAAAAGAACGAATCTATGGGTGAATAGACATAGTACAGTTTTGGGAAAACACTAGTATCGCTTTTGGACACCTGAAAAAAATGCTACTGCTTATCTGATAATTATTTAAAAAGGACCTCTCATTACACCTGAGAAGAATGCCTTTAAAATGCAGTGTTGTCAGCAGACAGCAGACACTTCCGGCTGTTGTTCTGCCAGTTGTGCCCTTCACAGCATATCTTTCCTCTAGTAAACCTACCTTTCTTAATTAAAAAAAAAAAAGCCGTGTCATTTTTCTTTGTGCTAAAGAAATCACTGAATAACAAGATCTGGAGGAAAATTCCATGGTGATTCCAACGCCCCTTAGGCATCTACTAACATCAGGAAATACACTTATACAGGGTAGACTTAAGTAATGGTCATTCTTTAAAAATTGAAGTCAAATTTTTCACCTTTCTAGAGCTGTGTAGGAGATGTCAATAGCATCCCAGATGATTTCAAGCCTGATATTTCTTCATGATGGCAGTGTAGAAATGCTTACAAGGTGGAAAAACAAAACAAAATAAAATAACACAATAAAAAAAAACACACAAAATGTACAGTATGGACCAGAGATTTGAATTTTGATGTCATTATTGTTCCAAAGTTTTGTCTTAGAAAGGGCAAGAAATATATATTTTTCCTGGCACAAAAAGTAGAAAAACCCTTCTCTTTCTCAAAGGAGAGTCACCATTTTGCTGCTGGTAACCATGCAGTCAGAGATGGCAGATTTATATTTGCTCCACAGCAACCCCTCAGAGGTACTATGGGAGAGTGTATGTTCATTAGCGCACCATGGCAGAAAGGCTGTGCAGCCTACAGTAACACAGACTTGGGGGACATTGATCAAGTTCCCCTGAACCTTTTTCCCATACATGGCGTGAAAAGAATAACAGCAGGAATTTTGGCTGCAAATCTTCCCTGCAGTCAATGCTGATCCCTTCCTCTTCCCCTTGCTGAAGAAGCTCCCTCTTTCACCCTGCAAAGTATACCCCTAAAGACCCACCTTGCCACAGCAGAATGGCCTGAGGCCACACTTCCCACTGTAGAGCTTGGTCAGGTGCTAGAAGGAGTACTTAAAATAGTTTTAAATGAGAGTAATTCTATCTTATGCGAATGTTCCTGTCTTTCCAACCCTGTTTGTAGTTGACACAATGTAATTGATACTCATCACCTTCCCATTTAGAGCTACTATGACATATTCACTATGTGCCAGATGTGACTTTAAGCTTGTTCACATGCATTCTCTGACTCAATCCTCATAAAACCTTATGAAATAAGTAGTATTATCCTTACTTTACAGATGAAGAAATTGAGACTGAAAAGTGATTTTTGCAAAGTCAAACAGCTAGTATGTGGTAAAGCCAAGATGTGAACCCAAATATTCAACATTCTCTGTTTTGGTTAAGCACCTACTCTTGGTCAGAAACTTTTTAAGTACTTGGGATTCATCAGTAGACCAGACAGATGAAATTCCCCATCCTCGTGGAACTTATATTTTAGCTTTAGGGTGATTACAGGTAACCAGAGCTGTGCTTTTTAGCCACTATATTATATTACTTCTCCCTACCTAAGGAATTTGTGAAAGTCTGTCAAATTTCTTCTATAGCTGGATAAATTGAAATATCAACTTATTTTAGAAAACAAGAAATCAGAACAGAATTAGGAAAAAATAGTTACTATCTTCCAAGTACCATCTACATATATATAATACATATAATAATATACATTATTTTATGTATTCTATGATTATTATGCATATTATTATATTATTATTGTTAATCCTGACAAAATCCTATGAGACATCTATTGTTATCCCATTTACTGGTAGGAACTCAGGAGTAGAAAATAAGCGAATCTCTCCAATATCACTCAGTTAGTAAGGGTGAATTCAAGAATGAAATACAGGTTTAGCAGACACTGAAGTCCAGACGATTTCTCTACATCATGTCCAAATAAAAATGTTCTTCTACTCCTACTGGGTATTGTGGCTTATCATGTCAGATCATGCCAAATCAATTTTTCTTGGAGCTGGACAAATCAGCAAAAGAGAATAGTACTAAAACAATTATTCAAAATGTGAAACACTTGTCTGATATTGAGAATAACAATCTTTACCCACCCAGTATAAGATAATTTTGCTTTGTTTTATTTTGATTTTTAAGGTTTCAACTGGGGAAAAAAGTTTGAACAAAATTCAGCACATTTATTAAATATTTCCAGTACTGAAAGATGGTTAGTAGCACATTTTTTTTTCTGTTTCCCAAATCCAAATGGGAGTCTCATACTATCTTTGTTCTGTATGCAGCTTAGAAAAATTTCTTTTATCATTCAGTGAAAATTCCGCTGAGTGAATAACACAAATTATGTAGCCAGTCCTTCAAGGTCCTTCCTAAGGGACTTCAGAGTCTGATATAAGATATAAAGCCACATTTTCCTCTACATCACTGCTGCTTCCATTGTACATTAACCTTCTTTCAACTTCACACTTCACACTCACCCTACTTCACACACATTCACTCACTTGAAATATACTTTCCTTGTCTATTCCCAGATTCTGCTCAAATGCCACAGTTTCTATGGAACCTCTCATGATCTTTTCAACTAGTTCTGAATTCACATTGACTCTTATCTGCATCACTATTTCAGTGCAATTTATTCAATCATTCACTTTGTCAATGAACAAATATTTACTTAGTTTACTTTTGTATTTGATACAATTTTAATAGTTGAGGTTTTGAGATTACCTTGAAGATGATTATAGTTTCTACCTATAAGGCTATGTATATGCACAGGTCTTATTTCCTCATCTAAACTGTAAATTCTCTGAGGTCAAGGATATGTGTCACCCCTGTAATCCTCAGAGTACTTATGTCCATTACTTGCACATAACAGGTGCTCAGTGTATATTGGTTGACTTCATATACTCTATGAATAATGAATGAACGAATAAATGGACTTTAATATAAATGTATGATGTAATATAGTGTGATGAAGTTGATAGAGAATGGCATCTTATACTTCCTTTGTAGAATAGGGATAGTAATACCTACTTTAGGTAGGTATTAAAGTTTTATTAAAGACTAGGAATAAAATATGTATACATCTGGTATATCTTTGGTGTATACATAGATACTTTAGCCATAATACTGTATGCACAAAAAAGAATGGTATGGTATTACAGTGGGTACTTTTGTTGTTAACTGGAAAGATTTTAAGAGAGAGAGAGAAGACAAAGGTAGGTAACAAAAGTAGGTACAAAACAATGCAAGGAAATGTTTAAAGATAAACAAAGGGAAAACAGAATAATGACAATAATCTTCCCAATAATCCTAAATAAGATTTATATCACTCAATGCTTTCCTGCTCAATAACCAGGTGTCACAAAGACACTTGTACTGCACAACCACATCTAGAATTACAGAATTTTAACAGAGCCATACAGGTTCTGAAAATCTACCCACTTCCCTGTAAGAACATTCCTTTTGATATTTAGAACAAAAGTTATGACCAGTAAGTGGCACACAAATCCTTAAAAGGATATCATAGACAATATAGAAACAGCACATCTGATAGAGTTTATTCAGGTTATAAGGAGATTAGAAAAGTTAGGAGGAAATTCTAAAATTCTAAAAGAACAGAATTTACATAGCCATAAATCTTATCACATGCTATAAATTATATGTTAATAATTTAAACACTTTAAAAACAGAAATGATGGACAGGCATTATAAAAGGAAAATTATATCTATCAGAAAATGTGTAGACAGATTTTAAGCATCACTATTTTTCATCTTCATGATCATAATGCCCTGAATATCTTATAAACTTGTGAATATGAAACATTTGGAACCGAAATGTTAAAAAAAAATTAGTGTGAATTCACATGAAGCCTAAGAGGCTGTGGTCCACATACAGTGATAAAACTATGTTCTGGTTGAGATAATTCACTTCCTTTTATTAAATTCACATCTCCTCTTTTTGTAAATATAAATAATCTGTCAAGCAACAGGTATTGAGCAGAAACTCTGTTCAGAATTAATTCCTATTACTTGTTATAATTTCAAATTTATTCTTGTGTTTTATAAGTTCTTTTTAGTTCAAGAGTCCCTCATTAAAAGACAAATCACTCTTGATGTGAAAATCCTTATGAATCTTCAGCCCACAGGTCAAGATGTTTAGGAGATTGTAATAGCTACAAGAAGTAATTGCTATAAGAAGTAATTGCTGCAAGTATAGGATTAGCTCATCAGAGTATTTTTGGACACAGGCCCTTTTTGTGCTTTGTCATTGTAAGCATCATGGTACAACAATCCAATGAAAGCTTAATTGTGGCTTTTTTAATACATCATGTGCAGAGGCTCTTTAATATTGTTAAAATCTCACACATCTGTAGTACATGATACCTTTTTGACATATTTGAGTTTAGGAGCTGAATCATCTAAAATGGATAATGTACTTTATCACCAAATATGAGCTTGGTCACTGTGACCAGTAATCTGATATAAATTGTTTTTTATCTATAATTCAAAAAGGCATCAGAACAAAATGTTTACTGGTCTAAAAATAGTTATAATCATTGTAGTTACATTTTACTATATGTTTTTATCTGGAAATTTGCCACTTAAACACTTTTCTTCCTAGCCTTCTCTGGGAATATATATTGAAACCTAATTTAGCCTATAGAAATACCCACAAATGAGAGCATACTTTTATGAAGGTAAGATATTTACAAGCTAAGACCCAACATTGACTTGGGAGGTGAACATACGATCAGTGTCACCACTGGAAAATAGAAACTCAAAAAATAGTCTAACTTCTACACTCTTCCTGTATATGTATAAACATCTTATTTTCTCATGTAAATATAACAAAAGGTATTATAGCAAAATCAAAGATATGTTCACTACTCAAGTGTATATTTCTGACATTATAGTTCATATGGAATTTAGATATGAGGTAGCCATACCAATGAACCTCACTTAGCATGAGTTTTAACACGAAGACTTAGAGTATAAAGTATGGGAGCACACAAATAGCAAATGACATGAGTGTCACTAGAAAATGAAGAAAAAAACGGCCCCACAGAGATTTTTTTTTAATGAATAGGAAAAGAACTATCCAATTTCTTTTTCAAAATGAAATGCTTCCCATGGACTTTTCATAATACTAGTTCATGTGTTGTTTTTCCATTTAAAATGCAAATAAGTTTATACTGTGGCACTAAATCACTATGTTATATTCTTTAAAAAAAAAAATTTTTTTTTTGCCGGGCTCGGTGGCTCAGCCTGTAATCCCACACTTTGGGAGGCCGAGGTGAGTGAATTGACTGAGCCCGCGGGTTCGAGACCCGCCTGGGCAACTCGATGAGACCTCATCTCTACAATAAATCAAAAAATTAGCTGGGAGTGGTAGCGCGCGCCTGTAGTTACAGCTATGGAAGGCTGAGGGGGAAGGATCACCGGAGCCCAGCAGGTCGAGGCTGTGGAGGCCGGGAGCGGCCACTGCACTCCAGTTTGGGCAACTGAGTGAGACTCCAACTCAAAAAAAATAAAAATAAAAAGTTGTAAATATGTGGGGTACAATCAGGGTTAGGTATACAAATGTTCATTATGCAGGTACCTTTACTGATGAGGTGTGCCCCTCCCTCCCCTGGCCATTTCCCACTATTGCCAATTCCACCCTCACCCTCTTATAAAAGTAAATGAAATAACAGATTACTACTATAACAAAAAACTTTATAATTTGTAAGACAAAAAATATCAGTGGATGATATTCATATTAAAAAACTTGTTTGTTACTAGAATTTCTTATAAAATGTTAAATCACATGAAGAAACTTGCAGTGTCAGGAGGCATACAATGCATGCAGCCAAACTTAAACTTGTATAGCATTGAGTTTAAGTATTAATACTTTATTTTACTCAACAAATGTATGAACCTTAAACAAAGTGTCTAATGCTCACAAAAAGAAAAGGAATGTAAACTTGTGAAAGCTAGCTATAAAAATTTGAAATAGAAATATATTTATAATGAAAATAATTAAAAAGTTAGCAAAATGTGATTCAGGAGGTTGTTTAAGAATGAAGATGCAATTCCCTTGTCTCCCAGCATTTAAATACCCCCATCAACCTTTCCCAGTCTGCATTTTTCTATTCTTTTTCTGCCTTGCCAACATTTACATCATATACTGAACTGAGATGACATTTTGAGACATTCAAGCTGCTGCTGCCACATCCAAATTAATTCTAACTTTCAAACCCAAATAACCTAAACAGCTTTGGGGGCTGCCAGGAGACCATGTCAGTAGATTTCTTTAGGTTTCTTCAAATTGATTCAAATAGAGAATATCTAAATCTTCTTTTGTCAGATCCTAAAAAGAGTAGGTCTCCACATGGCGTATAATAAAAAATGTGATAAATGATATACAGTACCTGTCAGAAAACCTGATGTATTATAAGTTTTTTATTAGATTAGAAAATATAGCTTACTTAGAAAGTCAGTTAGAAAGAAAGAGGAGACTCACCTCCCCAAGGTAGGGAAGGGGGTCAAAGCTTAAGAAAACATGGCCGTGTAAGTTTTAATAATTGGTAGCTCCTGCTGGTAGACAAAATAACTGAAAAGTTGTCAGGCTTGAACTCTAGCTTGTCCTTGTTCTGCCTCTAAGTAACCGTATTCAGAAACTCCTAAGACATTTTCTATTTTCTATCCTTGTTTCAAATATGGAACATGCAATCCCATTTATTTCCTGTCACATAATAAATAATTATTCTGAAAGACTTAAAATTCTATATTCATATCTGAAATTATAATCATTACAATAAATGACAAATTTTACTTTTAAAATATCCTTTTATAGAGTACTCCAAATTAGATTTGCTCCTGACTGTCTTACCGATTTCCATCCCATTGGAATTGATGCCATGACTCTGAAGCTAAATCTATTCCCATGATTCATAAACTTACAGGTTAAATGACAAAATATATATCAACTGAAATATTAGCACATGTTAGTGAAGGAAAAGTTGCAGAGAATAAAAGTTATAATGCTGGTGGTTTTCTGAGAAGAAGGCAATAGTTACTTTAAAGGGGTGTGTTATTGAAAAAGGACTTTAAAATTGAAATAATCCACTCTTGTGCTCCTAAGCAATATTTATATTTAAAATGAATTATAAGTGTAAGCACCTTGAACAAACGGAACTTATGTGGTGATAGTAGAAAATAGACTTAGTCTTCTTCCTCCGTCACCTATCAAATTCGCTTTATAGGGCCAGTTTGTTCCTGATACTAAGTGAAATCTCAGGCCACACTACTTCCTGTTGATCTTCAAAAGAGAAAATAAAAAGTCCTCTGGTCACTTTTGGTCCTCCAAGAAGACTGAGTCCTAAATTAGCATATCTAGTTCACTTTATACTTTGTTTTTACTAAAGCTCCTTCTTTCCCACTACAGCAGATTCAAAGCCTATATTTGGGACGAGGTTCCAGATTATTCCTCTATTTTCCTTCCCAGTTTCTCTCCCTGCATCTTGTTTCTTCCACAATTGAACAAAACTGTGATATCTTCTTCAGAGCTGAAATTAAGGGAATAGTTAATGAGGTAAGAAATAACATCCTAGTTACCTTTGGCCAAGGCAGACATTTAAAACTGACTTTTTTTCATGACCACTTTTGTGAATTCTTTGGAGATTCTGCCATTCATGATCTGGCATCTCAAGTATCTTTGGTGAGGTAAACACACCTCCTCTGACTGGTCATGAACAATTTTTCCCTGCAAATTTAGATATTCAACATACACTTTTAGCCTCCTTCTACTGAGCTTTCATAGTTACCTCATATGACCAACACTAGAGAACTAAGACAGCCCAAACCTAGCTCTCGTTGACCCATTGTTTTACTGGGGTACAGCTCCTTTTTAAATGAAGCCCTCTCTTTGATTTGCCTACAGCCACAGTCTTTTTTTTTTTTGCCTTTTAGACATCTTAAGCATGCGTTCTTTCTCAAACTGCAGATGACAAATATAAAAGATTAAAGTCATGTTCAATCTAGGGCCTGGGTTCAGGAGAAAGAACAGCTCACCTTTAAGTCATGCCAGTGAAAGTGGGACACACAGTCCAACTCTCTCCAAAGAGAGAACGGGTTCCCCTCTTATTTCTAGTATACCCCTCTGCCTATACAACCTGTTTGATGAGTTGGCAATTTGTGTTTTCATAAAGCCTCATCTTGCATGTTTCTTGCTCAAGTTCCATAGGTGGTCTAGAACAGTGGTCTTCAACCCCAGACGTGAACATTTAGGGTGCACAAATTTTCCAAGGGGTGCACGGGCATGGATAGTTTTAAGGGAAGCCACTTTCAATTCTTCATCTTCCATCTAGACTTTTTTGTAAAACCAATCTGTCTGAAAATATACCTGCAGTTTAACCATCATGCTAATCCTTCTTTTCTACCTCCCCTTGCATAATTTCCTTTTCCAATATTACAAAAGAAAAGACTTATCTCTCTTATGTTAAATCTTACTGTGGTGCATTTCATCCTCCCTTACTTTTGTCAAAGAATTCATGCCTCCAGGACTAGAATCTTTTGAGACCATGTTCTAAGTATCCTGCTTAGTAGTGGCCAAATATCTTATACCTTTGCAGTCAACTTTCCTACAGAAACTTTCATTGCTCTTAAAATCAGAATATCTACTTATATACAGAGGAAAGACAAATGTTCCCCAAAATCATTCTAGGTAACGACACTCTAAACTTTGGAAATCCAGTTTCCTTTATTTAAGATGAATTGCTCCTATTCAGAGAGTGATAAATTCTGTAATTTTTTTAAAGGCATAATGAGAAGCATAACTATTTAACATTAAAGAGATTTATAATCAATATAGATATAAAATTCTCCAAAATCTGTATTTCATTCAATCTGTTCAAAAATTTCTGAGGCCTCTTAGAGTCCAGTCAGATTTAAAATTTTAAGTTTGGCAAAGATAAATATGGCTTTTTCAGCCTATGGAAAGAAATCCTGCAATAGACAATGCCCAATTTAATTTTTTAAACCAATATTATTAAGTGTAGCTTAAAAATAAAAAGATGCCTATAAGAAAAAGTGAAACAAGTATAATTAGTAATCCTTTTATAAGTCTAGATAAAATTGTTAGTTATAGTTCTCAGAAACTGACAAACTGAATGATTCTAATAACTGAGTAACAAATTCTTCTATAAAAATTTGTATTGCTTTCAACAAACTTGAACAAAAGTCAAATTGTCCATTGATAGTAACCTTTGGTGATAGAACACTATTTGATTTTTGACATATAATTATAAAGGATTCAAATAACCAAGTGACATTACTATGATAAAATGCCTTCCCTCAACTACATTTCTGCGTAAATAGTATTTCTTAGTGCTTACCTCCAAAAAATAATAATAACAGAACTGATAATGAATCAGTTCTGCATCAATTTAGCAATAAGTAGAGAACAGTCATGGCTCAACTGTTGCTCAGTGATCTTCATGGAGAAAAGGTAAATTTAGGGTTTCTGCAAGTGGTAGCCCTCTTTCCAGATCTGATGAACTAGATATCAAGAAGGAAACATGGACCCACACACAAGACAATGCTTCAAAACTCAGTGAAGTAAACCTTAGAACCTTTTGAAAGAGTTCTGTTTGACTGAGTCTATGAGAATCTTCCTTCCCACTTTGGTCAGCTTGTCTTAGTGGCTCAGCTACATTATGAACGGTTGTGGCTTCTCTTCAGAAAATATACTATACCTAGAGCAAGTTATCCCTGAACAAGGTGATATGCTCACCTCTACAAATTCAGTTCTGCAACTTTACCCATAATTTCATTGAGACACTGGTTTTTATCTGGGTTTTTATTTAGAGTTGAACAAAATGATTTCAAGATTTATATACCAAAAAGATGGTAGACACCTACCATAGAAGATACTAAAATCTTCTGTGATACTAATCTGATTAAAATAGCATATTATAAGCACCAAAATAGACAAACAGGTCGCTGGTGCAAAACTAAGTCCATAACTATATCCAGTATAAATAAAAATGTAATATGTGATAAGTATTTCCATAATAGTTCAACAGAAAAATTAAAGCTTATTTAATAAAGGATCTTAATGTCATAATTAAATCTATATTTAGCAAGAAAAAAAAACAGTGATATTCTGTCCTAATACCATGTTCAAATCTAAAAAGGGCAATGGATTAAAAATTTTAATGCAAAAAATGTTATTCAAATATCTGAGAAATTGGGAAAATGTTAGAGTGAGGAAAAACTTTTGAAAAAGACAAAAAAAAAAAAACCCTAAGAAACTACGATGGAAAAAAATTTACAGGGTCTACATAATGATAAAATAAGGTTTAAAAATGGATAAAATATCTGAAACACATGAAAAGCAAGAATTATATCTCTAATGTAAAAAAAATGACTTCTGCAAATTAAAAAGCAGAAAATGAACATGGGTATAATATGTGAATGGGGATTTGTAAGAAAGGAAATGCACATGTATAAAAAATTATGAAAATAATTTTATTTAAAAAATGCTAAATCTCACTAGCATCCAAGGAAATGAAAATGAAAATAGCAGAATATCCTCATTTCTTTCTTATAATAAATTAACAGAACTGTAAAAGATTAATAACATGCAGTGAAATGGGTTGGAGAAGTGGTAGGGTTGGAAACAGTAGTAGAAAATATTTCTGTAATTCTACTTTTTGAAACACATTCTACAGAACTGGATGTTCCCATTTAAGGATATATTGTCCAGGAATGATTTAGATATACATACTGACCTAAAGGAATGTCCATGGTTCATAGTTAAATAAATACAGTAAAAAGTCGAGTCATGCACATGATGACCCTAAGCTTGTGAAGAAAAGTAGGGAGAGAGCATATGTATATAATTATATGTAATGATATGTGTTTTACATGAGCATAGGAAGAATGTAAAAGTTTATGAACCAAATGAACTTTTTTTCTTTTTATGCTTTTGTGCTACTTGGTTTTTTAAAGAAACAGGTTTTCCCTTTTGAATTTTGAAAGAAAACTCCAATGAAGTGTATATATGAGAATGTTAAGTGTGGATGAGTGTATAGTATAGACAACGAATGCTGTAGATTTTCAGGGAAGAAAGAGAGGAATGTGGAAAACATGGAGCTTAATCAGAATTTGAAGGATAGATGTGGAAGAACTAGATAAAACATATTTGAACACTCAAAACATAAATATGTGTGTGTGCATAAGTAAACAATATTATTGCTGTTGCACAAAAAAATCCTGTATTAAATATGATTGTAGTCTTTATCAGGAAAGTATAGACAAGATAACTAGAAAACTCCAAAATTTATATATTCATAGCTAAGCTTTACATCTACCTTATATTATTC
This sequence comes from Cephalopachus bancanus, assembly GCA_027257055.1. Lineage (NCBI taxonomy): Eukaryota > Metazoa > Chordata > Mammalia > Primates > Tarsiidae > Cephalopachus > Cephalopachus bancanus. Next base: position 9,379,454 of record JAPVLO010000009.1, on the reverse strand, counting down.
CAAGTAAAAGTGCCTGGATCACAACCCACAACAACTCAAATAAATGAACGACTTTTACCTTAGCATTCACCAACATCTCCATTCACCATTGCTTCTAAACGGTAAGAACAGATTTTTTAGAAATTACATAGTAACTAACCAGTATCAATAAAGAACTGCAAATGTGTAAGCTGGAGCTTCTTGTTCTTAGAGCCGCAGAGTTGTAAATGAAAGGATCTTTGTTTACGCAAGTTTTAATCCTTTGGTAAGGTTTCTTTGGCTCTTAGAGTTGCATAAAACAGGTTATAATCTTGGAAACAGGTTCCAAGATTACTGTAGTCACTTGGAACAAGAAGCTCCCCTTTGTTGTATTTTTTTTAATAGTTAACTCTTATATGACCTTGGTTCCAAGTATAATATCCTGTCCAAAGACTACAAAATAACTCAGTTAAAATCACTAACCTTTGCTGAGTCTAATTGTCCTCAGTTTTTTCCCTTTGTGATTAAGAAGCCTTTAAATGGTCTGTTGTAAATCTAAGAATAGCATGTTAATTTACTCATTTAGTAAATTAAGATGCACATATATATACATATATACATACACACACACACACATACACACACACACACACATATATGAGCATGAGTTCAATTTGCAATGTAACTGGATAACTTAAAAGATGACACAGGAATAAACTTGGAAGCATAGAATTGACATAAACAGAAATATTCATTTTTATAGGATGCCACTGATTTTTTAAATTTCTTTTTGAGTTGGTGTCCACTCTGTTACCCAGGCTGGAGTGCAGTGGCATGATCATAGCTCACCACAGCCTCGATCCTGGATTCAAGCAATCCTGCTGCCTCAGCCTCCTAAGTAGCTGGGACTACAGGTATGCACCACAGCGCCAGGGTTTTTTGTCTGGTTTGGTTTGGTTTGGTAGAGGAGAGGTCTTGCTATGTTGCCCAGTCTGGTCTCAAACTCCTGGGCTCAAGCAATCCTCTCACTTCAAGACCCCAGAGCGCTTGGTTTATAGATGTGAGCCACGGCACCCTGTCTGCCACTGACATTTTTGAACAGTAGACAGATGTGAGAAAACCAACCTTTACAGATTATCCTATCAGTAAGTTTCTCGCTGGGTTGGATGAGTGAAAGATTAGGACCTGTGTAAAGTAATGAGATGGCCACATCCAGTTAGAGTTTGGAATGGAAACAATATTAGGACTGATATTTTAAAGGGGGAAACATAATGCGATGCTATGGGATATTTAAAAGCAGTGGCTGAACCCAGCACTAGCACTGACTAGCTGTGATCTTGGACAAGTTAATTAACCTGTTTTAAACTTTATACCATAGGACAATTATAACACTTACATCAAAAAGTTGCTAAGGTGGTTCTTTCATTCAATAAATATTTGTTGAGTGCCAACACTTTGCAAATACTTTTTTTTTTTTTTTTTTTTTTTGAGTTGGAGTCTCACTCTGTCGCCCTGACTGGAGTGTACCGGCCACTCCCAGCCACCTCAGCCTCGACCTGCCGGGCTCCGGCGATCCTTCCTCCTCAGCCTTCCGAGTAGCCGGAATTACAGGCGTGCGCTACCACGCCCGGTTGATTTTTGATTTATTGTAGAGATGAGGTCTGGCCAAGTTGCCCAGGTGGGTCTCGAACCCGGGGGCTCAGGCAATCCACTCACCTCAACCTCCCAAAACACGGGATTACAGGCTGAGCCACCGAGCCTGGCTGCAAATACTTTTCTAGTTTCTAGAGATATTGTAATAAACCAGAGTCTAGGTTCCTACTCATGATTTTTTTTCTGATTGAAGGAAGAAAGAAAATAAATCAACAAATAAGATTAAGATAGAATCTTTTTCCTTTTCAAGGTCTATTTAGTAAACATATTTAAAATTCTGTGAGGTTTTGTGTGTGTGTGTGTGTGTGTGTGTGTGTGTACTTAGTAACCAAATCAGAGCATTTTTTTCTACAGTTTCTTAGTATTTTTCAGATGTTAATTGTACTGCTTCTCAGCTATTGCTGCTGAAACTTCTTTCATTATTTTCTACTATTTAAGTTGTTTGAAGGATAGACACAAAAAAATGTCTGCCTATAATGAAGCTCTGTGGACAAAACCCAGAAACTGCTTCAAAAGCCAGGGAAAGTGCCCTGATCTCTCCCACCACCTCATCTGGAGTAGAAATGGTAACACCAGTCTTTCAGCTCTCTTGAGAGGCTTCAAGAGACAGGGTTATTTTCTATTTGAAACCTGCCCAATTTCCCCATAGAACTGATGTGTGTGTGTGTGTGTGTGTGTGTGTGTGTGTGTGTGTGTGTTTAATAAACATATAAATTGACCCTCCTGGTCTTAAAACTTTAAACTACATTTGCCTTATCTGAGTTCCTTCCTCAGGAGACTGACCCTTCAGAGAGGGTCTGAACCTCCCCAGAACGTTGCATCCAGACAATGAAATGCCAGACCCCTCACTCAACATAATCACTTCCTTACCCCTCCCTAATTGGTGCTTTACATTTATTCCCTCACTATATAAACCCCCAATTTCAACCTGCGGGAGAGATGGATTTGAGACTGATCTCCCATTCTCCTTTTCTGATATTACTCAATTAAAAAGTCTTCCTTCCTGGCAATAACTTGTCTTCTCAGTGATTGACTTTCTGTGAGGCAAGCAACAGAAATTTCAGTGAACCTCTGACGTTTTGTCGGTAAATTTTGGTGTGTTGACTTTGAAAGTGTTGCTCCTGGCTTGGCAACTGCTCTTTTTGGCCATAGGTGGGTTTCTGGTCCTTTCGTTGCAGGTCCCCAACCATGTTACTGATTGCCAGGGAATAACTGCCTGCGAAATTTGACGTCTGTGTCCCTCAGCGGGTTGAGCATCTGTTGTGGGTAGCAGAGAGCAGGATCTGTTTCTCTCATTTTGGGGAATTCCACAGGAGTTTCTATTAGAAGGTTGAACAAACTGACTAACTGAGAGTGAGAAGCACCCCGTTTCAGTTTGGACACTTTGGGGGCTTGTTGATTGCTACTGCAATAGATTGTATTTTGATAATTGTTTATGTTTGGCAACATAATCAAGGGAAATCAGAGTTCAATTACAGAATGCAACCTGCTTGGGTGAATTCTTCAGAATTAGTCTGAATATAGTTATAAACTGATGGAACAAAGGAAAATGCTATTCTTTTGAAATAATGTTTAGGCCCTGTGTTCTTTGGAGTCTGGGGAGGTTGGAGGCTGGACTCTCCATGGGTCTTTGAATTGTAGTGCTGTCTGACACAGTTGGATTCATTTTGCAGATGAACAGGAAAGCAGGATGGAGTTCCATGTACCCGGGCTTTTATGCCCCTGTTCTAAGTAGATCAGGCCTGGTTTGTACTGATGTTCTCCTGTGGTACTGTTTGACCCCAGTGTTCTTTGGAATCTGAGGAGGATTGGCCTTTGAAAATCAATAAATTCTTTATACAAAATTTGGCTCACAACCTTCATTGGATTACCTGTTGAGGCAAAGTATAGCTATATGAACGTGTTCGTAAACCAGTGAGGTTTTGTATGTTTGTTTGTTTTGAGTCAGAGTCTCACTCCGTCACCCAGGCTAGAGTGCAGGGGCATGCTCACAGCCACCACAGCATCGACCTGCTGGGCTCAGGCGATCCTTCTGCCTCAGCCTTCCAAGTAGCCAGAACTACAGGCGCAGGCTACCATGCCTGACTAATTTTTTACTTATTGTAGAGTCACCCGGGCTGGTCTCGAACCCATGGGCTCAGGCAATCTCTCCTCGGCCTCCCAAACTGCTGGGATTACAGGCTTTAGTCACCACGCTGGCCAATCCGTGAGTTTATAGTTACTTCATAACTAGAACCCTGAAGTAAAAGCCATTGGATCTTTGTATCTTTGCTTATGTATAGGTATACATGTTTAGATGTGTTTACATGTATGTGCATTTATTATTATGCATGCTGTGCCTATAGTGTACCCAATTGGCTTATAATTTAAAGAGTGCTTATAAGTAGTTAAGTCCAAGCATTTTCACATTCATGTGACTTAAGTAAATCTTGAATGCACAAGCTGGTTTTAAGATTATTAGGAAAATAAAAATGGAAAAGTCTTTGAAATTGTTAGCATACATTTTTGTCTGGATTTCATATTTGTCTCTGCTGGATATTTTAAGGTGTTGGGGGTTTGGCACCAAAGTTTATAAGACTATAAACCTACCAAGAACAAAATGATCTTTGTTTGATTTTTGTGATAAATAAGACTAGTTTATTGTAGCTAGTTTAATTTTAAAAACAGTTGAATCTTCTAAGTTATTGGCAAAAATACCCATGTAATTAACTTTGAGTCTCTTACTTAGGTGAAATCTTAACACACACAAGCTCTATAAATGGCTAACAAGAAACTAATGACTAGCTATGTCTAATATCTCAGTTCTTATAAGTAATCCTGATAAATTATTTAAAATGAATGAAGCATAAATGTGCTTTGTGTAATTTAAAATCTTGAAATTACTTTGGATGCTCGATAAATGTCTGGGTCATTTCAAATTAAGAAAATACTGTGAGCCGGGCTCAGTGGCTCAGCCTGTAATCCCGCACCTTTGGGAGGCTGAGGTGAGTGGATTGCCTAAGCCCGCGGATTCGAGACCTGCCCGGGCAGCGAGACCTCATCTCTACAATCAATCAAAAAATCACCCGGGCGTGGTAGTGTATGCCTGTAATTCTGGCTACTCGGAAGGCTGAGGCGGAAGGATCGCCAGAGCCCAGCAGGTCGAGGCTGCAGTGGCCGGGAGCGACCACTGCACTCCAGTCTGGGTGACAGAGTGAGACTCCAACTCAAAAAAAGAAAATACTACAATAAGAGGAAATATGTTTTTTAAAAATTGTGAAATGTTCGCATCTATAAAATGCTCATCTCTGCTTCCTAGGTTTTTCACTAAAATTTAAGGTTACTAAGAATAATAATTCTAGTTCATATATAATTCCATATATAAAATGTGCTAAAGAAGTTGTGCCATTATTGAGAAAAAATAATTTTGTCTAATTCATAAGTTATCTAAAGGTTGATTCAAATTATGGAAGAAGGTCCAATGAAACAAGGAAGAAAGAAATCAGTAAGTAGGGGAGAGAGTTTTTTTTTTTAAGTTATGGACATGAAGATGTATTTTTGATAAGGAAGGTTGTAAGGAAAAGAGAATGATTTTCTTTCTATAATCTGTTTCTTTAAAAAAATGCTCAGATATACATGTCAGAATTCTCAGATGTACATGTAACTTTGCTGTGTCTTGTTGCTCTTAGCGTTTTCTCCTACAAAAGACCTTAAGACAATAACATTCTCCTTCAACTTTTTCATCAATTTCTACAATATTTTCCTCTAGTTCTAACTGCTGTTTTGACATCATGCAGAAGTGTTTATCTTAAAAGTCTAAAAAAAGAAATGCTTTCCTCCAGTATAATTTGATTCTATACTCTTGACTTTTCTTGATATGTCTGAATTATTCCACATAATCAAAAAAACTTCTAATGCTGTCACTAAAAGTCATTTATTGCCCTGTTCAAAATATGTCTTCCAATTTCTTGTTTTATTCATAACCTCAGACAGACACTTTGTGTCTGAGTAATTCAAGTACCCTTTTAATCATATTTGACTTTCAGGTTATCTAAATGAGCCTTCCATAAAGAGAACAAATATATTACCGGAAGTTTTTCTTTATCTGTTGCTCAGTGGCCAACATCAGACTTTACATTTTTGTCAAGATAATTCCTATGTCATTGTCCTTAGGTTTTTGACCACTTATGAAAGCTGAGGTTTAAAAGTATTGGGGTTTTTACATCCATGTAACTTTCTGTATTGCTTTTAAAGTTTTTGATTATCACTTTGGTTAAATGAATATTATTTTACAATGACCTGTGATTCTGTTTTGATCAAATGTTCTGAGTCTTTTAACATCTTTAATAAGCGTCCTAAGTGCTATTAAGTTACAGGGCTTTGGCTCCTGGGTGTGAAAAAGGCATCAACTTCTACTAAAACACACCAGTCAAGGCTTTATCTTCAGACCCAAGAGAAGGCAACAATGAAAATGAACTGCCTTTGTGAGACATGAGGCCAGAAATTAAGTTATTCAATCCCTTTAAGTCCAGGGACTAACACAGAAGAGGTAGGCATGTGAAATTGCAAGGGCCAATTTTGAGGGCTAAAATGAGTTCAGGGTTTGTCTATAAATTAAACACTAATATCAAAAGCACATTGATGCAAGGTCAGCATCTGGGCTCCTACATCAGAATAATAGAATTTTCTTGGAACATTGATCTGTTATTTAATTAAAAAAATTATAATAGCTTATAAAAGACTTATGGAAATCTCACCTTATGGTCAAACTGATTAAAATTAGATCAATTAATTATAAGGTTCATTAAAGTTAGCTTTAACATTAAGAATACGCTATACAAAGATAAAATTTGGTTTTCTTTTCTGAACAAAATTTGGTATAATATTAATAAGAGATAACAAATGACTTTTGTTTACCTTTTTAGTAAACTATAGGGAAAAAAGAGAAAAGCTATACTCACTGAGGGGAAAGGGGGACAAGATGAAATTAAAGCACTTAGCAGAGGCCAGGTCATATACAGCACTGTATGCCCAGCAAGGAGTTTGAATTGTATTCCATTGGAAGTGAGAAGCCATTGCAGGGTGTGAGGCAGGAAAATGACTTGATCAAGTTTGTGTTTAGGGGCTGTATGAAGAAAGGGCCAGCTAGGAGAAGTAGGAACAGAGCCAAATAGCTACTGCAACAGTCCAAAGAAGAGATCATTAGTGAGTTGAATAAGTTTGGTGCCACTGGCAATAAAAATCTGTATACATTCAGAATATCTGTTGGGGATAGTCTAAAGGATTTGCCAGTTGACGGTTTCTGGAAGGCTTTGCATAAGTGAAATGTTTAGAAAATTCTGTAGCAACTCCTCAGATAAAGAGTTGTTAACATACCAAATTATTTTATCTAGTATTTTAGTTATTCTGGTGAATTGTTACACAAAATAATTTTCCCATAACTTAAATGGACTTGCCCAAAGTCCACAAAATTAATTGTTATTGTATGACAAATGGATTTATTAACCATAGGGCAAGTATTTCTAAAACACTAATAATTACCCCCTTTGTCATAAACAACTTGTTCTTCTCTACTTCTTTGTTTCTATTCACTGTCTCTTTTTTTAAATCAGAGGCAATGCTGTTTCTTTGAATAAATGTCTACTCAAGGTCATCATCCCTCCCTCAGCAGCAGTGAAATATAGAGTCCGTTAAGCTGTCACTGTTGACCCTTGTTCTGCTTCCAATATTCAGTGTTGCTTCTTAATTGTCAGTACTATCCTATCATATATAATGTTGTACCCAAAGACATGTGTGCATACACCTCTGCAACTAGCTGGTGAGTCCACCACAAACCCCCAATTGCCCACTACAAAAGTGCCCCAGTATATTGGTATATTGAAGACACTGTCCTATTAGTTGTCAAGTAAAAGTTCTAGGCAAGCGTATAAATCAGAAAAACAGGCTACAGAGATGTTTTGGCTGCTCTTTTAGTCTGTGTGTTTGTGTGTGAGCAGATAATACTGAGCATAGTCACTGCAAAAGTGAGATTGTTATCCGTCCTAAAAAGTAGGATGGAGAAAAATATGTCCAAAGATCACCAAAGATCCTTCAAAGCTCTTCTAAAACAATTTCTGACTGACTGATAGGATAAAGTTTTTTATCATAATCAAATTGGTTCAAACTTTCAAATTCCCAGGCAGTGAAAGTGTAGACAATTCTGTACACCATCCTTAGAAAGGTATCCTGAGTTCGAAAAGCACGGTTAAGTCTCATTTCCCAAAGAAAACCAAGAATCTTCATTTCAAATCCTTTTACCATTTACTTTCCCTCAAATTTTCATCTCAGATTGGCAACTCTCACAGACTTTTGTTTCTTCTCATATTGGGAGTTGAAGCAACTATTGTGAAATAGCTCTAAGACATAGGCTAAAGACCATCTAATCAAGATGGCAAGTGTGTTGTATCCATATTCCCCTACTGCAAGACACAGGGACCAACTATTGAATGGATAGTATAAGACGAGAGTTAACAAACTGTGACCTATGGGTCAAATCTGGCCTGCCACAAGTTTTATTGGAATACAGTCACACCCAATCATTTAAATTTTATCTATGACTATTTTCATAAATCTGTGGAGAGTTGTCTAGTTGAAACAGTGATATATAACCTACACAGCCAAAAGTATTTACTATTTATCCCTTTATAGAAAAGAATGTGCTGACTCCTGGTGTAGAACAAGGCTTCCAGCAGCAGAAGTGGCCAGTTTGTGATAGTTCTGCAGGAATTCTAGTAAAAATTGAGACTTAACACTTATGTGACATATTGGAATAAATTCATGTGTGGATGGTGACACCATTACCCTTCTTGTCATTGAAAACAGCCTCTGAAATGACAGCCCTATCTCTGAGTTACAGTACACAAGTTTCCTTCAGAGTCTGCGTATCCTGCTCTATTATTCTGAACATCAAACTCATTATGTGTTTCTCTTTGCCCCATTGCACAAGTTCTTTCCTCTCAGTGAGCATCGTGTAGTCAGGCGTGGTCCCTCAGAATTTTTTTCTGTACTCTATTTTTAAAATGTGGAAAGTAAGCTTTCTAGGAAAACCTTCATGTGAGAATATTTTATTTTATTAACGTCGGGAGCACAAAACTGAATTAATCGTAATCTTTAGGTTGTAACTTGTTCTCATCATTATTCATGTTCGATATACTTTTATTTATAAAATTTAGAACATTGTCAATAAACTACATCTAACATTCTGGTTTCCCCTGCCAACTCACCTCCATCTCCTCTAGTCTGACTTAACCATCCAACTGAATTTTGAGTTCATCATTAATCCTTTGTTTATCATTCTCTTTTTTTCCCCTTTCTTTCATTTTTATATAGGTTTGCATTTGCATTTATGTACATTTCTAGAAAGAGAGAGAAAGGAGAGAGAAAAAGAGAGAATGCATGTGTTTGTGTGTGTGTATGTGTGTGTGTGTGTGTGTGTGTGTGTGATTGTTTTAAACCTGATATAGCGAGATTCAGCTATATATAACTTGAAGAGACTTAAGTTTTTCACTTATTGCTATGGTTCATCCACATTTCCACCTATTATTCTCATCAGTTTTATCGCTACAGAATGCTCCATTGAGTGAATGCACTACAATTTAGTCATCTACTAAATTTGGTAATTCTCTGGGTTTTGCTATTAAGAGTAACTCCTACTGTGAAAGTGAAAACATTTCTTTTGGGAATAGAATTCTATGAAATGGTACATCAAAGGGTATATAAACTTCCAACTTTTGGAGACAAATGCAAGTTTTTTCTAGTAATTATGCTGAACGTGCCATTAGAATGCATTGGTATTTTCTGATATGAATGGGTATAAAATGATATCTCATAGTTTTAATGTGTATTTATCTGATTATTAAAAAGATTAAACACCTTCATAAATTTATTAGCTATTTGCATTTATTTTTGTGTGATCTGCCAGCTTATTTCTCTTGTCTGTTTTTCTTAAAAGACTTTTTGTACATTGTTGATTCTAGCCTGTTGTGTGTATTTTAAATATTTTCTCCCACTTTGTTATTTGTCATTTTATTCTTTATGTTGGCTTTTTATAAACAAAAATTCTTGCTTTTTCAGCAGCTATCTTGGGTCTGAGGGAAGAAAACATTCTTGCTTTTAATGTAGTCAATTTAAAAAATTTTTTCTTTTGCAACCATTGTTTACTTGTGACTAGTTTAGAAAATTTTACCCTGCCTAAAGATGTTTTTTAAAAAACCTAAATGTTTAAAAAAGATGTTTTGTTTTAAAATGTTTGTTTTAATATGTAAATCTTTAATTCATCTCAAGTTGATAGGAATCCAATATTATCATTGACCATATGTATATGCTTTTTTTCCAGCTTCACTTATTGGACAATCTCTTGTCCCCATTAATCTCTCATGCCACCACAGTCATCTGCCAAAATCTCAAGCACATTTAGGCCTATTTCTGGTTTTTCATTCTATTCCATTTGTCAATTTACCTACTACTGTGCTGTTACCACACTGTGTACATTAATACGGGTTTAAATCAGCATTAAAATCCAGTAGATTATAGACCAATAACAACCCAGGAAACTGACTCTGTCACAAGAAAACTAAAAAAAAAAAAAAAAAAAGCCCTGAACTGGATGACTTTCCAGCAGAATTCCACAAAACATCCACAGAGGAGCTAACACCAATCTTATTGAAAGTATTCCAGGCAACTGAGAAAGATGGAAATCTCCCCAAAACATTTTATGAAGCTAACATCACACTGATTCCCAAACTGGGTAAAGATCAAAAAAAAAAGAAAAAGAAAAAGAACTACTGGCCAATATCTCTTATGAACATAGATGCAAAAATTCTGAACAAGATTCTAGCAAATCAGATCCAAAAACACATCTCAAAAATCATCCACCATGACGAAGTAGGCTTCATTCCCAGGATGTAAGACTGGTTCAACATCCGTAAGACCATAAATGTAATTAAATACACCAACAGATGTAAAATCAAGAAGCACATAATTATATCATTAGATGCAGAAAAAAACCTTTGTTAAAATCCAGCATCCCTTCTTGATAAAAACCGTCAAACACCTAGGTATAGAAAGAACATACCTAAAAATAGTAAGGGCCATCTACGATAAACCCACAGCGAACATATTGCTAAGTGGACAGAAGCTGGAAACATTTCCCCTAAAAACTGGAGCAAGACAAGGCTGCTCACTCTCACCCATCTTGTTCAACATTGTATTGGAAGTACTAGCTAGAGCAATTAGACAAGAGAAGGAAATCAGGGGTATCCAAATAGGAAAAGAGGAAGTTAAGTTATCCCTTTTTGCTGACAATATGATCGTTTACCTCGAAAATCCTAGAGACTCTGTCAAAAACCTGCTTGCACTGATAAAGGACTTTGGGAAAGTCTTGGGGTACAAAATAAATGTACAAAAGACAATTGCATTCTTATACACTAACAGCAAGCAGGCAGAGAACCAAATAAAAAGTATAATCCCATTCACAATAGCCACAAAAAAAAATGAAATACCTCAGTATCTTCCTAATCAGAGAACTGAAAGACCTTTACAATGAGAACTCAAATCCAAGAGGACACAAACAAATGGAAAAATATTCTGTGCTCATGGATTGGAAGAATTAACATTGTTAAGATGTCCATCCTACCAAAGGCAACGTACAGATTTAATGTAATACCCATTAAATTACCAACATCATTCCTCTCAGACCTGAAAATGACAATACAGAAATTCATATGAAAGCATAAATGACCATGAATAGCCAAAACAATCCTTAGCAAAAGAAACAAAGCAGGAAGTATCACACTTCCAGACATTAAACTTTACTAAGGCTACAATGATCAAAACAGTCTGGTATTGGTACAAGAACAGGCATACAGACCAATAGAACAGGATAGGGATTCCAGAAGCAAAGCTTCAATTTCTCAACCAATTCATCTTTGACAAAGCTTTCAACAACACTGGGGAGAGGAGAACCTATTCAGTAAATGGTGCTGGGAAAACTGGCTGACCACATGCAGAAGATTGAAACAGGACCCCTTCCTATCACCATACACAAAAATTAACTCTAAATGGATCAAAAGTCTAAATGTAAAACGTCAAATTATAAGAATCTTGGAAAATACAGGAGACACCCTTATGGAAATTGGAACTGACAATCAATTCCTGATCAAAACCCCAATTGCCCATACCATAAGAGTTAAGATAGACAAGTGGGACCTCATCAAACTGACAAGCTTCTGCAAAGCAAAAGAAACCATCAAGAGAGCAGGCAAACAATCTACAGAATGGGAATAAAGTATTTACCAATTGTATATCTGACAAAGGCCTAACATCTAGAATCTACAAGGAACTCAAACATGCCGAAAGGAAAAAAACAAACAACCCAATTAAAAAGTGGGCAAAAGACATGAATAGACACTTCTCAAAAGAAGATAAACGACAAAAGACAAAATGAGTGTCATTTACTGGACTCTTAAAACACATATTACTTAATTACTCAACTTTTTGGTATTAGAAAAGTTTATTTTTAAAAGAATTTGAAATCATTTTTAGGCAATTTTAAGCATAAAATTCATTAAATGGTCTGAGTTTAGAAAGGTGATAGAAATAACTGTACTTCTCTAGAAACATAAGTTTAGTGTAAATATCAGAAATGCATAAGTACCACAGATACACATACAGATAACAAGAAACCATAGTTTTCTAAACAGAATTTTCAATACTGACTTATCGGCTCCATTAAGAATTGATACAGGCCGGACTCAGTGGTTCAGTCTGATAATTTAGCACTTTGGGAAGCTGAGAAGAGTGGATTGCCTGAGCCCACAAGTTCAAGACCAGCTCGGGCAACTTGGCGAGATCTCGTTTTTTCAATAAATAAAAAAATTAGCTGGGCTGGTAGTGTGTGCCTGTAGTTCTAGTTACTTGGAAGGCTGAGGTGAAAGGATAGCTGTAGCCCAGCAGGTGGATGCTGGAGTGGCCGTAAGTGTGCACATATACACAATGAAATAGTAAGCAGTCATAAAGAAGAACAAACATATGGATCTCACAGTAACTTGGATGGATTTTGTCTATCATACTCAGTGGTCTATCACAGAAACAAAGAACAGAGTACCATATGTTCTCACTCATAAGCAGATCTTGAACAACTATAATACTATAAGAAAAGGTTTGGCAGTAGTGGGAAACTGCCAGGGGAGGGGGGTGGAATTGGCAGTTGAGGGAAACTGCCAGGGGAGGGAGGGGCACACCTTATCAACAAGGGTACTTGCATAATGAACATTTGTATGCCTAACCCTGAATTGTACCTCACATGTTTAAAATTTTTAAAATATCCAGTTGATTAAGTACCACCCAAATTTATTATGTCTATTACTTTAATTTTTGTTGCATCTGTTCTAACATTTTGTTTATATCTGTAGCTTAATCTGTTATTTTTCTTTTCAAATGGCTATGCCTTCAAATGTCTTGTTATTTCAGCCTGAGAGTTCATTTTACCCTGGCGATATCAGCAAATTTGTCAGGCAATGCTAGGAAGGAAATCTAGACCTCATTGTCTGTCAGTCACAATTAAATCAGGAGTGTGAAATGATGTATACTTGAATGTAGACTATCAGACACACACAAACTCACAATAAATCACCTCCTCTCCAAAAATAACTCTTCAGGTCAAGTTTCTATTATTTTTTCCCCAGGTAGGAATAGCCCTGGGAAGATATGTTTTCTAGATTGTAATTCCCCAGGAAATTCCCTGAGAACAGAGGCAGTTTTATGGGTATGTATGATTTGTCCAATAACCAGGGTCTCATGCTCACTGAGGATATCATTTTTGGTTTTATGGTCTGCTGGTTTTCCTGTCTTAATTTTTTTTTTTTTTTTTTGAGATGGTATCTTGCTACATGGCCCAGGCTAATGTGCAGTGGCTACTCACAGGTACAATTCCACTACTGATCAGCATGGGAGTTTTAAACAAGAGACTCCACATTTTTATTTTGTACTAGGCATACTCATCAAAAGTGAAGAATTAAACCAAGAAAAATAACAAGTCTGGATTCAGGAAACAAGAAATTCAATTCAAGTGAATAAAAGTTCTGGAATGATAATGAAGAGAAATGGCTGTGTAGCAAAAACTGTGGTTTAACAGTTTAGTAGCATCAAAAGGACACCATTTCCTTGGATATTTCCAAGAAAAACCCCAAACTAATACATTACCTGATGTTTCTGAATGTATTGAACTGGAATGTCAAACGTTTTAACTTAGTGATTTAGAATGTCAAATGTCAAATGTCATTCTTGAATGTAAACTTCATGAGGACAGTAAGTAACACAAAGTGGTAGGAAAATATATTCTTGCCATAACTTCATTATTTGGGAGAGTTTGGAAAGAAATTAGTGATAAGAACAAAGAAAACCAAGCAAATAAAAAAAGCAAGGCAATTCTAATTCCAGGAAAAACAAAAAGTTCTAGAAATATGATTATAGTATAACATTTGAATCAGCTATGAATAATCATATAAACATTGACTACTGATTTAATCAAAATTCTAATGAATTCTATTATATTATAAAAAGGAATAATGTCCATGTGTGAATAGATGAGGAAATATGTAGAATGGGTTATTTAAGAAAGTTACATCTTCCATAGTAAAAAACAGACAGAAAGCAGGAAGTCAGTTATTTCTCTTTTTTCTTTAAAGAGATAGTACCAGAAGAAACTAAAAAATATTGAAAATAGTTGCCTCCAAGGAGAGGAATCTGTAAAAGGGAAAAAGTGGCAGAGAAGATTATTTTTTGTTGTTAGTCTTTTGAAACTATTTGATATTTGTACACACATAATTTATAAAAATTCCATTTAAAATAAAATATAAAAATTAAAACTGTGTATAACTAAGAGACTTAATGATAAAAATTATGTGGAAGATGGAATTCAGTGGATATTGAGAAGTTAAATCATGAAGTTTACTGAACTGTTTGAGACTAATGGAAACACTGACAAACTTTAGTTATTGTTAGAAAAATATAATGTACATATTATGTATTAAAAGGAAAAGATAATAAATAAACATACAGAAATAGAACATTGCCTTTGCTTCCAGTATTAGTTCAAATGAGAATGCTACAAGACCTTCCTACTAAGGGACACAGCTTCTGGAAAGAAAGCACATTTCTTCACAACACACTATGGCTCATTCATGAAAGCACAGCTGGTCTACAAAGATTATGAAACTTTATGTGCCCCATCCACTCCCAACCTGTACCTGGGCTCCTCTAAGAGATGAGGACAAGAGCAGTACCAATATTTGGATACTAGATCTTAGGCCAGAGGCAACAAAAGGAAGCTAAGCATGAGATTTCTACACTTAGCCAAAACTCTAGAGCAAAGGTTCTGAGTCAGCGATGATCCTGGGTATCAGTGGAAGCTGAAGAAAATCCTGCCTAAAGTAACATGTTCCTTAACTTAGGTGCATGATTAAGATCAAATAATTAACTTCACAAACAATGGAAAAACAAATCCTTTGAGGGAAAATAAATAACAAACAGAATCAGACTACTGAGAACTGTAGATATTAGAAACTCCAGGCACAGAATATAGACTATTTAAAAAAACTTAAAGATAATGGGTTTCCACTATTAGTAATGACAGTCTGGAACAGAAGGTTAGCAAACTGCAGTCTATGGGTCAAATTTGACTCATGACAGCTTTTGTATGGCCTGTGAACTAAGTATAGTTTTTATATTTTTAAAAAATAAAAAAAATTAAGAATAATGTTTAGTAGCACATAAAAATTATATGGAATGTGATGTGTTCCAGTTCTGGGAAAATGAAGTAATATACTTTTCCCTATTTTTCCTACTTTGCACAAGTAGTAATTCAGGATATTATACACAAAACAAACATGAGAAGACTGAAAGATGAAGAAAAGAAGGCAAGCCAACTAGGGACTTTTGGACTCTAAAAATGACATGGTGTTAATTTCCATGTTTTGTTTTGATGTTTTTGCCGCATATATTCATGACTGAGTGCTAAAGAAACCAACAATCCAGAAATAACAAGGAGCACAGACAAATAAAGCTCCTTTGTTTTCTCTAGCCAGAGAACCAGGAAAGGGGCAGCCTAGACAGACGGGAAATTTTTAGATAAAATCCCTTTACGTCAGCTGAAGACCACAGGAAAAACTGTGGTCCCACCTCCATTCATGCCAGCAAAGGTAGCATAAAGGCTTCCATCACTGAGAGGCTATAACAAGGCAGATCAACACCCCTCCTGTGGTGGTGTCAGAAAAGGGAAAGTAGGAGCCAAGTCATTTATCCTTGCCAACCAGTATGAACCCTGTCCCCATCATGGTGTCAATGGAGACCACATGGAAGCCTGAAATTTTTTTCACCAATAACAAGTTGCCCCTCCCCACTTCCTACTGGATAGTGCCAGAAAGAGCCTAATAGAGAGTCAAGACTTTCACCATTTTCTAGAAGTAACGAAGCAACTCCCACTAAGGAGAGCACATGAAGAGCCAAAACATCCACCACCACCCCCCGAAATAAAAATGACCCCCCTACCTCCTGCCCCAGTTATCAATGGAGGACATGTGCTGAACCAGGACTTAAATTTTCACCTGGCAGTTAAGTACTAGCACCATCCATTCCCCTGCCACAGTGCTGTCAGAGAAGGCCAACAAAAGCAGGTTTAACTACTGATGGAGCAACAACCCAGATGAATCTCCAGAACATTATGCTGAGTTGAAAAGGTCAATCCTATTGGGTTACTTATTGCCTGATTCCATTTATATAACATTCCTTAAATGGCAAAATTATAGAACTAGAGACCAGATTAGTGGCTACTAGGAATTAACGGGTGAGGATGGGAGGGAAGTGGGTGTGGTTATAGAAGGGAAACATGAGAAATCCTTGTGATGAAAATGTTTTGTACCTTGCAAGTATGAATTTCAATATTCTGGTTGTGACATTGAACTATAGTTTTTCAAGATCTTACCATTGGGGTCACTGGGTAAAAGGTACATGAATCATTTAGTATTATTTCTTGCAATTTCATATAACTCTTCAGTTGTTTAATATACAAAGCATGCCAAAATTATATGAAATTCAAAATTCAGTGTCCATAAATAAAGTTATATTGGAACAGCCATGCAAATCCATTTATGCATTATCTGTGACTGCTTTCATGCTTTAATGACAGAGTGGAATATTTAGGAGACACATCACATGGTCTGAAAAGTCAAAAATATTTACTCTCTGTACCACTATAAGAAATGTTTATTTAGCCCTGATCTGGTAAATCAGACCAACCTTCACACTGAAATAATAAAAAGCATATGTGTGTGTGTACATATGTATATATATACATATATATACCCAAATATATAGGTGACATACAAATAAATATATATACCCAAATATATATATATGACATATAAATAAATACATATATTTAAATCTGATAAATTTGCTGGCCAAAATCTAGTGGAAGATAAAATAAAGTGTAATCCTGGCATTCAGTAATGTTTTTGTCCAGAAGACATTTTTCGATCTAGGATAAAAAATTGCAAAGCTGGTCCATTTATGTGGATAAATGGACCAGCTTTGCAATTTTTTATCCTAGATCATGGGGCCAAAAGTATTTAAGAGAAAAGGAGAGAAATACTTTAAAGAGAAAATGAAAGAGGTATTTCTGCAAAGATGGAAGAAATTTTATTTTCAAGGTCACTAATGATAGAGTGACCTTATGTCCAGTTTTCCCCAGGAAGGTCTGGCTTATGCCTATTGTCTTGCATCATAGTTAACTCCCTTCCCTTTCTGTGTTAGAAAGATCAAATTTGATAATATCTTATATAGTCAACCTAATAATGACCTCTTTGTTCTAAATCCAAAGGACATTTCTCAGTCTTATCTCACTTGACTTATCAGTGGCATTTGACAAAGTCTATCATTCTGTTCTCTTGGAAAATCATCGCTAGGCTTCAAGTACATCACACTCTATGGTTCTCCTCCTATCTTACTGGTGACATTTTGTAGAATCCTTTGTTGAACACTTGTTTTCCACAAAATATGTCTAACACTGGACTACCTCATGGTTTAGTTCTTAGTCCTTTTCTCTACTCCCTCTACTCTTATTTCCTCAGTGATCACATCCAGGCTAAGGACTTTTAAATATTACCTATAGACTGGGCTTTACCAAATAGATATATCTAGTCCAGACATTATTACCAAACTTTAAACACATGCCTACTCATTATCTCCACTGGATCCCCAATGGATATCGAAAACTTAAAATATATAAAATTGATCTCCCCATTCCTCCCTCTTTCTACACTCCTTCCCCTAAAAAGAAGACCCTATTATCTTTCCCACCTGAAGTTTTCCTTATCTCACTGGACGGGATAACATCTCTCTAGCTGCCGACTTTGGCACAATACTTATTTTTCTTCTCTCTTACAGTATACAATGTTGCTTTTGACAAGAGGACACTTTTCTGACCTAGTATAACAGTTGTAACACATATCCATTTCTATGGCTTATGGAGAAAAGCATAACTGGAGTGGATTTAAGGGAGAAGGAAAGTAGAACTTTCTCTGCAAAAGGAAAAAGTGCTCTTTTCAAAGTCACTGAGGAATATAATTTTATGTTCAGTTTGTCCGGAATGGCTCTGATTTATATCTCTGGACTTGGCATAAAATCTAAAATCTTTGACTCTCACTTGCTGCATTTTGTCCCTCTGCTTTTGACCTTGTCTTCAGAATATGTCACTCTACTGATCAAAGCTCTATAATGACTCCTTGTTTCACTAAATGTGTGCCAAAATTTTTACATGGGCTACAAAGTTCTAATTAATGCTCTCTCAACTCATATTGTACTTCTTTCTTCTGCATGCACTCTGCTCCAACCAGCATGGCCTCCTCCATGCCAGACATGATACCATTTGAGGGCCTTTACACTGTCTTCCCACCGTTCTGCCCCTATCCCATCATCTGTTAAGCTCTTCTCCCAGATATCCATTTTTCACTGCCTTTGTGTCTTAGTTCAAATAGTATCTTTCAATAAAAGCTATCTATTGACCTTAACTAAATTTTTCAACAACAGCATGCATATTATCGATCCCACTTTTCCTTTTCTAATTGTTTTCCACATATAGCACTGTTTGACATACAGCCCTATGTATTTTTTCCAATTGTCTGTCTTTACCTGATACAGTAGAGATTTCTATTTGTTTTATTCACTGATATGTCCCAAGTGCCTGGAACAATGTCAGGCATGTAGCAGCTGCTCAATAAATATCTGTTGAACGAATAAGTGAGTGAAAAGGTAACAATTTAAAGACTTTCAAGTGACTTTAGAATGGTTGTACTAATTTGTATTTGCATAATCCAAACGCACTCCTCTTAATTCATTTTATCAGAGTTTTTCATTATAAAATAAAACAGACTTACTGAGCATATTTGGTTAATTTTGGTTAATACAATCTTCTAAGAGACTGAAGAAATATATTCATACTTGGAAATGTTCCATATTAAACTATTAAATAGAAATCCATGGCAATTGGGAAACAAACTAAAGCCATTGCCATAGAAATAGTTATATTTATATAACTATTTGCTATCTCAATCTGATATACAGATATGGATGTAGATATACCTACAGATACAGGTACAAAGATATTAATTCCAAGTTAGTCTGCAAAGTGGGCTACTTTCTGCTTATTGTTAAGCAATCTCAATACAGAAAGGGTGACAAATTGGAATCTATGTCTGACAAAATATGTTATGCCCTCCCACATTGTAAATTAACAAAAAGATTAATTTGGACTGGATTTGCAGGAGCAATTAACTTGAATTGACAATAGTGTGGTCAAGTAATGGTGTATGGAAATCAAACTGCCATCAAAGTTCCAAAATCATAAATCTCATCATGCTCCCAGAAAAAGGTTGCAGATAAATCACACTGAGAAATGCCAGAATAAATCACTGAACTCTTTTGAACAAAAAGTAATTTATGACTTTGCAAATGACATAGAATGTTGCCTTCAGTGCTTTATATTTTCAAATAGTACACTGAAGAGGAAGCAGAGATAAGCAATAGTAATACATATGGCTTAATCAAATGTATGTGTTTTAGGTAATTAAATCAATGAGAAATCAGGATTACACTAAGTGATAAGCAACAGAAAACTAATAGCATATTATGATGTATTTGTCTCAGAAAACAAGTGGCCTAGAGGTAGACAATCCAGAGTTTAAAAATGACTTAAGCCTTTTGAGAAGAACCTTTTCACCTCTCCCCTCCACATCATTAGCATATGTGCCTTCATCTTTATATCTGCTATCTTGTGATAGCAAGACAACTGTTCTACCCTAATCTCACATTCACATTTCAAAAAAGGAGGTACTTAAAGCACCTATATTAGAATAAAAGCTTTCTCCAAATCCACTTAGTCATTAGCTAGAACTGTGTCACATGTCTGCTTTAGCTAAAAGAGTCCAGAGAAGCAGATATTTTTAGGTGGCACGTTGTCAATTCAAACAAACTTAGGGTTCTCTTGGTAAGGAAGTAGCAGGGAATGATGCATAGTTGATATGAAACTAGCAGCAGATGTACTTATAAAAGAAGTATAGAAAGAGAAGAAAATTTGGTAAAGAACAGACCTCTGAAAAATAACTGCAGCCAGGCACAGGCAAAATAAAATTAACCATCATAGGAAAGAGAAAAATACCCAAAGATGTAAAAATAAAATAAAAATATTACCAAAAAGTTGCTCACATTTTTGCAATATTATTAGGTTTGCAAAATGTTTTGGCTTATTTCTCAATTACCTTTGATTGTAAGGAAGGTAGTTACATCATGACCTCATAAGTCATGACCGTCTGACAATTGACAATAAAATTCCTTTTCTCCAGGGAACACTGGTAAATACAGAAAAGGATAGTGTAAGTAGGTTCCTGAGGTAAATGGCTGGGTCAAAATAAAGGAGGGAATGAATGGGTGCCCAATTCTCTACAAACACCAGATGCTGTAACTATTTATAACTGATAAAAAATTTAGATTACTTCAAATATGTTTTTAAAAAATGTGTCATAGCATAGCCAACTGATGTGTCTCTTGAAATAAATGCTTCTTCTCACTGAGGAGAGAAATTTTCTTCTGTGAACTGTGATTTCACAGCTGCAATGATAACAAATTGTGGGTGTTATATCAAATACTTTTTCATATCACTGTTCTGCAAAGTATTCTACATGTACTGAGTACCCTGACCTGAACCAAACCAGAAATTGGTGAGACTTCACCCCCAAAGTTTAAAGATTAAATGAGAATGTTTTTTTTCAGTTTGGACTTTATAAGGCATTCTCAATATGAATCATTATTACCATATATGAGCTGTTAAAAGATATTTTGACAGCTAAAATTTAAAGTCTCACGTAAACTTGAAAATAAAAACAGAAAATTAAAAAGGAGAAATTTACTTAAAATTTCATATGCATCTGTCTTGGGTTAATGTTAACTTTTAAAAAGTTAATGTGTGCTGTATTATTATTTGAAACAACAAAATTATTTCATTTTTATTTTTAAAAGAAATACAATTATTTAAAAGATAAAAACTATTTCTAATTTCAATACTGCATGTTAATTGAAATAAATTAGCCACATACCATAATTTAACATTATTCTCATTTGAAAAAAAAGGATATGCTTTACTTTCTTTGCATCTTTATTTTATAGAAAACCAAGTGACTTTAATAAACAAAAATATGAAGTGTTGTTTCTTTCTATTTTTTTAGTATAATAACTAGCTGTGAATAGATTTAATTTATTAATACATAAGCAATCTGAATTTCCCCGAACTTCAGTGTAACTGATGTTAAAATGTTGCCTGACATACTAAAATAAAAAATAATTAAGCATCAAGATAATTTTAAAATAATTATTTCAAGTGCTGTCACAATAATTTTAAATGTGGAAAACATAGCAATTAACAAGTAATTGCTTTAATGATTTACATAAGTATAAATTTTTAATTAAAAAATAGCATGAAAGCAGTAAATCTAATGATTTATTTATAGGTGACATAGAAAAGGAGACAAGTAAATTGGGTCATAACAGCATTTCACACTAAAAGACTAAAAGAAAGGCATGTTTTAGAAGTTTTAATAATGATCCAAAAAGTTTATAAAGCTACAGGGAATTTCTGGTTTTTTATGATAGAAAAAAAAATGTGGATAATAAAAAAGATTTTGTGTTTGGCTTTGGAATTTCCTTGTGTACTTATAACTTAATAAAGGTGTTTTCTGGTGATATGTCTTGAAATTGAACTATGAAGCTCCATGGTATGGCTTGAAAAGAACTTAGAAAGTTTATAAACACATTAGCATTGGAAACCCAAGAGGAAAGCTACCTACGATAATAAAAAGTCTAATTCCGTTGCTGACATCTGACTGCTGACAACTTTCCGACCTCTCCACTCCTCTTTCTCCTCTTGCCCCACATCTAGACAAGCTGAGAACATTTGAGTGTACCGTTCCTTGATGGCTCCAGGATGTTCAAACCACACAAGGCCTAGGCCATGTGTGCCAGTACTCTCATCCCCACTCAATCTCCTAGTGACCTTAAAAGCAGAGCCTGTCACCTTTCTCTGCTCTATCAAGCATTTTTGGATCAACTTGTGAGCCTGTCCTGCTCTCCCCAGAAAGCCACATTATGTAAGTAATGTCTTTTCATTTCTTCATTATGTGTGTGTGTGTGTGTTCATTAATCTTCACATCTGAATCAACTTCTAGATGTGGGTTCCATCTTGATACTGTGGAATGACCACAACACTTATCTACCCAGAACCACCTGGTCTAAAAATATCATAGCAAACTAATAAAAAAAGAATAGTGGCTAGTCACAGTGGCTCATGCTTGTGATCTCAGTAGTTTGGTAGACTCAGGCAGGAGGATTGCTTGAGCCCATGGTTTTGAGATCAGCCTAAGAAACATAGTAAGACCTCATCTCTACAAAAAAAAAATAATAATAATTATCCAGGCATAGTGGTTTGCACCTATAGTCTCAGCTACTTGGGATTGCCTGAGCACAGGAGGTCAAGGCTGTAGTGAGCCATGATTGTGCCACTGCACTCCAACCTAAAAGACTGAGTGAGTCCCAGACTCAAAAATTAAATTAAATTAATACTTTATTTTAAAAAGAACAGTAATATTTAATAAGGCAAATTCATATATCACAATGGTGGATCCAGTCACAATGTGAAGGTTCTCTTTTGAGTCTGGGTCCCACTCAGTCATTTAGGCTGGAGTGTAGTGGCATGATCATGGCTTCCTGTATTAGCCATAAAGTCTCAAGAAACAATTATTGAGTATGTATCTCTTAAGTCACTGTGCTAGGTGCTAGGATTTGGGGCGTAAGCAAGAAAATCAAACATGAATAAAATGTATTTCCTTGCCTCAAAGAAGCCCAGAAGGGACACAACAAACATTAACACAAGAAACACTACTAAATGCAATAAAGTGCTATAGTGTGGTCATTTCTGCGTGAAAATGCTGAGTAAGATAGCAGCTGAGCTTGCTTTTCATAGATTCATAGACTTCTATAGGTGGAGCAAGGAGGCCTATAATAGAGGAAATGAGAATTCTTAATGCGTTCAGGGAACTGGAAATTGCCAGAAGCAACAGTTGCAGGGAAGTGGAGGAACTACATCTCCCTTTTATAAGGAAGCATGAGGGACAAGTTTAGAAACAGAATGGCAGAAGAAAGGTCAATCTAAAACCTATTTTAATAGTCCAAGTGAGAGAAGAAGACCAAAATTTGTGGTTGTGATCAAAACCGAAATGAAGAAACTGGGAAACACTTTGGAATTGATAGAACTTGGAAAACTACACTTTGAGTTTGAGGGAATAAGTGTTAAAAATACCTTATGTTTTTTAAATAGGACAAATCTGATATTTATAAAATATAGTGTACCATGGGGTTAAATGTGATTTTTCTGGTTTACTCAGCTCCAAAGGTTAAGAACAATATAAACAGGCATCAAATACCCAATGCCTTCTACACAAAATACTAGACCACATAGATAGCACATGCTAAAAGACTAAAAATGGTTTTGCCTGCATTATCCAAGCATATTGATTGAGGATATATAAATGAATATAAATAATTATTTAATGAATTGAAGAAACCAGTCATAAGAATTCTTTTGGAGACAGTTATAGCTATGATGGGTGAACTAATTCCCCACTCCAGCAACACACTCACAGTGCACATAGGAAAGGGAAAGGGAAAGTGTTTCACCTCATCACTCATTCCCTGTCCCTAGCACAAGTGAGGCAGACTCCAAGACAACTATTTGGAGAGCTTTACATGTAGCCCCTGGAATCTGAGGAACACAGAAACTGGCACCCAATTTAGCTGAAGGCAGAGGTGTGACATAGTCTGACAGCAGAAAAGAGAAGAGGTGCTTGATGTGTATGTTCAGGGTCTGATGAAGACAAAGAATGAATGTGTTTCCTGGGTCATCTTAAAAGGGGTTGAATCTGGAGAAGGAATGATCTCGGAACTACAGATGAGAGACCTCTAGTGACCGAAGGGGAAAAATTTCCCAGTGATGTGGGGATTCCTTTGTGCCCATAAAAGTACCCCAGAAGAAAAAGAATCAACATTGAGTCAGCCATTTAGAATCCATCACTTTTTAAAAACAAGACAATTAACAATACAATAAATCAAACCCTGATTTGTATAATTTGCCATTTTCCATGGTGTAAATACTCTCTCTCATCATGACCAATTTCAAGCTATCAACATGACATCACTGAATGAGGCATTGAGAAGAAATGTGTAGTAGCAGAACAGTATATAATATTTTCAGTCATAGATACAATAGGTGTAAATAACCTCAAGAGTGGAGATAATAGCAAAATAATTAGAAAATGAGTTTTGAATATTTATTACCTTTGTCTTAGAACTTATTTGATTATTTGTTAATATAATTTAATGTTTAAAAATAGCTGTGGTAACAATCATTTCTCACATTTCCTGAAATTTTAACAACCAGCTTTCACAGATTCACAGTTGTACTGCAACACTGATTCATAGTTTAGAAAAACAGCCTATTGTATGACAAGAGTGACAATATCTTGAAGTAAAGCCACCTTAATGACTGAGGTTTGACTCCTGCATAACAGGGTTTTCTGAAGCAAGGTCTTTAAAAATGCCTGTGGTAGGCCAGGCGTGGTGGCTGACGTGAGTAATCCCAGTGCTTTGGTAGACTGAGGTGGGAGGATTGCTTGAGTCCGGGAATTTGAAACCATCCTGGGCAACAAAGAGAGACCTCATCTCTACAAAAAATGTAAAAATTAGCTGGGTGTGGTGGTTCATGCCTGTAGTCCTAGCTACTTGGGAGGCTGAGGAGTGTGGATCCCTTCAGTCCATGAGTTTGAGGCTACAGTGAGGTGTGATTGTACCACTGCATTCCAGTTTAAGCAACAGAATGAGACCCTGACTCAAAAAATAAATAAATAAAAAAGAAAACAATGCCCATAGTATGGCTAATCCTTCATAAAGAAACAATGCTTATAGCATAGATAAATCCCTCTTTTAAAACACACACACACACACACACACACACACACACACACACACACACACACACAATGCCTGTGGCATAGATACCCTTCATAAAGAAATAATGCCCATAGCCTAGATAACTCCTCATCTGCTCATCTAACCTTCCCCACCCCTGTAGTGGTCAGGTATTTTGTAAGAAAGTCTGAGATATGATCAGCTGCACATGTTTTACACACACACAAAAAAAACTTGTTATATAAAGCATCTTTTCTTAATGGCAGGTGCAGGGATCTATTGTCTTACTGCTGTCTGAGATATTTCTTTCTGAGAACTGGATTTGTCAGCTTCTTTCTTCACCCTCTCAACTCTCTCAGCTTGCTCACTGAGGACAACTGTTGAATAACATCTTTGCTCCCCTTCCTCTTTATCCAGCCTCAAATGTTAAAACTTTTTAAAGCATCAGCTCCTGGTCAGGAGAAGAGCTGAGACAAAAAAGAAAAAGAAACCAGCTTTGACGTTAGGTAAAACTTTAATTGGATGAGAGTCTGCAGTTTTTAATAATAGGTAGCACCAGACATTTTATTATCTGAGAAGGATCAAAAAAACCTTTGAAACCTAACAAGAATTTAATTTAAAGGAAAAAAAATACCTTTACAGGAAAAGTGTTGATAAATAAAAATGTTTCCTTTAACTTGTTCCCTAGAAATTCCAACTTGTTCAATACAACAGTTATATAAACAAATAAAAAACAAAGAAGAGGTTTTAGAGCAATATGAATCCAGTTTGTACTCAAAATGAATTGAGAAAGTCAAGGTAGTGTTGAGAATATGTTCAGGAAGCTTCACAAATTTTAGGCTTGAGGACATGTGGGAGTTAAAAGCATTGTAAGCTCGTTGAGATTATAAGCATAGATAAAATCCTTCAGACCAGGAAAAACCAACTGTTCAACAGTACACAGGCAGGCAACTTAACCATTAATCCTATTAGGTGGCACACACCGTGCTAGGACATTTAAATATATTGTGTCATACATCAAAACAACTCTACGAGGTAGATTTTATATCCTCTTTGTCAAAGAGGACACTAGGGCCCATATGAAGTAACTCATTGAATGGCCAATCACACAACAACAAAAAAAGCAGAAGCCATATTTGAACCCGAGTTAAAAGCTTTTAATCATTAACCATTCCACAAAATGTCACTGTTTTTCCCAATTTTAAATAAAGGAGTTTGAAATTAACATAAATACTTATTGTAGATATTTCTGAAGTCAGCTTAGAGAAAGATGGGAAGCTAGATTTTCTGACAGTTTAAAAGTTAGGGATGACTTTCAAGAGGGTAAATGGGGATGGCAGACTTCAGAAAATTTAGAAATAAAATAAAGGAAGCTATATATTGTTTAATCTTCTTCAGTTTTTCCAGATTAATCCTTGTCAACTACTATCTTTGTTTCTTTTTCTCTATCTCCTGTATTTCCCATGCTTATTTCTGCCACTAAGATTTTGTTTCTTGGGATATTTCCTACCTGGGTTGCTATATTTTTCTCCTCAGCCTATTCAAATTCTACTAGGCCTTCAAGGTTCAGTAAACATTCCACATCTTCTCCCAAGCTTTTCTTGCTAACTCCAGTTCCCACTAATCTTTTCCACCTCTTAACATACACCATAATATTTAGGAACACATTAGTCCTTCTTTGGATCCTCAGAGACTCAGATAAAATCCTTCAGATCAAGAAATAAAAGGGAGTTAAAAGGAGTTCATCAGAGTTAAAAGGGAGCTGACATTCTGTCATTTCCGCTGCCTCTTTACATGAAGCCTCCCTTATTTTTAAGAGCCCAGTGTTGTCTTCAGTCGCTTCTTCTCCTAAATTGTACCTATATTGCTCTCCCTGAGGATTTCATGTTTCAAAGCTATCTATATCTTACTTTTAACTCACCCCACATTCAGCATACTTACCTACTTTAATCAATCTACACTAAGGCAAGATTCATTGCTAACCTTTTCTTATTGCTCTTCCCTGAAGGTTCCTTAATAAAATCTCAGAAATTTCTGAAAGTTGGATACTCAGGTCAGTGTGGGAGGCAGCTATGTCAGTGGGGGAGACAGCTAGGTCTTGTCACTATACATCCTTGACAAAAGCCAGTCTTTAAATAGGGTAGAAAAAAAGGAGAGTTTGGGATCACCATCCCTTTGCATTTGAGAGAGAAGCTTCCCACTGCTTTGCTTCCCTTCCCATCTACAATGATCTCCCTAGATTTCCTCTGGAAACTTAAGTTTCAGCTACTATTTTCTGTAATCTCCACAAAGGGGAAACAGCTGTCATAATTCACAGGAGGATCTTGACCCTGGACAATGAATCTAGAAGTCTTTAGAAGGACTTCAGGGTCATCTCACTTTCCACCCACTTCCTAGTTCTTTTAGGACATTTGTACTGAAAACCTAATACTAACTGAAATTGGAGTTACAAAGGGAGATAAAAAATCATTTTTGAGATTAAATATAGAGTTTATGATGGTGGTGGGGTCAGGTAACAGGAAGTTACAATAAAGTGAGTTAAGTCTAAATTCAATGAATGACAAGATGTTATTGGACAAGATGTACACAGCATCAGTTGTAGACTACATAATGTCCGTCTTGTGGACATTAGATAAAGCTTCTTAGGGGAAATGGTGGCTTGATGAAACCAAAGGTCAATGAGAAGTTACAAATACTCAAAAAATAAAGAAAATTGATATCCTGGGAGCTGCTAGTGTAGTTCAGTCTGAATGGGGCACAATGTGAGTGAGATCACGGGAAAATAAGATGGCAAGGTAAGCACAACTAGATTAAAATGCGCTTAATGTATTATTTTCTCCTAGAAATGTTTTGTTTGGTTGCTAAACTAGTAACAGGAATTGGACTCACTTATTAAACTGCTTACTATTTAACATAGTAAGTCAAGGCACAATGACCATTATGGGTATCACTAAATATCAGTAATTACATAAGTGGTAGGTTTTTCTGTTCATATAGATTGGTTATTCTCAGAGTTTAAAGAATGAAAGAGGCATTAGTAATTACCAGTTTTAGAATGAACCATAAAGAAACAGAACCTTACTATTACAAAACAAGGGAAATAATTACATGAGACAGCAAAGATAATAGTAAACTA
The DNA here is from genome assembly GCA_027257055.1 of Cephalopachus bancanus. Taxonomy (NCBI): domain Eukaryota; kingdom Metazoa; phylum Chordata; class Mammalia; order Primates; family Tarsiidae; genus Cephalopachus; species Cephalopachus bancanus. The sequence continues at coordinate 9,351,124 of JAPVLO010000009.1, read as the reverse complement.
GTGTGAATAGTAAATCATGTAAATACAGTAAAAATAATTTTAAAATAATTCCGCCATTTCTAAAAAACAATTGAACATCACACAAAAAATGTTTAACAGTAAAATTAAGACTGAGAATATTTCACCCATCCCTCACACGTGCTATTTATTGAAAACTTGGGGGTTTTTTTGTTTACAAAATGGCAAGCGATTCTATATATTACTGGAAATTTTAGATGAGATCAAAGTTGTAAATGAAAATAACTCCGTAGAGAATAATTTACTAAGCAGTACTGCTTTGTTTCAGTGTCATGAAAAATGTGCTTCTACAAATAAAACATCTTGAATTGTTATGTGAAGGGGGCAATCAAGAGGTTTTCAAAGAATCCGTTTCTTCATCTATAAAGATGACAGCAGTGGGGTAGAGTGAAGTTCCTGAAGTCTCCTTCCACCACTAAGAGTTTAAGATCTGTGCTAAGACTAATTTCTCCCAGGCACAAAACTGATTTTTATGAGTGCTCTGCCCTGTGAGAACATGGGTCTGTCTTTAAATAAACAATTTGCCAAAATTCTTTTGGCAACCCATCTTCTTTTTAAAATTTTGTCTCCTCTTAATCAAATCTTCGTAGAATAACTACATTCAGGTGTAGCAACAGTATCGCAAAGCTCCAGAAACACCAACTCGCCGCCACACTTCTGGAAATGCAGCCCAAGGCAGACACGAGAGAGGACTAAGCGTGAGCTCGCGGGCACCCATAGGCCGGATACTCAGGATAAGGCACCGGAAGTGTCCGCCCCGCCGCGGCTTCCTCTCCCGGAAGCCAAACTGCTACAGCTCTGGCTAGGTATTGAGTAAACCACTGAAAATCAAGTATTCAGTAAACTCCAGTCTGAGAGCATGGAGGCAGCGCGCCCTCCCCCGGTGGCGGGCAAGTTTGTGGTGGTCGGCGGCGGCATAGCTGGTGTCACTTGTGCGGAGCAGGTAGGGCGGGCGCGCAGGCGGCGCCACTTAATTTTCCGATCCCAGAGGCGGTGGCGCTGGGAGCCTTTCCCTGCCCCCCCCACCGTCCTTTTCCGGGTCCCTCTTTCGCGGCGCCCTTTTCCCTCACTCCGTTCTCGCAGATTTTAGAAAGTGCAAGGTGATCCCCAGATGTTGTCCTTTGCTCGCAAGCTTTGTCTCGGCGCAGGGAGGAGTGGGGAAGCAAATTATAGCGCACAAACCAAAGCTGGGGAAGACGGTCTTTGATCCCTGTAATCCCAGAGCAGACCAGAGGACTTGGTGTTTATTTGTTTTACTTTTTTTTTTTTTGAGACAGTGTCTAGCTGTGTCACCCACGCTGGACTGCCTTAGCACAATCGTAGTTTATTGTAGTTTATAGCCTGGGCCCAAGCGATCCAGGAACCTCCCACCTTAGCTTCCCAAGTAGGTGGGTCTACAGGAAAGCGCCACCCGTGGCTTTTTTTTTTTTTTTTAAATAGACATGAGGTCTTATTATATTGCCCAGGCTGGTTTCAAATCCTGGCCTCAAGGAATCCTCCCACCTCAGCCTCCCAAAGCATAGGGCTTTGTATTTGTATTTGAAAAATCAACCTCCTTTCTTAATTGCCACAGGTGATTGAGTTCCGTGTCCAGTAGTTGCCAAGTCTTTAGTGAATCTAAACTATTTGATGAGGACACCCTAACATAAGTTTCCTGTACATAAGTTTCTTGTACTTCGGACTCCCAAGATAGAAGACATTTTTATTTCTAGTAATGTTTTTTAAAACAACCAACAAGGGATTAAATGCAGCTAGGGAATCCTTTCCTGATTATAATAAGTGGCCAGACCATATTTGATTTGATTATTTTGTTGATACAAACTAAAAATAAGCAATCACTGAAGTCATAAGAAATAGTGCAAAACATTCAAGTGTTTTTTAACTTTCTTGTTTGGATGCACTACATTTTCCGTTTATTCATCATGTGAGCACTTACCATCCAGACACAGTACTAAGGGCTGAGTAGTCAAATGTAAACAGGATGGTACACTGGGCTCACTAGACTCACAGCCTAGTGGAAGAGAAACTGTTTTCTTAAGGGTAGCTGTGGAGTTGGTACGGAGTGAATTAGGGAAGAGTATCTTTTCTCAAAGGAAGTATCCTTTTATCTCATTACCAAAGAATGAGAGAAAGTTTACTGTGTAGAAAAGAAAGACATTAAGTCATGCTAGAGAACTTAAGAAATTGCAGGTAGTCAAATGTTTCTGAGCACTGGAGTATCTGTGATCAAATGAAAAATTTTGAAGCATTAGTTACAATGTATTTGTGACAGAGCCAGCTGGTTAATATATGAAGCTGGAAAGCAATTTGAAGGTTATTTCGGTAGTGTAAAGAAGTTTTGAGGACTTGATCTACCAATGGAAACGGAAAGGGGGGAGATAAGTTACAGAATATACAAAGGAAAGAGGCAGGTGATAATATTGTCAAGTAGCATAGAAAGTTCAAATAAGATGAGACTAATAAGAATCCCATGGGTTTTAAGTGTGTATAGATGACATGAACATGCTCAGATTTTGTAGGGATAGAAGCCGAATTATAAAGGTTGGTAGAGTTGAGGAACCAGACTTTGAGATAAGAAAATGCTTTTGAAAGCTCAAAGTGAGGAAGACAGAAGTTGTAACTAGAGGAAAGTAATGAAGCAATGGCAAGTTAACCTCTACATTTTGTTAAAGCTAATATTAAAATAACTTTGCTTTCCCTGAATATATGCTTATTGGCAGAGGCAGAATAGCAGTGCCAAAGTGCCTGGGAAGTCAGACTTATATTCTCAGAGTTTAATATTGAGGGTTGCTTTAATTTCATACCACTACAGGCAAATTAAATATTTTTTTTTTAAATAAATAGAAGTTGGCTTAATTGTTAATTAGGAAGATAGTTTCTTCTCTTCCTCTGAATGATAACTTTAAATTGGTATACAAAATAGTTTAAGTAAATAAGATTTACTTCTTTATATCACTTTTTTTAATGCAAGAGGATGTCTTTGTTAGTGCAAGTGTGTTATTCATTTTATTAATATCAGAGTTTAACTCATCAATGCCCCATAAATATGAACAAGATTTAGGATAATAGAAAGACCTTTTTTTTCCTCCAAGATATGGAGATCTTTAGGAAAAGTGAGCTCTTAATTTCCTAGGTTATTTGCATTATTATAATTGCATTATCCCCACCATACCCCCACATACCATATATACCAAAAACCAGTACCTAAAGTTATTTATTGTACTTTTTTCTCTCTTGCTTTTTAAAAATAAGTTAGCTCTTCACTTTCCATCAGAAGATATTCTCCTGGTAACAGCATCTCCTGTTATTAAAGCAGTTACAAATTTCAGGCAGGTAAGAACCTTTGTATAACTTTCTTAAAATTAATTTGAAAAAAAATTGCAATAACTTGCATAGCAGTTCGGGAATGGTGGCATTTTTTTAATTGACAAGTAAAAATTTTATTTATGTTATGCAGTGTGATGTTTTGATACATGTGGAATAACTAATCAAGCTATTTAGCATATGCATCACTTTACATATTTATCATTTTTTGTGATGAGGACACTTAAAGTCTACTCTTAGCAATTTTCAAGCATACAATCTATTGTTATTAACTGTAGTCACCATGTTGTACAATAAATCTCTTGAACTTATTCCTCCTAAGTGAAGTTTTGTGTTCTTTGACCAATAACTTCCTATCCCTCTGCCTCCCAGCCTCTGGCAACTACTATTTTACTCTGTTTCTATGAGTCTAACTTTTAAAAAAATATATGAGGGGGACCCAAAAAGATCCAAAATTTATTATAAAATATTGTTTGCATGTATAAACTTCAGTCACCTTCAAAGTATTCTCTGTTTGATGTAACACATCTATTGAGATGCTTTTTCCACTGCTCAAAACAGTTTTTGAATGTCAATTTTGATGCCTTTTAGTGCTTCTGCTGTTTTTTGTTTCACCTCTTCCATATTTGGCAAAATGTTACCTTTTCAGGACTTTTTTCATCCAGGAAACAAAAAAATGACTTGGGGCAAGATCAGGTGCATAGGAACAGAAGGGCACAGGGCTCATGCTGTTTTCAAACTGCTGATGGTTCAACATGGTGTGGGCAGATGCGCTTGCATATCATCCATCATGAAAGGGTCAAAGGTATTGAAAGAATTTCCCCCAAAAAATTCACTGAAGCCAAACACAGCCTCTTAGAGCAGCACTACCTCATACACTGATGCCGACTGGTTCTTAGAACACTCACCCAGTGGGGAAAGCCTATACTACAAGGGTTCCGTCCTCCAAAAAAATCTGGGTTTTTTTGGGGTCCCCCCTTGCATGCTCCACATGTAAGTGAAATCACGCAGAATTTGTTTTTCTGTGCCTGGCTTATCTCACTTAACATAATGTCTTCCACTTCTACCCATGTTGGCACAAATGACAAGAGTTTCATTTTTTCTTTTTTAAAGACTGAACAGTATTACATTGTGTGTATATACTACATTTTCTTTTTTTATGTCATAATTTATGTATTTATTGATTGATGTAAAATGATTTTTTGCATTAAATGATATGACAGTCAAAAGAGTAATTTGGATGGTTATCATTTTCTTTATCTGTTCATCTGTTGTTAGACTCTTAGGTTGATTTTGTATGTTGATTCCGTATCTTGGCTACTGTGAATAAAGCTGCAGTGAACATGGGAATGTAGACATCTCTTTTACATACTGATTTTATATCCTTTGGATTTACATACTGTATCATATGGCAGTTAAATTTTTAATTTTTTGAGGAACCTCCATATTGTTTTTCATAATGGCTGTACTAATTTACCTCCTTATCAATAGTGTACCAGGGCTTTCTTTTCTCTACATCCTTACCAAAACTTGTTGCCTTTTGCCTTTTTGATAATACCCATTCTAACAGATAGGAAGTTATATTTCATTGTAGTTTTAATTTACATTTCCCTAATGATTAGTGATCTGGAGCATTTTTTTCATATATCTTTTGCCATTTGTATGTCTTTTAAGACATGTCTATTCAGGCCCTTTGCCCATTTTTAAATTTTTAAACTTGGGTTGCATTTTTTTTTTTTTTACTATTGAGATATTTGAGTTCCTTATATATTTTGAATATTAGCCTTTTATTGACTGTATTGTGTGCATATATTTTCTGCTACTCTGTGGGTTTTCTCTTTACTTTGTTTTTCTTGCTGCACAGAAACTTCTAAGTTTGATGTAATTCCATATATTACTTTTTGATTTGTTGCCTGTGCTTCAGGGATCATATCCAAAAAACTCTTTGCCCAGACCAACATCATGGAGCTTTTCCCCTGTTTTCTTCTACTACTTTTATAGCTTCAGATCTTATGTTTAAATATTAATCCATTTTAAGTTGATTTTTTTATGATATGAGATGAGGATCAAATTTTATTCTTCTACATGTGGATATCCAGTTTTCCCTGCAACGTTTATTGTAGAGACTTTTCCTCATTGTGTGTTGTACCTTTGTCAAAATTGATGTTCAAAATCAATTGACCATAAATGTATAGATTTATTTTTGGATTTCCTTCCTGTTCCATTGGACTGTGTATCTCTTTTTATGACAGAATCATGCTGTTTTGATTTCTCTAGCTTTGTAATAGATTTTCAAATAAGGTGGTGTGATGCTTTTGACTTTGTTCGATTTGCTCGAGATCGCCCTTGTTATTTGGGGTTTCTGGTTCCATACAAATTTTAGGATTGTTTTTCTGTTTCTGTGAAAAATGTCATCGGAATTTTGGTAGGGATTACATTGAATATATACATTACTTTGGATTTTTTGGATGTTTAATAATATTAATTCTTCTGATCCATGAATATGGAATACTGTTCTATTTATTTGTGACTTCAGTTTCTTTTCTCAGTGTTTTATATTTTTCAGGGTATAGATCTTTTACCATTTTTAATGTATTCCTTAAGTATTTGCAGGCTTTTTGAGGTATTGTAAACGGGATTTTTTTTCTTAATTTTGTTGTTGTTGTTAATGTATAGAAATGCTATGTTGAGCCAGGCTCGGTGGATCAGCCTGTAATTCCACGCCTTTGGGAGGCTGAGGTGAGTGGCTTGCCTGAGCCCGCAGCTTCAAGACCCGCCTGGGCAACTTGGCGAGACCTCATCTCTACAATAAATTAAAAATGAGCCGAGCATGGTAGCACGCACCTGTAATTCCTGCTACTTGGAAGGCTGAGGCGGAAGGATCGCCAGAGCCCAGCAGGTCGAGGCTGCGGTAGCTGGGAGCAGCCCTGCACTCCAGTCTGGGTGATGGAGTGAAAAGAAATGCTTGTTGATTCTGTATTCTGTAGCTTTGCTGAATTCATTCATTACTCCCAAAGGTTTTTGATGGAGTCTTTAGGGTTTTCTATCTATATAAAATCATGTCATACAAACAGGCACAATTTAACTTTTTCCTTTCAAATTTGGATGCCTTTTCTTTTTCTCTCTTACCTAATTCCTCTGAGTAGGACTTCTGGTACTGTGTTGACTAGAAATGATGAGAGTGAATCTCCTATCTTAGAGGAAAACACTTTCAACTTTTCACCATTGAGTATGATGTTAGCTGTGGATTTGTTGCATATGGTCTTTATTGTGTTGAGGTATATTCCTTGTGTGCCTAATTTGTTAAGAGGTTTTATCATGAAAGGATGTTAAATTTTGTTGCATATCTTCTCTGTATCTATAGGTATGGTCATATGGTTTTTATCCTTTATTTTGTTAATGTAGTATATCAAATTTATTGATTTGCATATGTTAATCCATCCTTGCTGCATATCAGAGATAAATTTCACTTGATCATGATAAATGATACTAGTGATTTACTGTTGAAAACAGTTGCTAGTATTTTGTTGAGGATTTTTGCACCTAGGTGCATAGGGATGTTAGCCTGTAATTTTCTTTTCTTGTGCTGTCCTTATATGGGTTTTGTATTAGGTAATGCTAGCCTCATAAAATGAGCTTGGAAATTTTCCCTCCTATTCAGGTTTTTGGAAGGATTTCAGAAAAGGTGATATTCTTTAAATGTTTGGTAGAATTCAGCAGTGAAGCCAGCTCCTGGCTTTTTTTTTTTTTTTTAATGGAAGACTTTTTATTATTGATTTAATCTCCTTATTTGTTATTTGTTCAGACTTTCTTTTTCTTAATGGTTTAATCTTGGTAAGTTATCTGTGTCTAGGAATTTGTATTTTTTCTTTATTTTATCTAATTTGGCAAGTAATTGTTTATTCTAGTCTATAATCTTTTGTATTTCTGTGATATCAGTTGCATTGTCTTCTGTTTCATTTCTCATTTATTTCCATCCTTCCCCTAACTTTGTGCTTAGTTTTTTCTTGTTTTCCTAGTTCTTTCAAGTGTAACTTTAAGTTGTTTATTTGGTATTTTCTTCTTTGATATAGGTGATTATTGCTATAAATTTCCCTCTTAGAACTGATTTTTCTGCATGCATAAGATCTCGTATATGTTTTTCCATTTTTGTTCATCTCAAGGTACTCTTTCTCTTTTAATTTCTTCTTTGACCCATTGGTTCTTTAGGATCATGTTGTTTAATTTCCACGTATTTCTGAATTTTGGGGTTTTTTCTGTTATTGATTTATAGTTTCATAACATTGTGGTCAGGAAAGGTAATTTATGAGGGAGACCCCAAAAAATCCATAATTTATTTGTATAAAATTGTATATTTTTACATGTTTAAGCGTCTGTCACCTTCACAGTATTCTCTGTGTCAGTATATCTATTTTTTCTTTTAATTTTTTTTCTATTTTTTATTTTAAAGACGTGGAGTACAATTCAGAGTTAGGTATACAAACACTGATTATGCAGGTACCCTTGTTGATGAGGTATGCCCTTCCCTCCCCTAGCAGTTTCCTTCAACTGCCAATCCCAACCCCCCCTCCCCTGACATTTTCCCATTACTGCCAAATGTTTTCTTATAATTTTATAATTGTTCAAGGTCTGCTTATGAGTGAAAACATATGGTACTGTTCTTTGTTTCCGTGATAGATCACTGAGTATGATCGACTCCAAATCCATCCAAGTGGCTGCGAAGTCCATATGTTTGTCCTTCTTTATGGCTGCATAATATTCCATTGTGTATATGTACCACATTTTTTTTTTTTATCCAGTTCAGTTTCGATAGGCAACATGGTTGGTTCTATGTTTTTGCTATTGTGAATAGAGCTGCAACAAGTATATGTGTGCATGTATCTTTTTTATAGAATGATTTGATTTCCTTTGGGTATATTCCCAATAGGGAAATTGCTGGGTCATATGGAAGGTCAGTTTCTAGTTCTTTCAGAAGTCACCACACTGTCTTCCAAAGAGTTTGCATCCCCACCAGCAGTGTAGAAGCATTCCTTTTTCTCCACATCCTCGCCAGCATCTGTTGTTTGTTTTATTAATGATGGCCATTCTTACTGGGGTTAGGTGGTATCTCAGTGTGGTTTTGATTTGCATTTCTCTGATGATGAGTGAGGCTGAGGATTTTTTCATGTGTCTGTTGCCTGCCCATATGTCTTCTTTTGAGAAGTGTCTATTCATGTCTTTTGCCTACTTTTTAATGGGGCTGTTTGTTTTTTTCCTTTCGGAGCATTTGAGTTCTTTGTAGATCCTAGATGTTAGGCCTTTGTCACATATACAGTTGGCAAATATTTTTTCCCATTCTGTGGGCTGTCTCCGTGCATTCTTGATGGTTTCTTTTGCTTTGCAGAAGCTTGTTAATTTGATGAGGTCCCACTTGTCTATCTTCTTTCTTTTTTTTTTGAGTCGGAGTCTCACTCTGTCGCCCAGACTGGAGTGCAGTGGCCGCTCCCTGCCACCGCAGCCTCGACCTGCTGGGCTCTGGTGATCCTTCTGCCTCAGCCTTCCAAATAGCAGGAATCACAGGCATGCGCTACTATGCCCGGCTGATTTTTTGATTTATTGTAGAGATGAGGTCTTGCTGCCCAGGCGGGTCTCCAACCCGCGGGCTCAGGCAATCCACTCACCTTAGCCTCCCAAAGGCGTGGGATTACAGGCTGAGCCACTGAGCCCAGCTATCTTATTTCTTAAGGTATTGGCCTTCAGGGTTCTGAATAGGAATTGGTTGCCAGTTCCAATTTCCATAAGGGAGTCTCCTGCATTTTATAAGATTCTTATAGTTTAAGGTTTTATGTTTAAGTCTTTGATCCATTTAGAGTTAATTTTTGTGTATGGTAATAGGAAGGGGTCTGTTTCAATCTTCTGCATGTGGTCAGCCAGTTTTCCCAGCACCATTTACTGAATAGTTTCTCCTCTCCCCAGCGATTGTTGTTGGAGGCTTTGTCAAAGATGAGTTGGTTGAGGAATTGAGGCTTTTCTTCTGGAATCTCTGTCCTGTTCCATTGGTCTGTGTGCCTGTTCTTGTACCATGACCAGGCTGTGTTTATTACTGAAGCCTTATAGTAAAGTTTGAAGCCTGAAGTATGATACCTCCTGCTTTGTTTCTTTTGCTAAGGATTGTTTTGGTTATTTGTGGTGGTTTATGTTTCCATATGAATTTCTGTATTGTCATTTCCAGGTCTGAGAAGAATGATGTTGGTAACTTAATGGGTATTGCGTTGAATCTGTAGATTGCCTTTGGTAGGATGGACATTTTAATGTTGATTCTTCCTATCCATGAGCATGGAATATTTCCATTTGTTTGTGTCATCTTGGATTTCTTTGAGCAGTGTTTTATAGTTCTCATTGAACTGCCCCACCGTCAATATGGTGGTGGGGTGTCTCTCTTGTACCCTTCCGTGGAAACTTGCCTCTGGACTCCATCCACAGCCCCTTCCAGCATCCTGCAAGATGCTGAAGTGATGTGGCAAAGCCCGGAGCAGTTTCTCTCCTGCTTCAATGGTGAGGGAGCGCCTGGGACAATAGTGTCTCCCCACTGCTTTTCAAAGGTAAACTTCTGTCCATTTTTAAAAAACTATGGTGCTCCTCTCCTGCGACCCAGGAAGAGCCAGGGATGAAGTAGAGAAGCTATAGCACCTGCTGTTGCACCAGGGGCCTGGCCACCCGCACACGACCCCCACTTAGACACTCTCCCAGTGTTTTCTTGTCAGGCAGGGTTTGTTGATTAACAAAGAAAGAAAGAAAAGAAAAGAAAGAGAAAATGATGCTCAGCTTCTGCATCCTGGGAATCGCTAGGGTCCAAGCCCAGAGGCAGTGGCACCAGCTGCTGCACCAGGAGAGCCCTGGCTGCTGGCTCCCTGTCCCTCACTCAGTCAGCCACTCACACGCCCACTCGCTCACCAGCACATACACAAAATTTTCCATACACTTACTCACGGGGACTCGAATAGTCCGACTGGCTCGGCTGCCATCTTCCCCGCCTCTTCTGTCAGTATACCTATTGAGACACTTTTCCCACTGCTCAAAAGTTTTCACATTCGTCAATTTTGATGCCTTTTAGTGCTTCTACCTTTTTTTGTTTCGCCCCTTGCACATTGGTAGAATGTTTCCCTCTAAGAACATTTTTTCATCTAGGGAAGCAAAAAAAGTTGCTCAGGGTAAGATTAGGTGAATAGAGAGGGTGGGAAATAGGATCATGTTGTTTTTGCTCATAAACTGCAGAACATTTAGTACCATGTGGGCAAGTGTGCTCATAAATCATCTGTCATTAAATGGACAAACACGTTGAAAGAATCTCCAAAAAAATTCACTGAAACTGAATGCACCCTCTCACAACAACACTAGCTGGTACACTGATGCCGATGGGTAAGAAGGATAAGGAAATAGACAAGCTGTTCAGTTAAACTGTAGAGGAATATGTGGTATTATCCCTCATTGTACAGACCAGAAAATTATGGTTCCATGACTCCCCTGACTTACCCAAGAGTGGCAGAACTAATTGAGTTTAGGTCTTAAAATGCTGAATGTGATTCTCATTCCACTGTATGTAGTACAATGGCTAACAACAGTAATATATAAAAGCAAATGAAAGTATTTTTATTGTTTAAAATTTTTTAAAGAGGATGTGTTATAATTGTATACATTTTAACCTGTTTGATCTTATACAGATTTCTAAAACCTTAGAAGAATTTGATGTTGAAGAACAATCAAGTACCATGTTAGAAAATCGCTTCCCCAACATTAAGGTTATAGAATCTGGAGTAAAGCAATTGAAGAGTGAAGAATACGTAAGACTTTTTTTTCTTAATGGCATTTTCTATTATTAAATCTTGTTGAGGTTTTGCCTGCTTTCTTTTGACCTCACCTCTACACCACCATGTATTTTCCTTTTATGTAAAGGTTAGTTACATTGATTCCCATTATTATTTCAAAAATTTATACTTTTTTTTTATTTTTTAGGATTATATAATTTGGTTTGGCATTTTAATTTCCACATTTGAAATTAAATTAATGTTTATAAAGTGTCCACTATATTCTGGGTACTGCATTAGGTGCTGAGATACAACAGTAATAATAATGCAAGATGCCTGCTCCTAGGAGCTGCCAGTGCCATAGGGAATATAGACGTACATACTATAATTATGTGGGCATGTAAAAGCACAGTCATTGAAATATTATCAAAGTTCTGATATTAGGTAATTAGGAAGACTTCGCCGAGAGTATTAAATTTGAGCTGGATTTCAAAAGATGAGTGAATTAAGAGTTCTCTTAGTGGAAAGGGGGATTCTTTCTTTTCATCCTTCAAAACACACAAGGGAATTGAAATATTTTATTGATATATTGGTTTCTTTTTTTTCTGATTGTTGGTGTTTTTTTGGTTTTTTTTTTAAAGGTGTGGAGTACAATTCAGGGTTAGGTATACAAACATTGATTATGCAGGTACTCTTGTTGATGAGGTGTGCCCCTCCCTTCCCTAGCAGTTTCCCTCAACTGCCAATCCCATCCCCTCCCTCTCCTGGCAGTTTCCCACTACTGCCAATTCCTTTCTTATAGTAGTATGATAATTGTTCAAGGTCCACTTATGAGTGAGTACATATGGTACTCTGTTCTTTGTTTCTGTAATAGATCACTGAGTATGATAAACTCTAAATCCATCCAAGTTGCTGTGAAGTCCATATGTTTGTCCGGAAAGGGGGATTCTAAGAGGAGATTGAATGTTCAAAGTCCCAAGAATAAAGAAAAAGGGATATGAAGAATAGTGAGATTAGTAAAGGAGAATGACAAACAAGGCTAAAGAAATAAGTAAATAAGATTTTGGGGCTTTTTATGTTGTACTAAGAAGTTTTGTTGTATTTAGAAAAATTGTAAAGTGATTTTAAGTATGAACAACAATGATAAAATAGATCTTTTTTTTTTAAGGGTGATACATCCAACAGCAGTGTTAAGGATGAACTGAGATGGAGCAAGTAGCTAGTCGCCAACAACCAAATTAGAAGATGTTCTCAATAGTCTGAAATGATGTAAAACCTGAACTAAGACTGGGAAAAAATACCCTAGATTTGAGTGAGATTTCTACTCTAAACTCATCACAACTCAAGACTTCCTTGCATATAAGGATAAATAAGGCAGTATCAGGAAAGGATGTTGTTAGATGATTTACAGTATTCTCAGATGAGCTTTAGGCAACATGGGAAATTGGGTTTGTAGTTTCTGTAAGGTAGCTCTAATTTATGAGTTCTCTCTTAGGGAAAAAAGTATTCATCACATTTGAAACACAATAATTTGAGAGAGGAAAATGTACTGAATTTTATAAAAAATAAAATGTCTGAATCCTAAAACCAGAGTAAATTTTTAATACTTATAATGGTAATATGTATTCCAAATAACATACCTGTCAATTAATTTTGCAAGTTGAGGTTGGTTCTCAAGCGTACTAAATGAATTGTGAGTGAACTTATATAGTATGGTATTTAAAAGAATTAGAGTGCTTCTGTTATCATTTCAAAAGTATTCCATATGTAGTGCATATCTGCCTTCTATTATCCATTGTCCTTTACACTTTTTAGTGAATTAGAGATAGTGTTTTACTTTCATGTCTACTGCCAAAAATTTAGCCATTTTATTTGTGTTGTTTGTTTTTACAGTAGCAAAGTGCACATTATTTTTAAGTTTGGTCAGTGCCTATAATTTCTATTTCTGTCAGATACAGTTCTCACCACATTATCTGAAGAAAGACGTATAAAATTTCTATATGGATTGTACTATGTTGTATTATTGTTTTATGTGTTTGTTATGCCGCTGAAGAGTTAGATTATAAATGTCTCAATGAATATTAAGTGCTATAATACAATTTGCCAAGTTTTGTAAATTAAACATGTGGCACAAATGTTAACCCCTAAACATTCCAGCACAGTCAAGTATCTCTCATAGTAGTATGCACTTAGGTTTATCAGCTTTCTTAATGAAATCTACACGTAAGTAGATTTTCATTGAGTATTAAAGATAGATTTCTAATATGTATTTTTATACCCATTAATGTTATGAAATAATAATACAACTTTAAAGCCAATACATACAAGGATTAAAAGTTAACATCCTTTTTTTACATATTAAAACAACATTTAGTTTGCTAATAAAGTGATTCTTATTTGTATTTAAGAATATAAATACTGTTTTTTAGCACCTCTAATCATTTTAGGTTAAGAAGAAATATAATCTCTTCTACCATATACTACCTCTCTGTAGTCTTAACAGATATGAAAATATGAGATAATTAGAATCACTAGGTCTTTCAGTAACTTCCATTGAGATCGGCTATCTTCATCAAGGCCTGTCCCAGGTATAATATGATAGGAATGCTCAATTTCAAAATGTCTTAAAGTTTAGTTTCTAACCTGAGGTCAACATACATTTTCAAACAACCTGAGATTCCTTGAAGTTTAATGCAAAACTTTGTATGAATGTGTCTTTTTAGTCCAGGAGAGAAAGACTAGTTTTCATTAAATTCTGAAAATGGTCCATGACCCTAAAATGACTAAGAATCACTGAATTAGGGAATGTATTGTCATGCTTGATTTTGTAATTGCTATAGCAAAGTATTTAGTGCCACCAAGTGGCAACCTTAATATATTAGTTTTGCCTTACTGAATTTTTAATTTAAAGTGCCCAGTTGTACCCATGTATAAATATGTGTCTTCTCTTCCTCTCATTGCTATATGTTTACAGTGCATTTTAACAGAAGATGGCAATAAGCATGTATATAAGAAACTCTGTCTGTGTGCTGGAGCTAAACCAAAGTTGATATGTGAAGGAAATCCTTATGTATTAGGAATCCGTGATACAGACAGTGCTCAGGTAACATTTTAAGGTTGGGTCATATGAAGGGAACTTGAAGATTTCTTAGAATTTTGTACATCTGTATTCAAGTGTTCCACTTATGATATTAATTCTTAAACTATAATAGCAAAAGGGGGAGGTTTTGGTTTCATGATTCATAAATCAGAGTGGTTATAATGTTTTATTACTGCCAATTTGTTTGGTTTTAGTTCACATTTTTTTCTTGTTTTTTAGTTCATGCTGATGCCTTATGTTCTTTTGGTTATGTAGTATCTTAGATATAATGACTGCCGAATGTTACAACTGACATTATACACATTACCCAACTTTGGGAATATGTGATTTGCAACCTAATTAATATAAGAATTTTTTTCAAAAAAGTAAAGCCTATCAAAAATTTACCAATTTTATTCCCCCAACAATAAAATTAATATTCAAAAGGCATTTGTGGTATGAAATCATAATAATATTGGAACTGAAAATGTCACTTGGTTTATTGCTCTGCCCGTAGAACAATGGTAATATATCCCAATAAGGTTAAACTTCTGTATATGCAGCATTATACAACTTCTTTTGGTAATTTAATTTAGGGTTTATTAACCCCTATTACTAAGAATCTCTTACTAGTTTCACCAGTGACTTTGTCTTACCTCAAGCTCATTGTTGTTTTATCCCAAAAGGTAATGATTTTAAAAATTGATAATATTTTCTTTCAGCCTGTTCTCTTAATTAAATAATTTGGAATTTACAGAAAACTGAAGGAACTGGATTATTTTCTTGTGAACTTTAGGTTCATGTTATCAGAGACTGAGCTCATAACTATTTTAGCTAGTCCTTCTACAAACATGAACTAATTGAATCCTCACAATAATCCTGTGTAAATGGATTTACAGATAGGAAACTGAGATTGAAAGATTAAGTATTTACCTATACTAAGGTAGTGATTAAGTTTATCAAAAGCACAATTCTAAGCTTATACCTTTCATCTCTATTTCTGTTGCTCTCTCCAGATTTTTCTTAAGTTGCAGCTCTCAATGAAGAACAAATTTAACTTCAAGTTTTTTTTTTCTTGTAAAATTTTAAAGAAGTCTATTTTAGTAAATATTATAAGCTTTGGGGTCAATTTAATAGAAATGGTAACTTAGTAGGAGGAATTTTCTGTTCAGATGTCATTCTGCAGCAATTACACTGTCCTATATTTTTGAAAGTCAGAAGAATTACCACTGGCTTTTCCAAGCTCATTGTGATCCTTTTTCTGGGGATCAGTTACCTGTCATGTAATGGTATAACAATATTTTTCAGTAAATATTAGATATTTATTATATGCCTACTACTCCTAACAGATTTATTTACATCATCTAACATAATCCCTACAGAAACCTTTGTAGTCACTTATTATTTCCATTTATATAGTTGAAGAACCTGAAGTGCAGAGAGGTTAAGCAATTTGCCCAAGGTCATCCAGTTACTAATTGCTAGAGCCAGTGACTCCAGAGTCTGTGCTGTTACCCACTATGCTGCTGTGCTTTGCATTCCTGAAAGTTTTAAGTATTGAGTGACTGTAGGAAAAAATGTCAACTGAGAGTCCAGGTGAAAAGAAATAGTTGGTCAAATAGTTGGGAATGGTACACTAAAGACAGTGCCTCCTCTCTACATGTCATGACATAAAAGACAAGGAAAATCAGGAGAGACATTGCTGTAAGGGCAGCTTGGAATGAAGCATAAAGGGAAGCATTTATAATATCAGTTGGGAGGTTGCACTGGCAGAGTGGGTAAGATGTATTTTGTGGTTCCTTTTTAAGTTTGATAAGATACTTAAAATTTTTAGACTATTATCATGAAGTTTCTTACTTCTTGTATTGCCTACTGATACAAAACAGTATCTCACTATTTTCTTTTTAATGTAGGAATTCCAGAAACAGCTTACTAAAGCTAAAAGAATAATGATCATAGGGAATGGTGGCATTGCACTTGAGCTAGTGTAAGTATATGTTTTTAAGTATTACTTAATAATAGCTCTGTGACTTGTGATTATTAGCAAACTAGAAAGCATTTTTTATTCTGAAAAGCAAAAATATTATTTCATATGTTTTCAAGGAGAAAAATCTACTTTATTTTTTAGCTTTCATGGAGTCCATGGTTGTAGAAATTTCCTTATAAAACATAATGTTTCAAGAATGCTTTAGGTCTCAAGGGGTCATAATACTGGTAACTGGCCATATTTGGCTGTAGGTGTATTTTATAAGTATATACTGTGTTTAAAAATAATTTTAATGGGTATACTTTTAGAGATTTCTAGTCATAGCCCCCACCACTTTTAATGCTTTTACTGTATGTCATGCTTTACTCACATATTACCTCACTGGTCAGTGAAACCCAAAATGTTTGTGACTCCTATTTTAGGATATTTAGTATCCAGCTCTTGGTTTTTGAAAGTTTGGAAAATGTGAACACATTAATTAATATGGAATATTTTCATCTGAAGAAGATATCTCAAGTTCAAAAAACATTGAGAAATACCCTGCTGTGGCTTGTAGAGCTTTGGTTTTATCTTTCAGCACATAGTTGACATAGAATGGTCTGGATCTTTTTCAGGCTAGAAAGTTGGGTGAAATCACAAAGAGGACAAATTTGAATTAAAATAGGGAATCTGTCCAAGTCCTGTCCTTTCTCACTTGCTTCCTTTCCAACTTTTAGACTAGATTTTTTGCCCCTCTCTTTTAGAGGATGGTCAATTCCTAAGGAAACCTGTAAGTTCTTACTCTTGCCTGAGTACTAGGAGTGGCAGTCATTACTATGATTATGAAGTTTGTGGCATTGTATAGAGAAAGGCAGAGGAAATTAGAATGAAAACCAAAATGTGAGCCAAAAGGGAGAAGGAACAGATTTATTGTAAAAGGGGCTTCAAATTCTTCTTCTTTTTCTTTTTTTTTAATCTTTTTTTTTTTTTTTTTGAGTTGGAATCTCACTCGGTCACCTAGACTGGAGTGCAGTGGCCGCTTCTAGCCACTGCAGCCTCACCTGCTGGGCTCCAGCAATCCTTCCGCCTTAGCCTTCCGAGTAGCTGGAACTAAAGGCGCGCGCTACCATGCCTGGCTAATTTTTTGATTTATTGTAGAGATGAGGTCTCACTGCCCAGGCGGGTCTCGAACCCGCGGGCTCAGGCAATCCACTCACCTCAGCGTCCCAAAGGCGCGGGATTACAGGCTGAGTCACCGAGCCCGGCTCAAATTCTTACATACACATGACATCTTATTCATTAGCTATCACCAAAGTATCACATATTATAATTATTATTTACATTTTAAAACTTTCCTGTGTTCAAAAGTCTTCAAAGTTTCACAACATTTAATCCTATTCCTCATTTTATTTTTGTTGAAGACTGAAGACTATATAATTGGATAAAGCTTATAATTTTATATTTAGTAAGCTCTTCTTTGATAGTTTAAGAAAGGTTGTATGTAATATTATTCTTTAAATTGATCATTGAATGATAAAACCTAATCACTGAATGATAGGTCTTTGTTTCTCTTGATGAAAAACTGACATACCCAAACCCTTTCTACTCTTTAATATATAGCCTCCGTGTTCCAGAGACTAATGCTAACTTTTTTCAATATACGTTTACTTCACTTATTATCTGTTGTCTTCTTTCCAAGTCTAGGTGAATCTTTTTCTTTTCAAACCAATACCGTTTTTCACAACTTCACAAAACTAATACTTCACTGTTGTCTGTTTTTTAGAGTGGTTTTAAAAATTAAAGCAGTATTTCCCTTATGTGAATCTTGCTGAGAGCACAGTTCAAGTTAGAAAGGATTTGGAGGTATCTTGTGATGTAGAGCACATACAGGGGTCATTTGTGGTTACTTGTAATAACTTGGCCTGCTAGTCATCAGTTTGTTAAATTACACTGATATGTTTTATAATGTTATATTACTTTAAAATATGAAAAATGGTAATACAGAAATACTTTCAGTATATAAAAAAGTAAAATATTTCATGACTGTATGTATATGTGTAAATTGAAATATAAACTTTATTACCAAATAATGTGTATGTTCTACTTTCTGCTAGTCAGCAATGCTATAAGACCTGAGAAGCATAAAACAGAATGTTCATCCAGTAATCTGTAATTTAGTGATTATAAATGTTTGCTGGAAAAGGGAAGCAGTAAAAATAAAGTCTTATTAGATGAAACAATGGACTTGTCAAAAAGTATGAATATAAGGTGAACTGAAGTCAGATGTACTAAACCTTTTTCTATCATTTATTGATTAATCTTAGAAAGTCATATAACCAATGTTACATTACATCAGTCTGTAAAATAAAGATGGCAATAGTTTGTAATAGTTTGTATCATAAATAAACGTTAAAAATTAATAGCCAATATTTTTATTACTATTGCAAGTTCAGATAAAATCCTATTATAGTTAGGATGGCCGTATATTCTGTTTGTCCGGGATTGTCCTCATTCACACCAGTTGTACCAAGAGCAAGTATTAGTATCAGAGAGTATCCCAGGTTGGATGATAAATTATGTGATCATCTTAATTATAATGACTCCAAGGACTTTGTGAAATGGATATTGTTAAGAGAACCACATTCTCAGTGTCCAAACCTAGAAGTAATATATCAGATGCCCAGGAGCTCTGGCTGTTGGTTAGCAGTAATGGAAGTCGGCTTATATTTATTATGTCCATTCCTTTCTTCCTGTAAGATCCGTGATCTTTCTGTGAACTGGATCTTTCTTTGGCTAGATGGTTTGGGTATTTTTGAGATGAAGGGAATTAAATGCAAGGTAATGGTTCTTTCATAACAAAATTAAGATTTTTAGCTTATGACTCTAATTTTCTTCTTTTTCTGTCACCTTCCATAATGTGCTTTGAGTATATAAAAAAAATTGTTATTACAGAAGTAAAGGATTCTCAATATTGTGGCTGTCTGTCTCTCTCTCTCTATAATATATATACAACACACATATATCCATTATTGATTATACTATAACCAGATAAAACACTGCTTACACATTCATATAACTAAGTTGTAGAAATTGGACATTTTAAGATGATATTCAATGTAATGAAATTTTACTTGATATTCAGCACACATATTTGTCACTTACAGGCTCTTTCAGTAAGCCAGTTAAATTCATTTTACTGTTTTATTTTTAACTCTTAATATTCTTAAAGAATGTTATATTCCTCTTTATATTCTATCTTTCCCAATAGTTATTTTTAAGTATTTTTAACTTTTGTTTTAGGGGATGTTATTTGCAGATACAAAGATTTTCTGCTTAGATTTTTTTAAATTACTCTCAGTAACTTTAGTATTCCATTTAGGTATGAAGTTGAAGGCTGTGAAGTGATTTGGGCCATTAAAGATAAAGCTATAGGGAACACTTTCTTCGATGCAGGAGCAGCTGAATTCTTGACTTCGAAGCTCATTGCTGAAAAACTAGAGGCTAAAATTGCACATAAAAGAACCAGATATACAACTGAAGGTAAGTATAACATCTAGCTTATTACTTGTCATACAAAACTTTTTTTTTTTTTACCATATAGAAAGGGCTGTAAGAAAACTGAGTAAAATATATGTGGGAGATAATAATATGGATAATGCTTATTTCTATATCCTTACATGAAGTTTTCAGATTTTATATAACATATATATACACACACATATAAAGTTAAAACAGGAAATACCAGATGAATTAAATAAATCAGCCCATCTGCATCTTTGCAAACAGATACTACAGTTTAGCAACACATAAGGTATTGTCTAAAAAATGCAATGAATCTAAAAACTTTTAGAATATAAAGTTTAACAAGAATTTTGTAAGTTTTGGAGGTGCTAAAAATTGACAAAATTTTAAAAATTTGATGGCTAATTTTCTTATCCTTCAAATTAATCAATGTAACATCCAAAAGACACACAGAATGTGCTAATCCTCAATGCTCAGTTGAAAGATTATCAATTTTCTAGGTCTACATCAGAAAATATTAAAATAATAAAATGATTAATATAAATTTTTTAAAAGTTAGTTGTGCTATATGTCTGTGTGTTTGTATGTATATGGATTATTACATTGCCTAAAAGCTTCAGGACTCGAGCATAATTCTCATCTGGTGATTTTTATATCATTTAATTTCATCTCTCCAGGAAGGAAGAAGGAAGCAAGAACCAAATCTAAAGCTGATAATGTAGGCAGTGCCTTGGGACCAGATTGGCATGAAGGCTTGACTCTTAAAGGAACAAAAGACGTATGTTTTCCTACACTGATTAAACATGTCTAAAATGTAATTTTAAATTTTGGGTCATTTGTTAAAGACTGATTGCAAATATATAGTTAAAGGATTGCTAGATCACTTTACTTAAAATCCATAGTGCTAGGAAAACTACTACAAAACTTACTTGGTCCAGTTTCCCACCAAATATAAGTGAATATCAAAGTCATCAAAGACTAGATCTCAGCCTACTTTTTCACTCCTGTGAAAAGTTGTGATAAATACGAGGGTGAGCCTCTCCCCTCTTAAAAAAACCTGTTATCTTTTTTTATTTTTGAAGACGGGCCCCTTGTAGTACAGGCTTCTTCTCTAGGTAAGTGTTCTAGGAACATGTCAGTATCAGTGTACCAGCTAGCATTATTGTGAGAGGCTTCAGTGAATTCAGTGAATTCAGCTTCAGTGAATTTTTTTGTTTTGGAGATTCTTTCAGCACATTTGCCTATTTCATGATAGGTGATTTACGAGCACACCTGCACACACCGCACTGAGTGATCAGCAGGTTTTGACCAAAAATGGCTTGACTTCCATACCCCACCCTCCTAGTTACCTCATCTCATTCCAGTAGACTTTTGTTTCCGAGGTGAAAAAAGTCCTTAAAGGGAAACATTTTACCAGTGTGGAAGAGATGAAATAAAAAAACGGCAGAAGCACTAAAAGACATTAAAATTGACAAGTTCAGAAACTTTTGTGCAGTGGAAAAAGTGTCTTGATAGATGTATTGCATCAAGTGGAGAGTACCTTGAAGGTTACTGAAGTTTAAACATGTAAGAATGAACACACAGTTTTTCTATAAATAAATTCCGGATTTTTGGGAGTCCCCCCCTCAAATGTGTTTTTTGGGGTCTACCATTATATACAGGCATACCTTGGAGATACAGCGGGTTCAGTTCCAGACCACTGCAGTAAAGCAAATACTACAATATAGCAAGTCACATGAACTTTTTGGTTTCTCAGTGCATATAAAAGTCATGGTATATACTGCATCTGTTGTGAAGTAGCATTATGTCTTTAAAAAAATGGATATACTTTTAAAAAATGACTTTATGGGCCAGGCACAGTTGGCTCAAGCCTGTAATCCCAGCACTTTGGGAGGCCAAAGCGAGAGGATTGCCAGAGCTCAGGAGTTTGAGACCAACCTGGGCAACTTGGCGAGACCTCATCTCTACAATAAATCAAAAAATAAGCTGGGCGTGGTAGTGCATGCCTGTAGTTCCAGCTACTTGGAAGGCTGAGGTGGAAGGATTACCTAAGCCCAGCAGGTCGAGGCTGTGGTGACTGTGAGTGTGCCACTGCACTCCAGCCTGGGCAACTCCAGGCTGGTCTCAAACCCCTGAGCTCAGGCAATCCTCTCACCTTGGCCTCCAAAAGTGCTGGGATTACAGTACTCCAACTCCAAAAAAAAAAAAAAAAATGACTTTATTGCTAATAAATACTAACAATCATCTGAGGCTTCAGCAAGTAACAATCTTTTTGCTGGTGGACGGTATGGCCTCGTTGGTGACTGTTGATTGATTAGAGTGGTGGTTGCTGAAGGTTAGGGTAGCTGTGACAACTTCTTAAAATAAGATAACAATGAAGTTTGCTGCATCAGTTGACTCTTCCTCTCATGATTTTTCTGTAGCATGCAATATATAAGAGCACTTTATCCACAGTAGAATGTCTTTCAAAATCAGAGTTCTCTCAAACCCTGCTACTGCTTTGTCAACTAAGTTTTTATGATACTCTAAATCCTTTGTTATCATTTCAACAATACTAACTGCATCTTCACAGGATTAACTTCCATCTCTAAAAACTACTTTCTGTGTTCCTCCATAAGAAACAACTTCTCATCCATTCAAGTTTTATCAAGAGATTGCAGCAGTGTAGTCACATCTTCAGGCTCCACTTCTAGTTCTAATTTTCTCGCTTTCTCCATCACATCTGCAGTTCTTTCCTACACTGAAATCTTGAACTCCTCAAAGTCATCCATAAGGTAGTAATCAACTTCTTCCAAATTCCTGTTAATATTACTATTTTCACTTCTTTCCTTAAATCACAAATGTTCACAATGGCATCTAGAATGGTGTATCCTTTCCAGAAGTTTTCAATTTACTTAACAGATCCATCAAAAGTATTACTATCTATGGGAGCTATAGCCTTACAAAATGTATTTCCTAAATAATAAAACTTAAAATCAAAATTACTCCTTGATCCATGGACTGCAGAATGGACATTGTATTAATTGACATGCAAACAACTTTAATCTTATATGTCTGAACCAGAGCTCTTGGGTAACCAGGTACCTTGTCAATGAGCAGTAATATTTTGAAAGGAAACTTTTTTCTGAGCAGTAAGTCTCAACAATGGGCTCCAAATATAGAGTAAACCGTGCTGTAAACAGATGTGCTGTTACGCAGGATTTGTTTCATTTATAGAGCACAGGCAGAGTAGATTTAGCATAGTTCTTTAGGGCCTTGTGATTTTCACAATAGTAACTGAGCATTGCCTTCAACTTAATATCACCAGATGCATTAGCCTCTAACAAGAGAGCCAGCTTGTCCTTTGAAGCTTTAAAGCCAGGTATTGACTACTTCTCTCTAGCTATGAAAGTCTTAGATAACATCTTCCAATAGAAGGCTGTTTCATATGCATTGAAAATCTGTTGTTTAGTGTATCCACCTTTATCAATTATCTATTACCTTGTATTTTTATGTTGTAGAGAGGGCATCTTTTCTTAAACCTCATGAACCCCAACCTCTTGTAGCTTCTAACTTTTTTCCTCCAGCTTTGTCACCTCCCTTGCCTTCATAAAATTAAAGAGTTAGACCCTTGCTCTGGATGGGTTTAGAGTCCATAATACTCAGTGATCTATCACAGAAACAACTGAGTACCACATGTTCTCACTCATAAGTGGACCCTGAACATTTATTATAACACTACATGAAAAGGATTGGCAGTAGCAGGTGATTGTGAGGTGGGGGGACACATAACACTAATAAAGGTACTTGATCCCAAACCAAGCGAAGTGAGGACCAATGAGGTCAAACTTCACTGGTACAATGACCACTTATGTACCCAACTCTGACTTGTACACCACATCTTTAAAATAAAAATAAAATAAAAACAGCTGTAGTGGCTTGGAGCTTGGGTAGGGGGTGGGGAGTAACAAATCTGGTTAATAAATAAATAAATAAAAATACACATGTAATTAATTATCAGTGAGGCCCAGACGAAACCATGCCCTCTATGCTATCTGCTAGTACAGCTACTTGATTTTGTAAATGCCGAATGAATTTCTGCTTACTGATGCCATGCACAGAAATTGAGAGACTTATTTTAGGGCATCAATGTGTTTTCATAAGAATTATGTTTCCTATGTGTTTCTAAACGTATATATTTTTTCTTCATCAGTTAACCCAAGTCATTCCTTCTTGAAGTATTATGGTGACCCCCTAGTATTTTTTATTTTTATTTTAGTTTTCTCATGAGATACACATCGAAACTATGTGTGAAGTAAAGAAAATCTACCTTCAGGAAGAATTTAGAAATTTGAAGAAAACATCCTTGACTTTTCCAAAAGACCGTGATAAGTCAGTTACAACTGATATAGGCAAGTAATGAAATATGAAAAAAAAAAAACACTTAATTAAAAGGAGAACACTTCGATTTTACTGTTTTATATTAAAAAACAACTTCAGATTTCCATATAACATTTAAAAGTGAAAAGTAAAAATAAAACCATAATTTAATAACATTAAGTGATTTCATTGTACTACTTACTAAACTTTCTAATGAATTGCATAGGGCTTAACATCTTACAAAGGGCTCATAGTATTTTTACCATCCATCAGAATATATTGCAGATCAAAATAAAACAAAACAAAAATGTGAAGCTCTCAAAGGTGATGCGATTTCTTCAAAATCAGACTGAAAATGTATATATTTGGGACTAAGATGCAGCTCTCTTGACTCCTATTCCACACATGAGAACTACCATCATTTGAAGAAATAATACTCTGGCAACTAGTATATAAAATATTCCACTGTTCTGAATTTCTTGGATTTTTCCATAGCAAAAGGGAGTGTTAGAGTTTGAATATGAATAGTAAGGGAAAACACTGAAAACTAACCCATTTGGACTAAAGACTAATTGGTATGTAAAGTATGAATAAAGATTTTTAAATAATTATAAAGTGATTTATAAATTGAAATTATTTTGCCAAAACATATATGTCCTAATTTTAAGGAAAAACATTTAGAACACCCAAGGAGATGATGCTGATTGCATTAAAATTGTTCGGCAAATATGCCTTATAAAACTGATTACAGGGTAGTGTTATAAATTCATCTGCCTTTTTCTTTCTTGCTTTGTTTCTAGTCACTGTAGTCATATAATGCAGTCATATAATGCTATGGACAGTAGGGACAGCTATATTTAAAAATGAAGTCTTTTTTTTTTTTTTAAGAGATGTGGCCTGTATATGTGGAATTGACAAATGAAAAGATATATGGCTGTGATTTCATTGTCAGTGCTACAGGAGTTACACCAAATATAGAACCTTTCCTCCATGGTAACAGCGTAAGTGAAATTTTTTGTTCAGCTATGAATATTTTTAAAGTATTCTTTTGGAAGATCTGTAATTCTCAAGGATGAATAATTACTATTTTAATACACAGCTGTAATTTAAAATAGTTGAAAATGATGTGGCTAATATTCATGTCTTCATTTGCAATATTCTTTACTGTTTAAAATCTGTACGCAGTTAACATCCCAGCATGTGTCATCATTAATGGGATGCTAATGTACAGTTTGTCTAAAAGTTGCTAAGAGACTGATACCTCCTATGAATTCTCAAAAGTGATTCTTTCAGATAAACCATCTTGTATTTTTTTTTCTATTTTAGCATTTGAAGCTTACAAAAACAGGAATGTTCTTGTAATTATGGGCAGGGTAGTCATATGGTTACTAGTTATTTTTCACATTGAAATTTCAAGAATTTTATGGGTCTGCCTTAGTAAGAATTTAATCTCTGTAAATTCAACTTAGGTGTGTAAACCTTGCAGTTGTTTTTTACTTTCTCATCAAAGATCAGCATACCAAGGTATAAAAATTGACTAGTTTTTTTACTTTAGAATGAAAAAGCCATGTTTCATTTTTCTTACCACTTATGCTTATGAAGAACAATGTTTAGTTTGATCTAGGAGAAGATGGTGGCCTAAAAGTGGATGATCATATGCACACGTCCCTTCCTGACGTCTATGCTGCAGGCGACATCTGCACTGCATCCTGGCAGCCAAGCCCAGTCTGGCAGCAGGTGAGCTAGCATATCTGGTCACATTATTTTATCAGAAAATAAAGCTGTTGTTACCAACAGATCCAACTTTCTGACTTTCCAACTTTTCTACTGCAAGTAGGAAGCTACCATAGAGTTGTTTTGTGTATATAAAAAAAGGATTAGAAATTTTCCCTTTTTGGTAAGGTATTATATAATGGTAGAGTAGACTAGGATATCTTTTGATTTAAAATAAAGTATTTGTTTTTAATTCTTACATGTTTATTAGCACTGTCCGTCAATGTGATGCTGGAAATGTATAATTCTGCATCATCTATTCAGGTAGCCACTAGCAGTATGTCACATGAGCACTTGAAATGTGGTTAATGTGACTGAGGAACTGAACTTTTAATTTTATTTACTTTTCATTAAATTTAAATAGCTCTATGTGGCTAGTGGCTACCATATTGGACACCACAACTTTAAATTAAAAAACAAAACAAACTACTGAGATTATAAATCATATAGATACAGCATTCTATTCCTGGATGACCCTATTCTGTCCCTGTGATATTAAGCACTGCCTACCTCCTTCTAATGGTGCAAGAAAAACACTAGAGGAAAACAAAGACAATGACCAGAGATGCAAGGTTGTCTTAAGAGGGATAGAGACCTACATAGACTTTACAGATAAAAGAGCCCATCAACATTTATCTTTGATAAGAACATCTCCACAATTAGGGACATTGTTCATTCACATTAATATGGAGTGTGAAATAGTGGAAGAGCTACCATACTGTATTTTAAGAGGCAGCTTCATCATTTCATGTTTTTAGGAACAACAGAGACATCAATAATAAGACAGTGCTTTCTGCCTGTTTTTTCCTGACATGCCTCAAGTTAGCTTGTTTCAGTTTTCTCTACAGTCATCCTGTGTCACTTCTGTAGTGTAACTGTCACACATAATTTTAGGAGTTGGAGTTTCTGGCTTTTTTTTTTAAACATTTTAAATTCTCTAAGATAGATTATACTTTAATGTCTATTATAATCTCATACAGGGAGGAAGTATCCAAAATGAACAGGTATCCCTTGTTTTGAGGGAAGCTAATAGACCCCATTTCTTAATTTGCATAAGCAATAAGGGCACTGATTAATTTATTTTTACACAGTCCAAGATGCAAATTTTCAGGCCACTCCTATTAGCCGGTCTCCATTTATTACTATGCCTAGCTTACTCTTATCCCCTGCCATAAACTGCCATTCACTTCATCAAATCTATCTTGTTTAGAGAGAGGAAATTGAATTTTTAAAAATAGATCACTTCTGCTAGAAATACCCAAAGATCATGTCCATGATCATGGTATTATTTTTGCAAACAAAAAATAGTATTAGGTACATGTGCGTGTATACACACACACACACGCACACACACGCACACACACACACACACACACACACACACGTAGAGGGAAACTCATTATTCATTGCAGGCTAACCTATTTAATTTTCCCAAAAGCTATGGAGTGGGTGGTGTTAATGTTTATGTTTCAAAATGAGGCTCAGAAAAGTTAAATAAATATGTGGAAGAGTTGATATTCAATCCACTGTGACTCCCAAGGCCAGTGTTCTTTTATACCAGGGAATCCCAAAACTTTGTAGAAATAAAATTAAAATAGAATAGAGGGAAAATGAATACTGTTATAGAAAAGAATTTAAATGATGTCCCAGAATCAGTTTTCGAAGTATGATACAATAACTTGGGGCTGGGCACCAGCTGTTCTGTCTGATCATTCAGATTAATTGCTTGGCAGGCCTTACCTAGCACCTAAAAATGGAGGTTACTGGAAAATGGAACAGATTTTTCAGTGATGATGTGGCATCTCTATTAACAGTGATGACAAACTTTGAAGAAGGAACTGGTTAATTAAAATGTTTTTCTCACCTGGGGTAGCTTAAAATATTTTCATAATATTTTCTAGAAATTCTATTAAAACATATATGATTGGCATCCTTCTTTAATTTTAGAAGCAATAATTGAGATAGAATTAACAAATACCAGAATCAGTCTGACTAGTGTGCACTGGTGATAGTGACTAATTCTGTGGCAAAGAAGGTCTGTCAAATATTGAATCCCTTTAGGGGGCTTTGCAAGGTTAAGATGATAACATTTTTCTTTTTTATTTTATTTTTTCAAAAAATAACCATGAAAAATGACATTGTATAACATTTTTCATTATTTCAGATGAGGCTGTGGACACAGGCTAGACAGATGGGCTGGTATGCAGCAAAGTGCATAGCTGCAGCTAGTTTAAGAGACTCTATTGACATGGACTTCAGCTTTGAACTGTTTGCTCACGTCACAAAATTTTTTAACTATAAGGTAAGATAGTTAATCATATGAATAAAGCCTTTTTTCCTTGTTAGTCTTAAAATTAACTATGAAAAATGTGGTACATGTACACAATGGAATATTACACAGTCATAAAGAAGGATAAACTTATGGACTTTGCAGCAACTTGGATTTAGAGTCAGTCATACTCAGTGATTTATCACAGAAACAAAGAACAGAGTACCATATGTTCTCACTCATAAGCAGACCTTGAGCAATTATAATACTATAAGAAAGGGATTGGCAGTAGTGGGAAACTGTCAGGAGAGGGGGGATGGGATTGGCAGTTGAGGGAAACTGCTAGGGTAGTGAGGGGTATACCTCATCAACAAGGGTATCTGCATAATCAGTGTTTGTATACCTAACCCTGAATTGTACCCCACATCTTTATACTAAAAAAAAAAATTAACTATAATAGATTATCTAATTTTCTCACTTATGTAAAAATTTACATAGTTTTCATTATTTTACCAAAAATGATGTTTTTTAAAACTTTCTTACCAATCAATACCTGGTCTTAATCATTGCCCACCTTACCATTATGCTATTTTATAGTTAAGGGGGGGAATCTCTCCAGATTTGTTCCCCAATAACGCATGCCTAACTTTTATTTATGATTCATTCTTCCTTTGTAAGGGCAACTAATAGCTGTCATAACCAAGAATAAATCAGCTGCTTTCCCATACATATTATCTTATTCAGTCATCTTTACATTACTCTGAGGCAGGTTTTTCCTTCTTGATTTACAGAGGAGAAACATACTCACAAGATCAGGGAAGTTAAATAATTGGTCCCTGAAAGATCTAATTAAGTTCATTATTATATCTTCAGCAGTAACTCAGGCTAATGTCATTCGCAACCTAGTTATATGTTCACTAGATATTTTTACTCTTTGTATAGATTGTGTGGTGGTATAAGATTAATGCATGTCATTCAAACATTTTCTTTGGGACCCTCCCCAGTGACATTTTCAGTAATAAAATTTTGTTGAATAACTTTCTGCTAGCTGTTCTAGCATTACATGAAATAACTGCACATTATGTTTCCTTTTTGATATGAGAATAACTTTTTTATTCCTATATATAGGTTGTATTGCTGGGAAAATACAATGCACAGGGCTTAGGTTCAGATCATGAATTAATGCTGAGATGCACGAAAGGACAAGAATACATCAAAGTCGTCATGCAAAATGGGCGAATGATGGGAGCTGTCTTAATTGGTGAAACTGATTTAGAAGAAACATTTGAAAACTTAATTTTAAACCAAATGAATCTTTCATCATATGGAGAAGATCTGCTGGATCCAAATATTGACATAGAAGATTATTTTGACTGAAAAGGGAATTTCTTCAAGAGTCACGTAAAGTTCCAAACGAGACAAAAAAAATCACAAGATGATAAAATGAAATGACTGCACTGAGTTAATGATGACCATGCTGAAGTTAAAAATATGAAACAGACAATCATACTAGTGGAAAATTATTTTTAAAAATAAAATTCTAAGTATGAAATTCATTCAAATAATTTATTTACAAATATATTTTTCTAGTACAAAATTGTCCACTTACATAAGAAGTCTTATACTTGAACATGTTATCTTGTGATTTGGCTTTGAAGCAAATCTAGCTAAGTTACCTACTTAGCCAAAATATACTCTAGACCAAAGCCATTCTTTGTGAAATGTCAGAATAGGACTATGGCTTCAGGAAATTTATAGCTTTGTTTTATACTTAAAGAAAGCTGTAGCAATACCTTATTTGCTCACATTATTTGTATTGATGCCTTATTTTTCGTTTGTTTGTTTGAATTCTACAGCTGGTTTTGTAACCCGAAACCATGGATGCTATGCCACTTATTTATCACTCACTTTTAATGATGAGCTTCTGTCAGTATAATATTGCTATCAAAATGATAAAGTATTTTACATAAAAATGATTTTTATTTTGTTTCATATTGTAAAATTATGTAATGCATGATCTCCAATTTTCAAAAGTTCTCAAAATTTCAAATCTCCAGACATAAACACTGAAAATGTAGCTTTAAATGTATAAAATATCAATGAAATTGTTTCTAAAATTAAACTTCTGACTAACTACAAAATAATGGGATATACATGCATAAGTTTCTTTTCTTGGAAAATTGAGTAACATTCATCTCAGGCATCATCAATTTTTCTTTTCTTAGCTCCTGTATTCCTAGAACCAGATTGCTGAAGCATGCCTGTAGACTTCTTCTGGAAGTTACCTGAGCTTTTTTCTTCCCTCTTTTTATCAGCTTGTTCAGAATGACAACTTTGAGATGATTCAGCCTGCCAAAAAAAAGTTTAAAAAGCAGGCACCCTGGTAAAAATTCAGCTATTCGATTTTCTCAGATTAATAATTACAAAATATTCTGTCAGTTAGCTCTAATTACATATCCAAGAGCCTCATTTTTTTTAAAATCTCTAAATTTCTACTTAAATATGAGCTCTATTCTGAATAAAAGGGCCTACGCTGTCAGAGAAAACCTAAGGAATATCTTAAGTATCTTTAGAACCCTACTTTTTATTGCAGACTTGATAACGTTTGGTTTCTTTTTTATAATTCAGGATTAAGTATACAAGTGGGTAATATAACGTTTGGTTTCTAACAGTGGTTTTCAACCTTTGAAATTCTCAACCAGTACTGGTAACAACCAATATCATGAGGACAGGGTGCATTACAAAATTAGACATTAAGATGGGATCCTCACATTCCAAGAGGTTGTAAGTCTCTAGTCTATGTTAAAAGACTAGTCTAAATTCTGTCACTGAATATCTCCACAAAAAGCATTGTGTTTTTTTAAGAAGAAAATGACTTATCTTCTCATGTTTGACTAGATCTAGGAGAGAACTACAGAAAAGCATCCTATAGGCTTTAATTTTTTTAAATATATAAAACTGAAAATTAATAACAGTTACCTTGAAACAGTTCTGCATAGGCTTCTTCACTTGCATAGTAATAGTATGTGTCTCACTGTTCAGAAGATTAGCTTTAGGTCCTATTTTCAAATACGAAATAGTAGCATAAGCTGTAAAACTGTAGTCTTCTCTGCAGAAAATAAAGGCCAACAATCAGGAAACTTTTGAAAAGTTTTTTTTCATAAAGAAAAATTTATGAAAGGAATAACTGCAAGCAATAATTTTAAGTAACATGTTGATTTGAAATAATAAAATGTATACCATAAGAATGCAGATATCTTTTACAGAAATTAGTTTTATTTTTTGATTTATAGTGATTTGAGTTTACTAGGTAAATTATTTTCATGTGATATTAATTCACGTGAAATAACTGCAAAACCATTCTGTTGCAAATAAAGAAGCAATCATAAAGACAACATGCAAGGACAAGAAGTAGTTTTGTATATACTTAAGATACTGCTGTAGAAGAAAGTGAGCAATAATTTTCTCCAGGTCTTCACGAGGAAGTGTGGGAGGAACAACACCTGCTACTCTCAATTTTGCCGCACCCTTTCCCATCCAAGAATCAATCAGTTTCAATGGAGTTAGTTTTTCATTCAGTTCCTCTGCCTGCTTCAGGATCTTGATTAGATCTCTGCAGTACTGTGTTACAGTCTTTCTTTCAAATGCTGTAATGAAAGACACATGATAACAGGTAATTGGAATTTAGAAATGAGGGCAAGGATAGGCTATCCTAAGTAGTTCAACTGTTTTAAAACTAGTTACCAATGTGAGCCACCCTAAACATTGACTTTTAAATGTGTTCTGAATTAAGATTAGCCTATTCCTTAAGTCTCTGACACTAGACCAAGTTATAGTCTCTGTAAGACATAGTAGGGTTTGCAACAATGTAAAGAAAATAACTGAATTATCAGAAGGCCTGCCATATGCTCTAGAAATCAGAAAGTGCCCCAAACATGATTATTAAATTACTAAGAGTTGTACTTTACAGGAGAACCTGTCCGTTCTTCATACTTATCTGATTTGTATTCATTAAGCAAAAATCTGAAAATTAGTAATGGGTTCCTACATACTCTAGCAAAAAGAATGTCCTGGATAAATATCCTCTATTATTAACATAAGAAATTGACACTCTGATTTATATGTCAGACTTTTGTTAATTTGGTCAGCTGCAAAGTTAAAAATAATGGCCTTCACCCACCAAGGCATCAGAACTATGTGAAGTCTTGCATGAGGAACTGACTAGTCCAGCTCTTCAAATACAATACATAGATGGAAAAAAGTTAAAATACAGTGCCAAATGACTGCTAAATTACTCTTATGAGCCATTTGCCATTATCTTTTTCTTCTGACTATAAAGTATGAGAGATTATCACAGGATTAGCCTTTTCTAGTAGTATTTCTATTCAGAGGAATTAAAATATTTTCCTTTGTTTCTTAAAACTTTCACATTTTCTCATTTAGTAATATAAAATATGTGTATACACATGATTTTTCCTTTCATTCATCTTTGTTTCAAAACTTTATGTTGTAACTTGTGAATCTAGAAAATTCTACTGACACCTTGTTTAGTCTTTTAAATCCATTTGGGGGCCTAATACTTCCCTCATGTCGTTCTAACTGTATATACAATCATGTGTCATATAAGGACATTTTGGTCAATGATGGACTGCATATATGACAGTGTTTTCCCAAGAAATTGTAATACCATATTTTTACTATGCCTTTCTATGTTTAGATACATAAAACATCATTATGTTACAGTTACCAACAGTGCTTAGTACAGTAAAATGCAGTACAGGTTTGTAGCCTACAAGCAATAAGGTATACCATATAGTCTAGGTATGTGGTAGACTATTCTGTCTAGTTTTGTTGTTGTTTTTTTTTTTTTTTAAGTTGGAGTCTCACTCTGTCACCCAGGCTGGAGTGCAGTAGCATGCTCACGGCCACTGCAGCCTTGATCTGCTGACCTTAGGTGATCCTTCCACTTCAGCCTTCCAAGTAGCTGGAACTACAGGCATGCGCCACCATGCCTGGCTACTGTCTAGTTTTGTGTAAATATAGTCTATGATGTTTGCACAATGATGAAATCATCTAACGACACATTTCTCAGAACATATCCCCATTGTTAGGCAATGCATCACTATGCTTGCCTATACAGGTTTAAAAACAAAAGCTTACGAATATCTTTACAGCAGTTATCACACATTTTGTTACATGCTTCTGAGTTCCATACTTCATCAAAATGTTGAGCTATCAATACCCGACGACATCTGCAAAGACATTTAGAGTTACGAAGTATTAAATAATTTAATAAAGTTTTAAGAATCTCTGTTTTAGAATACATAATGCATTAGTTTCCCACTTGCTGCCATAATACTACCATAAACTTGGTGGCATAAAGCAACACAAATTTATTATCTTACATTTCTAGAGTTTAGAAATCTAGTATGGGTCTGACTGGGTCAAAAGGTGTTAGTGAGGCTGGATTTCTTCTGGCGGCTCTAGGAGAGAATATGCCTTGCTTTTTCTGGTTTCTAGAGGCTGCTTTCATTCCTTAACCCCTGGCCCTATCCTCCATCTTTAAAGCCAACAACAGCAGGTGAAGTCATTCTGACATCATATTAATCTAGCCTTTTCTGCCTCCCTCTTCCACTATGATTATATTAGGTCTACCCTCATAATCCAAAATAATCTCCCTGTTTTAAGATCAGCTGATAAGCAACCTTACTTCTATCTGCATCTTTAATTTCCCTTTGTCATGTAACATCCTGACAGTTTCCAGGAAGTAGGGTGTGAACATCTTTGGGGGGCCATTGTGCCTGCCACATATAGTTTTCATCCCATATATGCTTGATAAACTAATAAGTGTGAGTTTCCTTTTTAAATTCAATATTTTACAACTATTAGGAGACTCTTCTTGACAGTACAGTGGTTTATATTTTAAAGTATTTGCGTCTAAAATATGCTTCATGAGAATCTACTAGTCTTTTAAATAAGTTTTCATTTTCTCATTTTTTAAAAACTAGACTATTGTAGCATCTATTGGAAAGAAATAACAGTTCCTATCACTCTCCAGTTACTTTTTACCACTTGAGTATTTCTGAGGATTTTGTATGAGATAAGCAATAAAAGTAGAAAGATGCCAATGACCAAAAAGCTACCAGGAAGCTACATGGTCTAACTAAAGCCACCCTAAATAAATTTAAACTTATTTCTTAAGGAGAAACTTGACCCTGAACTCCATTATTTCATAATGCCTGTAACTGACGTGTTACTGAGCTTGACTCAAAATGCCTATCATCGTACACATTTTCAAAATTATTAAAGAACGTAGCTATACACTAGCATCAGAGAGCAAAGGCTTCAACTCACTATCAATGTGTATCAAAACTTTCCATTTAAAAAGAAGTTTTGGAGGATTCTCTTGAAGATAGCTCAGGTATGTTTTCTTGGATTAAGGTGGGTCATCCAGGTTCATGTGCTGGCTCCACACCACAGACATCTGCTTTTATGGATTTTCATTTTTGTATTAACAGCGTATTTACTAAGCACTCAATGTAATACACTTTCATATTGCACTTGTCTTTGACAAAAGGTTTGTGGCTTACTTGCTTATATTTTGACAGTATGACACCATGTCATAAAGTTTCTGCTGTCCTACATTTTCCATCACCACCATTGAACTTATTCTGAATATATCTCCAAAGCCATAGTACAAAATACAGTCAGCTTTCATGTCATCTCGACCTGTAGAGTGAAAAATTTTGAGATTGCAGGTTGCAGAATACAAGTATATAGCATTGCTAGCTAATTTTACATATATTATTTTACATGTTTATAACCCAGTTATTTAAGTTATAGACTTGAAACCACTACTTAAAAATTCAGGAGGCAAAGATGAGCATCAAATTATCTTCACCAACATAAGAAACAAATCATAACAATTGAACATCAGTAAAAGTTCTCCACATGCAAGTATGTGTAAAACTTCTAAAGGACTTCATTGTTTTTCAAATAATATCCGATACAGAAGGTAAAAAAGAATTATTGAACATTTATAATGTGTTTTAAAAGCTTTCTAGATTATTTCTGGATTTGAGTTCTACATACCTGCACGTCCACTCTCTTGGTAATAATTTTCCATGGATTTACTCATTGAATGATGAATAACAAACCTCACATCTGGTTTATCAATTCCCATACCAAATGCAACCGTTGCCACTACTACCTAAAAATTTTAATATTTTATCAATTAATTTAGTCAAGTTTAAATATTGTTTAAAGTAAATTAGGCTTCTGTTAAAGATATATACTTAACCTGAATTTCATTGGCTGACCATCCTCTATGAACCCTGGTCTTATCTTCTGGCTCCATATTGGCATGGTAAGCACCTGCATGAATTCCCAAATTCTGTAAACTAACCGTAACTTGTTCAGAGTCTTTCTGAGAAAAACAATATATGATTCCTGCAGTAAAATATGTCCAGTTGTTAGATATATATGGTACATTCCTAGAAGATTGTTTTCAACATATTCAATACACCGATTAATACAATATACAAAAGAGAAAAAATAATTATAAGAAATTTCAAGGCCTTGAGCATATATTGGAGTTTTGGTGTAATTCAAGATCTGATCACCTTGCTCTAAAGCAGAAATGAGCCCTGAGCCACGAGTTTTGGTTCCCATTACCTGTTTTCTCTCTCCTACTTTATGTCCCACTACATAGTATTTCTCAAACTGACGTCCATAAGATTTTAACAAGTGTGCTGTGAAAAACAAGTTTCATGTACAAATGAGTTTGGGAAATACTGCATTCTACAAAGTTAAACAAGCTTCTCTACTTTCAGGGCCGGGTGGAGCTTCTAATGTGCTCCCCAAGCAGAATAAATAGCTGCAGCCTTTCTCAAACCTGACCCTGAAACTTCTTTTACCCAGGGCGCACCATTTCTATCTCCTGAAATCCATAGAACAGTTTGAAATGCTACTTTTATACAAACACTTTGCTTCAGTAACACTTCTCTACACATTAATCCTGGAACACATGCATTACTCTCCATTCCATCTATGCTTAATCTATTCAATATATCCTACCAAATTTCTTTCTTTCTTTAATGTGTCCTTTCCTTTACTGTTAAGAGACTATATTTTATATCTCTTTAGAATATCTGTTGCTTTATCCTCAATAGATTCTTACTAAGTATGTGTTGTTGATAATTAAGCCATTAGATCCATTCTAAAGCAAGTATAAATAAAACTAAATCAGACAATGCTATGACTTATAAACTGTGGCATTGGCAAATGTTATATCCAGTTTCTAAGATTACCCAAGTGAATTAATTTTATCACATTTTCAAGTGTATTCTGCTATACATTTTTTTGGTGTTATTCATGTAACGGTATAATTATCAGTGTAATATTAGTTACAATTTGAAAGCTCTTTCTCAGTCTCCAAAGTTGGTTTTTATATTACCTGGCTGCCCTTTGTATCTCCCATTAATGAGCTTTACAATATCCTCAATAAAATCTTCAGTGTTTGAGGGCTTCTGCCGAACCTAAAAAGAAGTTGGCTTATTAATAAGTACATGAATGAGACCAGGCATGGTGTTCACACCTGTAATTCTAGCACTTTGAGAGGCCAAGGTGAGAGGATTGCTTGAGCTCAGGAGTTTGAGACCAGCCTAGGCAACATAGAGAGAAATCATCTCTACAAAAAAAAAAAAAAAAAGGCATGGTGGTATGTGCCTGTAGTCCCAGCTACTCAAGAGGCTAAGACAGAAGGACTGCCTGAGTCCAGGAGGTCGAGATTGTGGTAAGTCATGTTTGTGCCACTGCACTCCAGCCTGGATGACACAGTGAGACTCCAATTAAAAAAAAAATAGTGCATAAATGAGTACCATCCAAGTAGCCATCTACTAACAACTGTCAAGATGCGGTTCTTTCATGAGTAGAGTGGTTTTTTTATTTTTATTTTTTTATTTTTTTTGAGTTGGTGTCTCACTCTGTCACACAGACTGGACACTCAACCTGCTGGACTCCGGCGATCCTTCTGCCTCAGCCTTCCAGGTAGCTGGAACTACAGGCGCGCACAACCACACCGAGCTAATTTTTTATTTATTGTAGAGATGAGGTCTCACCAAGTTGCCCAGGCGGGTCTCGAACCCGTGGGCTCAGGCAATCCACTCACCTCGGCCTCCCAAAGTGCGGGATTACAGGCTGAGCCACCGAGCCTGGCTGAGTGTTTTTTTTTAAATCGTCATTTTACTTGCCTCATACGTTTCCACCCATCTGACTCATCCTTGTCACCTCCCAGACTCTCCTCTGAACCATATTTTTTAATTTACCAGAGATGAGAGGGCACAGAAAAAGTAAATAACTTGTAAAGATGGAAACTTTATTTTTTGATGCCACTTTTATAAAAACCAACCAAAGCATAAATAATTCTTCAGTGAAAATTCAGAAAAAAGATGAAATCTATTCTTAAAAGGGTTTAGGAAGAAAAAAACAACTCTTAGATTATTTTACTTTCAAGTTTGTGCATCAAAATCTAAACAGGAAGTATTGGCAAATCTTTAGTGGCATATTAATATTTCTATTATTTAGTAATTAATTTCAATGAAGATGTCATTAGGATTCTTGGTATTACTTCATCCTTTCTCTCCATCCTCGCACACACACACAAAATACATAAATTTAACAAATATGTGACTTACTCATCTTTTATAAATGACAGTATTACTAGCAATACAGTATCTTCTATGTAACCTAATGAAGGATTATATAGCACAACAGATGTATGACTAAAGCACTAATTAATGAATCTGCTTTTAATTGCCTACTAAAGTGAAACATATATAACGTTATACATATATAACGGCCATGTAAATAAATAAAAAGAAACTCTGCTGTAATTCTTTACAAAAGCAATGAATTGTCATAAAACTTACATACCTCATAATAAAGATTTGGGCGATTAAAAGAAGCTGTAAAAGTCAAACACTTTTCAACACACAAAATTTTCTGAGCATCCTTCAAAACGTGATTTGTTGCGGTCGCTGTCAGCCCAATTAGTGATGTGTTAGGGAACTGCCGTTTCAAGATACCAAGTGCCTTATAATCTGAAAAAATAAAGTGACCCTCTTTCTATCCTTTTAGGATTAAATTATATGTTTTAACAGTATGCAGATAATCAATGACTACTCTCAGTTTATCTCCATAGCTATCTAACTGTAAATTTGTAGTTGCCCCCTAGCCTTTTTGAATAAGCAGATTTTATTTCAATTTTTTTCAGAGACATTGTTCTTGGTCACAGGTAGGACATGTTGGATAGACAGAATACTATACATTCCACCATGCTATGTACTGGTATGCACATACTATACAGTGGACTCAGAAAACAGTGGGAATAGCAATAAAGTTTGACTTTATTACAACTGACAGAAGGTAAAAGAAATCATCAGCCAAAATCCTTCTACCACCTAGTGTCATCCAAGAGTGGAAAATTCAGACCAGAAAAGGATGGGTAAAGGGCATTGCTTTTTACATATCTTATTTCAGAGAAACCATTCTAGGCTCATACTTGTCATACATGTATAAATCACTAGATAAATTGTCCTTAATCTCCCCTAAGTAGTTAAACTATTTCGAGGAAAGAGAAAAAGACATGTGGTAGAAAGTGCTAAGGTAGAGGACAACTACGAAAACAGAAGAAAGCAACTGCTTAGGGAGTGGTGAAGATTTCAAGGAGGTAACACCTGAGTTGGGTCTTAGAGAATGAGCAGAAGCTCACTAGGAAGGGAAAAAGAACATTAGGCAAAGGAAACAGCATGTCCACTGCAAATACACTGCTATTAAATCCCTCAGCATGTTCAGATAAACAGCAAGCAGTTCAGTGGAGCTAAATCACAGGGTGTAGTGCAAAATGGATCTTTTGTCCTGCCCAATAAGCTGAGAACTATACTTTCAAGAACCCCCTTCCTTGTAGGGTTCCAAGTTAGAGCTGACCCAAAAGGGGAACTTAGGCAAGATATGGGAGACAGAAGTAAAACAGCTGCCACTGCTCCTTAAAGGTTTTTCCAAGCAGATATGGAAGTATGTTCCCAATTCTAGCTCATCCTACTTCTTTTCCATTCCCCATTCAGCTCTTCCTCCCAACTACAGGCTATGCCAATCAACTGCTGACCCTCAGAGGTCATAGCTTCCCAGAGACCTTTCCACAAGTTTCCCCTTTGTAGCATCCTTTGGCACTGAACATGCCAGTGCAGATTCCTCGAAAACTAATGAATGGATGGACCAAGAAAGACTCTTCTCTCCTCCCCATGCCCCCACCACCATATCCCAATAGTAACTAGGACTTTGTCTTCCTGCACCAGTGTTTTATGATCAGTGATGTTTCTCTTATCTTCCAACTCCCACCTTAAGACCTTCATTTCCCCAATTTCTCCAACAATTACTCAAGGTCTGCTTCCTATAATAAATCCTTTATCCCATAACATTCTTGATGACTCTGCTTCCCTGCCCAAACCCTGACTGACACTGTGATGTAGAAGACAGGTTTAAATAATAAACTATGAAAAAATATAGTCGATTGATTCTAAGAAGTTAAGACCATATCCTACAGAAAATGAGGATTCAGCATGTAATTTTTAAAGCAGATAAAGAACATAAAAGACTTATGTTTCAGAAATCATCCTTTAGTAGCAGTACAAAGGACAGGCTGGAATAGGCAAAAGACTGAAGAAAGGAAGACTAGTTCAAAGATGGCAGTAACGGTTCAGAAAACAAATAACAGAAAACATGAAACAAGACATGACATTAAAGATAAAAACAAGCCAGACTCGGTGGCTCAGCCTGTAATCCCACACCTTTGGGAGGCTGAGGTGAGTGGATTGCCTGAGTCTGCAGGTTGGAGACCCGCCTGGGCAGTGAGACCTCATCTCTACAATAAATCAAAAAATTACAGGCACGGGCGTGGTAGCGCGTGCCTGTAATTCCGGCTACTTGGAAGGCTGAGGGGGAAGAATCACCGGAGCCCAGCAGGTCGAGACTGCGGTGGCCGGAAGCGGCCACTGCACTCCAGTCTGGGCGACACAGTGAGACTCCAACTCAAAAAAAAGATAAAAACAAAAGAGCAAAGATAAATACACTAACAAGAACCCTACAAATCCTAGTGACCATTGGGATATGGTGGTGGGGACATGGCAAGGAAAGGAGAAGAGTCTTGGTTCATTCATTCATCAATAGATAAATGAACACTTTATTAAGTGCCAAGCATATGTCCAGGTAGTGGAGATAAAGTGGTGAACAAGATAAAGATGCTATGCAAATGTGGCTATAATTCAAACAAAGAAACCAGATAGGACAAAGAGTAAGCCAAAAAATATGCTATTATCAGAGTGCTAAGTGTTCATAACGATAAGCCCAGTGTAGCTGGAGCTTAATCAGTGAAGGAGAGAGAACAGGAAATCAGAGAGAGAAATAGGGGACAGATCACTTATTGTCCTGTAGGCCCCAGATAAGAACTCCGAATTTTACTCTAAGTACACAGAGAAGCTGCTAAGCACACAGGTAATCTGGGCAGAGAAGTAATATGATTTGATTTATACTTTGAAAAGATCACTTTGGTTCATGTATGGAGAATGAACTATAAAAAAGTGTATCAAAAACAAGTTAGGGAGCTACTGCAGAAAACCAGTGGAAAGAAGCCCAGTTGAACTTAAAAGCAAGCAGCTCAGACAAAGAAAAGTGGATAAACTCGGGACTTATTTTATAGGCAGAGCTGACAGCAGTGCATGATGGACTGAAGCTACAAAGGTAGGATATATCAAGAATTATGTGCATTTATTAAGTTATTTTTTTCTCACCTCCAACTCCACCCATCTTTTCTCTGTTTTGGGATTCTGGGGGAGGAATTCTGCATGCTATG
Source organism: Cephalopachus bancanus (assembly GCA_027257055.1). Taxonomy (NCBI): domain Eukaryota; kingdom Metazoa; phylum Chordata; class Mammalia; order Primates; family Tarsiidae; genus Cephalopachus; species Cephalopachus bancanus. The sequence continues at coordinate 9,310,123 of JAPVLO010000009.1, read as the reverse complement.
TGTCAGCTTTGCCCACTGGTTTTGAAGGGCAGAATTCAGGATGGGGGAGGAAGAAGTTCTGGTTCCTTCCTGTTTGCTTCCTGTGGGCTTGCTTACCCAGCAAGGCTTCTACATCCCTGCAGCATCACTGACTGTTCTTTGCAGCAGCTGAATACAGTTCGCAATTTTCATACCTTTGGAGAACCAGGTTTTTCACAAGTCCACCCCACTTCTGCCTCTGCCAAGAGTCTCCAGCACCAGGAAGCTATGCCTCCTCAGAAGTCTGAGTGTCTGTTCCACAAGGCCCCCCTCCTCTATGTTTCTAAATCTTTTTGTTCCAACCTTTTCTTCCTGTTCCTTCAGCAGGATGGTAGTTGCTTCTTCTAATTTTTAACTCCATGATATATCCAAGAGTTTTCTTTTTACTTTTTCAGCTGTCTAACCACTTTTTACCTAGTTAACAAGTCTCTATATAAAATTATCTGCATTCAAATAGCTAACATGGTTTCTCTGTCTCCTAACTAGACTGAATAATACAGCTGACTGCTAAAATTTTGGCTTCAGCAAAAGTGTAAGTGCATCATTTTCTAAGATATAGAAGGCCGAAAGGGAGAACATCAAGTAGAGTGACAGGGGAAATTGTGATTCCAGTTTCAGAACAGAAGAAAAAAGAACAGTTCTTGGCGGGGAGGGAGAACTTAATTTTGGTCATACTAATTTAGACATTTCAAATAAACAATTAGGATATAAATTTAAAGTTCAGAGGTAAAATAATTAGATATGGGAAAATTTTGTACAGTTTGGCAGAACCACAAAGACAAAATTTGTAAAGGTACTACATAAGCAATAGTAATAATCATAAGTGATCATACCACTACAGTTGGAAATAAGGCAAGAATCATAAATCAGGTAACTTCAGTGGCTACCAGTAATAACTGTATGGAGTTACCTGGTTAAGATAGTAGGGTCCTTAGTAGAAAGAAAAGTATATATCATGTCTAAGGGGCTTAAATCAAAATTTCAAAATCAAATAAACAGTATCCAAAATATTTCTAAAGATAGAGAATTCCATCTTCAGGCTGCAAGTTCACCATCCCTGAAGAAATGTAAGAAAATGTAAAGACTGCAATCAGAACCCCAGAGAACACTAATATTTAAGGAGAAACAAAAGAATAAGAGCAAAAGGTGATGAGACTACAAAGGAAGAAATTCAAGAGCATGACATTTTAGTAACCAAGGGAGGAGAAAGTGGCAAGGTTAGAGATGAACATACGAAATGCCACTGAAGCTAATTGGGAAGAGGAATGAAGATGAGACCACTGGATTAAGCCATGGGCAGGGGTCATTGGTGACCCTGTTTTAATAGTGTGGTGGCAGAAGCATGATTCCATGAGCTTGGAAAGGAATAAAGGTGAAAAATGGAGATGGTGAATTGAGAAGTTTGATGGTGAAGAAAAGAAGAGAAACAGAATATGCCATAAGGGATGCAAAAGATGCAATAAATAAATAAATAAGGTTGTTTTAGTTTGTTTTTAGAGAGGGAATAAGAGACTGAAAATGAAGGAGGAACTTGGCAGAGCACGATCTTAAGGCAGGAAAGGATGAAATGGGAGTGGTCATCATTAATCTTATAAAGTAATGGTCTTTTTTTGCCTTAAAAAAGAAAAAGAAAAAGTTACTCATGTTTGAAAGCAGAAAGAGAAGAAGTTCATACCTGATGGTATTCATTTTCTGGGAAGTAGGGAAGCATCTGCTAAGTATGAATTAGGGTCTGAAGAAAAAGTTAATGATATGCAAAACTTGTTAGAAGAAATGTACAAAGGAGTTGAAATAGGGAAAAATAAAAGGATAGCTGAATATGATGAAAAGCTGAACTGAGGTGGAAATGAATGCAATTATGCCTTTTTTTTTTCCGACAATGTTTAGTAGCCAAAGAGCGGGAAGGGGGAAAGCAGAAGTCTAGATGGATCCAGCTTCTCAGTCAGGCACAAAAGGCCAGGCAATCCAGGGCAAATGCATCAGAAGTCAGTGATAACAGAGCATAGTCTGGATGGGAAAAAGAGTGATCACTATGTAGGTATCTAGGGACAGGAGCCATGCACAAATAAGGATTAAAAGAGGGACCCAAGAGGTACCGAAGAGTGTGAAAAGCTTTAGATGGAAGAGGTTAAAGTCAGGGAACCAGATTCTTTAAATTTAAGAACAATTAATTTTAGAAAAATTCTGAGTATCTTACTTCAGGCTATATGACTATAGGATTAGTTTGGTGAAGTGAAGAAAAAGGTGATTCAAATATCTCCTTGAACTTTAACACTGAAGAGTTGGGTATAGATACTGAAGACACCTGGATGACTATAGATGACAATTTGGAAGCAGATGTAAATTCCTCAACAAATGTGAGGGAGTACCTATAGGTCATAAATCTCACAAAGACATAGAATATTGGCTAGTAAACACTTTTCAAAGAATAAAGGCAATTAGACTCAAAACTACAGTGTGTAATAAAGAAATTCAAGATTCTGTCTCTTGGCCCCCTCATAATAAGGCAAGAGAAAATGGGTAATACAAGTTGATCATCCCAAATACAAAAAAACTCAAAATTCAAAACACTTCTGGCCCCAGGCATTTTGAATAAGGGATGTTCAACCTGTTAACTATGTGAGTATAATTTTAATAGAAGAAATTTCCATTATGTCAAGCTAAGGATGAATATGGTCCTCCATATCAAGAAGTTTTCTAAATAAAACATACATACCAGGTCTGAAATCATGTCCCCACTGACTACAGCAGTGAACTTCATCCACAGCAATTCGAGTAAATCTCCTTGCTTCATAGGCTTTCTCTAGTCTTGACATAAACATTTTGCTTTTCGCAATTTTCTCTGGAGTCACATAAATTAGTTTTAACTCAGAGTTCTTATTTATCATTTCAGCATGAACCCATTTCACATGCTCCTATAACAAGGAAAATAGATAAAATAACATGTTGTAGAGCTAATCTAGCAGACTGAACAAAACCAATAGCCTTGGGCTCGTTTAGAAGCAGTTATTTAGTTCATTAACATTGAAACCATGTCTCCCTAGTAAACATCATGGCAGCTGTGTAAATAGCATTCTTGTATTTACTAATATTCAAATTGCTGATGATAAAAGAATAATCACACAAGACAAAAAATAGAAAATATGAACATTAAAATTCTCCAATAAAAAGCATTTATTCTAAAAACATATAATTCCAAATTGCTCATAGTATATTCCAAAAGGTGAGCATAATGCAACAGTTACAGTTATAAAAGTAGGTTTTATTAATTATGACATTATATTTATAATCACTTTATGTACCTGTGAACAAAATGTAATTTTTTTTTTGAGTCTTACTCTGTTGCCGAGGGTGGAGTGCCGTGCCTCATGGCTACTGCAACCTCATCCTGCAGGCCTGAGGTGATCTTCCACCTCAGCCTTCCAAGTAGCTGGAATTACAGGTCTGTGCCACCCACAGTCAGCTAATTTTTTTTTTTTAACTTTATTTTAGAGATGTGAAGTACAAGTCAGAATTAAGTATATAAGCAATCTACCTACAGGTGAAGTTTGGCCCTCCAACTGGTCTTCACTTACCCTGGTTTAGGATCAGGTACCTTTTACATTGTTATGTGCCCTCCCCCTCCCCTATCCCTGCCCCAGAAGTGTTTTTCAACCGCTGATCCCTCCCTTGTGCTATTGTGATTTTTTTTTTTTTTTTTTTTTTTTATGGTAGAGACAAAGTCTCAACAAGTTTCTCAGGCTAGTCTCAAGCCCCCAGGTTCAGGCAGTCTTCTAGCCTCCATCTCTCAATGTGCTGGGATTCTAGGCATTAAGCCACTGCGCCCAGCAAAATGCATTTTTATTAACTACTTTAATTGTGCTATCAAACCTACTTATAATCTCTTTATTTAAACATACAGATCATGGAGTTTTATAAAGTATCATTAAAGTAAGACTTTTGAATATAAAATACATATATTTTTATATATAACTTTTTTAAGTATTAAAGGTAACAAGTTAGATTCTTAGTATTCTGATATAATTCTATACAATATTTGGCACATTAGATGTTATTCTTTTCCTTCTAATTAGGACCAAAAAAGTATAAAAACTCTATGGTGAATGGGATAGAAAGATAATCAAAACTGCTTTCTTTGTCCCAGTAAAGAAGCAATTTGTTAACTCCTAGAGATACTCTAAGATACGAATGTTGTTTTTTTTTCTAACTTTTCAAGCAATAGTGATATGGCATGAACTTGCAATTATCTGCGACTTTCCAAGTGACTTTCTATTACTGTTATTGTCTTCTTCAGTTTTAAGAAAGTACATTATTAAAAGGCAATTTTCTCCACAGATTCATTTTGCTGAATGAGACAGCAATTATAATGGCACAGAGTTTAAATAAAACAAAAATATATGGGAAAACTCAAGGAACCAGGATTTTTTAGAGATATAGTTGATTCTAGGTCTGGGCAGGTAAAGCACAAAATGAACATGAATTGTCCCATTGTAGAAGAAAACAAGAAGTCAAAAGCCACAGGATAAAGAAAAAAGATTCAGGTGCCAACTTAAAGAGTCTTAAAGATAGGACTCTGTCCAAAGATAGAACTATTCCAGTATAAAAATAACTATGGGCCAAGTGCAGTGGCTCACATCTGTAATCCCAGCTCTTTGGGAGGTGGAGGCGAGAGGACTGCCTGAGCCTAAGGGTTCAAGACCAGCCTGGGCAACTCAGCAAGACCTCATCTCTACAATAAGTCAAAAAATTAGCCAGGCATGGTGGCACACACTTGTATTGCCAGCTATTTAGAAGGCTGAGGAGGAAGGTTGTGGCTGTGGTAGTCTGGGAGACAGAGTGAGACTCTGACTCAAAAAAACAAAACAAAACAAAAAACTATGGATTAACATATATACACCAAATATGTTAAAAACTCAGTTTACAGCGATACTTGCGTTGGGGAGAACCTAAAGGACTTACTGACCACCTTTGGAGAATGCTAGAAAACCAACTATTGCTAAAAATTGCTAAAGAAAGGGAAAAAAAATCAAGCATTTTCATTCCGCAATGAGTTAATGAGAAAAAAGTATGTCTTTATCAAAAAGTCTAGCTAATATATGAAGGAGTAATAAAATTAGATATCATTATTTGTAACTCCTAATGAAATAATAGCTCTCAGGTTGGCAATAATCATCAGTGGCTGTTAAAACAATCAAATAAAAAGCTGATAATTATAGATCAGGCAGACATCATCTGAAACCATTCATCAAGCTTAACATCACAAAAAGATGACCTGGTATTATGTACCTACCAAGTGGTACCACAGGAAATATACTCTCGAGGAAAAAAGAAAAAAGCCGAAACACAATCAAGTTTTTAGATCTAACTAAAAGGAACCAGTTAAACAAGTATGCAATCAGGAAAATCCAGAATGTGATAGCAACCTGGTGATAGCAACAAATAATTAGCAAGGGAAACAAAAGAGACAAGAAGAACTTATGGATAGATCAACCAAATACAATACAATGCATGACTATTATCTAGAACATAATTTAAAATAAAAAAAAAAGAAATCTGAAAATTTTTATTTGATGATTTTAAGAAATTGATATTAAATGTTTTAGATGTGCACTTATCTTTTTTTTTAAGTTAGAAGAATACCAAAGAATTTACAATTAAAATATAACGTCTGGAATTTGTTCCAAGTAAATAAACTAAGGAGGAGGGTAGGGAAAATTGGAGGCATACAGATAAACAAGTATTAGCCATATACTGATACTTGTTAAAGGGGATAACAGTTTCCATATTATTCTACCTACTCTTGTATACTTTTGAAGATTTCAATAATATGTTTGTGAAAAAGGATAGGTGGGAAATGCTTTATTCTACAAATGAAGATAAGATAGTCTATTCCCAAACAGAAGAAATTTTATAGGTTTAGGTTATCTTCTCAACAATTCATTTTGTTTATATTTAATGATACTGCATAATTAGAAATTCTTCCTTACTATTTTAGAATGGATAACACAAAACAGGTCAGCAAATGTTTCCTGTAAAGTGTCAGGGAGTAAATATTAGCTAGCCGGTCTCTATCACAACCTCTCAACTTGGCCATTATAGTGTAAAAACAGCCAAAGACAATATGTAAACAAATGAGTGTGGATGTGTACCAACAAAACTTTATTTATGGGGACTGAAACATGAATTTTAATAATTTTCATATTTCGTGCAATATTTTTATTTTTTGTTAACAATTTAAAACTATAAAAACCATTCTTAGTTCATGGAACATACAAAAATAGGCCCATAGTTGTTTGAGCAGTAGTTTGCAATTCCTGATATAAGTAGTTAACAGTTTATAATTTTAAAAGCAACTCAACTGCAGCAGCTAAGGCTTCTACTTCAGTGAAGAGTTTAAATGCAAAGGAAAAAAAAAGCCCCCAAAACCATACCTTAGAACTGGAAGCATTTAGCATGGTAGCTGAAATTCCCAATTGTTTTAAAACCATTAATTGGTCTTCCATAAGAGAGATCAATGGACAAATGACAAGTGTAAAACCTAAAAGAAAAATTAAAAACATCTACTTTAAATTTTATTCCACCACCATAATGAATTGCAACCATTCACCTTTACTGTGATTTGTGGGCACCACCAACCAATTCAGACTAATTTTCAATGTGGCCTTAGCAATATACAACTTACTTCTTACTCTCATTAATAAGGAAAACAGAAACAAATGACCATAAAGGTGAGTATAAACCAAATAAGCAAATATAAAACTAAACAGAAATCTCTAACCTTACCCAGTCCTACAAAAATACAGATTTTAACATTTTGGATGTTTAAATTTCTGTCATTTTAATAATTGGTATTGGTAATCTCAGTAAAATAATATAAATCAGGTCAAATACTAAACAGTTACATCAGGGAAGACAGAAAACAGCATACTGTATTATTAAGAATAACAACTGCATGAGTATTCTTTTTGCACTAGATTCATGTATTCTGAGTATAAATCTGTGAACAGTTTATTTGCAGGATGAAGGTCTAGTAATATGCCCCTTATTTATAATGAAAACTGTTTATAACTGCAAGAGCTATTCTACATTGTGGAAATTATATGGTTTTGTTTCTATTGTTTGTTTGTTACAATAACCTCTGGCAGGGGGCAGTCATGTTCAAGAACCATTCACAAATTAAGACCTTTTCAGGCAGCCGGGATCGGTGGCTCAGCCTGTAATCCCATGCTTTGGGAGGCTGAGGGGAATGAATTGCCTGAGCCCAAGGGTTCGAGACCCGCCTGGGCAACTTGGTGAGACCTCATCTCTACAATAAATCAAAAATTAGCCAGGCATGGTAGTGCACGCCTGTAGTTCCAGCTACTTGGAAGGCTGAGGCAGAAGGATTGCAGGAGCCTAGCAGGTCAAGACTGTGGTAGCCAGGAGTGTGCCACTGCACTCCAGTCTGGGTGACAGAGTGAGACTCCAACTCAAAAAAAAAAAAAAAGGCCTTATCAGGGATTTTGTCCTCTCCATTATTCTCTCTCCTGTATTTTCACCTTCTCCCTTATTACTTACTGGCACCTATTCACTACCATGGGGTCAAATCTCTCTCATCTTTGAAAAAGCCCTAGATATTTGCTATGGTCTGAATGTTGGTGTCCTCCCAAAATTCATAGATTGGAACCTAATACCCAATTTGATAGTATTAAGAGTGAGGCATTCTGGGAAGTGTAAATTATGTCATGAGGGCTCTGCCTCATAAATGACATAATTAGTGCCCTTGTAAAAGAGATTGAAGGGAGCACTTTTGTCCCCTTCTGCCATGAGGCTGCCGTAGGAAGGCACCAGCTAAGTGGAACAGGCCCTCTAGACACAGAATCTGCTGGTGCCTTGATCATGGTCTTTCTAGCCTCCAGAACTGTGAGCAATAAACTTCTGCTATGTATAAATTACCTACCATAAAGTATTTGTAATAACAGGGCAAACAAACTAAGGCAACATCTAATTTATGGCCATCTCTCTTCTTCCCTTCATAGCCATTCTTCTCCAAAGAGTGTCCCACACTTACTTCAACTCCTACTCAATTCCAAACCTTTGCTGTTTGGTTTTCACCCACGTATTTCATTGCAATTGTTCTAAACAAGGTCATAGATGTGTGTCTTGTCACTAAACCCAATGAAACTTATAAGTTCTCATTTTATTTGATCTTTCCCCAACAGACATCACTATTAACCACTACCTCCTTCAAGCACTCCCTTCCCCAGGCTTCTAATAACATCATACTCTCCTATCGACCTTTTACATTTTGCTACTCCTTCCTGTAAGCCCTTTCTCTGTAAGCCCTTTTCCTCTGTTCATCCTTAAACTCTTGGTGTTTTGGTTTCTGTTCTAGGTCCTCGTCTCTTCTGCTGCTGCTCTGGATTATATAATTCATACCTACGGCTTCAATGGCCATCTCAACACTAATAGCTTCCAACTCAGATCTCTTGCACACAAGCTTTAGAGCCAAACATCCTCTTACTCTCAGGACAATTTTACCTGGATGTCATACAGGCATTGTAAATTCAACATGTCCCAAACTGAATTCACAGTCTTCCCTCTCTCTTCATTCCGTAAGTTATTTCTCCAATGTACCCTATTTCAGTGAACAACCTCACCAACTGTCCAGGCCTAAAATTTGAGCATCATTCTTGATAATTCTTTCCCCTCTCCTATTTTATCAATACCAAGTCACTGAATCTATCAGCTAAATATTTCTAGAATTCCTCCAAGTGCTGGAATTATCCTTCTAACAAGGATAGCAAGTGTCTTACCTGTATAAAACCCTTAAATGGCTTCCTGCTAACCTAAGGAAAAGTCTTTAAATCTATTTTAAAAACTACTCTTTCCACGTCTTACTAATGACCGCCACACAAGAATTCCTCCAAGTTACTGAACACACCATACCATGTATGTTCGCTCTTCCTGTTGAACCTTACACATGTTGCTTCCCTGCATGAACACTCTCTTCTTCCTTGTCCCTTCTGCCTACTTATCCTTTAGCTTTTAGCTCAAATGCCACTTCCCCAGGACAGCCTTCCCTGACAGCCCTTGGACCAGATCTTGGCACTGACTTAAGTCTCTATTAAAACCTTTATCCCAAACCCCTTATGCAATCACTTGTAATTACAAGTAGTCTCTAGAGTAGAAGTCAATAAACTAAGGGCTAGCAGCCTGTGTTTGTAAATTAAGTTTTACTGGAACACAGTCACACCCACCTCTTTACACACATTGTTTGTAGCTGCTTGCATGCCACCACGGCAGAGTTGAATAGCCCACAGAGACCGCATAAACCATAAACCTATATTACTATCTGGCATTTTAAGAAAAATTTGCTGACCCCTGCCCTATAGCCTTACTACTCCCCAATCAGAAGTATCAGTACTATCAGAGAGCTTGTTCGAAATGCAAGCTCTTGGGTCCCAATTAAATCAGAATCTGCAATTTAACCACATCCTCAGGCGATTCTTATGCACATTAAAGTCTGAGAAAGTATTACTCTACACTGTAATTTCTGTGAAAACTAGAGCCAAGCCCATTTTGCTCATACCCTATCTCCCAATGGCTAGCATCATAACAGACACTCAATCACTCAATACAGATCTGGGACTAGAACTCAGGTCTACCAGTTCCTTTTCTAGTGCTGTTTTTGTTTTTTGTTCATTTTTAGTTCTACTGTTCTATAGCACTGTAGGGTAAATATGGTTAACAAAAATTTAGTGTATATTTTCAAAAAGCCAGAAGATAAGATTTTTAATGTTCACTACAACATGTTTTTAAATTATGTTTCAGCAAATGAAAAAAGGATTACTCTCAGAAGTCTTTAAAACTCCCCCACTAGTGAAACTTTAAATGTCTAGTAATGTAGAAAAAATAAAACAAAAATGCACTTGATTTTTTCATATGTATGATTAGATATTATTTTTTTAAAGAATTTAGAACTATATTATGAGAAATCACTTCTTCAACTTAAAGTTAATCTTTATCAATACATACCATCTGAACATAATGCTGGTAATTGGTAGCATAAACTCTTTCCACCTCCTGTAGGCATAACAAGAAACACCTCCTTTCCAGCCATTGTTACATTAATAGTTTCAAGCTGAAGGGGTCTGAACTTCTGCAGTTTAAAGACATTTTGCAGAACATCTTTAACTTTACCAGACCATGGAAAATCTAGAAGAGAAAAATAAGCTAAAAATATTAGAACTATTAAGACTATAAATAAGACACAAACTTGAATGGCTGCTTTTATAATAATTAAGAATCAGATAAACTTACATAAGGCTTTCAATGCCTATAAACCATTAAGAATTTATAATAGTTTTGAGGTTTGTTTTACTCAGCTAAACTAAGCAAAAGCAAATTAAATGACAAATGTAATAAATAGTACATCAGAAAAAAATGTAAACACTTGCCAACTGAGAATTAATCCGCACAGAAAAGGAAGGTGTTCATCAGGTATTTGAAAAAAATAATGACTGTTGACCAGGGAATTCGCAGTATCATAAAAAAACTTAAATATCATGAACATAAGATAACAATTATTTGTTATTTTTGGCGTAAATATCTTGTTTAGAAATGAATCACTGGAAAACAATGTCCATAAAAGCTCCACAATTCCTTCTCAAGCTACAGTATCCTATTATAATTAAGAATAAACATGATGCTTGGTAAGATCTTGAATCATGAAAGTTTTGCTTACTGGAGCAGAAGAAAGAACTAGACTTTGGCTAGGAGTTTGAATAATTTTTTTCTTAATTTTTTTTTAAGTTACAACTTAGAAATTTTAGTTAAAGTAAATATCCTAATTTCCAAGAACTGATCAATCTTGGTAAACCATATTTAGAAGAAAAAAAAAGTCTGAATAACAAAAGCTTGATTTGAAAAGACTACTGAGAATGAGAAAAGAATAGTCTGTCTGCAAGTTTACCATTCCACTGAAGAAATGGCCAGTTTCACCTCTAAAGCCTACTGGATAGCACTGATCCATGCAGAATTTTTTAATTCTAGCCTTAAAAAAAACAAGAAGAAACAAAAGTAGAAAAGGGAAAAACAAGTTAACCTTCTTTATTCCAAGCAGCAGGTGAAGAATCACATTCGTTGCTTGTCCCAGCATCAGAATCCTCTAAACATAGCTTTATTTTCTTTGTAAGGACTGTTTTTTTCTGAAGAAGCTCTTGTTGCCTTTCCATAAGTTCTTGAATTTGAATGTCTACTGCATGGAGTTCACTGGTTATAGACTCCAGTTCCTCAGTTAGAGCTATGGGAGTGAGAGATACAATGACTAGACAGAGTTAATTATAATTTTAGGTTTCCCAATTGATTTTGGATATCCTTCACCATCTAAATTACACACAAACTTAACGCTGAATTGTACCCTGAATTTTTATTTTTTGTAAAATAAAAAAATAAAATAAAATAAATTACAGACAAAGTGATATAGCAAAGTGATTAAGCAACATGGCTTAGAGTCACACAGACCTGGATTAAATCTCAGGTTCTCCTCGTATCTGCTGAGTGCTCTCAGGCAAGATACTTACCTGTAACTTCATTTTCCCATCTGTAAAATGGGGATAGAAACCAACTTGGCAAGACCTCATCTCTACAATAAATCAAAAATTAACCGGGCGTGGTAGCGTGCACCTGTAGTTCCAGCTACTTGGAAGGCTGAGGCGGAAGGATCGCCGGAGCCTAGCAGGTCGAGGCTGCGGTGGCCAGGAGTGGCCACTGCACTCCGGTCTAGGCGACAGAGTGAGACTCCAACTCAAAAAAAAAAAAAAAAAGAAACCTAACTTTTAGAGTATTTTTTAAAGGAATTAGTGTACACAGCTAAACATTTAATGATAATTATGTTGTACAGAAGTGGTCTAACAATCTCCTAAAACATTTAGGTAAGGTGACCAGACTTGGAAGCAAAAGGAAGCTAATTCCTTAATTACTTAGCTATTACTTCATGAAAATATTCATATTTGGGCTCATATGATGGTATAATATGGAGCTGGTAATTATAAACAAGATGATGTAACAAGTAAAAAGAGTATTCAAGTGTACTATTGGAACTGGCACTACTACAACTCCATCATAACTAATTTATAAATGTATGATTCTAATAAATCCAATTAATTAAGTGTAAGTATTTAAGACAAAGTGAGATTCCTTTTGATACCACATCAATGGAAGCTAGAAAAAAATCTTAAAGATGTTCTTGGTGCCTTCTAATTTATCTGCCTGCATTAATCATTATGCAAGTGTAATGCCTCTTCATGCAATGAAATCTTATGGCTGTGATTTAAAACACCATGGTATGGCGGCTCTTTTTTGTACCAACTGCCAGAATTCCCTTCCCTACATGATTCTAGGTTAGGTTGGCCGCAAGTGAACTCTGCATGAAGTCTGAAAAGTGGAAATGCAGCAGCAGGTATACACTGGGATGGCTGGTGTCAGGTCAGGTGCTTCTGCACGTCACCTGCATTGTCAAGGGACTTTCTGGCTCACTTGGTTGGCATGGGGCTGAAGCCAGCTCCTCCAGCTCCTGCTAAATCTTTTTGGTGCGACAACTTGGTCCACAGCTTTTCTAGCTTCTCTGATTCCTTAGTCAGATCTGTGAGCTCTGACAAGTGCACCAGCTCTTCAAGAGGACATCAGCATCCTGGAAGTTGGAGCCCTGGGGGTGATGACACACTGACACAAGTCCCACTTTGTCCTTGTGAATTTTAGCTTGTCTTTGCAGGTTCCAGTTCTTCCACACCTTCCCACACTTCAGATCAACTTTCCTTCCTCACTGTTGGTACTACTGACTTCAGGAGCAGACTTGGGACAAATGCTTACTCAGCTTCCATGATCGCATAAGGATTAATTTCTACAATAAAGCTCTTACAGTACTCATACTGGTTCAGTTTATCTGATTGAACCCTAACCAATACAGAATTGTGACCCAGAGGAACAGAAACTTAATGGGTTCTCTGAATTGCTTCTGGGCTACCTGGAATTGGTTCTAATCTGATTAGATTTAAAGGCACTAATAATGCTGTTTCCACAGGTAAAGGGGATATCCCATGCCATGCTATTTCATACATGCAGTGAAAAAAGTTATTTAAATTATCATCTATAGATGCCAGCAAATAAATAACTAGAGAAAACAAGGCTGTGGGTGACCAGTGTTAGAGTTTGCTATTACAAAGTGTTTTGGTGGGAATAATGAAAATAATGGAGTTGGCTGGTTGTTTCTAAGTATGCAAATACCTTAGGAAAATGTAAGATCTGTATTAAGGAATCTCAAAGTTACTATGATTGTCCTAAAAGAAACCCTTATCACCTATGGCAATATTTCTGAAAACCAACCCCAAATCTAAATCCTACAGGTGGCTGAATTACAATGTAAACTGAATTCCCAACCTTGCAAGAACTCTTTTTTTTTCTGAGTTAGAGTCTCACTCTGTCGCCCACACTGGAGTGCAGTGGCTGCTCCCAGCCACCGCAGCCTCAACCTGCTGGGCTCCGGCGATCCTTCCGCCTCAGCCTTCTGAATAGCCGGAGTTACAGGCATGCGCTACCACACCCGGCTGATTTATTGTAGAGACAAGGTCTCTCCAAGTTGCCCAGGCAGGTCTCTAACCCGCGGGCTCAGGCAATCCACTCATCTCAGCCTCCCAAAGGCACAGGATTATAGGCTGAGCCACCGAGCCCGGCTTTGCAAGAACTCTTATGTTAAAGTCAGGACACTGATTGGGAAGGAGTGGGACTCTGAAACTGTAATGGGAACATAAGCCCATTCCAATAAAGCAGAGAACCTTAAACCTCTAAATTCTGCCAAGTTTCTGTTATCTTGTCTCCCTCATTTCTAAAACAATCTCTTCCCCTGAAACACCTATAATGGTCCTTGTTGCCTTGTAAGAAATTGCTAATCCTCCCCAAAATCTGTCCCTACTACTTTTCAGTGCTTCAAGATCCAGAAGGCCCTAGTGGATAAAGTACAAAAGTGTGACCCACAAAGAGACACGATACACATCCAATGATTTGGATTTGTGGGTATATGTCAATAGAAACCTCAGGAATATATGTGGGAATAGAATCTAAGGATATTTGCATCAGTGTTGGGAGCCAGCCATGGAGGCCTGCCTGCTGACAAAGTCCAGGGGGCTGAAGACCCCGTGTCGCAAAGCAAACCTGGGCAGCTGAGACCCTTGCTGCTTCTACTTTTGTTTTAGTGCAGCCGAAAAGTTCTGAGGATGGAAAGCAAAATTCCACTCATGCCTCCACTACCCCTTGCAAAAAGGCAAGAGGGGAATTCATGAAGAAATTACCTTCCCTTCATTTGAATTCCTCCCTAGGTTTCCACGTCCCCGGCCTCCTGGTATTAGATCACACAATCACTTGATTAAACACTGTACTTGGGAAAATTGTAAAAAATCAGAAGGTGTTCGATTTAATGTTTGTCAGGGAACTCACTGGCCTTGTCAGGAAATTATCAATAGCGATTTTAAATATCATGTGCAGGTAGATAATCACTTGTAAGATTTTATTTCTTCTGAATGGTGACTAATTGGAGAAATTTGAGAAGCTACAGTTTGTATTTTTAGGAAGAGTGCCAATGCAAAAATTACATTTACTTAATTTCTTAATTTCTACATGTGGTATATTATGGTTAAGAAATTAACAATCACATAAATATTAAAGCACCCTTGCCTTTACTTCCCTTTGTTAAGGAGGTTTGTAATTCTGGTTAGAGATTGTAACTGAGATGACTTGAGCCCTGGAGACCCTTTGTTTTACAAACATTAAAGCCCAGTCTCCCTAACAGGTGATAATTGACACAGATTGTAAATACCAGGTGTGACATTATGGAAAACTAGTCAGGCCAACTTGCAGTTAAAAAACCTTGAGAATGCTGTTTTACCCCAGTTAGTTGCAAATTGCTGTGTGAAGGTCACAGGAGTGACTTGCTAATCTATGTAACAATTATAGTGCTTAGAACTTGGTAATAATTTATAATGTAATAGTTATAGAAGTAAGTAAGTTTTGTATGGACATTAAGAAATGATAATCATTAGAAAATGTTAGGAGTTTATACAATTTATAGTTAATGTTTAGGATAATAATTTTTTAAGATCAAAACAGGATGAACAAAGATACATTGCTTGTCCGGTCCATTAAATTGAAACAGATTACATGTTTTCGTCTCAAGCCAAAATCTAGGGTATAAAAGGAGTTGAAAAAGACAATAAATCGGCATTTGTCCTGCTTGCAGCAGAGTCAGTGTCCAAGTTTTCTCTCCTGTGCCGAGGCTGTCCCTCCTTCAGGAAATCCTGACCCACTGGAGCTGGACTCCGGCACATCAGGGTGAATGGAATACAATATTGAATCAAGCTAAATGTTGTGATATGGACTCCCTAAGAAATTCTGGACTTAATGTGGTAAGTGTAGTGGTGGCTCTAATAATTTGCTTGGTTGGATGCCTGAAACCTGGCCTCAAAGACGAATGTCAAAACATTGAAATGGAATGACACAGGTGTAGATTTCAATGAGGCTGGAGTGCGAGAACTTCCTGGGTATGCTCTAAAGGAAGATATCCGGAGGCTTAGGAATATGGGAATGCTAGAGGGGAATATTAAGGGGATTGCTCATCCACTGCCTTGCAGTCACCAGGAGGATACAGAGGCCACTCCCTTCAACAAGCCTGGGAGAAAGCCTGTCATAAGAGGAGCCCCAGCATCCCTGAAATGCTCTGGAGTGACTGTGCTCTGTAAGCAGGAGTGGCAGTGGGAAAAGCACCTTCAAACTAGATTACTGGATTCAATGAGAATGAAGGATTCCAAAGTATAGGAGCTAAATGGTGGTACTTCAGTTTAACCAAAGACAAGGCAGATGTGACTGCCATAAAGGGCAACAGAGTTGAAACAGTGATCAGAATAGCCTGACCCACAGAGATCTTTGGCATTAGCCAATTGAGTATGATGTCCCTGAATAGAAACAGGTTACTTGATTTGTATATGCAGGATAAAAAGTTCTGATTCTGGTAAACACAGTCTGATCTGAATTACCAAAATAGAGTCACAGTGCTTCAACCAATTTCCAGGATTGAGTCAATTTATAGAACCAGAGGCCCTTGAATAAAATAGAGGTTAAGTACCTTGGGAAAGTACTACACTGCTAAAAAAAAAAGTATGTAGCAAATCTTTCCACTAATCTTCTCCAGAGAAATTTAACAGGGTAACTACGCACCACGGGAAAGGAAAAAAAACTTCTCAGAAATTACTGGACATCAGTTCTGAACTGATGCTAATTTCTGCAGAACCAAAATGCTATGGTGATAAATCGTCAGAGTATAAACTGGACTTAAGTCAGGTAATCAGTGCAGTTTCGGGTTCTACATATAGTGGGCTCAGTAGGTCCTCTAACCCACTAGGTAATTATTCCCAAGTTCCAGAATGTGTAATTACAGCATATATCTTCAGCAAGTGACAGAACCCACACATTGGTCTCTTGGCCTATAAGTAAGAACTATTACAGTAAGGAGGGTCAAGAAAAACTGCCTTTATCTACCAATACAGTAAACCAAAAGGATTACTGCATTCCTGGAGAGAGCGCAGAGATTACTGCCTATAACAAGGGCTTGAAAGATATGGGGGTAATGACTCCTACCACATCCCCATTCAGGTCACTATGTGGCGTATGCAGAAGACATTGGATTCTGGAGATTGAGAATGGATATTAGGAAAATTAATAAGGCTGTAGCTCCAACAATAGCTGCTGTTCCAGGTGTGATTTCACTGATGAAACTCAACACATTCCCTGGAACCTGGTGCACACCTATTCATCTGTTAAATGTTTTATTCTCTATATCCATATGCCTATTATAAAGACCATCAAAAGTAACTTTCAGGGCCAGCAATATAACTTCACTATCCCATTTTACAGCAATAGCAACTCTCTAGCCTTAATCTAATCTGCAGAGACCTTGATTGCCTCTTCATTCCACCAGACATCACACCGGTTCATTATGTTGAGGATATCATAGTTATCTGACCTGCTAAGCAAGAGTAGCAGTAGCAACCACTCTAGACAAACTGCTAAAACAGAGACATATGCCAGATGATAAAAAATAAATTCCACAAAATTTGAAGGCCTGGCACCAAAGGGTGTGGGGCCATGCTAAGACAGCCCTTCTAAGATGAAGAAGTTTCTACTTCTGACCCCTCCTATTACTAAGAGAGGAGCACAAAGCCTAGTCGGACTTTCTCTACTGAATTACATCATTTGGGGAAGGAGCAGTCTTTTAACAGCATAATAAATGGAATGATTTTAAATAGTGGGTAAAATTGGATATTTATTATATCCTTTCATGAAAATAGAGATAGCTACCACTTTCAGCCTCAGCGAACCTGACCCTGTACTATATATGCAAGGCACTTTGCTAGGCTAATGTGGAATCTGGTAGTTTTTGTACTGTGATAATGAGGCCAGAACTACACTTCCTAAAATTTCCTTCCTCACACAGTTCTAGCTTAGGGTTGCACAAAATAACTTTGTCAATTATTTAAGAGGTAGAAATGAAGCAGTAGCCATATTTCCCATATTTAAGAAGGTCCATGTAATGCCAGGGTTGATATCTCACTGGCACAGGGCAGCAGCTGGGCCCACAACTCCAGCTGCTGCTAGATAACCTTAGGCAAAGAGCAAGACATGCAGCACCTCCACAGTCTGTCAGTTTTTCTCCTTCAGATTTTCTGAATTCTCAGCCAGATTGTGTGCAACTCCATGACAAAGTATACCAGCTTTTGACAGTTCTCTTGTTTAATCAACACCGGAGGTTTTGAGGTAATGAGAGACTATTACAGGTTCTGGTGAGAAACAGAAGTTCATCTTCACAAGAAGTTTGTTGTTGCTTTTCCCTCTTCATATCCATCACTTATCCCTCCCTCCTGGCTCTGCTAACTTCAGGTCCAGAGTCAGAGACACAGACAACATACATAGAGAGGTTACCCACTTCCCATAATCACATAAGGTTTAATCCCTATAGTTAAACCTCTTACCTCAGTCATAGTGCTTCTGCGTCTCTGATCAAATTCTACCTGACACAGACGTTAATGTCAACTCTTGCTACAAAATCAACATCATCATAACCTAGACAAGATCCTGATGGACTAAAAATATAGAAAATACAACTAGTTGTAATAAATTGGGAAATTTTAACATTTTTGGTCAAAATTGTACCATCTCTAATGGTATCCTGTACAACACAAAATGTTCCTATAGGAGATGAGATTGAAAAGTCAAGTGAATGATTTTACCCACCCATAATGGAGAGGGACTACAAGCGCAAAGGGCTTCTTACTGCTATTTTATCTGAAGAGCATATTGAATTAAGTGGGATTGCACTCCAGTGTTCCTAAGTTTACAGTTGATGCATAGAAGCTACCATTCTTTAAAAACAGCACATTTGCAGCAACTTAGATGGTTTAGAGTCTCTAAAACTCAGCGATCTATCACAGAAACAAAGAACTGAGTACCACATGTTCTCACTCATAACTGGAACCTGAACATTCGTAATAATACTATAAGAAAGGGATTGGCAGTAGCAGAATGCCGCCAGGGAAGGGGGGCAGCATATAACCTCAGTAAGGGTATGTGATCTCAAACCAGGCAAAGCGGAGACCAAAGGGAGGCCAAACTTTACTTGTAAGATGACCACTAAGTGTCTAATCCTGAATTGTACTCTACATCTTTAAAATAAAAGTCAATAAAAATCAATAAAAACAGCATATTTTTCTAGTAATATCTCAAACTGAAATTAACAATGTAAGTTATCTGCTGCCACAGAAGCCATCAAATCCAAAGCAATAAACCAAAGGCAATCTCAAAGAAGCATTTCAAATATAGCTCAGCAAGAGGGTAGAACAACAGGAGAGAGAGGTTTATCTGAAAAGAGCTCAATATTTTGAAGGCAATTTTTCAAAGTAAGCATCTTTTCTTATATAAAACGCATCTATTTCATTTTTCAGTTATTTTAAAGTCATACCCCACTGTCAAAGCTTGAAGTCTTGTCAAGTAAAATAACATATGCTTATCCAAAGTGACCACTCTGAACTAGGTCTAAGTTCAGTAATATCTCATAAACTTTCATTTTTATCACAAAGTAAAGCATACTTGGATCAATATTTAATATAATCTAGATGTGTTACCACTTATTATTAACCCTTAGCCTATGAGAATGAGTCATGAGACAAACCTAAAAACCTATGTCATTATGAATTCATATTTATATTTAAATAAATTATAAATTTGTTGGGGGGAAATATGTTACATATTTTTTAAAAACCATTTATTTCAAGTCTGAAAAGAACTCAATCCTGTTACTCCTCTGGTAGAGGTATGTAATAAAGGCCATATTCACTATATCCTACAAAAAACTGAAAAAGTATTATAGTATAAGTTCCTCATCCCTGCCAATCACCTCTTAGCCAAATAAATGGCAAGATCTCATTAGTAAGCAGAGAACAATTTGATCAAATTTATAGAAACAAGTAATAGATGAAATACATAAAAATGCTAAGAGTGGTTGCCTGGGAAAGGTAGTATAATAGATGGTTTCCTATTTTATACTTTAGAAAACTTCAAATAACTCTACTTCTAGGAGTTTATCTTAAAGAAATAATCAGAAACACACAAATATTTAAGTGAAGATGTTTGATGCAGCACTGTTTGCATTTTTAAAATGAAGACAGCCTAAAAGTTCAACACAAAACAAGATTAAATAAATAAATAATATCACATCGAAACAATAAAAGAGAATACAGGTATTAAAAAATAGAATAATTACAACATCAAATTTATTTAACAATATGTCTATATCCTGTATTTACATTAGGGTTTTTTAAATTATGTTAAAATTTTAAAAATTTTATTGAAAAATAATAGCTCTAAATATTAACAGAATTAATCCGAGTATTAGAATTAGAAATTATTTATATTTTCTTTTTTATACTTTTTTAGGTCCCTAGAAATACATCAAAAACACATCACTCTTCAGAACTCCTGTACACTGTTCGTAGGAATGTAAAATGGTGCAGCCATTGTGAATAAATCTGGTAGTCCCTCAAAAAATTAAACAGAATTATCATATGACCCATCAATTCTACTTTAAGGTATATACCCAAAAGAACTAAAAGCAAGAACTCAAACAAACATTTGTACACCAATGATCAGAGCAGCTTATTCACAATAGCTGAAAGGTGAAAAACCCAAATGTTCATCAACAGACAAATGGATGAACAAAATGTAGTATATACGTACAATGGAATATCATTAGCTTTAAAAAAAAATTGAAATTCTGATACATGTTACAAATTGGATTAAATTTGAAGACACAGTTACATGAAAAAAGCCAGACACAAAAAGACAAATTTTGTATGATTCCACTTATATGAGGTACTTAAAATCACCAAATTCACAGCAACAGAAAGTAGAATAGTAGTTATCAAGGGTTGGGAGAAAGGGAGTAAAGGTTATAGATTAATGGATATAAAATTTTACTTTGGGTAAATGAAAAAAGTTCTGAAAATGGGTAGTGGTGATGGTTGCACAGCACTGTGAATGCACTTACAACAATGAATTGTTCATTTAATAGTTAACATGACAAATTTCATTATGTATATTTTACCATAATTTTCAAAAAGCTAAAAAAAATTGCTATAATCAGAGTTTTTAAAGAAACTTTTTCTCAAAAATCATACAAATATAAATAGAACAGAATGAACAACAAAATGTAATCATTTCTACTAACCTGAAATGGAAGCCATTCTAAAACTGAATTGGAGATCCAATTTTTTTCTAAAAATAAAAGAATAACCATAACAACTTTTTAAAAAAACAATACTATTGATAATGCTCAATCAATAATAATCTGTCACTACTAAGCATAAAAAATGTTAGGAAGTAAATTACATATTGCAATGACCTTTCAAATAAGGACTACATGGTTCTTCCCACATTAATTTTTATGGAAAACCTCTCTAGATTTCATAGAACTGCCCAAAGTCACATAAACGTATGACGGGTACAATATAAACTACATTTAGCAAACATCTACCAGTTACAAAATTTTGTAGCAAAAACGAGCAAAGATTAAGCATTTTAGCACTAAATTACTACGTGACTAAATTAGCAAAGTTACACACTGTTCCTCTAAGCCTCTTTCTCTACCTGTAAAACTGGGATGATAGAACCAACCCTATAAATAACAAGTTAGACGGATTCAAATGTCCCATGTTAAGCAAAATACATCAACATTAAATAATCACATTTATCGTTTAACATCGTATCGAGCACTTGCTCTAAAGAATTATAATTTAAACTCAATCTTAAAAGAGAAATTGGTATTCTACAGAAGGGTTCGATTTCAGAAGGTGAGAACACTGAATGATTAGAGGTGGAGGAAAACATGGTTTGTATTAAGGAACTGTAGGTACCTATGAATGACTAAATCCTAAGCATGCATATGGGCAAGTAGAAAAATTAGTCTTAAGAGTAGGAAAGTTGAATTCTCCATAATTCTACAAATATTTCTCCCACTTGGAAATCAATATGGAAATATCAACATTTTCTAAAACTAAGTTAGAATGCTCTCCAAGGGTAGCTTCAGCACCACCTACCCTTACTCAGGACTAAATTTGTGGCCTTCAGACACAAAATTCTGAAGCCACCACTTGGCTGACAAGATAGGCTGAGTTTTCTTTGCCTTGCTAAAGAGTGTGGAACGGCCTTTTTTAATTCTTTGTCTATTTAAACACCTCTTCACTACGTATGAAAATGTAACATTCCTTTCACAGACTGTAAGGTCCTCTTGCAGAGTAGGGGGTTGAGTCTCTTCATCTTTGTATACACATTGCCTAGCAAAGTGCCTTGCATATATAGTACTGTGTCAGGTTTGCTGAGGCTGAAAGTGGTGGCTATCTCTAGCTTCATGAAAGGATATAATAAATATCCAATTTTGACCCACTATTTTAAATCACTCCTTTGATTATGCTGTTAAAAGACTGCTCATTCCCCAAATGATCTAATTCAATAGAAGAAGATCTCAACATGAAGTGTATTCGAAGACTGAACTATATGGCAGGTCTGTCACTCAGAAGTATAAGCTAGTCATCTACAAGAAAACTTTTACAGGGAGACAGTCAGTCATCGATATTGGCAGAAATGCCACTGAGGTACCACAAGCAAAATCGGACCCACAACCCTCCTGTATTTAGAGGCAACAGTAACTTAATAATGTCCCCCCTTACGCTACTGTGAAGCAGGGGACAGAAGAAGCATCTCCAGCAGTATTTCCCAGTACATGGTGGCTGCTAAAAAATAAACTTTGGTGGCTAAGCCTACTGCATAGAGAAGGCTAGAGAGATCAAAAGACCGCTCAGCAGGTGAACGTGTCCCTAAAGACCTCAGTTCCAGGAGCAGGGCAGTGACTCACGCCCTCGTTTCTTCCCCGCCAAAGGGTTGGAAGGAAGTGGTCCGCAACGGACGGGCCTCGCCCTAGGCAGGAAAGGGAAAGATCAAAAAAGGTGAGCACACCCTTGGCCTTTCGAACTGTAACAGAAGTTATCCCAGAATCTCTCCCCATGAATGAGTCCACTCCAACTCCGGGGACTCCGACTCGACTCCGGGTCTCCGACCCGAACAGACCCCTAGCTTGGGGACCTCTACGCACCTCTTTCTGCTGCTCTTGGATAAAATGTTCCCGCCACCCAGCTGGGAGCATCCACCCTTCCGGGTCGGTCCCTTCAACCAATTGCAAATAGCGTACTTCTCTGATTGGCTAAGGGGTGTGGCCTCTATTAGCGTCACCGAATAAGACCAGGATTTACTGGTTGATATTGAGAGCAGGCTTAGCCAATGGGAAGCGACCTTAAAACGGCGGTAGGGGGTGGCTGCGTGTTTCCGGAAGACGTGGCGGCTATCGCCTGGGCAGTTTCCCGGCTTCTTTTCTCCCGACTCAGCTTTCCCATCCTGGGCGTTCCGAGGTGCTGCCGCCGCTGTTCCCACCACTGCAGCCATGATCTCCTTAACGGACACCCAGAGTAAGCACATACCCCGGGGCCCCCGCCTCGAGCTCCTCACACGCCTTGCTCGGGCTGGGTCTCGCCCGCCCGCCCCTTCGCCCGGGTCAATGAATGAAGCTCGGTATTGGGGGCGGTGACCTGCGAGACAGAGCTAGGGCTGCCGGGACCTGGAGGGCTGACTTCGGGGTACTAGGGCTAGACTTGCAGTGGCGAACCTGGCCTAGAGGGAGATTCAGTGGGGCTGAGTGGAACGCTGTATTTGGGGTGGGGGAGCTTTGGCAGAGCGACTATCTCGTGCCAGGGTCGCAGTGCTCACCTCACTCCCAGGGAGATGCGCGCTTTGTTGTGGGAGACCACCGCAAGAGAAAGTTTTCGCGATGCCAGAGGCCCACTCTCGGAGTCGTTTCTGTACATGACATACTTGGGTCCTCTACAAGTCACTGGCTGGTGGTTTGGTTGGGAGGCAGTATTTTAAATGTCACCTACTGTAGGCTGTTTTTGAACAGTGCTTACACTTAAATACGTATTATGAATATTCATATTTTGACACCACTGGAGGCAACCTTTTAGAAGTTCCTTGAAATGACTTCACTCTTCTACTCGCTAAAGTTTCAACAGTAATAAAAAGCCACTTTGTGTTCAGTAAAGGATGTCTTTTGTTAGTATTGTATATTGTGCTTTGTGGCTTGTTATACTATTTTTTAGCATCCCTTTCTGCCTGCCACAGAGTTCTCTAGGCGTATCTCATCTCCGAGGTTAGCATGCTGTTTCCTTTTCTTTCAATATAACATTTTCACTTTTTACCGATTCTTGTCAATATTAAAAATTTTTTGTATTTACATGTCTGCCCAAGCTTTGTGTTTCCTTATCTTTTATGGTCGTGATAGTCCCTTTTTGTCTCACTTTGCTTTATCTGACATCACGCCTTTTGTTTCATTTTATTTAACCTACTCAGATGTTCAAGATTTTAAGAATTAAGTAGTGAATTGAAGTGAAAATAACACTTCATTTAAAATACCCTATTTTAAAGTGGGATCTTAATGTTTAGATTGAAATCATGACAGACATGGACGTCCCGAAACTTTTTTTTTTTTTTTTTTTTTTTTGAGAACAAGATTTATTGAGAGGCCAAAAAGCTCCCATAATGGGAGGGGACCCAAGGGGGTTGCCCAACATCCCGGAGCTTCTAAGGTCTTCCATACACATTGCCACCCCAGTCAGGCTGTCTTCCCTTCTTATACTGGAATGGGTCTGCACCTCAGGGCCACTGACCTGGCCAAGGAGAGTTACCCACATTGGCCCATTGCCCTCATCTATTCTGATCAGAGAACATAAAATATAATTGTGATCTTGGGAGGAAGGGTTCACTATAATAATAATTACTAGTATTGTATAAAGCTATTTTTTTTCAGTTCACCATGTGTTTTCATATAAATCGTTGCGCATAGTTCTTACAAGAGCTCGGTAAGGCAGAGAGAAGCAGACTTTATTTATAGATAGATAGATAGATAGATAGATAGATAGATAGATAGATAGATAGATAGATAGATAACATGGCTTTTAAGAAAAGTGGTAGAAAGAAGACTTGATCCCAGTTCTGCTGGCCTGGAAACCTTTGTTCTTTCACTCTGCCCCCACTAGCAGCTAAGAAGACTTGATATAAAATTTGAGATCTTCAAATACTCTGAGTCTGTGATTTTAAAATATATAAAAATATGAATTATTTATCTTGTGCAAAGAGATTCTCTTTTATTAAAGACTTCTTACAGGGATGAGTGCCTCAGTTACATCTTTCCAAAAACCAGAACAAGAGCATGGGGTTGGACTATGGGCAGAATGGGAAGTATTCTCACTTCATTAATTTGGTGAAAACTGTGAAATTTTACTCTTTGCTGTTCACTTGCCAAATGTTTAAGGTGAGACAATGGATAAAACATGAAATGTTTAGTGAACCAAAAGCGTTTTGGATTTCAAAGTGTGTGTGTGTGTGTGTGTGTGTGTGTGTGTGTCTGTGTGTGTGTGTGTGTGTGTGTGTCTGTGTCTTTAATTGTAGGGATTGGCCATCATTCAACTGATTTACCAGGATTATCTGGGATTTTGATTCTGGGGTGGGGTGACCAAGTACTAACCAGAGTAGAGTAAATGGAAATTCATGATTATTCTAAGGGATTGTAGCACTCTCTCCACCCCCAAAAGACAAGATTTATTCAGAGGGGACAGGGAGGGGCAGTTCCCATGCTACCTGCAAATCTTCACTTTATTTCATCACATTGCCAAAAACTCTTCTGTGCTACTCAGTTATTTAATACAGTTGTTATTCAGTTGAATTCTTGGTTTATGACTTCTGTTTTTCAAAGGGCATAGTAAGACAATGCTGCTTTTAAAAAACTGAATAAGATACTGAAATGCAAACAGTGTTTGTCATTGCTTACACATGTCTTTTCTTTAAAAATATCCACAATACACTTCTTATGTTAGACAAAATAGCTTTATTAAATTATTATCAGATTTTTTAAAATGTGGCCAGATTGTTAAACTTGGAAGAGGAATGAAGAGTGATAAATTTATTTTGCTGGTTATGATTCTGGTGGAAAGAACTGTAGGCCTTTTGATAGTCAGGAGTGCATTAGGATAGGGAAGAAGAGAATTCTAGAAATGAGAAGAAGACATAACCTAGTTTGACTCTTTTGACTAGTTTAGATCAGGGGATCCTTGGCAACTGTCCACTGCTGGACTATACTGGACAAAACAGTAGTAATATTTGGCTCCCGTGATGTAGTTGTAGGGCCATTGGCTGTGGAATGAGAAGACTGGTGGAACCCTGACTCCACCCCACCACCACATACACACATGCTTTTTGCTGATTCTGTGTTGAAAGGCAAGTTACTTAATCTCTCTAGTTCCTTGGTTGCCCATGTGAAACATGGGGCCAGTGCTACTTTTGACCATATAATTTTGAATTAAAGGAATTGCAAGATATTTGTATAAATACTCCTTTAAATGGCAAAACTTATTAAGGCATTGTCTTTTTTCACTGAAATCAATTTTTAATAGTTCTACTGACTTCTATTTAGTTATGTTAGATAACAAACTAATATTAAACTTGAATTGCCTAAAAGATGCTTCCCCCAGAAATTCAGTATACTCCAGTGTCCTTGAGTTTCATATAACCAAACATATTTAATCTGAACAATGAAAAGTCAAGGGAAAAAGTGTGGCATAATGGTTAAGCACATGGGCTTTGGATTCAAAAGACCTGGATTGAAATGCTTGGCAAGAAGTGTGGCTTTGGGCAACGTAAATCAACTCTCTAAACTTCAGGTTCCTTCATCTTTAAAATGATATAATTATACTGACATTATATAAGGTATATGCAGCACCTCATAAGGCCTAATTCATGGTAAATTCTCAATACATAGTAGATGTCTTTGTATA
Source organism: Cephalopachus bancanus (assembly GCA_027257055.1). Taxonomy (NCBI): domain Eukaryota; kingdom Metazoa; phylum Chordata; class Mammalia; order Primates; family Tarsiidae; genus Cephalopachus; species Cephalopachus bancanus. Next base: position 9,283,592 of record JAPVLO010000009.1, on the reverse strand, counting down.
TAATGCCTTTCTAATAAATATCCCCCAGATTTTCTGTAATCCTCAAGATAGTTTGTGAAAAGACAGATACTAGTCATATTCAAATAACAAAGTTGACAATAATTAAATCCTCATTACTAAAAAGTTATTTAATGGAATTCCACTTGCTCTTTTGTCCATATTTTCCTGATATCTGAACAGTTATTTTGGTAAATTGTCTTAAGGCATAAAAGTATCAGCTTCAGGTTTTCATAAGAAAGTGTATCTATGGAATACAGGTACCTGTGTATTTATAGACAGGTACCTGAACTCTTTTTGACTAACTTTGGGAACAAAAGGTTGTTGAAATGGAAGACAGTAGTTATCAGGAAATTGAGGAGGTGGGGGACGTAGAAAAAGATAAAGTTTCAAGTCATCAGAACATTTTATGTGAGTTAGGATTTTTTTAAGTAGCTGTGACCTAGATTTTAACTTTCTAGAACAGAAAAAAACTAGTGAAGTAACAAATCAGAAATCACTAATTGTGTATTTAAAATCATGTTTCCAAAAATACTGGTGGCTTCTGCTCTGACTCATTATCTGTATGCAGATAGTGCTGCTAGATAAAATAAGAATTGGTGGCTATTTCCTTAAAACTAAAGTGATCGAGGAGGTGACTTAGTGGATTGTGCTTTGTAGCATTAACAGATGAGTACATTTGTTACCTAAGAAAGTTAGGACTTTTCATACTGAAAAGGTAAGACACAGAGAATGCAAAGTCAATAAAAATATTAATTTTATATACAAGTTAAACACAGGCTTTACAGCTTCTGCTTTGTCCACATTTCGTATATTCAGTGCCTGGAACAGTTCCTTGCATCTAGTAAATGGTCAACAATTCTTTGTTTTTGAATGAAACAGTAAAAAGCTAAAATATTAATGTTAGGTAAAACAGTTTTCGAAACTTTAGAGAGGTGATTTTAGGACTCTAGACCAAATATGTGAATAGATTCACAGTTTGGATTAATTTGTAGATGATAAGTCCATAATAGACCATCAAGAAGTACAAGTGATGCCCAACCTTCTGAAAATCAGCTTTTGAGAAGACTGCTTCAGAATATTTCTTGTTTCCATTGTGAGAAGCAGTGTGTAATTGAATGAAGGTTATAGTGCGGACCTACCATAACATTTCTAGAATAAAGAAGGAATTAATTTTAAGATGAGTAAGAAGGAGCTACAGATATTGTGCATATAAATAATAATCATAATAATAGCATATTATGTTAAAGGACATAAATAATTAAAGCCTATATATTTATGCCTAATGCCAAAGAAATTCTTAGGAGGGAAAAAAATTATAACCAAAGGTTTAGAATCCTGATTCAGCTTTTTCTATGATGGCAGTGTCTGAGAAATACTATCTTCCATTTAAGGATTAGAAATTTCCATTCATGTTTTAAATTTTGAAATAATTTGCTGGTGTTAATTTGTTATAGATCTTAATAAATGCCACTATGAAGTTAACCTACAATATTGAGAACCTATTTCTTCAAGTCTGCCAAAAGAAAAACTGGAAACTTATTTAATTTATGGGGATGTATAACGTGACTTTAATTTTTCTCTACCCTTAACCATATAACTTATATTGCAGAAATTGGAATGGGATTAACAGGATTTGGAGTGTTTTTCCTGTTCTTTGGAATGATTCTCTTTTTTGACAAAGCACTACTGGCTATTGGAAATGTGAGTTTTTAAATATATATTTTAACTAAATTTGTAAGGAAATTTTGTATTACCTGCTATTAAATTTGGGAAAAATAATTCACTATTGCTTTATGTAATTTCGATTACATTCTCTATTTCCATCAGGAATGTAATCTGTCAGCTTTCTGTTTAAATAAAAGGTAAACACTTAGTGAGGTTTTCTAATTTTATAACTACTCTGTTAAGTGTTTGTTATGTGATTTACAGTAGATAAAAATGAATGCTGCCTCTAAATAGGAATTCAATGACTTTGTAGTCCCATGTCTTTATCAATTTGTTAAAATGCTTTCACTTTAAGCATCCAAGACCTCACATTTGATTCAACTGCATAAAATAAACAAATTTTTTAAACTTTTAAAAAATATATTTTTATGTTAATGGTTGACTTGCTTAGAAAGGAGCATATATATATATATATATATATACACATATATACATATATATATATGTAATTTGGAGTGTATACTATGCTATTCATGTGGGGAGAAATATTCTAGAGATAAAAAAATTTTAGAAATAATGAAAAACTCTTCTAAAAGCAATACAGTCACTGAATAATGGTTAAATATCTTTTGAAGCATATATATTATCAGGCTATTAATTGTAAATGGAAAAAGATAAAGGATAGCAAAATTATTAAAAATTGGTGTTTTAATGAATGATAGTATCACCAGCATTGATAGCTCAGAATATGAAGCTCAACCAATAGGCTTAATATATGTTTGTGTGGAATATTTTTCACTAAAGAAAATTAATGCTGGAGGACAAATATTTGGAAATAAAACATGAGAAAAAGCAATGTATATTTTGAATACATTCAAAATATATGTATATTTGAAAACACATGGTTGTATTTTTATTTATGCTGCCACCAGATATTCTGGAATTAATAAAACTAGAATCTTCTACCTGGCTTTACATTGTTCCTTCTACTGTCAGTTTAGCCATGTCAGTATTTCTCCCATCCATAGAAACTTATATAGCCCATGGCAAGTATTTCTGAACCAAGAAGAATACCTTTGGGTGACATATTTATGGGCAGCTTTCCTCTCTGTGCTTTGCCAACTCATCTGCTTGACTAAGTTTTCTCCATTCAACTAAAACTAGGAAAACTACTGCAAACACAGATACCCCTTGGCAACATCTAATCTTTGTTTCTTTTTTTCTCCATTAATCAAGATAGGAGAGGAATGAAACGCGTGGAATACAACTACAACAACTTTAACATGCATAACCCACTCCTTGGTTTAGCTTCTTGATTGTGCATTGCAGTTCTTTCTGGCCAATTGCCACATTAAAACCAAACAAATTGTGCTTCTTTTTATGAAATTTAGCTTTAACTTTACTTTTTAAATGTATGCAGTATATTTACTTGTTCTGTGTTGCATTTTCTTTCTCTTCTAGGTCTTATTTGTGGCTGGCTTGGCTTTTGTAATTGGTTTAGAAAGAACATTCAGATTCTTCTTTCAAAAACATAAAATGAAAGCTACAGGATTTTTCCTGGGTGGTGTATTTGTAGTCCTTATTGGTTGGCCTTTGATAGGCATGATCTTTGAAATTTACGGATTTTTTCTCTTGTTCAGGTAAGGCAATAATTTTACTTTCTCTTTCAATAAACCAATGGGTCAGATAGTTATTACAAAAACCCAGATATATGCATCAGTGTAAGAAGATGATCATTTCCTTTAAAAGAATTTTATTTACATTGAATCTTTTCCATTTCAAATCAATCAACTATAAAAATCTTTGTCAAATGTAAATCATTGTCTAGGTAATGGTATAAATTATCTTTAAAAATATTGTCACTGCAATACAATTCATTGTGTTGGCATTTAAGGCATCATTTTTATGTTTGATATTTTCATCAACTAGATAGATAGACAGGCAGATAGATAGATGGATGATAGGTTGGTTGGTTTACTGATTCAGCATTATAGTACATAGACCTTTCATAGTTACTGCTGCTTGATTGCAATTTGTTTAGTGTGTATGCATGTTAGAAAATTCTGTACCAAATATGCTATGGGAGATTTTGATCAGTTAATATTTTGCAAATCTCACTTAGCAAGTAAACAGCAATATGCATATGAGAAAACACTTTTAAGTAATATTGGTCTTAATTATGTGTTCCAGAGATGCATATTCTTTGTCTTCTATCTACCAGGCACTGTATTACCCATGGGAGACATAAAAATGAATAAATGCCAAATCTGCTTTAGGGAGGCTCTAATTTTTAATATGGGAAATAGACTGTAAAGATATCAGTAGGATACAGTCATATTACCTTTATAGATATATATGTAAAATATTATAGGAGCATAATTTAGGAAATAATAAATCCAGGGAGAGGTAAGAAATGTTTACTGATAAACAAGGCTTTAAAGAATGGGTAAGAATTCACCTTATGAAAGAGAAAGGGAAGGACAGTTAACTCGTCAGAAGGAACAGACAGCTTGTTTTGAAAATAATGAATGATCTGATAGAGCAAGAGCATGGGATAAATGGAAGGAGATAGTTGCTAGTGAGACTGAAATGGAAGTTTGGAGCGAGATTGCAAACTTCCTTTGATAACTTGTCAAGAAAAGTATATTTTATCTTACAACCAAATTTTGCTGGGGAGCATTGTTTGGGGAGGAGAGAACCACAAAGATTTAACCAGGGTGGTGTTAGGAAGATTATTCTCATATCAGGATAAAGTGTGTATCAAAGATAAAAACTGAAGGCAGAGAAGCCTGTCAAGAGGCTATTGATACCGTACTGAGTATAGAGTGATAGGATTGGATCTCATAACATTCCTGACATTTCAGGGTGGGTGGAGAGAAAAAAGGAAACACTGGAAGAGAAGACTAGGAGAAGAGGTGGGAGAAGAACTAGGAGTAAGCATCATAGTGGCTAAGAGTAAGGAAGAGGAGTTTGTCATGGCAGGTGTATCCCGCAGCAGAAAACTTAAACACTTAAGGACTATATGAAAATCATTGACTTTCTCAATTCACAGAAATTCTAGTAATGAAGGTCAAAAGCCAAAGCCAATCTTTGACATGAATAAAGAATAGGAAGCTTTAGCATCCTTAATAAACTTGGAATAATACATTGGTTTCATGGTTTAGAGAAGTTTGTGGAATAAATACTGGTTGTTATTGTTGGGTTTTGTTATGTTCTGTGATATTCTTCATTTTAGGTATAGTGCTAAGGGCCTTTGGCATTATTTTTCTAGATATTTATAATCCTTAATAATGGCATTTAAAATCATACGTGTTTATATTTTTAAAAAATACTTAAGACCAAAAAAATGTTCCTTTTGAAAACAATTGTGATTGTCTTTGAAACATGTACTTATACCACCAGCATAAGAAGTAGTTCCCTAATTTTAAAAATCCTGCATTCTGTTGAACTCTTTTTAGTCTATATATTTTGACTTCTGCAGATTTATAATAGGATCATATTGCTTAATTTCTGAATTCTATTCATTGTAGTATTTTTATCCCTGTATGCTTCGGTGTGAAAAAAAACACAAACTCTTTTCCTCTATCCTCTTACCGCAAGCATCACAGAAGACTCCTGTAACCAAATATGTAGGAGTTCCCCCCCTCCGTACATCAAGCAAAGAATCAATTCTGCAGCAGACACCAACTGAGTGTCCTCCAGTTGAATTCTAATGCTGTCTACATGGAGATGGCACCACATCACACAGGTTAAGAGCTCAGTCACATGACTGTCCCCCACTTTTAATTATGCCAGTCAAAAGCCTCAGGTTGTTTTACCTGTGCTTCTGACCAGCAGGTTGTAAATCAGGGTTTCCATGACCCCCTCTTCCATTTTGATTAATTTACTAGAATATCTCACTGAACTTGGAAACACTTACTACTGATGCTTACTGATTTAATAAACGATATAAAAAAGGATGCAGATGAAGAGATACCATAGGGCAGGCATGGAGGAAGGGAAGACCCCTATACCCTATCTAGCCTACCACTCTCCAGGAACTTCCATGCTTTCAGTTATCCAGAAGCTCCCTGAGACCTGTCCTTTTGGTTTTTATGAAGGCTTCATTTTTAGGCATGATTGATTAAATCATTGGTCATTGGTGATCATCTTCAGCCCCTCTCCACTCCCTGGAGGCTGAGGGATGAGACTAAAAGTCCTAACCCTCCAATTTTGCCTTAGATTTTCTGAACTAGCCCCCATCCTGAAGCTATTTAAGGGCTGCCAGCCACCAGTCAACTCATTATATACAAAAAGACATCATCTTGTATAGATTTTAAAGATACTAGGATTTGTGTGCCAGGAAACAAAGTTGAAGACCAAATACATTTTTCGTAGTATCACAATACCCATTTTAAGACCCAGAAAAAAGTTTATTTCCTATGTATTTTTTAAAATAAAATATTTCCTTTTGTTCGTATATAGAGGTGGCTTTTCTATGGTTAATTTTAAACTGGTTAGAAGCTGTGTAACTTCTGTAGACTTGTATTTCTACCAAAAAACAAGACATGAGGGTTACCATCTGGCAGGTGTTGACACTTAGTATTTATTCAATAAATGATGCTATTTTTATTTTCATGGTTCTACACATATGGTCTCAACAGCCACTTTCTTTTGATCAGTATCACTCTACACAACTCACCATAGTTGAAGAACTCTTCAGCACTTGAACTGACATAACTCATAATCTGAGCATACAACATAGCTAGGCCTAATGTGCTTCTCACTTTTTTACCCACAATCACAACATTTTATTTATTTATTTATTTTTTAGATGACCAATACATATTTGTTGAATGGATTAATAAATTGAAACATTGTACACTCTCAGCAAGGTAGATCTGGATTAAAATTTTGACTCACCAACTAGGCAATTTGATCTTTGGCAAATCGCTTAACATTTTTGAGTCTTACTTTTTTTTTTATTTTAAAGATGTGGGGTACAATTCAGGATTAGGTATATAAGTGATCATTGTACAGGTAAAGTTTGGACCTCCTTTTGGTCCCCACTTTGCCTGGTTTGAGATCAGGTACCCTTACTGATGTTGTGTTCCCACCCCTCCCACCTGCCACCCCCACCCCAGTAGTATCTCGCTACTGCCAATATCTTTCTTAAAGTATTATAGTAATTGTTCATGGTCCGCTTGTGGGTGAGAACATATGGTACTCTGTTCTTTGTTTCTGTGATAGATCACTGAGTATGATTGACTCTAAATTCATCCAAGTTGCTGCGAAGTCCATGTTTGTCCTTCTTTATGGCTGCATATATTCCATTGGACAGTCACAAAATTTTTAATTACCTTTGTAGTTATTCATAATTCTAAGTTTGAAATCTCTCATATATTCAGAATTTTAATAGGATCCTCTTTTTTTCACTTGGTGAGCAATTGATTTTGGTAATAGAAAATGTGTGACTATTAAGAACCTGTATTCCCTCTCCCAGGGGCTTCTTTCCTGTGGTTGTTGGCTTTATTAGAAGAGTACCAATCCTTGGATCCCTCTTAAACTTACCTGGAATTAGATCAGTAAGTAATCGTGTATTTGGCAATATATTTTTCTGACCATCAAAATATATACTCTTTGATACTTTTTACTTCTAGAAATTGAGTAATTGATACATGATTAATTGATTATTATGAAATAAATAGTTACATCACATAGATCATGGTTGCCATGAATACCAGAAAATAATCATTGCTAAACTTTAAAATCTGAAATTCTGTTGCATTGTGTCCATTTTTAATATTGTTCTCTATTTTTTAATCTTACTCAGATTGATATGCTATGTTACCTTTCTCTTTGAGAGTTCAAGGCATTTTTTATCCACTTTTTATATAATCTCTAATTTTCAAAACAATAACTTTGAAAGAATACCATTATTTCTTGGAAATACTTCCTTCTGAGACTGTATTACCAAGTAGAGTGGATTAAGACAATTAAACGCTATTGTACTGGGAGTCAGATTTTATTCCCAGCTCTGTCCACAATTTGAACAATCCTGTCAAATTTGTTTTTCCAGTGTTGTGTGCCTTCTTTTCCAGCTTGATAAAATATAGAGAATCAAATCAGATCGTAACTAAAGAGAGCATTTTAAAGATTAACGAGTGGATTTCTTCCCTTCATTCAGTATTAATTCAGCAAATGTTTGGTACTAAACTGCTAGCTTGAAGGTTGTAGTGAAGGCTCAGAAGTCCTTTCTGAATGCGGCTTATTTATTGCCTCCTTAGAAAAAGCTTTCCTGACTCCCTGTGGCTAGTTTGGGATGTGCTTTTAGAGCATACCTGGGCAAACTTCCGTCATAGCATTTGCCTCTGTTTTAATTGTCAAGAAAAAGGCTTCCACATAAACTACAGACTTTGGAAGCAGAGATAGACAGTATTGTGGTCATTGTTCTACCCCCAGTGACCAGCATACTACCTGGCATATAATGGGATTGCAACACATTTTTGTTAAATAAATGAATGAAAGATGGTATTTTGTTGACCTCAGGGAACTTGGTCAATTTGAAGACAATTTAGTTGGACTTTCTTCTAGCCTACATCCTTATTCAAGTTTCCAAACTAAATGAAATTCTTAAATTCTAAAAGAATCTCAGTGGCCTAGAATTCAGCCGAGTTTGGGCCAATTCTTTTGACAGATCGTACTCATGTCAGAAATATGCATATCCTTATTTGGATTGATTTCATAGTTCCAAGTCTATCTTACACAACTAGGATAAGCTGACTTTAAAGGCAAATTTGAAAAGACCACAATTTCTAGTTAGGTCCAGAGAGTTCGTCAACTTTTGAAAGTTGTTCACAGATTTTTATAAATCTTTCTAGAGAAAAGGTTCATAGCATTTATTCAATTCTCAAAGAGCTGAAGGATGGCTTACCCACAGAAGAATAAGTACCACTATAAGCCTAATCCCTTTTCCATCCCAGGTGAATTTTAGAGTAAGAGATTTACAGCAAAGACAACCTACATATTTCAAGTTACCTTTGGAGAAAGGATGTCATGCTTTTTTTTCTCTCCATTTAAATTTACCTTAAAATTCAAATGAATTCTGTCAGAGAAAGTTTTAGTTTTGGTGTGCCAGTCACCTATTTGTGATAATATAAAATGTTGGAACTAGGCTTATAGGAGTATACCCTGATTTCATTTGCATTAATCTCCAAACGCATACAGTAATCAATGTTATTTATGTTGAGAATGGATTTTAAATTTACTGACACTTCTAGTTACAGTCTTATGAACATTATTTGTGTCCTTAATTTAAGTAATCTGTAGAATTTGCATAAATGGACACCCAATACAATAGATTGTTTCCTATCATTACTACTTTATTATAATAAATACTTAAGTAAAAATATGACTAATTAAGTGAAAGAAATAGATGATTGCTAGAATTTGATAGTATTATAACCACTTGGGTTTTAATATCTCCACTAATATTCTACAGTATTCTGTTTCAATCTTTATGTCACCATCTAGAATGCTGAAAAAAGCCAAACTGTTTTATGTTTGGGATAGAGTAACCAAAGTAGATAACCACTGCATTAATGTGTCTTAAAATTTATATTTAATTATTATAAATTTATGCTTGCATCATTAAATCTTTTTTTAATGTCATTGCCACTTTCAGTCTGAAGTCCAGAATACACAATTAAAGTATTTTTTAGTCAATAACTGTTGTTAATTATTGAACTTAATGGAGTTAAATCTGTTTGTTCAAAGACTACATAGGCCCCAGAAGAGATCCACAGTAATGGTCAGTTGAAATATCTTATTGGGTTCATTAATGCATGAATGGCTGATATTTCAATTTTTTTATTTTTTTTACTTTTTTTGTTAAGCTAGCAGTGTTATCTTCATTTTACAATTTTTTATTCATTGTGTTGCATTTTTCATGTTGCACCCTTAAATTCATATGTATAACATGTCATGCAAAAACAATGTTTAGAAAAAAAATTTTTATACACATTTACTTATCAGAAGATGGTGGTGAGTAGTACTGAATTAATCATTGTCAGTCACACCTTAAATTTCCACAAAACTTGTAAAGCTGGGTTTTTTAATCAACATTTAAAATGTTGGTATAATGTTTTATAATGCTGTAGACTTTCTTTAATTATCTGTTTTTCTTCTCCTTACAGTTTGTAGATAAAGTTGGAGAAAGCAACAATATGGTATAACAACAAGTGAATTTGAAGACTCATTTAAAATATTGTATTTATAAAGTCATTTGAAGAATATTCAGCACAAAATTAAATTACATGAAATAGCTTGTAATGTTCTTTACAGAAGTTTGAAACGTATAGGCTACAAAGTACCAGCAGCAATTAGCAAAGAAGCAATGAAAACAGGCTTCTAGTCAAGAGATCTAAGAAGTCACCAAGCAAACTAAGGGAGATGAAATCCATGTTACAATGCATATAGAAACTCTTGAAGACTATTTGTATTGTTTTTCCACAATTTGCAAAACACAGCCATCCTTAGAGAACTGTGGTGCCTGCTTCTTTTCTGTTTATGTTGAAGGCTCAGGAGTACCCATAGGCATTTGCTTTTTAGAAATATCCACTGTAGTGACAAAAATATTTCCAGTTGCACCATGTCTCTGAAAGTGATGCATGACTTAGATTGGATTATGTCATTTTGATATATTAAAAGGAAGGAAAACACAGTTTTGATGTATGAATCACTTTTTATTTGTAAACCTGGTTGAAATGCTTGTGATTCTTTTGAATCTTAATATTTTAAAGCCAGATGAAAATTGAACTAGGTATTCTTTGTTGGAATATGTAAAGGTAATTTTTACTAACTCTTAGTTCCTAAATTATAACTGACTACGTTTGGTCAACAACACACTCTGGAAATACTCATACTTCTTGGGAGTCTGCCCTTCTAAGTATATGTATCATTCATTACATGTAAGCATTTATCAAAAAGCATTCTTGACCATGAAGTAGTTGGTTTCATAGCATGTCTCATTAAATAGTGTTTTATTTAAGATAGTAAATGATGTGAACCAAATGGATTTTTCCATATCATGATGTAATTTTTTTCTTTTTTTTCTCAGATATAGCAGTGGTTTATTATTTTGTTTTCATAAAGTAAAATAACTTGGTAATGTATAAGACATGTTAAAAGGTTAAACTTATGACTCTTTTTAAAGGGCTATTCATTTAATGAGTTTTTCCTTATTTTCAACATTTTCCTAACATACAAAAATCATTATATATAACGTGTATTTCATATGATCACTCTTAATCTTGAGTAAATCAAGAAAATACCTGAGTTTACTTGCTAAAGTTATTTTAATGTAATTAAACTAGCTACAGTTTCTTAAAAACATAACACTAAAAAGATAATTTTTTTCTACCATTGCTGATTGACAAGCAGTAGGAAATAGCAGTTGTTTCTTCTTTAATTTTCCAAGATATGGCAGCTTTTATGATAGATATAGGAACACATGTCAACAGCCACAGTACTATTTGTTTTACCACTAATCATTGCACTGTTTACTTTTTTTAAACAGTTGCAAAGCTTTTTAATGCATGAAATCATAATCAAAATTTGTAGTATTTATTTACAAACACGTCTACAAAAATATGTTACAACTTATTTTATTTTTAGTTAAATTTCCTTATGCACAGAGCACTCCCAATCTTGTTCATCTAAAGAAGGAAAGACTTGGTATATAGTGTAATGGTTCAGTCTTGTGGATTACTGACTTTTTTGGTACTTGCATTTGACTAATGATCTAATCTGTGAAAATGTGACAATATTGACAAATGGAGACGCCTACCTCAATAGTTCATGGAATAATAAAAGCCTAGTATTGTGTCATATTCTTCAAAAAAAGTAATATCCTCACTTGGAGAGTGTCAAATATATATACTTTGAGGATCAACTTATATAAGGTGCCCTGTAGAATTCTGTTACACATATTTTTGACTGACCCCTATTATTTTTAGTGGTTGGATAATTCTCTTTTTAGAGCAAAAATGGTATCTGTTAATGTAAGGAACATATGTATTATTTATCTCCTTTGTAAACATGAATTTTTATTGAAATGTTCTTTGCACTGTAACAGAGATCCCTTTTCAACAATCTTATTTCAGAAAGCATTATTAGAATTGAAAGAATTTGATAATCTACCAATCCTTAGTAAGATTGAGAGGCTGGAGCAGTTTTCAGTTTAAGTCTGTAGTTAATATCAAATGTGAGTTTGGGACTGCTTGGCAGCATTGTATATTTCTTATTCGGGACCCTTGATGGCTCTATTTTTAAACGTATTAATCTCCTGATAGAAGCACTATATAGCATATTGTTTCTTCCTATCCAAAATCAGCCCTCTGTCTTTGTGATAAAATGTACTTTGATTATTTCTATACAGATGGAGGAAGAGGTCTAATACTATGTAGCCTTAAGTGTTTCTGTCATTGTTCAAGTGTATTTTCTGTAACAGAAACAAATTTGGAGTGTTTTTATTTTCCCCTTATAAACTGTAATTCCTGGAAAACTGCTGCTTTAAAAAGTCTCACCTTCAGATTATATTATCCAACAATTGAATATTGTAAATACACTTGTCTTACCTCTCAATAAAAGGGTACTTTTCTATTAATTGATGGCCAAGTATATCTTTATTATGAAATCCTAAAAATTTAGCATTGCAGAATAATCCACCTCATTTTTTTAAAAGCCTTAAGTGCAATTTTTTTCTTGCTTATAAAATGGTCTTCACATCTTTTAAAATATACTCAAATACAGATAGACTTCAAGTAAGCAAAACCTTTTTAATTTGAGAACTAGTCAAAAAATGCTACTTGCCTTGGGCAATATGCTATTTTTAAAATCATACTCTAAGGTCTGCTAACCATTTGGTTATTCAACAGACATTTTCTGAGTACTTCTTGAGAACTAAGTCCTGTGCTGAATGCAGAAGATCCAGAAAAATAAAATGTGGCACCTGTCCATGAAGCGTTTGTAGCTTAAACATTATTTGTAAATTCTAAGCCTTATTTCCAAGTAACTAGTACTACAAACAAATGGTGGTAGAAAAACTTGTGGGCTAAACATCCTAACCTCTTATTTTTTACCAGTTGAGAGTTCTGTGTTTTTTTAGGAGGAGATTTTCTTTTTTAACATAAGCCTAGGAATTCAGAATTGTCACTGCTGTTCGTAATGTGCTTTTTTTTTTTTTTTTTTTTTGAGTCAGGGTCTTATTCTGTAGGGCAGTGGCACAGTCATCATTCACTTCAGTCTCCCGAGCTGGGACTACAGGCACGTGCCACCATGCCTGACTCATTTCTTGATTTTTGTGGAGACAAGCTCTTGGCTATGTTGCCTAGGCTGGTCTCAAACTCCTGAGGTCAAGCAGTCCTCTCACTTTGGCCTCCCCAAGTGCTGGGATTACAGGTGTGAGGCCAGAATTTCAAATGCTATAGGCAGTTGGGACAGTTTACTGAGAGCTGCTACAGTTGCTACCATTAATTGCAATATTTAAAATTTAGAAATTAGAAATGCTTAAGGCTTTTTTCCCAAAATGGAATAAAAATATAACACTTAAGTATTTGTCACCTAATCAAAACCACTTAACATCTGCAGTTTTTGATGATAAATTTTGCTAAGGCCAAAGAAACCACTGGCCAAGTACTACCACTTAAAGTACCCAGTAAGTATTTGTTGAGTTCAGTAATTTCACTGCAAATCTTGGCTATTGTCAGGTGAACTGAAAGTCTAGAGTTTGTTATTAAATATCCAGCATATCTCACTAACCTTGTACTGGGCTGAAAGAGTCCAGCCTTTGGTCTTTTGCTACCTGTATCGATGAGGGAGATTGGACACAGGCAGCATGCCTGAAATTCATCCAACAACTGACAACATGCTATTCTATGACCTTAACTTCACTCAACTTTCAAAGACTAATTAAAATATCACTTTCATTTCATCATATCTTTTCTGACCTACTAGGCCAAAACAGCTGTTCTTTGTCCCCTTGTCCCATCATAGAACTTTCCATTTGTTTTGTATTGATTTGGCTACGAAAAAGATTGTTGAGGTTCAAGGTCTCTTCTTAGTTTGTATCCCAAGTTTTGCTTAGTAAATGTTGGTAGAATAAATGAAAGTTAATTTTTCCAGCTCTTCTGTTGCTGCCCCGCTGATTACCTCTTATGTGTTGAAATCAGCCTCATGGAAGGAGGTGGTGTATGTCAGCCATAAGTTGAATCTAACAATCTGGCCCCTGCAGAAGTCTGTATTTCTGCTTCACATTCCTTATGACTTGAGAGGTTGACATTACTGCACCCAGCAAGTTGTCAGTAGAGAAAAGAGGAATCATAGGCAAAGGAAAGACTATTCCTGCAGATTGGCTGCCCTTCACTAGAAAAAGGGAGGCTGCTGAGGAGACCGGGAAGACTCTGCTCAAGTTTTGAGGCTGGTGTGAATCATTGACTCGGTTTTCCTGTCTTTTTCATATGAAATGGAAAGGGAGTTTTGGAGTTTTGTTTTCCTTTTTCAAGATAGTGACTTTGTTTGTCATTGGAGTTGCTCTTATGAAGAATTATCCTAAAGAGAAACTTAAGAAATAAACTTAACTGAAGAAAGCCAGAAATAATACTCTGCAACAAGAGAGGTTATTTGCACAACAATCACTCACAATGCTGATAATAATGGGTAATTGAGTCCCTGAAGAATATCTTTTGGATATGATGCTTGTGATCCTGTGGTGCAGCTGTGAATTCTGTGACATTAAGACTGGTGGTCTTAATGATAAAACACTAACTACCATTTAGTGTCGTGTGAAGTCAAAATCTCTGCGTATGCTCCTAAGCGAAATTCAGGATTTATTGCAATTGTTATGAAGGTTAAAAGATTGAATTAAAAAATGAACATCAAAGAGCGTTGTCAAATTTAAAGTGTTATGAAAATATTATGTATTGTCATGAGAGTACTCATATTTCTGGCCTAATGACATAGATGAGAAGTAGGACCACCTTCCTATTTGATGATCACACCTACCAACAGCTAGTTGCTCACCCTAATTCACATTACAGAATTATTGGATCATTCTTCATATTTCTGAGTTATCAATATTTACAAGACTCAACAGCTCCAAAGGGCTATCAGTGTTAGTATTTTGATGCTTCCATCTTTATTCAAGAACGTTTTTGTCATTTTGTCCTTTAGTTTTGTACTGCTCTTAGATAACACACTAGTCCACCATTAGCAGCTAGGCGGCACTATGAGTTACCCTGTAGTAACGGTGGCTGTACATTAATTTATATGCACTATTCTAAGTCATTTTGTAAATAAGTGTTAAAATGTTATAATCCAGAAAATAGTATGAAATAGGTGAACTTGAGCCTTCCCTGCTTCACTTTTCTTTATCTACTCCCCAACTCCCTAAATAATTCATCTCTTGACTTTCCTCAGAAAATCATGTAATTCTAGAGAGAGGATCTGAAAGGGTTTGTAAACAGAGAAGAACTACAACATTATCTGTCCCAGGATGTGAGTGCTTTGGGAATCAAAGCCTTAAGTAAAAGGAAGACTGGATATAGACCGATGAATGGCTTTCTTGATGTCCCTAAAGCCTCTCCTGAAATTGGTAGCCCTTTGGGAAAACTACTTCTTCCTCACATGTGAGACAATTGGCCTACAGTAGGGCTGAGTGGCCTTGCAGCAAATAAAGCCAAGGAAGAAGATTAGACCTATGTCCTCATTCATGCTGTGCCAACCCAAATTCTCTCTATTCTGTCACCAATAAAGTAATTTGGATATTTTGTACTATAATAGCCACATTGTACAGGTAACCTTAGCCAAGACAGCAGCTGTTTTTCACATGAACACAATCACTAACCTTGAAAGAATGCCTTTTAAATGGTGACGGGTGATCATTGTTTAAATGGGACCTGGACATCCCACTGTCAACTACAAGAATCCTCATACTCAGTGATGAAGGCAAAAGGGTCTCCACTGAATATGCCTTTTAAAATGGTTTAGGAGTCAATTTGTTCAATATCCACCGCTTGATCATGCTATCTGCAGAATAAAATCCAATGACTTTACCCATCTTTTTGTTTGTTTTATTTACCAAATAATGTCACATAGCCCATCTATCTCTTGGTTTAGACCTGTAAAAATCTTTAAAGTTTTTGATTTAACAAAAACATTTTATTCAGGGTCAGTGCCCTTTGGAAATCCTTTTAGAAGAAACAGGCTGGCATGTTACTCTTGAGAAGACCGCAATATTGAAAACATGTCAAAACCATTCCATTCAGTTGTGGATGTTAAACTGAAAATGGCAGCTTTGACGTAAAACATCTGCCTGTGAATTCATTAGCTAAACTACTATAAACAAATCACATTTATTTTTCCTTAAAATTTTAAGTTCCAAACATGTTTTATTGGTGATTCATTTTCCTGTTCCTCTTCCTAAACTTTTGAGTTTTGGGTATGGAGAGAGGAGAAAGACATTTTACTTACTTGTTATGTAACCTAGTAATTGGGTTTCACTTATGATTTTATTATATAAAACATAAGCACAGCATATTTTATTGCTTTTATTGCTCTTTTTTGAAGGAGCATGCTACAATCCTTTGAAATTAAAATCCTAAAATTTAGCATTTAAAGCAGCATTAAAATTTTATTTAGTTTTGGTTAAGCTTTTAGTTTTTCTTTTTCTTCTCTCCTAGGACAGTAGAAATAAAACACTACACTAATGACTCTGGCTCTTTTTTGGCTTACTTCTTTCTTGAAAACAGTAAGTAGTTCTCAAGTTTCCACCTACAAACTACTTTCTATATTCCACTCTCATTCACTAACCAAATCTCAGTTTCCTGTCTGCATATGACTGTCAAACCTAAATAGCGCCCAAATTCCAAAGCATTTGCCAGTAGATAGCATAAGCAAGTAGATAGCATCAGCTGCTCAAACTGATCCCAAGCGAATCATTTGTGTTCTCTCCTCAGGCTCCCTGATGTTTCTATGTCTATTCATTCTCCCAGCCACCACAGACTCTAAGATTTAGTTTTCATCACTTCTTATATTCCCTAAAGCTTTGTTACTCAAATATCCAAGGATCAATTGCACCCATCACCTGGGAGTTTATTAGGAATACAAAATTTCAGGCCCCAACCCAACTATACTGAATCATAATCTGCATTTTGACAAGATTCCCAGATAATTCCTGTGCATGTTAATACCTGGCAACCTCTGCCCTCTAGCTGAGAAGAAAGGGACTGATTGCTCTGGTCTAAATGTTTTGTCCCTCCAAATTTTATATATTGAAAACCTAAACCCCAATGTGATGTAGTGACCTTTGGGAAGTGATTAGATCATGCCCTTACAAAAGCACCTCAGGAAGGTTTTTTTGCCCTTCCCACCCATGTAAGGACACAGCAGAGAAGTCAGCAGCCTGCAACCCAGAAAAGGATCCTCATCAGAACCTGATCATGTTGGCTGGTACCTTGATCTTGGACTTCGCAGTCTTCAGAACGGAGTAATGAATTTCTTTTGCTTATTCGCTATCTAGTTCACTGTATCTTGTCATAGCAGCCCAAATGGACTAAGACAGGAACCATCTCTTTTGATTATGGTAACTTAGCATATCATGGGTACTCAGACCCTTGTTCAGTTTCTACCTATGTATATGTATAGCTCTTTCAACTGAATATCGGTATACTTTGGTTCCTCTCTCTCTCTTGCCTTCTAAGAATTTCCTTTTCCTGTTACCTTCCTTCTGCATTGTCAATTTCTCCTCTACTAATCATTCTCATCAATATATCTTATAAATGGTTTCTTAGTTGTTATCAACAGAAACCAACAAATCTGTCTAATTTAATCAAATCTTCTTTTGTTAGTATGATGGTTTTTGAGAATAAAATCAAGTTTGGAGTCATTGAATAGTGAATAAGATATGAGGAATTAAAGCCAAGTATGGGCAACCTTTTTTCAGGAATGTCACAAAAGAGGGAAAAGAAACAATGAGTTTTTTAAAGGCAAGATATCTGAGTTTGGTGAATATTTGTTATTCGTTTTGGCCTTCTGGTAGCATCCACAACCTTTTGTTTTTATGAAATTCTCAAAATTCTCTAAATTATGAATTATGGAATTATAAATCTCGTTGGGAGGCAGAGTCTTCCTTCTATTGTACAAGATGCCCAGTACTCGCTTGTCCGGTCTCCTCCTTTTGGTAGTGTGTGGGCACATGACTTGGGCTTCACCAATCAGATGTAGATACTCAGATGAGAACTCTGGAGCAGGAATAGAAGTGCCCTGGTAAAGAAGTGGTTGTAATAAGATTGAGTTTCTGGAGCAGCACTAGCTACAGTGCTAGTGGCAAATCCCAACATGCAATTCTCAAGGGATGATAATGTCAGCCACGGTTTCCATTTAATAAAGTCTTCTGTGAAAAGAAGTATCCAAATCTAGTGGATACTTTTTGGAACTCATGTTGCTTGACTTTCCAATATTAAAGCTGATGATTTCTATCTTTAAGAAAAACTATAGACTGGTGATCTCTTTGCCCAGCTCTATAGAGTTTTGCATTTCCAAGGGCCTATTTAGTACTTCCACTTGGATATCTAACATACATTTTAATGTTAGTATGTCCATAAGACAACTCTTAATTTTTCTCTTTTAAGTGGTTCCTTAAGAAGTTTCTCCAATTTCAGTAAATTGTTTCATTTACCCAACATTTAAGGTACAAACCTAAGAATCACCTTTGATTTATTTTTTTCTTATACTCTCATATCCCACTTATCCACAAGTGCCATATTTTCTTCCTCCAACATATACTTCAAACTTAATAGCTCTTCCATTCCCTGCATGTGCTGCTCCAGTCTAAGCCATTGTTATCTTTTGTTTATAACCATATTTCTACATGTTTCTTCCTCTCAGACTCATTTCAAAGTTCTCTTCCCTGTCATCCATACAACTTTGCCTCCATTGCCCTCTTTCCCATTCCTTGAGCAAGCCAAGCTCTTTGCTGTCCCAAGATTTTGCTTTCCTTTCTTCCACTGAGAATGCCTGGAAAACTAATTCTCACCCTGATTTATTGTGTGACTTTACCTTATCCTTCAAGACTCCCCTCTATTTTTGCCTTCCCTGATGTAGTTCACCACTTACCCTATCAACATCATCTTGCATATTTTTATTAATAACTTAAAACATTCTGTAATTATAGTAGTCCCCACATATCTGTGCTTTTACTTTCTGTGGTTTCTCATGGTCAACCACAGTCTAAAAATATTAAATAGAAAATTCCAAAAATGAACAGGTGATAAATTTTAAATTGCACCTTGTTCTGAATAGTGTGATAAAATATTTCACTGCCCCACTCCATCCCATCCAAGACATGAGTTATCCCTTTGTCCAGCATGTCCACATGTATTTTCTTTTTCTTTTTCTTTTCCTTTCTTCTTTCTTTTTTCTTTTGCTCTAGGAGAGGACTTGGTTGCAATGTTTTATTACTGCTCACCCATTATTCATTTAATAGCAATCTTGGTTTTCAGATTTTTAAAAACCTAGTATATAAGTATATGTGATATATATATAAATATATAGACGTACTTTATTACCTGTTTTTAAAATCAATTTAGAGTGTTTCTGTCCTTAGAGAAAAAATGAATTTGACTAGAAGGTGTGATCAAAGCAGAGACTCTCTTTTGAGTGCATGTTTGTGTCTCTTGAACTAAAAGGAAGATGGTCTGACATGTAGAAGGCATTCAAGAAATATATGATAAATAATTGAATGGAAAGATAATTAAGTGAATGGCTGATGTCAAATTCCATTAAGATTCCCTAACCTTTTCATTTCTACCCCAGTGATTTATCTTTGTCCACCAGTGATAGCTTGATAGCTAGTTACATATGTTTTCTTACATTCATTGACTTTTGATTCTACTTTGGACTATTGATTGTTTTCATTAATAATAATAATAGCACAGTGTTTTGGGTAGCTAGTAAGAAAAGCAAAGATAATGATGCCAATACATTCTGAATGTCTCCTGACTGATGTGATCAATATATAAATAAATAATGTCCACCTATCAATCATCCCTCTACTTCCTGCTATTGATTCTCCCTGGAGGAGTCATCAGATTCTCTCAGTCTTGGTAACTGACAAGATGTCCCTGTGGACTCCTTAACTCTATTCCAGATGGGGAGGGGTCCTTGACACCAAGATTTTAAAAGCCCCAAGTTCAGAACAAGATTAGAAAACTCACAGGTAAAGTAGTAGTCATTGCTGGGTTCTGAAAAGAAGTGGAACATGATGGTAAGTAGAGGTTCTATTCACTTGAGACTTTTTAGCTATTTAATAAAAAGTGTTATAGATTCTTACCCTTTTTATGTTTAATAATCATTTTAGAGAATAAAGGATGTTTGAACAATATGCCTTTAGAGTAGCAGGATTATATGATTTTACTCACAAAAAATTCACGTAAGAATCCATTATTTGGGTGAGGTAATGAAAATAACCTCATTTAGAAATTAATATTTCGAAATAGTTTTAAAAAGTGGACTCTGAATTAATTAGAAGGTAGATTGGGGAAACACCTCCATATATTGAGTATTAAAACAGAACATAGCAACAAGTAAGAGGTGTGAAATTGCCCAGGCATCAAGGAAGGAGGCACAGAAATGACCCTCTTTGATTTGGTCATTTTACGTAGGGACTCAGAGGTCTGGCAGCAACAATCTTGGCCCTTTTCCTGGTGTGTACTTTCCTGGGAAGCTCCAGCAGCGCTCCACAGGTAATCAAATGCAACAGACAGGGCTCCTGGGTGCGCTTTGGAGGCCCATTTACTTTTTTTTTTCCTTACTTTTTTTTTTCCTTTTGCTCTATGAGAGGGCTGGGATGCAACGTGTCATTAACCGCTCTTCTCTTCTCCCGGGCTTTAGGGACTGTTTGAGAGAAGGAACTGGACTCCTCAAGCTATGCTCTACCTGAAAGGGGCGCGTAAGTTCCAAATACTTTGGTCTTCCAACAATAGCAGAAGGGTGCATGAATCCATGAACAGAGAGATGGAGCACTATGGAGAGAGAAGAATATCGCGTGTGTTCCCTTAAATATCCGAGGCCGTCCTGGTCTCTGTTTATCCAAGAGACGGGTAGGTGAGGGAGGGTGGCGAGGGTTTAGACCCCCTGAGTATTAGAAATCTTCCAGCCTACACTGGAGGGTTGCGGTCTCTTGGTGCAAATGGGGACTCTGAAGTTGCCTGGGAAACGCCGCGCCGGCTGGCGACAGCGACCTCCGCTCGGAAGAGACCCTGGCAGCGTCCGGCCGGGGACCGGCGTTCGGGGGCGGGCTTCCTTCCCGGTGGCCGGGGCGCCTGGCTCAGCCCCGGCTGCCTGCGCGACCCGACTGGGGGAAGCCCGCCCCGCCAGCGCTCCACTCCCGGCCGGCAGACTGCGCGGCGCCCGGCGGCTGTAGTCTAACCCCCGACTGTGTTGGGCGCCGGGCGCTGAGCCCGGTGTCTCGCCTTTGCAGAGGGGCGCCGCTTCATCTCAGACCACAGCCGGAGGAAGGACCTGTCTGACAGGCCAGCGCCGGGTGAGTGACAAGGGAGCAAGGGCGCTCAGCCCCTTGGGGCGGGATGGGCACGCAGGGCTGTCTCCGCCCTGGCGGAAAGCCATCTGAGCTGCCCCCAGATGCGGCGCGCCCGGGTCCCTTTAGCTGCAGCGGCGGGACGCTGGACGTCGCAGCTGGCTATTCAATTCGTCCAGCCCGCCACTGATCAGGGTAGGGGCGACCGAGCCCGGTGCTAGTCCCCAGGCTTAACTGGATTTCAGTCGCTCAGACCCGCCTCTGGCCACCCGGGTGTGCAGAGGTCCCCAGGGAGTTAGTTAACCGGCGACAGGCGAGACCTGGAAAAGGGTTAAGGAGGGGATAGAAAGCTGTGCAAATGCTTCTAGAAATGTACCTGAGTGTCTATGTAGGACTTTTACTCAGTTTTCTCTGAAACATTATTAATATTAAAATTCGAACTTACCTAGGAACTTGAAAAGTATACTTCTATTTTGCTGCTAGAAAGAGCCATCAAAAAGATTCAAAGACAAAAGTAGCTAAGTAGAGGCTACAAAACATGGGGACGGGGGTTCTTATCTTCATGATAAACCTTTCTGTGTCACTGGATTAAAGCATAACAATGCAATTTGATAAAATGTTAAAATTGAAATGTTTTAAACATTTTAAAAAAATAAAAACCTTATTTTGAAAAACAACAAACACTGTTGAACACATAGTAAGTGCTTTAGCAAATTTTTGTTTAGCTTCTTCAGAAATGCAATGTAATTAAGCTGATTCATTTTATGAGAGTAAGATTCATTTTTTCATATCAGTTGCCCGCAATTAAAAAATCATGGAGCCGGGCTCGGTGGCTCAGCCTGTAATCCGCGCCTTTGGGAGGCTGAGGTGAGTGGATTACCTGAGCCCGCGGGTTCGAGACCCGCCTGGGCAGCGAGACCTCATCTCTACAATCAATCAAAAAATCAGTTGGGCGTGGTGGCGCATGCCTGTAATTCCGGCAACTCGGAAGACTGAGGCGGAAGGATTGCCAGAGACCAGCAGGCGAGGCAGCGGTGGCCGGGAGCGGCCCCTGCACTCAAGTCTGGGCGACCGAGTGAGACTCCAACTCAAAAAAAAAAAAAAAAATCATGGTTTGTGTCATATCAGAACAGATTGTCCTATGCCAGTTTAGATTTGAAATAATTTTACATACTTAGCAGACACTCCTTCAGTCAAATAATCACCTTATATGTGACCAGGAAAGCAGTTTATTACCTCAAAGTACTTTTGAAAGAAGAGAAGAGGTAATCTAAGCTCCACACAGGATCACATTCATACATTTCCTCACAGACACTCATTTTAAGCTGTGAAGGGGGAAGTTCTCATGGGCTCTTAATATATTAATCCTTCTTGCTTTCTTGAAATTCTCTTAGTATATAGTTTTAAATTCTCTTCCATATTGTGTATAAACTTGACATAAACAATTGTAAGTCATTTTCAAGGGAAATATGAAATGTCTCCATTTGTAAAAATCAGTCTTCTGTGTAAGAGGCCCTTTACTTGAGGATCAAAATCTATTTCACAAGGTTTTTCTAGTATTCTAGCATACTAGCATAGAATTTATCTATATGAATATTTAGATGCTAACAGAATATGGTTTTTGGTTTTTTTTTTCTCCAGAAAGACGAAGCCCAAATCCCCAACTACTAACTCTTCCAGAGGCAGCCGCCCTATTACTGGTTTCCTTGCAGAAACCACAAGAAGGTACAAGTATAGTGACCTCTTTCAGCTGTAAGACAGAGCACCTTTGCTTAATTTTGGGATTCTGGTTGCGTACAATCCTCTTCCCCAAGAAATTTACAGAGATGTTTATTGTGTAAAGACCAGAATATTTTTCATTAAAGTGAGTACCAAAAAACATTTACTTTGTAAGACTGAGGAATTTTATATGAATTTCCCAATCCATAGCCTGTTGTAAACTATTTCTTTTTGAACTCTTAAAACTGAAAAAGCTTAAAGTCTAACTTCATTATTTTATAATTGAACAAACTGAGAACAAAAAGATTAAGTAATCACAAACCTCACTATTGAAAGTTAAAACAAATGAAATTACTGGAAGTCAACCATTTTTTACTTAGAAGCATAACAGTTAGTTTCATATGGTTCACTCCAAAAAAGATACAGGCAGAATCTGATTCTAAGCCTGTGTAATTTTCACTATGCCATCTACCAGAATTAGATGCAGTCTTTAAATAGAAGTTTTCTTTTCATGTAATATAAAAGCAAATCATTAAATTGAGGTATCTTGGTAAAGGATCAACCAGACTTTTGGAATTTAACAGACCTGAGTGTAAATCCTAGCTCTGCTGCTCTACTGGCTGGGTGACCCTGAACCTTAATATCATTATTGATGAGATAATGAAATGCTGATACACATGTGCAACATCTCTACAAGAACTCAATTTTCAAAAGGTATTTAATGCTGATTACTCTTAAAAACAGAAGTCACTAAAGCATAATACATAGACCTAGAGTTTTCTCTCATGAGTTGTAATGATGCCATATTTATAATGTAATTTAAATTTTAAAATGTGCACACACACAAAAATATGGTGAGTGGCCTTGTGGTCAAAGCACATGCTTCCAGTCTAGTTCTCTGACATCTGTGCTACTGGAAAACACTTGTGTGCTCTATTCCTTGTGTTGGATGAGCCACGTGGGAGAGGGGAAGAGAGCAGAAGACATCTTCTGGCTTCAAGCTTTGGCTTTGTTGTGAAAAAAATAATATGAAAGGCAAATGGAAGAGAGTAGGATAAAGAGGTCTTTTGAACTCAGAGTAAGGCCATGGTTAACTTGGGCATAGAGAGAGCTATAATACTTTTTTTCAGATATTGCATGTATACATTTAATCCTCACAGTAACCTCTCAAGGTAGGCACTCATCCACATTTTACAGATGAAGAATTAGAGGCACAGAAAGATTAAGTAACTTGTCCAGCATCACATAGTAGATACATAGTGGACCTGGGATGAAGACAGAAGGTAACTTGATCTTTATTGGAAAATAAGATGACCTATGGATTTTCAGCAGAGCGATAATATGGTAAAAGAAGATGCATCTGGTTATGATACATTGGTAACAATAAGAGCAATAACAATAGCTACAATGTGGGAGCACCCACTGTCTGTCAGGTATTATTCCTAATCTTTATAGCTCAGAAAATTGAGTCTTCAAGAGATGTATTTACTTTTTTAAGTTCGCATAGATAGCAAGAAGTGACCTTGGGAGTTTAGTTCAGGTCTTTGTAATTCTATAACTCTTTCAATTATGCCATGCCAGCTCTCAAATGGCTTGTATCATAGAGGAAAGGTTGGCATGGGAAACAACTAAGAAACTCAGGAAACAGCATGGGAGTGAAGGGATAAGGTCCAGTTAGTCAGTGAGAATGGATGGAGAGGCTCAACCCTGAGGTATGCTGAAAAGAAGAATAGATAAGGTGGGATGACAATTCACTAAAGGTATAAAAGAGAATCCAAAGTCACGCACATTTTTTTAAGTATTGCATGACTGGGCTCAGTGGCTCAGCCTGTAATCCCAGCACTTTGGGAGGCCAAGGCGAGTGGATTGTCTGAGCCTGTCTGTTCGAGACGAGCTGGGGCAACTTGGTGAGATCTCATCTCTACAGTAAAATAAAAAATAACCGGGCATGATAGCATGCGTCTGTAGTTCCAGGCTACTCGGAAGGTTGAGGTGGAATGATCGCTGGAGCCCAGAAGGTCAACGCTGCGGTAGCCATGAGTGTACATGCCACTGCATTCTGGCCCGGGCGTAGAAGTGAGACTCCAACTCAAAAAAATAAAATAAAATAAAAAATAAAGTATTGCATTAGAAAGTTTAACATGGTGATAATGATAATATGTTCATAATAAATGAAAAATTCTGTGGATATGGAGAAGAGTTAAATTCAAGGTGATAGAGACAGTCCAGTGAATAAAGAGTGTAGGTCAGTAGTTCTGGTTACATCAGAATTACCTGAGAACTTAGGGAGAAAACATAAATTTCTTGACCTTATGCCCAGAGATCCTGATTATGTCCTACTTGAGTGAGGCCCCAGAATCTGTATCCGTAAGGAGTTCTTACAAATTATTCTGATGATTTTTTTTTTCTTACAGATGAGGAAGAAAATTTTGATCAAACCAGATTCCTGGAAAACAGTCTGCTAAACTGGTGAAAAATGTATCAGATTATGCTCAACTATAGTTCTATTCTTGTTGAAAATATGAACCATGTGAATAAAACCCTTGGACTCCTTTCATTCCATTTGTAATCTTAGGAACTTGCATAGCTAGTTTTATTCTTTCAGAAGTGAAAGAAGTATAGAGCACTTGACTGAGAACATCACCATCTTTTTTCATTGCTTTGGGTTCTGTTTAGATCATCAATATTTAGATCACTTTGTGTTTAATATACTCCTCATTTGTAATTATAAGGCTGCAGACTCTAAAGTGTTCTTTCCTTTTGTTGCAGCCAGTACCTGTCTTGGTCTTATTTGTTGATTTTTGTTGTCACTCAGCAGAGATTCTCACTCTCTGTTTTCCCCTTTTCCCATCTCCAAGGAAGTGGGAAAAGAATGGAAAGGATGGCAGGAAGGGAAGGGGCATAGTATGACTTTCTATAGTTCATCGAGGAGAGGTAATTGTTAAGAAGGAAAATTGGATGACTGGGAAGAAGCCCTATGATAAAAACACTTCACTGTTTTTGCTGAAAGGGAACAATCAGTGAGGAAGAAGTTTTGCTCAAGAACCAGAGCTGAGAGTTTCCCTTGTGCCCTTTGGGGCTTTCCCTGAATTCAATTTAGAAACATGGATCTAAAAGTTACTGGAAAATAGGCAGATGGAGACATACTTTGATTGTTTATGTATTTTATAAAGGGAACAGATCAGTTTTTTTTTTTTTAGAAGTAACTCATTTTCTATGGCCAAACAGACTCAAATACTGTGCTTACAATAATTGTCTGGAGTTCTAGGCACTTGACATCATAACCTTAAATAAAGGTACCCTGATAAGTACGCAGTAGTATGCCTAATTTATTCCTTTACAAAGTCAACTTGGGGTTCAATACCATCTGAATACATGCACACACACCCACACACACACTCACACACACACACATAAACACACTTCTATAGCAAGCATAATAACTTACTTATTAGAATTCTAAGTATGACCATATTACTGGTTAATGTCATAAGTAGAAAGTATTGTTAATTTTTGTCATCATAGGTATATAGCTGCTGCTTAAAAGTCAAAGAATATCTTTATGTAAATATCTTTGTAATTGAAATTGTAATTTCAATATGTTATGTAATCAAAATCCTGCTTATAAAATTGGTCTGTATCTTATTTCATAATTGAATAATAAAATTAAATTCAAGTTAATGTAACACTGATCTCTGTCCAAAAATAACCTGTGAGCATTAAAACAAATCTATGTGGCATTATACTTAGCATCTGTCATTAATTATTATTTGATTTGAAAGTGGATTTACTAGGCAGTGCATACATCAAATTTATTGAAAATTATTTACTTATCAGACATCAATGTGTACATATTGACTAGTTAAGTGGTATGATTATTCCAAGAACACTTTCAGCATCTATCTTATGAAATAACTCTTCCCACAGCTAACCAGAACAATCTCAAGTATTTCACACTAAAATACTGCTTTAAAAACCTGTCTAAATGACCAATAGCTGTTAAAATATAGCTGAAGTATTATAAATACTCAAATTCCTTGACTGTTTTGCCATACAAATGTGCTGATCAGTTATGAAGGTTCTTCTTCCCAGTTTGCTACTACTTTCCAACTCTCTTAAGGTGTCTTGGCAATTCTCTTTATTTCTCTCTTTCTAAAAAAACAAGGTGATCATAGAGTTAAATAAATGTTCACATTGTATGATTTGTGTTCTAAAATGGGAAAATGTCTGTCTTCAACACAGATACACGTAGCATAGATGCTCCGACCTCCAAATAGGATTTTCAGTCACTTTCTGCACAGTTCCAGTTTCCCTTCCCATCTTTGCCTCTGTATCCTAACTCCCCTGTGACTACTAGCCTTCATCCTGGGCTTTCAATCTCTCTCGGTTTCTCTGGGTTTTCCGGAATAGATGTCTCTTCTCCCTCACATAGTTGTGTTCCTGAGAGAGAAGGGAAGAAGGTAAAGATGCCCTGACTCATTCAAAGCAGATACCAGCTCATGTTTCTTCTTTACCTGGTTATAATACATGAAAATGTGTATCTATCAACCTTGAATCTTGGCCTCAGGAGAAAGGGAAACTGGGAATGTAACTTCATAAAGCCCAGTCTCTTCTTGTTGGACTGTAAATTCCTTTAGGAAAAGTTCGTTTCTAATTTGATTTGATTTTCACAACCACCATGTTAAGTGGGCAATTGTATCACCCAATTTATTTCATAGAAATCTGGGCTCATCCTATGCAGTCTCTTTGGATCTCTCTAAGTAGACTTGACCAGTCCCTCTTTTTATTCACATCTGTATATGTAAAAGCAGCTCTATTCACCCTAACTCTTATCATGGATGGAAGGGTGGCATTTCAATCAGCTCAGACTGCTAAAACAAAATACCATAAACTAGGTGGCTTATAAACAATAGAAATTTATTTTTCACAGTTCTAGAGCCTGAGGTTCAACATTAAAATATCAGCAGAATCAGTGTCTGAGGAGGGTTCACTTTCTCATAGATGGCTCATTCTTGCACTTTCACATGGTGGGAGGAACAAGACAGCTCTCTGGGACCTCTTTCATAAGGGTACTAATCTCATTCAGGAGGACTCTGCCTTCATGATCAATCCCCTCCTATGGCCTCACTTCCTTTGCAGATACCATCACACTGGGGATTAAGATTTCAATACAGGTACTCAATGATTTGATTTACATTTTTCAACTTTACAATCATGTCAGAGTAAAAAACATTCAATATGCTTTGTGATTTACAGTCAGACAACATTCTGATAAACTTATAAATAGAAAATATCAATGATTTATCCCAACATAACCCCTCTGCAGTCAAGGAGCACTTATATGTTAATTTGTGGGGGAAAAAACATTCAGAACATTGCACATGGTACAATCCATTGAAAAAAGTCTTGCTGTCAGCTGATCAGGCACCACACATTATTTTCAGTAGTTCCTGTTTTGTAACTTATGAACGCATACATTCTTTAAAAGCATCAACTTGAGGGTCAGGAAGATGGTGGCTGGTCCAGACAGACTATGGGAGTCCCGGTGTGAGTGAGTGAGTGTATGGAAAATTTTTGTGTGCATGCTGTTGAGTGAGTGAGTGTGTGAGTGGCTGAATGAGAGAGGACTAGGGAGCTAGCGGCTCTCCTGGTGCACTGGTTGGTGCCCCAGCTGCTTGGCTTGGACCCTAGTGATTCCCAGGAACAGAATCCGAGCACCATTTTTAAAAAAATCAACAGAACCATTCCTGGGAAGAAAATGCTGAGAGAGACTGACTAAGTGGGGGCTTGTGAGCAAGTGGCCAGGGCCCTCCTGGAGCAGCAGCTTCTCTGCTTGGTCCTTGGTGCTTCCCAGAAGCTGAGCACCATTTTTTTTTAAAGGGCAAAAGTTTTCCTGCATAGAAGTGGCAGGGAGAGACTACTGGCTCCAGGCTCTGCCTCACTACTGCAGCGGGAGAGATTGCCGGGCTTAGCCTCACCACTTCAGTGCCTTGCTAGACACTGGTAGCAGGGAGTGTGGAGGGAGCCCAGAGGCAGAGTCCCACCACAGAGGACAAGAGAGGCATCTCACCACCATCTTGAAGGCACGGCAGGAAGATGCTCCTACTTGCTTACCATGGAGCAGCAGACCCAATCTCTGTGACTGGCAGATCAACTACTCAGGGGTTGATCAGGACCCAGAAGGAATATCCTGAAAGCACAAACTTCAGAGGGACCTGATGAATGATGAGTCCCAGGTGCCCCACCCTCTACCCTGATCTAGCCACAGAACAAAGGGCATGGCCAGAAAAGGATGAGGAAGAACTCCAAAGAGATCAGTGGTGAATCCGGGGCTGACCCCCATCCCCCAGCAATCCTCTGAACATCAGACCCACACAGCTGCGCCATGATTGAGAGGGACAAACCCAGGCAGAGCCTGGATGTCAGTCACAATAGGAGAACTCCATTCCAAGATATGCCTGGCTAGGTCACCCCCCATGAATACATACCTGGGAAGAGACAATCCTGCACCTTCCCACCTGAGGGGACCTCCCTGACCATACTAGTATGGGAGAGCAGGACTGCAGCCCCACTCACCCCCACTGCCCCTTCTCCTTACCTGCTCAGGACACTGGGGAGAGAGTAAAAGAGGTGGAAACTCTGCAGGAGATAGCAGAGCAGACAAGAGGCACAATTACAGAACCTGCCACAAGAGGGCAGGGTTTCTTTTCTTTTATTTAAATTTTTTATTAAAAAAATTTTTTTTTGCCTGTTTGCTTGTTAGTTCATCTATTTTTTAAATCTATTTCTTTGGGCATGAATGTATGTGCATACCCCTCCCTTTTTTTCTTTTGTTTATTGTTTTTGTTTATGTATGTTTGTGAATGATTGAGTATTCATTTTTCAGGTATTTTTGGTTGTTGGTTTGTTTTTGCACTTTTGTTTTTCTCTTTTTTTATTTTTAATTTAAGGTGTGTGTCAATATATGTGTGAGTGTTCAATCTGAATTCCTTTGTTTTTTTTGTTTTCCAGTCTTTTTTCTTCTCCATTCATTTTAGGCTAGGCGGTGTGTGTGTGTGTGTGTGTGTGTGTGTGTGTGTGTGTGTGTGTGTTTAGTTTTCTTGGATTTTTGTTGTTGTTGTTGTTTGTTTTATTTCACTTTGTTATTCTAGTTTGTTTGGAGGTATGTGTGTATATCTGTGTGGGTGTGTTCAATTGTTTTTTGCTTTGGTTTCTGCCTTCATTGTTCTGTTTTTTTCTTTTCTCTTTTAATTCGTGTCCATCTTATTTCATTCTATTTTTCTCTGTGCTCCTCATTGCTATCACTGTATCTTGGACTTGGAGAGTACATACAAGTACCCACTGCATCATCACATAGAGTGGTGGTAGGGAGTGAATCTCAGGGAACACAAACCACAATCAGTGAACATAGTAATATGCAAGTAATTTCTGAATCACAGCTCCCCATCCCCTATTTTATTTGGCTTTCAAAACTACAAGAGACAGCAAAGCTTCCCACCCACAGTCCTGTTTCAAAATAGGACAAATCCAGAGCCTGGATCAGAGAAGAATAGAGGACTGAGCAAACATCAGAAGGGAAAGTTTCTCCCACTGACACTAAACAGAAAAGCAAGAGATCTTTCACAAATGAGGAAAAAGCAATGGAAGACTAGAGGTAATTTCAAGTGTAACAAAGAGAAAACTCCCCCCAAAATTAGACCTCGGAGCCCAAACAATGGAAGTCACCAAAGACTGGCCCCTGAATATGACAGGGATTAGGGAATGGATGGAAAGAGTGAATAAGACTCAAGATAAGATGCAACACTGAAAGAACTTGTAACAAAGATTTTGGCAATACAAAATTTCATCCAGGAAATAAATAACAAGATGACAAACATAGAAAGCAGAATCAATCAAGTTGAAAAAAGAATCTCAGAACTTGAAAACCAGAACATGGAATTAACCCAATCTGTGGGAAAACATAGAAAGAAAACTCAGAAAGAAAGAGCAAAGCCCACAAAAGATATGTGATTATATTAATAGACCAAACCCATGCCTGATTGGTATCCCAGAAAAGAAAGGGAAATGGAGAACACCTTGGAGCAAGTATTCCAGGAGGTGATTCAATAAAAGTTTCCCCATCTTACCAGAGATGTGACCATCAAAACACAAGATACATAGAGAACCCCCACAAGACATCAAATGAGAAGATCAACCCCAAGACACATAGTACACAAAGTAGGCACAAAAGAAAAATTCCTAAAGGCAGCAAGAGAGAAAGGTCACACTACCTACCAGAGAAAATCAATCAGAAGAGCAGCATACCTATCGGCAGAAACACTACAAGCAAAAAGGGACCGGAGCCCTATATTCAAAGTCCTCAAAGATAAACAATTTCAACCAAGAATTTCCTATACCGTCAAGCTCAGCTTCATCAGTGATGGAGAATTAAAATCCTTCCCAGACATCCAATCCCTAAGAGATTATGCAGCTTCCAGAATAACTCTACAGGAGACACTTAAAAAGTTTTAAGCACAGGAGGAAAAAAAAATTAAAAAAAGAATGACTGCACACTTCCAAGAGAACAGCAGAGCACAGAATCAACAGAGAATACAGTGCAACAACAAACTTGAAAACACATATGCATCAACGCCAAGGCCAAAAGGAAACAAGCAAACAAAGAAAAAACTTTATAAGAACTTCATGACATGGATGGACAATCACATTTCAATAACCAGCCTGAATATAAGTGGACTGAATGCACTACTGAAAAGAAACAGAATGGCAAACTGGATAAGAACCCATGACCCAATTATTTGCTGCATCCAAGAAAATCATCTCACCACGAGGGACACACACAGACTCAAAGTTAAAGGATGGAAAATGAGTTTCCAGGCAAATGGATCACAAAAGAAGGCAGGAATCATGATCTTAATATCAGACAAAACAACCTTTAAGCTATCAAAAATTTAAAAAGATACAAAGGATACTACATAATGATAAAAGGTTGAATCCATCTACAAGAAATATGAAACTTCTATATGCGCCCAACACAGGAGCAACAGCATTTATAAAACAATTACTAAATAAACCAAAAAAAGATATTGACTCTAACATTATCATAGCAGGGGACTTGAATACTCACTAACAGCCTTAGATAGATCATCCAGGCAAGAAAATCAACAAGGATATCCAGAACCTAAACTTGACACTTGACGAAATGAACTTAATAGATACCTACAGATTATTTCACCCAACAGTCACAGAATATACATTCTACTCATCACCACATAAAATGTACTCCAAGATCTAGCACATTCTTGCCCCTAAATCAAGCATAAACAAATTCCATATGGTTGAAATCTTGCCTTGCACGTTCTCAGACCACAGTTGGATAAAAATAAATAACACCAACAACATTTTCCCAAGATCCACAGAGATATGGACACTAAACAGCATGATGATTGAACAACTACTAGGTCAACACTGAAATCAAAGCAGAAATTAAAAGATTCCTGGAAACAAATGAAAATGAAGAAACATCTTACCAAAACCTCTGGGATGCCATGATCAGCTCTAAGAGGGGAATTTATATCTCTACCAGCACACATCAAGAAAATGGAAAGATCACAAGTTGAGAGCCTAACAAATCACCTAAGGAAGCTAGAAAGAGAAGACCACTAAAACCCTAAGTTTAGCAGAAGAATCCAAATCACCAAACTAAGAGCCCAAATACGGGACAAAGAAGACAAATATATTATAGAAAACATCAACAAAACAAAAAGCTGGTTCTTTGAAAGAATTAACAAGACTGATGGACCGCTAGCCAGAATGACCAAGAAAAAGAGAGAAAAAGCCCGAATAAACACAATCAGAAATGCAAAAGATCAAGTCACAACTGACCCCAAGGAAATACAAAAGGTTATCAGAGATTACTATGTACACCCATACAGAAACAAACTTGGTAATCTAAATGAAATGGAGAACTTTCTGACATCACATAACCTCCCCAGGTTGAAACAAGAAGACACTGGGATACTAAATAGACCAATAACAACCCAGGAAATTGACTCTGCCATAAGAAAGCTACCTATCAAATTCAGATGGCTTTCCAGCAGAATTCTACAAAATGTACAAGGAGGAGCTGATACCAATTCTATTGAAAGTATTCCAGGCAATTGGGAAAGATGGAATTCTTCCCAAATCATTTTATGAAGCTAAAAACACACCAATACCCAAAATGGGTAAAGCTCCAACAAAAAAAGAGAACTACAGGCCAATATCCCTTATGAACATAGCTGCAAAAATCCTTAGCAAGATTCTAGCAAATTGGATCCAAAAACACATTTAAAAAATCATCCACCATGACAAAGTTGGCTTCATCCCCAGGATGCAGGGCTGGTTCAACATTCACAAGACCATAAATGTAATTAAATATATCAACAGATGTAAACACAAGAACCACATGATTATATCATTAGGTACAGAAAAAGCTTTTGATAAAATCCAGCATTGCTGCTTGATAAAAACCCTCAAGTATAGAAGGAACATACCTCAAAATAGTAAGTGCCATCTATGATAGACCCACAACTAACATATTGCTAAATGGACAGAAACTGGAAATATTTCCCCTGAAAACTGGAACAAGACTCTCACCCCTGTTGTTCAACATTGTGTTGGAAGTCCTACCTAGGGTAATTAAACAAGAGAAGGAAATCAGGGGTATCCAAATAGGAAAAGAGGAAGTCAATTTATTCCTCTTTACTGACTATATGATCCTATACCTCAAAAATTCAAAAGAATCTGTCAAAAACCTGCTTGGACTGATAAAGAACTTTGGCAAAGTCTCAGGGTACAAAACAAATGTGCAAAAGACAGTTACATTTTTATACACCAACAACAAGCAGGCAGAGAACCAAATAAAAAGCACAATCCCATTCACAATATCCATAAAAAAATTAAATACCTCGGCACCTTCCTAACAAGAGAAGTGAAATACCTTTATAATGAGGACCACAAAACGCTGCTCAAAGAAATCCAAGACACAAACAAATGGTAAAATAGTCCATGTTCATGGATAGGAAGAATCAACATTGTTAAGATGTCCATCCTAGCCGGGCTCAGTGGCTCAGCCTGTAATCCCACGCCTTGGGAGGCTGAGGTGAGTGGATTGCCTGAGCCCGCGGGTTCGAGACCCGCCTGGGCAACTTGGCGAGACCTCAGCTCTAAAATAAATAAAAATTAGCTGGGCGTGGTAGCACGCACCTGTAGTTCCAGCTACTTGGAAGGCTGAGGTGGCAGGATCACCGGCACCCAGCAGGTCGAGGCTGCAGTGGTTGGGAGTGGCCACTGCACTCCAGTCTGGGCACAGAGTGAGAATCCGACTCAAAAAAAAAAAAAAAAAAGATGTCCATCCTACCAAAGGCAATCTACAGATTCAACGCAAAACCTATTAAATTACCAACATCATTCTTCTCAGATCTGGACATGACAATATAGAAATTCATATGGAAACATAAATGACCACAAATAGCCAAAACAATCCTTAGCAAAACAAACAAAGGAAGAGGTATCACACTTCCAGACTTCAAACTTTACTATAAGGCTACAGTTATCAAAACATACTGGGACTGGTATAAGAACAGGCATATAGACCAATGGAACAGGATAGAGATTCCAGAAGCAAAGCCTCAATTTCTCAACCAACTCATCTTTGACAAAGCCTCTAACAAAACCACTGGGAAGAAAAGAAACTATTCAGTAATAGGTGCTGGGAAAAGTGACTGATCACATACAGAAGATTGAAACAGGACCCATACCTATCACTATACACCAAAATTAACTCTAAATGGACCTAGGCCTAAACGTAAAACCTCCAATTATAAGAATCTTAGAAAATGCAGGAGATACCATTATGGAAACTGGAACTGGCAACCAATTCCTGATCCAGATCCTAATGCTCATACCATAATAAATAAGACAGACAAGTGGGACTTCATCAAACTGATGAGCTTCTGCAAAGCAAAAGAAAATATCAAGGGAATAGGGAGACAGCCTACAGAATGAAAAAAAATATTTGCCAACTGTATATCTGACAAAGGCCTAACATCTAGGATCTACAAGGAATTCAAATGCATCAAAAAGAAAAAAACAAACAGCCCCATTAAAAAGTTGGCAAAAGACATGAATAAACACTTCTCAAAAGAAGATATAATGGGCAGCCAACAGACACATGAAAAAGTGCTCAGCCTCACTAATCACCAGAGAAATGCAAATCAAAACCACATTGAGATACCACCTAATCCCAGTAAGAATGGCCATCATTAATAAAACAAACCACAACAGATGCTGGCGAGGATGCAGAGAAAAAGGAACGCTTCTACACTGCTGGTGGGAATGCAGTGCAACCCCTTTGGAAGACCGTGTGGCAGTTTCCGAAAGAACTAGACATTGACCTCCCATTGCATTCAACTGTCTTCTACTTTTTCCTAACTAATGGAACAACAGAAAAAATGGATTACAGTTTCCTATTGGTCTTTAGCCATCTGATACATAGTCATGGTTACTTTTCCACTGTTGCCATCAACAATCCAACACTGGGAAGACCAAAACTTGTTAGAGCCTCTTCAGGCCCATGCCAACTGATATGTCAATCAAGGCATTGTGAGGAAGATGGAACTCACAGTGAATGGCTTCCTAGTTATGAAAATAGCAACCTGAGAATGAATGTGGGTTTGTTTGTCTTTTTGCCAATTTAGATTTAATTACATTTAAAACATAAATCTGCTTAAATACAATCACTCAAATATGTCTCTAAGTACATGACAGAATTTGTTAGAGACATTGTCCTTATTATACTAAGTAGATGTTCTTTATTTTTTGGCTAATTGTTTTTAAAAGATAGCTTTAAATGTTATTTTTTTCTAGGCACTATTCATGATAGATGCTTTACACATGTTATTTAAATGATTTTTAAACAAGACTATCAGTGAATTATTTTAAATAATTTATTCTAAATTATTAACTATTGATGGATTTATTCATTTGAATTCAACAATTTATATATGGAAGACTGACCAAATCTTCAAAAAGGCATTCTATTTAAATAACAGAAAAATTGTTACAGTAAGATGGTACAATACAGAGGGCAACATCTATTTATTATTAACTGAAGCATGAATTCTAGATTTCAAAAGTGACGTAAATATGCATTAATAGAATATTTACTTATAAATTTTGTCTGCAAAACTAGATATAAATTCATAAAAATGAAAATTTTAATAAAGAACTAGTTATCTAAAATATATAGCTAATGCACATTATTCATGGCTAAGGTCAGAAGTTTTTGTGAAAAACGGAAGACTTTTTTAATAGGGTGTAGACGCTGCATAAATACTAAGCAAATGATTATGAGGATGGTAATTTTTAAATATTAGTAAAAGAATATCTTTATTGTTTAATTTTTTAAAAAAATTTTTAATGTCTCCAGTATTCCTCCTTTAATTAACTCTCCTTCTCATGTCTAAATTTACTGGGGAAACAAGGGTTGGGGAAAATAACAAGGATTTTATTCTAAATTACAAACTTTGCATTCACTTAATCACCTCCATTTTTAAGGCAGAGAATAAATTCCATCATAATATTAGAAGAAGAAGAAAATAAAATTTTTGGCACTGTTATTCTTTTAAGTAATTATTCTTAATGTGTTCTTACTAAATTATCTCTGCTCAGCACTTGTGGAATTCAGTTTTTGTATTCACCATGTAGCTTTTTCTTCCCATGAGGTACATGGCTCAGAGAAAATGGTGACTTGATATTTAACCGGTCCCTCTCAGCCTCTTCTTCCTCATCATATCTCTCATCCTCAGTTTCATCTTCTACATCACTGCTCTGAGGACTAGAGGCCTGAGACCCTGAAGGAGAAGGTGGTACTGAAGAAGGCCTGGGATATTTAAATCCTTCCGTCTGCCAAAGACAAAAATAAAACAAAGAGATTATAATGTATTTTTTATTTTCAATGATGTAAGTATTATGCACACTTTTTTTAAAACTATATATCTTCTGTGGTCTGTTCAGGTGCTATTAAACTTTGATTCATTTGGATTTGGTCACCACCATCCTCTCAAGAAAGATTTATTAAATATACATCTATTCTTTAGTAAGCACTGAAATGTGCCGGGTACCATATATATGTTATCTCATTTATTCTTTTAATACCACACAAATAAATGTGGCTGTTTCCTTTGAAAGAAGAAAATTGAGGGTTAGAGAGGCCAAATGACTTGCCCAAGGTCACACAGCACTTGAATGGTAGAGCAAAGATTCGTATCAGGTCTATGATAACAACAGAATCTTTAATCTCAACTCTCAGGCTACACTGCTTATAATGTCAATCTCTATATCATCCTTCAGATTTGCTCAAGAAAGTTGCAGGACATGGGTGTCCAGGAAATACCATGGACAGCCATCACTAGTATGTGTCCTGGAAGCCAGGCCACTTAGCTGACCCCAAAACTGCACCAGTTGCTGTTATTTCAGTTAATGAGAAACTATACCAGGTTTTAATCCATTTGTCCTTCTACTTAAGATTATGGAGAAAACGTATTTAATAAACACATACTAAACATCAGCTATGTATCAAGAACCACAATGCCACTAAAGAAACTAAATGAAAAACATAATTCCTGTCCACATTATTGAGTGGGGAGACAGTATTATGGCACTCATCACTCTGTATTTCAACTACTTTATACATTATTGCTATGTTATACATGTGAATCAATTTATGGGTCACATATGTTAACTATAGCAATACAAAAAAAGATCTTGAGTTCTGCGCTTAAGACCTGGCTCAAAAGGTACACAATATTTATTAAATATAATAAGTAGATAAATAAGTAGATACATATATTAATTTAACTGAATTATCATCAAGAGGAGTGATAATCTCTACATAAGCTAGGCAATCAACTCTATGAATGCTAGAATCATAAATATGGGAGTTGGAATTTGTAGATTAAGATATTAAGAAAACCCTTTTACCTGTTCTATGGGCAAATTTTACCTTGGGTTAACTTTCTAGATCTGTTCCTCTGAAAACCTGATATAGGTAGATTATAACTTGCATTATTAGAGTAAATTGTTTATGGTAAATGACCCCTGATTAGAAAATTACATCTGGATTTGAAGTATCTGTAGATACCTGATGGGGAGCCATAGTTTTGGAGGATTGCTGAATATGATGACTATTGAAACTGGGTATATTGTTAGTAGGGAACATGGAAGCTTGTTTGTGGAGATTTACATGAGTTATTGGCTCCTATGGGACATGGAACTGCTAAGCTAAGGTGGATCTCATACTCAATGGTATGAGTCTTATCTTTTTGCATCTAAGCTATCACTTGGTGGGTAGGGAACTGGTAGAGTTAGCTTTTAGACCACTGTGTAGAGACTGGACTGCAAGGACTAATCCCACTAAAAAGAAATGCTTGAGGCTACCCTGCTTCAAGCTGTGTTTCCTGGCTTCCACCCTTCTAAGAGAATCTGATGACAAATATTGCCTGTAGTAATCTCATGAACATAAATGTCTTATTGTACATTAGAAGAAGTCTCCTTGGTGGGCACTGTTGAATCAAACATAAATACTTATCTAGTCCCATTCTTCCTGTGGTGCTTGAATTTACTCTAACTCTCACCAAGTGGTCATTCTATATTTAAATACTTCCTTGGTTAGCAAGTCACTTCCTGTTAAAACAACCCAGTTTGTTTTTTAACAACTCCCCCAAAATAAACGTCTATCAGAACTGTTTAAAGTATTAAAACTGTTTCAAGTTTTAAGTATTAAGAGAAAGTTTTAAAATGGAGGTGCTTCTCCAGTGACACGAAGTAACGGTCTATTTATCCTATCCATAAGGTTAACATTGGATCGAGGGCTTTGAGATAGTCTGATTTATGAGTTCCTGTGTTCTTTGTTTTGATTCAACACTATGAAAAAGTATCATAGCTTGTTTACTTAGCTACTTCCAAATTTAAAGTTATTGCTAAAATTTATTTAAAAAGAAATATAGCTTGCAAAACAAGTAAACAATACATTAAATATTTACCATTGGTAGTGATGTGGGTTCCATATGGAACTTATCTGGAAAAGCTCTGCTTAATGTCAGGTGTCTGGCATGCTGATAATACTATTGACAGAAAGCCGATTCACAGGTTAAAAAAGAGAAGACTTCGAGACCACAATAATCAAAATATTACATAAGACCTTTTATTCTCCTACTTATGAAATATACATTTTAAAAGATGACAGAATCTATGTACTCTAAGTTTGAGAATCAGAAAATAAGTGACATTTATGGCTCTATTGTTTTTCAAGGCAGAGCCAAAGAAATACAACAAAAAGTTGGGAGGGAAACAACCACATTTCGGCCATAGTGGGTTCTGAATTGAGCACTAAGGCAACTGAACACACTAGTTTCATTCTACAGAGAAGCAGTGTGGTGTAGAAAAAAAGATGGATTCTGAATAGTCAGACAAATTGAATGTGAATCCTGCTGTAGACCTTAGGTAATAAACATAACGTCTGAGAGCCTCATCTCTCTGTTTTCATTATAAAATGGAGATGGCAAAATTAATCACCCAGATTGTAATGAACATAGGCACTAGTGTGTATAGATACTCATCAAATGGCAGCATCTTTCATTAGGCTGGGAGAGTTCAGTGTTATGCAAAAATAGATACATTACATGAAGGTAAAATCAATTTATGTATTATTAAATCACCCAGTGCTAAGTTATGAGAGCATCAGGGTGTTTATAAACCTATTACATAATTGAAAAGAGGCATTTCCTGCATTTGTCATTTTGAAAAACAATATTATTCCTACTCCCCACTATAGTGGAGGAATATGACCACATTATCTCTCTAGAGTGAAACAAAGTAGAACATTTTCTCTTGATATGTTCTTCAACTTCATAAAATGCTTCCCCATACCCATAATGCATCAAGTTAAGCATTGACAATAGAATAGCTTTAAAGATTAGTGCTACATCCTGGTGGACTTGCAATTATTGATAAACTGAAATTAAACATGAAGAACTGGGTTTAGGACTTTGCAAACTCATACTAAGTTTTAAAAAGCACAAAAAAACACTGAAATTTTAACAAGTTTGATATTGAATTGACTTTACAAATTATGGATAGAATCAACATGTTTATAATCCAGTGGAACTTTTAAATTGGTTTTCCATGTTTATCATAAACTTACTTACTCTGCCTAAATATCTCCAGTCCAGAAGATCTGAGAGCCTCTCAGTTCGGTTTCTCTGGATAATTCTTTGGCGACGTGACTGTTTGCAAAATCCATAGAGAAACTGAGTCAGTTGATTGCAGGAATCATCTGGAGAACGGAACCGCCTGTCAACGATGTAAATACCTAAGGAGCACAAAAATCAAAGTGCAGATCAAAGTGGGGCTAATCTTAAACATTTCTTCTCCTATTTTTTATTACCTCTTTAGTCCCATCAAAAACCATATGCATAATCCACTCTCTGACTCAGCTACTGCCTCCACTTTATCTTCTCCCTTCTAAGGCTTTGTTTCCCTTGTGATCTTCTAATAGTTTATGACCATCACCAGCACACAGCCAACAAAGTGGATTTTGTGAAAATAATCTGGCAGTTTAGGGGCACACTGAATCAGTGATTACTAATGACACTGCTCACTAACTAGAATCTCTGAGGTGGGACCTGGATATCAGTTCTTTTTAGGCTTCCCAATTCCCCACTACATAGCCATGGTTGAAAACCACAGTTCAGGTCAGATAAAAGAGAAGAGCGAGAATGAGACTGTCAAAACAAAACAAAACAAACCAGGAAAATGGCAACAAATAAACAGAGAATTTATTCCATTCTAACTTTTCTTGCTACTAGGCGACAAAGACAGATGTTGGATGCAAATTATCCTGCCATCTTAAAAAATTTACATAAATTTTGCTACCTTGACAGAAACCTTTAAAATAATAATAATAACATATGTATTCTCTATATAATGATGAATACATGTACAATAAGACCTTTGTTATTGTACTGTTACTTCTAGGAAGTAGAAGAACCAAACTAGAGTTCAGAAAAAAAGGCAAAGGCAAGGTTTGTCCAAGTTTTATCTTCCTTTTGCAGTTTGTCTTTGGGACAATATATTTGATATTATTAACATTCTTATACTAATATATGGAACAAATAATTATATCTACTTTTAACTAAATAAGAAGCGTAAGCATTAGTTTAATTATCAGGCTAACTTGAGAGTTAGGCTCTATAGAGACCATGTGCTTTGTTTGGGAAGAGTCATGTCTTCCATGGTTGGGCTCACGCTAAAAAATCTCACCATAAGCAGTAGGATCAGCCACATGCTCCTGCATGAAACAGCCAAAACCAGAGAGGTTCGTGGTCACACTGGGGATACCCATCACAGTGCACTCAGCTGCCAGGAGAAAGAGACAAAGGCTTGGCTTTAGACCAGCTCCTCTATCTTCAAATACACAGAAGAAAAAAGTCCTAGTCCTGATAATTCCATCATTTATTTTGTGCCTGGCAAGGTATAAGCTCTTTACATGTTTCATTAACTTATTTAATCTACTTAACATTGTGAAGTGAGACCACCATTATCTTCATCTTACAGATAAAGAAACAAGGCACAGAGAAGTTAATTAACTCTCCCAACTTCACAAAACCCAGGTTCATAGTAGAGTTGGAATTTGAAGACAGACACCCAGCTGCAAAGCTCATGCCCAGAACTGCTACATTCTACTCCCTTTCTATCCCCTACCGATTTTGTGTTTGGCTTCATACTAGCCTGTGTCTCTAAGTACTTGGCAAGTTTATGGGATAGGTTAAATATGTTTTGGACATGACTCGCTTCTTCCTCCATTTAAATCTTCCTTGGTATTTATTCCTTTCACTTTCTCAGGAGCTCAATGAACCAATGAACTCTTTCAGTACTCCCTCACCTTTTAATTAAATCCTATTTTCCAATAAATAAATAATATATCTTTTAAAATCTTACTGCTCTCAAGAATGTCTGTATTTTTAATAAGTAATTCTATTTGATCATGAAACTACTCTTGGTTGATGAATGGGAATGGAAGGAAAAAGAATAAGGAGATTTAAGCTGGACTCGGTGGCTCAGCCTGTAATCCCGCGCCTTTGGGAGGCTGAGATGAGTGGATTGCCTGAGCCTGCGGGTTCGAGACCCGCCTGGGCAGCGAGACCTCATCTCTACAATAAATCAAAAAATCAGCTGGGCGTGGTAGCGCATGCCTGTAATTCCGGCTACTTGGAAGGCTGAGGCGGAAGGATTGCCAGAGCCCAGCAGGTCGAGGCTGCGGTGGCCGGGAGCGGCCACTGCACTCCAGTCTGGGCGACAGAGTGAGACTCCAACTCAAAAAAAAAAAAAAAAAAAAAGGAGATTTCATTAACTATGGTGGGTAATGACAGCAGCCTTATCTATTGCTCAGCAAATATTTCCTCTTGGTTTAACTCTATAACAGAGAGCAGTGGTTCTCTGATTTTAGGGGTGGTAGAGGAGAGGAAGGTAGGGTAAGGATTATCAACCTTTTTGAGATTCTCATGAAAATTCTAGAACTCCTCTCCAGAAAAATTCTTATGCACATATGTGTACAAAATTTTGCCTACAATTTCATGAAAGTTAATATATCCTTAATTTTTATTAAATGGTCACTAACACACTATGTGTAAAATTCCAGGTACCCATGAAACTTGGTATATGTTCATTGAATGAATTTAATGAAATAATTTATAGTCATTAGATTCTCCCAAAACACAGAGTAGACTTTAATGAGTAATTTTTGGAGCAAGTTAGACTTAGTATCACATTAAAAAGATTATTCTTTAAAAACTTAGAGAGATATCTAATATGCTAGCTAAATCTATACTACTAGGAGATACCATTATCTCTGTAGTATTAGGTAAGATGAGGAGTGACCAACTCCCTTCAGTCAATGTAAAACACTGAATGATTCATGCACTGTGGGGTATTCCACAAACTCCTTTACTTGTCTCATCTTTTATAACATCTTTGGCCTTTATCTTAAAACAATGAATATGTCTCCTCTATTATTTTGGGTCATTAAGTTTAAATTAGTCCTATAAAATTATATTCTGGTGAAAAGCTGACTGTTAATTCTGTAACATTCTCTTTATCTGACAGAAATGACTTCCCACATTGCTTCAGTCACTCAAGCATTTGTGTTCCTTTATCTATGACACTTCCAATACTAAATTGAGTGACTTACGAGAAATTATATGAAAAAGGTCAAAAGCGAAGTGCTAAGTTCGAAATTTGTGATTTATATATTTCAAAAGATACATACTCTATGTATGTGGACATTTCATAAGTAGGAAAACACTACCTTCACAAAAATGGAACATTTTTAGGACTTCAAGAGAGATAGAGGAGTTAGATAAATAAATTTTCTATGCCATTTTTAAAGAATTCGTATTTTACTCTTTGTCTATTTTTCCCAAGAAATTTTAGTTTTTACAGCTGCTGGCAAATTGCACTTGGTGAAGCCTAGAGCAAAAGAATAGGACCCTAGGACAAAAGATGCAGAACCTTCATGTTGCTCCAATTATAAAGATGATAGGATCTTATATTTGTAGAATGCTAAAGTCAAATTTTAAATTCTGGGATAAGAATGTAAATATTAGAAAAGTTCTTCCTCTTCACAATTCAACCCATTATTCCCCCTGCTGTTCCTTACCTGAGCTTCCTATCAATGGGACGTTGAAACACAAATGGCATATTTTATTCTCTTAATTATAAATCAAAAATGTTTTTTGAATCTTAAAAAAAAATCAAGTGGAATTGTATCTAAATCAGGCAGAAAATCTCTGATTATCATGAAAAGATGGAAAAGTCATTATTGTAATCTTTTCACTGGCATTGTATTTAAAGTGTTTGTTTCTCTTTTAATTAAGCTTTTAATACAGGTATAAATTTACTGCTCTTGGTGATATTAGCAAGAGGTAAGAGGGTTCAGAAAATAAAAATAAAATAGTTGTCTGAGACTCTATAATCTGTTTTTAAAAAAAAATAGGAGAGAGTGAGAAGTTTCTGAATGGAACTATGTCAGTGAAACCAATTCAAGCCGGGCTCGGTGGCTCAGTCTGTAATCCCGCGCCTTTGGTAGGATGAGGTGAGTGGATTGCCTGAGCCTGCGGTCTCGAGACCCACCTGGGCAACTTGGCGAGACCTCATCTCTACAATAAATCAAAAAATTATTAGCCGGGCGTGGTAGCGCGCGCCTACAGTTCCAGCTACTTGGAGGCTGAGGTGGAAGGATCACTGGAGCCCAGCAGGTCGAGGCTGCAGTGGCCGGGAGCGGCCACTGCACTCCAGCCTAGGCAACAGAGTGAGACTCCAACTCAAAAAAAAAAAGAAACCAATTCAGTGAAACCTATCACTGAATTGCCATTTTCTCTTAGTACCTCTTTTTTTTGAGAGACAGGGATGTGAAGAAGACTTTTTACCACATACTTCTTTATACCGTTTCTTTCACCATATGAGTAAGCTACCTATTATACATTAAATACATCCATTAATTTTTTTAAGTGTTCTTCTGAAATAAGTTTGAGAGAACTATATTGCTAGACTGTTATTTCTTGTATTAACCCAACTTGTAGTTAATTTTTCCTTCACATTAGTGAATATGGGATGGGTAGAGATAACCA
The DNA here is from genome assembly GCA_027257055.1 of Cephalopachus bancanus. Taxonomy (NCBI): domain Eukaryota; kingdom Metazoa; phylum Chordata; class Mammalia; order Primates; family Tarsiidae; genus Cephalopachus; species Cephalopachus bancanus. The sequence continues at coordinate 9,238,910 of JAPVLO010000009.1, read as the reverse complement.
CATAATATATAACCTTCAGAAAACATTCTTTTTTCCTTAGAACGCAATAAGGCAATATATCCGCTAAATTATGCCCCACCAAACCATGGTATACTTATATAATCTTTGTCTTTATTCTTAGGTCAGGATCCACAAAGCATAAAATTGACCCCTGAGATAGATCCAACAAAATCATTTTAAAACAGACTGAAAAGTTGAAAGCTTAGCAGAAATTCCTTATCAACTTTGAGTATCATATACATGCTAATAAAATAATATACAAACAATCCAAAACATTCAACAATGTATACATGTCACATACCTGGAGTATAACCCCAGGGTTCATAATAGGAGGGAAAGACTCCAAGATGACAACCTCGGACAAACTCTTCATAATCCATAGGTAATAAAGGGCTGGTGGAAGATAGGAACTCTGGGTGCAAAATCACCTGGAAAATGAAAATTCTAATTTAAAAAGAGAAAAACAAAGTAAAGCAAAAAAAATTCCCTACATTTTGTTTATTTCAATACTGTACTCTGTACTCTAATTGAATCCTTGTATGTGTGTGCTAGGTTCATGATAGAGAGAAGGAGGAGGAGGAGGAGGAGAGGAAGAAGAAGAGGAAGGAGAAGAGGAAGAAGCAGCCACCGTCTGGGTTTTTTTTTGTTGTTTGTTTGTTTGTTTTCCTCCACTCTCCAGTCTGTGATCTGCCTATTTAACTTTCCTTCAGGTCCCACCACTTAGCTTAGAAGATAGGGTATTGGTATGATCACTTTTGATCTTACACTCAACCTTGATCTGCAATAAAGGTTATAATTGGTTTTCTGATTACACATAGCTTATTTTTCAATTTGTTCCCACCTCAGGCAGGGAAAAGGGAGCTGCATAATGGACTACACTCACATGCCTTAAGTATGAGTTTTCCAAGTAAAATGAAACAAGGGACAGGAAGGGTGTTCTAGGAATATCATCTAGAGTAGATCACGCTAAGGATTTCACACAAGTCACCATGCTCTCTTACCTAGAGGTAATCACCTCCTGACATATCTATCTGATTCTATTCCATCAAGGTCTCTACTTACTAACTGGTGTGATCCTTTAAAACTAGCGGTCACTCTCCTACTCAAAATCCTTCAATGTCTTCCCATTTCACTCAGAGTAAAAACCAATGTTTACCATGACCCGTAAGCACTGTGTTCTGGTAAATATTTAAGAACTGAGAAAGTAAAGCATGAATATGTATTTGTACTTAAATTTATTATAAATTTTAGTGACACAAATGGTGTATAGTAGCTTCCAAATAAAAAATATACACACAAAAACCTGCACACAGGTGTTTATGAAAACTTTATTCATAATTGCCAAAACTTAAAGGCAACCCAGATGTCCTTCAGTTGGTGAATGGCTAAATAGTGATACATCCAGACAGTGGACAACTATTCAGCACTAAAAAGAAATTAGCTATCAAGCTATGAAAACACATAGAGGAGCCAGGCTCGGTGGCTCAGCCTGTAATCCCGCACCTTGGGAGGCTGAGGTGAGTGGATTGCCTGAGCCCATGGGTTCGAGACCCGCCTGGGCAACTTGGTGAGACCTCATCTGTATGATAAAAAAAAAATAAAAATTAGCCGGGTGTGGTATCATGCGCCTGTAGTTCCAGCTACTGGGAAGGCTGAGGCGGAAGGATCGCTGGAGCCTGCAGGAGCCCAGCAGGTCGAGGCTGCGGTGACTGGGAGTGGCCACTGCACTGCACTCCAGTCTGGGAGACAGAGTGAGACTCCAACTCAAAAAAAAAAAAAAAAGAAAAGAAAACACGTAGAGGAAACTTAAGCGCTTATTACTAAGTGAAACAGGCTAATCTGAAAAACTACATGATGTATGATTCCTACTATCTGACATTCTGAAAAAGGCAAAAGTATGGAGCCAGTAAAGAAATTAGTGATTATCAAGGATTGGGGATGGGAGGGCTAAATAAGCAAAGCACAGAGGATTATTAAGGTAGTGAAAGTGTTCTGTATTATACTGTCATGATGAATACATGTTATTGTACATTTGCTAATAGGTACAACACTAAGATTGAACCCTAATGTAAACTATGGATCTTGGATGATAAAGACATGTCAAGAAGTATTCATTCATTGTAACAAATGTACCATTCTGGTGGGGGATGTTGTATTAGGGTAGCCTGTGCATGTGTGTGGGCGGGGTGTAAATGGAAATTTTGTATTTTCTGCTCAATTTTGCTGTAAACCTAAAACTGCTCTGAAAACTAAGTCATCTGGGCTCGGTGGCTTAGCCTGTGATCCCGCGCCTTGGGAGGCTGAGGTGAGTGGATTGCCTGAGCCCGCGGGTTCGAGACCCACCTGGGCAACTTGGTGAGACCTCATCTCTACAATAAATAAAAAACTAGCCAGGTGTGGTAGCGTGCACCTATAGTTCCAGCTCCTTGGAAGGCTGAGGCAGAAGGATCACCAGAGCCCAGCAAGTCGAGGCTGCAGTGGCCGGGAGCAGCCACTCACTCCAGTCTGGGCGACAGAGTGAGACTCCAACTCAAAAAAGACCCCAAAAAACTAAGGTTTATTAAAATGTATATGTACAAAATTCATTGTGAATTCTATATACTCAGTCAATTCTCAGAAAATGCTTTTTAAAATTTTTCGCCAAAATCTTATATTCATAACCAACTTATGGTTTCAACTGATTACTGAATATAGTTCTGACATAAATGTTGGTTGATTTCCTTTGTTGGTAAGTAAAATTAAGTGGGATAACAGAGACATGTTGGAACTTCACAGGTTCATCAGTGACACAAGTGACTTCTTTGCTGGGTTTATTTGCATGATAAGGATACAATAAATATAAATAACCTCAAGTACATCAGTAATAGTAACACATAGCAAACAATTAGGATGTGATTTATTTTAAGAACTACTTTTCTTTTTAATGTAATTGACTTATTTTCAAGTTTACATAAAGTAATTTTTAACGATGGCTATATTTAAAACTGGCTCATCAAATTTCTGAAAATTTAACACTTGGCTCTTGTGTGCTGCTGAGTCAGTTCTGGGACCAAACTGCCTGTAATGTCTGCAAAGGTAGAGACAAGAGATCACATGGTTATAATTGGAAAGTTATGGATAGAATGGCTATTTAATTTATCTGTGTGAATGAATTCTCCTATTTGTTACAGTTCTTACTATTATTAACTATTATTATTCATAGTTCACTGTTTTATTCTCAGTTCACTATTATTAGATTATCACTCAACCTCTCCCATATCTAAGTAGTTATAAAAAACAAAATCTGATTTAAAAGTACTGGGAATCCCAAATATATAGAAAAGTTTCAAGTACAACAGGGCTAGAATTAATATATTTTCAAAACCATTTGTAAGTTGTTGATTGGATGTCCATCATACCCAAGTAGTTAATGTGTATTTCTCACAAACAAGAGCATTTTCTCACATGACCACAATATAAGTGTGAAAATCAGGAAATTAACATTTATTAATTACTACCATATACTTAAACACCATTCAAGTTTCTCCAGTGACTCAGATAGTGTTCTTTAAACCAAATAATTTAGCTTAGAAGTCTATATTGCATCACATCCCTATAGTCTCCTCCAATTTGAAAGCGTTCATGAGTTTTCTTTGGCATTCGTGACCTCAACATTTTTGAAGATTATAATTGAAGTATTTTGAAATGTGTTTCTCAGTTTGGGTTTACCTTATGCTTTATCATGATCAGATTTAGGCTATATATCTTTGGAAGATATATAACAGAAGTGATGCTATGTTCTTTTCATTACATTTCATTCAGTCGAAAAAGATTTCTATTTTTCTCATTGCTAGTGATGTTTGCTTTGCTCTCTTGATTAAGGCCATGCCTTTTTAGCTTCTCCACTTTAAAGTTATTCTATCTTATTTTTGTTACTAATAAGTACTGGAAGCAGTTATTATTATTTTTTTTTAGTTGGAGTCTCACTCTGTCGCCCAAACTGGAGTGCAGTGGCTGTTCCCGGCCACCGCAGCCTCGACCTGCTGGGCTCTGGCAATCCTTCCACCTCAGCCTTCCAAGTAGCCGGAATTACAGGCATGCGCTACCACGCCCAGCTGATTTTTTGATTTATTGTAGAGATGAGGTCTCGCTGCCCAGGAGGGTCTTGAACCCGCAGGCTCAGACAATCCACTCACCTCAGCCTCCCAAAGGCACAGGATTACAGGCTGAGCCACCGAGCCCAGCTGGGAGCAGTTATTTTGAAGCTGTGCAAATATCCCATTCCAAATTAAACATTTAATTAATATTTGTATCCAATATAAACATTATAATTTTACTTTCTATTTCATTACTGTGTCTATTTATTTTATACCAATATTTTCTGAGTTGGCCAGTGGAAGCTTCTGTAAACCTGTTTCTAGAAACACCTAACAGGCCTCCATTGTTCCCTGAGCATTTGATTTTTGATTTTTTTTTTAGATTAGTAAATACAGTTTATTTAGAAAGTAAGTTAGAGAGAGAGAAAGAGGAGATTCACCTCCCCAAGGTAGGGAATGGGGCCCAAACTTAAGAAAACATGGCCTGGCCATAGCTCAAAGAACACACGATCACATCATAGCTCAGCAAGGCAATGGCAAAATGACTGCTTGTCGTTGAGTCCTTTTAAACACATCCCTTGGATGGATTTTTGACACAAGAATTTTTGGCTTGTACTTTATCTGCCATAGCCATAGAAGCAGCCATTTCTCCAAGGCAGCCCTGCTTCCTTTTAGTGAGGAATGATATTTATTTATTTATTTATTTACTGTTTTATGTTGGATCCAGAGGGTACATGCCCAAGGTTGTTACATGAATATATTGTGTAATAGTGAGGTTTGGGCTTCTAGTGAGCCCAAGAATGGTGCTTAGAAATCAAGACCTGGCTACTAGGTGTGCTCATTATTATTGGGCTGTTACTTCCCCCAGACCCTCGCAGTGGACAGAGATAAAGATTACACACACACTCATACACACACACACACCCCTCTGTCTTTCATTATCTGTATTTTGTTACTTCTTGGGTCAATCCCCTTCTAAGGAACTAATCTCTCTCCATGTGTCCTCAAATCCCCCACCAAATGAATGGATACTCTCCTCACTCTACTCTGACTGACTCTGGAAACCTGCCTCAGGCTCCTCCCCATGGTGTGGACCTTTCTCACCCTGCTTAAGCTCTGAGACTTTTCTCTGAACTTCCACTGTACCCTTCATGTTCTAGTACAGACTCCCACTTTGTGTTGCTCCATCTAATGGCTTTAGAAGTGAATTGTTCTGGAAGGAAAGGAAAAAAGAAAGAGAAAGAAGAGGACACAAAACCTCCTTTAACATGCAACTATAATTTTCATTTTTTAATGTATGAAATAAGGATACATTCTTTCAAATAAGTCACATTGAAGAAAAACTCCCATTTGTATATGCAACAATCATATCTGTATATCACTTTATATATTATTATTAATTTTCATATATATTTCTTCATTTACTCTTAGCAGTATTTTATGATGAATAAAGAAACTAAGATTAAAGAGAGCCATTAAATTGTTAATTTTAAGTTAATTTTATCACTTTATAATCTCACCATATGCCAAATATTAAAGTGAAAAACAAAAATCAAAAGTCTTCATTTTAATGAGTAGTTTTAACATATTGATCCACAAGGACATTACAGGAATTAGTTATATCTCAGTGGATGCATAAATAGGAGATGAATTAGACTTAGTTACAAAAATCACCAAATGGCAAAGTAAGTGAATAAAATATTTTCCCCCATAAAACATGATATGAGTTTCTATTGTGTGCAAAGTACTGCATTAGAAAAAGAGACAAAAGACACAGATCCTGTAACTGGGCAATCATCAAATTGGTAACCTATTGTACTCTCTTGGCAAAGAACAAGAAAAGGGGATTTGAAAAGCATTGTGTCTACTTTGGAATTTCCAAGCTTAGGAAGAGTCGTTCTCTCCAAAGCCCATTTTGGATCATGAAAACACCATAGCTCATTCATTCTATTCTCAGCCAAACAGAATGACAGCATAACTAAAATAAGAAAACAGCTGCTCTGGCCCTAAAACCATCAATTGCTGAAATCCAGAGATGAGGAAGGGATATTAGAGGTCAGCTCAAGGTTAGAGAGAGGATTAAATGAGATCCTGTATTCAGAAGCCCCAAGCCAACCTCCTGGCTCACAGCGGGCCCTAGATCAATAGGAAAAAAACAAAACAAAAACCTGTCTGATTCCATTTATCCAAGAAGTAAAGTAAGGTCTTAGGAAGTCAGTTTACTTTCACACAGTGGCAGCTCAGGGTTGAGACCTGAAATCTGTGGTCTGGGCTTTCCTCACCACTCCACACTGCGAAGGCAGGATAGATGATGAATAAATTCAAATTCCATACAATCTGCAATGCTTGCTGAGTCAAATGTGATATTCATATAAAAAACTTATTAATATACTCTGAGAGTTAAGAACTATTCTATAGAGTTCCATAAATAAGCAGGTGATTAGATTGGCACAGGCCTAAGTTACTGTCAACTTTTTAAAAATTTATGCAAATAAAATAAAATACCTAATTCTCAATGGATGGAAGTTTCTCTCAGTGCTTTGAGTACATAGTAAAGGTCAGGAAGTTGTTGTGTTTTTATTTCTTGTGTGTGTGTGTGTGTGTGTGTGTGTGTGTGTGTGTGTGTGTGTGTGTGGTTGCCTTATGAAATAAATGAACATTTCAAATATTCATGAGTTGAACTGCAAAAACCATAATTTGTATAAGACAAACTTTCTTCTCAATTCACCCTACACAAGTCATGTCCTTTGATATCTGAATGTCTTTTCACCTCCTTTTTTCTCTTTCTGGTGAGCCCTCTCTCTTGTTATCTGCATAATAAACTCTTGCTCATCAATCAAGATCTAGCTAACATGTCACCTCTTTTATAAAACATCATATCACATCCTGCAGGCAAAGGTAAATCTACTTTCTTCTACTCTCACAATACTCTATCTATGCCTGTCTTCTAAAAATTACTGAGTACTCCTCATGTGCCAGATAGTGGACTTAGTACAAATAAAAGCTAGTATTTATTATGCATTTGCTATGTGCCAAGTACTGTGTTAGGTGCAGCACTTATTTTTTTAAATAGAATCCTTACAATTTTATGTATGGGGGTTATCACCAATTACAAATGAGAAGACTGAAGACTGACGTATAGGCAGATTAAGGGAACTTTTTTTTCTTACAAGAAGCACTTTTATCTTATTTTATTTTATTTAAGGTTTGGGGTACAAGTTAGGATTGGGTACATGAGTGGTCTAGGTACAGGTGAAGTTGGGGCCTAAAGTATTTCTTATGTTTTTTTTTTTTTAGTGAACTTTCAAATTGAATAAGCAGTAGGGATTTAAAACCAGACAGTGTGATTACAGAACTTAAGGACTTAACCTACGGCCTTCCTCATGGATCTGGCAGCCCTTGAAAATAAGCTTAGATTTCCTTTGAGAGATCTTGGTCTCAGGGATCTTTCTTTTTTTTTTTTTTTTTTTGAGTTGGAGTCTCACTCTGTCGCCCAGATTGGAGTGCAGCGGCCGCTCCCAGCCACCGCCGCCTCGCCTGCGGGGTTCCGGCGATCCTTCCGCCTCAGCCTTCCGAGTAGCCGGAATTACAGGCATGCGCTACCAGGCCCAGCTGATTTTTTTGATTTATTGTAGAGATGAAGTCTCGCTGCCCAGGACAACTTCAAATGCCTCCCTCTACTGCAGCAGCTGTTACTAGCCTATAGGATTAGCAGAGACAAGCACTAGTGCCAGCCCACTGCTGTCCAATGGTTGATTTCTTCAATGGGCAACTTTTGCAAGGGGGATCTCTATCAGTAGAAATCCCCATTAAAACCATTGCATTCAATTACTTATAAAATAAGTCACCTATTTGTCTGTCAACCTAAAACTGTTTTGGAAAGTAGAAGGTATGAAGGTAAAACAGAATAGAAAGGTTGCTGAGTACAGGAAAAATTTGTATGCAGTAACACTAATATATTAAAAATAAGGTAATAGTAAACCATTTTACCCACACACATACACACACATCAGACACTTTTTGTATTAAGAAAGAAAGCATTGTAAGATAATTCTGAATTTGTTTTAGCCACAGATTGTGCTGTTGAAAACAATTTTTGTTTTTATTTCAATGAGTACACATGCATGCATGTGTGGGTATGTGTGTGTTTGTGTATTCTTTCATTAACTGACAAGCCATGTTTTACAGTCTTAGACCACTGCTTTTTCTCTGTGAGTCACTACAAATGCTGCTACTGTATCTATATTTGTTGTTTGTTAGATAATTTGTATTAATTCTAGTTTTTTATCAAGTACATTTGACTTTCCTTTCTGAAAAAGAAGGAAGGAAAAAAGAAAAGAAGGAAAAAGGAAGGAAGGAAGGAAGAGAGGGAAGGAGGGAAGAAGGAAGGAAGAAAGGGAGGACAGGAGGAAAGGTTTTAGAACTGGGCTGCAGTCAGTGGTTCTTCTTACCTCATCCTTCCTTCCTGTTTTCTCTTCAGCAAATCATTTGTATATCTAATCCTGCCTTGGCATCTGCTTCTCAGATAACCCAGCAAGAGACAACACACAGGAAATATTATCACTGCCTCAAGGAACTCACAGTCTTTCTGAATAAATTGATACATTAAAAAATTTAAAATACAATGTAATGGATAATTCCTATAGTTGCAGTAGATAGAAAGTATCTTGGGAAACAAGCATTCCTGTCTGAAGTAGAGAAGTGTATATTAAGGAAAGGTGCAAGAAAATAATGACTTTAATGCTAGGATGACAGATAAGGGTATTTCAGAAAGATGATAACATCAGCAAAGACACAGAGGTAAGAAAGTGTTTAATATGTTTAGGAAATAAGGTATTGTTGAAAATTGTTTAACTGATATAAAACAGTTTTTTAAACATAGATCAGCAAGACATTATTCCTTCAGTGCTTCCAGTTCCATGAATCCTTCCAGTTTCAGTTTTCCAAGAACAAGAGAAAAATAACTTATTGCCAGCCTCATAACCTATACTTGTTTTTTCCCCCATCATCACCCATTCTTCCCTTGCTTCTGCTTTTATTTATTGTACATAGCATGTGTGTGGCACCAGATCCTCAGCAGAAGATCCACAGATTTAGGTTACGTATAACAAAAAAAGTTCCAAGAAAAACATAAATGTACAGGGAAATAACAGGCTTTCCTTGTTCCTTTCCAAGAGACAAAAAATTGAGATGGACCAATCTAGGGAAAACTACATAAGAATGAGTCCAAGTTAGTGCTGACACACTCATCAGTGAAGAATAGATCTCTGTGCATCCAATCCTACTGAAAAATACAAAGGGTGGTACACTCTTGATGGATACATCCCAGCATTTTCAGGGATGTAGCAATGTGTTAGGTATAGAATTTCAGAAATGTAGAAACACAAATGAGAAAATAAAAATCAGTCATCAGTCATAGTCATAATTCTATGGCATATGCCTGTGTGTGTGTGTGTGTGTGTGTGTGTGTGTGTGTGTGTGTGTGTGTGAATATATTTACTATAAAACTTCATGGAACATTTTATAAACTGCTTGTATTATTTAATGCTGAATTATGAGTGATTCCTAACATTATTAAACTTTCTCCTACTTTGATTTCTGAGATATTTTTCTCTTCTAATTTTCTGTTCATTCTTTCCTCCCATGACTTTTCTTTCTCTAATCTTCTCTCAAATTCTGAGGTTTTCGTAGGTGGATACTTTACTCTTGCAACCGGTTTTTTGAGAGCATCAAGGTCGTCATTCCCTGGTCTTCACTGCTGCCCATGCACCTACAGCTCCCTTGGCAGTTGCTCTTGTAACGATGTTTTCCAAACACCTATTAAACATCTCAAGCTGGCTGTCATACTGAGTGATCTATCACAGAAACAAGGAACCAAGTATCACATGTTCTCACTCATAAGCGGACCTTAAACAACTATCACAATACTATAAGAAAGGGATTGGCAGTAGTGGGAAGTATTGGCACCAGGTGTGCCTGGTGAGGGGGAGTCACACCTCATCAACAAGATACCTGCATAATGAACATTTGTAAACCTAACTTTGAATTGTGCCCGCATCTTTAAAAGAAAAAATTAGAAACAAAAACACATCTCAAGCTGAATTATCTCATACATAATTCTAACCCAGTCCATTACAGCTAAGCTCTATTCATGACATGATGCTTAAACCAGCTTATGCTAAATACTTTCCTTGATTTCTAGAAAATATTAATTAAATATTGAAGCCAGGAATGTAGTATTCTTGCCTCCTCTCTCTTTCTCACTCCTATTGTCCATTGGTTACTGAGTGTAAACTTTTTTCCATGCAACTGTCTTTCCCATCATTCTGTTCTCTCCAGCACTTCTGGAGAGGGCTTTGAAAGGAACCCTCTTCACCTCTCACCTCTCTACTGTTACAGTAGGTTCTTAACTTATCGACCTCTACTACATCCACTCAAGCTTATGTTAAGGAGTGAATGGGAGATTTAAGAACAGACTTTTTTTTTCCTAAGAGTTTTGCAAAGGAGAGTAGGGAAGATTTTTGTTTTTATTTCAAAACATCAAAAAGAAACAAGTTAAGGCCAAGTTTGTTTCTTTGTTTTTTTAAAGTGGAAAAATTTTAAAATATTTTAAAGAGCTAGTGTTAGGAAAGAAATCTACAACAGAAGAGAGGGTAAATGAATAGGGCAAGTTTTCTAAGAATGTGGGAGAGATGGTGATCCTAGAACAGACCTAAGAACCTGAAAGAAAGGAAAAAAATCTATATTTGAAGATGGCATGGAAGGACATAGGAGGAGTTCATAACTCATTGAATTCTCAGGTCATCTACTAAAAGTGAAAGAAAAAAAGGAAAATGGCAGGCCTTGAAAACTTTGATAAAAGCTTGTGGGAATTTGATCTTGAGCACTAGTGAATGAAGTAGAGATAAGCAATAATCTGTTTACATGTTCCTCACTGTTGCCCACACCCAGAATCATGCCTGGAATATAGCTGGTCCTCAGTAAATATCAGGGATATTAAGCTACACAGTAGCAGAAACTAGGTCTTATTCAAAAAATGCCCTCACAACTAACATTGTGTCGAGTCATTGCAGAAACCCAAGTCAAAAGAATAAATTGGTCTAGAGAAAATTACACAAAAACATCATTAGCCACATTCTCTGAAACTGGAAACTTCTTTTTTTTTTTCTTTTTTTTTTTTTTTGAGTCGGAGTCTCACTCTGTCACCCAGACTGGAGTGCAGTGGCCGCTCCCACCACCATAGCCTCAACCTGCTGGGCTTCGGCGATCCTTCCGCCTCAGCCTTCCACAGCTGGAACTACAGGTACGCACTATCATGCCCGGCTAATTTTTTGATTTATTGTAGAGATGAGGTGTCGCCAAGTTGCCCAGGCAGGTCTTGAACCCTCAGGCTCAGGCAATACACTCACCTCAGCCTCCCATAGCACTGAGATTACAGGCTGAGCCACCGAGCCCGGCTAGAAACTTCTTATAGTATCCCCTTAAGTTGAACTTTATCAGAAAGAAACAAACATAATTTATGTTAATATCAGAATTTCTTCATTCAAGTAATTCTTGGAATATATTGGTATCACTAAAAAGTAATTTCCTTATGCTTATTGACTGTATTGTAAAATGAAAACAAATGCTAGAATTATAACTCAAAGCCATTAATATGCCTCCATTTTCAAGAATGATGCCAAGTAACTGAATTAATTTTCTTTAGAAATATTTAAAATATTTATGGTAGATGTAAAAACAGCTAAAGGAAGCATCTGATACATTCTCTAAAACTATATTTTATATAATTTTGAAGTACCCTACATGAACAATTAGTTCTACCTTGACTCTGTCTGCACGACTGTTGAAAAGTCCAATCCGTCTAATTGTGCTGAGAATGGGATCGGTGGTGTCATCAATCATGTTGTGAGTGGTCACTGGGGGCAATGACTGTCGCTGAAGTAGAGAAGGAAGGAAATGTCAGTTGTGGCAAGAATTAATGTGTGACTAATTTCAACAATAGGTTATTGACATTTCGTCCAACCTTTAAGGGCTCAGTCTTTTGAGATGACACTAACAATGATTAAATTGTGTGTGTTTCAAAGGAAGATAATGGGTTGACAAACTTCCTTTATGTACTTTAAATACACAAAACTCTCATTTTTCACCCATAGCCACTGTATGAAAGACCTGGACTGACTGCTTCTGAAACTTATTTGGAATATAAGGGTGTCCTGAAGTCTTGACTCAAAATGAACTTTGCCGATTTCAGTTAGCAGAGCTTTTCTCCCATACTTGATACCTCAGTTTTCAGTGTATGTCTAACTCATTTGTTTTACATTTTTGCAATAATCCTATTTGGCTGGGAAACATGCACATGTTTTCTACTGTGACTCAAGCTCTAGGTTTTTGGAAAAAATTGGAATTTTTTGTTGCTATTCACAATTTTTCAATTAAATATATTGATTCCAAAAGCACTTTGCAAGTGAATAGAAAGATACGTTTCATGAGATTTGTAAAAGAAACCCTTGAAACCACTCGTGAAAAAACATACAAAGTCATTATTTAAATGACTATGTAAGAATATTTTTCTAGCTCTCAGGTCTAAAAATGTTCTGAATTAGCATATCCGAATACATTAAAATATTAATTTATATTGATTTTAATACCAATGGGAAATGGTGAGCACTTTTTTCCTCATTACCTGAGTTGAAAAGATGGCTCTTTTCATAATCGTTATATCATCTCGATCTAAAATATTATTCATGTCAGGAATTTCTCCTCTGTGGGGAAAACAATGATAATAATAATAAAACATCTGGCACCAATCCAGTGCTTCCTAAGCATCAGACTATATATTTTAATATTTCATTTATTTTAATAAATAATGTTTATTATCAATATAGATTTAATCAATATATAAGGATAAAGCACTGCTCACATGACATACCACATCATGAAAGGCTACTAATTCCTTTATATTTGGAACAAAATAATTAACTACAGTGTCTAAGTTGTTAAGTTTGAATAGTGAAGTTCTAAATTTTTATGTATTCCAAGCACTTACCTTAACAACGCATCATAGAGTTTCTTTCCAAACTTTTCTTTCACAGAATGTGCAATATCCCTGTTTGAAATACAGAGATTTATCATTGAGGCAGTATCACAATTCTAAGTCTTTATTTGTTATACCAATGCCATTGCTTTGTCAATATTCTTTGAAATTGTAGGTCTTTTTTTTTTAGTAGCCTCTTCTTTTATTTTATTACTTGCCAGTTCAGCTTAAGTTAAATCTCCAGAACTAAGGCAACAAAACACTCTGAGCAGCCCAAAGGGCTTAACTTTTTTTGCGTGATGATAATCACGCAAAAGAGTAGAGAGCAGGGTATGGGGCAGATGGGGGTATAGATGTAAGAAGACAGAAATTAGTTGATAATTGTTAAATCTGGGCTATGCATATGCAGGGGGTTATTACACTAGTCTCTTTACTTTAGCATATGTTTCTAGATTTCCACAAAAAAAAAGTTAAAAAATAATTGACCCATCTTTAAATATTTCTATAGAGGTTTGTTCTTTCCATGAAAACTTCCAAAATTATAGTGGCATCTATGATGTGATACACATTATATAAGCTAATATAGTAGCACAATGAGTAGAGAGTCAAGAAGCATTTGTCTTATAATAATCCTAAGGAAAAAAATAAAGTTGAAGGTGATATATCAGAGACTTAAAAAAAAAATCTCTTTATACTTATTGCTTGAGAACATTCACAGAGCATGAGATTACCATAGCTGTTTTCGCACTGCCTGTCCTTTCAGGGTTTCCACATTGAAATTATTTGTCTTGGCAGGCATAATGAAAAACACCACCACCGTGACGTCACTTTTATGCATCTGATGAGGGATTAGAAAACACAAGAGAGTCAACTATCAAAGATAAATAAAAAGTATAACAGATGGACCTTAAACTTTGAAAATGATGTTTTTAAATATCATTAGACAAAAACTCTAAAATCCATTTTTTCTTTTTCCATGAATACCATTGGCCTAGTATCTCAGAAAAAAAAAAAAGACACCTTAAGCATCTGTCAGAAGGAAAACATAAACTCACTTAAAACTATGAACATGTGGAGTTAGCCCTTCGGGTCCCCTCCCACTGTGGGAGATTTTATCTCCTCTCAATAAATTCTGTATTCTCCTTCTCACAACACACAAAAACCATGAGCATAGGAATGCTCACATGCTCTGAAAAAATTGACTATCTCTTAAATGTGGAGTACGTTACTATCTACTCTGTGGCCTCTGCTCTCTAGGGCTGACTTTCTATTCAGGAAATCTACAGAAAGCATAGAATAGGAAACTCATCCCAGGTATAGTCAATGTGCTATCAAAGAATAACTACATTATGTGGAAAGAGAATGCCTTCTTTAACTTCTCCAAGTATTGCGGTTATCTTTGCCATCTAGTATAATATAAGTAGGTTTTTTTCTATACATCTAAAAATAAAGTAAATATTTAATAATTGGATAAATTTATTAATGTCTTTAAGCATGATATATGTTTGATATAGTTGTGGGTCTATCCATAAAGCTTGTTGAATGGATACATACTAGGAAATATGAAATAATTTTATTCTAGAATAATCTTTTTGGCCTTCAGTTCTATTTTGCAGACTCACTTTTTTGTTAATGTATTGCTTCCTTTTTTATGTTTTTAGTAAATCTTTTTGCATACTTGGTACAATGTCTGCTCTAAGACAAGGATAATTCTACAACCAAGAAATAAAAATTTAACTGAAGAATAGTACAGAGTTCAGGAAAGTTTACTTCATCTCAGTATCTTAATAAGGATGAAATTCTACACTGGTATCCTGCTTTTCCTCTTATTTATTCTATATTTTTATGTGATGGGATTAGAATATAAACCAATAACTTTAACCAATAACTGTGACATTTTCCTATTTTAAGTCCCACCTTTCTGAGAAAAAAAATGATTCTACATTGTTGCAATGAAGAACCTACTTTTCTCTCCTTCATGTTTTCATGTGGTGAGACATCTCCTAGTTTAACATATTGAGACTCTCAATCTAGGGAGGAGGTGTGACTGTTGAGTTGGGGGGAATTGAGTTGCTGTGTGTCTTCCCTGTTCTACAGAGAGCTAGCGTTGTCATGTTTGGTTGCCAGTAATAAGGCACATGTTACTCTGAAGACTTGCTTCAGTTGTGGGAGAATGGTGATAGCCAGAGCTGACTCTTATTAGATGGCTAAGTATAATGCCAAGGTTCAGTATTAGAAAAGTTATTGTAATATATCCAAGACACATCTTCCATTATAGTCTTCACTGGTTTTTTAAAAGTGATATTTTGCTCTTCATTTGTTTGATTTCTCTATATTTATCTCTCAATTGATTATGAGTTCATGTGGGGGAAGGGGATGTTACAATGACTTCTTAAAACATAGCACACATAATAGGATAGCATAATGGTCTAAAAAAACCATACTTTTGACAACATAGACAAATACACAAGTGAACAATGTTGTAATTCCAATATGTAAGTTGAAAGGTTGAAGCTATTTTTTTTCTTTTTCTTTTTGTTGAGATGGAGTCTTACTCTGTCGCTCAGGCTGGAGTGCAATGGCATGCTCATGGCCATAGTAGCCTTGACCTGTTGGACTCAGGTGATCCTTCCATCTCAGCCTTCCAAGTAGCTGGAATTACAGTCGCTCACTATCATGCCCAGCTAATTTTTTAATTTACTGTAGAGACGAGGTTTCACCATGTTGCCCAGGCTGGTGTTGAACCCCTGGGCTCAGGCAGTCCTCTTGCCTTGGTCTCCCAAAGTGCTGGGATTGCAGGCTTGCCACTGCGCCTGGCCAGTTGAAGCTATTTTTACAGTAAGGTTATCATTTTAAGTCTTCAAAATTGTATATTCTCTTGAAAACTATTAAAGAAGCTAGAAAACTCTTTACTTCCCACAGAAGAAAGTCCTCCCCACAAGAGCATTGTACCATGTCTTAGAGCTTTTTTGTTTACCCTCAGCAAGAAATTTAGCCTGGACAAGGCTTCTAGGAAGATGTCAGCTCCTTTGTTTGAAAACTCGTATCTCCCAGCAATAAAAAGGAACAAAGTCTTTTCAAGATCAAAGTCAAGATGTCTAAAACAAAGCAAAACAAAACAGTTACAAATGAAATACAGCAACAAAACGTACACATAAATTCTGTCAGAGTACAAAGGGAGCTGGGAAAAATAAACATTTACTATTACAACCTTGTTTTATTTCTACCAAAGATCAGTAAAGAAAAGCATACCCATAGAAATGACCTCGAACAAAATCTTGGATCCTGGCCTTGTACATGGCATGTAGATTTTGAAATTCATGCACTGCTGAAAATTTCTTAACATTCAAGCCATTTGGAGTAATTACGTCTGGAAAAGCAAACAAAATCATTATGAAAATTTTATTTTAAGAGCGAACACCATTGTAGGAAAAAAAGGGTATTTAAATCTATAAAGTTGGATGTCAATTAACATTTCTAGTTTCTAACTATCACAGAATTTAAAATCCATTGGACTTCAAATCCAGTCTTTTGGTGGAAATAGGAAATCAAGAGTACTTGACCAACATGTCAATGAATGATTGGTACAATGAAACAATCTAATCAATAGCAATAATAATATGATCATCTTCATTTATTGATTGCTTATGTGTACCAGGCATTGCTCTGAAGGCTTTATGATGTAATTCATTTAATCCCTGCAACAGTCAATGGAGTAGGTGTTCTTATTTGCATTTTCAGAGATGGAAACTGAGGCATAGAGTTGCTAAAGATCCTGTCCAAGAATATACAGCAGGTAAGTGAAAGCAGAATCTATACAGTCTGTCCCCTCATGTGTGTCCTCAACCCGTGCATTAAACTGCCTCCTGCCATCTTGTTTTCCATAAGTGTGTGAAAAATCTTCTGTACATTTGAAAAGTCAGAAAGGCAGTCCTTTATTTCTGGTTTCTTCATGCTAATTGCCCATTTCAAATACAACTGATTCACTCCGTCCAGAAGATTTTGTTGCTCAGGCAAAAAGACATTCTTGCTTTTCTGAATATTGGACTCTGTGACAAGAAGGAGGGAGACTACTCAGAAAGCATGATAGAAACTACCTACTGAATTGAATACATGCATTACCATATTTGGTATCAGGAAAACACAAGAAGAAGGATGAAGAGGAGGAGGAGGAGGAGGAGAAGCAGCTATGCAAAAAAATTTAGCATATGGCAATGAAGATTTTTGCAATGAAGAGTTGAACTAGAATAAGCATGTCATATCATTCTGAAGATCCTTTTACATTTAGCTGACTATTCTCTTGAAATAGTTCCATGAAATCTTTGTTATTGCCTGCAAAAAAAAAAAAAAGTACTGATTTTTATGAGTTTTACTGATTGGGCATTTCCAGAGAAAGCTTTCACATGAATAATTTCTAGATGAACTGTATAGTGTGGTCAAAATAGTATGACAATTACCTTTTAAAATGTATTAATCTTTCTACATAATTTACATAGGACTTACTTTGTGCCAGACCCTATTTTACTTGACAAATATTCATTTTCATAAAACTGTATGAAGTAAGTTGTTTTTGTTGTTCCCATTTTGCAGATGAAGAAACTGGCCTCAAGAGAGTTAAGTCATTTTCCCAAGGTCAAGTAACTACAAAGTAACAGAGGTAGGATTTAGAACAAAGGCAGCCTGGCTCTTGAGTCTGCACCCTTATGTTATGCAGCTGTATAATAAGAAAAGATATAGAAGGCAAGGATTTATGTGGATACCAGCTTATTACAACTAAAAATTCTCTGAAATTTTAAAAATTGTTTCAAAAAAATGAAAAATAAAAGATGTGTCTGAAATTGTCCAAGTTTATAAGCCTAGAGAATTAAGTCAATGAAGTCTTCTTATATCCATATTTATAGTGCCAAATAATATTACACATACTGGGCTATATGCAGTAGTGTGCTGATAAAGTTTAACAAACAGCACTCCAAGAAAAAGAGAGACAGAGAGAGAGAGTATTTACCTATTTCTGTGGTATAAATACTCCCACCATGACAGATTTCAAGTTACCAACATGAAAGCAGAGTTGGAAAAAAATGTGTAGTAACACTATTATAGTATTTTCATCACACACACACAATATGTATATTATATATGTATATGTATATTATATATGTATAAGTGTGTATATATATATACAGAGGATGCCAAAAAATGTATACACATTTTAAGAAAGGAAAAATTGTATTAAAATTGTAATTCTCAATATATACCATATGACTTCTGTAATTTCAAGAGGTTCTCAAAGTGGTTACCAGCAGCATCCAGACACTTCTGAAAGTACTTCAAAAAGTAATACATAGATAACGTCTCCTAAAATGTGCATACTTTTTTTTGGCATCCCGGTATGTATATAACCTAAGAGCATATATCACAGCAAAATGTAATAAAATAATTAGGAAGTGATGTATTTTTAATATTTATAACGGCATTTAATTATAATTTTATATAAATTAACTTAAATTTTTTTTTGAGTTGGAGTCTTACTCCATTGCTGGGGCTGGAGTGCAGTGGCATACTCACAGCCATCCCAAGGTCAACTGCTGGGCTCTGGTGACCCTTCTGCCTCAGTCTTCCAAGTAGCCAGAGCTACAGGCATGCACTACCATGCCCGGCTAATTTTTGATTTATTGTAGAGATGAGGTCTTGTCATGTTGCTTGGGCTGGTCTCGAACCCATGTGCTCAGGTAATCCACTCACCTCGGCCTCCCAAAGTGCTGGGATTACAGACTGAGCCACCGAACCCAGCCATATAATTTAATTTTTAATAATGGCTGTGTTTAGCAACCAACTCACTAATTTCCTGAAGTTTAATTCACCATTGGTTCTTGTGAGCAAGTACGAGCTGATTTTAGCACACCACTATCTCTACATGGTCTAAGAAATAAGGTTTAAAAATATTTTTATGCCTCATTGTCAGATATGGAATTTTATGGATACTCTTACATAGTGACATAATTAAAACTATAGCTTTGTCTCCAGAGTAAAAGTATTTATCTAGAATTTAATCATTACAAATTGAGTTTAAATAATTCTTTCAATGCTTTCTGTACTACAATATATGAGAGATTCTACTCTATAGTTGGTATTACTCTAAATTTAAGTGTACTACTTAAATTAAATTGATTAATTAGTTCATTTAAGAATAATTCATTATATAATTAGTTTATATGAGTCCTATTTATACAACATTTAAATTTCAAAATATATAAAGTTTCCCTTCTACTTTGATTTCCCAAGTTTTTCTTCTTCTCAGAAGCAACATTGATTACTAATTTCTTGCTATTGTTCCCAAGTAAAAGACAACATCAGTGTCATCCACCTTTCTTATGTTAGGCAATGCCAACTCAAAGCAAAAACACTGACTAAAAAATGGTGGTAGCTACAGGCCGTATTAAGGAATTAACATGGTCTCAAAAATCAATAATTGTAAAACTATAAGTAACTATAGGACAAATGACAAATTGGAAAAAAAGCAACATATGACACTTAAGGCATATATTATATTCAACCATGTATTTGTAATTGGTAAAATTGTAACATTGCATTCTCCCCAATATTTTAAACAATATATCATCTTTTCAACATCAGAAATTATTCAGAGTCAAATTTATGGCAAAAACATTACAACAGAGTAATAAATGGGCCTTTGCCAATTTATGTATGGTGGTGTTTTTAAAACCATCTGTTCCCATGCAAACTTTTGAGTCAGCCAACATTTGCCTCTAGCTCTGGAGCTGAGCCCTTAGCATCTTAGTTGTGATTATACTTTTAACTGGGGAGGACTTCAAGAAAAACTAGAGAATACAAAGCCATAGTTATGCTACATGATAGTTTTTCTTTTAGAATGCTCTTGGGAAGGTTTATATGTTTAATGATCTACTAAAAGTTCATCGACCATCTTGAGCCACAAAGTTTTCAGAGATTTCACAATTTCCATCAAAACTGCTACATGATTCTACCACTAGTCTGAAGTGAACTAGATTGTGGTGTTTATAGTTCTGATAGGACTTCTGATAGGTAAAGCTAGCTTGTGGGAAGCCAATAATATAGACAAAAACTTAGGAAAATCTAGACAGTTATCTATGCAAAGTAATAATTGCTGGCATGTAATAATTTTTACAGCGGACCGGGCACTGAACTGAGTTTTTCCCCTGTTATCTCTTGAAATCATTGCAACATAGCATCATAGAATGACTGTTAGAAATAAATGAATAAATAAATCATTGAAACAATTCTAGATAAGAAGTTTTTCACCCACATTATGCAGAAAAGGCACAGACAGCTTAAGTAACTTTTACGATGTCATACAGCTGGTAATATATTCAGCACAAAGTCATTTTTGACACTGAATTCAGGCAGTTTTGGCACCAAGCTCCTACTTTTGACCACTACTTTGCAGCTTGTATCTTTAAGAAAACAACAATTTAAGAATACAATTTTGGAACCTACTTTCAAAAATAAAAGAAAGAAAAACTATTAGAGGCATCGTGAAAAAATCATACTGAAGAAAACTTAGAAAGTACAGTATCATGGTAAGGAAAAAAAGGAGATGTCCACCACCTTTAAATGCTAGGGAATGTCAAGGACCATAAAAAATATTATAGAACCCTGAATTTGGTGATTTCTTGGTAAATCAACTTTTGGTCAGTGTTGGAAGTTGAAAGCCAGAGTTGAAAGAAGCTAATGAGTAAGTGAACATAGCAATTGTGGTTTATTCTTCCAAGGTATTTAGCAGCAGGAGGAAAGAGGATATTGTATAGACATTTGGCAGAGCAGTGGTCTCAAAATAAATTTTCATTTTAGAATAGGAAAAAACAAAGCATTTTTGTAAGCACAGAAAAGGCTACTGTAGACAGGAAAAAAGGAAGCTCTAAGAGGAAAATGATTATATTGATGGAGAAACTCCTGTAAAAGGCATGAGAAAAAGAATCCAAGAGAATCCTTGGAAAGAAAAAAGAATATCATAGGATCTGAATGCTGACATTATTCAAATTACTTAGATCCTTGGTTTTTTTTTTCAGTTCTAGTGCCTTGAAATACTTCCTCTAGACATTCAACTGGTATCTGAAAGAAAGACATCGAGAGACAAGACCATAGAGACTAAGCAAGGAGGCTATATTAATAAAGACCATTTGGTTCCAAATAATAGAAACATACTAACACTGGCTTAAGTAGAGCAATGAGGAATTTAGTAATAAGGCACAGGAGTGTCATACATATAGAATTTAGCTGGGCCTCAGAAATGCTTTTCTACCATGATCTAAAGTCATTGTGAAGAACCTAAAGGATCCTCTCTGCCTGTTTCTGCTTCTTACAGTATGTTATGGAGTTTAACCTTCTTTGTATCTAGAGCAACAGAAAAGAAAAATGGACACTACAACAGCTTCAAAACTGACATTCTGCTATACAAGAATGCATTCAAAGGGACGTATTTTAATAAAAGTATTCTGGATAGCCTGGCTTATTCCAGGTGTCTACCTTTGGACCAATCAGCCTTGGCCAGGTGATTTGGTCATATTTTTTGGCTATATTTCTCCACGTTGCAAACTATGGTTGGGTCAGGGAAAGTCCCTAGAAAAAGTGGCAAGGAGGTCTGGGGAGAGATAAAACAACCGTTTTCTACCAAACAGGCCTAATGAGGCATATAAAATGTGGAATTTGAATTGTCTCACACAAATTTCTATTTTTTTTTTTGGCTTTCATTTTCTTAAAAGAAAAGAATCAACTTAGCCTGCTTATGCATATCAAATCATTATATAACAACTAAGTTTATACCCAGAATATTCCAAGCATAGCTCATTTATTCCAAAAAGAACATATTGAACAGTTAATATGTTCCAGATATAAGCTTGGAGTTGTTTTCACTGTAAATCTCCTGAAATCAACAATTAAAATACAAGCAAAGATCTGGGCGGTAACTGTGGATGCAGGTTTCCTTCTTATTACTACTTTATGCCAGATACACAAAATCTTCACACTCTAAATGTCATTTGGAACTGAAAGATAGGTGACAATTCAGGGATAATTACCAGGCTTTCTCTTCAGCATATGTTCTGCCTCTATTGCTGTTATTTCAGAAACTGTGGTGAACACATGAGCACAATGAACAGAGGCTCGCTCCATGCAGTACCGGTGGTAAATCTGCCTTTCCCCAGCCTCTTTGTCTATGTTAAACTGTTAAAAACAGACAGATATTTGCTTACACTAGTCCTTCTACACACACACACACACAACACACACACACACACACACACACACACAGACACACATTCGTATTTCACAAATTATCTTTCCTTAAGGCTATTCAAAATTTTATGATCATAAAAAAGTAATGACAAATTTTTATTAAACCCATTACTAAAATACATAAATACTTTTGCTTTAAAAATTATTATTTACTTCATTTCTCCATCTAAATTGCTATTTAACTTCCTAAGTAAGTGGAAAAACCTTTGTGTAATAACATAGAATTCTTGAATTTTTGGCATTTTAATTATATTTTTGCTTATCCCACATCTTATAAATATTAAGCTAATTCTTTTCCCTGAGGTCCTTATCATATTTTCCCATAAACAATAAAATAAAGTTGACATTGAACCTGACACTGAAAATAAGAATAATTACTATCATCTTTAATTCACTGAAAAAGAGAAAAAAAACAAATGTTTTTCCATGGTTTTATAACTCCTTCCACTTTATAATTTCAGAGTGTACAGTTACTCTAATTAAATAGTGTGTAAGATTATGCAATCACCTATCATTCTGAGTATCCTACCTTAAAAAAAAAAAGCCAAACCCCTAACAATCACTTAAATAATTGACAACAGTTGTGGGTTTTTCCCATTTCACTCAGTCACTGAATGTTATATCTCACATAGTTGCATATGAAACTAGCAGTGTCTAAGAAAAAAGGGTATATAAAGTTTCTGGCATTGTATCAACACCATGCTTTTCATTGAAAAAAAGTCATTAGTAGTTCTTCAATATTGTGTCTCAGGTACTCTACTAAGCATGCTATCATATTTAATTATCATAATCCACTGAGACACACATCTTGTCTTCATATTATAGAGGGTGAAATTGAACATTTAGAGGTCAAGAAACATGTCCAAGGTCACATTCCTATCAAGTGTCTTAGCAGAACCCTAACGATTCATTCTAGATGGGGGTAAGAAAAGTATCTCATCCTGTGAAATAAGTGTTCATATTGTTAGTATCACCTCTACAATGTAAGATTTTCAAGTTCAAGAACCAAGACTTACTCATTTTTGTATCTCCAAATTGGAAGAATGAATAAAATAGCATTTGTACTGGGACATAAACATTTAATTTGGGGAAGGTCATTTTGAGCTAAAAAATTACCTGCCATAAAGAACAAGTATAGAAAATGCTATGGCATATGCAGAAAATAGCAAGACATCTGATATGACTGTAGCATCGGGTGTAGAATGTGAGAGACAGAGGCTGGTAGGATATAATTATGCCAGATCACTGAAGTCCCTAAAGATAAGAGTAGGAAATTAGCCTTTGTTCCATACACAGTGGAAAGCCACTCAAAGTATTTGTTTATGGGTGTGAGAAAGACAGCCTATATTTAAGAAAAACTACTCTGAGCCGGGCTCGGTGGCTCAGCCTGTTATCCCGCGCCTTTGGGAGGCTGAGGTGAGTGGATTGCCTTAGCCCGCGGGTTCGAGATCTGCCTGGGCAGGCGAGACCTCATCTCTACAATAAAATCAAAAAATTAGCCGGGCGTGGTAGCGCGCGCCTGTAATTCCGGCTACTCAGAAGGCTGAGGCGGAAGGATCACCGGAGCCCAGCAGGTCAAGGCTGCGGTGGCCAGGAGCGGCCACTGCACTCCAGTCTGGGCGACTGAGTGAGACTCCAACTCAAAAAAAAAAAGAAAAGAAAAAAGAAAAACTACTCTGGAAAGAAGTATGAAATATTTCCTATGTCATTGAGTTTTTCAAATGAGATATCACATGTCAAATATTTCTAAAGTGCCTAGCACATGGCAAGTATTCAATAACTTTTAGCTACAGTTATTATTAGTTACTATTATTGTTGTTATTCTAGAGAATAATATTTCACAGATGAGGTAACATTTAACATTTGGACCTTTAGAGAAGGAAATATAAATTTTCTAAGGGAGGAAACTGAGCATACAAAAATACATGGGGAAAGCCGAGCATGGAGTTCAAAGCTGCAGTAAGCTCTGATAACGCCACTGCACTCTAGCCTGGATGACAGAACAAAACCTTGTCTCTGAAGGAAAGAACAAAGCAGGGGGAGGATAGTGGGAGCCTGGTGATCCAGGGAGAGGTCTTGGTGAAATCAGGCATGTGGGCATGTTTCTGCCTTTCCCTGGTCCCCATGGATCTCCCTTATCTTTTAGGCCTATGACTTTATAGAAACCCTATCTGCTTACACATGTTGTCCATTTTTCCACATATTTAGGATAGTATGCTAAAATCTCTGTTTGATAATTCCAATATCTACACCATATCTGAACCTGATTTTTTTTGACAATTGGTCATACTTTCTCACATTTTTATGCATCTTGTAACTTTTTATTGAATTCTGAATAATGTGTACACAAGAACAAAGAATGGGGTAAAACATATGTCAACCAGGAAAACTCAGTCCAGTAACAGAGGAGAATAACCTTGTAATTGAAGGTGGCTAGCTGAAAATTTAGTCAGAGGACAGAGTTAAAATTCATCAAATAATTGTCTATGGCTTCCTTTCCGAATTTCTAATCCTGGCTGGCACTGTCCTTAGATTTCCATCCAGAAAATTCTGTTCCTACTCAGAAAAAAGGGGGTAAAGACATAAAACCAAAGGTCTTTAAAAAAAAAAAAGCATTCACTAGTTAGTCATTATAGTCTAAAGGATAAACCATCAATGGTTGGGCTTAAAACAATGAGCTTGGAAACTTTTTCTTGGAGGTTCTCAGAAAATTCACATGCTGGCTAAAAATGGTAAAAATACTTGCTTAATTAATAAATTTTACTAAAAACTTTAACATCAGAATTTTTGTGTATTGGCTATTAACAAAAAAGTGTTTTCAGTTAGCAGTTGAGTAAAATAGATCCATCTGTCTTCTTTTACAAAAGTTGAATTCTTTTATACTTATTCTCATGTTTGTCCTGTTTGTATTTACCTGAGTCAGAACTTACTGATCCAGTCTCAAACAATAAACTATGACACATTCCTTATGTAGAACTTTTAAAAAACCTTTCACGTATATAATTCAGTGTTTTATATATCACTCTAATTCCAAACCTTGTGTGGGCATATGGGCTTCCATAGTGAAAAATGATTATAAATGTAACTCAAAACTTACTTATGGACTCCTTGTTATTTATCTACTGCAGAACAGAACATTTTACTAGAAAGATGGGCTGGAGTCTGACCAAGCTTAATATCTCAACCAGTGAGGGGCTTTAAATTGGGGAGTTGTGTAATAATATTTGAACATGGTATGATATAAATACTGACCTTTTATTAAAGAATAAAGTTGTAATATATTATTATATACTGAAAGCACTTGTTCCTTAGAACCAAATAAGAATATACAGTGTATATTATTAGTTGTTTTTTAAATTAATTGTTACTATAAGGTTCAAGTATTCTGAAATGAAATATTCAGCATGCCACTCTAATATTTTTTTTCTTTCACAAAAATCAAAGTCTGCTCCTCTCCAGGAAACACAGTTATTGAACTTATCACAGATTACTGGTTTTCCCTTATTAGTCTACTGCTATCATACACCATAAGGAAACTTTCCTGATCTCCTGGATTTCTGAATTCCTTGGTGACTTTATTTTAAATGTACATCTTATGTTTATAATTTGACCTTTAGGTTAGGCTGACATTATATGGAGCTCTCATCAGTACTATTTATTGCTTTGTAGATGTTAAAGTTTTTAAGAAAAAACTTTCTTTTACTTGAAGTGTCTTTCAGACAATAGTATAGTTTTCCAGTACCATTATCCTGAGTATTATTCATGTATTTTACACACACACACACACACACACACACACACACACACACACACACACAGTTTTATAGAATCCTGAATTAACTTTTTACTTCCTAATTTTCCTGATAATGAAACTGAATCCTACAAAGTTAAATCATTTGATTGTTAATCTAGACACTAAATCTGCAAAATGTCTGAATTTATAATACTTAAATACTTTCTTAATATTTTTGACATGATGATATAAAAGACATACTTTTACTAATCTGATTTAACTGATGGAAAACAGAAGAAAGAAGTCAAAACTGAATTGGGGGGTCATGGAATCGAAGAATATGCTAAAATGAGCAAATATAACTGTTTGGTCACTAAGAACCTACATCACTGTTTTCAATAACTTCTATCTTATTTCACCCCAGAAAAACTTCCCCTTTGCAGTGCAAAGTTCCAAGAAAAAGTTTACCTGTCAACCTATAATGTGACTTTTAAACAATTGCTAACTTGGAGGATAGAGGAAGTAAGGCTCACAGTTCAAGTTTATATGCCTAGAATTCTTGTTCTCAGCCTGCCTCTCAGAGTCCAACCTTGTGTCCACAGGGCATCTTACTCCTACCATATCATCTGGATCTAATGCTCCAAAATGTGACAGAAATCAGCCTTCTCACCTCTATACTGCACTCTGAACAAAGTTAAACTATATGAGTTGTTGTGACCCCAGGGGAAGCTTCGTCATGAATACTGATTAGCTAAAAGGGCATTTCTGCCATCTGGTTGGCAGATGAAATATAAAGATCAATACTTATCCTTCAGCTTCAGCGATCTGAAAGGAGAGTGGGTGAGAAGAGGGGAGGAAGGACTATTTACCTTATCAAGATGATTGTAGAAATCAATATTTGCTGCACAGAGATACCTTCCAAGTAGGGTGGCATGGGTTGTAAATATTGTGGCAATAGGAAGTTTCCGAGCTCGAGAAAGGATCAGTCCAGTTCCGGCCTGCCATTCATGGAATTGGGCAACGACATGTTTACCATCTGCACGATCTGTCACCTACATCAGAAGAAAGCATTCAGAACAGTTGTTGATGAGGCTTGATTGCAATCATGGCCCACAACATAAGTAGAGTTATTATGTATGAAAATTTTATCACAATTTAAAGGGGTCTAAATATGAAGTATGCAGATTTAGCAAAGATAAGTATTTTACAGGATTTAGTGGCATGTTCACAAAGCCCACATATTTTTATGTCTTGATCTTCCCTTTTTCTTTTTCTTTTTTTCTTTCTATTTTTGAGCTGGGGTCTCACCTGTTGCTCAGGCTGGAGTGCAGTGGCATGATCATGCCTCACCATAGCCTCAATCTCCTGGACTCAGGAAATCCTCCCACTTCAGCCTCCCAAGTAACTGAGACTACAAACACATGTCACCATATCTGTCTAATTAAAAAATTAGATTGTAGAGATGAGGTCTCACTATGCTGCCTGGGCTGGTCTTGAACTCCTGGGCTCTAGTGATCCTCCCATTTTGGCCTTCTGAAGTACCCAGACTTGGTCTTCCCTTCAATGATAGATCAGTTTTATCTTTGTATCCACAGAATAATACATACTAATATTAATAATCAGTGATGAATGTTATATTAATAAATAGAATAAACGCAAAGTAGGCACTCAAGTATTCGTTGAATAGATGAACAAATAATAGCAATAACAATATTCTTGAAGATCTCACTAAACAACTGGATCAATTGGGAATACCTACTTACAAGCTTCTTTTTAAATAGACAATAAATGATTTCCTGCTTTAAGTCCATCTTATTTGGATTTTCTGTTCTTTGAAGCCAAAAGAATTTTAACTGATCTATTGTTAAGAATATGGAACTAGCCGGGCTCGGTGACTCAACCTGTAATCCGTGCCTTTGGGAGGCTGAGGTGAGTGAGTTGCCTGAGCCCGCGGGTTCGAGACCCGCCTGGGCAGCGAGACCTCATCTCTACAATAAATCAATAAATCAGCTGGGCGTGGTGGCACATGCCTGTAATTCCGGCTACTCGGAAGGCTGAGGCGGAAGGATCGCTAGAGCCCAGCAGGCCGAGGCTGCGGTGGCCGGGAGTGGCCATTGCACTCCAGTCTGGGCGACAGAGTGAGACTCCAACTCAAAAAAAAAAAAAAAAGAAACAAAAACAAAAACAAAAAAAGAATGTGGAACTAGAGAGAAAGAGGCTGATAAATTGCTTAAAACCAAGTAGCAGTTTAGTTCCACACAGAAGACCCAGATCTAATTTCAATACATCAAATCAGGTGGTTATCAGTCTCTTGCATTAAAGTTGGCTTGTCTCACCCTTAGAAAAACTTAACATTCACACTAAGCTCCCCTTATGAGCTGTCCATTTCCATAATGGAAGGCATAACAAAGCACCTGAATTCAAGAAAGCTGAGCAGAGAATTGGGAAGTTTGAAGAGTTAACTAGAACAGTGGTTATCATTTCCAGAATCACCTGGAAATCTTGTTAAATATACTGATATCGGTCCTCTTTCCAGATAATCTAATTCAATACTCTGAGCTGCAATATTCTAAGAATTTGCATTTCTTACAGTTTGCTGGTGATTCTGCTATGGGTGGTCCGAGGAAACACTGTTTAAAAACAAGTGACTTAGGCTAAGTCCTTTAAACTTCAAAATACTTGATCTTCAAAAGATCCTCACAGCTGTTACCAGTTATAAAGGCCAGTGGCAGCACTTACAGCTATCTACATTGCACAGAGATGGCCAAAGCAGGGCTTGCCTGATAGTCTTGGGGTTTTTTGTTTGTTTTCACCATCTCTACTTACCCTTTGAACTGAAGAAAATATTTCTGGAACTGCTATTTTAGAGAAAATTGGAACTCTCACTTTCCTGTGTCTCTTCCCTCTATTTCACTTTAACAGAAAGAATGACAACACACTTATACACAAACTGCTCAGTGATTAACCTCAGCCTTGGGGCAATAGCTCAGGGAGGCACTTTGTAGAGAGAGAGTTTGTTCCAACGACTAGTGCTAAAACAAGACTGCATCTTTGTCATTAGGTCAGATTCTGCCAACACCTTGCCCTCTTGTCCTATACTGTCACTGACACAAAGCAATAGAACTGCTTGTCTACTTTCCCCTCACTTCAAGGGAGCTCTTTATGGTGATTGGAATATGATTTCATCAGTAGGAGTGATTGCTGAAGGGGAACACTCTCCCATCATACAAATCTGTGATTTGTCCTTAGACTACACCCACACTCTGCTAGGGATGCTCTTCCTTTACCGTCTGATTTTTGGGCTAGTGATAATCACCTTGAGATAATGCAACGGATGCTAAGATATCCTTCTGGATGCTTTGAGAAGTTAAGAGAGTGCAGCGTGGCTCATTTAACAAGGACTAGTTTCTAAGGTTCTTGGTTTTTGTTTTTGTTTTGTTTTATATGTGTGGAATATTCTTTTGCAAAGGACTCCTTAGAAACTGCTGAGACCACTTCAGCCATTAGTAAATAATGAAAATATCTAAAAGTCACTCTCTTGCACAAGTATTCATGCATAAGTGAAGCTATTTGCTACTCTTAAGATTCTAGAATTCATGTACACAGTACATGATGTATACTATTTCATTTTTTCTTGCGTATTGTTAAGTACCATCTATGTTGCAGGAATATAGTTAGGTGTTTTACAAACACCATTCCATTTAAATTGTACCTCTTTTAAGAACCAGGCAGTTAAAGATCCAAATATCAGCATATCATTGGCTTCTCGGTCATGATAAGGAATGCCAACACTGCAGGCTTCCCAGAGGTCACCCTTCCACCTGTCCAGATTCCATGCCGAATAGCCTATGTCAAAGAGCACCACATAAGGATTCCCTTCTATCAGCCATCTTCCAAAATGCACCTGTCACATAAGGAATACATAGCCATGTGATAATATAAAGGAATGCAAGAAAAAAATGTACTTAAGCTTTGAGGACATAAACTTTATGTACAATTTAACAGCTGATCAAACTAATTATACAGAAAGGAGTGGTGATATACATAGCATCTGCCATTTGGGCCTGCAGCTGGATGGGCATGTATCCATTCACCAAGAATCTCCAAATTCTTGCTTTGCATTAAATTTAGTTACTTAAAAACAATGAATCTAGATCTTGTAATCCCCGTTCTTTTGTCCCTACTTTTCCTCCTGTGACCTTGAGCTAATTAATAGATACAAAATTTAACATTACAGTTTATGTTTTTATGATGGAGTTATAAAATGGTCTGTATCTTTTAACAATCTTGATTACTGGATGTACTCTCTGCTGTGTCACTTATTTTTCTTATGCAAGACATGATATTTTCTGCTAGGAAAAAAACCTATTTCTGTAGACAAATCTATATGATTGATACTATCAACAAAGAATATGTGACACAAAATGTTTCTCAATATGGTTGCTTCCAGAAGTCTTAACTAAATATGTAGCCCTAGATATATTATCTCTTTAATCTTGCAGCTCGAAATCCAATTTTATTACATTCTTCAAATTGACTCTGATTCCTAACTGTTTTATCTTGTATACATTTTTTTCTTTCTTTTCCTTTTCCTTTAAAGTTCAGTAACTTTAGGAGTTACAAATCGTTTTTGGTTCATGGATGCATTGTATAGTGGCAAAGAAGTCTGGGTTTTAAGTGTACTCACCACCTCCACCTGTGCACATTGTACACAATAGATAATATTTTACCCCTCCATGCCATCCCACCCTCCCCCTCTGAGTCTCCACTGTCCATTATACCATTCTATATGCCTTTGTGAATCCTTAGTCGTATGTAAATTTTAATGTATTAGCTATCTAAAATCTTTGTCTAATTGTATGTATATAGTCACATGTATATCCAAATTTTAACTTCCCTTTTAGTCTCTATATTTCTTTAGTAATTTACTTGTTCTTTTCTCTTAATTTTTGAATGGTTATTCTCCTATTACATGATATGCACACTCATGACCACTTAATTTTTCCAGAACTCAGCAGAGACTAAGAGCTTCTCTCATAGTATATCCATTCCTCACTAAAAAACTGAATGTATTCACATTGTTACATATTGGCACTTATGAGTCCACCTAAGACTATTTTGCAAAGCTTGGAAGCCCAACTGATCATCATTTCCTTCCATGGTTCAGCAAAGGATTGAACCAGGGTTAATTAGGTTTGGCAATATTCAGGTCATTGGTAACATAGCTAAGTATAGTTTCAGAGGATAAGAAGAAATAAAATCAGACTGCAGACTCATTTAAAGAATAAATGAGTCGAAAAAAGAGACAGAAATTGTGGCCATGAGATGTTTCTATGAAGAGGAAAAGTAATAAAGTATTTGTAGAGCAACATAGCTTTGAGAATAGGTATTTAATTAAATATGGATGAAACCTGAGCGTATTTATATGCCAAAATCCTTTGTTGATTTCATTGCTGCTTTATATTTAAAACTCTCTCCTCCCTTGACTTGATATCACTATTCCTGTTGTGGCTATAATAAATTACCGCATCCTAGTGGGTTAAAACAACACAAATGTATTATCTTACAGGCATAGAGGTCAGTAGTCTCAAATGGGTCCTATGGTCTAAAATTAATATGTTGGCTCAGAGCCAAATTCCATCTGTAGTCTCTTGGGGAGTATTTGTTTTCTTACCTTTTCCTGTTTCTAGACACCACCTGCATCCCTCATGGCCTCTTCCTCCATCTTCAAAGTACATCACTCCATCTTCTGTTTCCATGATCATCTCTCCCCCCAATTCTAATTCTATTGGCTTTCTCTTATAAAAACCTCTGTACTTAGATCAAGCTCATTCAGATAATTGAGAATTATCTACCCATCTCAAAATCTTTAACTTAATCACATCTACAAAGTTCCTTTTGCTATATAAGGTAACAAATTAGTATATTCTGAGGATTAAAACTTGGGAAGCTTTGCTTCTACCTTTGCAGTCTCTGGCTTCTTTTAACGTAGATGCTCTAATGTGTTGACACGCCCCAAGGTTTGGTTCAAAATTTTTGCTTGTAGTCTATAAACTTCCACTGAATAAAGTTTTCAACTCCCATGACTTCACAACAATTTATGTACAAATGACTTCCTCAAAATCATATATACCCTACAGCTTCTTTTGCACTCCAAACCCATTATATTTCCCA
Source organism: Cephalopachus bancanus (assembly GCA_027257055.1). Taxonomy (NCBI): domain Eukaryota; kingdom Metazoa; phylum Chordata; class Mammalia; order Primates; family Tarsiidae; genus Cephalopachus; species Cephalopachus bancanus. Next base: position 9,206,602 of record JAPVLO010000009.1, on the reverse strand, counting down.
TTGGTTTCACAAGGTGTCTCACGTGTAATCTATTTAAAACTTAGTTCATCATCTTTCTCACAATCCTGCTGTTCTTCCCTATGTAGATGGGTGGTCTTCTCTTGTGAGTTCACATTAACTGTGATCTGTTTTCCCATAACGTTTACTGAGAGTCTCCAAGTAACATGTCAGTCAGTTCCTTTACCTGGCAGCCATGCTTATTCATTGTGTCCACTGCTTTTCTGACAGCATCATTTACAGGTTCACACTGCTCCACCTGAGTCTTCATATTGTGCTCAAAATAGGGACCTATAAGAAAATAATTGTCTCCCCATTCATCTGCTGTTGTTTTCGCTTTTGTCTGAATCACAGTATAGATTCCTCCAACTGTTAAAAAAAGAAAAATATATATATTATATTGCCAGTCAGGTTAGTAATTCATTTTAAGTGATGAAGAGACACAGATGAGTTCTCATGTTTAAGTTAGCATTTAGGGTCCACCAAGCACAAGATTTATTTAACTTTCTAAAAGAATACTGCTTAACATGTTGTTAAGAGACACTAACAAATGGCTACTGTTTGATTCAATTCTGTACATTATTTATTTTTTTTAGCTGGTGTTTCATGCTGTTGCCCAGACTGGAGTGCAGTGATGCAATAGCAGCTCACTGCAGCCCACAATTCCTGGGCTCAAGTGATCCTCCCATCTCAGCCTCCATGTAGCTGGGACTACAGGTGTGCACCACCATGCCCAGCTAATTTTTTTTTTTTTAGAGTCAAGATCTTGCTATGTTGTCTAGGCTGGTCTTGAACTCTTGGGCTCAAGCAGTCCTCCTTTCTCAGCCTCCCAAAGTGCTAGGATTACAAAAGTGAGCCACTGCACCCAGCCCTGTGCATATTTTAAAGCCCTTTCTGGGTACATGTGAGAGAGCAGCACGCTGGCAGCAGCAAAGAGGTACAAACATTTCAAGAAAAGCTGAAGAAACAATTGGAATAAAGCACTATTTGGCTTAAAGCTACATTCACTTTGAAGTATCAAAGTTAGGACAAACAGTCATTGCCATAATACAAGCCCTCAGCAGCAGTAGTCACCTTTCACCCCTTCCTCTTCCTCTCCAGTGGTCCTAAGTTATGCTCAAGTAAGAGCTACCATGGTTTGCAATTATGAGCAAATCTCCCAAGCTAAAGAGCCACTGATCTTTTACGGTACCAAGCAAAGTATCTTTAGACAAGAGATTTATAGATAATAATTTATAGATTTATAGATTTTGATAGAAGATGCTTTATCTAACCCTGATGTCAAAGTTAATGACACAAATAGAAATTTTCATACTCATATGGTATCGCTCCCTTTCTAGAGGCATTGTTTCGTTTTTCCTCTCTGGCATTGCTACTACAACTCTTAAAACACAAAGCCAGAATATATGTATACTCGTGGAAAATATGCACCTACTTGGATCTAGCAAGTTCACATCTAGAAATCGTCCTGGGGGAAAAAATCAGAGTTTCAAAATATATGTGTATAAGGGTGTTTATTGAAGCATTATAATAGCACAAAATTAGAAACAACTTGGATTGCGCTAGTTGACTCACTTATCTGGTGTTAGGCTCAATTAGCTCATATGTTAAATGGGAGTAAAATAATATCTAGATTGGAAGGAGCAGCAGTATTAAAAATTAGACTTGGTTTGGAAAAGTGAAAATTGAGCAAGTAAAATATCACCAAAGGGAGTGATTTAAATGATGAAGACATTAGACAAGTGGATGTTATGAAGAAGAACTTTTAGGCAAAGGTAGTAGTTACAGCCCAGCCCCCAAGTTGGGGTCACAGTGTACAGGAAGAGAGTAATTGGCATTCAAAAGGATAACCAGGTAGGAAGAATAGGAAAGGGCAAGGGGAAGAAGACCTCTTGTAAACTTTGACTATTTTGTGTCAGCACTAAGTAATAATTATGTACGAGAATATGAAAATAGCCCAGATCAATTTCTGAGTAATACTTTGCCCATGAGCTATAGCAAAGGGAGTGATTCAAGAAATACTGTGTGAAATCCTGGAGGTAATAAGATCCTGGCACCATCTTCAACTCAGTTGCAAAGAGCAATTGTATTATATATTGAGAAGAAAGTTTCTTTTCACTTTTCACTGCTGTTTTTCAAAAGATATTCCAATTGATCAGAATATAGGTTTTGATAGCTACTATATTTCTTAAATTTCTTATTTCAGCAACTTATACTTTAAATAATAAAGCATATTAATAGGCACAGCCAATGGTAGGGTTGTCATCCGCTATCTTTCTTTAAGCCTGAACCATACAGAATATACTTTTTTGGAAAACTGTCTTTTAAGAGGTGAGACACAAAAGACAAATGTCGATCCTATTGTGTGGTACCACTAGGATTCATTAATTTATAAAAGAGAAGAGTTAATGTAACTCCAAAATGCAAGCAATTTTCATATAAACCTATGCAAACTAATTGTCCTTAAGAAATTCAACTTTAAAAAATGATTTCTAACTATAAAAAAAGGCTTAAACTGTCATTGAGGTCAGGTGCTATGACTCTTGCCTGTTATCCCAGCATTTGGGGAGGCCAAGATGGGAGAAGTGTTGGAGTCCAGGAGTTTGAGATCAGCTTGAGTAACATAGTGGAACTTCGTCTCAATACATAAATAAATAAGTACATAAATAAAACTGTCATTTGAGCAGAATCTGATAATAAGGACACTATCAAGTCACAGGTCAACTGGCAGGTGATGAAGAAGTATGAAACACATGGTGAGGATATGCAAAACTTAAAAGCAGAAGCTTCTAGACTAGACCAGAACAGGCGAGAGTTACTTAACCGTTCAACAGTAAATCTAAGTCTACATAAGTTGACCTCAGTATCTACTATGCCTAAATATTTCCCCAAGTTTCAGAAAATCTAATGAGCCACCAAAAATATTTGTTGAAGAAAAATAAATTTAGAGAAACAGTTTGTAAGGGAAATCAAAAAGAACTTTTCTTTAAAGTGTGAGTCACATCTTAGCAGCATATTTAAAAATATCACTACATAAGCTTTCTTTAAAACCACTACCCACAAAAAATGAAAAAATTTCAAACAATTTATTCTCTTCTGTAAACTTACTTCCTTTAAGGCAATCCTCTCACCTCTGCCTCTCAAAGTGCTGGGATTACAGGTGTGAGCTACCACGTCCATCTATTTTTTATTCTTGAAAATGCTTTCATTTGAAAGTATGCATCTTGCCAGAGATCTTAGAACATCCTGGTTTGCTAGATTATGTGTATAAAATTCAAATACACATGGGTATATGCAAAAATTTTTATTTGCTAAAGAATGTAAAATGAAGGGGAAATTCTTTATTTGAAGAAACAAATGATTCGATTTGTGAATTGAAATGAAAATATAAGCAAAATTAATTAATTTGGTACTTTTTACTCAGCAGAGGCCTTCAACTTTGATGTAGATGGTCCCTCAAATAGCTGTAGACTGTTTATAATATTATAATTATGCTCTGTCAGTCTATCTGGAGTAAAAACATACGATTTTCAAAAAAGCTCAGGGGGGAAAGGCTTCAAGATAGCTGACTAGAGACATTTGGTACTTGCCTCCTCCATAAAGAAAAACCAAAATAGTAGGTAAATAATTACACTTGGAATAGATCACATAAGACAGAAAATTGGAATTCAGTAGGGTAGTACAGGAAACATCAAAGTCAAGGAAGAAGAGGGAAGCGAGGCAGTCTGCTCGGCCAGATTGACTGGAAACCTAGAGAAACTCCCCAATGCCAAGAAAGAATAAATATGTGATCCTACCCCAGTAGTGCACATTGTCACCATGAACTCCTGCAATTAAAGTCATAGGAAAGCCCCTCAACCTATGTAGACCCTGAGACTAATATAGGGAGCTGTCTAGAGCTCGCATGAAGCATTGGTCCAGAAAAGAAGCTTACATTGGGTCCCACAAAACCCTCTCCAAATCCAAAGCATCAAGGTGCCATTCTGGGAACTCAATCACCACCAGACTGCATCTGCTCTGGGGCCCAACAGCCACTGTATCTCCATATCTCTGGAGTCCCATTGACTTTCCCTGTTCATAGCCAGGCACCACTGCCTGTTGCTATCATTAGGGCCAAAGTGCATGCCGTTGGCAGTGACCTCACCACCCTAGATTGTAGGGCTGCCATGTAATTATAAACTCCCTGTGAACAGGCTACCCTGCTTGCATCTGCCACGAGGGGCTGAAGTACATGCTCCGCAGCTGCTGCTTTATGTCTGCTGCCAATGAAAGCCACCCCTCCCTTTCCAGCAGCAAGCCTACAGCACAGCTACTGCTGCCCTCACCTCAGAATTCCACTGGGCCTAAGCATTACTCCACCTCTGCCTACCACAGTCAGTGCCCACACACACCACCAGGGGCCTGAGGACAGGCCCATCCATCCCAGCTTTACCTCCCTCAGTGCCCAAGCATGCCATATGGGGCTATGGGATTGCCCTGCCCCATCCGCCACTTTTGGCATCTGAGTACTCTTTTAGGCAGCCTGAAGATGGATTCACTCAACCTGTCACTATCATCATGGTTGGCACCCACCTACAAATACCACCTATGAGATGGAGACTGGCCAAGCATGTCACAGTCACTTCCAGCACAAGACTGCTCGAGAGTGAAAGAGCTGTCCCACAATTGCTACTGGCATCACCCATACTATGCCCACTGTACAGGGGCCTGAGGACCTGCCTACCACCCCAGCCTACCACTACTACTGCTGGCAGCCAAGCAAGTCAACTGGAAGTCAAAGAATTAATCCATCTGGACCCACTGTTACCAGGGTAGGGTATGCTGTTCTTAGGTCCAAAAACAGCCATGCTAGTCCCACTGCTGGCACCACTGGGACCCAAGGACCGGTCCACCTAAAGGACCTGACTCTCAAACTTTGCCACAGCCTCCACTAACAACAACAGTGCTCCCTAAGCCACTGAGGAAATCACAGACACTTCTGACATTGTTTACAATTGAAAACGTCTCTGGGCATGGTGGCTCAAGCCTGCAATTCTAACACTTTGGAAGGCAGAGGTGAAAGGATTGTCTGAGCCCAGAGGTTTGAGACCAGCCTGAGCAACTTGGCAAGACCTCATCTCTACAAAAAACCAAAAAAATTAGCCAGCCACGATGGCGTGTGCCTGTGGTTCCAGTTACTTGGAAGGCTGAGGCAGAAGGATTGCCTGAGCCCAACAAGTCAAGGCTGCGGTGGCTGTGAGCATGCCTGGGTGACAGACTGAGATGCTGACTCAAAAAAAAAAAAATTGAAAAAGTCATATGATGACTATACTACTGCATGCACCTGGAATCAAAACCAAAGTGTCCTCTCAACCAACACCATAGGTACAATTTCAGGAAAAAGTTTTCTCCTATGAAAATAAATTCAAAACATGGAAAACCACAACTGTTACACTAGATACAGTGATGTCTACATGAGGACAAAGTAAACATAAAAAAAAAAAGAAATATGACAAAGAAAGAGACCATAATAATCCTCTAGCAATAGACTCCAATGAAAAAGAAACTTATGAAACTCCAGAAAAAGAATTCAAAATGATATTAAAGAAGCTCAAAAAGATATAAGAGAACTCAGATAAATAATACAAAGAAATCAGAAACAATTTAGGATCAAAATTTACCAAAGAGATAGATATAATTAAAAAGAGCTAAATAAAAAGTATGGAAATGAAAAATTTGTTTAAATAAATGCAAAATACATTAGAAAGCTTCAACAATTAGACTAAGTCAAGCAGAAGAAAGAATTTCAGAACTTGAATATAGGACTTTGAAATAATCTAGTGAGACAAAAATAAAAACAAAGAATATTTAAAAACTTAACATTGTAGTTTTTATTTGCATTTCTGTGATGATTAATAAGGCTGAGCATTTTTTCATGTGTCTGTTGGTTTCTTGTATATCATCTTTTGAGAAGTGTCTGTTCATGCTCCTTGCCCACTTTTTAATGGGGTTCCTTGTTTTTTTCCTTTCACTTCATTTGAGTTCCTTGTAGATCCTGTACGTTAGGCCTTTTCAAATGCATAATTTGCAAATAATTTTTTCCATTCTGTGAGTGGTCTCTTTAATCTCTTGATGATTTCCTTTGCTATGCAAAAGCTTTTCAGTTTGATGACAGGATAGTTATAATTAATAAGAAAAAAAAAAAAGATGCTGGCAAGGATATAAAGAAAAGGGAATGCTTCTACACTGCTGGTGGGAGTACAAGTTAGTTCAACCTCTATGGAAAACAGTGTAGTGATTCTTAAAAGAACTAAAAATTGACCTTCTATATGATCTATCAATCCCTCTCTCAGGAATCTATCTAAAGGAACATAAATCATTCTACAAAAAAAGATACCTGTACACACATGTTTATTGCCACACTATTTACAATATCGAGCACATGGAGCCAATCCTACTGCCCATCACAAGTGGACCGAATAAAGAAGATGTGGTACATATACATGATCGAATATTACATGACCATAATGAAGAACAAAAACAATGAACTTCACAGCAAATTGGATGGAGTAGGAGACCATCATACTAAGTGAACTATCACAGAAACAAAGAATTGAATAACACATGCTCTCACTCATAAGTGGGCTTTGAACATTAGTCACATTAGCACAAGTGAGGGATCAACAGTCACTGAGCACTGCCAGGGGATGGAGGGAAGAGAAGGGTGGGAGGTACATGACAACACAAAGTATACATCGTTTATTTCCGGGGGAGTAAGAGTCAGTTAGAAGTCCAAATTTCCCCTGCATATAGCCTACTTGTGTAGTTAATCCTTACTTGTACCCCCATATTCCTATAATAAAATAAAAAATTTTTTTAAAGAATTAATGAAGCCTATAGGACACTACAAATTGACCAAATATTCACAATGTCAGTATCCCAAAAGGCAAAGAGAAAACAAAAGTGATAGGAAACCTACCTAACAAAATAATAGCTGAGAACTTTCAATGTCCTGCAAGTAATTTAAACATTCAGATACAGGAAGCTCAGAAAACTTTCAAATAGATACAGTACAAAAAGATCTTCTCCATGGCACATTACAATCAAACTGTTGAAAATTGAAGACAGAGAGAATTCTAAAACCAGAAAGGAAAAAGTGTGTAGTAACTTACAAGAAAACCCACAACAGACTAACAGTGGATTTCTCAAAAGAAATCTCATAGGCCAGGAGAAAATGGGATGATATATTCAAAGTACTGAAGAAAAAAAAAAGGCCAACTAAACACATAAATGAAGGAGAAATAAAGTCTTTCTGGTCAAGCAAAAGCTGAAGGGATTCATCACCACTAGACTGGCCCTATAAGAAATAATTAAGGAAAGTATACACTTGGAAGCCAAAAGACAATGACAATGCCTAGCATCATAAAAACACATGAAAGTATAAAACCCACTGGTAGAGCAATGATTTTAAATAAGAAATAGAAAGGACTAAAATGTTACCATTATAGAAAAACACCAAACCATAATTATACATAAAGAGAGACACAGAGAGTGAAAGAAAGAGTGAGTGAGAGAGAGAGAGAGAGAGAGAAGGGAAGAAAAGATACACAAAATAACCAGGAGTCAACTAATACAATGATAGAAATAAGTCATCACATATCAATTATAATCTTGAATGCAAATGTATTAAACATTCCACTTAAAATATATAGACTGACTGAATGGATTAATAATGACTCACAACAAGCTGCTTACAAGAAATTTATCTTACCTGTAAAGACACAAATAGAATAAAAACAAAGGAGTGGAAAAGATATTCTATTTAAATAGAAACCAATAATGAACAGGAGTAGCTATACTTACAGCAGATAAAACATACTTTAAGTCAAAAACAGTAAAAAGAGTCAAAGAAGATTATTAAATAATAGTAAAGGGATCAATTCAGCAAAAGAATATAACAACTCTAAACATAAATACAACTTGCACTGGAGCATTTAGATACATAAAGCAAATATTATTAGATCCTAAGGAAGTCATAGACTTCAATACAATAATAACCAGGAACTTTAACACCCCACTCTCAGCATTAGATAGATCATCCAAAAAGAAAAGTAGAAAAGAAACCTTGGATTTAAACTGGACTGTAGACCACATGGAGCTAGGACATGTTTACAGAAAATTTCATCCAACAGCTACAGAATACACATTGTTCTCATCAGCATATGGAACATTCTCTGGTATAGATCACATGTTAGGGCACAAAGCAAGTCTCAATAATTTTTTAAAAATCAAAATTATAATAAGTATTCTCTCAGATCACAATGGAATGAAACTAAAAATCAATAACAAAAGAAACTGAAAACTATACAATTACATAGAAATAACATACCTGATCAATGAGTCAAGAAAGAAAAAGAAAGAAATTAAAGGGGAAACTTTTTAGCAAATGAAAATAGAAAACATATTAAAACCTATGGGATACAAGAAAAGCAGGGTTAAGAGGAAAATTTATAGTAATACATACATTAAAAAGCAGAGATTTCATAGAAGCAATCTAATGATGCAGCTCAAGGAACTAGAAAAGCAAGGACAAACTAAACTCAAAATTAGTAAAAAGAAAGAAATAGAAGAAGGATGCAAACATACAAAAGTCTATTGTATTTCTTTTTTCTTTTTTTTTTTTTTTTTGAGTCAAAGTCTCACTCCATCACCCAGGCTGGAGAGCAGTAGCACGCTCACTGTCACCCCAGCATCCAACTGCTGGGCTCAGGCAATCCTTTCACCTCAGCCTTCCAAATAGCTGGCACTATAGGTGCGCACTACCATACTAGCTAATTTTTTTTATTTATTGTAGAGATGAGGTCTTGCCAAGTTGCCCAGGCTGGTCCTGAACCCATGGGCTTAGACAATCCCCTCATCTCGGCCTCCCAATATGCTGGGATTAAAGGTTTGAGCGACTATGCCTGGCAGTTGCATTTCTTTACACCAATAATGAATTGACTGGGAAATAAATTAAAAAGACAATTTCATTTACAATAGCTAGAAAAAGTATTTAGAAATAAATTTAACCAAAGAGGTGAAAGACCTCTACAAGGAAACCTACAAAGCACAATGAAAGTAATTGAAGAGGACATAAATGAATGAAAATTCATCCCAAGCTAATGGATCAGAAGAATCAATATCATCAAAAAGACCAAAGTACCCAACGCAGTCTACAGACTCAATGTAATCCCTATTAAAATACCAATGTCATTATTCACAAAAATAGAAAAAAAGCTAAAATTCATATGAAACTAAAAAGAGCCCCAGTAGACAAAGCAATCCTGAGCAAAAGATGTTCAAAGATGGAGATATCATATTATCTGACTTCACAATACATTGCAAAGCTATAGTAGGCAAAATAGCATGATATTGGTATAAAAAGAGACACCCAGACCTAAGAAACAGAATAGAGGACCCAGAAATAAATCTAGGTACTTATAACCAACTGACTGACAAAGGCACCAAAAATACACACAGAGAAAAGGACACCCTCTTAAATAAATGGTGATGGGAAAATTGGATATCCATATGTAGAAGAATAAAACTGTACCCCTGTCTCTCACTATATACAAACATCAACTCAAGATGTATTAAGACTTAAATGTAAGACCTGAAACTATAAACTGCTAGAAGAAAATATAGGGAAAACATTTCAAGACATTGGTTCAGGCCAAGATTTTAGGCTAAGATCTCAAAAGCACAGACAACAAAAACAAAAATAAGCAAGATAATGTAGAACTAAAAAGCTTCTGCATAGTAAGAGAAGAAGTCAACAGAGAGAAAAGACAACCCGTAGAATGGGAGAAAGTATTTGCAAACTATTCATCTGACAGGAGATTAATATCTATAACATACAAATAACTCAAATGATTCTACAGCAAAAAAAAAAATCCAATTAAAAAGTGAGCATAAGCCGGGCTCGGTGGCTCAACCTGTAATCCCGCGCCTTTGGGAGGCTCAGGTGAGTGGATTGCCTGAGCCCGCGGGTTCAAGACCCTCCTGGGCAGCGAGACCTCATCTCTACAATAAATAATAATTTTTAAAAAATCAGCCGGGCGTGGTAGCACATGCCTGTAATTCCGGCTACTCTGAAGGCTAAGGCGGAAGGATCGCCGGAGCCCAGCAGGTCGAGGCTGCGGTGGCCGGGAGCGGCCACTGCACTCCAGTCTGGGCGACCGAGTGAGACTCCAATTCAAAAAAAAAAAGTGAGCATAGGACATCAAATAACATTTTTCAAAAGAAAATATAACAAATGCCTATCAAGTATGTGAAAAAACGTTCAACATAACAAAGCATCAAGAAAATGCAGATCAAAGGTGTAATGAGAAGTCTTTTCCCAGTTAGAATGGTCACAATTAAAAAAAAAGATGTTGAAAAGGATGTGAAAAAAAGAACTCTTATACACTGTTGGTGGGAATATATAATTGTACAGGTACTATGGAAAACAGTATGGAGATCTCCCAAAAAGCTAAGAATAGGACTACCACATGATCAGCAATCTCAGAAGTATATCAAAGAGACACCTAAAGTCCTCTGTTTATTGCAGCACTATTCACATTAGCAAAGATATGAAATCAAAGTGTCTATCAATTGATGAATAAAGAAAGTTTGGTGTATATATACACAATGGAATATTATTAGATCATAAAAACAAATGAAATAAAGTCATTTGTAGCAACATGGATGGAAATGAAGGTCATTATGTTAACCCAGGCACAGAAAGACAAATGTCACATGTTCTCACTCATATGTGGGAGTGAAAAAAAGTTTTTCTGATGAATGTAGAAAATAGAATGATAGACGTCAGAGACTGGGAAGAATGTATGAGTTGTCGGTTGAGTGGGGGATGAAGAGAAGTTGGTTAATGGTGATAGAGAACAAATTAGTTCTAATGCTGGAATAGAGTGACTGTCGCTAACAATAATGTGTTGTATACTTCACAATAGTTAGAAGAGAGAACTTGAAGTGCTTCCAACACACAACAAATGATAAATACTCAAGATGATAAATGCCTTAAATATTCTGATTTGATCATTCTACATTCAGTGCACGTAACAAAATATCACGTGTGCCCCATAAATATGTACAAAGCTTATGTGTCAATTTTTAAGAGTTGATCCCATTTTCGTTGAGGACTGATTATAAATAAATCTTTGCTTCCTTCCCTCCCACCAGGCTTCTTTTTGTACATTCTTACTGTGGGGAGATTCTCTTGCTACTCTTTCATTTACTCAACATTTTAACCTTTGTTTGTCTTCCTCATATTTTTATGCCAACTAGTTTACCTCCATTTTTACTGTTTATTTACCACACTGTGCCTCAAACTTCTCTTTTAGCATGCTAGAATATAAGTTGTCCAATGGCATAGAGATAGGGTCATTCCTAGTATCACATTTGAAGTATAAACTAAAGAGATTTACTGACACATAATTTTATTAAATCTGCAAATACTTTTATTTTCTTACATTAAAAATACACATTCAATATCATTAATGAATTATTGTTTTACCACAGTGTAGGCCATTGAATTTGAACTTAACCTTCACTTTCAAACAAGTACTTTGTGTTTTATTGATCTATATTTTCCTGGAACAACACGGAAGTTATCTTTGGTGTGAGGACAAAGTATCAGACCTTTCATATGAATGCAAAAATGAGCTACCATGGTATATATAGCAGTGAGGAAGTTAAAAACTTAATTTTTTCATCTGGAAACATTATCAATTTTACTAAAATCATTGTTTGAAAGAAACATAGAAGAGATATCAGCCAGAATAAGGATTAAAGATTTCTCTCTGTGTTTTGTTTCTCTTTTTCTCCTTTCTAGTGCTCTATATGTTTCTCTCTGTCTCTCTCTTTCCCTCTCTATATATGTATGTGTGTATGTGTGTCTGTGTGTGTGTGTGTAAAATTGTAGAAATTTTCACTAATTTTTAAATGTTTAAAAGTTCCAGTTTTGAGCCGGGCTCGGTGACTCAGCCTGTAATCCCAGCACTTTGGGAGGCCAAGGCGAGTAGGTTGCCTGAGCAGACCAGGTGACTTGGAGAGACCTCATCTCTACAATAAATAAATAAATAAATAAATAAATAGCCAGGTGTGGTAGCAGGTACCTGTAGTTCCAACTACTTGGAAGGCTGAGGCAGAAGGATCACCGGAGCCCAGCAGATCGACAGTAGGGTGGCCATGAGCTGCTACTCCATTCCAGCCTGGGTGACAGAGTGAGACTCCAAGTCAAAAAAAAAAAAAAAAAAGTTCCAGCTTTGGAAGTCATATGGCCATTTCAGTGTGCATGGTTAGTCTTATGACTCTCCTGTCCTAAGTCATAGTTGCAGACACAGAGGTAGTCATTATACAGTGAGAACATCATTCTATAAGGCAGCAGGTCTGCAAGGAAAGAGATCAAGTGCTACTTGTGACAATGATCAGCAAATATTTGTGTTCCCAGCACTTTGCTGGGTCTGTGGTTCAAATCAAAGCAACTGCAGTGTTGGCAGTGGGAAGTAATACTCACACTTTGAGTAAGACCATATACACACCCACCCTGATTATATCTACAATGGAAGCTCTAATGTTTTAAACAAGGGTTTAGACATGGCAACCTGGATGAAAAGAAAGTGAGGAGACTAGTGCTTGTCTTGAAGCTATAGGACCAAGCATAATTTTTACATAGATTGTATATTTCATGTAGTATGGCTTGAGATGCCATTGACAGGACACTGCATATCAACACCAGGTAAATAAAGCTGAGCTCTAATTATTTTGTCTCCCGTGATTGAAGTAACCATGAGTATACACACACACAACACACACACACACACACACACACACACACACATTTCACGTTCTTTCTGCTTTTGTGTTTGAAAATAAAATCATGTAATCATAGACTATATGACAATAGATGATCCAACTTTCTTGTTTTATGAATATATTTTATAAAGAATTATTAATAATAACAATATGCTAAAACATACAGAATGTTTATTAAATGCTAGATATTGTTCTAAGTAAATGACAATTGTTATTTATTTTTCACAACACCATTACAGGTAAATGCTATTATTATCTTTATTTTATAGATGGTGAAACCAAGAAACAAAGAGACTATGAGATAAACCCAATATCCCCCAGGTAATAGTGGAGTTAAGATTTCAAACCAAACAGTCTCATCCTAGAGCCCACAGGCTGTAGAAAGCAAGAAGTAAATAAATAGAGCAACAAATTAATGGATGCTTAAAAGTGGTGAATGGGAAGAAAGAAAATGAGCAGTACCACACCAAAAAAATAAACATAATTAGATCTTGGGGATGATGGAATCTTTTCAGTTCTACTCTAGAGAACTTAATTTGGAAAACAGCTAAGTCCCATCTTCTCTCATACTCCTCTCCTTTTCCCCCTCTGAGCCCCGTTCAGATCTTTCAACAGAGCACACTTCTTATCTAGGCATATACACCCCTGCGTTTTGGCATGTATCGTCCCTCGGAGAGAATACTTGCTCCTCTTCATCTTTACCCAACAGTTATTCACCCTTCAGGTGTCAGCTCAAATGTCTTCATTAGGGAGGGTTCTTCCAAGCCTTGCTGGGACTTCACTCCCTGGCTCTGTTGTACACTGTCCAGTCTTAGAGCACCTTGTTCTCTTAGTTAATCACATTTGACTATATTACATGTTCATTTTCTGTCTTCTACAAGTTTGTATATTCTGAAAGATTAGAAATCAATTCTATATTCTCAAACTCTTTCTTCTACGAGTCTTGGTGCCTGACACAATAAAATACTTGATAAATCTATATTAAATAATACAATGGATGAATGAATAAAAGCAATAAATTTCAAAGTTAATATTGACAACTGGAAAATATTACTTTAAGGTTCAAAAATTTCCATCCCAAAATTTTAACTGTGACTCTCTCATTTGTTGTATTTTTTCACGTTTCCGTTGTTGATTGGCAAAATTCTGGCAGGAGGGAGTTTTTTTTCCTCCCTAATAAACCTTTTGTTTTCTTGGATATGAATACAATTCTTTGTTTGCCATAAAACACTGGAAGATAACTGGAGAGTACAGCATTCATTTTACTCATGAAGAAACTTATATGCAAATAATTTAAGGGATTTTTTTTTTCAAAGTTTCAGATATCTATGACCTTCGACTGCAATTCCTGTATTCTTTATCTACAGGAAAATTCCTCAGACAACAGAAATTTCTGTTTATTTGTCTATTTTTTAGTCAGGTCTCACTCTGTCGCCCAGGCTGGAGTGTAGTGGTACAATAACTGCTCACCACAGTCTCAACCTCCTGGGCTCTGGCGATGCTTCCACCACAGACTCCTGAGTAGTTGGAACTACAGGCGTGTGTCACCATGCTCAGCTAACTTTTTAATTATTTTATTTATTTATTTATTTGCAGTGATGAGACCTCACTATGCTGCCCAGGCTGATCTTGAACTCCTGGACTCAAGCAACCCTCCCTCCTCAGCCTCCCAAAGTGCTGAGATTACAGGCATTAGCCCCCATGCACAGTTCAGTGGAGTTTTTGATATTTAATTTTAATGTGGTAGTATAAAAGAGAATGGGACTTGTAAAATCCTGGTCCTAACTCTGCCATTTTCTTGATCATGTAATGCCTCTATATATCCACTTCCTCTAATAAATGGAAGAGTTGGATTCATTATCTCTAAGATGCCTCGTATCACTGTTATGAACTGCAGGGAAGTACAAATTTAAATAATTTAAATGAAAGAAACTATAGTGGCAATGTATTGTCAGGGATAAACACAATAATTGTTCATCTACATACAAATCTCTAACAATATCAGACTGTGATAACATTAAAGTAAAGATATGTTGAAGATTATGTCAACTCAGGTAAATCACACTGTGATTCCCTTTCCACAAAAATCTTTCCTTCCCCAGAAGGAGAAATGATAGAAAATAAGTATCAAAGGTATCCTAGGGGTTGAAAAATAACTGTATTTGTTCCTTCATTCAAAAAAAAAAAAATCCATTGAGCATTTTGTATGTGCTTGGCACTTGATTAGACCCTGAGATTAGCACTTATGTCCTGGTGATATGAGATCATGTGGTAACTTAGTTTCATCAGTGTGTTCCCAGAACCCAGGACACAATGCTCCACTCAGTTTGTTAAACAGAGGGGAAAAAAGGAAGGAGAAAGGTCTCTGCTCAGGTGTGGGAACTTGTGCAGACGTCCTCTGAACTGATTCCCGGTGCTAACAGGATCCTTCCAGCTTTGTATACCAACAAGATATGTCTCTGAGTTCCTTCCCACGTGTAGAAAAAACCCATATTTCAAGGCACATTCTGGGATTCACGTGCAGAAGAGATGACTCTTTTCCCAGAAACTTTGGGCATATTTAAAAACTGGACTGGAAAAATTTGTAACTGGAAAGAGGACATTAGAAACAGGTACTCACTAGCTGGGCTTGGTGACTCAGCCTGTAATCCCGCGCCTTTGGGAGGCTCAGGTGAGTGAATTGCCTGAGCACGCGGGTTCAAGACCCGCCTGGGCAGCGAGACCTCATCTCTACAATAAATCAAAAATCAGCTGGGCATGGTAGCGCATGCCTGTAATTCCGGCTATTTGGAAGGCTGAGGGGGAAGGATCGCCGGAGCCCAGCAGGTCGAGGCTGCAGTGGCCGGGAGCAGCCACTGCACTCCAGTCTGGGTGACAGAGTGAGACTCCAACTCAAAAAAAAAAAAAAAAAAGAAACAGGTACTCACAAAATATCTCACTTCTCTATATTAAGTTTCTGTCCTCTTTGTTTCTTTCCTCACTAACCTACAGAACGGAAGATTATGCTTCATTCTCTCATGCATTCTGTCCACCTCTATGTAGGCAGAATTGATTTTTAATTTTGATTTTATGAATTTTATGAATGCAGACACATGAGAACTTTGAACAGTTAGTATCATATAAGGTGAAAATCAGAATACATGCCACATATAATTTCTCTAATGTTGAGATTATTCTAGACCTGATTAGCCAAAGGAAAGAAGTAATGTATCAAGTTTATGTTATTATTTCAGATTCTTTAAATTACTTTAATAAAATGTGTAATAAACATGAATTTTTTAAAAATGTAGTATCTCATATTACATGTTAAAATTTCAAATCATTTAAATTGCACAGGTTATCACAGTCCTTTACCCAGCAATCACTTGGCCTGATCCTTCATAATCTTGAAGAACTCAGCCTTCAAAACCATTACTTTTTCTTTGCTAATGTTCCCTCAATAGTCTCATCACTTTTAAACTAGAGTATCAATTTACAAGGAATTGTTTTTATAATATGACTTTATTATAAAATTATTTCGGTTAGAGCTATCTACCTTGCCATTTTCTGCCTAATACAGATGCGATTATAACTTACTGGGAAATTGGTTTAATTTTACTTTCTTTGTTTTAAAATTTATACATATGCATAGCATTGAAGAAAAAAATTATTTTCATTCTTCTGAATAGGATCATCATTTTATGCCTTTTGAAAACCTTCTACATTAAAACCTTAATTCCAAGCTAATCTTGATTTAATAAAAGCATAATTAAATATTTCATGTAACCTACTGATGGTATATAGAGTTAAAGTTTCTAACTGGTTCTTTTCACATACAATTTTTTCCTAAAATAAACTGCTTAATTATACCTTTTTGCTGATTAAAACTTATAAAACAAAAATTTAAGTATTAACTTTTAATTTCTATTTTGTTATAACATGTATGTTAAATTTAAACTTAAATTTAAATGCACGTTTTATTTATCTTTTTAAATGCACATTTTAAACAATGACTAATATTTTTCAGCTTTCTCCCTCTATAACACAAGCACAAATCTATTTTAACTGCCTGTTGAAGTAGACAAAATTAAAGGTTGCCTAAATTTGTATTGCATTTCAATGTTTTCCTCACTGGCAATCCATTATACTAGAGAGTCATCTGTAAAATTTTAATCTACTTTCTTCAGTAATCTGGCCAATATCCACTTTTAGGAGCAGTACAAACCTTTATTGGTCACTTCCCAAGCAACTTCAAAGAGCAGTAAATCCTCCACAGGAAGTTCTTCAACTTCCCACTGGGGAAGACTACTCAGGGATGTTACAGATAGGGACCGGCCTCGGAGCATTCTTCTTCTAGTCCTCTGACACTTCTGAATCTCTGTATCACTGAGTTGTAATCTCAGGAGAGGTACACTTAGAGACAGAAAGGTTAGAGCTGATAGTTATCAGGATTTGGTAGCTTCTCATAGGAATAAACGAGCGGAGTGAAATCTTTTGTGCTTCCCAGGGAATTCCTGGTTGAAGGAGGACTTCTCAGATCTTTCCTGTCTTTATGGGCAGGTCTAGTGAGGACAATATTTACCCAATCAATAACTACCCAAACAACACAGAGCAGATGAAAGAAAAATCCTCTGATTCAGGGGGTAGCATGTACACAAGTACAGCCTATTAGTTCTTGTTTTTTTGACCAGACTCCTAGATTCGTACAGCCACCAATGCTTTTTTTCATTATTTTTAGAGTGATCCAATACTAGCAATTTCCTTCATAAAGTTTACAGATCTCTTAAGCTTGTACATATAATTGATTGGTACATGTTTCTATTCTTTAAATCCCTTTAGATTTTCTGAGTATCTTTCTTTTCATTTCTATTTCTAGAGCATTAAAAAAAAAGACGTCGCTGGGCTCGGTGGCTCAGCCTGTAATCCCGTGCCTTTGGGAGGCTGAGGTGAGTGGATTGCCTGAGCCCGCGGGTTTCAGACCCGCCGGGGCAGCAAGACCTCATCTCTACAATAAATCAAAAATTCAGCCGGACTTGGTAGCGCATGCCTGTAATTCCGGCTACTGGGAAGGCTGAGGCGGAAGGATCGCCGGAGCCCAGCAGGTCGAGGCTGCAGTGGCCTGGAGCGGCCACTGCACTCCAGTCTGGGCGACAGAGTGAGGACTCCAACTCAATAAATAAATAAATAAATAAATAAATAAAAATTTAAAAAATTAAAAAAAATAAAGAAAATTTAAAAAGACGTATCTAGTTATTTTATTCTACACTTAGATGATAGGCACAGATCTTGATCCTCCTTTTCTTCATTACTTTCTTAAAATTTTCCCCATGAACAAAGCATAAATATCAGTATGTCATTGAGCATAGGATATAAAGAATGTAATTTTGACTGATCAATGGTCATTAGTCCATAATTTTAATTGGGTAGTAGACATTAATTTAGTGGTATAGTAGAATTTAACATTTGGTTCAAATATTTTCAAACTGGTAGAGAATAATTCAAAGATATAAAAATGGGCCAAGCTCGGTGGCTCAGCCTGTAATCCCAGCACTTTGACTCCTAGTGGATTGCCTGAGTCTGCGGGTTCAAGACCAGCCCAGGCAACTTGGCAAGACCTCATCTCTACAATAAAACAAAAATATTAGCCAGGCGTGGTAGCATGTTCCTGTAGCTACTTGAAAGGCTGAGGCAGAAGGATCGCCGGATCCCAGCAGGTCAACGTTGGGGTAGCCGTGAGTGTGCTGAGTGTGCCATTTCACTACAGCCTGGGCAACGGAGTGAGACTCCAACTAAAAAAAAAAAAAAAGATATAAAAATGATCAAATAGGAGAAGGAAACTTTAAAACCAACTGAGTTTTAAAATATCATAGGATCACACTTCAGATAAATGCCATATATTCATTTTTCCATGTATGTGTGGGCCAATTTATTTACACACACACACACACACACACACACACACACACACACACACACACATTCTATATTGATCCTAAAGGAAGTAAGAACATTCACAAGCATGCTTAATTTTGAAACATCTTACTTTACAGATTTAGCTAAAATTAATATTTTTACATTATTTCATATAGCAGCAGAATTGAAGTTCACACAAAATATCCTTCACATTAGAATTACAGTCAGAATTGTCATAGAGTAGTTTATTACTTGTTAATATCATTTTAGAACTTTTTATTAGGTCTTTAACCATTTTCTATACAGTTGGTCTTACTGACTTAAGCCTATTTTTTTGACTCAAGATAGACAGAACCACATTGCATTATGTGATATTAATATACCTATGTTAATCAAGTAGATTAAATATATCTTCATGGTACAGTGGTGCATTCTATCACATTCTAGTTACTTGGAAGGCTGAGGTGAGAGGATTGCTTGAGTCCTGGAGTTCGAGGCCAACCTGGGCAACATAATCAGACCTTGTCTCAAAAAAATAAATAAATAAAAATAAATAGATATATCTTCCATGATTTTTGTGACATTTGATTCTTGTCTTTGTCTAGAAAAGTAAGTATAAGTACATAGTTTATTATCCATTTGTTTGAGTTGTGAGAAAAAGATTACATGGCTAACCAAAAAATAAATAAGTACCGACATAGAAGAGATCATGCTCAAATGATCAAAATGACTGTCTCCTTTATAAAATGATTTGCTTATGTTGACATAACCTCTGAGAGTCCTGAAAATTCACATTCCAGTAAAACCAAACAGAAGGACATATTGACAGGAGTAAGAATGGGATGACAGGGTGATGATAGAGCTTCAAGTTTGCAGTGTTTTATCCTGGCAACCTTCAAATATGTTCATCCAGTGTTGTACAGGCCATGGAAGAGCTGATTCACATTATCCAACTTACACTTTGAAACTGATTTGTTCATTTGCAGCATATGCCAGGTATCAAGTGCTAGACTATGAGTTAGGCGCTTATGGGGTCAAGTCCACGTGGCCACTTAGTTATGTAAACTTAAGTTACTTTCTTAACTAAGTTTTGGTTTTCTTTTTAAAACGAGGATGAAATAATCTATATAAAGCCCTTAAAATAGTGCCTGGTACTATGTCAACTACATTAGTAAATTTCAGCCTTGTTTACAACACATATGATGGTTTAGTAAAAGCTTCCTTTAATGGCAAAGGTTACCAGTGGAGAGGAAAGAAATAAAAAGGAGGATTACTTTAAAAAAATTTTTTGAATACTGTACCACATATATATTACCTGACCAAATGCTTAATTACATAAAACATTTTTTTAAATGACCTTAGATCAATGAATAGATTTCAAGGTATAGTACATGAAAATAAGTAGGATGTAAAGTAAAATAAATAGTATGACTGACTGAATTTTGAAAAAAGTACATATATACTTCTACTCATGAAATATAAATAGAAGACTTGAATACATAAACAGAAGACTGGGAGACCACATGTCAAAACTCTTAAATTTTTTTAAAGTGGTGGTAATTATGATTAATATTTATGTGGTAGTTTTTGTTAGCTTGTGTTCTACAAATTTTCTGCAATAAACATGTATATATATATATATGCATATACATATATATATATATACATATAACATATAGGATAGATAAAATAGTTTTCAAAAACAAGCATGTTACCTCATGATTGTTTCATATGTTCTCACTCTCGTTATTTTGATTTTTTGGAAATTCCTGGTCTTTGGCATTTTGTGTCAAGTATTAGCACTCGCAACAACACATCATCTCCTTATGACCCCTCATAGAAGACTTACTCTTTGATCCTATTATTCTCAACCTTAGGACACACTTTGCCAATTCTTTGCTTTTTAGTTATGAACTATTTTCAAAATTGCTCCTTGAGTCAAGAGATACAAAATAAATGGAACCATATAAAATGCATCCGTGGGATGTATCTTCATTTATCCATGTTAACTGAATAAATTCCCTTCTTTCAGATATATGTGCAGACAAAGGCAGCCATTTACATAATAAAATTCAGAGGAGAATAGGGGGAAGTACTCTGCTCCCCATATTCCTGAACACTCTCCTGTAAAAGCACAAATTGATGAACTGAGAATAGAAAGATGAGTCATTCAGACAGAAAAAGTGATGAGGTTTCTCCAAGGTGCAAGAAGGACGCTCAAAAGTCCCTGGTCCCTAATTTCATGCTCACACTAATATTTTAACATTCAACGAAAAGAGGTGAGAGGGCAATTAGGAGCAAATGAAGACTTGTATTTGGTTCCCTTGGTAAGTATTCCAGTAGAGGTCACTAGATACATTTCAAAAACCACATGTTTGCTTTCAAATTTTGGAATCTTTTTGGAAGTCTCTAGGACTTCCAAGACTTGGCTAGCCTGCACCAGCATACCCAGAATGAGCAGTTAATGTATTTATGAAGCACTTACTATGCGCTACTATTCTAGTTGTTGAGGACTTTTCAATAAACAGTAGCTAAGTCTCTATCTTCAGACTGAATATGTGGACACAGACATTAATTTTGCTAACAAATGAACAAGCTACGTTATTTCAGATACTTGCTAAGCTTCTAAAGAAAAAAATCTGAGAAATGGGTCCAGCATGATATCTCATACCTGTAATTCCAACACTTTGGGAGGCTAAGTCAGGAGAATTGTTTGAGCCTAGGACTTTTGAGACCATCCTGGGCCATGTAGTGAGAATCCCATCTCTATTTTAAAAAAAACAAAAAACACTGCAAAATGGTATGGGGTAATAGTGGATAGACTTGAGGGGTGTCACTGAGAAAATCAAGAACAATACCTCTGAGGAAGTGATATTTGAATTAAGACATAAATTATGAGAAAGTGGCAACACTTGATCTGGGAGAAGCGATAGCAAAATATTTATAGAGACAGAAAGAAGACCAATGAGGCTGGAGCATGATGAATGAGGGAAGTCTGGAAAAGATGAGATTAGGGGAGAGCAGGGAACAGATCATAGAGAAGTTGGCTAGAACTTGAATTTTATCCTGGTTGTAATAGGCAGTTATTGTAAGATTTTAAGCAGAGATTTTTCTCTACAAAAAATAAAATGTTGAGAAGAGCAAAAGAGGAGGCTTGGAGACTGAGGCTATAAAGCCTGTTTTTCAGTTACAAATTCTAGAATGCAAAAACTTTACCCCTCTTGTAGATAATCCTTATTTTCTTCTCAGTATTATAAAAGCAGCAATGAAAGTGAGTTATTCAGCATCCAGTCTTTTCTTCTTAAGGTTAAAGAGAGTACCTTTTTTCCAATGTGATATTGCTACATAATATTATTTATATGTTCTCAGCTGTTCACTGTATATACTTTATCATGCATGCATTGATGTTGTGACTCAAAAAACTGCATTAAAATAGAGAATTAAAAGCAATATATTAGGCACTGTGATCATGATCCTTGCCTTTACGAAGTTTACATTCTAGCAGGGAAAGCAGGTATTAAACAAGCAATTTTTAAAGGACTTTGAGAGTGATGAATTGCGGGGGTCCCACCCTGCGAGGGTCGTGAGATGTCCTGAAGGAAAGACGGATAGGCGAAAGACGAAGATAATATACCCGGACAACTGCTTCCTGAACAGATGACAATTTAATGTTAGTTAACACAGAGCTTTTATACCATTCGTGAAGGGGCAAGACAAAGAAAATTCCTTCACGTACATATCCTCTACAAGTTACCACCATCTAGTGGGCTTAGCAATAAACAAGCCAAGAACCCTGTAAACATTCAGACAATGAGTCTTATTCATAAGGCCAAAGATGATAGTTTTAGTCCAAAGTCCTGAATTACAGTCCTTGAACTGTCTCCAGAAAGTTTAGCAGTAGTCTTCCTTCTGGGGCTTTATGTCCTTCAGAGTTCTGTAATCGCCTTTGTTGTCCAGGTGTCTTTGTTATTTTCCTCTTATCCTGCAGTGCTTATTTCTAAAGAAAACTCAAAAGAAGCTTTTAGTAATGCTTCCCAGGCTCCCAAGGTTGTTTTCTGTCTTTAACTAAGTTGTCATAAAAGTGTCTGATTAGTATATTATGAGTTCAGTGAAAACCCACTTTATAAATATTAACTTAGAGTTTTAACTATTGAATTAAGTAAAAACCTTAAAGATAATCTTTATCCTAAGTCAGTGAAAACAGGTGATTTCACCTACATAGCTCCTAGATAAGTGTTAGAACTTATAATGAGCTCATAATGAACTTACTATAAACTTGTGCTTCTAAAGAACCTTATGTCTAAACACTAAACGGCATAATCCTAAATCAAATAAAGAGTGAATATACTTATATCATTTTTTTACTCAAGCAATATCTAGTAACTTATAACCAAGAGAAAGAAAGCATTCTTGATGTGCTTCAGAGCTTAACCTTTGCATATGCTAGAAAAGGCCAAGCGGCATAGTGGGAAAATGGGAAAATGAACCATGACATTTCCAGGTTAGCTGTGAGTACTTCGCATAATCATGCCATCTTCTTCTTCCACGACTGCACAGAATTTCTTCAGCTGTACCAGCAGCAAAGACGGAAGACAGAAGGGCCTCAGCTGCCCGGACTCACTTTGCAGCCGGGGGTCCTCAGTGCACCTGGACTTTGTCAATCAGGCGGGCCTCCAGGGCTGGCTCCCAACAATGAATGGAATCAGAGACTGTGAGAGCACATAACAACAAAATTAATCTAACTTAGAATATTAAGAATTATCTCCTGATAGAACAATATTTAAATTGAGATGGAAGATAAAAATAAGTGAACAGATAAAGACAAAAACACAGAGAATGCAAGGCAGAGGAACTAGTGCATGAAAAGACTGATAGAAATAATGAATGTGGTAAATTAAAGGAATTAAACAATCAATATGTTTAACTTCAGAATGTTGAGGCAGAAAGCGATGTAAGAAAGAATCTGGAGACGTGGAAAGGAGATGGTAAGAATTTTGAACGTGGGCAACGCTTGCGGGTCTCTTCCCATGGTGGGAGCTTTTCTGTCCTCTTAATAAATCCTGCTTCCAAAAAAAAAAAAAAAGAATTTTGAATGTATCCTAATAATATAAAAAAGGCACAATGGGGTTTACATTATTTTATTTTTACATAGTTTTAATTTTTAAATTGAAGTAGAACACATAAAAAACAAAGTGCAGAAGTTGTAACCCAATGAATTATCACAAAGTAAACACCCTGTGTAACTGCCCAATAAAAAATGGAACAGATAATATCAGAATGAATTTTTTTAAAAGAACTTATTCCATAGCATGTCACATTTAAAACTGTTAATTGCTCTAAAGATTTTACAAGTTAACTTACTCTAAAGATCTTACAAAGATCATTCTCCCTGTATAATTAAGAATGAATTAGAGAGGGATGAAACTTAATGGGATGTGTTTGTAGCATTTTGGAGATGCATTATGTGAACATTTGACTCCTGAAAATTCAATTATATCTACTAAACAAAGAGAAGATAGAAAGAACAAGAGTTAAACATTTCAAATATCCTGGGAGAATCTATTCAATGAAGTGAGGATGTCCCAAAACAAAAAAGAGTTGGAAGACTGCATTTTCTGTTGTTGATCTTTTCAGAGTTAGAGTATCTCAAAGGCTGAATGGGCTCAAACGTTGGCACACACATTTTGACAAGAATTTCTACCTCATATACAGGCTTAAGTATACACATCAGTTCAAATGACTCCAATGTGTCAGGCAAGAAATGGTGGCAAGTTGCACCAGAGTGATGGCGGTAGGATTAGAGATAAGTGGGTAGTGAGATATGTTTAAGAGTTGACAGGGTGTGGAGTTGATTGCTGTGGGAGAGAGTCAATGTCTAGTTTTCTGGTTTGGACAACTAAGTAGATTATCACGCAATGTACCAATATAAGAAACACTGGGGATAACATAGATTTGCTTAAGATATTAGATAATGACTTCCATTACAGATATGGTGAGTTTGAGATACCAGCTACATGCTCAGTAGAAAGTTAGATATTCTGCCTAGATAGAACCTCAGATACAAAGTCTGGAGCACAGTTTGTAACTGAAACAGTGGGAGTGGTGAGATTGCAGGAAGAGGGAGTGCCGAGTGAATTTGGCAGACTATATGAAGCAGAGCTCCAGAAAAGTCAATATTTAAGGTAGATGACACAGTCTGGTGCAATGAGTTTTATTTGGCATGTATAGTGCTGCCACAAAAGTTTCAATCATTTCTCAAAGAAGGAAATTTTGCATAAACTTGAGATTTCTGTTTTCAAATGTCAGAAGATTTGACCATTCTAGATCCTATTTGCACATCTTCATAGCTATGATCAGCTGGAGCTCAGTAAATCTGCCCCTCTAAAGTCACCAGTCACTTCAGTCTCCATGGGGATACTTCAGTCATTTACAGCAACTCTCAGCTTCTAGATAAATAAGAATTTCAAGCTCCTGAGTTAAAATTTTGTGTGTGTGTGCTGGGCACATTTGGAGTTGCTGGTCCGGAAGTAACCAAAGACAAAGGAAGCAATTATTCTTAAATTAACTTTTCAATCTAAGCTAACAATGTCCACTCATCACATTAAAGATAATGAGAGAGTTTCTTGAACTTCACTGTTTAGATTATCTTAGCGGAAGCATAGATTGAGTCTCTCCTAGAACAACTGTTTTTGGAATAGAAATAGAGCTTTTGGTTTGCTGAATCTTCTTCTCTAGTTTTATTTTAAACTCTTTTTTTTTTTTTTTATGTGTTAGTGTCTCACTCTGTCACCCAGCCTGGAGTGCAGTGGGACACTCACAGCCACCACACCCTCGACCTGCTGGGCTCAGGCAATCCTTCCGCCTCAGCCTTCCAAGTAGCTAGACCTGCAGGTGGGCGCTACCATGCCCGACTAACTTTTTGATTTATTGTAGAGAGGAGGTTTTGCCAAGTTACCCAGGCTGGTCTTGAACCCTTGGGCTTAGGCAATCCTCTCACCTCGACCTCCCAAAGTTCTGGGATTATAGGTGTGAGCTACTGTGCCCTGCCATTCTTTCACTAAGTAAAGTATACAAAATATTCGAAGAAGAAAGAGGAGGAGGAGGAGGAAGAAGAGGAGGAGGAAGAAGGAAGAAGGAAGAAGAAGGAGGAGGAGGAAAGCAAGGCATGGGATGTGTGCCTGTAGTACCAGCTACTCAGAGGCTGAGGTGGAAGGAGTGCCTGAGTTCGTGAGTTCAAGGCTGCAGTGAGCTGTGTCCCCAGCCTGACCCTGACTCAAAAAAAGAAGAAAGAAAAAGAAGAAATGAGAGAGAGAGATTAATTTTCACTTAATTTCAGACATGTTTTAATATAATAGATTTCATTTCTGAGAGTCCCCCTTGGTTCCTTCTTCTACATTCCTCATATCCAATCTAACATTTCTGGAGCACTCATATCTGCCAAGTAATGTAGTAGGTGCTTTGTGTCTAGTAGTTACTCCTCACAACAACCCTGGGAGGGAAATACCAATATTATGCCCATTTCACAGGGGCAAACCCAAGCTGAGGTTGATAGACTGGCTCAAAGTCATACAGCCAACAAAGATCTGAGTCATAATTTACATCATGCAGTCTGATTCTAGAGACTGAACTACTAACCACTGTGGCCTGACCGCTGCTTGTTTTACTTAAGTCTTACAAAGTTAGTCTCATAAAGGTTTCCAGAATTTCCTTGCTTCTCTACTTCTTCACCACTATTGCCCTTGCTAATTTACAGTCATCTCTTGCCTGACCTGGGCAGTGGTTTCCATAGTTTCCATGGATCTGCTCTTGCCACTAGACAATTCAAGTGCTTTTTGAAATGTAAATCTAATCAAATCATACTCAAACTCAAAATACCCAAAAAATTTAGGCTGAAAATTAAATTCTCTTAAACTAAGGATTAAGGCCTTTCTACCTGGCTTACAAGATCTTACAGAAAACAGCATCTGTTTACATCTGCAGCTTCCTCTTTACTCTTCCCTTTCCCCCACTCTGACACCAATCACACTGGCTTTCTTTCAGTTTCTTTACACTCCATGCTGTTTGTACATGCTGTGCATTTTGCTTTGAATGCTCTTTCACTTTTCCATCTTCAGATCAAACATAACTCTTCCAGAGTGAAGCCTTCTGTGGTTCCCCCAAACAGGGCAGGTTTATCTATTAAAGGTTCTTATTAGCACTGTGCAATTTCCCCTCATAAACCTACTACAATTTGTAATTATAAGTTGATTATTTGGCTAGTGTCTCTTTCCCTACTGGGTTTCATGTCTCCTTGCTTTCCTTCTTTCTCTGGCACCCATCATATTGCCCAGCACTCAGTCAACATTAACAATGCATAAGTCTGTTTCTGGGGGCCATGGGATAATTCTTTATATTTAGGTATTTGAAAGCAAAATCATGCAAGTTTAAATCATCAAGCACACGTAAAATGTTGAAATGTCACAGTTCAAAAATAATGTTTTTTTCTTATAGGGAAAAGAGAATATTTGGAAAGGATTGAGAGAAGGAGGGGGAAAAGAAAGGAAGAGGACAATGCAGAGATGCATTCCTGGCTTTCTCACCCACCTCTTAGTGATACAGATTCTCCTCTGGTTGACTGGGCTGCAAGAGTGTCAGCTCAATGGGTCGACAAGCCGAGCCCTACAGAGTGTCAGCACGATGGCCTGGCAAGCCAAGTCCCTAGAGTGTTGCTGGTTTGGTGGGTTGGAAAGCCAGCACCTGAGAAGTGTCTTAGCTATGGAGTCTTGTTTTCTGTCAACAACTCTCCTGGTTCAGCCGGCTCCATCGACTGGCAACCCAGCTTCTGGGGTGCATGGCTCTTCAGCAGCTCCAACAATCTTCAGCAGCTCTTCTAGTGTCCAGGAGGAATGAGGGACACAGAGGCCAGAGGTGAGAAACCAGGATTTATTGAGAAGATAGAAAGGCTATCACAATGGGATGAGGCCTGAGGAGCTGAAACCTGGTGCTTATATAGCCCTGAAACAGAGCTGATTGGCTAGAACTAGCTGTGAGCTGATCTGTTAGCACTAGCAGTGCTGATTGGTCGGTAGTAAGTGCCAAACAGCTGGGGGAAGGGGCCTAATAGTGAGCTGATTGGTGAGCACTTAGCAGTGAGCTGATTGGCTTGTTTTCCAATTTCAGCCTTCAGTGTTTTTTCTCTATCCTGTAGGGCTTGTGGGGAGCTTGTTTACCTTTGAAGTGTTTCAGTCTGAGAGGCCTGCAGGAAATTTGTTATTTTGTTACTGGTCACCAGCTCTGTCTATCTGCCTAGCTATTCTCTAGCTACCTCCTCTCTCACTAGCAAGTAAGAGAGCTGAAAATACTATTAGGACCAAGAGTTCTGTCTTCCCAGGGAAATCTCTTTTTTTCTGGAACTGATGCATTTCTTTCTTGAGTCAAGTATCTCCATATAAAATAGTATTACAGCCGGGCTCGGTGGCTCAGCCTGTAATCCTGCGCCTTTGGGAGGCTGAGGTGAGTGGATTGCCTGAGCCTGCGGGTTCGAGACCCGGCTGGGCAGCGAGACCTCATCTCTACAATAAATCAAAAAATCAGCCGGGCGTGGTAGTGCATGCCTGTAATTCCGGCTACTCGGAAGGCTGAGGCGGAAGGATCGCCGGAGCCCAGCAGGTGGAGGCTGCGGTGGCCGGAAGCGGCCACTGCACTCCAGTCTGGGCGACAGAGTGAGACTCCAACTCAAAAAAAAAAAAAAAATAGTATTACAGTAGTCAATTCTCAGGTTAAATAATTGAGGAACAGGAGGGTAGAGATTATTTATATTTCATAATTAAATGCATATGTTAATAAATATCTTTTAAGACTTTACTATAAGTACATTATTCAGAAATCTAGTAGACCTGAAAAATCATAATTATTTAAGTAGTCTAATTTTATTTTTTTAGAGATGAGAGTATGTTGCCCAGGTTGTCTTAAATTCCTGGCCCCAAGCAGTCCTCCGGCCTCAGCCTCCTTAGTAGCTGGGGCCACTGATGCATGCCAATGCATCTAGCTTTTGAGGTGCCCGCATGCATTGTTGCACCACCACAACTTTGTTTAGTGGATAATCTCTATGGAATTTGGCCCCTACCACCTGCTCCAGCCTCATCATTTAACTCTCAGAACCAAAACCAGATGTTCCAGTGACATCAAAGCCCCACACCATGCTGTGATCTGCTTCACTCCTATGTTGATATTGTCCCTTCTGCCAGAAATAGTCTTTCTGTTGCTCCTTCTGTATCTGGCCAACTCTACTCTCATCCTCTAGGACTTAATCAAGTGTCATCTATACCAAGGATTTCTTAAGCACCACCCTCATATGTCATGTTAGATATTTCTCCTTAATCCTCCTTTAATGCCCTGTGTATATCAGTGACTACATTTGTCATACTTCATTTTATAATAATTTTCTGTGTTTGCATCTGTTTCTTCTCTATACCAAGTGGAATTGTGCTGTTTCATGTTTCAGTTTCAGCTCCCAGCATGGTGTTTGGACCATAACACTCATCAAAGGTCTGGAGGTTTTGCTTGATGCCGCTTTTTGTGTAGTTTTGTTTACTTACAGTCTACATTTTTTAGATAATATTTCAAACGACCTACAACTATTCATAGAATAGTGAGAAGGTAGCATAATTCAAAGCAGGGTTAAAAAAAAGAATAACAAGAATGGAGATAAAACATATTCATAGTGGGAATCTGCCAGGGGAGGGAGGGGCACACCTCATCAACAAGGGTACCTACATAATGAACATTTGTATACCTAACCATGAATTGGACTCCACATCTTAAAAAAAAAAACAAAAACCGGCAGGCAACTCAAACAGCTCAACCATAAAACAAACAAACAAACAAACAAAAACGTATCCATAAATAAGGTTAAAACTGGATACTAACTTAGTCAAAACTCCTTACAGTATGAATCAGTCTCAAAATTTGTCCCAAGTTTTCTATTAGTCCATGTAAAACAGGATGTCTTTTCTCTTATTCCAGTCTCATGCTCACAAACTAATACAAAATAAAATTCTCAGGGGATTCAGTTTTTATCTTTAACAAGGTTTTGGGTGCCCAAATATCTTTTTATTATTAGAATTCAAGTGACCTTACTATTTATTTTACAGAATGAGACAGTTGAGAAAAGTATTTATAAGACATCTAATTTTAAGGTGCTATGTAAATACCTTATTGAGCTTACAAAATATTCAGTATTAACATACCTTTTTCTACATAGCTATATGGATATTACCTAAATATAATTTAGGTTTAATATAGCTTTTTAAATATCAAAATATGTTCTGCAAATATATAAAAGCTTGCTGTGTCAGCCGGGCTCAGTGGCTCAGCCTGTAATCCCGTGCTTTGGGAGGCTGAGGTGAGTGGATTGCCTGAGCCCGCGGGTTCAAGACCCGCCTGGGCAACTTGGCGAGAACTCATCTCCACAATAAATAAAAAATCAGCTGGGCATGGTAGCGCATGCCTGTAATTCCGGCTACTCGGAAGGCTGAGGCGGAAGGATCGCCTGAGCCCAGCGGGTCGAGGCTGCGGTGGCTGGGAGCGGCCACTGCACTCCAATCTGGGCAACAGAGTGAGACTCCAACTCAAAAAAAAAAAAAGAAAAAAAAGAAAAAAGCCTGCTGTGTCAAGCACTGTCCCAGCAACCTTCTCTCCCATCCTCACTAATATTAGGGATAAAAACAAAGTCTAATAAATGTTTAAATTTTAAGTAAGCAGTTGACAATGTCTCCTTGCAAAGTCCTTCGTTAATCTACATGTTATTTTTGTCACTGTTAAAATATCCTGTGCATTGTTCTAAGAATTATTTAGCTGATTAGAAGTGACCATTCATATCTTCAGGATGAATTGAAAGCATCAGCTGCTTGGAGTCAGGTGGGAGTCAAAATTTCCAGGCAGGCATCGAGTTCCTTTCTGCTTAGAGAACTTGCCCGGCAACCATCACGGTTTTGTGATTCAGGCAGCCAAATACCTCTTCAGTAGAACAAACAAGAGATAACCTGGGAAGTGGGTTGTCATCACCTTTTGATTGACACGGGTTTTTTGTTGGTAGTGTTTTTTTCTGTTGAGAGAAAAACGTTCTGTATTATTTAACCCTTCTATACATTAGGGTTTTCATTTCTTAGAAAGTTGTTTTTACTCCAACCGAGATTCATCTTAGAATAATCTTATCACCAATATAACTACTCTTCTCTTATCCCTTGTAATGAAATATCTTGGCTGTTTCAAAACAAATTTTACTAAATCTGTCTTCTAGGGATGCAAAAAAATTGCTTTTCCTCTGTGTCACTCAATTAAATCTATTGGTTTTGATGTTGTAAAGTCTGTCCTTTATTATCTGGGCACAGATAAATTAATATAGAATACTTAAAGAGAATGGTCGTTTTTCCATCATTAACTTCTATGGGCTTCAAGCTAATAATTTAGAAGTAAAGAAACATATGTCTAATGCCAACTCAGATTATCCTGAAACATAATATCTATACAGAAATAACCTGTTCCAAGGGCTTGAAAAGAGAGCCAGAATAACTTATAATGAATGCTTTCTGATCTACACAAGGACATTGACAAAAAAAAAAAAAAAAATCATCACCTGAATATTCAGAATGTTTGTAAAGGATACTTCCTAAAAGTATATAGTTTTTATAATAGTTTTCATAGTGTAGAAGGCTAAAAAAAATAAAACACAGAATCAAAATTAATCTTTCAGAACTTCTGAACATTTTTACGTCCTGTTATAATTTTTGAATTTGAAAGGAATCTTAACATTTTTTTAAATCAAAAATGTAATAAGAGCCGGGCTCGGTGGCTCAGTCTGTAATCCCGCGCCTTTGGGAGGCTGAGGTGAGTGAATTGCCTGAGCCCGCGGGCTCAAGACCCACCTGGGCAGCGAGACTTGACCTCTACAATAAATCAAAAAATCAGCCGGGCGTGGTAGCGCATGCCTGTAATTCCGGCTACTTGGAAGGCTGAGGCGGAAGGATCGCTGGAGCCCAGCAGGTCGAGGCTGCGGTGGCCGGCAGCGGCCACTGCACTCCAGTCTGGGCGACAGAGTGAGACTCCAACTCAAAAAAAAAAAAAATGTAATAAGCAATATGTTTACCTTGTCCCAAGGCCGTGGAGTATAAAAATCATACCCTAAAATGTTCTATTTCTTCCATCCAGGTCACACCATGCTCTCTCCCTCCAACCACTGCCTCCTTAACTCAAGGTTAAGCCGGGCTCGGTGGCTCAGCCTGTAATCCCGCACTTTGGGAGGCTGAGGTGAGTGGATTGCCTGAGCCCATGGGTTCGAGACCCGCCTGGGCAACTTGGCGAGACCTCATCTCTACAATAAATCAAAAAATCAGCCGGGCATGGTAGCACATGCCTGTAATCCCGGCTACTCAGAAGGCTGAGGCAGAAGGATCGCCGGAGCCCAGCAGGTGGAGGCTGCAGTGGCCGGGAGCCGCCACTGCACTCCAGTCTGGGCGACAGAGCGAGACTCCAACTCAAAAACAAAAAACAAAACCTTAAGGTTAACCGAAGTCCATAGGCTTTTTACAGTTTCTTATTGTATGTACA
Source organism: Cephalopachus bancanus (assembly GCA_027257055.1). Lineage (NCBI taxonomy): Eukaryota > Metazoa > Chordata > Mammalia > Primates > Tarsiidae > Cephalopachus > Cephalopachus bancanus. The sequence continues at coordinate 9,174,295 of JAPVLO010000009.1, read as the reverse complement.
ACAAAATATAAAATATAGTCTTTTCCTCCCTTTATTTTTCTGCATGCTACTCTTTTCACTTGTCAGTACATCCTTCTGTAATGATATGTAAAAGCATAGTCATTCTTTTTTATGATGGAGCAGTATGTCATTGAATGAATAGATATACCTTACTTAACAGTCCTCTAGAGACAGACATTTCAGTTGTTGACTGTTTTTTTGCTATTATAAACAAGCAGACTGAATAAAGCGAAACATACATAATATTGTTCTTGCACTAGTATATAGGATTAATTACCCCAAATGGAACCTCCGAGTCAAAAGGTATAAGCTTTTGCATTTTGATAGATATTGCAAACTTGCCATCAATAAGGGTTATACCAATCCATGTTCTTTCCAACAATGTATGAATTCTACTACCACACAGATAATAGAGGGTGCTATCAAACATGAATTTTTCCTGTTCTTTTTAGTGAAAAATGGTATCTCAGAATATGCTTTTAATTTGAATTTCTTAAGAATGCAATTAAAAATATTTCATGTAGTTAAGAATTTTTTGTGTATTTAATAGCAATTTGCTTCATTTTTAATGAACATCTATACATAGTTCTTTGATTTCTTAACCTGCCATTAAACAATCAATCTAATAATTATTTACACAACAGGTGGATTCACCCTTTGCTTGAGATATGAGTTGGTATTTCTCTCTGTTTGTTTTTGTCTTTTGACTTTGCTTATGTTGTGTTTCCAGGCAGACAGTCTGTGTGTGTGTGTGGTTGAGTTAAACAAGTCTTTTTTAAAAATGACTCTAGATTTCTTAGAAAGGTCCTCCTAACCTCAAGGTAATGAAATAATTTACTGTATTTTCTTTTAGAATTTTTATGGCTTTCTTAAAATTTCTACATTTAAATCCTTGATCTATTTAAATTTGTCCTTATTTAGAATATGAGGCATATATACTACATTTTTTTTCAGTCACTCAGTTGGGTTATTTATAATCCTCTCCACTTCGTTCAATCTTATTTTCCAAATTGTCTTCATAAAGTGCCTTTTGGTCCACAAAGATTTACTTTTCAGAACTGTTATGATATTGGGATTTTACTACTGTACTATTTTTATGATACTAATGTTCATGTGTAGGGCTTGACAATTTATAAAGTCATTTCCTAAATATCATTTCATTTATATCCATATATACTGCATTTTAAAGTAAAGAACTCCCACTGTGATCACATGGATTTGGAGAAAAAGAGCTATGACTCTGGAAGCATAACATTTGGGCACAAGTGTAGTGCTCTGTCTACTACATTAAATATGCAAATATCATGCTACTGCATATGCATGTGTTTTGTTTCCCTAAAGGCATGAGTTATGTCTGCTATCTTTCCACAATAGCAACTAGAAGAGTTATTTATACCAATCACTCAATAACCATTTGCTTATTGGCTAATTTAGTAGATTATGGTTTCCTCTAAAAATAATCAGCTTAATTTTGTTCAGATAGACCTGTTTTCTCCAAAAAGTAGGTAAGAATTTTTACTTTCCACTCATCTCTCAGTTTTCTAAGGCAATGGCTAGTATTTCTATGTGTGATCTCCAGTAATAACAGGAATCAGGTTAAGTCAGATACTAGAATGGAAAAGGCAAGGTTACCCCTTAAAAGAATTGTACTGGGACTTAAAAAAAAAAGAAAAGAAAAATTTTACTAAGAATTCAGATATAACTGAAAGCATTTATTATATAACTGTTGGGAGACATTAATACTAGGCAGTGAAAAGGATTATGGATTGGGTGTCAGGATTTGAAAATTCTGGTTCCAGCTTGGCCATAAGAGATGACTTTTTAAAAAATCACCCAGTATCTATTTCCCTCAACATCAGGAAGTAAAACTTTGTGTTTCCTCTGGGACCTGTTCTTTCCATCACTCTCAATTCATAGGCTTTTGTTCCAGGAAAACCAAGTCATCAATCAATGAGAGTCTGGCATATCCCTAGCCATTGAGATAGGTTCAGAGATGTATATTTTATTTAGTCAGAGCCAGTAAGACTCAGCGAGATCGTTTCTGGAGTTTCTAGCAAAGCAGTGAATATAGTTTTCTATTAGACCTGAATAAGAGAAAAGATAAGACTGCAGTTGCTATAGACAATTTGCTACCACATAGAATCTGGAAACTCAGAGGAAAGAAGAGTTAAACAGAGTTGGAGAAAAACTGCATAATTTTGATGACTTATTTTTGTCCTTGAACAGGGTCTTTCTTAATGTCAGTTGCACTTTCAGGCTTTTCAGTTCATTGCACCAATACATTCCACCCTCCTTTTTTTGGTTTTAGCCACTTGAAAGAATACTAATCAATAGATCCACAAAAGTAGTTGGGCTTGTTTCTTTTCTGTAAAATAGCATGGGTAAAGAATACTTCTAATTCTAAAAAAAATATGAGATAAAAGTACCTGTATGGATAAACTATCTCTGTGTCAGTCTCAGTACATAGTTCTTACATTCTGGATATTGACTCTTGGAATTTCTGAATCATGTAGTGATTAGTTAGGTCCTACTGGGCACTTACTCTATTTCCAGGGAATGTTGGCAATCCATTTTCCATGTCTCCCCAGAGAATAAGAAAATAAAGAGCTCCAATTGATTGTTTCAACTTTACAAGTTAAAATCAAGTTTTGTCTTGATTTTGTAACACCTTGCCTTGCTATTTATCATTCATGTGTTATCTACTCAATTAAATGAAAAGTTACCTGCCAATGGTTACTTTGCCTTATAGTTGGATACTCCCAATGAAGTTTTAGTGTATCATTTGGAATTAACTAATCAGACAGATCCCCAAAAATAACAGTGATAGAAGATCATTTCCTCCTAATATAAAAGCAATTTGAAAGCAGACAGTCAATACCTGGTATAGCAGCCTCATAAGAACTAAGGACTCGACTTTCTTCCAGCTCTTGGTTCTGCCATTCCCTGGGCTTGGCTTTCTACCCATGATTCAGGACAGCTGATAAATTTGAGATTATGATCTTCCCACTTTTTGGCATTCAAGTGTCTATTCTTTTGTATGATGGTTAGAAAATATGGTCTTTTTTCCCCCCTCTCCATGTCCTTATTTGGCAAAATAAAAAGCTGGCAAACATGCACCTATGCCCCATTCCAAATAGTTTAAACAATTTTGAACTGGTCCATGAAATTCAACCTTGGAAACACTGACTTACCGTAAATTCAGCATTCACATAAAAACTGGAGCAGTGAACTAGAGGCATAAATTAAATCAAAATAGCCTCCCTCCTTACATTTACATGTGAACATAATGCTGACAGATGAGTAATTTTGGAAATGTAGTATGAAAAGGGAATTTAGTAACTTAGTCTTCCTTTCTGCAATACAAAATAATATTCTCAGAATATGCTGGAGCATTAAATAAAAAAATTCACTATTACTCTAAAAAGATAAAAATGTGACAAAGAGTTTCTGCTGCATAGTAGTACCTTGTGTTTAAGAGCGGGGATTTACAAGCTATAATGCCTGGGTTGAATCTTGGCTCTATTTAGTGGCCGTGACCTGTGCGCTTCTTCATGTCTTAGTTTCCTCTTTTGTAAGTGGGAATAAAATATAGAGCAGCAGATCTCATCAGGGGTAATTTTGACCCTCAGGGGACATTTGTCAATGTCTGCAAACATTTTCTGTTACACACTGTGGTAAGAGATATGTTACTGGCATCTATTGGCTAGATGTCAGGAATGCTGCTAAACACCCTACAATACAGTGCAGCCCCTCAGGAGACAGAATCATCCAGCCCAAAAATGGTGCTAAAGTTAAGAAACACTACCTAATAGGATAGTTGGGATGATTTAAATGAGTTAATGTCTGTGAAGCACTTGAAACAGTAAGCACTACTAAAGTGTAGCCTGTTGTTATGACCTAGTGCTAAGAGTTTTTTTTTTTTTCTTTCTTTCTTTCAGGAGTATTCTCTTTGTTACACTTGGAATTATCTGTGATGCTAAGAGTTTTACATAACTTCTCATTTAATTTACACAACTTATACTGAAGAGGTGTCATTATTATTGCTGTTTTATAGGTGAGGAAACTGAGACTTAGGAGTGGCTTAGTAGTTAACTTGCCCAAGATCACAGTTAATCAATGATAGAGCCAGCATTCAAAACTCAGGTTTACAAGTATGTGATACCAAAGAACTTGCTTTTAATACTACTTAAACTGACTCCTACACATTACATGTAAATTGAAAACTCTGTTAAAGGAAGTCTGCCTTAAGTACTCCTCTAAATTCCCTTAGCATACTATCTTCAAGTAGCCTGGATCTGGGTATTTTAGTCCAGACTTGATCACTATCAAAGAGAAGTTTCTGTTTTAAAGATTCTTCCTTTTAGAGAATTAAAACTGACTTCCTGGTAAATGTTATATGCATTGACATCCATTGCAACTTCTTTAGTTGTAACCTTACGATGGAAACTGTATTCTCAGGAAAACAAAGACAAAAACCTAATCATGGCACATGTTGTAACAAACTTCTGTCCTGCCTTGGAGAAGGCATATAGAAGATAAAGTGTAAATGGTGCTGGAATTGTGGGCTATTTATGATGTGTGGGAAGAATTATTTGAAAGACTGATTGAAAACTTTCAAAAACCATTAAAAAAAGGAATCCCAGACAAAGAAACACACTACTAAAGTTAATTTTATTTGTTCAAGGGCTCATATATTTCAAGCATTAAACCAAGCATGAGCTTTGATTCTATAAGCCCAAATTCACATATTAAGGAAGAGAAAAGCAACTGTGATCCACATACATGGATGAAAACTGAAGGCTTAGAGTTAATCATATTGTAATCTTTAAATTTCTACAACTTCGAGCTACATAGTCACAGGTCTTTTAGGTCCTTCTGGATGTCCCACAGTGTATCTGCACTTTTCTTGAGCTGAGCAACCTCATCATCCTTTAGCTTCTGGTTAATAACACTTGTTAATCCTCGAGCATTGAGGATACAGGGAAGGCTCAGGAAGACTTCATTCTCAATGCCATACATGCCCTGCCAGAACAAAAGCACTGCAATTAAGACATGAAACCACAACAATCAGAAGACCTAGTTTGAACAGAAAGAATTGTAGAAAATTTGATATGTACAAATTCATTCTCTAAACTAATTTTCATCACTTACAGGTCCATAAATCCCCAATACTTAAGGTTTTGAATTAGGTTTTATATATATGCTATACAAACATAAACTATGATAAAACTAGATATTTCTAAGAAAGTCATATTTTATTCAACTTTATTAAATTCATATTTTATTAAACTTCACTCTTAGATATACTTTAGAAAAATTTGATGTATGAGTCATCAAATTAAATTGCTTTCAACTGTGGTTCTTACTAGAGTACTTTACATGAAACCTTGTATTTCTTTTTTTTTTTGAGTTGGAGTCTCACTCTGTCACCCAGACTGGAGTGCAGTGGCAGCTCCCGGCCACCGCAGCCTCGACCCACTGGGCTCCGGCGATCCTTCTGCCTCAGCCTTCCAAGTAGCTGGAACTACAGGCGCGCGCTACCACACCCGGCTAATTTTGATTTATTGTAGAGATGAGGTCTCGCCAAGTTGCCCGGGCGGGTTTCGAACCCGCGGGCTCAGGCAATCCACTCACCTCAGCCTCCCAAAGGTGCGGGATTACAGGCTGAGCCACTTCACATTTCTTTTTTTTTGTTGTTGTTGTTGGAGTCTCACTGTCGCCCAGACTGGAGTGCAGTGGCCGCTCCTGGCCACCGCAGCCTCGACCCGCTGGGCTCCGGCGATCCTTCCGCCTCAGCCTTCCACGTAGCTGGAACTACAGGCGTGCGCTACCACACCCGGCTAGTTTTTTTTGATTTATTGTAGCAATGAGGTCTAGCCTGCCCAGGCGGGTCTCGAACCTGCGGGCTCAGGCAATCCACTCACCTCAGCCTCCCAAAGGCGCGGGATTACAGGCTGAGCCACCGAGCCCGGCTACCTTACATTTCTTGAAGATGTTTAGTTAAGAAAGGAATTTCAGGTGGTAGCAAACCTACGAGGTCCTTAGAAAGCAAGTTTCCTGGAACCCTGTAGGCCTGCTAAAAAGTAATACAATTTCTAAAACACTTTGCCAGTTTGTATAGATAATTCATTCACAGGGTCAACTTAACAATATAACTAATCAAATTATTCAGTTACATTAAATAAGTTACTTTAATATAATTTTTAAAACTTTTAATTTCGGAAATTTTTGAACATACAAAAAGTAGAGAAAACAAATTCTTATATATGCATCCTAAGATTCAGTAATTACCCCATTATTATTATTATTTTTTTTGAACTGGAGTCTCACTCTGTTACCCAGGATGGAGTGCAGTGGCACACTCATGGCCACCCCAGTGTCAACCTGCTGGGCTCTGGTGATCCTTCCGGCCTCAGCCTTTCAAGTAGCTGGAACTACAGGAGCATGCTACCACACCGAGCTAATGATAATTGCCCAATTTTTACCACACTTGCTTTTTAAAACTTTTCTACAATATTTTAAAACACTTGACACTATGTTTTACCACAAAATACTTCTATATTTATGTCTTCTGCATACTTTAAATCTACTGCATTCTTCCTTTACTTTTTTTATCCCTGACACTGACATATAAAAAATGAGTCAGTTTTCTTACAGTATTTTAGTACAATTTTTGTTTTGATTAAAAAAATAATCAATTTCTATGTAACTGTTTTGTTTGCTCCACAGCTTTTAAATTAAACTAAATTTGTGAAGGTACCAAGTGCTACATGAAAGGCAATCTATAGTTTAGTAGAACTTTACATGATACTCTATCATCTGTATTCAAATGATTATATATTTTAAGAATGTGCTGAGTTAGATTGAGTCAATATTCACATTGCCACGTTATATGAGGAAGAATTATAAATATGCATTTAGTGTCTTAGTTTTCATAAGTTTTGTGCTCTTGTTGTCCTGGATTTCTACTGGAAAAAAAGAAAGTTGACGTAAAACTTTTGTGATAACAGAAGTTACTGTGAGTTATTATATTATCTTGGTCTTTCTTTAAATGAATCTACTTATAGATTATCATACTAGAAATCGTTCTGTCTTTTGTAGTAGTCTGTCTTACCTTCACCATTGTTGAGACTGGATGGATCCTGGATAGATTTTTCAACATAGATTCAATTAGGTCAGCTACACTTAATCCAATAGCCCAGTTGGTATATCCCTTTAGTTTGATGACTTCATAAGCACTTAAAAAAAAAACATAAGAGATCACTGAAATCAGACTCAACAGTTACTGAAACCAGCCTCCCTAAGTTTGATTACTGTTCATTTTTTTACTAGCTATAGTTTTGAGCAAACTATCTAACCTTTCTTTCTCAGTGTCATCTTCTTTAAGACGGTGATACACTTTTTATCTATTTCATAAGTGTGTTATGAGTGTTAAATTAGTTAATATATATGTAAAATGCTTAAAACTATAAGCATCACATAGTAGGCACTACATAAATGTTTTGACAACTATAAAGAGCTTATCGTAAAAGTGAATATTTATGAAGTCACAATGGTAAAAATGTACATTGTTCTAACCAATGTAACATTCATAGCTTCAAATATATTAATGAAATTAGAAAACAATGAAAGTAAAAGTACAAAATATATCTTAAATACGAGGTCCCACTTGTCACTGTTACCTAAACTATTATGATCAATTAATAAAAGAGAAAAAATGATGACAATATCTTGCCTGGTAATTTCCTGAGCACAAATTGTACATCTCAAAACCCACAAAAGCATTGGTACTTGAGAAGTAGCAGAAGAAGCTTTAAGTGAGTATCAGGAAATTCAAATTTAATAAATCTACCCCTGACTAGAAGACATTGGGCAAGTTATATTACCTGGGCAAGCCCTAACTTTCTCATTTGTAAAACAAAGAGATTATGTTCATTGAGATTCTAAAGACCCTTTCAACTTCTGAAAGATTCTTTTTCTCGACATACAGATCAAATTCCTGAAAAAAATCAAATTATTAAACTTGAACTAAACCAAGCAGTTCCATATTTGGAACATCAGTTTGTCTTATTACAAAAATTCTCTGCAACTAATAATAACACTCGCTGAATGTTTATCAATGATATGTGAGTGCATGTGTGTGTGCTTTTACTAAATTTTAACAATAAGTCTGTTTCTATGTGACTTTGCAGAGGAGAAAACTGAGATTCATCTTAAAGGTTAAATGACTCCCTAAGACTATATAGCTAGTACATGCCAGTGCCATAATTTGAATCCAAGCCCATAGTCTTTAGTACAAAATGGCATCTTATATTATGATAATCATGAAGTTCATAGAAAGAGAATGTGGGTGGTAACAAAAAAAGACAGCTTCAAAAAAAAGATAAAAATATATACACACACACACATTGCTACTTCTCAAGTACCAATGCTTTTGTGGGTTTTGAGATGTACAACTTGTGCTCAGGAAATTGTCAGGCAAGATATTGTCATCACTTTTTCTCTTTCACATATATATATATATGGTGGGGAGACGTCTTTACTTGAGTGAGGAACGGTAAATAAAGAACACCTTAGACATTGTTAGTAATTGTCAGCAAGTGTTTATTTTAGGCAATTAGGAGATCAATAGTATCTAAGTTTACCTTTCAGATAAATCAACCTTATTTGTTGACAGGAGGGAATTTGAAGACCCTTCCTACTTGTTAGTAACATGTTTTCCTCTTGTTACCTCTACAATAGACTTTCCCTCGAGAGAAAATATTTACTTTCCCTAGGGAAACGGGCATAACAAGTTTGACCAGTCTAAATCAGTCTCAATGGTTTCAAAATACAACAGCTGCATAATTACTACATTAAGAGTTTATCTGAGCAGACAGTTATGAAAATTGGTTATAACTGTACCTAAATAAAGATGAAATCAATAATCTAAAATTAAGTTCCCTTGCACTTACCTCTCAACCACCATCTTATGCACTTCCTTCCAATTTTCACTATCATTTTCTGTTCCCATTTCTGGATTCAATTCCTGGAGAGAAACACCTGCCACGTTCACTCCACTCCACACAGCCACTGTAAAACAAGGACAAGCATTCTAGATATTTCTGACTTAACTTTTAAAAAAAATTTCCTATCTTAGTTCAGATTTCACCTGTGATGCAAGTTACTACATACCAAGTGAAAAAGCTTTAATGACAATTAATTCCAGTATAGTTCCCCCAGAAGGCTGACATTTGCCTTCAAATACCAACACATCTGACGTTTTAACTTTCAACAATTTGGTGCAAAACAGACATAGTTACAGATAATACAAAAGTATCTGCCTCTCTGTAGGTTGTGAAGCCACAAGGAATTCCAGCTTCGGATATCCTAAACTTTGGATTTGAGAAATTTTTAACTTTCCTTTTGCTTATTTTTCTAATAATAAGTCCCTTTATTCGAGAGTGAAGCAAAAAAAAAAATAAATAAATAAAAATAAGACACAAATATAGTATGATACTCAAATACAATACATTTATGAAAGTGCAATCAAAATTATAAATAAGAGACTACTAAATTTAGGGGAAAAGAGTGTCAGAAAGGGTTACAAAAAACAGGCCTTTGAACTGTACCTTGAAACCTAAGTTTTGTGTTCCTTTTGGACCATTGGAGGAGAACATTATAGACTAGAAATATGAGCAAGGGTGTGGGGTAAAGTTTAGTATGGCTAAAACAGCTATGAAGGGCAAGGTACTAATGACCAAATAAGATCCCCATTTAGACCATAGCTTCTGCGAAGTCAGGTTTATTAGATATTTTCATAGTCTTTGATGAAAACTATGAAATTTGCATAATTATTTTATTAGATGAGTTAATTATTTTTCAGTTCATATAGACAATATAGATAAATATGGAAATATAAAAAGGTGCTTTGGGGGAAAATGGCATAGCCAGAAGAGAACAGAACATTGGACAGGAGTCAGATGACATGATTCCAGTTGTCACGATGCCACTAACTAGCTAAAGGATCTTCATCAAGTCACCTCATCTACTTTGCCTTGATTTTTTTCCTCACTAAAACTCAAGACTTAAACTAATGGACACGTACTATCATTTCCAATCTATGCATCTAGAAATTGTATAATTATAACAAGTAGCATTTATCAAACTTTTACTGTACACCAAACATTGCACTAAGTACTTTTTATGTGGAACATAGGTAGCATAATTCTCCATATTTTATAAATGAGGAAACAGGTTCCGAGAAGCTATGAACTTGCCAGTTGCCATATTGTCTAAGATGGCAAAACAGAGCCTAAAATCATGGAATTAGTTGGCTAAAAATTTTCCATGCTCAAATTAATCTGATCCAAGGGGAGACATAGATTATTACCATTTGATCAAGAAAAAATTTAGATACGTCTTTGGATTAAATAATTTTTGAATAACGTGTACAATGTGACAGAAAAATAAATCAGCATTATATTATGAAAAGGCACCAAGTAAGTTATGCAATAATTGTGAGAACAAATTTGTATAACACCAAAGTAAACTCTTTACTAGAATCATATTTCAAATTACCACTGAATTAAAAGAATAATTTATACTTTTACCTTGGAGGGAGAAAAATAATTTTGTAAATATAGCAGAAATGAATTTAGTGAAATAAGTATTATTTATCATTTTTATTAATATTAAAATGTTCTGAACTACTAGTTTTATTACTTGATTATCTATTTTATTATTACAATTTTTTACCATGACCCTATTCAATATATTGTGGTTTAACAAACAGGTTTAGATTTATAAAATAGAATAAAAAATGGTTTCACATATCATTATTTGGAACATAACTATTCATTTCTGTGAGAGAAGAAATACTGATTTCAAGTAAAGCACTTAAACTAAATGGTTTTTGGCTTTTTCAAAACAAAGCACTAAAAAGAAAGAAGCGTAAAGTGATTTTCATGTTGCCGTTTTTAGAATCATTAATTTGCCCAACAATTCTTTACTTCTATTTAAAAATTCCTAAAGAAAATATTTAAGTTATGATTAATAACTTATTAAACATAAGATTTCATTTGAAGATTTATTTTACATTATAGAAGAGTAGACGAGTTATTTAAATGTTTGTTATCCAATTCACTCCTTCCTCAATAAACTCAATTATATAATAGCTCCATTCACTGAAAGTCACACCAATAACATGAGTACAACTATACCCGATCTTGGCTTCTAATTACTATTTCTCACTAAAAGGAAACAGAGCTCACTGTAGAAACAGATGATTCTAGTGCTAAAGGAAAGGGAAAGGTCAAAATGAAGCTGATATAACGTATTGTGCAAGAAAGAAAGAGTGGGTTCAAAACATGATGACAAGTAAAAAACAGACCTAAGAGCTAAGTTTGACAGTTGCCAAATCTGGGACAATTTGAACATTACAAATGATAGTGACAGAATATTTGTGGCATAAGATAAAAATCTGGGTCCATAGCGATATACATAAATGAGTGAATACATAAATAATAAAGGGGGAGAAAGAAAAACTGTCTTACAGTAGAATACAATAAATATAGAATAAATAATGAAATTAAGATATGTTTGACAACTGTCATGGTAATAATTTATTCAACCAAGAATCACTAACAGATGCTAAACTTAGCAGGCAAAAAATTATTTACCTAGTCAGTATCAAATAATCTGCCTACATATTACTTATTAATTACAAGAAAATAGTATTTTCACATTGATCAACTTAGTAAATACAACATTCTCTGTGTAAACAGTTAATGCCACCAATCATGGGACACCTTGACATTGTATACCTTTGGTTATGATGCCATGTCACTTCTGTGGTATTTGTGCCAAAAGTTCATAAGCTTGGCCTATGTTTCATGAGTAAATAATCAGACAAAACTAAATTGGTGAGCATTCTACAAAACAACTCACCTGACTTCTCAAAAATGTCAAGATCATGACTGAGGAAATATTCCAGAATAAGAAGACTAAGACAGAATGAGAAGTAATGTGTGATCCCAGAATGGATTCAGAATTAGGAAAAAAGCCTTAGAGATCATTATTGAAACAGGTGGGAACATATGAGTATGAACTCTGGATAAGATCATATTTATCAATGTAATAGTTCTTAATTTTGATAAGTGTACTGTGGTTATGAAAAAGAAAATAATTATTTTTTGGAAATAAAAGGACTAAAAGCCTTAAAGAGAAAGGGTAGATGATGATTTATGCTTAATGGACGAGAATAAAGATGAGAGAGAAAAAATGGTAAAGCAAATGAGAATAGAACATAAAAATTAACTACTATATTTGCAACTTTTCTGGAGTACATCAAAGTTTATGAAAATAAAATTTAAGCCGGGCTCGGTGGCTCAGCCTGTAATCCCGCGCCTTTGGAAGGCTGAGGTGAGTGGATTGCCTTAGCCCGCGGGTTCAAGACCCGCCTGGGCAGCGAGACCTCATCTCTACAATAAATCAAAAAATCAGCTGGGCGTGGTAGCGCATGCCTGTAATTCCGGCTACTTGGAAGGCTGAGGCGGAAGGATCGCTGGAGCCCAGCAGGTCGAGGCTGCGGTGGCCAGGAGCAGCCACCACACTCCAGTCTGGGTGACAGAGTGAGACTCCAGCTCAAAAAAAATAAAAAAATAAAAAAATAAAATTTAAAATAAAACAAAAAATTCAGAATGGTAAAACCAGTATCATAGGTACACAGTAAATATTTTCTATTTTTTTTTTTTTACCACTTGAGTCGCCATGTTCTCCCAAAATCCATCCATGGCAGCTGCTGGGATGAATGCCGAGTTTTTCAGCCATAAGGTAGCGAAATCTAGCAGAATCCAGATTACACCCACTTCCAATCACACGATGCTTGGGTAAGCCACTTAGTTTCCAGGTAACATATGTAAGAATGTCCACTAAAAATTTTAGAAGTAATATATGTAAGTAAAGCAAAACTGACTTCAAGGTGCCCTGACTTCTCCTAACCCACTTTCCCATTCTCCAAATGAGATGTGGCCAGAAACATTTAAATAGCTTAACTTTTCATAGTCAGGGATAACAGGAGAAAGACAAATACTAACCTTTAAGCCATATTTGAGGAGAGATTGCAAAACATAAAATATGTAATACTTTGCTTTTATATTTGTATTACTACTTAAAATAAGAATATATAAGAACGTTGTACATTACTTACTTTAAATTGAAAGAAAGAGAAAAAAGGTTGAATCAGATTGTTATTCACATTTTCTGCTAACTCTTAACATTCTGTGATTATGTTTTCATCATAAACCAAAGGCCATTGGCTAGTAAATAAATACTGTATTTTTTTCCTGGGAATGAGATATTATTTAGTAAAAAATACTATGATAATACATAGTACTAAAATTTTCTAGTTAACAAAAGAACATCTATGATAGAACCTTTGCTCCAGTGCGGTATAACCTTAAAAGTACAGAGGTACAATTTTTGCTGGTCCAGATAGGATCACAGCACTTACAGGCTAAGTTGTAGTCTTTACCCCCATACTTATCTATAGATACTGGCTGAGATATTTCATTTATTTATTTATTTACAGCAGGTTTATTGAGAAGACAGAAGCCGGGCTTGGTGGCTCAGCCTGTAATCCCAAGCCTTTGGGAGGCCGAGGTGAGTGGATTGCCTGAGCCCGCAGGTTTGAGACCCGCCTGGGCAGCGAGACCTCACCTCTGCAATAAATCAAAAAATCAGCCAGGCATGGTAGCACATGCCTGTAATTCTGGCTACTTGGAAGGCTGAGGCGGAAGGATTGCCGGAGCCCAGCAGGCAAGGCTGCGGTGGCCAGGAGTGGCCACTGCGCTCCAGTCTAGGCGACCGAGTGAGACTCCAACTAAAAAAAAAAAAAAAGAAGAAGACAGAAAAGCTCCCAGAGTGGGAGGCAACCCAAGGGGGTTGCCTGGCTGCGATATTTTAAGCACATTCTGGACTAGCTAATTCTTCTGGCCAACTTTGATTCAGTGGAGTGATTCCCTGGAGAATCAGACAATGAAGCTAGACCTAGAAAGTTGCATGAGCATCAGTTAGTGTGCTTGCATGAGCACAGGATGCAGCAGCTGAACGTGTTCTAGCTGTTTGCCATTTCTACTCCACATCTATCCTGCACAGATACTATATTTATGAGTTTTATGTGTAAAACTAATTCTAGATCTGCAAAAAGTAAATGAAATTGAAATAAGTTCTGTGTATTCTGGCTCCCAACTCTCAATACTCAAGACCCTGCAAGAATTCCCTGGCACTTCTTCACAATCTTTCTCTGTATGAAGATAACCTGTATTATCACTTTACCACTATGTCTACTGCACTCAACAACATGCAGCAAGCTTAGTGGCAAATAATAGACAAAAGCAGTGTGAAACTGAATTTTAACTGATAAGGCTACAAAAATAGCACTCTAGTCAGAAGTTTTAACTTTTATCCTGCAGAAGTTAATTTAGCAAGGAAAGTAATTTTTTTTAGTCACAATTTGGTGTTAGCATGTATTTGTCCAACAGTACAGTCTATATCTACCTTTAAAACAGAATGATTCATGGTTTTTTTAAACTCTTTTTTCAAATTCAATCTAATTCAATTCTGAAAGCTTCCAAGAAACAGGTCAAATATGCTAAAATGTTTCTTACAAATTAAAGCCACATACAGATATTTCATTCTGCATCCTAGGATAATCTTCAGAAGCTTTTAAAAAGTCTTTAGAATCTACAATAAACTCTGGTAAAGCAAAAACACGAATTGCTTTACATAAAACTCCTCTCACATTTTTGAACATTTGGCTGGGGACAGTGCCATTTGTTTTGCAAACACCACTTGTTTATGGCCAATAACAGAAGACGTGAATTTGCTTCAGTAAGTGAATACTGGGACAGATTTCAAGTACAAAACAACAATAATAAAAACCTCAAAACATTGACCTTAACAAAACTGAAACTTAAAGTATTATGATAATACCTGGGTTGGAAACCACAATTATGATGCAATCAGGACTATACTTGACAATCTGAGGAATAATGAATTTGAAGACATTAACATTTCTCTGCACCAGATTGAGACGACTCTCCCCCTCTTGCTGACGGACTCCTGCAGTTACCACCACAATCTTAGAATTGGCAGTCACGGAGTAATCTTAAAAAAGAAAGGCAAAACCAGATACTTTATAATTCTTCATTGAAACATATTCTATATGGTATGCTCTAGAAACTTAACCATACATAAGGTTCTAGAACTTATATAAGAATTAAGTTTTCTGTATTATAAAGCTTTGAAGTTCAATACTGCTGAATCACTTTTTTTCTCCCTTAAGCTACACTGAAGTAATCCAAACATAAAATTGACTCAGAAAGTGAACCGAGGAAATAAAGATGACTCTAAATTATGTTTCTAGCAAACATATTTAATGGATTGTTAGTAATCAAATGAACCATAAATAGTGAGTCTTTAATAGGCAGATTTCAAACAACAAAAATCAGTTTTAAGTTACTTTTGGATTATGTTAATTAAATCTATGAAAGGAAGGAAGACATTTAAGTGTTTGTTTTTGGCTGGCAACTAAAATTTAGACTTCTAATACTCAATATTTTAAAAAACTTATTCACTTTTTAGCATTGTTAATTTCTCTAGAGAATATTTTATTTTTCCTCAAGAAAATGTGTCCTTTTGCAAGATAAACAGATATTATGATTTGATGTGGTCAGTAGACTCAATAGCTATGGATTACTTACATAATTAGACTGTGTGGCAATGTGACTTTTGATGGGTCTTAATTTGTCAGGTTTCTCTCCCGTAAATTGGAGGTCATTATAGCACCTATATACCATAAGGTTGTGAAGATGAAGTACATTGAGATAATAAATGCAAAACACTTCACAGTCTCCAGAGTGTTACCAATTTAATAAATAATAGCTATTACTCAGTTTTTTCAAGGCACTCAAATTACCTTATACAAATTTTTGTGTATAAAACAATCCTGTTCTCAGATACATATAAATAAGACATTATGATACAATACCTAAAATGTTATATATTAAATGTGTAGAAAGTATATGAGAAAGGGTTAATGAAAATGATATTTGAGGCTGAAGTAGACTCAGAAGAAAAGAAGAAACTGTCAACACTAGATTCACCAGGACAGGAAGACTAATTTTATAGCTGAGAATGAAGGAGGAGAGGAGAATGTTATGACATGTAGAAATGCAGGTTATGTCTAAATTGGGAAGAACTGTGTAAGCCACACTATAGGTTTTAGAATACAGGCAAAGACAATAAAACTTTAAAAAAAAAAAAAGGAATGTATTCAAATTTTTATTTTTAAAAAGCGCCTGTTTTAGGAATAAAGATAATTAATATGGCAGTGTGGAGAGTGGATTAAATGATCACATACTTCCAGTATGAAAATGTCAGTGTGCTCTGTGCACATTTTAGTAGAATAGCTAGAATGTGGGTTTCTAGGACTTGACCAAAGAAAATTGGCCTAGCCTTGTGTGGTGGCTCAAGCCTGTAATCCCAGCACTTTGGGAGGCTGAGACGAGAGGATTGCCTGAGTTCAGAGGTTTGAGACCAGCCAGGGCAACTTGGTGAGATTTCATATCTACAATAAATCAAAAATTAGCCAGGCATGGTGGTGTGTGCCTGTAGTTCCAGTTACTTGGAAGGCTGAGGCCAGCAGGTCGAAGTTACAGTGGCCATGAGCATACCACTGCACTCCAGCCGGAGAAATAAAGTGAGACTCTGACTCAAAAGAAAAAAAAAGGAAAATTGGCCTATAGGAGAAAGATGATATAACCAACCAAACGGTGTTATAAATCACAATTTGTTATTTCCTCTTAGTGACATAACAATGGCCATTTATGGCTAGCAAACTCATTTTTAATGACTATTAACAAGTAAATATAAAATTAATATACTAGAAATGAAAAAGTAGTATACAGTAGGGAAAATGTAAGAAGAGTTTTTTTATAAAATAAAGGAAAAGGGAAAAAATTTACAATTGTAAAATTGTGAAAATTTTGTAGTAATTTGAAACTACTAAGCTTGATTATAAACATTTTATTAACAGTTACTAAAATAACTGGATCAAAACTTCAACTTTTCCTAATTAAAAATAAGTCCATTCAGTCAGGCTCAAAGGCTCAGCCTGTAATCCCGTGCTTTGGGAGGCTGAGGTGAGTGAAGTGCCTGAGCCCGTGGGTTCAAGACCCGCCTGGGCAACTTGGCGAGACCTCATCTCTACAATAAATCAAAAAATTAGCCGGGCGTGGTAGCATGCGCCTGTAGTTCCAGCTACTTGGAAGGCTGAGGCAGAAGGATCGCCGGAGCCCAGCAGGTGGAGGCTGTGGTGGCCAGGAGCAGCCACTGCACTCCAGTCTGGGTGACAGAGTGAGACTCCAACTCAAAAAAATAATAATAATAAGTCCATTATGCCATAAGATGCATTCCAAAGGTATTTTTTGGTTATTAGAAAAAAAACTTAGATCACTTTAAACATGAAATAATATTACCTTTATCTGCCACAATCTTAGGTGTCTGAAGAAACAAGCTCCCATGCTGCAGATCCATCATTTCTCCTTTAAGTTTGTCTTCCAAAACATCCACAAGAGCAAGTTCATCAGCCAGAGACTATAAACACAAAAATAAGCTTTGTACCCTAAGCCACACTAGGATGCCTCAGCTCACAAACCAACTCAAAGGGAGTTTTTAAATGGCCATGCATCAAATGTCTAAATACCTGAAAAATTTTCCTGTAGAGTTAGGTACTCAACTAGAATTCAATTCGCATAACACAAAGCTATGCTTTCAAAAAAATGTAGACTTAAAGATTCCTTATGAAATCAGCTTAATTCAACCGTAGACTCAGGACTTGCAAGTCTACATTAAGGGGGGAATGGATGATGAAAAACGAGATACACGCAGACCCAGAAACAACCTTGGACAACGGCTCTATCCCTGTGGATATGCCATTTGGAGCTGTTCTGAGAGGGCAGGTTTGGTTTAAATCACCAAGAGCATGAGTTTACTTTAGAGTAGGACTCAAAGTTTGGAATCCTCAGATTGGGTCTGATCAACTCAAATGTCTTGGTGGGGAAAGAAAGGAGAGTCTTTGGACAGACATGTTCAAAACTGGTAGATTTTTCCACACAGTCAGTCCAAACATGTGCCTGTGAAACTTGCCTAGTATCAGATTATTTTGCTTTCTATTCCAATTGTTATTTACTGTCCTCTCATCAAAAATAAACTCTAAATCAATAAATATACTATTGAAACTTGATCTAACACCATAATTTTATAAGTTCTCTGAATCTCTGCATGAACAGTGGGAGGAGAAAAGTTAAAAAAAAAAAATTCTTTCAATAATCATGTACGTTCTCAGTAAGTACTTGATCCTATCTTCTTATAAAAACAAGGCAGGGGAGATGGTGGTGGTCAATCTAGATGCATCTAAATAACCTTTCAGCTTTGAAATTCCATTATCTTATGGATGCTCATAATTTACAAACTATTTAAAAGCAACAATCCCTCTTATTGAAAGATCACCAGACTACTTGTCTTAACTGTTTTAATCAGATTAATAGTCTATATCAATACTGGAGTCCACTTAAAAATGTGAATGCATTAATCTCTAAGTATACTTGGGAGATTGGTTCCAGATGCCCATGTGTACCAAAATCCATTCATATTCGAGTATATAAAAAGGGATTTGCAGGACGTATCTGTGGAAAGTGAAAGATTCTTCCTATATATAGGTTTAGGTCTTTCCTATTAGTGGGTTTCACATCCCACAAATACTGTATTTTTCCATCTGTGTTTGGTTGAAAAAAATCCATGTGTAAGTGAACCCGCACAATTCAAACCTGTGTTGTTCAGGGGTTGACTATACCTCTTCTAAGAATAGTAATGTGATTGGCTACAAAAGTGAAGAGGGGAAGAGTTAATGTGGGAAAAAAGGTAGGTAACTGGGGTTCAGGAAGCACCACTCTAAAGCAGGGGTTCCCAACGCCTGGGTGGGGACTGGTACCAGTCCATGGACTATTAGGAAACTGACCACACAGCAGGGGGTGGGGGAAGTATATGTGTGTGTGTGTAGGGCAGAGCTCTATTTCTGTAAGATCAGAAGCAGCATTACATTCTCATGGGGGGATAACCCTATTGTGAACTGCACATGAGAGGGATCTAGGCGGGATCTAGATTGTAGTGCTCCTTATGAGAATCGAATGCCTAAGGATTCCCCTTCTCCCCTTAGGTGGAAAATGTGTCTTTCACAAAACTGGTCCCTGATGCCAAAAAGGTTGGGGACCGCTACTCTAAAGAATAAGGGAGTGTAGCCCAGATGGCTCAGGACAGCATAGGGAGAAGCAGAGAGAGGTGAGACAGTCACTAAAAAAAACTTGACCTACTTTAGCGTGCTAGATAGGGCATGTCCTGCTCTCCATAGGAGAACAAAGAAAATGAGCAGGATCCCCTCTCGCTAAAATCTGAGTGGTTGGCTAGCTTCACAAAGTAACAGTGGGCTTGTTAATGAGGTTTTCTTAAGACTAAAGCATCCTGGTGACTGAATGTGTTCTTAGTTCTCAACAACTGAATTACTTGCAAACTTTGGAAATGATCATTCTGTGAACTGGGAAAGGAAATACTTAGAAAATATTTTATTTCCATGTATATCAAATACTGGCATTTGTATTTAAAACATACCAAACGCTTTTGTTCTTTGTAGCTTCTGAGAAGATCACAAGAAATTCTCATTTGTTTTTTAAGTTCTAAATTAATACAATATATAATTTAATAATAGCCATAATGTTCTGTCAAGGTACTGAATACTAGAATATCATTCTTATTTTAGTAACATCACATGTGTGCTGTTGAAGTAAACAGGGCAAATCAACTTAGTGCTAAAGTAGAAAAGGATGTCACAGGATCTCAGATCCTGTCTCTTTGTTTCAGTGGGCGTAGAGAATTGCCTAAGAGGTGCATACTCAGCTGACAAGGAAGGAAGAAATTCAACACACACAAAAAAGACTATAGTGCTGAATTTAGCTGTATCTGCACGACTGAATATCCACCAAGAGTCAAGGCACACAAATAGAAGATGTGTGACTAAGTACTGACGCAGTGTTTGGGTTAAATAAATCTCCCTCTGTATTCACATATGTTATAAGCTATGAATTTATCATATATGTATTTCACTTAAACTGCAAGTATATTTCAAATTGTTTGAAACAAGTAGGTTTAGGTTAACTGCACAAGCAGTAACCTTATTACAGAGCAATATCAGTTAAAAGCTAAAAATACCACTGTTGAAACCTTGCTTAACACATCACAAAAGTGGCTTTTTTTTTTAGGTGGAGCCTAACTCCATCACCCGAGGTGCAGTGGCACACTCATGGCCACCCCAGCATCGACCTGCTGGCTTAGGCGATCCTTCCACTTCAGCCTTACAAGTAACCAGGTACACTACCACGTCCGGCTAATTTTTTGATTTATTGTAGAGATGAGGTCTTGCCAAATTGCCCAGGTTGGTCTCGAACCCATGGGCTCAGGCAATCCTCTCACCTCAGCCTCCCAAAGTACTGAAAAATAGCTTTTAATCTAAAGTCCTGTGTGGACCAAACACAGCCATATACTCTGCCTCTTATCTGTCTCAGGTAATAAATTACTACCACCAGTGCCTTAATGTTTGATGGCAACATTTTTTATATTAAAGTACTTAGCATGAATTTTTTCTAAATGGACAAATACCATTCATTCAACATTTTTTTTTCTCTCTCTAAAACTACACTTCTACCTTATTATTACATATAATTGGGATCTGTTTCGGGGCTTTTAGTCTGTTCCATTAAACTGTCTACCCTTATACAAAGACCAAATTTTAATTATGTCCTACTTTATGCCAAGTCCTGCACTGAAAAAAAATTACATTGTGTCTACCATTACATTGCTCCTCCTAAGAGACTTGTTATATTGTGTCTGTACCATAAGAACATGGATACAGTTCACTGAAGAAAGGATACTCTCAAACCAGACAGCTAGACTTAGAAGGTAAAGGTTTATGATAATCTTGCCTTGAAGCTCGGCATGACCCTGACAACATGATAAGTTCAACATTCAGATCCTCTTCTTGGTGGCTAAAATGCACAGCCTAAGACCGGTAGTGGGGCAAAAGTAGTTTGGTACTAGAAGCCATAAAAAAAAGCAAATACTATGACCAAAGTTTGATAAAATATAAGTGCAGTTCATGAGTAATAGCAGGAGTACTCATTTATTTAACACGAGTGCCCAGCATCATTCTACTAGTCAGGTATACAGTCATGAACAAATTCAGTAAAGTCTCTGCTCTCATGGAATGTATCAGGAAAGGAAAAGAAATTAAACAAAATTAAATTAAGATGATATTTGATGGCGGCAGCACTGTAACGAGTATGAGGCAGTATGAGGCAGGGTGATGTTAAAGTTCCTGGGAAGGGAGTTTGCTTTATATAGTATAGTATACTGTGAAACTACTGGAAAGTTTGCAAAAGAATAACATTTTCATTGGTGTGCACTACATATTTTGGTTTAATTCTTTGGTAGCTGTTATCACTAAAGATTCAGAATTTGTTGCTTTAGAATTTAAACTCTGCAAACAGAAATAGGCTGGTTAGGGGTTATTCAGGCAGCCTTCGCATATGATACAAAGAGACAGTGTGTTTTCCTGAAGTCTGGGCAGCATTTTTCGGGGTGAGGGTTGAGGGAGCCATCCTGTAGTGAAAGCAGTCATCAGAAAGAACAAGGACTCAATTCAGTGAAATAACTAAGGGCTTCTTTCCTCAAAAGTCCTTGGGAATTAAAGAAAACTTAACAATGGCTTGATCTATAAGGGATACATATAGTAAGCCAAAAGTCTATGGAGGTATACAGAAAAAATCATAGTCTTGAGAAGTGGAAGGTGATACTAGTACACAGCATCAGTATTAAATCTCGTGATGATACTTGCACTGATTATGTAAGAAATATGTTCTATTCTAACAAAATGTTCTCTGAAGGGCTTAGAAGATGCATGTCACTATTTATTCTCAAGTAGTTCAGAAAAAAAATGGATAGCTAGATAGATGATAAATAGATATTGATAGAACATGGATATCTCTATCTGTTGAGAGAATGAAGAACAAAATGTTAAGAATTGGTAAACTTGACTGTTTGTGGATATTTTAATTTGTTTACTATTCTTACAAATTTTGTTAAGTTTGAAAATCATTTCAAAATAAAACTACTGGATAAAAGTTTGAGGGACACAACAATAGGATATTCCCACAACCTCAAAAAGCCACTTTACAGGTTACTTATTCATTAGAGAATGTAAAGGGACCTTTGCAGGGGAGAAGTCTTGTGGTCACCACTTTAACCAGGGACTTAAATTCAGCACCACCAGTACTGAGACAAGTTAAACATCAGGTGCCTCCTGATGGACTGCACAAAGGTTATAACATCACTCACATAGTACTAACTCCACCTAAAAAATTTAACCTGAACCTAATTATAAGGCAACATCAGATAAACAGAAATTGAGAAACATGCTACAAAATTGAACAGGACTCTACAAAAATGTCAATGGCATGAGAAAGAAAGAAAGGCTCAGTAACAGTTTCAGATTAAAGAAGAATGAAGAGACTGACCAGTATATAGACTAACTGATCTTGGATTGGGGTGAAAATAGCTGTAAACAGCAGAATTTTGACAATATGGAGAATTCCAAATGTTAATTCTGGATATTAAATAGTATTGTATAAATGTTAAATTTTCTACGTGCAGTAACTACATTATGATTACATAGGGAGACTATAATTATCTTAGGAGATACATACTTTCATAAAAATGGAATGTGGTAATGCCTACAAGTTACTTCACATTGTTCGAGTGGAAACTTTTAAAGATACAATAAAATCTCAAAGTGCCCAAAGAAACTCAGTACATACGCTGAAAATGACTATCATGCGTAGTGTTCTTGAAATGTACCTTTCCCAGAATGCTGACAGCACATGCCATACCAACTTGTCCAACACCCACTACAGTGATCTTATTGTTTGGGACTGTTGCTTCTTCTTCAGCAACTGGTGCAATGAGTTTTTCCTTAAGAGTTGTCATTGTGCACTGCAAGAAAAGAATCAAAACATTCTACATATATACACATATGAAACCCAAATGGGAATCATATTCAAAATGTTACTGTTGCAATTTTGAACTAAACTACAAATAACCATTTTGTTTTACCATTCATTTACTGGCTAAATACTGTTTCCCTTATAAAGTATTTACATGTAACTATGTAAACTAAGTTTGGGCTTGGTATTAACGCATATTTAAGCTTGGTCAAAAAGAATAAAGGCCAGTTATAAATAGAAGTTTTACTACTAAGGGTTATTATCATTGCTGGAAGATAGGAACTAGTTCTACTTTATCTCACATAAAATGTTTCACAGTGTACTGGACATACAATGTGTACTTAATACATAGTGACAGTAAAACAGCAAAGTCTGCAAAAATATCACTCTGAATCCTTTAGTGTACCTTGGAAGCTTCTAGGAAGGTGGACAGATACTGAAAACATTTCCCTTCAGGGGTTACATTTGGAGAATATCAGTTTCTGAATCAGTTTATTCCCAACTATCTAAAATGAAACCCTCCAAAAAAAGCCAAAAAATATATAATTGAAGCCTGCTGGAAAACTTTCTGTTACAGTAACACTAAATTGATATGTACTATCAAATAATCAGATGTGTTTCTAGATAACTGAAATAGCAAAATTTATTGAAATAAATTTAACAATTCCATGGCAATTTACCATATGCAAAATATAGTACCCCACTTTCTTGAACAGGGAGGTCACAGACCATAAACAAGTCTTTGCTTCATAATTATCACTCATAACTGTAGTAATCTATTATAATGTCTATGATTTTAGTTTGCTGTTTACTTATTATGCCAGACTCTGTCACATCTGAGGCCACTGGATCTGTTTCCAACTGTGCCACTGCTTCTAGTCTTGTTTTTACTTCTAGTCTGCAATGGACTAAGTAACAAAACCCAGTTTAGTAACTGTATATGTAAAGTAAGAAGTAGTAAGGCTCTGAATTGGAATAAGTATCTGAATTTGGAGACAACTGTGTAGTAATATTTTCATTCTATAGCTATTTTTTTCCTAAAAAAAATTTTTTCCAGTCTGTAAGAATTAAATTGGGAGGAGATTATTTTGCATTTACAGATTGCATTTACAGTTTCCTAGTGGATGCTAAAGAGAAAAGAAAGATGCAATGTCGTGCCAGTGCCTCCACAAATAGATGACCTTAAATGAGATTCAAACAGGTCCTGCATTTTGAGCAGACTCAGAAGAAGAAAGGCTGCACCTCTTCTTGTTAAACTAATATACAAATGTATAGCTTTTCTCTCTCCACTTGAGTTTATTGTTGTTAGGTGATTTGTTGAAGATCATTTAGATACACAGAAGGTCCAGTAAGCAGGGAAACAAAAGTCCTGAAATGGTTGCTATATAAACACAGATTCATTTTTCTGACAAACCTCTTAAATTAATTTAGGGAATTTCACAAACCACAATTTAGAGGCTCCAGCCAGCCCGTATAGATTTTCTTTCATATCTTTCTGAAGAAAAGTACCTTTTTCAATTCTTCCTGAATAGAGGTTATAAGAAATGAGAGGAAAGTGATGTGCATGAGATGCAGGCCTGTGCCAACATCAGAGTGATGGCTACACACACACACACACACACACACACACACACACACACACACCACAACAACACACACAACACACACACACACACACACACACACACACACACACACGGTAAAAACAATCACACACACACACGGTAAAAACACACACACACACACACACACACACACACACACGGTAAAAACAATCTCCGGGCACACACACACACACACAACACACACACACACACACACACACACACACACACACACGGTAAAAACAATCACACACACACACACACAACACACGGTAAAAACAATCACACACACACACACACACACACACACGGTAAAAACAATCACACACACACACACACACACACGGTAAAACAACACAACCCCCACACACACAAAAAACACACACACACACACACACACACACACACGGTAAAAACAATCACACACACCGGGCACCACACACTTCTCACACAGTACACACAAACACGTCAGGAATCAACCAGTTGGTCCCTTTAACTTTCCCCGGAGCAAAACCTCTTGGAATCAACCATCTCCTTTAACAAAATTTTTTTTTTTTAAAATTCTAGGATTTGCCTTCTAATTTTTCCACAGAGATGTGCCGGCTCTCCCTTCCCCCACTTCCCAGGCCCGGGTGGCAGCTCTCGCCGCCCGCTGCCCCCGAGGGCCACCTCTTCCTCCGGGCGCCGGCAGCACAGACCGCAGGTCACGAGGCAGGCACCCGCCCAGATCTCTCTGCCGAAGGTCTCTGCGGACGAGGCGAGACCTTCCCCTTCCTTGCCCCGAAGCTGGCAGAGTAAATAAGCACCTGAACATCAAAAAAAAAAAAAAAAAAGAGGTCCGGGAAAGCTGTGTGTCTGCAGTCGGGCCAAACTTGCAGATCCTCTAGCGCCTTACCCCTCATCCACGCTGGGGAAGTTCTCCATTACCGTGATGGAATATTCGAACATCCAGCCAGAGTCGAGATCCATGCAGCCTTCTTAGGCCACCAGGTTCCTCCTCCCTCCCCAGTTACTCGGGCACGTGTCCCAACTCCCGCCAGCCGACATGGGGGGCGGGTGGGGGGGTGATGTGGCCGCCATGGACTGCTCAAGGACAAGTAGGGCCTGGTTTTAGCTGCCAATGCAACAAGTCTCTCCCCTGATAAAACACAAGCCAGGAACGAGCCCTATAACGGTGAGGACCAAGCCTGGGGCTCAGTCCCAGCCGCCGCCACCCCGCCCCCTGCCACCCGGCTCCCCAGCCAGGGCAGGGCGCGCCGCCCAAATCCAGAGGTAGCCTCAGGGTACGAGTCCGGATGCGCATGGCCAAGGCCCAGAGGACCGAGGTGCTTTTCGGTCCTTCCTCCAGTCTTGCCACACAGTGACTCCCCTCCATGTTCCACTTGGTTTGTCCGTGAGCCAGGACTCAGGGTCCTGAGCTGAAACCTACCAGAAGGGTGAAGGCTCTGGGGACCGCGGCAACAGACCTGCAAAGGAGACAATGTCAGCTGCGCGTGTCTCCTCGGAGCCCGATCCGCAAGGAGGAAGGAGGAGGCGGGGCCCACCCCTCCGCTGCGTCTTAGGTTTCTCTATTGTGATTGGAAACCCGAGCACCGCCTACCCCTCCCCTCGGCTCGCTCAATCCCCTTCAAGGACAAGGGCTCGAGCGTGCACACGCCCTCCCCGCCCCCCAAATGGGGAGGTCACCTTCCAGGCCCTGAGGCGGCCTCCGCACTCTGCTGGTCTCACATCTTACAGGCTCTTCGTGCAGAGGCCGTGTGATTTCTAAAACTTACCCACCTCTGACTCTTCTGGACTTTAACGCTCTTGTTCCGATAGATTTGGTCCAAATAGGAATACATTTCTATGTAGCATTTCAGTTCAACTTTAGAGGACCAGTCTCAGCTAAGATGTGGCGGACGTGTTTCTCAGGCGTAACACTGATGTTTCTGAACGTTTTTAAAAATACTGCTGAATTTAGATCATCTCCGTTTTAAAGTTCATGTGATGAAAACGACCTTTTTTTCCAACT
This sequence comes from Cephalopachus bancanus, assembly GCA_027257055.1. Classification (NCBI taxonomy): domain Eukaryota; kingdom Metazoa; phylum Chordata; class Mammalia; order Primates; family Tarsiidae; genus Cephalopachus; species Cephalopachus bancanus. The sequence goes on along the minus strand of JAPVLO010000009.1, from coordinate 9,147,530 downwards.
TCATTCAATAAATACTCATTGATTGTTTACAAGTGGCTTGGCAAGACGAGTGAGGCCAGGTCCCTGTCCTCTGAAGTTCCTCTACAAATTCACATGCTGTCTAGGTCAGGCTTTGTCCCTTAGCAACTCCAAAACTGGATGTTGTCATTTGTATCTTCAACACCCAACGTAGTGCCTAGTACCTTAAAACAATAATGATGAATGAATGAATGACTAAACAATTGGAGGAATTCTAAAGGGTCAGCTTCAAGTATTTTCTTTTAATTAAAATCCTTTCAAATATTACTATCTCACAAACTCCCTGTATCTGAAAACTCCTTGTGAGAGTTTTTTGTTTTACTGTAAATGCATGTTTCTCTTGTAAATGACCATTACAGTATTTCTATAAATATTGCTTTAGTTTCTTCTCAATGCCAGCCACTGAAGGTACAAACATGAATATAACACTAAGCCCTTTGAAGGGCTCCTAGTTAAATGGAGACAGACTAGTAGGCAATCTATTTCAATTATGACATAATGAGGTAAGTGGTAATAGAAATTTGGTTAAAACACAATTAAAAACTCAGAGGAGGAATCACTAAGAAAGGGCTATGTCGAGAAGAACTGATAAGCCTCAAATTCTCTCAGCATTTCAAGTTATTGGAAATTTTGAATGACCCTGAAGGTACTTCCAGTTACAAGTTAAAATGTGATGTTGAGGAAGGGAGTTTGAAGGGTAATCTCAAAAGTATTACATTAATCCTGAATCTGAGTTTGAGGAAGACTAGCAAATCATCCTAGCAGGATATCTTGAAGACATGGTAGATATCTTTATCATCTACTTTCCAAAACAGTCAGTCACTAGGTCTGTAGACTACCTATAAATGTCTCTCCAATTATTTATCTTCTTACCATCCCCATTGCTGTGTGTCTTTTGAGGTGAGGCAGGAGAAAATAAGCAGAGGCTCTATTTTCTTCCTCTATACATATTTCCATTTGTAGGGTCACACACACTCAGTGACATCATGAGCACATCCTAGATATAGCCTCAAGCAGAGGGCTGGAGCCTGGGGAGGGGCCATAGGGGCAGCCAACCCAGATGGCCTGGCTCCATGCCTAGGACATACAGGTCATGCTGAGGCTCATGGGTCATCCCTTCAGGCTCCATGCCTAGACATACGGGTCATGCTGAGGTCATGGGTGAAGTATTCTCCACATCTGCTGAGCACATCTTACAGCTATGCATAGTGAATTTTCTCATGCACCCTTCCTTGAGGCAGTTAGTCCCCCTGGCTGGTTCAGACCAGATCAGGCATGCCCAGATCAGTGCCCATAACCCTTGGTTACCTTTAGTTCCTTATAATACTAAAAATCCCACACCTAGAGGGACTTCTCAGCCATTTTAAGTACATGCTGTATGTGTAATTGTGTTTTCACACTACGCCTGCCTAAAAACCCTGTCCTTGTTCTGCTTAACCTTGCACTCCACCCTATGTAAAATGCTATAGAACCTACGTGCCTTTTACAATCAGGAGTGGTTTATTCCTGTTCAGCTGGCTACTCCTGCATCACCTTCCCTGTAAGTTCCTGAATAAAGCCCACATCTCCTTGATTGTCTCAGGGTCATTTCTTTGGCCTCTCAGACACAGTGCCTTCCCTTTTAGGTTCTTTGGGGTTCCGGCACTACACTATTTCTCCCCACAGAGTATCTAGTGTGATTGGTTAAAGTGAATTCTCCAACATGTAACTCTAAATGCCAGGAAAGCACATAGTCCTATCCTCAAACATTTTTGATAATTGTGTACACTGGTAAGTTATTTTTTTAAGTGTGAAAAACAATTTTATATATATAATGATTCAGACAATGTATTTCCCATACCACTCCATTTCTAAATAAATCTTTGGGAAATTATATGGCAACTTGTTGAAGAATAAGCAAATCAGTAATCCAAGAAAGGAGAAAGTTATGCCATGAAAGTATCAACAGTGAAGGCTGTCAGTTAATTTAGAGATAAGGCTAAATAATTCCCAGAAATGTGGTTATAAAATTGAATGCTAATGTCAAAAATTGTCAAAAGAAAAGTCTGTTACAAAAAATATTTATCAAGAACTTCCTATGTGACAGGCACTGTTTCAGGGATCAAGACGGACAAAATGCCTGCTAATTGGGAACATATATTTTAGTGGAGGACCATAGAAAATAAACAAGTTAATGAATACAAAAATAATAGAAAAAGGGTTACAAACATAATAACCTACAATTGTTCTATGGGATGTTGTGAAGAGCATCTATTAATGTGTCATAACATAGCCAACTGCAGGAGGTAGAATGGTTTGCTCCTATAGTGAATGACTCCATACTGCTGTGTTTTCTTGACTTCTTGTGCTTTTTAAAAAAATTATCTTCTGATATCAATAGTTTTAAAACTGCATTCATAGAATTGGAGAACGAAACAGGAACTTCAAGATAATCTAACACACGAATTCCCCGAATTTGAGTGACTGCCCTCAAGTTACTCTGAGTTAAGAATAGAACCAAGAATAGTTTTGATCTTGCTGCTGTCTATATGCTTTTCTGTGGTAATTCTTTCTTAATTTTATTTGACTGTTTTTATTCTTCTGTAGCCTCAAAACCAGATTAGCTAATTTTATTAGAACTATAAATTATTTGATGGCATTTTATTCACTTTTCTATCTCCAAGTAACGTAGTATTTCTGACAAGATAATTTTATGTCTCCCTGCAGATACCTATTAAACTTGGAACATAAGATAAGCAAATGGACCCTGGCTTACAGTTTGAGACATATTCATTGGTTCATAACTCTTTTATACCCTTTTTTTGGTTTTCTGCAATTTTACTTATTTCCCAATTTTCAGGTATATTTAAAAGAGTTGACATTTCTTGAAGCTGAGTTTCAGGTAGGTAAGATGTTACTAAACTAGCAATATATGCTTGTAAACAGAGAGCAAGTGGGTATCTCTAACTACAGGGAAAAAAGGGGCCCAAGAGAAAAACCTATACTATTGGGGAAAGAAGAGAATTGGGAATTTAATATTTCAAAAAGCAAAATATTTATATTTTAGTTGTCTAGCCATTCATTAGATAATTGTTACATAATCTGTCATTTCTATGTACACATTAGTTGATCCTTTCAGATGATAGGGGGTTTTTTGGTTTTGTTTTTTAGTTTTTTTGAGAGATCTTTTTATAAGTTCACTCTGGGGCTCTGAAAAACATCAGTGGAAAACGCTTTGACTAAACATAGCTTATTCGTGGAAAAATGCTTTCTTGCTGTGTTCTTCTGGGGAGAAGATGAGTCTGTAAAAGGTATTTCAGGTAATCCTTGACTAGCCTTCCTAGTGTGATACAGAAGAGAAAATATTCGTACATAGTGAATTATACACTAGAGTTCACAGTTTTTTGTTTGTTTGTTTGTTTTTTGTTTTTGGCCTGAAAGTGAACTTTCAAGTAGATCAACTCCAGCAGAGCCAGTCAGAAACCAGAACTTTCTCACCACTTTCCGAATGGTGTCCTAGACCTTGCCTGGATACTGTGTCTGGGAACTTAAGTACCCACCCCACATTCTCTCTGAGTACTGCAAAGTTCTTCATTGTGTGAAGTACTCTGATGTCATCCACATTTCTTCTTCCTAGAACCATGACCTATTATCCTTTCTAGTGCCAATAACGTACTGTTGTAGTTGCAAATAATTTTTTTTTTAGCTTTAGAGAACTTGAAGAAGACTAGTTTTTCGGTGCTGTGGCTCTACACATTTCAAAACATTGATTTGTTGATTTATAGCAAATAAAAGGTAAATATTCAACTAGAATGAAAATGCTTATAAAACATACAGCCCTCACACCTCTCTCTCATCCTCAGTCCCATTCCTCAACCACTCATTTTTTTCTGACTCTTGACTTGTAGTCTGGAAGTCTAGCTGCTGTTTTCTTCTCTAATTGGACTCATTTAAAGCACAGATGAGTATCTAGTCCTTTAAATACATAGCAATTTGTGAAGTGGAAATCATTATCACTGAAATTTTCAACTGGAAAACCTTGGAGTCTACTCACCTCAGGTTTTCTTAGAGTTCTATAAAGAAATGCACATCCAGGAATTTGTGCGGGTTTTCTGATTTTTAAAATATTTTATTTTATTTGAAAGTTTTCAGGTACAAGTCAGGATTATGTACATAAGTGGTTTAGATACAGGTAAAGTTTTGGACCTCCCACTGGATCTCAATTGGTTGTGTTTTTTTTTTTTTTTTAAGCTTTTGCTTATTGAAGAAAGTACTATGTGCCATGCAGGTAATACATTAATAGCATATGATAATGTACTCACATGAATTACCTGGAATGTTCACTTTGCTTATACTAATTTACTTAGTCCTCATTTCAACCCTGTATGATGGGTACTCTTTTTTTTTTTTTTTAAGTATATAAGGAAACTGAGTCACAGAAGGTCAATAACCTGCCCCAAATCACAAGCTAGTAAGCAAACTGTGTGTTTTAAAATTTTGTGATAATTGTTAATGTACATATTTGTACGCATTTGTTTTCCTTTTGAACATGGTTATTAAACATTCATTTAGAAAGACCACAATTTCTTTAACTGTTCCCGTATTTTTAGACTTTATACTTTGTATTACGATAAGTAACAATGCTTAGGTACTCTTGTAGGTAGAAGTTCTATTTGCTATTCCTTCCTTAGAATCTCTGAAGGTAAAATTACTGGATAAATGAGTATAACAAATTGTTTTCCAAAAGGGTTGCTTTCTTTTACTTTCTCCCAGCCTTTCTGTTTTGCTATAGTCTCATAATATTGAATATTATTAATGTTTTATTTCTCCAGTTTGCCAGATGAAAATAGTATTTTGTCCTAAATGTGTATAAAAATGATCATTGGTAAAGAGATATACCTCTACATTTGCTCTTTTTTGGGGTCAGAGTCTCACTCTGTCACCAAGGCTGGAGTGCAGTGGTACGACCATGGCTACCACAGCCTCTACCTGCTGGGCTCAGGCCTTCTGCCTCAGCCTTCCAAGTAGCTGGAACCACAGGTACATGACAAAACACCCAGATAATTTGTTTGATGTATTTTAGAGATGAAGTCTCACCAAGTTGTCCAGGCTGGACTCAGGCAATCCTCTTACCTCTGTCTCCAAAAGTGCTGGGAGTACAGGTATGAGCTTTTTTGTTTGTTTGTTTCATTTTTTGTTTTTAATTACCCATTATCTGCTCATTTACCAGAGTGGACGTTTGTCTTGTCTTGTTTTCTCTCCTTAGCAACTATTTGCCTTACTTCTGAAAACAGTCATGGGGTTTTCTACCCTTTCATCTCTTCCTTCTTTTAAATACGTTGGAGTTTCTCAAGGGAAGAACCTTTCTGAAATGAGCCAACTGAGGGAAATAAGAATTGAGAGACAGCAAGAGAGAAACCAGGTGATAGCATTTGAGTCCCTAAATGAAGACTGACCTGAACTAACCTCATCCCTGGGTTTCTTCAGGTAAACCAATCACTGATCACAGAATTGATTCTCAATGAGTTATTCTTTTGTTCATTTTTAATCACAATGTCATTATAATTTAAATACTAAAATATTAAAAATATGAGTGATTTTTAAAAACTTTTTTATTTTGAAATGATTTTAGATTCACAAAGCGTAGTAAAAATTGTTTGAGGGGTTCATGTGTGTCCATCACTTAGCTTCCCACAGTAATAACAACTTAATTGATTTTTGGGTTTACTAAAACCAGAAAATTAACAATGATACACTACTATAAACTACACCATGTACCTTATTCTGATTTCACCATATATGCATTCCAGTGTTTACATATATATATAATATACACACATTTCCTTATGTTGAATAATTTGTGCAATGAGTACAGATTATTTTTCAAACTAGAAAATACATATTAAAAATACTTCAAAACGTATCAAACACTACCTAGGTTTCTTTAGGAATGCCAATGGACTCAGGAATTTATTTTATTTTATATTTAGAGTAGAAAATGTTGCAGGGGACATTTGCCTCAGGCATTTTGATTGATGTTGGACTGCGTATTTAAGTTAATTATTATGTCTTACTCATAATTTAAGACAGGTTAAAATGTAACTCTTTGCCGTGTTCTTGTGTACCATGAAGGAATTTATTTCTACCCCATTGATGGCCAGTGGTTGAAATCAGTCAGCTTAATGGGTTTCTAAAATCCATTTTCCCTGCAGCTATGTTTACCCTTCTCTCCAGCCTGCAATGGTACTTCCTAAGCAAAAACATGACAAGGAATACTTTACTCACCTGCACTTATATACAAAAAGTCTTATTTCAGCATCCCACTTTCTTTTCTCTGATCTTTGACTATAGCAAAAAAAAAAAAAAAAAGAGGGAGAGTGAGAAAATAACAAAAATTAAACTAAAATACAAATAAAAAATTAGTAGAAAAATAAATAATTGAACCAAAAGCAACCCCTAATATTCAGAATCCAATTGTTACTTAAACTGAAATGTTATTAAATAAAAAATGTGTGCATCTAGGGAGTGGGACATAGAGAAACTGATATTTATTGACACCTTTTATGTGCTAGATGCTATACAAGTTCCTTTGAATGACTCAGTATAATCTTGGCAGTACAGTAAAAAATCTATCCATACTGTTGACCATAAGACAATTGCCTAATAGTGTTTAATGACTAAGAGTGACGATCTAATGATGCAACAAAATCATTGTAAAGTCATAGGTAGAAGGTGTAAACAAATTTGTAGCTAATTAAATGATACCATACTGTCAGATCATCTCCTTTTAATTCTCTTAATTTTATTCTGTAAGTAGTCCATAATATTTATAAGTAATTTCAAAATATGGAAATAAATAAGTAGAAAGCAAAAGTTCTCAGTTTTCCCATACCCCAATTTTTCTCCCTGGAGACAATCACCATTAACATTTTAAGGTACATCCTTTTTGTCTCCCACATCCTAAATAAAAGCTATGGTTGGAATTTTGTTCATATGACTCTAATAAATCCTTTTCAGAGGTAAATTATTTATTATTCATAATAATTTTTTATGCTCACAAATCATATTTTCCAGTTTCAATTATTGAAACTCTTTGATCATATCAGAAATAATATACCATGGTATTTATTTTTCTTACTAGTTTAGAATTTAATAACAATCCTTAAAATTAATTAAGTTAAAAAATTTTCAAACTTTATTACTGTGTGTAGGAGCCTTAGCTATATTAGCATGTAGTAACATGTTTACTGTTCTTGAGAACCCTTTAATCCAGGTGCTATTACTTTCCCCATTGGACAGTGGGAATTTAAGGTACAAAAGAGGTCAAATAAATTAGCTAAGACCACAAAACTACTGAGTGATGCTGAGATTTAAACCCAAGAGTAAGATCCCAGAACCAGAACCAGAACTCTTTACCACTGTACTATTCTGAAAGTACAAGCTAGTGTGAAAAGAATATGGTTAGTACACAGACGCACATACATATAAAGCTGGCAATAGCTTAGACATCACAGTTTTGCTCCTATGACCAAGATATTTCTATTTTCTATGAAAAATCTATTTTATTATTATTCTTAACTAATAAAATTGATGTCTTTTCATGGATTTGGGTCATAATATTGAAAGAGAAAATTTCAAATACCGTAGTCCTGAATGTTGAAATCTCAAAAGATAAAAATTCCTAATCTAAAATCCCTAAAATCTAAAATCTCTAATGTCTAAATTTCCAAAAGTCATAAGGATGGTTATATCATGTTAAGTGGAAATATTACCTTGTTAATGTCTTTTGTGTGTGTGTGTGTGTGTGTGTGTGTGTGTGTGTGTGTGTGTGTGTGTGAGATAGGGTCTCACTGTCACTCAGGCTTGAGTGCAGTAGCATGATTCCAGCTCACTGCAGCCTCAATCACCTGAGTCCAGGTGATCCTCCCACCCCAGCTTCCTGAGTAGCTGGGACTACAGGTGCGTGCCACCACACCTGGCTGTTTTTTTTTTTTTGCAACTTTTTGTTGAGACAACGTTTCAATATGTTGCCCAGGCTGGTCTCAAACTCCTGGGCTGAAGCGATTCTCCCACCTTGGCCTTCCAAAGTGCTAGGATTGCAGGTGTGAGCCACTGTACCTGGCCTTGTTATTGTCTTTACTTGGAAATTAAGTATGATTTAAGGAGATGCGTATGGGTGAGTTTGTTGGCTTAATTTTAGGTTTCAATTTAACTGGATTAAGGAATACCTAGAAACCTGGTAATACAATATTTTTTGTGTGTCTTTGAGTGCATTTACAGAGGAGACTATTGTGTAAGTTCAAGTGGACCAGGGGGAAAGATCTGTCCTCCAATTGGCTTGGGGCTTAGAGAGAACTAATACAGAAGCCAAAATTGATGTCTTTCTGAGAGTTTGGACAAACTTTTCTCCTGCTGTCTCAGACATCAGGCTTGATAACTTTTGGACTCCAGAACTTATGATGGTGCCTTGATCTTGCGGCCTGTGGCCGAGTACTGAGTTACACTATCAGCTTCCCTTGTTCTAAACACAAAAACATTGGAACTTCCCAAGAGGAGAGATGTCTTTTTTATACATCTGCATTTGAAAATGATAAAGTTTCTTGAGATCTCAGCTCTTTGGGAACATCTAGATGTGGTGGTGACCCATTGTGGTTTTTGATTGATCTCTTTAAGGCTTAGACTGTCCTTTGTGGTATTTCAGATGAGCATAGGCACACACAATTATCATCCATGCTTTTTAACACATTTTTAAATGTATACATTTTGTCCACTTATAACTGTTATTATACCCATATGACTGTCACTAGTAAAACTACTTTATTATGTAAAATGACCTAGGAAGTGTTCTGTCTTGTTATTATGTGTTTCTCAAACAAATCTCCTTTCCAAATATGTAAATAAATGTCTTTTAAAGATTTTTAAATTATTCTTTTCAGAATTATATTTTTTGGAATTTTGATCATTCAAGATTTCAATATTCAGGAATATGAAGTTTGGGATTGTCTCTCTGAGAATTATTGTCGACTTGCTATCTTAAAAATGTTTTTGTTGTTTTCTTTCCCCTTCTATTGCCTTTTGGCAAAAACAAAATTAAAAATAAACACTTTTGTCTTGCTGGTATATCTATAAATGGAAAGTGAGGGATTATATCTTGTGGCCCAAAAGTTGTAGCCTTCATTAATGTATGAAGTTACATTTCCATTTAATGGCCAGTGTCAACAATCAGAGCCTCTGTCCTATAAAACTAAAGACATTTCAGTCATTTATCAACTTCTCTGCTTTCTGGTTATTTCCAGGATCTTCTGGAAGTGCTCACAATGTTTCTCAAATCAATCCTGGACATTGTTCTGACTCAGTCAGTGGCAGGGCTTTCTGCTGCTTCATTCTCCTGCAGCTTCCCTCTTCCATTTCAAGACTATCTTCTCTCAAGTCCCACATGCTCTTCCTTGGCCTGATTCATCTAAAGCTTGGTAACAAGTCACTCTTACCAGTGGGAATTGAGATTAGGCTGTAACTCTGATTGAAACTTCACTGAGAGTTTAAGAAGAACAGAAGGGTATTAACAACACAGAAAGTCTGAAACTGGGTCCACAGCTACATAGTCCACAGATAAAAGCCCCTCTTTAGAAGCCATTCTTCTTAGTGCCAGACCCAGCCACTAGTAGTAGGGTACTGTTTCCCTTCAAAAAGAAATGCTCTTGAGCATAACCAGGCCACTGATTCACAAAGTCCAGAGAAAGGAAGGCATTTCCTTTTCTACCTTGTCTAAACTGGGTCTCTAAAATCCTTATTTCTTGTCCCAGTTGTTTTTAAAGGATAATTGCAAGCAGAGATAAATTCTTATAGGGGTTGACAGAATAGCTTCACCTCACACACCCCTCCCCCCCCAACTAGAGGAATATGGACATGCTCTTTGAGATTTCTAACCCATTGAAATGCATCAATCATTTTTAAAGTATGCCCTGATTTGGTGTTACATGACTCCATGTGTAACTTCAACAATTCAGATTTGTTTAGATGCTTTTTAAACTTCTTTTGGGTTTTATTACACTGGCACTTCTATTAAATAGAAACCAGAAGAATAGACATCTATCTCCTGTCCCCCAATTTAGGAGAAAAGCATATAAATCTTTCAATATTAAGTATGATGCTAACTATAGCTTTTTTCATAGAGGACCTCATGTCAGTTTATTAAGAGAATCAGGATTCGGTGCTGAATTTAGCAAATGTTTTATCTGCATCTATTAAGATGGTCATGTAGTGTTTATCCTTTATTTCATGGGTTTTTAAAAAAATATTAAAACAATCTTGAATTATTGGAATAAATGGTAGCAGTCTCAATATATTTTTGGATCTGTTAATATATTGTATATCTATTACATCTTAGTCTTTACAATATTAGTCTGTAGTTTTCTGGTAACCTCTTTGGTGATTTGGTATCAGGCTAATGCTGGCCTTATAAAAGAAGTTGGGCAGTAAACCTGTCTCATTTATTTTCTGAAAATTAAGATTCTTGATTGTGCTGCTCTTTATAAGGAGTGATTGATGAATGTTTAAGTTATTTATGGTTCAGCTCGGTCCTATGGAGGCTTGTTTTTAAATTTTGTTAGAGCATGTCTAGAGTGGTATTACACTATGGCTATTTTACTGTATTATCTAGGTACTTTAGGGGTATGTATTGAAAGCACGGGTCCTCGGCAGGATCTCTATACAATGACTGATCAGATTTTGAATATCTCCAAATCTCATTTGTGTTCCAATAATTATTTTGTGTACAACTTCTTGCAGTAGTTCTTTGCTGACCTTATATCTATGTGTACTTCTCATATTCCAGCTTCCTAAAGTTTCCTGAATTCAAGTCTCTGTCTTCTCTACTCAGTGAGACTGCAGTACTCTGCTTGGACTCTTACCAGCAATGTGGCCCCAAAAATGCTACCAGGAAGCAAGTCAAGGTAGTTATAAGGCTCAGCTTCTTTCCTGCTTTTCAGTAGGAAAGAATCTCATCTTTTATCTATATATTTTCAGCGCCTAAAACAGTTCAAGACATATTGTAGAAATAATTTAATGGTTGTGATATTGTAAAATACATATTTGGTCTTTGTTCCTGTTTCCTGGCCTCTAACTCCTAAAGTCCTTGGAATTTCTGAAGTGATGTGTCTTTTTGTATGCTAGTGAGTTGATTGGTGGCTGGCAGTGCCCAGGTAGATTCAAAATGGGTGCTAGGCATCAGAAATATTAAAGTAGGATTAAAGGACTGGGATTTTTTAGCCCTCCTCATAGCCTCTTGGGAGAGAAGAGGGACTGATGATGAAGTTGATCACCAGAGGCCAAATATTTAATCAATCACACCAATGTAATGAAGCCTCCATAAAACTCCAAAAGGACTGGGTTCAGAGAGCTTCCCAGAGTTGAACATGTGGAGGTTCCTGGAGGGTGGTGTACCTCGGGAGGGTGTGGAAGTCTATATATCTTCCCTTATGATTTGCCTTATGCATCTCTTCATCTGTATTTTTTACGGTATCCTTTATACTACACCAGTAAATATAGGCAAAGTATTTCTCTGTTCCATGAGCCATTCTAGCAGATTAATTGAACCTAAGAAAGGGGTAGTGGGAACCCCGACTTGTAGCTGATGAGTCAGAAGCACAGTAAAACAATCTGGGCTTGCAATTGGCATCAGAAGTATGGGACAATCTTGTGGGACTGAGCCCTCAACCTGTGTGATCTGACACTTACTCCAGGTAGATAACATTAGAACCGAACTGAATGAGAGAATTCCCAGCTGGTATCTGCTGCAGAATTACTTTTTTGCTTGTTGTGTGGGAAAAACACCCACACAATTAGGTACAGTATGGTTGGTTGCTGGTGGGGAGGAATCCCCACATATTTTGGTGACCAGAAATGAGTAGAAAGTAGAGAAGTGTTTGTTTTCTTCTATAGCCTCACAAAAATTCCCATTTTTTGTTTTAGTAAATGAATACATGAAGATAGTTTGAGAACCTGAAAGCACCAGACCCCTTGCTACTGCTCCTCCTTCTGTCCCAACCCCTTATTGTTTTCTGGAGTGGTTTAAAAAGCTGCCCCAGATGCACTCCTGACTTCTCTTTCTAGGCACAGACTTGAGCAGGCAGGGCAATAGATATTTACAAGGCTTTCAAAAACCTCCTAAGCTCAAGTGAATGGCTCATATATCAGGGCAACCTGAGACTGATGTCTCCACTTGGAATGTTCCACCAGCCATGAGGAGGGAAGGTCATCTTAGGGCATTCCTTCAGACTTAAAATTTCACCAAGATATGAACCTGTAAAAGCACCAAATGAGAATCGGTATTGTTCCCTATTATATTTCCACATCAAATATCTATTGAAGGTTACTATGTGCCAGGAATATTTTTTAAAAAGAAAGAAAAGAAAAGAAAAGAAAAAAATATATATATATATATTTGCATCACTCTCTGCACCAGGAACACTTTTTTTTGGTTCTCCCTCTTTTCAGTTTCCTACAAAGGCTGACCTTTTTAGTGCATATCAGGGTAATCTAAGGTGTCTAGAGTGTTAAACTTACTCTTACTTAGATGTTTGAAACTGCCATTATTAATTCATCCCTAACTTCCTGTGTTTGGTTATTAGCTCTTCTTGCATCTGTCCTTAATTTCAGTGCTTCCTAAGATTAAGTGTATTGCCAGCATCTCGCCTCCCCTATCCATGCTGCTTGGGCTGTTACATCTTTCCAATGGTATCAACAATTTATTACCCCCAATCTCTACCTCCTGCTCAGACCTCTGTCCTGAACCTTGGACCACTATTTCCTGCTGTCTCCTGGAGAGATTTGCCTGGAAAACTTAACAGGTACCTCAGACTCAGTCAGTCCATGAAGAAGCACCTCCAGGGTGTGTTGTCTCTTCCCTTTGATGGATTTCAAAGATTGACAATACTTTAATCACAGCAAACTGTTTCTCCTGACTGTGTATCTTAAAATGTAGTGAGAAATTATATGCCTAGACTCTCTACGAAACTCATGAATACTGCTAGTGATGATTGCTTCTGGGGAGAGAAATACATAACTGGATATGGGGTGGGAAGAAAATTTACTTTTTATTGCATATCTTTTGCTAGCTTTAAATTTTTATACCATATATTATATATACCATATATTATATATATTATATATATACCTATTTAAGCAATAATAATTAAATTTTAACAAAAAGAGAAGATAAAATTTTATTGTAAAGATTCACTCACCTAAAACTGACCACTTGATGACTCACCTATAAAATAACTGCCCCGTTCCCTTTCAAAGTACACTTTGCTGAAAGCAAGAGAGAAGATGATTTATTCATGGGTGCTTGCTCTTTTAAACAGATCAGCTCAAAGACTGTGGTGTTGTTTCAAGTTACCTTGAACATGAGTTCAAGGGTTTCTGAACTTTAAGTCACCTGAATTTAGATACTGAGTGTCTGCATTGTATGCATATGTTAACTTATTCATTCATTCAAAATCATTTCTGATCACCAGGCACTGTGTTAAGATCTGAGCACAGAGTTCAATAACTCATAGTTCTGGTGCTCAAATGGCTTAGATTCTAGAGAGTGTATGAAATGATGTGCTAATGAGCAGAGATATTTGAAGCATCGCATCTTACTTGCGAGCAGAGGGTTTAAGCAGTCAAGTAAGGCTTTCTGAAAGAAGGAAGTCTGTACTTCCAAGGTTGAGCTGAAGTAGACAGGAGAGGAAGAGGGTGAACAGAAGCAGAGACTGTGACATGGAATAGCAAACTGTAAACCAGGCAGAGACAAGCAATCTTGAGTTGTCAGAGCCTGTGTGAGGTAGCTAAGGATGATTTTATTATTTTTAAATTTTTCATTATAAAGATGTGGGGTACAATTCAGAGTTAGGTATACAAATTTTCATTATGCAGATACTCTTTTTGATGAGGTGTGCATCCTCCCTCCTGGCAGTTTTCCACTACTGCCAATCCTGCCCCATCATCTTCCTTACCTTAAATTAAGAACTCAGAGAGAGAGAGAGAGAGAGAGAGAGAGAGAGAGAGAGAGAGAGAGTGAGAGAGAGAGAGAGAGAGAGAGAGACAGAGAGAGACAGAGAGAGACGGGGAGAGTGTATGTGTGTGTACACCAGAGAAGGTCTTATATTCCCAATGTTTTATATTTCCTGAAAAGTTTTAGTTTACCTTTACATTGCCCAAAATCATATCCATGGATGTAAATATATCCACCTTTAATAGATCCATAAAACCTTTGCGTTTTAATATAATATGACTGTGTGTTTATGCACATGTGCATTTTCCAAGGGAGAGTCCAGACAGTTCATCAGGGGTTTCCCAAAAATCTCTCTCTCTCTCTCTCTCTCTCACACACACACACACACACACACACACACACACACACACACACAGACACGCACACACATGCATACACACACATGCACACACATGTGTGTGCACTCAATACATGGATACCTTTTTAGTTATAACCTTTGAAATCCATATAACTCTGGAAGAATTAAAGGAACTCTCAAGACACTTCAGTCATTCCAAAACATTGAGCAACCCACTGCCAATGCATGAGAAACACTTTACCCATCTGAAGTCTTCACCTAGAAAAATTTCTGGAGGCTTTATATTGGTTGATTAGGGCTTTCAAGCTGCAGACTCTTTTTGTACTATTTTTGTACTTAGTAACTATGGCACAAATTCATATAAACCCTCGGATTCAAGGTGTTTAGGTATAGAGCTCTATGATCCCAGAGAACCTCTCAGCCATTTTTACTTGACCATAAGTCCTCCCAGAATCTGGGGAGTTTCCTGTGTAACCTCTTCATGTTTAACTATGTGTAGGCTGTATAAATGCAGCCTGTTAGCATGTATTTAAAAGTGACTAGATAATCTTGGGAAAAACTGTACTACATAATTTTGATCAGAAATGTATTGCCTTTCTGTCTAAACCACACATAGTTTCTTTCAATACTATATTTTAAAATAGTTTCTTTCAATACTATATTTGTTTATTTGTTTGAAAAAAGTTACAGAATTATTTCCAACAGGAGATTGGGTTTTTCTGCCTGACACAACATACCTACAAGAAAAGATACATGAGAATGTATGTGAGATATAAAGATATTATCTGAGACAAGTAATAAGCGTAGACATTCCCTAAGTTAACTGATTGTTGTGTTCTTCCTTTATTCAACTCATGAATCAAGTCAGAGCATTTCAAGTTTATTATGACTTTGGCTATGAAATTGACAGGAATAAAATAATACAATGAATGGGTTTAATTTTTAAGGATACCATACAGAAAGAAGACTATAATGCACCTAATCTTAAACTGACAATTTTCACGTTGGTAAAATCTTCTTTCCTTGCTTGCCTATATTTATGACACATATTGACCGGAAAAATTATAGAATAAACATATACGAAATTTAAATTATTATGGGAGTATTGGTTTTATACATTCTAAGAAAATGTGCAGTGAAGGTGCAAAAAAGGAACATAAAATTAGTAAAGTAATCATGTCTAAAATTTTTTTTTGAAACAATGTAGGTCCATGGATTTAAAAAAAATAATGCAAGATTTTTAAAAAATGGAATGCATACCAAATATGGAGGTGGAGACAGCAGCAATGACCACAGAAAGCATATGGTTTGTTAGACAGGACTGAATGTTGCAGAGCAGAGAAAAATGATGAATGTGGAACAGTTTATAAAAGGCCTTAACTGTCAGGAAAATGTGGCAGTTATGTTTGTTTCCAGGACAAGCATATAATACAAGCATTTTGAACAACTTCTGTGCCATGTCAAAAGTGCCTACCCTGTATTTTATATATTGCCTAGATAGTTAAGACACAATACAATAGCCATTTATAATGATAGTCATTTATAGTAGTATAGTCAACAAGATTCCAGGAAAGGAATTGGTATTTGGAACAATTTCAAGGACCCTACACAGAATTCTCAAAATAAGATTAACCAAATATACTGTAATTTATTAAAACCAAAGTTCCATATTAGCAAGTTGAAGAAAGGACCCCAAATTAAACAATTATAAGAAAACAGCAACACATTGGTTCCCGATGCTTCCAAGAACAACAAATAACTGGAGATAGAAGTTTGCGCCAAAGTTTCAAGACTTGAGACCCAATCTCTGTAGCAATATCAACAGTGTAGTTGTGATTATCAGTGATTTTTTTTTTTTTTTTTTTTTTGAGTTGGAGTCTCACTCTGTCGCCCAGACTGGAGTGCAGTGGCCGCTCCCGGCCACCACAGCCTCGACCTGCTGGGCTCTGGCAATCCTTCCGCCTCAGCCTTCCAAGTAGCCGGAATTACAGGCATGCGCTACCACGCCCAGCTGATTTTTTGATTTATTGTAGAGATGAGGTCTCGCTGCCCAGGCGGGTCTCGAACCCGCAGGCTCAGGCAATCCACTCACCTCAGCCTCCCAAAGGCGCGGGATTACAGGCTGAGCCACCGAGCCCGGTTTATCAGTGATGTTCTTAAACACTGCCACCTTCTGGAATTTTGCCAGAAATACTATGCCCAATGTTAAATTAGCCTTCCCAACAGTTTCTGTTTGACTTCATTCATCTCTTTCTAGCCTTCCCATGAAATCAGTCATGACTAGAGACCAAGAGAACCCCCAAACAGTAGCAGTGCTGAAAATTCATATTTTCCTGTTAATCTATGAATTTCTTATGATTACTTTTCATAAGTTTAATATTGTTGTTTTCCTTATCTTCTCATTAGACCGTAGAGTCACTAAAAGAAAAGTTTTAGACTAAGACAGATATGATTAAACTGGGACTCTGCTACTTACAACTTTACAGCTTTAGGTAAGCTGCTTAATCCTTCTGAACCTCAGTTATCTCATCTATATACTGGCACATTCAAGTTACTAAATGTAAAACAATAGTATATAGTATGCATTTAATAAATTATAGTTATTTATGGAAGCTATGATAATAAGTATAAAGACAGTGGTCTGGAGACTTAAGTCAGTTTTTATTGAAGATGGCATTTGGGTTATTAATCCATGTTCCTTGGTTGTTGTTGTTTCTGGTATAACTTCTGCAAGGCCAATACACAATCATAAAAGGGAACGTTGGTCAGGTAGTACCAAGGAGAGAGTATTGAAGATGTTACTATGAAGTAGTTATGATGTGCAAGAATCCTGCTTGTGCTGTGAAAGAACTTAGGGTTGACGTCCTACCTAGAAGTCACATATCCAGGCAACATTTGTTCAGGGCAAAAAAGAGGACTTCTCTTCACTCTATGCCTTGACAGCACTCAACTTCCAACACAGGGGAAGATTATGATTTATATTCCCTGTGCATGCAAAAAAAATTATGTGATATCTCTAAAACCAATTCCTGCCCCCCTCTCCAATCTCCATGATTAAAAAAGAACCAAATCGGAAAATATAAATGTTTATTCATGTCTTCATGTGTGGCCTTCTCACTTTCTACAAGGGGATGTCTATGCTGTCAACAAAGTGAATGTCCTTTAAGACTTTTGTTTTCACTTTTGTAAAGCAGTTGTCTTCAGGTTCTCATCACCTTGAACAATCTAGGCCTTATATTACTTATTGTCTATCAAAAACTCAACTGATCAAAGGCAATATTTCTGTAGGTCTGTCTGAAGCAGGTATAGGTACAAAGAGAAGGCCAAAAGCGGAGAGTAGACAAAGGCACAAAGCAACACTAAAGTGTTTAGGCATTTATGCTTTTGGAAACTAAAATCTTTCCTAGCATATGTCCATTCATAGTTACTTAAGAGATTCTCTTCCTAGATATGTCTAGGAAGCTCAGGACTATTTGACTAGCCTGACCATGCTTGGTCATCAACTCTAGATAAAATGTATTTTTACATTTCTGTCCAGATGTTCTTATTACTTTTATACAGAACTCTTTAACTTCACCACTATCTCTCCCATCTTAAAGTTCATAACTTAAATCCAAACACAAGAAGTGCTCAAAGATTAGAATTGTTTTAAAAAGATAACTTATGATCATCTATTTAAGACAATACACAATTGTGACAGTGGAAGAACAGTCTGTTACTGAATGTGGTACATGGTGATGTGTAATAATAGCTGGTGATAAGGTAGCATCATCTGTGGACAGGTTGAGGTAGATTGAGAGTTAAAATCATATATAAAAAACAAAGCAAATTAATAAATTCATCAGTACTGAAAGAGAAAACTAGTTAATAAATTCCTCAATATTTACCACCTTGAGAAAGATAATAAACATGGGTACTTTGACAGAAGAAATAGCCTGAGTGTTGATGATAAGTTTTAGAAAATTTTGCAGTATTTAGCAAACATTCATCATCAAGTAGGTCAGCTTGAATTTATGAGGAGGAAAAAAAAGATGGAAAGGTTTGTAGTAAGAGGTGCCAAAAAGCCAAAATTAGTAAGTTGGGAGTCTACATTACATGAAATAACAATTTTTATTGGTAATTCTTTTTTCAGAATGAAAATATATGTTAGCTTATCATGCCTTTCTTATTGTCCAATTTTTGTAAAATTATTTTGTAATTGACATGAGGTGGACATTTTTGAAGTAGCTAGTTTTTTCATCTATAAAATGGGATGACAACTAGTACCTCACAACTTTGTTCTAAGAATAAATTAGATTATATAATGAAAAATTCTTTATAAATTATGAAGTTGTTTACTTGGCTTTGAAATCTTTCTGATAAAGCCTGTGATGGGACACTGAAAAATAATCATGGTGAAGATAAACTGGTGATATATCTTTACTATAGACTCTTTGTTTTATTCATATTCCTGAAAGAGTTGTGTTAACGTGTGGATATTTAAAATGATTTGCTCAACTTGATTGCATACAAAGTCATACTTAACTTTCTAACATGAGGTGAAACAGGAAATACTGGAATTGGTTACTCTTTGGTTGTTTAGTGTTGCCTGTTCAATTATGTAACAAAACCTAGAACCTAGGTGAATCTTGCTAGGTGTGTACAGCTATGGTAAGTTTGTGAAATGGGTAAAACAGTATTTAAAGTTAACTTTTAAAATAAAGCAATTCCTTCTCTGAGGGAAACATCTTTAATTAAATATATATTTTTCTCCCTTACAGATCAGTCCTTGCAATAAAATAGTAATCTGAGATTCAGAACATTCTGAAAAACAAATATTACCAGAGTAAAACTGAGGTTGGAATTTTTTAAAACTGCATTTTAGATATCAGCATTTAGTCCTTGCATTTTAGATATCAGCATTTGTCCTTGGAAGTGAGGATATAAATCAAATTGTCAGTATGATGGTAAAAGATCACTGAGCCATGAGTCAGAGGACAAAACCCAAGGTTCTAGGCACTGCATGGCTCAGTGAGTTGGGCCAGCCCACTTCACCTGGCTATACCTTGTTTGCTTTATCTGTTAAATTTTCACTACCTCATCTCTCAGCCAAAATTAACTCTTTCATAGAAAGTTTCAAGGAAATAAACAATGACAAAATGTTATGATTCTTACTATTGTTATATTCCTTTTAAAATACCAGATAGCAAGAGAATGTTAAAGCTACAATTAAATCATACTTTTCACACTATGGAATGTGAACTATGATTAACTTTGATATTACACTGTTTTGATGAAGGCAAGGGAAACCTAGGTGAACTCATATATTACTGATGGGGGGAAATAGGCTCATCTTCTTTGGAGGGCAAGCTGACAACATCAGTCAGTATAAGTGCAAAATAAGAATACCATTTGGTGGTCATAAAGAGGGAAATAATAGATACTAGAGATATTAAAAAGGGGAAGTGGGGAGGAGAATTAGATTTCAGAAGTTACTTTTTGGGTACAATGTTCAATATCTGAGAAATAGGTCACCTGAAGCCAAATCCACACCAGTATGCAATATGCCCATATAACAAATGTGCACTTGTACTCTCTGAACCTAAAATAAAATTTTTAAAAGTTGAAAACAGAATATTATTTGAGATAGCTTTCCACTTCTAGTAAGTGCAAAGATGGTACAAATATTTGGACATATCAAGATGGTTAAGTAAACTGTTATATATCCACATAGTGGAATTTCATTCAGTCATCCAAAAAGACAAGTTAGCTCTCTATGAATGCTCATGGAAAAGTCTCACTTATAATTTATGTAAACATAGCAGTTGATACAACAGTGTGCTACATGTGTGAAACAAGGTTATACACAAGTGCAGATGTGCGCATGCTTCTACTTAAAGTGATGTTCATTGACCAATCAGAGCAAGATTTGGTTTTAAACAGCCAATATGACAGCAGTAACAGTGCATATGTTGGTATCAGTGTGCTTGTCTACATACTACATATTTGCCAATTCACATTCAAACAACTGGTCTCAGTGGTTGCCTCTGGGAATGAGAACTGGGTGAAAAGGAGTGAGAAGGAATACCACTTTTCTACTGCTAACTTTTTGTTTCAAACTGATTTTTTTAACCTAAACCAAAAACAAATTAAGATAGTTACTTTATATAGGAAAAATTTATACATAAATTTTTGTGTTTTTATTTCTAACTGAAGAGTTAAACTGATATTTTATGTCTCTTTTACCATTATTTTAGTGTTTTTGCTATTCATCGATATTTAAAAGATGAGTTTTGCATATGTTCTAGTATAATTTCATAATCTGATTATTTAATAGTTCTTGGATAGTGTGCCTTTTTTGTTAAGTGGGGCTATTTTTTCTCAGTTCCTTTAATTTGGAAACCAGTTTTCATGGTTGGCTTTTATTTTCTATGAACCAACATACTTTTAATGGATTAAGTTGTATGCGTGGAATGAAACAGATTTAATTGAATTTATCTTTTGGTGCTCTCGCTTTTTTCATAATGTGAATTGTCTTCTAACCTAGACAAAATAGGAACATGATGCCAAACTTGACTTATCTATCTTTGAATTAAAGTGACTATATTAGGGATGGGAAAGTAGATGGGGCGTTTCATCTAGCTCTTTTGTTCTATTTTGAGTATTCAGTTTTTGAGGATTTAATTTTATTTCATTGCCGTGTATCGCAAATTCTGTAGAGTAAAGAGTTCTGGTCTCTGGAAGACATTGTCTCACATCCTTAGTTCATAGTGGTTTGGGAGAAGGATTGTTGGGGAAAGAAGCTAATAGAAGATGAGTCCAGAAATCCTTTTTCTGGCCTCTTAGCAAATGCTTCTGGACAACCGATTACCGATATAGAAAGAATGGATGCTCTATGTGTCCTTAAAAACCATTTGCTCAGCAATGTATTCTCTGTGTCTAGTACAGGGCTTGGCAAATGATGTATGTTCAAATAATGTGTCTGAATAAATGAGATGCATGATGTTAACAGCCTTCTGCCTTTTAAAAAGTAGCATATGTGAATATCATTGATCTCAGAGTCCCCACATAACTTCACTCTAAGGTTTGCTGACCAAATTCTAGCAGAGAAAATGACTTCCTTGCCCATCACTTTAAAAAAAATTTTTTTTGGTCCTGCTGGGTATATTTTTCTTCCCAATCAGTCAGAGATCACATGGGGATTATTCTTGGGGTCTGAAATTCTTGGTTCTTGCCAAGTTGTGTGGAACTGCTGCAAAATTATATAACTATCTGTGTTCAGCTACCTTTCTGTTGCAATGTGTCTTTTGTCCTGCCCTATTTGTTTTAAGGCCAGATTTATATGGCTGACTCTAGATACAAAAGAAGAATTTGTTTCGTGTTCCTGTAATGAATCAATGGGGATAAACAACCTCCATTGTTTGCAGTCATTTTCCTCTCTATTCCCATGGTTTTTGTTTTGTTTTGTTTTTTGGGGTTTTTTTTTTTTTTTTGGTTCTTTTCTACTTAAGCTCTCTTGCTTCTTCGCCCTTAAATAACTCAGCTGTCTCTACTTTTTAATTGCTATTTCTGAAATCAGACTCCCCCTTTAGACTACCTGGGACTAGTTGTCTTACAATAATAACTATTGGGAAAGGCAGTGCCTTTAGAAAACTTCTAAAATTTTGTTTATGACATTCCATTTTTATTTCCATTCCATTCCATTCTTATTTTCACATCAAATTAAATAAAAAAGAACCATTATTGTCCTACCATTCTGGTGCACCTTAGCTCTAAAGATGCTACAGAACCTACATTTGCTATAAACCTCAAATATGGGGCTTGCTAATACTGGTGTCTGGGGTCACTCAGAGGATGCAAAACCTAGACAGGGTGGGACAGTGAAGATTTTCTCAGTTGAAACTCACCTAAGCGGTTGATTTTGGGGTATAAGATCTCTGTAGAATAGATTGTTTGTAATAGACTAAGACTATTAGAATCAGTTGAAAAAAAGACAAATAGATTTTAAAAAAATGACTGTTTCCTTCTTCCACTTTAAAATTACTGCTTCCTTCCACTTTTTATGTCTATGTTTGATGTTGTTCATCATTTTTGGAATATTATCTTCTATTATCTCTTCAAATATTTCTGCTTCTCCATTATCTCTGGACAAAGAATTTGACATATTCATAGACAAGAAAGGTGATCAGAATCACTGGTACAAATAAGTGAAGGGAGAGTGATGAATGGGTATGGACCAAGTTGTACAGGTCCTTATAGGACTTGTAAATATTTCAATTTTATTTTTTATTTTGCTATGAAAAGTTTAAATGTATACAAAATAGAATTGTATAACTAATTTTTATATACTCATTACCATTTTCAAACAATTTCCTTTTGGTCTTTATTCATTGTTCTCAAATACAGTAAGTAGATAATTTTATAGCAAAATGCAGACACAATTTTATTTGTATTTCAGTATCACTAAAGGAGAGAAATTTTTAACATAGCCATAATACTATTGTTACACTTAATATGATTAAAATATTAACAAGAATTCCCTTAATAACATGAAATATTCTGTCAATTTCAAATTTTCCTGATTGTCACATAATTTATTTTTAGTTTGTTTTTGTTTTGAATCACATTCAAAATAAGCTTCATATACTATAACTGGGTAATCTGTCCCTTGAGTTTTTAAAAATGATTGGGCCTCTATTCATCACTTTTTTCTTCTTGTAATTTATTCGTTGAAGGAACTAGATTTTGCTGATTGCGAGCATAAGTTTAATTAAATATCAGTGAAAAACCCATGGTTAATTTTATCTTAAATATATTCTTTTAAGGATTCCTTAACTCTGTTCTCTGAAAAGACCTAGAGATAATAATACCAACCCATTAGTAGTAAGCGCCCTTAGTGCTTAGATTGTGGTCTCTAAAGATTATTTTGCATGACTTGGGATCTGGGCTTCCTGAAGAAATGGCTAATTTAAGATCTGGAGCAAAAAATTTACAAAATAAACTTGAACTATCTTATTGGGTTAGAAAGCAAGGAAAACTGCCAAGTTCATGCCCAAAAGCTAAAAGCCTCATGGGTCAACTTAAAGAGATTCCCATCACCTTGCAGTTAGACAATCAGAGCATCAACAATAATAAATGTAATTATATCACATGTATATCATTTATGGTTTATCATAATATTCAAACAAACTCAAAGGCCATCTTTGGGGAATGATAGGGAACAAAATCATTATTTTGAAAACTAGTAAATAGAAAAAAAATCATCAAAGTTTATCCTACTTCTTCTATATAAACTACACTTTAAAGTAACTAAATAGTTAATGAGGATAGGTTTCCCTATATAGAAATATTCCAGCTAATAAAGGAATAATAGCATATTCTAATACCTAATATTGGTAAACTCTAATGAATTAATAGATTTATAAAATAACTAGTATGCGTTTCTAAAATCACAGAAAAAATCAGCTAGGCAATATGTTCCCTTCTATGGAACAAAATCTGTCAACTACAAGTATTTTTGCCAAAAATAAAAAAGGTCCAAATCTCTCAAGGCTGTAAATTTAACTACCGACATATTGAAATCACAGAAATACATAAAATGACACTACAGAGATACAATCAGCAAAATCTAGTTCCTTCAACAAACATTCTCCCCGTGTCTGCATGAGTTTTCTTCAGGGACTCCTGTTTCCTCTCACATCCCAAAGTCATGCATGTGAGGTGAATTGGCATATCTAGATCATTTTAGTCAGAATGATTATGGGGGTGGGTACGAGTGACCCTGTGACAGGGTGGCAGCCTGTCCATTGTGTGTTTCCACCTAATGCCCTGAGCAGCCACAATAGGCTTCAGCCACCCAAGACCCTGAAATTGGAAAAGGAATGAATGAATAATACAAATTTATTCATTTGTATTTATAAGATATAAAGTATAACATGTAATTTATATGTAAAATAAATAAAATATAAAATAAAACTGTAAAGTATATAATAACCATACATAACAATAAATGATGCCATATGGAAGCACTCAGAGAACCTGTTGCATTACTGTTTGTGTTTGAACTGTGTGTGGGAACAGGTGCCCTTATAATTTTTGTTATGCAAACATTTATTCCTTAATGTAACCCACTGCCACTACAACCACAGTTACTTGCTGATTCATCAAAAATGGGGTAAATAATAATCTTACTTGTTTTTTATTGATCTTTCATAAATGTATGTGTAGCTCACATGTATTTGATTTGTTAAATTAAATGTATTTAATAATGTTTAGCATTATAAGAATTTTGGTGATGTTTTATGACCAGAAATATGCTATTGGTACTTAACTCTTGTTTTCTTGTTTATATTAAGTTATGGAAAATTGGTTTCATTATACATTGTTTTGCTTAAAGTCACAGTTTCCAAGAACTCATCAGTGGCATTAAGTGAGGACTGTGTGTGTGTGTACATACTACCTACATACTATTTATATAAAATTGTGATCCTTCCTGTTCCTCAGGTTGAGAGATAAATGCTCTTTTCCTTAAAAATAACATTTAAAAATTTATTTTTCCAGAAATATAAGAATTTTCTGTCAGTGGTTGCTATTTTACTTTTCAATGACCTGCCAAAACTAGAAAACAGAAAGTACAACATTTCATCTGGATATAATTTCTGGGACTTATGTGGTTTTTAGGCTGTTAGTCTCTTTTATTTGTATGTTGGAAAAAGCCATAGAAGAGGACAAATTTGAGAGGAGCTGAATTAGTTATTGTGATTTACTAAAGAATGGACAGGGACTATGACAGTCTTTGGCAGGCCTCTGGGTGTACACTCACAAAGTTGCGTCACATTTAAAACTTTCCATGTGGTCACTGCCAGACTAGAAAATCCAGGAGCATGGTGCCCACTGCTTTTTCCAATATCTAAAGATGCTCTATTCAGATGTCCCACATAGTTGACAGTACTATTATTCTAGCATCTCCATTCAGAGTCATTCAATATCCTGAGGATAAATATAAGCTCTTTCCATGAAAGCATGTTTGTATCACTGCAAACAGTTACTCAACAATCTGAACTGAATAGCCAATATATAAAAGAGACAAATATAAAAAACTAACCTTGATTGAGTGCTTAGCATGTAATGGGCATAATGCTAATTAAGCTCTTTTCATGAAATAGCTCACCTAGTTTTCTAAAAGCCTTATCAGCATTTCAAAATTGCAAAACTAAAAGTCTGAGGCCAAGTATCTTTTTCAGTACCATAAAGTTGGTATTTGGTAAAATGTGGTCTGACTTTGGAATCCACACACTTAACCACTCACTAGTGAGGGCTCTCTGAAGTTGCTGAAAGGAAATGTCAGGCATTGTTTCTAATTTCCAATCATTTATTTTCTCTTGAAGGAAATAGATCCAATTGCCCAGAAAACCACTAGAAAGGTGTATATGTATTGTTATTGTTAAATGCAAATGTGTGATTCCTTGTATTGATTATAAATGACTGTATGTGTATGCACACTGTGTGCATGTGTGAATGCATGTGTGTGTGCTAAAGCCTTGATAGAATGAGGAAGAAAGGAATGAGTCTAATCATTCCTTCCCCCCAAATCTCCTTTATTTTATTTCCCTAATGGTAACATCAATGACAGTGTAATAGAACAACCAGGATATCGATCGAAATCAAAAACAGAACATCTTTATCACCCAAATTAACCTTCTTTTGTTCTTTCTTTTTTTTTAAGTTGTGATCTCACTCTGTCACCCAGGCTGGAATGCAGTGGCACAATCACTGCTCACAGTAGCCTCTATTTCCTGGCTTCCGGTGATCCCTCCACCTCAGCTACCCAAGCAGCTGGAATTACAAGTATGGGATACTATGCCTGGCTAATCTATTTTATAGAGACAAGGTCTGCTATGTTGCCCATGCTGGTCTCCAACTCGTGGGCTGGAGCTATCCTCCCACCTTGATCTCCCAAAGAACTGGAATTACAGGTATAAGCCATCAAGCCTGGCCTCTCCTTTTGCTCTTTTATGGCCACGCCCACTTTCCTGCTCCCTACAGTTAATTCCTAGTGTATTCTATTCTCAACCACTCATCTATATTCATTTCTATAATTTTATCATTTCAATCATGTTATACAAATGGAATCAAACCCATTTTGAGATCAGCTCTTTTTATTAGCATAATTTTTGTAGATCTGTGCAAATTGCTGCATGAATCATTAGTCTGTTTCTTTTTATTATTTCATTAGTCTGCTTCTTTTTTTAATTTAAATTTAAGTTTTTTATTTTAAAGATATGGGGTACAATTCAGGGTTAGGTATACAAATGTTCCTTATGCGTGTACCCTTGCTGATGAGGTGTGACCCTCCCCACCCAGTCTGTTTCATATATGTATTTTTATGATTGGGGTATAATTTAGGGTTAGGTACATAAGTGGTCATCATGCAGGTAAAGTTTAGGTGTCCTTATTGGTGTTATGTGTCCCCTCCTCTCCTGGCAGTGTCCCACTACTGTCAAACCCTTTCTTACAGTATTATGACAAATGCTCAGGGTCCGCATATGAGTGAGTACATGTAATACTCAGATCTTTATTTCTGTGATAAATCACTGAGTATTATAGACTTTAAATCCATCCAAGTTGCTGCAAAGTTCATAATTTTGTTTTTTTATGACTGTATAATATTCTATCATATATATGTACCATGTTTTCTTTATACAGTCCACTTTTGATGGGCAGCATGGCGGTTCCATGTTTTTGCTATTGTGAATAATGCAGCAATAAACAGCATGTGCAGATATCCTTTTTATAGAGTTATTTGAATTCCTCTGGGTATATTCCCAGAAGGGGGATTGCTGGATCATATGGAAGGTCGATTTTTAGGCCTTTTAAAAATCACCACACTGTTTCCCACAGAGATTGTACTAGTCTGCACTGCTGCCAATGGTGTTGAAGTATTCCCTTTACCCCATATCCTCTCCATAATCTGTTGTTTTTTGAATTACTGATGATGACCTTTCTGACCAGAGTTAGGTGGTATCTGCGTGGTTTTAATTTGCATTTCTTTGAAGTTCAGTGAGGTTGAGCATTTTTTCATGTATCTATTGGCTGCTCATATGTCTTCTTCTGGGAATTATCTATTCATATCTTTTGCCCACTTTTTAATAGGATTGTTTGCTTTTTTTCCTTTCGGCCCATTTGAGATCCTTATAGACACTAGATGTTAGGCCTTTGTCAGATTTATTTTTTCCCATTCTGTGGGCTGTCTCCTCACTCTCTTGATGGTTTCTTTGCTTTATAGAAGCTTTTCAGTTTGATGAGGCCCCACTTGTCTGTCTTATCTTTTATGGCATTCACTTTCATAGAGTTGATCAGGAATTGGTTGCCTATTCTAATTTCTGTAAGGGTCATTTCCTATGTTTTCTTCTAGGATTCTTACAGTTTGAGATTTTACATTTAAGTCTTTGATCCATTAGAGTTGATTTTTGTGTATGGTGATAGGTAGGAACCTGTTTCAATCTCCTTCATGTGGTCCTTCAGTTTTCTGAGCACTATTTACTGAATATGTTCTCCTCTGCCCAATAGTTATTGGTGGAGGCTTTGTTGAAGATGAGTTGGTTGAGAAATTGAAGTTTTGCTTCCAGGATCTTTGCCCTCTTCCACTGGTCTATATGCCTGTTCTTGTACCAATACCAGGTTGTTTTGTTTATTATAGCTTCATAGTAGAGCTTGAAGTGTGATACCTCTTGTCTTGTTCCTTTTGCTAAGGATTGTTTTGGCTATTTGTGTTCTTTTATGTTTCCATATGAATTTCTATATTGTTGTTTCCAGGTCTGAGAATAATGATGGTTGGTAATTTAATGGATATCGCCTTAAATCTGTAGATTGCCTTGGTAGGATGGACATCTTAACAATGTTAATTCTTCCAATCCATGAACATGGAATATTTTTCCATTTGTTTGTGTCTTCTTGGATTTCTTTGAGCAGTATTTTGTAGTTTTCATTGTAAAGACCTTTCACTTCTCTGGTTAGCAAGATGCTGAGTATTTCATTTTGTGACTGTGTGTGTGTGTGTGTGTGTGTGTGTGTGTGTGTGTGTGTGTGTGTGTGTCTATTCTGAATGGGAATAGCTTTTTATTTGGTTGTCTGTTTATTGTTGGTGTATAGGAATGAGATTGTCTTTTGCACATTTATTTTATACCCTGAGATTCTGCCAAAGTCTTTTATCAGTGCAAGGAAGTTTTTCACAGATTCTCTTGAATTTTCAAGGTATAGAATCATGTCATCCACAACTTCCTCTTTTCCATTTGAATATCCTTGATTTCCTTCTCTTGTCTGATTCCTCTAGCTAGAAATTCCAACACTATATTGAAAAGGAGGGGCGAGAGTGGGCAGCCTTGTCTTGTTCTGGTTTTCAGGAGAAATGTTTCCAATTTCTGTCTGTTTAGCAGTATGACGGCTGTGGGTTCATGGCACTTACTATTTTGAGGTATGTTCCATCTATACCTAGGTGTTCAAGGGTTTTCATTATGGAAGGATGCTGGATTTCATCAAACGCTCTTCTGCATATAATGATGCAATCATGTGGTTCTTGTTTTTACATTTGTTGATGTATTTAATTACATTTATGGTCTTGTGGCTATTGAACCAGCCCTTCATCCTAGGGATGAAGCCTACTTGGTCATGGTGGATGATATTTGAGGTGTGTTGTTGGATATGACTGCTAGAATCTTGTTGAGAATTTTTGCATCTGTGTTTATCAGGGATATTGGCCTATAGGTCTCTTTCTCTGTTGAATCTTTACCCAGTTTGAGTAGCAATGTGAGTTAGGTTCATAAAATGATATAGGGATAATTCCATCTTTCTTGATTGCCTGGAATACTTTCAATAGGTTTATTATCAGCCCCCCCCCTGCCCCGTATGTTTTGTAGAATTCCACTGAAAAGCTGTCTGGTTCAGGACTTTTTTTTGTAAATAGTTTTCTTATGATGAAGTCAATTTCCCGGGTAATTATTGGTCTATTTAGGGTCTCAGTTTCTTCTTGTTGCAACCTTGGGAGGTTGTGTGATGTCAGAAAGTCCTTCATTTCATTTAGGTTTATGAGTTTGTTTTCATGCAAGTGTACATAGTAATCTCTGATAATCTTTTGTATTTCTTCAATGTCAGTTGTGACTTGATCTTTTGCATTTCTGATTGTGTTTATTCGGGCTTTTTCTCTCTTTTTCAGTCTGACTAGGGGTCCATCAATCTTGCTTATCCTTTTAAAGAAGCAGCTTTTTGTTTCATTGCTTTTTTCTATGATATTTTTGTTTTCTAGGTTCTGCTTTTGGGTTTTTATTTTGGTGATCTGGATTCTTCTGTTGAAATTAGGGTTTTGATGGTCTTATTTTCGCAGCTTTCTTAGGTGATTTGTTAGACTGTTAACTTGTGATATTTCCATATTCTTGATGTGTGTTCATAGAGATATGAATCCCCCTCTTAGTACTGATTTCATGGCACCCCAGAGGTTTTGGTAAGATGTTTCTTCATTTTCATTTGTTCCAGGAATCTTTTAATTTCTGTTTTAAATTCTGTGTTGACCCAGGTAGTTTTCAACATCATGCTGTTTAGTGTCCAGGTTTTTGTGTGTTTGGGGGGACTTTTGTAGTGTTGATATTTATTTTTTTCCACTGTGGTTGGAGAAGGTGCATGGCAATATTTTGATTTTATGAAATTTGTTTATGTTTGATTTATGGCCAAGGATGTGGTCAATCTTGAAGTGTATTCCATGCAGTGATGAGCGGATTATATAGCCTGTGGTTGTTGGGTGAAGTGTTCTGTAAGTCTCTATTAAGTCCATTTGGTTAAGCATCAAATTAATGTTCTGGATCTCCTTGTTGATTTTTTGCTTCAATAATCTATCTAGGGTTGTTAGTGAGATATTTAGGTTCCCAACTATGATAGTGCTAGAGTCAATATCTTTTTTTAGTTTACCTAGAAACTGTTTTATAAAAGTCAGTTCTCCTGGGTTGGGTGCATATATTTTTAGGATGGATATTTCTTGTTGATGGATTGAGCCTTTTATCATTATATAGTGTTCTTCTGTATCTTAAAAAATTTTTGATAGTTTAAATTTTTGTCTGATATTAAGATCATGACTCCTGTCTTCTTTTGTGTTCTGTGTTTTCTGAAAATTTGTTCTCCATTCCCTAACTTTGAGTCTGTGAGAGTCTTTTATATTGAGATATGTTTCCTGGAGGCAGCAAATTGTGAGGTCATTTTTAAAAAAAATCTTCTTCCATTCTATGTCTTTCAGTGGTACATTTATTCCATTTACATTCAGGTTGATTATTGAGATGTGAGAGCTTATCCCTGTCATGAGACTCTTATACAGTTCTTTGTTGTGTTTGTTGCTGTTTGTTTATTTGTTTGTTGGTTTTCTTTTTCTTTTTGGGTTATACATGTGTGTGTTTTCAATTTTGCAGTCACAATACATGCTGTGTTGATTCTCTGTTTTTCAGCATTCTTGGGGAGAACGTAGTTATTCTTTTTTCTTTTTCTTTCTTCTGTGTTTAGTACCTTCTTAAGTGTCACTTGTAGAGCTGGTACAGGCAGCATAAGTTCTCAGGGATTGAATGCTGGGAAGGATTTTAATTCTCTATTACTGATGACAGTTTAGCTGGGTAGGAAATTTTTGGTTGGAATTGTTTATCCTTCAGAACTTTGATGATTGGACTCTAGTCTCTTCTAGCCTGTCGTGTTTCCATAGATAAATCTTTTGCTATTCTAACTGGTATTTCCCAGTAGGTAGTTTGACCTTTCTCTCACTGCCTTTAGCATTTTTTTTTTATACTTACTTTGTAAGTGAATTCCTATGTGCCTAGGAATTGGTCTTCTCATTTGCTGCCTGTAGGGCATCTCTGAATCTCTTGTGTTTGGATGGTTGATTCTCAGATGAGATGAGGGTAGTTTTCCTGGATAACTTAATGGAATATTTGCCAAGGTGGTCTCTGTCTCCCTTTTTGGTTCAGGAATGCTGATCAGGCATAAGTTCAGTCTCTTAGTATAGTCACACATCCCTTGGAGGTTTTGTTTCATCTTTTTAAGTTTCTTTTCTGTGTTTTTAGCAGTTTGGATTAGTTCCATATTTCAGTCTTCAAGCTCTGGGATTCTTTCTTTTGCTTGGTTAATTCTGCTTTCCATGCTTGTCAGCTTGCTATTGATTTAATTTACTGTATTCTTTATTGACATCATCTCAGCTATAACTCTTTCATTTTGTCTTTCTTCATTTCCACTTATCCTTTTCATCAATCCCTTGATATCTGGATTTGTGGTTTGAGACCAGTCATTCTGGGGACTCTTCTTTGTTTGAGCTCTGAAGTCTGTATTCTCAGTTGCTGTTTTTCCAGTTTGTTCTTCCATTGATTCTTCTTCATTTGTGATGATTTCCCTACTCCTTTTTAAAATCTCCCCTCTTTAATTCCATTGCTCATGACAGAGAAGATAGCTTTCACTTCTGTGTGTTCAGTCCCCTATTCTTCCTTATTAGATCCTCTGGATTTGTTTAGTTTGAAGCTGGACTTGGGGTTGGGGACTGAGCTGTTCTTTGGCAGTTTTGAGATTTAATTAAGGTGTAATGGGGAGAGCTATGATTCAGAAGCTATCTGCAGATCATAATATCTCCTGACTGGTGTATGGGCCCCCTGGAATCCACTTTAAGGTGGTAAGCTTATAGTCTGTCCATGTGGTGGGAGCATATGTATGCTCCCTGAAACCAAAATGAGATAAGGAAAAGGAAAAGAACAGATAAAGAAAGAAGGGGGATGAAAAGAAGATGAAGAGAAAGAGAGAAAGAAGGAAAACAGACAGGCACAGAAACTAATGGAGAAACAAAGAAACAAACATAAAATAACAAAAACATACAAAAAAAATCCTGATGATGCACTCACCCTCAAAAATATCCTTATGATAACTGGGCTCAGTGGCTCAGCCTATAATCCCACACTTTGGGAGGCTAAGGTGAGTGAGTTGTTTGAGTCTGTGGGTTTGAGACCGGCCTGGGCAACTTGGAGAGACCTCATCTCTACAACAAGTCAAAAATTAGCCAGGCATGGTAGGGCGCACCTGTAGTTCCAGCTACTTGGAAGGCTGAGGCGGAAGGATCGCTGGAGCCCAGCAGGTCGAGGCTGTGGTGGCTGGGAGCAGCCAGTGCACTCCAGTCTGGGCGATAGAGTGAGACTCCAACTCAAAAGAAAAAGAAAATCCTTATGTAAACCAAAAAAAAAGACCCCAAAACAACAAAACAATAAACGAACAATAATAGCAAAAAAAGTAGGGAGAAAACGGGTCAAATTAAGTCAGAAGACACATACAGGAAGATATGTATGGAGTTGGAAAAAAAAAAATAGAGCTCCCTCTTGTGGTCATTTCGGTCATTTCTGGAACTTCAGCTTTCTTTCCTTTCCTTTTTTTTTTTTTTTTTAACATAATGTCCCAAGCACCACTGCAGCTTTTGGCTGCTGCCATGGTAGGGAGCGGGCTCCAGGCTCCAGCCCCTCTCTTCTGCTCTCAGCACAGGCTGAGGGAGTTGTTCTCAACATGGGTCGAACACCCCATGGACTACTGGAGAAGAAGAATGAATCAGATCTGGACTCACCCCAACTATTCCCACTTGGATCAGATGTGTCCATGCCTGGTCCAGCATGGGGCTGAGGCATCTGTCTCTCCAGTATCCACTCTTGAAGTTGCCTTTCTGGGCCAGTGATGGTCAATCCCAGAAGGGTGCAGAGTTTGCTCTTCCGTCTCAGGTTGGAAACTGACCAGAGTTGAGTAGGCCAAAGCAGGTCTCTGCCTAACCCAGGACAGAAAAGATGGTGGTGGTCCATGTCTCAGTGGGGCTCAGCTCCAGATTTCCTCCCCATGCCTCCTCCAGGGTTCCCACTGCCAGTGCCTGGCATGCTGCTGCAGATGATGGTGTGGGTCAGTTGACAGGTGCCGAGGGGCAGATGATCTCTGCTGCCTTCTCCTGAGAATTGCCCCAAGAATGGTGGACAATCCTGCATGCCAGGGGCAAAGATCTAAGAACAGTGGTAGGTTGCAGCTGACTCCAGAGCCGAGTGCTGGGTCCTGATCTCATGTCTCTTCTCAGACAGATATTCGCTCACTCATCTGCACACACCCACATACACAGACTCATTCTTATGGATACTCATCCATGCAGAGACTGTCACACTCCCACCAGTTCTGCCACCATCTTTAAGTCTAATCTTTAAATTACATGGGGCTTGCTTCAAAACCTGGTTTCTCTACTCTGTCCCTGAGCAGACTTGGGCAAGTTATTTACTGCTCTGAGCCAAGTTTTGTCAACTCTTAAGTAGGGATAATAATTTCCCAGGTTTTTCTGAGGATTTGGAAAGGATGTATGCATAAAATATTAAAAACAGTGACTGACACATGGAAAGTGGACCCTAAGATGTTAATGTGAGGCGTTTTCAAGATGGTTAATTTTGAAGTTTAGCAAGGACATGGGCAGTTGAAGAGGAGAGTATGGTATTGATATAAGTGGAAAGAAAAAAAAACTTAAAGACTTGAAGGCAGAAACAAATTGTGTGTGTGAGCACAATGTAAAAAAGTTTGATTTCTTCTACAGGGAGTTTAATATGCTGTATAATGAGTGATTACATTGTTTATCATGTGATGGCAGCTTGAGTGTAATAGGAGAAGCTTAGGTATTATGGGAGAGACAGTGAGATTCCCCCTGCACAGCCACTTTGCAAGTTCACGTTGTCAAAAAAAAAAAAGGAAACCTGAAGTTTTCTTGATTCAATTTAGTTTGCAACTTCCTTGGAAATACACCTTAAGAACCTGATAGAAAAAAACAAGTGGCAAGGTGTCTCCTTTGAATGCTACATCTCCTACACAGCATAGCTTTCCATGCCTAGTTTTCCCTGAAATAAAAATTGGGGGGGGGGCAGGGTATCATAGGGAGTTGAAATGAATACAACAATTATTAAATCTTTTCTACAGTTTTTGGGCCTGAAAACTGGGAACAACTATATTTTCCTAAATATTGAATATAAAAAATGTGGTTTAGAACAGCTCAAATATTCCAACTGTTTTGGTTCACATCAGTAACATAAAATATCTGGCAATCATTTCTGGATTAAATATTTGAATGTTTTTTTGTCATTTTATAAAACAATGAATACATTTCCCAAACTAATTCAATTTTGATCCCTCAGAACATATATCCTGTATTTTTGCATCTATGCCAACAGATGGAAGTCATAACCTATCTATTCATTTCTTCTCCCCTCCTCTGTTATTTTTATTATTAATTATCATTACCCTGCTTAATATTATTCTAGAAATGAACCAGTAGCTCCAAGTTAGAAATAATGGTTAAATTCCTATTCTATTTCGTATAATAAGTCAGTTAGAGTCATAATTGCGCAAAGAAGTGGGAAAATGTGCGTTGAGACAAGCACAGGAAATCTGTGATCTTGTGTGGGAGCTGAAATTCCATTAAGTAATAAATGCCTGTCATACATAATAAAATACCATCCTGGGTGTGTGTGTGTGTGTGTCTGTGTGTGTGTGTGTGTGTGTGTGTGTGTGTGTGTGTGTGTGTGTAGTGTGTGCATGTATATGTTTATGTGTGTGTGTGTGAGAGAGAGAAAGAAACAGAAAGAAGGAGAAGGCAGAGACAGAAAGAGTAGGAGGGAAGGACTGGGGAGGGAGAGAGCAAAAGAGAAGGAGAAAGGGAGAGAGGGAAAGAGAGGTCTTTTGGGTTTGTAGTGGAGGTTGTATATCAAAAATCACCTGTCATAAACAACCCTTGTCACATCTAAAACTTAACCCCACTAGCGTGAGGGAGTAAGGTTATTCAAAGGTGAAATGGACCATCACGCAGCACTGATTTATGATCTTGTCTCTGTTCCACTTATTTCCTTTTTTACTCATTTTGCCTTAATATGGCACATTTTCTTTTTCAGATATTTTTTCAAAAGAATTGTTTTCTTGTTCAACTACCCTGTATTTATAAAGACATGTTTTAGTTTGGGAAATAAATATTTTTTGTTTAGTTATTTAAAAAAATATCTTAAACAGAGCTCAAAACCTCTAAAGATTGAAAAAAGTTCCCTGTAGTTATAGCTGGACAAAAAGGCTGCTTGGACATACTTCTTTAAACTTGGCTCAATGAGGCTTCTTTCAAATGAAACGTTCACACACAAAATCCAAAAGACAGGGAAAAACGTATGAGCTTTTTGTTTTGTTTTGTTTATTGTATTTTTAGTCAGTGAGTTTTATCTGGACCATTTTTCTAGAGCCTGGAGTCATTAGTTGTCCTAGTTTTAGATGCAGCTGAAATGGACAATTTTCTGGGCTCCTTCAGTGACACAGGCTATGGGTACAGACCAGGGAACTCAGTTTTCATCTGTGAAATACAATGGAAAGGAAAGAGGTATTATAATTGCAAGCAATAGGTCTGGGTTTGTGCACTTTCATAGATCAGACAGATAGATGTTGGCATGTTTTTGTTTTTTGTTTTTTGTTTTTGTCCTCATCAAAAGATGGGGATAATAATGCCTATAAGGGGGTTTACTGAGATAAGCCTATAATGTCCTGGCATGCATGCAGTACTCGATAAAGAAGTGTATCCTTTCTCTTTTTGCCAACCTGTCCCCAGAATACAAATAGGTTGATTCTGACTTAAATTATAAAGAGGAAAAATTCTATCTTCCACATTTATTGCTCCCAGGGGTTTTCTCTGTAAATATCCACTTTCATGTCTCCCTTTGGTCTGGAACTTCCCTAATGACAAACTAATGGGAAAAATAAATTGTATTTCTTATGCTTTTTACAGCACTTTAAAACACCTCGTGGGCATCCACTTACCTAGCAACTTTCAGAACAGGAACATATATGTAAAAATGAAAGGAGGGAGAAGTAGAGGCTGACACGGCTAAAGTAAGTTAAGTTTCTACCGGGTGCGGTGGCTCATGCTGGTAATCCCAGCACTTTGAAAGGCAGAGGCAAGAGGACTGCCTGAGCCCAGGGGGTTTGAGACCAGTAACTTTGTGAGACCTCGTCTCTACAATAAATCGAAAAAATATTAGCAGGACATGGCAGCCACATGCCTGTGGTTGCAACTACTTGGAAGGCTGGGGCAGAAGGATTGCCTAAGCCCAGGAAGTTGAAGCTGTGGTATGATTGTGCCATGGCACTCCAGCCCGGGCAACAGAGTGACATTCCAACTCAGAAAAAAAAAAAGTTAATCTACTTTCCTTAATTGAATAAGAAACAACACTACCAATTAAAATAACTTGGCAAAGATTAAATGAGGTAATAAACAGGTTAGCGGTTTGACATGTTACATTCTGTTATGGGATTAGACAGACATCAGAGTAAGCTTCAGTATAGAAGGTTTCTAAAAGCCTTTATCTTAAGGATCCTCTAAGACCCATCTCCTCTTACTAACTTCAAATTCTGTCACATATTTCTGTGAGTATATGTGAATCACCTTCACTGCCCTTACATTCTGAAATGGCACAGGTTTCTAAAGGCCGGCAACATTTACAGCCCTTCCTACAGTTTCAGCATTAACTGATTGACATTTTTTAAAAAATAGTTTTATTCTTTATTTTTGAAATAGAGGATAATGTTCCCATGGAATCTTGGCATCCTGAAGGAATAACTTGTGTTTTAAAAATTTGCTTGGGGACATTTGAGGTATTAGGTACTCAAAAACCACATGGTAGTTAGGCAAACCTGTGCGATCAAATTGTATTTGTTCAAGGAAAATTTTGGGTTGCCTCATTCTAGAATGCTGAATGCTCAATAGTTTCCTGACTTTAATGGTGAAGTTGGAGAACTTTCCTTTTGGAGAGTAGTGATTATTTTTTATCTTGTGGTGGCAATACAGGAATTTGCCTTTGTGGCAGGTCTTCTGATGCTAATGTAGAATGATTGATTACCTACTCATTATTCTTAGAGTTGTTCTGAAATCCCATGAAGGAACCAAAATGCAGTACAGTCCTCCCTTGGTAGCCATGGGAATTAATCCCAAGAACTCCCTCTACTCCGGTTGATGCCAAAACCCGTGGATATTCAAATTTCTTATACGAAATGGCATGGTATTTGCATATAATCTATGCACATCCTCCTATATATTTATAAATCATTTCTAGATTACTTATAATTTCTAATGCAATGCCAATGCTATCTAAATAGTTGTTACATTATTTTATTTTTAAAGTGTATTATTTTAAATAGTTTTTTAAAAAGTATTTTCCATCTTAGGTTGGTTCCATCTGTGGAACTGCAACCCATGGACACAGAGGACTGATTTTTCCCTCAGATTAAGGCATTATACATATTATTTAGTAATAGAAATTGTATGTATTGGTTGTACTTTGTCTCTACAGGGTTTAAAAAGTCCCTTCCCCCACCATCCAAATTTAGATTTGGACTGCCTAAGACCTGAGAAAAGACTGTTTGTTTTAGGGAAGTGTGTAGATACTTCCCTCCTATCCCCAAACATTTCTTCACAGGAGATGAGGACTGTGTTGTCTCTGGGTTGCAAAGCCTATTGTTACTTCATGAGGGAAACTGGAGAAAAAGAAAAGATGGACTATGCTTGCTGAAAAGGAGCCTAAATCTGTTCTTCACTAGGAATTACATATACACACATATATAATAATCTACCAGATCATATTGATATGTTTCCAACCAAAATTCAAGGATAGAGATGTGTGTGTATTGGGGGGTATTTTTCATTTGTTTATTTTCACTTAAACTGTAACTACTTTCTTCTATATCAAGAATCTGGGTTTTCATGAATGCAGAAGATGATAAAATTGGAATTTTCATAATTACCCTATTACTTTACCTCATGTTACAAACATAATAGTCTTAAAATAATCATACTAAAGTTTTCAGCATTAAAAATTACTGGGAACTGTTAAAATAGTTTTTGTGTATGTTTGCACATTATATTCAATTTTTTAAAAACTTCACTACTTTTCTTAAATATACAGTCATTATATAATATACTGTCTACCTTTAATCCTCACTTAGTCTAAGTTCTACAAGTAACTGTATGTTTAATATTCATCATCATTCCTAATGTTAATAATTCTCTACTCGTTTTGGTGTCTAAAGTACATTCTGTAGTAGATTCCTAAGGAAAAAAAGTAGAAACATTATTCCTTGGGTTCTTGCATGTTGTTAAAAATTTGTGCCCCTTATATTTGAAGGTGAGTTTTGTTGAATATAAAATCCATGACTCATATATTTTTAAAGTATCTTAAATGCTACTCCATTTTTCTTCTGGCATAAAACATTACTGTCCATGGCTGGGCACAGTGGTTCATAATCCCACCACTTCCGGAGAGCAAGATGAGAGGATCACTTGAGGCTAAGAATTCGAGGCCAGCCGCGGCAGCATAGTAAGTCCTGTGTCTATAAAAAATTAAAAAATTAGTTATACTAGTGTACCTATAGCCTCAATTACTTAGGAGGATCACTCAAGCCCAGGAGTTTGAGGTTACTGTGTGCTATATTGTACTCAACCTGGGAGACAGAAATTTTTCTGTCTCTTAAGAAAAAAATAACTGTCCAAAAGTCTGATGATAATATAATTTTCTTTCCCTGATGTCATTGTGTCTTTTGTTTCTTTTTGGCATTGATACTTTGTGTGGACAGAAAATAAATTGCTTATGTTTCAAGGTATGTGATAGGCAGAATTCTATGATGACTTCCAAAATGCCCACTCCTTGGAGTACACAGCCTATATAATCCCCCCTGTTATGGACTGAATGTTTGTGCTTCCCCCCATCCCTATGTTGAAACTCTAAACTCCAATGTAATGATATTTGGAGACAGAACCTTTGGATGATAATTAGGATTAGATTAGTTCATGAGAGTACTGCCCTCATAATGAGATTGGTGGCTTTGTAAGAAAGACGAGAGAAATCGTTTTCTCCTTCCACATGCTTACACTGAGGAAAGGTCACGTGAAGACATAGAGAAAAGGCCATCGTCTGCAAGCCAGGAAGAATGCTCACCAGAAACTGACTATACTGGTACCTTGATCCTGAGCTTCCCAGCCTCCAGAACTATTGTTTAAACCACCAGTCCATGTCATTTTATAAAGGAAACCCAAGCAAACTCCTTTGAGTGTAAGTAGGACCTGTGAATACAATGGGATCATCATTCTTATTATTAGGTTGTTTATCATAGCAGACTGGAAAGAGATTTTCCTTCTGGCTTTGATGAAGTAATCTTCTATGTTGTGAGAGGACTACATGGCTAGAACCTGGGGACAGGGCATAGGAACCAAAGGAATCCTTGACTGGCAGCCAGTAAGAAAATGGAGCTCTTAATCCTACAACCACAAATCACTGAATTCTGAGACCCTGAGTCCCAGGCATGATCACAGCCCTGGCTGACACCTTGATTTCATCCTGGTGAGATCTAAGTAGAGGATCCAGGTAACCCATGTGTGTACTCCTGACACACAGAGATGGTTACGATGATAAATGTGTGCTGCTTTAGGTCACTAAGTTTGTTATTTGTCATACAGCAATGGAAAACTAATGCATGGTGCAAGTTAAAAAGTTTTGAATATGCATATGTATCGGGAACTATAATAAGATAATAAGCATACTCATCACCCATTAAATTTCTGTTTACCTTTTGTAATCCATCCCTCTGATTCTATCTTAACTTTCCTTATTCCTAGGAAACTATTGATCTGCTTGCTTTCACTGCAGATTAGCTTGTATTTTCTATATAAGTGGAATCCTACAATATGTACTTCCTTTTTTTTGACTTATCTCTCTCAGCATAATTATTTTGACATTTATCTATGCTATTGTGTATAACCATAGTTCATTCTTGTTCATGGCTGAGTAGTATTCAATTGTGTTCATTTGCCACAATTTATTCATCTATCAACTGTTGATGCACATTTGTGTTGCTTCTAGTTGTCAGCTATAACAAATTAGGAAGTTATAAATATTTGTGTAGACAATTTTGTTTGAACATATACTTCATTTCTCTTGACTAAAGACCCAGAAATGAAACACATTGACTATATGATAGATGTGTGTTTATTTCTTTTTTAATGTCCAAGCTTTTTTTCAAAACAATTTTACAACTTTACTTTCTTAGCAAAAGTTAATGAGAGTTCCAGATGCTCCATATTCTTGCCAATACTTGCCATGCTGCATTTAAAAAAGTTAGAAATTTTAATAGATGTGTCGTGTTATACTGGGGTGTGGTTTTGATCTCTATATCCCTAATAGACATTTAAGTTGACCATCTTTTTATACAGATGGCTTATTTGCCATCTGTATATCTTATTTTATGAAGTGTCTGTTCAAATATTTTGTCAATATTTGTAACTGGGTTGCTTTTGTTTTTATTACTGAGTTTTGCAATTTTAAAAAATATATTCTGGATACAAGTCTTTTATATAATTTGCAAATATTTTCACTTAATTTGTGACTTGTCTTTACATTCTATTAAGAGGATACTTCAAAGAACAGAAGTTTTTTATGAAGTCCAATTTATCAATTTGTCTTTCTATAGATTGTACATAGATGTCATATCTAATAAATTATTGTTTAACCCAAAGTTACAAAGAATTTCTCCAATGTTTCAGTAAACTTTCAGGATACATGTGAAAATCAGTAGCATTTATACATGCTGACAGCAAACAATCTGAAAAAGAAACCTAAAGAGTAATCCCTACAAAACTGTAAATAAAATAAAATTCATAAGAATAAATTTAACCACAGAAGTGAAAGTTCTCTATAATGAAAATGATAAAATATTGATGGAAGAAATTGAGGAGAATACAAACAAATGGAGCGATATTCCATGTTCATGGATTGGAAGAATCAATATTGCTAAATTGTTCAGCCTACCTAAAAGGATCTGTTTACAGATTCAATATAATCCATATGAATATACCAATAACATTCTTCACAGAAAAAGGAAAAAAAAAACCTAAAACTTATATAGAATCACAAAAGACCCAAACAGCCAAGGTCATCCTGAGCAAAAAAGAAGAAAGCTAGAGGAGTCACATTACCTAATTTCAAATTATACCAAAAAGCTACAGTAATCAAAATTACATGATACTAGTATAAAAACAGACACATGGGCCAATAGGATGGAATGGAGAACAGAAATAAATCCATACATTTACACTCAACTCGTTTTTGACAAAGGTGCCAAGAATACACATTGGTCATCTCTTCAATAAATAATGTTGGAGAAACAGGATCTCCATATGCAGAAGAATGAAACTAGACCCCTATCACTCACTGTATACAAAAATCAAATCAAAATAGATTAAAGATTTAAATTTAAGAATCTAATCTACTGTAAAACTACTAGGAGAGCTGTCCATCAAAACTGGACTGGATTTAAAAAATGTGGTACATATACATGATGGACTATTGCACAGTCATAAAGAAGAACAAAATTATGGACTCCTCAGCAACTTGGATTGGTTTAGAGTCTATAAAACTCAGTGACTTATCACAGAAACAAAGAACTGAGTACAAATGTTCTCACTCATAAATGAACCCTGAACATTTACCATAACACTATAATAATGGGATTGACACTAGCCAGAAACTGCCAGGGGAGGAAAAGAGGGACATAACATTAATAAGGGTATCTGACCTCAAACCAGGCAAAGTGGGGACCAAAGGTAGGCCCAAACTTTACCTGTATGATGACTTCTTGTATACCTAATCCTGAATTGTACCCCACATCTTTAAAATAAAATAAATTTTAAAAACTATTAGGAGAAAACAGGGATAAATGCCCAGGTAAAGGTTTTTGTGTGTGTATGTGTAAGACCTCAAAAACATAAGCCACCAAAGCAAAAGTGACCAAATGGGATCACATCAAGCTAACAGGCTTTATCACAACAAAGGAGGCAACTAGCAAAGTGAAGAGACAACCCACAGAATAGGACAAAATATTGATTGATAAGCAATCAATAACCAGAATATATAAGCAGCTCAAACAACTCAAATTATTTGATTAAATAATTTGATTAAAAATGGAGAAAAGATTTTAATAACTTGATTACAAATGGGAAAAAGATCTGAATATACATTTTTCAAAAGAAGGCATACAAAGGGCCAATAGGTATATGAAAAAATGGTCAACTTTACTAATCATAAGGGAAATGCAAATCAAAACCACAATGTTATATTATCTTACCCCAATTAGAATGACAATTATTAAAAATAAAAAAATTACAGATGCTTGTGAGGATGAAAAGATAATAGAATTCATACTTTGTTAATAAGAATGTAAATTAGTACAGCTGCTATGAAAAACAGTATGAAGTTTTCTCAAAAATCTAAGACTAGAACTACCATATGATCCAGCAATTCCACTAATGAGTATTTATTCAAAGGAAATATAATTAGTATATCACTGGGATACCTGCATTCCCATGTTATTGAAGCACTATTCACAACAACCAAGATATGAAATCAACTTAAGTGTCCATCAATGAGCAAATGGATGAAGAAGTTGTGGTATATATGCCCAGTAGAATACTGTTCAACCATTAAAAAAATTGAAATCATGTCACTTGAAGCAACATGGATGAAACTGAAGGTTATTGTGCTAAATGAATTAAGCCAGACACAGAAGACAAATATTATATGTTCTTACTCATATGTAAAAGCTAAACAACTTTATCTCATGGAGGTAGAGAGTAGAATTATAGACACCAGAGACTGGGAAGGATGAGTGGGCAGAGAGCTGGTAAAGAGGTTGGTTAATAGGCGTAAACAAACAGTTAAAAAGAAGGAATAAGTTATAATGTTTGATAGCAGAGTAGAGTGACTATAGTTAACAGCAATGTACTGTAGATTTCAAAATAGGTAGACATGAGGACTTGAAATGTTTCCAACACATAGAAATGATAAATACTTGAGGTGATAGATACCCTAAATACCTGACTTGATCATTACATATCCTATGTATCCCATAAGTATTTACAAATCTTAAGTGTCAAAAAGAACTTCAATCCATTTTTTCACCCATGTACAAAAATTAACTCAATTTGGATCATAGACTTGAATGTAAAACCTAAAATTATAACTCTTGCAATTTACATTTGTTGTATATGGATTTATCATGTTACAGCATACTCAGTTTTTTGAGTTTTTATCAATTTTTTGACACCTATTGGCATGATCATTCATTCTGTTAATATGATATATCACATTTAATGATTTGCCTGGGTTGAAACCATCCTTGCGTTCTGGCAATGAATCCCATTTGATCATAATGAATAATCTTTTAAATATGTTGTTGGGCTGGGTGTGGTGATTCATGCCAGTAATCCCGGCACTTTAGGAGGCTGAGGCAAGAGGATTGCTTAAGTCCAGGGATTCTAGACCAGCCTAGGCAACTTGGCAAGACCTCATCTTTACATTAAATCAAATAATTAGCTGAATGTGGTAACATGGGTCTGTACCCTGTAGGCTGAGGCCATGGTAGCCATAAGCATGCCACTGTGCTCCACCCTGGGTGACAGAGTGAGACTCCAACTGAAAAAAAAGATGGGTTGTTGAATTCAATTTGTTTATATTTTGTTGAGATTTTTGCATCTATATTCATCAGGGATATTGGCCTATAGTTTTGTGTGTTTGTGTGTGTGTTTGTGTGTGTGTCTGTCTTTGCCTGGTTTTGGTATTAGGATAATATTGGCCTCATAGAATGAGTTTGGAAGTATTCTCTCCTCTATTTTCTGGAATAGTTTGAGTAGAATTGATGTCAATTTTTTAAATGTTTGGTAGAATTAAGCAGTGAAGCCATTGGGTCCTGGGCTTTTCTTTGAGGGCAGATATTCTATTACTGCTTCTATCTTGTTATTGATTTATTCAAGTTTTGTATTTCTTTATGTTTTAATCTTGATAGATTTTATGTGTCTAGAAGTGTATCCATTTCTTCTAGGTTTTCCAATTTGTTGGTATATATAGTTGCTCATAGTAGTTTCTAATCCTTTGAATATCTGTGGCATTAGTTGTAATGTCTCCTTTTCTGTCTCTGATTTTATTTATTTGAGTATTTTATATTTTTTTCTTAGTTTGGCTAAAGATTTATAAATTTTGTTCTTCTTTAACAAACTTTTTGCTTACTAATCTTTTGTATTTTTTGTTCTCAGTTTCATTTATTTCTGCTTTGATTTTTATTAATTCTTTTCTCCTAATTTTAGGTTTGGTATACTCTTGTTTTTTAGGTGTGTCATCTAGTTATTTAAGATGTGTCATCAAGCTGTTTATTTGAAGTCTTTCTATATTTTTTGATATAGGCATTTATTGCTATGAACTTCCTTC
This sequence comes from Cephalopachus bancanus, assembly GCA_027257055.1. Taxonomy (NCBI): domain Eukaryota; kingdom Metazoa; phylum Chordata; class Mammalia; order Primates; family Tarsiidae; genus Cephalopachus; species Cephalopachus bancanus. The sequence continues at coordinate 9,102,850 of JAPVLO010000009.1, read as the reverse complement.
TTAGTAATGCTTTTCCCTTATCCCATAGGTTTTGGTAAACGGCGTTTCCATTTTCGTTTGTTTCAAGACATTTTTTTTTTTTGAGTTGGTGTCATACTCTGTGAGACCCAGGCTGGAGTGCAGTGGCATGATCACAATTCACAGCAGCTTTGATCTCCTGGGCTCAGGTGATTCTTTTTCCTCAGCCTCCAAATAGTTGGGACTACAGGTGCTCACCACCACACCAAGCTAATGTTTTTACTACTTTTTGTAGAGATGAGGTCTCACTGTGTTGTCCAGGCTGGTCTTGTACTCTTGGCCTCAAGCAATTCTCCCACTTCAGCTTTCCAAAACACTGGAATTACAAACATAAGCTACCAGGCTCAGCCTATTTTAAAATTTTCTTCTTAATTTCCATTGATTCACAGGTTGTTCAGGAGCATATTGTTTAATTTCCATATGTTTTTATAGATTCCAAAGTTTCTCTTGTTATTGCTTTCTAGATTTATTCCATTGTAATCAGAAAAAGATAGTTGCTATGATTTTAATGTTTTTGAATTTTTTGTGATTCATTTTGCGGGCTAAGATATGATCTATTCTTAAACATACAGACTTTGCAGCAACTTGGATGAATTTAAAGTCTGTCATACCCAGTGATCTATCACAAAAACAAAGAACAGGGTATCACAAGTTCTCACTCATAAGCAGACTCTGAACATTTACCATAATACTATAAGAAAGGGATTGGCAGTTGTGGGATACTGCCGAGGTGGGTGCGGACACAGCATCAATTAGGATACTTGATCTCAAACCAGGCATAGTGGGGTCCAAAAGGAGGCCCAAATTTTGCCTGTATGATGACAACTTGTATACCTAATCCTGAATTAAAATAAAATTTTAAAAAGATATAGTCTATTCTTGGAAACATCTCATGTGTTGAGAACGATTGAATGAAATGTTCTGTAAACATCTATTAGGTCCATTTTGTCTACCATGCATATTAAGTTAGGTGTTTCTTTGTTGATTTTCTGCCTAAATGATCTGTTGAATGCTGAAAGTGGATTGTTGTAGACCTCAACTATTATTGTGGTGAAATTTGTCTCTTTTAGCTCTAAGAATGTTTGCTTTATGTATCTGGATGCTCCAGCATTGGATGCATATATATTTACAATTGTTATACCCTTTTGCTGAAGTGACTTTATTATTATATAATGACATTTTTGTCATATTTTACAGGTTTTGTCTTGAAATCTATTTTATAGCTACTTCTGCTCTTTTTTGGTTGTCATTTGCATGAAATATCTTTTCCACTCCCTTATTTTTAGGTCATGTGTATCTTTATAGGTGAAGTGAGTTTCTTATAGGCAGCATATATTTAGATTATTTTTAATCCAGTCAATCACAGTATGTCCTTTTATTGGATAATTTAGTTCATTTATTAATACATTCAATATTATTATTGATAGATAAAGATTTACTACTGCCATTTTGATATTTGTTTTCCAATTGTTTTTTTGACCCTTCCTTCCTTCCTTCCTTCCTTCCTTCCTTCCTTCCTTCCTATTTTTTTGTGTGCAAAAGTGATTTTTTTCTGGCAGTATGTTTTAACTTATTGTCTTTTCTTTATTTATTCTTGTGTTTGCTATATGTTGTTTTTGTATGTGTGTGTGTGTGTGTGTGTGTGTGTGTGTGTGTGTGTGTGTGGTTACCATTAGGCTTGCCAATAACCTCTTATAACCAATTATTTAAACTGATGGCATCTCTGATTACAAAGAAAACAAGCAAAGAGAAAACTAAAAAACTCTACATCTTAACTCCATCCTCCCTCATCCTACTTTTTGACTTTTTGTTGCCTCTATTTATATCTTTCTATGCTGGCTATATTTTTAAAAGTTGTAGTTATTAATTTTTGACAAGTTGGTCTGTTAGTCTTACTACTAAAGATTTATGTGACTTACATACTGCAGTTACAGCATTAGAGTATTCTGTATGTCTGTGTACTTATTATTAACAGTAAATTTTATACCTTCAGATGAGTTCTTACTGTTTATTACTATCTTTATCTTTCAGATTGAAAACTCTCTGTAGCATTTTTTATAAGACAAGTTTGATGTTGATGAAATCCCTCAGTTTTTGTTTGTCTGGAAAAGTCTTTATTTCTCCTTCAAGCAGTGAAGGATAATTTGCTGGATATAATACTCTAGGTTGCAAGGTTATTATTATTTTTTTTGATCCCCTTTAGCACTTTGAATGTGTTGTTCTACTCTCTCCTGGCCTGTAAGTTTTTCTCTAAAAATTCTACTGCCAAAGAATTCCTTCAATATGTCATTTTCTTCTTTTATTTAACTTCTCTTAGGATTATTTATTTATCATTGATCTTTGAGACTTTGATTATTATATGCATTGAGTTAGTCTCATTTGGGTTGAGTCTTTCTGATGTTCTATGACCCTCTTGTATCCAGGTATTTATATCTCTCTCTAGGTTTTGAAAGTTATCTGTTATTATTTCTTTCAACAAATTTTCTACCCCAATCTCTCTTTCTACTTCTGCTTTAAGGCCAACAAATCTTAGATTAGTCCCTTTGAAACTATTTTCTAGATCTTGTAGGTGTGCTTCAGTTTTTAAAATTATTTTTTTCTCCTCTAACTATTTTCAGATAGTCTGTCTTTAAGTTCATTAATTATTTTTTCTGTTTGATCTATTTTCAGCAGAATTTCTGTTTGATTTTTAAAACTATCTCAGCCTCTTTGTTGTATTTCTCTGATAGAATTCTGAATTCCTTCCACATCTTATTTTGGCATTTATTGAGCTTCCTAAAGACAGCTATTTTTAATTCCCTGTCTGAAAATTTATATATCTCTGTCACTCCAGGACTAGTTACTAGTTTTCTTATGTAGTCTGGTGAGATCTTTTTTAAAATTTATATTCTTGATGCTTGTGAATGCTTATCGATGTCTGGGCATTGAAGAGTTAAGTATTTGCTCCAATCTGATCTTGTTTGTACCTTTTTTTTTTTTTTTTTTTTTTAAAGAGGGCTTTCCATGTATTCAAAGGGGATTCAGTGTTGGGATCTGAGCCTGTGTTTACTGCAGCCTTATCAGCACTAGGGGGCACCCTAAGCCCAGGAATGCTGTGCCCCTTGTAGATTTAAAGAGAACACTGTCTTGGCGGAGTTGGATAAGGGAGAGTTCCCTGGGTTACCAGGCCGTCTCTTGTTCTCCTCCCTCTCTTTCCTCCAATCAGAAGTAGCCTCTCTCCATGCTGGTCTGCCTGGAGTTGAGGGAAGGGTGATGCAGGCGCTCCTGTGACCACCACAGTTTGGTGACACACTGGGTCACACCTGAAGCCCACAGCCTTCCGGACCACCCCAGTACTAAGGCTTGCCCATGGCCTATGGCCACTACTGCCAGGCCGCCTCTGTTGTTTATTCAAAGCCCAAGGGGACTTTAGTCAGCAAGTGATGAATCTTGCCAGGATTGGATCCTTCCCCATCAGCGCAAGGGATTCAAACCCATCTGTCTCAGTGTGGGTCTAGAAATACCATTCAGGAGTTAAGTCCAGAAGTGGGGGCTTTAGGAATCTGCGTGGTGCTTTCGTTTTGTACCTGAACTAGTACCCAGGTTACATGACAAAGTCTTCCGCACTCTTACCTTTCCTTTCCCAAAGTGGAAGGAGTCTCTCCCTGAGCTGTATTGCTTCGAGTTGGGTAAAGGGTAATGCAGGCATTCCCCGAGCTACCACAGCTGGTGTCACACTGGGTCACACCCTAAGCCCACTGCCTCTGAGACCAGCAAAGCACCAGAACTTGCCCAAGGACTGCAGTTCTTGTAGCCCGACTGCCATTCAAATGTATTACAACCCACAGGCCACTTTAGCCAGTTGGTGGAGAAGCTACTTGGGACTTAGGTTTCTTACGCTGGAGCTAAGAGTTCTCCTCTGGCCCAGTGTTTGTCTAAAGGCTCCCTTTGTGGGTGCCAGCAGAATTCTGCCCTGTGTTGTGTTCTACAGGGCAGAACTGAGTTTCAGCGCAAAGTTCCACACCACTTTGCTCTTCTTTCCCCATGTACACCGATTTTCTCTCTGCATTCTGTGCTGCAGGAGGATGAGGTAGGGGTGGTGTAGGTGATGCAAAACTGTCTTTTCTGCCCTCTTCAATGCCTCTTTCTTTGATATTATGTTAAAACCAGGACCACGTATGTACTCTGAATTGTACCCCACATCTTTAGAATAAAAGTAAATCCATCTAAAAATTAAAAAAAAAAATAGGCGCAGTAAGAAGTCATCTGATATTTTGATTCTTATGAAGGTGCTATCTTTCCTGGATAGTTGTTCAATTGGTATTACTGTGGGGAGATGATCCCTGAAGGATTCTGTTTGGCCATTTTACTTCACCTCCTTCACTTTTAATATATTTTGAAGTCGAGTAGTATGGTGCCTTCAGCTTTGTTCTTCTTGCTCAGGATTTCTTTGGCTGTTCATACTCTCTTTTGGTTTCATATGAATTTTAGAATTTTTAAAAAATTTCCTTGAAGAAATGACATTGGTATTTTGGTAGAGTTTGCAACTGCATCTTTAGATTGCTGTGGGTAATGCAAGCATTTTAATGACATGAATTTTTCTGATCCATGAGATGTCTTTTCGTTTATTCGTGTTCCTTTCTCCACTAAATTGTTTTTGCAGCCTTGTTAAAAATTAATTGACCATATATGTGTGTGCACCTACTTTTGGACTCTGTTCTGTTCCATCTGTCTATTTTGATGCCAATACAACATTCTCTTAATTAGTGTAGCTTTGTGTAAGTCTTAAAGTCAAGTAGTGTAAGTTGTTAAATAATGAAAAAAGAAAAACTTCTGCTGGTATTTGTAATAGAAAAATATCAGTTTTTTAGATCAACTTAGTGAGACCTGACATCTTTATCCTATTAAGTTTTTTGAATCATTTAGTATGTCTTTCCATTAATTTAGGTCTTCTCTAATGTGTTTTAATAAGATTTAATTATTTTCCCAATGGATTTGATTCTCTTTTGTTAGTTTCATTTTTAGGCACTTGATATTTTTGTAATCATTAGTAAGGATTTTTTTAAAGTTAAAATGTTAACTTAAATACCGTAAATTTTTTGTTTTCTTTGGAATGCAGTTATATAAGTTTTAATTGTATAATTACTATAATCATGATACAGAATCAGATCCATCATCCAAAAAAATTCCCTCATGTTGCCTGCGATAGCTTGGTTTGTTTGACCCTCCAAATGTCATGTTGAAATTTGATCCCTAGTGTTGGACATGGGCTTTGTGGGAAGTGTTTGAGTCATGAGGGCAGATTCATCATGAATGGCGTGGTGCTGTCCTGGCAATAATGAGTGAATTCTCTATTAGTTCTCTGAAAGCTGTTTGTTAAAAAAAAAGCCTGGCATCTCCCCGCTCTCGCTTTCTTGATTCTTCCTTTCTCTTGTGATCTCTGCACAAGCCTGGCCATTTGCCTATTTTGATGCTAATACAACACTCTCTTAATTAGTGTATCTTTGTGTAAGTCTTGAAGTCAAGTAGTGTAAGTTGTTAAATAGCTAAAAAAGAAAAACCTCTCCTGGTATTTGTAATAGAAAAATATCAATTTTTAAAGATCAATTTGGTGAAACGACATTTTTATCCTATTAAGTCCTTTGAATCATTTAGTATGTCTTTCCATTAATTTAGGTCTTCTCTAATGTGTTTTAATAAGAACTAACTGTTTTCCCAATGGACTTGATTTGGGTTTGAAGCTTTCTGATATTTTCTTTTACTCCTCTTAAAATGTTGGGCAGAAGAAAACAACCAAGGAGAGTGAAAGTATTGCAATAAAACACAACTGATAGTATATTAGTTTACGCATGTATTTATAGTTATTAAGTGCACGTATTGCATATTCATTAAGATAATGAAAGGTGTTATGTGCTGCTAAAATATCAAAATATGAAGCAGATTATTTGGGTTTAATATTGCTAAAGTTTTCTTTTTTATTTTAATTTCTTTAATAGTCATCTTGCATTATTTAAAAAGAGGCTTTTTAAATAAAAATTAACCAAATAAAAATTTTGTTTATGTTTCATAATTTATTTGGTTGATTGTGTGCTTTTTACATTTTCTTAAAGTTGAAAATGTGTTTTTCCCTTTTTGGGAAGTGTGGAATAGAGGTTTATAATCCCTCTCATTACCATCTGAAGCCTCCCTTTTTTATTCCTGTCATCCTTGTCTTTGAAGCATAAACAGCACAAGTGTCCCCCGACAATGGAGGTGATAAAGAGAGATGAAGTAGCTCTTTAATTTCCATGGGGGTTTTCTCCAGAGAAATACCACCATTCCTGTTCTTTCATATTACTTTAGTCCTTGTCAGAATGGCAGACCATTTAATCAATAGCAATCATCAACATTTATTGAGCCAGGCACTTCTCTAACACTTTATATGGATAAACACTTTTAAACCTTCTAACATTTTCATAAGTATTGATATTATTCTAATTTTATAACTGAGAAGACAAAGCAAAAGCATAGTGCTTATACGCCTAGTTGTCAAGCCATGTAGCTAGAACTCAATGCCGGTAATATGGCTCAGAATCCATGTGTTTAATTAAGCACTGTTAAGCATGTTTGCTCTTACAGAATAAATAAGTGTCAGTTCACTACATGTTCTTGCCTTAATCAGAGTTAGACCTTATAACTTTGACTTAGTAAGTACATGCAAGTTTACCAAGGCATATTCAAACCTTAGAATTTACTGTGTATATTTTTCTTCAGGAATACTAATAATAGATCATAACTTTATCAGAATTCCTCTATTTTTTTGTAACTTATTGTTAGGTTAAAATCCCAGTGGAGCCTCCAAAATGTTAGGTCAGAATCCCATCAGGGCCTCCAAAATGTTAGGTCAGACTGTATGGGGATCTGGTCTCTGATCTGGTGCTGTGCAAAAGATGCAAAGAATTGCACAGAAGTTAAATTGGAAAATACAACTTATTTATAAAATAAGTTAGAGAGAGAGAGAGAGATTCATCTCCCCAAGGTAGAGGAGGGGGCCAAAGCTAGAAAACACGACAGCCACAGCTCAAACAGTAACGTGACCTGACCACAGTTTAGCAAAGCAATGGCAAAACATCTGCTTGAGATTGAATGCTTTTTGTTGTTGTTGTTGTTGTTGTTTTGAGTTGGAGTCTCACTCTGTTGCCCAGACTGGAGTGCAGTGGCCGCTCCCGGCCACCACAGCCTCGACTTTCTGGGCTCCGGCGATCCTTCCGCCTCAGCCTTCTAAGTAGCCGGAATTACAGGCGTGTGCTACCACACCCAGCTAATTTTTTGATTTATTGTAGAGATGAGGTCTCGCCTGCCCAGACGGGTCTCGAACCCGTGGGCTCAGGCAATCCACTCACCTCAGCTTCCCAAAGGCGCGGGATTACAGGCTGAGCCACCGAGCCGGCTTGAATGCTTTTAAACCTTCCTTTTGATGGGGGCAAGTGGTTAAGGTGACTGGGTGGTGATCTGTTCCCCATCATCATGAAGGGGACAGGTACACACAGGTGATGGACGGCAGACAGATGGGTGGACTAATCACATGACTGTTGCCATGTCGATAGGGTCTGTATCACAAAGGTCACAAAGGGCTGATTAGGTTAACGTGTTTACAAAACAAGCTGGGGTGGGGGTTATAAAACAATTATCAATAGCTACCTCTGAGAAACCAGTTCTGTCCTTGCCCTAGAGGGCAAGCTAGGAAATGTTAAGAGAATATGACAGAACAAGGCAGTGTCAAGATGGCTACTCACTGGGTAAATCAACTCCATCTTGTTCCTTTCACTTATATTTGTACAAACTTGCACATGCATATTCACACATGTCTTACGGGTATAGCTAAGTTACCATTTACACAATTTTCTCTATCTATTCCACATTTGTGATAGCCTTGGAGAGAATAAATAGTTATTACATTTTAAGAAACCAATACTTATATATGACAAATATTTCTGCTAACTATATCTTTATAGAATTGAGGTACTTATACAGTATTTATTTCTACATGTCTTGACAGAAATAATAAAATATTGATAAATCAGCATTACTTTCAATTCTAGCAGTTGGGCTAAGTAAATTAAAAACTATAAATAGTTAAAAGGTTGGAGATTCTACGGATGTGTAATCTGGGGGAAAAAATAAACTTTAGTCTTCAAAATTATTTTCTTTACCAGAAAAAGCATATCTAGGAAGACATAACATTTTGTACTAATGAAATTATTACCAACTGCTGTTATGGTCAGGGATGTAATATTTCCCCTTTTGGTCTGCATTTTGAAATTTGCACTGGAAGAATTTCAGAATGCTTAATCAAATACATGGATTCTGAGCCAAAATGCCTGAATTTGAAACTCAGCTCTATTGCTTGACCACTAGCTTTATAAGCACTGTGCTTTTTCTTTTTCTCCTCAGTTATAAAATTGGCATAATATTAATGCTTATCTCATGATTGAGAGTGTTTATTCATTTAAAGTATTATAAAATTGCCTGGCTCAATAAATGTTGACTATTGTTATTAAAAAAAGGAATCAAAACATTAAATGGGTATTTATAGCATAGTTCATCTTCTAGATCTTATTTAGCCTGACAATTCATAGTGTTTTAAACCAAAAAAGGATTTCAGGAATTATCTGTTTCAACTGTTTCAGTTAAGTATGAAAAAAACAAGGTTGAGGAAGGTCAAATTATTTGTGTTGAATTGGCCAGTTTATTAGTACTAAAGTTAGGATCTTAACCAAAGCCTTAGTCTATATTGTTTGAGGGGAAATGAATAGTCTAATTATAATTGGATTTGCAAGCAAAAGAAAATAGTAATTTAAAGTAGGCATTCAGAAACCTTCAGGGCAATTCATGGCTATTAAATTGAACTTTTCACCTTGTTCTTTACTTCTTGTTCTCTATTACTCACGGTGTTACATTAATCATTACTTTTCATATTTTTGTGCACATGCACATTCACACATGTCTTACGGGTATAGTTAAGTTCCCATTTACACAATTTTCTCTATCTATTCCACAGTTTGTGATAGTCTTGGAGAGAATAAATAGTGATTACATTTTAAGAAACCAATACTTATATATGACAAATATTTCTGCTAACTATATCTTTATAGAATTGAGGTACTTATACAGTATTTATTTCTATTTGTCCTGACAGAAATAATAGCATACTTAGTTTTATTATTTAAATACTTAATTTTAAATACTTAGTTTCTTCTTGCATTATTTTTTTGTTTTTCATAGAATGCTGCCATGCTTTTTGTTTGTCCACAGGCTCAGAGGAACAGATTTCAAAGCCTGGCTAAGGAATTTTGTGTTTTTTAGGTAGTTTGAGTTATCATCTGAACCATTCCTCAACTTCTTTTTCTTCTTTCAGAAAAGTAAATCCTGATCAAAGACACTCTACTCAGACAGATTCGTGGAGTACAAGTGAAGTGAAATGTTTTCTTTACTATGATCAAGAGAGATGAACTGGCTATTTTAGTCTCCAAATAGGAATTTATTATTTGTGCCCATTAGACCTATTTTAATCCATGGTCAAAATATTCATAACATAATAACATAACATTCATGTTGTTGTTTTACAAATGTCCCTGTCCTAGGAGACACAGCTATTCTAAATAATGATCAAGAATGAGGAAAAAAAAAGGAGCAGAAATGATAAGCTACACTATTCTCTCAAAAAATGTCTTGATTATGTTTGTTTGTGACAGAGAAAAATGGGGGTGGGGGAAGAGGAAAAGAGTGAGAGGGAAGAGAGAGGACCACGTCCCCACTTACTGGAAAACTGAATTAAGTACTAAAGATTCAATAAACTTTTATTACTGGTTTATTAAGTGTCCAGTACTTTGCTAGGTATTCAGGATGTAGCAATGAATAAGACAACATGCCACATAGCCAGGAAATGTTCAGACCAGAATTCAGCCCAGGCCAGCTATCTCCAGAATCACATCTCTTAGTTACTATCTACCACTAAAAACCTTCCTCCACAGGAAATTATCATTCATTATTCTTCAGTTAAAGATGAGGGAAAAATTGTATCATTGCTTCCACACTAACATTTGGCATAAAGTAACAAGCATTGATATCTGGAAGTTACATCTCAATTACTCAAGACATCTCGGTGAAATTTATTATTATTATTATTATTGTTATTGTTATTATTATTTAGAGGCAGGGTCTCACTCTGTTGCCCAGGCTGGAGCGCATTGATGCGATCATAGCTCACTTCTGGGCTCAAGTGATTCTCCTATTTAAGCCAATCGTGTGCCATCATGCCCACCTAACTTAAAAAAAAGTAGAGACAGGTCTCTTTAGGTTGCCCAGGCTGGTCTTAAACTTCTAGACTCAATCAATCCTCTTGCCTCTGCCTTTCAAAGCACTGGGATTGCAGGTGTCTGGCTGAAATTTTAAAACAATATTAAAGTATGGATGTTTTCTAATAAGTTGTTTTTTTGGTCGTGCCTGAATTTCCATGTTATCTTTTCTGATGGGCAATTCAGTGTTCTTTTAAAAAAGATATTAGATAGATCTTTCCAAGTTCTTAGTTGAAAAATGCTTCACTAATCTTAATCCCAGCTGGGTCCCAGCCCTTTCCTATTGAAAGAGGTAGAGCAAACTCTAGGACAGTGCTGCTGGTATGGATAACCCTGTGTTCAATTCCAAGCTCTGCTACTTAATGAACTGTTTTATCTTTGAGACGTGACTTAATTTCTCTACATCTTCAGGGCTTTCTTTCATTTTGAAAATATATATGTCACAGGAATATCACTTACCTGAAATTTGTATTACCTTATAAATAAAATATTGTTTTCTTCGACCCTGATGTTAGGTTGCATTCAAACATTGGGTATATTTACTGCAAAGCGAGAGGGGCAAGCTGGAAGGTCTCTCCAGGTCAGAAATTCTAGAACTCTAGCCAGAGACATTAGGCATTTCCCCTGTAGTCTATAGAACATCTGACACTATTTAGAATTTTTGTGGAATCAGCTGATATCTTCTCTTTTTGAACATTTTGGATAGTGTAACAATCTTTCCAGCTTCCTCAGGACTGGTTGTGTTATCCTGCTTTCAAACACTGTGTTCATATTGCAGGTAATGAAAGTGAAAACCCTGTAAGGATAAGTATGATATGCCACTTCCCTAAGATAATTATCGTGTAACTAAAGTACTGGTCATCAACCATTCACTCAGCACTCTTCCTGGCATACTGCCTTACTTCTTTATAAAAAGGCTCAGGGAGAACAAGTCGTTTCTGTAGTACACTCACAACATTTATGGGAGAGGCTCCATAAATCTCTTCAGTGTGTAACAATGGGATAATAAAACTCCGGGATTTGGAACTCACATTGGTTCTCATCTTTTCTCCAGACCTCTGTGATTTAGAAAGTCCATATGTTAAAATCTCAGAGAAGCTGATTCAGAGAGACCGTCTTTAATTTGGAGCCTGCTGGTGACCTGTTTATTTATTTGCTTCCTCTTCTTTTTTTTCCAAACTAAGATTTTTCACAGGACTTTATATAATTTTTCCAGCTTTTCTGGTATAAACCATCTGTGGTCATTTTGCAGTCTCTTTAGGTCATGAGAAAGTTCTGTCTTTCCTGTATCGCACATATACGACCCCTGCTCACCACAGTCACTATTTAGAAGTGAGCAATTCCATTTGTCTCTAAGGAGTTCAGATGTAGTCGCAATGCCAAACTTGTTGCCTATCTATAATTGTGAAAAATTTTAGAATTCTCGCACATTTAGACAGCTCACTGGTCACTTTTCAAAATAAGTTTTCTCTCTCTCATCTCAAAGAGACAAGCTATTATAGAAACTCTGTGAGAAAATGAAAGTTTTAAAGTGCTCTGTCTGATATGTTTTGTACAGTAGTACATTTATGTTGGTTTTCCAGATACTTTCAACTTTTAAAGTAACCATCGGAAGAACAAAGAACATGCACTATATTGCCAGACATGTATTGTCAGATATATCCTGTCCTATTTGCTTTCAAGACTTTATCACTTACCTTTTCTCATTAGACAAATTCTTGTATACCAAAAGCGTATCCTTGACTACTGTAATCCACAATGCTTCAGAATTCCAAAACACCAACTATTCCACATGTTGACCTTTGAATATACCCTGTCAGCTGGGTGCAGTATAATCCCAGCACATTGGAAGGTGAGAGGATTACCTGAGCCCCTGGGTTTGAGACCAGGTTGGGCAACTTGGCTAGACCTCATCTCTACAATAAATAAAAAAAATAGCTGGACATGGTGGTGCATTCCTGTAGTTCTAGCTACTTGGAAGGCTGAGGTGGAAGGACTGATATTTTTTAATCATATAGGCAAAAGTTGTCTTATTACTTTAGATTACAGTTTCTATTTACTAGAGAGATTATCAACGCATATGTTTCATAGACATTTAAATTCTTTCTTTGGTGCACTGCTCCATTTGTGAGTGTTCCTTAATTTGGTGCGTGATGTGCTTCCCTGGGATTCATAAGAACTCATTTTATATCAGGGAAAATATCAGAATCCATATTTATTGGAAGCATTTTTCCATTTTAGTAATATCAGAATCCATATTTATTGGAAGTATTTTTCCATTTTAGTTTCACCTTTTTATTTTGGCAATGGCACTTCGTGATAGTACCTGCAAATAATGAAATTTAATAATTTTTTCTTTGTGAGTTTTCCACTTAAGTTTGACTTTTCATGTAAAATATTGAAAATATTTACTTACTTCCTAGCTTTTATTTTTCTGTTTTGAACTTTTAGTATTTAACTTTATGATGCTCTTGGAATTATTATTGTTTTCTCTCAAATAATTGATCAATTCCCCCCAGGATCATTTACAGAATAATGTTTTTTCTAGTCATCATATGTTTTCTTACTTGTTACATATTTTCCTATTGATCATACATGTATCATACACCAGTTTCTTATTATAACTATGGGTGTTCTTGGGGTCTCAATTATACCCCCATTGACCTGTTCATTCTTCTAGTTTCATAGTTTTGATTACTAGAATTTTATGGTAAATTTAACATCTAGTAAGACAAATTCCTCATGTTACTATATTATTCTTTACAAAACGGCATTGGTTTGTCTTGTTCATTTCATCTTACAAAAGATTGTAATTATTTGCCACGTTAAACATATAAGATTGGGATTTTTGCATAGTATTGCACTAAGCCTTAAGATACTTTGAGATGCAACAACAGAAACCTTTTAGCATTCAGTATATTTTTCTCAGTTGGACTAACACTTTTCCCATATTGAGAGACAGTTAACTGTTGGGTTATACTTTTGTCCAAGGGTGCAAAAATAGTGTTTGACTGATGGTGATTTAGCTCTATAAAGAATATTTTAAGAAGACTTTGCAAAGTAGCTCTCACAGCTCCTATTTTACTTATCTGGTAACTTTCTTTAAAATGTTGACATGAGGCCGGCCTCAGTGGCTCAGCCTTGTAATCTGGAATTACACTTCGGGAGGCTAAAGCAAGTGGATTACCTGAGCCCATGGGTTCAAGACTAGCCCGGGCATCTTGGTGAGACTTCATCTCTACAACACATAAAAAAAATTAGCCGTACATAGTAGTGCGTGCCTGTAGCTCCAGCTACTTGGAAGGCTGAGGCAGAAGGATCACTGGAGTCCATCAGGTCGACACTGGGGTGACTGTGAGTGTGCCACTTCACCCCAGTCTGGGTGACAGAGTGAGGAGACTCCAACTCAAAAAAAAAAGTTGACATGAGTCTTTTGTCAGTGGTAAATCCCAAGCAAATATTTAATCCTGAGACTTTTTAGCACATTAGTGGCTCCTTAAACAGCTTCCATATCTGAATGAGTTTTAAAAATTCCTCACTGGAAATTTGTCCTAAAATCTCCTTGGAAGACTATTACATAAACAACAAAAAAATAGTTTTCACTCATCTAAACCTCCTTATCTGTCTATTGTTTTTGGGTTCCATTCAGTTTTTTTGTTGTCTCAAATGCATGTGTCCTTGTTTCTGGTGGGAATTCTTGCTAAGTGATATGTGTCTTTCTCTTCCTTTGGGATTTGAACTATCCCAGAACCATCTTTTTCCTTTTTTTCCCATAAATTCTGCTTCTCAGATGACAGTGTATGCTTGACTTCACAAACATCTGAATGAAAATTGCTTATCTTCCTTTTGAAATATGCATTGTAAATTGAGGGCACTTCATTTTTAGAAAAGCACAAGGTGATAATTTAATGTGTATATAGACAGAGTTTTTATGTGTAGAATAACTACAGTAAGAATAGTTTTATTTTTAAAAGTAACAGCAGAACAGCATCTTTAGATAAGAAAGAAATTAAATTAGTTTGAATAATTCTATTTATCTTTTGGCTTTTGAGCAACAATTTTGAAAAGAAGACTCACTGTTATGAAAAGGAGGATTGTTTCTTAATTCTTATTTTATGTTTTTATCAGATATTGGTCTAGTAATAAACCACAAATATCTAAATGAAGGTGGCTGCTAATGCTAGGAAGATGTTGAGCGAAGAAACATTTTGTGTTTGGGGAATTTATTACAGTCTTTGAAAATTTCCTGCATTTTCTATACCATTTAAGAAATGAAGAAATTTTGACATTTTTCCATAGTGATGCCTTTCAGATGCACTAGGGTAATGCTTTTAAGATATAATTTAGGAAAACTTAAGAGACGAGATCAGATAATTTAAGGAAGACTATATTTGCTTTAATTTCAATAAAAGCTGTAAAATTGAAAATGTTTATACAAATGGAAAATTAAATGAGTAAGATATAGACACTGTTAATTGAGCCTGAACATATCCTAGACGCAGAGTGGCTGTAAACATGCCAGTGAAATGTGCTACTGAGAGTCAGACATTTTTCATCTATCTTCAAGTTAACAACTTTAGACTCTCACGACAGTAGGAGTCTGATGGTACTGAGGACAATCTTCCACTGGTTCCCAGGCATGATGTTTATTTGAGAGCCTGAACTCATGTGCTCTTCTATAGTTTGTGAACTGTTTTCCTTGTTGAGAAGTAAAACAACTTCTCTCAGAAAAGATGGATTGCTATCAGATATTTAATTTTAATTTTACTTTACTTTAAAAGGTTAAGCATAGATTCAGTTATTGCTATAGTTTGGATATGGTTTGTCTGTGCCTACCCAAACTTATGTTGAAATTCGATCCCTATGTGGTGGTGTTGGGCCTAGTGGGAAATGGTTGGGTCATAGGGACAGATCCTTCATGAATGGTTTGGTGTCACTCTCACAGCAATGGTAATGAGTTCTCACCCTCGCAAGAATGGATTAGTTTCTTCCAGAGTGGGTTGTTATAAAGAGAGTTTCCTCCTCCTGTAAGGTCTTCTTTGCACATGTTCACTTCCCCTTTGACTTTCTCTGCCATGTTTTGCCCTCACCAGAAACCAAGCAGATGCCGGTGCTGTGCTTCTCATACCTCCAGGCTGCAGAACTGTGAGCTAAATAAACCTTTTCTCTTTATAAATCGCCCATCCTCAGATGTCCTTTTATAACAACATGACACAGACTAAGACAGTTATTATCTAATTTGATTCAAATTTAATTTTTGTTTTTTAAGAAAATGTAAGCCAAAGATGCCACACAATAATAGTAATGTGCCTAATCACAAAACATGGATAGGAATTTTTTTAATAAAGAAAAATCTAATAATGGCCTCTAGCTGGAATTTGCTTTCTTCAACAATACATTATCATGGAAGAAACAGCTGAATTTTCTACCTAAACATTCACAATTACTTCTTGAACAGTGAAAAATATATCATTTGACACTGATCAGCTCATGCAGAATATAACAAAAAGAAATGCAATGATTATAAAAACAAGACTAAAAGAAAAAGATTTAGGCAACATTTAATATTTACTCAAAAATATTGATTGATTATTTGCTCTGTTAATTGACCATTTGCTAGTAAACAAAAATCTGCCAATTAAGTGTCTGCATTCTAGAAAGAGAGTTTAAGACACAGGTACCATATGATTCAAATGGCTATAATGCAAATCACTTGTGACTCACAGACCAAATTTGGTCCACTGCCTATTTGTATAAATTTAGTTTTAGTAAAACATAATCATGACCATTTCTTTGCAAATTATCTACAATGACTTTTGCACTACAATGGCAGAATAGTTGTAACAGAGACCTCTGGGTCCCACAGCCTAAAATATTTGCTATGTGGCCTTTACAGAAAATTGGTTGACTTCTGGTATGATGTGTTGGTGGCAGTAAGTGATTTTTGAAAAGACTTGGTAAATTTTTATATAGAGTGATCTAATAAATGCTTTCTGAGAAGGAATATCTGAGGAGATCTGAAGAAAGTAAAGGAAAACACTCTGCAGATTTGGAAGAAAAGAATCCAGACAAAAAGAACTAGAAATGCCTGAGAGCTAGGGGACATGCTTGTCATATGTGAGAAACAGTAAAGAGGCCAGTGAGGCTGGAGTATATGGAATTGGGGTGGGGAGTGGTAAGAGGTACTGTTAGAGACAGCAAAAGTGTGAGGGGTTGAGGGTCTTGTGGACCCACATGATGACTTTGCTTTCACTCCAAATGAGCCAGTAAATCACTGCGGGAGTACAGAGTGAGTCAAGGACAGACATAATATGTCTTATATCTTAAAGAGAAAACCTCCAATTGTGGGTGTAAGGTAAACTGGGGGAATAGTGGTGGAAGCCATAAGCTCATTTGGAAGGCTAACTACTACAATCCTGGTGAGTGACAGTGGTGGCCTAGACCAGGGAGGCAGTGGTAGAGGAGGTAATAATCTGGCTGGGGCTAAGATACATATGTAGAAGGTAGCCAATAGGATGCTTTGACGGACTGGATGTGATGCATAAGAGAGAAAGACATCAACAATGACTCCAAGGTTTTTGTTCCAAGCAACTGAAAGAAATAAGGCATATTAACAATTTACTGGAGCTGGGCTCGGTGGCTCAGCCTGTAATCCCGTGCCTTTGGGAGGCTGAGGTGAGTGGATTGCCTGAGCCCACGGGTTCGAGACCCGCCTGGGCAGCGAGACCTCACCTCTACAATAAATCAAAAAATCAGCCAGACTTGGTAGTGCATGCCTGTAATTCCGGCTACACAGAAGGCTGAGGCGGAAGGATCGCCGGAGCCCAGCAGGTGGAAGCTGCGGTGACTGGGAGCGGCCACTGCACTCCAGTCTGGGCGACAGAGTGAGACTCCAACTCAAAAAAAAAATAAAAATAAAAATAAATAAATAAATAAATAAATAATTTACTGGAATTGGAATGACTAAAAGCATAGCAGTTGGGTTGGTTATTTATCCATCTATGTATTTATTTATTTTTATCCTCCCATAGTTTTTATTTTCAGTTTAATAATTCAGGAATAGCGATTTACAAAAAAAGAAAAAAAGTTTCTTTCAGTAGGTGAAGACATCAGAACAGAAGGAATTTCTAGAGCAGCAGATTCCAACTTACTCATATCTCACTATATGACTTCTTATCAGTTTTAAGACACTTTCCTTCATTCTCTGCCTCATTTTCCTTCTCTTTTGTGCTATCCCCATCCTCTTCTTCAGTCCTTGGCCCTCATTAATCCAGCACAATAAGGTGGGTCTCATGACTCCACACCCATAACTGCCAAGAGTTTATTTTTGAACATACACCTGTTGAGATGGCTATTAGTACCCAAACAATCATGTTGAATAGACATTCAGATATTTGATATGAATCCGGGAAGAAGCCTGGGCTAAAGACAAAAATTGGGAAATTATTTTGGCATAGAGATGACAAGCTATGAGATGACCTGAGAATAAGTGTAGAAAGAAAGAAAAATAAGAGGTCCAAGGACTCCAAAATTTTGTGTTTAGGATGATGGGGAAAAAAAACAAACCAGTAAAGAGATGAGAAGATCCCACTGGAAAGTCAGAAATGGAACCGAGAGAATGTGGAAGCCAAGTGGAGAAGGTGGTTAAAGATGGAAGGAGTGAGGGATTATTGCAAATGCTGCTGAGGTCAGGTAAGATGAAGGCTAAAAATTGACTTTGGATTTAGTCATTTGGGACCATGAAAACAGTTATTTTGGTGCAGGAACAATAGTCCAGTTAGAGTAGATTCTAAAGAAAAATAGGATATACAGGGAAAGAATATAACTATGGAGCAAATGGATAAAATGAAGGTAGATAACTCTTATGAGAAGTTTTTCATTGAAGACAATCAGGTAAATAAGACAGTATCTAGCGGGAGAAAAAAGGGAGAACTTTTTTCTTTAAATAGGAGATATTACAGGATTTTTGTATGCTAATGAAAGTAATGTCTGGGGGGGGGGAGAGAGAGAGAACCCTAAGGGACAGACTCTGGTGTGCAAGTGGAAGGGTGGTCTTAGATAAGAGCATAGAGGGTGCATCCAAAGAAAAGCAAGGAAGATTGAGTACACAGCTCAGTTAAAGATAGTGAAATAGGTTTTGTGGTAGACCCATGTGAATGTTCTCTCCAAACAGATTTTTTTCAGCATAATAAAAATCTAGGTCATAATTCACAGTGAGGATTGAGGAAAGTGGGTGAGTGAATGGGTTAGGGAAGTGAATAGAATTGCCTAGCAACATCAAGGACCCAATTGATGTCAATCTGTTAAAAATGGGCCTAGTGAGCATGGTTGAGTGCATTGTTTTTTCAATTCTGTTATCGTTTTTGTTGTTGTTGCATGTGAGAACGACATAGAAAGTGATATTTAACTAGGTTTGGAGTTTTGACAGAGGGCTACTATGGAAGGGAAAATGGACAAGGGAGTAAGAGTGATTATTCTGATGAATTCTCAATCTAACCTGAATAAGAAGAAGGTAAGAATAGAACTTGGTTAAGCACTCTGAAGAAATGAAAGAATAACTGGAGATCCTAACAAAGTCAAATAATTGTTAGAGTAGGGGACAAGAGCAAACGATCTAGAAAGATAAGATGTGGTAGCTGGAAAGAGGGGTGTTTGAACTTGAGGTTAGGGAATGGTGCAGTTATTGGTAAAACACAGGGGTGTATACTTTGAAAGGTGGCTTAGGCAGAGTGGAATTATCTGTTTTAAAACACCGGAATTTTACTTCACAGCCCATACTAATTAAATCAGAATGTCTGGTGGTAGAAACAGGACATGAGTAGTGTTTTTAAAGATTGCTGGATGATTTCAGTGTCAGCAAAGTTTGGGAACCACTGCTGTAAAGTCAACCCTATACCTTTTGGTGAATCATTTTGTGAGAACTAAAGAGGACAAATTGATCTTGGCAGAAAGTCAGATTTGTTCTGAAATTATTTCTATGTAAATGGAGCATAGGAAATGAAAACAAGAACAATAACAAAAACAGCTGTTGGAAATCAGCCGGAAATGGTGAGGTTATTACGATAATAAAGTTGACAATTGGAGAATTTGAGGGGGTGCTTCAGTTTAGACGATAACTTGAATAGCTGTTTGACCTTGCTCCAGGTCCTTAACTTTATCCTTAGCCTTCTCTTTTGTAAAATAGGATAAAGATATATACCTTTCAACTATTGACTTAATCTAAACATCCTTGGCGGAGTGCTCCTAATAAAAGTAAATTTTTCAATTGAAAACATTTTTTGTACCTTCTTTATAAATGCCTATGTAATGTGCCTTTGTTACCCAAGTTTTCTATACTTTTCCATATATCTGTAAATATTATACATTATGTATAATTTATATAAATCAAGTAAGATCACAAGACAACAGCCAATATGACTGGTGTGTAACACTTTGGTAGGCTGAAATCAGCTTCACTGCTTTTCTCTTAAAGCTGTTGGATGATAAAATATGACTATGTCGGCCGGGCTCGGTGGCTCAGTCTGTAATCCCGTGCTTTGGGAGGTCGAGGTGAGTGGATTGCCTGAGCCCGCAAGTTTGAGACCCGCCTGGGCAACTTGGCAAGATCTCATCTCTACAATAAATCAAAAATCAGCCGGGCGAGGTAGCGCATTCCTGTAGTTCCAGCTACTTGGAAGGCTGAGGCGGAAGGATCGCGGAGCCCAGCGGGTCAAGGCTGAGGTGGCCGGGAGCAGCCACTGCACTCCAATCTGGGTGACAGAGTTGGACTCTAACTAAATATATATATATATATATATATATGACTATGTCAAGTTCTTCATCCTCTCTTGCCTTATGAAAGGATTATAAATACTATTTCAAAGAAGAAAGATAGGAAATTTGCCATCATTCACCTAGTTTCACTTTGGGGAAGCTTTACTGTTCCATGGTTAAAATCACAGTGTGAAGTGAGGCAGGCATGAAACTGAATTTTAATTGTATTTTTTGTTACTTAACTTTTCTGAATCTCCTTTTGGGTCCGTTGAGATAATATATGTCCTAATTTTATAAATTAGTAGCTGACTCATAGCGAATAAGTGTTCAACGAATAGTTTTTATCACTATTCATAATTTATGGCCACTTTAATCAGGGTCATTTACAGGTTTCCAAGTCAGGAATACTACTAAGAGAATGAGAAGTAATGTATGAAAAATATAAACATTCCTAATATTAGAATAATTGCTATTTCATTATTTCTGACAGTTTTTCCTCATACTTTGTTTATTCAGAACATGAAGATTGCAAGGACACATATTTAATTTCCTCTGGTAAAGTGCCTGGCAGGAAGTTGAAAAAAAAAGAAAAAGATGAATTGCTATGTAAGTCCTAAAAGTTATTTAAGACATGAGCATCACCAGGATAGAAACCTATCTACGGAAATGGTATTTTTTCATGAGAAAATGACCTATTGTCCCCTCTTAAAATTTGCTGAATGTGAACTTGCTGAAGCGTAAGCACCGAGAGCCAGTTGTGCTGGATTCCAAAAGAAGCCTTTCAGTGGTGATGAGCCAATGGCAGCATACTGCAATACTCACAGAAATCTACTGCTTCATGGGTGAAAGAGGCCCTCCAAAATTATCTTTAATAGTGTGGTGCTATTTCACATAAAGCTGTAAAACTGTCTATATGAGAAAGAGACCTTCAGTCCAAAGTCTCTTTGGTCCCTTTTACTTTGATGTTTCTGACTATTATGTAATAAACATGAATAAGCCTAATTAGAAAATTTCAAGCCCTGTAAAAGTTCAGAAAATTTCAAGTCAGTTAACCTAGCTAAGCAGTCTTGGCATGATTGTTTAATACTTAATGCATTCTGGGCCATAAATTAAACAGACCTTCACAGGAGTTTAAATAGCTTATTTGGGGGGTGGCCTTCAAAAAAAGTTAGCTTGAAAAGTGATATGGAGACCTAGGAAAAAGTATGATTTAATGCCTTCTTTTTTTTTCTTCTTAAATGACCAAAGTCTTGTATTTCACAAAATTACTTGGTGTATATCAATACTAACATATTTTTGGTAGATTACTTTATTACCATTAACAGAAAGGGATAATGTTTGATGGTGAAGGTCTTTTTCTGTTGGGTGTACAAAAGACAAAGAGCAGGAAGGGCTTATTTTCCCCGAAATCTAAGCAAGAGTTAGCAGGAATTTCTAGCATGACTTTGAAAGAAGACAAACATACTAACATGACCTTCACTTTAATTAGAAAGTATAAGCCTTTTAAAAATCTTATATTAAAGAGTCATGTGCAAAGGAGAAATTTAAGTTAAATTTTTGCTGTTTTTGAAAAATGAAAAACTTATGTCTATTTATCCTTTGCAGTATTCCAAGTCCTATTATTTCCAACTTACATATTAATGGTGTCATATTTGTCAAGTTACTTTAACTCTTTGAGCATTGTACTCTTTTTTTGGAGTAAGCTATAAAGACTGAAATAAATTTTAAAAATGTGTATTACTTTATTCTTTGTCACTAAATATAGGCCATATGGGATTCACCATGACTGGAAGAGTACAGGCACCTTGCTGAATAAATTTTCTCAGTTTATCTGACATAAGATCTCATCTCATTTCTTTTTTATAAAGTGAAAATTAAGATGGAAAATCGAGATTTCATGCACTGTGGATGAGTTATCCCTCTTTACTCCTGCTCATCCAGCAGTGTATACTTCTTCTAATCTATTATGTATGCTGCAAGTTGAGTTCCCAGGAAACAAACTCTCAGATGCTCTTCATATCAATGCTCATGATGGAAAAGAAGATAAGGAAACAGTACTGAATTGAGAAAAAAGTCAAGCTCCAAGGCAGTCTTAGCAGAAGCTTTAGTCAACCTCATAGGAAGTTATGAATAGCAGGTGACACTTCACCCTGAGTTGACTATGAGTTGGCTATGGGCCTTTATAGTCTTATACAAAACAGTCTAGATGCAGGCCACTTTCAAAGGAAACTTGACCTCAGACAAAGTGACTTTGCATCTGAGTCAGTACTCAAGATTGACAAGAGGTCTTCAGCTAGGGGCTGTCTATAGGCAGCATGCCCCCACAGCAAGGATAATAAGTTCATCTCAGCAGAGGGATCCGAATAGCATTTTCTTGTATTTACTAGTGAGAAAACATGGGCCTGTGCAAGGAGTGTTCTCAAAGCCTGGAATATCATGTGACCCTGACAGTTGGTGCCATAATTATGCTAAAGTGAGTGGATGTGGATCCTTATTCATTCAGGTTTTATGCTGATAAAAGAAAGCACTAGAAGATATTTATCAATGAATGATGATAAAGTAGTCAAGATTTAAAACTCATATTTGAAAGGGCATAAAGCATTTGGAAGTAATGTACAGAGCACTAGAACTGAATAAGTACTCAATGAACTCAAATGTTAGTTGAATAAGTGTAAGTGAGGAAGAAGTTGCTAAGGTCATACTGTTGAGGAGAGGTTTATTGGTCTTCTAGCTCAGTGAGGCTTTATGGAGAAACGATTAGTGACAAGAAAAAGGGCTAAGAGTAAGATGGACTTTGGGATATATATTTAACATAGAAGTTCAGAATAAGAAATGTAACATTGTTGGAGAGAAGGGATAGAATGGATCCTGGAGGATCTTCTGTAGACTTAAATTTAAAAAGAAGAGAAGTAGTATGGAGTGATTTGGTGAAATACTTCTGTCATAAAATTTTAAGGAATGTATCTGGGTATCATAGACAAGATAAGGCACATAAAAGGCAGTCTGTGCAGGCATGGTTATTTTAAATAAAGAGAGTGTGAAGTAGGGAGGTTGAGACTGGGAAAGGAGGTGGTTTCAATTATTCTCTGAAATGTTTAAATTAGCATTAGTATAGCAGAGAATGAAGCAGGGGTTATAAGGAGAAATAATTTAGTTGAGTTATTTTTACTTGGAAAATAATGTATATAGGCTTCAAATTATTTGGGGCTATATTCAGTGAGTGTGTGGTATGCAGATTGAGTTTTGAAAAGAAATGTAATTTTGTTGTTGTTGTTCATGACATTAGGTTATAAAACTCCCGATTCTGAAAGGGCTGTAGAGATCACTTACTTTAGTGCTTCCATTTTACAAGTGAGAGTAGCCAGGGACAGCAAAATGAACAACCTGCTCATAGCAGTGGAGTGGCAGGACAGGAAGGCCACCCCCAAGGCTATCCTCTTCGCCATTTCTTTCAGATACCAAGAGAAGAATGTGGATCATTTATAATCCAAGACTGTGTTACTGCATCTGCAGAGGGATTTTTAAACAATTAAACAGGTAATAATATTTAATGTTAACCTTATACTAGTATGATATATACTGGGACTTCACCCTTGCTTCCAATCAGAATCATTGAATGAGCTATTTCAAAAATGTAGACTTCTAAGTGTATTTTTAAAGGTCCACAAGTAGTTTTGTTACTGAAAAGCATGACTTAAAATGCAAATATACTAACAAACCAAAAAGCATAAGTGATAACTCAAGGATATTATACCCACAGGAAAAATTGTACTGTGCTTGTGAAAACCAAATGGAATGTGTTTTATATGTATATTTGTACATTCTCTGAAATCTTTTGCCTGTATGAAGTTATCTGCAGGAATCCTGACTCTATTAGAGCATTTTACGGATGGACACAGATTGACTCAGAGCCTTTCCGTACTGCCTCCACAGGAGACTAGGGAGGGGGTGAGTTTTGGAACTCCTCAAATGTAAAATATTAAAATAGCATATTTATGTAAAAATAATAAGTATTGAGAACAACTCAATTTTTGGTGAATATTTTAAACTATGTATAGTTTTCCAACATATATATTTTAATCTGACTATTATAAATCAGTGTTCCAGTAGTAAACAGATTGTACATTTAGATTAGGATAATTTCTTTTTTTTTTGAGTTGGAGTATTACTCTGTCGCCCAGACTGGAATGCAGTGGCCGCGCTCCCGGCCACCGCAGCTCGACCTGCTGGGCTCCAGCGATCCTTCCACCTCAGCCTTCCAATTAGCTGGAATTACAGGCGCACACTACCACGCCCGGCTAATTTTTGATTTATTGTAGAGATGAGGTCTCTCCAAGTTGTCCAGGCGGGTCTCGAATCTGCAGGCTCAGGCAATCCACTCACCTCAGCCTTCCAAAGCGCGGGGTTACAGGCTGAGCCACCAAGCCAGGCAATTTCTTTTTTTATACTTAAAAATTTTTATTTTAAAGATGTGGGGTATGATTCAGGTTTAGGTATACAAGTGGTCATTGTACAGGTAAAGTTTAGGCTTCACTTCACTTGGTTTGAGATCAGGTACCCTTGTTGATGAAGTGTTTCAAGATGATTTAATAATGAATTTAACATAGAAAAGTGGGTGTACTTATGTGAGTGTAGAGGAACTACAAAGGACAGTACAGTTAAGTGACTGGTATCAGCAGAGCTGTTACCATTTTTCAAAAGAATGAGAGGAGGAAAAAGCAGTTACTAGAATATGGAAGAAGAGCTGCATGTGGAAGGACACCTTGAAGGGAGTAGTGACCTTAAGTCAAGGGACACAGCCAATGGAAGGTGACCACAGGCAGGGAGGAGGCAGGAGAATATATGCTCTGATCTCACCTTTCTCCAATCACCTATCATAGCTCCTCATTGGCCAAACCTAAGACGTCAGAGTGCAAGGGAATGGAGTGGTCGAAGCGTGGAGCTGGGGAGCAGGGGCAAGATAGCCAGTGGAAGAGTGGAAAAGGGAGAAACTGAGGTCTTGAAAAGGTTAATATCTATTGTTAACACTGATATATTGTCAAACATATATTGAATATTTATTATGTATCAGGCTTTGTTACTTGTCATTGGAAACACGAAGATGAATCACACTGAGTCCCTGAAATAAAGGAGCTTACAGATTAGATAGAAAGAACCACAAATACATGCAAGAGTGAAAATGTAATGTCAGTGAAAGGTCAAATTTCAAACAAACACAAGTTTTGAAGAAGGATTTTAGCAACTACTTTCAAAAGGGTATTTTTCTTCGAAGATTCCCTCAAGATAACAGGAAATCCACTTCCAGGAAGAACTTGAATCTGATGGGTGAACAGGGAGAAAAAACAATATCAGGATGTTACATCAGGACCTGAGAGCAAGGAGTAAAGTTGATAAAAGTGTCCAGTTAAAGACACTACACACACACACACACACACACACACACACACACACACACACACACAAATTCAATCACAAGCATTTCTTAAGAAAGCTATTCACAACAAATCTGTTGTGTCTTTTATAGATTTTATGGAAAATTTGGCTACGGGAGTGTGGATAATTAATTTTTAAAAACTATTCCTCATGAATCGACCACTGGGTTATTCTGGCTCTCCCTTCTTCCTCCTCATTTCTTCTTTCTTTCTCCCTCCAGACTTTTCCCAGAAGCTCCAATTATTCCCTTCTATCACTGTTAATCTAGTAAAAAGTACTTTAGCAATATTTTTACTTTAGCAAGTCTAGTGGTTTTCAAATGTTAGTATTACCACAATCACCTCAAGAGTTTGTTAAAACACAGAATTTTGGGGTCTAATAATTTTCCTTCCTAGCAAGTTCCTAGATGATGCTGATGTGGATGATCTGGGGATCGCATTTTGAGTGCCACAGCTTTAAGTTATAACACAACACATCTCTGATGAACACTTTAATTTTCAGATGATTTTATTCCTCTATCAATGTCACAAGGACAGATGCAGATGGATGGTATCAGAAAGCTCCAGTAACTCTGGGGATAATTTTGTTTTAACTAGACTGAATTTAATACTCCACTCTGGTCATTCTGAAAATATTGCATCAGGGCATGGCCCTTCTTTGATTAGAACTTACATAAAACCAAATCATAACATATTCCTTGATTTAATTATTTATATGAGAATCAAGGGACAATAGTGAAAGACCAGAGATTATTACATGATTTTTTAATACTAGTCTGCCACTTGGTAATACTGACTTATATCTAATATATCTCTTCTGTGTTATTTTATTGTTTAGAAAAATAGACCCTTAGCTTGAGAATAAGTGTTTGACATTAAATAGATAGCAAGTTCTACCAAAAATGTCTCTCTGTTCAAGCTACACTTTGATGTATTATATTTTATTAAACAAGTATTTATCAATCCCTAGTACATGTAGAATGCCACCCTGTTGTGGAAAGAATATAATTTAGTGGAGGAAACAAATATACATATACAAAGATAAAGAGAGAGAGTGAACAAATGATAGAAAAGGAAAACATTGAATTTTATGTGAAGTATTGAAACTGCTGACCCCAAAGTGCCAAGTTGAACATGGGTCTACACTTTGTGCAGTGTGTAAGTCTTTGGTTAATGGTGAGTGTTTTCCACAAGAGTAGAACTCAGGATAAGGTGAGCTCTAAAAGCTTGTGTCAGCTACTAGTGAGTCTATGTACAAGTAACAGAAAACTCGGCCAGCAATAGTGTAAATAAGTAAAGACAGGTTTACCTCATTTTATTGGACTTTATTATGAATCACAGATGTTGTGTTTTTTACAAACTGAAGGTCTGTGACAATCCTGTGTTGAGTAGGTCTAATTGGGCCATTTAAAAAATTTATTTAATTTTTTATAACTTTATTTTATTATAGAGATGTGGGGTACATGCCAGGGTAAGGTACATAAGTAACTTATATGCAGGTGGAGTTTGGGACTCCAACTGTCCTCACTTCCCCTGGTTCAGGACCAGGTACCTTTGTGTTGTTACGTGACACCCGCACTCAGGAGTGTCCCATGACTGCTGATCCCGCCCTTGTGCTAGGTGATTAATGTTCATGGGACAATGTGTTTAATAATGAAGAGTTGTTTCTTAAAGATGAGCAGAGAAAGTGGTTTCTTGAGATGAAAACTGCTCTTGGTGAAGATACTGTGAACATTGTTGGGATGACAACAAAGGATTTAAAATGTTACACGAACTTAGTTGATAAAACAGTGGCAGGGCTTGCTCCAGTTTTGAAAGAAGTTCTATTGTGAGCCGGGCTCGGTGGCTCAGCCTGTAATCCCGCGCCTTTGGGAGGCTGAGGTGAGTGGATTGCCTGAGCCCGTGGGTTCGAGACCCGCCTGGGCCAGGCGAGACCTCGTCTCTACAATAGATCAAAAACTAGCCGGGCATGGTAGCGCGCGCCTGTAGTTCCAGCTACTTGAAAGGCTGAGGCGGAAAGATCGCCGGAGCCCAGCAGGTCAAGGCTGCGGTGGCCGGGAGTGGCCACTGTACTCCAGTCTGGGCAACAGTGAGACTCCAACTCAAAAAAAAAGAAGTTCTATTGTGGATAAAGTGTTATCAAACAGCATTATATGCTACAGAGAAATCTTCCATGAAAGGAAGAGTAAATTAATGCAGCAAATTTCAGTTTTATTTTAAGAAATGACCACAGTCACCCTGGCCTTCAGCAACCACTATCCTGATCAGTCAGCTGCTATCAATTTTGAGACAAGACTCCCTCCACCAGCAAAAAGATTATGACTCATTGATGACTCAGATAATCATTAGCATTTTTTTTAGCAATAAAGTATTTTTATTCATTTAATTATTTATTTTTTTATTTTTTTGAGTCAGTGTTTCACTCTTTCACCCAGGCTGAAGTATAGTAACACAATCATGGCTTGCCACAGCCTCAACCTCCTAGGCTCAGGTAATCCTTTCACCTCAGCTTTTGAGTAGTTGGGACTACAGTTGCATGACACTATACCCAGCTAATTTTTTAATTAGCAGTAAAGTGTTTTTAAATTAAGGTATGTGCCTTGTTTATTTAGACATGCTGCTATGATAAGTTTAATAGACTATGGTATAGTGTAAAAATAACTTTTATGCACTCCAGGAGGCAAAACATTTTGTGTGATTCACCTTGTTGTGATATTTACTTTATTGCAGTGGTCTGGAACCGTACCTGCAATATCTCTGAGATATGCCTGTATTTTCTCTGTAACTAGATGTCTGGGAGTACATGGTTTGATGCAGATTTGACAGTTCAAATTCATTGCCAAGATCTTTGTGGTTTTGTTGTGTTTGTTTTTTAGACTTTGCCTTATGGTTTTAAGATGGCAGCTGCAGTTCTATTGTCCACATTTGAGAAAAGACTGAAGGAGAAAAGATTCTGGTCCAACCTGTCCCCATTTATTAGGAAAATACAACCTTTCCTAGATTCCCTTGCAGCATCTTATTTACATATTGTTGGCTATGTGTCACATGGCTAACTCTAACTGCGAGGGATCATAAAAAAGTATTTAACTAAGGACATTGTCATTCAAAATGAAATTAGTTTTCCACTACCAAGAGGGAAAGGAGTGCTATATAAGAGTGTTTGCCTCAGGAAGGACTATACTGTCAGGCTGACGTGACCAGCCCCCTGCCTGCTTCTGCTCTCCTACCAGGATTAACACCTGAGAATGTGGAGCATACAACGAAAATCTCAAGCTCTAATATACCCCTACAATGTAATCCTAGTTTTGGTATTTACAAGTTGTATGGCCTTGAACAAGTTATTTTACCTATCTGAGCTTTAATTTTTATAAACTTAAAAAAGAGACAACAATATTATCTTCTTCCCAGGTTACTGGTAATTTTAAGTGAGACACTATATGTGACATCTTTCTTCAGGGTCTAGCACATAGTGATTGTTCAATAAATTAAGAGTTTTAGTCACTGAGATCTGTCTCAGGGAAATGAAGGAATGAATGTTTCCAGGGTGGCTGCAGGAGAGGATCATGGTGAAATACAGGAATAAATGAAAGACTAACCCATACCTCATTACAGTCTCTCAAATTATTATAGCTGTATATATTAGCAAATTCTTTCCAGTCTACTTTTAGCCTGGCACTGTTCACACTACTAAATTTTACAGACTTGAGTGTTTATGTGAGCCAATGAAAATGAACTGTAACTCATGAAACGTAAGTAGAAGAGGTTTGCGTGCACTTTTGTACCATACATGCAATAACTGCTGGGATTTTTCTCTGAATTGCATTTCTTCCCATGAAATAAAGATGGTAAGTTAGTCATAAACAACTTTCTCCTGATTCAATTCACTTAATTGACTGTGGAATCTGCTTTATGACTTTTGCTTAATATTATGAAAAAATAATTGCTATATTTGTCATGGTAGTGTAGACTGATGTATTATGCCAATTAACATAATAAAATGGCAGCGTCATTATTATGGATCCTGCAGAGCTAGTCATGGTGAAGAGTTGTAAGTTGAGGTACCTGCAACTGAGGTTGAAACTAAGTGATGGGCAAGAATGCATTGCGTCAGAGCCCATGAGAGAGGAGAGACCCCTAGCAGCGCCTCTTAGAGCTACTGGGAGTGAGGGGAGTAAAGGAGTTCATTGCTGAGCCATGATCTTGGTAACTGAAAAGGACAAAATCAAAGCCATGCTGAATTGGCAGGCCAGGACCAAGGGCACAGAGGCTTCAGCTCAAGTAAATACCATGGAGGCACCTGGTGCTGCAAAACCACATCACTTCCAAGACTGACACATGTTTTCCTCTGTTCTCTGTTGAGTGTTTCCATTGCCAAAAGGGGAAAAAAGGGATTTCCTTTCCAAGTCACTTTCTAAACCTCATCTTGCTTAGTTCAAACCATGTTTCCTTTTCATTGAATAGATAATGTTGGATACCTGCAGTATGCCAGGCAGTGTTCTAGGCAAATTGAATTTGTTCTTTTTTCTTCCTGGAGTGTTTGTTCCTTAGATGCATCCCTTGCTAGTTTAAGTTTATACTTATTCAAGTCTTTAATTCAAATATCATGTTCACTGTGAGATGTTTTCCTGCCTAGGTCTTTAATGTTGACCTTCACTCCCCTTCCCCCCTCCCTACTTTATATTCCATACCTCACACTGCTTTTGAATATGCTAAGAGATTTACTTATTTGTGTTATCTATCCTCTGTGTTCACTGACTAGAAGGTAAGCATCATAAGAGTTTTTGTTTGTCTTATTTGTGTTTATTGTATTGCCTGTTCTGTTTCTTTTGCATTGCCAGTTCCTTAAGAGTCCCAGGCACATAGTAAGTATGTGTGGAATGAAATAAATAGCCTTCAAACTAATCTCTTTGTAATCTACATAAACTCCCATGTTAAACAGCCTGTGCAGGGATTATTCTGTCTATCTGGTCTATATATATCCTACTTTTGGCCTTAGTCTTGATACTAGGGCCTTTGATGTGTAAAACCAGGTTAGCAGCGCTTTTTACAGAATGTGATCTTACCAGGATCTTATTCCAACTTGTATATGTGCCAATGTTACATTCTCTGGACATATAGATGGATCTTCTTGACTGGACATCCTGCAGCTACCTGGGTAAATGGGACATCACGTTCATGGTATTCAACAACTCACTTTCAAAGAATTAAGTTTAATCTTGCATTCACTCCTGCTCAACTGCTATGCCCTTTGTATTGAATGGCTTCTAAAAGAAAAAATTGTGTCTCTTGGAGATTTCTCCCCTAATTCTCATGCCTTATTTCTCCAAAAACATAAAACAAATACTTTCTTTTCTTTGAGATTTCACTATAGATAATTCTAAAATATGTCATGTTAGCTTTGTTTTTCATTTTTAAAATAAATTCGTAAGTGGAAACATGCTTATATGATTTATACAAACACAGTGTTAGATAATAATAATACTTGCTCACTGTTATTTTTTACTAAGATTACTTGATTTATATATCTTACATATATTAACTCACTGAAATCTCACAACTCTGTGCATTATTGAATTTTGCAAGCGAGTGAACAAAGTTTAAAGATATTATGTTAGCTGAAGCCTAAATACCACCTAGTTTTTACAATAGTTAAGACAGAATATTTATGAATTATACTCTAGTGTATGTATCTAATGTCAAAGCTGTCAATTGATGAAGACTTTAAGCACTCTTTGGAAAGGTAACAATAAAACAAATATTTGAAGTTCCTACTTTTCTGGTTTCTCAAACCAGATGGGATTTATATTCATATGAGTGCATATAAAAAATTTGCCCTAAGAGAAAAACGCAGGGAAAATTAATCTTACTGGCTTACTCTTGCTATTTGTTACACAAGAACAAAGATCATGAAGACAGAAAAAATAGAAAATAGAAGATAGTAAATGTATGTGTATGAAGAAGGTAGAAACACTAAGCATAATTTTTTTCATAACATCATCATGCAATAAAATGTTTTATAAGTGCTGCTGCAAAAAATATTCATTCCCATGATTGCTAAATGTCACAGATCTGCTTCTAAATTAGAATTAGGTGACTAATTCTAGGACTAGATTAATAGCATACATTGACAATCTTTACGATGATTATTTCTGGCATCTCTTAATTTTTTATTGCTAAGAAAGTAAATCAACACTAACATTCAAGTCTGTGAAATTCACATCATTTTCTTAGCTGTTGTGATTTATGACTTGGTTGTTTGTGTGTCTGGCTTAAATTGTGAGTCCAATGGCTGGAATTCTATTCTCTGGATATCTTGCCTAATGCTAAGCATACTGTTGGCTCTCAGCAAATAATAAATTATTTCAGTCATAACCCCTAACATTTTCGTCTAGACAGTCTTCCATGTGGTGTAGTTGTTTTTGTTTCCATACTTTCATCAATAATAGTAGATTGAATTTTGAGATTTTTAAAAAAATCACAGCTTCACCAAATAACCAATGTGAACCATTCTGGGAGCCATATTTTAAAACAGAACATTTTTGAAAATGCACTAATTAGTTTGGAAGGTTTCAAAAGTCATTTTCATACCAACTAGATTTTAACAAATAGAGAATTTATGGTATAGACATCTGAAGATAAGTGATTTCTGTTCCTCTCTCCATTTGCTCTGTTTAATGACGAATACCTGGGCTATCCCCACATAATAAATTCTCTGTTGTATCAGCAAGAATTCAGTTTTCATTAAAGGTCACAAATCAATTTTATATAATATTTGAAATTCAGAATGATAGATTCATGTTTCCTAAGGCAGGAAGCTCGGCTTCTACTAACATATTTATTCTTCCTATATTTTAAAAGGGCTATGAGATGAAAAGATATCATTCATTAAAACACAGATATAATTTATGTCTGGGACTGCCAAACAAGACCTGGTAACTTTAAGAAAAGGATTATGCATGCTTTATAAAGTATATTGTCATCTGCTTTAAGACAATCCAATACAGCAAAAATACTGTTTATTAGGATTCAACTAGTGCTCTCAGTCATCTTCTGGGTTCCTGCCTCTGTTTTACTTTAATATTTCCTTGTCTTTTAAAAATGAACAATGTGGCTTTGAAAATAGAAATATTTTAAAACAATTAGAAACTAATGCTATGAAATACATTCCAATGAATTCGGTTCTTGAGAAAACTTAACTCACATTCCTTGGTAGTTAACAGCGCTTACAGTAGTAATTTTCAATAAAATGTTGTTTGAATCCCAGTATATAAAGTAGATGAAATGACGTTGGTTACTATAAGAGGACTGGCCTGAAGCCTCATCTATTTGATCTCTCTTTGGTCCTGCAGGGGTACTTGAAAATCCATAGAGTTCTTTAAAATTTCTTGTAATTTATAAGACCCACTGTTTTTTGGTTTAATTCACTTGCACAAGTTATTCTTGCAACTTTTTTTTTTTCCTTTCTCCCAGCTCTTTGACACACCTTTTAGGAGTTTTTCCCAGTTTCCCCAAGACCACTTAAAAACACTTGCGTCTATGGCTCCGTAATATACAAACTTGTGCTTCTTAGCAGTTATTGAGCAATTCTGTGGTTGTGGATTGCATGAATGTCCACCTCTAACATATAACCTTCTTCAAATTAGCTCTGTAACTTTTCATCTTTTTACCTCTTGTCTTTGCCTCTTTGTGGGTGATCGCTTATTACATGTTTGGCAAACAAATTAATTCAAAATGCATTGATGTAAATTAAAATCTATTGTTAATTTTTCTATAGTTATAATTGTGTACTTTTCAGGTTGTTATGCTTCATTCTTGAAAACTAGGCTCCAGCTGAAAACATTGTCACTAAATCTAATATGAAAAGAAAGTCATATCCTGTTGTACTGAGTGGAAGCTGCTATGACAGCGGAGCTATGGGTAGACTGTTTTCTATTCGTGAAGAGTTCCCAGTGGCAACTGCATGTATTTAGGATTTTGAAAGTAAATGTCCCCGAGGGAAGGGTAGGGGACAGATTTTGGTGTTTCTTTGCTCGTTTGGCTCTGGAAGCCAGTTCTCTTAATTCACTTAGCAAATTATCCTTCTACTTTAACATGAGACATTTGATTTGAACTTCAGCAGAGGGCAAAAAAGATAAGCAGCCAAGATAGGTCATGTGAGGACAGTAAGCTTGGCTGACTATGCTGTTCTCTCTGGAGTTTGATCAATATCTGTAGGTGAAAATAACCCTTATTAGGTCATTGAAATGTTTATGAGCTAGTTTCAAGTTTTCTGCTTTCCTAACTTCTTGGCATTATAACTTTCTATAAATACCTAATAGTGGTTTTTGAAAATCAAATATGGATTTTTTTAAAAGACTTATTTGGGCATCACATAAACACTGGAACTTGCAAGATCTTTACCTTCGTGTGCATAAAACAAATTTTGATCCCATACCAAAGTCGTTAAGGGGCTATTGGATTTGGTCATAGATTTGGTCTGCTGGTTTTCTTCCATGTTCCTTCCTTCATGCCAGAAAAACTCTACTTGGTTTTACTAATTCCAAATTATTCTAACAACTTCTTAAGATTGACAAATATTACACTAAAAAATGATAAAGGCTAAGAAGGAGAATAGTTAATAAATTATAATTCATATGTTGCAATGAGTGTCTGTTTTATGAATTAAAGCCATTCACTGTGTGGAGTTTTTTTTCCCTAACATTTTCTTTTTTTTTTTTTGAGTTGAAGTCTCACTCTGTCGCTCCTGGCCACCGCAGCCTCGATCTGCTGGGCTCCGGCAATCTTCCACTCAGCCTTCCAAGTAGCTGGAACTACAGGCACGCGCTGCCACGCCCGGCTAATTTTTGATTTATTGTAGAGATGCGGGCTGGCCAAGCTGCCCAGGCGGGTCTCCAACCCGCGGGCTCAGGCAATCCACTCACTTCAGCCTCCCAAAGCGCGGGATTACAGGCTGAGCCACCGAGCCCGGTCTTCCCTAACATTTTCAAGATTGATTGTTGTGTAAAGACTTTCACAGGATTTTTAGCTCCGAGTAAATTAAAGAATTTAGAATTATAATTAAAATAAAAAACATCACAATTTCTACATAGTATCCAAATATGTGACTACATATTTATACAATCCAATGGCATGACTATTATTTCTGTTCTTCTGTTCTACAGATAGAGTATGTTTAAATTGGACAGATTTATCCTTCGAAATTTTTTTTCTTTTTTTTTTTTTTTGAGTTGGAGTCTCACTCTGTCACCCAGACTGGAGTGCAGTGGCCGATCCCGGCCACCACAGCCTCGACCTGCTGGGCTCCCGCAATCCTTCCGCCTCAGCCTTCCAAGTAGCTGGAACTACAGGCGCGCGCTACCACGCCCGGCTGATTTTTTGATTTATTGTAGAGATGAGGTCTCGTTGCCCAGGCGGGTCTCAAACCCGCGGGCTCAGGCAATCCACTCACCTCAGACTCCCAAAGGCGAGGGATTACAAGCTGAGCCACCGAGCCTGGCTTATCCTTAGAAAATTAAAGTTGTTAAATTACTTCTCTAGGCTGACCTTGTAAGAGATTCTAGAATCTGCGATTTTATTAGTTTTGAAATATTTTTAGCCATTATCTCTTCAAATATTCCTTTTGATGATAAGATTCTTATTCTATCCTTTATGTCTTTTACCTTCTGCTCTAGATTTTCTACCCATTTGTCTCTGTGTGCTTCATTACTACTTTTTCTGATCTCTCTTTCAGTTCAGTAATTCTTTCCTCACCACTGCTCACCAGCTACTAAACCCTTTCAACATGTTATCTACTAAGTTCTAATCTGCTATTATATATTCATTTCCAGTTTAATGCTGAATTTTTTAATAGTGTCATTTTCTTGAACATAATGAGTACTGTTATTTTAAAGTGCCTCTAATAACTCCAATATCCAGAGATTTTGTGGGTTTGTTCTACTGTCTTTTGTTTCTGCTAATATTTTCTTGTCATCTTATCTCCTTGTATGTCTGATTACTGGTATGTTAGTATGTCAGTATGATTACTGGTACATCAGACCTTGTGTTATGAGCTGCATAGTTGTGTTTTCCAAAATTGATATGTTCAAACCATAGCACCTAATGAATGATATTAAGAGGTGGGAACTTGGGAGGAAGTTGGGTCATGAGGGTGATATCCAAACTGACTAAGATGGCTTGCATTCGTAGAAATAATTTGAGACCCAGGAAGAAGTTATTTTACTCGAGGAAAGACTTACTTTCATTTCTGTTGGATGACTAGGGTTACTAGCAATACAGAATTATGTTAGTCCACTTTCCAATGTTGAAACTATTGGTAGCTAAGCTGCCATCTTTAGGCAGGCCTGTCTGTTTTATTTTTTGTTTTCTGGTTCATCTTTACTCCCAGGAATTTCACATGAATCCTTTCCTTCACCTGGCCCTGAAGTTAATTATCTGAATCCTTATCCCCCAGAGGTTATTAAAAGTGTTGCTTATTTGGGAGCACTTGCATAGATTTGGCAAATTGCTTCCAAGAGAAAAATGGTCTGAAATTTTAGTTCACCTCCCTGAGCCTCCATCTTTCCATGAATCTTGTCTCATAATCCTTTTCTACATAGCTGATGCATTTAAGCAGAATTAAAAAAAAAATACTTCGTTAAATTTCCTATTACCTTCTGCAGAAGGATAGTTCTGAGCTATTTAGTCTGCTATTACCCATAAATAGGAGACTTTAGTTATTTCTCTGCATATGTATTTACCTGTCCTACTTTGTAGAGCAAGCTACAAAAGTTTTTCTTAATATATAGCTAGTGTTAGATGCATAGACAAGCTTATTTTAAAAATTGTGTTTATAACTTGACTGTCTCAATTTGAAATGCATTTTTCTAT
Organism: Cephalopachus bancanus; assembly: GCA_027257055.1. NCBI lineage: Eukaryota > Metazoa > Chordata > Mammalia > Primates > Tarsiidae > Cephalopachus > Cephalopachus bancanus. The sequence continues at coordinate 9,066,465 of JAPVLO010000009.1, read as the reverse complement.
AAAAAGCTACATGCTAAATAGGTTCTCAGACCTATTCATTTAAAATTCTGTTTTCTCCACACTTTGTGTTGCATTCTCTAGAATAGAAAAGAGCCTGATACTAGGATTCTTTTTTTTTTTTCCTTTTTCTTTTTTTTTCTTGCAAGTTGTTTATTGAGGGAGAGCTTTCATGAGAAAAAACCTGTGAAAAATTGGGGGCAGCAGAATAAGGTGGGGGAAAAGTCAAACAAAAATGGGCTTCAGCTAAAGTTTGGCCTTACCTATCCCATGAGGAGTTCTAGACTATAAAATGTGCCATGGTATTGTCTCACATTGAAGCAAAAGGGCTGAAATTTTTCAGTCCTGAATTATTCAAGCATTGATCACAAGCTACTCCTATGGAGGGAGGTTATAACTTTTTAGACATTTTCATACAAGGTAATTCCTGTTAGCTCATGGCAATTCTAGGAGAAAAGTGTAACTGTAACCTCTTAGCAACCATCTCACAATAGGTGGGTGCCCTCATTCAGTGAAGGGAATCTGGGCAGGGTATCAATAGTAATTTTCCACATTCCACAAAAATTTCGACAATATTTTTAATACTATGGAATTTAACTTAGAAGAATAATAGTGTTTGTTTGAAAATACACATGTAGATGTTATACTTGGAATATTTTTCTCTCTCTGCTAAACTCTGAGCAACTTTCCCACACTTTCTAACTGCCAGACAGAGAAATAGAACTTTCTTCAGCAACAAGTTCCAGTAGGCTGGCCAAGAGGGAATCCTTGAAGGAAGATAATGGAAAGGTGAGAGACTTTATGGAACCAGATAATTATGAGTTTTTATGGGGTGCTTGTGAGAAGTTACAGAATTAGAGCTAGTCTTAGGCTTTCTGATTTTCTGGTTACCTTCTGTTACCTCCCCACAACCCCCAAATTGTCTTTTCATCTTTTCTTGTCTTGACCTCTGCCTTCCTCACAGGATTTCTTTCTGGTTGTCTATGAAACAAAAGAATGATATGCCTTCCTTCCTTTTTCTTCTCCTTAAATAAAAATACAAACCTTTTGAGGATTCTGTCTGATTGACATTCTTCTGACTATTCACCTGCTTTTTATTTAGACCATGTATTAGACAAAGAAACAAAACAAAATTGCAAGGAAGTTATTTCCATATGTTAAAATGCACACAGATTTGGAGTTATCAGATCTGTATTCAAATCTATTTTGGATCTGTAACTATTAGTTTTATTCAGAATTAGAACTATTATTACTGTATAAATATACTGGGAGAAAGGTCATGGAGAATCTACAAGGAGAAAAAAGTGAACTAATTATTTAAAAAATTCTGCCTAGTATAACTTTATGAAGTTGTCTTTTTATTGTAGTAAAACCACATAATATAAAATTACTACCTTATCATTGTAAGTGTATAGTTTAGTAGTGTTAAGCATATTCACATTGTTGTGAAACAGATCTCCAGAATATTTTCACTTTGTAAAACTGAAACTCTAGATCCATTAAATAACTCTTCTTTCTTTTCTGAAACTTCCTATAATCACCATTCAGTTTTCTGTCTTTATGAATTTGACTACTTTGGATATCTCATATAGGGGTATCATATAGTATTTGTCTTTTTATGACTGGTTTACTTCACTTATCATAATGTCCTCAAGGTTTATTCATGTTGTAGCATACATCAGAATTTCCCTTTAAGGTTAAATATGATGCCATTGTATATATGAACCACATTTTGTTTATCCATTCATCCTTTGGTGAACATTTAGGTTCTTCTACCTCTTCATTATTGTGAATAGTGCTACTATGGGCATACATGTGCAAATATCTTCTTGAGATTGTGCTTTCAATTCTTTTAGATATATAATTGGAAGTAGAATTGCTGATTTATTTTTAATTTTTTTTTAGGAACCTCCACATTGTTTTCCACAACAGATGAACTATTTTATAATCCCACTAACAGAGCACAAGAGTTTCAATTTCTCCATATTCCCACCAACATGTGTTATATTGTTTTAATGATAGTAGCCATTTTAATGGATGTGAGTGAATATCACATTGTGATTTTGACTTGCATTTCCATAGATATTAATGATGTTGACAATCTTTTTACATGCTGTTGGCCATTTGTGTATCATCTTTGGAGAAATGTTTGCTCAAATTCTTTGCCAATTAAAAAAATTGTATTATTTGATTTGATATAAGGGTTTCTATATACTCTGTATATCAACTCCTCATAAGAAATATGATTTACAAATATTTTATCCCATTTCATGGGTTGTCTTTTTTCTCTGCTGACTGTGTCCTTTGATGCACAGAAATTTTAAAGTTTTAGGCAGCCCCATTAGTCTGTTTTTTCTTTTGTTCCCTGTGATTTTGGTGTTACATCTAAGAAAACATCACAAAGAACAATGTCATAAACTTTTCTCATATATTTTCTTCTAGAATTTTACATTTTGAGATCTTATGTTTTGATCTTTTATTCATTTTGAGTTAAGTGTAAGATAAGGGTCCAACATCATTCTTTTGCATGTGGATATTTCATTTCCCCAGTATGGTTTGGTGAAGAGTCTGTCCTTTCCTCATTAAGTGGTCTTGATGCCCTTGATGAAGATCATTTTATGAAAAATGAGGGTTTATTCTGGGCCTCTATTTTATTTAGTTGATTTGTATTTTATTGTTATGCCAATACAACACTGTTTGGTTACTGTGACTTTGTAGTATGTTTTGTAATCAGTAAGTGTGAATTCTCCATTTTCTTCTTTTTCAAAATTGTTTTGGTTATTTGCTCTCTCTTGAAATTTCATATAAATTTTAGTATAAATTTTTCTATTTCTGCAAAAAAATACCATTGGGATTTCAATAGGAATTCCACTGACTATGAACATCTCTTTGGGTAATCTGGACATCTTAACAATATCAAGTCTTCCAATCTATGAACATGGAATGTCTTTCCATTCATGTATGTCTTCCTTAATTTCTTTAACAATATTTAATAATTTTCATTGTACATATCTTTCACCTCTTGGTTAGGTTTATTTCAAAGTGTTTTATTTTGTTTGATGCTATTGAAGATGGAATTTTAAAAAATTTTGTTTTAGGATTGCTCATTGTTAGTGTATAGAAACACAGCTCTTTTTGTGTTGATTTTTATATTCTACAATTTTGCTGAATTTGTTTATTAGTTTTAATAGGGTTAGTTTTTGCAGAATTTTTAGGTTTTCTACAGATAAGATCATGTCATCCATGAACAGGAATAATTTTATTTCTTCTTTTCCAAGCTGGATGCTTTTTATTTCTTTTTCTTGCTTGAATTCTCTGACTAGAACTTCCAATACCATGTTGAATAGAAGTGGCAAGAGCTGGGGTCCTTACCTTGCTTCCAATCTTTAAAAAAATATTTTTTGGTCTTTCATTATTAAATGTGATGTTAGCTGTGGGCTTTTCCCATAAGGCCTCTTTTATGTTAATGTAATTTCCTTCTATTTCTAGCTTGTTGAGTGTTTTTATCTTCAAAGGGTACTATATGCTATCAAGTGCTTTTTCTACTTCCATAATCATGTGATTTGACTCTTCATTCTGTTAATGCAGTAGATTATTTTGATTGATTTTCATATGTCGAGACATCCTTGCATTCTGGAAACAAATCACACTTGGTCATGGTATGTAATTATTTTACTGTGCTTTCAATGCAGTTTACTAGTATTTTGTTGAGGATTTTTACATCAATACTCATAAGAGATATCGATCAGTTGTTTCCTTGTGGTATCTTTTTCTGGCTTTGGTGTCAGGGTAATGCTAGTCTCATAAAGCGAATTGGAAAGTATTCCCCTCTCTTCAATTGTTTTGAAAGAGTTTCAGGAGGACTGGTTTTAATTCTTTAAATATTTGGTAGAAATCTACAGTGAAATTATCTGGTTCTGGGCTTTTTCTTATTGGAAGGTTTTTAAGTTTCTGATTCAATCTCCCTACTAACTATTGGTTTATTCAACATTTTCTATTTCTTCTTGATTCCATCTTGATAAATTGTGTGTTTCTAGGAATTTGTTCATTTCTTCTAGGTTATCCAATTTATTGACATAAAATTGTTCATAACAGTCTCTTATAATCCTTCTTATTTCTGTGACATTACTTATAATGCTCCTGCTTTCATTTCTGACTTTATTTATTTGAATCTTTTCTTTTTTTCTTAGTTAATCTAGTGAAGAATTTGTCACTCTTACTTATCTTTTTAAAAAATCAACTTTTAGTTTTGTTGATTTCTTTCTATGTTTTACTATTCCTTATTTCATTTATCTCTGCTCTAATTTTAATCTGGGCTTTTGGTTTAGTTGGTTTTTGTTTTTCTACTTTTTTGAGTTAGGTTGTTGATTTGAGGTTTTTTTGTTAGTTTGTTTGTTTTGCTTTTTTGAGTTGGAGTCTCACTCAATCTCCCAGGTTGGAGTGCAGTGGCACGCTCCCTGTCACCGTAGCCTCGACCTGCTGGACTCCAGCAATCCTTTCGCCTCAGCCTTCCAAGTAGCTGGAACTACAGGAGTGTGCTACCATGCCCGGCTAATTTTTGATTGATTGTAGAGACGAGGTTTCACCACTTTGCCTGGGTGGTCTCGAACTAGTGGGCTCAGGCAATCCATGCACCTCAGTCTCCCAAAGTGCTGAGATTACAAGCTGAGCCACCAAGCCTTTCCGAGAGTCTTTAAAATGTAACATTTACATCTATAAATTTTTCTTTTAGCTCTGCTTTCACTGTATCTCATAAATTTTGTTGTGTTTTCATTTTCACTTGTCTCAAGATATTTTAAAATTTCTTTTGTGACTTCTTTGATTTTATTTCAGAGTTTATTATTTAATATACATGCATTTGTGCATTTTTCATTTTGCTATTCTTTTCTAGTTTTATTCCATTGTGATTGGAAAAGATACTCTGTATGAGTTAAATCTCTGTGAATTTGTTAGATTTGTTTTGTAACCTAGCGTGTTATCTTACAGAAAATGTTCCATATTCACTCGAGAAAAAGGTATATTCTGCTATTGTTGGGTAGAGTGTTCTGTGTATGTCTATTAGATCCAATTGGTCTATAGTGTTTTCCAAGTTCTCGCTTTCCTTATTGATCTTCTGTATGGTTGTTCTACCTGTTATTGAAAGTGAGGGCATTAATTTTTCCTATAACTATTGTGTTGCTCTTTGTTCCTTCAATTCTGTAAAAATTTTTCTGATATATTTAGGAACTTTGAGGTTTGGTGCATAAATATTTATAACTATTGTATCTTCTTGATGAATTAATACTTTTTATTATTATAAAATGTCCCTTTGTGTAACAATTTTTGACTTAAATCTATTTGGTCTGGTATTAGTCTTTTGGTTGCCATTTGCATAAAATATCTTTTTCCATCCTTTCAGTTTTAGCCTATGTATACCTTTGTATCTAAAGTGAATCTCATAGAGAGTATATAGTGGACTTTTTAAAAAAAATCCATTCAACCAATCTGTGTTTTCAGATTGAAGAGTTTAATTCATTTGCATTTAAAGTAATTACTGATAGAGAAGGATTTGATATTGCCATTTTGTTAATTGTTTTCTGTACAACCTTTGCTTTTCATCCCTTCGTTTTCATCTTACTACCTTTTTTTGGTTTCATTAATTTTTTGTAATGACATGTTTTGATTCCCTTTTTATTTATTTTTGTGTCTAATCTATGGATATTGTCTTTGTGGTTATTATTCATACTACATAAAACATCTTAATGGCATAGCATTCTATTTTCAATTGAAGCAAATTAATTTCAATCACATACAAAACTACTCCTTTACAGCTCCATCACTGATTTTGTGCTATTGATGTCACAAAATATATCTTTATATATTGTATACCCATTAACAAATTTATCGTTATTTTAAATATTTTTAAATTTTATGAACTACAATTACCACAATACAGATTACTATATTTATCCCTGTATGTATTTTTACTGGAGTACCTTATATTTTTGTATGCTTCATATCACTCTCTATTGTTCATTATTTCAACTTGAAAGATTGATCTTGCATTTCTTATAGAGCATGCTACTCCCTCAGCTTTTGATTATCTGGAAAAATCTTTATTTCTCCTTCATCTTCATTTTTGAAGTACTGTATAGTTTCCCTGGAAACAGTATTCTCGATTTGCAGGGTTTCCCCCCTCACACAACTTTAACTATGTCATCTCATTCCTGCTGGCCTGTGAGGTTGGTGCTGAGAAATACTCTAATAATCTTATGAAACATCTAATATGCAATGAGTCACCTTTTTTTTGTTTCTTTCTAAATTCTTTCTTTTTCTTTGACTTTAGACAGCTTGATTATATTATGTCTTGTATCTTGGGATAGGTATCTTGGGTTTATGCCAGTTATAGTTGAGTTTCTTGAATTTTTATGTCCATTTCCTTTCTCAGATGTGGGAAATTTTCAATCATTATTTCTTCAAAAAATTCTCCTCCTCGTTTTCATGTTCTTCTCCTTCTGAAATTCCCATTAGGAATAGGACCAGCTTGCTTGATAGTGTTCCATTAGTCCCTTAGGCTCTTTTTATTTTTCTTTTTTTCTTTTTGCTCATTTGACTCAATGATTTCAAATGATCTATCTTCAAGTTCACGAATTCTGTCTTCTGCCTGATCAAGTCTTCTAAACTCTTCATAACCCCCTAGTGAATTTTTTAGTCCAGTTGTTATATTTTTCAGCTCTAAAATGTTCTGTTTAGTATGTGGTTTGCTTTTAACAATTTCTATCCTTTGTTAATATTCTCATTTTGTTCATGTGTTATTTTTTGGATTTTATATAGTTGTATATCTGAATTCAGTTTCAGTTTTATAAACATCTTTGTTATGGTTATTTTAATTCTTTATTGCAGTTCATAATCTGTATTTCTTTAGAGTTGGTTTCTGGAGGTACCCCCTGCGCCAATTGTGCCATGTTTTCTTCTTCCTTTGTACACAATGTAATCTTATGCTGAGATTTGGGCATTTTAAAAAACCTCTTCCAGACTCTACCTACTAGCTCTGTACAGGGAAATATCTTACCAATAAACCCACCTAGAGGTTCTAGGACCTCTCAAACCTTTTCTTATTTCCTGCTCCTCCTGACCTCTGCCTGCAGAACTATAGCTCTAAGATGCTACAATGCTGTCCTCTGTTTTCAGTGACTTCCACATTATGACACTGGTTCTATCAGCACTTGGAGTTAGGAGAGATAGAAACAAGGCCTTCATGCATCCCTCAGACAAGCCAGAATGTTAGATCACAGTCTACACTTTTGTTTCCAGCCGAAAGAGAAGCTCTAGTATAGGCTATACAGTGTTGGGGGAGGAGCACAGATCGATGTGGGAAACGTACATTTCCCTATCACATTTGTTGGTTTTCCGTTTTGATTTTAAGTTGTCTTTGGTGCCATAGCTTCTCAAATGGCCTTGAGAGTTCTCACAGAAATATTCTTGTCCATATATTATCAACTCAGTGTCTCTGTCAGGAAGAAGAGCCAGAAGGTTCCTAGTCTGTCATGTTGTTGATGTCACTTTATGAATCTGTCTTTTATAAAGTGAATGCTTACTTCAGATTCATCTGTTTTTTAAATCCCTGTTTTAAGTTTGTTTTATTTTTTGTTAAAATTGAATACACTATCATGTGAATCTCATTACTGCTTGCTTTTCATCTCTCTCTGGGAGACTTATACCTGTATTAGTAATAGTGTCTTAGCATATTACCTTCCTGGTATATTTGTCTCTTCTCTTTACATATTGTAAACTATAAGTGAAGTTGGCAGTCAGCATCTTCTATGTCAAGCTATTCTTTCTACTTATTTGGGAAACATCTCTTGCAGTAAAGTTACAACCACAAAATATGTTTGTAAACAATTATTTAAATACCAACATTTTTCTTATTATTTGTGATCTAAGCATTATAAATTGGAAACAAGTCTATTGTGTTTTACTACTACTTTATAAGTAGATGAAATCATGATCTAAACAATAGATTATTGGTTCTTAGATTCTTGCCAAAACTTATCTGGTGTTTCAGCTGTCAGTTGGCAAATTGTAGGGCACTAAGCTCTTTCCCCAGAACCTGAAAGAATTTGGGTAGCTCTATAAGGAAGCTATTTTTCTAACATGCTATTTTGCTGGTAATTTAATACTAATAAACACTGAGTGCTATGAGTATAGAACATGAAAAAGGACCAACTTTGCTTTGAAAATCTGACCTGCTTATAGAACATCACCTCCTTCTTAGCCTACTTCAGTGTTGTTGGAGAGGTGCTGCAGTTTCTGTATGGATAAGTAGCTTGCTTGCTTTCTTGTTTTGTTTTGTTTGTTTGTTATGAGAAGACGGAACTTGCACTTGCCTCTTCTGACTCTCATTGATTATTATTTTAGTCAGAATGTCTCAAGTAAATTTTCCAAGAGAATGGAGCACTGGCAGATTTTTTTTCCCCATTTAGATCTGAAGTTTCCATTTAGATCACTTTATTTTCTTTTTTTTAAAGGTTTGTGTCTGGGATATCTAAGGAATGATTGGGGAGATTAGTCTATGAATCTGGACATGGAGTTTTTGGAGTTTCCTCTCATTCCTCATCCCCTTTTTCTACTTCTGTTCTATAACTGACAACAGCAGAAGTAGCAGTGCTGGTCTGACGTCCCTGACAGATTCTGTCTTGCACAGATTTTGTCTTTCCAGTCTCAGCTGCTTCACCTGACACACAAATTGAGTCATCTTAAGATCTACACTAAGGAACCCGTTCTCATGTTTCCTCATAAGCTGTTGCTGTCTTAATATATCTTCAGTGAACATCCTGGTCAAAGCAATGTTTACACCACCTCAAACGGAAGACAAGACTGTATTTGCAGAGACTAGCAGTGGAAGACTGGCTCCAAGAAATGTAGTGACTATTTACAGTGGGTAAACTTGGTGGCCTGGTAGGTGTGCCCAACCTAACTTTATCTTTACTATTTTCTTATTCACCTTTGTCCCTTTTAATTTTCCCACCTTATCATTCCCTTCCCCTCCTCTATACTCCAGACACAAAGATTTCCAGGGATAGTGAAATCATGGCTTACATCCATGTTTGTATCACCCTCCTCCTAAGCTTTTAAAGGAGGTAAAGACAGCTGCTCCAAAATTTCCCAATGGTGTGCCCCTCTCAGTCACAAAATTCTGCAGTTTTCTTTCCTCAGCTAGGTGTGTAAAATAAGTCATAAAATTAATTAATGCAGAGAACTGTGTTAATGACGGAGATACCCTAGAATACTATCACTTTGAGAAATATTCACAAATTAGAAGTGCAGCAAGGGAAGCCTAGTTATTGTTAGATTAAGGATCTCAGTGGTACCTCCAAAAATGTTAGGTTAAAATTATATCCCAAAATGTCATATCAGACTGTCCAGGGTGGGGTGCAATCCAGTGCCATGTGAAAGATGCAAAATATTGTACAGAAGTTAGGTTAGAAATTATATTTATTTAGAAAGTAAATGAAAGAGCGCAAGAGAGAAGAGAGTCACCTCCCCAAGGTAGGGGAGGGAGCCAAAGCTTAGGAAAATATGGCCTGACCATAGCTCAATGAACACGTGACCAGACCATAGCTTAGCAAGTCAATGACTACAAAGTAAGTTAGAAAGAGAGAGAGAGAGAGAAAGAGAGAGAGAGAGAGAGAGAGAGAGAGAGAGAGAGAGAGAGAGAGAAAGAGAGAGAGAGAAAGAAAGAAAGAGAGAGGAGATTCATCTCTCCAAGGTAGGGTATGGGGCCAAAGCTAGAAAACATGGTGACCATAGCTCAAGGAGCCACATGGCCAGACAGACCATAGCTTAGCAGAAAAATGACGGCTGACTGCTTGAAGTCAAAGCCTTTTAAACTTTCCCTTTGATGGGAGGAAGATTGTTCATGTGACTGGGTGGTGGTCTGCTCCACATCATAACGAAGGGAACAGGTAAACCCAGGTATTGATGTCAGGTGATGGACAGCTGGTTGATGGGTGGGCCAGTCACATGGTGGCTGCCATGGTGATGGAGTCTGTTTGTGTCATGAAGGTCATGAAGGGCTGATTAGGTTAACTTGGATCTTATGGGTGGAGGCAAATACTTGAAATAGAAAAACTAATTAGTACAAAACTAGCTGGGAAGGGGGTTGTGAAACAATTATCCGTAGCTACCACTGAGAAACCAGTTCTGTCCTTGGCTAGTTATTAGAGGACAAATTAAAGTGAACTACTAGAAATACATGATAAAGCTAAGCAATGTTAAAATGATTGCTCATTGGTTATATTGACTCCATGTTATGTCCTTTCAATTACTAACCAAAGGTCTGCATTGCAAATATCTGCTTAGTTGTTTGTATGTTGGGGAGGGAGAAAATTGAAGGAAGGGGGGTTATCCTAGAGTGACAAAAGGCTGCACATTTACATAAAATTAATTCAAACCTGCTTTCTGCCCATCTCATGTTTATTGTTTGCATTAGACCTACTTGTCGCATCGCTTCACACTCACTCAGGGTCCATTAAATCACCGGAGCTTCCTTCTCTTTTATAGAAGTTGTTTCTTCTATCAATTCTGGGGCACCAAAAGTAAAAAAGAACTAAGTAACATAAATAGCAATGAGAAATTCTCAATTGTGATTTTGGATTGGGAGAGGGTGTTGGGAGAATGAGAGAGGAAGTGTTACATTTTCCAGTCCTACTTTTGTTTTAAAAAGTCAAAAGCTTTGCTAATGAAGTGGATGAGATGATTGCAACTGAGTATAGGCTGTAATTTTCTTCATTCCAGACACATCCTAGAATAGGATTCCACAGTGTAAGAAGCTTCCCTTGGGCCTGAGATGAAAACAAGGTCATTTTCTCAGGGGAGTAACCCATCGAGCAAGCGTCTAAAATAAACAAACTGCCTGGCTCTGACTTGAAGCAAGCAGTAGTTATCAAGAATTACTGCAACTGACTTTGGACCTCATCCAAATGTTGAATTAATGCAAACTTCTTTTTAACTAAAATGAATTCACTTTTGGCAGATGCAATAGCAAAGCTCCCTTTCTCAGATTTTGGTAGACTCACTTAATTGCCCTCTCATCCCCAACTTGGATCACTAAACGTCATAACAAGAGAAGATTTCTGTAAGCATTGTTTAAGAGGTTTGATTGTTTGATTTCAAGGTTCACAAAACAAAGAAGCACAATTCATGTATAATATGCCACATTAGGACAGCCTTCTGAGTAAGTTTTTTTTTTAATGTAGCAACTCACAATTAAAATCCCACCACATACATATGCTATGTGATTTTAATTGTGTAGTATATGGGATACATGCAACTGTAGTAAATATGGTATGATTTTAGTTTTTTTCAAGCAATTATATCATAGAAAAAGCAGCCTGCTATGAGCTAGGCTAATTGGTTTGGCCTTCTCCTAAACAACTTGCCCTTTAGGATCCTCATCTGCAAAACACTTTCCTTTTAATTGTAACATTCTCAGACTATCGTTTTTTCATTCTTCTCTGGAAGATGAGAAACGACTTCGTATTGCTAAGGATCCGCAACTCCTCTATGCATGCTGTGCTAGAGTGCACTTAAACACAACAACGGAAAAATGATGATGTGATCTGGGCTTGAGGCTCAGATTTCAGAGTCATCAAGTTATTGAAGCTTTAAAAGTGGATAAGATTGTCTTGCTTGGAAAAATGAAAAGACATAGATAGAGAGGGATTTGCTAAACCCAAATCTCCTAAGGACAACAGGCAGAGTGACTGCTTTAAAAAAATATCAACTAAATATGGGACATTGCAGGATGTAGATGAAGTGAGATCACTTAGATTGACTACAAGGGTCCTGGATTTCAGGTTAGTGGTATGAGGAAGGGTCTGGGACCTCATCACCAAGTGCTCTTCTTAGTCATGCACGTACAAGAGATTGCTTAGAGGGACTTTTCTCTTTCCCTAGGATTGGCAACTAGGGCTCAACTCTGGAGTCAGAAAGTATTAAATACCCTCATGTTCCATTGACGATGGAAATTCTATATCCTCTTTACCGTCAACCTTCTCACATTTATAAGAGATGACAAGATCTGCCTCTGACCATTAGAAACCATCTCAAACCCATCTGCATGTCTGTTTTGTACAAAAAGATTGCAGGAAGAGGGATAGTGATTAAAGTTAAGCATCATCTGATTAGTGGGCAGTTCTGTAGTTTTTCCTCTTACTCTCTAGGAGACCAACTCCAATAGAATCACTCATGGTATTTAGGGGGTACCTGTAAAACATGAGTACTGGTATTACTTACTCTGGATAGTTTTTACTAAGTTGCTCAACTTACAGGTCCTTTTAGAGTGGGTAGACCACTTTTTGACAAAACTTTACTTATGTTCCTGAGCATCCAAAAGGCCTATATGAACATAAACTCTAGTTTTGGTATGTCATTTGAGAAGTCTGAAGGCAGAAGGCTTGCTGGAATTGATTGCTACAACAGAGAAAAGAGACTATGGTACAGTGTCCCTGGGAAAGTGGGAGCAACCATTCACTCCAGACAGATTCTCTGTTGCTGTTGCAGAATGCAAAAGAGGACCTGAGTTCTTTGAGGTGCCACATGAAGGCGTGAAGGAGTAGAAGTGAAGGAGGATAGAAATGAGGGCAGGAAGATGGGAGTGGTACAGGTTTATCCAAAGTAAATTATTGTATGTTGAGTCTAATATGAGCCCCAGTGATCTTAGTTTTGCAGTATTCACACCTTGTGACTCTCTTCTAGCCAATAAACTATGACAAAGGTGATGGAATGTCACTACCAGGATTTCATTACCAAGATCATAATTTACATCTTGCTAGCTGACTCTCTCCATTTCTTTCTTGGCTTACAGGTTTTGATGAGGCAATCAGTCATGTTGGGAGGCCCATGTGGCAAGGAACTGTGAGTGGCCTTTTGCCAACAACTAGCTAGAAACTGAGGTCCTCAGTCCAATAGCTCTCAAAGAACTGAATTCTGCCCATAATAACATGAGCTCGGAAGTAAATCCTTTCCCAGTTATGTGCTCAGAGACTTGTTTAAGCCCAATGTGAGACACTAGCTGACACCTTGTTTGAGCCTGATGAGAAAGCCTGAAGCAGAAAACCCCGTTGAGCCATGCCTAAACTTCTGAACCTCAGAAACTGTAAGGTAATAAGTATATGTTGTTTCAAGCCATGATATTGTAATTTGTTACACAGAATAGGTAACTAGTAGAGAGACAGTGAAGGCATGGCCACTGGTAAAAGATGAATGGAGAGTAGAAATCCCCTTACTAATGGAGGTTCTCAGTAATTTAATAATTATGCTAAAGTCACTCCCCACAAAAATACATACACTTCTTGTGGGTGGAGACTATGACATTGACAGAGGCCACTAGCAACAGATGGAAGCATGTTGAGTACCCGTTATATAAGATAAGTTTTTACCATCTCTTTTATTTCTTCTTCTATCCCTAATATCCAGGGTATCAAAAAGGAAGAGGGAGGAGATGTTCTAGCAATAGACTGTTTCTCCAAGTTAAAAAGGGGGAGAAAGATAACAAGAACAGGTCACCCCCATCCCACCCATTCACTACAAATCTTTTGAGCCACAGCCTTTCCAGTAATAGGGAAGTAGATGTTTTCCATCTGATATATAACTTGAATTGTTAAGTCGATAACATTTTTGGAATTCAAGAGATTTTCTACCCAACCAGAAAGGGAAATTTGTCATAGTATACATGTGACAATGATTGGAAAAAAGTCAATCTGTTTTATGTATGTATCCTCATCAGGTTTGAATTAGTCATTAAATGAGTCACAAATGAGCACAGCCTAAAAAAACTGAGGCTCTGGAAACTGCAGGCTACCTTGGGTAAGGAGTTTTAGACTCTGAAATATAAGAACATGTTTAAACTGAGAAGCACCAGGGGTTAACTTTGTGAGAGGCACCAGGAGCTGACTTTATCTACCAATGTGCAAACAATTACTTTAACATGGAAATTCCCAAATGTTTGACAGCAATTTGTCCATACCTGTATGTAGACTATGATGAAGCCTACCTAGATCGTCTCTTGAGTTTATACACCTGTGTCAAATCAAGATACTGAATCATCTTAAAATGTGATCTGAAACTGACCACTATGATTTAAGAGATTTATTTTCTTAATGTCTCTGTCACTTAAATACTATTGACTTCTCCCATCCTTTAGGGAGTTCTTATCTTTTAGGGTTCTTTTGATCAATTTTACAGGGCTTTCTCCTGCCTTTATGATTATTTTTCTAACCAATTTTTTCCTCTTTTACCTCCTCTGATGTTCAGCAAATTTTCTTCCTGGCTCTACCTAGCATTCTTTCTCTTCTCTCCCATAGAAGGCTATTTCTGTGATTTCATTTGAGTTGTCTAAGTAGATGCCAAACACACTCAGGTGCATTGCTCTAACTGAATTTCTAATGAAAAAATCTATTTGAGATCATGCTTGATGTATCAAAGACCAAATTTTCTCTATTTCCTAATAGAGTACTCCTCATCTTTACTCTTTTGATGATGAAACCCAGTGTTGAATTATGGCTACTCTTTTTTTCTTTTTCCCTTATTGCCTCTTGTCTTTTCAATAAATCAGTACCCACATTTCATAGATTTCCTCTGGCACAGTGTCCTATACCTCTCTATTTTTACACTTTCCTTTCTCTACCAAGCTTAGTTAACTACCTGTTGCTTGGGCTGCTACAATAACTTCCTATCTCATCTTCATGTGTCCCCTTTCACTCACCCATTCAACATACTGTTAATAAAATAATTCTCATAAGAGTGAAACCAAGATCATGTTCTTTCTTTTAAAAGCGCAAGGACATTCTCTTTTCTTCTATGTTAAATTCAGACTCCTCATCCTGATACTTACTAGTCTCCTTTCTGAATTCATCTCTCTCTTTTCACTCATTTATTTTCATTATGCACACTAAATTTTGTCCCCTCTTACTCTTCTCTAAAAAGACCCCTTCTTTTCCACTTTTGCCACCAACAAGATAAGGTTTTATCTCTCTCTCTCTCTCTCTCTCTTATATATATATATATATATATATTGTTTTATATATATATATAAAACAATATGTGTGTGTGTGTGTGTGTGTGTGTCAGATGTTGGCAATCCCTGCTTAAGTCCTTTCAATAGCTCCCCATTGCTTCTAGAGTAAAAGTGGAGGTCCTTTGTGCCATGACTCTCCATCTTCCTCTCAGGCAGATAGCTTTTGTTCCTCAAACAAGTCCTGACTCAGATTTTTTGTGCTTCTCATTGCCTTCCCCTGTAACTTCTTGTCCTAGAGGCTTCCATTCAAAGTAATACTTTTTCATGTTCTCACTCATAAGTGGACCTTGAACAATTATCGTAATACTGTAAGAAAAGAATTGGCAGTAGTGGCAATCTGCCGGGGTAGGGGGGGACACACCTCATCAACAAGGGTACCTGCACAATGAACATTTGTATACCTAACCCTGAATTGTACCCCACATCTTTAAAATAAAAACTGTTTTGAATTATACTTTTTCAGAGAGCCTCTCCCTGATCATCCCACTTAACGAATTGCTCATTAACACCCGACCCACCCAATGAATCACATTACCCTGTTTGCTTCCTTCATTACTTTTTATTTCTATCTAAAATTATCTTGTGATTAGTTTACCTTTTTGTTGCTTGTCCTCTTTCATAAGCTCCATGAGTCCAGAGACATTGCCTATATTGTTTACATTTAACAATGTCATTCCTTGCTTAATAAATATATGAACTAATGAATCGATGCCATTATTCTGCTTTGGTTACAATCACTGTCCATCTCTGACTACTGAAATGGAGTCCATCATTCAAGACCCATCTCAAAGTTTCCTTCTTCTTTGGTCTTGATCTCTGAAAGTTCTTCTCATTCTAAAACTTTTTGCACAGCCTTCTGATTTGCATACCCATTATGGCCCTTGTTATGTCCTGCCTTATGATCTTTAACCTTTCCTTATTCAGTTAGACAACAATTTTCTTTAGTAGTGGGGTTTGTTATATTCATCTTTACATCTTATTACTATGTCAAGCAAGGTGTAGTTGAATATATAGTTGATAAGTTGAGTTGAAAAGCAAGAAATACTACAATAAATAATGCTAGGGTTTAATGAAGGAATTCATAGTTTTATTGATTTTATAATTGTAAATATGTCTTTGTGCCACTAATTATTGATGTACAAAGGTATTTTATGATATTCATTGTACCAATTAGTAGTTTGTAAAAGGCAGATAAATCACATAATTCTAAGAAAAAAATCGATGATAAGAAATATTTTTTCTTATTGTTTTTAGACTAAAATAAGTGAGTCCATGTATATGGGCAACTAAGAGGTCTAAGGAACCTTAATATGAATCTGACTTGAATTTTAAAAAATAGAAGTAAGTATACATAAAACTTGACTACCCTACAAAAATTAACAAAATACCAAAACTATATTTAACTGGACTATTCTAAAATTTCCATAGTGCTCATTTTCAGAGGTATCTCCCTTATGTTGATAAGATTAATTTTGTTTCTTCCATTTTCCACTCTCTGTTTTATGTATTCATTTTATTTTTACTTTTCTAGACCTTAACTAGATTAATTGACTACTCTTTACCTCCTTATTGTCTATTGGTGGTCTGAAAATTCTATATCTGATTTGCATTCTGATCCTCCTTGTTGCTACTCTACAGTTTTATCAAATATACGTAAGCTTTTATTTTCTATTAGTATTTCTAATTGCTACTAAGAATAGACATTAGCCTGGTTGTGGCAATAATAAATTTTTGGGTTGTTGATTTTGACATGTAGTGAAATATTTATAGATGGAATTGTACAATGTCTGGGATTTCTTCCAAATGATTAGAGAAGGAGATAGGAAAGTACGTGAATGTAGAAGAGGAAAAAACATTGTCTCCAAATTGGTCATTGTTGAGGCAGGTGAAGCTCATTATATTAATCTCTCCACTTTTATATATGTTTGAAATTTTCTATAATAAAAGGCTTAAAAGAGTCATATTTTCACCCAATAAAATACAATTAGCTTTAATGATAATTTGCAAAAGGAATTCAGGGGAAGAATCATTTTATTTTGAATGATCACACAGAACATCTTTTATTTAAATGTCAGAAATTTTATTTAAATTTGATAAGTTCCCCTTGTGTACTCAACCTTTGTGCAATAGTTACATTTACTATTCCATCATTTCATATTATGCTTTCTATTTGTGTTTCTCTGCACATTGCTTCCAT
Source organism: Cephalopachus bancanus (assembly GCA_027257055.1). NCBI lineage: Eukaryota > Metazoa > Chordata > Mammalia > Primates > Tarsiidae > Cephalopachus > Cephalopachus bancanus. The sequence continues at coordinate 9,049,213 of JAPVLO010000009.1, read as the reverse complement.
CATGACACACATTTCTATGGTACTGCAATGTTCTGGACAATCTAGTTCTGTTCTTGAAATGAGCTCAGTTTTTTTCGTAATCTAGGCTAATATCATTCAACTACAAAGACCAGAGACATGCCAGAAATCCCTCTGCTTATTGATAGTTCCACCTAAAATGGAAATATTGTAAGTAGAATTATGTTCCTGGGTGATTTAAAGAAAAAGATTTAATGCATTTGTCAAATTAGGCCCTTTAAACAATACCAAAATGTGACCTGTCAAAAAAGTATATTAGTATCATATTAAAATATAGATTATGACCAAATGTTGAGAAACTTCAGAGGGTGTTTAACAAAACTTTAATTCAAATGTTATCGTCAGCTACAACCCTCTTCTTTTTCTCTGTATTACTTGTGGTGGCCCAAGTTATCTGTGGGTTCAAAGCCTCGTTTGCCTCCTAGAAGCCTCAGGCACTAGATTCTCAGTTAATTACAATGCCAATTACTCATGTCTGTGGAACAGCACACATCTGCCACAACCCTTGATATCCTTAAATCACTATCTGCCCTTGCTTCTGTTCCCAGTTCTTACCATCTTTTACATTTGGATAGTTTCTGATCTTTGTTGCAAAACCACTTGTCTAGCCACTGTGTACCTTCTTTTGAGTAAATCTGAGGAAGAGGTCTCAGCTCTGCTTGGTTTTTCCCAGCAGCTCTGACCTACCTTCTTTATCTTTTCCAGAAATTTCTGAGAATTTTTTCTCACGGATAAGAATTTTTCTTTTTTACAAAGGTTGGAGTAGATTAAGTCTGATTTTATGGCAATTCCTAAAAGCTCTAAATATTGACCTTCCATATGACCCCGCAATCCCCCTACTGGGAATATACCCTGAAGAACTCAAATCACTCTATAAAAAAGATACCTGCACACGTATGCTTATCGCAGCATTGTATACAATATGTATTGTTCACAATAGCAAGAACCTGGAAGCAACCATGCTGTCCATCAAAAGAGGACTAGATTTAAAAAAATGTGGTACATATACACGATGGAATACTACGCAGCCATAAAAAAGAACAAAATCATGAATTTCGCAGCAACCTGGATGGAACTAGAGTCTATAATACTGAGTGATCTCTCACAGAAACGAAGATCTGAGTATCACATGTTCTCACTCATATAGTGGACCTTGAACATCCAACGTAATACTATAAGAAAATGACTGACAGTGGTGGGAAACTATGGGGGTGGGAGGGGAAGGGAGATGGGATTAATGGTAGTAAATATCTGTCTGGGGACAGGGAGACACCTCTTATCAACAAGGGTGCCTGAACAGAGCATATTTGTATACCTAACCCTCAACTGTACCCCACAATAGAAAAATAAATAAATAAATAATAATTTTAAAATAAAAATAAAAACGAAAAAACATAAAAATAATTTTGTTTGGTTATTTCAAAGACAAGGGGGTTAGCTAAAGGCATAGCTTACCATTTTGAGCTAGAAATCCTACTCAGATTCAGTTTTCTAGTGATATGAAGTTGCAAATATTTTTGGCCACTGTGTGAATTCCCTTTCCACCTGATCTAATTTAGCTTGTATTAATCAGGATAAAGCCTAAACTGTATTATAGAAAGAAAACAGCAATCAAAAAAACAAAGTCCTCCTATCTCCCCCCAAAAGTAGATGTGTATTTTTCTTTTATGTAGCTGTCTAGAATTAGGCAGCCCAGGCTGGTGTGACTCTACTGCATAATGTGATTTGCTGTATGAGGTTACTTCCATCTTTTTGCTCCATAGGTTTTTGTCTTCATTACCTGGGTCAAAGCTGAATTTCCATTACATATGTGCCTAGTCCATGAGAAGGGAAAAAGGAAGAGTCACACCAGTTCATGGTTTTTAAAATAAAGAACTGAGAGTAGTTCATTTGCTTCTCTTCACAGGCCATTGACCACAAATTAGGCACATGGGCGCAACTAACTAACAGTGGCTTGGGATTATACTGTCTCTAGCCGAATGGTCATATGCTCAGTTAAAATTCAGTTTTGATGAAGAAAAAGGTAGAATGGATTTTCAAGGGATAATTATCAGGCTAGTATCACCATTTATTTTAGGAAAACACTGTAAGGGGAAAACCTTACAATTGAATGGAGAGAAATGTTATGACAGTAAAAATGATATAATGCCATTTATGGTACGTGTGTAACAATAAATACAGGTACACATTGTGGGGGTAAAGAGGGAGTAATTTAAGTGGAGGATTTGAGAAAGCTTTGTGAAAAACAGCAGCTTTGGTAGATAGGGAAAGCCCAGAATTTTCAAGTGATGTGCAGACCTTAATGTATATGAAGTATTCAATGAGCTAAGGTATTGGGGGTGGGGTTAGAAAAAGAAGCTAGAAAGGTATGTTGGAATCAAGTTACAAAGAACCTTGACTATCATACTTAAAGAATGTGAACTTTCTTCAACAGTCAGTGGCAAATAATTGAAGCTTTTGAAAAATATGTAAATCTGTATAGTTTCAGTGAGAAATGCTATATCTTAACTTCAATTTTATAGAAAACGGGTTTATTTTCTACCTTTTCAATATACACTGAAGTAATACAGTAGTATGTGGAAATCCAAGCCTTTATATATTTGTTTCTTTAAGTAATTAAAATAAACTCAGTGTAAGGCAATAGTTTTGTTTCAATTACCCCAGGGAGGGGTACCACATGGTACAGCCAAGAAAATCTTCACGAGAACGGGAATACCTCTTGAAAAAAGAGTATTCATGAGGATGTAAACAGCCTAAAATGAAATTGGGCTCTGATGTGATATCTTGATCTAAAATTAAAGACCGATAAAAGTTTTCATGAACTTAAACTTGAATCTGTGCAATAAATCATTCTAGGGTGTAATCAGAGTCATGTCTTTCCTAGGTCTGTAGGGAAATTCCCATCACTATTGATGAGAATTGTGTATAAAGATCATGGGAAGAGCATGGCCCTTGGGTTTCCTCTTAGACAGCCCGTAGGATTTGTTATGGTTACTTTAATGCACTGGTCCTTGGAGACGTTAGTTTCAGTTCTATCTCTACCTTCCACATGCTGAAAATAAAAGTTAGAGGTGGGAGCCCTGAGAGATGTAGATATCTTTTCATTCTTTCTTCTTTATCTATGGTTGATTTATTATCAAACAGGAAACTTCTTGCTCCATGAATGCCAACTAGTTAAACAACAACAACAACAACAACAAAATGAATCCAACTATTGGAAGGGAAAATGCCACTCTATGTTGACTGATTAACTTCTTCGCTGGGAGTTAGATTTTCTTTGGGAGCCAACGTCAATTATTTAAGCCACTGGGAAATTGTCAGTTCTGAGACATCCTTAATGTGTCAGAACACTTGGTCAGGAATATTTGGAAATGTCTGAGAGCATGGACAATAAGATTTTCACCTACAGAGAATCTTGAGCTAAGTGGCAAATAATGAGGAATTGTAGAATAAAACAACAGTATGGGGATAAAGTAAAGCAGAGAAAAATGGTCATTCTAAGGACAATCAGTGTTATATTTTCTTACCCAGTTCCCGGCAAACCTGTATGTGCAGCAGTTCTGGGTTTTCTGCTGTCATACCACACCTGCTTAGTAACTAGGGGTAGATTTTGATTTTGATTTTGGATGGATGTGTCACTTCTGCAGTCCTGGCATGTAATTCAGTTTTTCTCAGCCAATATGTACCATCTCTGATTACTTAGGAACAGAATGGGCACATACCCTGGCTATCAATTTCTACTCCTTCTTAGAAAAAATAGACACACCTCGTTATTTTTGCCAGTTGGTAATGTAAGACATGGCAGATTTTCAATATATACTATTAGATGAATAAATAAATGATAGACATATGAAACCAACAATTTCTGAATGCAAAATGTCATCCTTTACACATTGTTGAATTTTACACATGACAATATTTGAAGACAGGCAGAAGGTAGGTGTCAAAGAATCAAGAAAGCAACTGAAAAGGGGCAGATAAAGGGTCTCTGCTACAGAGTTTTTAAGAGATTAGATTCATGTTGCAAAAGTCTTTTATTTCTGTCCTAGAGAACAAGAAGTCAATTCGTTTCCAGTCAGTCCTTAATTTCAAGTGATTGTACTGGGTCAATGAATCAAACCTTTTGTATATGTACACTCAATCCTCACAACAAGCTTGTAAGTAAATATTATAATCATACTAATTTCATATATGGAGAAACTGAGGCACAAATAAGTTAATTTTGTTAAGACCTTATAGATGCTAAATGTTAAAATTTAAGTTTAAACTTGGGGAGTCTGACTGTAGTCTGTTTTTGTAACTATATTTGAGCAGAGACCTAAATAATGACAGAAGAGACCAATGAAACTTTCTGGAAGAAAATGTTCCAGGTAGATGCAAACCCATAATGCAAGCGTCCTCATGTCTCTGTTTCAAATAACAGAAAGGCCTGTAGGGTAAAGCATGGGAATTATTGAGAGAAAGAGTGGTAATAATGAGATGCAGTGGTCTGTGGGCCTTGGAAAGGATTTTGGTGTTCATTTTGAGCAAAATAAGAAGCCAGAGAAAGGTTTTAAGAAGAAATGTGATATAATTGATTTATTATTTAAAATAATACCATGGCTGATGTGTGAAGACTAGGGTGGAAGCAGAGAACCACAATATTGAATATAAAATAATATTTAAATTCAATAGATGTCAAGCTCATATATATATGAGAAAAAGTGAAAGATATACAGAAAGAGAGAGAATCAGTAATAGTAAACTATACAATTCTCAAAATTGCTTAATAGTGAGAAAAATATATTTTAGTAAAAATAGGCCATACACTCAGTTTAATACTCTCTAAAACATTTGCAGGTTTTTAGAAATTGATGTGATCTTTTGCTTGATGTCTCTGTCTAAGCCATGACCTGACATAGCAAGCCCTATCAAACTTTTCCATTGACTTCTCCATTAAATTGCTGGTCTTTGGTCCTTGGCACCCAGCATTTGGCTGCAGCTGGAAGGTAGCTAGGGGAACTGCCTGTGCTCTAGCTAGCTTTGCCCTGAACTCAGAAATCCTGTATCTCAGTCCCACTGATTAGCTTCAACATCACCTGCCCCACAATTCATGTCACCTCCACAAATGTTGAGCTAGGCAGGCGCTATACTTCTTATTGCTGGTGTGGCAACTGCCTCTGGGTCTGCTCTAGCCAGGAGGTAGGAACTCAGTTTGTTCCAGAACAGCTAGGAGGTCTGATGTCCACCTCTGTAGTCACTGTTAGACTAAGTTTTACAATAGATTTTCTTATTACTTAAGCAAGTGTTTCAATATTCAGACAATTGGTACTGCTGTATCTATATATAATCAGTGATGACCAGCCCTGCTTGGACTATGAAGGAAGTGGTGAGGGTAGAGAGAATTGATCATGCTCTAGGTATATCTAGAGATGCTGCTAATAGATGGCATTAGGTATGAAAGAAGCATCAAGGATGATTCCAGGTATTGGTCTGAGTGACTGGAAGAGGGTCAGGTTTTGTGAGTGCAAATAGCGCATTTGGTTTTAGACACAAAAAGTTTCAAATGCTTACTCAGTATTCAAGTGGAGCTTCAAGTACCTGTTTGATCTATGAATTTAGAGTTCAAAGGAACAATTACAATTATAACTTTTTTAGGAATAAGTAACTCAATAGCCTGATAAATGATTTCCATTTACCTGGTTAGAACCATGACTTTCGTTTAAGATAGAATTTGAACATATTTATGATTACCTGCCTGTTTCAATGTAAATAAATAAAATAAAATAAATGCAAACCCCAAAATCTCTATAAAAAGCTATACAATATCTCAGTTTTCTGATGTTTAGCCATATGAAATATAAGAATAAACCCATACATAGTGTATTAACCTAATACTTCTCTCTACTCATTCGCCCCTTCCCTGAATAATCAGGCACTAAATATGATTAAATCAAGCTTTAATAGAAAACTTCCCTTAAGCAAATGAGATAATGCTGAACCTATACAAGCCAAGTCAAGCAAAAAAGCTAGTTCTCTTGAAGATCAGATCTGAGAGGAATCTCAGAGATGAGTGTAATCACTGACTTCTCTTTCATATTCCTCTAAAAACTCTTGAGTTTTAAACTAGAATGATTTTGTGAATGAGGAATAATAAAACTATGGTGAGTACAAATTAAATGTTTTAATAAAGTATTCAATATACAGTATCTCCCTGTGGGGGCTCTTAAGAAGTGAGAGGCTGAAAGGAGTGACTGTCACTGTTGGAAACTCAGTGCCAACAGGACTTAGCTTTAATAGAAAGATTCCTTGTCCAGTTTTGCCCAACAGGCTTCATGGGGAGGAATAGGAAACCTCTGGAAGTCATGAAGGACCGTGTGAATGAATTGAATCCACTTACAAACAGATAGATCTAAACCAGTTTTTGCCTTGGGCTTCCTACCAAATGCAGTATCGTGAAGGAAGGAGAAGTTTGATATAAAAAGGCGTTAACATGATTTTGGTTTGTCCCCCCATGCTCTACATTTCCAGAGTAAACAATAGTAACAGAGAGACTTGCAGTTTTACCCAATAAGCATTTCAAACAGATTCATTCCTTGGCCTAGTTTTGTGTTCAAGGTCTATTACTACTAATTACTACTAATATAATTCTGTGTTTTAAATGGAGAGAAATGAGAGTACACTCCTTATATATAACTTAAGCATATCACTGCAAATTCTGCATGTATGAAACAAGTGTAAGCCATGAATTCTCCACTTTGTGTGTCATTGTTTATTGATAAAGAAAGTGCTATTGCTTGAATATGAATATCACTTGGTGTAATAAAATGTAGAAGGAAAAATTATGTGTTCCAGCTCTGGTTCAGTCTGACTGTGACCAGAATAAATTATCAAAACTTGATCAAAGACTGTCTTGGAGTTGTCTGACTGTCATGATTCTGATGTGTTCTGATTTCCTTCTGGAGTCATAAATTGCACCTTTGGCACAATGAGGGATGAGTTGTTCCTCCGGATAGAGTTATTCCTCCTCATGGAATTGTTTCTTCTCATGGAATTGCGTTTCCTCAGGGAATTCTGATGGGAAAGTTCACTCTTTTGAAGGGTCTGAATAAGAATGGAAGGCTTTTCATCCAGCTCTCGGGCGCTGCAACGTGGAGCAGCTACTTTAACAGTGTTGCCAAATTTGGAGTAATCCACAGAATACACTCCTTCCTCCTCGGTCACAATAGACACAAAGCGGTGGCCCCATTGGATCTCCTCAGCGATGTAGGAGGTTCGTGCTTGTGTAGTAATGCCAGTAGTTTCAACCACCCCTTCCAGGATAACTATGACCTCCAAGTCCTGGTTGACCAGGTCAGTTGCTGAGATATCATACAGGGGGCTGCGCTTGTCGATCACATGGCAGATAATCAAAGGGGCCACCAGAAAAATGTTATTGCTCTCGATCGGGTTATCAACAGGAATGTCCAGTTGGTGAATAGGCACCACCTCCCCTTCAGGTGTGGTTGTTTTCTTGACCACCTGGATGCGCACTGAAGCACTAATGATCATGCTTTTCCTCAGGTCACCCACTCGGAACATGAAGCATAACTTGCCATTTCGGACAGCAATCACAGCATGGCGGCTGAAAATCAAAGTTTCTGCCCTTCTGTGAGCCTGAGCTGTTTTCATGAAAATGCAGCCTAACATGACTGCATTGATGATCAAGCCCACAATATTCTGGAGAATCAAAACTGTGATGGCCAGAGGGCATTCCTCTGTCATCATTCTCCCTCCAAATCCAATGGTCACTTGAACCTCAATGGAGAAGAGAAAAGCAGAGGTGAAAGATCTGTAAGGAATGATATGAGAAAGCAATGTCATCAGGTCAAATTGTGAATAATAAAGCAACATATTAAGCTGAACTTTTCTATTTATTTCTTTAAAGAATATTGAATGCTTGTGGAAAGAATAGCCAAATTAACTTGTAAAATGCCTTATTCCAAACTGTGTTTAGAATAGTCTCTCTCTCTCTGTCTCCCTCTCTCTTGTTCTCTCACTTCTGCAGGCATCTACTTCCAGACTTCTGTGATTTAACTGGGTATAATTCTATTAATATTTCCTAGGTCATGTAGTACAGGTCTAATTGTATGAAAGCATTAATATAATTAATATACATATTTATAATTATAGGCATATTTTATTTTGTGACATAGTTTACTTTCACAAAGGCACAGTTTACTTTATGAAGCTTTCTACCATTGTCTATGTGTCTAGGAGATTTGAGTCACATGGAAAGTACTGAGTAATTAGTGAACTTTTATTATCTATAATCTTTATAGCAGTATTTGTTACCTAACACTTATTTGGTACATTATATAGAAAAAGCATAGAACTAAAAAGTGATACAAAGCACATCATTCTAAACTACTAATATTTTTAATAAATGACCATTTTTTCCACTTGAAAAGTGTCTTATTGGTTATCTCATTTTGTTCTCTAAGTTATCTGGAGAATATTAAAACTATTAAAGGAAGAACTTGAGAGAGATTAATAAATGACTGCGTCAAGGTCATGTACAGGTATACCTTCTTTTATTCCACTCTGCTTTATTGTACTTTGCAGTTATTGTGTTTTTACAAATTGATGATTTGTGGCAACCTTGTGTCCAGCAAATCTACTGGCACTATTTTTTCAACAGCATGTGCTCACTTTGTGTTTCTGTGTCACATTTTGATAATTAGGACAATATTTCAAACTTTTCCATTATTCTTATATCTGTTATGATGATCTATGGTCAGTGATATTTGATGTTACTATTGTAATTGTTTGGGGGCACCATGAACTGTGTCCATATAAGATGGTGAACTTAATTGACAAAGTATGTGTTCTGACTTCTTTACTGATCAGTTGTTCCCTTATATCTATCCCTCTCCTTGGGTCTCCCTACTCCCTGAGATACAACAGTATTGAAATTAGGTCAATTAATAACCCTACAAGTGAAAGTAATAATTGCTCATCTTTCATTATAAATAAAAAGCTAGTCATGATTAACTTTAGTGAGGAAGGCATGTGGAAAGCCAATATAGGCCAAAAGTTAGACCTCTTATACCCAACAGCCAAGCTGTGAATGCAAAGGAAAAGTTCTTGAAGCATATTCCAAGTGCTACTCCAGTGAAGACATTGATGATAAGAAAGTAAAACAACATTATTGCTGAAATAGAGAAAGTTTGACTGGTCTGGATAGAAGATAAAACCAGCCACAACATTCTCTTAAATCCAAACCTAATCCAGGTCCTAACTCTTTTCATTTCTATGAAGGCTAAGAGAGGTGAAGAAGCTGCAGAAGAAAAGTTTAAAGCTGCTAGAGGTTGTTTTGGGAGGTTTTAGGAAAGAAGCTATCTCTGGAACATAAAAGCACAAGATGAATCAGCAATCACTGATGTAGAAGTCGCAGCAAGTTATTCAGAAGATCTAAGGTAACCTATAGAGGTGGCTATACTCAATAACGATTTTCAGTGTAGATGAAACAGCCTTCTATTGGAAGAAGATCCTTATCTAGGACTTTCATAGCTGAAGAGGAGAAGTCAATGCTGGCATCAAAACTTCAAAGGACAGGCTGACTCTCATTAGCTGCTAATGCAGCTGGTGAGTCAAAATTGACACCAATGCTCATTTATCATTCTGAAAATCCTAAATCCTTTATGAATTATATTAAATCAACTCTACCTGAGCTCTGTAAATGGAACACTATTACCTCGATGATAGTGCATCAATTTACAGGATAGTTTACTGAGTATTTTAAGCCCACTGTTGAGAGTCAATGTTCAGGAAAAAAAACCAAAAAGACGAGATTCCTTTCAATTATTACTTCTCATTGACAACGTAGCTAGTTACTCAAGAGCTCTGGTGGAGACATAGAAGATGAATGCTGTTTTCATGCCTCCTAACATAACATCCATTCTGTGTCTCATGGATCAAGGAGTAATTTCAGCTTTCCAGTCTTATGACTGAAGAAATACATTTTATAAGGCTGTCATAGATAGTGGTTCCTTTTTCTTTTTTTTTGAGTTGGTGTCACTCCATCGCCCAGGCTGGAGTGCAGTGTCACACTCAAGGCCACCCCAGTGTTGACCTGCTGGGCTCTGGTGATCCTTCCACCTCAGCCTTCCAAATAGCTGGAACTATAGGCACACACTACCACACCTAACTTATTTATTTATTTATTTATTTATTTATTTATTGTAGAGACGAGGTCTCACCAAGTTGCCCAGGCTGATCTCAAACCCGCAGGCTCAGGCAATCCACTTGCCTTGGCCTCCCAAAGTCACAGACTGAGCCACTGAGCTTGGATGATAGTGATTCCAATGGATTTGGGCAAAGTAAGTTGAAAAATTTCTCAAAAGGATTCACTATTCTATCTGCCATTAAGAACATTCATAATTAATGGCAGGAAGTTGAAATATCAACATTAACATGAGTTTGAGGGAAGATGATTCCAATCCTTATGGATCACTTTGAGGGGTTCAAGACTTCAATGGAGGAAGTAACTTCAGATGTGGTGGAAATATCAAGAGAACTAGAAATAGAGCCTGAAGATTTGACTGGATTGTTGCAATCTCATGATAGAACTTGAACAGATGAGGAGTCGCTTCTTATGGAGGAGCAGAGAAAATTTCTTGAGATGGAATCTACTCCTGGTGAAGATGTTCTGAACATTGTTGAAATGAAAACAAAAGATTTAGAATATTACATAAATTTAGTTGATAAAGTAATGGCAAGGTTTGAGAAGATGGAATCAAGTTTTGAAAGAAGTTCTACTGTGGGTAAAACACTATTAAACAGCATTGCGTGCTACAAAGAAATCTTTCATGAAAAGAAGAGTCAATTGATGTGGCAAACTTCATTGTCTTATTTTCAGAAATTGCCATAGCCACTTCTGCCTTCAGCAACCACCAACCTGATCAGTCAGTAGTCATCAACATCGAGGCAAGACTCACCACCGGCAAAAAGATTATGACTCACTGGAGGCTCTTATGGTCACTAGTTTTTTCTTTTTTAGCATTAAAGTATTTTAAAATTAAGGTATTTACTTTTTTAGACGTACCAGAAATGCATATTTACTAGACTACAATATAGTAAACATAAATGTTATATGCATCAGGAAACCAAAATAAAAAATGTATGACTAGCTTTATTGTGGTATTTGCATTATTGTGATGATCTGGAATGAAAACTGCTATATCTCGCAATATCTCCAAAGTATATTGTAATTAATGCTAACTTGAATCTCCTCAATTTAGCCTAGTCCTCTGAATTTCTCAACTTGGCCTGGCAAAAGGAAGGGACCAACAAGTGTCAAGATTTTCTTGGAAAGCTTTTTCAAATTGCATATCTCCTCCACATCTTAGTAATAGACAATGATTTGGTAGATTTGGGATGGAATGTGAAAAGTTCTCAGGTGATTATGACTTACCTCCCTGGTTGAGAAGTATCTCATTTGGTTACTATTCACTCAACTACATATCCAGTACTGCTGTGGCTTCTTCATAGAAACAATATTAGTCCTATCTTTGCCTCCAGTCCCAACTTCAAACTTCTCTAATTTACAGAAGACAAGTCATGCATTGGCCATCTGTCAAAGTTTCATCTATTATTGATGTCACAGACAATGAGTGATTGGAATGTTTAAACATTTGAATACTTAGTATACACAATGCACTTTGGCAGCAAAGCGTGAAGGGTAAATAAGAATATGTGAGTTACTCTTGGTTAGCTTTTAAGTACAGTGTAGAATTTGCCTTTTTTTCTTTGTTGCTAAAATGGTTCATAGAAATCGACTATAATTGGTTTTTGCACAAAATACACACAATAAGATATAAGTGGCAAACAATAAGAATGGACCCCCAAGGAGGGGCATGAATACAACATTGATATCTGATAATGCATCCATACTACAGGGAGCAATCTGATGATGAGTATACCAAATGTTTTGTTTTAAGGGATTAAGTGACTATTCATGTGCCATATTTTGTATATTGTTTATCTTATGAGAGAATTTAATTCTAAACATTATATATGATGCAAGACTCAGCCTTTTATTGACACCTGTCACGCTAAATAATCTCAAGAGATAAGTGTTTAGCTGCTTTTTTCTGTTAAAGAGAGGGAGAGGCTGAATAACAATGAGAAAGAGGAAATATGTTGGTCTATTTTTAGACTCATATTAAAAAATTATCTATGTGAAGAGGGAAGTGAGTCTTAAAATGTGAATAGTCAAATACTACTTGGATATACTGGTCAATATCCATTGAAAAGTTGTTTCCAATTTTGATGATATGACTGCATAATGAAATTGTGAAGGGAAAGGGAATGCAAATAATTAGAATTATTATTAGTCATATTTTAAATTTCTATTGGAAGAGAATAAAGGTTTTTCTATATTTTTAATGGAATTTTAAAATTACATATGGTTTGTTATTACTAAACCTTGTTGAGATTAAAGTATACATAGTACCATAACATTAAAATAAAACCAGTAAGAACAGAATCTTAAAAACTATCAAATAATTTTAAGTAAGAAATGCAATTTAAAATGCTATACTTGTTATGTTAATAAAGTTAACTTGGTCCCATTTTATGTTTGACACCATGTTCATATCAGCAGGAATGCAGCAGGGAAACGAATATGCTTCAGAACACATCTTATTTGAAAAAAAAAAAAGCCAGTAAATAGCTTTTACTAACCAGTATATCCTGTAAAATTCTTCTTAAAAAAATATTTGAAAGGATATCACGTTTAATGATAAATATTTCATAAAATGCTTAATATTTCTTTTTCATGAAAAAGACAATATATTTGTCTTGTGAATAAAATCTGCTATTTATTTTCAAGCTTTATTATTATTTCTTTTATCTCTTTTTATCAGTATCTACTGCATAATTTATATTTATTAAAAATTTATTTTGATATAAAAATGATTAATCAATATACTGCCAATATATTTCTTAAAGAGAAATATTATAGATAATATTTGACCTCCAAATATTTATTAAATATGTAAATAGATATTTTAAAGTATTTAAGAGTTAATAGGTATTTTAATTGTTTCTTTTATATTTCCTGTACTGATGATGATAATGACCTATGTTGTTTTCCTACATTTTCTTTGAGACAAAAGTTTGTGACAAGTTCAATAAAAGAAAATAATATTTACTCAATGGTAAAACCAGCAGAGCAATTCAATATAGAGGTGAAACATGTGGTGTGTGATCTTGCCACACCCACGCTGCATCCCTACTTGAAAGACTGGCATTACAGTTACTTAGCAAATGAAAGGGTGGGCAAGTTCATAGTTTGGGGTCTGCATCTTACATTGATATACTAACTTCTTAAGATTTCAGGGTTACTAAAGATCTCATTCTTGTAGTTACCTGGCAGTAAAGTGTTTTGTCAAGTTTCTTTGCTTTGCATGCTATGTGAATTTAGAATGTTATTCAGAAAATGTTCTAAAAAAATTTCTAGTATTATTACTATTGTTTTGCTTCAGAGTGAACATTTTTCCAATTGACAAAAATTATCACTCTCCATCTTCCAACAAAACAAATCAATGAAGCTAAAAGTTTTTAGGCCATGTGAAAGTATGAGAGGAGAATCATTGAAATCAAATTCGCTTTACCTATCCTTGAAATACTTAAAATATATGAGAAAGAATCTAAAATTAGGTAATCTAAGAACTGGCTTGCTCCTATTTCATTAAAACTTTGAAACAAGATCACAATATAATTCCTTACTTCTTTCTACATGATCCCTTCCATGAAAATTTTGGGCCAATTTCCATTAAAAATTAGTGTTTTCTAGTTCTGAATATTAGCATGACTTTTGATTTTGGAGTCCAGTGCAATCAGCTATGTTATTTATTTCATTTTTAGTAGATTTTAAATCTAAGACACCCTGCCCCCAGTGCCTTCTCAGTATTCTTACTATTTCTGAAAATGTCATGGATAAGAGAAGTCATAAAAATATTCCTAGCATTTGTACAATATTTTTGTTGATTGGGGATATTTACTTGTGGACATTGGGACAATGGACAGCAGCTTTTTCATATTGAAAACTAAATGTGTGCTTTTTGGAGTAAGGTACTCTGTGGAATCCTTTGAACTACATTTTAAAAATAGCTAGCATAATATTTTTAAGGCTGGCCCAAATAACTGAAGCTCCATATTTTTAGAGACTCTTCATCCATAAACTTGCATTTTAAAAGATGTTTAATATGCTGGTTTTTTTGTTTCTTGTTTTTGTTTTGGCTTTGTTATTTCCGAAGGTTCTAAAACCAATCTTTTATTTCACTCTCAACTAAGTAACAGAATGATAAGAGAAAGGGCATTTTTATATTTTTCCATACTGTTTCCAACCTCTGCCTCATCCCATTGCGTTCTTACCTGACATTAGTCACACACACAGTGGACTCCAAACCACTTTTCTCCATTCCACTTTTCTCCATGTAAGCATAGATGTCCCCATGGGCAAAGGCCACCAGCCACCACATGATAGCGAAGAGCAGCCAGCTGCAGAGGAAGGACATGGTAAAGATGACCAGCGTGTGGCGCCATTTCAGGTCCACCAAGGTGGTGAAGATGTCCTGCAGGAAGCGTCCTTGCTCACGGATGTTCTTGTGCGCCAGGTTGCAGGCCCCGCTCTTGGCGATGAAGCGGGCTTTGGGGAGGCGGTCTCGGATGCGCGGTTTGCGCAGGTTCTCTGCCGCGATGCGCGCCAGCACATACTCCTCCGGGATGATGCTCTTCCTGGCCAACATCGTCCTGTCACCATAGCCAGCCTATCTACCTGACCTGCCTCTCCTTCTTTCGAGACCCGTCCTCCTGCACGAGGGAAACATTAATTATAAACTTTTAAAAAAAAACCTCCGTATTCTCACTTCTTTATTAAAGTCCTTGTACTCAGGGATAGTCTAACCACGTGAGGTGACATGCAAAGCCAAAGGTATGATTGCATTAATCCAAGCATGACTCTAGTTTGTGCAGGAGTTCTGGGATCCTGGAAAAGTTATTTGTTCTGAATCAGAACTGTTTTCATTTTTCTTATCATTCTGAAAACATAAGGACATAGCCTCAGTTAAACAAAACAGGAACCTCCTGTAAACAGCAGGCTCAAAGATAATTCTCTGCGTACAACCGCGTCTGTACATGTGCAAGGATACAAGCACGTGGCGTCAATGATGAAAATTAAGGCCAACTGAAAACGTATCTACTTACTTGTTTAAAGCATTTAGATGATGTGGCAATATTCAAAGTAAAGGAGACATTCTTCCTCCGTTATTTTTAGCAGTAAGCAAAGAAAAGGCCGTGGCCCCTTGAGCAGTATAAATAACACGTTAAGTATAATCTGACAGAATAATAATAAGAGATATACTGTGTTAAAAATATCGAATTATTTAAACTTTGAAGGAATTATGAGCCGCATTTTTAAAAGGAGGCAAAAAAAGTTTCCTATGGAACATATTATACAGTGAACTTTTTTTTTTTTTTTTTTTAAACGAAGGAAAAATACCTATAAGGTGCAGGAAAACTCCGGACAGTAGCCCGCGGGCTGCGGTGGAATTAAACAGGGACTGTACCCGGAAAAATGCATCCGGCACGGGACACCTCTGCTGTATTTTGCATTTTAAACCACTTACGAGGACGCGGACAGCCTTCCCTCCCCTCCCCCAGGAGCGCTGAAACTTACAGACTCCGGGCAGCGAGCGCGGCGGCGTGACCTCTTTGCACACGCGGGACCGCGGGCAGGTCCCCCGCTCACCCATCCCGGCGCGCAGAAGCAGGGGCCGCCGAGGCCGCGGGGACAGATTCGGGGGCTGCTTGTCCTAAGCAGAAGAGTTAAAATAATAGAAGGTACAATTGAAGCTAAACGAGGGGAGGGCTAGAGGAAGGGGGATGGGTGTAGATCTTCCCCTCCCCCTGCTGGGCTCGACTCCCTTGGCCGTGGCAGTGGGCGGAGGAGGGACTGGATGGCGGGGGAGGACGATGCTGCGCAAATCAGCCTCCGGGTTAGAGCTTTGACGCGCGCCAGACCCCAGAGGCCGCCGATGTCGCGGAGGTGGGGGCAGGAGGGTGAGGGCCGAGGCGAGTCCCGCGGGGTACGGAGCAGGCCAAAGGGAGGGGCGACCCGAGGAGGGCGGAACCCGTAGAGTCAGCTCCCTTCCCAGTAGCCGCGACCCCCTGCCGCCCGCGTGACACACAAGGCTTTAAAAGGCTCTCTGCTCAGGGGAGAGAACTTTCCAAGTTCACTGACGTAAAGAGATTTTTTTTTAAATTTTTTATATTGTAATCTGGGGAGATAATGGGCTACTTCAAATGGACTAAAACCAGATATAGAGATCAGAAAATATTCTTCCGAGGCGTTCAGGCTCTGTACACACAATTATTTACATTAAATTTCTGCCTTGTGGGGAAGATGTAGGTGGGCGGTGTTCTGAAACCCATCATAGCAAACTATTTCTTCACCAGCCAAAGCCACTTCTCAGGGAATTGCGTGCGCGCGAGCGCGCGCGCGCACACACACACACACACACACACACACACACACACACACACACACACACACACAAACACACCCCAAAACTAGCAGCCACAGATGAAAGAAAGAAATTGAAAAAAGAAACCACTCATTCGCTCCCAGTGAAGAAATTTTACCCCAAACAGGGATTGCTGTAAACACTTTAGCACTGAAACGCCCATTGGGTCTTCAGTAATAGGTTACTTTCTGAAACGATGCAGTCTCTTTCTCTTGTCTACATTGTCTGACGATAAAGCAGAGCAATTGTGCAGGAGAAATGTTATACAGTAAATATCTATAGCTCTTTGAAAAGTAGCCAACAAAGACAAATGTGCTTTTTCCCACAGGTCAAGTCTTCTGACTTTGGCACTTGCACTAATGGAAACTTTAATTCTTGGAAATTTCATGTATTTTCCAAGACTCAAGACTGAGAGTGTATGGAGCATAAACAATGTGCTCATTTAATTACCCAAAGGCCTAAAATTAGTCTTTAATGAAGGCAAATGAAGAACAGTTTTTTCTCTTTGACCGATCTGCTTAACCCTTTCAAGATTGGGGTTCCCAGTCTGTTAGTGGTAGTCCTCTCTACAGTCATTAGTTTTTGCCGTAATTCATGTAGTAGTTTTACCACAGATGTGTGGGAATCAATTTGTGTAGTCAGTTCCTTCCCTTCGTTGTTCTATTTTACAATTGCCTTTGGTGTGCAACTTATTATCCATTATTTTCGTCTGGAGAACATTCATTGAACAGCTATCTTGTGAAGTTTTTTAGGTTTATATATCGAGAGATATCTAAATATATATTTTTGCTGCGATTAAGAGATATACAGTTGTAGTAAGAGAGACAAGACATTGATATACTCTAAAATAAGCAAGGATGTGAATAGAATGGGAAAGAAAATACAACAAAGTGCTATGGGAATTCAAATGATATTTAAGACTGGAAGACTTAGGAAAAATTCATGGATTATTTGGAGTCTGATCTGGTCTTTGAAAGACTGGAAATATTTGAGGTATACAGAAAAGCAGAGAGAAGGTAGTCCACCTTAGCAATGAGGCCTTGAAAAAAAATGCATGGGTCACCTTAAATGCTCAACAAAAGAATCTGGGCAATCCTCAGTAGTAGTGTTAAGCCCAGGGAAGATTTTGATCAGAGAACAACACAATAAGAGGCTGTTTGAGGAGGACTAATCAGGAAGCAGAGGATATCATGGCTTCAAGCATTGCATTTCTTTCTTTCTTTCTTTTTTTTTTTTTTTTTTGAGTTGGAGTCTCACTCTGTTGCCCAGACTGGAGTGCAGAGGCACGCTTTTGGCCACTGCAGCCTTGACCTGCTGGGCTGCGGCGATCCTTTCGCCTCAGCCTTCCAAGTAGCCGGAACTACAGGTGCGCACTACCACGCCTAGCTAATTTTTGACTTATTGTAGAGACGAGGTCTCTCCAAGTTGACTGCGTGGGTCTTAAACCCGCGGGCTCAGGCAGAAAACTCACCTTGACCTCCCAAAGTGCTGGGATTACAGGCTGAGCCACCGAGCCTGACCAAGCATTGCACATCTAAGTAGAGTCCCTTTGGGCTCCAAAATTCTATGACTGGCAGAAAAGAATGCTGAAAACTATTACATCAGTTAGAGAAGGAATGAGGTCTGGGCCAATAGGTACTTTCAGTGGGCAATATATGCAAAAGAAACTATATAGTCAATATTGGGAGAGGGTAAAGTCAGAGGTGATTGTGATATTTATAGTGGTGACAGAGAAATAGTAAGAAAATTGGAATGAGAAGAGGCAAACTGCTATGGAGAATTTATTAGAAGATTGCAACAAATAAATCCATATCTGAATCCTCTGAAAATTCTGTGTTTCTGGTATACTACATATTTCAGACACAATTTTTTTCAGTGAAGTATAGTCTTCCAAATATGCAATTTTAAGTTATGTTTTTACTTGTTTTGATGACAGGCTGTGTCATATTTTTATTAGTTGATAATTTAACTTGATTGATTCAAAATAAGGACAAATAATAAAGATCAAATTTTAAGACATTAATGAGTAAATATTTGATGATAATAGGCTAAAAACAAAAAGTAGCCGTTTATTAAAAAGATGAAGAATATGCACTATGAAAACATTGAAACTTTTTTTATCTTTTTAATTTCCATTTCCTTCCTGAAAGTTTTTCCTTAGTGTGTGTTTGTTTGTGTGTGTGCCCACGTGTATGTGCATGTCTTCTTTAACTATTTTTTCTGCACTGAGAAGAAACATGAGGGCATGCTGTTTATTATCACCATACACCCAGGGTCTCGAATTGCTCCTCTCTCCTGGTAATAGGTATTCAATAAATACTTGTTAAATGAAGGAAAGAAGGCATAGGGCTCAAAACATGATGTTTCTTGCATTTGCCCTCTCATGTCTCCACCCTTCATGTTTTTGCAACCATTTCTTGGAATCTCTGCAGGAAATTTGAAGTTTTGGAGTTCTCTTTGAAGTCTACGACAATACCTGTCTACAAAGATTCCCTTATTCTCCCTTTTCTCTTTACCCTAATGCTCTCCCTTTATACTGTCCACTTCTCTCTTCCTCAGCAACTTTTTTTTAAAACTACTTCAGGTCAGCAATACTTCAACTTCTTTGGAATTTGCTGGCTATGTTGTTTCTCTTCACAACTTGACTTTGAGCTTAATGGAGATATACCTCTCTCTATCCCCTAAAAGTCATTCTGGACACATAGCAACAGCTCAGTAAATATTTATTACTAACTGAACTCTAGCTCCTTCCTCCTTTTTGATTTTCCTTATATTATGGTCCTAATAGTGAACATTTAAGTTTACCACTGGTGAGAAATTGGCAAAGGAAATCAATTAATTTTTCAAGAGTATATTTACTACTTAAAGCTTATTTTACTGATCTGCTTATTCAATCACTATTTTGTTGTTGCCATTAAAAGTTACATGCATTTTCCTAACTGTTCAATAATTTTCCTAATTATTCTTTCAAGAGGGAAGACTAATTTATGCATTACTCCTAGAGGATACCAGTAATAGGTTTAGAACAGAGCTAACTTTATTGAAATATTATGATTTTCTTGACTATTCAGTAATCCTATTAGAATCTGTTCATGTTGCATACCAAAGAAATATATGCAACTGGGAAACAATTCAAAGGTATTTGTTCACTTGTAAGTCAGCATCTGTCAGGTGTCTTTCAGACTCTATGAATATTTGATTTGTGTTTTTGAAATTCCCATTCTCTTAAGAAACAAAGCTTGTCAAGTGCCTTCAGACAATGGGACAAATATTAGACTGATACGTTTCCCAATTGTCTGCGGCTTTAATTACCAAATACAAATCAGTGAAGTCGTTTAAACTACTCTTGAGATTCAAGGTGAAGTCCTCACATTTGATGGATGACTTTGCCTTTGACTTGACTTGTGAATTTTGAACTCTTAGATTTCCTGAAATATATTAGACTGTACAGTTTGAAGAGTCTTCAGAATGATGAAGGAAACAGTTTACATTAGCAGCCCAGATAATTCTTGGTCTATTTTCTTAGTATGCTGCTTTATTAGTGTCCTCACTTAAACCACTTTGGAACATACTGCTTTGAAATCAGCTTAATAAAATTGTTCTGTAAACTAGTAATCAAAACATCATGTTATAAATTCACTTTTTTGAGGTTATCATGAAATGGGAATGACAATATAACTCTTCTTAATTATCTGTTCCAATGAGTGCAGAGAACATTTATTTTTGAGATTATATATCTATTCATGTGCACAAAAGTGCCATTCTCCTTGAAATTAGGTCATGTCATTTCTTCTTTACATTCTCAGCTCCTCAAACTTAAGCCAGCTCACAAGTGTGAATCAGTAAGGTCAGAAGGAGGGCAATAATAACAATTACTACTCTTTGATTTGCATCTAGGTGAATAAAACAAAGTTCCTGCTAGGCTTTGAAGCAGAAAATAACTTGATGTGTTTGAAGAAAGGTAGGTAGGGAAGAAGAAAAGCAGGAGAAGAGACAGAAAAAGTGGGAAGTGTATTAATCAATCATGCGTTTCTTCATTACTCAATAAATGCAGATTGAGAGCGTGCCAGGTACCAGGCTATGAAAGTCATTGACCTAGTCCTTGAGACAGCTGCGTAAGAATTAGGTTATTTTTCTCATCTTGCACATGAGTTGATTAGAGTGTAAAATAATTTTCTAAAATCACTTACCTAGTAGGTGGAAAGCTATGACAAACTCAGAATATGTGATTCCAAATCCTATGCTTTTCCCACTGAACAATATTTCAAAGAGATGATTTTCTACCCATGGTTGGCCATGTGAGCAACACCTACCTAGTAATATGCCCCTCCATGCTTTTTTTGGAGCAAGGATAGAATAAGTTATAAAATATTTGGCCCAGACTTTAAAATATCCTTAATAAGAAGGCATAAATACTTCTAGTAAGATAAAGCACATTTAAAAGCTACCTTGGAGATTCTCTTGCCCACTGAGTTATGAAAACCTCATAGAATTGTAATGAGAGCAAGGCAAGATAATTTAAGATGCTTATATGTTCATGGCCTGTGATGAGTACTTATTAAATGTTAACTCTTACTACTGTGTTAAGGCTGATTTCAGTTTGATGGTGGTCAAAAAGTTAACAGAATGTGTGGAGGTATGAAGGGGAAGATAAAGCACTGATTTTTTAAAAAATCATTTTATTGACTTGAGTATTATTTTTGAGGTCTTACCAATCTTCAGAGTGCTAACTAACCAATATTTGTACTGACATCTCCTAAACTCTTGAAGTTCATTAAGACTCTGGGGACTGAAAGGGAATCAACCAAGGTAATGGTAATAAAGCTAAGACTTGGAAATCAACACGTCTGTTTTATGGTAGTATCTTCAAGAGAAAAGTAGTTTCTTCGGTCAAAGAAAGAATAACTGTGGTGAATATTTTCTACTGGTAGGCTACAAAATGGTAGTTATAAATAGAGCTGGTAGGACCTCTCCTAAGAAAATATGAGGAATAGTGACTGCTACTATTGTGTTTTTCAGAGCCTGAAAAACGATGCCTTGATGTTCTAGTACCAAAGAAAGGCAAGTTCGCGTGAGCCTGAGATCTGTCTTGCAATGGAAACTCTTCATGGAGTTTCTGAAGTTCTTTGGTAAAGAGCAGTTCCCAAGGATGGCCTGATCCATTGCTGTGCTTTCACGTCACTGTGCTTTGCAAAATTAGTGACTCATGCAATGCTTGGAAAGAGAAGCCTGACATTTTCCAGAACTCTGTAGAGTGGCTTCTTACTGTTACCTTTCAAAAATGCCAGCGACAGAAGGGATTACAAAGGTTGAAAGTGTTAAAGTGATATTTAGACATGTTCCCAATGAAGCCAGGATTTTGTTTTTTCTGCTGTTAAATGACGTTTTTTGGGGGTAACAATTATCTGTGCCAGAAAAGCTTTCATTGGGTCATTTTTTCTAAACAGGTTTGCACTGCTATTAAATATTTGAGATTTGTTTCTAAATCGAAAATGCCAAATTACCTCATTTATTGTTAGAATAAAAGGGTAATAAAATGATCTGATCTCCACAAACTTATAGAAATTTATTATGTATTGGAAGATCAGTCTTTTTTTAAAAAGTAAGAATTTATGGAAGATGCATGAGATATACCATAAACTTCTGTTAAAGTTTACAGAGCTTTAGAGTCAGAAAGATTTGGAATCCAGTACCAGTTCTTCCATTAACCTGGTTGACAACTTTGAACAACATACTTAATCTCTCTCAGCCTCAATTTCTTCTTCTGTAAGATGGAGATACTAACATCTACCTCTCAGAGTCATATAGATTAAATTAGTTGAGTATATTAGTTAGCACAGGCCCAGGACACCTAAATCATAATATTTTCTAAAAGAATCGTAACTTTAATAAAAATATTCCTTAATATTTATTATTTAACTACTTACTATTTTATTTTTCTTAGTTTACTTTTGTTAATATTTGTATCAGTGGTAAATAATAATGGTGATGTCAGGCATGCTCTTCTTCTTAGTGATTTTAACAAAATGTTTCCAGAATATATAATTTACGTGTTGAATATAGTTAAGTAGTGTGCTTTTTTTCTATTTTTTTGGATTTTTCAATCAGTGATGAATAATGAATTATACAAAATTATTTCTTAGCATCTACTAAAGTGATTTTTTCTCTCTCCTTCTTTGGCCAGTTGATATGGTAAATTAAGTCACTAGGTTTTTTTAAAAAATGAACTATTTTTACATTCTTGACTTAAACTCCACTTGGTCATGATGAACTGTTATTTTAATATAATGCTGGATTGCTTTTGCTTAACAATTTACTTTTGCTAAACATTTTTCCATAAAAATTTATGAGTCAGATTGATCTGTATAATTTTTCTGTATTATCTCTGGTATTGAATAAATGTTATGAATCTGTGAAAAGAATCGATGTGTATTCTTTCTTCATGGATTGGAATTGCTTAAATAAAATAGATATTAGCTACTTCTTAAAAGTTTAAAATAATTTTGAAGTCATCTGATTCTGAATTTTTTAGAACTAGCCCAAGCTCTTTTAATCTTCTTCATTCTCCCTTCCACTCCTTGTTTCAGACCTTCTCATTTTATCTTCCACGTCTTCTGATTTTTCTTCTAGATTTTTTATCTGCTTGTTCTGCAATGCATTCTAGATTCGTTTCCAATAGAAAGATTTGGCAGGTATCATCTAAGCTTAGTTGCTGCTTAATCTATCATTTGGATTTTTAATTATAACTATAATTTTTTCTCTTCTAAGCGTTTTATTTTGTTTTTGTTTTTTTTTAATTTTCTCTTTTTACCACCTTTTAAAGACCTTTTTGTACAACTATACAATTGCCACACAGATCCCAACTCAAGATAAAAAATATGTCCATCACCACAGATTTCTTTTAGCCCTTTTCTGACTATAACTGCTCCCTACCAGAGTTCTTCCTAAAACAACTTATTTCAACAGCAGTTTGTTTTGCTTGTTGTTGAGCTTTGTATACATGGACTCATACAGTAGGTATTCTTTAATGCCTGCCTTCTTTTACCAACATAATGATATCTGGCTAGATTGTTTTATATATACCAGTAATAGTATTCATTGTGTGAATCTAACACCATTTATTTATCTATCTTCCTATTGATGGGCTTATGGGCTATTTTTTTTTTTACTATTATGAATAAAACTGCTATGAACATTTCTTTACAAGACCTTTTGTGGACATATACATTAGTTTCTCTTGGACACATGCCCAGGAAAGAAATTGTTGGGCATATATTTAGCCTTAGTAGAAACTGCCAGTTTTCCATATGACTGTGTCATGTAAACTTCAGTGGCATATGAGAGTTCCAATTTGTCACACTTGATATTATCAGCCTTTGAAATCTTAGCTTTCTTGGTGAAAAGGTAGTTGTGGTTTTTTTTTTGTTTTTGCTTTTTTTTTTTTTTTTGCATTCCTGATGAGGAATGATGTCGAACACATTTTCACATGCTTATTGACAACTGTACATACTTAAAAATCTCTTACAGATAGTTTAATAATTATTTCTAGTTCTTATAATCCTATTTGTTGTGTCTCTTGATTCTCATCTTGGTGGTTCATTTTCTTCTGTGCTTTTAATTTTGAATATGAATTAATTTATTGTTTTTTTCTTCCCTACAGGATATAGGTTGTACCCCCAATGGACTGATTTTGCACTTGCCCTTTCCAAAACTTCTGGAACCATTTTCATATAATTTTTCATCTTGAATATATGATCTCATTATTGCAAAGTTGGAATATAAACTTGTTTTTAGAAGGGAAAAAACATTTATTTTTGTGATTTGAAAAATTGTATATGCCCACTGAGATGAGGTAAATGTAGTGTGTTCTCAATACTAATATTTTATATTGGAATGTGCTTTTCACATCATAAAGTTTTTCCCATTCTTTTATTTGAGATAAACAAAAACTCGATAAGGCTAACACAGTAGTTGTTTTCATGTCTTTTAGTCTTTTGGCAAATGGGAACTAAGACTTTAAAGGATAAATCCAAGGTCACATAACCAATTGACAGAACCATAGCTAGAACTCAGGTTTTCCTGGTCCAGTTCTCTTTTCAGCAATATTCTACATAAACCCACATAATTATTCTTTATATCACTTACCATTTAAACAATTTATTCCCAAGAGAAGTCAATTGACTTACTGGGCTAATCATTAGTCTTATATAGCACATGGCTAAGAGGTGGCCTTAAGTCAAACATTAAAGAAACGCAAATCAAAATCACACTGAGATACCACCTAACCCCGGTAAGAATGACCATCATTAATAAAACAAAGAACGCCGCTCGGTCGCTCAGCCTGTAATCCCACGCCTTTGGGAGGCTGAGGTGAGTGGATTGCCTGAGCCCGCGGGTTCGAGACCTGCTGGGCAGGGAGACCTCATCTCTACAATTAATCAAAAACATCAGCCGGGCGTAGTAGCGCATGCCTGTAATTCCGGCTACTTGGAAATGCTGGCGAGGTATGGAGAAAAGGGAATATTTCTACACTGCTGGTGGGAATGCAAACTAGTGTAACCTCTATGGAAAACAGTGTGGCAATTTCTAAAAGAATTAGAAATTGACCTTCCACATGACCCAGCAATTCCCCTTCTAGGAATATACCCAGAGGAACTAAAAACATTCTACGAAAAAGATACCTGCACATGCATGCCTATTACAGCACTAGTCACAATAGCAAAAACATGTAACCAACCATGCTGCCATTGAAGCTGGACTGAATTTAAAAAAATGTGGTATATATACACAATGGAATATTGCACAGCCATAAAGAAGGACAAACATATGGACTTCTCAGCAGCTTTTATGGATTTAGAGTCTATCACACTCAGTGATCTATCACAGAGACAAAGAACAAAGTACCATATGTTCTCATTCATAAGCAGGCCCTGAACATTTACCATAATACTATAAGAAAGGGATTGGTAGTAGCTGAATGCTGCTGGGGTTAGGGGGAGGCATAACATCAATAAGGGTACTTGATCTCAAACCAGGCAAAGTGGGGACCAAAGTGAGGCCCAAATTTTACCTGTATGATGACCACTTGTATACCTAATCCTGAACTGTACCCCACATCTTTAAAATAAAATATTTTTTAAATGGGGATAATAATATTTAGTTCATGGAATTTTTTTCAATATTCAATGTGGTGATATTTGTAAGGCTCATATCATATCTGCTTAATATATATTAGCTGTTATCCTTGCAGCAAATGTTTAATGAGATGGCATATGCAATATACATTCTACTAATATCTGAATTGATTTCACATTGCTCCTCTCTTCCCCAGAGATTTTTTTCTTCTCTGATGTTGTTTGATACAAAATGATGCTAGACATTACAGAGATTATGTGATATTTAAATCATTATGTCATCTCTATGTTTTATTGGCACAGATAGCAAAGCTTTATTAAATATTATTTAAGCCAAGAATTTCCCATGAAATATTAGCCTTGCTAATTTTTTCCCTACATTTTTGGCCAAAAGCCTAGATGCCTTGTGTTTTCAATATAATGTTTTGTTGCATTGGATATATACTAGAACTTCAGTCAAGTGGGAACAAAAAAGAGAAGCTCCTATTTTCAGGTGAAGACTTGTCACCCCAGTTCACTGCCTTTTGCTATCTTCTCCTTCATAGAAAACGTGGTGCCTGGGCCAAGTGCTTGGCACCTGTGTCTGAGAGTGATAGGTCACTGGGAGAAATGAACACTTCTGTCTGAAGTGTCCTTGCAATCGTCATATGTGTTGGGGATCTTAAAATGGGCGAAACAGTGCAATTCTAGAAGGGTGTTACTGCTTGTTTTGAGTGGGCAGTTGTCAGAAAATATCTCATAGGCTGTGGGTTATGTAATTATTCTTATAGGGAAATAAAACATGGGCTTGAAAACGTCAATATTTGGAGGTGATTACTAATGGCAAGAGAGTTAGTTTCTTTGTTTTAAAAGAAAAGTACTTTTTTTTTTTTTACTTTCTCTTTCTCTGGAACAAAATTAGGGTGAGTGGCCACGTAAAATGTAGCCAAGGGTTTTCGGCAACAGTTCATTTTAGTGTTCATGTGATAAAGAATGGTGTTATCACTTTTTCTGGAGCTACTGCTTATAATTTGGGTTTGCCCTGGCACTCTCCACACTGTGTTAGGTTCTTCTCAGCAAAATACATCACATCTAATTGGCATATACTACCTGGCCACAGTTTTTTAGATCAGAGGTAGAACCCTGACCCAAAGTGATGTAATGCAAAGTTAGTTGGTCATCTACAAGGTAAAAAGATGAGCTGGCTAAAGTACATTCTGTGCTTGATACTTTGAAATAGATTGTCTGACAAATGGAAATATTTGTAGGCTTGGAGGCTAGAAGATTTAGTCTCAGAGGCAAGAATGGTTCATGAAGCTCTTGTGAAATGTAAGAAAGTAGGCAGAGATAAAAATGGAACAGAAAAAAAAAGGAAAAACTATAGATAGATAGAATAAAGAAGTGGACTGTCCCTAAAGAGGTCCCTAGACCTGTCCCAGTCCTCACATTCCTTGAATCTGATTTTTCTTTTTTTTTTTTTTTGAGTTAGAACCTCACTTTGTTGCCCAGGCTGAAGTACAGTGGCATGTTCACAGCCATCCTAACATTGACCTGCTGGGCTCAGGCAATCCTTCCACCTCAGCCTTCCAAGTAGCTGGAACCACAGGCATATCCTACCACGCCTGGCTAATTTTTTGATTTATTGTAGAAATGAGGTCTTGCCTAGTTTCCCAGGCTGTTCTTGAATCTGTGGGCTCAGGCAATCCCCTCACTTTGCTCTCCCAAAGTTTTGGGATTACAGGCTTGAACCACCATACCTGACCAGATGTATCCTCTTAATACCAGCTCTATCTTTCCACTCCTACCCTTTGTTGTTTAAATATGCAGTCTCTGGAGTTAGTCAGACTTCAAATCAGTAAACTGGGATAAATCATTCAAGTCCTAGCCTCAGGTTCTTCATCTGTAAAGCAAGTACAATAAATATATTTATTTCTTAAGATTTTATACTATTTTTAATATACTATGTAGCTACACTGACAAATAGTCTCCTTGAATCATACTTTGCTGCTAAAGGTGAATACAGAGCAGATATTCAAGAAATTACAAATTAACCAAAGAAAGATGAAATAAACAAAGTTTCTTTTCATGAAGCATCTCCTAATAGGGAGACAACCATCTTTTATAGATGCACCTTCCCAGTTCCCTACTTTCTTGACAATCATTATCAGCCCTTCACTGAACTAAAAAGAACCTGCTCACTGTAACCTAGAAATGTGTTGCCAGTGTTACCTTAAAAAGTAGCTAAAAAAAAAAAGTTGAACCTTGTATTACTAGAAACACATTTTGGATCTATCTAACAGTGAATTTTTTTCCTAAGGTGATTTAGGTCTGAAAGATACATTAATGGAATATTATGATTATAAGAATAATTCTTTTTATGTTACCCATTCTAACCATATGTATTTGAGTTATCTATGCATTGTTTTAGTATGTGACATAAAGATTCATAGCAACTATATCCTTATTTAAGGCAGCAACTGAAGGTCAAATGTGAGTATATGCATGTGTTAGAGGATAGGCTGTAACTTATAAAGTTAGCAGTACACTTTAATGGATTCACATAGCTAGAAATTTGGTTTATGTCTAGATTCAAAGAGCTGATTAACATTTTGGGTGTCTGAAAGAGATGAAAAATGTTTTAAATTACTTTTTACTTGACTGTGTTAGAACAAAGCCCAAACAATTATGAGTCAAAGAGCAAATACCTAAATATGAAAGAGCTGGCCTAAATCCATTTGGATCTGATAATATTAAAGGTCAATATTCTTTCACTTAATAGTGGCCGATAATGTGTATAAACAGCATAAACTTTAACCATTCTCTCAGAGAAAAATGGGAACAAAGTAGCAGTCAGCTACCGCATCAAACTTGCATAAATGTTGACACATTTATGAACAAGTTAGTTATTTGACACAGAGGACAGATTAAGTAACAAAAATAATGGTCTAAAAATGAAGCTTTTTTTCATTAATGTAGAGTGTATAATTGGAGATAGTCTGTGATGATTGGTGGCACTAAGTTACAGAGTGCATTCCTCTTGGAGCCAATTAGCTTATTTAGTCAGATATGACACCCTTGAATTTCGTTATTTTAGGAATAGGGAACTAGTGACCATAGTGTGACTGGCTAAGGACAGTTTGCTACTTTCCATAGAGAAAGAAATCATTTAAATCCCATGTACTAGATATATAGAATGCATCAACCTTCACAATATCAACAATGATGATACTCACAGAAAAAAAATATAAAGTTGGAAAGGAAAAAAAATCATCACAAATAATTTATCTTTCTTCTATTTTGTGAATGAAACATCAATTGTGAAACACTGCACCAAACTGGTCACATGTGCATACTATTCATGTTTGAAATGCTTTGCATCTTTATGAAAAAGTTTTATCCTTAGATTATTTGTTGCTGATTAAACTACAAAACACTGATCAGAGTCCTTGTTAATAACTTTTCAGCTGAGATTCAACTCATTAAACAATGTTTCATTTATGATGAGCTAAGACAGTTCACTCAATGACACAGTTTAGCAATTCAGGAGACAGTAGTATCAGCAAAGATAGGAAGCAGGTGGAAATCACCTTGAATGTTTTAAGGCTCCAGGTTATGCTTAAGACAGAGAAACTAGTAAGATGACTGAGATAGATTAGTGATTCCCAAACTTGGTTAAATATGAATGTCATTTGGAGAAACTTGCTAGAAATGCAAGCTCTTTCATTGGAGATTTTAATCCAGGTGAATTGTATTAATGCTTGTGGCAATCTGATGTAAATGGTACATGGTTACTGAAGAAAAAAATTAAACGTAAGTAACAAGAGATATCCTCTTGGCAATTGCTCCTTAAGCTAAAAGGCTAAGATCAAAATACTGCATTTAGCTTTGGATAATGAGTCAATAAAGGAATTAGTACAGTACTATAAATGACAGAACTCCAAAGAATGTATTATAAAATAAATGATACATGATATATTGAAAGACAAACATAAGAAACGATCAATAAAACTCAAAGAAAAGTCAACTGTTTAAATAGAGATGTAAAAATTTTATTAATATAGTTGTTCGATTTAATAGAAATGTCTCTGGAACCTATATACAAAAGTAAGGAGGTGCATGACTCTGGCAATTGTGAGACAAAATTATCAAAGCAGGGACCGATATTGTCCTCGCAACTGGTGTTGATATATATATATTGATCAGACCTGGTTGATAACCAATGGAATCATAATTGAAAGAATAATCACCTTACTTAATTAAGAAAACAAAAAGAGTAATTTATTATGTAATAGCAAGCCAATATGTTTTTATATATTGTAAAGAATATACACATTTATTGTACAGAATAAATACATTTCATATATTGTAGAGAATAAATAATAAAATAAACATATCACAGAAAAAGGAAGAGAATAAACCACACCTGTAAGCACATGGCTAGCAGTAAAACTAATCAATGAATCAATCAACTATATTTATTAGGACCTATTGTGGGCTAGGCACATGTATTAAGTGCCAGAGGCACAAAGATAAATAAGACATGGTCCCAGTTCTCAGGCATCAATTACTTGAAAGGGTCTTCTGGTACCTAATCTAGAGCTAAGTAGGCTTTTAAATGAATCGCAAATAATAATATAAAAATAGATTGTACATGATTCCTTGGAAGAAATATCTTTTCAATAATGTAAGTAACCCTATTATTTTAATATACAGCATTATGCATTTAATGCTTTTTGTAACTATTAAGGAGTTAAAATTTCCAAAATTGGTCTGGTTAAATAAGAATTATAAATGTAAAATTTAATTTGGTAAGTTGATCTTCTTTTATAAGATATGTATATAGTAAAAATTATTTCAAGATGAACTATTTCTATATTCAATAGATAATACATGTAGTGTAATAAATGATTAATTAATTAAAAACTTTATCCTTGACTTTAGTCAATTTAGTTTTGTAAACATTTACTCAACTTAAATAACTAAAAGTTAAGAGGGACCAGCAGCCACGTGGGAGTAACAACAGTAAATGTGATTCTCAGTTTAGATATGCTTCTAACATGATGCTGGCTGTATAGCAGTGTAAATTTAAAATATCATCAAGAGATTATTTCACTGGGTAAAAACCCATTTCTCTGGGAACAAGTTAGAACTTCGTAACAAGCATTATTTAGTACTATAAAATATTTTCACATCAGCAATATTTTAGAGGATTGTTGAATTTTTAGAAAATATTTTCAAGATCCAATTAATGGTTACCAGTTCTTTTCTGTTTAGCTTTCAGGAAACAGTAAGGTTATCTTCTTCCAATGCAGTTTTATACATGCAACAAAGGGTGACAATTTAAGCTAAACATCCCGGACCATATTTGTCTATTCCTGTGGAACTTATTTTTTGTAACTATTAGGCTTCTATATTTAGATAAAGACGCAGTCTCATATTCTGGATACACAAGTATTATAGATTTACAAGTATTACAGATTTCCCAAGAGTGAATACACAATACAATAAATAGAACACAAGAACTATAGAAAGGCAACATAATTTCTCCTTGTGCATCAATTACACCACTTCAAAAATCTTACAATGCATGTGGATCCTCATGATGAAATCACATGATGTTTATATCGCACAGGCACAGAACTGTATAAACTGTGGTTTGCTCATATGACAGTGAAGGTAACTTTTGGTATATTTAATTTATAAATTTTCATTTAAGCAAAACATGCCACAATGTTCCATCAATTTTGATACACTCTTTACATGCAAATTAAAATAAAAATAGCATTTTTGGTATAAAATATATACAAAATGCACACTAAAACTAGAGGAGGAACAAATGGATACATGTGTGACACTATTGAGCATAAACTTTTCCCACTAGAAATAGACACTTGTTTTATATATATAGCTCTAAAGTGTGAGATATTTCCACCCTGTCATTGCACTGCTCATATGAAGTATTATTAGCATATGGCTAAGATATACTACACACCACACACACACACACACACACACACACACACACACACACACACCCCAAACTCCTGTGAGAAATGAGTCCACTTGCCTATGCACCTTTAAATCTTGATTAATGTGGCACTTTAGGACTAATGATGAATTAAACTACAACAAGCTTAGCTGCCTATCATTGAAAAATTGAACCTAATCACTCTGAACTTTAGTCTGGAAAAGTCATGTTATGCTTGATATCTTAAGCATTTTCTTCTTACTGCACAGGAAAAAAAAAAGGAAACTTGAGTATAGTTTTTCAAATATCCCAACTCTTTTCATCATCTTCCTAGTTAAGACTTTGGCTTATAGAGCCACTATAAATATGATAACTTCTTGGTGACAGGAAACAATTTAGAAGAGAAAAAAAGACTGCTAAAAAAAATTAGTATTACTAATGTTAATGAATACAACTATTATTAAAGTAGATAATTAATTTGAGTGTTTTATTAGAAAACATGCCCTTTTATTCTCGTACAACACAAAATATACTCTTACAAATAAGAGTATAATAATAAAACCTACTCATTGCAATTTCCATGCCTGAGAGATATTTGCCAGAATTAAAATTGTAAGAAAACATAAGTTATTGGTTTACCACTTAAAGTAATTTATGTGTTTTAATACAACTTGCTATTCCTAAAGGCAGAGTGGCTTGATCATAAAAACATCAATAATGAACATATTAAGCAGTAGGATCCTGAAAAACAGTATAAAAACAGGAGAAAGAAATGTTAACTTCTTTTCTTATGCAAAAATCTGCAAAAGTTTAAAATGCCATTTTATGAAGGCAATGCTCATGATTCATTAAGTAGGTTATGACTGTGGTATTTTAAATACATATGTTATTTTAAGATACCCCTTCACATGTCTGCACGAACAAAAGAAGCAAATACTCCATCTTCCTGAGCCAAGAGGCTTTCTGGAGTGTCATATTCTAAAATGTTTCCTCGCTTCATCACAATAACCAGGTCTGCCGTCAGAATGGTGTGAACTCGATGCTGTGAGTGAAAAAAATACATCTTATTAGTTACAAATTTCAGGGTACAAGTCAAAACAATGGAATATGTATATTTTATTATTTATTCAGGGACATGCATCTAACAGGAGATGTAGGAAGCACAGCCCCCCCCTTTCTTCCTTATTTAAATTATCATTTATTTACATACTTTGAATAAGTAAATCTCAGTTTGGCTTGGTTTTCTATGGGTGTATTAACTTGAGCATAACTAATAATATCAGTGCCGTCATTTTCATGGGCACTTAAGTGTAAGTAAACTAATAAATGTTTGTCAAATACTTAAGTGCTAAAAATGGCCATCATGAACCCGTTGGGTTATACTTTAGTCTCAACAATTATCTCTCATGTAGATTCAACTAATTCCTTGGCCTAATACACTATCTGGAGAATCCTGGAAAGTAGTTCAATTTGGGAAGACAATATAGGGAGGTCCATTCTGGCATGCGGTATTCGAGTGGCTTATCCATGCCTGTAGACATGCAGTCTCTTAGTCTTTGCAGATTACTGCTGCCCACTCATTCTCTCTTTCCACATGGTACCTTTTGGAGAGAGGTTTTAGTGTTAGCAATTAAAAATTATAAAAGCTACAAATCATACAGCATATGCCATACATTAAGTGCTTCACACACACACTTGTGAATCACCAAAACATCCCTCAGCTGTGGTGCTATTTCTTTCCACTTTATAGGGGAGACCTCTGAGGTTCACAGAAAGAAAACAAAATCAGAAGCGCACATAGATAATAAGTAGCAGACCCAGTATCAAAACCTACTTTGTTAATTTCAAAATATGAGATATCCCACCTGCCATCTAACTTGTTCAGAAGGAGTATCTGGTACCTCGGAGGAATGTTTACCTGCCATTATTAGTGTTATGGTTAAGAGTGCAATCTCTGAAATTAAACCAGGCTTGTAATTTTGGCTTTACCACCTGTTACTTGTGCAGTCTTGAGCAACATATTTAACTTTGTATAGCCAGTTTCACATCTGCAAAATTATGATAAGAATAGTGCTAGCTTCAGAGAATTGTTGTAAGGTTCAAATGAGATAATCTATGTAAAAAATTCAGCACTTTGTCTGATACATGCAAGCAAATAATAAACATCAACTACTTTTTTCAAATTTTTATGACTTAGAAGGGAGACATCTATGTGGTGGACCTTTTCTCTACCCTTGTTAGTTCAGTATTGTCCAACAGAAATATAATGTTTGGGCCACATATCATTTAAAATTTTCTGGGAGCTACATTTTCAAAGTAGTAATAAACAGGTGAAAGCAATTTTAATATATTTTAGCCCAACTTTTTCAAAATGTCCTCCTTTGGCCTGTAACACTATAAAAATTATTCATAAAATCTTTATATTCTTTTATTAGTACTAAGTTTATGAAGTCCAGTATGTATTTTACAATTATAGCACTTAATTCAAGTTATCCACATTTCAAGTACTCAATAGCCACATGTGACCAGGTACTGCCCTACTGGAACTGGAGCATGAAGGTCAAAACATTAATATGCTGATGAGAATTCCCACCCAGAGTTCTAAACCTAGAAATACCATCTATTTATCTGACACAGTCTTCCAAAGTGCTTTTAACCATCCAAAGTTCAACCGAAGCCATTCTGAGAGGCAATGGACTACATTCTGCCCTGGACCATGTAGATAGTCTTAATGTTTATGTGTTCAGATAAGTCAGCAGTTATGGTTGTGACTCATGACTTGCAAGGAAAAGAAAGACAAATATGGAGTGTGATAATGAGGCCAGCTTAGAACATGCACCACTATTTTCAACAACTGCCTTACACTGAATACTGGTAACAAACAATATAAATTTAGGAATTTAAAAAACTTTGGAGGATAATATTTATCTTTGAGAAAAGACCAGAGCCATTTGCATACCAATGCATTCAGAAAAAAAGCTTAACAAACCGTTTAATATCTCCTATGCATTTTCCCTCCAGAAAATATTAGTTATTCAATAACTATATCATAGATACCTAAAAAATTTTGGCTTCTAAATCCATGAATGTAATACTATAAACACAGTATTCTAAAATAAAAACATTGAAAAATTTTATCTAACAGAAATAAATATAGCTGCTGTCTATTCCATTAATCCAAATTATTTTTTTTCTTGACCAAGTGTGGTGTCAATTGTAGTAGTGTTGATGACATTTTAAAAAATGTTTCAGAGAAATTAATCTTATCAATAGTGAAGAATAAATAATTTTCATCAATAAATACCATGGACTATTTTGGTATGTGAGTGCTTCCTTTTAGAAGCTGAATAAAGTTATCTTTTTAAGATATTCCACAATTTTCAGTGGCAGTTAACCAAAGCAACAAAACTTTTAGACAGGAAAGGAAAAATAGTTATTCTTAGCAGAACTGAGGATTATTCTATAAGGAGGGCACCACAAGTGTGGTAATGTTCTTTCTTTTATGAACCTGTTATGAGGAGTTGGTCCTCAGAAGAGTCCAACAGTGATTCTTCCTCCCTGACAGCCTAATGTGCATTAGGGGTGAGAATGGGAATGGGGATTCTAGGTATCCTAGTGGTCACCTTAACATTAGAGGTCTTGAAATTAAGAACTGATGAAAGATACATAAGTCTATGGAAAAGTATTCAGTGAATGTAGGCAAACAAAAATCTGGTAACAAACCATATTTTTGGTTAAAAATACAAACATGCTCAAGTAATCTTCCAAATGTAGACTAAATGGAACCACCTAACAATGTCATGCTTCATGCAGAGTAGAGAAAATCAGTTTTTTGAGTAGGCAAGGGTCTGCTTTTTCCCCATCTCCCCATCCATTTAGGGGGCAACAGGAAGATTTTTTTCTTCCTAAATACATCCCTACCTTTTCTACTAATAAAGTGTTTACATATATTAGAGGACTATTTTAAATCATTTACATTTTAGTATGATTGAGTCAATCAGGAGACTCTCCTCCAAGGCAGAGAAACCAGAGATCATTGGGAAAATGAGAGAAAGTGGGTTTTTCCGTACTTAGTCAAAATTTGCAGAAAGTGAGCCCAGATGGGGAATTATTTCCTGTCATCTTGAAAATGTCGCACTTCAAATGGTTCTCTTTCTCCCATGCATCATTCACAAAAATGGAAGCATAGCAAATATCTCATATACAACTCTCATTTCTCAACAGTTACACTTAAGCATTTATTTAAACTAAACAATGCGTTCTTCGGGGCAGGTATGAAAAGTTACGGTATTTTTAAAAGATGCTTACAGAGCATCCCCAGGGAATAATGAAACTGGTCCTCAGGATAGAGGTAAAGCTGATCCTTGGGTTTCAAAAACATTCCTTGCAGGTATACATATGAAAACTCATGCATGTGGCCCATTTTGTACAGAGCATAACTGAAGCACTTGGTTGAGTTGATCTGGTAATAACACCCTGCAGTTAGTTCTTTCACCCCATTTCTCCCCTTTAATCACAGCATTATCCTTGTCTTACTGAGGGGAGACTGCTAAGATAACTACCAGAGAATGAGAGACTTGGCAGAGTAGATCAAGATGGTCTACTTGTTGGTCATCACCAAAGTGGAAAAGAGGCCATTCTTGAGAGCAAGCAAGTTTGGAACAGTATCACACTCCACTAAAATACCCTCAGAAAAAACTAAAACAAGGCCTGCATCCATAATAGAAGAGACACGGTGCTGGAGAGAAAAATGGAAAGAAGAGAAGAGAATCAGCAGGAGGAAAAATGTCCAGGTGATTCATTAAAAATAGTTTCTGTTAAGCAGTAAGCCTAAGTGTGAGCAAGAACCCAGCCGTTGGCAGAAAGGAAGACAAAAAACCATGGCCTATTTTAAGTAAACTATAACATGAGTTACAGAGATTTAATCACTTCTTCTATTTGATTGGTGTTACTTAAAATAGAAACATTACCTGTCATTACTGTGAGATACCTCATTGTCTTCTTTTTGTAAACAGATGATTGGAAACAAAATTAAGTATAGTTTGTTTACAAAACTCCTCATAAGACCATCAGATTATTGAAAAGAGAATTATTATATATGACCTACTGTCTATATCTAGTGAATACAGAGTTTCCATGAGCTGCTGGAATCCTTAGATTTAGGATGTCTTATCATTGTAATTTCAAGGCATTAGGTAGAGCAGACAGTAGGGAAAAGAACAACGATTTCTATTCATAGTTGTATTTTTTTCTTTTTTGCACAGATACAAAAACATTAGCAGATAAATACACAATTTAACATAATAATATTTTAATTGCTCAAACTTAAAAATAATAGATTTTTAGAACAAAAACAAAAGAGGAGTAAATCAACTCTGTCTCCCATACTTACAGCTATTGTAACAACAGTACGGTCAGCAAAGGCTGTCATTACCACTTTCTGCAAAATGTTTTCCTGACAAAAAAGAAACAAATAAAATGTAAATTTTATCTGGACTACTTTCTCTTGCCATAATATTATGCCCCCAAGAATAATATTTCACTCTGCCCAATCCCTTGTGAGCACTCTCACTCCTCAGTCTTCTGTGGAAAGTATAAGAAGGCTCGTGTTGGATTCTGAAGGTGTCTTCAAAATGCAAGTAAAACTCAATGATCAGTTGGGAGCGAGTGATAAATTTATTGCCTGGAAACTCAAAGAAAATGAATCAAATGAACAGAAAATGCTTACTTGAGTTATACCACAAGCAGTATGTATTTGAAACTAAAAAAACCCTAAAAAGGTGTTAACCTTTCAGTCAGAAGAGGGGAAAACTGAAATTCATGCCAAAAATTTGGACTTTGACCTGTAAAAGAACATTCTAGGCAGGAACTGTTTTTATTCCCACCACAGACTGCTGCTGTCATTATACTTTAAAAGATGTTTTGGGAGAGATTCCACCTCTCTCCTAGAGGAAAACTTGATTACCTAAGTTTCTTAAAGTGAAGGAGTTCTTTCTAATCAAGAGGCTACTGTCACTTAACTAATATTTTCTCTCTCTTTTTTCTTTTGAGCCAATATCATCCTTATAATACTCCCCAATATAATAAAACCTTAGTATAATACGAATTTTGATGACACTTATGCTTATTTAGTGAAATGACTTGATTAGAGACTATTTTACTGCTTATGTTAACCTTGAGAAGCCTGTATAACTTTGAATAGGTACTTTGATTTAGTATTACTTAACAGAAAAGAATGATGTCAAATTAACATCTCTCTATATAATCGGCTCTTCACAATCTTGAAGCTGTTTCATTTTTGGGGAGTAGTTTTACACAATCTCAATTGTGCAGCAAACAAAATGGCATGAGGTTGTGGGTGGCTATTTTTTTATTTTTATTTTTTATCTTCCCAGATACCAAACTTTTAATATCAAGTTAAGCTTCAAAAGAATAACATTAATTGCTAGTTCACATACAATTTGTAGTTTAATGTGACATTTTTCCTACTCAAACACATTCTTACAAATAGGTTTTTCTTGGACATATTTGACACTTTTAAATAATTTCTTTCATGAGGCAAAATTTCTGAATTTTTGCTGTGAATACATGGAAGAGGTCATTATTAGTTCTGGCTTTTATTAAACCTAGAAAATCTTTCTTCTTCCGATTGCTTTAGGAAGTAATTATTGGTTTTGGTTATCAGTAGATTCTATTAAATACAGATTTGCATATTGTATTTCAGAATTTCCATAGCATAATACTTGAATATAATACAGTACTCTCATCAACAGCACCCTGGCCTTTTGCTATTTTGAAAATTTATCAAAAAGTTGTGGCAAATTTATTTTATTTTTATTGGTAATAGGAATGTCTTTAAAGCATGTGTCATGTCTCATTTATAGTTATTCTCAGTGTGTTATCATCAGTTGATCAAGGAGATGATTGAGAAGATTAATATTGAGATGATTAAGAAACAATAGTACTGAAGTTTTAGAACCCAATACAAAACAAAAAACAAACGTAATTTCCATGCACATTTCTCCAACCCATCAATTTAAAAACCTTAGGTAGTGCACTCACTGTGGCCATGTCGATAGAAGCTGTTGCTTCATCCATAATAAGAATGCTGCTCTTACGGACAAAGGCCCTGGCAAGGCAAAATAGCTGTCTCTGTCCAACGCTAAAATTCTCCCCACCTTCAGTGACAACTGCATCTAAAACAGAGAAAGAAGCAAGGGTTTCATTTTTTTTAAAGGGTAACATTTTTCTTGGGCAGAGTTTTGAAAAACACATTATGCTGTCTAAAAGCATGATGGATATCACTTTGTGCTGGTGCAAGGATTTTGTACTGGAAAGGCAAAGAGGAACGCTACTTTGGAAATACAAAGATGATCCTAGGTCATCCTATTTATGACAATAAATGGTGAACTACTTCTTGATAGCAGGATATAAAATACTGCTAAATATTTTTGAAGACTGGAAAACCTTGAAGATTATTTAATATAATTCTTTCTGGAGATCATATACTATAATTATTTAAGGCCCAGACCAATGAAATGGCTTAATCATATTACATCTAGCTAATCTGTAGTACAGCTTGATAAGAGATAGAACATTTGGAGCTCCAATTCCAGTTCCCTAGATGGTAAGCGCCATGTGGGTAAGGACAGGGCTTGTTTTTGTTTGTCAGTGTATCTGTACCATGGTATTTGACATAGTGGCAGGATAAAACATTGTTGTGTGGATAAATCATCCTTTTTCTGTTTCCATTCACATTTCATAAGCTGTACTATTGTGCATGTAAGATAAATTCTGCTTCCAAAATATCTTTTTTTTTTAAAATCCAAACACTTTCTAGTTGTCTCCTGGGGGGAATTTCTATTGATTATATTCTCAAAGTCTTATAATTTCTCATGCTTGGAAGTTATGCATTTATTCTCCAAATTTTAATTTGCATAATAAGTAAGGAGGCTGCTGGGGGTGATGAATATTCTTCACCAAAGTTGGCTTGAACCAGATTTTCATCAAACAACTGGTATAATCTTTATTAAGACGATGAAAACAAAAAGATGATGAATGCAGTGTTGAGTTACATAATTTGCATACAATCCCCTGTTGACTACACTGTACCATAACCCAAACATTATGCTCCCAATTCAAAGCAGGTGCATGTAGCTCTCATGTTAGTGAAGAGGACTACAAAGATGCAATTGCCTGTCTTTCCAGCTATTAATGGTAGGAGAGGCATCTTTAAATACCGAGAGAAAGTTCTATAAACATGTATCAATTTATCAGGTAGACATACTTGGTTGTCCACAAAACATATCAAAAATTGTTATGGGAAAGTTCTTCCATAATTCTGGAATTACTCCTGCAATCTGACACTGGCAAGGTCACTAGAACTTTTCTTAAAGACATGCTGTCTTAATTTTTGTTTGTGTCATGCCTCCTCCTTGGAACTTAATTAAAATAGTAAAATATAGTGGCTTTGAGCAGGCTTTTCTTTCCAAAGAAACTAACAAATAAGTTTGGTTTTATTCTGTAAGCTGATTCAAAACAAACAAATAAAACCCCCCAAAACTAGATGCCAAAGCAACACAATTTGGCAAGTACATATTGTGTATTAAAAAACAGAGTATCATCAAACTATTATCCTTCCTATTGCTTTCTTAACTGAGTTCAGATCTTAAGAAGACAAAAGTTCAAAATTATAGATGTTCCTTTTTATGAATTAAAGATAAAATAAATTCTCCATTGTTTCATTAATCATTTTATTCTTTCATTCTTTTAGTACTTATTTGTCTATCTCTGAGATTAGATTTTTATCAGAAATTGGGTATAGGTTTTGTTTTTTACAAAAGTTTTTACAACTGATACTGTATCAAAGAACTACAAAATAATATCTTCAAACATTAAGAAAATTACATCACATAAATAAAAGGAATATGCCCTTCTGGCAGCAAAGAAAAAAAATGGCTACTAATATGCAGAAATTTCCTCCATCTATATGGTGCCAAAGAATCAAATCTAACAGTCTCTGCAATTCTCTTATTCATTTCCTGAGGGGAGACCCCATTTCATGTGGGTCACCTAAGCAGGAATGATAACAAGAAAACATTCTGATTAAGGTGATCTGTATTCACCAATTATGAGAAGACAGCAAAGATCAATGTATTAATGGAAATACATATACATATTTTTTTGCATTGAAGTCTCGCTCCATCATCCAGACAGAAGTGCAGAAGGCACACTCATGGCCACCCCAGCATCGACCTGCTGAGCTCCAGCAATCATTTCACCTCAGCCTTCCAAGTAGTGGGAACTACAGGTAAGCACTACCATGCCTGGCTGATTTTTGATTGATTGTAGAGATGAGGTCTCACCAAGTTGTCTGGACTGGTCTCAAACCCGTGGGCTCAGGCAAGCCATTTGGCTTGGCCTCCCAAAATGCTAGGATTACAGGCTAAGCCACCAACTTGGAGTGGTCACATAGAATAGAATTTGTTATAAGGATCATCCTCTTGTAACCCATGCAAAAATCATTAGGTTTTGAGATGTCCTAGTGACCCTTAGGAGATTATATTAAATATAAGACGATTTAACACTGGAAGTATGTGATTGTAGCATAAAATGTAGATAGAGACATGTAAAATTAATTGTATATAAATAAATGTACTATTTAGAAAATATACCTAGACCTCCTGGAAGAGATTTGACCATGTTCTTCAACTGAGCGATTTCTAGAGCTTCCCAGAGTCTGTCATCTGTGCATTTGCACTCTGGATCTAAATTAAATCTGTAGGGGAAAATATCAGTTAATTAGTCAATACCTGAAAATAGAAAAGTGTTTATATGTATATGCATATCGCTTTTCCTCCCTTGACACGTAGTTTCATTTGCTTGGTTACTGCTACATTATTCAGCATGTAGAAGAGTGCTCAGGATAGAGCGGGCCCTGAATTCACACTTGATGAATGAATGAATGAACAGATAAATGATCTTAATGGCATCAAAATATGGTCTTGAGGATAGCATTAGATTAAGTTTATGCATATGATATGACATGATCAATTTTGTTATGTGGATCCTTCCATTTCATATTATGATTAATATAACCTGAATAGTGTCTGGCAAAATATTTCTGCAGGACTGATGCTAAATACGTAGATCTGTATGAGAACACTATTTTAGTTAAGCTGTGCTGCTCCAACCAGGATAGTAGTATTCATAATAAGTATATTAGGATATATAAATTCACTAGGGCATTACTAAATAGCTAGATACATTAAGAACTCTACTGAGTAGTGTTACAACTGAATATTGAGCAATCTGACCTGCATTTTCTCTTCACTGTAATGAGTAATTAGTAAAAGAGGCGGCAAACACTTCTTTGTAATTAAGTAGTTAGAGAAGGGGAGCAAGGTAGAACAAAAGATGGATGGAATGAGAGATGTGACCTGGGGGATGACACCAATGTGGACTCTGGAATCAAACAAACTTCAGTTGGAAATAACAGTTCTATCACTTACTAAATGTATGAACTTGGGTTAAGTTACAGCTTTTCTGAATTTCAAAATTCTCATCTGTGAAGTGGGGATAATAGGTTTCCTAAAGCAATGTTTTGAGAATTTAATCAAATAATATATTTAAAGTATCTAGCAGATGGTAGATACTACTCATTTTTTTGTTGTTGTTTTCTTTTTTGGTTTGGGAAACCATGAACCAGGCATAAAGAAGATTGTAACAGCTTATTCAAAGAAATTTTGACCAAAAGTAAAGTTGATGGAAAATTGGGTAAAGGGATTAACCAAACTCTGAATATGTGCTAAGGCCAGGACAGATATAGACATACAAATTTAGTAAGACAACAGGAGCATAAAACAGCTCAGAAATGTCTGACAAAAACCACTACTGTTGAGCATAGGGGAAAAAGTGGCTTTTATGGGGCCAAACTGAAAGAGAAGAAGATCTGTAAACATAAGGAGTTGTCTTCTATAGGTTAACTGAGCAACTACAGGGTTTCTCAGTCCCAATTGCTTGACAGCATGTTTGATTTTATTATCTTGAGAATGTTATTTCGCATTTACCTGAAAAACAACTCTCAGAGTATATCCTTCCTATAAACCAAGGGATAAATCCTGAGGCACATGAACGCTTGCTGAATATGTTACCTACCTAATAGACCCACTGAAGAGTATTGGATCCTGTAGAATGATTGAAAGTCTAGAACGGAGTGTGTGTAGTGGCAGTTTAGAAATGTCTATCCCATCAATGACAATCTTTCCTGTTAAGGGGAAACAAAAATTACAGTCATGTAGTAAAATCACAAGTAAAATAATGTCTGTTTACAAAAAAAAGTTTTTCCTAGTTCAGAGTTGAAATTCAGAAGATAAAGCTTTCTATGTAAATATTAAAAATATCATTATGTGTTTATACATTTTTGGTGATAGCTTGTCTTTCTTATGTATTTCTCCTAAAGGAATTTAGAATTTTTATTCTGTTTCTGTGGTCTTATAAATCAAAAGTACTTTGTATTCCTTAGTGGGTACTCTCCCTTCTAGTATTCCTTTATTTTCCTTCTCTGCTTTATTTTTCTTCATGGGATTTATCAGAATCCAACATTCTGTATACATTTACTTGCCTTTTTTCTTGCTGTTCCCCAACGAGACCATAAACTCCCTGAAGAAAGGATCTGTCTGTCATTCATTCCTGTATTGACTGACTAATACGATGCATTACAAATT
Source organism: Cephalopachus bancanus (assembly GCA_027257055.1). NCBI lineage: Eukaryota > Metazoa > Chordata > Mammalia > Primates > Tarsiidae > Cephalopachus > Cephalopachus bancanus. The sequence goes on along the minus strand of JAPVLO010000009.1, from coordinate 9,005,838 downwards.
AAAAAATAAAATTTTATAACATGGATATCAAATTTTAATAAATTTCTCTATGTGAACTTTCAGAGACCTATTGAATCTTGATGTTCCTTCCTCACACTCATAGATTTATTTTATCTATCACTTTTGTGCTATGAGATAAGCATGTCAGGCTCAGAATGGCAGATATAGTTCTTTCAAGAGCAGACAGAGGCAATTAGCTTAAACTGTTTTGGGGGAATAATAAATTATCTGTTAAAGTCTATTAAAATCTTATTCCCTTCTTCTATTAAAAAGAGAATAAGCCATTGATAGCTCACATGGGACCTGAAATCACATTTCTGGACTCATGAAGATCAGGCTAACTTAATATGATCAGTCATAACCACAGTCTTTAAATGAAAAGTGTCAGTCAGCTGTCTGGGGGATCATGTAATTGCCTTATATTGCATATCAAACAGAAAGTCCTTCAAGTATCTGTGCATTATCACTAGCCATGGAAAAAGCAAGCTTCTGATTCAGTGATAGATGCTTACCCTGTTCCTGAATCTAAACTCCAAATAAATTTTATCATCTGTATTTCATCTTTGTTGTTCTTACCTCTTTAACTCACAGAGCTGTTGTGTAGATTAAATTCAAAAATATAAACTGTCAAGTACAATAAACATGCAAATTACTATAATCACCATCATAACCATTACAGATAATTATAGTAAACAATTCCTCAAGCTGGTAGTCAAGTTCATTATTGGATCCCCTTTCATGCAACATGGCTCATGAGGGGTGGGGCGCTATTTATAGGCCACTTAGACTAAATAATAAGACTTTTTTTCTAAAACAAAGATTAAATTACTTCTATTTTCTTCTTTATCATATTATTAATAATTTGGTGAATGAATAAATATTTTTCTGTATTGTTATCACAAGTTTGGCACTTTACAACAAAGGTGATCTCTTCACAAAATATTCAATGTCTTTAAACAAAGTAATTAAGTAGAAGATAGTATGAGTCATGCACCAAAATTAAAAGTGCAGATTACTTGTCTTCTTGTAATTTTTTCCTTTGATGGAAAGAGATATATTTTTAGTTTGAGAGAAGCAGGGCAGTCTTACTCCTTGTTTCTTTGTCTCAAAATACCACCTTTTTCTACTGCTATTCGAAGTGGGTGGCCTTGTTTTCATTTTATCTGTTTATTAGAGATCTTTAGTAATAACTTTTAGACATGAGTTAGGGCTAATCATTTAATTTCCTCAATTCCATGTTCTTTCTTTGCTTCTGAGCTGTTTATTTGTAATACAAGCCCTGAACCACATGTAAGATGCAAAGTCCTTACTAATATTTGCTTTTTATTTCTGCAGAATTATGTAAGTTTTTTTAAAGGAAAGCACCACATGGCCTACAAAAAAATTTAGTTAGTAACTCACCATCAAATATATCAACCATTCTGAAAAATGCCAGAGATAAAGATGACTTCCCACTGCCAGTGCGACCACATATGCCCACCTAAAAAAACAACCATCACTCAGAGAGAAAAGAACTCAAAGGACAGAAAGTGAGCTAAAGTATTTTTAACTTAAACAAGATATTAGCATAAAACTATAATTCTATTTAAATAGTTACATTACAATCATCATTTTCCTTTTAGACATCTTCATTATAGTTAATTATTAAGATAAAAACATGGAGTCCTTACCAAATCCTCCATAATTCTATTCTAATTTTTTATTTCCATACGAGTGGCTGTTATTCTTTCATGGTTTTTTCTTTTTTTTTTTTTTGCACTTAGCATATTGTCGGACTAATAACTATTCCATTTTACCCTAGCAGTGATGGTTTTATGACAAAAAGTTGAATGAGTCCATTTTTTCCTGTACACTTGTTCTTTTAAAAATAACCAAAAGTCATCATTTTGGGAGTACAGCTATTATGAATGCAAAAGTTTCCAAGGGGATGTCTGGCATGACCAGAGCCAGAAGCCAGAATTTTTTTTAAAACATCCCAATGTTGACTTTTCTGATTGTCATGGGAGACTAATGAATGACAATGCAACTTAGAGAATATGTATCATAATCTGATCCCCTCTATACTTTTTTCATTTATGCAAATACCATGTAGGGAATACCATATGAGTCCAGTGAGAATGAAGCACTTAGTTGGGAAAGGAGTGTGTTCCATCAGGGGTTTTATGCATAAGACAATTTAATAGCAGTGAATTCCATACCTTTTGCCCAGGTTTAATGTAAGCCTTGACATGTTTAAGAACAGGTTTCAGATTATTTTCATATCTGACACACAGATCATGAATCTTGATCTCTCCTTCCTGTGGCCAATGTTCTGGAACCTGAGAAGGATCTGGGAGATGAGGTAGGGGAATAGATAGATAGATAGATTAATATTAGGTAGAGATATGTAGAAGAAACATGTATTTAAGTAAAGTACATTTATATGTAAATAAATAAATATATAATTTTTTATAAATATAAAATAATACTGATCCAAATGGTAGGCTTTTTTTAAAAAAGTTAAATCACATTCCAAGTAAATGCCTTTTGACTAAGAACTTTAAAAATAGTTTTTAAATGTTTGTTTTTGGAGCATTTGCTGCTCAATTCTACTCAAGGTGAATAGAGATAGTTCCTTTGTAAATTGATTTATTTGCTCAGTATCACACATTTGGGTGCTTAAAATGTGAGAGGTGCTATGCAAGGTGCTGTCTTGAGGTGCTTGCTGTGTCCTTGGGGAAGCACACAGTAGATCAGAATCTACAGTATTATACAGAAAGTCACATGATGGAGGTAAATCCATGGTGCTCTGGGAGCATAACTGGTGGTGACCTGAGAGGTCCGGTAGGACTCCAAGAGAAGACAGGGGCTAAGAAGAATTTAAGAGGATGAGGTATGTGAAAATTTATTTCCAATATATATAGAGAAGAGAGCAAAGATAAAAAGAAAACATAGCAAGCTAGTGTGGCCAGAATAAAAGTTGTGCAGGTGGATGATGAGAAATGAGACAAGGTAGGCAGGCAAGGGTTGACTAATGAAGCATTTAGTGATCTTGGCCAAGTTATCTGGATTTCATCCTTAAAAAGCTAGATTGTAGTTGAAGGATTTAGGTAAAGGATTACCTTTTAAGCTTGAGATTTGCATTTAATAAAGATATTCTGTTCTCTGTATTGAATTTCCTGCCAGTTTTAGTCTAACAAAGCTGAATATCTCAGTCAGCATTTTTAAGATTCAACTTTCTTGACATCTAAGTTAAAATCTTGAGAAAGAAAATACAAGTTTATAGTTTAGGTTGGCGATTAATGTAATAAAGCCCACATATTTTTATAATTATATTTAGATATCATCAAATAATTCCATTTGGACTCTGGTTTTATCAAAGATTTTCAGGCCTCAATAGTCATATCTCTTCAGGTGTACATAATCAAGCAAAGACAAGATGAGAGAAGGTTCTCTGGATATTGAAGTGGAAAACAAAAGCAAAAGCAACAATGTACCCGACACACAACTAATATTTGTTTAAAATAAATATTTAAGTGAAGCAAATAATATTCAGAAATATACCCATGGTGCCTTCATAGTTCTCTGACTCCATAGTCAAGAAACTGTTCACTTTCTTCACTGCACCCATCTGGACCTCCAGGTCAGCCAAGTTTCTCACAACCCAATTCAAATAATTGGTTATCTGTGTCAGATGATAAAAAAAATTAATACATTTAAATGAAAGTAAGAAATTTCTAAATCGCTGGGTATTTGGGGATAAAATAGCCTGGACGGTTAGTATAAATTGTGTGGTAAAACTCATATACTGGAGATTAAAAAGAACACCAAGATATATATTAGCAAAGAATAGCATCTGTTCCCTTCAAGGGTTTCGAAGTGTCACTGTTTTGTGAACTGTCCTCTGATTCCCCTGCATCATGGGTAGTTGTATACACTCCTCTTTGCATTTATCTCATATATGTTCACATTCATTTTAGCATCTCCAATTGGGCTGTGAATGACTCAGGACAGGGACCCCAAGCAGCCGTGGGGGTGCTCTTGCAACAAGATCCAAGAAGTTTTAAAAAATTGGTTCACAATGTCAGAAATGAGCACACACTGTCCAAAAATGCTGGAGTTTGGGCCCTAATCTATTATCATTTGCAAGATGTCATCTTGTTAGGAATTTTAACTTCTCCTCTAACATCCATGAACAAGAGTGTATAATAACTATGGAAAGAACTTCCAACACTCACAAAATAGAGATATTTTCATCCATACTTACTGTAAGTGCATACAAAAGACCCAGGCCCACTAATCCAGAATTGGATGACTTAATAATGGACGCAATAGACGCAGTGAGGACAATGCAAGCTCCCAGATAATCCTAAAAAGGAGCAAGAAAAAAATGTTAACAGAGTATTCCCAAGTTCTTAACCAAAGATCTTGGTCAGTTTTCAGAGACGATCACTAAGAAAATACACATCATTCCATGTGTGTCTTGTTAAGTTTCAAAGGGAGAATACGTAAGATGTGAAAGAATGATAATTCACAATATTAAGGCAGGAATAAAGAGTGATGCAATGTTCTCATTGTATACATAAAGATAGGGGTTCAGATAAGTTAAATACATTGCCAGAGTAAAGCTTCAATTGGTGGCACAACCAGGATCAGATGTAAGATTTCCTTTTATTTCCCTATCTACTGCATTGTGTGGCCCGGCAAGCAACTATTTTTGGAACTGATTTCTCTAACTTAGATTTTAGATTTCATAAAGTTTATGTTAGGATTGTGATTAGCTCCTCTGTGTGTTATAGTGAGAGGCTCTTGCATAACTTTGCCTCCTGTTAATTTGTTGAAATTTGTATCTAAACTTTTTGTCAACTATCTGGGCTAAGAGTCTAGGACATTAAATCTACAGATTTCATGTAAATAGGTATAAGGGCTATGAATTGTTCAGATATTAGAAGTACAAACATATATTAGTGTATCTGAATTGTGCATGATTTAATTATAAACTCTTTTATATTATTTTTAAAAATCATTAAGATCAGCCTAAAATTCAAATGAGAAACAAAGGACATATTATTGTTATATATTACCATTATAACACCTTCTTTTCCTATTTTTTAACATTCTTAGATATAGTTCTGTCTTATCATTCAAAAAAGAATTTGAAAAACTACTCATGCTAATGTGTTACATGTCCCAAAAGCAGCTAGAATTTCATACATGAGTACTTTCTAGAATTATCTCAAGTTTCATCTCACTGGTAAACTCCTTCTCTAGCTAGTTAGATCTCTAATACTTCAAAAAAAGCAGCCAGCAACTAGATGATAAGATATAAGGCATCATGACAGTAATGGAATGTTTAACATGCCAAAGTCAAAGAATAAAGTTTCCCAAATGAGCTCACATGTATGAATTCCCGAATTTTTTAAAAAACAGTTCCAAAGATCAAACTGTTGCAGAGAAATCAGTGATACCAACCTTGGAGTCAGAATCTAGGTTCAAACACTGGCTTTACCAATTACTAGATAATGAGCCAAGGCATGCAATTAAAAATGAGACTCAATTTCTTCTTTGGAAAACAAGAGATGAAATCTAATTCGCATGGATTTAAAGAGAAATAAAAACATTAAATACCAGTTAGATTTCCCCGTTTCCATGTATCAGGATATCTCCCCGCCCCTGGATAATATTCAATTGTTTGAAGCAAGCTTAAGAATTTGCATGCATCATAAAACATCAAAGGTTAAAACAGGCACTAAAATTTAATTCCATATTAATTCCCATGATTGTACAAAGAATAAAAGAAAAAAATCACATGGAGTTTAAACTTTGAGGCAATAAATTCCACAGAGGTAGTAAATACTTGTTTGAATGCTTCTTCTGATGCATCCATTTATTAACAATTTGTCACATCCCAATCAGACATTTCTTCTCCTTTTCCCCTTTATTTGAAGCAGTAACTATGTAGATGCAGAATCTAACCAGTCTGGGCTGCTCTTTTATGGCTGAAGAATACCGATGTGCTCCCCTAAACTTTTAAAATATTTGTAGCAATATGAAGTTATTCCTTTCAACCCACTTGCATATACTTTCAAAGTTATATTCTACATTTATGATTTCCATATTATATTTTCTAAAAAATGACTCATAAAGAGCTTCTTTGATAAGTTGCAGAAAGAAAGTAAGTACCAGGGGATACGTTCATCGAGGTGTTCCTGGCTGGATATACAGAAATATGTCATTCAGTTTCTGACAAAAATCTGTAGGTAATGTATACCTTAAGACTTCAAGGTACTTTTAAAATTCACTTCTGTTCTCTGCTTCCTGCCAGCTGACTTCATTGGGAAGAAAAACCTCAATCATTTATTCATTCATTCATATATCATTTAAAAAGTGTAAATCAGGTAATACAACTTCTCTGTTTCAAGTTATCATTACTTCTTGTTACACTTATAACAAATTCAAAATCAGATGGATTACAGTGCCTTAAATTATATAAAGTCTGGATTCCATACCCTGCCTGCTCTGACCTTAGATCTGAAATTCCTTTCCAGTTCCTTTATTTTGCTCCAATCATGTTGGGTTCCCCTCCGCCATTCTTAGAAACACACCAACTGTGCTTCTGCAGATGACTGCCTGAAATGCTTGTTCACAGATTTCTGATATCTGGCTTCTTCTCATCATTTAAGGTTCAATTCAAATATCGGCACCTTAGAGAGGTCTTCTTTTGTTGGCTACTAACTCTAGCCCTGGACTGTTCACTATCCAATTGTCCTGTTTTATTTCCTTCGAAGTATTTAGAGTTATGTAAAATGATCTATTTGTTTACACGTTATTTATTCTCACTAGAATCTAAGTTTCCTGAGGATGGACTCTTTGTCTGAATTTTTACCACCGTTATCTCCAGCAACAGGAATAATGCTAAGAACATTGTAAAGGTAAAGTAATTCCTTATGACTGAATAAATTTACCCCTTCTTAAAACATTCAGTGAACTTGTCTATGAGCCAAATTCTTCTAAATTAGGACTTTGTAATGACTTTTATTTTAGGGTTTATATGAATCATTCAATTCTCCACCAATCTCATTTCCAGGTTTTAAGAGTTAAATAAATAAAGATATTATAAGGATGCATTTTTGATAAAATAGAAAATCCAGCACCAAGTTTTATGATCTTTTTATCCCTCATTTAGAATTGTAATATGACTATCTATTTAAAAAGCTTTGCTATGCATAAGTGTTAGGGAGTCTTTCCTTTTTCAAAGTGAAATACACTCTTTCTTAGGCCATGAACTTCATCATTCACTTCCAAGTTATTATATTATTTTATTCTATTTTAATTGCGGGAAAAAACTCATAAAATGCTGTGTTGTTGTGTTCTTTACAAAAAGCAGATCTGAATAGGACTAGAATAGAACACGGTTACATCTGAGATACTGAAACAACAAAGATTACTGGGTATAAATAAATTAAAATTAAACAGTAGGCCAAATGTAAATATAAATATAATACAGGAAATACAAAATATTGTGGTCTCTGTTTCTCTCTGTGTGTTAAATTTAGTTCACTACTGAAATCTTTGTATTCTATATTGGTCTCCTGAATTCATCCACTATATAGAATGAAATGGTAGATTCAATCAAACAACAATTTTAACTATTTTCTATTGAATTAAAATGATAATTCTAGTAACATGATGGTAGTCTTATCCTGGGAAAAGAGCCAGAAAGGGAAGTGAAAACAGATGCAGGGAGAAAAGGAAGAAGAGTGATCAATAAATTGTAGTTCATATACACTTTCTGGGTATCTTTCACATGACTAACATTTTCAAAACTACTTGTAAAGTTTTTAATATGATCATTAGATGTTGCTAATTATTAGTTCAGTAATTAAAATGTGCTCAATTCATATATAAAAATAGCGTTATAGAGATAATGTCTTTGACACTTCAGCAAAAGAAGAACATACATTTTCTTAAGGAACATTTTATAGCAAAATTTTCAGGTACCAAACTCACTTCAAAAGCTACAATCTATTAAATTAAAATGGATATGATAGCCTGAAAGCAAGTATGTCTGTTGTTTAGCATCTATAATAAAATTATTTCATTTGCTATAAAAATATTCTTTTATACTTTTTTTAGAAAGTGCAATTCATGTTGTCTTTTTTTTTTTGAGTTGGAGTCTCACTCTGTCACCCAGACTGGAGTACAGTGGCCGCTCCTGGCCACCACAGCCTCGACCTGCTGGGCTCCAGCGATCCTTCCGCCTCAGCCTTCCAAGTAGCTGGAACTACAGGCGCGCGCTACCACGCCCGGCTAATTTTTTTATTTTTATTGTAGAGATGAGGTCTCGCCAAGTTGCCAAGGCGGGTCTCGAACCCGCAGGCTCAGGCAATCCACTCACCTCAGCCTCCCAAAGGCGCGGGATTACAGGTTGAGTCACCGAGCCTGGCTCATGTTGTCTTTTAATAATACTAACTAGATACTTTCCAGCTCACTCCTGGATTATTATCATTGCTGAAAACTATTTTTTTCCCAAGGAATTGTACATTTTTTGGAGACATTTGATCTGAATTTTATGTTAATCTGCATAAGGAACAAAACTCCTTTGGGTACAAAGTTTATCAAGAAATTTCATAGCAAAATCACTGAATTCCAATCACTTTTTTCAAGTACAGAAATGTGAAATCAAAGGATAACATAAAAACTTATGGTAGTTCTTCATTTTCTTAACAAGTTCAGTGAACCACAAGTGACCCTATAGTTACCTCCTCTTTCCATTCCTCTGCAAATATGTAAATAGCAAAATGGCTTAAAGGCAATAAATTAAGAAAGGAGAAGCAGATGGTCTGAATAACTCATAGACAGGAGAGCCTGTACTGAGGGCGAACTAATGGCATTTATTCTACTGCCATGGCCTTATGCATCCTAACCAATCTACTCAGTAAAAAACATCTTCCATTAAAATGATACAATGAAATGAGAGTTTCAACTTGGAAACAGAAGCTACAAGATGTATGAATTATCCACTTTCAAAAGAGGGCCCAAACACAAGACATGTTATCTGTACAGTACTAAATTTCTACTTCTATCAATTTTGTGAATTCAACACTCCCCTCTCAAGAAAAGCCTTTGATCTCTGAGTCAAAAGAGAGATGTCTTGTCAGATTTCTAGTGATTCCATGACATTTATCTATATGTGGGGTTATAATGAAAATTGCAATTCTCTACAAAACAGTTCCTTAAATAGTAACAACAGAAAAGTGCATGATCTCTTTCCTTCATGAACGTTCATGAGTACATTACGGAACCACTAAGTATCTGGGAGACTATATTAGGGTCTCCAAATTATCAGATCAGCGCATACCTGCCTATTATAGAATTATGAAAACACACACACATGCACACACACACACACAACTCTGTGTTAGCTTACAAAATAGGCTGTTGTGCAAGCTCACTCTGACAACTGCTCTCACTTTAGCCTGTTGACTCTAACAACTTTTCTTTCTTTTTTTTTTTTCTTTTTGGCTTCCTGATGTGAATTTTCTTTTATCCTTTCACCACACAGCAAGACAAAGCCTTGGAGAGACAGCCTTTAGATAGAGTTACACAATTTTCGCAACTGGAAACACCAATGCCAAAGAACTGGAATTGTTTAGCGCAGAGGGATGAAAAGAAAACACTGGGCTGAACAAAAGAACGTAAGCAGCATTCAAAGGTTAGGCTACAGTGACACATTGCACACAACTATGGCCGGCTTCACTTGGCACCCAGAGGAAAAACAGTCCCCTCTGCTGCCAAAGCAGCCAGGGTGGCCACAGTCTAGCTACTTTTCTACAGGCCAAATTATTTTATTCCCTTAGACTCTTGTCCTTTAAAAAATTAAATGTGTACAGTCTTTTTTTTTCCAATTCAAAATGAGTATGAAATGAACATGGTGGGCAAGACTAAATCTTTCATAGAAAAAACTATGTACTCAGAGAAAGGGGATAAATAATGATCGTCTTTATTCTACATGAATGGAAAAAGTAGTGAAAGTCATATACTTACAAAAAGAAAAGACAACAAAAATTGGATGGGACTCAGAAACCTTCCCAAATTTGACAAAAGGTGTTTTTTGACTCTGGTTTCCCTATCTCCCTTCCTTTTCCTTGGGATTTTTTTGTCAGTAGTAGTGGCTTCACTTTGGAAAGCTAAAACTAGGAATGGAGAGAAAGGAAAGGGGAAAATAGTCACAGAAAGCTATAATATCAAGTTTCCTCCTCTTTCTACTAAGGCTCTTAGCCAAGCATTCTAATTCATAATTAGAGTTGGCGAAACCTGTGTCAGGAAATTCTGCTTGCCTCTTCTAATTTGTGCTCAATGCAGTGACTTTCTTTATACCATTTTAGTTGTGTTTCTGCTCTGGGAATTCTAGGAATATTTGCTAGAAGCAGATATTTACGCTAAGTTACTGAATACTATGACAACAGATAGGCAAAAGAGGGGGTTGGGCAAATAGTATAAATAAGGTCTATGCAATGCAGATGTACCTGGCCAGATAGAAGTTTTCATTATTTATTTTTTAAAATATCTTACAAGGCAGAATATGTCCAGCTGTGAAATTCAGATAACAGTTCACACCCTAGTCTCCAAGGTCCTGTATCTGAACATTAATATTTCTGACACAAGACCCAGTTATTTGAAGTTAAAATTATGTCTCCAGAACATATCCACCGAAGTGCAGTAGTAATAACATCCTTTTTATATGTACACACTTGGGAGAAAAGTTTATTTCCCAATAGAAGTAACTACTCAATTTATTTAATATTCCTACTGTGGTATATGTTCTTGGATATATATACATACATATATATTATTATTATTAATATTATTATTTTTGAGTTGGAGTCTCACTCTCTTAGGCTGAAGGGCACCACAGCCTTGACTTCCTGGACTCAGGTGATCCTTCCATCTCAGCCTCCAGAGTAGCTGAAACTACAAGCGTGTACCACCACTTCCAGGTAATTTTTGTATTTTTTTTTTTTATTTTAGAGATGAGGTCTGTCTCGCTATTGCCCAGGATGGTCTCTAATTCCTAGACTTAAGTGATTTTCTCGCTTCTGCTTCCCAGAGTGCTAGGATTACAAATGTGAGCTACCACAACGGGCCAAAAATTTATATTTAAATATGCCCAATTCTGGCTGGGCTTGGTGGCTCAGCCTGTAATCACAGCACTTTGGGAGGCCAGGGCAATGGATTGCCTGAGCCCACGGATTCGAGACCAGCCTGGGCAACTTGGCTAGACCTCGTCTTGACAATAAATCAAAAATTAACTGGGCGTGGTAGCATGCACCTATAGATCAGGCTACCTGGATGACAGAGATGGAAGGATTGCTGTAGCCCAGCAGGTTGACACTGGGGGGGCTGTTAGCGTGCCCTGTACTCCAGCCTAGGCGGCAGAGTGAGACTTCAACTCACAAAAAAAAAAAAAAAAAAAAAAAGCCCAGTTCTAATACAAACCCTCAGTGTACTCAGGAAAACAGAATGGGAGTGAATCTGACAGATCTCACAATAGATTGCTGGGATTGTCTGAAGGGGTGTGAGTGTGTGTGTGTGTGTGTGTGTGTGTGTGTGTGTGTGTGTGTGTGTGTACATGCTTAGACATATAAACTTACTGACACATAAACTCGATAAATGGAGACAAATCATACACAAAGGACCTTGAACTCTGACTTCTGTCAGCAGAAGTCAGAAATAAAGGCAACAGCTTCATTTTTTTGTATTTTTTTTTTGTATTAACTTTTAAGGGAGAGATCTAGTCATGAGACTAGATAGCAAATCTTGGAAGAATTATAGCACACAGAAAGCAAACAGAAGACATAATAACAAATGTAATATAAAGCAACAAAATGAGTAACAGATTCTGTCCTTCCAGCTTAAAGTGTCAGTATTTTCTTTGGTTTTCTGCAGGTGGAACCAGAATTCTTTTATATTCAGGTAGGTTGATTGCTATTCCATGTGGGGGTTAAAGTATTGGGCTGTGAGTCTTACTAAACTAAACTTTTCTGAGTTTGGCTGCAGTTATTTTCTAATTTTTCCTGACCTTCCCTTTCTTGGCAGTCTTAAGGCTCTGATATCTTGTCTTCTGGCTATGAGAACAGAGCATATGGCTTGCTTGAAGTTTCTTGTTCAATCTTATCCATTAACCTGACTGTGTGGTAAGTGCTAAAGGGCAGAGACAGGAGTCAAAGTCACCTCAAGGCCAAAGCAAACACACTTGCCCCCTGAAAGACATACTCAATGTTCAAGTTCAGAAAAATCAGAGGCAAAAGTTACTACTAACATTTTCCCTTATGATTCTGGGACATTTCATTTATTAATATATTTTATCATTAATTCTATTATTCAGATATGATTTTTTTCTTTAGAGAAAAACAGAAAATTTAAAAACCCACTGCAACCAGAAGCTTAAAACAAGAATGTGTGGTCTGAATAGGATCTAAAGAATCAAGTTTTAGTTTTGTAATAAATCCTAAGCAACATTTCAATTACCTTTTTGTTACCTATAATTAATTCCTGAGAAACTCTGCCCTGTCTTTTTCTGACACTCACAGCTACCTGGAAGGAATTTATTAACAACCAATGCTTCCATCAAAAATTTGTGAAAAATAATCATGCTATATTGCTGAATAATTTCTAAATAATGACTAATATAGCACTAGAGACTCTCTGTAAACTAGTGAGAAACCATATTAACCAAAGCTCACAGGGTGTCCAAGATTCTATATCAGTCTGTATCCATCAATCAACTACTCAGACTTTAACCTGGACTCCTTCACTTCAACCTTATCAGATTCACTACCGTCATCCTTCTCTAGTCTGTTGAGTTTTGAAAGAAATTCAGCATATGGTAGAGAGGCGTAATCAGTAGGGATAAGCTTTTTTCCAATAGTACAAACAAATCTTTTTCTTTTCAAAACTGACAGATAACCGTTTAAAAGACTACAATCAACTCACCATTACCACTAAATTATTTTATTCATGCTGCAGATTACATGGACTGCAAATCCCTCCCCTTCTGGAATGTCTGTCTCTTCTATTTCACACTTCCCCTGATTGGCTTATGAACCACTTACAGGGTAGGTACTGTTTCTATTCATTTATTCATTCACCCATGCCCTCAAAAGACATTTCTTGAATGCATTTGCCAGTCACTGTGTAGGGGATTTGTGTTATTTTTAATCCTAATATTCCTATGAGGTATATATTCTTGTCTTATTTTATAGATGAGGAACTGAGGGCTCAAATAAATTAACTTGCTAGACCAAGTCTGTGATGCCAAGGCTTATGCCTTTTTTTTTTTTTTTACATTTTGTGCCGACATGACCCTCCACTGACTTAAAACATAAAAAATTGCCATATTTCCAAGCCTGTCCAGCTCAGTGATGGAAATGAGCACTTCTGTTCACTTTTTAAATGTGCTCTTAAAAAAAATTGAAGTTACACAAATATTTGCCATTCCATTAACTTATGTAATATAGAGACTAATGAGTACAAAACGAATTTTTACTTTTTGGGCTATTTGTCTTGTCATTAGCTAAAACATTATGACAAATTTTATCTGTAACATAAACAAACCTGAGCTATTTTAAAGTCCAGAAAATGCTGGACTAGTGCTGAGTCTCAGTGGAAGACTAATTTTTACAACTGTCTCCTTCTTTGCAGCAGGTTTCTTCTCTATTTGGTTTCCATTTCGAAATCATGAAATGAACGTACCGTCCTGACCTCCAACCATCTGTTGGCAGCTGAGAGAAATAAGTAGGCAATGTTGTTTGTGTCCGTCAGTTCCAGCATACGTTGTTTAAATCTGGTTTCATGCCTGCAGAAAACAAAAATATTATGATGTTAGCCACACAACAGGAGAAGTAATAAAAAACAGTCACACTTACTACTGCAGTATTTACTCAGCATGGTGACAAACTGATGGGATGGGATGACTAGTAAATGGACTTCTGCTTCAAAATAAAGACCAGCTGCTACTGCTCTGCTGCATTCTTAGTAGACATGGTGTGGTCAAGTGTTTCTTTCCTTTCTTATACCCTTACTAGGAAAATAAGTCCTTCTAATTGCAATGTTGTATTAAAGATACTTTCATAGATTTTCACACAATTATTATAACCATAAAAACAAGGCATGGCCTACTATATTACAAGGGGCTTACAAAAAAGATAAGTTTTACAGAAATGCAATATACTCTTTTTGTGGCATTTATTTTACTTTTCCAAATGACAGTTTGAGTTGGGTGAGAGGTGACGGATGAGAACCAGGGAAGACAAGAAACTGCATTGTAACAGGCAAATAAAAGCTTTTAAAATTCTATTTTTTGCCTCGAGTTTTTAGAACCCAAGGGAAAAGTCAAGGTGGCAATAAGTAGAAGATGGCAAGCCACTTGGAGATGGCATATGTTTGTGTCAGGTAAGATATTACACCCAAGAGTTCTAAACTATTTGTAAGAATAGTCATTGCATAAAAGGAACTCTTGGTCTTTGATTCTTTCAAGGTTCTTTGATACCTATAATTTGGATATCGGTCCCCAGCAAATTAACTTCATTCTTGGTGTCCAACTTAATCATACCCAATTTTGTGTAACCTATGGGTAAAAGATGTGAATAAACATTTCTCAAAAGAAGACATATAAGCAGCCATATAACAGATACATGAAAAAATGTTCAGCCTCACTAGTTATCAAAGAAATGTAAATTAAAACCACACTGAGATATCACCTAACTCCAGTCAGGATGACCATCATCAATAATTCGAAAAATAACAGATGCTGAAGAGGATGCAGGGAAAAGGGAATACACTGTTGGTGGGAGCGTAAACTAGTACAACCTCTGTGAAAAACAGTGTGGTGATTCCTAAAAGATCTAAAAGTTGACCTTCCATATGACCCCACAATCCCCCTACTGGGAATATACCTGGAGGAACTCAAATCAATCTATGAAAAAGATACCTGCACATGCATGTTTATTGCAACACTATTCACAATAGCAAAAACATGGAATCAACTGTGCTGTCCAGTGAAAGAGGACTAGATAAAAAAATGTGTTATCTATGCATGAGGGAATATTATGCAACCATAAAGAAGGACAAAATTATGAACTTCACAGCAACTTGAATGAACTTAGAGTCTATAATACTGACTGATCTATCACAGAAACAAAGAACTGAGTACCACATGTTCTCACTCATAAGTGGACCTTGAACAATTATCATAATACTATAAGAAAGGAATTGGGAGTATTGGGAAACTGCCAGGGGAAAGGGACACACCTCATCAACAAGGGTACCTACATAATGAGCACTTTTATACCTAACCCTGTATTATTATATCCCACATCTTTAAAATTAAAAATTACCAAAAAAAAAAAGAAATTGCCTTTATCCATGTGAATGTCTGAGTCATTGTCTCAAAGAAACTCATGCTACATAGTCAAAAAAATCTTTTTTAAACCACAAAAATAGTCTCTTTTCACTTTTAAATTATTTTTCCTGAATAAGAGAAACAATGGAAAGCTGGATAACATAATCAAAATAGCTGGTTTGAAGGTTTGGGAATTGCCAAATCAAAATGTGGTTTATTCATTCTCTGCAGCCATGGGTTCTCTTATACAGACCTCCTGTCTATGGGTTATGTTTGCAAGGAATAGCTAAATTTCATCTGACAGTATGGCAATAATTCTTGTTTGATAAAAGACTGTTCCCACCCCACAAACATTTTAACTAAAAATGTGAAACTGTATAATAAACAATCATGTGTCAAGAATATAGAAGTTCTGGGTGGTGTGTTCCCTTGGCCCACTGAAACAATCCATACAGGTTAATATAAAGCAGACACTTGATATCCATCCAATCAATTTGATCATTCCAATATTTCAATCTAGACAGATAATTCAGTTGGACAGCAAGAGCTGATCTACAATAATCAATGGATTCTGCAATCGGAACCAAATAATTCTCACTTTGAGTTATGTATCCTTAACATAAATGCCATGTACAGGAGGACCTGGGCTGAATGGCAATACACTAATGTGGGACTAAGCAGTCCAAGGGACATGCTTACCCCTCCAGATGACCCTTTCAGGAAGTAATATAGAGAATATCTAAAAGGTGAGGTGGAGTTTCCAAAGTACTGTAATATTTACTGAGATAGTGGATACGAACCATAAAGAGATATCTACATGTAAGGCTTGTCTGGTACATGTTAGGTAGATTATTATTTATTCCTTCAGCAGTATTTAGCAATCACAAACTCTAAGCAAGACATTATTCTAGACACTGGGGGTATAACTATGAGTAAAATGCAACCTTCTCCCATGAGGGGCAGACTACCTAGTGAAGGAGGCAAACACAGTATGAACAAGTAAGAGTGGTACAATACTGTATCGAGTTATAATAACCTTAATCAAAATGCTACACAAATACAACAGAAGGGGTGATTTGCACTGACCAGACTGTTCAAGATGGTAGGGAACAGATTGGCAGGTGAGGAGAGAGGAAGAGTTAAGCAAGTTTCACAAAGCACAGGGAGGATGGTCTGGGCAAGATTTTAAGGGACGAGCTGAATCTTTCAAGTGAACAAGGTATTCTAAGTAGTAGAAACAGCATGAGCAAAGGCAAAAATGAGAGACCCAGTATGTTCAGGGGGCTTGAGACAGATTCTTCTCCCTAGAAGACTCTGATGATGAAGAGATTGGAGAGGAGGCCAGCTAGAACGAAGTCAGAAGACTATGTTTGAGATGAACATCAAACACTTGATTCGACAAAGTGCTTTGCTTGGGATTCTTCTTACTCTTCCTTTAGTTTTGCGATATTGTTTCAGATACACTCTTATAGAGTTAGTAAATGGAGTTGGCAACAGTCTGAGGCAGCAGTGAGAGGGGAGGGGTGAAAATGCAGTGAACATTCTTTCTGCGTGTTTCTATTTGGCAAGAAACCTTCTGTTTTTCTAATGGAAACTTTGACACACTCAGTCTGTATCTTTTCATCCACATCCAGCTCATCTTCTGAACATTCTTAGACCTTTATTCTGTCAGACGCACACAAAAAAATAGGAAAGGTCACTAAAATCTCAGTTTAATTTAACTGTGATACTTTCATAGTAAACTGCTTGAAAGGGAATTCATTGCTTCATGTGAGTACACCATGAACCCTGAATGCAGGGGAGGAAGAGCAGCCTAACCAGTAAATACTAACTTTCCAAAAGAGCTCAACACCCTGGGGACTGTGAGTAGCTTGAAAGAAAGGAGCAGATGGATGGAAAAGAACATGTTTGATTCTTGACCACGAGTAACAAACATAAAGCTTCTAGAATTTTATCCATGGCAGCAGGGTCGTCCTCACATTTTCGAGACTTCATGTGCTTTAAATAAAATCCTGATATTTATGGTAGTGAATATTTACTTTCAAAATAAACTCTGGAAGATCTAAACTGGATGAATATCCTGCAGGTACTTCTAGATAGAAGTTGAGTTGTCTTTTGTTTCTTCCAACAGTGATTCAAGCATTGAAGGTTAACAAAATATTTTGTTCTTCTTAAAACTCTCTGTATATTTTTTCCCCAATGTAAAATTAGAAATAGTATTGCTGAATTATGCCCATGTGTCTAGTGAAGAAAGTAAATGAAAAATCTGAACTTTGACATTTGGTCAATTTCCTCTTTCATTCTAAGTTTTCCTCATTCCCTTCAAGGTGTTCTACCTTATTCTTGTCTTCATCACTCTCAGAAGGTAACCTCACTTTGTCCTTCAGAGAGATAACAGAGGCCAATAAATGTTGACCCCATCAGCTTCCTGCTTTTCACTTACCAGCTTTCCTGAGTCCATTCTCATCCTTTCCTCACCTTCAAGCTGAGCTTGGGCCATTGAATATATTCCAGCTACTCTGCCATAAAAATATGTTCCATTCATTGTCCCATCATGTCTATATCTCCACTTCTTCCCTCCAGTCTTTAAAAATAGCTAGCTTATACTCTCTTAAAAATGAAAAGATGAACAGTACAAAAAAACTCCTTCTTTTAATTAGCTCCTACTAAACTCCTTCCTATCTCCATTAAATGCTACTCTTGAAAGAGTAGCATTTCCCTTGTCACTTCTGCATTCCAACTTCTAATTTATTCTTCAACCCTCTGAATTATGACTTAATCCTGTTTTGTTTTACCCTTACTGCTCTTGCTAAAGTCACCAACAGCTTCATGGTTGCCATATCCAATGGACACTTTTAATTCCTTTTTATTCTACTTTTAACATTTTTACTGCTAATGACCATTCAATTTGTTCTTAAAATGTTCATTATTTAATTCAATGAAGCCATTATCTGAGTCTTTACTACTTAGATGACTTATTTTTTCAGCAAGTCTGAATTTTTCTCACTGAGTGAGAAGAAGGGGCCTGCCCTATTAAGTAATAACAGTTTGCATTATTGTGTCATTGGAATCTTGGGAGGAAGAGGACAAGACTGAATTAAGGTCCATCACAATGGTGTTGCCTATAGTACACATGGATCAAACACAGGTAGAACAGTTCCTTAGCTCTTCTAGAACTGTCCTTAACCACAGTAGAATTCTACAGGCAAATGTTTGCTAATAAATGGTGTCATTTGGATGAAGGGCTATCAAAAATCTCAGCTGACCACTTAAGGACCTTTGGTGACCTCTAGGAAGGCAAAGTGTTTGGGTGCCAGCCTCTCCTATCTAGAAAATTTATAAATAGCATGAGAGGGGTTCTCAGTTAATTTAACCTTTACTATCATTAACTTCTCACTCATAAGATAGTTGTCCTTTGCAGGGGCCAACTTGGTAAAGCAGTAGTCACAAGATTAAGGTTACCAAGAGCTGTATCCTCCTTCTGTACAAAAGACATTGGTTTGGATTTGATAGCATCAGACTGGCCTATGTTGGGGTTGGCTAGGATCAGGAGAAGCTCAGCAGGATTTTTGGTTGAAAGATTGAAGCCATGACAAGGCGCAACATCAACTCTTTCCCTTTTCTGAGGGAGCTGACTAGAGAACAGAGTTCAAACTGGCTGTTTTTATGAGAAATGGAAACCAATAGAAGAAGGTGAAACAAAGAGCTGAGGCGATATCCACAGGAAGTAATACGATGAGAAATATAATATTTTTAATTCATTCACAGAACATTTGAACGCATACTATGTGCTTGACTCTGCTGATATTCTGAAGATAAGGACGCACAAGATCAACTCTTAAGCCTCTCAATCTTGTGAAGAAATGCAAAAACACAAATAGTTGATTACGATACAGTGTGATAAGTTTAGGATTACAGGTGTTAACATAGAGATCTTAAGAAAGGGCATGGAATACACATTCTAATATTCAAGGAAGTCTTCCCACAATAGACCTAATCATGGACTGATATTTCAGCAATGATATAAGAACTAATAAGGCAAATATAAAAGGAGGTTAGAAGTGACAAGTAATGTAACCTGTCTTACTCTGAAGCATGAACCTAAAACAACCAGCTTTGTTTACAGAGTCAGAAATTGGCAAATCATATTTTCCACAGTATTGTTTTCATCTACTTGCTCCTTAAGTGCCAGTAGTCTGAAAATTTTGCCCAAGCTCTTTACTTAGTCTACACCCTCTCCCTGTCAGTCAAATCTGTGTCCAAAACTTTAAATGATACCTTTGAGAGGATGATACTCAAACTGCTATATTCTGCTCTGTGATATCTCGCAAACCCTGGACCTACATACCCAATTGACTACAAAAATCTCTAACTGGGAATTTCATCAGCATCTCTATCTGTTTGTAGCCAGATTCATCACCTTCTTCACAATAGCTTCAATTCCCTAGCTTGGAAGCCTGTTGTTTACTCATGGGAACCAGAAACCTAGAAGGAATCAACTTACTCTTCAACCTTAATCTTCACATTCAATTTGTCCCTAAACCTTATTCGTCCCACTTTCTAAATATTCCTCAAATCTGTACTTTCTCTCCAGGTTATTTTAGCTAGCTTTTGTCATATTGGGGCACTGCAATATCCTTCTGGAATTTCTTGTCTTTAGCCTTAACCATCCCCAATACATTCACAGTGTACCTGAGTAATCCAGATGTAAGTAATTCTGATAATGTTACTTTCCTGTTCAAAATTCGTCAGTGACTCCCCAACATGAAAATAATAAACTCCAAGTTCTTTAAAGATACTTATTCAATACCTTTTATGTATTGGCTTTTGATTATGGTTTCAAGTTTCATGTTGATAACTACCTTTTTGTACCTACTCAATTCTGACAATGTTGGACTATTTTGACTTCTATATAAAATAGAAATATCCATGATTTTTCACATTTATTACCACTGCTTTGAATATTCTATCCCTTTTATCTTCCAGGTCAATTATTCATCAATGAAAGATTTGTTGTTCAATAATTATCTCCCCATTTTTTTGAGACAGAGTGCTGCTTTGCTCTCTGAAACAGTTGTTTCTTATGTTACATATATGTTGCATATATTATATATGTATCACATTGTATTGCCATTTTTCCCTTTAAACTCTCTCACCTACTAGGCTACCAGCTCCTTAGGACAAAGCTCATGCTGACTAGTTAGAATATATTTCTTGACCACTTACTTAGTGCTAGGCATTTTCCCAGGCAATGATGATGCAACAATGAAAAAAAACCTGATAAAGCTTACATGCCAGCTGGAAGGGACAGATAATATACTGACAACAATAAAAAAGAGATTATTTAAAATACTCAGATAGATACCACAAAGGAAATAAATATGATAAAATGACAGGTGTCTGGGGATTGGGAGGAGTCAAACAGTGCTACATGTAGTTGGGCTGAAAATGAAGTGCCATGTCTCTTTTAGTCTTTGTAGATCTATTGCAAGAATAGTACCTGGTATATGTTCAACACTCAAATAAATTTTTAAAAATAAATTGGCTTAAAAAGATTTATTTGGTAAAAAAAGTAATCTTTAATGTGAAAAAAGTAATCTTTATTAATGCCACTGGTCATTGCTGGCTACTATTAGAATCTAAATTTTATTTTAATATCTGCATTCAATGCAAATGAATAGTTTTGACATCCTAATAAAAGGCATTGCAATTATGATAGGAAAGTGTACCAGTAAAGAAAGTATGAATGCTTCATAATGAAACTTACATATATTTATGCAGAAATTCTGTGATATATAATGTTGTGGATTGTTGTGTTTTTTGTATTATGCTCTATGACCCAATTCTATATTTTTAAAAATAAATTTCTTAGGTTAGAAAAATTTCTGACTAAAATCTACAAATACTTGCAATTAGGGTTAAGAATAATATAACACTTTAAAAATCAAATTTCTACATTAAATGAAATGTTCAGTAATGCCATTTTTTTCCTGATCTTACTTGAATGAAAAACAGGGCTAAGTAACTTTTTGAAGGTTGAGTAAACACTTTGATCAAAAGCCGAGATTATTGCTCTGTTTACAAACTATGAAGAAAAAAGGATGAAATTATAAAACAACTTTGGTATGATAGTATTTTTTGTTAAGATCATTATTATTGTTACCATTATTTTAAATTGTTTACCGGGTGATTCTTCAATAGTCACTGTGGTTAATACTTTACATGCATTATACCAAATAGTTTCATGGCCCTAAGAAGATTGTTTTTCCCATTTCACAGATGAGGAAACTGAGGCTAGGAAATTTTAAAGCCTTGTCTAAGTCACACAGCTAGTATTTTCCCAAATTCTTCCTTCTCCTTTCTTTATTCTTGTTTACATTTCCTACAATTAAACTCGATTCTGATTATTCATACCACATTTTTCCTACTCCTGGTTTAGGGCCGTGTCAGGCACACAATGGGAGCATCCAGATAATGGTAACAATTATCAGTTATTTTTAGATAAATATTTGTCAATGATATATTTGCCCACTCAGCAATATGAAAACATATTTACTTACCTAAAGGCCCGGATGGTGGTGAGTCCTTCAGTTGTTTCTGAGAAGTGACAAAGCAGAGGGAGCTGGGTACTATCATCAAGTTCCTGGAGGTCCCTTGAACACAGAAGAAGGCAAAAATAAACTTCACCTGGATCCAGGCTCAAGATCACCGTGTTCATTCTAAGTAAAGGGTTATTTTGTTCACTGCAGTTTTATTTGCCATTGCAACTATTTCCCCCTAGCATTCAATTAACAAAAACTCCAACAGCTTTCAATCTAAGTGAAAGAAAGATGGGCACATAATGAATTTTATGTTCAGTTTGAAACTGAACCTGATGTGCTGTACAAAATAATCAACTTTGTGTAACAGCTAACGTAAACTGCTATAGGACACAGTGGAATTAGCACTTAATTTATACCTAGGAAATGGGAGGGATTTTCTTTGAGTTGTTGGAATTTTGCCCAAAACTTAGGCATGATGAGGACATCAATAAAATTGACAAGAAGTGCATTCCAGCTAAAGGAATAACAAGAGCAAGCAAAGGAATCTGAAGAACCTGACAAGTTCAATCTGTCTGGTGCCCAGAATCCTTTGGGAGGTGTTGCAGTGGGAAAAGGCTATATAACAACTATGGCTTTTTAGGGTGGAACTAGATTGCCAAGGATCTTTAGGCTGAAAAAATCACTGAAGATTAGAAACAAGATGATCTGAGTTGTCTTTAAGCAACATAACTTGGGAGACAATGTAAAGGATGAAAGGGAATGGGTGAATTAGGAAAATCAGGATAGTCCATATGAGAGGTTTTTGTTGCTGTTGTTGTTGTTTTTTAAGTTCTGTGTTAGTGTGATGCTGGTAAGATTTAAATTAAGGAAGAGAAAATTGTAAAATGGACTACTAGAAGTAACCTTACAAGTTGCAATGATCAATTAGTTGTAGCGGGTAAACAAAATAAGAGTCATAAATGGCTTGATTATTTCTCATTTAGCTGACTTGAAAAATGAGAGTGCTATTTACCAGGGTGGGTATAGGGGTAGGAAGGCAGACAGAGAAAGAAGAGATTTGGACAGAAAAAATAATCAGTTTGGCTTTCAAACTCCACACGAAGTTTGAATTCCCGCCTTCATGAAATTCCCATTCACAGTTATTACTCCAAAGAATTTCATATATATGTTTATATATTTTTATAAAGTATAGATATATAAAATATTCAATGAATCAAAATACCTGAAACTGACCCTTTTTGTAAAAATGCATATTCATGACAACTTTTTTTAAAATCACATGAACTAGTATTTCTAGAAGATGGGGTAAGAGTACACCACATGTTTTAAAGCATTCTTCTTAGTCTTTTTTCCAGCCCTTCTCTAGGTCTTTGAGGTTGAGGAGATTAGAGAAGAAGTGTCTGTATTCATCTGCCAGGAACAACTGGACTGATAAACACAGTTCCATAATCTTCAAAAATTAATTTAGGCCATTCTTGGCTGCCTGTATACTTCCACCAACAAATGCAAAATCTTTTCATTTAGGAGTTTCTAAAATGGATCCTCTCACTTCAGAAATTTCACACTGGGGGCTGAGGAAAAAAATGGATGAAAGGGGGAGAATGAACATGAAGGAATGTGAATAGTCTGTTATTTTAAAACCTAAAACCAAGTGGCTATTTGTAAATCTGACACAAGCAACAGGTGGTCACTACACTGAGATCTGGATTGAAGGAAAAAAAAAACTTAGGAAGGAAGAATTTTGTTTATAGAACTGTTTTTTCTGAAACCAAAGATGTGAGGGCATAGCTTGATCTTGCTGTATTCTTGTAAAGCGGAAACACTTAATTACAGAGCTAACCACACATTAGATCTTTGATTTTAAGTATTTAAAATTTCATAGTATTTCCTGTAGCTATTTTCCCACTTAAATTCTCTTTAGTGTATACAAAAATAGTCTGCTAAGTTGCCTGAGCTTTTCAAAATGAGTGAATTTTGAACAGCCTCAACATCTAGAAGGATCTTCTTTCTGTGAATTCAATGTTATGTGGTTATATTTGTTAACTTTCTCAGAATTTCAAACAAGAATGGTGTACAATCCCTTATCTACATTAATTCTTTAAAAATGATCATCCCCTCCATATTTTAGTCTCAACCAATGCCAGCAGATTTTCTCACTGATAATGAAAAGAATTCACAGTTTAGATCTGTAACAGATTAAAAATATCTGCATAAACTTTGCCCTCAATGTATATTCCTAAAGGACAAAAACAGGCCCAAATGAGTACGGGATTAAAGAGAGATATGACTAATATTAGTTGTAAAAAGGTGAAGACAGATATGAAAAGTCAATAATAATGAAATAATTCTGAAATTCATTGCTCTTCCAGCAAGCAGCAGTAATACCAGAAGAAGTAAAAGGGTGAATTTGATGGTTGGCTTCTCCAGCAGCAAGAATTTGTTGCAAGCACAGAGGATGAGTCTGGGAATGAAAAAATACTCTAGATTTAATATGTGTCCCTGACATTGGACAGATCCTAGTTCAGTTATGAGGGAGAAACAAGTCTAATTTTTAAATTGTGAAATGTTACACGGTATGTTCCGAGGGTCCCAGCTATAATTCTTTCCTTTTCTTCTTACCTTCCCCTATTTTCCTTCATCTTCCCTACACTCAAGTCATATTCATATTTTTAATTTCCTGAATAAACTCAATATCTACTTTGTCGTTCTAGCACTGAATCTACATATTAAGATTACTTTCTCTATGTTCTATCTTCCCAAGAGACTATAAATTTCTTGAAAGAAGGTTCTTATCATGTTGATCTTCCAACTGTCACAGGGCTTAACACAGTTATTTGCAACACAGTAAGTGCTTAGCTAGTGTTTGTTGAAATAAAATGATTCTTGCAATAACATAAAATTTGCCATACTATTTAAGGCAAGGCTTCAGAGTTAAATTGGAAATTTCAAAGCAACCAGTTTCATATCTCACTTAACTTCAACATCTCAGCAAGTGAAACCCTATATTAACAGAAGAGTCTAAAATTTGCAACTACCTTTTATTTATTTGGTCTGATATTCATATGAATATAAAATGATTCGATCTGAAATCTTCCAATCTCCTAAAATTACATTCCTGTCAGACATTCAAGATTGTGTTCTTTTACAGTCACCACTCATTTATCTCTTCAAGTTATATTATACATCTACTACTATTCACATAATGTATTTTAAGGATTTTAACTTTTTTTTTTTTTTTTTAGTTGAAGTCTCACTCTGTCACCCAGACTGGAGTGCAGTGGCTGCTCTCGGCCACTGCAGCCTCGACTTGCTGGGCTCTGGCGATCCTTCCGCCTCAGCCTTCCAAGTAGCTGGAACTACATGCGCATGCTACCACACCTGGCTAATTTTATTTTTGATTTATTGTAGAGATGAGGTCTCACCAAGTTGCCCAGGTGGGTCTCGAACCCACGGGCTCAGGCAATCCACTTACCTCAGTCTTCCAAACCACAGGATTACAGGCTGAGCAACTGCGCCCAGGTAGGGATTTCAACATTTTTAACCTTTTTTTCCCATTTGTGAAATATAATGATATTAAATCACTTACTCTTTGAGATTAGATTTGATTTTGTAAGTTTTCTGTCAATGTCATTTCCAGAAAAAGGACCATAGGATGAAAAATTTGGCAGTCTGTGAACCCAAAACTCAGTAGATCAGTCCGCCTGTTACCGTATGTTCAGGGCTATGCTAGCCTCTACCAATTACATAAGTAATTATAACAGAGCTCCAATTGAATAATAAGTATAGGTTTCATCATATTAAATATAGGTTGTATTTCTAAATTCTACAACTTATCTTGAAAAACACTACAGCAAGTGCAAATCACAGTAAATCAAACGCAATTGTCCCATGAGATTGGCTGCAGGATCTCCCTCAGACACCAAAATCTGTGAATACTCATGTCCTTTATGTACTTGCATATAAACTACATACAATCTCCTCTATACTTTAAATAATCTCTTGGTTACTTATAATTTCTAATACAATGCCTACACATCACTTTATTGAAGCGGATTCGATATAATACTTGGCACATGCATATTCAAGTCTTGTTTTTTAGAATTTTTTGGAATTTTTTTCAAATATTTTAGATCAACAGTTGATGAAATCCACAAATGTGGAAACAATAAATTTGAAGGCTAGCTGTATATAAGGTTTAGAAAATAAGTTGAACATTGTTTTACTTACTTAGATGCAACTCGGAAGTATTTCTGTATAAAATAAAAGGCCACCCCCAGGGGTACAAGAGCAACCAGGAACAATGGAGTAGCATAAGATATCATCCCAATAGCAGACAGGCACAGCAGTGTTGAGCGACTTAGAGATTCCAACGTTGGAGGGATGTGCTTTTAAGGTAGTTTGAAAAAACAGTACATTTTAGCTCAAATGAAACATTGGTTACAATGCAACATAAGTATATGTTTTATTTTAATGTTTATACAGTTAGCTACAAAAGTATTATTACATTCCTTGTAAGCAGTTCTTCACTCAATTCCCATAGTTCATCTACTTATCTTCCAACATATTATGATTAGTTATCTATCTGTCTACCTATTTACCTTGGGTATTTTATATAAATGGCACTACACAATAAATCTTATTTATTCATGAGTTTGTTTTAGTCTATTAAACAAAATAGGCCGTAAATCTTCCCATGCTAGTATATACAAATCTATTTCTTTTTAATGGTTGCATAGTATTAAAAACCTTATTTAATGATACCTCTACTATAAGATATTTAGTCTTCTGTAATTGCTTATTGAAATCTTGAGTTTTAGATGTTTTGTCTATATTATGTTTACCTTCTTTCTTTGACATTCCTTGAAAGTTTTTCTCCCAATTTATCTACTATATTTAAATGTGTCTTTAGTATTTTTAGTTTAATAAAACTTTAAGGTTTTTTATAGTCATTTCTATTGGTCTTTTTCTTTCTCTTTTTTGGGGGGAGAGGGGTTTGGGAGGTCTCACTCTGTCACCCAGGCTGGAATATAGTGACATGATCACAACTCATAGCAACCTCGAACTCCTGAGCTCAGGCAATCCTTTCTCTTCAGCCTCCTGAGTAGCTAGGACCACAGGCATGTGCCACAACTCCCAGCTAATTTTTCTAATTTTTGTACAGACAAGGTCTCACTATGTTGCCTAGGTCTCGAACTCCTGGACTCAAGCAATCCTCCTGCCTTGACCTCTCCAAGTGCTGGAATTATAGGCATGAGCCCCCACACCTGGTTGGCCTTTTATATTATTGTTTCCAAATTCTGTGTCTCATTTAAAAAGACTTTCCCCATCTCAAGATTCTAAAACTATTCTCCTACATTTTATTTTATAACTTCATGTTTTCATATGGTCATCTTTATTCTATATGCTTCTGTTTTGTATTTTATGGATTGCTAATTTCTCCAATTTACTTGATTGAGAAAAATAATCCTTTTCTTACTGATTCAAGATGCCATATTTATTCTATCTTAAATTGCTACGTTTGCTGGTATTTTAGAGTTTTGGACTCTTGATCTACTTCTCTTCTGTGATAAACAGAGTGCTTTAATTTTTTTGTATTTTGTTTATCTGATAGGGAAAATCTACATCTACAGAACTATTATGACTTTTGGGATTGCTGACATCTTTTCTTTATATTAGGCTTATATCTATTTTTATAGGTTTTGTTGTCATTATGAATGAAATTCATTTTTCATTAGATTTTTAAAATTGGTGTAGAGGAAGTTGCCAATTTTTATGTGATATATCTTCTGCAGATATTTGCAATCTTAGGTTAAACTGAGCATTCTTAGATTGCTCCCTCAAATATCACACCATCTAATGTTTCAAGAACGAATCTAATAAAAGTAAAGGTCATTGAAGACAGCTTGACATTCCATTCTTCACTTCTGAAAGACACTCTGCATGGATACCAAACTTTTAAGAACTTTATAATGTAAATACAGGTACAACACTGATCAAAATAACTCCTTTTTATAATAAAAAATTTAAATGTTGGATCATACTTTGCTATTTTTCTTTATTTCATGATGATTTTCTTAGTATCCTCTTCTACATGAACAAATTAGTTTGAATTAAGGTTTTCCCTTAATATTGCTTTCTAAAAGTCATTTGTGTGTGTAATATAAATATTAATGCCAATAGGCCTTGATTTAAATTTTAGCAATCCTCTATTGTTAATAGGAATCATGCTTTATCTTAAAATGTTATTTAACTTATACTGAAAAATTTATTTTTGAACTTGAAAGTAACTCAGGTACTCACCTGATCAATGATATTAGTGTCAGCTGAAAAACGATTGAGAATCAGTCCAAGGGGTGTGGTATCAAAGAACCTAAGCAATAAACAGATTGAAATGTATGGTAATACCAAACCTAAGCATTGATAATGGGCATGTTAGAGTCATGGGAATGAGAGGGTCCCTATTATTTGCTCAAGGACTGAAGAAGTTCTTTAAACTTTCACATTTCACTTAAATTTTAAAAATGCATTGTTTTTTAATGATTTTGTGTAGGGAGGGAGCGAGAAATAACTACATTTTACCTTATTGGTCCAAGAATTATCTTATTGAGGAGATTATGGTGAAGATTTTTGGCAGCTGTGAGACCCATCCATTCTACAGTGAGAGATGTAACAAGGCAAAGAAAAATACCTGCTCCGCAAAGTATGCTAAATCCAGCTACATAGTAGGTCTAAAAAGCAACCAACACAAAAAGCACATAGGAAATTATCAACTGAGATTTTTTCTTACTAAAAAACCAAACATCAAAGTCAGACTAGATTGTTGACTTTACTACTTTGCATCATTTAGACGGTTGAAGGAGTTCATTGTTTGGAGACCCAGGATAGTATCCCCACCATAATCCCACAGGCTAAGCCTCTACTTGCTCTCTTCACTCTCTTTCAAGATTTGTTTAAAAGGAGATGAAGAGATAGAGCTTGTTTTCAGGTTTGAGGCATAATTTTAACTTTCTGCATTGTAGAATTCATTCTTCCCATCCCTAATCTCAGAATTATCAGTTAATGTACTAGCATAGGTAGTTAACATCAAATACCACTAGGACAAAAATAAAAGTTCTATTCGTATGTATGTGTATTTCTATGTATAACATATATAACATATGTAAAACATGTATATAATACCTTTGAATGCAACTCCAAACATTATCTTTAAATGTTTCTTATAATAAACTTATAAAAACAACATTTCATTTTTAACATATTTGACGCTTTATTCTATTACAGGTTCTGTTGTGACTATTAACTTATTGAATCACTACAGAAGTCCTGTGACGTTTGGGCTATTAGTATCTAACTAGATAATCTCAACATTTATTTGATGATTTAAAAACAGAACTGAAACCATTGTACCTGATCACCTTTTCCAGTATTGTTTATACTGTACTCTGATGTCCATGTGGCCAGCCAATAGTCTATGGCTACAATGACTGAATGCTTCAAAAGCTTAGAGAAAATCATCAGGCAGAGCAAGAAGAATCCTCCAGAAGTGAGATAACGCCAACAAGTTTTCCATGGCATTTTAGTCCTGAGCCTCATTACAGTGGACATGTTATCATCCTCATCTTCCTCCTCTTCTTCCTCTACACACAAAAAAACTTGTTTACGATTCAGATGGTACCAGATAGATAGAATTTTTATTGTCCCACAAACAACTATGTAAGAATTCACAAATTTTAGAACTATAAGTATTAATCTTGGAAACTGTAAATGGTTTTAGTAGGGCAAACCTCATTTCTTTTTGAAACTAGGTGAAAAGAATGACTGACCAAACAAACCTAAAATTTATGTACAGATGAGATTATTTGCTGATTTACTGCACATAAAATTGATAGGAAGCATGGACCAGAATCTTATTAAGTTATTTTAAAAATTATGTTGCCAATAAAGCTACATGCCTGGCCACAAACATCTATAATATTTTGACCTCTAACTTTCTGAATGTATAAAACAGCCTCAGGAGGAAATAGGCTCTAAAATTAGTGTACAGCTCAGGAGGGCATACTCCATGCTTTCTAGGGACCATTTTAGACATGGTCATGAAGGAGAATGGACAAGGAGGGATGTTCCAGAGGACAAAGCTAGAAGCCACAAAAGACAATGGGCAGGGGGACTCCTTGCAGATATTTAAGCATCTGGAAACTCCAAGATGGACTATTCTTAGAATTTTCCTGACTAGCAAAATTTGGCCATCTGTATGGTCCAGTGACCATTGCATGTTTCTCATCCTTTTCTTTTACTGAGGAATTTTTCATTAACGTTATCCTATATATATTTCACTACTATACATGTATCAGGTTGTGGGTGGAAAGAAAAGATAATTTGTCTGTCATTTTAGGTTTTTGGACCACAAGGATTCAAATACGGGTTTGATGGGAAGACTGGGAATCACCAAGAATCCTGACATTTGAGCTGGATACAGTAAATGATTAGGTCTCATATAATCCCTTCTTTGGTAGGGAGGTATTCTCTGTGTGAGAAGAATGTGAACAGAAGTTTGCATGACCAAAGAGGTGGACACTTGTAGACTGCTAGCCGTCTCCTCAATATCTGTTCTCTGCTTCTTTATTAATTACAATTTCAAGTTGCCCATGGCTGCCCAGTTAAAGACATTATTCTTTACTTTCCCAGTACCTAAACTGTCCAAGTAATGATTTAGCCAGTATGAAGTAAGTAGAAACGATACATGCAACTGCAAATTTCTTAAGGGAAAGGATATGTCCTCTACTTTCCTTCTGCAGTTCCTGATGGCTTGAACAAACATAATAATAGGACCTGAAGCAGCAAACTAGAAGGTAACATAGTTGGCTTTTTCACATATATCACCTCATTTACCATGTAAGAAAATAATTATTATCTTATTTCATATCTGAGAAAATGGATTAACATAGCAAATCAAAGGCAGAGTCAGCATCCCCAGTGGTATACTTCCCACTGGAACCCTGGAGATAGTAACTGGGCACAACTCCACTTTTAGAGTGCATTAGAAATAATTGGTTTAGAATTCTCAAAACTGATGTCTGTTTACAGCACCAAAAATTCTTGAAGAGCATTTGTAATCATACAAATTTAAATGCAAAGTTTATTTTTCATTCATTCACTCAATGAACATTTGTTGAAACACTACAGTTATCAGAAATGTAAATGTAGCACATTCTGGTACTATTTGATTTGAAATGATAATTTTCTCAATTTTTAATTGGTTTGTAGAAATGTAGTCTTAAGCAAAAACTACAAGAAAAAAATAAAGCACAATGTATTCTATGACTTGAGGGGTGGTTTGTCTTACAATATTCTTCACAGCAAATGTCAAGGCAATGTAATTATTTTACTTTGTTCATCAAATTTTCTGTTAATGATTTTTTCCCCAGTATACCTTATTAGTCCTGAAAACTGAAGCATAGAAAATAGTTTTGTAATTTTCTTATACTTCATTCTATACTGTTATGAAAACTTCATAAGGACTTACTGAATGAGTCAAATATAGATATTTCAAAACACTCTTTCCCATGTCTCATTTATTGTTTAGTTTTGAAGGACTAAAATATTCTTAACTTGATTTTGTCATTTATACTAGATCATCCCAATTTTCCTGAATAAGGGTCGTCTAGATCTACTTACAATCAATTGCTATTGCCTTTTCCTTTCAGTTCTCTCTCATACACAACACAAATACTGTAATACACACTGTGTGAAGCCTTTCAAGATGTCTATTGATAGATTACATACATCTTTCCTTGACTCCTATTGTTTTCATGTTGAATATTATGCATTTAATTTAACTTTTTCTTCCTGCAACATAGCTTGTTATTCCTCATTGAGACACTCATATCAATTTTCAAGGCCAAACCCTCACATTTTATTATCTCATTTGAATGATTCAGATACAAGAAAAAAGACCTACCTTCATCTTCATCCTCCATTTGGGCTTTGGCTTCTCTTGAATACATGGCCCTTCGGAGAGTTTTCCTCTCTAAAGTTGTTTGGTCAGCTTCCATATCCTACAGTAAACATGCTATCATTCAAGGGGTTAACAGCCATAAGACAATGGTGACTTACTAATGAATGACCCACATGTACAAACGGTTGGTTACCTCTCCTAATCTCAGGGGCTCTCTGCTCACCCTTGGAGATCCACAACTCTTGTCATGGGTGCAGTTGTGAGGACAGTGGGTTAGATTTATAGGAAGTGCTGCAGCACTCAGAAATGTAGGGTCATATGAGGCAGGAAAAGCAGTCACAAAGAGATAGAGCTGACCCCAGAGGCAGGGAGACATCTCCCCAAGCCCCAAAGCATAGTTCTACCACTGCTGCTTGTGTTAGTTTTACATCACTTTCAGACACTCTGTAATTTTTCTAGCTAAGAATCCATTCATGCTAACAAATATCTTCCTTTAGAATGCACATAGTTTCAGATTAAACTGTCACTGGTCATCCACTGTTAGAAATTATTAAATGAGAATGAGTTTCTTTAGCATTTCACTAAGGGAGCTGCATGAAAGAAAGGGATTTCAGTAGGATCTCATGGAAGGTAAGATAACTTTGAAACAAATAAGCAGTAAGGGTTCTTAGGTGCCTAGACGTTTAGGAGAAAATCCTAGGAGGAGGAAATACGCAGGAAGAGAACAGAAAGGTGCCAAAAATGAACTCTGCAAATTTGTAAGCATTGCCCTGTGGCCAAGAAAGGGAGAAGTATTTTGTTTTCTCCATGATCTAGCTTCTAACACCAAGCTTTCCTGAACTCAGAGCTGGAATAGTAGTATCAATTATATTGTGGGTTAAATCAGGTTCTCCAAGCCAGTCTGAAAAACCAGTCACTGTCTTTTTTGTGTTTTTTGGGGGAGTGGAGTCCATTCTGAGTTCCAAACAATCAATCCATGAACTTGTAAAATCTATGGTAAATTAGGAGCATCCTGTATATGCCAATACAAAGGGGAAAAAACATACAATTTACATCAATACACCAATAAATCTTTGGTGTTCACTTCCTAGGTAGTGACCTTAGTTTTATTTTGGGCACATACAACATGTGTGATTTAGAAAACATGCTATTCTAGAAAGTTCTATCACTCTCAGATTCTTGCTTTAAAGAGTAAAAGCAGCCAGGCATAGTGGCTCAGCCTGTAATCCCAACACTTTGGGAGGCTGAGGTGAGAGGATTGCCTGAGCCCAGAGGTCCGAGACCAGCCTGGGCAACTTGGTGAGAACTCATCTCTACAATGAATCACAAAAACTAGCCGGGTGTAGTGACATGCAACTGTAGTTCCAGTTACTTGGAAGGCTGAAGCGGAAGGATCACCTAAGACCAGCAGGTCAAGGCTGCGCTGGCTGTGAGTGTGTCACTGCATTCTAGACTGGGAGACAAGAGTGAGATTCCAACTCAAAAAAAAAAAAGAGTAAAACCAAAAAATGTCTCTTGAATACCATTTTTACAGAGACAATTTGACACCAGCCTTTAATTTTGCCTAAAGATATGAAAAGTAACCCTTGTAAATCAGGCTTAATAAAACAAAAACTTAAAGAAGATTCCTATCCCTTGCATGTTGCATAATAGAATGAAATAAACCTGCACATTGAAAAGTAGATTTGGTTCTGGTCAATTCTTCACACTGTGTGAACAAAAGATTTAAAATTTTAGAGACCAAAAAAAAAAAAAAAAAGAAAATTCCAAAACTTTAAAGCAATTTTTAAAAGATTAAATGTTCATATTAAGCTCATTATAGATTAAATGTTTTACAGTGTATTGATATTTGGATTGAGTAAATTCAAACTTATTTTCATTTATCCCATAAATATTCACTGGCCCAGAACAAGGTGAGGGCCACAGGGAGGGGAGTGGGGAGTGGGAGACATCAAATGATACTATTTTATTTTGCTTAAAAAACATTGGGAAGATAATGGTTGATGTCGCTCAAACTAGAATATTTAAATCCCCTAAAATTGTTATCCCCTTCTCCATTGAAGTTTGAATTACTATCTTTAATTATCATTTTTTAAATTTCCTCTTTAATCTTTAAACTGACAGCTGTTTGTAAAGCCTGGGCTAGGAGGGCACCTGTGTCTTTTGGTTTCACCTTCGCCTTTCTTGTTCTGGTCTAGGTCAGGCTTTCTCAGCCTTGGCTCTATTGACATTTGAGCTGGGTAGTTCTTTGTGGTGGGGTCTGTCCTACACCCTGTAGAATGTTGAACAGCATCCCTATCTTCTAACCACTAGATGTTAATAGCATCTCCCTGCCTCAGTTGTGACAATCCAAAATGTTTCTAGATGTTGTCAAATTTCCCTGAGGAGGCAAAATTGGCCCTGGTTGATAGGAAATGCCATGTCTTGACATATAAAAAAAACTGAACAGAAAGCTGTTTGTAGAAAAACTTCCCCAAGGTATTCTTGTTCTCCACAATGTGATTTTCTCTGACTCCAGAAGAATTCAGGTCGCCTGCCATTTGCTATGTGGCAGTAATTTCCTTCCATCCCCAGATGAGTATTCTGGACAGGTGTTTAATTCATTCGACCTCTAGTGGCTACCATTCTACCTTACAACTGGATTTACCATACCCTAACTTGCTCTATAGGTATACCTATAGGTATACCTATACCTATAGAGCAAGTTGATATATAACCTTGTAATGTATCTTTAATTACAGAGTTATGCTATCTCAAGTGATCATTTCATTTCTAAATACAGCTTAATGAACTTTCTTCCTGACTTGTTTAACAGTATTACTATAATACTGAGCCAACAGCTCTCTCTCTTTTTTTTCCCCAAATCTTCTTTCCCAAGTAATCCATAAGTTGTCCTACTCCTTAAGCTTACATCATAATATCTTGTCTCTGGCATTTAGATCACTGAAAAAAAATGTCATTTGAGGCTATCCGTAGTAAGTTTATAATGAAGCGTCCCACAGCCCAATTCCTAGGTGGGCACCTGTCGACTGTACTTAGAAATTTTTTTCCCCAAATATCCTCATTTCAATGTCTCTGTGATTTTCCTATTCTGCTTGCAGATTTTCACATATATCTTTTCTTCTTTATGTGGTTTACTTTTGAGATCTTCAGAAAATCCATAGATTTGTCTGACTTTTAACCTTCCTCTCTCTATTGAAATAGATCATTTTCTTCTTTTTAAAGTGATATATTTTAATTTTCTGATTTTTTTAGAAATCTGCTGATACAAACATTTCATTTTATAATACTAATTTCTGGTCAGAAATACCAATTTTTGGACGCTTCATACTCCCAACTCAAGACCAAAACATTTTTAAAATTTGCAAAATTAATTTATAATTTTACTTCTCAATCAGAAGTTGTCCCTTTTTCATTGTACTCAATATGGTTTCCAATTCTGTTATCACTTCATTCGATGTTACACTTACATCACCCATAGCATTATAGTGGAATTACATTGGATATGCATCTGTGTTTAAATTCCATTGGTAACACTTATTATATATGCTGTATAACTTTAGGCAAGTTACTTAACCTCTCTGAGTCTCAGTTTTCTTATCTGTAAAAATAAAATAACATTTTATTTGCTTATTTTTCAGGAATTTTGTGAAAATTAAAATAAGTCATGTAAAAACGTTTCATGGACTTTAAATAAACTATACAAATGCAACATTTTGTTTTTATTTCCTTCTGACCACCTTCTTTCATCTCCCCAACTCTACCTTAGACATGCCTTACAACTTTTCCTACTGCTCACAACGCTCATGTATTTCAAAATCATCTTAGCTTTTCACTTGCCTATGACCCTCTGTTTGAAGGTAGTGAGGGAAAATATTCTCATATTACATAAGAGAAAAACAAAATATAAGTAAGACAAAATAAGACAAAATAAAGACATACCATGTTTCAGCAGGTAGTTTGCCTATGTTTTAAATACACAAATAATTGCAATAGAGTTCAGCTTCAAATAAAAATCCTCTAAAAACCTGACAGCACTTCATCTAAAGATAGCATTTTAGCGTTGCAGGTTCAAAGTAGCTTGTTCATTAATAATATAGAAAAAATACAATTACTTTGGATTTCAGATAAAAACCACTAAATTATCAAGCATTAAATGGTAATACATCTTTTAAAAATGTTTTTAGTAATTATATTTTTCTGATTCTTCTGAACTGGACTCTGAATTCTTCCAACTGACAAGCAATTACCTTTTCTAATTCTTGATCTTGCCGATTCATAAGTGTTTTCCAGTGTTCATAAAGCTCAACATCTTTGGTCTGGATGTCCTTTAAAGTCCCTTCTCTTAGTACACTTCCATCTTTCATGGCTATGATCTAAGAAAAGCAGATATTAGCAGAAATTGACCAAATGAATGACCTTTAATTCAGGAAGTATTTCTTATTTATGTGACCATAACATAAAAAGTAACAAAACTGTCTTCTAAACTCTTACCCAGTCAGCATGTGTCAGATATTGTAATTTGTGAGTCACAAGAACGAGTGTCCTTTTGTCATCTTGGAGAAATTTCAAGATTCCCTCCTGCATTAAGTGGTCACTCAAGTGAATATCCAGGGCAGAGAATGGATCATCCTGCAATCAATGAAATGGAGGGAAGATGGACATTTTCTATACATTTGATGTAGCTCAATTCCTCCAGACAGTAGAAATACAAATGACTAAGGGCAAATTATCCCCCCAAATTCAATTTATAGAAAACAGACTCTGTATAATTATTTAAAAAGTAAATAACAACATTCAAAATGGTTTGAATTCTTATAGAATCTTCAAGTTCAAAAACCAACATTACTCAGCAACCTATAACAATGAGCCACAACAAAGAATGAAAAGATAATTGGAGTACTTGAATTCTAGATAATAAAAATAGGCATAGGAAAGATTCATTGGGCTGGGCATGGCGACTCATGCCTATAATCCCAATACTTTGGGAGGCCTAGGTAGGAGGATTACTTGAGCCCAGGAGTTTGAGACCAGCCTAAACAACACAAGGAGACCTTGTCTCTATAAAAATTAAATAAATAAAATTTAAAAATTAAAAATTTAGTTGGGCATGATGGTATGCACCTATAGTCCCAGCTACTAAGGAGGCTGAAGATCGCTTGAGTCCAGGAGGTTGAGGCTGAAGTGAGCCATGATTGTGCCACTGAACTCCAGACTGAGCGACAGAGTGAAAACTAACCTCAAAACAAATACAAAAACAAAGGAGTGGTAATTTAAAAAATAAAAATAAAAAACTGAAAAGGTTCATTGAATCACAACAGTACTTAATGTGGATGTTCTCAATTAAATGAACTGATATATAAAGTGCTTAGTATAGAAGCGGGTACATACAAGACACTAGAAAAATTTTAACCATTATTATTATAATATAGATAAATGATATGTCTAAGACTTAATGCCAATAGTCTTGGGAAGAAAGGAAGTTTTTATGTACCAAGTGATTCAGACATTAGAGAATAACAGGAAATTACGTTAATTGACTTTTGGGTGTTGACATTGCTATAAATTATTTTCCTATATATTTCTTTCTTTTCTTTTTTCTTTTTTTTTTTTTTAGTTGGAGTCTCACTCTGTCGCCCAGATTGGAGTGCAGTGGCCGCTCCCAGCCACTGCAGCCTCGACCTGCTGGGCTCCGGCAATCCTTCCGCCTCAGCCTTTCAAGTAGCTGGAACTACAGGCGCGCACTACCACGACCAGATAAGTTTTGATTTATTGTAGAGATGAGGTCTCACCAAGTTGCCCAGGCGGGTCTTGAACCTGCAGGTTCAGGCAATCCACTCACCTCAGCCTCCCAAAGCGCGGGATTACAGGCTGAGCCACCAAGCCCGGCTTTTTCCTATATATTTCATTCCAATTATGCTAAATGGAGCATCATTAAATTACACGTTTCACATTTTTGGATCTTTAAAAGAGTAAAACTAAAAGGCACTGAAGAAAACTAGAAAGTTTCCTCAAAACTATGAACTAGAAAGCAAAGTGGCCTGTGGGAAAGCTGATGCAGCAAATAAAGAATTACCTCTAAGAAGCACCAGAGATGGCAGAGAATGAAGGAAGCTGAGAGAGCACTAACGGCACACAACAGTAACAAATAGGCCGGGCTCGGTGGCTCAGCCTGTAATCCCAGTGCTTTGGGAGGCTGAGGTGAGTGGATTGCCGGAGCCCTTGGGTTCGAGACCTGCCTGGGTAACTTAGTGAGACCTCATCGCTACAATAAATGAAAAATCAGCCAGGCGTGGTAGCATGCGTCTGTAGTTCCAGCTACTCGGAAGGCTGAGGCTGAAGGATCGCCAGAGTCCAGCAGGATGAGGCTGCAGTGGCCGGGAGCAGCCACTGCACTCCAGTCTGGGCGACAGAGTGAGACTCCAACTCGAAAACAAAACAAACAAACAAAAAAACAGTAACAAATAGTAAAGACAATTACATTGATTGCTTTGAAATTTCTTTGGATGATATGGGAGATATTTTAAAATCTTTCAGACTTTCTGAACCATCTTAATGAACATCAATTATTTCTGAACTATACCAAGGGGTAGTATGTATACGAGACTGAATTGGCTTTCTACTGTCCAATGAATTGCTTTTCTGAGTCATCACAGATACCAGTTCCTTATTTGTTGTTTAGCTCTTTTTAATAGCAAGCACAAAATATTTTCTTTTAAATTTTCTAATTGTTCTATTTTGGATAAATGATAGAAAATTCTACCACTAATATGTGAAAATTTTTTAATACAAAAATTATGACAGAACTTCAGACCTACTTAAAAATGAAAATCCAGGTATCAGTAGAAAGTAATATGGAATAAGGCCATAATTCCATAGCAATGGAAAAAAAATCAGAATTAGATTGACAAAGCTGCCTCCATTTTCATCTCCAATAACACAGCAAGGACATAATTACCAAGGTCTAGCTGTTAGTTTTAGAA
The DNA here is from genome assembly GCA_027257055.1 of Cephalopachus bancanus. Classification (NCBI taxonomy): domain Eukaryota; kingdom Metazoa; phylum Chordata; class Mammalia; order Primates; family Tarsiidae; genus Cephalopachus; species Cephalopachus bancanus. The sequence continues at coordinate 8,966,976 of JAPVLO010000009.1, read as the reverse complement.
AATCAGGTGAGCATCACAGGGGAACCTGATTGTCTTTGAGACAACCTTCTGCTGCTTCTTTTTAAAACCACCTACTTCTGATTCCAGCAAAACCCTAAGACCCCTCTGTGAACAGACAAAACTACCTCAAATAATTCTTACTGAGAATTTTTAACGGAAAAAAAAACAAGACATGCATTGGAAATGAGACTTTATAGTAATTCAACTTGGCTTTCCGTAAAATTTTGACTTATAATGATATAAGACAGTAAGGCATAATGGAAAATCCATTATTTCTAAATTAAGAGGCCCAAATTGTAGTTATGACCACCAACACTGGGAAATGCTTCAAATTCACCCACTTCATTTATAAAATGAGGATGATAAAGAGACCTGTCAGCACATTGGATTGCTCAAAGATTCAATAAAATAATATAGTAATAGTCCTTGTAAATCATTTCAAAGATGTTGTTTTGCTTTTTTTATAAATAAAGTTTAGTGGATTAATATTGTGCTTACCCCTTTAATACATTACAGTGAGGGTTTAGCACCTTCCAGCAATCTCTTAATGAGGAAGAGTGTGATGCTAAGCACAGCCTATGGAATCAGGCCATCTGGCTTTGTATCTCTGCTTCCCTATTACTGTTGGTGTAACCTTAGATAAGTTATCCTCAAAAGTCTCAGTATCCTTATCTGTAAAAGGCAGTAATAACAATAGCAGAAATAATAATAGCAATGCTAAACCTAATTGGATTGTGAGATAATATATATAAAGTATTTAGCATCATACCTAGGTAATAGAAATCCACTAACAATGACTACTATCAATTATATGCCATGGCTTCATGGTGGGGCATTTTGGTGTTTTAGTCAAATGTAATGTGTTATACAACTTAATTAGAACTGAGGTTTGATTGATTGGAAATCATATCTCAAGGTACAATATGTATATTAAGATTTTGGGGATAGCTGGGCTCGGTGGCTCAGCCTGTAATCCTGCACTTTGGGAGGCTGAGGTGAGTGGATTGCCTGAGCCCACGGGTTCGAGATCCGCCTGGGCAACTTAGTGAGACCTTATCTCTACAATAAATCAAAAAATTAGCCGGGTGTGGTAGCACGCGCCTGTAGTTCCAGCTACTTGGAAGGCTGAGGCAGAAGGATCGCTGGAGCCCAGCAGGTCGAGGCTGTGGTAGCCGGGAGCGGCCACTGCACTCCAGTCTGGGCGACCGAGTGAGATTCCAACTCAAAGAAAAAAAAAAAAAGATTTTGGGAACATACTTCTTTTAAAGAAAGCAAGACAATTTACCAAATGACCAATAAATGATCAATTCTTTATTTTCAAGTATATACTATTTATTTTAATGTACAGTCTTCATTAATAGATTCTCTTCCATGAGAGGGGACCCAAAATGAAATTTTTTTTTGGAGGGTGGGCCCCTTGTTTTACAGGCTACCCCAACTAGGTAAATGTTCTAGAATCCATGGGCATCAGTGTACCAGATAGTGTTGTTGTGAGAGGCTGCATTCAGCTTCAGTGAATTTTTTCAGGGGCGATTCTTTCAACACTCTTGCCCATTTTATGATGGGTGATTTACACTAACAACCTGCCCACATCAAGCTGAGTGTTTAGCAGTTTTTTACCAAAAACGGCATGACCCCCATGCCCCACCCCACTACTCACCCTATCTGACCCCAAGTAACTTTTTTGTTTGTTTCCATTGATGAAAAACATCCTCAAAGGGAAACATTTTGCCAGTGTGAAAGAGGTGGAATAAAAATGGCAGAAGCACTAAAAGGCATCAAAAGTGATGAGTTCAAAAATTGTTTTGAGCAGTGGAAAAAGCATCTCAATAGATGAATTGCATCAAACAAAGAGTACTTTGAAGATGACTGAAGTTTAAAATGTAAGAATAAATACACAATTTTTTAATAAATAAATTCTGGAATTTTTTGGTTCCCCCCTTGTATGTTCAATGAATATGTTTAAGTAGTGTGCTCTTTGCAAAGAAGTATTTTTGGAATGTTCCTTTTAATATATTCATTAATACACAGAGCATTTGCAGATGCCATACAGTTTCAAAAATAACTAATATTCTTGATACATAGTTAAGATATTTTCATTTAGCTTTGATGTTGTGCTAGTGCTAACATGATAAAGTTTATTTGGAGCAAAATGCAAAACCATTTGAGAAACTTGTGTGTAAGTAAGTTCCTTAGAGATAGGAGTAATGCCTTTTTCTCCTTTGTTTCTTCTATCTAGCACAAAAGATGGAATCACAGACCTTCACTCAACATTGATGGATGGAAAGGAAGACAGGAAAGGGGAAGGCGAGAGGAAAGGAAGGAGAGAGGAAGGGAAGGGAAGGGAAGGGGAAGGGAGGGAGGGAAGAAAGAAAAAAGGGAGTGAGCCACATGCTGCACTATTCACAATAGCAAAAACATGTAACCAACCCTACTTCCCATCTAAAGTGGACTGCTTAAAGAAAATATGGTACATATACATGATGGAATATTATGCAGTCACAAAAAAGAACAAAATCATGGACTTCACAGCAAACTCAATGGAGCTGGAGACCATCATATTAATTGATCTATTATAGAACCAAATAATGAAATACCACATGTTCTCACTCTTATGTGGGACCTAAACATTAATCACATTAGCACATGGGGATCAACAGTCACTGGGCACTGCCAGGGAAGGGAGGGAGAACACGTAACAACACAAAGGGTACCTGGTCCTATAATAGGGGGAGTGAAGGCCAGTTGGAGGGTTAAACTTTACCTGCATGCAGTCTACTTGTGTAGTTAATCCTTACTTGTACCCCACATCTCTATAATAAAATGAAATTTAAGTTTTAAAAAAAAGAAGTGAGTGAAAAAAGGCGAAAGGAAAAGAGAGGAAAGAATAATACAGCAATAATTTAGAAAATAACAAAGAATCTTAGTTGATCAGAAACACAATACTCAAAAGACATGCAGTTCTAGCCCAGAGTTTATCACTCACTAGTCATTAGTCTATGGGTGATGCACTTTACCTCTCTATGTTTCAGTTTCTTCATTTAACATAAAGATGCCATCTACCCCATATCATGATCATGCTTTATGAATTGTTAAACAATGAAAGTGTAAGATATTTCTGAGACATTATTAAAACACATCAACAACATTCCATTGCTGCTAAAATGTTTTTCAGTTTTAGGTTATAATGAAGTATAAAGTTTAGATCATAACATTCAATAGTTTTAAAATTATCTGAGCTGATCAGAGTGCATCTAATATACTATTTTTCAAAGGGACTCATAAAAATCATTACATCCACGATTAAGAAATGTTATGAAAATTAAGTCATTTGTGTAAGAATTGGAAATACTATGCTTGCTTAGCCTAGAGAAATATAAATTTAGACAAATTATGATGATAATATTGGAATGTTGATATAGCTGTATAACAGTAATAGAAGCAGAATGGGAGCCAATGAATGGAAAATACACAGAAGTGGATATCAATCACATAGTAACATTCCAATAATAAGAGCTGTCTGTGGTAGGCAGAATAACAGCCCTCAAAGATGTTCAGATCCTAATCCTCAGAATCCGTGCCTATATTATCTTACATAGCAAGTGAGACTTTGCAGGTGTAATTAAGATCAAAGACCTTGAGGTAGAGAGATTATCCAGATGGGCTCAATCTAATTATATGAATCCCCCCAAACAGAGAACTTTCAGCTATGAAGAGAGGAAAATATGACAATGTAAAAATGGTCAGAGAGATGTTACATTACTGTCTTTGAAGATGGAAGAAGACAAGGAATGTGGAAAGCTTCTAGAAGCTGGAAAAGGCAAGGAAACGGGTTCTTTTTTCCTCCCTAGAGCCTCCAAAAGGAAACACAGCACTACTGACACCTTGGTGGACTTCTAATCTACAGAACTATAAGATAACAAATCTGCATTGCTTCAATTCACCAATTATGGCAATTTGTTATAACAGCAATAGAATTACACCCTGTCCAACAAGGAAAAGACTATCTTAATGTCAGTAATAATCTTCAGAGAGAGTCATCATGAAGTTGTTAGAGATGATGTTAGCAGTAACTCTGTAATGAACTGGTGGAAGTTCACAAGTTACCTATGACTTATTAAATTCTATGATTCAACAATTAAAGTAAGTCAGAGTCATTTAACTGCAGACAATGAAATGAACTGGGGTAGAAAGCCACACCTAAGGGACTTTGATCCCTTCAGAATTTCCAAGTCAGCTTCTCAGTGTGTTCAGTCATTAATTGTTTCCAAGGTTCAAGAAGTTATTTCTAGTTGTGGGGCCACTCATTCTAAAAAGAAGTTACAATTACATAGGTTACTGTTCGACCCTGCTATAGCTATTATGGTGGTTTTGTTGTTGTTGCTGTTGCTGTTTGTTTGTTTGCTTTTTGTTTTGGAAAAGGTTAAAGACAGGTATTTTTAGAGAGATTACCCTGAAATGAATTTCCAGTATGTCCAAATTCTGCTTTCATTTCCAATAACAGATCCAAACTCAGTGGGAAACTCCAAAACCAAGTTACTTTTTGAAAATGTTATAGAGCTTAGATGAAGTGAAGATGCTAAAAAAGGTCTGGGAACCAAATTTATAAATTGTTGATAATTGCACAGAAGTTAGGGGAAGGATACATGTATGTACTTGGTTGGTCTCTAATATATATTGTCTACTTGTAAACTAAATTACTTTAGCCACCTCCTGCTGGAGGAATCAAAATGGAGCAAAATCATAATTAACTAATTACCAAATTTTATTTGTAAATCTATAGGTAGAACTAATTTATTAACTTAGGATAATCATGGGAATCATCTGTGGAGTTTTTAAAGACACAAATTCTGGACTCTACCATTACACATTATGATTTAGTACATCTAGGGTAGGATCAAGATTTCTATAGTTTTAGGAACTGTCGCAGAACATATCTTATCCACATCCTGAGTCACATACCAGTGGACTTGGTGTACTATGCTTACATACCCCTAAATCTGCCAAGAGTGTATTTCCAGTCCTTCTTTCTTTGCCATCAAATATACATGAGAAGACCCATAATCCTACCCATCTGGCCCAACACCATCCATACTCCCTCATTAATGATTCATCTGGTTAAGAAACTCATAGATAAGCAACCACTTAGGGCATTTCAGTTGCTCAGACACCAATCTGGATCCCCCAACTCTCAAGATCTTCTATTGATCTTCTACTGACCTGTATGGGAAGATTGTTTCCATATGTACTCCAAGATTTCACAAGTTAAACCATCTTTTCTTGAATTACTTGACTTATCTTTTAAAAGACTCATTTGTCCAATGGCAAAAAGAAATAGAAGTAAAAACAAATGCCATATTCTTACCAAGAAGACAATGTTGGTGTTTTGATAGAGTGCTCGTGCCACACAGATTCTCTGCCTCTGTCCCCCACTCAGGTTGATGCCCTAGAAAAGAAACACCCACAAACATCCATTAGTAAATAAAATACAAATGTCTCTTTGAAAATCTTAAATTTCTAGTGATTTATTAATGACACTATGACATTTGGTAAGAAAAAATGAAAATGTGTACTGGTCAGTGCTTGAACTATACCAAGGTAGCTTTTGACTGATAATGTTAATCCTCCTTTCATTTTGATAGAGAACACCACTGTACAAAAGCTTTAACAACCAAAACTACTGGTAAGTGGCTGAGATTGCAAACCAGTCCACATATTTTTAAAATTTCCTGAATTGTGTCTGAAGTTTACTTAACATATGCCTCTTAAACTTGATATTACAAGATATGTTAAACAGTGTTATATAGCAATATGCTTTCATAATAAAGTACTAATTATAAACTTTTAAAGATTAGTATTAATTGAGTCCTTAGTACATGCCAGATTTGTGTTAAGGGTTTTATATTTCCAGTTTCTTTCATTCTTCACAGCAATTCTAATATGCCGGTATTGTTTTATTTTACCTGTGTGGAAACAGGCTCAAAGAGCGTAAATTCATTCTTTTAAACACTGTACTATGTAACAGTAAAGAACAGCCATTAAGAACAAAGGCCATAGAGTAAAACAAAATCTTGGCTACACCATCACCTCTGTGATAAGGCAAATTCTCTCTTAGCCTTGATTTTCTCAGCTGTAATATGCAGATAGCAATAATACCCATAAACAAAGATTTGTTGTCAAAAGAGATAATACATATAAAGATTTTACCTAGTATTGAGACATATAAGAGTTAAAAAATTTTAGCCATTACTGTTTTAAAGATTACAGGTATAAACATTTTTTAGTTGATCGGAATACTATAACATCAGTATAAAACACATTTACACAAAGAAAAAAGAACACTTTAACAGGAATAAATAGATGTTAACAGAAGTGGAAAAAATCATTGGAAGCAGTCTCAATTTTCAAACTCATTACATTAAATTATTGGAAGCAGTCTCAATTTTCAAACCCATTACATTACATTAAGCTACAGATAAGGAAAAACACATTTGGTCAAAGCCAAGGACTGTGTTTTACTTTCCTTCCAAATGCCCGAGTGGCCAGCACAATGTTAAGTACACAGTGGTTATTCAATAAATGTGTTAGGGAGAGTGCCATCAAAGGACTCCTGTCCTCGCATTTCTGGAACTTGTCACTGAGACAACATACAACTCCTAAGTGCTCAGATTTCATTATGCTCCATTAAAGATTAAAGACGACCAGAAGGCATCTCTATATTTTTGTTCATTGGTTAATTGAACTATACATAGCTCACCCTCTCTCCAATTTCAGTTTGGTCTCCAAATGGTAGTAAGTCAATATCTGGCTGAAGAGAACAGGCATCTGTGACAGCTTTGTACCTTTGGGAAAAACGATTTTGAATTTTTAGATCACTGTGAACACACTGTCCACAAATTAAATTTCAGGTTTAATATATTGGAAGCTGAAACAAACTACTGAATAACTTATATACTAGCCACTACACTAGCTTTATGGAAACAAAGGAAAAGAGGTTTTAAGGGTATCCCACCCTTAAAACGCTAGCAAATGGAATTGAAGTCTAGTACAAAAACATATGATGAAAGTGTACCTTGTTAAGTACAAAGCACTCCTAGAATATAGAGGAAGAAATGACTGAATACTCTGAGAAGTTACAAAGGCGGCAATGCTTAAACTGTGTTTAGAAAGATGAGTGATAATTTGCCAGAAAGAAAATGAGGTAAAGGAAGCTTAGGAAAGCTCAAAAGCTGAAAAAGTTCATGGTGCACATGAGAAACAACAGGAGGCTCATTATTGCTAAAGCATATTTTGTGGGTAGGTGTCCTCGTATATCGTCATGCCTGCTGGAGGGAGGAGTAAGGACTGAAAATACTCAGGCTGATCTAATGCAGGGACCCAAAATCAGATAACCTAAAGGTACACAGAAGTGTGGGGACTGGAGATGTTGGGCAAAATATCAATGGTTCTGTTTTCTTAGTCACTTGGTCTTAAAATATTTGAGTCATTCTTGATTTTTCCCTCTTCTTCTCCTTGCTCATATTAGTCCATTCTTATTCTAGAATTTTTTTTCCTAAGCCATCCTTTTTTTTCATCTCTACTGTCATTCTCAAGGGCAGGCAATAAACACTGCATGCCTGAATGGTTATTCCAACTAATGCCTAAACATCTCATATATAATATGTGTCTGTGTATGTGTGTGTGTGTGTGTGTTTGTGTGTGTGTGTGTGTGTGTGTGTGTGTGTGTGTGGACATATATATGTCAGACTTTACTTCCAGATTAAACATCACATTAACTTTATTTTCCCCTTTATAAAACTTTCTGTGTTTCCCTAGAATGTGCACCATAACATCCAACTGGCTTCTAGATCTCTCCACTCTCTGGTTCTGTCTGGTTTGCACGCAGGTCCTAAACAGTCCCACATAATTTAGGTTTTTGCTCCTACATTTCTACTTTTCTCCTCCCTCCCCCCTTCCTTATACCTCTTCCCTTACTTAATTCTTAACTTTCAAAATCCACCTCAGGGTCCTAAGATCCACCCTCGCAAAAGTTGCTCAAGGAAAGGGTCACATCTTCATATATGACAAAGTTTTTTAAAAGATGCTTGAGAGATGGCATATTTTTTCTGTTCCCTGTCACTAGAACCCTCAGATCCTATATTCTTCTTTTTCTTTACACAATTAACCCTCCTTCTGCAATTTACTTGAATTTTTCCTTCTTTATCTGCTCACCAATAACCTTTGCAACATCCCTTCACACCCTGCCCCCATATACACACTTCAATTGCTGCTGTTTAGTCTTGGTGTGAAAATTGCTCTCAATATGTATAAAGGGTGGGCTTGAACTCCTATTGAGGCTTCTCTTCAAAAAATTAATTCAAAAGACTGTGTGTTGAGAATGGACATGGGTCAAGTAGAGAAGAAATTCTCAGATGTAAAGGTTCCAGAAACCTTGAACCAAACACATGGATCAGAAACAGTTGTCATTTTAATTCAAAATTTTACATGTTCCAAATTACCTCTGTTTGTTGAAAGGACTTCCAAAGGTAATATTTTCTTCTACTGTAGCATTTAATAGCCAAGGCTTTTGAGCTGCATACGCCACAGAATACCTGTTCCTACTGAAAAGTGGAAACGAAAAACAAAATGTAAGAATTATGCTACCTGTGTGTTTTAGTCTAACCAAGGGAAATAAAAATTGATAAGCTATCTCAAACACAAAAATGAAAAGCTTCTAAAAGAGAAAATTTTAGGAATGATTAAATGTGCTACCTAAATTAGAGGGATTAGGATTTAATAAAAAGTCACATATGTGAAATTTGATTTTGCTACGCTAAAAAAGTGTTTTAAGGTATAAATTACTACTTTAAATTTTCTTTTCTAAAATGATTATAATTTTTAAAATAATTTAAAAATTAATGACGTTTCACTCTCTTAAATAGCCACAGATATTTTGGTATTCAAAAGCACACTATGTAGCTATGAATTTTATTTGCAGCTCTTACCAAAAGATGTGAATTGGTATTATAATTTATATTATGTGCTTGTGGCTTAAACACATGAACATATTTTAAGGTATAGATAATATATAAATATTTCAAAACAAAGAATAGTATCTTAGGGAGTCCCTGAAACTTTCAACATTGAAATGGCATATTTTAAAACAAAACATATGGAAATAGTTTATTTCAAAAATTGTAACTTTCTCCCTCCTTTCACTTTTTTGGCTTACAAATTCTATCAGATGTCTATATATCAGACTTCAATCCTAATAATTAGGAAAATACATGTGGGTTGAAGATGAAGATGATGGGATTGAGATGGGGGAGAAGGCAGGTCAGCTTAAATGTCAAACTTTCACAGTTAGTTCATGATCTGTTAAGTACCAATTAAGGAATTAAGGTTAAAAGAGTGTAATGTTAAGAAAGAAAGTAGTTAAACATGTTCAATGATCTTCCTAAAGCATTGCATCTGAGGAGTTTAGAAGACATGGCAACATCTAGTATTCTAGTAGTCTCTGAGATAGTCATATGTGCAGTAAAACAGCAGTTCCCAGCCTCTGGCATACCTGCCCCTTCTCCTTTCCGGACTTTCAGTGTTGTTTTCTTAAAAACAATCTTTTAAGTGGATAAAGCACTCGACTCTTCATCTCTACCTTATAGGTAGATGCCATCACTGTTTAACTCATAATCAGTATATGTATTAATTCTTGCATTTTTATTTTATGAAATCCAAAACCCAGCTTATTGAGGATAGTTTGAGTCTCAACCAAAGTTGGGACATGTGTGACTCGTTGAGAGGAAAACGACTGACACAACGAGCCATTTAGTTTGATGAATTAATTCTTTTAGCAGCCTGCAAAGGTTGAGAACCACTGCCACTGGAAATATGCTCGCACGTTTAAATAAATAACTGTACATCATCAGAGCGAACAAAATGATCGGGGTAAGAGATTAAAGTCTGAGGAAGAAAGTTATTCTTATTAATCTCAGGTTAAAATAGAAATAATACCTTCTGGTTGCTTCAAAAGAAGACTCAGATTCATTTACACTGTAAGTATGGCAAACAATGTTCATTAATTATGAAGTATACATAGAGAATGAATGTGTGCACATATCAAGTAAAAGATAAAATAAACACCGGACATATTAAGTAGTTACATTTTCCAAATGGTTTTTGATACTACTTTTAAGACAAACCAGATAAGTAATATTCTTCTTTTATTTCTTTATAAGCTAGGAAATAATCAGTAAATTTCTAAAACATGGATTGCACTATTATCTTTCATACAAATTTTTGGTTTATACAATATCCTGGGTTGAAGTCCCAACTCTGCTCCAATTAGCTGGAAACTTGAATAATCTCTCTAGAATGCAGTTGCCTAGTTTCCTAAGGATTCCATATTTCCAAGGCTTCACCATGACACAATTTATACATGTAAGAAATCGGCAGTTGTAACTTCTAAATATATAAACATTGTTTTTTTTTTTTAAAATTGAATATAATATATTTAAATTTCTAATTGCTATCCTTAAGGCATGAATGGAAGAAATACATTTTGGGCTCTAAACATGAAAAGTGCACAAAACACAACTGGTTCTTCAGGAGCTTGTAAGAAAAAGAGACATGCATAAGAAGTCAAACTAGGACACCTGACCATAATAATTGATTGATATGATTTATGTAAAAAGTAGGGTTTGACTAATCACATTTAGTTATTTCTATATCATGGAGAAAAAGATACTTGACCTATTTATTGCTTTTTTTTTTTTTTAGTTGGAGTCTCTGTCATGAAGGCTAGAGTATAGTGGCACGCTCATGGCTACTGCAGCCTCGACCTGCTGGGCTCAGGAGATCCTTCCACCTCAGCTTTCCAAGTATCTGGAACTGCAGGTGCATGACACCATGCCTGGCTTATTTTTTTTTTATTTATTGTAAAGATGAAGTTTCACCAAGTTGCTCAGGCTGGTCTCAAACCCCTGAGCTCAGGCAATCCTCTCACCTCTGCCTCCCCAAGTGCTGGGATTATAGGCTTGAGCCACCATGCCCGGCTGTTCTATTTTTTAATAATTTAGGGTTAGTCGAATTCCATCATTCTTGAAAGACCTGAATTTAATAACCACATGCATAATCAAAGTTTACAGGGATTCAAAAAATCAATCCTATTTGACTTTGACATCTTGGGATGGCTGATAGAGATAAGAAAAAAACAATCTCAGACTAAAAGTTTCCTTTCAGTAATGATTATTCTCTGATTTAAGTTTCACATAAAAAATAAAATATTGTAATGAAATGTTCAATTTTCCAAGTGATAGTTTTCACATAATGTGCTTTAGATACTAAAAATATGGACTTTTTTAGTGATATACAAACCAATAGATAACTTCAATCATATTAACTAACCTGCAGAAGAGAGAGATGATAGGTAGAAATTAATGTGTTAATTTGCGTCCTGGCAATCCAGGTAGAAATACCCATTAGACATGTGGAAATACCCATGAGACATTTGAAAATGTCAACCCAAGTTGGAGATATGATTTAGAAGTCATCAAGTTGTTCAATAATGATTGATTAAATTTCAACAGTGTTTATTCAATATCAATTCAAAGATATGTGTTGATCACCTCCTAGTGTCAAGAAAACTAACAACTCAGTGAAAAGAAAGCTCCATTTCTTCTTTCATGCTACTTTCACTTTTGTGGGAACATGACAAGGGAATGATAAGTGGGGTAAAGGGTGGTATTAAGACACATGAAGAGCAAAATATCAAGAACCAAAAAAGAACCAAGACACTTTTGGCAAATCAGAGTAAACAATGAAATTGATACCACAGATAATTAAGAGTGGGCTAGATGAAGAAAAGGCCAAGAGCACTTCAGACCAGAGAAAATACATATTAGATGACCATGAGGTATGCTGGTCATATGACTGAAATATGGGTGTAAATGGCAATGAACTTAAAAAAGTGAGCACAGCCAGATAATGAAGGGGCTCATAAACCATTTTATAGAGCTTGAGTTTTTCCTCAAAGTAATAGTACCTACCTACCACTGGAAAGGTTTAATGAGAGGTACAGTTTCAGTTGAAAAATATCACTCTGATTGCAGAATGTAACAAATGAACTGGAGGGAGCAAGACTGGAGGTGATACAGAAACCACCAGAAGTTGCCAGAATAATGGAGATAAGACAGTGACCAGATCTAGAAAGATGGCAAATGAATGAAGAAAAATAGACACATTGAAAGGTACCTTTGATTGTGTGATTGACTAGATGGGAGGAGATAAAGGAGAAGAATGAGTCAAGGACAAAGCGCACCAGAGAGGATGTACTTTTGGTGGGGAAAGATTGTTAATTCAGCATCAGACCTAGTTTGCACTGCTTAAAGAATATACAAATGATCATGGCCAGGAAGAATTTAAAGCCCAGGAGAGAGATCGGGGCGGGGGGGGGCATGGGATTTTAGAGAGTGATTTTTCCCTCATGATGCATGCCTTAGATAGCAACAAAGTAGATTTCATCTTTTATTAGTGAAAAGTCAATAAATGACTTCAACAGTTCTGGCTTATTTTATAAGAGAACAAAGGAGCAGGAGAACAACAGACTAGTACCAAATAGAGAAAACTAAAGTCACAGGAAGTATATGATTGCCCAGAGATAGGCATAGAGGCAGAAGAAGAGGACAAAGGTAAAATCCTGCAAAAATCACTATTTAACAAATGGCTAAGGAAGAGAAATCTTCAGAAGAAACCAAGAATATAAGGCAAAAGATTTTAGAGGTAAACTGGATTGTGAGTTTTACTGAAAACGAAGCAAAGTATGGGCAACTATGTCAACAGGTCAGGAGGTCAAATAACATAAAAAAGGAAGGGCATACGGTGGCAGCTGGAAGGGGCTATGGGGGGAGAGAGGGGGAAGGAGGGAAGGAGGGAAAGAAGAAAAAAGGGAGGGAGAGAAGAAACGAGGGGTGGATGGAGGGAGAAAGGAAAAGAAGGAAAAGAAAGGAAAGAAGGGAAATGAGAGAGAGAGAGGGAAAGAAGGAGGAAGTGAGGGAGGGAGGGAGGGAGAGAGAGGGAGGAAGGATAGAAGAAAGAGAAATAGATAGGAAAGACCTATAAATCTACAACTAAAAAGGGAAAAAATAATCTGCACTGTGAAGCAGATTAAGGGAAACAACACTTGCCTCCACTTTAGGGTTCACAGTCTAGTAAGGAGAACAATCCACACTGGTTATTTGAATAAGGTGCAGGGAGACCAGCAGAGACTTTACATTCAAGTGCATGGAGAATAAGAGAATAAGAGCTAACATCTGAATTGGCACTAGAAGAAAGAGCAAGGCCAGCGATTTTGGGAAGGGCACTACGGAAGCAATATGTGCATTTGAGAAATACTTGCAGTCTGGTGTTAGTGGAACACAATGTTAAGACAGGTAGAAATAGGATTTGAGTTTAAAAGTTAAATAGAGATCAGATCATGAAAGATTGGCATTACAATATACATGTAAATCTAAGGACAGGCATTAAAAATGGAAAAAACAAATACAACGATTGGTTTGATTTTGAGGCTAATGGAGAAAACAAGAGTATTGGTAGACCCTGGCCTGGTCATCCACCAACTGATTTCTGTAAAGAAAAGTAGAAAGAGTGGCAATTCCTCCTCCTCCCTCTCACTTTTCTCTTCTGGGGTTACAATATATCAGACTAGGTCAGAGGTAGTGGGAATTTGGAGATAGGAAGGATAGGAGTTCAGTTCAGAAGTGTTGAATTTGCATCTTGTATAAGACTTTGTGAAGAAGCTATCTGGTCTTTAGAAGAGAAATCTTAGTCAGAAATGTATATTGGGTTGTCGTTAGTACTTACAGAGTAGCTGAAGTCAAAGACATCATATAAAGAATAAGTAAACGAAAAGGATCCTATAATAGATGGAGAAGAGCAGTCAGAAAGATTAAAAGAGAATTAGAATATTATTCCCCACTTTCCACTTTCCATATCTACTTCTATTGCAATTCTTGATTTTCAGACTCATGAATTCTGTCTTATCTGTAAAATGCAAGTTCAAATACCATTCATTTATTCATCCCACACTCCAGAAAAGTTTTTGTCAACTCCACAGACATGACTCAATCAGGAAATCTATTATTTGTTCTTATAAAATGTTTTAATTATCTCTGGTATTTATTAAAAATTAATCAAATAATTATAAAATTATTTTCTTACTTCCTTGTAGTCTCCCCTGCTAAAGAGTTAGGTTCATGAAAATAGGAGCCAAGCTTTCTTTGTTCACTTATTCATCTCCCAATAACTATTACAATGATTTGCATATAATAGGTGTGTGACAAATATATCTCTGACTACTGAATAAATGAAAGTATCATGGAAACCAAAAACCAAGTTAGTTTCAACAAGTCATCAGTGGTGAAGAGATTCAAAGTCTATGAAGGAAACTAAGTAGGATTGAGAACAAATTACTAGGAGTTAGCTCTTAGGCAGTTCTTGATGAGAAACTTTTATCTGGATTGCAATGCATAGAGTGAGAAGAAATGAATGAGGTTAAATGTGAGTGGATTACTATTTTTTTTTAAAGAAATGTTCCAGTTGTTTGAGAGATAGGCAAGACAATTTTTTTTTAATGGAGGATAATGAAGTATGGAGAGTAATAAATGACAATTATAAGAGATAAAAATTAGCACTGTAAGGTCCTGAAAAAGGCAAGAGAGCATATAGAGATATTCACTTCTGAGAACCTATCCTTGAAGGATGTATGCATATTTTGCCTTAAACATTATATATGTCATACATTTATTACTTTCAGAAGAAGAAAAGGTAGATACAGATCTATTTGTAGGTAGTCATATTCCATGAACAAATTAAAATTATCCTATTATTTCACTAACATTTCTCATGAATAATATTATGCTCAACTTCTAGAGATGACCTACTAATATGCTTAATCAAAGTCAAGTGTGAAAGTTATTTTTTTCTCTTCCAAAATAAAGAAATAGTGTTAGCTCTTGAATTCCAATATTCTTCATTTGATTACATGAAAATCACCCAGTCCATGTCTAGATTCCTCCTCCACCATTCAATGTAGTAGTCAACAAGAGAAAGCAAAGAGGTCAGATGGAAAAATGCCCTCTGAAAAATATAATATTTCACTTCTGAAGGTCTCTTCATGTAGAAGGTGTATGTATTCTCCTCCAAGAAAAAAAGTTAAAGTTGATACAGTATACTAACAACTTTCAAGGATTGTGGTTGATACATTATGGAATGGGAGAGAGACTTTTGTAAGCCTAAGTCAAGAACTACATTTGGAAGAAGGAAAGCTAGATGTCAACACAAACATTCTATATTATATCTGATCCAGGAAGATTGACTCAATTTGTTTATTTCATGCCAGGCAAAGTCATGTGAAAAGAAATAACTCCTCCATTCATCCTTGTTAAAATAATTGAACCACTGTTACAATGCTGTTACACCAAGATAGTAGAAGATAGAATATCAGGATAAATGGGGCCTGAAGAGTAAGATGGTTGACTCTTCATGGATAAGAGGGAAAGGTAAGAGGAAAGGAAAAGACAAGGAAAACAAAGATACACAACAGCTATTTCTCACAATTACCCTGATTGTCACACATTTTGGACTCTGTCACTGGAGCCATACATCAGGTAAGCATTTTAGTTCTAACTCCTAAGATAGCAGTAGAAATTATTGTTTATCATGACAACTAGGAAAGGACAATTTTAGTTAGGCAAAACTTTTTTTTTCAGCAAATATGAAGCACACCTAGATGTAAGATTAATGTACACATTGGCATTCTGACAATTTTGTAGAATTGTTTTAGTTCCTTTCTCCTCTCTCTCTCTCTCACCTTTTTCTCTATTCTGGGGCTGCAATATATCAGGCTAGGTTAAAGGTAGCAATTCTCAAGAAAATATCTATCAGTCTTTGGCTACCAGGTTCGGCCTACGTAAATGTGTCCTGCATGAACAGCAGTGCTTTCTTCCCTGCCTAAAGTAAATATTTCTCACTGCAGTAGGTCAGAATACTTTATTGAATTTGGTTCATGCCTGTCTATGAGAATACATTTTAAAATAAGATTTATGTAACCAGACAGATACAAGCAATGGTGGAAGAATGACAGCAAGGCACTTGGTACCTTACTATAACATTTAGTTTACTGTTTTGCTTTATTTGTTTTGAGTTATAAAAAATATCAAATAATTTAGTCTACTGAAGTAAAGAATTTCTAAACATTTGCACATCAGCAACTTGTGAATATCAATAATTTCTAAATTAACTTTGATCTGATTAATAGTTATATGACTTTATTGAGCTGAGAACATAGCCTTTTCTTCTACAATGAAGAGTGATGACAAAGGAGTTAAATTACCAACGATTTTTTAAAAGAAAGTCCATATTCTTTGAACATTTCTGACCTTAAAATATGTTTTATCCAATATTAAGACTATTGGAAGAAGATTAGGAAATTTTTTTTAATTAAAGAAAATACAAATTATTTTAGCTTATTCAATCTATTAGAGGATTAGTTTTTCATCTGTTTGTGTGTTGGAGACAATCCAACTATTTTTTTGAAGGAAACTTTAATTCTTTTGGCCATGAAGAGATGAAGTGTTGTCTAATAAAACAAATGTTCATAAAGATGAAATTTAATGAGCAAAGATTTTACAAATACTCACAATTATACTGATGCCTTTCTGAAACTTCCATCCTATTGGCTTTGAGTCCAAGACACATGCTTAGCTTATTCACTTTGGCCCATTTCTGCAACTACCATGGTACTTCAAACTATCTCCATCTCTCAACTGGACTAGTGAAATGAACTCCTGAATGGTTTCCCCACTTCCCCTCTTGCCTTTCTGATTCATCCTCCACACAATAAATCACAATCATCTTTTCAAAATGTTCATCTTATCTTCTTAAAATGTAAATCACTCCTCTACCTAAACTTCTGCAATGTCTTCTCACCAAATTGAGAATAAAATCTTAATCCTTATCCCACCCATAAGGCTGGCCTCCCTTTCCAGGCAGCCTCAGCTTGCATCTCCCTCAGTCAATATGTACCTAGGACCTTTTCTGATCTTCAAACACACCTCAAATGTATAGTATTTTTCATTGTTTTGCCTTGTTTTGTCATTGCCACAGCATCTATCATAGTGTGATATTAAGTTTTTTTCTTGTTGATTACTTGTATTGCATATATACCACGTTCTACACTGAGTTCATGAGATCAGGGACTTGGCCTTTCTTGCTCATTTCTATATCCTTCATAGCTAGATCAGTATTTGGCACAAAGGACATTTGTATTAAATGTTTATTGAATGAAAAAAGAAAAGGATTAAGAAACAAAATATTTATATCTCAGGCTAACATACTAAATATAGAAAATGGTCCAAATGATGGAAATCCAAATGCAATTCATTTAATTCCTGGAGCTAGGGCCTGGGAACTTAAATGATACCCTAGAAGATCAGATTAGGAGAATTTCCTATGGTGTGAAAATAAAATCTCAAGCTTTTTCTGTCACTCTCTCTCATTCTTCTCTCTGTTTTAATGATGATGAAACAGGGGGGGAGAAAAACAAAACCCAAATAACTAGGATACTGTTGATTATGGCAGTATAAGTCTCATGATATAACTAAATCTGGTGGGACATGCTTCTTCATTCAATATGGAAGGTAATCATGGTAGGAGAACACCGTCTAATGTCTGAGGTTAGAGATCAACAGGAACTGCCATGAAATAAACCCAGGTAGCAATGATTTACTGATCTCTCTGCTGGATTAGCATGAAACAGTTTCAAGGTTGCTATCTGTTAGATTTACCCAACAGGGATAAAACATACACTCACTTCTCAGCTTTCTTCTTTTGCCAGTACCACTGAAAAGAGGATTTACAGTTCTACCGATTATAGTTCAAATTTCATATCCAAGCATTTCCTTTTCTTAACTGAAGTTTAAAATAGAATCTGCTCTAAAAAGGTCTACTAATAGTCTTTACTGATTCTTGAGAGAGGTCTGTGTATGTCAACAGCAAACTAAGCCACAATGGAACTCATGATGGTAGGTATAACATGGTATTGAAGAATATCTGTGGGTCTAGAGAAAGGTTTCCTAACCTCAGCACAATTGACATTTGAGGCATGATAATCCCTTGGTGTAGGGGCTGTCCTGTGCATTTTAGAATGTTTAGCAGCATTTCTGGCCTCTACCCACTAGATCAGTAGCAGCCCAAGGCTCCACTATGGCAACCAAAAATGTCTCCAGACATTGCCAAATGTCCCCTAGGCACAAAATCACACCTGATTGAAAACTATGGTTTATGGTGCAATTTCTTAGATAAGCTGTGGACAATTTTGTCATAAACTACTTGTGAGGAGTCTATGGAGTAGTCCAAACTAAATATAATTTACTATTTTTTAACCAATTGTATATTATGGTTATGAATCACTTTGTTACTACAATGTGCTTGAAGATCCCAAATTGCCATTCAGATACCTAGAAGAAGTGCCATGCTAGCAACCATTCAAATTTCTGGAGAAAACACCTCCTTTGCCATATTTTTAAAGTTGCACAACACACTAGTCATAACTATTCATATCTCTACCTAGACTTCTAATATCTAGTTTAAGATAGGTATAAAGAGAAGTAGCTGATTTTTCAGTCCCTTATTAAAGTTTAGGAAAAGATCATTTGATATTTCTTCTCTGAATACTGAATTATTAGAATCTGTTTACATTTAGGCTTTATAAATAATGCAAGTTTTCCATAGCTTATCTTATTATGGAATGAATTTTAAGTTATTTCTCTGAGTGTTATCTATTTAATTTCAAAAGTCTATCTTTACAATCCCAGCATTATTTCTATTCCAGCAATATACTAGTGTAAACTATTATAACCCCCTATAATAATTTTTTATTTTGTATTTATAACATTTAAGAGTTCCACTACATATTTTAAAGGCTGTGCTTATTTCTGAGTCCTCTGACTCTTCATAAAATGAAATTCTATTGCTCTAACTTCTTTCCTTGGAAGATTATCAGATGTATGACACAGCAACAGAAACCAATTAAAAATAAATACACATACTTGCTCCAGTGAACTTTCCCTTCCAGTGTCTGCATCTCACCGAGAATGGCAAGGAGAAGAGAGGACTTCCCACATCCCACTTGACCCACAATCATGGTTAACTGACCTAGGGAAATAAAACAAAGGATAATAACAGGATGAGATAAGACAGAATTATCTGAGTAAAATAAAATAAAAATACATTTAGAAAAGGCTAATGTTTCACAATCAATAGCTCAGTTTTGGTTTCCAACAATAAGTTATTCTAAATAGCTCTTTTCCCTAATACATATACCTTCTTAAAAAGAAAACAAAATTAAAATATATAGATATTGATATATTATTTTTAAAAGTATAAGAACATTAGTAAAGACAGTAATGAAATAGTTGCCTGGATCATCTTGGTTCATTTTAATTTTACTCAATTCAATTAGGAGGAAGAAGGTAGCTATGACATAAACAGATAATTTGAATGAAAGTGATTTGGACTAAGTTATTAAGATACACACCAATTTCTTACTTGACTTGCAGGTATAATAGAAAACACCGAGCCAGGCTCGGTGGCTCAGCCTGTAATCCCGTGCCTTTGGGACGTTGAGGTGAGTGGATTGCCTGAGCCCATGGGTTTGAGACTCACCTGGGCAGCAAAACCTCATCTCTACAATAAAAAAAAAAAAAAATCAGCCGGGTGTGGTAGCTCATGCCTGTAATTCTGGCTACTTGGAAGGCTGAGGCAGAATGCTTGCCGGAGCCCAGCAGGTCGAGGCGGTGGTGGCTGGGAGCGGCCATTGCACTCCAGTCTAGGCGACAGAAACTCCAACTCAAAAAGAAAAGAAAACGCCCCGCCTACTACCCATCTGGTCAGGTCAAAAAAATTTATATTCAATCATCCAGACATTTGAAATTAAAATTATTGGGTTTATTCCTAAATAGCATATTGTTTTTGATGTTATTATAAATCATATATGTTTTCTTAGTTTCCTTTGGTACAGTTTGTTTTTAGTGTATAAATATTTACAAATAAATTTAATCAAGAAAGTAAAAGTCTCGTACCCTGAAAACTATAAGATATTGATGGAAAAAATTAAAGCAGACACAAATAAATAGAAAGACATCCACGTTCATGAAATGGATGAATTTATATTGTTAAAATGTCCATACTACTCAAAGCAGCCTTCAGATTCAATGTAACTCTTATCAAAATTCCAATGGCATCAAAATTTCAACAGCACTTTTACAGAAACAGAAAAATTATCCTAAGATTCTTATGTAACCACAATAAATTCCAAATAGCCAAAGCAATCTTGACAAAGAAGCACAGAGCTTGAGGTATCATATTTCTTGATTTCAAACTATATTACAAAGCTACAGTAATCAAAACAGTATTGTATTGACATA
Organism: Cephalopachus bancanus; assembly: GCA_027257055.1. Taxonomy (NCBI): domain Eukaryota; kingdom Metazoa; phylum Chordata; class Mammalia; order Primates; family Tarsiidae; genus Cephalopachus; species Cephalopachus bancanus. The sequence continues at coordinate 8,946,517 of JAPVLO010000009.1, read as the reverse complement.
AAGACAGACATAGAGAGCCCTGGAATAGAAAAGAGAGCCCAGAAATAAACTCGTGCATATACAGTCAACTATTTTCCACAGAACTGTCAAGATCACACAATGCAAAAAGGATAGTTTCTTCAACAATAAATGGTTTTGGAAAAACTGGATATCTACAAGCGATTAATAAAATTGGACTCCTATATTACATCATATCAAAAGATCACCTCAAAATAGATAAAGGTCTTAAATGTTAGACCTGAAACTACAAAACTTTTTGAAGGAAAAAAAAAGAAGAAAACCTTCTTGACATTGATCTTGGCAATGATTTCTTGGACTAGACACCAAAAGCATAGGAAACAAAACCAAAAATAGACAAGACCACATCAAACTAAAAGGTTTGTGCACAGCAAAGGAAACAATAAACAGAGTACAAAGACAATCTATGAAATGGGAGATAATATTTACAAACCTTCTACCTGAGAAGGGCTTAATATCCAAAATATATAAAAATTACAACTTAATAGCAAAAATTAAAAATTAAAATTAAAAAAAATCACCTGATTTAAAAATAAGTAAAGAACTTAAGTGGATATTTCTCCAAATAAGATACAAAAATGTCCACAAGGTATACAAAAAGGTACTCAACATCACTAAACATTAGGGAAATACAAATCAAAATCACAATGAGATATCAACTCACACTTGTTAGGATGGCTAGAATTTTTTAAAAAACAACAAAAGATAACAAGTGTTGGCAAAGATGTGAAGAAATTGGAACTTTTACACACTGTTGCTGAGAATGTAGACTAATGCAGTCACTATTGAATATCTTATGCAGGTTCCTCAAGTTCCTAGAGCTTCCATATGGCCCAGTAATACTACTTCTGGGTATTTATACAAAATAATTAAAACAGGAATTTCAAAGAGATATCTGTACCCCTCTGTTCATTGGAGCATTATTCATAATAGTCAAGAAATCAAAACAACCCAAATGTTCCTTGACAGATGAGTGGGTTAAAAATATATATGGCATTATATATAATGAGATATTCAAATTAAAAAAAAAATTTTAGAAGGAAATCCTGCCATTTGCATCAACATGGATGAACCTAGAGGATATTATGTTACGTAAAATAAACCAAAGGAAAAAAATATTGCAAGGTTCCACTTAGATGAGATACCAAAAATAGTCAAACTGACAACAGTAGAAAATAGAATGGTGATGGCCAGTGGCTGAGAGGGAGGAGAAAATTGGAAGTTGTTCAATGGGTATAAAATTTCAGTTATGTAAGATGAATACACTCTAGACATCTACTGTTCAATATTGTGCCCATAATTAACAACATGGTGTGGCACACTTTAAAATGTATTAAGAGAATAAACTTCATGCTAGGTGTTTTTCTCACAAAATAAAGTAAAATAAAATTTAAAAATAAGAATATAAGGAAATTTTTGGAAGTCACAGTATATTTAGTGTCTTCATTGTGGTGATGAAATCATGGACATGTACACATGCCCAAACTCATGAAAACATAAGCTCTAAATAAGTGCCATTTTTTGTAGATTAATTATATCTCAGAAGATTTTTCAAGAATAACACAATTATTGAATATTTGCATCTTAAGTATCTTGAAAATTTCATCAGTATTTTTCAGGGATTAAAAAAATAATTTTCTTCTATACTTTTTCTTTAAAATATTTCTAAAGCAAAATAAGAAAGCAACTACCCTTATTTAAGTGGCAAGGATCAGCAAATGAACACTAAGTAGCTTGTCCAAAGGTACCCAGACTCTGCAGGGAAAGGCAGGTCTTATAATTTCCAGATATTTCCACAGTGACACAGTGGCTCTTGAGCAGCATGGTGCAATTAAGTAACCATAAATAAGGTTTATATCTTTAAAAACTCTCTTCCATAGACTCAATTATCATGGAAAACTGCAGTTGTGATAATTAACAAATGCAATAATGCATAACAAATGACTCTTACCAGTTGGAATTCGAATATCTATGTTGGATAATGTGGCTAAACCACTACCCCATGAAAAGTATCCATTTGTAACCTAGAGAAGAAGACATAGAAATTAAATGACACGTATAATATTAAATAATAATTTTAATTAAAATTAATGTTCTTTTTAAAGTCCTAAAAGACTTAAAACACAAGGTAGAACACACAATGGTGAAATTCTAATTTAGAGTTATGATTAGTGGTATGAGTAAAAATAATAAAGAATAAAAATGCAAGGAAGGTCTTCTAATTCATGATATTATGAAGAATGCTAAACATTACAGCAATTTTATCTGAAAATTTGAAATTACTGGACAATTCATATGTGGGCTTCTTAGAAAACAATCATCAAAAGTATTTTCCAATGAAATCCCTACACCGAGCATTTTTCTTCCTGCTGAACAATTCCCAGAATCCTGTGATGCAAAATAAAGAACAGCAATAATCACAAATTACTGAAGTAAAATGACTTCATTAACTGAGGAGGAAGGTTTTGTTATGTATGAGTTTCCTGAACTGCGTAGGTTCACTCAAGTTAAGAGAAAGAGGGGAGGTGGTGGTAATAAAACAGAGAAATGAGGCAACATTACTTTCTGGTATAAACACCAATAATCAGCAAAATCACAGGACCTAATCATGCCTTGCAAACTATTTGCTTTAACAGACTTTAAGTGAACTTGATAGTTTTAACAGTTACAAAAATGGGAAATAAAAGGCGGGATCACAAAACCTAGGATTTAGATTTAGGATACAGATGAGGGTAGGGAAGTTTCCAGAAAATCACGAGAAACTAAAGATACATTTTGATCATAATATTTTATTTCAAAACCACAAATGATGAGATGTCTAAGCACACTTTTGTTTAGGAATTTTGCAGAATGCATGATGACATATAAATTGTAACAAAATAAAGCCCTACAAAGTCTTTGTAAAATGAAAAACTTAAAGAATGAAAAATTCTTCTTGAAAAGGCTAGATTGTGTTTTTCCACGTAGGTTTTTCTTTAGCTTGTAAATGTATGACACAGCATTTAGTAATATCCATCACATAGTTATGCATGAAATTAGTCATGGGAGAAGGGTGGCATGGAAGGACTGAATTACTGATTGCTTTACAAACATTTGTGAGCACCCACTCTGTGTGAGACACTGAGTTAGGACTGGTGTAGGAGTCAAAGAAGTCATAAATAATGCATCCTCCCTGCTCCCCTGGCATTTTAATCAGTAGAATAAACAAACCATGGGAAAAAGTAAGTACAAGACAAGACAGTGTGGATTAAGAACCAAACGGAGAGGACAGACAGACAATAAGTACAACAGACATGCAGAAAGAAAATCTTTTATGTTCAGGATGAGTCAAAAAACTTCAGAGAAGAGGAGGCCTTTTAGTTAGTTTTGAAAATTATATTGAATGTCAACAAAAGCATTTCTGGGTTAAAAAATTTATAGTGAATATAGAATAAGATCAGAAAGCTACAAAATATGTTGAGGAAAGAATAACTAGAGCTGGCTGAACAGAGACTTAAGATGTTGTGGCTAAATGACAAATGACACTCAATGAAATCATTGTATACAGCTTCAGAGGCTGAGGATCCCTTTTCTCTCAGAGAGAGTAGATAAGGAAACTAAAAGAGGTGTCAAAATTGATGCTTGAACAAGGACCAGCATGAAGCTGAGAGAGGCCCTACATCCCCCCTTGACGTTTTCAGTTGGGGGCTAAGGTAATCTGCAGAAAGAAAGAGACTAAGGGAGAAAGAGAAGGAGATGGGAAGAAAGTACTGACAGCTGCATTGCTGCTGTAGGTTTATAAAATAATGCTGCAGAGAGGCATGTAAAAGGATGACAGAGAACTCCAGAGGGTCAGCTGAGATTGGAGATAATAAACCTGTGGCTATGCCAACCTCTAACATTGTGTTACCTTCTCCGTAGCACTCAGCAGCCTGGTCACAGATGTGTGATGTGTAGAAGGCACAAGGTTGTATTGCTGGGGAAAAGGTACTACAGGACTAGGAGAAAAGGAAGAGGCTCAAGATATCAAAGGTTTCAATGAGGTTAAAAAACAATGTCCAAGCAGATTAATGTCTGAGGAAGCTGGAGTATCAGGATTTTGTTGTCAGTGACTGACCAGTCTAATAGAGTAGGGTTTCAGAGCAGATGCTGTTCCAGGTGGTGACACGGATGAGGTTGTGCAAACAGAGTGACAGTAGATAGAGATTTCTGGGCTGGGACACCAGATAGGCCATGCCCTTGGAAGTTTAAATCATATCCACGTGTGGCATATACAAAGGTATTAACATCTTCATTGAAGGTGAGGGGCGGTTATGAGGCCCTCTGATACTAGATGTGAGAACAGGTAGATAATGCCGTAGCTTCAAAAGAGTGTGAGAGGCAAAAGATATGGTCCAAAAGCAGCAGAGAAGAACTAGAATGCCATGTCATCTCCTGACTTGAAATACTCACAAAAAAGGAGCAACCTTCATTTGAGAAAGAGGTGGAGGAAGGCTAAAGTTAATATCTCCTGCTTCAATTTATACTTTCATTCCCTCCTGCCTTCAAAATGCACTCATTTTCCCTTAACTAGCCCATCTGAACTTGGAAAACCAGCTGATATAGAAAGTAATATATACATAAGTTTGTATAAGGACGGGATACAATGAGAATCGCTATAACAGGGTCTGTGACAGAGGGACACTTGAGGGAAGCTACATTTCCATCACTAGGGGATAAGTAAAATGCACAGTGGTGCGGTTAGAAGGAGCAAGCTATCCTAAAAACACTTAAGTAAATGAAAGCACACAGATGTTTATGACGACACTATATATGAATATGATCATGTTTAAGTACATTTGCCAAGCACATTAAAGTTGGTACCATAAAAGCACGGGTGAGGAGCATGAGGTGGGTAACTAGAAAGGAGGATCAGGGATACAAAGAATGAATTTAAAGGCAGGAGTCAGACAGGTGCAAAAAAATCACCTCATAAGCTTCTATTTAAGTATCTAGAACAGCAAATCCATAGAGTCATAATGCAGACTGGTTGTTTCCAGGGACAAGGGGAGTGGGAAATGGGAACTATCCATCGCTCAATGGGCTCGAGGTTTCCTCTTGGGGTGATGAAAATGTTTTGGAACTAGGTATAGGTGCTGGTTACACAACAATGTGAATATACTAAATGCCACTGAATTGTTCACTTCAAAATGGTTAACTGTATGCTATGTAAATTATACCTCAATGAAAATAAGTTTTTACAAGTTTAAAGGGTGGGTCTTACACAGGCTACTGTCCATTTTCTCCTGCTAAAAATAAGTGAAAATGCAGAACAAAATATAGTTTGTAAAAAAAAAATCATTAAAGTAAGGGAATGCCAAGTCAAAATATAAGGAAAAATTCTAAGATGTGAACCCCAGAGCACCTAAGCCTATGCCTAGGGCCAAGTATACCGAAGAAGAAAAACAAGGTATAAGAACTTGTTCTAAAAGATATCAATGTTTATTAGAAAGCTATAGTAATCATGACAGTGGAATATTGAACAGGTAAATATTAATCAGAGAAAAATAACTAAAGGCTAGCAATAGGTCCACACATATACAGATTCTTGCTGTGTAACTGATGTCACTCTGAAGGTAACTAGGGACAGTCATCGACATAGGAGACTGGGCAACGGGCTATCATACTTTTAAAAATTGCATCTTTTAAAATTTACTGCATTAAATACAGTAAAACGACAACTACTAAATTTACTACTGCTAAATTTACTAATTATTCATTAATGATTTGCCTACTGAATCACCTCCCTACTTCATACTAAACACAAAACTGATTCTAATTGTATTACAGAACTAAAAGTGAAAAGCATAGCTTCAAAGCTTTTAGAAGCAAATGCAGAATATCTTCTTGGCCCCTGGGCAGGAAAATTTTTCTTAAATATGGCCAAAAAACGTAAGCTTTAGCCATAAAGAGAAAGTTATATAAACTAGAGTACATTAAAATTAAGAACTTCTGTTCATTAAAAGATATCATGACAGTGAAAAGTCATGTTATAGAGTCGGAGAATAATATATAACTGTTAAAGAAGCAGTACCCAGAATTTTGTAAAAGAAGGACAAATAAACAGGTGATTTACAAAAGAGAAAATCCAAGCCCCAAAAGCCACATATATATACAACATATATACATATAGAAAGGTGCTTGACCTCATCAGTAATCAGAAAACTGCAAATGAAGATTACAATAAGATATAACTGCATCTCTGCCCAGCACATAACTCTTGGCAAACAACGATAAGCACTGGTGAAAGTGTGTATTATCTTGAAGATTATGATTATTTTGAAAAACAGTTTGCTGTTATCTAGGAAAGTTGAGGATGCACATATTCTATAGCTCAGCAATTGTTCACAATGGCCCCAAATTGAAAAATATCCAAAAGCCCATCAAAAGTAGAACAGATCCATAAACCTGGTATATTCATACAATGGAACACTATGCAGCAATGATCACAGCTGCATACAGCAACATGGATGAATATACATATGCAATATTGAGCAAAAGAAGCAACACACATAGGCATGCATATCTTAACTTTTAAAAAACTAAAAAATTTGTTTTTAGAGAAGCATGCGTAGAAAGAATAATCAAGAAAATGATGACTAGAAAAGTCAGGGTGGCAACTGTATCTCAAGGCAGAAGTATGAAAGAAAGCAGGAAATATATATGTCGGGGGCATACTCTGAGGGATCTTCCAATATAAATATGTACTTTTTCTGTAGTATGTTGTATTTCACAATAAAAATTTTCAAAAAATAAATAATAATGTATTTATTGGAAGTTTTCATCATAAATTAAACAAAATTGGGGTTTGAAGGCGAACCTGAAATTGTAGTGGACATTCAGAGACACAGTAACTCAAAGCCACTGATAAGCAGCTTTTGTGTATTAGTGTGTGTGTGGGTGCGTGCGCACAGAGGGTCAATTTTGGAAAAATAAATGATAGCTTCTCTTTTACCTTCAAAATGAAAATAAATTTAATAAGGCACATTGAAAAGACATATTTTTAGAGTCCTAATATACTGAACAGAAAAGAACAATTTGAAAAACCTGATCCTGTTTTTTAGCCACTGATTTAGTTATCTGGGCATATTTAGGAAGCAACAGCATAAAAGACCCCTTCTAATCTTTCATTCCTTGTCTTTTCATAGCTTCTAGTTCACACCCTGCCTGGCCATTATAATTGCCTAGGAAGCAACTAGAACGATTTTTTTAAAGCATGCCCAGGTCTCATATATACATATATTAAAAACAAAAAAAAGTTCTCAGAGGTCCTAATGTACAATCAATGTTAAGAATCACTAGGACTCTCTTAAAAATTCCCATGTGATGTACCTGTTTATCCTCAAAACAGCCATGCTAAAATGGTATGGCCACCTCAAGATGACCAGCCATGGCCCAGAGAGGCATAATAATTTGCCCAAATGTCACAAACAAATTGATGGCAGAGGTAGGGCTAGCACTGGCTTATTCCATCCAATAACATGTTTGCTCCAATTGCAAAGTGCCTATTGAGGGAAGGTATTGTGTTGGATGCCAAGCAGAGAGAAAGAAGATTTAAATGTAGCTCTTGCTCTACTATACACCCCACATTGTACCTCCCTCTTTCTCTGACTGGCCTCTGGCAGTGTAGGGGAGTTGGATATCCTGGAGTAGCCAATGAAGCCAGTTTTCTAAAAGGGCTAGTTTCCAGAACTTTGGGGCTCCAATAGTCATAGGTTGCAGGCAGGCCAAGTTTAAAATAAGATCAAAGGCAGTACTGGGGAGCTGGTGAATGCACACAGCACTGCTCTATGCTTTTCTTGATTGAAAACTATTGCTAACCAATTTACCTCCCTAAAATTTGAATTTATAACATTGGTGTTCCTGATAAATCAATTTACTTGAGAGATAAATGTAAGAGTACCAGACGAAATATGTGTGACATTAGGCTTTAACACAGATTCAGAAGAAAAGCTCTTTCTCTAGTTATCAAAATGTATTGCTGAAGCAAAAATGCAGTTGGAAGGTGAGAAAGAACTGAGAATTATATACTCTAAGCATATTTGTTTTAAATGCTATTAGGATTAATAATCACTGTAAAGGGCACTTTTGCAGAACTTCACCATAAAGTAATAACATAAAAGTTTTCATTCTTGTAAGAAACCAGGAAATAAAATAACCTTTATTGCAATATCCTCTGTTTCTGTGGGACGTAGACGTCGTGTAGATTGCTCATAGCTGTCCAGGTGATATCTTCCAGGCTGCTTCCTGTTTATAGTTTTTGGCTGCTGCATTCCAAATGGAAAAGAACACAAGTTGAAGCTTTATGAAAAAAAATCAGGTTTTAGTGACCATTAGCCCACATTACTACTTCTCTACTTAAATTCCAAGAAAAAGAAGCAAGATGAATGCCACATTTTAATTATTTTTGACAGCCTTTCCTAAAAAAGTAATGAAAAATTATTAATCTATAATCTTAAATGTGATTCATATACCTTTTAAAAAATGAAGGTGATTAATGTGAAGATACAATACTTGCAAATGATGAAACTTAAAGTACAAAGTCCCAAACTAGATTTTGGATAATCTTTCTCAAGTGATATGGATGAAGGTACCTAGGCAGTAAAAAACTGTGTTGTGTCAAAAGGCAATCAGACTAATTCAAGTCAAACTAGAACCCACATGGTAAGCTGGTAAACATTGCAGCAGTACATTATTGATTATCCTCTGAATCAAGAGAATTTTGAATCTATTATACTCACATAAATAAGATAGAGCTACATATCACCCCAAAATCTACTATGGATTCACAAAAGCATAAAGATCTAGAATCTTTGGCCCGAACATATATAGTGTTTCATAAGATCCAGTCAGAAGGAGAATGATCTCCTCTATCTCAAATGGTATAGCACTATTCCTAGTCAGTGAACAAAAGCATCAATCATAAAGAGGATGCCAGTGGAGGCATGATAGTCTCCACATATTTAAAGTGAACAAAATTTGATCACAACTAAAGATTTGTCATTTTCTAATTTTAATTTCACATAGAAATAAATGGCTAAAGAGAAAATAGACTATTTAGCAATATGATCTAAAACGTAAAAGCTCAGAACTTCTTCCAGAAATTTAGCAAGCAGGTATTTCAGCATACATAATTATCTGTTCTACTTAAATGCCTTACAGAGATTATGAAGGCTAAATAGTAATGCGCTTCAAAACTGTTATCTAGAAGAGCAAAAGAGTCTAGAATTGTGAAACTTTGTATTTTTATTTTTGGCATGGAATTGCAGGTTTAGCTTTTTGAAAAATCTATTGGGTTCTACTATGAGAATTAGGAATGTCCTCAAATAATCAGCAATTTAATCCAAACAAGATATTATTCTTCCAATTTCCATCAACTGGTGTATCAACACAGAACATCAACCTATCAAATAGTACATTGCTAGGCTACATGCAAATAAATACACAAATTACAAAGTTACTGAGAAGACAAAGTACTAGCAGAGGTTCTGTCACACAAAAAATATTAAGTACATTTTAACTTAAAAAGAGAGAGAAAGAATATGGTCATAATATTTTATTTTAGTTTTGTTTTTTCTTTCCACAGTCCTCACAGATAACCTTGTAAGTACATTGCATGGGAAGTTGTAGAAAACCACTATCCTTAGCCTAAGTATATTTTCCACACAAAATGGGTCTATGTATAAAACTCACTGTCTTCTAGAGTCTTTAATTCTATAGAAGTATTGCCCCCAAAGGTCCAAAAGGAATGACTTCATGCCCTTTACAAAACTACCAGAGGGTGGGAATAGGCGATGTGTTGACAGAGATTTGAGCCGGAGTTCCACAGATGTAACTTGAAGAGACTTTGGCTCTAGAATGTCACTAATTCTCCATGGAGATTCTACAGCCAAACCACTTAACTCTTAAGTTTTTACAGAATAGTATCTTAAGCGCTCTCAAGAAGGAGTTTCCATTAGTGTTATTTTCAAATACACAGCTTTTTTTTTTACTCCATTTTTAAAAGTTTGTCGTTTTAGTTTGGCCCATCAGCAGTGATGAATGACCCTAAAATACATCAGAAGTCCTGTCTGGTTCCAATAACCCTGAAGATATTGGAAGATATTTGAAGATTCTATTTTTCCTTCCAAAAACCTTTTCTCAGTTTAATTTTTCTTCTACCCTTCATCGCTACAAAAAATACTCCAGATTTACATAACTCCATGAACTTGACCTCTTATATCCCTTTTCTTGAGGTCATCTCATTCTGCTCATCCCCACATCTCTGAAAGATGATCTAATGAGTTCTTTGGTAGTCTAAGATCATCCAAAGTGTGACAAGGCTGGTTCTAATCAAATATTTGACTTTCCTCCTGCTTAAAAGTATAAATACTCTTTAATGTATTTTTGTCTTTGCATCCATGTCCACACAATAACAAACAGTTTGAGGCATTGTTACTCCAGTGTATAAAAGCATGGGTGGCAGTCTCTTCTCAGACAAACCCACAACTGTTCAATAAAACAACTAAACAGAAAAAAAAAAAACTCCTGAAAAGTGGAAGAAGACAGTAAGTCTAAATATAGCCAAGTTCTTGTCTTAACTATTTTTAGCAGTTTTAAACATGATGTAAAAAAATTTAATATAAATTGACATCTTGGTAAGGGCTTTCCAAGTCTAATCAATCCCAGTCAGGAGACTGCATGTTCATTTTTGTTGGGTCACATAAATGGTAAATTATTCCTATTTTTCTCTAATAGTAGCATTAATAACAAATATTAACTCATAGCAGAGCTCATTTTGGAATAACACCCTTCTACTTTACTGTTATAAGATAGACATACTAATTTTAAAGAATTTCTTCAGAATTTTTCACACACACTCTTCAAGAAAGTGGTATAATCCAGTCCCACTAAATAGTGTATATTACATTTAATAGTGTACTATAGCTAAAAGAAAATGTAAGAAAATGATGAAAAAGTAGTAAGCTTATTTTGTATCATTTATATAAAATTTAGGCTAAGTAATCTCTCAATTTCCTTTGTTAAATTAAATTAAATTTAATTTAATTAATTTTTTAAATTTGGAGTCTCACTCTGTCACCCATACTGGAGTGCAGTGGCACACTCCCGGCCACTACAGCCTAGACCTGCTGGGCTCTGAGCCTGGCCTTTTTTAATTTTAAAGATGTGGGGTACAATTCAGGATTAGGTAAACAAGTGGTCATCGTACAGGTAAAGTTTGGGGCCTGGTGCAGTGACTCGAGCCTATAAATTCTAGCACTTTGGGAAGCCAAGGAGAAAGGATTGCCTGAGACCACGGGTTGGAGACCAGCCTGGGCAACTTGGCAAGACCTCATCTCTACAATAAATTAAAAAATTAATCGGGTGTGGTAGTATGCACATGTAGTTCCAGCTACCTGGAAGGCTGAGGTAGAAGAATCGTCTGAGCCCAACAGGTTGATGCTGGGGTGGCTGTGAGCATGCCACTGTACTCCAGCCTGGGCAACAAAGTGAGACTACAACTAAAAAAAAAAAAAAAAGTTTGGACCCTTTTGTCCTCACTTCATCAATTTCCTTTAGAATTGAGCATATGTTTTCTCTCTTGGAATAACTTTTCCAAAATTTATGAAGATAACTCTTACAGATTTGCTTATTGATTTTAGACATGTGTAGTTGTGTAGCAGCAGCTGACAATTTTTCCTCATATGGGTTAAAAATAAAGCTTACAATCTCTTTTAATTGCACTCATATTAATCTCTCGATTCACTGGAATTTCACACTATTCATAGATTCCATAAAAAAAAATCCAGAGGAACATAAATCATTCTACAAAACAGATACCTGCACACATATGTTTATTGCTGCACTATTCACAATAGCAAAAACATGGAACCAATCCTACTGCCAAGGAAAAAGTGGACTGGATAAAGAAAATGTGGTACATATACATGATGGAGTATTACACAGCCATAAAGAAGGAAAAAATCATGGACTTCACAATAAATTGGATGGAATTAGAGACCATCATACTTAGTGACCTATCACAGAGACAAAAAACTGAATACCACATGGTCTCACTCATAAGTGGTACATGAACATTAATCATATTAGCACAAAGGAGGGATTGGTAGTTGCAGATCACTGCTGGGGATTGGAGAGTACGTAACAAAATAAAGGGTACCTGGTCTCAACCAGGGAAAGTGAGGACCAGTTGGAGGCCCAAACTTCATCTGCACATAGACTACTTATGTACCTAATTCTGACTTGTACCCCACAACTCTATAATAAAATAAAGTTTAAAAAAAGCACTTACGACTCCAGTGTGTTTCTTACAAGACTCAAAAGGAAGAGCACCTTCTCCACTTCGCCAACTATCATCACCAATCTCATCACTCAAGAGAAATTCATTCAGTTTTTGAACACTACAAAAAGCAAACACAGAAGAAGAGTTAACAGTAAAACCATCACCAAGAAAGTACTACCTAAACAACCCCCCACCATTCATTATCACAGTAAGTGGGCTGCTTGTGAAAGTCATTTCTTACCGACTGGAAATTCAACTAGATTGACCACATATCTAGCTGACCACATATCATATATTGCCAAGGACTGAGGGATTCCTGGGACATGAAACTTTCAGTGCTAACACCAGAAAAATCTCAGGAAAATCAGAGTGATTAGTCACTTTCAATTCAGCAGAACTTCTTTTGCGTTGTTTTGCAATGATATTCCTTCTCAAAGATGGTGGCATTGGATAACAACTTGGAACAGGGTGATTAAAAATAATAACAATGAGGAAAGTATTCATTATTCTAATTTTACAAGTGAGGGGAAGTACAGAGAAGTTAAGTAATCTGCCTAAAATCATTCAGCATGTAATATGCAGATCTCTAGGGTCCCTGGTCACTGTGTATCCTGCTTAGACAGCCTGTATTACACATATTTTCTGAATTCTAGAATCTTGCTACTCAAAGTGTCAGTTGAGGACCGGCAGCATCAGTACCAACTTGGAGCTCATTAGACACAGAAAAACCTCAGGCTTCCACCATCACATATAAACTAAAATATGCATTTTAACACTATCCAGAGGTGCTTCACAAACACATTACAGTTTGAGAGGCCTTGTGCAAGACCCCTTTGCTCATCTACCCTACCCCACCCCTTCTAGTTTTCTCAAACCAGTGTCATAGAATCAGGAGCAAAAAGAAAGAAAGAAAACAATAGCATACTTTGAAAACCTCCTCCTATAAACAAAATAATACATAAAAGAAAATTTGGTGAAGCTGCAAAGGAAAATAAATGCTCCTTTTAGCATATTAGGGGAGAACTTTCTTTCCTGTTCATCACATCCCACTTTGGAACACCAGTTACCAGGAACATCAATGAACTCCCAATACTAATCCTTCGCTGCACTTGTATCTTCTCTTTCCTTCCCATGTCCCCAGTTATTCTAGGCTGTCTGGCTGAGGACCTCCTGTACTGCTATTTTGTCATTGTTTTATGCCTGTTGGTTACATGTCTATCTCTCCCACTAGGCTGTGAACTCCTTAAAAGCAAAGATTTTCATCTTCAGAATCTAGCCCAATGCCTAAAACATAGCATGGGAATTCCTCAAGAAATGTCTAGTGAATGAACAAATGGGTAATACTAAAAGTATTTCCTGTTCAGATGAGGTCCTTTTAGAAATCTCAGAGGCAAAACAGTTATAGAAAATGCACAAATCCTGACTAAGGATGAAGGAATATCCACCATGCTGCCAGGGTTATATTTTAAAAATGCAAATCTATTCATGTAACAATCCTTTCTTTAAATGGCACCCCTCTGCCTTTCAGCATCTTTTCCATTATCTAAAAGGTGATCAGGGTTTTATTCTCCAGTCTCATGCCCTGAAACTTTCCTCATCAAAACCTTTTCTCCAACTACACTGTACTATTTGCAGTGCCCTGAATACATCAAAATTCCTCACCTACTTACTCACCCCTTTCCCTTGCATGGTTTGCTCCTTCTGAAAAACTATGTTTTCCCTTTAAATCCTTGCTGATCAGATAGACTCCCTTCCCTCTCAATAAGCTTCAGTGATCCTCATATATGGGCCCATGGCATTCTGTGTATGGCTTTATAACACCATAACACAGCAAACTGTAGTTAGTTTACCTCCCTTGTATCTCCAACTAGACTGTGGACTCCCAGCAGATTTCAGTCTAACTTTAATCTTTGCAGTGTGCATGAAGTATTAATAAGTGAACATAGATCCACGCTGAGGCACTGGGGCATGAAGTGGAGATGAGTAAAATGGCTATAAATTAGTAAAATGGAGATTTGTAAAATTCCTAAATTATTCAAGCAACATGCTAGGCACTGTTCATGTATCCTCTTGTTAACTTTCTCAACAGCCATAAGCAGGTGATATTATTGTGCTCATTTCACAAGGGTAGAAGCTGAGATACAAAGATACGAAATAACATGTTTGAGGTCAAACAATGAGTATTTCATGGCAGTGCTAGGTTTTGAAAATGGGTATATTTCATACTGATCAATATGCTTTCCTGCCTCTACCACCTTTCTATTCAGTATTTTTATTATTTCTCATTTGTTTAGATTCACAAAATATTTAAGGTCTTAGTTATGCATGTTAATTTTTCACTTCTTCAGTTTCACTTTGGGTGTTTCAACACAGCTTGAGTACCTTGCACAGTGCCATATTGATCAGAAATCATTGATTTTATTGCTGGCAGTCACATGTCTTTTGCATAGGAATTATGAAGTTTTGTAAACTGAAATACAGAGACCAGGCCAACATGTGAGTATGCTTTCTGATAAATATCATAGCAATTTATTTGATTGAAGGTAATACAGTAATCTAGTCAAGCATGAATCCCTTTGGGAGGTACATGAGAGAAGGGACACAAAGATGTTCCCCCCAAAATGAGGAATTTGTTTTACATTTTTTTCCCTTGACAAATTACAATCTGTAGACATAAATATTGCATTATACATCAAATACAAGAAACCGATACTCAAATTATTTATAAAGGATACAACATATTCTCCTCCAGAAAAGCAAAACACATAAATTATTTCCTTACAAACAAAGCAAAGTGGAGGAAGTGGGGCAAGCATCCTGAAAAAAAAATCACTCTTATCCAAGTACTTTAATATTTTTGATATTAGTTATTATCCTTCATTCTGTTCTGCAAATGTATGCAAAAACACTTCACTATAAAATGTCTAGAAAATGCAAAGGGTATGGGTGCTGGGGGTTGTGAGGGGATAACCTGAGTCATAACTGCTTTGTTCTTCCATTGTATGATACACATATGTGGCCCTACTTATTGAATGTCATGGAGAAGATAACTTTAACTAACAGGCTAAACCTTTTTTAAAGAAAGCATAGAATTTTCCTGGAGCAGAGAATTTTACATGAAATAAAATTTTCTTCAGGCAGAAAAGTTTACAAGTCTCTTACAAACATGCTTAATCCAAGTCTGGGAGTGTGCTTCACCCTATTCTAACCCACCAAATTTCTGAGTGCATTTATGAGTACAATGAAGGACTTAAGATTATCACAGTTCTGAAGAGGCGGTTTCAAAATCAGCTGACCATAGCCTCCGATTATAAACAGGCTGCTCAACTCACTGTGGGCCATCTGGCATCAAAGACTGGTCATGAGTTCCCAGGCACAGTAGAAAAATGCCACAAGTCCAGTCAATACTGGGAAAGTGTTCATTTGGGTTCCCAGAAGTGGTACACAGAGGGAAAAAAGATTGGCACCCTCTGCTGACCAGCCATCTCTGCAGGACCCGCAATTCAACCACTGAAACTCATTTTGGACAAGCAGGTTTTATGAGGAGATTCTATTTGGCCTATAGCTTGGGATCTGGAACTGAGCCTTGAAAACAGACTGGTCTTTATCAAACTGGCAAATGCCTTTTCCGTGAGATGTGCAGAAGGGAGAGTGCTATGTAGAAAAGTACAGGGGTAATCCACCCCCAACTTTACTAGGATTTACTAATGCAGCATTGTGCCCTAAGGACTTGAGGGCTACTCCTAGTTTGTATTTATTTTTTATTTTCAAATCAACTCTTAAAGTCCTTTTGATGTTTGGTAACCTCCTGATTTCAGAGGCATTATCTGTTATAAGTTATCAACGGCTTTCTATCTCCACTTGTAGAACAAAGTCAAATTCCAATTGAAAGTGCAACCATGAAAGGGACAGTTGCTGAGTGGAGAAAATGAAAATAAGGACCAAAATAGCAGACTCTGACCATTTATCAATTTTATTGTTTGAAGTAGCTTCCCGTCCAGAGCACTGCCTAATTTGGAAGTGGTGCTGCTACAAAAAGCAGTCAGTGATCTGCACAAGTGTTTCAGAAGGCAGAACAATAAGAAAATGAGGGCAGATGTGGTCAGAGGGCCTGAGTCTAAACACAGACAGCTCTAAAATTGTTATCAATGACATGCCTTAGAGAATAAGATTGAAACCTTGCTTTAATATCATATTCGATCACAACTTGGTTTATAATATGATAATTCATATACATTTTAATATTATTTGGTATTAAGTCATCGTTAAGCCAATGCAAACTACTTCCTTAAACTGGAGATTCTGTTATTTTGAACATTAAATACCAATTTTCTTAGTAATATAGACACCAGGAAAGTTATCTCATTTTAAAAGAACTTACACAAGAGATGTTCTATGTTGTTGTCAATGGCAACATCATATTTCGTATATTTAAAGGCTCAATGTTCCAATTTCCCTTCAGTTTTGCAACATCTTGGCATTTTTTTAAAGGTCAGATATAAATATGATAATGACTGTTAATGAGGCATGATGAGGTTTTGTAATATTTATAAAGATCATATATCAAAAAAGCAAAATTCTACTTTAAGACTGCCTTGTTTATGATAGAGTATAAGACATGTAGACTATAGTATAGACAATGCAGTATCATGTAGTTTGGTAACACATATAAGTAAAGTGGTAGGGAAATGGTAATTATCATATCACTACTATTTTTATAGTAATGCATTATAGGAAATTATAAGTGAGACAAAGTCTACATTGGTTGGAAACACAATAGAAGTATATTTAAATGAGCAAAATACTAAATGGTCTTATCAATCTTTCTATTTTTAGATACTATGAGTCTAAATTTGTTTTTTTGCCAGATTAAACCAAAATTAAAACGGTAAATACATGTTGATGTGAATACTTACTGTGGCTATTTAGGGTGCCAATATAAACTGGCACAGCTTTAGTGGAAAATGTTATGGCAGTATTCATTTTTTAAAATCTTTAAAATGTGTACCTACCACTATTTTAGTGGACAACAACATATTCATCAAGGATCTTAAAGGTGTGAATAATATTATAATCAATCATCCCTACTTTTCTAGTAATGTGACCTAAGAAAATCATGAGAGAAAAGTATAAAGATAACCAATGATGTGTTTATCTCAAAATTATTTATGTCAGGGAGAAAATAAAAACATTCTAAATGTTCAATAAAATAAATAAATAAGAATACTTCCCAGCAATGGAATATTACATTGCCAGTAAATTTCATTAT
The DNA here is from genome assembly GCA_027257055.1 of Cephalopachus bancanus. Classification (NCBI taxonomy): domain Eukaryota; kingdom Metazoa; phylum Chordata; class Mammalia; order Primates; family Tarsiidae; genus Cephalopachus; species Cephalopachus bancanus. The sequence goes on along the minus strand of JAPVLO010000009.1, from coordinate 8,928,929 downwards.
TATAACATTTGAATGTGAAGAAAACAATTTTTAAAAATAATTAATAAACTAAAGAGTAAGAGCTAAATAAATTTAAATTTTTTGTTTTAAAATGATTTTTATGACCGGGTACAGTGGCTCATGCCTATAATCCCAGCACTTTGGGAGGCCAAGGTGAGAAGATTGCTATGCCCACCGGTTCAAGACCAGCCTGGGCAACTTGGCGAGACCTCATCTCTAAAAAAAAACCAGATTCTTATATGAAATAAATAAAGACCGAAAAGTAGCATGCCATAATTTTAACAATGGTTATATCCAGACAGTGTTTTTAACATTCTTTCTAATACTTTTTAAAATGTACTCCCATGAGCACATGTCATTTCTATCATAATAAGAAAAGAATTTCAGATACTTCAGTGCATACCTTATGATGGCTTTGACTGCAAATCTGACCACTGTGGAAAGCAGGAACAGTGGTGTGACCAGAATATGGAAGAGAGACAGTGATGCAAAGGCCTCTGCAGGTTTCAGATTTTTCCCACTGGCATATGCATGGGTCACAAATGTCTGTGCAAAGAAAGGAGTTTTTTAGAGAAAGTTGGAGAAAGTTTCACATATGCTTATATTCAATTTTAGAAACCTAACATATTCTGCTGTGCCAATATATACATTGTATCTATGAAAACAATGACTTTATCCAAAACTCCCTAACTAAAATAATACTTGCTACTGGTGAGTACTGAAGTGTCTACATGTCATTATAGCCATAAACTTGGGAGAAAGCCAGGAAAAACTCTAAAGATTAGGAAACTAATTTCTATCAAATTACTAAGTAGGGGGGATTAACTGGATGGATAATGTAGAGTTTTCAACAACCAGTCAGGCTCTTTCCAAGCAAGACTAAATATTCTAGGAGAAAAGAGAATGTTCTGTTATTTTAGGGTTCCTATTGTGGAACTTTCTTAAACCTGCCAGTATTGGTGTCCGACGAAGACTTATATACCTTATTAATAATAATAGTTGCTGGTTAGTCATTTTAGTGTGAAATATCATGTAATTATTTAACATTATTTGTTTTTGATCTAGCTGTTGTAAAAGTATCTGGGAACCAGGTCATTGAGATTATAACTGGTAGTTCTCAGCCACTGTTAATTTTGCTCTGCAGGAGACATTTGGCAATGTCTGGGAATATTTTTTATTGTCATAACTGAGAGTGCTACTAGCATCTAGTAGGTAGAAGCCAGGGATGCTGCTGAACATCCTGTCGCACAGAGCAGCCTCCTACAACCAAGAGTTATTTGGACTCAAATGTCCATAGTGTCACAATTGAAAAACTCTAGAGCTATTGCAATAGAGATTGCACAGAGGAAAGTCACAGAGGTGAAGTAATATATACTACTACCCACGCATTCTTGTTCATAAATCATTTATAAACACCAACTTTCATTTCTAAAAGCAAGAAAAAAATGTCTTACAGCAAGAACGGCTGCTATGGGAATTGCTGCGTTCATGAAGACTGCGGAATGAAATAATATACATTAGTTTCATTGAGCTGTGAAAACATTTTCAGTAACTTTAATTAATCATCTGTTATTACTTTAACTTTCCTTGAAAACAGGAAGAACAAAGTGTATTAAATAGTATTTTGTCTGGAATCCACAGACATTTCCCAGTTGATATCTCCTTGTCTGCAGTTGTATGGGCTCCCACACATTAGTCTTGACCAGAGTTTTGTTTTTCTTTATTGAAAATTTTTTCTTATGAAGTGCCACAAGCTACAGAATTTAGATAAACTAATCCTTTAATGATACAAATTATTAGATTTTAAAAATGTGTATTCTTGAGAGGATTTAAGTCTATATTTTGTTTGGTCCACTAAACTAATATAAATACATGAAAATTTGGTTACTACACAGATTAAATACAAGAATTTGATATTACTTCAAGTTCTATTTCCAGCATTATATTAATGTTAATTTATAGACCTTTCAGTTAACAAAATAGCCCCAAATTCTAGGCCCTCTACTTGCTTAAATATCTCTCCAGGAATATATTTCACTGTCATTTGATGAACATGATATTCCTAGCTGAAACAAGAAATAGTCATATTTTAGGCTAAAATACTAGGGTTTGGAAGTAATAGTAAAAATAAAGAAGCCAGGTTGACGATTTGTGGTCACAGTGTTCATAAATTATAGAATTTTAGGGACAAAGGGCTCAACGATTAAGTGAATTGCTGGTAACAGAGCCAGGCACTGGCAGGGTGAGAGCTAGAATCTAGTCTTCTTGACAGTACAGGGCCCAGAGTTTTAAAAATTCATCACTTTTATGAACTATCCTTACCACTGTACATAGAACAGAATCAGATTGTGCTTTTGCAAGTCCAGACGTGACTGAGTTATCAAATACAAACTCTCGCACAGTCCTGGGAATCCAAACTCTGATCTGAGCTTCTTAATAATGCAGATGAGGAGCCATGTTTTCTGCCCTGATCTTTCTCTGGCTATTGTCACCCTATTTTCTAAGTGAATTTCTTTTTCTTTTACCCTTGTCATTCATTTATATTCTGCATTTCTAATGATCTCACTGTAAAGATGAGAATGAGAAGCTCAAGGTCACACAGCAGGAATTCAAACCCATACAGTCTGGCTCCTCAGTCTGTGTTTGGCATCACTTTGTTCTGCTACTCCTTAACCACTCACAATTACAGATGCATGATGCTACTATTTTATGTGCATTCTCACGCTTAACGATTGCAACAACCTTACACAATACTGAAGAAACAGTTTAGAAGGGGTTACATGCAAAACTCCAAACAAGGAGGTGATAGAGCTTGAATTAAAATCCGGATCTTCCTCCTCAAATATTATCTCAAGTGGCAAGAACACTGATTCAGAAGAGTAGAAATAGATCTTCAGTTCTACTAGTATTTTTTCTGTTTCACTTTGCTTTTTGATATTTGTGGAGACCAACAATGAAGTACTTTTATGTTTCAGGTACTTTTGTAAACACTTTACATACAATACCTTATTTAATTCTCCAAAGTACTAGTCATACATTCCAGGTTACTGATGAGAAAACTGAGACCAAGGTTGTATGGATGACAAATTCCTGAGTCCTGATTTTATTTCAGGTCAGCTTACCCTCTAATACCCAAGAGTAACAACTATCTTATGCAATCTTTATCTCTTTCTTTCTTTTCTTTTCTTTCTTTCTTCTTCTCTCCCTCTCTCCTTCTTTCCTCCCTCTCTCTTTCTTTTCTTTCTCTTTCTCTCTTTCATTCCTCCTCCTCCTCCTTCTTTGCCTCAGCATAGTGCTCTACAAATACTATTCACAAAATATTTTAACATTCACTAGGCAGTTTCACATTTACTGCCTCATTTAATCTTACAACATATCTGTGATAGAAATGTTATTACTACACTAATTTTTAGATGTAGAAACTGAGGGCCAGAAGTTACTGAGCACTAGACTATTTGCTAGGTGCGTCATATGAGATAATGAGTATGAAGCACTTGACATAGTGCCTGGAGTAGAGTGTGTATCATTCATTATCTACTTTAATCTTTACTACAATCCTATATCATAGACACTATTAGTATACCATGTTACAGATTAAGAAACTGAGGTTAGTAGATAAAATATCTTACCCAAGGCTATGCCACTACAAAGTGGCAGAGCTGGGATGTATAGCAAACTCTATTCAACTCACATAGTTCAAGCTCTTAACCATCAACAACACTGTACTTAACCAAATCATAAAACTTGAAGTGGTCAAATTGGAATTTTGTTCCATTGACTCAAGAATTCCTTCTGCCTATCGTGAACACATGATCATGTATTTTTACCTTTAGACTTCTCGTTTTTCTTTCTCACCTCACATTTGACTCAAAACCAACCCAAGTCTCACACCTGGAAACAAACTGGGTTAGCATCTTACTTCCGCCATTCAGTAGCTAGATGATTTGGCGGAAATTCAAGTTACTTAAGCACTATATAACTCAATATTTTAGCTTCTAAAGTGCAATTAATGTCTAAATCACTGGGCTGTTGTGGAGATTAAGGGAGATGTCATATGAAAAGCCACTTACGGTAGTAATTGGCTGAGTATACTCTCAATATATTACAGTTATTTCTGGCTGTATCAGACCCCTACAGAAAAGGATGTATTGCAGGGGCCACCAGCTTAGAGTACTATATATAAGCGAGTGAATCTCAATCATTGTCTTCTAGCATTTTGACACCATATTAGCAGTGGTTCACAGCTGGAAGATAAAAATCCTTCCAATTTCATTTTTAATACGTCAAACATTAGGGCCAGAATAAATAGCTCTGTAAGCCAAATATTTTTGCTAAATGTATTTCACAAAAGAAGTGTTTATAATCTCTATGATCTAAAGTAGTTTATAATTCAAGAGGAAACAATACATAAACCCCCAAGACTCTAAGTAGTTAAAGCTCTTGGGAACAACACAGATGAGCAAAATGACACACAAATCAAATCAAATATTAGCAGGAGTAGTTTGGCTAACTTAGTCTGAATTGTACTATCATGAACCCATTATTTGTGAGCTCACTTAGAGTCACACTTCAGAAAAGAAAATGATATTTTTGAAACAATTGCTTTTTAAAAATTAGAATTGAGGACAAAAGAGCTCTGTTTTAAAAAATCTTGAAAATGTACTGAAAAAAGGGTTTATGTGAATGTAGTTTGGCTTCTCTCACCTGGAAATACTTTTTCTCCTCAGTTTTAAAAATTGGCTATATTTTCTTGACAATCTTCAAAAATATATATATCATGTACTCCCAAAGAAACAGGTTTAAAAAAAACTGCAAATAATTTTAAAGAATCTTTGGGGATAAGAAGATCAATAGTAATGCAGTCAAATCAGTTTCAATAAACGAAATTTTACTGAAGACCAACTAGCTATCCCAATTGTAGCTGATAAGAGGGTTTTAATTGGAGGTACTATTAGCATCACTCTCCTCATTTTATAGGTGGAGAAACCAAGAATTTCAGTTAAAGTAACATGGCCAAGGGCACACAACTTGTAGGGAATCAAATTCATGTCTACTTGACTCCAACCTGTGTTTATTCTGGTCTTGAATTTAATTGTAAATAAGGCCGGGTGCAGTGGCTCAATCCTGTAATCCCAGCACTTTGGAAGGTCCAGACAAGAGGACTGCCTAAACCCAGGGGTTTGGGACCAAATTGGACAGCCTGGCGAGACCTCGTCTCTACAATAAATCAAAAAATTAGCCGGCCATGGTAGCGCACACCTGTAGTTCCATCTACTTGAAAGGCTGAGGAGGAAGAATCATTTGAGCCCAGCAGGTCAAGGCCCCAGTGGTCATGAATGTGCCAATGCATTCCAGCTTGGGCAACAGAGTAAGACTCCAGTTTAAGAATGAATGAATGAATAAATGTGAATAAATAGCCTCATGTGGCTAGTGGATAGCACGTGACTAAAAAGATAACTGAATTTCCTTTCATTGTTAGAATATCTCATTCATTACAATCTAAACTGAATAGACCATACGTTTTTTGGTTTCTCTTAACATCACCTGCTCTTAGAACAACAGCAACTTACTGGAGAGTGATGTATAAAGTGCAAAGGTTTTGAGGCTAGATAGTTCTTTCATTCTTGTTTCCTCCACGCTTTTGCAGAAAATGTGCTCCCAAGCATACAACTTTAGAAGTTTGATGCCTTTCAATATTTCATTTGTTTTCTTCAGTCTCTCAGTGGAATAATCCTATAAAACAAAGGGAATACAAAATAATGCTAGCAGCATCCAAGGAAATCAAAAAGGTAGTGGAAAGGGATTGGCTGAGGAGATCTTAATTTCTGACTGACTCTGCCACTAAATATGCTGTGAAATTCCCAAGAGAAGGGATTAAACTCTCTGTGCTTCATGAAATAAAGGGTTTAATTAGACAGCTTCAAAATGTTTTTTCCACTTAAAAACGCGTATATCTCTGTTGCTTTGATTTACACAAAAGCAATTTCTTCAATTTTACATGATGTCCCTGAGTAGTATCTGCAGATAATACAGACATAAATTTAAAGAAATAATAAAGAGACTTTAATGGTCCCTAACGTCAAAATCATTTTATGCATCCGACAACACTATCAGTCATACTTAGAAGAAGAAAAACAATGAATTTAAGAAAAGTCAGTTTTCTTCTTATTGGATAATGTGAGAGTACTGTGTATTCACCTTGCATCTTCATAATACAGTTATTGAAACCAAGCCTATTATCTTTAACTTCAAGAGTCTTCTACATATGTCTTTGTAAGCTCTTGGTTAAGGCCTAATTTAGATTTACTAACAGGCTGATTAATTGAAGAGTGATTTGTAGCTGATAAAAAAGTCTCAATTTAGCCAACTGTTTTAGCTTCCTCCACCACCACATATTCTGATAGAATTACTGATAATTATCAACAAAGTTAGTAGAGTGGCCAAACAATAGATAAGAGAAAGCAAAAGTAGGAAACAGTCTGTTTTGGTTCAGCTATACATGGTCTTAAGTGCCTATCAAATGATTGTTCAATGAGTAAGTGAATATGGCATGAAAAGCTAAATGAAAGACAGAAGTTTGGACATAGTCATCTCTCTCCTTATTCTCCCCTTCTACACCTTTCTGTATTTATGTGCTGGAGTAAAAAGGATAGAAGAATAGAAGGTTCAGACAGAAAAAATGAATAAACTCACCAGAAGCAGTAGAAAAACAAGTGATAAAAGCCACTTGTGTGACACACAACTCGTTTGTCACAGTGGAAACATGAACTTGAGTAACAATTCCATCAGTGGCAGCATCCCCAAATTTTACGCCTGATTCACAGACAGTCTTGCTCATATTTAATTGAACTTTATTTCTAAATATGTTGACAACAATTTTAATTATTTGCAAATATTTCTTTAAAAACAGCCAATTCTTACTCAAATTAAATGATTTCATGGCAAATTGAAGACAGAAAGGGTCAATAATTTGGGCTTTTTCTTGCTTGCCAAGTTGACCAGGAACAAATTCAGCTAGAGCAGCTGCCACTAACACATTTCAATGTAGCACTGTAGATCTTCACATGGTTCAAGTCTACTCCAGGGAAATTTAAAAACCTGACCTTTCACTTGTCCCTTGATCCATTTCTTCTATGTTAATAACTGACATCCAGTGGTCTTAAAGTACACTTTAGAGTATTCCTTAGACAAGTGACCTAACAAGATCCAAAGCCTCGTCATCTCAAGGCACTTTAAAACACTAGAATCTGTAATTCTAGTATTCTGAGTCAACAATCAAGTCTTAGATGTCCAACACACTTTAAAAATTGTTTTAGCAACACAGCATATAATTGCACCTAAGAATTGAAATGAACTATAATGATTCCCAAATAATCCTGAGTGATATGCATTCATTTTCTTTTTTTCAATAACTTTGTAATTGTGGCTGGTCTCAAACTCCTGAAATTTTGAGAGGTTAAAATTCTCACCTTGGTCTCCCAAAGTGCTAGGATTACAGGCATGAGCCACCGTGCCTGGCCTGTGCTCATTTTCTATAGTATAAAAATAAAACAGCCTTACTGGATTTTTCTCCTAAAGTTTCCAATAGATGTACTTACAAGTGTGCTCTTCTGAGCTTCTGCCAACTTCGTAGCAATGAAGTACTGAATTGGCGCAAGGAGCACAATGACAGCTGCACCAACCAATGCGCTTGATCCAAGCAAATTATAGAGCAGAATCACTCCCATTATGATCTAGGAAAAAAAACACATGGAAAAGGGAAAATGAATGGGGGTGTGGGAGCCACTGCATGAAAGGAAATAATTTTAGTGAAAATGTAGTATTTCTTAATTATTATATTAAGTTTATTTGGAAGTCAGCTCAACTGTGACAGTTGGGTTTAGTATGATTTATTTGTGGAAGGCTAAGTCTTAGGAATGTATTTTTAGTATGATGATCTGCACAACTGGTGTCAATCCGATTTATTGCATAAAGCTGCAGAATAGTCCCATGATGCTTCCAACCTTCTAAAGTAGTCTTCAATTTATTTAAAGGGCATACACTTTTTTCTTGAAAATGCTGTCATCCACTATAAACTTGACATTCTATATTCTGTTGGAGTTGTCCTAACTGTTCAAGGCTGAGAGGAAGGAAAGTAGGGGGCAGCATCATGATGTGAGTACAGGATGGTTGTCTGTGGACCGAAGGAATGATCTGAGCTCCTCACCTCCATGATTCCAGAAGTTGCCTAACGACAAGAAGGATGGCCCTAACTAAAAATGCAAAAAAACTAAAATTGGTGCTCCATCTTAACACATTTCCCTTTTTAAATTTATTTCCCAAAATCCATGGCCTACTCTCTCTGGTTACCACTTTCTTCTTCCTTTAAAAAGTCAAGGTTTAACACTGTTAACCATTCTCCCTGAATTGTTCTTTTTCCCCCCCTGGTGTTCAATTTATACCTCAAAATGTCAATTAATGAAATATAGCCATGCAGTTCAAGCATATAATTTAAGCCTATATGCCAATGATATACACTTAATAGCAGCTTTCCAAGGGTAATGACATATGTTTACTGCTTAATTAATTAGATACTTTGGAAATTCAAATTCCAATGGAAACAAAAAAATTCCTTGAGGTCACCATGGTGCAGTTATTTACAGATTTTGGTGCTCTTTAAATTATACCATATAGGTAGCTACCTAATTCACCTATGTATAAGTATATAGTGATAAAATAAGACAAAATAAATCTTAAATCTTATTTTCTGCAAAGCACTGTGCATGATATACGTTTTTATTTGAAGTGGTTTCCATTAAAAAATTAAAAGGCAAACAATAAATTAAAAATCAACATATCTTCTTTATTATTGCATGCTCTTAAAAAAATGTGGCACAAGAGCATAGGTGATAGATTGCATCAGATGAGATCTACAGTTTAACCTCCATCTGCAGAATGCAAAACTTGAGATAATTAAAGAATATCCAGCTTCACAATGAGAAAAAAACTGAACACATTTCTTTTTCTATTTTTATCTAATAGGGGAAAAACAGGTGACTTTAGTAAAACGTTATTTTATATAGAAAATAGCCTTCCAGTTTGTCAATGTTCTAACCACTTTATAAAGTTTGACATTTTGTAATATACTCACTATTGAAACAATGAGATGGATTAAAGCAATTGCTCTAGTTTAGAAATGCTAAAAGACAGTTCGCCAAAATGAAGGTCAAACTGTGATTCTGTGACTTGCATGGATTCAAACAATACTATTAACAACTAACAATTACTGAGTGCCTATGAAATGCTAGGCACTATACTAGATGCTATAAACACATTAACTAATTTAATCTTGAAAATTACACATCTCTGTAAGGCAGAGTATTCCCATTTTACAGTTAAGGAAATTTATGCCTTGAGGAGTAAAACATTTGTATAAATGAAGGGAAAAGCAGATATTTGAACCTAAGCAGTATAATTTCAAACTCCACTTTCTTAACCTAGTCTATAACATTTCTGATTCTTAGCTTTCTTGTCTATAAAAAAGGATATAATTACATTTTCACATTCAAAAATTAAGCCATTTGCTGAGACAAATGTCTTACTGCTCTTTTTGTTTTATTTTCTCTGCAAACAAGAACCTTACTAATATTGATCTACCTGAACAGGCATAGCCCATAGATTGGGACACAGGAACAAAAACCACATGAGTTGATTGGTTTCAATGGCGACCAAGTTGTTGATCTGTCCGAGAGTCATCTCACCCATGGATAAGTTAGACGTAGAGAGCCTAAGGATTTTATTGTATATCATGGCCTGCAAGAAAAAAAAATGTGCCTAAAGTTCCAAATTTAAAATCAACACTGTGATTACTTATTTTCAATGAAAAATTTTTTTAATTTTTTGACAAAAAAGAAAGAAAGCCATTTTCTTAAACTGTCCACTACGGGTATTTTTATTTTAGCATAGTTGCTTTCAGTCCTCAACTAAATACAAACTTATTTTTTTAATGATACAATCACAGCATACATTCGGCTTTAAACATAAGCTCTAGAGCAAATAGAAATGGGAATATAAGTAAATGCAAGATTTCAAAATATTTTTATTAATATATTATTTTAAAAGTTATTTTCATTCAATGACAACCAATTCCTGATCAAAACCCCACATGCCCATGCCATAAGAGATAAGTTCAACTAGTAGGACCTTATCAAACTGCAAAGCTTCTGTAAAGCAAAAGAAATCATCAATAGAGCTGGAAGACAGGCCACAGAATGGGAAAAAATATTTTCCAACTGTATATCTAACAAAGGTCTAACATCCAGAATCTACAAGGAACACAAATGTACCAAAAGAAAAAAAGCCCTATTAAAAAGTGGGCAAAAAATTTGAACAGATACTTCTCAAAAGAAGACATATGAACAGCCATCAGCCTTCTTAAGAAACAAAGATAATTCAAAACTTTATGTACCAGTAAAGCTCCACGGAGGTTGATGCCAGTCTCTATGGTTACATAGTAGGAAGCCTGCAAAAATGTCCTTTGCAGAATAAGAGCCAGGAAGAGAAGAACTGCTAGAACATGAGAATTTTCAAGAAATTCCTTTGATGACAGAGTTTTTGAAATCTTATCCCAAAAGAAAAAAGAGACAAAATTAGTCTTTTAATATACCAATTGTACAGTCTGCATTTATTTCCCCAAGGAGACATTTTTAAAATATAAAACAGTATCTTTACAATACAACAGTATCATGAGCCACAGTAAGGCATGGACTTTCTCCCATAATGTCTACAGACACAAATACAAATAAGTTCAATGCATACAATTTCCAACTGATTAATAAGATTGCTAGAAATGTCTAATTGTAAAAAAAAAAAAAAAGTAAATTTTAGTTTTAAAAAATTTGAGTGCATTTCCTGCAAAGGTATATTCTACCTTAGTTAAATGGAAAGTAGTTTATAGAGAGAGATGTTAGTTTAGGCTATAATTGAGAAACAGAAACCACAAAATGAATAGCTGGTTAGCAAGACTAGCATATGTGAAAAAAATACAATTTCTCTACTCTTTTTTTAAAAATATTTTTTATTATGGTGTTGTGGGGTACAGTTAAGGGTTAGGTATACAAGTACGTTTCATTCAGGCACCTTGTTGATAAGAGGTGTTTTCCCGTCCTCAGACAGATATTTACTGCCATTGATCCCATCTCCCTCCCCCCACCATAGCTTCCCACTACTGTCAGTCATTATTAGTTTAAAATAATTCTATACAGCTGACTTTTTCTGATTTTCACATATCTTAATTTATGTTAATGAAATAAATCATACATTACAAAATATGTAAATTAGTTATTGATTTCAACAATATGACACTTCCAGTGACAAAACTTAGCTTACAAAATATTGTTTTAGTAGGAATATAACTGAATTCAACATAAGGTTATATAAAATTGACTGATTTTTGCTTTTAACAATAGTTTATGGTAACTTGTTTGTAAGACGAGAGGGAAAGATAACACTTAAGTATATTATGCTAGTTTGGATACTCCTCTTTTTTTCTTTTATCCAAGCTGAACCCTCACTCTGTCACTCAGGCTGGAGTGCAGTGGCACGCTCCAGGCCACCACAGCCTCAACCTGCTGGGTTCAGGTGATCCTTCTGCCTCAGCCTTTCAAGTAGCCGGAACTACAGGTGTGTACCACAATGCCCAGCTAATTTTTTTATTTATTGTGGAGATGAGGACTCACCATGCTGCCCAGGCTGGTCTTGAACCTGCAGGCTCAGGCAATCCTCTCTCCTCGGCCTCCCAAAATGCCGGGACCACAGGTTTGAGCCACTGCACCCGGCCGATACTCTTTATTTTTAATGACTTAGAGCTACTAAAATTCTAGTTTCAGTCCCTTCCTCTTCTTCCGTTGGAATAGATACAAACGTATAAGTTCTGTTCCTTCTCAGAAGGACACATGGTTAAAGTGTAAGGAAGAAGGATAATGGAAGCACTCTATGTGATATTTAGACATCTGTGTGTAATTAAGCTAGTAGGGATAAAATAGCACAAAAGTGTAATCAATGTTAAAAATATCTGGTTCTCTTCAATAGTTGAATACTAATGTGTGCAAGGATCTGGACTAAGATTATGGACATAGATATGAACAGTTTATCATAATTTTGTTCCATAAGTTTACAACCTAGTAAGTTAAATATATCCATAAATAATATACTTTATTGTGCATAGTATGGTCTAGTAAGTGCCAACATTAGTAAAGAGTTCATAAGGGCATATCAAGGGAGCCAAATACCAACCAGGATGATCACAAAAAGCTTCACAGAAGAGGCAGCATTTATTGTACACTCCCACAATGTATAACATTTTAATAGATGAAAAAAAAACAGGACGAAAAATCAGATTGAAAGAAGAGAAAAAGAAAGTTGACTCATCAGACTAGAAAATCTATCTGTGAAACAATGGAAATCAGTTTTTGTTTTAGGAAGAAACTAGAAAGTTTATGATGTAAACTTTTAGAACAAAAAATAAAAGATTATATATTTGTAACGGTAAATATGTGGTTTTTATATTATATAGCTCCAAAATAATAGCATAACATCTAACAAAAATATCATAACGTGACTAGTCCTGTCATTGTGAAACAGGGTGATGGCTTTTATTATATAAGAAAAGAGTCACAGCCTCCAAAAAGTGATTCAACACCCCTCATTGACTCATGCACCAACATTCTTTAAAGGATTGCTATAAAGATCAAATAAAACAATCAATATGAAATTTCTTCACATAGTTTCTGGCACACAGTAGATTCCTGTTAAATGTTTATAGGGTCTATTCTGAGAAATAATTTTGCTGACATAGCCACGCATGGTGGTGGCTCATGCCTGTAATCCCAGCACTTCAAGAGGCAAAGGTGAGAGTGTTGCCTGAGACCAGGGATTTGAGACCAGGGACTCAAGACTGGCCTGGGCAACTTGCAAGACCTTGTCTCTACAATAAATCAGGAAAATTAGCTGGACATGGTGGCAAGGGCCTTAGTTCCAGCTACTTGAAAGGCTGAAGTGGAAGGATCAACTGAGCCCAGCAGATTGAGGCTGTCGTAGCTGTGAGCAGCATGCCACTACACTCCAACCTGGGTGCCAGTGCTGAACACATTCAATCAATTATTATGTAAACATGTGATTTTTTTTTCTGCAAGGGAAATTGTTGTTCTTCTTTCTTTTAAATAGCATTCAACTCACTGTAAAAACCAAAACAAACAAACAAAACTACTCATAAAACCGCCTTAATAAAAAGTGACAATTACAGTGAAATCTGTCAATAACGTGTCTCCTTTGAAAAGCGCCATATACTTACTCCAGTTGCGTTATTTGTTCCATTCTGGGTTTCATTCACACGCTGAACTATTCCAGAAATACAGAGCGGCCCAGCAAAACCCAGTAAGTCAGCCAGATAGCGGAATGTACTACTAAGGAGAATTGGCCGCCCAAAAGCTCTGTACATTGCAAGCCATATAGATGGAGTACGATTTGGATGATCAGCGACTTTTTTCTGAAAGAAAAACCAGATGGAACAAAATAAAATTGCCTAGTGCAGCAATTAATCTGAGCAACCAGGTAAATTCCTTCTGATGGTTCTGAAGATATTTCAGAAGTTTAAAAATAGATGTTGAGCCCCTTTCAGTGAAGTATGCATAATTCTCTATTCTTGTACTCTATGTAAAAAGTAGCTACTGAACACATTTTAATGAAATAGAGAGAATGAGAAAATACAGTTTTTGTAAGATTGTATTATTTTTAGTCATCCAAGGATTACATAAAATTCTAAACGATGAATTCATTTTTAATTCCCTTTAATTTGAAAAATGGTATTTGTCATGAAAATTACCAATAATGTTGCATGGAAAAGAAGATGGTAAAGAACAAGAGTCAAGGTTATTGACATACTGGTCAAGATCTCTGGAATTACTAGATCACAGCCAGTTCCTACAAATTAAACAAAACAGATCATCATAACCTCAAGTTGTTTTTCCTCCAAGTATTTCCAATTTCCATGAATAGTAGCCAATACTTTAAAAAATTATGATGGACTTGTATTTCCTAGGTATTCCTCAAAGAAATGCAAAATGAAGAAGGCCATCTATGCCTAAATCAATGCATGGCTTCACACATCTACAGTTGTTTGTGGCAAAGATTTTAAGACCTGAACAATCATCATAATTAAGCCTTGGGGAGTAGGTAAAGTTTTTTTTTCATTGTGGCAAATAAGTTAACTCAATGAATTAGAGTTGTGTTTCATATTCAATCCCTTGTTAGAATGAATAATGTGAGTGTAGTCTAAAGTTTATTAAGATAAGACATTAATACACCAACTTCAAGCTCATCTCTATTGCAAAAAACGTTCAGAAAACTTAAGCTATGCTTAGGCGAAATTGAAAATCTTTACTTTAGCAGAGAAGTTTAAAAATTTTTTATGCAATATGTTCCCTGAGGTAAAATTAGAGAAATGACTCAAGTTCATTTGTAGTAACCATTTCCTGCAATATTAATTTCATAAAGCACATTTATGATATAAAACAGAAGTCATTTTCATCATTAACCATAAATGCTTTGTTGATCTTGATTTAGAACCACCAAAAACTTTTTAGCTGATTCACCATACCCTGTTCCTCTTCAGTATTGTTGAGAATACCAATATTTAAATAATACTGACATTTGTAGATGATTACAATAGAAAACACATCTACCACTGTGGATAGCATGCATGACTATTCAAAACAATAAAAGACAAAATTAAAATATCTGAAGTCTTTCATCTTTAAATGTTTTAAAGCATTATTAATACATAAAAAAAAGTAACAGAGGAAACCAACTTTGGCAGACAAATAGAATGATACATGAAGTAGGCAATGACCCTTTATTTAATTTCTTTTCCAAAGTCTGAACTACAGAATCCAAACTTTAGTCAATAAATAACATAAGGCCTTAATGTTTTAAAAGTGACTATTCACAGATAACAAAGTTTTATCTAACAAATTTTTCACAAGGTGTTTGAGAAAAGAGTTAATAAAAATTCCAAGAATTATTAGCATTATATGGTAACATGGATATGGTACATAATAGAACTTAATTCTTACTTGGTCACATATCCCAAAGAAAAGAAAGTACTCTCTCTATCCTTCCTCATGTATTAACCAGGCAACTAACACAATAACTATACTTTACTGGCTTTTTTGGTCTTTCCTCAGTGGCCCATTAACATGATTCAAAACTATAAGGGAAGACAGATGGAGAAAATCTGCTCTTTCTTAACTATAAATATTATTTAAGCTTTGTGTCTTTATATTTAATAGGCTCAATCTCTACAGTTAAGAGCATGGAAGACAGATATTAAATTACCTTTTGTTCTTCATAAGCATCTTTCAGGCAAACATAATTTGTGACTGCCCTCATTGCTATTGGCAATTTTCCAATTGCCTTCAGATCAATAGGCTTTTTATGAGCAGATATGATAAGTGTGTTCATCCACCAGTATGTTGCTTTTGACAATAAATTCACAAATGGTTGAAGGAATCTCACTCCCAGATCCTGGAGGTCTTCAGGAGGCTTTACTTTCTGAGGATTCATGAAGAAGACATATCTCTGTGGCAAAAAAAAAAAAAAAAAAAATTCACAGTATAACAAATAGCCCAATTCTTTTTCCACATGTTAAAACTAAAATTTTCATTTCAAGTGATCAATATTTTAATGCATCCTTCCATCCCTTTCTGCAATATTCTTTGAAATATTTCTTTCCTGTTGTGAGTAGAGTAGTTAAAATGCCAGAATTTCACATTAATCCTCTTGGGATCAATCTAAAAGATCAATTAATCTCTTAAAAGATAGTTATTATGAAGGGTCAATCTTTCATGATATCCTATGATAGGGTCAACTAAACGAAGGTTTTTACATTGTTTAAATTTTAAATCGTGCTCTTAAACCATTGTTGAGTTATTCTGTTAAATTGTGGTTTGGCTGATATTAACTAACTGTTCTCCACATTCATTGTAGCATGTATCTTCCCACTCAAGGAACAAATTGAAAGGTCTTTAATGGGAAATGAATATGAAAATGTCTTCTCTAGTATCTCATACAGTATAACTGGCAGCATTAAGTGGTAAAAAGTACAATAGATTTGTAATTACAGATCATATATGGGTCTTGACTTTATTACTTTTGATGTATATCTAAAGTTATATATATAGAAGTTTCTTTATCAATGAAATAAGTGAACTGGATTAGATAATCTTTTAAGTTCTAAATTTCAGAGAATACAGTACTTTGCTTAGGCCCAGTGTGTTTGAGACCAATCATGGATGATGGAACTTCCTGCCAAACATTATTTCTTCTATAATATGAACTGAACACAATGTTTGACACATAGTAGGCATTTGGTCAAACACGATCTGTGAATTACTAATAGATTCTAGGGTTATACGAAGACTTTTGAGACATTAATGGCCTGAAGCTTTGTGATAAATTCAACTTTATATTTACAAATATAAGTCAAATGCATTTGTTCATCCTCATAAATGCTAATAATTTCTGGTTAATCATAATCCGTAATATCAGGGTCTTGAATCCAAGTAACTAAACAAATTATCAAATACCTACTCTGACCCGAATGACGTTGATCTCCACAGCCATCAAGAGCCCATTCAAGATGACCATCATGCCTGTAATGCAGAAACGCAGGTCTGATATGCCCCAGCCAGACTGCCAGTACTTGACCAATTTTATTGTTTTTGTAATAAAGGCCATGACCCAATACAGGAATAGGGCTGAAACAATGAAAGAAAAAGATACATTATTTTCTTGAGCTTTTAAACTTCATTAACATTTTAACATAAATATAATGCTTTTGAATAACAAAGGCAATTTTGAATACTTTATATATTTCTACAGTTTTACTTATATGTTTTAGTGTACTTTTGGAATTTTGAATTGAAGAGGTAATAACTTTAAAATGTTGAGTGCTTCCACTCTGATCCTACATGATAAATAGGAAGATGTAAGCAGACATGTAAATAGGGTAATTTAGACTTCAAATTTATGTGTAATTCTATAAACTTTAAAAGTGGCTTTATCTTCTGATCTTGCTTACAAAGAGACATGATTATAGAAATAATTAACAATTGCTGTCTGTATAACCTATCCAATAGGTGTGTGGCAAGTCCAAGGGGTATGTCTAATGCCATACCCAGGAATTATCATGGAATTCATGTAGCTGTGTAATAGTATTTCTACTTTACAGATCATCAGTCAAGTAGTAAGTGACTTTTCTTCTTACTCAAATGGTTTAAAACACCAAGCGCATCTGCAGAACACAGAGATGAGCTATGATCCTACAGATTAAAACCCAGATCTCAAGCAGACCAGAAAGGCAGGGATTACACTGTCTCAGAACCACGACTAGCATTGTACCACAAATATAGCAGAGACTTTTCTAGAGATCTGTTGGCAAGGATTAAGTCAACTTTGAACTTTTAATAAAGGTCAGTATAAGAGAATGTGATATAAGAAAGAAGAAATCTAAAATACATAAAAGATAATACAGTTAGATAGCACTTATCAGAGCCAGAAAAGTTAAGAGTGACATAACCTTCTTACTAAAAAAAACAAAAACAAAACAATATTGGCATACAAATTTTATATATATATTGTTTTAACTTAAAATACAGAGATGTTAGAGCAGATTTTAAAAAAAAGAACAGACCAGGGTATATGCTATTTAAAGAGTTCACCTTTAATATTAGAAAGAGTACTTTGAAAATAAGTGGATGGGAAAGATATATGATGAAAACTGTAAGTATAAGAAACCTGGAGTGGCTATATTTGTATGAAATAAAATAGACTTCAAGATAAAGAATATTATCAGAAATAAAGAATTTTAATAATGATAAAAGGGTCAAATTTTTAAAAAGATGTAACAATTAAAAATATGTATATGCCTAATGAAGACTTCGATGTTGGTCAGGCACCATGGTTCATGCTTGTAATCCTGTAATCCCCAATATCGCAAGAGAATTGCTTGAAGCCAGAAATTCAAGACCAGAGTAACACAGTGAGACCCCACTTCTAGAAATAGTAACAATAATAAATAAAAAGTAGCCAGACATGATGGCATATGCCTATAGTCCCAGCTACTCGGGAAGATAAGGCCAGAAGATGACATGAGCCCAAGAGTTTGAGGGTACAGTGAACTATGATTGTGACGCTGCAATCCCCAGCTTTGGTGACAGAGAGAGACTCTGTCTCTGGGGAAAAACAAACAAACAAACAAAAACTAAAACCTATCTGGACACTATTAACCACCTTGAACTATTTGATCTTTATAAAACTATTTGATATTTGGTACTATAAAAATATTCCCAAAATCTTCAGAATATACATTATTGTTAAGTGCATATGGTACTGGCACAGACTATATGTTTAGTCAGAAAACAAAGAGCAATAAATTTAAAATAACAGAAATTATATAGAGTATGTTTTCTGATCACAATAAATTTAAATTTAAAAATCAAAAACAATTTTCTATTGCTACTTAACAAGCTATCATGAACTCAGCAGCTTAAAACAGCATACGTTTATTATCTCACAGTTTCTAGGAATTAGGAGTCTGAGCATGGGTTCTCTGCTCCAGGGTCTTACCAGGCTGCAATCCAGATGTGACTGGAACTGCAGTCCCAACAAAGTTTGACTGATTTGGGACCTTCCTCCTCACCATATCTTATTGGCTAGATGGAAGACAGGCCCTACTCACACTCAAGGGGAGAGGATCATACAGGGTATGAACACCAGACATGGAGATAATGGAGGTAACCTTCAGATCTTTTGTACAATAAAATATCAAGAAAACTCCAAATATTTGGAAATTAAACAATACATTTCTAATAATCTACATGTTAAAGAAGAAGCCACTAGAAAAATGAGACAATATTTCAACTAAATTGTAGTCAAAATACTACATAGTTAAAGACTAGGAATGCAATTAAAAGAAGACTTAGAGGAAAGTTTGTAGCTTTAGACATTTATTTTAGAAAAAAAAAGTCCAAAATAAATGACTTGTATTTCTACTTTAAAAGTTAGGAGAAGAAGAACAAAGAACAACATCAAAAGATGAAAACAGTAGAGATAAGAGTGGGAAGCAATACAATTTTTAAAATGATCCTTTGATGAAATAAACAAACTCAATCATATCAACAAAATTGAGTATTTAAAAAAGATTACTAAAATTGGTAAGTTCCTAGCTAGACAGATCAAGAAAAAGAGAAAGGAGGACATAAATTACCAATATTGAAGGAGCTATCTCTATATATCTTACATACTTTGAAGGATAATCAGGCAATATCATGAACAACTTTACGAAAATATATCCAAAAATTTACATGAAATAGAAAATTTCTTAAAAATTGTAACTTACTGAAACTAACAAGAAGAACTAGTACTCTGAAAAGTCTATATCTAACACAGATATAAATTCATAATTTAAAATCCTTCCTTAGTTAAAATTCCATGCCCCAGTGACTTCACTGGTGACTTCTACTCAACATTTAAGGAGGAAATAAAGTAGTCTTATACAAAGACTTTAAGAAAATAGAAAAGGAGATAATATTTTCCAAATCACATTTTAAAGTCAATTTAACCCAGCATATGAAAACCTGACTAAGATATTACAAGAAAATAACAGACCAGTATTTCTCACCCTCGTACAGGGTGGCGGGGGGAAGGGATATATATACCTCAAGGGAGGTTATCTACGTGTTACTTTTCGACGTTGAATTAAATTACAGTAGCAATTTGCAGTATGGCATTGGCTCAACTGTGCTTCTGCCATTCTCTTTGATGTCCTACCTGTCCGTGGTGACATTTGTATTAATTCGATTAAGGCCATCTTCTGAACTAACGTCACACTTAAAATATGTATACATTTTTTGGTACCTACTGTAGATGTTAAAAGCCTAAACAAAAAAAAATCTAGAGATATCTAGTATTCATAGTATATCATGACTATGTGTGGTTTACCCAAGGAATGCACTATCACTTTATTTGAAAAATAGATCAATGCAATTTAGCACATTAACAAAAATATAATTTTTTCAGTGGATGTAGAAAAAAACTTTAATAAAATTCAACACCTTTTTCATTATTTTAAAACCACTCTGAGAATGCTTTAAATAGAAGAAAATTTATTCACCAGATAAAGGTCTCCTATTAAAAAATCTATAATTAATGTTATAATTAATTATGAAAACCATTTCTCCCCTAAAATCAGGAACTAGGCAAGATTTCATTCTTATCATGTCTATTTAGCATTTTACTGGCGATCCTAGGTATGAACAATAAGGCAAGAAAACAAACAGAACAACAAAGCATAACAAAGGATGAAAAAAAATGTCTCTGTAGATGGCAAGTTTGTTGATCTTGAAAATCCCGAGATCCTACAAAGAAAAAACTGGAAGTAATGAGTGACTTTCCAATTTCTAATGTTACATACACAAGGACAATATACACAATCAATTGTATTTTGTACAATGGCAGTAATAATTGAAAAATAAAATTTTGAAATGCAATTCCACTTACAATTGCAGAAGGAAAAAAACATTTTCAATACATTTAACAACACACGAGACCTCTACAGTAAAAACTACAAACCACAAACCATTGCTAAGGGAAATAAAAGGCCTAAATAAATGAGGAATAGATTATGAAGCTTAATATTGTTAAGACATCAATTGCTTCCCAAAATTGTTCTGTACAGTCAATGTAATCCTCATAATAATCCCACTAGTTTGTTAAAATAGAAATTGCAAACCTGATTTTAAACCATACATCGAAATGCAAAGGAACTAAGATACCCAAAGCAATCTTGGAAGAAAAACAAAGAAAAAAGTATAACTTATAATTCATGACTTCAAAGACCTCCAAAGCTATGGTGATCAAGAAAAGATGATAGTGACATAAAAATTCATTAACAGTTTAAAGAAACAGAAATAGATCACACTTAAACAGTCATTAGATTTACTTTTTTTTTCTAATGGAAGAACCAAAGCAATCTGTTGGGAAATGGAATGTCTACCCCATCAAATGGAGCTGGAACACACTGAAATCCACTTGAAAAAACAAAAACAAAAAACTTTGACACCTACCTTATACCATATACATAATTAATTTTAAATGGATCATCGTCCTAAACATAAAAACTGAAACAATAAAGCATCTAAAGCTAAACAGGAAAATAATAAAAAATCATTTGATGGGGATGGTAAAGATTTCTTAAGACACAGAAAACAATAACTAAAAAGAAGAAATAAATTATACTACACCAAAATTCAAATTTAAATTCTCTGCTCAACAAAATATTTTGTTAAATAATTGAACACACATGCTACAGACTGAGAGGAAAATAATCTCAAAACATATATTTGATGACATACCAGTATGTAGTACATATAAAGTACTTCTACAATCCAATGGTAAAACTGCAATTAAATTTTTTAAATAGGCAAAAGATACAAAAAGCCACTTCCCAAAAATAACAAATGTCCAGTAAACTCATCAAACTGTACAACTTCATTAGTCATCAGGGAATACAATTAACCACAAAGTGTTACCAGTACACACCCACCAACATGACTAAATTAGAAACACTAAGGTCACCAAATGTGGGTGAACCTGTGGAACTGGAACGTCCATAGATTTGGGGTATATAAAATGATACAAACAGTTTGAGAAAAGATCTGTCAGTTTCTTACAAATATAAAATTTTATCCACCTATCTTATGACCTGGAAATGTCACTCTTAGGTATTTACCCAAGAGAAATAAATACATATAGCCACAAAAGTACATGTACAAGAATGTGGATAGCAGCTTTTTTGATTTCATAGTCAAAACCTGGAAATAGTCCAGGCATATATTAACAAGAGAATGAAAAACAGTAATATATTCATACAATGGAATACTATCCAACAATTACAAGAACAAAATACTGATCTATTCCACACTATGGGTGAGCCTCAAAAAATTATGCTGAGATAAAGAAGTCTTACTCAAAATTGTTTAGACTACATGATTCCATCTATGTGAAGTTCTAAAACAGGCAAATCTAGTCAATGGTGGGAAAAAATTCAGAATAAACATTGCCTCTGTGGAGGTGAAATTGGGGATTGGCAAGGAAGGGACATAGGAAAACTGACATGGATAATGGCTATGTGGTGATAGGGTTATACAGGTGTATGAATTTAGCAAATTAAGATCTCTATGTTTATGTATGTAAATTTTATCTCACAAAAATAACTGTAGACATATATTTAACTCTAATATTTAACTCTAGTTAATGCTATGCATGAACTGTTCAGGAGCAAAACATTCTAATGTCTACAACTTAATTTAAAATGCGGCACAATTAAGATGGATAGAGGGATGAACAGAAGGATAGACAGATGTTGACATGTAATTAAATAAAAAGAACAATTGTAAATTGAAGAATCTAGGTGGTGGGTAAATAGAAATTCACATGATGCTTTCAAATTTCTGTATGTTTGATGATTTTCATAATGCAATGTTAGAACACAGTTTCTAGTTTTGTGGTCTTAAAATAAGAGTAATTTTTCTAGATACAAAATTTTTATTCCTAAAATAATGACAAAGTTACACTGTCTTTTATCTCTGCTAGTTCTTCTAGCAGTGTTTTCAAATTAAGCTTTCTGACTTGGATCTGCATAACAATGTCAGCCAACTATGATCACATTTCTTTCCAAATATTATTCATATGTACATTCCTTTTCAATTACATCACACAACTTTTTTTTGTCACCATCAAGTTTTCAAAAATGTATATCTAACTTCTTAAATTCCTAACGCTATGTATGTTTTTGCAGTTAACTGTTGGAATTTCACTTTCCTCCTCCTCCTCCTTATCCTTCACCTCCTTCTCCTCTTCCTCCTTCTTCTTCTTCTTTGGCATCTTTAGATTTCTGTGATAATGTCTACCTCCCATTTTGTACCAAAGAGCTTTCTATTAAGATGATTTCAACTTCGACAAGCCTTTTAAATTAATATTTAACCCTGTATATCTTTTCTTAAATTTAGATTGTCTTTGCCCAATCATATAATATGAAATAACATAGAATTAAATAATCAATATTTTTCATGCTCTCATTTACAATTGTAGTGTCCTCTGGACAAATGAATAAAATACTATGTGCGTGTTTCATTATTTCTTCTTCTAATTTCTCTATCAGTGGTCAACATCATTTTTATCATGTAACAATCAAATGAAATCTATGAACTTCAGAAACTGTAAGCATTCATTCATATAAACAGACAATTCTGCCCACAATTTTAGGAGGTTCATAGACCCCTGAAACCTATAAGGCAAAAATAAAATTAGGATTTTTTAGATAGTGCCTGATTTCCACAGGACAAGAGGGCAAGGGAGGCTAATAAGGCAATCTTAGTCATGATGCAGATGTGATGTGAGTGCTGTGCTTAAGAGACAGCTACTTCTCAAGGCAGCATTCTTTTCACCACACTATGAAGCATTCTCTACTGCATAGAAACCTCTGATGCCCCAGCAGTAATTCTAGGGAAACACGGCATTCCAACAGCAATAAAAGGCTTAGAACTTTGGGAAGTGCCTCAGGACTCCCAACCAGAGGCAGAAACACGTAGAACTAGATGAGATGACTTGCTTATGGTACAACAGCTCTTCACAAGAGCTCTGACTCTCAGAGTACAACAGAAAGCAAAAAGGCTAGCACATGCCCTCCACTTTCTTCCCACCGCATACTGACACACCACCAGGGGCATTATTTATGGGATAACAGATGAAGTAGGGGAATAGAATTTTCACAGCCTAAAGCAACTCAGTTTATCTTCAAGTCCACATTTATTGTACAACTACAAGAGAACTAATTATTGTACTTCCCCCCTACTCCCCACTCCCAGCCCATTCTGATAGTATTCACTATGAGGAATAACAAAAACAAATAGCTCCTTGGGGGAGAAAAAAAACTTGATCATACATACCTAAAAGTAATTTAGGAAAATTTGACGTTTCAATATTATGATAATAAACTATTGATGTTGTAGTGGCAACAAATCCCATCACGGCTGGCATGAAAAGGTGGAGATGCCTCGACTCCCACCGCCTATGGAAAGCAGTACAATGTCAGGGTCTAACACTGATGGCTCCAGATAGTTTCTCATTTTTTCTCCAATTTTTTTCATTAAAACTCTCTTTCAGCAATACAATTTTTAAAATACAGAGTGCAGTAGTTACTCAGAGAATACATAAGGAAAAGATACACTGAAAGACATAGTCCTGCAAAAAGATTTAGTTTAACACAGAGGACTCAGTAAACACTGCAAACTATACCTTAAAATGCTTACAACAAAAACAAATATACAAGAAATGCTGAAATAATTTAACTAAAGCAAGTAAAACTAGTCAGCTGGATCTGAACTCTAATATATGTGAAAAGTATGCTTATTCCTTTGACAACTTTCCCAACTTTATGGTCTACAGTGATTTTTCAATTCTCATTAATTCATTCAATACATATGTATCTGCTGGTCCAGACACTGTATTAGGTTCTTGGATGCAAGAATGAACAAAACAAGATATAATTTCTGTGGTCACAAAATCTACAGTCTACTGGAGATGTCAATAGCAAACAGGATACTATAACATAGTAAGGAACAGTGAGAGCACACAGAGCCATGCCTAGCACAGAGAAAGATTTGTGAAAGTGACTTCTATCCTGAGACCTTAAGAATAAGAAAGTGCTACCTAGAGGATGAAGAAAGGAAGATTATTCCAGACAAAGGGCCCAGACGTGTTCTACACTATTACAGACAATCCAGTACAATTGCAAGGAGACAAGGCTTCACCCTGAGGGCAACAGAGTTCCTAGTGAATCAGAGATTTAGGACCAGATATACATGGCAGACAGTCCTAAACTTTACTGGCATTAATAATGCCACAGAGTAGGACATTTAACTTGTTCCAAATTACTTGAACATGTTAGTACATAAATGGTATAGAGAAGAGAGTGACTAGTTGAAGACTGAGGGAAAAGGAAACATTTGAGAAGTCATTTCAGAAGACCTAAGCTTAACAGTGGAAACTGAAATATGAAAAGGAACCCACTGCCAGGAAAGTGGTGCACAGGTTCCACTTTAAAAAGAGGGAGCAGAAAAATGCAAATACATAAAAGCACGAAAGAGTGTAACATGTTCAAAATTCCAAGCAGTTTAATATTACTGAAATAGAAAGTTTAAGATAGGATGCAGCATGAATGACTTTGTGTGTCATGGTAAGGGGCTGGAATCTTATCCTCCTATGGAAAATTGAAACACTTTAACAGATAGGCAGGATGGTCAGACCTGTGTTTTAAACAAATTGCTCTGTCAATAATGGGAATGAGGGAAGTTGATAGGTAATATGTGGGTCTGTTGTAGCGGGAGAGAAATGGAAGGAAGAAAAGGAGCAACGTTAGAAACCTTAGTTAGAAATTATGGGAATAAGTCAGGTGACGACTGACACTAAAGGCCTGACAAGTCTTGGCAGCAGTAACATGGAGGGAATAATACACTTAGAAAAGATTAATTGTTAACATGAACGCATCTTAACAGTGTTTGGGTATGAGAGTAATGGCAATGGAGAGGTAGAAAATAATTCCTAGGGTGTCTGGGTAGATAGTTGTGTGACCAAATAAGATTTTAAGAGGACAAGTAAACTGGAGAGTAGAAATGAGTAAGTTTCGGAAGAGATATGTGAATTGTGGAAGGGTCTAATAAAAGCAAAGGGCATTATCTAGTAGGTAAGTGTATGTAGAGATCTGGAACATGATCAATGATATACATTGGAATCAATAATACAGACTTGATAACAAAACGTAAAAGTAGTATGGTAGCACTTAAAAACCATACACCACCTCCCATAAATAGTTCAAAATGATCAAAGAGTAGGAGATATTTCATCAGTAGAGAAATTAGGGAATGCTTCTAATAGTCTCTGATTGCTGAACCAAAGAAAGAATCCCAAAGTCACTTACTAAATATTTAAGAAATTGAAAAATAAGCACACTCCTTAGCAAAGTCTGTAAAATGTGGTCTCAGTCATACCCAGAATAAAGTTCATAATTTTAAATGAATTCAACAAGAAAAACTTATAATACATAAATTAAATAGTCAATTTAAGAAATTAGAAAAAGAATGACAAAACAGTACTAAGGGGAGCAATAATAAAGAATTAATAAAGATAACAGTAGCCACAGTAAGGTTTTACATTTATCATGGCTTTTCTTTATTAGGAATTTAACGTATCTTTTAACCATGTTAGTATTTGTATATTAGGATGACTATTATTTTGTATTTTGTTAATTCTCTATTTCCAAAGCTTCATGGGTTTTGAGTGGTTCCCCCAACCCTATTTTTTCCCTTAAGCTCTGTTATTTTTAAAGTATGATTTGCAGACCTCAATGGCTTGTCGGAACAACCTGTGTCCCATGATACCAAAAAATCTTCAGTCAGCAACTTAGAAGGATAACTAAAAAAAGCATTACATCATGAAGGTCAAAAGAATCAATTCATGAAGAGAAAATAATTAAATGAAATCCTAAGTGCGGGCTTGCAGGCTCAGGCCAGTCCACCGGTCAGTCAGTATTGCAAACATTACATGGTAGCACACTTAATCGATATACAGATGTTGTAGGTTAAACATTCCGCATCAAACAGAGTAACATTTAACGTCAAGAGAAAAGGGATAGGAAAGAGGGAGAATGACATGGACAAGGAGTGTGTCCTGCCTGATCCGAGGGTTGTCAGTGCCTCTCAAGGAAGAGTCCTTGATTTGAACAGAGCCTGTGGCCCCAGATGCTGAGTGCTAACAAAGGTTTTTATATATTACTTTTAGAATTTGATAGATTAAATAGAAAAAAATCAAAACAGAAGATTTTAGGAATTCAATCAGTAAACTCAGTAAAATTTTGTCTCCTACAAAGAATATATATTATTTTCTAATGTTTATCAAATACTTACAAAATAATCAAATATTTGACTATAATGAGAATGTTAATAAATTCCAAAATTAATTTTACATGTTCTAATAATAAACTAATTAAATTTAAAAGAACACTGAAAATGATTCCTAGACCTAGAAGAGTATCTAAATGAAAATCACAGATTATTTAGGTAAAAATAAAAAGAAGAACAAAAACATGTGCAAAAGAGATGAAGACATTCCAAAAGAAAAATTAATAGCTTTAAATGTGTGTATTACTAAAAAAAAATCAAATATTCAATTACGAAAGCCTTTGCATTTTCACTAATTATAATGAGCATTTGTGATATATCAAGTAAGAATAGTTCATAAAGATTTTGTTTAAAAACAGAAAGAAGGAAGGAATGATCAGCAGTGTCAAATGTAATAATTATGATAAAGGTGAATAGGTTTCCATTAAGGTGTTATTAATGATCATGGAGATTCTTAAAAAGCAATTTCCAGAACAAGACAGGGCACAAGAGAAAGCAAATTAAATTTGGGATTATAGAAGTAACCAGAGATGATTTTTTGAAAAGCCTGGAGAAAAAGGGGTAAAATGATTATAGCTAAAGAACAATAGAGCATGGCACAAAATCAAGGGTATTATTTTTGCCTGTCTGCTTTCAGCATGGGCTTTTTATACCATCACCAGTATACAAGGAGGTTTCCACCATTAGCATATGTCGTTATCATTAGTAGTTCAGCATGTGTTTTCTGACTCTGACTGAATCTACACATCAGCAATAAGGCTGGAAAGGAAAGAAAGAGTCCTCCTTGCCCACATGATGTCAAGTTTTTAAGACATTAGGCTGTTGACCTATCTCCCACTTTATACATGCACATAGAAACATATAGAGTCAGACTAATGTTAAGAAAATAAAAAATTAAGGCTAGAAATGACTATGCTAGTATAAATATATCAAAGGGCTTGAAACAGTTATCAACGAGATAATAGTCAATTAAATGCTTGTATATACAGCATATATTAGAGTCTCTGATTTTTCTTTTTATCAGAAATTAAGATATGCACATATCTGCAAAGAACTCTCATAAAACATTACAAAATAATTGGCTCCATGACAAAAACTTAGAAGTTTTATTCCTTGTTAATTGCAACAGAAAAACACAAACAGATGTCAGGGGAGGTTCTTATTAGATAAGAGAAAAACAATTTTTGAAGATTTCCTTTTAAAAATTTTAAAGACCTTTTCATATTTATTCTTCAGAGAAAAGTATACATTTAGTATAAATTCATTATCAAAATGTTTCTATTGCTTGAGTTCATGCTGTCACTATGTGAGAAAAATACCTTCCCAGATTATGTTCAAGTTTATAAATACAATTAATTATATTTTAAATCCTTATACAAATTTTTTCTTTCACAAAAATAACAAAATTCCTTTTAAAATATGGGTTTCATGGCAAATCTTGACTTTAAAATAATTTTGTGCTTTGCCTCAATTTGCAGCTCTATTCTCACTGGTTCAGAGACTTCTTTAATGTCTACTTCATCTATCATTGCTTTTTTATAAAGTAAACTGAAACATCTGAGAACTGATGAACATATTAATGTATAAACATATAGCTCTAATAGAGCTATATGACAATATAAACAGTCTTTCCATTTATGCCTGTTTTTGACATCCAAAATTTTAAAAGAGATAACTTTCTGCAAGGGTTACGTGAAACAGAGAGCAAAGAATATAAAGCATGTAAATGAATACAGGTCACAGAGATCTGAACTTGTGTTATGAGAGAAATTATGTAGCAACACAAAAATGCAGACAAACATGATTATATAAAATGGGTGACAGCGGTTGTTCCTAATGAGTTATACTATAAAAGATAAGCCTGATTTGGTTCTCTGTAAGCTACTGTCTATATCAATATGCCCACTGGTATATTGTAGTGGTATTATTTAAGTTGAATCACTTACGAGTCTGAAACAATGCCTTCAGCTATTTCACAAACATGAACAAAAAGCAGAGCAAATGTAAGAATCCATCTCAGGTTATGCCCAGGAAAATGAAGCCATGTGTTGTGATGAATTTGTACTTTTGAGCTTTGGCTCCCCCACCCTGAAATAAAGAGAAAAAATTTAAAAAGAGATAAATAAAAATATCAATTATAATCATGGAAACAATTGACATTATAAAAAAGCTTTTGAGGGGACTACTAAAACCTTTGTTCATCATTGATGAAAAACTCAAGATTACATTTCAGTAACATAATGGTTTTCTCCCAAAACTATAGGTAGAGTAAGTTATATGGTAAAATATATGATATGCTATAAAAAGACGCCACTTTTGTCTCTTTTTTTCCTCTTTTTTCTCATTGTTTATAGAAAAAAAGTCTCACATATTTCAAGAACAAATGGGGGGGGCTGTGTTGAAAATATCGTAGGAAAGAATACAAGGCACAAAAGGGAGCCCTGAAAGTTTTTTAAAAATGAAAATAGATTAATGTGTTAGTTGTTTCCAAATTTACTTAATCATCGGAAGTATAGTTATATTCAATATATTATACTAGAACTTGTGCTATAAACTATTGTAGCAAGTTCTGTGTCTTTTTTGCAGTATTGTAATGTCCCTAGTACCTGATACTTTATTGAGGTTTGTTTATGATCACTCACTAACTTCAGCAGCCAATGTTTTAAATGAAAAGTCTGCATTTTCTCCTTTTTTCTTTAACAATGTCCACTCCAACTCACTCTATCATATACCCTTGTGGCCAATCTCTGTGCTGGATGCTGGGATACAGAAAGGAATGTCAGTTCTTATTCTCAATAAGTTAATTGGATGTCAAAAATGAGTTATTAGTTATAGAATTACAGTAAAAAATATATCCATTTTTCTACTTTTGGCTAATGGCATTCTTAAAAGACCCATGAATAATACTACATAAACAATGACTATTGTTTCTACATATGACCACTCTGGTCTCTATATATCTAGTGTCTGTACATTTGTTGAACGTAAATAACTATGTATCAAAAGTTGTGTTGGTATTTGTATATACCATTCGACAGAAATCTTTAATATCTGTTAGAATAATGCCAAGCATATAGTATTCTCTCAACTAATATTGTTAAATGAATAAACAAAAGAATATGCATCTAAACTATTTTCAAACCTTCCTTTAAAGTAGATCATTAAATTATGCTAGTTTTCTTAAGAAAATCTGTCTGAGCCGGGCTCAGTGGTTCAGCCTGTAATCCCGCGCTTTGGGAGGCTGAGGTGAGTGGATTGCCTGAGCCTGCGGGTTCGAGACCCGCCTGGGTAACTTGGCGAGATCTCATCTCTACAATAAATTAAAAATTAGCCAGGTGTGGTATCGCTCGCCTGTAGTTCCAGCTACTGGGAAGACTGAGGCGGAAGGATCACAGGAGCCCAGCAGGTAGAGGCTGCAGTGGCCGGGGCGGCCAATGCACTCCAGTCTGGGTGACAGAGTGAGACTCCAACTCAAAAAAAAAAAAAGAAAAAAGAATGAAAATCTGTCTGATAACTTTTTCACTTATTTTTATCCCAAAATACTGCAAGGGAAAATTAAGTACCAAATAATTCAAAATAGCGGTTACTTTTTGTAAAGAGATAGGATGTGGGAAGAGTAACAGCATCACAAAATGGTACTCAGAGGGAGTTTCATTCTTACTGTTATACTTTTTCAGATCAATGGTCATAGGTACAATGGATGTGTATTGTATTAATCTTCATCATTTTATATATAACAATATTTTACAATTCTAAGAAAGTTAAGGGTCTATTTTGGTTGTTCGGAGAAGTTACATAAATTATACATAATGGCACTAAATAATTAGATTTTGTACATAAGTAAACTGTAAAATAATAGGAGAAATATTAACTTCTTTCCAGTTTGTATATGTAAACTTTTTACCCAAAACACAACCCCATCACTCCCACTGTAACCTGAATATTCTGTATCTTTCAAGTCCCCATACACATGACTCTACACAGTCTTCCTCACCTATACTAGCAGGTTAATGCCCGGGATCATTTGTTTTTGTGTCTGTAAATAGGCTTACAGTGTGGCATAGTTACTTCTCCTGACTTTGACACTTCTGTTGTCACCGAACTTTTCCCTAAAGGCAAGTACTCTGTTTCACTCATTTCCCATCCCTTTCATCTAGCATAGGTCCTCAACAAATGCTGTAGATATATCTCATATAACTATCTTTCTCCTTCTTTTTGAAAAACTACTGCTGCTACACAAAGCCCATTCCTAAGCAGGCATATAACTTCTATTTCACCTATGGAATATCATATGCCAAAAATATAGGACTGGAAAACACATAAGACTTGCTTGTTCATCTCCAACAGACTCACACATCAGCCTTCACGCTGGAGAAATTAATTCAACATTATCCCCAAATCTCAGCCATTAATAAGCCATACAATCATTTGGTGGTAGAATATAAGACATTAGATTACTTACCAATAAACAATATTGGAAAAGTGATAAACAACAGGAAGACATGAGGGACCAGGTTGAGGGCATCTACAAAGCAGGGGTTTTGTAATACACCATTATAGATATTATAGGAAGAAATGTTGTTACCACAAAATGAAAGGCTCATTTCTTCTTATGTGGTTTATTCTAAAAGGGAGAGAAAGGAGAAACAACTCTCTTATTATTAACGTCTCTTTCTTAAGAGAATAGCCTTAAATAGGGGATTACATCATAAAATTAATCCCCCTTATTTTTGCAGTTGAGAAAATAGAAAACTTTATGCCAAAGTAACTTGAGGGTTTCTTATAAAGGCCTTATATCTTTTATAAGTTTCTCTTTTCTGTAGCTTTTTTTCCCCAAGAGAAAGACTTTAATTTGGAAATGTGTTATAATTAGTATCTATCTACTTACAGTGGTATACTTTAAAAGAGTGTCTGACTAAAATGATTTCAAAGAACAAAACTGGTGACATGTCAAGAAAAATTAGGAGAAAAAATGAAGCTAATGGTTGAAAAGTCATTTCAAATCCTTTTCCATATTCATTAACAACTTTAGCTGGACGAGTTTACTGAAATAGTTCATTAATATTAGGAAACAGTAATACACAGAGACCAATGTAACTGTTAAAAGTAATGTCTTTCTCTGAAGAATATTAAATATCAATTGCTCAAGATAAATTAAATATAACTCAAGTGACAAGTTAATGAAACTACTCAGATCCCAAAGGCAGAGTATTCTCACATGAAATGCACTCCACTCAAGTTTGAAACAAAGGATGTCTTTTAGTTAGAAATCTGTACTCCAAGAGAGTAGAAGGCGAGTTTAGAGTGGAAACCGAGGACAAGGTCACACAGGGTTTTGTAAGTCAAATCCAGACTTTGGCTTCTATTCTGAGTGAAGTGGAGGAGGGGTGACGTGTTGTCACATGTTAAATGCATCCTTCTTATTGCTATACTAAAACAGATGGTAGAGGAGCAAGGGTCTGCTCCATTAAACTACTACTGTGAAATACCAGCAAGAGCACTAGCATTCAGAAAACTTCTTTTATCATGCCTATTCTTATTGAGCATCTACTAAATTCTAGGCACTTTGCATACATGATCTTAAGTCCTCGGAACAATCTTGTAAGGTTAGTAGTGTAATTAACTTTTGCAGTGAAGTACACTGAGGTCCAGATAGGTTCAGTAACTTGCCAACCAACATAGCAGCCAGAGCCACACCCACATGCCTAACTTAAAAACTGTCTTTCCACTGCATCATGCAACCTCTGACCTAATTTCTAAAGAAAGTATTTTATCTATTATTTAAAACAAGTAGAAGTTTAAGACTTTAATCTTACTGGACTTCCCTTGTTTTCCATATTTATGTCACACTACATTCTGAGTTTGACTATTAAAGGCTGGCAAAAATGTGATTAACTACTTAAATGTGATTAAGTAGCTTTTCTTTCCCTCCTTTCACTGGTAATTGATTTAACAATGGTCAAAAACTGTATTTTTCCTAGAGAAAAACTAACAGTGTTATACTGAAAAAACTAGCAATAATAAATAAATTTTGGAGAAATAAAATTTCATGCAAAGATTTTATAATGCATCATAGGAATACAACAGTCATAAAGTCTGCGTATTGACAATCTGAAATACTTATACAGAATCGCTCTCATATTATTTCTGATAAACCTCTTTTTAATAAACCACTGATATGCTCTAGTTTAGTCTTTTCTTCATCTTTTAAAAAAGTTATATATTTAAAAACTAAAGATGAAATCATATACTTAGTAAGTTCTTACATACTATTAAGATTCTAAGCTGGGTAAAAGAATGTAAAAAGGGCTTGAGATTGTTAAATAACAGCCAAACGGAAGTTGCTAATTCATATGTGCATATTATATGCATTTCTAGTAAAGATGGGCAAAAACCTAAAAAATAATATCTAGTAGTGAATTTTTTTTGACTATTCCTTTATTTAGTAGAAATGATCAAAGAAAAATGCACTTTTAATTGAGAGACATATGTAAATTATTTCTTAGCACAAACCAGAAAGTAATTTTTATTTTAGATACTTTTGTAACTTTAACCAAAATTACAATATTCTAATTGGCTTCATTTATAAGCCACTATCATCGAGCCAAATACTAAAGTATAGCTTGAATTTGCAAATTACATCATCCATTAGCTATAAGCATTGCCTGCCTGGTATTCAGTTAATCCTGAAACCTACTGGTTAAAATGCCTTTGGATAAATGTTGTGTGTAACTATGGAAAGAAAATCTCAAAGAAGTACAACAACTTGGAAAAAATTAAGAACATTTTCAGTCATATACCAAATATCTGGGATCCCAGACCATTAATTAATTCACTGTAAAACCACTTATTGATGCTAACTGTGTGCTAGTTACTAGAACTTCAGTAGTACACGAGACAGAAATAGACTTAATAAATAAAATTATATTAGTTCCAATTGTTCTTGGTATACTGTAAGGGTGTAAGATTTTAAAGATGGGGAAATATCCAATGACACAATCATGCAAAGATGTATACTTCAAATTGGAAAAGTAAAAGCTTTAGAATAATTTCTTCCTTCTACAGTAATCTCCAACTTCACATTTGCTCCTGCCTTCCAAACTGTCCACTACCTCTTACCACATCTCCTTTTACTTTTAAAATCTTTTGTCTCCTCCTCTACCCTTTCCCCTTGACCCTTAGTCTCCATCTCCAATATCCAGTGTCCACGTGGCACACTCTAATACCCAGCCCACATTTCAACCTAGCAACAACAAAAAAAAGGAGTAAACTTACAACAGACATGTTGATAATTATTGTGTTTATCAAAGATGCTTTATTAAATCAAGATTTCTAACTAATTCTTATATTTCCAAATTGGCATCCAAAGTTTCCTTCCCAGAGACCAGATTAAGTTAGGAATGATTTGGGAAGAGTGTAAGTTGCTGTTCCTTCTGAACTCACATGTTTATCACAGCACACTTCACAATTACAAAGATGTGAAATTAATCTACCTGCCCATCAACTGTGAATAATGAAAATGTGGTATATACATATCATAGAATACTATTCAGCCATTAAAAAAGAATGAAATAATGTATTTTGCAGCAATCTGTATGGAATTGAAGACCATCACCCTATGTGAAGTAACATAGGAACAGAGAATCAAGTATCATACTTATAAGAAGGAACTAAACTAAGGAACTGCAAAGACATATAAAATGGTATAATGGACAATGGAAATTCAGCAGGAGAAGGGCAGGAAAAAGAGAAGGGATAAAAACTTCACCTATCAGGTGGGGGTGGTACTATGCAATGCATCCATGTTACCAAAAACCACGTGTACCTCCTAAAACTACAGAAATGAAAAATAAAGAAATGTTGAAAACAACAATTGTAATAATAAAAATTGCTATTCTTGCTGGCTAAACTTCCACCTGCCATCTTCAGCCCAATCCTTTCTGGAGCTGTCTAGGTTCAGCTAAGCACTGACAGAGGCCCAAGCATCAAGGAGGAGGAGGGGAGAGGGCAGTTAGGAAGATATAACATTTTCCTTCCCACAGCATAAACCACTCCAAGATGTTCAAGTGTTTAAGACAGTTGATAAGTTTGCAGGACTTGACAGAATAAAATTTAAAGACAAAGATCAAAAGTGAAACTTTGATCATACAGATAGTTTTTAGAGTAGAAAACATAAAATGAAAATACTCCTAATAATGTAACTTATGATTTCCTGGCAGGAATAGTACCCTCAGTATTCTTATTCCTTGAAATGCATTATATGACGTTCCACAGGCCTAGGACTTACAAGTTTTGGATTCTGTAGATGAATATAATAATTAACCTGTCAGTTCTATTGATTCCTCTGTAAGAGACGAACAGAAGTTACCTGATTTAATTCTAAAATTACATTAATGTGTTAAGGTGTATCAGGTACACCATTTATTTTCACCAGCCCTTTCCTTTGAAAGTAGACTACAAGTGAAAAGTAGTCTTCTTTCCTGTTCACTCAGCAGAAAGTGTTAGTTCTGATCAAACTGCAATTCTAGAGAACTTAAAATACTGGAAACACCTGAAGAAAACATGCTGCTCTCAATATAAAAATTTTCATTCTTACATACAAAACAATGTATTCTTTAGCTATTCAGAGATTAACCAAATTATGTTATGAGAAAGAAACATGGCACATAAGAACTTAAGGCTTTATTATTATTTAGGGCATTTTCAGGATGGAGATCACTTGCAGAAACAAATGCTGAATAGCTTCTTTGAAGTTATTCAGTCAAAGATTCATGAAACAAGAACTAGAAAATGTCTATCTAGTTAGCTGGCTACTATACCTATAGCTAACCAGCTACAACAGATCCAAGTAGGAAAATCACTAGCAAAAAACGACTACTGACTTTTTACTTAGTGCCTGGTTTGAATCTACCCATTTACTCTTCAGTGGCCGAGAAATTCTATTACACATCCAAGAAAAAAAAAAAAAAGAAAGAAAGAAAGAAAGTTGGAACTATTCAGCAGATATTCCTTAGACAGATACTGCAATGGGATTTTTTTTTAATCCCAGGCTTAATAAATAAAGCAAAAGACAAATAAATACCTTGGGCAATAGCTTGCCGCTGCTTCAAACCCTCACGGTTGCACTTGCCCTACCTTCAAAACACCGACTTGACTTCCTACACTGTCTTAAGATGTAAATTTCAAACCGGGAAGCAGAACTCCTAAAAAAAAAAAAAAAAAAAAGAGAGAGAAAGAAATGATAAAAAAAAAATAATAATAAGCAGATATAAAGCTACTTCACGAACAATACAAGATATGTCTAAGAGAAAGGAGTTTGCAGTAATTTCTTTCACTGTTTCCCGCTGGTTTAAGTAGGAGCAGGCAGAGTTTTGAAGTAAAACTGGAGCCCTGATCGCCACCCCCTCTCCTCGCCAGCAGGGCCTCCTCTTTTAATTCTAGAAATAGCGACCGCGAAGGCGAAGCGCTGAGTGCGCGGGCGCCTTTCGGTTGCCGAAATGTTAGCTCAAAACCGACAGTTTGCAGTTATTCCTACCATTGTTTAAATGACAGTTATGAAGAAGACACGGACTCACTCGCTCTGATGAGTTTTCTCCCCTAGTCGAGCACGCAGTGCGCCGGAGCGGATTATTTTTAGGGTGTGGGAGATCAGCTGCTGCCTCCTATCGAGTTTCTAAATTGCACAGACTGCTCCGGGCCGGGGCGGACACCACGAGTCCGAGGCAGGAAACTGGGCAGAAGCCCCGCGCGCAGCGCCGGGGCCGGAGACCCTCCCCACCCCTGCTCTGGCCGCTTCCCGCGCGGGGCCGCGAACTTGGGGCGCATGACGCTGACTTTGCAAACCCAAGTGACCTGAGACCTCCCCCCCCCAAAAAAAATCCACGAGACACTGACATTTGCAGATCCCCCTCCGCCAGAGTAGCATTTTCAAATTCCAAAACACTCCAGGTGCTCGTTTTTAATTTTTTGGTTTCCCCCCGGCTCTGTAAGCACTCTCTTATTAGCAGCATAAGGAAGCGGATTTGGGGTTTCACTGTGTTCCCCCGAACAGATACGGAAAATGAAGGTCTCCTTCTAGGCAGAGGCCCCCGCTGGCAGGCTGGGTCAGTGCGTGCGACTGTCTCCCGTGAGCAAGGCAGCCTCAAGGCGAGTATTTCCCTCTGCGACCCGGAAAACTTGGTCACTCCTGCGGACGGGTCGCTTCGCTACCGCAGGGCGACCCCTACTCAAGCACCCCGAAAGTGAGGCTTTCTTTCCATGGACAGCACACACAGTTTCCCCTTCTCTTACGCCCAACCAGAGACACAATTAGCTCTGGAGATCATATGCTTGTACTACGATCACCCCACTCCTTCCAAACGCAAGTCGTAAATTTTGTCCCCGACAACCTTCTTTAATGAACACTGGTATTTCTCAAGGCCAGTTGCGAGTATGCTTGAAACAATCACTGTTTTCAGCAATTGTCCCCAACAGCCAAGCGGACTGGTGCCTCTGAGGCTCGCGCGCGGCCCCCAGGGCTGGAGTGCGGGCTGCTGGAGCGGGTCCCCGACTGAATCCCAGACACTGTGGGCCTCCCGGCCTTTGCCTTGTGGGCAGAGCCGCCTCCAGCCCTGCAGCCCCGGGGTTTTCCTGGCGGGCGCCCCACTCCCAGGAAGGTCGCTGCGTTCCCGGGTGAGTGCCCAGCCTAAGCCAACGGCGGGGGCTTGAACCCGTGGCCGCCAAGGTTATGCGAGGCCACATGGGGGCGGCAACCGGGTGAGTCTGAGGGCTTGACAACTGTACCCTGCAGCTGTTTTAGTGACAAAGGCACAGGGAGAAAAGAGTCAGTCCACGCCTCAAGCATGGGGATCCCGCTACTGTGGCTGGCAGCCGGTGAGACCTGGAAGGGGGACCAGAAACTCCCCGGGGCCTCGGTGGTGAAGGCAGAAATGGAAACGGGGTGTAAATAATTCCAGAAGACGCTGAGTGTAACTATACAAAAGGAAGATTTGAGGATTAAAAAAAAATCACTATGATTAAAATCATTTGTAATGATTTTAAAAATCATGCTTATTGTAGAAATTTGGGAAATAAAGGAAACCAATGAGTTCCCCTCCCCACACACACACACACACTCACACCCATAAAACTATTGAAAATACTGTTACATTCTAACAAACACAGGTGGTATAGTGCATTAATTCAGGAGGTAGACAAGGAAGCTAGCCTACTTGACATCAAATTCTGCTCATTAGCTCAATGATTTTGAACAAACCACTTAAACATTGCCCCATCCCGCCTATATCAGCTTCCTCTTCCACTTAATGGGACAAATATGTATCATAGGTTTGATGTGAGGGTAAATGAACTAATCCTTGTGTGGTGCTGAAAAAGTCCCTGACCTTTGAGTACACACTATATAATTATTTATGTTTTTCTATGTATATGTATATTTTTATTGTTGGTATCACAACATAGTCTTCTACAGTATCCTTTAAACTAATTATTTTCCAATGGTATGCTGTAATCTTTGTAGAAATAATTTAAATGGTTGTATAATATTCCATTGTGTGGCTTCACCATAATTTATCATCCATTTTCTCCTTGATGGGCTTGAAGTTGCCAAATTTCCTACCAGCATCTATGATCTTATGATGAATTTTTTTGAATAATGTTTTTCTTTCTAACAGGTAATTTCTTTCAATAATCTTTCAAAAAGTAATTACACATTGAAAGTGGCAAATATTTTTAAGGCTGTAAATACAGAATGCAAAATTACCCTTCTAAACAGTTTGTCTTAACTCCCCTAGACTGCATGAGATGATCTATTACACTTACATGCAAACTAGCATTGCATATTCTTATTTTGTATATTAAAAAATGTTGGCCACTGCCTTGTTAGACTCTGGTGTGGCCATGTGCTCTTTGAGCTGTGGCTGTCACCAGGCTTCCTGGCTTTGGCCCCCTCTCCTCGCCTTGGGGAGTTGAGTCTTCTCTCTCTCTAATTTACTTTAAAATAAACTATATTTTCTAATCTAAAAAAAAATCTTGTAACTTGACAATATGTAATTATTTATTATTACCATTCATCATTTTCCCAATGTTCATTAATCCTTTTATTCCCTCTTCTGTGACTCTTGGTTCACATACCTGTCCATCCATTGGGGCTTAGTTAAGCTTCCTATCATTTGTACACATATTTAATAAGAGAAGGATACTAAGCCTGCTTCAATTATGTGACAAATATTTTTTCCAATTTGTCATATAAAAATGATAGTGCTGCTATGTTTCAAAAAATAGTAAAAAAAATTGTTTTCATTTATTCTATAACGATTTATTAGAGCACACAACCATGTGCTAGACACAGGGGCTAGTGAATGAGTCAGACCTCCAGGGTCTCTGCCTTTATGGTACATCCCTTCTAAAGGAGGATTGATCTCCCACCACCCTAAAGTTCATGTAGGTAAACTTGTTGTTTTTTTCCCCTTGCAATGTATTCCAGTGCTTTAGTTAATAAACAGTCATCTACATATGTATGTGTTTAAAGGCTTTTTTTAAAAATTAATTCTGGAATTTATTTTGGCACATCCCATAGGATGAGAAGCTTCGTTAATATTTTACCCATTATACCAACACCATTTACTGAATAATCTTTTTCTTCTGCCTTGCTGTGCAGTACTATCTTCGTAATATACATATAATTATTTTATAATAAGATCTGTTTCTGGGCTACCTATTCTGTTTAATTGAGCTCTGACTTTCAATTTTTTATTCTATGGTCAGACTGATATGATTATTATAACTTAAATTATATTTTTACCCTGGTAATGCCAGTCCCTATTTTACTCTTTTCAAAAATTTCTTACTTCCTCTCCTTGGGGAATTTTATTGGAATTTCATCAAGTCTAGGAAGTAACTTATTTAAAAAGTCATATTTTTTGTGTTTTGTCTTTTTTGTTGTTGTTCCCCCCCCCTAGTGTTTTGTCTTTTTATCTGGAAACATAGTTTCCCATTTAATTGTCTTCTTTTTATCTCAATAATAAATCTATATAAGTTTGTAAATTTCTTGTAAAGACTGATCATACACATTTTATATTTAATTTTCATAATGTGTACTGTTATTAAGGATGCACTATTTGCTTGTATTGCCCAACAAACTGTATATTTATCTTTTTTTAATTTTTATTTTAAAGATGTGGGATACACTTCAGGGTTAGGTATACCAATATTAATCATGCAGGTACCCTTGTTGATGAGGTATGTCCCTCCCTCCCTTAGCAGCTTCCCTCAACTGCCAATCCCAAACCCCCCTCCCCTGACAGTTTCCCATTACTGTCAATCACTTTCTTATAGCATTATAATTGTTAAAGTTCCTCTTATGAGTGAGAACATATAGAACTCTGTTCTTTGTTTCCCATCGAAGCTGGACTGGATTTAAAAAATATGGTACATATACACAATGGAATAATATGTAGCCATAAAGAAGGACAAATATATGGACTTTGCAGCAACCTTGTTGCTGTATATTTATCTTATATCCAGTACTCTACGATGCTTTGTCAGTAATCCCAGTACTACTTAACTGTGTTACCTCGAATTTTCAGAAAACATGATTTTATCTGCAAGTATTGGTATACTTCCTTCACCTTTTCAAATACAGCTTATTTGCATTTTATCTCTAATTTTTATAAACTCTAAATTTCAGAACAGTGTTAAATAATGCAGGAATGTTTTAGAAACATTCTTGTTTCTGCCAAATATATATATACGATATATTTAAAATCAACACTGTTAAATATAATTTACATAAAATAAAAAGCACCCATGATACAAGTCAAATCTAAAGTGTTTCAACATAACCATGATCCCAAAAGGATATTGAATATTTCTATCTCCCCAGGAAGTTATCTTGTGCCTTTGGCTAGTCTAACCATCATCCACTTAAGGTAACCACTGATCTGAGGTCTATCACTAAAAATAAGTTCAAAACATCATACAAATGGAGTCATAAAGAACACACTCGGTTGTATCTGATTTCTTTAGTTAAGCATAATATTTCTGAGATTCGTTTATGTTGTTGCATGTATCAGTAGTTTATTCCTTTTTATTGCTGAGGATAATGTCAATGCATGAGCATACCCCAATTTGTGTATTCATTCACCTATCTATGTACAATTGGGTCATTTCCAATTTTTGGCAGTGATGTATACATTTTCAGTGAACAGTTTTATAAATACAGTTTTTTTTCTTGAGTAAATGCTAAGCAGTGGATTTGCTGAGTCACATGGTAATTATACCTTTAACTTTACAGAAATTACCAAAATGTTTTTCAAAGTGACTGAAACATTCCACATTCCCTCCAGAAAAGTATTACACTTCTAGTTGTTTCACAGTCTTTCCAGTATTTAGCATTGTCAGTTTTGTTGTTACTTTTCCAAATTTTAGTTGCACTGAATATAGACTGGTTCCTAACTATGGTTTTAATTTGTATCTACCTCGCAACTAATGATTTTGAGTTTATATTTTCATTGGCTTACTGGATATTCATGTATCTTTTTATGGTAGGTGTAACTCTAAAGTAGCTCCCACCCACAATGTTTGCTCCTGATGTTACTTCCATGAAATGTTACATGAAAAAAAAAAAGAATTTTGCAGATCTCTTTTACTTACCATAATTACCAATTAAGGTTACTAATTAGGTGACTTTACAATAGACAGATTAGGGGTGACATCAGCAAGATAATAAAGTAAGAGACACGAGTCCTCATGCCTGCACAAAACACAACAACTAAATAGCTATCCGCAAACAAAAATATACCTAAGAGGGCTAAAAAAAATAAGAACCTACAGTAAGATCTACCATCTGATCCAGCAATCCCACTACTAGGTATCTTCCCTAAGGAACAGAGGTCTTTATATAAAAGACACCTGCACCTGCATATTCATTGCAGCATAATTCACAATTGTAAAGATGTGGAATCAATCTAAATGCCCATCAACCAATCAGTGGATAATGAAAATGTGGCATATATACACCGTGAAATACTACACAGCCATAAAAAATGAAATCATGTCTTTTGCAGCAACTGGATGTGTTGGAGATCATCATCCTAAGTAAACTGACTCAGAAACAGAAAACCAAACACCGCATATTCTCACTTATATGTGGAAGCTAGGCAGTCAAAAGATGGAAATAATAGACACTGGGGACACCAATGAGGGGAAGAGGGAGAGGAGGGCTAGGGTTCAGGAACTGCTTACAGGGCACAGTGTTCACTACCTGGGGAATGGATCACCTAAGATCCAATCCCCATTCACACTACACAATAGGTTCATGAAATGAATAACCATGTGTGCACCCTGAATCTTAAAAAGAAAGAGCCTACAGCAATAACACAACGTGGCCAAAAAAAGAGGTGAATAACTACACAGCTGAGGAGATTGGAGTAATGATGTATGCAGATGGGTATAAACAAAGAAGGATGGGGACTATCCGTATCAGTCATATAATGGATGTCATCAGAATCCTCAGTGGCCTGCTTTCTAAGAAACCTTGGTTGTCTTTGCCACTCAACAACCTCCACAGCAGAAGACCCTAGTGTTTGTTGGTGCCGACCCCAGCAACCAGTTCTACAGAGGACATGGAAGATTTTGTCATTGAAGTAACTAATAGCCATCACCACTGTAGACCTCTAAGGGAAGGAGACTTTGCTGGATGTGCTTTCGTGTTGATTAGAGACTATGGCTGCCATCCCTGCCTTCTCCTTATGCCTGAACCCCAGAGCTACAGCTGCTCTGCATGTGTGACAGCATTTTGGATCCCAGCTCTGTGACACCTCTGAATATTTCCACAAAGTCTAGCCAGTGCCCTGGTCCCCAAAACCACTGTCTCTCTGCATTTAATCACACTCTGAATCCTGGCTCTATAGTCGTTTGGTAGGTTCCTGCATTTCAAACATTGGAGCCACTGCCAATGTGAGTTAGACAGAGGTCTGGGGAAGCTGCTGTTGGTGCACAGGTCCCTGCATTTCAGATCCAAGCTCTGTAGCTGCTCCACAGATACCCACTTGTGCATCAGATACTATTGCCACTGTGAGAGTGCCCACGAGTTGGACCTGGTACCATGAGAGAGCTCCTCAGACATGATATTCTCTGTGAAAGAAAAAGAAATAAAAACGATTCCTAGTGGTCTTCACCAACAAATATCCCAACTGTCCTAAACACTGCTGCAGACACCCACAGCCTTGGCCACTAAGGATTCATGCACTCTTCACTAATGTTAACCTCAGTTGTCAAAGCTATAAGGAGACAACATGCTGGGCCTTCTCCAAAGCCAGAATTTTTTCCACCCCACCCAGTCAGTGTCCTCACATTCACCTTTTCCCACTGAAACTAGTCTATAAAGCCTAGAAGAAGTGACTACTTCATCAAAT
Organism: Cephalopachus bancanus; assembly: GCA_027257055.1. Classification (NCBI taxonomy): domain Eukaryota; kingdom Metazoa; phylum Chordata; class Mammalia; order Primates; family Tarsiidae; genus Cephalopachus; species Cephalopachus bancanus. Next base: position 8,885,464 of record JAPVLO010000009.1, on the reverse strand, counting down.
CATTGCAAGGCTACAAGATACACACAAAGTCAAGAAAACATAACATTACTAAAGGAACACAATAATTTTTCAGGAGCTGGGTTGAAAGAAATAGAGATCTATAAACTGCCCAACAAATAATTCAAAACAATTAAGTAAGCTCAGTGAATTACAAAAGAGCTTAGATATCTCAATGAAATGAGAAAAGTAATACACAAGCTAGCAGCTCAACAGAGAGATAGAAATCACAAAAAAAAATCAAACAGACTTTTGGAGCTAAAGAATACAATGAATATAGTGAAAAATACCCTAGAGAGCATCTATAGAAGGCTTGATAAATTAGATAAAAGAATCTGTGAACTCAAAGGTCACTTGAAATTATCCAGTCAGAGGAGAAAAAAAGAAAAAAGAATGAAAGAGTGAAGAAAGTCAATTGTGAATTATGGGACACCATCAAGCAAAACAATATTTGTATTATGTAATTTGAAGAAGGGGAAGAGAAAGGACAGAAAGCTTATTTAAAGATATAATGGCAAAAAATTTTCAAAATATGGGGAAGATATGAACACTGAGGTACCTGAAACTCCCCACACAGATTAAAACTAAAGAGAACTTCACCAAGACATGTTATATTTTTTTAAAAACTGTCAAAAAATCAAACTAAGAATTTTTAAAGCAGCAAGAGAGAAATTATTTGAGAAGTCCATTTCACATAAAGAAACTTTCAAAAGGCTATAAACAGATTTCTTAGAAGTCTTGTAAGCCAGGAGACAGTAGTATAATGTATTCAGAGTACTCAAATTTTAAAAAACTACTAGCCAAGAATATTTTACTCGCAAAACTGTCCATCAAAAATGAAGGAGCAATAAAGACTTTCCTAAACAAAGAAAACGTAAGGGAATTCATCATCATTAGACTGCCTGAAAAAACATGCTGAAGGAAATCCTTAATATTAAAATAAAGTAGACTAACTGGTAGTATGAAAAAATATGAATGTATAAAACTCACTGGTAGAGTATATGATCAAATTTAGTATATTCTAATATTATAATGGTGGTATGTACATAATTTAACTCTAGTATAAAAGCTAAAAGACAAAAATATCAAAAATTATGATGGGTATGATAATTTGTTAACTGATATTCAATATAAAAATATGTAGGTTGTGACATCAAAACACAAATTGTCATAAAAGTGTAAAAGGGTAGTTTTTTAAATTAGTTGAAGTTAAGTTGTTATCAGCTTAAAATAAACTGCAATAGCTACAAGATGTTTTACATAAGCCTCATGATAACTACAAAGCAAAAATCTCGAGTAGAAACATAAAATATAAAGAGAAAATAATCAAAGCATACCACTACTGAAAATTATCAAATCACAAAGAAAAATAGCAAGAAAAGAAGAAACTAAAAAGGAACTAGAAAACAATTAAAAGATGGCGATAGACATCTTTATCAATAATTACTTTAAATGTAAATGGTGCTATGATTTGAATATGTTCTCTTCAAAATTCATATTGAAACTTATTCTCCATTATGGTAGTATTAGGAGGTTGGCTTTTTGGAAGTGATTGGTATGAGTGTTTCACCCTCATGAATGGATTAGTGCCTTTAAAAAGAGCTGGAATCAACTAGCTCATGCCTATATTACCTTTCCACTACCTTCCAATGAAGGTTCTAGAAAATATAGCAAGAGAAATTCACCCAGCTGGACCCAGGAATACTGCCACATTCCTGGTACCCAAGCCCTTACAACATCCTACACTCCGGGGAACAAGGAGTCTAGTATATCAGGGAGGCTGCCCCCAGGACACAGAGAGCTGAAGTGCACACTTTTCAGAACCTGAGAGCAGCCTGCTCAGGGTCACCAACAACAATGACTTGGCTCCCATCCAGCAGTGATATCGCCGTGTACTCATGTGTCCAATGTAGGGACCTAAGAATTGAGCCATCCAAAACCCACTGCTGCCATCATCCGTGCCCATACACACTGCCCAGGCACCCAACACCTGCATGTACCACCAAGAAGCCAAAGAAATAGTCAGTCCAGAGCCTGTCAGTGCCACTACCAGTGTCCGTGAGTGCCACCCAGAGGTCAGATGACCAGTCCACTTGGGCTTTCTGTTGCATTGTAAAAACTTCTGCCTACCCCAGTTACATGGCTGCACACAATGGTGTGCATATTCCAGAGACATAAGGACCAGCATTGAAGCCCACTGCTTCCACAATGGGTGTCCATGAATCTTGCCCAGTATCCTAAGGACTGGCTCGTCCAAAGCCTGCCACTGCAGCCACCAGCAAACTGGCCCCTTCCAGTTGTGGGGCAGCTGTATGCAGGCCTATATCCCTGAAAGGCTCAAGTATCAGCTTAACACTGTTTTTGACCCTAACAAGCCAACCAACAACCTCCACAAACAACTCCAGCATAAGCCACGAAGAAACTTGGGACATGACTGGTAATGATTAGTGCTGAAGAAATCTTATGGCGATTACATTATTGCTACCACCTAGAGCCAAAACCAAACATTCTACCCAACAAACACTTAAAAACATTGACAGGTAAAACTCTTCTCTTACAAAAGCTAATACATAAAATTGGAAGAGGTGATTGTTATACCAGATGTACAGATTTCAATGTAGGAACACAAGAAATATAAAGAAGCAAGAAAACATGACACTGCCAAAGGAGCACAATAATTCTCCAGTAAAAGACCCCAAAGAAAAGAAAATCTATGAAATGCTTGAAAATTGAGTTCAAACTAATAAATTTTTGCAGGAAACTCAGTGAGATATAGGATGTCAAATATGGAAAATACAAAGAAATTAACCAGGCACAGTGGCTCACACCTGTAATCTCAGCACTTTGGGAGGTGGAGATGAGAGGATTGCCTGGTTTCTTGAGCCTAGAAGTTCAAGATCAGCCTGGGCGACTTGGTGAGACCTCGTCTCGTCTCTACAATAAATAACAAAATTAGCTGGGCATGGTGGATCGCACCTGTAGTTCCAGGTTCTTGGAAGGCAGAGGCAGGAGGTTGATCTGAGCCCAGCAGGTAGCAGCTGGGTCAGCCGTGAGCATGCCACTGCACACCAGCCTAGGTGACTGAGTGAAATTCCAACTCAAAAAAACCCCCAACAATTCATGAGTTGAATGAGATATTAAAATAAAGAGGTATCATTGAAAAGAATCAAACAAAAATCCTGGAAATAAAGAATTCAAAAAAATGAAATAAAAATTATAATCAAGCACTTCAATAATAAAGTACGTCATGCAGAAAAAAGAATTTTTGAATTAGAAAACAGGTCTTTTGAAATAACCCAGTCAGGCCAGGCTCGGTGGCTCAGCCTGTAATCCCAACACTTTGGGAGACCGAGGCGAATGGATTGTCTGAGCCCGTGGGTTCGAGATCAGCCAGGGCAACTTGGCGAGAACTCATCTCTACAATCAATCAAAAATTAGCTGGATGTGGTAGCACATGCCTCTAGTTCCGGCTATTTGGAAGGTTGAGGCGGAAGGATCACGGGATCCTAGCAGTCGACTCTGGGATGGCCGTGAGAGTGCCACTGCACTCTAGTCTGGGCAACGGAGTGAGACTCCAACTAAAAAAAAAAAAAGGAAAGAAATAACCTAGTCAGAAAAAAGGAATAAAAAAGGTTGAAAAAAGCCTGCATGGCATATAGGACACCATTAGGTGAGTGCATATTTACATTTTGGGAGTTCATACAGGAGAAAAAAAAGAAAATGCATAACAAATCAATCTAATAAAATAATAGCTGAAAAGCTTCCTAGTGTTGGGAAAGATATACACAACCAAATACAGAAAGTTTAAGGATTCCCAAATGAATTTATTCCATAAAGTTCCTCTGCAAGGCACATTTTAAATAAACTATCAAAAATCAAAGACAGGCTGGGCACAGTGGCTCAAGCCTGTAAACCCAGAACTTTGGGAGGCCAAGGTGAGAGATTACCTGAGCCCACGGGTTTGAGACCAGCCTGGACAACTTCACGAGCCCTCATCTCTACAGTAAATTAAAAAATTAGCCAGGAATGGTAGCTCGCACCTGTAGTTCTGGCTACTTGGAAGGCTGAGGCGGAAGGATCACCTGAGCCTAGCAGGTCGGTGCTGGGGTGGCGGTGAGCGTGCCACTGCACTCCAGCCTGGGCGACGGAGTGAGACTGCAACTCCAAAAAAAACAAAACAAAAACAAAGACAAAGAGAGAATTCTAAAAACAACAAGAGAAAACTGTCAAGCCACACGTAAGAGAATTTCTATCAGACTAACAGTATATTTGCTAGCAGAAGCCTTACAAGCCAGGAGAGGAGGAAATGATATATTAAAAGTGCTGAAAGAAAAAAAAACTGTCAAGAACTAACCCAGAAAAAAATTCCTCAAAAATAAAATATAAATTCTTTCCAAAACAAGTAAAAACTGGTGTAATTTATCTACACTGAGCTGCCTATAAGAAATGCTTAAGGGAGTTCTACATCTGGAAGTAAAGAGAATCTATACCACGATGAGAATGTAAAAAAGTATAAAACTTATAGGTAGAGCAAATATACAAATACGGAAGAGAGAAGAATCAAATGCTATCATGACAGAAAGCCACCAAATTAGAAAGACAGGAAGAAAAGAACAAAAGATATCCAAAACAATCAGAAAACAGTTAACGTAATGACAGGATTAAGTTCTCACTTATTAATAACAACATTGAATGTATACAATTTAAATCCCTTAATTAAAAGCTATCTACTGCCTGAATGAATAAAATAAATAAGACCCAACTACATGCTGCCTACAAAAAAAATTATTTCACTTGTAAAAACACACATAGACTGAAATTAAAGGAACAAAAAAAGATACTCCATAAACAAATAGAAATTAGCACGTACAAGTAGACCTTAAGTCAGAACACATAGAGACAAAGAAAGTCATTACATAGTGGTAAAGGGATAAATTCAACAAGAAGATATAATTGTAAATATCTTACACAGAAGCATTCAGATATATAAAGCAGATATTATTAGAACTAAAGAAAGAAATAGACCCCAATACAATATTTGGAGACTTCAATCCCCCATTTTAAGCACTGGGCAGAAATTCAACAAAGAAACATAAAGTTAAGTTGCACTATAGACCAAATAGACCTAACAGACATGAATAAAACACTCCATCCAACAGCTACAGAATACATAATCTTCTCATCAACACATGAAATATTCTCCAGGATAGATAATATATTAGGCCACAAAATAAGTCTCAAATTTTTAAAAACTGAAATCATATCAAACACCTTCTCAGAACACAGTGAAATAAAACTAGAAATTAATAGCAAAAGAAACTCTGTAAACTATATAAATACATGGATATTTAAAAGTATGCTTCTTAGCAACCAATGGGTTTATGAAAAATTTAAGAAAATAAAAAAATTACAGAAACAAATGAGAGTAGAAACACAATACGCCAAAACCTATGGGATATAGCAAAAGTAATACTAGATGAAAGTTTATAGCGATAAATGCCAACACCAAAAAAGTAGAAAATTTCTAGTAAACAACTGTTGCATCTCAATTAACCAACCAAAAACAAAGATAGTAAAAGGTAAGAAACAATAAAGATCAGACCATAACTAAACAAAATAGAGACAAAAAATACAAGAGTTCAACAAAAATGAAAAGTTATTTAATTGAATAAACAAACAAAATTGAAAAACTACTAGCTACACTAAGAAAATATACAAGATCCAAATAAATAAAAGCAGATGTGAAAATGAAACATTAAAACTGATACCACAGAATTACAAAGGATCATTAGAGACTATCATGAATAATTATATGCCAAGAAATCGGAAAACCTTGAGGAAACAGGTAACTTTTTGGACACATATAACCTACAAAGATTGAACTAGGAAAAAATAGAAAACCTGAACAAACCAATAATGAGTAACAAAATTGAATTGGTAATAAGAAGTCTCCCCAAAAAAGAAAAACCTAGGACTAGACAACTTTATTGCTGAATTCTACCAAGTTTTAAAGAAGTAATATCAATTTTTCTCAAACTATTCCAAGACAGTAAAGAGAATTAAATTCTTCCTAACTCATTCCACAAGGCCAGAATTACCCTGATACCAAAATAGCAAAAACATAGAAAAAAAGAAGACTACAGGCCAGTGTTCCTGATGAATGTAGATGTAAAAATTCTCAACAAAATACTAGCAAATCCAATCTAACAACATACCAAAAAGATAATAAACTGTAATCATCCCAGGGATGCAAGGATGGTTTAACATATGCAAATCAATAAATATAATGCATTATATCAATAGAATGAAGGAAAAAATATAATCATCTCAATAGATGCAAAAAAAACATTTGATAAAGTTCAACATCTCTTCCTGATATTAAGAAAAAAAACTTTCAACAAATTAGGTGTAGAAGAAACATACCTAAACAAATTGTCCCTCTTGGAAGACAACATGATCTTATATACAGAAAACCTAGATTTTACCAAAAAAAAACTCTTAGGAACTGATAAATGAATTTCATAAAGCTGCAGGATACAAAGTCAACATACAAAAATTAGTAGTATTTGTACACACCATAATGAACTAGTTGAAAAAGAAATTAAGAAGACAATCCTATTTATAAGAACTACAAAAAAGTAAAATATTATCTAGGAATAAATTTAACTATATAGGTGAATGATCTCTTCATAGAAAACTACAAAACACTGATAAAAGAATCAAAGATGACACATACAAGCACACAAAAATAGAAAGACAACCTATGCTCATGGATTAGAAGAATAAATATCACTGAAAAGACTTAAGCACCCAAGGCATTCAACAGATTCAAAGAAATTTCTATTAAAACACAAATGACATTCTTCCCAGAAATAATTCATATGGAAGCACAAAAGACCTTGACTATCCAAAGCGATACTGAGCAAAAAGGATAAAGCTGGAGACATCATGCTACAAGACTTCAAAATATATTGCAAAACTAGGTAAACCAATACAGTATGGTATTAGTATAAAAACACGCACATAGATTAATGGAGCAAGATAGATAACCCAGAAGTAAAGCTATGTATTTATAGCCAATTGATTTTGACAAAGGAGTCAGGAACATATATTGGGAAAGGACAACCTCTTCAATAAAGGTACTAGCAAAACTGGATATACATATGCAGAAGAATGAAACTAGACTCCCTAACTCTCACCAGACACAAAAATCAATTCAAAATGGGCTATAATTTTAAATGTAAGGTTTGAAACAATAAAACTACTACAGGGGAACACTTCAAGACATTGATCTAGGAAAAGATTTTATGGGTAAGACCTCAAAAGCACAGGCAACAAAAACAAAGTATTAAACTGAAAAGCTTCTGCCCAGCAAAGGAAATAATCAACAGAATGAAGAGACAGCTTGTTGAATAGGACAGAATATTCTCAAACTATTCGTTTAACAAGGGACTAATATACAGAATATACAAGAAACTCAAACAGCCTAACAGTAAAATAAAAATGCAATTAAAATTTTGAGAAAAATCTGAACAAACAGTTCTCAAAAAAAATATATAAGTGGACAACAAGTATATGAAAAATTATCAATATCATTATTATCAGGCAAATGCAAATCAAAACCAATATCATCTCACCCCAGTTAGAATAGCTGTTATCAAAAAAATAGAAAAAATAATAGATGCTGTAGAGGATGCTGAGCAGGGGAACTCTTTACACTGATTATGGGAATATAGATTAGTATAACCATTGTGAAAAACAGTATGGAGGCTTCTCAAATAACTGAAACTAGAGCTACCATCTGATTCAAAGAAAAGAAAATCAGTATATCAAAGAGATATATTTATTTATTCAAATAAAAGAAAATCAGTATATCAAAGAGATATTGCACACCCATGTTTATTGCACAACTATTCATAATAGCCAATATATGGAATTAACCTAAATGTCCATCAATAGATGAATTGGTTAAAAAGAATATGGTGAATATACACAATGGAATACTATTCAGCCATAAAAAGCAATGAAATCTAGTCACTTACAGCAATATGGATGAGCCTAGAAGACCTTATGTTAAGTGAAATAAATAAGTCAGGCACAGAAAGATATGTATCACATATTCTCATTCATGTGTGGGAACTAAACAAATGTTGAGATAATAGAAGTAGAGAGTAGAATTGCACTTTTAAGAGCCTAGGATTGGTAGTGGCATTGGGGAGAGTAGAAAGAAATTGGTTAATGAATACAGAGTTACAGCTAAGTAGGAGGAATAAATTCTAGGGTTTTTTAACACTATAGGATGAATATAACTAAATACAGTTAGTAATTTATTTTACATTTCCAAAAACTAGAAGATACTACTTTGAAAGTTTCCTACACCAATAAATGATAAATATTTGAGGTGATGGATATGCTAATTATCCTGACTTGATCATTACATATTGTGTACATTTATCAAAATATCACCCTATATCTCATAAATATCTACAACATTACATTTCAACTAAAAATGAAAGGAAAAAAAGATTGATTACCACATGTTTTTAAAAAGCGAGAGAGAGAAAATCATTCTTGCACTGTCAGTGTTCAGAGGCCACCAGCAAAGGGCATTCTTTGGACCAGGAACTGATTGCTAGTTTCAGTGAAGACACTGTTTACTAAAGACAGCCAGCCTCTGACAGCTAAGGCAGCTCATGGGTAGATTAGAAATCTCAAGAATACTGCATCTGCTCAGTAAAACTTATCAGGCATACTTCTCTCATGCTTCTACAGTTTTCTGTCTTCCTGTCACAAGCTTTTCTATAGAGCTACCCCTAACATTTGAGGAAAATAAATGTATATCTTCATGTAGGTAACAGTTTAATCAGTTTAATTGAAGAAACTCACCTCAATTCAAAATTTCTTATTGTCTTGTGTTTCAATTTAAAATGCATACAAATTTTGCACTTTACCCAATAACTCACTTTACCCAATAACTCCACCACCACCACTAAAAAGCCACATTCATTCTCTAAATCAGAATTTTGCAGCATTTGGCATTCAGCCTGAAATCAGTAAATATTTTTTGAATGGCTAAATAATATATCTAAGTTGACTTTAATGGTAAAAAGTATATCTTCCTACTTCAAGGAAAATCAGTGCACCAAGCATATACTTCAGCATTACTCTGTTGTGTCAAGTATGCAAAGCACATATCCCAATTTTAAAACATAGTGTGTAATGGCTTTGTAACTGACTGTTTACCAGGGTAACTTTCAAAAATATTTTTAGATACAGGTAAAGGTGTTGAGTTATGATGACAAATACAGCTCTTGGGCCTAGGCAAAAATAATTTAACTTTGATCTTTGTTTCCTGACTGGGTTAACCCTAATGAAGTTGCATTTAAACAGTCAAATCTAAACTTGTATTTATTTATTTATTTATTTTAGATTCAGGCTGTTACACATGCAAAAAAAGTGGGCTTAAAAAATAGACCCTTTTAAAAAGAAGACACACAAGCAACCAACAAACGTATATAAAAATGCTCAATATCACTAATCATCAGAAAAATGCAGATTAAAACCACAGTGAGAAATCACCTCACACCAATCAGAATGGCTATTATCAGAAAGTCAAAGAACAACAGATGTTGGTGTGGTTGCAGAAAAAAGAGAATGCTTATCCACTGTTGGTGGTATGATAAACTAGTTCCACGCCTATGGAAAACAATATGAAGATTTCTCAAAGACCTAAAACTTGAATTACCATCTGACCCAGCAATCCCAAAGGGATTGCTGGGCACCTACCCAAAGGAAAATGAATCAATATATAAAAAAGATACCTGTACTCATATGTTCATTGCAGCACTGTTCACAATAGCAAAATCATGGAATCAACCTAAGTGCCTACCAACAATTGACTGGATAATTCTAAACTTTTCACCACAGAAGTGACGACTTTCTCTCTTCCTTCTGTAGGTAATTTCTGCTTTTTTCTTTGTCCAGACTCTGTTAAGTAGAAAGCTGAAGCAATTTTCCTCATATCTTGGGTAAAATTTGAGTTTTGGGAAGTGGCACAATTATTCAGATAAATTGTTTGGAGAAAGAGCCAGAAAAGAATAATAGAAAGATCTTATTTTTATGAACCTGTTTTGTTTTTTTTGTTTTTGTTTTTGTTTTTTTTTTTGAGTTGGAGTCTCACTCTGTCGCCCAGACTGGAGTGCAGTGGCCACTCCCGGCCACCGCAGCCTCGACCTGCTGGGCTCCGGCAATCCTTCCGCCTCAGCCTTCCGAGTAGCCGGAATTACAGGCATGCGCTACCACGCCCGGCTGATTTTTTGATTTATTGTAGAGATGAGGTCTCGCTGCCCAGGCGGGTCTCGAACTCGCGGGCTCAGGCAATCCACTCACCTCAGCCTCCCAAAGGCGCGGGATTACAGGCTGAGCCACCGAGCCCGGCCATGAACCTATTTTGAATAACAATGAACAGCTGAGCAGTTACTATATGCCAGGCACTAGGCAAAGCATCTTACCCAACTTCAGTACTATTCTATAAATAAGTGTTAATTAATTCCTGTGATGTTGGTGAAGATATTAATGAAAAGATAAATAATTATATTCCTCCCCTATCACCACCAGCCCTGGCACTGAGGATATAATTGGGATTTTCCCTGTTGCCCTCAAGGAGCATAGACAACATCACAGAATAAGCAAATAAACAATTACAATATGTCTGCTTCACAACTGCAATAAAAGTTAAACATAATTTTGGAGGACAGAAGGGAAAACTCAGAATATTGATATTGGTCAGGAAAAACTTCTGCATAGGTTTAAGACTTTAGTAAAGCCTACACTTTTTATGAAATAAAATTCATAATACTAGGGTACATTGGAGAAAAAATAAAAACTTAAACTATCATAGTATATTCCTTCTCTTCACTTTTTGGCTCCTAAACTAGTTCTACCTCCAAATTTTCCCATTCATTTGCAGACTTACAGCTTTGCTTGGAGCTAGTCTTTTTTTTTTTTTTTTTTTTGGTGGTGTATGCTCGTAGTTCCAGCTACTTGGAAGGCTGAGGTTGAGTTAGTTGTGAACACATCTCTCATTTACTCTTATTCTACCGCCATATCCTTATATGATGATCAATATTATATATAATATATGATATATGATAGAATATTATATATTATAGTATAAATATTTTGTCATATTTATATTCCACTCAGCAAAGACTTGCCTGCACTTCTTCTTTTCCATTCTCTCTGCCTCCTTTCTCCCTTGGATTATCATTATTATTGTATCAATCTTTTTTAATTGATCTCTCACCACCTGAACTATTTCACACATACATATCACATTAATCTTCCTTGACTACATCTCCAGTTGTAGCTTTTCCACACTCACAAACCTTTCATGACTCACTGATGGTGTCACTCTCTCATTTAAAGCCCTTACACAGTTTGCCTCATGCTCACTGAGTTTTTATATTCCAACCAAACTCTACTACTGACAACCCTCGTACATGCCTACTTTAACTACCTCAACATTCTTACTTTTGCTTCTAACTGCCTAGTCATCTTTTGTCTGCTTTTTCTTCTTTGAATTCTGTTCAGTTTCAACACTCTTCCTAAAGATCTCATTTTCTATGTCATCTAACTCTGGGCCTGGTAGTGTCTGCTACACATTAGTAGGTATTAAATTGATGCTACAGTCCTTTCTTTCTGTAATTGCAATTTTAACATTGCTTCCTTTTTTTTTTTTTTAAGGCAAAGTAAATTCTTTATTTCACAGTGTGTATCTTTATCCTGGTCAAGACTGCAACACAGCATAGTTTAAGCATGGTTCAATGTCTTGTTTTGTTTTTATTTTAAATATGTGGGGGTACAAGTCAGGGTTGGGTATACAAATGTTCATTAAACGGTATCCTTGTTGATGAAGTGTGCCCTCCCCGCTCCCCTGGCAATTTCCCACTACTGCCAATCCCTTTCTTTTAGTATTAACATAGTTGCTCAAGGTCCGCTTATGGATGCAATGGCTCATGCCTATAATTCCAGCATTTTGGGAGACCAAGGTGAGAGGATTGCCCGAGTTCTTGGGTTCGAGACCAGCCTAGGCAACTTAGTGAGCTCTCATCTCTACAATAAATCAAAAAATTTAGCTGGGTGTGGTGGCAAATGCCTGTGATTCCAGCTACTTGGAAGGTTGAGGCAGAAGAATTGCCTGAGCCCAGCAGTCATGATTGTCCAGCTGCACTCCAGCCTGTGTGACAGAGTGAGATTCCACCTCAAAAAAAAAGTGCTCAGCATCACTTTCAATGGGACTTTTGCAGTGTTTCCCCAAGTTAGCATAGGCTCCAGTTTCAGCCAGTAGACTCCTCACTGAATCAAGCAAGGTAGCCTAGAAGTCAGCAGATCTTAGTTGTTGCTACTCCTTCTCTTCTACCTTCAAATGCAAAGAATAGATTATCCAGAGAACAAGGTGAAAAAGTCAGTGGGCTTTATACAAACAAATAGTCTTTATCATCTCCTAAACTATCCCTTGGCTCCCACTGCCCCATAGCAACTTTGCTGGAAAGCTTGATATTGTCCCACCCTAACACTTTCAAATCAGGGCAGAGATTCCAGTAAGAAGAAAATAATAAAAGAATTAAAGGCAATGACCTGTGTTCCTGGAGAAATATCAGTGAGGACACTTACAGGTGTGACAACAATAGGATTCTGATCCAGATACATTGTTTTTAAAGCAATGAACTTTGTTCTGAATCATGTTATAGTTATGTGAGTCAAGCAACACAAACCAAAAACCAGTGTCCTCAAAAATCAGTTTGTGGGACTGAAAGTTACTCATAATATTTATACAAAACATAAAGCATAAGATCCAAAATATGTCTGTTATTATGCATGTTATAAATGGAAATACAGACTCTTACATATGCATTTAATACTAAATATTCAAGAGGCTGTATTTGAGGATGTGAATAGAGATGAACTTCCTTAGGAAATGCTATAAAAGGATATAAAGTTAAAGTTGAAAAAAAAAGGAACATGATGTTGTTCCTGGAATAGCAGATCACAGAGACTAATCTGGGAAACAGATCCTAAGGGCATTTAATAAACTTAGATAAGCACTAAAGATTATATTGGCTCAGTCCCGTAATAATAATTTTTTATTCCATTGTAAATGTAAGCCATTTAAAGAGTGCATTTCCTTCTCTAATGATTCTTTTGGGAAAACACATATTGGTCTTAAGCCAGAGAAAGTTCATTTCATTAGATCTTGATGAAAATACAGTTGTGAAAATCAAGGTTCATGTTCTTGGTTCTATTGGCCACAGACTTCAGAAAGCATTTGTTTCTTAAAACAAAGAGTATTAATACTTGAATTGATTTATTCTTTTTACAAATATTTATTGCATGTCCATTATGTGCCACCACATGGTAGGAGAAAGTAGCATTAAGCAAGATAGACACACCTCTTGTCCTTCTAGAGCTTTAAGTTTAATAAGGAAGAAAACTCTTGAATAAAGAATAGCAACACTTTTAAAATTAAAATTGTACTAAAAGATACAAGGGAAAAGTACAGAGTGCAATGATAAGGTATTATTGCTAAACCAGACCTAGTCAGTATCATTTTCATTTCCTATGAAAATGATACTGAAACTGTGGTTTGGAAGATGAGAAATGAGTTAGGTGAAGGGTAAGTGGGTTTAGGGATGATACTCATGTGCTAAACAAAAAAACATGTGCAAAGGCCCTGTGCCTGAAGGAGCTGCATAACTTTGAGGCACCCACAGTGGCTGGAGTAATGCAAAGAAGAATGAGGTGAGATGAGACAGAACAGGCAGGGCCTTGGTCATAATAAAGAGCATGGGTTTTATTTCAAAATTAATAGGAAACCAGTCAACAGGAGATAATGTGTTGAATTATATTTTTTGATACATTACTACAAATAGACACTGATTTAAATGGTAGAAATGTCTTTATTTATCATACCATATGTTAATTTATATATAGCTTTTCAGAAGCAAAAACCAATGCAAACAACTGCATGTGAGTTACCTACCTGTAATCTTTAGCAATATAATTTGTCTCTTCTCCATTTTGCTAATTCATTAAGTATATTAATGAATATACATCTCCATGGAGATGTGTTGATGCAAAGTCTCAAGTTTCCTTCAGTGGGCTGCTCTGCTATCTCCTAGGACAGAGATTCTCAAGCTTTGCCACAGTTAGGATCACATGGAGCTTTAAAAATTGTCATGCCAAGGCTGCACCCATTATAAATTAAACCAGAATGTTTGGGAGTGGAAGCAAGGCATCCAGATAATGATGGGAAAAAAGGAGTGTGGATATGGCACACAGACACTCTCAATACCTTGTCTCAAAAGGGACATAAATGCCATTAGTTAGAACTAGACACATAGTCATGCATATCTGGCCAATATAATACAACTGTGTACCCAAGAAGACAAAGATACAGATAGTAGTCTTCGTCACACAAAAATGTGAGAAGATCGCTTGTGTTGCTGTTGCCTTAGTACCATTTTTGTGACTGTTAAATAGATCTTTTTAACTTTTTTAATAGTTGAAATAATGTTAAATATTTTTGTTTTGTCTGAGCTTGGCATCTAGAAGATCACAAGTAGATGTTTGCTGAATTTCATCATATTAGTTAACCTCTAAGTAGGCACTCAAAACTGTTGATTGATGATCTTCTAAGATGTGAAACTATATTAGGGATGAATCTTGAAGTGGGGGCCATTGTTTTGTTTTTCTGAGTTGGAGTCTCACTCCAAGTCACCAAGACTGGAGTGCAGTGGCCACTCCCGGCCACCACAGCCTTGACCTGCTGGGCTCCGGCGATCCTTCCGCCTCAGCCTTTTAAGTAGCTGGAACTAGAGGCACATGCTACCATGCCCAGCTAATTTTTGATTTATTGTAGAGATGAGTTCTCGCCAAGTTGACCAGGTGGGTCTCGAACCCGCGGGCTCAGGCAATCCAGTTCTCATGGCATTTACTTCTCTGTGTGAGCAGTGCTTGGGTATCACTGTTTTTCAAAAATGTATTTAAAACAGGCTACCAAAATTAAGTTTTGGCTAAGACCAACAGATACCAGGTATCAAACTGAGGCATAACACTTGGTAGGGCTTGCGAAAACAATATGACCAAAACCAGTTAGATAATTCTTAAAGTCTTCTTGCTCATGATGGCAGAAAAGATTCAGGAATTCGCATTTTTAAAGGGGACTTTTGAAGAAGAATCTTTAAGTAGAGCTCACCCAAAGGGGAAGAGTCAGAGAAGTTTCCTCCTAACCCCGTGACATGAGATACAGGACTTAAGGAGACCAATTAGCGAGCTTCATATGTAGCTCCGGCAGTTTGAAAACAAACTGGAAATATCGCATCATTCCTGATAAATTTATAGGATAAGAGGCTGAATCAGGAGGTGAAGTTTGGGATGTGCATTAACTTCACTTTTATCTATTGTACTGAGATACCATGTTCACTTTGTATATAATTGTTCTCAAGGCTCCCATCTACCCACAAAGTGGGGGAGGACTGCCCCATGGCTGTCTGGTACCTCTGGGCTCTACTCTCTTAAAGGCTCAAGAAAGACTTTCATTTTAACATCCCATTACACATTTTTTCCAATCTTCTTCATTTGTCAAAGACTCTGAAAACTCTGAAAGGAACAGTTTGGCCTTTTGGGTATTTTTACACAAGATTAAGATCAGATAAAGTGAAAGCCATCGACAAACTGTAAAACATAATTACGTTGTAGCACAATATCACTGGGTGTTTATGTATTTTACATACTTACTTCATTGAAATGTCTCTTTTCAAAATATAGGAATATGTGATTATATTTCAACCAGATTCCATTTGCTTGGACCTTTCCTGTATTTAGTCTTTAGTCAAAACTTCATGAGCTTAAAGTTGGCAAGGAAAGTGAAAAGCATTTAAAAAAAAAACAAAAAAACCCTTAAGTTCACTCAAAACATTTTTCACAATTCTCCTCTTTCTGTTCCTCCCTCAATTTCTTGTTTTTATGGAAAAACACCAGGGAAAATATTTCAAGTATTGTAAAAGACAATGAGGAAGTTAAATGAAGTGAGATCTCTTTCCAAAAAAAGTAAATAGCACAATGGACATAATCCACATCCAAAGACTGGCCTATTAATTTAAAAGGCCAAGATCTAATACCTTTCCTTATCAGAAAATAAAAGCAATAACAACAAAACTTAGTCAAAATATAAGAAAATATGCAAAACCTTTTTTTTCCAACTGTATTAATCTCTTCTTTTGGTACTTTTTTCCAGAGTTAACTGTTTCTGTTTTGAGGGAATGAAATGTATAAAAATCCACTTCAAATGTTGGCGCTACTAAGCATGGATGACCTTTCTCTTACTTCAACTTAGAATCAAGACTTTTGATTTATATTCCAGTCCCAGAATTAATTTTCACTGTAGAATTTATCTGAAGATAGTGTTGTGCTTTCTAATAGGGGTATACAATCAGGCTCAAGATTCTCTAGGAACACTGCAGGACAGATTTGGTTTAAATATGTATTAAACTAAGAGATGCTCTCTCAAATGAGTAAAATGTATTTTATTTTTAGGCAACTTACATGACATTCTTTTTCTTAAAACCAATGCCTCCATCCAAATAAATCAAGATAAAAATAAATGAATTGCTCAAGATAATGTCAGTCCTACTTTTCCTGGTGTTATGTAGATGACAAGCAGCAGCCAGTTATATGAAAGGTAGATCCAAACTAATTGCCAAATTTGTTAACATCTTTCCATTTCTAAATCATATTTAAAGAAAATTATATATGGGGTTACACCATCTTCATGGCAGTCTAGCAGAGCCAGCAGGCCCATCTCGATTCATATTTTCATCAGTGAAGAACTGGCAGTTTTTTGTTTGCTTTTTTTTTTAATTAGCAAGGATGTGCTTGATTTGTGCTACAGACTTGTCATAAAATGTTTTTACTCTTTCTGATCTCTGTTGAAGTCTGGCTTTGATTGATTCTGTATAAATTTTGATGCACTTCTTATAGGCTTCTTTTGTGAAATTGGTTTTCTGCAAGTGATGGCTCATGACAATGTCAACACCAGTGGTTACTGTACTTCCAGTATATTAGCCCTCAGGACCTTCAGGACCACCAATGAGTGAGTCATTGATGTTATCCCCTGTTCTACCACCATTTTTACGCCCATCTTCAGGCACAGGCCATCCGTGATCTTCCAGATTATATATATCAGAGAACATTTCAAGGCTCGCGACAACCAGGTAGATAATCATGATGGTGACTGGAGGGAGATGACAAAGATGCTAGCTTAGCAGAAACCAAGCTCAGAGCAAGCACAGTGCAGACAGAGAAGTGGTGGGGGAAAGGAAAAAATGTGTAAGCAAATTTAATACTTCAGGGAATTTCTTTCTAAGGGGAAGAAATAATGTTTTCATTCATTTTACACATGTTGATAGTAAATTCTTCTTATAAAGGAAAAGAAAAACTTAAAGTAAATATAATTGTAAATCCATGCAGTCCACAGTGAGTATGAAATGGGATCTCTGTCTCTGGAGCTGCTAAGAAGGATATGTTATGGTGTTGTACAATTGTATGCATCCATGTTTCTATCTAATGGGACATCTGTTTCTAGATCAGTCCCAAACTGGAAAGGTGAGAAATTAATAGCTTGATCAAGTTTATATTGCTAGTTGTAAGGTCAAATTGAGATTCGAACCCAGAACAGTCTGAATACAAAATAGGGTCTTTTTTTCCAGTACCAGCTTGATTGTCTGCATAAGAAATAATTAAGAATTAGTGCCCTAGTGCAGAGGGATATTGTCTTGCACAGAGTATCATAACACAGAACTGTGTGGAATGAGGACAATGTGGGATACCCTTTCTGTTAGATTCTGTAGGAAGTAGATGCCAAAATGAGCTAAGAGTACAAACGGTTTATTGGAAAGCAACATCATAAAAGGAAAGAGGAGAAAGTAGATTCAGAAGCTGTCAAGTCATGACATGAACCTGACACGGTTTTTGCCAGCCCAGCAGTGAGCTCTAGAGCAAAGCGTGACCAAAGTTAATCTCTTGCTTGTACCACCTCGTAGCACTACTTTGCTTGGTCATTGGCTTCAGGGACATGCTGAGAACTTGACCTCTGCTCAAAAGCTGAGGCAGATCCTAAGAGAGCCAATTGCAGGACACTGTCAGATGCTGCACTCCTCGTGGCTGGGTAGCAAGCCCTTTCAAAGAGATATCTGAGCAACACATCTCAGCATCTGCTACAGATATACAGAGCTTGAATGACTGAAGAAAAGAAAGCAAAACAGAGATCATTCTTCCAACCCTACATGTGTAGCCTACATTTCCTTAGACACAGTAGTTTGGACTTAAGAATGAGGTTACAAAACAACTATTTAAGGAAAAATAAAAAGTCAGAAATCCTACTTTTTCCTCAAGCAGTATAATCCCCAAGAAGTTTTTCCCAAATAAATTTAAGAATATTCAGTGAGTGTCTCACATGAGTTCCAATTGCATGCTGTTGCTGATTGCCATGGGGGAACCTATCAATTTTCTTATCTCCTGATTTAGATCACTGAGATAATGTGTCTAATTTTATCTAAGCTAAGAGTAGAAACTATTACTCATTGACAGTATCACTGCTCAGGCACTACCCCATAGGAGATACCACTGACGATGCTAAGTAGTCCAAGACTAAGGATTCTGATTTCCAGTAAGAGGTTCTGATATCTTTTCTTTTTTTGGAGTTGGAGTCTCACTCTGTCACCCAGACTGGAGTGCAGTGACCGCTCCTGGCCACTGCAGCCTCAACCTGCTGGGCTCCAGTGATCCTTCCGCCTCAGCCTTCCAAGTAGCTGGAACTACAGGCACGCACTACCACGCCAGGCTAATTTCTTGATTTATTGTAGAGATGAGGTCTCACCAAGTTGCCCAGGCGGGTCTCGAACCTGCGGGCTCAGGCAATTCACTCACCTCAGCCTCCCAAGGTGCAGGATTACAGGCTGAGCCACTGAGCCCGGCTGGGTTCTGATATCTTATATCCAGACAACAGAAAGCACTGAATCAGTATTTTGTCACTATCCATATCAATAATGCAGCTATTGCTTACATCCTGTTCCTGTATCACCAATACTGTCACTTCTAGGAGGACCCAATATCTCATAGAGGCTGTAGAGCAACAGCTTTTTGAGATTTTGCTTACTTTTTTGTTGCCACTCCCTTGCTTTCAGATTGAGAATGGCTGGTCTAATTGATGATCTGTGTGACGGGTGGAGAGGGGGGGAACACGGCACTGCGTCGGGCCCTGGAGATGGTCCCTGGCGTCGCAGACTGGTGTGGTCTGTTGTTTTGGCTCCCCGCGTGCGTCACGGCCCACAGCTTTAGCATTCAGGATTATCTGGACTTTCAGGTGCTGAGTCCTGGGGACCTCCGATTCATCCTCACTGCCACACCTGCCAAGGACTTTCACACAAGGTATGAGCAGATTCACCTTGTCCCCTCTGAACCTCCGAAAGCCTTCGGGGAACTCAGCAACTGTTTCTTCATCCAGGACTAGATTGCTATGGTGGAAAGGGAGGGGGGCTGCTCGTTTCTCTCCAAGACCCAGGTGGTCCAGGAGTACGGTAGTGGGCAGTGATCATCTCTGACAACGTGGCCGACAATGAGAGCTTCTATGTGGAGATGATCCAGGACAGTACTAAGTGTACAGCTAACATCCTGCCCTCTTCCTGCTCGGCAGAGAGGCTACATGATCGCCACTCCCTGGAACAGTATGGGCTGCCATGGGCCATCATTTCCATCCCAGTCAATGTCACCAGCATCCCAACCTTTCAGCTGCCGCAACCACCCTGGACCTTCTGGTAGAAGAGTTGGTCCCACATTCCAGCAATAAGTGACTCTGGACTGGAAAGGGGAAAACCAAGGAGAAATTTTACTATTTTGAATTTGGGGATAGCATTGGGGACAAGTGGAGCCAGGCAAAAGAAAGGGATTTGGGCCTTGGCTAGGCTGAGGGAAGGAAGCTACACCACTGGGCTGCCCTTCCCCAGGGCCCCCAAGGGTGTCTCATGCTACAAGAGACAGGCCCTAGGGCTTCTGGCTCGAATCTGGAACAAAAGAAACTAAAGGTAGGCAGCCTGAAGGTCATCTGTGACCTGTCACATCCCACTTGACTCCAGCCTCCCCTACCCAGGGTCTCCTCACAGCGACCTTCACAGCAGTTGTTAGAGTGGTTTAGAACTGGTGTTTGGGGTCTCAATAAATCCTCACTGACTTTTTATCAATAAAGTTTCTCATCAGGGGGAAGAAAAACCATCCATGTGACAAATGCAAATAAGCTCCTTTCTGATAATAGCGTATTGTACTTGAGCAAGCTTCTGTATTCTTACTTTCCCTTTTTTTAGAATTTCTTTCTTAGTAGAAAAACAGACCCTTAGTCTTCCAGATTTATACATATATTTTTATATCCTAATATGGTCAAGGTCAAGCTAAGATACTTGTTACAATTGCTTATAAGTTTTCTCCAATTACCAAGAAATGGGAATTTAATATAAGAAATGAACTAGGTAACCGATAATTTTTATAGCATAATCATGTTTAACTATCTCTATAAGAAACTGAACCCAACTATCACCAACAGTGTGAAAAGAGGTATTCTCAACAAATCCTTTCCTTGTCTTTATAAAGCATTAAAGAGCATTTTCTGAGGAAAGGCCAAGATGACTGACAAGACAGTGAACAACTCTGCTGTCCCAGCAAAGAAGCCTACACAGAGCAGTGAGTCTGCTGCTTTGGGGCTGGGCTTGGAAACCCAGTTTGAGGTTTATCAATTGGTCTCTGAGGGACATGGAGAATGGACAGCCTCAAGCCCCAGCCACCTCCAAAATTGGCTCTGACATGAGATTAGGAGAGTGCTCTTGGAGAAGGAAGTGGTGAGTGTACAGGAGAACCAGTTTACACATCTTGTGGGAGCCTCTGCAGTCTTAGCCAAGGGAATGACAGCTCGGGCCCTTCTCTTATACCCTACCTGGCACCCCTGGGTGCAGAAAGCTTCCCAGAATTAGGATGGGTCTATTGGGACAGACCTACTGCTAGAACCACATGAGGACTGGAGGATTCCTGCTCATAGTGAGCCTCAGTACCGAAGGTTACCAGCCTCTCAAAGGAGAGGTTCCAAGGGGCTCACCCTTTGGGGGTGGTCTGCATCATGTCACCACTCCCCCATCTCTCCCTTTCCAGCCCCCAGCAGAGGTAGTGTGTCCACTTTTGGGATGTTTCCCCAGTAGTTTTTGGCACTCTTCAAGTACTGGTTCAAAACTATGGGTGTGGTTTGCCCTCAGGAGGCCACCATCACTTCACCTGCCCTTCCCAGGAAGCAGAGCAGGAACTAGGAGGCAGTGCACCTCTGTGCAGCACAGTAGTAATACTCTGCCCACCTTCAGACTGAGAGAGAAATACCAGGTATCTCCCAGCAAGGTAGCAACCTCCTTTCTACCCTTGTTTGAGAGAAGAAGACTCACTTAGATAGGAGGAGGCCAATTCATTCCCCCCAGAACACCTGCAGCAGAGTAGAACCATGAGGCCCCTACTGGCTACCTACCAGTCTTCCTGATCAGATAGCAGGTTGGGGAGGGAGATGCTGAAGCTCCCAGCCAGGGCTCTAGGCTTGTACTGGAGGGAGGAGAAAGTCTCCATCTAGAGGAAAAGACTTACCCTGTCCCTGCCAGACTGTACAGGTGAAACAGTGCTAGACAGTTTCCCCAGCTCCTCACTCTCCCTTCCACCACTACTCCTACCACAGGCATACCAGGGGAGGAAAGTCAAGTAAGAAAACAACACAAACTGTTATCCCCAATAAAAACAGCTTTATCAAATAAAAAATAGCAAAACAAAAAATAAAAAGAGAAAAGACTACCCTCACAGATAAGGAAGAACCAGGGAAAGAACACCAGAAGTCCCCAAAGCCTTAATGATTTAGCACTCGCAAAGGGGCTTCTCAGATCCCAAGCAATGGAGCCCTTTCAGAATGACCTATCTCTGATGGCAGGCAGAATTCAGACTATGAATAGCAAAGAGATGCAATAAGATCCAGGAAAAAGTGGACATGCAAATTAACCAGACCACAAAAATAGTATGGGTAGTAAAAGCTGACCTGGTCATTCTAAGAAAGAATCAAACTGAACTTTTAGAAATGAAGAATTCTCTCCTGGAATTTCTAAATACAATAGCAAGTCTTAAGAGCAGAATTGATCAGGCAAAAGAAAGAATCTCAGAGTTTGAAGATCAAATTACTGAATTAACCCAGTCTGACAAAAATAAGGAGCAAATAATTAGAAAAATGAGAAAAGTCTACAAAAAGTCTGGGATTATACAAAGAAACCAAATCTACAGCTGACCAGTATTCCTAAAAGAGAAGGGGAAACAGAACACCCTTCAACATGTCATTCAAAAAAGCTTCCCCTATCTCACTAGAGAGGTGGCTGTAAATACAAGAAATTCAGAGAACTCCTATGAGGTATTACACAAGATGATCCTCCCCAAGGCATATAATAATCAGACTTACCAAGGTGAATATGAAAGAAGAAAATCATAAAGGCAGCTAAAGAAATGGGTCAGACCAAGCACCAGCACATTTGCAGCAGACCTTTCAGTAAAAACCTTATATGCCGGAAGAAATTGGGGACCCATCTGTAACATTCTTAAAGAAAACCAATTCCAGCAAAGAATTTAGACCCAGTTAAGCTACACTTTATTAATGAAAGAGAATTAAAATAGTTCCCTGACATGCAATTCCTAAGAGAATGTGCCACCTCCAGACCAACCCTTCAGGAGATGTTTAAGAAAGTTCTAAGCACAGAAATGAAAGAATGGTTCCACTCATTACAAAAGCATAAGAAAGAACAGAGTTTCCAGATAACACAAGTCAACCACACAGTCTAGAATGCAAAGCAGCTTCCTAACAATGATACGACAAGAACAAGTCCTCACATCTCAATAATTAACTTAAACGAGAACAGATTACACCCTCAAAAGTCACAGAGTGGCAGATTGGACAAAGAAGCATGATCCATCCTTCTGCTGCTTTCCGGAAACCTATCTCACTGCAAGGTAAAGGACTGGAGAAAGATCTTCCAGGAAAATGGAAAACAAAAAAGAGCAGGTATACTGTTCTTATATCAGAAAGAATAGACTTTAAACAAATAAAAGCTGAAAAGGAAAGTATAGGGCACTACATAATGATAAAGACTTCAATTTCCCAACAAAAAGTATCTATCTTTTTTCTTTTTTTCTTTTTTGAGTTGGAGTCTCATTCTGCCACCCAGACTGGAGTGCAGTGGCCGCTCCCGACCACTGCAGCCTCGACCTGCTGGGCGCCAGCGATCCTTCCGTATCAGCCTTCCAAGTAGCTGGAACTATAGCCATGCACTACCATGCCCGGCTAATTTTTTGGTTTATTGTAGAGATGAGGTTACGCCAATTTGCCCAGGTGAGTCTCAAACCCGCAGGCTCAGGCAATTCACTCACCTCAGCCTCCTAGAGCATGGGATTACAGGCTGAGCCACTGAACCTGGCAAAAGTATCTATTTTAAATGGATACACACCCAACATGACAGCACCCAGATTAATAAAACAATTAGTAATTAATCTAAGAGGACATAGACAGCTATACAATAATAGTCAGAGATTTCAGTACCCAACTAACAACTTTAGACAAAACATCAAGGCAGAAAGCTAACCAAGAAATCTGGAACCTTAACTAGACACTGGACCAATTAAATTTAATAGACAACTGCAGAATATACAGTCCACCCAAAAACAACAGAATATACAGTCTTCTCATTAGCACATGGAGCATACTCTAAGATTGACTCCATCCTTGGACACAAATCAAGTGTGAACAAATTTCAAAATGTCAAAAATCATACCAATCTTCTTAAACTACAGCAGAATAAAAATAGATATCATCACCAACAGGAATTCCCCCAAACACACATACACATGAAAATTAAACAACATGCTCCTCAATGACTTTTGTGTTCTCTCAGACATCAAGATAGAAATAAAAAAGATTTCTAAAACAATTGAAAACAAAACCATAACATACCAAAAACTATGGGATACCATGAAATCAGTGCTAAGAGGAAGTTTACAACATTGCATGCACACATCAAGAAAACAGAGAGATCTCAAGTAAACAGTCTAACATTGCACTCAAGGGAGCTAGAAAGACAAAAACAATTCAATCCCAAAGTCAGTAGAAGAATGGAAATTATCAAAATAAAATCAAAACAATAAAATAAAGATGAAAAATCATATAAAGGAGCAATGAGTTGAAAAGCTGATGCTTTGAATGTATTAAATAAAATTGATAGACCCCCAGCCAGATTAACAAAAACAAAGGAGAGAGAAAAAATTCAAACAAACACAATCAGAAATAAAAAGGCAATGTTACAACCAACTCTGAAGAAATACAAAAGGTTAACATAGATTACTGTGAACACCTATATAAAAGTAAGCTAGAAAATATAGGAGAGCCAGGCTCGGTGGCTCAGCCTGTAATCCCGCGCCTTGGGAGGCTGAGGTGAGTGAATTGCCTGAGCCCACAGGTTCGAGACCCACCTGGGCAACTTGGCGAGACCTCATCTCTACAATAAATCAAAAATCAGCTGGGCATGGTAGTGCATGCCTGTAGTTCCAGCTACTTGGAAGGCTGAGGCAGAAGGATCGCCGGAGCCCAGCAGGTTGAGGTTGCGGTGGCCAGGATCAGCCACTGCACTCCAGTCTGGGTGACACAGTGAGACTCCAACTCAAAAAAAAAAAAAAAAAAAAAAAAGAAAATATAGGGAAAATGGTGAAATTCCTGGTAACATACAACCTTCCAAGATTGAAGCAGGAAGAAATTGAAAACCTAAACAGATGAATAAGTAATCCCAGAAATTGATTCAGCAATAAAAAAATCTCCCTTCCACAAATAGTCCTGGCTCAGATGGTTTCTCAACTGTCTACCAGACATACAAGAAAGAGCAGATACCAATCCTCCTGAAAGTTTTTCAAGCAATCAAAAAGGAAGGAATCTTCCCCAGCTCATTTTATGAAGCCATTATCATCCTGATACCCCAAAATGTCAAAGATTCAACAAGGAAATAAATATTCATGTCAATTTCTCTAATGTAAAAATTCTCAACAAGACACGAGCAAATCACATCCAACAACACATTATAAAGATCATTCATCATGACTTCATCCCCAGGATGTAAGGCTGGTTCAACATACACAGATAAATAAGCAAAATCTACCACATAAAGAGATGTAAAACCAAGAACCATATATTACCAAAATAGACACAGAAAAAGCATTTGATAAAACACAACATCTCTTCTTGATAAAAACCTTCAAACACCAAGGCATCAAAGGAACATTCTCAAAAAATAAGAACCATCTATGGCAACCCTGCAACCAACATCATACTTAACTGGCAGAAGCTGAAAGCATTCCTCTGAAGAAATGGAACAAGACAAGTTGTTTACTCTCACCACTCCTATTTAAAACTAAAAGTCCTAGCCAAAGCTATCAGGCAGGAGAAAGAAATTAGAGGTATCCAATGAGAAAGTTAAATTATTCCTCTTCATAGATGACATACCTAGGAAACCCTAGAGAGTTCTGTCAAAAACCTTCTTGACCTAATAAATGACTTTGGTAAAGTCTCAGGATTAAAAAAATCAATGCTCAAAAATCAGTTGCATTTCTAAACACCAACCACAAGCAGGCTGGGAAACAAATCAAAAGTAAAATTCCTTTCACAATAGCCACAAAAATAAAGTACTTCATTATTCATCAAACTAAAAATGTGAAAGATCTCTACAGTGACAACTACAAAATTCAACTGAAATAAATAAAAGATGACACAAAGATGTGGAAGCACAGCTCATGCTCATGGATTGGAAGAACTAATATCATCAAAATGTCTATTCTACCCAAAGCAATCTACAGATTTAAACAGTCCCTATCAAGCTATCAGCAAGATTTTCCACAGAATTAGAAAAGACAATACTTAAATCCATATAGAAGCAAAAAAGAGCCCAAATAACTAAAATAATCCTTAATGAAAAGAACAACCAGTTGTGACTGCAAGGGGAAAAAGGGGGCATGCTTCTACATGGTTGGTGGGAATATAAACTATTTCAACTTTTGTGGAAAGCAGTTTGAAGATACTGCAACAAACTAAAAATAGAGGATGATTCGACCCAGCAATCCCACTACTGGGAATGAATATACTCAAGGGAACATAAACCATTCTAAACAAAAGACACCTGCATTCTGCATTCCTGTGTTTATTGCAGCACTACTTACAATAGAAAAAACAAAAACCATTCAGACAACCATCAAAGGTAGATATGGTAAAAAAAAAAAAAAGTGATACATATATATGATGGTATATTACACAACCATAAAGAAAGACAAAATCATGTCTTTTGCAGCAACATGGATGCAGCTTGAGACCATCATTCTAAGTGAGCTATCACAGAAAGAAAAATATGAATACTAGCTCTCACTCATAAGTAAATGCTAAACATTGGGCACCCAGGCACAAGGTTGGGAACAACAGACCTGGGCACTGCTGAGGGATGGATGGTGGGAGGACATATAATGGACACCAAGCCACTCATTGGGTACTATCCCCACCACTGGTAGAGGGAAAGCTCATCAGATTCCAAACCCCACCTTCACACAAAATACTCATGTAGCAAATCTTCACATGTACTCAACCAGAATAGCAGCAGACCTATTGGCAGAAACACTACAAGCAAGAAGGGACTGGATCCCTATATTCAAAGTCCTCAAATATAAACAATTTCAACCAAGAATCTCCTACCCAGTCAAGCTCAGCTTCATCAGTGATAGCAAATTAAAATCTTTTCCAGACATCCAGTTCCTAAGAGATTATGCAGCTTCCAGACCAGCACCACAGGAGACACTTTAAAAGGTACCAAGCATAGAAGAAAGAAAAAAAAGAATGACAACACACTTCCCAAGAGACCAGCAGATCAAAGAATCAACAGAGAACACAGCTCAACAAGAAACTTGAAAACAAACACATACATCAACACCAAAGCCAAAAGAAAATAAGAAAACAAAGAAAAAACTTTATAAGAACTTCATGACAAAGATAAACAATCACATTTCAATAATCAGTCTTAATGTGAATGGACTAAATGCACCACTGAAAAGACACAGAATGGCTAACTGGATAAGAAACCATGACCCAATTATTTGCTACATCCAGAAAACTCATCTCACCACAAGGGATACACACAGACTCAAAGTTAAAGGATGAAAAATGAGTTTCCAGGTAAAAGGATCACAAAAGAAGGCAGGAGTCATGATCTTAATACCAGACAAAACAACCTTTATGCTATCAAAAATTTTAAAAATACAAAAGGACACTACAAAATGATAAAAGGTTCAATCCATCAACAAGAAACATCCATCCTAAACATATATGCACCTAATACAAGAGCAGCAACATTTATAAAGCAACTACTAAGTAAACTAACAAAAGCTATTGACTCTAACACTACTATAGAAGGGAACTTGAATACCCCATTAACAGTCCTAGATTGATCATTGAGGCAAAAAGTTAACAAGGAGATCCACAACCAGAACTTGACATTCAACCAGATGGAATTAACAGACACCTACAGATTATTCTACCCGACAACCATAGAACATACATTCTACTCATCACCACATGGAACATACTCCAAGATCAATCACATCATGGTCATAAATCAAACCTAAAAAATTCCATAAGGTTGAAATATTGCTATGCACCTTCTTAGACTACAGTGGGAAATATATATATATATATATATATATCAACACCAACAAAATTTCCCAAAAGCCCACAGAGACATGGACACTAAACAGCATGATGCTGAACAACTACTGGGTCAACACTGAAATCAAAGCAGAAAATAAAAGATTTCTGAAAACAAATGAAAATGAAGAAATATCTTACCAAAACCTCTGGAATGCCATGAAATCAGATCTAATAGGGGAATTTATATTTCTATGAGCACACATCAAGAAAATGGAAAGATCACAAGTTGAGCCTAACAAATCACCTAAGGGAGCCGGAAAGAGAAGACCACCAAAACCCCAACATTAGCAGAAGAATCCAAATCACCAAAATAATAAAATATGGGACATAGAAGACAAAAATATCATAGAAATCATCAACAAAATAAAAAACTGGTTCTTGGAAAGAATTTACAAGATTAATGGACCCCTAGCCAGAATGACCAAGAAAAAGAGAGAAAAAGCCCAAATAAACACAAACAGAAATACAAAAGATCAAATCACAACTGACCCCAAAGAAATATAAAAGATTATCAGAGATTACTATGTACACCCATATGGAAACAAACTTGATAACCTAAATGAATTAGAGAACTTTCTGACATCACACAACCTCTCCCTATTGAAAAAACAGAACACTGAGACACTAAATAGACCAGTAACTGCCAGAGACCAGCTCCAGCTGGGTTCAGAGTACCCCAAAGGTGGAGACGGCATCGGCGATTGGGGGGAAGAATAGAGAAAGAAAGAGACTGGACTCCGGTCTAGTGCAAAAGCAATGTGTCTGTTATTGGGAATTACAATGGGTCTTTTATACACAAAGTCAGATGTGAGAGGGGCGTCCCCCACCCATCAGAAACCTTAATCCATGAAAACTTATTCAATGATTGCCTTTAAACCCTTTTCATATGATAATCTTAAAATCCCAAAACAAAGGATAACCTAATCTGTGACTGACAAATTCTATAAACCTTTTTCATCCTAAACTGATTGATTTATGCCAAGTTAAACAATTCTATAGAAGTTTAAGTATTTACTTTACAAATGAAAGTGGCCCATCCCAGAATGTTTGGAATGTGGCCCAGTCCAAAGTTCACAGTGGACTACCTGCAAGTAACCCAGCAGCATTCTTTCAACAAAATGGCTGTCTTCTAAAACTATATTCTACAATTTACACCTTCAATAAATCCTAAGATCATGACCCAGAAGCCTGTGACCAATACTAAGGCTCTTAGATGTGACACGAGTTTGAATTATAAGTTGTGTGAAAGCCAAAACTGCAGTTTGCGGAAGAATGGGAGCAATGAGCTTCTAAAGTTAGCTTGTGTTCATTCCGGTCTCAGAGTTTTTATGTTTTGAGTTCACAGGAGCTTAATCTGATTAGTGCTGAGTAGAAAGGGGGAGGAAATGAGGTCAATAGCTCCCGAACGCATCCTAGTGGTCTCGGGGTCATTGGCCCTTCCTGATCCCTAACGCTCAGTGGGCCTCTGTGGCCGGCTCCCAACAAGTAACAACCCAGGGAATTGACCCTGTCATAATAAAGCTACCTACCAAAACAAGTCTTGGTCCGGATGGCTTTCCAGCAGAATTCTGCAAAATGTACAAGAAGGAGCTGATACCAATCCTATTGAAAGTAGTACAGGCAATCGAGAAAGATGGATTTCTCTCCAAATCATTTTACGAAGCTAATATCACACTGATACTCAAACTGTGTAAAGATCTAACAAAAAAAGAGAACTACAGGCCAATATCCCTTTTGAACATAGATGCAAAAATCCTCAACAAGATTCTAGCAAATCGGATCCAAACACATCTCAAATATTACCCACCATGACCAAGTAGGCTTCATCCCCAGGATGCAGGGCTGGTTCCACATTTGCAAGACCATAAATGTAATTAAATACATCAACAGATGTAAAAAGAAGAACCACATGATTATATCATTAGATTCAGAAAAAGCTTTTGATAAAATCCAGCATCCTTCCTGATAAAAACCTTCAAACACCTAGGTATAGAAGGAACATACCTCCACATAGTAAGTGCCACCTATGATAAACCCACAGCTAACACATTGCTAAATGGACAGAAATTGGAAACATTTACCCTGAAAACTGGAATAAGACAAGCCTGCCTCCTCTCACCCCTCTTGTTACAACATCGTGTTGGAAGTCCTAGCTAGGGCAATTAGACAAGAGAAAGAAATCAGGGGTATCCAAATAGGGAAAGAGGAAGTTAAGTTATCCCTCTTTGCTGATGATATGATCATATACCTTGAAAATCCAAGAGAATCTGTTAAAAACCTGCTTGAACTGATAAAGGACTTTGGCAAAGACTCGGGGTACAAAATAAATGTGCAAAAGAAAGTTGCATCCCTATACACCAACAACAAGCAAGCAGAGACCCAAATTAAAAGCACAATCCCATTCACAATACACACACACACACACACAAAACTAAATACCTCAGCATCTTCCTACCAGAGAAGTGAAAGACCTTTACAATGAGAACTACAAAACACTGCTCAAAGAAATCCAAGAAGACACAAACGAATGGAAAAATATACCATGCTCATGGATAGGAAGAATCAGCATTGTTAAAATGTCCATCCTACGAAAGGCAATTTATAGATTCAACTCAATAACCATTAAGTTACCAACATCATTCTTCTCAGATCTGGAAATGACAATACAAAAATATACATGGAAACATAAACGAACACAAATAGCCAAATCTATCCTTAGCAAAATAAACAAAGCAGGTGGTATCACACTTCCAAACTTCAAACTTTACTATAAGGCTACAGTAATCAAAACAGCCTGGTATTGCTACAAGAACAGGCGTATAGACCAATGGAACAAGGTAGAGATTCTGGAAGCAAAGCCTCAATTTCTCAACCAACTCATCTTTGACAAAGCCTCCAACAACAACCACTGGGGAGAGAACATATTCAGTAAATGGTGCCGGGAAAACTGGCTGATCACATGCAGAAGATTGAAACAGGACCCCTACCTATCACCATACACAAAAATTAACTCTAAATGGATCAAAGACCTAAATGTAAAAACTCAAACTATAAGAATCTTAGAAAACGCAGGAGACACCTTTATGGAAATTGGAACTGGCAACCAATTCCTGATCAGAACCCTAAGTGACTATACCATAAGACACAAGATAGACAAGTGGGATCCCATCAAACTGATGAGCTTCTGGAAAGCAAAAAAAAACTATCAATAGAGCAGGGAAATAGCCCACAGAATGGGTAAAAATATTTGTTAACTGTATATCTGACAAAGGCCTAACATCTAAGATCTACAAGGAACTCAAATGTGCCGAAAGGAAAAAACCAACAGCCCCATTAAAAAGTGAGCAAAAGACATGAATAGACACTTCTCAAAAGAAAATAAATGGGCAGCCAACAGACACATGAAAAAGTACTCAGCCTCACTAATCATCAGAAAAATGCAAATCAAGATCACTTTGAAATACCACCTAACCCCAGTAAGAATGGTCATCATTAACAAACAACAACAGATGCTGGTGAAGATGTGGAGAAAAAGGAATGCTTCTACACTGCTGGTGGGAATGCAAATTAGTGCAACCTCTTTGGAAGACAGTGTGGCAATTTCTGAAAGAACTAGAAATTGACCTTTCATATGACCCAGCAATTTCCCTACTGGGAATATACTTGGAGGAACTCAGATCATTCTACAAAAAAGATACCTGCACATGTATGCTTGTTGCAGCTTTATTCACAATTGTAAAAACATGAAACCAACCATGCTGCTCATCAAAGCTGGACTGGATTTAAAAAATGTGGTACACATACACAATGGAATATTATGCTGCCATAAAGAAGGACAAACATATGGACTTCGCAGCAACTTGGATGTACTTAGAGTCAAAAATCATACTCAGTGATCTATCGCAGAAACAAAGAACAGAGTACCATATGTTCTCATTCATAAGCAGAACTTGAACAATTAACATAATACTATAAGAAAGGGATTGACAGTAGTGGGAAACTGCCAGGGAAGAGGCAGTGGGATTGGCAGTTGAGGGAAACTGCTATGGGAGGGAGGAGCACACCTCATCAACAAGGGTATCTGCATAATCAACGTTTATATATCTAACCCTGAATTATACCCCACGTCTTTAAAATAAAAAAGAAAAGCTTTAAAGAAAAAAAGTTTTACTTGCTGGAAGCTTAATTTTTTCTCACACTATTGTTTTTGGGCTGTAACCATATAGGACAATGTTAATTTTCACTAACCATTAGAAGGGGCAGTATTATGTTGGTTTTTTAGAATAGCATTGCAGAAAAATATCAGAATTTAAGAATTTAGTCTTCTTCCTGGTTTTTCATTCAGCATATGGGATTTTCATTTTCTCTGGAATAAAATAAAAACTGAGGAAAGTTGCATTTCTTACCAGGGAAAAAATATAAAAGAATGACTTACTTTACCAATTCCTCTCATTCTACAGAAATAAAATACATCTGTATGCCAAAGAGCACACAAATATGTTCATCCCACCTTCTGACAATAGTAGTGATATGTTCTTCCTGTTTATCCTGTTTGAGGATATCAACTTTTCTCTACTTTAATTTCCAGAAGCTTTTGATCTCACAGAGTTCTCTACATCCCTTCTCCATCTTTCACTAAACTCAACAATCAGGACCTTTTAGGGTTCACTTATGTATGCCAGAGTTCAAAAAAAGACTAGAAAGATAAGCACCTTGAAGTCTCTCAAAAAAAAAAAAACTCATCTGAATTAGAGAAGAGGCAGAAGATCTAAAATTGAAGGATTAAGTAAGAAGAAAACCAAAATGATAGTAAGAAGAACCCTTTCACAGACATAGCCCAAGGTCCCTAATCAAAGTAGTGTGCATACATGTATGGCCATATCATTGTAGTTCCCTGGTTTTTTTCTAATGTAGAGAAGATGAAAAAAAAAAAAAAGGGAGCTCACTATTTTGCTATTAATGGTATTTAATAGCAAAATAAATGTTACAGTGACTAACACTTTTTAGTTATAGTGACTTTCACTGAATATAGCATAACAAATGGAGCTTGAATGACAGCTATCATGTAAATGCCAGGGAAACTGACTGAGGGATCATATGCAGTTCAGGATTTGTACTTAATTCAATAAACAGTTGATATCACAAAAATTTCTTCAGCTTCCACTATTACAAAGCTATGTATAACCAAATGAAGCATTTGGTTAAGCAAAGAGCATGCAATACAAAAGGACTAATGTCAGCTGAGGTAAAGAATCATAGCAGTACCAAAAACAGTTATAGATTCCGTTTGACCAGGGTTTAGGGAGGATCTGAAATGGAGAAGTAAAGAAAGATGGAAAGGAAACAGGTGAGATTCAGATCAAAAAAGAACTTTAAAGACCAGATTGAATAATTCATTATTTTATTAAAAAATAGAAAAATGGAAGATTTCTAAACAAGAAAAAAACATGATTAAAATTGTATTTTAGGTGGATTAACCTGATAGCGACCTGCAGAATGGAGTCTGGGATAGAGACCTGCATCAAGAGGTGGAAACATCTCACAGCTATGAGATTATTGCTTAGTTTTCAAGAGGTAGGGTATTGGTAATGAGATGAGATGAGAGACTAAATAAGAGTGGGGAGACTGAAAGGGGAGGACTCATGAAAATAGAATAACATGTCTTGGGAAATGATAGTTGAGGTCATTCAAGTCCCATTGGTTGGTTTTGCTATATTCACTGACAGTCACTGTAACCAAAAAATATGAAATACCATTAATACCAAAATAATAAGATCCTCTTTTTCATCCTCTTTATGTTAGTATCTCACATCTCATTGGAGCATGAGATAGTAGGAAAAAGAGTGAAAACTGTATCTGGCTTTAGACCAAAATGAGGTCATTATTAACAGTGTGGGTTCTGAAGAATATAATTATTCCACATAATTATTTAAAATAACATACTAATGACTAAGGGACTTATGATGAAGAGAATATATTTGGTAATACATGCATAAAGTGATAGGACATTTGTATTTTAAACTGATTTTTAAACTAGTGACTGAAAAATAATAATGAGCAGTGAGTTCTTATTCTGTAGAAAAAACTATGCCACTATTACAAACACTGTATTACAAATACCTGGCATTATCCTTTCACATGTATACATTTAAATTTTTGTGGTCTCAAATATGGACTATTAACAAAATAGTATTTGCTTCCTCAAGATAGATATTTTCTTAGCTGCTTAGTCATTTATTTGACAAATAGTTATCAAAGGTTTATAATTTACTTGGCTCAGGTTATGGGAGCAAAACACACAGTACCTACTGTCAAGGTGCTATATTCTTCTAATGAAATGGACAGGCAAATGTTATATTAGGATTTCTGGTTTCCATAGGATGGTAGAAAAGCTTATATGAAAATTTTTTCACACTACAAACGCCTACAACATCTGGGTTTACAAAAAGGTGGATACATAGCACAGCCTCTCCCAAGACAAAAGGGAATAAAACCCAGATCTCAGATCAAAGGATTGTAAGCACAGTACTTATACAGGAGAAGTTCTAAAGGGTGGTATGGGAGGGATGTGGGAGGATCATTAGACCAACTAGTATCTGGATTAGATGTTAATAACACTTGTATAGGACAGAGGAGATTCAAGTTTGGAACTGCAACCTTTCTTAAGTGCCATTCCTGGAAGAGTAGTACCCCTGACAAAAAGATAAAACAAAAACAGCTCAGCAGCCCAGGGACCTGACCTACAAGCTTACCTTGACTTCCACTTTGGGTGAAAATAAGTCTTAAATGAGAAATCAGCTCTTTGGTCTTCACTTTTCACAGGTTAAAAACAGAAACCCACATTATATCAGAAAATCCCGATGCTGAAAAACCACATAAATGTTGGTCCTCAACCAGTTCTATTCTTCAGTGCCTGGCAGAATCACATGTAAAATCAGCCCAGGGAGCTCTGGTAACGGATAATATCAATGTCCAGTACTACACCCAGATCCCTGGGACCATTTTTACTGTTTTGGGGGCAGGGGTTCCCTCTTTGGGAGCACATACTAAGGCTCCTTTTTCAGAAAATTGCCTTCCAAGACACATCCCCCTAGCCTACGCTTTTCATAAGCTCCCTTGCCTCAGTTTTAACAACTCTAAGACATAACTTAAACTCCAGAGTCTTCTGCAGGTTCAGCCTGAGATCTCTTTATGTGGAATTTTGCCTGAAATCACACTCTTACTTGGCTTCTTCCACTTCTCTGTCCAGTTTTCCCTCATTCTCTTGCCAGGTTCTTCTCGAGCACTTCCTAAGTAAAAACTATCCCTGAATCCTCATGTTACATGTCTCCTTCTGAGGACCAGGACCCAACACACTGCTGTGTGATTTCCGCAGAAAAATAAACAAGCACCTCTAAAGATATACTCATAAAGAAAAAGATTCATCTGAGACAGTCTACAGAAACAATAACAGAAGCATTGGTGCAACTCAGATCTTCATGCAGTAGAAAGACAACTTGACAGAGTACATAAATTAACCAGGAAATTACCAAGGATATAAATGGAGATAACTAAAAATGGAAAGTATGACAGAAAGATTAACATATAAAGGGAAACGGTAATAAGATTCAACATTGATATGTTTAGATACACAAATACCATTGTATTACAGTTGCCTACAGTATTTAGTACAGTAATATGCTGTGCAGTTTTATATCTTAAGACCAATAGGTTATACGGTATAGCCCAGGTGTGTGGTAGGTTGTACCACCCAGGTTTGTGGAAGCGCATTCTGAGATGTTTACACAGTGAAGAAACAGATTAGGGACACATTTCTCAGAATGCATCCCCATCGTTAAGCAATGCATGGCTGCACAAAAATTGACTTTATATTAGGCTAAAAAGCAAGTCTCAACAAATAACACAGAATTTATATCATGCAGTCCCATATTTTCTTACCATAACAAAATTAAAACAAGATAATAAACAGGGCGTGTATTTGGAAATTTGAAAATATGCTTCTTAAAACTTAAATTTTCACAGAAGAAATCTTAAGATAAAAACATATTTTGTGTTTTATGAAAATACTACATATCAAAATTTATCAGATAAAGCTTGACTTTATCTGTTAAGCTTTCATCTTAACATCTTTCATCTTAATATTTAGATGCATTTTATAGTGAATATTTGTATGTTGGCAATGAGAAAACATGAGCAAACTAAGCACCAAAATCAGAAGATAAAAAAAAGAGTAAACTCAAAGAAAACAGAATTAAGAGAATAAGAATAAGCAGAAAATAACAACAAAGTGACAAAACTAACCCAATAGGGTAGATAAAGAAATTATAACACATTATGATAATATATGAGGAAAGCATGTACAAGTTTCCATCTGTCTTCAACAACTCTTAGTGCCCTTCATGCCAGGACATACCAAGTTCCTTCTCTCTGTCTAACCCTACTATCTACTACTCTTCCTCTGGCTCCTTGTTCTTCTTTGGGTTTATAAATACCATCTCCCACTTTAAAATCTTTGCACTTCTTTCCTCTGCCTGGAACACTCTCCTCTTTCACTCATTCCAGAGTTATATGCTGCATTCATGTTTCATGTTTGCATTAAAAAATGTGTCGACTGAGGATCAATTACATTACTGGCACTAGTGATACAGCAGTGAACAGAATAAACAAAAATCTCCATAGTTGTGGAGTGTATGGTCTAATACCTGGCAACTCTTATCATTCAGTGAGTCTTTTCCAACCACGGATAGAAATGTCTGTGTTACTTATTTTCTTGTCTTCCTATTTATTCTGTTTCCTCCCACTAGTGTGCTACTGCTTTAGAAGGAAAGACCTAGTCTATCTTGTTCATCACTTTACACAAGAGGGTATGGAATGATGCCTGAAACAATTCTGTTTGGTAAGTACTTGTTGAAAGATTGGATGCATGAATAGGAGATTCATGGAAGGTGTCTCAGGAGAGAAAGGGTTGCAATTATATCTAAGAAAAACAGAAAAAGGTTGCCTGGCCGGTCTCGGTGGCTCAGCCTGTAATCCCGCGCTTTGGGAGGCCGAGATGAGTGGATTGCCTGAGCTGGCGGGTTCGTGACCCACCCAGGCAACTTGGCGAGACCTCATCTCTACAATAAAGCAAAAATTAGCCAGGCATGGTAGCGTGCACCTGTAATTCTGGCTACTTGGAAGGCTGAGGCAGAAGGATCGCCGGAGCCCAGCAGGTCGAGGAGTGGCCACTGCACTCCAGTCTGGACGACAGAGTGAGACTCCAACTCAAAAAAAAGAAAGAAAGAAAAAGGTTGCCTGCAGCAAATCTGTGTGTTGTGTGTGTGTGTGTGTGTGGGATTTCAAGCAGAAGACAGATCTACTTTTGTGTGAAGGCAAAAAAATGAATATTGTGACAGAAAAATAGTTGGGCAGGCGGGGACCTGCTATGAAGAGTCTGGTTGCCATGCAAAAGAGTGAACATTTCATCTTAAAAGCCACAGTGTGTGTGATAATAATTTGTTTCAATACAAGATGAGACCTTTAAATCTTGTTTTAAGATCTGATACTTTTAAATTTTATTTTATTTTAGTTAGACTCTCACTCTGTCACCTAGGCTGGAGTGCAGTAACACAATCACAGCTACTGCAATCTCAACCTGCTAGGCTCAGGCCATCTTTCTACCTCAGCCTTCCAAGTAGCTGGGACTATAGGGAAGCACCACCACATCCAGCTAATTTTTTTATTTATTGGACAGATAAGGTCTTGCCATGTTGCTCAGACTGATCTTGAGCTCCTGGGTTCAGACAATCCTCTCTCCTCAGCTTCTCAAAGTGCTAGAATTATAGGCACGAGCCTCCATGCCTGGCAGGGATCTGATTTGTTTTTCTTTTGAGTTGGAGTCTCACTCTGTTGCCCAGGCTGGAGTGCAGTGGCATGCTCATGGCCACCACAGCCTTGACCTGGTGGGCTCAGGAGATCCTTCTGCCTCAGTCTTCCAAGTAGCTGGAACTACAGGCACACGCCACCACGCCCAACTACTTTTTAAAAATTTATTGTAGAGATGAGGTCTCACCAAGTTACCTAGGCTGGTTTTGAACCTGTGAGCTCAGGCAATCCTCTCACTATGACCTCCCAAATTGCTGGGGTTATAGGCATGAGAACATCACACTCAGCCAGGGGTCTGATTTTTAAAGTTAAAAAAAAGTTTCTATTTTGTTTGAAAACAACAGCGCTTTTTTATAATTATTTTTTTATAATTTTTATATTTTTTTATAATTATTTTTATAATTATATAATTGGTAAAACTGCTGGTCAAAGACAAAGTCATGGCAAGGTGATGGGAGGAATTCCTGTTCTCAGTCAGGTTCAGTTTGATGTCAGTTGTCTCCGGTGACTGGGAAATCTTCATGTAGACATTTCATTACTAATCAACTTTTTAATCACAATTTATAGACACACTGAAATAGCTATAGCTCAAGTACTGGAATTCAGTAACACACAAACATAGAATGTATTTTCTCATAACTGGTGTCAAGTTCCACTTCAAGGAAGCCCACTTGTGTCTGGGTGGCAAACTTGTCATCATCATTATCGTCATCATATCTGACATGCATTGAGTGGCTCTTATATTCAAGACACTGTTCCAAACCATTTAATTATCTCAAAAACCCTTGATGCAGGGACAATGAGTTGCTCAATGTCACATAGCTAGTAAGTGAAGTAGCCAAGATTCAGAATTCACAGTCTTAATCTTAACCACTGCTCCAGCTGCTTCAATTCTTCCAAATAAATTCAGTCCTACCCGCTGAGTCTTGTCACTTTCTCTTAAAAAAAAAAAATACTGTCCAGATTTAAGTCATCTTCTCATGCTGCCATTCTCTATCTTAATGATTTTCTCTGCCTACCTGCAATTCGTATTCCTCTTCACAGGCTTCTGACACTGATGCCATTCCTGGTCCGGTCTTTGGAATTGAAGTTCTTGGTCAGGTGCTTTCAAAGGAATGAAAGGGAATCCCAGTTCTCAGTCAGATTCAGTCTGATGTCAATTGTCTCCACTGACGTTGGGGGGGGGGGTGCTTCATGTAGGTGGCATGCAAGATTTTCTTAGCCAATGTTTATCTCCCGCTGACCCACCACCAGTGATGCACACACCATTTTGTGTGTTCGTTCTGCTAAACAAAAATCAAAGTGGCTCCTGTCCCTCTGTTTAACTCTTGATTATTTCACATAGAATCTTGAAGACTAGCTTTCATGCTCTCTGGGAATGTGTATGTAGTGGCCCTCACCTCTCATCTTCATAGGTACCTGTGATACTATCATGACCTGCTAGTCTCCTGCATCCGTGGTTCTCCTCATC
This sequence comes from Cephalopachus bancanus, assembly GCA_027257055.1. Lineage (NCBI taxonomy): Eukaryota > Metazoa > Chordata > Mammalia > Primates > Tarsiidae > Cephalopachus > Cephalopachus bancanus. The sequence goes on along the minus strand of JAPVLO010000009.1, from coordinate 8,846,237 downwards.
AGTGGGGGTTTCCACCTTCACAAATCTCCAGATGAAAAGTCAGTGGCATTCTCCAATTTTTAGAACCCTTCAGATTTCAGAATATGTAAATATGTTGCCTCTGCCAATTTGGGAGTCAGAGTGTATTAAATGTTTTCAAAGCAGTGCTCTCAAGAAAATGACCACTTTTCTTTTTCTCTTCAGGGTGCTGTGGAAACCTATCACTTTATAAACCCAATGGTGAGGTGTCTAATACTACAGGAGCAGGAAACAGTAGACATTCCTTGTGCATAAAAGGCTAACTCATAGTGCATTTGGTCTCAGCTCTTCGTATAGAAAGCCCTATGCAAGAGGCAATAATGCCAGAGGAGCTAGAGAAGATCTGAGTTGGTATATCACATCCCCTCTTCTATTCAACAGATTCATGTTATTCCAAAGAAAGCAATATCAACACCATCCAAATTGATACGAAAAATTACTTATGGGGACTTTACAGGGTATCAGTGACTTTTGGTAATTAATACTTCTTTTTATTAACTCAGCTCAAGTAAGTTAACATTAAAACCACCACTTTCAAAAGTCAAGAGCAATGTGACCTAAGCTTTTACTTTTGGTAATAAGATATATAGTTTACTTTTGAAGGATTAATCTTCCTACTTAAATGTCAAAAGCAACTAATTTTTCTTAGATAATAGACACTTTTAGGTGTTTGTATTAAATCAAGGAATAAATTAACCATGATTTATATCAATCCTAATCATATCGATTCTATAAATATATTATAGTGGGGTAATCAATTAATTAATAATTTGTATAACACTTGGCTCATATTAAGCCCATTTCCTGATTTGCGAAATATGGTTGACCTACCACATTAGGGTCATAGTGAAGTATGAATGACTATATATTTAAATCACAAGGACAGGCACTTCATATCATTAGTTATATTTATGTCTTTAGTACTGCAATTTTTCCATAATTCTTTGTTTCCCATTCAAAATTTTTAAAATTTCTCAAATGGAAATTCTTACTAAGAAATAACATGTTATCTGCATTATATAATTATCATTTATTCCAAAAGTACTTTGTTTTCAGGGGTCTACTTATTGAGACCAGGTCAAAATTGTACTGCTCATGGCCCAAAACTGTTCTGCCTACTTATTTTTCTCTTCCTTGCTGATTGAGAAGACTTGGATGCAAAGTTCTTGAGAATGATGTGTCCATGTTTCCTGTATACTCTTTAATGTATGGACTTCAATTCACAATCTTGGGGGAAAAAATCCCTGAAAAATATTTTGACTCTTCAAAGCGACATCTCCAACTTCCATTATATAACTTCACTGAGAAGGTGCTGTACTGACTAGTTAAAGAAATTGTTCATCCTCACAGACTGTGAGACATCCTACCACCTTCCAGCTGTTTCATCTGAAATTTTGTGAAGTTCACATTTTTGTGAACTTCACAAAATTGTGAAGTTCACATTTTTGTAGCGTTTCTTCTGCAGCATTACTCCCTCTAGTGCTAAGTTAAGAGACTAAATATTCATGAGAATATGTAAAATTTTTTGCTAATTTAATTAGTAGAAAAGGTAACTGAAGAAAAATGATAATATTTACACACTAAAAGTATTTCTGCACATCAGGGACACATCGGTCCTATTCTTGCATCTCCAGCAGCGAGTGCAGCATTAGCTCTTGACAAATATCTGAATCAAATTGCTGAGAGAATACATAGAAGAGAAATAAATGATTAAGACACTGCAAACTTAATTTTTTAAACTTAAGACATGCCTTTTACAGTTACACCTAAAGTTTTAGAAACATCTTTTCATAAAACTTTATTCAACTAACTGTAAAATATGGAATAATTAATTATTTTTTAAAAATTTTAAGAATAAGTTATGTGACTTGAATACACTTAGAAAGAAGTAACTTAGCAGTTTCCAACTTAGTGGTCACTAACATTTGGATATTGCACCCACAAATTTTTGAGAAATTCTTCTGCATGTCATAGGCTAGGGCTACTGAATTCCCCTGAATCCCACAATTCTTTCGTGTTGGTGATAGCTGCTAGGAAAGTTTAGTTTACCCAATGAGACTTACTCAGTAAGGGTTCTCCTGAATGTCTTCTCAACAGTCAGCCGTTTGCTTCCAATGTTGTCTTTAATTTTCATCTCTCCTCCTCAGCTCCCCCAAATCCAGACAGTTGCATCCTCAAGTTGAGCATACTTTACTCTTTGACTTTCAGGTTATTGGCTAGGATCCTTTCTACAACTGTCACTATAAAACATTTGGAGCAAGATTCTCCATTTGACATAACAGTGGTAGGAAGAGGCACACTAAATTTTTTGGCATGAGAAGTCATATACTACTCAATATATTATAAGATATCTACATACCTTAAAAAAATCATGTCACTGTAAAAAAAATCATATGTTCCCTTTATAATAAAGTCTACAGAAAGTAAAGTTTGACAAAATCAGCTTGTCTGGTTGGGAAAATGTAGATACTTCAGTGACTTTTAACTATGCCTTCAAGGACCATATCAAAATCCTTGGAAGTAGGATGGTCATGAAACTTTTCTACCTATCCATGGGTTTTCAATAGTTGAGAAATATGGGTCTAATTTAAAGAACCTCTCAAAAGAATTATGAGGGTTTAAGAACATGACCTTATAGACTCTGAGAATGACAGTTCAAGATTATTCAATCCAGCTACCAAAAAGTAATTTCAGAATAACTCAATACCTTTACTTTTGCTTCACAAACACTGTTAAGGTTATACATAGCCCTACTTTTATTTTCCATATTTGTGTCTTCTGTTCTGCAGTCTTTCATAACATTTGTCCTACTTCTATCACTTTCTTTCTGTTTCAACAAAGCACAGAAAAAACCAAGGGCAAAGGTAGAACCATCCTCAGAGGATGAAAGAGAGAAAACTTGGCAGTTAGTACCTATTAGGTCAGCAAAAGTAAAGAAAAAGGTTAAAAACATACATATGTTAAACTGCTTTGATGCATCACATAAATGTGTGTGAATTGAGATTAGAGACAAAAATTATTGGAAAGCAGCAATCAGTCTTTTATACTACTGAGGGAATAAAAATATCTCTGATGATTTCTGTTCTGGTAATTCATGGCATATGTAAATAGGTTTAAGGACACATTTGATGCCTCTCTAAATTTTGGAAGCAAATAGTTGGTTCTTAGCTTTCTCTTCAATGTTTACAAAGATCTCTTTGAGGGCAAGTCACAGCATCAGCAGAAGTTGTTAACTTCCATTGGCAATTGGTTCAGAGTGAAGAAATTTTATTATCAGTGTAGTCACAAGAGCATGCAAAAAGATAAGACAAGATTCAATTGTAATGAGAGTTCCTACCTTTCAGACTAGAAATCAAAACAGAAAAATTGGATACAAGTATTTCTTGTGTACTAACACAAAATTTCAAAAATAGACTGAAGTGCAAGCATTCAGGAATGGCATACTTCTCTGTATCTTGCTGTTATTTAGACAGTTTACACTACATTAAGTATGCATTTTGGATTGCAAGTTTAACTATCATAGTAGTTAATCCTGTAGAATTTTGGTTTACTAGCGTTCTATTTTATTTTTAAATACAAAATTTTCACTATGTAGTCCTGAGAAATTTAGGAGCTCTAAATTTCTCAGGATGAAGGTGACTGGTTTGGAAGAAGTATTTTCTCTATTTGTAAGAATATAATAACAAAATACAATGAATGCATGTCGTAGAAAATTTGTCTTTTCCAATGCACCGGAGAAAGAATCTTCCCTTCCCCATCACTACATTTAAGATACTGCTTCAGAATGTACTTTCTACTAAGAATTCTGCTACTAGTTTACTGTGACTTCTGATTCTAGAAATTACTCAGCATATAACCAAGAAAAGAAAAGTGTGTCAGCTAATGTTGGGTTTATTTGTATATAACAGAGACCGTACTACAGAAGCTTAAAATGCACACGTTTATGCTCTCAATTTTAATGAAGACTGGAAGTGTAGCCTGGGCCTGACACAGTGACTCTGTGGAGTCATAGGGACCCACAGAGATCCCTGAGCTCTCCCCTCCTCTATGCTTACAAATACATTGTATCTGCATTTTAAGCAGCAGGAAAGGGGAAGTGGCAGAGAGGTCAAAGGGCACACACCAGCTGTGCTTTATGAAAATTTCCCAGAAGTTACATGCTTCCACTTCCATTTAATTGATAGTGCTAAATAAGATCAAGGCTTAACAGAGAGAATAGATACTGGGTCAGACAACCAACAGTCTCTGTAGCAGAAGGTAATGATGACACAGCATACTACCAGTTCTGATTTTAAAGTAATCAATTTGAAATTAAATCACTCAGGATGTTTTTACTTATCTTTTTCTCCCTTTCCTTAAAGTGAATTTAAATTTCCATAGAACTTACACATTATTCTGAAACTAGAATAGGCTCTCTGATTTGGCCGTAGGCTGTTTATTTAGCTTTAGGCTTTTTACTTCTATTACCAGGCTAGTGTTACTCTGAGTCTATGCTTTCTCCACAGTCCTTGGTCATGAAGTCCACATACTTTAAAATCCTCTCATTCCAATCTCAGACTTCTTTAGGTCCTCCAGTATCTGCCATTTGGGAGGCTGGGTATTCTATATTTGTTCATAGTAAAGATTGGAAAGGATATGCTGCAGTGAACAGAAAAGAAAAAAACTGTCCCTGAATTTCAGTGACTGAACACACAAAAGTTTATTTCTAACTTACACTGCATGTCTACTGAGGTTTTTGGGAGGCTCTGCTACACATAATCCACTCAGGGACCATGCTGAAGAATGTTTCCTCAACCATTTTTTAGCTATATTATATAAACCATGTGAAGTCCCTATTTAGTTTTGATTGCTAAGTTAGATTTTTTGTTATTTACTCTATAGAGTCTTGATTTAAGAGCCAGACTGCTAAAGAGAAAAGGGATTCCTAAATTCAAAAATGCCATTTATAAATGACATGGCAAGCCGGGTTCGATGGCTCAGCCTGTAATCCCGCGCCTTTGGGAGGTTGAGGTGAGTGGATTGCCTGAGCCCGCGGGTTCGAGACCCGCCTGGGCAGTGAGACCTCATCTCTACAATAAATCAAAAAATCAGCCGGGCATGGTAGCGCGTGCCTGTAATTCCGGCTACTCGGAAGACTGAGGCGGAAGGATCGCTGGAGCCCAGCAGGAGAGGCTGTGGTGGCTGGGAGCGGCCACTGCACTCCAGTCTGGGCGACTGAGTGAGACTCCCTCAAAAAAATAAAATAAAATAAAATAAAGTAAATGACAAGGCAAGACTGGTGGGCTTTGACAATGAAGCTTTATTATAACTCAAAGTAAAGAGAGCTCAGAGAATGTGGCATAAGGAATGCTATCAACTGGAAAAGACAGCAAGATAGGGGTAGCAATGAGAGGTGAAGTTAGATTCAAGGGCTCCTACTTTTTTTCTCAAGACTAAAATATTTTTAAATGTTCTTAAGACAGTAAAGGCATGCAAGGATCACTATATCTGAAATTCTAGAATGAGCAAAAGTAAGCTATGATAACAAGGAGGACCGGAGACAGCATGAGGTCCCTATCTGGGGTGACATAATATGTTAGATCTTGAAAGGGACTTGGATAATGCCTGTATACTTTTAAAAATATATAGTATGCATATACTATGGAATTGAATATTTTGTTCATTGTGTGTTTCCTGGAAATATGAAGACTAAGAAATATTTATTTCTAAATAACAACTGTCATGCTAAACTGTTTAGCAGGGAGCTTATTACTATGTGCAATGTAGAAATTGGAAATATATCTGAATCAAGATCTCCTGTACTCTTTTCTACCTTCAGTGACTCTAAATTATTTCACAAATAAAAAAAATTATGGTAACATAATGAAATGACAGAGAAATACTTGAATGAAGAGATATGAGTCAAATAATCTTGAGTAAAATGTTAACAAATCAATGCTGTATGTTTGAACATTTTCATAATAAAATATTGATGGTAGTTAACAAAAAAAAAAGCTCAAGTGTGTCAATAAGGGAGCACAAACAGGTCCTCTTTTAGGAGACCATTATGGAGTCCAAAGTCAAGGAGTTCAAAGTATGTGGACTTCATGACCAGGAACCATGGAGAAAGCATAGACTCAGAGTAATACTAGTCTTATAATAGAAGTAAAAGTCCTAATGTTAAATAAATAGGAGACAGATACCCTTTTACCATTGTGAGGCAATTGCTAAAGAGGACAATAGATAGTGAAGCATGCTAAAGCAGAGAGAATACTAGAGCTAGCCCAGCCACCCAAACTGCCTTTTCTTACAGCTATAAACTGAATGTTTGTTTTTTCCCAAAAGTCATATATTAAAATCCTAACCCCCAATGTGATGGGATTTGAAGATGAGGCCTTTTGGAGGTGATTACAATATGAGGATGGGGCCATCATTAATGGAATTATTGTCCTTATAAAAGACACTTCAGAGCTAGCTCATCCCTTCCACCGTGTGAGGACTCAGCAAGGAAGTACAATCTATAAACCAGAAGGTGGACCCTCATTAGACGGTGAATCTGCCAGCAAGTTGATTATGGCCTTCCCGGTCTCCAGAACTGTGAGAAATAAATTTTTATAAGCTATCCAGTTTATGATATTTTATTATAGCATCCCAGATATAAAGACACCTACACTTTTAGTTGAAATGAGATATGAAATGGGAAGTGAAATGTACCATTCATATATCCTTCAAGAATGAAGAATTTATTTCACTAACTGCTGAGGTTTTTCCCAGCAGATGGACCCAGCTGTCAGTCCTCACTGGTGGTGCCTCTGCTGAAGAGTCCTATCTCACTAAGGTTGTGATTCCTTTCCAGGGTAACCCATATTTACTAACTGGCCAAGTCAGGGCATAAATGTCTACCTCCCTTTGAGATAACTAATAAACCATCCCAGTTTCAGAACTCAGGGAGTCAGTTAAGTCCTTTGTTGAGACTACGGTATATTCCAAATTATCCCTCTGCCCAATCCTGTCTTTTTTCTTTCTTTTCCTTTCCATAGATATTTAAGAGCACTTTCTGCTCTGTAAACTCTGTTTAGGAGTCTGCTGCCCAGCGAACTCACCATGAAGTATTGGTCCCAAAAGTGGAGTCAAGCAGACATTAAAATAAGCTTTTGGAGTTGGATTACTCTCCTCTCAGCTGGTAATGGGGACTCCAGAACTGGTAGCAGTTGAAACACAGATCACCCCTGCACTTGATTGTAGTCAAAAGTCCAAGAAATGATACCGATTGTCCCTGGCATAAAATATTTATGCTACTGCTAAAAATTTCATTGATGGCAACCCAAAATGGTATTCTGTCAAAAGTATACTAGCATGTGTGATGTTCCTGGCATTTGAGAAATATAGAATAATAATTATAAAGACAGAAGAATTGGGTGCTATACTCAAGTGATACTGGAGAAAAACTAAAGGATGAGGGTGATTAACTGGCAATTAAAAGTTACATTTGTTAGCCAGAGTGCCTCTTTTTTTCCATACAAAAGATTTTGATGTTCTACAGTTAGTGGGCAATAAAGCTAAGAGTCAAATACAGCACATAGTAAGAGTAGTGAAACTTCAAGTTCTGCTCCTGTCCCTGCTGTACCAAGATCAGGCCTTGTATAGGAAAAAATGGAATGCTGACTTATGAGTTGGGGACATCTAAAATTCTTGAATCCCCAAATTGCCCTGTCTTGAGAGCCTTATAAGTGGTCTGCTTCTCCCATTAAAAGTCTGAACTCCCCCTTTACTTGAAGATAATGCAGAAGTTGTCCCTGAAGCACAGTAGGAACCATAGTCAGGATCTCTCTCATTACCATTCCTGGTTCCTGGGACAATAATGATCCAGTTGGAATATGCTAGAACACCCTAATAACAGAGAAAAGAGACTCTACCCTAAAGGAACTATAGAACCTAGCCAACAAGTACTGGCAGAAACTGGGAAAATTCACATGGAGTTAGATTCTGAGAGTGCCCTATCAAGAGATGTGAAGCATAAACTCAAACGAGAGAGCTCTCTCCCCATGGTTTAAAACCCTGGCAAAAACCAAAGGAAATGGTATAAACATGATGCTAGGATGGTTCATAGAAGTATATGAAAAGTGATGGCCCACACTACATGAAGTAGAAATAGATTTAGAATAATTAATGTCATAGTATTATATAAATGGTCTGGTTAACTATAGAAGTAATACATTCCATGGAAATTAAGTTATTGAAACTTGTCAAGTGTGGATTATGTAGTTATTTGTATGATAATTTGTTTGGTTTTTCTCTCAGTAAACGAAGTTTCATGAGATCAGAGACCATAGGTTTTGTTCAAAGTTCCACAATAAGTTCTTAACAGAGATTAATAGTCTCCTAATAAATATCAGCTTAACAGATAAATGAAGGAATGTAATTAAGAGAAATTACATGTCAAATAACAGATAAACTTGAGACAGATAACCTAGATATCTTTTTTCCCTAGCTCTGACATTTACATTTTATTTCACAAAGTATTTTCTAGAGTGTTAGTCAACATCTTAGAGTATTTATAGAGAATGTTTTTGCTAAACCTATTCTCCCTTTGCCTTTTGTGGAGCATAGTTATTTGGGGCACAATATGGTTTTTCAAGGAGCCACAAGTCTTACATATGAGTATATTTGGCTGGATCTGAAGAGAGCTCTTATGTGTAGAAAGACATTAGGAACCTAATCTAAAAAGAACATATTGATAGTTCTGTGATAATTGTCCTCTTTCACTTCTTCTTTTGGCAATGAGAATAGGTAAAAATTTACACAAGTGGAGATGGGAGGTTCACATAGTCTTAGTCATTGAGTGGCTATAATAGCAAAGACAAATGACAGAAGGGAGACACTGGTTACCATCCAATCGTTTTGGACACCTAGGTTTATCCTCTTCTAAGGCTATTAAGGAAAAAGTTTTTGCCTTCCCACATTACTTCTGGCAATAAAAACCCACTATTGACAATAAAGTCTAAATATAAAGGGCCCCTTACAACTTGCTGAAGTCCCTGGAAAGGGCATTAAGACAGGAGAGTTAGTCAAGACTTGCCTCAGAATAACTAAAGTGATATTACTGGTTGGCTCATCTTTGCAACTTTCAGCAGAAGTGGATGTGGGAAGTATATCCTTTCTTTCACATTTCTCTTCACAAAATAAAGTTTATATTAACTGCTCTAAGGTTTTGTCTTCCTAAACCCTAGAATTTTCAAGTTACTGGATAATTTTTCTCAATTCATGTGTTTCTGTTACATTCTTCATATGAAAAAATCATCACGGTTTTTCTACTGTGGGAATGTCTTATTGTTTAAAACAGATGTTAATGACAATTTGATTAGATGAAATGTCAGAAAAGTCAAAGTGACTGTGGGAAAGAGTGTTAATACTCTTTTGGGTTAGAAAAACATATCCATGTTGTATTGACACACTTGGAGGACTAATGTCAAATTTCTCCTTTTGGTTACTTGTTCATGTGAAACAGATTTGTGAGCCAATCTAGAAGGTTTCTGCACTCGAGAAACATTTTCCTAAATGACTAACTGAAATTTTTCTGGGGAGGAATGGTAAAAATCCACTTCCCAATTATCCCGCACTGTTTCTTCCCACTCGTCCCTGCACTTTGCATCTACAATTAAAGTCCCAGAAAGTGTACATAGTGTACTTGTTATAGTCTGATAGTGTGGAGAAAGAAAGAGGAGAACCCAAATACTTGGTCAGGACCTAGATTCTGTTTTGTCTTCTAAGATAATGCTAATTATTTTGTATCACAGACCCTTCTAACCAATCAGTGTGTGATCCTGGGAACTGTGACTCATTAGCTTCATCTCAGCTCAATGCTATGAATCCTTTACTGAGGCTGTTAGATAGGATGCAGGGTTTTCTACTCTTGAATTTCCTTGACATGTTCATGGAGTTTTTCCTTACATTTTTCTTACTGGCTCCCGAGCCAGCTTCATTTTAAATTGAAAGCTATTATTGGTACCTCTTTTGTCCTCAGTTCTGCTCTTGTTCAGGGTGCTGGGACAAAATGTGGCCATACCAGAATGGCTGGTTTCTATTATTAAAAAATAAAAATTTTGAAATGTATGCCTTTAGTAAGATGACAAATTAGGTGACTAACGCCATATCTTGTTCATCATTGATTCTTCTATAGAAGGGGAAGAGTAATAACAAGTTTGAATGTTTGTTTAGTACTCTTCTCTTCAGCAACATATTTTGGTACACTGAGTCAACTCTTTATTATATAAACAAAAGATAGTAAAAATATGAACAATTATCAGTTGAACTTAGACAATGAACAAGTTACATGCTAATTATCAGCCTTAGCCATTTCCTTTGGCTAAATTCATAGGAAAATTGCCTAACATACTCATACTCCCTTTTAACTTAGCTTATTTCTTAAGATTTCCAAAGAATTAGGTTCTTATTCATAATCTAAAAGCTGGGTTTTTTTTAAACACACAGACCATCACACAGAATCATGCATCACTTAACCATGGAAATGCATTCTGAGAAATGCATTGTTACATTATTTCACTGTGGTGCGAACATCATGATGCGTACTTACACAAACCTGGATAGTACAACTTACCACACACCTAGGATATATGGTGTATAAACTGTTGCTTCTAGGTCACAAATCGGTATGGGAGTTGTTCTACTGAAAACAATTGGAACACAATTTGTGTATTGAAACATTTAAACATAGAAAAGATACAGAATGAATATTATATGAAAGATAAAAAATGGTACACACATATAGGGCATTAACTGTGAAGAGCGTGCAGGGTTAAAAATTGCTCTGGGTGAGTCAGTGAGAGAGTGGTGAGTGAACATGAAGGGCTAGGATATTACTGTACACAAGTGTGGGTTCTAGATACTATACACATAGGCTGCACTAACTTTATTTTTAAAATTTTTCTCAATAATAAATTAAACTTACCTTAGAGTAACTTTTTTTAACTTCATAAGCTTTTAAGTTATTTTAATCTTTTTATTCTTTTGTAACAACACTCAGTTTAAAATATAAACACATTTTACAGGTGTACAAAAATATTTTGTTTTCATATTATTCTGTAAACTTTTTTCTATCTTTAAAATTTACTTATTTATTTTTATTTTTTAAACATTTTGTTAAAAACTAAACACATACATTAGACTGGATCTACACAGGGTCAGGATCATAAATATCTTCTTTCACTTCCACGTCTTGTCCCACTGGAAGGTCTTCATGGGTGATAACACACATGGATCTGTCATCTCTTATGAAAACAAAGCTTTCTTCTGGAATACCTCCTGAATAACCTACCTGAGGCTGTTTTACAGTTAACTTTTCTTTTTATTAAGTAGAAAAAGTATACTAAAAAGTAGAATATAGGAAATATACAAGCCAGTAACATAGTTGTTTATTATCATTATCAAATATTATGTATTGTACATAATCATATGCCCTATAATTTGACTGGCAGCATTTGGTTTGTTTACACCAACATCACCACAAATATGTGAGTAATGCATAGCACTACTATGTTAGAGTGGTTAGGATGTCAATAGGCAACAGAAATTTTTCAACTCCATTATAATCTTATGAGACCACTGTAGCATAAGCCATCCATCACTGCTAAAAAAAAAAATTGTTATGTGGCACATGAGTGTATATTTATATATGGAGAGAGATACTTTGGGACCAGGGGGAAAAGTAAGTTTTTATACAATCCTTTGCTACTTTAAAATATAAATTATATCTTAATTCCTTGCTTAATGATGAAAAATATAACACATAAAGAACTCAACACAAAAAACTATTCAGTTAAGAAATCATTAGCATGCTAAAAATCTTGTGTAATTTCTTGTAAAAATTCTAAAGATGCTTCTGTGTATAATTTTAATTTTCAAATCAACAAGAGGACAGGATTGGCAGAAGAAAATTTAAGGAATTAGTATTGCATTTTGAATATCTCTTTATCAGACCTCTAGTATATAGCAGGTACTAAAGTTTAGTTTCTCCAATACCTACAGTTATCTCATATAAACATTCTATTCTGCTGTTAATTGTCAATAAACCAATCATTCATACAAAAAAATGTTTAGCACCTTCTATATCTTCTCTTTTCAAACATACACAAAAAAGTTACAGACCAAAAACACAATTAAAAATTATTTGATCTGCATAAGTGATATGAAATGCACATATTATAGTTGAATTTATAAAATGGTTGCCTTTAGGCACGTTATTCTTAACATAATGACTCAGTTTTGAAGCAGATGATAATTCTCTTTTTTATAGATTGTGTCTTTGGGTTTCCATGTAGTAAGTGATAGGAAATGTCAACTAATATTTTCTTCAAATGGCATGTTCTTTGTGACCTTTCTTGATGGTTGGAAATTAAGTATTTAATTTATCTAAGCATGTGCACTTTTGTCTTTTGGAGCCCACCATTGCCTAAATGGTTTATGGCAAAATGCAAAAGCACTACCAAATAATAAAACATAGATGGTTGAAAATTTCTACCATAAAATAAATGACAAAATCACTGAAGGAAAGAGTATATATATTATGAGTCATCTATGTGAAGACTGCTCCACCTACAACCCGCCTGCATGTTTTTCATGTAGCCCTAACCCATAATTTCCTACAGTTCATCCTAACCCTAGCAAGTGGTGGCCTGGAAGCTTCCTGCCTCTTGCAGGGAATGGCTGGGACTGGTGACTCCTTTAAGTGGTTGGCAAGGGCAAAAAGTGTGAACACTTCTCTACCACCATTGGAGTCTGGGAACCTGGGAGATTGTTACCTTAAAGCAGGAGATGTCACACTTCCAGACTTTAAATTTTATTGTAAGGCTACAATAATAAAAACATCCTGGTATTGGTAGAAGAACAGGCACAAAGACCAATGGAACAGGATAGAGATTCTGGAAGCAAAACCTCAATTTCCCAACTAACTCGTCTTTGACAAAACCTCCGCTAGCAACCACTGGGGAGAGGTGAACTTATTCAGTAGATGATGCTGGGAAAACTGGCTGACAACATGCAGAAGATGAAAACAAGTTCGCTACTTATCACCATACACAAAAATCAACTCTAAATGGATCAAAGACCTAAACGTAATACCTTAAACTATAGAACCTTAGAAAATGCAGGAGACACCTTTATGGAAATTGGAACTGGCAACCAATTCCTGATCAAAACCCAAATGCCTATGCCATAAGAGATAAAATAGACAAGTGGAACCTTATCAAACTGAAAATCTTCTGCAAAGCAAAAGATACCATCAAGAGAGCAGGGAGACAGCCCACAGAATGGGAAAAAAAATTTGCCAACTGTATATCTGACAAAGGCTAAACATCTAGGATCTACAAGGAACTCAAACATGCTGAAAAGAAAAAAAAATGGTCCTATTAAAAAATGGGGAAAGCCGGGCTCAGTGGCTCAGCCTGTAATCCCACACCTTTGGGAGGCTGAGGTGAGTGGATTGCCTGAGCCCGCGGGTTCGAGACCTGCCTAGGCAACTTGGCGAGACCTCATCTCCACAATAAATAAAAAAATCAGCTGGGCATGGTAGCACATGCCTATAATTCTGGCTACTTGGAAGGCTGAGACGGAAGGATTGCCAGAGCCCAGCAGGTTGAGGCTGCGGTGGCCGGGAGCGGCCACTGCACTCCAGTCTGGGCGACAGAGTGAGACTCCAACTCAAAAAAAAAAAGTGGGCAAAAGATATGAATAGAGACTTCTCAACAGAAGACATATGAGCAGCCAACATATACATGTAAAAATGCTAAGCCTAACTAATCATCAAAAAAACGCAAATTAAAGCCACAATGAGACACCACCTAACTCCAGTCAGGATGACCATCATCAAAAAACAACAGATGCTAGAGAGGATTCGAGGAAAAGGGAACACTTCTACCCTGTTGGTAGGAGTGTAAACTAGTACAACCTCTGTGGAAAATAGAGTGTTGGTTCCTAAAAGATCTAAAAATTGACCTTCCATACAACCCAGCAACCTCCTACTGGGAATATACCCGGAGGAACTCAAGTCACTCTATGGAAAAGATACCTGCACACGCATGTTTACTGCAGCATTATTCACAATAGCAAAAACATGGAGCCAACATTACTACCCATTGAAAGTGGATTGGATTTTTTAACATGTGGTACATATACACGATGAAATATTATGCAGCCATAAAGAAGGGCAAAATTATGAACTTCACATTAACTTCCATGAATTTAGAGTCTATAATACTCAGTGATCTATCACAGAAACAAAGAACCGATTACCACATGTTCTCACTCATAAGCAGACCCTGAACAATTATCATAATACTATAAGAAGGGGATTGGCAGTAGTGGGAAACTGCTGGGGGAGGGGAGAGGGCAAACTTTATCCATAAGGGTAACTGCTCTCAAACCAGGTGATGTGGGGACCAAAGGGATCCCAAACTTTACCTGTACAATGACCATTTGTATACCTAACTCTGAATTGTACCCCACATCTTTAAAATAAAATTTTTTTAAAGCACTTTTAGGCACTCCGTACCCTGCTGTTTAAAGAGAAGTGTTCATTACACTGCATGTGGGATGTTTTGAGAAAGAGTCACAGTGCTGCTGGATGCTTTCAGATGTAATCACATATTAAGTGAAACTTTATAGCACACAGATCTCACATACTACATGGGGGACCAGTGCAGAGACTAGACATGAAAAATGGAAATCTATCAAATACATGCTGGAATATTTTACTGCAACTATTAATAATAATGCTTTAATTAGGAAATAAAAATCCTGAGACAATTGCTAAAGTAGACAGGAGATCAGTTCAACTGGTATAAACTGGGACTTTCCAGGCAAACTAGAATATAAGTCTTTACTTCTTACTTAACACTATTATCATGGACTCTCCTTGACCTTTTAATATTCAGTACCTGAAATCTATTGTGTAGGTCAGGAGCAATATCCTGTGTGAGTTTGTGCTTCTTTATAACAGAACCTTTGGAATCAGTCTATCCCTTAGCCTTTGAGATGAAAAGTTCCCTGTATACAAAAGGACTTTGCAATGTTTATGTTCCCTCAAAATTCATATGCTGAAGTTCTAACTCCCAAAGTGATGGCATTATGAGATGAGGCCTTTGGAAGGTGATTAGGTCACAAGGGCAGAGGATTGGTGCTCTTATAAAAGAGGCCCCAGAGAGCCTGTTCATTCCTTTTGCCATGTGAGGACACAGCAAAAAGGCACATCAGAAAGTGAATCAGAAAGTAGGCTTTCACCAGACATCTTATCTGCTAGCACCTTGACTGTGGACTTCCCAGCTTCCAGAACTTTGAGGGAAAAAAAAATCTGTTTTTTATAAGCTACCCAGTTTATGGTATTTGTTGCAGCAACCCAGACAGACTAAAACAGACTAAACTAAGCTAGTTTAAGCAAAAGTCACAATACGGACAGCAGCAACAATAACAACAGCAAATTATATTTACTGAGAAGCTAATTGTGTAACTTGTAGAATTAAAGATGAAGAACCAGATGTCAAAAAACAAACAACAAAAACAGTAGTCAGAGCAGCCTCAGGAACTAGAACCAGAAATCCTCAAGTCTTGTGGCTCTCTCTCTCTCTCTCTCTCTTTCTCTCTCTCTCTCTCTCTCTCACACACACACACACACACACACACACACACACACACACACACATACACACACACACCTTTCTCTGTTTGTTTTCCTACTGTGAACCAGCTCCATCCACGTGACTGGGGTCATAGCTTATGGCAGCTGCACCAGCAAATAAAAGAAATGTCTCACCTTAAGTATCACAGGTGAATCTCCTCAGAGAAAACACTTAACTATATCAAAAAGTCAGTGTTGCCTTTATCAGTAAAATGAAAATAAATACACTTTCCCCATACTTTGGAATCACACACATATATACGCACACACATATATGTATATACATATATGTATATATATGTGAGTTATGAATTTTTGCTCTGTAGGATTTTTTTAATTAATGCTTAAAATTTTTATGCACTATATAAAAAATGAATGCTTACCTGCATTTCTACTAAAAACATGCTTTCTTTACAGTGCCAAAGCAATGTATGCACTGGAAAAGAAATTTTAAAAGTAGGTTTTTAAAACATAAGAAGAGAGAAAGCATGTTTTAGGCTTTGAGATTATTTGAATCATATAATCTAATTCTATAATCATATAATCTAATTCATTTCCTGTTTTCCATCTAAACAATATTAAATGATACCTTTCCTTGTTCTGCTGACTGTACATATTCTATATGTATGGTACCTTTGAATATCTTGGCAGAAATTATGTCAACAAGAAAGTATTGGTTACTTCCAGAAAATTAAAGATTTAAAAAATGCACATGATGATTTGTCTTAAATTTCCAGTCTTCTTCTCCAAGTTATTTGTTTGCTTTAGAAAGACATTTGACCTCCCATTGATAAAACTGTGCTTTTTCAAGTAGAATCAAAGCTTTGCAAAATTTAAGGCTACTCTGGAAAATGCAAAGATAGTCTCAGCAATTACATATAAGTAAATTTCTTACTGTTAAAAAATTATATTTCTGATTAATTTTTAAAACTTGAGCACAATTTATTTCAACATATTTGGCCATTGTTTACAACATCTTGGCTCTGAATTCTAACCCCACTAGTCCATCACAGATTAATTGATAAATGATCTCGGGCAAGTTAGTTAACCTCTAACAATTTCTTTCTCAGGAATAATAGAAACAATATTAACTTTCCTAGAGTTGTTACAAAGAGTAAAATGGATAATATATAAGTAGGACTTAATGTGGAACCTGGCATATAGTAATGTCCCATAAATTGCTCAATAGGCTTTGCTGCAGATTGAAGACTGTAGCCAAAAAGATAGCTAACAAGATTTTCCGTAAAGTATGTCCTCATAACATAAAAAGAATCAGAGTTTCCTCCGTTTTAGAAATATGAAAGCTGGGGGACCCTATGGAGCTCTGATAATATAATGACTAAAGCAAGAATTATTAGCAAAGAAACAGAAAATCTTCCCAAGCCCTTCCATTTTTATCCATATTTCTTTTTTTTTTTTCTGTTTAGAAGAGAACATAACTTGAGTTTCATAGACATTTAATAGAGTTACATAATAAAATAAGCTG
The DNA here is from genome assembly GCA_027257055.1 of Cephalopachus bancanus. Taxonomy (NCBI): domain Eukaryota; kingdom Metazoa; phylum Chordata; class Mammalia; order Primates; family Tarsiidae; genus Cephalopachus; species Cephalopachus bancanus. Next base: position 8,829,066 of record JAPVLO010000009.1, on the reverse strand, counting down.
CCTCCTGGTGTTAGGTAAACTGCTTTCTATTTCAGTTGCTTTGGATATTTCATTAGTCCTGGGCTGAAATTGCTCATCATTACATTTCTGTACTTTGTAGTAGCCAACAAAATTAGTATCATTGCGTTGAAAGAGACTGTAAGGTGAGTGATAATATCTACTTGCTCTATGTGTGATTCTTCCTTTTGGTTTGTGAGGTACCCGATTTAAATTCTAGCTCATTCTTTCTGCTAGATGCTCATGGCAAAGAGTAAATGTAACTCACCTATGAATCTTCAACAACTACCTTAGTTCCTAGAATGGGAATTATAATATGTGATTGCTGATCTAAGCTGCACTGCATCATATCTCAGTCCTCTTTGTCTTTTCTTCTATTTCACCAGAGCTTTGTGTTGTCATGGGCAAAAATGGCAAAAAGATAATGCTAAACGTAATACCACACAGAACAAACTTTCATCAACTCCTAGAAATTGGGGGTTTAGGATTCTCTTCTTTCCCTTCCCCCACAGAATAACATACGAGGTCTTCTGGGGTTATATTACATAACCTTAAATTGTCCTCTTAGGCCACCAGAGAATTGAATTGAAACTTTTATAAGCAAGGAAGCTGTTCATGTGGGAAGTGCCATTCCCATGGGCTCTTTTGTAGGACTGTTCACATTTAAACAATATATCTGGGGAAAAGAAATAATGTGGGAAAAATATAATAAATTGTTCTCTGTGTTTGTGTAATTTCTGCTTTGGGGCCAAAAGGAGTAATACGTAATCAATGGTTTTACGTTTTTCAGCACTTGGTCCCTAGCCAAACTGAAAAATAGCTCCTCTCCCACTGAGGATTATTCCAGGGCTTTAGTGTCTCCTTTGTGTTGTGAGAACCACATCCCAGGATGTTTCCCTTGTTCAGAAATGGGGAGAGTGGACGTGCAGACCTGAGCACTGTGGCCTGGTCATTAACACTCACCAGCTGTCTGGAGACATGTGATCCCAAAATAAAAGTGATGTGGAACATCCTCAGGCCTAAAAAGTCACTCGACTAACACTGGGGCATGAGACAGGAAAGAACTTTCTGTGACTCTGAGCTTTAGCTTAAGCACCAAGGAAAGAACATTTTCCCTGAAGATATCACTACAAAATGGGTGTGGAGAGAATCTGGTCTGTCTGAGCATTCTTCAGAGAGCAATCAGGTGTGGGGAGCAGACATGTGAGTTCGGCAATTTCATTTAATGTCAAAACAACATGTGTCCTTCGCATGAACTTTGCCTATGCTTTGCTCTTTGAGTCATTATCACCCAGAGTCTGAGACCGGAAGAAGAATCTACTTCAAACAGAAATCCTTTTTTCTATTTGTTTTCCCATCCAAATTTAGAACAGGAGAGAGGTTAATTTTTTTATGGGAATCAAAACAAAACCTAGCTCACTTGTTAGAGCAGTCAGAATAACCAAATTGACTATGTTCTGGTCAGTTTGACTTTATTGTATAGATTACATTGCTTGGTTCCTTATGAAGGGACTAAAGAGTTTAATGTATAATTGAAAAATTATACTTGAAAAATACTACCTTCACTTAACCAGATGTAGAGTATATAGGAACCTACCACCAGTATTTCTTTTTAATCTATTCTCTAACTATATTAAAATAAAATAAAATAGATCCTGCACCTGTGTTGGAATTGGAGGTGAGTCCAGAAGTTAGATCTCTGGACTATAAGTGTTCACGAATCACTGGATTATCTAATTTTTCATACAACTGTACTTGATCTTGGTACAACAAATACATCTTGTTAAATAATTAAATATATGTCGCTTTAAAAAATAGAGAGCCAGTGTAGTAAGTGACATTAATGACCAATGAGTATAGGAATCAAAACTGGATTTGAGTAACAGCTGTGCTACCAAGTAGCATCACATCACATCACAAAGACATGTGATGGGGGTCAACTAATTTTATGATCCCAAGCCAGAACCTCCAAGTCAGCAAAATTAGGGCAATAACTACATCTCAGAGTTGCAAGGAGTAGATGATAATATATTTGTGAAAGATTTATAGTGTCATATGTATGTTGGTAAGCCGATTAATGTCAATTTCCTTTCTTAATAGGCAATACAGATATTCAATATATTAAATATTTTTCAAACATTAGGCTGTTTCTTATTAAACTTTAAATAGTGTAAGTTATAGTTTGAGCTAGGGCAGCTGTACAATATTTTAAAATTTCATTCTAGTTAGTCCACCATTGGTCAATCAGCTTTAGAGGAAAAAACAAAACACCGTTTATAACAACAGTGAAGCATCCTTTAAAATATGAATCCTAGTTTCTAAATTAACATCAAGCAATTTTTAGAGACTCTAAATGTTGAAAAGATTATGGTATGTTATTGACCCACTATTCATTCGTGTATTTATTCATCAACTAACAAATATTTATTGATTACCTCCAATGTGCCAGGCTCTGTTCTAAGCACTGATAGAGAAGTGATTCAAAATGACATAATCACTGCTCATATGAAGCTTATATTTTAGTGAAAAGTTAATAAATATAAATATATTATATCACTTACATATTTGTAAATACATATTTATAATATATAAATTTGTATTATTTATATAAAAATTTAAACATACATTATATCAAAGATGATATGTCTCAAGAAACAGAGAATAAAGTAAGAGAGATGGGATACTGGGGATTGGGATAAAGTTTGAAACTGTAAATAGCCTTCTTAATATACTCCACAATGTGAGAAGTGAAGAGAACAAGGAGCGGAGAGAGCAAACCATGCAAATAATAATAAGGGAGCTTTTCAGGTAAAGGGAACACCTAAAGCAAAGGTCCTTCCAAGTAGCTGGAACTACAGGCACGTGCTATCACGCCGGCTAAGTTTTTGATTTATTGTAGAGATGAGGTCTCACCAAGTTGCCCAGGCGGGTCTTGAACCCGCGGGCTCAGGCAATCCATTCACCTCAGCCTCCCAAGGCACGGGATTACAGGCTGAGCCACCGAATCCGGCTCTGATTTATATTTTGACAGGGCCACTCTGACTGCTTTGCTGAAAATAGATTGTTAGGCATTTGGGTTGAGAGATCAGTTGGAAGGCGATTGCGATAATTCAAGTGAGACGTAATAATTAATTAGAGTGTGGTAACAGTGCAGATGGTAAGAAGTGGTCAGGTTCTGGGTATATGTTGGAGTTGCAGTCAACAGAACTTTCCGACAGATTGGAAATAAGGGAGTCAAGAATACTTTCAGTGCTTTTGAACTGAACAATTGAAAAGATACGAAGTGAACGTTACCTGAGATGAACAAGACTGGAGGAGGAGGCTTGGCAGTAGGAAGAAAGTTTGAGCACATTTAATTTGAGATTTTTATTAGCTACCCAAGTAGACTTTCCAAGTAGGCAGATGAACATATGTTCAGAATTCAGAGAGGAGATCTAGACTAGAGATACAAACTTAGGCATGTTACCACAGAGGTGGTACACGAAACCCACCATAACACATCTCATGGTTTTGCGAAACTTAAATATAACTTGATTAGTGATTAGCACTCTTCTTCTGCATCAGGTTCCCCTTAAAATAATGCAGTAACTCCTTTTATACAGTTGAATCTTGTGGACTCCACTTAAAATAAGAACATTTTCCTTGTAGTTAAAACCATAAACCTAGATGATTATCAGTAAGAAAGTGAGTGTAGATAAGAAAAAGAATTGATCAAGAGTTGCCCTCTGGGGCACTCAACATTAGAAGATTAGGGAGAAGAAGCAGAAAAAACAAAGAAGAAAGAGACGAAAGTATCAGTGAGGTAAAAGGAAAACCAGGAGAATGAGGTGTCCTAAAACCCAAGAAAAAAAATATACTTTCAGGAGAAAAGAATAATCCGCTGTGCCAAGTGCTTCTAATATGTTGCACATCATAAGGACTGAGAATTAAACTTTTAAAAGTACTATTTACAATTCAAAGCAAAAAAAATCATAAAGTTAGACAAGCTTTTTGACATGAAGTCTACTTTGTCATTGGTTTTTAATAAATATCAAAGTCTTTTAAAACTGGGGAAAGGGTAGTCCATTGTCAGTGACTAAAGAATGCATTCAGTCTGCATTTTGGTAATGTAGCACTGAAATTATTAACTCATTCAAATTACTCACCACACTGAATTAAAATGTAAAATGCCAATTAACTTTAGGTTCACCCTCTTGATATAATCCCACATCTCCAGAGACACCACCTAACTCCAGTCAGGATGCCCAACATCAATAACTCAAAAAACAACAGATGCTGGAGAGGATACTGGCAGAAGGGAACACTTCTACACTGTTGGTGGGAGTGTAAATTAGTACAATCTCTGTGGAAAACAGTGTGGCGATTCCTAAAAGATCTAAAAGTCAACCTCCTCTACAACCCAGCAACTCTCTTTCTGGAAATATACCTGGAGGAGCTCAAATCTATCTACAAAAAAGATACCTGGACACGCATGTTTGTTGCAGCACTATTCACAGTAGCAAAAACATGGAACCAACTGTGCTACCCATCGACAGTAGACTGGATTTTTAAAATGTGGTGCATATACACAATGGAATATCACACAACTATAAAGAAGGACAAAATTATGAACTTCACAGCAACTTGGATGGATTTAGGGTCGGTAATACTCAGTGAGCTATCACAGAAACGAAGAACTGAGTACCACACGTTCTCATTCATAAGCAGGCCCTGAACATTTATCATAATACTATAAGATATGAATTGGCAGAAGTGGGAAACTGCCAGAGGAGGGAGTGGGGCAGTGGGGGGGGGGACAAGGGGGTACACTTCATCGATAAGGGTACCTGATCTCAAACCAGGTGACATTGGGACCAAAGTGAGGCCCAAACTTTACCTGTACAATGACCATTTATATACCTAACACTGAATTGTACCCTATATCTTTAAAATACATTTTCTTAAAAAAATGTTAAAACGTACATTTTATTTTTGGGGTATCTGTAACATCATCTCTTACTACACACACACACACACACACACACACACACACACACACTCGCCCTGAAGAGTTATAATAGTATTTGAAATACATTTTCAATAGAAATTCTGAATATGTAAGAAATATATTAGTGAAACTCAGGCCATGTCTATTCCTTTTTGAACAACATTAGTTTCAACAACTTCAAGTTTAAATTATAAATTATATATTGGAGTTTATTATAAATTAACTTAGCTTCTAATGAGCATATACTTATAGTGCCATCTACTGTCTGCTAGTAAAATCATAACATCATCCATATTGGTAAATGAGGACAAAGTAAATTAGAATAAAGAAATAAAATACAGGCATCTTCCTCTTATTATCAGAATTTTTTTCTGGAAATCAGACATTTTATGTGATAGTACTAACTTATAGAATATACCACATTGTTTCAATGAGGAAAATATAACTAACACATTTCTCATCAACCCCAAACCCCTACCAATCTTAAAAAATGTATAAAAGTCCACTAAAACATAAATAAATACACACTCGGCCGGGCTCGGTAGCTCAGCCTGTAATCCCAGCGGTTTGGGAGGCCGAGGTGAGTGGATTGCCTGAGTTTGCAGGTTCAAGACCTGCCCAGGCCAGTTGGTGAGACCTCATCTCTACAATAAATAAAAAATCAGCCGGGCATGGTAGCGCGTGACTGTAGTTTCGGCTACCTGGAAGGCTGAGGCGGAAGGATTGCCTAAGCCAGCAAGCCAAGGCCACGGTGGCCAGGAGCGTGCCACTGCACTCCAGTGGGGGCGATGGAGTGAGACTCCAACTCAAAAAATAAGTAAATAAATAAATACACACTCATACACACACACACACACACACACACACACACACACACACACACACACACACACAGATATACATACATAATTGCAACAAATTATTATGTTAGGGTATAAATGTTTAAAGCATTACTTTCTAATTGCCAATTAATATAGTTTTTAATAAGCAACTGTTTTGCATACAGTAACATTTGTCGGCCATTGACATATTTTCCAAAATTCTATAAGTGATTCCAATTTTATCTGGAAAATAACTTCAAGCTTTTTCTCTAATTGCTTTGTTAACCATTTATATGTACTAGAATACCATAGCGTTATCTCAAGGGTAGATTGCTAAATGAAAAATTATGGTAGGAAAAAAATGCCTAATCTATCATTTACCTAGGAAACAAGAAAGAATATTATATACTATTATAACATTCAGTTAGACTCTTGAACAACAGGCTGGAGTTGTGCAGGTCCAATTCAATGAAGATTTTCTTTTACTTCTGCTACCCCTGAGAGAGCAAGACCAACCCCTCTTCTTCCTCAGCTTATTCAACATGAAGACCTTTATGATGATCCACCTCTACTTATTGAATAGTAAACATGTTTTCTCTTTCTTATGATGTTCTTAATCATATTTATTTTTCTCTAGCTTACTTTGTTGTGAAAATACATTATATAATACTTAAACAAAGTTTGTGTTAATCGAATATTTGTCATTGGTAAGACTTCTGGTCAACAGATGTTAAGTGGTTAAGTTTTGGAGAAGTCAAAAGTTATACATCAATTTTTTACTTCATGGGGATCGACACCCTTAACCTCCATGTGCAAGGATCAGCTATATGAGTGAGGACCCCAAAAAATCAGAATTATCTTTTGGATGATGAACCCCTTGTTTTATAGTACACTGTGCTTCCCCCACTAGATAAGTGTTACAGGAGTGTTGTGAGAGGTTGTGTTCAGCTTCAGTGATTTTTTTTTTTTTTTTGAGTATTATTTCAAAGTGTTTTCCCATTTCATGACGGGCATTTATGAGCACACCTGCTCACACTATACTGCGTGTTCAGCAGTTTTTGACGAAAAATGGCATGATCCCCATGCCCCATCCTCCCTATTTACCTGATCTCACCCCAAGCAACAATTTTTGTTGTTGTTTCCTCATATGAAAAAAGTCCTCGAAGGGAAAGATAAAACAAAAAATGGCAGAAGCACTGAAAGGCATCAAAATTGATGACTTCAAAAACCATTTTGAGCAGTGGAAAAAGCATCTTGATAGATGTATTGCATCAGAGAGAAGTTTTAAGGCGACTGAAATTTAAACACATAAGAGTAAATACACAATTTTTATAAACAAATTCTGTCTTTTGGGCGTCCCTTCTCACATATATAATATGATTACATACCAACATTTGTAATAAGTAGTATCTTATAGAAGGAGGAAGAGACTAGAGCAGAGGAAATAAGAATAGAAACAATACTTCCTTAAATGTATCTTGCTTGGTATCTTAAATGTATCTTGCCTTAGAAATCCAGTGCCATCTTACCTGTCAACATTATAATTATTCTACAGTGTTTATTAAATGATTAGAGATAAACATTAAAAACATGAAATTAGTAAAGTAAAATGAAGACATTATAAGTGCAGATACTATGATGCTTTCCTCTATTGCTACCTTTCCTCTATGTTCAGTTATTTGGCAAACATTTATTGAATTCCTGCCACCTGCAGGATCTGGAGTTATGGTAGTAAGCAAACTTTGGCCTCATGGAACTAAGTGTGAATCATAGAGATAGGAATGGCAAGGATGAAAGAAAAACAAAAGTATCTACACAGAAAGTCTTAGTAGACTTTCATTTTATTTTTATTTTAAGCAGTGATTCTTCAGCCCACATAAGTAATAAAAGAAAATGAGCTTTCAAATTCACCTGTGTTCTATTATTAGCTAAAGAAAAAGAGTCCATTAAGAAAGAGAAGGGCCAGGGAAACGAAATGTAGTGATAAGAGCAAAATGAGAGCACTTGTAGTATCTGAAAGCATATGTTAACCTGTCCCGTCCCATCACTATCTCTTAAAATTACCATCCCTCTGTAGGGCTCATTTCAAAAGACTCCTTGAATCTTTCCTGATCCTTTTAACTGGATATAAGTTGTTTTCTCCTTTAAACACCCAAACTCTGTTATTCATCTTTTGGTACTCAAGTTTCTTCACCCATCCCCTGTAGAATCTGTTTGTATAATGCCCTTCAATAATTCTTTGGGGACAAAAACTGTTTCTTACTCATGCTAGTGTCTTCTATATAATATGAGTTTAATAAATGTTAATCAGATAGAACCATGAAAAGTTACAATTATTCTGTCTATAACCACGTTACACAAATCAAACTGACTTGTTTGCCAGCTTTGTCATCACAAAGCTTGAAATATAAATGTGCTCAGTTCAAAACTATATATACACATGAATACACACGTATACATATATACACATATTATATAATCACATATGTTTTATACAATTTTATATTATATTTTATTTCAAGAAATGTTCCAGTCTATAAACTATTCTGTCTCAGTCCCTAAGAGATCATTTTAAATTTAAAAAGTTGCTTCTTGAGTGCTTTCAAATTGATACTGTTAAAATAAAATAAGATGCTGTTCCAGGTTACTGAGTTGTCTTTCATTTCAACTCATAAACTTATCAGAACGCAAAAATTATGATAAAAATTTTTTGTTCATTTGAAACTTGGTAGGAGATAATTTTCCAAAATAGTATTAGGACTAGAAAAAAAGTATTGGTGATTGAAAAATCAAATCAAAAGCAGACCAGAAATGTAAAAGTAACATTTGTTTGTTTAAACTTTTATTTTTATTATTTTTTATTTTTAAAATGTGGGGTACAATTCAGGATTAGATATACAAGTGGTCATTATACAGGTAAAGTTTGGGCCTCTCTTTGGTCTCCACTTTGCCTGGTTTGAGATCAGGTACTCTTATTGATGTTGCATGTCCCCTACAACCATCCTGGTTGTATCCTGCTATTGCTAATCCCTTTTATAAAGTATTGTGGTAATTGTTCAGGATCCACTTATGAGTGAGAACATGTGTCACTCTGTTCTTTGTTACTGAAATAGATCACTGAGTATGACAGACTCTAAATCCATCCAACTTGCTGTGAAGTCCATATGTCTGTCCTTCTTTATAGCTGCATAATATTCCACTGTGTATATGTACCACATTCATTTTATCCAGTCCAGTTTTGATGAGCAGCACAGTTGGTTCCATGTTCTTGCTATTGTGAATAGTGCTATAATAAACATTCTTACACAGGTATCATTTTGTAGAATGATTTGAGTTCCTCCAGATATATTCCCAGGAAGGGGATTGCTGGGTCATAAGGAAGGTCAATTTCTAGTTCTTTCATAAGTTGCCACACTGTTTTCTATAGAGGATGCACTAGTTTGCATTCCCACTAGCAGTGTAGAAGCGCTCCTTTTTCTTCACGTCCTCACCAGCATCTGCTGTTTATTAATGATAGCCATTCTTACTGGGTTCTTCTTTCAGCACGTTTGAGTACCTGTAGATCCTGGATGTTAGGCCTTTGCCAGAGATACAGTTGGAAAATACTTTTTCCCATTCTGTAGGCTGTCTCTCTGCTTTCTTCGTGGCTTCTTTTGCTTTGCAGAACCTTTTCAGTTCGATGAGGCTGGTTCAACTCCACAAGAACATAAATGTAATTAAATACATCAATAGATGTAAAAACAAGAACCATATGATTATATCATTAGATGCAGAAAAAACTTTTGATACAATCCAGCATTTCTACTTGATAAAAACCCTCAGACACCTGGACATAAAAGGAACATACCTCAAAATAGTAAGAGTCAATTACAATAAATCCACAGTTAGCATATTGCTAAATGGACAGAAATTGGAAACATTTCCCCTGAAAACAGGAACAAGACAAGGTTGCCCATTCTCACCCTTTTGTTCAACATTGTGTTGGAAGTTCTAGCTAGAACAATCAGACAACAGAAAGAAATCAGGGGTATCCAAATAAGAAAGGAGGAAGTTAAGTTATCCCTTTTTGCTGATGATATGATCTTATACCTTGAAAATCCAAGAGAATCTGTCAAAAACCTGCTTGCCCTGATAAAGGACTTTGGCAAAGTCTTGGGGTACAAAATAATTGTCAAAAGACCGTCTCATTCTTATACACCAACAACAAACAGGCATAGAACCAAATAAAAACACAATCCTATTCTCAATAGCCACCAAAAAAATGAAATATCTTGGCAACTTCCTAACCAGCAAAGTGAAAGACCTTACAATGAAAACTATAAAACACTGCTCAAATAAATCAAAGAAGACAAAACAAATGGAAACATATTCCATGCTCATGGATAGAAAGAATCAACATTGTTAAGATGTCCACCCTACCCAAGGCAATCTACAGATTCAATGCCAATACCCATTAAATTACCAACATCATTCTTCTCAGATCTGGAAATGACAATACAGAAATTCATATGGAAACAGAAATGACCACAAATAGTCAAAACAATCCTTAGCAAAAGAAACAAAGCAGGTGGTATCATACTTCCAGACTTCAAACTTTACTATAAGCCTAAAATTTAAAAAAAAAAGCCTGGTATTGGTAGAAGAACAGACATGCAGATCAATGAAACAGGATAGAGATTCCAGAAGCAGAACCTCAATTTCTTAGCCAAATCATCTTTGACAAAGTCTCCAACCACAACCACTGAGAGGAGGAGAACCTATTCAGTAAATGGTGCTGGGAAAACCACAACCACTGAGGGGAGGAGAACCTGTTCAGTAAATGGTGCAGGGAAAACTGGCTGACCACATGCAGAAGATTGAAACAGGACCCCTACCTATCACCATAATACAAAAATCAACTCTAAATTGATCAAAAATCTAAATGTAAAACCTCAAACTATAAGAACCTTAGAAAATGCAGGAGACAACCTTATCGAAATTGGAACTGGCAACCAATTCCTAATCAAAACCCCAAGTGCCCAAGCCATAAGAGATAAGATAGACAAGTAGGACCTCATCAAAAGTAACATTTGTACAATTCTACTTACTTAGAAAATTGAATAATATTAGAAAATCTGTCATACCATTTAGAAGTTGAACATAATGGAATAATGATATTTTTCAGTCATCTGTAGAGAAGGATTCTTTGCAAATGTTCTGCAAAAAAATGCTTATGAATTAAAGGTAATAAAAAAACCTCAAAAGATATTAGCAGGTTACAACGTACATAGTCAGAGAAACAATCCAGACTATTAGAACAATCATAAAGATACTTAGTGCTAGAACCCAAGGGGCTCATAATGTATTTAGTGTTAGGATCATGGTGACTAAGGTAACAGACATGTGAATGATAACCCCAAAACAATACTTCCTACAGGTATTCCCTTTACTCACCTCTGTGATGAGGCAGGTAAACACTTCAAGCCATAGTTCGGGTTAGGCATTTTAACTTTTATCAAAAAGTTATTATTACAAATGTAACAGGAGTTTAGAATTGATGTAATAAAATAAAGCAAAATAAGAGCATGATGGCTCATTTGTGAGTCAACTTGACCAGGTTAAGGGATGCTTGTATAGTTGCTAAAACTTATGTCTGTGTGTCTGTGAGGGTATACTTCTGGGATAACTTGAGTAATAGAACAAGTGAAGAGGATCACCCTCACCAATGTAGATGGGTATCATCCAGTCCATTGAGGGCCTGAATAGAACATATAGTTGAATCAGACCCAATTTATTGATATGAGTCCTATAAACAGATTCTACATTTAATCTTGTGACTCAAGAGGTTAGAAAGGGTTATAAAAGTTTGTTTAGTTGGTTGGCTGAAAAGTTTGTTTAGTTGGTTGGTCCACTGTGAATGAATTAGAAATGCCAGCCATGCCTTACACTAGTTTAAAGGAAGGGACTCAAAACTTAGGGAAATTGGAATGTTAGAATGGATTTGTCATTTAAAGACTTACCCACACTGAGAGTATCCAAAAGACATACCTTTTATCAACACTGAGAAATACATTTTCAGAGAGCCCAAAAAATACATTTTCAGAGAGTTCAAGAAACTCTGTAATCACTCTTCTTTGTAGGCCAGACTTCACAGTGGGAACTGCAGTCACTGAACTGGGAAACCTACATGCAATGTGAGTAATAGGATCCTGGAGTGGGTACCATAACAAACAATAGTGTCAAAGCAGCAATCAGAATGGTCTGGCTCATGCAGACCTATGGCATTGACAAGTCAATTGTGGTGATCCCAGAAATGAAATAGATAGGAAGCCTACTAAATTCTTACTTAGTCTGCATAAGTAGAAAAGTTCTAGGTCAAGTGGACAAAAATTCTAATTAAAAATAGAGATTCACAAGCCCTCAGTCAATTATCAAACTCAAGTCATTTTACAGGTCCAAAATCCCTTGAATGAAGAGGAGGCTGAGCTCCCTTGAGGAAAGACCTTATTTCCCTACCAAACACTTACACTGTTTTTCTTTCAGCCTTCCTCCAAAGGGATGTACATATTTTAACCTGGATAAGAGTGCATTGGGGAAAAGAAAATAATCAGAATTTTGGGGGACTATTGGAAACTGGCTCTGAACTGACAATGATTCCAGAAGACCCCAAAATCACTGTGGTCTACCAGTCAGAGTAGGGGCTCATGAGGATCAGGTGATCAATGTGGTTTTAGCTCATGTCCATCTCACAATGGGTTCAGTGATTCCCTGAAACTATCTTGTGTTTATTTCTCCAGTTCCAGAATGCATAATTAGAATACACATACTTGGAACTGACATAATCCCAACATTGGTTCCCTGACCTGAGGAGTAAGAGAAATTAGGTCAGGAAAAGCTTTATGAAGACCATTAGAACTGCCTCTACCTAAGAAAATCATAAAACAAAAGCAATTACATTCCTGCAGTGATTGCAGAGATTAGCACTACTATCAAGGACATGAAAGATGCAAGGGTAGCGATCCTTATCTTTCTATTTGGCCTATGCAGAAGATCAATGAATCTTGGAGAATGACAGCAGATATCACAAGTTTAACCAGGTAGTGATTCCAATTGCAGCTGCTGTATCAGTTGTGGTTTCATTGCTTGAGCAGATTAACACATCCACTGGTGTCTGATATGCAGTTATTGATCTGGCAAATGCCTTATTTTGTCACCCCTGTCCATAAGACACCAGAATCAGTTTGCTTTCAATTGGCAAGGCAGCAATACACCTTCACTGTCCTACCTCACGGGTATATCAACTCTCCAGCCCTATAAATAATTTAGTTCACAGGGATCTTAATTGCTCTTTTTTTCCACAAGATATCACACTTTTTTTTACATTGATTACATTATGCTGATTGGACCTAGTGAGCCAGAAGGAACAACTACATATGTACTTCAGACTTATTGACAAGACATTTGCATGTCAGAGACTCAGAAATAAATCTGACTAAATTTTACCTCACAGTATTTAAGTTATGGGCTATCAGGAGAAGAGTAAATATCAATCAAGGACTTTAATTCCTCTTCTGGGGAAGAGATTAATGTATTTTCATTTGTATGCAGGATAGTTGTATCATGTTAGGTGAAATGATGATCTTATCATTGTTTTTGTTTAGAGATTAAGTATTGGTTAAGGAGATGTATAGGGCACCAAACTGACAAGGGGTGGATTTGTGGTGGTTGATTTTATGTGTTACTGGGTTAAGGAATGCCCAGATAGCTGGCAAAATACTTCTGGATGTGTCTGTGAAGGTGTTTCCAAACAAGTTTCAAATTTGAATTTGTGACTGAGTAAAGATCGCCCTCACCAATATGAATGGGCATCATACAATTCACTGAGAAATTGAAAACAGTACCAACAAGTAGAGGAAGGGTGAATATGCCGTCTGCTTGAGCTGTGACATCCATCTCCTCCAGTGCTTTTGGGACTTTCACTATTGACTTAGGATACCTTTGGGTTTGGACTGGAACTACATCACAGGCTTTCCTGGTTCTCCAGTTTGCAGATGGCAGATAAACTTCTCAGCCACCATAGTAGCATGAGCCAATTCCTCATAATAAATCTCTTTCTATATACCATTTAGCATATTTTCAATGTAGCATTATTTATAATAGTCAAGATATGAAAATAACCCAAATGTTCATGAAGAGATGAATTTTTAAAATGTGGTATATACTACAATGGGATATTATTTCGATTTTTTAAAGATTCCTATCATTTTCAACAACATGAAAAACCCTAGAGGGCATATGCTAAATGAAATAAGCCAGTCACAGAAGGACAAATATTGCATGATTCCACTTAAATGAGGTATCTAAAATAATCAAACTCATAGAAGCAGATAATAGAATGGTGGTTGCCAGGAGATGGGAAGGGGAGGAAATGGGAAATCATTGCTCAATGAGTCTTAAGTTTTAGTTATGTAACATGAACAAATTCTAGAGATCTGGTGTACAACACAGTGCTTATAGTTAACAATAATGTATTGTGCACTTTAAAACAGGTTAGGAGGACAGACCTCATGTTAAGTATTCTTACCAAAAACAAAACACACACACACACACACACACACACACACACACACACACACACACTTTTGGAGGTAATAGATTAATGTAGTATCTTGGTTGTAGTGATGATATCACTGGTATAAGCATATAGTCAAGCTAATCAAAATGTATACATTTTATATGTGCAATTTTTTGTACAAGTATACCTCAAGAAAGCTTTTTTAAAAAACACTGATGTGATACTAAAATATATAAATAATAAAAAGCTTTTTAATAAAACACTGATATGACACCAAAATATATAATATAAATATGATATAATATATAATATAATAATATACAATGTAATCATATAATATAAATACTTAAAGTTATTAACATTAATTATTTGCACATTCAATTAAAGAAGATACTTTATTATCACGGATCTAAATAAATTTAATATGGTACTGTTATTATGAAGGTGAGTTTCTCTAATCAACCTTTTTAGGCAGAAAAGATTTCAAAAATAAAAAAGTTAAATTTTGTGCATAATAAAGTATATAGACACAATTAGTTGTTATTTTCCTACTAACAAACTCTTGACTTTATTCTAGATACTCCAATGCAAGAATGGGTATATTCCTAAACAGGAGTGAATCTTGACCATTTAAGGCAGTGATGAATTAGGACTGGGGGTTCTCTATTAATATGTGAGAGAGTTTTGCTTGGTGGCTTCCAGGGAAGGTTTTTTTTTTCTCTCTCTCCCTCTAAAAAAGAAAACAAAAGAGTCTTTCTGTACTTTTGAATGTTGTGTTTTAATATGATACCTGGAAGTGATGCAGGCATTTTATGAGAAGAGGTAGTCTGAAAAATAAGGCAACACGCTAAGAATTGCAGAGAAGGAAACCAAAAACAATCTGGGAACTTGATGGCATCATTGAACCTTTAACCACTTCTGGAATCTGTGTAACTCTGGTCTCATCCTGTGAGATAATAACCATTCTTATGATTTTGGCCATCTTCAACGGGGTTTTCTGTACTCACCAAAAGCATACTGATATGTAAAATAACAGGAATTTTGAAACTTTCCCTGACAGGTAGAATAGACAACCACTTCAGGAGTTATGGGACTCAGAGATGTGTAGAATTATGGAGAAGAATCTTCCAAAAATAAATAGGCGGTAAGGAGGGATGGATGAGTAAGAAGGCAGCAAGCAGGATCCTTAGGAGGATGTCCAGTGATAACTTCCACATGGCAGGTGGTTGCGAAATTTCTGTGCTGAACTGAGCTCTAACAACTCTCTGTTATCCCAAATCTTCAGTAAAACTCTGCAAATGTACAGCAGCCCTGTGTTGTTGAGAAATAAAGGAAAGAAGATAGTACCTAGTAAGGAATGATGTGCTATACAGAAAGGACAGTAACCATAACAAACTACGAATCGTTAAATCTGCATCACCTGCTCATTAAGAGAAATATTCCCTGCCACACAGACTTTTCAAAAAAAATGGAAAGGAAGATTTGGGATTTTTTTCTTTTTTTACTTATTGCAAAATTAAACTAAAAGAAATACTAAAAATATTTCATTAGTAAAATGAGAATTGTAAAAATCTTTAAATAAACACAGATTTATTATTTTCAAATACCAGAATTGTTATAAATTAAATATTGGGATAGATGGAATTTTTGTGTCCCTTCAAATTCATATTGAATTTGAAAGCCTAATCATCAAAGTGATAGTATTACAAGTTGCAGCCTTCAGGAAGTGATTAAGTCATGAGGGTTCTGCCTTCATAAATGGGATTAGTGTACTTATAGCTAGTCCCTTCCTCTATCTGAGGATGCAACAAAAAGACTCCTTCAACGAACCAGAAGATGGTCTTCATCAGACATCAAATCTGCTGACTGCTTGATCTGAGACTTCCAGAACTATGAAAAATAAATTTATGTTGTTTATAAGCTACTGGATTCATGGTATTTTGTATAGTAGCTTTAATGAAATAAAACAAATATAAACTATATAAATGTAAAATTGGTTTATATATATCATTGCTCAGTTTTAACATATATATCTCAAAAATTGTTTATTTGAGATCTATATCTAATATATCTACTATATATCTAATATTATATTTGAATATGTATGACTAAATATATATATCTTAATCATACATATTCAGATACTTTGAATATATATCCAAAATGTTCAAATATTTTAATATGTATATATTCAAAGTCAAATACAGATAATTACTAGAATGCATTACAAATCTCTATTAGCACAACTTATTTAAATTCAAATCAAGGAATGGTATTCACTCTGCAAGGATCTATGTTGTATGACATGGTTAACATAAACTGAAAAAGGCATGACTTCTGTGCTTCAGAAAATCACAAAGTAATAAGGAAATAAGCAATACTAATAATAGTACAAGGAAAGAAGTAATTTGTCTATGGATATTTAGAAAGGTCCTCATTAAGCAGAACCTTAGATTAGCTTGATTAAATCATTCGACACTATATACATATAACATCAGTGTGGACACTATGATCTCATACAATTATAATTTGTCAAAAAATTTAAAAATTGTTTTTTATAGAACAGAACATTGAAAGCTAACCATGACATCAGAAAATGGGGATAAAGAAATAGACAAACTAGGAAAAGGACAAACATAAGCAAAGTTATGATATTCAATGAATGAAAAGTATTTTTAGAAACCAATAAATAGTTTTATGTCAGTAGAGATTATTCTTTTTGTGTTGTTGAACCATGGAGGTTTATGAGGCAAAGAGTAACATGATCCGATGTATTTAAGGACGTTAACTCTGATACATAAGCAGACTTACTAGATAGGCCAACAAAGAATAATAGTTAGAAATATCCAAAAGTGGAGTCCAGACTAGGGTGTTATCAGTGGAAGTAAAAAAGAGATGATGAGGCAGGAAATATTTTGAATACAGAATTTAAAAAGAGGCATCAAATATGATTCCAGAATTTTCAACCAGATTAGCTGAGAAAACTATGATACCATTGACATAAAAGTATGGAGAAGAGCAATAATGGAAGTTTCTGAGGAATATTCATGTGAAGCTGACAATAGGCAAAGAAGAAAATAGAAGAAGGAAGCAAGGAAGAGATGGCAATGTAATAGTTATTTGTTTAAATAAAACTGTGAGCACAGATAAAACTACAAAGAATGTAAAATGGGAGAAGAGGGTAGAAAAAGCAAGGACAAGCCGGGCTCGGTGGCTCAGCCTGTAATCCCGCGCTTTTGGGAGGCTGAGGTGAGTGGATTGCTTGAGCCCGCGGGTTCGAGACACACCTGGGCAGCGAGATCTCGTCTCTACAATAAATCAAAAAATCAGCCGGGCGTGGTAGTGTGTGCCTGTAATTCCGGCTACTTGGAAGGCTGAGGCGGAAGGATTGCCGGAACCCAGCCGGTCAATGCTGCGGTGGCCGGGAGCGGCCACTGCATTCCCGTCTGGGCGACAGAGTGAGACTCCAACTCAAAAAAAAAAAAAAAAAAAAAAAAAAAGAAAGAAAAAGCAAGGACAAAAAATGTCCAAATTCAAGATAGAGACATCTTGTTTCAAAATAGTGCCACAGAATTGGCATTTCTGACTTTTTCTGGAACTCAACCAAAAGCAATGAGGAAAAAGAGAAACAAAAGCACTAAAGCTATTTTTGGCAAGACTAGAAAGTTAAAACTTCAAGCCATAATACAGGTGAAAGGGCTTTCGAAAGCAGTGAAGATCAAGCAGGTAAATGCTTACAAAGAAGCAGAGAAAAAATATGCTGCAGCTATTCACCCCAGAAAGAGTCAAAACAAAACTAAGTTTCATGAAACAGAGATCACACTCTAAGGTGCAAAAATCTCTGTCTCTGGTCTACAATGGAAGAAACAGCATGCACTAACTATAAGAACTCAGTTTGTTTCCAAATGGCGCAGGCAAAGACAAATGAGGAATTGCACAAAGGAGCCATTTTTGTTGAAGCAAGTTTCCTTTGTGGCAGTGGAGGAGAGACTACCTTGTTACAGAAACAAACAATACTTATGTTATCTATTTAGATATTCTGCCACAAAACCGTGGTCTTCCCCCACATTCCAAACTTCCTGTAATTATGTGGAGGAATTGACCTGCTTCTGTGATGACTAATTAAGAAGGAAATCTTCAGAATCCACACAAAGATACTAGAAGCAAAATGAGAATTTGAGGGAAGAAAAGAACATAGGAACAGGAAAATAAACTGACAAACTAGGGATTCTCAGCAGAACAAGGTTACCAAAAAGTAAATAAAAATTCTCACTATATATTTAATATAAATGAAAAAATCATTATGAAACAATTGCCTCTATGAAAAAAGAAAAGAAAAAGGAGCAGAGATCCTGCAGCTCAGAAAGATTTAGTGAGGGAATAAAAAGAAATAAAATAAAATCTGGGAGACATCAGAAAAAAAGGGACAACAAAATCATCTATAGAACAAATATGAGTTAGAAGAAGCACAAAGGGAAATAGATACTACTGAAAATTAAGTGACATAAAAGATAAAAATAAGGTGAGCCTACAAAATTAAGTAAAAATAATTAGCAATAATAGAAATTGACAAAAGGAAAGACAGATAATATACACATCATTGAAATTCCCATCTTAAATAACACCTCAATCATAGAATATACATTTGAAGCTATAGTTGATGAACAGCATGTTTGAACTGTTCAGGTCCACTCACAGCAGATTTTCTTCCGCTCCTGAAGTAGCAGGACCAACTCCTTTTTCTCTTCATCCTCGGTCTGCTCAACATGAGGATGATGAGGATAAAGACCTTTATGATGATTTGCTTTCACTTAACGAATAGGAAATAGACTTCCTCTTCTTTGTGATGTTCTTAATAGCATTTTCTTTTCTCTAACTTACTTTGTTGTATATAATACATCAAATGTACAAAATAAGGATTAATTGAGGCTGAGCACTTCTTCATGTATCTGTTGGCTGCCTGTATATCTTCTTTTGAGAAGTGTCTATACATGTCTTTTGTCCACTTTTTAATAGGGCTCTTTGGTTTTTTTCCTTTTGGTGTGTTTGATTTCCTTGTAGATCCTAGATGTTAAGGTCTTTGTCAGATATACAGCTGGCAAATATTTTTTCCCATTCTGTGGACTAACTCCCTACTCTCTTGATGGTTTCTTGTGCTTTGCAGAAGCTCATTAGTTTGATGAGGTCCCACTTGTCTATCTTATTTCTTAAAGTATGGGCATTTAAGGATCTGAATAGGAACTGGTTGCCAGTTCCAATTTCCATAAGGGTATCTCCTGTGTTTTCTAATCATCAGAGAAATGCAAATCAAAACCACACTGAGATACCAGTAACCTAACCCCAGTAAGAATAGCCATCATTAATAAAACAAACAACAACAGATGCTGGCGAGGATGCAGAGAAAAAGGAATGCTTCTACACTGCTGGTGGGAATGCAAACTAGTGCAACCTCTTTGGAAGACAATGTGGTAATTTCTGAAAGAACTAGAAATTGATTTTCCTTATGACCCTGCAATTCCCCTATTGGGAATATACCCGGAGGAACTCAAATCATTCTACAAAAAAGATACCTGCACACGTATGTTTGTTGCAGTTTTATTCACAATAGCAAAAACATCGAACCAACCATGTTGCCCATTGAAGCTGGACTGGATAAAAACAGTGTGGTACATATACACAATGGAATATTATGCAGCCATAAAGAAGGACAAACATATGGACTTCGCAGCAACTTGGATGGTTTTAGAATTGATCGTACTCAATGATCTATCACAGAAACAGAGAACGGAGTACCATATGTTTTCATTCATAAGCAGACCTTGAACAATTATTATAAGAAAGGGACTGGCAGTAGGGGGAAACTGCTAGGGTGGGGAGGGGCATATCTCATCAAAAAGGGTACCTGCTTAATCAACATTTGTACCTAACCCTGAATTGTACCCCACATCTTTATAATAAAAAATAAATACACAAATAAGTGTTAATTGACAATTTTATCAGTAAAGATTCTGGTAGAAAGTAGGCTTTTAGCAGTTAAGTTTCGGGAGAACCAAATGTTATACACAGATTTTTTACTTCTCAGGGGTTGGTAACCCCCATGTTGTTCAAAGATCAACTGTACATTAAATTTTTTTTCTGAAATAAGAGGCATGAATCTTTTCAGGAAAGCAATCAACACAATGAAATATCCTAGCAAAGTTTCTGTATTTCAAATAATCTTTAGGTTAATCAAGGCAACCAGTCAAAAATAAAGAGTTAAGCATGTAATCACCTATTGCAATGTTATAAACAAGAGTCTAAACCAGAGGAAGCACCAACTCCCCCTGTTTCATTTTCCCCCATAGAACATTGCACCTGTTCAGCATCAGACGGATCAGCACAGTCACGGAAGTCATCTCATTTTGGAGGAGACCCAAACAAAAGCTCTGACAGTTTTATGGACCCTTGGGTCAGATGAAGGATGAGGACAAAGACCAAGGAGTAGAAAAGTACTGGGGACTGAGTCAAATTGGGAAAAATTATCTTCACAATTTTCCTGTCCTCTCTTCACACACACAAGCACACACACACGAGGAGACCTTTAGCAGAGGAACCTGAAGAAGATCTTTTCCCATTATTGCAACTCCTTTCAGAGACAACAATGTACTGGCTGTGCACCAAGTGTAGGATGAATACCGATTTCCCCCATGAGGTCTGCTAGATAAAGCCTTTGTGATTTCCTGTAGTCAAACTTGAACCAGAAGTTAGTTTCACACTGGTATAAAATCAAGGTGTTAGCAGGTACTTAACTTTTGAAGCTCTGGGAGAATCCATTTCTTGCCTCTTCCAGTTTCTAGTGACAGCCAGCATTCATTGGCCTGTGACCATATCACTCCAGTATCTTTCCCCAAGGTTATGTTGCCTTATCTTGTCTGTAATCTGCTTCTGTCATGCTCTTATGAGGATACTTGCGATTGCATACAGAACCTGGATGATCCAAGATAATGTCCTAATCTCAAGATCCTTAACTTAATTACGTCTGTAAATTTTTCCCATGTAAGGTGACAATCACAGGTTTCAGGGATTAGGACATGAATATTGGGGGCAGGAATAATCACGCAGCCTACTACAACTAAGACACCAAATCTTATAACATAATGACAAGTGGGAGTTACAGGAATGCAAGGTTGCTTTAATACCCTTAAAATCAATGTAATATATCATATTAGTAAAATACAGAATAAAAACCATACGATCATCTCAATAGATGCAGAAAAATCTAGTTTTGTGCTAAAATCACTCAAACCAGGAATAGAATGGGACTTCCACAACTGATAAGGGTCATCTATGAACAAGACACAGTTATACCATAGTTAATGGTAAAAGAGCAAAATTTTTCCCACTAATCAGAAAAGAATGTCTGCTCTATCCACGTCTATTCAACCTGAAGCTTCAAGCTAAGGCGATTGGGCAAATAAAAGAAACAGAAAACATCCAGATTGAAAAGGAATGAGTAAAATTATTTATTTGCAGATGACAAGATCTTGTACAGTATTTGGAAAATCTAAAGAAATCCACTGAAAAACTATTCGAGCTAATAAATGAGTTTCAAGTTTGCTTGAAGCTCAAGACAATGACTTTACTCTGAAGTTGAGATGGAATTCTTCTTTCAGATACTATCTTCCTGTGCTACTCTTCAAGAGGAAGAACCCAGATACAATTTGAAAACAAATTCTTATTTTGCTTTATTACATATGCGTTCATACCTGCATATACACTTGCCTTCTGCAACTACACAGGGTAAAGAAGAAAATCACAATCAGTTATGCAGCCTCTTCCATTCCTGGGTAAAGTGAAAATTCTAGGAGGAGGGCTATGTAATGTCGAAGAATAAGGGTGAAGCATCTTTTTTTGGCCATCACAGTCTATCTAAAATGTGGCATCTACTACCACAATGTACATTCCAGTCTTGTCTTTGTTGTGCGTTTAGGCAGGTCACCACTGCATCTTCTTTGTTATGACTATGGGAACTATGGGTTACAAGCTTGGCGGTGTGTGGTACACACAGGCTCTCTCTTTGCAACTCTTTGTTTCCTCTTTGGTGAGGTTAAGTAAGCCCTTTCACTCCAAGTACTCTCTAGGACACTGCAAATTACTTGGCTGAACTCACATTGTATTGGGAGTGAAACTTCATGACACTGTCTCAGGGCCCTCTGCCTAGAGATACATATCCTGGAGATGTTTCTTCTGTAAATCTCTGATCATGCGGTGGCAAGAGTCAGTTTTGGGCTTTCCATTTTCCTAGGCTCTGCTTAGGAATAAGGTATTGGAGTCTTCTGGAGTCTTCAAGTTTACCTGTTATTTTTACTCCCCTCCTTATACCAGTGGAGTCATTCTGGACAAACTTATTAAGTGAAAAAAAGAAGATTCTTTCCTTTAGTATATTTAAAGTACATACACAAAGCAAAGCTACATTCATCCATACAGATAGAGCCAAGGATATATATGAACTATATTAGGGTAAGCGTCTGTAAGAGGGAAAAGAAAGTAAGTGAGGAGTAAGAATGAAAGGGAACAAATAAAATTAGAGGGGAGTCTCTCCTAGACCAATGATAACAGAATTTAATGAACAGGACTGTTATCTCAGATCACAACACCATAACTTAGGAAACCAAACCAAACCACACCTGCTGTCCAGACAGTAGGAGGGACAACCAAGTATTAGGGAGAACACATTAAGTATTTTTCAATCATTATCAGTATTTTCAAAATATTGTCCTACAGCAATAGCTTTGACTTATTTATTTCTATTTTATTTTTCATTGGGCATTGAGAAAACAGTAAAATTCTCCATTTTTCCCATTTCATGAACTTTCTAATGTAGGTCAAATCAGTTTTATGAATCCCTGTCTTTTCTCTTTGTCTGCAGGTTTAAATGCTGAATTTAAGGTAATTATATTTCAAGATTTCATTTTTTATAAGTAGTTGGAAATTCAAACTCATTTTCCTGTGTAATAATAGTATAAAAGTTAGTGAAAAGAAGTGGCAGTGTATCAAGTATGAAAATAAAGAATGTCTTATGGTTAAATGCATGAAGATTGAAGACAGTTTACATTATACATTTCCCACGTCTTATTTAGTAGGCTACATATCTGTTCTCTCCATGAAATCTTCGGTGTTCTTTATAATTAGAGCTGTGGGGGATATATATATATATATATATATATATATATATATATATATACACACACACATATTTACTTATGTATTTATTGAGGGTCTATTCTGAGTAAAACCTACCACAATGCCTAGTAAATGTGTTTTGCTCAGAATAGACCCTCAATAAATGTTTGTTGTATGAAGAGATGAATGAATATATTATGGTTAACAGCATTTAAGGTAAAAAAGTTAAATCCCTGTATATTCTATCCATCCATCCTTCTCAAAAGGAGAGAGAAATTCAATTTTTGAAAAAAAATTTCAGTGCTATTCTCTTCCATATCTCAAGCCTACTAGGTAACATAGAATGATAAGATTTCATAGCTAAAAGGCCCTGTCATGGAGGGGTTACTGAACACTTGTAAATAAAAGGGGGAACTTAGAAAAAAGGAGTCCTAAGATTAATATAACCCTGTAAAACAAGCCCCCCAAAATAGTACCCAGAGCCTACAAGTACCCAGGTTATTGCTCTGGCCAACCATTACCCTGTGTTAAAGCCCTTGGGGCATACAGCTCAATAAATCAATTCTTCAGTCCGTGGAAATGGAGCCACCTAGTGGTCATAATATATCTTTATCTTTTTAATTTGTGGTGTCCTAACACACTTCATCTTTAAAAAGCCTGTTGCAAGTGCCTGCAATTCTTCCCTAGTAACATTGTAAATAAATCTTGGAAGCAATTTGGCCTTTGTAAGACTGCTGTCATGACCACTTTATTATACAAGTTTATCCAGGACCTACAAATGAAATAACAGAAAGAATAATTCAAATTGGCTTTCCCTATATATGTAAGAACTCACTCTTACACCAAGTGTCCCTCAAGTCTTCCATGGGAGTCTTCAGGAATGTCTAGCATCTCTCGAAACAAGTCCCATTCCATCAGCGACACTACTGGTTCTCCTGGACTGGCACTCCCCTTTCCCCTACCTCCCACAGTCTTCCCCAAGTCTAGTAGGAAACGCTCAACCTAAGAGTTCCTACTAAGTATTAGCTCGTCACTTTCTCTGTTATGTCTCATATTTTCTCATACAGAGCCCTGAGCATTGTTACTTCTGCCCTCACCCTCAAACTGTCTTTCAGGATGGCAGCTTCTCCTTCTCCCATCAACAGCTCTTCCTGTCACAGGACCCAGATGCCAGTCCAAGTGTCCTGGCAGAGGGCAAACACCACACTTCCCTCTACTTACCCACTCTTGCCCAAATACTCCAAACTCCCCTCTGTATCAATTTTCTGCTACTGTTTTCACAAAGTACTATAAATTTAGTGGCTTAAAAGAAGCCAAATTTATTGTTTTACAGTTCTTGTAGGTCAGATGTCCCAAGTCAGTTCCACTGGTCTCAAATCAAAGTACCTGCAGGCCTGCATTTCTTCTGAAGGCTCTATGGGAAAATCTTTTCCTTGACTTTTCCACATTCTAGAGGCTGCCTGATTCCTTGGCTCATGACACCTTCTCTGTCTTTAAGGCCAGCAGTGCAGCATCTTCTCTCCTGTCTCACCTCTGCTTCTACTTTCAAGTCCTCTTGCTCTGACACACCTGCCTCTCTTTTATAAGGACCCTTGTGATTACAGAGTCCCCACTTAGACAATCCAGGATCATCTCTTTATCTCAAGATCCCTACCTTAATTGTCTCTGCAAAATCCTTTCTACCACATAAGGTAACATATTCACAGATTTGGAGGATTTGATCTTGGACATTTTGGGGGAGTTGTTATTCACCTATGGCACTATCCTTCAGCAAAACCCAAATGCAATCCTGAGGAATTGTACCCCACATATTTCAAATGAAAGTAATAAAGTGTTTTTAAAAAAACAAATGCCTTCATGAAAATAAAGAAAATTGAGCACTTCAAGACCCAGCATCATTTTCCCCAATCATTCACCAACATGATTGAGTTTGGAATCAGACTAATAATAATTGTAACCTAAATATCTCCTGGTTATAAGTCCTCAAAGTTCTTGAGCCTGCTGTGGGTACTTGGTACTTCAAGATTTAAATTACATTTCCTTAAAGTCTCATATTACATATAATTAGATATCCATTATCCCTCGCAGTTTCTCAGAGGACTCTTGGTGATTTACATTTCTCCTGCTCGTCACTAGTTCTGACTTCTTGTTTTTGCAGCATTCAAAATTCCACTTGATATCTGGTATCTTGTGCCTTCTACCCCTTTAACTAATTATCTCCCATGCTAGTCATGGCCCTAAACACTGCACTCCCCTAATCCAGACTTTGGCCCAGGCAGAGAAGGCGTGCGTGGCCACTCTAGCTGAAGAGAGGAAGGCACAGAAGATGTTTATAGCATAGCACAGCATAACACAGCAAACATCTTTTTTTTTAATTTTAAGTTTTCAATTCAGGAGTACAAGTGCATGTTTGTTACATGGGCATACTCTGTACTAGTGGGGATTGGGCTTCTAGTGTTCCCATTCTCCAAATAGTGAACATTGTATTTGATAGGTAGTTTTTGTCTTGATTATCTGTCTAGGGTTGTTAGTAGGGTGTTTAAGTCCCAAGCCATGATAGTGTTTGAGTCAATATCTTTTTTTTAGCTTACCAAGAAGCTGCTTTATGAAAGTTGGTGCTCCTATGTTGGGTGCATATATGTTTAGGATGAATATTTCTTGTTGATGGATGAACATTTTATTATTATGTAGTGACCTTCTGTATCTTTTTAAATTTTCGATAGCTTAAAAGACATTTTATCTGATATTAAGATCGTGACTCCTGCTTTCTTTTGTGCTCCATTTGCCTGAAATTTTGTTTCCTATTCTCTTACTTTGAGTCTGTGAGTGTCCTTTCTGGTGAGATGAGTCTCTTGGAAACAATATATCATTGCCTCATGATATTTTATCAATTTTGCCATTCTATATATTTTCAGTGGTGCATTTAGTCCATTCACATTCAGGCAGTTAGAGAGATGTGAAAGTTTATCCCTGTCAAGAGGTTCTTATAGTTTGTTGCTGCTGTTTGTTTGTTTATTTGCGGGGGTTCTCTGAATCACTTGTGTTTGAATGGTCACATTACTGATGAGATGAGGGAAGTTTTCTTGCATAATTTCATGGAATGTTTGTTCCAGGGTGGTCTCTGTCTCTCTGTCTGCCTCAGGAATTCCAATTAATCTTAGGTTCAGCCTCTTGAAATAATCGCTCTTCTCTTGGACGTTTTGTTCTGTCTTTTTAAGCTTCTGTTCTATGTTTTTAACAGTTTGGGTTTTCCATATTTTGGTCCTCAAGCTCTGAAATTCTTTATTGTGCTTGGTTAATTCTGCTTTTCATTCACATCCGTTTGCTGTTTATTTCATTTACTGTATTCTTTATTGCTGTCATCTCAGTTATCAATTCCTTCATTCTTTCCTCTTGTCTCCCTTCATTTCTATTTATTCTCTCTATTAATATCTTGATATCTGGGTTTGTGGTTTGAGACCATTTTGGTGGCTCTTCATTGTTTGAGTTCCAAAGTCTGTATTCTCAGTGGCTAACCTAACCTCCCAGGGGTGTGTGTGAGATTCATATTCTTCCTTTGGTTTTTCTTCACTTGTGCAGGTTTTCCTCCCTCTTTTTAAACCTCTTCTTTAATTCTGTTGTCCAGTGATATGGGGGATAGCTTTTATTTCTGTTTGCTCAATCTCCTATTCTTCCTTATATCATTCCTCTGGTTTTGTTCAATTCTGAAGCTGGACTGGAGGTGGGGGCCTGTGCTTTTTGCAGTTTTGAGATTTAATTAAGAGGGGAGCTGTGATCCAGAAGCTATCTGCAGACCCCAGTATCTACTGAAAGGTGTGTGGGCCTCCTGCAACCCACTTCTCACTGCCATACAATCTGTTCATGCAGTAGGTATGTCTGTTTGCCCACTGAAAGCAAAATGAGATAAGAAAAGGGAAAGGAATGGAAAAGAAAAAAGGAAGATGAAAGGGAGGTGGAGAGAGAAGAGAAGAGGGAAAACAGGCATACCAACTAACGAATAAACAGAGAGACTAACAAAGACAGAAAAAACAAAAAAGACAAAACATACAGACAAAACAACCCCCCCATTGGTGTACTATCCCTCAAAAATGCCCATACATAAACAGAAAATCTAAAAAATAAAAATAAATAAATAAATAACATTAAAATAACAGAAACAAAGCAAGTAGAAACATGTAAACAAAAACAGAGAGAAGGAAAAAAAGCTAGAACAAAATTTAAAAAAAAAAGGAAAAAGAAATTTGCTCCATGGGAATTTCTGTGACTCCAGGTTCCCTTCAGGCCTTCACCTCAGGGAGCAGCTCTGGTCTTCAGCCCATCTCCTCTGCTCTCAGTGCAGGCTGATAGGGTTGCTCTCAGAGTGGGTCAGATGCCCCATGGACTACTGTGGGAGAAGGATGGACCAGATCTGGACTCACCCTACTCACTACTGCTGCTGTCAAGTCTCCCACTCAGATCTGATGTGTCTGTGCCTTTCCCAGTATGGAGGAGGGACATCTGTCTTTCCAAATCTGATGAGAAGATAGCCTCTGGGTCCCGAGATGGAGGCTGGGCAGAGCAATGCAAGTCTCTGCCCAGTTCTGGGACTGAGAAGATGGCGCCTGTCAGCATCTTGTCACCAGCGTTGGAGCTTTAATCCTGATTTCCATGACCTACTTTCTCCATAGTTCTTCCTGCTTGTGCCTGGTCTGCTGCTGCAGGTGATGGCATGGGCCAGGTGCCAGGTGGTGAGGGGCAGCTGTTCTCTGCTGCCTCCTCTCAAGAGAACCCCAAGAACAGCAGACAATCCTGAGTGTCCAGGTCTCTACTCTCAGGGTGGTGGTGGGTTGTAGTTCACCTCCGAAGGAGAGTCCCAGGTACATGAACCCAAGTCTCCCTCTGATGAACTGTCACTCACCCATTGGCACACACCCACTCACTCAGAAAGTCTTTATGGACACTCGCTTTTGTGGAGACTCTCACAATCCAAAGTGTTCTGTTGCCATCTTGCCCAGAATCCTCAGGTAGGTACTTTTTAAACACTTGCCCCTTCTCTCTATTCCCCCTTTTGGTGTCCCCAGTTTCTATTATTTCCATCTTTATGCCCATGAGTACCATTGTTTAGTTCTCACATACAAGTGAGTACATGTGGTGTTTGGTTTTCTGTTTTGGGGTTAGTTCATTTAGGACAATTGCCTCCAGATTATTCCATGTTGCTGCAAAGGACATAATTTTGTTTTTTGTTTTTGTTTATTTTTTATGGCTGTGTAGTATTCCATGGTGTGTATATGCCACATTTTCTTTATTCAACCAACTGTTGACAGGCACTTTGGTAGGTTCCATGACTTTGCTATTGTGAATAGTGCTGTGGTGTCTTTTTTATATAATGATTTATTTTTCTTTAAGTAGATACTCAGTAGTGGGATTGCTGGGTTGAATAATAGTTCCCATTTTTAGTCATTTGAAAAATATCCATACTGTTTTCTACAGTTTGAACTAGTTTACATTCCCACCAGCAGTGAATGAGTGTTCCCTTTTCTTTTACACCAGTCAGAATGGCTATCATTAAAAAGTCAAGGAACAAAAGCAAGCATCTTAAAATGTCCTAATTCTAACTCATCCAAGCCATGCCCTTCACCTGTTCTACTTAGAGCCTCTCTAGGTATTATGCTTTAAAAAAAACTTCTTATAAAATATTTTGGCCAATTGTGGTGGCTCTAGTCTGTAATCCTAGCACTTTGGGGGGCCAAGGTGAGAGAATTGCCTGAGCCCATGAGTTCAAGACCAGCCTGGGCAACATGGCGAGACCTCGTCACTACAATAAATCAAGACAATTAGCCGGGTGTTGTAGAGTGTGCCTGTAGTTCTGGCTACTTGGAAGACTGAGGTGTAAGAATCACCAGAGCCCAGCAGGTCAACACTGGGGTGGCTGTGAGCATACTACTGCACTCCAGCCTGGGCGACGAAGTGAGAGTCCAATTCAAATAAAAGATAAATGTAATATAATATCATATAATATTTTACATCTGCTCATAAACTAACTTTTACTGATACACAAATATTTTAATAACTCCATTTGTTGGATTCTTATTATATGCTATTCACTGCTAAATGCTTTTTATGCATTATCACTTAGTTCTCAAAACAACCTTATGATGTGGTCATTATTATCATATCTATGAGACAGAAGAGAAGATTTAAACTCATAGAGGATAAGTAATGTTCCCAAGGTCAGTCCACTATGAAGTGGTCAAGAAAAGATCTGAGCACATAGACCATCAAGCACAATGCATGCACAGAAGTGTCTCTTGCAGGATCTTTCAGTTCCATGCAAAGACCTCCTGCACACTGCCAACACATCACATTATAGCAGTTGGAGAAATGGACAATGTTTTAACTGGGGCACTCTGGTATTTCTGGTTTCCTCCAAGGGTCATAGACTCCCACACGCCTGAAAGGAGTAATGCTATCTAGTCCCATTCCCATGCATAGCAACAGCACTGCAAGTGAGTCTGAACACTGGGAAACTTTGTGACATCTCCTATAGATAACTTGCCTTTGTCCAGAGGCTCTTTTTCCCCAATATGGCTCCTTCAGCAAGGGGACTGGCTGTTGTTGATTTGTCTTTGTGTGACTTGGGGCTAGCAGCTGTCTTCTGTCCAAGGCAACACCTAGGGACAAAAATCTGTTCAAATGACTCACCCCCTTCATCCCTTGGCCTGAGGCTACACCTTTCTGCCTCTTCTTTCTAGGTATTTCCAAGTAGAGCACTTACTTCCCACCCCTTCTGGCCTTAGTAACTCTACAGCCAGTGTGCAGTGAACAGTGGGATTCTCCATTGACTACTTTCAGGAAGTAGCTTAGGAGTGCACCTGATGTTATCAGCACTAGTTCTCTTCTTGGCTTCACTCCTAAGGTCTCATGGCTTTCTACCATCTTGTTCAAAGGGCCCCATCAATCCAAGAGAAGACAACATGCTATAAAGGTATCTCTTTACTAGAGCCTACCTATTCTGAGTCTGGGTGGGTGCCTCTGTTCTTTCCTCTACCCATCAAGTCAGACTTTAACTACTAAACCATTCAAGACTGCTTCTCATAGCCTAGGGAATTAAAACACAACCTCTAGAGTTTGAGACTGCACTCAAATCTTATCTTAACCACTTGCCAGTTGTGGGGTTTTGAATAAGAGTTAAACATCTCTCCATGAGGCTCAGTTTTCTTATCTGCAATTGGGGATGATGTCAAGTGGTTAAGGTTTGTTGCAGGATGAAATGAGATACTGTATGTAAATACCCAGCAGTCCAAATGTCATACAAGTTCTCAACGAATGTTAACTATGAGTATGTTTTGATCCCTCCATAAAATGGTCATTCCTCACTAACATTATCAAAGTATCAGCATTTTTAAGTTATCATATTGCAGGGTCTTATTCCAGAAGCATTCTTTTTCCAGGACTAGGCAGAGCTTTTTCTGGTTTTGGTGACCTTAAATCTAGTCTTCAAGGGGCCAGTTCCATACCTTTGTGTTCATAAAGTTCATTATCTCTTGTTACTAGTCCAAATCAGTCCTTTCACCTAGAATTAAATTATATCCCTTGTGGACTAATCAAGAAAATTGCTTCCACAATTCTGTCCTTTGTATCATTAATTTTCCCCTCTCTACTGGATTTTTTTATAAACATGCAAAGATAGTATTATTTCCTACCTCTTAAAAAATTCAGCTCTTTCAACTACCCCTTCAGCTACTGTTCTTTTGCTCTTTTTTTTTTTAATTTTTAGTTTTAAATATGTGGGGTACAATTCAGGGTTAGGTATACAAATGTTCATTATGCAGGCACCCTTGTTGATTAGGTACGCTCCCCACAACCCCTGAAGCTTCTCACTACTGCCAATCCTGCCCCCGCCCTTCCCTGGCAGTTTCCCACTATTGCCAATTCCTTTCTTACAGTATTACAATAGTTGTGCAAGGTCCGCTTATGAGTGAGAACATGTGGTACTAGGTTCTTTGTTTCTGGGATAGATCACTCAGTATTATAGCCTCTAAGTCCACCCAAGTTGCTGACAAGTTCATAATTTTGTCCTTCCTTATGGGTGCATAATATTCCTTCATATATATGTACCACATTTTTTTTAAATCCAGTCCTCTTTCTATGGGCAGCATGGTTGGTTTCCTGTTTTTGCTATTGTGAATAATGCTGCAATACACATGCGTGCAGGTATCTTTTCCATAGAGTGATTTGAGTTCCTCTGGGTATTCCCAGTAGAACTGCGAGGTCGTATGGGAGGTCGAATTTTAGGTCTTTTAGGAATTGCCACACTGTTTTCCGCAGAGGCTGTACTAGTTTGCACTCCAACCAACAGTGTAGAAGTTTTCCCTTTTCACAGTATCCTTTCCAGCATCTGTTG
Source organism: Cephalopachus bancanus (assembly GCA_027257055.1). Classification (NCBI taxonomy): domain Eukaryota; kingdom Metazoa; phylum Chordata; class Mammalia; order Primates; family Tarsiidae; genus Cephalopachus; species Cephalopachus bancanus. The sequence goes on along the minus strand of JAPVLO010000009.1, from coordinate 8,797,162 downwards.
TTTTTTGAGTTATTGATGATGGCCATCCTGACTGAAGTTAGGTGGTACCTCAGTGTGGTTTTAACTTGAATTTCTTTGATGACTAGCGAGGTTGAGCATTTTTTTATGTATCTGTTGACTGTTCATATGTCTTCTTTTGAAAAGTGCCTATTCATATCATTTGCCCACTTGATTTTTGGTTTTAAGTTGGTGTCTCACTCCATTGCCCAGACTGGAGTGCAGTGGCACACTTATGGCCACCCCAGCGTTCAAATGCTGGGCTCTGGCAATCCTTTTGCCTCAGCCTTCCAAGTAGCCGGAACCACAGGCATGCACTACCACGCCCGGCTAATTTTTTTGCTTTTTTTATGGTAGAGACGCCATCTTACCATGTTGCCCAGGCTTGTCTCGAACCAGTAGACTCAGGCAATCCTCTAGCATTGGCCTCCCAAAGTGCTGGGATTACAGGCTTGAGCCCGGCCTGTCCACCTTTTAATGGAGACGTTTTTGTTTTTTTCTTTTAAGCATGTTTGAATTCCTTTTAGACCCTAGGTGTTAGGCCTTTGTCAGATATACAGTTGGCAAATATTTTTTCCCATTCCATGGGCTGTCTCCCCACTCTCTCAATGGTTTCTTTGGTTTTGCAGAAGCTTGTCAGTTTGACAAGGTCCCACTTGTCTATTTTATCTCTTACAGTCTGGGCATTTGGGGTTTTGATCAGGAATTGGTTGCCAGTTCCAATATCCATAAGGGTGTCTCCTGCATTTTCTAAGATTTTTATAGTTTGAGGTTTTACATTTAGGTCTTTGATCCATTTAGAGTTGATTTTTGTATATGGGGATTGTTGAAGGTCTTGTTTTAATCTTCTTCATGTAGTAAGACAGTTTTCCCAGCATCATTTACTGAATAAGTTCTCTTATTCCCAGTGGTTGTTGGTGGAGGCTTTGTCAAAGATGAGAAATTGAGGTTTTGCTTCTGGAATCTCTATGCATTTCCATTGATCTATATGCCTGTCCTTGTACCAATACCAGGTTGTTTTGATTATTATAGCTTTATAATAAAGCTTAAACTCTGGAAGCATGATGCCTGTCATGCTTTGTTTTGTTTTTCCTGAGGATTTGTTTGGCTATTCGTGGTCATTTATGTTTCCATATGAATTCCTGTATTGTCGTTTTCAGGTCTGAGAGGAATACTGCTGGTACTTTAATAGGTGTTGTGTTAAATCTGTAGATTGCCTTGGGTATGATGGACATCTTATCAGTGTTGACTCTTCCAATCAATGAGCATGGAATATTTTTCCATTTGTTTGTGTCATCTTTGATTTCTTTGAGCAGTGTTTTGTAGTTTTCATTGGGCAGGTGTTTGACTTTTCTGGTTGGGAAGATACCAAAGTATTGCATTTGTGTGTGTGTGTGTTTCTATTGTGAATGGGATTGTGCTTTTCATTTGGGTTTCTGTTTGTTTATTGTTGGTGTATAGGAATGCAACTGACTTTAGCACATTTATTTTATTACCCTGAGACTTTGCCAAAGTCCTTTATTAGTGCAAGGAGGTTTTTGACAGATTTTCTTGGGTTTTAGAGGAACAGAATCATGTCATTTGCAAAGAGGGATAATTTTGACTTATGTAGCAAACTGGTTTGAAAAATGATTTCCCGTGGTATATTTTGGTATGGGCATATTGTGTGACTCCCTCTCCCTTGTGTCCTCCTGGTTCCATTATATTAGGATTAGACATAAGTGACTTCATTTTGGTATTGATAACTTTCACAATGCAAATCACAGCATTTGATATAATTAATCACTTTTTCCTCCTTTCAACACTGTATTCACTTCGATTTCAGGCTACCATACTGGTTTCTCTTCCAGTTTACTTTTTATCTCAATCTCTTTTGCTGTCTTTTCATTTCCTTAACCTCAACATGGTGGAAAGCCCCAGGACTCAGTCTTTGGATTTTTTTTTCATTAATTTTTTTCATCCTAATTGATCTCATCTAGTTTCTTTTCTTTTCTATCTACCATCACTTCTCATTCTCATCCAGTCTGATGGCTTTGAATAGTATCTACATGCTGATGACTCCAAAATGACATTTCTATCCTAGACCTCTCCTGTGAACTCCAGGCCAATATAATCAATAGCCTACTTTTTATAACCCTTTATATGTCCAATAGTTGTCTCACACACAGCATTATAAAACAGAATTTATAGTTCTGCCCTCCAAAACTTGTTCTTCTTATAGTTTTTTCCATCTTAGTTAATAGCAACTCCTTCCTACTAATTATCAGGCCAAAGATCATGGTGTCATCTCCATTTCCCTCTTTTTCTCACACCCCTCACCTGGTCTGTCAGAAAATCCTATTAGCTATACTTTTAAGATGTATTCAGAATTTGAGCACTTTTCACCTCAGTATATTTTTCAGTGCCCAGAAAAGCACCTGACACAGAGTAGTCATGCAATAACAATTTATTGAAAGAATGAAGTAATCAAGTCATATCCCTGCTCTCTATAACTTTCTTGATAAAGCTGAGTCCATAGACTTACATGCTGTAATCTGGCCCAGAAGTTCCTCTCTAATGTTATCTTTTGCCACTAACCAACCAGCATTTTCTGTTTCAATCATAGAGGCCTACTTCAAGTTTTCCAATTTATCACCGTGCCTCCCATAATGCTGTTCCCTCAGCCTAGAATATTCTTATACTTTAACAGTCTTTCAAGAGTCACCTTGTTGTGGGAAAACAGAGAGGCTGTGACACCAAGGCTATCTTAGGAAGTGGCAGTTTATTAGCACAGGCACGACTCAGCAGGCTAATGCTCCAAGGCTGAGCACCCCAGAGAGAAGAGAGGGGTTTTATCTGTTAGTTTAGGTAAGGGAGGGGGTGGGGCTGGATGGCTATACATTTATCTTTGGAATTTGCAAGGTTGTACTTAGCAAAACCAGATTTTCAAAGAACAAATGGTCTCCAGGATATGCATAACAAGCAGGGGTTGTAAACAAATAACTTCACAAAGAGAGGATTTAGGTTAAGGTTATGAATTGGTTACTATCTTGCATTTCCAGGAAAGCACCTTGTGGCTATTTAGTTTTCTCAGCCGCATGTTTATCAGGTTTAGAGCCTACAGGTTGATCTTTAAAAGGAATAATTTTAACTGTTTTTAGCCCCTCTCTGCCACAATCTCAGCCAACAAAAATATATTATAGCCTAAATACTTTTCCCCTACCTCACATATACTTGCCTACCTCACATATACCTCCATCGCAGCACAAATCACACCCTACTGTGTTTCACCGGTCTCTTCATCATAATGCTAAGCTTCCTGCCTTGTTCAGCTTCGTTTGGTATTTCTAATGTGTAGTAGAGACTAGCTTGTGAATGCAAAATAATGTCAACAAATGAATGTGTGAATAAAAAGACTCCTCAGTGTACTGAGTTTGTTCATATATAAAACCATAAAGCAAGAATATAAAGATATATTCTCACACTATAAATATAAATTAATTATTCTTCAGCAGCAATACCTCATCTTTAAAGGAAGGATGCCTCTGAATATTTGCTTTAAGAATAGTTTACTTTATTCCTCCAAAGGAATCCAAAGACAAAGACAAAGACAAGATAACACACCTTCTTTCTCTTCCTGGTACAGTCATTCTCCCTTTAGACTAATGAAAAAATATCTTAAATGAGTATACTCTCATTTCACTTAAAAATTTATCAAACCTCTACGTGCCATATACTGAACTAGATGCATCCTTTCCACTTTTCCTACTATTAACTCTCTCTCTCTCTCTCTTGCTCTTGCACTCTCTTGCTCTCTCTCTCCCCCAAAATCCCTTCTTTCTCCCCCCAAATCCCTTCTTTCAAGATGGAGATCAGCCAGATGTCAGGTCAACCAACTTGTCTATGACAATAAAAGAAACACAAAATGCTTCATAATCATATGATTATAGATATATAAAAAAGTATGTGTGGCATAGACTGGAAAAGTAATATGAGATGAAGTTCACCAATGTTTACTGAGCAGTGCTGTGATCCATGCATTGTTCTGAATGAGAAGATTACAAAGAAGGAACAGTCCCTCTCCTGGAGGAGTCTGCAGTCTCCTGGCTTTTTATACAAATTGCTGTAATCTCATTTGATAAGCAACAGTGGTGCCACTTGCTTTGTTCCCAGTTTGGAAGACATTAAAGTGCCTTAGGAGTCAAACTTCAAGTGTTTTGACATGCTAGGTTTTATGGGCCTCTGGGGAATTATTGTGGAGAACGGTAACTACATTATTAATGAAAACTAAGACTGTCAATGGGGTAAAGAGAAAGAAGTTTTTGGCATGTAAGAAGAAGTAGGTGTTCTCACATAATTACCAAAAGATCAGTTTTTATGTTTCTGAAGCACAGCAATGGCAAACATCCTATTCAAAGAGCCAGAGTATGGGGGCACTCTTGGCCTGCAGTTCTGGGATGCCTCATATAGAGCCTGGCCCCTTCTCCAGGTATGGCACTGAAGTGTGTTCACAGCTGTTCTTTTCCAAGTCTGTATGAAGCACCTTCTCCCAGCGCCAGTCTCAGGAAGGGCGAGTCCACCAGCCACTTCACAGGAAAAGAGATGTGAAGTATCCAGTATCTCTCCCCTTCAGAAAGGGCCAAGACCCGAGAAGCACAAGGGCCTGTTACCCTATCTAAGAAGGCAAGGCAATATACTACAATCCATTTCTTCTAGATGTATTAGCCTCCACCTAAGACAAGCGGGGACACTCTACTTCCAGATATAGGTTTACAAATGCAGTAAAAGACAAAATGCATGTTAGGTCAGAGACACCTGCTTACAAATCTATTTAAAAAGAGGGAGGTGTGTGTGTTTGTGTGTGTGTGTCTTTGCGTCTCTTGGTTGAATCTAGAGGTTTAAATGATGCCACCAGGGCTCTTTCTTCTCTCTATATGTCTTGGTCCTGCTTTTCTCAGTGTGAACATCTGTCTCCTAGACCATTTCTGAATAGCAACCCCTCTCCACCCTGCCCCTGCCCCGAGGCTTCAAGTTTATAATGTCCTTACCATTCAAAAACTCAACATGAGAAAGATCCTTCCTTTCCAAAATTTTGTAGAAAGGATCCCAGTGGGTTCTGTTTGGTCTTATGCCTGTCCCCAGACTAAAACTGTGTTTAGGAAGATGGGGTACTTAGATTGACCAGCTTGGGTCACACACTCACAGCTACAAAACAAAGGATATGATGGATAGCTCACCACGTAAGAGAGGTAACAATTCCTGAAAGAAAAATATTTTTAGCAGACAACAACAACAACAAAAAAGAGCCCCCCTACTACACCATAAGTAAATAGTAAAATTAATTTTAAGTTTCTGCTGTTATGTAGATGGTAATGCTGTTAATAGAAATGCAGAGATCAAGAAGCAGTTTCGGCCCATATGAAGAGCTGAGTTTTTCAATATTTAGTTCGTAGTACCTGAATGAGGTCGTCAGTAATCTCTTGAAAGCATTGAGTTGGAAGCGTAGGAAAGGGTGTATGTTCAAAATATAAATTTTAAAATGTAAATTTAATTTGTGTTAGGATGCGTCCGCGTGTGTATCAGAAACGCCCTACAATTCTTAAATGGGGAAATTCTTTAGTAAAAGAGCACAAATTTATCTCGACTATTTTAGAAATCTCCAGATATCGTCAAGCACCCCAGAGATCGTACTTACCCAAGTATCTCAGGACTTTCACTGCCTGGTCTAGGTTAGGGGTCACCTGCTTGGAGCACATTTGGCCTGCTGGAGCCAGGTGCAGCCCACTCGGACTACAACTCCCGGCGTGCCCCGCGGGGAGGAGGCGTGGAAGGGGCGGAGCGCAGGACTGCCGCCCGCGCTAGCTGTCGGGCGGGGATCGGGCGGCGCCGAGCTGAGGTGGCGAAGGACGAGCTCCCGGATGTGGAGAAGCTGGGGAGAAGGCGTGAGAGGAAGATGGACTCGGTGGAGAAGGGGGCCACTACCTCCGTCTCCAACCCTCGGGGCCGTCCGTCCCGGGGCCGGCCGCCGAAGCTCCAGCGCAACTCTCGCGGCGGCCAGGGCCGGGGTGTGGAGAAGCCCCCGCACCTGGCGGCCCTCATTCTGGCTCGGGGAGGCAGCAAAGGCATCCCCCTGAAGAACATTAAGCACCTGGCGGGGGTCCCGCTCATTGGCTGGGTCCTGCGTGCGGCCCTGGACTCGGGGGTCTTCCAGAGGTGCGCATGTGCGAGAGTGGGCGGCGTGGCCGGGGCTGGGGTCGGGGGTGGCGCCGGGCTGCTGGAGGGGCCGAGGCTGCCGGGGCCGTCGCTCCTGGGAGGGGGTAACCTACCCCTGAGGGGGGCATGCAAGACCCGGGGTGTGTGGGGCCGGGCTGGGAGCCCAGGGAGGAGGGCTCCAGCTCCTTCCTTGTTCCGTAACTGCTAATTGCCACGACCTGGGACAGTTCCTGATCCGGCCCTTTAGAATGCCATCTCGTGAAAGCGGAGATTACCTCTTCCCAGTTGTCCCCCCCGACCTCCCCTGCACACACGCCCCGGGTTGACCTCACGGGGGAAAGCTAAAAGAGGCCACCCCCGTGCAAAATCTGTGATGGGGGCCATTGGGGCTCTCCTGTTGCTCAGCTTCTGATAACTGCTTGGTGCTGATCAATTAGAAAGACCTCAGGATCATGAATGGAGTTATGTTCAGGGTGTCAGAGCTGAGTTTCCAGCTCGGCTTGGAGATCCATTCCTAACCTTTGAAAAATACTCCAGCCATCTGCTTGTGAGTCAGCACAATCTAGAAAGCTCCCCACATTTACACATACGTGAGAGACAGTGGGGAGCTCAACAGCTGGTTGTTTTATGATATGCTTGTCAATGGTTTTATCACACCTTTGGAACCTTGTCTGCCCTAAAGAGCGTTTTAATTGTGCATCATTTAAATACATTGCCAAATTGGTCAGGAGTTAAGAGCTGATGTCATTCATTAAACAAGGGAGACCAAATTCTGTGCCAAGAATTTTACACACAATAACTTCAACCTAATTAAACTTGAATTTGTTGCTACAATGAATATTAATTAATTTAACCTTTTGATATTTTGAATTTTAGACTGTTTTGGAAGTATATTAATTACCCATAATTACTAGCCCCTGTTATATGGGTAAATTATTTTGTTTAACCAATTTTCTCTTAAAAGGAGAGATATGGAAAAAGTACAAACTACCTAATTTTCTTAATGTTTCAACCCAAAGGAAGACCTGGGTGGGGTGAAGCAAATATGAGCTGGCACCCAGAAGATAACGTTAATGTAAAAGGAAGTGTGCAAAAGAGAGATAGGAAGGGACTTGGGGATATCTTTTAACTCAGTAGACATTTCCTGGGCCCTAATTTCTGCTGTTCACATCCAAGGGAATACCAAGATGAGTGGAATATCGTTCTTGTCCTTGGGAAACTCATAGACTTTGGATGTTTATAGGGTACAAACTGAACAGAAGGATTGCAATACGTAGGTGCATCCAGGGAGCAATAACATAGTAAAATCCCATTTCTGTGAAATGAACTACAGGTCAATATTCACAGTGGATTGGGAACAAAACTGTTATTTTCAACTCTTAGGTTGCATGTGTCAGGAAACCCCTTTCAAATTGCCCTAAAAAAGAAGAGAAAGGCTTGTTTCTGCTACAGTTACCAGAGGGCAAAAATGATTAATTCATTCAGCAAATATTTATTGATTACCTACTATGTGACAGGCGCTGTTACAGCAGTAACAGTAGAACCAGTTCAGCTCATGAACCTTGCATTATAATGAGAGACAGGCAGTATACAAATAAATTTATGTATACGGTATCAGATGGCGATAAATGGTTTTAAGAGAAGTAAAGCAGGGTAAGAGGATGGTGCACTGTCACCAGAATTCTCAATTTCTTAGTTCTACAAAGGCACTCCCTTTATGATGTCAAGGTGGTTGTACTAAAAACTGCAGAACTCTTAACTACTTGGTCCAAACCTCTGCACCAAAACCCTAGCATGGCTTCTAGTATCTTAAGGCTGTGACCCTAGGATGATTCCAGTCCCCCTTACAATGCCTGCCTGAAGAAGGCTCAGTGCTGCCAGGAGAATTGTTTAATTATTCCAGGGAAAACCTGGTGATAGGCAGATAGGTCCCTGAACCCCTTTTTAGAGCAGTTATTTTTAAAAGCTTACAATTATAAAAACAAACAAAAAAATTTCTCTGCCCAATGAGATGTAAATCTACCATGAAAAACTGTTCCCTCAAGGACCTGAGAGCCCTACAACCTCTTCTCAGTGAAATCAAACATTTTAGGAAATAACTCACTCCCCTTTCTAGTCCCTGTGGGAAAATAAAGGGTTAACTTCAGTGGGCACCTTTCTTCAAGTTGCACCACTGCCTTCTGTCATAGAAATAGAAGTTTGCTTCTCTTCCAGGTAAGTACCAATTTACAAATCAGGTGGCCTAGACACTTGGACTGACTACCCTCTTAACACTCCTCAGCCTTTCCCTTAGCTAACCTCAGCCTGAAAGCATTGTGTTTTCAGGGAATTTGAGTGCAGTTTACAGTAGACTTATTTTTCCTATTGCAGTAGGTATATATAGAATACAACCTATCCTTACTACTTTAACTAGTACCTCACTTGTTTTATACTTGACAGCACTCTTCATATCCTTCCAGGTTTAAATGTAATCAGAAAGAGCTGCTCTCCGTGCAGTTTAATAAAAGTCTCATTGTGCCTTACTGTTCATCCTGCTCATCCTTGAACCGGTCACTATGGCAAGTAGAACATGGTGCATGTATTGATAGTGTAGCCGCATCTTCAACTCTTGGAGTCAGTGATGGGGCCCATTCCCCCAAGCACATGACAGGTCATCAGGAGGAAGTTGGAATGTGACGGCTAAAAGTGAGGGAGAATAGATTTTAGGAGTCAAAACCCAACAATTAGTCATTAAGCAGACATTGGGGATTTTGCTATGAAATGATTGGAAAATATATGTATATTAATCAGTGATTGTCCTGTTTCCATGTATTAAAATGCATTTGTACCAAATTTCTTTTAAAAAATAAATGACTCAAGTATCAACTTTTTCTGTACCAGTTAGTTTTATTTAATACATCTAGACTAAACTCCTTAACCACAGGATAGTGTTTTATACTTCTTTGAGCTACCTAGGGTATCTGTCACTATACCAATAATGGTGATTAGAAGAAATAAAACTTACTTCTCTTGGTTAGCAAAATGAGCATTTTTCTTATGACTCTGCCTTCTCTAATTTACAATATCATGTAATAATGTGAATTTACTTGGCTTAGTTTTTCTTGGCTATTTGCTACCTGGCATCTTTTCTAAGGACCTGCCTGGAAAGTTTAACTCAAAAAGTAACAAGAAGAAACCATCACTATTTCCCTCCATGAAGTCTTTGCAGATGCCTACAGGAAAGAATAATTGTACCTTTATTTTCTGAGGCATTGCAATATTGTTTGTACCTTCATTTAGTGTTTGTGCTTTGCAAAGAGATAAGATCATATACCCTGGAGTCCAATTATATGGATTTGAATTCCATCTTCACTGCTGTTTTAACTTTGCAACCTGAGTTCATCAGTTAACCTCTCTGTGCTTCAGTCTTCCCACTTGCAAAATGCTTGTGTGTTTACCTCATAGGCTTGCTAAGGGGACTAAGTGAGATAATGTATGTATAGCCCTCAGAATAGTGCCTGGCACTATGTGATCTAGTATTGCCATTTATCCCTTTTAGAGGTTTTTACTATCTTTATCTCTTCCATGGGCCACAGTTTCCTTGCTTAAGTTGTAACGATATTCAAAATTCTTTCTACTGGTAAGCATTCTTTGATGAGTTAATGGAAATACAATTTTATTCATCAGTGGTTGGCAGACTTTTTCTGTAAAAGGCCAAATAGTAAATATTTTAGGCTTTGCAAGCCAGATGGTCTCTGTTTCAGCTACTCAGCTCTGCTGTTGTATGTTGTGAAAGTGGCCATGACAATGTAAACGAATGAATGTGGCTATATTTCAATAAAACATTACAAAAACAGGCTGAGGAATGAACTGTATTTGGCCTGGGGAGCCCTGTTGTACTAGGTTAAAAACTTCTTAGCAGGTACTATATTACTCATCTTGGTATGCTTTATATTTTATAGCCTCAGAATGTGTTGATTTTAATTTAATTGACACACTATGAGGGAGGACTTTGGAGCATGCTTCCTGTCTCCCACCCTCTCCTTTCTCTCTTCAAAAAATATTTACTTTAGGGGAGAATTGAAGGAAATTATAGCTGCCTGATTTGTGATTTTCATGGTTAGAAGATACCTTGGAGATTTTGATCAAAACCATAATTTGACTTAATTGAGGCAGATTTTTCTGGCCTGCTCAGAATCAAAGCTAACAGTACTTTTCAAGATTACTAAATTTTGTTGTGGGTTTTGTTTTGTTTTTCCATTTCGTAAAGAGCTATTGCCAGAGTTGACATTATAAGAGCTTAATTTTCAACAGTGTTTCAGTGCTGTGTAGGTAAACTTCAAAACAAATTGATTTTTAAATGTTGCCTAACATACTTGTGAAAAGTAAACATGTTTTAGTTTCATTTTTAGGACATAGATTTATGATTAATGAAAGGCCTATGCTGTGTTATTATCCCTAAAATGGCAGGTTATGATGAAATAGTTGTCCTAGACATCATGGTTGATATTCCTGTCCATCCTGTTAGATGCAGTGTGACTTTATTTGAGCCTAAAGCCATTGGCATTAGTCTTTGACATTTACTCTACTTGATTTTAATTTATTTTATTTTATTTTGAGTTGGAGTCTCACTCTGTCACCCAGACTGGAGTGCAGTGGCCGCTCCCGGCCACCGTAACCTCGACCTGCTGGGCTCCGGCGATCCTTCTACCTCAGCCTTCCGAATAGCTGGAACTACAGGCGTATGCTGCCACACCCGGCTCATTTTGATTTATTGTGGCGATGAGGTCTCACCAAGTTGCCCAGGCAGGTCTTGAACCCACGGGCTCAGGCAATCCACTCACCTCAGCCTCCCAAAGGTGCGGGATTACAGGCTGAGCCACCAATCCCGGCTTACTCAAATTGATTTTAACTTTTGTTAGGCCTGTTTGTTCACTTAATCATTCTTTCTCTTTTGCCCATCCTCATGTCACTAAACCAAAGGAAAATTATCTCCTCAGTACCTTTAATAGGTGATGATCATTGAATTTTAAGTGTACATATAGGATACTATTTTCATATTCATAGTACCATTGCCTTGCATAATATATACCAATTAGACATTTGGGCCTTTGAAGATCTGAAAGCAAATCTTCAGTTTTCTTTCCAACAGATTGAGTGTGAGGATTACAAGAGACAGTTGATGTTCCTTTATTGCCATTCCTGGTTCAGTATTTTGAATAGCTAACATTTATTAAGTGTTTACTCTGTGGCAAGTGGTTTATATTTAATCCTCATAACAACCATATGAGGTATCCACTATTATTACCACCTCCATTTTACTGAAAATTGAGGCATAGGGAGATGATGGATTTTTTCCCATGGTCATATAGCTAGCATGTGATGGAGACAGGATTTGAACTTCTCCTTTCAGAGCTCATGCTCTTAGCCACTTACTTGTTTTATTCATTCAGCAAATATATATTGAACACCTGTTATGTAGTAGGCATTGCAAAAACATCCTAAAGAGTATAGTTTTTATTGGTTCCTCACATCTCTTTCCCTAATAGTTTAAAAGAAATTATAGTACTATGTTGGCCTCATTCTCTACCGATAGGCCAAGAGTCTCTCAAAAAAAATGGGCTATACTAAATACATTATTATATCCCCAATATCTAGAATAGTGCCTAGGACAGAATAGGCACTCAGTAAACAGTTCATGAGTGAAGGAATGAATAACTGGGAAGAGGGAGGAAGGAAGAAATACAATACACCTCCTCCAAGACTTCTATTAACTTTTTACTTACCTTTAAAATATCTCCTAAAGATCACTAACCCCTCTGGTACTGAAATTTTCATTGCAGTAAGGATTGGGACAGTAAAGTAAATGACATCAGTATTTACTTCAAGTAAAAACAATTATATGTCAAAAGATCCATGGCTTTTTGGTTTTAGTGTTCACGTCTTACTATATTCTTATTACTATCTTATCATCTTTCCTTTACCTTCTCCATTTTAAAAATGCACTGAGCTTTCATTGGTTCTTTACTGTGTTATATACCTTTGTGATGTTTCTCCATGAAAAATTAGTCCCACTATTTCAGATTTCAAGATGGAAGATAATGGGACTCCTATATTCTGCCTTACATGTAGTGCCATGAGGAGATAGTAGACTCCTGGCCCCTTGTCAGTGGCTTATCTTGTTTATCAGAATTTCTTTGAATTTTGTTTTGGTTATTGACTTTATCTCATAATTTAAATCCTTTTATAAATATTGAAGTGAATTAATAAAATCTAGAGATGTTAGAAAATTTTCTTTAGTTTCTCCCTTTCTTTTACTCTTGACAGTTGAGCATAGACATATTAAACATGCAATTTCTCTTTCCCTCAGTAGATGTTGAATGAGACCCCCATAAAACCCAAAATTGCCTTTTGAAGGGTGGGCCCCTTAGTACAGGCTTCCCCCACTAGGTAAGTGTTCTACAAACCCATCAACATTTTTGTGAGAGTATGAGAGGCAGTGTTTGCCTTTTTTTTTTTGGAGATTCTTTCGATGCATTTGCCCATTTCATGAGGTGATTTATGAGCATACCTGCCCACACCACACTGAGTGTTCAGCAGTTTTTGACCCAAAACGGCATGACCCCCATGCCCACCTCACTGTTCACTAGATCTCGCCCCAAATGACTTTGTTTTGTTTCCCTGATGAAAGAAGTCCTTAAAGGGAAACATTTTGCTGATGTGGAAGAGACGAAACAAAAAACAGCAGAAGCACTGAAAGGCGTCAAAATTGATGAGTTCAAAAACTGTTTTGAGCAGTGGAAAAAGTATCTCAATAGGTGTATTGCATCAAATGGAGAGTACTTTGAAGGTGACAAGGTTACACATGTAAGAATATACAATTTTATAAAGAAATTCTGGTTTTTTGGGGTCACCAATATATATGCCAAAGACTGTAAGTCATTAAAATATCTGTATAATATCACTATTAAAACATTGTGGCTGAATAATATTCATATCTTCTGTTTCTAGCAATGGGTATTTGTGAATGTCTAGGAAGCAAAACTCTCACTCATCACTTTATAAAGAGGCAACTGTATACTATGGTTAATAGAGTGTTAGGTTAAATTCTCTTGAACCAATGAAGTCATGTTCTCCATATCTGTTGTTATCGGTGATTATAACTCAGATGATTCTTTGTACAAATATCTAAATATTCCTATTATTCATTGTTAAAAATAGTTGTATTATCTGATTATTTGAGCCCAAACTTGGGCATTTATTCTCTTCTAAGCTTAAAACTTAGTTCAAGTTCATTTTTTTCTTAGCAAGGATGTTAAAATACTTTATACAATACTTTGGATTTGGATGGGGAATAAGAAACAAGATCTTTGATTTCCTTTAAATTTGACTTCTAGTGCTATTTTGTTTAATAGCAGTACTACTTACTAAAAATACTAAATATCATTTTTTTCCAAGTTTATAAAACAATATCTGGGCCTACATAAATAATATTTAGGTAAATAACAATGTATAATAAATAAAATATGTATATATTTTTAAAACAGGGTCTTGCTGTGTCACTCAGGTTAGAGAGCAGTGGTGTGATCGTGGCTCACTGCATCCTCTAACTCCTGTAATCCTCAAGTGATCCTCTTACCTCAGCCTCCCAAGAAGCTGGGACTATGGGCATGAACCACCATGCCTGGCTAATTTTTATTTTATGTAGAGATGGGTTCTTACTCTGTTTCTGAGGCTGGTCTCAAACTCCTGCCCTCAAGCTCCTGCCCTCAAGCAGCCCTCCCACCTCATCCTCCCAAAGCACTAGGATTATAGACATGGGCCACTGTTCCCGGCCAAAATAATATAAATATTTTTTATGTGTAAATATATGTAGTACTACATTTGTATCCAAACACTAGTGTAAATTATATATACACAATGCTTTATAATTATTTGCATTTTTATTTTTTTGGTTCTGTAACAATATTTTGATACAAAACCTATTCTAATATTATGTAAGCTATATTTTAGGGTTACATAGCTCCATGTTATCTTAATGATTTCTTTTGAATTGGCTGCTTACTTTTTTTTTAATATCTTAACAGTGTGTGGGTTTCAACAGACCATGATGAAATTGAAAATGTAGCCAAACAATTTGGTGCACAAGTTCATCGAAGGAGTTCTGAAGTTTCAAAAGACAGCTCTACCTCACTAGATGCCATCATAGAATTTCTTAATTATCACAATGGTATGAATTTTATTAATAGTTTATTCAAACATTTATATAATTTTTAACAAATCTTATAATCACGCAAGACTTGTCTTAATATTTGAATTCAAAATCTTAGTATTACTTGCTTACAAGAAGTTTTATGTCCTTTTTTCTTTTGTCTTCTCAAGAGGTTGACATTGTAGGAAATATTCAAGCTACATCTCCTTGTTTACATCCTACTGACCTTCAAAAAGTTGCAGAAATGATTCGAGAAGAAGGATATGATTCTGTTTTCTCTGTTGTGAGACGCCATCAGTTTCGGTGGAGTGAAATTCAGAAAGGAGGTAATGTGTTATGAGTCTTTATTTTAGCTCATTTTCTGGTGAATCAATTTTCTTAATATGGAAATCTGTTTTGGAGGTGAGGAGAGTAAAAAGGAAGAAATAAAAGAGGAAATTTAATTCATAACTTTAATAGCTAATGACAATAATTAGTTCAAAATCTTTTTATTGAAGCAAGACAACTAGACCCAATTAGTTCTTTACTTTACTCTTTATAAAGAGGCATTCTGATCCTCTATTTCTGTTTACCTTTTAAGGAAAACATGCCATTTTTCTAGATTAAATGCTTTTGTGTTTATTCTAGACTTTTTTGATGAACTCCATACAAACAATGGGAATAGAAAGCATCTACCAAAGAGTCTTGGAGGACATCAAAAATGAAATTTTGGACTTGCTTCCCCAAGTTTGTCACTCTTTATGTAAGAAGAGCTTAATAGGGTTTAGTAGGAGTCTACTTTCTAGCTAGAGAAGCTAGCAAAATATGGGATAAATAATAAATACTTTTTTTAAAATATACTAACAGATAGGTATATGTAACATTTGGGGAAAGACTGATTTCTTTTAGGTGCCCTGACATTTGTTAAATATAGGAAAGCTGGCCTACTTGTCTTTAACATGTGTAACTTAAAGGAGATAATAAGAAAAATGGAATGAAACTGAAAAAAGTACAAAAAAAGAACAATTAAGATAATCAAGAGGATGAAGATGATCTGAAAATAATGATTTTTCCAATCTCAAAATACAAATGTTATCAAGAGCAATAAAATATACCAGTGAATGCATTTACTTGACTTCATTCAATAAACATTTATTGTTTCTTCTGTGCTAGGTTCTGTGTTAGCCTGTATGTATAATATTTTGAACTTACTCACCAAATCTCAGAAAAAAGATCTAGGAAGTATCTCTTACATCTTAAACAAGTTTTTTTAAGCAAGTCCGGGAAACTCAAAGTTCAACTGAATATTGAACTTTATGTGATATATGATTAAAGTTAGATAAATTCAAAAAACATATAGATTAAATAGATATCTGTAAGTATTTTTAAAGAAAATTAGGAATGTGTGAAGAAATATTTTTAACAATAAGAGTGAATATTAGGAGCTTCATGTGATGTATTTTCTTGGAACCACTATGAAACATCATGACATTGATGGACAAGGATTCTAAAACATACTAGCACTCGTTATTATTCTATTCTTATATGTTCCTTATTTGTTAAATCATTACTACTAAAAGTGCTAGCAGATGAGTCAGTACTTTTTAAATAATTTCACTTTATTTTCTATAACATGTTTTTTTTTTTTTGGTCTTACACTAGAATTGCACTATCTAATATGGTAGCCACTAGCTGTTAAAACTTGAAATGTGGCTAGTCCAAACTACTGAGATGTTCCTTAAGTTTAAGACACATATTGAATTTCTAAGATTTAGTGTAAAAGAAGTATGTGCAATATCTCAGTGATAGTTTTTGTACTTATTGCATGTTGAAATGATAATATTTTGAATACATTGGACTAAGTAAAATATACCATTAAAATTAATTTCACTTGTTTCCTTTTACTTTTTTAAGTGTAGCCACTAGAAAGTGTAAAATTACATGTGTGTTTCAAACTGTATGTCTATTGGACAGCACTGCTCTAGGGATTACACTTTGCACACTTAGCTTGTTGTTATAGTCTTCCTTGAATTAGTATTTTACTACTTCACAAATAAAGAACCTCACACTAGTATAGTCTTATTTATTCCTTGCCTTTTGTACTATTAGTGAAACAATCTGCTCTATATATTATATATTATAATCCATAATACATTGTTGTTATGTTTACTTTAAATAATAGTCTTTTAAAATAATCATATATCTTCACATGCATAACTATTCTTTCTGTTATTCTTCATTCCTTACCATTTATATGTGCTTCTGTCTTTTAGTTTTTAACTGTTAGTGACAAATTCTCTCAGCTTTGCCTAAAATATCTGTAATTTGCCTTTATTTTTGAAGAATGTTTTTATTGAGTATACCATTTTCATTGGCCTTTTAAAATTTCTTTTCAGCGTTTTAACGTTGCATTTTTAAGATATTATTCTTTTGAAGATGTATCTTTAATATCTTATTATATTTTGCCACTTAATTTTTCTTATAATAAATTGGCCATCAGTCTGACTCTTTTTTCTTTGTCTGAAAGACAGTAAATGTCTTTCTTCCTCAGGCTGCTTTTGAGATTTTCTCTTTATCTTTGGTTTTCCACAGTTTGACTCTGATTTTTATGCTATGGCTCTTTTGTATTTATCCTATTTGAGATTCTCAGAGCCCCCCATGTCTGAATCTGTTATTAGCTTTCAAACATTCTCAGCCATTATCTCTTCACATATTTTTTCTGCCATATTTTCTCTTTTCTCTCATTCTGGGACTATGATTTACATAGATTTTAAGCAATTTTATGGTACCCACATGTCTCTCACATTGATACTGTACTATTCATTTATTTATTTATCTATGCTTAATTTTAAGTAATTTCTACTGATTTTAGTTTATTGATAATTTTTCCTCATATGTTCAGTGCACTATAAATATTATCCAGTGAATTATTTTAGACACTGTTTTTCTATTCTGTAATGTAAATTTGAATTATTTCTTAGGTTTTTCATTTTCTGTTGAAATTTACCATCTTTTCATCCATTTAAAAATATCTTTTCATCTCTACAATAAATCAAAAATTAGCCAGGCGTGGTAGCGCGCGCCTGTAATTCCAGCTACTTGGAAGGCTGAGGCAGAAGGATCACCGGAGCCCAGCAGGTCGAGGCTGCGGTGGCCGGGAGTGGCCACTGCACTCCAGTCTGGGTGAGAGTGAGACTCCAACTCAAAAAATATATATATATATATATTTTTCCTTTAATTTCCTTAACATACTTATAATAGTTATTTGAAAACCCTTGATTGCACTTTTCAACATCTGGTTTCATTTGCAGATGCCTTTTCTCTTGATTGAGTCACATATTTCTGTTCTTCATGTCTCATATTTTGTCATATGCCCAACATAGAGACTGGAATACATATTTTCCCCCAGAGCAGGCACACCATTTCTTCTATAAGCAGACAGGATAAGGGGCTAATCACTTTGCTCCCATTAGATGTTGGACTGAGTTGAAACTCTAATTTCAATTCACCTCTTAGTACAGATGTTTTACCTGGAGATATATCTTGTATATGTTGTTGACATCTACTCCCCTCCCCCATCCTTGCTGACAGTACTTGGGATCTAAGCACTACAATACTGTAATGCTTTCTCCCTGCCTTCAAGGACATTCCAAGCATCCTGTGCCACTCCACCCTCAGCAAAAGATCTGTAGGAGGAAACATTAGATGGGAAGAACTAGTTCTATGTTGGAGTTTCTGCAGATGACAGTGTATGAAGTCCACAGAGCCATTAAAAGCTCTTCTGGTTTCTTCTAGTTACCCCAGCAGAATCACTCCTATTATACCAAGCTTGATCTTTCTCCTTATACTCAGCAAATATCTCTGAGGAGAAGGCTGTCTCTGATCCTGGGAAAGACTTTTCCCTCTCTTTCCTTTTCTTCAAAGTACGACTCAAACTATCTAGTTTATTGCCTATTTCCACCACTAGACTCACCATGAGAGCAGAGAGCTTAGTTCACTCTGTGTACCTACTACATATAAAGCTGTTCAATATATATATTTGCTGCAGTTTTTTTTCTTCTCTAGGTTATTTCAAGCACTGGGGTGGAGTTGAACAGAGGATGGTTTAGTTAGGGAAGTAAGTAGAGGTTATTCCTAGGAGCCTATACACACAGAGTGACAGCCAAAAGTGAAGAAAGATTCTGGAGAAACACAAGCTATTAACACACACACACACACACACACACACACACACACACACACACACACACACACGCATGTGTACCCAAACACATCCATGCATCCACTTTTGGTGGAAAGGCAAAAGAATCTCTGTATACCAATACCCAAGTCTTCATTTATTACATTATGATCTAATCATTAATATTGACATTGCTGAGCCTTCATTTGAATTTCATTCAAATTGTCACAATTTCTTATTGTTTAGTATATTTTTAACTACTGGTAAGAATTTATAATACATTTTATAAAAATTTCTAGCAACATAAAATCTTCGGCAATTTAATGGAAAGATCTTTAGTTTTCTGCAATAACTTCATGAAAATGATTTCGTTACCACATTAGATAAATAACACACATTGTGTTTCTGTAGACACAAATAATGAGAAAAGATTCAGGGACTCAATACTGAATATGGGTACTTTATGACAAGTTCAAATCTTTTGAAGCTACTTTAAGGTCACCTTGATCTTCTCCCAAAGCATGTTTGTATAAATACCTTAAAGCCTTAATTGTTCCACATTTCTTTATAAAATACCTTTTTCTATTATTAACTATTGGAAAAAAATAATTATCAGAACTATTAGAAATTTTATTCCTTTAAAAAAGATCCTTTCAGTTATTTAAATACAGCAATATTTTACGTTCTGAGTTCATTTTTGTTCTTTTTATTTATTTATTTATTTACTTACTTACTTATTTATTTTGAGTTGGAGTCTTACTCCATCGCTCAGACTGGAGTGCAGTGGCCGCTCCCGGCCACCGCAGCCTCGACTTGCTGGGCTCCCGTGATCCTTCCGCCTCAGCCTTCCAAGTAGCCAGAACTACAGGCATGCGCTACCACACCCGGCTGATTTTTTGATTTATTGTAGAGATGAGGTCTCGCCGAGTTGCCCAGGCGGGTCTCGAACCCGCCAGCTCAGGCAATCCACTTCTTTTTAAAGTTACTAAATGAACACTTTCTGTATTCAAAGCAGTGTAGACTTACTGTAACTTTTTGCTTTCAGTTCGTGAAGTGACTGAGCCTCTGAATTTGAATCCAGCTAAACGGCCTCGCCGACAAGACTGGGATGGAGAATTATATGAAAATGGCTCGTTTTATTTTGCTAAAAGGCATTTGATAGAGATGGGTTACTTGCAGGTTTGTACTTTAATTTTGCAAAATCCTTTTAAACCTTTTTTATGTATACTTTGCATTCAAGGGAAGAGGTACAGCACAAAATGTAAAGGAAAGTATCAACCTTTAGAGGGAAGGCAATAGCTGACAAAATTTATCATCTGAGGCATTTATCCTTCAGACTTACCACAACTTTGGAATATATTCAGTAAGTATACAAGGAATTTTGCTACAACGATAAAAATGAATCAAGTACTGAATGTCTACACATACCCTGGTATTCCTAATATTCCATTCAAAACTGTAATTCATATTTGTGTTACAGTTAGGTTGTGGCTATGTGGTTCAATAACTTCTGCTTTAAAAAGAGAAAGAGAAAAACAACAGCAACAATAGAGGTGAAAGAGTTCCAACTTGGCCATCAGCAAAGTCAGATTCTAGTTATATCTCTGTGTAACCTTGATTATATAATTTTATCTTTTCTGACTCTTAGTGCTCTCATTTTAAAATAAGGAGATTAACTGTCCCATCTTTAAAACCTATATGGTTGCATCATATAGTTCTTAATTTTAGTTATTATTTCTTCATCCCTTATTATGTCCCATGGATTGTATGAAGTACCTTATTATGTAGGTTATCTCATGTAATCTGCATAGCAACATAATGAAGTGAGTATTTCTATCTCATATTACAGAGGAGGAAACTGCATCTCTGAAAAATGAAGTAATTGATTCAAGACAAAACAGCTAGTAAATAATACTGTCAAGATTTGTATTCAGGTCTTTATTGTTACTCAAAAAATAGAATTTGAAAAAAGAAAAACCTCAACACTTTGTAGCAAATACTTTAATGTGACTCATGCTCTGAGGAAAAGAGGGAAAAAAATATTTTCCCATTCTTCTAGTCATTGTATAGGCAAACTGCAGACTGACTGCTTAGTTAAATTCAAATGTTCTGAAAGATTAGATTTGACAAATACAGATAACTGTGCTTTCCAAGCTCTTTTCTAAGGACTAACCTTTTCCTGAAGTGTGGAGAAAAATGATGTTCCTCATTGTAACATGTTTTGTGAAGAGACTAACAATTCTGAAAATGAAATTTTCTTGGAATTTATCTGGTCATTCGAATAATTACTCTCCAGAAAGTCCCTTGAAGTCAGAATACTGGAGAATGGGTATTATTTCTACTTTTTTCAGTCTTAAAATAGAAATCCATTTTTAAAAAATAGGGAACTTGAAATGTATAGCTAGAATTTGAAAAATGTGAAGGCTGTTTTTTGTGTGTGAGCCTTCTCCTCTTAAAAAAATTGTTCTTTTTACATAACTGATTTTACTGGGTAATTCATTTTTCTCAATAATGTAAAATGAATTCATTGTTCTGTATTATAATAAGTTTTGATATATGCGAGTAAATGATAAAAACAGTACTCATAACATTTGTACTGTTTTTAGGGTGGAAAAATGGCATACTATGAAATGCGAGCTGAGCATAGTGTGGATATAGATGTGGATATTGACTGGCCTATTGCAGAACAAAGAGTATTAAGGTAAAAAAAAAAAAAAAAAGGAAGAAGACGACATGTATAGCCTTTGCACTAGAGTCAACATTATTTTTAGTAGTTGTGTTTAATTGTACTTCTAGATACTGATTTCTGAT
This sequence comes from Cephalopachus bancanus, assembly GCA_027257055.1. Taxonomy (NCBI): domain Eukaryota; kingdom Metazoa; phylum Chordata; class Mammalia; order Primates; family Tarsiidae; genus Cephalopachus; species Cephalopachus bancanus. The sequence goes on along the minus strand of JAPVLO010000009.1, from coordinate 8,775,812 downwards.
ACTCCAAACATCTTAGGATTTTTGTAATTAGTTTCCCTAGGTGGGATAGAGATATGTAAAACAGGCTTTTACATAGTTTATTCAATGAACTGAGAAACATATAATCTGGATAGTAAGTTGAAGTATATATGTGAAGTAAATTTGAAGAGTAATGTTTGAATAATTAAATGGAGGATGATTTATTTAAATCACTGGTTTTAGCTAGAAGAGAAGTGATGAGTATTGTACTTGTACTCAAAGGTGTATTTTGGTTTCTTTTAGATATGGCTATTTTGGCAAAGAGAAGCTTAAGGAGATAAAACTTTTGATTTGCAATATTGATGGATGTCTCACCAATGGCCACATTTATGTATCAGGAGACCAAAAAGAAATAATATCTTATGATGTAAAAGATGCTATTGGGATAAGCTTATTAAAGAAAAGTGGTATTGAGGTATGTGTTCCCTGAATATAGTAATATTTTACAAGATTTTGATTCAGGGCAAAAGAACATGGAAGGAATTAAAATATTTAAATTTTTAGCATTAACTACTAGAATAGCTGAAATATGGTCTTCAAATGCCTAGAAAATTATACTACTTACTGTCAGAGTAGTAAAATTAGGAATTTGTCAATCAGAAAATAATATTTCCTGTTTATTTCATAAGTATAATCATATACTTTTTAAATGGGAGCTATTTAATATTTTCCATAGGATCTTGTGACAAGAAGGATTTCCTAGACAATAGGTGTTGGCATTTAGAAAGAGGCAAATATTGGCCAGGTGTAGTGACTCATGCCTGTAATCCCAGCGCTTTGGAAGACCAAAGCAGAAAGATTGCCTTAGCCAAAAATTCAGGACCAGCCCGTGCAACATACTGAGACCTAGTTTAAAAAATTAGCTGGGTGTGGTGGTATATGCCTATAGTCCTAGCTACACAGGAGAATGAGACAAGAGGATGGTTTGAGCCCAGGATTTCAAGACTGCAGTGAGCTAAGATCGTACAGCTGCACTCTAGTCTGGGCTAGCCTGGACAGAGACCCCATCTCTAAATACTACAGAAAGAAAGAAAAATGGAAATATCTTGTGGATTTTTAAAATGTAGGTTATTCTTATTAATGAATTTTAATTCAAAATAACTTAATGTTTAAGTATATTTTTTAAGATGAAAACTAAGATAATTATAATTCACTAGAAATCTTAAATATGTTTTACTAAGCAGCACAAGAGAGAGGTTATAGACTTTTTTCTGGATAAATTGAATTATAGGAGAATTTTAGATTAGTATCAGACAATGTATGTTGTATTTTTTTTACCTGTATATGAATCCTTTCTGTCATAGAAAACAATGTGTCTCACTTTTATTGGACTATTAGAAATAAAACAAACTGCTTAACAAAGTATCAGCATTTTAATGACAGTTGATTTTACCTACTTGGACCTTCAGGAGGTCAAAGAACTACTCATTTGTGACTTAGATTATCTGCAAGGTTTTATTTTATTATGAAAAATTTGTTTCCTTCACTTTCTATTTTTTCCCTTCTTTTCCCCTCTCCCCATTCAAGGTGAGGCTGATCTCAGAAAGGGCCTGTTCAAAGCAACACTTTCTTCTTTAAAACTGGATTGCAAAATGGAAATCAATGTATCAGAGAAGCTAGCAGTTGTAGATGAATGGAGAAAAGAAATGGGCCTTTGCTGGAAAGAAGTGGCATATCTTGGTTGGTATCTTTTTGTTCAGCCAAAGTAAAATGGACTAGGATTTATTTAAATTTTTTTTAAGAAATAGATAAATATGAAAGAAAATCCTCCAAAGCAGCATGATTTGTATGTCTTACAATGCTGATCAACATATTAAATTAGGACAAGCTTTCTGGAGGTTACTTTGGTAATATGTATCAAATATATTCTATTAGGATGATTTACTAGCATGAGCTATGGAGTTGAATCATACCACTGACCAGCCAGTTTTGATATGGTTAACGTAGTTTCCTCATCTATAATTGGAGACAACAAGAGTACCTATTGCTATATAGAGCTCTTATAGGGATTAGTAAATCTGGGTAAAGCACTTAGCAGAGTTTCTAATATATAGGAAATACATTCTAAGTATTTTTATTGTTATTAAGATGTACATACTTTTTATCTCCAGTAAAGAAATTGGGCAAATTTGCCAACAGTGGAAGAAAAAGAACCCACCTAAATATCCTGCAAGAAATAGAATATTCCCAAAATGGAATACTAGCAACCATTAAAAACAGTGCTGTAATCTGTACTTATTGACATGATCAGATGTAACAAGTTTTTCACTTTGATATTAAGTAGATGTATTTATCAGGTGCTTACAGTATGCAGTCATGGATTGGTTGCTGGAACTATAAGCTTATTGCTTACAGCCTTATGTCACTATTTTAAATATTAACAATGACAAGCTATTAAGATGTATAATAACTATAAATCATGTATGAAAAAAATATATACAAGAGATATGTGAACCTCAAAATATTTTAGACATATATGATCTGAGAACTTCAGAAATAGCCCTTGAACCACACATGAAGATTTAATTGAGGTTAAAAACTAGAGAGTGTTTGTTAAAGAATCATCCAGTTTTTGTAAGAAGAAAGCAACTTTAATGCAACATATAACAAATTTCAGCTATACTACGTATAGTATATATGTAGTAATATATATTCTTCTTCCTTTTCTTTTTTTTTTTTTGAGTCAGAGTCTCACTCTGTCGCCCAGGCTGGAGTGCAGTGGCACTCTTATGGCCACTGCAGCCTCAACTTGCTGGACTCAGACCATCCTTACACCTCAGTCTTCCAAGTAGTTGGAACCACTGATGCATGCCACCATGCCCAGCTAATTTTTTTCTTTTTTGGGAGAGACAAGTTCTTGCCAAGTTGCCCAGGCTGATCTCGAACCCCTGGGCTCAGGCAATCCTCTCACTTCCACCTCCCAAAGTTCTGAGGTTACAGGCATGAGCCACAGTGCCCGGCTTATATATTATTATTCTACAGTAATATAATTGGAGCCTTGAGAAAGCTTCTGTATTTATAATATAAACACAAACCAAACTTTATAAGGCCAATAGAAAGAAAAACAAAAGTTATATAAAATGTTTAATATAATGCCTAGAAATAGTAATAATATTAAGTGTATCATTTATATAGGCAAAACCTGAGAATCATATGTGCCAAAATATAGTGATTATCCACAAATAGTGACAATTGGGATGATTTTGATTTTTTTTTTTTTTGGCCTTTATTTCTTTAAAAAGTTTCTACCAAAAATATGCATTACTTATATGACATCTTTTTAAATGGGGCACATCAATGTAAAGCAATATGTTCCTTAACAAATAATACTTTAAAAGTAACATTTATTAAGTAGAGCAGAGCTTAGTTTAAAGACCTGATTATGGAAAAAAAATACTTTGATTTTCATTATCTTAGTGAAAATAATTTAAATTTCATATATTTAATAATAAAATTAAAAATGTCAGTAGATAAATGTAGAAAAAATTTAAAACACACTCTTTTTTAACCAGAGTTTTATTAGTAGTGTGTGGTCTAAAGTATAGTAATAGTTTTACTCACAATAGTGAATCTAAAGTACTGGGAATTTCTGAAATTCATCCTATTCCAAAAAAGGGAAGGAAGGAGAGAACAGATATAATTACGGTAGTATGATTTAGTATTCATTTTAATTCTTTAAAAATGATAATTTTTCAGCAAGTAAGTGGCATACAAATAAACGAGAACTATTACAGATTAAAAGAGATTTAAGATATATATCACCAAAGTGCAACATGTGGACCATATTTGGCACCTGATTCAAATAAGTCAACTATAAAAAAACAATTTGAGACAGTTGGGGATAGCTGAACACGTACCAGGTTGTTAGATGATATTAAGGAATTATGGTTGATTTTGTAAGTTCAATTATATTATGCCACTTAAAATATGTATACATTTATCTATTAGAGATAACTGCTAAAGAGTTCTAAGGTAAAATAGAATGTCTGGGAACTTCTCCTACCCACTCTCTCCCCCTGCAAAGAAACTAAGGGGCAGAGAACAGAAAAAATACATTGCTAAATGCTTTAAAACATTGATCATTATTCAATATGAAATTGGGGTTTTTACATATATTTGACATTTTTCTTAATAAATTTAAATAATTTGTGACTTTTATGTAGAGCTTTTAACAGTTATAATGTTCATGGCAAGCAGAAAGCATATTCCTTTCTCCTCCTCTAGCTAATAAGTCTATTTTTAATTGCTTAGAGGAAACTCTAGACCTCAATTATACTTTAAAATATTTTTGTTTCATCTAATCTTTAGTATTTGTATGTGCAGTGCCCTTAGGTCTTACTGAAGATGCCAGAATTACTTATTTGTTGCTATTTGCATTATTTAGCTAGAGTATTCTTTGTTTTTTTAAATGTTTGGTCTGTATTTATTTTACTTGATAGGAAATGAAGTGTCTGATGAAGAGTGCTTGAAGAGAGTAGGCCTGAGTGGCGCTCCTGCTGATGCCTGCTCCACTGCCCAGAAGGCTGTTGGATATATTTGCAAATGTAATGGTGGCCGCGGTGCCCTCCGAGAGTTTGCAGAGCACATTTTCCTACTAATGGAAAAGGTTAATAATTCATGCCAAAAATAAAAATTAGTGTAATGTTGAAAAAGAAAAGATATAGCCTTCTTCAGCCAGTTTGCTTTTATTTTTGATTAAGTAAAATTCCATGTTGTAATGTTACAGAATGTGACTTGGTTTGTGATATATCATATCTTTTAAAAGCAAATCTTCTCAGATTCTCATTCCAGAACCTATGAAATAACTGTGCTCTACTTTTCTCTTTATGCAAGATAGTGATTTAGAGATTGATTATAATCTGTGAGGGGGTTTTTAGTAAATGCAAGTAAGAACATCATCAGAATTGACTTTGTATTGTATCCTGTAAAACTGTGTGTATGTGTGCTCTCAATTATGCTGGGGTTTTATTTATTTGGGGACAGTGTGTCTAATAAGACATGCCCTTCAATGAATAAAATTACATTTCATAAACTTGATAAAAACTGCCTTGTTGCTATAGAAGAAATATACCAAGCATTTCCTTTGTTTCCTTTAAACACTAATCATGCAATCTTAAGGAGAAACAAGCTACCAGATGCCAGGTATAAAGGACCTGATTCCACATTGCATATGTATACATACAGCATAGCTGTCCCTCTATCGGAGATTAGTTCCAAGACTGCCCACATATGCCAAGATCCATGTATTCTCCAGTCCCACAGTCAGCCAGGTGGAACCCACATATACAAAAGTTGGTCCTCCATAAACGCAGGGTTTGCATCCTGAAAATACTGTATTTTATCCACATTTGCTGAAAAAAAGTCCACATGTAAGCAAACCCACACAATTCAAACCCATGTTGTTCAAGGGTCAATAGTACATATAAATACAAATGTCCAAACAAAATGATATATTATGAAAGTTATATATTGATTGGGAGAATGCAGAGTAAATAATTTGCAGTTACCTCTGAAATAGTGGTCATTCCGTGTACAGGCATACCTTGGAGATACTGCAGGTTGGTTCCAGATCACCACAGTAAAACTAATCATATAAATTTCCCAATGTTTAAAAAGTTATGTTTACACTATGCTATAGTCTATTATGTGTGCAATAACATTATGTTCCAATAAACTATGTATTTTAAAAATACCTTATTGCAGAAAAATGCTAACAATCATCTTAGCCTCCAGTGAATCATCATCTTTTTGCTGGTAGTGGGTTTGCCTCGATGTTAATGACTGCTGACGGATCAGGATGGTGCTGAAGGCTAGAGCGACTGTGGCAATTTCTTAAAATAAGACAAGAATGAAGTTGGCTACATCAATTGATTTCATCCTTTCACAAAATATTTGTCTGTAACATGCAGTGCTGTTTGATAGCATTTATCCACTGTAGAACTTCTTTCAAAATTGAAGTCAATCCACTCAATCCCAACTGCTGCTTTATCAACTAAGTTTATGTTATCTTCTAAGTCCTTGGTTGTCATTTTAACAATGTTGACAGCATTTTCACCAGAAGAAGATTCCATCTCCACTTTTTTTGCTCATCCATAAGAAGTAATTATTTATTCAGGTTTTATGGTATTACAGCAATTCAGTCACATCTCTAGGCTTCACTTCTGATTATAGTCCTCTTGCTATTTCTACCACATCTACATTACTTCCTCCACTAAAGTCTTGAGCTCCTCAAAATCATCCTTGAGGGTTGGAGTCAACTTCCAAAATCTTTATTGCCTTTACTGGCATCTAGAATAGTGAATCCTTTCAAGAAGATTTTCAATTTACTTTGTCCAGATCTGTCAGCGGAATCAATATCTATGGCAACTATAGCCTTCCAAAATATATTTCTTAAATAATAAAGCTAGAAAGCCAAAATTACATCTTGATTCATGAGCTGCAGGATGAATGTTGTGTAAGCAGGCATGAAGACAACACTAATCTTGTATATCTCCATTAGAGATCTTAGATGACAATGCATTGTCAATAAGCAGTAATATTTTGAAAGATATCTTTCTGAGCAGTATGTCTCAAAAGTGGGCTACAACTATTAAATAAACCATGCTGCAAATAGATGTGCTGTCATCCAGGCTTTTTGTTCCATTTATAAAGCACAGGCAGAGTTGATTTACCATAATACTTAAGGACCCTAGGATTTTCAGAATGGTAAATATACACCGGCTTCAATGTAAAGTCACCAGCTGCATGAGACCTTAACAAGAGTCAACCTGTCCTTTTAAAGTGTGGAATTCAGGCATTGACTTCTCTCTAACTCAGAAAGTTCTAGATGGCATCTTCTTCTAACAGAAGGCAGTTTAATCTACACTGAAAATTTGTTATTTCGTGTAACCACCTTCTTCAGCAATCATAGCTAGATTTCTGGATAACTTGCAGCTTTTCCATCAACTTTTGCTGCTTCTCCTTGCACTTTTAATGTTATAGAGATGGTTTGTTCTTTAAACCTCATGAACCAACCTCTGCCAGCTTTCAACTTTTCTTCTGCAGCTTCCTTACCTTTTTTACCCTTCATATGACTGAAAAAAGTTACAGCCTTGCTCTGGATTAGGTTTTGGCTTAAGGAAATGTTGTGACTGGTTTTATCTTCTATCCAGACCACAAAAAGAATCATATCAACAAGAAAGCAGTTTTCCTTTCTTATCACTTGTGTGTTCACTAAAATTGCATTTTCCTTTTCCTTCAAGAACTTTTCCTTTTTATTCACAATTTGGCTAACTTTGACTTAAGAGGCCTAGCTTTTGGCCTGTTTTAGTTTTTGACATGCCTTCCTCACTAAGCTTAATCATTTCTGACTTTTTATTCAAAGTGAGTGATGTGCAACTCTTCCTTTCACTTCAACACTTAGAGGTCATTGTAGAGTTCTTAATTGGCTTACTTTCAATATTATGTCTCAGGAAATAGGCCCAAGGAAAGGGAGAAAGATGAAGGAACAGCAAGTCAGAGCGGTGAAAACACCCAACATTTATGGATTAAGTTTGCCATCTTATATGGGTGTGGTTTGTTGAGTCCCAAAACACAATACTAACATCAAAGATGACTGATCACAGGTCACCATAACAGATATAATAATAATGAAAAAAATTTTAACGTGAGAATTATCAAAATGTGACACAGAGACATGAAGTGAGCAACTGCTGTTAGAAAAATGGCACTGATAGACTTGCACAATGCAGGTTGTCAAAACCTTCAATTGTAAAAAATGCAACATCTATGAAGCACAAAGCAAAGCTCAATAAAACAAGGTATGTCTGTACTATATTTGGCTATCATCACAATTACAGCTTACATAGATCACTATTCTACCTGATTGGATTCCAATAATGGGGCATCATCTCATAAATGTGGACACTTAGCTGATAAATGCCAACAATTTTCTGTGGAAAATTTACATCTTTTTCCACCACAAAAAAAATTCATGCAAAACCTTTAACAATAAATTGACCATTCGGGCCAACCACACAGGAAGGTATTTTCCTCCGTAAAGACTGTTGAATGCACAACTTCAGTATCTGCCCTTATAAGACAGAAATAAGTTGAAGAAAAGAATAATCTTTTACTTTATTTTTTTTTAATTTTTCTGGTTTTTCTCTCATCTTTCTAGTTTTTCAACTGCTGCCTTTATTTTTTCCCATCCCCTTAAATTTACACGTCCCCAAATGTTTTAATCATACTTCTTGTTCTCTAAGGATCACATCTCCATTCAAGGTTTCAGCTATCATCTTCAGGCAAGTGACCCTCAGATTTAATGTTCTGGTCACATCTCAAAGCATGTTCTAGCCAGACCCCTGGACTTCGCCTCTCAAGTTTTTATTTTATCATTATTAAGATGCTACAGCTTTTCTCAGTTTCTCCTCTTTATTAGACACCAAATCTTGAGTTTAAAACTGGTAGCTCAGTGTCCTTTCAGTTTATCCAATACTATTGCCACATTAATTGTTCATGTATGTCCTAACTTTCAAAATATATTAGTGATTTCATGCTAACCACACACAAAAAAGCATACTTCAGATCTAGCATTGTAGTCTGGACACAATCTAATATTTCAGCTGTATATCCTACTAATTACTGTGGGTCCCACCACCCAAATCATAACCTTTTATTCTCAAGTACTACCTATATCAGCGTGGACAATTCATTCCTCAAAAACTTCTGCTAAAATAGCTCCCAAATTAATTACTGTGTATGAGTATAATTTTTACTGGAGTCCTTATTGCAGTGACCCAAACACAAATACAAGTAGATGATTCAATTCTCACTGTTACAACTACTTCTGTGTTTCCAGTAGTAGGAAGTCTTACTCAAGAAAGTATTGTATGTTCAGCTTCAATATGTAAAGAACTTAGAAGTTGCCACTCCCATCCTGACAACAAGAAAAACTGAACAAACTAAATCAATGACTTTAGGACTTACTAGATAATTGAGGTCACAGGGCAGACAGCCACCCAAAATCTGGAGAAAGGCACATTCAGAGAAATACAGCATCTGATACTTGCTTATTTGGAGCAGAAGCTCCCAGATGCCCTAAACTGATAAGAACACACTTAACTTGTAATTTTGAATTGCTGGAGCCTGAATATGGACTAATGTGAGAGTGAGACACTCCTGGTGGCTGCTATCGTGGGGGTTGGGTAGGGAGAGGGCACATACAGTTTCCCTTCAGGAATATCAATTCGATTTCGTAGGGAGATTCTGAGAATTAAAGCACAATCCCCCATGGCCCTGGCAGAAGGGGGATAGAATAGTCATTGTGAAACCTTGCCAGATCCTTCTCCCTAACAAAGGCCTATCCTTTAATAGAAAGGAATTCTCCCCAAACAGCAATGATGAAAATTTACCCCAGCTGAGATAAATGGCACTCTGCTCATGTAGGCTCCCTTTCCTGACTCTCCTAAAGGGAACAAATTCTTAGTCAATAGTCTACAAAAAAAAAAAATCAAAATATTAGCCTTGCATGATGGAACATGCCTGTGGTCCCAGATACTTGGAAAGCTGGGGCAGAAGGATTGCCTAAGTCCAGAAGGTTGAGGTTTCGTTGGCCGTGATCATGCCACTGCATTCCAGACTGGGCAAGAGTGAAACTCCAACAAGGAAGGGAGGGAGGGAGAGTGGGAGAGTGGGAGGGAGGGAGGGAGGGAAGGAAGGAGGAGAAAAAAAGAAAACGTCGATAGCGATGCCATAATTGTGGTTGATTTTGATATCCCATTGACATTACTAGACAGACAATAGAAGCAGAAAATTAACAAACACTGGACTTAAATTAGACTATAGACCAGGGCCTAACAAACATCTACAGAACTTTCTACCCAACAACTGCAGAGTATACATTCTTCTCATCTCTACATGAACATTCTCCAAAGTAGACCATATGCTTGGCTATAAAGCAAGTCTTAATACATTTAAAAACATCGATATTATACCACACATCTTCTCAAACCACAGCAGAATAAAATGAGAAATCAACAATAAGAGGAGTTCTCAAAATTAAACCACACGTCGAAACTGAACAACATGTTTTTGAATGACTCTTGGGTCATGGTGCATATATACCTCCTTTTCTTTATACCTCCTTTTCTTTATCCAGTCTGGGCGACAGAGTGAGATTCCAACTCAAAAAAAAAAAATAAACGAAAAACAAAAAAAAACCACATAGACTTCTTAACATGGCAGCAAGAAAGTGAATTTGGATTCTGGAACACTTTTTGAAACCTTCTTCAAAAGTCACATATATTACTTCAGCCTCAGTTCTACTGGTCAAAGTGAGTCAAGTTGCTGACCATACAGTGAAGGTCAAGGAGTGAAAAAAATAAGTATACTTCCTAGAAGTAGGAGTTAAATTTTTAATGCTTTATATATGTTGAGGTGTCTGTGTTTGGAAATTTGAGAAGCTGGAAAAAGAAATATTTTTTGAGGGTTTTCATTGTAGTTATCATGCATTTTTCACTTTGGGCAAGTTTAGCCAAACTTTGTGTCTAAGCTTCCTCACTCTAATTGAAGATAACAGTATCACCTCATAGGACTGTGAAGATTAAATGAGATAATGTAAGCAGTACCTGACTCACGTTGTTTAAAATTTTATTATTGGTATTAAATACACTTGGATTCTAGTTTCAACTTTGTGTCTAGCTAGCTAAGTGATGATTTTCAAGTCATTTAGCATCAAGCTGGTTTAGACTATAAACTACCTTTATTTTCCCTTCTAATTCTATAGTTGCAAATGTACTGATGTTTTACTTAGAAGAATACTTCACATAAAAGAAATATACATCCTATTTATAAATGTGAGCTTTTAGGACTCTGGGGATAATTGGCTACAAAATTATAGTGCAGAAATCTTAAATTTCTCAGTATATCCATGAACTTGAAAAAGAAATAATCTGTTAAACTATGATTCTTTGAAGAAGTTATCAAAAGTAATTTTATTTGTGAAGATTGTTTACTTTTTCACAATTCAACAATGAAGTGTCTAGCATGTCAAATATACAGTAACATTTCCTGAAATTAAAAAAAAAAATAAGGCACAAATTCACTACCTAGACTGGAAAAAATACAGGGGAATGGGATGAGATGAATCTGGAGAGGTAAATAAATAGAGACCAGATAACAGGTTTTTGCAAGTTACATTAGGAAATTTTTGCTTTATTCTGAAAATAAGGGTAGAGAAGGCTTAAAGGGCATGAGGCAGTAAAAACTTTTGTAAAGGAGTTAAAATTTGAGCTGGGCCTTAAAGACTGCAGAAAATTTCATTGGTATGAAAAGATAATACCAAAGAGATGAGGTTAACATGTTGTATTCAGAGAATGGAGACGTCATTGTACACAAGACTTAAATCTAGAACATGCATGTCCAACCTGTGGCCCATGGGCCACATATGGTCCAGGACAGCTAGTAATGCAGCCCCACAAAATCTTTTGAGTCAGAGTCTCACTCTGTTGCCCAGGATGGGATGCAGAGGCACGCTCATAACTGCTCACTCATAGCTGCTGCAGCTTCAACCTGTTGAGCTCTGGCAATCTTTCCGCCTCCTACAGCCTTTCAAATAGCAGGGGTGAGCCACCATGCCCGGCTTTTTTTTATTTATCCTAGGGACGAGGTCTTGCCAAATTGCACAGGCTGATCTCAAACCCCTGGCTGGGTTCAGGCAATTCTCTAGCCTCTGCCTCCCAAAGTGCTGGGATTGCAGGCATGAGCCACTGCACTTGGCAAAATCCTTTAATATCATTTGGTTTTTAGCATTTATTTTCTTTGTGACCCTATGTGCAGTTCCATTTTTGAAGTTCACCTTATTCATGACATCGCTTTTTGGCAGCACATACATTTGTGAGCAGCTGTTTTCAATTATGAAGCACATGAAAAGCAAAATTTGAAGAAATATTTCTGATGAGCACTTGGAGAACTCTAAGAATCGCAGTCACTTCTATCAGATGAGACATTGGTGATTAGTTTCACAAAAACAAGGTAAAATTTTTTACTAGTGTTATATTGTTCTCATTTTTAAAACTTTATAATAAAGCAATTTTAAAATAATTCTTATTATGTATATTCACTAACTATATTGTAAAATTTGTGTGCGTCCCAAAACAACTCCTCTTTACTCAATGCAACCCAGAGAAGTCAAAAGATTACTTGATGTAGCCCAGGGAAACCAAAAGGTTGGGTACCCCTGATCTAGAAGGTAATGGTGATAAATGAGACCAGCAAACACAGGAACAAATTGGGCTGACCTTTAAAAGAAAATACTTGATCCTGTGTTGACTTTGAAATGCACAATGTCTTTCTAATCCAATCTATTCTATTATCACTTTAGTTGTCTACTTCCTGATTTCTGTTCCCTTTGTAAAAACTCACAGTGACGCCATGCTGCCCACAGAATAAGGTAAACATTTCCCGGTCCAAGTGTTATTGATGATATTCCCAATGCAGAACCATTTCATGCTTTGTTATTGAATTGTTCTGAAGTTTTAAAGATATAGTAGCTGGAATATTATTACTGAGGAAAATACTTTATATATCTTTTTTAAAAAATTCAGTGGTTGACATTTTGGCCACTGGGTGTCATCACAGATCTAGCTTTAAAAAATGTAGCGTTTTTCAACAGCTGATTGGAAATAACTAATAGAGTCTGATTAGATTTAACGGCATATTTTCATTTTTCAAACTTCATATAGCAAAGGCTAATATCCACTCTAGGAAATGTTTTGCAGAGTACAGTTTGGGTATTTTTTGGTCTTTCTTCAAAGCAAGTCACATCAATGGAAATAAAGTTTCTTCTAGCAACCTTTGGGGTGGGCCTTAAGTGAGTGGGAAAGTGGTGGGAAGGCTAAAGCTGAATGAGGATGTGCACATGGTTGTACCACTGCCTTATTTTTTTTTATTTTTATTTTTTGAGATGGAGTCTCACTCTGTCGCCCAGACTGGAGTGCAGTGGCCGCTCCCAGCCACCACAGCCTCGACCTGCTGGGCTCCAGCGATCCTTCCGCCTCAGCCTTCCAAGTAGCCGGAACTACAGGCATGCGCTACCACGCCCGGCTGATTTTTTGATGTATTGTAGAGATGAGGTCTCGCTGCCCAGGCGGGTGTCGAACCCGCGGGCTCAGGCAATCCACTCACCTCAGCCTCCCAAAGACGCGGGATTACAGGCTGAGCCACCGAGCCCGGCACACCACTGCCTTATTAAAGGACCAGCACTGACTAGAAAAGAAAGACATGTTCCCAAAGCTACCCAGATCTGTCAACTGGTTACCTCAGGACAGAAACATGACCTCTATCTATCTTAATTTCTTTTACTCCTCACAACCTCTATAAAACACTTTTATTTCCTCCTTTTTACAGATGTGGAAACCAAGGCACAGAGAGGTTATCCAAGGTCAAACACAAGATGCCAGATCCAGAATTTAAGACAGAGAACATTCCCAAGAGTAGCAGAGTATACCTTTGATGAAAGCCTAGGCAGTGAGTTCACAGACAGCCCTTCAGTCCCCTTCATCAAAATCTCATGTTAGTAAAATTCCATCAGGTGACTTTTATGCACACCGAATTTTGAGAATCCATTAGTTAAAAGAGTGAAGTTGGGAAGCCCTCCTGTACTGGAAAACAAGGAAAGATCAGCCTTCTGAAAGCACAGCAGGGATGGAATTCGGGCTCAGGAACCATCCCATACTCTCTTTCATAGACACTCCATGTGCACCAGAGACCTTCTTCCTGATTGCCAGCAGGTCTCAGGTGGTCTGATCCCACCCACTCTCTTATGGTCAGCACCTATTCATTGGTGGAGGTGTACTCTAACTCAGAAGTTCTTATCCCTGAATGTTCACTCAAGTCATGATGGGAGCTTCTGAAACATACAGAAGTCTAGAACTAACCCATAACTATTGAATCAGAATCCCTTGGTGTGGGACCCCAAAACCTGGTATTAAAAAAAAAAAAAATTCCCTGTGATTCTCATGTGCAGTCAGAGTTGACAACCACTATTCTTGAGCAATAATTCTCAAATGGAATTTTCAGTAAGTACCCCAAAGGTGATTATTATGCTGATATTTTGCAAAACATACTTTGAGAAACTCTCTTAAAGAATAAGAATGCATGGCTGGGAAAGGAATGCCAAGTTAAAAAAAAAAAAAAAACAGACTAAGACCCTTCTAGGCACAATTAAAGTATGGCTGGTTTTCTGGATCTAGAGACCAGGCAATCTTGAATTATATGTTAGAGACTGAGTGGGAGAGTTCTGCAAGGAGCCATTAAGTTCAGCCACAGTCTCTGTCTCCTCATGTTTGAACCACTTGGCCAGAAGGTCACATTTTGCAAGAGACTTGACTGGTAACGAGGAAACTTTGGGTACACATCCATCATTAGGTGTATCCATTGTGTATGAGAGACCACTGCCTTCCAGGTGCAATCTCTGGGCTCCATGTTGAACCCCCCCACATACACAGATTCAGGTCTGCAGAACTCTATCATTGTACTTTTTCTGTTTAATTGTCACCCTCTGTTTCTGGACAGGAGCTCTGAAGAGACAACACACCATCTGGTTTATTTGTCAGTATTTTTAGGACTTGGTACACCTGAAGTCTATTCTAAAGGCTCCCTATCCTTCCTCCATTGGCTGTAAAAAGAGTGGGTTAATTCTTCTAAATGAAGCCCTTTCGTGCCTGCCTAGCAGAAAGCCTGAAGTACTGATGAGAGTCAAAGTATAGACAGGAAGTGATATGGCTAAGAAAAGACTCCCCATCTCTGTATCTTGATCCTTCTCTCTCCACCGGCACCTACACCCACACTCTTCATTCTTCCCATTTCCCAAGGGACAGCATCTCTGAGGGAGGTGATTCAGGATATTGTAAAAGTGCTGACATGGATGAGTCCTTAGGGGTCTTCTTGAACAATTTCCTCATTTTATAGAAATAAATATTACTTCTCAATTTTCATATTTTGCATTTCATTGCAGAAACCTGGGCCTAGACAAAACTTTGGAAAGCCAACAGCTATGATTAAGGCTAGGAACTCACTTGGGCCATAATAGTATAGGTATCAAATGAGGTCTGACTAGCACACTGACTAGTTATCCTTCTGCCAATACTAGGCCTTTTGCTTGATTGGCATCCTAGAAGGAGTATTGTGACAAGGCCTGTCACTGAAGCTTCATTACCCCTTGGGCCTCAGCTTTATTTGCATTTAGTAGAGGACTCAAGGGATTCATATTTAGGTTTTATAAATCTCAGGGGAGAAATTGTACTTCACTCCACTGCCTACAGAAGCCTTATAACCTCAGTTGAAATCAAAAGCTGCAGTCTCACAAAACAGGATAGTTGACCTTTATTGTGTAAAGAGAAGAAGAATAAAATGAGATATTTATCAAATTGGCTAGGACTGCTTTTTGGAGTGAAATTAATATTAACATTATTAATTTGATGTTTGTCTAATGATTTAAAAACACTTCTGTCTCCAGTAAATGAACTTCTTTATCTCACTTTCCAACTCAGCTGTACACCACCTTGCAAGATTCAGCTAGACATACAATAATTTATTTTAATTGAAATTCCCTTGGGCCAGTTACTCAGAAGTATGACCTTTTTCTAAAACCCAACTAGTCATCACAAGGATGTTCTTTCCCTGCCTGCCTAAATCTCTCTTCCGTTGTCATTTAAACAGATCTGGTAGATTATGAAACTTTCACAAAATGAAGGAGCAATCTAAATAATTGAGAGCATCTAAAGACCTATATTTTCTCATCTCTAGTAGAGCAAATTGATGTTATAAATTAATAAAGCCATTGAAAGAAATGGCAAATTTGAATTGAACAAGATTATATTTTTTGAAATATGCATACATATACATATTTATCATAGACACAGATTGGTTCAGATTTGTGATTCTGTTATTAATTAATTACAGCTTGAGAATTTCCTTTTCATACCAGGCATAATGATAATACAGCCAGTCAACAATTAAGAATTAGCAAACCCTCATGGCTGTATAGCAATAGTCATGAAGGTTTTCAATGACTAATGATTATATTGCAAACGAACAAAAAAAAAGGTTCAAATTTATTTACTCAAATCTGTTTAGTTATAGTTTGAGATTATGTTCCTCATACTTCAGAAAGATAACTGCCCGGCCCTTATCTAAATGGGGCACAGCGTTTGCAGGTAATTAGTTTCCTAATTGGTTACTTACAGGACTAGGTAGGTGAATGACTCCTTATTTACTCAGGCATTGTTGCTTTTCATCCGAAGTAACCATAAGGGTCATTTCCAGCTTATTTCTCTGCTGACTGAAAATTCCATCTAGGTGTGCACCTGTGTATATAGAAAAAGGACCAACAATTTTTTATTAAACTGAAGTAAAAATAAATAAAATCAGTGTAAACATTATTTAAATGCTACGTTGTTCCTCTTTGGCACTGATTTTTAGTTACCTGACTTTAATTGGTATTTTAAACATGTGTAAATGAATTGCTTAAAGACAAAAAATTTCTCTTTTATAGTCTTACACACTACAAGGAGAAACTACCAAAAAAACAAAAAAGAAAGAAAAGTGTGTGAACCCCACCAACCTCTCTACCACATGTGTTTGTCGTCTAGATAGTGGCTACAGGCTAGTCTTATAATTTATAATTAATTTTTGCTTACCTTTATGTTTGAAGGAAGATCGGGAAAGTCTTTTATTACACCCAGAATGGATTAAGAGCTATTGAAAAGCAAGAATCAATAGTAAATTATGACTAGTTTGATGTAGAAAGTGGAGGAAAAGCAAAAATTAAATGACTAAGCATTTACACCTTCAGGACTAGGAAGTTGAGCCATAGATAAAGACAGGAATGTGTTTATTCATTCCTTAAATCATGCATTAATTCATTCATTCTTCTATTCAACACATATTTATTGAATAACTTCTCTGGGCAATACACTCCTTCAATCCCTGAAGAGATTTCCTATAAGTTCTCTGTACATTTACAATAAAATGGAAAAGAAAAGAACTGTGCAAATTGAAACAGTTAAGTAATAATGGAAGAGAACATATGATTAGGTTAAAAAAAAGAATTCAGCAATGCAGACATAAAGTTCTTGGAGAATACAAAAATAGGATCAATGTGGGTTGCAGTATTAGAACTGAGTTTTCCAGAAGACGTAGAATTTAAGCTGGTCCATGAGCTTAATTCACAACCAACATTTGTCAAATATCTATTGTGAGTGCTATACTTGGATAGGTGTGGTGGAGGATGCATAAATGAACAGTACATGGACTCTAATTGGCAACAACATTACAAAATAGAATGGGAGATGGGCATTTACCTAATAATACAAGACCCGAATGGTTAAGTGGGGAAATGTAAGGTGAAAGAGTCACTAGAGAGTCGAGGACAGAGAAATGAAAAATAACAGGGGCGAGGAGTGGGGACTATCAGATCAAGTCTTCATAGAGTTGGTGTTATCCCAATTATGGGGTGCAATGTCTTTAAGGCACAAACAAATGCTCAGAAGTGAGAAAGTGCCTGCCAATGAAACCTTAGAGAAATCATCAGTATTTAGCAGTTATTCATTGACTTCAAAGTGGCAGGGGTAGGGCAGAGAAATGAAGAGTGAAAAACAAGTGACAGAGGGAATCAGTAGGGGAATACTGGGAGGCAGTTTGGATGAAAAAAAAATGCATAGTAGGTTGTTTTGTAAGCTCCAAGGAAGTGAAGAAGCAGAATGTTAGGTCAGAGTTTAGGGGAGAGATTCTAGAGAGATCCCTTCTGTAAAGGAAAAAACCACAGTGGACACCGACATCAGGGCAATCAGTCTGTAGCAGTCTCCAAGATTGTTGGGATTGATTTAGCCACTGGACTTGCTTGACTGGTGATTGCTTCCACTTTCTGGGCAATGACCCAGGAAATAGGGAAAGGATGAATAGTGAGATTTTAAAGAACTTGCTAGAGTCTATTTGTACACTCTCCATCTTTTTGCTCTGTCCTCTAAAAGCACAGCCACTACAGTGGGTGTGAGTTAAAGTTAGGGAAGATAGCATTCTCACTAGCATGTGGATACTCATCGATTAGGTGCCCAATTGCAGGTAAAAGAAAAAATAAGTTGCCATTTAGAATATTTTAGTTGTGCTTTGTCCTCTTCAATGAAAGATTCATTAATAACTTATATTCTTGTATTTGTGTGCACCAAGACACAAGCTCCTACCTGTTGTCTTTTAGTTGTATTGAACTCATGGGTACAGAATAAGTTTTGACAAAAAATCTTTCCTAAATTTTCACTTTAGAAACACTAACCAGGAGAGGGATTTAAAAACTGGTTATGAAAATTTTATATGAAAATGAAAAAGGAAAGACCAAGGATAATTATCAACATCATATGTAGTTAGGTATTACTAAACTGTTTTAATGGAAGCAAGCCAAGCAATGACCAGAATCTACCTTTATTGTATGCTCTGACTTGCAGGATCAGTCCATCTTGATTTATATTCCAAGCTATCACAGCCACGATCAGAAATCCAAGATTCCAGGCCATTCATCACTATACAGATGTTCATTTCTGTAATGAAGCATGAAATGCAACCTGGACCTTAGGGAACAATGCAGCAGTCATCAGAGAGATTCTTATATCCAACCAACTACCTGGTATCTAATAGACACTTCAAACACTTGGGAAAAACAGAAATCTTCAGCTACACACCTCCTCCCCACACCCTAAAATCATTCTGATGTGAAGTTTTCAGATGTAAATAAGTGCCACCTTTAGTGCTGGAGTCCAGCTCCAGCAGGTCAGGGTTTCCTGAAGGAGGAACGGCATCAGTGTAGGAGAAAACTTGGACACTGACTCTGTTGTTGTGCAGGACAGATGCCAACTTATTTTTCTTTTCAAGTTTTTTTTTATATTTTTGGTTACATACAGTTTGGCCTTCAAACCCAGGGGTATTTCTTTTTAGTCTTAGATTAATCAGTCCTTGGTTAATAAACCACACAGGAACAGACAGTATTTTTTTTTTTTTTGAGTTGGAGTCTCACCCTGTTGCCAGGACTGGAGTGCAGTGGTCGCTCCCGGCCACCACAGCCTCGACCTGCTGTGCTCCAGCAATCTTTCTGCCTCAGCCTTCCAAGTAGCCGGAACTACAGGCATGCGCTACCACACCTGGCTGATTTTTTGATTTATTGTAGAGATGAGGTCTCGCTGCCCAGGCAGGTCTCGAACCCACGGGCTCAGGCAATCCACTCACCTCAGCCTCCCAAAGGCGCGGGATTACAGGCTGAGCCACCGAACCTGGCCTGACAGTATTTTTTTTAACATCTTGTTTTGATCATTGTTTTCACCGTGATGAAATACTGTCTGTCTTTTCTCAAGTTTGTGACAATGTATCCACTAATAGAATCTTTAAAGCATGTAACTATTAACCTTAACCAACTGTTCTACTATCAAATCTTCAAAGCATGCCATTTTTTCACAATGTGTTTTCTCAAACTATTAAACTTTTAACAATTTAATGCCTAACTTATGTTTTCCTAACATTCTATTTTTTCTAAATACAATTACAAAGCCTTTTCTACTATTTCAACCTTTCTATTTAAACATCCACCAACACCTTACAACTAGCAGAATGGAAACAACATCCCCAAACCTCTCCAATTAGCAACCAACTTAAAGAACTAAAATTAATAAGCCTATTATGATGCCAAACATGACGTTTATAATTTGTGTCTATAGTCCCCTGACAGGGATAATGAGAGCCCTGACACACATTCAACCCAAGGCTCCCAGGGGTAGGAGAGTGCCTCCTGCAGTTTTTAATCATTGTTGCGGGTTCAAGCACCAAAAGGGTGGGGACGGGGAAACTCAAGTGGAGGGTCATATCTCAGCAGAAAAATTTCCATTTTACTAATTGCTTTTTTCTACTAATAGATTCTTTTAATGGACTACTATCTTTTGCATCTCCCAACTCCCCAGATTCCAACAGCAATTATAACCAGATGAGTAGAAGAAGCAGAGCTGATAGCTGCCCACAGTTGCCCTGCAACCTGGGGTCTTTGGCCTTCCGGACCTTGTCAACATGAAGGCCTCTGAGGCTGGCTTCTGACACCTTAGAGCTTCAATTTCCAAAAATCTAGCTTCATCATTTATTCCTTTCATCTTTTATTCCTATTATAGTTTGGCTAGCTCACTATTCATATTATATCCCCAAACTGTCAATTTTCACCATTTTTGTTGCTATAATCATAGTCCAAGTTTCACTCTTTTCTCTCCTACACCATTGCAATAGCCATTTATACCTGCTCGTCTGCCCTTAACCTCTTTGGTCCATTTTCTATTAAGGGCTCAGAGTGATCTTTTGAAAGTGTCTGTCAGAATGTCTCACTTTTCTGTGCAAAATCTCCCATATAAAATTAAATTCAAACTCCTTGCCAAGCTTGCAAGCCCAGCTAGCCCTACTCATTATTCACATTGGGGGTCTTTGGCCAAACAGCCTAGCTAAGGCAGCTGTGCAGTCACTGTTTACTATATTACCTTATTTTATCTTCTTTATAGCACATATTGATGCCTAGCATATCTCATATGTTTACTTTTTTAGAATTATGTATCCATCCCCTCTGTAATGTAAGCATCTTGACTACAGGGACACTTTCAACTTTATCATGTGTTCCTACAGTCTACAATAGAGCCTGGCATGTAGAAGGTGCTTAAAATATTTTTGACTGACTTGTAATATGCTAGAAATTAAGGTTCTTGCCTGTACCTTTAGTGATTTTAAGCAATTTCTTATCAAAATTAGATTACAACATCCCAAAGGAACTTCACAGATACAAAATACTGTAATATCATAAGATACAGTTCTATTTCAGTTCCTTCTATTTCAATGATCATTTCAATGTTGAAATATGATGACATAGGCTCATAGGATTTGGTTCCTCTAATACTAGTTATTGTTTTCTTCACTTGACAGTCTTATCTGGTCTTCTTTGCCTTATTCTAATGACTTTGTCCTTCCCTGAACAGGTGAACACAGGTGTAATTTTAGCTCCAAAATGACAATGAGACTTCAGGTATAAGTGTGATTTTAGTTCCAAATAGAAGACTTAACCAAGATCACATTTAATTGCCTTTCTCATTCACTAACCTCATTTATTTGGGAGAAGGAAGATGTCTAAGTAAATCTTTATAAATGTTAATTTTGAAGGAAAAAATAAATTGCATGAAGTCAACAGGAATATATTTTATTTATAATATATATACATAAGGTCTAATTTCTTACTAAGATGTGATAAACTTGATACAAAAGATTTCAACAAATTTGTTACTAAAAATAAGATTCACAGTGCATTAAGGTACAAAATCAAAGTGTTAAACTGAATAAGTTAACTCATTACTTTGAGTTCAGAGCTCAGAGTCATACACAATATACAACTTTGAATTCCCATTAAGTCTTGAGTTAGATATTATGACAGATGTAAATAATATTATATAAATATTTATATGTAAACAATATTATATAATTATAAAATGAGTTCTTGAAATTTTATTACAATGCCCTCTAGGCTAAAGCTATAGAAAATTACTCATTATAGGAGAGGGAATTATAGAGGAAGGATCAATACTGGAAATGTTTCTGGAAGATAGCATACATATTTATAATACTATATAAATACTATAAAGAATGATACACAGTTTGCACTTTTGCCTTTCAAAACTGGAAAGTAAGAAATTTTCTAATTTAACAGACTTAACTAAAAATAAAGAAAATACTGAAATACCAAACCAGTGTTAATATGAAAGAGTATCTTTTAATTTTTCATCCTCATCAATATACTGAAACATGGTTATTTGATATAATCTACCCAGTAGGTCCTTCTACCTTAGTAAGAGTATATTTATCATTGTTTTGTCTCTGGAGACTATTTCTACACAGACACTGGGAAATGTTGTAAAAGAAATGTTTGTCTAGAGGTCATGATCATCCAAATAGGCAGCAAATATTCTTGCCAGACATTTGTTATTTCAGAAAATCCCTCACCTCTTTTGTTGTACATTAAAGCAGTTATAGAACACCTACAGTAATGTCCTTTTCTGAGCAGACATATTCTCCTTACCTTACTGGACACCCTGAAAACATGTACACAATTTATCCATTCACAAATTTTATAATTTATTTTATTAATAATTCTCTGCTATCAACAAATATAATAGTCTCTCATACATGACACTTTCATAAAGTATCTGTTTCCCACTGAAAAAGATATCTGCTTGCACATTGGTGAAAAATATTCCCCAAGCACTGCATTATATAAAATAAGAATTGGTTTCATTTTCCATTTATATTAAGAGTAATCCTCAAAGTGTCTTGCCAGTTCACTGTTTCATTTTCTCTGTGAATAGTTCATCAAATACTCTCTTCTGCTTTGAAGTAGTTTATCCAATCACCCACTGTGCCTGGAAAAATTGGAAATGTATCAGAAAAGAACAAATTTATATGTATCATATTCACAAGAGAAATCTGCCAGCTTTGTAATAAAATGTGAACATTTGGTATCTCTTGGTGATAAGATTATAAGGGATTATTCTCTCTTTGCGTATCGGTTGTTTCTAATTTTTTTCTGTAATGATTATATATTAATGTATTCAGTTTTAAAAGTTATTTCTTAAAAATAAAGGCAGCTTAAAATATGTAAATGTCATAGGCGTTACTATAGCAAGCAAAGCAGTTTCTCACTTAAACTTAATACAAACATGAAACGGACAGTAGAATAATGTTTCACATATTTCCCTACTTGTGCACCTTCACAACAGAAGGTGTGCTGAAAACATATCATGGGGTGGTGTGGGGGAGGGTAACTGGTCTCATCTTAAGGACATTTATTTTATAAAGTTGATAACATAGAAAGCATAAACTCATTACTTGTGTGACATCTTCACCTTCAATGTAAGACGTTTGGTGATTGAGATAAGATATATACTTCACATAGTCCACCAGCCTCTCCTGATCATACAAATCATCTTTCTCAGCCTTGGCCATGGGATCAACTCTTCAGGATTGCCCTTTTCTCCTTCATTGTGCACACTATACCAAGTCCCCAACCTGGATCTTGTCCACCATTGTCTTTTAGCATATCTGAACTCAAGCTTCATCTCTGGGGTCTTCCTATACTGGAGCCAATGATACAACACTGTATTCCTCCATTACAGAGCATCTTCTATTATTTTCGATTATCTTTTCTTTCCAAATAGCTTCAATTAACACTCTTTCAAGTTAGGAATTATGTGTTGTTTGTGCGTAAACCAGTACTGACCAGCATCCAGTAGGTGTTCAATAAATACTTGTTTTGACTGAATGTCATATCATGTGACCTACAACAAAGAAATATATTGCAACTTAGACATTTTTGGTGTTGTTGACTCTTGGTTCAAAAGACTGAGTTTAATAAGATTCAAAGAAAAATGGAAAAGAGAACATAGTAGCAGAGAGATCTCAGAGGTAGGAAATGACATTGCTTCTAAAACACACCAGTTGAGACACAAGACAAACTTCATGAGGTCAAAGTATCTAGCCCATAGAAGACCAATATTTACATTACAGGAATATCTCAGAGATATTGTATGTTTGGTTCCAAACTACTGCAATAAAGTAAATGTCACAATAAAACTGGTCACATAATTTTTTTGTTTCCCGGGTATATAAAAGTTTTAATTATACTATACTGTGGTCTATTAAGTGTGCAATAGAATTATATCTAAATAAACAATGTATATACCTTAATTTAAAAATAACTAGAGCTGGGCTCTGTGACTTAGCCTGTAATCCCGCGCCTTTGGGAGGCTGAAGTGAGTGGATTGCCTGAGCCCGTGGGTTAGAGACCCACCTGGGCAGCGAGACCTCATCTCTACAATAAAATCAAAAAAATCAGCCAGACGTGGTAGCGCATGCCTGTAATTTCGGCTACTTGGAAGGCTGAGGCGGAAGGATTGCCGGAGCCCAGCAGGTGAAGGCTGTGGTGGCCGGGAGCGGCCACTGCACTCCAGTCCGGGCTACAGAGTAAGAATCCAACTCAAAAAAAATAAATAAGTAAATAAGATAAAATAAAATAAAAATAACTATTGCTAAAAAGTGTGAACAATCATCTGAGCCTTCAGTGAGTCCTAACTGTTTTGCTGGTGGAAGGTCTTGACTCAATGTTAATAACTGCTGACTGATAATGATGGTGGTTTCTGAAGACTGGGGTGGCAATAGCACTTTCTTAAAATAAGCCACCAGTGAAGTTTGCTGCTTTGACTCTTCCTTTCACAAAAGATTTCTCTGTAGCGCATGATGCTGTTTGATAGCATTTGATCCAAAGTGAAACTTTCAAAATTGAAGCCAGTTATCTCAAACTCTACTGCTGCTTTATCAACTAAGTTTATGTAATCTTCTAAATCCTTGGTTATCATTTCAGCAATGTTCATAACATCTTCATCAGGAGTAGATTTCATCTCAAAAAAACACTTTTGGCCGGGATTGGTGACTCAGCCTGTAATTCCAGCAATTTGGGAAACTGAGGTGAGTGGATTGCCTGAGCCCATGGGCTCAAGACCAGCACCGGCAACTTGGCGGGACCTCGTCTCCACAATAAATCAAAAATTGCCGGGTGCGGTAGCGCGCACCTGTAGTTCTGGCTACTTGGAACACTTATGGCCAGCCCTGGGCCCAGCAGGTCGACACTGGGGTGGCCGTAAGCATGCCACCGCATTCCAGCCTAGGTGACAGGATGAGATTCCAACTTAAAAACAAACAAAAAAACACTTTCTTTGCTCATCTGCAAGAGGTAACTCTTCATTTATTCAAGCTTTATCATAAGAGTGCAGCAATTCAGTCATATCTTCAGACTCCATTTCTAATTCTAGTTCTCTTGCAGTTTTTACAACTGCAGTGACTTCCTCAACTGGTCTTGAACCCCCTAAGGTCATCCATAAATGTTGGAATCAACTTCTTCCAAATTCCTGTTAATGTTGACAGTTTGGCCTCCTTCCATGAATCATAAAAGTTCTTAATAGCATTTAGAATGGTGAATCCTTTCCGCTAAATTTTCAATTTACTTTGTCCAGATTCATCGGTGGAATCAGTATGTATGGCAGCTATAGCCTTACAAAATGGATTTCTTAAATATTAAGATTGGATGGCCAAAATGAGTCCTTTATTTGTGGGCTACAGAATAGATATTGTGTTGGCCAGTATGAAAACAGCATTAATCTCCTTATATATCTTCATCAGAGCTCTTGGGTGCCCAGGTACATTGCCAATGAACAGTAATATTTTGAAAGGAATCTTCTTTTTTCTGTGCAGTAGGTTTCAACAGTGGGCTTAAAATATTCAATAAACTATACTGTAAGCAGATGTGCTGTCATCCAGGCTTTTCTGTTCTATTTATAGAGCTCAGGCAGAGTTCATTTAGCATAATACCCAAGGGCCCCAGATTTTCAGAATGGTAAATGAGCACTGGCTTCAATTCATTAGCACCTAACAAGAGAGCCAGCCTATCCTTCAACGCTTTGAAACCAGGACTTGACTTCTCTTCTCAAGTTCTGAAAGTCTATTACATGGCATCTTCTTTTAATAGAAGGCTATGTAATCTACATTGAAAATCTGTTATTTAATACAGTCACATTCATCAATTATCTTAGCTAGATAATTTGTATAACTTGCTACAGTTTCTCCATCAGTACTTGCTGCTGAATTTTGTTTACTTGTCTTGTTTCTAATTTGTTCTTTCACTGTGACTTTATGCTACTTTTTTTTTTTTTTTTTTTTTTTTTGAGTTGGAGTCTCACTCTGTCACCCAGAGTGGAGTGCAGTGGCCGCTTCCGGCCACTGCAGCCTCGACCTGCTGGACTCCGGCGATCCTTCCGCCTCAGCCTTCCGAGTAGCCGGAATTACAGGCATGCGCTACCATGCCCGGCTGGTTTTTTTTTATTTATTGTAGAGATGAGGTCTCGCTGCCCAGGCGGGTCTCGAACCCGCGGGCTCAGGCAATCCACTCACCTCAGCCTCCCAAAGGCGCGGGATTACAGGCTGAGCCACCGAGCCCGGCTTATGCTACTTTTTTTTAAAGAAAAAAGTCTATTTAAAAGTAATGTAGTAATTACATATGTAGGTATAGAAAATACTTATAAGCAAAAGATGATTTAAAAAATCAAGAAAATATATCCAGCTAACATGGCTGACAGATCTGCTGACACATTTTCCCAGATGTTTTTCTTTAAGAGAATTTAGATATAGATAGATATAGATAAGCTATATTTTAAGATTACAATCTACTTTTTTCTGTCACTATGCTTTGATCATCTTCCATTTTAATATGTATAAACTACAATAAAAATATGGTTGAGTAGAATAAGATGAACAACCAAAGAAATCAAAAAGAAATTAGAAAGTATCTTGAGACAAATAAAAATGGAAACACAACATACCCAAACTTAGTTGATGTGACAAAATCAATACTAAGAGGGAAATTTATAGTCATAAATAATTACATTAAAAAGAAGAAAGATATCAAGCAAACAACCTAACGTTACACCTCAAGAAAAATGAAACAGAGTAGAAGGAAGGAAATAATAAAGATTAGAGTGGAAATAAAGAAAATAGAGAACAGAAAAACAATAGATAAAAAATCAACAAAACTAAGAGTTGGTTTTTCCAAAAAGTAAACAAAATTGACAAATCTTTGGCTAAACTGCTAAGAATAAAAGAGAAAAGACTCAAATAAGACTGCTGGCATTCAAATCTTGACTCTATCTTTTACTAGTTGTGTGACTTTGGGCAGACAACTCAGGTCTTGGTGTCTCAGTAAAATGTGGATAATATGAATATCTTTCTCAAAAATGCTGTCATGTTTAAATAAGTTAAACCATGTGATATGCCTGGTACATAGAAAACACTCAATAAATACTAACTATTGTTATATAATTTCCTATAACTTTTATAACTCCACACCAAATCGCTGTACAGATGACTTAACAGTTTCTGATCAATGGCCATTTAATTGCAATTGCATTCTAGGTTTTCATTGGTATAAGCAATATCCTGTCCATGCATCTTACAGCACTACTGTAATCCTCCCTGTAACTTTTAATGAATATGGACCCAGAGAATTTTTACACTTGTAACCTCGTTTATCACCTTAGCTCCACCATCACCATAGTCACTTTCTAGAATATCAGTTCTATTTCTGACTTCAAAGTAAAGACAACCACAAGAACAAGTTCTTCCCTATAAAGTGAGGAATATACTTGTGCTAAGCAGTCTGAATCAACAACTTCAGTAGTTAATTTGAAATTATTATTTTCAGAGGATGGGTCCCCCAATTCTCACTCCACCTAATCAATCAATGGAAGGAGTGATAGGAATGGACTCTATTGGTCCATCCTTGTACTTAACTCCTCCTAATGTACAGATTTACCAGCAGCTACTCATGACAACTAGTGTCCGTGAGGATGTTTCCTCTGTGCTTAGATGCAAAATAAGAAAAACACTTATTATAATTTAAATTCACTAGGATGAACGTCATTAGCTACAGTTATGCTGATATGATTTCACCTAGGGATATTTGCCAGGGTTACTAGTATGGCAGGTCAGAAATTAACTATATTCTCATAAGAGCAAAATTTTACAAGTTTGTAGGATAAGACTAGTGAATCCTGATTAGTTTGCTAATCAGAATCTCAAAGGGCAGTGACAAAAGATGTCAATGGTGACACAGAACACCAGTGACATTGGACACTACTAAGCACCAGAACTTCCTTGTTCCTCACTGTCTTCTTCACCACGGCTCCTCCTAATCTCTGTTTCTCTCCCCTTTGCTTATTTTGCCCTCTTTCATGTATCTCTTTCTAAATTATTTGTCTTCCCTTTATCTTTTCTCCCCAACCCTTCCTAATCTTTTCCTTGACCCTACCTCTACTCCAGCTCCCTCATTACTTCACTCCTAACCTCTTGTCTCAGACTTCCTGGAAGCGTGGCCCTTAGTTGCTGCTCCTGTTTTTTACATCGCTTCAAATTCCCCAACCTGTCTACTACTATAGATACTGTGCTCTCAGAACTCAGGAATAATACACAAATTGTCATATGTGATCCTTGCTTTCCTCACAATTCTGAGTGATCTCTGTTCTTGAGCCGTTTCATTCTCATTGATGTTAGGGTGTTCAAGGCTCCATCTTCTGTCACTTTCTCAACTAGCCCTTCCCACTTACCCTGACAAGTTCACCTAATTTCACAACCTGCTGAGGGCTCCTACACTGACTTCTCAGCTGACCTCCACCCAACAGTGATTCCACCATCACTGCTCCAATTATGACCATCAATGTTCCTTATCTGAACTATGACAGCAACGTTTTACTTGGTTTTTCTGCCTCTGCTTTCACCCTCTTCTAATCCGTTTTCCACCTGATTCGATTGTTTTCTAGCACACTGCTCTGATCATGTCTGGTCCCTTAAGATAACAAACCACGGGAAGAAAAAGAGCTTCTCATGGTGTCCATCAAAACAGGCATCAATCTTTATCTTCCTCATTCTGCTTCACACATTATATACCATCTTAGCACATGAGACTATCCACTTTTTCTAGAAAAATGCCATACAATTCCATGGTGGTTCTAAGCTTTTCTTCTTGTGTTTAGCTCTTACTGAAGTGTTTCTTCCCCATCATTTTCCTGGTAATGTCCTGCTCATGCTTTCATTTCGAGATTAGATATGATCCCCTTACTCTACTTTGCTAGAGTGAAGTAATCTCTGTCTTACCCATGTTCCCATTCACATTTGCTTATACCATTAGTGTAGCCATTATCACCTTGTATTACTGCTTACATTATAATCTTCTGAAGAAAAGAGTTGTGTTTTGTTCAATTTTTGAATCTTAATTTCTGGAAGTAATCATTAATTAATAAATACTGCCTAAATTGTTTTGTTTTGTTTTGTTTTGTTTTGTTGAGTTGGAGTCTCACTTGGTCGCCCAGACTGGAGTGCAGTGGCCGCTCCCAGTCACCGCAGCCTCGACCTGCTGGGCTCCGGCCATCCTTCCGCCTCAGCCTTCCGAGTAGCGGAATTACAGGCGCGCGCTACCACGCCCGGCTAATTTTTTGATTTTATTGTAGGGATGAGAGGTCTCGCCTGCCCAGGCGGGTCTCGAACCCGCGGGCTCAGGCAATCCACTCACCTCAGCCTCCCAAAGGCACGGGATTACAGGCTGAGCCACCAAGCCCGGCTGTACTGCCTAAATTGAATTCTTACCTCCTTCTAGTCCTTTGTTCAATTATAAGGAAATTTTTAAAAATGAGCCACTAAAAGGGAAAATAATAATTTACAAAGTTAAGACAACATCTGTTCTACTTAGGTTGGCAAATATTTGTTTTGGGGTGAATTAAATCCAGTTAGGCCACAGTAGGGAAACAAATGTGTGTTTTCTGGTAAGAAACCCAAGTACATCAATGCAAAAAAAATTTGCCTTTATAAGTTATATTATTTTCCCCCAGATCTGCAAAAAAATTTACATGAACTTCAAAACAGTTCTATATTCAGATGCACTCAACTCACTTTTAGCTTAAACCTCAGGAATTAGTGGGGAAGATTTATTTCCTTCTCTTGGTGCTTCTATGCAGAGAAACTTCCTTAGATAACAATCCCAGCTTCTCTGCCCCCCTTGCTTACTTGTGTAGGGTGATTTTTCTGGTTGATGAGTTTGGAGAGACGCACTGTCTACACACCTCAACCCTCTTCTGTTTCATGGAGAGAATTGTGTCGTGTAGGGCTCTCTGCCAGGCTCTAGTGGTCTGGCACTGTGGGGAGGAGGGAGGAAAAGGCTGCATGTGGTTGGCTGTGACTAAGGGGTGTGTTTTAGGGTATAATTGTACAGTTCAGAGTAAATTATTAGCAAACACTTTAGGCTGCAGACTTGAGGCACATTCTTAAAATAGTTTTATCATTTTTCTCTGTTTGACTCCCATGTCTTTCTCACTCGGTTTCTAACTGGGCATGGAAATCTCAACTCTGGAAATAATGCAATTCAAGAATTTCATTTAATAAACATACACTGAGAAGTGACAATATGCAATCCATTGTGCAACATATGGGGTGTATGAAGGTAAAATGAGAGATTAAAAATGGCAAAATGAAACTACTTCCAAATATAAGCCCCAGACAAAGCACCACGTGGCTTTCTGGCTTACCTTTCCTAAATACCAGATTTCTCTTAGATGTGAGGGCACAGATGGTGTGATTTGAATCACAATTTTCTTTGGCTGCATTATTCTTCATTTCACTGAATGACGCTTTCCAAGCATCTTATTAATTTTACTGTCACTCACATTTATCCCGAGAAAAGTAACTATTCTCTTTATGCTTTCAAAATGATCCCAAGCAATAAGCAAATTAAAATAATATATGTGACTTTTAGCAAAACACCAAATTCACTTCCTGAAATCTGAAAGCCAAATTCATCGATAAATTTCCTGTTTTAACTTAATTTGATTTAAATTTGATTTTTGAAACATGAGGGAGGACTTACTCTCTTCATTTCTTCATAGGACATAAGTAGAATGTTTTTGTCATTTTTGTGTTCTTCCCAGCTTAAAACATGATCAAACCAGGGCCCACACAAAACTGGAAAATAAGTGAATTGTTAATATTAAACATGATATCTTTGTATCCCAGAGTTTTTTCCACTTCAGCGAAGAAGTCAAAGTAAGGCACATACATATTAGATTCTGGAGTGTAAGAGATTTCCTTAAAAGAGCTCAATTTCACAACTGTTTCAACTAAATACATTATTGTGATATGAAGCTGAAGGATCATATCTTTTAATAAGCCTCTTGGTGTTTTTCTCCTATTTCTAATAAATATTCTTTTACTGTCAGGAAAAGTTGCAGCAGAAATACAGAGATTCACATTTTCACAATAATTGTGCTCTGATTATTGCTTGGCTCTTGGGAGAAATAGGCAAGCACTGAGAATTTATAATTTTCTATTTGAAAGTGACATGTTTTTCATAATTATAGGCTCTTTGCATAATAAGTTTATAAACTTCTTCAAAAATATTCTATTCACTTATCTTATTACAAGAGTGAAAATGCAGTCTTGGAGATTTATTTGTAAATTATTTTATCTCCTTATTGTTGTTAAATGACAGTCTTAAAAAAAATCTCTGGAGCTTAAAAGTAAAATATTATCATTCAAAATAACCTCTTTAACAGTGATGATTAAAAATAAAAAGTGAGTAACTTCTAGTCAGCACATGCAGTCAAATAGTTGAAAAATCTAAAGCAGAAAACATAGTAATTTAAAGAACTACATTCACCTCATTCCATGCAATGCTATCATCCAAAGTTTAAATTCTAGCTAATACCCTAAGCATAGAAGATCTGTTCTACTGGTCATTTCCTAAACATCTTCTGACTTTTGATTCATTGACTAAACATTTATTAGACCATTAGTGTCTGCCAGACATTGTGCTAGACATTTTGAGCATTAAAACTTTAAATAAATTGAAGTAAAATTTACTTGAAACTCACTGCAATTTTTCTTGGCTTCAGATTTTGAGAAAACAAAGGGCAAGAAAATAGTTGTAATGTATTTTTAAAACAAGAATTTCCAAGATTATTGTGGTATCGTAAGAGAATCGACCCTGGGGCCCATGAGGTTATATATATCACACGAACAGGTGCTTAGAAAAGCTGCCCAGACACAGTCTTTAGTTATCAGAAATCTCAGGCTCAGTGACTCACATAATATCTTATCTTAAAATTACCCAAATTACCATATCAGTGATAAGGGGTTCATCTTTTAAGAGTACCCAAACTTTTCCCAGCTGCAAACACTGGGTGGTAGGAAGATGATCTTCTCTGGTGGAAATTTAGGCAGTTAACTAGTCACTAGTGCCCTAGACTATGCACACAGAGATCACCTGTACCTCCACTTCCCACCAGTTGCTACAACCCAGTCCTCCTGGATGATGTCACTGCCAAGAGTTGCTGAGCCCTGGAGACTATCAGGGAAACCCATCCTTCTGTGGCTAGAGGACTGGGCAGAGATACAGACCCAGTGTCATCCTAAAGTTAGTATAATTGACACTGCCCATTATGGCTTTTCAGCAGGAAATGTACTGCAATGTGCCTCAAAATATATTTAAGAATGAAATTTTGAAGCCATAGTCTGATCACGATTTGAGAGCCAGCTGTTCTATTGTTGAGTAATTTATACCCCACCTAATTCCAAAAGGACTTAAGTCAGTCAAAGTAATTTAAAGAAGTTGGCTGCCTATGACATCCTTGCCAATATAAGAAGGTATACTAATATATTTGAAAGGTGTTTTTTAATAGGGTTAGAATTTTAAAATGACAGTTTTAGTTCATTGTAAAATCAGAATCCTAATTGTCCAGGTTATTCATATACCTGTGGCTTTAAAGAAAATATAGCTTCTAGAACAGAGTTTTGAAATTTTCCTTTTCTAGAAAAAGCTTTCTTCCACATTGTTTGATTAATTACAGAATTACCCTACCACCTCCTGGTCTTAACAAATGCCTGAACTGCCCTTTCTCTGCTACCAAAAATGACTGCTTCCTGAATCATTTTGAATAGGGGTTGCTCATTCTTGCCCAATCCATATGTTTTAGGGCCTGCAGAGTAAGTCAGACATTTCACTGTTTTCTAGAAACTTACAAAACTCCCCACTTCTCAGAATTCAGGTTTCTTTGAGACTCCTATGAATATACTACTCTTTTCTTCCTTATCTCAACCCTAAAATGACCTTCTGGTCTCTCCCCTGCAGTCATGGAAGACTCTGATTTTATCACAATCTTCTTTGTCATCTCAAATCTCACCATCAGGTGTAGTCACTTTAATGAATAGCTTCTACAATACCTTACTCTGACCATTTTTGTCTCTTTCTATCTTCACTTTCTTCCCTAGACAGTTTTTCTTGCATACGTTCAATTTCCTTGCCCTATTATTGCTTATTTTAATCACCACACACACACACAAAAAGCAGTTTTGAATCAAAACACTTTACCTTTTCTTTTCTCCCATTGCTGCAGAGTGCTGCTGGGGAAATTTATGCAACCCTGTATTTACAAGACCACCTAGCAAACCGACTTGTCCTACAGTAACACATTCTATTCTTTACATCAGCTATTTCAAACTTTCCACACTTTGTGCAAACCTCCTGCCCCACTCTGATTATCTGATTATAATGAGCATCTTAGTTCCTAGCTTCTAGAAAGCACTCTGAAGATAGACCAGTTGTTCAGAAAATCAAAACTCTCTGGGATGAAGTGGTCTAGGAAATATAGACTACTAGCATAAGACTGGAGATGAAGATATAGAGGAAAAAATATATCATTGATCTATTAATCTGTCAGCATACTACCAGAACACAATTTATAGTTGTTGAACTTGAAAAACTAAAGCATACTTATATACTATCTGAAAGGTAAATTAGATGTAAGTTAGATAAACATTTATCTATGTCTCTTTATTGTACTATCTTATATAACTGATGTCTATGATTGTGTTTGAAGATGGATACAGAATATCGTAATGCTTTAGTTATAACATAATCTCTTTAAATACCTGCTTTTGACATTGATATGAAACTACTTAAAAGGCTTCTGTGTCTAGTAGAATAATAAGTGAGCAGATTTCTACAGCATATTTCAACCATTTCTTAATTTGATCCTCATAATCGTATTAAGTAGACCATTTTACTAGTCCTAC
The DNA here is from genome assembly GCA_027257055.1 of Cephalopachus bancanus. NCBI lineage: Eukaryota > Metazoa > Chordata > Mammalia > Primates > Tarsiidae > Cephalopachus > Cephalopachus bancanus. Next base: position 8,742,038 of record JAPVLO010000009.1, on the reverse strand, counting down.
TTTATATTAGGAGTATAGACCTCAGAATAGTTAAGCTGCCTATTCAATGTTACATGGGGATTAAATTTTAATCAGAACTTGATGCTGAATCTTCTGCCTCTATTACCTGATATTTCAACTAGATTGTGTGCTAATTTGCAAGAGAAATAAACCTTTCAAAAAGTCATTGAAGGACATCCCTACAACACAGTCACCTATATATAATACATAGACACACATACACACACCCTGGAAGACAAACAATCTTATCTTATAAATAATAAAAAGTGAAGCTAACACTCCCATCTTTGTAGATTTCTGTAAAAAGCTTCAGTGATTCAGTGACTATTTCTGGTGGTGATGGGGTTGCTCAGGCTGGATCACTCAGATGTAGAATACTTGCAAGTGAAATCCCTTTACAACTAGACATCTATTTATTTACCTAAGAAGGTGTAAAAGAATCATCTGGAATCTTTTTCCAACTATACTCTGGTCCTCTTAGATACTCAGCTATAACTCCTGATCATGTGGTGGTAACAAAGACCATGCTCCATGAAAACCAAGAGCTTCATTGAGTTCTGGCCTGGGCTAGCACTTCTGTGGTAGCATTCATAGAAAAACAATATCTAGAGCAGGAGCAGTACTAGGTCTGCTCTGCCTTGCCCTGGTCAGACCATGTCTACAGTACACTTTGCCTTCAGGGCAGTGTACTATAATGGAGATGGGCCAAATCAGAGTTCATGCAGCCACAAGAGAAGCGTTGAACTACAGTGTGTAATGATGGCAGACAAAACAGTATTTCTTTTCTTAAGAAAAAGTAGACTCGATCTATTTTTCTTTCTTTTTTTTAAATTTATGTATTTAAACTCTGCATACTCCAAAAATGAAACTGAGGTGGAGTAAGGCATGCTAACTATCTTCAAATATTTAGAAGGCTATCATGTGGAAGAGGCATTAATGATCAAGAGAATCTCTCTCTCTCTCACTCCATTTGCTGGACAAATTATGGCACAGTGGTAAGGGCAAAGGTTTTGGAGCTGCCACATGAATATACATCTTGGCTCTGCTTCTTATTAGTTACACATCTGGAAACATGTTCCTTGGTCTCCCAAGATTTGCATTTTCCTTACCTGTAAAATAAGAATAATACCATCTATTTCATGGTGTTCTAGTGAAATGAGATGTTTGCACACAGCAAATGGTTAAAAAAAATTACTCTTCTGCTTGAATCAGCAAATAATTAGAAAACAAACAAACAAAATGAAAAAACACCTTAGTAGTACTAAGATAGAATATGTTGCTTCCAGGGGTGGTCAATCTGTTGCCAGAGTAAGATGTTCTGGCTTAGTCCATACAACCTTGCCGATGTCATAAGAGTGACTTGAACACCAGGTGGGTGTTTTGACCATATAAGATTTAAGGTAGCTGTCATTCCTGAAACTTTATGATTTCACTAAATGTGTGTAATCTAGTTAAGGAGGAAAATAGATGAGAAAGAGTATCTATGAGTACGAGCAACCAACAGATACATGAAAAAATGCCCAGCCTCACTAGTCATCAAAGAAATGCAAATTCAAACCATACTGCAATACCACCTAACCCAGTCAAGATTGCTATCATCAATAACTCAAAAAACAACAGATGCTGGAGAGGATGTGGTGAATAGGGAATACTTCTATACTGTTGGTGGGAGTGTAAACTAATACAGCCTCTGTGGAAAACACTGTGGTGATTCCTAAAAGATTTAAAAATCTACCTTCCATATGACCCCGCAAACCCCCTACTGGAAATATACCCAGAGGAACTCTAATCACTCTATAGAAAAGATATCTGCACAAGTATGTTTATTGTAGCATTGTTCACAATAGCAAGAATATGGAACCAACCATTCTGCCCATTGAAAAATGACTAGATTAAAAAAAGTGGTACATATACACAATGGAATATTATGCAGCCATAAAGAAGGACAAAATCATGAACTTCACAGCAACTTGGATGGACTTAAAGTCTATAATACTGAGTGATCGTTCACAGAAACAAAGAACTGAGTATCACATATTCTCACTCATAAACGGAGCTTGAACAATTGTCGTAATACTATAAGAAAAAGACTGACAATAGCAGGAAACTGTGGAGGGCAGGGAGAGAAGTCTGACTGGCAGTAGTGGGAATCTGCTGGGGAAGGGAGGGGCACATCTCATCAACAAGAGTACCTGCATAATGAACATTTGTATACCTAACCCTGAATTATACCCCACATCTTTAAAATAAAAAAATTAAAAGTAAAAAAACAAAAGTGACTAGACCTCTACACAAATTAATAAGAATGAAACTAAAAGAAAAATAAAGAATAGTATGAACATAGCATATTCTATAGGGAATAGAGCATAACAGTGGCTCATTGGTATGGGTACGATTATCAATTGAGGAATAGAGAAAAACAAAGAATAAACCTAATGTTGGTGAGTTAATAATGTCCTCCTGTTAAAGTTACACTTGCCATGACTTCCCTGAAACACTTAAAAATAAAATAGCAAAATGATAAATTAAGATCTGCTCTGAGTCCAGCAAGAGACAGAGTTCTTTGGGTACACACCATTTCTAAATATTTCACTTCTAAATTCTGTATCATCTTGGTATATTTACTTGTGTTTAATGAAAGACTTGGGAATTCAGAATAGATTTTTTTGTTAAGTGCTTCAGATACCAGTGAGTCAGGAGGAGAAGAAATTCAAATATTATGCACAGTGGCAGGACTGTAGCAGTAATCTTCCACAGAGAGTCGAGACACCAAGGCTTCTTTGCCAGGAAGCAGTGTTCATTTGTGCCAGTACCAGCTCAGCAGATTCACATCCAAAGGCTGAGCCCAGAATGCAGCAGGGCATTGCCTTATATACCTTTGTTAACTTCTCTTTACATTGTAACCCCTTTGTCTTCCTTATAAGGTAATATATTGGCGCCATACAATTTGATTGGATTTTCCATAGCTTGGGGTTACTTAGTCTTACATGTTGCACATTGATTGATTTTACATAACCATCTAATTTACACGTCCTATTTGCTGATTGGTTTATAGGATTGCTGTTCTGATTGGTTTCTGCCAAAAGCTTAAACATGTAGCCAGCCAAAATAAAAGGCCCATGAAAAAGAAAGCACAAAGAAGCAGGAAGTAACTTATTTTCCCTTTTCTTACTCCTGCATTTTAGAAAGGCCCCTATATCATTCCCCTCTTTGATACTCAGACCCTTGTGGGGTCAAAGAACATTATCTTGATTTAGGGGCTTGTGTTGTCATAGCATCATTTTTCTTTCAACCATGGTCTCAATGAGATTGGAGATAGATCTCATGACTAGAGGGGCAAGGCAGAGTAGGATTAGACATATTCCTACAATTGCTAATATGGTCCCTATGAGTTTTGAATCCCCTGAAGGCTGAGAACCATCCCCAAAACAAGTTTCCAGGGTTCCGTCTTTTCCAGGTTTGAACAGGTACATGTGCTATTAGTAACCTTTTGCCACAGGTCCAGCTGTCTGGAGCAACCATTGCCAGACATACAGCAAAAACCAAGGCAAGAATTATAGCAATAGGCACTAGCAAAGGATGATACTGCATTACAATGTACCATAGTCTGTTTGTTAGGTGGTCGACTCCTCAGGTTTCTGCCATGCATAGATTAGTCAGCTTCTGGAGTGACTAAAGCAGTGTCATTGCCCTCTAAGGTCCTGGGGTCACAACTTGCTTTCTTCAGATAGTCAGCTTTCCCAGCACAGACGGTCAGAAGGGCATTCCCAGACTCGGAATGCCAGTTTCACTCTGCTGTGATGAATCCAGGGGCCCATCTCTGCTACCTTTATTGCAGTAGTGGTGGACAAAATGACAGTAAAAGAACCTCTCCAAAGAGTCTTTAGGGGCTGGATGTTCCATTCTTTTACCCAACAGCATCTCCTGGTTTAAAGGGGTGAGCATCTGTGGTTAAGCTTATAGGCAACTACTCTCTAACCCAATGATGCATAGCAGTGAGAGCCAAGCCAAGAGTTTGCATTTGCTGTCTTAGAGCAAGATTACCCACCTCCTTTTTTTAAAAATCTTTTTTAACTTTGAATTTTTTTATTTTAAAGATGTGGGGAACAACTCAGGGTTAGGTATACAAATGTTCATTATGCAGGTACCCTTGTTGATGAGGTGTGTTCTCCTTCCCCAGGCAGATTCCCACTACTGCCAATTCTTTTCTTATAGTATTACATAATTGTTCAAGGTCCACTTATGAGTAAGAACATGTGAAACTCAGTTCTCTGTTTCTGTAAAAGATCACTCAGTATTATAGACTCTAAGATCATCCAGGTTGCTGTGAAGTTCATGATTTTGTTCTTCTTTATGGCTGTGTAATATTCCATCGTGTATATGTACCACATTTCTTTTATCCAGTCCTCTATTGATGGATGGCACAGTTGGTTCCATGTTCTTGATATTGTGAACAAATGCTGCAATAAACATATATGTGCAGGTATCTTTTTTATAGAGCAATTTGAGTTCTTCCAGGTATATTCCCAGTAGGGGGATTGCAGAACCATATGGAAGGTCAATTTTTAGATCTTTTAGGAATCCTACACTGTTTTCCACAGAGGCTGTACTAGTTTGCACTCCCACCAACAGTGTAGAAGTGTTCCCTATTCACCGCATCCTCGTCAATGTCTGTTATTTTTTGACTTATTAATGATAGCCATCCTGACTGGAGTTAGGTGTATCTCAGTGTAGTTTTAATTTGCATTTCTTTGATGACTAGTGAGGCTGAGCAGTTTTTCATGTAATTGTTACCCACCTCTTTTAAATCCTCCTTTATACCCTTAACAATGGGGGGAGGGCACACGTAAAGAATTTCAAAAGGGTGAACCCTGTCTGCTTAGTGCAACTAGACCTAATTCTTAACAAAACAATTGGCAACAGTTGATCCCAACGTAGGTGGGTTTCCTGACATAGCTTTCTTAGCTGTAATTTCAGAGTCCAGTTCATTTGTTCCACCTTTCCAGAGCTCTGGAGACAGTAAGTGATGTGTAATTTCCATGTGATTCCTAAACCCTGTGCTGTTGACTGTATTACCTCAGTTACAAATGCTGGCCCATTGTCTGACCCTATAGTGATTGGGATTCCAAGTCGGGGAATGATTTCCTTTAGAAGCAGCCATGCCACTTCATGTGCATTTTCGGTGTGGGTAAGAAATGCTTCTACCCAACCTGAGAAAGTACATACAAAAACTAAGAGACATTTGTAGTCCCTGACCCAGGGAAGCTCAGTAAAGTCCACAACTATATTTTCTTTTTTTTTTTTTTTTTTTTTGCGCTGGAGTCTCACTCTGCCATCCAGACTGGAGTGCAGTGGCCGCTCCCGGCCACTGCAGCCTCGATCTGCTGGGCTCCGGTGAGCCTTCCACCTTAGCCTTCCAAGTAGCTGGAACTACAGGCGTGCACTACCACACCCGGCTAATTTTATTTTATTTTATTTTTTTATTGTAGAGATGAGGTCTCGCCAAGTTGCCCAGGCAGGTCTCGAACCCGTTGGCTCAGGCAATCCACTCACCTCAGTCTCCCAAAGTGCGGGATTACAGGCTGAGCCACCGAGCCCAGCTCACAACTATATTTTCAAATGGAGTCCCTCCAACACTCTGTATTCCTGGGGAGATTCTAGGCCCCTTCTGTGGGTTGTTTCAGGCACATACTTCACATTGCTCACATACCGTCTGGGTTATGCTGGAGAATTGAGGAACGTAAAAATGCAGGCCTAACGTGGTCTTGAGGGTTGTCCAACCCATATGGGTTTCCTGATGTAACTGCTTGATGAAGGTTGGGGCCAAAGCCTCAGGGACAATGACTAGCCCATCCTGAAATTTCCACCATCCGCCTGGAAGATAGTCCCCATCTTCCATTTTGAACCACATCTGCTCATGCTGTGTATAATTAGGGTCCCATTCTGCCAGTGGACATGGGAACAATGCAGCAGCGAAAGTTGCTGGCTCCTTTGTTTCCTGGAAGGCTGCAAGCTTTGTCTCCCAGTCTGCCTTTCGATTTCCTTGGGCGATCCTTGAGTCTCCCCTCTGGTGTCCCCTGCAATGCATAACTGCTGCCTTCTTAGGAGCCCATACAGCATCCAACAGTTCAAGAATTTCTTTACCATACTTTGTGTCTTTTCCTCCCAAATTGATCAGGCCCTTTTCCTTATAAAGAGCCCTGTGTGCATGGAGGGTGGTGAAGGCATATTTAGAGTCATTGTGTATATTAACATTTAGTACTGTCACCAGCAGGAGAGCTCAGGTGAGTGCAATTAATTCTGTCTTTTGTGCGGAAGTTCCTTTTGGCAGAGGCTTTGCCTCAATGGTGGAGCGCAGGGTTACTACAGAGTATTCTGCAAACTGTTAGCCTTTCCTTATGAAACTGCTGCCGTCAGGGTCCCTGAGATGCTGGTCTGTCAAGTCAGGTCGGCTGGAGAATAACTTGTCCATGACCTCGATGTAATCATGACAGGGTTGACCTGGCTCAGTGGGCAGCAAGGTTGCAGGATTGAGGGGCGGTACCACTTCTAAATGAATGCATGGATTCTCACATAGCATTCCCTGATATTTGACCATCCAAGTGTTAGTCAGTCAGCATTGCCTCTTATATGCCATTAATGTCAACACCGAGTGTGGTACTCGGACTGTCAGTTCCTGACCCATAGTCTATTTGTCAGCCTCTGCCACTTGAAAGGCTGTGGCAGTGAGTCCCTGCAGGCAAGGTGGCCAGCCTTGGACAACAGTGTCAAACTGCTTGAAGAGTTATGCTACCAAGCAGTGCGAGGACCCCAGCATTTGGGTTAAGACTCCAACTGCTATTCCAGTACATTTGTGTATGTAAAAAAGGCTTAGATGTGTTGAGGAGTCCCAGGCTGGGTGTGCCAACAAGGGCCTGCTTAATTTCCTCAAAGGGCTTTTGCTTATTGCCATAACAATGGCTCCCGTTCTCTGCCCTTTGTGGTTTCATAGACAGGCTTTGCCAGTATTGGGAAGTTAAGTATCCAAATTCTATAGAACCCCACGGCCCCAAGAAATTCATGAACCTGGCATCTGGTTGTCAGAACTAGAATGGAACGGACAGCTTGCTATCTCTCCGGACCAAGTTGGTGTTGCCCCTGGGATAAATGGAATCCGAAGAATTTTACCTTCTCTTGGTTAATTTGGGCCTTCTTCTTTGAAACTTTGTAGCTGGTCTTCCATAAGAGAGTGAAGTGCTGTGACATTACTTCCATACAGTCCTTCCGTGTTTGTCCAGCCAGCAGCAGGTTGTCCATATATTGGAGAAGTGTTCAACCATACTGGTCCACTGGGAAGGCCTTTAAGTCAGATGCTAATGCTGTGCCAGTAATAACTGGGGAATTTTTGAACCCCTGTGGCAGTCTAGTCCAAGTTAACTGGCCTTTGTCACTGTTCTCAGGATTTCCCATTGAAAAGCCAAAAATCAGTTGACTCTGAGGAGACAAGTGTATACAAAAGAAAGCATCATTGAGATCTAAGCAAGTAAAGAAGGCAGCTAGACTAACAAAATTGCTCTTGGAGGCCACATATGGTTGGAGTACAGCCTGGTATTGTCCCTGAACCACCTGGCCTCTTCCACTTCCCTGGGGAGCTAGACGAAAATCTTCCAGCTCTGGACATTCATTTTTTCAGTGCCCTTCTTGGAAACAGCACATTGGTTTCACTCTAATCTCATCACTGGGCAGGGTGGCCCATTTTGCTGTTCTCCCTGCTGGCCTTGACCCTGGTCACGACCTTGGCCTCATCCTGATGGGACAGCTTCCCGTGTGTCACTCTGCCAAGGCAGCGGCAAGCAGGTCTACTTTCTCATTTTTTTGGTCTGCTTCCCTTCGGGCCTCCTGGTCTTAGTTGACAAGTACCTTTGTCATAACCTCTGTCGGCTGGCTAGGATTCATCCCAGCAAAGTACTCCAACTTTTGTAACTTTTGCTGGATGTCTTCCTGAGCCTGACTGACAAAGGACTCATATAATCATTACCTCTTCTGGTGTCCTGGGGATCATACCCCAGTGACAAGAGAGGTGGAAACACTATCTCTGCCTCTCGATTTCTGACCAATGCACCAGAAATGTAGCAGGAATCTTCCACAGAGAGATGGAACACCAAACCTTCTTTGCCAGGACCAGCATTTATCTGTGCTGGCACTGGCTCAGTGGATTCGCATCCAAAGGCTGGGCCCCAAATGCAATGGGGCATTGCCTTATATACCTTTGTTAACTTCTCTTTACATTGTAAACCCTTTGTCTTCTTTACAAGGTAACATACTGGCACCATATATTTTGATTGGATTTTCCATAGCTTGGGGCTACCATTAGTCTTACATTTTGCACATTGATTGGTTTTACATAATCATCTCATTTACATGTCCTATTAACTGATGGGTTTACAGGATTACTATTCTGATTGCTTTCTGCCAAAAGTTTAAACATGTAGCCTGCCAAAGTAAAAGGCCCATGAAAAAGAAAGCGCAAAGAAGCAGGAAGTAACTTATTTTCCCTTTTCTTACTCCCGCATTTTAGAAGGGCCCCTGCCTCAGGGCCAAAAAGTGCTGGGCAGCTCAAGTAAATCATGTTTCATTGTGATTCTTTTCAGGATAAATTACTTTCTGTTAGTTTTATAAAGCCACTTCTTTCACAATTTACTTGTTTGGGGAAACTTGCATGTGTGTGTGTGTGTGTGTGTGTGTGTGTGTGTGTGTGTGTGTGTGTGTGTGTTTTCCCAGGCAGGTGTATACAAGGCAAGTTTCAGGCTACCTGTTCAAGTTTCAGCTATTCATCTTTGCACTCCAATCAGTGCATAATTATTTCGTTGAAAAGGTTAACACTATATTAAAAAAAAATTATGTGTTTGTACAGAACTGTTTTGAAAACAGTCAGCTCAATATGTAATCACTGATAAGTACTACCTATAAGTGCTGAAAAAAGACTAGGAAGAAGTAAAGTGCAAAGAACATGCTTAGAGGGAAAAAAGAATAATCTAGTCAATGTATTTTTTTTAAATAGGCAGTTAGAATTCATTTAAACTTTTGGAAAATACTTTCATTTCGAGGGATAAGCTCATTGTACATTATGAATGAAAATCATTGTTATATTTATCATTTCCTCTTAGGACTAGCTCTAAAACTGCAGTCCAAGTTTCAGTGCAAGGGAGATTAGGGTTATCTCTATAGTAGTGGAAGAAAGAGACAGCTGTGTCTTTTGGATTCTTAATGAAGTAGATAATCTATTAAGAAAAAATAATTTATTCTTGGCTGAAAAGAACCTCAATACAAAACAATTTTCTAAAAGAAATTAACAATTACACTTACCCGTGCAAGTCACTATATATATATATATATATATATATATATTTTTTTTTTTTTTTTTTTTTGGCAGTTTCAGCTGATTAATATGCACAGTCTTAGGCCAGGGTCTCTCAATACTCAATGTGCATAAAAATCATCAGAAAATCTTGTGAAAATGCAGACTCTGACTCAGGAGGTTCTAGGATGAGGCCTGGCATCTGTATTTCTAACAAGCTCCCGGGTGATATTGCTACCAGTTCACTGACCACACTTTCAAATAGATGTTTTAAATTTGATCCTATCTTTTAGAGGCAGCCATCCATAGGAAAAGCCCTATTATTTGTAGAACAAAACTACTTTGTTAATATGCATGTATTATAAAATTGATTTACATACAATAAGATTTCTTACAAATGGCCTATTCTTAATTATAGGAAAAAATACTGTTTAAAAATTTTCTTTTTCTACAGTCTAATCTCAAAAGAGTAGAAAATCAGAGACACTCTCCCAATTTTCATGAACACCGCAACTGCCATTTTATTCAATTCAATAAATATGTGCAATGCTCTCGGTCCAAAGATTATAATGATACACTAGGCAGAAATGGTTTCAGCCCACTCAAAACTTACAGTAAGTGAGGGAGACCAATAACGAACCAGACTCCTGATGATGCAGTGTTATGAGGTTATTTATAGTAGGGGAAGTGGCGAAGTGTAGAGTGCAGTAGGCACATGCATGCAAGAAACCCCAGGAAACCAATGTGAGAAGCAGGATATAAGAGTATTTTCAATCATGGTCAACATTGCACGCGTATTAGATGTTCTGCTAGCTTTTAACTGACAATCATGGTGGGGACATTTTACTTAGGTAAGAATATGTTTGCTGAGTCGCTTTTAATACATAACTGTCAGTATTGTGTACACAGTCCAGGTATCGTGAGTCCACATAAACAGCGCCTGTTCCTCCTTAATGGAGAGATGTATAACAGCCACTGAATTCCAGAGTGAATGGTCACCTCCTCACTCCACTACCACCACCACCGCCACAATACCCTCTCTTTATCTCAAGGCATACTTGTGGAGTAATTCAACAAGTCTGGCTTTCTCTAACTGCTCTGGATCTGAATGGATTCACAGAACCCCAAGACTCCGAAAGCACAATTTTAACAATCCACTACCTTAACAAAAAGTGATAAAATGCAGGATTTTAAGCCTCAGCCATGCAGTTGGACATATTTATTGGCAGAGAAAAGAGATTTTTAGTGCCTTTAGAGAACCCCCAAAGTTACATGTCTGATTATCTACTGGAAAAATCAATGCAATGGATGAATGCCTATTTTGGCAAAGAATGTATTCTAAGAAATCAGAAGAATTATTAAAGGAGGTTGGGAGGTGGTAAGAAAAGCAGGGTAGTACTCTAGAAGGAACAGAGGGCCAAATATTAAACAAAACATTATGAAATGAGCAAGAAAGCATATATTTCACATCAGAGCCTTTAGAAACATAAAACAAGGAGAAACAGGGATTAGGAAGAATATACAGAATATAGAAGGCCAGGTAGCGTTGAGAGCTGGTAGGAAAAGATTAGGGAAGGAACTTCTTGTCCGACAGGCCCTGGTGGTGCAAGAGAAGCTTCTTTCACTCTAAGCTCTCAGAGTTGAGTCATCAGCAACAGTGGACAAGTCATCCTTTCTAGAGACCAGGGCAAGCAGAGCGTCTCAATTCTCAGTAAAAGGTACATTGAAAGTGCTGTATGTTAAGGCTGTACCTTTAGTGTGATGGTTAAGAAGCTTCCTAGCCTTTCTGAACTTTAGTTTCTTTTTCTTTTCTTATTTTTCATTTTTTGAGTTGGGGTCTTACTCTGTCACCCAGGCTGGTGTGCAGTTGCACTATCACAGCTTCTGCAGCCTCAATCTGGGGGCCTTAGGCAATCTTTCAACCTCCGCCTCCCAAGTAGCTGGGACTACAGGCATGTGCCACCACGCCCAGCTAATTTTTTGATTTATTGTAGAGACGAGGCCTCGCCATGTGTACCTGCGCTTTTCATTGTTGTAATCTATATAAAACACATAGCTTAATATCTGGTAGCCATTTGTTATCACTGTTACTGTGTTACCCTGAGTAAGCGCTATTGAGCTTACCAGATTCCTTTTCTCCTCAAATCTCTCTTTCCTTTCTCTTCTCTCCACTCTTTCTGTCTCTGTCTGCATCTCTGTTTCTTTCTCTCTCTCTCTCCCGCTCTCCCTGTCTTAGAAACAGTCTGTTTAAAAGGAAAATGACTGCTTGAGTGAAAGTGCAATCCAGTTATTAAACCTTCCACCATTCTGGACAGATTTGCTGGGAATAAAGGCAAACTCCGTGACATTTTGCCTCTGGTTGTGTTTACTTTCATTTGGGCAGAAGAGTAGACAATGTGTGCAGAGGCTTTGTGGTCACAAGCTGCAATCATAGGAAGATCTGCTTTGATAGGTAGGTTGTTTTTGTTTTTATGTTTAGAATGTGGCTGACATTGTTTGAAGAGGCTTCATTACTGGGAGCTTGTTACAGCTGCCACATGTATCCTGCCTTTGTTTTTCAAATATTCTTTTTTTTTTCCTGATCAAAATAGAATTTTAAAATGTTCCTCATACATACATCTCTAAAGAAAATAAAATTCAACCCTAATGCTACACTGCGGAGAGTCATTTCACATGTTGATATATTTATACATAGTCATTTTTTATGCATGTGTATGTATATTTTAACTAAGCTGAGATTATTCAGTATATATGGATTGTAAAACATGGTTTCTACTTAACTTTATCCCATAAGCAATTCTCCATGAAAACTTAAATTTGAACAAAAACATACAAAAATAGAAAATTTTCTTTTAAATAACAATTCACTTTAAAAATAATAATATGTATACCTCAAAAATGGTTTGAGGTGTCTATTTAACATTTTATATTACATTTTATTTTTTATTTTCCTATATACGCCCTTGCAATAATGATAGATAAATAATTAAATTATAAACAGTATTTGCTCTGCCACTTTCAAGTCATGTGACAAAGCAAGAATTCAAGTCCAGTTTTGTCAAACTCCCAAGCCTCTCCCCTTAACCATAGGACTTAACTTGCATCACTTTTGTTTAATATTCCTGAGTAGCATGTTATGGCTCAAGTGCACTGGAATTATTCTTCTCTTAGAATATATTTTCTGCTCTTCAAGTTTAGAAATGTCTCCCAATTCAGTGGAAGAATTTAAAGTAATTCTAGCATTGAGAATGTTCCCAATGACTTTTGCAACCCATCAAGTGCCTTCATGCAAAAAATAAAATAATGCAATTTTCATTAAATGTCACTCTTGATGAAATAGATATAGAAAATTAGCATGTTATAAAACAATGAGTGGATTAATTTATTATAAATAGTAATTATAAGCCGGGCTCGGTGGCTCAGCCTGTAATCCCAGTGCTTTTGGAGGCTGAGGTGAGTGAATTGCCTGAGCCCGCGGGTTCTAGACCTGCTTGGGCAACTTGGCGAGACCTCATCTCTACAATAAATCATAAAATTAACCGGGAGTGATAGCACATGCCTGTAGTTCCAGCTACTTGGAAGGCTGAGGCGGAAGGATCGCCAGAGCCCAGAAAGTCGAGGCTGCGGTGGCCAGGAGCGGCCACTGCACTCCAGTCTGGGTGACAGAGTGAGACTCCAACTCAAAAAAAAATAGAATTATTATAGCCTCCTGACACCCATTGACACCTGTTGAAACACTTGTGATGCTAATTCATTTTATAGGCAGAATCACAATTTTAAGAGTGTGAAGGGGTCTGAAAACTGCTCTGGTGTTTTAGACAATAGTAAATTAGGCAGAGAAATAAAAGTTCTCAGGAAGTAGGTGGGACATTTTGCTAACTTGAAAATCATGTCCCCAAAGAGTTTAAATCAGGCCTAGTCTTTATTTATTATACTGTAATTTCAATGAGATATAACATTAATGAATTTATAGCTAAATACATAAAACTTAAATGGTGCTCTCATTTGTATTAAATTGTAATATTAAGACCATTTAAAAATGTTAAAATACTTATAATCATAGTATTCATACTCATGTAACTCATATAGTAGTGATAGTTGTATTATTTTAACAAAAATATTGATTTATTTTGATGAAGGAGAGAGAATATAGATGGCTTTGTGCTACTGAAGAGGACCTTCTGGCAGCTAGTACATCAGATACCAGGAGATGTCAAATCACAGGCATCAAAATAAACAGTGGAAGCCTTGCAATTATTCACAGGAGTAATTTTTAAATCATAAACAGCCAACGTGTACCTTGAAAATTATGTTATCTGAATTTTGCTGATAACATAAATTATAAAATTACTGGATGCTCAGGATAGTTCACATGCAAAGCTACCAAACTAGCAGAATGTAATCATGAAGTTCCAAAATGATTCAAATTCTTTGAACTTGATAAGAAAAGACTTGTAGTGGCTGTAATGGGTTATATCACTATGAAAATTATTAGAAAAATCAGATTTTTTTTCTAATTAATATTACACAAAGATGAGGATGTGGCTAGTATTGCACTTCAAGAAGAGAAAGAAATAGGGTAAGAGAAGAGAAATGTAAATTTTTCTAGGAATTAGCAAGTAAATCTGTTACTGAAGACAAAGCTTGTAAGAACTACTTTAGGTAATATGGGAATCAGGACATCCAATCCAGAAAACCGATACCTTTGAGCTTTAATATAAACAGGAAGTTTTAGGCTAAAGTGAATAAACCCTTGTCATTCTTAGCTTTTGTCACAATTATTGTAATAATCTGGATTCAATTATATATGACAATAAAGTGTCCAATTATTTCAGTGAACAACAATCGAGTCTTTGTTTGCTTGTCAAACTATCAAAGGCATTGCATACCAACAAGGAAATGATCAACATTTTAATTGAGTGTGCACGTACACACACACACACACACACACACACACACACACACACACACATACACACACACACAATAGAGGTCTACTATGGGAGAAATAATTGAAGAGGGATATTTGTGGCAGTAGCAAAATGAAAGTTAAAATGATCATATACATAGAAAATTCCAAATAACCTACAAACATTTAGAATGACTATGTGCATTGAGCTGGATTATGTGGTCCATACATGAAAATGAATTGTATCTCTATATTTGAACAACAACCAATTGAAAAATAAATTTTTAAAAACCATAATATTTACAATAATATGGATAAAATAAAGTCTCTAGAAATAAATCCAGTAAAAGATGTGCAAGGCATTAAAAACTACAATGTATTACTGAGACTAGTTAAAGGAGATCTAAATAAACAGAGAAATATGCCATACCCATGGATCAGATGAGTCAATATTACTAAAATGTCAAAATTCACCTTATTTATATATAAAGTCAATTCAGTTTGAACACAGTTTCATGTATACACACACAAGTACAAATTGACAAGCAAGCATTTAAATGGAAATGATAAGGCTTATGAAATCGTAATGAAGAAATCTTAAAGAAGAGCAAATCTATAGGACTTATATGATCAGATTTCAAGATTTACCATAAAGCATTAGTAATTAAGACAGTGTGGCCTAAACTCAAGGCTACATATAATCCAATAGACTAGATAGAATAAAGAATACAGAAAAAGACACAAACGTAAGTGGTCAAGTGATTCATGGCAAAGGTGAAATTTAGTGAGGAAAGAATATCTTTTTTAATGAATGGTACTCATTTTTTGGGTCCATATGGAGAGTAAAGTGAATTCTACTTTATACCATACGCAAAGAAAATTTCAAGATGAATCAGAGAATATAATTTTTAAAAAGCTTCTAGAAGAAATAATGGGATAATATTTTCATAATCTTTGGAGGCAAAGATTTCTTAAGCAGGAGACACAAAAGCCCTAACCACTAAAAATATATATTTATAATTGGACTCTATTAAATTAAGAAACTGTTGATTACAATTCATCATCTAGAATATAAAAGCTATCCACAGACTGGAAAAAAATACTGTAATACATATATTTAATGCTGTACGCATTTCCAAACGCTTTAAAGAGCTACTATTAATAGTGTTTTTTTTTAAATCAAACAACAACAAAAAGCAAAAGACATAAATAAGCTTTTGAAAAAGTGTTTAACATTAATCATTAAAGAAATAAAAATGGAAACTAACACTATAGGGGAGATCTACTTCTGTAATAGTGGCATGAGGAGCTCCATGGATCCACTCATTGATGAAGCTACCATGAATAGTAACAATATTTGGGCTCGATGGCTCAGCCTGTAATCCCGCGCCTTTGAGAAGGCTGAGGTAAGTGGATTGCCTGAGCCCACGGGCACTCCAGTCTGGGCGACAGAGTGAGACTCCAACTCAAAAATAAATAAATAAATAAATAAATGAGGTAACATTTATAGTCTGTAGAAATGGTCCTAAAAGCAGACAGCAAATGAAGAAATATTTTACCAAAAGAATAGTCTAAATCTCAATAAGAACAGTAAGAGTCTAACACGGTTGAACCGTGATCTGATCCCTCCCTCCGTGACCCCTGGTAACTCAGCATGGAAGCTCTACTACAGGAAGGTATGGACAAAAATATGGGAATCTCTCTCTCCCTGGCTCCAAGGCAAGGTTATTAAATCTCACTGGAGAGGGCAGGCCACCAGCAATTCTCATTTCCTCTAACTTTTTTTGCAGAGGCAAAATTCCAGGTAACTGTGGCCAAGAGGTTGGGGGCTTTCTCTTTCTCCACCCAGCATCCACTGATAGGATCATAGCTCAACTCTTAGTGCACTAGAATAAAAATACAGGAGCCCTGATTGTCCTTAACCCAAACGATACATAGACTCCAGGCTTTATATCTGGAGAGGCAAACCAAGAAGAACAGAGGCTACCACCCCTTCAGCCCTGGTCCAAAAACAATGGTATTACTCCAAGAGAAATGGGCCACTATTCACACTCGAAGCTCAGAAGAGTGGCTCAGAGCTACTACCAAAAGGGAGAAGCTGGGCATAAGAATAGGAAGTGAATTTATTTAGAAGAGAATTAGGAGGGGGAAGCTGGAGACTTCATTGCTTTGTAAAGCAATGAAGATGTTGGTGATAAACAATTAAAAGGTGCCTTATGACAGAAACAAAATAAACTGTAGGCCATCTTGTTTACCAGAGAGAATCAGGCAAAGAGACAGTTAAGAAGAGATCTCCAGGGGTCATAACCAAATAAAAAGGTCAACATCAAAAACTACCTCTGTAGAGTGGCTAAAATTTAATTGGGTTGGACTATGGAGCAATTTATATTTCAGGGTATTGTTGAAAACAATAAAGCAACCGGCTGGCAAGTAGTATAGTCAAACAGTTGGGTGAGATACCAAAAGAAACAGACAGCTCAACAGAAAGATTTAAACAAGAGACAAAGAGAGCCCTGTTAAAACCACTATCATTTCAGGGTGACTATGCACATGTCCATGAATGTACCCTTTGAGGCATGACATGAGAGGCTTTATTCCATGGGAAAATACACTTTACTAAAATAGTCCATCCTAAATTGCTGAAAAAATAAACAGACAACATCAACAACAAGATCCAGAGAAAGAGTAAGGATTCAAAGTTGTTACAAGCATATTTTTTAAGTGTACAGATTTCATCAAAATATATGAGACATTAAAAGAAACAGGAAAGTGTGACTCATACAAAAAAAGGTAAAAAAGCAGGCAACAGAAAATGCCTGTGAAAAAGCCCATATGTCATACTTAAAAGACACTAACTTCAAAACAGCCATATATCTATATTAATAGAACTAAAGCAAACCATAATTAAGGAAATAAAGAAAGGTATGATGATAATGTCTCTTCGTATAGAGAAAAAATTATTTAAAAAATAAGAACCAAATGTAAATTCTGAAGTTGAAATGTATAATAACTGAAATAAAAAAATTCACTAAGGGTGCTAAACAATAGATATGAACTAGCAGAAGAAAGAATCAATGAACTTAAAGCTGTAGTTTTAGAGATTATACAATCAAAAAAATTGAGAGCAAAATGTACAAAGAAAAATGAACAGAGTCTTAAAGAAATGTGAAACACCATAAAGTTCACCAACATACACACAATGAGGGAACCAGAAGAGGAGAGACATTAAAAAAAAAAAAAAGCAGAAAAAATACTTGAAAAGACAATGGTTGAAAACTCTTCAAATTTGATGAAAAACATTAATTTATACATGGGGAAGCTTAAAGAACTCTAAGTAGAAAAAAAGTCAAGAGATCTACACAAAGGTACATCGTAGTAAAATGGTTAGAGACAAACACAAAAAGAAAAATCTTAAAAGCAGCAAGAGAAAAAAATACTTACCCTGTACATGGAAACTCCAATAGAATTAAAGGTTGGCTTTTCTATTTTTATATTTTTTAAATGATATATTATAGTTGTAAATATTTCTGGGGTACATGGGATATTTTGATACAGGTATACAATGAGTAATCATCAAATCAGGGTAGTTGGGATATCCATTATCTTAAATATTTATATTTCTTTGTGGCAAGAACATTATAATTCTTCTCTTTAACTATTTTGAAATATATAATAAATTGTTAACTATGATTTTCCTATATTCCCTATATTTGATACTGTGCTATCAAATACTAGAACTTATTCCTTCTAACAGCAGATTTCATAAAAAAGAATAAGGGCTTAAATTCAATCAATTTAACTATCTCAAAAGTTTTAGAGAAGAAATGAAGGCATTTTCAGATTAAGTATAACTGAGAATAACCACCTTACAAGAAATCTAAAACAAGTTTCTCTGGCTGAAATTAAGTACCCAGATAGAAATGCAAATCCACATGAAAAAAACAAAGAGAACCCATAAAAGTAATTATGTAGTTATAAAAGACTTTAGTAATGTGTATTTTTTCGTTGTTTTCTTAAGTGAGTTAAAAATCAATTGTATAAAATATTATATTATTGAATGAAATATATAGAAATCTAATATATTTGACAGCAATATCACAAAGGAGGTAGATGGGAAAAAAGCAGAACTGGAGTAAAGAAGTTATCCCAGATGGTAATCTGAATACATGAGTACGAATAAAGAGAACAAGAAATGGTAAATTTAAAGGTTAACACAGTGAACTCTATCAATAAATACCTACTCTCCTTTCTTCTTTCAATGTCATTAAAGGTATATGATTATGTAAAGTAATAATTATAACAATAATTTTTGTTGGGTTTTTAACAGATAGAGATGTAATATGTATAACAGTAAAAGTACAAAAGGGGAAAGGTGGAATAGGGCTATATAGAAGTAATGTTTTTATATTTCATTGAAATTAACAGTATAAATCTGACCTAGATTCTTATAAATTAAAACATGTAGAGTAAGCCCTGGAATACCATCCCAAGATAATAAAAATATGAGGAGAAAAGTCAAATGGCTTCAGTGGTAAACACTTACAAATGTTTAAAGAATAATAAACACCAATCTTTCACAAACTCTTCCAAAGAATAGATAAAGAGAGAAAACTTCCCAACTCATTCCAAGAGAACAGTTCTCCCTGACCAAAGCCAGACCAAGCTCACAAGAAAACTACATACTAATATCCTTTAGCAAAAATGTCTAATGGACTATTACCAAACTAAATCCAGTAACATATATAAAGGATTATCCACCATGACCAAACAGGCAATTTTAACAACTAAATATCAATTAATGTAATACACTATTTAAAATTATAGAACAAAAATCATATGATCATCACAATAGATGCAGAAATGCATTTGAAAAATTAAATCGCACCGGGCTTGGTGGCTCAGCCTGTAATCCCGTGCCTTCAGGAGGCTGAGGTGAGTGGATTGCCTGAGCCCACGGGTTCGAGACCTGCCTGGGCAGCGAAATCTCATCTCTACAGTAAATCAAAAAATCAGCCGGGTGTGGTAGTGCATGCCTGTAATTCCGGCTACTTGGAAGGCTGAGGTGGAAGGATCGCCTGAGCCCAGCAGGTCGAGGCTGCGGTGGCTGGGAGCGGCCACTGCACTCCAGTCTGGGTGACAGAGTGAGACTCCAACTCAAAAAAAAAAAAAAAAAAATTAAATCGCTTTGAGGATAAATATATTCAACAAACTAAGGGAACTTGCTTAATCTGATAAAGGTCATCTACAGAAAACTAACAGCTACCATCATAAATAATGGTAAAAGACTTGATTTTTTCCCATTGAGACAGGGACAAGCCAAGAATGTCAGTTCTCATCATTTCTATTCAATTTTGCACTGAGTTTTTTGCCAGAGCAATTAGGAAACAAAATGGGAAAAAGCTATTGATACCAGAAAGGAAGAAGTAAAACTGTCTCTATTTTCAGTTGATGTGCTCTTATATCTAGACAATCTTGAAGAAGCCACTAAAATATATTTAGGACTGATAAACTAGTTCTGCAAATTTGCTCAGAAAGGTCAATATATGAAAATAATTCTATTTCTATACACAAAAATAACTCAAAATATAATTAATAAAATTCTGTTTATAATAGCATCAAAAGATAAAACACTTAGGAAAAAATTAATAACACATATTCTGAATACTGTAACACATTGTTGAAAAAAACTAAATACCTAAAACAATAGAAAGACAATCCATATGGACATGATTTAGAAGAACTAATATTTTTAAATGGGAATGTTCTCCAAATTGATCTATAGATTCAGTGAAAACCCAATTAAAATTGCAGCTGACTTCCGTAAAGAAATTGACAAGTTTATCTAATAATTCATGTGGGAATGCAGGGGATCTTTAAAAGGTAAAAGACTCTTTAAAAGGAAAAAAAGTTGAAGTACTCACACATCTTGATTTCAAAACATACGACAAAGCAATAACCATCAAGACAGTATGGTAATGGGATAAGGGCAGACAGAATCAGAAATAAACCCTCATATTGATGGTCAAATGACTTATAATAAGGATCTTAAGACAATTCAAAGGCAAAAGAATGGTGTTTTCAACAAATGTCACTGGGATAACTAGGTATCTACACAAAAAAGAATAAAGTTAGACTTTTTCCTCAAGCCATACCTAAAAAAATTAATTCAAAATGCAATGTTGTCTAAATGAAAGAGTTAAACTATAAAATTCTCTGGAGAAAACATACAAGAACATCTTCATAATCTTGGGCTAGACGTATTCTTAGATGTGATGCCAAAAACACATACAAAACAAAAAAAAAGCTGGAGGGGGAGAGAGAAAGAAATTAGACTTCATCAAAATTTAAAACTTTTCCGTTTCAAAAGACACCATCAAGATAGTGAAAATATAACCCATGGAATGGGAGAAAATATTTCCAAATCATGTATCTGATAAGGAACTTGTGTCCAGAGTGTGTAGAGAACACTCACAATTCATTAATGAAACAAAAAATCTAATTAGAAAATGGTCAAAGTAGCTGAATAGACACTTGTCCACAGAAGATATATGCAAATGACCAATAAGCACATGAAAAGTGACTCAACAACATTAACCATCAGTGAAATGTAAATCAAAACCATAATTAGAGATCACTTTATGCCCCTCAGAAATCTACAATAAACAAAACCATAGCAAATGCTGATAAAATGCTAGAGAAATTGGAACTCAGACACTACTGTTAGTAATGTAAAATGGTACAATTGCTTTGGAAAACAGTCTGGCAGTTCCTCAAAATGTTAAACATAGTTATCATAAGATGCAGCAATCCTACTCCTAGCTATATGTCCAAGAGAAATGAAAACATACATCCACACAAAAATTTGTACACAAATGTTAACAAAAATACTATTCATAATAGTTAAAATATAGGGACAATTCAAATATTCATCAGTTAGTGAATGTGTGTATATATATATATATATATACACACTCATTTATATGTGCATACATACACAGACACATATATGATGTGGTATATATGTGTATTAGTTCCCTATTGCTTCTGTTACTACAAACTTACTGGTTTAAAGCAACACTGGTTTATTATATTATAATCCTGGAGGTCAGAGGTTCTAAAATGGGTGTCAATAAAAGAGACTCTGGTGGATAATTCATTTTCTTGATTATTCCAATTTCTAAAAGCTTCCCTAATTCCTCATTTCATGGCCCTACAAAATACAGCCTTTCCTCCCATGCTTCTATAACCAGATCATTTTCTTTCTAACTTGCACTCTCTTGCCTCTCTCTTATAAAGCCCCAGTGATTACACTGGGCCTACCCAGATACTCCAGAATAATCTCCCCATCACAAGATTGTTAACTTAATCAGATCTTCAAAGTACCTTTTGCTATTTAAGGTAACATATTCACAGGTTCTGGGAATTAGTATATGGATGTATTAATATTTTGGGAAGAGCATTATTCTGTAAACCACACCAAACAGATTTTTTTTTATTCAACAACAACAAGGAATGAATTATCAAGCTTCAATATGGACAATCATTAAAAACATTATGCTAAGTGAAAGAAGCTAGTCACAAAAGACCACAATATTTTATTATTCCATTTATATAAAATGTTCAGAATATGTAAATCTATACTGCCAAAAAGTAGGTTAATGGTTTTCTACAGCAGAGAGGTTGGGGGAAATAAGGAATAACTGCTAATGGGTATAGGATTTCTTGGTTTTGAGGTGATACAAATGTTTCAAAATTAATTGTGGCAACCCCTTCACAATTCTGTGAATATATATTAAAAGCCATTGAATGATGTACTTTAAATGACTGAATTGTAAAGCTATTATTAAAAAACAAAACAAAACAAAACAAAAACCAACTAACACTACACAACTACCAGAATCTCCATCTAACAAAATACAGATATTCTAGTTGATACATATCCTTGTTACCAAAATGCCAGGGGTTTAGTCTGCGTCTTGTTGTTCACTAAACAGAAAGCAAAACTGAGACAAAGAATATTGCTAAAGAAGAAGTTTTTTATTAGGATAACATCAGCTGAGGAGAATGGGAGATCAGACTGAAATCTCTCTCACCAACAGACTAAAAATGGTGGTTTATATAGTGGGAAAAGAATGTAACTACGTGTGGATAAACAGGAATTAAGGAGTGTTGGCAGCCAGCAGTGGAGGCCTGCCTGAGGGTTAGGGATTCAGCCAGGCTGTGGACCCTGAGACCACTAGGACGAGTTCAGGAGCTGAAGGCCCATTGCCTCTTCCCTTCTTTGCTGTTTTGGCACGTTCCACTACCAGGGACTTTGATGATCTAAGCATGAAGTTCTGAGAGTACGATAGAATTCCAGTACGATAGGACTCCAATAGGAATCCATTGTTCCCGTTTCTCACAGACTGCGATTTCGGCTTTAAACTTAACATAATTCAAACTCAGGTCACATTTGGGAGCCTTTAATATGGTACAAGCTTCTTTAAAGATTTAATAGTAAGCCGGGCTCGGTGGCTTAGCTTGTAATCCTGCACCTTTGGGAGGCTGAGCGTTGAACCCGGGACTCTAATGAGAGAGATAGAGACCACAAAGAGCCAGCTCCGATGCAAACACATGAGGGTCTTTATTCAGGCTCAAGTCTGGGCTCATGCATGAAGCCCGTAGAGGCTTCATGGACCAGAGCCTTGATTCACAATGGCAAGTAGTTTTTATGCACAATTACAGAGGGAGGGGAAAGAACTTTAAACTTGATTTTACATGATTGGGTAATTTCTCCTAATGGGTACAGGAAAACTTGGTATTGGTGGGTGCTGCCCGTGATTGACAGAAACCCACTTAATGGGCAGAGTGGAATGTTAGATAAGTTAGGTCCATGCAGTCCCTGCGTATGAAGTAACCTGAGCCGGCAGGCAAAGGGTTACATTAGCCCTTTAAGTTTCCATCCCAAGGTATGCTTAGGAAAGCTTGTTTGCTTAACATTTACATAACATAACATGGTCATTATGGGACAACAAAAGCCAAACTTAACAAAGTTTTAAATATGAATGCTGCAAACACATACAGTGAATGTGGGGTAGAAATTCATATACTAATTCTGGGAATTTATAAAATATCACAAGTGTATTATAGCAAGGCGGTTTCTTTTATAAAAGTCTTTGTTCCCTTCAGGTTTACATAGCCACTGCGTGTAAATTATCACTGGGATAAAAACCGGTGATAGAGAGCAGCTGGTGCCTCTGAGTCTGCTGCCACCTCGTAGGAATGTCTGAAAGGGGCTTATCGCTTTATCATTTACATCCCGTTGTAAAAGCAGAAGTTAGCCTACTAATTTGGGGCTGACAATGCTTAACCCAAGAGTTCTAAATACAAACACTACTTAAGCCATTATACAATTGGTCACGACCCGGCACCCGACATATGCCTAATTCTCCGGGGTCTGAGGTAAGATTTAAAGTACTAAGATTTCATTTGAGGTAGAATTTAAAGTACTAAGATTTCATAAAATACATGAGGTAGGAATACACAAAATATATAGTAGACATGAGGTGGGGATATATGAAATATAGTGAACTAAATGCTACTTTTACAGCAAATATGATTTTTTTAAGTTTCTTGGTTTCTTGGGTCTCTCAATAGCATGCTCTTAACCTAAATCTATTGTTGTCCTCTCATGAGGTGAATGGATTGCCTGAGCCCGCGGTTCGAGACCCGCCTGGGCAGTGAGACCTCATCTCTACAATAAATCAAAAAATCAACTGGGCATGGTAGTGCATGCCTGTAATTCCGGCTACTTGGAAGACTGAGGCAGAAGGATCGCCGGAGCCCAGCAGGTCGAGGCTGCAGTGGCTGGGAGCGGCCACTGCACTCCAGTCTGGGTGACAGAGTGAGACTCCAACTCAAAAAAAAAAAAAAAAAAAAAAATTTAATAGTATATTTGTAGAATTAGTATATACGTACAAAGTGCTGTTTCAACCTTAATAATACAGATAAATATCTAGAGCTACTAGAAACGGCCCAGCACAAGCTTTGGGCTGGGTCACATTCCTTAGGAATTGGTTTGGGCTATAATTAAGAGTTTCTATAGTGTAGGTAGAATTAGCATAAGATAGAGAGGAATTGGGATTTAGGTTGAATATTAGGTGTTGGGTATGCATAGGTTTGAAAAGTTATAGATTATTGGAATATTATGATATTAGAATTGTTATATTGCTTTTAAGAAATATTAGCCAAGCATGAGGAACAGTGAGATAGTTTTGGGATCCCCATTCATCATACTCCAGGAAACACCTGGTGGGTGGGGGACACCCTTCATCCACCTGGCTCTATGTTCATGTAAATGTCTTGTGATTTAATTGGGATTGCCCTTCCTCTTACTCTAGGAAACACCTGGTGGGTGAGGGATGCCCCTCATTTACCTGGCTTTGTGTTCATGTAAAAGTTTTGTGATTGTTCTTCCTCATGCCTGAGGAAACACCTGGTGGGTAGGGGGTACCCCCTCCTGCACCAGGCTTTGTGTTCATGTGAAAGACTTGTGAGACTGCCTGTGTAAAATCTGGGGATAAATACCCGCGGTAAGTTTCAATAAAGAGCTTCTGCTCAATTCATTGAACAGTTGTCCACTTTCTTTCTTTTCTTTATATCTATCCCTCTATCTTTCTTTCTTTTATATCTATCCCTCTAGAATAATCGCCGACGCCATCACACCTTCCAAGGGACCTCCTAAATCTCTTTTCGGGGGCTGGCCCCCCAAAAGGGAGGTATAAGGAAGCAATCATGATGAATGAGGAATCTGGCATTTCATTCTCTTGTTGCTGTAATC
Organism: Cephalopachus bancanus; assembly: GCA_027257055.1. NCBI lineage: Eukaryota > Metazoa > Chordata > Mammalia > Primates > Tarsiidae > Cephalopachus > Cephalopachus bancanus. The sequence continues at coordinate 8,716,973 of JAPVLO010000009.1, read as the reverse complement.
TGGTGAGTTTCAGTCCCTTGCCTGAGAGTTAGTTTCCTGAGGAAGGAACTCAGATAAGACAAATGTAAGTTTCATGTTTTAAGACTAGGATGGTCAATTTCTATGTTTTGTCCAAAAAACGGGTAAATATCAGTTTTATGGGGGAAATTGAGCTGGTTTCATCTTTACCAACTTGTGATATTGTCATACTTTACTGATAGGAGTGTAAATTGGCTACAATATTTTGGAAAAGGGTTTGGCATTATTCTATTTTTCTATTGCTGCTAACAAACTGCCATATAGTTTAGTAGCTTAAAAGCAACAAGTTGTTGTCTTTTGCCATTATACAGGTAGATCAGTTGGGTAATTCTTGCTTCAGGCTTCACATGCATCTGCTAGCAGAGGGTAATAAGTACTGTATTTATCCGAACATCTGATTGGACTTGACACAGAAGATGACTCACTCACATAACTGATTCTGGCTGCTGACTGTGAATTTAGTTGAGGTGCTCCACCAGAGTGAACTTGTGTGTGGCTTTTCCATATGGCTTGGACTTTTTACAGCATGGTAACTTGATTTTGATAGGGAATGTTCCAGGAGACCAAAGCAGAAATTGCAAGAATTCTTATATTCTAGTCTTGGGAGTCACACAGCATCACTTCAGCTGCACTCCACTGGTTTTAAGGGTTTGTAGTAGGATTCTTTACAGAGACAAGACACCGAGGCTTTTTTTTTTTTGCCAGGAAGCAGCATTTATTTGTGCCTGCACTGGCTCAGTGGATTCATACCCAAAGACTGAGGACCGAACACAGTGGGGTGTTGCCTTATATTACATTCTAGCCCCTTTGTCTCCCTTATATGGCAACCTGTATTTTGATTGGGTGTTTTATGGCACAGGGTTGTAATAGGATTATGCATGTGCACTTAGACATTAACTACCTCATGTTACTTTCTCTTTGTTCTGGGAAGGCCCTTATCACATTCCCTCTTTTGATGCTTGGGTCCTTTTAGGATCAAAGAGCATCACCTTGGTTAAGGGGTTGGTACTTTCATAACATCATTACATGTGCAGGCTTTACTTATTTATTTTTTTTACCATGGCCTCAATGAGGCTGGAGGCAGACCTTATAATCAGGGGAGCCAGACAGGGCAGGATTAGACAAATTCCCAAAGTTTTAAGTATAATATCTATGAGGGGCTTGAATCCCCCAAAAGTTGAGAACCATCCCCCAAACAATTTCCCAGGATTCCAGCCTTTCCAGGTCTGGACTGGGAAGTGAGCAATTTTTCTCATCCAGCCAGTGATTTTTCTACCTATAGCATCTAGACTTTTTCCTCATCATTTATTTGTAAGCAGCAATTGCTTAAGTTAAACTTTTCACGAACACCTTCTTCAGAAGCAAGCAAATAATCTATGACTAAGCGGTTTATTCTATTCTATTCTATTCTATTCTATTCTATCCTATTCTATTCTAGTTGGAGTCTCACTCTGTTGCCCAGGCTGGAGTGCAGTGGCACACTCATGGCCACACCAGCCTCAGCCTGCTGGGCTCTGGCAACCCTTCCACCTCAGTCTTCCAAGTGGTCAGAACTACAGGTGTGCGTTACCACGCCCAGATAATATTTATTTATTGTAGAGACGAGGTTTCACCAAGTTGCCCAGGCTGGTTTCAAACCCGTGGACTCAGGCAATCCACTCACCTTGGCCTCCCAAAGTGCTAGGATTATAGGCTGAGCCACCGAGCCCAGCCTAAGTGGTTTTGATAGAGAGCACTGTACATCTTGGTTTGCTGTTTGACTAGTATGTTAAGGGCCTTTGCAGTTTTATTAGTTATAATTTTAACAACTGCCTGTAATTGGATCATGCGGTTCAGCATATAAATGGTAGTCCAATAGCCCCAGGACCCATCCTCTGCCCAGGTGGCTGGGGCCATATTATTGGATGATACCCTCAGAGGGCCATTTATCATCTTTCCAGTTACCAATCTATAAGGTACATCATTTTCTTTGGGCTCTTCAGTTCTTGCATACTTGAATTTTTAAATGTTCCTCTCTGGCAAGTGGGGGCAGGAAGAGGGATGGATGGACAGACTCTAACACACAAAGTCCCGACTAGTTTGGGGGAAGTATAGCATTGTTTTCCTAGCATGACACATACTTCCCCTTTTTCCACTAACATCATGTCTAAGACCATACGATTTTCTTATGTTATCCTACTAGTAGCATCTAATTGTTCAGCAATTCTTTTAATAATAATACTAAAGAATTGTTCAGCAATTCTTTAGTATGATTAACAAATCTTTGTTGATTATAATATATATAATATATATAATTGATTCAGTTTACATTTTTTATTTATAGTCACCCACCAAAAGAGAAATTTAAATTCTGCACCTATTTGTTTTTGAGCTTTGAATTTATTAGGAACTTTTCTAGGACTCCTATAGCATCTAGGCAAATATTAGAGTTAAATGAGCCGGGGACTGGTGGTTCAGGTAAAGATCATTTGACTCTGGTGAATGGAATAGCCACTGAAACCAAAGCACAGGTTCCCATTCATTTGGGTGGCAAGAGGGCTCAAATTGTCCTACTTTCACAGTACCACCAAGCATCTGCTTGAGGGATGTTAAAGTTCGAGTAGTAGCCCTCAATTGACCCAGGAGAGACTGTGGCAAGTCTTGTTTCCCCATGTGTTCTAATCTTGATATAGAGCCAATAGACAACTCATTCCTTTGGGGTCTGTGTCCCAGTTAATAGGGAATGAGACTAAACGAGCCTGTAGCATACCCGTGGCACAAGCATAACAATCACTTTTGTTAAGGCTTGCTACTATATATTTTATCCATTTAACCCAGGTATTTGTGTCCCCATATCCTGACTTCATCTCTAAAGTTAGTTTTAAGTCTGTTACTTTTATAATCATTACCTTGCCAGGATCATTCTTGGGGTTAGTTTGGTTTAATTCCCAGAGCTGTAAAGGGTTTGGATTAGGGACTGGGGCAGTATTGATGGTCAGTGAAGATGTTGGAGGGATTGCAATTAATCTTATTCAAAATTTACCTAGAGGGTTCTGTACAGATATGGCTGCTCCTAACCCATATTTCCAAGGTAATACAGGATTTCTATCTATGAGTTGAGGTTGGGCTATTGTTAATAACGAGTTAAATTGTAAATGTTGACAACTAGGAGGAGTAGCTCCTTTTATAAGTTGAATTTTATTTTTAAGTTTTTTATTTGTTTGGTTGTTTTACTGGAGCTACTCATTCTTTAAATTCAGTGGTTCAGCAAACAACAGATCAGTCCCAGCAAGGGTTATTTGGGACAAGGAAAGTTATGCCATTCATAACACAAGGACCAGCCCTCCATATTTTGCTTTGATACATTTTAGACCATTTTGAGCAGTGGTATTAGGACAAACGATTTGTCAATCATAGATAAAATTTTTTTTGGTCATGAAGACTTCCACATGACAGGACAGAACAGGCATTAAATTTAGTAGTTATTGAGGAGTTAGTTTTAGTGATATTAATAATAAACCATCCTTTGCTTTTATTTATTACTATGGTTAGAATTAGTAATGCCTTTAAGGTAAACAAAGGTTCTATGATTGCTCAGGATTGAAAAAAATCCTTGTAAATACGTTTAACAATAAAAGCAATAGACACACATATGATAAAAAATGCAATTGGCAGTGCTATGAGAAAAGGTACAGAGGAATATATTAGGCTTTTTTGAATTTTAGTTTCAGTGGTTTGAGAGATTTCCCATTTAATGGGAGTGTTCTCTAGTACTACAACTTCCTTTGGTGATTTCTTGACTCGAGTATGATGCATCTACCCTTTTCTAGTAGTCCATATGGCTGTCTCAGTTGTCAGAAGCACCTGATAGGGTACTTCCCAGATTAGTTGGAGCTTAGTTTCCATCCAGAACTTGATCAGCATCCTATCTCCAAGTTGGAATTGGTGAACTGTAAATTCAAGATGAGGGGTTTGAGCAAGGAGCCCTTTTAATCTAAGAGAGGATAAAGTAGAGGAAATAGTCAAAACCTATTCTTTAAAAAAAAATTTTTTTTTAAAGAAGGGAGGGCTAGGACAGGAGCGGTAAGTAAGGCTTACTTTAAGTTTTGCTTTTTAAATCTTGTAATTTTTTCTCAGTCCACTCACGAAGGTTTGGGGTCTCTTTTAATAGTTTGGAATGTAAGCCTCTAGTTTTAGTTGCATAAGATTTAATCCACAATTTACAATATCTTATTAAGCCCTAAAACTTAAGTTCCCCTTTTGTCTTCTGCCTAGGATAATTGACTATTTCAGTTCTTCTCTCAGGTTTGATTCTTCGTTTGCCTACAATAATCAAATGTTCAAGATATTTAACCTTTTGTTCTACAAATTGTAACTTACTTTTGGAAACTTTTAGTCTCTGCTGTTCTAGAAAGTTAAGCAAATTTGTGGCTGTATCAGAGACTTGGACTTTACTTACTCCTGAAATTAAGAGATTATGCACATATTGTAAGAGGTTAGTGTCAGGCAAAGATAGAAACCCTTCCAGTACAGTTTCCGGAATTTGACTAAACTGGGAGATTCAGCGAAATCTTGAGGCAACACAGTTCAGCGATATTGCTGGGTTTTTTTTCATTTATAGGATTTTTCCATTTAAAGGCAAAAAGGTTTCTACTTTCAGGAGCTAGTGGGCAGGCCCAGAAAATGTTCTTAAGATTCACTACACTAAACCATTTATGTTCATGAGGAATCTTACTTAGGAGATTATAGGGATTTGGAACCATAGGATGTTGGGTTTGAACTATTTGGCTTACGGCCCATAAATCCTACATTAGACAGTATATGAGCCATCAGGATTTTTTACTGAAAGTGTAAGAGTATTATATAGTGACATGTATAGTTCCAGAAGCCCATCCCTAAGAAGACTTTCAGTCAAGGGTTGGAGCCCTTTTCTTCCCTTCATAGGAATAGGATATTGCTTTCTGCATACAACTGCATCAGGTTGTTTTAGAGAAATCTGAACTGGAGTAATTTGTAATCCCCCTCTATTGTTTTCTTTATCTAGTTTGCCCTCTCTGGCCTTTGGAGCCCATCCATGGGGGCCTCCCATTCCTTTTTGTTTTTTGAACCCCCTTTTTGACAGTGCTTATCATAATTCAAGCTTTCTGCCTCTGCTTTTCTTCTTCTCATCTAACAAACATTTTCTGTGCTTCCCTTAACAGCTTTTTTTTTTTTTTTGAGTTGGAGTGTCACTCTGTCTCCCAGACTGGAGTGCAGTGGCCGCTCCCGGCCACTGCAGCCTCGACCTGCCGGGCTCCAGCCACCGCAGCCTCAATCTACCAGCCTCCGGCGATCCTTCCGCCTCAGCCTTAAGTAGCCGGAATTACAGGCATGCGCTACCACACCTGATTTTTTATTTATTGTAGAGATGAAGTCTCGCTGCCCAGGCGGATCTCGAACCCGCGGGCTCAGGCAATCCACTCACCTCAGCCTCCCAAAGGTGCGGGATTACAGGCTGAGCCAAGAAAGGCCCTTAACAGCTCTTAATGGGCCTTTCATTCTATGCCATTTGTCGACTACCTCAGGCCCTTCCCATGTTCCTGTTTAACAATGTTGGGTCAGCTTCTAGTAATAAAGTTTACCCTCAACAATTTTTGTTCTACGAGGTTTTCTGGATCTAATCCAGAATATTTTCTTATCTGGTTCCTAAATCATTGTTTAAAAAAAAAAGCTGTGGGTTTTTTTTTCCCCCTTTTAAAAAATTTGCTTAATTTCAAAAGGCTTAGAAACATTTTGAGACCTTGGTCAGATTCCTGAATACTCTTCATCACTAGTTCCCTCAAGTGTTGCATTCTTACCCTATCTTCTGGGTTATTATTGTCCCATCTAGGGTCAGTATTTGGATACTTCTGTTCAGCAAGCTGTACACCTGAGGCTGGAGGATGGTTTTGTTCCCAGATGGACATAGCCACTTGCCTAATCATTTCTTTTTACTTCCCAGTAAACAAAATATTCATAATTGACTTTAGTTTTACCCAAGTATATATGTTCGGTTCAAGGAATTGATTAACTTTATTAGCCAATCCTAGTGAGTCTTCTAGGAGTGATTTTCTTTCTTTCTTAAAATGTCTTCTGTATTGGTGAGTGGAGCATCACAAAATTCACAAAATTTCTCCTTGCCCCAGAGGGACTTCCCTTAAAGGAAATAGTTTTGACTTTTTGCCTGAATCGGCAGGAGAAAAGGGAAACCTTTCAATATCTTTCTGGCATCATTCCAATTTCCTTTTCAAGTTAGGATAAATATGTTGGGAGTTTGGGGGTTTTGACTCCTGAATGCCTGATAGATCCTCATTCCTGGCCATTCTTCCCACCTCACATTCCTGGTCTTCTTGAGGATTAAAAGGCAAGGGAATACAGGAAAGTGAATCCCAAGGCTTTTCCCTTTTCTCTGAGGGCTCAGATTCTTTTTCTTTCCTTTCCACATTTCCATTTTTAAGGGAGAATATGGGAAGGGCCTGTGGTAGTCAACAAAGGGCATAGTCTTTCTCCTCAGATGAAACAGAGGACTTATTATTTGCATAATTTATTAAAGTTTGACAAAGTCAATCTTTATTAGAACCAAACTCTGGCCAAAAGACGGAGGGATGTACAGGTTTGTTTATATATACATACATATATATACACACACACACACACACACACAGACACACACACACACACATAAAACAGAAAAATTCAATCATTTTTTTCTTTTCCTTCTTCTTTCTTTCTTTTTTTTTTTTTTTTTTTTGAGATGGAGTCTCATCTGTCGCCCAGACTGGAGTGCAGTGGCCGCTCCTGGCCACCACAGCCTCGACCTGCTGGGCTCCGGCGATCCTTCCGCCTCAGCCTTCCATGTAGCCGGAATTACAGACGCTCGCTACCATGCCCGGCTGATTTTTTGATTTATTGTAGAGATGAGGTCTCGCTGCCCAGGAGGGTCTCGAACCCGCGGGCTCAGGCAATCCACTCACTTCAGCCTCCCAAAGGCGCGGGATTACAGGCTGAGCCACCGAGCCCGGCTCTTTTCCATCTTCTTTTTCTGGAATCATTTCCCAACCTTCCAACGTTCATCCTAGCAGACTATCTGGGAGAATTTTAAGGGAGTCCTTCAGACCTCCCTTCCTAGGCCTAGACTGTTTATTACCCAATCTTGGTTACTGGGTTAGTCTGTGCAATTCTGGAGTTTTCCAAAAGGCTGCTCAATCTCCTGTAATGGAGATTTCTTGTAGACCTTAAGACTCCGAGCCCTCCCTGAAAGGCTCAACTCCCCTTACTGGAGGTTTCATGCAGATTTCAGGATTTTTCCTGACTCTGCTATGCCCTAAGCCATATGAGGTCGCCATGGATCCATGGATTGGGACTCTACTCTTGCTTTGCCACCAAGCAGCATCTTATTCATCCATGCTCATACATTTCCAACCCACTGCCCTGTGCCTTAGAATCACGGTTTCATCCCCTTTGGTACTACTTGGGCAACTCTGGAAGGTGATCAGGTTCCCCTTCTGTCTTTTAGGGGCAGGTTTACCAAATCGAACCAGGTTCTTACCAGTCTGACAGGTGGTGTTCCCTTGGCTGGTTCCTGGGTCTCATCAGGTTCCTTTGTGCTCCCAGGGTCCTTGCCCTGGAACAGCGGGAGGGCTAGTCCCCTATGGATCAATCAGTCCACTGGTGCCAGGTGAGACCACTTCTACCGGTGTCCCAGAGGTCACACCCTAGCGATAAGGGAGGTGAAATCACTGTCTCCACATCCCAGATGAGCCCCCAGAGGTGTGAGACACTGAGGCTTTTTTTTTTTGGCCAGGAAGCAGGCTCAGCAGATTCATATCCAAAGGCTGAGCCCCAAACGCAGCAAGGCATTGCCTTATATTATTAACCCCTTCGTCTCCCTTATATGGCAACCTGCATTTTGATTGAGTATTACGCATGCGCACTTAGACATTGACTATGTCAGTTACTTTTTCTTTGTCCTGCGAAGGCCCTTACCACAGATTATCCTAGAATCAGTGTGTGTGGGGGAGGGGAGTCTAGACAAAGGCATGAATATGGGGAAGTGTAGTTCTCTGGGGCCATCACTGGAAACTAGCTCTTAGAATTCTCTTCTTTTTTTTTTTTTTAATGCCAACTATTTATTAGCAAGGAAAGTGAACTAAACTTTGTGGTCCCCCCCCAAAAATTGCTTTTCTCATAGGAAAGAAAAGTAGAATATACACAGAGTAGGAATATCTAGAACCTGCTACAACAATTAGCAAAGACTTCTTTTTCAGTGGTGATTAATCTTGCAGAGCTATTAATAACTACATAGCCGGGCTCGGCGGCTCAGCCTGTAATCCCGTGCCTTTGGGAGGCTGAGGTGAGTGGATTTCTTGAGTCCGCGGGTTCGAGACCCGCCTGGGCAGCGAGACCTTCTCTCTACAATAAATCAAAAAATCAGCCGGGCGTGGTAGCGCATGCCTGTAATTCCAGCTACTTGGAAGACTGAGGCGGAAGGATCGCCGGAGCCCAGCAGGTGGAGGCTGCGGTGGCCGGGAGCGGCCACTGCACTCCAGTCTAGGCGACAGAGTGAGACTCCAACTCAAAAAAAAAAAAGAAAAGAAACTACATAAAAATTAAACCTCCTGCAAATTAGACATACATTTCAATTTACCCATGGATACAACACATTTCAAAAAGGAAGGAGACATATCTTACTAACTGACTTAAAAAAAAAAGTCTATCTATTAAGCAAATACACTATTGCCTAAATAGTACTTACAGGATTATGTTACCCCAAACCTTCTTTTACCAGACTTAAGAATTAGAAATCCTTAGTTCACAGCTATATTTTAAAAATGAGATACTGACAAAGGCAATATATTTATAACTTCTATAATATTTTCTTTAAGTTGTTTTATTTTCTGGAACATTCTACATGAATTATGCTGCAACATGCTCTTTATGTTACCTACATTTATAGGACTTCTCCTTCTATAGGACATGGGGAATAGTCACAACTTGGAAAGTATTTGTTGGTTAGGAGTGGTGGCTCACACCTGTAATCCCAACACTTTGGGAGGTGGAAGTGAGAGGATTGCCTGAGCCCAGGGGTTCAAGACCAGCCTGGGCAACTTGGCAAGACCTCATCTCTACAATAAATCAAAAAATTAGCCTGGTGTGGTGGCACATGCCTGTAGTTCCAGCTACTTGGACGGCTTAGGTAGAAGGATCTCCTAAGCCCAGCAGGTTGAGGCTGTGGTGGCCATGAGTGTGCCACTACACTCCAGCCTGGACAGCAAAGTGAGATACCAACTCAAAAAAAAAGTGTCTGTTAAAACTGTATACTTTTCTTTTATTTTTTCCCATTCACAGGCTTTTGATACAGTGTGCGTTCATACATATGGAGAAACTGAAGACTTTTGCCCACAGCTTTTATCCTCGAGCACTCTGTTCTGTGATTTTGGATGGCTGTGAATGGAACCGCGATCTTTAAAACCTTTCCCATTCTCTGTACATTTATAGGAGTTCTCCGATATATTTTCATGTGTGGCAGAAAGAGTGTAAAAATGAAAGCTTTCCCACATTCTTTTGTGAGGGTTTCCCTTCAGTATGAGTTATGTCATATTTTCAAGGGGAAGTCGAAAAATGGAGGTTTTCCCACACTGCTTACTTTTTTATGGCTTTTCAACAGTATAATTTCCTTCATGTATTCAAAAATAACTAGAACAAGTTTTATCACATTTTTACAGTTATAGGATTTTTTTCCCAGTGTACTTTAATGGTTTGAAAGTAACAGATACATTTGAATGCTTTCCACATTCCTTACAACCATAGGGTTCCTACCCAGTTTGAGTTCCTTCATATACTCAACAGTACCTGGAAGACTGAAGGAAGTTTTTACACTGATGGGGTCTTTTCCATTGTGAGTATTTCATGATTTATAAAGAAACTGGGAAAACTGAATGCATTGCCCCATTCCTTACATTCACAGGGTTTCTCTCCACTATGAGTCATTTTATATATTTAAGTGCAATTGGAACACATGAAGGTATCACCATATTACTTACATTCCTACAGCTTCTCTTCAATATGTATTCTGCCAAGTATTCAAAAGGAAGTGTCATGAATAAAGGCTTTCCCACATTGCTCACATTCATAGGGCTTCTGTCCTGTGTGTGTCCTCTCATATGTTCAAAGGGAATAGGAGCCACTAAAAAGCTTTTCTACAGTGCTTACATTCATATGGTTTGTATCCAATGTGACCTCTTTTGTGTATATGAAAGGCATTGAAAAAATGGAAGGCTTTCCCACATTGCTCACATTCATAGGGCTTCTCTCTAGTGTGAGTCATTTCATGTATTGGCATGAACTTGGAACAACTAAAAGCTTTCCCACATTGCCTACCTCACAAGGTTTCTCTCCTGTGTGAGTTCTTTCATGTATGCAAAACAAACTGAGAAAACTCTTCTAACTTCTAGTGACTCATTTTCCTTCTACCAGCAAATGCCCTCATAACCTCCTCAAACCTCCAAAGTTTCACTGTATAGAGTCACCAGGGTCAGACTTGAAATCTGTGATCTCATCTAGATTAGGCCCAAGTATGAATAGACCTTTGTGAGGCCACTATTCTGCAGAAATTTCTTGAATGCACCACTTAGAATATGATTTCTCTCAATCTGAAGACATGTGAATTAAAGAGACAAGTTATCTGCTCATACACACCTGATATACAATAGGAAGACAGGCAGGACAACTGTATGAGACACTTCCATTTAAAAAGGGAAATATCAGGAGGCACATCATTGTCAGTGGGCTATAGAAATATTGTTGGGTCTAGTCCTCCTTATAAGTAATTATCCGTGGTTCTAGGCTCTGATTTTTGGGTTCTTGGTTCTGCACTCCAAGATGGCTTTCCTTTCCATAAGAAATAGTATTTTTAACAACTGAGCTGCTTTCTCAGACTTACTCAGACCTGAAGAAGGTTGGAACCTCTGAGGGCTCTCTTCCTTTTGAATTACCTCTGTCCGTTTAAGTCCAAACAAATGGGTTGTTTGTATGTTTCTCCAATACAATGGAGAAATGGGTATGGGTTTTCTGTGAATATTATTGGTGTTTCTTCATGAGACAAAAATCACATACATAAATATCTTCAGGTGAGGCCACATTCTTAGGAATAAACATCAGGTGCTTTGAGATGATGCCAAGATTCTTAGAAACCTGCTATCTAGCACATAAAGTCTGAGTGACTTGTCCTTAACATCCTTAAAAGTCTTCTTTTCTACCTAAGAGTCCTATGAGGACACACATTTTAATTTTTCTGAGGCATCAACTTAGGGTCTTATGACCACATCTTTGATTTTATCTTTACCCTGAGATCCTGTGTTACTGGTAGTGCCATAGATGTGATCTTTGCTTTTAGATCATTTTTTAATTTGAGAATCTTTTGCTAGAAAAACTGTCATAGAGCCTCTATTTTTCACTGAACTATAATAAAAAACTAAGCAGTTCCTGCTTCAACTCTCTCTTCTGTTTTAACATGGGCACTAGAAGAAACCCGTCATCATTTTCAACATTCTGTCTGGAAATTTCCTTAGCAAAGTCACATATGTGTTAAGTATCCTTTCTATTTTTCACACTAACACAGGAGATAGTGTTGCTAATTGTTCCGCCATACATAACTTGCATCATCTTTTATCTGGTACCCAACTTCCTTATCATTCTTCAAGAGTTTGCTAACAGTTTTCTCAAGTTTCAAGCCTCTGCTCACTGTCCAGTCCCAAAGTCAATGTCACATGTTTTAGGCATTGGTTACAAAAATATCTCACTTACAGCTACCATTTTCTTCATTATCTATTTGCTGTATAAGAAACTAGCCCCATTATCTATTTGCTGTATAAGAAACTAGCCTTAGTACAATAATTTATTATCTTTCATGGTTTTATGGTTTTGCTAGGTTGAGTTGGCAATTTTCATTTGAAGTCTTTCATAACAGCTGGACGGGCTCGGTGGCTCAGCCTGTAATCTCAGCACTTTGGGAGGCCAGGGTGAGTGGATTGTTGAGACCAGACCAGGCAACTTGGCGAGACTTCGTCTCTACATTAAAAATAAAAAAATTAGCCGGGCATGGTAGCATGCACCTGTAGTTCTGGCTACTTGGAAGGGTGAGGCGGAAAGATTGCTTGAGCCCAGCAGGTCAAGTCTGCAGTGATCATGAGCGTGCCACTGCACTCCAGCCTGGGCAACAGAGTGAGACTTCAACTCAAAAAAAAAAAAAAAAAAAAAAAGAAAAGAAAAGAAAAACAGCTGTCACTGGAGTCCCGTGAAGACTGATGGCTCACTTACGTGGTAAAGAGTTGATGTTGACTGCCTGCTGGGAGCTCATCTGGCTGTCTACCAGGTAACTTTACTACTTTTGACTCTTCCTTTCTCCCTTCCTCTGCTTCCCTTCCCTTTCTTTCCTCCCCCGCCCTTCTTTCTGCCTTGCTGTGTATTTGTGTGTATATTATGATGTGAGCAGGAAAAAGATATGAAAACTTATGACACATTGATGTTATGATTATACAACAATGTGCAGAAAGGTGGGAGGAAGTAATAAAAAAAAGGTAGAACTAGAAGATTACTTTAAAAACATTATGCATAATATGATATAATATGTGAAAATACATATACAAAGAATGTGTGTCTCTATATGCATGATGCAATATATGAAAGGGGAATCATTATATTTTAATGGTGGTTATCACAGGCTGGATGAATTTCAGGTTTCAGTTTCTTCTTCTTATGTTAATGATTGTTAGAATTTTTTTTACAAGGAGCATATATTATTTACCTCCTCAAAAGGAGAAATTTTTGTTATTGTAAATAAAAAAGGAGAGATAAGGACTAGATAATCCTTTGGAGTGCACATACCTGGGTATAGAAGAGACTGTAGTGCCTGGCTGATCATCAGCAACACTAGATAGCCTACAAAAGAGCCACTATTGCTCAAGTGCTAGCAGTCTGCCAGAATTATTCTAAATATATCCCCTCTTCCAGCATCATATTCATAGAGTGCTTCCTCCTTTTCTGAAGGTTGAGTACCCTTGTGGGTGTGGTGACTGAGCCAACAGAGGGTTGGAATGGAAGAAAAGGCATCAGTGTATGTGACAGTGGTGACTGCTAAAGGACAACTACCAAAAGAAACATGTGTGAATCTCACCCTCCCTCTCTCTCTTTCCCATAATCCCCTAGGGCCAGAAAGGAGTAAACTGTCTACCTTAATCATGCTGTCTGGGCTTACATAAAGAAAACTCTAAACTCAAAAGTCTGGTTATGAGGTTAAATATGCTAGCCTTAATATACTAAAAGAGAATAAGGGGCAGGGTGGAAAGAATATTAAGGAAAATTTTAAATCTTCTCTTAAAACGATAATCTGGTTTACAAGCCTATTATCTTGATTCATAATTCTGCTTTCAATGTCAAATATAGAAAGTAATCTTTTATTTACTTTCTTTTGTAATATTGCTAATTCCCTTTCTTTATCTCTAGTTGTACTGGGATAAAGTTTGTATGCTTGAAAAGTCAAAAGAAGAAAATATAGTATTTTAAAATTATTATCCTTGTTACAAGTGTCATTTATAGTACACTTATCACATTATGCCAGTCATTGTGATAAGTCTTTTATGTTCATTTAATTTTTTCAACAATACTATAAAAGAAATATTCAACCCATATTTTTAAGTGATAAGGAACAGATTCTGTGGAATTAAGTAATTTACCAAAAATACACTTAGCTTGAACACCTTCATTACTGGTAAATATGATTAACTTGAAAGCCCATGTTCAGCCTGTAATCCCGCGCCTTTGGGAGGCTGAGGTGAGTGGATTGCCTGAGCCCGCAGGTTCGAGACCCGCCTGGGCAGTGAGACCTCATCTCTACAATAAATCAAAAAATCAACTGGGCATGGTAGCGCATGCCTGTAATTCCGGCTACTTGGAAGACTGAGGCGGAAGGATCACCGGAGCCCAGCAGGTCGAGGCTGTGGTGGCCGGGAGCGGCCACTGCACTCCAGTCTGGGCGACAGAGTGAGACTCCAACTCAAAAAAAAAAAAAAAAAGAAAGCCCATGTTCTTAATCACTATGTGATAGTCCTCCTAGATGTATTTGTGCAAGAGTGTGTGTATGTGACAAGGGTACCTGCATAATGAACATTTGTATACCTGACCCTAAATTGTACCCCACATCTTTAAAAAAAATTTTTAGAGTGTGTGTGTGTGTGTGTATGCATGTATGAGTAAAATATCCTGAGCAATAAATCTTTAAATCTCAGGCATTTATATCTGCTGTCCTAAACTCTCTTCATTCTTCTCCAGTTCTAAAAATATTAGTTGAATCTTTGAGACCTTCTAGACCCCAGATTTAATCCCCAGTGGGAATTTAAAACCGAAAGCAGAATACAGGCCCCATAAGTGAGGTAGAAGCACAGTGCTATGGAAGTTGGGAGGAAGGAAGGCACATCTGGTAGGCATATTAGTAACAGCTCCCAGGGACAGTGGCCTTTGACAAGAGACTTGACTATGGTGAGGATTTCCACAGACAGAGTGTGGGTGGGCTGTGATTTCTGAAAAGAGTAGGCCTGTGGGATAGAGTTTTTTTTTGTTTTTTGGGGTTTTTTTGAGTCTGAGACTCACTTCATCGCCCAGGCTGGAGTGAAGTGGCACATTCACAGTCACCCCAGCGTTGACCTGCTGGGCTCTGGCAATCTTTCCACCTCAGCCTTCCAAGTAGCTGGAATGACAGGCATGTGCTACCATGCCTGGCTAATTTTGTTTATTGACTGTAGAGACGAGGTCTCGCCAAGTTGCCCGGGCTGGTCTCAATCCTGCAGGCTCAGGCAATCTGCTTGCCTTGGCTTCCCAAAGTGCTGGGACTACAGGCTGAGCCACTGAACCCGGCCAGGAGAGATATTTTAGGCCTAAACAATAGATTGCATGAGTTCAGCTACTACAGCCTTGGTTGGAGACGGAATAGGAGCAGCAGAAAATGAGGTTTAAAAGTCAGACTAGCTACTGCTGTGGAGAGTACTGAATGCCTGAGTGAGGGGTTGGCTCTCATCCTGTGGTATCACAAATTCTCTTCACCACAGGGGTAGGTAGGTAATATAAGTGCTAAGTGTACAACATAGACATAGACAAACACTTTTTTCATATTAAACACTTAGAAACTGTCTTCATTTCAATATGCAAATGTCATCTTTCACTTATAAATTAAATGTGTAACCTTCTTAGGCTTTTACTTTCTTATATTTGAAAGAAAAAGATAACTATTTCTTCACTCCAAAAAAAAAAAAAAAAAAAAAAAACAGCACAAGCATAGCCATAAATAAAAAATGACACTTGGTTCCAACAGGAAGATAATAAGCAATGTCAGGGACCCTGGCAAACTGGAGTATTTACTTTGTCTCAGGAAGCAGCCAATATTCAGCCTTTTACTGCCTTATGGGATCCTAGGCCTAAAGTTTGCAGATCTTTTAGGTTTTTATGAAAAATAAGAAATTTTGATTTTGATATAAAATCCCTTATTTTACAAATGCTACCAAAAAAAATTTTTTTGGATGGAGGAAGCCAAACAAGCAAAACATTCATCCTAGCTAAGAAAATGGAAAGGTATGACTGTGAAGAATGTCTTGGATTTGGTAGCAGGATGGAGGATGGAGGAAGAAAAAAAAGCAACACCAGAAACATAAAGTGAAGCAACTGTTTATAGAAATAATAAACTCAGGAAGAGATTATTTTTCTTTCCTCTTGGCTTTAGTACCAGGGAAAGGTAAGATGGTGACTTTGAAGCTGGGATAAAACAGACCCCAAAACAGGAAACATTAAGCAACAGGAATAGCAACTGGTAGAAAGAAATCAGAAAAGGAAATTTCAAGAAAGTGTCACAGGTAGCACAAGCAGTGATGTTTTGTTTGGTAGTATTTCTGTGAATAAGTCCATTTTTATTTTGAAACACTTTCTATTGGAACAAGAGCTGGAAGATCTGGAAAATACTCTTTCAATATATTTTATTCAGCCTCTACAGTAGGCCAGGCATTGTTCTGGCTAAGGAATATAGACCTGGAATAAAAGTGAAAGGTAGACATTTCCATGGAAAGAATTCTAGTTCAGGGAGACAAACAATTTTTTTAAATCAAGAAATTATCAAAAAGAAAAAAAAATCAAATAGAGATAAGTAAAATACAAAAAACCAAAACCACAGTGACGCAATATAGAATAATTAGAATATAGAATAATTACTTAAATTTGGGTGGTCTAGGAAAGCTTCTTTAATGAAAGGCTTCTCTCTGTTTTCTTTATCCAAAGGGTGGTCCTCATCTAGAATCAAACATGTATTGCTGTATGAAATGAAAATCTTCCCAGGCCAAGGAGTATAGACATTGAGTAAGTTGCTAAGAAAGTCTGATACTGTTAAGTTGTCCTCACTAGTAAGACAAATTATCAGTTGAAAACAGATACAGCCATGATTAAAATGTAGTATTAGCAAGTGAAAGTTTGTTTTTAATTTGTTTGTTTGCTTGTTTTATTTTTCTCTCACTGAATGTTTTCTTGCCCTTGATATAAGTTGAGGGAGGCATCCGCCAAAGATGGAATGACAGGGAACTAGCTTACTCTCCAACCTGAAACTACTTTAAAAAAAGAGAGAGACAAAATATAAAAAGCAATGGTTTTAAGCCATTAGACTTCAGGCAGTGATAGTTTATCCTGTCAATATTTCTTATGTGCCTAAAATTAAATGACTACATTTAATTGACTATAATTTTAAAAAGAGCAACCGTACCAAGTTTTGGTGAGAATATGGAACAACAAGAACTCTCATAGTTTCTGATGGGAATGTAAAATTGTACCACCACTTTATAATACAGTTGGAGGGTTTCTTGAAAAGTTAAACATATTTCTGCTACATGATTCAGCCATTCCACTCTCAGCTATTTCCCCAAGAGAAATGAGAACAAACTTCCACACAAAGATCTGTGCATGAATGTTCACAGCAATTGATTTGTAATAGCCAAAAAACTCATCAAATGAATGAATGAATACTATATATATACACACACACATATGCACACACATGCCATATACATATAGTGTATACACACACACACACACACACACACACACACACATGCACACACATGTATATACATATATATACCATATACCATATTCACCAATAAAAAGGAACAAACAGTTGATATATTCATGTACATCAATAAATCTTGAAATAACTTTGCTGGGTGAAAGAAAGTCAGACAACAAAAAGTTCATATGGTATAATTTCATTTGTATAAAATTCTAAAAAATGAAAACTTGTCTGTAATGACAGTACAGATCAGTGAGGGATTCCTGAGGTGGTTAGATGCAGGAGGGGAAATACAAAAGGGCATAAGAAATCTCTTGGACATGATTGATATGCTCATTACATTGATTGTGATGGTTTCACAAGGGTGTACATATGTCAGGTGAACACTTTAAATATGTATAGTTTAGACAGGCACAGTGGCGCATGCCTATAATCCCAGAATTTTGGGAAGCCAAGGAGGGAGGACTGCTTGAGACCAGGAGTTTGAGACCAACCTACGCAACATAGGAAGAAGTTGTCTCCACAAAAAAAATTAAAAAATTAGCCCAGCATGGTGACACACACCTGCAGTCCCAGCTACTTGGAAGGCTGAGATGAGAGGATCACTTGAGCCCAGGAGTTTGAGGTTGCAATAAGCTGATTGTGTCACTGCACTCTAGCCTGGACAACAAAGTGAGAAACTGACTCAAAACAAAAGAGTATGCTTTATTGTATATCAATTATACCTGAATGAAGTTGTTAAAACTACTGAGGAAAATATTTAGAGCTCAGAAATAAAGTTTACTGTAACACTTTTTTACTATTTAATGTGTGTATGTTTAATATAAGGTGGGTCTTAGAAATTGTTAATGAAATTTTCTGATGAATAGCACTTATCTTTATAAGTTGTTCACAGTCTTTTTGATTAGAAATTTGATTAGTGTTCTTTTGTTTGTTTTTTGTAGAGACAGGATCTCGCTATGTTGCCCAGGCTGTCATAGAACTCCTGGGCTCAAGCAGTCCTCCTGCATCAACCTCCCAAAAGTGTTGGGATTACAGGCGTGAGCCACTAGGCCCAGCCTAATAGTTTTTTCAGATTAATGTAAAATCTATTGAAAATATCATGTAACTATTTTGGTATCTTTCTTGCTAGAGTTTTTTGTTTTGTTTTGTCTTGTTTTTGTCTTATGCTTCTCGTTTCAGTGGCCCTTATTTTCTCCACCCTCACTGCCTGCCACTCTCTTCTCCTCCTCCATGTCCTTTCAGTCTGTCATTTCCTCTCAACCATAAAAATGTACCTTATCAAAAGAAAAATGAACCAAGGCATTACTGACTTTAAATAGCAGGACTTTATTTCCTCATTTAGCTGTTGATTCAGACACACTTTATGCAGAGGAGGTTCGGTTTTAGAAACTATTATATACCTGGACTGTGGGTGTTTCTCTGCAGTTCAGAAGATTAATTGCTTTTCTTCTTTTGAGTCTCACGCATGTTTGGTCCATAGTTACCAAGGAGCTTAGCTATGAATAGGTGTACTGTAGAAATTATTTGGGAGAGGTTATTAAGATTTTTCAATCAAGTAGGTCTTGCTTTATTAATTCAGCTCAGTTTCTGCACCATGCTCACAGGCACATTTGAATTTTCGAAAGTTGCTAAAAGCAGCACTAACACCAAGTGAAGTCAGTGTTCATTGAATAACCAAAGATGCAAGTTTCACTTTTTTTTTCATGAAATTTGAGAAAGTGACCAAAGAAAACTTCAGAGAATTTGGGATAATCTGTTTGTTAAATCATTGACACTATCAATAACCCAGAACTAACAAAGCAGCAATTTGGAAAGAAAAGAAAATTCAATGAATGAGAAAAATTTCTTCTATTTTCTTCCACTCATATAACCCTTACAACACTTGATAGTTCAGAATGAGTTTGTTTGGAAAGGTAGTATTAAATCTTTTATTTGGTTCTTTTCTTGTTAAGAACTAATCACTGATGCCAAGGGAAGAACGGTTCTCTACAATGGAGAATAATTTCTTTGGAAGTTACAAAATCCCTGCCACAGAAGGTCTATAAAAAGTTGTTTGATAGTAAAGTTATAACTCATAAAAATGACCTCTTGATATTCCTAAAAATACCACAATTTCGGCCATTCTTTGAATGCTTAGTGGATTGGCAAGATCAATTAAAAAATTCAGAATAGGTTATTATTTTATTTAGCATTAGAAGAATTCTTTTTAAACCATAGTCTATGTAGAGACAGACTATCTAACCTGGCTACAAACAGGGCCATAATAAAACTAATAAACTAAATTTCCTGTGTCTAAGATAGCATCAGTATACCACCAGTATCCCCTCCCCCTCCCATGATTTCTGAGGATTTTCGTGGCACAATCCCAAGCACTCATGACTAATTCAACTTACCTACCTTTCAATATTTACTAGCTATGTCTTCTCATAGGGTAGTCCAATTCTCCCTCACCAGTTGCCTGGATGCCATACAATAGCCTTTGGAATTACCATTACTGTTGATTGCTCTGAGGTCATAGATGTAATAGAGGATTGGGGGGGTGGGGAGGAAATTCTCATTCATTCACTTTCCTCCCAGCTCCCCACAACACTGCAAAAGCTACTTTTCCATTTAGTATGATGTGGAAATATTGCTAGTAAGTACTAAGTGCTACATGTGGAAATCAAATATAAAATACTTATAGTTTCCATTTCAGGTATCAGATGATTAGATTGCCATAGATCAACTTCTGTATTGAGAACGATAAAAAAATGACACATTTTAAAAATCCATTTTAAGATACGTATGTGAATAAGGCTGAGAATTTTTTTGTTGTTGTTGTTTTGAGTTGGAGTCTCACTCTGTCGCCCAGACTGGAGTACAATGGCTGCTCCCGGCCACCGCAGCCTCGACCTGCTGGGCTCCAGCGATCCTTCTGCCTCAGCCTTCCAAGTAGCTGGAACTACAGGCATGCACTACCATACCTAGCAAATTTTTTGATTTATTGTAGAGATTGAGGTCTCACCAAGTTGCCCAGGCAGGTCTTGAACCCGCAGGCTCAGGCAATCCATTCACCTCAGCCTCCCAAGGCGCGTGATTACAGGCTGAGCCACCAAGCCTGGCTAAGGCTGAGAATTTTAAAGGCTGAAGTCTAGAAGAAAAGTGAAGAGAGGCAAACATAGCATTCGGTGTCAATTTTTCTCTTAATTCACTTGACAGTTTAAAAAACAAAGAGGGTAGATGGCAGTTTAAAAACTGAACTGAGCTTTTGAAAGACACAGGAGAAAAAAAGGATAAAAATTATATTTTAGGGCTTTCTGAAGAGAAGGAGCTTGGTAAAGATCCCCTAAGCTAGGAATAAGGGTTAACTGAAAGTAGACGACCTGTCACAAAGACCGAAGTCTTCGTATCAACTCAGTCTTTGAAAATTTAAGGAGACCGATCTCTATCCTAACCTCTTGTCAGAGCAAAATAAAATTTCTCTGAAGGAAGATATAATAATTCAGAACCACAATCTATTGTACTCAGTGATCTATCACAGAAACAAAGAAGAGAGTACCAAATAGTCTCACTCTAAGCCGACCCTGAACATTTACTGTAATACTATAACAAAGGTATTGGCAGTAGTGGGACACTACTGGGCCAGGGGGAGACAAAACATTAATAAGGGTACCTGATCTCAAACCAGGCAAAGTGGGGACCAAAGGGAGGCCTAAACTTTACCTGTATGATTGTATGATGACCACTTGTATACCTAATCCTAAATTGTACCCCACATCTTTAAAATAAAATTCTTAATATATCATTTTCAGCACTCAGTCCAACATTAACTGGCATACCAAAAAATGGCTGAAAACTGGAGAAGAGCATACAAAAGAACGAGAAACATAGGAGATCTAGATATTAAATTTGGCAGACAATTTAATTAAGTATGATTAATATAGATAGAAACTAAATGACAGAATGGATAATTTTAACAGAGAATTGAAAATTATTTATAAAAAGAACCAATGGGGAAATCCAAAACTTAAAAATGTTTTCATTGAAATTAAGACCTCAGTAAATACATTTAAAGTACAATCAAGCAGAACTAAAGAAAGAATTATTAAACAGAAAGAGAAGGAAGAGGAGGTTATTCAAACTGAACCACAGAAACAAAATATATAGATAAACAGAAAAGAACATAATAGATATAAAAAAAGACATATATGATGTGGTGAACAGACTTACAGTACATGAAATTTGAGTATTAGAAGACAAAAAGATAAAAGATGGGGTAGTAGCATTTTGAAGAGATAATGAGCAATAATTTTTCTCAGTTGGAAAATGACACTAAGCCTCCAATTTAAGAAGGGTTACAACTTCAGGCAAGAAAAACATAAAACTACACATAGGCACACCCCTAAAAATTAGACACAAATAAAAAATATTGAAAACAGTCGGAGACGGGCTTTGTGGCTCAGACTTTAATCCCGCACCTTGAGAGGCTTAGGTGAGTGAATTGCCTGAGCCCGCGGGTTCGAGATCCGCCTAGGCAACTTGGTGAGATCTCATCTCTACAATAAATCAAAAAAATCATCCGGGCATGGTACCGCGCACCTGTAGTTCCAGCTACTTGGAAGGCTGAGGTGGAAGGATCACCGGAGCCCAGCAGGTCGAGGCTGCGGTGACCGGGAGCGGCCACTGCACTCCAGTCTGGGCGACAGAACTCAAAACAAAAAAACAAAAAACAAAAAACAGTCGGAAGAGGTTGGGTACAGTGGCTCAGCCTGTAATCCCAACATTTTGGGAG
This sequence comes from Cephalopachus bancanus, assembly GCA_027257055.1. Classification (NCBI taxonomy): domain Eukaryota; kingdom Metazoa; phylum Chordata; class Mammalia; order Primates; family Tarsiidae; genus Cephalopachus; species Cephalopachus bancanus. The sequence continues at coordinate 8,695,089 of JAPVLO010000009.1, read as the reverse complement.
ACAAAGGGCAAGAGAATTGCCTGAGCCCGCGGGTTCCAGACTAGCCTGGGCAACTTGGTGAGACCTCTTCTCTACAATAAATCACAAAAAAACTAACTGGACGTGGTGGTGTGGATCTGTAGTTCCAACTACTTGGAAGGATGAGGCAGAATTGCCTAAGCCAAGCAGCTCAAGGTTGTGGTGACCGTGAGCGCACTACTATACTCCAGCCTGGGCAACAAGAGTGAGACTCCAACTTAAAAAAATAAAATAAAATAGCAGTCAGAAGAGGTGGCCTGCTTCCAATAGACGGAGTCATTCATAACAGACCAGAGACATCAAACAACTAGAATCCAGATAAATTACATACATCATATATTTAAAGGCATCAGAGAATGGTGAAAGCAACAGGGACATGGAGAATAATTTTAAAGATAGCAGGAGATCCTTCACAAGGGAGCTGAAAATCTGCAGCTAGCCCTAGAGGGACTTGCTGATTCTGGGCACTGCCATAGTGAAGAAACCATGGTAGAAGGAGTCTACCGAAAGACAAAAAAAATTTTTTTTTCATAGAGTTAGAATCACAAGAGATTTGAGGTTCTCAAAATGAATCACAGGTCTAAATGTAAAGCTAAAACTATAAATATTCTTTAACAAAAACTCAATGTATTTTTTTAAATTATTCTTTTCTTTCTTTCTTTCTATTTTTATTTTTTTTTGAGTTGGAGTCTCACTTGTTGCCCAGGCTAGAGCGCAGTGACACACTCATGACCACTGCAGCCTCGACCTACTGGGTTTAATCAATTCTTCTGCCTCAGTCTTCCAAGTATCTGGAACTACAGATGTATGTCACCATGCTTGGCTAGTTTTTGTGATTTATTGTAGAGACGAGGTCTCACCAAGTTGCCCAGGCTGGTCTTGAACCCCCAGGCTCAGGCATTCCTCTTACCTCAGCCTCCCAAAGTGCTGGGATTACAGGCTGAGCCACCATGCCTGGCTTCTTTATTTTTATTTATTTTTTTTTGAGTTGGAGTCTCACTCTGTCGCCCAGACTGGAGTGCAGTGGCCGCTCCCGGCCACTGCAGCCTCGAACTGCTGGGCTCCGGCGATCCTTCCACCTCAGCCTTCCGAGTAGCCGGAATTACAGGCATGCACTACCACGCCCGGCTGATTTTTTTTTAATTTATTGTAGAGATGAGGTCTCGCTGCTCAGGCGAGTCTCGAACCCGCGGGCTCAGGCAATCCACTCACCTCAGTCTCCCAAAGGCACAGGATTACAGGCTGAGCCACTGAGCCCAGCTCTTTTTTTGTTTTTAATTGACAAATAAAAATTGTATATATTTATGGCTTACTATATGATGTTTTGATACATGTATACATTGCAATAAAATTATAAATATTCTTAAAGAAAACAAATTAGGAAATCACCCTAGGCTTAGGGTATGTTTTCTTAGGTGTCACATAAAATGCACAAACCATAAAAGAAAAAATAGTGATGTTTGATTTCATCAAAATCAAAACTTCTACTCTTTGAAAGATATAGTTAAGAAAATGAAAAGGCAAGGCACAAACTTGGGGAAAATATCTGCAGTCCTTACATCTGACAAAGTACTTCTTACACTCAATAATAAAGACAAGCAGCCAAATAATAAATGGGCAAAATATTTGAAAAGAGACTTCACAATTAAAGTCTTACAAATGGCACATGAAAAGGTGTTTAAAATCATTCATTAACAGGAACATAAAAATTAAAACCACTATGAGATATTTTTACACACTAATGTTAAAATTTTTAAAAATGACACATCCAAGTATTTGTGAGGATGTGAATAAAACTGAGCTCTCAAGCATTGCTGGTGGGAATGCAAAATGATAAAATCATTTTGGAAAACAGTTTGGAAAGTTCTTACTGAATTAGATATACATCTATAATATGTCCTGATATCCCCATCCCTATGTATTTACCTAAAATAAATAAGACCATATGTCAACACAAAGAATTTTCATAAATATTCATAGCAGAGTTATTTATAATAGCCACAAATTGGAAACAAGACACTATCAACAAGACAATGGATAAAGAAATTGTGGTATGTTCACACAACAGAATACTACTTAGTAATGAGAAAACTAAATTGCTGATACATGCAGCAACTAAATGAATCTCAAATTATTATGCAGAGAAACAGAAGCCAGACACAATGTTTACATACATATTGTCTTAATCCATTGTGTTTTACTACAAAGAAGTGCCTGAGGCTATATAATTTAGGAAGAAAAGAGTTTGATTTAACTTACAGTTCTACAGGCTGCACAGGAAACATGGCACTGGAGGGCTTCAGGTTGCTTCCACTCATGGCGGAAGATGAAGGGGAGCAGATGTGTAGAGATGACATGGTGAGAGAGAGGAAGCCAATGAGAGGGGTTGGAGGTACCCAGTTCTTTTTAACAACCAGCCCTTGTGGGAACTAAGACTGAGAACTCACTCACCACTACCCCCAGGAAGAGTATTAATGCATTGATGAGGAATCTGCCCCTATGACCTAAACACCTCCCATTGGCGTTACCTTCAACATTGGAATCAAATTTCAGCATGAGGTTTGTGGGGGCAAACATCCAAATAATAGTACCTTATATGATTCTGTTTCTGTGACATTCTAGATAGAGTACACAAATATAATCTATAGTGTCAGAAAGTCTATCATTGGTTGTCTGGGGTCAGAATTTGAAGAAATTTACTGAAAGGGAAATGAGAAACTGTTTAGAGTGCTAAACATATGCTTTATCTTACATATTTTGTCAAAATTCATCATCACATTGTGCATTTAAAATGAATTCATTTCATTGTTTTCTAATTCTACTTACATGACATTTATTTTTTTTAAACTACATCAATATTTCATTTTTCATCAACATATTGGCAGTAAATTCAAACCTTGACAACACACTCTGTTGGTGAAGCTGTGGAAAAAATGGGTATTCATATTGCTTGGGGAATAAAAAATGGTTTAAGACCTAAGCAGGAGAATCTTACATCTTCTGATATGATAGTCTCAAAATATGTTAAGTCCCTGCCAAAAATGCATTAACTGAATCTGATTACATGGAGACATCAGACAAACCCAAATTCAGAGACATTTAATTTACTTGAAGTCTTAAAAAATGTCACTGTTAAAGATGATGAAAGATAAAAGAATAATTTCAGATGAAAGGAGGAAACTAAAGAGACATGAAAATTAAATGCAATATGTGAGAGAGGGATTAAGATGACTTACTTGAGGCAGTTAGAGTGAGTTTCTCCATGGAACAAACCAAGATAGAAAAGGTTTCCACAGCACCCAGAGAGAAACAAGACCAGCAGCAAGCCCTGCAACTCTCAAACAAGCGATAAGTGCAAAGAAGAGAAAAATCCATCAACCTGGACTGGAACTAGCCAGATTCTCATCTGCACCACCACAATCCATTGGCAGCATCCTGATGCAGTCTGGAAGGTGAGTGAAGGAAATTCAGGAGTTCTGTGCTCCTACCACAGACTTGGAGGGCCCCCTAATCTTTGAGGGACACCAGTCCCCTATGGGAAACTGCTGTATTTACAACCATACTCTTCCAAAGCCCACATGGAATGGTTTTGGGGAAAAAAGAGTCTTGAGAAGAACCAGCTGCCATTTCCCAGGAATTCAACTCTTGTGGGTATTGCAGTCGCTTTTTATCTGGATTGGGAGGGGACAGGCCCCAAGGGCAAACTCCACAACTGCAGACAGTTCATAACTGGGATAGGTTACTGTGAGAACACTTGAAGCCCTGAGGCCAGCTACACTTTGATATTCATAAGGCAAATTGCATGAGGCCAAGGTGGGAAGCTGGATGGAACTTGTTGCCATAGCAACCTCTCACTCCCCATGTAAACTCTTCTGTGTCTACCCTGCACAACAGCATTATTCCAGTGGTCTGGGACTCTCTCCTAATCCCCATGGGAATAACCAAGAGTGTACTCTTTGAGGTGCTCAAACTTCTTCTTCCCACTCCCTGCACTCCCCTCAAAGGTTCAAAACAGAGAAACTGGGTAATTCTTAGAGCTCAACATTTATCAAGGTTGACTGGGCACTTCCGTGGAAAATACAATGAGAAAGCCCACAGTCACCATTGCAGATGACTTTCTCCAACAAGTGCTGCCTCCTGGCCAGAGGTCAACATTACAACTCACCACATCAGATAAATACCTCAGCTCTGGAGAAGGAAGGCCTGATCCCAACTTCTAGCTAATACCACTTTGCAAGCCACTCTGACAACTCAGAACAGTGCAGGTATCCAGTCCAGGAGCACCACAGCTAACAATTGAGAAACTCACCACACCAAGGCTATAGATAACCAAGGGAACCCTACAGTACCTATATCAGCCCTCTTTCAACTTTAAATAAGAAGAATCTACTCAAATGACAAGGAACCAGAAAAAATAATTCTGACAATATGAAAAAGCAGAGTTCACTAACAGCCACAAAAGACCATACCACTCTTCATCAGGGAAACCTAATCAAAATGAAATTTTTGAAATGCAAGACATAGAATTCAAAAGGATGATTATAAGGCGGATCAATGAACTTCCAGAGAAAACTGAAAACCAATATAAATAAGTTTTTAAAAGTATTCAGGACAGGAATGAAAAATTATCCAAAAGATAAACACCTTTAAAAAAATAACCTGAAATTCTGGAAGTGAAATAATCATTTAGGGAAGTGCAAAATGCAGTGGAGAGTTTCAACAGAAGACCAAACAAGCAGAAGAAAGGGTCTCAGAACTTGAAGACAAGTTTTTAATTAACCCAATCAGACAACAATAAAGACAAAAGAATCAAGAGATCAGAACAAAGTCTCCAAGACATGTGGGATTATGTAAAATGTTCAAACCTAAGAATCATAGGTGTTTCTGAGGAAGAAGAGAAAGCACAGGTTTGGAAAACCTATTTGAGGGAATAATAGAGGAAAACTTACCTGGTCTTGTCAGAGACCTAAACATCCAGATTCAAGAAGCCCAGAGAACCTCCAGAAGATTTATTGCAAAAAGGTATATAATCATCCAGTTATGCAAAGTCCATGTGAAGGAAAGAATTTTAAGAGCAGTGAGACAAAAGCATCAAATAACTTACAAATGTAAACCTATCAGACTAACAGTGAACTTCTCAGAAGAAATCTTACAAGTCAGAAGGGATTGGGTCTCCATCTTCAATCATCTTAAACAGAGTAACAGTCAGCCAAGACTTTTATCTCCCATAAAACTAAGTTCTGTAAATGAAGTCTTTCCCAGATAAGCAAACACTAAGGAAATTTGTCACCACTAGAATGACTCTACAAGAAATATTCAAAGTAGTTCTAAATACTGAAACAAAAGGTTGAAATATACTAAGTCTCCAAGACATGTGGGATTATGTAAAATGTTCAAACCTAAGAATCATAGGTGTTTCTGGGGAAGAAGAGAAAGCAACAGGTTTGGGAAACCTATTTGAGGGAATAATAGAGGAAAATTGGCCTGGTCTTGTCAGAGACCTAAACATTCAGATACAAGAAAACCAGAGAACCCCCAGAAGATTTATTGCAAAAAGCTATATAATCATCCAGTTATGCAAAATATTCAAAGTAGTTTTAAATACTGAAACAAAAGGTTGAAATATACTAGTAGAAAAACACTGGAAACTATAAAGTTCACAGGCCTTATGGAACACCAACACATCAGAGAAAAATAAATAGATAGATAAGGCAATCAGATAACACTCAGCATGATGAATAAAACAGTAACTTACATATCATTATTAACTCTGAATGTAAATACACCACTAAAAAATTATAATTGGGAGAATGGATTAAAAAAAACCACAACTCAAATAGCTGCTGCTTTCAAAAAGGTCACTTAACACACACAGACTCCTATAAACTCAAGATAAACGTGTGGGAAAAAATACCCCATGCAAATGGAAATCAAAACAAGTAGGGGTAGCCATTCTCATATCAGATTTTAAAAGGTTTTAAATTAACAACAGTAAAAAAAGAGAAAGAAAGATGATTATTATATAATGAAAAAGGGATCAATCGAAAGAGAAGACATAGCAATTTTAAATATATATGCACCTGATACCAGAGTTCCCAGTTTTATAAAACAAATTCTACTAGACCTTAAAAAAAAAAAAAGATAGGAAAAATATAGTAACAGAGGGAGACTTCAACACTCCGCTGGCAGCAATAGACAGATCATCAAAGCAGAAAGTCAATAAAGAAACCAGACTCTAGAGCAATTAGAAGTAACAGACATCTACAAAACAATCCATCCCAAAACTACAGAATATACATTTTTCTCATCACATGGAACATTCTCCAGGACAGATCATACGATAGGCCACAAATCAAGTCACAGTACATTCAGAAAAATAGAATTCATATCAAGCATCTTCTCAGATCACAGTGCTAAGAAGAATATGTGAAACCAAACAAAAACATGGAAATTAAAAAATCTGCTCCTTACTAATCCTTGGGTCAACAATGAAATCAAAATAGAAATTTAAAAATTCTTTGAAACAACTGAAAACAATTAAACAAGTTGTCAAAATCTCTGGGATACAACCAAAGGCTATGCTCAGAGAAAAATTTATAGCACTAAAGGCCTACATTAATAAAAGTAAAAGATCACATATCAACAAACTAACATCACACCTCAAGGAACTAGAAAATCATGAGCAAACCAAGCCCAACACTAGCAGAAGAAAATAAATAATAAAAATTAGAGTAGTACTAAATGAAATTGAAATAAAAACTACAAAGGATCAATGAAACAAAAAGTTGGCTTTTTGAAAAGATAAACAAAACTGATAGACTGCTATCTAGATAAGAAATGAAGAACAAGATTCAAATTTGCTCATCAGAAATGTAAATGGAGATATTATAATTGATACAATGGAAATTCAAAAGATCATCCAAGACTATTATGAACACCTCTATGAAAACAAACTAGACAATCTAGAGGCAATGAATAAATTATTGGAACATACAACCCCTCAACCTTGAATCAGGAAGAAATGGAAGCCCTGAACAAACCAGTACTGAGTGAAATCAAACAGTACTTAGAAGTTTCCCAAGAACAAAAAAACCCAAGACGTGATGGACTCACAGCTGAATTCCACCAGACCAATTTTATTGAAGCTGTTCTACAAGATTGAAGAGAAGAAAATCCTCCCTAACTCACTCTATGAAGTCAGTATCACTCTGATACTAAAACTAGGAAAAGGAAAAGACACAACAAAAAAGAAAACTACAGACCAATATCCCTTATGAACACAGACGTGAAAATCTTCAACAAAATATTAGCAAACCAAATTCAACAGTACAGTTAAAAAAATACACCATAAATAAGTGGGTTTACCCTAGGAATGCAAGGGTGGTTCAACATATGCAAGTCAATAAATGGGATCTACATAAACAGAATTAAAAACAAAAATCTATGCTCATTTCAATAGACACAGAAAAAGCATTTGATAAAATACAGCATCCCTTCATGATAAAATCCCCAGCAAAATAGGAATAGAGGGAATATTCCTCAAAATAATAAAAGTCATATATAACAAACCCACAGCCAATGTCATCTTAAACAGAGAAAAACTGAACACATTACCCCTTAGAACTGCAATAAGACAATGATGTCTACTTTCACCATTTTTATTTAACATAGTACCAGAAGTCCTGGTCAGAGCAATCAGACAAGAAAAAGAAATGTGTACGTAAATTGGAAAGGAAGAAATCAAAATATCTCTGTATGCCAATGATATGATCTTATACCTAGAGAATCCTAAAGGCTCCTCCAAAAGACTTTGGGAGTTGATAAATGAATTTGGTAAAGTTTAAGGGTACAAAATCAACACACACAAATCAGTACTACTACAATACACCAATAGTAACCAAGCTGAAAATCAAATCAAGCACTCAATTTCATTTACAATAGCAGCCAAAAGCCTAAAAACCTACGAATATACTTAATTAAGTAGGTGAAAGATCTCTACAAGGAGAATCACAAAACTCTGATGAAAGAAATTGAAGAGGACACAAACAAATGGAGAGATATCCCATGCTCATGGATTGGAAGAATCAACATTGTTAAAATGACCATACTACCCAAAGCAATCTACAGTTTCAACACAATATTTATCAAAATATCAATGCCATTTTTTACGGAATTAGAAAAAAATTCCTAAAATTCATATGGAACCAAAAAAAAAAAAGCCAGAATAGTGAAAGCAATCCTAAGCAAAAAGAACAAAGCTGGAGGCATCACATTACCTGATTTTGGAATTTATTATTATAGTACTGTTACACAGGAAAATGGTCTTGTTAGGAGATGTTCATTGAAATAGTTGGGAGTAAAAAAATAAAAATACAAGAAATATTTGGGAGTAAAGGATTATGCAGTTTACTCTCAAATGTTTTAACAACAAAAATTAGAAAGAAATATCTTGGCAAATATGACAAAACAGTACTGATTGTTGGTTCCAAGTAAAGGTTATATGGGAATATTATTTTTCCAATTGTAAAAGTTTGGTGGTTCTTTTAAATTAAAATTTTAAATAAATAAATTTTTAAATCTTTATTATTATTATTTATTTTTATTGAGCCTGAGTCTCACTCTGCTGCCCAGGCTGGAGTGTATTGGTGCAATCATGGCTCATTGTAGCTTCAAACTCCTGAACTCAAGCAATCCTCCTCTTTCAGCCTTTCCAGTAACCGAAACTGCAGGTGCTTGCCACCACACCTGCCTGATTTTATTTATTTATTTTCTTTTTCTTATTTGGGTCTCACTGTGTTGTCTAGACTGGTCTCAAACTCATGGCCTCAAGTGATCCTCCTGCCTCAGTTTACTAGTCACTGGGATTACAGGCATAAGCCATTGCACCTGGGAACACAAATCTTTAAATAGCTATTTCTTAATCTCCAAACCTAAGAAGAAAAGCCAAATGAGAAAGCAAGGAATTTTTTTGTTTGTTTGTTTTGGTTTTTTTTTGTCTTGGGCTCCTGAAACTGAGTAGGCCCCCTGGGTTCTTGAAAAAGACTTAAAATAGTTTTATTACTTCAGTGGTATAGCAGCTCACAGAGTAAGACCAGAATGTAGCCTGGCTGCTAAATGGGCAAGAGGGTGTGTGTGTGATAGCAAAGAAGGAGGTCAGGGTTTTCACAGCTCTGCTCCTGAACTTGCTCTGCCATTTTGCCTCCCAAATTCAAAGGGGTGTGAACATCCATTTGCAGTTTTGGCAAATGCACACACAGGTGTTTCAGCAAAGGGTTTTGGTAGCTACAGTGATTTTTGAGGAAAAGAAGATGTCCCAGAATTTACCTTGGAGCTGGGGTGGGCAACCTCTTCAGTCCAGAATACCATCTGCAAGATTAAGACTTTAAAAAATGATTGCCAGGTCATTATGGTCTGGAGTTTCCCCAAGAAAGAAGACAAAGAAAGGAGGGAAATCAGCAGGAAGGGAAGGATGTTGAGGAGGACAAGAGGAGAGAGTGCCTGAAGCATGTATACTAAACATGTGCTCTAGCACTACCCAGCTGCCCCTTAAATACACTTGCTGCACTACCCAGTTTCTGTTCTTACTCCTCCCACAGATCTCAGTCAGGACTCCCTGAAATACAGGGCCTGGTCAGTCATTCAGGAGATGTTTTAATTTTTTCCAATTCAAAGAAACTTGAATTGATGATCTAAGCAGTTTCACTGCTCTTTTGAATTTTTTATAATTCTTTGATCTCGTTTTCTAACTTGTCTCGTGCCTCTTTTTATTTTAACTTTTATCCATGTTTTATTCCCCTTACCAAATTATAAATTTCTTATAGGCTGCGTACAGAATACAGTCATTGTTGTGTTCCTTACAAAGTTCAGTACAACACTTAACAGTGCATGCTCAATAAATACTGAGGAAACAAAAGGAAAAAATCAAACAATAAAACAAGCGATCAATATTTTGATTTGACAAGTTGTGTACTAGAGCCCCCTAGTGTACAACATCTGTCTGAAGGAGCCCAGATGAACAGAAATTTGAACAAATTGTCAAGGAAATGATCTCTGACTTACTCCTTTCATTCAAGATTCTTTTTTCACCACTTTGATTTATTCTTCTGAGGGGAAAGACTGGTTTTAGAATATTATAACAAATTTGTTCTCCGTGACTGTACCATCCATTGACTTGTGCTTCAGCCTCCTTCCAAAATGACTTTTCTTTTACCCCAATAAAGGAGAATAAAAGTATTTTATTGATTCCAAGATACAGCTTTTCACAGTTTAATATTTCTGAGATCAAACTCTTTCAATTGATGTTTTCACTATTACTCTATACAGTATCATGATATAACTTGTATCTTATGCAAATGAAAACTGTCATAGCACGTCAGTTGAGTAATGGGCATTGTTTGGTTCACTTGTTGAATTTAACTGCCATTTAAGTATTTTTACAAAGATATATTATGATGGACTAGCAATAAAATATATGCATATATACTTATATATAATATATAGAGTCATAATTGGGCATTAAAACACAAAGCTATCGTATGTACAAAATAGCAGGAAAATTATGCATTGAGAGTAAATTGATTCCTATGAATTGTTTGTTTTTTGGAAGAATGACCACATTTCCAAATTATACTGCAAAACAGTCAAGTTTTCTACAAAACCTAAAAAGGGAAGATATCCAGAAATAGATAAAGCTATATTATATTCTGTTACTGAGATTCATGGAAAAATATTGCTTATCACATGTCATGCAACACAACTAGAGACAGAAAAATTTGCTATGGTCCCTCTGAACAGATAAAAGAAATTTCAAAGTAATGAAAGTCTTATGTGATTTGTTAATTCATAGTGCAAGATTGTCAATAGGCCAGGCATGGTGGCTCAGCCTGTAATCCCAGCACTTTGGCAAGCCGGGCCAAGAGGATTGCCTGAGCTCAGGGGTTTGAGACCAGTCTGGGCAACATAGTGAGACCACATCTCTACACTAAATATAACACACACACACACAACTAGCTGGTCATGGTGGTGCGTGCCTGTAGTTCCAGTTACTTGGAAGGCTGAGGTGGAAGGATTACCTGAGCCCAGCAGGTCAAGGCTGCAGTGGCTGTGAATGTGCCTCTGCACTCCAGCCTGGGCAACAGACTGAGCCTCCAACTCAAAAAAAAAAGACTGTCAATAAGATGTCAATTTGTCAGCATTTTCCTGATAATTTTGAATAAAAGCTGCTTACCTTAGTGATACACGATTCATTCGATGAAAAATTGAAAAGTCTGGTGAAACCGTATGATAGAAACATTCCTCAAAATCATATTGAAAATGTTAAAGATGTCAAAGTGGCCAAGCTTATGATCATAAGTTGTAAAGATCAGTATATCACTATGATAATATATGCATAATTACTGATGAACAAAAATTGTTTCCATATATTTAATTTTAAAGCACAGCATGAAATCTAAGAATGAGATCTCCAAAAATGTCACTGCATATAAATGCCAAAAATAATTGAATGGTGGATGATTGAGCTAATGGCCTGGCTTAAAATCACTTGGAATTGATATCTGAGAGCTTCACACAACCCACACAATAATTTTATTTTTGATTCACTTTATATCCTGTGCATCATAACAGTTAAAGAAACTGCCCACTAAAAACTATGATAACTTGGAGTGTCTTGGCCATTCTTGATCCTTTACATTTCTATATATACTATAAATTGTCATATAGCAAGTTTGATAGGTGTAGATCAATTTTAGCAGCAATAACATTTTAAAAATACTGAATCACTTTGTCCATGAATATAGTGCATTTCTCAATTAATTCAGAACTTTTTGCCTTTCAATAAATTTTATAATTATTTCATAAAAGGCCTGTACATGTTTTGTTGTGTTTATTGTGGGCTGGTATTTCATTATTCTTGTTTCTATGGTAAATATTTTCATTTTTTGAATTGCATTTTCCAGCTGTTAACTACTGGTACTACAGAAATTAAGTAAACTTTCACATTCTGATCTTATATCTGGTAACCTTGCTAAATTTGTGCACTAATATGAAAATTTTGCTAGGTAAATTTGTAAATAGTTTTAGGTTTCTGATCATCTTCAAAAAAGAATAATTTTATTTTTCTCTTAAATCCTTCTGTTTTTATTTCTTTTTGTGCCATCTTGGTACCCAAGGAAAACACTGAATGATAAGATATCCTCCTCTTGTTTTTTTGTGTTTTTTTTTTAATGTTTAAAGGCAGGCTCTAATGTTTCACCACTAAGAAGGATGATTCTATATATTTTTAAGGTAGCTATTATTCTAAATACATCATATAAGTTAAGAAAGTTACCTAAGGCTTTAAAAAAAATCACCAATAATTTTTTTGTAATTTTTCTTCATCTGATATAAACATAAGACATTTTTCCTTTAATCTGGTTACTGTGATTAACAACGTTGAAATGTTTTCTGATATTGAAGCCTCCTTCTGTAATAAATCCAACTTATTTAATCACCAGAAAGGTGTAACAGTTCTGAAACCCTACCTAATAGCACAATTTAAAAATATATTAAATAAAATTACACAAAACTCCAATTTAACAAATCCATCGCAAGGATTTGTCTTTCAATTGGAGGCTTTAGTACAATTAAATTAATTGTTATGGCTGGCATATCTGGTCTTATTTCAGAAAGTGGACTTGCCTGACTTTGTTTGTGCTACTCCCTCTTTCTGGACTGTCTTTCCCCACCACCTCTTACCTCTCTCATATTTCTGCATAATTATAATCTACTCTTCCTTTTTAAGACCAAACCTCAATTCCACAATTTTCTCAAAGAATAATAGGTAAATTGTATGTTATATATACTCAAATTTTCTTAAAGAAACCGAAACAATTGTTTTGAGAATGGGAAGTAACAATCCTTTAAAATTCTCTCCAAGAACAAAGTAAACTGAAAGAAAGTAGAAGAAAGTGTAGGGTGGAAATCAGTGAAATGGGCTATAAAGAAGAAAAATTTATGACTCCAAAATTTTTAAAGAGAAAAACAATGAATAAATCTTTAATGAGACTGACCATGAATAAAGTAGAAAGACATAAACTTACATATTCAGAAACAAAAGAGGAGACATCACTAATTTTTGATTGTAGAGACAAAGTTCTGCCAAGTTGCTAGGGCTGGTCCCGAACCCAAGGGATCAGGCAATACACTGGTCTCAGCCTCCCAAAGTGTTGGGATTACAGGCTGAGCCACCGAACCTGGCCTTTATTCATTTTCTTAATGATGTCTCTTGAAAAGGAGAAGTTTTTGGCTGGGCTCCGTGACTCAGCCTGTAATCCCAGCACTTTGGGAGGCAGAGGCGAGTAGATTGCCTGAGCACGCAGGTTCGAGACCAGCCCGGGCAATTTGGCAAGCCCTCCTCTCTATAATAAGTGAAAAATTAGCTGGGCATGGTAGTGCGCCTCCTGTCATTCCGGCTACTTGGAACGCTGAGGCGGAAGGCTCGCAGAAGTCCAGCAGGTCGACGCTGGGGTGACCGTGAGCGTGCCATTCATTGCACTCCAGCCTGGGTGACGAAAGTGAGACTGCAACTCAAAAAAAAGAAAAAAATATTTGCAAATATATCTGAAAGAGAACATCTATATAGGGTTTTCCCCCCTGTAATCTTTGAACTCCTCTCCCCAAATGTGCAGTGTTAAGGATTTTAACACACATTTCACCAAAGGAGATATACAAATGGATTGATTACAGGTTTTTAAAAAAGCCTGCTCAACACCATTAGTTATTAGGAAAATGCAAGTTAAAACCACACAATATATTATTACACAACCTGCAAGAGTGGTTATTTTTTTAAAAGATCACCAATAACAAGTGTTGCTGAGAATGTGAGGAAATCATATGTTAATGTTGGGTGGGGCAAAGTGGTAACAGCTGCTTTGGAAAACAAAATTTCTTAAAATGAAAATTTTAGCATGTGAACCAGCAATCTGTACATAAGTGTTTATAGCAGCATTGTTCAGAACAGCCAGGAACTGAAAATAAACCAAATGCACATCAACTGATGAATGGATGAACACAATGTTTTAAATGCATACAGTGCAGTATTATTTAGCAATCAGAAGGAACAAACTACTGCTACATGCAATGATGTAGATAAACCTCAAAAACATTATGTTAATTAAAGAAGACAGACACAAATTACTTACATGCATAATACATATATTATTCCATTTATGTAAGGCAAAACTATAGAGACCACAAGCAGACCCATGGTTGTCTGGGGCTACAGTCACCACTCACTTCTAACAAGTAAAGATATGAACAAAGTGAAAATTCAACAATTCTTTTTAGATCCATGAAAGAAGTGAGGTTACAGGGCAAAGTGCTGCTCCCCAAATTGTAGAAACAGAAAGGAAGATACAAAGAATCATAACTTACCTGAGTAGAAATTCATGAGCAGAAACTGCTGTGGGAACCAGTGTCTGGGTAGAACTTAAACGGTAATTGATGAATTGCTGGAGGCTCAGTGTGGACAATTCTAAGAGTTAAAAACGTCAGGGGGACCCAGCCATAGGAGAGCCCCAGCATTTTTGTGAGCTTTACCTCCAGGAGCTCTACTGGGTCCTCCCAGTGAATATCAGAGAAAAAAAATCCCCTCGTGTTTCTGGCAGGAGGAGAGGAAAAGGAACCATTTAAAAATACTCCGGAGCACTCTATTCTTCTTAACAAGGTCTGTCCTCAGGAGAAACTATTTAACAAAGCTTAACCTACTGGTCTTTTCTCAGAACCATAGTGACTTGGGGGAAGAAAAATACCTAATCCTAGCCAGGTGTTGTCTTCCACAAGGGAGAAGAAAAACACCCAACTCCAGCCCACTTTAGTCTTCCTGTTCCACTTTTTTAGAGAGAAAGAAAAGAGAAGCAATTGTGAAGTTCACAGTCCAAGGGACAGGCTTTCTAAAGACTGCGACATAATCATAGAACTATAGAACATTCCCCTCTTCCAGACCTTACAGTCACTTCACTAAAGGCCCATTTACAGAAGTTCCTTTTATTTGGTTCAGTTATGTCCAGCTACCAAGAAAAAAAAAATTACAAGACATACTAGAAACAAAAAAATACAGATTGAAGAGACAAAGAAAGCATCAGAACAAGACTTAGATATGACAGGGATATTGGAATTACCAGATAAGGAATTTAAAACAACTATAGTTAATATACTAAAGTAGACTGCATGCAAGAATAAATGAACTATGTAAGCAGAGACATGAAAATTCTAAGAAAGAACAAAAAAGAAATGCTAGAGAACAAAAACACTATAATAAAAGTGAAGAATGCCTTTTACTTGCTTATAAGTATCCTAGATATGGTTGAGGAAGGAATCTCTGAGCTTGAAGATATGTATGTCAATAGAAACCTCTAAAACTGAGAAAGCAAAGAGAAAAAGACTGGGGGTAAGGGGAGAACAGAATATTCAAGAATGGTGAGATGACTACAAAAGGTATAACATATACATAACGTAAATATCAGGAGTAGAAAAAAGAGAGAAAGGGACAGCAAAATATTTGAAACAATAATGACCAAGAATTTTCCCCAAATTAGTGTCAGATACCAAACTATAAAGACTGAAGACAGACATAGAAAAACAAGCAGAATAAATGCCAGAACAAAACTACACCTAGGCATACCATATCCAAACTATAGAAAATCAAAGAGAAAGCGAGAGTTCTGGAAAAAAAAGGCAGAGAAGAAAAAAACATTACCTATTGAAAAGCAATGATATCTGTTTTCTAAGCAACTATACAAGCAAGACAAGTGAAGTGAAATGTTTGAAATGTTGAGAGAGAAAAACACCAAAACATAGAATTTTGTTCCCTGAAAAATTTTTCTTCAAAAGTAAAGAAATAAAAACTTTCTCACACACATAAAAAGCAAGAGAATTTGTTGTCAGTAGACCTGCCTTGTAATAAATGTTAAAGAAAATTTTTTTAGAGGTAAGGAAAAATACATAGATCAGAAACTCAGATCCTCATATACAAGGGAAGAACATCAAAGAAGAAATAGTTGAAAATAAAATGAAAACTATAAACGATTTTGTCTCATATTCTCAATTTATCTAAAGGATAACCTTTTCTTCCAAATTATGATAGTAATTATGATAGCTTCCAATTATGATAGCAACAATATATTTGCATACGTATGCTTAAGAATACATGAAATGAATGTCAGCAATGAAACAAGTGATGGGAAGAAGAAATTAGGATAATTTTATTATAAGACACTATTCATGAAGCAGTATACTATTATTTGAAAGTGGAATTGAATTAGTTGCAACTATATTGCAAACTCTAGAGCACCTGCTAAAAAAAGTAAAAAAAAAAAAAAAAAAAGTACAACTGATATGCTAAGAAAATATACAGCCGGGCTTGGTGGCTCAGCCTGTAATCCCGCGCCTTTGGGAGGCTGAGGTGAGTGGATTGCCTGAGCCCACGGGTTCGAGACCCGCCTGGGCAGGCGAGACCTCATCTCTACAATAATCAAAAAATTAGCCGGGCGTGGTAGCGCGCGCCTGTAATTCTGGCTACTCGGAAGGCTGAGGCGGAAGGATCGCCGGAGCCCAGCAGGTCGAGGCTGCGGTGGCTGGGAGAGGCCACTGCACTACAGTCTGGGCGACAGAGTGAGACTCCAACTCAAAAAAAAAAAAAAGAAAATATACAAAATGGAATTATATAAAATGCTCAACTAAAACCACAAAAGGCAGAAAAAGAATAGAAGATGAAAAATAGAAACATAGAACAAGGACAACAAATAGAAAATACTAGCAAATATGGTAGCTATTAGTCCACCTATAACAGTAAACTCTTTGAATGTATGTGTACCAATTAAAAACCAGATATTATCAGAGTAGATTGAAAAACAAAACTCAAATATATGCTGTCTGTAAGAAATCTACTTTAAATATAAAGACCAAAGTAAGTGAATGAAGAAATATATGCTATGCTAATGCTAATCCAAAAAAATGAGAGTAACTATATTAATTTCAGAGAAAGCAGAATACAGTGTGAGGAAAGTTATCATGGATAAAGAAGGATGTTACAAAATGATAAAGGGGTTGATTATTCAAGAATGCATGACAATCCTTAATGTGTATATACCTAATAATATAGCATAAGTAAGTGAGGCAAAAACTAATAGAACAGCAAAGAGAAATAGATGAATCCACTATTGTACTTGGAGACTTCAGCACTCCTGTATCAGAAATGGACAGATCCATCAGGCAGAAAAGCAGTAATAATATAGTTGAACTAACAACACAATAGAGCATCTGGATATAGTAGGCATTTATAGAGTGCTTCATCTAACAACATCAGAATACACATTCTTCTCAAGTTTAGGTGGAATAGTTACCAAGATATACTACATTATGGACCATAAATCAATAACAAAAAAATAGCTGGAAAATCCCCAAATACTTGGAGATTCAACAATACCTTCCTAAATAACACATGGGTCAACAAGACAAAATTTAAATACAAAATAAAAAATACATTTTGAGCTAAATAAAAATGAAAACACAATGAATCAGAATGCATGAGTGTGCTGGGCTCGATGGCTCAGCCTGTAATCCCAGCACTTTGGGAGGCTGAAGTGAGAGGATTGCCTGAGCCTGAGGGTTCGAGACCAGCCCGGGCAACTTGGTGAGACCTCATCTCTACAATAAATAAAAAAGCCGGGCATGGTAGCGTGCGCCTGTAGTTCCAGCTATTTGAAAGGCTGCAGTGGAAGGATCGCCTAAGTCCAGCAGGTCGAGGCTGTGGTGGCCGTGAGCGTGCCACTGAACTCCAGCCTGGGCAACAGAGGGAGACTCCAACTCAAAAACAAAAAAACTCAACAATAAGAACACAAACCAATTAAAAGTTGGGCCAAAGACTTTAACAGAAAACTCACCAGATAAGACATACAGATGGCAAATAGCATATGAAAAGATGCCCCATATCATTTATTATCAGGAACAGGCACACTAAAATAACAATAAGAAACCACTACACACTTAGTAGAATGCCCCAAATCCAAAACACTAGCAACATCTAATGCTGGTGAGGATGTGGAGTACAGGAATTTCTCATTCAGTGCTTGGGGGAATGACTGGTACAGTCATTTTGGAAGACAGTTTGGCAGTTTCTTACAAAATTAAGCACACTCTTATCATATGATTCAGCAATTATGTTCCTGGAATTTACCCAACAGAGTTGAAAACTTATGTCTACACAAAAACTTGCAATCAGATGTTTATGCCAGCTTTATTTATATTTAAATGTTTATTCTTTATTCATTGCCAAAGCTTAGAAGCAACCAAGATATCCTTCAGTAGGTAAATGAATAAAGAAACTGTGGTATATCCAGATAATGGAATATTATTCAGTGCTAAAAATAAATGAGTTATCAAGCCATAAAAAGACATGGAGAAAACGTAAATGTATATTACTAAGTGAAAAAAGACAATCTGAAAATACTATGTACTTATAGTTCAACTATATAGCATTCTGGAAAAGTCAAAATGTGGGAGACAGTAAAGAGATCAGTGGTTTCCCAAGAGTAGGTGGGAGAAAGAGAAAAATAAATAGAACATAAAAAAATGTTTAGGACAGTGATACATGTTGATACAGATTAATATACAATAATGGTGGATACATGTTATTATTATACATTTCTCCAACCCCACAGAATTTACAACACTAAGAGTAAATCCTAATGTAAACTATGGACTTTGGGTGAGAATGATGTGTCAATGGTGATTCATCAGGTGTAACAAATGCACTACTCTGCCAGGAGATGCTGATAATGAGGAAAGCTATGTATGTGTGGAGATAAGGTATTTTTTCATATCTGTGTACTTTCTCCTTAATTTTTCTGTGAATCTAAAGCTACTCCAAAAAATAAAATCTAATAAAACACACACACACATGCACACACACACAAACACACAAATAACTCACATAGTTTTGCACATTCTAGTGACACCTGAAACTAGAGATGCTGCTACTGCTTAAATCCACAGATAAAACCTCAATCAAATAATATGATGTTGATAATTCTAGCAAAGTCCTTGTCAAAAGCAAGGCAATACTAGATGCTGTGGCATATATATATATATATATATATATATATATATATATATATATATAATATACATATGTGTATGTATATATATATACATATATATATACATACACATATGTATATATGCCACATTTTTATAATTCCAGCACTTTGAGAGACCAAGGCAAGAGGATTGCTTTTACCTGGGAGTTTGAGACCAGCCTAGGTAACACAGTGAGACCTCATCTCTACAACAACAACAAAAAATTAGACAAGTGTTGTGGCGCTCACCTGAGGTCCCAGCTACTCAGAGGACTGAGGTGAAAGGATCACCCGAGTAGGTCTAGGATCGCCTGAGTAGGTCTAGATCACTAGGAAGTCTAGGGTGCAGTGAGCTATGATCATGCCACTGGACTTCAGCCTGGGCAAAACAGAGTGAAACCCCAACTCAAAAAAATAAAAAATAAATAAATAAAGCAAACTGGAAGACAATGGAATGACATATTTTAAATGCTGAAAGAACACTCAAGCTAAATTCTACAGCTAATCAAAATATACTTCAAAAATGAAGGCGAATTATAGACATTTGTAGGCAAACAAAAGCTGTAAGAAAGAATTTATTATCAGCATTACCAGAAAAACTAAAAGAATTTCATCACACTGTTGAGAAATGATATTATTTCTGTAAGAAGGATTAAAAGCATGAATCAATATATAAGGGAGTATATATGCAAAAGCATGTTTTTATATGCTGATTTCCTTGAAAGACACCTATGATTTTAAAGCAAAAAACAACAATATTGTATTATGCAATTTATAAAATAAATAGTGGTAATATACATGAAAATAGAAAAAACGATAAAGGGAACAGAATAATGTGACTCTTATTGTCTTATATGTTAAGTGGTAAAATACTTATTAATTCAAGTTGTATTGTGATTAAAGATTCATATTATAATCCCTAGAGCAACAAATAAAAGTACAGTAAAAAAAACTGATTAATCTAAAAAAAGGCAAGAAAGCAGCGTGAAAGGGAAAAGAACAGGAAATCAACAGAAAACAAAGCTATGCACCATGTAAAAATATTTCCATCACTGACAGACTGTCTATTTTATATTGGTTCCATAAAATTTAGTGTAGCCTAAGTGTACTTTGTTTATAAAATCTACATTAGTGTAGAGTAATGTCTTAGGCCTTCACAATTACTCACCACTCACTCACTGACTCCTCACAGCAACTGCCAGTCCTGTCAGCTCTTTTCATGATAAATACCCTATACAGCTGTACCATTTTTCTTTCTCTTTTTTCTTTTTTTTCTTTTTTTTTTTGAGTTGGAGTCTCACTCTGTCACCCAGACTGGAGTGCAGTGGCCGCTCCCGGCCACTGCAGCCTTGACCTGCTGGGCTCCGACCATCCTTCCTTCCACCTCAGCCTTCCAAGTAGCCAGAATTACAGGCATGCGCTACCACGCCCGGCTGATTTTTTTATTTATTGTAGAGATGAGGTCTTGCTGCCCAGGCGGGTCTTGAGCCCGCGGGCTCAGGCAATCCACTCACCTCAGCCTCCCAAAGGCGCAGGATTACAGGCTGAGCCACCGAGCTCGGCTCAGCTGTACCATTTTTCAATCTTTTTTTTTTTTCCCATAAAAAAAATTAGCTTCAGGGAGTATATTCACAGGTTAGGTACATAGGTATATTGTGGGATGGTGAAGTTTGGGCTTCTATTGAACCCATCACCCAAATAGTGAACATGGTACCCAATAGGTAGTTTTTCAGTCTTGCTCCCTTCCCCCCACCTCTTCCCTTTAGGAGTCTTCAGTGTCTGTTGTTTTCATATTTATGTTGGTGTGATCTCAGTGTTTAGCTGCCACTTATAAGTGAAAACATGCAGTATTTACTTTTCTGTTTCTTTACTAATTCTCTTAAAATACTGTTCTCCAGTGGCATCCACGTTGCTGCAATGGACACAAACTTGTGTTTTTTTATGGCTGTGCAGTATTCCATGGTATATATGTACCAGATTTTTAAAAATCCAGTCCACTATTGATGGGCACTTAGCTTGGTTCCTTGTTTTTGCTTTTGTGAATAATGCTGCTATAAACATACTAGTACAGATGTCTTTTTGGTAGACTTATGTGTGTTTCTCTGGATATATACTCAGTAATGGAATTGCTGGGTTGAGTGGTAATTCTGCTTTTAGTTATTTGAGAAATCTCCAAACTGCTTTCCACAAGGGCTGAACTAGTTTACATTCCCACCAGCAGTATATGAGTGTCTCCTTTCTTCACAACCTCGCCAATATCTGTTGTTTTTTGACTTATTAATAACAGACCTGTCTGGTGTGAGGTGGTATCTCAGTCATTTTGATTTGCATTTCTTTGATGATTAATGATGTTGAGCTTTTTTTTATGTGTTTGTTAGCTGCTTGTATGTCTTTTTTTGAGAATTGTCTGTTCATGTCCTTTGCCCACTTGTTAATGGGATTATTTGTTTTTTGTTTTTGTTTTTCTTTTCTTTTTTTTTTTTTTGAGTTGGAGTCTCACTCTGTCGCCCAGACTGGAGTGCAGTGGCCGCTTCTGGCCACTGCAGCCTCGACCTGCTGGGCTCCGGCGATCCTTCCGCCTCAGCCTTCCAAGTAGCTGGAACTACAGGCACGCACTACCACACCCGGCTAATTTTTTGATTTATTGTAGAGATGAAGTCTCGCCAAGTTGCCCAGGTGGGTCTCGAATCCGTGGGCTCAGGCAATCCACTCACCTCAGCCTCCCAAAGGCACGGGATTACAGGCTGAGCCACAGAGCCCGACTTGTTTTGCTTGATTTGTTTAAGTTCCTCATACATTCTGGATGTTAGCCCTTTGTCAAATGCATAGTTTGCAAATATTTTCACCCATTCTGAAGATTGTCTAATTACTCTGTTGATAATTTCTTTTGCTGTGTGAACACTCTTTAGTTTAATTAGAACTCACTTATTAATTTATGTTTTTGCTGCATTTGCTTTTGAAGATTTGGTTGTAAATTTGCTGCCTAGGCCTATGTCCAGAAGAGTATTTCCTAGGTTTTCTTTCAGCATTTTTATAGTTTGAAGTCTTACATTCATCTTGAGTTAATTTTTGTATATGGTGAGAGGTAGGAATACAGCTTCATTCTTCCATATGTGGTTAGCCAGTTTTCCCAGCACCATTTATTGAAAAAGGTGTTCTTTTCCCAAAGTTTGTTTTTGTCAACTGTGCCAAAGATCAACTGATTATAGGTGAGTGGCTTTACTTCTGGGTCCTCTATTCTGTTCCATTGGTCTATGTGTCTATTTTTGTACCAGTACCCTGCTGTTTGGGTTACTATAGGTTTGTAGTAAAGTATGAAGTCTGGTAATGTGATGTCTCCAGCATTTTTAATCTTTTACACCACAGTCTTACTGTATCTTTTGTATATTTGGATACACAAATCCTGTTATGTTCCAATTGCCTACAGTATTCAGCCAACATACTGCACTGGTTTGTAGCCTAGGAGCAATAGTTTATACCATATAGCGTAGATGTATAGTAAACTATACCACCTAAATTTGTGTAAGTGTAATCAATCTATGACGTTTGTACAATGACAAAATTGCCTAACATCTTTCTCAGATTATATACTATCATTAAGTGACACATGACTGTAATGAGACATGAACCCAGCTATGTTAACAATTACATTAAATATAAAGGTGATAAATACTTCAATTAAAGGGCAAAGATTGTCAAAATAGATAAAAAAAACAAAACAAGACCAAACCATGTTGTTTACAAGAAATGCATTTTAAACATAAGTAACTAAAATAGGGTGAAAATAAAAAGATGAAATAGCTATACCATGTAAATATTAACCATAAGAAATTTTGTAAGATTTCATTAATGTCAAAGTAGACTTCAAACAAGGAGTATTACCAGAAGTAAAGAAAAAAATTAATTATTTTTATATTTATTCATATAATATATTATTATAAAAGTTAAGAATAAAAGGTTCAATTCATAAAGAAAACATCACAACTTTAAATGTGTATTTCAAGCAATCAGGTGGTCAGGATCATAAGCCAAACTGAAAGCAACAATCAAGCCTTTGTTTTTGTTTACTATGACATCACAAACAAGAGGCACCAATTTACTAGGGTTTTATTTTTCCTCATGTAATTGTACTGGGTGAGAGTCATGTGGATGCAAGAATTGTCTCACTGCCAAAGAACCCTGAAGAAAAGATTCTTACCTTTTTATGAACCCATGGGACGGGGGAAGGAGGGAAGGAAGGTCTAGCAGTGGAAAGATACTGAGTCAAAGTAGAGAAAAGCATTTCAGCCAACCCCCGTGATAAACAGTCCTCCATATGAAGGTGTTGGGTTAGAAATACGGATATGTATATGAGCCTGGCTTTCTCTAGAGCCCTAAGTCCTTGACTGCAACTCACTCCAGAAAACTGTGATGAATTGGCTATGTACCCAATTCATTGGTGTGAGGAGGACAGCTTCTCTCCATGAGGCCTCCCAGACAAAGCCTTATAATTGTTTATGGTCAGACACGAATGATCACAAAAAAGAGTTTGTTTTGGAGTCAGACTTCTCAGTGTATGAAACTTGTAACAGAATTTCAGAGTACATAAAGTTAAAATGTATAGAACTGAATATAGAAATGGGCACATCATACTTAGAGACTTTAACCCTTCTTTTTTCTATAATCAATAGAGCAATATAGATGATTTATAGATAAAATAGGAATATATAGTTGACCTTTGAACAATATGGGTTTGAACTGTGTTTAGTTCACTTATAGACTTGATTTTTTAAAATACAGGTTATACTAAGTGTGCCTCCCCTTTCACCTCCTCCACCTGCTTTCCCTCTACCACACCTGTGACAGCAAGACCAACTCTTCCTTTTCCCTTCTTCCTCAGCTTATTCGCCACGAGGACAACTAGGATGAAGACCTTTATGAGGATCCACTTCCACTGAATGAGTAGTAAATATATTTTTCTTATGATTTTCATAACATTTTCTTTTCTCTAGATCACTTTAAGAATACATACAATGCATATAACATACAAAATATGTGTTAATCAATTGTTTATATTATTGGTAAGACTTCAACAGCAGGTTAAGTTTTGGAGGAGTCAAAAGATATACATAGATTTTCAAATGCATCGGAGTTGGTGCCCCTAATCCCCATAATGTTCAAGGGTTACCTGTACTTGATCCAATAAACATTTTTAGTACACTATTGCCAAAAACTGCAGAATGTATGTCCTTTTGAAGTACTCTTGGAAACTGGGCAAAAAAACAAGTCTTAATAAATTTTTTTAAATAAAATAAAATCACACACAGTATATTCTCTGATCATGCCAGAATTAAATTAGAAAGAGATTGCAAAAAAACTAAAAAATCAAATATGTGAAAATTTAAAAATATATTAAATAACACATGATTTAAAGAAGAATTAAGAAAAGTAGAAAATATTTTCAATTAAAAATTAATAAAAGCAAAGCATATCACAATTTGTGGAGCCACTTCTACTTTCATCCCTTGGTCCCAGATCCAAATATTCTAAATACAATCTAAATATCTAATGGGAGAAACTGGTCATTGTTTAAAATATACAGCATATCCTATAAGATGGTACCCTAACCTCCCAATACGTTGTCTCACAGATGACACTCAAAATGTGTCTCTATTTAGGCCACACCAACTTTGTATAAGATAGCCACTTCCAGAACAGTGTTTCTCAAATTTTTTTTTATTATCCACAACCCTCACTCCCAAGGAAACTTTTAGGATATATTTTCCTAACTATTGTAATATCTAAGATTTTTTCCCCCTTGTCATTGAAAAGATGCCAGGATGGCTAAGCAGTAGAAGAAAGATCTTAGTTGGCGATATTAGTTTGCAAGTGGAAAATGAAGTCTCCAGCATGGACAAAAGGTGCTCTCTCTTCACCAAGAGAAAGAACAAGTTCGTTTTTTTTTTCTTTTAATTTTTATTTTGAAATTGTGGGGTACAATTCAGGGTTAGGTATACAAATGTTCATTGTGTAAGTACCCTTACTGATGAGATGTGCCCCCCCTTCCCCAGGTGGATATCGACTACCGTCAATACCAGCTATCCCCCCCACCTCCCTCTCCACAGTTTCCTGCTACTTTCAACCCATTTCCTACAGTAATACAGTAGTTGTTCAAGGTCCACTTATGAGTGAGAACATGTGATACTTATCTCTTTGCTTCTGTGAGAAATCACTCAGTATTACAAGCTCTAATTCCATCCACGTTGCTGCAAAGTTCATGATTTTGTTCTTCTTTATGTCTGCGTAATATTCATTGTGTATATGTACCACATTTTTAAAATCCAGTCCTCTATTGTTGGGCAGCACGGTTGGTTCCATGTTCTTGCTATTGTGAACAATGCTGCGATAAACATACATGTGCAGGTATCTTTTTTATAGCGTGACCTGAGTTCTTCCGGGTATATTCCCAGTAGGGGGATTGAGGGGTCATATGGAAGGTCAATTTTTCGGAGTTTTAGGAATTGCCACACAGTGGCTGTACTAGTTTACACTCCCACCAACAGTGTAGAAGTGTTCCCTTTTCGCCACATCTTCTCCAGCATCTGTTATTTTTTGTTATTGATGATGACCATTCTCACTGGAGTTAGGTGGTATCTCAGTGTAGTTTTAATTTGCATCTCCTTAATGATTAGTGAGGCTGAACAGTTTTTCATGTGTCTGTTGGCTGCTCATATGTCTTCTTTTGAGAAGTGTCTGTTCATATCTTTTGTCCACTTTGTAATGGGGCTGTTTGTTTTTTTACTTTTCAGCATGTTTGAGTTCCTTGTGGGTCCTTGATGTTAGGCCTTTGTCAGACATGGAGTCGGCAATTATTTTTTCCCAGTCTGTGGGCTGTCTCCCTGCTCTCTTGATGGTTTCTTTGGCTTTGCAGAAGCTTGTCAGTTTAATGAGGTCCCACTTGTCTATCTTATCTCTTATGACCTGAGCACTTCGGGTTTTGATAAGGAATTGGCTGCCAGTTCCAACTTCCATAAGAGTGTCTTCTGTATTTTCTAAGGTTCTTACAGTTTGAGGTTTTACATTTAGGTCTGTGATCCATTTAGAGTTAATTTTTGTGTATGGGGATAGGTGGGGGTCCTGTTTCAATCTTCTGCATGTGGTCAGCCAGTTTTCCTAGCACCATTTACTGAATAGGTTCTCCTCTCCCCAGTGGTGGGTGGTGGAGGCTTTGTCGAAGATGAGTTGGTTGAGAAATTGAGGTTTTACTTCTGGGATCTCAATTCTATTCCATTGGTCTATATGTCTGTTCTTGTACCAATATCAGGTTGTTTTGATTATTGTAGCTTTATAGTATTGTTTAAAATCTGGGATGCCTCCTGCTTTGTTTTTTTTGGTTGAGGATAGTTTTGGCTATTCTTGGTTGTCCATGTTTCCATATGAATGTTGGTTCTTCCAATCCATGAGCATGGAATATTTTTCCACTTGTTTGTGTCATCTTTGATTTCTTTGAGCAGTGTTTTGTAGTTTTCATTGTAAAGGTGTTTTACATTTCTGGTTAGGAAGATGTCAAGGTATTTCATGTGTGTGTGTGTGTGTGTGTGTGTGTGTGTGTGTGTGTGTGTGTGGCTATTGTAAATGGAATTGTGTTTTTATTTGGGTTTCTGTTTATTATTGGTGTATAGAAATGTGATTGTCTTTTGTACATTTATTTTATACCCTGAGACTTTGCCAAAGTCATTTATCAGTGCCAGGAGGTTTTTGGCAGATTCTCTTGGGTTTTCAAGGTATACAATCATGTCATCTGCAGAGAGAGATAACTTTACTCCCTCTTTTCCCATCTGGATACCCCTGATCACCTTCTCTTCTCTGATTGCTCTAGCCAGGACTTCCAAAACTATGTTGAACAGGAGGAGCGAGAGTGGGCATCACAAGTTGGGTTTTATGCTTTGCAGGGTTCATATAGTCATACATATTCAGCAGGTTTGGAGAAAAAACTCTACATGTTTATGAGGGGAGTCGAGTATGTATGTAATAGGTAAACTCTATGTAACACACATCCCTGTTCACTGTGGTGCAGGGTTTTAGCATTACAATGAGGTGGAATTTGGCTCTTTACATAAAAAAGTGAACTATAAGACACAAAGAGTTTGAGCATAGCCTTTGCACACTAGCTGAAACTGTCTTAAGGCCTGCCATGGCTTATCAGGGGACAGTGTTTGTAAGGCCAATCCCCTGTCCTATCAAACTTTTAGTGGTCTGGGTTTAAATCAGTTAGGATTAGTTTGCCGGATAGCTCGTATTGTTAATAAGTTTGACAAGAGTAAGATTTTTCTTGTAGGAATTTAGAAATTTGCCCTGCCAGGCAGGCCCTGTTTGACCTATTTTGTTGTCTTTCAGATTATGTCACCTAGAACAAATTTTTGCCTCTTTTGGGGGCAATATCACTCCTGTTGAGAATTTATGTTCTAGATAAAGTGGTAAAGAGTGATACTAGCTAATTCCATGGGTATGAGCTCCTTGCTATACTTCTTTTGCTATAAAATATGTATCCATTGGTTAGAAGGATATTGTATGTTGTACATGATACCAATATGGTAAATTAATTATTCTAGAAGTTCATGGATGGTGGACCTGGCAGAAGTATTAAAGACAGGATGGGAAAATCCAGAATATATGTCTATTTCAGTTAGAATAAATTGCTGCTTGCCATATGATGAAAAGCATTGATAACCACTCAAAAAATTAACTTATCTCAGTCTTAATGTTTATAAGGAATCAGACAAAACAATATGTTGAGTAGATATCAGCTGGTTTCTTTTCTCAATGGTGTTATTATTTTCTCAGTCGGCTTCTATGCAAAGTGGTTTTGTTACCAGGTATGGAGGTTATGCATGGAATCAATAATAGGAACTAATGATAGTCTGGTTTCCACACTGCCCAGTCAACAATAGCAAAGGCCAATGCTAAACCCTAAGTAGAGAACCAGCCTCCTCTTAGAGATCAGTAATTCATCTGATAAGAGGTTGATTACAGTGGTCCTGCCCAATAAACATTTGTACACTATTCCTATTACTGTCTTCCTTCCCTCCACACACACAAAAGTTAGAATCTTCTTGATTGGTGTCTA
This sequence comes from Cephalopachus bancanus, assembly GCA_027257055.1. Taxonomy (NCBI): domain Eukaryota; kingdom Metazoa; phylum Chordata; class Mammalia; order Primates; family Tarsiidae; genus Cephalopachus; species Cephalopachus bancanus. The sequence continues at coordinate 8,666,850 of JAPVLO010000009.1, read as the reverse complement.
TCTTGAGACCAACAAACTCCCTGTTGCCTTTTAATCTAAGTTTTGATTGCACTGTTTATTATGAAAATGTTCCCAATATTGAGACTGATTTTTAAACCTATGCCCAGAATCCATGACTCTGGAGAAGAAAACAAAAAACTTTTATTCTACCTATATAAAAGAAACAAAGAGCTTGATTTCTTGTTTCAAAAGCCCAGAAAGCTGTATATGAATGATAAATGAATTCAGTCATCCCACATCTTTAATTCTTCAATCATCAAGAATCTTACTACATATCCAAAATAATAAGTTTTTAAGCAAAAATACAGTGTATGACTTGTAATTATCCTTCTTTTAGGTTTGGGAGAATTCTTGAGTAATTAATGCCTTTAGAGTCTTAATATCTGTTTTTGAATGCTTAAATCGAAGAAAGTATAACAACAGGACTCTGTAAAATCTAGATATTTTGACTTAATGATAGTTGCTGAACACAAGTTAAGTCTGTTTTTCTCAGATGGTCTGAGAATAGGTTAGGGTAACCTATGTTTATACAAGAGCTCTACCTTTATTTTCCAAATGATTCAACTAAACACCATGCAGATTTTCCATTAGGTAATAGAATGTCCTTTCCTAAAATAGCTGCAGTCCAAAAAGCAATGTTGTATCAGAATGAAGTCAGAGAATTAATAAGGAGATCTGTAGAGGGAGCTTTGATCAGTTTCTGAGAAATGTATGATAGAGGATTGACCAAGGTCACTTTTCCAGATGTCAGTCTCTCTGAGAGAGTGTCTGGCAGAACTGGGCCACAAGAGCCCAAGGGAAATGGGAGTTTGAAGCAATTATCTAAATAATTCAGACAAGAAGACCCACTTGGGCTTTGAAAGTCACCCATATGAGCAGAAGGGGAATTTAAATGCTTTGCATCCTGTTAGAAATGTATTAAAGTATCTCTGGGACACACATACGTATATTGACTCATTTCGAAAAGGAAAAGTTTTATTGCTGGAAAAAGTAGACCTATCTACATTAATCATATTAAATAAATATTCCATTTTCCTTCTGTTTTGTCCAATAGATAGTGCCTTTCACTCACATAAGAAGTACCAATATTTTCATACATCCTAGTAATTATATTTTAGTATTTCTAAAATAATTTCCTCACTAAGTAGCATGACTTTTTGACTGTAAGAAAAAAAATATCAGTGTAGCTAATACGGATACAAAATAAAACAGGAATATAAAAGGGAAAGAGCATTACCTATTCAATGCTACAAAATAAAAAGACTTCACAAGCTATTTAAAAAAATCATTTTATTCACAGGGTACATTTCCAAATATTTGCCAAGTAAGGGAGGTAGAGAAATTGAGACATACTGAACCTTCTCACTGCCAGCCATAATTACAATGAACATACCAAAGAAAAAGACATGTTTTTACAGCAAAACTCCTTCTATGACATTGCATTTAGATTCTGTGGAAAGAAACAACTCAGCAGAACCAACAGAGATAGATACTAATTTTTCTAGTCACACTATAAAAGTACCAATTAAAGTTTTTTTTTACCTGTAACATTGTATATGAACTCTAAAAAAAGGAATGAAGAACATTGATTTTCCCCACACTTTCTGCCATTGGAGTTTCACTTTAATAGAAAGAAGCAATTTCATATACACTTCAAAAGTGATTTCAATTTTATAGTCTAATCTAAAAGTTTTCAAATTATTACATCCATGAACTGGTAGTCAGACTACACTATATGAGAAAAAAGAATATTTGAATTTTTCTATTTTCTTTTTATCTCCAGTTTATGAAAGTTTGCTCTTGTGAAACAGTTTGCACACATCTGGAATAATATAGAATGTGCAATAATAGAGTTAAAGAGAAATGTTTTCTCCCAACACTTTTCAGATCAAATATGCTGTATGGAAAAATACAGTTCTAGTAATATTCCAGACTTTTTAAAGATTAAGCAGGGTTTCCAACTGAGCTGTATCTGACTGTTCTCTTCCCTTCTTTCTAGTATCTCTATGGTGTACCCTAGTGGCCATCAATCATCCTAAACTGTGAATCCTGCATATTATAAGGTTACTGTCTATAGTAACCTAACAAGAAAGCCCATGGGATTGGTGGTTAAGACTGAATGAAAAACAGCAACAGATTAATTCCTTGTTTCCACGAATACTAGAATTTGCTGGAGAAACAAACATTCTGAATCTATGAATCTCTTATCACCTAGGGATCTTCCTACCAGAAGATTCTACTACTTCAATGAAGGATATTTACACACCATTATCAGATTTCTCCAAGGCCTATTATACTATTGTGTATTTCTACAAAATAGTCACAGTTACTAATTTACAAGAGTTCTTGCTGATGATAAAGATACAACTTGGAACAGACATGGTTACATCTATAAAGTAATACACGGAGGTGCAGGAAGGAAATACATAAGGAAGTGGGGACCACACCAGAAAAAGTTAAGGCATCCTCTGCCACTCCCCACCCCCACTCAATCAACCATCTCCTATCTTCCATCTCTCCACAGGCATAAATAATGTAAGGTGTGTTTGTGTGTGTACACTAGAACACGGGAGAAAACACATCTAAGTCTGTTTAAGTAATAATGGATACAAAGCCTCTTACTGAAGTAATAGTCAGTGCAGGTAACTAAGGCTTTCTAACTCCAGTTATGCATGCATGGCATATGGTGACCACATTTCCAAGGGTGAGGTTTAAGGTGACACCTTTTGCTGTCACTGCCTCATCGTAACAGGAGATCTAAATAGGAATCATTTTGGGAGCACATGCCAAAGTGCAGATGCAAGAGTGCTATGGAAATGAGAGCGTTTGCTTTATGAGGCTCAGACACCCAGGAAAGCACCTCTTGGAGAGGGGTAGCAAGGGGTGGAGCCTCGAGACTCTCAAAATCCAAGTGGGTAAACAGGTGCCATTCTCTTCTCTCCCTTAGTGTCTCACTATCTGACTTTCACATGGCTTCCTCTAACATCTTTTCATCGTTAGTCATAACAACTGCATGACAAAATATTTCCTCTAAAGTATTTTGAAAAGGTTCCATTCTTGGGACTGCACTCAAGGTCAGCAGCCTCTTCCTTGCCCTCTGCTGAGCTACCTTCTGAGATTACTCCCAAGGCTTCTTTCACATTAAACCAGAATTCTATCTTTTTCTTTTTTGATTTTGGTTAGACCTTTCTTTAAATTACATTTTCAGTTTCTCTTACTGTGCAGAGAAAAATAGACATTATCTGATTTCTGGTTCTCTCTGCCTTGGATTAAATCACATCTCTTAGATGTTTGCTGGTATTGTGTGAAACATACGTTTTTAAAATAAATATCTGGAGAAAGTCTGATTACACAGATGCAAAAAGAGACAGGATCAATACATTTGGATATTATTCTATGAAGTTTCCAAACAGCTTTGCATTATTGATTATGTTCCACAGCTTTAATAAGAAAAAAAATCAGAAAATATTTTAGCACAGAGATCAATAAGAGCACAGAGGAATGGCCATAAAATATAATTCCTCTTTTGTAATTCCTCCTTTGCTTTAAAAATTATAGTCATGGACTTTGGCTATTATGCAAATGCTCGCAAATATTATAAGTAAATTTATAATATGATATTTATTCCTTTTGTGTTAGTGGTAAAAGAAAGAAGAAATGCTGGCATCAGGAAGAAGAAAGCTAGAAGAAGGAAACAGAAATATATACTCTTTTCATACAGACATTGAGCAGAGGTTGGGTTATGTTTGCATAAGCATTCCATTCATGCACTTGTTTCAATCTCTCACCTCTAGGATTGTATGTAAAAAATTCACAAGACAAGGCTAGGCTGAGGGTGAAGCAGATGGTATCCATTTTCTCATGATAGAAAGAAAAAAAAGCTACAGCAATTATAGATTCAAGTCTCCTTCCACTTACAAAATAGACATTTTATGGTGCTCAACCTAAATATTGTGGCCTCATATTTAGGAGTTTATAAACAGACACTCTGGGCTTCAGAATTCCTATGGGCTAATCGCCAGGGCTTTTAAAGAAGCTAAATAGGAACTGGTGAGATATTTGTATTTTCCTAGCTTCAAACACTCAGAAAAGTCATCCACATGGGGGGGAAGCTCCACTTTTCATAATCACTGGCGGGCTATAACTAGGTCAGGGTGACTAGACTCTGCCACAGGACATCCAAATTTAGAGAGTACAAGTTAAGCAAAAACAAAAGAAAACAGTTGAAGGCAGTGTAAAATTTTGAGTTTCTCAGCAAATTTCCACACCACCTCTCTAGTCACAATGCTACTAGCTCAACCCTAGAGCCAAGTCAGTTCCCCTGGGAGAGGACAGGGATCAGTGGTGCTAAAAGGCCAAGGTCAACGGTAGACCTCTCTGACCCCTTTGTGTGCTGAAAGCTTGGGGATAGGGTCATCGCCTCCTTTCCACTTGCCTCACCCTTTCCCTAGACACAGTGGAATGAAGGTGTCAAAAATGCTAGTTATAATTACCTTATTAAAGACCTCAACCTAGACTTCAGTAGACTTCAGGTACCTTAAAATCGTTAACCCACTTTCACCCCTGATATGTGCCCACCAAAAGTCGTATAATTTGAAAGTCAACCTCTACACTGGGAAGATAAAAAAATAAAAAGTACACTATTGTGCTCAGTTCTTTTTTTTTTTTTTTTTTGAGTTGGAGTCTCACTCTGTCACCCAGGCTGGAGTGCAGTGGCAAGCTCACGGTCACCCCTGCATCAACCTGCTGGGCTCCAGCGATCCTTCTGTCTCAGCCTTCCATGCTCAGTCTTTATTACTCCACATACTTGTACTCAGTTTACACAAAAGTCCTCACAGCTTTTGATCTTTGGGATTCTACAAACCCAAAGCACATATTACCTAGTCTGGTGGGAAAGTATCTCTATAACACAAAAAGCAGTTCCTAGTTTTCAATGGACTGGTGAGATTTTACCCCTAGATCTCTTTTAGCAAGAATTTGCCAGTTAAACATTTCACAAAGTCAATATTTTCAAACACAGAAATTACAACTATAGATGGCTGACTTCCCAGACAAAAAAAAAAAAGGAGGTTGCATATAATGAAGTTATAAAACCACCATAGCTGCTGACAAGAAGAAATGTTATCAATATTATGTCCATTTTTGATCATCTGTAACACTTCTCTAGAGCTTTTGACTAATCTAAGAATATTTTTGGCAAATCTAAGACCCCAGAATTTCTCCAGTTATTTTACATTTCAAGCCACCTTGTCCAGATTGCCTCATTTAAAAGTTATATTAAGTCTAAACAATTTTTTAGCCAAGAGAAGGGCATGAGATATCACAAAGCCAAACACACTATTGCCTGAACATCTGCCATTTTGGATCATTTGTTAAAACAACTAAAAGTGAACTGTACAGAAACAAAATCCAGTGAGCACTTTCTTATATTTTTATGTGAGAATTGTACAGTTTAGATGCACAGTTTTGTATAAATGATTGACAAAATAAATCAATCATATGTATATACATAAAAATCTTTCATATAAGACATTTATTTCTTATGGAGTGATTTAATTCATAGAATGTTATATCTAAATTTTACTGAACTGTGATTAAAATAGAGGTCATCTTTCTTCATGATCTTTAGAAACAATATAGTTCTCAATTGGGGTTAAGAAAAATTAAAAGCCCTAACAGGGTTCTTTCAGAGGACCTACTGAGGATCAGTCTCTATCCTTTCTTTTGCCTCCATAGAGCAACCTAATTTTTGTAACCAAAAGACAATGGTAGAAAATAATACCTTCACTTGACAAATGCATGGAAAAGAACTATTTTCTTATTGAATGTGTCTACCATAACTTGAATGTCTTCTGAGCTGAGTCTTAAAGGTCAGTCATATTAAAATATAATCGACCGAATCTGGCAAAGTACCAGGCCCAATTCTGACGGTCTTAATTTCAGATAAACAAAAGAAAATAATAAGTGTTTAGAATTCAACTTCCTAATAACAATTGGGTATTACAAAGTACTCTACAGGATCACTCTAGACAGACTTTTACTTAGGAACATATAGCAGTAAGAAAAGAGAAGCACAATGTCATGCTATACACACACACACACACACACACACACACACACACACACACACACACACATACTTCTTTAGATATGTCTGTCTATCCAACCATGGATAGTATGTACGGTATACCTATGCATTGTCACTATTAAGTAATGTAAAATTACAATCTTCCCCAAGAAAACAATCTCATTAAATTGTAATCACACTTTGAATAGTATGAGCATGTATGTGTTGTATATCTAAGTGAAGACAATGTGAAACACTCAAAGTTTCATTTTAGTCTAATCCAGAGTTTCTCAACCTCACCACTATCAACATTTTAGACTAGATAATTATGTGTTGTGAGAGGTTGCCTTATGCATTGTAGGATTCCTAGCAGGATCCCTAACTCTATTCATTACATGTTAGTGGCACCCTGGAGTGATGAAAAGGAAAAAAAACTGTCTCCAGACATTGCCAAATGTCATTAGAGAGGGGATAAGGAATACCCCGAATGAGAAGCACAGGTCTAATGAAGCATTATCAGCATTCGCCATTCCCATTTTACCCTTCAGAAGCCACATGAAATAGTTTGACAAATTTGTAGACTAAACATTATTTATAAATCAACTGTATAAATCTATCCCAGGAATCATAACAAAATGCAAACATTTCCAGTAGTATTTTAAATGGTACTGTGATGTATGGGTTTTAAGGAGCTCCAATTAATTACTTTTTAACAATTTTAACAATTAAAGCACTGATCTGAGTGACATGCTTTATTAATGTTTATATGTGTTCTTGTTCATTCTTTTCCGTTTTTAATGGTATACTGGTAAAAATGTACTCCTTTTTAGGTAACTACTAAATAACAAGGATAACTCAAAGGAGAAATATATTCAGGGTTGTACATAAAGTGAATATTTAACGCAGTTCATTCATGATACGTTTTCATTACATTTTTGCAAATCAGTTCTGCATAGAATTGATACTCCAAATTCTTAACTTTCTAAGTATCGATATAATCTTCATTATGTCAATCAGTCATATTTTAACTGCTAATTTCTACAATAATCTCAATATTTAACTGCATTTTTATATAAACTCAGTATTTAACTGCTGACTCCAATGATATAGAATTTTTCCAGGGGCTTTGTTATCTTGATATCATATAAGTTAATTCATCAAAAATTGTCACCTATTTTAATTTATACATTATAGTAAGTTTCTACTGTTTAAAATTGAAGTAGAATTTATAGGCACAATCTGGTTCCATTTTGGTGACATTTAAAAGCATAAAAATAATGAATTCTAGTGTCTTTCTGTAGCTTAAAACTTCCCAAAGCACAAAGACAATGAGAGACTTCCTTCACCTTTCTCTGACACAAAAACACCTTTGCCTGCTTGGAATCTAACTGTCAGAAGAGTTCTCTTGCTATGTGCCAAAGCTCATGAAACAAACTGCCTAAGTAGTTCTACCTGCTACTGAAGAATAGGCAATGAGTCACATCCCTTTACTTGTACAAACAATGCTTTGTGTGACCATTCTCAACATTGGGCCCATTCACAACACTCTGAAGAAACTCAGAATGAACAAAACAATTCTGCTGATTCTGGGTAAGCATTTGGGAGTAAGACTTGCCTCTCCTACTGGTATGAGGCTTATAATCAACAAACAGTCAACTGGCTTGTCTTATGTCAACAATGTAATAAATACTGAACACATTTGTGGCTCTCTAACGTTGGTTACAGAAATTTTTTGCCATACCAGTTTATGTGAGTTCAAGTTTGGTAGCTGCACAGGAATGAGCTTTGTTTAACATTTTGTGTGTGCATCTACATGTATATATGTATGCTTGCATGTAAGCATACATGTGCTTTATTTTGGAGTGAATATGCCATAGTAGATAGAAAAGGAATTTGCCTTCTGGTCTGTCTTCCGCAGAGGCTAAGCTTTTCATCATTGTGCTTTACTTCATTTCTGAACATTAAATTATAAAGACAATTACGCCAATTTACAAATAAATAATACACTCACATTTGTAGTCTTTTGCACCAAAATAATAATGACAATGCAAACAGGCTTACATAATGCAGACCTAAAATTGGGTTATGCCCTAAAATCTGAGGCAGGAAAGTGGCTCCTGTTATCCAGACTATGAATCAACACAGTCTAAATTCAACAATGTTTTACATTTTCTAAGTAGACTTGACAAAAAAGGAAGAAGTAATTCTTATTCAATGTAAAAATAAAGGGGAACTATAGTTAATATAGATGTGGCTCAACAAATCACAATAAACAGCTGAAGCATTTTGTATCCTTATTACTGAGAAAGGGAATTTTTTTTAAATCTACCCCTTCATCCACCCACTGCCCCTAAATAGGGCAAAAATAAATAATTATTTTTTTTTAAAAACCTACAGTTCTAAAGCCAGTCTTAATAAGACATGGGTTTATTATTATTATTAAGCCAGTTTGTGTTGACAATCAGCAACACTTTTACCCCAGCATTTTCTATATTCTACCTTGATTAGTTCCTCAGCCTTGACAACTAAACTTTGCCTTGTTTTTGATTTGCATCGTCTAGATCTGAACCATGTAAATGTGCTTTACCAACAGCTTTTCATCAGCGTTTTACTAGCTGTGAATCCACCATGTACTATAAAATGTTTCATAAGACATTTCATTTCTTGATTTGTCCTTCAGGCCAACATTGAAAATAAAATTTTGCCTGGGTTTTCATCATTCTTTTCCTTTTTTCCCAAGTGTCCTATGCAAATCTGTGAAACAATTTGACCATTCCCTCTTGGAGTCACATAGAAAACCTAACAAAAATACCCTGGCTCAGTCCTTTCTTCCTCCGCTGTCCCTAGGAAGTGGGCTGCAGTGAGGTATCCTCACATGGGTCTAGCTGCATTCTCAGTGCACCGATTTTATGAAGGTACCAGAGTTGGAGAAATTCCTCGGGCATGGCATGGAAGCCAGAAAAGGGTAAAACGTTGTCATAGTAGTGGTGGCTGATGGGTTGCTCGTGCATATTCACAGAGAAGGGCCAGAAGCCATAGATAGCCACCTCTTCACAGAGGCCCAGAGCTGCGCTCACCAGAAAAAGTCCTGTGGACAGGCGCTTAGCATGGATTCCCCTACTTTTCCAGAACTTTCCAATACTACGAAGAAAGTTGGGGTTGGCAAAGAGCACTGTTTGATTGGCACCAACATCCGACAGTGTATAATAAACCCGCAGGGATGGCTCTGTTCCTGTCTTCATAGAAAAGGCAGGCATGTAGATGTAACTGTGGTTATAGATTTTCATGTTGTCCACAAATGTCTTTCTGGACCACAGCAGGTTCTGAAACCTATTAAAGAGAAGAACAGGCTCAATTAAACCTAGAGAAAAAGAAATTCATCAAACCCACTCTTCTGTCTTCTGATGGCCCTGATAGTTCAAATTATCTCAGCAAAACACATTAAAAAACATTTTACTTATATTTAAAATCCTCCTTGAACTTGCCAATTATCTCTCATCAAGTCACTTGGCTTTCCCTGACCCTAACACCTTAAATTCAGATTAACGTTCCTTAATGGGGTACTCTCTTAACTACAATGCATTAAACATTTTGTTCTCTTCCAGAATGTATCTGCCTGAAATGTAAAATGGTTCAATACTCAGGAATTCATAAAGGGTGCTGATTAGGATTCTGATACAAGCTACTTGTGTGATCTGACATAAGCACAAGACTGGTTCTTCAACTGCAACAAAGGAATCACTTGTAAGATAACTCTTCCCACCGAAATTCCATGATTCTCTAAGCATGCAGAATCAAAATGTTATAATATTTTCCCAAAAAAGAAAAATGTGTTACTATTATAAAATGATGCAGGGAGTTGCCCATATTGCTTGCTCCAAAAAACTCTGCTTTCCTACGTTCTTTCAGTTTGGGTTATGTAAAGAGAAAATATCTGGTTCAAATGTATTCAACTAAAATTTATGGTACATATTCTATGTGTCAGGCTTTGAACAATTGAAAGATTAGTGGCTCAATTTGTGGTTTCTAGAAATAGAAGTTCACTTGTGGAAACAAAAATATAAATGAGTATACAATCATGTTCTAAATGTAATGTTGATATTTGTATAAAGTACTATGAAATACAGATTAAAAAATAATTCCACCTTGAAAGAGGGGTCTTAGAAAGTTGCAGAGAGGGGATAACATTTAAATACACTTCTTTAGGGAAACAACAGAAAGAACAGCAACTAAATTCGAAGGGACATTTTGGTCATAGGCAAGAGTGTACAATGTACTGAAATGATGAGGATTCTGTATCCCTGGGATGTGGGAGGTGGGAATGGTGGGGGCAGTGGTTGAAGATAAGACATGCTGTGAAAAACCTTTTATGTCTCTCTTACTTGTTTGAATGTCACTCTGTGCTGATGGGGAACCTTCACAGCAGTGACGAAAGGTACTCTAATAGTACAGAGGATGATCTAGGAAGGAAGAGGAAAGCAGCCTGGAGATCAGGTAAGAGGCTACTGATATACTCAAGCAAAAAAAGAAAGACAGAAAAAAATGAACTAATTTAGAGTCTTGCAAGTTCTGATTTTTTTCACACAAAAGGAGCTGCCTGTCTCAGTTTACGTGCAGGTGGAGCAGCAGCATCAAAGAATGGAACTGAGCCACGACTAGGAGAGGGAAGTCTGGCCTGACATGTTGGCAGGCTGATAATCAATATGTGAAATTAAACTTCTGAATACATAAATCCACAGGATTGTATGTAGCAATCAGTATTATTCACTCTCCTTGCCCAGAAAGGTATACTTTTCAAGCCCTTCAAGAACGAAGGGAAATCTCTGAAGTTTTCTTAATGCCCTTGATCCAGCAGGCTGCTTTAGCAATTTTCCTGGGTCCTGACAAATAGAGACATGGTAACAGCATTTTTAGATAGAATCAATTTACCCTATAAGAAGTCTTGGAAGCATATTTAACTGTATTCTGGAGTTTGAACAGCCTCTCTGATACAAATTCCTGTTTCCCAACTTCATATCATCATCATAATAGGCTCTGGTCAGCAATTATTTTCTTCCTTCCATTGTCCACTAATATCTTCTGCTCTCTTCCTAAAGTACAAAAGCTTTCCCAATTATGTAGATACGCCATGCAGATAACCTGCTCTTCCACTTGGATCATGATTCTCACATTATGGTTAGAATAACCTGGAACAATCACTAAAATCGCAGCTTCCTGGGTTCTAAAGAAAGTGATCTAGGGGTTGAATTTTTATACAGCATTCCTGACTAATTCTGATACTGGTAAGATTATACTTATTTAGAATATCAAAGCATTAGTGTAAGCTGTCTGGCTCTCTGCGTCTATCTCTCAAAACCTTTTGCTTTACATCTTCTGATTTTATCCTTATTGCCATTCTAAAAAGAAGTGCTCCCTCTTCTCTGTTGTGTCTTAGACAAACTGTTTCACACTTTTAAAAATAACTCATGTTCTAACTTGTGTCTCCCCTCTTTAAAGCATTCAACCTCTTCATCTCACCCAAAGTCGTCTCTTTTGTCTTCTAAATATGGTTAGAATTTTCCCCCCAGCTTTACTGATATATATTTGGCAATAAAAGTTGTGTATATTTAAGGTGTGCAATGTGATGTTTTGATATAATATACATTGTAAAATGCTTGTCCACAATCAGGTTAAAACTTAATAAAAGAAAATTCTTCTTGAAAACTCATACTGTTCCCAGAGCTACATTCTAGTTCTTTTATTTCACCTTAAACATTCCAGAGCAGTTAGTAGACTCCTATTGCCTTCCTTGCTTGCTTCATTCCCTCCTTATGACTGTACAGAATGGCTCCCATTCCACAGGGCTCTGCTAGCTGATGAAACTGATCCCTATCACTGTAGTGGACTACATACTAGTGGAAAATTACAGACAACTTCAATACAATTAGGACAATTTATTTGGGGTTCCCTGTCTTAAAGCTGACTACTTACTCTTGAAAGGGGTAGTATTCTTGTTCTGAGTTTTAACTTTGAAAAGCAACACACATCTTGAATTTATTATAGTCTCAATTTTATTTTATTTTATTTTTAAATTTTTATTTTTTATTTTTTGAGTTGGAGTCTCACTCTGTCGCCCAGACTGGAGTGCAGTGGCCGCTCCTGGCCACCGCAGCCTAGAGCCGCTGGGCTCCGGCGATCCTTCCACCTCAGCCTTCCAAGCAGCTGGAACTACAGGCATGCGCTACCACGCCTGGCTGATTTTTGATTTATTGTAGAGATGAGGTCTCACCAAGTTGCTCAGGCGGGTCTCGAACCTGCGGGCTCAGGCAATCCATTCACCTCAGCCTCCCAAGGCGCGGGATTATAGGCTGAGCCACCAAGCCCGGCTCAGTTTTATTGATATGTTAAAGAACCAGTTTATGGATTATATTTTATTATTTTTTACCTAGCTCATTCTTTAACAAATGACATTATTTAAGAACTTGATTCAATTTGATAACTGTTATGATATAACTAATGTATTTAACGCTATCCTGATCAAGAGTGTAGCAGGGTTTATATTGAATTTTATTAAATGATTACAAAATTAACTACTCATATGCTACTTCCCACACCCTATGTTCCAGTCATCTGTTTTCTCACCTTTTTACATTTTTTTGCATATATAGATTCATTTTTGCTCATCCATTCATTTCCCTAGTGAAGTTCTGCCTATAAATCAGGAAACCAACTTAAGCTCTTCTTTATTTAGCTTATTCCTTTTTCCAACTTGAGCTTCTGAAGAGTCATCTTTGAATTCCTCATTATGAACTTCTCAGACCCTCTAAGACTATGCATTCCTTGAAGAGGAGGAACAAGTTTTATTCATCCTTTAGTTTTTATTACCTAACTCAGAATAGTTGTGTACTGTATCGACAAATAGAAAACTATTAAATAATAATTGAAAAAGAAATAATAAAGTAAGATCAGCCTATAATTGAGAAAAAAATGAAATCAGATCAGCCTATGAATTATTAAAATAGAGATGATTACTATATAATGAATATAAGCATGAATGAAAAAGCATAATAGAGTGGAAAACACAAAAATATTGTACATTTTACAAACGAATTGAATAGTTATCACCAAGACAAAAACCAAATTTAAATATTATTTTAAAAATAAATATTTATTAAAATAAATAATATTTATTAATATGTCAATATTTATTAATATTAATATATTAAATAATATTGAGGTAGCTAGCTAACAATTTAGAAATTTGAGAAGTTGATTCATGCTTCACAAGAAAATTACAAAATAATTTCAAGATAAGATATTTAAAATCTGTTACAAAAAAACTAAAAAAAACTGTGAACTTATCAGACATTTACAAAATATATTTAAACAAGGAAAATATTCATAAACATGAAAAATAAGATAACTAAAATAAAAACAGAATTACTGTGAAAAATATCCACAACAAACATGACAAATAGAAGGTTAATATTTAAAAAAATAGAATCTAGATATATTGACACGAAAATTGACAAAAACCCAATTACTCTAAAAAGAATTTCAATTAAAAATATTAAAACATTCAGTTAAGTGTTGTTAATCAAGATTCATACTGAATAGACTAAGGAAAGGGTAAGGGTCTGGTTCTCACCTCCTACAAAAAAATCTCTAGAAATAGGAGAAAAGATGTTTTTAAAAATCCATATGCATTCTTAAAAAATAAAAGAAAGCAAACCTTCGGTGAATCCCAAATCTGGGTTACTTCTGAAAAACAGAAAGCTTACCAAAGGAAACCAGAGCTTGAACTAACTTGAGTATTTCTCTAATAGGTAGCAGTGTCCTATGCCTACTGGCAGTAAATACTGAGGGAGGTGGGTGTCTTAGAACAATCAGCAAGGTTATTGTTCAGATTATGGGGTAGCAGAGACACCCAGGTGAGCAGAACGCTAAAATCCTGTTCCGGTCAATTATCACTGTGTGGCGGGGAGGAGGTGTCAGTCTCCAGGCAGAAACAGTGGGTATGTGTCCAGATAGCTGGCTCAGCCCAGGAAAGCTCGGAATTCTTCTCAACTCTTACAATATCAAGTTTATAGTTCCCAGGTAGAATACTGACACTGGTCCAAGAGAAAAGACCTACAGTGAAGCCTACCTGTTGACAGGTGCAGTCTCTGCACAGAGCTTCCAGTTGCCAAATAAGAACAGAGAGCTAGGAGCAGAGCACATTGAAAGATAACCTCCAAATGGGGAGTCAGAGAACAAAAGAACAAAGAGACTCACAGAAAAACAATATCATTCAAGAAGCAAAAGAAAATCCTTTAAAAATCTATAATTGGTTTGTTTAGAAATATTACTAGCTATCACATGCAGACTAGGATACTATAAAAAGAAAAAAAATTAGGTAATAAGAAAGTGCTGTTGGCAATATAAAAATATAACAACAGATGGATTCTGGTAAAGGAAAGCTCCAGAAAAATAGTGACCCGGTAGGCCTAGAAAGTCATCAATCAGATTCTAGTGAGAGGAAGAGACATCTCTAGATGAACAGCTCAACAACAGTGTCCCTGATAGACTAATGTGCTTGGCGGTAAGGGAAGCACAGCTCCTAAAGGGAGTCTGGAGATGGCTTAGTGACTGCCTCAAGGGAAGGCTCCAAAGCTCTGGGGAAAAATTAAAAGTTGAACAGAATATAAAATACCTGCAATAGATTTTATGTCTTAGATGTGAACCACACTTATGTAGACACGAAGGCAAACATTGACTACTGATGTGATTGTGATATATCTAGATTGGAAGGTCAGGAAAGTACAAGTGTGTATGGGTGGGGAGGGGTGATGTAAGGAGCATGTGAAGAGAACAGATCTTTAGTTTTCCACGAGAAATAAATAGATGAGTTGAAATTCTTTAAGTTGTAATTAAGCATGCTGCTTTAGAATGTAACTAGAAGAAAAATCAGCTGAAGATATGGAAAGGAATTGCTTTCTTAGAACATGACTTGAGGGAGCGGGAAGGTCTGAGATAGGAGATTGCTGATTTTCATTTTGAGCTTTGTCGTACTATTTGATCTTTCTAAACTGTGTATATGCATTATTTTGGTAAGACTAGAATTTTAATTTTTAAAGTCATAAAAAAGACAAAATAACTTATTCTAATCAGAGGTACAAGAACTACCAAGAAAATATAATAATCAAGAAATTTTATGTACCCAACAAGGTAGTTTTAAAATATTTATATAGCAAAAACCAATAAAACTACAGATAGAAATTCACAAATCCACATAATGTCTTCAATTAAAAATGCATATTTAGAAAAAATAACATAGAAATTTCTAAAAATGACCACATATTATTATGTCACAAAAATAAGCAATATATTAAAACAATTATCATTCAGGACACATTGATTAAAAAATGTAATAAAATAAGAAAGTCAACAACATAAAGATACACACACTGCACCAGAAAATTTTAAAAATATATATTTCAAGTATGTTTATAAGGCAAAATCTATAAATATTTGCAGATTATATGATCACCTATCTAAAATATACAGGAGAACCAACTGAAAAATTACTTTTTGGAACCAATAGAGACTTAGGTAAGATCAGCTTTTTAGCTTCCCTACATAGCGGCAATCATATATTAGAAAAAAATTATAATTTTATTTGTAACAGCCACAAAGCCCCAGAACACCTTGAAATAAACATAAAAATAAATATACATTTTATTGGAAATAATAATAAATAATGAAAGATGTCTCCCAAATAAATTTATAGGTTCAATGTAATTTGAACAAAAAACCCAATATTAACTTTAAAGTAAAATTTAATAAGATGATTCTAAACTTCACAAGGAAGGTATAAATTAGTATGGAAACTCAGGACAATTTTGACAAAATAATAACAAAGACAGATAACTCACCAATATCAAAACTGATTATAAATTTCAACAAAAATCCCAATATTACTTTAAAGTAAAATTTAATAAGATGATTCTAAACTTCACAAGGAAAGTATAAATTAGTATGAAAACTCAAGACAATTTTGACAAGACAATAGCAAAGAGAGATAACTCACCAATCTCAAAACTGATTATAAAACTATAGCAAGAAAAATACTATGGGCCTAGTACAAGAACAAACCATAAATGATGGAACAGAAGACCGAGTCTCAGAATGGACGTATAAATATCTGGGGATTTCCTGTATGATAAAAGTGACATTTCAAATCAATTCACTTAAAAAAAGCTATTCTATAAATTGTACTAGGACTACTGACTAGCCAATAATAGAAACCAAGAGAGAGTCCTACCTCCCATTGTTCAGAAAATTATGCTCCAGATGGCATAATGACATATTATAAAATGAAAAGAATGTATGAAATTTTTAAGACCTTTAGGATACAAAAGGCATTGCAAAATAAAGCACTAAAAACAAAATCCATAAAGGAGAAGATTATTAAATATGACTTTTAAAATTTAAAACTTCAACAAGACAAAAGTTATACGATTAAAGAGACAACCAGCAGATTGGGAGAAAATGTTGACAACATACATAAAGAAGCCTTAGTATCAAGAATACAAACAGTTTTCCTTTATGGTTAGTAATTTTTTCATTTTACTTAAGGCATACGTGACTACCTTATAATTTTGAAATATTCTACTATATTATATCTTAGAAACTTTATTGCTCTACTCTCAATATTAAGGGCAATGAACTACCTGAAATTGATTTTTATCTATTATGTGATTTTAGGCCAAGGTTTGTTTCTAAATATGTATACCCAATTGATCCTAACATAGTTTATTGAAAGATTGTGTATTCCTTGCTCCTCTGCAGAGTCATGATCAACATAAATCAAGTGATTTCCTATGTGTATGACTATACCTGGACTCTATTCTGTACCATTGGTCTCTTTGTCTTTCCTTATGTCAATATCATGTTGTTTTAAGTTAGCTTCAACAATAAGTCTTGAAATCTACAGAATAAAGTACTTCTATTTAGTTATCTTTCTTTAAGATTTTCTCAGGCATGTTTGCCTTTGAATTACCATATATATTCCAGAAAACACTCACCAATTTCCATTAAAATATTTTCTGGAACATTTATTGATATTGCACTGAATCTGTAACTCAATCTTGAAATCTTCGGTTGAATTCCCTAGTGAAGCCATTTGACCCTTTAGTTTTTGTATTTCCTTCCTTCAACTCTTTTGAGATTTAACTTGCTATTCTAGCTTTCCTAAATGGCTAATAAAAAATGGATATTCAATCTGTCTAATCTTCTGATCTATGACTGTGTATTTTCCATGGCTTTAATTGTAAAGTTTGATATGCCATATTACATATGATACAACTTGTTATACATTATTTTACTATTTTTCTAGTAGTTATTTTAGAAATAACATGTATTTTTTGACCTGCAAATGTCAATTATAAATTAGTGCTTTTACCATTTCTCAGACAAGTAGAAGATATTAGAACACTTAACACCATTTACTCTACCTCTGCCAAATGTGCTATGTATGTTATATATTTTAATATTTAATGTATTATTGTTCTTATTATGGCTTCATGTGTCAGTATTCATTCAGGTTTATCTATATATTTACCATTTATTCTGCTCAAAATTTTTTCCTGTATCTCTGAAATGCCATAAAAAAATTCCTTCTGCCTAAAGAATTACCCATTATTTATTTTAGTTTGAATTTGTTGCTGATAAATGCTCTCAGTTATTATGACTCTGAGGATGTATATTTTGCCCTCATTATTGTAGGTTATTTTTACTAAGTACCTCTAGGTTAAAAAAAGAATAAAAACAATGAAAATTAACAACATACATACAAATAACATGATAGAAAAATGAGTGATGATGTAGTTAAGTTTCAGATGAAGAAATTCAAGGGGCCAATATACTTATTAAAATATTCATAACCTCACTAAGCATTAAGTTATAACAATTAAAACTACAGTGAAATAACAGATTTCTGCACATCTGACTAGCAAAAATTTAAAAACTTGATAGCAAGTGTCTGAATGTGAGAAACATACACTTTCATGCTTCAAATAGGAGTATGAATTGTTAGACAGTTTGGAAGGTGATTTAGCATTTCAGTGCACAACTACTGAGTCACACATTCATTTCTCATCTGGTTCCTGTGATATTTGCAGAGTAGCCCCATAACTCCTCTTAGGTCTTGGCTCAAATGAAGTCTCCTCAGAGAAGCCTTTTCTCTCAACCTTCTCTCTCATCTTTGTTGGATTTCTTTCTGTATATTCTTTATAAAATCCTTGTTGTATTTCGTTGTATTTTCTTTTTTGATATATTTTATATGCATATCTTTATTGTATCTTCTGTATTTCTTCTATCATACATATTTTATTATATATGTATGTCAATGTTTATTGTTTGAATCTACTTGAATGACCACAAGTAGAAAAACTGCTTTGTTTTTTCATTGCCACCAAGAAGGTATCTGGCACATGGCATTAAATAACTATCCATGAATGTTTGCTGAAGGATGCAGAAAATTAGAAACCACTTAGATACCATCACCAGGAGAATGCCAAATAAATTACGTTCTATCCATACCATGAATACATGGCAATTCTTTTAATGACACAGATCTATTTGTATTGAATTGAAAATATTTTCAAGATAAAATGTGATATAGAAATATGAGGTAGCTATAGAATTATCACTGTGATTTGTGTAATGGATTATCATAGATACATACATATCATATAAGACAAAGATATTTTCCATAGTTGCATGTAGGTATGTATGTAAACGCATGGGAAAATGCTAGAATGATATGCATTAAGAAAGGATATGAAAAAAATGAATATCACTGGGGGGAACAGTATTATGGAGGTGGTGTTGGGGAGTCTGTGTAGAAAAAACAAACTCAGAGTGCTTTTTCTGTTCTGTTACTCAACAACAATCAACACTGAAGACTCCTGTGAACAAATTAGTTATTAAATAGTTCCTTTTAAAAGGCCAGTTTCCTTAGTAATCATATAAATGCAGGGTAAAACAATTGTGAGTTTCTAGTTTATTCTTTATCACAACAATAAGTTAGGATTATGGTGTACTTTTATTCTCTGTAAGTTTTTAATATTATTATAATGTCCAAGCAGTATAAAACACACTTATAGAAAATAAGTCACATAAATGCTCAAGTTAATTTACCTCCTGGACATATTGCATTTCAAAAGTCCACTTCTTTTACACAGACTATTTGTTTGCTCAATTTTTTTTCTGTATAATAACTTTGAACACTTTCCTTGTTTTTGACTTCCTAATGCAAATGCTTCAGCAATTTTCCAATGGATTAACTAATTTCCTCATATTATTTACTTGCTTTTATAATACCCTGGGACCATTTGCCACATTCATGGCTGCTTATTGTCATTTTTCTGTCTTTTTAAGCAGCTGTTTGTTTACCCAGCTGTTTCTTCCTTTCCTTCTGTCAATGAATGTTAATTTTCTGTTGATTTACAATACTTTCCTCCTCTGTGCCTTCTCATTCTGTGGGTGTGTCTCTTCCACAGGAAAATATTTTACCAGATTGCAAATAACACTATGCTAAGCTATTCCACTCTGATAGATACGATATGATAAAATATGCCATAAGAATACACAATTTTAAAATATTTTCAAAATAGGAGTTCCAAATCTAGATTGGAAATGTTGCTAAGGGGGAAGCAATTTAGGACAGGTTTTTCTGATGTGCATATATCTAAAATAAATTTTCAAGAGTGAGCAAAAGTTAGCTCTGCAGAGTTGAAGCATTAGAGCCGTTTTGACTGAAAGAGCAATGCGGGAATAGGCAGGGAGGTGAGAGACGGTGGTGTCCAGGGATATGCAAACAATTAACATAGTAAAGTTAAGAGCCTTGAGAGTAGTAAGCTTGGTGCACAAGATGAAAATTTTAAAAGCCATACTGCCATTCAAGTTTAGGATTTTACCTACAAGGAAAATTGAAAACTCGTTAGCATGCAGTCAGTCTATAGTGAACTGAAGAGTCTTACCACAGGGGCAGTAAAAGAGGAGGAGCTGACTTTGGCAAGCGGGAGGAGCAGAGCTG
This sequence comes from Cephalopachus bancanus, assembly GCA_027257055.1. Lineage (NCBI taxonomy): Eukaryota > Metazoa > Chordata > Mammalia > Primates > Tarsiidae > Cephalopachus > Cephalopachus bancanus. Next base: position 8,646,724 of record JAPVLO010000009.1, on the reverse strand, counting down.
GTCTTCAGTTGGGAAGCAGTGGTGGGGTGAAGCAATGTTGAAGTGTACTGGACAGTATCTAGCTCTTTTAGTGCCTATCCTGTGCCAGTTGATAGAAGTGTATCATCTTAGATGTGAGAATAGTTTGAGCATGGGAGGTTTGCTGGCTTGGATTTCTGGCAGCTCCTTTCATCATAATATGTAACACAACAGGAGGAAGTGATTTGAAGAAATACACTATTATCAAATTGTGGACAGTTGAGCAGTGGCAGCTGGACAGTGAGCTAAATATAAAACACTGACAACTTGTAGTATTGAAATGGTGGGCAAAGGAAACAGAAATATAACAGAATAAATAAAAAGGGAAGGGGACAGGAAACCACGAAGGTGCTCATGACAGAGAAAGGAAGAGTTTCAAAAATTTATAAACAGTGGCAAATGCTGAGAAATCAAATGAAATTAAGACAGAAAATGCTCTTTGGAGATTGAGCAACATGAGAGTCAGTGGTAGTATGAACTATTTCAATAGAGATAAATCTAAATCATGTGCTGTTTATAGGGGCCAAGTAAGTTAGAAAAATATGTAGGGCCAGGTGCAGTGGTGCATGCCTGTAATTCCAGTGCTTTGGGTGGCTTGAGACAGGAGGATCACTTGAGGCCAGGAGTTTGAGGTTGCAGTGAACTATGAGCATGCCACTGCACTCTAGCCTGGGTGACAAAGTGAGACCCTATCTCTCTAAAAAAAAAAAGAGAAAGGAAAAAGAAAGTATATGAAAGGCTCAGGCATAAGACAAGAGGGAGTACAGATCTGGAAATAGAATATGGGCATGTCCCAGCTAAAAGATTTCATACTTAAAAGGAAAAAAACAAGTTGCAGTCAGGTAAAACTATTCTGCAGTCCAGGTTTGCCCTATTGGGAATGAGTTCTGTGTGAACCCTCAAAGGCTACTCAAAATTCCAAATGACAATGAGACCATAGAATTACAAATCCTTTTGGAGCAGATGAAACAAAAATAAAAGAGATGTAATAGAAATGGTCTCATTTATTTATGACACTGGTGATAATCTGGGATAAAAATCAAAAGACCTATAATTAGATTACAGAAATAATCAACACATTCCATTATAAGATTCTTTGTTAATGCATATGATCTTATTTAAGCCTTGCAATAATAACTCTATTGAGGAAAGCATTATCCCTTTTCTGCTGTTGAGAAAATGGAGGATCAGAGCAGTTAAGTAATCTAACGAATTTCATAGCAGGAATGTAACAGACTCTGACTTCCAACTCAGTTCAGCCTGGCTCTTGATTCAATTTTTGCTTTCTTTCTTTCTTTCTTTCTTTCTTTCTTTCTTTCTTTCTTTCTTTCTTTCTTTCTTTCTTTCTTCCTTCCTTCCTTCCTTCCTTCCTTCCTTCCTTCCTTCCTTCCTTTATTTTTCACTCTCTATCTCTCTCTGTTTCTTTCTTTTTTTGACTTAGAATCTCACTCTGTCATGTGGGCTGAAGGGAAGTAGCACAATCATGGTTCACCACATCCTTGAACTCCTGGGCTCAGGTAATCCCCCCCTCAGCCTCCTGGGTAGCTGGAACTACAGATGCACACCACCACATCTGGCTATTTTAAAAAACATTTATTGTACAGATGAGACTATGTTGCCTAGTCTGTTCTCAAACTCCTGGGCTCAAGCAATCCTGTCTTGGTTTCCCAAAGTGCTGGGATTACAGGTATGAACCGTCATGCCCAGCATCAATGTTCTTTTCAATTGTATACATCCCTCCTGTCCTGTGAGAGCACATTCACTTGTAGTCTGGATTTCGTACCTACTCATCTTCTCCAGAACCTGGTCCATATTATCCACTATCTTGCCTTTATGTTTATCCACACTCTCTCATTGGCCCTTTCCCTTACATGGACTCTTTCCCAAGTTTTTCCCAACTGAAAAAAAACTAACAACAAAAACTTCCTCAAAAGTATGTCTTTCCGTAGTTATTTCTCAATCTCTATTCTTCTTTCCATGGCCAATTTCTTCCCTTGTGTCATCCATATTCTCTGGAAGATTTCATTTACTTTCAGACCTAAACTAAAACCTGTGTGCTAGCTATAGGGTAGAAAACATTATTTTTAACAACAGACACCAGAGTGCCTTGTGGAAAGAGAATTCTCATGGTTTAGGTGTGGAGAATGCTTTAGGCGTTAAAGTGAAATACTAAAAGCATGTCCTAGGAGCAGAAAGGGAAATAAGTGATAACTCCTACAAAGTCCTTACCTACAATATGGCAGGAGAGTCAAGGTGAGAGGAGGGGAGAAAGAAAATAATGAGAGGAAACAGCATCATGGCAGGCTAGAGACTGAAGTAACACAAGTGGGACAGTCTCAGTGACAAGCTGATCAAAATGCTAGAGATGTTTGATGTTCGATCTTCATGTTCTTTGTTCAACAATTTTTCAGTGTCTCCTTCCCTCACCTCAAGCTTTTTATAAAATCTGCTAAATACACATAATGCCTTTGGGAATGGTATTTTGGAGAGGCAAGGAGAGGAAGTTTTAATCTAGGTTTGCTTTGATGTGGAAGAGAAAGAAGAGCAGTCACAGGAAGTGAAAAGGAGACTGAAGTAGACAGGTAGCTGGAACAAACAATGGCCATGTAAATATAAGCTCATGGAAATGCCTGGAATACTGGGCACTTAGAACTCACTGGCAGATACAAGATAGGAAACCTCAAGTTCTAAGCTAATCTCCACTCACATTTGAATTCATACTGCTGAATCTCTACCTTCAGTCCTGCTCCACAGCATTCCAAAATTACATGGCAGAATAACCTAATGACTAAGAGAATGAACTCAACCCCTAACACCTTGATGTGAATCTTACTTCTAATACTAACTTGTGAATTTGGTCAAGTTTCTTAAGCTATAGGTATTTTTGTTTCTCTATCCATATAATAGAGATATAAGTTTATACTGTATTACATGAATTGAGACTTTAAACGTATCTGTCACAGAGTAAGCACTCAATAAATATTAGCTTATTATGACAGCCAGTAGACCACCAGCTATTTCCATGCAGATTCATTCACACCTCAACAATTATTTATTGAGTATCTATTATGTAGTTCTCTATGCACTAAGGATGTAGCAATTAACAATACAAAGAAAGTCCTGCCTTCCCAGAGTTTTCATTTGAGTTAAAGAGACAATCAATAAGCAAAAAGATGAGCACTATGTTGGAAGTGTTATGAAGAAAATTAAGTGGAGTAGCAGGAAAAAAGAACAGTGTTGCTATTTTACTCTTTTAGCAGAGGTTTGAAGAAAGTGAGGAAATGAGTACTGTGGAGATCTGTGGGAAGCATCTCAAACTCCATATCTTCCCTCCACAATCTATTGCAACAACCATATTCTTTTTTTTTTTTTTTTTTTTTTTGAGTTGGAGTCTCACTCAGTCATCCAGACTGGAGTGCAGTGGCCGCACCCAGCCACCGCAGCCTCGACCTGCTGGGCTCCGGAGATCCTTCCACCTCAGCCTTCCAAGTAGCTGGAACTAAAGGCATGCGCTACCACGCCCAACTCATTTTTGATTTATTATAGAGATGAGGTCTTGCCAAGTTGCCCAGGCGGGGCTCGAACCTGAGGACTCAGGCAATCCACTCACTTCAGCCTCCCAAAGGCACAGGATTACAGGCTGAGCCACCGAGCCCAGCACAACCATATTCTTTATTTGAAAAGATGACACAAACATCAACCAATAATTCAACCAAACTCAAACCACATATTCTTCCCTTTCCAGCAGCTTCTACATTTTAATTGGTCACCCAGTTCTACTTTCCTAATATCATTTTGAGTTTACCTTCCCATTTTTCTCTATTACAGCATTTATAGGCTAAGTCACAAGAAATGATCATTTTTTGCAGGTCAAAGACTGTTACTTCCTCTGCCAGCAACTACAAAATAAAGAGGATCTAGTCAAGGATTCTATGGCCCTAGGGGAATGGTGGACTCACTGGGTAGGAGAACTTGGGGTCCATAAATGACAGTATGGAGAACCCTTTCCCTTTTCCCTTCCTTGTTTACCCTCAAATTGTATGCAAGTAACAAAGAATACTCTACTGTACTAAGCCATGAATGTTTGGGGTAGTCATAGCAGTTGCCCTATCCTAACTAGCAGTTGCCCCCGCCTCAGTGCCACAGTTTAATTTCAGGTTACCATCAATCCTCCTCTGTATCACTGCAACAGCATCCAAATTGATCTCTCAGTCTCCAGTACCTACTTCTCAATGCTCCCCAAGTTACTGTCCTAAACCTCAATCTGATGATGTCACTCCTTGTCGGGGCAATTCTTCAATGGCTTCTCCTCATCTTCAGATAAAGTCCAAACAATCTAGATATTCAAAACCCTTGGTGATATATAAGGCTGACTGCATGCCCAGTCTCTACTCTTGTCCTGCCCAATTACTTGATGTTCCTCAAAGGGGTCATAATCACGTCGCTAAGTCATTCCATATACAACTCATTCTGTCTAAAGTGATGCCCCCTTCGTCCGGTTAATTTCTACTAATCTTTCAGGACTCAACTCATGGCATCTACTATAGAAAGTTTTCCATGAACTTGAGGCCGGGATAGGTATCTAACTTTTTGTTCTCCTAGCACTTTGTTTTAATCAAGGTATTTATCACCTTGCCATGTAATTATCTCTTAATTTTTAGGTCTCCTTTAATGAATTCCTTCAGGAAAGGCTAATGTCCTTTATCTTTGTATCCCCTGAGCCTAATACTATGCCTGACATAGTGTGGCATCTAGTAAGTATTTGTTGAATGAATAAACTCATAAAGTAATAAGTGAATTTCTAAGCATTTTTGTATATTGGTCACAAAATGCATTTAATTTTTACCAAAATATGCTACAAGAAAAGCAAAATGTTTTTTCTTTTCAAAAGAATACTAAGATGATATAAGAGATACTTTTGATTGCCTTCACATTTGTCATGTAACACTTTTCTAGCACTGATTTTTACGTAAACTATTTTCCTGCCTGTAACCCAAAAATGGGTAATTAGGAACTGAATAGCACCCTTAAATACAAATCTCTCATTAGACATTGGTTCATTTTCCTGTAAACAGAATATGGTAATTGATGACAAACGTCAAACCTTCCAAGAATCATATAATCATTTTTAATTTGAGAAATCATTTAGAAAAATCTCATGTTTCCAAGATGAATAAAATTATGTTTACTGTTTTGTTTTGTACATAGGTATTCTTCTCTTATGGTTTCCCCCTCTCAAAGTTCTCAGAATAGCAATTATGCTTATTTCTCTAAATTTCCATATAAAATTAAAGTCATACTAAACTTTAAAAACAGATGCTGATTTATTTTGTGACATAAAACTAAGTGAAGCATATTCTAATCTACAGAATATCACCATTTAGGTAAAAAAAAATTGTGGCCATGTTGGCATGAAGCAACAATATATTTAAAAAACAGATTATATTTTGAAATCCCATTGAATTTGTCATTTTTTTATCTATTTGTCTAATATAGAAAATGGTCTCAAATGTGGTTTCCAATTATAGAGAAGGTGCTGTGAGAAGACTGGATGGTCAGCCTCTTCCACAAGCAAATTGGGCAACATTAAGACAATTATTTCACTTCTTTTGCCTCAATTCTCTCATCTGAAAAAAAATGGAGATAATAGCCCCTAGTTCATAGGACGTCTGTGAGAACTAAGTGAGTACATCTGTAAGATTCACTTAGAATAGTGCCTGGCACATACTGCCTTATCATTACTAGATTTCTTCATTATCATTATCCATTTTTTTCTCTTCTTTGCAAAATCAAGTGATGAAAATTTGAATCTTAAAGAACTCTTCTATAGAAATAAACATTATCTCCAAGAAAGCAAGTTATAAATGAACAGAAAAGCCACTTCCTAGGCTAAATATGGCTGCATATGTGTTTATATTGGCACTACTGGAGGACTGAGGTGTGTGAAATAAATACCATTTCTTATTTTTCATTACTTTGTGAAACAAAATTTAAACATGTGACTGATACTCCAAAATGTCAGTATATAGAAATAGCAAGGAAAATTAAGTGCAGGAGTTCAGTTAAAATGGTGAATTTCTTGTAGTTTGTCAGAGATTCATTTAGAGTAGAAAGGGAATATCATCAAATCTCTTTCCTATAATCAAAAGGAAAAAAGGTTAAATGCAAGCAAAGTCTTACAAGAGAACAGAACCCCTCGAAAATATTATAAAGTGTATCATCTCTATGTTGTCACAAATAACTTATCTATGCTCATCATACTCTAAAGCAATTGATAGAACTATTTGCATTAGCACTGATTATTTTAAATATACTGCACAATTACTCCGAGTATTAAATTTAATTAATAATGCACTTCATAGCCGGGCTCGGTGGCTCAGCCTGTAATCCCGCACCTTTGGGAGGCTGAGGTGAGTGGATTACCTGAGCCCGCGGGTTCGAGACCCGCCTGGGCAGCGAGACCTCATCTCTACAATAAATAAATAAAAAATCAGCCGGGCATGGTAGCGCATGCCTGTAATTCCGGCTACTTGGAAGGCTGGGGCAGAAGGATCGCCAGAGGCCAGCAGGTCGAGGCTGCGGTGGCCGGGAGCGGCCACTGCACTCCAGTCTGGGCAACAGAGTGAGACTCCAACTCAAAAAATAAATAAATAAATAAAAAATAATGCACTTCATTATTCAATTACTATTTAGTTAAAATTTCTTGCCATAGCATATTATAAATTTCAATTATATAAGACTTTAATTTTATTATAGTTCCACAGTTATATGAAAATATTATATCTCTAATCTCCTTGATTATTTTTCAATTTAAAAGTTAGAAAATAATTTGGATTTCTCTTTTGTGATATAAAATCAAACTGAAGATCTGGGAAGGATGTGAAGACAAGGATCCTTCTCTCCTTGAGATCCTGGGATCTAGGGCATGAGGGAAGTGTCAGCCACACTTTTTTTTATTATTTTTTAGTTGGAGTCTCGCCATGTTGCCCAGGCTGGAGTGCTGTGGCACACTCACAGTCACCACAGCCTCGAACTGCTGGGCTCTGGTGATCCTTCCGCCTCAGCCTTTCAAGTAGCTGGAACTACAAGTGCGTGCCCAGCTTATTTTTTTATTTACTGTAGAGACAAGGTCTCACCAAGTTACCCAGGTTGGTCTTGAGCCCATGGGCTCAGGCAATCCTCTTGCCTCAGCCTCACAAAGCACTGGGATTACAGGCTGAGCCACCGTGCCTGACTGTGACAGCCATACTTAAAAGTAAGGACAGAGTAGAGGGCGAGGGTACTTGATGCCACTGCCCAATCCTCTGACTGAATCTGAAGAAACAAGACAGGACTTAATATTCCACCTGCACTGCTTCTGGCTAAGTGACTTGACAGCTGGCTATTGCAAGCCTCAAGACAATTAATTTGGGGAGCCTCCTTGAGGAGGAATTTTAAAAATGAAATCATCATGAACTAATCGTTTGCAGGATCTTTAAATACTTATTAGCTGTGAGAAGGTGAATGCAGATGGAAATATGTCACTAGCATGTGCTGCCACCTACACCTCGCAAAGAGTACTTTTGGAGGCTGTCTGAAGACATGCCAGGGTGTCCATGACCCATCTGCAAAGAATTCCCATTGTATTTGGGGTGATAAAAATGTGTCCCATGTAGAGAAATCGTTTTCCGTTTTGCACTGTTCCTGGAGGCACTGCAATACCAGGTCGATGCGTGGTGTGGACAGAGTAAGTTCCTAGTCCAACTCCCTGCTCCAAAATTCCTTTTAATATATTGTCCTCAGATAGAGGACGTATCAGATGCTAAACTGATAAGAACAGATATTACACTTGATCTTAGCCAAAAGGCCGAGAGGCAATGAAATCATTTTTAAAAGCAGAATCAACTAATAGACTTGACTTTGACTTTCACATGAATCTTTCTAATGCATTCTGGGTATGATCATTTGAAAACTAGAGTATCATGCTACTCTGCAATCTTGTTCTATTTCTGAAGATCAAAACAGAATGACGGATTGTCTATAATAACACCATAGTCAGAAATTGTGAATGAAAGTGTTTGTGTGACAATCGAGCTTTTTATGAGCTCTACAAAATGACTCCTGAAAAACTTAAAATTTATGTTAAACTAACCTCCAAAGCATGTACTCAGGAACAGAAAGATCAAGTCCAAGGCCTGGTTTACGACTCATGTAGCAGGACACATATCATTCAAATACCGCAATGTTTAAATTGGATAGATTTATTCTAAAATAACATTAATTACTTCTTCCTCTTTACAAAAGCAAAACATAATAATTATTTCATTTCAGAAGAATTAGGAAATAATCATAAGCACAAAGAAGTATGTTTGGCATGCAGAGATAGATGGAAGGAAAAATTAAATGATAACCACCCAATAATTCTACCACTCAGAGTTGACCTCCATTAACATACTGATATTTATCTTTAATACACACACCCCAAATAGCAGAATTGAAAGTTTACACACAACTCATATGTGAGAAAGTCTGGATCCTCTCCCCCCAACACACACACTACTGCCTTTGTCTAGTGCTGATGCTCCCATTCTCACTGACGGCAGAAAAAAAACCCTTAAATTTATCAATTAAAAGCAATTCAGCAACTTTTCCAATAAAAATGTTTGGGATAAATATGACATCCATTTAAAGTACAAAACTCTTTTCGAGTTGATCTCTCCCTTCTTGGGAACTCTGCTTTCTCTCCCTTCCAGATCCTCACAAAAGTGGTGGATTCTGGTGCTGTCTTCCATGGGGCGATGTTAATCTGGGCTTGTCCTTGGGACCCAGCACTGGTATTTGCTGAGGTGTGGCCGGTACCGCAGGTTCTTCTGGCCACCAAAACTCAAGTCTGTACCTCTCTGTTGTCCCAGTAATTCATGGCATCTTTCTCTGCCTTGGGTCCTTTTTGTTCCATCAGTACTTTTAGTGTTTTTCCACATATTGAAAGTGTGAAAATGTCATGATTCCCAAAATATCACATAAAGGCTATGGAGAACTGGAAGTAGTATTTCAGGCCAATCCCTGGGCACACCAGCACCAAAATGGCTTCTACCTAAGCTGCTGGTCTCCTTGAAGAGTCATGCAATTCTTTCGGACAGGCACCCTGATCATTAGCGATACCACTACCCTACTCTCCAATTTATACTATCACCTGGCAAAAAAGAGATGAAGAGTAAGGGTAGATAGGGAAGAAAGAAATAAGAGACAGAGAAACAAAAAGACAAGAGAAAAATGAAGTAAATCAAAAGATATTGGCAATTGGAAAGATAAAATCAGGCAATTAGAAACATGTGATAAAGAGTTTAAGATGTGAAGAGAGAAAAGGAACATTATCAGTGACCCTATTATTACCACACTGAACAAAGATAGAGAGGGAAATAGCAAAGTGAAGAAAATAAGAAAGAAGGGGAGGTGTGAAGGTATGTCTCACTTGTTCTCTTCAACTTCAAGGACTAATTATACACTCATTTCATCTTGCTTTCAGTTCCTTGAAACATGTACCACAAACAGCCCCAAACAAACCTCAGTAGACTGCAAAACAGTTGATTCAGTGGCTATGTAAAAACAGAGCCTAAGAGTTAATTATACTATAGTTGTTGAAAACAGAATTTCTATTTTCACTTCATGTTGTGATTCAAGTGTTAGTGGATTGCATCAGCTTTTAAAGTAAATCTTTTTCCTCGCTTAAACCTATATTAGATGTAGGACAAACAGCAATTCCTTCTATTTCTATCTATCTTCAGTTACTATCCGCCTAGACTAAAAAGCATTTTGAGTAACAAATTGTATATGTTACATGTACACAGCAGTCATTCTCCTATCTCTCTGAAATATAGTTAATACTATCATTCTTCACTCACCTTTCAAAAATAGAAAAGAAAGTTTTAAAAAAGAACAGTACTGTGCATGCATTGGAAATTTCTTAACAGCATGCCTTGTAATTGCAATGAGTTAGGATAAGAAAGCAAGTACCTATAATTATATTAAGGATGAATTTGAAAAAAATATTTGTTAACATATATTTATTATTAGGTTAATTTTATATAGCATATTAGTTCACACCTTTTAGCATCACTCTGATGGGGTTTCTTATAATGAGGTGGAGCAGTTAAATGGTTCCTCAGAATCTCTCAGGGAATTTTTGTACTAGATCATATGCTATGTTCATCCAGACAGATGTTCTGCAGAGAAGCTGCCTCACAAGGGGAAATTGCAGAAAAGAACCTTTTGCTTTACTTGTATATTTTTATTTCGAAAATGGATTTATACTGGAAAATTCCTAATTTTCCAAAAAAGACAATCTCTAATATTTAAGGTAGTGAGATAAAAAACAGAAGAACTTACGTTTTATGTCACAGTTGGTAAACAGTAAAACCTGTTCAGTCAAAATACCAGCAAAATTTTAACTAAAAATAGTACCCTCTATGTGAAAAAAAAAGTAAGTAATCTTATTGCAAGTTAACTAGGAAAAGATCATATATATGCCGTATTTCTGGCTTTTTAATTTTAGCAATCATTATACTCATTTATTTATTTATTTGTGAAGGATAAATAAAATTTGTTTCTTTACATAGTAATATTAAATAAGGTTCTATATAATCATATACTTTAACATAAGTACTATATATACACTCATACATTTTATTGATATGCTACCTAAGACAAAAACATACAAACACACACACAACCCTAAATTTAAATCTAATGGCTAAATCTAAACATGCTGCTTATACAATTTTATCAGCAGCCACAACTCATTGTAAACAAACCAAGTTTAGAAGGAAGTTAACGAGTTTTTTGGGTGTCTTCAAACCCTAAAACAGCAAAAGAAGTTGCTATGAATATATTTATTTTCTTTTCATTTACATCCTCATTAATTTCTTCATTTATTTAGCAAATATTTGTTTGTTTGTTTTGATAGGAAATGAGAACTATAACATTAATTTAGAAAAGGTCAAAGGTATAGTTAAGAAAAAGAAAATCTCCTATAGTCTCATGTAAGTGTTTAATGCATTGGCATATTTCCTGAGAGTGCTTTGTCTTGGTATATTTTTTTTTTACATAGATGAGATTGTATATATGCTTCTATTACAAGTTTTTTTAAAAAAGATGAATCAAAAATATTTAGGAGTCATTTAAAGCCACTAAGTACAATTCTTGTTTTTGGAACGTTAAGGGTGTGGTAAATATATGAACCGAACCACACAATATCCATTCCAGCCTCCATCTGTGTCTTCTGTAGTCCAAAGTGAGAAAGCTAACAAATGCCTTTTTCAGACTTCTTAATAGTTAGGGTTCCAGCTGTGGTGTGGGCTCAGCCAATGTGATGTACCTGTGTGAGTCTGGAATACTAAACAGAGTTCAAAGAGGAGAGAGATGGGAGTTGTTGGAGTTGTTACTCCTTCTCTCCATCAAGAATCTATTTCTTCCCCCAAACTGTAAAATCCCTTTAATTAAACCCCTTTATGCTTAGGCTAGCTAGAATGGATTATATTATCTGCAACATCCTCTCTTAACAATGAAGTGTTTCTAATTATTCAAGATAATACTTAATTCTGTGATACCTTATTTTGCTTTCTGCTTCTGTACGCTCTATACATTTACAGTTCATTACTTAAGAATTGACTTTTTTTAGAAGTGTTATTGCTAAAGGTAAGAACATTTTCAAGATTCTTAATACATGTCAATTATTTTGTTTTTCTAAAGGAAAGGTTGAGCTAATTTGTACCCTCATTAGCAGTGCATGAGAATATACAGCAGCATTGTTATCATTTCTCTTTATTTTGCCACTTTTGAAGTTTAAAATAGATAACTTGTTACTGCTTTTATGTGTGTATTTAATTATTAATATGATTGAATACTTACTAATTTTTATGAGCCATCTGTATTTACTCTGTACTTGTGACTTTTTTGCCTCTATATCCAATTACCTCCTGAGGTTACTATATTTTCCATACCTGTTTTCATACCATTTTTATACAGTAAAGATATTCATACTTTATCTTGTTATATCTGATTCAATTTTTTCCAAATAATGGTTGGTTTTTAAATTTTGTTCATCTTTTCGACAAGAACTAATTTTAAAGTATTGGAGTCAAATGTATAAATCATTTTTCTGCTATCTGTGCCAGCAGAAAGTACTCTATTTTCAAGACAAATAAATATTCACATGAATGCTTTTTGTGTTTGTAATTTGTTTCTCACACTTGATATGTTAATCCTTCTACTGCGTTGAGTCCTTGTACGGATCCCCCCAAAGTTTATGTTCACCCAATGCCTCAGATCATGACCTTATTTAGAAATAGGATCTTTACAGTTGTAATAGTTAAATTAAAATAGTTAAATTAAAGTAGTCCCTAATCCAATGACTGGTGAAAAGAGAAAACAGAGACACAGGTCACACACAGGAAGAACACTGTGTGAGGACAGAGGCAAAGATAGAGTAGTACTCTACTTGACATACAGAATCTATATGCCAAGGACAGCTAAAGATTGTTAGCCACCACCAGAGACTAGAAAGACACAAGGAAGGATCCTCCTCTAGAGCCCTAGAGGCTTCAGAAAAAGTCTAACCTTACTGATACATTGACTTAAAAATTCTTGTCATCAAAGCTCATGAGAAAACAAATTTCTGTATTTTTTTTTGAGTTGGAGTCTTACTCTATCAGCCAGACTGGAGTGCAGTGGCTGCTCCCGGCCACCGCAGCCTCGACCTCGACCTGCTGGGCTCCGGCGATCCTTCCGCCTCAGCCTTCCAAGTAGCCGGAATTACAGGCATGCGCTACCACTCCCGGCTGATTTATTTATTTATTTATTGTAGAGAAGAGGTCTCGCTGCCCAGGCAGGTCTTGAACCCGCAGGCTCAGGTAATCCACTCACCTCAGCCTCCCAAAGGCGCGGGATTACAGGCTGAGCCACCGAGCCCAGCTTTTTTCTGTAGTTTTAAGCCACTCACTTTGTAGTAATTTGTAATAGCTTCCTAAAAAAACTAATAACATGATTATGCAGTTAATTTTGGTGGACAGTATGAGACTAAGATTTGTTTTTATTTTTACTTTTCTCAAAAAGTGAAGTAATTGGTCCGGTTGTAGCTGGATCCTAAAGACACGAGAAGGTCAACTGCATGCATTTCTTCTGTTCAGGTATATTAAAATGGAGAAAAGTCAGGGCTCATAAGTGACCTTAACCTTGCTTGATTTTGCAAACATAAGTGAAATTTAACTTGAACTATTTCTTGTAAATACCTATATTTTTAAAAAATGAAACATTAGCTCAAATAATCAGTTGCCATCAATTAACTTAAAGTTATAGAACTAGGTATTTTCCAGCAGGATAGACCAAATAAGGCAACTGTATAACTAAACAATTAAATGTTTTCTTTGCATTACTTCAGCATTCATCCTATAAAAAGCCTTCCCCTGGCATTCCCTTTGCAGAGCCCGAAACTACCTTTGGTTTGGTGCTTCCTGAATCATTGTTTGCTCAAATAAACTTTACAATATTTATTGTGCCTCAGTTTACCTTTTACCACTCTCCAACTCACATTAACAACACACTGATAGGTTGAACTGGCCATAAGGTCAGTACTTAGCACCACGGAAATCAGCAAACACTATGAATCACAGTTTTCCTCTATCACCAGAGCTAGTTTGTAAACATTTACCAGCACACACTGTTTCAGTCTCTATATTTTTAATTGCTTTTGAATTTTACTAGCAGTACCTTATAAAGCAAATTTCCTATTCTTGAGTATTTGGTTCTCAGGTGTAATACATATTCATAATATGTATATACATAATACATATTTTATATTCAAAAAATTTAAGAAGGGTATTTGAAAAAAGTATTTTGAGCCCCTGTATTATATATAAAAGACAACTTGGCCACATAAAGAATCATGCCCTTCAAATCTCTGTACAACTGTGACATTTGTCCTAAAATTTAGTGATAATGGACAAACTTGAAACTACCTTGACTCTTGCTTATAGGTAAATCACATTTTTTTTTGTCGGGATGCTTGCAGAGTTTTTCTTTTTATTCTTGAAATGAAAAAATTTGTCACAATATGTCTAAATATGTTTTTTTTTTCTCATTAATTTTACCTGGAATGTGGTAAATATTTCTATCTGTAGACTTGGTCCTGTTTCAGCTTTGGAATGTCTTTTAGTTCTTAAAACTTTTTTTTTTTTTCTTATTGGGTCTGATTACTTATATTTTTATTACCTCTTGATACTTCTTCAGAAAACCTGCTATTTTTCTTTATATTTTTTTCTCATTATGTTCATCTCTTTGAGGTTTTTTTCCTGTTCATTGGTAAAGCTGAAATACTATAGATTTTTCCTTTCTGCACTATAACTTTGCCCTTTGCAGCATCCAATGTGAACCTTACTGCTTTCTTTGCAATTCTGCCTGTGCCCAGTCATCTCTCTTTTCATCTCTACTTTCAGCTTATCCTCTGTTCTAACCACTTTTTGCACATAATGTTCAATTTTTACTAAGTTATCAAGCTAGGGTTTTAAAATTTTCTTTTCTCTTCCCTCCTAAACCTTTTTAATTTGTGTTTTATTTGAGTCTTTAAGTCATTTTTACTTCTGTTACAGAAAGTTTCAGTGTTGTATCAGTTTTTTCTATTATTTTTCTTAAATTGTAGACAAAAAACTTGTTCCAGAACTATATTTTGCTTCAAAATGGTATACATGGTATTCTTTTACCTGTAGTTACTAATCATTTATGTATTTGTACCTTTTCTTTCTTAGATCCAGACTAATAGAGAATGTCAATGTGCCAAGTCCTGAGCCTGGTTTCCATGTCTAGCAAACTATCCAAAATTTCTGTTAAACCAAGGGAGAATATTCTTCTCCAACTGGCAGATTGTCAGATGGCTAGGGAGTCATATGCAGAATTCAATTCTTCCTTCAGTGATAGAGATAAAAATTGAAACTCCAGCTGCACTATTCTAAGGGCTCTTCTTATCCTCCCTCCTTGAATGATTTTCTGAAGTTTTTACACATCTCAGCCTGCAAAGTGCTACTGCCTCTACTTTTCACTCTCCACCCATGGCAGTGTTGTATATTGTGAGGTATGGTTTTCAAGTAGATGAAGAAAGAGAAGAACTGATGAGAAGAGAAGAAAGGGCATGGCCCTAGCCAGCTAAGAAAAGAATTCACACAGTTTTGGGATTTTCTGTGTTTCTTTGCCAGTGGATAGAGTGGGGTTGAGTCACAGTCTTTTCCCATCTTCTTCCCAGATTTCTGTGCTATTCTGGTTCAAGCAGGCTTAGTTTAGGATTATGACTCTCAGCCCAACCCCCTCTTGCTGCAGTTAGTGGAAATTCCCTGCAGATTCTAGCATTTCTTTTTCTCTTATCTTTATTTTCAGTTCTCCTGTAGATTTTTTAATCTATTCATTTATGATTATTTACTTTAAAGTTGGAATATAACATTTCACCAGAAGGGCACATAAGGACCCAGATATTTGCTGAAGATCTACTCTGTGTCAAACACTCTGCTAGACACTAAGAATAAAAAGATGAAAAAGGCAAAGTCACTGCTTTTGGAGAGCTAAGCCTTGTAAAGGACAATATGGAGAGGCACTCTCTAGGCAGAGGGCATTGCATGTGTGCAGAGCTACTGATGAGCATAGTCCCCAGAAAGCAATGAGTGATGCTGAAAATTGAGGCAAACAAGAAAAAGTAGTGGGGGTTGATGACCTGAGATTCCATTTAAAAGGTAATGGAAGAACCAGTGAAAAATATTAATTTGGGATGTTAAAAGACAAACTTATACTGTAAAAAAGGATTGAAGGAAGATCTGAGGACACTATTTCTGGCAAGGGATTAGCATAGCCTGAACTGAGGTAATGACAGTGGAAATAATGAGACAGTAACAGAGTTAATGGATAATGTGAAAGTAATATTGGCAGGGTTTTATAGGTGAGTAGATATGGATGATGTCAGTAAGGTACAAGAATGATGTCACGGTTATCCACCTTAGTCACTGGATGGATGGTACTAATTACTGTGATAGAGACTACAGGAGCAAGGACAGTTTGACAGGAGAGAGAACTGATTCTCTTTGAAGACACACTGAACATGGGGTGCTTATGGGACTTCTAAATGGAGTTGGCCAGAAGACACAGAAGAGAATCAAGGCCGGGGACAGATCTACATTAGTGGTAGTTACAGCAGGAGGATGAGGGCCAGGGATGTCTTCCCCAAGAGAAGAAAAATATACTTAGAAAATAAGAGAGCAGAGAGGCAACAATAGGGAAAACCAACATTGAGGTGGTAGGTGAAGGTAAAAATAGCAAAGGAGGAGGAAAAAAGGTGTATTAGGACATAGGGAGAATAAAATTTCAAGTTTACAGAAACAACAGTGTTAAGTACAGCAGAGGTCAAGTAATAGAGGTACTAATAACCACTAGTTTTACTCTTCCAAGGCTTTAAATATCTATCCCAAAATATTTATTTAACAAAAACTGCTCAAACAAATAATAACTGCAAGCTCTTACACGAATATTCTAATGAGAAAACTTTTCCACCTAATAAGAATTTGTGTTAGGAAACCTCTGCCTTCTGGGTTTTTAATGATATCAGGCACAGGTTATAATCTAGCAAATCTTTCAGAAATGAAACTTCTTTGTTTCACAGAATTTGTTATAGTGAGATATAACCTATGGGGAAAAAAATAGCCTTATACAAGCCTCCAGTCTTAGAAGACAGCAGTAGTCTCTCTCCATCCTGCCCTCTATGTGGCTTTGTAGAACAGAAGAGTAGAGTCTGTTTCCCATTAGTTCTCCAAAATCCATCATTAATCTTGTGGCAGCAGGGTCAACCCTAGGAATAACTAGCTGTATAAATGGTGTGATATAAAGAACATGAAAGACTCCTTTCCAATCTTCCACCTAACATACCTCCCTAGCCTCCACCCCCCACCCCACCCCCACCCCCGCAAGAGAGTCAAGGTGTCTGCAGTTCCTCCAGTTAAAGAACTGTTCATTATGTTAAAGCACTTAGTTTCCTCCAGGTGACTCTGGTTAAAATGTGAAAACATTAACCCATTAATACTTCAACAAAGATCTGCTTATCGAATGACCTACTATCGTCTTGAAAAGACATTGAGTTAAGAAAATTTGAAACATAGGACATTGCCTGGAAGACGGGACTCTTGTAACCAAGGAATATTACTTCATGGGGAATGGGAAGATGGATATCAAAATGGGGGAGGGAGTAATGCAACACAGAGTTTCTTGGATTTTTCTTTAACCCAAATTCATCTTTAGTAACCATTAAGATCTCTTGGACCACTGTCTGCCCCAGTTCTGAGGTACTTCCCAAGGAAAGTGTGACCACTCCTAAAAATCACAAATCTGCCTATCCCAAACAACTAAGGTGAGCTTGAATTTTTGTAATTAAGCTATGACAATAATGGGGACATTTCTTAAATTTTCCAAATATGACTATTTAAATATATAATATAATATAACATTGCACATGATTTTCCACAAGACCCAAGTCCTGTTGGAAACCCTGACTTGACATTCCAACTGCTCCACTATCACCACATTATCACTAACACCTTCACTCCAAGACAGGTAAGAGGCCAATAATTTTATGAAATTAACTACTATAGGCCTGATTTTCTTCATGCACTGAAAAAGATCAAAGAAAATAATTATCGTAGGCAGAAAAACCAACCCTTGTGAGTAGAAAATGCCTGGAAAGAATAAGGAAGCGTAAGAATTTGGGATGACAAAAATAGCCCAATTCTAATTTATACTAATGAAACAGGTTTTATTCTTACACTGGATGTTGTGGTTTTACAAAGGCCAATGTATCAAAAGATAAGAACAAGATTCTCTTATCTGCTTGTTTACTGGTTTAAAGAGCTAGAGAAACTGCCAAGGGCTATGTAAAGGGACTGTTGCTTGGGTGATGCTCGTAGGAACCACAAGGAAACCGACCAGAAACCCACTGGACAACCATCTCTTCTTCCTCCTCAAGCTTCCCGTAGTTTTTCCCTTCAGTGCCCCAACTACAAACTAGCTGGCAAAGGAGAAATGTGGTTTGAAAAGTCTTGGTTCAAGCATAACAAAACACAGTAGAGGAAAGTGGGTCTATATCTGAAAACCAATAACCTAATAAATGGCACAGTGGTAAGGTTGGAAGTATAAAAACTTGGCGGGAGACTATTGTGATAATTTAGGAGACAGATGAGAGTGGCTTGAATCAAGGTAGTGACAGGCGAGGAGGTGAAAAATAGCCACAGTGTGTGAAAGTAGGTCTACCATAACTTGGCAGTGGATTAAATCAAATAAGCCAAGAAGGACTCCAAGGAAGACTCTAGTTCAAGGTTTCTGAATTGAGCAACTGAAAAATAGAGTTGCCATTTTTTTTAGATGAGGAAGATTGCAGAATACACAGGTATTGGAGTCCAGGGGAATTAGAAATTCTGTACTAGTTATTTTAAGTCTGATATTTGTATTAGATATCTAAATAGATTAGACAAACTGGAAGTTGGGTATATGAGTCTGGAGATAAAAGATCTCAGCTACAGTACAAATTTAGAAGTCATCAGAGTACATACATATAGTATGTAAAGCTATGAGACTGGATGAAGAAGTAGTGGTTTTTGAAATAGTAAGAGAATCAAAAGAAAATGTTGACTTGGAAGCTAAATGAAGAAAGTGATTTACGAAGGAGAAAAGAATCAAATGACTCACATATTGCCGACAGGTCAAACAGAATGAGAACTGACAACTGACCACTGTAATTGGCAATGTGGAGTTATGGAAATAAGAAAAATTTTCAAAATGGGAGGACATGAGCTTGCAGATTGAAAAGGTCCACTGAGTGCCAGCACAGTGAATGAAAGCAGACCAGAAACAAGGTGCATCATTGAAAAATTTCAATTTCAAAGTATGGGAGGCAGTGGGGGAAGATCAGATTGGAATGCAGGGAAAACTAAAAATCCAAGTCTTATATAAATATCAGGAATCAGAATGGTATCGGTTTTTCAGAAGCAACACTGAATTAGAAAACATTGGAGGAATATCCTCAAAATACTGAAATAAAAAGATTTCCAAACTAGAAATAAAATCCTAGCAAAAATATCAAAGTATAAAAGTAGATTAAAGATAATTTCAGACAGGGAAGGACTTAAAATCTTTACTTCCCTTGTTCCTTTTTTCAGGAAGCTAGTAGAGAATGTGTATCACCAAAAAAAAAAAAAAAAAAAACTTCAAGAAGGATGATCATACATATTAGAAGAAGTAGGAGATCTGATACAAGTAAAAGGTGATGGGAGCCAGGCTCGGTGGCTCAGCCTGTAATCCCGCACCTTTGGGAGGCTGAGGTGAGTGGATTGCCTGAGCCCACGGGTTCGAGACCCGCCTGGGAAACGAGACCTCATCTCTACAATAAATCAAAAAATCAGCTGGGTGTGGTAGCGCATGCCTGTAATTCCGGCTACTTGGAAGGCTAAGGCAGAAGGATCGCCAGAACCCAGCAGGTCGAGGCTGCGGTGGCCGGGAGAGCGGCCACTGCACTCCGGGCTGGGTGACAGAGTGAGACCCCAACTCCAAAAAAAAAAAAAAAAAAAAAAAAAAGGTGATGGTAATCTTTAGGGTGATGATGAAGGGAGATTCCAGGATGGCAACCTTGCACCAGGTAGCGATTAGAACATGTAAGATTTCAGGACTCCTTTTAAAAAGAAGAAATTGATTGTTGATATGCAATTCAAACAACTGGCTAAGATGAAGGAAGTTGTATTAGAAATAGCTGCATTAAAAAAAAAGAAGAAGAAGAAGAAACAAGACATATATTAACTTCAGGTAGGAAGGATTAGGATCCTGAGCGCACAGTGATTTAAGTATATTATCACAGATACAGGTAATTTGATTGATATGAGGGTGAGAGCACAGATGTTTCCTGTTTATCATTTCTATTTTCTCAGGGAAGTAGGAAGCAAGATTATTAACTGGAATGAGGAGGAGATTTTGGAGATCTGAGGGAGGAAAGATGTGGCAGGTCACCTAAGAAGTGGGAGAACGAATGAACTTGGATTGCCTACCACCTCTTAGTGGCATATGAAAGACCTTGCCAACTACCATCTCTTTAAATTGTTTAACATAACTATTCCGATATGAGGGGGGAAGGCATCAAACAGAGAATGTAGCTAATAAGCTGGTGTAGTCACTATCAAGAAGAGCAAAGGTCAACTCCAGTGGCACTGACCAGAGGGGTCTAGAAAAATGACCCCATGAAAGAGTATCACCATGGAGTACATTGGGGAAGGGCCTTGAAATAGAAGATGACTCAGCCTCAGTTGAAGAAAAGTAATTTCAAGGATCTAAAGAAGAAGGCCTCAAGAAGTCAAAACATCAGAAGGAAATTGGACAGTAAGAATTGACTGTACAAAGGTAGATGATAATATAGGAGCAGAGAAGCTGGCAAGGAGAATAATTACAATTTATCCTGGAAATAAGTAATCTCTGTTTATCCACGCGGGGAATGGTCAAAGTTTTGTTTAAAGCTACCACGACAAGCACTTATTTTGTGATGGGATATTTCTATTTTAAACAGCCCCAAAACACAACAGGCAATAAGAGATATTGTAAATTACACATTAATGAAAAGGTTTCCTATATTAACTTGTAGATGCCTGTAGTCTTTTTCCTGCTGGTTCATCATGTTAAAGTAGTAATCTTGTGGCTTACTGTGGTATTATTTAAAAAACATTTATTGAGCATGTATTCTTTCACCCTTTCATACCTTCTGTAACTCTCAGAATCTTTGAAATACAGAATATAAAGTCAGTCTCTTTTGCCTCCCCAGGAGTTTCACCCAATTATTTCAAATCAATAAATCCTCCCTCTCTTTAAAATAGTAAACTCATGATTGATCTCTTGGAGTTTTCTCTTCTCTCCCAGTGAAATATGGCTAACCTGTGATACCAACTATAAACCCTTACATGGTATTAACCCCAACTATTTTCCAAGAAAAGAAAAGACAGTCCAAAGACTTAAGTTCAAGTCCCAGATCTGCCATTTAATATATGACTGAAGAAAATCACTTAACTTGTCTATCACAAATGTTTTCACTGAAAAATCAGAATGATGCTAGTACCTGTACTACTTATCTCTCCGTGTGTGAGTTCTATGTACCTAATAGCTATACTCTGCTCAGAGTATATTCTTTTTTTTGTTTGTTTGTTTGTTTGTTTTTTGAGTTGGAGTCTCACTCTGTCGCCCAGACTGGAGTGCAGTGGCTGCTCCCGGCCACCGCAGCCTCGACCTGCTGGGCTCCGGCGATCCTTCCGCCTCAGCCTTCCGAGTAGCCGGAATTATAGGCATGCGCCACCACGCCCAGCTGATTTTTTGATTTATTGTAGAGATGAGATCTCACTGCCCAGGCGGGTCTCGAACCCGCGGGCTCAGGCAATTCACTCACCTCAGCCTCCCAAAGGCACGGGATTACAGGCTGAGCCACCGAGCCCGGCTCAGAGTATATTCTTTTAAGTCACTCTTCCTCCAAACATTCTTGGCCTTATTTTCTATCTAGTCATTTTTATTTCAGAGGAATTGGTAGATATTGTTTACTTAAAAGAAATTAGATTTCATCAAATCTAAAATGTTAACATATTATTTACCAATAATAAAGAAAAAAATAACTCTGCCAATAAAATGATGACTCAATCAATGTCTTTATTATAGTACTATAAATAGTCCTGTACTAGTTTCTTCTTGCTTTGGCATTTCATTCATCCATTCTAAGGAAATGAGCAATTTTTCAAAACTGCTTTCACTTGCATTATTAAGCACCAGATACAAAGACAACCATTTTCCACACATCTTAGTAACTACTTATAATATTTACCTCCTTGTGGGCATTATCTTCTCTTTTTTGCTGCTTTATAAGAAAATATAAAATTGCTTCCATTATTTATCTGAAATAATTTGCTTATAAATCAAATTTATACCCCACTGCGCTGTTTCTATCTTTCTTAATACATAACAGGAATTCAGTCTCTTTGTAAATATTTTAAATGTCACTCAAACTCAACATGTGCAGAATAACAATGCACACAATTCAATGGAGATGATAATAGCCCAGGAGTTATGACCAAGGTGACCCTTGTTCTTGTAGTGTCAGCTATACCTCAGCTTCCAACTGGTCAACAGAGGCTGTAAGAGAGGCAGCTCAGTTTCATAGATGTTAAACTATGAAAAACTGTGCAGTTCGTAATCAATAAAACATGGTAATTTTATCTTGTGGGCATCTCTTCTTTTCTCTTCCTTTCCTATCTTTAGTACTTGCAATAATATATATCAAATATGATATCTCACTAACTTATATTCTACCCTTATCAATAATTTTCATTGCAATTCTGATTGTGAAGATGCTTCTTGTCCTTTGTTTTTGTTTCTGTGTGTGTTCAGGTGTGTGTCCTAAAGAAATCCAGATATAAAAGCTAATAGTGGAAACAAGTTAAAAATGCATATTATGATTTATGAATCCAATAAGCACTAAAGCTGTAATTTAAAAAACATTATATTAAACAAATCAAGGCAACTTAGTAACAGAAACTTATAGAGATATGTTCTTATCACATTTCAAGTTGGAGAGCAAGGCTCTTTGGATAAGAATATTGTTTTAGCTTCCTATCGGACACTGGCGTCTTTGCTGAGGGTCACATTGAGCTGCAACATGCATCGGGACGTCTCTAGGAGTCAGTATCATGGCAGAAAACATCAAGAAACACAAGACTGACCCTTTTGACAGCCACTTCGCCAACCAGAACCAGAACAGGAACTGCTGGCAGAACTACCTAGACTTCCACAGCTGTGAGAAGGCAAATGACAGCTGAAGGGGGTGATGTCTCTGTGTGTGAAGGGTACCAGCATGTGTACAATTCACTCTGCCCCACATGCTGGGTCTCAACCTGGAATGACTGCCAGATTGAAGGCATGTTTCCTGGAAAGATCTGAACTGGCTGCATTCCATCTCTTCTCCCAGGGTGGCTAAAGGGGGACCTGGGTACATGGTGATTCCCAATTTGGGACCCTGAATCATGATTTAAGTACTAATAAAAACTTACTGGAAAAATAATTATTTAAAAAAAGAATATTGTTTTAACCAATATACAATCAAATTCAATACAATTTGTAATTCCTGAGACTACATTCTATTTAATCTCCATGGTTCGTATTATCCAGTAAAAATAATTACATATATAAATTTAATACAGTAATTTTTATTTTAATAAAGTTATAAAAATAGTTACACACTAATAAATACTACTATCTTCCTTTTTCATGAGCATAACAAGTAATGTTCTTTAATAGCTGAACAATCTGAAATCACTGCATACATAATCAACTATGCAGTGGAACTGCTCACAGATGGACCCCTACCATCTTGCCCAAAACAGCTCTTGGTACATATGGAGTTCGTAAATTAATTAGTCAGTTTCACACTTTACACTTAAGTTTACCTCCCACAGTTAAGCTGGGACACAAATGCCTTGGCTGTAACAAAATATCTTTGTGGGTCAAAAGGGTGCCTCTACATCCCAAAAAGGGCATGCAGAAGAGTACAAAAGTAATATTTCCCAGAATTCCCATCTGAGAATCCCTAAGAGGGTTTCACTTTGAAGGTCCTCTCTGCCCCCTCATGTTGATCCCAGATGAAACACAGCCTCTTTAACACACACACACGCACACGCACACAAACACATGCACACACACACACACACACACACACATGCCATGCACATGGGTACACGTACTTACATCAATACCACATACAAAAATGCATAGCTATATTAGAAACCTGAAAAGGCAGAAAAGATGAGCAAGGGAATTAAAGGGAAATAATCTCAGGACACAGGCTTAAAAACACTCTACAATTGATTTTAGACATTTCAGTTCATTTGTAGCCAACCAGCCTAAGGTTTCCAAAGATTTCCCTTCAGCTCCTCACCATGTCTCCCTTCTCTAGCCCTCCTCTCTCTCTCATCTTCTCTCTTATGGCTCATCCCAAAATTCCACTCTTTTGTAACTCAGATTCAGCCAACACCAGACCCTTGTGTCTTTCTGGTCCCTAGAAGTTAGCAAGAAATAGTTCCATACAGAGATAACACACTTTCAAAAAAATTCTACTGTTGACTGCTAACAATTTTTTTTTCTGTCATGATACACACAGACAGCGTTAAGCAACTTATCTTAGATCACACAACCAATACTTCCCTACTGGTTTCCAGAAGTCTCTCTGCACATTCTTTCATCCACTGAATTGAAAGTTACTTATATTCCACTGATCAGAAAAAATATACAATCGAAGCAAACATTCAAAGGAGGGTTTTGGGGGTGGATAGGAGAAAGTAAAAATTATTGGCCTGGTGATCTTAATATATTACATGGCAGTATAAATCCCAGGTAAAAATCCTCAACCTGGTACCCTTGCTGGGTCCTCCCTGAATGTGTCCTCACTGGGGTATAATCCACTCTCAGAGCCCTGTGTGAAAATAACATGAGAACTTAGGCTATTCTAATGTTTATTTACTAATTTTGTGCTAATTATGCTTTTGGAGTAACATTTGGTCTGATCTACTACTGTGTCGGGTACTGCAACTCCCGGGACAGTATTAATGAAAAGATTTAGAGAATGTCCTGACTCTGAATTCAGAACATCTCACTTTGATCTGGAAGGGTAGAAATCCACATACACAAACCTTCATTCATATTGTCTGTCCCTCCTACTCACAGGGCTGCTGCATTGTTAAAATAAGTTAAAATAGGAGAAATTATACAATGGTAAGGTCTACTTTTTAAATGATTTTTTCCATTATAAAATTTTGAAGCAATTTTGAAAAATGTTGATTTATTTCCTTAGAGATTTTTCTATGCTTGCATAAAATTTCACATATTGAAATACACATTTGTATATTTATTTTTTACTTAATATTAGAACATGAGCATTTTACCATTTATTAAAGATATTTATAAATATTCATCCTTAATAACATTGCATAATACTTCATCAATATAAACATATCATAAGTTACAAAACCACTGGTGTATTTTATTTGTTTAGAGATGTCATTTTTAAAAAATTGTCCACATATGACATATATATGAATATTTGTATGCTAGAGCTTTTTAAGGATAGATTTGTAAAAAAATAATGGAAAGTCTATTTTAAAGTAAATTTTATAGCCGGGATCGGTGGCTCAGTCTGTAATCCCGCGCCTTTGGGAGGCCGAGGTGAGTGGATTGCCTGAGCCCGCGGGTTCGAGACCCGCCTGGGCAGCGAGACTTCATCTCTACAATAAATCAAAAAATCAGCCAGGCGTGGTAGCGCATGACTGTAATTCCGGCTACTTGGAAGGCTGAGGTGGAAGGATCGTTGGAGCCCAGCAGGTCGAGGCTGCGGTGGCCGGGAGTGGCCACTGCACTCCAGTCTGGGCGACCGAGTGAGACTCCAACTCAAAAAAACAAAAACAAAAAACAAAAAATAAATAAATAAAGTAAATTTTATTTATCAACTTTGCCAATGGTTTGTTAATGGTGCTACCCTTTACAAAGTATCAACTTTGACTTTTTGGATCCCCTCTGTTGTATTTTTGTTTTTAGGTTATTCTCTTCTGGTTTTGTTGTTGTTACTGTTGTTCTTTCTTTCAATGTTTTGGAGATCCTGGGACTTAAAGTTGATGCTGTAATGGGGTAGGTCTTGGGGGTCTTCAGGAAGGGACAGAGTTTACTTTGAATACATGACGGATATAAACTGTTGTGACCTAAGGACAGACTGTGGCAGATTATATTTTCCAAAGATGGCCACAACAAATCTATCATGCATACTCTTCTAACAATGTGTCCTTGTAACTTCTCCCTACAAGAGATGGATATGTGCTAGAACTTTTTCAGTTGTATCAGGGTAGGACTTTGTAACTGTTTCTATTGTTCTCTATCATAACTAATTTTGGGGGAAGTCAGTTACCATGTAAACAGTTCAATTATCCATAGTTCGTTATATTGTAAGGGAACCTGCCCTAGAGCACAAAGAGGGACCACATGGAAAGCCCTCAGACCACAGGAAGGAAGAGAGATGCCTGGCCAACCCCAGGGGCCCCAACTCTTGGCCAATTCAACATCAGCCATGACGTGGAAGACTGTGAGCCAGATGTCCTCATCCTAGTCCTTCCTGACCCCCCAAAAGATAAAGGATACTAAAATTACTGTAATTGTTTAAGCCCCAAAGGATGATTCATCACAGAGCAATAAATAACTGAAACAAGAGCTTTAAAACACCTCAACCCCCCCTTAACTTATGCAATGTCATTTTCAAGTATTTCAGTTGTCTTTTGTTTTGACCATACAAATCATATGCAAATCATATGTTTAGATTTATCTAAATGCTTAGCAATTTCTTTGCATCCCAGATTTTCTTTCTGGAATCACATTATTTTTCTTGAGATATGTCCATTAGAATTTCTCTTGGTGAAGGTCCTTGAGTGGTAAACAATCTCTGTGTTTGTTTTTCAGAAAAATGTTTTTTATTGAAACAAATACTGAAAAATCGTTTGCTGATTGCACATTTCTATGTTAATAGCTTCTACTTTCAGCACTTCTAAGATATTTTTCCACTACTTTCTAACTTTCATTTTTACTGTTAGAAGAAGTCTGTTTTTGTATAATTATCCTTTTGATGATCTGTTTTTTTCTTTTGGTTGCTTTTACCAAATGACCTATTACCTTTAGTTCAGTTTTATCACAATTGTCTATGTTTACATTTTTTAAAAAAATGTAATTCATCATGTTTGATATTTTGTGTTTCCTATATATATATATGGATTACATTATTCATGAATTCTGAAAAGGTCTCAACCCTTTTCTCTACTGTACAGTTTCACAATTCCACTTTAATGTAGTCTTTCTTATTCTGTCTTCCATGTTTCTTTATCTTGCCTTCATATTTTCTGTATCCTCATATCTGGAAAATTATTTGCTTTATCTTCTAGAGTTCACCAGCTTTCTCTTCAGTTATATCTAATCTTATGTATGTCCACTTCAACAATTATATTTTTAATTTCTGCAAGTTCAATTTAGTTATTTTTAAAGTCTATGTATTTAATTTTGATATCCTCTTATTGGTTTCTTATTTTTTCTAATAATATTTAATATTTAGTATTATAACGCATCTAATAATTCCAATAAGTTCTCAAGTATTAAGTTTATCTGCTATTTTTTCTTTGCTTGTTATCTTTGAGGATTCACACTATTGAAGGCTTATATGCATTCTGAGTATTTGCTTGCGAGCTTTTATGTGTCTGGATGTAATAAATGGGAATTCTAAGAGCTTTCCTTCAGAAGAAATTTGTGTTTGCTTATGTTGGAAGCCAGGGGCTGCTACTGACCTGGTACCACATTAGGCTCCATCTCAGGGCTTAATATGGTATACATATTAACATGGTGAGCCCAGGGTTTGGTCTCCTGCTCTAAATGTTTGTATCTCAGTTTTATAGTTCCAGGGCTTGATCTGGTTTTAGTTCCCTGATTTTCTGTTTTCTGTTTTTTTCAAGGGGGAAGGTATGAAGATACTCTTGGAGATTTCACTAAATTTGGAAAGTACCAAATACAACAATACATTTCAAAATGTTTTATCCAAGAACAAATACATATTATCCAAGAACAAATACATTTTATCCAAGAACAATACATTTTAAAATGTTTTATCCAAGAACAAAATGTATTTCGACAGGAGAGCCCTCCTAATGCAGCGACTTCGGATATCAGTCACGATTGCTTCTACCGGATATAGTTATATTATCTCATTTATATCTTTCAACAGTTCTCAAGGTAAATAATTTAATTCTCAACTGACATATAATAACTTAGGTAACTAAGGTTGCACAGCTAGAACATAGAAATATTTACTGACACTGGCACTAGAATTTGAAAACAAGTCTGTCCAAAGTCAAAACCTGTGTTTTATACCGCTATGTAATACTGCCTCTTTGACACAAACTCCATGGATTCAGGTCCTTTTAGGGGGATCTCTTTTCTATCTCCTCTGGGCTATCTCTAGTTCCAATTTTAGCATCTGCCTTCTAATTCCCTTATATAAGTGCAGATATTAGATTGAATCCATGACTTCCAACCCTTGATGAAAACACTGATAAGCTGCTCTGAGTTTGGAGAGTAAAGAAAAAAGAAATCAGACAGCAAAGGAGACATGGAAGTTTTAGGAACACAATTTGAGACACGAATCATACATAGTTTTAAAGAGAAATTACTATAACCTTTTTAGACTCAAGTTAATGTCCCCAAAACTCAAATTAGTCTTTAAAAAAAGCACACAAATAACAAAAACAATTGTTCTCTCTGCTATTATCACCACATTCCCAATTTCCTGTAGTAAAACTAGAAGCAATAACCATTGGATAAAATGTCTTCCACTTGTATGAGAACAGATTACTCAGGTTATACCTGATCTCAGGAACCTAAAAATAAATATTAGGGTCGCATATCGAGTCCTTATAGTGAATTAAAAGCTATGCATTTACAAATGTTAAAAGGTTGACTCCACTATGATTTTTATTCCATGTATTTTAAGGGCTTTTCTACTTCCTGATTCATGTGAATTTTTTTTAAAGAAAGTAAAAAGTTTTCCTTGCTCATCAGTTCATAAATGCCATTTTGAAATATTTGCTATTAAAAAATTCATCTCCCTAGCTCAAGAGAATAAAAACATTTTAATTGGCACTCTCAAAATCATTAAGTTTCTTTTTAACAGACAGTTTAAACTGGAAATTTAGTTTGAGGAAGATTTTTAAATATATTTTTTCACTTATTCATTCCATAAACATTTACTGTGCAAATAACATCCTAGGTCTCAAGAGCACAGATAAAAAAGTCTTGACCTCAAGTTGCTCACACCTATACTCTTTCCTCTATCATGACTACATGGAAGCACACAACACTGAGACTCTTACTGCTCTTTTAAATGTCTATAAGTAAAAATCATTTCCCAAGTTGGTTAGCCTCAAAGTTCAAAAAGGAATTCCTGATGTCATAATAGGACAATCAATTAAGTTTCAGTTTTTTATCTTTTAATAATCATTTCCCCAAATACACATTGTCCCTGAAAATATTCTAAACTCCTGAGAGCAACTTCAAGGTTTGAGTCCCATCTCATGCAACTTTGTATTGCCTTTTCCAGAGTAATCTCAGGAAATATTTGTTTATTCCCATTTTAATCCTCCTCCTCCTCATGAATTTCTAGATCTTTAACTTCTGTATGTACACTTTTAAAAAACTTATTTGCTCAGAACTAACTTGCCAATTTAAAGAACTCTCTCTTCCAAGTTCTCCCTCCTTATTTTTTTCTTTTTCTACTTCATATAAGAAAATCATATCTTTATTTTCCCAAATATCATAATGTTGCATTGCCCCAGAGAGAAATCAACCACTAGTTCACCAAAGAAATATTTCCAAAATACATACCTTCTGAGGGAATATCTCCTGAAAAAAAGCAAAATTATCTTTAGAAGAAACAGAAACAGGCTATGCCATATTTTATCCAGGGGACAAACTTTGGCAATTTCCCATATTTTCTTTATATGCTGAATAATTAGACTTCAGAAGTGAGATGATTATATTGGGTTACATTGTAACATTTATTTGAATTTAAAAGGCAGTCTGTCTTTTCTGGCAGAAATTTAACTTTAATTCCACAAAGAGCATTGACTTTGCCATCAGGACATATAACATCAAAAAAGCTAAATATATACTTCTGAGATTTTGACAATATATATTTAAAGCATATTTACAACATATAGTGCCCTGAATATCCACATTTGGCAACAATTAACCTATGCCAAAAAATTAGATACATTAAACATGATGTGGAAATCATGGATTCAAAAAATTATCTTAAAGGGTATACACTAACCTCACCACTACATAATAGAGCCATGTCACTAGAGCCAGTGCATTGTACTTAAATTTAGACAACTAAAGTTGAAACAAATAATAAGATAGGATATTTGAACAAAAACATTTAATGAACAATGGGTTATAGATGGTATATTGATGAAGGGTAACCCAATGAATGTATGAATTGTTTCTGTCTTCCACCTACAAAATGCAGCAAAGAAAGAAAAGGGAAGAGGAAGAAAGAAAACTGGGTTTAAAGCTCCAACAGGGCCATTGCCTTGTTAAGCTATAAGGTAGCCATGTGCTCTTTCAGCTATGGTCAAGCCATGTTTTCTTAAGCTTTGGCTCCCTCCCCTACCTTGGGGAGGTGAATCACCTCTCTCTCTAATTTACTTTCTAAATAAACTATATTTTCTAATCTAAAAAAAAAAAAAGGATCCAACAGACTTCATGCCAGACTAAAACAACCTTTCTTCTACTTGCCCATAAAGATGCAGTCAGAGAATGCATGAGACTGCAAAGCCTTTCTAGTCTTATGGCCCAGGCACCCGAACTAATCTTTTTGTTCTGAGTGCTGTCAAGAAGAATGCACTCTAAACAAGATACCCTAACAAAGGCTGTAGCAAAGCTCTTTCTTATTGAGAATTCCTTTAAGATGCAGCAATAAATATTACCTTCTCTAACTTTATCTTTGTTACCACAATTGTGTGTGCCTATATTATATTATATTTTTATATTATATTATACTATATATATATATTTATTATATATGTATAACATATATAATTTATCTCAAATCTGTTTTATCTTGTTAGTGATATTTTTAAAGAGGATTTAATAGTGAAATCTCATAGTGTTTATAAGTCTCAATAGAATATTTTTATGAGAATCAAGGCTTTGGAGGATAGCTTTGAAAATTAGTTGTACATAGCATTTCCCTTGCACATCTTTGCCCCATGAATGAGTTTAATTTTTAGTCACATGAAAGTGCAAGATAACTGCTGATGTCTTGGGTTTGCAAAGCTTTGATACAAGACTACAAGATAGGGACAAAATATCTAGTATAAGTAGGATAATCTTTTAACATAGAAATACATACTGCCTGCTTTTTCCACTTCAATTTTATTTCTTCCATTTCAGTGTGCCATTATTGTGTAACACCACCATATATATATTTCAATCCCCATATTTTGCACTTAGTAAAACACTGTTTGTATACACTGCTAGCCACCTGGAAGATGATGCTGTGAATATAGTTACAAGCTGTATTTAAACAAAGGTTTCCAGCACTTGACACCTGTTTGATTCCTTCTATAAAATGAAAATTGACCATTCTTGGGTTAAAACATTGTCTGTGTTCCAATTTTAACACAGAACTTCACATCACTAATAGTTGTACTGATAAAGTTTTAACTATATTTATATTCAAATCTTTGTATCAATCCTTACATTCGAGACGCTGAAATTCCTTTTATATTGAATTTATATTCTAGTATACTTCTTCGGAACTCAATTTTGTCCAAAAAGTAAACTGAGAACCTCTAAAATTAATGATAAGTTTTATAGTCCTCCAACACTTAGGATTCTTTTTCTTACTTTTTTGTAAAATGCGTATGTACAGAAGAATGCATCTAGCATATATATGCAGCATAAAGAGTAATTATGAATTGCATATCCATGTTACACCAACCATTTCCAGCAATCTAGATGTTTTATACCATACCTGAATCAAATACTCTTCCTATGCTGAAAAATGGTCACATATTGTTCTTTAAAGTATTACTGTCCTTTAGCGTATGTGTCTATAAATCATACTGTTAATTGATTTTACTTTTTTATATAAGGAATACTGCTTTATTTTTTTACTTTTTCTCTTTCTCAACATTAGGTTTACAAAATTCATCTATTTTATTGTGTATAGCTAGTTCAGTTGCTGTACAGCATTCTATCTTGTGAATATTGTCCAATTTATTTATTCATTCTACCACTGATGCCCATCTGATGAATGTATAATGGTGGTGTTATACAATAATAGCACACTAAAATGGAAGAATAAAATTAAAGTGGGAAAAGTGGGAAGTATGTATTTCTATATTAGATTCTCATCTTTATACTAGATACTTTGTCCATTGAGGCTTTTTGTGGGTTTATTGTTATTGTTGTTTTATAAAGTCAGGGTTTGTTGCTGTTTTATAGAGATAGAGTCTTGCTATGTTGCTTGGCTAGGACTCAAACTCCTGAACTCAAGTGATCCTCCCATCTTGATCTCCTGAGTAGCTGGGACTATAGGCTTGCACCACCATTCTCAGCTTTCATTAAGTTTTGATTTGCATTCTTCTGATTACTAGTGATATCTCATTAGAACATATTTTCTTTTACTAATTGGCTATTTGGATCTATCTCCTTGTAAGAGCTGGTTCAACTCTTTGACTTACTTTCCTACTGTGTTGTAGGTTTTTCTTCTGATTTTCTTTCTAAATTAAATATAAAGATGTTCTTTATATTTTCTGTATATGAGTCCTTTATTAGTTGTCTTCTTCTACAATGTGGTTGCATTTGCCCTACTTGTATTATTTTTTTATGAATGAAAGTTACTAATTTTCATAAAGTCAAATATATTTGTTCTTATAATTAGAACTGTTTTGTTCTTAAGAAACCACAAGACTTGTTATCTTCTACAGGCATTCTTGTTTTTCTTTTAAAATTTAGGACTTAGGTCTTAAACATCTGAAAATACATTTTGGTGTAAGTTATGAGGTAGAGATCTAAGTTAATTTTTCCCCATATAGGTAACTAATTATCCCAACCCTGTTTTTGAAAAGTGTATCCTTTTCTCGCTGATCTACAATATGACATCTGCCTCAGATATATACATATATAAATATAGATCTCTATATATGTGAAGCTATCTAGGTGCTTTCTATTCAGTTTCACTGACCAATTGGTTTATTCCTGCACCAGAGCCATATTGTCTTCATTATGATAGCTTTATAATAAGTCTCAACATACGACAGAACAACCCTTACAATCATTTTTTCTTCAAGAGTTTCTTTGCTATTCTTGGCTATTGCATTTCTACGTAACGTTCAAGGTTTGCATACACATACACATACCTGCACTATTAGGATTTCTATCGAATTTCTATAAATTTATAGATGGATTTGGGTGAACATGATGCCTTTATAACATTGAGTCTTTCAATTATGCACATATTATATCAGTACTTCTAATCAAGTTTTCTATGATGTCTGTCAGTAAAATTTCATAATTTTTCCAAAGAGCACTTGCTTTCTTGTTTAATTGTTAAGTACATCATATTATTTAATGCTATTGTAGATTAAATTTTTTTCTTATTTCACAGAATGGAATTGTTGTGTATATTCTGATTTGAACAGAAACCTTGTTACACTGAATACAATTTCTATAATGAAAAAAAATTCGTTCATTTTTTCAACATGATTCATCGCTTGTGAAAACTCTATTCTCTCCTTGTGCAACACATGGATCATGGATGGGGGAAGATCAGAGGATGTAATGGTGTGATATTGAAATATATCTGGTTTTTGACCCTGTTTCTTGGCATACAACTCCTAAAATCCTTATAATTCCACAGTGTCTTTTTGTACGTTATAATTGGCTGATGGCTGACAGCACCTAGGTTGAGCCACCTAGCCTGGCTAACCGTGCATGTCTATGGAATGAAACCTCCATAAAAACCTGAAAGGACAGGATTTGAAGGCTTCCATATAGGAAGGTTGATAAAAAGGTGGTTATCAGCCGGTAGTAAGTCCAGGGAGGGCATGAAAGCTCTGTGCCCCTTCCCTCATACCTCGCCCTATGCACCTCTTCATCTGTGTCCTTCATAATATAAAACATCCACAAATACAGGTGTTTCCTTGAGTTTTGTGAACGGTTCAAGCAAATTAACTGAACCCAAAGAGGGAGTCATAGGAATCCCAACTTGAAGCAGGCAAGTCAGAAGTTATGGAGACCTGGATTTGTGACTGGTGGGAAGAGGGGACAGTCTTGAAAACAGCCTTGCTCTGTGGGATCTGACACTATCAGTAGATAGTGCCGAAATGGAATTGGAGGACACCCAGGCTGTGTCCACTGAAGAACTGGTTGCTTGCTTGGTGTATGGGGAGAGACCCAAAAACATTTGGTCACAGAAGTCTGTGTTGATTATTGGAGTGGTATAAGAGCAGAAGAAAAAAAAAATACAGTTTGAGGTTTTTCCTCTCAGAGATGGTCAATGGTTAAGAGCATGGACTTTGGAATGAGGAGAACTGAAAGAAGTTCCAGGTCGATTATTAGCACTTGTGAGTATAAGCAGGTTCCTAGATTTAACACATCACAGGTTTCTTCTTTTGTGAAATATGTAACTTAAAATAGTCCGTAGCTACAAGGACTGTTTTGAGAATTAAGTTAGGCAATACATATAAAAAGCACAGAACCTGTCTTAGATAAATGTTAACTAAATGCTTACCAATATTAATAATAATAATTCTTGTCTGCGAACTTTTTCTTCACAGTGAACACATACCTTAACTAACAGGTCTACTTTCCTCTTCAATATTTAATTTTTGATACTATTCTTCCTCCATTTGTAGTTAATTTTTTTTCTCAAAAACAATTGATCTCTCTGTCTCCCTCCTTCATTCCCTCCCTCCCTCTCCTTTATCTTGCCCTAAATATTGCTCTAAATATTCTTTCTCACATTCCTTTTTAAATCTTACACCAACTCCACATATTCAGATAGAAAAACAGAATCTTCTGCTCCTGGATATAATATGCTGAATGTTTCATTGCCCTCCATGGGAACATATGTTCCTTTTAAAAAAGTTATTAAAAAGCTATTTTATTCCCAGCTGGGCTTGGTGGCTCAGCCTGTAATCCCAGCACTTTGGGAGGTCAAGGCAAGTGAATTGCTTCAGCCCGCAGGTTCAAGACCAGCCCGGGCAATTTGGCGAGACCTTGTCTCTACAATAAATTAAAAAAAAAAAAAAATAGCCGGGAATGGTAGCACGCGCCTATAGTTCCGGCCACTTGGAAAGATGAGGTGGAAGGATCGCTGGAGCCCAGCAGGTTGACGCTGGGGTGACCATGAGTGTGCCACTGCACTCCAGCCTGGGCGACAGTGACTTCAACTAAAAAAAAAGTTATTATATTCTCAAATCAAAATAATAGTGTACTATTAGACTATTAAGTTGTTACCTCTGGGGAGAACTGGTTAAAGAGTATCTTTTTGTACATTTTTTTTGCAATTTCCTGTAAATCTATAAGTATTAAAAATAAAAAATTTAATTAATCAAAGAAAATATTTCTGTGTTTTTTCTTTCTTCTTTGTACTTTTTTGTTTAATGTCTTACAATGAACATATTTTTGTTGAAAAATAATAAAATTATTGTTATAAAAATAAAAATACATTCCTATGGATTACATTTCTTAAACATAAAAATAAAGCTATAAATGCACTAAAAAAAATAAAGGATTTTTTATCATAGGAGGGAGGGACAATATTGCAAGGAGAATCAAACCAAAGAAAGAAGTTTTTATAAAAGAAGTCTTAAAGAAAAAGACTAACAAATCTATTGCACACAAAGTTTTAAACTCTGGCCAGGTGTGACTCACTTTGGGAGGCTGAGGCCAGAGTATTTCTTGAGCCCAGGAGTTCAAGACCAGTCAGGCAACACAGCAAGACCTCATTTCTATTTTTAAAAATGTAAAAACAAAGTTTTAAACTTTAATAGGACAAAAATATGTGACAAACTAGAAGAAAATATTTGCTATATATAAATATAACAAAGACAATATCAATAACATAAACAGTTCCTATTAATCTATAGGAAACTTTTTTTAAAGAAAGCAATAATAGGCAAAAAATACAAATAAGCAATTCACAAAAGAAGAAATACTAACAGCCAATCCCACTCAGCCCTTTTTATATTCAGCAAAATGTGAATTAAGTAAAAAATAATGTATCATTTTTCATTCAACACACTGACAAAAACTTAGAAGATGAACAATGCAGGGTTGTTATTTGACATGGGGAAACAGGCAATATTATTTATTACTGAAAAAGAAAACAAATGACACATTTTGGAAGGACAATTTCACAGTATCTCCCAAAATTAAAAATTGTTTGATTACACTTCTAGATATCTATTTTATGAGAATACTTACTATGAACCAAAACAAGTAGTGACACATTATATATAAAGTGACACACATGTGCTGTTCACTTGGATAGGACTTCCTTAGATGACAAGTGCCTGAGCCCAGAACATGTGGATATTTTCCCCCTAACTGCTAGATTCACAGGAGGGCCTAAATGCAATGTTCAATTTCTCCTTTTCTTGGAGATTGACTTACCCTCTGCAATGAAGGGTCCTTGAGGAAACAGTTAATAGCCCACTGATGGGCTTCATCATCTAAAGACTGACCACTCAGAAGCTCCTGCAGGAGCTTCCAACACTACAAGTAATCCCGAGATTTCTGGAATTGATCTAAAACAAGAGTTTTCCATCTGCTCTCCCAAATCTGATCGAATATAATGTAATATAATATACGATAACCACACATTCTTGAACGTTCTGACAATATCATTATTTTAATACATGCATATGCCGTGGATAGGTCATTTGTTTTTATTCTTGATATTAATTCACTTCACAGTTATCAATCAATAAATAGGATGGAAGCCAACAAATTAAATAGTAGTAATAACAGGTAAGCAGAATATTATGCTGTTCTTTGAGCAAAACCATTGATCCTCATGTTATTTCTACCATCTCTGAAGGCAAGAAACAGAATCCCAGAGGATGCATAAAATACCATTTGGATTCCCATAATCCCACCTCATTTATTTACAATTCTCTCCTTTATCCTTCCTGCCCCTCCAGATAGTTTTTCTCTTTGTTTCCCAAACTGAATTATGCTCACTGCCTTTGAGATGTTAAATACTTCAAAAGCTTTCCTCTTTAGTTCCTCACAAACAGAAGTCATAAAGTCTTACCTTTGCCGAATTATGCTTGGATTAGCTGTCACTAAATGACTTTTGGATCCAACATCTTTAATGTATTCACTTGATAAAGGAGGAAGATTGCATCTAGAGAAATAAGAACAAGCATTTTAGAATGATTTACATTTAAGTCTTCAGTTATGATGACACAGAAACTTTATTAAGTCTACCTCAATTCACAAATAACTTTTTTTAACCACCTCTCCCTTTTAGTAGACATTAGATGACTAATTAGCCAACAGCATCTTCAAAATGCTGTCATAAAAACTAGTCTTGTTTTAGAAGAAAATGTCAGAGAGGTAAATGATCTATGAAAGAAAAGACACAGTAACCACAATGTATTTATTCTATTTAAAATATTTTTGAAGCCGGGCTCGATGGTTCAGCCTGTAATCCCGTACCTTTGGGAGGCTGAGATGAGTGGATTGCCTGAGCCCGCGGGTTCGAGACCTGCCTGGGCAGCGAGACCTCATCTCTACAATAAATCAAAAACTAGCTGGGTGTGGTAGCGCACGCCTGTAGTTCCGGCTACTTGGAAAGCTGAGGCGGAAGGATCGCCGGAGCCCAGCAGGCGAGGCTGCGGTGGCCAGGAGCGGCCACTGCACTCCAGTCTGGGTGACAGAGTGAGACTCCAACTCAAAAAATATATATATATATATATTTTTGAGATGGTAGAACAGGGAGTATTAGACTTGAAATTAGAGCTCAGGAGAGTGGGTGCACTAGAGGACATTGAACCTACAGTAGTCTTTGCAAACCTGTAAACCTCAAGAGACTGGGAGGAATGAATATATTTACTTGTGTTTTCTCTTCTTTTCCCAAAACCTAGATTATAATAATACCTTCAGGGCAATGCGCTATTCACCTAAATCAATGCATGTTTGATTTTTGTGTATGCAGTCAATTTGACCGCATAATTGATTACTGGTAAAGACTTAATGATTTGTCATCCATAGAAGTGTAGTAGTGATTCTCTACCATTCCAGTTCAGCCAAGGAAAAAATGTTTCACTGGAAATGGAAATAATCACCCACTCCCATCTCCAAATTACCACCCTGCCTCGGTTACCTTCCTTGGCCACAACATCTTATGAATGTTTACTGCCTTGAAAAATATGGCCACTGCAAATCCAAATTTGATGGCTCTCTGCCTAAAGGACATTAGTCTGGCCTCAGATTCTCCATGACTTAAAATGAGGATAATGTTTTTTTTCTCTCTTATTGGGCTGTAGTATTATGTAATGTATAAAAAGCCCCTAACTTTGATCCCTCATATATAGTAAAACTTCAAAAGTATCACAAATCAGGAATACCATACAAATATAATTAAATATACTTCCATTATTTGTGAAAAGCCCAAATGAGTCTATAGTTTTCTTTTATGTGTCCTAATTTCTCCTCTCTCCCTATATCACTAACTTGACAACTACCACATCAGAGCTTCTCTAACTTTTTGTTACTCCATCAAACAAAGGCATCATTTATATGCAGGTAAAGAGATTTTAGAAATATTGTCTCTGCTAGTTCCCCAACTACTAAATTATCCCTATAAATTTTCCTCAGGAAAATGGAATTTTCCATGTGCCCACTCAGCTGATAACTCAGAATCCCTGATTTTGTCTTGTTTTTACCCTGTGATCCTCACCACATCAAGGCATCCTATGTGGAAACTTATCTCCTTTGATTTAGAATCTTTCTTTTATCTGCTCTTTGGTAATGAGATATTGGCTCTTCTGGCAGCTACTCACAGGTCAGTCAGTCAGCCCGTCAGTAACTTTTGCTGAATGTCCAATGACAGCAAACACAGTGGGCATTGCGGGGAACTCAGGGGAGAGCTCCAAGTCACAGTGCCTACTCTTGAGGCATCTACAGTCTAGTGGTGGCCCCATACTTCATGTGGTTTCCTGAAGATTCTCATGAGGGAGTGAGTTTATGTGTTAACAATCAGGTTCATCCAGCTATTTTAATTGACTGTGGTCTTGTGATTTAACTGATCTTTGCAAAGATGAAGATGTCTTCTAAGATAAAACACAGACTAAAATGTAAGCACTTATCTCTTAAAGAAGCTTTGATCTTGATTGCCCTTGGAAACGTGAGAATCATCTATGTTATACTAAAACTGTAAACTCTGAATGTTGCTGGGGAGTGTTGTCAACCTGTTTTGTCATTATTTAACAAAATAAGTTGTTTTTCATGAGTAAATCGTTTTTCTGTGTGCTCCATGGCTCATATGTCTGGGTCTCTTCATATTTACAGTCACAGAGTAAAAGCTCAAGAAAAACTCGCATGTATTATCTCCTTTAACAGAGGTAAATGATAAAAAACACGAGATAATATTTAACGTGCATTTTATATGCAATAAAGATAATATTTAATATGCATTTCTGGAAAACAATGGCAATATATTTTGGTATAAATATCTGCCTTAAGTTTTTCTGGGTAAACTTTCTCTTCAAGTGCAGATAACTGTGGCACTTTCCTGTATCCTTTCTCTTAGTAAATGTACACTATAATTTTAGCTCCTCAACTCCTAAGTTGATAAATACATAGATTTACATAAAAGGCACATGTAATACAGTCAAATTGTTTCTAATAAAGCATATTGTTTAAAAGTGTTTCAAATTTTGCATTATCACTTATTGGCACAATTAACAGATATCAATAGCTAACGTGTCTTAGTAACTGTGCTCATGATGCTAAAAGATAGCTGATCACAGAATTGATGAGGAATGAATATTCTTTGAACTGGGGAGTTGAGGTAGGTGGGAAATGGGCTTGGTGGAGTGGAGTCTTTAAATAGAAAAATCATAAAATTACTTTAAATTTTTATGTATATTTGAGTATGCAGAATGTATGTTTGAGCACAATTCAAAAGGCACCAAAATTATGCTGCTCTCACTCATGTCCCTGAACCACCCAGTTCCTCTCCAAGATGCAGTCACTGTTACTTCTGTCTTACAGACCTTCCAGATAAACTGAATTCTATAATCTTATTTTCTTAAAGTGTTGTTTTTGGTTACAGAGAAAATTTTTACTTTGAAAAATGAGAAACTGAATTTTAGCACTAGCAAATGTAAGTGTCTGAAAATGTCAAAGCAAAGAAAATTATGGAATTGCTATATCCTAGCCCTGGAAGACATCTTGAACTGTAATCTGGTATGCCACTGTGTATAGGCAGGGCTATTTTTAGAATTCCTCTTTGTATCTGATAATCCATGCACCCTTATAGTCCAGGACCAGATATATCCTGTGCTTTGTAATCTACATTTACTCATTCAAAATTTAATTTTGAATATGTGATACTACTTCAATATTGCAAGGGTGCCCCCAAAATATGAATGAAGCAACAATTTATAAATGGATATGTAAATAGTCAAATATTAATTTTAAAATAATGTGTCAATATTTATTATTCCCATATTGCAAAGCATAAATAAGGCTTTAAAAATTCAACTATGTCATGAAAATGACACTATTCTTGAAATTATATCAAGGGTACATGCATGCATAGCTCTAGTGATGGCACTACCTTCTTTGAATGATTTTCAATCCACACTTCCCTCACATTCTATGAAAAGTATGCTTAATACTGTGTTGGGCAGTCTAATCACAGACACTTAGTAATTATGAACTTGAATATATCAACACCAGACTGCACATAAGGCCTGCATAGTCTTGTTTATTTGTGATAAATAGGCCCCTCTAGATAACCCCCTATGGTGGTTAGGCCTAGTTTTCTACATGTTTAGTAAACATCTATCTCTCTAAATGTAATGACACATACACATACACACTCACAAATAATATAAAAATATATGTATTGTACTTCCTCCTTCTACATGTCATTAAGTTCACTTGAAATCACTTCAATCTCTAATCTGTGATTTTAATAGTATCTATTCCTTCTTCCTTACATGGTTTTTGGAAAGAGCAAATAAACATACTCAAGAACAATTTGGAAATTTAAACCAAACTATTATATATAAACTATGTCACAATGAAACAGTATTTATACAGTACAGTCATCGATAGAACTGGAGTTGCCACCAAGGAAAAGCCTAGGAATTGTCTACCCCCACTGCCTCATACCAGTGAGAAAGCTGAGCCCCAGCAAAGGTAAAATAACATGGGGTAGGTTGCAGACCTAGTCAACAGGAAGGGCTTGTCCTCCTTCCTCTCTGTGTTCTCTGCTTGCTCCTCAGCCTTACGTCAAGCCAAAATATTGGAGTGCGTACCTGAAGGTGGCCAAGGGTTACTTCTCTTATCATCTCTCCATGCTCTATGGGTGATTTCATCCAACCCTATGCCTTAAAGACCTCTCTGGCTCCATCTCATACCATTTCATGCTCACAACACTGCAGCAGCACTTGCTGCTGTTTTTCCCCTATTACAATGGAATGGGGAAAGGACAATGCCCAGACACCTGAGAAGCTCCTATGTGTCTGATCTCCCCTTTCATAGCAAGCACATCTCCAGGATATAAGTCTAGGACAGAACTTTTCAACATATTATTTCCAGAACTAGCTTAAGGCCCAATCGAAAATAGGTGCTCAACAAACAGATGTTGCATTGACTGAAATTAAGATAACTACATTTTTATTTGTTTTCATTTTCCTATTGTTTGTGCATATTTTTGAAAAATAAGTTGCAATGGAGAGAAAAACACAGTCCTACACTGGAAAAACTATGCTAAGGCACTTCCACAAAGGAAAGGTAGGCATAGAACGATCTCCTCACTCCGCCCCAGGCTTCATCAAGTGAGATAAAATGTCTTTCAGGAAGCCCAAGTCTCATCCTCTGAGAGGGAACTTGGCCTTCCCCGCCAAGTTCTCAGTTTCTACTCTTCCCCTACCCCACTTAGCCGGGACCTCAGAGGAGGGTTAGTGTTCTCTTGGCTACCTTTTGCCATACCTAGACCATTACTCCTTTATACTTAAAAATAAACATAAACACAAAATCTCCCTGCACTCTTTGTTCACCTTTCTGCTCTCAGTGTTGCTGAGGTCTTCAGCCTTCCTGGCAATGGACCCTTCTGGCACCTGGCTCAAAATCATTCTTGATTCATTGAGACCTGACGTGAAAGACCCCCACTGCCCCCCAAGTCTGCCCTCAAAATCACTTTACTTCCTCAATAACAAATATTTTCTTTTGACTAAACATATCTGCTCATCCCCCAGATAAACTAAGCTCTGAAATCTTATCCTCCAGTGAACCGTGCCTTGACTTTAGCTTCTTATTACTATTCTACTTTTCCCTCATTCGGAGCCAAGATCCACCAGTCCCCTCTCCTCTGACTGACCTCACGTTGGTCCCCTTCCTTTCTCCTTCACACATCTCAGAGAGCCCCCTTCCTATGCAACCCAGACATCGAGGTGTGTTTCTTCACACTCCTGTTAGCCAGAACTCTCCATGTTGTCACTCCTTGTCCTTCCTTCCTTTCACTCAGATAATCCCAGACCTGTATTCATCCCATCACCTGCTGCTGTCTTTGCTTCTACACCTGACAGATCTGGTCAGATTCATCCAATAGTGCAGGTGGATACCACTACAATTTGGTGGTCTCTACCCTTGGTTGGATGTGTCTTAGTAATTTCTCTATGCGCCTCTGCAGGTCCCCCTAATTTTCCCTGAAACTGATCACCACTCTGGCTCAATCCTTTTATAAAGCATCCTCCATGTTTAAAATTTACCTCCACGCCTTTCCGGTGTTCCTAGTCACACACAAATCAAATCTCTCTTAAGGTTCCACTTGTTCCTTTACACTGGATTTTGTGAAAAACTCAGAACAGGGTATAGAATAAAAATGAATAAATTAAAATGCTAGCCGGGCTCGGTGGCTCAGCCTGTAATCCCACGCTTTGGGAGGCTGAGATGAGTGGATTGCCTGAGCCTGCAGGTTTGAGACCCGCCTGAGCAACTGGCAAGACCTCATCTCCACAATAAATCAAAAATTAGCCAGGCGTCGTAGCGTGCGCCTGTATTTCCAGCTACTTGGAAGGCTGAGGCAGAAGGATTGCCGGAGCCCATTAGGTAGAGGCTGCGGTGACCGGGAGCGGCCACTGCACTCCAGTCTGGGTGACAGAGTGAGACTCCAACTCAAAAAAAAAAAATGCTTATACATAGACAGCCTTAACGAAAGAACCATTTTAAAAACTTTAATGGCCTGACTGTATAATCTAAAATAGGGTCTGAGAATTTCCACGTTTTCCTGCTGCCTTTGTTCTCTGCAGAGTGGGTATCTTTGCTCCATCTGAGCCTTCCTGGCT
Source organism: Cephalopachus bancanus (assembly GCA_027257055.1). NCBI lineage: Eukaryota > Metazoa > Chordata > Mammalia > Primates > Tarsiidae > Cephalopachus > Cephalopachus bancanus. Next base: position 8,603,465 of record JAPVLO010000009.1, on the reverse strand, counting down.
TTATACTTTCTCAGAGCATGTTCCCTCGCTCCCCTTAGCCCTCTCCTAAACTCACTTGTGTATGAGCTTGAAGGGACACTAAGGAGTGCACGACAACTGATTAATCACAAGTGACTCATTTTGAAAGGCCCCGGGGCATATGGGAGGGGTGGGGAAAGCAGACAAGGCAGAGGCCGCGCTGTGGGTGCTCTCTCTTACCGCATGACAAAATTTGCTTCATCTATTTGACGGCCACAGCCACTCTTCTTCAGAATCCCACCATTTCCCACCACTGCGCATTTCTTCAATGGCAGCTGGAATGGGGTTGCCTAGCAACAGAAAACAAGGCAGGTTTTCACTGCAAAGAACACACAACTGCTCACAAAATCATTATTTACAGCAGACCCTTTGGAGGAATTTCACTGAAGACTGGACTGAACAAAAAGAGCATGTGAAAAGAAAGATGCCAAGAAGTTTGTAAGGAATAAACTAGCCTGTTTCTTTGAAATTAAAAAAAGCAAAAGAAGAAAACTCCCTCAAGTGTATTTAAATGTAACAACATATTTTTTCTGTCTCCAATTGACCATGCACATACATAGTAGAGGGTGTTTTCTAGGGAAAATAGAAAACTCCAAGTTAAGCATAAGATTATTTTTAAAGGCATTAAACTGGAAACAAACTCAAATGAATGTCATTCCCCTATGTGACTGCAACTTTATTCATTCATACAATCAGCCATTCACTCAACAAACATCTCCGAGCATCTTCTATGCTAACCGTTGGAGACAGATACAAGGGTACAGAAGACACAGGCCTGAGGATTCACAATTTGGGATGTGAGGAGAGAAAGGGGTGGGGGGAGGAGTGTGAACATACACACGTAGATAATAATATCAAAGATTTTGCTGAAGTTGCAGCCAAAGAGATATTTACCAAATGCTATATGGGGAATCTCATACAGGAACAAGAAGGCATTTATGCTAAACCAACTCAGGGAAAACTTTCTCACTTGAGATAAACCTTAAAGAATAATTACGATTTTTTTCTAGGCAGAGAAAGCAGCATTTTAAAAAGGCACAGGCACATTTGCTCTCAGCATATACTGCAAATGAACAGAGAGTAAATGAACACTCTGAGTGGGTCAGTCTAGAACTTAGAAGGTACTAAAGGGCCAGTCACTTGTGTGAAACCAGACAGCATGTGACTTTCTTTCTGTAAACACTGAACTGGACTGCAAAGAAACTGTTCAGCGTACCTGAGTGTTCCCTGAAATGCTATTTATAGCACCTGGGAATATGAAAACGCAGCGAAAGATCCTGAAAGTGAAATGCATCATTTGGCCACTTCTAGCTGGGTCGGCAAGAACTGCCAGGTACAGAATATCCTGTTCACTGAAACAATGCGGAGCAGTTGGAGTTCTCTGGGGAAAAGACCTTCCACATACATAACCAGTATAGAAAAATAACTGGACTGATATTAAGTAGGCCACCTTCAATGAATCTCAAGCAAATAATATGGATTTTACCAAAAGAATAAATGGAATAAACACATGAATATACCCCATAAGGGCCTCTCCTAGACATGAAGTAGTTAAACCAGAAAAGGAAAATTCCAGGATTCTCTATGTTCACTGGTAGCCAAGGTGGGCACCCAGTGCAGCACAAGAGACGGTTTTTATTTCCTTGATTTCTATCTGTCAAAGGAACAGTCAGAGCTATAAAAGTAGTGCTGATAGAAATACCGTGCTTAAAGTGAATGTCTAAACATTTGCCAGCAGAGAGTTAAGAATTTCCTGCATTACTATAACAAACTCCAGAGCAGATCCACAGAGGAACAGACAAGGCACAGTCCACTAACATATCCAGGATGATAAGTGGCATTTTTTTCAAAGGGTTTGAAATCAACACTAGAAAAACGTTAGTTAGATCTATAATTTGTTAGATGAAAATTTAAGTATTCATGTTCAAGTTAGCTGCTCGTTTATTCCACACGTTTAATAAGTGCCTACTATGTGTCAAGTATGGTCCTGGGTGACAGAGACACAAGTAAAATCTCACAGAGACTATATTTTAGTGGGAGAAACATGATATATAAAGGTAAATGAGTAAAATGAGCAGTATGTCAGATGGTGACATGAGTTCTGGAAAGAAATAAAGCGTTGGCATGAAAAAATTAGGAGATGTTTTTGGAGAGAAATTGTAATTTACATAGGGTGATCAGGCAAAGACTCAATGGAGGAATGTGAGTGAATTCCTGCAGGAGATGAGGTAGTGAGCCACACATATCTCCTTGGGAACCACTGGTGCAGAGATCCTGAAAAGGGAATATTCCTGGGATGGGAAAGGGAGAGCAAAGAACCTACAGTATCTGGAGATAAGGAAGCAAGGGAGAGAAGAAAGAGGAATTTTGAGAGTTAACTAGTGAGGAAGTTGGGGAATACATTCTGTAGGGCCTTGTAGGGTATTGTAAAGACCGGTTTTTATTCTAAGATGAAAATTGAGTCAATGTAGGATAGACTTTATGACATACTTTGGTGCAATCACTATGCTGCTGCATCAATAGGCTATAAGATGTCATGGACAGAAAGAGAGAGACTAGTCAGGAATCTCCTGTAACAACGCAGACCAGAGATTTCAGTGATTTGGACCAGGGGAACAGTAGTAGAAGTGGTGAGAAGTAGCCAGTTGCTGGAGATATTCTGGAGGAAGAGCTGACTGATTTGCTGATGCAAGGAAAGAAGGTAAGAGAAAAAGAGAAGAATCAGGAGGATGCCAAAAGTTTGGCTTGAAAAACTATAAAGGTCATCCATTGCCACACTTGACATTTACTGATATATGGAAGATTACAGGAGAAACTGGTTTCAGGGGAACAATGTGAAGCTCACTCTAAATATGTCAAGTGCCTGATGTCCACTGGACACCCAAGTGGCAATGTCAAGTAGGCAGTTAAATATATGAGTATGGAGTCAGGGAACTGGTCTTTCCTGGAGATAGAAAGTGCAGAGTGGTCAGCACAGGTATTTAAACTTGGTAGACCAGATGGAGAATGTGTGTAGAGAGAAAAGAGAAGAGGTCTAAAAATAGCCAAGATTTTTTCTGTTTGTTTTTAAAAAGGAAGGAAAAATAATTGCATTAAATTGTTGATAGATTAAGTAAGATGACAGTTAAAAATTACCACTAGATTTAGCAACATGGAGGTCATGGTGACCTTGACAAAGATAGATTTAGTTCAACAGTAAGGACAAAATCCTGATCTGAGTTCAGTAAGTTATTCATGTATATTTGCATATCTATTTGGATATACTTGTTTGAAAAGTGTGAGTTTACTCATATTCAACTAATATGCAGTTTGCTTTATAAAAGCCAACTTAAAACTGGCTTAACTGTTGCTAAAGAGAGGTTCTTGATTGAACCAGAAAGACTGGCAATTCCAGGGTTTCCAGCAAGAATCTGGGCCCGGAACAAGCAGATTTGAGAAACAATAGAAACAATAACATAGACCTGAATATAAACATTATCTCTTAACTTCACACTGTGGGACCATGGGATTGTGCGTCAGATCGTCAAACTCCTCTGTGTCCTGCTTCCTGTCTTTGAAGGAGGATAGCACTGCACGGGCTTATATAAGATCATATATGTAAATTTAGCATCTCACTAAGCCACTGGCATGATGGTCCATTCACCTTTCTTCCCTTTTCTCATTTCTCTCCTCCTAGCAGAGTTCACTGACTTGTTCAAGCCATAAAATGCCTAGATTTCATGGGTTCTGTAGAATATAATAAAACAATGATTTACCTAACTCTATCTTAATAATTAGGAACAATTTTATCAGCTGAAAATTTAACTTTTTTATCCATGCCCTACTGAAATACTCATCCTCCAAAAGCCCAGGAGTTTTAAAAAAGAATGATATTAGCCGGGCTCGGTGGCTCAGCCTATAATCCCGCGCCTTTGGGAGGCCGAGGTGAGTGGATTGCCTTTGCCCGCGGGTTCAAGACCCACCTGGGCAGGCGAGACCTCGTCTCTACAATAAATCAAAAAAATTAGCTGGGCATAGTAGCATGCGCCTGTAGTTCCAGCTACTTAGAAGGCTGAGGCGGAAGGATCGCCAGAGCCCAGCAGGTCAAGGCTGCGGTGGCCAAGAGCGGCCACTGCACTCCAGTCTGGGCGACAGTGAGATTCCAACTCAAAGAGAAAAAAAAAAAAAGAATGCTATTTCTGACTTTTTCTGATAACATTTCCTTGCTCCTACTTCACTGTTCCAACTGCTAGCCCTCACACAGCAATTTTTGTTTCATTTCATTTCGATGTTTCTTGATTGCCTGAGTGCACTCTCTGAGCACTGATAATAGCACTAAAGCTTTACAAGAAAAAACAACAATTGAGAAAATACCACACACCTTTTTACGTGATTGAGATAATATAATCTATCCTATTTTCGATACAAAATATCTCAACTTGACAATAGTCAGTGCTATACCGAATGCATGAACAAGGTGTTCTCCTTTCCGGGTATACTACATAGAAAGAACTTTGGTAAACTATTGCCACACAAATATTATGATTTTAATAGAGAGTATTTTTATTAAAGCATTGTATGCTGTCTTTTAAAATGTATCTCCTTGTACCTATGCAAAAAAAATCTACTGGATCTGAGACTATAGTATACTATCACCTGCTAACATTTAAAAAACCTACTCCAAATGAAGGGATAGATTAGATAGATTGATTATAGTGAAGAGTTCAAATTTTTTTTTCAACTCTTGCTTAGCTGCTAACTCATTCTGAAGATCTGTCCAAATGTTTTCACCTATCACTGTCCCATCCATTATGACCACCTTCTTAGTGGCCACATTATATTGAGCATCTGGATTCAGATTCTGATCTGCCAGGCCCCTCAATCTCTCAGTGCCTCATTGGAAGTCAGCCATGATCATAACCATCCACTTTATCTCCCAGGATGATTATGAGAATTAAAATGAGGTGAGGTATTGACCATCAGCAGGAAATGCTGAAGTCCCATTTAAATACATTATATTAATGAATTATTACATACTAACAAAATTAAATTTCCTAGAGGAAAAACTATCATTCTTTTGCTAGACTACTATAACAGGTAGTCTATCTTTGTGTGAGATATATTTTCTATTTCAAAGATTTATACAGATTTTGAACAAAATAATGTTTTTGATCATTGAGAGTATATCTATTACTTCTATCAAGACATGAGTTTTAAAATGTACATTTTTGTAGGAATCATTACAGGTATTGGATCTCTTTTGTTCACACTCTGTATCTGAACTAAGTACAAATGAGGCGATCAACAATTTGTTCAATAAATTGATTAATCAGCAAATTTTTGTTGAGCATCTAATCAATTCTCAGTAGTACCCAGCCCCAAAGTTGCAATGGATGTGTAAATTAATCTTCAAAATTGAAGAACAGACATGAGTCCTATTACTCTAAATATGGACCAATTAATAAGGCCGTTTAGAATCCTGCTGTTGGGATACCCCTCATCCTTATCTTCCATGGTCTGCATAACCTGTGCTTCTTGTTAAATAGCCCTGATACCTAATTTTTCTTTTCATTCAACAACTATTTTTTGAGCACCTATTATGGACCAGGAGTTGTTACTGATGCTGAAAATGTGGAGGTGAACAACATAGATGTGTACCCAGCACATAGAGCTTACACACTAACCAGAGAAACAGAATTTAACAAATGTGAAGTTAAGTTGGCTGAGGAACTGAGGTTTTGTTTCTGGAATCTCTATCCTGTTCCACTGGTCTATATGCCTATTCTAGTACCAATGCCAGGCTGTTTTGATTATTGTAGCTCTATAATAGAGTTTAAAGTCTGGGAGTGTGATACCTCCTGCTTTTTTTGTTGTTGTTGTTGTTGTTGGGTTTTTTTGTTTTTGTTTGTTTGTTTGCTGAGGATTGTTTTGGCAATTCATGATCATTTATGTTTCCATATGAATTCCTGTATTGTTGCTTTCAGGTCTGAGAAGAATGCTGCTGGTAATTTAATGGGTATTGTGTTAAATCTGTAGATTGCCTTGGGTAAGATGGACGTATTAACAATGTTGATTCTTTCAATCCATGAGCATGAAATATTTTTCCTTTTGTTTCTGTCATCTTTGATTTCTTTGAGCAGTGTTTTGTAGTTTTCATTGTAAAGGTCTTTCAGGTTTCTGTTTAGGAAGATGCCAAGGTATTTGATTTTTTTTCTGGTTATTGTAAATGAGATTGTGCTTTTTATTTGGATTTCTATTTGTTTATTGTTGGTGTATAGAAACGTGACTGTCTTTTGCACATTAATTTATACTCTGAGACTTTGCTAAAGTACTTTATTAGTGCAAGGAGGTAAGTCTCCACCACCAACGACTGGGGAGAGGAGAACCTATTCAGTAAATGGTGCTGGGAAAACTCGCTGACCAAATGCAGAAGATTAAAACAAGATCCCTACCTATCACCATACACAAAAATCAACTCCAAATGGATCAAAGACCTAATATAAAACCTCAAACTATAAGAACCTTAGAAAATGCAGGAGACACCCTTATGGAAATTGGAACTGGCAACTAGTTCCTGATTAAAACCCCAGATGTCCATGCCATAAGAGATAAGATAGACAAGTGGACCTTATCAAATTGAAAAGCTTCTGCAAAGCCAAAGAAACCATCAAGAGAGCAGGGAGACAGCCCACAGACTGGGAAAAAATATTTGCCAACTGTATGTCTGACAAAGACTTAACATCTAAGATCTACAAGGAACTCAAACGTGTCGAAAAGAAAAAAAATAGCTCCATTACAAAGTGGGCAAAAGATATGAATAGACAGTTCTCAAAAGAAGACATACAAGCAGCCAACAGATACATGAAAAACTGCTCAGCCTCACTAGTCATCAAAGAGATGCAAATTAAAACCACACTGAGATACTACCTAACTCCAGTCAGGATGGTTATCACCAATAACTCAGAAAACAACAGATGCTGGAGAGGATGCAGCAAAAAGGGAACACTTCTACACTGTTGGTAGGAGTGTAAACTAGTACATCCTCTGTAGAAAACAATGTGGCAATTCCTAAAAGATCTAAAAATCAACCTTCCATATGACCCCACAATTCCCCTATTGGGAATATACCCAGAAGAACTCAAATCACTCTATAAAAAAGATACCTGCACACTTATGTCTATTGCAGCATTGTTCACAGTAGCAAGACCATGGAACCAGCCATGCTCCCCATCAGAAGAGAACTGGATTTTTAAAATGTGGTACATATACATGATGGAATATTACGCAGCCATAAAAAACAAAATCATGAACTTCACAGCAACCTGGATGAACTTAGAGTCTATAACACTGAGTAATCTTTAACAGAAACAAAAAACTGAGTATCACATGTTCTCACTCATAAGCAGACCTGGAACAATTATCATAATATTATAAGAAAAGGATTGGCAGTAGCAGGAATCTGCCTGGGGAAGGGGAGATACACCTCATCAACAAGAGTACCTGCATAATGAGCATTTGTATACCTAATCCTGAATTGTATACCACATCTTTAAAATAAAAAATTAAAAGTTAAAAAAAATGTGATAGGAGAGTGCATAGCGCTATAAGGTTTGAGAAACTCTCTCTGAGGACTTACCACAAGCTGAGATCTGAAGTTTTTAGGCATAAGAAAAGTAGTTGAGATTTTTTGATCCATTAAATAATCTTAGAAAGTTTTAAAAAAGATAAACAAAAATTAGGGTCTTTAGAGTTTTATGGCATGACTGAGGGTGAAAAGACTTGTTACATGTTAGAATACTTTTTCAAAAACAAACTACAAATGCCAACTTGAAAATATTCCTGGTTAACAATAGAACTTTTGGGAAAAATGCTATTAAAATCTGAAGAATTTAAAACGTCTTTTTGTACCACATGTAAATAGTATCAAAGCCTCCCAAAATGGGTTTTATAATTATGTGAATTAAACTCTATTTACTAAAGTCACTTCTAAAGCCAGAAGCCTCACTTTGTCCTCCCCTTCATGTGCAATCCACACAAGGCAACAAAAAGCCAGTGGGCTGGGACTCTACCCCAGCCGAACAGAAGAGCCAGCACTGGTCTTCACCACTGCACCAGAGACCTTGGACCTCTCATCTTCCATCCCACAAACAAAGCTAGATGTCTTGAAACATAATTGCATTACTTCTATAAACACCTAAGTGAACCACCATAAATCATTAATTGCAGAGTTTGAGCTGGTCTTAAAGGGGAGGTGAAAAAGTAGGAAGTGCGTGGAGAAAAAAAAAGTAAACCACTTAGAAGGTAGAGAACTGGATTAAACAATGTGCTGTAATAACTATTTTCATAGAAATACTCACACTCTGCTAAGAGCACCTCTGATTACAAATTAAGTTACAATAGATTGGAGAGGCCACCTTTGAGGCATGGTTACAATTTTTTAAAAACTGATATAAAATCAGCATCTAAGAATAAAAATTGTTCTCTAGAGCCACTCAAGGACAGGACCAGAGATTGGGGGGCAGGCCGTAATGTCCCTACACCGACATTATAAAAACAAAAACAAAAAACTAACCTCATTAAATCTAGGTTTCTTGATTCTTTTTCGTTTGGAATCCCTGAAACAACTCACTAGGACTGTGTCAATAGTGGAGCTCTGTCAGAACTAACCTAAACACTGGACAGACTTGAGGAGGCTCTGACACTACAGGGCTTATAAGAATCGAGTGCTAGGTTGAATCAGATTAAGCAAACTAGTGGCCAATTAAATATCTTTAATTTCAACAATTAAGCAACAAATATTTTACATGCTCCCTTATTTTTAAAGATGGCAACCAAAATCTCCCTGTTTCAAACTTAATACAGGAGATATCAGATTATTGTGATAATTCCAACCATACCTCACTGCCTCAATATAAGTTTCTCAAATGCATTGGGTAATTTTTTTTACCTATCTCCCTCTTGACTAGTTTTCCTCTAGCTCCTTTCTACCACTATCTAGAGCCTCTTTTACCTGGAGCTTACATTTGTGGCTTTATATGTTGAGAGGATGCCAAAATTATTTATGAATTTTTAAATTATTACTTAAAAATGTATAAATATTTTTTAGAACATTAAAATAACTAGGCCACCATAACTAAGTTTGGTGGATTTTGTTACACATGTAAGTTTATATAATAAAACATAAACTAAAAAATTGATGCTTATTTTCATACTTGACAATCCAAAGGAAATTGCTTTTTTGTGTGTTCTTCTGTTGGCTGTTGTGGGGTGGAGGGGTTGTTGATGATGTTTTTGTTTGTTTGCCCTAGTAATGCCCTCCAAATTCTTTTCTTTGATAGGAATGGGGAGCAAGTCTTCTATGTCAAGAGCTTTAATTTTAATGCTAGAAAAATTATCCAGCAGGCAGTATTTACAATCCCACTAAGTATCACAATTACAAAGAATAAATGTCAGTGTTAAATGGGGGTCTCAAATTACATTGGAAAAGCAAAGATTTTGCTTTCCAAGCCTTCACAGTGGTCTGATAAGCTGTCACTACACGCCACCTGCTATTAGTCACAATGTCAAAATAAATGTTTGCCCTTCTGGATGAAAATCTCAAGTTTTGTCCATAAGAACATCAACTCACAGATCTAATTGCACTCTGACCCATTGATTTTGATGTACCTCACCCACATATCCACATGGACTCCCACACATAATTATGTTTCACCCACACACATAATTAAATTTCTTGCCCATATGTTAATTATATCTCCAACTTAGGCATCTAAACACACACCCCTGCCTTACATCTAATTATAGACTCCCCCTCTTACGAATGTAATTACATCATTCATCCACACACCTAATTATGCTCTCCTTGACATATTTAATTGCACTGCCCTGTTTAAGGACCTAATTACATTCCAACCAGTGCATCAATTAAACCCCCAACCCTCCAACAATGCTCCTCATACACACATCTCTTTGTCTCTGAACCCCAGTCACTTTATTACTTCAACTAAGGATTGGTAACTTCCCACAAGTGAATTCCTAGCGAGCATGGTACCCAGCTAAACAGGCAAAATAATGACAAGATGCAGGTGAATCAAAAGCAGCTTCAATCTTTACTAGTAAGGTTGCTAACATGTGTTGGCTTTTCAGTCATTTAACTAGCCCCTTGGAAGTCCAAATTAAAATTTCAGCTGCTTTCTTACTTTGTATATGTAAGCATTTTTATGATGAAAATACCTAGCAATTAGTTCATTTAGTTCAGAGGGGAAAATGTTTCTTATTACAGATATTTAATTATTGGACTCTTTAAAAAAACATTACCCGAAACTTTCCCTGTAGATACAAACTTGTAAATACTAATTATAGAATATTTGCAGATCCCTACTGTTCAAGGACATTTATCTATTCCTCAATTATACGAAAACACATTTCTAGAAAACTGCTGCTAAAATTTGTATTCCCCATTCTACTAATAAAATTGTGATTTCAAAAAGATAACTTCAGTAGTATCTTGCTTCTTACACAGGATAATTTGGAAATTGAGTGATGTGAGTATGTATATATTGGGTACCACTTGTCTATTACAATTTCTTAGTCAATATATTATACAAAATAACACATAAGCATTCCAAGGAGCATTTTGGAATGATTTGAAATGTTATTTTGTTTTTTATTTATTTTTATTTTTTGAGTTGGAGTCTCACTCGGTTGCCCAGACTGGAGTGCAGTGGCCGCTCCCGGCCACCGCAGCCTCGACCTGCTGGGCTCCGGCGATCCTTCCGCCTCACCTTTCCGAGTAGCCGGAATTACAGGCATGCGCTACCACGTCCGGCTGATTTTTTGTATTTATTGTAGAGATGAGGTCTCGCTGCCCAGGCAGGTCTCGAACCCACGGGCTCAGGCAATCCACTCACCTCAGCCTCCCAAAGGCGCGGGATTACAGACTGAGCCACCGAGCCCGGCGATCAGCTATCTTAATAGTGGAGTAGAAAATGGAGGCAGCACAATAAGCCCTGTGCCATTGCTAGACCTTATATTTGCAGTTTCCTCATTGGAAATACCACTGAAAGACTCTTTCCCCCTAAATGCAGAAAGCATGTCTTCCTGTTTATGAGCATCATCCTGTAGCCAGCCTGCCTACAACCTACCCCTGGTTTTAATGTTTCCTCTATTTAACCTTTGTCTTCTCACTTGGAATAATGGTAATCACGTCAAACAGTTGTTGTAATGACTGAGTTATGTCTGGCACAAGGTAAGTGATCGATATCTGTCATTTTTATTTTCTTTTTTTGTCTTTTCTTTTTAATTGTATTTTATTATAGAGATGATGGGGTACAAGTAAGAATTAACAACACAAGTAGGTTGCATGCAGGTAAAGTTTGGGCCTCCAACTGGTCCTCGCTTCCCCTGGTTTATTTTCAATAGGCCAACATTTTCTCAGCAACACAGGCTAAGATTCTTGGAGTCATTTCTGCTCACCTCTCTTCACATCACTCTAACGTTAGCCTACTGCTGCAGAAGCTCTTCTATTCTCCTGTTTTCATCCACAATCTAAATATTTTTAATGACTTCTTACTACAAGTTCATGTGTCTTCTATTCCTGCCCATGATCAATTCTTCACTCTTAAATTCTAATTCTTCCAGAACAAAGGCTGTTGCAAATTACTCTCCTGTTAAAAAACATTCCATGATTCTTCTGGTCCCAAACAGAAACGTTTGGGATCTTCACTGAGGCACCACCCAGGACCTACCAGCACCCCAAAATTCCTGTTCATTCTTTTCTGCTGCCACATTATCTATGAATACACCCAATATTCCATCCATACCATTTTACTAACCTGTGTTTCCTCAAATACAACCTGAATTTCTAGTCTCCTGACTTTTGTTAAGGCTGCTTCCCTCCCTTCTTTCTCCCTACTGTCCCTACTCTGTTACTTACCTACCAAATTATTTCTCCCCATAAAGATCTGTGAAGTTTCTGCAGGTACAGTTGACCAATAAGATTCCCTAAAAGTGCAAAGATTGGTCAAAAACTCAAGCAGATGAGAGGCACACTGGAATTCACTTATGCTCAAGAGTCACAAGAGTTATGTATTAAAGTTGTGCAGAGCGGTTGCTAAGTATATGTGAATTGAGTCAGATCATTTCTTCAATATTTCAGAGATTTCCAAACATACTGCATTGTTACTATTGTTTTGTTTGTTTTGAAATGGAAGTCTTTATTGTACAAACAAGTTAATTCACACACACAAAAAATTAAAAAACAAAATATAAGCCAAGTGCAATGTCTCATGCATGTGAGTGCTTTGGGAGGTCAGGAAGGAGGTATCACTTGAGGTCAGGAGTTCGATACCAGCCTGAGTAACAAGGTGAGACCCCAGTTCAAGAAAAAAAAATGAGGTGGGCATGGTGGTGTGCACCAGTAGTCTCAGTTTCTCAGGAGGCTAAGGCAGGAAGATCACTTGATCCCAGGAGTTTAAGGTTGTAGTGAGCTATGATCATGCCACTATACTCCAGCCTGAGCAGCAGAGTGAGACCCTGTGTCTTTAAAAAAATGTGCATATATACATTTGTATATTTTTAGATACACATAATATATATATATATTATATACACACAGATGTACATACACACACAAAAGAGAACATGACGTTTGAGGTGAAGGTGGGTGCCCCGCCCCAATTTCTTGGTCTGCCTCTTACTTCTAGAAGTGACACTTAGACATCTCTAAGGAATTTGATGGTGTAGGAAACCGTTAACCTAATCAAATGGTACTTTCTCAGAAATGAAGAGCTACAAACATCAAGCAAATTTCAGCTAAGGACATCTGACAAGCATCTGAGTGCCAACCAACCACACACCAATCACTATATGAGGTGTTGCCGTGTGCTTCAGTTCAGTATTTGCGCCACTAAAAGGTGTTATAAATTAGGACATCCATTTGGTTTCCAACTATAAATAGTGTGCAATTACTCAGTAATGCAGCAGATTGCTAAACTGTTAATCCAATTTAACTGATTAGGCACCTGAACTAGCAAGACCAGGATCAATTGTCTGCTAATTAGCTATTATTTGCATTTTAATAAGCAGGCCCATGATTGATTGTCTCACATATAACTATTTTATTTCATTAAAAGATGAAGAAATCAAACAGAGAATATTCTTTTAGGGAATAACCGGCTGCTACTGATGCCTTGTTTCCCCAACTTTAAAAAAGTATCTGTCATCCTTTCTTGCTGTTGAAAAGGAAAATATGTTTGCAGAGCATCCCTTTCTTCCCGGTATTTCTTCCTTAATTATCTTCCAGGGCTCCCCCATACAAGCATCCAACCAGCTGAGTTTTGCAGCCCCTAACTTTCCCACCCACACTCCTACCTCTACTTATTTCATCCAACCTGCTTGGGTTATCTTCCCCCCTTTTTTCACAGTGTGAACCACCTATATTGGAATGATGTGAAATTCATATGAAAGATGCATACTCTTGGTCTCACTTCAGCCCTCTTGAAATAGAGTCTCTGGATGGAGCTTAGAAATCTGGGTTCCCCACACAATTCATATGCACAATGACATTTGTGACTCACAAGATCCTGCCCATTCTCAGATACAACCTAAGGTCTGCCTTCCCCAGAACTTTCCCTGACCACTGTCAACTTCTGGGATTGGCATCCACATCCTGTCCACTCCCACAAAACCAACAGCCCTTACTGTCAGTTCCACTAACCAGACACTCGAGCATTGGGTACCATTTTACTAGCTACTATCTCTGAGTCTTTCACCCTCCTCCACAAATGGAAAATAATCCCCTCAAGGGTATAAGCCATGTCTTGTAATTCTTAGTGTCTCCAGAGCCCACCACAGTAGGCCACATAGATAATTTCCACGACTGATTTAATTCATCCCCAGGCTATCTAGAGAAATGTCAAGAATCTATCTAAGGAGGAAATTTGTTCCCTTTTTTCAGCCCACTGATATAAAGATTAAGAAAATTTCTAAATGATATACAGATTTTAGATTCTTTTTAGATTCTTTTAGAGTCTAGTACACAGAAGTTGCAAAATCAAATGCCTGTACAATGCAGACAGGAAACACAAATGAGTGGAAGGAAAGCAACAGAGAGTGCTGGAGACTGTGGCAAAGGAAACACGACCAAACCAACAGGATCAGGAACTGCTCAGACCCTATGGATGGGCATGGGAGATTTTATGGATAGGCTGCCAGATTTTCTCATTTTTTTTCCGTGTAATACTAAAAATTCAGATTTTAATGGGAAATGTAGTTTTTAAATGTTGGCATATAGTTCAAATGATTTTTCTAAACAGTAAAGGCCAAAATTTGAAGGCCAGATTTGGCTTGCTGGTAGCCAAATTGCATATCCTACTCTTAACCCAAGAAACAGGGCCCTAGCAGACACATTAATTCAAAGAATAGGTAGTTAGAGATAAGCATGAATCTTAAATTATTCTGAAAGATGTAGGGAAATACATGCTTTAAAGAATGTTTAGCCAAAGAACAGAAAAAACTCCTCTCTTCTTGATAGTCTCAATTGAAATAGGTTATTTTATAAGACCAATAAGTGAAAAATTCAGGATTCTAAGTGACAAAGAGAAGTTCAGAGTGTTTTTGAAAATCTCTCTAAAATTCAGATATTACCCACAGTGATTTCTCAGTCCTCTATTGCTGAGATTTCTCATCCTGAACAGGTTGCAGGATGAGAATGAGATCTAACCAAAATGGGATCATCTTCTCCATACTATTGTAGCATATATGTTTATTTAATATGATATTATTGCTATCTTTCCACCATGATTTTTATACCAGCATAGTATTTGACTGTACAGGTAGTTTACAATTTAACCAATTCTTTAATGTTGAGTATTTTAGATTGTTCCCAATTTCTCACTATGATAAACAACACTATTATAAACATCTTTGAATTGTGGCAGAGTCAAGAAGGTAGATGGGGAAAGGGGGAATTAACCCATTTGATTCTCTTATTTAATATGGAAAATAAAGTTTGCTTAATTTTATGTAGATCATAATACAAGGGTCCCTTGAAGACCTGCTTTTAACAAGCTCACCATCACTAATCTATTCCTTTTTGTTTATTATTTGAGTTGGAGTCTCACTCTGTCGCCCTTGACCTGCTGGGCTCCGGTAGTCCTTCTGCCTCAGTCTTCCAAGTAGCTGGAACTACAGGTGTGCGCTACCACACCCGGCTAATTTTTTGATTTATTGTAGAGATGAGGTCTCACCAAGTTGCCCAGGTGGGTGTCGAACCCGCGGGCTAAGGCAATCCACTCACCTCAGCCTCCCAAAGCGTGGTACAGGCTGAGCCACTGAGCCCGGCTTTGCACAGTGGCAGTATCATAGCCAATGAGGTTTATCCGAGGCGCGATTATTGCTAATTGAAAACTAATCTATTCCATGTAGAATTCCTCCTACTGTTACTGGCATGATACATACAACCCTGAGCACATTTCCAGTTACTTCCTTAAGATAAATCTTTAAATGTGCAATGACTGGGTCTGATGATAAGCACATACTTAAGGCCTTGATACATACTGCTTATTTACTCACCAGTAAAACTGTACCAGGTTCATCGGCACCAATGTGCCTGGGAGCACCTGTCTCAACTTCCTCATCTGGTTTCCTTGAAACAACTGGGTCATATCAATAGAAATTAGCAACTGAGTAAGTATTCATCCATTTCCAGAAGAAAAACACAATAGGAATCTTCTTATATACTGTTACATGTATATTAGACGTACCCAGGGAACTATTTCATTATGTTGTCATCCTTTTACAGTATGTTATTTAATCCGAGAGGAATGCAATACAGTTTAGAGGCTAATTTTGTAGACTTTGGCTTCAACGCATCTCAGTTTGAATGTTGACTTGGAATCACAGTTTAGAACCAGGGTCTAGCTGGGAAATCCTAGGCAGGTCACTTATGACTCAGCCTCAGTTTCTATATGTCAAATGAAGATAGTAATATGAGCATAATATGACAATAATATGTTTATCAGGGAGTGCAAGCAAAATGTTTAGCAAAGAGCCAAGAACATAGTTCTCAACAAACTATAGTGGTAGGGTGTATCCACAAAACCTTAAAAACATACTTAACCCACTTTTTGGTAGGTTTTTTTTACCTAAAATGTTACACTTTTGAGAATTAAGTTAATTTATTTAAATGAACTTAGCTAATGTTTCTAGTTGAAATTTTAAAACTACTGAAACAAAAAATAGGTTCAATATAACGCTTTCTCTAAATAGACATATTTCACTTAAGAAACTTTTGTGGTTGTTGGTACTTTATTGCTTTATGGGTATATATGCAGATCATAGAGTCCTAATTAGTAATTGGAAACATATTTGAAACTTCATAAAACGTTTCTTTGCATATTTATTTAACCATCTTCACTTATGTCCACTCTTCATTGCCGCCTTATCTTTCTTGCAACTGTGACAGCCTTTAATGTAAGGCAGGGTAGTTGTGAAGTAGGGCAGTTTCTTTATGTCTACATTTCCCACAAGTACATAGATTCCCCCCCCCCACCCCCGCCCCAGTAGGTGTAGCAAGAAAATGAAGCTTTGGTTGTTTTGTCAGTAGTGGCTTTGATGAACCGTTGCGCTCATATCTCCCTTAACAAACTCTGTGAGAAAAAGTCTGCATTGACAGGATGGTATTCAAGGCTAGAATGATTTTCCTCAAGTGTGCTAAACAGAATGCCAAAGCCACAAGGAAGCACTGGCAATAAAAGTTCGGGGTTGGCTAATTTAATCCTCTGCATTTCTCTAACACATCTTAATTGAAGAAAACTTCACAGAAGGAACAATAGCATATGTCAGCTTCATATTTATACCTGTGACATATCTAAATTATTCCTCTGTCGTCATCTTCTAAGAGTTCAGATCATAAAAAGGATGTCCCAAGTCATGGACATTATAATCGTTATGCATACAAATTACAACATCAGAGGATTCTGCCATCTATTATGTGACTTTGAGATGTGTAATGAAACTTTCCTAGCCTCAACTTCTTCTTCTATAAAATGAGGTTGGAGGAAATATAAGAAACTACCTTCATAGGGTTATGAAAATAATAAAATAAAGATTATGAAAAGTGCCAAGTCTGAGACTTAGAAATCACTCAGTTAATATTAGCTACTGATATCTTTATTCTATGAAAGCTCCAACAATCACACTGATCTGGTCACTTCCCTGTTTTATATCTTTTTTTTTCAATGCCGTCTTCCCTATAAAAGCCTTTCCTGCCCCCTGCTAGTTGCACCCTTCCATTGTTCTTATACCCTCTCTCAACCATCTGAAAAAGTGAAAGGAAATTCATATAGATCAAGATTTCCAAGGTATAATATAACCTAAAACACAGAATTTATGTTTCCTTCAGGTATACTTTTTTTAAAAATGTGACATAATCTGACATTTTATTGCTACTATTTTATTCATAGGCTAATAGTTTATCTTTTCCCCCAAGGTTTCCTGACCCTCACTTCATCTATCACATGTCTTATAAATCCTTGCCACTAGATGTTTATATTCTTAAGCTCAAATCTTCATCTTCTAAATCCTTCCTTGCCTCTATCTGTTCATAAGGCAAAAAAGATCAGCAATAAAATTATAGAATGCCTTAAGAAGTTAATGACTGCAATTTACTTTTTAATTTTTGACCTGTCATATTCTTACTTTTAAATATTGCAGTGTACTTTGCTACTTGTTTTACAGGGCCATTTCCTTGAAATGTGATTACAGTCTAAAAAAGAAGTCCTAGGGGATTACATAATTTATGCCCTTTATTAATTCCAGAAAAGTCTCAAGGTTTCCAGGTTAAAGGATGATTGTTCTAATTGCCCACACGGCTCACAGTCTGGTGTCTATAATCTGGCTGAAATCTTTTTCCTATTTAGAGTTCTAAAGGGTTAAAAAATTATTACTGCTTCTGACAAGAGGTTGTTTGGGAGCTATATTGACTGGCTTGTTTTCTAAACACATCAGTTTTACAGTGCTACAAGACTAAAATGTTTTCCTCCAGCATCTGGGCCAAGATAACTTGAAAACCAGAGGGACACAGTACGTTAATTCAAAGATGGTGGTATTATAATGGCCATGATTTCAAAATACAAATCCCATTCATCCCATTTTGTGGAAAAATTGATACAAGAATGATTGATAATTAGAAGACTGAAGCAAAGAAAGAGCACCATGGCCCCAGCGCAAGGGCTGAGAGCTTGGGGATGCCAGCTCCCAGCAGGGATGAGATCTAGGAGCCAAGATTACCTTTTTCCTCCATCACTGCTCTCCACCATTTAGTTCTGGTTGGGGAGAAGGAAGAGACTGGCTGAGCAGACATCTCTGACTGTGATTTTAAGCATTTAGAATGAGCAGCAATTTCTTCCTTATAGCATTTTCTAAGATTGATTTTGTTGCAACACCTGAGACTTGTATTTATATATAGCCACACAAGGGTGGCGCAGGGCCACAGTACCAAAACGGGCTTACTGTTACCCTGTTTGACTATCTCCATAGTCACCTCTTAGAGGTTTCAATGTGAGACAGTCACTCTGATTTCTTAAGCTGACTGCTTCCAGCGTGAGGGTTTCCCCCTTCACTCTATATTAGTGAACTTCAAGTCTCTTCATATGTATACCAAATCATAAGCTGTGGGTTTGTCAGAATACATTTGGCAATTGTATGCAGCAAAATCAAGAAGCTCAACTCATTCATTCACTCATGCCACTAAAATCCATTGACTCTCTACTATGCCCTAGGCACTATGCTAAGAACTGAGATGCAGCAGCTCACTATACCCCTAAATTAAACACTATTCCTGGGAGACTTCCCAGCTAGTAAGAAAACGAACCTTAAATCGAATACTTGTACAATATAATACAAATTCGCAAATGAAAGATACCTGGTGCTGTGAGGAAGCCAACCCCCTCTCCACCCCCAGGAGTTGATACTCAAGATGTAAGGGATAAACATAAGTTAATTAGCTAAGAAGAGGCAAGAGTCTTCCAGGAAAAGGGACAGTGTGTTGAAAAGCTGTACAGAAGGAGAGGGCAGAGTGTTTACGGAGAACTGAAAGAAGGACAGTAAGGCAACGTGTGTAGGGTGAGAGGGAACACTGTGGAAATTGATGTTGGAGCCACAGGAAGAGGCAAGGCCTTAAAGTTTGTAGGCCAAAGGAGTTTGTCTTTATCCTCAAATCAATGGGAAGACAATCAAGGGTTTTAAGGAAAGTGAGGGTATGATCTGATTTACATTTTAAAAAGATAAGCCAGGTTACAATGTGTAAACGAACTGCAGAGGAAGCCAGATTACCCAGAAGAAACCCAAAAGAGACTTTTGTAGAATTGACACTTGAAATAGAATGGTAAAGGCAATGGTGAAAAATAAGGAATCAATATAAGGAAAAGAAATTATCTTCACAAGTATCAAAAGATCCTTGAGCTCTATCTGTTAACAATTTAAGAATAACAGGGCAACCCCTTCGGTCCCCTCCCACTATAGGAGCTTGTCTGTCCTCTCAATAAATCTTGCTTTCTAAGAAGGAGGAGGAGGAGGAGGAGGAGGAGGAGGAGGGGAAGGAGAAGGAGAAGGAGAAGGAGAAGGAGAAGAAGGAGAAGAAATGACTTAAAAGGGAATAAGCAACACAAACAAAAATGAAAAAAAAAAAAAAAAAAACTACATGTCCAGAACCAATATTGTGGCTTGACTTTAGAATTGTACAATCTTGTCACCTCAAGATGAGGATGAAGTTCTGAGCACTTAGAGGGTGAATGTCTGCACACCAGCCCTCACTCCACGTGTTATCCTAACACCCAGAACATCTCCTTCTTCCAGTGCTGTCACCTGCTTGGGCCTGATCCTGGGTCATTCAAGTACAGGCAACACCTCCTTCTAAAAGAACTAGGTTAATGCCGTGTGGGTGCAAAGGCTTTGGAAGAATAGCCATCCATTCAATTGTTCATTCAGTGTATTTTCCTTTACAACCAGCTACACCCAAAAAACTGGAATTTATTTATTAAAAATTGTGCATTTATTCTTACACGTTCAAATTTCACCAACCTTCAAAGTAGTCTCAGTTTGATGCAATACGTATCAAGACCTTTGTTCCACTGCACAAAACAGTTTTTGAACTCATCAATCTTGATGCCTTTTAGTGCTTCTGCAGCTTTTTTGTTTCACCTCTTCCACATTAGCAAAAGGTTTACCTTTGAGAATTTCTTGCATTCAGGGAAACAAAAAAAATAGTTGCTTCAAGTGAGATTAGGAAAATAGGGAGAGTGAGTGAGACAGGGGTCATGTCATTTTTGGTAAAAAAAATCTCCTGAATATTCAGTGCAGTGTGGGCAGGTACATTGTCGTGGTAGAAGCACCAGTCACTTGTTAGCCACAGAAAAAATTCACTGAACCCAAACTCAGCCTCTCACAACAAGACTAGCTGGTACACTGATTCTAATAGGTTCACAGAACACTTACCTAGTGGGGAAAGCCTGTACTACAAAGGAGCCTGCCCTCCAAAAGATAATTCTGGGTTTTTTGGGTCCCCTTTATATATACAAATTTGGGGGGAGGACAGATTTTTAATCAACATACAGGGTGGCTAAGATTTGGAGGAGGAAACTGGGACGGTTTTACAGAAATGATGATGCTTTAGCTGGATCATGAAGGATAAATAAGAATTCATCAGATAGACAAGGGTAGGAAGGGTATTCTGAGCAGGGGAACAGTATGTGCAAATGTGAAGAGGAAATAAAAAAGCACAACTTGTTTGTAGGAAATGCAAATCACTTGGTAATAACAATATAAAGTTATGGGAAGCTGGGGAAAGGAGGTGGGTGGCAGTGGATAAGCTTCTATTAGCTGATATTCTCAGGCAGTTCACATCTTGAAGGCACCGTGTGCCACTCTAAGAAGCCTGGACTTTACACAGGTGGTCATTGGGAAGGATTAATCGATCCAAGACTAGGAAGAAAAAGAAGTGACTTCCTGTAAAGTTCCATAGAAATTAGTTGGACCAGTGTCTAAGGCCCTCGATTCTGGTCCATAGAAAGACTTGAATCCCAGTATTTCCAGCATTCCAAGGAAGAGAATGGCTCTTGTCTAACCATAAACTGATGTGGTGAATCCTGTTTCCAGCCATCTATGTCATTCAACCATATCTGTAAGACTTGTACCTTAGTCCCCCATCATGTCTACATAGGTTTTTTTATCCTCTATAAATGAAGAGTTGATAAGACAGTCCAAAGCCAAGGTCCCACCATCTTTCTGTCATGTCATAGTCTCTGAATCATAACAGGGAAGAGGTTGGTGCATCCCTAATTAGACAACCAAAAATCCATCTCAGTTTCAGAGTCCCCTTTCTGGAATTTCATCATTTTTAACAATGAAAAAGCAAAAATGTATCTGCTGGCTGCTATTTGTCCTCCTCCAGGAGTTTTCTCTGTGAACACTGTTCTAGTCAGCTCTGTGAAGGCGCTGTTTGGCTACTTGCTCCTGTCTGCACGGCAGGTGGTGATGGGTGACTTAAGAGATGTTACCTATACAGGCTTACGTTTTATAAAAGCAAATTTGGCAGCAGGGTGAAGAATGTCATGGAAGACAAGTTCATGATAGAGAATTTTTTTTTCCTTTTTTTTTAATTTTTAGAGTCAAGGTCTCTCTCTGTCACCTGTCTGGAGTGCAGTCGTGCAATTATAGCTCCCTACAGCCTCTAACTCCTGGGTTCAGATGATCCTCCTGCTTTAGCTTCCCAAGTAGCTGGGACTATAGGCATGTGCCACCATGCCTGGCTAACTTTTTTTTTTTTCATTTTTGTAGAGATGAGGCCTCGCCACATTGTCCAGGTTGGTCAGTGAAACTTTTTCAAAAGCTCCTGAATTAGTCCATGACAGGTGATTAGCCTTGAGCTTATGCAGTGGCAGTGAGGTGTGAAAAGTGAAGACGGATTCAAGAGATATTTAAGAAATAAAATTGGATTTGGAGAAGGAAATTCAAACCTAAGACCCAGGTGTCCCTCTCAAGTGCTGATTAGATGACAAAGTCATGACCTAAGACCGGGAATAGAAGAAATGAAGGAGGAGGGAGGGGCAGAGTTTAATTTTAAACACGTGAAAAGTTAGGAACCTATGAACATAACCCAATGGGTACAGGCCTGGATCTATTTTTACTCACCATTATTTCCCCCAGGAACTAGTACAGTCCTGAGCACATTAGTAGCTCATTAAATACCTAATGAATGAATGGTTGAACACTTATTTTACACAGAATCATCAAAATCTGGAGAAGATATACTTGTGCTGGCAGCAGGGCATATTGATTGAGGTGACAAGTCCAATGATTGTAAAAGAAAAATTTTGATGCATCACATTCTTACGTTAAATTTAATTTCAACTCCAATTTTATTTTGTAGAGTTCAATTAACACAAAATCTTATGGCTCATAAAGAAGTACTATATTTTTTTTCCTGAGCCCATAGCCCATAAATATCACTGGCCTTCAGGTTTAAAAAAAGTCTTCAAACAATTTCCATGTCGGGCATCTGGAAGCAGTTGCAAACTGTAGTTACTTTAATTTTACTGACTTTGGGTGTTATAGTCAAAGTCTATGTCAGGCTATAACAAGAAAAAATCAATTGGGAATTTATAAAATATGACTCCAGAATTAATGGTGCTTCGTGAATATGCTCTCCTCTGAAGAGTAGATTGGACCCAAGATATAAATAAAACCAGAGTAGACTGAGCTCTAAAAACAGAAAAATTTAAGCAAAATAAACATATTAATAGAAATGAAAGAGGCTTCCTAGCATTCAAACGAATGCTCAAAACTAAATCAAAATAAGATGGAAATTCCTTTCTATGTTTGCACCTCTGTCTGTAAGAGGGATCAAGATGAAGAAACTAATACAAGAAAGAAAAAAAAAAACAAGATATGCTAGCTTCTTCTGTAGTATAACACCCTGTCATGTTACCAAACCTAAGAAGAAAATGTTACACAGAAGAGTAACACCTCCTGAGAAAAGTTGTCACTCGAGTCAGACCTACCGGATGAGATTTGACTCAGTGGTAATTGGTGCCATGCATTCTTTTCAATTATTCCCAGGAAGCTGGAAGCCTGAGCTATAGGCAGTCTTTATACTAAATTATACACACTGTCAAGCACTTTAGAAAGATCTACACCATAGCAAGATAGTTTATGCATTTATTTTTCCTTTTGTTTTCAACCATAGACAAAAGAAGGAGACAACCTGTAAACGTTCACTAAAGAAAGGTCTTAATTTTTAGTTATTTCTAAATTTGAAAAACAAGACATCTTATAGTTTGGCTTCAGCTATTCTTTTGGGCAACTCCATTGTGCTACCTCATTTCTAATTAATTTCCTGTCCCTATGAAGATAGTAGATATTTGAACGTCCTGCGGTGACCCACACTCCTCACCTTGTCAGTTACTGAGCAATTTGAAGAATAGTGGACTTTTTTTTTAGTCAATCTGTCACCCAGGCTGGAGTGCAGTGGCACAATCACAGCTAACCGCAGCCTCGACTGCCGGGGTTGAGGCAATCCTCCTATCTTAGTCTTCCAAGTAGGAGGGAATACAGGCATGTGCCACCAAGCCTGGTTAATTGTTGTTGTTGTTGTTGTTGTTGTTGTTGAGACGAGGTCTCACTATGTTGCCCAAGCTGGTCTCAAATGCCTGAGCTCAAGTGATCATCCCATTTTAGCCTCCCAAAGTGCTGGGATTACAGGTGTGAGCCACCACATCCAGCAAAAAAAGTATTAATCCATTGTTCAGACACATAATCTTAATTCACTAGAAATTAATAATTTATTTCACACTACACTATTAGCTTATCATAACTGTTATCCAAATATAATAAAACAAATGTACAACTGGAAGAATCTGTAGCATTCTCCATTACTACTTTATATTTCCCAACATTCCAAACTCAACAAAATTGTTTCTTTTTTTTTTTTTTTTTTTTTTTTTTTTTTGAGTGGGAGTCTCACTCTGTCGCCCAGACTGGAGTGCAGTGGCCGCTTCCGGCCACCGCAGCCTCGACCTGCTGGGCTCCGGCGATCCTTCCGCCTCAGCCTTCCGAGTAGCCGGAATTACAGGCATGTGCTACCACGCCCGGCTGATTTTTTGATTTATTGTGGAGATGAGGTCTCGCTGCCCGGGCGGGTCTCGAACCCACGGGCTCAGGCAATCCACTCACCTCAGCCTCCCGAAGGCGCGGGATTACAGGCTGAGCCACCGAGCCCGGCTAATTGTTTCTTTTCAATGGACTTTACCCCTTTTCTAGTGGTATTTTTGTTTTGGTTTTCCTCCATTGTTTCCTGGCAGTACCAAAATGCCAAAGAAATGTTTTAAGTCCATAAATGCTTAGACAGAAAACAATAATACTATTGTCATATGTTTTTACACTGCATTCATTACAAAGCAGTTTTACTCTCATGATCTCATTTAACTTTGTTTCTAATAATAATGCTGAAATATGAAGATTAGGTATTATGTGTTCCAGTTTGCAAATTATAAAATCCAGGCTGAGAATGGTTCTGTGAAATCATAGAACCATTCCCTGAAATCCTAAATGTCATCATAGAAAGGCCAGGTCTAGAAGCCAATCTTCAGACTCTATAATAAATAGTTCTCTATTGTTAGCATTTTGTTAAAAAAAATGACATGAGTTAAGTAATAAATATTAAAAAATAATAAGTGGATTATTATAAAGATAATTACCTTAATTATCCAATAGTAGTAGAATCATGTTCTAGATTCCTATAACAATGAAACAAGATGCTAAAAAATAGTTTTGCTTCCCTCTGAGGACCTGGATTTCTCCTTTATCAAAATCAAAATAATGTAACTGCCTTTATTTCACCTTTCAACATGAGTTACTGGGGAGCTCAAAACCAAGGGAGACTACAGTACCGTATAGAAGATATCAGTTTCAGAGGGAAACTATAGTATTGTTTAGGGTCTATAACCTACATACTACATTCTATTTTTTCTCTCAAATAGTTGCAAAATAAATTTCTCCATTTCTTGTAAGGGTATTCTCATAAGAGAAATGAAAAACCTTGAAGTGGTTTCAAGGTGACAGATAAGAATGAACAGCTAACCCACTAGAATCCATGCCTTTTTTTTTTTTTTTTTTTTTTTTTTTGAGTTGGAGTCTCACTCTGTCGCCCAGACTGGAGTGCAGTGACCGCTGCCGACCACCGCAGCCTCGACTTGCTGGGCTCCGGCGATCCTTCCGCCTCAGCCTTCCTAGTAGCCGGAACTACAGGCGTGCGCTACCACGCCCGCTGATTTTTTTTTTTATTTATTGTAGAGACGAGGTCTCGCTGCCCAGGCGTGTCTCGAACCCACGGGCTCAGGCAATCCACTCACTTCAGCCTCCCAAAGGTGCGGGATTACAGGCTGAGCCACCGAGCCCGGCTGAATCCGTGTCTTTTAAAGAAATAAACAAGACAGTAAACAATGAGACCTTTGAAATCAAACGGGTTAAGTTTCACACTCCAGCCCTTCCACTAACCAGCCCTGGAACCTTAAAGATGTTACTTAAACCCTCTCAGTCTTAATTTCATCCATGAAATGAATACAATAGCAATAACCACACAGAGTCACTGAAGGGATAGAGCAAGGTAACGTGAAGAAACTGAGGCAGGCTAGAACTGAAATACTGAACTTCCCAGGCTTTCTTGCAGTTAGACATGCCCATGTGACTCAGTCCTGACCAAGGACACATAAGCAGTAATCTGTGCAAGTTTCCTCCTTCTTTCTGCTAGGACCTGGACTAAAACTAGGAGGTTCCTTGGTCATCAACTAAGGAGGTTTGAGCAGGAAGTCAGCAGCCTGGAAGCTCGATGGCACTGTACAGCCATCATCCAGCCCTGAACTACCCACCTCCTAATTCTTTAATGCTTGAGATAAATAAGCACCTATTTGGTGAAGCCCCTGTGTCAGAAGATTCTGTTATAAAGCAGCCAATGAAAGCCTGATAAAAAAACAACAGAAGAGCCGGGCTCGGTGGCTCAGCCTGTAATCCCGCGCCTTTGGGAGGCTGAGGTGAGTGGATTGCCTGGGCCTGCGGGTTCGAGACCCGCCTGGGCAGTGAGACCTCATCTCTACAGTAAATCAAAAAATCAGCCGGGGTGGTAGCGCATGCCTGTAATTCCGGCTACTCGGAAGGCTAAGGCGGAAGGATCGCCGGAGCCCAGCAGGTCGAGGCTGTGGTGGCCGGGAGCGGCCACTGCACTCCAGTCTGGGCGACAGAGTGAGACTCCAACTCAAAAAAAAAAAAACAAAAAAACCAGAAGTCTGGCAAAAACCGGTGCCCACCAAACATTAGTCCCCTTAGTTTCCATCCAATCAAAAAGATGTATTTGGGGAAATAATTACAATAATATCCATAAGTAAAAACAAAAACAGAAACAGAAACAAAAAACAAAGAAAAACGACTAAATTCTATAGATTATATAGTGTGAGCCAATTTCTTTAGGAAAAAAAAAAAGAAAGCTCCTGTGAGATTCAGGGGTATCCAGGAGCTCAGAGAATTCTATTAAGCACATTACTGTGAAGGGGAAAAAAATGTGTATTTTCATTTTAACAAGACTATTTTGGCAAACTACTTCAAAACGTCCTGCTGGGTTTCCCACAGGCCAAAGACATTATGGGTGCAGGCTCAGTGGAACATGACAGGGAGCCTACAGCCAACTTAAGAAGCTGAAACGCGTGCCCATGTGGGGTGCATTCATGATGGTTTGTGATTCTTTACATATGGCCTTGGGTGAACATTCTGAGGAAAAATGACTAGTCTAGTTTGCAATTTATATCACAATATAAGAAAATGGAGAGCCAACCGTGTTTTTATTACACAAAAGGAAATATTTTTCAGATTATATCAGCACAGTTGTGGCTTCTAACATTCGTGCTACTCTTTCACTCATTCCCAAGGAAATGTATGCTTTTCCCGAGCATTATATCTTAAGCCAAAATAGAGTTTATTCAGTAATTCTTGCAAACACTAGACCATGCAGGTTTAAAAAGGACAGCCCCCGGCTAGGCAGGAAAGAACTAATCTTAACCCAGGGGATTTGGTAGTCTCAAAATGGGAACACTTATACCATCCACTGTCCTCTCCAAACACACACACACACACACACACACACACACTCTCTCACACACACACACACACACACACACACACACACACCCTACATATTTTTTTTTTTTTTTTTTGAGTTAGAGTCTCACTCAGTCGCCCAGACTGGAGTGCAGTGGCCGCTCCTGGCCACCGCAGCCTCGACCTGCTGGGCTCCGGTGATCCTTCCGCCTCAGCCTTCCAAGTAGCTGGAACTACAGGCGCGCTACTACGCCCGGCTAATTTTTGATTTATTGTAGAGATGAGGTCTCGCCAAGTTGCCTAGGCAGGTCTCAAACCCATGGGTTCAGGCAATCCACTCACCTCAGCCTCCCAAAGGCGCGGGATTACAGGCTGAGCCACCGAGCCCGGCCCCACATATTTTAAAAATCATATGAAGGTTAAAATTCGGCCCTTCATGCCTAATAATATTCAACAAATATTTCACTATGATACATTTACAGAGTCATTTGTAAACAGCTACATCAAAATGCCCTGCTTGGTTTCCTATAGTTCAAGCAAGGGCACTGCAGGGGTCCAGCCCATGTGGAACACAGACAGGGAACCCTCTTGGCAAACACGAGTAGTTGGAAATAAAGATGCATATTGAGTGGGAAGCACTGCACTAGACACAAAAATGAAAAACTTCTTGTTTCTCTGAGATGGTCTTACGATCAGCAGATATAAGAAATTTTAGAAAACTGTAGTAAGTAGATATGTAGTTATATGTAACTGCAATTGGTGGCAGAATTAAATAAATTTCATAATGAAGCCATGGGAAGCTGTAGAAGGCCCTAATGAGGAGCAACTAACTAACTGTAATAAAAGCGATTCAATGTGGCAACTGAAAGTACAGAGTATTTCAATAGTCTCCTCCCTGGGATCCACAGCCCTCATTAGGACCTGTTAACATTCCACAAGGTACAGGGCATCTCCCTTCTTGAAGTGCTGTATCTTGGCAACAAAACAGCAATGGATAAAAGTAGGCAAAAGGAATAATAGTGATGACAATGATGGCTAACATATATTGGGCCTTTAGGGAAAAGCATCCAGACACAGATACCTAATCCGAGTTAGAGAATGGGAGACTTGGCACTATTTTGCCAAAATTCTGGGAAAGAAGGAATGCTTTGTTCACACGAACAACACTGAGCCTGGCCCACTTACTGACATTTCTGCCTCATCTGTGCACACTACCTTCTCCCCACAGGGAACACAAATAAAGCATATCAGTTTATTGGAGACTTTAGTTTGCTGATAACACAAGAAACATTTTTCTAAGAAATAATAATAGGGTGAGAGCAGGGGGAAATACATCATTTTTTGATACAAACTGGTTTTCCAAGATTTCTATAAAAAATTTATTTCATATTTTTAGCAGAAAAATACATTTGTAACTTAAAAAGTCTACTTATTGAATTGGTGCAGCATTTCTTAATGACTATGTACACACAGTGATGTAATGAATTCTGATTCCTATGGGAAAAAAAGCATTTGTCTTTTATTATTCAAGGATGGCTCTTTGGTGTTGCAACTGACACAAAGAAGCACAGAATTCATTTGCACACACTTTAAAAAGTAAATGCTTCCTGTCATCCTACTGCTGCAACTGAAAGATAAGCCAGGAGGCTAGTTTCTATTTCTTTAATCATCTCTTTTATTTAAATCTATTTTCCAGTACAAAGTTAGAAGTCAGTTAGTATGAAGCTCCAATCTATAAAAAGCCTCTTTGAAATTGCTTTTAAAATGTTTCTACTTGGTGAGCTGTTAAAGAAGATTGTTTCCTATCTCCTCCCCTCATGCCATAGCCAGTTGATAACAGTTTTTACACTCAGAAGATCCCGTGGATTGGCTGCTCAACCTCTGTTCCACCCTCTTTCCAGTTTCCTGCTGAAGTGAATGAGTTAAAAACTGCCTCTCCTAGACTTCTTTGCAAACAGTGCTCTGGATGCAAATAAATCTTTACCAATTACATGCATTTGAGGGAGATTTGGAAGGGAGAAGAGAATTGGAATGCATCATCCAGCCCATTTGTTTTGGAGGTCATACTAGCAGCATTGGCATCTGGGGCTTTTACCTAGACCAGAGTTGCCGCAGGAGGTTCTGAACTCAATAACTCTAGGAGCTATCTCTTGATTTGCATTTTTCCATTCTTTCAATGACTTTTTAAAATGCCTAGTTCCCTATATGAAATATCTTCCTGTCAAAAATACTTATGGAGATTTCTGTACCTTTCCTAAACTGTAATACAATTATATTCTCCATTTGTCAACTTCAAGATGAAAAGCATGAATCAGCACTTTAACAGCAAACACTTACATAATGCTTTGTAGTTTTTAAAGTACATTGACATGCACTACTTAAGTTGATCTTCAACACAATTCTGTAAGGTAGATAGGACAGGCGCTGTTCTATCCATTATACAGATGAGACAGCTAAGTCTCAGAAGACTAAGGTAATTATCCAAGGCATTTAGTTAGTAAGAGATGGAGACAAAGCTCAATTCCCTATTTTATGTATCTTAGTCACTTCCTTTGACACTAAGAAGTTTCCCAAGGGCAAATGAAAACGAGAGGCAGAGATAGAAAGCATATGGGTACTGGCAGTGAACTAAGTCTTATATTTCCTGTTGCAATTTTTTAAACATATCACTACATCGAAAACCAGTGAACTAGACTAAGACATCTAAAGATGGGCTAGTAAACATGGCTTTTTCAAAGAGTATGACTTTGGATCTGGTAGAAGCTGTGCCTCAACCTTATAGCATCCTTCCTTTAAAGATTCATTAGCTATTAACAGAGATATATGAAAGGTTCTGTCCCACTTTCCAACTCTGACAATGAATTCTCTTTCTGTACAATACCTGGCCAAACCAAGAGTGACTAGAAGACTTGACAAGTACAAGATTTATTTCTCAATTTTTCCCTGGTGACAATTTCACCTAAAACTCTCCCTGTCAACTAAGCTCCCCTAGAATAAAGAGTTCCTTTTATTCTCCATTCATGCCTAGATATATATTAGAAAAACATTTTATTTTAATGCTTATAAAGCCAAGATGAAAAACATCAAGTAGGCAAGGTTTGCTTTAGACTACTTCAACAGTAGTCAAACTGAATTCTTTCTCTTCATATCCACCATTCCTCCACTTCATAGCAGTAATCTAATAAGAGTCAACATTCAAAAGCTCCAAAAAGCAAACTTCTAACCATATGGTCCCCACTCCCTGAGAGCAACATCTGTCCTAAGAAAACATTCCAGTATCACAAATCCTTGCAATCATTCCACAGTCAAACTCAAAACACTAGAATTCCACAATTCCCTGACCATTCTCTACTTGATTCCTTCAGTTTCATAAGACTCAAATCAGAAAGGATAGGAAAACGGTAGCTATATAATTATTCTACTTCTTTATAATATTCCGCTTCCACCTTGTATCAAAGCATTATGTGATTTCTTCACACACACACACACACAAACTATGAAAAGTATTTAAAATTAAGAACAGAAGAAAGAAGATGCAAAGTAGATCTGATGGGTTAGGCAAACTCACAGGAAGGAGTTCCTGTGACATTAAGAGATGTAAGAAACTACACTGAAATGCAACTGCTAACCTGGGGGAAAAGAGAGTAAGTTGAACTGTCAATGGTGAATGAGTATAAAAACTCCCCATCATACTAACCTGAGGGAAGAGAGAATAAGTTGCATTGTCAATGGTGAATGAGTATAAAAACTCCCCATCATACCACATGCTCTTCCCCATGGGGGAATTCATTTTAGTCATAGCAAAGAGATGGGCGGGGTCGCAGCAGTCTTCCATTTGTTTCCTAGGAGAGAAAACAGAGAAAGAGAGAAAAGAGCAGCAGGTTAAGTGAGCAGCAGATTCATTCACTTGTCATTCCCACAGAGATGTACAGCCTTACCTCAGTACCAGTTCACAGAAGCATCAGCGTCTCCAGGGTGATTAGACTACTATTAATTCACTCTTCCAGCCATCAGAATGTGTGACTGGAATATTTCATTTTTAAAAAGTTTAAGGGAAATACACCAGTTCTCAGGTGCAGTTGATATATGTCAGAACGATTGGTTCCATGTTTCTGCTCTTGTGAATAGCTCTGCAATAAACATGCATGCACAGACATCTTTTTTGTAGAATGATTTGAGTTCCTCCGGATATAGTTCCAGAAGGAAGATTGCTGGGTCATATGGAAGTCAATTTCTAGTTCTTTTAGAAATTGCCACACTGTTTTCCATAGAGGTTGAATTAGTTTGCCCTCCTACCAACAGTGTAGAAGTGTTCCCTTTTCTCTGCATCCTCGCCAGTACCTGTCGTTTTAAGGAACTGGCGGTAGCAGGACACTGCCAGGGGAGGGTGGGGGCACATAACATCAGTAAGGGTGCCTGATCCTAATCCAGGTGACGTGCGGGCCAATGGGAGGCCCAAAACTTCTCCTGTACCTAAACCACTTACGTACGCATCCTGACTTGTACCCCACAACTTTAAAATAAAATAATATTTTTAAAAATAAAAAAAATGGCAAAAGGCAAAAATAATCATTATAGTTACAGATGTATTGATTTATACTAACATCCAAACCCAGAAAATATGTAGATAGCTAACTTTGGAGACTGTCGAGCTCTTCAGCTGCAACAGAAATGCATTTACATCCTGGTTGAACAATCAGGTAGCTAAGTTCAGTGAGGAGGGACCTTACATAAGCTATATGAAGGAAGAAGCACACAGAGGGACCCAAAAGAGAACGCATTTCCCAAACTAGGGTCAAGATAGAGAACACCGCCTCAGAAACTCTTCTGATTTGAAACAGAGTGCAATGAGTGATGTGATCTCTCATCACTGAAAAAGCACTGGAAAAGCAACCTTCTCACTGTTAAATCTCATGGGCCTTTTCGAGTCTCATTTTGTCTGACCTTTCAGAAGTGTCTGACACCATGGTACACCACAGCCTTTGGGAAGGTCTCTCCGCACTCCCTTAGGGTCTGAAACACCTGTGTTTCTCAAGGTACCTCGCCCTTCTGGGCTGGGTTGCAGGCTACTCTCCTGCTTGCTCCTCAAGTATAAGCAATGGTATTGTTCCATGGGGAAATCTTTATATACTCCCCCAATTATCAATCAGTCAGAAACCAAATCTGCCTACTCCCTACGTGTCCATGAATAAAAGATACTCCCTGCTTCTACCTTTAAAAGGATGAGTAAAACAAACTGCTAACATAATCTGCTTCTGAATGTTGACCCCACAAAGACATACTTGCTCAGACATCTTTACCCACCCATAGCAGAGAAGCTCAGAGATGGAAAGGGTCAGTGGAGTGGAGTACCTAGCTTCAAGTCCTGGCTCTACCACTTACTAACTCCATAACTGGGCTGCAGAACCACCCTACAAGACTTTTTTTGAAAATACACTTTTAGAGCACACCTTAGGTGTTATCCTTAATATCATTACGCAGTTCCAGCCTCATTGTTGGCATGAAGAAACCTAGTCAGGGAGATTACAGCTGCAGAGGCCTGGTGTAGTAGGTAGGCCTCCTCAACCAGCAGGCATGGTATGCCTTTCCCCCTCCCCCACCACACAGTGCTTTGTCCTCTGCTCTTTGAGTTCTTGGTTGACTTTCCTTTCACAAAGGTTTCAGTGGAAAGCTGGACAGGGGAGAGGGGCTTGGGAAGAAAGCCTTCATCTTATCAAAGTCGCTAGAATGAGTATCACTTCTTGCTCTTACACCATGGTTCCATTTCTCATTAGCTGCATCTCTCTTTCCTTTTCTTCTCTACCTTATTAATTCTTATCTCTGTTTCACCATCCAAGAGGCAGCTTGATCAGAGATAGTTAGGTTTTATAATGAACTGCCTACATTTTGTCAAAACACAATTTGAGGCACTATATTCAGTCAACAGAAAAAAATATGGACATGTTTTTTGAACTGTCTTTAAAAATGAGGGCCAGGCAAGGTGATTCATGCCTATAATCTCTGTACTTTGGGAGGCCAAGGCAGGAGGACTACTTGAGTCCAAGAGTTTGAGGCCAGCCTGGGCAACATAGCAAGACCTCATCTCTACAAAAAAATGAAAAAAATAGGTTGGCATGGTGGCACGTGCCTGTACTCAGGAGGAGGTGGGAGGGTCACCTGAGCTGAAGAGATTGAGGTTGCAGTAAGCTATGATCGTGTCACTGCACTCCAGCCTGGGCAACAGAGTGAGACTCTGACTCAAAAAATAATAATAATAATTGAGGAGAATTAACATAGGCATAACTCTAAACTTCGGGGGAGAACAAACTAAATTTTCAGCTCCCTATTCCACGTCTGGTGATACCTTACTTTGTTAAAGTCCTTATAGGAACCCTAAGAGATAGTTAAGGAACTTATCATTACTATTATTACTGCCAGTTCACATCTGAAGAAACAGGCTCAGACCGCCCCCTCTAAGCCAGTCTACTGGATCAAAGTTTAGACGACTTCTTCTGTATGCTATCTTCTCATAATCATTTTGATTCATTTTTACCTTTCTCTGCCCTGAAGGAATGCTCTGTAAACACTAGTCAAACACCTGAAGTGCACCAGGTGCCTTCACAGATATTTTTCCCCTTTATTATCACAGTAACCCTTCAACTGGATGGTTGTAAGATGTCTTTTTAGTAATTTATCTCAGGTCACATAACTAGTGACATGGTGAGGCAGGGCTTTGCTCACAGGTCTTTTTACCTCGAATCAGGTATTTATTTCCAACTAGACTGTAGCTCTCACCTCCAAACCAAGCTAAAGTCACCCTTCAGAACAAAGTGCTATAGGAAATTCAAAAAGAAAAAAAAAACTTGTCACAACCATATTATAACACTTTGCCTAGCACCTGAAAGCTTACAAATACCTTTCACATTTGTTTCTGCTTTGCATTCTCAAAAATCCTGAGAAGATAGATTACACAATTTCTGATTTATGGACAATGAAACTGACACTCAGACTCAGAGACTTGCTCATGTTAATTAGGTGTATAAATATTTTGCTAATTATTGATAAAATGTGTTTTAGATGACATAGAATTAAATTCCTAACTTTTCCTACAGCATCACCATGTTCAGGGAAATCACATGGTTAGTGGGAGAAACCAAATACTCCACAGAAAATGGAAAGTGTCCTAAGTGTACAAATAATTTTAAAATCCACCTGTTGTAGCAAATTCACAGCAACTATCATTTGCAACACAGGAGTGGTTTTACTGTCATAGACTTGCAAACTTTTCCCTCCATCCAGAATGCCTCCCCATCTTTCTTCTGCCATGCCAACCTCTGGGTGGTGGCTGAAAAGAGACCACAATGTGAAAATATGTATGTGTGTCTTCCATGCCTGAGCAGGGGCCACACTAGCTCACTACTGGTGATGGGAGCAGTAAAAAAAAAAAAAAAAAAATAGTACTACTACTACCAGCAGCAATACAACTGGGAGCAGTCATAGTAGTAGGATTTTTTTTCTTTTTGAGTTGGAGTCTCACTCCATTGCCCAGGCTGGAGTGCAGTGGCACACTCACAGCGACACCAGTGCTGATCTGCTGGCCTCCAGTGATCCTTCCATCTCAGCCTTTCAAGTAGCCAGAACAACAGGCACGCACTACCACACCGGGCTAATTTTTTTAATTGATTTTTTATAGAAACGGGGTCTCGCCAAGTTGCCCAGGCTGTTCTCAAACCTGTGAACCCAGGCAATCCCCCCACCTCGGCCTCCCAAAGTGCTGGGATTACAGGCTTGAGCCACCATGCCCAGCCAGTAGAATGATTTTTACTGAGTTCTTGGCTAACACTGTGTTAGAGTTTTAGGACACAAAAGTCAACAAAGAAAACAAACCTGCCTTCGGAGAACATGATCAAGCAGGTTACTTCCTATGTGTGCAGAAAGATGTGACCAGAGCCAAAGCAGAGATACGCATAGACACCTGTGGTTGCTTGGAAAAAGGAAGACACTAAGTCACACTGAGGGTTCCAGGAATGGTTTCCAGTTCTGAGATTAGCAGCCTGGGAGGAACTGTTAGGACAAATATGGGGGCAAGTCATTTCAGGTAGGGAGGTTGCCACAGAGGCCCAAGACAATAAGATTCATTCCTTCATTAGAATGAACAATATGAATGTTAAATTTGTGATCTCTAAGAAACTGTCAAGTTGAATAATGAACTTTACCTCCATACAACCTTCAGGTGATCCTTGGGCGAAGATAGAGACCAGGTTTTAGCATTTTTAGCAAATTTGGTCCCCACTCCCTTTCTCACACCTCGCACTGATGCCACTTATTATTTGATTCTCTTTTGTGGCAGGCAATAAAATCATAGGGTCAAAAAAGGAAAAGGAAATCTTTTTTTTTTTCTTTTTACTTGGAGCCTCACTCTGTCGCCCAGGCTGGAGTGCTGCAGCACACTCATGGCTACCCCAGCATCTACCTACTGGGTGTCGGCAATTCTTCTGCTTCATCCTTCCAAGTAGCCGGAACTACAGGCATGTGCTACCACGCCCAGCTAATTTTCTATTTAGTGTAGAGACGAGGTCCCTCCAAGTTGCCGGGGCTGGTCTCGAACCCGCGGGCTCAGGCAATCCTCTCGCCTTGGCCGCCCAAAGCGCTGGGATTACAGGCTGAGCCACCGAACCTGACCCTCTTTTTCATATTTCAAGTTTACACTGACAGGCCATTAAGTTGTGATTGAGTATGGAGTACTGGAGTTAAAATCTAATGCTTTTTATTTGAATTAAAACTTCAGCAGTGGTCATAGCTAATAATGCTATAGTTCTATCATGGGAATAAATACTTAGGAAGCCTGAGATCCACTTGCTAAAACCTCACTCAGGTTCTCATCCCCTCATAAGGAAAGCCATTTGGAGCATTAAGCCAAGAAACCCTCACCTGCTGCTTGTGCCACAGACCAGGAAGATTGAGATTCTGAGGAAACCAAATGACAATGGAAAATCCAAGCACTCCATTAATAATGCCCAGGATCAGAATGAACCTTTTTGAAACTCATTCAGATGCCATGTTCAACACTTTAGTCACAAGACATGAAGAATGTTGGGAGTCACTCCAATGACTGACACTTTTGTGCCCCTTCCAAGGAATTCATAGAGTCGAAAAAGGAATTTGATATGGGGGATGTGGGAGAATGAGAATGTCACCTCGGTCTCAGTATTTGGTCAAATGCTGCTGTTACATTTTAGCTTTAGACTCAGCTTTTGGAAAGCTGAATAGTCAGATAGACAAACATCCAAACCAATGTCATTCCTGGTATCCTAGATGTGTATGTGACAAATGATTGTGTGACTGCATGTCACCATCATATCTAAATAGGATGTCAACATCAGCAACACAGAGAGTGTCATCAGAGTTTTCCCTCTATAACTGAATATGTAATTAAAAATTCTCATAAGCAATCTAGGAGTAAACTGAGTAAAATCTCTTCAGGTGCTTTGTATGTTGAAATTCTATCAGTCAGGTGAAGTTTGAATGAATAATATTACAAGAGGAAAATGCTGCAATAATAAATTTGTTATGAAAGTTGTTTGTTTTATTCACAAAAATATATAAAGAATTATTGACTTTCTAGGAGAGTAAACTGTCAGTTAAAGGATACATTAGGATAGAGTGTGTCTAGAAGACAAAGAGGAAAAATACATCATTTTTTCATCAACAAATGTTTATTCATTCAAAATAGTAAATAAAATAAACTTTAAGAACCATATTTAATTTTCAGTTATTTAACTCCATTTAGACAATGAGTAGTTTAGGGTGGAAATGTTCTAGATTGAGCTACTCCTTTTCAAGATAGTATTGGAAGTCCTAGCCAGGTCAATCAAGAAAAAGAAAGAAAAGGTAACCAAGTAGGAAAGAAGGAAGTTAAATTACCTATCTTTGCAGATGATATAAATCTATATCTGAAAAACCCTTAAGACTTACCAAAAGTCACTCATAAGCTACTTCAGTAAAGTCCTAAGTTACAAAATCAATACTCAAAAATCAGTTGCATTTCTGCAGCTGATTTTACACCAACCACACTCAAAAACACAATTCATTTTCAACAGCCACAAAAAAAAAAAAAGATAAAATACCTTGGAATACATCTG
This sequence comes from Cephalopachus bancanus, assembly GCA_027257055.1. Taxonomy (NCBI): domain Eukaryota; kingdom Metazoa; phylum Chordata; class Mammalia; order Primates; family Tarsiidae; genus Cephalopachus; species Cephalopachus bancanus. The sequence goes on along the minus strand of JAPVLO010000009.1, from coordinate 8,566,203 downwards.
ATCAAATAGGTGAAAGATCTCTAAAATGGGAGAACTACAAAACATTGCTGAAATAAATCAAAGATGACACAAACAAATGAAAAAATATTCCGTGCTCATGGACTGGAAGAATCAATATTGTTAAGATGTCCATACTGCCTAAAGCAATCTTCAGATTCAATGCAATTCCTATCAAAAAAACAGCATCATTTTTCACAGATATAGAAAAAACCGATACTTAAATGCATATGGAAGCAAAAGGAGCAAAGCCAGAGGCATCACATAGTCAGACTTCAAACTTTACTACAAGGCTACAGTAACAAAAACAGCAAGGCACTTGTACAAAAATAGACACAGTCCAATGGAACAGAATTGAGAACTCAGAAATAAAACTGCTGCCTTAAAACCATCTCATCTTTGATAACGTCAACGAAAACAAACACTGGGGAGAGGACAACCTATTTAACAAATCAAGCTGGAAAAACTGGCTACCCATATACAGATTAATGAAGTTGGACCCCTTTCTCTTACCAATGCAAAAATTAACTCAAGGTGAATTAGTGACTTAAATGAAAGATGTAAAAGTATAAAAATCCTACAAAAAAAGCCTAGGAAACACTCTTCTGGATATTGGCCTAGGTAATGAATACATGATCAAGACTTCAAAAGCAAAAACAGCAAAAACCAATTGACAATAAGACCTAGGCAAACTAAAAAGTTTCTGCACAAAAAAAGAAACCATCATCCAAGTTAACAGACAACCTACAGAATGGGAGAAAATATTTTCCAACTATGCATCCAACAAAGGACTAATATACAGAATCTACAAAGAACTCAAACAAATTGACAGGGGAAAAGCTAATAACCTAATTAATAAATGGGCAAAGGACATGAACAGATTCTTGTCAAAGGAAAACATACAAGCAACCAACAAACATATGAAAAAATGTTTAACATTACTAATCAGCAGATAAATTTAAGCCAAAACCACAGTGAGATACCATCTCACACCGGTCAGGATGGCTTTTATTAAAAAGTCAAAAAACAACAGATGTTGGCAAGGTTGTAGAGAAAGGGAAATGCTCCCCTGGTGGGAATGCAATATAGTACAATCCCAGTGGAAAACAGTTCTGAGATTTTTCAAAGAACTAAAAATAAATTCACCATTTGACCTGGCAAACCCATTACTGGATATATATACCCAAAGGAGTATAAATTCACTCTACCAAAAAGACATCTGCACTTGCATGTTTATCACAGCACTATCCACAATACCAAAAACATGGAACCAACCTGGGTGCCCATCAATAGTGAACTGAATAAAGAAAACATGGTACAAATACACCATGGAGTACCAGGCAACCAAAAAAGGACACAATCATGTCCTTTGCAGCAACATGGATGCAGCTAGAGACCATCATCCTAAGCGAATTATCACAGGAAAAAAAAAAACTGAATACCACATGCTCTCCCTTATAAGTAGAAGTTAAACACTGAATACACACAGGCACAAGGATGAAAGCAATAGACACTGGGGCACTCCTAAAAAGGGGAGAGAGGGAGAGAGGCAAGGGTTGGAAAACTACCCACTGGGTATCATGACCACTTCCTGGGTGATAGGTTCAATAGAAGCCCAAGCCTCACTGTAACAATGCACTGAAACTGCACATGTCCCCTTAAATCTAAGGAATAATAACAAAAGAAAGAAAAAAGTTCTATATGGAAGTTCTTCAGATCTTGTTATAAGAAATTAATACTTAAATGTCATATATACTTCTAAAATTTTTCATGAGAAAGAAGTACTCTAAAAGCAATATCTATAAGAAATCATCTTTGTTCCCATCGTAACAGAAAATTCCTCATATCCCTCTTCCCTGCTTTATACTTTATAGCTCTTGACACCTTTTATATGTTATATATACTGATTTGCAGTTTTGCTTATTGTCTGTCTCCCCAAGTCCCAGAATATAACCTCCATGAGGGGAGGGACTTTGGCTTTCTGCTTTCTGTCCACTGCTATATCCCCATATCCTGAAATTGTGGTTGATACATTTAAAAAGTGCTTTATAAATATTGACTGTATGAATAAATAATAAAAAGTAAGAAAAGAAGACTGTGTTAGAGAAACAAGAGAATCTCAAGGCACATACTGTCCCCACAATCAAAATTCAAATTTAAAAAGTCAATTCTTTGTAGTTTTCATCTATGGAGACAAAAACAAAAACTTGTCAAGATAATTGCTATAGATTGACATTTTCAGCAGTAGAAGATTCAGGATTTTTTTTTTTTTAATATTTGCTGAGCTGTGAATCCCAGGTTCCTTCTGCTGTGCACTAAACATTAGCCCAGTTAAAGTAAGCATGACTTTAGGATTAAGACATGAGGCACAGGGACCACAGGTGCTGATAAGCTACCTTTCCTTTACGAGAATGTCAAACCTTCAAATTTTGACATCTAAAATGTTTGATAAGGTTTCAAATTTAATCTTTCCTCTCCAAAGTTCTTTCTATTCTAGTGATATCTGACTTGTCAATTATTGATTTTAACATTTGGCTTTTGGACAAAATGTGTATCTACTGCATTTCCTCCAGACAGCAAAATCAATAGTCCTTATCGTAAACTGTCCTGAGCAGAGTTCCTAAAACTCCTTTTAGATGACTACTTGTTAACTCCTTGGGATAACGTCAGAGTCTCAGATTCATGGCTGAAAATGAGCCCAAGTCTCAGAGAACGGCTTTGAAAATGAGATAATATTCATAAAGCAGTAAGCATATTATATAGGCTCAGTAAGTACTAATTTCATTCTCTTTCTTAATAGTTAGAGACCTTACACCATACAACTCTGTTTGGCTCACACAAAATTAATCTATAACTATTTCCTGGACACAATTGTTAATAATTCCTCCTTCTATTCTTTTTTTCTTTTCTTTTTCTTTTTTTTTTTGAGTTGAAATCTCATTTTGTCACCCACGCTGGAATGCTGTGACACACACACTCACGGCCACCCCAGCGTGCTTTCTGATCCTTCTGCCTCAGCCTTCTGAGTAGCTGGAACTACAGGCGTGCGCTACCACACCCGGCTATTTTTATTTTATTGTAGTTGCAGTCTCTCCAAGTTGCCCAGGCTAGTTTCAAACCCGCGGACTCAGGCAATCCTCTAGCCTTGGCCTCCCAAAGTGCTGGCATTACAGGCTGAGCTACTGAGCCCGGCCCCTCCTTCTATTCTTGAACATGTCCCTATTTGGATGATAAATTATATGTTTACCATACGAAGAGTAGAAGTTACAAAGATAGCATAAAAGAGGGCTTTTCTAAAAGTGAAGGATCTGGTGCCCTACAGGAAATCAGAGAAGTTTCTTATTCTAAAAACTAAATGGCAGATCTCACAGAGATTATGGACAGTAGGGTCCCCCGCTAATCAAAGAACTCTTAGTTCTAAATCATCAACTTTGAAGACAGTTTAAATGTAAAAGGTCACTGTTGACTGAGGACCCAGACATATATTCTATGTGATCTGGAACAAGAACTAGCAGAAGTTGCTCTGGAACCTTCAATGACCACTGATTTTCAGCACCCTACTTGTACTTACTGGTCTACTAGCTAGAAAGATTGTTACATTCTGCTGTAAGAACCGAGCAGCAGGGCCCTGCCTATGGTGGGAAAGTGGAAGCAAGTGGTGACAACACTGACTCAACACCTTCTGCCCACAATATGGTTCCCTACAACGGCTGACTTTGTTGGCCTAAATTACATACTCTATACAGGGTAGAGATTTGTAGTCATCTTATTCTTACACCAAAATCTCTTGAATTGTAGGAAGGAGAAATAATTCCATGAAATTATTGCCTCAAATTAATGTTTTCTACAGATATAATAAAAAGTCTTTTCAAATATTAATCTTCTGGATAATTTGCCAGAACTACAAACACAAAGAAAAACAGCTCTTATCCACTACTTAAGACAGTAAGTATTCTTGTATTTAGCATTTTATTCTTCACACTTGAAATGATTGCATAATAAAGGAAACGTGTTCCAAAGGAAGGTAGTTTAGTGCCATGTGTAATTTGTATTTCTCTAGAATAGAGAAAATTGAAATAAAAAACTTTTGGGAGCACCAATGTTTCAAGGATGATCTGTTTTTCCTAATACATATTTGTTTTCTAATTTACTGCACAAGTAACCATGATTATTTGAATTAAAACATATAAATTTTCCCAGGAGGCATGTCAATGAATGCTGATTTTTGGTCTTACTATTGATGCTAACTGGTCTGTACACAGCTAGGAAGATTCTAATATTATCCTTTGAGAATCACCTCTTTGCTATTTTGATAGGTGGAAATGACCAGGCTCTTTTGGATGGCATTAATTCATTCGGTCAATCAGCAGACATTTATTGAGCAACTTCTACATACCCAATGCTGTTCCAGGTAGTGAGGACAAAGTAGTGAATAAACCTAAAGTTGGGAGGGTGGACACCATGCTCTCCTAAATTCTAGTGTAGTAATCAGACAAACAAGATTAAAAAGTACTTGGGTGAGGTGGGAGAAACACAATTTTTAACAGGGTGACTAAGGAAGTCTTCACTGGATAACATTTGGGTAAAGACCAGAAGAAAAGGAGGAAGTAAAGCCATGTGACTATCTGGAGGAAGAGTGTAAGAGGGTCAAAACTCTACATCTCCCTGCTTAAAAGTCCCAACAGGGTCTGAGAATTAAATTGACATAAGATAGATAAAAAGGAGAAATGTATACAAATGGATTTAATGTGACTTTTACTTGACATGGGAGCACTCATAAGAAAATGAAGATCCAAAGAAGTGGCAAAACCTACATGCTTTTGTATTAGGTTAAGCAAAGAGAGACAATTGTGGAAAACTAAAGTATGTGTGGAGGCCAAAGGAAGATATAAATTATTTTCACATAGTCCACTTATATAAAATTCTCTTGACTATGACTCCCCATCAAAGAGTGTTTCTTTTCCCCTGAGATAGGGAATTCACTTTCACAAGGGAGTTATGTCCTGGTCTCAGAAAGAAAAAGGGAATAATAAAATGCCCTTCTTGCATCTGTTGTTTTTCAGGTGCCTTTAGCTTAAAGTATTCCTTATGTCAATGTGGCTTATTTTGGGGCGGAATATTCAATAGCATTCCAGGTAGAACCAATGGCAAGTGCAGAGGCCTTCAGGAAGAGTGTGCAGACAAAATGAGCACGGAATGGGTGTGAAGGGGTAGAAACTCACTCAGGACTGGGTGCATGTGGCTCTTACTCTGTGAGCAAGGAGGACAATCTGCCCTCACCACCAGCCTTCTTGTAGAATCATCTACAGACCCTCAAGAATAAATCCAACTCCAAAATCATAGAAAGATATCTGGATTTTACTAAAGTTGCAATGGAGAAGGCAGAGGCCACCACACCACAGAAACTTCATAAAATCTCCCAGTGGATTTCTATCTGTTCCTTGAATACATTTCTAACACTTTCTCTAACCACATCCCCAAAGTTTACCCTCATATGTTTTTATCCACAGCAACCTATCACTCTATTAGATTCTCCAATTTGATTCCCCTTGTAACCACTTAACACCACAATAGGTATAAGAAAACCCACTATACAAACTCTTTTCTGGGATTTTTTCCTTATTTGAAAGACAAAGAAATTATCCTGTCATATATGTTTAATCTTTATGAATAAAAGTATTTCTGTTAGTCTACTAGCAGCATCACAACAAAATAGCTACGTGGATATATACCACATTTTGATAGTATGTTTTCAATGATCTGAAACTTAAAACATGGGCTTGGAGGAACACAATGAACTCACTTCTGAAGGCTCAGGCAGGAGTGTAGAGGTGGGTAGGTGCATTTACCCAGAGAGATACAGTAGTTAGGTGGTCATCACAAGAACAACGAAAAATACCCTCCAAACAGAAGCACCAGTCCTCATGTAAACCCCCATATTGCACTAGATTTCAGACACATGTTCATGTGACAGAAGCTCCAAACTGAAAACACAGATTTAAAATTGAGCTGCTTCTCCAATGTACAAGTTTACACAGTGGGGTGAAATGTAGTGAATGTCTAACCAGTCAAGGTTCATGATGCTGCTGAATAGCGCCGGGGAGGTCAGACATCATCATATATTAGATGTAAGAACTCTATTCAGAAATTTATTTCTTGTTCTAATGACATCTAGATCTGAGATTATTTCTGTGAAAGGTGGTGAGAAGTTTGTAAAGGCAAAGCAAATAAAAACCAGGGGAAAAAGGGTAGAAACAGCATTACGAATTTCTAAATTTCACAGATTTTTTTTTAAGCTAGGGAACTGAACCAGCAAACATTTAGATGATCAGGAAAGTGACATATTTTAGAAGGTGAAGTTGTGGAGGCAAGCTCCTTGAACTTCTCCCAGCTGCACTGCCTAAAAGATATGGGGCTGGACAGTGCATTTGTCCTGAAATTTCTCCTGACCATAATTGTCTTTTTGATGATTTATGGCACGTACTTCCGGTATTTCTGTGAGCAAGATTCAAAATTATTTCCTGAGAAAAAGTTTGGCTTTGTGCTATGACCCATTTTCACAAGATATAATTTTGTGTAAACATGTCAGGGATTCTCAATTTTCTTTACAGAATGTTAACTGTGCCACCTGCTTGTCTAAAACATATGGGTCTCTTTACTCAGCACAGAATATCAGCATTTCAGGTTGTCAACAACCTTTAATTGACTGTCATCTAGTTCCCACTAAATGTGTGGTTAAAGAAATAGGTATTTTCTTCATCTTTATGAAAGAATGAACAAGCTGAATCTTCTTCTATGAGCTAGATTCTTTATATTTGTTATATTGTGAAATATATATTTGGTCTTCAACCCCGTTTCCTGGCATACAAATCCCCAAATTCTTAAAAACTCCAAAATGATGTCTTTTACATGCTAATGAGCTGACTGGAGGCTTGGTGCCCCTAGGTAACTTCAGGATGGGGTCTGGTCATCTGAAAGACCAAGAAAGGGTTAAAGAATTGGGATTTTCAGCCCCACCTCCAACCTCTCTGGGAAAGGGAAAAGAACTGAAGGTCAAGTTGATCACAATGACCTGTGGTTTAATAAAGCATGCCTACACAATGAAGCTTCCATAAAAACCCAAAAGGACTCGATTTGAAGAGCTTCACTATAACTAAACATGTGGAGGTTCCTCAAGGGTGGTATACCCAAGGAGGGCATGAGAGCTCTGCACGCATTCCCATACCTTGCCCTGCGCAGTTCTTCATCAGTATCCCTTGTAATAGCCATTACAATAAACCAGCAAATGTGTTTCCTTGAATTTTGTAAGTTGCTCTAGCAAATTAATGGAACCCGAGAGAAAGGTCATAGGATCCTCAATTTATAGCCAGTTGGTCAGAGGCACAAGTAAGACAACCTTGGGCTTGCGATTGGCATCTGAAGGTAGGGGACAGTCTCAGGGTCCCAGCCCTCAACCTGTGGAGTTTGATGCTACCAGCAGATAGCGTGAGAATTGAATTGGAGGACACCCAGCTTCTGTCTACTGCAGAACTGGTCACTTGTTTGTCTATTGGGAGAAATCCCCACACATTTGGTCGGAAAAGTCTCCTGTGTTGATTATTGTTGAAAGAATAGAAAAAACACTGAGTTTGTGAGCTTCTTTCAACGCTCAATATTGTTTCTCTATATCGAGTCAAATCATGAGCAAGTCAGTTATTTGTATCACATAAAAAGTAATTACTTTTAAACATTCACCCTATAAATTTTCATTGACATGAATAAAGCTATTATCCAGGTTCAGTATGTCAACTCAGCTCCCTACCACCATACTGTGAAAGCAGACAGGTGGGCACTTCCATCTCATTCACCCATCAACCCTCACCATGTTGCTATGTTTCTAACATTTGTACTTATTGTTGTTTTGTAACTATCACTGGTCATCATGATAGAAAAGTACAGAGGTACTGAGATAATTTAATGTCAGGAAAATTTTTTCTAATTGCATAAAATGTAAGCTTATACTTATCAAACAATGAGAATAATTTTTAATTAAGAGTCCCTTTAGTCTGAGTCATTAGGAAGTTAGAAGGAAATGTAGAGTAGTTATAATGCCATCTCAGGCTCAATTCCATGGACTACTATCTCTCTCCTCTTATATTAAAGGTTGCTTTAAAAAATGCCAATGTATTACATTTTTAAATTTTATAAATTTAAATACTTATAAAAATTTAAATTTTGTAAATGTATAATTTTTAATGTTAATTTTAGAAATTTTTGAAAATACAAATTAGAGAAATTGGCAAAAATAAATATGACAGATATTCATTCTACACAAAGATAACCATACAGAGATTGTTTTGTGTGCTTTTTTTTAACTCTGTGTTGTCAGCTATTTCCTTAGTCAGTAAATAAGTAAATATTCAACAAATATTTACAGAGCACCTAATATGTGTGAGACATTGTTCCAGAGACTTAAGATACAGCAGCAAACAAGATGGGGTCAGTACCTGCTCTCTTGAAATAATAATTTAGTCTGTTTACAATTTATTGGTGCTATAAAAACTGTGATAAATAGCCTCATACTTACTTTTGTGTACACATTCTTGATTATATTCCTGATATAAATTTTTAGAAGTAGATTTGATTAATCAAAGAGTATATACTAATGGGATTCATCTAGCTTCAAAAAAGATGTTGCACCATTTTTTGTTTGTTTTTAGCAAAGTAAAATATATAGAGAGTTTAAATTATTATAAGGCAACAAAAACAAGAGTTCCCCTTCATATTCCCCACCCCCACATCTCCATACAAGAAGGCAATGGTTTCATATTTCTTGTTATCTTTCAAATAGTATTATTTTTTATTTTTTCACTTTATGTATTACCTGTTGACTTACCACTATAGACAATAAATAAAACATTTTCTAATCTTCCCCTAAACAGATATACACAGTCTTTCCTTCACTACATATTCCCTACAGAATCACATAAAAATATTTAGTAAAAGCAGTATCATTATAGTGATGTTAGTTTCTAAGTATGATTTAGTAGCTGAGTCATACAGTGTTTCCTTTCAGTTAGCTTTTTAAAAAAATGTACTTTTCCTGGAGTTATCACTTTTTTATTTGCTTCATTTATGAAGTATCTTTCAAAAATTCATTTTCTAACTTTTCAAAGAACTGTAAAATTGTCTCAGTGTTGTCAAACACATTGATTACATTGAAAATCAATCAGTTCCATTTTTTTTCTTGGAAACAGCTCTTCTGGAGCCTTCCATCCTTAATCTAGGTTGCTTGCTCTCTAGACTTAGTAAACACCTGTTATCTTGAGAATTGCCTTTACTTCTTTCTTGTTTATTATGTTACCCAGGTTCTTTGATCCCCTTTTTTCTTTCTTTCTTTTTTTTTTGTTATTTCGCATTTTACTATGGCAGATAATCTATTTCCTTCTTGAGGAAGGATACATTTTTTGAGTCTTTAAATAAATATTGAAATCACTTCCTAGTTTGATTGGGTAAAAAAATTTCAGAAAGTTTAGAAACAATTTTCCGCAGATTTTGAAGGCATTATCCATTGTTTTTTGGCTTCCAGCATTTTTTTTTGAGAAATTTGCCATCTTATAAGTAATCATTTAATTATAATCATTTTTCATATTTGAATATCTGTAAGATCTTAACTTAGAGGTTCCAAAATATGTCTTTTAACATTCAATGTACAGAACACGCGGTAATCACTTGCAATCAGAAAACAGGTCCTTTGACTCTGGAAACCACCTTTCATTATTTCTTTAATAACTTCCTCCATCCCCTTATTTTGTGTTTCTCTTTCTGAAGTTCCTATTATCCAAACTTGTCATCTTTTTGTTCATTTTTCACCTCTTTATTTTTCCTTTCTATTATTTGGGGGGGCGATTTCCTAAACATTATTTTTGCAAATTCATCTATTGACATTTTAATTTCCACTATCACATTTTTAATAACAGAAAGTTCTTTCTTAGCTTTGAAAAGTTATATTTGCATAGCTTCCTATTCTTTGTGAATGCAATGCATTTTCTTTGGAAGGATCATGATATATCATTTGTTATGTATTCTTCTGCTTTCTGCATTGTCTGTTTCCTGTGTTTTTTCTGTTGATTTGTTTGGTCTCTGGTTTTTATGTGACATGCTTTCTATAAATATTTACTGATCTGTAGCTGTCCATTTACATTTGAAAATGAGGCAGTAAACAGCTGACTGAAAGCTCTTTATGCTTGGGTGGTAATTACCAAGTGCTGGGCTTTGTCAGAGGCAGATCCACATGAGACCCGGCCATTTCACAGGGGACTCACAAATGTCAGTATCCAGTCTTTTCTCTTGGACTAGTCAGTTTCCCTAGAGAGGAGCCCTCCAATTTCTCTGTAAATTTTAATCCTAGTCACTAACATTCTGGGACCCAGGTGAAAAGAGCTGAAGTTTCTCTCTTCAGTATACAACCTTTTTCTGTTTTCAACAAATGTCCCAAGTCCAGAGTCTCCATGTTTCATCTCCAGCCTTCTAACAGATGAAGGAAAATTCCTTAAGCCTTTGGGTAAGGGAAGAGCGGGCACACTTCCAGGCCAACCTTCTTGGTTTTAGTGTCATCAGCATTCTCATCTCTAATTCCTGAGTCTCAGGAATCTGCAACATGAACTGACTTCCTCTTGCTGCTTCTCCCGCTGTGGGCACTCAAGTTGCAGATTTCTCTACTCCCCTAGTCACATATCACTAGGCCATCTGCTTTTCATCTCTTAAAATTTTGCTGACCTCTATTGTCTACTTTTGTCTCCTCTTCCATCGTCTTCATTCTTAAAAGTTTGTCTCTTTATATTCTTCTCATTTTATTAGTCTTTCAAGAGGAATCAGAAAATCAGAAGCCAGATGGCATTATCCTTTCCAAGTTTAACTTCTTTACCTATGAGTTTTCAATTATGCCTTCTGATATTAAAACCTATGTGTACAAAAAGTTAACGAAAGGCTACCAAGAAAAAAAAAATTTTGAGACATGTGTCTCACTCATTTTGCCCAGTTCAATCTCAAACTCCTGGGCCTAAGTGCTACTCCTGCCTAAACCTTCTAAGTTGCTAGGTCAACAGGTACATGCCACTATGTTTGGTCTACCAAGAAAATTTTCGATGGTGGCTACTTTAAAGAAATGGAAGTAAAATATTAGGGCATGTAGGAAGTTTTATATGTTTCTATAGCTTTTGAGTGCCACGAACATGTATTACTTCATCATTTTAAGTCTGCTGTATTTTTAAAAGCAGTTAAAAATCAAAAAGTAATAGATGCTTGTTATAGAAAATCTAGAAAATATTTTTTAAAAAGGAGAAATTGAAAATTAAAAATGAATGCAATCATATAGTGAAAAATACTATTAGCAGTTTATTCCCTGTGATCTTGATGTTATATTCTCAAGCTCTCTTCAGAATTGGCACACACCTGTCAATTATCTGGACTCTCTGGCATCTTCAAAATTTCCTTCTTAACTTCTGCCCATGAGAATATTTATTTCTGTACTAAATTAAAGAAAAATTTCCTCAAATATGCCACCTCTTCAAGATACGATAAAATCTCTCTGAGGATTTCTGCAAATCAAATATCTCAAAATACTTATTGCCTCTATTTCCTCACCAATCTCTTTATTTGCTTCCAGCATCACCTTTACTGAAACTGCCTTCTCCGAGCCCTTTAAAAATGCCCAAATGATCAGGTCAAATGAAATGGTCTTTCCACATTTCTTACTCATTCTGACCCCTCTGGCATTTAACACGGTTGACCAACTGCCTCCTTCTTACAAGCTTCCCTGTCCTGCTATCCATGGCAGTATATCATCTTATCTATCCACTCCTCTCTAATCTTTTTTTGTCTTTCCTATTAAAACAGCACTTTTTTCCTGCCACCCCCTAAATATGATTACATCCCAAGGCTCAAACTTGGTTCTCAGCATTTCTTATCCAAATCAAAATTATTTATATCTATCCCAAGAAAACTAATCTCTCCAACAGTTATAAAAGAAAGAACAGACCTAGGATGGACCACCAGGAGATGTCTAAAGTTAAAATGTAGGACTGCATCATTGTAGAAAGGAGGACTCAGGGAAAAATAAGATGAAATTAAGAAAAACATTTAGTTCTTAATATACACAAGATGCCATGTCAAGTATTTTCATATATATTATCTCCCATTTCATTCTCAAAACAATCCTGTGAGCTACTCTACAGGAGTTAAGCAGCAGCACAGAACCACGTAGTTATGATCCAGGTTACGAGAAGAGGAAGCCAGAATGGCGTGATGCAAAGAACAGAGGTTTGGTGGTTACAGGGCTTCAATTCCACCATGGCAACAGACAAATATATTAGTTTCCAGTTTTCACATTCAAAAAATAGGGACAAAATTAGTTGAGTATAAGTGAAAGGCTTACTAAGGTGTATAAAGTAGCTAGAACATAGAAAGTACTTGTAAATACTTGTGGTTATTGTTATTCTAACTCTATAAATACAGATTCTTTTCTTTTTTTTATTTTAAAGATGTGGAGTACAAGTCAGGATTGGGTACGTAAGTGGTCTACGTACAGGTGAGGTTTGAGCTACCATTGGACCTCACTTCGCCTGGAATTGACTCATGTGCCCTTATTGATGTTTTGCTTCCCCCCACCTCCATTGGCAGTGTCCTGCCACTGCCAATCCCTCTCTTGTAGTATTATTTTGATAACAAAAGAGAACAAAGGAAGAGATAATTTCAAGAAGAGGAGCTGCTGTTTCTTTCACGGCGCAGACCCAAGCCCCCTAATGAAGTCCAGGCCTTTAGTACCTGCCTTGTATCTATAGGGGGCACGCTTGTGGGAAAGACAAAAAGTTAGGTCTCCCTGTGATGAAGCAAGTCAGTGCAATAACTCATCGCTGTCATCTTGTGAGTTGGGAAAATGCTCGACCCAGTAACTCATTTTGCCTAGAGACCGTATGTCCCCAGATAAGCGAGTTCATATCACCACTGAATCTTATGAGAAGCTGTGTCTGTGCTTTCTGAATAAGTTGTTTTGATAATTTTAAAGGCAAAAAAAGTATTTTTTCAAGGAACAATAACAGCAAAAAGGCAAAGTATCACAAGCCTCGGTGGATTTAGAAAGATCAGACTCATAAAATGCTGAATCTCCTCTCTACTCACTTATAGAATGTCTTATATTCCTTTCCCCACAAAAATAAATAAAAATGTGATAATAAACATGGCAAGTCAAAATGAAGACTACACACACACACACACACACACACACACACACACACACACACACACACAAAGCTGACCAGAAGAAGCAAGAGAAGCATTATAGCCTATGGAAGTATTTCAGGCAGCAGCTGCCAACTGTTTCCAGACACTCTGATAATAGAGAATATAATTAGTTTTCCTCAGCAAGAAAAATAGAAGAACTGATTAGGTCAAAACCCATTAATTAATTCTATTCAATGAATATGTGTGTGTGTGTGAATAAATCCTATGTGCTTGAAACTGTGGGTCATAGAAAATGTGCACAAGACTCAGGAAAGGGGCAGGAAAGGTACCCAGGTAATTACTAACTAATTCATTCATTAGATACTTATTATGCACTATGTGTTAAAGACTATGTGCTATATGTTAAGAATGTAAGTGAATAAGATGAAGTCTCTGTCGTCAAGAATCTCATGGAATTGTGGCAAGAGAAAGCAGCAAATAACCCCAGCACTGTTTATCAATACATGGAAGAGGATGCCAAGATAGCCACTGAGAAGAGATAACTGGAAGGATGAGTGGGGTGGGAGAAAACAGGTGGAGGGAGATAAAAGAGTCTCTAAGGTCAAGTTATAAACTGATAATCAAAGGACTAGAAGAATTTATTCAAACAGGCAAAAATCACAAAGCCTCCAGGCACCACAGGTTAGTGCCAGTCTGTAACTAATTTTTTTCCAGCAATCTCTGGCAAAATGAGGAAAACAAAGGCAATATGTGAGGTTGTTGTACTTTGTTTTAATTTGTGGCCTTTATTCTGAGATTATGAACTTTCTAATTTTTTATATTAATATATAAGTCCTTACTTGCCAAAAATAAAATAATCAACATATCAACACTGTCCACTTGTTTATTTATGAAGCAATTTTCTAGTCCATTAAATCTTAAATTTAGGAAACCCCAAAAACGATGCATCAATAAAACCAACAATGCTAGGCATGATCAGTTGGCAGAATACACATGGCAAATAGATATGCAATGGTTTACATAGGGGATTAAATTCAGAAAGTAGGCAGGGACTCATGAAGGGATTCATATGGTTGGTAAAGAAATTTAGACTTTATCCCATAGGCAAAAGGGAGGAAGGTGACCTTCCAAAACGTGAGGGATTAGCAAGTGTAATCCTGGAAAAGTCACTTACCCTTTTTCTTCGGTGCTCCTTTGTAAAATGTTGACTCTGGTGACCACCTCACCTGCCAAGACTTGTGAGTATGCAAACCACAAAGAAGATAAGTTGATGAAATTCTCCATATTTTCTGGTGTGTTACTCCAAGGGTAGAGAGTTAATGTTAACAAGATCTTGTCTCTCCTCTAAACAATAAATTAACTAACCACCTCTTAAAATCTTTCCTCCTGGCTCTTTTTCCTGAGTCACCTTTGACCAAGATCCTGGCTACCAGAGTCCTAGTGATAGGACAAGAATTGATGAAAACAGAAAGACACTTCTTGGATTCTAATAAATGAGTGGCACATCTGTCCATAGATTGATTTTTATCTGTGACAAGGGACCACCTACTAACAATCTTCTATGTTAATTCTTAAGAATTATGAACATGTAGTACTCAAATACTAGAATTACCACATTTTGAGAGATCACCAAGGATTCTCATTCAACATTCTCTAAAGAAGTCTGGCTCCCAGGCATCACTTGGCAATATAACAATGCTTCCTTTGTGTATGAACACATGCACAGTTTTGAAATTCCCACAATTGTAGGCAAAGACATGTTTTATCAGCGTATCATCAGTGTTGTGGGGACTTGGCTGGAATTTACAACTGCTACTTCTCTTGTTGGTAAATATAAATGACTTCAGTCATTGCTGGAATAACCAAAAACAGATTATGTTTGTACTTGATATGCCAACCAAGTAGGGGCATCAGAGAAATGGAAAAAGTAAATTCAAAAAAATAATTTGATATTTACATGCCTAAAAATCATTGTAGTCATGGTGGACAAATTCAAAGCTCTGCTTAACCAAGAATACCATATCCTTTTCAGTGCTTAAGTACTCTAAAAACTTTCATCAGAACTTTTCATTAACTTTATTTTCTTGTGAATTACTGGCCTAACCCTTTGGTGCAGAGGGATGAGAATTTATATTGAAAATAATTGATGCTATAATTGTAATAACTTTGAGATATAGCTGTATTATGTATAATTCAAATATGTATCACCTATAAACATGCTGGTATAGTCATAGCTCTTGGTTAATAGGCTCTGAAAGCAGACTATCTTGAATTTGAATTCTGGCCCTACCTCATACAAGATCTCAGGTATGTTTCATAACCTCTCTAAGCCTTGTTTTGTTTTGTTTCGTTTTGTTTTCTCAGCTGAAAAACAGATATAAAACAGTACATACCTCATACATTAATATAAAGAACTAATTAAGATCATATATATAAATCCCTTTGCAGGGACCCTGTCACATTTCTCAAAGTTAGTCATTATTAGTAGTAGCATTATTTGAGTTCATTTTTTTCAACATTTAGTAAAAATAGGTGATATAAAAGGACTAGAAAACTCAGTGCACTAAAAGCCACCAAATAAACACACTTGAGTTTTGTCAATAAAGAAAACAAGAAAAGCACAGAAAAAATGTTGGAGGAGTTGTTTCCACCCAGAAATCATCAGGGATAAAAAAAAGGGTAATATTCAAAAAAGCTGAAAATGAGAATCACAACGATTTCAGCCTCTGCCAAAGGGCCTGGGTAACCACTTGTCCACAAATGTCACCCTATTTCGTGAACCTAGACAACTAAGTTAGATAATCCCAATGTTCAACAACAAAAAAGAATCATGAGATGGCACACTTAATATGTACCAAGACTGATGAATTCATACATAAGCCCAACTTATGAATTTTTATGGTAAGCACTTTAACTTTCACACAGGTGCTCTTATATGTGGAATGTGCTAGGAATGTCTATGGAGCCAAGGGCATGTGTTGCCAGCGGGAAGGTGTCCCAGGCCATATGGACTGACCAGTCAGTGGTCAGATACCTGGCACCAGCAAATATGCTCTGGTTATGCCATGGTATTTGCTTGTAATTTAAATTTAGAAATTTTCATTTTTTTTAAAAGGGCTGACACTTGAAAAAATATTTTGGTTTCATCAACGTATGTTTGTGTGCCTATGTTTGGGTTTGTTTCAGGGTAAAGGTACCACTCAAAATAAGCACTTTGTGGTCCTTAAAGAATTGATTTGGTTTAACGGAGAGATAAAGAAAGCTATGAGAATGTCAGGAGGGATTCTCTTCTGTTGATCCAGACCTCTGCTAGCTCAGTCCCACCAGGTGCACAAACAGCCACTGCACAATGGGCCAAGTGGAGGAACTGACAAAGTGGCTACATAAAACTCTGCACTCTCCTTCCTTCCTCTATGCTCACTACCACTCATTGTGGATCTTCAGCCACCAAAGAACTCTCAAATCAAATTATACCTCATTACCAATATAAGTTAACCAAAAAGAGAGAAGGAAGCTGGCCTATATGCCTCCTAACACAGGTGTTTAATCTCCTCCTCCAGGTATGCCATCATGGTGATAGCTTTAACTTTTCACTCACCAGGGCATCTATGGGTATTGTCACTTGAAGACAATTTGCTGCATAACTGATAAAAGAGCTACGGAAACACACAGAAAAATCCCATCCAACAACTAGAATAAAATTTTAAACAAAAACAATGAAATGATAACTGGCTCAAATGACAGAAGAAAACTCATTTCCAGCCCAGATTCCACACTGAACATAGAAGCCAGGCAGTGTCAAAGATACTTGAGACGTAAACTTTATTTATTGTGAGTATTTCTCTTCCATTAACTCTATGAATTCATTTCCTTATCCTGGAGGATTTTCTGCTGTGTCTCTTAGATCTGCCCCATTCTATGCCATTCCCATTGTCTGCATTCTCAATTGGGATCTTGGCATGGCTGCCTCTTAACTCATGTTCCTGCCTCCCTGCCTACCTCTCCTAGATTAGTGATCCTAATTACAGTTATTGTTTTACTTCCAGACTCCAGAGGTGACAATGGCGTTCAAACTCCTACTGAACCTCATCCCAACTGCTCGAGAATTTCTTTCATTTCTCCCACTCATGTAACACTGCTCAAGCCAACCGTTACCACTAACTCTCAACTAAAATTGGTTTTAATAACTTTCCTAGACTCAGCATATACCATGACAATTTCTCTGCCAATTCCAATCCCACTCACTGCTCAGGAGTCCTTTCAGCACTCCTTTCTACTCCCAAATACAATTACTTAGTTGTCTGACTCATTGGTTACAATCACCCAGAGGTCAGAGACTATGTCTGACACTTTATATTCTCCCTCAAAGCTATCATCATAGTAGAAGTTCAATAAAGAATCCTTGAATAAAAGAAAATGTGCTAAGCAGAGTTGTAAATTCTATCACTTACAAGTAGGAAGTTTCTATTTTTGTCAGTTTTCTTACTCCTTATTCATCCCCATCTCAGCCACGCATCACAGACCTGTGCTTCACTAACAAAGGACATGGTTTAGAGCAGCCAATCTTTCTCCCAAGCAAGATTCATGCAGTATTCCCACTGCTAGAGAAAATATAGCTGAATTAACGTATACCAATTTTTTAAAAAAAGAAATTTCCTTTCTTCTGAACAGAGCATCTATTTTGCCTCCTGCTTTCCATTTTCCCACAAAAATCTAAACTATTTTCCTTCCCTCTTCTCTGTGCTCCCTCCTAAAATAATGACATTTCCAGAAACCAGATTCATTTGATTTAAACATCTCACAGTGAAGCTGTGTTTCCTGTCAAACTGAGGACCTAATAGTAGTAAAAAGCAAGAGAGAATATGCAGTCACAATCCTTAAAGCAGTAAGAATAAATACCTTTGAATAATCCGGAAAAAGAACAGTTAGGACAAACAAATAAATTCAAAAAAATCCCTTTTCCCAAGGGAAAAAAATCCCCTCATGAAGAGGCAATGTTGTATGGTGAAATCCACTGTTCTTAAAATCAGAAGTGTATTTTAAGACATTATGGTTACAAAAAAAAAAGAAAGAGAAAAATCTACCAGAATAAAAAAGAAATAACTTAAAAATTAACATATATGTATTTTTTAATGAAAATTTTCCAGGCACTTTAAATGGCCTATCTGGATGCTTACTGTATCAACTGCAGATTTCCACCACAGCTATTAAAATGAAATGCATTCTAGAATGAGATTTTGTGACTAGATTTATAGTGTCCATGAACAATATGCAGAAAGAGAGAAAGGGAAGAGAGTAGAGGGGAAGGAGAAAAGAGAATGGTAACAAATAGGCTTCCTAAATATTTTATATAGGCCATATGAGATAGATAGTGCTTAAAGAGAGTCTTGAGGACAGAGAATCCTGAGTTTGAGTCCTGGTTCAGTCACTGATGACCTCTCTTGGCCTCACTTTCTTCCTATGTCAGTAACTTGCCAAAGGCACGGAGCTGGAAACTAAAGAGGGATAAGATTCAACAGAAGAGAACAGGAGAAGGAGAGAAGGAGGAGAGATAACTCTCCTTAGAAATACAGAAAGCATCCCCATTAAAGAACACAAAACACAAGAAGTAAATACTAGAAAAGAAAATGAACTATGATAACTATAAGATATATAAATAAGTTCATATCTGGTAAATCCAAGAGGATAAACTAAAAAAAAAAAAAAAAACTAAGAACTTCAGTATAGTGGCTGGCTATAAATAAAATTAACAACTTTCCTATACATAAACAATACTCAGAAATAATGGTGAAAACAAGATGCTATTGCATATAATAATGGAAGCATCATAAGCACATAAAATAACTAGAAATAATCCCCAGTCTTAAAATGTGCAGAATCCACCTCATCAACAAGGGTATAATGAACACTGTATACCTAACTCAATTGTAACCCACATCTTTAAAATAAAAAATTTAAAAGTTAAAAAAAAATGTGTGGAATCTCTGAGGGGAAAAAAAAAACCCTAAAAATTCTGTTTAGGGAAATAAGATAAGGATTGAATATACAAGTAAATGTATCTTAATCTTAGGTAGGAAGTTTCAGTTTTGTAATAATAATATATCAATTAATTCAGTTCAAATAAAAAGAAAGAGGAATCATCTGAACTTGAAATATAATCTCAATTGTACCTAAGAGAAAAATATAGCAGAATAGCAATAAAAGTTCTGACAAAGGAAGCGTGACTGGCCCTAGTAGATATTAAAGTTTACTATAAAGCCACAGTGTGGCTTTGGAAAAGGACTAGTGAGACAAACGTACAGAAGAAAAGTGTGACTTCTGAAATAGACACACACATATAAGATTATCTAGTATGGATAAACTTGGCAATTCAAAGCAATGGGGGAGGAGTGAATTTGGCTTTTGTTTTTGCTTCAATAATGATGCTAGAATATCTGGTGGGGAAAAAATGAATCTCTACCTCATCATACTAAAAAAAATTAACAGATCTCAAATTTAACTGCAAGATGTTAAACCACAAAAATAGCAGCTAAAAATATCTTAGACTACAGGATTCATGACACAAAGGTTCAAACACTTTAAAAGAAAAACCTAATGAAGTTAACTGTGCAATAATTTTTAAAGTCTGTACCGAAAAAAAAAATTTTTTTCGAGTCAGGGTCTCACTCTGTCACCCAGGCTGGAGAACAGTGGCATGATTACGGCTCACAACAGCCTCAAACTCCTAAGCTCAAACCATCTTCCTCCCTTAACCTCCAAGCAGCTGGGACTACAGGAATATACCACCACACCCTCAGCTAATTTGGTTTTTTTTTTCTAGAAATGAGGTCATGGTATGTTACCCAGGCTCCTGGGCTCAATCAATCGAACTCCTGGGCTCAAGCAATCCTCTCACCCAAGTCTCCCAAACTGCTGGGATTACAGGTGTGAGCCACCACACCAAACCTCAGAAAAAAGAAAAAATGTAAACAAACACAGCAAAGCTAAAAGATAAATTGAGAAAAATATTTGTAACAGATATGAGAAAAATATTTGCTACATTTCCTTAACAAATAAAGAACACTTTTGGCATAAAAAGAAGAAAAGATGAACAATCCGAGAAGAAAGTAAGAGGACATTGGAAGTACCCTTCACAGAAGACAAAATCCACAGAGATGATAATGCATAGGTAAAAGGAAGTTCAGTCTCATTAATCAGTAAACTTATAATTTTTCACCTATATATTGGCAAAATGTTTTAAAATTGATAATATTCAGTATTGGAAAGACAAGCAGGCTTTCTTATACAAACACCTTTGGTCACAAAACAGATGACTTCAATTGGAAAACAACTGATAAATATCAATGTAAAACTAAACATGTTGTTTCATGACCCTGTATTTTTTCCCTTGGGAAGCTATCCTATGGAGATAATTGCAGAAACAAGAAACATGATTTATAAAGGCATTTTCTTAATTTTAAAAAAAGAAAAGGAAAGGAAAAAACACTATGGTCAACCCTAAAATGGAATTTTTATATTCTTTCCACTTTTTAAAAAATGAGATAGTATCACTTTGTGCCACACATTCTAAGTGGGATATCTACTGACAGACGTGTGAGTAGGAAACAGAAGGATGTTGTTAAAAACAATTTATTATGTGATTTAATTTTTTATTTAATAAACATATATTAGTTATCTATTACTATATAACAAATCATCACAAAACATAGCAGCTTAAAACAACAGCAAACACTGACTTTTTCACACAGTTTCTGCAGGTCACGAGTATCTTAGCTGGACCGTTCTAGCTCAAGGTATCTCATGAAGCTGCAGTCCAGCTGTCTGCTGGGGCCACAAGTCACTGGAAGCAGGAGGACACATTTCCCAGCTCACTTATGTGGTTGCTGGTGGACTCAGTTCTTCACTGGCTGTTGATCAGAACCTCAGTTTTCTAGCATGTGGACCTCTCCACAGACTGCTCGTGCATCCTCACAGCATGGCAGCTGGCTTCTTCCAACAGGAAGAGGAAAAGAGCACCCAAACAGAAGCCACAATCTTTTCATAACCGAATCCTGTAAGTGGTATGCTATCATTTCTACAGTATTCTATTCTATTCTAGAAGTGAGTCGCTAAATGCAGCCTTCACTTAAAGGGAGGGGATGATAGGCTATGAATATTAGGAAAGGAGGATCATTGGGAGTCACCTAGAGGATGTACATCATTATATAAAACGTATGTATGAAGTGTATCTGTATCTGTCTGTAGATATAAAAATTCATACACAGTAGGGGGATTATGCCTGATTATACATCCTGGTTTATGCCTGATGTCCTGGTGTAATTATAGTATTTTTCCTCAAGTATCCCAGCCTGAATAATGAATTATACTCTGAACAGGAAAACATCTAGAAAAATATACATCAAAACAATATCATTGTGTATCTCTAGGAAATGGAATTTAGAAGACTTTTATGTTCACTTAATATACGTGCATAAAACTTTAAGTTTTATACGAATGAATTACTTTAATAAAAAATACTCATTGAATTCTACATGAATAACTCAAAACATTATCACATAGATTCCATTCCTGAGATAGTGACTGAAGTCCAAAGGAAAGTCCCTGGGTATTTCAGCAATGGAGAGAAATGAAATCATAACTTCTCTTTTGACAGAAAAAGTTTTCACACAGTTCAATACCCCATTCCTGTTTTTCACAGTTTCTGTACAGGCATTAGTTCTCCTAACCGCAGCATGGTTGATATCTTCTCTAGGCATTCATCGTACAGCTACAAAGGTGAGTTAAGCAAGTGGGCTATGATAGCCAGATAGTTATGAGAGCAAATGGATCCATCACTGGGATGGATCAGAGTTGTTAGGCACAGACAGAAAAAAAAGAGACAGCCTCCTTCCCCCTGATTTGACTCACTGCATTATTTGTAAGATCCTTGAGAAGTGGGTGATATAAACAGCCCTAGATTTTGACGATGGCTAAATTGAAGTGTCAATTCACCTTAACAGACTGAAATTTTACCATTTTTGAGAGCCATGTCTTTAAGTCACCGCAATATATGGAAGTATCAGGCTTTGACTTCAAACCCCAAGCGAGAATATGGGTGTTACTGCAAAGATTGGCATAGTAAGTGAGTTTGTGAGTCCTAGAGCCAGACAGAGCATTTATTAACTGTGTAACCCGAAGCAAGATCTTTAAGTTCTTTGTGCTTCTGTTTCATCATCAGTAGAGTTGCTAGGATGATCTTAAATCCACAAAGTTGAGCCAAAAGAGAGGTTGACACTTAGTAAGCATCCATTAAACTCTAGCTCTCCTCACTATTGACAATCTAAATGCCCTTTGGCAAATAATTACTCACAGCCTGTTTCTTTGTAAAATAAGTATAATAATAGCTTCCTAATTTTGTATTTGTGAATGTTAAACTATAACACTGTTTATAAAGAGCATGAAACAGTGCCTAGCATATGGAAGACACAAAAATAAATAACTATATTGCTAAAAATATTATCATTATTGCCTGAAAAATAGAGAGCTGATTTTAAGATCTAGGATTAGATGGACTGATATATTGTGCATGAACACATCTAGCACAGTACTTGCACACAAATGGTGCTAATAAAAGTTTGTTAAATATGAACTTAATTTTCCATATCTCATTTCTACCTTAAAAGTCCAAAGACAGCTTGCATAGTGGCTTACACCTATAATTTCAGCACTTTGGAATGCCAAGGAGGGAGGATTGCTAGAGCCCAGGAGTACAAGACCAGCCTAGGCAACAGAGTGAGACCTTGTCTCTACAAAAAAAAAAAAAAACCAAATTAGCCAGCAATGGTAGCACGCACCAGTAATCCCAGCTACTCAGGAGGCTGAAGAAGGAGAATTGCCTGAGCCCAGGAGTCTGAGGCTACAGTGAGCAACGATAGTGCCACTGCACTCCAGTCTGGATGAGAGAGTGAGACCTTGACTCAAAAAAAAAAAATCCAAAGAGAATTTTTTGGACCACTGATAAGTTATAAATCTTGATATCTGATAACTAGAAGTAGTCTTCTTACTTCGTTATCAGTTTTTTCCTTCTATGAAAAGATGTTCAGTGGGATGCTGGGTTATGGCTTATATCCAAAGCTGGAGACACAGCTGCTAAGTTCCCTACATGAGGTGGGAGAGCCCCTGGACATGTGGCCTGCCCACAGCAGGGTTGGTGGAGGGCTCCGATCAACAGTTCAACCTCACCTTCACAACTGCCTTTCACCCCGGCCAACATGAAAGGTGTACTAAGAGCAAGAGGAATCTATTGAGGATAGGAATTTTTTCCTGTCCTTGAAGAAAAGAAAGGACCCAAGAGAATTAAGATTGGGGGTATCTGGGCAGAGGGGCACTATCTATCATTCCCCAGCTGGAGTCTGCAAAGCCAGGAAATGTGTTGATCTGCCCCTGAGCAAGAAGAAGAGGAAATGAGAAAGTGTCAACAGTAGAAGAGTGATTCTAAATAGTAAGGAGACAATCCAAGACATTCCTTGTAAACCCCTAAACAGGCAGTGGGGGTCTTGGACAACTTGTTTGAATATGAAACCTTGCTTTTCTGCTCAAGATGAAACAGAACTGACACAGGGATCCTTTAAGAAATAGTGTACAATAGATTTGATCTTTACAAATTATATGAGTGTATTAAATGATCACAGGTACCCTAAAACTATGTTCCTCTATTATGCATCAATAAAAAAAAGAAGTAGTGTACAAGGACTACGTTTCATGAGGATACAGAAACTTATTTAGGGGATAAGTATAACAAAATTGAGGGGTCCCCCCCATCTGGGAATTACCATCCAGGCGCCACATGCAGGCCAATACAGGCTAAATACCTCATCTTTTAAGTTCAGAAAGCCGCCAGATTTCGGGGCCAGACATGTCTCCACGGGTTTTCTAAGAGAACCAATCCTCCCATCACCCTGTTGATTTCTACTGGGGAAGGAGCTGCCTTGGGAGTGCCATGGTTTTTCAGGGAAGCCACAGCCTTTCCACCCCCATGGAGAGGAGCGACAAGGGCTTTCCTTTCCTGCCAAGGAGGACTGAAAAGGAGTGGTGAAAGTCCAGAAGAATGACTTGTAAAGAAGGGAAGAGTTTGCAATAAAGAAAACCACTTCATTCTTTGGATCACTTGTTGTGCTGTCCCTGAGACCAAGAGAGGGTGGGCAGTGAAGATCTCTTTGGTATGGCAAGGATAGGGGAGTTTCTGGGGATGGAGAGTTTATCAGGACCCCACCTAAGCAGGCTGCCTGCCAGGCAAAGGAAGCAGAACACTTTGTCCTTAGAAGATAGGCAGCCAGTCAGGGTTTCCCCTGAGAAACAACAATCCCCAAGACAGAAAGAACTATGAAAATTGACCTCCTTCCTTCCAAAATGAAGAAGCAGCTCTTCGAAGTGGGTGGAGTGGGCACTGCCTCCGAAAGGGCTCCCTCTTCTTGCCTTCCACTGCAACCTCCTAAGGTTCTGGAAGCTGAGCAGGCAGAGACAGTAGACACAAGAGTTTTCGTTGTGCTTGGAAATAAGCATAAAGGAGCTGAATACCAAAGTGAGACTATCCCAATAATCAAAACAGATGAAAATTAATAAAATCTGTGCAAGTTGTTTAGAGACCCCTTAGAGCCAGCTAATTGGGGTGGAGGGTAGGGGTCAGGAAGTAGTTTTAACACAGCATAGCTGGAAAGGAAAAAAGAAAATGGCTCTGTTTTTACCCCCAAATTGTGACTCCTCAGCTCACAGTTTCCATGGACTGATTGCTGGCCCCTCCTCTTCCTTTTCTTTATTATTGCAAGGTGGCTGCTTAAGTTGAGAATAGTGGCTTACAAAATGAGCAATCCCCATCCAAGCCAGCCTGCCACTGTCTCTTTGATTCTACCGGTAATTGAGCTTTGCTTTCCCCCATGGGCTCATGTATCTTTTAGCAAGGTTTTAAAGTGCTTTTCCTCTCTAACATTTCACATGTTGCATAGGTTAGTAAGAGTCAAGAGACATTATACCACTGAACCGGATGGAGATCTCTAGCCTCACAATCACCAAACAGAATGGACCGGAGGAGGGACTTGGATGCTCTCTGGACTGTACCAAATACAGAACATACACTAAGTTCTGAAAGTGAAGTGAAGTGAAGCCTGTGTTTGTCTTTCCTTCCATAAAAAGAAGATGAGAGCCTGGAGAATTTTGCTGCTCCTTTTGTGATATGCTATGTGCTTACATGCTCCATAGGGGCGGGGCCCATGCCCTCCTGGCTTACCACTCTATTCTCAGCAACTAGTATTGTGCCTGGCTTGTAGAAGGCACCGAACAGATATTTGTTGAACAAAGGAATGAATGAAGGAGTGAATTAATATGACAACATAGAGCCCTAATAATAGGCAATAAATGAAAATGCCTGTAAAAGGTATTTAGACAGGCATCTACTGGTCTTTCAGATAATCTAATGTTTTTATTCATCCAGCAAATACTCATAAGACACTTAATAAGACTGTGATCAGAGATCAGAGACAGATAAACGCCAACAAAACTCAATCTCTGGTCTCATAGCACAAAAGCAACAGGATGTAGAGCCATTTCACACAAGTGCAAGCAGTAGAAGGACATAGGATAGAGATGGAGTAGGTCAATGGCATCACAATCACCAACACTCAACCTCCAAAACACAAACCCAACAAAGTGCCACTGTGGAATCTGTATGCCTTTTTGTCTCACACTCACACTCCACCAGGTGGGTATGATCTCCCAACGTTTAATATCAGTAAACAAGAACATGGTGCTTAAAATTACAGTCATAAAATACAATCTTGCTGTTTGGTTGAAGACATTTTTCTTTTTTCTTCAAATCTCTATCTTTTCATGAAGTAAAATTCATTTACCTTCTTAAGTTACAGTTCTATTTAATAGCTTAAATCTTAAAAAAGTGAAGGGCATTGCTTTTCAAATGAAGAGAAAACACTGTGCTCATTGTCAACTGTACTGTAAAGGGGAGGATAACCATGAGAGGCACATGTACTGCTGCACTAATGAAATCCCTCATAGCTGGGTCTCTGAGATGCTCAGTGAAAGGTATATGCAGCTGCTGTACATATCCAGTTGTATGGAATCTTAGTTTCTTGACCCCTTGAGATTCCGCCCACGGGGAATGTCATCATTTAATGTTAACATCATTGCACATCTGCTATTTATGAAATTGTTATATACATTGAAAAGGAGAAAACCCCAAATCAGACCATAGCTAAAGTCGAAGATTTTTTGTAAACAAAGATGCCAGTTACAAAAAGTGATAGTTAAAAAAACAAAACAAAACTGTTGAGACACTAATTCTAGAAATTTATACCAAGAAAATAAGCAGGTATTATTATTTGTATAAGATGTTCACAAAAAGATACTCATCACACTGTAATTTATAAAAGTGAGAAATTGAAATAATACAAATTCCTAATAATAGTGAGTTAATTAAATAAATTTTAATCTGTCCTAATGAGAAAAATCTTAGTCATTAAAAGGGATGATATCGACCTAAATATATTGTTACTAGAAAGATATTTGCAATGCACTGCCACATTTATATTTTTGTGTTATTTGTACCTACTCCAGCAAAATGATCCGAAGGAATATATACTAAAATATTAACAATGTTTGTTAAATGACAACTACTTCTACAAATGAAAATAGTAAGTGTCGCTTTTAATTTTAAATACCAACTTTGAGAAAGTAGAACTTTATTCTATTTTTAAATTATTTAATTGTTTGAGAAAATGCTAAAGGTATAACTTTGAATGAATAAAAAAGAATATAAATCTAAATAGACAAAATACATACAATTTAGTAATACACATGCAAACAAATATACACAAAGGAGACTGTGCTTTCAGTGAGTACTACTGAGAGATGGAATTATAGTAGTTTTTTTCTCTTTCTTACTACATTTAAAATTTTTCTACAGTAAATATGTATTTTTCCAAAATCAGACAAATAATAAGCTATAAATTTTTTAAATACACATGGGGAACATAAGATAATGTACTGTATATATGTATTGTATCAATAATTGAAACAAGCACTTTGTTCAACAAAAGCTCTTTTCTCATTCTGATCACCTGGAACTCTCCAGTACTTTGCTACTTAAGAACTGAAAAATGGAGAGAATGTGGCTCTGAATTCATTTCAGCTTCCTCTTGGCACCTAATTAAAGGAGTGACACAGCTCTTATGGTCTTGGCTGCTTCCTTCTCACAAAATGCTACAGCTAGAAGACAGTTCAGCAGAAAGGGGGAAGAAAATCAATCACTTCAAAACGCATCATAATGATCCAAAACAGACTAATGTTAACCCCCAGTACACTATGTTATTAAATTTCCTGATTTAACCAATGAAATGACAGTAGTGTCCTCTTATCTGTGATGGATCTGTCCATCCCCCCCAGTGGATGTCAGAAACCAAGGACAGCAGCCTGTGTATTCTATGCTTTTTCCTATCTATACACACCTACGATAAAGTTTAAATTATAAATTAGGCACAGTAAGAGATGAACAATCATAACTAATAATAAAATAGAATAATTAGAACACTAGGCTTGCATCCCTATTCTTGCACTCTGGGGTCATTATTAACTAAAATAAATGTTCCGTGAACACAAGCACTGAGACCCCATAACAGCCCGTCTGATAACCAATAGGGCCACGAAGGGACTCATAGGCTGGGAGCATCGTCAGTGCAGAAACACTAAAGAAAGGCAGGATTCATATCCCAAGTGAGACGCAGTGGGACATAGCAAGATTTCGTCACACTACTCAGAACAGTGCACAATTGAACACTTGTGAACTGTTTATTTCTGGAATTTTCCATTTATTATTTTTGAACCAAATTTGACCATGGGCAACTGAAAACACAGAAAGGGAAATCATGGATGAGGGGGACACTGTTGACTAGATTATATATTTTAAAAAATCAGAGACCAGGTCTTAAAGGCATTACTGTTTCCCCAGTGCCTAACTGGCACATAAAAGGCATTCAGCAAATGTGGTTGAATGAATGAATGAAGTCAAGTGATGTATTGCTGGGTACTGCTGTCTTCCTTAAAATTCTGGGTGCCAAATTACAGCTACTTTAGTACTAACTCTGTGGAAGAAGAGGGTGTGTTAGGTCACATTTCAGTGTCAGTTATGCCTTTACTAAAGGCACAGTTCATTGGCATAAAATGTGCTGAAAGACATGGATTTAATTCTCCTCATTATTTATTAACAATTAGCAATTATTCTGCACTAGGTAACTATCACCACCCACGGCTAAGGCTCAGAAAGGTCAAGTAAATTTTTAAGATCACAAAGTTAATAAATGACAGAACCAGGATCAAATCCTGATCTCTGGATCCCCAAAGTCCAGACTCTTTCCATGTGGGAAGAAGCTTCTTGTCATCCCATCCAGCCAGATGAGCATGGCTATGAATTCTACATTAATTATATGACTTATCATTACAAATCTAAGAAGTAAATTGGCATATTTTGGATGACAAAACAAAGGTACAGAGAGGTTAAATAAGTTACCCAAGGTGACACACACAGGTTCCGACAGAACCAGATTAGAATGAAAAGCTAAAAAGTACTGTATTTTACAGGAAATCTAAAAACTCCATCATGAGAGAGTGAATTCATGCTATGCAGTCAGCATCATTTCCAAGAGAATTCACAACTTTGTCAAAAGACTAACAGGTCATGTGCTACTCTAACATATATAATATTCAATTGATCCAACAAGGCTCCTAAAACACCCCTCTCTCAAATGAAGGCTAACAGACTCCCAAGCTACAAAAAAAAACACTACAATTTTTCACTTGAGTATTGATTGTACAATACAAACCAAAGGCACTCTAACCACCTCCATTTACAAGGCAAAAGATGAAAGATAAAGGTGTCTAAATATTGAGAAGTTATAATCAAAGCAACAAATAGATAAAATATGTTCTATCCTCCTCCCTGGACAAATATATCTGCACAATAACCTGGAACGCCAGATTCACATTTAGACTTCTCAAACTCCAAGAAGTTTAGTACTAGAATCTGGGGACATGGAGAAAGCCTATCCCCACATGCACAAGTGGAGCCCGCAGTCCCATATTCAAGTTCTTTCCACCACCTCTCCCTCTTTCCAAGAGCTTTCCTCTGGCCATCCCTTGGGCCTAGGATTGCACACACCAAGGGGGCAAGACAATCTCAGGAAGAATATTGAGGAAAGTGCCCCACACAGGCAGGCAGGCTGTGGGAGTGGGCTTGAGTCATTTAATCAGGTAATTCCAGGGTCTAGAAAAGCCTTGTGGAAACCTTGTTCCATGGAGAAAGGGTGAGACCAGAGGAAGACCAGGGTGTGGTCCGCTAAAGTGTAGGACACAAAGCATGGGCTCCTCTTGCAAAAGCTTAAGGGGAACACTAATGAGAACTCTAAACAGCTCTCACACGTATTTTCAACAGAGATGGTTGCTTAGAGTAAATATCCTAAAACATAACCCCTCTCCCGACCCATCCCCAAACAAGATGTGCCTATCTCTCTATCATGTACAGTTCATTCACTTCTCTTCCAGGAAGCCTTCTCCAACTAATTGAGCCTGTAGAGACATCTTCTTCTGATGAAAGATGACACAGCACAAATCCCCAACTTAAAAAACACTAAACTTGCATCTTATCTGTACAGACAGCTGCACCTACTCTTATCCCCGCCACCGCCAATGCCCTTCTGCTGCCCCTAGGATTGCCGTGACAATGCTTGAAGCTTTTAACATCCACCAATTCAAAAACAGGGAAAGAAAAAAGATATCACATAAAGGTAGAAATGCTGAGAGTAGTGATTTGTTCCGAATTTGGAGAAAGAAAGAACATGACTGCTTAGAGTAATGGTTACCACCTGGTGAGTCAACAGAATTTACAAAACAACAATTTTGCTACATGATCTTCTATTTTCTTTATCCCAAACCCACTAGTAACAGTGATGTGCCACCTTCACTGATCACTAACACACAATCAGCACCCTCGTATAACTGATGCTTGTCCATTTCTCATGAGCCACACCTTAAATACATCAAAGGTTGTCTACTGACCTCCCAGCCCACCTTTCTATGGTTGGCTCCAAGGTCGAATTAAGTTTCCTGACAGGAAACATACCAGGCATCGCCAAATCTGTCTTCCTTGGCCTTTGCTGTTCTTTCTGTCTGGAACATCCTTCTATCCTCACCTCTTATCATAACCCCATATTATCATTCATCTAGTTTTAGTACAAATACCACCTCCTCTCTGAAACCTGATTTCCTCCTTTCAGTAGAACTAAATGTTGTATTCTACGAATTTCCTTAACACTTTGCTTTTGTTTCTATTGTTTTAACAATCATGTATTGATCAGAGATATGTGGCAAGCATCATTCTTGGTGCTCTCTGCATGCTATCATGCAATTTTCACTACAAACCTGTGAGATATTATTTGTAAAATGGAGAGACAGAGGTTCTGAAAATGGGACTTACTGATGATTACACAACTAGAAAGGGATACTGCCAGAATTCCAACGATGTTCTGACAGCTCCAAATTCATGAGTTTTTCACTCTGCTCTGCTGCATCTCTTTGGTGGTCCTATTTCCAGGTAGTCAATTGTATACATATCTGTCTCTTCAATAGGATTATAGCAAAGTTCCTTGAAGATCAGGGCAAGATTATATTCATAAATTTGGATAATAATATATCCATTTATACCAGATTTTTATGAAAATTGAGAGACAATAAATATTAGCCTAGTATCAGACAGATGATAAGCACCTAATTATTTGCTAGTTTAATTGCTGTTATTGTTACCATGTCAGGTGCCAAGAATAAAGTCTTGCACATAATTCTGAGCTGAGATTCCTTTCCGAGGAGCAAATAAAATAGGTAAGGGTCTGATGGGGGAGGGAAACGTTGCTTTGGTTTGGCATTTCTCACAATAATACTCATCAGAAGCAGCAAGAGTTAGGTTTTCATGATAGCGCCAATTGATTTTTTATATATTTCTATTACCATTTACATGGTAGGAAAACTTCCTGTTTAATTCAAAACCCTTACAGCTTTGTTACTTTCTTCCTGCCATCTCCTAAGCAGTCTGCCAAAGTTCTCCTCTGAGAGTTTAATACATATCAAGTTTTGAGTTAGGAGAAGAACAAAATCACGAAAGTAAACGTCAACACAGAGGGCAAAATAAAATCTGAAATTCTGATGCTTATCAACAGAGTGAGACACTCTTTTTTGTCTTCATCATGTTTAACAATATTTTAAATCACCGTATTTATTTACTTGTTTGTTTTTCTGTTATCCGCTAGTATGAGGTAAGCTATTAGAGGAGGTAATCTGTCCGTCCTATTCACTGCCATCCCCCAGGGCCTAACACATATCTGGTGTATAATAATAATTCATTAAATATTGGTTGATTGCAAATAGCTGTATGTATAAACATATATATTTATACATAGATAGCATCATTCCATGATTTATGGACAAATGTGCACATATTTCCACACACATTGTACATTTGTGTGCACATATGTGTATCTGTACAGATGTTTCAGACTAAAGAAAAATAGATACTTGTTTGTCAAAGTTGTGTCTCCTTAACATAATAAAGGCATCTGACTGATCTAACGTTCAACAAATATACACTATTGCCCACATACTAACAATCCAGATTTTGAAAAACATTTAAATGTTCAGAGGAAAAAAATTTTAAACTTAAGCCATGAAACTTTCCCTACCTTTCAAAACTCTTTGTCCCTGTTTATTAGCTTAAGTGTACATGGATGGAGAGTGGGGTAGAGTCCAGCAATGTTTCTTCGTAAATTTGGTAGGTGACACATTCCAAATTCTTATGGACTGACCAGATGTCCTTATTTAAATTGTAATACACACAGAAAATTATAATTTATAACAATCATAAAGTAATCATTTTTTGGATACACAATGTAAGAGATACTTGGCATCCGTTTTTTGTTTTGTTTTGTTTTGTTTTCAATTTAAACCTTATAATAACCCTACAAGGTAGCTATTATTTTCCTCATTTTATAAATAAAAAAGCCAAGACTCAAAGAGCTAACTTGCCAACAATACTCTGCTGTTTATCTAGTCATGGCACAGCCTGTGAAACTGTGAAAAATGCACCATTGCCTACTGAAAAGAGTCTGAGATTCAGAATAGAATTCTGAATTTGTACAGTTCCTCTCACACAGTTTCGGAGACACTAACTTTGAGGGATGTATGTTCAGGCAATTTTTATAGTGTGTGGATTTTAATAAGTGAGTCTCTGTACATAGAGACCATATCAAATGACAGCTAAAAACACTGATGATTACCCCAGACTACAGACAGCAAACAGGAAACGTGTCTGAGAAACTATCAGCTTGTGTTTCTCAGAATATGAAGTATTTTCCACTTGACTGTGTCCTCTAAAAAGAAATCTATTTCCTAACAGAGCTTCATTATTTCTCGTTCTATATATTAAAAGGGCTCTTTCATTGCAAACCAATGAGAAGTTCTTTACTCATTTCCTTATATTACTTGAAATAAAAGTGCTTTCTGACTTTAGAGAAAAGAACTGCTAGATGCTATGCCTTTTGCATGCTTTTGAGACCTACAATCAATACTGTGAAGAAAATAGAAAATTAACCCTTACATACTTTTAAGAGGAGTGGGATTATTTTTAAACTTAATGATAGTAGACTTCTAAAAAGAGAAGAAGTAAAGTCTTCCCTCTCATGGAGAATTCAGTTGCCTTTCTCTGAAAGAAGTGATTATAATATCTTTCTGATCTTTCCAGAAGCAGGCTTGAGAAGGAGAGGGCAACAATATGTTCAAAAAGTTGTTTGTTTTTAATGTGTAGATGCTTCTGAACGTTTGTAAATAACTTCAGTGAAAAATGTTTACGTTGAACTCACCTGCCCATACACTGATTAGAAAGATCCTCTGGAAAGCCAAGGAAGGCATTCACCACCCAGGACCACTACAATCACAGGAAAAGCCAACAGCAGCATCTTTAGCCCCAGGGGCTAAAGGTGAAAGGGGCACCTCACAGTGGTGGAAGCAACACTGTGTTCCTGCAACATGCCTGGGGAGATGAAGAGGAAGGGGAAGCAGCTCTGCCTTCCCTCCAACCTAACTACACAACCCCTGCTGCCAGGAACTTATTTTTAGACAATCTAAAATTCCCAGCAAGGAAGGGAAACTACAGCCTCTAAGTGATCCTCAGAGTTCTGATTTCCAACCTGGTTTAGGTTTTCTGTTTTTCTGATTACAAGTCCCTACCTAAAGCACATCTCCCATCTTCCAGAGGCTTCTACAGTCTAAGCCCCAAAAGGAGCTGGGAGCCTTGGAGCTTTAAGTGATGAAATTTCCAGCACCCACACTTGACCTTGGGCAAGCAACTCATCCTTCTAAAGAATCAGCTTGCGGTCGGGAAGACAAGATAATAATATTAGAAAGTAGTTTGGGATTTCAACACAAAACACTGCACAGCACCGTCTCTTACTAGGACATCAGTAAGGGCTCTGTTTTTGTCGTGGGCACACTGCGCAAAGCAGCGGGACTGGTCCACCACTCCCACGTTGGTGATATATGTCACCAACTGTTCACCAATCTCAGGAAGACGCCTCTTACCTGCTTCTAGTTCTCTATAGCTCAAAACGTCTGCAGAGCCCAAGACGTAAATGCTCATTAAGAGCAAGAGAGTAGCCGGGCTCGGTGGCTCAGCCTATAATCCCGTGCCTTTGGGAGGCTGAAGCGAGTGGATTGCCTGAGCCCGCGTGTTCAAGACCCACCTGGGCAACTTGGCGAGACCTCATCTCTACAATAAATCAAAAATTAGCCGGGCGTGGTAGCTCACGCCTGCAGTTCCAGCTACTAGGAAGGCTGAGGCGGAAGGATCGCCGGAGCTCAGTAGCTCGAGGCTGCGGTGGCCGGGAGCGGCCACTGCACTCCAGTCTGGGCGACAGAGTGAGACTCCAACTCAAAAAAAAAAAAAGTGCAAGAGAGTAAGTTATCCTGGGTTCTCCTTCCCACTGGTAATCGGCATATTGCTAATACAACTCAGGTTTGGGAAGAAAGGCGTACACTCTTTGCATGCGCAAAGCAGGTGTCTTGCACATCTTAGGGGCCAGGGGTGAGGAAGGGACCCTGACTAAAGTCTCCAGGTTGGGAATGACACAAAAGGAATGCCTCTACAAGGCGGTGCGAGGCGCCACTCGCGGGTCACCCTTTCCACTGCGCACCGGGAGGAAAGGACGCTGGAGGGGAGGGGCCGCGAGGGCAGAAGTACCTGAACACTCGGGCCGC
Source organism: Cephalopachus bancanus (assembly GCA_027257055.1). Classification (NCBI taxonomy): domain Eukaryota; kingdom Metazoa; phylum Chordata; class Mammalia; order Primates; family Tarsiidae; genus Cephalopachus; species Cephalopachus bancanus. Next base: position 8,531,649 of record JAPVLO010000009.1, on the reverse strand, counting down.
GGTCTGGTTCCTCCTCCACGCGGTGCCCTGTTGCAGCACCCCTTGCACGATCTCCTTCTCGTTGGGCAGCCGGTAGACTGGGAAGATGTACAGCCAGCAGAGGACCACGACACAGAGGGCACTGGCTCCCACAGGCAGCCGGGTCCGCGGGAACTTCCACGCCAGGATGGCCATGGCCCCTCTGGACGTGTGCCGCCTGGCCCGCCCGCAGGGGCTCATCGCAGCCCCGGCGTCCCGGGGACGGGGGCCGACGCCTCAGCACAAAGCGAGGCGAAGTGGCAGCGGAGGGTCCCCCCGCCGCCGCCCCCCCATGCACACACACCTTTCGCTTGCTTGCTTGCACACGCGCGCACGCTTCTTCGGCCCCCACGGCTCCAGAGGTCAGCGCAAGGATTTTCGTAAATGCAACTTTTTCGAGGATTTCTTTCTAGGAGAAGTGGCCGGGGGGCGAGTCACGAGCTATGGCCATGGTCGCTTCCCCTGCAGAAAGGCGGGCGCTGGGGTCTCGGAGAGCGCAGGGAGCGGCGGCGGTGGCGGCGAGTAGCTCCCGCCGGTTCTGCAGCATCACGGTCGCCCTCAGCGAAGGTCCGCGAAATGGCTTGGCTCCCTCGCAGACATTTGGCCCGCGGTGTCCCCTTCCGAGCGATGCTCCTTCGCCCTTCGCCGCCTCCTGCGCTGCTGCGCCGCCGGCACCCCCCGGGCGCGCTCTCCGCGCCGCGCCAAGTCCTTGGAAATTTCCACGGTGGCCCAGGACCGCTATCCCGCCCCGGGCTCCCCCGCCTGGCTCGCCGGGACCCTCGCTCCCCACCCCTCCCGGAGAAGAAAAGAACTCGCTCTCATCAGTTAATTCAGCGGCGCGCCGCAGCCTTCCGCTGCGCCCCGGACTTCGCAGACAAACGCCCGGGGATTGGTGGAAATCAAGGTCTCCCCCTCCCTCCCCCACCCGCAAAATTACCTCCTTCGACCAGTTCAGAGCACCGACGCTCGCCCAGAGCGCGCACCGCTCTCTCGTGCCCTTGTTCTCCGGAGATAAAGACAGACAATAAAAATATAACAGCTCGCCCTCCCCCAAAATAAACATACAAATCCCTGAGTGTGGCAGAGACTGGCTGATAGCCCGATCCCTCGACACGCGGCCGGGCTGTCACCCTGCCGCCGTCACCTCGTCTTTTGCCAACTGGTTGGTTATTAACCCGCAGCTAGGCGCCAGGAGGCCGGTGGAGATTTATTCCTTCCCCGGCCCCCACCCGCGTTAGCCGGCCGGGGAGCCGCGGCCCGTGTGCGCGCGCGCGTGCACACACACACACACACACACACACACACACACACACACACACACTGACGCTCACGGGCGCGAGCGCGCGCACGAGGCGGTGCGTGCACACCAGGTCCGCCGCTTCGCCTCCGCCCTGCGGGGAAAGGCGCTGCTGCATCCAGATGTGCAGGCAGCTGGTGTCCAATCGTGCAGACCTCGGGACGTGACAATGCCTTGGAGGTGCGCTCTCTTCCGCCGCCTTTTAGTTATAAGGGCCTTTTGTGTTCAGATGTCCTTCTCGCTCCGCCGACAAGCTGATGGCACCCCCGACCTTGGAAAAACGCTACCCGCCCGGACCGCCGAGCCGGGGGAGCCTCTGTTACCCATGTCTGCTCGCCCCTGCGGCCGACGCACAGCTTGGGTACCTCCTAGCGGTTCCCTGCTCTGTTTGCTTAAGCATCTCGTTAAGCATAAAGTGTGCAAAGACAAAGAAGAAACTCGGCAACCCACTAACCCGGTCAGCTTAGTCATCACGAAAATCTAAGGCCATAACTCCATTTGCTTAGTCGACCAGCCTCCCGTAACCCAGACAGTCTATACTGGCTGCTACGGGGCCTGGTATCTTGTTCTAGCATCCTTCTCCACTGACAGATGAGACTTGAGAAGTTGATGCAAAGTTATTTACCAAAAACAAAGTAGAATGCCAGGTAACCACCGTAGTGTCCTTCTCCCAACAATCTCTTCGTTGAATGACCTACTGCCCTCCACTGGCAGGCATGCCCCAGAAATCTCTCTTCTACTTAGGTAATTCAGCAGAGACGGAGGAGACCTTGAGATCCCAAAGTTATACATCTTACCACAGTGGAGGCTAATACAGATTCTTGAAAACGAAGATTACCTGAAGTCCTGCAAAGTAACCAGCCAACCCTCTTCTGTTTTGGAAAGGAGGATCACAGGGGGGCTTTTCTTATAATTGCCAGGGCTATGGATAAGTCATCAGCCACCTTTATTTGTATAATTTAAATAAAACATCAACCATCCCAATTTCTCTTTTCTTTCTCAAGTCCAAGAGGTTCTTGTAGAGTCAATAACAAATAAATAAGCTAACAAAAATAAAGCATATTGCAGTTATGAGGGGGCTGTGTAAATGTTTAATATCATATTATCCCCATTTAATGTCATGAAAATGCATTAAAGTTGTACCTTATAGCGAAAGACTTCTGTGATACAATGTACTGTTTTTCTTTCTTCTGCAGTCTAAGAATTATCTCACCCTTGTGAACTCTTGTCCCTCCCTACAATCCACCTTATTCCCTGCTTTCCCTTAGCATGAACACCAAATCTAATCAAGCCATCACCCCCTCAACTCTTCCAAGTCACACAGGAATCACTAATGTCAGTGTCATGGTCTATGATCTATGCAAGTGGGATGTATCTTTTTCTCCTTCTGTACAAATCCAATGCATCATTCAAGGCCAAGCTGACTAGCTAGAAATTTCTCACTTAATAATGTGTTCCAAGACCACCTAAAACACAGGATAGGAACTCCTCAAAAAATATTTGTGGTGTCAGTTCCTATTCCCTTTGGTGTCCTTCTCTGAATGTCATAGTATTTGCTGGTTCTGACAGATGATTAAACCTTCAGATGTGTTGTGTTGTCTTGTGTTGTGTTGCTAGCACTTTTTATATGCAACTTTGCCTGATAACTAAACAGGAAGAGTATTATTTGGTCTCATAGATCAAACAAAAACCTGCCTTTCCGCTCAAATTAGAACTCCACATGGCATGCCTGCATGTCTGGGGTAAGAACAAGAACAATAGTTCAGATTTTCTTCATGTTTGCCAGATACCCACTCGGCTTGATACACATATACTCAACAAATTGATTTTATAACAAAAGCCTCAAATTTACTAAGGCAACACTGTTTAAGGAAAAGTATGAAGCTGCAAATGTTATTGTTTTAAATAAAATAATTTTCCTGATATTTAGCTGTCTTGTTTGTATGACTTATAGTAAGAGGCTTAGGTATTCTTTTATACTTCTGCATCTGAGTACACTTAGAGGACACCAGCAAAACTTGCTCAGGGACAAGACAAAATTTAAAAATCTATAAATGTTTGTTAGAAAAATAGAAAGGCAGGAGTTTAGTAGAATGATTTCCAGCTTTAGTGTCAGTCCAACCTTGCTCAAATCCCATCTGTGTCATTTATTTATTGTGTGTCCAGCAGGTCAAGGCTGCGGTGGCCAGAAGCGGCCACAGCACTCCAGTCTGGGCGACAGAGGGAGACTCCAACTCAAAAAAATATATATATATATATATATATATTTATTGTGTGTCTTGGTCTGTTACATAAACTCTGAACTTTGTTTTTCCCATCAGTAAAATAATGATAGTCCACTTTGTTATTATGTAACATGCAACTAGATGATAGTCCACAGCAATGCAGGAGGCTGCTATTTTATGGGTGTCCTTCATCTTCCCTTAAAAAAAAAATGTGAGAATAGAGAGAAGACTATCCTAATATATTTAGTCCTAACTACCAAAGGCAATAAAGGTGGTATAAATGACTTCTCAATACTTATTGCATTATCACTAACTTAACTACCATAACCATATACCAGCTCATAAAAGGTCTTACAGGAACTGAAGATTTTTCTCTCAGTGAAAAGTTATTACTTGCCTTGGCAAGTAACATATTGAACCAGTAAACATGATGGACAAAGCAAACATGATGGACAAAGCAAAAACTTGATGGAAGTTTTTGTGACATCAGAGTTATGGCGGAAGACACCATAAGAGACAGAACTACTACAGAACTGAAGCAGTGGGGAAGACAGGAAAAGTAGCACCTCTCATTGAGAAGCAGAGAGAGGTCAAAATGGAGAATGATAATTAGAATGAACAAGCTAACATAGGTGCTAACATAACTATGAACAAATATTAATAGTCAATGGAATTCTCTCATTAGAGATTAAACAATGATTTGAGATAAAAAATTCAAGGAGGTCATTCTTCAATCTCTGCTCAAATTCTTTTGTCAGAGTGGCTTGGAACGGAGTGTCAAAAGCATAAAATCATGTCTTTTTCACAATCAGTTACAACATCAAGGTAAATAAAATTGTAGATTGAGAAAGCTTATGAATATAGTTTATCTGCATAAATGTTTATCTCTACTCTTTATCATAGCCCCATTAAAAGGAGTTAAAAGAATAAAAGGAAAAAACAACAAGAGAAAAAGAAGGGATGCAAAAGCAGACAAAAAAATGTCTAAAAGTTCACAAGTAGAAAAACAATTAAACAAGTGAAAAACAAATTATCCGAATAGAAAAAGGTCTACTTTTTCAAGTGTTTGTGTATTGTATTTGTGCATGTGTGTGGGTGGGCACAAGGTAGGGAGTATAGGGAGAAGTTAACAAGAATCAAGCCAATTTGTGCTGCAGGGCCCTTAAAAGTCTCAGAAGTCAGAGGTACCTGGGACCTCTGGAGGTGGAGGTAATGAATAAGATGAAGTCACAGGTTTGTCTGAAAATCTTTGAAATGAACAGTGAAGCCTCTAGTTCTCATCCCCAAACTAGGCTTAAAGTAGACTAACTCTCTAGAGATTGACCAGCACGAAGGAGAAATCCTACAGATTCTGACATGTACAAGAGATCTCCACTCAAATGAATATATTCCTGCCTAGCACCCTCTGGGGAAGCCCACCAGTGGGTAAGCTCTGCTCACATAGCTTCTTTCTAAGGCCCATTCTTTAAGGTGAGAGGAAAGTCAAGGATGCCCAGACATTTGAAAAGCGGCTTCAACATGAAAGCAGAGACAAACAAGTAAGCAAACACACACACATAAATCAACCTGGCTGGGCATGGTGGCTCAAGCCCATAATCCCAGCACTTTGGGAGGCCGAGGCAAGAGGATTGCCTGAGTCCAGGGGTTGGAGACCAGCCTGGGCAAATTGGAGAGACTTTATCTCTACAATAAATAATAATAATAACAGTAATAAAGCTACTTGGAAGGCCTAGGCAGAAGGATCACCTCAGCACAGCAAGTTGAAGCTGCAGTAGCTGTGAACGTGCCACTGCACTCCAGCCTGGGCAACAGAGTGAGACTCTGACTCAAAAATAAAAATAAATAAAATAAATAAAATAAATAAATCAACCTTAGGGAAAAATGATAATGCAGAAATCTTCAATAAAAAACTATAGTTAAAATTCTCACATGATGCTGGATGAGGTGGCTAATGCCTGTAATACCAGCACTTTGAGGGTCAGAGACCAGAGGACTGCCTGAGCTCAGGGAGACCTCACAGCCTGAGCAACATGGAGAGTTCTCGTCTCTACGATAAATCAAAAAATTAGTCATGCCTGGTGGCATATGCCTGTGGTTCCAGCTACTTGGAAGGGTGAGGCAGGAGGATCACCTGAGCCTAGCAGGTTGACGCTGCAGTGACCATGAGCATGCCACTGCACTCCAGTCTGGGTGACAGAGTGAGACTATGACTCAAAAAAAAAAAAAAATTCTCACATGAGTTCAGATACAATCCAATGTAGCAAGAGCAAGAGGAATGTTCAGATGACCAAAAATAAAGCTATTTAAAATTAAAACTATGTAACAAAAAATATAACACAATTTACAGAAAATTGAAATACGAAGTTGAAGAAATATTTCAGAAAGTAGGCCAAAAATATAAAAAACATTTTTTAAAAAAGATAAGTTATAGACTCAAATGAAAATATATATCCAAATACCAGGAGGAAAAAAATAGGGGAAAAAAAAACAGAATGGAGAAAATTTTCAAAGACATACTAAAAAAAAAAGTCTACAATTAGAGTTCATTAAGAACTCAGTATAAACGAATTTTTAAAACCCACACCAAGATACATAACAGTAAAATTTTAGAAAACAAGGAAGAGAAATCAGGAAAGATTAATAAAGGAAAACACATACAAAAGACTGGAAATCATAATGGGATTATATTTGTTAAAAGCAAGAAAGTTGAACAAGGTGAAAACTAACAACTTTTCTTAAACTCATCAAAGAATTGAAGTCACAAGTCAAACCGCCCTCCCCCGATAACATGGAGAAACAGACAAATCCGTAGTCAGAGCTGAGATCTGTTTATCAGGAACAGAAAATGCTGCAGCTATCAACTAGTAAAACACTCAAGTGATAATTTTGGATTGGTAAAGCAGAATTGTTGAGATTAAGTATGGACTAGTGTGGGAAGGAGAAACTCCTGGAGACCACAGTCGGATAGGCCTCCACAATTTTATAAATTTTATCTCTATGAATCATACCAGTTTTCAGGGTGAAAGTCCTAGAAATATCATCTTGAGGCTCTTGCAGGGGTAGGGGAAGGATAACCATTGTGAAAAAGCCCCAAGGATTCTCCACCCTAAAGTCCTACTCTTCTGGGAAAAAGACCTTACCATATCCTTATCTTATTTCCAGAAAGTGTATTTCTCCCACTCCAGTCTCCTCTAGTCTTTCTGTCTCATCTAAGCTGGGAAAATAAAGCTAAGAAACACTTGTAAAATTTATTGTTGAGGGAACACAGGACCACTACACACAGAAATTTAATCACAAAATTACAAAAATTTCCCTTCCCCACACCTTATCACCACACTTCTAGGGCTTAAGTATAATATCAATGAATTATAGCTGAAGAAGCTACAAGACACAGATTTTCTCTGAGGAGAAGTACTTACCCCCAGGACACCATTACACCGTTTCATTAAAGGGGAGTGGGAGACAACATGTGGGAAACAAATGAGAACACATTAGAAGTCATATTTGTACAATTTTTTAAATAATGTGATGTTTAAAGCTGAAAGTTAGAAAGAAAGAAGATGACAAAAAAGGCAAAAAACCTAAAGGAATTATTTCTTTAATTTGAGAAAAGTTTTTCAAAAGCTGTTAGTTACATTTGAATCTCCTAACTCCCTTGTCACCCACAAGCACATTCCTCAATTGCATTTATTTTATGTAAAAGCAAAAATACAGTAAGTTTGTCCTGACTCCAAACTAGAATTCTAATGATATGTGTAGACAATTGCAAAATGATATCTCTCTTCATACTTAACAATGAATTTGTACAAAATAGGTGTTTTTTCTTTCCTAAAATAAAATACTGAAGATTTTTTTTTTAAGGTGCTTAGCAAGCCCAAAGTCAACTAATGGGACAAAAGCAAGGACATTGAAGAAATTTGAAGCCTCTGACACAGCTACAACCAACATTAAACACAGCTCAGCTCCTGGCCAAATTAACAAACCGTTTCACACTAATGACCTATGTACTTTTGTTTTTACTGTACGGTAAACCATGTCTGACTTTCAACAAAATATTATAAAACAAGAAAAAAAATATTCTGAAGAAACAAAGCAAGCATCAGAATCAGACACAGCATAGAGTATGTGACATAGGCGTAGGAATCATTAGAAAGAAAATTTTAAATCACTGAGATTATGCGGGAGGTATCACACTTCCAGGCTTTAAACTTTACTACAAGGCTACAGTAACCCAAAGAGTCTCGTACTGGTACAAGAATAGAGAGGCAGACCAATGGAACAGCACAAAGATTATGCAAGCAAAAACTAGATCTCTCAACAATCTTGTCTTCAGCAAAGCCACAAATAATGACCACTGATGAAAGAAGACCAAATTTAGCAAATGGTGCTGGGAAAACTGACTGACCACATGCAGAAGAATGAAACAGGAACTCTACCTATCATCATATACAATAATCAACTCTAAATGGATCAAAGACCTAAATGTAAAACCTCAAACTATAAGAATCCTAGAAGAAAATGTAGGAAACACTCTTATGCTCATTGGAGTAGGCAATCAATTATTGGTCAAATCCACAAAAGTGAATCCCATAGAAGCTAAGATAAACAAGTGGAACTTCATCAAACTGAAAAGCTTTTGCACAGCAAAAGAAACCATCAAAAGAGTGGGGAGACAACCCACAAAATGGGAAAAAAATTTGCTAATTATGTATCTGACTAAGGCCTAATATTCAAGGTCTACAAGGAACTCAAACAAGTTAAAAGGAAAAAAACAAACAAAAAGTGAAAAAGGATATGAATAGACACTTTTCAAAAGAAGATATATAAGTAGCCGACAGATACATGAAAAAATGCTCAACTTCACTAATCATCAGAGAAATGCAAATTAAACCACAATGAGAAACCACGTAACTCCAGTAAAAATGGCCATCAATAATAAATAAAAAAAACAACAGATGCGGACAAGGGTACGGAGAAAAGGGAGCACTTCTATACTGTTGGTGGGAGAGCTGGTTAGTTCAGCCTCCATGGAAAGCAGTGTGGTGATCCCTAAAAGACCTAACAATTCTTCCAAATCATCCAGGAATACCTCCTCTAGGAATATACCCGGAGGAATATAAATTGTTCTTCAAAAATAAACCTGCGTACGCATGTTTATAGCTGCACTAGTCACAATAGCAAAAACATTGAACCAATCTGCTGCCCATCAAAAGTGAATTGAATTTTTTTAAAATGTGGTACATTTACATGATAGAGTATTACAGTCAAAATGAAAAACAAAATCATGGATTTCACAGAAAATTGGATGGAGTTGGAGACCATCATACTTAGTGATCTATCACAGAAGCAAAGAACTGAATATCACTTGTTCTCACTCATAAGTGGGACCTGAACATTAATCCGCATTAGCACAATGGAGGGATCAGCAGTCTCTGGACTCTGCCATTGCGGGGAAGGGGGTATGGGATACACAAAGGTTACCTGGTCCTAAACCACGAGAAGTGAGGACAAGTTGGAGGCCCAGACTTCACATGCACCCAACCTTCTTGTGTAGCGCCTCCTGATGGATACCCCACATATCTGTAATAAAGTAAAATAAATTTTAAAAGATGTTAAAGGCTTTCATGAAAAAAGTAGATAACATGCAAGAACAGATGGCTATTTCAGATGCATTAAAAATAAGAAGGAAGAGATGGGGGAGAGGAGCTACCACTTACTGAGACACGAAGTTTGACACATCACATGTATTAATGTATTTAATCCTTATGACAGTCCTAGAATATACTATCTACTGTCCTCTATTTGCTAAAGAAGCAATTCAAGGTATGCAAGGCCAAATAACTTAAATCATTTACTTATTTTTTAATGTCTGCCTAGAAATAGCTTGAGAAAACCTTTTTTAAAAAAACAGTTTATTTATGGAGTAACCCTAAGCAACAGAACAAAAAGGGCTTATAATATTCTTCTTCCCACATATATTCAGAAATTACTTTTAAAAAGTATGGTAACTTTTTACACTGAAAATAATATAGTATTGATTGATTTTATGTATGGAAAATATTTGGCTTGTTAAGAATATCTTAGATCCCTAAGTTATGGGCAGAAAGAATGAAGCATTGGTGAATTTCTCCTAGCTAATCAGTTCTAAGTTCTGCCAATGCTTTCTTTGTTGTGTCTTTGGAATACAGTCTTCCTTTTTTAGTCCATTTGCTACCATCCCAGTTCTGTTCCTGGTTTTCTTTTATCTTCTAACATTATCTTTGCCTGAAGTTCTTTAACTTATACATCTTGTGTACCACTGATATATTTATCTTCTGAAAACACTTTTAATCATATCAGCCTGCACTTAACAAAGACTCTCAGTTGCCTACATTTATGTGTCTAAAACCATAGCCTAGCATGAAGAACGCATCACAATCTCAGCAATCCTATTCTCAGTCTTATATCCCCATACACACAATTGCCTTCATCCAAGTCATTCTATACTGTGTCCCAGCTTTCCTGTGTTTGTTACATTCATGTGAGCCTATTCATTTGCAATCCTATTCCATTTTCTCTGCCTATCTAGATCTTATCCATTTTCAAAATCCCATTCTTTCCGTGAGTGTTTATTTTCTCTACAGCATTCCAGGTGCTGATCATCTCTCCCCTTGTGATTTTTATGCCAGTGTTTATAAACCACTTTTAGCAATGCAAAAACTGCTGCAGCATGGTTTAAATCTTCATTTTTTATCAGCATATTGGATTTATATTATTTGATTTCTCAATTACATTTTTAAATGACTTGAGAGTTGACACCAATCAAATGCAAATTTAAAAAAACACCTTTTCAAGCCAAGCCACTATGGTAGGGGTAAAGATATGGCTATGAACAAACCAGACACACTTCCATTTCACACAGTGCATATAGTCTCCACCCTTTCAAGCACCAGCCAGTCTTGGTGAGTTAATGGAGATAAAACTGTATTCAGTGACGGCTTATCCATAATTCCTGCTAGAATATCATAAGTCAGGCTTTTTATGGTGTACGAAGTGCCCATGGAACATGGAAAGCAATGTATCCAGACAAATCTGTATTCCCAGGTTTAAAGTCTAAAGCAAATAAATTCTTTCCTCCTCCATACTCAAATACCTTTTCTCCTGTCAGTAAAATATCCAGAAGCAAATTTGTATTGAATCCTGTTTCAGTGGCCGTCTTTGTCCATTTTCTGTTTCTTAGAATACCTGAAACTGGGTAATTTATTTTAAAAAGGAAAGTATTTTTTACAGTTAGAAAGGCTGAGAAGTGTAAGGTCGGGATGCCACATCTGGTGAGGGTCTTCTTGTTGGTGGGAACCCACTACAGAATCATGAGGTAGAATAGGGTATCATATGGCGAGGGAGCTGAGTATGCTAACTCAGGTCCCTCTTCCTGTTCTTAAAAAACATCAGTTTTCCCCCATAAATAAATTAACTAATCCATAATCCATAAATCCAAAAATAAATTAAACCAATCATAAAGGCAGATTCCTCATGACACAGTTACTTCTTGAAGGACTGCATCTTAATACTGCCACATTGGGGACTAAATTTCAACATGAGTTTTGGAGGGGACAAATATTCAAATCATTGCAGTGCCCTGGGATGCTTTTACTACAGGGACCATGTTCAAAAAAATATTTATATGCTTTGTGAGGTAATCTGTTTTTTGAGACCTAGTGGAGACAAAATGTACATTCCCTCTGGCAAGATATATTCTTTTTTTTCTAAATGTCAATTTGTACACTATACCAAATTCCACCCGCAATAGGTTACAAAGTCACCTGATTTTTCTGGGCCACATTCTCTTCTAAAATTAGAGAATTGTACTTAGTAATCTTCAGCTCCTTCCAGTTATAGAATTCTATCCTTATATACACACCTCCTAGAGGCAGAATCAGAGTGGATGAGAAACAAATTTTTAAAAATTTAGTTGTAAAATGAAAATGGAATGAAGGAGGTCAAAGGGGCAAGGCTGGGGATTCAGATAAGCTCCCATCATCCTTACTAGAACTACTACCCAGCTACCTATGATAGACATGTTTGAGTACAAATGGAGCGATAAAAACTTCACCTGATGGTTCTGGATAAATACTTAGTAACACTGAGTGCTATGGTTCGGTTTGTTTGGCTCCTCCAAATCTTATGCTGAAATTTGATCCCCAGTGTTAGAGATGGGGCCTAATGGGAGGTGTATAGGTCATGGAGGTAGATTCCTTAAGAATGACTTGGTGTCAACCTGGTAGAAATGAGTGAGTTCTTGCTCTGTTAGTTCCCTGGCGAGCTAATTGTTTAAATAAATAAATAAATAAGAGCCTAACATCTTCCTCTCTCTCTCTCTCTCTCTCTCTCTCTTTCTCTCTCTTCTCTCTCTCTCTCTCCCTCTCTCCCTCTCTCCCTCCCTTCCCCATGTGATCTCTATGCAGCCAGCTCTCTTTCACCTTCCACCATGGTTGTAGGTTTCCTGAGGCCCTCACCGGAATCAGATGCTAGTGCCATGCTTCTTGTATAGACTGCAGAATTGGGAGCCAAATAAACCTCTTTCCTTTATAAATTACCCAGCCTTAGGTATTCCTCTGTATTAGCACAAATGAACTAAAACATTTGGCTTTTGAAAAATCTCTTTTATGCAATATAAAATATTTGACAGTAGAAAAACCAGGTAAAGTCCCTAAATTATTCCTTCAGCTCCACTAACAGAGAGGCAATTCTGCATCACAAGGATAGATAAAACCTCTTCCAGTGTTTCCCCAACTTTAATGTGCATATGATTCACCTGGGAATCTTGTTAAAATGCAGATTTTGCTTCAGAAGACTTGGAAGAGGGTCTGCTATTCTCCATGGTAAGCAATGATCCCTAATAGGTCAAAACCCAAGCAATGTGCACCACAAATATAAATACCTTTTAATTTATGCCACCGTGGATGTGATGAAACTGATATAAAGAATATATTTACCAGTGACATCTTGCCATAGTTCAGGTTGGCCATAATTTTCCCCAAATGTATCCTAGCCTGAACCTCCCTTATACCCGCACACTATCCTCTAAGTATTTCAGATTCTAATGTAGGCAACATGCCAAGACTCATGCCTTCACCCAGAAATGTTATCAAGCCTGATTCTCCATAAGTTTAGTTAAAGGCAGCATCCAATCATACATTTCCTCAACATCTTTCTAGACCAGCTGCTAAGCCTAAAGAAGTCCCTCTGGTTGTCCTTATCTGGCTCATCAGGTCTTTCCTATCACAATGATGAGGCTCCAAAAGAGCCATTAACTCCACTTGTATTCACACACCAAGTCCAACTGCCAAGACCCACAAATCCCTTTTAGTACATTGTGGTCAGTGTTGCTTAAGGAACAACAAATGTTGCCACTGAGTATTTGTGGTCTGGATTAAGTTCAAGATTCGTATTACTTGAGCCTATGCAACTCCTAGATGTAGTTCTGAGTAAGCCATGAAATTTCCATAGTTATCCTTTTTGGAGTTCTAGGGATGAGTTACCAGTGATATGTGATAAGCACATCAAGTCAATATTAATCGCCTGAAGCACAATCCCAATCCCAACAAGATGAACTTGTCTAACACTCTATCTGTATTCACATCTGGTATTGTCAAATGAGCAGAGTAGACCCTGACATACAAGGCAGGCAGCAATGCGACAAGTCATCTCTCATCACACACAGTTGCCTTCACAGACTGTCATCTTGGTTCACAGCATTGCATAGTATCAGCTACAGATGCCAAATTTGGATGTATCCTCCAGTTCAAAGATAAGTTTCCTCTAAAAACTATGAAAGAATCAGAACAATAAATACAACCAACTTAACACAACCCAAATGGCAATTGCAACCTGGCATATTCAAGAAAGTCATCAAGAGATGCTGATTAATATCTTTTCTCCAAATTTCCCATGTGAATTCTTTGGGTGAATCTTGTAGTGTGGATTCAGTCCAGTTCTTTCTCTCAGAAGAAAACAAATCTGGGGGCTTTGCCTAGCATTGGACATGATTCAACACCACATGTGAGACAGCTAAAAGTATTATTCTCCTGCTCTATGACATTGTCTCAAGAAAAGTGTGAAGGTTCCTTTTGCTGGCATTGTTACCAGTTAAATACTTCCTTCTCATCATCTCCCACAGTTTTCACTTGTTTCCATTTATCATCTACTTTCAGTCTCTAGTGGAATTCTCCACCTAGCCACAGGGCAGACGGCAGACAGCCTTGCCAAGCCTTCTTCTTTTGTCCCTGTCAAGTAAATAAGAGTCATGTTTAAAAGGTTAAGAATGATGGAACTGCTGCTACTACTGGGAAGTGAGATAGCACTCACAGTCAGACTCTTACCCACATGACATGTGCAAGTCACTGTCCTGCTCACTGTGCCCTTCAGAATAATACTGTCAAATTTGGAGGAATTCAAATCATGTCTCCTTCTACACACACCAGGGTAGTCCCAGACTCAAGATAATTGGATACAGAAAAACAAAGGAGACTTTTGTGAAAAAAGAAAGACATAGAATCACTGGAATTGCATCAAACTCCATTTCTTTCTTTCCAACTCCACATTCCAGAAACTTGTCCAGAGGTGTTCCCCCCTTTTGCTACCCATATATTCAGATGAAACACACATTAACCAAAGTGAATCAAGAAACTTTTCTTGTCTGTCATCACCCAGATTTATCAATAAGTGATTTAATTGCTCATCCCAGTTCTCAACCAAACTTACTCCATGTATAGCCAGACATATCAATTTGTGCATTATTATTCTTTATAGACCAGTTTTTTACATTGCCAACAGCTAAATGTATCCTAGTCCAATGAAATGTGGTTTGGGGGACCAATTAATGCACAGCCTAGTGCTCCATATCCTAAATGGTATTCTCAGCCATTGTTTGGGGGTGACTGGGTAAGCACAGACCAAAGCAGATTACATGTCTGCTTCAGGCAGGATCCATCTGAAGCCAGTTGAGATTACAAATGAGAGCCTTAGGTATTTATTTGTCAGCTCTTAAACTCAGGGAATCTTACCCACAGCCATCTTTAGATGATCATTTTCTTCTTGGCATTTTGTAGTCTGTTACCTTATTAGTAACTTCAACAAGAGGCAAAGGAATATGTCATTTTTCCACCCATCATTTCATAACTTGAAATGCTGTTCTGGTTATATACCTAAGTAGCTATTTCCAGAGACTGGAAGAGAACAGCTTCTACATCCCAGTTCTGTTCTGAGCCACTAATTGTGTTTTTCTGGGTGGCATCTACATAAGTGACTTTAATTCATCCTTGGAATTCCTACAGGAATTTTCATAATTTCATTATTCACAAATGGAATAAGGAAGGAAGGAAGGAAGATAGGAAAGAAAAAGAGGGAGAGAGGGTTCCTGACTGTATGTCAAGGTACTCGGCGAGTCCCAGGTTTTGCTATTCTATGAATATACAGCCCTTAATGTTGACCCTTGTGCAAATATACCCTTGCTTCTTCAGTCAAGGTTTCAAGAACCACTGATGGAATGAGGGCAAACTTCTAGACTGCAGTTGGAGACTTCTATCAGTGAATCAGGAAACCTGCTTTGCTTTAACAAGGAGAGAAATATATGACTAAAACCATTCAGCATCAAGAGCTGGCAGTGTGGGAGCTCCTGTTGTCTGCCCTATATATTGCAGGGCAGGAATATATATATGGATACAACATACCGGTTCAGGGCCATAGTAAGTGGGGTGTTCCTACATTTACCATTTGCATTTTAACACTGAACTTTGCTTAGCTGTTCCTTCCATATTGGAATGAATATGACTTTGAGGTATTTTGGATCTCAGAATTATTTGAGAATCCTGAGTGGTGGGAACAATCTCCACTAAAGCCTAGTAAAAGGGCAATAATTGTCTTTCAAAAGGCCATACCTCATCTTGCCATCAAGTATCTTTAAATCCAATATTCTTCCAGTAGTCACAGCTTGGGGAAGAAGAACAATGTTAAGGACTTTTACAAGAGACTTTAATCTGCATATATCTAGATAGCAAAAACCTTCAAAATAGTTTGTTCATTAGGACATCTCAAATAGTACTGTTTTGAGCTACAACTTTCTGTTAGTTTTCAAAGCCAATTTTTTGTTTTGGACATCATTCAAATTCAGATATTTTGGGTCACTCTATGTATTGAGACTAACAAGATGCCCAGGGACAGAGTTGCAGTGTTTCCCAAACCCAAAATGCCCACAAATTTGTGTGGTTCTTTCTTATCAGCAGGGCCTAACAAACCTGTTATCTTATTTTCTGCTTTCTGTGGACTATTTCTCATGATCTCCATTTCAAGTCACTCCCAAGTGTTTAGCTGATTGAGTCAAAACCTGTATTTTAGTCAGACAGATTAGCCATCTTCAACTAGTCATACGTGCCAGTATTGCTCTCAAATCTTCCTGGGCTTCTTCCTCTGAGAGGAAAACTCTCATATAATCATTAATGCATTATATCAACTTGCATTTCACAGTGACTGAGTCTAAACCTTATGTCACCAAGTTGTCAAAATGCATTGGAGAATGCAACTGCCCTTAGTAGAGAGTGGTGAGCGTGTATCAATCATTCCTATGAGAAAGGAAATTTTGCCTGATTTCTTCTAAAACTAAGACAGAAAAGAAAAAAAAAATAACCAAGACTATCACAGCATCCCAATCATCTTAGCCTATTGCATTTCCTGAACAGCTTTCCCCATGTCTGACATGATCAGTGGAACTATTTGATTTAAGCCACAGTAAACAAGTTAGTTTACAGGAGTCACTCACTTTGTTCCCATAAGACAGAGAATGCGGTTGTAACGCAAGCTGCTGGAAATTAGTATTCTTCCATTGTATCTTAATTTTTATTATTTTAAAATCAATTTTATTGTGTATGTTTGAGGCTTACTGCATAATGTTATGGGATACCTATAGATAGTAAAATGTTTACTATAGTGAAACGGGTTAACATATCTTTCATCTCACATAGTTACTTTCTATGACAAGAGCAATTAAAATCTAATTATTTGACAAAATTCCTAATACAACACAATTTTATTAGCTGTCATCCTTATATTGTGCATTAGATTTCTGAACCTGTTCATTTTATTGGGTTGATGCATAAGTTAATAACCTTTTTCACTTGCCCATGAACTGTAAATGTCACATGATGGTGGACTGGTCATGGTTCATCACATTTTTCAGTTCTCAGATTGACTGATGTGCATCATTGTGGATTAAATCATTTAAATGTCTTCATCAAAGCCCAATTTTCTTCCTGAATGTAGAAAATCACTCAGGTCAAAGAGGCTCTCTTTGAAATGACAAAATTGTGTTTGCCATGCTTTCCCCATGGCATTCTCCCCATACATGGCACAAATGTTTCGAGCCATCTCTGCTGCCTTTACTCCTCTGTTAAACTCAAACAGAAGAATATGTTGAAAGTGTTTACTTTTTCCACTTGACCCTCCATCTTCTTTAGCCAACAAATAGCACTAACCTTCTTCAAATCTGCAAAATGCAAGGTGTTTTCACATGCACAACATTATCACTCCAAATGACAAATGATAAACAAATTCCTATTCCACAGTGTTGCCATGCTAAAAACAAACGTTATGAACTTATGCATTAGCCTAACACGTATCTGCAAATTTGAATCATTAGACCATCATCTGCCTCCACTGCAGGTTTTGAGTTTTGAGTTTTTGATTTTGTTTTGTTTTTCACTTTCCAAACAGTAGTCTCACCATAACCCTAGAATTTAACATTGTAACATCACTATACCCTTAAAGACTTGTTTTGGTCTCTTGATACTCTCCTCCCACTAGACAACAGGTACTAGAGTACATTGTTCACCAGTATTCAATAATTCTATCATCCCAAGATATTCAATTTAAAGATAGCATATTGCATTGGATTCCTCCGTGGAATTCAAGGAAATCATCTTTTCTTTCATCACCTTCCCAGGTAGAGTAAACTCAGCACCCTGCTCCAACACATTCTTCCAATTCTCATCAGCATACTGGATTTAAATTTATACAAGCTGTAATAAATAGGGCATATTTGCGAAGACCCTTTAGAATGGTCTCCTGCGCTGAAGTTAATTTTCTTTCTTTCTGTTAGTAATAACGTGCAACCTGGCAATATGCAAAGTTGACACTTTTTTTTTTCAAATATTTGCTTCAACTTCATGGGGTCTGACATTCTCCCCAACCCCAACCTCCATCAGTTACTTCATTTTCACTAAAAAATCCTGTTATAACCAGTATTTCTGCTGATTTCCCCCTCGTTTTCTACTTCTCAAGCATGTTGCCAATTCTTCAAGGGTCAAAGCTTTATCATCCAAATTCCATTAGTAATATTTGTCCCTGGTAATCTGCCTCAGATCTTTTACTACTTCAAACTTAGGATGGATAGGAAACTACTCTGGCTTCAAAGTTTTGTCATATTTCCATGCTGGCTAGGAAAGAGTAAGTCTACCATGACCTGATTACAACTCTGGACAGAAAGCAGCCACCTGAGAGTTCTAAAAATTCAACAGTAGGAGGCTGAGAAGGAAGAGATATCAAAACTTTGAGAATAACCAGTTTAACTTTGAGTTTTCTCATTTTTCCCCCTTTTTTATCACCCAACTTTGACCCAAGAGTGCCCACTGCACATAGGCATAGATAACAAAACTCCAAAAGAAACTCTTTTTTTTTGCCAGAGGATCAGAAAAAAAAAATGCTCTTATTTACATCTACTATTTTGTTTCAAGCATGTTTGTTATTGCTCATTGAAGCTTTTTTATGATGACTGCTTCAAATGTCCTGTCAGATAATTCTAACATGTCTATCATCTCGGTATTGGCATCGGTTAGTTGTCTTTTCTCATTTAAGAAATTTCTGATTCTTATGAAGAGTGATTTTGGCTATATTTTGACCACTTGAGGTATTATTATGAGACTCTAGATCTTATTTAAGTCTTAAGCTTTAGCAGTCCTTTTCCAATACCATGCCAGTGAGGGGAAGAGAGAGGAGAAAACTTCTCATTACTTCCAGGTTGGGATAGAACTCCAAACTCCCCATGTGGTCTCTACTGGTACCACAGGGAAGGGAAGGGGCTTATTACAACCAGATGGGGGTGGAAGTCCAGCTTCCTCACTCAGCCTTTGCTGAAGAGGATGTAGCCACTGCTTCTGCTGAATTGTAATGACTACAACAGAGTGGTTAGTGTCTAAAATATTTTGTTCTTTATAGAGCAGCTCTTTCCTGGTTTTTTAAGTTTGAGAGAATCAGCTTTTCTTGAATTTTTTTTTTTTTTTTTGGCAGTGCCCATGGGTATTGCCTCCTTCTTCAGCACCTGGTACACAGTATATAAATCAATAGCAACAACAGCAATATAAAAAGAGGGAATTCTGTGAGGTTTTCTTCAAGTCCTAGCTTGTCTGTCTTTTCTCTACCTTCCAAAGTTTTCTATGTTTGCTTCATATATAATGTTCAGGATTTGTAGCTGTACTTAGTGGAAGGACTAGGGAGAAGTTTGTCTATTCCATCTTGTCTTACAATCAGAGAAATCCTAATTATCTTTTAAAAGAGATCAACTCTCTCCAGAAAATGTAAACAAGACTTTGTGTTTCATGATACAATATTCAAAACACTTAGAATACAATCTAAAATTACTCAGAATATCAAAATCAAAGAAAATGTGCCCAATTACCAAGGGAGACAATCAAGAGATGACAACCCTGAGATGACTCAGATATTGAAATTATCAGAAAAATACATTAAAGCAGCTATTATAACCCTACTCTGTGAGGTAAATGTGAAAATTCTTAAAGTGAATGAAAGGTGGAAGTAACAGAAACCATAATAATGAACCAAATAAAATCTATAGAACCAAAAACACAATATTAAGAAAAAGAAGAATATCAGTGAGGGCTCAATGGCAGAATGCAGATGAAAAAGGAAAGAGAGAATTAAGTTAGGCTAAAGGATTATCCAATCTGAAAAATAGAAAAAGAGATTGATAGGATATTAACAGAGCCTTGGGAACTTGTGAGACAGTATTAAATGGTTTAATATTTATATCATTGGTATCTCAAAGGAGAAACAATATGTAAAAAAAAAAATCTAAAGAAATAATACTGAAAACTTCCCACATTTGAAGAAAGTCATAAATCTGTAGATTTAGGTAGCTCTACAAACCACACACAGGTAAACTCAAAGAACACCAAACCCAGGCCTATAAGAATAAAATTGCTCTAGATCAAAAATTAAGCCATAAAAGGATCCATAAAATGACACATTTCATACAATTTGAATGACTATGGATTTCTCATCAGAAACCGGGGAGACCAAAAAACTGGAACAATCTCTTTGAAGTGCTGAAAGAAAATAACTGCCTCATACCTGAGAAATGAAATGGGAAAAAAATTATTTAAAAAAAAGAAATTAAGAAAATAACTGTCAATCCTCAATTCTGTGTCTTGTGAAAATATCCTTAAATGATGGCAAAATAAAAATATTCTCAAATGAAGGAAAACTAAGAATTTCTTGTCAGCAGACTTGCTGTAAAATAAATGATAAGAGAAGCTTTCTGGCTTAAGGAAAATGATACCAAAGAAATATTTGGAACTTCAAGATAAAGGAAGAGCAACATAAGTGGATATAAATCTGGATAAATACTTTTTAAAAATTATTTTTTCTCCTAATTTCTTTAAATATATATAGCCATCAGAAACAAAAACATTTTCTGACGTGGATTTTCTGTTTACTTAGATGTAAAGCATATGACAGCTAAAAGAATCTAAAAGAAAAGTTAAAAGGGAAGGTTTCTACACTTTGCTTGAAGTAGCAAAATATTCACTCTAAGATTGTTAAAGGTTAAGTAAATATATTATAATCCCTGGAGCACATGTATGCTATACAATATGTAGGCAAAAAGCCAACAATAATATAAAATAGAATGTTTTCAAAAATCAATCCAAAAGAAGGCAGAAAAGGTAAAAGAATACTACCAAATACCTTATGCTCATAAATATAAAAATATAGATAAGACAGGATATTTGAATGACAGGACTACCAAAATTCACTTAAGAAGAAATAGATAAAATGAGTAATTTCATATCCATTAAATAAATTACATTTGTAATTATAAACCTTCCCACAAGAAAATCCACACCCAGATCATTTAACAAGCAAATTCTGTCAAACATTTAAAGGAGAAATAATACCAATTCTGTACACCTTTTCCAGAAAATGAAAGAGAAGGGACCAGTTCCCATTTTGTGAGACCGGCATTACTCTGATACCAAAACCAGACATATTACAAGAAATAAAAACCATAAAAAGGTATCACTTATGAATAAGGACACATTGTCAACAAAGTAGTAGCAAATAGAATATTTCAACATGTGCAACTTGTTAGAAAGATAATGTATCATGACCAATTGGAATTTTTCCAGTAGTTCAAAACTGATTCACTATTAAAGTACCAGTCATTATTGTTCACAATATCAACAGAGGAAAAATGACACAATCATCTTGATAGATGCTAAAAAAAAAAAAAACCTTTGCAAAATTCACAGCCATTGATATAAACCTTTAGCAAACTAGGAATTCAAATTTCATTAGTCTAATCAGGAATATCTAAAATACCTTTGCATCCTGCATCATACTTAATTATGAAAAAAATGAATGCTTTGTTCCTGATAATGGGCAACAACAAAAAAAAAAACCTCTAAATACTACATTATATTTACTAATCAAAGTCTTTTTCCTGAGATCAATAATGAGGCAAGATATCTACTTCCATTTCTTCTACTTATTGTTGTTGAGAATTCTTGCCAGTGCAATAAAGCAAGAAAATATTAAATGGTCTACAGATTAGAAAGGAACAAATAAAATTATCTCTGTTGCAGGTAACCTGTCTACATAGAAAATCTAAAGGAATCTATTAAGAATATTCTAGAAATAATAAATGAATTTAGCAAGTTTGCAAAATGCAAACTCAATATACAAAAGGTCATTGTATTTTTTTTATTTTTTTTTTTTTTGAGTTGGCGTCTCACTCTGTCGCCCAGACTGGAGTGCAGTGGCCGCTCCCGGCCACCGCAGCCTCAACCTGCTGGGCTCCGGCGATCCCTCCGCCTCAGCCTTCCGAGTAGCCGGAATTACAGGTGCGCGCTACCATGTCCAGCTAATTTTTTATTTATTGTAGAGATGAGGTCTCACCAAGTTGCCCAGGCGGGTCTCGAACCCGCGGGCTAAGGCAATCCACTCACCTCAGCCTCCCTAGGCGCATTTGTATATACTAGCAACAAAAACCTGGAAATCAAAATTCAGGAGGGAAAATTACCATTTAAAATAGCATCAAAAATACACATAAATGAAATATGTGTAAATCTAACAGTATATGGCAGGATAACTATGCTGAAAAATATTAAACACTGATGAAGTTAAAAAATATCTAAACAAATGGAGAGATATACTGTGTGTGTATAAATTGTATTAATCAATATTGTTGAGTGGATAATTCTCTCAAAATTCATCTATAGTTTTAGGGAAATCTGAAACAAAATTTCAACAAGATTTTATATAGATATTGGCAAACTTATTTTAAAATGTATAAGGAAAAATAAAAGGAACTAGAATAGCCAAAACAATTTTGAAAAAAAAAAATTTGATCATTTACGTTACTTAATTTCAAGACTTAATATAATGTTACAGTAATAAAAATTGTGTAATACTGGCAAAAAGACAGATACATATAATGATGAAACAGAATGAGAAAACCATAAATAGACCCAGAAAATATAGGAAATGATTTTTTACAAATACATAAGTTTAGTAGAGTGAAATAGTCTTTTCAACAAAGAAGGTTAAAACATCCAAAAGAAAAAAGAGAGAGAGAGCCTCAACATTCAACACATACTCCACACCTGACAAAAAATGACCTCAAATGAATCAGGCCAAAATGTGAAACATAAAACTATAAAACTTTTAGAAGAATACACAAAAGAAAGTTTTTGTGACTTTGAGTTAGGCAAAGAGTTCTTAGGTATGATATAAAAGGCATCAGTCATTTAAAAATAAGTTGATGAAGTGAATTTTATACAAATTAAAACATCTTGATCTCTGAAAGACATTGTTAAGACAATGAAATAAAAGTCACAGACTGGGAGACAATATTTACAAATCTCATTATTGACAAAAATACTTATGTCAAGAATAAAGGTTTCACAATAACAAATGAGAAAATTAACAACTCACTAAAAAATAGACATGTTTGCAAAATAAATATACAGGTGGAAATAAGCACAAGAATAAACGCATAGCATTATTCATAATGGGAAATTATTTAAATCACAGTGAGATATCACCAAACACCCACTAGAATGGTTAAATTAATTTTTAATTAATTAATTTAATTAATTTAATTTAAAGTTATTAACAATACCAAACTGGTGAAGATGTGAAACACAAAAACTTCTATACATGACTGAAGGGAATGTAAGCCACTTAGGACAACAGTTTGGCAGTTTCTTATATAGCTAAACACTACTTACCATATGACTCGGCAATCCCATTCCCAGTTATTTATCAACGAGAAATAAAAATTTATGTTCACTCAAAAACTTGTACATGGCTTTTTATATCAACTCAAATTAATAATTTTCAAAAAAATGGCAACATGACTCAGCAATCATACTCCCAGTTGTTTATCCAAGAGGAATAGAAATTTATGTTCACACAGAAACCTGTATATGGATGTTTATAGTAGCCTAATTTATAATTGCCAAAAACTGGTAACAATTCAAATGTCCTTTAACTGGTGGATGATAAACAAACTCTAGTACATTCGTAAAAAAGGAATATGACTCAGTAATTTTTTTAAAAACCAGTGAACTACTAATAGAACAAGAATGAATCTCAAATACTTTATACTAAGTGAAAAAAGCCACAGACTCAGTTGGCTATATAGTATATGATTTCAAGTACATAACATCATTTGAAAGGCAGAACTACAGGGACAGAGGAAGATTAGTGGTTGTCAGGGGTTGGGACTAGAGAGGGACTGATGACAAAGGGGTATCAGAAGAAACTTTTTTGGGTGACAAAACTATTATGTATCTTGATTGTGGTGGTGGTGATTATATAATTATGCATGTTTCACAGCTCATTAAACCAAAACAAAAACTCGCATTTTACTATATGTAAAATTAAAGCAATCATAGAAACATTTTAAAATAAATTAAAATCTAATCTTGTTAGAGCTTCTCTCCATGTGGTTTCCATCACCCCAGTATGTTTTTGCCTTATATCTAGCCACAATTCTATTGCTATAGAATAGGTGGAAAACAGACTTTTTGGTATCAGTATTCTCCATCATAAAAATATTAACTCTGCCTGGAATTATTCACTAGTACAAATCCTTACTATATAGGCCCACAAAGAGAAATGAGATTAAATTTTTACAGGTAGCAGGATAAAAATATTGTAGCAATGCTGTTTTTTATGTAGACACAGCAAAACAACTGCAAGCTGTTCAATAAACTATTAAGAAAAAATCTCAAGTGAATAGACAAATAAGAAGGGAACGTACAAGGTGGGGAAAAGGGAAGCATACACAAAAACAAAGGAAAGATAAAGTTGGAAAGGGAAGACAAGATAAAGGGGGAATCGAATACAGTAGAAGAAGTAAGGAGTATATGATATTTTTATATCTTTCTTCTGCACAATACATTTCTTATGGCTGTAGCTATAAAGCAAAAATGAAGTCAATTGGGTACTAAGTGTTACTTCTTACATTTAGGTAAGTTGGATTAAATTTCTCACACACTGAAACAAATTACTAACTCTTCCTCATTTCAAAAATATCGTCAATTATTTTCCCTTATTGCTAGCATAAAAAATATCACTGTCTTTCTCAGAAAATGAAATTGTCTAAATATTAATTTATGAGTAGCTCTGATGTCAGTTCTCATATCCTTTAAATGTAGAAAAACTGCTATCTGTGAAAATGTTAAGCTGAAAATCAACTTATAAGCCAGATAAAGACCACCATAAAGTTATCAATAAACTGTGCAGTGCTTTAACATTTATAACAATACAATATGGCCTGAGTATCTTCATGCCATAGGAAATAACTTCTTCATTAAAACAAAAACACCAAACCCTTCAAATCATGCTTTTATTCATTAAAAAACCAATGAAAATACATAGAAATACAGACTGGCAAACACAATATAAATTAAAACTAAGAGAAGACAATATACCCAATTCTGAGGATTTCCATGAAATACATTGTCTATTGGGATAAATTGAGAATAGTTTCTAACTATACACTATAAAACTAGTGTCTATGCATTTTAGCCTAACCTTAAGAGATAAATATAAGAGAACAGAATACAATTAGCACAAAAGTTAAAAGACACAAATAAATTCCACCTACCTTCTAATGACTGGTACCTAGACTTGAACCTAGTCATCCATATTTAATTAGACATATACAGAAAATATGCACATTTGTGTGTATATATACAATGTATTATATGTGTATGTGTATATATACGGTATATATGTGTACAAATGCGTGAATAATATATAATGTGAAACCTATAGAAAGATACTTCAGCCTAAAAACAAGAAATATTCTGAAGAACAGAAATAATACAATTGTGAAAATATTTAGTATAGGAAAACATAAAGATGTAGTGAAACTCTACTAAATATTCTCAAAAACTTGAAAGTACACAGTCCTTCTGACATACCAGCAAGGAACCATAAGAAGAGAAATGGGTAAAGTGAAGACAGAAAAGCAAAATTAATCAGTTAAAATAGGACAAGAATATAAGAAAATAGAAAAAGTTAACGTTTACATTTGTATGGAACTAAGGCAGTAAACCAGCTCATCTCAGTAGTTGGTAGAAAGGTGTCCAGCAAATTAACTCACCCATGCCTAATAAAAGCATATCGTAAACTAGGTGGTGAAATAGGAAAAAAGGGGCATTCACTATGGAGGAGGAAGGTTTGAATATTGGATGCTTGAGGAGAGATGAGCAACATGAACAAGTCATCCAAAGGGTAGGGAATGATGGACTAGGGAAGCACTGCATTTCTGGCCACATCAGCACATACTTGAGAAGAGTAGGTGAGGAATTTAAAAGATGGGACATTTCCCCGCTGTTTCATATTCTATTTACATATGGATAAGACCTTCAGTGAAATTTGTGTATAGCTTGATTCAATGGTGAGAGTGAGGCTGTCTGTCCTAAAATGCAGGCAGTCTCTCTACACAAAGTTCAAACCAGAACTTCAGGCCTTAATATTATGAGATGTTTATGTGAGTCATTGATCCACAAAAGTATACTCTTCTCACATTGCTGATGTGAACATTTAACATGAAAGGTTTATATATGCAATTCTTTGGAATCTCTCACTAAAAGTCAGTAATCCCTGTCCATCCCAAACAACCAAAGAACAACATATCTGCCGATCTGATTGGCATCTGCATTCTACCATGCATGGTGCCAGGCTGGCCTCTCTAACGGCCTTCAGTTCTGGCCTTATTCCTTTTTTTTTTTTTTTTTTTGAGTTGGAGTCTCACTCTGTCGCCCAGACTGGAGTGCAGTGGCCGCTCCCAGCCACCGCAGCCTCAACCTGCGGGGCTCCGGCGATACTTCTGCCTCAGCCTTCCAAGTAGCTGGAACTACAGGCGTGGCTGCCACACCTGACTCATTTTGATTTATTGTAGAGATGAGGTCTTGCCAAGTTGCCCAGGTGGGTCTCGAACCCGCGGGCTCAGGCAATCCACTCACCTCAGCCTCCCAAAGGCACAGGATTACAGACTGAGCCACCAAGCCCGGCTAGTTCTGGCCTTTCTAATGGCCTTCATCTTTGTGTTGAAATGCAGAGCCTCTTGAAGCCCTGCTTCATCAGAAATATCAAGGAAAAAGAAGCTTTTTAGAAAGTTCTGCTAGCCGGGCTCGGTGGCTCAGCCTGTAATCCCGCGACTTTGGGAGGCTGAGGTGAGTGGATTGCCTGAGCCCGCGGGTTCGAGACCCGCCTGGGCAGCGAGACCTCATCTCTACAATAAATCAAAAAATCAGCTGGGCGTGGTGGCGCATGCCTGTAATTCCGGCTACTGGGAAGGCTGAGGCAGAAGGATCGCTGGAGTCTAGCAGGTCGAGGCTGCGGTGGCTGGGAGCGGCCACTGCACTCCAGTCTGGGCTACAGAGAGAGACTCCAACTCAAAAAAAAAAAAAAAAAGTTCTGCTGGAGTCTGAGTCTCTCAGCATACATTTAGATTAAGAAATATGTGTATCACTGATCGTCACCAAAGAGATTTTGTTCTCCAGGGAGAGAAATGTCCATCCCAGAGACATTTTTTGACTTTGATAAGTGGTAAAAGGGTGTTATTGGCATCTAATGGGTAGGGACCAGGAATACTGCTAAGTATTTTACAGTGCACAGAAAAATTTTTTGCCACAAAGCATTATCCCATCCAAAATATCAACTGTGCCAAGCTTGGGAAACACTAATCTATATAGCTATTTCAACATCTATATCCTTATTTGTATCTATTTTTATTTTTTAAATTTTTTTATTTTAAAGATGTAGGGTATGATTCAGGGTTAGGTATACAAATGTTCACTATGCAGGTACCCTTGTTAATGAGGTATGCCTCCCCCCACCTCCCCTGGCAGTTTCTCACTAGTGCCATTCCCTTTCTTATAGTATTATGATAATTGTCCAAGGTCCGCTCATGAGTGAGAACGTGGTACTCAGTTCTTCATTTCTGTGATAGATCACTCAGTATTACAGCCTCTAAGTCCACCTAAGTTGCTTCAAAGTTCATAATTTTGTCCTTCTTTATGACTGCATAATATTTAATTGTGTGTATGTACCACATTTTTTAATCCAGTCCTCTTTTGATGGGTTGCATGGTTGGTTCCATGTTTTTGCTATTGTGAATAATGCTGCAACAAATATGCATGTTCAGGTATCTTTTTCATAGAGTGATTTGAGTTCCTCCGAGTATATTCCCAGTAGGGGGATTGCAGGGTCTCATGAGAGGCAGATTTTTAGATCTTTTAGGAATTGTCACACTGTTTTCTACAGAGGTTGTACTAGTTTATATTCCCACCAACATTGTAAAAGTGTTTCCTTTTCCCCTTATCCTCTCTGTATCTGTTGTTTTTTGAGTTGATGATGGCCATCTTAACTGAAGTTAGGTGGTATCTCAGTGTGGTTTTATTTTGCATCTCTTTGATGACTAGTGAGACTGAGCTTTTTTTTTCATGTTTCTGTTGGCTGCTCGTATGTCTTCTTTTGAGAAGTATCTATTTATATCTTTTGCCCACTTTGTAATCGGGCTGTTTGCTCTTTTCTTTTCAGCATGTTTGAGTTCCTTGTAGATCCTAGATGTTTGGTTTTTGTCAGATATACAGTTGGCAAATATTTTTTCCCAGTCTGTGGGTTGTCTCCCAGCTCTCCTGATGGTTTCTTTGGCTTTGCAGAAGTTTGTCAGTTTGATGAGGTCTCATTTGTCTATGTGTCTACTTTTAACCCAAGTACTTGTTTGGAATCTCTGGTAATTTTTGGAGTCTGACATGTTTGGAGTCTTCTAATTGGTATATTTGGCATAAGAGATCACCAGATTCATTAGAGACTCATTGGAGCCCTTGAATGGTGTCTTCAGTAATATTGGCCATTCAGAGTCAGTTTCTGCCTAAAGTTATAGAGTCCTGGTTTATGTAGCCACATAAATTCTGAAGAGCAACAGATCATCTAGTTGGAAACGGAAACTTCCTCAGGTCTAAGGATTGCACTCAGGGGACTAATAATATTACTGTGGCATTTATTTAAAATAATAACAAAAAGGAGACTAGCCTTAAGCATGAAATATCTACATGATTATATTTTCAAATACTTGGATAACTGGAACTTTTTTACTTGGCATTATAGTACATTAGTAACATAAAAGTAAATTTAATTTACTCTTAAATGAATCTTTAAATGTTTATCTCTGAGAGGCACTGAAAGTACAAAACTTAGGTTCACCCTGGAGAATGAATAGATAATTTATAATATAAAGTAAATTAGAGAAAATTCTTCATTTCTTTTTTAAACTGAGAAAGCATAAATGGTAAAAATTCCCACAGACAAAAAAAGTTCAAATGAGGGAGGAAGTGAGAGTGAAGCTGAAAACTTCTTTGGTTTGCAAATTCCAATTCTTTCTGTAAGACTAAAAAGATAAAACTAAGTTTTGAACTATCATTTTAATACATTAAAAATCAATTTTGTTCAGCATGGTACTGGTACAAAAATAGACACATAAGCCAATGGAACAGAATTGAGAACTCACAAATAAAACCGCTGGTATACAATCATCTCATTTTAGATAAAGTTGTTAAAAACAAACTCTGGAGAAAAGGCACCCTATTCTGCAAATGGTGCTGAGAAAATTGGCTAAGCACGTGGATGAATGAAGCTAAATCCCTTCCTCTCACTATATACAAAAATCAAGTCAAGATGGGTTAATACCCTAAATGTAAGACCTCAGACTGTGAAAATTCTAGAAGAAAACATAGGAAACACTTTTCTTGACATTGGTCTAGACAGTGAATTCATAACCAGGACCTCAAAAGCAAAAGCAGCTAAAGACAAAATTGACAAGTGGGACCGAATCATACTCAAGATCTTCTACACAGCAAAAGAAACCACTGGTCAAGTTAACAGACAACCTACAGAATAGAAGAAAATACTAACAATCTATGCATTCGACAAAGATCTGATATCCAGAATCTACAAAACAACTCAAATGAATCAATAGGAGAAAAACTAATAATCCCATTAAAAAGTGGGTAGAGGACATGAACAAACACTTCTGAAACCAAGACATACAAGCAGCCAACAAACATGAAAAAATGTTCAACATCACTAATCATCAGAGAAATGCAAATCAAAATCACAGAACACCAGTCTGAATGGCGTATATTAAAAAGTCAAAAAGCAACAGATGTTGGTGAGGATGTGGAGAGAAAGAATGTTCCTACACTGATGGTGGGAACACAAGCTAGTTAACCCCCATGGAAAGCTGTTTGGAAATTTCTCAAAGATTTAAAAATAGAAGTACCACTCAAACCAGCAATCCCACAACTGAACACGTACCCTAAGGAGCACAAATCACTCTACCAAAAAGACACCTGTATGCATGTGTTTTATCATAACACTGATCACAATAGCAAAAACATGGAACAAACTTAGGTGCCATCAATGGTGAACTGGATAAGAAAAATGTGGTACATATACACCATGGAATACTATGCAGCCATAAAAAGAACAAAATCATGTCCTTTTCAGCAACATGGATGCAGCTAGAGATCATCATCCTGACTGAATTATCACAGAAACGGAAAAGTGAATACAATATGTTCTCCCTAATAAGTGGGAGCTACACACTGTATGCACCCAGGCACAAGGATGGGAACAACAGATAATGGGGCACTCCTAAAGAGGCAGGGAGAGAGAAGAAGGTTGAAAACTATCATGTTTACTACCTGGCTAACAGGCTCAATGGAAGCCCAAGCCTCACCATCACACAATATTCCTGTGTAACAAACCTGCACATGTACCTCCTGAATCAAAATAGAAAATCAAACAATCAATATAAAAATAAAAGACAAGCCGGGCTCGGTGGCTCAGCCTGTAATCCCGCGCCTTTGGGAGGCTGAGGTGAGTGGATTGCCTGAGCCCACGGGTTCGAGACCTGCCTGGGCAGCGAGACCTCATCTCTACAATAAATCAAAAAATTTAGCTGTGCGTGGTAGCACGCGCCTGTAATTCCACCTACTCGGAGGGCTGAGGCGGAAGGATGGCCAGAGCCCAGCAGGTCGAGGCTGTGGTGGCCGGGAGCGGCCACTGCACTCCAGTTTGGGCGACAGAGTGAGACTCCAACTCAAAAAAAAAATAAAAATAAAAATAAAAGACACTAAAAGCATTAAAAATTCAGTTTTATTGTAAGTATAGCAAAAGAATTAAATATTGTGTTGTTTTATGGGCATTTTTTAAAGTCTTTATAACACCTAAGAAAGTGTCCTATGTTAGACTTATGAAAGCATTGGTTAAAATCCATTTTAAAATATTTGAAAAATTGATTGACTGCATTAATTAGTTTTACTTATAGTTATATAAAGTGTGAATTTTGGATTAAGGATTAAACAGACATAATTGACTTACAAATATAAGTGAGAATTTTTTTATGCATATAAAAATTCCATCATAAAACTAAGTTTTACAAAGTATCTCTTGGTATCCACACTGCTTTGGGTCTCTCTAATTATGTCATAAGATAAAAGAAAACCCACAGAGAGAAAGCCTTGCTCAGAGAAGACTGCATTACTCCATTATAAAATTCTTCTCCTTCTGCATCATGGCATTATGTTTATGAGTACATGTTTGAGAAGCAGACTTCCTGGGTTCATTTTCTGTGGCTCCACCACTTAATGGTGGTGTTGCCTTGGGAAAATTATTTAATTTGCTTATCCATTCTCTGACTCAGTTTATTCATCTATGCATGATAATGACAATAGAACTTGCCCTGGAGTAATATTTTTAAGAATTGTCATAATGTATGAAAGATGGATGGTATTATTATACACATGTTACTAAACATTAAACTCTTTCTCCCTATTTCTAGGAAATACAGGACTGTTGTTTTTTTAACATGTTAGGTACCCAATCCTAACAACCAGAATGGGAATTCGTTAGCCAAAAACTTTCAAAATTTATCTTTGACTTCAACAAATTGTGAAAGAAATATAAGGTTTCTTTTACTAAAATGTTATGTTACATTAACTCATTTCACAAATACAAAAAATGTACAGAGTTGAAAATAAAACATGTTTCATGGAATTCTGTCTAATACTCAAAGAAAACAGAATGAGTTAACATTTGAACTAAAGGAGACATAGGATTTTCACAGTGATGGTGACAAAGATGTGGGAATGATTGACATTTGCTGGAATGCTTACTGTGTAATACATGCTCTTTTGGATACCTGACATATGATTGCTCAAATGGTCCTTAGCACATTCTTGAAAGTGGGCACTACCGTGAATCCATTTTTGTAAATACAGAAGCTAATACATTAAGAAGTTAAGTAGCTTACCTAGGTTTGAATGGGTGATGTGTGACAGAGAAGTCATTACAACAAAAAGGTTGAGACTTGTGACTATGAGAACTGATATTTTAACTTTTATTATAGTAATAATAACGTGCTTGTATGAAACAACAAGGTTAATAAAATGCTTTTTATGTTAACAATAACTGGTAACTCTTTCCACTTATGTGTCAGGAGCTGGTTTAAGTGCTTTACATATGTTGACTCTCTTAATACAAGAACTTTATGAAATAGATTATTGTTATTAAAACTAAGGCCCAGGAAGGCTAAGCGACTTGCCCAAGGTGTGTGTGTGTGTGTGTGTGTGTGTGTGTGTGTGTGTGTGTGTGTGCGCGCGCGCGCGCGCGTGCGTGCTGTGGAAAGGTAAAAGGGTCAGATCACATCAGACAATCTGGATCAAAAAAGGCATACTTCACCAGGCTCCGTGGCTCAGCCTGTAATTCCGTGCCTTTGGGAGGCTGAGGTGAGTGCATTGCCTGAGCCCGCGGGTTCGAGACCCGCCTGGGCGGGCGAGACCTCATCTCTACAATAAATCAAAAAATTAGCCGGGCATGGTAGCAGACGCCTGTAATTCCGGCTACTTGGAAGGCTGAGGCGGAAGGATCGCCGGAGCCCAGCAGGTTGAGGCTGCGGTGACCGAGAGCGGCCAACTGCACTCCAGTCCGGGCGACAGCGTGAGACTACAACTCAAAAAAAGAAAAAAAGAAAAAAAGGCATACTTCCTCTTACTATGAAAAAAACTCTCTAATTTAAAATATTAAATTAAAAATACATATTGTATATTTTAAAGTGATGAAAAAAGCCTAATTATTGAGTAAATCATTTAGTACCCATGCTGGTTTATAAATTCTTATTTTTAACTAACACTTTTTAAATGTATACTAAACTTTTTCTCCCTAGTTACAATTCTAGTCTGAGTATTGAAATTTATACAAACAAATTAGATTCAAAGAAAAGTCTCTGTTTCAAGACAGATTCTTAAAAATTTTCCTCTATTTGAACTAGATATTAAACAGATTCATGAAATTTTCATTGCCAATCTGTGCAAAACATTTATTTTTAAAACCTCGCTTTTACATTATCTATGCCAAGTAAAATAGAATATTATTTGGATTAAATGTATTTGTGACATTTATAAACTTCACTATTTGCAGGGAGGTCTATTTGGCTAAATTTAAAAAGTGGCACTGAGACGAAGCAACTAAAGTGTTAAATACTAGCTTACTTTTCTATTTCAGACATAATTCTGTTTAGGTATAGATGGTCTTCATAACCTATGGTAGAAGCAATCTGGTACCATACCCAGATCTCACCCACATTTCAAGTAATAGGGGAGAAATAATATAGTTTAGGTTAGTTGAAGGCCTTGACTGGAGGCCACAGCTTCTGTGGCTTCTAAATTGTTTAGACAAGAATTTGAGCTTGGTTGCTCCTTTCTTACATTCTTTCATAAAAGGAGAGAGGGATGTCCAATGGGTGACATTAATAAAAGAAAAAAGAAAGAAAAGAAAAAAAAAAAATATATATATATATATGTATTATCAGAGTTGGACAACATGCATCACAAGCTCTGATTCCAAGAGCCTGGAAGAAGTGAAAGGCAAGAGGATGGTTCTCAAACTGAAAACTGATGTGAGAAACCCAAGCTCCAGCAGTACAGTGATTTGCCCCCACACCTGCACATGCCGAGTCTGAACACAACCAAGCTGACAACACCAATTTAAAAAGAGAATACAGTATCAGAGAAAAATTGCAGACACAAAGCACTGCCCAAGAATGGGAGAAGCAGAAGCAGACTAGAATGAATTATTGCGATTAGCCCCACGAAAAAGCAGGTAATCTCTGCCCCAGGTACAAGGAGAGTAAGGCCACAGGTCTTCCCCACTCAGCTACAACATGAAGAGACCCTTTGGAAATTGATGGTATGAGGCTGAAAAGTAAGATCACGCAAATCCTATATAGTGTTATCTACCCTACCTGCATATATGTGCTGGTGAGACTTGCAAAACAGGAACCTATTAACTACCAGCCCAAACAAATGGCTTATTTCAGTTAGTTAAGCTCCTGGGAATCACATGCATAGGGACAGCCCTACAAAGTTCAGGCAAAGGGAATATTTTTTTATGACTTTCATTTCTGGAGCTCAGGCTGGCTGGGTTTCTGAACCATGACTTCAGCTGAAGACAACTATAAAGCAAAATACATTTATATGTTTTTGAGATAAGATGGCAGACAACTGTCAGGTCTCAGTCCAGGTGAAGGCAGGAACCCAAAGAAGGAAAGAGCTCTGAAACTAATATTCCTCTGAGGGTATTAGCTAAACCTGGAGAACATGTGATTTTGTTATCATTTCCTCTAGGGGTGTGTGGCCACTGGTAGAGAACTAAGGGAGAGACTGGCTATACGGTTTCTTTATCCTTGGCCCACAAGGAGATTGTATTTCCTATTTCTTTTTACAATTATGTTGGGGACATACATCTAGTTTGGTCAATAGAGTAAGTTCAGAACTTACGTATGCCGTTTCCACAACAGACCTTAAGGTAATCCTCAAGATCCTTAGTTTTTTTTTAAGCTACAAGTAAACAACTTCTTGACAGAGGCCTTAGAGGAGATGAACCCAGGATAGCCACCTGATTTACATCCAACTATGACATGAACAAAATAATAAAGTTGTATTACTTTAAGTCGTGAATATTTTGACTACAGCAGCTTGTGAACTGTATGCTGAGAAGTTCAGGAGACTACAAAGAGACCCTCAACACCACAAATGCGAAAAAAATGGATCAACTCACTTTGCATACCCAAATCTAAGAAACACACAAAGAACGTTATCCTAATTGAAGAGAAAAAAGAAGGAAGGAGTTTGAAATATTGTAAACACAAATGTGTGTGCACATGGATATTAGATCCTGTTCACATCTCCTGGATTGTGAAAAAAAAATTCAAATTTAGAATTTAGGTTAAAATGATCTCAGATTATAGTATAGCCTAGAGTCTGGCACACAGACACAGATCTTTTCTGAAGGAATTCATCTTTATCCCAGGCACCAGAAAACTTCCACAAATAATTTTACAGGGACAATGTATGTATCACACTAAAATCACTGGATCAGAAAACAAAGCAGCATGAGCAAAAACAGGATAAACAGCAGACAGCAGAAGCACAGAAAAGAGATTATATTTTGGAATTATAAGAAACATAATTCTATGATTACTATGCTTAAAAAAAAAACTAGATTGAAAGTTTTCGTAGGAATCAGAAAACTATAAAGAATGACCAGCAAACTCAAAGAGGGCGCAACTAGAACTTGTAGAATGGAAAAGTGCAATACCAAAATTCATGACTATAAGATGCATTTATATTATTACTAGTACTTCCTTGAAATTGAGAGGTTCACAGTCTATGGCAATATTGGTCATATTTCATTTTAATGACTAAAGAAACATGCATTAAAATAAAACTTTATTGGAAAATTTTAATAGCAGATGAGACAAAGCTAAAGGGAGAATGGGTGAAAAGCACAACAGGTAACAAGAAACTGTTTAGAAATATACACAATAAGAAAAGGAAATTTATGCTGTTCCAGCTACTTAGAAGACTGAAGCAGAAGGCTGCAGTGGCCATGAGCGTTCCACTGCACTCCAGACTGGGTGACAAGAGTGAGGCTCCAACTCAATAAATAGATTAATTAATTAATTAATTAATTAAAAACATATTTTAAGGTTTTTAAACATGGAGAAGAAAACATTTTCAAAATTGTGGGATAAGGGCCTATGAAAATCAGCTCCACCACAAAAGCAAATGTTATCAAAATCAATTTTTTATGAATGCTGAAAATTAACCAATAACCTGCAACAATCCAGAAACTTTTTTAAATGGCTGAATTTTAGGAATGGTAATGAACCTTGTGACATTTTTACTTGCCCTAGTCCCACCTGTCTTCTCTAGTTCTGCAGTAACCACAAAAGCCAATAGCCCCATAACTGTAGTAGTTGTGCAAACCAGCAACCTAGCAGCCCTAGAGGAGGCAGAACAAATTTGGGGCACCAAAATTCCGGTACCCAGAGAATTGTCAGCATTTGGTCAGTCTGCCAGCTCCCTAAAAATGTTTCTTTTTCATGGCTTGTCTTTATTTGAACTAACTCAGAGCTTGATTCATGTAAACAGCCCTATCAGAGGCTATTGTCTTGAAAACAGTCAACAGTAACAATTAAACATTACAGTTGCAAGAGACAACGATGAAAGTTGGGACTAACAGGAAGTTGACAAAACAAATTAAAGAAGAAAAAGTGGGTAACGATATGTCCTTAGGAAGCATTGAGCTCTGACGAATTCCTGTAATGCTAGAAGTCTACATGCATCTGAAGGCTGTGCATATGCCTCAGGAAGACCTGGCGAGATCCCATCTCTTACTTCTGGCAGATCTTGAGGTTCTGTGTAAGCAAGAAGAGAAGGTTAAGGCAGAGTTGTAAACTGCATGGGATAGCATTTAAAACATGTTCCAACGCACACACAGAGGCCCTCAGCAAAGACTGGTCTCACTTATTGTTTCAAGGCATTTAAAGAAATATCTGTTGAGACATTACCTGTTTGAAAAGTTAACTGAAAAAACATTTCAGTGGCTGCACACTATAAAGAATACAGACTTTATAAAATTAGTCCAGTAAAGTAACTAAACAAACTAGTATAGAGTAGTAACAGCAACATCGACAAACAAAAACTAACTCTAGAAAGTGGTGATGTAGAGGATACAATTTTCAGAATCACCACAAGACATTATTTTAAATATTCAGTTCTAAACAAAAAATTATGAGACATGCAAAGAAACAGAAAAATATGACACATAAACAGGGAAAAAAGTAGTCAATGGTCCCTCAGAAATTGGATGAGAGGTTCACAAAGACAAAGACTTTCAATCAACTACTATAAATATATCAAAGAAATAAAAGTAATCATGTCTAAACAATTATGAGAAAAAGATTCGCTAAATATAGAATATCAAGAAAGAGAAAAATTATAAAAAAAGAAGAAAAAGTGGGTAATGATATGTCCTTAGGAAGCATTGAGCTCTGACGAATTCCTGTAATGCTAGAAGTCTACATGCATCTGAAGGCTGTGCATATGCCTCTGGAAGACCTGGCGAGATCCCCTCTCTTACTTCTGGCAGATCTTGAGGTTCTGGTGTAAGCAAGAAGAGAAGGTTAAGGCAGAGTTGTTCCAAAGAGGAATTTTGGAGTTGAAAGGAATAATTGAAATGAAAATTCACTATAAGGGGCACAACGGCAGATTTGAAGTGGCAGAAGAAGGAACTAGCAAACTTAAATCTAGATTGATTACAATTATCATTCTTAGAAACAGAAAGAAAAAAGAATAAGTAAAAATGAACAGACCTACAGAGACCTATGGAAAACCATCAAGCATACTAACACATAAATAGTGGACATACCAGAAAGAGGAAAGACAAAAAGGGGAAGGAAGAATATTTTTAAAATAACAGCCAACAAGTTCACATATTTGATGATTCTCATCAGAAATCATGGAACCAGGAAGTAGTAAGACAACTTATCCAAAGTGCCAAAAGAAACAGACTTTCCACCAAGAATTCTATATCTCCAAAAGCTATCCTTCAAAACAAATGAACATTTAAGACATTCCCAAATAAAACAAAACTGAGTCAATCCATCACTAGCAGAACTCACCCTCCAAGAAATACTCAAAGGAATTCTTCAGGTGGAAATAAAAGGACACTAGATAGTAATTCAAATCCGTATGAAAAATAAGCATCAGTAAAAGTAACTACACTTAAAAATGCAAAATAAATTATAAATGTATTATTGTTCATAACTCTTTTTTGTCCTACTCATTTAAAAGACAACTGTATGAAGCACTGTATTGAAGTACTTATAATGAAGTACTTACAATGAATAAAGATGGAATTTATATAACAATATCACAAAAGAACAGTCAGAAAATGCAACTATATTGAAGCAAAGTTTTTATGTACAATAGAAATTGTGCTCCTAATATAAACTAGATTGTTAAATGAAGATATTAATTGTAATTCCTCAGGACAACCACTAAAAATATAATTCAAATATATATTTGATATATATTATATATATTTGATTTGTTTATATATTTCAATAATTATAAATATTTGAATTATTTTATTATTTTATATGTATTAAATGAAACAAGGAAATTAAAATGTTAAACAGGATATCAATTTAACCCAAAAGAAAGGAGAAATGAAGGAATAGAGAAACAAAATGACACAACATATATAGAAAATAAATAGCAAAATTCTAAATGTAAATTATATATTATCAGTAATTGCATTAAATTTAAATGGATTAAACTAACCAGTCAAGAGGCAGAGGTTGGTAGAATGAATTTAAGAAACATAATCCAGCCATAAACTACCTACCAAACACATTTCAGAGTCGAGGATACTATTGTTTGATAGGAAGAGAATGGAGAAAGGTTCACCATGCAATCAGTAACCAAAGGAAAGCTGGAGTGACTATGCCATTAAACAAAACAGACTTTAAAAAACTGTTACTGGAAACAAGGACATTTTATAATGAAAAAAATCAAACCATTGGAAAGATATACTATATATGTATTATTAAATGTATAGGAATATATTTAGAAACATATATGCAGATCCCCAAAACACATGAAGAAAACTGACAGAATTTTTAAAAAATTGACAATTCAGCCAGGCTCGGTGGTTCAGCCTGTAATCCCGTGCCTTTGGGAGGCTGAGGTGAGTGGATTGCCTGAGCCCGCGGGTTCGAGACCAGCCTGGGCGGGCGAGACCTCATCTCTACAATAAATCAAAAAATCAGCAGGGCGTGGTAGCGCATGCCTGTAATTACAGCTACCGGGAAGGCTGAGGCGGAAGGATTGCCGGAGCCCAGCAGGTCAAGGCTGCGGTGGCCGGGAGCGGCCACTGCACTCCAGTCTGGGCAACAGAGTGAGACTCCAACTCAAAACAAACAAACAAACAAACAAAACAACAACAACAACAACAAATAGACAATTCAATAATAATAACTGAAGACTTTAACATCCCACTTTCAATATTAGTTAGAACAAGATGGATCTACAAGGAAATAAAAGATTTTAACAGCACTACAAAACATCTAGACCTAACCAAACATTTGCACATTTCACTCAACAGCAGCAGAATACACATTTGTTTTAAGGGTATACAAAATATTCTCCACCTTATGCCATATGTTAGATCATGAAACAAGTCTCAATACATTTAAAAATTTAAATTATACAAAGTATATTCTCTGGCAACAATGGAATAAAATTAAGAATCAATAACAGAAAGAAATTTTGAAAACTTTCCCCCAAAATTGTTTAAGTTAAACAGCACACTACCAAATAATTAATGAGTCTAAAAATAAATGATAAGGAAAACTAAAAAATATTGCTAAATAAATAAAAATATAGAACATCGAAAATGATGGAATACAATAAAAACAGTGCTTAAGGGAAATTACTACAAACACCTACACTGAAAAATAAAGAAAAATCTTAAATTAATAATCTAACTCTACACCTTAAGATTAGAAAAAGAAAAGTAAACTAAACTGAAAACAAGCAATAAAAAGGAAATAATAAAGATAGAGTGGAAACAAATGAACTACAGAATAGGAAAACTA
Organism: Cephalopachus bancanus; assembly: GCA_027257055.1. Classification (NCBI taxonomy): domain Eukaryota; kingdom Metazoa; phylum Chordata; class Mammalia; order Primates; family Tarsiidae; genus Cephalopachus; species Cephalopachus bancanus. The sequence continues at coordinate 8,492,255 of JAPVLO010000009.1, read as the reverse complement.
CAAAACCAAGAGCTGGGTTGTTTTTGAAGATCAACAAAACTTACACATCTTTAGCTAGACTGACAAAAAAGAGAGAGAGAGAAAAGATTCAACTTAATAAATTAGGAATGTAAACAGGGATAACACTACTGATCTTACAGAAATAAAAAGAATTGCAAAAGAATAAAACAATTGTATTAGATAATTAGAGTAGATAACCTTGATGAAATGAACAAATTCCTAGAAAGACACAAACTACTGAAGTAGATTCAAGGAGAAAAGATAACCTGAGTAAGTGTATTTCATGTAAAAAGATTTAATTAGTGATCAAAGATCTCTCCTACCCTCAACATACACAAAAGTGCACACACATACACATACTAGTCAAGAATGAAATGGATTAGATGGTGAATTCTACCAAACAACTAAAGAAGAATTAACACTAATTCTTCACAAACTCTTCCAAAAACAAAAACAAACAAACAAACAAAAAACAGGAAAGAACACTTCCCAACTCATTCTATGAGGCCAATGTTATTCTTTTAAAAAATAAGACAAATATATCACAAGAAAACTACAGACCATATCATTATGAATATAGATGCAAAAATCCTCAATATATCATTATGAATACGAATGCAAAAATTCTCAACAAAATACTACCAAATTGACTCTAGCAACATATAAAAAGGATTATATTAAATGCAAATCAAAATTACAATGAGTTATCACTTCACACCAGCTAGGATGGCTACTATTAAAAAAATGTGTTGGCAAGGTTGTACAGTAGTGGGAACCCTTATACAATGTTGGTTGAAATGTAAACTGGTATAGTAGCTATGCAAAACGGTACAGAGATTGCTCAAAAAATTAAACACAGAGCTACCATATAATCCAAAAATCTCACTCCTGGGAATATATCCAAAAGAATTGAAATCAGAATCTAAAATAACACACACACACACACACACACACACACACACACACACATACACATGCACTTTCCATGTTCATTTCAGCACAATTAATAATAACCAAAATATGGAAACAACTCAAGTGTCCATCAACAGATGAAGAATGCAAAATGGTTTAGCATATAAAAATCAATCAACGTATAATATCCTATGATGTTTACATTTATACATATGAATAAAAGACATAAAGTAGACAATTATTTCAATAGTCACAGATAAATAATTTCGCAAATTCAACACTCCTTCATAATAAAAATAATTCACAAACCATGAATAAAAGGAAACTTTTTCAACCTAATAAAGGCCATCTATGAAAATTATACAACACAGCCAATATCATAATTAATGTTGAAAGATTAACTGTCTTCCCTCTAAAATCATAAATAAGAAAAGAATGTTCACTCTCACCACTGCAATACTCTACTAAAAAATCTAAAGAAAAAATTTATGCATAAAATAAAAGGTTTCATTGTATATGCTTCTATTTACATAACTACAAAATTTTAATCATAAAAGGCTTAAATATATATGCTTCTATTAACATAACTAAAAAATGAATAAACCAAAAATTTTCAGAACTATAAATGAAAGTTAACACATCCACAATAAGAATGAAAAATTTTTTTTTACACCTGGACCTCAATATCTAATAGAATGAAGGCCAAAAAAAAGAGCATGAAATATTTGAAGAATACCTTTCAAACTGCAAACTACGATCATTCAAATATATATGAACCAATTACAAAAATTGATCATCACTTGGCCCCAAAACATCTCTCAGATAACTTCAGAGGTTTAAAGTCAGACAGATGATATACTATGACTGTAATCAATTTACCCAGAAGTCAGTAACAAAAATATAACCGGAAAATATTCCATGTTTGGAAGTAAAGAAATATGCTTCTAACTGAACTATAGCTCAATTAATAAATCATAGGGGAATTAAATAATAAGAATAAAATTTCCTACTGAGTATAGAGGAAGGACTACATAATAATATAATAAAGTATGAAGAAAGTGAAAGATCACTTGAAAATATAAAAAGGAGTTAGTAAAAGATGATGCTAGATCAGGGATAGTAGAAATACCTTTAGAAACAAGAGCAGTAAATTTATTAACAAGAACTAAGAATTTTTAGAAAGTGAAGCAGACTGGATAAAATTTACTATCTAATCTTGGTTTTAAAAACTCAAGAAAGTAGTAATATATCAACGTTTCTCTCTCTTTCTTCCTCCTTCTCTCTTTTTGTACAGACAAGGGTTCTCTATATTGCCCACGCTGGCCTTGAACAATTGGGCTCAAGCAATCCCTCAGCCTCCCAAAATGCTGGGATTACAGGCATAGGCCACCTCATCTGGCCAATATAAGAACATTCTCTTAATATAAACACCACAAACAGATTTCAACAACTGGTCTGACTAACTTACTAGCAGAACAAAAACATCAGAAAAATGAAAACAAAATAAACAAAAACAGATTTAGGCCAAAGAAAGAGAAATCTTTTCTTTTAAAAAATTTTTAATGTAATAAATTTTATTTATTACAGAGTTATAGGGTGCAAATGAGGATTTATCTCATAAGCTGACTGCATGTGGGTGAATTTTGGGCTTCTAGGTGACCCTCACTCCCCTGGTAGTGGACCAGGTAGTGGACCTCTCCTAGTGGTGCCCAGTAATTGCTGATCCCACTCTTGTGCTAATGTGACTAGTGAGTGACAACTTATGAGTGAGAACATGTGGTGCTCAGTTCTTTGATTCGGTGGTAGTTCACTTAGTATGATAGTCTTCAGCTACATCCAAATTGCTGCAAAGGTAATGATTTTGTTCTTTATGGCTGCATGATATTCCATCATGTTTATTTAACACATTTTCTTTGTCTAGTCCATTTTTGATGGGCAACAGGGTTGATTTCATGTTTTGTTTTGTTTTGTTTTGCTATTGTGAATAGTGCAGCAGTAAAAGAAACAACCTACCGAATGGAAATATATATTTGCAAATTATGCATCTAACAAATGCTTAACATTCAGGATCTACAACGAACTCAAATGAAGCAAAAGGAAAAAAACAAGCAACCCTATTAAAAAGTGGGCAGAGGACATGAACACACACTACTCAAAAGATGACATATAAGCAGCCAACAGACACATGAAAAAATGCTCAGCCTCACTAATCATCAGAGAAATGCAAATCAAAACTACAATAAGATACCACCTAACTCCAGTAAGAATGGCTATCATTAATAAATCCAAAACCAACAGGTGCTGGTGTGGCTGCAGAGAAAAGGGAAACCTTCTGCTTTGTTGGTGGGAATGTAAGCTAGTTCAACCTCTATGGAATGCAGTGTGATGATACCTAAAAGAACTAAAAATTGATCTTCCATATGATCCAGCAATCCCTCTCTTGGGAACATAAATCACTTTACCAAAAAGAGAGTTTGGGTTTTTTTTAGAAAAATAGAGGGCAAACTGGGGAGACATGAAAGGAGAGAAAAGATTTTAAAGGACTGAATAGGCATACATAAAATGATATGTGAGGGGAAGTCTTTTGAAGGCCATCTCAGAAATGTTTCTTCACTCTTACAGAGACAAGAAAGGACAGCCCATCTTCTAATGTTGTGCTTTGACCTGTCTGAATATGATATCTGCAACTACTGGAGCCATTTTGTAACCAAGAGGAGAAAGCCAGCATGTCAATGACAGTTGAGTAAAAAGTAGGAAAAAGGGGAGTATTTGATAATATTGTACATTTGAATGAACCTGTTGTGGACCCTTATCCCATTACTTCTTGTTCATAACATAATAAATGTCTCTCACTGTATAAAAAATGGGGTTAGATTGTATGTACAGATGTAAAAAGAGGTTGAAACATATTTTAAGTTAAAAAAATCCAAAGTAGTAAGTACAACATGATTTCATTTGTGCAAAACAAAGACATACATTTATTACTTATAATTTTAATGTGCATAGAAAATTTGTCCAAGGAAATAAAGGAATCAATTAACAATGTTTACTTTTATTGTATAATATCAAATTTTGTTTTATACTTTTCTAATGATTGAATGCTTTTGTCATAAGCATGTAGAAAATGGTGACTTGTCAGTTCAAAAGAGAAATAAAAGAAAAGGGATACCAATACTGAATAAAGGAAAGAGATGTGAATGAAGAACAAAGAGACAAAAGTACTAGAAATAACAGTGAAGTCTGAAGTCAACAATCAGATGTAGACATAGGTTTGGGCTAAGTTTCGTTGCTAACTAAAGCTTCAGTTTGTTATCTTGGAATTCTAGCTGATGCCCTGAGTTTTGGGATAATTAGTAGAAAAGAAAAATGAATTACTCACGGCGAGGCCTCTTCACTTATCTGCTCCCAGCTGGCTGAGAAACCCCTTGTATTCAAAATCTTGGTTCATCTCATGGAATGCCTATCTACACTGTTTTTCATGAGATGGATTTTGTGCTACAAGAGGCAAGTTTTGCAGTGCTTAGTTATACCAGATGTTGGAGGAAGACTTAATGGAAAACATAAATCTGCTTGGAAAGCAAACATCAACAAATGAATCCAGAAAAGAGCACCTATCCATATATCATTATGGACAGGCACCAGTTTTGTCACAGCAGGTGTCAGTCATCAAAGTAAGTAGGGCAGTCATAAATTAAATCAACCAAAGTGCAAATAGGAAATCCCTATTTTTTTTATAAAACATAGAATCCCAAAGTAATAAATATAGGAGGAAAAGAATAAATTGTCTCTTTATTTGAACAAAAATAAACTCAGCGTGACACAGTCAGAGTCCCTTTATGGAACCCCATAAAAGCAGAAAATTAATGAAAAATTACTTATTATGGTGATGGGGCCTAGAATTTGTGACATAGTTTCTCTTTGGGGCAGAAAATGATGCTAATATGTCAGTAATGAGGTCAAATTTGTGTGCTTAATCCCCTAGTGGGCCAATTGCCAATTTTCTTTGTTTTTAGGCTACCTTGTGCAATTTGATTAAAACAAGTGGAATTTTTTTTTGTTTTTTGTTTTTTAAGGGCCAGTAGGTATGTATGAATCTATCACCATTAGTGGGAAACTACTCAGATAGTTGATCTTGAAGGTGGCAGGTCAGTAAAATCATCTCTAAAATAAAAGCGAGCCAGTCATTATGAGCACACAAGACACCTGTCACTTATACCAGTGGTGGAAAATGTTAAACAGAATTTCAAGAAATGTAATCTATTGTTTTACTTTTGATGTGGGATAAAGTAACTTTTATACCATGTGACCTAGTAACAACTTCACTCACACTACTTTTTACAGAAAACTGTGTTTATTAAAATTTTTTCTTTGCTCAGCATTAAACATTAAATGAACTCACCATAGTAGCTCATGAAGAAGAACTATATTCTAATGATCTTGCTAGTTTGCCCTTGATATTTCAGATCATCATACTGTTAGTTCTTTTTCATAACATTTATTATTACAATATTTTAGCACTTGACATTTTCATTGTGAGTAGAAGAAATAACTATTATTTTAGTACTTATTATGATTATGCTTTCTGTACCCAAACCATATTTTGTTTGTTTTTGTGGTGATAAGTTTTTTAAATTGTAATATAATACATATAACATGAAATTTAACATCATCACCAATTTTTACTGTACAGTTCTTGGTAGTGTTACCTATATTCACAATGTTGTATAATAAATCTCCAGAACTTTTTCATCTTACAAAACTGAAACTCTCTTCCTATTGGGCAACTCTCTTCTTCTCCCTTCTGGCAGCCCCTGGCAAATTCTATTCTATGCTCTGTTTCTGTGAATTGACTATTTTAGATACTTCATATAGGAGGTCTGACAATTAAGTTCACGAGAACTCGTCCTAGAAAAAATGCCACATACCTTATTGCTGAAAATCACTGCAGTCACCTTCAAAGTACTCTCCTCGGGAAGCTATGTACCAAACCATCAGAGTCATTGTTGTATTACCCTTGATGCCCTGAAAGTCATCAAAATATCTTCCTTTCAATATTTCCTTTATCTTCAGGTAAAGAAAAGAGTTACTGAGGGCCAAATTAGGTGAGTAAGAAGGGTGTTCCAATACATTTATTTGTTTACTGGCTAAAAACTTCCTCACTGGCAATGCTGTGTGATCTGGTGCATTGCTGTAATGCAAGAGCTCCTTCAGGATCATTTTTGCATACAACTTCCTCATGCCAAGATTTTCAGTTAAGATTTTCCTGTTTCTCTATCAATGTTTATTTGGTCTGCTATGCTTCTCACAGTCAGCCAACAATTACAATGCAGAATTCAACGAATTTTTGAAATGTTTTTGTTTAACGAGTTCTGCTCATTATTAGTGGTCCTGATCACTCTTCACCAGTGACCCTTTCTCTCTCCTCAGAAAATGTTTAATCCATTTGTGCACTGCCATTTTCTTCATGACATTATCCCTATAAACTTGGACTAACCACATCCCTGATTTTACTTCCACAGTTTCCAAATTTAACAAGAAATTTATTGCTTGTTCATGGCTCTAATTCAAACACCGACATTCTCGTGACAGCACACAAAAACATGCTACAACAATAATGAACCCCACTCAACAAGACACATCAGCATGAACACAGCTTTGAGACTCTACCGAGTTGTTTGTACAGTGCTGCAACATAAGTGCATACTGGCAAGCCCGCGAACTTAATTGTCACACCTTGTAAGTGGAATCATGCAATATTGGTCTTTTTGTGACTGGCTCATTTCACTTAGCATAATGCCCTCAAGGGTCATCCACGTTGTCACATGTGTCATGATTTTCTTTCTTTTGAAAGTTGCATAATATTTCATTGTATATCACATTTTGTTTATCCATTCATCCATAAATGAACATTTGGGCTGCTTCCAGCTCTTCTTGGCTATTTTGAAGAATGCTGCTAATGAACATAGGTGTGCAACTATCTCTTTGAGACCCTACTTAAAAATCTATTAGGTATATACCTAGAAGTTAAATTTCTGGATTATATAATAATTATATTTTTAATAGTTTGAGAAACTGCCATATTTTTTTTCATTGCTTCTGCACCATTTTATAATAATGCGCAAGGGTTCTAGTTTCTCCATACCCTTCCCAACACTTGTTATTTTCTTTTTTGTTTATAGTCGCCATCTTAACAGTTATGTGGTGCTATCTCATGGTTTTGATTTGCAGTTGCCTTTTGTCAAAATCTCTATTCATGTCCTTTATCCATTTTTAAATCAGGTTATTTGTTTTTGTTTTTGTTACTGAGTTGCAAGAGTTTATATATTCTAGATATGAACTCCTTATCACATATGTGATTTGCAAGTGTTCTTTCCCATTCTGTAAGTCTTCCTCTGCTGATTGTGTTCTTTGCATATCCAGTTGTTTTTAACATTTTCCTCCAGGGCTTGGTCTGAAATGGAAAGACATCATAGATCTGACCATGTTCTTTTTTTTTCTTTCTTCTTTTCCACTTACCCCTTCAGATCTCCTTTTTTTCCCTAGTAAATAGTAGCTTCCCTATGTCACAGCCTTTATTCTTCTTTCTGTGATCCCTAGAAAAATTTGAAGTTCAGACCTTCAGTTTTTAGAAGTTTGGAAATGTATAAATCTTTTCTCTCTCAACAAACCTTGCCTCTCAAGAGTCCACGTTGACAAGAGCCCTAAATGCATTTGTGCAGTAAATAGCCTGTTCTGATCTTCCTTTGAAGCACCGAAACCTGTTAGTTCATTAGGGGAAAAGTTCCAGTATATAATGATTTAGAAGGAGGGAAAATATGTTACTTTACTATTTTAAGGGCATATTTGTTATATGCTCGACATTGAAGAAAAACTGCTAAATATATTGATAACATTTCCCTCACACACATATTCTTTGAATAATACTTATAACAGACATACTTTTTGTTTTGGGAGAATGTCACAACTTTCTTCTCTAGGACAGTGCTAACACCTTAGATGACATTCAAATTCAGTACTACACAATCAACTTCCAGTAATTACTTCTCTGGCCCTTTCTCCCAGTTGAGTGTTATAGTAGTATCCATTGCCTTAAAGCCACTCTGGGAACTTCAATGAAGCTATTTTATGGGCCTTTTTTCTTCAATCCTTTGTTCTATTAGAAGTAAAACTTTCTTTTGTCAGTATTAAAATTAAAATGGCAAATTTTCTTGTTTACCAGTATAATTGTTCTGTAGAATTTCTGAAACAACCCTGGCCTTTGTGCTAAAAGTCTGGCTCTTAAGATCAGAAAAATTAAAAACTGTCTCAAGAATAAAATAAGGAAATATAATCGTAGAACTTTGCTATTCTAAACATTTTGCATGAAGAATTTCTCTGTTCCAGAACTTGGTAATGGAGTTTCACTGTGTACATGACTCACTGAAGTGTGTCCCTAGGATTAAGGTCCAGTCTTGAGTGAGCATGGAGGAGAAGCAGAGTAAGTCAACCACAGAGGCCAACCACAGGGGTGGGGACAAAGGAAGGAAATGAGGAGTCCTTTAAACTAGAAGTTGAGACCAGAGATCTGAAACAACATCCTGACTATACCTCTATCAGATGGAGGGGTTTAAAAAATTTTTTTATTTTACAGATGTGGGGTACAATTCAGGGTTAGGTATACAAATGTTCATTATGCAGGTACCCTTATTGATGATGTGTGCACCCTCCCCTGGCAGTTTCCCACTACTGCCAATCCCACCTCCCCCCCACCACCGCCCCCATCCAAAACCCTAAGTGCCCATGCCGTAAGAGGTAAGATAGACAAGTGGGACCTCATCAAACGGACAAGCTTCTGCAAAGCCAAAGAAACCAACCAAGAGAGTAGGGAGACAGCCCACAGACTGGGAAAAAATATTTGCCAACTGTATATCTGACAAAGGCCTAACATCTAGGATCTACAAGGAACTCAACATGCTGAAAAGAAAAAAACAAATACTTTCTTTACAAAGTGGGCAAAAGATATGAATGGACACTTCTCAAAAGAAGACATACAAGCAGCCAACAGATACATGAAAAATGTTCAGCCTCACTAGTCATCAAAGAAATACAAATTAAAGCCACACTGAGTTACCTCTTAACTCCAGTCAGGATGGCCATGATCAATGGAGGTTTTAAACCATGGAAAATATTTTGCACTTATCTATATGAAAGCATTTGCTGGAAACTATCTAATATCAGTGATTTGATACTTTCAGTTACACTTTTAAAAATAGAATAAGTTGCCTTATGTGTACTAAGTTTTTTGTCACAGGAAGTATGTACACAGAGGCGGTTGAGGTTTATTATTAAAACATGAAAACAGATTTCTTTTAATTTACATTTTCTAAGATCTAACTTCCTTGTAAATCTCATTCCAAAAAAGCAAAATGACCAAAAAAAGAAAGAAAAAGAAAAATCCGTTGGAATTTGGGAAGAAAAGTCATACCATTCAAAAAAATAGTTTTTGCTCTTAAGAATGGAAATATATTCAGTCAAGAAGTTATCTTTTGCTTCACTTTTATTATTTTTTCACGTTTTCATTTTTATAACCTCAATAACACAAATGTCAAAGGACTTCAGCTTCCACAAGGAATATCAGCAAGACATTACTCTGTATTTAACCAGTTAAAGGCGGTCAGAAGATTTTTTTTTTTTTTTTTGCATCTGCTGAGCATTCACAGTAATTTCTATTTTAGCAGTATCATCTATCTAAAGAATAGAATCCAATATGCATCTTTCTTTTAAAAAAAATTATAAATGTCCAAAATGCTATTGATTCGGAGGAATTTCAGTTGCTCTTGAAGATCTCCAACCCCTTACATGTCCCTCCCTTGGCTCCTAGTTCAGGCATCTCCCTTGCATACTCATGAAGTAACCTCATCAATATCTTACTCTTACTGTCCTTTGGGTATATAGTAATATCCAAAAATAGAATCAGATCAAGTTAGGAAAATTTTTCAAGCATATTGTCATACAATAAGAGAAGGTACACATTGCAATCAGGAGCTTTCAAACTAGAAGTTGTATGAAGCCCCCTCCCACGCACAATTATAGTGCCACTAGAAAACTAAGATGAAAAAGTATTTTGACCTTTTTTCATGGTTGGCTGTTACATACTAAATTCCTTTTTCAGACAAGCAGAGACGTTTAAGATGATTTGTCCAGAGCTGATTGGTTTATTTTATTGAGTAACACTGACAAGGACAAAAGCTTACATTCTGTGTTTCATTTACAATTAGAGCTGGCACTTCAGAGTAATCAGAATGACTTAAGTTTTGGCTATGTGGTTATGAATGGTTAGCCTTGAAGTATACCTGAACTATAGTCTCCATTTTTATTTTTCTTGAACATTTCCTCCCTTTGGTCATTTAGTTGAACTGAGTGTGACCAATTATTTAGCATGACTCTCGGTCTCCATGTGTTTTCTTCTACAGACATCTGTTGGTTACAAACTAGAATCTCAGTAAATTCTTTTTCTGAATCTGTTCTTATAGTTTTTGTCATTCAATCCTCATGAAGATCATCTATTGAGTTAGTGGCTGCTAGCAAGTATAAACACTAGAAAGAAGAAAGGATATTATGAATATGAGTAATAGGGGGATAATGCCAAGTCTTTGAAAAATATCCCCAAACCAAGGCCCCAGTAGCCAAGATTTAACCAATTAAGTACATCAGTTGATTGTCCTTCACCCATCTAGTAGATTACCTGGATCTGATCATTTAGATCATTGTAATTCTTGACTTACTAATATGGAACATTTTTTTCTAATGTGGCAGTTTCAATATAACAGATTTTCCTGGTTTGCAGTTTCAATGTCTCTGGTGATGTCATTGGGTATTCTGGTAAACTTTATGCATGGCCCACACAGCAACAGGCATGTCAGTTGTCCTTATATGAGCTGTTGTGATGATTTCTCTGAGTTTTATATCAAGTCATCCAGCTCCACCCTGTAGGCCTACAAGATTAGAAATAACCCCAATTCAAGGGTATGCCCTTAGGTAATCAGAAACCTATATTTGCCAGTCTTTCCATAAATCTCTTGCAATTTTGCAAACATAGCTGCTTGCAGAAGCCTTTTAAAAGCTGGATGACAAAAACTTAAAAGGACCACAGTTAAAGATCTAATGAGAGTTTACTTAAATGAAATTTACAAAGAAGTATGGTTATTTCTGTGACATATGACATTTGAAGGCAATAACTAAAATATTCTTGCTATAAGAACATTAAAAATTTCTAAGAATTTACACAATTTCTGGAACATATATATCAACATAAATATTACCTAAAGAAAGTTTACATCACTTATTTAACAAATCTTCTCACATAATTTAACATGTCGAATAAACCTAATTATGTTAACATCTCTCTTTGATGATGTTCCCCAGGAGATCTCCGGGAAATATCAAAGTTAGGTTGAGGTCAAGAAGATACCATTTAAGATTTGGTTTTGGGAAGGCAAAATTGTCAAAAATGTTTAAAAGTTTTAAACACTTGATTAAATAGAATTTCAGGTGACTATGAAACAATACTTTATTATCAATGTAACCAAAATGAGAATTAAAGATTTCAAAGGCAAATACAGAAAACTGCATAGTTGAAAAAAACCTCAGCTCTTTTTTTTTTTTTTTTTTGAGTTGGAGTCTCACTCTGTCTCCCAGACTGGAGTGCAGTGGCCGCTCCCGGCCACCGCAGCCTCGACCTGCTGGGCTCCGGCGATCCTTCCGCCTCAGCCTTCCACGTAGCTGGAATTACAGGCATGCGCTACCACGCCCAGCTGATTTTTTGATTTATTGTAGAGATGAGGTCTCGATACCCAGGCGGGTCTTTTTAAAAAGATGACTCAGAGGAGGGGAGTGATACAACGTCAATAAGGGTATCTGATATCAGACCAGGCAAAGTGGGAACCAAAGGGAGGCCCAAACTTTACCTGTATGGTGACCACTTGTATACCTAATCTTGAATTGTACTCCATGTCTTTAAAATACAACAAAAATTATTTTCTAAAAGGTGGTCCAACTTTCTTAAGTAATTAATGATCTGGATAACATGAAGCATAGAAAATTATCTGATAAGACAAAAAGATCTTTGTTTTTAGGTATATTACTTAAGAGTTAAAGAAAAACGTTTCATAATCTTTCAAGAGCAGACCAATAATACAATAAAATTTTGCCCTTTTAACAGAAAGAAGACAAAATTCTAGTTGTGCATTAGTGTCTTAATATTAATGCTCATTTTAAAATCCTTATAACAAATTTAATTTAATTTTATCCAGTTTAACCCCATAAAATTTTCTCTTACTCTCGTTCTCTCTCTCCCTTGCTTTCTATATCTATTTGTTCTCCTCTTTTTTCTTTTTGAAAACGACCTTTAAATAACCTCTAAAATAGAACAAAATGATTTCCTTTTCTCAACAAAAAATACAATTCCATATTTCACAACTTGTCTTACCAAAATGCTAATTATTTTCCTTGTATAATTTACTCACTGAGTTTTCCTTATTATTTTCAGTAGTTTTAATTACATGTGTTAGTCAATTATTATTAATCCTTGGAAGCCTTAATTTCCAGCAAAAACTGGCATTCCAGAAAAAACACCATTTCATGACTTTAAATGTATGATAAGGAAGCATGGTACAATTTTTTAATGTGGCAAAGGATATGTTTGCTAACAAACTCAAATATTTTTAGTCTCTCTGTAAAAAGAAGTGGTAGGGTAGGCAAAATTTTATCTTTATTTTCTTAGAGTTTTCAGCTGGGCCTGAGAATTAAATTTCCATTTTCCCTTTCCATCCTAGATAAGAATATTATTTTCCTTCTTATATAGGAAGAACATCACTTATATGGGAATTTTATCTCCTGTTTTTAAGAAAAAGAAAATCAGAGTGTTTTGCTTTTGCATTTGCTATTTTTCAAGTGTCTTTAATTCAAAATAGTCAATATGACACAGCAGCATATTTTGGGTTGGCATGTTCTGATCTCCTTCAAAATCAATGTAAATAAATTTAAAATTATGTTTAGCAATTAATATTTCAATATTTTATCTTATTTGAAAATGGTCTAAATAGTCAATGAGTATTCATCACTTAATCTAACTTCATATAACCTTAAGAGTGTAAGTTGCTAAAAAAATTTGGGAAACTGTTTTTAAGTAGGGAAATTATAAAACATAAACACTGTTGAAAGGTGTATTTATAAATTGTTATTTTACATCCATTTAACTTATTTGTTTTCAACAATTATGATGTTCTATGTTCACAAGACATTAAGCAGCTCGCCATCATCTTAAATAATTTTTCTTGTTGATAAATTTTGTAACAGAGATAACATGAGCTGGTAAACATAGATAGAGAAAGTTTTGCATGTGTATTATATTTAATGCTGGCAACTGTGAAGACATGTCTAATGTTTGTTTTTTATTTTTTGCCTTTTGTTTTTTATTTTGTCATTGTAGGTCACCCAGTAAACAGTGATGCCACATGAGGCTACAGTTAATTCCGGCTACGTGGAAGGCTGAGGCGGAAGGAACGCTGGAGCCCAGCAGGTCGAGGCTGCGGTGGCCGGGAGCGGCCACTGCACTCCAGTCTGGGCGACAGAGTGAGACTCCAACTCAAAAAAAAAAAAAAAATATCTGCAGTGTTGCAAATACAGAATAGAGAACATAAAACATGTCATGGCAAACTCAGTAAAGAATTCATTTCATTTTGTACCACAATGAGGAAATTATTCTTGTTGCCAATAGATGGACTATATGCTTTCACTTATTCATGCATCCTCAGGAGACAATAACTGCCTGCAAAAACAGAAAAATAAGACAAATTGCTCAAATGCAAGAAAAAAACAGTAAACTACAGCATTAACATCATACAGGCATCTCAACTTCCCTGGAAAACAAGAAGCCTAGATTTATAAGTTCAAATTGGGGTGAAGCAAAGTTTTCCTCAGAAATCAGATGACATTTAGTATTTATGTTTGTAATTTATTTATTTATTTTTTTTTGAGTTGGAGTCTCACTCTGTCACCCAGACTGGAGTGCAGTGGCCGCTCCCGGCCACCGCAGCCTCGACCTGCTGGGCTCCGGCGATCCTTCCGCCTCAGCCTTCCAAGTAGCCGGAATTACAGGCAGGCGCTACCATAGCCCAGCTGATTTTTTTATTTATTGTAGAGATGAGGTCTCGCTGCCCAGGTGGGTCTCGAACCTGCGGGCTCAGGCAATCCACTCACCTCAGCCTCCCAAAGGCGCGGGATTACAGGCTGAGCCACCGAGCCCGGCTTATGTTTGTAATTTAAATATGCTTATTAATAAAGACTAGCACTTGGTAATAGGACTTTGATTTGAGAGGTGGTTGTTCAAATAATCTGTGGGACATTTGAGAAGAATCCTAAAAATAGGAAGAAGAATATGGACCAGACCAGACTAATTTTCTTACTTATTGATTAGAAACTATAAGCAGCTTCTTAATGAGGACTGGTTGGAAACATATCACAATACTATATCCTTTATAGCTAATTGTCTGTTATGACAGTGCTTATTCAGCTGCTCTCAAGAAGCCTTTTTTTGTTGTAAAGTTATAGCATAAAATTAAAAAGTATTATGTCTTTTGGAAACCAAGGTTGAATTCTATGCACTAATCTGTTAAGATTCTTACAGGAAAATATAAGTAGCTTTCAATAGAAGTAGTCTTAGTAAGGCTTAATTATGAATAGTGCAAGTTTTTCTGGGTACTATATACTCATACAAAGATGTAATAGTAGTAATAAACACTTATATAGCACTTAATATATGGTAGACACTGTTATATATGACTCACACACTTTATATATGTAAAGTATTACAAGTTGAGCACCCCTAATTTAAAAATCTGAAATCCAAAGTGCTCCAAAATCTGAAACTTCCTGAATGTCAATATGAATCTGCGAGTGAAAAATTTCACACCAAACCTCATGTGAGGGGTCGCAGTCAAAACCCTGTTAAAACTTTGTTTCACACACAAAATTACTTTAAAATATTGTACAAAATTAACTTCAGGCTATGTATAAGGTGCATATGAAACAAATGAATTTCATGTTTAGACTTGGGTTCCATCCCGAACATCTAGTTAAATATATGCAAATATCCACAAATATGAAAACATTTAATTCTAAACATTTTTAGTCCCAAGCATTTCAGATCAGGGATATTCAGTACTATAATAATCTCATTTTACAGACAAGGAAACTTACCCACAGAGTTATTATGATAGCTTTATGTGTTGATTGACTTGGGCTATAGTACCCAGTTTTTCAGTTAAATACTATCTAGGTGTTGCTATGAAGGATTTTGTAGATGGGCTTAATGTCTGTAATCAGTTGATTTTAAGTAGATTACCCTCCATAACGTGAGTGAGCCTTATCCAATCAGCTGAAGATTTCCTGAAGAAGAAATTCTGTCTGTGGATTGCATTACCATGCCTGCCAACCTATCCTACAGATTTTGGACTTGCGTAGTCAGAGTGCAAAATCATATAAGCCAATTTCTTGAAATAAATCTCTTTGTGTTTATATGTATGTATGTGTACACACACATATCTTACTGGTCTGTTTTCCTGGTAGAATCCTGACTAATAGAGACATTAAGTAGCTTATAAATAGCTTGTTCAAGGGCACACCGCAGGTAAGTGGTAAAACTTGTCTATGGACCTAGGCAGTCTGGGTCTTGAGCCAGTACCTTATCCTACCACTCTGTACCGCCCCTTCTATGAATTCCAATCATTAGCAATCTAGTTAAAAGTTTAGGACTGGGGGCGGGGCCGCGCGCGAGGGGCAGGGGGGAAAAAGTTTAGGACTTGGTACTGTGGGAAAAAGCAAAGAGAAAGAAAAACAAAACACATGAATGAAAATAAAGACCCTATGAAGGAGTTTATTGTGTGTAGGGATATGCAGAGACCAAAGAATAGCATTAGTTGCTATAGAGGAGATTGTGAGTTAAATGAAGAACACATATTTGCTTTTAGAAGAGGACAACTTTGGGAGGCCGAGGTGAGTGGATTGCCTGAGCCCACGGGTTCGAGACCCGCCTGGGCAACTTGACGAGACCTCATCTCTACAACAAATCAAAAAAAAATTAACCGGGCGTGGTAGCGCGCGCCTGTAGTTCCAGCTACTTGGAAGGCTGAGGCGGAAGGATCGCCGGAGCCCAACAGGTTGAGGCTGCGGTGGCCGGGAGCGGCCACTGCACTCCAGTCTGGGCGATAGAGTGAGACTCCAACTCAAAAAAAAAACAACAAAACAAAAAAAAACAGGACAAAAAGAGCATCTCAAGCAGAGTACATGACACATGCAAAACCCCCAGAGCAAATCATGCAGAATTTGGCTATGACAAGCAGCCAGAATGAAAGTTAATGAGCAAAAAGCATGTAATCTGTATTCATTATCAATTGCTGCATAACAAACTGCGAATCAACTGAAACTCACTCTCCCATGTCTGGCAGCAATGCTGCCGTCAGCTGGGACCTCAGCTGGGGCCGGAAGCCTATTTACATGGTCTCTCCACATGGGCCAACTTGCACTTCTTGAAAACATGGGAAACAGGGAGGACCCAAAAAACCCAGAATTATCTTTTGGAGGGCAAACCCCTTGTAGTACACTTGGAATTTGTTCCTCCAGATCAAATGGTAAACCAAAGTTTTTATCTGGAAGTTTTGAAAGGTTGTGTCATGAGCCGAGTTGTGGCAAATAAGTGACTGATTCTTCTACCATGACAACGCACGCACCTGCCCACATTATGCTGAGTGTTCAGTAGTTTTTGACCCAAAATAGCATGACCCCGGTGCCCCACCCTCCCTATTCACTTGATCTTGCCCCAGCAACTTTGTTTTTGTTTCTCCTGGTAAAAAAAAAAAAAAAAACCCTCAAAGGGAAATGTTTTGCCAATGTGGAAGAGGTGAAACAAAAAACGGAAGAAACAATAAGAGGCATCAAATTGACAAGTTCAAAAACTAAGCAGTGGATAAATCATCTTGATAGGCATATTTCATCAAACAGAGAGTATTTGGAAGGTAACTGAAGTTTAATCATGTAAGATTAAAAAATTGAAACACAATTTTTTATAAATAAATTCTGCGTGTTGGGGCTCCCTCCTTGTAGACAGATTCCAAAGGTTAGAGTGGCGAGAGAGAGAGACAGAGACAGAGGGAGAGACCGTACACGTGCCAGAGACAGCCAGAGAGAGTAAGCAGGGAGGTGAGGCGATGGAAGAAGCGGTATCATCTTCTAGGACCTGGCCTCAGAAGTAGGGCAACTTGTCTTTTCTGTTTTCTGTTCTTTTTTAAATTTCAAATGGAAGAGTGCTCCACTTCTTGATGGGTAAAGGCTTAGTTCTTGAAAACCTTGTGGGGATGATGATATTGCAGTGTCAATTTTGGAAAATATGATCTGCCACACAGTAACTCATGGCAGATTAGTCCCTTGTGAGCTGGACCAATATCTCTTTTAAATGCTTATGATAAAAACTTGGTGGGGGAAGGAGAAGGGTGTTTCACCTTCCTATTACTTCAAGCTCTGCATTAGACACTCTTCAAACAGTGATCTGGGGTTTTAAACGAAACCATTTTATTTCACACCTGAATCTCAGAGATTTGTAAACACATAAGGCACTTTCTGTGGATGTTTTGTGATATCACGAGCAAAAGAGAGGAACTCAGAGTGAGTGGCTGAGCACAGGCAGGGTAGCCCAATACCCAGCTTACGTTTGCTGGAATTGAAGCGAACATGAGGCGAGTAAGTTTGTTTCTAATTTACCTAGAAAATGACTTCCATTCACAGCAGAAACATACACAGAATCTGAATGCACATGGTAATTATTCTTCCTGTCAATGGTACATTAGCCCAGGGTTTCTGCTTTCATTAAGTGGCACCATGAAGGAACGTGCTATCAGCTCCTTGCCTCAAGTGAGGCTTGAAGAGACAACAGACTTTCCAGTCTCAAACCCATGACTTCTCACTCTGATTTGAGGCTGCTGTCTATGATTCACAAAATTTCCCCTAAAAGCAGCTTGTATACCTCACACTAATTGAATCTTGGCTAGCTGAGTCATTTCATTTTGCATCTGTACATTTTGTTACCTTGCTTTCAGAAGGACTGTGCTAAAATATCCACTTGCAGTTTGACTTCACTGACTGGAAACACTGACTTTTTAAATGTATTTTCTCATGGTAGTAAACACATTTTCCCATCTTTTGCTGTGCTAATCTATCTTTTCAGTGCCAGTACCAAGACCCATAGAATGATTCATCTATTTTATCAATTGCTTCTATCAACTGTCAGTATCCTAGTAATCTAATATCAACGATATGGGAGTTTCAAGAAACTTGAGAACCAGATAGAGCCCAAAGGGGAGAAAAATGCATATAAAGGTACTCTGAAAACCATACAACTCTATTAAAATAATTATATGCATATATATCTATATAAGCATATGTGCACATATAACTCTTCAATCTCGTATAGACTTGTAAAAATATTTATTAAACACAATGTGAGGAATGCAATGATGAACAAGAGAGATATTATTGCTGCCTTCCAGTGTTTGAAACAGAGGAAACCAGGATACCGGGGGAGAGTGGCACAAGCTGATAGCAAAGACGGAGGTGGGGACAATTCATATAGAATCTTGCAGGATTTTAATGTCAGTCAAAATGTAATGAGAAATCAGTGCAGGATGGTGGGTTAATGGAGGGACTTGGTCTGGGGTTCTCTATGATCTAGGCGTCTCTATATAATTGTATCTGCCTTGATGTTGACTAAAATGTCAAGACTTCTCTGAGTCTTGAACACTTAAACTTCAGACAAGTTTTAGAATACCCTTTCCTAAAAATTGTAACAAAGGACAAATTTAATAGAGAGAAGACTGCTCTGGGTGACCTCCTGAAAGCCCCTGCACACATATAATTCCATATGCTGTCTTTTGGAAAACTTCCAAATGTGGAATGTGGGACATCTAGCACTGAATTCTCTCAAAAGTGTTCCCTGCAACTGATAAGGGATGTTTTTGTGTTCTTAACATCAGACACACCTCTTACGAATTCCATTTCCGTCCTAGTATCTATACAGAATCATATGCAATAGAGACTTTCATTTGAACAGTTAATGCAGAAGATAAATCTCTTACCCATCTTCCATTTTACTTGTTTGTCATTATCTAATAATGAATGGTGTCAAATCTTTGTTATTAAAATTTCCCCCATTTTGTTTTCTTTTCTTCTTTCCTTCTTTCCTTCCTTCCTGCCTTCCTTCCTTCCTTCCTTCCTTAATGTGGTCTCTGTATTTTCCATGCTCAAGTAATTCTCCCATCCTAGCCTCCCAGTGTGCTGGAATTACAGGCATGAACCACCACACCTAGCCTTTTAAAAATTTTATTATTTACTTATTTTTTAAAGCTTTACCAAAATATTCAATACCTTTATTCAAAAAAAAAAAAAGTTGACCAGGGACAAAAGATTGTTCGAAATACTCATTATATATTAGCATAATGTGGAAAAATATGTGATAGGTAATTAGTTTTCCATATCTGGAGTTCTAGAAAGCTAATTTACAATGAATAATGTATCAGAAGAGGGTGGCTATTAGTCAGAGCCTCTGGGGTTTTGCGATTTCAAAGGAGAAAATATATTTTATATATAATTGCTTGACATTTTCAGTGGTTGCAGAAATATGAATAACTGAGTACCCTTGATTAGAATATTAACAAAATTTTTGGCAGGTACTTAGCAGTTTTTAGTATTTATAACACATTTGGAACTGGTAGGATCCGATAAGTATCCCTGAAGCGGTCTTTAAATATTGACTCTTTTCTAATCCTTCCTTGATTCTTACCTGAAAGTAGAAATTTAAATGATGCTGCAAAAAGAAGACTCCCACACCAGTGCGAATGCTTAGCATCACGCCAAGTATGCAAAGGATCTAAGGGAAGTTTGAGACAGCTTCTCTTTGTGTCACTAACCAAAATGAAATGTTTCCTGAGGCAACAAACTACAATAAATTATCTCTTTCAGGATGGTTAAAAAAAACAAACACTAAAATAAGGCATGTGATTATTTTAGTTAATAATGTACTTCATTGTTGTTACTCAGTTCTCTGTGGAGGATCTCATACCCTAGGGAAAGAAACAGGCAGGAAGCAATTAATTATAACAGAGTCAGATAAGGGAGGCAACAGAACGAACAAAGTGGAAATAGATCCCAATTTTCCTTATTCTAGCTTCAGTCCTTTCTCAGATGTGCATGAAATCACTAGATCCTAGATAAGGCATCCTGAAACATAGTACAAGTAGATGTAAATTTAAGGCCATAGAGATGAATTGGTGTAGGTAGCCATGTTGGACAGGGCCTATTGACATTTTCAGCTAGATTGTATGCATATATACGTATATAGGTTACCTGGTGGATCGTGGAGTTACTCCCCAATTTTTTAGCATTATGAAGGAACAATTCTGTACCTAGAAAGTGACAATTCAGTCACATCTGAAGATACAGGACTTTGGGGATGAACACAGATAAATCTCAGTTAACAAACAAGACTTGTCAACATCTGTCCTTTGGACCATCGGCTGCCAGGCCAGCTATCCTATGTTGGCTAGAGAGTTCACCATGGCTGCAAAGAAAGGCTTGGTCTCTGCTTGGAGGCTCCAAGGGTTTTCTCACCTTGACAGGGTCCAGAGGTCATTCCTTCCCCGCATCCTGGGAACTGGGCCATATAAAGACTAAGAATACATTTTTTCCTGTTTGTAAATTCTCTCATTGACTGGTTTTTCTCTCTATAATGGCAGTGTTCTGTGCACTGTATACTAGCCAGATACAACCAAGGAAAGAGAGAAGGGTCAGCTAAGTGTGGCAAGAATCTTATACTTTAGATCACTTATATCATCTGAGTGAGCTCTTGCCCCTCTCATCAATTATATAAAAAAATCAGCAGGGTGGGATTCTTACTGTTTGACCTGGAAGCTTGAACCTTTGAATACCAGGTTGAACAGAGTAGTTTTTGACAGTTTACTTAAAGTATATGTCCTTGTATTATATTCATTATACATTTATACTCATTTATACAACTCCAGTCATTTACAATGCATTTAGAATTTTTTTTTTTAGCAAAAAGGGATTTTATAGGACTTCCAGTCCAACATTTTAGTTTTCTAAATGAGAAAAAGAAGTCTCCAGGAATGAACTACCTTGCCCAAGGACACATAAATTTGACAGGAGTCATTTATTCAAATGCTTGAAAAATTATTTATTTACTTAGTATCTCTAACCCTATTTTTATAATTTTAAGATGTACAACTTTTAACATTTCAACGTCTCTGAAATTAGGGTGAGTCTTATAGCTGCTGTCTACCAGGCATTGCCAGCCCCTGAGCATCAAAACTTAAGGAATGAATGTCACCATCTGGGAAGAAAATCTCAAAGATAGTAATAGAGTAATATTTCCAGAAATGCAGCTTCAACAACCTTCTAGATGTCACAGATAATGATACTGTGTAGAAAACAACATGTATTGGCAATTTTTCATCGAAAATTAATGCTAAAGAGTTGGATTTGAATGAGTTGTTTCAGGAATATAACTTAACCAATTTATTTTGCTTACACTGTATTTTCATTGTTAGAATATACAGTAAGATGTATGATATGTCTATGGTGTTGCATCCCTAAAATGATGATCTTACATCTTACAACCGATGTCATCTTAGATTCAACGAGAAAGGCATATCCCTGGCTCTCTTCTAGATGCTGAATATTCAGCAATGAAAAAAGATAGAAAAAGTTCCTAAAGTTTAAATTCTTGGAGAATAATAAAAACAAACAAAAAACATGAGAAAAATGCTCACTAATGACTGATAAGTGTTATGGATAGAAACAAAATTCCGTGATGTGAAAGAGAGTGACTGAGTGGCTTCTCTGGATTGTCAAGGTTCTGAACCTTGTGGAAAACTTAACTTTAAACTGAAGAAGTGATAATACCAAATGAGTAGAAGGGCCAGAACTAGTAGAGTCTCCTGAATACTAGCACTCTTGCCATTGAGCCCTGGCAGGCTGATGGGGCAATCATTGTGACAAAGCCTATTTATAGTTTCTTATGTCACTCATGGTGTAATTCTCAATCCAAAGTGAATGTGGACTTTGGAGGAAACTCCTTCTTTATGTATTCATCTCAAGTGGCTATATAATGTGTCTTAGGTGGTATTTGTGAACAAAACACATCCAGCTTCTGATGCAATGTGACATAGGGAAAATGAATCTTGAAAATCCCTGTGAAATGCCAAAAAAGAAAAAAATTCTAAAACACAAAAAGAACCCAGAAATACTTACTGTCAACTTTCTTCCCTTTCAAAACTTTTTCCATGTCTTTAAATAATTAGACAAAACCAATATTAGAATTAAAGAGTGTATCAATTTGAATTCGGGGCCAATGGATAATTGATGTTTTATTCTTTTCCTAACTGATTGCTATTTAAATAGCAGGTATTTAAAACTAGGATGCTTATGAAGGGACTATCTAAAAGATTCTTGGCCATGACCTTAGTTTTAAAGTATCAGATTGAAATTCTAAAAATAAGCCTACAAAAAAAATATAACTTTAAAAAATGTTAAAATACAAACACACACACACACACAAGGTAATGCCTAGGATAGATTAAAACTCAAATAAGATGATCTTAAAATGGTACCAAGCTATTAGAGACACATACACATTAAAAGAATTAACTGGTTTTTCGTTTCCACAGCTTCATGCTGAAAAGTCTATCTCAGGCCCTAAATAATAGCATTTTAGTGACATTGAAAAGAAAAGCTTTTATTCATTTTATGTAATAAATATTCACTGTGCCCTTACTATGTGCTAATCTCTGTGCTGGTAGTAGTAGAATTCTTTATACACCAAGATCAGTTGAAGCAATATATAAGCGCAACTGGAAACAGGTTATTAATTGCTTAAGACCTAAAATCTGAGGGGCACAGTGGTGCTTATGTCTGTTTCATTGAGTCTCTAGTCAAAGAAACTGGTTTCTAGTTGAATCTCATTAATTGGAGAACCCTTAGATCCGTGTCTCTGGAACATGATAAAAATAAATATGAAAGGCCTTTCTGGAAAATACCCAAGAGGACAAATAGCAATCCATCTACAGAGCCCAGTTGCTCCCTGCTTCCTTCCACCCATTACAAATTGATGCTTCATCTTTTATTTCCATCATTATAACCACTTCAGTAAATTAAATATTTGTGCCAACATGTGGAGGAAAACCTTACAGGCCAATACGTAAGTATTTCTGATATCTATACTGGGTGTCAACAATGGCTAAGCACTTTATTGCTAAAGAAAGGGTTATGACACTGACCGATTTAAATGCTGAAGAGGTCCATCAAACATAACTGAGTGTGACCAGGTAAAAACAGAAAGAATTTTTCACTAATTTCCAGCAGTGAGAAAGAGATAGGAATGGCATCTGTAGATAGACCAGTTTCTCTAAAAACGCCTAGCAAATGCTACCCAAGGCAGATAAGAATAACTTAATGAGCCTACTCTGCTATTAAAACATATGTATATGTGTTTGTTTCTTATGGAGTATGGAATAGTTACCATCGTTTTCATGCCAAAAGAATCCATCTTGTTTCTTCAACCTGATCTCTACCTGTGCTTTGAAAATATTGTGTGTGACTGCAATACAAGAGGAGGAGGAAAACTTTTCTGACCATTCTAGATGCTGAGTCATTATTCAATCTGAGCTTCATATGTCATCTTCGCTAGAAATCTAATCAATTCCCTCAAACAATCTCAAATAAATAATTTCCCATCAAAAAATATTACTGCTGGAAATATCAAGTTTTTCTGTTAACCATTTATATTTGAACCTACTTCAAAAACCATCACAATGAAAGCACTATATCAGTATACATGAGGAGAGTCTTCAAATATACAATATCTATTTTTGCTATGGCAGTACACTTTTTAAAGGACACTTTTTACTAATTGATACAATTAAATACCATAGATAAGAGTTAAGTTCATGAATCATAATAAAATGATTCCATTGTTTAGCAAGGAGAAATAAACCAACCTTATCAAATATTCTGAATCCTTTGCCAAATACATCATCAAACTCAATAAGTGGATGTAGATTTAAATTGGCATTTTGAAAATGTTTCTCAAGTTATATTAGTTATTTTTTATTTAATTAATAATACTTATTGCTAATTTGAGAGGAGATAGAGAAGTTGAGACTGGTTCAAGAAATAAAATATTCAAAATAAATTGACCTGGATATTGACGTAGGCAACGGATTTATGAGTAAAACCCCAAAAGCAAATGCAACAAAAACAAAAATAATTGAGTGGGACTTAATTAAACTAAAAAGCTTCTGCACAGCAAAATAAATAATCAACAGAGTAAATAGGCAACGTACTGGGTGAAAGAAGATATTTACAAACTGTACATCTGACAAAGGACTACTATCCAGAATCTACAAGGAACTCAAACAGCAAGAAAAAAGCAAGAAAAAAGCAAATGACCACATTTTAAAAAGTGAGCAAATGACATGACCAGATATCTCTCAAAAGAAGATGTACAAATGGCCAATAAACATTTGAAAAAATGCTCAAAATCACTCATTATCAGGGAAACGCAAATTAAAAGCCACAATGAGATACCACCTTACACCAGTCAGAGTGGCCATGTTAAAAGTAAAAAAAACAATAGATGGTGTGAATGCAATGAAAAAGGAACACTTATACATTGGTGGTAGGGTGTAAATTAGAACAATCTCTATGGAAATCGATATGGAGACTTCTCAAAGAACTACAAGTAGTCTCCCATTTCCATAGTGTTTAGATACCACCTTTTCATTATCCACTGATCAGTTGATGGGGAGTTGGGTTGATTCCACATCTTTGCAATTGTGAATTGTGCTGCGCTAAGCATTTGAGTTCAGGTATCTTTTTTTATATAATGATCTCTGTTACTTTGGGTAGGTTCCTAGCAGTGGAATTGCTGGATCAAATGGTAGATCTACTTGTAGTTCTTTGCTGCCATTCAATGCATCCATGTAACCAAAAACATTTGTGTCCCTAAAGCTATTGAAATTTTTAAAAAATCATATTACAAAAACGATATTTTTACAAATCTTAAACTGTCCTTCTTACCTCAAAAATGGGAAGGTGCAGATCAAAAAGTACAAAATTGCAGTTATATAGGATAAACATGAGGACCATAGCTAATAATATTGTATTGTATACCAGTAATATGCCATGAGAGTAGATTTCATGTACTTTTACCGCAGGAATAAAAAAGGTAACTATATGAGGTGACAGTTCTGTTAGTATGCTTGACGTTAGTTATCATTTCACCATGTATATGTATATCAACAGAAGTATATGAGTGGGAACCAAAACAGCAGAATTTATTTATAAAAAATTGTGTATTTATTCTTACATACTTAAACCTCAGTCACCTTCAAAGTACTCTGTTTGATGCAATACACCTATCAAGATGCTTTTTCCACTGCCCAAAACGTTTTTGAACTCATCAATTTTGATGCCTTTTAGTGCTTCTGCTGTTTTTTGTTTCACCTCTTCTATATTGGCAAAACGTTTCCCTTAGAGAACTTTTTTCACCCAGGGAAACAAAAAAAAGTTGCTCAGGACGAGATCAGGTGAATAAGGAGAGTGTGACATAGGGATCATATTGTTTTTGGTCAAAGCCTGCTGAACACTCAGCACTCTGTGGGCAGATGCACTCATAAATCACCCATCATAAAATGGGCAAATACGTTGAAAGAATCTCCAAAAAAAATTAATTGAAGCCGAACGCAGACTCTCACAACAATGCTAGCTGGTACACTGATGCTGCTGGACTCCTGGGACACTTACCTAGTAGAGGAAGCCTGTACCACAAGCTTTGGCTCACCCTCTAAAATATAGTTCTTTTTTTCTGGGTCACCAGTGTATAAAAGTATTATACTGTACACCCTAAATATATATAATTATATATATATAATATATATATGGCAAACTGAACAATGACTCACAGAGATATATGTTCTAATCTTCAGAACCTGTGAATGTTACTTCATGTAGCAAAAGGACTTTGCAGATGATATTAAACATCTTGAGATGGGATATTACCCTAGATTATCCAGGTGGGACTTAAATGTAATCACAAGTGTCTATCTGAAAGAAAAGGAAGAAGATGATTTGATAACAGCAAAGACAGGCAATACAACAACGCATCTGAAGTGAGATGCTAAGCTTCTGGCTTTAATTGCAAGCCAAGGCATACAAATAATTCAGCTCTAGAGACTGGAAAAAGAAATTGATTCATACCTCCTAGAGCATCAGGGAGGAGCACAGCCCTGATGACTCAACCCAGTGATACCGCTTTCAGATTTCTAACCTCCAGATCTATAAAAGAATAAAAAGTTGCTGGTTTAAATGGTCAAGCTTGTGGTCATTTGGAATAGCAGCTATAGAAAACTAATGTAACATATTTAAAATGTGGGGTAATCACTGAGAAGATAGTTGTAAAATAAATGACATATTTGCCTGGGATACTTCGTCCCCACTCATGTTTCTAGGTGGAATTTTTTTTTTTTAAATAAATAAAATAATACCTCTGGGCTCTCAGGCCACCCCTTCTCTCTCTTCTCCGTTTGAGACAAAAGGGTTCTCTAAATGATAGTTTGGGGGAAACAGCTGAATACTTAGCACAGTCCCTTCTAATCTCCTTTCTTTCCTCGGGATCTGCTTGTCAGCAGAGAGTATGTATTCTGCTTTGTCCTGCTCCTCCCTGAGGAGTCCTATGGTTACTCACCACTGCTTGTGACTGGGTGAGTATGCCTAATTTAGGGAAAATAAACGCAAAGTCACATTCTCCAGAACTTTTATTCGTATTAAGGTGGCATTTTATCTGCCCACTCTCTTAGATAGCTACCAGTTGCTTCAGAGCACAGAGAACAAAAAGGATAGTACATATTAGTTTCTTGAAACCTCAATTTCCAAACTGGTAAAGGGAAAAAAAGTGGAAGGCCTTGATCAGTTCAATAGAAAACAGAAAAAAGAAAAAAAGACTCAAAGAAACGGTGGAACCTGAGCCTACATGTTCGAGATCAGCCTGGGCAACTTGGCAAGACCTCATTTCTACAATAAACCAAAAAATTAGCTGGCATGGTGGTGCGTGCCTATAATTCCAACTACTTGGAAGGCTGAGGCAGAAGGATCACCTGAGCCCAGCTGGTCAAGGCTGCAGAGGCCATGAGCATGCCACTGCATTCTAGCCTGGATAACAGAGTAAGACACTACTCTGACTCAAAAAAAAAAAAAGAAGAAGAAGAAAAGAAATGGTGGAAAACATATAAGAGATACAATCAAAACCAAAAACCATAAAGAATTTAAATATAATAGGTTGGCCAAAAAAAGTGTACTAGGCAAAAATTAACGCAAAGAACACTGGTGTGTCAATGCTCATACCTCTCAAAATGGAAATGTGATTCTTTAAAAAATGCATTAATGGGAGCACATTTAACATTAATGAAAGACATATTTACATTGGTAAAAGATGTAAACAGCAAGGAAGATACCACAATCATAAAGTTACATATACATCTCAAAATATAAAAAGTTAAAATGTCAGACAGGAGCTATGGTTCATGCCTATAAGCCAGCACTTTGGGAGGCCAAGGCGGGAGAATCACTCAAGTCCAGGAGTTCAAGATCAGCCTGAGCAAAGTAGTGAGACTTTGTCTCTACAAAGAAAGAAAGAAAGAAAAAAAAAAATCTAAAAACTAGCCAGGTGTGGTGGCATGCACCTGTAGTCCTAGCTACTTTGGAGACTGAGACAGAAAGATCACCTGAGCCCAAAAGGTTGAGGCTGCAGTGAGCCATGATCATGCCACTGCACTCCATCCTGAGTAACACAGTGAGATTCTGACTCAAAAGAATAAAAAAGTAAAAGTGCCAGAATTATGCAGACAAATTGACAACTGCATAATTACAGTGGAAAATTTTAATGTTATATATCGGCTCAGCTTCACTTTTAAAAGTCATCTCAAAACTCACTGACTTAAAAAATCATTTATTATTGTTCATACATCTACTCATCAGCTAACTAATTCAAGTGTAGAATGGGCACACTTGGGACGACTTATCTCTGCTCTGCAACGTTTCTCATCCTCTAGAAGACTAGGCAGGGCTTGTTGGCAGGGCACGATAAAGAAAGCAAAAGCATACATTACCTCTGTGTATTCTATTTGTAGTGCAAGGTGGAAGTCTAGCCCAAAGTGAAGATACGGAGAAACAGATATCTCCTTTAGGAAGGAACTGCAAAGTCACATTGCTAAAAACATGGTACACAGAGACATTTAATTGGGACCACTGAAGGGAAGCAGAATATGCCACCCCCAAAATATGTCACTTTGGCAAAAGAAATATTTTGAGTTGGAGGCAAATGAGAATCAACAGATGCAGAAAGAAACCTTCTCAGAGCTTTTCTTGTCTGACTAAAGTCAGTAAATTCTGAGAAATCAGGACTGCCATCAATCTCCTCCGCAGGGGAGTTTTATGGCCATGAAGAAGACTGAAAGTCAACACTGTAAAATAGCAAACCTCACTAAAATAACCTTATCATCCATTACTTTTCCCCATATGTTGCCTAATTACTTTCCTAAAGATTACCTCTCACAGTCCAAACCCCTCTCCCCTTTATCTTGTCACATCGCCTCAATTTTATCATTCTTTGTTGAAAATATACGTTATCAGGCCTGTCACTTCTTTGATGTTTTCACTTTCCTATAAAGACTCCTATATGCATGAACAACAATAAATCTTTCCTTCTGTTAATGTCTTTTGTTAGTCTTATTTACAGTGTCCTAGGCACTGAACTAAGAAGATAAGCCCATTCTACACCATCAATGTAATCAATATCGCACATTTGCCTCTTTCAGAAATTGATAGAGCAAGTTGACAAAAATATTAGTAAGGGTATCTAAGACTTAATGATATAATGAACAAGCTTTATTTTATAGATACATGACGATAGATGACAGTTGGATGACACAGAGGTATATAATTTTGCATGCAACAAACAAATGATGTATTTTCTTTTCAAGCACACGTGAAATAGTTATACAAATTGAACAGGCAAGCAACCAGGAAATTTTTAACAACTTCCAAAGAGTTTGTCATTTAAACCACAATTTTTTATCATTGTGTAACTTAATTAGAAAATAACTAAGTGGAAAAAATTAAACTATACATTTGGAGAGTAGAAGTATACTTTTAAAAATTCTTAGGTTAATGAAAAAAACTCACAATGGTAATTATAAGTATTCAGAGCTAAAAGGAACAAAAGCACTATATAAAACTTGTGGATACTAGTAGGGCAATTGTTGGGGAATTTATAACTTTTGACACACTTACTAGAAATTTTGAAAAACTGACATTCAACAAGCTGAGCATTCACATTACAAAGCTAGAATAAAAAATGCTGCTAGTTTAAAGGAAAAAGAATGAAAAAAATGATAAAGTTGGTTGAAATTATCCAGGACATATTCTCCAACCACAAAGTAATAATGCTACTTAGAGTATGAGGTTCTGTAGTATTATTTGAAGGTAAACTGTGATAAATTAAAAGTGTATGCTGAAAAACTTAGAGCAACCATTAAAACTTTCTTCAAAAGAAGCATAGCTTACAAGCTAATAGTGAAGATAAAAATGAAATTTTAAAAAGACCATGCAATTCATCCAAAGACAGACAAAAAAAAAAAAAGGAAAAAAGAAACTAGGAACATATGGAACACATAGAAAATAACTAGCAAGATAGTAGGTTTTAACATAATTCTATCAATAATTACATTAAAATAGATGGCATAAACATCCACTTACAAAATATTGTCAGATTAGAGAAACAAAACAAACCATC
Source organism: Cephalopachus bancanus (assembly GCA_027257055.1). Taxonomy (NCBI): domain Eukaryota; kingdom Metazoa; phylum Chordata; class Mammalia; order Primates; family Tarsiidae; genus Cephalopachus; species Cephalopachus bancanus. The sequence continues at coordinate 8,462,392 of JAPVLO010000009.1, read as the reverse complement.
TATATGCAGTCTATAAGAAACTCAAGTTTAAATATAAAGGTATAGATAGGCAAAAAGAAGAAATATGAAAAAAGATCAACAATTCCCTCATGAATTTAAAAAATAAAAAATCCTGGAGTGGATATACTAATATCAGACACAGTAGACATCAGTAAAAGGAATATTACCAGGGACAAAGAGTCACACAACATAAAAATAAAAGGTTTAATTTACCAAGAAGATATCACAATTCTAAATGTATATGAATCTAACAACAGAGCTTCAAAATAAATAAAACAAACATAAATAGAACTAAAAGGTGAAATAGACAAATCCACCACTATTCTGTAGACTTTGATACTCCTCTGTCAGTATCAATAGAACAGATGGAAAGAAAATTAGTAAGGATATTGAACTTGACCTAATTACCACTTAAAGAAAATGCCATCCAAAAAAAGGAGTATATATATATATTTTCAAGTGCATATAGAAAATCTGATAAGATAGGTCATATTTTGGGCCATAAAATAATGTAAAAGTCTTATAATGTAAAAGAGTTGAAATTATTAAAAAGATGACTCCTCAAAAATATAAGAAAAATCAATAATAGAAATATATATGAAAAAAACTGAAAATTTGGAAAATAAATAACACTTTTAAATAGCCCATGTTTCAAAGAGGAAGTCAAAAGGGTAATAAGATTTTTTACTTGATTAAAAATGAAAACAATATCAAACTTTGTGTCTGTACTAAAAGTCGTGTGTACAAGGGAATGCATCCGAGCAGCCAACAGATACATGAAAAAATGCTGAGCCTCACTAGTCATCAAAGAAATGCAAATTAAAATCACACTGAGATACCATATAACTCCAGTCAGGATGGCCATCAATAACTCAAAAAACAACAGATGCTGAAGAGGATGTGGGGTAAAGGGGAACACTTCTAAACTGTAGGTGTGCGTGTAAACTAATACAAACTGTGGAAAACAGTTTGGCGGTTCCTAAAAGATCTAAAAATTGACTTTCCATATGACCCCACAATCCCCCTACTGGGAATATACCCGGAGGAGCTCAAATTACTGTATGAAAAAGATACCTGCACATGTATGTCTATTGCAGCATTGCTCACAACAGCAAAAACATGGAACCAACCGTGCTGCCCATCAAAAAAGGACTGGGTTTTAAAAATGTGTTACATATGCATGATGAAATATTATACAGCCATAAAGAAGGACAAAATTATGAACTTCACAGCAACTTGGATGGACTTAGAGTCTATAATACTGAGTGATCTATCACAGAAACAAGGAACTGAGTATCACATGTTCTCACTCATAAGTGGACCTTGAACAAGTATTGTAATACTATAAGAAAAGATTGGCAGTAGTGGGAAACTGCCGGGGGCGGGGGTGGGGTGGGGATTGGCAGTAGTGGGAATCGCGGGGTGGGAGGGGCATACCTCATCAACAAGGGTAACTGCATTATGAACATTTGTATATCTAACCCTGAATTGTATCCCACATCTTTAAAATAAAAAATTCTTAAAAGAAAAAAGACTTCAAATCAGTGATTTAAGTTTCTATGTTAAGAAACTAAAAAAAAAGAGCAAATTAATCTAAAAGTATTAAGAAGGAAATAATGAAGATAAGAGCAGAAACAGAGAACAAGTAGAGAACAATCAATGAAATCAAAAGCTGGTTCTTTGAAAAGATCAATAGATAAGATGAATTTCTAGCCAAACGAATCTGAACGAGAAAGAAAATGAGAAGACACAAATTATCAATAACAGGAATAATAGGGGCTGTATCACTATAGATCCTACAGATAGCTTAAAAATATAATAAGGGAATATTATGAATAACTCTATACAATAAACTCAACAATCTAGAAAAAAAATGGCAAATTCCTTGAAAGACACTATCAAAGTTTACATGAAAAGAAAAGAATAACCTGAATATCTCTATACTCCATGAATAAAATTAATTCATAGTTAAAGACCTTCCAAAAAAGAACACTCATTGTGGGGATGGCTTTACTGACAAATCCTCTCACATAGTCATGGACAAATACCATCGGCTGTAGACAGACTCATCAAGTAGAAGAGGGGATATTCGGTTCAGCATTTGAAAATCAATTCACCATGTCAAAAAACTAAAGAAAATCTATATGATCATCTCAGTAGATGCTGAATAGGCATTGGGCAAAATTCAAAGATATTTCATATATTTGGATTGGAAAATCCAACGGATAACATCATATTTGGTGATGAAAAATTAATGCTTTCTCTCTAAGATCTGAAACAAGGCTAGGTTGTTCACTGTTACCACTACACATCATACTTAATAATTTAATAAATAGCTATAAATAAGGTCAACTAAATAAGGAACAAAAAAGAAGCAAAAAGCATCCAGATTAAAAATATAGAAATAAAACTATCTCTATTTGCAATCATGATAATGATTGTTTACATAGAAAACTCCAGTTGATAAACGGAGAAATTATGGTGCCTGCATACCATGGAACACTACTCAGAAAATAAAGGAGAAAATGAGGTGCTAACTCATGGAACATAGATAAATCTCAGATGCATGGTGTTAAGTGGGGGAAGCTGGACTCCAAAAGCTATATTCTGTATAATTTAATTTGTGTAACATTCTGGAAAAGGTAAACTATGAGAACCAAAAACAGATTAGCAGTTTCCAGGGAATGGGGGTTGGTTAGCCAGAAAAAAAAAAAGGGTCACAAAGCAACGTTTTCTGGTGATGGAAACGTTCTATATCTTGTTTGTGGTGATGGTTACACAACTACAATCGTTTTTCAAAATTTGTAGATTCCTATACACAAAAAGGTAAAAACTTTAGTATCTAAACTCTACCTCAAATACTATAATAAATTTTGATTTTGTGGTAAGAAACAATTTATTAAAGCTGAAGTCAAAAGATATGAAAAATTAAATATTTAAGATATTAATAAATATTACCGCATTAAGCCCTTTTAAAAAATGGAACTACGCCCTAAAAGATTAAGAACTCAGGTTAGAAGGGTATAAATTCCTTGGAATTTTCTGACTTGGCTGCCTTTAGAGAGTCAGGGTAATGTCTTCTGGATATGGTTATGAAGTGGCAGACTGCTGAGCACTAGGAACTGAACCTAGGCAGGCTTTCTTGGCCAGAGCAGGCATGGAGGGAATAAGACCACAGCCTAAAGAACCCTGGAAACTTGTGCTAGCTTTGGCTAGTATGGCATCATCACTGCAGGAGGGCGCATCTTCTTGGTTCTACAGTGTGGAATCCATTCCAACAGCGACATCGTGTGATAAAGAGAAGCAAACGCATCAGTGGACTAAGGAGGTTCCTGAACAGCTTGCGGGTGGTAGCTGGGTTTATTAATCCTTTGGGGACTGCATTGAGCTTCTGAAGTTCTTGGACGATATCAGAAGTGAGAGACGAACTCAAAGGCAAGAGATTCTGAACTTCTCCTAAGTATTTAGATGAATATGCAAAAATTGTTTGAACTGTACTGGTACCCTGAGTTTGAAACAGTTCGTATTAGATGTTACCACCAATAGCACAATTATATGGTAATTTTTATACTTTATATATCTTCATAGTTCAACCTTTATAAGAATTTGTATTCATTTTCTATTACTGCTATAACAAATTGCTACAACATTGGTGGCTTAAACAACAAAATTTATTTTCTTACAGTTCAGTAAACCAGAACAGATGTGGATTTTACTAGACTAAAATCAAGTCGTTGGAGGGACTGTGTTCTTCTCTGAAAACTCTAGGAGAGAATCAATTTCCTTGCTCATTGGCATTTTGGGGATAATTCAGTTTGTGTTGTAAAGCTGAGATCCCTGTTTCATTTCTGGGTGTCAGGTGAGGGCTTTCCCAATGTCTAGGGGCCACCACATTTCTTCTTCCTTTTTTTTTTTTTTTTTTTTTTTGAGTTGGAGTCTCACTCTGTCGCCCAGACTGGAGTGCAGTGGCCGCTTCCGGCCACCGCAGCCTCGACCTGCTGGGCTCCGGCGATCCTTCCGCCTTAGCCTTCCAAGGAGCCGGAATTACAGGCATGTGCTACCACGCCCAGCTGATTTTTTGATTTATTGTAGAGATGAGGTCTCACTGCCCAGGCGCGTCTCGAACCCGCGGGCTCAGGCAATCCACTCACCTCAGCCTCCCAAGGCGCGGGATTACAGGCTGAGCCACGGAGCCCGGCTCTTCTTCCCTTTTCAAAGTCAGCAATGGCAGGTGGAATTCTCACATCGAATTTCTCTGACCTCCTCTTACATCCTCCTTTTCCACGTTTTGGGATATGTGTGACTAGATTCTAGGACCCTCCCACATGAGCCACAGTAATTTCTCCCTCTTAAGGTCCATAACCTTGATCACATCTGCAAAGTCCCTTTAGTCATGTCATGTAACATATTCACAGGAGATTAGGACATGGATATCTTTGAGGGCCCATTATTCTGCCTATCCGACATATTATGCTTTTAGTATTTAAAAATATAGCCTTAAGAAACACTTTAATGAACAAAAGTTTATTTAAAGGGATTGATGCAGTCATAACATTCTTACTTTCAAAAAGCAGAGGAATCATTTTTATTTTATTTTTATATTATAGTCTTTGTTGGAGAGGATGTGGAAATAAAGAGAACCCTTGCACACTGTTGGTAAGAATGTAAATTAGTACAGCTATTATGGAAAACAGTCTGGAGAATTCTCAAAAAATTAAAAATAGAACTACCATATGATCCAGCAATCCCACCACTGGGCCTATATCCAAAAGATATGAAATCAGTATGTCTGAGAGATGTCTCCACTCCCGTGTTCATTACAGCGCTTTTCACAATAGCCAAGATATGGAATCAACGTAGGTGTCCACATACAGATGAATGGATTTTTTAAAAAGTGGTTTTATATATAAACAATGGAATATCATCCAGTAAAAAAGAAAATTCTGTCATTTTCAACAGCATGGATGAGCCTGGAGGACATTATATTAAATATGCCAGACAAGAAAGACAAATATCACATGATCTCACATAATATATGTGGAATTTTTAAAAGTTAAACTCATAGAAGTGGAAAGTAGAATAGTGGTGGTTACAAGGGGCAGGGTGTTGAAGAGATGTTGGTGAAAGGGATCACAAATCCAAGTAGAAAGAAGGAATAAGCTCAAGGAATCTATTGTACAACATGGTGACTATAGTCAATAATCTATTCTTAAACATTGCTGAGAGTCGATTTTACATATAAATGATGTAACATGTTTATTAGCTCAATCTAGTCATTCTACAATGTGTGTTTTAAACCATGTTGTATACAATATATAGTTTTGTCAATTAAAACATTTCCAAAAACTAAATGTCATATATAATATATATATATATATACACAGACTCTATCTATCTATCTATCTATCTATCTATCTATCTATCTATCTATCTATCTGTCTGTCTGCCTGTCTGCCTAATCTATCATTTCTAGTCTTTATAATGTCTTGGCTTTTCTAGCAGGAAAAAAAAACTTTTGGGGATGGCATTTACCTAATAATTCCTAACATTTTTCTTCACATGGCTCCTTATTCAACCCGGGGTCAATGAAGCAGTTTCAGTAAATCTCCTAAAATAGTATTCAAAATTTCACATGTATGCTTTTTTTCTGGGGAAAACGGTCCAGAGCTTCCACACAACACACATTGTCAAGCTTCCACGTCTTTATGCATCCGGTTCTATGAGACTTGGGGGTGTAGTGGAAAGAGTATAGTCTTTGGATCTCTCAAGCTTCTGACTCAAGTTACTCAAGCTAAGTAGGGATGGCATTTATTGAAATGAATAGTGAAGGATACCAAGTTTGATGGGGAGCTACTGAGATGAGAGCAATTCAAGATGTGTTAAAACTGATGAACCTTAGATTTTTTTTTAAATTGACGAATCTTCAAGATAGCCAATAAAAATCAAGGGAAGAAGGGAGATCATTTGAACTGAGAGAATTTAAAAAGAGAAAAGAGAGTCACATTGTCCATAATAAAATTAAAAGTCTAGACATAGTAAAAAGTTACCATACTCTGTATGGATAGACATCAAAACAAGGGGAAAATTTGTCACACACATAGCAGATTATATATCAACAAGAAAAAACCAGCTCCATAGAACAGAAATTTCAATTTTCAAAGAAAAATCTTAACTCAAATGAAAAATAGCTCTATTATTCACACTAGCCAAAAATGTTCATGCATGGATGCATCTTGAAAGCATTATGCTAAAAGTTGCTAAGCACAAAATCCCATTGACTTGGAAGAGGGAGTAGACTGACAGCAAAGGGACCCAAGGGGAGCTTTTTGGTGATGGAAATGTTCTATATCTTGGCTACAGGACTGAATTTGTCAAATCTCAAATTGTACACTTGAAATACATTAATCTTATTGAATGTAAATTATACTTCATTAATATTCTTTAAATGTTAGAACACATAAAAGGTTGTTAACATGGATTAGGAGTGATATCATGGGGAAGATGAGAAAGCCAGGCGAAGAGGTAAAAAATAAAACCACTCTAAAAATTATATATGATCCTGTTTATGTATTTATGAAAAAAACTACGTGTATGCACAGACAACGTTTTGCCAACTATCCAGTTCTGCAGTATGATACTTGTATCCCTGGCATGTTCAAATTCAGGGGCAGAGCAGACGATAAAAGCCAGATGGTCACAGATCACGGAAGAGTAGGAGGTGCAGGAAGTAGGACAGCAAGTTTGGCAACTCTAGCAAAGTATTGCTTAAACTGCATAGTCTACCTTTGGAGCAATGATGAAGGATGGAGATATGAGGAATGCTATAGATACTGGAAAAAAAGTAAGTCACAGCATGTCCATTTCAGAGGGTTGTGTTCCTGGGGGAATCTACAGTGAACTTAGCTCTTGGAGCATGGGGTAACATTAGCCTTTTAGGAAAGAGACAATCTCGGCAGGAGTTGCTTGTACTCCAAAAGTTGCCCATTGGAGCAAACAGGCCCAAGTCTGAGTGGTTAAGGAAACTCCAGCTTTGAAGACATTAGTCTGGGTCTCAGGATGAGAATACAATTGTTCATACTAAAATGGAGATAATGCCACCCGGCTTCTTTTATGGGTTATTTTAAGTATTGACAATAACGTGTTAACAAAGGACACAGCACAAAACATTAGTGATAGCTAATTATTCCTTTGCCTAGAAAGGACCCTGGAACATACAATGCAATCACTATCGGTTGGATAGACAAATGGCTGGATGTACGGATGGAAACCAATATTCAATTCCAGTGGACTATTTTTCCTGACTGTGCTAAAATATCATCTCCTTTGGGAAGCTACCTTCATTCCAAGCTACATGCATGTTTACTTGAATATTAGTGTAGGGTTCACAGTCAGATTGCCTGTGCTTGAGTCTTGGCTCCACTGTCCATTGTGTTATTGGACAATTCACACAAACTCTGTATTCAGCTTCCTCAACTATAAAATGGTGCTGAACAATAGGGTTTCTATAAGGATTTTAAAAGTTAACACAAATATATATGTATTAGACTAGCTGGCACATAGTAAACATTCAATAAATATTAGTAATTATTAAAGTACTACATGCCATATCACACAGATTATCTATTTGTGTGGCCACTGACTATAAGCTCGGAGAGCAAGAATTTGTGTTTTTTATTCACTACCTAAAACTGCATTGCAATCTAGCAGGCTTCAATAGTTGTTGAATCAATATCTACCTACCCAAAACAATGAAAGAGCCACAATTACATGTACACACACACACACACACACACACACACACACACACATATCTCCAAAATTAAGACCAGAGGTTTACATTGATAGGTGCTCACTAGATGCTTGCTGACTGAAGGAATGAATGAAGGCGATCAGATGCAAAGTGATTCAGAAAACTGATAATACTACATCACAGAGGTAAAAGAGAAATTTAGGAATATTCCAGTTTATAAACATTTTATTTAAAAAATAAAATTATAAACAAAATACAGAAAAATATTGACACCTGTGATAACAAAGACATGATTCTTAAGGGCAGTTTGTTGTCCTGGGGAAACAAAATCATGAGTTTTATAAAGAAATTTTGTTGTGCAAAGGAGGAATGTAATATTTAAGGTTCGTTTACAATGGGCATTGGCATTGACAGAAAAAGTACTTCTATGTATACATTCGACCCTTTGCAGCATATTTACATTCAAGTTACATTTCCACATTCTATGCCAAATACAGTCTAACTCACCATAAAAAATTCCCAAAGATATTACTAAAATCCCATTTATTAGGAGTGAATATAATTTTATTAAAAAATAATTTTGTTTCTACTAGATCAATTGTATCTTTACTGCTTCAACAAAATTCACCAACATTTTCTTCCCAGCTGAAGTCAAGCCTTGTCTAGACAAAATAAATACTAACTCAAATGTGGCCAGTTATATAACTATATAATTTTTCTCCTCCCTCCCTAGTAATATTATTAAAACTTTGAATTAAAGGACACCAACTTTTTCTTTTACAGTAGTTAGGATGCATTACAGAAACAAGTTGCAGAATCCTAACTTCTTGTTAAAAGATGGCTGAAACACTTTTTCCTTTCAATTGTCACCAAATTCATCAAAATAAAACATGGTAAGAAACTCAAAAGTTTTCTGAAAACATTTCTTCATTGTTCCCACATATTTCTCGAATCAGATTACTTATGCATTAACAATCAGTGAATCACTTGCTTAGTTTTTTCTAAATTATATCACGGTAGAGTTTCTTGATCTTCTTCCCATTGCATTATTTAAATTGATTCTATTAAAATCAACATAAATTAAAATAGTTCTATCTTTGCTACACTTCTTGTACAAATTTATCTTAACCTTACTGAAGGGTCAAGATTACACAAGGCCTGTCTGTGTAGACTAGGCAAACAAAGCATCAAGGTTAGAACATTCTCGTGCCTCCTAGGGATTCCAGACAAATCAAATCTATTCAATTCTTTCTGAATTATCTCAAATTAATTCAATTTTAAGTCTACAAAAGTAATCAATGACAAAACAATGGAAACAGATGAATTTCATTAGTTGAGCTCTTTTTTTTCTTCAGGTTGTAACTTCTTCAGTACATGATGGCTGGCAATTGACAGTAGGTTGCTGAGCGGACACCACTTCCAAGTCAGATTCACGAACAAAAACAACTGCATCACCACTTACATTTATAAGACATTGTGCCTATAAGAACAACAACCAGGACAGGTTCAGTTACAGTCAACAATATGCTTATACGCTTCTGTTACACAAGGGGAGATGTTGTACAGCCAAAGCATAGGTTTATAAATCATTAGTGTAAAGACAGACAACCCCAACGGAAAAATGAGAAAAGAGTAAGATGGCAATTGACAGGGAAGGAAAACTCAAAAAGCCCACTGACATATAAAAAAAAAGTATGATTAATCACTATTAATCAGAGATATACACACTAAAATGACAAGAGAACACTTCATATATATTGGCAAAAAAAAAGAAAAAAAAGTAAAAGTTAGATGTGACCAAGAGTTAGTCACATTAACATTGCTGGGGGAAGTGCAGCCACCTTGGAAAGCAATTTGGCACTATCTCCGAAAGCAGAAAAGGAACACACTCTGTGATGCACCAATTCCATATATATGTTTCCTAGAGAAATCTTGGATATGTATACAACAAAGATTAATACATGACTTTTTCAGTGAAGTATGTTTACAATAGCAAAATATTGAAAACCTAAAAGCCCATCAAAAGTGAAATGAAAATAAATTTTGAAATTTTCATGCCTGAAATACTATGTAAAAGTGAAAAATGACCTAAAATGCTATCGATCTGTATAAATCTCATAAATGTCATGATGAATTAACAAAAACAATTTGCAAACTAATATACACACTACAAAACCATTTAATAACGGTATAAAGTTAAAGAATGTGCAAAGTAATCTCAATGGAGGGGAACTCTGGCCATATCTAAGAAAATTACAAAAGTACTGCTTTGACCTAGCAATACTGTCTTAAGGAATCCTCCCTAAGGATATATCAAACTTGTGCTAACCACTTGTGCCTCACAATGTTTTTGTAGCATTTTATGTATTAGCACAATATTCACTGAAACAACCTAAATGTTCATTAGCAGGAACTAGTTAAAGAAATTCTGATTGACCCATTCCATGGTGTGTTAGATGGTTGTAACGAACAATGAGGATAATCTTTATGCCCTGAAATAAAACTGCCAAGAAAAATTAAGTGAAAGAGCAAGATGAGGAACAGTATGTACAGTAATGCTACCATTTATATAAAAAGGGGATAAAAGAATATATGTATGCATATATATGTATATATAATATGTATCTATACATAGATAATATATGTATACATATAATATGTATGTATACAAATATATATACATATTTTTTATATACACAAATACAGGGGGTGCCAAAAAATGTATGCACATTTTAAGTATGACATTCGCTCAAAAATGGCATTAATCAAATGAATGCTAGTGTCACCATGTGACAGTCAGCACAGCCAAAGAAAATGGTGGAAGCATAGCTGACTGTATGCCATATTACACATTGCTATCGTAATTCAATTCAATTTCAAAAAGTAATACTTAGATCGATAGATAATATCTCTGAAAAATCATGTACACTTTTTTTGGCACCCCCATATATATGATTTTTAAGTATCTAAAAAGCTCTCTGGAGGCTGGGCGTGGTGGCTCATGACTGCAATCCTAGCACTTTGGGAGGCCAAGGCAGGAGGATCTCTTGAGATCAGGAGTTCGAGACCAGCCTGGGCAACCTTGCAAGACCTCACCTCTACAAAAAATTTTTAAAAGTTAGCCAGGCATGGTGGTGCATGCCTGTAGTCCCAGCTACTGAGGAGGTTGACACAAGAGAATTGCTTGAGCCCAGGAGTTGGAGGTTGCAGTGAGCTGTGATTGTTCCTCTGCACTCCAGCCTAGGGAACAGAGTGAGAGTCTGACTCAAAAACAAACAAACAAACAAATAAAATCTCTCTGGTTACGAACTCTGGAATGTTATAACTCTGGAAGTTACATTTAAAAAACACTAATACTTTTGGTTGCATATGGGGAAGAAAACTGCTTGGCAGGAATACAAGACAGGGAGAGTCTTTCCTATTTATACACTTTTTGGATTTTCAATCACATACCACCTGTTCAAAAAACACATTTAAGAAACTTTAAACACAAACTAAGAGTATAATTACTTACATAGATATTGTTTAGCTATAAAAGTATGCGCAGGAATGGCAATGAAATTAGGAATGGTCACTCAGTGGAAAGAGGAATAGGTCTATAGAGGCTTCAACCATATTTTTAATATTTTCTTTTATGTGCAAGGGTGTTTTGTTAGGCAATTCTCTACGTTTGTTGTGTATAGAGATCTCACATAAAAGTAGAAAAAGCCAAATGACATAAAGCATAAAACCTGATATGATGTGTGCACATAAGCAGCAATCAGTAATTGACAGTTATTATCTGGCAGAGAGGGTGAGGGCTGGTGGTGGATAGGCCCACAGCATCTGAAACCAAAGAATCTTGGGTATATTCTAGCTTTTTTATTTATAGCCTCATACTGAGCATGTAAATTCTCTAAATCTCAGTTTTTTCACCTACAGGCTGGAGTTAATATCAACATCTTACAATGTGCTAGAAGTGAAAAAAAAAAACCAGTTCATTTGGAAAACCAAACAGTCCAATACACTTGAAGTAGAGGATATGTATATGTTGGGAGGCAGGAGGTGAGTCTGAAAAGGTAGAAAGACCGAGAGTGTGGAGGACCTTGTGTGACATAAGAAGAAGCACAAGCTTTATCCTGTAAGTCAGTCATTAAGGACTTTTAAACATTTAAAAAGAAATAACTTTTATAGCACTTACTATCCACAGGGCACTAAGTACATCACATATATTAACTCATGACTTTCCAATTTTTTTTTAAGTGAGAAAGCAGAATTTACTACATAGAGAACAGAAAACCTTCCACAGTGGGAGGGGACCTGAGGGGGTTGCCCAACTATCCCAATTTTTAACCCAGTGTTACAGATGACCAACTTGAAGCACAGAAATAAGTCTGCTTTAGATACACTGATTTTGTGACACTTGTCAAGGTGCTAATTAAGTTGAACAAATCGTATACATTTAACACAAAGAAAAACCCAAAACTACAAATCTCAATCTCAAATACAAAATAATTAAGCAAAAAGCATCTTTTATAGGACTGGGAAAATCCATTACACTAAATAAAATTATTATAAAGAAGTGTCCAGTTGTTTTCAAGATCTAGTAGATGCTTTATGACTTGATTATAAAACTGTTTGCTAAAAATAATACTGACCAGGATATGCTTTCTCGAGTTTTCATTCTACATCTACTTTCAAGTGACCTGTGCTGAGGCAGTTCTCAGCCTCTCGTTTCTCCTTTTACCCCTCTGTTCCTTTCTGGTTTTTCTTCTCCTCTATGCACCTTTTTTGACCACTCTATACAATTTCTATTGCCAAATTTATCAGAAGTTGTCTCATAGTTTCATTTATCACTACTTTTCTTCAACATTTATTAATGGAGTATAATAAACCCTCATATATAACAATAAAGACAATTTGTAAAGAATTTCATAAATGTGAAGTGCTCTTCTGAAGAAACTGATTAAATCTAATGACTTCAAAACAAAGCTGAAACCAGTCAGGCACGGTGGTATGTGCCTGTAGACCCAGCTAAGAGAGAGGGTGAGGTGGGTAGAACTGCTTGAACCTAGGAGTTTGAGTATAGCCTGGGTAACATAGCAAGATCCTAGCTCTGAAAAAGGTAAATAAAGCTAAAACCATTTTGAATTTCCATTATGTCTTTTCAAACTACTTACACAGTAATGACAACATCTCATTTTCACTGTAAGATAATTTAATCAATGAAACAATGGTACTGAGAACTTAAATGATTTTTCTCTGGTTATAATTATCTAAATGTACAGCTAGAAGCAAAACATATACATACATACAGCTATTCATTCTTACTCCTGATCAAATGATGACTAATTAGTCTATATTAGAACTTCCTAAGCTCTGTGTTTGCCAAGATATTCTCTACTCTGAGGATGGTCCCCCGGGCCTGAAACACAGGGCCAATTACCACGAGCCACAAGCTGCGTCTTCCATTCACAAGTGTGCCATACAAACAACTTTTGCTGTGTGCCAAGAGGAGCAGTTAGGGAAGTACTGACTTTATGATATCTCAGAGACTCTGTTATTTAATTTTTTTAAAAAAATCTTTAATAATTTAAATGAGTTACTATCAACGCAAAACTGATAAATATATTCTAAAATTTAACCTAACAACATCCCTTTTATCCCCATTAACAGAATTACATTACTTATTAGGAATAAACAAGTAGTCTGTCTGGCCCTATCATGATATAGTCTCTCCTAGCAAGAGAGTTAAAGCTGGACAGCACCACAGTCCAAACCAAAGGGCACCCTAAGCTCTCCTTAGTTAGTCACCACTATATTCCAAACACCCAGCAAGAAGATGGTGGGAACAGTAACTCAGGAGCAGAAACTCCAGAAGTGATTAAGAATAACAAGTCACCTGGGATGTAAAAACAGCATCTAAGCTATGTGTGATCATGATTATTAATAAGTTCATTAAAATATCTTTAAAGCATCTAGAATCAAAGAGCTCTGAAGAGCAATTCTCTTTTGAAGGGGGGTCAAAGGTGGGAAGCCATTGAAGAAATTCTCAAGTTCCCCCCAACCAGGGATTTTTACTGCATCTTACCTGGTTTTTATTTGGATTCTCCATGAAGACACACTGTTTCATTATGTAGGAGACAACAGCATTCCCTCCTAATGCAGCAACATGAGCTCTCACCATTGCAAACACTTCAGCAATAAAAGCATGGAGAAAACCACTGACTCCTCCTTCCTAAACAGTAACACACAAGAAAATCATTCTATATGTAAGTAAAATTTCAATCTTCCTTCTTTCTTTTTGTAGAGACAGGGAGGGTCTCACTACATTGCTTAGGCTAGTCTCCACTCCTGGCCCCAAGCGATCCACCTGCTTCAGCCTCCCAAGGTGCTGCGATTACAGGTGTGAACCAATGTGCCCAGTCAAAGAAGATACATTAAAACATCTGAAATTATCTTAATTTTATCTTAAAATTATCTTAAAATTGACAATTTCAGTTTTCCTCATAATGGGGATTTATTGCATGTATGAACAAATACACGTTTACAGAACACATGTTTGGACAGGGATTTACTATCCTTACTTTATAGATGATGAAACTGAAGCTCAGAGAATCTTTAATCTGCCTATGACATATACAGCTATGAAACATACTATTTACTAGCTATGATCAACTAGTAAATGGCAGAGAATGAATTCAAATTGTGCCTCACCTTCAACATCTCTACCAAATCTTATTCACCATCAGTACAATAAGTTGATGGTAAAAGTAATAAAACTTCCCTGCTATCCGTATCTCTCATTCTGAACAACGTTTCAGTCCCACTGGCCTTTTTTTTTTCATTTTCTCAAATGTACTAGGGCTTTTCCTGGCCTGGGATCATTGCACATGTTGTTCCTGAAGGCTCTTCACTCAATTTTCCAACCGGGCAACTCGTAATCCTTCAGGTCCCAGTTTACATGTAACTTCTTCAGAGATAACTTCCCTGTCAAGTCTAAATTAAGTTTCCCTAATATTATACTCTCTGATAGCTCTGTTCAATTTCCTCATATTATTTACTCTCACTAGTAACTACATACCCATTATATGATTAGTTGTTGATGACCACCATATTCTAGTTTTACTAGGCTTTAAATTCTATTGGGTCAGGGACTGCATGTGTTTTGTATTCTACCATATGCTAACACCTAGTTCAACAGGTGCACATAGTAGGTATTCCATACACAATTGTCAGGGAATAAAGTACAATAGTTCAGGGAACTTTGTCCATATTCTAAAGCAAGCAAAACAGAAAACAAAGGCTAGTCAATAGCTTAAAATGCTTTTCAATCTAGATTCCACAAATTAAATAGAAAGTTATTTACAGTTAGGAGGAAATTTCCAACTTAACTGGAAGTTAAGACAAAAAATGAATACAGTGTTAGAAAACTACTTTATTAGATCATTATCTTTCTGAAAAGCCAGAGGATCCTACATATAGCCTTGTAAAGGAATCTCTTTTTGTAATTAAGAAACTAAGATAAGTTTCAGCCTGCCTCCAACTCAAGCACAGCTCAACACATGTTTTTCTTTTACTTTTAAGTCAAAGAAGCCTATTAAGTCAAGAAACCCTGATGACAGAGTAGCTATGGAGGGTTAATTTTTAAAATATTAATTGACTGTAAGAAGTTAACTTATCAGGCAATGAATACATTTGGAACATTGTGTCACGCTTAATATTATAGGCCTCTGTTGAAGGGAAATCAAACATGAAGCAACATTTTGGGGTTTACATGCTTAAGTAGTCAAGAAGGCTTAGGAAATATAATTTTATGTATTCAAATTAATGCAATATCCATGTGCTACCAGGAACAACTAAAAAAGTCAATTCATAATCTATGCCAGCTTCTCACAGCAAACCTTCATTGTCAAATTTTAACAGACTTAGAGTATCATCTATTTAAATTCTCCATAAAAGTTAGGTTTTTGAGAACATCTTGATAAAGATAATAATAGTTTATTCCTTATCTCAACATAATAAGAATGTGATTTAAAAACTCATTTAGGAGAAGCATCCATCTAATTAATTAAACAGCCTATCAGAGCCATTCATTTATACAAAAACATGCTGTGTTTGCTCTGGGCCAAGGCACTGTGCTAGGTGCAGGATGGTGAGCTTAATATTTCTAAGAAATGCAGGCTGTTATTTATAAGAAAATATAGAAATACTACTGGTGAAACAATGGGAAAAAAGGTACAGCTAAGTCATCATAAATAAACATACTTTTAAAAATAAAAACTGCTGCTAAAGTAAAATTTGAAGAGATTATTGAATTGTATACCACAGTAATTTTTAAATATTCCCTATTTACTATATTAATGTGTTCAGCAGTCCCGTTTTATAACAAAAGATACAATAATATAATTTTCTTTTTTCTTATGTTTAAATTCCTGTGTTACTAAAGATATAACATGCTGACTTGGATTCTGAACTTTAACCAAATCAGGTAAAATATTGTAACTTGTTACTCAAAAAAATTTAAAGTTTAATGATACACAGTATGATTTAAGATTGAAGAAATGGTATCTTCATATACTGCAGGACAGACTGAAAAATGAGCAGCCTCATTTTTCAGAGAAACAAGAGATAAATTACATAAAATATTTCCTTAGACATAAATTTATAATGTAGTTCTCTACTGTTTCTAAATGTGATCCCTTACAAATTGCTATTTATAATTCTCAAGCAAATAACTATTAAGAAAACCAAGCGGTTTTAACCTCTAATCAAACATACATATGTATTTGCTTTATTTCCTACATGGTAAGGAACTAAAATTTCTAACAAACGGGTTTAAACCTAACACAACTGTTGTGATAATACTAGCTGCTACATGAAATAAGTCTAATCTAGACTCAATCCAGCTAGGTTATTAAAATATAAATATATATGAAAGCTATTTTGGCAAAAAAAATTGAAGCTTGTGTGGTTTTGTTACTAAATCATCAATTAGAGAAAATTTTTAAAAACAATGAAATAATTTCTATAGAATTACCTCACGAAGAGATGTCGTTTCCCGAATAAAAAACATGTTAATTATTCCAAGATATTTAGTTATTTTTGCACCAGGAATGAAAGAAAGAGGTGTCATCTTAACAACCCCAACTGTGGAATTTGCACAAGATGGAGCAGAACGATTCCGGAAATTTCCTTCACCCAGTGGACTTGCTTTTTCTACTGTCACAGCTAAAATTGGAGAAAGAGGAGAAAACACTTAACAACAGACGCTGGTAACTCGATTATTCCCTAACGTTTCCAAATAAGTGGTGACAACATTCAGCTGTCTGTGAGGCTAAGCCATGTCATGAAAGAAAAGAAATTATCATGCATTGCATGCAATCAAAAAAGACAGAGAAAGAAAAAACATGAGAGGAAATGCTGGAATGAAATTCTTTTGGAAGAAAAATGGCATTCCTGCAAAAGAAAATGTTGATGCAGTGTAGCTACACACACAATGATTGGTTATAAAGTGAAGAAAAAGAAAAAGCGGGAGAGCATTAAAATTATCTGCTGTAGAAACAAATTATTACAAAGAGAGTGTGAAAGTTGTTATATTTCCCAGTACGGTTTTTCCATCTTTTTCAGATGACTTCATCATTGTCAACTTGTAGATAAACCTTATGTTAACTAGTTGTCATGTATTGCTTTTCCAAACCTTTCTGATAAGCTCCTAATTTTAAAAAAACTTAACAAATGACCTTGGTTATTAAATGCTGCTTGTTAACAAATAATAATAGCTACCACTTATTAAATAACTGCCATAAACCAGACATAAATATATAGAGATCTAATCCTTAATCAACAACCCAGCAACATAGTTTATCATCATCCCCATTTTATGCATGAGGGAACTGAGTCTTAGAAGTTAAATAACTTGCCCAAGGTCACACAGCTATTAAAATGGCACTTTTAGGATTCAAAACCAGAAATAGCTGGTTCCATATCCTATGTTCTTTCCTCTAAAATACAGTTCTTTCCCTTTTAATATACTATAAACTCACTCAAATACATTTACCTTAAAATCTTCCAAAACACATGGGTATAGATAAAGAACATGTAAGTTATGATCCTGATTCTAGTAGCAAGACATAAGAGAAATGCTTTCTCTCCAGAAACACTTTATTCAGTTAGCCCTCTGTATATCACACTTGGTTGACTGACAGATGCCATATACTAAATAGTACCTTGGGTCCTGGAAGAATGTCTCTTCAATAAGAGAGCTGGTAATTTCCTTTCATCTAGAAGGATATAATATCTATTTTATACTTTTAAGAATACCTTCACAAAAAGTAAAATTTTAAAACCACAATTCTATATGTTAAAATTAATACATCTAAAGGCCTTTCAATAACTTTTTTCTAAATAACCATTAGAGTCTGCAGCTTTCACACTCCAATACATGATGGATTGGCAATGTTATTACTAGGCAGTAAGATCTAGCCTTCACCACCGGGAAATCAGGGATATGCTTCTCAGATCATCATAATGTGGTAGAAACATCCGCCTACTTGTCTTAATTGATCCACGCCTTATGGTCTGAGCTTTCAGTTTAATGAGCTCTATCCAGCTGCTGCATCTGTCTGCAAAGGAACTGTAATCAACTGACGTTGCTGAAAACACAGACAGAAAACAAAAAAAAAAGAAAAAAGAAAGAAAAAATATGGATGATGTCTCTTACTTGTCTTAACACTCCTTCCGATGATGTAATTTAACTGTAACTTAGAAAAAGAATGGTCCTTTTCAAGTCAGATAAAAGAGACAGTAAAGAGTCAAGCTTTAGACACTGATTTGTCCAAAACCAGGTTCTCAGTTAGCTGGCTGAGCGCTTTTGGTGATGTCTCAGTTGAGCGAAGTGGCGTCTAACATAGATATTGAGGAAAGGACCACGTACTGTGCTAAACTTTCTTTATTTCCCATTCTTTTCAATTTATAATGTTTCAGTTGTTTTCATTTTAAAGCTCTAATTTATAATCCAAACTTTGTGAACAGTCCCCTTCCCTAGTTTTACCTTAAAATAATAATAAAAGAGAATTGAATGTTAAAAAATACATGAAAAAAATCACTACTTGACTTATCTGTTAATATCTTCTTTCCACCATCATCAACAGGAAAACCAAAGGGTCATTTGTGTCAATACTGTGTTTGTGTCTGACTTCTGGCAACAAAGCCTCTGATAATATGAAGTTGTAGCAGGTGTGAGCCTAGCAAGACCCTCTTTTAAAAAGAGTAACTTTACTACTGCTAAGCTGAAAAAATGTTAAAGAGCGGAAATTATATTTTTAGAAACTAAGAAACTATAAAAATGCTAAAAAGCTAAATATTAGTTTAACTTAAAAACACATTCTACCTACAATAAAGTCACATTTTGTGTCTATTCCATTGTCCAGTGCACTTCTTCAATGTCTAATTGTATGCACCACCAAACTAGAATTTCACACCTCTGGTGACTATTTGCTTAATAGACAAACTCACCTCTCTGTGCAGCTGGTATACCTGAGTTAGAACTTGCACTCTCCAGGTGTTCTAATAAGACAATATGAACAACATTAGCTTGGATGCTAAGTACAAGCTAGCATCTCTTCATTGTTGTTTGTTACCACCTTCTATAAGCCAGAAGAATAGGAGGAAATCTTTATGGCTTCGTTAGAAAAGCAAACATAATTGAAGTATTTAGGTTTAAAATGCGTTTCAATTGATACATGAAAACTAGCTGAGTTCATAAATGCCAAGGAAGACTCCTTGCTATAACACAGAAAGAGTTTCAGAAACTTCATAGTCACAAGAAAATGTAAACAGGGTAACAAATGTTAGTAATGATGAGAGCAGGATGTGAAAAGACTAGGCAGAGAAACGCATCGTGTGTTGGGAAGAATATCTGAAATGAAACATGGATGGGAAATGTTGGGGGTGAAGAGCCAGTAAGATAAAAAATCAGACAAGGAAATGACTGATGTGTCACAGATAACACAAGCTGCTTGCCAATCTTAACTCTGCTCACCAACTTCTTCATTCAAAAACTTCACTATCAACAGCGCCCTCTGGTGGTATGAAGACTCTGTGGAACTAAAAAGTGACTGACAACCATAAAAATAACCAGGAATCCAACCTAGAATCACTCCCTTTCCAATAATCTCATGAAAGTAGTACCTAGAATTTTCCCTGATATTTACATGTTTATTACAGGTATTTAAGGTATCATATACATTTAAACAGCACTACAAAAAACTTCATAATCTATTTGTAATGTTAATGCTCTACCCACTTGCAAATTTGAATGTTCCTTTCAAAGAATTTTACAACTGAAAGAATAGTGTTGCCAATTTATAAATAACTTACAAGAAACGCTGAGAATAATTTGGGTTAGCTAGTTTCTAAAAAATATATATAAGCTAAATATATTTTTTTCATCTCTACTTAATGTGCTGATTTTTTGGGTAACATTCTTAAGTTAATAAAAGTTAAACTTTTTGAAAATACGATTTGTACAGAATGTTAACTGGGTACAATGGAAGTATTCCCCCATATCCCCAGCCCCGCCATTTTTATAAAGCAAGTGACCACTAGCTAATACTGTAGAGCGTATAGTGGCTGAAATTCCTCTCAGAATATAAGGTTGATGAATAAAAAGGGGTCATTAGGTAGGGTCCACAAAAAGTCTGTGAGGGTACCAAGCTGTGAACAAGCCCTGACCATCATGCTCATGGACTACAGATTTAGATAGAAAGAGTTCTCCTGATTAAGCATCTTGAGAGACTTTGGAAGTTCAAGAGGAAAGGGAACCTATTTAGAGAAGAACAGAACAGACCTGACATTTAGAGGCTTGCCAGATCTCCAGAGACAGCCTAGCTCAGAAACAGACTCGTTGGAGAGACTGGAACAGTATTTGGCCTATCCCCAACTTATATATCCCAAGAGGGTCCCAGGGCTCTCATATGTCTTGTACAGTACAGATTTGGTGGGTGCAGAACTACAGAAAGTTAGCTGACTTTATGAATTCTGTGATTTTTTTTTTTAATTGCAGGGAGAAAGGGTGTGGCTAAAAAAATGTGAAAACCATGGAAATAAAAATTTCCTCTATACTTAGATATTATGTGGGTAACAGAATTCTCTAGTAGTATTTGTATATGATTTAATGGCAAATGTACACAGAAAGAGCTTACTTAAACATGTAGTATCTCTTCCTATCTCTAAGTCATATCAAGTAGAAAAAATAAGGTACACAATGGTCTGTAAAATATATGTTTTTTTAAAAAGGATGAATAGAATACCTCTACAAAGACAGACAGGTAAGCTGTTGAAAGTAGTCTCTTCTTGGGAAAGGAAATGACAGGAGAAGGAAGCTTTATTTTGAATATATAATTTTTGTAATATTTCAGTTTTTCACTCTGTAGAATCATTACTTTTCCCATAAAAGATTAAAAAGAGTGGAGAAGTGGGAAATAGAGGGAAGAAAAATATTCTTGCCCTAAAATATGAATGCAATTGAAATAAAATCTGAAAAAAAAGTTTTTAAGGAAAAGATTTTGATCTCACTTAAGGAGAGCAGATTCATCTTTTAACATGCTTGCTATGATCTTAATTCTTCTCACAGAAAAAAAAGCCCAAGAGGTCCAAGAGGCCATGTGGTCCTGGCAGGAGATAGACACTGGCACCTCAGACTAGCTAGAATACCTCAAATATCTAATGACCTTGAACTACCAGACTCTCTGCTCCTCCTGATCACAGTTTGGCTTCTCAGGTTACAGGCTTTTCAGAAGAGAAGGTACTGTAGATCTAAGCAGTCTGGCTCACTGGCAAACTGGTAATTCTGGTTAAGAAATTAACAAAAGAACATGCAATCTCTAGGCCAATACTAAAAAAAGGATTACACCTTTCATTATTCAAGGGCAGAAATCTCCCCATAAGTCTTTCAGGTTTTATTGAGGAGATAATGCTCAGTTGCATACATTTGTACATCTATGCACAAATAAATTTGAAAAAAATACTTCATACGTTAGATTCTTCTTCTGCTGCAAGAGACTCTCAATCAAGCCACACAGCAGTCCATTTCTCCTAAGATTTGCTTTCCCATTTAACACTTCAAAAAAGCCACCATTAAGTGATAACCCTTGCTATCCCCAAATAAACCACCCCTGCAATTTAGCAAACAGGACTCTGGTTTTATTATTCTCTTAGTACACAGTAATATTTAACAAGCCCTGTGTCTAGCGGTGTGGGGAGGGAAACTAATGCAGGTTAAAAGCAGTTTAGTGGAAATGAGCATATTGATGACAAAAAGATTCTTTCTCCCTCAATTATAAATTCTCCAATGCTCTAAAGTTTGGGACTTTTACGTTTTCCTAGATAATTTGCCATAACCACTAACAAAGGTATTAGTTAGCTGTTGCTATGGTTTGAATGTATGTCCCTCCAAAACTCATGTTAAAATTTGAATGCCACTGTAACTGTATTAACAAGTGTGACCTTTAAAAGGAGACTAGGCCAGAGGGCTCTACCCTCATGGATGGGACTGGTGCTGTCATAAAAGGGTGAATTCAACCCCCTCTTACTCTCTTATATCCCTTCTTCCATCTGATGATGCAGCCAGGAGACTCTCACCTGATGAGAATGCCTTGATATTGGACTTCCCAGCCTCCAGAACTGAGGGTCAATACATTTCTTTTTTTTATAAATTACTCAGCCCAGATATTCTGTTCTAGTAGCACAAAACAAAGACAACTATAATAATAAAGTTCTACACTGATCACTAACTTTTTTTTACTATCTATTCACTTTAAATCATTAAAATTTAGAGATTATCTTTAAATATTTTTTAAAAAACAGACAATCTTATCTGGACATTTTAAAAAACTTACTAAAACAAAAAATTTCTATGAATTCAGAAAATATTATCTGGCAGACTAAAAACTATGCACCCTGGAGTCTTTAAAATTTGTTGGTTTTTTTTTCCTATTTAAACATTCTCAGTTTTAAGTAATTATGATAAAAACTGGGTTTATATCTCTCTAGGAATTTTCACCAATTAATAATACATTGATTAGCTATGCCCTATATATATAAAAATAGCCTTAATGACTGAGTTAGATAAATGTATCTAAACATTCAGTATAAACCCTAGCATTAATGGCATTCAAATATTGATGGATTGATAACGAAACTGCCATATTATAGTTGTAAATTTTAAGGCACAGAGAAAGACAGAAACACCTTCAATCTGGATAATCCACAAGGGAAAAATTCAACTGCGCTACACAGGAAATACATACATTAGATGACAATTAACTTCTCTATTTGGGTCATTTAAGTTTTCAACTAAACGCATGCAACATCCTAAACCACTTGTCTTTTTACTATAATCTCCTTCTTGCATTTCCCTGCTTCTGTCTCCAAACATCCACTCTTCCTCCTACTCCTATCCTTTATAACTTTTCTTCCAAATAATCCTTTTTTTCTGTAACTCAATTCACTTTTTCTCTTTTTACTTCCTCTTCTTCTGACTCTGCATTTCACTGCCCTCATGCTGCCTTGAAGAAGCTAGAGAAAGAAAGATTCTTTATCCCTACTTCTATATCGAGTTTCTTTCCTTTCTTCCTTCTCAATTCTTGGATGATTTTTTCCATACACTTTCCTTTATTTAGTGTCTATTTTCCTCACTCTCTTCCCCCTCAGCATCTCTCCCCTTCCAGGACCTGCCACTGATTGTTTAAGAATCCAATAATGTGGAGAACTTAAGCATTTTTTTTTTATTGTTGCTTCCATGTGGGCATTGTGACAAAGCATATTTTAAAAAACACAAACAACAGACATGCAATTGATTGTTAACATATAACAATTGACTTTAGTTAATATAAAAAATTATATATGGTTGTAAGAATTCAAACTATTAGTTGCCAGGAAAAATAAAAGCTAACTTTTATAATTTTTACAAAACTTTCTTTCTCTTTCCTTTTTTTCTTTTCTCTTTCCTTTCTTTCTCTCTTTTCTCTCTCTCTCTCTCTCTCTCTCTCTCTCTCTCTCTCTCCTTCCCTCCCTCCCTCCCTCACCTCTTCCCTTCCCTTCCCTTTTTTTTTTCTTTTCTTTTCTTTCTTTTTTTGAGTTGGGGCTGGTCTCACTCTGTCACCCAGGCTTGAGTGCAGTGGTATGATCACCTGCTCACTACAGTCACAAACTCCTGGGTTCAGGAGATCCTTCCACGCCAGCCTCTCAAGTAGCTGGGACCATA
The DNA here is from genome assembly GCA_027257055.1 of Cephalopachus bancanus. Lineage (NCBI taxonomy): Eukaryota > Metazoa > Chordata > Mammalia > Primates > Tarsiidae > Cephalopachus > Cephalopachus bancanus. The sequence continues at coordinate 8,438,396 of JAPVLO010000009.1, read as the reverse complement.
GGCATGCACTACCATACTCGAATAATTTTTTTTTTTAATTTTTATTTTTGGGTTGAGACAAGATCTCACTAAGTTGCCTAGGCTGGCCTCAAACCCCTGGGATCAAGCAATCCTCCTGCTTTGGCCTCCCAAAAGTGCTGGGATTACAGGAATAAGGCATCATACTTGACCTAGATATATATATTTCTAACTGCTAGTTTAAAATAATTTTAGGCAAGTCATTAAATGGAAAGTTAAACTATATTTTAAAATCAAATTTGGTTCAATAAAAAGTATCTTGTATAGCTTACAATAAAAATGAAGATAAAAAACATATTCTGATATAGATACCTAATTTTGGTACAATATATTGTGGGAATAAGCAAATTTTTTTCTTTTATACTGAAATACAGATTTTTAACTTATACTTGCCATATTTGCTATGCTGATGTTACAAAAAAGAGAATTCCTGCCAGTCTATAGCTTATGACATTGAACACAAGGAAATTACTCTAGAATAAAGCAAAATGAAAGCAAAAAACAATGTGGGTACAAAAAAGAGTCTTCCATACAGTTTCATTCAATAGTATATGAAAACTAAAATTAGTCAATTAAAACTTTTGAAAGTTTTAAATAATATTTTAATTAAAGTTTTTATCATCCTGCCATATATTAGATTTATAAAATATCTGAAATATATTTAAAGCGGTATATAATTGACAAACACTTGTCTAATCTAAATTCTTAAATCCTATAATATGGTTATTAATCTAAGTTCTTAAGCCCTAGTAATATGCTAACCTTTTACAAAAATTACAGGCATAAAATTCTTGCGATTGACTGCAGTCTATGAGAAAAATCTGGTTTTTAAAAATTTTCACCCTCATCACCTTCACCCAAATGCCCCATTTTTACTATATTTGCTCATTTTCCCTACATATATAATTTTTAAAGAATCTTAAAAACTATTTCTGAGAAAAACTGAGGTGTGAATACCAACAATGAGGAAAAGAACATTATGAGAGTGGTATAAAAACTTGCTATGGCCATCTTTTTTCTCATAACACAGCCTCATATGGACAAATAATTTATGGTAATTCAATATCATCTATATTTCTCTAAATTTTGATGACCTTCACATGGTAATGTACCTTAAGAATTATTTAAGCTCAGCACTTTTTAATATTTCAAATCAGAAAAAGCAAGATAACCAGCAAGGTAACACCAAATCAACAACAAATATGAGACATACATCAAAATATTTTGTTACCTTGAAAAACAAAATCAAACATAATAAACAATGGAAGGAAAAACTTGAACATGGATGGACAATTCAGGCCCAGGCTTACTCTATGAGGTGAATTAGGATACAAGTAATTGGAGTACCATTTCTTCATGACATTCACCCACTTTCAATAACACAAAAAGACAATGAAAGGTTTATCTACAAGTGAAAAGATGGAAGTATTAATAAACATACTATGCTTAGCTCTTGAAACTACTCCTCCATCAATATAAAAGGAAATTTAAATTTTAGCAAATCATCCTATTCGTGACAAGAACATGAAATATAAACTAGAATTCAAAGTTATTGAAAATAAAAATGAAAGAATGATCCGCTTAACTAATCAACTTAACAAAACTATAAACAATATACAAATATCAGTATTAGTAGTTAACTTTTAAGCCTCTTGTGGTTGCATACAAAAAAGCAGATAAGACTTTGAGCATTTATTCCTAACACTCTTACCTTTCTCTGTCCTATTTCCTCAAAACTGTTATGCTTAAAAATTTCCAGACATTTCTATTCTCCATTCAAAGCCTTCTGTCATGTTACAATATTCAATTACTCCATTCATGTTATAAGACTCTATTACTATATTCTTCAGGCCTTTCCAAAACCCACCTTACTCTCAAATTTTTCAAAATATTTTGACTTAACTTTAAAAAATATATTTAGCCCATGTCCTCCCGAAAAGACTTGAGGAAGCACAAGACAATAAATAAGCATGCAACATAAACCCATAATTTATGAAACTACAAAACTATTTATAGAAAGGTACAGATACACTTTTAAGTGTTTACTGGTGATTTTAAAATGCAATATTGAAGAAAAAGCACACAGGTTTTACAATTACACACTTCGTGTAAAAAGTTTTATGTATATTATACATTAGTATTAGATGTGATGATCCGATAATTATGATGATAAAGGTGGCATGATGTGATCCAGTGGTTTTCAAATCTTTTGAGATCCTTTTCAAGTAAAATCATATATGGAAGACTGATATGTAAAGACACACAGAATTGAAACTGTTCTGATTCAAAAGGTAGGAGATCCAAAGACATCTTATTGTCTTACTCCTCACACTTACAGTTCTCTGCTCCCTCCCATCCTTACTTCTGGAAAGCCATGAGGCACCTCTGACAACACTTAGGGTTTGGAGGTGCAGAATTTAATATTTATTGGTTTAATTGATAAGAAGTTATTTGGAAACACTTCATTTAACTTAACTACAGAAGCTCAGTGTAACCTCAGGGACTAATTTATCTTTTGATTTACTTTTCTAATAATATGAATATGTTAATAATTACAGAACCATAGACTATAGAAACCCTAGGAGTCACAGAATTCTACAGGCTAGAGAGAATCTTACTCTTTCTTTTACATTGTACACATGAGGAGCTAGGCTAAAAGCAGTTAAGGAATTGGTCCAAGTTCTTACACCTAATTAGCAGCAGAACTGAGAACTCCCACTTTTTAACTCCCACTTCATGATGCCTCTCCACGTTCCCTAAAATGAGTAGCAAATATGACTTATCCTGCTCAAAATTTTCTTTTCTTGTTCTTCGGCTTTGAAAACATTTTGAAAGTTACTGTTGAAGTTGCAAGCTATCAATAAAGATAAGTCAAATTTACAGAGTTTAAATCTAATCTTTTGTAGAATTTAGTTGGAATTAACATAAGATTGAGCTAATAGGGACCTCAAGTCTGCAAATATCTTTTCCTGTGGATCAGCAAGTGATCAAATCTTTTTTGTTCATTAGGTTTTTGAGGGGTTTTCTGCCCCTACTGTAGGATAAGAATAAATGAAAATTATATTTAAAAGTGATTTGGACCTAACCTTGCATAAATACAAGTTTCAGTATAAAGTAGGTGTTTAAAAAAACATTTGCTACCTAGTGAGTTCAAAGAAGACTCTTGACAGTTCTGCTTTCTGTCTGGAAGCTATATTTAATTCATAAATCTGAACTCATATTACCTCTGAATTTGATTGTTCCTCTTTGTTCTTTCAAGAACATTGAGATATGCTACAATCCTCTATACAGTTCTAAATCAAAATTTTAGGTGATGATAAAAAGAAAAGAGGACCACAGTTACGGTGTTAGAAAGTTCAGAATCTGAAAGCAGCTTATTTTCATCCTCAAATATCTAATTCTCTACTATAGATCAGACTTGTACTGATTTAATATTGTATATATGTGAAGCAAATATAAACTATTCTGTATTATACATTGGTATCAGATAGAAAAATTAACAAGTAGGAATCATAAAATAATTTTATTTGTATTATAAAATATAAAAATTAGAATGGTTTATTTGATTTTAAGTAACCACATAATTTCTCAAACTAAAAAAAGGTAAAAAAATTACATTTATCCAATATGTAATATTACTAAATGAGGTACAGTAATTTTGAAAATTTTTACAATAAAAACTACTGTAATCAAATATGAAATGGAAAACAATATCTTCTACTTTTCTCTAAAGATAGAATTGCTGCTCTTAAATTAAAAGACAATCATTTTGCATTAGAAAAAATGGTAGTGTGTAATAAGTATATAACAACGTTCTTCAATCATAGCCACAGAACACAAGAGACAGGAAGCTCATTCTTTACTCTCTTGTATTATCTACACTCAAAACCTCTCCATATATCTTTTGGGGGAGGAAAAAAAAACAGCAAGCATTCTGTTGTCTACGACAGTCCAAAAATTTTTAAAAAGGTTTGATTGTTGCTAGAAAAGAATTTAGCAAATATAATATAAATACCAAATAAATGTGTGAATAGTTTCATTGGGAAATCCCAATATACTTGGGGTATGAAAATGGATTATCTTAGGAAAAATTACCTTAATAATTCATGATGAAATTACTTGAGAAATTAAAATAAGAGGAACATTACTTTCTCCCCTTTATGGACATGAAGAAACACACAATATGAAAATGAAGAATAAATCTTTGCCTCAAGATTAAGTAAGACTGCCTATAATAAAGAAGCAAGTGACTAGAAACTAGGATTTGTGTTTCCTTCTTCCCTTATTTAACCAACCTTTAGCTGGTGGAAAAGGATGAGAAGGAAGTGAATCTGAACATAGTTCCAGTGGAAACTGCAGAAGTTCCTCGTTATCTGTAGAGGCTAGAAAGGCAAGAAAAACACCAGCTATTTAGTAATGATTTATTATTAATTTTTTTAAAAATTAAGAAATCTTGACAACATATATACATATATATATGTATATGTGTGTGTTTGTTTTTGTTCCATCTCTCCACCCCAATTTATTCTGGTTATTTCCTCCTTGATTTCTCCCATGAGCATCCTTCATCTGCATGATGTTGTGAGTGGTGCTACCTTCTCTGGTAAGACTGCTGTGAAATTTTAGAAGATTAATTCCTGTATATGACTTAGCACAGTGTTTTACAAATAAAAAGTGCTCAGTAATAATTATTACTATGCTACACTTTGTACCTTACTAGTTTCTGTGATACTTAAGCCAATTATTTATCTTCTTTGATAAATATCTGAATCATTTAATACTTCTATCTGACATTAACTCAATGCTTAAATCTTATCAATGTCATACATGTGGGATATAATCAATTTTAAAAACTTTAGGATACTAACCATGAATATTTTATTTATCAGTAAGTCATTTAAACTTTAGAAAGCATAGTACCCCCTTTCTTTTTCAGAATACATAGATTCCAATAATTTGGGTTTCTTCATAATATATTAATAATGGTACTTCCTAAATTTTACTGGATTAAGAATACTTCTGAGAATATGTTGAATACTATGAGACTTTTCCTGAAAAAAAAAGGCACACAATTTTGCTCACTACATCAGTAGGTTCTCAGATGCCTTGAGGATTTTGTAAGACATAGTAGGATAAGAACCCTTAAACTACTGCAGAATTAATATATTATAATTCCCCTGTGTAAATACCAGTCAAATACCACCTGTGAAAAATAGCTTCACCATGCAAAAAATATCAAGTCAGTCACATGTTTATTCATACAGTTATCTTAATAAAGATGAACAGAAAAAGGAGTAAATATCCTTTGAGAAACAAGTCATTTATTTAATTCACTTGTCCTCTATGTTTTATCATTAAACTGTAACATATACAAACACAAACTGTACTTCCCATTTATCAAAGGTTTACCTCGTTGCAATTTTTCAACGTGTGTTTTTGTGGTCTGTAAAGCCTGATTTTTGTCAAAAGTTATTGCAACTGCTGTAACTGTAACCTAGAATTATAAAAACAACAGAATTAGTAAAATAATCTTTGCCAAAATTAAGTTTCTTACAAATCTTTTTCAGTGCCATGACAAACTATAACAATGGGCTGATTTGCCTTTTCTGGTTAAGATTCCTAATCAGAATTACATATAAATTCAGATATTCAAACTATAAGTATGACAAACATGTATGCTTAAATCTAGATATTCCAGAAAGAGCTCAGGGACCTTTTCTTAAAAAATGGGAACTGTAAAATCCCACATGATGAGTCCAGATCCTACTGTACTCATATGCTGGAGCACATGTGTGATTCCACCATCAGAAAAGTAGAGTTCAAAAAAAGAAACACATGTGGCCTGAGTCATACAAATATATTTTTAAGTACTTTAAGGTAAAACAGTGTGCACTTAGGTAATTTTATTACAGCAAATTATAATAATAGAATAGATAATAAAAATAAAACAGATCAGATAAAAGCTATTCTTTAATAATTGAATCTTAATTACCTGAATTAATTCATCTTCAGGCAGAGATACTGTAAAATTTACATGGCAAAGACAGCAGGGGATCATAGATCGTAGTTTAAAATACAGGCTCTACACAATAGAAAACGTTAGTAATGTCATTTTTTAATTAAAAAACTTATAAAAGTTGATTTTCTTAATGTACATTATATTATGGCAAATGGAAAGTTAAAAAAATTAAAACAAAACTGGTCCACGTTTTCTATTCTTACATTAAGAATATATTTTAATATTTAAGAAGCCATAAAAAATAAAAAATAGTGTTTTCAAAATGTATACATATACACCAGATTTTTACAAATTTAAAGCTATTAATTAACTTAAACTATATTTCTTTATAGTATAATATATTACAGGGGAGAGGACAACTTTAGCATTTCACTGATCACAGAAGTAAGACAGATAGATAAGACTAATTCAGCCTATAGTCGTGTAGTGTATTACAGACAACAGAGATACTTTTTAAATTTCATGATTCTTAGAATCTTAAATAAAATTAGTCAGAGGATTCCTACCTTGAGCAAATTTTCACAGAGATCATTAAAGTTCTTATTGAGGGCTTGATTAGTCAAGTTAAGGCTGCTTAATCTGATTACTCTTACTGAAGTGAACATCTAAATGTGAGGAATATAACAACATGTCATTTTATTATTTCTAACTAAGTATTTTACAGTTGACAAACTGTCTATAAACAATATGAACTAATGTGGTTGAATAAGGATAGTATTTTAATTGCAATAAGGAGTTCAAAAAGAAAACAGATACTTAGATGGAACTTACTAAAACAACTTATGTGGTATTTGCTTAAAATTAGGAAAAGATTTACCTGTATTTCAGATGTCCAATTATTTATACCAGGCATAATTTCTGTATTGCAACTATAAAAGCCTGTCAAATAAATTATAATTAAAATATGATAATATTTTACTGATTTTTGTGTTAAATAACATTTCCCAATAACTACATGAAGTTCGAACTATAAAACGCTTCATTCTTTTTTCTAAACTATATCTTTAGAAGACTTGAAACCATCCTAATAAATTATTACAGTTTTCTTCATATACATATATAAAATAATTAAAAATCAATTCTATCTAAGTTCTAACATAAATATTTTTAAATTATGTATTTTCAGCCTTGGAGCAGCAAAGTACATGACAGACTGTGACACTGTGATAAAGCCTTTAAGGTAAAATTAGTACTGTGATAATTACAAACTAAAACATTGATATGTAAAACTAGTTTTACGTCAAAGGTAATTTTTTTCTGTTCACCTGAAGGAGGAGGAACATCAGTAAGTAGAGAATGCACATCTTCCATGGCATCTGTGTCATCAATCTGAAAATAAAAGGATTAAGACTATAAGTAGTAAATGTATAATTATTTCAATTTTTCAAAAACTGTTCATATTTTTTACTAAATAGAAAACATCACAGTCAAGACAAAGTAGAGTCACTTTCCCCTGTTGACAGTACATAATATGAAAAAAATTCTAATATCAGTAAATTTCTCCACAGTAATAATTACAAATAAGAAAAATATTTTACATACATTTTTTAAAAGCATTTTTCTAAAAGATTTACAAAGACAATATAAGCAATCATTAACCCAAGTTCTTTAAACTAATACGGTGTATTAAATAAAAATATTTTGACTAAATATAGGACTGCTTTACAATAGAATTTGGTAGAGATAAATTTAAAGACATATCTAAAATAAATAAGTCTATATTGTATTTTTCTTGTGTCACTATGTATCCCATTGTGAATAATAAATGAGGAAAATATCCAGCTGGACATATATTGACATTCATCTGTACAACAGTGACTAAGTTCCAACTTGAAGACCCTGTAAGCTTCTCCTCACATCACCGTCAGGACTTCAAGAGTCACTTACACTTCATCTGAGCTACCCACCATCATGATCATACTTCATGGAACTTCCCAAAATGCTTCACACCCAGGACCTCAAGCATTCTCCAACTATAGTCTCCCATCTCTTTGTCCCCTCTTTCTGAATCTGCCTCTTGTCCTCAGTTCTCTGCCCATGCCTAAAGCACCTTTCTCATGTGCCTCTTTCCACTTAGCCAGGATCCCAGGATCAGACATATCAATAATGCAAACTCAGGTAATGCTTCACATCTGTTAAACAGATTCCTGGGTCCCATTTTGAATTTCTCACTTCCTAAGTCTGAGGAAGGGCTCAAGAATTTGCATTTCTTACAAAGCCTCCTGGTAACACTCATGCTGCAAGTAGTCACACCACACTTTGAGTACCATTGCTCTAGATTGTGCCCTGGAAACTTTCTCTTCCATGACCTGACATATTCTTTTACCAAGCTCCACATTTTCCATTCCCAAACTAGAAAAAAAATGTAAAAACAAAGGCAAAAAAACATGCAGTGTGGGTTTTCTACAAATTAGCACTCTCACTTCAAGCCGTGCACATCTCCTGTGGCTGACATCTTACCACAGTCAGCAGCTTTGTACCTGATTCTTCAAACCTCCAATTCCATCCCAACACAATTCTACCTCCAGCCTCCTGCTTCACCGAGATCAAAATATCTGATTTTTTTTCCTTCAGCTTGTACCTTACTCTATTTCTGAGTAACCCCCTCCCCCTTTTTTTTCCTTTTCCTTCAATATGAAAATGAAGATCTTGTGTCTCTTTGGAAGCTAACCTTTCTACAAGGACGGGCCTGGGGAGCAGACTTGTGAGGAAGCTGCATAAACCTTTCATGCTATATTTATTCACTAGGAAAATCACTAAAATATTCTGAGTGTCTTTTTATAAAGAAATATCAATTATATCTTTTGAATTCTATAAAAAAAAACTACACTCAGAATTCACAGTGCTTATGTGTCACATGCAAAAATGTTTTAAGTATAGTAACATAGCATATAAAAAAGGTAATAATTATAGTAAGTTAAAGAATAGCACTTTAATTTCTTATTTAAATTAATTCAAGTTTACAAAAATAACTCCAAAGGTTCGATACTATTTTAGTATTATTTCAACCCATACATTAATTTTTTAAGATCCATCTGCATTACGCTATAAGTCATCTGGTGTTGAACCAAAAAGATGTTACCAAGTTCTGATAGTTTCAAGTTTGTTGTAATTACTACAATATTTTTAAAAATATAACAGTTGTAATGATACAAAAGTACCACAACAATTTAGCGTGTGACTGAATAAATATGCATTTATTCCCGGAACCTTAAAAAATTAGTCCAATGCAACATTACCTCCAAAACAAAAGCATCTTTTTTCCCATGTGAAAGGTCCAATTCTGTAACTTCATCAGAACTTTCTGATTGAGATCTTAATAGTCTTGAGCGCTGTCTAGGTTCTGGGATGGGTGATCCTATAATCTCTTCAGATAATTCCTTAAAGAAATATAATTGCTTTGTATCATATGAGACTGTCTTTTTCAGTTTGGTTTTTACCTTTTTATGATTAATAGACAACAACCTATTGAGAAAAAAATTCCTGTAGAATATAATCAATGAAGTCTGTTTTTTTAAAGTATTAATTTTATACCTAACCTTTTAAAGATGATATGGCTATTGGACATATGGATATTTCCTTTTATCTATAATAGCAGCTGTATTGATACACTAACCCAGAAACATATATACAACTATCAGATATAATAAAGTAAAACGGACATCTAGTATACAGACAGGACACTATAACAAGTACGGAATTGGCAGTCCTTCCAGCTCAGCACACCTGGCTAGGCGTCTTGCCTACTCACTCAGCATTTAAAATGACCTAATAGGCCATGAAGATTTAAAGATGTATGTTCCCAGAAAGGATTCTAATCTTTAACATCTTTTTTTATCCATTGGTCATTTTTGAAAACTCCACAGAGTAAAACATGGAATATGAAAAAACGTATGTGTATATGTGTATGAATACATGCCTATATGTATTTGTGTGTATATATAAAATGCGTGTATTTGCTATGCAACTTATTAAGCTACATAAACTTTGATAGTTACAATAATGATCTTTTTAAGGTCAGTGTATGGTGTAATCCCACATGGCTTAGTGAACTTTTCCCTATTATAGCCAAAGATCAGAGCTAAGTAGAAGTTCTAAGTATCTGTTGGCCACAAAGGAGTAATGGAAGAGTATGTAAATGTGAACACAAATGCAAAAGGCATACTTATTGCTGGTGAAACAGAGTTAAAAAAAAAAAGAAAGAAAATTTTAAGTGAAAATTTTTCAAAAATACAGTTTTAAATGTTCATTGCTAGTACACACCACAAATAAGACTACCACTGCACAATTTTATGAAATAACTATCTATAGATTTATTTATATATATATCCATTTATCTTATTAGCACTCCAAATAAACTTGCTCTCTATAAATTTGACAGGGTGTACATTAAAATGATGACAAAATGGGAAAGAGCTATAATTCAGAAGTAAAGTAGTACCTGGGTTTGAAAACTAGAAAGTGTGGAATCTGTCTAGGTCAGTTTTTTTGATTCAGTGTAGTGTTCTTCCTATTAGATACCATGCTTCCTTTTGTGATTTTATGGTAGTTTCAGGTAGTTATGCCTCTGATCATTATATCATGGACTTAATAAATATAACTCTCTGGTATTTAATATATTTTATATTCATAATGATGTTTCATCACTAGTAAGTACTGTTATCCTAAGGGATTTGCATCTTATTTTGATACCTTTGATTACCTCTATGAAGTTCATTTAAAGTGTCACTACATATACGTCTGCATTAGAAACATTTTTCAATGTACTGAGAAAAAAATTCAAACAAGAGATAGCATTTACTTCAGCTAGTGACCTTCCTATACAAAGAAACATTCTCATCACTCTGATCTATATTTCCAAGGTGAACCTAAATTGCTTTATAAAATTGAAAATACAAAGCTGTAATGTATACAGTGGTCTGGTAATTAACCTTGTACACTAACTTTGTCAAACAGATTTTGAGATGTTATGCTAAATGGCTGCAATATAGTCTGTATCTGAAATAAGAGAGACATAACAGAAGATTCATAAATTGATGAGTACTTTTATGGAAATACAGATATCCTTAACACATGAAATTCATATACGATGAAATTTTAGAAATCATAATAGATTTACTCCCTCCTTCAAAACGTAAACTGCGTGACACATAGCAACAACTCATAAGTGTTGAGTGGATGAAGTAATTTAACTCACATCCTTATTCAAATACATCCCATTCAGAAGGCTTACATTATAGTAAAGGAAGACAGATATGTAAAAACTAAGTACATTATATATAACAGGCATTATGACTGAAGAACATATAGGTACAACAAGAACACAATAGAAGAAGAGTCAATTCTTCCTATGGAAGCTCAGGATGGACTTACAGAGGTGATAAACACTATTATGGAAAAGAGTTCAGCTTGTATCATTAGAATTGATAAATGGAGCCTGAACGTGTAAATTTACAAATAATTTCCCTCAACTGACATAAATACTATAAGCAGACGTTCAAATATCAAAATATAATTAGAAAATGAAAATAATGTACTGTAAAAAGTCAGTAAATTGATATATGGGAGAGCTTATACAAATCTATTTTTCAAGTATTTATATCTGTATATACTTTATATATATTGTATACTAACTCACTGCAGCCTTGACCTCCTGGGCTCAAGCCATCCTCCCATCTCTGCCTCCTGGGTAGCTGGGTCTACTGGCACATACCACTATGCCCAGCTAATGTTTTTATTTTTTTAGAGATGAGGTCTAAGCTAGTTTCAACTAGGTTAGTCTCAAACTTCGGGACTCAGTCAATCCTCCTGCCCTGGCCTCCCAAAGTGCTAAGATTGCAGGCATAAATCACTTCTGCCCAGCCTCCAGTATTAATATATTAACTCATCAACATTTGTATTCAATTTAAAGAAGCTCTAAGTCAGTGCCGTTCAATAGAAATATAAAGCAAGTCACTTAAGTAATCAAGTAAGAAGAAACAAACAAAATCCGTTATTGAAATATTTAATATATCGAAAATATTACATTTTCAATACGTAATCAATATACAAAACATTTATGAAATATTTTACATTGTTTCATATTTTACATAGTTTCATACATTGTTTCATTCAAACTCCAATGTCTATTTTACACTCATAATACATCTCAATTCAGACCAGCCACATACCAAGTGCTCAATAGCATACCAGTGGCTACCACAATAAACAACACAGCTCTCACCCATATTTTGAAATTCCTCCCATTAACAACTTGCCTAGAATAATATAATGAAATCTACAGGTCTGATGCAAAAAGTCAAATGCACTGTTCCAGAAAACCAGTCAAAAGTAGACAGAATTTATAAAACAGTAAAAACATAATAATGATGTTATCCAAACACTTTGTTTTGTGAAAGTATTTCATTATCGGGGACTCAGAAAAACAAATAGTTTCATTCTAACTACAACATATTTTTTTCTTTCATTTCAGACTAAGGCAATAAAGTATCCATAGAGGAAGAAGCACTATGATACCTATTTATTGCAAACTTGGTAAAAAAGACTGATTATGGAAATGATTCATAGGAAAATTACAGGAAAGAAACTGTAACTGAAAAACTATATTCTTTCACATTTTTACCACAGACAGGCAATCTTTCTTTTAGGTAAAATGAAAGAACATTTTAAACCATTCATTTCATGATTCAGTAAATATTTATTAAGAAGTTATCACTATGAGGAACTTTTCTAAGCATCAAGATGTAGCCCTCATGGAACTCCATTCTACTGGCAGCAACAGGCACTAGACGAAAATAAAACACACACACACACATACACACACACACACACACACACACACAGATAAGACTTAGAGAAGGCAATAAAAAAGACTGCTAGGAAGTGCCAAAAGTGGACAGGAGAGTTGTGATTTTTAAATAGGATGGTTAGAGTACTTAGCAAAAAAGAGTCAGTAGAGCAAAGACATAAGGGAGGTAAGAGAATGAGTAATAAGGAGACTAATCTAAACAATGAAAAATAAATCTTTATCATCCTAAATAAGAAAACCTAAAAATACATAAGAAGCAATAACTGATATAGTGACAGTGTAGGCTTATTTTACTTACTGGAGGATTGATTTCATATAACTCTTTGTTCTTAGCAATTGTGTCATTTATCTTCTTCTGCATGTGGGAGATGTGCTGTTCATATGAGCCATCGTTGGGAGTCTTCCCAGCGATCTGAATACCACCAGGAGTTGGTAAAGCTGCTAAGTACACACCTGTGGCAGACTTATAAAAATAATGGGTAAATCATCAGAAAAATATCCAGGGATTAATGGTCTCAAGGTTTCCATATTTAGGAATGTGGTCTTTGCCCAGTAGGAAGAATATAATAAGCTTGAATATATGCATAGAACATCCCTGGAAGGGCACACAAAAAACATAACTGGTAATAGGAGTTGGTTTCTGCTGGGAGGGACCCAGGGCAGGTAAGAGACAGTTGTAAAATGAGGATTTACTTTTCACTACATACCCAACTGTACTTTTTATGTTTTTACCTTATAATTTTTGAAAATTCAATAAAAAATAGCTTGGACAAAAAAGATTAAAAGTTGCTCAAAAAAAGACACATTTTTCATGAATAAGTGGACAATCTACCTTTAATGCTAGCAAAAAGAAACGGGAAACTTTTGCGAGGTGAGTAAAGAAACTGAAGTTCAGAAAGAACAGGAAACTTAAGCTCACAATCAATAAACGTGATGAAGGGATTTGAATCTAAGTTTCTTACTCCAAAATCCAAAAACTTTTCACTACATTATCCTACCCTCTTAATTACCAAAACTACTTAATTTAATTATTATTGATATCTAACTCTGTAACAATACTACATCAGTACTGGAAAACTATTATGAGAAATACAAAACAAGATGAAATGTGTATGAATATAGCTATGTGTATTTATGTCTAACTATGCTAATATAAGCAAAATTAACAAAAGAAACATCAAATTGTTAACATCAAAGAAGTAGACTGGAAAAGAGAGAAAATCATTCTTTTACTGTTGGATATTTATGTATTTTTGATCATTTGAGTTGTTACTATATTTTTATTTATTTATTTATTTATTTACTTTTTGAGTTGGAGTCTCACTCTGTCGCCCAGACTGGAGTACAGTGGCCGCTCCCAGCCACCACAGCCTCAACCTGCTGGGCTCCGGTGATCCTTCCGCCTCAGCCTTCCAAGTAGTCGGAATTACAGGCATGCGCTACCACGCCCAGCTAATTTTTTGATTTATTGTAGAGATGAGGTCTCACCTGCCCAGGTGGGTCTCGAACCCGCAGGCTCAGGCAATTCACTCACCTCAGCCTCCCAAAGGCGCGGGATTACAGGCTGAGCCACCGAGCCCGGCTAGAGTTGTTACTATATTTTTAAATTAATCAACCACCAAAAAGTCAATCCTAAAAAAGGGCATAATACTCAATGATGAAGTCTGCACAGCAGATGATATTGATCCTCAAGAACACCATTCCCTGGTTCATTCATTAGTATCCATAACTGCATCCATGATCCAAACCCTGGCATTCTCCCAGGGAAATGACCCATCTCTATCACTTCCTTAGTTCCATTCATTAATGAGGCAACAGCCCTGCATGGTTAGAACACAGAATCTAAAATCAAATAAGTCTGGGTTTGAAATCCAGTTCCAACACATGTAGCCACATCACTCTGGAGTCTCACTCATAGCATGTTTTCTCCTCTTGTAAAGTGAAGATAACATTACATTGCTTCTAGAATAGCACAGTGCCAGACACCTAGTCAGCACTTATCAGAAGCTACTCTTACGACCTCAGGATTTAAGTGCACAAAGCATAAAGACAAAAGGTCAGTTATAATTAGTATCACTACTAATCAAGAAGGAAAAGATCAGTATGAATCAGAAAGTATTTGAGGCAGGTCTTAAATTACACTAGTGTCATAAACTAGTTTCTTAGGGCTCGACCATCCATAATGTTTGGTGTAGTTGGCAGGAGGTTTTTTTAAAACCTATGGATCTGAATCCAGTGCTTAGGTCCATAGGCACCCACCAATCACTAGTCTTGCATTCAGCACAAATTATACATTTATCTTATGTACTTGCTGAGCATGCAAATTTTTAGACCACTGAATCAAAATGAACATTTTCCCCCAGGTTAATTTCAGTATTATATATTTTAATAATAACCAGGTTACTTATATTAATTATTACAAACCTCAGTTGTTATAAAATTATAATACTTAATCAGTTTATCATCATCACAGTTATCCTCTACATACAAAAACTTACATATATGCTCTTAAAGAAAGAACTGATGACACAGGAAACAACTGTACATTTTACCTACTAATGTATACTGACACAAAAAAATTCAAGTTCCATAAATTTCTTAAAATTAAATTTCTATACATGTCTCAGAAAGATAGCAAGGGAGTATCAATTTGAAAATGGCCAGCCACATAGACAAAATTCTGACAAATAAAAAGTGCCTAGAACATGAGAGGATTTCCATAAATATTACTGATCAGATTCCACAGGATTGACACATATTTTGCAGGGACCTAGTTCTCTGGGTCCCATACTACTTATAGAGACAGTGCTGACTTTCCCCACTGATATCTTTCCAGTCAGAACTCATTTTCTACCAAGTCAAAGTGGACATTAAGCCAAGACAGAGCTTTTTCCATCTCATATTTTATAAGCATTTAAGAAACACATATCTTATTACACATTCTACCACTGACCACAGGTGCACATTTATGTAAAAGCTTAACTCTCTGTCCAACAGTTTCTCACATGTTTTGCTTTATTTTCTCCATTAAAACTAAAGATTATTTTATCCCATGGTCCACATCAAGGGGGGGGAAACTGCCTCTCTTTCCTCAAGGGACATTTGGCAATTTCTGAGGATATTTTTAGTTGTTACAACTGGAAGGCTGCTACTAGCATCTAGTGAGTAGAGGCCAGGGATGCTGCTAAACATCCTACAGTGAACAAGACAGCTGCTGCAACAAAGAGTCATCTTTCCCCAAGTGTCAACATTGCTGAGATGGTGAAACCCTGTTTCAGCAACATATAAACAATAAGTCCAGACCAATTGTGGCCAAGTTACTAAACAAACTACATATGAGAATTTTTAGACTCAGGACTACTGAGGTTATGATCACAGTCCCTTTAAAATATGTGAAAGTCACATAATGTTTATATTTTAAAATGTCCCTGTCCCTTAAAGTTCTTAATGTCAATTTCTTTAGATAAGTCTTTGAAAGACCCTTTGAATCACATAAAGCAGAATCTACTGTAACTATAGAATTCATATAACAAAATCAAAAACATCTAAACTTACCGCTAAACCCATCAACATATTTTCACCCACTGTAATCTGAATTCTTAGTCCAAACAAAGCATTCATTCCTTTGAGTTTTAGTTTATTCATTAGCTGAGTATGCACTTCATATTCCATAAATGGCAAGAGATTACTGATAGCTGTAGCATTTGCTTCTGCTTGGGCTTTCTTTTTTAAGCGACATAATCTGTTAAGGAAGATAATTTAGTCAGTGGATGGTATTCTTAAGAAAATTCCAAATTTTAAATCTTCTAGAAGTTTGCTTTAAAAACATTAACTTATTTCTAATGGACTTACTAAGTTATATCAATAATCTTTTCTGTAATTTTGTGTCACTGTATAAACTTTCAATAAAAATCATACTTCAATAAAGAAAACTGAAAAACCTCAAAATCTCTAGAAATAAGTAATAACCAAAATCAAGAGAGAATGTAACTTTAAATCATAAGTTTTATAACCACATTTGACCATATGATGGATGGCCAGCAGAGGAAAAAAATACGAAAAAAATTACTCATTAAAATATATAAAAATTACTTGTTCATCTACTTTGTGCCAGATTAACTACCTTTAAGAGACAGTAATTAGACTAACAGATTATTTCTCAACAGTAGGAATGAAAGTCAGAAGGCACTGGCAAAAGGGTATCTTCAGTGTGGTGAAAGGAAATAACTGCCAGCACAAAATATTGTTTAGAGATAAAAGTAAAATAAACACATTTTTTAGACAACCAAAATCAGACAGTTCACCATCACCAGCCCATCAAAAGAAATTCTAAAGCACACATTTCAGGTAAAAGAAAAACCATCCCAAATTGAAGGCCTGAGATGCCAGAGGGAAGAAAGTAAATAGATTAGAAATACATTTTTAAAAAGCAATCAACGACTTTGTAATGAATTTAATGTGGGGGGGTTGAGAAAAAGGACAGTGTCAAAGAATACCAAATGTGGCATGAAGAAATGGATAGAGATACCATTTATTAAATCAGAAAGGCTAACAAGAAAGAAATAGAGAAAATTGGAAGTTCATCTTGGAATGAGTATGGATGCCTATGACCCATCAAAATGGGGAATGAAGTAGACAGGTACATGAGCCTGAAGCGCTGAAGAAGGTTCTGGACTAAAGTTATAAATCCGGGAGTCACAGACAGCATATAGATCTACATGAATTGATGAGTTCAACTAGGAAGAGAGCTTTGAGAAGAAAGTCCAAACCTACGGCTCCCAAGGATCAAGAAATGAGGAGGAGTCAACAAGAAGGCTGAAGACAACATAAAAGTAGGAAAACACAAAAGGTGTGGTATTGTGAAGGAATGCCACAATTCAAAGGAATTTAAGAAAGTGAAAATAATCAACTATGTAACTGTTGCTAAAATGTCAGTTAATAAGGAATGAAATGCCCAATGGACTTGGTGACCAGGCAGATGTTGGTGACCTAGACAGTTACAGCTGTTTCATACATGCCTGTTACAACCTAGGATTTCGTACTCCAATGTATTTTAAAAGGAACTCTTACCAGCTGATAAAGTGGTACAAAAAAAAAAAAAAAACTACATAGCACTATTCTTGAAAAGAAAAAAAAGAAAGTCAGTTTCTAAAATATGTTAGCTAAGCAGTCTATATTTAGTCACATCCCTAGCCTGTAACAGGTTAATTAATAATTACCATAATAATAAAGATTCGTATAGCATTTAATGTTTAAAACTGCTTTTGAAAATAAACTTATTTGAGTTTTATTTTATATATGCAATAAAATACAAGATTCCAACAGAGATGCCCAGGTAGGAAACAGTAGAGCTGATATCTGAAAATAGGTTTATGACTCATACCCCATGCTTTTTAGAAATACTAAATCAGGAGTCCCCAACCCCCAGGTCACATACCATTAGTGGTCTGTGGCCTATTAGGAACTCAGCCACACAGCAGGAGGAGAGTGAGGGGCAAGCAAGTGAAGCCTTATCTGTATTTACAGCCATTTCCTATAGCTCACATTACCACTTGAGCTCTGTCTTTTGTCAAATCAGTGGTGGCATTAGCTTCTCATAGGAACAAGAACCCTATTGTGAACTGCACATGCAAGGGATCTAGGTTGTGTGCTCCTTATGAAAATCAAATGCCTGATGATCTGAGGTGGCACTGAGGCAGTGATGCTGAGGAACAGTTGCAAATACAAATACACATTAGCAGTAAGGTACGACAGCACAGAGACCATAATAAATCAACAGCTGGAAGAGTCATGTCAAAGCCCTATCTGTGAGTGGCAAGTGAGTTGATGTACTTCAACTGTGCACCTGCATCTGGTAGCATAATTATTGTATAATTATTTATATATAATTACTTTATTGTATAATGACGTATAATTATTTCACTATAAATTACATTATATTTCATTATATGTTTATTATATATAGTTATATAGTTCATTATACATTACAAAGTAATAATAACAGAAATAAAGTACACAATCAATGTGATGCACTTGAATCATCCTGAAGCCATATCCTGTACCCCCATACGTAGAAAAATTGCCTCCAAGAAACTGGTCCCTGATGCCAAAAAGGCTGGGCACTGCTGTACCAAATGCTAATTTTACAAACATACCTTGCTTGAATAAGACAACCTTTTCCAATAACTGTTGCATCTGTTGGGAGGTCTATAGTTGTAAAGAGAACATCAGGAACTTTTTGTTTCCTGCAGTTATAGCAATATGTAAGATGAGCTGGAAATGGCATATTCAGTTCATCATATGGTATATGGCAAAATCCACAACCTGTAGGCAAATTTTCTTCAAGCCTATATAAATACATTAAGAAAAAAATAAGGTATTCTTTAAAAACCTATAATTTTTTACAAAAATAACATGCAACTGATATTACACACATAGTACTTATATACAAATTATACAACTTCTATCACAATAGGCTATAAAAATACCATCATGACTGATAATAATTACAAATGACCATGAAATCAGAACCATACATTTTTCTATGAAAGAAATTTTACACCAATTTATATATTTGATGACTTACCACCTAACAGAGATCACTATTATCCAAAGATTTCTGTTTGGGACACATTTTTTTTAAATGGCTAAATGACAAAGGCAACATTTTCCTACTGGTTGACAAATATAACAACAAAACAAAAATTCCTAAGGAAAAAAATGTTTAATTAAACAAACTAACATTTTTTTTAACTTAAAGCTTAAAAAGATAGATTTTAAAAGAAAAACAAGTAAGTCAACAGGCCATATGCTAAGATTTCTAATTTCCAATGACTGTTTTAACATGTCAAAAACTAAAACCCGTTTCATAAGTGACATATATGTCATATATAAACTGTAAATGAATCACCTACAACCTCCCCATTCACTGTGAAATGTTTGTTGCACTTTATTGTTTGTGAATCCATTCCAAATGATTAAGTATTTTTTCATTCACTAAATTTAAGGATGTCAGGACAACAGGGATGGAGGCAAAGGAAAGCTTCACGGAGAGCTCTAGACTTTCACACAGCCACATCTCCTAACATTCTAGAAAGATGTGGGTTTCAATTCTCCCTAATCTAAAGCAACCAATCAGAAGTTGAATTGTGGCAAGTAGAGAAATTAAAAGGTGATGGGGGGGGAACCTCATACACAAAGAGACAGGCCTTCTGCAGATTATTTTTGTATACATTTTTTAATGTATACAATAATACTCTAAATCTTATTAAATTACTCCTAGAAATTATTCTTTTACTATGGAAATGGGATTCTGGTACATCAGAACTACCAGAGAAGTCAGACTTCTGAATGGAACTCTGTGACCTGGAACAAGTTATTTGATCTCTCAGAGCTTTCTCTATAAAACGGAAATACCTATCTAGAAAGTTTTGTGGATCTTTTTGGAAATTAATTTTTAAAAAACTATAGCTAAAAACATACCGCCTCTCCAATATAATGCCTCACAAATACTAGTTCTACACAGCCGGAAGCCAACCTGAGATCCTAACTCGCTTCGTCACACTAAGTACTTAAAGAGCAGACCTCATATTTGAATTTCAGCTGGTTTGACTACAAAGCCAATGTGTTAGAAAGGGGCACAAGAGAATGAAAACTGAAGCAATTTCAATAACTAAGCGCCATATACAAATTTGAACACTAGTGGTACAACAACACAAGGCAAACAAATAAAAGTATTACAATTTAAAAAAGCATCCTAAATATAAAATGTATAAAAGGAATTGTCCCTGAAGAGTGAGATCATAGAACTTTTACTTTTTTCCTTCTACTCTCCTACATTCTCTGAATTTTTCCTAGTAAGCCATAATAATTTTATAGCAGAAAGAAAAGATGTTTTTGTCTTTTACAATTAGTAATAATGACACCTATAGTACTGGCTACCATATAAAAGAATATACTGCATCCATTCAAGTCACAATTCAGAAAGAACCAAGCTGAATGGGAAATGTCATTTGCTAACTTTGACTTTCTAACTACTCAAGAATGAAATCTATGAACATGTGTGAGAACTATATTGCAGCACTGAGACAATTCACCAGCAAAGGCACATTTTCTCAATAGAACATTCCAATTGTTTAAAATACTTCAAAATGTCCCATATTCACTTTCCTATTTATAATGAGCTTTAAGACTCTAGAATTTATAATGATCAATACCCATTCTAATACTGATAAAGAAACAAGTTCCTTTTGTGACTATGAGAGTTAGAATATCTTTGTTATAAACACTTGCAAATCTACACTAAATTTGACAACACAGAAATTTTTTTGTTTGTTTGTTTTCTCCCTTAATACTTGATGTATTAATTCTGGGGGAGGGGAGTAAATATGCATACTGTGAAGTAAAGGGTAGTTAAAATCTATGTTATCCAGGTAGACCCTGGTATCAAACTATTAGTGAAGTGCTTGATCCTAATTTCTATACTGTACCATTGTAAACCTCTCTCACAGAGAAGAACTATTCAAGCCTTGAGAGAAAAAAAAAGTCAAACTCTCCCTTCCCTGTCCTTATAGAAAAGTATATATACATTTAAATTTACAGTTGGTTCTGCATATCTCTGGGTTTGACACTCATGAACTCAATCAATCGTGGGTTGAAAATATTCAGGAAAGAACAAATAATTGCACAAAACACCAAAAAAGCAAAACTTCACACTGCTGTGTGCTGAGCACTATGTTGAATCCACTCAAGTGAAACGATATTTAGGCATTATATTAGGTATTATAAGTAATCTAGATATTATTTAAAGTATGAGAGGCTGTGCATAGATTATATGCAAATACTAAGCCATTTTATATAAGGGACTTGAGCACCTGCAGATTCCCCATGGATACCAAAGGATGACTGTACATATATGTACACATATATGTATATCTGATAGTTTCATCTGTTTATGAAAAGCATTTTTGACATTTATGGAAGCTAATAGTTTAAAAGTTTAAGGGACCAACAATTAAATAATCTAAAAAGTAAGTTCATTTTGCCTAATGCTTTCACTTTCCCTTTCATATCTATTATAGTTAGAGTTCACTGTCCATGTTATAATTTTAGCAAAATATCATACTTTGATTATTTTATAAATTAAGAATTTTCTTTATAAAAATTGCTTTATTATTTTTTTCTGTTTTTGGAAGTGAGACAAAGGGGAAAGAGAGGAAGAAAAAAATCAAAAGACATTATTTATATATTGTGACAAAGTAAAAATAATATATACTTGAAATTCTTTAATTAGTAATCATACATGTCACTCATCAAGATACTAAAAGCAAAAATATGTGGAATATAGTACAGAATTCAATACTATTTTGTGACTATGGGCGAGCGAAAACTCAGTGAAGTGAACTCAGTGAAGTGCTAGGTCCTAATTTCTACACTGTACCATTACAAGTCACCCTCACAGAGAAGAACCATCCAAGCTCTGAGGGGGAAAAAAAGTCAAGCTCTCCCTTCCCTGCCCTTATAGAAAATAAGCCAGGCTGCCATGATAACCTCTGTTCCAAATAGCCCTCCACGGTGCCATCCTGAAGAAATCTAGGGTTCAGTACAGCCGCCGTGCCAGATGCAGATAAAATGCAGACCTCTTCACTATAAAGAAAAAACACAAACAAGTTAATAGTTTCAGAGTATAACTTTGGAAAAATACTAAATATCCAAATGACTACAGCATTCACTATTTATAGTCAAGTAAGACTCTATAAAATATTAAATATCACAGCATTACCTCCCAAATTTAGGAAAGGAAAGAGAAGTAATGTAACTTTCTTAGAAGAAGGCAATAATTCTTTATAAACTAAAAACTGAAAAAAGGTAAAGCATTAACATTAATGACAAGAACTTCCTTTAAAATATGGCAAAATTAAAAGAATAAAATGTTTCAAAATGTAAGGAGTAATAAACTACACTTTTGAATCCAGCATTACTCAATAAAATCATATTAAAATACTCTTTAATAATTTTATTAAAATTATTCTAAAAGCACAACTCTAGATATAGCCATGTACCCAAAAACTATCTATGCCCCCTAAAACTACTAAAATAAAAAGAGAAAAAACAAATAAAAGCAGTAACTATGCAAACATCTATATTTATAAAAATGATTTATATAGCACAGTCTAAATTATTATAAAAGTATCTGAAACAATATACAAAATACAGTAAATGGAACTTAAATTATATCATTATGTGATAGAAAATTGATTTTCAAAAGAATTCCTTGAAATTATTTTTAATCACTCAAAACAAATGAGAAAAGCAGCAAGCTAGGAATGAAATGCCGAAAACAGGTATAAATGAAACAGAAGCCTAAGAGAACTGGGAAGAAGCAGTCACTTGAGCTATAATACAGGGAGGCAGGATTAAAAGGCCAGTGGGCACTGAGAAAGTCAGAAGTAACCTGGTCACTGAAGCTTTTGAATCAAGGAGTTACAAGCACAGAAGTGCATTTCAAAGAGTTTAATCCAGTAACAGTACACAGCATGAGTGGGAATAGTATAGATTGGTAAAGATGGGATTTAAATACAAAGACTTTTTTGAGGTAAGGAGGTGGGGGAAGCTTCTATCAGGTGAACTCAAACTTCTGAGTTACTAACTGAACTCATTTATAGACTGTAACCTACCTTCAGCCATGCTGAATCTACACTTTGTGGCCTTCCTCACATACTAGTCTTTTACGCTTTAAAATCTCTTCCCATGCTCCTTCTTTGTATTTATAGAATTTATATTAATTACAGAAATTCAATTCAAGCATCGGTTACTTTACTGACACTTTCTTCCAATCCCATTTCAGGCTATCAGACCTCTGGAATCCCAAAGCATCTAGTACATCTCAATCATAAAACATATTTTACTTACCACAATTATCCAGTAAAATATAAATCTGATAGCAAGAACTATATCTTTTAAAACCTTTTCTCTAGATCCTGAAAGTATTTGACACTAAATCTATAAATAAGCCAAGAGATCTATGAAGGAGTAAGGCAAGATAAGCACAAAAAAATTAGTAGTTAACAAGAGTAGAAATGCTACCATAGGAACAGGACAGTTCAGAAGTATAATACATGGTCTGCAAAGAAAAAGAAAGAGGCCACAGAAGAGTAAATAACTTGGCTCTGTAATGCCAATTTACTACAGTTTGATAGTTTTTCTCTAACAATAATGAACACCCCAAGAGCAGAGAATCTGGCAGTAACAATTATCTAACAATAGAAGGTGGAAAAATAAGATAGCAGAAGGTCAAACAGTTTCCATATAACATCAATTATAAACTTCTGAATGGGTTGAAAGTGGGGTTCAAGGGTAGCAAAACAACAAGTACAGCTAGAACCTAAGTAAGGAACTGGGAAAACAACTGGCTAAAATAAGGGTAAAAACAAACTAGATATAAATGATAAAATGATATTGGTAGAAAAACATTAAGTTGTGATCTGAAAGTAAAATTTTATAGTTACAAGTTTTTTAAATGGAACAGTTTCAAATGATAATGAGTTCCAAAATATGTTGAAAGATAAGTGGGGTTAGAGGACTTACTTGAGAATAAAAAACTCTAGTGCCAGGCTGCTAGAATGGAGATAAGCATGTATAACTGGAGAAGACAACAGAGAAGTAATCAAGAAAGGCAGAAGGATGCTTTGGAAGCAGACAATTCAGAACAGTAGAGTGGCATTTACTTTAAAGGAAGAGAAGTTGCTCAAACGAATGGTAGGAGAAAAATCAATTAAGAACCAAGAGTATGAAAGTCCATTCCTAACTTGGCAGAGTTAGGAAGGATAATTTTTTAGCAGGAGAAAGTTACATTACAGTTAGTAAAAGGAGAGAGAATGAGTTTACAGACAAACCTTAAAGACAGATGGCAATTCATTTACAATACATCAAGGGTTCCAAAGGTCCAGTGGAAGAAGATAGCACACAAACTAAGTGAAATAAGCCTAGAGTTAATACTTGCTAAATGAGTATTACATTCTCATTTAATCCTTGGTTTAAATGATTAATTGATTGGTGGTATTTACTCCATTTTAACGTATAAATTGAGGCTCAGAAGAGTTGAGTAACTTCCCAAAGTTACACAGTGATTAAATGGCAAAGATAACATGAACCTTAATCTGATATAGTCCAAAGTCCATGCTCCTGACCACTTCACTATGTTCTTTTCTTTATATTCATATAAAGCTTCACTTCTTTCAGATGGCAATTTAAATTACAGCATCTAGAAAGCAAGTTGTTATTATCATTTACCAGATGCTAGTTGATTCACTGTAGCCCACTACAGCATGACAGCCTAATGCTTTAGCGTGTGATTTTATTTCTTGTCTGATTTCTGCCCACCATGCATCTCGAGTTTCTGGTTCATCTGAAAAATAAATTTTAAATCAGTTTACTACTCAATAGCACACTGTCTATATTAACAAGAACTGTTTAAAATAAATTCGCTATGGGAGGCAAAGAAGAATTGCTCTACAATTGATTCTTAAACTTCACACTTTTAAAATGCTACTTTCTCAAAAGCATAAGATTTAACATTCTAAACTTGATTAATGGAAAACAAATCACCTATTTCCATTTGCTGTATTACTTAAAAGGATACCTACAGGAAATTATTTTTAGATACAATTTAAAATGTAGACCCAAGTTTCCAGACTTTAATCATAACAAAGAGGATCTATGTCTCCCCTCACTGAGTGAACACCTTATGTATCATACCCATAAATTTAATTTAAATTCTAATTTCATTTCTATTTTTTAATAACCCACCATATCCTGAAATTTTTCCAGGGCAAAGATTTGTCAGTGTTAAAAGAAAGAAAGCTAACTGTAGCCATCCTTCTACAGAGATGTAGATATTAATGCAAGGTGATAAGCAATAAAAGAACTAGGTGATTTTTTAAAAAGCAAGCAAAATACACTAACAAGATTAATACAAATACTTCTTAATGCATATAAGAACAAATTGCAGATGTATCACTCCATGTATGGATCTGTAATTATTTAAATGGCTTAGAATCACAGAACGGTGTTGTATTACCATAAGAAAATCCAATAATGCTTGTAATGGAGCATTATAAATGAAGCCTCTGTCACATATACTTCCTAATCAGACTACATTTAGTTACAAACTACTGGTGACAGCAGCTGAAAATTATAGTAACTTTTATATACAAAGCTGTTAAAAGCAGAAACACTCTATAATTAGCATACCATATCTGCTTTATTTCTTTTTGTGGCCAATTCCTATTTAGGAACAATTTGAGACAGAAGAAAAAAAAAAAAAACTCTAAATAGGATGCTAAGTTCTTATCATAATTTTCCACATAAAAGGCACTATTAAAACTAAAAACCAAATAATCCAACCACTTTCTATTTTTGAATTTCAATATATATCCAATTTTCAAAATGGCTTTCAAAATAAGTAGAGTAAGTAGAATGATACTCACTAGTAAACTAGTGAAGACAGCAAAGTAAAGAAAGATTAACTGGCTTGTTATAGTTCACATTCTTATGATGTGACTTTCCTCCACAGGGAGGAGATCAGAAAAGGGGAGAAATGAGAAGATAAAAAGCCAGAACTACAAATGATGCCAGCCAGTTCTTGAATCTAAGTATTGGATCCAAGACAAAGCTACCTTAAAACTTTCTTTCAGAAGAAAAGGATATACAGACTTCGGGAAACTGAGGAAAAGATTAAAGTACAAGATGAAGAGAAATCGAAAAGACTACAATATGATGTCAGCAATCAATATTATGAATTAAGAAATGTGTAAAACAATTAGGTGGCCCTATTTTGCATATACACTACATGTATTAAAGAATTTCTTCAGCCGGGCTCGGTGGCTCAGCCTGTAATCCCGCGCTTTGGGAGGCTGAGGCGAGTGGATTGCCTGAGCCCGCGGGTTCGAGACCTGCCTGGGCAACTTGGCGAGAACTCATCTCTACAATAAATTAAAAAAAAAACTAGCCAGGCGTGGTAGCACGCCCCTGTAGTTCCAGCCACTCGGAAGGCTGAGGCGGAAGGATCGCCGGAGCCCAGCAGGTCGAGGCTGTGGTGGCCGGGAGCGGCCACTGCACTCCAGTCTGGGCGACAGAGTGAGACTCCAACTCAAAAAAAAAAAAAGAATTTCTTCATATTCCTAATTGAAATGTATACATTAACAGAATAAATACACTTTCAAATCCATACTTTTTCTTTTAAAACATACATGCTTATGTTTCAATTTGAACATCCATTTAACATACATCATCCTTTCCTAAGAGAATTTTTGTATCATAAGACAAACTATTATTCAAGTGGCTGTTTTAATCTACTACATTATTTGATTCTAAGAAAATTGGCATCACAGATAATCATGGAACTGTATCTCAGTTTAGAAAATAATTATTTTTGTGAAAAAGCACATAAAATAAAAGGTCTGACTTTTCTTAAACTTACTGGTAGAACCTGCCATTTACTTTTTAAACTACTCGAGAAGTTTAAAATATTATTTTCTAAAGCAAATAATTATACATGTACTATGTTTTTATAAGAATAGATTTTCTCCTATTATGTTTGCCTACCTCTGTATCACAATACATGGTAGCTTTATTCTTTTAAAAATGAATTTTACAGAAAGTAATCCATAGCGGTGTCTTAAAAATTAATAAAAGTGGAGAAAGTTACTTAAGCTTGAAATATATTTACAAATGGCCAGCATGTCTAAATGGAAAAGGATGTAATAATAATTCCTATAGATACAAGTAACCACATAGAATACAAAGTTTATTTACAAACTTACCTTAGTATAACACATAAAATAATCAAATAATTAAATCAAACACTATGAAAGAATAAGTGGCTGACTGGGGAAAAAAAAAAAGCTGAATGCAGCGCAGTGGAGCATTCATACTCTTCTGACAAACCCACAAGCAGCCTTTATTTTGACACATGAGCCACACAATTGCACATGGGGATGCCATTACTGTATGTAATAAAATATTTACAGATTTAATAAAAGCTAAAGAGTTACATAACATGGGAGCTAGGGAAGCAAATGGCGTATGTCCACACTTTGGAGAATTTCTTAAATTTGGTTTTTGGCTGAAGCAAAAGCTCAAAGAACGAAGGGTTTGCAAAGCAGATTCAGCATACAGGAGCCAGAAACAGTGGATATTTTGGCGCATGCTTGGATCAGGTGACAGTACAGACTGAAAACTATGGCAGCTCACTGAAATGGTTACAGAAAGTAATGGCCCTAGAATCTAGGTGAAAGCAAGGCAAGCATACAGTAGGGAGCACTTCATCACAAACTGGTCATTGTAGTCACAATAATTATCTACAACTGTAGGCAAGACACTATAGGATGAATTTGGGGGGCTATTAAATTTAGGAGTTAGTTAATTAAAATAAAATTAAGATTAGTCAACTTATTTACTATTAAAGAAAAGTTAAATTTATCTTTAAGCCTATATTATACTCAAGCTAGAGATGAGTCAGAGAATCTTCAAGTAGTAATTATGATTTGGCCTAACATATTACCAGTAAAATTTCAGAAATACCACAATATTTTATCCATCTAATAGGATTTTTTAAGGCTTAAAAACTGCTAACCACATTCATAAAAGAAACACACTAATGAATTTGAAATGCTTTATTTACCCTATAAAAGTAAACAATTGGGGATCTACAATACTTACATAAAAGGTAAACTGTCTTAAAAACGTATGGCAACTATACATGCCACACATGAAACTGGATACAATTTAGTTATTTGAAGGATATACAGCTGAGATGTGAGGTCACACTTAATGACTATTTCAGAGATATTAAGAAAACAAATCTCTTCACTTTAAATACCATTTTCCTCCCAACAATCTATAGGATTATTTATAATTATAGAAAGACATCACTTTTGGAGAAATTATAATTTAACTACACAAATTCTATTTCATGCTCTTTTATGCTTTTTGTCTGTGGGTCAAGATTATTCATAGATAATATCACAAATCTTTTAATATATCCTTTTAATTGTAGACATAAACTGGGCTCTAAATCAATACTTCACTGGTGCCTCTTTTAGGGCTATTGTCAGCACACTTGAGTTGACATCAGAATTAATTTATTTTTTTACTACTATTACTTTCCTAGGGCATGGCCAGCTTGATATCTTGCCATCTTTTTAGCATTTTATCTTGTTTCTGAAGTGGAGGTGAAACTGGCAGAGTCTTAAAATGACAGTTTATATCTCAAAAAGTAATGATGTGAACAACTCAACATAATATGCCTCTATTAAACTCAATCCCTTTGCGATTTTAGGCAATTACACACTTGTAATTATGAAATACTAATTACCTGAAGTGTTAAGTTAAGCTCAGTCTATTTTTATATAGCTCTGAGAGAGAAAAACTGCCCTGGACAATCTTTTAATCTGGTTGAAAGAAAAAAAGAAAATGTTCTGATGTTCAACAGCAGAGTATATGACTATAGTTAACAACAATGTCTAGTGTATTTCAAAACAGCTAGAAGAGAGGATTTGAAATGTTCCCACCATACAGTAAATAACTCGAGGTGATGGATAACCTAAATACCCTGAGACCTGATCATTACAGTCTATGCATGTAACAAAATATCACATATATTCCATAAAACATACAAATATTGTATATCAATATAAAATGTTAAAGGAAATGGACAGTTATCCAATCTAATTTTATGAGTAAAAAGAGATAAAATGCTATGTTGAATCAAATAAAGGTTTTTGATACAATGATAATTATCTGTTTTGTTAACAGACAAAATAAAAAGCTATATTCCCAAATATTTCAAACATAATATGCCAAGTGATAAAAACCTCTTAAAGAAGATAAATTTCCCCTAATGAAAAAGAAATTTGAGTTTAGGTTCAAAAGAGAATACAATCTCAAACTGGGTGGAGATCAATACCAGACTAGGAAGAAGATTACCATTATAGAGGAAGTGATGTGCAAATGCAGAGCAAACATCAAGATCTAGTAATTTGGGATACTGGGATTGTAGCCAGGATATAATCCATGTGGAACTAAACTAAAGACTTTACTCTCTAAATCTAAAAAGTCAAATGCGTAATCTCCTTAATTGTGAAATTTTGCTCTCTCTGTCTCTCTGTGTGTGTGTGTGTGTGTGTGTGTGTGTGTGTAGTAACTGGATATTTATGACTCCAAAATTACTAGTAATATAGAAAAGCTCACATATCAAACATGCTATATTTATGCCATCTTGAACTTTATTGATCTATTTCCTGAATACCTCAGTAAAATACTTTAGGCTACTTCACACATTTGCTCAAAAGTACCTATCAGATAAAGCAAAAAAAAAAAAAACTGCTGAGCTAAACAGTAGAATTCGAAAATTCCAAGAGAGTCTACCACCCACCTCCATTTAACTAACACATACACCAATGTGCATACACCAAAATAGTGTAATTACCCCAGACTGGGTGTGTAAAGAGGAGGTCCACCTGGCTTAACAATGGTGTTCCCATACCCAACACAGCACCCAACACATAGTAGGCACTACACAAACATCCAATGAAAAATATTTTTACTTAAAACTTTAAAAAAATTAATTTAGATGAACAGACTGATATTCTCTACAAATATTTCCTTATGTATCAGTTGACTCACTTTTTTTAATATTAAATATTTTGTCAAGTGATAATTATACATTTTATATTTTATAGGTTTCAACTATTCATTTTTTGCTCCTAAAATAAAATGAATTTTCTAAACAATTATAATTCTGATGGCTAATGAAAGAGTAACATTTTCTAATTTTGAACCACGAATCTAAAGCTTGCCTTATCATTAGTAAAAGTTTATTATAAGATCAAGAAAATCTTAAGTATATGTTCTAAGACCTACAATCTGTCCAAAACACATTTTAAAAAACTTTAAAAATATTGTCAAAAACAAAAGGAAAGTTATCTAGTTTTTTGGGTTTTTTTTTTTTTTTGAGTTGGAGTCTCACTCTGTCACCCACTTCCGGCCACCGCAGCCTTGACCTGCTGGGCTCTGGCGATCCTTCGACCTCAGCCTTCCACGTAGCTGGAACTACAGGCGCGCGCTACCATGCCCGGCTAATTTTTTGATTTATTGTAGAGATGAGGTCTCGCCTGCCCAGGCGGGTCTCGAACCCGCGGGCTCAGGCAATCCACTCACCTCAGCCTCCCAAAGGCACGGGATTACAGGCTGAGCCACCGAGCCCAGCTAGTTATCTAGTTTTAAATAACTTGCTTTACTAACCCAAGACTTTAAAGTTTCAACTTGAAAATATTGTCAAAGTTTGGAAGCTATTTCCAAACTAATATAAAACTACATTTTAAAAAATCACATTATATAACTACTTTTTATTTCCTCTTGCCACTTTCTGAAAAAACAGCTACACTGACATGCATCCTATATAAAGAACAGCAAATTATCCTCAACTACACCACGACCATCACTGATTAAAACATTATATGTTTAAGCTATTCAAAAATACTTTTAGAGGTAACTCAAGAAGAAAAAAAAGATCATACCTGTTTCAGAAACAATGAGCTTGGACTATTAAAATTTACTCTATAAATATTTTTTGCATCTCAACTTTCAAATGACTTGAGTTTCCAAAGGGTAGGACTCAGTTGCTAACTAAGATTTTAGACTTGTAGGTATGTGGGATAATTTCTCTCTCTCTCTCTCTCACTCAGTCAAAAGTTGACAAGAGCCTGCTTCACTTGCCACATTCTATTAACTAGTTACTAAGTTCTGCTGATTCTACACTTTAAATATTTCATTAATTTATAGGTAAGGAGTAGAGACCCTAAAGCCAGAGTACTCAGGTTCAAATTGTGGCTTAACTACTTCCTAATTACTCAACTTGAAAAAACTTGCATTTTGCTCATCTACAAAATGGGATTAGTGCCTGTCTCAAAGATCCGTTTTGAGGATTAAATGACTTACTATTACAAAGCATTTAGAAGAGTGTCTGGCACATAGTAAGTGCTTGATAGCTCACTTATTACCACAAACCTTACGTCACTTATGTGGCCAGGACTATGGCACAGCCAACTAAATGATCTTCCTGGCTCTAATCTTGTTGTCGTTAAACCCATTCTTCATCCTATAGTCAATGATCTAATGCAACTGTGACTATGAACTACCCTTCACCCAATGCACCGTTCCGTTCCTGGAATGTCACACACAAGGTTGGTAAGTGCTACATCTTCCTCCTACCAGCAAGATTCACCTAGTCTTTCTCAAATAATGTTACCAAAACAGCATAAGAAGCAAGATAAGAAAAGGTAACATTTTAAAAATAAATGATCAGATACTGAGTTTTCTTCCTGCTCTCTAAAAATACATTCTGTCACTGTAGTTAAGGCAAACTGAGATAGCAAAGCAGGAGAAAATTAGATAGGGGGAAAAAAAGCTAAACTATCCAAGATATTTTGTACTCACTGGCAAACAACTTAGTAAGTATGAAGTAAATACGGCTTTGCAAATACTGCAAGTTTCTCAGTCACACTCAGTGAATGTATAACGCAGTGAATATATAAACACTGAAATATAAATCTATGTGAATCTCCTATATATCTTTCAAATCTGAGCTCAAGAATCACCACTTTTATAAGCGTCTCTGACACACAGCATTAATCAAGCCTTCCTCTTTAACTCTCGATCTTGTATCACACTATACCACACAGTAAATCACTTAATGTTTTTCTATCCTCCAAGGATATAAGCTTCATGAAGGCAGGGGTACTGGCAATCTTTGCATTTTAATACCTTACAAATTGCATGGCACAAAATAAATTTAAATTTATTTTTTAAAACATTATTATATATGATATAATGACATGTTTTCCTATGTCTTTCCACATTTCAATGTTTCTGAAATGAGAATGTCTAATAACTAATAAGTATATTTAATATGGCAGTGTTTCTTTTTCTTTTCTCTTGGAAGGCTATTATTAAGTTGATGATGCATCACATAACACACAGTGCCAGAGAACAGGAAATACAGTATGAATTCTAGCATTAGCAAAAACAATTGTGACAATTATTTTTTTTTACTAACGTGGTCAATTCTTGATTTTCTATAGCAATATAAGACAGCAATGGCAAAATATTTCCAAATAACACAGAATACATAAATGATTTGAATATATTTACATTTTTCTTCAGAGTTATCAAGTGATTTTTCCAAAACTAATATCAAAATTAGCTTTATTTCTGAAGATATACTGTTACCAGATTCCAATATCTCAATCAAAAGCATACTAAGAGAATAAACTGAAAGTGTCCTCTTTTATGTTCTTTTAATATTCTATAACTTATATCTCTCTTTTTTCTTCATATACTTTCGCCCTGACATTATTTCAAATGATGGCAAGGTATACTGCTACCTCAACCATGTTTCTCCTTGCCAAACTCTGCAATTCTGCTTACATGAGATGATGTCTTTAGTATGTCTATAAGATTTAATTATTACTTTTTTCCAATTTTCAAGATTTTTCTATCATCTAAACCAACACACAGCTTACCCTAAACATCTCTGCCCAGACAAGATTTCAGTTCCTTAAATTATTAATGATCAATCTTCTCTCAATGTCCTTTTTCTACATTGCCTTTTTCCCTTCTCACTATGCTAATCTGCTCAAGAAAAAATGTATTCTTACTTTTTTTTTGTTTTTTTTTTTTTTGAGTTGGAGTCTCACTCTGTCGCTCAGACTGGAGTGCAGTGGCCGCTCCCGGCCACCGCAGCCTCGACCTGCTGGGCTCCAGCGATCCTTCCGCCTCAGCCTTCCGAGAAGCTGGAATTACAGGCGCGTGCTACCACACCCGGCTGATTTTTGATTTATTGTAGAGATGAGGTCTCGCTGCCCAGGCGGGTCTCGAACCCGCGGGCTCAGGCAATCCACTCACCTCGGCCTCCCAAAGTCCTGGGATTACAGGCTGAGCCACCGAGCCCGGCCTGTATTCTTACTTTTAAGAAATGAAGCTAGCCAGGTACTTTTAGATTTCTCATTAAAAATCAATTATAAGCCGGCTCAGTGGCTCAGCTTGTAATCCCATGCTTTGGGAGGCTGAGGTAAGTGGACTGCCAGAGCCCGCGGGTTTGAGACATGCCCAGGCAACTTGGCGAGACCTCATCTCTACAGTAAATCAAAAATTAGCCGGGCGTGGTGGCGCGCGCCAATAGTTCCACCTACTTGGAAGGCTGAGGCGGGAGGATCGCTGGAGCCCAGCAGGTAGAGGCTGAGGTGGCTGGGAGCAGCCACTGCACTCCAGTCTGGGTGACGGAGTGAGACTTCAACTCAAAAATAAAATAAAAAAATAAAAATCAATTATAAAATGAAACTAAAAAATGATCATTTTAATTCTAATCAATGACATGCATATGCGCTGGCAAAAACTTGGATAGGAAATACAGGTTATTTCCCTAAAGATTTACCCACTGATTCAGTCAACATCTACAAAGGCTAAACCTGATCAGACTGTTTATCAGACTGAATTTAGGTAAATCTGCAAGATGAACCTGAGTTATTTCATAGTCAAACATGTATTACTTACAACAAAACTTACATCTTGAACCCTTAAGAACGAACAAAATTTACAATATTAAGAAGATTATGGGATATTATCTAAAATGCTGAGTCCCTTGGTGTTTTTGCTCTTCTGTAAGGTATACTTTCTGACACAAAGAACTGTAAAATTACTTTAGGCAAAATACCGGTTTCTGACACTAAATCAAAATGGTTCTATTATTTACTTGCAAAAAAAAGTCATATAAAAATTTAGAACTTTATATTCCTAAGAAAATACATTTTTATTAAAAAGAAAAATGAATTGGCTTTGACTCTAAACCACATCATCAGCTGTAAAGTTCGCTATCTTGGTTTGGTTTATTTAAAAGCTACAGACTATATCCATATGTAAAATTTCTTTAAAAAATTATATTCTCATAATTTTGAGAAAGAGAAAAGTTGTTAACTCCCAAAAGAATCTGTTCTCAGTTACCAAACTTTGGAACACTTTTAGAATTATAAATTGCTAACTATTATACTTTTATGCTGTTTTATAGAATATTAAATATATTCTGTTCAAATCTAAATATGCAGTTTAAATATACTTTATTTTATGATTTATCAAACATTGTATACTATATTTAACTAATATTTACTTAATTGCAAAGCTAATACCTGGGTCATTTATCTGAGATTTCAAAAACCACTCAAAATATAAGTATAATTTAAAATTATCATTCTGAAAGTTAATTACCTAGAAAAAGTCATCGATGATTTATGGTATTTCTATAGTTTTGATTAATTCATTTTAGTTAACACTTTTTAAAATATGCATTTCCATGGAAATTACAAGAGTTATTATACATGTATCACAGAGTATAACTGAATTGACATTAAGCCTATTTAAGCTACATTTCTAAAAACTTCACTGAGCTGCCATAATTTTTGTCAGCATATGTAGTACTGAATGACCATTAAAATACCTGAATTGAAACTATTCCAGTCTAGCAGTTTGTAAGATCTTGTGTTACCCATAATTCCGACAAAGGCTGAGTTCAAAACAGCAAATTAGTAGATCAGTTTTAGGTGCAGAATAGTAGAAATAAAACACAAAACACTACAAACAAGAACACAACTGACAACACCACTCGACAGGAACTGGAAAGACACAGACATCAGAGTTAATAAGAAGTAGAAATAGAAAAGGAAGAAGGAGCATGCTACAGTAATCTAACATTAACTAACCTAATTATTTAAGTTAATTACATTGATTTTTAAAACCACCCCCATGCTTTCAACCTTGTTGTATGTACCTGTTTGCTTAATATTTACCAAAGGAAGTTTTTAAAAAATCTTCCAAAATAATAATCCATAGAGTAAGCAGGTGGTTTTAAAATAAGATTTTTTTTCCTTCTATACCAAGAATGAAATAAAAATGCCCATGTTCACTAGTCAAAAAATAGCTGCAAAATTCATTTGCAAATGGAAACACAACATTTTTAACATTGGCATATGCACCTTAATTCATCGTAAGACTCTCTCAGCAGAGTAACTCAGCGTCACAAAATTAATACATCATCATTATGGTAGACGCTAATCTAGAGTCTCATTTTGTTTTAACATTCAGCTTTTTTCCAACAAATAATTATTTAAGGGGACTGAAGATTAATAAATGTTCTTATGAAATGTTCCTTTTGGTGCTTAATAGCACTAGAACAATCCAAAGAACATGATATTTTAAATCAAAATAATATAATATTGGAACCATTAGACTATATCATTATAGGTACTTAATTAAAAATAAAATAAAATGAAAAAATAACTCATACATCTTAAAAGCATTTAGTGTATACTCCCACAACCTTTTGGGAAATAATCCATTAATAACTGAGAATTTCTACATGTGAATTGAAAAAATTTTCTAAGATGTGAGGAAAGGAAGAGAATGAGTGAACTGGTCATTATAATACATAAAACAAATTCTGTAGTAAGAATTTCTCTTTTCTTCTCTGGGCCTGCATTCTTACATTTCTTACACAACTAGAATGAACTGACAGGTATGATAAACTCAAAAAGTAGTTTAAAAAAAAAGTGTTGTGAAATTTTAAACACAACTATCTACTTAAACTTATTTAAGTAAACTTTATTCATTCTTCCAGAATAAAACCAAAATGTTTTCAGTAAGCAGCAAATACCATCTATTAAAATATTTGAATAGTGGTCCACAGACACACCTTGGGTCACAAAGTTAATCTTGGGTGCTTAGCCCAGTAATTCTTTGTACTTTCCATACAATTCAAGTTCTTAAACACAAAGATGTAGAACTTGGCATAATCTTTAAGATCTCTCAACACATTAATCTAGCATTAATCTGAATTATCCTTTAGGTACTGTAGATTATACAAATACTACAATGAAGAAAAAAAAACCCTTAAATTGACTAGAAAAATAGGAAATGGGAGAAAAAAGAGAAGACTAGTGCTTGAAAGATGTATTTGCTCAGCTTTAGAGTTAAATAATCCTGACTGGCATTGCTTTTCTGAAATCTTTTCGGGTCCAGAATTCCATTCTGCTTCTCTGTAATGAACTCAAATGGCATCAAACCACAGGATACAAATTAAACTTCAAAAACATTTTAAAGAATAGTAATGCTTTGTATCCTCAAAATCACTATCTGCAACATTTTCATCCAGTAATTTCAAAGCATTTTACCCTTCTTTTAGTAGTTGTCACAAGCCTCACAAAAGAGGTTATCGGAAATGTCTTCAAGTTTTTCAAAAATATTTATGAACATATGCCAAATATACTAAAATAACTTCAGGTTTAAAGTACACTGACTGATCATCTAGTCAATAAGAGATGCAAGAATACATTCCATAAGGAAAATTCCCATCATTTATTGTGCTTACTTTTGACTTTGAAAAATGGCCAGGCTCAGTGGCTCAGCCTGAAATCCCAGCGCTTTGGGAGTCCGAGACGAGTGGATTGCCTGAAACGACGAGTTTGACACCCGTCTGGGAAACTTGGCGAGACCTAGTCTCTACAAAAAATCAAAAATTAGCCAGGTATGGTAGTGTGTGCCTGTAGTTCCAGCTACTTGGAAGGCTGAGGCGGAAGGATCACCAGAGCCCAGCAGGGCGAGGCTGCGGTGGCTGGGAGCGTGCCACTGCACTCCAGTCTGGGCGACAGAGTGAGACTCCAACGCAAAAAAAAAGAAAAAGAAAAAGAAAAGGGACCAGGGTATTTCCAATCCAAGGGAATCAAATTATTGGAATTTTGATGCCTGTCTTCTTTTATAATTATGTTCCCATGTTTTAAAGAAGAAAGCTATTGTTCTTGTTTGCTTAAGTGAAACAAATAGTTACATAAAAGAAATCAAGGAACCAGAAGTTCGTTTGTTTCTTTAATTCTTAGATACTCCACACAAGGTTTACAACTACTTTTTTTTCTTTTTTTTGAGAAGGTCTCACTGTATTGCCCAGGCTGGAGTGCAATGGCTATTCACAAGCACAATCACAGCATACCACAGCGTTGAAGACCTGGGCACAAGTGGTCCTCTTGCCTCCCTCCCAAAAAACTGGTACTACAGGCACGCACCACAATTCCTGGCTTTACGCTTACATTTTAAATACCTCTTTTAAGAACAAGGAAATTAAATAATCTATACAAAACTATTGCTAATAAAAAGAATTAACATCTAAAACTATTGGTCATAATAGCCAAACTGTAAAATTTTTTATCTCCCTGGGTCAAAGAAAATAGCAGACTCAAAAGTTATTTAAGGATCCCCTCAAAAATAATAACTTGACCAAAAATAAATCAAGATTTTTTTTTGTTTTTTACAGAAAAATAACTAAAATATACTTCTTAGTTCCATTATTTTTAATTAAGATTACTACAAATATGTTAATGTGCCAGTTTATATTTTCTTTTCATTTATCTTTTTTGGATGGCTTTGGCTTAAAAAACATCATGAAAATCAGTTTTAATAACCACAATTTAAGTAAAGGAAACACTGAAAACAAACTTTTTAAGAACATACCAGGATTGTGAATACGATCCAAAAGCTTCACAGAACGTGCGCTAACAACACCCCCAACGTGTACAAGAAATCCAGGAGGAAACGCCGTCAAGGTAAAAAATGGAAATTCCTAATAGAAAGAATAGGGAAAAAGAAAATTGATTGTATGTAAGTTATAAAAAAAATGTGTTAAAAAGCTTGCCAAAAGAAAATAAATTCTATTCCTTGAATAAAGGGCTACTTATTATACATCACATATGTTTCATAATTATGTTTTATTAAATGTTTAGAGTTCCAAATCCATTTTCCCATATATATAGTGGTATACAGAACCTAATCATCCTTTTCATCAATTCTCAATGAGAAAAAATGTTCTTACCAGAGTTTCAATGTAAAGTACTTGGAACACACCCTTCCTGTCAATTTCCTACTCCATGAAACTTTACAGTAAGATGAGTGGACCACCCTATTCCTCTACCCATATCTTTTTCTAAGTGGTACAGATGCCTCCTTCATACACACACACACACACACACACACACACACACACACACACACACACACACACAACAGAAGGCCTGAGCCAAGACATGTCAATAAAAGGGGTCAAAAGGGAAAGGAAGTGAGAGTTTGAGCAGTGTGGGTTAAGAGAAAGACAGGACAGGACAAATATCAAGTTGAGTAAGGTAGAGAATCGCTGGGCGAAATTATCTACCCCCCTTACTCTACCAACACCAGGGAAGGAACAAATACAAGTACATCAATGTATATTAAGGAAAAGGAAAAATGTATGTAGATCAGAGCTAGGGAGGCAGTAAGATTCTACAAGTTCTTCTACACTTTATTCTACAAGTTCTTCTACACTTTATTCTCCCCTTCTCTCTTAAGGTCTACTTGGAGACAAGGAGAAGCACATAGAAGAGAAATAACAAAGCAAAGAAAGGAAATTCACTGAAAGAGCACCTAGAAAGAAAGGGAGGCCCTAAGCCTGTGCAAACATAGAGGTACTTGGCATTATACAAATTGGTTGCAAATAAGAAAAACCTGGCATCTTTCTGTCTGGCTACGAGACTAATGTGCTCACTTAACTAGAAGTCACATACCAGTAGTCTTAGCTACTCTGAACATAACTGAGAGCTGGAACTCAACAGTCAAAAGAACTATTGTGGACTCAAGTACTAAAGCTCAGACACTTTATTCATAGGAGATCCCCACAGATCATATTTATACTATGAGAAACACAATTATAAATAGATACCTTAAGATCATGCAATTCTAAAATTTATCATTGACTTATTTTCTAGACTATGGCAGATTAAATGCAACAACAACAACAAAAAAAGCTAGGAGAAAAAGAGATACAAAATACTACTAGAAGCAAGCACATTAAAAGCATTAAGATTAGGGACTGGCTGCTTCAAGCATGAAGAATACAAACTCACAAAAGCATAACTCACAAAGCATAGCAACTTGGAATCATTTAGCACAAAAGCAAACAGTCCTGCAAACCTCAGTATCCCATGAAGATTGAGTATTAAAAAATGTATATGTATGTACATGTATATATATCTACATACACATATTTAGAAATAATTCAGTTAGAATTTAGAAGTAATCTTTAAATTAACAAGAGCAAGACAAATTTAGGTTATGTAAGAAAATAGTAAAAAAAGCAGTCTATGGAAGTGGATTGGTTTGGCCCAGTTGACAGGTAGAAGGAAAGGAGGGGAAAAGAGAGAATGGAAGAAAAGTATGCCTCTCAGAAGTATTTAAAATGTTTAGCCAATGCATTTTTATTTCCATTTGAACTTTTTAAATGTGAGTTTTAAAGGACAAATGTCTAGGTGAGCTTTGTTATTAGTAATGTCACTTAGGTCTTTAAGATTTTTTTTTTAACATTAGAAACATTTAAATTTTAAAATTTCTTCAAAATCTCTAAGGCATGTGATAGTCTCACAGAATAAAAAAGAACGTTACACCTAATCTTTACACTTAAACTTTTCAAATATCTACAAGACTGAAAATAAAAATTCTGTAAGCTAAATGGAAAAAAACTTCCTTTTGAAACTAGAAAATAAACTAGGTAAATTACATATTGGAAAACATTTGTGTATGAGATTTTAGATACATATGAGAAAAAAGATTTCTCAATTTAGTATTCTTTACTCTTTTCCCCATATTTTGGGAGACTGACTAAAGAAACAAAGGGAAAGCATCATTCCAGAGCTGAACTGAAAGAAAAGCACAGGAAAATGGCTGCCAAAGGGCCCATTGTGCCGACTTTAAACTCCATGTTACATGTCCTCAGTTCAACTAATCAGCAGACCAAAGCATGTTAAAACCCAAAATGTAACCTATAATAAATAAAAATGTCACTATTATTTAACCAAAACTCCATCATCAGACAATTCTCCAATTAAAGGAGTTACTGCAGAAAGCTACAGGAGACTATTAAGTACCTATCATCACCATTTATCACCAGCAACTACTGTAAAGTACTTATATATGTGAGGCCCTGTAGCCTATATTTTATAACCTTTCCTGTACTCCAAGAGAATGGTACTATTATCACAATTTTTTAATATAAAAAAACTGAAGTCAAGAGGACTTTTTATGCCTAGACTCTTTCTGGGCGAAAAATGTTATCATCTGGTTTCTGTGTCATTCTGAATTAAGGACTTGATTTTAATCAATAATCTATTACAACTGATGAATTTATATTTCTTCCACTGAAAAGGACAGCTTCCTTAAGATCAGTCCAAGCACATCCTACTTTCAATACCTAAATGCGAATTTCAGGAAATGCAGAAGAAATTTTCTCCAGAAAGTCTTCATATTTAAAGTATCTTTCATTGTGATACCTAAATGGACTTTACATGTTGATGCTTTGTGGCATAAAAATATTCAACAGTGTGTGCTCAAAGATAGGCTAGTTGAAAAGTTATCAGAACACAATGGGAGTATTATTTTTTAAAGAGATTTAAATATGATTTTTCTGAGATGTTTAGTCAATTTTTTAAATCAAATATTATCCCAAGAGACAAGAGTGAGCTTTCTGACATAAAAATCCATGACAGATTTTTACTATGATTTATTGTATAATTTAACTCCCACTTCCAAAAACGATCATAATTCACCACAGAGTTTATATCAATGTTTCTCAAAGTGTGTTCCTCACTAATAGGTATGTTGAAAGGAAGGTCCCATGGTAAACTACAATGGGAAATACAAAGTTAACTAGGTTTCTTTATTGAAGAAAAAAACACATTCCAGAAACTAAAAAGAAGCTTCCATTTTTCTTACAGGTGAAACAAAAGTCTTATTGAAAAATAAACCTATTTACTTAAAATGAAATAATTCATAGGTGGAACCAAAATCTAAATAAAATTTTTATCTCTATTTCTCCTCTCCCAAAAATCTGGCACCTTACTGCCAAGATCTTGTCAATTCAGTTGTTAATGCTTTTGTGAGAGTAAAGAATAGCACTTCTATTTTTGAGAACTGGTACTTGAGTAATCCACAAATAAAGAAGGTCGGGCAAATAAAGTTTATCTTTCCTCAATGAAAAAGAAACATAAAATTTATTAAGGGTCGCTTAACAAGGGATAGAAATGACTACTAAATAAATAAATACAAAAAAGTATATAAGCAGGTCATGTCAGTGACATAACTTAGTGTTCACATTGGCAGAATTAAGTCATATCTGAACATAAATAAGGAGAATTCTTCATACTTCTGTATAATTTTTTTAAAAAAACAAAAGTCATACTATTGGGTGCCACAGGTGAATAGGAAAGTCAAAGATGATAATACTTCTGTTATTGACTATGTAACACAAGATACACAGGGTACAGAAGTACTCTCATAAATTCAAGTCACTGCTACTTTAAGGACATAGTACATAATGAATACATAATGCAGATATATTGCCAGCTCAGGATTTACAAAGTTATAAATGAAAACTATAGTTCTCTACAACTTTACTGTTAATTCCATGAAGATTATCCAGTAATATATGCTCAGTGTGTTAATGTGTCCAAAATTTTAACAATGTTTAAAAACATATTTGAAAACAAAAATTTTATCTAAACTAAATTCAAAATGACTTAAATATTTTTTCCCTTAAAGATGGCTTTTTAAAGATTCTTAGTACATAAAGTCAAGTCACAGACAAAATCTCATTATATCAAATTTCAAAGGAACCCAGGTTTTTCTGTTGATGTGAATTCTGAAATGGTAATTAGATTACAAGAAATCATATTCCTAGTGTGAGAAACTCTGTAAAGAACATAAAATGGGGAGTAGGTGTGGTGAGAGCATCCCGGCCTAAAAAATGGTTAACTGGACAGACACAACTTCACTCTGACCATCTTCTCTTTCATGTTTTTAGTTTATATTTGATTTTAATAGATGATTTAAATGCTAAGGTGGATCTTTTGGTGTCAGTTGTTGGCATGCCTGTAAAGTATGAAAGTAGGTAAAAGGTAACTGCTGCTTACTACGGTATAAAGCAAAGAATAGGTATAAGCAAAGGCTCATTACTCTGCTCTCTCCAGCCTTGTCCAAGAGGCAAACAATACATACACAAATACTGTCAGCATAAGGAGATAAAGACTAAAAAATTAAATGGCATAACTTGTAACAGCAGGATCTGAAAAACACTATTTTCAAGAGCTAACCTCTAGAAGAGAAATACCTTTGTTTTATAAAATGTAGCCTTGTACAAGTATTTACTGTTTCACCTTTTTTTCCAAATGCTACTGTAAAATGAAACACGTAAAAGAAAATTCTATAAATACTTATAGGTTCCAAATTAGACATAATGAAAGCTATAGAACTGTCTTAAAAATAATTGACATAACATATAAAACCATGCACTGTGTTAGTAGAAAAAAGAACATGAGCCTCACAGTGCTATTAAGTTAAACAAACAAACAAACAAACTTTGCATTATGAAAATAAAAAAGCCGGCAACATTTGCTAAAAGCTTAAATAAAACTTAAATAATCAAGATTAAAACTAGAAAAGCTTCCAATACAAAAAAACAGGCTCTCACACATGTTCAGAAACATACCCGCCTTCTACAGAACCTATGAGGCGATCCTCCCTTAGCAATGAAATTAAAAAAAAATAAAGAGAAAATTCATCCAAAAACTGTAACTATTCATTTTCCCATGTTACAAATGTAACTAAATATTAAACATGTAATATTTAAAATAAATGCATTATACTGAAAAACCACATTATTTATATTACTCTGTGGAAATATACAATTTGTGCATTTTTTATCACTAAGAGATTGGCTAATGATAAAAGCAATCTCCTTAAATAAATATATTAATACACTAAAGAATTATTTTTAATATAATGAAATGCTACTGAAATATTTTTTCTGCAAAAATGTCTACCATTTTCTTTAGCATATTATACTTTAATGGAAAATGACTTCAGCATTCAATAGGTATTTCCAAAAAGAGTACTTCTAATAAAAGATTGGAGGACAAAACAAAA
The DNA here is from genome assembly GCA_027257055.1 of Cephalopachus bancanus. Lineage (NCBI taxonomy): Eukaryota > Metazoa > Chordata > Mammalia > Primates > Tarsiidae > Cephalopachus > Cephalopachus bancanus. Next base: position 8,394,453 of record JAPVLO010000009.1, on the reverse strand, counting down.
ATAGCTTAAAATTTTTTTCTAAGCAACAGTAATTATGCATGAATAAATTACTTTGATACATTATACATTTTGAACTTTGAAATTTCAATATTATAGATATATGACCAAAAACAGTTTATGAAAGCATACAAGTACATGAAAACATAAGAAAATAAGGTCATAGAACAACGTAAGAACAAAGAATGTCGAGTGACTCTTACCCTCTGTTCCAATGCTGACTGAGTCTGTTGTCTTAAAAGAGCTTTAAATGGCCCCCCTTCTTTTCCAGCACTACCACTTCCCATTCCTACAGAACATCAGTACATAAATAACAACCAAAAAAACAACTATAGAAACAGAAATTTAAATTGCATTCATCTTCATAAACATGAGTTAAAATATGATCAAATGACATATAAAGCATTTGGGATGACAACCAAAGCACGTATTTTCTTCTACTTTATTCAAAAAGATTTCACTAGAAGCAAGGTGTCAAAGTCTTACTGACCTACTGACCATAGCTAGTTTTGGAATACTTTGTTTTGAAATTTTTTTTCAGTTGCCCATAGAAATGTTCTGAAAATTTTAAAAATGATGCTAAGGTAATGATAATTTTCATAACATTCTATTTTTTAAAGTTGAGTCTTTTAGTAAAAAATTACCAGTAATAATTACTATGCTGACAATTTAAGAATACTAAAAGAAATTTTTAAGAAGTAAATGTTTGATTAAATATAAAGAAAAGCACTAACTGTGCTCACTTAAGATATTCCAGAATTCTCTAATAAAGAGCATGAAATTTAGGCAAATTTGAAATATACTCAAATCTATTTTCTGATAAATTTCCATTTCTAGATATCATGACAAAACATCAATTTTATACTTCTCAATGCTTATTTGCAAAAATCATAATAATTTTTTAAAACTAAAAATCATGGACATGTACTAGACACATCACAAATGTACAAAGTTATGGGTGAAAGAATTATAGTTCCCAAACTTTTAAATATATTCTTAAGGCTTAATTTTACATTTCTTTCTCTAAGTATTGTTTTGATAGTACCAAAAGATCAACTATATGGTCAAAGAATCATAGAAAGCAGGAAACAGGGAAGAAGCCAATGCTCTACAAACTAGAGTTAATACCACCCCTTTAAAAACTGAAGATGTATACAGCCAAATTTACTATAATGACTTAAAAGGAACTAATTTATTTTATACATTTTTAGCTGTTCTTGGATAAGGAAACAAAGGTTAGCATGTGTATAGTCCCATTCTGTTCTTTAAAAACAAAAAAGAAATTTACTTTTCTAATAGTAATCTAAGCATTATTTTTTAGAGACTATACAATACTAAACATAGAAATGAAACTAAGATCTTTATATGAAGCATATTAAAAGTCAGAAAATAAAATGTAAATTTGTAGCGATAAGTGAAATATCAGAAAATATAGCAGAATAATTTGATAATTAATGCAATAGAGAGAAAAAAATGGAAAATGAAAGAATATCACCAAAATGAGACTTAAACTGATTCAAACAGAATAATTAATTAGTGTAACCATATGGTTTAGCAACATGATGACACAGGTCCAATGTGAATGGAGCTGATATGAAGGGAATGAAAGTAAAGCATCTAAAACAGAAACCCTAGTAATAAAAACCTAGTAATTATTAAAAATATCCAGTTCCATGTCCCTAGACATATAATTGTTAATATATAAAATAATTTAGCAAAATATTCATAATTATATCTTCAATTATATCCTCAACTATATCCTTATTATAATTCTAATTGTTTAACTCTGTTTACTGGTAAGAAAAATAATAGAAATACATCCTGTATAAAATACCCAATAATTATTTATAGTACAAAAAAATAAAGGGATTAAAAAGCTGACATAATTTGATCCTACCAGAAGCAGCCAGGAACAGCTCTTCACTGAAAGAAACACTTTTCCTCAGAACTGGGCTGACAATGCTAGAATGATGAGGGGGAAGGCTAGATTCCGAGAAGAGGAGACAGGACTTTTTAAGATGAGGGGAACCACAAGAGAGGGAGGGGGAACTGGGACACAGGTAAATCCTAGGTCCCTGTGGGTAAGGAGCTGTGGAGGAAAGTAGCAGATGCAGATTCAGAAGATGATCAGAAAATGCAGGATAAGGAAAGCAATGATGAGGCAAAACATAACAGTAAAAGTGAATTTTTAAATGTATAGACAAATTATACCAGGCAAATGAAAAGTCACTAGCGAGATCATCTATATAACATATGCATACATGTAAATAAAAGACACAATCGCAACAAAACCTTTACAAACTCTGCATTCATTAAAAATTTTTAAGTCACTATCTTAGGATACCTGCCTTTTAATGCTCAAGAATCTGTAAGGTCAAAATGTACCACATTTTCAAATTTTTAAAGCCAGAACATGTTGCCTGAAATATTAACCCTTATTTAAAGTGGCAAAGGTGCAATACTTCAAATGTTACTAAAAGATAGTATTTACGGATATTTCCATTAATATCCATAAAAAAAAGTCAAACACTCAGTATCAGATGAAGCAGATGGTTGTCAGTACTAATTTTAAACAAATACTAACTACTCTCTGTCCAGCTTTGAAATGTAGAGTAATACTTTTCTTTTTCCTCTGAAAGTTCTAATACTTTAATCTGATCATAGTACGGTTTGCATTTACAGAGATTTGAGTACCCTAAGGGTCACAAATCCTCTGGATCACAAAAACTATACATGGTTAAAGCCTGACTAAAAAAGTAACAATTAGCTTAAGTCAGGTGTCAAATCAATATTCTAGTACTAGCAATCTAAACTTCCACTCTTATCAGTTAAGTCCTTGGAAAAGAATATAAAAACAAAGCCTTGCAAAATGTCAAAATGTAGAATCTACAGAAATAAGATTTCTTACAAGTGACCTACCAGAAATGCAGATAATAGCTTTAATTATAAACAAACAACAACAAAAACCAACTTCCTGAGTCTAAGCTTTATTAACTTTATTCTACCTTTGGCTTCCCAAACCAGTTATAATCAGCTTATTTCTTTCCACTATTTTTCAAGACACTGATTCTGCATATAAATAAATTAAAAGTCAGGTAATCATGAAATACATGCTGAATTACAGCTTCTGAATTTTTAAAACAATCGTAATTTTGCCATTCTAAATCTCCTTGAGAAATAGGAGTATCCCTTGGAACTATTCAGAGATATACGGGGACTCAGGATAAGGCCAAGGTATAAAAATTGCCAGTATAATATAAATAATCTACTGAGGTCATAAATAATTACAGGTAAAACAAAATTACTTAGAGGCAGTTTATAAATATAGAAATACATGAGAATAATACCTCCTTCATAAATAAATGTTTACAGATTAAAAATTTAGAGCTAGAAGACAAAGTTCAGAAAAGTTTTCACTGTAAATACAATTGATTGCCTACTAGAAAGTTAAGGGAAGAGAAGTCTGGTTCAGTTAATTTATTGACACTCTTTTTTAGACTTGGCCTTTTCGATGAATTAAAAAAAGGAACTGAAAGACCAAAAAAATACTTTCAAAACTTCACCTCTTGGTAGCAAAGAAAACTAATAGGTAAGAGTTTTGAAAAACAGCCAAGAATACAGCTAGTAGACCAAAGCTTCAAAAATATTTTTCAAAATCGTATTATTCAAATACTATCCTAAGTCTTTCTTGTTTTGATTGTCATGAATTTTAAGGCTAGTATCTCTTATTGTTTACTTTTAAAATTTGTTTTCACAAGTTGAATGATTCAGTTTTTATGGCATGAAAATGATTATGATGCCACATTCCAAAGCATTCATTAATATCAAATATTACATTATTTTTGGACATTATTCACAATTATGTATATGCAAAAATAAAGCTATTATTTTCAAAGAAATTGGTGTTCATAATTATTTTCTTTATATTTTTGTGACTACATTTATAAAAATAGATATAAAATCTACAGGCCTTTTAAAAATGCCTTTTCATTAGAAGCACCACTAGTTTGGAGTAAGATTTCACTGTTCTTTCTTATTACAGATGATAAATTAAAAACTAACACAAATAAGAACTATGTTTTAATCAATCTGATAGATTTCATAAAAATTATAAACCATTAACTTTAACTTTTTAAATTTATTTTTCTTAATAAAAACTTGAATATGTTAATTCTATTTTAAAGTACAATAAACTGATTTATCAACTTCTTATAAAACATATTCATAAAAACTCAGAAATTATTCACCAAAATACAAAGAGGAAAGGAAGAAATTATAAATTTCATAAACTGAGAAAAATTCAAGAATAAGTAAAGTGAAAATACTATTTTCTAACCTAGAGAGTAAAACTAGGAAAACCAAACATCTCAAATAACAAGTTAATAAATAGATAATAGATACATATACTTCAATATAACCACTTCCGTGGTTAAGATTTCCTTTATGATAAAGATACTAGAATTAAATTCATTAACAGGCAGAAACAACGAATTCAAAAATGCTTATACTGCATGAGAAATTTGATCGCAAGCTACTAGTGTTACTTTCTATTCAAATGCTTTAAGATGTTATTCCTGTTAATTTCAGCATGAAATGAAAAAGTCTACTCACAAAAATAAGTCTTGAACTTGGTATCTAGGCTATGATTGAATCAACAAAATGTATATCTCAGAACAAGATAATTCTTGAACTATATAAAACTTTCATATTTTAATTGCAGTAACTGAAAATGATCAGTTTCATATTGTCTTTTAACTTAAAAGCCAAAAACAGGAGGAAAGATTTGGATGGAAAGCTAACAAGAAACAGAAACAAATTCTTAAAAAACAAAAAACAAAGGTGGGTGGAAGCGCCTTACCAGTTTTGGGTGTCAAACTCAAATCTGTGTCAGAAGAAGAGGACTGTCGACTGTAGGACTTGGAAGGTGAAAAGGAATAAGTTTGGTTTTTCAGAGGGGTTGAGGGTCCTGATGAGTGAGTATTGGGATTGGGATCTTCATTGAAGGGAATCCTGCCAGAAGAAGGTGGAGAAATATTAAGTAGTCATGTGCCAAAGGCTTGACGGATGGCAGCATGATCCAAACACCAGGAAAGTATTGGGGCAGGGCCAGCAGTCATTTCTTAAGTGTGGAGCCGGGAATGAGGCCAAAGACAATCAATTGTTGTTTAACCATTCATCATTCTCCAGATAAATATGATCTGCATTGAAACAGTTAATAAGCCAAGTGAAAAAGCAAAAAAGCATGAAATGATAGACTAAGGGGGTAAAAAATATTAAAAAGAGAAATAAAAATAATATATGACAAAATATTTTCAAATAAACAGTGCTTTTTTTAAGTTACAAAAGAAAAAATGATAACTATAAATGGTGTGTGTAAATATTCATAATTGTTTTTATATTTGCACACACACAGATATCTTCAAAACAAATAAATGTTTCCTTATCCTATAGCATCAAGAGTGCCACAGCTAAAAACACAGCAGAGAGAAAAATGAATACAGCTACACAGAAACATTGCATTTAATGCAGAATAGTTGCTTACCTGTTTTCCAATAGCTATCTTCCACAGAATGAAACAGAACCTACTGCAATAGGTTTTATACATAATGAAAATAAGCAAATTGGAAGCTTTGGTAGCCATTTCATTTAGAATTTAATCATCAATTTTATTTCTACACAAATGCAGAAATAATCATACTGGAGGATTTTCCTCATACATCTACAAGATAGGGTTCTTAGAGGATCTGTGGAAGAGACTTTGGAAGCTAGAAGAACACCTTCACTTCCATAGTTAAAGCCTCTGTGTCAGCTAAATACAGAAGTTCTTCACTGCAGCTGGACCTCGAGTAAGAAAAGGAAGTAGCAAAGACTTGTGGTACCTGCCTACGCTACCTGCCTGCCTGCCTCTGCAGCCACTCTGCCCGTGGCCTGCCTCTCCCCAGCTCTGGAGTCTGAGCAGTCTCGTACCAGTATAGATGAGAGTGGGAACAGACACAGAGAAGTTCTGAGTAAGTCGTGAGCCAGTAGCAGTGTGAATTGGGCTGTTGTGAGTCGAGCGGCATCCATGGCTTGGAGGATGAACCAGCGGAGACCTGAGGGAATTTGTGGTCAAAGTGGAAGAAAAGAAAACAATACATACAACAGATTGCAAAGTTATGTTAAAATAATGTCAAAGGAGCTTTAGTTAGGGGAGAGAACTTATTTTTTTAAATACCTAGCATGCAAAAAATAAGTTTAAATTTTAAAAGAATAGCTAAATATTAATTTATTATTGTTATAGTTTTAAAGGATCAGATTAATAAATTAGGAATGTGAATAAGAAAAATAGCAAGCAGAATAGCCAATGAAATTAAATTTTAAAAAGACTAAGATTTGTATTTTAAGTTGCTTTAACATTTGTTATTATTTTGATCACAATAGAACTTACTATATAGTAGTTATGGGGAGGAGAAAATATCCATGAAAGTGAAAAATCAAATATAAAGTTCTTATACTACCTTTGAAACTGAGATATAAATTATTGATACAATTAACTATATTTTTCTATAGAAAAAATTTAACAATTGTTTCTGTTTAAAATCTCAAGATGGGGTACTTAAGAATATGAAAAATGAAAGCATGAACTGAATGGACAAAAGCAGATATACACATTCCAATATTTCAACACACCAAATATATACCTTAAAACCAGGTTACACTGGAAATGAAACAAAGCAAAGGGACACTGCTTTTAAAAACACACTGGTACTCATTGACATAGTGATGTAAAAATTTTGTTTGGCTCTCATATATTATATGAACTACATTCAGAATCAGAATTTTTAAGGTATCAACTTACATTCTATAATAGAACACATCTGGTATATATAGATATACTTAGATCAGATATACAAAAGTACACTTGTATATAACATTAAAACTTTTGAGAAGAAATGTGTCTAAAAGGGTTACACTGAATGGGGTAAAGAGGTATATTACATAAATTAGAATCCTGAACTTCACGTTAGCAATTATTTCACTGTGCAATGTCTTTGCTTATACACAATGAGAGAAATAGAATCATATGTGAATACACTTTGAAAAACTATCACATCCCCATTTTTTAGAATACATATTTAAGACAGGCCAAGAGCCCAACTTTTCCTAATCATTTTTTCTTTTCCACTCCTATACTATTGACTGCTCAGGGAACATTCTCCCATTCAGTTTGTCAAGGGACAAACAAGAACGATCACTAACTGACCAAAATGGTCTTTCCTAGAGTCTACAGGACTACTTTCTGAAGATATTATGATTTTACAATAGGATAAATGTTTCTGCTAATATAAATTTAAAAGGTGTTTACTATAACTGATGAAAATCAAACATCTCATTGGTGAGCTACTTTTATACAAACAACTGAATGAGGTTTTGTTTTTATTATCTCTCTGCTGAAATGAGAAAATGTCCAAAAATGTTTAGACTTAGAGAGTCTAAGAATCTGTACCATATACAGAATTTATAGCCAAAGGCTATTAGAAAGCATTTTTTTAAAGTAGAGAAGCAATAAATCATATTTAAAAGTACTGTCACCAAGACAGTTCAGCTAGAAAACACCAAAGGACTTTACATGCATTACATAAAACATCTAAAAATAAGAAACAAATTTAAGTAGAACATGTCATTAATATAGGTAAAATGAAATAAAGTGAACAAATATAATGAACATTGTGAATGTTCAAATGATGACATCAAATTAAATTTCCAATACACAGGAGCATCATCATAATGTAATCTTGTAGATCAATCAGTCTTGGTGCATGAAAGCTTTCCTCATAATAATACCTTTGTGGTATGGAACACAAACTACCTTTTACCAAATTCCTGTCTAGAATCAACGATGTTCATTGAAAAATATCAGGATATAAGCAGTTGACTCATAAACTAAGCTTTGAAATAGCACCCAAATTGATCTATTATCAAAAATACAATGAAGCTGAACCTGGTTGATATAAGGCTGCCTGAGTACTGAGGAGTTTTTGTTTGTTTGTTTATGAATAACTTCACTTAGGTAATAAGATGTCTTTAGAAAATCCTAACGAAACAAGTTAAATTTGTAATGGTGTGACTGGCCAACAATTTAAGGCAAATGGCTGCAAGATTAGAAAAGAAGAAAATTTACACAACCCCAGGGGGTTTATATTAATGGAACTCTTTCTAAATGCAGGCAAAACACATTTCCCCACTATCCTCATCTCATTGGGAGAAACCAAGCAGGTGATATAGCTTTGTCTTTCTCTTTCCTCTAAGCAACTTATTTAAATTTGCATTTTACTTAAATTTGTTATTAAGTCATTACAAAAATTTGCTATGGAAAGAAAAAAAAATCTGAATTCCTGAGAAAGTTATATCTGTGATCTGACTCTCATTTGTGGCAGCTGGCAATTCATATCTTTCTAGGATATATTTTAAATGGAATACAAAGCAAGTTCAAGCTTCAATTTATAAAAAACAGTTATTTTATTTGTCAATGTGTTTCCAGATAAATTAGGCAATATGTAATATGGTGCTCGTTCTTATAATCAAAGTAACTAACAGCCAGCAGAAAAGAAATGAGTTAACAAACTGAATAAACTTAATATAAGGACAAAAATTTCATTAAAAAAAATATTGCAAAGAGAAAAAAAATAATACTATGATTGCTTTCTATTTAACCCCTCTTACCATTCCTGAACTGGGAAACTTTTTTAGGTTTTCTGATTACAGACTTCTGAAGCCCTGGTTTATCTAGAAGAGAAGTCAGCAGACTGTGGACTACAAACCAAATCCATCTTGCCATCTGTTTTGTAAATAAATGAGATTTATTTGAACACAGCCACACTCACTTATTTGCATACTGCCTTTGCCTGCTTTCAAGCTATAATGACAGAGTTATGTAGGTAGTATCAGCAGAAACTATTTCTTTACTATCTGGTCATTTACAGAAAAGGCTTGGCACCCCTCGATCAAGAAGACACTCTAGATCAGTGGTCCTCAACTAAAGCATAACTGGCATTTAGGACAAAATAAGTCTTCATCCTATAGGATTGTCTCTTGTTATGTATGATAGCAAGTATCTCTGGTCCCCAAAACAACCTACACCCCAAAATTCCATGTTGACAATATCATCAACACCACTTTGAGAATCTCTGCCTGTGACACAATGATGACACCTACACAGGTCAAATTCAGCCAACAGAAGGGTTTTGCAGGATCACAGGAAGTGTTGAAAAAATGTATGATTCTAAGTTCCTTTAGAACAAGGATCATCAGACATTTTTTTACTTGTAAATAAAGATAGAAGCTGTGTAGCCAGTGCCTGAAATACTCACTGTCCTTTTACAGAAAAAAGTCTGCCAACCTCAGTTTTACACAGACTCCAAGTAGTCCCTATTTAATTATACCCAAGCATTTCATTGCTATCAACTGCCTTGCCTCTGTAGACATACGAGTCTGAGACTTCTGCACAATTCAGTCTTTCCAGCTTTCTATACTATGCTGACAATCATAAGCATATTTGAATTATCAGGTAGAGGGTCTGAAGCATTCCTCAGAAAACAAGTAAAATTCTATACAATGCATGAATATTCATGCATTCAGATACATGCTTCAGATACAAAGTAACAAAAGAGCTAGAATAAGTACAATTTCATGTTACTTGAGTTTTATATTAAGACAGTATAAGTAAAATATGACTATCTAAATATTTTAAAGTTTTAAACTTTGGCAGTCATCTCTGATAATCATTGTAGGAAAAAGGTATGTTGAACAACTCTACTAAAATGTTTCAAATCAAATGAAAACGCACTCTCCATAAGAACAATTTAATTGATTCATACTTACTCCTTCATTTCTTTGGATGGGGAATTACATGCAGGAAGGAATGCTGCTGGGCTACTTAATTTATCCAGAGTACACGCTGTTCCTATGGCTCGTACCACTAACCCAGACTCGCCCTCCAGATCAAAACACTGTAAGTACCCAACAACTGCATTTCCTCTCATTTCAAGTACTTTCAAGCCAATCTTCCTCTGCAGTTCACCTACAAAAATGGAAGAAAATATTCTACATTACATGTTATAAAGCTGGATATGGCAATGATAAAAAACAAGTCAAAAAATAATACAGTTTTAGACCTTGAAAAGAACCTAAAAGATTATCTAATCCAGTCTCCTGCTTTCAGAGAGGTAAAATATTAGCTGCATTTTACAGATGTGGCAAGTAAGGTTCATTCTCATGCATCCATTTACCAAATAATTTTTGGTTCTATGTGCTAGTGTTCTTCCTTTTCTCTAAGTTCTAGAGATACAAAGTTGAACAAGAAAGGTAAAGCTCTAAATCTAGTGGCGTTTACAAACTGATGGGATAACTGATAAAAACATAAGTAAGCAAATATAATCTGTAGAATATAGAACATAATTCTATTATAGTACATTATAATATACAATATATACTTATATATATCTCATATAGCACAAGTATATAGAATACAAATATAACATTTATTAAATATAGCATATATACTTGTTTGTGTTACTATATAAGTGAGCATACTGGTATATATAGCACGTATACATACAGAAATATAAATTTTAGTGCTAAACAATTCTTCCAAGAAAAATTTTAAAAAGGAATGGGGTCAAGAGTGGTAGAGAAAGTGGTAGAAGGGGTAGACAGCACTACAGTAAGTTTTCAAGGAAAGACTGTGAAAAGAATCTAATACTTGTTCATTTGAAGAAGAAGTATTAGAGGACAATGTAGGTGATTTGCCTAAGCTCTGATTACTATAAATACTGGAGAGAAAAAAACTAGGATCTGGTTTTCTGCTCAGCTCCTTCCTGAACCTTCTTGCTCAGAGCTCTTTCTACTACCCCACTTCAAGAACACAACTTCCATTTACTCCCTACTTAGAAAGGAGCTACAAACTTTTGATTCGGATTTCCACTTGTTAAAAGGGGACATCGTATGTATGTGTTAAGGATGATGGGACCAGGGGTAGGAAATCTGTCACTTATAATTCATAGCCTTCATTGTAAAATTTCAGGCAACATGTCAAAAAAAGTGAAAAATGTATGAGTATTAAGAAAACTGGTAATGAAGTTTTGTTTGTTTTTAATACCTGACATTAAAGAAATCAGCCTCTGTCTGGCCTCATTTGATGCCCTTGGTGTGCGAATTCGATCAATCCATTGATATTCTGGGTCCTCATTGACCACAAGTTCTTCTACAAATCCATGAATTACCACAGCTCTATAGCATTTTGGAATAGATGTTGCTGTTAAAAACAAATGATCTATTATGCTTCTGTTTATCAAAAGGTAAAATTCATTTTTTAAAGTGCACATCTTAAGTTCTTACCTTGTGGATATATAATACAAGAACATCTTTCACTGTGATAAGCTCAGTATAATTATAATAGTAATACGTCCAATCAGTCCTGAGACCCATTTTATTCTTTGAAACAATCATTTCCTTCATGAGGCCTCACTTTACTCACCTTTCTCAAGAAGCACAGTAAATATAAATTGTATTTTATAATTTAGAAAAGAGCTATAAACCACATCAAATAGCATTCAATACAAAGTTTAAAATTAAGGCCAGGTAGAAAGTAGAAAATGATTTTTTAAAATTTTTAATTATTCAAAGGCCTTTGCCAAAGTACTTCTGCACACCACATATAACAGCCTCAAAAATCAAACTATTACCTTTCTTTTGTGTTTTATTAGTTTCTAAGAGACAATGTCTTCTTGTGTTGCCCAGGCTAGACTCCGACTCCTGGGTTCAAGTGACCCTCCTGCCTCAGCCTCTCCAGTAGCTGGGACCATGGGCACATGCCACCATGACCAGCTTCAAACCATTATCTTTCTGACATAACCTGAGGAATCGTGCAGCCCTGCAGTTTGTAATAACCCATGGCCAGATGCCGAAGTGGTTTAATAGTCACTACACTTAATAGACTCATTTAATAGGACTCATTAAATAATAAGAATCATTTAAATCCAAATGTCATTGGATTTACATAAGACGTGGTCAGATTGAAAAAGGGGAGTCTGAGAACATCTACACCAAACTAATCTCTTAAAACAGGTATTTGTGTATAGAAGCTAGCTTAACCCTACTAATATTGGCTGGCTGTGAGTTACCTAGAAGGGCTAATTCAGACCCATATATTTCATGGCTTTCCCAGAGCACCCTATCTATAGAAGCCTGTGAAACGTGGGGTAGCACCATAGTACTTAGCTATAGTGTTCTGCTCTTATTTTTCAGTATGCTATACTACAGTAAAATATCACCACTTTTTTTAACCAAAATTCCTATAAACTTGTAAAAATTAAATGCTATTTACTCTGAAATCAGATAAATAGTCCCAGAGCTACAGTAACTATTTCTGGGAAATTAACAATTTTCTCTTTGACATTAACACCAAAGTATAATACCTTTTCTATTAGGCTTCTAAAATTTGATTTCCATATTTAACCAGTATTAAATTTCCTCTTAAATGAGTCATATTATAATGTATATACTTACTACAAAAGAATTTGACTCCACATGACGACTGCCTAAACCGATTTAAATCATTGAAGAGGTCTACTTTGACAACTACATTGATTTCCCCACGGATACCTATAAATCCAAAAGAAAAATCAAGTTGCTACCTTAAGAAAATAATGTACAATTAAATAATTAAGCAAAGAAGTGCCAATCAATAATTTTAAAAATATAATCCCTGATACACAATGATTTGACTTATCATGTTTTGACTTTACAATGGTGCAAAAACCATTCTGTTTTCAATTTCAGTACAGTATTCAGTAAACTATGTGAGATATTTACCATGTTATTATAAAACAGGCTTTGTGTTAGATGATGTTGCCCAACTGTGGGCTGAAGTAAGTGTTCTAAACACATTTAAGGTAGGCTAGGCTGAGCTATTGTAGATTAAGTGTATGAAATGCATTTTCAGTTTTCGATATTTTCAGTTTACAATGGATTTACCAGGAGGTAACTCCAAGGAGCATCTGTAAAGTATCGATCATAATAATAAAGCTAACTTTGTTTCCTAATTATTTTTATTCTCAGTAGTTCCTTTATTACATTTTCTGAGACAGAACATGTATGCCCTAGAAAATGAATAGTTTTTATTTTTACGGCAAATCTCCACATATTTGAATCAAGACTAACTGGAAAGGACTCCCATTTGAATTGATGACAATGATGATGGTGATAAGATTTGCTGAGCACTGAAAGATGATATACAAAATGCTTTACATATAGCATCTTTTGGTGCTCACATCAACTCAACAAAGTAATTTTTATAGGAGTATCAGCCCCATTTTACAGAGGAAGATGTTAATATTTAATTAATAAAAGTGAAAAAAGTTACATAGTGTCAACAGCTAGTCAGTGGCAGAGACAGGATTAAAATTCAGGTCTTTAAGATCCCAAAGTGTATACTCTAAACAATGAATGCAAGAATTTAATATAACACAAAAGAAGTTTTAGTCATGTCAATGGATATGTTAAAATAAGTTAACTAAAAAATTCCAGGAATAAGGGAACATGCTCTGATAGATAAGAATTACCTAGCCCTTATATCTAAACATTTACTAAGTATTTTTGTTTCTTTCTTGACTTTATGTAAAATTCATACTTATAGTGAAAAACCAAAGAAAAGTGGCTCACTAATTTAACTACTGAAATATTAAAACATTATATTCCCAACAAAAGGCCCCAAACTATAAACAATATTTAATGTGAAATGTTTGGAAAATTTATTCATTTATACAGATTTTTTAATCCAAGTTCAGATTAGTTTACCAATATTAAAAAAAAACATTTTACAGGATGTTATTTCCTGATTACAAATAAAATACATATACATTGTAGAAAATATTTTAAAAGGCAATAAAAGGACAAAGAAGAAAAATAGAATTATAATCGGGAAATAAAACTACCCAGAAATAAATATTTTATCACATATTCTGACAGTTTCTGCAGTGATATCTCATATATTGCAACTATTTTGTTTCTAAACAAATTTTGGATCATTGTATGTTTTATAACCTGAATTTTGCAAGTAATAATATACCATGCAAGTTTCCTTATCATTTTTTTCTGAAAACATAATTTTTTTTACTGTATAACTCACAATCTATATATGCCCTAATTTAAGTAAATACCTGTTTTTCAATTCATTTTATCATTTTAAACATTAGTAAATAATAAAATATAAATAATTTCACAATAAAGAAACATAAATCTTTTTTTTTTATTTATTGTAGCAGCAAAAATCTTACCGAACATCTTATTTTCTTATAATGAACTACTATCAATGGAATTGCCAGATCAAAAATATCTTAAAAGGCAGAAAAATGAAAGGCAAGTAGCAGTTGTAGGTTCATTTGCCATTCTAAAGACACATTATACATTTCTCAAACCTTTCAATCAGAGGATTTCTTTACAATCTTAAAAACAATTGAAGACTTTAAAGAGTTTTTGCTTATTGTGCATTACATCTATCAATATTTACCATATTAAAAATTAAAATTTGGAATTTTAAAAAGCATACTTATTGCTTCACCTAAAGTTATAATAATAAACTCATTTATGTTAATATAAGCAACATTTTTAATAAAAATAACTCTATTTTCAAAGACAAAAATTTAGTGATAAGTAGCACTGCTAAATTTTTGCAATTCTCTATAATGCCTAGTTAATGAAACAAAGATTCTCGTTTCTACTCTGCATTCAATGTACGTAACATCATATATCATAAAACCTCTAGAAAACTCCTCTGTATACATGTGAGAAAATGAGAATGAAAATAATGACATATAAATATATGTTAAAAATAGTCCTCAACTCACAGACCCTGTGAAAGAATCTCAGAGACCCCTATGTGTCCTTAGCCCATAATTTGAGACCCCTCCTTCAGGCAACAAAAAGTCTTCAAAGAATTTTTAAGCTAGAAAAAAATCAATATTATCATCTTGAAAATGTGTCTTAGAAACATAGTATCAATACTAGATTATTTTTTAAATAATGCATTTACTTTATTGCACAAACTTAGCAAGCATTATTTCAAATCACATTCATAGAAGTAACAATTCTATCAAAAATACTTCAATACTATTTGGCTATTTTTTTAAAAGCATCTTTTAAGCCGGGCTCGGTGGCTCAGCCTGTAATCCCGCGCCTTTGGGAGGCTGAGGTGAGTGGATTGCCTGAGCCCGTGGGTTCAAGACCCGCCTAGGCAGCGAGACCTCATCTCTACAATAAATCAAAAAATCAGCCGGGCGTGGTAGCGCATGCCTGTAATTCCGGCTACTTGGAAGGTTGAGGCGGAAGGATCGCCAGAGCCCAGCAGGTTGAGGCTGTGGTGGCGGGAGCGGCCACTGCACTCCAGTCTGGGCGACAGAGTGAGACTCCAACTCAAAAATTAAAAAAAGGATCTTTTAAATATATATATTTTAAAACCACCAAGTATAGTACAAAAATATTTAAGGATAAATGAAAAAGATTACGATTGTGATTCTTCTTAAAATATTGTTCCTTACCATGTATGGTATCATAAATTGGAAACCATCCTGAGATGACTGTTGCAGCTTCACTATACAGTAATGGATCAATATCAATGTACACTTTACCAATGGCATCATTTGCACTGTAGGTATCATGGTCAAGAACTGTGATTTGTAGAGGTTCATCCTGTAAGTCTTCATCATCCACCTAAAAGTATACCTTAAAATGAAATCTTATATAGTTTTAAAATCTTAGTAACCATAAATGTATGTATTCCAAAATGGAAAAGATGACTTATTTCTGGAAAATAAATCTTACACATTTATTTCTAAGCACAAAGGTAGAGGGATTAACACACAAAAAATTATGACTCCTTTTTCTATACAAAATACCATCTTTCTGAAGGAAAAAAAAGTACAGTTTATCATAAACAAGCACAACAGAAGGATGAGTAACACCAAAAAATTTGTAACTCCATTTTTTACATATTATCCTATATTGCCCTACTCTTCCTAGGTTATATAGCAAAAATGCTTAAGAGTTAACATATTATCTAAAAAGAGAAAGAATGCTAATAATAAGTACAATGACACCATAATTTCTAAGAACAATTTCAGAGAATAAAACTGTATGCAAAACTAACATTATGTGTAAGAAAAAACTAAGTTCATGAGTTAATTTCATGAAATAAATGTCTACCTTCTCTCCTTCTTTTACTCAGTCATTTTCAAGAATTTACCATATGCCACCACTGTGTCAAACAGAGGGACTATGATGGAGAACATGGCAAAAACTATCTCTCCTTCATGGAAGACACCTTCACCATTTTGGCTGCCATCCTCTGGATACCACGTCATCCTCATTAAATATAGTGACTAGAATAAAATATATTATACAAGGGGGGGACCCAAAAAAAAAAAAACACAGAATTATCTTTTGGAGGATAGGTACCTTATAGTACAGGCTTCTCTTGCTAGGTAAGTATTATAGGAACCCATCCGCATCAGTATACTAGCTAGTGTCGTTGTGAGAGGCTGCGATCGGATTCAGTGAATTTATTTTTGGATATTCTTTCAATGTATTTGCCCATTTCATGATGGCTGCCTACACTGTGTTCAGCAGTTTTTCACCAAAAACGGCATGACCCCCTTACCCCACGCTCCCTATTCAACCAATCTAGGACCAAGCGACTTTTTTTTGTTTTTTCCTCAGATTAAAAAAAAGTCCTCAAAGGAAAATGTTTTGTCAATGTAGAAGAGGTGAAACAAAAAACAGGAGAAGCAATAAAAAGCATCAAAATTGACGAGTTCAAAAACTGCCTTGAGCAGTAGAAAAAGGTTCTTGATAGATGTACTGCAGCAAACCGAGTGCCACCACACCTGGCTTATTTTTTTTTATTTTTTGTAGAGACAACAACTCATTATATTACCCAGGCTGGTCTCGAACTCATGGGCTTAAGCAATCCCTCTACCTTGGTCTCCCAAAGTGCTGAGATTGTAGGTATGAGTCACAGCACTGGGCCTGGCACTTCTTAAAAGAGGGCTTGCTTGGCTGAAAAGTGTTGTGTCAACTCACCACACCAACTCCCTTCCTGGACTTTCCTTCACTCTAGCTTTTAGTGCCAGTCTAGAACACTGGAACTTCAACTGCTATCTTTAGAGCCTAAAATGACCCTGAATCATTTTAAGAGAAGCCACAGGCTATGTATCTACCATAGAGAAGAGAGATAGGTCCCTGGGTCTCAAATAACTGGTAGCTACCATACTACCTTTCCAGTGCCTGACTCAACATTTCTATGAATTGAGAGAAAATGTATAAGACAGCTGAGTATTCACAATATATATAACTAAATGCAATTCACAACTGATAAACAGGATTTAAAAAGAACTATACAACCAATGTTAACCATAAACATAGTTTAAGCACATTTTTCATTTCATATACACTATTATAGGAGTAACTTTCTACATTTTAAGGGAAATGGATGGTAAATTTAGTTTCTAAAACTCAATATTGCAAACGTCTTTTATTTCAGATAAGTACAAACATATTATTTTTTATATTTTTAAAATAAGCTGTTTGCATACTCCTTAAGCTTTAAAAATTACCATTATGCCATCAATAAAATGACAAATCATTTTCTTAAATATTAATTCCTAGTATCATGAAAATTACACTATACATGAAGCCTGTCTTCTCCCACCCTTCTAATAACAATATAATTAATAATTAACCAAGACTATTTGTTTTTAACCTTTTCTAGGTTACTGTGGCAGGCTACCAAAATAGTGTTATATAACCATTTGAATGCTTTGCTAGGGTAATGATGCACTTTGTAATTCTAATTGCATCTGAAGTCATGTAAGCAAGTTACTCTGATTACTTTCTCTGACCTCTACATTTTTATCTGAATAATGTAGTTTAAAATGACACAACAGATTAAATACATATGCAATAATGGGTCTTTCAAAATAATGACATTTTGTAAACAGCTTTTAAAAAAAACTATACAAAAGAAAATGAGAAAAGAATCAAAACAGTTCATGATAGAAAAAAAAGTCAACTAAACACATAAAGAAGAACAAAGTTGGAGGATTCATACCTCCTGATTTCAATACTTACTAGAAAGCTACAGTAGTCAAACAATATGTTAATGGCATAAAAAGAGATGTAGACCAATGTAATAAAATGTGGAGTCCAGAAATAAACCCATACATTTATATCCAACAGATATTTTTTTTAACTTGCCTCAAAGGCAAAGTTTAAAAAAATTTATTGACTTCCAGCCCAATATTCTAGCAGACAACATGGAACTCCATTTTTAAAAAAGTCAGAATAAATGGAAGGTAGAAATTACCTTGCTTAGAAAGATCCATATGGTTGGAAACTGGGTGAAAGCTACTGGGAGGTTAGGAATAATAGTTTTCATCAACTGAGTCCTTTTGGTAGAAGAATGAGACATAGCCAAGCAACCACCAAGCTACTGTGATGAATTAGTTCTTTTCAGAAACACAAATACATTCCACAAAATAAATAAAAGCTGCCACTATCCTTGAATGCTCTGACTCTACAGATGAGGTACACCTTTCCTATATAAAGTGAGATTTAAGTTTGGCAAAAAAGCTTTTCAACTGCAGTTCTATTTTTTTAGCACACTTACACCACTTAGACTTCTACAAATACATTAATTAAGAACACAAAGATATATCCCAAAATGCCAATATTCAAACTGACTTTTGGCTAAACCCCAAGTGATCATCCAAAACCTCTGAGTGACTTTAAAATATTCCATTTTTAACTAGTGTTAATTCATATTAACACACACAATGACATTCCAATGAAAACATGCTTCTTAGCCACCTCAACACTCCTCTGAAAAGGATTCATATTTGGAGAAACAGAGGCTAAAAATGTTAAGCAGGCACCAAATTAAAATTTAAGTTTTCTCCAAGTTCAGACCTCTAAACATTTCCAACAGAAGGCTGCTGCTTGTTATCCAAACCTCTATGGAATGTGTCTTCCAACACTAAAAGAAAGATCATTCTCTGGAAAAAAATATTTGCCAATTGTATATCTGACAAAGGCCTAACATCCAGGATCTACAAGGAACTCAAATCTGCCAAAACGAAAAAAATGAACAGCTCTATCAAAAAGTGGGCAAAAGATATGAATAGTCACTTCTCAGAAGAAGATATATGAGCAGCCAACAGATACATGAAAAAATGCTCAGCCTCACCGTCATCAAAGAAATGCAAATCAAAACCACACTGTGGTACTAACTCCAGTCAGAATGGCCATCATTAATAACTCAAAAAACAACAGATGCTGGAAAGTTTGGGGAGAAAAGGGAACTCTTTTACACCGTTGGTGGGAGTGTAAGCTAGTGCAAACTAGTTTTCCTCTGTGGAAAATAGTGTGGCAATTTCTAAAAGATCGAAAACTCGACCTTCCATATGGCCCAGCAATTTCCCCCTCTGAGAATATACCCAGAGGAACTCAAATCATTCTACAAATAAGATATCTGTGCACACATGTATTTTGCAGCAGTATTCACAATAGCAAAACTATGGAACCAACCCTGCTGCCCATCAAAAGTGGACTGGATTTTTTTAAAATGTGGTACATATAAACAATGGAATATCAGGCAGCTATAAAGAAAGACAAAATTATGGAACTTCACAGCAACTTCGATGGATTTAGACTCTATCATACAAAGAACTGAGTACCACATGTTCTCACTCTTAAGTGGAACCTGAACATTTATCATAATACTACATGAAAAGGAGGGAAGGTTTGAGGGGGCATACAACATTAATAAGGACACCTGGTCCCAAACCAGGCAAAGTAAGGACCAAAGGGAGGACCAAACTTCACTGGGAGGTCAAAACTTCACCTGTACAATGACAACTTATGTACCTAATCCTGAACTGTACCCCACATCTTTAAAATAAAATGAAAAGATCATTCTCCTAATATAGACCATAACCCAAGCAGTGTCTAGAAATCATAGTGTCATTTCTTCAATCTTCCATGTATGAGTTTTGTCGGTTACCTGGCATGATCAAAGCATTTTTCAGGAAAAACCAATGCTTTCCTTCCCTTGTTCTCTTTCTTTAAAGAACACACCTTGCCTGCAAGAACCAAACTTTACCCAGACTCCACAATTACTATGAAACTGCTTTAGAGAAAGAAAGCACAGCAGCCACAGTGCTGCCCAATATAAGGGCTAGCATGAAACAGCAGGGGACATCCTCACAAGGTTCCTAAGTAGTAGAAATTCCAAAAACGAAAATCTCACTTCTGGCTGACAGGTGAAGGAAGTGGTTTCAGAGAAGATGGGGACTATGTTTAACAAGTATTTGCTGGTCAGGCTCATTGGCTCAGCCTGTAATTCCAGCACTTTGGGAGGCCAAGGCAAGTGGATTGCCTGAGCCTGCGAGTTCGAGACAAGCACAGGCAACTTGGCGAGACCTCGTCTCTACCATAAATCAAAAAATTAGCAGGCATGGTAGTGTGTGCCTGTAGTTCCGGCTATTTGGAAGGCTGAAGCGGAAAGATTGCCTGAGCCCAGCAGGTTGACTCTGGGGTAGCCGTGAGCGTGCCACTGCACTCCAGCCTGGGCAACAGAGTGAGACTCCAACTCAAAAAAAAACCAAGTATTTACTTAGAGCCTATTACACTCCCTTTTAGGTATTAAGGATACAGCAATAAAAAAGCCTAAAATAGGTGGGGAAAACATTACTGACACAGTAACCAATAAGTGATAAGGATGTTTAGTTAATTTTAGGAGAGTGGGTGGTGGGGTGAATGGAACACCCTTCTTCAAGCTGTAATGTGGAAGATGGAGGTATAGTGGTCTGGTAATAGCTTTGGAGTCAGACAGACTTTGGTTTGAATACTCACTTTTCCACTTAGCTAGTTCTGCGTTGGCCATCTGTAAAACTAAAGGTGCTTCATGGTATTGTGAGAACTGAATGAAGTAACATGTGTAAAACACTTCATCAATGTCTGAGCTAGCTCTGTAAGTGGGAACTGTATTTTTTTTATATATATTTCATCTTCTTGTTCCCAAAGCCTAGTACAGTGCCTGGAATCCCTTGGAGGATTTAGGCATGTCAACAGACTGAATTGATGTATGAAAAAAATGAATAGATGTGCAGAGAAAGAGAACAGAAACTGCAAGGAAGTAGCTAGGCATAACATGAAACACACTTCCTAACAGCAACACAACAGATTTCCTAAGGAGAGCACATAGGGAGAAGAGATGAGGGTAGTCCTCTAGGCTCAAACACCTCAAAGGAAGCAGTGTGGGAAAGTACAGGTGGGAAGAGGGACCTGAGTGAAGACAGGAGACTCCACTCTTGGAGATGTCCCCTCAGTTCCCTGAGATATAACCCATTTAGATGTAACCACTTCCTGTCTCCGTGTACACTGTCATTCAATAGGGAAAGACGAGTTTCTTTAACAAATGCACTCAACATTTGGATTTCTACATGCAAAAGAATGAAGTTGGTTTTTTACCTCACACCATTACAAAAACTAACTCAAAATCAATCAATGGCCTGTATATAAAAGCTAAAACCATAAAACTCTTAGAAGAAAACATAGGGGTAAATCTTCATGACCTTGGATTTGGCAATGGATCCTTTGCCACCAAAATAAAAACAAATATACTGGACTTCATCAAAATTAAAAATTTGTGTGCTTCAAAAATAATTATCAAGAAACTAAGCCGGGCTCGGTGGCTCACCCTGTAATCCTGCGCTTTGGGAGGCTGAGGTGAGTGGATTGCCTGAGCCTGTGGTTCGAGACCCACCTGGGCAACTTGGCGAGACCTCATCTCTACAATAAATCAAAAAATCAGCCAGGCGTGGTAGCGCATGCCTGTAATTCCAGCTACTCGGAAGGCTGAGGTGGAAGAATTGCTGGAGCCTAGCAGATTGAGGTTGCAGTGGCCGGGAGAGGCCACTGCACTCCAGTCTGGGCGACAGAGCAAAACTCCAACTCAAAAAAGAAACTAAAAAGACAACCCACTCCACTGAGAGAAAATTTCTGCAAATTATATATCTGATAAGGAGTTAATATCCTGAAAATATAAATAACTTTTTACAACTCAACAACAAAAAATAACACAATTAAAAAATAAACAAAATGTGATATATACATACAATAAGATATTATTCAGCCATAAAAAGGAGTGAAATTCTGCTATATTACAACATACATGAACCTTGAAAACATTATGCTAAGTGGAAGAAGTCAAATACAAAGTAACAAATACTGTATGATTCCATTAATATGAAACATCTAGCATAAGCAAACTCAAAAAGAAAGAAATAGAAAAGAGGTTACAAGAGTCTAAGGACAAAAGGCAATAGGAAGTTAAATTGCTTAGTGGGTACACTAAGTTTAGTTTCTGTTTAGGGTAATGAAAAAGTTCTGGAAATAGTTGTGATAGTCACACAATACTGTGAATGTAATTAATGTTGCCAAATTGTACACTTAAAAATGATTAAAATGGCAATATTTATGATCTATATATTTTGTCACAATTCAAAAATGTTTTAAAATCTGTACATTGTTCTTACATAATTTCTGCTATATGCTAAGATAAAAAACTGCAATAATAATGACACATTTAAGGACTCCCATTTTTTTCTTTTAGATATTGTTTTCTTAACTGTATTATACTTTTTTTAAAATTCCATATTCCTAGTTAAGCAGAAAAGGAAATACTTTTACAGTGTAGAAAAACTACTATACTTGAAATAAAAGGTATTCTTATCATTTCTGGGGGACAATGGTCATCTCAAAAACAAAAATAAATAAAAAATGCTGACATTTGAAAACTTACCTCAAATTTAAACCATTCTGAGTTCCACTGAGGGTTGAGTGACTTGAGGAACACATCTGTTTTAAATGTGGTATTACCAAATTTTACCTAAAAACAGATAAGAAATGACTCAAATATAAATATAAAAACTGTGAATAAAAGTATATTTTAGTGTCAGTCAAGCAATGGGAAAAGGATTAACCATGGGGGGATAAGAAGACTATCATCACCTGAGACAAAGAGAAGAAGGTACAGATGCGCTCCAGGTAAGCCTGAGAATACACCTGGAACAAGGAATTACCCACTGCTCTGTCTGAGCAGCTCCACACATCACTAAGAGCTAATTTCCCCAATGTCTAACGTGTTCCAACAAACCAATAAGGTCAATAACCCAATGGAAAAAAAGGGCAAAGGACATAAACAAGTCACAGAAATGGAAATACAGATGTCTTTAACATCAAAAGATGATTATCCTCACTCATCCTAGAGAAATGCAAACTAATACAATATTTTTGGCTGGTATGGTAGCTCACACCCGTAATCCCAACACTTTGGGAAATGAAGGCACGAGAATGCCTGAGCCCAGGGGTTCAAGAACAGCCTGGGCAATTTGGCAAGACCTTATTTCTACAATCAATCAAAAATTGGCTGGGTGTGGTGGTGTGCACCTGTGGTTCCAGCTACTTGGAAGGCTGAGGTGGAAGGATCACCTGAGTCCAGCAGGTTGAGGCTATAGTAGCCATGAGGGTCCCATTGCACTCTAGCCTGGGTAACAGAATGAGATTATGACTAAAAAAAAAAAAAAAAAACCCAACAACAAAAACATTTTTTACTAATCAGGTTTGCAAAGGACAAGAAGTTTAAAAACAGTGTTGGTGAGACATTGTTATGCTTTGTTGGTGAAGGTATAAATTATAACAGTCTCTACAGAGAGCAATTTGACAACATCCGTCAAAATTTTACATGCCTACACCCTTTTTAAGCTAGCAATTCTAATTCTTGGAATTTATCACACAGAGGTAAACAATGAAGGACATATACAAGCAGCATCATAGTAGCAAAAGAATGGAAACAACCTAAATATTCATCAAGTCGGAACTTGTTAAATTAACTATGGTAAAGCAATACAAAGCAGTACTAAATAGAATGAAGCATCTCTCCATTTGCTGATAAGGAACAACATCCAAGATGTCTTTCTTGCAGAACTGTGTATATGGCATTCTTTGGAAAGAAATTTAAAATGTCGGAATATATATAATAGGTACAGGCCTATATATGAACAGATTTTTTTATAGAAGGAAAATACAAGAAATAGTAAGCAGAAGAGGCTGGTTAAAGAAAGGACAGTAAAAGGGAATCTGACTCATGGTGTATCTTATGAATTTTGAACCACACATATATATTACATATTTTAAATGCATTATTTTAAGATGGAAAAATGTCAGAAATTAAAATTCAAATAGCAATAACTTTATTTTGATTCCAATTACAGAATTCTGGATCCACTTCCAGAAATTTCACCTAGAGAAGCACTTTCACATAAGCCCTCCTGCACCCAAAATATAAAAATCTAAATAGTCACTCAATAAGAAAGTGATTGAATAAGTCACATGCAGCCCTAGTAAAGAACAGAGTCAATTATATGTACTGTCATAGGAAGATCTCAATGACACAATAACTGAAAAAACAATAGCCCAATGTATTATTTGTATCATCTTTTTAAATCACAGTTTTAAAGAAGTGAAACTTAATGAGAGAAAAAAAAGGGAAAAGAAGTTGTTGCTTAAGTTACTGATTTAATTTCCATTATATTTCAATAGTCAAGTCATGATTAAATACTTATTATTTAATTTCTCTAAAACTGCTCTTTATATGAACAGTTTATATGTTATTAGGATTTATAATATATGTTGTTAGAAATTATAAAATCTAAATATACTTAAGGGTTTGGGCTCAATTGCCAAAAGTAGCACACCATTTAAGTTCTAAATTCCCACTATAGCATTTATGCTATAATTCTTTTATTTTTTTGGGGGGGGTCAACTGTCCACTTTAGATATAGTAAAGATCTGATAGTCCTCAAACTGCAATTAACAAAAAAAACAGGATTTTACAAAAAAGGAAAGAGCATGTATTTTACCAACACTGTGATGATTTCCCTTCTAGTAAAGGGAAATTATAGTTCATTTGGTCTTATTTAATTCAAAGGAGATTTTATTACTCAGCAATTAAATGAATGCCTTACAACTTTGTTAAAAGTACATCAGGGATTTTAACTACAATTCCTCCAATAAAGTAAAACATTCTCTCTCCCCACTCATTAGCTAAATTATCTTGAGAAAGTTATTTAATCTGTTATTTAAATCTGCTTCCTCCTGAAAAGCAGGGTTGTAGTGAGCATTATATAAGATAATACACATAGAGGTCCTGCAAAATGTCTGGTACCTAGAAAATACTCACTAAATACTACTTTCTTTTTATCTCCCTATTTCCTCAAAGTGTCCTGAGAAACACAACAGTTTGTAACATACACATTAATATTGAGATATATTTCCATTAATACTTCCCTTGTATAGAACCCCATCTTATTCACTGTAGGGATTCCTGCAAGAATAATCATCTCTAAGTATTACTTGGTCTTCACTGGTTCCCTAAACTCTTCTCATCATTGAATCTCACCCAATGCAACCAGGACCAATACTTAATCAGTTAATCAAATAACTTGGTTAAATCAGAGAATCATTAAAAATAAGACAAACTATAAACATTTTAAGATAAAATATATAAACAAGCTAAATCACTCTGTCTTATGATGTAAGGGTCCTTGAGTAAGGGTCCACTGTTTAGAGTTCTGCATTATCATTCTTCTTTTTTTTTTTTTTTTTGCATAAACCGCATTCATAATGTAATAGCTGTGATTTCCAGTTTCTGTTTGTGATGGCAGAATTTAAAATCTCTTGTTAAAAAAAATGAACAAAGAATCCTATATTTTTTACAATCTTTTCTCCATTCAATTCAAGAACAATATTTGATGACTTTTCATAAGTCTTTACATAGCATTATTAACTTCATTTTTACACTCATCTTACTGACGTATATAAGGTTTAAATAAATTACCATAACAAATACAGGTGACTTAAGCAGATTTGGGAATAAACACAACTGAATCTTGGTAAAGTAGATCAGCCAACTGAAGGGAGATTCCAGGCACACTGGCAAATAGTATAACACATAGGGGTGTTTAAGAATATGCTTTACAGAAGGAATGCAGAATACTGGGGACTGACATGAGTGAGTTAGTACAAACTGATTAAGAGAGCTTCAACTGTATAGACTTTTCCCTCTAATTTTCAGACTACTCTGTTTTTAATCTGTATTCCCTTTATCTAGTCAGATTTATTTCCCACTTTTACTCAACAAGAACCCTCCCTCCAACTACACATGCTCTATCCTTCCTTTCGCTTTGTCCTATTCACTTGAGAAATGTTTCTCTGTCTATGGAAATGTTACCACTCTCCAGCATAAAGATTTCTCATGACTAGTCTAGGTTTCATTACCTCCCTCTCCTATGAGTTTATATTACTTGCTGTCTACATGAAACAATGTATCCTTTTATTACACTGTAATCCTTCATTATTCCCTTTTTCCTGCATTAATTATTTTCCTTCCTGCTGGATTATTCCTATTAGCACACAAATGTGTTCTATTGTTTATTTTTTTTTAAGTACCAAAAGCCACATACTTGTCAAACACCACACTATTTTTCCTCTCCCCTTCATAACTGGATTTCTAGAAACATGCCTATTCATGCTGCTTTCTGCTTCCTCACTTCCCATGTACTTTTAATTATCTTTAACTCACTACAGTACAGGCTTCTATTCTTATCACACCTCTTATCAAGATCAGCAACCCCCATATTATCCAATCAGTGATTTATCTGTCTTTTTACTTGACCTCTCAATGATATCTGACAATTGAGGGCTTCCTCTTTCTATAAACTTCCTCTCTTGCTTTCTAAGACATTACTTTCCACATTTTTCTCCCACCTACTGGCTTTAAATCTCAGTTTCCTTCCTAGTTCCTTCCTAGTTCTCCTTTCCTTCCTACTTCTCCTCCTTTAATAGACCTCTTAATATCAAGATTTTTCAAGGATCCACCCTGCTTCTCTCCCCCCACCAAGCCAAAGATTTGCAAAACTGACAGAACCACCTCCTAAGGTGATTAAAAATTAAGAAATTTCTAGCAGTGTTTTTGGGGTAAAAAAATAGTAGCACTTAGAGAGGAAGGACCAGAGAGGCTAGGTGTCCTTCACTGCAAGAGAATTCCCACAATGAAGACTAAATGTCCCACCAGATAGTCACATGGGTAGAAAACCTACCTAGAACCACACTCAGTTTCACAGATAAAAGTATTATGATGGGGTTTCAATATTACATAACTGTCAAGAACTATAAGCATTATGTAAATCAAGAAGCAACTCTGTTTTCCCATGAGTATCTTGGAAAATCATATAACCAATGGCAATTAAATTCTATCTGAGATGTCAAAACTACACAACTGTCAGTGTGTAAACAATAATCATATGCATGTGATTTTACACACAGGTAAGCCACTCTCTAACCCATGTCCCAGCTTTATTTTCTCCACAGGGGGTACTTCTTACCATCTAGCATACCATATCTTTTACCTAATTATCTTCTTTATGAACTCCCTCCTCCCACTAAAATGTGAAATATGATGAAATTTTCACTTCATTCACTGCTATATCCCCAGTGTCCAGTACAGTGTCTGATACATACAAAGGCTCAATAAATATTCACTGACTCAATCTGATGACTTCATGTTTTCCACTATGGTAATGAATAAGTACTTCCATAGAGAAATAATAGCAAAAAATATTTTTCTTTTCCTGTTATATTACAACTTGAGTACTGTAGTGATTTTTATTATGAAATAGGTTATATTAGCTAAAGGATATCATGCCAAGATAGTTAATGGTAGATATCAAAATACCTGCTATATAAAAGGGGTGCTTAATCTCACAGAATTCAGAAACACTAGCCTGTGTGAGCTCATTTTTTTTTTTTTGAGTTGGAGTCTCACTCTGTTGCCCAGACTGGAGTGCAGTGGCTGCTCCCCCGGCCACTGCAGCCTAGACCTGCTGGGCTCCAGCGATCCTTCCACCTCAGCCTTCCAAGTAGCCAGAATTACAGGCATGCGCCACCACGCCCAGCTGATTTTTTTGATTTATTGTAGAGATGAGGTCTCGCTGCCCAGGCGGGTCTCGAACCCGCGGGCTCAGGGCTCATTTTTAAACTCAGACCTCTCTTTTGAATACCATAGCTTCAAATTCAGTTGCCTCTTCAACAACTCCAATAAAGAGACTTTGTAAACCTAACATGCACAAATGGAAACTGGTCCTCCTCAATCAATCTCTACCATTCCCATGGAGTCTCGGAAAATTGCTCAATGACTCCAGAAAGCTAGGAGTCATCTTTTAGTCTCCCTTTCCCTGGTCCCCAACTCCAATCTACTGACAAATCCTCTAGAGTCTATATTTAAAATATATCTGGAGGGCAACCTCTTTCAGGTCCCCTTCCACTGTGGAAGCTTTTCTGTATTCTTAATAAATCCTACATATATATATTTTACACTTCTCTCCATTACCAAAACCATCACTTTGGCCCACACCACATGTTGCTTGAACTATTACAGAATCTCCTAATTGCCGGCTTTCACTCTTTCCCCTTCAACCCACTCTCCACACATCAACAAAAGTGTTCATATTAACAACTGCTTCCCACTGAATTCAGAATAAAATTCAAACTCCTAATCATGCCTGTAAGGCCTTGCACATCAGCTCCTTCCTTCACTTCACATATCTTCCTTCACTTCATAAAATAAATCCCAAATCTCCCCAGGGTCTTCCCTCTACTGAGATTCCCTTCTCCAATTTTTCTGCCCACCGCCATCCCTGCACACACAAATTCACTCCCTCCGCAGCTGGATCCATCTTACCAGCAGGTCTTAGGCTTGATCAACACTTTCTCAGAGGCCCGATTACCCAACCTAAAATAAGAGTTAACTGTTATTCTCTTTTGCTTTTCTTTCACGGCACTCATCACAATTTGTAATTATATATTTAATCATTTCTTCACTCTTTAAATTGTCTGTCTCTCACTAAAATATAAACTCCATAAAAGTAGGAACCAAGTGTGTCTTGCTCACCAACAGGCCAGTGACTAGCACGAGGCCTGACAAATAGCACTCAATTTGGTGAAAGTAATGAGTCACCCTTGACTCAGCCCTCTTCCTCACCAAGAAAATCCACTCAATTATAACCTTAAAAACGTCCCTCAAATCCTTCTCTTCCAAACCATTCCCCATTCATTCCCACATGCAAGAAGAACCCACAAAAAACCCCAGAATTATCTTTTGGAGGGTAGACCCCTTGTAGTACAGGCTTACTCACTAAGTAAGTGATCTTGGAGCACATCAGCATCAATGTACCAGCTAACGTTGTGAGAAGCTGCATTCAACTTCAGTGAGTTTTTTGGGCAGAGATTCTTTCAACACATTTGCCCATTTATGATGGATGATTTATAAACATACCTGCCCATACCACACTGAGTATTCAGCAATTTTTTTACCAAAAACAGCATGACTCCCATGCTTCACACTCCCTATTCACCCACTCTCACCCTGAGTGACTTTTTGTTTCTCCAATGAAAAAAAACCTCAAAGGAAAACATTTTGCCAATGTGGAAGAGGTGAAACAAGCAAACAAACAAACAAAAAATGGCAGAAGCACTAAAAGGCACCAAAATTTTCAAGTTCAAAAACTGTTTTGAGCAGTGGAAAAAGCATCTTGATAGGTGTAATGCATCAAAGAGTACTTTGAAGGTAATTAAGTTTAAACATGTAAGAATAAATACACAATTTTTTATAAATAAATTCCATTTTGGGGGGGATCCCCCCTCATATTGCCTGGATAATTTTACCTCCTTCTTAACTGATCTCCTTGCCTCCCTTCTCATCTGCCCAGTTCCTCAATATCACCATTCAACATATCCTCTAAATAAACAACCTAATACAAACATGATCTTATTTTCTTTCTGCTTTAAAAGTTCCCCTGACTTACTCCTGCTTATGAAGAAAAAATATTATAGAAAATGAAGTTTTATAGAAAATGAGACTTTCAAGTCTGATGTCCCCCCAACCTCCACTACCCACATATTCCCTTTTACTCCAGACATGTCCCAAACTAAGATGGTTCCCTGACTGTACACCTTTATGCCTTTGCTTTCATGTTCCTTTTACCTAGTACAATCGTGGGCATCCTTCAAGGCTCACCTCAAACATCAGTTTCATAGGATGCCTTCCTAAACCTTCAAGGCAGAAATAAGTTTCCATATTCAAATATAATGCTTATCACCTTATCTGGAGAGACAGTATCAGCACAGTAGTTAAGAGAATGGACTGCCAGGCTATGGAAGCTTACAGACTAAGTAACCTTTAGCAAATTATTTACCGTCCCCAGGCCTCAGTCACCTCATCTAAACAGGGGATAATGACAATACTACTATAGCAGGACTGTTGTGAGAACTTATTGCACAGACGTGGCCATAATGAGATTCAATAATGCTAGCTATTAGTTATTAATATAAGCTGTGTGAATCAGTGTCTGAACTACCTGAAAGCAATACTCTGCTTTGGTTATCTATGTATCCTCATTAGCTAACACTGGACACAAGAGCACTTAGAATTTTCTCAAATGAAAATGAAGTTGAGATTAAGAATCACCATGATAATGTGGGGAGAGGGGAGGGTGGTGAACTGCAGTTATTAGGTTAGAGAACATTTAGGGAACATCAAGAATATTTTATACTGAGATGAAATCAGGCTGTATATTATCATGTATCTATCACCTCTAAGTTTTAATAGCCAAAATGATTACTGCTCTAATGCTCTGGTTCATCACGCCAATTATTATTACAATTTTTACTTGGCTTCTTTCAGACTCTGGGTTATTACTTTCCGGGGCCCTAGGCCTGTGCTAATTTGCATGACTTTTAAACTAATCATTAGATTTAAAAAGCAATTTTGCAATTTAAGTCCACAGCACTTAATTGACTTCCTACCTCAAGGCAGTAAATTACCCTGAAACAGCTCATCAGACCTACCAGTCTATACAAGAGCAGAGAGTGTTACAGTTGTGTTTTAGAAGTTACAAAGAAGATTCGGAAAATGTTAGGCTTAAGAGTGGATCTCCTCGCATGGTGGGACTCCAGGTGCCCATAAAGGGCTGTATGTATATACAGTCGTAAACATGCTGTCCACCCCTCTGGCCTGAAGAGCCCCCCCCCCCCCTAAAGGGCGTGTGCGACTGTGTTTCGGTGGCTGCGTGGCCACGCCTTGGGACCTCCTGACTGGCAGGTGGCCCGTTAATGAGTCCTGACATCAGGGTCACCCGGCATGCAGAACAGTGAGCGGCTCCCCACCAGGCGCTGCGTGCCGCGGACGCCTGTGAGACGTGCACCCATCACTCGCGCTGATGTCTCGGCGGTCATCCCTTGCGGGAGAGCTGGACAGCACCGCAGACGGGAGGGCAGTCCCAAGGGGAACTGGTTGAAGGGCTGGGGGCGAGGAAGTCAGATCCTACCCAGGGCTTAGCGCTCCCCGTGTTTTGAGGGCAGGACCTTGCACCAACCTCCACGAAGGCATCAGTCAGGTCACTAGCACGGTCCATCACTGGCAAATGGCGCCCGGCCACGATTTTCACCTTCAGCTTCCCGGGCATCGCCTTGGCTTCGGCCTCTCCTCGGGCTCCTGCAGAAACAAACAAACGAGTCTGCGCCGCGCGCGGAGCTGGGCGGGGCGGGGGCGCGCGGAGAGCCAGGCGCGCCGGCGGGGGCGCGCGGGGTAACTGACAGCCCTGGGGCGCGCGAGGGCGCGCGCGGGCGCCGGGCCGTAGCGCTGAGGCCGCCGCTCACTCTCTCAACAGAAGAGGGGGCTGTCCCGTGCAGGCACCGAGGCCTCATTCCGGAAAGGCAGCCGGAGGAAGGACCTCGATGGATTCCTCTGCCCCGGAGGTGCAGTGATGGAAAGAGAAGCAAAACCCGGTCCGCATGCCTTGGCGCGTCTGCTGCCCCGCTGGTGCTTCTCCTCCTCCCCCCCCAAAAAAATGGCGGCTCGGGGCGTGGAGGAAGCATCGATCATTCGGCGCTCTGCCCACTTGGCGGGGCAGTAATTAAATTCGCTGAGAAAAGATGAAGGGGGCGGGGCTGACTTGGAGGAAGCTGGAGGGCAGGAAAATGGGCCGAGTCCTGCATCATCCACCGAGTCGGTGGTGTGGGTCCGCGCAGCGCTGCTTCCCTGGTGGCAAAGTCTCCATGGTCCGGGGAAAAGCGCGGGTGAGGATAGGTGACTTAGCCGCGGGTCGCGGCCTTCCGAGCTGCAAGCGCACATTTCGGAAGGGCGGTGACAAGTGGCAGCAGCGGAGACTGCTAGAGGACCCATTTTCAGTCTGCCTTTAACGATCCATTTAGTGGTTCATAAAACCAATTTAGCTGGTTTCTACTTGGAAAGGGTACAGGTGCGTGGGGGGATGGGGTTCTTTTCTGTGAAATAGAGTAAGGAGTATCAGGGACATATCCGAAAGTGGACTAAGTATTACTTCGTGAATTTTTTCCTTCTGTCAAATCCACTTGTCTTGTATACTGGGTCACAGCTGTTACTGTGGCCAGTGGGGTTGAGAGGAGGACGCTTTGAAATCTAAAAGCACTGCTTCAAAAGACGTTTGCCCTACACTCTTAGATCGTCTCCCTGTGCTTATTAAGCACCCACAAGCCTCAACGTAAGACCTACAGAGCTGACAGAAGTTCAGGACCTCCTACCGTGGGAAAGTATAGAGAACTACGGGAAGTGAACCTGGAGAGCATTAAATATCTTTGAGAATCGACCTAAATACATAAACATGCTAAAGTGAGGTATTATCTATAAGCTCAGGCCATGCGAAAAAGATTGGGGAAGTTGAGGCACACACACAGAACATAACACAAATCACTTCATACCAATATGTCAAAACCAGTGATAACATTATACTGGATATCAAATGCCAAAATCAGCGTTAATGCCACTGAAAATATTGTAATACTGGATTCCCCAGGAATGGAAAATTCTTAAATGAAGGTAATCAGTATGATCGTTTTAACTTTAAAAATATTCAACAGGGTAGTTTAAATACTCTAAGTAGTAGTGAATCAGGATTATCTTTTCAAGGCAAAAATTCCTTCTAGAAGGAATATTGTTCACATGGGGATAAGTTGAACTCTTCCAAAGGGAAAAGGAAATTACCTTCTCTGAAGTCTAAAAGGCAAATTGTTAACTTTTTGGACTAGGGAAACCTTTATCCATTCAAATAGTGTCCAGGAGATAGAGGATATAGTTTCCATGTGAATTTCCTTAGATTCACCTGCAACTTTTTCTAGAGTCTGTACCCTTAAAATGCCCTTGCCAAATTCTAAATGTCAGCTACACTATTTGACCAGCATTTTTTTTTTATTTTGGTGGTAGGGCTGAAATAATTTTTCGAATGAAATCAAATATTACCATGTTAACAGATCATTTTTTAAAAATACAGACATGTATAAGGAAAAAATAATAGAAAATTGAAGTTTAGTAACAACCTTCGTGGAAAATAATGTATTGTATTACAAGATGTTGTAATGTAAAAAATATTTGCAAATTGCACAATTAGAGGTTAGCACTCTCAACCTCCTAATTAGTAGACTATAAGATACTTGTACGTACCTGTTGCCCTAAGGCTTCATCCACAGGAGATTATAATTAAGATGCTTCCTGGAGACTATTTTTAGTAGACTTAAGCCTGATTTCAGTTTAACTGCTTCCTAATAATTGTACTAGTTTGTTTTAATTAATGCTGGGCACAGTGCTGACTTTCTTAACAAATCTGTCAGGATCTGACTCCTGATTATTTTCTTTAGCTTCATATCCTGTCCCTCTTTTTGCATTTTAAAGTCTACAGTAATAACAAGAGTTAATATGTATTGAGTGTTTTTGTGTACCAGTCACTGAATTCAGTGCTTCATAGTTTTTAGACCTCCCTAAAATTCTGTAAGATATCAATTGCTAGCCTTCATTTTATAAATGAGGAAATTATGGCTTGTAAAGCTATGGCGATGACTCAAGGAAACAACAGGAAGGATTTAAATCTAGGCAATGTGATTCCAAGAACCCATGATCCTTAAAGGCTAGATGTGTTTTCTGATTGATTCCCCTTCTGCCTGGAATGTCTTCCTAGCAAATACATGAATTCATAATTCAGTTCAAAAGTCACTTCCACATCTTCTCTGACCTCCTTCCTAATAAACATACTCTTTACTCCTACCTATGCTACTACTAAATCTAATACATTTATTATTGTACTTTTCACGCGGTAATTATTTATCTCTCTCTCCCCCTGCTAAACTTTTAGTACCTTGAGGGAAGAGATGTTTCTTACTCTCTCAATTATCACTTATTTGGAATTTATGTGCCTTGTTCCATATATGTGATCAACAAACTTTTGTGGAATTGAATAACAGTTAACAACTTACTCTTACTACTTGGCTTTCTTTTCTTTCCTGACTTCCTAAAATGTTCTTTTTAATCTCTCTCCACCTCTTCAAAGTTAAAACTACTCAAAGATTGTCTGTACTCGGTGCTCTCTCCTCACCTCCCAGATACTCCTAAAACTGTTTATATTTGGGTTTAGCCACCACCATTCTACCAAAAGAGCTTCCACTAATGTCATCAATAACTTCTGGTTGCTAAATGCAATGGACACTTTTTAGTTTTCATTTTTTTTTGTTTTGAGATGGACTCTTACTATGATGCTCAGGTCTTGAACTCCTGGGCTTAAGCAATCCTTCTGTGTCAGCCTCCCTAGTAGCTAGGAATATTGGCATGCATCACTGTGCCCAGCTTCAGTTTTCATTTTACATGACTCTCAGTAGCATTCGCTGCTGTTGACCACGCTCTCCTTAAAATATTCTTCCTGGTATTCAAGAACTATTCTTCTCTTACCTATTCTGGTACATGCGTCTGTCTGCTCAGCCTACTTACTGTCCTTAACTACTAAATATGTGTTTTTCTAAGGTTCGATGTTTGTCCCTATTGTCTTCCAACTATACTCTCTCCCTAGGTGATCTCATCCATGTTCATAATTTCAGTTTCCATCTGTTTCACCAAGAATTCTCAGTTTTTTTCTCTTTAGTTCATAACTCACTTCTGAGATCTTGACCCATATATGCAACTGCCTAGTTCCTGTTTCCATTTGTAGTGTCAGAGTGACCTCAAAATGAAGATGTCCAAACTGGCCTGATTTTCTTTACCTTCCCTGCAACTGCGGTGACAGCAGTTACAACAACAGCAACAAAAGTCCTTGTCTTTCTCTACTATGTACCCCCCATTCAAACAGTAGTACTACCAGCTAAAAAGTCAACTGCTCAAGCCAGAAACTCACTGATATCTGTTTGAAATTGGATACCGACTTGAACTCGGTTTAGTTGCTTTAGCTTTGATTTATTGCTAAAGCAGCAAATCAGCTGTGTAAAGGATAAAAATGAGATAAGTAGACAGCTGGGTAAACTCCTTTTCCCATTGGTTCTCATGTATCTCATAAAGGCATGCCTAATGTACCATGGGCATTAGGGCCGCATCAAGTAAAATATTCTCCAGATTGTGTGATCACTGGAGTGGAACACATTGCTTTTTATCAGTACCCATCAATGCACTCAGTGAGCCATGGTACCGAGATGTAATGGGCAGGCACTTCCTTACTGTGCCAGTGCTAAGACAAGCTCCCCAGGTTAGTGCCTATACCGCAAAGCCTGGAAGTTTTCCATTTATGTCTACATAGGGGCTTTGTGGAGAATTCTAGCCACAATTGATAGTTATCATTGACTCCAACAAGGAGTCATGATAACTTACCCCAACACCAAATTAAACACCAAGTCCTGGTATTTATAATTCCTAGAGATCTTTCAAATTTATCTATTTTCTACCATTATCTGTCACCTGGAAGTCTTGTACTCCCCACCACCACTCTTCCTCTTCTCAAATCCATTCACTACAAAGCAGGCCAAGTGAGCTTTTTAAATAAAAAATTTGTATTACTCCATCTTACAAGAATTTTTTCTGCCAAAAATCAGAGGATACACCCTTATTCTTGTCATACCTTTCTTTACAAGAAGTAAAGAAGTTCAAGAGACAGATGTTAGTCAGAAGTGGTTTTTTATTATTTTATTTTATTTTTGCTTTGTTAGGTTTGTTTAAAGTCAAACTCAGTGACTTCTCAGCCTTGTGTTAACTTGTCACCTAGTGCTAGATTGTTCCATCTTATTTATTTATTTATTTATTTTATTTGAGTTGCAGTCTGTCACCCAGACTGGAGTGCAGTGGCCGCTCCCAGCCACCGCAGCCTCAACCTGCTGGCTCCGGCGATCCTTCCGCCTCAGCCTTCCAAGTAGCCAGAATTACAGGCATGCGCTACCACGCCCGGCTGATTTTTTTATTTATTGTAGAGATGAGGTCTCGCTGCCCAGGCGGGTCTCGAACCCACGGGCTCAGGCAATCCACTCACCTCAGCCTCCCAAAGGCGCGGGATTACAGGCTGAGCCACCAAACCCGGCTTGTTCCATCTTATTTTAACATTACAAACTGAAAGTGGTCCCAGTTCATGAAATCTAAGTTATACTCTTGACTCTTAAAAATTTTAACCCAACACTGTATATATGTCCTTTATTCATACCACTTTTCCTTTGCCAATTAGATGGCACTAATAAGTAGAGATTTTAAAAATCCTATAAGCCATTATCTTTACAGAGACACTAACTATAACATCAATAAGATAAATGGATACAATTTCACAACCCATTTATTTATTTCCATTTTTTTCTATTGTTAAAGGAGCAATCTAATAATGTATCCAATGTACCTTGGAAAGCAAAGCTAGATATGTTTACTAAATTTGTAAAACACAGGATACCATGGCTCCCCAGCAGTACTCACTGTGGACTAGCATTATTTAAAGGAGAAGTTCTGACAAGTGGGCAGTTACAAATTACTGCAGTAGAACAAAAGAAGAACAAAAGTGAGCTGAGTCCATGACTAGTGTCCCTATACAACCCACATGATATGGTACCTATCCAGTCTGTTCCAATCAATTGTATAAAAGGTTTCTAAACTTACTATGGGTTGTGTTGAGGAGGCCGTAGCTTCACACAATGACATGTACCATACGTGCTGGAAGTGACTGCAATTCAGATGAGATGAAGTTGAAATTTTAGCCTTAATAGTAATATTATGGGAAACTTATTGGAACAAGAGACAATGCATGTCTCTTAATACTAAAGATGTTGAAGCTTGAATGAATACCCCAAGAGTAAAATTGAGTTATATCCTACAGCTTTAGTCACAACTTCTCCCCCTTGTGGCTTGGCTACCATTTGAGCAAAGAAACCTATCATCACCACCCCCAGGTAAGAAGGATTTTCTCAGATATTCTAGATGCATACTACCTAGCTTAAAACACTTTGGTGTCTGTCTCTCTGCTATTGTTAAGATAAAACCAAAATTTCTAATGTAGATCATAAGATTGCATTGTTGGCTCCTATCTATTTTACTCATGTTATTTCTAATGACTTTTCAACTGCCTTCTTCCAACAACATTGATCTTATTTTATTTTATTTTTTTTTTATTTTTATTTATTTATTTATTTTTTTTTGAGTTGGAGTCTCACTCTGTCGCCCAGACTGGAGTGCAGTGGCCACTCCTGGCCACTGCAGCCTCGACCTGCTGGGCTCCAGTGATCCTTCCGCCTCAGCCTTCCGAGTAGCCGGAATTACAGGCACGTGCTACCACGCCCGGCTGATTTTTTGATTTTATTGTAGAGATGAGGTCTTGCCTGCCCAGGCGGGTCTCGAACCCGCGGGCTCAGGCGATCCACTCACCTCAGCCTCCCAAAGGCGTGGGATTACAGGCTGAGCCACCGAGCCCGGCTGATCTTATTTTAACTGCAAAAACAAAAACAAAAAAAACACTTTATTTTGTTTCTTAATAATTACTGTTGTGATAACTGGATAGCTACATTAAAAGAAAGGAAAAACTGAATATGTTCCTCGCTAATATATGATACACTTGGAACTTACATTGCAGACAAAGGATTAATATACCTGATATAGAAAGAGCATCTAAAAGGGCTAAAATCATTTTGAAAAATGGACAAGAAATATAAACAGATGATTCACAGAAAAAGAAAGTAAAATGGTCTTTACTGTCTAAATTGATGCCATAATAAGAGAGATGCAAATTGATACCATAAAGAGTTGGCATTTCTTGCAAATCAGGTGCAAATCCAAAAGCCTGACAATATACTCTGTTAACAAGGAACTAAATAACCGCATATTGCTGCTAGGAATGCAAAATAATACAGCCCTATAGAGGAGAATTAGACAATGTCTCACACAATTAGATAAAGATTTGTGCTTGACCCAATAATTTTGCTTCCAGGAACCTATTCAAAGGAACACCAGCAAAAACATAAAAAGTTGTGTGCACAAGACTATTTATGGCAGCAGTCTTTGTAATGGCAAAAGACTAGGAGCAATGCACTTGCCTACCATAAAAAGACGAATAAACTGTTATGTAGCATATTTGAATAATATGCAGCTATAAAACTAATGAGGAAAATACCTACATATGACTATGGAGTAATCACCAGTATTTCTAAACAAGTATGTTTAGAAAAAAAAAAACCCCGATATTTAGAAAAAAAAACAAGCATCTTTTATCTAAGAAAAGGAAGGAAAAATAATATAGAAAAATATATTTGCACATATTAATTTTAAATGAAAATAAAAACTAAGATAAATGATTATAGGTAAAAGGACACGATGGGTAAGATAGAAATGAAACTAAACTTTTCTGAATATACCTTGATTGGTTGCATCAACTTTGGAAGCATATGAATGGTTTACATAATTATAAAGTAAAATAAAACAAAAAATTAAATGAAAACAAAATGAAATAAACCTAATTATGTAGAGAGATGGAAAATAAACCATATGGAAAAAAATTATTTCAAGTTCCTTTACAACATAGAATTATCTATACATCCCTAGTGGGAAATATCCTAAGAACAAAAATAATTGCAAAGGAATCCTAAACTGTTTTTTGTAATCACATGGTAAGTAATAATATTGGCATTATATATCTGAAATTATATATGTGTATATATAAAGATTTTCAGGATAAAAAAAGAGATACAATGTAAAAATTAAAGAACCACAAGCATTCTAATTTATAGTTAAAAATATCCCTATGCACAGTATGAATTTATGATCTATTTTCTCTTTTAAAAGAAAAATGTTTTCTAATTCTATTCATTGAAATACCATAGAGATAATGACCAAGTAGTATCGTAGAATCCCCTAGTGCCATGATTGATGTCTCTAAATACCATTTTCCACTTTAAAAAAATAAGACATATCCTAGGAAAAAAATGGCTAATTTTAGGTCTGGAACAAGATAAGTTGATCACAGTAGAAAGCAAGGAATCTGTCAAAGATTTCTAGGGTCATGACAAAGGGACTCAGGCATCAATAAAAAAGGCACCCAGTGGCCAAAGATGG
Source organism: Cephalopachus bancanus (assembly GCA_027257055.1). Classification (NCBI taxonomy): domain Eukaryota; kingdom Metazoa; phylum Chordata; class Mammalia; order Primates; family Tarsiidae; genus Cephalopachus; species Cephalopachus bancanus. The sequence continues at coordinate 8,354,888 of JAPVLO010000009.1, read as the reverse complement.
AGCAATTTGAGCACCAAGACTATCAATAACTGCAATGGATTGGAACATATCACATTTGTAAAAATTTGGAGTTCATAATTACTTTAACAAGAGAAAAAAAGGCCAAACAAAACTCATTGATATCTAATAACACATGAATGCTAACAACACATTATTCTAAAAACAGAAACTAAATAAGAAGATAAATCAAGAACTTATCTTGTTTTTCTCGAAGAACTATACTTCAAGGTAACCTGAAGGGATAATTGATGAAAGTTTCTCTATATAGAAATTATTGTTAATAAGTAAATAAGAAATAGTAAAATTAAAATATCACCTATCTTTAACTCCTAACAAAATTCTGGATTTAAGACAAAATTGATGAATTGGTTGTTGACATCACAAAAGAGAGACAATCAAGCTTATGTGTCTCCTGATTTGATGCATTTATATATAGACAAAACCTCCTATGAAGTATACCTGCTTAAAAAAAAAAAAAAGAACCTGAATCTAATCAAGCCTCTATACTTCCATACCTATTCATATAAATGTAGTAGACAGAGGAACATTTTGCCAGGAGGAAGCGGGTGTGGGGTTGAGTTAGGGTCTTGCTCTGTCACCTCTGTCACTCAGGTTGGAGTGCAGTGGCACAATCATAGCTCACTGTAGCCTCCAACTCCTGAACTCAAGCGATCCTCTCATTTTAGCCTCCTAAGTAGCTGGGACAACAGGCAAGTGCCACCATGCCTGGCTAAATTTTGTATTTTTTGTAGCAATGTATTCTCACTATGTTGTCCCAGCTGGTCTCAGACTCCTGGTGTCACTTTAGCCTCTTAAGTAGCTGGGACAACAGGCAAGCGCCACCATGCCTGGCTAATTTTTGTATTTTTTGTAGCAATGTATTCTCACTATGTTGTCCCAGCTGGTCTCAGACTCCTGGTTCTACCACCTCGACCTCCCAAGTGCTGGGGTTATAGGCGTGAGCCACCATGCCTGGTAAGAAGCATGCTAAATAACACTATTGGGATGCAATCAGGGAAATCCAAAACAAGGACAATCCTATTGAACAAATGACTTTCTTCAGTAAATATATCACAAGAAAAATAAAGAATTAAAGAAGTATTATATATTTTAAAAAATGTAAGACATGATGTTCAACTAAATGTAATGTATGAATTCTGGTTTGGTTCTAATGTTAACAAACTGTGAAAACATTTCTGAGATAATCAGGAAAATTTTAATCTTGGCTGAATATTTGATAACATGTATTAAGTTCCTTAGGCATAAAAATAGCATTATAGATATGTTAACTTCTAATATGTTAGAGATACACACAATAATAAAGTTTTCTTTAAAAGTTTTTTCTTTTCTTTAGAAGTTTGCTCACTCTGTGTCTGGAATACCTATACCCTTTCCTCCTGTCTCCACATTGATTTCTGCTAATTTTTTAAATTTCCACCCAAATGTCACTTCCTCAAGGAAACCTTCCTTGAGTCCCCAGCCTAGATCAGCTTTGTCATAAATACCTAACATTATCCCTTCTATTACTAAAATAATTATGACTAAATAATTAATTATACAAGTAGTTATTTAATGTCTCTGTGTCAGGATAATATATGTCCCACAAAATTATATAAGCCTGAAGAAGTCAGACATTATCCATTTCTGCCTCACCATTGCAACTCTGACACATGCACAGTAGGCATTTCAATCCATTTCTAATATGCATCTCCCTGCACATTATGCATAGTAAGCATTTCAGTACATTTCTATTGAATAAATAAAATGTCATATTCATGTATAAGAGCCTATGGTGGATTCCCATGTCCAGTGGAATGCTATGGACCAGCAAAGAGACAATATCCCTGAATTCAAATCTTGATTCTGTCATTTACTAATAGTGTGAAATTGAGTGAGTTATTTACCCCTTCCTGTAAAGTAAAGAATTGTTGAGAGACCTGAAATAATGTATTTAAAGTTTCTATCACACTGGAAATATTCAACAATTGTTAGCTATTGTTTACTTGTTCATTTATTCAGAGAAAGTGAGCAAAGCAAAGATGTAAGAAGAGGTATGGTAAAGAAATTCGTTTCTCCATGATAATCTATAATGATTGTGGACATTTTGTCACTGTAGTTCTGTCCATTTATTTTGTTTATTTACATCTATTAGGCTGTCATTTGGAGCATACAAAAGTAGAAATGAGATACCTCTCTCATGAATTGAACATTTTGACATTATAAGGTGACCTGCTAGGAATATTTTTTGACTAAAAGCAGGGGTTTCCAACATTTTGGTTTCCCTGGGTTGCATGGAGTAAACTTTGGTTTCCTCCAAAATGGGCCACATTGAGTAAAGAGGAATTGTCTTGGGCCGCACATAAACTATATAATATAGTTAGTGTGTATACATAATAAGATTTCTTTTATTTTTATATATTTTAATTGTAAAGTTTAGAAAAATGGGAACAATATAAAACTAATGGGAAATTTGACCTTGTTTTTGTAAAAGTAGTCTATCGATGTCTGGTTCAAAGAAAGTGGTCGCAATTCTTAGTTCTCAAGGTACTTATCACAAATGTTTGTTTGAAATTTGCTCTTCATGTGTTTCATAATTGAAAACAGCTGCTCATAAATGTATGTGCTGCAAAAAAAAGCAATGTCATGAATAACCTGTGATTGTGAATTTCAAAAATGGAACTACACATGGAGTCAAAAAAACAATAAACACCAAAAATCACATGATGTTAAAGGATTTTATGGGGCTGTATTACTAACTGTCCTGGGCCTTATGTGGCCCATGGATCATGGGTTGTACATGCCTGCTTAAAGTATATTTCTTTTATATTAACATAGTTAAGCCAGCTTTCTTTTGGTCAATATTCCTGTGGTATAGATTTTTCCTTTTTTTTTCCCTCAATTTTTGTGTTTGTAATTTTTATTATTGTTTATTATAAGCAATGTTGTTGAATAAATGAATTTGTTGATGAAGAGAGCACTGTAAAGGTCTCATCTAAATGAAAGTTTCTCAATGTTTTATTTGACCAACTTTCGACCTTTTTGAATATATGTGCCCTTTCTGAAGAACTTTTAGGAACTTTTGGCTACTGTGCTCTGTCTTCCCCCATTCTGCTCAGTGTCATGAAGCACTTCCTCCCCTGCTAACCACAAGGCAACTCTAGTGGGGTTGTGGAGACAGATCTTAGTTATAAAATAGATCCTGTGATTTTTTTATATGTTAAGGAACTGGGGTATAGTAGAAATTTGTCTACGGTTTATATATACTCCCCCTCTTTCCTTCCTGTAACATGGTTCTCGTAAACAACAAAATCTAATTTTAAAAATCTATTTCAGTGATCCTATTTTCCATAAGTGCAAAAATCTTGATGCAAAAATGTGCCTGATTGCATCTCGAAGAAAAGTAAGTAAGAGGAAGAATGATAACTGAGTGCTGCTTGTGTTGTTCTTGACCCACTGTTTGAGATCTTATCCAACCCTAGAACAAATCATGTATTTAGATGCTGTATATAGGGGAGGGAAGTAAAGGAGAGGAAGATGAAACATGCCTGTGCTTCAACACTACTAACTAGAAAAAAGCAGATTCTGAAGGTTAAGGAAAATGAGCCCAGTTTTATTTATATTGAGTTCCATAAAGTCTTCCTCAACTATTCTGATCTGTTTTGACCATCCCAAAATTTAATGACTTAACACAATATTTGTTATTCTCACAGTGCCATGGGTTGGTTGGGTGGTTCCTCCTTTGGTCTTGTTCATTCATGTAGTTGCACATTGGTGGAGGGTTGACTGGGCTGAACATGGCCTTTATAAGTCTGGGAGTTGCCGGACTCGGTGGCTCAGCCTGTAATCCTGCGCCTTTGGGAGGCTGAGGTGAGTGGATTGCCTGAACCCACGGGTTCGAGACCCGCCTGGGCAGCGAGACCTCATCTCTACAATAAATCAAAAAATCAGCTCGGCGTGGTAGCACATGCCTGTAATTCCGGCTACTTGGAAGGCTGAGGCGGAAGGATCGCCGGAGCCCAGCAGGTGAGGCTGCAGTGGCAGGGAGCGGCCACTGCACTCCAGTCTGGGCGACAGAGTGAGACTCCAACTCAAAAACAATAAAAAATAAAAAAAATAAGTCTGGGAGTTTGGCTCTGGCTGTCAGCTAAGGGTCTCAAGTCTCCTCTTCCTGGCCTGTCATCCTGATTTGCTCTTACAACATGGTCTCAGGCAGCGTTGCAATGAAGTTAAAACTGTCTGCTGGTGAAATTTCTCATCTAATTCTTTCCAAAGTTTAAGAAAGTCAGGATACATGGCCATAATCTAGTTACTTTTTTCCTTTCAAGGCTACCACCCTTTCTCAATACCTAAAATGACATCCAATTAAAAAAAATTTTTTTTTTAAATTTAGGACCTTGAGAGGTGGTCTTTTTTTTTTTTTTTTAGATTAGAAAATATCGTTTTTTAGAAAGTAAATTAGAGAGAGAGAGAGGATTCATCTCCCCAAGGTAAGGGAGGGGGCCAAAGCTTGGAAAACATGGCGGTGGTCATAGCTCAAAGAACACATGGCCAGACCATCACTTAGCAAGGCAACGGCCAAGAGGTGGTCTTTTGAAAAATTTCTAATGGAAATGCTACATGTATGCAAAAACCTTCATGACATAGAGTAAGATAAGACAAAAACATCCTTCATATATTCTCCCTAGACTTTATAATTTTTTAGTTGTGTTTTATAAATCAAGTTATCTTAGCTTTGGGGCACCTTGAACTTCTAATGACAGTGTGCCAAATGTATCATTTTCCAGATGATGGAGAGAGTATCACAAGGCACATATTGCAGTTTAATATTCCAAAGTTTTTTGTCATGTACAACTTTCTCCACCTTTTATTTTTTCTGACTCAGAAATAGAAACAATGGTTTGTAATATTCTCTAAAAATAAATAATATTGTGGAAAAATTAGCAGGGATAAGCAAAATGAGGAGACTTGATTTCAATCATTAACAAGATATGAGGATTTAACAACTAAGATACAAGGAAAAAAGAACTGATGGGTGGTATTTAGAATTTGCCTGGAAAGTTTTTACTGGAGGTCAGATAAAACAAGTAAATTAGGAATTGAAACTAATAATAGAATATGGTGCTTTTATTTAATTGTTGTATTATATAACAAGCTAAAATGTAATGGTTATTTAAAATACTTTTTAGAGAAGAAGTCATTATTTATCATGGCAGAATCAAGGGCTCACTTCACTGCTCTTCTTACCGTGCCCAGGGTAAACCTGTTTTCAGAGAAGAACATGTTGATGGGCCTTTGTTGTCACATGGTGGTGACCGGAATCACAGAAACAGTGTCTAGGAGGAAATAAGTGTCTTGATCCTTGGGGATTGTTTTTTTAAAAATCATTGTCTCTTAAGTGGTTACAAAAGTCTGTGTTTTTGCTTAAAATATCTACTTTCTACATGACATAATGGAAACTTAGAAAAAGATTTGAATATCTGATATTCTAAAGAGGATGCAAATTCCAAAATATGAAAGCCAGTTTACCCACTCAGTGAAATTTAGAAACTGCTGAGTTAGCTGAGGAAGAAACTTTCTAGAGTTTTTGTTCACCTTTCATTGAGCTATTATCAGATTCCTCACTTAGGCTATTCCAAACCCCCTCCCAACTCATCAAGCTTTTATCCTGCCTCTACTCACTCCTTTTTTTTGAAAGAGCGAAACCAATGTCTAGTTTCAGATATCTGACATGTACCATCTGGATCTAATATACCATCAAAAAAATTAAAATTTTTAAAATTAAATTTTCATTTTGAGATGAAATTTGTAGACTCACATGTAACTATGGAGGCTGAGGTGAGTGGATTGCCTGAGCCTGCGGGTTCGAGACCCACCTGGGCAGCGAGACCTCATCTCCACAATAAATCAAAAAAAAAAAATCAGCCAGGCATGGTAGCGCATGCCTGTAATTCCGGCTACTGGGAAGGCTGAGGCGGAAGGATCGCCGGAGTCCAGCAGGTCCAGGCTGCAGTGGCCGGGAGTGGCCACTGCACTCCAGTCTGGGTGACACAGTGAGACTCCAACTCAAAAAAAAAAAAAAAAAAAGAAATAATATATGGAGAAAGCAAAGTTGTAATAGTATGTGTGTTAACTCTTACTCAATTCCACAAGTATTTGTTGAATGAAACTATGTAATTGTAAGTTGTGGAAGTTTAATTCCATTAAAGGAATGATTTTCTATGAGTGTGTGAAGAAAAGTACTAGGAAAAGCCTTAGGTGTCTCTGTTGGTTTTTGAAATATACTTCACCATTTTGATGAACTTTCATTGATGGTGGTGTGGTGAGAAGAGTGTTGTTTTTGGTTTTTTTTTAAATTGGAGTCTCACTCTTGTTGCTCAGGCTGGAGGAGTGCAGTGGCATGCTCACGGTCACCGCAGCCTTGACCTAATGGGTTTAGACAATCCTTCCACCTTAGTCTTCCAAGTAGCTGGAACTACAGACAGGTGCCACCATGCCCGGCTAGTTTTTGTGATTTATTGTAGAGAAGAAGCCTCACCATGTTGCCCAGGCTGGTCTCGAACCTCCAGACTCAGGCAATCCTCTCGCCTTGGCCTCCCAAAGCACTGTGATTACAAGGCTGAGCCACCACGCCTGGCTGGTGGGAAGAATTTTTAAATGGCTCCCAAGATTGTTCACCCACATGTTGGGACTCTGTGTCCCTGGAACTGAGAATATGATGAGTTTAACTCTAGTGATTATGTTATAACAGAGTTGAACTTAAGACAGGGAGATTATCTGGGTGGGCCTGACCTTGTCCAACAAACTCTTGAACAGTAGATTTTTGGGGCAGCCCCCTCGAATCTCCTCCCACCGTTGGAGCTTTTCTGTTCTCTCAATAAATCCTGCTTTATGAAAAATAAAAATAAAAGTAGAGTTTTCTCAAGTTGGTCACAGAAGAGGAAATTTGAGAACTGTGCTCCAGGTAGCCAGAAAGAAAACAAGCATCCATGTCACAGGTGACAGCTGTGACCACAGGGAAAGGACCTGAAAGCAGCCTCTAGTTGCTGAGAGCAACTCCTGGCTGACAGCCCTGCAAGGAAACGAGGACCTCAGTCCTATAACGACAAGGAACTCAATTCTACCAACAACATCACTGAACTTGGAAGTGGATTTTTTTTCCCCAGAGTGTCCAAACAAGAACTCAGTCTGGCTGTGATACCTTGAATTCAGCCTTGTGATACCCTTTGCAGAGAACCCATTCACACCATATCAAACTTTGGAACAGCTGGTGGGATAGAGAAACTCAGGTGATTCTGTAATTACTTCTTCCTTTGAGAATCAGCATGCTGAAATTACATTATGAAACGAGAGTGCTGTGGTCTGAATATATGTGCCCACCCCAAAATCATATGTTGAAACTTTATCTCCCATGTGACAGTATTAAGAGGTGGGACCTTGGGGTGTAATTAGGTAATAAGTATGAAGCTCTTGTGAATAGGATTAGTATCCCTAAAAAAAATAAAAAAAAACTAGAAGACCCTGGGGTGTAATGGCTCATACCTGTAATCCCAGCACTTTGGGAGGCCAAGGTGGGAAAATTGCTTGAGCCTAGGAGTTAGAGATCAGCCTAGGCAATATCACAAGACCTTATCTCTACAAAAAACAAAAAAACTAGCTGGGCATGGTGGCATGCATCTGCTGTTCCAGCTACTCAAAAGGCTGAGATGAAAGGATTACCTAAGTCCAGGAGGTAGAGGTTGTAGTGAGTCATGAAAGTGCCACTGTATGATTTCCTGGGTGACAGAATGAGACCCTGGAATCAAAAGTAAAAAAAATAAAATAAAAAGAGGCCCCAGACAGAGCCCTTCCATCATGTGAGCATACAGTGAGAAGACGCCATTCTGTAAGCCAGGAAGTAGACCTTTAACAGACGTTAAACCTGTCAGTGCCTTGATCATACACTTCTTAGCCTCCAGAACCATGAGAAATACATGACTGTTGTTTATAAGTCATCCAGTGTACAGTATTTTATTATAGCAGATGAATGGACTGAGAAGTAGAATATTACAAAGATTTATGACAAGAGGACAAATAAAGTGTCATGTGACCCTGACTCATGTCTGAGTCACATTCAATAGTGGCAAGCCCAGCAAGGTCACACTCAATTCACCATCGTCATGAATTAAAAGTCCTTGTAGCTGGCACATATGTCATTTCTAAGTATGTGTCCTACTATGTAAAAAAAAATTAGAAGTCGCTATTAACTTCAAAATGTATTAATTATTTCACCCTCTTTTGTTTTGTTGTTTCATTTGTTTATCCAAAGAAAGCAGGTTTCTCATTATTGTCAAGGTAACCACTCCTCCCTTCCATGTTCATGGGACTTTGAGAAAAAAGCTCAGTCTTTGACTTTTTTATTTTTCCTTGACAGGAAAACAAATTCAGTTGCATTTTAAACTTAATAATCATTATTTTACACATTATTTTAGTATAAACACATAATCTCAACCCTCTTTGACTGTAAAATCACATTAATTCATTCAACAAATTGAGTTATTGAGCTCCAGTTATATATTTTTAAGTTAAGCTCTAGGGATATAAAAGAACAGCATGATCCCTGTCTGAGGAACTTACAGACTAGAGGTAGGGATGGGCTCATACCAGGAGATACAGTTCAGCAAGGCAAGTGCTGGGAGAGAGACAAGGACAGGAAGTTGTGGGAACATTTTGGGAAGAACATCTAGCACAGTCTGGAGGGATCAGAAGTGTGTTAGTTCACCATCGCTGCTGTAACAAATTAACACAAATTTAGGGGCTTAAAATAACACAGATTTCTTATCTTGTAGATATTGAAAGTTCAAAATTAAGGTATCAGCAGGACTGCATTCTTCAGGATGCTCTAGGGGATGATCTGTTCCTTGCCTTTTCTGACTTCTAGAGATCACCTACATTTATCCTGGTTCTCTTCCAGCAGTGGCATCACTCTGACCTCTCTGCTTTCACATCGACTTTCTCTCTCTCTTATCCTCTTGCCACACTCTCCTAAAGACCTTTTTAATTACATTGGGCCCACCCAGATAATACAGGAAAATCTTTCCATCTCACTATTCTTAACCTAACCACATCTGCAAAAATCCCTTTTACCATGTAAGGTAACAAATATCAGGGATTAGAATGTGACTGTCTTAAAGGAGCCATTATTCCGACTACAGGAAGTTACCATGGAAGGAGATTGGAGAATCTTCCCACACAAGGGAAATGTGAAAAAGCCTAAAAGATCTAGAGGAAGGGAGTTATGTGACATTGATAGCTCAGTGTCTTTGGCTATAAAATAATACCAAAATAGAATAATAAATAGAATCTATATCATCTATCACCTTGGATGAAATAATACACGTAAAATTCTAAGAACACTATGTGTTCATTGTGTGCCAATACATAATGTTAGCCATATGCACCATAAAGGAGGAAGAGGAACTCTAAAAAAGAGGCTGAAGTAGTAAGCAGGGACCAGAATAAGACTGATCTTGCTGAGGTCTTGATGCATTAACCTGAGGGGGATATACTGATGAATTTTAAGTGGAATGAGATGTAATCATATATGTATTTTAGTTGACTGTGCTTACTGAATGAAAAACAGATTGAGGGAGCTGAGACCAGAGGTAGAAGTGCTGGGTCACGAGGAAAATGAGAGCAGCACTTACTTTGTGTGTACAAATTAAGCAGGCACCAAAAGGGTTAGTAATCAAGATGAATGATATTTTCATGCAATATTTTAGAAAATCAAATGAATACCAAAAAACCCATAATGAACAACTTACAAAGATTTTAAATAAAAATGGCATTAGTAGGGAGTTCATTGAAAGGATGGTCTAATAATGCAAGTGAGAGATGATGAAAGCCTGCAGCAGAAGAGTAGAAATGGAGATATGAGGTCTGAAAATTAAGATCATGAACTTATCCTAGAAAAAGTGCTACACACCTCATTGCTGAATATCACTGCAGTTGCCTTCGAAGTACTCCCCTTTGGAAGCTAGTCTCCGATGCCAGCGCCTAGTCCACCTGTCAAAACAACTTCGGAACTCTTTTTCTGGAATGGCCATCAGAGCTGTCATCATATTACCCTTGATGTCCCAAATGTCATCAAAATGTCTTCCTTTCAATATTTTCTTTATCTTTGGGTAAAGAACAAAGTCATTGAGAGCCAGATCAGGTGAGTAGGGAGGGTGTTTCAACACTGTTATTTGTTTGCTGACTAAAAACTCCCTCACAGACAGTGCTGTGTGGGCTGATGCACTATCATGATACAAGAGCTCCTTCAGGACCATTTTTGCACACATCTCTCTCATGCCAATATTTTCAGTTAAGAATCTCCTAACCGCTTCTCTATCGATGTTTATTTGGTCTACTGTGCTTCTCACAGTTATCTGATGATTTTGATGCACAACTCAACACACTTTTGTAATGTTTCTGTCAGTTCTGCTTGTTACTAGCTGTTTCAACCTCTACTCATCAGTGATGCTTTCTCTCCCCTCAGAAAAATATGTATCCATTTCTACACTGCCACTTTCTTCGTGGCATTAGCCTCATAAACTTGGACTAACATGTCTATAATTCCACTTCCATTCTTGCCAAGTTTAACAAGAAATTCAATGTTTGTTCATTACTCTAATTCAAGCTCTGACATTCTCACAATGGCACACAAAAACATGCAACAACAATAATGAACACCACTCGGCAAGACACCACCAAACGTCAACATGAACACAGCTGTGAGACACTGATTTACCAAGGTTATGAAACATTACTGAGTAGTTTGTACCATGCTGCCAGCGTAAGTGCACAGGTGGCCAGTTCATGAACTTGTTAGACTTTATAATGATAGTTGGATGGATGAAGGAAAACTATGAAAGGAGCTGAAGTGGTGGGGGTGACTGGTGATGTCTTACTGAGCAAAGGTACACAAAAGAAAGCAGAATTTACAAAGGAGAGGATGGCAGAATATGTTAAGGAGGAAATTAAGTTCTGTTTTGGACATACTGAGCTTAAGAAGCCTCTGATGCATTCAGCTAGAGAATCCAGTAGACAGTTTAAATGTATAAATATGACAAAGTAAAACTGTTACATTATGAACAGCCCCTGCTTTTCTGTTATCTGTTAGCCTCTAAATTTCTTCCCTATTGTTTCCTTGCCAGACCAATTCTTTAAGATGAAGGAAAAGGATCTTAAAAGACCTAAGTCCTTGGCGTGTAAAAGAAAAGTTGGATGATAATTTTTGGAATGGAGAGGACCAGTGTCCGACATGCATTAGAGCAAATGATGGATATTCTCTTTGTCCCTGAACCAATTCCAGACTGTGACTTCATTGTTCCTTTATGGTTCATGTAATCAGCTGTGTCAACCTCTAATCTTCATCAATACTGTCACTTATTGGCAAGATGGCCATTTCCTCTTTCTCATCAAAGACTTTGACCCTTGTATGAGCCACACACTACATCTTGTGATTATCTGTAACTCTTTCACTCTGTGATCTTAAATTCAAACATACCACTCTTGGACTTTAATCTTCCAACCCTTTCCTCAGTCATTCCTATTATATCAGTTCCTAGAACTCATTAATACTAAGTGACCTTTTACCTCTTCGACTGAATGTCTATTGCAACTTTTCACCTTCCCTTCCACCTCTGTTCAGATTACACTGCCATGACATGTCCCTTCGGTCATTTTTGTGCTGATATCCTCACTTTCCATGCTTTGTTTCCTGTTTATGTCATCTTTAGACCCCTAAATCCGCAAACATAGGAGCTGTTTGTGCATTACATAAGAACATCCTGCAAAGGGGACAAATGGAAACAAACCCAAGCTTTGCTCAGAGTCCTGGAGTAGATCTGCCTGAGGGTACACCTTTCTCTAATCTGCCACATAGTGAAACCGCCTATATAAAATTAATATTGGGATACCAGGGTAAAAGCTATAGAAGAGGCCTGAGCCCTGAGAAGCTGCAGCTATGGTTAGAATTTAATCAATCTATTGTTTCTAAGTTTGCTTTCACTCCAATAGAGGACAATTGATTATCTTCATGTCCTGGTACCAGGGAGGAGGGAAACTGCTTTGCAAGACTGATAAACTTATTCTCCCTTAAACAATGGGCCTGAGACTGCATGGATACAAAAGTGGAGGTGAAGAAGGAAAGTGGCTTAAATCTCCAGGGATCCCACCTTCCCCACACTTTCTTCCTTAACTACCTCTATAATGACCCATTGTCCAGGGATTAGTATCTGATGGTCACGGGACTTGCTTGGTAGCATCTAGTGTAAAACCTAAGAATGATATTTGAGATATTTTTGAAACTTTCTACTCTGATGGCCCTGAAGACCCAACTGGGCCCAGAACACATACCAGAAAGCTGGCTCCACTGGTCCTGTGATGAGCCTTCCCAGAAACCAGCTTTGCAACATGAAGGCAATTTGACACTACCATGTTATTATCAATGAATTAGCAGTCCCTAGCCCCTTGCCTGCCAAGTTCACTTTAAAAACCTTAGCCTCTGAATTCTTGGGGAGGCAGATTTGAGATATAGCTCTCATGGTCTTCACTCAACTGCATCTCAATATGAAACTCTTTCTCCACTGTAATGGCTGCGTCAGTCTTGTTTTTCTGGCAACAGGCATAAGAACCTGGTCAGGCTATAACAATAGTCTATAGCATAGATCCACAAGCTATGACCAAATCCACCTACTGACTGTTTTTGCATAGCCCACAAACTAAGAATTTTGTGTTTCTAAACAGCTGGAAAAAATTGAAGGACGAGTAATAATTTGCGGCATGCAAATTGTAATAAATTCAAAGTTCAGTGTCCATAAGTAAAGTGTTATTGGAACACAGCCATCTTCATTTGTTTACATATTGTCTAGGGCTGATTTTACACTCCAAAGACAGAGCTGACTGGTCTGCAAGGTCTGCAAATCCTAAAATATGTACCATGTGGCTCTTTACAGCAAAAGTTTGCCTACATCTGGTCTAACAGGTTTATTGTCCACCTTCTTTGTACTAACATGCAGGCTATTAAATATTTGCTAGAGAAAATATACCTATTATCTAGATTGGTGACACCATACATTCATGATTTCTAACCCCACCTAGAAAGTCAACGTTACATAGAAACCTTCTTAATTTTTCTCATCAGTTCTCTCTCCTCTTTTCTTCTGCCTTTCTCTTTTTCATTCTGCTAATCCTCACACTTCATTTCAACAGATGCCTCCTCCTACTTTAAAGTGAAAATAGAAGCCATCAGATCGACACTCCCTTAGTTTCTTGCTACTGCACCTACAAGTTTGCCTACAGTCATCTTTGTCCTTTGTTTACCACCTCTTGTTTCAGTAGAAGTGGGAACTGTTCACTCATTTAAAGTCAATTTTCAACCAGCTCTCTGATAGTTAATTTTGTGTCAACTTGACTGGATTAAGGGAAACCCAAATAGCGGGTAAAACATTATTTCTGGGTGTGTCTGTGAGGGTGTTTCCAGAAGAGATTAGCATTTAAATCAGTAGAGTGAGTAAAGATAATCCACTCTCACCAATGTGGGCAGGCATCATACAATCAATTGAAGACCCAGAGAGAACAAAATGGCAAAGGAAAGGTGACTTTGCTCTCTTTTCTGTAACTGGGACATCCATCTTCTCCTGCCCTGAGACATCAGAGTTTCAGGTTCTTAGGATTTACACCAGCCTGCCACCTACAGATCTCCCCACCCCTCCCTGTTTTCACACCTTCTGACTTGAGAATTACACCACTGGTTCTCCTGGTACTCAGGTTTTCTGATTCAGACTGAATTACATTATCGGCTTTTGAGGTTCCCCAGTTTGCAATACAGCATATTATGCTACTTCTTGTCCTCCTTAATCATGTCAGACAATGTCCATAACTCTCCTCTTATCTATCATCCATCTATATATCCAATTAATTCTAATTCTCTGGAGAACCTTAACTAATGCAGGTGTTGGTGATGAGAGTGGCTGTAAGAAACAGTTTTAAAGATGAGTTTTCTGAATTGTTTTGAGGTTTCTGAAATTGACTCTTTAGTCTCATTAGGCTTGAAGATGCTAAAGATCCCATTTCCAGTAATAAAGAACCCTGATCGTCCTTCCTTCGTATGAACTACTTATGAAAACATGCAAAATAACTGCATTGGGTACTTCTAATCAACTACTTATAAGAGGCAAAGAGCAAAGCAATTCTGTATATGATAGTTTCAAATATTTTTGGAAAACTAAGAAATATAATTGATGGTGACTTGTTGCTCCTAATGTCACTGTTCAAAGTGGTGAAAGATGGTGACAGAAAAGGGTGAGCTCAGGTATAAATTAATAATTTAATAGTGCTTTATAAGTGACCTGCGAGATTCTAGGTGAGCAGTTACTTCTGCCTGAAATTTAAACAATGGCACAGTGTCTTTCCTTGAGACAATCAAAATATTTTGGTTTGTACTAGAAGTACTTTATAAGGACTTTCTATGTCATTACACGGAATATTAAATATATGTGTACTTAACAGTCAAAGAGTAATAAATCTTTAATGTTTACTTTCTCCTCAAGGGCATTCTTAAATAAAACTGGCATTAAAAAAGACAAAATTACAAGTAGTGGGCTGGGCGCAATGGCTCATGCTGTAATCCCAGCACTTTGAGTGGCTGATGTGGGAGGACTGCTTGAGCCTAGGAGTTCGAGACCAGTCTGGGCAACATAGTGAGACATTGTCTCTACCAAAAAAAAAAAAAAATCAAATAATTAGCTGGGCATAGTGGCTAATTTGTAGTCCCAGCAACTCAGAAGTCTGAGATGGATTGCCTGAACCTAGAGGGTTGAGGTTGCAGTGAACCATGATCATACCATTGCACTCCAGTCTAGGAGATAAGAGTGAGACCCTCACACATACACACACTACACACACACACACACACACACACACACACACACACACACACACACACACACACACACACACACACACACACACACACACACACACACACACACACACACACACATACAATTACAAGTAGTGAAGAATATAGTACCTTCTAATAGAGTTTGGTAGCACTGTTTTGATTTGTGCTAAAATGACAGCAGTTTTATTCTGTCAACACAGTAGAAAAGACAGATAATGTTTTTCCATTGTTATGAAAGTAATTTTGACCTCCAGGGTTTCATGAAAGGGCCTCAAGTACCCCATGGGGCCACAGATCAAACTTTCAGAACAGCTGCTATAAACACTGAGATCTGTGTCCCAGGACTATGTCCTTGGATCTTCTCAATTTACCCTTGATCTCTGGAAAATTTCTTCTAGTCTCAAGGCTTTAAATACTATGTACAGGCTCACAACCCCTAAATTTACATCTCCAACCTGGATTGTCGACCTGTGGATTGGAGGTAAGTATTTCACAATTAACATTCCCCAACAGAATTCCTGATGTTGCTGTCCTCCCCCAACTTGCTATATTTGTATTTCTTCTCAAGTCATTCAATGATATCGTCTGGTCAGTTGCTCAGCCAAAAAAAATCTTGGAGTCATTTTTGATTATTTCTTTCTTACATCTGTCAACAAAACTTCCTTGTAGATTCAGAACCTAGATTCTGACCATTTCTCAGTATCTGCACTGCTACTGCCCAAGTGCCATCATCATATCTCATCTAGCTTATTGCATCCCCTATCTAAGTGAACCCCCTATTTCTTTCTTTGGCTACTTATACTAGTTTTTTTTTTCAACATAGCAACCAGAGTAATCCTCTTGAAAGGTCAGATCATGTCACTCTTTGGCTCAAAACCATCTTCCCATCTCACTCAGAACAAAAGTCAAAATTCTTACAGTATTGTATTATCTATTGCCACATAAAAATCAACTCCAAAACTCAGTTCCTTAAAACAATATAAGTTTTATTTGCTCATAATTTCATGGATAAGGGCAATTTGGGCTGAACACAAGTGAGATTCTTCTACTGAGCTTGCCTAGAGTTATTCATGTGACTGAAGTTATGTGGTAGCTTGACTGGGGCTAGATTGTGTAGGAAGAACTCACACTACATGCCTGGTGGTCAGTGCTGCTGTTGATGGGTCACATGACTCCAGAATGAAGCTAGCTAGCTCAGGCTTCTCCACATGGCAGTTTCAAGGCTTTATATAAGAGAGGGCAAAGCAAGTCACAGGAACAAGCCTGCAGTCAGAGTGAGAGGAGGCTGCAAAAGATGTGGATCAGTACGGTGCCAAGGACGGGACGGTGGGAGTAGTCTACCCTGGGAGGAGACATTAATGCGATATAGTGTCCATTGAACAATTTTTGTTTTTTGAATTGGATTCTCACTCTGTTGCCCAGGCTGGAGTGCAGTGGCACAATCACAGCTCACCACAGCCTTGACCCACTGGGCACAGGTGATCCTTCTGCCTTGGCCTCCTGAGTAACTGGGACTACAGATGTGTGCCACCATGCCCAACTAATCATTATTATTATTATATTATTATTATTATTATTATTATTATTTGTAGAGACAAAGGCTTGCTATGTTGCCTAGGTTGGTATAAAACTCCTGGGCTCAAACGATCCTTCTGCCTTGGTTTTCCAAAGTGCTGGGATTGTAGGCAGAGCCATCACGCTCGCCCTTTATTGAGAATTTTTGAACAATACTAAAACCTACTAAAAGTCGGTTTGGTTTTTTTTTTTTCTTAGTGGATTTATTTATTTATTTATTTATTCTTTTTTATTAATCAATATTTTTTATTATGGTTTTGTGGGGTACAGTTAAGGGTTAGGTGTACAATTACGCTTCATTCAGGCACCCTGTTGATAAGAGGTGTTTTCCCATCCCCAGACAGATATTTGCTACTGTTAATCCCATCCTCCTCGCCCCCCCATAGTTTCCCAGTACCGTCAGTCATTTTCTTATAGTATTACATTGGATGTTCAAGGTCCATTATATGAGTGAGAACATGTGATACTCGGATCTTTGTTTCTGTGAGAGGTCACTCAGTATTATAGACTCAAGTTCCATCCAGGTTGCTGCGAAATTCATGATTTTGTTCTTTTTTATGGCTGTGTTGTATTCCATCGTGTATACGTACCACATTTTTTTAATCCAGTCCTCTTTTGATGGGCAGCATGGTTGTTTCCAGGTTCTTGCTATTGTGAACAACGCTGCGATAAACATACGTGTGCAGGTATCTTTTTTATAGAGTGATTTCAGTTCTTCAGGGTATATTCCCAGTAGGGGGATTGCGGGGTCATATGGAAGGTAGATATTTAGAGCTTTTAGGAATCGCCACACTGCTTTCCACAGAGGTTCGCACTAGTTTACACTCCCACCAACAGTGTAGAAGTGTTCCCTTTTCACCACACCCTCTCCAGCAGCTGTTATTTTTTGAGTTGTTGATAATTGCCATTCTGACTGGAGTTAGGTGGTATCTCAGTGTGGTTTTGATTTGCATCTCCCTGATGATTACTGAGGTTGAGCATTTCTTCATGTGTTTGTTGGCTGCTCGGATGTCTTCTTTTGTGAAGTGTCTGTTAATATCTTTTGCCCATTTTATAATGGGGTTGTTTGTTTTCTTCTTTTCAGTACATTTCAGTTCCTTGTAGATCCAGGATGTTAAGCCTTTGTCAGACCTGGAGTTGGCAAATACTTTTTTCCAGTCTGTAGGCTGTCTCCCTGCTCTCTTGATGGTTTCTTTGACTTTGCAGAAGCTTGTCAGTTTAATAAGGTCCCACTTGTCTATCTTCTCTCTTATGATCTGTGGGTTTCGGGTTTTGTTCAGGAATTGGATGCCAGTTCCGATTTCCATGAGGGTATTTCCTTCCTTTTCTAAGGTTCTTATGGTTTGAGGTTTTACATTTAGGTCTCTGATCCATTTGGAGTTAACCTTTGTGCATGGGGATAGATAGGGGTCCTGTTTCAATCTTCTGCATGTGGTCAGCCAGTTTTCCCAGCACCATTTACTGAATAGGTTCTCCTCTCCCCAGTGGTAGGTGGTGGGGGCTTTGTTGAAGATGAGTTGGTTGAGAAATTGAGGTTTTGCTTCTGGAATCTCAATTCTATTCCATTGATCTATATGCCTGTTCCTGTACCAACACCAAGCTGTTTTGATGATTGTAGCTTTATAGTAAAGTTTGAAGTCTGGTATTGTGATGCCACCTGCTTTGTTTTTTTTTGCTGAGGATTGTTCTGGCTATTCTTGGACGTTTGTGTTTCCATATGAATTCCTGTGTTGTTTTTTCTAGGTCTGAGAAGAATGTTATTGGTAATTTAATGGGTATTGCATTGAATTTGTAGATTGCCTTAGGCAAGATGGACATCTTCACAATGTTGATTCTTCCGATCCATGAGCATGGGATATTTTTCCACTTGTTTGTGTCAGCTTTGATTTCTTTGAGCAGTGTTTTATAATTTTCATTGTAAAGGTCTTTCACGTCTCTGGTTAGGAAGATGCCAAGGTATTTCATTTTTTTTGTGGCTATTGGTAATGGAATTGTGTTTTTTATTTGGGTTTCTGTTTATTTATTATTGGTGTAGAGAAATGCGATTGCCTTTTGTACATTTATTTTGTATCCTGAGACTTTGCCAAAGGCCTTTATCAATGTAAGGAGGCTTTTGACAGATTCTCTTGGGTTTTCAAGGTACACAATCATATCATCTGCATAGACAGATAACTTGACTTCCTCTTTTCCTATTTGAATACCTCTGATTGCCTCCTCTTCTCTGATTGCTCTAGCCAGGACTTCCAATACTATGTTGAACAGGAGGGATGAGAGTGGGCATCCTTGTCTAGTTCCAGTTTCCAGGGGAATTGGTTCCAATTTTTGTTCATTTAGGCGTATGCTGGCTGTGGGTTTCTCGTAGATGGCTTTTACTATTTTGAGGTATGTTCCCCGTATGCCTAGATGTTCAAGGGTGGTTTGGTTTTCATTAGCACTGTAAGCCATTAATTCTAAACAATGTCAATGATAACATACTCCATCCTGAAAAATTCTTTTGTTGGCTTAAGTTCTAAACAATTGTTACACACAGTTACGTTTTAGTAATACATATATGTTTCAAATTATCACATTTTTATTACTTTTTAAATAAGCATTTTATTCTACATGGTAGTTAATTCAGAGAACTTTCAATTATATAATTACCTCCAACACTTAGACTCAGCTGCCTCTGCTGGTTTCAAGATTACATTTATAACATTTATGAATAATCTGAGCTTCTTAGATTCCAGTTGCTGTCTCCAATCCCTGTGGCACTACCTGTCCCTGAATTTATACAATATTCTAAATAAGAAATGATAGCTAAGTGATAGTAAAGATGAAGAAACATAACTTGTTACTTCAATTTCATCATTCTATATGCCCACATGGAATTTTTATGTGTTTAGAATTTAAAAGAATGGAACAGTGCTCTGTGGTATAAAATATTTATGTTTGACAAGTACACATTTTAGTACATTCATGAACTATTTTATTGAATCTGAACATCTTTAAAATTAAACTTTATTCCCCTTTTAAAATTGTTACTTCTTGTTTTCAAGTTAAAGGACAAATAGAGAACAGGAACATTACATTAATGATGCTGTTTAGTTACACTTATTTAGTAGTTGTCTAAACTCCTTTTGTAGACATTTCAGTTTTATTAATATTCACATTTATTAGGCAATTAATTACATAAAGTAGTATTAGTTCTAACTATAACCAAAGAATCATATCCAATTGTTATGCAGATATGAAAACTATTAAATACTTGTGCTTTTCATTGTATATTTTAATTTTTTGCTGGAATGATTACATAAAAGTTGAATAGAAAAAAATTCACTATATTTCTTGTAGTCCCAGCCACTGGGGAAGCTGAGAAAGAAGGATCACCTGAGCCTAGGAGATGATGGCTGTTGTGAACCATGGCAGCACCACTGCACTCCAGCCTGGGTGACAGGGTGATACACTAATCCAAAAAAAAAAAAAAAGATGACATAGATGGGCAGAAAGAGGACAGTGAAGAAAATTCAATCTAATAATTATAGGATTGCCTGAGGAGCAAATGAGAACTACTAGAACAGAAACAACAAAGATATAATTGAGAAAAAAATAGCTGAGAGGAAAGGACATGAAAACTATTAAATAAATGTGCTTTTATATTGTTGCAGCCAATCTAAAACATTAGAAAGGCACTTTATATTTTAGATAAAATCAGCAGCAGGAAACTCACACCTATATAGAGCTCGTAAAAAATGATGGTTTATTTTGCATCACCAATAAATTTTGGTTAAAAATTTGCTCTGTGTGTCAAAACTACCAGATATACCACTGATATTGACACAAAATAGCATGATTCACTTGGGGCCATTACAGAAACAATCTACCATAAAAACTTATGTAATAGGTGACCATATCCAACTTTCCCCAGAACATTTGTCTGTGCTTGTTGACTGGGCATCCTGTTCACTTTTGCATCTTCCTGAATTTTTCATTTTAAATAAAATACTATAATCATCTTAAATGAAGTAGCATAACGCAATATTTGCATTATAATAATCTGAGATACTTTTTGTAAACCTTCACTTTGTGCTTCCAGTTTCTGTCGTGGTATACTCTAGTAGCATGTGAAATATATGTGCACAGAGCAACATCTCGGGTCCCCTTCCACTGTAGGTGATTTCTGTCTTCTCAATAAATCCTACTTTCTCAAAAAAAAAAAAAAAAAGAAAAGAAAAGAAAAAAAAGGAATATATGTGCGCTAAACAGACCTCAGCTAAACACATTACATTTTGAATATGATTAATGATACCTGTCACTTTTCCCAACTGTTTCCAGATATAAAATAACTAACACTCCCTTTTAAAGATAGCATTCAGGGAACTTGTTGATATAAAAAAAGTGCACTTGGACATGAGTGGCTAGCGTCAGCTGAATTTAGTTTCAGGCAGCAATGAGAGAAGTATTTAAAACAGCCATTCCTTCCAGCCACTTAGTTTAGTTGCCAGTTGTGCCATGACCTGTGCTTGGCCAGTGTAGCCTGTAAGATGCCCATATCCAGTCCCTGGAGATAAAAAACAAACATGAACTTTTGGTTTGAGTTACATGAGGTCCATGCTGGGAATAAAAGTGGAGTAGTCCTGCTATAGACTGTATTGAGAAGTCTGAATTTTATTATTGTGGTTTTGTCACGTATTTTGCTTGATTCATATATACAATTGCTTATTTATATTATTGTTTGGTGATACATTTTTATTTTCTAATATGCCCTTTTAAGCAACAATGAACTGAAAAAAAAATTGCAGTACACTGAGTCAGTCTGCTAAGTCTGCCATAACAAAGTACCCATAATGTGGGTCACTTAAAAAACAGAAATTTAGCCAGGCTCGGTGGCTCAGCCTGTAATCCCGCGTCTTTGGGAGGCTGAGGTGAGTGGATTGCCTGAGCCTGCGGGTTCAAGACCCTCCTGGGCAGCGAGACCTCATCTCGACAATAAATCAAAAAATCAGCCGGGGCATGGTAGCGCATGCCTGTAATTCCGGCTACTTGGAAGGCTGAGGCGGAAGGATCGCTGGAGCCCAGCAGGTCGAGGCTGCGGTGGCCGGGAGCGGCCACTGCACTCCAGTCTGGGCGACAGAGTGAGACTCCAACTCAAAAAAAAAAAAAAAACCCAGAAATTTATTGTATCACAGTTATGGAGCCAAGAAGTCCAAGACCAAGTTGCCATTTGAATTGGTTCCTTTGCAGAAGCGTTTTAGTTTAATTCAGTCCCACTTGCTTACTTTTGCTTTTGTTGCATTTGCTTTCGGGGTATTAGCCGTAAAGTCTTTGCTCAGACCAATGTCCAGAAGTTTCTCCTAGGTTTTCTTCTAGAAATTTTATGGTTTCAGGTCTGACATTTAAGTCCTTAATCTATCTTGAGTTAATTTTTTGTATATTGTGAGAGATAGGAGTCAAATTTCAATTTTTTCTGCATGTAGCTATCCAATTTTCCCAGCCCATTTGTTGAATATGGTATCCTTTCCCCAGTGTATGTTTTTGTCTGCTTTGTCAGAGATCAATTGGTTGTAGGTATTTGGGTTTATTTCTGGATTCTCTATTCTGTTCCATTGGTCCATGTGCCTGCTCTTGTACATGTACCATGCTGTTTTGGTTACTACAGCCTTGCAGTATAATTTGAAGTCAGGTAATATGATGCCTCCAGCTTTGTTCTGTTACTTGGGATTGCTTTGGCTCTTCTGGCTCTTTTTTTGTTCTATACAAATTTTAGGATTGTTTTTCTAATTCTGTGAAAAAATGATGGTAGTTTGATAGGGATTGCATTGAGTCTGTGCATTACTTTGGGTAACATGGTCATTTTAACAATGCTATGTCCTCTACAATTTATTTCATTGGTGTTTTATAGTTCTTCCTGTAGCAATCTTTCTCCTTCTTGGTTAAATATATGCCTAGGTATTTTAGCTTTTTGGTTGTTATTGTAAATGAAATTGAGTTCTTGATTTGATTCTCAGCTTGGTTGCTATTGGTGTATAACAGTACTACTCATTTGTATGTGTCAATATTGTATCCTGAAAATTTACTGAATTCATTTATCAAGTTCGGGTGTCATTTGGAGGAATCTTTAGGATTTTCTAGGTGTAAGATCATATCATCAGCATACAGAGATAGTTTGATTTATTCTTTTCTAATTTAAATATCCTTAATTTTTTTCTCTTGTCTGATTACTCTGGTCAGGAGTTCCAGTACTGTGCTAAATAGGAGTGGTCAGAGTGGGCATCCTTGCCTTGTTCCAGTTCTTAGGAGAAATACATTCAACTTTTCTCCATTCAGAAAGACTTTGGCTATGGATTTGTTGTATATGCTTTTTATTGTTTTGAGGAATGTTCCGTCTATGCCTATTTTGCTGAGGGCTTTTATGATGAAAGGATGCTGAATTTTATTAAATGCTTTTTCTGTGTCTATTGAAGTGGTCATATGATACTGTTTTTAATTCCATTAATGCAGCAGATCACATTTATTGACTTGTGTATGTTGAACCACCTTTGCATCCCCAGGATAAAACCCACTTGGTCATGGTGGTTTATTTTTTTTGTTGTGCTACTGAATTCAGCTTGTTAACATATTATTAAGGATTTTCATATCTATGTTCATAAGCAAGATTGGTCTGTAGTTTTCTTTTTTGTTGTGTCTTTCCCTGGCTTTGGTATTAGTGTGACACTGGCTTCGTAAAATGAGTTAGGGAGAATTCCCTCTTTTTCAATATTATGGCATAGCTTCAGTAAAATTGGCACCAGTTCTTTGAAAATCTGGTAGAATTCAGCTCTGAGTTAATCAAGTCCTGCACTTTTTTTGTTGTTGTTGTTGGGACACTTTTAATTATTGTTTCAACCTTGCTCCTTGGTATTGGTGTGTTCAAGATTTCTATTTCTTCTTGACTCAAGGTTGGGGTGGTTGTATGCTTCCAATAGTTTATCCACTTCCTCTAGATTATCTAATTTGTTTGCATAGAGGTGTTCATAATAATTACAGATGATCTTTAGTATTTTCATTATATCAGTTGTAATGTCTCCATTGCAATTCTAATTGAGCTAATTTGAATCTTCTTTCTTCATTTCTTAATTAATCTAGACAGTGGTCTATCAATTTTGTTTATCTTTTCAAGAACCAAGTTTTTGTTTCATTGACCCTTTGTATTTTTTAAATTTCAATTTCATTTAGTTCTGCTCTTATCTTCATTTTTTATTTTCTTCTGATGGGTTTTGGTTTGGTTGTTCATGCTTTTTCAGTTCCTTCATGTGTGACATTATGTTGTCAATATGCAATCTTTCAGTCTTACTAATGTAGGCCTTAAGCACTATAAGTTTTTTTCCCCTATGTATAGTTTTGGTTGTATCCCAGAGGTTAAGATAACTTGCTTCATTGTTGTCATTCATTTTGAGGAATTTTTAAATTTTCATCTTGATTTCATTGTTGACCCAAGGACTATTCAGGAACAGATTGTTTAATTTCCATGTTTTTGTTTGGTTTCACATATTCTTTTTAGAGTTAATTTCTAGTTTTATTTCACTGTGGTCTGATAAGGTGCTTGATATATTTTCAATGTTTTAAAATTTATTAAGACTTAACTTGTGGTCTAACATAGCTAATCTTAGAGAATGTTCCATGTGATGATGAGAAAAATGTATATTCTGTAGTTTAATGTAGAATGTTCTATAGATGTCTTAGTTCCATTTGCTCTAGGGTCTAGTTTAATGCCAAAGTTTCTTTGTTGACTTTCTGCCTTGATAATCCATCTATTGTTGTCAGTGGTGTGTTGAAGTCTCCCACTATTATTGTATTGCTGTCTGTCTCATTTTTTAAGGTCTAATATTAATAGAATTTGTTTTATAAAGCTAGGGTGTTCTGGTGTTAGGTGCATATATATTTAAAATTGTTGTGTCTTCTTGTTGGATTGATCCCTTTATCATTATATAATAACCTTCTTTGTCTTTATTTGCTGTTGTTAATTTAAAATCTGTTTTATCTGATATGTGAATGGCTACTTCTGTTTGTTTTTGGTTTCCATTTGCATAAAATATTTTCCCCCATCCCTTTACCTTGAATCTTTAGGAGTTTTTGTGTGTTAAGTGGGTCTCTTAAGTTATGTGATGTCATCCATTCTGTCACTATATATGTTTAATGGAGCATTGGGTTGTTTACATTCAGGGTTAATAATGATATGTAAAGTACTATTCCATTCATCATGCTGGTTATTATCTGGTTGCTTTAGTTGTTTATTTTCTCAATTATGTTGCATAAGTTCTGTGAGCTTCATGATTTTCAAAGTTTTTCTATGGATGTATTTTAATCTTTTGTTCCAGTATTTAGAACTTCTTTGAGTATTTCTTATAAAGCTGGTCTAGTCAGTGTTTGTTTGTTTGAGGAAAATTTCATTTCTCCTTCATTTATGAAACTTAGTTTTGTGGGGTACAAAATCCTTGGCTGACCATTATTCTGTTTGAGGAGACTGAAGATGGGGCCCTAATCCCTTCTGCTTGTATGGTTTCTTTTGAGAAGTCTGCTGTTATTCTGATAGGTTTACCTTTATAAATTATTTGGTGCTTTTGTCTCATTGGTCTTAAAATTTTTTTCTTCACATTAACCTTGCATAACCTAATTACTATATGACTTTGGGAGGACCTTTCAGCAATGAATCTTCTGGGGGTTCTATGTGTTTCTTGTATCTGAATATTTAGATCTCTGGCAAGGCCAGGGAAGTTTTTCTCTATTTCTTCCAAAGGTTTTTCCAAGCCTGTTGCTTTCTCTTCTTCCTCAGAAACACCTAAGATTTTTTGAGATTATTTTCCATTCTCTTGATTCTTTTTTCTTTATTCTTGCCTGATTGGGCTAATTTGAAAGCATTGTCTTCACATTCTGAGATCCTCTTTTCTACTTGTTCTAGTCTACTGTTAAAACTTTCTACTGCATTTTGTACTTCCCTAAATGATTTTTTCATTTCCAGCTGCTTTTTTTAATAGTGTCTATCTTTTTGAAGAATTTTTTATTCATGTTCTGTCTAGTTTTTTGTTTGTTTGTTTGTTTGTTTTACTTTATTTTGATTTTCAACTTTTTCCCAAATCTCATTGAGCAATGTTATAATCAACCTTTTGAATTATATCTCTGGAATTTCAAAGAGTTCATTTTGGCTAGAGGCCATTGCTGAAGAGTTAGTGTGGTCTTTTGAGGGCATTGGAGATCTCTGTTTTTTCATATTGTCAGAATCATTTTTGTGGTTCCTTGTCATTTGGGTAGACTATTATTATTTGAGGTTGGCAGGGGGCTGTTGTAGTCAATGTAGGGTTCCCTTGGTTATATACAGCCCTCATGTGGTGAGTTTCTCAATTGCCAGCTGTGGCGGTCCTGTGCTGGATACCCGCATAGGCTCAAAGCATCTTGTGTGGCTGGGGTGACTTGGATAGTGGTGTCAGCTGGGGCCTGGGTTCAGACCTTCCCCACCACTGAGGTATTATATTTGATGTGATGGAGTGTGCTGTTGACCTCTGTCCAGGAAGTGGCACTTGTAGGAAAGAGCCAGCTGCAATGATGGCTGTAGACTTTCTGCTTGGCATCTGTTGCTCCAAGGAAGTGCCCAGCCAACCCAGCAAGTGAGCAAGGCTGTGGGGACTACCCAAGTTCTCTGTCTGTTTTGAGCCTTCAAGGAGGGTGCAGGTGAGAGAGCTAAATTGCCCCACCTGGGGATTGGGAACGAGTCCCCAGAGTCTGGACAGAAAAGTTTATCATAGTAAAAGGTTGCTATGGCAGCAAGTCCCATCCTGCTCCCCTGCATTACCTTCCTGCAGGTTGCATCTCAAATGTCAAAGTGCAGCCAACTTCAGGACCTCACATTCTCACAGCAGCCTGCCCCAACCAGGAATGGTCTGCCACCTGTGGAATTTGCCCTTGGGTCCTGTCTTCTCCCAGGCTGGCTAGAAAGCAGCCACCAGCAAGGGTTGAGTTCCTGGGATATGGGGCTGGAGCTGCTCAGAGCTTCCCCCACCCCCTGCCTCCATGCATGTTTCAGAAGAGTTGTGAGTAAGGCAGTAAGGGACTGGGGTCCTGAAAGGCACAGGGGCCCTCCAAGTCTGCAATAGGAGCATAGCATTCCTGAATTTCCCTCACTCACATTCACCACTTTGTCCAGAGGATACAGGTGGTCTGTCCATCACAATGGAATTAGAGGTACAACTTATTTAAGATGGCCTCATCTTAACTAATTAAAACTACATTGATTTTTATCCCCAAGTAAGATCCCATTGTAAGATACTGGGAGCTAGGACTTCAATATGTGAATTCAGTGGAGGGACACAATTCAATCCATAACAAGCACATTTAATGAAAAATTACTGTTTTCATTTCTAAAAAAGTGTTTCTTGCACAACATGTTTGCCCCTATTTACATATATCATTGCAACCACTGGGATACTAAAAATCCAGAAGACACAAATCAGTTAAAAGAAGCACTTATTTTTAAAAGACTGTGCCCAGAGACAAAAATTTAACAGGTGTAGATATAGAAAAGCTTATTTACATATGACTTTGTTAACCATAACTGTGGGTTAGATCACATGACTGTTTCAAGTAATTTTGCTCATTTTTATTGAAACCTTTTTTGTGCACTTAAGAAAAGTAGAGCAATTGCTGTTAAGGTATTGGCTCCATTAGCAGAAGGAGAGGCTTTCAAACAGGTCAGTGATGGCTGTTTTGATGCCAGTGTTATCAGACACTTGAAATAGAAAATCAGTCAATTTCAATAATAGAGTTTTTCATTCAATTCATGCAATCAAAACAAATTTTTCAGAAGGTCGTTACTCTAAGTTGAAATATTTACATTATTGTAAAGGTTATTGCCAATTTTGTTTAAAAATCTTTCAGTAGCGCTGGGTATGGTGCCTCACACCTGTAATCCTAGCAGTTTGGGAGGCAGAGATGAGAGGATTGCCTGAGCCCATGGGTTTGAGACCAGCCTGGGCAACTTGGTGAGATCTCATCTCTACAATAAAAAAATTTAAAATAAAATTAGCCAGGTGTGGTGGCACATGCTTGTAGTTCCAACTACTTGGAAAGCTTAATTGGAAGGATCACCTGAACCCAGCAGGTTGAGGTCGCAGTGAGCAGCCTGGGCTGGAGTGAGACTACAACTAAAAATAAATAAATAAGTTAAAAATCGTTCAGTATTGAGTGGCAGTGCAGCCCCTGTGGCCCATGGGGTGAGAGGAGCTTGTGGAATAACCTGGAGAAGTCTGCCCCTGACCTGGTTGGGTCTCTTCCTCTGGTCCCCATTCCAGCCTCTACTATGGTCTCAACTCCAGGGGACGAGCATGGCTGGAAGAAGAATTCACGTTACACATTGCTGATAGCAATTACTTAGTGCCAGTAGAAAGAGAAACAGATGAAGATTTTTGGATCATGTCTAGAATTTTAAAAAATCATCTATATGTTAATGATTTGCTGTTAGATATAACCTCATAAGTGATTCTGCTGCATACTATGCTATAAAACTGCTCCAGAAACAACTTAATCTCATTTACTTAAACCTCATGCTTAATGATATCAGGCCCAAAAGTGGATACTTGATTGCTAAAGTACTACATCCAAATTCAACTCTGAAATACCTAAGGATGACTGGAAACCAGACTGAAAATAAGAGTGGAATGTTTTTTTTTGCTGCACTGCTGCAAATTAATTCATCCTTAGAGAAATTAGATCTGGGTGAGTATGGTCTGGGAGTATAAAATGTGATAGCATTTACTATGGTACTAACTCTAAAGCTAAACTGACCTATACTGTCTGGCAAACAGGAAGAGTACACAGTCATCTAAGCCACATGTTGAAAGAAAATCACTGCCTTGTTGAACTACATACATGTAAAGATGATAGATAAATATATTTTAAAAACCCTTGGTATACAACAGTTAAGGGTGATGCACTGTATTCTGAATAGTAGCTTACATGCACTACCTTGATATCAGTTGCAATAAAATAAGTTGTGATGGAATGGTATATTTGGTTGATGTACTGAAAAGCACTACTACCCCCAGAAATTATAGATCTTCCTTTTAACTGAATACAAAATGCAGGAGCAACTGCTCTCAGTGAAACTCTTAATTCATACAACAGGAGTCTTGAAGAATCAAGAGTCTACAACAACACAGAGTTTTAAGGACTTGTTGCACTTTCACAATCAATGAAGATAAATCCCACAGTCTCTAATGTATACACTTGGGTAAACAAATTTAATGAGGCTATGTGTGTGGCATAGTCAGACAATTCCAATGAGCCATCTAACACCAGATAACACAAGAACGGGCGTGTTGGCTCAAACCTATAATCCCAGCACTTTGGGAGGCTGAGGCAAGAGTATTGCCTGAGCCCAGGGATTCAAGATCAGCCTAAGCAATTTGGCGAGACCTCGTCTCTACAATAATTCCAGAAAAATTACCCAGGCATGGTGGTGCATCTCTGTGGTTCCAGCTACTTGGAAGGCTGAGGCAGAAGAATCACCTGAGCCCAGCAGGTTGAGGCTGAAGTGTCCATGTGCATGTCACTGCACTCCAGCCTGGGCAACAGAGTGAGACTTCGACTCAAAAAAATAAAAAAATAAAACTAGACAATACAGATGTGGAGCCATTTATGGTAGATGGATGCAAGTATATTGTAGAAGTCTCCAATAGCCATAAAAAGCATCATTATTGGACACTAATGGAATTCCAGTAGGTCAATATCTACAAAAAAGAAACTCTAAAAATATTTTTATACATTTATCTTACTACCTTCACAAAGATTAATATTAATTATTAATATTAAATATTTATTAATATTAAATATTCTTTAAGAAATTAAACATGTTACTCATTTAAATGTGTAAAAGGTAATGACTGCATTAAACTTTGCATAACCATTATGAGAAAAAAATATCTTTCAGCACTGAAACATAATTTTTGCAAAGATTTTCAAACACACATATTGGTGAGTCACAGCATCATGGTAAAAACAATGATCCTAGCAAATCAAGAATTCTGTGGAGCAAAAATGTTTTTGGAATTGGTTTTGCACAATGTTCGTAATTTTACACAATATTCATAACTTTATGCAGGCATATACTTTTCAAAAAGAGCTAAAGATGGAAAATACACATGGAAAGATATTCATGCATATTATTAATCACTAGAGAAATACCAATTAAAACCACAATGTGATACTAGTCTGGGCTACTGTAACAGAATACCACAGACTGGGTTGCCTAAACAATGAGAATTTGTTTTCTCATAATTCTGGAGAATGAAGTCGAGATCACAGTGCCAGAAAGGTCGGTATCTGGTGAAGTCTCCCTCCTTGGCCCACAAGTAGCACCTTCTTGCTGTGTTCTCACATGGCCTTTCCCGGTGCATATATACTCTTAGTGTCTCTTCCACTTCTTATCAGGACACTAGTTCTGTTGAGGATACTAGTTCTGCTTCCATATCCTCACATTTAACCTTAATGACCTCTTTGAAGGCCCTATCTCTAAATACAGTCACATTGAGTATTAGGGTATCAACATATGAATTTTGGGGAAGATACAAGTAAGTTCATGATAACACCTATTAGAAAGACTAAATTTTTTTTTTAATGAAAATATAAAGTGCTGGCTAGGAAACAGAGCAACTGGGAGTCCCATACAGTGCTTATAGGAATGCAAATAGTACAGCTATTTTGGAAAAGTTTGGCAGTTTCTTATAAAGTTAAATGTACTGTTAACATATAACCCAGCAATTTCACTTCTAAGTGTTTACCCAAGAGAAATGAAAACTTATGTCCATATGAAGACTTCTGCAAGTCTTCTGAATATTTATAGCAGCTTTATTTATCATCACCCCAAATTGGAAACAACCCAAATAACTGTCAGCTTGTGAATGGGAAAAAAATGGTACAACCAAAAAACGACACACTACTTACCAATTAAAAAAAACTAATTTGTTTATCTGTTCACCTATTGATAGACATTTGGGTTGGATACAGCTTGGGGCTATTTGAATAAAGTTGCTATAAATATTTGGGTCAAGTTCCTCTGTGGACATCTATTTTCATTTTCTTTGGATAAAACTGTTAAGTTGTTTTTTAAAATGGCCACAACATTTGCATTCTCATCTTCAATCTATAAGTCCTAGTTGTTTCACATTCTTCCCAACACTTGATGCTGTCAGTCTTTTAAATTTTAGCCACTCTAATGGATGAGTAGTAGTGTCTTACTGTGATTTTAATTTAATATTCATTTCTGTGAAATCTTAAGATGATAGGCATTTTTTAGTAGTTTTTTTTTTTTTTGCCATTTGTATCTTTTCTTTTGAAAAGTTATTTTCACATCTTTTGCTCAGTTTTTTGTTGTTGTTGTTTGTTTCTTTAAGAAATGGAGCTTTGCTATATTGCCCAGGCTGGAGTGCGGTAGCTATTTATAAGAGCAATAATAGTGCACTACAGCCTCAAACTCCTGGCTTCAAGCTGTTCTCTCATCTTAGCATCCCAAGTAGCTGGAACTACAAGTGCACAAAACAATGTCCAGATTATTGCTCAGTTTTAAAAACTGACTCCTTTGTCTTATGAGTTATAAGAGTTTTGGATACAAGCTTCTTGTTAGATATATGTATTACAAATATTTTATCTCGTACTGTAACTTAATTTCATTTTCTTGATTTTATTTTTCAGAGCAAGAGTTTTAACTTTGATGATGTCTTATTAACCTATTTTTTTCTTTTATGGCTCATGCTTTTTATATACTAACTAAGAAATCTTTAGCTATCCCAGGACACAAAAATTTTCTCCTTTGTTTTCTTCCAAGTTTTTAAAAATTTTATCATTTACATTTAATTCCATGACCCATTTCAAGTTAAGTTTTGCTTAATGTAAATTAAGAGTTTAAGGTTCATTTTCCCCCTAAGTTTTGTTTAATGTAAATTAAGAGTTTAAGGTCTTAGACTGTTTTGTGTTGCTATAAAAGATATCTGAGGCTGGATAATTTTTTTTTTAAGTATATTTGTCTCATGACTCTAAATAGCTGGAAGATTCAAGATTAGGCACCTGGTGAGGGCCTCAGGCGGCTTCCACTCATGGCAGCAGATGAAGGGGAGTCAGAGCAGAGATCACATGGCAAAAGAGGAAGCGAGGGAGAGGGACGGGATAGGTCCTAAGTTCTTTTTCTTTTTTTTCTTTTAAAGATGTGGGTACAATTCAGGATTAGGTATACAAGTGGACATTGTACAGGTAAAGTTTGGGCCTCCTTTGGTCCCCACTTTGCCTGGTTTGAGATCAGGTACCCTTGTTGATGTTGTGTGCCCCATTCCCTCCCTTGGCAGTTTCCCACTACTACTAATCCCTCTCTTATAGTATTATGGTAACTGTTTAGGGTTTGCTTATGAGTGAGAACATGTAGTACTCTGTTCTTTGTTTCTGTGATAGATCACTGAGTATTATAGATTTTAAATCCATCCAAGTTGCTGCAAACTCCATATGTTTATCCTTCTTTATGGCTGCATAAGATTCCATTGTGTATATGTATCACATTTTTAAAAATCCAGTCCAGTTTTGATGGGCAGCCTAGGTTCTTTTTAACAGCCAGTTCTCTCAGGATCTAATTAAGTGAGAACTCACCTCCAAGGGAGGGCATTAATCTGCTCAAGAGGGATCTGCCCATGAACCAAACACCTCCCATTGGGCCTCACTTCCAACACCGGGGATCAAATTTTAACATGAGATGTGGTGGGGACAAATAAACCATATCCAAACTATAGCAGCTGTGAATATCCAGTTCTTTCAGTACCATTTATAGAAAAAAATTATTCCTTCTCCATTGAAATACCTTGGCATCTTTATTGGAAATCAATTGGCCATATATGTGTGTAGTTCTATTTTTATCTTTCTATTCTGTTTCACATCTCTATTCCTTATATATAAAGTATACAGAGGGTGCCAAAAAATGTGTACATATTTTAAGAAAGAAAAAAATGTATTATAAAAAAAGATGAATACAAGCCACGTTTGATTTCTGCAATTACAAGAGGTGCTAAAAATGGTTACCATCAGCATCCAGACACTTCTGATTATGGTGAACTAAAAGTAATACATAGATAACATCTCTTAAAATGTGTATACATTTTTTTTGGCATACTTGGTATATACACATGGAATATAAAGAGATTATATATATAGATATATATACATATCCCATATATATGTATATATACTTGCTAATAATACACTCTTTTGATTTCTGTGGCTTTATAATAAGCCTTGAAGAAATGCAAGTCCTACAACTGTCTTCTTCTAGACCATGATATTTTTAAAAGAGAAAGTACCCTTTATATGAATTCTGAGGTACTTGAGTAGTTCAGAGCAAACTGCTAAATAGAGGATATTCTCAATTTTATTTATTTTGTATTAACAAGTGAAATACTTTCAGCTCAAATATATTCAGAGATAAAGTCTTTTTTTAACCTCCAATTATGGTAACTTTTTTTAACACAGTTTTTTTTTCAAGATGAAACTTCTCAGATAATTTATCTGTAGGGTTTATAGGAATATTTTATCAAGTTTAACTACAGAAAATTATTGGATTTCTCAATTTCATTATATGCCATTATAAAATATATTCAAAGTATGATTATATTATGACAAAATTCAATTGTTTGGTAAATTTAAATTCTCAACATTTAATGTTTTACTCCTTTACTTGTTTTTATAGGGTTAATCTTAATACCTTCCTGTTTGAAAGCTTTATTTTTTATCACCAGAATTTGCTAAAGTTTCAAAAGCTGAAATCTTTTGATGTTCCAATATTTTGATTAAATTTTGCATCTGATTTTGAACATAATGAAATCCAAATTTAGAGTACTAGTTTGCAAAAAGCCTAATACAGTTATAAGACACTTAGATTGATTCACAAAGTAGTTCTTCAAAGGCTCAAACATTTTTAAAAATCTTGTTGATATGAGGGAACAAAGAGAGGATGTGCATGCTGTCATGCTGAAATTTTTGGTTGCTGTACTCGGTATCAGCTTTGTAACAAGAATTTTACAGATTGTTTAGTGAGTTGTCCTGGATGGACAGATGGACAGATAGTTATATATAGTTACATAGACAGTTATAAATTTGAAAACTACAACTGCTGTTTCTATTGGTAGAATATAACAACTTGTGTGTACGCAATAATCAATTATACATGTAATCGCAACCAATTTCAAGTACATTTCTGACCCATAGGTTTCTTTTTTTTTTCTTGAGTTGGAGTCTCACTCTGTCGCCCAGACTGGAGTGCAGTGGCCGCTCCCGGCCACCGCAGCCTCGACCTGCTGGGCTCTGGTGATCCTTCCGCCTCAGCCTTCCAAGTAGCTGGAACTATAGGCGTGGGCTACCACGCCTGGCTTATTTTTGATTTATTGTAGAGATGAGGTCTCGCCAAGTTGCCCGGGCGGGTCTCAAACCCGCGGGCTCAGGCAATCCGCTCACCTCAGCCTCCCAAGGTGCGGAATTACAGGCTGGGCCACGGAGCCCGGCTGACACGTAGGTTTCTTAATTTCACTTGTATTTTCATCCTAATGCTGTGCTTCAGCAAAATTTGTATTTGAAATACACACACACATAAGTATACATATATTATTAAAATCAGATTTATTTACGTATAACTTATACTTAGTAAAAATCTTTTTAGGGTATGCAGTTATAGAGGATTTGAGAAATGTGTAGTCTTGTAATCCTCACAATTAAGACTTGGAATGTTTTCATCACTCCTAAAGGACTTGCACCAGAGTATCCATAGCTGCTTTATTTATAACAGCCCAAAGCTGGATACAACCCAAATGTTCATTAATAGATGAATGTATAAACAAATTGTGACATATTCATTCAAAGTAACACTACTCAGTAATAAAACTATAAATGAATCACAAAAACATTTTGCTGAACAAAACATTCAGACACAAAAATGTACATATTATATTATTTCACTTATATGAAACTATATTGGCAGAGAAAGCAGATAGATGTCTCGGGGTTAGGGCTGGTAGGAGGGAGATTGACTAGTAAGAGGAATAAGGAAACTTTTTGAAGTTATGAAATTTTTCCATATTTTGATTATGATGGTGGTTATGACACCACCTATCATAGGCTATACCTTTGTCAAATATCATTGAAATGCAAGCTTCCACATTAATGCATTTTATTGTATGTACATAATACCTCAATGAAGTCGATTAAAATTGAGTATTGTCTAGAAGAGGTTCAGTTGATGGAAAAAACAACTTCAAATTAAATAATTAAATGCAGCTCTCAAGAAGTTTATAGGTGAATTTATTTTAAAAATCATAATTAAAAAATATTTGTTCTTCACAAAAGCACCAGTAGCACTATATCAGAGACAGAAACAGCTAAGACCTAATTAACGCATACACATATATAAAATAATTATATGGATTATCTTTTTTTAAGTTTGTAAAATCAATATAAAGTTTAAATTTCTACTTTAATGTACATGATCATATATATGCTATTTTTTAAGGAATAATTTTACTTTTGAAAATAATTTTTGAAGTTAACTATCTTATAAATCTACAAAGTAAAACTATTTTTTTGGTCAATAAATAAATGTTTCAAAAAGTATATCATTTAATATATTTTTAGTTCTATTTGCTCTCATAAGTGGCTTCTGGTGGACAACAGGTCACAGGGACATGCTACTTCTTTTTGTCATTGTTGTTTGTTTTGTTTTCTTGAGTTGGAGTCTCACTCTGTCACCCAGACTGGAGTGCAGTGGCACACTCATGGCTAAAACCAGAGACGACCCGCTGGGCTCCAACAGTCCTTCCACCTCAGCCTTCCAAGAAGCTGGAACTACCAGGGCGCGCTACCACACCCAGCTACTTTTTGATTTATTGTAGAGATGAGGTCCGAACCCGCAGGCTCAGGCAATACTCACCTCAGCCTCCCAAAGTGCTGGGATTACAGGCTGAGCCACCGAGCCCAGCCGGGACACTCTACTTCTAAGGTCCTTCTTGATGTGCCACTCCCTTTTTAAACCTTACAAACCACCCAAAACTAAAAATGGTCTATTAAAGGTTTGAGCCAAGTCATTTCTCCAACTGCTGACATTTAAAATAAAATCACTTTCCTTTCACCACCTCTCAGTTTCTCAAGTTTTGCTTTGGGCAGCAAGTCGAGCTTGCCTTTAGTCACAATTTTTTTTATTACTGTTAAATGGTAATGACTATGAAAATCCAGCAAAGAAAATGTCTCATATCTGCTACTACATTATGATACTTCTGAACCAGGGACACTGTTCACCTTAGAATTCCCTCATTCCCTAGCAAAGGATAGGCAGACATTTCACTAAGCACACAAATTTGAATACTATATGCTTCCTATCTTCAATATATGAACTTGTATTAAAAAAATACAATTGAACTAGGGAAATAAGGAAAAGATATTGTTTTTAAAAAATCAACACCAGGTAGAAAAACATATGAGAAAATAGTCATGTGATCAGTAACTGATTTCAGACTAAAGAAGACCTCAGGTGGTGTGTTCAAAATTCTTAGGAGGATATAACTCTTGAACATGGAATAAAATCAAATCATGTCATTTTGTTATAACGTTAATGAGAAAAAATAGCTTTCCAGCTGGGGTTTGTGATAGAGTTTCCACATTTTCCCCATGTCTGTGTATGCTTTCTCTGGGTACTCCTCTTTCCTCCCACATCCCAAAGATGTGAGTGTTAGGTGAATTGATGTGTCTAGATTGTCCCAGTCTGAATGGGTGTGGGTGTGCATGTAACTGTAGCCTGCATTAGGATGGCAACCTGGCCAGTGTGGGTTCCCACCTGGCATCCTGAACTGCTGGGACAGGCTCCAGTCACCCAAGACCCTGAACTGAAATAAGTGGATATACAATTAACTTACTTGTTTCTGTTAATCTTTCTTAAATAGATGTATAACTCACTTTTATTTCAATATTTAATATTAGAAGTGTTTTGGGTCGTTATCGAGAAATTTGGGCCGGGCATGGTGGCCCATGCCTGTAATCCTAGCACTTTGGGAGGCCAAGGCAAGAGGATTGCTTGAGCCCAGGAGATCGAGACCAGCCTGGGCAACATAACGAAACCTCATCTTTACAAAAAAATCAAAAATTCAGCCAGGTGCATTGGCTGGGGGAAGAATCATGGTGGCTGGGTGGAGGCTGAGGTAGAAGGATTCCCTGAGCCCAGGAGATGGAGGCTGTGGTGAGCCATAATAGTGCCACTGAACTCCAACCTGGGAGACAGAGTGAGACTACAACTCAAAAAAGAAAAGAAAAGAGAGAGGGAGGGAGGGAGGGAAGAAGGGAGGAAGGAAAAGAAAGAGAAATTTGATGATGTTTTGTAACCAGAAATATGCTGTAGAAATTAACTCTTGTTTATATCAATTAGCAGATGGTAAACTTGGTTTCATTATATGTAGTTTTGCTTAAAGTCACAGTTTCCTACAAGGGTACCTGATCTCAAACCAGGTGAAATGAGGCCCAAACTTTATCTGTACAATGACCATTTATATACCTATTCCTGAATTGTACTTCACATCTCTAAAATCAAAATAAAACAGTCACAGTTTCCAAGAACTTATCAACAACATTAACTGAGGACCTATTGTATTACGGGGCAGTGGGTAAGTGATAAGCACAATACTACCTCTCTTCTGAACCTTAGAGATCCTTTCACATCCACTTTCAGCTAAACTACCAAATAAATGTCAGATTGGCAGAGCAAACTATACCATCCCACTTTATATATGAGTTAACATGAAGTTACATGGCAAGTAAGAGGCAGAGCTAGGACCAGAGCCAGCTCTCTTAGTCTTCTTTCTAAAATTACTCATCACTAAGGGGCATTTGTAGAAACCTAAGTCCATAAACCTCAACTTAATTTTTTTTTCCCAGTTCAAGATATGTTTGCTAATGAAAATCTTATACTTAATAATAAAGACAAGTTAATTGTATAAGTGAAAAAAGGTTATACCCCTGACCCTTGAAACGCAAGAGTTAGGAGCATCAACCTCTCTCACAACTGAAAATTTGTGTATAACTTTTGACTCCCCCCAAATTAACTACAAATACTCTACTGTTAATCAGAAGCCTTACTGATAACATAAATACCTACTGTTGACCAGAAGCTTTACCAATAACATAAACAGTTGAATAACATATATTTTTTTACATTGTATATATTCTTACAATAAAGTAAGCTAAAAAAGTGATTAAGAAAATCATAAGAGAAAATATATTTACTATTTATTAAGTAGAAGTAGACCATCATAAAGGTCTTCATTCTCATTGTCTTCACATTGAGTAAGCTGAGGAGGAGGATGAAGGGAAGGTGTTGGTCTTGCTGACTCAGGGGTGACAGAGGCAAAAGAAAATCCTCATATAAGTCGACCCAGAAAGTTCAACCCTGTGTTGCTCAAGAATCGACTGTATAATGTAAAAAACATGTAATTTGTAGCCATAGCCACTTTTTTCTAAGATATTTTTCAGCTCTGTCATAATATACATAATTGTGACTGCAGAGCTATAGCTTACTTTTCAATTTTACTTGACCAGAATAAAGTTTCAAA
Organism: Cephalopachus bancanus; assembly: GCA_027257055.1. Taxonomy (NCBI): domain Eukaryota; kingdom Metazoa; phylum Chordata; class Mammalia; order Primates; family Tarsiidae; genus Cephalopachus; species Cephalopachus bancanus. The sequence goes on along the minus strand of JAPVLO010000009.1, from coordinate 8,316,764 downwards.
TTAATTTTCCCCATAGCCATATACAAAACAGATATGCAGTAATAGCACTACATCAGCACACAAATAGTAGCATTTAAGATAAAGAGTATAAAGGCAAATTCTACTGTGTCACACAGTATGATTAAAGAACAAGATTTATTTGAGAAACAAAAATGAAGGGTCAGCAAAAGGAGACATGTGCAGCTTCAGGCCCCACAAAAACCTAGGTCTACCCCTAGGTTTTTGGAGATCTTGGGACACATGGGCAATTGTAACATTTCTGCTAGGGGAGAAACCACTAGCTTGTGGAGAGCTGAGTTCAGTTGTGGCCGCACCCAAAGAAAGCTATTATATAACACTGATGAACTCTTGACTAATTTATGGCAATAAGAATATTTTGGTGTCTTTGGGAATGGCTCAGAAAAATATTCTTGAGGTTATTAAAATTCATGTTTGATTTATTAATATTATAAATTTAAAAATTTATTTCTTCTTAAACTTGTGACTTCACTTATAAATCAAATTATTAATTTATAAATCTGACAAATTTTAACAATTACTTTTGAGAAGATTTTGATTAATAGTTGACCATATTTATAATTTATTTAAATATTTCAATTGTCTGATTGACAAAACTTCTCAAGTATTTATATAATTTACAAATCCATTAAATTAAATAAACATGTATATTTATATTGAGTTTCAAGTTATTTTAAAAGTTAAAATACTATTTACAATACTAATAATATTGTCTTATACCTTTCAACTTTAAATTGCAAACCTAAATAAATGAGATATTTTATATTGGAATCATAATGATAATCTATAGCATATTAATTATGCTAAACTCCTTAAATATAAAACGGTAAAACATTAAAATATATCAGTAACAGTTTATTCCCAAACCTACTGCAAATATATTAATACTATGATTTTTCTTTGCTTCACCATCCTACTATGTATTTTTGACAGAATTCTGCATTTTCATCATGGAAGGACTAGAATTTCTATATATATTAAAATGTCATTCTAATAAATGTTAATACATTTGTCAGAATTTGGCCTATAACTTATTTTATTGTAAGATACTGCTGATATCAAGGCTATTGAGAATTCAGGGGGTGGGTGAAGTCAAGAAATAATCCCACCTACCTTCTTTTTTTTATTATAAAGATGTGGGTACAATTCAGGGTTAGGAGTACACACGATTATGCAGGTGCCCTTGTTAATGAGGAAGGCCCCTCCCTCCCCTAGCAGTTTCCCTTAGCTGCCAATCCCACCCCTCTCCCATGACAATTTCCCACTAGGGATTCCCAGTTTGCCAACCCCTTTCTTATAGTATTATAATTGTTCAAGGTCCACTTACGAGTGAAAACATATGGTACTCTGTTTTTGTTTCTGTAATAGATCACTGAGTATGACCAACTCTAAAGCCATCTAAGTTGCTGCGAAGTTCATATGTTTGTCCTTCTTTATGGCTGCATAATATTCCATTGTGTATATGTACCACATTTTTTTAATCCAGTCCAGTTTCGATGGGCAACATGGTTGGTTCCATGTTTTTGCTACTGTGAATAGAGTTGCAACAAACATACGTGTGCAGGTATCTTTTGTAGAATGATTTGAGTTCCTCTGGATATTAATTGCTAGAATATTTACAAAAATACTCTGAAAACTGCTAACTGGTAAAATTGTCATCTTGCAGCATTATATTGTCTCTCAGCCCTTATCACAGTGCCTGGCACATCATACATTGTGATTAAATGGTTGTTGGATAAATCAGTGCCTATATTTCTGAAAGAACTAGAAACTGACCTTCCATATGACCCAGTGGAACTCAAATTCCCTTACTGGGAATATACCCAGAGGAACTCAAATCTTTCTACAAAAAAGATACCTGCACACACATGTTTGTTGTAGCTCTATTCACAATAGCAAAAACATAGAACCAACCATTCTACCGATCAAAGCTGGACTGGATAAAAAAAATGTGGTACAAATATACAATGGAATATTATGCAGCCATAAAGAAGGACAAACATATGGACTTTGCAGCAACTTGGATGGATTTAGAGTCTATCATACTCAATGACCTATCACAGAAACAAAGAATAGAGTACCATATGTTCACACTCATAAGCGGACCTTGAACAATTATCACAATACTATAAGAAAGGAATTGGCGGTAGTGGGAAACTGCCCGGGGCGGGGGTAGGGTGGGATTAGAAGTTGAGGGAAACTGCCTGGGGAGAGAAGGGTACACCTCATCAACAAGGATACCTGCATAATGAACATTTGTATACCTAACCCCGAATTGTACGCCACATCTTTAATAAAAAAAAAAAAAATAAAAAATAAATCAGTGCCTAAGTCAGTTGCTACAGATGAGAGGCTTGCTAATGGTCCTGCTACATATTTTTGATACCCCTCTTCTAATCTTCAATAACAATCCTCACTACCTCTACAGCTTCCACTAATGTTATTTTTGCTATTTCTCCAGTCTTTTTTTTTTTTTTTTGAGTTGGAGTCTCACTCTGTCACCCAGACTGGAGAGCAGTGGACGCTCCCGGCCACTGCAGCCTCGACCTGCTGGGCTCCAGTGATCCTTCCACCTCAGCCTTGCAAGTAGCTGAAACTACAGGTGCGTACTACCACACCCAGCTAATTTTTTATTTATTGTAGAGATGAGGTCTCGCCAAGTTGCCCAGGCGGGTCTCGAACCCGCGGGCTCTGGCAATCCACTCACCTCAGTCTTCCAAAGGCGCGGGATTACAGGCTGAGCCACTGAGCCCGGCTTCTCCAGTCTTTATTAACAGCCTCCTCACTGCCTTTCCAGCCCCCTCCAAGAGTCTCCTTGTGTCCCTTCATTCTCTGTCTGCCTCCTAGTCTAAAAATTATTGCTATGTATTTTAAAGTTTTTGTTACGACTGAACTCCACGCTCAGTACCAATTTCTATCTGAGTTAACTGTTGCAAAGGACCAAACCATCCCAAAACTTAATGGCTTAAAACAACAACTATATTATAATTTTTAATGATTCTAAGAGTTGGGCTAAGCTCCGCTGAATGGTAACTCTGCCAACATGGTGTTGGTTAGGGTTATTTTTATAGCTACATTCAGCTGGCAGCTCATCTGGGGCTAAAATGTTCAAGAAGACCTTAAATCTTAAATCTTAAAGAAAAGGTCAACAATGGCACAGCATAACTATTGCCATATTTGATTGGTTCAAACAAGTCACAAGGCAGCCCATATTCAGAGAGAGTAAATGTACTTCTCTGGATGGGAGGAGCAGCATGTGTGTGCAGTATGGAGAGGAATTGCTGGTAGCCATCTTTGAAGACTATCTCTCAGGTCCCTGATAACTCACTTGCTTTTGTTGATCATAGAGTACTATCCAAGAAGTCACATAGGCTGGTATACAAAAATATCTTGAATTCGTACATCTCGTTTAAACCTATATCCAATTATTCACTATCTTCTATTAATTATTTCAACAAAACTGCTTTTAAATATGTTCTTTTTTCCTATTCTCTTAGCTTCCACACTAGTTTAAGTAGTGCATCTCTCAAATTATGGGCAAAAAATCAGATTACATAGCAAAAATCTATAGACATTCAATATGAAAACTTTTCTAGAGTAAAATAGCACATTTGACATATTTACTGATGTTTGTGAGTATCTCACCTAGAGATTGTGTATCATAGAAGATAAACCAAGTATAAATATAGGTATTATTCATCATATGCAATCAAATTTTAATTTTTCTTTATTGATGTTTCATCTCTCACACCTGCATCAATGTCTATGATTCTTTGTGATACCTGGTACCATTTCATCACTATTATTATCACACACACTGCCATGGGTGCTCTATATTACTTCCTGATAGTTGGTGTTTTTTGCTGGAAGAGCTGTTCCTCTTCCATCTCCAACCATGGACAGAATCAAGCTTTCCTGTGCCCTTCCCTTGGAAGTCTATTGTTTTTACTCTATTCTGTACCCTTCTTGGAAATCATTATCAATAGATTAAATTAATGTTCAGCATATATTCATTCTACTCTCCTTCCAACCTGGCGTATACTCCATTTCACTGCTCTACTGACTTGGGACTAGCTATGTGATTTGCTTTAGCCAATGAAATATGAGTGGGAATGATGTGAGCACAGGCTTTAAGTGTACTTGTAAAGCTTGTCTTGTGCTGCAGTGATCTGACTGTAGCTAAAGAGCAACCAATTGAACCACAGACCTGTGAGAGAAAAATGAATGCTTGCAGTTTTAGATTTGGAGTGGTCTATTCTGTAGCATTATTGTACTCAAACAGTTACTCCCTTCCTCCTGTCATAATCCAGGAGTCTTGGGGATAAGGGGCTTAAGGCACTATAGCCTTTGATAATTAGTACAATTCTTAATGGATTATTTTTTTCTGATTATGATACCTATGGATTTGCTACTCAAAAGAATATGTTTCTTTTTTTTTTGAGTTGGAGTCTTACTCTGTCGCCCAGACCGGACTGCAGTGGCCGCTCCCGACCACCGCAGCCTCGACCTGCTGGACCCTGGCGATCCTTCCGCCTCTGCCTTCCGAGTAGCCGGAATTACAGGCATGCGCTGCCACGCCCGACTGATTTTTTGATTTATTGTAGAGATGAGGTCTCGCTGCCCAGGCGGGTCTCGAACCCGCGGGCTCAGGCAATTCACTCACCTCAGCTTCCCAAAGGCGCAGGATGACAGGCTGAGCCACCGAGCCCGGCTCTGAGAGTTTTTAATGGAGATTTCAACATAGACATAATTGTGGCCATTGGTGGTTAATTCAATCTCCAGCGCTTCTCTCCTCCCCAGAGGTTAGGGGTGGCACTGAAAATTTCAAGCTTTTAGTAAAGTATTAGTCCTTCTGGCAGTCAGTCCCCATCCTGAGGCTATCCTGAGGCCTGCCAAGAATTGTCACTTTAGAACAAAAGACCCCCTATCATGCTTATCACTCAGGAAATACCAAGAGTTTTATGAGTTCTGTGCCAGGAACCAGGGTCAAAGACCAAATATCTTATAATACCACAAGTGGAGAAAGAAATCTCATCTTTACAGTAGAAGTCCAATTAATACATACAGAAGGCATGATGCAAATAGAAAATAACCACTTGGCAAACTCCGCGGTGATTATGGTTTCAGGCAAGTATTGTCAATGGATGTTAAAATTAGTAGACAAATATATGCTGAGAAACTGAATATTTACATGGTCTTAAGGTATCTCTACATAAGATACTTACTAATTATAAAAAGAAAAATAACTTTACAGGGGAGAAACATAGTAGACGTTATCTTGTGATTATCTTAATCTAGTTAACAACCCCAGTGAGATAGCAATACTATACACTTTCTGTTATGATGCACTGAGAAGGACAAAGTATCATTTATGTTGTATTCTTGTCAAAGCACATAACTGGCCAGGCACAATGACTCACACCTGTAATCCCAGCACTTTGAGAGGCTGAGGCAGGAGGATTACTTGAGCCTAAGAGTTTGAGACCAACCTAGGCAACATAATAAGACCTCGTCTATACAAAAAAAAAATTAGCCAGGCACAGTGGCACATGCCTGTAGTCCCAGTTACTCGGAGGCTGAAACGGGGGGCACTTGAGCCCAGGAGGTCGAGGCTGCTGTAAGCCACTGTACTCCAGCCTGGGAGACAGGGTGAGATTACCCCCTAATAAAAAAAAAAACAAACAAACAAAGAAAAACACACACATACACAAAAACACATGATCTGAATTTTATCACAAGGAAAAATCAGAAAAATGACTGTACAGTACTCTTCAAAAGTGTCAAGGTCATGAAATACAAAAAAAAACCCAAACAAACTAGAAAATTGTCATGATTAAAGAGGGATAACAACTAAGTGTAAGGTATGTCCTAGATTGAATTCTAGGTTTAAAAAGGAGACATGAATGGGTAATTGGGAAAATGTAAATAAATAATATTAATTATTTAATAGTATTGTATCAGTGTTAATTTCCTGATTTTGATAATTGTATTTTGCTTATGAAAAATGTAAATACTTAGAGAAGCTATAGAAAAAGTATATACAATTTTTGTACTATATTTGCAAGTCTGAAATTATTTCAAAACAGAAATTTATAAAAATTGATTAAAATATAACTACATGCTGCTCATGAAAAGCAGATAAAAACAAAACAACATAAAAGACTGAGAATAAAACAGTAAAAAAAGTTGAACAAGGAAAAATGCTAAACAGAAGACAATTGATATAGAAATATTAATAATAAACAAAAAATTTTAGCCAAAAACATATAATAGAGTTAAAAATGAATGCTGCATAATAAGAAAAGATTAATCCATGGAGTTAGAATAATAATAGTATTATATTCCTAGCAATCTTGTTTCAATATTACAAAACCAGTCAAAACTCTCGTAATTCTACTAGAAACTGATAAATTAAGCACCCTAATAATTCAAAAGGATTTAGAACATTTGAATATTACAAATTGCAAATTCACAAGCTTCATCCATATTTTATTTATCTACACACAATTAGAAAATATGTATATTTTTCAAGCACACATAGAAAATTTACAGAAAGAATAATAGATTGAAGCCAAATATTGTACAAAGAAATGATAAGGGTAGAAAATAATAAAAGAAGAACAAAAAAGAGTCAAAAAATTAAGAAGTTGATTTAATTTTTAATGAAATTTTAATGTTTTATATAAATGCAGTTTGCAGAGTAATATGTATGATGTAACATTTGTGTAACATTTGTAGATATGCAAGATAATACTACATAGTGTTAATGGATATATATATATGTGTGTGTGTATGGTAAAATAAATAAAACATAGTAAAACATGGATGGGAAGAATATACATATCAGCTTTAAAACAGTTTTGCTGGGGAAGGAAAAAGGAAAATGAGGTGAAAAGGCTCAAATTCTGTATTATTTCTTAGGAAAAAAATGACTGAATGTTAATATTTGTTAAATCTGGCTTATGTGTACATGGCTGGTTTATTATTCTTAGTATTCTGCCACATGTCATCATTATTTCATTTTTGAAAAATTAGAGATGTTTGCTTTGTGTGACTAAAGCAAAATGTTTAATTATAGAAAGGATAATAATGGCTCTTCCTGAAACCATAAAGCCAGTTACTTGAATAGTAGTTCTAATATTGACATATGATTTCAGTTTATGTGAAAATGTACTTTGTTTTAAGACTTCATCCTTAGCTTCATTCATTACCATATCAAAAAAGTGTGTCTTCGGATTTTGTATCCTTGGGAACCCTCCTGGTTGCTAGGTAGACCATCAACAGCCTTAAGATTCATGATTCATGTTCAGTTGTCCATGACTTTTGTTAAACCAAAAAAAAAAAAAAAGAAATAGACACGTAGGGGAAGAACTCACACGTTCTGACCGAATTATAGTTTCAGTCTAATGTTCAGCCTACATATAAAACACCACATTAACCTTTTTGAAGAGCCCAGAGAGATCTAGAATGTAGTCACTCCTATCAAATAAGTTCCACTTTCATTTATATACTTAAAATATAACCATAGAGAAGAGAATGAAAATGAGTGTTGAATATAATAGGAATTTAGAGGCAGAAAAACATCTTTGTGGAGTGAGATTGTTGGTGAGATTTCAAGAGAAAAATGGAACTGGAGGTAGAAAAGCAAAGGTGAGAACTATTCGGCTAAGGAAGTAAGAATAAACAAAGTCAGGATTTAGGATGGAGAAGCCAGGGGCCATGGGGCAGATAGTATGGGATTTGACTATCTCTTGCTTTGTTCACTTCAGCTGGGTTCAAATTATTTTCCTTTAAGCTTAAAGAAAAGACCATAGTCTTTTATACATAGATAGTTTTCCTAAAAAGTAGAAGTATGGTATGAAAAGAGTAATTTAGAGCTAAATTTCCATGCAATGAAAGATAAAGTAGGGAAAAATCCAATGTGAAATGAAAGTTTTGCCTTGTTCAGGCAAGGATATAAGTACCAAATAATTCTTTACATAGAAAAAAGTATAAGTCCATTTATTATTTCTGTATTATTTTAGAATTTGAGTGCCAAGAGTTAGAGTTACCAGTCTAGATAAGTCCTTTCTCTATATTAATCTTATGAGATGTGTTACCTGTCTCTACCTCTGGTCTTTGAGTGAATAAACCTTCTCCATCTCCATCTACCTTCTCCTTCCCAGCAGTGGTATCTAACTTCGTCTCTCAGAAGAGAAGGAGGAGGATATGCACAGAGAGAATATTAAAGCTTTCTCTCTCTCTCTCTCTCTCTCTCTCTCTTTCTTCCAGAAGGCCCTGGGCTTCTCAGGCAAATTCATCACCTTTGCTCCAGTAACCAGCTTCACATTCCCACAATCACAGTGAAGTGACAGACGGAGTTATAAAATATATTTGCAACTATCTTATTACAGAACAAGGACCTCTGCCTATCACACATTTGCATAAAGAATTGTGCCACTCTAGCGACTCTTCAAGAAATAAATAATATACTTCTCTTGCACACAATATTTAAAAAGTCCTACCCTACTATATATAAAGTATCTATAATACTGCCTTGGCACATAGTAGAGAGCTCAAAACATGTTCATTCCTCTGTCTTCTCTCATTAGTCCTGGTATTTGTCCCAGTTTTAATATTCTTCTTGATCCAAGAATCTTTTTCTCTTGAACCCTATATAGCTTATTTTCCATTCAAGCAAGTCAATAAGAGAACAATAGAAATCTGAATAACAGAATAAACTAAATTCAATAGAGTGAAGGAAAAGGGTGGTAAGCTAAATTCAAGATGATGGTACGAGACCAAAAAAAGTGGGGCAGAAGATGAGAAAGAGCTAGTGAAGAAGTCTAGAAATAAAATGCAAATGAGCACTTGGATTCTTTGCTTTCAAGAGAACGCAAGTTGGTGTTACTTCTTAAGTATACCTAATGTCAAAATGTCTTGAATCTGATATTTATTATAGGCATATTTTTTTCCATCCTTGGTTAGAAATTTTTCAGATATCAGAAATCCACCTATATTTTTCATCTACATTTATTCTGGATAAATCAAGATGTAACATAAAACATTCTTCATCAGTAGAAGATGAAGCTTTATTTTTCAAAACTAAGAGCTTGAAATTGTCCTCAATATACTACTGATTTTAATGTTATTATGAAAAATTTCAAATATTCACAGAAGTTGAGCGACTAGAATAATGAACCCTCATACATGAACCACTCAGATTAAAAAATTATCAGTATTTAGCTGTACTGGCTTTATCTACCCTCATTTTCTTTCTTTTTGTTGCCAAAGTATTTTAAAGCAAATCTAAGACCTCAAGAGACTTCATTCTAATGTGCTTATAATTCTACTAATTTTATTTAAATTATTGATTGAATAGTTAATAGAAAACAGGATATTACGGGAAGTATCTAGTGAGGTACAAAGTATAGCAATTAATCTTTTCTCATTTAATCAAAGAGAGCAGCAGGACTCTAGTGAAGTCAATTATGTTTAGAAATGGAATTTTTTTTAAAAAATCAAAAACAAGGAAGTAATTTTAGGTATTCTCATAGCCCTTACTTCTGTTTTCCTTCCTCTTGATATATTCCCCATTAACAATTGGCTACTTCTCATCACTTTCACCCCTCAATGTAACCAGAATATTTGTAAATTATACTTGTTAGTTCTGCAAGGGATTGGCAGGGTCCTAGGGCATGATGTCAAAAGAACTTTTTATTTTTACTACAAAATCCTGGCCCTTCTATCTGGGACACCTTTCTAGTCCTTTCCATGTTACCACTACCACTTATATGTTGATATTATTATAACTGTACATATCAGTGTTTAAAATTATTTTTAGTTTTAGATGTAAAATGAGACTAAGAAATAAAATACTCAATGTAGATAAAGATATATATGATGGATATTCTCACATATTTCTGATGACAGTATAGGTAATGATAGTTTAACAACAACCAGCTTGACAATAATACTTGAATGCCAAGGTTCAACATTTGATCTCTTAACTTCTATTAGCCTGCTCATAACTAAGCAAGATAAAAAAATATTAATGTGGAGATGACTCTCCCTGCATCACACGAGAGAATGCTGACCTTATTTCATTTCAACCTCTGCCAGTTTTCCCCAAGAGAAGAGTAATCTCTACCAAACCGTAGTGATGGATTTTTGAGATTTCAAAATTGGGAAGGAGTGGGAGAATGTGAGGGCAGAGAAAAGCTAAATTGATCTGGAGTAATTTTAAAAACAACTGGTAGAGACGAAGTGAAGAGAAAGAGAAAGCAGTTGAGAAAAAGAGAAGAGAAAAAACTGAAGTGTGGTTTATAAATAAGAGGCTCCAGAATAATGTGGGTTTGCAGAGAATTGAAAAGGAGAAAAAAGAAATGTGGGAAATGTTACTGAGGTATATGAATGAAATTTATTTACTAAACATTTTAGAAGAAGGCCAAGTAAATTATTGAAAGCATTCAAAAAATATTTTGGCTATTAGAACTGTGTTTCTTTAAGAGTGTTTCCACCTATCACAAACTCTTTTTCTTTTTTTAAGAGACAGGATCTTGCTCTGTCACCCAGGCTGGAGTGCTCACCGCAGTCTTAAATTCCTGGGCTCAAGTCATTCTCCCATCTCAGCCTCCCATGTAGCTGGTAGTACAGGTGAGGTACCATGCCCAGCTCACAGAAATTTTCCTATGCTGGTACACATTATTTGAAAATATCTTTTAGATGACAAGACAAGGTTCTATCCTTTGAATGTACTGTAGTTAATGTAGTTTTTCTCTATAATTAGATTTATATTTTCAATTTTCTGCTATTTAAAAACCATTGTGAGGCTGGGCACGGTGGCTGAAGCCTGTAATCTCAGCACTTTGGGAGGCCGAGATGAGAGGATTGCCTGAGTCCGCAGGTTCGAGACCCGCCTGGGCAACATGGTGAGACCTCGTCTCTACAATAAATTTTTAAAAATTAGCTGGCTGTGTAGCACGTGCCTGTAGGTCTGGCTACTTGGAAGGCTGAGGCTGAAGGATCGCCAGAGCCCAGCAGGTCAATGCTGGGGTGGTGGTGAGTGTGCCGTTGCACTTCAGCCTGGGCAACGGAGTGAGACTCCAACTCAAAAAATAAAATAATAAAAACCATTGTTATAAATACATTTATGCTCACAACTTAAGATTTTTTCACTAGCATAGATTCACAAAAGTAGAATTACAGTGTAAAAGTCATAAATGTATTATTTTGTAAGATTATTTTCTGTTTAAGTGAATCCACTTACATATTTCAATCAGAAATATATGAGAATATTCATCATACATGCCAACAGCATTGTAATTTTTGATATGCTGGCCAGATCATATGTTGGATAAACCTTCCTATTCTCTTAAGAAATTAATGAATATTAAATTACTTTGTATTTACTTCTTAAATATCTTTTTAAAATAGTCAGCCCTTATGTTTTTCCCAAGCTGTCTTTCCTACCTTCCTTCCTTTCTGCCTGCCTTCCTGGTTGCCTTTTTCCTTTCTTTCCTCTCATGTTTTGGTAAGCATTTTATGTTTATTTTCTAATCTATTTTAAAAGAACAAAAACAAACTCAGTGATAATCTTGATTTTTTAGCAATGCAAAAGGAACTCATTGACTCAGAAAGTTTCCCTGCCCCATTTCATGTATCTTATTTGTGCCTGGAAGCAATACAAAAATAAGATCTAATCTGTTCTGTACAAAATGCCCTTCAAATATCTGAAGATAGCTGTCTAAATATCTATTCTCTATGCTAAACAGCCACAATGACTTTCACTTCTACAAAAGCAGCAACATTTTTGAACCCTTCACTAACCTGCTCAACTTTCTCTGGACACACTCTTCACTTTTTCTCAGAACTGGCAGCAGAATTTTATGTGTGGCATTACATATCATTTGTACAGCTGAAAATAATTGTCCATTTTATAGAAAATATCCTTTAGGACTGGATTCACAAATTGCCTAATTTTGCTCGGTTTTAGTAAACAGTTTTTCTCTCTCCAAAGAGGACTATGTACTGCATCATGCTTTTCTTTCAGAGTGGTTGTGAAAATGAATGATATTTATAAAGTGTATAGAACACTGGTGGGCATGGTAATGTTCAATAAATGTTAATTGTATATTAGTAACAAATTTAGTTTCTAGTAGGCATAGATATAATTAGTCTAGATTTCCTGGTTATATTTATTCACACTCATTAAAAGTCATATTCTTTTGTATTTATTTTAATGACATTAAAAATTAATAACAATACTATAAAGGTCTTGAACTGGATTCAGAACAATTATTACTTTTCTAGTTGTTTTATTGCTATCTAAGATAGGATTTTTTTAAATTAATAAACAAAGGAAATAACATTTTTTATTCTTATCTATAATCTATGTGTGAAAACATAGTTATATGTCAAAAAGAAAGAAAATTCATTTTTTGTACTTTAGTTCAATTACTCTAAGTTGTAAGATAATTAGTTCAAGTTCTTTTTTTGCTAGACTCATTTAGGTGTTAGGAAGCAAAAGATGAGCTAAACAGACCCAAATGTCTAGATTGTTTCTAAACTGGATTTTCACGTAGTATTACTTCTGAAGGTATTTCATCTCTATGTGAAAAAATTTATCTTTGTTAGACACTTCACCCAAATCAGCAGATATGAAAATACCTGTAGCCAGGCTTGTAAAACTAGGATAAAAGCCAAATTAATACCAATGTCACTCTAGTTCAGAATTTAAAAGGTATACGTCATATAAGAAAATAGAGAAAAAATATTAAATTTACTTAATAGGATTTTTTAAAAATTTATCATTACATCACTCTGTTTATCTCTCTGAAGACTATTTCCATGGACATATTTGATTGTGTGCCAAGTTGAAAGTTCTATCTTGAGAAATGAATCACAAAACAAAGTTCATATTAAGACTATGCAACTCTGCACCACATGTGAAGTTGAAAAGTAACATACATAGCAAAAAGTTTGAAGCAAAATCTCAGTGACTATAAGACAACTCACAAGCTGTAGAATATCTAACAGCATAAAAGCATGAACGATTTCCCTGTCGCAAAGACATTGGTTAGTCTATTTAATTTTTCAGAATCATCCTGCACTTTGCTTTAGTAATACAAATAGTTAATGAGTTACTTGAAGAAGTTAAACACTCGTGTAGAGTTGCAAGCCTTAGGTCATATTCCACCATCCAGCTCACTATCACGAAATTAAGATCTCTTAGAACTATTCACTGACTTCACAGTAATATATTCATCACAACCTGAAGTAAACAGAGTGATCTTTAAAAAACCACAGTTTAAATGGTTTTCTAAATAATTTTTAATACCTATGTTAGTGTCAGCAATTTGGTAAGCAATAAAGTCAATTATCAGCTCCACCAGTAAATCTCCTGTAACCTTGTAATAACCTAGCACATTCAGCACTTTGTGCTCATAAACATCAATGACTTTCCAAAAAGTGCTAATTATTCTAAACTTAATTTCAATTTTTAATGATGAAAAATAGTTACACACCATATAACATTTCAGTCAATAACAGACTACATATAAGATGGTAGTCCCATAAGATTATATCATATTTATACTGTACCCTTTCTATATTTAGATACACAAATACCATTCTGTTATGATTGCTTACAGTATTCAATACAGTAGCATGCTGTACAGGTTTGTAGCCTAGACATAATAAGCTATACCATGTAGCCTAGTTGTCTAATAGGCTATACCATCTAGGTTTGTGTAGGTACACTTTATGATGTTCTCACAATGACAAAAATCACCTAACAACTAATTTCTCCTAATGTATCCCCATTGTTAAGCAATGCATGACTATGTATATGACATTATCTATTAATTAACTCAATCACTTACTGGCTATTTACTATGTGTCAAGAATTATGTTAGAGAATACAAACACAAATAAGATGTAGTTTCTATCCTTAAAGAATACACATCTAGTTAGGGAAAACAATCGTAAACAGATAATTATAATACAATATGATATAAAGGTATATTATTTGTAACATCCCTAGAGGTGACTTTGTATTGGTCTTGAAATACAAGTATGAGTTTTTGTCAGGCAGAAAATGGAAGGAGGGACATATTGTCCTTATTATAAATTATTAAGCAAAATTCATGAGTGATATTTCTAGCATGATAAAATTATAGAAAACAAAATAATCTAACAATTGTGGTATGTTATTTATTTATTGCACTATTACTAAAGTTAATATCAGATGATTTACATATATATTAAATTATTTTCTTTCTAAGTAACTCAAATCATGAGTGGCATTAATTCTTGGCTCTAAATTTCTTGAAATCTTTAAGGGCTCGGTGGCTCAGCCTATAATCCCACGCCTTTGGGAGGCTGAGGTGAGTGGATTGCCTGAGCCCGCGGGTTTGAGACCCGCCTGGGCAACTTGACGAGACCTCATCTCTACAATAAATCAAAAATCAGCCAGGCGTGGTAGTGCACACCTGTAGTTCCAGCTACTTGGAAGGCTGAGGCGGAAGGACCGCCGGAGCCCAGTGGGTCGAGGCTGCGGTGGCCAGGAGCAGCCAACTGCACTCCAGTCTGGGTGACAGAGTGAAACCCCAACTCAAAAAAAAACTTTCAGATGTGATCAGGTATATACAGGGTGGTATGACTATAGACTACAAAAGTTTTTTTAAAGTCTTTCTGCCAGAAAAAAAAATACCTATAACTAATTGAACAAGTAGTAGTCTTTCCTCAGTATCGTACAAACTGACAACTTAATTCTGAACTTTTTTTTTTTTCCTCTTGCTCAAACTCCCAACTAAGGAGCCTTGGAGTCAACCCCTACAAACTGTAAAGTCTCATCATGCAGGTTTTTATTAACTTATAAACTGTGGCTTACTTTCCAACCTGACTGTGGCATAACATCACATAACAGATGAAGAAGGGAATAAGAAATATTTTATGACCCTGTAAAGTCATCTCTTGGGGGAATTTGTATCTGTATGCCCTTGGTAATTCTTGAAAGAGTTTGGCACTTTAAAAAATATCAGCTATTATCTCTAAATCCTGCAACTTAGAATCTTCTACATATCAAGAACCTTGACATCCTCAAACTCCCTTATCTTAATTCAAGCATTGATTTTACTGATTTTTTTTTTTAATTGGAGTCTCATTCCATCGCCCAGGCTGGAGTGCAGTGGCACACTCATGTCCACCCCAGCATCAACCGACTGGGTTCCAGTGATCCTTCTGCCCCAGCCTTCCAAGTAGCCAGAACTACAGGGCACGCACTACCATGCCTGGCTAGTTTTCTATTTAAGTTGCCCAGACTGGTCTCGAACCCACAGGCTCAGGCAATCCACTCACCCCGGCCTCCCAAAGTGCTGAGATTACAGGCTTAGCCACCAAGCCTGGCCCTAATTTCAAATTCTTTAAACAGAGCTTTATTCTTTCTACCAATTGCCAATCAGAAAATCGTTGACTCTACCTATAACTTACAAGTCTCCCACTTGGAAATGACCCACTTTTCTGGGCCCAACCAATGTAAACCTCATATGTAAAAATTTATGGTTGTTACTTCTGTCTCCTTAAAATGTATATAGTAAGCTATAATTCAGTCATCTTGAGCATATGTTCTCAGGACCTCTTGGGACTACTGTGCCATGGGCCTAGGTCACTCACATTGGGCTCAGAATCAACCTCTTTAAATGTTTTACAGAATTTGGCATTTTTGTTAACAAAACACAAACTTATTTTTTTGAAATGACTTCAACCTTGTTCTATCAAATACCCCTGACTTATCTCTGAATGCTATTTCAGGAAAATTCCATGGATTTTCGGTCATATTCAGTTAAAGTTCAGCATAGTTTGACCTACTTTTAGCCATACATGTGCCCCTCCTTCATCAATGTTAGCCAACTTGTGGCCCCAGGGACTTGTACATAAAAAGGAAAACTCTGTTATTTTACTTCTAGTTAAAGCTCTTGACAGAAAAATATGGTAGGATCTTCTTCAGCACAAGTATAATGAACCATAGACTTTGGACTCTATTATTTGTTTATGGGAAATCAATGAACCCATTAAGATTTCTATTATCTACTATCATCAACCAAGGCTTTCAGTGATATATATCTTGTGTGAATTCAAAATAAACATTTCACAATTTGTAGCACATGCTGGCCTCTTTATCAACTTACAACACCATTTAAGTAATATCTATTGATCACTTATTCTGTGTCAGACTGTGATATAAGTCAAATCATAGCACACAAACAAATAGGATCACATTTTAGGAAAAATAAAAACATAGTCCTAGTTAGTTGACACAGAATATTTTCTTTTTATTGATACAAAATTAACCTAAGTGATCTAAGTTGCTAAGTCTTTCAAGGTCCTTATTGTTATTAATAATTCAGATTGACCTAAACTGATTATTTTAACATGTATTAAGTAAGTACTATGTGCTGTTGTCTTAAGCAATGTACATATTTTATTTAATCTAGTTAATCTCATGAGGTAGTCAGTACTATTATTCATATTTTACACTGTGAAGAATTGTGTGTGAGTGGTCATTACACTAGCTTGACTTTACCTACTTGCTAAGTAAGCCTTGAGCTTCAATTCAAAATCCAGCTGAGCTGGCCCAATTGGCTGACTGAATCCATGGTGTGCAATACTCTACACTTAAAAATTGACTAAGAGGGCAGATTTCCTGTTATGTGATTTTTCTTACCACAATATGAATAAATAAGCAAAAGTTTATTTTGTATGCAGTCAACAAAAGTATGCTTTCCATATATTTTATTTTTATGTATATATGTATGTATTTGTTTATTAATTTATGCCAGAATCTCACTTTGTTGCCCAGGCTAGAATGCAGTGGCACAAGCACGGTTACCACAGTCTTGATCTCCTGGGCTCAGTTGATCCTTCTGCCTCAGCCTCCCAATACTGGGCAGCTAATTTTTTAATTTATTGTAGAGACGAGGTCTCGCCATGTTGCTCAGGCTGGTCTCAAACTTCTGGGCTCAGGCAATCCTCTCGCCTTGGCCTCCCAACGTGCTGGGATTAGAGGTGTGAGCCACCATGACAGCCCCAAAATTTTAATGACATGAAGAATTACTATAAAGATATAAAGAAATAATATAATATAAATGGGAAAAAAGCATTATATAATACCTGATATACAATATGATAAAAATAATGCAAGACATATAGTATACAAAATTATATATATGTAAATTAATAAATCATATACATTTTATGGTTGTATGTTACATATAACAGATGAATATTTTGAAACAATTTGTTCAAATATTAATACTCCTGGTCATTGGGTTTCATATATTGATGACCAGACATTTTAAAGTTTTTTTCTCTCCAATTTTATATATCTCAATAAATGTTAGACAATAATGATGGTCTTATGCTGATTTTTGTGATCTGATCTTGAAAAGAAATAAAAATATGAACTGTTAATTAGAATAATTTGGTTTTGATCAGCTGGGGAAAAAGCATGACAGAGAGACAAAAGAGATAACTTAAAAAATGAAAACATTGTCAAAGTAGAAGAAGAAGTATAATAGCTAAATTAGAAAGTGAAAAAATAAAAATTGGAAATAAAATATTATTTCTCCCATATCCAAGGTCAATTTGCTCTAACAAGTCATTATAGTTTATTATGTTTTTCTTATTTCCTATGCTTATTACTGAAAAATCAGAAAAAAATAATCATGTGGTAGGGGAGTGATATCAGTGATATATTCACAGACAAGAGCACCTTTGCAAAAACTCCAAAACTTGGAAACAAGACTGAGACACATGCATGGACCACAAAACTAAATAAAAACACATTGGGAGGGTAAGAGGAACAGTTTTACTTTGACCACACTGATCCTCTGTCTTCCATAAGTCAGAACAGTGTAAGTGTAAAGTTATGTGCAAAGTTAAGTCGTTATCAGTTTGAAATAGTCTGTTAATATAAGATGTTTTATGTAAGTCTTATGGTAACCACAAGTAAAAATCTACAGTAGATGCACAAAACATAAATTGAAAGGATTCAAAGCACATTAATACAGAAAACTATCAAACCACAAAGGAAGACAGCAAGAGAGGAAGAAACAAAATCTCTACAAACAACTAGAAAACAAATTACAAAATGACATTAATAAGTCTACCTATCAGTAGTTACTTTGAGTGTTGCTATAGTTTGAATGTGTCATTCAAAGTTCATGTGTTAGAAACTTAACCCCAGCGTGGGCAGTGTTAGGACGTAGAGTTTAAGGGGAGGTGTTTGAGTTATGGTGACACGTTCCTCATGAATGAATCATTGCCATTATCACAGAAGTGAATTTCTTATAAAAGGATGAGTTTAGCACCCGCTTGCTCTCTCTTTCACTTGTGTAATGCTTTTTACTATATTATCAATCATACAGCAACATGGCCCTTGGAAGTTTCCAATGCATTAATCTTGGACTTCCCAGTCTCCAGAGCCGTATCCAAATTTCTGTTCATTATAAACTACATAATTTGTCGTATTCTGTTATAGCAGCACAAAATGAACTGAGACAAATGTAAATGGGTTACAATCATCTATAAAAAGACATAGAGTGGCTGAATGGATTTTAAAAATATAAGTCTCAACGATTTGCTGCCTTGAAGAGACTCACCTCAGTTTTCAGGACACAGACTGAATGTGAAGAGATAGAAGAAGATATTCCATATAAATAGAAGCCAAAAGACAGAAGGGTAGCTATATTTATATCAGATAATACAGATTTTAATTTTTTTTTTTTTGAGTTAGAGTCTCACTCCATTGCCCAGGCTAGAGTGCAGTGGCACACGCACAGCCACCTCAGCGTCGACCTGCTGGGCTCCGGCGATCCTTCCACCTCAGCCTTCCAAGTAGATGGAACCACAGGAACGTGCTACCATGCCTGGTTAATTTTTTGATTTATTGTAGAGATGAGGTATCACCAAGTTGCCTGGGCTACTCTCGAACCCGCAGGCTCAGGCAATTCACTCACCTCGGCCTCCCAAAGTGCTGGAATTACTGGCTGAGCTACCAAGCCTGGCCAGATTTTAAATTTAAAAAATGTAAAACGAGATAGTCATTATATAATACTAAAGAGGCCAGTTCATCAAGAGGATATAATAATTATAAATCTATATGCATTCAATATTGGAACACCTAAAATATATACAGCAAAAATTAAAGGACCTGAAAGAAGACTGGGAGTGGTGACTCATGCCTACAATCCCAGCACTTCGGCTGGCTGAGTTAGAAGGATTGCTTGAGCCCAGGAGTTCAAAATCAGCCTAGGCAACATAGTGAGACCTTGTCTCTACAAAAACTCAAAAAATAAGCCAAGCTTGGTGGCCTGTGCCTGTCGTTCTGTTACTCAAGAGGCTAAAGTAGAAGGATCACCTGAACCCAGGAGGTTGAGGCTGTGATGAGCCATCATTGTGCCACTGCACTCCAGCCTGGACAACAGAATGAGACCCTGACTCAGATAAATAAATGAATAAATAATCTGAAAGGAAAAATGGATTTCTGTACAACAATAGTAGGGGCCTTCAATACCCTACTTTCAATAATGGACAGATTATTCATACAGAAAATTGATAAAGAAGCATTGGACTTGAGCTACACTTTAGATCAAATGGACCAAACAGACATATACAGAATGTTTCACCCAACAGCAGCAGAATACACATTCTTCTCAAGTGTACAAAAACATTCTCCAGGATAAATCTCATGTTGGACTACAACATGTCTGAACAAATTTAAGAGGACTGAAACATGCCAAGTAACTTCTCTGATCTCAATGGTATGAAATTAGAAATCAACAAGAGGAGAAATCTTAGAAAATGCACAAATAAGTTGAAATAATATAACATGTTCTTAAACAATCAATAGATCAAAGAGGAAATCAAAAGGGAAATTAAAAATTTCTTGAGTTAAATGAAAATGAAGACACAACATACCAAAACTTATGATATGTAGACAAAGTAATTATAAGAGAAAAATTATAGCAATAAATGCCTACATCAAAAATGAATAAAGATCTCAAACAATCTAACATTATGCCATAAAAAAACCTAAAAAATTAAGAACAGTGTCCAAAGTGAGCAGTAGGAAAAAAATGATAATGATCAGAGCAGAAATAAATGAAATAGAAACTAAAAAATATAGAAAAATATCAGTGAAAATAAGAACTGGTTTTTTTGTTTTGCTTTGTTTTTTTTGAGTTGGAGTCTCACTCCTTCACCCAGGCTGGAATGCAGTGGCATGCACACTCACAGCCACTCCAACTTTGACCTGCTGGGCTCCAGCGATCCTTCTGCCTCAACCTTCCAAGGAGCTGGAACTACAGGCATGTGCTACCATGCCCGGCTATTTTTTATTTTATTGTAGAGACGAGGTCTCGCCATGTTGCCCAGGCTGGCCTCGAACCCACGGGTTCAGGCAATCCACTCACCTTAGCCTCCCAAAATGCTGGGATTATAGGCTAAGCCACGGAGCCTTGCCAGAATGTTTTATTTATTTTTTTTTTTTGAGTTGGAGTCTCACTCTGTCGCCCAGACTGGAGTGCAGTGGCCGCTCCCGGCCACCGCAGCCTCGCCTGCTGGGCTCCGGCGATCCTTCCGCCTCAGCCTTCCAAGTAGCTGGAACTACAGGTGCGCACTACCACACCCAGCTAATTTTTTATTTATTGTAGAGATGAAGTCTCGCCAAGTTGCCCAGGCGGGTCTCTCGAACCCGTGGGCTCAGGCAATCCACTCACCTCAGCCTCCCAAAGGCGCGGGATTACAGGCTGAGCCACCGAGCCCGGCTCAGAATGTTTTTTTTTAAAGAAAATAAAACTGACAAACCCTTACCTAGACTAAGAAATAAAAGGTAAAAAACCCAAATAAAATCGGAAATGACATTACAACTGATTCTACAGAAATAAAAAGGATAAAAGACTATTATGAGCCATTATGTGCCAACAAGCTGAATAAACCAGAAGAAATGGATAAGTTCATAGACACATACAGCTTACCAATATTGCATCATGGAAAAATAGAAAATCATGAAGCAAAAGATTGAATCAGTAGTAAAAAGTCTTCCATCAACAAAAAGCCCAGGACCTAATAGCTTCATGATCAAATTCTAACAAAAATTTAAAGAAGGACTAACACAATTTGTGGCAAATTTGTTTTCTTTTTTCGTGTTTTGATTGTAAAACACTTAAAGTCATGAATTTACTTACAAGTTTAAGTTCTGATTTGTCAATAGCTCAGCTCATGTATATTGTTTTCACGTAAATTATTTAAAAATTTTATTCATGTATTTTTAATTTCCTTTTTGACTCAGATTTTACTTAGAAGTATATTCGCCTGCTTTTTCATATTGGGTACTTTTTTCAACCTCAGGTTAATAATTCTTTTTTTTTTTTATTATTTGTCAAGTGTCCTTTTTTTTTTTCTTTTTTTGAGTTGGTGGTCTCTGTTTCTTGGGTTAGAGTGCAGTAGCACAACAGTTCACCACAGCCTGGCCTCTTGGGTTGAGGTAATCCTCCCATCTCAGCCTCCCAAGTAGCTGGGACTTCAGACACACACCACCCCACTTGCCTGATTTTTCTTTGTCTGAGATCAGGGTCTTGCTATATTGCCCAGGCTGGTCTTGAGCTCCTGGGCTCAAGCGATCCTCCTGCCTTAGCCTTCCAAAGTGCTGGAATTACAGGCATGAGCCACCATGACCAGCAAGTATTCTGTTTTTAACATTTATTATTTCATGATCAACTCAAGATATAATTAACTTTAAAATAGTTGATTTGTATCTATCTAAATGCATATATTTTGTACTTTTAAAATAGTTAATTAGGATACAATGTTTGGATTTTTCTACCACTTTGCATCTTTCCCCTTTCTCCTACATCTTACTTATATTTTCCACCAGAGGATCTGTGTATTGGTTATATTTTGCATGTTTGTCTCATATAATTTTGCATCAAAAAATATACCTCAGTTGGCAATTAATGTTTCTGAGCACTGACTCAGACATGTAGGAGTGGATAGAAACTCCTACTAGTTTTTGTAAAATGTCTTATCCTTGTCACATGTAAGTATATTAAAATCCCTTGGACTGATCCTTACATAGCTCTTTTTAATAAATTTCAGCAGCAGTAGTATTATTAACCATTTAGGAAAGATTGCCAGTAAATTTTCTGTTTTATAATGCTGAATTTAAGACCATATGGCTTTAATGCGTTGACAAGAAGAAAGAGTCACATTTTACCAAAGTTCATGCAGATCAAATCCAATGCTTCCTCATTATCACTAATGGCCTAACACTAGCAAAAAAGTCAATTAATCAGTACAGTAGGCTTTGCTCTCTTAAAGCTATCAGGATTTGCCTCACTGTACTATAAACTCTTCTGGAGGGTTATTGCTGGATTGCTTGACAATCTGTTATCTAATGGTTACCTAGGCATCCTGGTTTATCTTGCCAGTTTATAATTCTTTTTTTTTAAACTAGTATTTCATTGAACTCTTTAGCAACCGTCAGTGTTTTTACAACCATAAATCCTCCAAATCCATAATAGTTGATCTCTCTGCATCTGTTCTGGTTTTGGTTGATTTGCAGACCATTTTTGAGTCATTAGTCACTATGTTATTTCTCATTCCTTGCTATTATGCTCTCTTTCCAGGTCATGTTACTCATAGCAGCTTTAAAATATACAATAGGAAGAAAGGGAGAGTAACATGAGCAGACTTAGTAGATTACAAAGGACCAGGGAAAGTTGGCTTTTGATATTCCCTTTACTTTTTCGCTGGAATATTCCCCTCTAGTCTCTGATAAATCTATCCAAAGGAAAGGGGAGAGATGCGGCCTTAGTTTCAGCAGACCCCACAACTATAATTCAGCTCTGTATTTTGAAATCTCTTAACTAAGGTTTAATTATTTGGAACAGTTTCCCTGGATTGAGTTAAGAATTTTTTAAACCTTATTCTATTACCTAATAGCACATCTCATTCAATAATAGTAAATTCTTATGTACCATTTTATTAAATCCAGATAAAAATTAATAAGGGCTCAAAACATATTTGCACCATTACTAGGACCAAATATTATTCCAAAGACTTGACAACCATCGATTTAAATAATTTTCTCTGCATCTGTGTTATTAGCAGTGTTTTGCAGATGAGGAAACTGAGGTGAAAAGAGATAAAATAAATTACTCAAAAGTTTACAGCAGGACTGTCTAAATAAAAGGCTGAAGTCCTTTTAATTCCATTCATTACCTCTCTAGTATCAAAGAGCAAGAAAGCAACACTGCATCCTTAGGGGCAAAATGGAGTAGAATCTGAGGCCTTAGAAAGTGGCTCTTGCTTGTGTGTTTTTCATATGCTGCAGGCACAGAAGTAGTAGCTTTAGCTTTTTGTTGTTTGTATGTACACATATTGCTCTGAAATCCTTCAAAATATCAAAATACTATTTCAAATATTCCTTATTAATGACCAAATAGATATAAAGATATTGAAATTTTAATTTAGAAATTAGTGTTTTAGTAATTAATGTGCGTTTGGGGAAAGTCAGATTGATGTAAAACAATAAAGACTGATTATACAATTCAGTATACTTTGAAATCTGAAAAAATTATTTTAAACTATAGTGCAGAACATATTTAACCTGTCACCTAGTTTATCATTCAACCAATAAAGTGCCTACTAAGTGCTAATTATAATCTCAGCCCTGGGGAAAATGGATGTTTTAAAACACAGGAGTTAACCACAAATCTTTTTTTTCACCCAGGATTTAAGTAAGCTAAATATCTGCTTTTTTACCTTTAAAGTGATATATTTGCCACTGA
The DNA here is from genome assembly GCA_027257055.1 of Cephalopachus bancanus. NCBI lineage: Eukaryota > Metazoa > Chordata > Mammalia > Primates > Tarsiidae > Cephalopachus > Cephalopachus bancanus. The sequence goes on along the minus strand of JAPVLO010000009.1, from coordinate 8,292,915 downwards.
TACATATATATATGATATATATGCAGAAATCTACATATACATGTAGAATATATATGTAGATCAATATGTAGAAATATTGATCAGCACTTGTGAGCTGTTTATTACTACTACTTAAATTACAACAATGACTGCTAATCCAACTTCATCAAACTCTGTGAAAAATATTCTCAATATTATTTTTGAATAATTCACTTTTTTGCACTGATCTACAATATTACCTTTATTATATTTGATACCCATTTGTACTTGGTTCTTTCTTTTTTAATTAATCTGTTTATTCCTGTTCCAGTCTCACAATTTGTGGTTTTACGATATGACCTAACGTTTGGTAAGTCGCATCCCCTTTCATTACTCATGTAACAATCTTTAAAAGGTTTTTTCCCTTGCGTATTTTAGATGATGGAAGTTAGGGAAAGTTTTGTATGTTTCTTTGATCAATTAAATTCATAATAGTAATTTATAATATTCAAGACACTGTTTCAAGGATATAAAGAAGAAAATGACAGAATTCCAGTTCCCAAGAGGCAATTTTATGTATGAAATAGAGCTACAATCTGATTCTAGAAATAAAAAAGGCAAGATAGAACAAGAACCAAGAGGCATGTTGTATAGAGTTAAATATTTATTAGGTCTTAAGCTGAGCACACACATAAGTAGCACAGCCTGTCCTAGATGATTAATGTGGTTGTTGCAGCAGTTTTATAGACAACCAGTTTCCTTAGGCTATCTTCAAGTTGTGAAGTGTAGAACAGGTATAACCTCATTTTGATGTAGGATTTCTGAGAGCATACAAGTTCTTGAATGTCTGGTTTCAGAGATGTTTTGAGTTCCTGAATTTTCAGTCCACTCTACAATGACAACTGATTTTCTGTTAGGTATATGAGAGTGATTTCATTTTAAACATGTTTTTAATTTGGTGGATTATCTTGCTGTTAGACTTGACTACATAATCTTATTTCACAGAATATTTTCTTCTGCAAATTCTTTATGTTGTCACTCTGGTAACTAAATCTAACCCCATTGTAACTAAAAAATGTATGACCAGAGCAGCTCCAGGATTTCCATTCAGCTGTTTCATTCTCTTATACAAATACGTATTATGTAACAAGTTAGAAACAGTTTTTCTTGTCTTTTATATGTGTCATAATCATTATGACTTAAATCTACAATGTGGGTGTCACAAGACAGAATTTTGTAGGTGTTTTAACAGATGTATAAAAGGGAGAGGTAAATTTGGACTAGGAAAATCCAGATAAGCTTCATGAAGAAGACTGCTGGAGAGTTAAGGGAGACAGACTATTCCAGTTACTGCAGGGTCCCAATGTCATTCATGCTAAATATAGGAAGGGGACTATAAAATGTGTTGGATACTTCATAATAATGCTATATCTTCATAACTATCTTATACCTCTAAACATGTGTTTCAAGGTGCTGGAAAATTTCATTGACACCCTGCAGCTAAGATTTTTTCCAAACTCAAACATAAGGAATGGGCTGGCCAGTGACCTAGAAAATGGTCAAACAGGAGAGCTCGGCATAAACAGAGTACTTTGTGGTGATCAGCTAGTACAGCCCCTAGCTGAGGGCAAATCTTATATGAGACTGCCAGTTTCAGGACTAATTAGGTGTGCTTAAATATTTATTTACAAATATCTTTTATGTTCAAGGCACTATTACAGGCAGTGGAAATACAGCAATAGACTACATAAACTGTGGCTCTGCTTTTCTTGTGTTAACATTCTAGTACAAAGGATAGACATTAAAAAAGTAAACCATGAGAACTGAGGACCAGTTGGAGGTTCAAAATTCACCTGAACGTAGATTACTTATGTACCTGATCCTGACTTGTACCCCACATCTTTATAATAAAATAAAGTTAACAAAGAGTAAACAATTCATTTCAAATTAACTTACATTGTGATAAGTGATACATAAAAAAATAAACAGGCTGGGCTCGGTGATTCAGCCTGTAATCCCAGCACTTTGGGAGACCAAGGTGAGTAGACTGCCTGAGCCCACTGGTTGTGACCAGTCCAGGCAACCTGGCGAGACCTCGTCTCCACAATAAAATAAAATAAAAAATTAGCCGGGTGTGGTAGTGCACACCTGTAGTTCTGGCTACTTGGAAGGTTTAGGCGGAAGGATAGCCTGACCCCAGCAGGTTGACACTGGGGTGGCCATGAGCGTGTCACTGCGCTCCAGCCTGGGCGACAGAGTGAGACTCCAACTCAAAAAAATAAAAATAAACAGGTTGTTGTGATAAGGATAGCAAAGGAAGGGTCTTCCAGGAACAACTCTAGAGGACTTCAGTGACTAAGATCTCAATGATAGGAAGATGCATGAAAAGAAACCAGTAGGCAAAAACCTTTAGAAAGCAAACCCAGATCATTATAAGCAGAAGAGAAGTTAAAAAATAGGTAGAGAGAAGAGACATGAGAAATCAACTAACCAGGGTGCTTTTGGGTTGCCAGAACTACTGATTGATATTTAAAATCTAGAGCCCCTGTTGTCTCCTGAATATGTTTATAAGTAGATGTGTATATTTCATCTACCATCTTTATCCTGTTATGGGATAAGCCTATCTATCTACCTATCAATCATCAAATGATCTATTTATCTGTCCACCCATCTAATCATTTCCATATTTGGGACATTTAGATTATTGCCAGTTTTTAGCTATTAGGAACAATACTAGTGATCTTTCTTCTATACACTTTCTCATATACATGTGTGAGATTTTTGTAGATATCTGGAATTGAAATTGCTGGTGGTACAGGATGCCTACCTTTACCTTTATTAAAAATTGTAAATTTGTTTTCCAAAGTTGTTGTTTTTTTATGAATTTACTTCCCCACTAGTAATGTACACGTGGCCCTATCAGATTTCAGAATTTTCTCCCAATCTAATGGGTGTGAAATGGTATCTCATTATTGTTTTAATTTACATTGACTTGTTAGGGAGGCATGTTTTCAAATACTTATTGGCTATTTGAATTTCCTCTTCTGAGAATTTATATTCTTTGCCCATTATTCTATAGTAGTTTGACTTTCTTATTAATAGTGTTTTGAATACAAATACCTTTTTGATTATATACATTGCAAATATCTTCTTTTATGGCTTGTTATTTAACATCATGGTATTTTTGGTTATGGAGTTTTAAATCTTAATGTTTTCAAGTTTATCAATTCTTTTCCTTTACAGTATGTGCTATATCAGTCTTATTTAGAAATTCTTCCTTAACTTGCAATCATAGATTTTTGAATCTATATTTTCCTTTTTTCCCTCCCCTTCTTCCCTCTCTCCCTTTGTCCCTCCCTCCTTTCTTTCTTTCTTGTCTTCTCCTTTTGTCTTTTTTTTCCAAAATGGGACTCTCACTCTGTTGCCCATGCTGGAGTGCATGGCATGATCATAGCTCGCTGCAGCCTTGAACTCCTGAGCTCAAGAGCAGAGTCTATATTTTCTTGTGCATTTTTTATTCATTAATTTACATTTATTAACTACTATAGCAAGGCAGTATGTTGATTGCCAAAAATACTAATATATAGTCTATAATTTATATTAAGGGTCATTCTTTATGCTGTACAGTTCCATGGATTTAACAAATCTATAATGCCATGTATTTGCCACTAGAGTATAATAGAATTTCATTGCCCTAAAATTCCCCTATGTTTCAGTCCTCCATCCTTCTGCCTGAAACCCTGGCAACCACTAATCTTTTTACTCTCTGTATAGTTTTGCTTTTTCCAGATTGCCATATAGTTCCTCTATGTCCTTTTGTGACTTGATTCCTCTTTCTTTTTATCACTGAATAATAATGTTACATTGTATGGATGTAGCACAGATTTTTATCAGTTCGCATATTGAAGGACTTCTTGACTACTTCAAAATTTTTGAGTTATGAATAAAGGTGCTATAAACATTAGTGTGCAGATTTCTTTGTGGATATGTTTTCAAGTCACTTGGGTAAATACCAAGAGGCATGACAGTTGACTGTATGGTAAGACTATGTATAGTTCTGTGAAAATCTGCCATACTATCTTCCAAAGTGGCTGTACCATTTTACATTCTACCAGTGATGAATAAGAGTTTCTGTTTCTCCATGTCTTCACCAGCATTTGGTTGTTGGTGTTTTGCATTTTAGTCATTCTAATAGGTGTGTAGTAGTATCTCATTGTTGTTTAAAGTTGCAATTCTTAATCACAAATTATGTTTAACACATTTTCATATGCTTGCTTGTCATCTGTATATCTTCTTGGTGGAGTGTTCTGATCCTTTGCCCACTTAAAAATTGGGTTTCTTTTCCTATTGTTGAGTTTGAAGAGTTCTTTGTGTATTTTGAATGCAAGTCTTTTACTGAATATGCTTTGTAAATACCTCATTTTATGGCTTAACTTTTCATTTCCTTAAAAGTATCTTTCACAGAGCAAATGTTTTTAATCATAATGAAGTACAACTTAGCAACTTTCATGGATTGTGCTTTTGGTGTTGCATTTAATAAATAACTGTCAAACCCAAAGTCATCTAGATGTTCTATATTGCCTTCTAAAAGTTTTATAGTTTTGTTTTTTATTTTTATGTCTACAATTCACATTTTGAGTTACCTCTTGTGAAGAGTATAATACCTGTGTCTATACATAAATATTTTTAAGAGAGTCTTTCTTTGTCACCCAGGCTGGAAGGCAGTGCTAAAATCACAGCTCAATGCAGACTTGAACTCACGGACTCGTGATCCTTCTCCTTCAGCTTACTGAGTAGCTGGTACTACAGAAGTGTCTCAGCATGCCCTGTTAATTAATTAATTAATTTATTTTACTTTTTGTGGAGACAGGGTCTCACTATGTTGCCTAAGCTGGTCTCCAACTCCTGCCTCAAGTGATTATTCCCGCTTTGGCCTTCCAAAGTGCTGGGATTACAGGCATAAGCCACTAGATTCATTTTTTATTTTTTTGCAAGTACATATCCAGTTGTTCTAGCACCATTTATTCAAAAGGCTATTGAATTATCTTCCTCTTTGGTCAATTATCAGCTATTTTTGTCTGGATCAATATCTAGATTCTCTATTCTATTGATCTATTCATTTGACAATACCAGTCTTGAATGCTGTAGCTTTAGAGTAAATCTTAAAGTTGGATTCTTCTATTTTCAGACTTTATTTTTCTTTACATGGTGTAGGCTATTCTTGGTCTTTAGCCTTTGAATGTAAACACTAGAATTAGTTTGTTGATATCCATTCACAACATAGCTTTCTGGAATTTTGATTAGAACTATATTGAATGTATATATCAAGTTGATAAGAAGTTATGTTTCTTATAAATTTTAAAACTTTTGCCTTTACCATTTTGGTTTTTAATCTTCCTAGGATTTTGTTTTATGCTTTATTAGATCAAAATTTGTTTACCACATGAAAAGCACTTGTTCCAGTACTATTTATTGACTAACCTAATCTTTCTCATTTCTAATGCTACTTTTGTCATATACAAAGTTCTCATATGTGTAGTTTTTTCCCTTGGGTCTTTATTATGCTTTGATGGTTTATTTGCCCATTCCTAAACCAATACATAATAAATCCTGGCAGGATGGGTCCTCTCAATTTATTATCCAACCCTACCTGCTCCTCAAATCACAGTAGTTTTTCTTGGATCTTAAGTTTTGGTACAAATGTCAAAGTCATCTTAATAAGTCCTGTAAAAAACCCTGTTGAGATTGTAACTGGAATTGCATTACATGCATTGATTAGTTTAAGGAGATTTGAGATCTTTATATTAATCTTTTCTTATTTATGAATATGGCTCATTTCTCCATTAATATATCTCCATTAAGATCATGTACATTTTTTGTTACTTTTATTAGGTACCTAATAATTTTTTTTACTTCTGGACTCATTTAAAATTACAAACTAATGCAGTTTCCAAATAATTTTCATAATTTGCTATTAAGTTATTTTAGTTAGAAAATATAGACTTAAAATTCCTAAAATGTCAACTGATCAGTAAAAAATACATACAATTTGTACAAAAATGTAAGATACTATCTGAAATGTGAAAGTATTTGAATATTGATTATTTCTCCCCAAATTGGAAGGAACAAATAATCTAATGTCTCCTATAGTATGTAATTAAAAAAAAATTTGCTTCAGTCTGCAAAATGTTGAATCAATTTTCTTCCTATATTATAAAGCTCATTTCCCCTCTTTTTAGTTTAGGAAGTTTATTTGTGAAGCAATTATTTTGTGATTTACAAAGGTAAATAGGTTCTTTCTGAACAATCAGAATGTAAAATTATGATAATGATCAATTAAACATTTTAAATGTTAATTAAACTGAGTCTAGTTGAGGAATTAATTTCTACTCACAAATGTATTAACCAAGTGCCGCGGGGAAGACAGATTCAGAGGTCAAATCCCAGCCCATTTGCTTCCAACTACAAGAAAAATGAGAAGGGCCAAATAAATGACTTGTGGAATATCTAGTTTCCAGAACTCTCTTAACAGGGGAAATGGCTGCTGTAAGGAAGACACTGAGACTTTAGGTCTCATGACAGCAGTGTCGAGGTCCCTCAAGAGACTCTCACGCTGAGCCTCAAAACTATTTCTTTCCTTCCCTTTCATCTTTGTCCCAGACTCTACTGTTCTTCCTGGCTTTGAATAATTCTCGGTATAGTCAAACAACATCTGACTCTAAAAATAACCCTTGAAGTTGTCTTACCCAAATACCTTAACTAAGTTCATCCCGAGTACTGTGATCCCAGTGTATTGCTAACGGGAGTTTAAGGGGCCAATCCAACTAGTATGTGGTCCCCAGCACACAGCAGCTCCAAGAGCAAGGCGACCAAGTGGATTCAGTTTGCTCAGACTCAGGCCAAGTTCACTGAAAGATCCTGGGTTATTTCAGAACGTGTCCTCTGCTTCCCCCAAAAATGCTGCCTTAACTCGGGCCCAGGACCCCACGACCTCCCGGATCAGGTGAGCCAAAGCTCTAATGCCTTGTGGGGTTCGGCAGGGCTCAGGTGCCGGAGAAGGAGCGAAGCGTTTTCCAGATCTGCAGGTCACAGAGCCGCGGGACAACCGCGGCAGACAAACCCACCGCGAGCAGCCAAACCCTCCCCTCCAACCCGTGGAGGCTGGAAAGCCAGCCAGGGCCCCTGACGCAGCGAAGGCTCCGCCCCGCGCGTGACGCCGGCGTCAGGCCAGTCCCGGCATGCTCCGCGGCCGACCGCGGTCGAGAACCGACAAGAGGAATTTTCCCCGAGCGTGGCCCCGGCTCCGTTCAATTGCTGTCCAGACCGGATCGGCGACAGAGCCACCTCCAGTCATTCTCCTGCCGCTCACCCGCCCGTCCGAGCGCCCCCAGCCCTCCCGCGAGGGCGCACCGGGACGGAAGGATCCACCAGCCTGTCGGCGCCCGCCGTTCTCGTGGTCGCCGTCGCCGTCGTCGTTGTGGTCGTCTCCGCCGTCGCCTGGGCCATGGCCAATTACATCCACGTCCCACCCGGCTCCCCGGAGGTGCCCAAGTTGAACGTAACGGTTCAGGATCAGGAGGAGCAGCGCTGCCGGGAGGGGGCCCTGAGTCTCCTGCAACACCTGCGGCCCCACTGGGACCCCCAGGAGGTGACCCTGCAGGTAACGCCCACACCTCCGCCCTGGGTCTCTCAGGGCCCTGACGCGGCCCTGGGGCTTCTCACCACAATCTCTTTTATTCCCCGACGACCTTCTAGGGGAACGTCTCCTTTCTTAGTCCTTTGGGAAGTGACCCTGTATTTCCCTCTGTCACACCTAGGAAGGTCACTCCCCCTTCCTTCACTGTCGCTTATTGAGATTGACCTGGGGGCACGTTTTCTTTTTCTAGAAGCGGCTACGTAAGTGACGCAGCCAACCACAGTGGGAAGATTCCTGTTGATAGTTGCCCCTCCTCCCACTCCCCAGTTCACGCTCATTGCGAAATGAGCCTTTTCCACTCCGGTTGCAAAGGTCCTGGCCTACCGGCCCGAGTAACACCCTCCCTTTGTACAAATAATGCGGTAATTAATCCTCTCTGATCTTTTCCTCTCTCCCCTCCCCCGACGATGTACTCCCATTGATGCCCCACACTGCGTTTTGTCTTAATAAATCCTCTAGTTGGCGAGAGTACTCGATTCCAAAGTAATGGCATTACAATGCATTATGACCATGCTTTGCTAGATTGGGTTCCTAGGTAGCACCACACATATTGTTTTATTTGAATAGATATTTCTAAATTATTAAAGTCGTCTTAGTAAAATTAATATCTGATGTTAGAGTGAGCAGTGGCTTGTGCCATTTTCTTTCTGGAGCCGTTGTATTCATATATAGACAAAATATTGGTAGAAGAAATTCCTAAGACTCTAGAAGTTTTGTAATAACTCGGAAGTTATGATTTTGTATACATAACTTCTTTTTTGAATACTAATTTGCTTTTCCCTTTTGCAGTCTATAGTTTCAGGAGCTATATACGAAAGTGAATCTGTTTTTCTCCTTTTCCCTTGCAAACAAAAAACAAAGCAATTTTAAAGGTTGGGATATTGAGTTTAAAAAAAAATAATCTGAGCAATAAAAAAAGAACATTCTTGTGAATTAGTCAAATCATCTGCCTCGTTTTGATGACTAATATGTATTCAGCAATGTTTAATGGCTCAATTCTTTGCTAATTTATTTGCTAAACTAGCCAACCACTTTATACAAAGTTGAATAAAACATAAGCAGTGCCTAGGGCCCAGAACAGTTCCTGACACTTGGGCTTTCATGAGTGTTAATTTCAGTTTCTTATTGCCTAGGTGAGTTTTAAGCAGATTAAAAGGACCCATATGTTTTGAAAATGAAAGTTAGACAAAAAATTTTGAAATTTTAAGAGAACATTTGTTTGCCAAGTATATAGGAAATAGTGAACCCAAAATGATTCTCGTGTGTTATTTTAAAAAATCAATGTATTTTCTTCAAGAAAATGTGTCTTCAAAATTGAAACTCAGTACTTGTTTAATTTGTTTGTAGTTTATTATATAAGGTTCTTAAAATTATTAAAGTGACTTATTTTCTGGTAGTCAATTATGAGTCAGACAGATATGTTATTAATTAAAGGCAGGCATACTTCCTGAAAAACTCTAGCTCTGGTAAATCACGTTACTTTTTAAGCAGTGACTTTAAAATTTGAAGCTTTCACGACTGAAAGTAATAATAGCTAATAGCTAACATGGGGTATTATGTGCCAGGCTATAGGGTTAGGTGATTTTTTTTTTTTTCCTCATCATTTAGTCACCCAAACAACCACATTAGGTAAGTACTATCTTTTTTAGGTGAAACTCAGTAAAGGAAGGCCAAGAGGTAGTAGGTAAAAGACAAAATGTAGTGACATCAAACTGTTTTTGATTGTTGAAAAGTGACTACTTGTGATTGAATCTTGACTTCTGTGTAGCAGTTTTTAACTTTAAAACCTTTGGGTTTATAATCCAAGTTTATATTTATTTGCAAGTGAAGGTAAATACTATCACTTATTTTGCTATAAAGATTATTAGTTAGAAATACATCCTCCCATGTAAAGCAAAGCTTTGATCTAGAAGCTGAGGTGCATCTTCTAAGCTGAATTGGTTATTCACCTCTCAACTCAACACATCAGTAGATCATCCTAGGTCGTTATAAACTCCACCTTTATGATGTTTCAGGGTTTCTTTAGTAAATGTCAATGAGCATATTTTCTATTGAAATTTTATTTTATTTCCCTTGAAGTGTAAAGGTAAAAAAATTGCACTTCATATTTCACAAGGGGAAGTATGTATCATATAGTCAATAGATTATAATGTCATTTTAGAATGGTTGTGTATTAGAAGTTTAGCCTATATTTTCTCAAAGTTTTTTTTTCTAAAATTTTTATATGTTTAAAGTACGCTTTTAACATACTTTAGAAGCTTACTATAGTAATACTTACGTAAGTTGGTGATTACTACTGCAAGCTGGACTATCTGAAACATACTGAAAAATCTAGAAACAAGCAAAAATGACTTTTTTTTTTTTTTTTGAGTCAGGGTCTTACTCTGTCGCCCAGACTGGAGTGCAGTGGCATGCTCATGGCCACTGCAGCCTTCACCTGCTGGGCTCAGGTGATCTTTCTGCCTTAACCTTCCTAGTAGCTGTGACTACAGGCACACACCACCACACCTGGCTAATTTTTTGATTTATTGTGGAGACGAGGTCTGGCCAAGTTGCTTAGGCTAGTCTCCAACCCCTGAGCTCAGGCAGTCCTCTCAACTCTGCCTCTCAAAGTGTTGTGATTACAGGTGTGAGCCCTCGCACCTGGCTAAAAGACTTTTATACAGTCAAAACGATAACCCAGTCTTTGCCAAAAATTTATGGGCACATGGAATAATAGATCTCATTTTAGATAGGGTTCCTGTTCTTACAAGATTGAAAGAATAAAGTATAAAGGAGATAGTGAGTTTTGTGGAGTATAGTAACTGAGATTAGGCAGAGTAGATCCAAAACAATAATAGAAGCCACAATACTTTGCTTTTAATAATACTTTACTGTTTATAAGGCGCTTTCACATACATTCTCCTAACTATCCTGTGAGGTAGATGTAGATACATAAACTGTTAATACATATTTTATAGTTAATGAAACTGAATTTGTGGTTTGTAAATGGTGACTATGATGAGAACCAATTTTACAGATTATTGCTCTTTGACCAAGAAAAGATTAGGTACAAATATTATAATCAAGACAGGGAAGCCACTTCTGTATACAACTGATGTCTTAAAAATGAAAGCTGTAGCTCATAAGAATTTTCCTTGAACATACATTTGCATTACTTTTTCCATGTATGACACCATTTTAGGAAAAAAGAGATCACTGCAGCTTTCCTTTAAGATATTGACTTCTTTTGTTGTGTAACAACTCTCTCCCTAACCTATTTGAGGGTTTGGATTTTTGATTTATTTACATTTCTTTGTATAGTCATTGCATAAAGGAATAAAGAATCAAGTCAGGTCTCGGGTCCAACAGACTAATTCTCAAGAGACACATTTTTTTTTTCCTTAAAGAGTTAATAAATTAGTGTTTGGAATATTCTTGCATGTTATTTCAGGGTCTTTTTGTTTGCAGTGTTAAGCAATGTTGTTTTTTTTCATTAACTTGTCATCTTGAGAATTTTTCCATAATTTGGGACTTATAGTAGATAATATCAAAGGCTTGATAGGTAGGATAGTAAAACCATAGTTATTATGTAACATTATAAAACTAATATATCTATTATTATAAGGTCTCGATGAGATTACTTGCTGTATGGTACCTTACATCCACTTAATTCTTCATTAACAGTACATTATAGTGCTCAAGAGCATGGTTCTATGCAGCATGTAACACGGTGCTGGATTTAACTTCAGGCTGTGTACTAACTCTGTTACCCTCCATCCTAAGCCTCAATAGCTTTAGCTGTAGAATGGACCCAGTAATAGTACCTCTCTCAAGGGATTGTGAGAGTGAAATAAATGGTGTCTCTCATGGTAATTATTATTGCTGCTGAGCACCTACTATATATTGGATGCTTGAATCAAAAAGCAGATATCTGCTCTTTGAAATTTCTAGTCTGATAGGGAAGACAAATAGGAAAATTATAACAGTGTAGTGTTTTTGGAATGATCGTTCAAGTTTTGTTCACATGCAAAAATTACATAAGAAGTTTAACAAGTGTACTTTTCTTTCTACTGTACTATAAGTTTTTGCATGTTTTTTAATGCATGTTTTTAACATCCCTTCATTTTTAAAGCATCTGTACATTATCTGGGAAACTAATCTTTGTGCTAGTGTTTGGAATATTCTTGTATGTTTTTTCTCATTAGCTACACAGCAATTTTCGTTTCTTCTTCCTTTTTCTAATCATGTTAGGTAGTTGCCTAAATATTCTATTAAAAATATGTAACCCCCTTTATTTTAATTTTGATATTATTATATATTGTTCTTTGTCTTAAATGGAGAATAAAAAAGCAGATGTATCAGTTGCTCTATTAGGGTCTATCTTCTTTAGTGTTCTCATTTAATAATTGATTTTCTTTTGTTCTGAAAAAGATGAGTTTGTTCCTTTAAGCAGTAGAAGTTTCTGAAAAATCTTAGATATATTAAACTCATATATTAAGTGTGCCAGAATCTTGAGTCTTGTAGACAGTTTAAAGTGTTACAGTTTGTATTCAGTGTACTTTTTAATATCAGTGTATGAATCCAGTTTTCTGTTTTCTATTCCTTCTCTCTGTTTCCATTGTCTTAGAATAATAAAGTTTAGGGTGGATAGCACTACATAAGACTATATTGACTATGGCCACAAGAACTGTATGATGTTTGATAAGCTCCTATCAAAAATATGTAGTGTTTTTTAGGCTCCCATGTATTTTATTAAAATGTGACTATGAAGTCAGGAGCTTAAAGTGCTAGTTCATTTTCATGTATAACGCTGTGAATATAACACTCTTTATGAGGTCTTAGCATAATGTGGTGGAAAGAGGATGGTTTTTGAATCTCATTTCCAGCTATTTGCAACCTTTGGCAAGTTTTTAGATCTCTTTGTAAAATGGGATTACTACCTACTTTGGAAAATAGTCATGAGAATTAAATGAAATACTTAAAATTATGCATTCTATTTGGTACTACATTCTTCCACCTCTCTTCTCCATCTCCAGTACCCCCCTTCCTTAGTTGGTACTGGAAAAATTTAACTGAAAGAATAGTAAGCTCCTAAAATTCAATATTTCTGACACGGATTTTTTTTGTGCTAGGCACAATGCTAATTTTCAGCAGGTTTCCTTTGTACAGCTTACCGTAGTACAGAGTAGATGTGGGAGAATGGTGGAGGTATCTGAGCTAAGCTTTGAATGTGATAGATGTGATCAGGTAGAACGGAAACATTCTGGGCAAAGAAAACTTTCAAAAGGGCAGTGAACAAGATGATGAGTAGTTTGGGCAGAATAGAGTGTGAGCAAGAACATAAGTAGGAATGATTTCTGGGAAGGGGTGGTGGTTAGATATGAAGATTTTGCGCCTCACTGAGGAGTTGGTATTTTATTATCAAGGACATAATGGGAAGTCATGGCATGTTTTTAAGCAGGTGAATTATATTATGTATTAGAGAAGTGACAGGGTACAATAGACAGAAGCATTAATTGAGGGAAATGTTTTACATTGGGGAATAAGTGATCAATTAGGACATTGATTTTGAAACTGATGGTTACCATACATTAATAGGATGCCAAATCATTGGATTGAGACCAATACAGCTTAAAAAGATGACTTAAAATAAGTTCTGATGGAATATAGTAGAGAACCTTGCAAGTAGTTAGGTAAGTATTATTTTATGAAACTTGCTTTAGTTTTATATAAAAGTATCTATATACAATTACATCAGATGATAAATATATTTATTCCTGTATATTGCATTTAAAAATTTGAGAAAAAGTTAACATAAGAGAGACTATTGTGTTAGTCCAGACAAGAGGTACTGGGGCTCAAATTAGGAGAATGACCATGGAGCTGGAAATAAGGGACAGATTTGACAAAAATAAGTGTGCAGGGCTTGTTAACTGCCTGCAGGTTCGGGAAGAGAGAAGATTAAGCTATTTTTTTGGGAGGGGAGGTTAGGTAACAAAGATAGAGAAGTAGTAGAAAACCTATACTTAAGGAATCAGAAGTTCTATTTCTCTTGATTTTGTTTTCTAAGGAATTATTTTTTCTTTGGTAAACCAGACTGGCTATAAATAAATACAACAAACAGAAAAATGCAGGAAGCATAAATTGTTGTAAAATATATACCTGTATTACTCCAACCCAGGGAAAGAAAACATTTACAGCAACCCAGCGTATCTTCATTTCCCTTCCTAGTCCTAACCTCTCCCTCCCTCTAGTGGTAATCATATCAGAAGGTTTTTTTTTTTCCTAATTAACAAAATAGACTGCTTTGAATTTTAATCCTTTCAAAAGGTCTCATAAAACAGTGTGCTAAGCGTACGAAGGTCTTTTTTACAAGAGACAACATGAACATGAATAATTAAGTTTTACTAAAAAGATGTATCACAATATTGAAAATATTGAAACTTCAAATATGGGAAAAAACCTCATTTCCTATCATCTTTATTCCATTCACAACTATTTTGTTTATTACTTTCTACTTCTTAACATTTTATGTAGTTGCAAACATGTGCAATTTTGATTCTTTTTTTCACTAGCCCTTGATAAACATTTTCCTATGTTTATATGGTATTGAATATAATTTTTGATAGGTACAAACATAATATTTGATGATCATGTTAAAAGGCATGTGACCTGATTATTTTAGAAATGACATCAGGTTATAAATTCTAAGAAGTATAAAGAAGAAAATTAGAATGGCCCGTATTGTATTTAAACCTGTTAATTTTGTTTTAAAAATACAAATAATATGTATCCTTAATTAAATATAGTTGTCTCTCAGTATTCGCAGATTGGTTGCAGAACCCTGTGGATACCAAAGTCCAGACATGTTGAAGTCTGATATAAAATTGCATAGTATAGTAACCTATGCACATACTCTTATACACTTTTTAATTTTAATTTTTTAATTTTAATCTTTTGAGTCAGAGTCTCACTTTGTCACCTAGGCTCTAGTGCAGTGGCACAATCATGGCTCACCACAACCTTGACCTCCTGGGCTCAGGTGATCCTCCTGCCTCAGCCTCCTGATTAGCTGGAACTATAAGCGAGTGCCACCATACTTGGCCAATTTTTGATTTTGTTGTAGAGACGAGGTCTTGTTATGTTGCCCAGGCTGGTCTTGAACTCCTGAGCTGAAGCGATTCTCCCACCTCAGCCTCCTAAAGTGCTAGGATCAGAGGCCTGAGCCACCATGCCCAGCCCTATATATTTTAAGGCATTTCTATATTACTTGCAATATTACAATGTAAATGCTAGGTAAATTATTATTCTATATATTTTTAATTTGTATTTTTATATTGTTACTTTTTTTTTCTAATATTTTCAATCTGTAATCTGAGGTTGGACAAATCTGCAAATACAGAACCTGTCGATGTAGAGGGCTAACTATATATTTTAGATACAAGGCTGTAAAATGAAAAAAATGTCTAACTCCCCCAACTCTAAGTCATTTTTTTTCAAAGGTAATTTTGGGAACAGTTTTTTTTTTGTCCTTCCAAAATATGAGTCAATTATGGATTTACCGGGACATAATGCCTATCTGTATTTTTAAATGTCAATAAACTATTTCCATTTGTCTATATAATTAAGTTATTCTGTATCTTGCTTTTTAAAATAATATATCTTAAACATTCTCTCATGCCAGTATAAGTTACTCCATCATTTTTTTAACATTATTAAAGTTGTTTCTACTTTTTGACATTAGAACATTACTGTGAACCACTTTGATACATATATTTTCAATAAACTTTCTAAGTATATTCATAGGGAAAACTTTTAGTGGAATTTTAAGGTTACAAATAACTGTGTATCTGGGTTCTCCAGCGCAACAGAATCACGTATGAGATATACACATTTTCTCTCTCATACACACACACGTGCGCGCGCACGTACATATGAAATTGGCTCATATGATTGTCGTGACTGACAAGTCTGAAATTTGGCACACTGTTAAGGTGGAAACTGTCAGACAGGAGTTGGTATTGTAGTCCAGAATTTCTTCATCAGGAAAACCTGCTTTACTTTATGGTCCTTCAGCAGATTGGATGAGGCCTACCCACATTATGGAAAATAATCTCCTGTACTTAAAGTCAACCTAATGTAGATGTTAACTATATCTACAAAACACCTCCGGAGCAGCACCTAGTGGAGGTGTGTTCCTTTTATTACAGTGTTCACCATGACCTGTGTGAAGGTCATATTATGTGATTGAATATTCTAGTCATTTTGAAGCCAGTGTAGTATTATAATCAGCTGATTTATCTGGAGGACATGCAAAGAAGAGACAGAAAAATTCCCTTTCTCAGGGTAAACAAACTCTAGCAACTTTTATTCATTTCCACCTGCATTAGCTCAATCATGCCATGATCTTCAAACCTTAGAGGCTACTTCTAACTGAATTGTTCTTACTTACCAGCCATCTTACTAAAGTTTCTCAGGGAACCTTTTGATCCACAAAATATCTATCCCCAAAGCATTCCATTATGCTTGCAGTTTGTACACAAGCAGACATTTATTGAATATCTTCTACGTTCTAGGCCACTTATTCAAACTTTTTAATAATTAATCTGTAAGGAGACTATTTAAATTAAATTAATTAAAATTATGGATCATATCATTATAGTGATCCATAAAACGAGACAGCTCCTTTATGTACTATACTGGTTTCAGAAGTTTCCAGATTTCCACTTGAATCTTGCTGAACTGGGACTGTGTGCTGTTCCAACATGATTTCTCTCTTTTATGATGTTTTTGAGGTTAGCAACCTGAGATTGGATTGGACTAGCTGGAATCTGGAGTCCGGGTCAGGATCCACCCTAGTACTGTCTTTCCTTTCTTTTCTGGGTAATATCAGGAAATTTTGGATTTAGCAACTTTTCTCATTATTTTGCACTTTACCATGGATACAGTGACCAAACTCTTCTGGGGCTGAATCTATCATTTCTAGGTTTCATTCACTTGTTAACAGTTGGCAGTATTGATGGTTTGGCAACCTACTTAAGGCTTCAGGGATTTATCATCCTCTGCCCCTTCTTTTTTCTTCTCTCCATGTAATGTCTTAGCCATATTATTATGAGTCTAAGATAATGCTAGCAACTCATAAACTTGAAGATGGTCTTGATATCCCTGAAACAGATTAAAAGTAATGACTTCAGGTTTTTAACCTATTCTGCTACTGTGTGACTTTGGATAAAATGGGAACTTATCTAGACATGGCTTCCTCATCCTAACAAATTGATAATTTCCAAGGTACATTACAAACAGTTTGTACATAAGCAGACATTTATTGAATATCTTCTACATTCTAGGCCACTTATTCAACCCCTTTTAATAATTAATCTGTAAGGAGAATATTTAAATTACATTTATTAAAATTAACATTAATTTCTGTTGAACAGAAAAAATTAAATACTGACGAATAGGATTTTGTCAGTAGGGTTGAACTTCAGAGAGCCACAAACTAGTGAAATATCTAAGATTTTTTGCTCCTCAATAATGAATGAAGCTTTGCCTATTTGGCAGTGATAATGTCTCTGTTGAAAATACATATAAGAAATTCTATTTTATTATCTATAATTAATTATATTATTTAATATCTTGAATATTAAGATACAAATTAAAGCCAAAGTTCCAGCGTACTTCTGTATTTTTTTTGTTACTTTGAAAACCTTATAACTTTGGGAAATTTTCTGTAAGTTTATTGTGAATGAAAAGTGATGAAAATATTTAAGTAGGAGTACATTCTTGTGATAGGAATTTTATATTAACATTTCAGTTAATAGGTAAGTCTGTTGCCATGTGACATATGGTGAAAAGCACATGAATAATAAGTGTATACCCTGATGAGTTTTCCTACAAAGTGACTATACTCACTTAACAAGTGTTCACATCAGAAAGTCAATTATTGCCAGCTTCCCAGAATCCTCTCGTGTTCCCTTGCGGTTATTATTCCTCCTTTTCCCCAGCCAAGGGTTACTCCTCCTATCCTGATTTTTTTAATATCATAATTAGTTTTGCTTCTTTTTAATTTTTAATGGCATCTTATGGAATATGCATTTTTAAAAAAAGTTTTTGGTTTGTCGTATGCTCAAATTTTGAGAAATGTATTCATGTGCCTGTAGTTGTAGTTCTTTTTCGTGGCCAACAGTTATTCCATTTTTAAGATATACCTCTGTTTGTCTCCTACTATTGATGAATACTTGTGTTGTTTTTATTTTTTTGGTTTTTATTTTTTTGGTTATCGTAAAAAGCATACTTCTGTTTATCTTTTCATGAACATGAATATTCATTTATGTTAAGGAAATACCTAGAAGTAGACTTTCTGAGTCATCTGGTGTGTATATTTTCAGTTTCATTAGATACTTTCAGTTTTCTGAAGTGGTTGTCCCAATTTATATTCCTAACAGTGGTATATGAGATTTTGAGTTGTGCTGATCTTTACCAATAATTGGTATTATCTGTCTTCATTCTTCTCATTCTTATATGTATCGGGGTATGCTATTCTAGGTGTAATTTGCATTCTCCTGATAACTCTGCATCTTTTTTTCAGTGTGTGATAGTTATTTGGATGCCTTCTACTCTGAGGTAGAAAAAGACTTTGAGTCTTTTGCTAAATTTTTCTATTGGATATATAATGTTTTCTTAATGATTTGCAGGGTTTTTTTTTGTAAATTCTACATGAGTTGTCTTTTAGAAACATGTGTTACACATATTTTCTCCTACTTTGTGGCTTGCGTTTTCATTCTTGATAGTGTCTTTTAATAAGTAGTATTAATTATGACTAACTTCAGTTTTTGTCTTTATGGATAGTTAACATGTTTTCTGTCTTGAACAAGAAATTTTTTCCTTTGCCAAAGTTATAAAGATGTTCCTTTGTGTTTTCTTCTAGATTTATTATTTCGTATTTTATACTTTGTAAACCATCTGGAAATGGTTGTTCTGTAGGGTGTGAGGTAGAGGGGGTTATGATTTATGTTTTTTCTATATTATTATCAGTTATTCCAGTATCATTTATTGAAAGACCATTTTGTCCCCATTACATTGTCACTCTTGTCATAAATCAGATAGCAGTGTATGTGGGTCTGTTTATGAATTCTGTTCTATCAGTATGTTTTATCTATTATTACTGTGGTACCGCACTGTCTTGATTACTCTCAACTGTTACTATAGGTCTTGCTATCTGATATAGTTACTGTAGTCCTTGGTAAAGGTCTCCAGCCTTGACAACTCTTGGCTTTTTAAATTGCCATATAATTTGTGGATTCAACTTTTCAACTATATTGAATATCATACTATTAAAAATATCTAATAAATATTTACTAAAAAATTTGTATTAATATTTTGTGGAACTAATGAATATATTTGAGGAGAAGTTAATTCCTTAACAATATTGAGTCTTAAAATAGGTAAATATTGCATGGCCCATTTATTTAGATCTTTAATTTCCCTCAAATTTTTGAAGCTTTCAGTGTAGATATCTCAAAATTATTTTATTTGATTTTTTTACCTGGTATTGAGTCTTTATAATATTATAAAGGTAAAAAAAATTATTTGTTTGTTATCGATCTATAGAAATACAGTTGTGTGTTGAATTTTTCACACATTTATTCAAATGATTTTTGTGTGATTTTTTTTGTTTTTTGGTTTTTTTTACTTTTTTTCTGTATACAATCTGCAGTAATGGCAGTTAGCTAGCAAGCTAACATGCTTGCCATCTTTCAGTATTTTTTGTGGTAGGTACTGGCTAGGACCTCCAGCACACTATTGAAATAGAAGGCGAAAGGTGATATTGGTCATTTTTGTCTTTTCCGAAATCTTAGGGAGAGGATTTTCAATAATTTGTTACTTGTTGTAGATTTTCTTTGGCTACTTTACTGAATTAAGTAAGTTTCTTTTTATTCTTGTTAATGATTTTCATCATGGCTTAATGTAAAATATCAAATGCTTTTTTGTCATCTTATGATTACATGATTTTATTTGTTTTTCTGTTATCTGAGGTAAATTACTTTCATTTGAAAAAATTAAATGTTAAATAAACTTTGCCTTTCTGGAATAAACCCTATTTAGTTGTGATATATTGTCCTTTTTGTATATTATTGTATCATACTAATATTAAGATAACTTAAATTGTGTTCATGAAAAAGATTGGTTTATAATTCTCTTTTCTTGTAATATCCTTGACAAATTTTGGTACAAGTTGGAAGGTGTTTCTTCTTTTTTTAACTTTTGGAAGAGTTGTTTTGAATGATATAAGTAGAATCTGTAGAAAAGTCTACTTCTGTATTAAAAATTTGTGTCATTTTACTGTCTTGACAAATTTTGCTAAGATCAACTTTATTGATTTTTCTTTTTTTGTTTTTTTTTAAATTAAATCAATATTTTTTTATTATGGTTTTGTGGGGTACAGTTAAGTGTTAGGTGCACAATTACGTTTCATTCAGGCACCCTGTTGATAAGAGGTGTTTCCCCTTCCCCAGACAGATATTTGCTACTGTTAATCCCATCTCCCTCCCCCCCATAGTTAACAGTATTGTACTGTTGAGTGTTTCTCTTTTAGTGATAGTTTTGTTCTTTGTTATTTCCCTTCTGTTCCTTTTTTTGGGAAGGTTAATTGTTACTTATTTTTTAGCTTCTTTAGCTGGAGACTTAGATTACTGATTTTTTATTTCTAATTCTTTATTATATGTTCTTGTAAGTACTCAGAGGTTTCAATATGTGCTGGGAAAGGCAATCTCATGTACACAGCACACAGCCCTTCCACCTTCTCTCACCACATAAAAATGGGCCTTGGGTCTGAAATACTTCCTTGCCAAGAGACAGAGTCCTTATAGCCTGTGCTGGGCCTATCAACTTATGGGGAATATTTTTTCATGTTTCAGATTCAGTGTTTGCTCCTTTCCATGCTTAAGCATGTTTGATGTGTCACATGGCCCACCTAACTACTATATTCCCCCGTGGGTGGGGATGGGGTTGTTCTGCTGTAGCACAGGAGAGGTGTGTGCATGCCAATTGTTTGCATTGGCTGCCAGGAGGAATCTCCTGGCCATGGGGGACCATCAACCACTACTAAAACTGGTCTTGCTCTGTTTCTTTGTGAGTAAAGCGTTGTTCAATGCAGTGCTTGAGTGTGCCCTGTGTTTTCTTTGGTGACTGCGAAACCAAGATAAAATTAACAGAAGTTCTAGGACTTCTGATAATAGGTGACAGATGCCACTTGGTCGACAATATGCGTTTATTATTCAGTTCAAGATGTTTTCTAGTTCTCATTTTTTTCTTTGTATCACAGATTATTTAAATGTATATTTGATTCATTTTCAATGAGTAGGTAAATTTTTAATTTTTTAAAAAATTATTGTAAAAAGTGTTATGACCATTTTTATTTAATATATATAGATTAATGTCTAGCTCATAGCCACTGTAGTTAGAGAATATATTTTGAGTGATTTTGATCCTTTGATATTTATTGAGACTTTCTTTATGATCAAGCCTGTGTAGTAATTTTGGTCACATTTTATGTAGCCTTGAAAATATTCTCTTTTGGGATACAGTGTTCTATGTAAGTCAGTTAAATTGGATTTTTAGTTTTTCTTGTGAAGATATCTTACTACAAAATTATTTTTCTTTACTTTAAAAATATGAGATTTTGAATGGTATGCTCAAGTTTCCAACAATTATTATGGGATTTATTTAATTCTATAAGTTTTTGCTATATATATTTTGAAACTGTTATTGAATGCATACAAATTTAGAATTCTTATATCTTTTTTTTTTTGAGTTGGAGTCTCACTCTGTCGCCCAGACTGGAGTGCAGTGGCCACTCCTGGCCACCGCAGCCTCGACCTGCTGGCTCCGGTGATCCGCCTCAGCCTTCCGAGTAGCCGGAATTACAGGCATGCGCTACCACGCCCGGCTGATTTTTTGATTTATTGTAGAGATGAGGTCTCGCTGCCCAGGCGGGTCTCAAACCCGCGGGCTCAGGCAATCCACTCACCTCAGCCTCCCAAAGGCGTGGGATTACAGGCTGAGCCACCGAGCCCGGCAGAATTCTTATATCTTGGTGGATCATCCCTTTAGTCATTATAAAATATCCCACTTTATCTCTCATAATATTTCATTAAGATCTACTTTGTCTGACATGGGGTAGCTACATCAAGCTTTCTCTTACTTGTCTCTTGTAAGCAGCATATCACAGTTGTTCTTCCATATCCATGGTTCTCTCATTTGTGGATTCAACCAATTGCAGATTAAAAATATTCAACAAAAGAAAAAAAGGATGGTTGTGTCTGTAATGAATATGTAGTTTTATCTTGTTGTTATTTGCTAAATAGTGAAATAACAATAGTATAACAATATTTATGTAACATTTACATTGTGTTAGGTATTACAAGTAATCGAGAGATGATTAAAGTATATGGGAGAATATGCATATGTTACATGCAAATACTACACCATTTTATGTAATGAGTTTGGTATTCATGAATTGTGGTATTGGGGAGAGGTCCTGGAAACAATCCTCTTTGTATACCAAGGGCGACTGTAATTTTTTTGTATACTTAGTTTTTTAATTGGCTTACTTATTGAGTTCTTTTACATTTAATGCAACTAATTGTTGGAGTTGTCTCTCTTCCATCTTACTATTTTTTTCCCCTTTTAGTACATCTGTTTTAAATATTCCATTCTCTCTCCTTTTGATATTTTTAAAGTTTTAGAGGGAGTGGCAAATATACTTAAGCAATTGTAGTATGTTTCAGTAAATGGTATGAATAGGGTACTAGAAAGCACTGGGATGTATTTATGCCTTATATGAGTATAGGGACTGTTTAGAAGAGTGCTAGAATTTTCAAGGAAGTTAGAAGTTAGTGAGGGGTAGAAAAGGAAGGAAAGTTAATCAGGTAGATTGCTAGATAGCTGAAGAGGTATCAATGAATTTGTATGCCATAAATAGTTTGAACTTTATCCTCTAAGCAGTGTGGAGCCACTTGAAAATGATTTCAATCATGTTCATATTTGTATTTCAGATAGCTTATTCTGGCAGGGTAGAGTGATTTTTCCCCCCATGGTGGGAAAGTGGGTGGTTAAACTGGCAGTGAGGCTGTTACAATACTACAAATAAGAGATTAACAAGGTCTTGGATTAGAGTGATGGCAGTGGGGGTGGAGAAAGGAGAAGAGATTTAAGAATTACCTACAAAGTAAACTTTTCAGGTGTGAGGATGAAGAGGGAGTAGTCAAGGATGACTTCTGTAGATTATCTAAGTGGATGGAAGATGGAATAAATTGGTACCATTGGATGATTTATCTCTGGTCTTGAGCAATTTTATTATGATGTGCCTTGGTATAGTTTTCTTCATGTTTCTTGGCTTAGGGCTTGTTGAGGTTTTTTTTAATCTTTAAATTATACTTTTTCATCAAATTTGGAAACTTTTAGCCATCATGTTCTTTTTCTCTCCTTTGGGGATTTGACATATATACTTGAAATAGTTTGAATTATTTAAATCTTGCTTTTAAGATTTGTTGGGTGGGACCAGTACTACCTGATTAATTTTCCTTCCTTTTCTACCCCTCACATAACTTCTAACTTCCTTGAAAATTCGAGCACTCTCCTAAACAGTCCCTATACTTATATAAGGCATAAATACATCTCAGTGCTTTCTAGTACCCTATTCATACCATTTAGTCTAGGGCTAATCATTCCTCATTACTTACTCAAGACCCTTCTGTGTACTTTACTCATAAGCCTACAAATTAAGTGATTTTTTGGTCTGGCTAATAGGAGCAGGGACTGTCTTTCCTCTAATCCTTTTGGATGGTTTTTTCTTCAGCCTTGGGTAGTTTCCTCATATATATGTTTCAGTCAGTATACTTCTTAAATACTCAGAACCATTTGCAGATTCTCTAGAATTCTCTGTCTCTGTCTCTTTTTCTGTTTTAGGACTTTGCTATTCATACTCTACGTACCTTAATCTCCTCCGATTCTCACTTTATCTCAACTCAAGAATCCCACACAGCTCTGTCTAGGTTCTCCTTTCCTTTGCTGTGTCCTATTAATTCTCTCAAGGCATTGAGCTGGGGCAGTGGTAGAGGTGACTTTGTTTCCAGTGTTTCAGGGATCATTGTTTTCTGTTGTCTGAGGTTGAGTCTTGAATGTTGTTTTTCATGTATTTTGTCTAGATTTTTTTTGGGGGGTGGGTAGGGTAGATGTTTCAAGTAAAAGGGTAAATCGTCTCCCTGTTACTCCTTGGCCAGGAATGAAAGTGGCCAGTAGATAATTTAAATGAGTTATTTTTCAATCTTTTCTCTAGCATTAGAACCTTTTATTGAAATAAAATCTTATGCCAGAGTCCAATATATAAAACAGATAAGAGCAAGATGGTGATAGTGTAGTGTGTATGCTGGGAATATAGCAGAGCTTTACTCACTTGGCTTTATAAGCCCAGTTTGAAAATCACTTATTTAGGGAGTACAAATAAGTATATAAAAAATAAGCAGATGAGACAATATGTTAGTTATTAATGAAAGAAATAAACAATCCAGGAAAGGAAATTTACAGTACACCTCATTTTGGGGTTTGGGAGATACATACCCACATAATATAATTTAAGATTGATAAAATATCCACTGTTAACTCTATTTGGATAAATGAGGATAGGATGAAAGGGGGAGGAGGGAGAGAGAGAAAATGATAAGAAAGCTCAATCTTTCACATTATCTATGTGTAGACTTATTACAAAAAACAGTTTAAGAATGATATTTAAAAATAAGTAATTAAATAACTTGAGAGTTGGAGGTGTTTGAGGGTCTACTGTTGATTGTTATCAAACTTTTAATACTGGTTAACTTTTTAAACCATGTGTCACATGGTGCATATATTGCTTGATAAAATTACCAAAAAAATAGCAGATGGAAATATTGAATATAAAATTCTCTTTTAAGAAACTTGGCTGGGAAGGGAAGGAGAAGTTGGGTGGGATACATGACCACATAATCTATTTTTCAGTCTTATAGTACCTGAGCCTTTTAACTCCTTCTCTACTATTTTTAAAACTATCCTTAAATTTTATCATTTCTTTTATGTTTTTGAATTGATTAACACATGAATCTTACATAGCTGTTCTACATTACGTGGGTTGCTAATAGACAGTCTAGAGTTCCTCACTGATGCTTTGGTTAGTTACATAATGTAAGTTAAATATATAATTTTCTAACATACTCAAAAGTTGAGAACAAAGTGAATATTTATATATCCATTATCCAGAATCCACATTTGCTTCATTTACTTTTTAAGTAACCCTTTTGAAATATTTTAAAGCAGATCTCAGACTTCAAGTCATTGTCCTTGTGTATTTTAGTATGTATAAATAGAAAAATAGATATTTTCTTATGTAGTCATAACACTATTGTCACACCAAACAAAATTAGTAGTAATTTCTAGGTATCCTTAATAGTCTACATTGTAGATTCTTTTTTGTTGTTGTACTTCTTTGTGGTGTTTATTTAACACCTATATTTTCCTAAAGATGGAAAAGTTTAGAAGCTTGATTAGATTTCAAGTCATGGGAAGTTTATTTCACATTGCATCCCATCAGCAGGTATAACATATCTGGTTGTTTAGTGAGGTCAGGGATGACAGTTGATTTCCAAGTGGCTCCTGCCATTATTCATTTTTCATAAACCTTTCATATAATAGTTTTACTTATTGAAGATTGTTGTCTTTGAATAGTTATTTTATTGGGAGTTGTAAAATATTGATTTTCTAGTTTTCTTGTTCCAAATTTGTCAGAATTCTTTGGTAGATAACTTTTTCTCATTAATTAGGACTGCTTAGATATTATGGAATGCAATTCATAGAAAATGTAGGATAAATGCTTAATTCTATCTTCAGAATAAGAGTGATGCCTTCATTAATATTAAGCAGTTTAGAAAATTTTATTTTTTTGAGTGGAGTCTCACTGTGTCACCCAGGCTGGAGTGCTGTAGAATGTTCACAGCTACTGCAGCCTTGATTCCTGGGCTCAGGTGATCTTTCCGCCTCAGTCTTCCTAATAGCTGAACTGTAAGGCATGCACCATCACGTCTGGCTAATTTTTTGATTTATTGTAGAGACAAGGTCTTGTGGAGTTGCCCAAGCTGGTCTTAAACTCCTGGGTTCAGGCAGGCAATCCTCTAAGAACTTCACTTCCCAAAGTGCTGGAATTACAGGTGTGACCCACTGCTCCAGACCAGCAATTAAACACATTTTTAAAGAGATTTTTGGATTGTTGGAATTTGTTGAAGGGTAAGTTTAAATCCTGTCTTTAACTAATATATATTTTGTTTTTAAAATCATGTGATGTAAAGCAGAAAACAAATTTAGAATCTGTTATTAACTTACCTAGTATTTAAGCACTGTTAATATTTAAACTCAAGATTAGAGGTGATTAGGAGCTCATTTTGCCAGCTTAGAGTTTAACACATTTTAGGGATTAGAGTTTAACAGAATATAGTTAGTCATACAAAACCAAACACATATGTAGAGTAGTACTAATGATACAGATTTTTCAGGGCAACCTGGGCTTTGAGGGTATCAGCTCAATATGACGGCCAGCCAAGCCCCAGAGTCAGCTTGATGGGCTGGCAAGCCTAGCCCCAGGAGTGTTGGCTCCAGTGGGCTGGCAAGCCAAGCTCTAGAGTGTTGCAGCCCCCAGAAGTGTCTCAGCTACCAGCTGCTAGCAGCTCTCCTGGTTCAGCTGGCTTGGTTGACTGGCAAGCCAGCTTCTGGCGTGCATGGCTCTAAGCTCTTCTGCACCAATGATCTTCTGCAACTCTTCAGGTTGAGGGTCTTGTCTCCTGCCCAGGAGGATTCAGGGATACAGACAGCTGGAAAGTGAGAAAGCAGGATTTACTGAGAGGACCCAAAGGGATTGCCAGTCTGGGTGCTGAAACCTGGTGCTTATATAGATCTAAGACCACACTGATTGGCTAGCACTAACCGTTAGCTGATTGGTTGGTACTAGCTGTGCTGATTGGTTAGTACTAAGGCCCAGCTGGCAGGAGGCAGGGGCCTAATGGTGATCTGATTGGTCGTACTTGCCAGCAAGTTGATTGGTTGTTTTTCTATCCTGGCAGTAAGCTCTGGCTTGACAGGCTCCTAGGGAGCTTGTCTATAAACACCAATATATCAGCCCTAGAGGCCTGCTGGAAGGAAGGTCACTACATTGTTACTGGGGGACCCGCCTTGTCTGTCTGCTTAGCCATTCTCTAGCTATCTCCTCTCTAACTCACTTGAAAGAATAATGTTGAATGGCATTTCTGACTAACTAGATGAAGTCTTTTGACTATTTTTAGGTGTGAAAAGAGAATTTGTCCAGAAATGATGTTATTTAACATTTAACTATCTGGATTTAAGCTACTTTTAGAGAGACTTATTAGAAATATTGTTTTGAAATATTGTTTTAACATAGAGATTTTATCTTAGTTTTATGATTTAATCACAAATCATATTGCTTTTTTGTGTTAAAACTTAAATGTATAGTTAGCTACATTTAACAGCTTATTGCTTGCCAATCTTCTAAGTGCTTTTAGGTATATTAACTCATTAATCTTCGTGACAATGCAAAACATAGATTCTAGTATACTGATTTTATATATGAGGAGATAGAGACATGTAGAGAGGTTAAGCGACTTACCTAATTTACTCAGTTTGTAGATAGCAAAGCTGGGATTCAAATTCAAGCAACTTGACTTTGTGGCTCATCCTCTGAACTGTGTCAGAAGTACTTGACAAACAGTACAGGATAAAACCCTATTTAAAAGGAGCTAAAAAAAAAAAAAGGAGCTCCGTGAGGTTTGTTTTTTATTCCACTTCTACTGAGATGGAATTTTTTATTTCTAGTATATACTTAATATAGTATACCTATCTGAAATATGTCTGGCATATTTTAATAGTATATTTTGTATGATTCAGCATATTGAATTACTTGTGGTTTGTATATGAGGTGGGAACCATGCAAGGGTAAGAAGCATTATCCGTATATCTTTAAATTCTGAAGTCATATTCTCCAGCCAGAGACCAGTAGAAACACAACCTGTAGTTGAGCAAGTTGAGTTTATCACTGACTGCAGTAAGGGAACTTCATCATGGAGAATGGTTGAGATATGTCTGGGTTCAAGATAGGAGGATATTTCTCTGGATTGGGTGCTGTCAGGAAGGAAGTGGGACAAGTCTATGACATGTTGAGTATCTTAATCTTACATAGAAGGCTACAAGAATGAAGCAGGGTCAAAGTTATGACTGGAGAAAGAAGCGTCAGTCACTCACATTAGCCAAGATAGAGAGATGCTTGGTAATCTTTGTGGTTTGGACAAAGTTCATAATTTTGACTACGTTCAGACATAATTACAGAGTGTTTTTTTTATTGATACATTATGATCATGCAGTGGCCTCATAAGATGTTGAATGTTGATGTTCTGTAAAATTGTTTATATTCAGTAGGACTTCAAGGCTAGCTGTGAGTACCAGTGCTAGTTGCTGGGTTATGTTTATTTTTCTCAGTAATTTTTTTCACAAGAAAACCAGGTTCATTGCAGAAAAAAACAAATTAGGAAGCATACATAAGCCAAAAGAAAAAGTTTAAACAACTTATGGAGAAAGAAGAAAATAAGAAGCAAGATTTAAACTACCTAATATTTTATTGAATATCTTTGTAGACATTTTATCTTTACTTATATGTAAAATATTTTTATAGAAGTGAGTTTACATTATTCATATATCATTTTTATTCTAGAGATTTAGTTTGACTATCATTTCGTTGCCAAGTATGTGGCTGTTGTGTAATACAGAAAGTTAGTGTTAGGGACTTTATGGCCCTGTTTCATCTTTGTAACTATTTAATTAGTGTTCAGTAATATATTTAGTAATCTTATTTGTCTCTAGCCCTTCAAGGGCAAGGATTTTTGTATGTTTTTGTACGTATACTTAAATATACAGTATAGCATTTCCAGTTATTATTATAGGCAAGCATGAGAGAATGCAATTTTTGTAAGACAGATGAAAACGTTAATACTGGTAACTATTACGTGTCAAATAGCTATTATTTGCTGTTAACATACAGAAAACAGAGTGATGATTTCTGAAATCTGGGAGGCCTACAATATAATTCATTATAAGCATTTCAGAATGTTAAACAGTTTCTTAATCTTTATTATAGTATTTTAAATATTGTATTTACATATGACATCTGAATAAATTACAGAATAGTTTGTGAATTATAAGAAGTAGCATGCTTTTCAACAAAGAGTTTAATTGGTGATTGGCATTCAGTTTACATGTACATACTTCTTGGCAATGCCTTCCTTTCATAGAGTTTTTTTGAAATCTAGGTAGAAAGCAATATTTGTATGTCTTTGCATATCTAAAAATAAAAACCATTATATAAACACTTGTTAGATGTATATTAATTTTAATAAATACTTTCAGATCTTTATCTGAAGATCTAAAGCTTTTTCATATTTCATTTATCACAACAATCTAATT
This sequence comes from Cephalopachus bancanus, assembly GCA_027257055.1. Lineage (NCBI taxonomy): Eukaryota > Metazoa > Chordata > Mammalia > Primates > Tarsiidae > Cephalopachus > Cephalopachus bancanus. The sequence continues at coordinate 8,263,730 of JAPVLO010000009.1, read as the reverse complement.
GAAATAAAAATGAATACCCTCTTAGCCATTAGTTAAATGCATATACACACTTTTAAAATGTATCTTCTATCCTTTTTTCTCGTTCTTGCCCAGTTATCTTGGAAAAATGTCCTTAACTTTTACTTTCACTTTTTTCTTTTCTCCCTTTTTTCCACTTGAGAGCCTCTAAGAATTCTGAAATATAATTGGGTAAATAGAAGAGTTGTTCTAGTGTCAGGTTAATACAGAGGAAAATGAAAATTACAACTTTTAAATAGATTTCAAGAACTAATATTGCTAATTACTTGTTTGCTTTTTAAATATGCCTTCTATGCTCAGATCTAAAAAAAGGACTTGAAGTACTTGACTTAAAGCTCTTGAAAAGTCCCAAAAGTCTCATTTAGAAAATACCATAGAAATCTCTCCTTCTATATCCTCCTCTTATTAAGGGTACATTTTTTAAATAGCCATGGCATTTTATTTTTTAATTTTTTTTGAGTTGGAGTCTCACTCTGTTGCCCAGACTGGAGTGCAGTGGCTGCTCCCAGCCACCGTAGCCTCAACCCGCTGGGCTCTGGCGATCCTTCCGCCTCAGCCTTCCGAGTAACCAGAATTACAGGCATGCTCTACCATGCCCAGCTGATTTTTTGATTTATTATAGAGATGAGATCTCGCCAAGTTGCCCAGGCGGGTCTCGAACCCTCGGGCTCAGGCAATCCACTCACCTCAGCCTCCCAAAGCGTGGGATTACAGGCTAAGCCACCGAGCCCAGCTAGCCATGGCATTTTAAACTATTAAAGTTTAAAATATTATAACTTGAGTGCTTAACGTGATATTTGATGCATGCTATGTTAAGTAATTTCTAAAGTTAGTACATAAAATTGAAGTTTTTGTAAGTTGGAGATTTACCATAATTGAAATTATGGTAGATTATATTTGGATATTTGTATACTTTTATAAGTAGTGAGCCATTCTAGGAAGCTGGAAGTGCTCTCATCCTCAGAGACTTTCTAGTATGTTGGACATACAATAAGTTACCTGCATATTTTCTCTCTCACATGTGGGCATGTACACACACATACACACACACAATGATTGCAAGGCAGACTGAGATACAACAGGTACCAAAAAAAGTTAAATAGAAATATTGCAGACTGAATAATTAATACTTTTGGATCAAGGAAAACATGATGTTATAGAAATTAACATTGATATTACTGTTTGTTTAAATCTAGAATTAAAATTATAGATGTTAGACATAGTTATATCAAAAGATGGCTCTTTTATGTTAAAAAGTTGGCTTTCTTTCAATTAGTATATAACTTATTTCAAGTTATTTTCTGTTCTGTTTCCTAAAAATAGCTAATTGCTTTTTTTCCCCATTTTTCTTTTTTTGACAGCTCTTCACAGATGGAATCACAAATAAACTTATTGGCTGTTATGTGGGTGATACCATGGAGGATGTAGTCCTGGTGAGAATTTATGGCAATAAGACTGAGTTGCTAGTTGATCGAGATGAAGAAGTAAAGAGTTTTCGAGTTTTGCAGGCTCATGGCTGTGCACCACAACTGTACTGTACCTTCAATAATGGACTATGCTATGAATTTATACAAGGAGAAGCACTGGATCCAAAGCATGTCTGCAACCCAGCCATTTTCAGGTACATCTCTTTTTCTAAAATTTTCTTTTGAAAAATAAGACTGTTAAGTACGTTAAGGAAATAGTTTTAAAAATTGCCTTTTCTTTCTTTGAACAACTACTTGATCAACTTATAAGCTTTCTTTAGTTAGGGTTTTTACTTTTCTTCCACTAAAAATAATTAAATTCCTTCATATGAGGGAGGGACCCAGAAAAACACGAATTATCTTTTAGAAGGCAGGCCTCTTGTAGTACATTCAGAATTTGTTCCTGTGGATCAAATGGTCAACCAAAGTTTTTTTTTTTTTTTTTTTGAGTTGGAGTCTCACTCTGTCGCCCAGACTGGAGTGCAGTGGCCACTCCCGGCCACCGCAGCCTCCACCTGCTGGGCTCCGGCGATCCTTCCACCTCAGCCTTCCGAGTAACCAGAATTACAGGCACGTGCTACCACGCCCGGCTGATTTTTTTGATTTATTATAGAGATGAGGTCTCGCCAAGTTGCCCAGGCGGGTCTCGATCCCGCGGGCTCAGGCAGTCCACTCACCTCAGCCTCCCAAAGCATGGGATTACAGGCTAAGCCACTGAGCCCGGCTCAGTCAAAGTCTTTATCTGAAAATTTTGAGAAGGTTGCCTCACAATTTTGCAGAAGAAACATCCTTAATTGTGGCAAACAGATGACTGGTTCTTCCACCATGACAAGGCACCTGCCTACAGCGTGCTGAATGTTCGGAAGTTTTTGAACCAAAACAGCATGACCCCTGTGCCCCCCTCCCTATTTTTTCACTGGCTCTCACCCTAGCAATCCCTAGCAACTTTTTTTTGTTGTTTACCCAGGTGAAAAAGTTTTCAAAGAGAAACAGTTTTTGCTGATGTGGAAGAGGTGAAATGAAAATTGGCAGAAGCACTAAAAGGCATCAAAATTGACAATTTCAAAAACTGTTTTGAGCAGTGGAAAAAGTGTCTCAATAGGTATATTCCATAAAAAAAAGAATACTTTGAAGGTAACTGAGATTTAAACATGTAGGAATAAATACATAATTTTTTATAAATAAATTCCAGGTTTTTTTGGCTCCCCCCTTGTATTTGCAGTTCTCATTGTTGATTCTTTGCAGAAGAAAGGATTATAAGAGGTTTTGGATTGACCTGCTGCAGAGAGTCAGGCCTTCCCCTTAATTTTTAAAAAGTAGTATTAGAATTGAAATGTTTTACATTTTCTGTTGCCAGTTGCTTAATTGTACATTTCTTATCACCAATTACTCAACTGTTCGTATTTTCAGAGGCTTTACTTATTAAGATTATATTCATTTTGTTATCACTTCTTTGTTCTTATAGTTCTTCATTATTAAATTCAATATATTATGTTTTCCACAAAGAATAATGTCTTATATATACTTGATCATTTTTCTAAAATTGCCAATTTAAAATTTTCTTTCTGTTCTTGAAAAAAACTAGAAAATTTGCTTGATTTGAAAACAGCGGGTTAATTTATAATTGAGCCATCAATTCTCAACCATTTAGGTCTCAAAATCCTTTAAAGCTCTTTAGGTTTGTTGAGTTCCCAAAGAGCTTTTGTTTTAGCATTTTATTTATATTTACCAATATTTACTATATTAGACATTATTAAAACAAATTTTTTAGAACACAGGAATATCAAGGATATATCCTGTTAGCTATTAGTGTAATTACATTATCATATATGTAGTCTCTTGAAAACTACACGGTATACTCATGAGAGAATGAGAGTGAGAAAGGTACATGTCTTGTGAAAATAGTTTTAATTTTACAAACCTTCTGAAAGGGTTTTGGGCCTCTGGGGGTCTCTGGATCATACTTTAAGAATTGCTGTAGTTCTAGCTACTTGGAAGGCTTAGGCGGAAGGATTGCCTGAGCCCAGCCGATCGAGGCTGTGATGGCCATGAGTGTGCCACTGCACTCCAGCCGGGGCAACAGAATGAGACTCCAACTCAAAAAAAAAAAAAGAATTGCTAAGTCAGTACACTGGTAAAATTGAAATGTACCAGTATTGTTTACTTATTGTAAACCTGTATCAAGTAATAGATTAACATATTTTGGCATAGAAATCTGTTCAAATCTTAGTTTTTAGCCATTAGATAGATATATTCTTGTCTTACATGAGTGTACTCGTAAGATATATTGAAGGATCCTGATTAGTAGGCATATATTTGCTCTTTTGTGTCAGTTTTTTGGTGGACTTTAGGCTTGCATATATTTATTTATAAATCCTCAAACTTGTTCACAATGGTTGAGAAATACCTATACAATAGGATACAAATGAATAGATGCATAAATTTGACCAAAAGAAAAGCTGCGGTTAGATTCAGATATAAAAATATATTCTATAAGGTTGGTACAGAGGAGCCATATGAGTTTCCTTGCAACTAAAGCATAGAGAAAATCATTCGTTTTAAGATAGTGTCCACAGGCCCTGCAGTCTCCACTTTCCACTGAAAAATAGACTCCTGCTTGCCTGCTACCCAAGATCAGAAAGTCTGCATGCCCATGAGTGTTGGTGCCCATTTGGACTTTCACAATCAAACATGGCAGCAAAGACGTGACTATCAAAAGCTACTAAGTCTTGGTAAAGTATGCTCGTCTACTTGCAAGATACTGGCAACATTATCATCAAACAGCGGCTTGCATGCAAAGCCACCAGAACACCTTCAAGAAGGCCATGGAATCCTATTTCAATTCCTTATGGTACTTTACTCCTGAAGTGTTTATGGTAAGGAAGGTGGATATCTTTAGTCCTTCTTTGACTATTATGTGGGGTCCTAGGCCTCCCACTGAAGTAACTCACATTACACAGATGGTCTGAGTACTCCATCATGTCAATAGGATCCAGACATCTGGAAGAGAAGATCAAACTTTTTGTCAGAAGAGGGGGAGATGAAACTGGATCAGATGGGTAAGCAGAATGTGACCTGAGCAATATGGAAATCACAGAAGAGTCCTGCCAGCACTTTATAGAGATCAACAGGCAGAGAGGAGAAGAGCCTCGTCAGTCTCAGCAGCTAAACAAGAAGTACCTGTGTGACTATGTAAATGTCCATCACTACCCGTACTACAATATCTATTGGTCAGTGGAACCCCCCCTGTCCAAGAGACCCAACGAGCTGCACCAGGCCAAGATGAAATGGAACAGCACTGCCAAGATGTGGGCCATGGAGGCTGCAGTGCAGCTGCACTTTGACCAGCACTGTGGCAGAAAGCAGCCCAAGTACTGGCCATTCATTTCCCTGAAGTTCTAAGTCCTGGGCAGAGGGACCCCTGGGAATGCTTTCTGAACAGGATCCCCTGCCACACTCCCTTTCTTTTGGATATACTCTCTTCATCTCTCCTTCTGTATGTTTTATCAGGGGAAGAGGGCATTATAATGAGAAATGAGCATGTTTATCACAGTTCCAGTGGGCCTGTCATGAGGGTAGGTGTGATATGTCAGCCACTTGGAAGTTATCTGGACTTACAAGGGGGAACCCAGAAAAACCCGGAATTAGTTTTTGGTGGGTAGACCCCTTGTAATACAGGATTCTCCTACTAGGTAAGTGGTTTAGGAATCCATCCACATTAGTGTACCAACTACCATTCAGTTTCAGTAAATTTTTTTTGGAGATCCTATCAATACATTTTCCCATTTCATGATGGGTGATTTATGAGGGCACCTGTCCACATGATGCTTAATGTTCAGCAGTTTTTAGCCAAAAACAGCATAATTCTTGTTCCCTATCCTCCCTATTTACCCGATCTTGCCCCGAGAGACTTTGTTTGTTTCCCCAGATGAAAAAAGGCCTCAAAGAAAAATGTTTTGCCTGTGTGGAAGAGGTGAAACAAAAAAATAACAGAAGCACTAAAAGGCATCAAAATTGATAAGTTCAAAAACTGTTTTGAGCAGTGGAAAAAGCATCTTTATAGTTGTATTATATCAAACAGAGAGTACTTTGAAGGTGACTAAAGTTTAAACATGTAAGAGTAAATACACAACTTTTTAAATAAATAATTACTTTTTTTAGGTCCTTTCTCCTATACTATTGCCAACATGGGAAACTTTCTCTTGACATAAAATTATAATTTTGTATATATTACACTAGTATAAATGGTTGTCAATAATAATGATGCTATCAGTAATAATGTTCAGTTTATTAAAGTTCTTCCATAGAGATACTGAATGAAAGGCCCATGGCCAAAAGACCTAAGAAAAAAGTTGCTTAAGGCTAATACCATTTTTACTGGTTTAGAAGTCTTAATGGCCTTTGTAAACACCTTCATACATTACACGTTGATATTTCTGTACACATTGATATTTCTGAACTATCTTTAAGATACCAAATGTAAACTTAGAGTTGAAGTGGGGACATTACTTTACCACCTGCCAGTCATAAGTTCAGATTTAGGAGAGTCTTACCTCCTTTTACTGTGTAGTTACATGAAGGAAACTGGACACCTGGGGCAGTTTTTTCTTTTTCAATTATGGTGGAAAGCTACGGAATCAGATGCCATGTTGAAATCCTGTATTAGGCAGTATAGCTTTTTTATTAAGAGAATGTTATGGAGCCAGATTGCCTAAGCTTTGTGATCTGTGTGAATTTGGTTATACTATTTAAACATTTTTTGTCTCAATTTCCTCATCTAAAAATATGGGAATATTACAGATTGCCAGGAGTTAATAAAAACAAAACAAAAACAACCACCTCTAGAGTTTGTTGTAAGGATTATGTTTGTTAGTATATGTGGAAAGCTTAGAACAATGCCTGGCATATATTAATCACTAAGTGTTAACTTTTATAATGATTATTATTTTTTTCTCATAAGACTTCTCACACTTTACCAGACTTTGGCAGAGCTTCTAAGCACTTAGACATTAATTAAAACAACTATTAAATATTACCTCGGCAAGTTATTATGGATACTACTAATTCATCGGCTTTGTTGTGCTTTTAGAGGTATCATTTTTGAATTTTAAAATTTAAACAGATTTTTGTTGTTTTTAGGTACCATTTACTTTGGTATATTATATAGTATTCTTTGAAGTATATGAAAGCAGCCTATGGATGTGACAAAATAAATATTCTTAACCACTAATCCCTCTTCCATGTTCATCTCAGACAATAGTAGCCAATCTTAGAACTCTTTGCTTCTGAATCTGGATATGACCTCACAATCTTTTCCAATCAGTATTCCAAACAATACTACCTGTTTGTTCTACCCGTTCTAGATTTATTAAGCCCTTCTTTTGCTTTTATTTTCTCTTATTTAAAGAAACCAATTTATATCAAAACTTCACGATTTTTAAATTAATACTAAAAATATTAGTAATTTGTAAATTGCCATTCTATTAGTAATTATCAAGACTTAATATGTTAAAAGTTGGAGAAATGACATTGAAATGATGATGATGATGGCAAATACTGATATACACTTAGTATGAGCGAGGCACTGTTCTAAACATCTTACATATATTAATAAATTCAACCCATAACAACCCTAGAGGATAGTCAATAGTAATCTCATTTCACTAGATGGGAAAACTAAGGTGCAAAGATTTTAAGTAATTTGCTTATGATCACATTACTAGTAAAAGTACTAAAAGAATACTAATGATAAGTAACTGAGCCGTTTTTACTCATTGAGAAAAGAAAATAAAATATAAAGGAAAATAGTAATATCTTTTTAAAAACACTTTCAAAAAACAACTTAGGAAAATTTGTAGATTTGAAGTGAGTCAACTCAAGAAGAAAATGACTTTTTTCTATTTATTTTTACCATTTCACATAATAATTGTTGTTAATTGTTATTACTCCTTCTATCTAGCTTTATTTTGGTACCCATTAACCAACTTCTCTTCATCATCTCCCTAGCTAGATCTGCTCATTCAGAATATGTATGTGATACTAATGAAGACATATACACACTTTATAAAAAGAATATACAGTTAGAAGCGAAACATCAATACTCTCAGTTGAATTCTATAATAATTGACTTATGTGATATATTGAATTGCCCCATAATTTTGAAGAAGAGAAGCAGAGTGGAGTCTGAGAAAGGAGTAAAAGAAGATGACAGTATGGAACACTGTGTGATAGGATTGATTAGTTACCATTATGAGTAGTCATATTTGCTGTTCAATTTATTTTGCTATTAAATTTGTTTTAAATTGTATTGTAATTCTCTTATGGCATTTAAAAGTGTTTAGCGGGTTTGTTAATCACTATAAAATACAGAAAATACAAAAAAACTAATTGAGGGAAAGGCAAGTTTGGATTAATAAAATGTTTGAATTATAAATGATTTTAAATAGGAATGCGGCTTCATCGTTTTCACACATGTACAGTGATATACTTTTTAAATACCAAGTAAGTGAATAAACTTGGTTCTAGAGCCCCAAGAAGATACTAGAGATGTAAATTTTGGGTGATATACTTCTTTAGCTTTTCTCTTTTTAAAAAAATGAATTTTGTGTGTCTGTGCTAGTAACAAGAATCTTGGATTTATTAAATAATAGTGGCTTATTGCCAGTTTGGGGTTAGATGTCACATTTTGATCCATTGTTATGAGCTTTAATATTTGAATATAATCATGACCTTTCAGAAACCTTGATTTGTATGCGAGGCTAATGTGCAGCCGGACTGATTCCTCACAGCTTCAGAAAATGTTGATTGAAATCAAAGTCCACAGTACTCTATTGTTTTACCTAATTCAGCCATAGCTATATGCCTATATTATGTTTATGATCAAGGTATGTGCTTTCACTATAAATGGTATATATTTATGTTTTATCTAGTCTGGGAGAGGAGGAAGAAGAATCCAAACAGTCCCTGTTGTGCTAGTAATTTACATTTTGTAACAGACAAAATGTACCCCTGGGGGAGGGGTAAGCTAAATAGTATACAAGAACTGAAAAGGGTTTCGAAAATGTACAGGTAGTTGATGTGGGCATACTTGGGAAATTAGGCAGTATTTCACTGAGTTCACATTTGAACTAAACTTTAAAGGACAGGATAGCATATTGGAAGTGAGGGAATGGTGTATAGTTAAGGACCAAGTTATACTAAATTAACAAGTTGTACTAAATTCATCTTTAACTGATAATCCCACTTATGGAAATTTATCATTATTTGTTTTTGAACTTTGTTGTAGCAATCAAGTATTACTGATACCTTCAGAACATTTTTAAAATTTAGAGGTGTTTAGGAATTTTTCAGATACCTTATCAGATATTTTTCAAACACTTGTCTCCTTTTGGAAATCCTGGATGAAGTTTAATTAAAAATATTAAAAATCATCCAGTGGCAAACATAATGGCAAAATATGATTTCAAATGAATTGTAGATGTTTATTAAAAAGCATGTTAATGTTACTGTAGTAGAACTGGCACATTGTGAGTTACATGTAAAATTGACAATGTTTCCCTTTGGAAGTCAGTAGGAAAATATATAATAATTCATGAAAAAAGTTATATGCTGTGTTTCTGGCAGCTACAATTAGAAATCTCTTATTCAGATATAATTAAGGTAGATCAACACAAGGAATATTATACTACATTGAAATGTTAATTTTGAATATTGTCTAATACATGCAAAATGACTGATGAGGGCTAAGAGGAAAAATCAGCTTAAAAATAGATTATTTAGCCATTGAAACTATAAAGAAAAGGTAGCTTAGCTGTAGCTACAATTCAGCAATAATTTGCTTATACGAAAACTCAAAGGGATATGTAAAGTGTGATACTATTGTATTGGGATGGTAGGATTAGAGATTATTTTTCAATTTCAAAAATTTTGTTACAGTACCTTTAATTTTTTAAAAGCTTTCAAGAGTGGTAACAATTAGCGAGTATTAGAGTTCTCTGAAGCCTTGAGACTTTCACATATTTAGCTTTAATAAATATGAAATTTGCCTTGATGTTACTGCAGTAAAACCTTACTGAGACTAAGTAAGAGAAGGATCATGAAAATTAGATATCTTTTAAGTAATTTTTAAATAACTTTTTTATGTATACAAAACATAAATTAACAACTTGTTAAATAATGCTTGTAATATATATACCAAACTATACCCAAGTGAAATTAATACACTAATGAAGAGATTTTTCCTTTAAAGATTTTTTTTAGAGGAGTTTTAGATTCACAGCAAAATTGAAAGAAAAATACAGATATTTCTCAAATTCCTGTCTTCTACAATTTCTCCTTTGATTAACATCCCCATTAGAGTAGTACGTTTGCTACAATTCATAAATCCACAATGATAAGTCATTATCACCCAAAGTCCACAGTTTACATTAGGGTTCATACTTGGTATTGTATATTTTATGAGTTTGGACAAATGTGACTACTATTATACTACTGTTATAATATCATACAGAGCATTTTCACTGCCCTGAAAAAATCTGTGATCTGCCCATTCATCCTTTTTTTCCGCCAACCCAGGGAAACCACTGATCTTTTTGTTCCTTCCATGGTTTTGCTTTTTCCAAAATGCCATATAGTTAGAATCATATCATATGTAGCCTTTTTAGATCGGCTTCTTTGACTTAGTAATATGCATTTAAGTTTCCTTCATGTCTTTTCATGGCTTAATGACTGATTTCTTTTTAAGACACTAAGTAATATTTCATTGCCTGGTTTTACAAAGTTTATTTATTCATTTACTACTGAAGTACATTTTGGTTACTTCCAAGTTTTAGCAATATGAATAACGCTGCTATCAGTATCCCTATGCAGATTGTTGTGTGTACATAAGGTTTTGTTTTATTGTTTAAAGATTTGTGGTGTACATGTGAGGATTTGATACATAAGTAAATTGTGTGCAGGTGACGTTTGGGCTGCTAGTGAGCTCTCTCTCCCCCTGGTAGTGGACATGGTACCCAATGGGTGGTTGTGTGCCCCTTATTACCCCTCCCTCCCTCCTTTATTAGTGCCCAGCATTTGTTGTTCCCACTTTTGTGCTTACATGCTCAAAGTTTAGGTCCCAGTTATGAGTGAGAATATGCTGTATTCAGTTTTTTGTTTCTGGGATAGTTCATTTAGAATGATGGTTTCTAGTTTCATCCATGTTGCTGCAAAGGGCATGATTTTGTTTTTCTTTATGGCTGCGTAATATTCCATCATGTACATGTACCACATTTTCCTTATCCATTGTGTGGACGTAAATTTTTCACTCCTTTGAGTAAATGCTAAACAGCATGATTGCTGGATCTTATGGTAAGAGTATATTTAGTTTTGTAATAAGCTGCTGAACCACTTCCCAAAGTGGCTGTGCCATTTTATATTCCTTGCTGTTGCTCCATGTTTTTGCCAGTATTTAATGTTGTCAGTGTTCTGGATTTTGGTCATTCTCCTGGGTATGTAGTGATACCTCATTGTTTTAACTTGTGTTTTCCTGATGATGTATGATGTGGAGTATCTTATCGTATGTTTCTTTGTCATCTGTGTATTTTCTTTAATGAAGTGTTTGCTAAGGTTTTTGGTCCTTTTTTTTTTTTTTTTTTTTGAGTTGGAGTCTCATTCTGTTGCCGGAGCTGGAGTGCAGTGGCATGCTTGCGGCCACTCCAGCGTCTACTTATTGCGCACCAGCGATACTTCCTCCTCAGCCTTCCAAGTAGCCGGAAGTATAGGTGGGCGCTACCATGTCCGGCTAATTTTTTGATTTATTGTAGAGACGAGGTCTAACCAAGTTGCCTGGGCTGGTCTTGAACCCATGGGTTCAGGCAATCCACTCGCCTTGGCCTCCCAAATTGCTAGGTTTACAGGCTGAGCCACCGAGCCCGACCTGATCCATTTTTAATTGGGTTGTTTGTGTTGTTATGACTGACTTTTAAGAATTCTTTGTATATTTTATATTAACAGTTATTTATCGGACATGTGTTTTGCAAATAATTTTTCCAGTCTGTGCTTTGTCTTTTTATTCTCTTGACAGTTCTTTGCAGGGCAGTTTTAATTTTGTTGAAGTCCAGCTTATCAATTTTTTCTTTCTTGGATCATGCCTCCATGGTGTTATATCTGAAAAGTCATTGCCAAACCGAGAGTCATCCAGATTTTTCTCCTGTGTTATCTTCTCAGAGGTTTTTAGTCTTGGATTTGACATTTAGGTCTATAATCCATTTTGAAATAATTTTTATAAGGGATGGTCTTATGAAGAGTCTGTCTAAATTCAGATTTTTGCGTGTGAATATTCAGTTGTCCAGCACCATTTGTTGAAAAGACTATCATTTTTCCATTGTATTGCTTTTGCTCCTTTGTTAAATATCAGTTGACTATATTCGTCCCTTGATTTTTTTATCTGTTCTTTGGAAAATGTCACTCTATCTTGATTACTGTAGTTATATAACCATTCTTGAATTTGGGTAGTGTCAGTCCTTCAACTTTGTTCTTCTTCAATATTGTATTGGATAGCCTGGGTATTTTGCCTGTTATAAACTTTATTAAAATTTGTTAAATTATTGAGTATTTTACTAATGTATTTTAATTGACAACTGTGAATTATGTATATTTATGCAGAACAATATTTATATAAACTTTGGATTTTATTTTCTGATATCCACAGAATAACTTGCTGGGATTTTGATTGGGGTTACACTGAATCTGTAGATCAAGTTGGAAATAACTCGGCAGTATTGAGTCTTCTTGTCTGTGAATATGGAATATCATTTATTTAGTTACCTAATTTTTTTCCCAGAGTTTTGTAGTCTTCCTCTTATAGAACTCGAGCTTTTTTTTTAGATTTATACCTAAATTTCATTTTTTTGATGTGCTACTGTAAAATGTAGTGCATTTGATTTTCTAAGTCAATTGCTGATGTTTAGGTAAGCAATTGATATTTACCTTATAGTCTCCATGCTTGTTATATTTGCTTGTTCCGGCAGTTTTTTTGTTGTTGTTTTTTGGTCAATATTTTTTATTTTTCTGTGTAGACAATCATGTTATCTGCAAAAAAAAGAAAAAGTTTTATTTTTTAATTTTCACTAAATATAGCTCTTCCTGCTTGTCTTACTGCATCAGCTAGGGCTTTCAGTACAGTGTTGAGAATAATTGGTGAAAGGGCATGCCTTTGCTTTGTTCCTGACTTAGTGGAAACTCATGTTTCTCACTATTAAGTAGGATATTAGGTGTAGTTTTTTTGTAGCTATTCTTTATCAAGTTAAGGATAGTCTCGCTCCCTCTATTCCTAGTTTACTGAGAGTTTTTATGATTAATGGGTGTTGGGTTTTGTGAAATGCCTTTTTTGATATTGTTAATAGGTTCATATGATTTTTCTTTAGTCTGCTAATGTAATGGATTACATAAATTAATTTTCAGGTATTGAGCTAGTCTTGCCCACTTGGGATAATCCTTAGTCAGGGTGCATACTTTTTTTTATACATTGTTAGATTTGATTTGTTAATATTTTGTGAGGCAAATATATTATAAAAATAGAAAATAAATAATCTTAAATAGGAAATATAAAAATTCAGCTTTTTTCTGTTATATATAAAATTTACTAATAGAAGACAATTGAAGTGATTAAATCAAGTCTTTTTAAGAAATATTTTTCTTTTTTAGTGAGCATTTGTTATTTAACAAAATTTTAGTTAAGTACACATAAAATAAAATTTACCATCTTGACCATTTTTTAAAAATGTATGACTTGTTAGTATTGTTTATTCACATGATTGTGTAACTTATTTTTCATATTATAAAACTGAAATTATTTGCTTGTTAAAGAAATCTCACTTATCTCCTCCCAGCTTTTGACAGCTATCATTTACTTTCTATCTTTATAAATTTGACTACTTTAGGTATATCATGTAAGTGGAATCATGAAGTATTTTCCTTTTGGTGACTGGCTTATTTCACTTAGCATGCAGTCTTTAAGGTTTATTCATGTTACAGCATGTGTCAGAATTTCCTTTTTTCAGGGCTCAATAATGTTCCATTGTATTTATATATTGTATTTTGTTTATTCATCCATGGATGGACACTTGGGCTGTTTTCACTTTTTGGCTATTGTGAATAATGTTACTATGAACATGGTTGTGTAAATATCTTTTGAGACTGTTTTACGTCTTTTGGATAAATGTGGAATTGCTGGATCATATGGCAGTTCTATTTTTAATTATTTGAGGAGTCATCATCAACTGTTTTTGGTATACAGTTCTTTCACCTCATTAGTTAAAAACTATTAGTCTGATTCTTTTTTTAGTAGGGCTCACTCTTTTACCCAGGCTGGAGTGCAGTGGCACAGTTATGGCCAACCAACCTTAGCCTCAACCTCCTGGACTCAGTTGATTCTTTCTTTTCAGCCTCCTGAGTAGCTGGGACTACATATGGGTGCATGCTACCACACCTGGCTATTTTTTTTATTTTTTTGTAGAGCCAAAGTCTCATGTTACCCAGGTGGATCTCAAACTCCTGGGCTAAGCCAGTCTTCCCTCCTTGTCCTCCCAAAGTACTGGGATTACGGGTGTGTGCCCCATAACCGTCCTAATTTTCTTAACAAAGCCATTCTTCACAAACTGCATGTTTTATTCAAGGCCAGTTTGTTAAAAATATTAGATACGTATGACACTTCTAATAGTGTATTGGATTTTTTAGTCTTTTATCAAAGCCTAGTTTTTAAGTATATATCTGCTATGGTTGCAACTTAACTATTTTTATCTCAGTACATGAGGAGATTTGTATTATTTTCAGCTATGATCTGAAAGTTTGTTTCCCCTCAAAATCTTTTTGTTGAAACTAGTCCCAGTGTATTAAGAGGTGGGGACTTTTGGAATATTAATCATGAGAGAGGCCCAAGGGAGCTTGCTTACCCCTTCCACCATGCAAAAACACAGCAAAAAGCTGCCATCTATGAGGAATGGCCCTCATTAGATACTAAATTTGCTAATGCCTTGATCTTGGACTTCCTGGTTCCAGAACTGTGAGAAAGAAATTTCTCTCATTTTTAAACTACTCCATTTGTGGTATTTGTGTTACAGAAGACTGAAAGAACTAAGATACTTTACTTGTTAATTTTGCAGCATAAAGTATAAAAAAGACCAGTAGTTATGAGACCTATAGAAATTGACTTGAATTCTAGACTTTGAGAAGAATTTAAGCAAGATGTGACTTCTTATTAAAGAACACGGGAAGTGTTTCAAATAGATGTTTATTTTCTTTTTGTATAGGAAATGATTACTTTTGTTACAATTTTTATTACATGAGATTTTTTAAAAATCCACCTGACAAAACACCTAATAAACCTTGGTATTATGGTAAATTTCTAAATGTACTCTCATTCTTTTGCCAAGATAACTGACTCTAATTTATCAAGTATTTGTTAAGTACCTCCTCGAAGTTCTGAGCACTAAAACAGATAAAAACATAAGATACAGTCTTTGCCCCTTGAAGAATAACTTAGTGATATTCATCAATTGTATTGATAAAATAATCTTAATTACTAATATTATTGCTGGTGTTCTATTTTGAATTATGTAGGAAAATAGCATTTTAAGTGACATCATGAATATATTTTTGACTATTATATAAAAATGATACTATTACTTAATATTAATATTGTCCCTTACAGAGTTAATTTTATTTTAGCAATGCATCTACAGATAGGGCAGATTATTTATAATTTACTTATACTAGACATTAAAAATTGTCTTTTTCATTTTCGTAAATATTTTTTGCAAGTATTAACTATGTTATACTATGATGATTATTAGATATTTTAGTTTCCATTAGAGTAACCATATATTACTTTATGCAGATAGTGTTTTTAAAATTTTAAAAGTAATTTTTGTAATTCTATCTATAATTTTAAAAATTTGTTCTAAGGAACCAGTTGTATTTGGTAAATTTTTAAAGAAAGTCATCATTTGGAAAAATTTTACTTTGATCACACTATAGTTTTTGTATATTTAACCTTTCTGTTGTAATTCATAGGAAATTGTGAAATAGGAAGTTAGTCTGTCAGGTCTTTGTATATGAATCTGAATGTGAAGTTCATGTTGTGATTACTGAACTTAAAAGTTTAATAATCAATCACCACTCCTATTCGACAGAGTACTGCAAGTCCTGATCAGAGCAGTCAGGCAAGAGAAAGGAAAAAAAGGTATCCAAATAGGAAAAGAAGAAGTTAAATTATCCCTCTTTCACAGATGATATGATTCTACATCTAGAAAACTCTTAAGATGCCACCAAAAAACTCCTAGCACTCATAAGTGTCTTAGTAAAACCTCAGGGTCCAAAAAAAAAATGCTCAAAAACCAGCTGCATTTCTGTACACCAACAACATTCAAGCTGAGAACCAAATCAAGAACACAATCCCATTCATAGTAGCCGCAAAAAAATTAAAACACCTAGGAATATCCAACCAAAGAGGTGAAAGATTTCTATAGTGAGAACTAAAAAGCACTGCTGAAAGAAATCAAAGATGACACAAACAAATGGAAAAATTCCCATGTTCATGAATTGGAAGAATCAATATTGTTAAAATGTCCATACTGCCTAAAGCAATCTATAGATTTAACGCAATCCCTATCAAATTAACAGCATCATTTTTCACAGATCTAGAAAGAAGAATACTTAAATTCATATGGAAGCAACAAAAGAGCATGAGTAAACAAAGCTAGCCTATGTAAAAAGTAGAAAGCCAGAAGCATCACACTGCCAGGCTTCAAAATTTGCTAGAATGCTACAGTAACTAAAACAGCATGGTACTGGTACAAAAATAAACACATAGACCAATGTAATGGAATTGAGAACCCAGAAATAAAACTACTGTCATACAACATATAACCGCCTTGTCTCTTACAAGTTAAGAAAAACAAACACTGTGAAAAAGGACACCTTATTTAAACAAATGATGCTGGGGAGTGGCTCATCATGAGAGAAGAAGGAAGGTGGATCCTTTCCTCTCACCATATACAAAAATTAACTTAAGATACATTAATGACCTAAAAATAAGTCCTCAAACTATAACAATCCTAGAAGAAAGCCTAGAAACACTCTTCTGAACATCAGCCTAGACAATGAATTCATGACCAAGACCTCACGAGCAAAACAACAAAAGCCAAAATTGACAAGTGGGACCTAATCAAATACAAAGAGCTTTTGCATAGCAGATGAAACCATCAACTGAGTTAATAGACAGCCTAGAGGATGGGAGAAAATATTTGCAACCTGTACGTTCAACAGAGGACTTGTATCCAGAATCATCAAAGAACTCAAACAAATTGACAGGAAAAAAATAATAATCCCATTTAAAGTGGATGAAGAACATGAACAGACATTTCTCGAAGGAAGTCATACAAGCAGCCAACAAACATGAAAAAATGTTCAACATCACTAATCAGAGAAATGCAAATTAAAACCACAGGTACCATCTCACGACAGTCAGAATGACTGTTATTAATAAAAAGTAAAAAAACACATGGTTTTCGGTGTGGTTTAAGGGAACATTTGTACACTGATGGTGAGAATGAGAATGTAAACTAGTCAACTTCTGTGGACAGCAGTTTGGAAATTTCTGAAAGAACTAAAAAAAGATTTACCATTTGACCCAGCAATCCCACTACTGGGTATATACCCAAAGGAGCATAAATCACTCTACCAAAAAGGCACCTGTACTTATATGTCTACCTCAGCATTATCTACAGTAGTTAAAAACATGGAACCACCTCGGCACCCAGCAACCGTGAACTGGATGAAGAAAATATGGTATATATACACTATGGATAATATGCAGCCATACAAAAGAACAAAATCATGCCCTTTGCAGCAACATGGCTGCAGCTGTAGACCATCCTAAGTGAATTGTCACAGAAACAGAAAACTAAATACCACATGTTCTACTCATAAATGAGAGCTGAGTGCATACAGGCATAAAGATAAGAATAGTAGACACTGAGGACTCTTAAAGGGGGGAGGAAGAGAAGGGAAAAAGGATTGGAAAACTACCCACTGGGTATCCTGCCTACCACCTAGGTGATGAGCTCAATAGAAGTCCAAACATCACCATCACACAATATACCTATGTAATAAACTTATGCACACACCCCTTGAACCTAAATAAATAAATAAAATAGTTTTTAAAAGTTTAAATCAATCAAATTTTTATGTAGATGTTCATTTTTTCCCCCTGATATTAGGAACATATGAAATGAAGTCTGAGGGAAAACTTCAAAACTATGTGATGGGCCATGTATTTTGTTTCTTTGTAAGGAACCTGAGAACCAGAGAAATTAAGTTATTTACTTAAGTTTAGATTGCAAATACAATGGCAAAGTCAGACTGAAAGCCCAACTAATTTTGTGCAGTGTTATTAAGATATCCTATAGTGGTAAAGATGTGGCTTTTGGATTGGATTATCAATTCATATCCTGGCTGTGCCCCTATTGGCAACCTTTCTGCCAGAAAGGTCAATGTACTCTAAATTGATACTTTCTCTTCTAGCAGCTATTTATGTTAAACAGTTTTCATTAACTTGGAACATTTAGCCCCCTTGGAGTTGTGGCCATACTATTTTATTCATTTTTGGAGAACTTACCATAGAATTGTCATTTCAGTCACAGTCAGCTGACTAACTAGACAACTTTTACAGTTACATTTTATATATTGCAAATAAGAGTCTCTTACAAACCTTGGGATAAAACTATTTAAAAATTACATTCTTGGCCAGGCGTGATAGTTAATGCCTGTAATCCAGGCACTTAGGAAGGCCCAGGTGGGAGGATTGTTTGAGCCCAGAAGTTCAAGACCAGCCTGAGCAACATAGCAAGACTTCTTCTCTACAAAAATAAAATAATTAGCCCAGCATGGTGGTGCATGCTTGTAGTCCTAGCTACTTGAGAGGCAGAGGTGGAACGATCGTCTGCTCTTAGGGGATTGAAGCTTGCAGTGAGCCATGATTTTGCCACTGCACTCCAGCCTGGGTGATAGAGTGAGACCCTGACTTAAAAAAGAAAAAAAAAAGGCGTTGTTAATTATTTTTAGAACTCCAAGCAAATAAAATTTGTTGGTGCTAAATACCTATTCTGATATATGCGTCCCTTCTGAATCACTTGTTTCATTTGTTCAGTAAATATTTCTGGGTCACTGAATTTTGTTGACATAGGTTACCCCGTAAGTTTTATGTAACACAGCTTTTACCTTGCTTCAAGGCTCTACTTTTCCCTTCTCCCTCAAGTTTAAACCCAGTTTTAACTGGCTTAAAGTGTGTGTGCGTGGAAACGTGCATGTGTGTGTGCATGTGCACTCTCCTTTGTTTTGATTTTATCACCACGTGGGTTTTTCATCGTTACCTGATGCTTAAGTACCTTAAATTCATTTGGGTTTTTTTCTGTATTCTTGTAGACAAGAATATGCTGTCTTGAGCAGGGTTGGTCAGTGGTTTCATTTGTATAAATAAATGTTTGTTCATCCATTTGTTTGTTTGAGAGGTATGTCCCAAAGTACACATGCATAAAAAGATTACAGATTTAAATAATTTAGTAATGCATTAGTTAGATTAAGGATGAGGCTAATACTATTGATTGTTGATGGTAATTTGAAAATACACATTGACTTCAAGGATTTATTGGTGCATAAAAACTGAGAATACTGAGTTTGATCCATAGGATGGATCTGGGGACTGTAACATTAGGAATATCATTTTATTCTGTTTGCCTTTTTTTTTTCTGACAAACTTTCCATAAGAAAGACCATGATGATAATCAACAGATTTCTCTAATCAGTTTAGCTGTCCCAGGATTGGGGGTGAAGTTCCATTTTTCCTAATCAACCAAAGCGATTAGCTTCAATTAATTTAGGATCAACTCTCTTTGGCTTAGCTAGGTAAATATGAGGGGAGATCCCAAAACCCCCACAATTTGTATGTAAAAAATTGTGTATTTATTCTTATATGTTTAAATTTCAGTCACCTTCAGAGTGCTCTCTGTTTGATGCAATACATCTATCGAGACATGTTTTCCACTGCTGAAAACAGTTTTAGGACTCGTCAGCTTTGATGCCTTTTAGTGCTTCTGCCATTTTTTATTTCACCTGTTCCACATCTGCGAAACATTTCCCTCTGGGGATATAACATAAAACCTACCTAAATAACCTTCTTTGAATAATAATAATAGTTTTAAAAATAGATGCTAACTCAGCAATCATGTAACCAGACACTGTTTTAAACACTTTACATACATCAACTCAATCCGTATAAAAACTCTGTATGGTTAATACGCTACTCTTGCTATTTCCATTTTATAGAAGAGAAAACAGGTAACTTGCCCAAGGTTACACAGCAGAAATGCTAACTGGGGGAACTGGGATTTAATCTCATCAGTTTGACTCCAGAGTCCTGTGCTTTTAACCTTTACAATACTACACTGCCTCTCAAGTCTGCATTATCTTAACAAGTCCAGGAAATCTTGCTTCACCATTACCATCCGCCTCATTATTTTTTAAATGGCTTTCCTCAAAATCTTTCAATCAAATAGCTATTTTAAAAGAGAATTTTCTATCTTTATACTGTAGCTTCATGAATATCCAACACATTAGACACACTTTCAGAAGACTGCTTAGTCTATGTTGGCAGGGTATAACTTCCCTATTGAATCAAAGTTTGACAAACTACCCACAAATACACATCTGGGAACCTTTTAAATATCTTAATGCTCTGACTGCACCCTAGACCAATTAATCAGAATTTCTGGGGGTAGCATGTAGGCCTTTGTAACTTTTTTTTTTTTAAGTTTTTCAAAACCATGCCAACAAGAACTAAGAGAACAGGTAGAGTTGGTGGAGCCAGGTTTCAACAAAAGGGGTTTCAGGTGATAGAGGTGTTCACATGGGAGAAGCAAAATCCAATAGAGAGTACAGCAGGACCTCACAGAAAGCCAGGGAGGAAGACTTCCAGCCCAGGAGAACCTTTTAAAAGAAGCCTGTAACTCTGAGTTTCAGAAGTACACTCATAATCTTAAGAATCTAAATCAGTCCTTGCCAACTTCAGTGGATGTTTGTCTAGAGCAATAGTTTCGGAGTGTTACTCACCAATGGATCCCCCATCAATTAGTCAGAAGTGAGGACAAAGGCTTCAAAGGCCCACATGTAGGGTCCTGAGTGAGAGGTCTAGGGGTCCAGTGATGAATCTGATTTTGACTAACTGCACCATAACAGTTAAAGAAAAAGTTATTCACTGATAACTTGTTAAAGAATGATACAGCTGACTTTATTCAGGATGATTGTGATAGGTATTGGGACCATGGCAATGGGAGTTTGGAGCAGGGGCAAATACAAATACAGCATGGGTTAGGTAGAAATTTATAGCCAAGGAACAGAGTGGGGTCAGTGGATGACAGATTACTAAGAGATAACATCAGGTATAAGGGTATTCTGGCTAAAACATCCAAACAGAATCCTTGCTGAAGACAGGACAGAGAGGTCCGACATCATCTGGGGCATGGGACCTGATCAAATATTAAAGGTGGTCAGATACTAAGGATAGGGGAGTTTTTGCTAAAGTGACTTTTCAGGGTTCTTGCAAAAACTGAATTTTACGAGGAAATGCACTGGAAGGCCTACAAGTAGATCAGGAGACTGACTAAAGTTTGGTCAAGAATCTTTGTTAGTTGACATGAACTTTGTGACGCTTAACTTTTTCTTTTTATGTTGTTTTGTTTTAAACAGGCTAATAGCTCGTCAACTTGCTAAAATCCATGCAATCCATGCACATAATGGTTGGATTCCAAAATCTAATCTGTGGCTAAAGATGGGAAAATATTTCTCTCTCATTCCCACAGGATTTGCAGATGAAAACCTTAACAAAAGGTAAAATTGCTTTTACATTTGAAATTATGTTTTGCATTGCATTGCTCTATAATAGGGTTTCAAAGGTAGCTACAAGATTTCTGTGTATAAAATCTGATTTTATCTCTGCATTGAAATATATAAGTATTAATTCTTTGACTCTCAGATAGCACTGCAGAAATAACTGCCTCTCTGTCCCCCTCAGTGCCCTTTGCCCAAAAAATACCCTAAAAATAGCAAAACTCAATAGAAGTAGGGGACGAAACAGATATAGACCATTACTTGGAAATAATGGTAATATAAGGTCACTATGAATGGGTACATTTTTGCATATTATGAGTTGGCCATAGAGAGGTTTTTATTAAAAAAAACCTCTTTTTGTTCAAGGCCTCGTGATCAACATTGGTATAGTGTAATACCAGAGTGTGGAAAGTTTGGTTTATTTTCACTGTGACTATTTAAATCTCAGATAATGAGGTTGAAAATTCTCTTATTGGAGTCTTACCCAGTTTTTGTAAGACTGACTCTTCAATTTCAAACTGACTAAGATATTTCATTATTTTCTGTACAAAAAATGTATAGATCAGCATTTAAAATCTAAATTATATGAACATATTTTATATAATGTGATTATTATTAATACAAAAATTGGAAATAATATTATGTTTTTATCTAAAACATGTGCAGACTACATATTTGTATTTAGAAGCCTTTGTTTCAAGAACAACAGAGGCAAAACAGGACCTATAGATTTTTTCTTGTTTCTTTTTATTTTAAAATATTCATTAGGGAAAAAATAGCTATAGTTTGATTATTTCAAAGATTAATTTGATTCGTTTTGTGTATGTATATAGGTAGCTTGTTAAACTTTCATTCAATAGTGATGTTATACCCTCCCAACACAGACTAGGCAGTCTTCTGAAAGTGTGTCTAGCGTGCTGTATATTTTTGAAGCTACAGTATAAAGATAGATAATTCTCTTTTGAAATAGCTATTTGATTGAAAGATTTGGAGGAAAGCCGTTTAAAAATAATGAGGCAAATGGTAGTGGTGAAGCAAGATTTCCTGGTCTTTTAAGATAATGAAGAGTTGAGAGGCAGTCTGGTGTTGTATAGTTTGACTCTGGAGCCAAACTGATGAGATTAAATCCCAGTTCCCCCAGTTAACATTTCTGCTGTGCAACTTTCTATAAAATGGAAATGGCAAGAGTAGTGTATTAACCGGACTCAGTGGCTCAGCCTGTAATCCCAGCACTTTGGGAGGCTGAGGAGAATGGATTGCCTGAGCCCGCAGGTTTGAGACCCACCCGGGCAACTTGGCGAGACCTCATCTCTACAATAAATCAAAAATTAGCCGGGCTTGGTAGCAGGCACCTGTAGTTCCAGGTACTTGGAAGGCTGAGGTGGAAGGATTGCTGGAGCCCAGCAGGTTGAGACTGCTGTGGCCGGTAGTGTGCTACTGCACTCCAGTCTGGGCAACAGAGACTCCAACTCAAAAAAAAAAAAAAAAGAGTAGTGTATTAACCATACAGAGTTTTTATGAGGATTAATTGAGTTATTGTATGTAAAGTGCTTAAAACAGTGCCTAGTTACCTAATTGCTGAGTTAGCTTCTATTTTAAAAATTTTATTCAAAAAAGGTTATTTATGTGGTTTTCTGTTATATTTCTTAGACTCTCCAAGGTATACTTTAAATTCTTGAGGTTAGTAGTACTTTGAAAAAGCTGGAGGTATACTATGGTAAGTAATAGGAAGAAAGCACCCTGCTCCAAAAGAAAATATATAAGAGCACAAAATACTATTTGAATATTAAAATATTTTTTATGCCTCTCTTAATCCTTTTTGTTTGTACATGATTATAGTGTTCATAATCTTTTGAATCCCATAATTGTCATTCAACACGGTACCTTTTTCTTTTTAAATAGATTCTTGAACAGTCATACCATTTTGTAAAGGGCATTTAATGATTACTTTTGGAAGTTGTGTGTAGAGAAAAATGCAATAGTGAGGGAAATAAAGATAGAAACCACCTGAATAGGCAAATTTAGTAGTGTAAAAATCTGTATTATACCATAAAATGGAAAAGTAAGGATAATTTGAAAGACTAGAAAAATAAGAGATTGTGACCTAAAGTATTAAGAGGGAAAAAGTAAAGTAACAGCAGTTTTGTAAGACTGATGGTGTTATTGAGGAATAAGCAGTAGTATCCCAGTTTGTTTCATTTGATTTTTTAAAATCAAATTGGTACAAATATAGCATAATATAAGTATATAGTACAGAAAACTATAGAAAGAAAGCCATGATTTCTACATCTGGCTTGCCATGCTACCTCCCACTCTTCTCAATCTCATGACTCCTAGGCGATTTCTATAATAGTTCTGTTTTTAACATAACAAAATAGTATGAGTATAACTTTATTTCTTTACCAACTGTAGACAGTGTGTTGACTTTTCTGAGAATTTAGATTTATATTGCATTCACTCTTCATGCTTTAAATAGTTATTTTTAGTTTTTTAATAGTCATTGTAGCTTTACATAATATACCCAAAGGTCTTTTTATTAAACTCTTTGTGTCTTAGTTTTGTTATTTATAAAATGGAGATAAACATTTAGAATAGTATTTAATAAATGTTAGCCAATATCTATATATGTATGTGTATATATATTTTTATCATATATTTAACTTTCCCCAATTTTGTAGTGAAATAATTATTTTTTTACTTTTCTGTCCTGCATTTTAGTTGTTACTCAGTTTCCTTTTATTCATATTTAAGCTCTTTATAAAACATTTTCTTTATTTCAGCTTTTGGAATAGAACAATTTGATCTATTGTTTGAATTCAGCAGTATGTGCAATTAAATGGAAAGAATTTACTGAAAATAGATTTTAATCATTAATCAAACTTGCAAAAATATTGTTAAGATATAACACAAGATATAACTCTTCTTTTAAAACTGAAAGGTTCCTAAGTGATATCCCAAGCTCTCAGATTCTTCAGGAAGAGATGACTTGGATGCAGGAAATTCTTTCCAACCTGGGCTCACCTGTGGTGCTTTGCCATAATGACCTATTGTGTAAGAATATAATCTACAATGAGAAACAAGGTAGGTATTTGGCCTTAGCAGTAAGTAAAGTTGATTTTTTTTTTCTGTTTTTATTGGTCCTTTGGTCTTTGTATTAGTAAAATAAATTTAATTCAAATACAAGGATTAAAAATAAGCATAAAGCCTGTAAAGATTTTCTTTTAGGTTATGAAGTATTGGTAACTGTGATGAGTCAGGATATATGTTCTCTACATATTTGTATAAAATATGTTTTTTAGATTTGTTTTGTTAGAAGGTCTGTGGTTTCTGTTGAATTTTTAAATTAAAAATGATGAAATGATTTTGTTTATAAATTTAACTGTAAAAACCATTTGGTTATTTATGATTTGGAAGGGTACCTGCTTGTAATGGGGGTAACAGAAAATCAATAAATTGACATTGCACTGCTTTATAAATACAGAAATTTTCTCAAAGTGTTGGGAAAGACAACAGTTATATTAAAAACAAATGTGTCTCCATGTTTCACATTACTGTTTTGTTCGATATTTTGATGCTAAGGAGAGCCACAAATAGAGGAAATATTATTTGTAGTTGCTCAAATTTATATCTGCTAAATTAATAATCGGGAGCTTTGTTAGATAGTTTTTAACATTTTTTCAGATAGACAGTGATACCTTTTGGTGGAATGTTTTTTGTGAGTGTTCATATCTGGCCGTATTCAGTTTCTCTGTTTTTATACTTAAGAACACTTGATTGTATTATATTGTTAGGTAATGTGGTTTGAGGTTTGGTTGCTAAATGATAGCTGCTCTTCAATGCTAAATTGAAATTTAAAAATATAATTTTGGTTAAAGGATTTGTATTAGCTTAAAACGTGTGTTTGAAATTATGAAGCTGTTGCATTTTATGGGAAACCAGTTTTTGAAGATATGCATTATAGCTGAAGACCAGATTTTGAATCAAAAGTGTGCTTTTGTGAATATACTAAAGCCAAAAGAATCCACGTTAACATGGTCATAATTAAATTACTCTTTATGGTCCTTCTTAGAGTATAAGTTGTGACTGTTCTAATATAAAAGTTGTTACTATACGTAGCTGACTTTAACTTAAAGAAGCAAACCAAAGGTACACTGTCAAGAGTGGGTGGTAGCCTTAAGCACATATTTTCAAAAACATGTTTGATAATTTTTAATATTTGATATTTTAATGTGACTTAAAAATTTGGTTTTTCAAAAATATACTGAACTAATGTCTTTATTTTGAATTGTCTTGAAATGTTTGTGTAGAATCTTTTTTTTTAAATTTCAGGCATACCCTAAAACATTAAGTATTATGGTCCATTTGCTGTATATAATTGCCATTGTATATATGTACTACATTATATACTAGTAACCAAATCTCAATGCCATTTGTGAGACATGTGCATCAGTTAAGCATTAAAGCTATATAGTAGCTTGTAAATTCAGTGCAAGACCTAATAACACATTTTATATAATGGAATTTCAAGTGAGGGACTTCATCTTACATTTGAAGTGGACACTCAGCTTTATTTTTAACTGCAAATTAACCAAAGAGAATCTGTTATTTCCTTTGGAATATAATTTTAAACTTTCATTTTTTTTATTTTTGCAAGTTTCTTTTGCATATTCATTTCACAGGATAAACTTGTTTATAAAACTAAAAAATAAGGGACCAAAAAAATCAGATTACTTTGTTTTATGTACTAAAAAATAACATTTTAACCTTTTTATTTAAATGGTTGCCTATCTCTAAAACTGTTAATCAACTGTATGAAAAGTTGCGGTGTTTTCAAATAAAATCTTTTTGTTTTAATTTGGCTTTAAGAGTTTTCAAGGTTTTTGTTATTATTATACTATTATTATTTTGCCAAGAGTTACTTGAATCATACTTTTATGTCTAATTTTCTTTCCTACATAGAAAAAGAAATTGTACATTTCCACAAATGTAACTATTTTGATGTTTTTTAGAGTTCGCCCTTTTCTATGGAAGTCTATTTTATACCATTTGTTTCTTTTTGTCCTTGTGGTTATGTATGTGTGTTAGTTATGAAAATGTTCTGTTCTCCCCTCTCCTTATCAGTGGTTTTATAATGTTTGTTACAAAGGCTAATTTGGACCCTGTGGCATCCATTTAAAAATAAAATCGTTAAGCTCATGTTTGCCTGTAGTATCTGTTAGACCCATAATTTCTCAGAAGTACGTGTTTTAGGCCAACTTCACAAATTTATGCTGGATCATGTTGACATCTCTGCATATATTTTTAAACCATAAAAACTTAGACTTTGTATATATTAACTAGAAAATATCTAAGTTACTCTTAAAAGCAGATGTATTTAAAGCTTAGTTACAAATAAGAGAAATAAGAAAGAGTATGGATTCTTAGAACCAAGCACACTTGGCTTCAGATCCCTACACAATTTTTGTGTGAGTAGTTGAAGTACAGGCATTAAGAAAATATGATTAGAATGAAGTTCAGGTAGAAATAAAACTGATGAAAGTGTGGCATAAAGCTTATTCTAGTTTTATGATTATGTTTCAGAGTAGGAGCTAAAGTAATAAGTATGAGGCCTGGTATTATATTGTTAAAAGAAGAAAGTATCAGGCCTCATACTTAAAATGTGTAAATTCTATAAATTTAGTAAATTTAATAGGCAATATAGTCAATATTTAGTAATACTGTATAGTCAATATTTAGTAATATTGACTGTAGTGTAGCATTAACACCTCATACCAGAGATCTCAAATAGGTTAATTAAAACTAGAAATACGATCTGCAAAGTTATTTACTTTCTTAACTGGTTACCTTGTCATTGTATATAAAACCCAATTGAGTGTTGAGATTGAGATAATTTCCACATAGAACAATTTATTAAGCTGCATATTATATTCACAAATACGTCTGATTTGTTATCACTTCTTAGTTATTCATGTGGCTGAGCTTAGTGCTTCATTATTGTGTACCCACTAATAGATACAAATAGATAAAAAATAGTAAAATGAAAGCAAAGAGACTGGCCTTGACATCATTAAGCTCATGTTTGCCTGTAGTATCTGTTAGACCCATAATTTCTTAGAAGTACGTGTTTTAGGCCAACTTCACAAATTTATGCTGGATCATGTTGACATCTCTGCATATATTTTTAAACCATAAAAACTTAGACTTTGTATATATTAACTAGAAAATATCTAAGTTACTCTTAAAAGCAGATGTATTTAAAGCTTAGTTACAAATAAGAGAAATAAGAAAGAGTATAGATTCTTAGAACCAAGCACACTTGGCTTCAGATCCCTACCCAGTCACTTACAGAAGTAAGTTGTGTTAGACAAGAATCACATAAAGACTTCTTGATTAATTACCTCAGAATCACCTAAGGTACTCGGAAAACTGCAGATTTCTAGGCTCTTTCCAAGACCCATTGAACTAGAATTCCTTAGGTATGCTTAGAAATCTGTGTTTAACAGATTCTGAGGCAATTCTTGTACTGTGAAAGTCTAGAACTTCATTTTGCTTTATTTCTAACTGAGAGATAATATCTACTTCAGACAGTTGCTGTCGAGATTTTAGATAATTCATATAAAATATGTAGCACTGGACCAAGTACTTTACTTAGCCACTCTTTGTTGTAGCTGTTATACTAAGATGGGTATTGGCAAACTTTTTCTGTAAAGGGCTAGGAAATACATCTTTTAGGCTTTGTGGACTCTATAGTCTCTGTTGCAATTTTTCAGCTCTGTTGTGGAATGAGCACAGTCAAGACAGTATTGCATATAAATAAATGTGAGTGACTGTGTTCCAACAAAATGTTATTCCCTAAAACAGGTGGAGGTTGAATTTGGGCTGAACATACATAGTTTGCCAACCCTTGTATTAAGCATGCATTTTATAAAATGTATCTGATCCTAAAAAGGTAAAAAATGGTTATTATAGATCAGAAAGTTATGTCCTATAACTAGGAAATTATGACTCATAGGTATGACATGACAATTTAGTTTGTTTTTAAGTGCAACTTATAGTTTCTATTTTAGCTATAACTTAAGTGATTTAGAATTAAAAATTATATGTATGAATATATGTATTCATATATACACATTCATACACACATAACAGACTATGAGCACCCTGCAGTTTGTAGGCATTTTCACATGCGAATGTTACAGGAACTGGTAGGCATTGCAGGAAGAAAAACTGCCTCTACCTGCTTTCACCATGTCAGTTGACAGGACACAGGAATGTGGGAGAAGAGTTGAGCTTCCTTTCTGAAGTTGATGGTAGCTGTCAAGATTTTTGAAAAGTTAGTGCCAGGAGTTTAGGTGATTGGTAAACAGCGGCCCATTCCTTGCCTTCAGTGAAATGACATCCTAAAGGTAAGAAAAGAATACTTAATGATATGATGATAGAATTTGATATGTAGTAAGAAAACTAAGAGCAGTGGTTCTTGCTATGGAACTATAGGACTTACCAGTTATCTTTTAAATAAATCATTAATTTTATAGACTTTATACTAAGTAGAACAAATTGTAATATTGCTTATTGTCTAACTGATTTTAAATCTAATATTTTAATTTAAACTAATCCTTTAACTGCTGACACGTAAAGTAATTCCTAAAGCTTTTGAGATTGCAGTCTCATGTCTTAAGTTCTGATGACTTTTGGTGATTGTTTTCTCTTACTCTTCCCGTTTCTTCTTAAAAGCTCATATAAATATCTAATATAAAACTTTAAATTTTAGGAACAACAATCACTTTATTTTTTCTGTTAGCAAACTACACCTGATTTGTAGCTTTTTAAGGAAATACAAATGAGTTGAAGAAAAGGAAAGCTTTTCCTGGGAATTAAAGAATAAACCTTTTTTTTTCTTTTTTTAAAAAGAATTTTACAGTCTTAATAGAAAATGAATGAGTCACCATTCCTAGTTACTTGATTGGCCCTAAATCTTATCCACTCTATTACTGTTATTATTTGTGAGAATGCATTGGTGTAGTTGTGATTGTTTTATTGATATTTTAATACTTAGAAGAGTTTTATTAGCTTTATTTTAAAATTCAAATACAAATTTATTTTTGTGTTTAGTAACCTATATTTTTCATGATGGAGCTTTTTTAATGAAGGATAATCTTTAACTGTATTTTAATTTGTATTCTAGATAGACCGCTAGTTAGCAGAAAATAAAATATCCCTAAATCAGGTATTAAAATAACTTAAATGTCAAAAGGTTGTAAAAACCTGAACTATTAAGGAAAAGTGACTTAAAATAGTATTTGAGTGACCTAAATAGCTGCCAGTTTAAGTGTTGTTGCTTTTTTCACTTATGCATTTGACCTACTATGTGTTCAGTCATATACTTTAATAAGAATGTCAGAAATGCCACATTTTTTTCTTTATTATTTCATGCTTGTTTTGTCTCCTCCCCAACTCCAAACATGTGTTATTATTATGTCTCAGCATTCTCTGCAAAATCTTCATTTATTCCACTAACATTTGAATATTCTGTGTGCTAGCAATTACTCTGGATCGCATGATGAAAGAAGAAAGAGGTTTATTTTCCCCCCAGGAGATCATGTATCATGTAGCAGAGGAGTCAGATCACTAAACAAATACTTACGATGAGTGCTATGGTGATGATGTACTGAGTACTACTGGACACCAGAGGGAGGAATGAAGGGAAAGTTTCCCACTCCCTGCTTTTTTCTGTATAAGAGAGAGAAGAGAAAACATTTTTCTGACATTAGTATGATTATAGTTAGTTTTCTCATTGTTCTCTTTGCATCTGCCTAGCACTGCAGAACAAGTAGGGTAAGTTGGAAGGATTTTCAGGTTATCATCTTGACTGTTTTGCTTTTCATTGTTCCCCTTTTCTTCTAACAATAAAATAAAGGCATCCTGGCAAACATATCATGTGATAATTATATAACCATAGATAATACATTATTTTTTGGTTTTAAAGTGCTTTAAAAATTGGTAGATTTAGATTTGAATGGTAGTGTGTGGATTTTATTGCTGTGGTGAAGCTGTGCAAGAAATACAGTAATAAAAAACAAACTAGCTTTTGCAAATTAAAAGTACAGTTTTATTCATTAATTAATGCTTTACCCATTACATTCTTATCATTGTGCTAATTATATAAGGATACATAAAATAACAGTCATATACCTTAAAATAGTGGTTCTTTACTTTTATAGATCAGGGATCTTTTGAGAATCTAGAAAATTGAGAATCTCCTTAGAAAATACACATACACATAAAATTTTAGGGAGCATTCTCATTGTCTTCTCATTGTCTTCTTCATTGCCTTTCCATCCTTGAAACCCCAATTAAAAATTCATGTCTTAAAGAACTGACAAGATGGTCATGCCATATGAGCTAGTTAATTATTAATGGTGATGTGGACATTCTTTTAAACAATGGGAAATTTTAAAAATCAGAAGTTAAATTTATAGATGGAAAAAATATATTTTCTGTTGATAGGAAATCATTTTCTAGTAATTTGATTTTTCTGGCACCCTAAGAGAAGTAGGCTTCTTTCATTTTACTTTATTGCAAAAGATTAAATTTAAGGTTGAGTTCCACTTTGTTTGCAATAGTTTGAAAAGGAATAGTTAATGCAGATTTTTAAAAAATTTTTTTTCCTTTTAAGCTTTGTGTCTTGTACAATGTGAGTTTGCCAAATTTTCTTCATCTGCTACAGATTAGGTATGCCATTGTTGCTGCCATGTGGCGGCGCACCCCGTGCTTCTTAAACGCACTGACTGGAGGTTTATCGCATCACTTGTTCACATGCACGGAGCCTGGTAACAGCCTCATCTGTATCTTGTTAGCTTCATTTTCTTATTTTTTAAATTTCATAATTTATAAACGCAACATAGCATTTAAAAATAAAGGCTAGTTTTAATGAATTAATGTTACTACAAAAAGTCATTGCTAAAATTTTCATACTGAAACAGATTTTAACGTTTGTTAAAATGAGCTATGCTTTAATTAAATTGTATTTACTTTACAAGCAGGCATGTTTTACCTGCCACTTTAACTGTATTTGCCAAATTCTAAATATAATTTTTAAAATTAAAATTGAAGCTTTTATTTATGTGGCAAAAGTAAGCTTCAGGACTGGGCTGTGTATTTTTATTGGCATGTAAAAGTTAATATGAGCTCTACAAGAATTTGTGTTTAAAGAGCTAAAGCAATCAACAGCTGCAGTGTAAAAAATTATATATTAAAACTGTTAGGTTTGGCTCAGTTGTGCAACTTCGTAGATCTCGTATCCTGATTTTCTGAAAGCTGGTGGATAGGTATCTCCCAAATTGTTGTGTTTAGTCTCTTATGGATAGTGTTATATACAGAATTCATCTTATTCTCTTTCAGAATAACATTTTTCCTCCAAAAAGTAATATTTGTTGTAAAGAATTTTTAAAATAACAGAAAAATAAAAGAAAAAAAAGTCACTTGTCTATCACCTGTAATAATTGAAGCACTTTGTTTTGGTGTATTTCCATTCATCTTTTTTTCCCTCGTTCATTATTTTTATATATATTTTCTCTTTAGGCATAATATTTTCATGATTGGATCACAGCATGTTTACTATTTAGTGCCTACTTTCATATGACATTTGTAATTCCCCTGGTCATTATTTTTAAAATGAGATTTTATGGCTTTATTTTCATGCCTCAAGTATTTTATCGTGATGGTGGTCTTTACTCTCTCACTCTCGATGATTCCTAGAAAATAAATTTTAAAACATGTTCCTACTTCTCATTCTGCAGTTTAGTAATTTGATTAACTGTAAGACTTGGAATATGTTCTATGAATGTGAGAATGTAATACTTGAAGTAGTTGAATTGCCGTGATTTATTGTCACCAACATTTTAAACTCTTACATTTATTATAACAATGCATTCGTTTTTAATAACCAGGATATGATACTTTGATCATTCTCACTTTGTTCTAGACATTACTTATTTATACATGTTTAAGATTATATATTAAATAAAATTATATTTAAATTTTTAAAGATTGTTATGTTAAACATTACATTTGCCATGTAAAGTTTTGTCCTCTGTGTTTGAGTATGACCAACATACCTCTCCAGATTAAACTTAAAATTTTATATCAAGACATGATAGTTCAAAAGCAGTTTTTATATGGGAAATAAATACCAATATTTAGAGATCAAGAGTTAGTTTTCTTCATCTTAATGTTTAAAAGACAGTGTAACTGTGCATTGTTAAGCATTTTATAGATCTGTTATTATGGCCATCTCTGTTCATGTATCCATTTTAACTCCATTACCCTGTAGGCCTTTGAGTTTGTGATCCGTGGTGTAGACAGTGACCTATGGTTTTTTGTTTTTTTTTTTAAATGTCTCTCTCTCTTTTTTTTTTTTTTTTCTTGTTCTGTACAGGACCTATATCTTTGTTGAGCCAAATCCTTTATAATATTCAGTACTCAAAAATTAAAAATTCATAAGTAGCAGTATGTTCCTAGGAAAGGACCTATCTTTGGAGCATTAAAATGACATGCATATATATATATGTGGCAAAAGTAGCAGTAATTTAGAATAGGATTCTATTTAGCTTATTTAAAATTTTTCCAAATTTATAAATGTTAAAAGAAACTATACCTTTGCTCTTTTTAAAAGATAAATCCACCACCCTAATGCTACTTAGATATGGAAACGTTAGTTATGTAGCATCCCAGGAAAATGTAAGAGTATGATAGCTACTAACTTCTTAAATTAGTGATATTGTTAAGTTGATCAGCAAATATTATAGCAGTATTGCAAGATTTACAGAATTCAAGTCTTTGAAAGTTTGTTTTATTTCCATATGTTGATAAGCTTATAAATTTATTGGAGTATCTATTGTTTTTATTAATATTACAGATTATTAACAATTTTCAAATACATAATTTTCATTTCTAATTAAGCTTGAGTTCTTAAGTAACTGATGCCCCCATGTGGTGAAAGACATATTTTGCGTTTGTTTGAACTTAGAAAATGATTATATTTTCATTTTTCTTTAATAAAGTGCACACTGGTATTCACAAAGAAGCTGTTGACCAGGGGACATAATTTGAATTTTGTAAAGCTCATTGCCATAAAATTCACAGCCTTACCCTGTATTGTCTCAGAAGTGCATGTAACCAAGCACATATTATGAGACAAGATATTGGAAGCTATTTAATTACAAATAGCATAAGAATTTTCTGGTCTTATACGTGATTTCTTAATGTCTTTGTTTTTGTGTCTCACAATAGGTGATGTACAGTTCATTGATTATGAATATTCTGGATACAACTACCTGGCATATGATATTGGAAATCATTTCAATGAATTTGCAGGTAAAACCCAAGGGCTTACTTAACTTTGCAATGATATTTTCAGAATCTTTTTTTCTTTTTGTAAAGATCAGTTAGGAGCAGGAGCAACATTTTCCCACTTCCTACTCATCATTTTTCTTTGTTTTTGTTTATTGCTGGAGGAAAGAGATGACCAAAATTTATTTCTTAATCATCATTTTAAAAAAAATGAATAGGAGAAAAATAGTGATTGTGGCTTGTGTTCAGACCTGACTTAGTGCAAGGTATTTCACAAATAGTTTTTTCCCCTCTCTACAACAATCCTATAAGGGCGTATTCCCATTTTACAAATCAAGAAAGTAACTCACCAGCGTCACAGTTAAATACTAGAGAACTAAGATGAGAACCTAATTTTTATTTTTTATTTTTTTGAGTCGGAGTCTCACTCTGTCACCCAGGCTGGAGTGGAGTGGCACACTTATGGCCACCCCAGCATCCACCTACTGGGCTCCAGCAAGCCTTCCACCTCAGCCTTCCAAGTAGCTGGAACTACAGGCACGCGCTACCACACCTGGCTAATTTTTTATTTATTGTAGAGACGAGGTCTTGCCAAGTTGCCCAGTCTGGTCTTGAACTTGTAGGCTCAGGCAATTCCAGTCACCTCAGCATTCCAAAGTGCTGGGATTACAGACTGAGCACTGAGCCCAGCTGAGAACCTAATTTATAATCAGTTAAAAGCTTTTACTCTTTTTGTTATAAACTTAGACTTTGGAAATGTTTGCTCACTAAAATATTCAGAAAAGCTCAAGGGTTTTTTTGTTTGTTTTGGTCTTTGGCTGTAAATATTGAAAAGTTGACTGTTAACTTTTTTTTTTTACCGCTATTAATCTATAATCACTTTTATCTAAAATCACTAGTTTTTTATATAAGCAAAATTAATGTAAAATTCATCATATAACTGCCTAGAAACTTGAAATGCTCTAAAACTAAAGATTAGGAAATGTCCCTGGATGGTTTATACTTAGTAGGAATTTTATATTGTTGAATTTGTATTTGTATAACTTTATGTACTTATGTAGTTTTATATACTTCAGATTACCAGACTGGGAACTAATTTGGGAAAGAGTTTTAATTTATGTGTTTGTAGTATACATGCCATAGCTTCATATATATGCTTATACATATTATTACATGTCTGTAGGCAAGGAAACCAACTGTACATATAATGAGATATCCCCATGTTAGTAATAGAGACAGTCACAGCTGTAGATACAAGAGAGAAAACTCCAGTGATCTTTGAATTTGAATGGTTTTGTGGAGAAAAAGATTGAGCTAAAACTTGTAAGTTAGGTAGACTTTGGGAGGGCATTGCAGGAAAGGGGAACAAAACCTCAAGATAAGGTACTTATTCATGAAGGAGAATAGAAGGTTTTAAGACTAGTGAGGTAGATTTAGCCCAACTTGTGAATAACCTTGAGTGCTAGGCAAAATATTATGAACTTTGTCTTTTAGGTTAGTCTTTTTCAAATGTAGATTATAAAATGAAATTAGTGGGGCAATGACCTTTTAAAAAAAAAAGCAAGGAATGAAAAAAGAATAGAAATAGAAAATATCAGAGTTGGAAGATAGAATTGGGGTAAATATTGTTTTGTGAAACTCAATATCAGGTAGTATATGTATGAAGTCTCAGCAAAATGTGTTTCTTACTGTGAGTCATGGTCATAAAAGTTTTATAGCTATAGTTTTGAGATAGTGCCCGCAAATGTTTAGTGTGCTTAAGAATTTTCTGGGGTGCCTATTAAATTGGAGATTTTGGGCTTCTGATGTAGGTGATTGAAACTACTCTTAATATACATCTAGTATTCCAGCCAAAAGGGAATTTTAATTTTTTTTAATTTAAAAAAATGGTGGTGGTAGGGATTATTAATATATGCAGAAGAATATGTGTTTTTTTTTTATTCCCTAAAGGTGTGAGTGATGTAGACTATAGTCTCTATCCAGCCAGAGAATTACAGGGCCAATGGCTGCGGTCTTACCTTGAAGCCTACAAAGAATTTAAGGGCTTTGGGACTGAAGTTACTGAAAAGGAGGTAGAAATACTCTTCATTCAAGTGAATCAATTTGCATTGGTAAGTATAAATGTGAGCAATTAGTGAAAGTTTCTTGCAGTAATTTTTAAAGTTTCTACATTTTTATCTCATAAAAAATTTTCCATTTAAACTCTGTGACTCTTTGTTCAAAATAATGAAAGAACATTATTATTTACAATTTATATTACCCCACTGTGTTGCTTTCGAAGACAAAAATTTTGTTTCATTCACTATGTTCTCAGGCCCTAGAACAATCAGTGCCTGACCATATGGTAGGTACTCAGTAATTATTTATTTAATGAATGGATTCTTGTTAGGATTAGGATTAATATGTGAAAGGTTTTTTGTTTTTTTTTTTAATGTGTGTATTTTCTTTCTTTACATCAAAGACAGATTTTATTGGAAAGGAGGTTTCCTGCAGTGTATTATCACTATTTCTTAATGCTATAGTGATAAAAGTAGGTTGGAAGGACCATAAGAATTATGTTATTCATGACTTATCCAGTGTTTTGTCTTTTTGACCTTCTTTCGATAAGCAGTTATTTCCAGCTGCTTTGGTGTTTTAATGCTTTATTATTATTTTTGAGACCCAATTCTTTTTATATGCATTTATCTTTTAAAAATTAGCTCTTTAAAATTATCTTTTGAAAAAACTGTGATGCATTAGAATGAGCTTTCAACTAAGTTATTAGAAAATTAAATTGAATACCAGGTTCAAGTTATTTTAGCTGCTACTTTTTAGTTTTAATAGAACTTCGTATGACGGACACGGGGAATATTTGCCATGTTGTCTTTACAAACAGACCCTAGTGGTGGCTCATAGGTGTACTGTTTTCAGTATCTTAAGAGAAGCATGTTTCCAGAGTCACTTGGAATACATCTCAAGTAAGAGGGTATGCTGAAATGTGACTTTACCTGCAGTTCTGATGTCTGTTTTCTGCAGAACTGTTGGTTCAATTAATGGCATGCTCTCCAGCTGGTTCTAGTATGCCTGCTGTTTTTATTTACTCAATTTAAACATGACCTTAAAGTAGAGAATGTAAAGTTTTCTGTCTCATTAGGTCATTTAATAAACTTCAGAATCAGCTTAATATTCCATTTAGCCAATTTTTGTATTAATAAGAGGAATATTACTGTTGCTGTAATTTG
This sequence comes from Cephalopachus bancanus, assembly GCA_027257055.1. Classification (NCBI taxonomy): domain Eukaryota; kingdom Metazoa; phylum Chordata; class Mammalia; order Primates; family Tarsiidae; genus Cephalopachus; species Cephalopachus bancanus. The sequence goes on along the minus strand of JAPVLO010000009.1, from coordinate 8,226,751 downwards.
TATTTTTCCATAAATTAATTTATCATACTCCTAAGGCATTGAATTTGTTTCCACATAAAGTACACATAGCTCATAAACTCTTAGTCATCGATCCCACTATTTGCTATTAGAGAGCTGACTTGTATTATCTTGCAAACTCTTTATGATGTCAAACATATTATTTTGGGAAACTGGTTTTACTTACACATGGTATTGAAAAATACAATTACTTCTGATTTGATCACCCAATTGCTTATAAATATTCATTAATCAGATACTAAGCACATTGGAAATGTAAAGGAATTAAAAAACAGTGCATTCTTTCAAAAGCTTATAATTTAGAAGGGCAAATAAGATTTACAAAGTAACATTTTGTGGCAAAATTTAACACCCATTTCTATGTAAAATTATTAGCAAGTTTGATCTGTAAGGAAACTTATTTAATGAGATTTAAATGTTTTTTTAATCTCCATGAAATATGCTACAACTATATCCATAAAATGTCATACATTCAGTAGAAGGTCTGATTTTTAAAAAGGACAAAAGATGACGGAGACAATACAGAACTTCAATACATTTAAAATAATATTTCTAAACAATTTAGCATGTCCCCTGAATTTACATATGCTTATGGTTTCACATAAGGTATGTAGTAAGTTCATTATACCTTCAGGTTCTGATACCAGTTCCTATTTCTTCCTCATTAAGAAACTATTAAAAAACCCTTCATTGATTAAGCCAGTTTTTGTCTCAGTTCTTATTATTTTATCAAAATTCTGATGATTCCCTGCTTTGTGTGCTTTTCTTGGCCTTTCTCTTCTAGATGTGTGACATTGTTGCATCAGGGCCTTTATTGCTGTCTTCAGAATAAAAAGAGTATAGCAGAACACTCTCACGTGACCGCCTCACTGAGATCATCAACTTTTCTTTTGATACATTTTCTTTTCTTTTTCAAAACTTTTATTTTAGCTAATCTTCTTCTCTTACAAATTCTTAATTTCATCCCACTGATTATAAAGTGCCTGTCATATCTCAAGTGTTTGAGTGAATAAATTATTGAGAATGAGAGTGAAATAAAAGGAAACTCTCGATCTTTCTCTATTTTTCATGCATTCTGCAGACCACTGCGGTCTGCCTTTTCCTTCACTACTATAAAAAAACTCAGTTAAAGCTTAATTGCTAAAGTCCAATATAAACATTTTAGTCCTTATCTTACTTAATCTTTCCATAGCATTTGACAGTATTTACCATTAATTTTAAAAGTTTTCTCATTGACTTTTTGACACAATTTTGTTCTACATGGTGAAAATAAGGAAATTATCAAAGTATGATGTCATGACTCACACAGTTTATTGCCATAAAGAACATTTCCCCCCCTTAAATTCACACTGCTTATAGAGGGAAAGAACAACTTGAACTAATTTCACAGGGAATACACTCAATCGATGAGGAACATTAACCACATAATGAGTGAGTTCCAAAATTATTAAAATCTAGTTTTTCAGCTGGGATAGAAGCAGGCCTCTGTGGAAAGTAAAATCAGATTAAAGTTTAAGTGTACTTTTGTATGATCAGTTTCTTGGGAGAAACTGACTTTACCAACACTGGACGGATCCATGAAGACACCTACAGTCCCTTTACGTTAGAGAGTGGTGCTGGTGTTGTTGGGACAAGGCTTCAAAGCTCCAAGGCATGTCAAGGTCTGAACTCTCCCCATTTGAAAAAATGACTGACAAACTGCAGCCTGACATGAGCAAAGCTCTCAAAATGTCACACTCTTAGGTTTGTATGTATTTTAAAGTCCATTAGTTGGGGTCAGTAACTCACATATGAGCTGAGAAAAATTGAACATAGCATTCCTGAGAGGAGGGGGATTTCAGCCCAAGTTCTCACATGTGGGGTCTGATAAGATGTCACAGTCTCAAAGGGATTCTGTCTTATTTCCTACTACTGTATTTCCCACCTCCTACTTCTGCTTTAGCAGAATCATCTTGTTTCTGCATACTCTGTGATGTTTCATGCTGTATACTTTTGCATATTCCTCTTATTTCTTATAGATGAGTCTTAAGTACTGTTTTCTTTTTCTGTTTATTTGTCATTAAGAAGACAGTATGTATACATCATAAGCTGCTTTGATAAGGGGAAAAGCAAGTCTGAATAAGGTCAGAGTATACATGTTTTAAAATAAATGGTCCAGGCTAAAATAACTTGGACCTGGTATTCAATTTAATTGTCAGCATACCCTCTTCCTTGAGATGTATTCCAAGTGACTCTGGAAACATGCTGCTCTTAAGACAATGAAAACAGTGTACCTATGAGCCACCATTAGGGTCTATTTGTAAAGACAGCATAGCAAATATTCCTCCTGTCTGTCATACGAAGTTATATTAAGACTAAAAAGTAAATGCTTATGCTCAGGACATGCTCCAGACTCCTAAAGATTACAAGACTTCGCTTGTTATTGGTTGTTTAGTTCATTAATGCTGCAATAGCAGCAAGCAAAAGTAGGTATGTGCATTATAAAACCAAATCAAGTATACATGATAGATTTTTTAAACTTTGAGAGGTTTTTAGACACATTATATACAGACTGGGGATTTATTTTAATTATTTGTTTACCATATAAAGCTTTGAATTTTTCTTTACAACAGGGGTGAGTACTCTGGAAATTAAAATGCCCTTTAACAGAGAATTACTTATATCCATAACTTCCAAATGTAAGAGATACAGTATAAGTAGATCACAGAATGTATTCTTTTACTTGGACTTATTTGTCCTTTTGGGGAATGCAAATTGTGAATGGGCCATCTCCTGCCTTTTTCATCCATTTAGAATCTAATGTTATACATAAATTTTTCACTTTTTACCCTGTAAAATTGTTGCCTACTAAAATGAGATTTTATGTATGATCCTTCTGTTGTATAGACTCATTTAGTTAACTTATATTACTATGTGAATAAAAATTAGTTGACTGAGAAATAGAATTACCAGCTTTGCTTGAAAATGATAAGAAGAGCTCGGTTTGATGTGTTTTTAGAATACAGAATGAGTCTTGATTTCCTCATCTTATCCACTACAGAAAAAATTTAGTAGGAAGAAGAGATAAGGGTACTATTCACAGATGATTTTCTGTGCCAAGGTGATTTAGACTAGTAGTTCTCAAATTTTTTATGTCAAAACCTCTTTACATTTAAAAAATTTTTCTGAAGTTCTTTCCCAGCTTTTGTTTATGTGAGTGAATTATCAGTATTTACCATATTAGAAGCTAAAATAATGTTCAAAATATTTATTAAATATCCATATTTTAAAATAAATTCATTACATGTTAACATATGTACCATTTTTAAAATGAAAAGAATAATTTTCAAAACAGTGAGAAGAATGGCATTATTTTATACTTTTGCAAATTTCTTTATGTCTGACTTAATAGAACAGAGCTGGATTCTTATGTCTGCATTCCATCTGTTGTGATATATTGTTTCAGTTGAAGTATATTAAAAAATAGTTTCACACATATGTTGGAAAAGAGGAATGTTTTGCCTTTTTAGATAATTGTGAACATTCTTTTTTAATACTATACCAAAACTTAGCAAGTGGAAGTTTCTTAAAGGTTAGTTGCAATCAGTTTACTTTTTACTCGATTACATTAGGAGATTAGTTGCAGTCAATTAATATTTTAGCATATTACATTAAAATCTATTGTTTTATCTTGCAGTTTGAATTATTTTTTTACCTGTATGTGATTTTTAAAATTTTGACATTACTAGTTATTTGGAAAATATTGATTCATTGAGTTGTATAGAGCTCTCAAATGTTGACACATCTTGTATCAAAAGATCATATACATTGATATCATCACACGTGTCATCAGAAAAGCTTATAAGACTATACAGAGAAACTGTTCAGCTCACAGAATCAAATACAACTTTTCTCAGGTTCTAATTTTAGGGCTGAAAACTTGAATTTTATCACTGGCAACAAGTAATGTCAGTTATTTTCACTGAAATGACGTTATCTTTTTTATGTTATATTTAAGAAAATATATGCCAAATATCAAATTTGATAACTCTAGTTTGTATATCATTTTTCAAGTAAAAATGGCGTTCCATTTAAAATGTGTAAATTTAATTCACAACTCTGTTACCTAAGTACTTTTCCTGGAACAACCATTGTACTTTGGGTACGCAATAGACATGCTTTATGTGTACTTCCTACTTTGTCTCACAGAATTTTATTTTATTATTTAAAAATTTTTTTAATTTATTATGGAATTGTGGGGTACAAATGAGGATTTACTAAATAAGTAGGCTGCACACATGCAAAGTTTGGGTTTCTAATTGGCCCTCACTCCCTCTGGTAGTGGACCAGGTACCCATTGTGTTGTCAGGTGTCCCCTGCTTTCCTCCCTTTCTCCCTCTCCTAGCAATGCCCAGCAGCTGCCGATCCCACCCTTGTGCTAATGTGACTAATGTTCAGAGCCCCATTTATGAGTGAGAACATGTGGTCTTCAGTTCTTTGTTTCCCATAGAGTTTTAGAACAACATGTATTCTAGGGTAGAGGATTAATAAAATTAATAATTTTAATGACTTTATAGAAGACCTTTTTTAGTGATTGTGTGGTGGTGAAGAATTACACTATTATACTAGAACAGTTTGCTGCCACTTCCTTAGCTTATGTTAAGTCACCAGTAGCTTCACCCTCCATTGCTTTTGAACCATCAGTGCAAATATTAGCATTGTCAAAAAGACAAGTAACTTTTTAGTATTATAATGAAATTAGTTTTGGGCCTCAGAAACCTCCCATGGGTTCATGGACCATTTTCACAAACTCTGATTTAGACTTTCAAAAGAAATTTTATAATCCTATTTCTCAATACCTGAGATACTTCTTAGGTATAATGAAGATCATTTTTTAAAATCTATCATTTTTATCATTCCAACTTTATATAACAACAATAGCTAACATTTTATTGATGATAGCTCATCATAGTTCAACATCTTGGGCTCAGGTGATCCTTCCGCCTCAACCTCCCAAGTAGTTGGGACTATAGGCATGTACCACACACCTGACTAACTTTTGGGGGGTTTTTTGTAGACATGAGGTCTTGCTATGTTGCCTAGGCTGATCTCTAACTCCTAGGCTCAAGCAATTCTCCCACCTTGGCCTCCCAAAGTGCTAGGATTACAGGTGTTAGCCACTGCACCTGGCCCTGGTGTAGGTACTGTTACTACCTACATTTTACAGATGAGGAAACAAAGTCATGGAAAGACTTAAGTGCTCAAAATCGCATTCCAGAACCTGTTTGTTTGTTTTTTTAATTAAACCATTATGCTTCATGTGCAAGTGACTTTAGCTGTTTATTTTTCACTACCTTGTTTGTTTTTTTTCTACACCTGTATTTGATAGAAAGTTATATTGTGTGTGTGTGTGTGTGTGTGTGTGTGTGTAGAGTATGAGAGAGACAGAGAGAGAGAGATGACCTCGCGCTGTTGCCCCAGCTGAAGTGCAGTGGTGGGATTGTAGCTCACTGCAACCTGGAACTCCTGGTCTTAAGCCATCCTCTGGCCCTGGCCTTCTGAAGCTGGGACTGCAGGCGTGCACCACCCCACTTGCCTTCCCCTCCCCCCCAATAAAAGGAGTGTCACTGTTTGCCTAGACTGGCCTCAAACTCCTGGGCTCAACTAACCTCTTTACAGCGAAATTCTTTTTAGAGATCTTTAGATTGAAAACATTTTTTTACATATATTATTTCCATTAGTCTTTAAAATAATCCTGCATGGAATACAGAATAGCTAATAATATTTCCATCTTATAAATGATAGATCTGACACTAAATATTTGTGACTTAAAGGTTACCAAAGCAGAGCCTGAACTTGAACCTCTGCATCTTGTAATTCAAATTAAGGATTCTTTCTGGTGTATTGTACTGCTTCACCTACCAAATAAGGGTTTTTAAAATACCGAGGTCACAGCTATTGAGGATTTTTTTCTTAGAGCCCTTTTGTTGTTACTAATAGTGAAATTAGCTGAAACAAAAACTTTGTCTTTACTTTTTTTCTACTTAGAGTATTTCTCGTTAGAATTGTTAAAGTGTTTCTTAAGAAGTAACAGAGTTTTGAAATATTACCATGTTTAACTGAAAATAGATTGTAAATCATATACAGTTATTCTACAGATGCTAATTACACAATTATTTCCCTGTAAGCTTTAAGACCCATATTTTTCTTGACGTAAGTAAGGTGTCAGTTATTCTATGAGAGGGATCAGGAAAACCGTGGAATTTATTTATAAAAAGTTGTGTATTCTTACATGTTTAAACTTCATTCAATTTAAAATCTTCTTCATTTGATGCAGTACACCTATCAGGATGCTTTTTCAGATCCCAAACTTTCAAAACAGTTTTTGAACTCATCAATTTTGATGCCTTTTAGTGCTTCTGCCATTTTTTTGTTTCACCTCTTCCACATTGGCAAAATGTTTTCCTTTGAGGACTTTTTTATCTGGGGAAACAAAAAAACAAGTTGCTCAGGCAAGATTGGGCGAATAGGGAGAGTGGGGCATGGGGGTAGTGGCATTTTGGGTCAAAAACTGCTGAGCACTCAGCATGGTGTGGTCCTATACGTTGTTATGGTGGAAGAACCAGTCACCTGTTTGTCACAGCTTGGAATGTTTCTTCTGCAAATTGTCACACAGCCTTTTCAAGACTTCCAGACAAAAACTGGTTAACTGTTTAATCTGGAGGGACAAATTCAGAGTGTACTACAAGGGGCCTCCCTCCAAAAGATAATTCTGAGTTTTTTGGGGTCCCCCTTGTGTATTGTGGTCCATTATGCAGAATCAAGTCAATAAAATGGTTTTCAGATGTTTCTCATCCCCTAGAACATTTTTCACATTTAAATATATTTATTATTTCTGAGATATAGATTTCCTTTTTTGTTTATATTTTTATGTCAGGAAACAAAGGCCTTTGAAAATAACATGTTATTGGAAAGCCTGTTGGCAGTTATAACTATTAAAAGCACTAAATTAACCTGTATCAGTGCTAATGCTAAGCTCTGCTTTATAAAAAACAAGTCACAGAAATTGGGCTCCATTTTTTAGGTGATTATAATTTACCATAACGTCTTTTGTTGGGGTGAAAGTCATCTATAGCCACCAAGTAACTAATATGATATGGATTTTATATAAAATTAATAGCAAGAACGAAAATATCTGGAGTCAATTAAGATAAAATGAACAATTTGACATTTGCTCTAAAGCATTTGTTTTAAAATAAATGCATTATCATAATTCTTAATTTTTCTTTCCTTATTTTAAGGCTTCTCATTTCTTTTGGGGATTGTGGGCTTTGATTCAAGCCAAATACTCCACTATTGAGTTTGATTTCCTTGGGTAAGTTAAATATTATTAAATGAATTACATTTATCTCTCTTTTGTTTGAATTAATATTTAGAATTCATAGGGAACATTGCAGTTAACACTGTCAATCAAGTATTATAAAAGCTGCATACGTTTAATAATTGGTCTGTGAAGAAATCTGCTGTAAACTGTTAAGTGTGCGCAGTGTTAGGAAAGTGTCCAGTAGGTGGTGCAATAAACTAAAAATACATCCTTTGAAAATCTTCCTTAAAAAAAAAAAATTAAGAAGAGTGAGTAGAAGTATAAGTTTATAAACTATGACTAATTTTGTTGTTGTTTTTTCTCACTAGGTATGCAATTGTTCGTTTTAACCAGTACTTTAAAATGAAGCCTGAGGTTACTGCATTGAAAGTGCCTGAGTAAAGAAGAGATTTAATTATTCTGAAGGACCTGAGCAGTGCTTCTGAATCTTTTCTTAAGAAATTCCAAAAAGCTGATATTTGTTAAAATTCTGTTATTTAATTTGGTTATCTTGCTTTACAAATTATGCCTCTAAACAATCATTCTATTTTTTAAATAGACTGATGTCAAGAAATATACCTACTGCCCATCAGTATGTGGTGGACTAGAAATTTATAAAATCTGCAAAAGACATAAAGATGTCAGTTTAAGCCTTTCTTTGATAATTTAATCTATGTTTTATGTGAATTATTTATTATAAATTTAACCTGATTCTGTGACTGTTTTCATCTGTTTCATCTGTTTGTTGAGTGTAAGCAATGAAAATGTTCCAGATACCTTTTCTTTAAGTTTTACTTTAATAAGATTAATTTTAGTAAACATTCTAGTTGTTCAGTGTAACCTTTTAATCTTGATGCACTGTAAGTAAAATGAATCATTTATTCTTGAAATGCCAGTCATTGACTGATGTAGATAACTTAGGATGCTCATGTAAAAAATATCTGTTTAGGAGGGTGAAATACACTCTCTCAGTCTCTGTTGGTGGTACATCTTGTTGAGTTGAATATTAGAAAGCATTTCTTTTGGGGGGACTATAACTTGGACTTAAACTCCCCCTCTTTCTACATAGTCTGGCAGTATAAATATAAATATTTACCGTATAATCCTGGAATAAGTATGAATTAATGTTACCAAAACCTGTATTAAATAATGTTTTTAAATGCTAAATATGGTCATATGTTACTAGTTTCAGTTTTTAAAATTTTACTGTATCAAATTATTTCTAACCAAAAATTTTGTTTTACTTATTGAGATGCTCTGTGTTTTTGATTATTTAATAGTTGCTAGTACTGCTTTGTATACCAATATCCAAAGTTTATCATACTCGGAAATAAGAAATTATTATTTAGGTTAATTCTTTTTTACTGATTCATTCCTTACATTTTAGTTTCATGTTCTAGTTTGGTTCCTTGTCTTTAAAGTGATGATTACTTGACACATGTAAATTCAAAGTAATATGTTGAGGCAGTTAAAGAATTAAATAAGGAACATTTAGGACGCTTATCTTGTACACTTAAAATCTGACAAATAACAAAATGTGAATTAAGCAGAAATAGTCATGGGGAGGGCTTCTGCTGTTTGTTTTTATTTCTCTTGTTATTGTTTCTATGTCTTGTGTTTAGGGGTGAGAGGGAGGCAGTTGTTATATGGAAGCAAGTTAGATCTTTGGTATAGATAAGTAGGTTTCAGGTTTTGACATCTGCTCTGCATAGTTGAGCAGTCATGATTAACTTTACTTAGAAAATTAGTCTGACAAGCTTTGCACTTTGGACACATAAGTGCCCATGTACAAAGTTGGCTTACTGGATCTGCATATTCAAAATATGCAACTACAAATTTATCCTCTGAGAAATCTTCTGGGAGTCTGACGTATTATTCCAAATGACTTATATTCTCAGACAAGTGCTTTAAAATACTTGGATTATCTCAAGATTTTTAAAGCTAATAAAGTAAGTAGGAACACTTAAAGGCCATTTTAAATGGTAAATTCTAGTTACATACATAGAATCTTAAAATACGTTTGTATCTATAACAGTGTTAGACCAAGATTTGGTTTCTACCTCCCCAATATTATAAATGTTCACGTTTGTTTGTATAAACCATATTACTGTAAGATCAGTAGAGTTTGTCTAGTTGATTATGTGAATAGAATCAGTTAAATAATTAGTACCTTTTTATAATAGTAGCGTAAACTTGAAAATTTGTTTTTGATGGAATTTTTTCTATGGTTGGAACATTCTCATAGAACAGATAAATAATATGTGGTATCTTGACTTTTTTTTTCTTTTTCTTTTTTTCCTTTCTGCCTTCAAAAGTTCAGTAGTGTATATCTTATACAACTACGGGAGGAAAGAAGATAGTTTTTCTACCTTGCTCTGTATTCTTCAAACTATTTTGAATAGAGATTCACTGAGCCATTGCTAATAGACTGTGCATAGCTACTAGCTGTGACACTGTTGTGTTTTAGAGCAATTCATATAGAAATGAATGTAACCAGGAGTAAAGTTTCCCACTTTAGCCCTGGGAATATACATTGGATCTTGGGAACAAAATAAAATATTTCATGTATTTCTCCCACTCTTTCGCTAGATTTTGGGTGTTGTGATGTCTCTACTTCCTGTATAGGTTTTTGGGATCATGGTGCAGGCTAGCAGTAGGGTTCAAAATTGCTTCCCTTTATGTTGACCATTTAAGGGATTCTAAAGGGAGGTTAAATCTCAACAGCGCTCTGAAATCATTCCTCTTAAAGTCTGTCCTTTGGCTTGCTGAGATGTCTGTTGCCTTTTTATGTTCAGCTGAGAAACTTGAATGCCTTACCTAATAACTAGTAGTAAGCTCATTTTGTATATATGAAAACGGCTGTTAGATGTGGCATTCATGTATATTCAATGTGAGTCAATAGACCATAGTGGCCTGGATGCTTTTACAAGCAAAATTCCACAATTTCCCCCCTTCTCCCCGACTTCGTTTGTATGATCTTACCTGACCAGTAATGATTTTTCTCTCCTAACCCCATGCTACCACCATTTTCTGGAAATCAAAGAGCCGTGGTAGTAAATCATACTGTTCACATGGTCATCTGAGATCAATATGAGCACAAAACTCATCAACTAGGTCTGCCTGGAATGTATATAAAACAGTGTAAATAAAAATTTGTAAATTAGTGTGAATTGTATCTTGCATATGAGATTGTGTATTGTTTTGCATTATCTTCCCCTGTGTAGAAATTTTTCTGTAAGGAAATGATCCAGCTTGTTGGTTTTAGACTAGAAATAGCCAACAGTTCTGGCTACACAGTGATATCACAGGAATTGGAAATAGGGTTTATCGGCTTTGGTCAATGTCAGTACTTATTTATTTAGCCTCTCAGTGCCTAATAAGATTTTTCATCATTTTTTAGTCAGCCGTTAGTTTTGTGAGGTTAGATTTCTGGAAGCAGTGAATTCATACACTGTTACAATAATAGAACTTCATTCTTTAAGTCATGATTCTAAGCTAAAAGACATTAAAAATATAATTTAATGATTGCAAACTGAAGTATTACCATTTTCTATTTTTCAGGGTTGTTAACCTTTTTCTACCAAAAAACACCTTGAAATTTTATATATCGATGTGAATCTAAATCCCATATATGCAAATATTACCGATAATAGCTCTTAGTTCAATTTAAGCATATCTCAGATGACTTCTCTAAATTTAAAGTTGTTCATTCTAGTTGTCATTAAAAGACATAAATAATCCTTTAATGACAGCTATTTCCATTTTTGCTGAAGTAAAAATATTTAACTTCATAAATATAGTAACTACAACTTCCATATTTAAAGAAAAAAGTTCCACTTTCAAATAAAAGTTAAAAAGCCTTCACTTTTAAAATTATACAAGTGTTTCTTTTTTATATTGCACAGAAGCCTTCTGTACCATTTTATGAATTTCTTTCTTCATAACATAAATGAAAATAATATCTTGATTTTCTGCTTTAAATTGTTTTTAATAAGCATTTTATACTGCATTCCAAAGTGATATAGACTTAGACTTTTGATATTAATCAGTCATTCACTTGATAGACAAAGTTAGCAATGCTTTATGCTAGAAGAATTTTGTTATTGGCAGCAACTTGCACTACTTTACACAGAAGGCAAATGGTAGTAGTTATTATTCACAGAGGAAAAAGTATTTTAAGTATGTGGTAAAACAGCTTTATCTTTATTTCAAAATTGATTTGCTCTGGTTTTTCTCTAGTCTGTTAGATTTTAGAATGTCCTTTTATTGTGAATTTAGTAACATATTAAGGCAATCTGGCTTTGATTCTTTTTTTTATTATTATTCTTTTTTGTTACAGTGAATTACTTTTTTTCCCCCTTTTACATACCAATAGTGTGATTATAGTGTCATGTTTGGGCTTGATGTCTTTGGACAGAAAAAAGTATCAGTTATTTTAAATCAATTTTTCCCCATCTTTTAAGCTCAGCCTATAAATGTGTTGCTATAACAAAAAATACTTGGTTTTGCATTACTTGAATACTTGAAAACTAAAACTAAGAGGATATATTCCATAATGAATTTGATCTTTCAGAACAGTTTTTACACAAAATTTTCATTTCTGGATTATAATTTGAAATGGAATGAACTATTTGGATTGAAAAAAAGTGACAATGCTTATAAGCACTATAAATTTAAGGCATCAAAATTCAAGTTTTTGTAGGTTTCTTTCCTGAAATTTTTTTGCCCTTCTTTATTCATTTGGTATACTACTGATGTTATAAAACACCAGAGTTAAAATATCATTATATCTGTGTTCATTGTGAATCCTATAGCTTTTCTTACTCTCTAAAATATTCAACCCAATTTTTTGATCAACATCTTACCTAGTAATATTTTTAATACCATTAATCATTTTAATATGCCTATCTCTATAAAAAATTGAAAACATTAAATATTGTACTTTAATTAATGAAAGAGTAAGAAAAAGAACTGAACCATTGGAATTATAGGCGGTTCCATTTATTAAATTTCAAAACGCAATAAAGGAACTTTCAGAGATAGTATAAAACCCAGTGGTATCCATGCAGATTAGCTCCTGTGACCTGGAAAAGACCTCAAAAAGGCAGTGGAGGAGATGAGAGTGTTTACTTGCTGTGGTTGTGGTATGTTGCTACTTAATTATAGGTAGTGACACACTGACATTTTTATTGTCCAATCTGTGGTTTCTTGTATTTATCTGTACTAAAGTGACTATAAATTAATAGAATCTGCAGAGAGGAACCTTTTTTACTGTACTGTATTTAGGAGCCTTTATACAACTAGGTCAAGTTTCCATGATATGAAGTATTTGAATTTTAACATATACTATTATGAAGACATGCCATTATTCCATGCGATTAAATGATAATTTACTTGTTTAATTTCAGAAGAAAAAAATGAAATGAATAACTGTCATTGCATTAGCTGTATGGTGAACTGGGAAATGGTGGCATAAAGCTTAAATTTGTGTTTATCAAATGTGAACCATAGTAGTATAATGCTGCTTTGTATATACTGTAAGTGCTACAAGTAGTCTCAGCACTGAAAATGTATTGATACCTCTCAAATGAATGCAACTTTTGATGTAGGTGTTTTGAAAGGCCTCAGAAAGTATCTGAGTGTCTGAGAATTTGTTAATCTGTTTGGTAATGAAGATACTTCCTGTTTTTTGTTTCATATTTTCATGTTTAAAATTTAATTTTTACACTTTACTACTGTTAATTTAAGTAAAATATGTTCTGTGGGTAAAATGGGGTTGGCAGTGAAGAAAAAAAGCCCCATTCATGTAACTGCTTACATAAAAAACACATTGTTACTATATGTTCATAAACTTCTAATGAAGCTGTTTGTATTTCTGTTTAAATATGTGATGTTTAGGCATTATTTCTGTTTAATAAGGCTTTTTACCATTGATTAAATGAAGGAATGTATCTTTTTGAAGAGATTTCTATTCTGTAAATAAAAATTGGTTGCAACAATAAAGTTGAGTTCTAACTACAATGTATCCATACATTTTATTGTTACTTTAGCTTATTTTTGAGTTTTCTTTTTGAATATCTGAAGTACAAGACTTGTCAAAGTTAGTATATGCATGTGTATTGGGAGTGATTTTTAAAATTCATATTCTAAATTCTCATTTTTTATTATATAATATACTGTTGGGCAGGCGAGACCTCATCTCTACAATAAAATTAAAAAAAAAAAAATTAGCCAGGCGTGGTAGTGCGCGCCTGTAATTCCGGCTACTTGGAAAGCTGAGGCGGAAGGATCACCGGAGCCCAGCAGGTTGAGGCTGCGGTGGCCGGGAGTGGCCACTGCACTCCAGTCTGGGCGACAAAGTGAAACTCCAACTCAAAAAAAAAAAAAAAGTTTTCAGAAATACTTTAAAACATTTGATTGAGATGGGAGTATGGAATATTACATAACTTATGAACAAATTCTGTTTACCTAGTTTAGAAATTCATTCTTCCAACTACTAGCTTTGTGTTTTCTGTTGAAACTGATGGTAGGAAACAGGTGGATAAGACATTATTTGGGACCAAGCATCTTACAGTCTAGACGGTGTATTCACTCAACTAACAAACTCTTAAAATTATCAAATACTGGGATAGATGATCTCTGCCTTTAGGTGATGTTTATTTACCATGAAGTTCAGTTCTCCATAACAAAAATTGAAATGTGTTTGGGGTTGGGGAGGGAATTGTAGAATGTTTTTAAATTTGAGTTTTTGTGATACTTTCAAATTATTAACTTGTGTTTATGTATCCCCTATCAAACTACTGCAGAAGGGATGTGTCCTCGTTAAAGTATTACATCTGAGGTGAGGAACTTGTTGATGTTACTGTTGATCACTTGGTCAAAGTGTTCTGTGTCTCCATTGTACTGTTACTTTTTCCTCTTTCAACTAACAGACAATCTGGAAAGGTGCTTTAAGATTATTTAAGTATTTTGCTCCTCAACAAACATCTGTTCCCCTCCCCAGTTTAGCAACACTTAATAATTTTTGCCCAATCCAGTCTTTATTATGATGTCCACAAAATGGTGATTTTTTTCAGTTTTAATAGTGCTCCGTTTCTCAGCATTTTGCTGTAAGGAGTCATCCTCTTGTTTTTATTCATCCACCAACCTACTCATCAGTCATTTGTCATTCATGTGACTGTATTTAAGTATAGACTCATAGATTCTGTTTTATTAAATGGGTTATAATTTATTTATATTGATGTGAAGATCATCTGAGATACGGTCTGGGGAGCACCATCAAATTTGGATCCTGTGTCCTTTTGATATACTCCCAACATTTTTTGAGTACTTCCTTACTTTCTAGCAACATTCCAGACTCATCTTGTACCTTCTCTGTCTCAGCTGTGGAATCAACTGTTCTCCAAGGAGCTTGGTTCCTTTTAAGAGGAATGGTATTTAGAAACCAAGATCTGAGAACTAAATGTGCTTATTGTTCCGGGGAGATCATGGATAGTAGATCTTTTTTGCTGATAGAGCAAGAAAGTACACACACACACACACACACACACACACACACACACACACACACACACATTTATATAAACCCATATTATTTTAGAAATTCTGAGTTCATACTGATACCTCTGATATCTACACTTGATCTTAATCAAAGTCTAAAAAGTGATATCTCAGATATCTAACTAGAATTTTTCTTTGTCTCTATATTTGTTTTTCCTTTTACCCTTACTATTATGTGTATGTAAGTGTGTGTGTGTGTTTTAGAATACCATAGAATACTTTTTCAGTGTCATGCGAGGCTGATAAGATGCTGATACTCAAATTACTGGGTTTTTTTTTAACCTTGATCATTTGATTAAAGTGGTATCTGCCAGGTTTCTCTCAATTCTCATTTTTTCCAATATCCCTTTCTTAATATTTTCTGGAGGAGATACTTTGAAACAATACAAATCTTTTGCCATTAATTGTACTATCCATTGATAAGTTTTGCCTGCAACGATTACTGTGTTTGTGTAACATTGATTTTTTTCTTCTGCATTCATAAATTGGAATTTTACTGTATGGAGTAGCTATACTTTTAAAATATTTATCCAAAGTTTATATTAGTAAGGACTCAGACAATTCTCTGTCCTGTAATCCATTACAGTAGTTTTGTTGCTTGGGTTGTTCCAGTTTGACACTTTGGAGCATTTTCCAGTTGGCTTCTGTCTATCCTTTCAACAAGCCTATGTCATTTTTTGAGCACCTCCTTTTTTGATAACATGAGTTGTTTCAGATTCATCTTGTACCTTCCCTGTCTCAACCTCCAACTTTCTTTTGGGAGGCTTGATTTTTTTCCCTATTAATATTTATTAGGTAATGGTATTTAGAAACTAGTATCTGGGTGCCTGGTATTTTAATTGCTACTGAGTTATTGCTACTTCTAGAGTCCATAGTGGACATTTAGAAAATACATATGTGTAGAAAAACACGAATATGTATTTCTTCATCTGTTTTTGTAACTTTGAGTCATTTAAAATACACAGAAAAATCACAAGAATAGTTCAGTGAATTCCTGTGTATTCTTTTCCTGTGTCCTCCAGTAAATATTTTACTTCCTTTGCTGTCTCTCTGTATCTGTATTATTTGAGATCAAATTGTACATATAAATCTTCTTTACTCTTCATCTCATTTAATGCTTTTTGGTCTAAATCCTACTTTGATGTCAGGATCACAGCCCAGCTTTATTTCTAATTGCATAGCTTATCTTTGTTTATCCCTTTAGCTTTCTTGAGTCATTGTTTAAGATGTGTCTCTTAGACATTGTATATATTTGGATTTTTCTGTGGGTCAATTTGAAAATCTATTCATTTTGTTATTTGTTTATTTTTGAGTGGAAGTCTCACTCCATCACCCAAGCTGGAGTGCAGTGGCATGCTCACAGCCACCCCAGTCTCGACCTGCTGGGCTCTGGCAATCCTGCCTTAGCCTTTCAAGTAGCCGGAACTACAGGCACGCACTACTGTGCCTGGCTATTTATTGTAGTGATCAGGTCTTGCCACATTTCCTGCGCTGTTCTTGAAATCGCAGGTTCAAGCAATCCACTCGCCTCGGCCTCCCCAAAGTGCTGGGATTACTTGCTGAGTCACTGAGCCCAGCCTGAAAATCTTTTCATTTTAGTAAATACTTTCTTTTTTTTTAATAGGACTGATATGTTTGGACTGAACTCTGGTCTTACTAGTCTGTGTTTAAATCACTGTGTAGTATGTTATCTTTGTTTTTGTTTTCTCTGTCTAGTGTATTTTCTTTGTTATTTTTCAATTTGTGTTCAGGAAGGTTTGTATTTATGTTCTGGTGGTTTCTTTTGTTTGTGTATTTTTCATAAGGACTTTTTCTCTCATTTAGGTTTTTGTATCTTGCCTGTCAGTTTTAAATTATCTTATATGACTCCAACTATTGCCTATTGAACAGCCAGTGATGTTACTCAACTTTTTTTTTTTCACCCATTTTATTTAGTTGCATTGTTGGCATGTCCGAGCATACATTTGCATACCATTCTTCCACCCATGACCCTATGTTGGCTCATTCTTAGATTCACAAATATATTGAATACATCAGTCCTTACTCGGTGCTTTCTTCTCATTCTCTTGATCAGGTTAATTCTTTCTCTGTAAAAGTTCTGCTCTGACAACGGAAAGTAGCACTTACAGAACACCATCTTTCTGCTTGGTCAGTTGACCTTTCTGCCCTCTTTCTCCTAACTCACTGCAGTGTTCCAGGAACATGTCTTATCAACCAACTTTTGTCATATTATGATTTAATGTTAATGGGTTTTTCTCCCTGAGTGGACTTCATTCTCCTTAACAACATGAGCCATAATTATAATTATTTGTATAGTCTCAGAACCTTACATAGTACTAAGTACATAATGAACTTCAATATATGTTTGTTTAATTAGTAAAACAATTGAACAGTTAGAAAATACTTCCAATCCAGCAAAACCATTTTAAAAAGCTAAAATAACAGGATTTGACCTTTGAGAGAGAGAAAAACTCTGGAAATAGTTGTATAGAATAAATTTTTCTGAGTTGATATGCACAAAGCTGCTTCATTGGAGAACCTATACTTATCTACTTTGGAAGTTTTAAATCCATTTTATATTTACCACATCCTTGTACATGTTTTGGTTTTATTTAGTTATGCTCTAGTTTAGGTTAGTATTAAATACTTTCTAAACTGCCATTTCACAGAGGTGACTAGAATTCAGTGTTCTTAGAATATAAATCCCAGCAGCTTTTGAAATCCCACCAGTGTATATTTTTTTAAATGTGTGTTCATGACATTGAAACATGCAGTAAAAGATATTTATCTCTAGATGAGTTTCTGCTAAAGCCTATAATTCTTTTTCTCATAACATTGTACTAAAGTCAATACAATTCAACTCAAGCATTACAACTTTACCAGAACTTTATTTTTTGTAATGACCTTCATTAAGATTTGGCAGTTTCATTGGATTATCTCCTCTTACTTTCACTCAACCAGGATATCACACGAGGAATTGGTCTAAAACTCTTCTTTGACATATTAGGTATTTTTACTGTATTATTTTATTTCAACACAAGATCATGAATCAAATATCCTAGTTTCTCCTGCAATTCCTTTAGTTGTTTTTCTCAACTATAATATAAATAACTTTATAGTACAAATGTACAGTTGAATATTATTGACATTTTCATAAAAACTATGTTTAATAAGTAGTTGATAAAGGATTGCCATTTTAATCTCACATTTTAAAAAGCTAACTAAAATTGTTCTCTTTTTTTTTCTTTTCCTAGTTTTATAACACTTGGAAAGAATTTAAAATGTTATTGTGCTTCTTGCAGTTATTTTTTTACCCCCATTTCACATGGAAACAGAAGGCTGTGTAGGTGCCTTGTAAAAGGCTGTCTTGGTGACATCCCTAACAAGAACCTAAAGCAATCCTGCTAAAAAAGATTTCTGAGTTCCAGCTTTGAAATATTTTAAAACGGAAAAATCATCAACAAGAAAGAAATTGTAACTATTTGCCACATTTGCCAGTAATCCTTCCCTGGTTAGGGGAGCAGAATTATTTGTCTTGTTATTTGATACTGTGTAGACATCAGCTCATTTACCTTTGTAATACAAAAGAAAGGTAAGGGGGTTTGCTAATTGCACCAGTCTTTGTACAGTTTGAATGGAGTTTAGTTTTCACTCCTCTTTTTCCTTGTCAACCCAGAATATCTCTTTGGAGACAGAAAGTAGAGGTAAAGTGTTGCATAGTGAAAATATCCAGTCAGGTGGCAAGAGCTCCCATTAATGATTACGGGGTTTTTTTGTGCCTTATTTGTAAAATAATCAGAGTAAATAAGATTACCTCTTGTGGCTCTTCTAGTTCGAAAGTGCTAATATACAGTAATGAAAATACTTTGGAAAAGATTTAATGTAAAAATTGAGATTGTTAGATGTATTTCTGTCACTTTGGCATAGCACTTCTCTTCCTTTTCTCACTCATAATTCCAACTCACTCAGAAGATACAGAACCTAACTGTCCCTGTGGCTCTGCTGTATCTGAACAATGGATGCCACGAAGAATTACTTTGTCCTTTAGAGGTCTCAGGCTTTGAGTTTTATTTCCTGTAGTCTTTACTCTGAAAAATTATGTAGGCTCTTCCTGAATAGGGACCACTTTTACCTAGCTTTTTAGATGGTGTTATGAAATGAATGTTCTCCACTCCCAACCCCCAAATTCATATGTTGAAGTCCTAACCCTCATTGTGGGTGTATTTGGAGATTAAGTCTCTAAGGAAGTAATTAGGGTTAAATGGGGGCAGAAGGATGTGGCCCTGATAGGATTAGTGTCTTTATAAAAAGTGTCATCAGAGAGCCACCCTCCTCATGTATTCCTAACCCTTCCACCCCCAACACACATGCTAAGGAAAGACCATGTGAGCACACAATATGTGTGAGAAGTAAATTCACCTGTCCAAAATCAAAGGATGGTAACAGAGATGTGGAGTGGAGGAGAAGCAAGACTTTAATGACGGTATTGCAAGATCGGGTGTCTGGTGGGCAGGCACACTAAAGCAGGAAGAATCGGTACTTTTATTCCTAAAATGCACGTCCCTCTCCTGATTCCTCATTGGAGGAATATTGCAAAAGTTACAGGCTCTCCCATAGGATGCCTACGTGACATATTTTGATTGGTTTACAGAATCATTTCATTTGCAAGTCCTATTTGCTGATTGACTTACCGAATCACGATTCTGATTGGATCCTGCCAAAAGTTTAAACATGAAACCCACCAAAATAAAAAGCTAAAGAAAAGGACGTACAAAGAAGCAGGAAGTGAATCAACAAAAAAGCACAGCGCATTTAGACACCATCATGAGAACCCTAGATAAGCTAGGCTCCAATTTGAAAATAAATCACCATTCTTATTTCTCACAACATGAAGGTAGTTGTTTACAAGCCAGGAAAAGCTCTCACCAGGAACTTAATTGGTGTGCACCTTGATCAGGGATTTCTAGGCTCCGGAACTATAATAATATACATTTCTGTTGTTCAAGCCACCCAGCCTGCAGTATTTTGTTATGGCAGCCAAGCTGACTAATACTGATGGTAGGGACCTGCACTATTTTAGAACTTTTCTATTGTGGGTTCTTGAGGGAAATGTGTGTATGTTGGAGGCAGGGTATAGAAATGGTGATATAAAAATGTTTTACAAGTTACTTCTCTTCCTTTTGTCAACTGAGGAATAATGAGATTCATGAATTTGGAAAGGAAAGCTTTATTTTTCATAAAGGGTTGCAGCCTACATGGTGGCCATCCTGACAGGCTGGAAAGCATAGCCTCTGCCCAGAAGCTGGAAACAGACTTGAGGGAGTGAAACTGGCCCAACAACACCATACAACTAATGGTTACAGTTTCTTTTTGAAGTTGACCTTCCTGGGCCTTAAAGCTTGAAACTTACATTTGTCTTATCTCAGTTCCCTTCTCCGAAAACCCACCCTCAGTCCCATAGTATCAAGGAACTAAAACCAGATCACCACCTCCAGACAGTGAGATGACAAACCCCATCTGTTTACCAACTTCTCTTGCTTACCACTCCCTAATTCCTGTTTTCTACATTCCTGCCCCACTATATAAACCCCTGATTTCAGTGGGATGGGAGACAGCATTGAGAATAAATTTTCCTTTCCCACTGGCTGGTGTCACCCAACAGAAAGCCTTCTACCCTGGCAATACTCGTGTTTTCAGTGATTGGGTTTCTGTGTGATGAGCAATAGAATTTTGACCAAACCTTTGGTGATAGGTAACAGGAGGGGCAAAGGGATAGGAATTAATGCTGTGGGTGGTGGTCAAATATACATATATTTAATAAGCATTTGGAAGAGCCCAAGCTTACCTAAAATAAGCAAATGAACAAAAAACAAAAACAATAACCCTTGTTAATGCTGAAAGGAAAGCAACCATTTCTGTCACACTACCTAGGCAAAGAGAAACTGCATGTCTCTGAAGAAGTCTCCACCAGATTTGGATAAGAAACAGGCTCTGTTGACACTCCCCAAAATCCACAAAAATCTTTCTTTGGATAATAGCCTAGTTTCTTTAAGTTTAATTTAGTATTATATTTACTGTTCATCATTAGCTGAATCTTGTGAACCAGAACTAGCTATGTGAGTAATAGGTTATGACCAATTGAAAAGTACACAGCCCTAAATTGTTCAAAATAATTTGTAGCTTAAAAGAAAGGCAAGACTGATGTCAGCAGCAGGTTAGGGGTCTGAACACTGATTAGAAAAATTCTGAGTCATGCTGAAGCTGCATGTAGGCTTCTAATCTTAGCTCGGAGTGGATGAAGGCCTATGAATTTTTAGTATAAATACTGAAATAAGTTTGTATTATTTTAAGTGGGTTTTTAGTAATAATGCCAACCCATCTCCCTGTAACCTGGTTGCAGAAAGTAAATCCCCTTTTCCCCCAGTTTCTGCCTCTCGTCTTTGATTGACTGTGAGGGAGAGCAGCCAGTTTGTTAGACTGGATGAAACACTCTGATATCAAATAGTGTAGCAGAGGATGCAAAATCCCTGAGAGCACATTCTCCACAGACTGGCCAGAACCACTCCATCATAGGTGGTCTCTTATTGGGCAAAAAAGAAGGGGTAGTGTCTGTAAGAAGTTTGGCACCAGTAATGACTCCACACCCAGCCAGGACCAAGAGATTTATTAAAAGGGTTGTTACAGAGAAGATCTGTAACAGAAAAACAGGGAAAAAAGGAGAGAGAGAGAGAGAGAGAGGGAGTTGCAGGGAGAGGGCTGTATTTATCAGCCTGACCGGGGCTGGAAGGGGCCGTGCTATGCTCCTGTTGAAGGAGCTGCATGGAAGTAGGGTGGGGCCAATGCCGTGTTATGGTCCTATTGGACGCATAACAAAGCTGGGTACTGATTGGAGGCTTGCAGGTTTGAAATTGGCGTGCAGGGGAAGTTTGAAATTGACGCGGGAAGGTTTGAAATTGAAGCGTGGGGAGGTTTGAAATTGGCATGCGCGGGGGAATTGTGCTCGCAGAGGCCGGGACCTAGGGCCTTTGTTGTATGGTGTGCTGGGGCCATTTTGGGAGCCGCCCCTCTGGTCGTTTCCTGCACCTTTCAGTGTCGGGTGGTGGATATCAGGGCTGGGGTCTTTTGAAAGGGCTGGTTTCTGTTTAGCTCTGAGGGAAGCAAGACTGATGGAGGTAAGCTGGGGGATGTCTGACCTCCTGTCTCACCATGGTGGAGGACTCAGCTATCAGGTTTACTCTGAGATTCCCTTGGCTTAGAGATCAATCAGTTGGGGGGGGGCTTCGAATTTTATTTTTTAACCAATAACAGCATTTCCCCTGAAGATACCAGTTAGTCACAGTTGTCAAAGGCAGTCCATTCTTTCATTATCTATTTGTCTAGGGCACAGGGGCTTGTGGATATTTTTCTTAGCCTCCCACTACTATTTCTCTCCAACAGACAGTTGCTCTATGTGAAGTTCATGAAAGATGACTATGCCACACTCAACTTGTTCTCCCTACTGTCATTTCCTATTCTAGTCACACCTCCTTATTCATGAAGGGCTTCAGTATCTGAATCCCAGTTTTCTCGCCCCACTGCTGCTATCACCACAGGCAGCTTACTTGCGAATGTCACTTCTAGCAACAAAGGCTGAAAGTTCTTTGGCCTCTTCAGATTTTTAGTATTCTTTATTTCCATTTCATATACACATTCTATCTGCATGGTCATAGTTTGTGCCTAATTGATGACCTGAAAAATGCACCACTGATATGTAAAAACAATTATACCAATTTTGGCTATTTTTCCTGTTCATCAGCTTTTTCATTTACTTTCTTCCACCTCACTTTTTTTTTTACCTCATTAAAACCTCCAGACCTTGGATCTCTTTCTTTTCTGTCCAAATATTGCTCCTCTGGCCAATTACTGTTATTTAGCCTAGACTCCATTGTGTCACCTCAGCCCCTCCTGCTGGCATCCTTAACTGCTGGCCACCACTGTTTTCCTTCCACCACCAGGCATCCAATTCTTAGGAATATACAACCATGTGCCTCACCCTCTCCTGCCCCTCAGCTGCCCCTGCTCAGTGACAATTTTGCTAGTTTACACCCCTCAATTCTAAAGTCTCCAATGTAGCCTGAGCCTTCAAGAGCAGTTGACTTCAGGAATAGAAGTTAGAGTGAATCATACTCATCCATTAATGAGATTGAATTGGATTGCTGTTACTAAAATACTTGTGGAGTTGTCCTAGAAGGCTGCAACTGAGCACCAGTTCCTGGAGGTCGTCCAGGTGAGTGGATCACTCCTGCTGGTCAGCACAGTATTTCATGGGATCATGCTAGTGGTGTTCTGGCAAATGTTAATCAACAAGCTCTCTCACAAAAAAAGTCCTGCAACATTTGCCAATTCTTATGGTGTAGGTACTCTTATTATCATCGATTTCAAGTTACTTAATGTGGTGTCACTGAATCCATAGTTGGAGACAAATGCTAACTATTGGCTTTTTGAGCTGATGCTCAGCTCCACTACATCAATGGCTCACTCGAGACTGAACAACCTGAATAGTTCCGACAAGCTGATTTTGGAATGCTTCTTACTCATGTCAGACACAGAATAGGTTCAGGGCTCTGTGCTACCAGTTGTCTACTGCTGACCTTTGGGGTTGAACCACATATGGGCCTATGTGTTGTTTCTCATCTATATATATTTTGGCCATGATACTGCTTCTGTTCTGCAGCATCCAAGAGCAATTGGCACAGTTTCAGGCTTCTCATACTCTGTGCCATCTTGTCTGTCACTGGCATTTAGGGTGGTTACTCCAACTCCCTCCCTAGGCTCAGGCTACAGGGATGACTGCAATTACCCCTTTTGAGAGCTTTTGAAACTATCTCTGTGATACCAATGGTCCCTTCTGATTGATATTCTCTTTTGCCTCCAATTGACATGGATTACACTTAAGCCATGTCAGAGGAAGGACAGACATTCGGTGTGCACATGTGACCACTCTTCTCATTTCACTCACTGATCCCTCCACCCATCGGTTCCTCACTACCCTCTCTGCTGATGGTGGTGTGTAGAAGGAAAGCAGTGGTACAGTCAATGTTAAAAGAGATCATATGTCAGGAATGTAGTGAATATAACCTCAAGAGTTCAAGATAATACATGATTGAAAGATACGGTATTCTACATTTTTGTTGTAAAATTCCTAATGGTAAATTTAAGTTGACCAAAAAACAAATTATTCCTCATGTTTTCCTGTATGTTCTAGGTGAGACTCATATTTGTGGTTATCATCGATAAAACACAAGGAACATTTAAAGAGTCATGGGAAGCCAGTCTTCATAAGAATTACAAAGGATGATGCAGGATCATAAATAACGATGTAATCAACATTAAATGGCATGAGGGAACTATAGGCATGGGCAAGAAAATCCATTGTTTCAATGTAAGCAGATGTTGAAGACCCATGGCCTTGTGACTAATAACAGTGTTACTACCTTTTTATGGTGTGATATATGAAATAAACTAGTAATGGTACATTTGAGAATGCATAACATTAAGAGAATGTTCCTTCACATAATCACAAAGAGTTGGTTTCTGGATACTACAAAGAATCTTAATGTGCATTAATTGGACAGAAAAATAATATGTAATTACCTCCTTTCTACTAATCTTTCTAAATCTTCCTTGATAAGTCATGAACCCATGAATTTTGTGATATGCTATTGTAAGTCAAATTATACAGACAAGGCTCCACAGAAAATATTTGCTCAAAGCCAAATACAACTAAGGATTGGACCCTGGAGGAGATGACTACTAGTATGCAGCATCCCTTGGCACAAAAGAGAGGAGCATACATATATTGATATGTAAACAAGAACAAGAATGAATAAGCAGAAGGCTGAGGGAAAACTTTCTAATAAAAGTCATAATCTCTTGCACAATTTTTAAACATGAGACCACTTTCAAGCCTGGAATCCATTTACAAAAGAGTTGGTCAAGTTCTCAGGGGAGATGTCGTTGCAACATAATAAGTAAATTATAATGATTCTCCAGTCCTTTTTCAAAGGCACCTATAGCCATTGAGACTATACTCTGGATAAAGAGGAATATCTGGAAATTTTTAAGTCCATTGGATATGGGGTCCAAGTTGGCATTAATAACCAGAGGTAGAAGCATCACCATGGCCCCCCAGTTAGATTGGGGATGTATGGGGCTCTTGGCTATAATTGGGTCCATGTAGTCCACAAACCTTCTCGGTAGCCATTTTCCAGTACCCAAATGAATAATTGAGATTGATACACATGGAAGTTGGAGTAACTTCCACATTGGGTCCTTGGCCAAAGAGTAAGAGTAATCACAGTGGGGAAGGCCTCATGGAATCTCTGACAATAAAACTCTCAAGCCAATAAAATAATCAGAAACAGTATTGCATCCTGAGGAGGATGGTGGAGATTAATTCCACTCTTGAAGATCTAAAAGATGCAGAAGTGGTAGCCTGCTCCTATCTCTAGTTGATCAGTTGGTTTGACTCCTGCAGAAAGTAGATGAATCCTGAGGAAAGAACATAGACTACCACAAGGTTCACTAAGTACTGACCTTGAGTGTAGCCTCCATGTCAATGTGGTATCCCCATGCAGACTAATGTGACCTTGGGCACGTGTTATGCAGCCATCGGTTGGACAAATACTTTCTTTTTATCCCAGTCACAAAGCAGGATCATACATAAGTTTTGAAACCATATTTGTCCACATGGAAAGGACATTTAAATGGAATGTCCTGTATGATCAACTGAAAGAAAAGGAGAGATCTGAGCTTTAATTATAAATAGGTTGGGTTTGTTTGTAGATGTACACTGGATATGAAAGGCAGTTGAATTATTGCCCTGCTCAGGATGGTCTTGAAAGATAGTAGTGAAAGAAAAGATTCTCAGTGGACAAAGTTTTGGGTGGTATATCAGGCTATCCATTTTGTAAGATTATACCACATAAGGACCCATGGGTAATGCTGACCTGACTGAGATGGAAGGAAAAAAGATTTGAAGATCAGTGATAGGATCTGGGATAGAGACATATAGCTGGACATAAAGGAGTGGGCAAAGTTTAAAGGTCTTTCTATCGTGCATTAACATGCCCCAAATAGAATCACCATAAAAGGGACACTAAACATCTGTGTTAACAAAATGGCTTGACCATTTTATATTACCCAGTCTTTTGGGTAACTACCCCAAGGCTAACATAACGGACACATAAATCAAGTGGGCACACTAGCAGGAATGGAGACTGTGGGTGGGCTCACCAGCATGAATTCCTACCTACCAAATTTAATCTGCTATCTCTAAAAATCCAACCAACCAGCAATGGAAAACTCCGAGCCCTTCATAAGACATCATTCCCCTTCCACAGGTGTTATTGTCTGATGAACCTTTGTATTCTCAACTGTCTTACTGTCTGCTTCCCAAAGAATACCATCTGTGAAAATATAGCTTTCCCAAGAAGACAGTATCTGCTGTGGCTTTTCCAAACATATGTGATGTTTCTAAAACCACCATCTCCCCCCTCTGTACCTCTTCTCTCTAGCAGTTGAACTTACCTCTAATTTCACAAAGAATCAAAAAGTTCCACCACATTTCATCATCAAAACTACAAATATTATGCATCCTCCTTATCATTTGTTTTTTTGCAACTTTAGAGGTAGACATGCTCTTTATCCTATTCAACACCAGTGCCTTCCTTTGTGTTCTCTCTTCTTTGTTCAACATTTCTTTTTCAATAACTTTTTTCATAAGATACAAGAAAACTATAGTCTCTTCTTACCCTTTAAAACAAATAAACAAAACAACAATAAGGAAGTATTTCCTTTACCTGCACCCTTCTTTTTTCAATGTCATAGCTAAAGTTCATAAAAATTAGTGATGAGTTTAGTGAAGTTTTTTAATCTGAACAAAAAAGTTTTCTACCGAAATATTTTGCATTCATTCTAATGAGGCCAGAGATTCTTTCTACTGAACATTTTCTGTAAGTCAATCAATGGAGATATTTGGTGAAATCTAAACTCAAATTTCTAAGCACTTGGAAAGAATTGTCTGTCCTTTAATTAGGGCAGTTGAGCCCAAGTCTGGCGATGTGGATCCAGATATACTGGGTAGGGATGTGGCACTACATGCACAGATACCCTTCCTATTCTCTCTGAATAAAGAAGTCTTTAGTATTCGCCAAGACTCTGTAGTAAGAATGGAGGCCAAGTGGTGGAGCAGGGGTGGGGCAAAACAGGAAAGAAAGGTTATGGGAATGGTCTGACAGATATCACCTCTTCTCCTTACCTCCCTCCTCTTCAAATAATTTCCATTCACTGACAATGACCTCAAGTATGTACTGATCTCAGTACTTGACACTAAGGCACATATAACCAATTGGCTTAACCTTTTATAAAGCTCCATAGGTATTTCTGTTATTAAAATTCAGATGCTCTTTTAAATTCAGGCCAGCTTCCTACACTCTCCCTTCTTGATGTCCTTAGAGATTCAGACTTCTTTCTTTTCTTCTTTCTCTTCTCTTAAAGATATAACGTTTATTCCCAACCCCTTTATTATTATAAAGGCAATACCTGTTCACTGGAGAAAAATCATAAACTACAGAGAAACCAGAAATTAAATTTCTAACCCTGTTTTCATCTTGGTGTATATATTTTCCAACCTTTCATTAGGTATGGCTATCTATGTTTGTATATGACTGTATGTATGTATGTATCTAAGTCTATTCCATTAGTTCATGATAGAAATGAACACACATACATCCGTTATAAAATTGATCACAAGTTGTTTCATACCAGTTTTTTTTTTTTAAGAATAACCTTCAATTTTATTTTTAATGTCTGCCTAGAATTGTATTATAGGTTATACTGAATTTACTTATTCTGGACATTTTAGGTTCCTGTTTTTCAAAGCATACTAATACTGCTGTGATAAACAGTCTTATATCTAAATCTTTATGCTCATTGTCAATTTCAATTCTTACAAGTAGAATTCTAGGTTTAATGATATTCATGTTTTTTATATATTTTGTTGCATTCATTATCATAAGACAAATTTCTCACTTTTATCTGAAGTTTAAGAGAGAATCCTTGTTAACACTGGCTAGTCACTATTAAAAAGTACTTGCACAATCTGAAAAGTCTAAAATTATATCTTCTTTTCCTCATTAAAGCTCTGGCCACCCACTCTATCTCTTGGAGGTCAGATCCCTACAAATAGCTGCAAGATATGTGCTGCCAATCTTTATTGCATGCACATATCTTGCTGGGCACTATGCTAGGTTTTTGGAATGCATAAATATGACACAGTTCCAGTCTACTTTACATTCAAGTTTAAGAAATCCAGAAGCATGGGGTTACAGAGAGACTGGTAAACACATCATTGCAATACAAGGAGTTAAGTGTGATCGTATGACACTCAGTGGGGAGTGAGACCAGCCATGAGTGTTAAGTCTAAATTAAGACAAGCCAGAATTAGGAGTTAACTAGGCATACAGGTGGGTTTTCAGACAAGTATAAGCACTTGCACCAAGGCAAGGGAGTGTGGAGTATACAGTGCCCTAGTTGGGAACAGCATGTAGCCTGGTAAGACTGGAGCAGTGTGTAAGTTGGAGATACAACAGTAGATGCACCTAGAAGGCAGCAGAAATTGTGTTATGAAGAGGTTGGCCATTAACATTTAGAATTTATTTTCTTGTGGGCATTAAGAAATGCTGGAAGATATTGAGCAGAGTGTCACATGATCAGATGTGCATTTTGGAGAAGTAACTGACTGTAGTGTGGGAGTCACTTGGAGGGGCTATGGACTTGAAGCACGGATGCTGCTAGAAGTCTTGTGCATCAGTCCAATCCAGAGATGAGGACAGCAAGAGTTTAGTCAGGAGCAGAGCGGATGGACAGGGATGTGAATTTAAAAGATGACATGAGGTGATGGTAACAGAATTTGGGCTTTTTGGACTTATGAGTATAATAGAATGTTCTTGCTTGGGGTCATCTGGCTGAATAGTGGGGCCGTTGTAGCCATAGATTCCCTTCAATTCCACATTCTATTCCTTTCTTGTCTTATGGTGCCATACTATATATGAACATATTATGCTGCTTTGTCACACATTGTAAGAAAAAAAGAACTTCTATGGAGTTGGAGAAGGTAAGAGGTGGTGAGTAGAATGCTCAAGGAGATAAAGGAGTTAGAAATGAAGATCAGTCATGCTGGAGCTATAATGGAGGAAAGAAGATTTAATAAAATCAAAAGCAAGAAACCATTAAGAATTTGCATAAGGTGAACAAGGATTTGTTCCTAGAGTCCTGAAATACCAAATTAGGAGATAACCTTGAATACATAAAGTGGGACATTTGGGACAAGAAAGCTTAGTAAATATTGAGACCTAGTATTACAGGAGTCAAAGAAGTTTATATCATAAATAAGAAACCTCCAGACTGAAGCTTAGTTATGATCTTTAACTAAGTTACACCTGGTCCAAGCATAGGCATGCTATCCCCATAGATGCCTACAGGTGTAAAAAAACATCAAAGGTAGAGTATTTAGGGGCAATATTCTAAAAGACCACAAGGTGGTAATCTAATTTCACAAGTCTGTCTCTGAAACTGTGTTGCACTCATTCTAGTTGCTTCCACTGTTTGTGTTTGTGACTTTATCTCTCTGTGTTTTCATCTTTGAAATTGATCTCTTTCTTTCAGATTTATGTATCCATCTTTAAAAATATTTTTCTCTCTCTTATTTCTCATCTTCTTAACTGGTCATCATTAGAGCTAATGTAGTTTTTTCATAATTTGCTGGATAGAATTTAGTTTTGTCATTAAACAAAATTTATTACAGAAAAAGTGAAACCTGTATCAATGTGCACAGACTAGTATAATGAGTCCTGTGTAGTACCTATCTTCCTGCTTCAGAGCAATCATTTCAAGGCCGTTCTTATTTCACCTATATCACACTCATTTTCCTGCTTCCCATATTATTTGAAAGCAAGTTCCAAATTATCATAGTAATATAAGAAAGGGACTGGGAAAGTAGTGGGAAACTGCCAGGGGATGGGGAGCACACTTCATCAATAAGGGTACTTGATCTCAAATCAGGTGAAGTGGGGACCAAAGTGAGGTTCAATCTTTACCTGTGCAATGATCATTTGTATACCTAACCCTGAATTGTATCCCACATCTTTAAAATAAAAATTAAACAAAAAAAGAAAACAGGATTCCCAGTTGAATTTTCATTTCAGATAATAATAAAACTTTCTTTTTTTGTGAGTTGGAGTCTCACTCCATCATCCAGGTTGGAGTGCAGGGCCATGCTCATGGTCACCCCAGTGTTGACCTGCTGGGCTCAGGCCTTCCAAGTATCTGGAACTACCATGCCCGGCTAATTTTTTATTTATTGTAGAGATGAGGTCTCACCAAATTGCCCAGGCTGGTCTTGAACCCCCGGGCTCAGGCAAACCTCTCACCTCAGCCTCCCAAAGTGCTGGAATTATAGACTGAGTCACTGAATCAGATGAGGTCTCACCAAGTTGCCCAGGCTGTTCTCGATACCGTGGACTCAGGTAATCCTCTCACCTCAGTCTCCCAAAGTGCTGAGATTACAGGCTTTTTAAAATATAAATATGTCCAAAATGTTGCATGGGAATTTAACTATGCATCCTGTATTACATCTGACAATTCTTTCTCAAAGCCTTAAAACCTATGTAGGGACTTGGCTTTTTTCCTTATCATTCTTGTTAAGAGTGGTCCTCAAACTTAGGCAAGCATCAGGGTCACCGGGAGAGCTTGTGACGGCATAGACTGATGACCTTTCCCCAGGATTTCTGATTCAGATGATCTGGTGTAAGGACTTAATATTTGCATTTGTAACAAGTTCCTGGGTGATGCTAGTGTTGCTGGTTCAAGGACTGGAAGGTAAGTGGATGTCACACAGATATTGGCATTTATGTGAACATATAAACCCCACTTTGAGGGCTTATATCCAACATATAACCACAACCTTATATCTTCTGCAGAGAGTAAAAATTCATTGAGTCCATCAGTACTTAACTCTCAAGTCCCTTATCTACTCATGTTGGGACCTGAGGTAAGTTACTTAACCACAAGACCCCTGTTTCTCACTGTAAGGAGGTGAGAAGACCTGCTTTAGTGGGATGAATTGAAACATGAACTTGGGGGCCAGGGGCCAGGTGCCGAGGAGGAAAATGATGGCAGTTATCACTGTTGCTGCCATTAGCCTCTTCACAGTTTATAGAGCACTTTCATCTAGTCCATCTGCATCGGTCTTTCCAAGAACCTTTAAAGCAGATTCCTTTCTCTCACTGAGCAGAGGAAGCAAATCCTGGAGAGCTCAAGTAGCTTGTCTTAAAGCACATAGTGCCACATGGAGGCCTGAAGTGACCTGGTTCTTTTGCCTTAAACATGAGACAACTTTACCATGTTATGGAGAATCAGGCAAGCCAAAGGAGCCATCAAATATAAATAAAAGCATAATGTTTAATTTTCAAAAAAGAAAACCAGTTCCAGTTCTGAAAGATATCTGTATATATCTTTCATTGATGAGGCCCCTTAAACAGCACAATGCGAGTACTGCTCCTAAAAATACTAACAAGTTCTTAACTATTACAAAATCCAGTAAGTGTTCACATTTCCAATTACCTTTATTCAACCTCACGTGTTCTATCAATATGGAGCTGATAATTTTTCTTACCTCTAATAAATTTTATTTTCTCCTGTTTCAAACATTTGCCATGTTCCCTAACTGTAGATGTATTTTTTCCATCTCTTCCTGCACCATACTCCATTTGCTATCACTTCTCCTTCATCTTAGGTTCACTTCTTCACTGGTCCTTGCATTCTGGTCTCAGTATTCTAAAATAATTCCTTGCATAATTCTACCAAGGGTCACTGCATGATGGTGGGCAGCTTGTGCCCTGCATGAAGATGCTCACCTCAAGGAAAGGAGGCATGCCACCTGCCAGGCCGTGCGCACTGATGCCTCTGCCAGGAGGGGCGCCTCTCTCTCTAATTTGTACGAAGGGATCAGTGAGTTGGTGGTAGCCATATTCCTACCTCCTCTGTATGTTTCAACAATGTATATGCCCTTTTCTAACACCGTGCTGAAGTAGCCATTCCCATTCTCCCTGCTGGACCATCACTCTGTTCTTAGCTTTGTAATATCTTTTAACATGTTTTCTTGGACTTTAAGCCCCAGGTAGGGATGGGGCAGAAATATCTTATTATGCATCCCTAGTACTTGTCATCCACATAACTCTAGGGCCTACTGCAGGGCTTCCATGACGGTGAAGGAGTAGACAGTCACCAGTGAGGACAGCCCAGGCTTCGGGGCGCACAGATCAGGGTCTGACTCCTGGTCTTGCTACTCTCTAGCTTTGGGCAAGTTTCTTACACTCTCAGTGCCTCAGTCTCCTCATGTCTAAATGGATATTGGTAATTGAACATATCTCACAAAGTTGTTATACAGATGGGTGAAAATAATGTATATAAATTGCTTTGCACAGTGCATGGTAACCCTAAATGTTCAGTAATACTAGCTTTACCAGAGGCTTATAAAATGAATGCAATTAGTATGACCTGTATTCTTATGATCCCCAGTTAAATAATTATACCGTACCCTAATAACCCCTAAGGCAGAAAGAAAAGATTGTTCACCACTGGTTTAGAGAATTCAAAGGGAATAATTCCATAAAGTTTAATTAAGGGAATCTGGGAATACTTTGATAGGGCACATGCCATTTTATACCTCCCTCTGGGTTTAACCTGTACCCTTTAGTGGGAAG
Organism: Cephalopachus bancanus; assembly: GCA_027257055.1. Classification (NCBI taxonomy): domain Eukaryota; kingdom Metazoa; phylum Chordata; class Mammalia; order Primates; family Tarsiidae; genus Cephalopachus; species Cephalopachus bancanus. The sequence goes on along the minus strand of JAPVLO010000009.1, from coordinate 8,194,027 downwards.
CAAATTCTCGGTGGCACTTTATTTAGGGCATCATAGGACTTGTTATGAACTGAGGCAAGGAGTTTGTTTTAGAGGAATAATGGAGGTAGAGGATCCGAGGGGACCATTAACCAACCCAGCTGCCATTTCAGATGTAAGAAGGAGCAGGTTCACAGCATGTGCCACTCAGGGAGGGAAGAGAAAATGTCAAGGATTGTACTGGGAAGGTGTTGGAACATTTTGTGTGAATGTGGATATTTGGATAAAATGCCTCTAAGGCCTCAAGATAGCACTACAGGCTTTTAATAGACAAGGGAGAAAGAAGACAGAAGAGGAGATGCTTCTCTAGGATGAGAACATAGACTGTATACAACTTAAATGCTGCAGGGGTCTCTGGGATAAAAAATGTTAGCTAAGGTCCTATTTTCAAAAACAGCATCACAGGAAAGCTATGACTAATTCACTCTGGATTTGCTGCTGCTACTGATGCTTCTAGAATGATTTGAAAAGGTCGAGTTAATGAACTCTGCTTTACATTGAAGAGGTCTAATACACTTGTTTTTTGTGTTGTTTTTTTGGGGTTTTTTTTGCGTTGGAGTCTCACTCTGTCGCCCAGACTGGAGTGCAGTGGCCTCTCCTGGTCACCGCAGCCTCGACCTGCTGGGCTCCGGCGATCCTTCCGCCTCAGCCTTCCAAGTAGCCAGAACTACAGGCGCGTGCTACCACGCCCGGCTAATTTTTTGTTTTATTGTAGAGATGAGGTCTCGCCTGCCCAGGCGGGTCTCGAACCCGCGGGCTCAGGCAATCCACTCACCTCAGCCTCCCAAAGGCGCGGGATCAGAGGCTGAGCCACCAAGCCCGGCTTACACTTGTTTTTTTTTTTTTTTTTTTACGTATTTTATTTTAAAGATGTGGGGTACAATTCAGGAGTAGTTATACAAGTTGATACACTTGTTAAAACCTCTGCTTCTAGTGCAAAATAGATTTCCTATGGATATTCTAAATATTAATTGGGAATTGCTTCATAAGTATGAAGAGTATCAGGGTGTATGTTTCCTTAGGTTGATTAGTAGTTGACTTAAGCCATCATGTGGGGGAGATGTCTGTCAGCATCCCCCCCAGACCTTAGGTACCCCCTATTAAACACTTGTGTTCATGTCACCCACTAGCATGCAGCCTGGAAAGATCTGCAAAAGGTTAATCTTTCATAGTTTCTTGGGATTTGGAGGGCAGCATTCTGAAAACCTAGTTTTATTTTATTTTATTTTTTTTTGAGTTGCAGTCTCACTCTATCACCCAGACTGGAGTGCAGTGGCCGCTCCCGGCCACCGCAGCCTCGACCTGCTGGCGATCCTTCCGCCTCAGCCTTCCAAGTAGCCGGAATTACAGGCATGCGCTACCACGCCCGGCTGATTTTTTTTTTTTTGATTTATTGTAGAGATGAGGTCTCGCTGCCCAGGCAGGTCTCGAACCCGCGGGCTCAGGCAATCCACTCACCTCAGCCTCCCAAAGGTGTGGGATTACAGGCTGAGCCACCAAGTCCGGCTTTAGTTTTAATTTTGATAAATGAATTTAGCAAATGTTAATCCCTGAAAAGGTCCAAGATTTACAAGTCAGTTAAGAGATGAAGTTAGCAATTTATTATATGTGTGGGATGTTCCAATCACAAGATGACCCCTGAGCCCTTTGACAAATCGAATGAGAAGGAATCAAACACCATATTTAGAGATAAATTCATTACCAGGATTGGCCCCCTCCTCTTTGCAGAGCTATATTCTGTCTTCCCTTCATCAGGAGACCTTTTTCAGCAAACCCAACTATGCACTGGTTGGTCCTCTATTCTGACCCCTTCCTGGCTCTTAGTGCACTACTTAACATAACACAGAGGATACATATGAAAAGATTTGCTCAATCTCCTCATCTCCTGAACACTGTATCCTGTGGACACAATGACTTTGTCACTGATCAAGTTTCTGGTATCCCTTTGACTTTAAGGAAATTAAAGAATGATATTGTATCCTAACTGGAATCCATAGATGAAGATGTGGTATAGATTTTAGTGGCTAACCTTCTGTCCTAAATTTTATTCTCTTCTGCATTTTGACTTTTGCCCTCTCAACTATTTTGTCAAACACCATGCATGTACATTTGTGGTATACCCGAGGAAGACAAGCATGTGACCTTTTTTTGTGACCCTTTTTTTAAATTATAGACTTTGTTTCTGGGCATAGAATAGTAATTTTTTTACAAATTGAATATTTCCTGAGTGCATGTCACGGTTTTTGGTGAGGGGTAGCTTTAAGAATTATTTTTGTTACCATGCTTCCTTTCATCCTACAAATACTTGTTCAAGTATATCACTTTCTTTCTCTCTGTCACCTATAGCCATCTCTCTAAATGTAGATCTGACCAATTGATTTTAATATTTTGTTCTTTTTTTTTTTTTTTTTTTTGAGTTGGAGTCTCACTCTGTCGCCTGGACTGGAGTGCAACGGCCGCTCCTGGCCACCGCAGCATTGACCTGCTGGGCTCCAACAATCCTGCCTCAGCCTTCCAAGTAGCTGGAACTACAGATGCACGCTACCACGCTCGGCCGATTTTTTTGATTTATTGTAGAGATGAGGTCTCGCTGCCCAGGCAGGTCTCGAACCCGCGGGCCCGGCAATCCACTCACCTCAGCCTCCCAAAGCGCAGGATTACAGGCTGAGCCACCAAGCCCGGCTTAATATTTTGTTCTTAAAAGTCTTCGATATATTAGCTGGGCTTGGTGGCTCAGCCTGTAATCCAGCGATTTGGGAGACCGAGGTGAGTGGATTGCCTGAGCCCGCCGGTTCAAGACCCGCCTGGGCAAATTGGGGAGACCGCATCTCTACCATAAATCAAAAATTAGCCAGGCGTGGTAGCGCGCATCTGTAGTTCCAGAAGGGATTGCCGAGCCCAGCAGGTCGAGGCTGCGGTGGCCGGGAGCGGCCACTGCACTCCAGTCTGGGTGACAGAGTGAGACTACAACTCAAAAAAAAAAAAAAAAGTCTTCGATATTTCAATGGTTCTAGCAGTTGCTAGGATGAAGCCCATATTCTACATGTATCTGCAAAGTCCTCTGTGACTTGGGCTTTATTTCTCCAACTTTCTTCTACTTAATGGCACCTATTATTCTATGCTGTAGGCATTCAAAATAATTTGTGGTTTCTGATTGTAATTAAAGTCCCTGGTCTTTTGAATTCATGTCACCCAAAAGGTAGATTACCCTAGGGGGACCTGACCTAATCAGGTTAACTCTTAAATTAAGTTAGAGATTTGAAGCATGAAGAGAGAGAGAGAGATAGAGAGAGAGAGAGAGAGAGAGAGAGAGACGGACTCTTTGGCTGGCTTAGAAAAAGTAAGCTGCGTGTTGTAGGAGGACCATCTAGCTGGAACTTGAGGGCAGACTCTAGGAGTTGAGAGTTACTTCTAGCCAACAACTAGCAAGAATAACAGGAGCTCAGTCCTATAGCCAAAAGGAAATAATTCTGTCAACAACCTGAATGAGCTTGAAGAGAACTCTGAGACATAGATGAGATCAGAGCACTGACTTACACCTTGTTTTCAGTCTGGAGAGACCCTGTGCAAAGATCTCCGTTCACCTGTTCCCAGACTCCTGACCCATGAACATTGGGAACATTTGTTCTGTTTTGTTTTCATGAACATTTGTTCTGTTTTGTTTTCACAGCTAAGTTTTCTTGTAATTTGTTATGCAGTAACAGAAAACTAAAATAGAAAGACCAAGGGAAAGGATAGAAGAAAGCAGGGAAAGAACAAAAGTGGAAGGAAAGAAAAAATAAAGAAGAGATGGAGGAATTAAGAAAGGAAGGGAGGGAGGAAAAACGGATATTTGGTCATGATATCTACTCCCTTGCTAACTTTCCTAGGACAGAGAGACATACTTATCCATGATTCATACATTTTTGGAAGAGTGATAAATAAGTCTTTAAGAAGTTCAGTGTGGTTTTTAAGCTTCGAGATTATACTTTACAGAAATTTACTACAGTATAATAAAAGCCAAAGCCACCTTTGTTTTAGCTTGTTTGTTTTAAAGTTGAGGCCGCTAAGAATGTTATTTTATTTTATTTTTTTATTTCTATTTTTTATTTTTATTTGAAAGATGTGGGGCACAATTCAGGGTTAGATATACAAATGTTCACTGTGCAGGTACCCTTGTTGATGAGGGGTATACCCTTACCTCCCTTGGCAGTGTCCCACTACTGCCAATCCTTCTCTTAAAGTTTTATGATAATTGTTCAAGGTCCACTTATAAGTGAGAATATGTGGCACTCTGTTCTTTGTTTCCGTGATAAGTCACTGAATATGATAGACTCCAAATCCATCCAAGTTGCTGCAAAGTCCATATGTTTGTCCTTCTTTATGGCTGCATAATATTCCATTATGTATATGTACCATGTTTTAAAAATCCAGTCCAACTTCGATGAGCAGCATGATTGGTTCCATGTTTTTGCTATTGTGAATAAAATTGCAACAAACTTTCATGTGCAGGTATCTTTTTGGTAGAATGACTTGAGTTTCTCCAGATATATTCCCAACAGAGGGATTGCTGGGTCACATGGAAGGTCAGTTTCTAGTTCTTTCAGAAATTGCTACACTATCTTCCAGAGAGGTTGCACTTTTCCATGCTTTGCTGGCTCCACATTTCCACCAGCAGTGTAGTAGCGTTCCTTTTTCTCTGCATCCTTGCCAGCATCTGTTGTTGTTTGTTTTATTTTTTATTTTTTTCATTTAGGAAGTTAATCCCAGCACTTTGGGAGGCTGAGGTTAGAGGATTGCCTGAGCCCACGGGTTTGAGACCAGCCTGGGCAACTTGGTGAGACCTCATCTCTACAATAAATCAAATAATTAACTAGATGTGGTGGCGCATGCCTATTGTTCCAGCTACTTGGAAGACTAAGGTGGAAGGATCACCTGAGCCCAGCAGAGTGAGGCTGCGGTGGCCATGAGCGTGCCACTGTACTCCAGCCTGTGTGACAGAGTGAGATCTGACTCAAAAAAAAAAAAAATTAAGTATATTCCTACCCTGTGAGTCAGTAATTCTACTTGTAGGTATTTACCCAAGAGAAATGAAAATACATGCCTGAAAAAAGATGTGTGAAAACGTGTACAGCAACTTTGTTTGTAATAACCAAATTTTAAAAGTCCAGGTAACTATCAATAGGATAAACTGTGTTAGATTCATACAATGTATGATTATTCAACAATAATGAGCATTAAAACACATGGCAACATTTATAATGATCAGAAACAACCCGCGTGAACGCAGTCTTAGAGTTCTTCCTCTTTATTTTTATTCCTGAGGTTTACTCAAGGAGTTTCACCATTTGCAGTCTGCTGTGTGTATACTTGTGTTCTCATGTTCCCCTCATGCTGCCTTCTTGGATGTCAGGATTTTTTTTTTTTTTGAGTTGGAGTCTCACTGTCACACAGACTGGGATGCAGTGGCAGCTCCTGGTCACCACAGCCTCGACCTGCTGGGCTCCGACGATCCTTCCGCCTCAGCCTTCCCAAGTAGCCAGCATTTCAGGCATGCACTACCATGCCCGGCTGATTTTTTGATTTATTGTAGAGATGAGGTCTTGCTGCCCAGGCGGGTCTCGAACCCGCTGGCTCAGGCAATCCACTCACCTCAGCATCCCAAAGGCGTGGGATTGCAGGCGGAGCCACCGAGCCGGCTGATGTCAGGATTTTAAATGCTGGGAATCTCATGATGAGACCTGATCCCATGAAGGCATCTCTCTAGAGTTCTTCTTATTCACATGAAAACAAAATTTTACTATACCTCATCTTCCTCACCCTGACTTCTACCCCAAGTCATTATGTGTCTGAGTAGGCCTCTAGGTTGTTAATTTTTAGCTAATCTAATAAACAAATCTATGCTAATATATTCATGGCTGGAAAATAGAATTTCTGAGTTATCTGTGCATATCTTAATACCATTTAAGGTATCAAAAATTTAAAAAGATACAGAAGGCCACTACATAACAATAAAAGGTTCACTCCATTAACAAGAAATATCTATCCTAAACATATATGCACCCAACATAGGAGCGCCAACTTTCATAAAGCAGCTTCTAAGAAAACTCAAAAAAAGACTCTAACACTATCATAGCTGGGGATTTTCATACCCCACTCACAACCTTAGACAGATCATCAGGACAAAAAATCAGCAATGAGATCCAGAACCTCAGTGTGGCTCTCGACCAAATGGACTTAATTGATACCTACAGAACATTCCACCCAACGACCACAGAATATACATTCTACTCATCACTGCATGGATGTACTCTAAGATTGACCACATACTTGACCATAAATCAAGCATAAACAAATTTCAAAAGATCGAAATTTTGTCATACACCTTCTTGTACCACAGTGGAATAAAAATAAACATCAACACCAACAAGGTTCCTCCCAAACCCACAAAGACATGGACACTAAATAGCATGATGCTAAACAACTCCTGGGTCAATGATGAAATCAAAACAGAGATTAAAAGATACCCGGAAACAAATGAAAATGAAGAAACATCTTACCAAAATCTCTGGGATGCCATGAAAACTGTAGTAAGAGGAGAATTCATATCTCTGCAAACGCACATGAAGAAAATGGAAGGATCATAAGTTAACAGCCTAACAAGTCACCTTAGGAAGCTGGAAAAGCAAGACCACCAAAACCCTAATTTCAGCAGAAGAATCTAGATCTCTAAAATAAAAGCCCAAATCCAGGACATAGAAGACAAAAAGATAATACAAAAAAAAAAAAAAAATTAATGAAAGAAAAAGCTGGTTCTTTGAAAGGATAAACAAGATCGATGGTCGCCTAGCTAGACTGACCAAGAAAAAAAGAGAAAAAGCCCAAAGAAACACAATCAGAAACACAAAAGATGAAGTCACATCTGACCCTGAAGAAATACAAAAGATCATTAGAGACTACTATGTACACTTGTATGGAAACATTGGAAAACCTTAAGGAAATGGAAGACTTTCTGACATCACACAACCTGCCTAGGTTGAAACAAGATGAATATTAATATTTTTAAAAGAATTTTCCTTATTTCTTTCCACCTTGATAGGTGTTTTAGATTTAAACTTCCCTCATTCTTCTGTATTTACCTTAAGATTTTTCATTTAATTTGTAAATTCTGTCAAATATAAAACTGTATGCATATACCTAACTTAAAAAATTTAGTCAAATGACCTTTCATATACCTATCAAACAATTAAAAAATGAATTATTATCCCTACTTTTGTTGCTCCTTGTACACTCATTCCAAATTGTATTCTTATTCCTCTACCTCATAAATGTTATGCTAATGATGTTTTGCTTATCTTTTTAGTTTATATGAACCCCTAAATAATATATTGCTTAATCTTTTCTGTTATGAACATTTTTGCAAGTGGTTTCACTATATATTTTTCCATGCTTTGCTGGCTCTACATGTTTTTGAGATGTGTGGTCATAGTTCATTTATTTTCACAGTTCTATAGTATCTAATTACATAAAGAAACCATTGTTTTGTCTATTCTACGATTACAGTAGAATAGACATTTGAGTTGGTTTTATTATTTCAAACAATGCTGCTGTGAAATTCATGTACATGACATGAGCAAGAGTTTTCCTATATTTTTTTCAAGGTGGCTGACTTGGAACATCTCATTTCAATTCTCCTCAGAAGGAAAATAAATGTTGCTGGCGGAGTGGTCAAGTTTTGAGTGGAAAACACAGGGAGGAGAAATAGGACCTGTTGGAGTGCCCACACGAAGAGGCTGGGCCGCACAAAAGGAAAGAAAAGGTCAGAAAAAGTCTTGCTGAGATCGAGCCTCAAAGAGCACAAAGCCTGGTGGAGAGGCTAAGTGGAACTGCCTCTCTGTTCCCCTCACCCCTCTGATAATCTGCTGACTGCTGCTGGTCTGTTGGGGGAACCCTTCTGCCCCATGACCCTGGCAACACTGGAAATGGTGACAGAGAACCAGATGGCCACCCCGTGCAGCCATGATGCATCTTCCCCAGACCCAGGCTAAGACAATAGGCATCATACTGGTTGTCCACCTAGGGCACCACTGCCTTGTTTAGGATCCTCGCCCGTGACCCACTGTACCACTAGACCACCCACAGACTCCCCTCGACAACCTGCTCTGACTTTGGTAAGCACAGGGGACCTCTGGCCTGGGAGTATTGGATTAGACCTAACCCTCGGCACAGATTGCCCCTAAGGGAGGGGGAAACAGTCCACCAAAAGGAAATAGGGGCAACAAGCAGCAAGCTGAAGGGGGCAACATGAAAGCCCGGGAACAGACTTGGGGGGAGAGCCATTTCTCACACCACTTCTTCCCTAGTACACTCTTGTGGACAAGGTGACAGCCATTTCTTGGGAGCTTGGGTGGAAAGAGCTGGTTCTTGCACTTCTTCAGTGGATCTACCCATTGTGAAGGCTAGCGTGTGCCGGATGGGGGTGATTTTCTTTCTCTTCCCTGCTGACAGCAAGTAAAGGGCCTACCGGCTGGCTCTTACTCTTTCGTGCCATCTACTGGACACCAGTCTGAATGTCACCATCACACAAAAAAATGCATTGCTGCAATATAGGAACGTTTGAGAAAGCCACTGCACTGAATCTACCTGCAGCCAAGGAACCGATACAGAGCCTTGGTCTTCTGAAATCACTCAGAGATGAAGCTAGTTGCCCATAAACAGCACACACCACAGCCATACCCACAGGGAAAAAGGAATAAAAAATCAAAAAGCCCCACCCAAAGGATAGCAAATTCAAAAAGAGAAGCATCAGCTCCCTCAGATGACAAGGAAGCAATGCTAGAATTCCAGCAATACAAAAAGTCAGAGTGTTTCATCACTTCCAAAAGATCACACTGATTTCCCAGCAATGGATCCTAACCAGATTGAAATGTCTGAAATGACAAATATAGAATTCAAATATGAATGGCAGGGAAATTCACAAAATCCAAGAGAAAGTTGAAAGCCAATATAAAGAAGCCAGAAAAATGACCCAAAATTTGAAAGACAATATAGCTACATTAATAAATAACCAAAGTGAACTTCTGGAATTGAAAAATTTATGACAGGAATTTAAAAACACTGTTGGAAACCTCAACCATAAACTAGATCAAGCAGAAGAAAGAATTTCAGTTCTCAAAGACCAGTCCTTTGAATTAACATAGTCAGACAAAAACAAAGAAAAGAGAATAAAAAATAATCAAAGCCTTTGATAAATACAGGGTTATGTAAAGTGACTAAGCCCACAACTTATTGGCATTCCTGAAAGAGAAGAGAAAGTAAGGAATTTTGAAAACATATTTGAGGATATAATTCAGGAAAATTTCCTAATTTTGCTAGAGAGGTCAACATGCACATACAAGAAATTCAGAAAACTCCTTTGAGACATCATACAAGACCATCTCCATCCTCCTAAGGCTAAGGTCAGAGTGAAATAAAAAAGTCATAAAGACAGCTAGAGAAAGGGCCATATTACCTATAATGGGAAAACCATCAGACTAACAGCAGACTTCTCAGCAGAAACCTTATAAACCAGAAGAGATTGGGAGCCTATTTTTAGCATTTTTTCTTTTTCTTTTTCTTTTTTCTTTTGAGTTCGAGTCTCATTCTGTCACCCAGCATCGACCTGCTGGGCTCAGGCGATCCTTCTGCCTCAGCCTTCCAAATAGCTGGAACTACAGGTGCACACTACCACGTCCAGCTAAATTTTTGATTTAATGTAGAGATGAGGTCTCAACAAGTTGCCCAGGCTGGTCTTGAACCCATGGGTTTAGGCAATTCCCTCACCTTGGCCTCCCATCATGCTGGGATTGAGTCACTGCACCCAAACTTTAGCATTCTTAAAGAAAAGAAGGAGATGGGGCAAGACGGCGACGACATAGGTGAACTGGTGAGATTCTCTGAATGGACCAAGGCTGCATTATGCTGAATAGACAGACTGTAAAGCAGAGGGAAAAGTGAACAAAACCAGAAGACCCTCATAAGGAAGAACAGGTCATTGCAGAAGAGAAATAAAAGCAACCCCACCTTCCCTCAAAAACAGAATTGAAGAGGGGGAGGGAAAGGCGGAGAGGGAGAAAAATCTACAGAAATGAAGAAAAACCAAAAGAAGAGTATGGGTCTCTCCCAGACACCTGGGAGAGCAGACATTGAGAAAACTGACTTTGGAATGCAAACAATGAAAAGTCCCCAGAATGAAGGGTCTCAAAATGCAAATGTAGATATCAAAACAATAATGGAGAGATTAAAAAGAATTGAGGAGACACAAGAAGAAACTAGGAAGGAGCTGATATCTGAGATAACAGTAATAAAGAATACTGTGAATGAAATAAATAGCAAATTGATAAGCATGGAAAGCAGAATTACCCAAGCAGAAGAAAGAATCTCAGAGCTTGAGGACCAAAATATAGAAATAACCCAAACTCTTAAAAACACAGAAAATAAGCTCAAAAAGACAGAACAAAACCTTCAAGAGATGAGTGACTACCTTAAGTGGCCTAACCTAAGAATAATCGGACTCCCTGAGGCAGAAAGAGAAACACAGACCACACTGGAACAAACTTTCCATGAGATCATTCAAGAAAACTTCCCTTATCTAATCAGCGATGCAAAAATTCAAACACAAGAGATTCAGAGAACCCCCACAAGACAACAAATGAGAAGACCAACTCCTAGACACATAATAATTTGCCTAAATAAAGTAGGCACAAAAGAAAAAATCCTAAAGGCAGCAAGAGAAAAAGGCCAGATCACCTACCATGGAAGACCAATCAGAATAGCAGCAGATTTATCTGCAGAAACCCTGCAGGCTAGGAGAGCTGGGAGCCCTATCTTCAAAGTCCTAAGAGATAAACAATTTCAACCAAGAATAACCTACCCGACCAGGCTAAGCTTCATCAGTGAGGGAGAATTAAAATCTTTCCCAGATATCCAATCCCTAAGAACTTATGCTGCCACCAAACCATCTCTACATGAAACACTTAAGAAAGTACTAAACACAGAAGAAAAGGAAAAAAGAACAACATTCTTCACAAGAGTACAGGGAAAAGAATAAAATATACACGAACCAACCCCAAAACCAAAAGAAAGACAACAAAAAAAAACCAAGTGGAAGAACAACAACTCAATAAGAACTCCATGATAGGGACGAACTCTCACATTTCAATAATTAGTCTGAATGTGAATGAACTAAACGCACCACTGAAAAGACATAGAATGACAAAATGGATAAAATATCACCAGGCAACAATATACTGCCTTCAAGAGACCCATCTCACTAGAAAAGACATACACAGACTCAAAGTAAGAGGATGGGAAACAAATTTTCAGGTGAATGGAACACAAAAGAAAGGAGGAGTCGCGATCCTAATTTCAGACAAAATACCATTTAAGCTATCAAAAATTAAAAAAGATACAGAGGGCCACTACATAATGATAAAAGGTTCACTCCATCAACAAGAAATATCTATCCTAAACATATATGCACCCAACATAGGTGCACAAACATTCATAAAGCAACTTCTAGGAAAACTAAAGAAAGACATTGATTCTAACACCATAATAACTGGGGACTTTAATACACCACTCACAACCTTAGACAGATCATCAGGACAAAAAATCAGCAAGGAGATCCGGAACCTCAATGAGACTCTGGACCAAATGGACTTAATTGATACCTATAGAACACTCCATCCAAAGACCACAGAATACACATTCTACTCATCACCACATGGAACATATTCTAAGATCGACCACATAATTGGACACAAATCAAGTATAAGCAAATTTAAAAGGACTGAAATTCTACCATGCACCTTCTTGGACCACAGTGGAATAAAAATAAACATTGACACCAACAAAGTCCCTCCAAAACCCACAAAGACATGGACACTAAACAGCATGATGCTAAATAACTCCTGAGTCAATGATGACATCAAAACAGAGATCAAAAGATACCTGGAAACAAATGAAAATGAAGAAACATCTTACCAAAATCTCTGGGATGCCTTAAAAGCTGTAATAAGAGGGGAATTTATATCCCTACAAACACACATGAGGAAAATGGAAGGAACAGAAATTAACAACCTAACAGGCCACCTAAAGAAGCTGGAAAAGCAAGACCACCAAAACCCTAATTTCAGCAGAAGAATCCAGATCACCAAAATAAAAGCCCAAATCCAGGACATAGAAGACAAAAAGATAATACAAAAGATCAATGAAACAAAAAGCTGGTTCTTCGAAAAAATAAACAAAATCGATGGTCCCCTAGCTAGACTGACCAAGCAAAAACGAGAAAAAAACCAAATAAGTACAATCAGAAACACAAAAGATGAAGTCACATCTGACCCTGAAGAAATACAAAAGATCATTAGAGACTACTACGTACACTTGTATGGAAACAAACTTGAAAACCTTAAGGAAATGGAGAACTTTCTGACATCACACGACCTACCTAAGTTGGAACAAGAAGAGATTGAGACCCTAAATAAACCAATAACAATCAAGGAAATCGACTATGTAATAAGAAAACTTCCTACAAAAAAAAGCCCTGGACCAGATGGCTTTCCAGCAGAATTTTACAAGACATTTAAGGAGGAGCTGATACCAATCCTACTGAAGGTATTCCAGGCGATTGAAAAAGATGGAACACTCCCCAAATCATTTTACGAAGCCAACATCACATTGATACCCAAGCCAGGTAAAGATCCAGCAAAGAAAGAGAACTACAGGCCAATATCTTTGATGAACATAGATGCTAAAATTCTCAACAAGATCCTAGCAAACCGGTTTCAGCAATACATCTCAAAAATCAACCATCATGACCAAGTAGGCTTCATTCCTGGGATGCAAGGCTGGTTCAACATTCGTAAAACCATAAATGTAATTAAATGCATCAACAGATGTCAAAACAAAAACCACACGATCATATCATTAGATGCAGAAAAAGCTTTTGATAAAATCCAGCACCCCTTCTTGATAAAAACCCTTGAACATCTAGGCATACAGGGAACATACCTCAAAATAGTAAAAGCCATCTACGAGAAACCCACAGCAAGCATACTCCTAAATGGACAAAAATTAGAACCATTTCCCCTGAAAACTGGAACAAGACAAGGATGCCCACTCTCACCCCTCCTGTTCAACATAGTATTGGAAGTCCTGGCTCGAGCAATCAGAGAAGAGAAGGCAATCAGGGGTATCCAAATAGGAAAAGAGGAAGTCAAGTTATCTCTCTTTGCAGACGACATTATTGTATACCTTGAAAACCCAAGAGAATCTGTCAAAAACCTCCTTACACTGATAAAGACCTTTGGCAAAGTCTCAGGATACAAAATAAATGTACAAAACACAATCGCATTTCTTTACACCAATAATAAGCAAACAGGAACCCAAATAAAAAACACAATTCCATTCACAATAGCCACAAAAAAAATGAAATACCTTGGCATCTTCCTAACCAGAGACGTGAAAGACCTTTACAAGGAAAACTACAAAACACTGCTCAAAGAAATCAAAGTTGACACAAACAAGTGGAAAAATATCCCATGCTCATGGATCGGAAGAATCAACATTGTGAAGATGTCCATCTTACCTAAGGCAATCTACAAATTCAATGCAATACCCATCAAATTACCAACAACATTCTTCTCAGACCTAGAAAAAACAATGCAGGAATTCATATGGAAACACAAACGTCCAAGAATACCCAGAACAATCCTCAGCAAAAAAAAAAAGCAGGTGGTATCACACTGCCAGACTTCAAACTTTACTATAAAGCTACAATCATCAAAACAGCTTGGTATTGGTATAGGAACAGGCATATAGATCAATGGAATAGAATTGAGATTCCAGAAGCAAAACCTCAATTTCTCAACCAACTCATTTTTGACAAAGCCTCCACCACCTACCACTGGGGAGAGGAGAACCTATTCAGTAAATGGTGCTGGGAAAACTGGCTGACCACATGCAGAAGATTGAAATAGGACCCCTATCTATCCCCATGCACAAAGGTTAACTCCAAATGGATCAGAGACCTAAATGTAAAACCTCAAACCATAAGAACCTTAGAAAATTAAGGAAAAACCCTCATGGAAATCGGAACTGGCATCCAATTCCTGAACAAAACCCGAAACCCACAGGTCATAAGAGAGAAGATAGACAAGTGGGACCTTATTAAACTGACAAGCTTCTGCAAAGCCAAAGAAGCCATCAAGAGAGCAGGGAGACAGCCTACAGACTTGGAAAAAGTATTTGCCAACTCCAGGTCCGACAAAGGCTTAACATCCTGGATCTACAAGGAACTCAAGCGTGCTGAAAAGAAAAAAACAAACAACCCCATTATAAAATGGGCCAAAGATATGAACAGACACTTCACAAAGCAAAACACTCCGAGCAGCCAACAAACACATGAAGAAATGTTCAACCTCACTAATCATCAGGGAGATGCAAATCAAAACCACACTGAGATACTCCCTAACCCCAGTCAGAATGGCAATTATCAACAACTCAAAAAATAACAGCAGCTGGAGAGGGTGTGGTGAAAAGGGAACACTTCTACACTGTTGGTGGGAGTGTAAACTAGTGCAACCTCTGTGGAAAGCAGTGTGGTGATTCTTAAAAGCTCTAAATACCAACCTCCCATATGACCCTGCAATCCCCCTACTGGGAATATATCCTGAAGAACACAAATCACTCTATAAAAAAGATACCTGCACACGCATGTTTATTGCAGCATTGTTCACAATAGCAAGAACCTGGAAATAGCCATGCTGTCCGTCAAAAGAGGACTGGATTTAAAAAATGTGGTACATATACACGATGGAATACTACGCAGCCATAAAAAAGAACAAAATCATGAATTTCGCAGCAACCTGGGTGGAACTAGAGTCTATAATACTGAGTGACCTCTCACAGAAACAAAGATCCGAGTATCACATGTTCTCACTCATATAATGGACCTTAAACATCCAATGCAATATTATACGAAAATGACTGACCGTACTGGGAAACTATGGTGGGGGGAAGGGAGATGGGATTAACAGTAGCAAATATCTGTCTGGGTACGGGGAAACATCCTATATCAACAGGGTGCCTGAATGAAACTCAATTGTATACCTAACCCTTAACTGTACCCCGCAACTTCACAATAAAAAAAAAGAAAAAAAGAAAAAAAAAAACAAAACTAGAAAAACAATAGAGAATATTAACAAATAAAACATTGATTGTTTGAAAATACTGAAAAAGAAAAAAGAAAAGAAATGCCAGCCGAGAATTTCTTATTCTGCCAAACTAAGCTTTTTAAACTAAGGAAAAACAATCTTTCCCAGACAAGCAATTGCTAAAGGAATTTGTTACGGCCAGCTAGCCTTACAAGAGATGCTTAAGGGAGTTCTAGACACAGAAACAAAAGCATGATACTTGTTACCACAAAAGCATATGTAAACATATAGCCCAGAGACCTTATAAGGCATCTACACAATTGAAATTACAAAGTAACTAGCTAACAACACTATGACAGAAATAAAACCCCATAGATCAGTATTAACCTTGAATACAAATGCCTGCATTCTCTACTTAAAAGACATAGAGTGATCAATTGGATTAAAAAAAAAAAGACTCATCTTTCTGCTGTCTTCAAGAAACCCTCTCCCTTGTCATGACGCCCATAGGCTCAAGGTAGAGGGTGGGGAAAGATCCATCGTGCAAATGGAAAATAAAAAAGATTACTATTCTTGTATCAGATAAAACAGACTTTAACCAGCATAAGTACAAAAGGACACAGAAAGGCATTATGTAATGATAAAAGGTTCATTTCAGCAAGAAGATTTAACTGTCTTAAACATATATGTGCCTAAAATTGGAGCACCCAGATTTACAAAACAATTACCACTAAACATAAAAAAAGATCTAGCCAGACGTACAATAATAATGAGGGACCAGGCTATCCCACTGACAGCATTAGACAGATCACTGATGCAGAAAATTAACAAAGAAATTCTGGACTTAAATTTAACAGTTGACCAGTAGGACCTAGTAGAGGCCTACAGAACATTCCACCCAAAAACTACAGCATATACATTCTCCTACTCTGTATATGGAATATATGCTAAAATAGACTACATGCTCAGTTTTATAAAGCAAGTCTCAATAAATTTTTAAAATTTTGAAATCATACCAAGCATCTTCTTGGGCTACACTGGAATAAAAATAGAAATCAATACCAAAAGGAACCCTCAAAACCACACACATACATGGAAACTAAACAACTTGCTCTTAGATGACTTTTGTGTAAGCAACAAAATTAAGGCAGAAATAAAAAAATTATTTGAAACAAATGAAAATAGAAACATAACATACCAAAATCTCTTTGATGTGGCAAAATCAGGACTAAGAGGAAAGTTTATGGTACTAACCACCCACTTTAAGAAGATGGAAAGATCTCAAACAACCTAATATCACATCTAAAGGGACTGGAAAACAAAAACAAATTAAACCCAAAGCTAACAGAAGAAAAGAAATAACCAAAATGAGAGTTGAATTAGATGAAATTGAGACCAATAAAACTATACAAAGGATCAACAAAATGAAAAGTCGATTTTTTGAAAGGATTAACAAGATTGATAGTTTGCTAGCTAGATTAACAAAGAAAAAAAGAAAGAAGGTACATATAAGCACAATGAGAAATGACAAGGGTGACATTACAACTGATCAAAAAGAAATACAAATGATCATCAAAGACTACTATGAATATCTCTCTGCATACAAACCAGAAAAATCTAGAGAAAATGAATACATTCCTGAAAACACACTATCTCCCAAGACTGAAAGAGGAAAAAATTGAAACACTAAAGATACCAATAATGAGTCACAATATTGAACCAGTAATAAAATAACATACTAACCAAAAAAAAAAAAAGCCCCAAACAGATGAATTCACAGCCAAATTCTATCAGATATACAAAGGAGAACTGGTACCAATCCTATAGAAACTACTTCAAAAATTGAGGAGGAGGGATTCTTCCCTAACTCATTCTATGAAACCAGTATCATCCTGATACCAAAATCTGGCAGAGCCACAACAACACAAAAAGAAACTAATATTACGGATGAACATTGATGTAAAAATCCTCAACAAAATACTAACAAGTCAAAATCAGCAGCATATCAGCAAGATAATCCACCATGATCAACTAGGCTTTATTCCTGGGATGCAAGAATAGTTCAACATATACCAGTCAATAAACAAAATTCACCACATAAATAAAATTGAAAAAACAAAACAAAACAAAAAATCATCTCAATAGGCACAGCAAAAGCATTTGATGAAATCAAACATCCCTTTATGATAAAAATCCTCAACAACTAGGCATCAAATAAACATACCTCAAAATAATAAGAGCCAATCCCATAGCCAATCTCATCCTGAACTGACAAAGATTAGAAGTATTTTCTCCTAAGAAATGGAACAAGGCAAGGATATCCACCTTCACCATTCCTATTCAACATAGCACTGGAAGGCCTAGCCAAAGAAACCACACAAGAGAAAGAAATAAAAGGCATCCAAATAGAAAAAAAAAGTCAAGTTATTTCTCCTCACATCATATGATTCTATACTAGAAAACCCTTAATATTTTACCAAAAGACTACTAGACCTGATAAGTGACTTCAGTCAAGTTTCAGGATACAACATCAAAGTTCAAAAAATTAGTAACATTTCTATACATCAATAATGTTCAAGCTGAGAACTAAATCAAGAATAAAATCCCATTTAAAACAGCCATAAAAATTAAAATACCTAGGAATACATCTAATATATCTGACCAAGGATGTGAAAGATCTCTACGAGAACTACAAAACACTGCTGGAATACATCATAGATCACACAAATGGAAAAATATCATGCCCATGGATTGAAAGAATCAATATCTTTAAATGTCCATGCTGCCCCAAGTAATCTACAGATTTAATGCAATTCCTATCAAATTACCAATGTAATTATTCGCAGATGTAGGAAAAAAAATCCTAAAATTCATATGTAACTAAAAAGAGCCTGAATAGCCAAAGCAGTCTTAAGCAAAACAAAGTCAGAGGGATCACATTACCAGACTTCAGACTATATTACAAGGCTACAACAATTAAAACATCATAGTACTAGTATAAAAATAGACACATATACCAATGGAACAGAATTGAGAACCCAGAAATAAAACTGCACACCTACAACCAATCAATCTTTGACAAAGTTGACAAAAATAAACAATGGGGAAAAGGACACTTTGTTCAATAAATGGTGCTAGGGAAACTGGCTAGCCGTATGCAGAAGAATGAAACTGGACTCCTGCTTTCTACCATCTACACAAATTAACTGAGGATCCGTTAAAGACTTAAGTGTAAGATCTCAACCTATAAAAATCTTAGAAGAAAATCTGAAAATACTCTTCTGGACATTGGCTTAAGCAAAGAATTTATGACTAAGTTCTCAAAAGCAAACAGAGCAAAACAAAAAATTGACATTTGGGATCTAATTAAACTACAAAGCTTTTACACAGCAAAAAGAAACAATCAAGAGAGCCAACATAATGGAAAAAAATATTTGCAGCCTATGCATCTGACAATGGACTAATAATCAGAATCTATAAAAAACTTAAATAAATCAATAAGAACTCCATTAAACAGTGGGCAAAAAGCATGAACAGACATTTCTCAAAAGGAGACATACAAGCGACCAACAAACATATGAAAACATGTTCAACATCACTAATCATCAGAGAAATGCAAGTCAACACCAAAATTAAATACCTTATGACACCAGTCAGAATGGCAATTATTTTTTTGAAAGTGTCATTTTCTTTTATCTTTTTTTTGAGAAAGCAGCATTTATTGAGGACAGAAAATCTCCCACAGCGGGAGGGGACCTGAAGTGATTGCCCCCAGAATGGCAATTATTAAAAAACCAAAAAGCAACAGAGGTTGCAGAGAAAAGGGAATGCTTATTTATGCACTGTTAGTGGAAATGTAAATTAGTTCAATCCCTGTGGAAAGCAGTTTGGAGGTTTCTCAAGAACTAAAAATAAAATTACAATTCAACCCAGCAATCTCATTACTGGGTGTATACCCAAAGGGAAAGAAGTCATTCTACCAAAAAGACACTTGCACTTCTGTTTATCACAGTACGAGTCACAATAGCAAAAATTAAGTCAACCTAGATGCCCATGAAAGGAGAATTAGACTTAAGAAAAATGGTACATTGTACGATGAAATATTATGCAGTCTTCAAAAAGAACAAAGTCATGTCTTTTTACAGCAACATGGATGCAGTTGGAGGTTATTCTAAGTGAATTAATGCAGAAACAGAAAATCAAATACTGCATGTTTTCACTTACAGATGCGACCTAAACAGTGGGTACACATGGACATAAAGGTGGGAACAATAGACACTGGGACTCCTAAAGGGGGAAGGAAAGGAGTAATGTATGGGTTGAAAAACGACCTATTGGGTGATGTGTTTATTGGGTGATGGGTTAAATAGAAGCCCAAATCTCACCATTACACACATGCACCTTCTGAATATAAAATAAAAAATGAAAAATAGTTTTTCTAGCATGTGTACTTAAAAATGGATTTGCTGGGTCACAAAGCATTTGCAAGATTCATTTTATTAAGCAATGCCATATTGTTTTCCAAAGTGACTACACTGATTCATACTTCCAATAATTATTGTAAGAACATTCCTGATACTCTGCATTTTCACAAACATATACTACCATAAGAATTGTAAATGTTTCCAACCTCGTCTGCAGAAAATGAAATCTTATTGTGGTTTTTATTTGTGTTTTACTGATAACTGATGATTTGAACATGAATTTTTGTTATATTCGTGCTTCATATGTGAGATGCCTGTTTATGTCTTTTGCCCATTTTTTTCTGTAATGTCTCAGGATTTATAAAAGAACTTTAGAAAATATGGATATGAATCCATTCTCAGCTATATAAGTTGAAAATAACTCTTCAATTGTGGGATAATCTTTTACTCTCTTAATGCCATCTTTTGTTGAACAGCAGTTTAAAATTTTAATGTTATTAAATTGGTCAGTCTTTTTCTTTATGTGCTATGCTTTTTTATCATATTTTTTTTAAAAAAACTTCCTATTTTATAATGATTTTTAAAAGACATTCTCTTATCT
Source organism: Cephalopachus bancanus (assembly GCA_027257055.1). Classification (NCBI taxonomy): domain Eukaryota; kingdom Metazoa; phylum Chordata; class Mammalia; order Primates; family Tarsiidae; genus Cephalopachus; species Cephalopachus bancanus. Next base: position 8,173,811 of record JAPVLO010000009.1, on the reverse strand, counting down.
TTTTTTCTAAAGATTTTAAAGTGCTATCTTTAAATTTGTTTTTGTTTGCTTGAGTTGGGGCCTCACTCTGTTACCCAGGTAGGAGTGCAGTGGCACAATCATGGCTCACTGCAGCCTTGACCTCCTGGACTCCCTTCCATCACATCCTCTGTAGCTGGGCCTAAAGGCATGTGTCACCATTCCCAGCTATTTTTTAATTTTTATTTTTTTGTAGAGGCAAGGTCTTGCTATGTTGCCCTGGTTGGTCTTCAATTCCTGAGCTCAAGCAATCCCCCCTGCTTTGCCCTCCCAAATTGCTGGGATTACAGGCATGAGCCACTGCACCCAACCTAAAAATTGTATTATTTTCCATATGGATGAACAGTTTTCCACACCATTTATTAAATGGCTAGTCCTTTTTCCAATTATCTATAATAACAGATATGACATAAATCAGACTTTTATAAATGCCTGCTCTCTATCATATTCCATTAATTTATTCGCATGTTCTCCAATACCACACTGTTTTAATTATTATAACTTTTTTTTTTTTGAGTTGGAGTCTCACTCTGTCACCCAGACTGGAGTGCAGTGGCCGCTCCCGGCCACCGCAGCCTCGACCTGCTGGGCTCCGGTGATCCTTCCACCTCAGCCTTTCGAGTAGCCGGAATTACAGGCATGCGCTACCATGCCCGGCTGATTTTTTGATTTATTGTCGAGATGAGGTCTCGCTGCCCAGGCGGGTCTTGAACCCATGGGCTCAGGCAATCCACTCACCTCAGCCTCCCAAAGGCGCGGGATTACAGGCTGAGCCACTGAGCCCGGCTATTATAACTTTTACTTAAAGTTTTTTCATGTGTTAAAGCATTTGCGCTTTCCTTTTCAAGAGCATCTGGGTTATTCTTAGCCCTTGGATTTTTCCTATGATTTTCCCTCATCATTTTATTATTAAAAGTTCAAAAATAAAGTTAAAATAATTTTACAGTAAAGAAACACCCATGAATCAACCATCTAGATTCTATAATTAACATTTTTTTTTTGAGTCAGAGTCTCACTCTGTCTCTCAGGCTGAAGTGCAGTGGCATGCTCACGGCCACCCCAGCGTTGACCTGATGGGCTCCGGTGATCCTTCTGCCTCAGCCTTCCAAGCAGTCAGAGCTACAGGCAAGTGCCACAGCACCCAGCTAATTTTTTAAATTTTATTTTATTGTAGAGACGACGTCTCGCCAAGTTGCCCAGACTGGTCTTGAACTGGCAGGCTCAGGCAATTCACTCACCTTGACCTCCCAATGTGCTGGAATTACAGCCTGAGCCAACGAGCTCGGCCTATAATTAACATTTTATTATATTGTCTTGTAACATTATCCATATTTCTACCCATTAATTAATCTACATGTGGTTTTTTAACAATAGCTTTTAATGTCCCATAAAAACCTTATTGGACTGTGGTTGGAATTAAATTGAATATCTAGAACAAGTTGGGGATAATTGACATTGTTACAATACAGACATGTTCATAAAATTCATGAACATAGTATGCCTCTTATTAAAGTAAGTCATCTCTCATACCTTCCAGTAAAGTATTATAGTTTTCTTCACAGAAATCTTGCAAAGTTTTTGTTAAATTTATTCACTCAATTTTTATTGTTGGGTTTTGCTTTTTTGGGGGGGGGAGAGTTGGAGTCTCACTTTGTCACCCAGGCTGGAGTGAAGTGGCATGCTCATGGCCACTGCTGCAGCCTTGACCTGCTGGGCTCAGGTGGTCCTTCTGCCTTAGCCTTCCAAGTAGCTGGGCCTGGCTTATTTTTTGATTTATTGTAGAGACGAAGTCTCACCAAGTTGGCCAGGCTGGTCTCAAACTGCTGGACTCAGACAATCCTCTTGCCTTGGCTTCCCAAAGTGCTGGGATTACAGGCTTGAGCCACCACACCCAGTCTGAATTGGTATTTTTAAATGCTATATATTCTCAAGCAGCAATCCCCAACCTTTTTGGTATCAGGGACTAGTTTTATGGAAGACAATTTTTCCGTGGATTAGCATTGTGGGGGATGATTTTGGAATGATTCAAGTGCATTACATTTCTTGTACATTTTATTTCTATTATTATTACAGAGTAATTATGCAACTCATCATAATGCAGAATCAGTGGGAGCCCTGAGCTTGTTTTCCTGCAACTAGTCGATCCCATTTGGGGGTGATGGGAGACAGTGACACTCAAAGTGTGTTGTTTATGTCCAGTCTACTCCATAATCCTGTTTTTGTTGCTGCCACTGAAGAAAACCCTGCTTCACAAAGACATATAGGGTGTTGGAAATGGAAGCAGGTTCTTCAGAGCTTTTGTGGCAATTTTAGGATATGCTCCTTGACTTTAATCCAGAACATATGGAGATTTGAAGTTGTCTCTAACATATTTTCAAGGCTACCATCATTTGTGATCTCAAGTAGTTGATCCTTTTCTAGCACGGACAAGGTTGATTTAACTCACATGGCTTATTCACAAGTGGATTGTGGATTCATTCCTTCCCAGTTCAGGGGTCTTTTGTGGTTGAGAAGTAATGCTCAAACTTTTTTTGAAAACTGAGATAGGTGATCATTCACCAGCTGGGAGAAAGAAGGCCCTGGCTCAGCCTCTTTCAAAATCTCTGCTAAAGTTTGAAACCTGTCAAAAATCTCAAATGTTCACTCATCGACCCCATAATTCTAGTTTGGTTTTGAATGTAGCCACTTTATCTGCAGACTTGAACACAGTTGCCATTCTCCCCTGAAGTGATAGATTGAGTTTGTGAGCAGGTTGAATGTGTCACACAAGTAAGCAAGTTTTGTGACCCATTCTGTGTCACTGAAATGTGCTGCCCATGGTGACTGTTTTTCTAAAAGAACTCTATGGAGCAGCTCTCATAACTCAAAAATTCTGATCAGTGATCTACCTTTAGAAGGCCATCTCAGTTCTGTGTATAAGAGAAGGCATGTGCTCTGCACCCATTTCTTCACAGAGCTCATGAGCAGATGTGTGTTAAGGGTATATGGTTGACAATTTTAATCACATCCTGAAAAACATTGTTAAGTTCAGGTGACATTTTTTTTTTGGCTAGCCAGCATTTCTCTGTGGATGACACAGTGCATAGACTCACGTTCAGAAGCAACTTCTTTGACCCAAGTAGTGAAACCAGAAAGCCATTCAGTCATGGCAGCCACTCCATCCATGCATATACCAACACATATGACTCAATGCTCTCTAAAAATTGTGCCTCAGTATCCTCTCTGATTTCATAAGTTTGTAACCCTAAACATAACCCTCAAGTTCTTCTGCTATTTCAAAAATTCATAACCCTAACTCTAACTCTCCATATTCTCTGCTATTTTGAAAGAGGAACATGTGCCCTCTTTTCAACTGCAGCATCTCCTAAAAGTTCACGACAAATGTCCTTAGCAGCAGACAGGATCAGCTCTTCACCAATATTAAAGGGCTTCTTAGCTTTAGAAATGCAGTCAGCCATGAAGAATGATATTATCAGATTCTCAGTGCAGACACATTTAATAAAGTGATGGCCTTCAATAATTGCTTCTGTTCTTCGTGTTCATGGTTTTTTCCTTTGGAAAAACGCCAGAGGTTTGTATTCTAATGCAAGGTGCTTGGTCTCCATGTGAAAAAGCAGTTTTGAAGTTTTCATGGCTTCGTTGGATAGCTGGTCATCACATGTTATACAAAAACAGACTTGGAGAATGTGAATCACCTATTGCAATGAACCCATAATTTAAGTGGGACTCGGTGTTTTCTTTGAAATAAAACTTATTTTTTGTTGGCAGTCCTACAGTCTTCTGTTATCTCATCATTGGGTCTTTCCCTCTTCTCAGAGAAGCTCTCTGGTGACATTTGTTTTTTACTCATTTTGGCTAGGATTAGTTTGTGGGCTTACCAAAACTGTGACTGAGACAAGTGCATAGTGCTGGAAAGAGACTTGAATGGCAGTGGCAAATAAAATAATGGGTGGGCCATGCACAGACTAAAATAAGTGTTGTACTCTGACTTAAAGCCTGTCACCAGATGCAGTTGTTCAATTAAAGTACCTCAATTCACTTGCCACTCAGTGATGGGTTTTGATATGAGTCTGTAAGAAATTCATTATGGTCTCTGTGCAGTCAGGCCTCAGTGCTAATGTTAATTTGTATTGCAGCCACGCCCCAGCACTAGCATCACTGCCTCAGCTCCTCCTAAGACCATCAGGCATTAGATTCTCATAGGGAGCATGCAACCTAGATTCCTCACATACACAGTTCACAATAGGGTTTGTGCTCCTGTGAGAATCGGATGCTGCCAGTGATCTGACAGAAGATGGAGCTCAGGTAATAACGTGAGTGATGGGGAGCAGCTGTAAATACAGATGAAGTTTTGCTTGCTCACCTGCTGCTCACCTCCTTCTGTGCAGTCCCATTCCTAACAGTCCATTGACCAGGGTTTGAGGACCCCGGTAATAAAGGTCTATTTCTGGTATATAAAAGCGCAATTGGCTTTTAATATTTATCTTCACACTTATAATCTTATAGCTGTCTACCTAAAAAATATTTTCATAGTTCTAAAGCTTCACATATTCTTTTGACTTTTCTCTATATACAATAATAAATTCTATGAATAATAATAATAATAATTGTCTTTTCCAATTCTTACACTTTTTACTTATTTTTTTCTTATTTTATTGACTCTGATAGCCTATAAAATGTGAGCATAAGTAGTGATATCAGGCATTTTTGCCTTATTTCTAATTTTAGCTTTATAGCTTTTAATTTTTCAACATTAAGATAGTTGCTGTAGAATTTATTTTAGGGGAGTAAATGTTTGTTTCTTAGCAAATTTGACACTTATTTTTTGAAAGAAATTATAATTTTCCATGCAGTTCCAAACATTTTTTGGAGTTTGAAACTATCCATTTGAAACAATTAGAGTTTTTGTTAGAATAGGGATAAGATTTATCAGGGTAAGGGAGGTCGGGGAGAGTTTTCTCTCTCTCTCTCTCTTTCTCTTTTATGCTTTTAGTCACTCCCTCAAGCCCCACAAGCCTCACTTCCAAGTACCACCTTTGTCCTTGGCCTATTATTGCATAAACACTCAATAAATACTCATTAATTAATGCCTAGGTTTTATATACTTCTAGTCCTGGGAGTTGAATGTCTATTTTACATTAAACCTTTGCCAATTTGCTTAATGTTGTTCATTCTGAAGTTGCTTTATCATTTGACTCGAGCTATAGATGTCCATTTGTTTGTCTTTACATCTCAGACAAAGCAAGCACCAAAAAAAGGGGTGTGTGTTAATTTTTAGTTCTTTTAGTAATTCGGAGATTCTATGAGATACTTATAGAACTGTTTTCCAAATACAGTCCTTAACTTCCAGCAGTGAGCATAGGTTAGAGCCAAAGTCTATAAATTGAGACACATAAGTAGAATATGACTTTTTTTTTTTTTGAGTCAGGATCTCTGTCACCCAGGCTGGAGTACAGTGCCACAATCATGACTCACTGAAACCTCGATCTCCTTGGGCTCAGATGATCCTTTTACCTCAGCCACCCGAGTTGCTGGAACTACAGGTGGATACCACTATGCTCGGCTAATTTTTCAATTTTTACATAACTAAGAAGTCTCACTATGTTGCCTAGGCTGGTTTTGAACTCCTGGGCTCAAGTAATTCTGACACCTTGGACTCCTAAATTGCTGGGGCTACAGGTGTGAGCCACTGCACCCAGCTGAAAATGATTATTTAAAAAATGAAACAGAAATTCTTTTTAGTTATTTAATTTTAGAGTTGTAGGGTACAAATGAGGCTTTACTACATAAGCAGGTTACATGCAAGTGAAGTTTGGGTTTTTGGTTGTCCCTCTCTCCTCCAGTAATGGACCAGGTACCCAGTGTCTTGCCATGTGCCTCCCCTTCCCTCCCTTAGCAGAGTCCAGCATCTGCTAATCCTACCTTTGTGCTAGTGTGTCCAATATTCAGGTCCCAATAAACAAAAATTCTTTGTTGTGTATGAATCTCTGTTTTAGTCAACCATAGCTAAAATAATGCCATATACCAAACTGCCTAGAACTCAATTACTTACTACAGCATTAATTTTTCTAGTTCAGGGGGCTGCAAGTTTGCTGGGGCAGATCTGCTTTGAGATGCCCATTGCTTAACCTTGGCTCTAGGCTCCAGGTTGAGCTAAGTCTGATGCTTCTTCATTCTCCTCGGGTCAACGCCAATTTCAAGAATGCAAGATGACTAGTCAAATTGTACAATTTACAAAATTAGAAAATAGATAACTCCTCTATGTATGTTATGTGTGCTAATATCCTATTGGTCAAAGCTTGTCACATGGTCAACCCAACATCAATGGAGGGGGAAAATGTACTCTGTCTACTACAGTGTACCTACCGTGTAAGGTTACAGGAGAGAGGAATAAGACCTGAGAACAATTATCTATCACAGCTGTTCATATGTGATGATTAAATAAAAGAAATAATATATATAAAGTGCTTAGAACAGAGTCAATGTTTAATAGGATTCTTTATTACTATTTTTATTATTACGTAAATTAGGTATTAAACTAGTTGATTTTTAGAATCCTTGCTATATCAACATTTTTATGATTTTACTTTCCAGTTTACCATTTAAGACTTCTCTTTTTCCCATTTTGTCCCTCTGTTCCTTTTCTATTATAGTATAAATAATAATAAGTTAAGCATATGTTTCCATATTTTGGCTTTAATTAACAAATCTCTTTGATACTCTTAAGATTATAGTCTTGTGGCTGGTGCGGTAGCTCATGCATGCAATCCCAGCAATTTGAGAGGCCGAGGTGGGAGAATTTCTTGATCCTAGGAGCTTGAGACAACCTTGGGCAACATACTAAGACCTCATCTCTACAAAAAAATCAAAAAATTAGTCAGGTATGGTGGTGCTGCCTGTAGTCCCAGCTACATGGGTGGCTGAAATGAAACAATCAACTAAACCCAGGAGACTGAGACCGCGGTGAGCCATGATTGTGCCACTGCACCTTGACCTGCATGACAAACCTAAGTACTACAGAAGTAATTGTTCCTTGGCCAATGGAACCTGCCAGTCTGCCCAGAGTTTGAATGTCAAAGAGCCAACTGAATACAGGGCATGTTCAAATCCTGTAATGGAAATCTGTTGACTTCAGTGTGGCAGTCCAAAGGACTAGGATTTCAGTCACCAAACTGTACAATAGGACTCTTCAAATCTCTGCTTCATCTAAGGCCTCAAAAAAAATAGATGCATCACAAACCATTATGAGAAGATGGTAGCAATAAACTGATTTTTCAGACCATCCACCTTCAATTTATGAAAGATTGAAGAGATGTTGGTTGGAGATCAAAGGAAGGATTTTTTAGAGAGCATTTTTAGTAAGCTATTATACCCTTCCTTCATGGGGGTGGAGTAGAGGAGGAGCTTCCTCTTTACCTCCAGTCAATTAAAATGGGCTTCAAAGGATACAGTGGAGATCCTGATATGGTTCCTTGCTGTTTTAGTGACAGAGAGGACTGGTATCTTACATATGCTTGCAGCTCTGGCTAGAGCTACTTGCCAGCAGCTCTGGCTAGAGCTTCTTGCTTTGTTGGTGGGACAGAGAATGGCATGTGAGTCTTTTTCATGGATCAAATGTGGACCACATGTGAAAGAGAAAGCTGCCCTTGAACTGCCTCGAATCCCGCTGAAATACCTGGTGTAGGGAGAGCAAGGCGAACTCATCAAAGAAGGCAGAAGGAGTAAGGTGGAAGGAAGTCGGGTGCTGAGGGAAGAATTGCCACCACCTAGAGGAAATGAATGAATCCACCTGATTTTGCAGTTGAGAGGTCTCCAGCAGTATCAGGAGTTTTTCAAGGAACTTTTAATGCACCTCACGGGCAAGAGTCAGTTTTTTTTGTTTTGGTTTTTTTTTTTTTTTGAGTTGGAGTCTCACTGTGTCGCCCAGACTGGAGTGCAGTGGCCGCTCCTGGCCACCGCAGCCTCGACCTGCTGGGCTCCGGCGATCCTTCCGCCTCAGCCTTCTGAGTAACCGGAATTACAGGCATGTGCTACCACGCCCAGCTGATTTAAGAGTCAGTTTTATACATCAAATAGCCTGAGGGAACCAGTGTCATAAGGCACCGGTGTCAGTCAGGCAAGACCTTTCTCTTTGTAATCTTACCTCTCTCCGTCACCTACCCCAGTCCTCAGCCATGCCTTCAATCTTGCATGGGGGACAGCAAGCTGACTGAGTGAGGGGGAGAAACAAGAAAGAACACTGAGAAGAGGTCGTGTGTAGGTCCAAACTGGGGGAGCAGATCTCCAGTGGGAGAAAAGGAAATTTTAATTTTGAACTCCATAGTTTAACTTGACTTTTAATTATAAATGAGACTCTTTTTCAGAAAAAATGACTTTATTATCTGAGAATGCCAGGATAAACCAGTTCTACCTTACTAGAATTTCTTTGTTTCTTCCAGTAGTAGAAGAACTTGCCCAACAGAATGAATCAGGGTTGAAGTGGGAAGTGAAGAAGACAGTTGACTTATAATTGTACCCAGCTAGGTCTACATACTCACATTACCAGTCAGAAAGAGTTTTATTTTGTTTTGTTTTTCCCATGCAGTTCCCTTTATTCCAAAAAGAGTTGGTTCTGAGCACATACTCACCCTGGGAACTGGGAACTATACTCTATCCAGGAGGTACGGAAGAAACTTGAAGATGAGAGCAGAGGATATATGTAAATTGAAGTTACCCAACTCTGTTCAGCATCTCATCTGAAAATTCCTCCTAGATATAAACTCTAGACTCATTTAAGTGATTCCCTAATGTGACCATTAGAATCGCCTAGAAAGGTTTTTTAATGACAGATTACAGCCAGGTGTGTTGTCTCACATCTGTGATTCCAGCACTCTGGGAGGCTGAGGAGATCAGCCTGGGCAACATAGCAAGCCCTCGTCTCTACAAAAAATAAAAATAAAAAACATTATCTGGGCGTGGTGGTGAATGACCACAGTTCCAGCTACTCTGGAGGCTGAGGTGTTAGGGTTGCTTGAACCCAGGTTACCAAGGTGATGAAGGCTGCAATGAGCTGTGATTGTGTCATTGAACTCCAGACTTTGCTACAGAGTGAGACTCTGACTCAAGAAACAAAAACTCTTTTTAGAAAAAGGGACAGAGTTCTATGCTCCACCCTGGATCCACTGACTGAGAATCTCTGTGAAGTTTAGAAAGAGTCTTATAACTCTTTTGGGCAACTGTTGTCCCTTGTGCCATAAGGTTTGACATTTGGGGAGATGGGTGGGATATTTTGATGGTGATAGAATCTGTGGTAAATTTATTGCTCTAAAAAGACCACGTATTCAGGTGAAAGGTGTGAGGCTTAAAAAATTTCTACTAGCCGGGCTCGGTGGCTCAGCCTGTAATCCCGCGCCTTTGGGAGGCTGAGGTGAGTGGACTGCCTGAGCCCGCGGGTTCGAGACCCGCCTGGGCAGCGAGACCTCATCTCTACAGAAAATCAAAAACTCAGCTGGACGTGGTAGCGCATGCCTGTAATTCCGGCTATTTGGAAGGCTGAGGTGGAAGGATCGCCGGAGCCCTGCAGGTCGAGGCTGTGGTGGCCGGGAGCGGCCACTGCACTCCAGTCTGGGTGACAGAGTGAGAGACGCCAACTCAAAAAAAAAAAAAAATTTCTACTATGTTTTCTATTTTTTTCTCTTCGTCTTTAGAACATTTAGATTGCTATTTAAAAATCAGTAGAGAGATGTTAGAGTGTTCACTGAATTGGTCTTTTCCTACTGTATTAGAACATTGCTTCTGTTCTAGTGGCTTCTTGGCCACCTGGTAATTCTGTTGATGGGAGCTAAAATGGAAAACATAGGGTACTCTTAGCCCACAACTCCAAAACATGACAGTTGTCTGACTTTCCAACAATTCTGCCAAAACTAGGCCAATGACAATATTGTTTCTAACCCCCATGACTTCCTCTGGCCAATTTGGAAAACGATCCCTTGCAGCAGAACAAGTCTGTCACTAATGGAATAGGATCAATAGGTTAAAAAGGAAAGATTAGGTCCAGGAGTCTTGCCAGCATCAAGAAATATGCTTCATCAGTAAGGTTGGGCATAGGATAATGATAATTTTAATTTTCTTTGTCTTTTTCTTTGGAATTCCTTATGGTTGTTAAATAAGGACCAGATAAAAAGAAATGCACTGCTCTATTAGTGTTCTCTTAGCCAGTATGCTAATTAATTTTCCTGACAAATGTCTGTGAGGAGGGTGTTATAGTAGCCTGATTTATGGCTACTTCACTTTGCAAGTCATATGCTCATGTTAGGATAGCACAAATAGAAAAATATTTTAAGTGCCAAAATTATAAAATGTTAAACTTTATTTCAGAGTGATTTTATTTTTGTTCTTGATTTAGAAACATTAATATGTTTTCTTGACAACTGAACAGTGAGGGAGATATTTTGGCTGGTGTAAATACCTATAGGCTAAAAAAGAATGCATTTACCTACTTACTGAGTTTTGAGTAGATTGTTAAGTTGAAAAATTTTAGATAAGGCGCCTTCTACACTTAATTAAACACTGGAGGAGAGGAGGGAATGATATATATATATTTTTTTTGAGTTGGAGTCTCACTCTGTCACCCAGACTGGAGTGCAGTGGCCGCTCCCGGCCACCGTAGCCTCGACCTGCTGGGCTCCGGCGATCCTTCTGCCTCAGCCTTCTGAGTAGCTGGAACTACAGGCGTGCGCTACCACGCCCAGCTGATTTTTTTATTTATTGTAGAGATGAGGTCTCGCTGCCCAGGCGGGTCTCGAACCCACGGGCTCAGGCAATCCACTCACCTCAGCCTCCCAAAGGCGTGGGATTACAGGCTGAGCCACCGACCCCAGCTGGGAATGATATTTTATTGTGCTTAGGTTGGAGAGAAAATAATTTGTTTGAGTGGTGAAGGAAAGAACGTGATATTTTCAAATGACTGAAGGGTTTTCATAGGAAGGAATTTTGTGGTGCTCCAGGGGTCAGAACTACAGCCCTCTTCTCCACCCCCCATATTGGATTATTTACTAAATACTAATGGCAATTTTATTTTCCTATCTCCCAAATCTGTTGGTTCATCTATTTTCTCTCTTCTGCTACCTTAGGTTAGACAGAGTTGCTACTGCAGAAGGAAGGAACAGAGAAAGGTAGGAGAAAGAGTGAGGGAAAAACTTAGAGACTCTTCACAGGGCTTCTCTGTTTTTATGTTTTCTCCTTTTTCTGATCCATTTTCTGTAACTCAGAGTAATTTTTCAAATCAGAAGATTAATCATGTCACTTATGCACATAACTTTTTTTTTTTTACTGATTCACTGTTACCTACAGAATAAAGTCTGAACTCCTTATCATGATGTATAAATCTCTTCCTATGCAGCCGCTTACAGATTTTTGCCAGTCTTACCTTCTACTCTATAACCTTTAATTTTGGACAGACAGAGCTGTTTGAGGTATCTTGCATACATCACGCTCTTCTATGCTTCCATTCTTGTATCCATACTTTTCCTGGGACCTGGAATGTTCTTTCTCTTTTGATTCGTATTCATCTTTTAGAACTCTCTCTAATGCTAATGCTATGTTCTCTTTGAATCCTTCTGTGACCATTCATTCTCTTAGCAGAATTCGCTGGATTCGCTGGAGGCTTTCTCAAAGCTTTATATACACCTGTTCATTAGCATTTACTAATTTTGTCATCAGACCCCTGTCCCTATCCCCAGAACATTGTGAGTTCCTTGAAGGCAGTTGTGTCTATACCCCCCAGCCCTTAGTACAGTGTATTTCTGCAAAGGGTCTATGTTGAAACTATTTACAGGAGGATTTCATCTCAATATGAATTAGAACTTTTAAACTATTACAGCTGTTCAAAAATCGAAGAGATTGCCAGTTACAGAGCAGGTACTTAGCAAATAAATAGAATATTGAATGAGTTGTGGATACTTGAATTTTCCTGTCACCAGGAAGTACTCGAGTCAAGTTTGACAGGCTTGTTCAAGCATTATAAGAAGTGCTTCATGATGAACTGTTGAAAAATTTCCACCAAATGTTATTGGTCTGTACTTTTACTATATCTATATGTAAAATACACACATATATCTGTATTTGGGCCATAGACATCAGATTATATTATAAATACAAAACCATATATTATACATTTATTAAATATAAACCATACACTATATTTTTTATTATATATTTGATTTTATATATAACATGATAAATTTTTTCCATAATTCTCTTTATTCCTGCTTGAAGCACAATCAACTGTGAATATTGTTTAAGACATTATTTTTCTTACTTTCAGCAACTAGGACTGTTGATACATTTTCAATTCCCTTGAACAAGTCTTCAGGATAATCCTTGCTTCTGTTGACAATTAAAATACCTGCTGCTCCTGAAGGGAGCAGATTAGAAACAACAACAACAACAACAAAAAAAAAAACCCATATTTTCTCTTCAAAATAAGAGAAAAAGAAATTATGCAAAAGGAAAAATTGCAGAAAATATGCTTCAGAATTTTAAAGACTGACATATATGACACTTTATAAAATTATCTATTTGAATATAGTATATCATATAACTTGATTATTTCTCCAACTTATCAAAACATCATAATTTATATAGAAAAGGCATTACCTTTTATTGTGATGCACCCTCTTGGTATAGCATAACCTTTTATATGAAGTGATAATCTTGATACTATCTTTGGGATAAACAGTGTATCCCAAAAGAGAAACATCTCTAACACAGATCAGTCTCATATCACACAGAGACACAATGGAGGGATAGTTAGAGACAGGGTAAACTTGTTGTAAAAAGTTTAAAAAGACCAACATTACAAACTCTCAAGCAAGAAAAGTTTATTTCTTCAATAAGAAGGTAAAGGTAGTCATGCCCTGGGAGAGTGCGTGACTCTGCTCTAAGAAGTCCTTATCATGATGTATAAATCTCTTCCTACTCAGCCTCTTACAGATTTTTGCCAGTCTTATCTTCTACTCTACAACCTTTAATTTTGGACATACAGAGCTGCTTGAGGTATCTTGCATAGATCACGCTCTTCTATGCTTCTATTCTTGTATCCATACTTTTCCTGGAACCTGGAATGTTCTTTCTCTTTTGATTCATATTCATTTTTTAGGATTCTCTCTAATGTTATTTTATTATATATTTGATTTTATATATAAAGTGATACATTTTTTCCATAATTCTTTCTCTTTCAATTTTTTTCTGCTTGAAGTACAATCAACTGGGAATATTCTCCAGTCAACCAGGTTCTCACTGATGCTTTAAAGTCCCTGGGGGCAACAGGTTTCTAATGTTGGAATGCATGCAAGTCATCTGCTTTTTTAAACACAAAGTGCTGGGCCCCATTCTAGAGTGTCTGACTCAATAATTCACTGGTTGGGCATGAGAATTTGCATTCCTCGTAAGTTCCCAGGTGAAGTTTATGCTGCTGGTCAGAAAATCTCACTTGAAGATTCATTACCCTGGTGCTGTCCTCATCCTCACTAGCCCATGGGAAGAGAAACACAAAAAGTGAAAAAGATAAAACTCAGAGGTTATACATATTCTTTTGCTGAATATTTTTTAGGCAGATTGGAATCAAATGGCTTCACCTGTCTCAGAGAAACAAAAATGCAGTATCTTCTATTATTAAAAGGAAGGAGAAATCAATCTAATATTGAGTGTTCTGATCTGAGAACAAAGTATAGCTGTCCAGTTATTTATGTCTTCCTTAATTCTCTTAGCAATGCTTTGTAGTTTTCTGTGCACACGTCTTTCACATCTTTTTAAGTATTTCATATTTTTTATATTATTATAAGTGGCATTATATTTAAAATTTCAGTGTTCTTGTACATATATAGAAACACTATTTAATTGTTATTTTCTTCAAATGGGTCTAAAGATTTAATACAAACCCAACAAAAACCTGGCATGCTTTTTTTGGATAGAAATTAACAAGCTGATTCTAAAATTCACATGGAAATAAAAAGGACCTAGAATAGTCAAAATGACTTTGAAAATGAAGAACACAATTAGAAGGCTAATTCCACCTGATTGCAAGACTTATTATAAAGCTACAGTTATCAATACTATGGTTGTTATGGATGGAATGTTTGTGTCCTCGCAATTCATATGTTGATGTTCAGACCCTCCATAGACGGGCCCTTTAGGAGATAATTAGGGTTAGACAAAGAAATAAGGATGGAATCCTATGATAAGATTAGTGTACTTATAAGAAGAGACTCCAGAGAGCTTGTTTTCTCTCTCTTTCTGCCATGTGAGAACACAGTGAGAATGTGGCAGTCTATGTTAGGAAAAGAGGCTTCACCAGAAAATGACCATGCTGGCACTCTAATCTCAAAATTCCAGCTTCCAGAAATGTAAGAAAATAACTTTCTGTTGTTTTAGCTGCATAGTCTATGGTATTTTGTTATGACAGCACAAGCTAAGACAATGGTCATATGGATAGACTAATAGATCAATGAATCAGAACAGAGTCTATAAGTAGACCTGTGTGGTGTGTGTGTAAATAGATTTTTGCCAAAGATGCAAAATTCAGTGGAGAAAGAATATTTTTTTTCAACAAATTGTGCTGGAACAATTGGATATCTATATGCAACCTAAACAAACATTAATTCAAACTTTAAACTGAAGACAAAATTAGCTGAAAATCTTAAATTGGATTATAAGCTTAAATGTACAACCTAATGTTATAAAACTACAGAAAAAAAATAAGTAAAATCTGTGTGACTTTGCTTAGCCAAGCATTTCTTAGATACAATACCAAAAGTGTGTTCTATAAATTGAAATATTTATAAATTAGACCTCATCAAAATTAAAAACTTCTGCTTTCCAAAAGATATTGCTAAAGAGAATGAAAGCCAGGGTTGGTGGCTCAGCCTGTAATCCCGTGCCTTGGGAGGCTGAGGTGAGTGGATTGCCTGAGCCTGCGGGTTCGAGACCCGCCTGGGCAACTTGACGAGACCTCATCTCTACAATAAATCAAAAATCAGCCAGGCGTGGTAGCATGCACCTGTAATTCTGGCTACTCGGAAGGCTGCGACGGAAGGATCGCCAGAGCCCAGCAGGTCGAGGCTGTGATGGCCGGGAGTGGCCACTGCACTCCAGTCTGGGTGACAGAGTGAGACTCCAACTCAAAATAAATAAATAAATAAATAAATATAATAAAAAACAAGTCACTGATTGAGAAAAAAAAATATTTGCAAAGAATATACTTTTTAAGATATATGAATAGGAAATAAGCACCTAAGCAGATGCTTGATATCATTATTTATTAAGGAAATGCAAATTAAAACCACAATGATATACTACTACACCTATTATAATGACTGCAATTAAGATTGATATACCTAGTGTTGGCAAAGATGTGGAGGAACTGGAGTTTTCATACTATGGTGTTTGGAATGTAAAGTAGCCACTTTGGAAAAGATTGACAGTTCTTAAAAAGTTAACTATACCTTATTGTGTGAGCTAGTCGTTCCTCTCTGAGGTATTAGCCCAAGAGAAAAGAAATCACATGTCCCAATAGTTTTACATGAAAATTCAGAATAGCTTTATTTATAATAGCTTCAAAATGGAAAATAAAATAAAAAGTCCATCGATATGGGAATGGATAATTGTAGCATATCCATATAATGGAGATTCCTCAGCAATAAAATGGAATGAATTATTGGTATATGCAGCAACATGGATATATCTCAAATTACTATGCTGAATGGAAGAGGCCCAACGTAGAGTACGTATTGTATGAATTCAGTTTTATTGACAGCAAGCAGATAAGGTGTTGCCTGGGGTAGGAATGGGTGGGAAGGGATGTGCGAAAAATTTTGGTGTGATGGATATATGGCTGCACTTCATTCCATGAATTCTGTATTGTTGGATTCAACCAACTGGAGATTGAAAATATTTGAAAAAAACGCATCTGTACTAAACATATACAGACTTTTCTCTGGTCATTAGTCCCTACACTGTACAGTGCAGCAATTATTTCTGTAGTATTTACATTGATTAGGTATTATAAATAATCTAGAGATGCTTTAAATTATACAGGAGGATTTGCTTAGGTTATGTGCAAATATTATGCCATTTTATATAAAGGACTTGTGTATTTGAGGATTTTGGTATTCAAGGGAGGTTCTGGAACCAATCCCTCAAGGATACTGAGGGATGACTCTATTCTCTATCTTGAATGCAGTAATGATTTTTATAGGTGTATACATATATTAAAACTTAATACACTGTACACTTACTGTGCTTATTGTATATCTAGTATATCTCAGTAAAGTTTTTTAAAAAAAAGGAAAAGGGAGACCAGATCTTTGTCTCCTGCACCTGTGCACAGAGCTGGGTTGTCATTGCTGCATGTCTTCACTTCATTCTTTGATGCCCTGTGACCGGGGCTCTTGACATTCAAGGATGTGGCCATAGAATTCTCTCAAGGAGTGGAAATGCCTGGCCCCACTCAGCAGATATTGCACTGGAATGTGTAGGGAACCACAGAAACTTTGTTTTTCTAGAATACATGGGAGAACAATTCAAGATGGTGACGGCATATGTGGACTTGTGAGATTCTCTGAACGGACCAAGACTACATACTGCTGCAAGGACAGATTGTAAGGCAGAGGGAAATAGGTTCCACTGTGCTCATACACCTGTTCGTGGATGCTAGAATCAGCATATACATTCTGAACCACAGCTTCCCCTTCAATTAAACCTCAAAACTGCAAAAAAGTACACTCTGCAGCCCACACTCCAACCTCAAAAGTGAGCAAAGCCAGAAGACCCTCATAAGGAAGAACAGGATATTGCAGAAGAGGAACAAAAGCAACCCCACCTTCCTGCAAAAACAGAATTAAAGAAGGGGAGGGAAAGGGGGAGAGAGAGAGAAATCTACACAAATGAAGAAAAACCAAAAGAAAAGTATGGGTCTCTCCCAGACCCCTGGGAGGGTAGAAACTGACTTCGGAATGCAAACAATGAAGAGCCCCCAGTATGAAGGATCTCAAACTACAAACCTAGATATCAAGACATTAATGGAGAGATTAAAAAGAATTGAGGAGACACAAGAAGAAACTAGGAAGGATCTGATATCTGAGATAACAGTAATAAAGAATACTGTGAATGAAATAAAAAACAAACTGATAAGCATGGAAAGCAGAATTACCCAAGCAGAAGAAAGAATCTCAGAGCTTGAGGAAAAAATATAGAAATAACCCAAACTCTTAAAAACACAGAAAATAAGCTCAAAAAGACAGAACAAAACCTTCAAGAGATGAGCGATTACTTCAAGAGACCGAACGTAAGAGTAATTGGCCTTCCTGAGACAGAAAGAGAGACAGAGACCACACTGGAACAAACTTTCCAGAGGTCATTCAAGAAAGCTTCCCTTACCTAATCAGTGATGCAAAAATTCAAACACAAGAGATCCAGAGAACCCCTGCAAGACAACAAATGAGAAGACCAACTCCTAGACACACAATAATTTGCCTAAACAAAGTAGGCATAAAAGAAAAAATCCTAAAGGCAGCAAGAGAAAAAGGCCAGATCACCTATCATGAAAGACCAATCAGAATAGCAGCAGATTTATCTGCAGAAACCCTGCAGGCTAGGAGAGCTTGGAGCCCTATCTTCAAAGTCCTAAAAGATAAACAATTTCAACCAAGAATAACCTACCCAGCCAAGCTAAGCTTCATCAGTGAGGGAGAATTAAAATCTTTCCCAGATATCCAATCCCTAAGAACATATGCTGCCACCAAACCACCTCTACATGAAACACTTAAGAAAGTACTAAACACAGAAGAAAAGGAAAAAAGAACAACGTTCTTCACAAGAGTACAGGAAAAAGAATAAAATATAAATGAACCAACCCCCAAACCAAAAGAAAGACAAAGAAACCAAGTGAAAGAACAACAACTCTATAAGAACTCTGTGATAAGGATGAACTCTCACATTTCAATAATTAGCATGAATGTGAATGGACTAAATGCACCATTGAAAAGACATAGAATGACAAAATGGATAAAATATCACCAGGCAACCATATACTGCCTTCAAGAGACCCATCTCACTAGAAAGGACATAAACAGACTCAAAGTAGAGGATGGGAAACAAATTTTCAGGTGAATAGAACACAAAAGAAAGGAGAAGTTGCAATCCTAATTTCGGACAAAATACCATTTAAGCTATCAAAAATTTAAAAAGATACAGAGGGCCACTACATAATGATAAAAGGTTCACTCCATCAACAAGAAATATCTATCCTAAACATATATGCACCCAACATAGGTGCACCAACTTTCATAAAGCAACTTCTAGGAAAACTAAAGAAAGATATTGACTCTAACATCGTCATAACGGGGGACTTTAAGATCCCACTCACAACCCTAGACTGATCATCAAGACAAAAATCAGCAAGGAGATCCAGAACCTCAATGTGACTCTGGACCAAATGGACTTAATTGATACCTACAGAACACTCCATCCAAATACATATTCTACTCATCACCGCATGGAACGTATGCTAAGATTGACCGCATAATTGGCCATAAATCAAGCATAAGCAAATTTAAAAGGACCAAAATTCTACCATGCATCTTCTCGGACCACAGTGGAGAAAAATAAACATTAACACCAACAAGGTCCCCCCCAAAACCCACAAAGACATGGACACTAAACAGCATGATGCTAAACAAATGATGAAATCAAAATAGAGATAAAAAGATACTGGAAACATGAAAATGAAGAAACATCTTACCAAAATCTCTGGGACACCTTAAAAGCTGTAGTAAGAGGGGAATTTATATCCCTACAAACACACATGAAGGAAATGGAAGGAACACAAATTAACAGCCTAACAAGCCACCTAAGGAAGCTGGAAAAGCAAGACCACAAAAACTCTAATTTCAGCAGAAGAATCCAGATCACCAAAATAAAAGCCCAAATCCAGGACATAGAAGACAAAAAGATAATACAAAAAATCAATGAAACAAAAAGCTGGTTCTTTGAAGGATAAACAAGATCGATGGTACCTTAGCTAGACTGACCAAGAAAAAAAGAGAAAAAACCCAAATAAGCACAATCAGAAACACAAAAGATGAAGCCACATCTGACCCTGAAGAAATACAAAAGATCATTAGAGACTACTATGTACACTTGTATGGAAACAAACTTGAAAACCTTAAGGAAATGGAGGACTTTCTGACATCACACAACCTACCTAGGTTGGAACAAGAAGAAATTGAGACCCTAAATAGACAAATAACAATCAAGGAAATCGACTACATAATAAGAAAACTACCTACAGAAAAAAACCCTGGTCCAGATGGCTTTCCAGCAGAATTCTACAAGACTTTTAAGGAGGAGGTGATACCAATCCTACTGAAGATATTCCAGGCGATTGAAAAAGATGGAACTCTTCCCAAATCATTTTATGAAGCCAATATCACATTGATACCCAAGCCAGGTAAAGATCCAACAAAGAAAGAGAACTACAGGCCAATATTTTTGATGAACATAGATGCTAAAATTCTCAACAAGATCCTAGCAAACCAGATTCAACAATACATCTCAAAAATCATCCATCATGACCAAGTAGGCTTCATTCCTGGGATGCAAGTCTGGTTCAACATTTGTAAAACCATAAATGTAATTAAATACATCAACAGATGTCAAAAAAAAACTACATGATTATATCATTAGATGCAGAAAAAGCTTTTGATAAAATCCAGCACCCCTTCTTGATAAAAACCCTTGAACATCTAGGCATATGGGGAACAGGCCTCAAAATAGTAAAAGCCATCTATGAGAAACCCACAGCCAGCATACTCCTAAATGGACAAAAATTGGAACCATTTCCCCTGAAAACTGGAACAAGACAAGGACGCCCACTCTCACCACTCCTGTTCAACATAGTATTGGAAGTCCTAGCTTGAGCAATCAGAGAAGAGAAGGCAATCAGTGGTATTCAAATAGGAAAAGAGGAAGTTAAGTTATCTCTCTTTGCAGACAATATGATTGTGTACTTTGAAAACCCAAGAGAATCTGTCAAAAACCTCCTTACGCTGATAAGGGCCTTTGGCAAAGTCTCAGGATACAAAATAAATGTGCAAAAGACAATCGCATTTCTCTACACCAATAATAAACAAACAGAAACCCAAATAAAAAACACAATTCCATTCACAATAGCCACCAAAAAAATGAAATACCTTGGCATCTTCCTAACCAGAGACATGAAAGACCTTCACAATGAAAACTACAAAACACTGCTCAAAGAAATCAAAGATGACACAAACAAGTGGAAAAATATCCCATGCTCATGGATTGAAAGAATCAACATTGTGAAGATGTTCATCTTACCTAAGGCAATCTACAAATTCAATGTATTACCCATTAAATTACCAGCAACATTCTTCTCAGACCTAGAAAAAATAACACAGGAATTCATATGGAGACACAAACATCCAAGAATAGCCAGAACAATCCTCAGCAAAAAAAACAAAGCAGGTGGTATCACATTACCAGACTTCAAACTTTACTATAAAGCTACAATCATCAAAACAGCTTGGTATTGGTATAGGAACAGGCATATAGATCAATGGAATAGAATTGAGATTCCAGAAGCAAAACCTCAATTTCTCAACCAACTCATCTTCGACAAAGCTTCCACCACCTACCACTGGGGAGAGGAGAACCTATTTAGTAAATGGTGCTGGGAAAACTGGTTGACCACATGCAGAAGATTGAAACAGGACCTCTATCTATCCCCATGCACAAAGGTTAACTCCAAATGGATCAGAGACCAAAATGTGAAACCTCAAATCATAAGAACCTTAGAAAATGAAGGACATACCCTCATGGAAATTGGAACTGGCATCCAATTCCTGAACAAAACCTGAAACCCACAGGTCATAAGAGAGAAGATAGACAAGTGGAACCTTATTAAACTGACAAGCTTCTGCAAAGCCAAAGAAACCATCAAGAGAGCAGGGAGACAGCCTACAGACTGGGAAAAAGTATTTGCCAACTCCAGGTCTGACAAAGGCTTAACATCCTGGATCTACAAGGAACTCAAACGTGCTGAAAAGAAGAAAACAAAAACAAACAACCCCATTATAAAATGGGCAAAAGATATGAACAGACACTTCACAAAGGAAGACATCCGAGCAGCCAACAGACACATGAAGAAATGTTCAACCTCACTAATCATCAGGGAGATGCAAACCAAAACCACATTGAGATACCACCTAACTCCAGTCAGAATGGCAATTAACAACTCAAAAAATAACAGCAGCTGGAGAGGATGTGGTGAAAAGGGAACACTTCTACACTGTTGGTGAGAGTGTAAACTAGTGCAACCTCTGTGGAAAGTAGTGTGGCGATTCCTAAAAGCTCTAAACATCAACCTACCATATGACCCTGCAATCCCCCTACTGGGAATATATCCTGAAGAACACAAATCACTCTATAAAAAAGATACCTGCATATGTATGTTTATTGCAGCATTGTTCACAATAGCAAGAACCGGGAAGCAACCATGCTGCCCATCAAAAGAGGACTGGATTAAAAAATGTGGTACATATACACGATGGAATACTACGCAGCCATAAAAAGGAACAAAATTATGAATTTCACAGCAACCTGGATGGAACTAGAGTCTATAATACTGAGTGACCTCTCACAGAAACAAAGAACCGAGTATCACATGTTCTCACTCATAAAATGGATCTTGAACATCCAATGTAATACTATAAGAAAATGACTAACAGTAGTGGGAAACTATGGGGGGAGGGAGATGGGATTAACGGTAGCAAATATCTGTCTGGGGACGGGGAAACACCTCTTATCAACAAGGGTGCTTAAATGAAACATATTAGTATAGCTAACCCTTAACTGCACCCCACAATATCATAATAAAAAATATTGATTATAAAAAAAATAAAAATAAAAAAAGGAAATGAAATATGAGGAGCAAATAGCATATGGAGTTATTGCAGATTTTTTTAATGCTAGCATTCAATTGAATTAAATGGATGTTTAACTATTTCTGCTATTTTTAAACAGATTCATAAGCATAAAGGCATAAGCATAAATGTAGCTTAAGAGATGTTTTAGTTATATTATCTTCATGTTACTAAATGGGAAATATATCTAGAGTGAGGATGATTGAGAGGAAGATATAAGAAGACAAAGATTTTAGCTCTGATTTCCCTCAAACGCCTGGAACTAGCTTATTTGTCTGACTATTCTCATTTTGCCACTCATAAAAATGGCCAAAATAATAGATTGTTTGAAGTAGAAATTATTACTAAGACTACATATTCCCCTCTCTTGCCTTCTCCTTAGTTTTAACACTCCCTAGAAATTTCTTTTTACCATTCAGCTTCAGTTGGCATCTTTCCTATTTAAAGCAAAATGTGTTGAGTCGGCAGATTTGACTGACTTCTAAAACCTCTAGTGACTTGAAGCTGACAAACCCTTAACTCTTTTTGGCCCAGAAACTGAAGCTCGGGGATTTGTCAGTTTCAAGTTGCTTTTGAGGCTACTGTGACTTTTCCCCCAAGCTTGGTCTTGCAGGAGTAGCAGATTGATTGATGAGTGAGTGAATTAGTATTTATGCCCAAGCTAAAGCTCTGAGTAAAACTTAGCTGCCATAAGAAGAGTAGGGTAGGACTGAAATGCATTGCTTGATAGATGAGGGTGCTAGCATTTTCTAGAGGTGTCTATTTAGGGTGTGACATTTTAGCTGTTTATATCAGTGCCCAGCACAGGGGCTGCCTACTCATGATAGGTGCATCGGAAAAACAGCATTGGCCCACCTACATGTAATAGCATTATTATAGCATTATTACCAAGTATTATGGTTATAATGAGAAGCCTGTGAGGATGACAGACATAGAGGATCTATGGGCATTTGTAAAATGCTTCCCCAGTGACAACCTCTCTGTTTCCAACAGGATGAAGGAGAGCTTCAACCAGTGGTATACTGATTAATGTTTAATAACTAGCTCTGGGGCTCTGGGGAATGAGAAGAGCCCTGATTTTTAGTGTTTGCCAATTTCCATGGTTTAAATATTGTCAGCATAGCCAATTTTAAGCTTCCGACATGCTGTCTATTGGCTCCCAAAATTTCTGAAAATTTAGATTGGCTCTTAAATCTTGTGAGAGCTGGCTCCAGCACAACACTGGATCCAACAAACCAGTGGGCAAGGCCCACCCATTAAGTAAAGAGAGAGTCATTTTCCATACCTTGCTTTCAGTTCTACCCTCAGACTCACAGGGCATGAAGAAATGGCTGTTACAGTTCATGAATTGCCTAAGGTAACACAAACCCTCAGAGACAGAGATGAGACTTTTTCTAAAAATGAAAGAATGAATGTAATACTATCTTTTCCTTCTTACCCTTTTTGATTGACCATCAGTGTATCTTGTACAGTTTGAGTCATGTCAAGGAAGATTTCTCAACTAGCAGGATCAAAGTTCCTCTTAAAGAAGTTGATATGTATTTTTTTATTTCTGAGTTGAAGTGTACCCTGCAGCTGCTAAAAAAAAAGGGAAACTATGGTGTTTTCTCTGGAACTTTCCCCCCACACACTGGTTCTCAACGGGATCAAAGTGATACCATTCCCTGGGAATGTTCTGGGAATTTGTTGGGAAGATTTTTTTATTATCTCAGTGATTTAGGTGTCACAATAATTTAGTGTTATAATAGTATACAGGGAGGCATAACTGCTAAGAGTCTTGGGGTGCAAAAGACAGTCTCACACGAAGATTGGCCTGCATTCTGTACAACTTCAAATGTTCCCACCAGCCATTCTGTAGATGAAGACAGCTATTTACAATTTTTTTTCGTTTTTATTATTATTTTATTTAAAAAATGTGGGGTACAAGTCAGGATTAGGTACATAAGTGGTCAATGTACAGGTGAAGTTTGGTCCTCTCATTGGTTCTCACTTCACCTGGTTTAGGATCAGGTACCCTTATTGATGTTATTTGCTCCCCCCTCCCTCCCCTGGCACGGTCCCACTACTGCCAATCCCTTTCTTGTAGTATTATCATAAATGTTCAGAGTCCACTTATGAGTGAGAACATGTGGTACTCATTTCTTTGTTTTGTGATAAATCACTGAGTATGACAGACTCTAAATCCATCCAAGTTACTGTGAGTCCATAATTTTGTCCTTCTTTATGCCTGTGTAATATTCCATCAAGTGTATGCACCACATTCTTTTTTTATTCAGACTATTTTCAATGGGCAGCATAGTTGGTTCCATGTTTTTGCTATCGTGAATAGTGCTGCAATAACCATGTGTGCACAGTTATCTTTTTTGTAGAAAGATCTGAGTTCCTCTGGGTATATTCCCAGAAGGGGAATGCGGGATAGTATGGAAGGTCGAGTTTTAGATCTTTTAGAAATCGCCACACTGTTTTATACAAAGGTTATACTAATTTACACTCCTACCAACAGTGCAGATGCATTCCCTTTTCTCTGCATCCAACATCTATTGTTTTTTCAGTTATTAATGATGGCCATCTTAACTGGAGTTAGTTGGTATCTCAGTGTGGATTTGATTTGTATTTCTTTGATGATTAGTAAGATAGCATTTTTTCATGTATCTGTTGGCTGCTCATATGTCTTCTTTTGAGAAGTATCTTTTCATATCTTTTGCCCACATTTTAATAGGGCTGTTTGCTTTTTTCCTTTCGGCATGTTTGTGTTCCTTATAGATCCTGGATGTTAGGCCTTTGCCAGATATACAGTAGGCAAAAATTTTTTCCCATTCTGTGTGCTGTCTCCCCCTCTCTTGATGGTTTCTTTTTGCTTTGCAGAAGCTTTTCAGTTTGATGTAGTCCCTTTTGTCTATCTTATCTCTTATGGTATGGGCTTTTAATCAGTAATTAACTGCCTATTCCAATGTCTGTAAGGGTATGTCCTGCATTTTCTAAGATTCTTATAGTTTGAGGTTTTATGTTTAGGTCTTTGATCCATTTAGAGTTGATTTTTGTGTATGTTAATAGGTAGGGGTCTGGTTTCATTCTTCTACATGTGGTCAGCCAGTTTTCCCAGGACCATTTACAATTTTCTAAGCCTAGAATGGAACTCCATTTTACCTATAAATATGAAGTAAATTTGTACCACTTAAGCATATACATAATTTTCTATAAATGCAGCTTCCATGTAAACTGAGGGAAATTATTCTACAACTTGTTTAGAACATAATGTATGACATAGTGTTTAAGAGTTAGCGCCCAGTTTGGAAAAGCATATCATTGCCAAAAAGATGACTTAGCATTGATAGCTGCTGCACATTTAAGGTGATTCTAAATATGTAGGAATACGGTTCATTGCCTTTAATTTTTTTTTTTTTTTGAATTGGAGTCTCACTCTGTTGCCCAGATTGGAGTGCAGTGGCCGCTCCCGGCCACCGCAGCCTCGACCTGCTGGGCTCCGGCAATCCTTCCGCCTCAGCCTTCTGAGTAGCCAGAATTACAGGTGCTACCACGCCTGGCTGATTTTTTGATTTATTGTAGAGATGAGGTCTCGCTGCCCAGGCGGGTCTTGAACCCGCAGGCTCAGGCAATCCACCCAAAGGCGCGGGATTACAGGCTGAGCCACCGAGCCTGGCCATTGCCTTTAATTTTATGTTATATATGTATGTATATATTTATATTTTTGGAGTTGGAGTCTCACTCTGTTCATTCAGGCTGGAGTGCAGTGGCATGTTCCTGGCTTACCACAGCCTCAACCTGCTGGGCTCAGGTAATCATTCCATCTCAGTTTCCTGAGTAGCTGGGACTACAAACATGTGCCACCATGCCTGGCTAATTTTTTTTGTGTGTGTATTTTTTTTGTAGAGACAAGATCTCACTATTTTGCCCAGGCTGGTCTCAAACTCCTAGGCTCAAGGAATCCTCTCACCTCAGTCTCCCAAATTGTTAGGATTACAGGTGTGAGCCACCATACTCAATCTGACATTTATTTTAAAATGTCACATATACAAAAAGATATCTCTTAAATATAAACACTTATTGCAAAAAAGTTGAAGCATGTGATGGTTTTCTTACATTTTCTTGTGTAATTGTGTTTGAATATTTTCACATTGAAATACATGTCATTTTATTATATCTATTCAGTCAAACTAGCCAGGGACTTAGAAAGAATCCTCAATTCCCCTCTCTTTCTCGCTCCTTACATTCATTATCAATTGCTGTTTGTTGCTTACACCAGTATTACCTTAGCTCAGGCTCAGACTAATTCTTGCCTGAACTTTTTCAAAGTCCACCAATTAACCCCACGTTGTACAACATTTATCACTCCAATCCATTCTCCACAAAAGTGTTAAAAATATCTTAAGACACAAATATGTAAACTGAGAGCTAACTCTTAAACACTATGTCATACATTATGTTCTAAACAAGTAGCGGTATAATTTCCCTCAGTTTACATGGAAGCTGCATTTATAGAAAATTATGTATATGTTTAAGTGTTACACATTTACTTCATATTTATAGGTAAAACGGAGTTCCATTCTAGGCTTAGAAAATTGTAAATGGTACTGGGAAAACTGGTTGACCACATGCAGAAGAATGAAACTGGATCCCTACCTAACATATTTTTTTTTTCCTTGCTGAAAGCTTCATTAGCTGAATAGAGGATAAAAACCTAGACTTAGAATGGCACCATAAGACAATCTCTCTTTGCTCTCAAGCTGTGCTTCAGTGACAGTGACCAGACCACCTATGTCATTTCACTTCCCTGAGGTTTGCACATGCAACTGTCTTTGTTAAGAACTATTTCTCTTCAATCCCACCGACCAAGAGCATTTCATTCATTCTTATTTTTTCTGCTTGGTCTAATTTGTTGAAGTGCTAGATTGTATTTTTTATTTTGTTCATTAAATTCTTCAGTTCTAAGATTTCTGCTTGTTTCCTTTTTGTGATATCTATCTCTTTGCTGTATTTCTCATTTAAATCATGAACTGTTTTCCTGATTTTGTTGAATTGTCTACCTGCATTCTCTTGTATCTTACTGAACTTCCTTAAAATTACTATTTTGAATTCTTTTTCTGGCATTTTATGTATTTCCTTATGAATGGGATCTGTTACTGGAGAATTATTGTTTTTCTTTGGAGATGACATGTTTCTTTGCTTTTTCATTGTTGATGTTTCCCTACATAGAAATGCATCTGGTAGAAAAGTTACAACTTTGATTTTACAGATTAGGTTTTATAGGGAAACAATTGTTTATATGAATGGATCTGGTAGTGTTAGTTGGGTGACATGCATTGACCTCACTCATTCTTTATGACCCAGTCCAAATTCTTATTCCAAACCTCCCTGACGTGGACACAGTCTCAAGTGATCTTCATACTCATCTTTGTTATGATGTTTATCTTACTTTTGAAGAACAGACCTATGGCCACCAGGCACCACTCAAACCCATTTCTCCCATTCCCCTCACCAATCTATATGAGAAGACTGGGTAAACAGGAGGAAAGACACTATCATCCTTGGCTTTGAGAAGGCCACCCTTCCTATCTCCTGCTTCACCAAGATGTCAAAGCCAGATAAGGCAGGCTCCAAGAGGATTGCTTGAACTACAAGGACACCTACATCTCAATTCCTGCCTAGATTCTTGCTAAATTGCAAAATCTGTAGGGTTACTGGGTTGCTATTATAGCAAAGTGTGATGAGAGATTTCTTGTAGGAACAACAGTAATAAATACCATTTATCAAGAACTTTTGTGTATTAGGTACTAAATATAGACTAATTATGACCCACAAAAGAAGCTTCTGTGGTAGATATTCTATATTCTTTTGTAGAGATGAGGAAGCTGATACTTTGAGAAGCTAAGTTGCTCTTGATGACCACCTCATAAATGATGAAGGAGATAATTCTGTTCTAGGGCTGATGATGTGAAACCCATTCACTTTCCAATATGCCATGCCATAGAATGAAGAGGGTAGGAGAAAAAAGACCTGGTCATTTTTAAAGATATGCCAATTATAGCAAAAGTAATGAGATTAAATGGGCAATCCAGAATTATTAACTTTTGCAATTTTAAAAGCTATTCTATAGCAGGTACAGCAGTATTTTTTTTCTAGTTTTAGAAAGAAAAGTAACTTTAAATAATGCGCTGCTAATGTTGCTATTTTAGTTTGTTTTAAACATTTGATTTGTTTCCTGGCATGTTATAAGAATGTTTAATTTCTCCATCATATCTAGAAAACAGAATATTTGTGTTTTGAATTACAGGTCATACTACTATTCATTTCTTATAGATTTCAAAGCACATATACAAATATTTGCTAATTTGTTTCTCACGATCACACTGTGATGGAGAGAAGTGACTATCACTATCTTATTTGCATACGATGAGATTCCAGGCGCAAATC
Source organism: Cephalopachus bancanus (assembly GCA_027257055.1). Taxonomy (NCBI): domain Eukaryota; kingdom Metazoa; phylum Chordata; class Mammalia; order Primates; family Tarsiidae; genus Cephalopachus; species Cephalopachus bancanus. Next base: position 8,145,378 of record JAPVLO010000009.1, on the reverse strand, counting down.
AGAGATACTCAATGACTTGCTCAAGGTCACACAGCTGATCCAAAAATCGAGCTGAGACTCAATTTTACTTCTTTCTTCTCACAATCTTCCTTGTCATGCCTATCATCAACACATTTTTTTTATTTACTGTAGAACTGTATCTTATGTAGCTATCTATCAGAATTTAAAAGCTGGAAGCTGAGGATGTTTATAAGTTATTTCTGAAATTCCACTTATAGAAATGAGTCTTAATATAAATTACAGTTGCATTGCATGATTGCCATCACTAAGAGCTATGAGGTTTTCTTATGTTTAAATTTTTGAATAATTAAATGAACAGCAGCATGTACAATGTAAATTTCTTAAATTTAATTAAATGATTCCCCCATATAAAGCACTATTGTGAAATCTATGCATAATGATGAAAGGGTTTAGTACATATAGAGTAATTTTCCCTAGTGCTTAAAAGGTCACCAGAAAGAAAAAAGTGACAAATATGCTGTTTTAAGCTTTTTTTTTTTTTGCCACTTTAAAAATGTCACAGTGAGTGAAAGGAGAAAGCTGCCCGATAGCAGATGAATGGGTATTGACAGCTGCACCAGTGTTAAGTGCTGCATGGCAGAAAAATCTAGTGAAGAAAAAACAAACTGTATTCACGTTTTTTTATTGCTTTTTATTAAATTTAAGGAAAGAGACTTTAACTTCGTTTTATATCTGAATTTGATAATGAAGGCAATTTGTTAGACAAATCTATGTACACACAGAAAAGATAGGTATATAATATAGGACATTTTAATCATGCACTAAATATAAAATATCACAACACATGTGATATTTTATGGTGTCCATATGGTATTGCATATGCAGCTTATAATATACAACTGGTATCTGGATAACATATGATATAGATATAAAGCACACCCTACAAGCTTAGATTCTATGATTACACTTGCACACACACACACAGGGACACAATATTCATGGTTTCTCTGTGTTGAATATATATTTAACCTCTACGTCCGTGTATTCATATGATGAAGGGCTTGAGTTACTTCTGGGGGGTGTGTTAGATTTGTTTTGGCTTGAACAATTCTTTCCCCAGAAGCCTGGAAAATTCATCATTTGGATGGATAGCCAGGTGTTCTCCATTTGCAAATATTATTACCTTATAGAATTATAAAAAGGTTTAATTATGAGAAATGGAAAATAAACAATGTAGTAGACAAAAAATGTCATCATGCCACATTATCTTTGGGCATTCAGAATGCACAGGGTGTGGGGGGTTGACAGGAAGACTTTTAAGCTGGAAACCACATGGATTCTGCTGGCAGACTAATGCTCAGTCAGGCTATTGCCAAGGAGCCCTGAGATCAGACCTTTTGCTCTTTGTCACTCTTTAATAAGACCATCTTTCTGCAACATAGGCCTGGACTGATGTTTTTCCTAAATAAGCATCATTCCCAGGAGAAGTTTGTTTTCCACAATCAATCTTACTACCCCAGGAAAAATCCCTTGTGTAGTCTGTTTACTCCTCGAGATTGAAGCAAATATCCATCCTTTTCATCCTTGGATCCATACTGCCACAGTACATTACCTGTCATCTAGAAGGTGCTCAATACATTAATTCAATAAATGAATAAAGAATGATAGCAATAGCATCTCCACCTAAAGGGGAATACCTTTCTGGAGTTCTTTAGTACTAGGAGTAATTTGTTGTACTTTTGTTGCAAGGAATTACAAATAAATGAAGCCTGTCTTCAATTTTCCTTAGTTTTCTCAACTTTAGAACACTACTTCTGAAATAATTTCTTCACATTCCGCTGCCATGGTTGACTCTGGTAACAATAAACTTGCAAGCATTTTTTTTCCCTGTCCTTAGGATTTTTGGTTATGAGTAAGAAAAATAACTTGAAACAGAATTACTAACCATCACCTTGGGTTATATAGTTGTAATCTATAGGAAATAGTAAATAGTGCCAATGGAAAATACCTGAACTTTGGAGTTTTAATTTCTTAAAATGTTGTAAACATTTTTAGAGAGTGTAACCTAATGCCAAAAAAATTACACTAGCAAAATTACTTTGTTGTATAATTAGAGTGTTTTGGAAGTGGAATACTGTCTTTTTTGTTTTTAAAAATGTATCTTGCGTTGAATAATGAATAATAATCACATCTGGAAACAGTTTTATAGAGAAAATATTAAATTGCACACAATTATATTCAAAGGTGATAATGAGTGTCAGTATTGCTTAAAAGAGAAAAGATGATTTTTGGACCCTCAATATGTGCATGTGTGTTAAATAGGTGTGTTTGTTTTTCACAGCCAACTATACTGTAGTTTAAATGCATAGAAATGATGTGAATAGATTCATTTTTATTGTTTTCCATGATAAAATGCCTCTAACCCTATTACCAAAGATCTCTATCTCCTCCTAGAGTTTGTAGATATCTTGAGCTACATATTCTTGATACCAACACAAACATAGAAAAACCAAAGCTCTGTCAATCTACTAATACATGTGTGATGCCTCTTAAAACCTATGTGATATCAACTCATAGCCTCAAGTCATTTTTTTCTCATTGACTGTCTTATTTTCAAATAAAATTAAACAAATATCCAACTATTTGGTTTCCTATTGACCCAATTGAAAGACTTAAGATGACTTGAAAAATCCTCTAGTCCATAGTTTCCCATCCCAAGTGATACTTCAGTTTCGTGGGCTACTCTACTACATTTATTACTTTACCTGCCTGGCTACTTGATATCATGTTGGTTTGCAGTTCTGTAAAGAGTGTCTCTCCAAATGTTCTTAGGGAAAAAGTAGTGACATACTTCTGAATTGGCTAAAATAATGAAATTGGTGTTTTCCAACCTCCACTTCTGAACCAGTAAGACTGATGTTTTTTTCCAAGGGGAATAATAAGGTTATCTATTCTCTCTCCTTCCAACAGGAGTTGAAACTCACAGTTTTGTTGCCTATACTTCACCTTTCCTCTATTGCTCCTGGAATGTCTGTAGAGAAAACAGACTGTTATAAATGAAAATTTGTCAATGTCCTGTTTAGATGATGCTGCCAAAGGAACGACCAAAGATGCATCTCTGGCTAAAAAAAAGGATTAAATATGTATATTTTTATTGTTGCGTGTATGATGGTTGAAAAGGCTTATGCAAACCCATAAAGACTTCTGCATTACTGAGTTGGGCCAGAGAGAAGCTATTTTGGCCTCCAAAGGGAGGCTTGTGATTGGGAGAAGACTATTAGCCCAGGGTGGTTGTCCTCTCCTCTGGAAACATGCCACTTAATCTAAGGAAATTTGGGAAGGGCGGACTATAATTCTGTACATTAGAATTTGGCTGAAATAATGGAATAAATACCTCTATTTTTGATAAAATTACCAAGGGACTGTTAATGATCCCAGGAAGTCTGACCAAGAGTGAGACTTATGGAGCATTTATTACTTACTAAAACTCTGACTGCATAAAACTAATAAGTGAACCATTCTTTATTTAATTGGCTTTACTTGCCAATAATAATGGCTATTTGAATTGGCTATATAGTCAATAGAGTCTATCTTTAATAGGTTTGAATATATCAGATTGATCTTTACCCCTCTGTCTTTAGGCATGTGAACATAGTGACATCAGAGTAAATTTCACTTGTTTAGTTGGATTTTCCAGGTGGCCTAAATTATTTCTATGAATAAGTTGAACACTATTGGGAATCACATGAAGTCTTGAGTGCTCAGAAAGCTATACGATTTATGAAAGCCATAACATAAGCCCAGAGTACAGCTGAAGTTGTGAGATTTAATTTAGGTGCTAAGAAAATTTAGTACATCAGATAACAACTTACTAAACAGTGCCCTAGAGGTTTGAAAAGTTAATGTAATTTCTGAACCTGTGGAAGTTATTCCCAGAGAGTAGCTTAGCGTGCATAGAAGAGAGTTCAATGAGACATCATAATCTTTTATGGTGTCTGGGCTCACCTTTGAAATCTATTATGAACTTGTTTCATCTTTAATTTTAAATTTATAAAATGCAAGGTTTTTGGTAGTGCCTTTTATCATATCACTACCTTAGAAGTTATTTTCCACCCATAGTATCTTCTCAGAATTTATAAAATAGTTTTAGAATTCGCTACAGTAAAGTTCTTGTTCTAAATTTTGTTTCTAGTCTAGTTATTTTCCAAGAAGAAATGGTCATTGGTTTTTAGTCATGTCAACTATCTCTAAAATTTGTTTTCTAAAATTTCTCATTGTTAGAAACAATTTTAAGGATGTGTTTTAAAAGATACATAAAATATGAGTTGCATGAGATATACAAGTTGATGTATTTCCAACTCACATTTTATACTATATATAATTAATATATATACTATATATTTTTATAATAGGTACATATACAAGGGGGAACCCCCCCAGAGGAATGGAATTACTTTTTGGAGGGTGAGACCCTTGTACTACAGGCTTCCCCTGCTAGATAAGTATTCTAAGAACCCATCAACATTGGTATATCAGTTAGTGTTGTTGTGAGAGGCTGTGTTCAACTTAAGTCAATTTTAGTTTTTGGAGATTCTTTCAGTGTGTTTGCTTATTTCATGATGGTGATTTACAAACACACCTGCCCACATGCAGGGTGTTCAGCAGTTTTTGACCCCAAACGGCATGACCCTTCTGTCACATACTCCCTATTCACCCTATCTTGCCCATGCAACTTCTTTTTGTTGTTGTTTCCCTGGTTAAAAAAAGTCCTCCGAGGGAAATGTTTTGCCCATGTGGAAGAATGAAACAAAAAACAGCAGCAAAAGAATGAAAATCATCAAAATTTTTGAGTTCAAAAACTGTTTTGAGCTGTGGAAAAGGCGTCTCGATAGGTATATTGGATCAAATGGAAAGTACTTTGAAAGTGACTCAAGTTTAAACATAGAAGAATAAATATACAATTTTTATAAATAAATTTGTTTTCTGGGGGTAGTCCTTTCTTGTGTAGTAGATGTAGTACACAACGAAACTCAAAATAATGCTTACTTCTGGGAAGAAAGGAATTTGAATTGGATGGGGAAGGGCAAGAAAAGGAACATCAATTGTATATGTAAGGTTTTATTTCTCAAAGTGTGACAAAAAATTAGCATTTATTAAAACTCTATAGTAGATACATATGCACTTATATTTTTCTTTGCATTTTCCTGTATCTTAAATACATTTTCAGAAGAAAAACAATTCATATCTTTTAACTTGATGTTGCTTTCTTGCTGAACTCATTCTTGGTGATTGATTTTTGTATAACTTTTAAAATTCTTCCCCTTTTCTCTTCTTTAAAGCCAGAAAATTACTTTAGCATTGTCTAAAGAGTCATGAAAATCTCATTTAGATCTGGGATGAAAAATCCTTTCTAATTCATCAAAACATTTATTTTTTTTTTAAGAAAAACATTAGTTTAAGTCTGTCCCTCAGACTGTCACATCTTTCTTAAGGGGTTTCTCATAGTCTTTTGACTACTCCATCTGCTCTTCTAAAAGGAGAACGTCAAACTAGTTTGTTAGACGTGACACAATTAGATCTCAGATGCTCAGTTGCCTGACCATTTGTAAAAGTATTTTCTGGAAATTAGGAATAGACCAAAGAACTTCTGACTTTCTTTAAGGCTTTTGTTTAGTCTTGACTTTATATGACTTTGGTTTATATTTCTATTCAACTTCTATTGAGAACATGAATAATTTTTGTTCAAAGTTATTCCCCCCGAAAGTACTCCTACTAGTAATCAATCTGTGATTATTTCTCCTCCTTTTCCACTTTTTCTTTTTTGTTGAATTGTGTGCTTTAGAATTAATTACAACTAGCCCATAATTTTAAAAATTGTGTGGAACTGAAGAAACAAAGCATTAAAAGAGTGAGCTCATATATATTTTGTTGGGCACATAATAGGCATGTCATCTTGAGGAGTGGGGAGGTCAGTCACCTTACCAAAAAGGTCTCAGGATGGCAGTATTTTGGTATGGTTACCATATTTTAGGTAGATGAACTCAGATCTGTCAGTTTAGTCACATGAACAGACTTGATTTATCCCAAGTCACATAAACCAAATGCCAATTCATTAATTTATTCTGAGAAAGCTGTGAATTGATGCCAACGGTTCCTTCGTTCTCTCTCTGTAGGGAAATAAAGAAAGCATGAAAAATAAAATTATAACCAGGAAGTTTGGTAATTATAGTATCAGACCAAGAGGGGTTTTCCAATGGTCTTGGTCTGAAACATTCCTTTCTAAGATCAAGTTATTTGAACTACTTACACCATTTGGCCAGAGTGCTACCTCCTGTGAATGATCCTGAATAAACTTTAAGAAAGTCTTCCTTTTTTAGAACTTGGATCCATTTACAATTTGTTCTCTTGTATAGTGTGAGATAAAGATCTGGTTTTATCTGTGCATGGTTACCCATTGTCCTGTTAATATGCAGTAGTTAAAAAAAAGAATTAGGAAGATCTCTATGAACTAAAATGAGTGAATTGTAGGTCATATTGTGAAGTGAAAAAGAAAGATACAAATGAGTATCTATTGTATGCTATCTTTTATGTAATAAATAACAAGTAAGAAAAAGTCAATCTTTGCCCCCCCCAAAAAAAGAAAGAAAAAGAAAGAAAGAAAATATTCCCTTTTAAGACTCATATCTTCTAGGTTTCTTGATGTTCTTTCTTTTTTCAGACTGGCTGGAGTAGAACTGAGCATGACCATGGATTTATGTTCATACTTTAGCTAATGTATGTAAGGCTTAATGTCGGTACAGAGGAATATATGTAGGTTGCTGGTACTAGCATGTCTGTACATCTTAGTGGCAAAAGCTTGGGATCTGCAGCCAAAGCTCAGACGTGAATTCTAGTTTTTTCCCTTCAAGTTGTATGACTTTGCGCAAACTATTTATCCCCTTTAGGCTTTACTTTTTTTAGGGGTAAATGAGAAAAATAATTTGGCCCATCTTATTGATTGTTAGGATTTTAGGATCGTTGTGAGGATCAAATGAGATTAAGCACAATGACACTGAGTATGCATTTAACTTGTTTATTTTTGTGAAGATTAGTCAGTCATGACTGATCATTTGTTTCTTCTGAAACTCAGCTACTCATTTGCAATTTTTCTCTTCAGTTAATTATGTTTTAGGGGACTCATCCATCTTGTCATGCATATCTTGTTGATTTTGTTTTCTTTTTTTTTCTTTTTTTGAGTTGGAGTCTCACTCTGTTGCCCAGACTGGAGTGCAGTGGCCGCTCCCTGCCACTGCAGCCTCGACCTGCCAGGCTCCGGCGATCCTTCCGCCTTAGCCTTCCAAGTAGCTGGAATTACAGGTGCGCACTACCACACCCAGCTGATTTTTTATTTATTGTAGAGATGAAGTCTCGCCAAGTTGCCCAGGCGGGTCTCTCGAACCCATGGGCTCAGGCAATCCACTCACCTCAGCCTCCCAAAGGCGCGGGATTACAGGCTGAGCCACTGAGCCCGGCTAATTTTTTTTTTTTTTCTAATTTTTCCCCTCTGGACTTATTACATTCAGGTATGGGGATGTTAAAAAATAAACTTAGGCACATTAAAATTGTAACAGGTTTATCTGAGCATTCAGTGATATATGAATTGAGTAGCATCAGACCACAAACTGTTCAGCGCTCCACTGGGGGAGGCATGGAGGTTGGTGAGAGAGAAAACTTTTATGAGGTGTTTGCCAAACCAAGATAAAGAAAATATATTTATTGGTTAAAGTAGAAATTTAGTTAGAAGTTAGTTAGCGGTTTCCAGTTGGTGACGCTTAAGTTTTGTTTTACTATTTACATGTTTGCCCATATAGGAACCCAAGGCCCTGGAGTCTTCTCAGCCTTACAGCCTCCCAATTAAATATATATATTTTTTAGCAGGGACATACAAACTACACAATCTATGGGCTATTGTTGTAATAAAATAAGACTGTCAACAAGGCAACTTGACTCATGTAATATTATGCATAGTCCTTATTATAAACCATGACATTTAGGGTCAAATGCTCAGGAGTTTACACAAGAAATAATAATTCATTTTGCTTTTACAGAGCCAAGGAGATACATTCATTAGTTCTTTAGCTGAGTTAATGAATGGCACTGATATTTTCCTGAGGCAATATATACATTTTCATCATCACTGTTATTGTACATATATTCATATGGATGTAAAGATAAGGATTTTAGATCAAACTGAGCTGCAATCCACTTACTCTCCTTGTCCTCATGCACTCTACCACCCGCAGTGCTCTTCTGTAGGTCCTGTTCTTTTAAGGGTTTTTTCCTAAACAAATCTCTAGTTCTAGGGACACCTTTCACATTGCAGTCTATGTTTGCAATGCCCCCCGAGTTTTTGTGCCACTGGGAGTGCTGGCTCCCAGCAGCAAGTGTGTCCTGCTTCTCATCTTTCTAGCCACCTCTTGACTGGCACCAAGAAGCTTGCAGCACAAGCCCCAGGGTTGTCACTATCAATCTGAGCTACTGTAGTAAAAGGGAAGGTGTGAAATAATTACACACATGTGATGAAGAGTGAGAAACAGGACATAACCCTAGTTCACCTCCCCGTCCCCCGCCTCACTTTGAACTCTGTTCTAGTTTTTTTGGATTTACATAAAATTTGAGCTCAGAAGATAATTTCAGGGCTAAAATGAGAGACTGACCTAAACTCTGGGCCAGTAATCTAGTTGAATAGATAAAGTTGACGCTTTAATAATATTTCAAAAAAGGGGCAATCTATTTGAGAGCATCTTACCCTTGATGATCTTGGTGGAGAATGATGGCAAGCTAGGCACAGGGAAGGAGACAGGTCAGGGGTGAATCATCTTTGTGTCTTCAGTATTTACAAGTCTTGAGAAGAGGGGAAGGCATCAGAGTTAAGGAGAGGGTAGGAAGAGGGAGAGGAAAGTGGCAGTTAATTGGTGCAATCCATGTGACACGTCGTGTACCAGAAGAGTAGGTTTCCTGCAGTTGTAGACTTTGATATTCCAACGGTCATAGTCTGGAAGTCTCTCTTCCAGGAAATGAAGATCCTTGAGAAGGTGCCAGAGGGGAGGCGACTAGTCGTTCACAACCCTCCTCATCCAGCCTCTTGAAGTCCTATGGATGGCTATAATATGATTTCAAGGGCAAGGAGACAGCCCCTGTTCTTTACATGTTTCTCACACATGCTCACTGATTTTGGAAACTTTTTAAAATAGAAGATAAAAGCTTTCATTTTATAGAGCAAAAAGGAAAAGGGACAGTGGACATGCTTCTTGGACAATTTATCACCCTTCCTCTTATTGTAATGCCTGTGTAGCCCAAGCTTTCCTCTTTCCTGGCTACCTGGTTCAAGATGTCTACACATTGACTCCCCACTCTGGAGCTTCCTCTATTGTCACAAGCATTGGGTTGCCCCAAATCTTGGTTCTTTCTTGGGTTGCTTGGTCAATGAACAAGTAACATTAGCATCATCTACAAACTTGTTAGAAATGCAGACCCTTCAACCTCAACCTAGACTACTGAATTAGAATTGCCATTGTACCAAGACATTCAGATGATTTGTGATTTCTATGACCATTGGAATATTAAAGTTTGAGAAGCTCTGGCCTGGAGTATTTCTTCATATCTAGCCTTAACCAAAATCTGATTTATAGTAATGGCAATCATTGCACACCTTCAAATAGCTCATTAGTTAGTTCATTTTATCATGTCTTCAACAAATATTTATCGAGTACCTGCTATATGCCTGGCTCTACATGTTTTGGAGTTGAGAATATAAGAGTAATATCCTCAAAGAGCTCACAGCATAGCAGCCTTATAAAAAACAAAACACCAAAACAAAACCCCCTCCCCAATTTTTTTTTTGAGTTGGAATCTCACTCTGCCGCCCAGACTGGAGTGCAGTGGTATACTCACCACCACCAAGCGTCGAGCTGCTGGGCTTCCCTCACCCTTTCAATTAGCCAGAACTACAGGCACATGCTACCACATCCAGTTAATTTTTTTAATTTATTGTTGAGATGAGGTCTCGTCAAGTTGCCCAGGCTGTTCTCAAACCCGTGGGCTCAGGCAATCCACTCACCTCAGTCTCCCAAAGTGCTAGGATTACAGGCTGAACCACCGAGCCCGGCCAAAAAACATTTTAAGAGAATATTTTCTGTTACATTTTCTCAGATGATTTTTAATGTATACATCTCATTTTCAATTAGCAATGCTTCTATTATTACAGGGCATATTCTGTAGTTTTTCTTGTTTTGGTTTTGTTTTTTGGGAGAGTGGGGAAAAAAGGAATGATTGAGCATGTTTATTAAACCCAGCCAAGCCTGTTTAAGTTTTGAAGATATCACAAGGGTGTTTTTTTTGAAAATACAACGAGCAATAGCATCACAGAGTATGGGCCTCAAGAATAACATTAAAGCAGGACCTTACTATGCTAACGTGAGCTTACAAGAACTGATTCTGGTGAATCAGGAAAAGACTTGGAAAGAGTAGTGTGAAGAAAAAGCACCTATAAACTTGTGTTTTGTTTTATAAGGCTGCTATGCTGTGAGCTTCCATAGGAAGACAGCTGCTGAGGTTCTTTCAAGTGAAACTAATTGATTTGAGTTTAGGTCTCTTGATTAATATTAGATGGTATAAAAAACATGATTTTCTTATCTTATGGGAGCTTATGTCATTTCTCTTAGTTTTGAAATCACTTTCTAGCACATATTTCAAGACAGTTTTTATATGCTGTATTCCACCATTTTGCTCTTCCTAGAACTGTAGACTAATACAGTTACTAACAAGACACTCAATGAAATTTCCAATATTTTGGCTTCTCTTTAGTAAGTTTTGCTGTTTTTTACTTTTACTGCCTTTGTCGGCTGAGTCTTAGCTGGCACCATGCTGACCCAGCAGGTCACTGCAGTTTGAAGGAGAGGGAGTAGCATTTGCCTTGCTTGCTCAGCATGTTATTTCTCTTTGGAGCAAAGTGCAATGGCTTCTGGTCAATTTTTGGATTGATTTCAGGATGGTTTTAATGATCTATAAAGCAACATTTAATCCTATACATCTAGGGTTTTTTTGCCTCATGAAATCAGCTACTACATGAAATTGTTTAAGGCTATATAGGTCATCCCTAAAAACAAACACTCAAAAATAAATCTCTGGAGAAGATTCGATGTCAATATCTGCATATAATCAAATATTCACATGTGGTCATTGAACTTAAAAAATTGAATTTTAAGGACCTCATTGTGTCAAAAAATTATATATTTCAAAAAATTTAAAATACGACTTATAGTGTCAAAAAATTATATATTTCAAAAAATTTAAAATATGACTTATACAAGTACAAAATGAAGATGTATCAAAGAAATCATTTGTATCTCTGCTGAATAAAAATATACATGTTAGCATATAACTTCACATCTGGGTTATAATCAATGGTAAATAATAATCAAGCAAAAATATATTCTTATAGAGAATTAAACAGCCTTTGGACAGACCTATTAGAGAATGCTACAGTATGACAGTGAAAAGATTATCTGTCATTCTTTTGCTTTATTTTCAAGTTTTGAATACTTTTTCTCAACAACCATCCCTTCCTTCAATTATAAATAATCTCTGAAGATTATCCTTGATCACCTGAAAGGTTAGTTATATTGTATTTTGTCCCTGTTTAATTACATAGATATAATAAGGTATGTTAATTTGCAGATGCCTCTTTGGAAGTAGAGTCAACATGGCTAGAGGCATGCAGTGAAAGCCAGAGAATGAACTTCTATCTGGTCTCCTTCTGTGTCTCCAATTACACATATTTAGACATTTTAACTGTTCTGAAAGTTCTTGAGACTTTGCTTTTTTTTCAATTTTTTATTCTCTCATTTCTTCAGATCACGTAATTTATGTTGTCCATATTCTAAGTCTGCTGATTCTGTTTGCTTTACAAAATAATTAAGGGTAGAAAATTTTATTTTATTTTATTTTATTTTTTGAGTTGGAGTCTCACTCTGTCACCCAGACTGGAGTGCAGTGGCTGCTCCTGGCCACCGCAGCCTCAACCTGCTGGGCTCCAGCGATCCTTCCACCTCAGCCTTCCAAGTAGCTGGAACTACAGGTGTGTGCTACCACGCCCGGCTGATTTTTGATTTATTGTAGAGATGAAGTCTTGCCAAGTTGCTCAGGTGGGTCTCGAACCCGCAGGCTCAGGCAATCCTATCACCTCGGCCTCCCAAAGCACTGGGATTACAGGCTAAGCCACCGAGCCAGGCCAAGGGTAGAAAATTTTAGCACAAAGTTATTCTGGTGAGATACAGAATCCTGTTACCTGGACAGATAATATAAAGCATAAAGAATACCTTTTTACTTCTCTTATTAAGAACAGACTAATTGTTCGAAGAACAATTTTTTATTTTAACAGAGAGAAACCTAATTCTTAGCCTTTCATTAAAGCAATCTATTTTGAATTGATGCAATTTATGCACCAAACTAAGCATACTTTGCTGATTTTCTCTTTGCATATTTCATTTTTTTCCTTTTCAGACTCATTGTTTGCAGGTATTCAAAACCAAAAAAATTCTAAGAGAACAAGACACTTTAAAACAAAACCACTCTCCTCTGAGAAGAAAACATACACATCTCATTTTCATGCATATGCACTTATTATTCTTTGTCATATTGTTCTAGTATAGCTTCAATAACTTAGCATTTGACCAAAGTAACCAACTTCTTTTAATCAGAAAAAATTTGGAGGTAAGTAATTGTTATATATAAGCACTTTGGTAAACTACAAAACTCATGAGCCCATACTACCTCTTCAGTAACATATAACCTTTTATATCTTCTTAAAGTAGCACAAATGAAAACAAGTTGGTAGAACTCAGAGGCATATCCTCTGTACGAAGTATGAAAATAAGAAATAAAAGTACATGCTATATGTTAAGACTGTACTTAGAAATTAGGTATCCAAGGATTTTCCATTAATTAATTTAATATTAGTTTTGTGCCTACAAATTTAAAAAAAGATCTTGGAAAACAAATTTCAGCGAATGCACTACATGACATAAAAAAGTTGTTGACATAAAAAGTTTATCAGTATCATAATTTTATTTAGTTTAATTTATAATCTTATATTTTCGTAAATCTGGAAAAATTGAATGAAAGTAATTCATTTTATCTGAATTTGTAAACCAGTATAAAAAGTCTAGGAACTGCCGGGCTCGGTGGCTCAGCCTGTAATCCCGCGCCTTTGGGAGGCTGAGGTGAGTGGATTGCCTGAGCCCGCGGGTTCGAGACCCGCCTGGGCAGTGAGACCTCATCTCCACAATAAATCAAAAAATCAGCCGGGCGTGGTAGCGCGTGCCTGTAGTTCCGGCTACTCGGAAGGCTGAGGCGGAAGGATCGCTGGAGCCCAGCAGGTCGAGTCTGCGGTGGCCGAGAGCGGCCACTGCACTCTAGTCTGGGCGACAGAGTGAGACTCCAACTCAAAAAAAAAAAAAACGTCTAGGAGCTTCAGATTCCTAGTCTCTTTGTGAGAAGCAAATACAATTTTTTTAAAAAGTATGCTGTTATTTTACTGTACATTGATAAAATTAAGAAAAACACGCAAAACTCTTTTTAAGCAAAATTATCAAATTCCATTCTGATTTGTCCAATGGCATTTTCTTTTATTTACATGACTTTGGATTCTTATGTAAAAATGTTTCTTAGCAGTTTTAGTGAAATGTTTTGTTTTGTTTTTTAAATCTGAATGCAGTTAGAGCAGTTTATTTATCTCATAAAAATTCTGTAAATATTAGATTTATGCTAGCCCTTATTGACCTCTAAGAACCAAGAATAACAGAGCTTCTTCTTTTTTGGGGAGGGTTATAAAATATAGTTTATTTAAAAGGTAAATTAGAGAGAGAGAGAGAGAGAGGAAATTCACTGCTCCAAGGTAGGGGAGGGGACCAAAGTCACAGAGCTTCTTTAATTTAAATTTTTTTGTAGCTTAATGTATTAATATTAATACCCTCCAGAGGTAGGAAGATATTTCATGTACGCACAATAAAAATAAAATGCTTTTCTCAATTATTGACACAGAGAAGCACAGAAAACTTGCAGCTGCAATTCTATACAGACAAAGGTCTAAAGAAAACAGAAACATAAAAATTCATCAGTATAGATCTCAAAAATATTTTCTCCTTTCTAGTGGGCATACAGCTTTTCCTAATTGGGTTGAGCTCATGAATAGATAAGACAACTAACCAAAAAATTGATCAATCTAGATTACCTGTCCTATCTTACCTGACAAATAATAGGTCTCCATTATATTGAAAAATATCATCAAATGGTGATATAATAAAATCAGATTTCCAATCTTTGTTTGTACCAATGTGCAATAACTTATTGGCCATGTATAGACCAGACTCATGTATATACAAGGTGATCTCTGTATTCCTAAGAATTCATTATTTACTAATCCTTGGGCTGGGTAGTGGAAAAAGCCATGGCCAAAACAATGAATTAGATGAAATACAGACAGAAAAACAGACTTGGACAAGAACCAAAAATAAAAATAAAAACATAGAAAAATAAAAAACAAAGAACCAGTGAAGGAAAAGTTACATTGTTATTAGAACTCATTCCAAGACCCCAAAAAGGATGCTCTTGGGAGGAAGCAGCTTATAAGGTGCTACTTCTTGAAAATACATTAGAATAGACCACAGCAGAAAAGTCTATCTTAGTGGGAAAACCCTTATAAGATATTATACTTTTTTTATTTTCTGAGTTGGAGTCTCACTCTGTCACCCAGGCTGGAGTAAGTACAGTGGCAAACCCGCAGCCACTGCAGCCTCTGCCTACTGAACTCAGGCAATCCTTCTGGTCCAGCCTTCCAGGTTACTGGAACCACAGGCATGCGCCACCATGCCCAGCTAATTTTTTGATTTATTGTAGAAATTAGGTCTTGCTAAGTTGCCCAGTTGGTCTCGAACCTCTGGGTTCAAGCAATCTTCTCACTTCTGTCTCCCAAAGTGCTGGAATTACAGGCATGAACTACTATGACCAGTATACTTTTTTTTCTTTTATAAATTTTTTAAAAAACATGTGGAGTACAATTCAGGGTTAGGTATACAAATGTTCATTATGCAGGTACCCTTGTTGATGAGGTGTGCCCTCCATCTGACAGTTTCCCACTACTGTCAATCGCTTTCTTATAGTATTACAATAGTTGTTCAATGTTTGCTTATGAGTGAGAACATGTGATACTCAGTTCTTTGTTTCTATGATAGATCACTAAGTGTTATAGCCTCTAAGTCTGTCTATCCAAGTTGCTGCAAAGCTCATAATTTTGTCCTTTATGGTTGCATAATATTCCATCATATATATATACCACATTTGTAAAATCCAGACCTCTTTTGATGGGCAGCACGGTTGATTCCATGTTTTTGCTATTATAAATAATGCTGTGATAATCACAGTATACTTTTAAAAAATTAAAAACATGACACGACTCATACAAATATGAAGTAAGATGTCAGTGATTTATTTAACTCATGAATGAGGGAGGCAGTTGGGAGGTAAGGCTGGTTTAAAGGCGAATGATTTATATAGTCATTCATTAATACCATGATAAAATACACTTATTCAATTGAAAAAAAAAAACCAAGTTATTTTTTTTCTAATGGAGAGAAATAATCACTTAAGACAACATTAATATGAAACTTCACAGAGTCTGGGACTGTAATGGACAGTAAATAATTAATTAAAGAAAGATATATTCTCCTAGAGAATTAAATAAACATTGGGCAGACCTGTTAGACAATGCTCTAGAATATCATTGAGAAGTAATTTTGTCATTTTTTGCCTTATTTCCAAGTTTTGGATAATTTTTCTGAACAGTTCTAACATCTTTGAGTTCTTATTACATTAGCCAGCATTTCTCAATATTACAAAGGCTTAGAGAAATTCTTGAATAACATTTGTTGCATCATAACATATTGCTTTTATGTCTTTTAAAAATTAATTTATCACAAAAGTTCCAGAATTTGAAGCAACATTTAATTTGTTAGACCTTAGGTTGGTCATGAGAGATCCATTATTTATTTGTGCTATTCAAAGTTTCAGTTTTGAGTGTTAAAAATGTCCACAAATCCTTTGATACTTCTTCCTAAGCTTTAAGAGATGAAGGTAAATTTCTCTCCCCTTGTGGGTAGGCTGGCCTCAGGGACTTGCATATAACAAATTGAATCTGGTGAAAGTGATGGTGTAGAATCAATTAAATGGGACCATAAAAGACATCTGGCTTCCTCCATACTCTATCTCGAATTACTTGTTCTGGAAGAAGTCAGCAGTCAGGCTGTGAAGACACTCAAGTGGCCTAAGTGGTGGGAAACTGAAACTTCTTTTCAAAAGCCAGCAAGTAACTGATCTAGCCAATAACCCTGTAAGTCAATCAACTTTGAAGCAGATATTCTAGCTCCAGTCAAGCTTTCAGACAATTGCAGCTCTTACTGACATCTTTTCTGAAACTTCATCAGAGATCTTACCATACCACTCAGCTAAGCTGCTGCTGAATTTCTGAGTCATAGAAACGATGACATAATAAATGGTTGCTTAAGCTACTCAGTTTTGGAGTAATTTGTTACATAGCAATCCATGTTTAATATAAGCCTTTGTAAACTTTGTCTTTTTTATGGAAACTGGAAAAGTAGCATTTTTTCCAACTACTAGATAAACCATTTTTTTTTCAAATACTAGAGATAAGGAACATTATAATATCTTGTGTGACCTACCCACTGCTAGGTTCTTAAGTGACCTTGAGTATAGCTACCCCTGGTTATCACTTGCTCCGTGAGCATTGCTCTAAATATGTCTAGGATGGACTTGTGGGTTTACATCTACATGGCTGAACACCATGTTCTTCCAGAGAAAACTTCCTATAACAGTTACCTCTTCTGTCATGGTACGTAACCTGGACACCAAAGTTGGGGTTGATTCCCTTGTCTGAGGGTTGAGCCCTTTGTTTGTTTGAACAGTTTATTCTTCCCAGTCCGGTGGTTAACAGACTGGGACATGTATCCATGTCTATATCATGTTTCAAAGTTAAAGAAGTAAAAATAGCCCCTGAGAACTGGTCAGAAGGAGAGAGGGCAATAAGCAGAACTGGTCATGACCCCTAAGCTCCTGGGTCTAGGGTTGATTACCCCTGATAAACCGATGAAGAAAGCACAAACTGAGGACCCAGCTTTGCCCTTCTCACATTTCAGTGAAGACTAATAAATCTCTGAGGGGAAAATAAGCTTCAATTGGCAAATAACGAGAAGCACAACATGCCTAAGGAGAGACAACGAACAAGGCTATCTGTAATAGGCAGATTAACTAAACAAACCAGTCTCGGTGGCTCACACGTGTAATCCCAGCACTTTGGGAAGCCAAAGCAGGAAGACTGCTTAAGTCCAAGAGTTCAAGACCAACCTGGAGAACATAGAGAGACCTCGTCTCTAAAAACAATAACAACAACAGCAACAACAACAAAAATTATTCAAATGTAATGGCTCTTGCCTGTAGTCTCAGTTACTCAAAAGGCTGAGGCAGAAGGATTGCCTGAAGCCAGGTGGTTGAGGCTGTGGTGAACCATAATTGTGCCACTGCACTCCAGCCTGGCTGAACAACAAAGTGAGACCCTGACTCAAAAAAAAAAAAAAAAAAAAAAGAAAAGAAAAAGAAAAAGAAAGAAAAAAAAAGAAGAATTAATGAAACAGATTAAGAAAATTTAAAAATATTTACTATATTTAAATAAATATCCTCAAAGAGATGAAAGAATATTGGTTACATGAAGCACAAAGGAACAGTTATAATAAAAGCCAAGAGAAAACTTTTGGTATAAAAACTATAACAATTAAAATCAAGAATTTCAATGAGGGAGAAGTAGCCTGAAGGTTATAGGCAAAGAGTAAACTAATAAACTGTAAGATCAATTTAAGGACATCTCCCAGAAGACACAGAAAGATTTTAAAAAATGATAGAAATAAAAAGTAACAATAAGGGGATAAATTAATACCAGTATATCCACAGTGCAGTCTCAAAAACAAAACAAATACAAAAATAAAAAAAAAAAAACCCAACAAGAAAACTTTAACAGAGTTGAGGATATAATTAAAAAGGAATACCCAAGGATTAAGGTAAGATGAGTATCTTAGTTCATCTTCTTTGCTTATAACAGAACATCTGAAACTGGGTAATATAAAGAAAAGAAATATATTTTTTGAATTCTGGCGGTTGAGAACCCATCATTTCTTATAATTCTGGAGGTTGAGAGCCCAAGGGCTTAACTTGGCAGCTTGTAAGGGGCTTCTTCCTTGTTGGGACTCTTTGCAGAGTCCTGAAGCTGTACAGGGTATTACAGACAAGGAGGCTGAGCATGCTAATGTGTTTGCTCAAATTTCTCTTTCCTCATTAAGCTGCTAGTTCCACTCCAGTGATAATTCATTAATCCATTAGCCCTTAATTCCACAATCTGTGAATGAGTTAATCTGTTTATCAGGGCACAGTCCTCATGATCCAATCACTTCTTAAAGACCCCACCTTCAATACTGTCACACTGGGGACTAAATTTCTAACATATGAAATTTGGGGAATACATTCAAGCCATAACAAATAGCAATAGTTATATAAAGAGCCTATGAGGTACTAAATAGTATAAATAAGAAGAATCTCACACCTAAGGGGTGAGATTTTAAAACATCAGATTCAAAGAGAAAATTCTGAAAGATTTTAGATAGAAAGAGATGATCCATAAAATTAAATAAGTCAAATTGTTTTAAACTTCTCACTAGCAATACCGGAGGCTAGAAGACAATGGGGCAACAACGTCAATGAGTTAGAAAAAAAAATAATTTAATAAGATAGTACTTATTTTAGCAGCTGCCATTTACTGAATACCTGCTACATTACAATTACTTTGAATACATTATCAATTTCCCTGGTAATGCTGCAGATTAGATATTAGCTTTTTTCATTACAATTGAGAAAAATGAGGCTCATGATGTTAAGCAACTCGCTCAATTTAACACAGATAGTGGTAGAATGGGGATGTAAACTGAGATTTGTCTAATTCCAAAGACTGTTCAAGCTATAATTTTATATTAGGTTAAACTATCTTTTAAATGCAAGATCCCAGTAAAGACATTTTTGGTCATGACACAGTTTCAGAGTTTTGACACATAAAGGCCATATTTGAAAACTTTCTTGGAAGAAGTGCTCTTGGAAGAAGAGAAATAAATCCAAGAGGATGCTTTGATTGATACAAGATGTATGGATAATAAATAATGTAGGAAAGTTTATTATGATCCAAACAAGAAAGATTTTCCCAGGAAAAAAAAAGAACTATGTGATTATAATTCAGAACTAGACTCTAGGATTTACCAACATGGCCACAGATGGGAGGTAGGGTACAGCAACCACAGGCAGAATACTATGGACTGAAAATTTGTTTGTTGAAATCTAATCCTTAACATGATAATGTTTGAAGGTGAGGTTTTTGGGAGGTAATTCAGTCATAAGGATACAACTGTCAGAATGGGATTAGTGCCTTTATAAGAAGAGGCCAGAGAGTTAGTTCACTCTCCTTCTGCCATGTGAGGATACAAGGAGAATCTGCCACCCAAAAGAGAGTCCTCAGTAGAACCCCACCCTGCTGGCACCTTCATCTCAGACTTTTTAGCCTACAGAACCATGAGAAATAAATTTCTGTTGTTTATAAGTCACCCAGCCTGTGGTACTTGGTTATAGCAACCCAAACAGACTTAGACAGGGAGGGAATGTGATAAAAATATTTCCTTTTATGGAAAATATTCTTAAATATTGGAAGTTTTACTAAATTGATGGGGATAAATGAGCATGAATATGTCTTAGTAAGATAGAGGCATCCACTAGAGAATATCTATGAAATGAATAAAATTTTGTCAGTAGAAGAAATTCTGACTTACTGAATAGAAGACAGAAAACTAGGAAAAATGTACACACACAAAAATAAGATGACAGATACATCTCATATTGTATTAAAATACAATAATATATTATCTATAAGACAGAAATTTTAAAGCAAAAATATGAAAATATTTGCTAAGTAAATATAAACTAGAAGCAATGTTAATATTAGACCAACGTAATTTAAGGCCAAAGTCATAAAGAATGAAGAGAGACATTGTACATGGCAAAAAAAAAAAAAAAAAGATAAAAATATATGATGATAAACACATATATACTTAACATATAGGTTCAAAGCAACAACTGACAGATTTATGAGGTGAGATTAATAGCTCAATAATCATGGTTGGATATTTCAATTTACTCTTCTCAGAGATAAAATCATCAAAGAGAAATAAAAATTTGGCAGAGCTTAGCGGCTCATGTACGTAACCCCAGCACTTTGGGAGGTCAAAGTGAAAGATTGCTTAAACCCAGGAACTGGATACCTGCCTAGTCAATATACCTTGGGTCGCTGTGGCTGCTCATCCCTTTAGTAAAGGCCACATCTCCTGTCAGACATCTCCTGTCCTCTATACCATTTTCCTTCCGGGTGTAGTGTTCGCTGCCTCCTGTGACTCTCCAGACTGGGGGATAATAACAACCTGCTGCTATTACTAACTTTGGGGCTTACACCATTCATGCTCCTTTCCTAAATGATTGTGAGAGTTTCTTTTATGAATCCCTTCTCTTTTTCCCAGATGAGCATACCATTTGTTCCCTGCTGGTATCTTGTTGCTACAAAAAAATAAAAACATTAGCTGGATGTAGTGGAGCATATCTGTAGTTCTAGCTACTCAGGAGGCTGAGGCAGAGGATTACTTGAGCCCAGGAGTTTGAGGCTGCAGTGAACCATGATTGTGCTGCTCCTCTCCAGTCTGGATGACAGAGTGAGACTGATTCAAAAAAAATTTAAGTGTCAAAAATTCAAATAACAACATTAACCTCTTAAGTCTATACATAAAATACATTTTTGGATATAAAATTTTATATATGTCATATATTATTTATATATTATAAATCTGCAGCTCAACCTAAATTTCTCCAATGGCAGAAAATATACATTCTTAAAAAGATTGCAAGAAATGTATACGCAAACTGTGACTCATAAAGGAAATTCTAATACATTCCAAAGAATCAAGATCACACCGACCATATATCTTTAGTCTACTAATCAGTGATGAAGTAGCAACTTTAAAATTTCCTAAATTTGGAAAACAACAGTAATACTATAAACATCCTTATAGTAAATATAAAATAATAGGAAAGTTGAAAAAGAATTGGATGATAATGAAAATTTATGTGATAAAATGTGTGTAACATAGTTACAATCGTACTTATAGGAAAGTTTTATCAAAAAAAAGTAAGCTAAAAACTCAGCTCAAGAAGTTAAAAAAAATACTAATAGAAAAGATCTAAAATACTAAGAGAGAAGAAGAAAAAAAGTAAAACACAGAAATCGATGAAATAGATGACAATAACTTGAGATTAAAAAAATCAAAGTCGTTTCGATGAAAAGATTAATAAGATGCATAAGTCTTTGGCAAGACTGATCAAGAAAATTAAAGAGACAATGCAAATAAATAAAGAAAAAAATGAAGACATTGTTCTAGACATGGGATTTTAAAAATATGACAACTATATGCCAATAAATTTGATAACAATATAGATAAATTTCTGAAAATATAAAATGACAGCTGAAGCAAGAAGAAAAATAAAAAGTAACTAATAATTGAAAAATGGAAATATAAACCATGCATTTTCTCTTCCAAAATCTATAGGCCCAGACAAATTTATAGATAAGTTTTATAAAAATTTTAAGGATCTAATAATCTCTATCTTACTGTCCCATAACCCAAACAAATTTAGCTTGGGAGTAGAGCTCATGCCTATAATCCTAGTGCTTTGGGAGGTTGAGGTAGAAGGATCATTTGAATCCAGGATGTAGAGACTGCAGTAAGCTATGACCTTGCCACTGCACTCCAGCCTGGGCTATGGAACAAGTCTCTGCCTCTTAAAAAAAAAAAAAAAAAAGAAAGTACTTTAGAAATGCCTTATTTATTTTGTGCAAGTAGAATAACCTTAATTTCAAAACTGCATAATGAGGTATTATATGTCTATTTCTATATATACGCACATAAACACATACACTCCATTTAGTGTATGAATATAGATGTAAAAATTCCAAATAATAATATTCTAGCTAATTGAACCGAACAATGCATTAAAACTACATTATTAATATTTTATTTCAAGAAAGCAAGAATGATTTAACATCACAAAAATAATTAGTATAATTTACTTATATAAGGAACAAAGAACAATTTTATCTCAATAGATGCAGAAAAAGCATTTAAGTTTAATATTAATAGGTAATTTGTAAAAATCTTATGAACTGGGAGTGGAAGATACTTTCTCAGTTTTATAAATAATATATGCAGGCAACATTCAGAAAATTTTATAGGAAATTTAGTTGCATGTCCATTAAGGTCAATAACAAGACAAAGATAGCCATTAACACTACAACTGTGTAACATGTTTTTGGAAGCTATGTCCAAGACTAGAAAAGCATATGAGATAAAAGGTTTGAAGGGGAATTATTATTTGCATAGGATATGATGATCTTCACAGAAAACTCAACAGGACCAATGAAAAAGCTATTAGCTGGGCATGGTGGCTCATGCCTATAATCCCAGTATTTTGAGAGGCCAAAGGGAGAGGATTGCCTGAGCCCACATATTCAAGACCAGCCTGGACAACTTGGCGAGAACTCATTTCTACAATAAATAAAAAAATTAGCTGGGCATGATGGTGCATACCTGTAGTTGCAGCAACTTGGAAGGCTGACGGAAGGATGGCCTGAGCCCAGCATGTTGAGGCTGCGGTGACTGTGAGTGTGCCACTGCGTTCCAGCCTGGGCAACAGAGTGAGACTCCAACTCAAAAAACAAAAAGAAAGAAAGAGAGAGAGAGAGACAGAGAGAGAAAGAAAGAGCGAGCTATTAGACATAATGCTAAAATGAGAATCCAGCAAATTTTAAGAAACAGAATGCAAAAGCATAATACTGGCTGGCATAAACCTATGAGAAAAAACAGAAGAGCCTGCCACCCAATGTGGTGAACTCCTCCTCCTGCAGGAGTTTTGATTGGGTAGAATGCTGCACTCAATGACTTCTACATCAGTCAGAGTACCAGCAGGGAACAGATAGTATGCTCAGCTGGGTAAAGGAGAAGAGATTCATAAAAGAAACTCACAATCATTTAGGAAAGGAGCAGTAATAGTGTAGGCCCCCAAAGTTAGAAATAGCAGCAGGTTGTGATTATCCCCATGTCTGGAGAGTCACGGAGGGCAGTAAATATTACACCCAGATGGAAGGTGGTATGAAGAAGACTGCCTGACAGTTGATGTGGTCTTTGCTGAAGGAGTGAACAGCCACAGTGACCCAGCAGTGAGAATCCAGGGAAATGAACACCCCCATCTCACTTTTCTTTCTCCTTCCCATATCCTATTGGTGACTCCCATTTGCCCAAATCCAACTGGAAGCTAGAAGGCAAAGAAGCCTGTGGATGCAGTCCTTAGTTAGAGTCAGCCTGCTGAGGCACAGAGAAGAGTGGTAGGTAGATCTGAAAGAAAAAAATGTAAGGAAAGTCCCCTACAATTCAGAGGCTTCACTACTTCATGATGCTATGTAGTACCACCCATTTTTTCCCTGGCAAAGCAAATCAGGCCATGCTGAAATGGTTACAACAGACATGTAGTTCACCTGCAATTATTTCCTAGTTTCTCCTTTCAACATGGACATACTTCAATTTCTTTTATTCTCCTTCCTCCAATCCTCACTTCCCTACCCAGTCCTTCACCAGAGATCCACTCTTCCTCATCTGTTTGCATGAAGAGTTTTCCTCCTGTCCACATTTTGGCAGAGTTACACTCTGTTAATGGACCCTTCTTGGCCTGACTTTCTTGTTTTAGAACTTCTCATCTCTTCAGACAATTTTCCTTTTATCAATCTCCTGACATTTCTCAAATCTGCTTTCCTGAAGTATGCAGTGCTGAGAAAGGGAAAAGTAACTTGGGACTGACTGGTACTCTCAGCCAGGCCACGGTATTCTCCTGTTGAACATAAACAATTTTACAGAACAGTAATATCAGACAACTCCATTCTGTGGCTGTAATGGATCAAGCCCATATCAAGACCACTCCATAATCATATCCAAACACAGCCCCCAAAATGAGCATTATCCAAATCACAAAAAAATTACCAGATATCTCTTATTCTGGCTGATATGAATGACCACTGCTTCTTTGCTAATCACAACTTTAGATTTCTATTCTTTCTACTTTATAGATTCAAATTATTAAGGTGCCCTATCATAAGAATTACCTCCTCTTCAGGAGAGAATCTCTCTAGAGCAAAGCCCACTTCCTTGAATCATCTCCTTAAGCATCTAAGACAAATCCAAGTTCCAGAACACACTGAAATACCTTCTTACTGAGAAGCCCCCACAGTTCTGAGTTCTTCCTGCAAGTTGCTTTTCTTCTCCAGTGTGCTCCCGTGAGCAGATCTGAACTAATGCTTAAAAAAAAAAAAGTCTTATCTTACAGCCTCATCCTGAAGTTCTAGCCCCTGCTCTTGAACCTTAGCAAGGTAATAAAACCTTTGCTGTTTTTGTTGTTTATGAACTTTTTTCCTCCTTCCCAGTAGCTGCAACTTAAATAAGTAGATGGTCTTAGATTAGAAACAATTGCTCTTGAAACTTCCAAATATCAATGGTCTCTTGGATTCCATGTCTCTGTGCTGGGACCTTGCTACCATCTGTTGCAACCTTTGTGCTGACAGTTTCCTAAATCAAGACAGAATTTGCCACTCTTTCTGGACATTTGCCTTGCTTGACTGCTGGAGCCCCTGCTGTTGGCTGGGTTCATGTCTTGGCCCTGGAAGGTTGGTGTTGTACAAAGTCCTGGCTTCCTCACCCTCCTATTTTACTCAAGAAACCACTGTTTGTTCATCTGTAGTTCACCCCTAAAATAATATGAGAAAAATGATTCAGATGTTCTCAATGTATTGCTGCTGTCTTAAAATAATTTTCTTTACTGCTTACTCCTCAAGGCCATGATTTTAAGGCTCAGCTAATATTTTTTACTATTATTATTATGCATGTAATTTTATGAATTCAGTAAAAGCAAGTTTAAAAAATCCTGCTTTATCATTAGGAAATTGAATTACAAAGATACAGTTCTGGGTTAGAAACACAGAGATTTTAATTTAGAAAAGCAAGGAAACAGGGAGCCTGAGAAGGGGATTGGAGGATTAGATTAACTTTTATTTTCCATGTAATATCTTTAAAATAAATTGGTGGAGTGTAGAATTAGAGAAACATGAGAATAATTCAATTAAATAGGATGTTATTGAGAAAGAACAAAGGCAGAAGGGTACTATTGTGAATTACTTTATTGATAGATATTCTGCTAAATGTTTAATATTTAACTTCATTTTTGCTGTATAAACTAAATCAATGCAGTGATAGAGTCCAACTTAAAGATATTATCTTCTTTATGACTTATTATAGAAATTTTTTTCTGAAATTTTTCTTTTCTTTTCTTTTCTTTTAGTAAATATAAGTCAGTCAAATGAGAATATGGCCTTAGGAATGTATTTTGGAAGTCCATAGCACTTTATTCGAACTCAAGGAGCTTATCCTTAATTCTTACCAGGAGTCGAGGCTACATAATAAAACAACCAAAATAATTTATAAAAGTGAAAAAGGCTAGATCAAGGTCAAGAGTCCTATATTAAGTCCTACTCCTGCCCTGTGTCTCAGCAACTGTTATGGTGCCAGAACTATTTAGAAGACCAAGAAAGAACTACATGTTTTAATTAAATAACACATGGCAGAAAGCACAAGATACCAGCTTGGGTTTATCAGGCAGAACAGGAGCTATCCTTGTGCTAAACAGACAGGCACCAAGGAAAAGAGAGAACCCGAGAGACAAGTCTAAAAAAGCTTGGGAGCTATTTAATACAAGATCCTAGGACAAAATCTAACGCTACCCGTCGACGCGAGGGGAGCCACATTTAAGAAAGGCAGCCTGGTGTAGAATAATGATGGAGTAAAGTAAATGACACGGAACTATGACAAATTCAAAACCCAACTGGAAAATTAGGAAAGAGAATGAAGTGTCGTGTATAACGACACCCTGACAATTACCCTTGAGCAGTGGGGCATGTCGGGATGCATTTACCTATCCTGTGCTAAGGCTTTGGTGTCTGGGCTTTCTGTTTAAACAAAGAGGCTTTGTGGCCCATTTTCTATCACTGTGTCTCTGTGAGGCATGGGGCTTCGAATGACTGGATTCTGCTGCTTGTTAAAAAGGAATTCAGGAGAACACACAGTGCCGGGCCTGGAGGTCAGCCGTATTCAGATCATTCGAAATGAAGACAGGATTTTTAAAAATGGAGACCACTAATGCTAAAAGCCATTTATGAAATTCTGCAAGTAAAACCCCCCGAAAAGAAACTGACTCCTAAACCTAGATGAGATGTCAACATTTAAGATTATTTTATCCTCCTGTATACAAAATTGCAGAGAAAAACAAAGCAGCAGGAGGTCCAAGCATATCAATCAAAGAGGAGACAGCACATTCTAGACTGGGAATATAATTAAGTAGAAGATATAAAAATAGGATTTCCCAACCTGGCAAGTGGAAATATAAACCAACTGGCAGAGGAAGGGTGGAGAGGATAATCCTACCCTTTTGGAATAACTATAGAAAAACATGAGGAAATAGAAAATGGAAATTGGTAAAAGAGTGATGAGGAGGCGGACGAAAAAAACCTATTAAGTGTTCAGAAGTGATGAATTTGCCAAGACCTGATTTTAGCCTCTAGCTAGCAAATTTGGGGGCGAAGATATTGACATTTTTGGTGCAAGATTAATAAGTGATCATCTTCAGAGTTTACCTGATATAAATTTAGCCACTAATCGAATTAGCCACTTTGCCTGACAGAAAACGAAATGTAATCACATCTTGAAATTTTTTTTTTACTTTACCATAGCTATTAATATAAAATGTTAGTCACTCTACTGTAAACTGCAAGGATCAGCAATACAGACTCTGCCTGCTCTACCGACACCTGCGTTCCACACTGCAGTTTGTTCTGTTAATGGTATTGAATCCACTCTGCTCCCCCTCCCTTATATTAATGGCATTAAAAAAAATAAGTACAGATATATGCATTGTGTTCCTTAAAAAAGGCTGTGATGAAATGAAAAAGTTGTTTAATAAAATATAATAAAAGTATTTCGTGCTCATTTCTCCCCCATAATAAGTGGAATTATAGCAGGAGGAGGAGACCTCTCACAGCTGGGCAAGCCCTAAGACTCCTTCCCTTATTCTCTACTTAAAAGCTATCAATTTAGAGCTGTCCTATGTATTGCCCTGTGAATTGAACAAGGCTTTTCAGTCTTTAATTAAGGGTGAAAAACTCTTTGAACATCACAGCATTCATCTGTTCATGTGTGGAAAGCCTGGTGTAACAAAAGAATTTAATCAAACTACAAGCCTAATAAAGACTACATTGCCTGAACTAAATGATGTTATTGCAGTAGCGGCTCATAGTTTTACATTTAAAAAAGCGGGTCAGAGTGTTCATTCATCTTGATTAGCAATGCCAACCTAATTACTTCTGGAGGAAACAGTAATTAGCTGGAGTCTCACCTCATTAATCATGACATTCTTGTAGCAGACTATTTTTATCTGATAAATGGCTTGGATTGGAACAAGGTGTATATTTGAATTCTAGTTAATTGTACACAGCTTGCTGCATAACATTTCACATTTTTATCATTTAACTACTTCCTTTCTGTGCACCTCTTGAAGAGCTTCAGTTGGTTACTTGCATTCTTGTGGTGAAAAAAATCTGACTCAATGAGAGGGTCAGCTGTTCTTGTTAGTTAACATATCAGAAATGGTATTTCAAGGAATCAGAGGAAAGGATGAAATATCTCCATGAGCAGATTGAGTCATTCAAATTACTATGGGATAGATACTCATGAGGTTTCTGCAATGATTTCAACGTGAATGATAGCATTGTGTAACCTGGCACAGTAGTGTCTGTATGATCAATAACAATCATGGACAACAAGCAGTATTATTATATTTGAGGCAGAGAAGCTTAATATGTTCAGAGTCTTGATGTGCCTAAACCAGTGCTAAGTGTGTACCATGTTTCAAAAGAGGCAGCAACTGAAACCTACAGTCTTTACTCAAATATGGCTACGGGCACTCTTTTCTGTAGTTCCTTGGCTCTGACCACTTCTTATCTGTTCTTCTCACCCTCGTATTTTCTAGTATTAAGACACCTTGTTAATTAGTAGATTGTATTTGTTGCTTACCTGGTTCCTCGCCACTATGGGTGTCTTTTAGTGGAGCCCCAAATGAACACCATTGAGTACAGAGATAATTCTCAAATTACTCCTTGTAGAAATATAGAATACTTGCTTGCTTGAAGCTAACAGTGATATCAGAGTAGGGCAGCAGGGATTGCATAGTGGCCTTTGTTACCCAGGCCTAAAGTCAGCTCCTCAGTCTCACATTGTCTGTATAAGAAGAGAGGGTCCAACTCTTAAGGGCTGACTCATATTAACCAAGTTTAGGAAGACTGATGTATAAAATAATAATGTCAGTTTAAAAAATTTCAGTGAAAAATGGCTTCAGATATACAGACACAGGATCAATATGGATTTTCTCTGTTGTCAGGTTAGACAGAAGCCAATTTAATTATATATAATGTGAAATTATGCTCACAAAGACCAGAATGTTTATTATGTGCTTCATCAACATAGCATTATGTCTCTGTAGGGCTATCTACATAGGAAGCCAGCTCATAATCTGAAGGTTGCTTATTGATCAAGTAAACAGAATGAGACGAGTTAGATGAATTTCATGCTTAATGGAATCAGCCTGACATAATAACATGTATCCATCTTTTCATAAGAATTGGCTTTACCAACAAGGCTAAAATACTCAAAAGCTGTTATAAACTTATCTCTTCTCTCCTGGACAATGCTAGAATGAAACTCTGCCAGCCTTTGCCTCAATAATTTTTCTATTTCTAATCTTCCATTTTGGACGAACACTCCTTTTGCTTAATTTTGTTGCTTTTATTTTATTTTTATTTTTTGAGTTTGTGTCTCATTCTGTCGCCCGGGATGGGGTTCAAGGGCACGCTCACGGCCACCGCAGCCTCGATCCGTGGGGCTCAAGCGATCTTCCTGCCTCAGCCTTCCAAGTAGCTGGAACTACAGGCACACTCTACCACGCTTAATTAGTTCTTTGTTTGAATGTGTTAAAACAAATTAATATATTCATAACCAAGTCTTGCTCTCCCAGGAAACTTTCTGTCTCCTTCAGGTGACTTTGCCTACCTATACACGAAGTCTTCATTGGGTACTTTTTTTTTTCCT
This sequence comes from Cephalopachus bancanus, assembly GCA_027257055.1. Lineage (NCBI taxonomy): Eukaryota > Metazoa > Chordata > Mammalia > Primates > Tarsiidae > Cephalopachus > Cephalopachus bancanus. The sequence goes on along the minus strand of JAPVLO010000009.1, from coordinate 8,115,940 downwards.
CATGTTTTCTGGGCACCTCATGTTTTCTGGGCACCACGTTTTCTGGCCACCTCTTGCAAGTTAAGTACAGAAATCCCTCCACTTTAAAAAAAGTTATTCCTAAATTCATTTGCACATAAATCAGAATGACACAATACTACTTTAAACATGAAAAGTATGACATAGGCTTTAGGGTTAGCTGTATAATGAACAGAAAAGCCTTTTTAATATTCTTGAGAAGGGGTTAAACTCTCACTTTCTCAGCACATTCCCACAAAACATAAGTTTGAAGAGTTGAAACAAGGCATGTTGTTCTCCCTATCAGTATGCAGTCTATCAGACACATTTTCCTTCTGGAAATTCTTACCACCTATCCACTCCCTAGGAAATTGGACAGATTCAAAGGAGGCCTCGACCAACAGACCAATTCATAGTTTGTAACAAAGGTTTCATCTGCAGCACAGTTACCACACTTAACATTTAAATTCCCAAATAACCTAACTATTAGGTTGCCAGACGTCCAGCTGTGATGCTGCTCATCTGGACATGTCCTCAAAGCTGTCCATCGTCCTTATTCAAACCTTCCCTCATCTGCTGCTGATGACTGCAGATCAACTAGATTTGGCATTTTTCAAATGTCACATGAAATGCTCTCTTTCCTAAAGAAATTTTCTTATCGTCTAACGGTTCATCTCACCTGCTTAAGTAATATTTCATCATCTTTCCACTACTTTAAGTTTTAAAAATTATTTTCTTTTTCACTTCCATCACAATCATATACTTCTTATAATTATATTTTAAGCTTGCTGCATTTCAACTTAAAAAGGTGAGGAACTGGAAATGGTGTAGCTAATAATAGCTTTATAACTGTATGATATCTAAAACCAGACACAGGCATAACAGGTGCTTTTGGAGATGAAAATGACTGTATGACCTCCTATGCCATCTCTTGGTGACAAAGTGGATGGTTTCTTCTGGCTTGAGGTGGAATATTGCTTTGTCGTTGTCTATTAAAATTCATAAACGTTCAGGTTAGAAGTTGAGGATTTTCTATTCTGAAAAAAACAATTTGGATGATGACAAATTTTTGTTGTGAATTTGTATAATATTATAAACAATAAAAATAGCTGCAAATTCTTTTTTTTTTCTAAGTCCACGAGGGTTTTTGTATGTGTGAGAGAAAGCAGGATTTATTGAGAGGACAGAAAAACTGGGATGGTACCTGAAGGGGTTGCCCCAATAGTTGCAAATTCTTTTTGATGTTTATCAGGGTCCAGATACTGTTTTAGATACTTTACATAAATTAATTCATTTACTTTCCATGTCAGCCCTTTGAGGTGAGTGTTATTTTTATTCCCATTTTAGATGAGGGAATTAGGTAACTTATTCTAAACCCAGAGACTGACAGTGGAGCTGAGATTTGAACACTAGTGTGCTGTTTCCAGAGTCCACACTTAACCACACTATCATACCACTTCTCATGCAATGGGCTTCTTGTAGCAACATCCAAAAATGAAGAAAACTTAGAGGAACAAAATAGTGGTGACTGATAATCCCACTATTCAGATAAACTATCATTTATATTTTGATATATACATTTCTAGACTTTTTTTCAGAACAAACTTGCTTTTTGTTTCACTCAGAAAATATTGGTAGTATCTTTACATGTGTATAGACATATTTGCTACATCATTTTTAGAGATTGCATTGCATTTTAGTATTTTTAGTTATCATAATTTAGTGAAACAATTTGTTTCTCATTATAAGCAATGACACCATGCATAATCTTATAGAGAAACTTTTGTTCACATACTTATTTTTCTTTTTTCTGTAGGAGAATTTCCAGAAGTGGAATTACTGGATTGAAGAAGAAAATGGTTATTTTTAAGGCTTCTTATACCTATTGCCAAATTCCCTTCCAGAAATGCTATATCAGTTTATACTCCCACCGTCAGCATATGAGATGTCTGCTTTCCTATACTCTGAGAATCACAGAGATCTAGCGTTCTTTCTGTTTTCTTTTCAAATATGTGCCCTATCTTGAATTTAGCCTTTTGTATTTTCTGCCTAAGTATATTGCCTCCAGTTGTATTTACTTTGGTCACTTTACTTTTCTATTTCTCAATTTTATCACTGTAAAAATGAGAATAATAATAGTAGCTATATCAGTGTTGTTGTGGGCATGAAAGTTTTCCACATATATACTTCATAGAAAAGTGCTTGGCACACAGTATTCATTATTGCTATTAGTATTATTTATTACGATTGCTATTTTGTTTCTCTTATGTGTCAAGCAATTCAGCTTTTCTTCGTTATTTTGAATTTAATATCGTTCTACATGATGTAGTTATCCTATCAAGCTCAACACACATTCTCTTTTATAGTTAGCTGATTCATTATTTTTTATAAATTTATATGCAAATTTATTTTTGTACCCAAATAAGGAATCATCTCCTCTATTTTAAGTCTAATGTTGAAAAAAAATCTCTGCTATTTGATCTGAAACTGTAATGTTAGAGATAATATTCAAAAAGGTCTAAGATTCATCGTAAAGTAAATTGGCTTATTCTCGGGCATCTGCTATCCTTTCTTCTCGCTGTTGGGAGGATGCGATACCTCTCCTAACCCATACGTTTCCAGAAGCTGTTTTGTCTCGTTTGCCGGCAATAGACATATCGACAGCTCAAAAACCTCAACTTCAAACTCAAACACTTTGGTAGGTTTAGGATCTAGTGACCCTGTCATAAGGCTGTGGCACCAACTTGCTTTTAGAGTGGCTTGGCTGCCTTCCGGCCAGAGCCTAAAGTCAAGAGATTAAGACCTTAGTCCCTGCTGCCCTTTAGTTTTGTCCTCATGTACAGGTTCTGTCTTGGTTCCGAATTCTTCACTCTCTTCAACAATTCTGTGCTTTCATCCCTGGCCCAAACTATGAATCTTAAGATTTAAAAAAAAAATTCTAGAAACTATATAGTTCATTCCTCTCTATTCCATGAAAGAGCCATATATACAAAGTGACTCCCAAACACAAAAGGAGCCAAAAAAGCCAAGAACACGGCAGACAAATTTTTTGTGGGTTTGATGTGATTTATTAGGGGAACTATGGACAGAAGTGTTATCTTGGGTGGCTGCAAGACAGGCAGATCTCTGCACCACAACCTGCCAGGCTCCGGGTTTAAATCTTAGGGGAAAAGCATTCATTTTCTGGAAGGCGTGTGTAGGTGGCTACAGGCGTCGTACCTATGATATATGCAACATCAAGGATTGTTTTGGAGGAAAGGCAAAACTTACAGTGAATAGGTGTTTCTACATAAAGAGCAATACATCAACTAGACATTTTGGAGGCATTCCTAGACTTGGAGATATCAAGAATCACATGGCGGATTAGCATTTAAAATAAAGTCACCCTTGTCCCCGCAGTCTCCCATATGAGCTCCCTTTACTATATTTCCATCAAGTATTTGTCAAGCCTCTTGACACTCACGGGGACCCATGAACAACAGAAAATTCATAGATGTCAGTGGCAGCCCATCTTTAAACAATTTTAATTGTGATCACAGTTTCAGGCAAAGCTATACTTTCTGGAATCTTCACTCAACCCAGTTCTATCCTGTAGAAGTTTATTGCTCTTTCCACAGGACAGTCCTCCAGATATTTGAAGACCACTATTGTACCTTCTCACGCTTCCCTTGTAGTCTAGGCAGTCTTCACTTCTATTTCATTTCTTAATGCTTTGAGACATAATTTTAGTCTCCTTTCCCTTACTGGTGACTCTTCTATCAAGCTTGGTAATATGTCTTTGAAGCATGGCCCCTAAACCATAGTGTAATTCTCAGATATTAAAGCATGGCCCCTAAAGCATAACACTATTGTAAGAGAAGAGTAGATATAGACTGTTGCTTCTATTGTCCTGGATTCTGCAATTCTATTAAAGTCTAAGAGCATATTAGAACTTTTTTTTTTTTTGCAGCTACATTGTGCTATTGACTTCTAATAAGATTTTTTTTTCAAAATCTACAGTTTTTAAAAAAATATGTAGTACATTGCTATTATCTTTTTTCTTCTCTCAACCTACTTCCATTTTGTATCTGTCTCTTCTCCCAACTGTTTATAGAATTTTATGTTTTTTATTCAACTTCATCTTGTTAGAATCAACTCATAATTGCTTCCAACTGAAATTATTTTGGATTTTGATTCTGTAAGGTGACATATTGGTTATCTCTTCTCATTCCATAGTTTTTATAGTTTTGAAGAATCACCCATTCTTCAAACAAGTCAATGATGCTGATGGCATGGGCAGCATTAAAGGTAGAGCCTTGTATCACCCTACCGGAGACCTCTTCTGATCAGCACTTTGTTCATGAATATGGTTTATCTAATTATCAGCACATTTTCTATTGTACATTTTTATTCAGTACCTATTTCCTGTCCCAATTAAGCAATTCTCAGATTTTGCTTTAAGAAGATATTAATAGACAGACTTAAGCAAAGATGGGTGTAGTATTTTAAAAAGTTTGGGAGATGTTGCACATTCCATTTTCTTCTGGGGAAGCTACAATGCACATTACCATACAGTAGATTACTTCTTCAAAAATCCTGAAAAAAATTATGTTTTGTTTAACTCATATTTTCCAAATGTATTTGTGTACACTCCTTGCATACCTATGAATATCCTATGGAAGTCTGTTCTTTGCAGATACCAATTTGGGAAATACTCCCTGCAAGGGTAAAATGAGAGAGCCTGTCAAATGCCTAACTGAAATTCAGACACATATGTCTTCAGCATTTTCCTTGTCTCCTGCTCTAGCAATTTTATCAAAAGGGAAAATGAGTTAGATCTGGCTTGAATTGTTCATCCCACATCCATGCTGGCTCCACACTGATCCCGCTTGATTTTCTTAATTCCTGCCTCGCCCAGAATCAACAGAGAATTTGAGTTTAATGAAACTCACCCTCTCCCACTTCTCATATCTTAAGTATATTAAGTCAACATTAGCTTATCTTTACTTCTAGTGCTTTTCCTTTTCTCCAGGTTTCCTCAGTGCAAATTCCAGTGGGTTCAGTCACTTCATTTTATGATTCTTCTCAAAAGCCTGTGCTGGAATTCACCTGGTCAGAAGCACTTTGCATCTTTAATAAAGCTGGCTGCCATTTTTGAGCATGATTCTACCCAACCTTGGTCTTTAATTCCACCTTTAAGGTTCTTGTTGACTTTCTGGGTTTTCTTACATTTCCCTTGACAGAAAATACACACAAAACAGAAACTGATATTGTGAGCTTTCTACCATTTCTTCACTTGCTGTGGCCCCAAGCCATGTACATCTTCTTTTTATTTTTCTCATCTGCCTCAAACAGAAAAAAGCCCTTTTTGTTGATTGTTAGCATTTTTTAAAGTTTTAAGGTTTTTTGCCTATCTGACACTGCCTTTTCAGTTTCAAGACACTTGTCTGTAGCTCATCTACATTTGATTGTCATGTCTTCTTTCTCTCCTCAGTGAGATTATTTGACATTGCATTTTCAGATATTTATGTCTGTAAGTTTTCCTTCCCTCTTGAGCCTCTCCCTTCTCACAGTTTTTATCTAAGGGAACTTATCCAACTAATTTTTAAAAGTCGATTTTCTTAGAACTCTGGTTCTCCCAACACTGGTTGTAATATACCCTAAGATGAAAACAATTGCTTTCTTTCAGGGGTTCATCATTTTCCATCCAGCTTCACTATTAAACATAATTAGATTCAGCGTTTCCCTATCTCCCTCATTACTTTTTCCTTCAGAGAGATGAAATGATGGACCGAGCAAGTCAAGAGTCCATCTTACCAACAGAATTGCCATTGTTGATGGTGGTAGAAGAAATTCCTCAGCAATTGTCCAACAAGAATTTGTTCTTGGAAGACAGACTTATATTCTATCTTACCATACAGCATTAGCAGGTGTGAGTCCTGTAAGGAAAATACAATTAAAGGAGGCACATAAATAAATAAAATTAATTAAAACAGGTTTGTTGTGATAATTAGCTTCATTTACAATAGGGTATTTGGATGTTAACAGGCCTTTAGAATGCTTTAGGGCAATACCTTCTATTTTAACAATCACTCTTGAAATATTCTCTAAATATGTTCTACAAATGAGTTTTACTAATTGATTTTTTGTTATAAATAATGCAGTTCTGGAAAACACAAGAATGCATTTAATTTACAAAATATTTTCATTCTTTTTTTTTTTTTTTTTTTGAGTTGGAGTCTCACTCTGTCACCCAGGCTAGAGTGCAGTGGCATGCTCACAGTCACCGCAGCCTCAATCTGCTGGGCTCAGGTGATCCTTCCACCTCAGCCTTCCAAGTAGGTGGAACTATAGGCACGTGCCAGCACGCCCTGCTAATTTTTAAATTTATTGTAGAGATGAGTTCTCACCAAGTTGCCCAGGATGGTCTTGAATCCCTGGACTCAGGCAACCCTCTTGCCTCAGTCTCCCAAAGTGCTGGGATTATAGGGTTGAGCCACCGTCAACAGCCCAATATATTAATTCTTTTATTTCTCTTTATTGATCATCCATTGAGTAATGGTGGTTAATGGGAGATATAATGTTTGGTGCTGTCAAGAACAGGTAAAGGGCCTCAGTCAAGAAATCATCGGCCACAGGACCCTCCTTCCAGAAACAAGGGGTTTTGGCAATGGGGAGGGTTGTTGAGATAGAGTTATGGTTTAATAAAATTCTTACTCCTAGACAAACAAGAGAGACTAATGTCTTGCAAAATTTGACCACCAAAATAATAGATTTTATTTACTTTATTTTTTTCTTTCACAGATTCCTTTTTTTGAAACATTGTCTTTGGTACTATTGTTAAAATTATTTGTTTATATTCTTTTAACAATTTTTTTTTTTTTTTGAGTTGGAGTCTCACTCGGTCGCCCAGACTGGAGTGCAGTGGCTGCTCCCGGCCACCGCAGCCTTTGCCTGCTGGGCTCCAGCGATCCTTCCGCCTCAGCCTTCCGAGTAGCCGGAACTACAGGCATGCGCTAGCACGCCGGCTGATTTTTTGATTTATTGTAGAGATGAGGTCTTACTGCCCAGGCAGGTCTCGAGCCCGCGGGCTCAGGCAATCCACTCACCTCAGCCTCCCAAAGGCACGGGATTACAGGCTGAGCCACCGAGCCTGGCTCTTTTAACAAATTTTTAAAGATTTTTATATTTTGAGTTGGGGGGTCTCACTCTGTAGCCTAGACTGTAGCACAATGGCAGGATCATGGCTCATTGCAGCCTCGACCTCCTGGGCTCAGACAATTGTTCTGCCTCAGCCTCCAGAGTAGCTCTGGGACTACAGGCATGTGTCACCATGCCTGGCTAATTTTTTAGATTTTTTTGTAGAGACAAGATATTGCTATGTTGCCTAGGCTGGCTTCGAACTCCTTGGCTCAAGCAATCCTCTTGCCTCGACCTCCCAAAGTGCTGTGATGACACGTGTAAGCCATCACACCTGGCCTCCCATTATTTTTTATTTTTATTTTTTAGTTAGAGTCTCACTCTGTCGCCCAGACTGGAGTGCAGTGGCCGCTCCCGGCCACCGCAGCCTCGACCTGCTGGGCTCCGGCGATCCTTCCGCCTCAGCCTTCCGAGTAGCCGGAATTACAGGGGCGCGCTACCATGCCCGGCTGATTTTTGATTTACTGTAGAGATGAGGTCTCGCTGCCCAGGCGGGTCTCGAACCCACGGGCTGAGGCAATCCACTCACCTCAGCCTCCCAAAGGCGCGGGATTACAGGCTGAGCCACTGAGCCCGGCTCCCATTATTTTTTTAGTGACATATATATTGTAGGTGCCACTCAAAACTTCTGACCAGCATGAGACAATTGAGGATGGCTCACTCTGTTGATATGTTTCTCACCTGAAACAATACAATTTGATGTTTTATTTAGCCTTTCAGCTTTATCATGCGTAAACTAATCATAAGGCTATTTAGATTTATGAATTGTTAGAACTGGCTCAAGGGCTCTCAAGGAACCTAAGCTGGAAGGATTGTGTTTTCAATGTTCATTAGGAACTCAGATTCTTGTAGTGATGCAGAGTACGCCCATAATTAGTGTCTTTCAACAGTGTTAGTCAACACGTGATAATGCCAGTGGAATTTGGAAAACTGAAAATAGATAATGAAGGAACCTTAATTTTGCAAATGGTTTCTCCTTCCTCCTAAGGAGCTCTGACTAATTAGTTTTTCCTCATGTAAGTTTTTCACATGGTCAGTTCCATAGTGGAAGAGAAACATATACAACACAGGTAGTAAGAGGAAGAGAAGGGGAAAGGAGACAAGGAGCCTAGGAAGCCAGAGAGTCACCTCACCAGTGAGACACTGAGTGAGAGAATTTGCTCCTTCCTCTTCTAGGACAGGCTCAGTGTGACTAGGAACCTTCTAGCAGGAATCATGTTAGGTCAGTAATAGTGCATTTTTAAGTATATAGAGCAGAAATACCTGTTTATCTGACAAAGAAATAGTATCCCTGTCTTTCATTATTTAACCAGATTTTTCAAATATTTATTTTATGGGTGTATAATTACACAGTTGTCGTTAATAATTTAATCTCTAGAAATAATTGAGTTAGGAATAATGCAGGAATAGCTGCCACTTATAAAGCACCTGTTATGTGCGAGGCACATCATAAACATTTTTTTCTAGTCCTTACAGTCAAAGGGCAAGGCAGTTTTTATGTATACTTAAACACTTGAAAATGATATTTCAGAAAATTCAGCAACTTGCCTAACATCATATAGCCAGGAAGTTTAGAGTTTAAATTCAGCCACAGTTCTATTTACTTCAAAGACCATCTTCTTTTCCCTCAGTGTTCTGTCTCCCTTTGCAACAGATAGCTGTGTACTTCTGGCTCCTGGTAAGGATCTTGGTTAAACATAGGTGTGTTTTCATCAATGTATCATTTTAAATCCCCTGGGAAGTTTTTGAGTTCTTTGGATTTTGAAGTACCTAGAACTATCTCTAGCACTTTAAGAAAAATGCCATTGATCTCATAAATTTTAATCTTAGAACTAAAATCCTTCTGGGTATACTTTAAGGAACCTCAAAGGAATTAACTTTGACTTGTAACAAAAATGACAAGTAAGTTTTAAAAATAGATTTGAAAAAAGATTCACAGAAGAGCATCACAGTATCAAGGGATTCCTGAGAGAGTTCGGGACCTATGGAGCTCGTCAGGAAAGGGTAGGCCAGTCTAATTTTAAATTATGTCTGACTTTTCTACTAGTTTGTGAACTTTTGGGGGCTAGGGACATATCTATTTCCTCTCTGAATACTCAAGACTTCATACAGGTATTTGAACAGATTTGAATGAATACATCTAGCATTTAAAAGATGCTTTTGACATGATCAGTTCAAAGGTCAGTTGTTTTAAAGAACAGAGGGTTGAGGCCCAGATGTTACCTGTACAACAACCATTTGTATACCTAACCCTGAATTGTACATCTTTAAAATAAAAATTAAGAAAAAACTTTAAGATTTTTTTTTCTGCATGAAATGAACAGGTTTTGCCTGCTAGTCAGTGATCATGCCAAGTATGGGCAAGACCCCCAATTTATCTAGAGTAACCAATGTCAAATTCAGTATTTGTAATTTATGTGTATAATATCTAATCCAACTTTTCCATCACAAGTACCCTGATGACACAAACTCCTTCTCTCCTCTGAATGCACAGACACACCCCAATTGCTGTTAAAACTTCATAGTATTGATGGTTGTTTTCCTCTACAAAATCACTCTGCTCAGCAAAATAACATAAAACTAAGAAATATATCTGGGCCACATGCCAATCAAAATCATTCAGGCGTGATAAAGCACATTTCCTCAACAAGATTCCTATGCACTTTAGCTGTTTTCTCATACTTTGTTTTGTTTTTTATTTTTAATTAATCTGTTAGCTAGTTAATTTAGTCGGAAGTTAGGCAGAACTAGGACCATGTAAATGAATGGGCCAGAGGCACAGGTGAGAAAGAGAGCAGCCCCAGCCTAGATAATATACTTCAGAAATTGACTATTTGTACAAGCCCAGTTCTTAAACTGTGCAGCGCTAAGATCTACCAGAGGAAGCAGCTCCCTTGCTTGGTAGTGTGTGCTCATGATAGCGTGTTTATATGAAGTCTGCTGTGGCCAAATGCTAAATTGAAGAGTGAAGAGCAAATGGCAATTTTTTTCATTACTAGACACTGAGGCTAGTGACAATGCAGTGAAGGAATTAATTGCAACATTTAACTTGTGTTTCCAGCCCCATTTTAGAAAAACGTGTTTCTGCTCCTCACACCTAAAGACCTGTGGTAGGGGGTTAATTGCCTGTCCTAAAATGTACTTTGTGAAGTAGAAAATCCAATACATTGTTTTAGAGGAATATAATTTCTCACTTACACAAGTCATTAAAACATTTTAGAATCTACTCTCCTCATCCAGTAGCTGTTGCCCTAGTAGTTTTCAAACTATGGTTGGTGTCAGAACCACCTGAGAAACTTGACAAAAACACAAAGGTCAAGAACTTTCCTACTCCCAAGGCCAGCCTGTCTGTCCTTTAGAGCTGTTCTTTTTTTTTTTTTATTTTTTGAAGAGATGGGTTCTCACTATATTGCCCAGACTGGTCTCAAGCAATCCTCTCACCTTGGCCTTACAAAGCACTGAGATTTACAGGCAAGGGCTACTGTGCCTGGTCAACCTCTCTGCCTTTTATTAGTTCTCCAGGTGATTCTGATATTTATTCAAATTTGAGAACCACTTTTCTGGGCACTGGTGTGAAATTCTGTTCTTTGTAATTATTGTGTTTGAATAAACCCCATTTCTGCACAGTTTTGTCTCCTGATCCTAAATTCTTTGTTTTATATTCACATATTAATTCCCAATTCTGCTGACTCTTTTCAATCTGACCCCATTCTGATTCTCTTGGCATTTCTTATATGCTTTCTGCTTCTGTGCCCCTTGGGACCTAGCTTCTTCCTACCTGCTTTATTTCCCTTTTTCCTGGGACTCAAAGGACCCTGCACCTGCTCCTTATGTGGAGGATGAGGTAAGAGCAGCATTCGGACATTCAGCACATTTCATGAACTTGTAAACTGTGTTGACCAATAATGAATTCATGACTTTCTTTTCTTTTAAAACTATATAAAACATGGTATTCATACAATGTCTTATTATAATTTGTCCTCTAATTTCCAATAGAATGTAGTTTATGGATAAATCACTTGCAAAATATCCATAGATTCATTATTAGTTAATATATGCCATAACTTGGTAAGTTTCAAAAAAAAAAAGCAGGAAAGCAAACACCATAAAGGGGAAATAGAGGCATATTTCCCCAAAATGATTATTCATGGTTCCTTTCTGTTGACCTCTTGAAAAAAAGTGATCCAGTCAACAAATATTTATTGATTGCCCATGTAGGTCATTGAAAATTTGAAGCTGAAAGAAAATGTTATGTAGACATAGGGCTTACTGTCAAGTAGCAAGGAGAACCCATTTAAATAACGCTGAGAAAGTTGCCATCTAGGAGTCATAAATACTGTTATACAATGTTTGACGTATTATTTGACACATAATAAATAATCATACATTATGATATTATATTTATTCTTCTTTCACTGAGTTATCATAGCCTTTTAAAGCTTCTTCAGCTGTGGTGTATTCATACGGGCCAGAATCCATCCCAAATTCATTCATTTGCTACATTCTTTGGGAAAGCATCACTGAACACAAAATGGAGTAAGCAAGGATGAAATTATTGTGAGCTAAGTCAGGAAATTCAGAGGGATGGGCCTCTATTGGAACTCTCTGTTTTGTCTTAATCTCTGTGCTTGCAGTTTTAGTAAGGCCATGAGGCAGGAAAAACAACAAATCATCCTTTTTGGAGAATCTAGATTCAAAAAGATTTAATTTGTTCACTACTATGTCCCGTATTCAGGTGGCATTTCAAATTCCATTTATAAAGAAGAGATCAATGCTGTAGTAAACAGCTGTTTATTCTTTTTGGCTACCTAACATCTTACCTCCCTTTCTAACGTCTTGGAATTTCCCACTTTATAAAGCAAATATTGCTTCCCATTATAGAGCTGGATATGTCAGATAATCACTTTTCCAGCTTTCTTGGCAAGTAGGATAATAAGCACATGACCGAAAAGTTCCCCCAGATACACATCTACCCAGATTTGTTTGGGAAGCTGGTGAAGAGAAGAAACTGCCCAGATTCCATTCCAAGGGAAGTGACGAAAAGATGGCAATTGCGTTCTGTTCCTAAAAGTGGCAGGGCATGTATGCCCTGATGCAGTGTTTTGTATTTGTGATGTCTGGCAATCATACCACCTGCAGGGCTCCTGTCATGGGGGTAGCACTGAGAGTGGGTGAGAAGTAGACAGATAGCACGCCAGGTCTAGTGGAGTCATCCACTCTGCCATAGGCCGGAGTGGCAGCCTTTGGTTTGAACATTTGAGATGCATATGGGAATTTCCAGTTGCAGTGGTGGTTTTATTATTTGGGATCTTTTGCTGACTGATAGGCTCCCAGGCCTGACTCCCCAGTTTTCTTATCTGAGAATATCCAATATCCTTTAGAAAATCTTCTTTCTGCTGAAATTCATCAGGGTTATTTTCCAACGCTTGCAAATAGAGATGACCACTACAGCGCCTTTTTTTTTTTTTTTTACAAGTGTTCTTGGAATAATGATCAGCACTCACATTTTAGCTTTTACTTGGTAACCTTCAGGAAACATAGCTGCTCGATTTCAAAACATTTAAGACAAATTTTAGGGCTAAACGTCCACTTTGCAGACCAAAATGATCCAAATGTTTCCATCTGTATTGTAATATTGGCATAGCACTTATTTCTGGTTTAAATTAACACACATGAAATGGAGCAAGAGCAAGAATAGGTGAGTTGCATTATTGAACAGGTCTCCCTTTGCTTGCTTGCTCCATCAGAGACTCAGAGTGAAGAGAAGAAAATTTAGGCTTGGAAGTTAAGCTTTCAGGTTAGAGATTTCATTTCCAGGATCTTAGAGGTGTCTTTCTTGAGCCAATCAGTAGCTGAGAGTCTGAGAGAAAATTGTCTTCTGTGAGTTTTGGTACAAGTGACACCATAGAGTGTGATGGGCATGAACATGGCTATGGTGTACATATGCATTTGTGGCACTGTACCCTTGCGCTGCCACATGCACCACCCCAAATGGCTCTATGAGGGGCCAAAGCATTCAGGCAGGAAGGTGTTTGAGTACTTGACTCCATTTAAGGATAACATTGAGAAGTAGACAGCCAGCTCATTCTTTAGGCAAGTTTCCCACAATATTATCATTGAAAGTAAAGTTGTGATAAAGAGTTTGAAGATAACTTTCTGGAAAATATCTATGAAATGAATGCTCTTTTCTGATGATCAATAAATAACTAGAGCGAGTCAGACATGACATCTGGGTAAGAAAGGAGACTGACCATGCCACTTACCTGAAAAGATGGGGCCTCACCATTTCAGAAAGAGGTCATGGAAGAACCTGAAATCAGAGTCAACAGCAGGCTGTGCCATCCAGACCATAGCTTTTTATTCCCTGGAGGATGGATTATTAAAACAACAGGTTCTTTGGCTATCTTAATTAAGCATCATGATCAGCTCTTAATTATTTGTGTGACCATAAAGGAAAAGAGTGGTAAACAGTTGAGAATAGAAACTAGTTTAGAATATATTTGAATAGAGAGTATACTGTCTAACTAAATATAGTCATAGTTAGTTCAGATATAATAGAATATATTTAGTTTGGGATATATATATATATATATTTAGTAAGAAATACAACAATAGAAACCTCAAAAACTATGCCACCCCTTTTTTATGAGGATATAGATGTATCACTTAGGAATTGAGTTATAGTAATAACAACACTCAACTGTTGAGTTCCTACAATGCTCAAAGGCAATGGACTGAGCACTTTTTCTGTTATCTCACTTAGCTCTCACAAAAACTCCAAGAGGAAGTACCATAATTTTTCACAGATAATCCTGTAGATACAGTGTGAATACTGTATTCCCAGTGAACCACTAAGTCAAATTTTTTAAAAAGTCACAAAAATTAAAAGTTACTTCCAATTACTTACCAATTAGTAAGGAAGCAAGTTTATTTGTTACCATTACCACTGCTGATAATCAGCTCACAGAAAGTTAAGGATTAATTTCTCTTGAATATTTTCATCGAAAATGTCATAATGACTGAAGAGGAAAAAAGTCAAAGCAAACAACTCGGAGAGTATTACCTTGATTATGCTCAACTGTGCAGAAACAAAATGATAACCAGATATATCATCTGTGCAATATGTTTTTCTTACCTACATAAGTCCTGGACTGGGAGTCTTTATATCAACCCTGACAGCTATGTTCTAGGCATCATGTCAACATGGCAGGTATCTCAATTTTTAAGTCAGTGGTGATCAAACTTTCAAATATATTAAAATCAGCCAGGGTGCTTAATAAAAATTTCACACCAGCATTTGTGATTCATCACTTCTATTTCTGATGCAGGTAGTTCTGGGTCTACTCTCCCAAGAAATTCTTTCTAGGTGAGAAATGACAGTGAGAGTGCCTGGGGCAGTATCTCAGGACATGGGTCAGGTATTGGCAGAGTATTCATAAAACACCTTATTTATTTGTTTACTTCCCATTTCCTCCCAAATCTCTTGTTCTACCGTCTTCCATCTTCAATTCAAATTCCCAATGGACTCTCTTCCCCGCCGTCAGATCTGTTTATGGTATCAACAAGCAGTTTCTTGCTTGTTGACTGCCCAGTCTCAGCCTCTGAAGGTTAAAAGCTTTATTTAGATATTTTACCCATATCTAAACCCCAAACAGTCAAAAGTCTCTCAATGAACAAACTCATTCAGAATTTATAAATGATTCTCCTTCTGTTTCAGGCTTTTTGAGGAAGTGTGGATTCTATTCTGTTGGCAGGGACCATAAAACCCTGAGTCTGAATTGAGACTTGGTCACTTGCATGTTGCATAATTTTGAGCAAGTAGTAACTCAAGGAGTAACTTGAGCAAAGTAAATAGTTATTTTGCCTAGTTGTTTAGATAACTCAATGAGGTCATTCATTTATTAAATAAATATATATATAATGTATCTACCTGTGTCAGGTGCTAGTGGGGATACATCATTAAACAATATAAAGTCCTTGCCCTCAAGGAGCTTATAGTGTAGAGAGAAAGGAAGGCAACTGCAAATAGGTAATATAATAGTGGGTTGGAATTAAGTACTGTGAAGACAAATAAAGCAGGGTGTTTAGACAAAGAGCAATTGCCATGGGTGGTGGGGTGGCAGGGTAATGGGATACGCTATTTCAATTTAGAAGTGAGATAATATATGTAAAAGTAAGTGAATACTTGTGCAGATGTCCAGGTCATACTGGTTAAATATGAGCTCACCCAAGTCTTCCTTGTTTCCTAGCTATGTATTCCTTTTCCCTGTTGGGTAGACATCCTTATTATCTTTCAGTTATTTAGGTTTCTGTCAAATTATAGTCCATATGAAATGAGCATTTACAAAACATTTTAGTAACTAAAATATGAGGGGGAACCCCCCCAAAACCTGGAATTATTGGAGGGTGAGCCCCTTATAGTGCAGGCTTCCCCTACTATGTGTGTTCTAGGAACCCATCAGCATCGGTGTACTAGCTAGTGCTGTTGTTAGTGGCTGCATTTAGCTTCAGTGAACTTTTTTTGGAGATTCTTTGAACACATTTGCCCATTTCATGATGGGTGATTTATTAGCACATCTGTCCACATCACGAATGAGTGTTAGCAGCTTTTGACCCAAAATGGCATAATCCCCATGCCCCACCTTCCCTATTTACCCAATCTTGCCCTGAGCAACCTTTTTTGTTTGTTTGTTTCCTTGAATGAAAAAAGTCCTCAAAGGGAAATGTTTTGTCCATGCAAAAGAGGTAAAATGGCAGAAGCACTAAAAGGCATCAAAACTGACAAATTCAGAAACTGGTTTGAGCAGTGGTAAAAGCGTCTCGACAGCAGTATTGCATCAAATGGAGAGTACTTTGAAGGTGACTGAAGTTTAAACATGTAAGAATAAATGCATAATTTTTTATAAATACATTCTGAGATTTTGAGGTCCATCCTTATATATATGAGACATCTCTTGTCTATAGTCAAAGAGAACATATACATTAATATATTTAATTCTCTAATATTTATTAGTAATCTATGATATATCAGACAGTTGCAGATACAGAAATTGCAGATATAGAGGTAAACAAGATGAATATACTCTGAATTGTCATTGATCTTTCTTTCTGTGGAGCCAACAGATATTCAACTACCAGGGAAGGTGCATATTAAACACCAAGTGCACAATTAATGATTGAAACAGTAAATTCTATCAAAAATTAAAAGTGATCTATAAATAACATAAAAACGTGACCTAATTGAGGGGGTGATGGTAAGAAAATACTTCTCTAGGAAGAAAAATTTGAGCAATGCTTCAAAAGGAGAATGTGAGTTAACTAGACCCGAGTGAAGGGAGTGGATTGGGCCAGGTGAGAGGCTTCAGGAAGAAAGTTAGCATGTCTTCCCAGACAGGAAGGAACAGAGAGTTTCTAAATGAGTTAAAAAAACTTATCTATAAAAAAAAAATTAGCATGCACACTGGTAGGAATGGACTGGAAGAGGCAATCTTGAAATGGAAGAACTGGGCTTTTGACCTAGGGTTTAGAAAGATTAGGGGTAAAAATGGACATGTGGTAATATCGATTGGATGTGGCAGGTGGAAGTGTTGACCCTCTTGCATGTGTTGGGCTTTCCATGTGCAATTGGGGAAAGAGACTGTTCATCACAACATTGTTGATCTTACTTATATCATCTTGTCCTTAGGCAGTAGGAATAATCCTGTGTCTTTGTTGTATACACAATGTGGTGTCACTGAAAAAGCAGTGAATCGAAAGTCAAGAAATTTATGTCATGATACCAACTCTTTCACTAACTAGTCTAATAAGTTTCTTAATGACTTGGTGTAGATAGATTTCTGTTATTTGAAAAACTATTAGATCATAAAGTGTCTAAAACTGTGTTTCTAAGTTTTTATGGTGGTTCCTGCTGTTCTAATGAGGTTAAGTAAATTAAAATTTAATTAAACAGTATTTTGGCATTCATTAAATCATAGTAACCTAGCTAATCAAGCTAAAATTCTAGGCATTCTCCTTGAATCCTTTCCCGTAAGTACTGCCTCTGATTTTGCGTCAAGCCTTATCAAGTCTTCCTTCAAAACATATCTTGTTTTTTTTTTTCTATTTTCTTTATTACTGCTACTATTGCCCTAGTCCATGTCTTTATTCATTCTTTCCTGGACAATTGCAATATTATCCTAACAGATCTCATTCCTTCCTCTTGTACATGCTCTATAAAAGGTGGAGCCTTTTAAAAATGTAAGTCAGATTATGCAACTCTAATGCCCCAAACTCTCTACTGGATTTCTGTTATATTTAGAATAAAATCTGAGCACCTTACTTTTTCTTATGAAACCCCCTTTGCTTAGCTCCTACCTGCTTCTTTTTCCTAATCAACTTAACTCCTTTGATCAGCATACAGGCTGTATCTATACTATATTTCTTTCTTTCCCTGGAACTTGCCAATCTTCTTGGTACCTTATCAGGCTCTTCCTTTTGTCTAGAAGGTGTTTTCTTGGCTCACTGAATGATTGGTTTCTCCTTGCCATTCAGCTCTTATCTTAGAAGTTGCTTCTTTGGGCAGATTTATCTGACCAATCCAATGATCACCTAATAACTAATTATGCTGTGTATTATAATTTTCCACAGATCATTTATCACTATATGGATTGTTCCTTGACTGGCTAGTTATCTCCCACTAGAATATAAGGTCAGTGAGAGAAAGGACTTCGTCTGCTTGTCATCATGTCCCCACTGCAAAATAGTCTTTCATATATCAAATATTAGTCGGGCGTGGTGGCAAGCATCTGTAGTTCCAGCTACTTGGAAGGCTGAGGCAGAAGGATCGCCTAAGCCTAGCAGGTCGAGACTGCGGTGACCATGAGCGTGCCACTGCACTCTAGCCTGGGCAACAAGAGTGAGACTCCAACTCAAAAAAAGAAAAAATCACACAGAAAACATTCAATAAATAAATGAATTAATGAGGACATATCAGGAAACAAGACACGGTTCTTGCATTCAAGGATTTTACAATCTATCAAAGTATATAGTATATTATACTGTCAGGCTTATGAGTGGTTAAGAAGTTAATATTTCTTAAGTTTAACCTTAAAGTTTTTTCTCACAGTCTTTGAAGCCTGTTTAGTTGCTGCTACATTAAACACACATTCCATTTCTTTTGGAGTAGGGTAGATCAGCCTATAAAAAAAGATAAACACAATGATAAAAATATTGTTGGACTTTTTGTTATATCCAAATAAATAATCTCTGTCCCCAAGCTATTAGTATTGCTGGTACTATATTATGCTTTTTAATGCGCAACAATTTTGGTAGGATGTCAAATATTTTTCCAGTGTTTAATGAAATATTAAAACACCATGATCTAAAAGGCCCTGTAGGGGATTCTAGCTTTCAGGCAAGTCAGAATACTTAACAACTGTTTTGCCTCTAAACTATTGTGATCTCTTGACACCGTTGTCCTGCAGTTTCCCCATCTGTAAAAAAATATTCCGATAGAAATCTTTTATTTTCAGGTAGCATAGGAGGCAGCAAGTCAGATTCTTCCAGTCTAATAGCTATTCCCTAGAGATCATTGAGGAGCCTTGAAAAAACATCTATTGCCTTAGCTAGTGAGAGATCATTTACTGCACCGCTGTTCTGAGGGCAGGCTTCCAGCTCAGCATCATGTGAGAGCATTGTAAGGTTTTATTTTTCTTAATGTTATTTTCCCCACCAACCTTCTAGAATGTCTGAAATGTCTACCACAAGAATGGTTCCTTTGGGTTAAGAGGTTATCTCCAGGGAGACATGTTTAAAATGAACTTCCTTGTGTAGATAACACATGAGTGCCATTTAGCACATGTGCACTGACTGGGTGATTAGAATAAAGGTTGCCTTTCAGAGGAATATTTGAGCTAAGGGAATGGAATATGTTATTTTCTGTTCCTTCCTTCCATGAGTCTATCTACTCTTGAAGCAATTACAGAGTACTTCTATAATCAAAACCTATGCTAGGCAATAGTTAAAATTTAAAAAAAATTAAAAGCCGCTCTCTCAAAGAACTTTCAGTGTGATGGGGTTGAGGAGCATGTAAAAGTGAGCGATTACAAAGACAAAATGAAATAAAGAGATGAGATTATAAGGACAGGAGCAACTCATGTTTGCGTGGAATATTGGGAACAACTCTTTGAGGAAATTGGATTTTTCTTGAGCTTGAATCAGACTTTGAAGAGCAAGAAGGAGTTCAACAGACAGAGGTAGGTTGATTGGGGTACGAGTAGGAAAAAAGAGTGCTTCCTAATCTGAAAGAACAACATAAGCAAAGGCAGAGTGAATTTTGGTGAAAGTTAGAATTTAGGAAATCTTTGGAGAGTGAGGTTTTTCCTATGAACTTTTTTCATTTGCTTTATTGAGGTATGATTGGCATAATAAACTGCATATATTTAGAGCGTGATATTTGATTAGTTATAAGCATGCACCTGGAAAATCAACACCACAGTACATTCCATTACTCTTCTAAAGTCTCCTTGAACCCCTTGGTAATTCCTTCCTTTGAATCCTTTAAGGAACTACTGTTCTGATTTCTGTCACTGTAGATTAGTTTGCATTTTATGGAATTGTATATAAGTAGAATCATACAGTATACTCTTATTTTGGTTATGGTTTGTTTTACTTAGCAAAATTACTTTGAGACTGACAAATGTTGTCTGTATCTATATATAGTTCATGCTTTTATATGGTTGACTAGTATTCCATTATCTGGATATACCACAATTTACTTATCTGCTCACCTATTAGTGGAAATTAGGGTGTGTGTGTGTGTGTGTGTGTGTGTGTGTGTGTGTGTGTGTGTGTGTGTGTTTCTAGCTTATGGGTATCACAAACAAATCTGTATTAACATTCAGGCAAAACTCTTAACATGAATGTAAGCTATCATTTCTCTTAGGTGAATAGCTAGGAGTGGAATGGCTTGGTTGTATGATGGGCATATGCTTAACATTTTCAAAAAACTACTGTTTTACAAAGTGGCTGCATCATTTTACATTCCCACTAGCAGTACATGAATATTTTAGTTCTGTATTTTTGTCAACACGTTGTATAGTTAGGCTTTTTAATGTTGGCCAATGTAATAGATGTGTAATTGTATCTAATTGTGGTTTTAATTTGCATTTCTCTAAAAAATTAGTGTATTTTTCATCAGATCTTCCTTGGTGAAGTGTCTGTTTAAATGTTTTAACCATTAAAAATTATTTTGTGGTAAAAACACTTAACATGAGATCAAATTTTGATAAATTTGATAAACTCTTGATAAATTTTTAAGAGTACAATACATTATTGCTGACTATAGGTACAATGTTGTTTATCAGATCTCTAGAGCTCATTTATTCTGCTTCACTGAAACTTTATGCCATTGATTAGTGGCTCTTCCTTCCCCACCCCATGCTCCTGACCTTGGTAATCACCATTCCACTCTTTGATTCTATAAATTTGACTACTGTAGATACCTCATATAAGTAGAATCATGTAGTATTTGTGACTAGCTTATTTCAATTAGCATAATGTCCTCAGGGTTTGTGCTTGATATTGCATATTGCAGAGTTTTCTTCTTTTTAAAGTCTGAATAGTATCCCATTATATGTATACATTACAACTGTATCCATTCGTCTGCCAATGGGTGTTTAAGTTGTTTCCACATGATGGCTATTGTAAACAGTGCTGCAATAAACCTTTAAGTGCTCAAATCTCTTTGAGTTCTGATTTTAGTTCTTTATATAAATACCTAGAAATGGGATTGCAGATTGTATAGTAGCTCTGTTTTCATTTTTTTTGAGGACACACCACACTATTTTCTACAGTGGGTGTACCATTTTGCATTCCCACCAACAGTGTGCAAGGTTTCCAATTTCTCCACATCCTCACCTTCACTTGTCTTTCTTTTTTTCCTAAAATAATCATCCCCACAGATATGACATGACATCTCACTGTGACTTTAATTTGCATTTCCCTGGTGATTTTGATGCTGAGAATTGTT
Source organism: Cephalopachus bancanus (assembly GCA_027257055.1). Taxonomy (NCBI): domain Eukaryota; kingdom Metazoa; phylum Chordata; class Mammalia; order Primates; family Tarsiidae; genus Cephalopachus; species Cephalopachus bancanus. The sequence goes on along the minus strand of JAPVLO010000009.1, from coordinate 8,094,756 downwards.
TTTCATCCCTGCTGGTCATTTGCATGTTTTCTTTGGAGAAATATCCATTAAGTTATTAATTTTTTTTTGTTTTTTTTCTTACTATTACATTGTAGAAGATGCTTAGATATTCTGGATATTAACCCCTTATCAGATATATTTGCAAATATTTTCTTCCATTCCATAGGTTGCCTTTTTACTTTGCTGGTTATTTCCTTTGCTATACAGAACATTTTTGTGTGCTGTAGTTCCAGCCTGTTTATTTTTGCGGGTTTTTTTCCACCTGTGCTTTTGGTATCGTGTTCATAAATAATTGTCAAGACCAATGTCACAAAGCTTTTACTCTAGTTTTCTGAGTTTTGCAGTCCCAGTGTTCTTATATTTGTCTTTAATCCATTTGGAGTTGATTTTTGTGTATGGTGTAAGATAGAGGTACTGTTTCATTCCTTTGCATATGGATAGCCAGTTTTCCCAGTCCCATTTGTTGAAGACACCATTATTTCTCCATTGTGTGTTCTTAGTACGCTTGTGAAAGACCAGTTGATCATACACATGTAGATTTATTTCTACCATTTGCCCATTTTTTAATTGAGTCTTTTGAGTTTTTTTTTTTTAATTAAGTTTTGAGAATTCTTTGGACACAAATCCTTGGCTGGCTATGGGATTTACAAATATTTTCTTCTAGTCTGGGGCTTGTTTTTTCATTATTTTAACCATATTTTTTGAAGAGCACACATTCTTAACTTTGATAAATATCAGCTTATTCATTTTTGTTTTTATGGATATATCACTTTTTTGTGTCTAAAAATATTTGCATAACCCCAAATCACAAAGATTATTATTTTTTAAAGAAGTTTTATAATTTTTGATTTGATATTTTGGTCTATGACTCATTTTGAGTTCATTTTTTATGTGGTATGAGATATGGATTAAAATTCATTTCTTTTAATGATCTATTTGCTCAAAATGGTACCATTTGTTGCAAAGACTATTCTTTCTCCACTGAAATTCCTTTGCATATTTCTCAAAAATCAATTGTCCATATACAGTTGGAAGTATGGTCTTTTTGTTCTGTTTCATTGACCAAGTCAAGTATCTTTTTTAAAAAAGTTTTAAAGCAAAGTTTATTTAGAAATTAAATTGGGGGGGGAGAGAGACACACACACGCACAGAGAGAGAGAGAGAGAGAGAGAGAGAGAGAGAGAGAGAGAGGAGGTTCACCTCCCCAAGATAGGGGAGGGGGTCAAAACTAAGAAAACATGGTGATCATAGCTCAAAGAGCTATGTGGAGACACTAGAGTTTAACAAAGCAATGGCCCTAGTCAAGTATCTTTTTTTTTTTTTTTTGAGTTGGGAGTCTCACTCTGTCTCCCAGACTGGAGTGCAGTGGTCACTCCCGGCCACCGCAGGCTCGACCTGCTGGGCTCTGGCGATCCTTCCGCCTCAGCCTGGAGGCGACAGGTGGAACGACAGGTGCGCGCTATCACGCCCGGCTAATTTCTTGATTTATTGTAGAGATGAGGTCTCGCCTGCCCAGGCAGGTCTCGAACCCGCGGGCTCAGGCAATCCACTCACCTCAGCCTCCCAAAGGCGCGGGATTACAGGCTGAGCCACCGAGCCCAGCTAAGTATCTTTAATCAATAAAGATAGTTTTGTGTTTTCATAATGTCTTGAAATCAGATAGAATTAGTTCATCAACTTTGTATTCTCTTTTCAAGATATTTTGGATATTCTAGACACTTTGCATTTTCACAACCAGTTTGTCAATTTATATAGAAAATCCTGCTGGAATTTTTATTGGCACTGAGTTGAATCATAGATCAGTTTGAGGGAAGTTCACATGCTAACAATATTGAGTCTGACCAATAAGAAAGGTATATGTATTCATTTATTTAGTTCTTAGTTCTCTTAGCAATGTTTTTTTGCACAGCTCTTGCACAAATTGTGTAAGATTTATCTTTAAGTATTTCGTGTTTTTTGATGCTACTATAAATTATATTTTTAAAAAATTCATTTTTCAGTTCATTGGCGGTATATAGAAATTAAATTGAGTTTTGTATTTCTTTATCTTTGTCAGTGAATAAAGGCAGTTTTATTTTTTCCTTTTATATTTAAATATCTTTTATTTCTTTTTCTTGCCCTGCTGAAATGACTAAAACCTCCAGTACAATGTTAAGTAAGAGCAAACATCCTTGCCTTGTCCTGATCTTAGGGAAAATAATTGTCTTTCACCATTGTTATGGGATGAATTGTGTCCACCTCTGGTTCATATATTGAGATCTTTACCTCCAGCGTCTCAAGACATGACTGTCTGGAGGGAAAGCCTTTAAAGTGGCAAGTAAGGTAAAATTAGGGCACATGGATGGGCCTTAATCTGATAAAACTGTTGTCTTTATAAGAAGAAATTAGGACCCAGATGTGTGTAAGTGTAAAGACTGTGTGAAGACAGAGAAGACAACCATCTGCAAGTCAGGGAGAGATGTCTCAGAATGAAACCAACCCTGCTGACATCTTGATCTTGGATTTCTAGCCTCCAGAACTGTGAGAAAAATTGATTTTTGTTGTTTAACCCACCCAGTATTGTGTTATGGTAGCCCTAGAAAACTAATACAATCATTAAGTATGTTGTTAGCTATATGTTTTTTTGTAGATGCTTGTTATCAAGTTTAGGAAGTTCTATTTTCTTCCTCGTTTGCTGAGTGTTTTTCTTTTTTTTTTAAACAGGAATATATGTAGAATTTGTCAATGTTTTTCTGAATATATTGAGAAGACCATATGGTTTTTATTTTTTAGTTTGTTAATATGGTGAATCAAATGGATTGCAAGAGTGATTTAGTATGCTGTAAAAAATCTTATGTTCAGGAATTAATATATTTTTCAGCTCTTCCTATAGTATAAATGAAGCAAAAACTTAATTAGTCACAAGTCAGCCTATGTAGGTTGGTAAAACTCTCTGTAGGGTTTCATAAGCTAGAAGGGAAACAGTGAGATTGAATGATGAATAGTTATACTCAAAATTGATTGTAATCTGAACCTTCAATTTACATAGAAAACTTTAGAACTTGGCTTTGAAACAGAAAGTGGATAACAGGAAAATGAGGAAAGTAGCAAAAACAAATAAAACCCACATATTTAAAATATGGTTTGGAGTTCAGTTTGCTTTTTGTTAAATTTCTTATATTCGTCTGTATTCATAATAGGGGTATGAAGAATGGGTAGTTGTGTAGAACATGCTAAGAAACCTCAAGAAGATGTCTTTCTCCCCTACCAAAATACCTATAATACTTTATTAGCAGTATTTATTATTGTTTCTTTGATTTAGCTTTGCCTCTTTTAAAATTTGATTTCTTTTGGAGAGCCAACACTTTGGGCTGTTTAGCATTCACTAACAGTTTTAATTGATTTACTTTTTCCTCAGGGTCATTTGACTGAGATCAGAGAACTAAGGATCTAAGAATCTTATTAATTGAGGGAAGGCAAATTTTGATGAATAGAGCAATCTTAACTCAAGACACATCTGGCTAAGGGTGGGGCTGGGAGCTGGTAAGAAGGAAAGTGACTCATTCTAGGAAACAGAGTGAAGTCTAGAAAGGGAAGTGAAAGATCTCCAAAGGTGTTATCTAACAAAACAAATACATATGCTGACTCTTATTTGCCAGACTTGTGTCTGGACATAAGTTTGAATAAGACAGCACTTTTATTTTTTATTTATTTATTTATTTTTGAGTTGGAGTCTCACTCTGTCACCCAGACTGGAGTGCAGTGGCCACTCCCGGCCACCGCATTCTTGACCTGCTGGGCTCCAGCGATCCTTCCGCCTCAATCTCCCAAGTAGCTGGAACTATAGGCATGCGCTTCCACGCCCAGCTCATTTTTGATTTATTGTAGAGATGAGGTCTTGCCTGCCCAGGCGGGTCTCGAATTCGCGGGCTCAGGCAATCCACTCACCTCAGCCTCCCAAAGGCGCGGGATTACAGGCTGAGCCACCGAGCCCGGCCAAGACAGCACTTTTAAACAGGAGTGGGGATGGGAGTGAAGGTGCCAAACGGTGTGAGAGAGATTCAGGGAGATTGGGTGGAAACAAGAGGGTGATATTAAGTGCCTAGAGTTGTCACAAAGATGTGTTCAAAGTTAGACTGGAGCATGTTGGAAGCAGCCACTGAAAGAGTGTCAGAAAGGGGGAGTTGGTCATGAAAGCCCTATGAGGAAACAAATTAATCATTCTAATACGGTTTTGAGGATCACTGGATATTTCCACAACATTTTAATTATGGAAGAATATCAAGTTATTGTCTACATTGTATGATTCTAGGGCAAGATGCTAAAAATGAAAAAAAGCTCGTAGAAAAAGTAGACTATCCATATAATACTTGGAGTACCAAATGTCTCTGGGCATTCCAGTTAATGGCAGATTCCTTGATCATGGATCAACTTTAACCCATTAATGACATTTATTGCTAAACGTGTACAACAAGATAGCATAGTAAAGTACAGTAAGAGCAAGGGCCCTGAGTTACATCATCTGTGTTCAAATTCTGGCCCCATTTCTTATTACTTATGTGACATTTGGGAAAATTGACTTTCCTTTGCCTCAGTTTCCCCATTTGGAAAATAGAGTTAATAGTTGTTTTTTTTCAAATTAGGATCAATTGAGTTAAATATGCAAAGTGCTTAACACAATGCTTAGCACATATGAGCACTCAGTAAATATTAGATATTTTTAGTATAATTTGCATATGTAACATATAAACATACATAAAATAAAGATATATGTATTCATGTATTTATATGTATATGTATGCCTATAAATATATTATGTATATATGTCTGTACTATATAGATATACACAGAGAATGAGTATCAGTGTATATGCCTACATAGACATAAACACACACACACACACACACACACACACACACACACACACACACACGGGGGGGGAGGGAGGGAGAGAAAAAGAGAGAGAGAATGAGTATCAGTATAGAACATGGGTTTGGGAGAATAGTCCTAAATTTATATCTTGATTCTGCTATGTATTTATTGAGTCTCGTTTTTGATTGGACAATAGATATAATAAACTTTGTAGGGTTATTGTGAGAATTAAGTGACATAAATATTGCCTATTGCCTCATTGATTATCTGGTTATTAGTAGACACTTAATAGCTATTTTTTATTATCATTACATAGTTTTGAATAGCCATCTCTGATCATAGATCTTTTTAGAACAACCTTCATAAAACTATTGCCAGAAAATATTAAAGAAGTATTCCTATGAATTTAGTAATTTCCTTATACACTATAGACTGGGCCCAAATAAACTCTTTTTCTTAAATTGTTCATTTCTATCTCTGTTTCAAGGAAAAGAGAAATGAAAGTAAGATATATGGTAGTATGATCGGAGCACTTAGCTACAAGTTAGGCTTTTATTGACTGTATCTTACTAATACAATTATTTGTGTATTTAAAAATGTATGTTGATCTCTAATCAGTGGAGAGAAGATAGAATAAGTCTCATTAAATAATATTGGTATTGGGATGATAACAGTGTATTGGAAAAAAATAAAGTTTGATTTATAGTTTATATAATATACTATGAAAAATTTCAAATGTATTAAAGCTTTAAACGTAAACTGTAAAACTATAAAAGTAATACAGTAGAAGAAAAAATATAGGTGAATCACTTTTTTAACTTTGGAGTCAGGAAGGGTTTCTAATATGACTAAAAATTCAGAAGTCATAAAAGAAGAAACTGATAAATTTGAACACATTAAAACGATATGTATCATTAGAGTTATAGTTACTATATTATATATATGCAGCAAAAGCTTCTATGAGGTAAAAATTTAAAAGAATAACACATTGGGAAAATAATCTGCAACTCTTATTATGAATAGAAAATTAATCTCCCCAATATATACAGAACTCCTGTAAGTTAATAAGAAAAATACTAGATGTGTTTTTTAAAAGTGGGCAAATAATATAGACAGACACTTCACAGGAAAAGAAGCATAACTAGGCTTTTAAAAATGTAACAAATGTTCACAGTCAATGATAATAAGATACATGCTAATAAAAGCAGTATTTAATCTATCAGCTTAAAATGGTACAATAGCTATAAAGAATAATTTGGCATTATCTATCAAAATTATAAATACAGTTTTCCTTGGACCTAGAAATTTTGCTTCTCAAATTTAAAAAATTGCACAAATAGAGGATGAGTTAGATATACACTTATTTGTTATAACCTTGTTTGTAATAGAAAAGTTTGAAAATAACCTGTGTCTATCAATACAAGACAGAATAAATAAATGAGCTGTTCCTTACAATGTAATACAAGGTAGCTCTAAAAAAAAAAAAAAAAAACCAAACATATTCTATCTACTGAAATGGAAGGCTTTCCTCTTGTATTGGATAGTAAAAACAAAAGATCTAAACAAATGTATATAATATTCTATATTTTGTATAAGACAGTGGGAAGGATCTGAATATAAATGAGAAAAATGCAAATATAAATTTATATTTGTCTATAATTGCATAAAAAACTTCTGAACAGATACATAAGAAACTAATAAAATTGGTTACCTTTGGGGGTAACAGGTGGCAAGCAGGGCAGACAGAAGTAAGCGTGAGAGTGAGACCTTTCCTGTGTTGCATATTTTAATGTTGTTTTAATTTATTACTAGGTATGCATATTACCTACTCAAAAATGAAATAGAATAAAATAAATTTCTTCTTTTTTTGAATCAAAGTTACAATCTTTCCACAATCATGGAAAGTTAAGGATAATGAGTTATTTTTCTTGAATTAGTTTAGTCTTGCCACTTCCTATTTCATCTTATTATTAATTTTCCACAAAACCTCAAAGAACATAATGAATCCGGAGTTCATCAGGAGATGATGAAGTGATCCAGTCGGCCACAGGCAAACTTGGACCAATTAAAAAAAATTTCCTCCTAATCCTTTAATAATTTCAATTTCCTTTGTTAATCCTATTTCCCTGAAAAAGCAAATCACCCAGATGGTGCTAATTTAGTATCAGTTGTCAATACGCATGCTAGACGGGCAGTGGCATGAGATTAAGTTCCGGTATAAACCACCTTACGACAAACAAGATAATTTCTTACGAGTATTCGTTTATGATTGGAAATAGTGCTCCATGTCATGTATGAAGTTCAAAAACTGGCAAACGGAAAAAAGAGATTTGACAATGAGATATTTTACTGGAAAAGGCCAAGTGTTTGATATTTTTGGCCTACACAGCTGATTAGCTCAGTAGAGTCAAACAACAGATTTAATTTTATCAAATTAACCTATGTTCAATGTACAGAATTAAAAATGATTTTTTCTATTATTAATGTCTTAAATGTTACCCCTTGTACTTTAAAATAAAATGCATGGCTCAACCTTATGATTGAAAGATGAGATGAGGCTTGAACCAGTAAAAATAGATTTTTTAAAGGAGAAGTTATTTTGAGTGGAGTGCTAGCTGTACTAGACAAATTCCGTCGGGCCTCCTCTTCAGTCTTGTCAAAGCTTAGCACAGTCCAGAAGGCACTAGTGTGTATGCCAAAAAATCAGAGCAGCAGCAGTTAAAAAAAATAAGTGCACTAAGAAATATTAAATGGAAAGCCAATGCCTATAAATAAAGAGGCAAGTGAGCACTAATCAATCATAAGTAACTCTGAACAGAAAATAGGAGTTGGAAGGGTGAGAGAGATTTCACATACAACATATGAGACTAGATACACATGATTTAATTAAACTGTGTTCTTTCTACATAAGACTCAAAAATCTCTAAATGTTAAGAAAAACTGGAGTATAGAAATGCAACGTCTTGCTTTGCAATCTATAGCGGATGAGTAGCAAGGCATATGCCAGCAGCAGAAATAGAAGCAGTTGATGAATCCTGGGTGAGTGGAATGTTTCATTATCTGTATCTGTTTCTTGCTATCTCTCTCAGCTTTGTGGCTCTCCCTACAGGGCCAGACCCTGTCCATTATGAACAATAGCAACTTCCACACTTTGGAGTTTGGAGTTTAAAAAAAAAAATCATTAAACAGAACACAAAACTAATTTGAATGAATATTCCATAAATACAACCACAAGTTAAAATAATTTAATTAGTAAATAAAATAAATGTTGGAGAGATCAGAGGGAAGATAGGAGGAAGGAAGAGGAAGAAGGTGGTTAGCACAAGTGTAAGAAGAGGAAGAAGGTGTTCATGGCTGCCTACTTGCCACCTTATAAAAAAAACAGAAAAACAAACAAAAAAACCTACACAGTTAACTCTAGACATTGTCTAGTTGCCCTTAAAGGCAAATCTTGTCTTAGGAAATTACTTATGCTGCTCAGCAGAATTCGACCATATGGCCTTCTTTCTAGAAGGGAACTTGAATCTTTTCAAGTAAGAGGCCCACTCAGCCCTACGACATTTAGATTCCAAGAAATAGATAAGGTTTATAAAAATATGCTCCACTGGCTTCTTGGATATCCATAATTTTATGTCTTGAATTAAGTCTGAAAAAAAGGAATTATTCTCTCTTATATATACTTAGGTTTTAAAATAAAGGGGATTTGAAATTCTGGAATTAAAATCTGAGAGATTTTCTAAGATCTATATCTATATTTATGTCCGGTCTATGTCTACGTCTATGTCTATGTCTACGTCTACGTCTATGTCTATGTCTATGTCTAAGTCTATGTCTACGTCTCTCTCTATTTCACTACTATTGTTCACTCTCAATTCTATGAAACTGGAGAATGTAATAACATACCAGAAACCAGAATGAGTTTTACTCTTATCACAAACACTGGAAGGCATAAAGCTAAATCGATATATTGGAACCAAAAATCAGTTTTCCAACCTAATAAATGACAGCCAGGATGCTGAAGGGAAAAGGGTTATTTTTAAAAACAAAGATGATTTTGATGGTAAGTAACTCTGATGATGGTTTGCAAAAATGGCTCATGGGAAAGGCACACATACTGCTAATAGATTGACTGAAAAGAAAAACATTATTATTGGTGTTTTTCTCCCCTACCAGATCTAGTGATATCACTACTGCAATCTGTTATTTATGTAGAAAGGCAGTAAACAGTGGAAAGGAGAGTATCTGTACGGGAACATCTTCTCTGAGAAGTTGCTTGAAAAATAAGCATGTGATGAACATGTGAAAAGCGTTTATGCATTTGGCAGCATATAAATTCTCTGAACAGTAGGGGCTAAAACATGGGGCAGATAAAGGAAATGAAGGATTAGATCCAGATAATCAATGGGACTTTTGTAACATACTTATTTAACAAAAGGCTGGGACTACAAGCAAACACCTTAAATGGAACATAGCCTGAAATGAAAATGTAAAAGTTAGGTTTAGACTTAAAATTTTAAGATTCTGAAATTTTGCTTTATCACATTGTAATCTACAGCTAGCAGAAGGACATGGCTGTGTCGTATTTCTATGCTTCCAAACAACTAAACATGGCCTCTCTATGAAGATCATTTATATTTGGTGTTCTCAACTTTGGCACTATTGACATTTTGTGTCAGATATTGCTTTGTTCTAAAGGGTTGTCTTGTCTGACTTGTTCATTTAGGATGTTTCACAGAATCTCGGCCTCACTCACTGTGTGCCAGCAGTATCACCCCGGTTGTGACAACCGATAATGTCTCCAGATATTGCCAAATGTTCCCTGAGCAGCAAAATTTCCCTTAGTTGAGAACCATTGCTCTCTATCCATTACTTACTAGAAAATCAAGCAAATCTAAACATTATAAAATGACCTTTTAGATAGTATATGTACTTTAAAAGAATCACCAATTTAGGTGCTTTTTTTCCAATTTAGGCTTTCAATGAATTTATAAAAACCGTATGGATGATGAAACAAATTAAAGTATGGTTGAGAAAATTTCTTTAGCAATGAAAAATGTTGGGTGAAATCTTCAACACTAAACACATTACTCAAAGCCTATTGATTTATATAGGTTAATCTCACCCTTCCTAATTCCAGGTACAACAAAGCACCTTCCAAAGGAGAAAGTGCTGAGACAGGGGAAATCATCAGAAAACCACCCTATTCCTTTTCCTCATTGCCTGACAAACCTACTCTCTAGGGCAAGTGACTTTATTTCTGTTTGCTGTTGGTAATAAAAATTGTTCTGATCACTGTATTCCCAGTTTAGGAATTAAATGCTCAGTTCAGCGTAATAATCAAAATGTGTAATATCATTGAAATGTCCCTCTATCCCAGTTTTGAGAGTTGTCTGCCTGTGGTTAGAATAGCATGGTCTATCTTTTCTATTTCTGCTTGGAGCTTCAATTTCTCCTCTTATCCCAACTCACAAGGTAGATTTCTTGACCTCTAAGCATTGCAGCAGGGAAATGGTAGCCAAAGGAAACCAAAAGCCCTGAGTTAACTGACATTATTGTTGGGTCATCGCTGTCTGGGCTTCTTTCTCTTAGGACTTTTTTTGGGTAAGTTTTTATGGGATCCTTCCTCACCTTGCAAGCACTTGACTGACAGGTTCCTTGCTAACTCCTTTCTTCACTCCTAGGTGGTGACTTGTCCCTGCAGGCAGTTTGCTTCAACAGACTTCTGAAACAACTCTAAGTTAGCTCCCCCTTGCATAACCCACATTTGGAAAGCAGGAGATACTCAAGCATCCTTGGCCCTGACAAGCCTTGGTTGTGTAGAGTACCCCCAGTGCTACCCATTCTCTTTATTCCAGAAGTGGAGCAGCCAGCAAGCCACAGTCTCTCACCTTTTAGGATTTACAACCCACAGAATCCTTCATGTTGCTAGAGTCTCACATCAAAACTCTAAGGGATCCCAGGGAGCCCTCTCTCAGGCTTGAGAGGGAGGAGCAAACTTATGTACCTTTCCCCAAGAAGGTGCATGGCATGATTCATAAGCTAGCTTTCTTCAAAGAAATCTTTCTCCAGGTTCCTACTTTACCCTTTTATACCTGTCAAAATATACTTTTCAAAAATGTTAAAAGCCTAATTCTCATACAAATATGCAGTGAGCACATGCCAAAGATTTATGTTACTCATAACTGAGTGATGAAAATGAGGGATAGTTCAATTGAGGATAAGAGATCTCAAAGTATGTAAGTATAATATAGTTGCTGAAAGAAAGAATGCTGAAATAAGATACAAAAGTTAGACACCAAAATGGCTAATGTCTTACAGAGCAATGGGATGTTATCCTTTGGAGATATTTTTTTCCTATCACGTAGAAGTCATTTGTATTTCTATTGAACACAATTTGTAACTTATCTATCTTCTACAAGTTCTTATCTAATGTCACAGATTCTAGGCCCCAAGCTACCGTAAAGAGGAAAGTTACATTTTCCCTAGAGCAAGGGTAGACAAACTATAGCTGGCAGGCTGAATGAAACTAAGTCTATTTTTATAAATAAAGTTTTATTGGCACATATCCACTCCCATTCAGCAGCCATATTGCCTATGACTGTTTTACACCTCAATGATAGAGTTGAATAGTTGAAATAGAGACTATATCACACAAAGCTTCAAATAGTTACTATAGTATATTATATATTCTATATAGCTATATAGTACTATATATATATATATATATATATATATATTCTATATAGTACAATAGAATAAGCTTGTTGATTTCTACTGTGGAGCATCAGATAGACCCATAGGTGGTATTGATAGGTGATACCTCTGCATATCTTTGAAAGGATGTTCAATCATCCTTTTGCTGTTTTCAAATTTTGGATAATTTTCTTAACATAACCTAGATATAGGTGAAGGGCTAAGAGTTGGAAAACAGGCTTTGGGCTATATTTTTTGCATGCCGTTCTTGTTCCTCAAGTTGAAACTTGAAAATATTTGAGATTCTCAGCTGAGACTGACATTGAAATACTTCCATATAGACATTATATTAAGATATTATCCTGGATAACTTACTTGGTTTTGTATTTTGTTAAAGTAAAAATTTTCCCAACTTTTTGAAAAAATCTACCTATTTTTTTTCTCGGAATTAGCAATCAGTGAAAATTAGAGATGGTAGTAACCACAACTGATTCAAATAATTGTTGAAAATAATTTATTTTACATTTTTGTCATCTTGATTTTGTTTTTCATTGGGGAAACTGCTGCCATTTGTTATTAATTAAATTTAATATTATTGAATCTAGTTTTCTACTGCTCATTTTTAGATTTTTTTGTCGGATGACAATGATGTTTATTGGTGAGTAGTTGAATTTCATTTTTTTCAAAGATTTTTTTCTAGAAATATACATTTGTTCTTGAGTCATAGTGTAATCTGTAATGATGCATGTATATTGTATCTCTTTCCTTAGGAAGTAGTGTGATGATGGGAGAATTTGGTGATGGAAGATTTCTACTTATCTACATCATTGGTATTTATTTGGTCAGCTCATTTAACTCATTTGCTGTTTTTTTTTAACTGTTCAGTAGGGAAAACAGTAAAAGATGTGGTCTCACTTAACTTACAAGGCATTTGAGACAGTGTTTCGTCAATTATGAGGTTATTATGAGCCAATGTTAATTGTGTTACTATTAGTGACAGCAGAAATCTGAGCATTGTTTCAACTATATTTTAACCAATCAGACTTATTAGTACCTCTCAGGCTATAATGGTTGTAGAGCTTAGTTGTCACTTTCTCCAGTGTGCCTTATCAGATCTGCTAGGATTGGGGTTAGGAATGGACCCCTTTGATATCTCTGCCTTACCTCAAAGTACCATGCGTCTCTTTTTGGGTTTTCCAATAGACTTTCAACTCCTTACAGATACAATTTTGCCTCTTATACATACCTGGAATTTATTTATAGTATTTGTTTATGGGTTAATAATTTGAGCCAGGCTCGGTAGCTCAGCCTGTAATCCCGTGCCTTTGGGAGGCCGAGGTGAGTGAATTGCCTGAGCCCGTGGGTTTGAGACCCGCATGGGCAACTTGGCAAGACCTCATCTCAAAAATAAATCAAAAATCAGCTGGGCGTGGTAGTGCACACCTGTAATTCCGGCTACTCGGAAGACTGAGGCGGAAGGATCGCCGGAGCCCAGCAGGTTGAGGCTGCGGTGGCCGGGAGCAGCCACTGCACTCCAGTCTGGGCGACAGAGTGAGGTTCTGACTCAATAATAATAATAATAATAATAATATAATAATTTGTATTAGACAGAAGTATAAAGAGGTAGGCAACATGAATCAGGCAGAGATAACTAATTGCAAAGCAAAAGACACTTGGGCTTATGAAAAATCCTTCTCTTACGAAAACAGAACAAAAAAACTTGATAGTTATAGTGGTAGAAAAAATTATATTAAAGTACTTTTCAGAATGAAATGAGATGGGAGCCGTGGTGAAGGGATGAGGTATGAGCAGAGAGGAAAGAGGCATATCACAAAATAACATACAAGGTGCGTGGTGATTGCCTTAATATTCATGTGGAGCCTTCTGCTTCTCTCAGTACTTCTTCATTTAATACTGTTATGAACAAGTTAAGTACGCCACAGGACCTCATACATACTTAGTTCCAGTGGTGGGTTTAGCAATCTAGGAGTTTTAAAGGCTTTCTGAATAGCCTGTTTTCATGTACTATAAGCCTTGGCAATAATGAGACAAGTGGCAAATAAAGTCACTTGGGCAATACTTTTAAAGATTACTGATATTGTGTTTAAAATATAAAGTTCATGTGGAATGTTTTAATAGTTCGTACTGCTGTTATAACAAATGACCACAAATGTAGTGGCTTAAAACAACACAAACTTAATACCTTATAGTTTGGGAGGTGAGAGGTCCCAAGGCTGTGTTCCTTCTGGAGGAGAAATTGTTCCTGGTCTTTTTCAACCTCTAGAGGCTGCCCACATGCCTAGGCTCCAGCCTCCTCACACTGATGTCTATTTCTGTCATCACATTCCCTTTTCTGACTTTGATCCTTGTGCCTTCCTTTTATAAGGTTCCTCATGATGACATTGAGCCCATCCAGACAGACCGGGAGAAACTGTCCATCTCAAGATATTTAACTTAATAGCATCTACAAATTCCCTTTTGCCACATAAAGAAACATATTCATAGGTTTCAGGAACAAGAATATGGACATCTTGGGAGAGCATTACTCTGCCTATGACAAATGTTTAGAATGCAAAAATTTTCTATGATTCTGCCACCCCAAGGACATTGTTAAAATTTTAGGTATGTCTTTTTTAGAACTTAAAAATATGTGTTTAGCCGGGCTCAGTGGCTCAGCCTGTAATCCCGCACCTTTGGGAGGCTGAGGTGAGTGGATTGCCTGAGCCCGCAGGTTTGAGACCCGCCTGGGCAGTGAGACCTCATCTCTACAATAAATCAAAAAATCAGCTGGGCGTGGTAGCGCATGCCTGTAATTCCAGCTGGAAGGCTGAGGTGGAAGGATCGCCATAGCCCAGCAGGTCGTGGCTGCAGTGGCTGAGAGCGGCCACTGCACTCCAGTGTGGGTGACAGAGTGAGACTCCAACTCAAAAAAAAAAAAAAGTGTTTATATATTACATAGTCTTTTAAAATTATAATTATATTTTAGTATAGCTTAATAATTTTTGCTGAAGAGTATGCCATTACTTTTTTCTTATGTGAAATATATTTTATGACATAATTTTAGAAACTTTACAGCGCTCCATTTTATAGATTGAAGGTAATTTAACTAACCTGCTAGTGATAACTATATAAGATGTTTTTAGGTATTTGTTCCTCAGCACACCCTTAATTGTTTAGATTTTACTGTGTTTTAGTGACCACAAGAAGCCTCAACAATGGGGAAATATCCAAATACAAATATAGACTTTAGAACCAATAAATACTTGTTGAATGAATGAATGAAAGAGCATATAGCAGATGCTGTTGACAACTCAGGAGGATCAATGAATTGATTTTCATAGTTACATGAGGAGTCCTTGCCCCAGCATCCATGTCCTCCATCTTCTCTACCTCCCCTGAAAACCAGTGGCTCTCAGAGTGAGTAGCCCAAGCTGGCTCCCGTCCTTCTCATTATACTCTGCTCTGTACCCTCTCCCACCGGCTTTTAGAACCAAAGGCCCTTTAGTCATGCTGGTAGGTGAATATAATTAAAATCTTTCTAAATTCTAGCAAGTCCTGCTTTAGACATGCAGCTGATTGTGTTCATGGAAAGTTATAGGAGGCAAAGCTCTTACCTGTTCTTCTGTAGAATAATTTTATGTCATGATTGTACTTGTACAGCTAAAACATGAGAGAACATATTCTTTAGATTTTTTTGACAGACTTTCAAAATAGTGAATATACATAATAATGTTATATTATGCTATTTGTGTATATGTTATATATACATGTATGTATATGTATATATACACCTATTTTATATACATAATGTTATGTTTTGATGTGGCTATTAAGAACAAATGAATTACTCTTCTAGTTCTTGATGTGATAGGGTACTGAGGGACAGAGAGATCAGATATAGAACATTTGGGAATTTCCATATATAACTTTTGATCAATGTTTTATTTTGTGTAGGTGGCAGTAGATTTTTTTCTCTACCAAACTTTTCATATAAACTGATAATAAATATCTAAGTCATTTAGTTTGAAATTCACTTATATCTGCATGTCTTTTTTGACCTTTGAAAGGAAATTCATAGTTATCATCATGACTAATGAGGAGGAGAAACAAAGGTTTAAGTAAATGGGATGAACTACCTTTGAATATCCTAGAGTTAGTTTAAAACATTATTTTGATGGATGGGTGAAGATTAATCTGTTAAATTCAAACAAAGAATCATGGTACTTTTTTTTTTAATAACCACAAAATCTGCATTGCAATGTATAAATACTGAGTTTCATATGGTCTACCTTTAAATGGTATTCGAAACAGCATGGCCTTGTTACTTAAACTGAATCAACACAGCTGTCTTCTTGTTACTTCCTTTGCATTTTTAGGAAAAGATACTTTTCTGAGTCAGAAGTTTTAGCCCTTGAAGGTTGTCTGACCAGACTGTAGGTATTTACTGTGAAAATTTCATCATTCTATCTAATTGAACTTCCCAGACATTTGCAGAAGTTCATAACTAGTTTTCTTAGTACTACATAATGAATTGGAGTCAGCCTAGTTATTCAATCCAGGTTTGTTGCAGGATGTTTCACTTTGCATTCAACAAGTCTGCAAGCATTTACATAAAGTGCACAAAATATCTACCACCGTGCTCTATGTTGCAAAGATAAAAACAAGTTTAATGGACCCTAACAACTGGAGGGCCTTCAGGTATTTAAAATGTATTCTTCATACCTTTTAGGAAGGATTAAGATGCAGTGTATCGATGAACCAGCCTTGGATTTTGTTGTTAGAAAAACCTAAGTTCATATTTTGACTTTGCCATTTATAAAACGCAGTGTGACTTTGAGAATTTCATACAATATTAAAAACAAACTCTCCTGCTGTAGTACCTGACAATTAATAGATTCCCCCCCCACATTGCCCCCAATAGATTCTTAAATGTGAAAGTTAAAATAATTAGGTTACCGATGACCTCAGGCTATTTCTGGAATAGGTTATTTTGTCCACCTCCTTTTGAGTTATACTTTCTCTTGCATTTGTCCAATTCTGGGCAACAATGGCTATTCTGCCGAGGCAACTACTTGAGTAGTCTAGAGCTGTGTAATCCTGAGGGATCTGAGGATGATTTCCAATGGTGTTATCATGTAGACACTGGTTTCTGTTCATAGTTTCTGGTTCATAATGCCCACAGCTTTTGTTACAGTCTTCTGTTATAATGCTGGGTATTTTAGGCCTCAGGATCAGCCCTCAGAAATCGAATCTCTTTGAATCTCAAAATTTCCTGCCCTCCTTTCCCTTGCCCCAAGGCAGGACTCAACTATTCTGCCGTCTGATTGTGGGTCTTAA
The DNA here is from genome assembly GCA_027257055.1 of Cephalopachus bancanus. Taxonomy (NCBI): domain Eukaryota; kingdom Metazoa; phylum Chordata; class Mammalia; order Primates; family Tarsiidae; genus Cephalopachus; species Cephalopachus bancanus. The sequence continues at coordinate 8,077,875 of JAPVLO010000009.1, read as the reverse complement.
GACCCTCCTCAGAGAAGGTCCCGCCCTATATTCTGGAGGAATGCTGATGTCAGGAAGCTTCTATGAAGACCCAAGAGGACTAGGTTCAGAGAGCTTCTGGAAAGCTGAACATGTGAAGGTTCTGGGAGAGTGGCGTGCCCGGGGAAGGTCTGGAAACACTTCCCTAGAGCCTGCCCGACAGCAGTAATTTAGAAAGGGAACCAATGGCTGGCAGGAGATGTGAGCAAGTGTGGTTATCATAGGTGATGCAGGAGAATAAAAGGTGAGTGGTGATGGGAAAAGATCTGGGGCCCACGAACCTGTAATAATTGCATGACATTTTCAGAAATTTTTAAGGCAAAAGACCTTTCCACTTAGGCCCTAAGGTTGTCCTTCTAGACTTATTTTTTCCTTCCAGGCAAGAATAATGTTTATTTAGCAAAACACGTGGTACTCCCTAAATAATAAACATAATTATAAGCACTCTACAAGCATTAATTCATATACTTGTCAAAAAACCCTGTAAGTTTAGGTACAATTATTATCTTCATTATGCTGTTGAGGAAACTGAAGCAGAGAGGAACTAAATAACCTGCCCAAATTTACTCAGCAAGTGACTGAGACAAAATTGGTGCTGGATTAGATATAGAACATCCAGGTAAATTTGAATTTCAGATAAACAACAAATAATTTTTAAGTATAAGTATGTCTCAGTATTACATGGGACTTTTACTGAAATTCAAATTTAACTGGCTGTCCTGAAATTTTATTGCTAAATCTGGCAATTCTGTACCCAAGGGTGGTTTACTCTTTTTTTTTTTTTGAGTCAGAGTCTCACTCTGTCGCTCAGGCTGGAGTGCAGCAGCATACTCACGGCCACCAAAACCTCAACCTTCTGGGCTCAGGCAATCCTTCTGCCTCAAATTTCCAAGTAGCTGGAACTACAGGCATGCGCCACCATGCCCAGATAATTTTTTTTATTTATTGTAGAGACATGGTCTCGGCAAGTTGCCCAGACTGGTCTTGAACCCCTGGGCTCAGGCAGTCCTTTCACCTCGGCCTCCCAAAGTGCTGGGATTACAGGCTTGAGCAACCTCTCCCAGTGATGCCATTTGCTCTTCACTACCCTACACTGTCTCCAAATTAAAAAAAAAATAGGGAAGAAGGAAGAAAAATTAACCAGTATGATCTGCCCTTGGCATTGCCATTGGTTCTGAAGTCTCAGTGAATGGTTCTGGATCCAAAATTTGGGATGCTTTGTGTAGTATATACTATGCAGTTTTTACTTTCTGACTCTATTACACAGGCTATTATTGTATATTGTCGTGCAAGTGAGTTTGTGTTGATTTTAAATAATCTTCTTCCCCTCAACTTATTTGTAAGAGATCAAATAAACAATTACATATGCAGTCTTGCCTCAGAGGCATTCAAGGTTTCTATATCTAGCCTTTATGTCAATTTGACTTTTAGGTAACACTTAATAATCACTCGTTATTCCTTTTTAAAATCCAAATTAATTAAAATGTAAGTTTCTACAATGAGTATTGTTTCTAGATTGTTTTTTCAAATTCCCAATATAAATAGCTTTTTATGTAGATAATTAAAACCATCTGCTTCCTGGTAACTCAGTTATGTTTACAGCAGCCCCTTTTTATTTGGGGAATTAAACTGCCACAAGTTTTTACTTCGGTGGATGAAATCACAAAAATGCTCATGGCAGTATAATTCCTCAAAAAGAAATGAAGACTACATAATATTATTGGAAAAAATTGCTTTCAGTAACTCAAAAAGGCTTAGAATTATACATTTTTCTAGTAAGCATGTTTAAGGGTTTATTCAGTTAAAAAAACTCAAATAAATAAATAATAAATAAATGCTCTAATAAGCTCTAGCATTTAAACAAAAGCTCTCAAATCACTTTATAACTAGTAATCTAGTAAAATTTTCCTGAGTTACTAGAGGTAAGATATCTTTAGTAACTCAGAAAAACATGGTGATATCACAGAATATTATAACATCACCAAATAAATAATGAGTTGGGCAAAGTCATACACACACAAATCAAAAGCAAGGTGGACTAAAGTTACAATGTTTGCAATCTCTGACTCTGATCCAGGCCCTTATCTTTCTTTTTGTGTCTTTAAAAAAAATCTAAATGAGTTCCCAATAGTATTTTTAGAATATTTAAATTCTTTTATAGTTTTTTATTTTATTAGTATTATTTTTATTTATTTTTTAGTTCTTGCTCAGTCACCCAGGCTGGAATGCAGTGGCACACTCATGGCTACTGCAGCCTTGAGCAGCTGGGCTCAGGCAATCCTTCTGCCTCAGTCTCCCAAGTAGTTGGAACTGCAGGAGGAGGCACCATGCCTGGCAAATTTTTTGATTTATTGTAGAGATGAGGTCAGTCTGATCTCGAACCTGAGTTCAGACAGTCGTGTTGCATCTGTCTCCCAAAGTGCTGGGATTACAGGCGTGAGCCACTGTACCCGGCTTATATTTCCTTATTTCCAAATTAGAAAACACTGCCTAAAAATCCTGAATCATATAATTTGCCATCATGAAAATGTCTTTAAATGTCGATTGAATTTATTTTTAAAAAATCGTCTTGTCAAAATAAAGGCGGAAGTTTGGTAATTAAGTTGTACTTCTCAAATGTTACTGTTCTTTTCTTCATTCTGGTAAATTCTACATTACAAAGATCAAGCTACTTGATCCTATCTGGAGTTGAACATTTTAAAGAAATCACTATTGAGCAAAGGAATTTTTTTTTTAACAGGAAGATTTGTAAGAAACTTTCTTGAAAATAATTTATGAAAGCAGAGTGAAATTGTCTCCCAGCAATGATTACCAAATTTTGACTAGAATTTTTAAACTTTCATATCTCTATAGTTTTAGGTGTGGCATAAAAATGTTCTTATTCTACTTAAATATTCAGAAATGTATTATACTTATGAGATTATATTGTTGCTCAAGTCCATATAGTCAAGATAGCTGTCCAGATGGCTGCCAAGAAAATTTTCAAGAAGATGCTAGTTTTTTTGTTGTTGTTGTAACAAACATTGTATTGATTAGTTCAGCAAAGCTGTATTTGGGACAGCCCTCCCCAGACCTGGTATGCCCTTGATATGCCCTAAACAACTGGGTTGCTCAGAGATATTTTTCTTCAGGAAAAAAGTGTTCCTCAGAGTGTTTAGTAAAAAATTATTTTTATTTTACCCTTTAGGACAATTTTGTAATGAAGTGGGGGAGGGGGGTGAATACCTTTAACATTGTCTTTACCACACAGATTGTATGTTAACTTAATAACTAGAAGAAACTGGTCAGGTATTTTAGATTTGGAATTGTGTTTTTTGTTTTCTTTGTGGAGAAAAATTTGTCCTCACAGCAGAGTCAAAATCTGAATAAAGTGATGAATCTACAGTTTATTTGCAGGTTAAAGCATGACTTATAAGGTGAGTTATGTACTAGCTCTTTTTCAAAGCTGATCACTTTCAGATATCATTGTTAATGCTATTAGAAATGTTGCTATGAATAAAATCAGAGCATTGAACAAAAAGATTTTTTTTTTTTTTTTGAGTTGGAGTCTCACTCTGTCGCCCAGACTGGAGTGCAGTGGCCACTCCCCGTCACTGCAACCTCAACCTGCTGGGCACCGGCGAGTCTTCCACCTCAGCCTTCCAGGTACCTGGAACTACAGGCGTGCAATACAAAATCGGGTTAATTTTTGATTTATTGTAGAGATAAGGTCTCACTAAGTTGACCAGGAGGGTCTCGAAGAACACAAAGATTTGATTATGGAAACTGTGAGTCTTTTGCATTTGAATCCCATTCCTTTTTTGGGGAGGATTTCCTAGTTTAAGAATCTTGGTGGAAGGTGTATCCTATCTCTTATTATGGAGTTCAAAATTACCACTTACTTGCTTTCTTAGTCTCCTTTGCTGTTGAGTTACAGAAAAATTGAACTGCCTTTTGGACATATTTGCTTTGAACTTCGAACTGGGAGTAGGTGATACAATGAAGTGGTGACCACAGAGAATTCATTTTGGTGGTGGTAGCAGCAGAGGCAGCCGCACTACAGACCAGGGGCAGAGTGGCAGGAACATGGCGGCAACATCAATATCTGTCTCTAGTGGTGGTGGCAGCATAAGCTGTGGTGACTAATGTGTTGGGGGGTGCATCTGTGTCCTTCCCAGACTGGCTTTGTCATGTTACTCTGCTAGGTTTTTGGAAACACTTTGTTCATCTCCTTCTTCTAAATTTGTACCTTCGTGGCAATTTTGTGAGCTATTTAAAATCTTTTCGGCTGAGACAGAAGGATCGCCTGGGTCGACGCTGGGGTGGCCGTGAGGAGTGTGCCACTGCACTCCAGCCTGGGTGATGGAGTGAGACTCCAACTCAGACAAATAAATAAATAAATAAATAAAATAAATAAATAAATAAATAAAAATATTTTCAGTAAATTTTTCATCAAGAGCATGCTTGCAACAGGAAACTTTAATATAAGCTGATATGCTTTGTTTATATATCATGTTTTAAAAAGTACTAGCAGTCACAGTTCTTTTTCATTTAAAAGTAAATACCTTTCTGATGATTGCACTGAAGAAGTTGATAAAACTGATCATCACATCAGACACATGTTCAAACTGCCATGTGTCATTTGGTTTCCAGAAGAGATATATGCATTGACATAACCATTGATAGTATCTTGAAAATATAGCACTATACTGTGTCTGTGGCAACATTCTGGGCAACCTTTTAATAATTGCATGTATATTTTGGAAAACAGTAAAATAATTACCACAGTATTTGACCCTGTGAGTCCCAAGTTTTGTGACACACGAGAGAGAAAAGACACTTCCTAGATGCTAGCAAACAAATTAATACTAAGGCAATGAGTAAAATCTTATATCTTTTTGAGTATGAATTTTTACATCTGCAAAACAAATGAGTTAGACTAAAAATATGTATAGTTCAGTTCAAATTTTAAATCTATGATTCTGATATATGTCTATATATTGTGTGTGTCTCTGTGTGTGTATAATCAGCTATAAATAGACTTTGAATATAAAGAGAATGAATGATCTACAAAATAATCAAGAAAGCAAAATTCCCATTTTAGAAAGGAAAGAATGAGAAAATAAGTCATATTTTTCAAGGATATTTAGTAAAGAGAGCTCTTCTGTCAGCTTCTATGTAATTTAGTTGGCTCACGTCTTTTAAATGGAATGGATTAAATTGGTTTTTGCAAATAATTTCTAACCTGTTTGCTGAGGATCATTATAACTATTACTACTTAAATTTACAAATAAGGGTATTAAGGATTTGCTTTCCTCGAGGACAACGAGACTCATATAATCTTGTTTCCCTTTTTATTGTGGACACTCAGAAGTTCAGAGCTAACACTGAGTCCCCATTATAGGAACTTGGTAGAATTCAATATCTGCCTTCTAGCCTTATCTGACCCACACCAGCTTGACACATCTTGACCTTCTATTACATTTATTTTTGTTGGTCCTGTATTTTTATTTTCTAGTGTATATTTTAAAAATAAACTATATTAAATTCATTATCATGTCAGGGAGGAGTGTAGGTTTAATTTTCTTTAACATTGAAGAGTGCTCAGAAATCTCTTATTTTTTAATTTATTGATGGCATTTGCAAATTATTGGCTTAATTTAAGCTCTCTATTAGTGTATTGATAATATGGATAATTCAGTCAAAAAGAAAGCAATGACCTGTTCCTAGAGCTGCATGTCCTGAATAAGGTCATATATGATAGAAGAAAGAACACAGAGGTGAAATCAAAACATTTTTATTTTTTTGACTTACTGTGAAAATTGATAGGGTCTTGATTTTCATATCAACAAGGTAAAGGGGGTAGACTACAAGTCCTCCAAAATTCACTCTAGCTTGAAACCTCTGATCCTATGCAACAGCACTGAGTCACTTTTTTCTTCTTTTTGTTATGGGAATCCGGTGCATCCACCACTGACACAAGCATGACAGAAAAGGATGTAGGTAAGCTTGACTGGTCTTTGACTGGATGATTGAATCTGTAGTATGGGTTGATTTTGAAGTCTGTCTGACTTTTTTAGTCTGTAGGAGGGATATTTTATAAACTCCGCATTTCTTTTTCTTTTTCCTTTCTCTTCAGTGAGAGTAGTTTGAGTTCACAGGAATGAAGATGATGACAGCAGCCTGGGCTTTAACTTTTGAACGCTTTCCAGTTTTATGTCTTATTAAGCAATATTATAAGTAATATGCACATATTTCAATAAAATACATGAAAAACTTTGCACATTGTTAAGACAGTTTTTCACAGTGTGTTTTGTCAATTCTGGAAGTCTGTGAGAATCTGGCAAACTGTCAGGAAGTGGAGGAATATGAGAAGACACGAAAAATGAAGAATATCTGAGTAGGTGATGGGAGTGGTAGTGAAGGTTTAGGGAGCATGTTAAAATAAAATACCAAGAATGCCAGCATGAATTTCATTTAAAACATATGTCTCAGGATCCTTGGGACTGTGTTTTTCATTTTAAAGAAGCAGGAATGTATATACTACATTTAAATGAAACAAGTATATTAATATTCATGGCAAAAGATGTCTTATTGCAGAATACTGAGATTAAAAATGTTCTTTAAATCCAACATTGAGGTATACTTTAGAAATGTATAAAATAATTTCTATTTAAAATGTAAAATTAGAGCTTATTCTATGACATATAGTAAGAATCTTACTATACTATACATAATAAAATAGATCATTTATGATAAAAATAGCCACATAGGCTTTGCTGAAGTGAGTCACTTTCTTCACGATTGAGCAGTTTGGAGAGCTTTTCACATACAAGAATGTGTATGTGACAGCATCATGGAAGAAATAAATGGTCCTGGGGTGTCATAGTAGAGACAATGTTAACAGTTATGCAGGACTTCTTCCTATGCCAGTCAAATTCAATGTTATACTTGAATTATGGGTATTTAAGAAAAGTGTTTTAGGCAACCTTTCTAAGCCTTTGTTTTCTGAACTATTAAATGGAGTGACCGTAAGCACGTGACTCTTGGTAATGTAGAAACATTAGGTAAATGAATGTATGGAAAGTACTTTTTATAGGGCCTAGCCCATAGGAAATCTCAATAAATATTAGTCACTTGTATTACTTCTCTTATTCTCATTAAGGTGGATAGTAGCAAAATATAAATTTGGCTCAGTCAGAGTAGTGTTATTTCAGGTTTTACTGTGTCATTTTCATACCTGGAAGTCAAGACTGCATTTTTTCAAAGAAAAGAATTTCTGCTTGTGTTAAAAGGATGGACCAAAGTGTTAGTATTTTTTCAGAAATAATAATGATGTTGAAGCCACAACATGATGACTGAGTGTCCATAGTGGTGTGTTTGCAAGCTAACGGTTGTCTTTTCCACAAAATGTGTAAAGTAAGCAGTAGTTTGAATTATAGGTATCAAGAGAAGCCAAAGATGAATAATGTCTATTTATATTTTTCTATATTTAATAGTTTTTGCAGAATTTTTATGAATATATATTGACCTCAAGGAACACAAATATTTAATGTTCAGATTTATGTGAATAAATAATCCTTATTTAGGTTTTTGGAAAAGAATATTTTTTTCACAACGTTTTTATAAACTGATCCTCCCCTAGATGTAACTTTCCCTAAAAACTTTTAAATTTTCTTTCACCTCACATAATTGTTAAACCACTAGAAAGTGGAAAATCATCATATCAGTAGAAAAAGCTAGAACGAAAATAAATTTCCTGTGTCTTGATGGAAAAGTTTCCAAACTAAAGAGAAATAGCAGGGATCACCAGAAAAGCACTTGATAATTTTATCTATTGAAAAATTGCAAACTTCTAGGATTTCTTAGGATTAGGCAGCTTGAGTATAGATATATGTAATCTACTCCCTCCCATAGCCAGCCATCACATTTCCGGGAATCAAGAGGTAAAAGTGGGAATGGCCTCTTCACTATTACCCCTAGTGATCTACTGATAACACTTTTGCTTTCTGTTCCTCTGACCCTAAGCTCTGCTGGTTTAGAGACCTTTAGTTCCAGGGAAAGAATTCTTCCTGCTAGGACAAAAAGTGATTCCATTGAACTGAAAATTCAAACTGCCCCCAGGTCACTTTGGAACCCTCCTGCAACTGAACAATAAGGAAAGAAGGGGAGTGGCTGTACTGGTTGCAGTGATTGATCCTAACTATTAAGTGAAATTTGGGTTGCTTTTAGCATTTTCATGTTCTGTGATTATCATGCTAATGGAAAACTACAATAACCCAATTCAGACAAGACTGAATTGGGCTGTTGTAGTTTAGTTGTTGTGAGCATAGACCCAGTGTGCAATCTGAGGTACTTGCTGAGGACAAAGAGAATTTGAGATGAGTGGAAGAAGGCAGTTACATAAATATAAGTTAGAGCCGGGCTCGGTGATTTAGCCTGTAATCCCACCCCTTGGGTGGCTGAGGTGAGTGGATTGCCTGAGCCCGTGGGTTCAAGACCCACCTGGGCAGCAAGACGTCATCTCTACAATAAATCAAAAAATCAGCCGGGCGTGATAGCGCGCGCCTGTAATTCCGGCTACTCGAAGGCTGAGGCGGAAGAATCGCCGGAGCCCATCGGGTGGAGGCTGCGGTGGCCAGGAGCGGCCACTGCACTCCAGTCTGGGGGACAGAGTGAGACTCCAACTCAAAATAAATAAATAAATAAATAAATAAAAATAAATATCAGTTAGAATCATGTGATGAGTTACAGAAAGGAGTATTTCTTTTTTATTTTGATGTTAATACGTTTATATATATGCATATATTTACCTAATATTTTTATTTTCTTTCTTTTCTCATCCCCCATCAACTAACATAAAATGTGTTAATAATTCTAAAAGAATCTGTACTATGCTATTGTTGGATAGAGTGTTCTATAAATGTCAATCGCGTCAAGCTGATTGATAAGGTTATTCAAATGGTCTACATAGTTGCAGATTTTCTGTCAATTATTGATTGAGATTTGTTGAAATTTATTACTATTATTGTGGATTCACATATTTCTTTTTGGAGTTCTATCAGTTTTTGATTCATGGCTTTTACAGTTCTGTCATTATTTGCATATATATTTGAGATTGTTATGTCCTTTTGATAATTAACCTCCTTATCATTAAGAAATGAACTTTTTTATCCTTGGTAATATTTTTGTCCCCAAATATACTTTTTTTGAAATTAATATAGCAACTCCAGATTTCTTTCAGTAGGTTTATCTTGTTTTTAAATTTTTAACTCATTTGTGTTTTTATATTTTACGTATGTCTCTCAGAGGTAGATTATAGCTATGTTTTGCTCTTTATTAGTAATAACCAACTCAACAACCTCTGCCTTTATTGGAGTGTTCAGGTCATTTACATTTAATGGAATTGTTGGTAATGTGTTTAAATCTACCATCTTGCTATTTTTTCCCTAATGATTCTTTTCTTTGTTGCCTTAAAATTTGTTCTGCCTTCTTTTGGATTATTTTTATTACTCTATTTTATTTCCTTTAGTGACTTATTAACTACAACTTTTGTTGTGTAACTTTAGTGATTGCTTTAGGACTCCTAGTGCCTTTCTTTAATTTTTCATTAAGTTATTACTGTCTACTTTCAAGTGATAATACACCACCTCATGTATACTTTAAGAACAGTATGACAAAGTACTTCCATTTTCCTCCTCCTGCCTTTGTCTTTTTATTGTCATATAATTTACATCTACATGTGTCATACATACCATTGCTTTATTTTTGCTTTAGGTAGTCAATAATTATTTTCGGTACATATTGCCTTTCATTATTATTATTTTTTTTATTTTAAAGATGTGGGATACAATTCAGGATTAGGTATACAAATGGTCATTATGCAGGTACCCTTGTTGATCAGGTGTGTCCCTCCTCCCCTGGTAGTTTCCCACTATACCAATCCTTTTCTTATAGTATTATGATAATTGTTCATGGTCCGCTTATGAGTGAGAACATGTGGTACTCAGTTCTTTGTTACTGTGATAGTTCACTCAGTATTATAGAGTCTAAGTCCATCCAAGTTGCTGCGAAGTTTATAATTTTGTCCTTCTTTATGGCTGCATAATATTTCATCATGTATATGTACCACACTTTTTAAAAATCCAGTCCTCTTCCATTGGGCAGTATGGTTGGTTCCATGTTTTTGCTATTGTGAATAATGCTGCAATAGATACACATGTGCAGGTATCTTTCTTATAGAGTGATTTGAGTTTCTCTGGGTATATTCCCAGAATGGGTATTGCAGGGTTGTATGGAAGGTCAATTTTTAGATCTTTTAAGAATCACCAAACTGTTTTCCACAGAGTTGTACTAGTTTACACTCCCAGCAACAGTGTAGAAGTTTTCCCCACATCCTCTCTAGCATCTGTTGTTTTTTGAGTTATTGATAACAGCCATCTTGACTGAAGTTAGGTGGTATCTCCGTGTGGTTTTAGTTTGCATTTCTTTGATGATTAGTGAGGTTGAGCATTTTTTCATGTACCTGTTGGCTGCTCGTACATCTTCTTTTGAGAAGTAGGTCTATTCATATCTTTTGCCCACTTTTTACTAGGGCTGTTTGCTTTTTTCTTTTTGACATGTTTGAGTTCCGTGCAGAACCTAGATGTTAGGACTTTGTCAGATATATAGTTGGCAAATCTTTTTCCCAATCTGTGGGCTGTCTCCCTGCTCTCTAGATGGTTTATTTTGCTTTGCAGAAGATTTTCAGTTTGATGAGGTTTCACTTGTCTATCTTATCTCTTATGGCATGGGCACTTGAGGTTTTGATCAGGAATTGGTTGCCAGTTCCAATTTCCATAAGGGTTTCTCCTGCATTTTCTAAGGTTTTTACAGTTTGAGGTTTTACATTTAGGTCTTTGATCTATTTAGAGTTGACTTTTGTGTATGGTGATAGGTAGGGGTCTTGTTTAATCTTCTTCATGTGGTCAGCCAGTTTTCCCAGCATCATTTACTGAATAGATTCTCCTCTTCCCAGTGATCGTTGGTAGAGGGTTTGTCAAAGATGAGTTGGTTTAGAAATTGAGGTTTTGCTTCCAGGATCTCTATCCTGTTCCATTGGTCTATATTCCTGTTCTTGTACCAATACCAGGCTGTTTTGATTATTGTAGCCTTATAATAAAGTTTAAAATTGTAAATGTGATACCTTTTTCTTTGCTGAGGATTGTTTTGGCTATTCGTGGTCATTTATGTTTCCATATGAATTTCTGTATTGTTGTTTCCAGTTCTGAGAAGAATGATGCTGGTAAATTAATGGGTATTGCATTAAATCTGCAGATTGCCTTGGGTAGGATGAACATCTTAACAATGTTGATTCTTCCAGTCCATGAGCATGGAATATTTTTCCATTTGTTTGTGTCTTCTTGGATTTCTTTGAGCAGTGTTTTGTGGGTTTTGTTGTAAAGGTCTTTGACTTCTCTGGTTAAGAAGTTGCCAAGGCATTTCTGCATTTCGGGGTGTGTGTGTGTGTGTGTGTGTGTGTGTGTGTGTGTGTGTCTATTGTGAATGGGATTGTGCTGTTTATTGTCGATGTATAGGGATGCAACTGTCTTTTGCACATTTATTTTATACCTGGAGATTTTGCCAAAGTTCTTTATCAGTGTAAGGAAGTTTTTGACAGATTTTTTTTTTTTTTTTTTTTTTTGGTTTTCGAGGTTTAGAATAATGTTGTCTGCAAAGGATAGGTAGTCAATAATTTTTAAAGGACTTAAATAAAAAATTATTTTCTATTTATCCAAATATTTGGCACTTCCAGTAACAGTTATTTCTTTGTCTAGATCCAGATTTCCCTATGGAACCTATTTTCTTTTACCTGAAGAAGTTCTTTTTAACATTTATGGTTGTGCATGTCTGCTACTGATGAAATCTTTCACTTTTTGTCTGTCTAAAAAGTCTTTATTTTGCCTTCTTCTTGAAAGACTTTTTGCTAGGTCAAGATTTCCAGTATGATAGTCTTTTCTTTATTTTAAGGATGTTGCTCATCTCTTTTCTTGCATGCATTGTTTTCAGCAAGTAACCTGCTTCATGCCTATTTTCAGTTTTCTGTACACACGGTATCTTTTTTATTTGGTTTCTTTAAAAATTATCATTATCTCTAGTTACATGTAATTTGTTTGTACTGTCTTGGTGCATGTCTCTTGGTACATGTTCTTTTATGTTTCTTGTGCTTTGAGTTTATTGACTATCTTGAATCTGTGGTTTAAAATTATCATCAGGAGGGGTTTAAGTTGGCGACCGGGCAACCCGGTGTCTGAAGCCCTCTGCAAGGGAGATCTGCAGTGGGTCTCTGACTCTAACCCCGGGGGACTGGGGACCCCAGCATTGCAGCCTGCTCTTCAGACAGAGCTCGGCCATCGCCACCGCTGGAACATCGCAACGACTGGACCTTTTTACTGCATTGCACTGTCCCGCCGCGCCGCAGCCCCTCCCACCGCCGCAGCCCCTCCGTCGCCGCAGTCGCCGCAGCCCTCCGCCGCCGCCGCCCCTCCCGCCGCCGCCGGCGCTCCCGCCGCCGCCTGCGCTCCCGCCGCCGCCGCCGCCAACGCGGCCTCTGGGACGGGTAGCTCATCACAACCCAGCCTGAGGAGACCCACACCAAACCGCTTCAGGGAGGATCTGCTGGGATCGCTGCCACCTCTCCTGCTCCGAGACTGTCCTGCCCGCCCTGCGTGGGGCTCCTGTTGCCTGCTCGGAGGCAGGCAGCCATCTTGTTCCTGTCCGGCCCCACCCCCTCTGGGGCGAGCAGATGAGATAGCACCACCTGCTGGCGATTCAAGGTAACAACACCGAAATGGGAGAAACAAGCTTGATAAAGACATAGACCAAACTTCTAAACAGAGGTTAATCTGAACTGTCTTTCACAGCAGATCAGGGGAACTGACCCTAACTGCAAACTAATTTACCAGCTTGAAAAGAAAACTAGAAATCAAACCTGAAAGGACATTGGACTTAAATGAAATGTCTCAGAATGTGCTTCATTGATTCTATTAGTTTAATGACTTAATTCTATTCCTACTGTATTGTTCCCTTTTTTCTCTTTTCCTTTTCCTTTTCTTCTCTTTTCTTCTGTCTGTAAACCATGTCTTTGTATAGAGGAACAGCACACTAATAAGGTGGTTGGATAGCTGGTATGTTAGCATCACTATATGTTTTATTTTTGTTTCTATGAGAGTTGGTTCGACTGTAGCTGTGGTCTATCGTTTTTATCTGTTTCAATATAGGCCTCTCTCTCTATTTGTTGGCACACTCATTTGTTTCCCCCTTTACTCCTCTATCTCTCCACTCCCCTCTTCAACCCACTATCTGCTCCATTCTCTCCCATCTGCTAACCACATTTTATTTCAGGGAGTAAACCTACAGTCCCACTGCATGGACAAATTCCAGGGCAGTGAGAAGTGGGTTCCACATTACCCACACGCCTGTCAGTGAATACCAGGACCTGCAGACAGATTTTAAATCACAGCTCTCCCCTTAAGTACATCTCAAAACTGCAAAAAGGACCACCTCCAACCTACAGTGCAACTTCAGAATTGAACAAAGTAAGAGGACATACATAAAGAATAGGAGATTGAACAAACAGAAGTAAAACCAATCCCTTTACCTCTGAATAACAGAATTAAAGAAGACGGTGACGTGGAGGGAAGGAAAAAGTAGGGAGGGGGAAAACTGCACAAATGAAGAAAAACCAAAAGAAGAATATAGGTCTTACACAGACCCCTGGGAGATCAGACAATGAGAAAACAGATTCTGGAACACAGACAATGAAGAGTCCCCAGAATGACTGGCTACATGCAACAAACCCAGACATCAAGACATTAATGGAGAGAATTTTAAAAATTGAGGAGAGACAAGAGGAAAATAGGAAGGAGCTGTTGTCAGAAATGACAGCAGTAAAGAATACTGTGATGGAAATGAACAACAGACTAATAAGCATGGAAAGCAGAATCAGCCAAGCAGAAGAAAGAATCTCAGAGCTCGAAGACCAAAACACAGAACTAACACAAACTGTCAAAAGCATAGAAAAAAAAGCTCAAAAAGACAGAACAAAACCTGCAAGAGATGAATGATCACTTCAAGAGACAAAACCTAAGAATAATTGGGCTTCCTGAGGCAGAAAGAGAAACAGAAGCCACATTGGAACAAACATTTCATGAAATCACTCAAGAAAACTTCCCTCATCTCATTAAGGATGAAAAATTCAAACACAAGAGATTCAGAGAACCCCTGCAAGACAACAAACGAGAAGACCAACTCCCAGACACATAATAATTCGCCTAAACAAAGTAGCTATGAAAGGAAATATCCTAAAGGCAGCAAGAGAAAAAGGCCAGACTACCTACCAGGGAAAACCAATTAGAATAGCGGCAGATTTATCCACAGAAACCCTTCAGGCCAGGAGAGCCTGGAGCCCTATCTTCAAAGTTCTAAAAGAGAAACAATTTCAATCAAGAATAACCTACCCAGCCAAACTAAGCTTCATTAGTGAGGCAAAATTGAAATCTTTTCCAGACATCCAATCCCTAAGAACCTACGCAGCCACCAGACCACCTCTACAAGAAACACTTAAGAAAGTATTGAACACAGAAGAAAAAGAAAAAAGAACAACAGCATTCTTCACAAGAGTACAGGCAAAAGATTAAAAACACACATGAACCAACTCCAAAACCCAAAGTAAGACAACAAACAAACAGGAACAACTCTGTAAGAACCTTATGACAGGGATCAACTCTTGCATTTCAATTATTAGCCTAAATGTGAATGGACTAAATGCACCACTGAAAAGACATAGATTGGCAAAATGGATAAAATATCATCAGGCAACAATCTATTGCCTTCAAGAGACTCACCTCACTAGAAAGGACACCCACAGACTCAAAGTAAGAGGATGGGAAACAAACTTCCAGGCGAATGGAATACAAAAGAAAGGAGGAGTAACTATCTTAATTTCAGACAAAATACCCTTCAAACTATTAAAAATCAAAAAGATATACAAGGCCACTACATAATGATAAAAGGCTCAATCCAACAACAAGAAATATCTATCCTAAACATATATGCATCCAACATAGGTGCACCAACTTTCATAAAGCAACTTCTTGGAAAACTAAAGAAAGATATTGACTCTAACACTATCATAACTGGGAACTTCAATACCCCACTCACAACCCTAGACAGATCATCAGGACAAAAAATCACCAAGGAGATCCGGAACCTCAATGTGACTTTGGACCAAATGGAATTAATTGATACCTACAGAACACTCCATCCAAAGACCACAGAATACACATTCTACTCATCACCACATGGAACATATTGTAAGATCGACCACATACTCGGCCATAAATCAAGTATAAGCAAATTTAAAAGGACCGAAATTCTACAAACACCTTCTCGGACCACAGTGGAATAAAAATAAACATTGACACCAACAAAGTCCCCCCAAAACCCACAAAGACATGGACACTAAACAGCATGATGCTAAACAACTCCTGGGTCAAGGACGAAATCAAAACAGGGATCAAAAGATACCTGGAAACAAATAAAAATGAAGAAACATCTTACCAAAATCTCTGGGATGCCCTGAAAGCTGTAGTAAGAGGGGAATTTATATCCCTACAAACACACATGAAGAAAATGGAAGGAACAGAAATTCACAACCTAACAAGCCACCTAAAGAAGCTGGAAAAGCAAGACCAAAAAAACCCTAATTTCAACAGAAGAATCCAGATCACCAAAATAAAAGCCCAAATCCAGGACATAGAAGACAAAAAGATAATACAAAAAATCAATGAAACAAAAAGCTGGTTCTTCGAAAGGACAAACAAGATTGATGGTCCCCTAGCTAGACTGACCAAGAAAAAATGAGAAAAAAACCAAATAAGCACAATCAGAAACACAAAAGATGAAGCCACATCTGACACTGAAGAAATACAAAAGATCATTAGAGACTACTACGTACACTTGTATGGAAACAAACTTGAAAACCTTAAGGAAATGGAGGACTTTCTGACATCACACAACCTACCTAGGTTGGAACAAGAAGAAATTGAGATCCTAAATAGACCAATAACAATCAAGGAAATCAACTATGTAATAAGAAAACTTCCTACAAAAAAAGCCTTGGTTCAGATGGCTTTCCAGCAGAATTCTACAAGATATTCAAGGAGGAGCTGATACCAATCCTACTGAAGGTATTCCAGGCGATTGAAAAAGATGGAACTCTCCCCAAATCATTTTATGAAGCCAACATCACATTGATACCCAAGCCAGGTAAAGATCCAACAAAGAAAGAGAACTACAGACCAATATCTTTGATGAACATAGATGCTAAAATTCTCAACAAAATCCTAGCAAACCGGATTCAGCAATACATCTTAAAAATCATCCATCATGACCAAGTAGGCTTCATTCCTGGGATGCAAGTCTGGTTCAACATTCGTAAAACCATAAATGTAATTAAATGCATCAACAGATGTCAAAACAAAAACCACACGATCATATCATTAGATGCAGAAAAAGCTGTTGATAAAATCCAGCACCCCTTCTTGATAAAAACCCTTGAACATCTAGGCATACGGGGAACATACCTCAAAATAGTAAAAGCCATCTACGAGAAACCCACAGCCAGCATACTCCTAAATGGACAAAAATTGGAACCATTTCCCCTGAAAACTGGAACTAGACAAGGATGCCCACTCTCTCCCCTCCTGTTCAACATAGTATTGGAAGTCCTGGCTAGAGCAATCAGAGAAGAGAAGGCAATCAGATGTATTCAAATAGGAAAAGAGGAAGTCAAGTTATCTCTCTATGCAGATGATATGATGGTGTACCTTGAAAACCCAAGAGAATCTGTCAAAGGCCTCCTTACATTGATAAAGGCCTTTGGCAAAGTCTCAGGATACAAGATAAATGTACAAAAGACAATCGCATTTCTCTATACCAATAATAAACAAACAGAAACCCAAATAAAAAACGCAATTCCATTCACAATAGCCACAAAAAAAATGAAATACCTTGGCATCTTCCTAACCAGAGATGTGAAAGACCTTTACAATGAAAATTACAAAACACTGCTCAAAGAAATCAAAGCTGACACGAACAAGGGGAAAAATATCCCATGCTCATGGATCGGAAGAATCAACATTGTGAAGATGTCCATCTTACCTCAGGCAATCTACAAATTCAATGCAATACCCATTAAATTACCAGCAACATTCTTCTCAGACCTAGAAAAAACAACACAGGAATTCATATGGAAACACAAATGTCCAAGAATAGCCAGAACAATCCGCAGCAAAAAAAACAAAGCAGGTGGTATCACAATATCAGACTTCAAACTTTGCTATAAAGCTACAATCATCAAAACTGCTTGGTATTGGTATAGGAACAGGCATATAGATCAATGGAACAGAATTGAGATTCCAGAAGCAAAACCTCAATTCCTCAACCAACTCATCTTCGACAAAGCCCCCACCACCTACCAATGGGGAGAGGAGAACCTATTCAGTAAATGGTGCTGGGAAAACTGACTGACCACATGCAGAAGATTGAAACAGGACCCCAATCTATCCCCATGCACAAAGGTTAACTCCAAATGGATCAGAGACCTAAATGTAAAACCTCAAACCATAAGAACCTTAAAAAAGGAAGGAAATATTCTCATGGAAATCGGAACTGGCATCCAATTCCTGTACAAAACCCGAAACCCACAGGACTTAAGAGAGAAGATAGACAAATGGAACCTTATTAAACTGACAAGCTTCTGCAAAGCCAAAGAAACAATCAAGAGAGCAGGGAGACAGCCTACAGACTTGGAAAAAGTATTTGCCAACTCTAGGTCTGACAAAGGCTTAACATCCTGGATCTACAAGGAACTGAAATGTTCTGATAAGAAGAAAACAAACAACCCCATTATAAAATGGGCAAAAGATATTAACAGACACTTCACAAAAGAAGACATTTGAGCAGCCAACAATCACATGGAGAAATGCTCAACCTCACTAATCATCAGGGAGATGCAAATCAAAACCACACTGAGATACCACCTAACTCCAGTCAGAATGGCAATTATCAACAACTCAAAAAATAACAGCTGCTGGAGAGGGTGTGGTGAAAAGGGAACACTTCTACACTGTTGGTGGGAGTGTAAACTAGTGCAACCTCTGTGGAAAGCAGTGTGGCGATTCCTAAAAGCTCTAAAATTTGACCTTCCATATGACCCTGCAATCCCCCTACTGGGAATATACCCTGAAGAACTCAAATCACTCTTTTAAAAAGATACCTGCACACGTATGTTTATTGCAGCGTTGTTCACAATAGCAAGAACCTGGAAACAACCATGCTGCCCATCAAAAGAGGACTGGATTAAAAAAATGTGGTACATATACACGATGGAATACTATGCAGCCATAAAAAAGAACAAAATCATGAATTTTGCAGCAATCTGGATGGAACTAGAGTCTATAATACTGAGTGACCTCTCACAGAAACAAAGATCAGAATATCATGTGTTCTCACTCATATAATGATCCTTGAACAGCCAATGTAATACTATAAGAAAATGACTGACGGTACTGGGAAATTATGGGGGGGGGATGGGATTAACAGTAGGAAATATCTGTCTGGGACTGGGAAAACACCTCTTATCAACAGGGTGCCCGAATGAAACGTAATTGTACACCTAACACTTAACTGTACCCCACAAAACCATAATAAAAAATACTGATTAATTATAAAAAAAATTATCATCAAATTTGGAAAACATTCTGCCATTATATCTTCAAACATATATATTTGTATTATTCCCTCACCCTCATGGGGACTCTAAATACATGCATATTGGGCTGCTTGAAGTTGTTCTACAGCTCACTGGTTTGATCTATTCATTTGTTAAAATATTTTTTTAAAATTTCATTTTAGATAATTTCTGTTCCTAGGTCTTTAAATTCACTATCTTTTTATCTGCAATACTAAACATTTTATCCTAGCCAGTATATTTTTTTCCAGACTTTGATTTTTATCAGTTTAAGGTAAGTCTTTTAATTTGATCTATGTGTCTTTTCAACTCATTCAGTCTTTCTTCTAGCTTATTAAACATGTGGAGTATAGTTATCATAACTATTTTAATAATCTTATTTACTAATTCTAACATCTATGTGGTTTCTGGGTTGGTTTCACTTCATTAATTTTTATGCTCATTGTGGGTCATATTTCTTTGCTTGTTTACATGCTCAATAATTTTCATTTGGATGTTAGACACTGAAAATTTCACCTTCTTTATTTCTGTATACTTTTTATATTTCTGTAATATGTTTGTGCTTTCATCTGGGTTGCAGTTAGTTTAGTTGGAAAGAGCTTGATCCTCTTAGGCCTAGCTTTCAAACTTTTTAAGGTGGTAGCAAAGCTGCATTTACTCTAGTATTCATTTTTTTCCTATTAATGAGGCAAGTCTTTCTAAGGCCTCTACCTGATGCTTCTGAATTATCAGATTTTCTACTCTGACTAGTGAGAGCTTGAGGATAGTTATTTGTAGCCAGTGTATTTTTTTCCAGACTTTGATTTTTATAAGTTTAAGGTGAGTCTTTTAATTTTATCTATGTGTCTTTTCAACTTATTCAGTCTTTCTTCTAGCTTCTTAAACATGTGGAGTATAGTTATTATAACTATTTTAATAATCTTATTTACTAATTCTAAAATCTGTACAAGGACTATTGCCTGTTCTTATTCAGCTCCTGGGAGTGTTCTTTCAGGTGGTTCATTCCCCAGATCACACACATGTTCTGATCAGTACTCAGCTGAAGTCTTGAGGAGGATCTGCAGATTTCTAGGGTCCTCTTTTTGTGCAACTCTCTCTTCTTTAATATACTAGCAGTCTCGGCTTCTCTTAACTCTCATCAAGCTCTCCTCAGGTCAGGTTAATTATCAAGCTTTTTTTTGTGTTCCCTTTCTCTGGATTGTGGCCTGAAAACTCTTTTAAGAAAACCAGAAACTGTAGAGCTCTCCTCACTTATTTCTCCTCTTTCACAAGTCGCTGTTCTTTGTTAATTGATAACCACTGTTATGAAAGCTATTGCTTCATATATTTTGCCCGGTTTTTAGTTGTTTCCAGCAAGAAGGTAAATCTGATTCTTGTTCCTCCATCATGATAAGCGGTAGAAATCTCCCTCAGTTATGTTTTAAAAGTAAAAGAAAAAATCCTGTTCCTTCTAATACACAAGAGAAAACCATTTTCCTCTTTCTCATCAATTACATAAATGTACTCTGGGCTGTAAGGGAAGTAGCATGATCATTCTGTGATGGATGTAAATGTGTTGCTTTTAGTGATATTTTCTTTCATTCTTTTGCCTTATATAATGTTGAGATAAAAGATAAAGTGGGAGTTGATGGTTCAGTTTTAGGGACTAGATGTTATCCAGGTACCTAAGTTTAGATGTTTTTAGTATAAGAATTAGACAGCTTCCAAACACTTTTACCCTTTAAGACAGCTTCCAAACACTTTTACCCTATACCAGGACCTGCAGATAGATTTTGCAGATATTATACTTGGATGAATGAAACTTTCCCTTTTTGAGATTTCAAGGATAAACATTATTTTACATCAATATTTTACCACAGATTAGTCATTTTACTAGTCTGGTAGCAATTTTAATATAGTCATGTGCTGTATAATGATGGCTCAGTCAATGATAGAGCATGTGTACTGTAGCAGTTGATGTAATAGGCTACACCATACAGCCTAGGTATGTAGTGGTTATACCATCTAGTTTCATGTATGTACACTCCATGTGTTTACACATGGATAATAATCACCTAATGACTAATTTCGCAGAATGTGTCACAGTTGTCAAGTGACACATGACTGTAGTTGCTTTTGAAAGTGATCTGGGGACTTCCGGCAAGATGGTGATGGGGCAACCTGGTCTGTGAAACCCTCTGCAAAGGAGAACTGTAGTGGGTCTCTGGTTCTCGTCCCGGGGGCTGCAGACTCCAAAATCGCAGCCTGCTCTTCATATGGAGCTTGGCCATTGCCACCGCTGGGGCAGTGCAGCGGACTGGACAGCCACTTCAGCGCAGACGCCGCCGCCGCCGCCAGTAGCACATCACACCACCCGGGCCGGAGGCAATCCACGACTTCAGCCCTTGAAGCCCCTTCAGGGAAGATCTGCTGGGATCGCTGCCACCTCTCCTGTGACTGAGACGTCCTGCCCGCCATGAGTCTCCTGCCTGTGTCCTGAGGCAGGTATCCATCGCCAGTCTCAAGGATTCCTGTCCGGCCCCACCCCCTCTGGGGCAAGCAGCTGAGATAGCACCACCTGCTGGCGATTCAAGGTAACAACACTGAAACGGGAGAAACAAGCTTGAAAAAGACATAGGCCAGAGTGGTGAACGGAGGGTGATCTGAACTGTCCTTCACAGCAGACCAGGGGCAACTGACCCTAATTGCAAACTAATTTACCAGCTTGAAAAGAAAGCTAGAAATCAGAACTGAAAGGACATTGGACTTAAACAAAAAGTCTCAGAGTGTGCTTCATTGATTCTGTTAGTTTAATGACAAATCTATTCCTACTGTATTGTTCCTTTTTTTTCTTTCCTCTTACTTTCCTTCTCTTTTCTTCTCTCTGTAAACCATATCTTTGTATAGAGGAACAGCACAGAAATAAGGTGGTTGGTTAGCTTGTATGTTAGCATCACTATATGTTTTATTTTTTTTTTGTATGGGAGTTGGTTCATCTGTAGCTGTGGTCTATTGTTTTCATCTGTTTCAGTGTAGGTCTCTCTCACCATTTGTTGGCACACTCGTTTTTTCCCCCCTTACTCCCCTATCTCTCCACCCCCTCTTCAACCCACTGTTCGCTCCATTCTCTTCCCTCTGCTAACCACATTTTACTTCAGGGAGTAAACCTACAGCCCTACTGCATGGACAGATTCCAAGGCAGTGGGAAGTGGGTTCAAGATTATCCACACACCTGTCAGCAAATACCAGAACCTGCAGATAGATTTTGAATCACAACTCCCCTTAAGTAAATCTCAAAACTGCAAAAAGGACCACCTCCAACCTACAGTGCAACTCCAGAATTGAACAAAGTAAGAGGGCATACATAAAGAATAGGAGATTGAACAAACAGAAGTAAAACCAACCCCCTTACCCCTGAATAACAGAATTAAGGAAGACAGTGACATGGAGGGAAGGAAAAAGTAGGGAGGGGGAAAAAACCACACAAATGAAAAAAAAAAACCAAAAGAAGAATATAGGTCTCACACAGACCCCTGGGAGATCAGACACTGAGAAAACAGATTCTGGAACACAAACAATGAAGAGTTCCCAGAATGACTGGTCACATGCAACAAACCCAGACATCAAGACATTAATGGAGAGAATTAAAAAAATTGAGGAGAGGCAAGAAGAAAATAGGAAGGAGCTGATGTCAGAAATAACAGCAGTGAAGAATTCTGTGGTGGAAATGAATAACAGACTAATAAGCATGGAAAGCAGAATCAGCCAAGCAGAAGAAAAAATCTCAGAGCTCGAAGACCAAAACACAGAACTAACCCAAACTGTCAAAAGCATAGAAAAGAAGCTCAAAAAGACAGAACAAAACCTGCAAGAGATGAATGATCACTTCAAGAGACCAAACCTAAGAGTAATTGGGCTACCTGAGGCAGAGAGAGAAACAGAAGCCACACTGGAACAAACATTTCATGAAATCATTCAAGAAAACTTCCCTCATCTCATCAAGGATGAAAAAATTCAAAAACAAGAGATTCAAAGAACCCCTGCAAGACGACAAATGAGAAAACTAACTCCCAGACACATAATAATTCGCCTAAACAAAGTAGCTATAAAAGAAAAAATTCTAAAGACAGCAAGAGAAAAAGGCCAGACTACCTACCAGGAAAGATCAATTAGAATAGCAGCAGATTTATCCACAGAAACCCTTCAGGCTAGGAGAGACTGGAGACCTATCTTCAAAGTTCTAAAAGAGAAACAATTTCAACCAAGAATAACCTACCCAGCCAAACTAAGCTTCATTAGTGAGGGAGAATTGAAATCTTTTTCAGATATCCAATCCCTAAGAACCTACACTGCCACCAGACCACCTCTACAAGAAACACTTAAGAAAGTACTGAACACAGAAGAAAAGGAAAAAAGAACAACAACATTCTTCACAAGAGTACAGGCAAAAGATTAAAAACACACATGAGCCAACTTCAAAACCCAAAGAAAGACAACAAACAAACAGGAACAACTCTGTAAGAACCTTATGACAGGGATCAACTCTTGCATTTCAATTATTAGCCTAAATGTGAAAGGACTAAATGCACCACTTAAAAGACATAGAATGGCAAAATGGATAAAATATCATCAGGCAACAATCTATTGCCTTCAAGAGACTCACCTCACTAGAAAGGACACCCACAGACTCAAAGTAAGAGGATGGGAAACAAACTTTCAGGTGAATGGAATACAAAAGAAAGGAGGAGTATTGATCTTAATTTCAGACAAAATACCCTTCAAGCTATTAAAAATAAAAAAAGATACAGAAGGTCACTACATAATGATAAAAGGCTCAATCCATCAACAAGAAATATCTATCCTAAACATATATGCACCCAACATAGGTGCGCCAACTTTCATAAAGCAACTTCTAGGAAAACTAAAGAAAGATATTGACTCTAACACCATCATAACTGGGGACTTTAATACCCCACTCTACAACCCTAGACAGATCATCAGGACAAAAAATGAGCAAGGAGATCCAGAACCTCAATGTGACTCTGGACCAAATGGACTTAATTAATAGCTACAGAACACTCCATCCAAAGACCACAAAATACATATTCTACTCATCACCACATGGAACATATTCTAAGATCGACCACATAATTGGCCATAAATCAAGCATAAGCAAATTTAAAAGGACCGAAATTCTACAATGCACCTTCTGGGACCACAGTGGAATAAAAATAAGTATTGAAAGCCGGGCTCGTGGCTCAGCCTGTAATCCTGCGCCTTTGGGAGGCTGAGGTGAGTGGATTGCCTGAGCCTGCGGGTTCGAGATCTGCCTGGGCAGCGAGACCTCATCTCTACAATAAATAAAAAAATCAGCAGGGCGTGGTAGCGCATGCCTGTAATTCCGGCTACTTGGAAGGCTGAGGTGGAAGGATCACCGGAGCCCAGCAGGTCGAGGCTGTGGTGGCCGGGAGCCACTCACTCCAGTCTGGGCGACAGAGTGAGACGCCAACCCCCAAAAATAAAAATAAAAAAAATATATAAATAAATATTGATACCAACAAAGTCCCCCCAAAACCCACAAAGACATAGAAACCAAACAGCATGATGCTAAACAACTCCTGGGGCAATGTTGAAATTAAAACAGAGATAAAAAGATACCTGGAAACAAATAAAAATGAAGAAACATCTTACCAAAATCTCTGGGATGCCTTGAAAGCTGTAAGAAGAGGGGAATTTATATCCTACAAACACACATGAAGGAAATGGAAGGAACACAAATTAACAACCTAACAAGCCACCTAAAGAAGCTGGAAAAGCAAGACCAAAAAAACCCTAATTTCAGTAGAAGAATCCATATCGCCAAAATAAAAGCCCAAATCCAGGACATAGAAGACAAAAAGATAATACAAAAAATCAATGAAACGAAAAGCTGGTTCTTCAAAAGGACAAACAAGATTGATGGTCCCCTAGCTAGACTGACCAAGAAAAAATGAGAAAAAAAACCAAATAAGCACAATCAGAAACACAAAAGATGAAGCCATATCTGACCCTGAAGAAATACAAAAGATCATTAGAGACTACTACGTACACTTGTATGGAAACAAACTTGAAAACCTTAAGGAAATGGAGGACTTTCTGACATCACACAACCTACCTAGGTTGGAACAAGAAGAAATTGAGACCCTAAATAGACCAATAACAATCAAGGAAATTGACAACGTAATAAGAAAATTTCCTACAAAAAAAAGCCCTGGTCCATATGGCTTTCCAGCAGAATTCTACAAGACATTTAAGGAGGAGCTGATACCAATCCTACTGAAGGTATTCCAGGCGATTGAAAAAGATGGAACTCTCCCCAAATCATTTTACAAAGCCAACATCACATTGATACCCAAGCCAGGTAAAGATCCAACAAAGAAAGAGAACTACAGGCCAATATCTTTGATGAACATAGATGCTAAAATTCTCAACAAGATCCTAGCAAACCGAATTCAGCAATACATCTCAAAAATCATCCATCCATCATGACCAAGTAGGCTTCATTCCTGGGATGCAAGCCTGGTTCAACATTCGTAAAACCATAAATGTAATTAAATACATCAACAGATGTCAAAACAAAAGCCACATGATTATATCATTAGATGCAGAAAAAGCTTTTGATAAAATCCAGCACCCCTTCTTGATTAAAAACCCTTGAACATCTAGGCATACAGGGAACATACCTCAAAATAGAAAAAGCTATCTACAAGAAACCCACAGCCAGCATACTCCTAAATGGACAAAAATTGGAACCATTTCCCCTGAAAACTGGAACAAGACAAGGATGCCCACTCTCACCCCTCCTGTTCAACATAGTATTGGAAGTCCTGGCTAGAGCAATCAGAGAAAAGGAGGCAATCAGATGTATTCAAATAGGAAAAGAGGAAGTCAAGTTATCTCTCTATGCAGATGATATGATTGTGTACCTTGAAAATCCAAGAGAATCTGTCAAAAACCTCCTTACATTGATAAAGGCCTTTGGCAAAGTCTCAGGATACAAAATAAATGTACAAAAGACAATCACATTTCTCTACACCAATAATAAACAAACAGAAACCCAAATAAAAAACACAATTCCATTCACAATAGCCACACAAAAAAAGAAATACCTTGGCATCTTCCTAACCAGAAACGTGAAAGACCTTACAATGGAAATTTCAAAACTACTCAAAGAAATCAAAGGTGACACAAACAAGTGGAAAAATATCCCATGCTCATGGATTGGAAGAATTAACATTGTGAAGATGTCCATCTTACCTCAGGCAATCTACAAATTCAATGCAATACCCATCAAATTACCAGCAACATTCTTCTCAGACCTAAAAAAGACAACACAGGAATTCATATAGAAATACAAACGTCCAAGAATAGCCAGAACAATCCTCAGCAAAACAAAACAAAACAAAACAAAACAAAAACAAAGCAGGTAGTATCACATTACCAGACTTCAAACTTTACTATAAAGCTACAATCATCAAAACAGCTTGGTATTGGTATAGGAACAGGCATATAGATCAATGGAATAGAATTGAGATTCCAGAAGCAAAACCTCAATTTCTTAACCAACTCATCTTCAACAAGGCCTCCACCACCTACCACTGGGGAGAGGAGAACCTATTCAGTAAATGGTGCTGAGAAAACTGCTGACCACATGCAGAAGTTTGAAGCAGGACCCCTATCTATCCCCACGCACAAAAGTTAACTCCAAATGGATCAGAGACCTAAATGTAAAACCTCAAACCATAAGAACCTTAGAAAATGAAGGAAATACCCTCATGGAAATCGGAACTGGCATCCAATTCCTGAACAAAACCCGAAACCCACAGGTCATAAGAGAAGATAGACAAGTGGGACCTTATTAGACTGACAAGCTTCTGCAAAGCCAAAGAAACAATCAAGAGAGCAGGGAGACAGCCTACAGACTGGGAAAAAATATTTGCCAACACCAGGTCTGACAAAGGCTTAACATTCTGGATCTACAAGGAACTAAAAATGTGCTGAAAAGAAAAAAACAAACAACCCCATTTTAAAATGGGCAAAAGATATGAACAGACACTTCACAAAAGAGGGCATCCTAGCAGCCAACAAACACATGAAGAAATGCTCAACCTCACTAATCATCAGGGAGATGCAAATCATTAACCACACTGAGATACCACCTAACTCCAGTCAGAATGGCAATTATCAACAACTCAAAAAATAACAGCTGCTGGAGAGGGTGTGGCAAAGGAAACACTTCTACACTGTTGGTGGGAATGTAAACTAGTGCAACAACTGTGGAAAGCAGTGTGGCGATTCCTAAATGCTCTAAATATCAACCTCCCATATGACCCTGCAATCCCCCTACTGGGAATATACCCTGAAGAACTCAAATCACTCTATAAAAAAGATACCTGCACATGTATGTTTATCGCAGCATTGTTCACAATAGCAAGAACTTGGAAACAACTATGCTGCCCACCAAAAGAGGACTGGATTAAAAAAATGTGGTACATATACACGATGGAATACTACGCAGCCATAAAAAAGAACAAAACATGAATTTCGCAGCAACCTGGATGGAACTAGAGTCTATAATACTGAGTGACCTCTCACAGAAACAAAGATCCTAGTATCACATGTTCTCACTCATATAATGGACCTTGAACATCCAATGTAATACTATAAGAAAATGACTGATGGTACTGGGAAACTATGGGGGGGGAAGATGGGATTAACAGTAGCAAATATCTGTCTGGGGATGGGGAAACACCTCTTATCAACAGGGTGCCTGAATGAAATGTAATTGTACACCTAACCATTAACTGTACCCCACAAAACCATAATGAAAAATATTGATTATGAAAAAAAATAAAAAATAAAAATAAAAATAAAAAAAGTGATTTGGAAGCAGCACAGAATATATACATATATATTATATATATATATAATATATATCACTTAATTTGTGGGCTAGTTTTAAAAAATTCATTTTGAGTATACACTTTGACATATATCTTGTTTTAAAAAAATGAAAGCATGTTTTTGTTGGATTTTAAGCCATTATGATTTGAATTCTCAATCAACAATTTAGGGGAAAAGCTATCTGTATTATTATTATTATTATTATAATGATATCATCCTAATATTTATTAGCATTCTATATACCTCAAAGTGTTTTTTATTGCACTATTTCTACTAATTTCAACAACAGTATTGGCAGTATATATTGTTATTCACATTGATGAAGCAGAAAACTGAGAATGAATAACTTACCCAATGTTAAACAACTGTTATGTTGGGAATGAAGGACAGGGATTCCATTATTTTGATTTAAAACTTATTGCTCTTTCTTTCTGCCTAACCATGTCTGGTGACTTTAATTTGAAAATGGGAATCATCTTTAGAATCAAGGTAGATATGTCAAATAAGTCATATTTGGGAATAAACCCTTTCCAAGGTGCTAATTTAAATAGACCCAGTGGTTTATTAATTGAAATTTAAATGAGTATCACCTTTATTTTTATTTATTTATTTATTTTTGAGTTGGAGTCTTACTCTGTCACCCAGACTGGAGTGCAGTGGTCGCTCCCGGTCACCGCAGCCTTGACCTGCTGGGCTCCTACGATCCTTCCGCCTCAGCCTTCCAAGTAGTTGGAACTACAGGCGTGCGCTACCACGCCCGGCTAATTTTTTTGATTTATTGTAGAGATGAGGTCTCGCCAAGTTGCCCAGGCGGATCTCGAACCCGCGGACTCAGCCAATCCACTCACCTCAGCCTCCCAAAGTGCTGGGATTACAGGCTGAGCAACCAAGCCTGGCTCGAGTATCACTTTTAAAAGACTGCAAAATTGCTTAAGATGGATACATTAAAATGGACACCCATCTTTGTTCTCCCGGTACACGCTGATGTTCAGAATTGTTAAGTAATCACCTTCTGAAACAAATAAAATGCATGCCTAGTGTTAGTTCATAAAAATTCTTATGCTTTATAATCATTGTGACTTTTGATATTTAATGAACATTATACCACTAACTGGTTTGGAAAGAGGTGGCAGAATTGTGTTATAATACCTTCAGCCAATCAGTGAGAAGATGAGGCAAAAAAAATCAAGTGTTTTTCAAAAGTCTAGTTCATGGATTACTAGTTTAAAATCCCCCTTCTTTTCTGGAGCTTATCAGACATGCATCTATTTGTTTATTTGTTGAGCACCTGAGATTTTAGGTGCTAGGGATATGGCAGGAAACAAAACAAAATTCCTGTCTTTACTGACCTTACATACTACAGTTGGGGAGATAGTCAATGAAAACAATAAGCAAATAGGAGTCTAACTTTATGGCTGGTAGTAATAAGTGCTATGAAAAAAAGTACGGTAAGGGGATGCAGAGTAATGGGGGATATTATTTTTGAGTAAAGTAAGTGAATCAGTCATGTGAAAATCTGCAGTAAGAGCATCCCAGGCAGGGGAAGCTGTAAACATAGAGGCTCTGATATGAGAGTTGGAGAAGGATATTTGGTTTGTGATATGAGTAGCCAGGACTGGCATGGTTGAACAGAGTAAGTGGTGAAACATATTAGGAGGTGAGAATTGGATTTTCATACAGTATGCATTTAAATATTGTTGTGGTTTGAATGTTTGTGTCTTCCCCCAAACTGAAACCTAACCCCCAAGGTGATGACATAAACAGGTAAGACATTTGGGAGATAAGTATGTCATAATGGCTCCATTTTCATAAATGGTAGTAGTGTCCCTATGAAAAAGGCTTGAGGGAGACCTTTCCTTCTTCTGCCATATGAGGATGTAGCTACAAGGCCTCTTCCATGGGAAAAAGAAGAATCCTTCACTAGACATCAAATGCTCTGGCACTTTGATCTTGGACTTCTTAGTCTCTTGAATTGTGTACCAAAAATATAAGCTGTTATAAATTACCCAGTCTAAGATAGTTTTTTATAACAGCCTGAATGGACTAAGACAAATATATTTACATAATTTATGGTTTTTATCTTAAATCCATTGAAAAGCTCCTTTCTGTCAGAAAATGGATCTTTAGCCGGGCTTGGTGGCTCAGCCTGTAATCCTGCGCCTTTGGGAGGTTGAGGTGAGTAGATTGCCTGAGCTCACGGGTCCGAGACCCGCCTGGCAGCGAGACCTCATCTCTACAATAAATCAAAAAATCAGCCGGGCGTAGTAGCACATGCCTGTAATTCCAGCTACTTGGAAGGCGAAGGCGGAAGGATCGCCGGAGCCCAGCAGGCGAGACTGCGGTGGCCAGGAGCGGCCACTGCACTCTAGTCTGGGTGACAGAGTGAGACTCCAACTCAAAATAAATAAATAAATAAATAAAATAGAAAATGGGATCTTTGAGGGTTGATACTATTTTACTTATCTCTGTGAGTAGCATAGAGTAAGTTTTCAGTAAATGTGAGCTGAATTAAGTTATTGAACTTAGCAAGATGTTGAGACATTCCTATCCAGTTTTCTATACAACTGTTGCTGGCATTAATTTTTCTGTGATTAACATTCTAAGGCTGTAGAAAAAAATGATAGTTTTGAATATTAAGAAAATCATGTTCAGTGCTTTTTAATCTACCGAAGAACTCTGTTATCATTTTTTAACAAAATTAATTTAAAACTTTAGTAGTGACAATTAAATTGACGTTTAGCAAATATTTGTTGGACATCTACAATGCGTTGTCTTTTTGCTATTGGAGATATAAATATGGTTCACGTATGTTTCCTACTTTTCATTCTCTAGCTTAGAAGTGAAATTCCAAGGAGTCCATTGCCTAGCTTGGGGAAAAGATAGTTAAAAAAATTACTGTGAAATAAAAGAAAAACTTAAGGCATTGAGAATGCAAATAGGTCTATAGGCCCAATGAGAAAGGAGTGACTAATTCTGCCAGAGAGGCACTGGAAAGTACTTTTGGAGGAGCACAACTTGGAAGAATGAATAAGAGCTTAAATAGGAGAAGAACATGAGTGATTAAAGGGTGGAATGTCATTTTATGTGGAGAAGCAAAAAAGTGGAGTATGTTCAGCTTGTTTAAAGAATAGAGAGATATTTGGTATAATTAAACATAGGATAGGTGGAATATATAAGGAAATGAGGTTGGTAAGTCAGGTTAGGTACAGATTGCCAAGATGTTTGGACTCATCCTGTAAATCAGTGGTCTCCAAAATAAGCCAAGTAGAAAGAAAATATTAAAACTTCTACTTATGTTCATTTTTTTAAATAAAAAATAAAATTAACATTAAATTCTACTAAACTGTTTGTGATACACATTGTTTTCTCCTGTTTTAAGGTCTTTATAATTTTTCTATATCTTACAGTTATTGTTGACTAGGCTGTGTCTCTGACATAGTTGCTACTGTCTGCACATACCCCTGGAAACTTGGAGAATAATGGCAGCATCTTGGAAAGATATTCAGAAGCATGCTCTGAAGATATGCTATATCACTAAAACCCATGATTAAATAGAGTATGATATTGCATAGAAAAACATGAACACTGATGAGTCTAGGTAAAAAAGTTATTCTAAAGGGTCAGACTTTGAATATTTCTGGATTCCTTAATGTATTTATTTTTCTTCTTACATGTATAAAAGAGCCCTTTCAACTACTGTAAGATTGAAAATCCAAGTGTTAAAAATCCATTGTTCTATAGTTAAATTGGCATGATTCTTTACTTCTTAGTCATACCTAAATATACTGTTGTAAGTATATGGGTTCTCAGTCTAGGTGCAATACCTGATGGTTCAACAATGGTGCCCTGACTCTGTCTGCATGAGGTAGCTTGAAGGAAAAAAGGAAATTCCACAACATAAAAGGTTGATTGGTACGGCTTTACTTGTTTGTTTACTGTAAGTATATTGTGAAGCACCACAACTTATATGTACCTGATTATATTGATTAATTCTCACAAAAGTGGACAAGTGCCTTCCAAATACTATACAAAGGAATTATAAATTGAACGTGATGCAAATAATGCAATGAAAATGAGCAACTAGACAATGGAAGGGTTTTAAACTTCCACTCACAGTACAAATTCTTCTTCAGACCCAGTAGGAGGTAAAAGTGATATTGTAATCAGAATTGACAACAGTTAGCCTAGTATATTTGAAATTATGTAGAAGACTGTTTAAAATATTAATTTACATCCACTATCATTAGCAATCAACTTTTCTCTAAATGTGTATTGTTTAATGAGGTGCTGACTATTGATTAAGATGCATTTATGCAATTATAAATAAGTAAATATTATTAATGATACCTGCGCTAACAATTAGCCGATAGGTGTATACAATCAACTCTTGTCCTTGTTTAATAACAAGAGCAGACAATTCACAAAACAGGAAACAAATCTGTCATAAACATGAAATGGTCCTAATTATCTAAGAAATTAAAATTATATAAAATGTATTTTAAAGAATTATGGGATATATATGGTAATAAAAATGGTAAATATTAAAATAAGATGAAGTGAGAAAATATACTTACTGATGATGAGAATGTAAATTAGCACAAATTTTACAGGAGCAGTATGGCAGTAGTTGGCAAAATCTTATTTTCTGGGATGTATCCTCTCTATATAGAGCCTGTCAAAAGTACCCTTTTTGATATCGTTTTTTTTCTTTTTTTGCAAAAAGCTGGCTATTATGATAACATTGTTTTAGTAGTGAAACTGGAACCCATAAAAATGACCCCAAATTAGGAAACTGAATAAAGAATGTTTCTTTAAGGAACACTATGCAGTCATTAAAAATGATTTTATAGATGACTATATAACAATATGGAAGGATGTTAGTAGTATATTCTTTAAAAAAAGAGAATAGGTTACAAAATATGCTTAAAGTGTTCAATAATTAAGAACCCAATAACATTCTTACGAATGTACATGCTTAGAGAAAATACAGGAAGAACATATACCAAAATGTTAATAATAACTATCTCAGGGAAGTAAAAATTATGGATAATTTTACTTTATTCTTTTTGCTTGTTAGTATTTCTAAATTTTCTACACTGAATACATATGGCTTTTCCAATAAGGAAAAGAAAGCTATGCATGTGTTTGAAGCTGAAAACTGTAAATATGTTAAATACTTCCAAACAAAAAACAGTTATTAAGCACAATTATTCTTCTCTTTTATAGAAGATATATTTATCTCTTAGAGACCAAATAGTTCTATTTGAATACACTGGCTTTAGGGGACAGGTGCTTTATAAATACAAACGGTTATAAGTAAAGCCTCTTGTCAAATTATTCAAAATGGATTCATCCAAATCATAGATTTAATCTGTCCTCTTTTCTCAAATAGTCTGCTCCGAATCTTTCTTCTTAAATCTGTAAATGAGAGAGATGGAAATAGAAACAAATCTATCTTAACTTCTGCACCGTAGCAACACTGACCTCACCATTCTTTCCCAGGAAAGACTTTTTGCATATTATCTCCTTCACAACTTTCTACTGGCTTTTTCCTTGATGGGTCAACTTATTTTAAATCCTTGAATAAAGTTTTTTGATGTCTTTAGATTTTCATCTGTTCCTTTCTCTGTGGATCTAACTACATTACATAAATGACCACTACTTTGCCATCACTTATGAGATTAGAGTTTATGCATTTGTCTCTCCTACTTGGCTGTGTGCTCATCTAGGGCAAGGGTTTTGGGGTTATTCATTTTTGCACCTGTAGCTGTCACAGTGCCTAACTTTAGTAGGGCTCAGTAAATGTTACATAAATAAGGTTCTGGAACAGGTTACTTAATTTACAGTTTTTACAATCAGTGAACTATTTATTTTCACTTAGCCTTATGATGGTAAGTTTTATATGTCAGCTTAACTAGGCTATGGTAAGTTTTACGTTCGATCAAACATTAATCTGGGGTATTGCAGTGAAGGTATTTAGTAGATGTGATTAAAGTCCATAATCAGTTGACTTTAAGTAATGGAGATTATCTTAGATAATTTGGGTGGACTGATCCAATCAGGTAAAAGGCCTTAAAAAACATAACTGAGGTTTATCTGAGGAAAAAGAAATTCTGTGTGTGGACTGCTGCGTCAGCTCTTGCCTACCCTTCCTGATGGCCTGCCCTGTGAATTTCTGACTTGCCTAGCTAGCCCCTGTGATCACAAAGTCAATTCACTGCAATAAATCTATCTATCTATCTATCTATCTATCTATCTATCTATCTATCTATCTATCTTACACAATACATACATACACGCAGAGATTAGTCAGGGTCTATAGGAGAAACAGCCATTAGGAAATGTCTATAGATGTTCCCAAACATTTGACCAGGATATTTCCTACTGGTTGTTTCTTCTGTGAACCTTGACTGATACAAAGCCCTTGCTAGTCATGGCAGTTCTCACTAAGTATTTGCTACCAGTCTATTATTGTAATTAGCACTTTGTATCCATTATCTCAGTTCTTAAAAGGATCCTAGAAAATAGAGATAATAGTCCTTGTACTGCAGTGGAGACAAATGAGGTTTACAGCCAATAAGTAGGTTGTCTAAGGTCTCAGTTGGGTGCCAGAATCTGGATTCAAATCCAGGCTGTATCTAAACCTAACTTTTGGTTTTAACCTTTATGCTAAAGTGCCATAAGGATGTTTAGTGTTATAGAGCAAATTATTTTATCTAAATCCAAATACTTTCCATTTGTGTGCTTGTTTTTAGTTTACAGAATGCAAAAGACAAATTCACACACTGAAGCAGGTCTCTCATTCTTTCCTTTGGGCAGAGTACTTGTCTTTTTGATACAGTTTCTTGGCATTCTGATCAGTCTCTGTCCTCAGTAGGAGAAATATTTTTAGGTATCTCTCTGGATTATTTGAATTTTTGTGTTTTCAGATAATGTCCAGTTCAAGTTGATTAAGAAGATAAATTAATTATTATTCTTTCCTCTAATTTACCCAAGTTTACTCTTTTTTTTTCCTGAGTCTGAGTCTCACTCTGTCTCCTAGGCTGGAGTGCAGTGGCAAGATCACAGTTCATGGCAGCCTTGATCTTCCGCACTTAGGAGATCCTTTCACTTTGGCTTCTTGGGTAGCTGGGATAAAGCTGCATACCACCATACTTAGCTAACTTTTTAATTTTTTTGTAGAGAAGAGGTCTCACTATATTGCCCAGGTTGGCCAAGTTTACTCTTAACAATTAATTGAGACAAATGATTCACTGAGTCTTTATGTCAAATAATGCCTTTAAAACTATATAACTATATTGTTCTTCCCAGGTATACTTGTGTTTTGTGTTTTAACAGAGCTGATGTTTTAACTAACACACACATACACACACACACACACACATACACACACACTAAAAATCACATTTAAACCAGGGTGGCAAATTGTCTTTGTTCCTT
Organism: Cephalopachus bancanus; assembly: GCA_027257055.1. Classification (NCBI taxonomy): domain Eukaryota; kingdom Metazoa; phylum Chordata; class Mammalia; order Primates; family Tarsiidae; genus Cephalopachus; species Cephalopachus bancanus. The sequence goes on along the minus strand of JAPVLO010000009.1, from coordinate 8,042,723 downwards.
TAAAACCACTCTCCATGGTTACCTATACTCGAAAAGATAGACTTGCATTGAGAGACAGCCTGGGTTGATAATAAGATGATCCAGAAAAAATTACCCTGGGTTGGCAAAAGATGATTCAGAATATTCCTAACTGGATGTCATTAGACAGATTACACTAACCTCACTGATTTTGATTTACACTTATCTACAAATTGAGGAGACAAGAGGGGCTTATATGTAAAGTCCTTTGTAGCTCTCAGATTTTGTGTTATTATTTTCCTAATTTAAATTTTTCTATAGTGTCTTCCATCTTCTCCCTATTTCAGAGCTCCCTCTTTTCCCACAAAAACATGCCTGTCTTTTCATAAATGCTTTTTCTGAGATTTACCAAGACACTTTCTTGGCCTTTTCTTATTTTTTCACCTTAAATTTCCTATTTTCTAAATGGGAAGAAGAGACAAAGAGAACTACATTTTTACTAATAGATTGGAGAAAGATTGTTATGGCATTTACTATAAAAAACTTCCTATATATTCAGCTATCAAAAATACTGTGCAAGCCAGGCTCGGTGGCTCAGCCTGTAATCCTGCGCCTTTGGGAGGCTGAGGTGAGTGGATTGCCTGAGCCCGCGGGTTCGAGACCCGCCTGGGCAGCGAGACCTCATCTCTACAATAAATCAAAAAATCAGCTGGGCGTGGTAGCGCATGCCTGTAATTCCGGCTACTTGGAAGGCTGAGGTGGAAGGATCGCCGGAGCCCAGCAGGTCGAATTGCGGTGACCAGGAGCGGCCACTGCACTCCAGTCTGGGTGACAGAGTGAGACTCTAACTCAAAAAAAAAAAAATACTGTGCAAATGTGAATAGTACACTTTTTAATAAGACATGCAGAACTTTATGTATTTATATAACCTTATGAATATTAAACCTTCTCAGAGAATCTGTTCAGAGTAAATGATATAAAGGAATTCTATAGCCTATTTTCTAGCTGAAAACAAAAAAAATTTAGTAAAAGAGAAGCTAAGTATGTATGTAACAATCAAACCAGAAATAACAGTCAGTAGCCACAAAGTATGCTACCATCTACTCATACATTGTTTTAGATTGGGTGTATTTTGCACCTGCTTTTTCTGTTGCTATAGTGACCATATTTTTTTTTTTTTTTTTTAGTTGGAGTCTCACTCTGTCACCCAGACTGGAGTGCAGTGGCTGCTCCTGGCCACCGCAGCCTCGGCCTGCTGGGCTCCGGCGATCCTTCCACCTCAGCCTTCCGAGTAGTCGGAATTACAGGCATACGCCACCATGCCCGGTTGATTTTTTGATTTATTGTAGAGATGAGGTCTCGCTGCCCAGGTGGGTCTCGAACCCGTGGGCTCAGGCAATTCACTCACCTCAGCCTCCCAAAGGCGCAGGATTACAGGCTGAGCCACCGAGCCCGGCTCAGTGACCATATTTTTGATGCTTGTGGTCTCATGTAAGATCTGATCAAGGCTCAGACTATAAAATCAAGCCCACCCCAGATAACCTAGGAAACATCATCCCTGAATCATCACTTTGCTTCATCCCCATCTCATGGCCTCTCGTATAATCCCTGTTAGAACTGAGAGAAGACACAGGAGGAGATACAGTCTGTTCTCTGTATCTATGGGTTCTATGTACATGGAATTTAACCAACTGAGGATCAAAAATATTTTTTTTGAAAAGATGATTGTGTGTGTACTGGGCATCCACAGACTTATTTTTCTTGTAGTGATTGCCAAAACAACACAGTATAGCAAGTATTTGCATAGCATTTACATTCTATTTGGTATTACAGGTAATCTAGAGATGATGTAAAATATATGGGGAGGTGTGTGTAGATTATATGCAAATACTATGCTATTTTATATCAGGAATTTGAGCATCAGTGGATTTTGGTACCAGGGGAGAGAGTCCTGGAACCAGTCCTCCACAGATACCAAGGAACAACTTGTTCTATGTTCAAAAGGGTCATCAAGCCCAGCAGGTTTTCTGAAGCCATTATGATCACAACCTCCTTAAAATGTTAATAGGTAGTTTATACCTGGGTGAGTCAAAATATCTTGGGGTGAACAGTTTCTTCTCTAACAACTTCGGGGCTTTATCCTAACAAGTGTAGTGAGTTTCATTGGGGCCAATATGGTGTTCAATGTTTCCAAAACATTTGACTAGGGGCATTTCCAAGAGAATTGCACATTTTGGAAAACACTGCTTTATTTGCTCATCTCTTCCTTTTTTTGTCCATAGATATAAATTAATGAAATCAAAGTCAGCTCCAAAGATGCCTTTGAAGGAGAAAAGGAAATAAAGCTTACAATTTTACTTACTAGCTACCATGTATCTATTTTTAGTATCTCATTTAATCCTTTTTGTTCAATATATGTTGAACAAAAGAATAAAATAGAATTTGTTCAATGTGTTGAACAAAAGAAGAAAACAGAATAAATTGGTTAAATAAGTTGTTTAAAGTTGCATAGTTAGGAAACATTGCAGCCTCTCTTGCGTGTGCATGTGTGCGTGTGTTCATGTTTGTGTTGTGAGAGAGAAAAATGAGAAATAAAAGAGAGCTAAGTTCAGCAAATGTTTATTTAGAATAGTAATTGTTACTATTCTAATGACAAGAAGATATTTGGATGCCCTCGAACTCTGAGAGTTTATAATCTAGTAAGGAAGGTATAATATAGATAATTATTCATATAAGGGAGATTGTGGTAACTGAATAATTTATTAGATGTAATTATGAATAGGATCAAGCAAGGGAGTAGGGTAAAGACAGTGTCTCAATGTTAGAGCAATCTGTGGCTTACTTCTTCCATTCTCTATCTGTACCTACTTTCTTAGTGGTCTCCTCTGGTCTCATGGCCATAAATATCATCTTAAGCTAAAGACTGACATATCTTTAATTCTATTCCCTCTCCTGAAATCAAGATCACTGTAACCAGTGGCCTACTTAACATTTCCACTTGGATGTTTAATAGACTTCTCAAACTCAACACGTCTAAAATTGAACTGTTAACACTCTTACTCCCACTCCACACCATCTAACCTGTATGGATCACCTGCACTCTTGCCATGTCATCATCACGCTCAAGCAGTGGCTAGCTCCGTCCTTTGATAAACTCAGTCCAAAAACCTTGACATTTTTGACTACTTTTATTTTTTTTGCATCTGACATCAAATCACTCAAATTCTATTGGATGTCTCAAGTCATGTTTAGAATTAGACCTCTTTTTTTTTTTTAACCACTGTTACTGCCCTTGTACAAACTGCTCCTAATGTATAATCTCTTGCCTAGTTTATTGCAGTAGTTTCCTAGCTGGTCTCCCCACTTCTTCTCTTACCCACCAACCCTGAAAATCCAGCATCCAGAGTGATCCTTTTAAAACTGTATATCAAATCATACCACTTTTTTGCTCATAACCTTGCAATACCTCTCCAATTTACTCAGGATAAAAGCCGAAGTTCTTAAAATGGCCTACATGTCCTGTTCCCTCTCTGTTTTCATCTCTTCCTGATCTTCTAATGACTTGTACTATTCAAGTCACTGATCTTCCAGTTCCTTGAACATTTCAGAAAACTCTGTCTTTAGGACTTTTCCATTGACTGCTCCTTCTACCTGGATCTCTATTTTTCCAAATACCTCCATTGTTCATTTCTTCATCTCCTTGATATTTTTACTCCAATGCCATTTTCTCAAAGAGACTTACCCTGGCTTCCCTATTTAAAAATTACAATTGCTCTACTATCTCTACTACCTCATCTGCTAACCTTAACTAGTATGTAAACTCACTGAGCTCAGAGATCTTTATGTAATTTATTTTTTGCTCTTATCTCAAGTATCAATATCAGTTCCTGGCACTGAAGAATGAACGAATGAAGAGGAAAATCTTTCTTATTGAAGGAATTTGGAAAGGACTCATAGAGAAGCAAGGATTTCAATACCATTAACCTTCAAGGTTGTAGAGTTACAAAGTCATACTGGTCAAATTTAGGATATATGGCTTACTGGTTTGTTAGAGCTGACATAACAAATAATCACAGACTAGGTTGTTTGAACAACAAAAATTTATTTCTTCATAATTCTGTAGGCTAGAAATCTGAAATCAAGATATTGGCAGGGTTGTTTTCTTCCAAGGTGAGGCCTCACTCCTTGTCCTCACTCCTTGTCACTCCTGTGGTCCTCACATGGTCTCCCCACTGTACATTTCTGTTTCATAATCTTCTTATAAGGACACCAGTCATATTAACCCACCTTAATGACCTCATTTTAGCTTAATCATCTCTTTAAAGACACTGTCTCCAAATATAGTTACATTCTGATATACTGAGGGTAGGGACTTCACCATATACATTTTGTAGCCCACAGCACACTGAGTGCATCATTATGTCTGCATCTGTGACTGTTTCTGACTCAACCACCCTAACCTGTGATTATGTGTGTGTAAAAGTATTTTGATGGCAATTTTACTTTACTTTAAAACACAACAAAATAAAACAAAATGTAAAATTTTAACTCTTAAAATGTTACGTGTACACTGACAAAAAACCCTGTGTAAAAAAAAAAGTTACAAAACAACAGTTCAAGTGTCCATCAACAGATGAATGGATAAACAAAATGTGGCATATACATACAATGGAATATTACCCATTCATAAAAAGGAGTGATAGTCTAATACATGCTACAACACAGATGAACCTTGAAAACATGCGAAGTAAGTGAAATAAGGCAGACACAAAAAGACAAATATTGTATGATTTGACATATATGAGTTACATAGAATAGGCAAATTCATAGAGACAAAAAGTTAAATGGTGGTTACCAGGGGCTGAGTGGGTGGGTGATAGAAAGAGGATAAGTTATTTTTTAGTGTTTACAAAACTTCTGTTTGGGATGATTAAAATTCTGAAAATAGATGATAATGTTTATTACATAATATTGTAAATGCTACTGAATTGTACACTTAAAAATAGTTAAAATAATAAAGAAAAAAGTCATCAAGTAATATGTAAAGAGACATTCTTGTTTTTGAGTCTCCCTTGAGGTGGAGAGTGAGAACACTGTGAGAGTAAATCCCAAAGATGGGACAAGTAATGGCGAGGAGTAAGTGAGGGCCTTAGCATCACAAGGCATTCCAGATGCACGTTACATATGTACTTTTCAGGAAGGGCCAGCAGTTCTTAAAATACAAATGTCTAACAGTTTCAGAGAATAAACATGTATCTTGAATGGTCTGTATTTCAAATCCTAAAAATTTAGGATGTTAAAGATAGAATCTTTGAGCCATAATGTGATTACTTTTTCTTGGTTCCTAACAACACAAGAAAGTCTCTTTTAAGTTTCCAACACTTTTTTTTAGCACTGCTAGTAATATATATTATATTTAATATAATAAAACTTCCATAAAAGTGATTATGAGTATGGGGATTGATATCCTTTGTAAGTCTAAAATAGTTGTAAAAAAACCCTTAAAAACCCTTATTTAAAATAAAATAATTATGAATATATGGCCAAGTGTGGTGGCTCATGCTTATAATCCCAATACTTTGAGAGACTGAACCAGGTAGATTGCTTGAGCTCAAAAGTTCAAGACTGGCTAGGACAACATGCTTTACAAGAAAATAAAAAAATTAGCCAGACATGGTGGCACATACCTGTAGCCCCAGCTATGAGGGAGGCTGAGGTGGAAGAATCACATGAGTTCAAGAACTTGCACTTGTGGTAAGCCACAATAGTGCCACTGCACTCCAGCCTGGGTGACAGAGTAAGACCCTGATAGAAAAACAAAAAAAAACAAAAATAAAAATAAATAACATAATTATGAGCACAATACATTAGAAGCCCTCTTATCTAATGTAACTGAGACTTGGTTGGCAAACTGAAAAATTTAAAGCCAGGATCAAAAGCGACAACATGCATATTTTTAAGTTTTATTCTACTGTATTTTCTTTTTAATTTTTTTTTTTTTAGAGACAGGATCTTGCTCTATCACCTAGGGTGGAGTACAGTGGCACCAATCATAGCTCACTGAAGCCTTGAACTCCTTTCCTCAAGCAGTCCTCCCACTTCAGCCTCCCAAGTGCTGGAATTATAGGCATAAGCCACTGTATTCAGTCCCACTTTATCTTGACTTAAAAACATATAAATGTACATTCATCTGTCAGTCTTTTGATATGGGGGAAAGGCTTTTCATTGAGTATGGATTTGCTGATTGGCAACCTGCTCGATGTTTCTTTCCTAAAGGGCACTCATAATTCCAAAATGCAGTTTCATTTTATTTAAAGTAAAGAAAGAAAGCTTTTCATGACACACTATGAAAAACTTCTACATTTTTATGCACTACACCCAACCATTCCACAATCTTTTGCAGTTGTCTCATTGTACCTAATTTAACTGAATTTTTTTGCAACTTGCCTTTATGAAGTCTTTCCAAACATTCATGCTTGTTTCATCGAAATAATTCTTTCTTTTCATGTGCATATTTAAAATGTCTTATTAACTTATGTAATTAAAATAAATATACTTGGCATAACAGGTTAGGGGACAAATGAAGCTCTTGAGAATTACGTCACAAACCTGCTGATCTATGCATTCAGGATGTTGTGGACCTCAGCCAGGAAGGTTTGAGAGGGAATGGAGAGCATTCATTCCACACGTTTGCTGAGTGGAGGTCGGTTAAAAGGGTTTATAATGTATGTCCTCCTAAAATCCATACAACACTGAAATGATCAAAGTAGAAAGTCTGTCATCATAGATGAGTTGGGGACAGAGGCAGGGATGTGTAGTGCTCAGGATTAAGAGCTGTGCCTGAAGATATTTGTTGGTATGCTTCAACACGGCTGATGTAACATACCTATATCCAAATATCCCCTAAGTCAGAATGCTACATTAATTTGTCCTGATTCATGAAAATAGTTCCCAAATAAAGTCTAGTTTGGGCTCCCTGTGAACAGGGAAGGTGAATTTGCTTAAGGAACACTGAAATTCTTAAGTGTAGAGGTGTGGACTGTGGGAGGTTTTTTTTTTCCTTTTTTTAAAAATGAAGTCTCGCTATATTGCCCCAGCTGAACTCAAACTCTGGGTTCAAGCAATGTTCCCGCTTCAGCCTCCATCATGCTTGGCTATATTTTTTTTCTTCTCCTTTGGGTGAGAAAGAACTTATCAAGCACGGATGGCAGGTGCCTTTGATAATGTGGATGCTATAATTCTTGAGACAAAAACCTCATTCTGTAAACCTAATGCTACCTAGGAGACTTAGAAGTTTCGAGGGTGATGTACAGAACATAATATCTATGCTGAGATTATCTATAGTTCCACTGAAACAATTTCTGCCCTCCAACCCTATCCCCATGTTTAAAACTAGGAAAGTGGGACATTCTAAGCTCTTAGTAAAAGACAGGGAGAAAATGTTTCCTCATAAACCTTTCTTGCCTGCCTGTCTCCACAGTCATAAAATACAATGAAAACTACTCATGGTTTCACAACTTTATCTCTTTTCCACTTTATAAAACTTCAAATGAAGTCACACCTCCTATAAAGCAAATGTGGTTTTATATTGTTCAGCATAAGATCACAGAGGCTGTATACCAACATGTAAGAAATGAATTTCATCTTGCCAAATACTTGTACAATAGAAATAGTCCCAAAAAACCACATGAACATGTATACTCACAGTTTTATGATTCAAGAAGAAAACATGTTACCAACCACTGACTGTCACATATGAATATCTTGCTATTTGGCCAGCAGCAGGTTGACAGGGATAATATCTACTCAGTTAAGGGCTTGGTGTAGCACAACTTCTCTAGGTTAAAATTAATTCTAATTTGACCTATACTAATATGGCAAATAATTTGCATCCTTGTTGCCATTAAGCAGTTTAAAAACTTCTAATCTCCAACAAGAGGGATTATCTCAAAGTGGAGGAGTTTACCAGATGTTTCAGATAACAGGAATTTTCCTGTTAGCACCAAGTCTTTCAGGCCCAATCATGATAACTGTCTTTCTGTACTTGCTATAAGGTCACAGGGAAAATGGCACACTTAGACACGCAGGGCATGACATTTTGAGAAAGCCACTTGGGCCCAAGACTTGCCAACTGCACAAGGTCCGACAGAAGAAGCAACAGAACTGCTTAAAGCTAAGGACCAATAGCTTTATCATTCTTTCTTCTAAATTTTTCGAGATGAAGCTATTGAAGAAAGACGGGTATGCCTAAGTTAACCAAAATGCTGGGAATATTGAATATTTTAAAGAAAGCAACATTTTAAGTCCTATTGTGGTTAGAATAAAAATATAGTGGGCACTGTTGAAGATAATTTCACAGAGGAAGTTTCTGAAGCCAGATGAAAATTTAAAACTGCAGCCAAATCAACCACCTTAAATTGGGGTAAAAAACGCAAATGGCTTTGGGCCAGACTATTGTTATAAACGAGTGACATCTACTAAAAGTCAACTAATAGGAAATGGTGGGAACCAGGAAACACGGAGTCACTGCTCTGTGGGGAGAGAGAAGTGACTGGCACCCAGCAACAGCTGATTATTGCCAGGACAGAAAACAGTCCCAGCATTGTCCAAACTTAATGATTTTAAAAAGGAAATGCACATTCTAAAGAGAAACCTGGATTTTCATGTAAAATCTTCTGACATATAAATATCGGTAGACAAATCAAAATATTAAAAGAAAGTTGTAGGACAAACAAAACAAATCTGTGGGCTAAATTTGGACCAATGACCTATAGCTAATGACCTCTGATACGTGCTTTACCAAGTTTTGGGGTAACATTTGTGGTCATTAATCCAATAATGTATGATCTTCTTAATCTATTTTATCTTCAGCATGAAAAATTAATACAAAGCTTTTATTTGCACATTCTTTTCCAGTTTTTCCAAACTGCCTTCCACACAGCAGCCAGGGCTACAATAAAGATCTGAACTATGTGTGTAACCCTCCGCTTTCCCCAGTCCTAAAACCTATGATGACTTCTTGGTATCGGCAAGAGATTTTCCACACATAGCATGATTTCTTTCCAATTTTGTCCTGACCTACTTTTCTGAATGTATCTCTAGATATTCCTGTGTTGTATTCCTGTGTTCTAGTCATACCAGATTATTCATCATTTCCCTGAACTGGAATGCAACACTTTCTTAGGTGACTCTACTAACGCTGTTACCTTTTCCTGAAATGCTTTTTCTCTCAATTCCTGGTTAATGCCCAACTCAAATGTCTCCTGCTTTTTTTGTTCTTCTTGGAATCATCCACTCCCAGGAAGCTTAGTTATTCTGTGTTTCTGTTAATAAAATATATACACTTACTAGAGAAGTTATGACATTGTGGAATATGAATTTGTATGTGTGCCTGTATTCTCAGACAGGTAGTGAGAATATTGAAGGTAGTGATATATCTTCAACTCTTACAATTGTAGATTTTTAAATTAACTCAAATTTAACACAGTGCTATATAAAGAGAAATAAAGATGTCACCCATTTAATCCAATTGATGGATTCTCAAAAGGTTGTTTATAAATAGAAATTTATAACTTGAATCATACTTTTATAGTAAGAAACTTATCTTAAAGCGTTATTTTGTGAAAAGAAGAATGCATTTGAAATTACCAGGGCTGGTCATAAGTATACTGGATTTATACATTGTGATTAGACGGGCCCATAGACTACTCAGTATTCTGATCTATTTAATACAGTGTCTGATGGACTTCATTACTCCTTAAGGCTGCACTCTTCAATACTGCATGTGGCTTCTAAAATTAAATGAATACAAATCAGCTAAAATTTTAAATCCAGTTTCTTAATCACACCAGCCACATCTCAAGTGTCCACACGTGGCTAGTGGTGATTATATTGGATGGCAGTTTTATTGGAGCACAAGTACAGCCTCTTTATTTATTTACTGTCTATAGCTGCTTTTGAATTACAAAGGCAGAGTTGAGTAGTTGAGACAGAGGTCTTCAAGCCTAAATTATCTGGCCTTCTTTTTTTTAGAAAAAGCTTTCCGCTCCTGGTCTATACAATTAATTCTGTATCCATTTGGCCACTGAGGGGAAAAAAAAAGATTAGGAATAGGAGCTTTGATGAGGTTAGAATAAAGAAAAATAATATGAGAAGACTCCTTAATGAGGGATATTGGGAAACTAAAGATGAACATTTTTGGGGGGGAAGTTATTTTTTAATAGACTTTGTTTTTTAGGCAGTTTTAGATTCACAGCAAAATTGAGCAGAAAGATCAGAGACTTCCCAAATACTCTCAGACCCCTCCATGCATAGCTTCCCCAATTAAAAGATGAACATCTCTAACATGGAACTACCAATAATCACTTCTCAATATTAGAGTTAAAATAACAACAATGAAAGTTTAAGAAAATCTCAGAAATTTCTCTGAGCAAGTCATTAAAGTCTTTGGGAAATTCTGGGATTGATAAATATTTGTTAGATGAATGAATAAATGAACCTGTAAAATGAGGTATTCAGACAAAATGATTTCAAAGATGTCTTCTGGTCCAAAGATTTGTTTTGTTTGGCACTTTTACATATTGGGTTTTTAAAAAGCAAGATGTATCTGAATTCATTTTCTGCTCTCTGTGACCATGCTGGGCAACACTGGGATAGACATCTTCAGGTCAAATATGCAGAAAATCACACAAACTCACCCAGAAGCAGATAGAGAGATAACAACACAGCACACTGCTGAAGCATGGGTACATTTTAGAGGTGGGAAATAAGGGTAGCTTGGGGATTTTCATATTCAGATTTTATAGAGTGAGGCAATGCTTAGAACTCTTCCTAAGCAACCTGAGAAGAGTCTGAGGAGGTTATGCCCATTGAGTTGCTAGTTATTTGAGTGTCCACAGTAGTAACTGAGTAGAGACTGAAACAGGAGATGCTGTCTCTGTCCTTGAGGAAGACAGAGTCTTGTCAAATTCTTTGACTTGATGCAATGCATGACGACAAGACACAGAGTTCAGACTTTCATCATCTTTGTCATTCTTTAATTCACAATTCGTGAAAACATGCCTGAGCAACACCCCTGCTGTGGTGTGCCCCAGGAGAGGCCTTGGCGATTTGTAAAGTGATAAGTCTTTTATTATGAGCCTCAGAAATTCTCTTGATTGACTTTCTAGTCTCTGAAAAAGATCAAGTCAGGGTTAAAAAGAAACACACGACTTCAGGGAAATGTGTACTGCTCTTTCTCTGATGTACTGATTTGGGGGCAAAATATAGACCTTCACTCTCCAGGCTCACTATTTGACAACCTTTATTATAAAAAAAAAATAGAAGTTAAGACAGGAGTGGGGTCCTTGGAAAGCTTTTGTTAAAGGCACTGTTATGCACTAAACCTTATATTCCTGTGAATTTCTGGCATCTCTCTCTCTCTTTTTCTTTCTTCTCCCCGCCCCCATCCTAACCCCCAACCCTCTCTCTCTTCTCCCTCTCTCTCTCTTCCCCTTTTCTTTCTGTGTCCCTCTTATTCTTTCTGGAAATATTCCAATGAGTTGCATAAACTACCTTCCTAAAAACAGGAAGATACTAAATTGGACCATGAAAGGTACAAGGCACAAAGCAATTCTCCAATATATCTGAAGGAAGGAAGAAATAAACAGAGTCAAATTCTTGTTTACTTGTTGGCCAGCAACTCATTTTCCCCCCTCTGTGATGTTCTTTTTTACCATCCTGGAGGTCCTTTTACTGTTGATATTCAGTTATTTAAGCAGTTACAGTCCTTGATATCTCTGCTTGGGACTATCACATAACATCAACATGTGGTTCTTGTGTAACTATTAAAATTTTAGTGATAAAATATCAAAAAGAATACACAGAAAATGGTTGGAGTCTTCAATTGGCTCCCTACCTCCGTCCATTTTCCAGATAATTGTTTGGCTTTTTTATTCTGAAACTCAAAGATGAAAGTATTGGTGACAGATTGAAGAAGGGACTTAAGCAAAATAAATTAACTATAAATCATTGATTAAATACCCTCATTTCTAAACCATCCAACTTCCTTTCTGCTGCTAATCACTGATTAACTTGAAACCATTACAAATGAATGAAACTTGAAGCTGTTAAGAATTCCTATGCATGTAATTTTATTTTTCATCATTTATACTAACCCATTTAACTAGAATTTTACTCTATCTTTAAATATGCAATAAAAAGATGGTGTCTGCCCTAGTCAGGTAAAATTCCAAGTCTTCAGATTCAAAATTCTAAGCTAGAAAACAGAATGAGTTGAGTGCACCACATGCTTTCTTCTGGAGCCCCTGATTTGACACAAAATACCAAGGTGGAATCAAACGAAGCATAAACATTTATTAAGTAAATGTACACCCTGGCTCTTTATCAGCTGACATTTTAAGCTAGACATTTTTGTAAACAAAGTTAAAAAATAAATAGAAGGTGTGAAGTTTCCCAGGGAAATAATTTTAAAATGCTCTGGGAATAGGTGGTGGAAAGACTATTATCAAACAATAAAATGACTGAAAGTTGAAGGGAAAGGAAATAAGGAGAAATGAACGTGGGATGTCTATAGATTGAGTTGTAGTCTCTACATGTGGGTGCAAACACAAATTTGTGCATGTCTATAAATCACACATCTTATTAATTCGAGGCCTCCAATGTTCATAGTACATGAGACTAATCCAGGTTCTGTTAGGATCTCCCCTCCTGACATTCTGGTTCCTTAATGCCCATGTATTGTACTCATTGACTTGTTCAGATGCTCCAGTTACCACTCACATCTGCCAGTGTAGCTGGGCTGGAATCGAATCCTATCTTCACAGAACCATAGGAAATATCTCAGCCTGACTCAGAGTTACCTTAGTATCTGAAGTCCTTTTCAGGTAATGGAAAGTGGAGCTTTTGATTATAAGTGTGACTGGCCTCTTTCTTTTAGTGAATCTTGGCATTCTTATCCATCTGCTTTGCTCTGCTGTCCATTTTTGTCCTGCTTGCCTTGATTTCTCACTTGTCTGCTTGAATTCTGAAATAAAGCCTGGTCTGACCTTTGGCGCCTGAATGCATTCTTGCTCCTGGCAGCTGTCTTCATTCAGGAATTTCAACTCTATCTGACCACAGATGGCATACTGCTAGGAGACACCTTCCCTATTCCTGCAACTATTTTCTAGTCTTTATACCTAGCCTTATCTCATCTTCTGGCCCTGAATTCTTCTAGGATTTGCTTCTTAGGGTCTCACCCTTGATGACCACCTACCCCACTGCATCATGGAACTCAGTTACTGTGTTATCAGCCTCCAATACCCCTAACTTCTCTGAGGCTCTTTGCCTTTTCCGTGACTGAGGAGTTGGATGAGATGGTCTTTAAGGTCCTTCCAGATCGAATGTGTGATGAGTCTGTCTCCATCAATTGCAACCTAAAATTATAGAGGTGAAGCGAGGGCTTTAATAAGACTTACTTTAATTGCAAGAACCTGACCCTGTGTTGATCAGAAGGAAGCTGCCGTTATGGGTCTCTGATTCTCCTGTTAAGGTTTTTGGTCCTGACTTGCCTGCACAGCAGAGAATATAAGGAGGATAGTGACTTGTCCTAGGATTAGAATTAAACGTTGAGTCTTCTGCACATGATCTTTCTTTCAGGACCTATAGGTGTCCTTTACTTGTCCTCCCCACATTGAGAAATTTTCCTTTTTTTTTTTAAACTCAATTTAACATATTTTCTTCTTAAAGTATCCACTGTAAGCTTCGAAACCTGCATATTATACACTGTTCAGTGTTCGAATGTTCTAGCCTCCAGGTTTGACTGTGGCCCAGATGTACTTCAACATTTGGGGATTTCTCCAGCAATGGGGAATCACTGAAATGTCCCCATAGAGGTAGTTTGAGTAGGTCAACAGCTGATCTGAGAATATAGGATTCAGAATAATTAGGGAATTTAAATTATTTTAAAAATTAGAGAATGTTGGCCAAAGACTAATGGGAGTGTGATAGTAGTTCTTTCATTTAAAGAACTGAAGTTAGTTATTTATGACAGCAGAAGGCAGCCTAGTTTCTTTTAGTAATATTTTTAAAACCACCCATTGGGAAGGCATGTCAGTTGATAAAATGCTATTCCATTGTTCTTATTCATGCATTGTCCTTATTTTAATAACTCACAAAAAGCTTTTTTAAAAAGATGTTCCAATAACAATTTGGAGGTTGAGACTAGGATTATAGAGTTTCTTAAATAACAAAACCATGAAAATTCTGAAATAGTTCCTTTTACTTTATTGTATGAAAAATTGCAGACTTATGCCTTGAGTAGGTTTACCCCTCACTTTCATATAAAGAACTCCAGAAGTTGATTTCTCTTTATTGTGGGAGGATTGTGTTCTGTTCTATTTATTCACTTTCATAATAATCACACAGGTTTTCTGAAATGAGTGTAATGCACTGCTTTCAAAGTAATCGAAAATAGATCATATGAAATTTCACAAAATTTACAAGGTAGTTTCAAATACCATTCTCACCATTGTATAGTTCGGTCAAGTGGAATGGGCAAATTATGATTTTGGTTGAGTTTCACTAGTTGCCTCTGGAAACGACCAAGTTAGAAGAAGACATCATTTCTTCTCTCCTAGAAATTTCAGCTTGATACCAGCCCTAGAGCATATCATTCGTGTTTCCTTTAAGACTCTGAAATAGGAACACTAATTTTCATCTCAGACGAAATTAGAGAAATTTTAATCTCTATTAATCTCTTATGTCAAGTGGCTATAACATTGCTAGACACAAAAGCAGGCACAGTGTAAGAACTAGTTTCGTTTCTCCTTTCTTCAGTTTTAGGTACTTTAAATCTCAGAAGGCTCTGAAGAGAATACCCTCCTTAACCCTGGAAAAATCATTTCCAGCGTGGGTCCAGATCAGGTTCTATCCTGGGTCACTTGGAAAGCCTGCTATTTGTCCCTTACTTGGAGCACAAAAAAATTCTAGCATGTTTTAGGGCAGGTAGGACCCTTGCCAAGACTCTGTGTCTGAAAGGTTACCAGTGCACACACAGTAGGATATTTCTCAGTTTTTGAATACGTGGATGGCCATGGAATGTTACTGAGCAGATCAATCTGAAAATACTGTTTAATAAAGCAAAACCCACAAACAGTGCATTTAAGGGACATCTTTTTTTTGGCACAATATTGGTTATTCATAAACCCCATTAAACTGGAGATGAAAGTTCACAATAAATAAGCTGAATCCTAAATTTTAATCAAATATAGGTTAAGTAAATGCTTATTTTAGAACCATATTACTATTTCTTTATAAGAACGTTGGAGTTGGATGTTTGATGATTTAATATAGCATAGTTAATTTAATAATATAAAATTAGAAGTTTGACAAGTACTAAAATATTTGAAATGTAGAAGAATTTTTTTTTAAAGGAAGGTATGTTTAGCAGAGTAGGTTTTAAATTATGTCAAGTATCCGTTGCCAATATTGATCACTAAAATATTAAACTTGTGACATATTTGTTAGCTCAAACACAAATACACAAAACTTAAATACAGTTTCTTACCTGATAAAAATTTTGGGAATGAGGGAAAATTGACTGGAAGGGATAAGGGAATATTTTTTAATTGTCCACTAGATGTCAGTACTGAACCAGTAAAACATCTGTACCACAGTGCTCTTAGACAACATGCTATTAATTTATAATAAAAGGTATCTGACAGCTTTATTCTGATGAATTATGGGAATCCAAAGCATAATTCCCAGCCTTTGGTTTATAAATTGTCATTGATTTTAATGTTCTTTGTAAAGTTGTGGCATGCAACAAATTTTCCTGCCAAGAGCTGTTAAATAAATAGTCATCCTTTGCTCTGAGTAGTACATTGAACTTGTTAGACTGATGAGCAGAACCAATTGATGGTTATCCATAAACCATTTATGACAGATGCACAGCAGCAATTCAAACAATTATTGAATGCATTCATTATATATATTTTTTAAAATCTCAAGTGAACCAAAAGGAATATCATAGGTAATAGACTGTAGCAATGCCACACAGTTCTTTATGAGATACTTCCTGATTGACAGGTGCCTAGAATTGTTGTAGGATTTGCTGAGGGCTCATCAACCTCACTGGAATTATTTGGTTTTCTCTATTGTGTGATTTGGCATCCCAAAAGTATATTGCATTGCCTTTTCTAAAGAAAGATGGTTATTGTAAAGACAGACGCTTTTGTTCTTGTAAAGATCTCTTACTAACTGGCATCAGAACAAAAGAAACCTTATGCCTGAGAAACAATTTCAGTGCATTTGGAGATTCAGTTTATGTATATGGGAACATGAAATCCAAAGGTCTGTGATGACCAGTGAGTACTTAATTACTTTTTTGCAGAGGTTCTATCACCTAGGAAATTCTCCACTGGCCTTACACTGCTGTGTTTGATTTCACTCTTTAAAAACACTTAACATCCTTGGTGGTTTTCTGAAGGACCATCGTTCGCCTTTGTTCTTTGTTTGAAACTGTCCTGCGTGTTCCGTTGCTATGTCAGGGACCACCTCTCCTTCCCAGAAGTGGCTGTCTTTCAGGGATATAGCCTCAAGTCTGTTGTTTGTATAATGTTTTAAGACTTTTTTGGGATCAAAGTAAAGTGACCTAAGCATGTAAAATTCCGTTAATGGTGCTATTTGTAAAAGTACACCAGCAAACTACCTTTAGGCACAGTTAAGTACTGAAACAGTACATTAACGACTGAGGAACTGACTCTAATGTTCTATCCTTGATTTCTTTTTCTTAAATCTTTCCATTGCCTTAAATGTTGCGATATGACAGTAGTGCACAAGCTGGAAATGTTTCTCTGCTTTCTCTTTGAAAGAGAAAAATCCATAGGCTGGGGACCTCTGATTATACTGAGTTCCTCAAAAAACTGAAAAGATAGTTCTCATTTAGTGTCATTTTCTTCAGGCTTAAAAATAAAAGATTTTTTTAAAAGAAAAAACATTAGGAAGACTTAGAGCTTGATACACATATGGCTGCCTTTTACAAGTCATTATGATCTGTCATATAAATACTGTATTTACTGACATTTCAAAATGTGGACTCTAATCTCCACACACATTTTTTTTAATAGTTGCTTTTCATTGCAAGCTTCAGTCCAACAAATAGCATTAGAAAACATGCAACATGGTCCACAGGTTCAACTATCAATGTCATTACTCTTTAAAAAGCTCAAAGACAGTTAAGTTCAGAGTATAAGCATTTAAACCTAAATTGAGTTAAATTAAATTGAGTTGCATGGAAAGTTAGTGAGAGGAGTCATTTTAAGTGCTGATACAGTTTTTCAGTGTAAGGGATGAATGGTGGCTGTGTATTACGGAATATTTTCCCAAAGCTATTTTAATATAGGATCCTTTACCTAATTCAGACTTTTGCCATCTCTTGTATGTATCAACAGTGTGAATTCTTGGGCTGCATTCATTAGCCATGTTAGTATTTCAGACTGGCATTATTACTCTATGTAGTTACTGCGGTGTTTAAAAATTTATTCTTTGTCCAACATTGTGACCACCTGTGACCAATCAGTTTGATACATAGACTCAGCAACTCTTTCTGTACCTTGGGCTATTCAAAAAGACTTTCTCAGGTGAATATTTCTGGGGACCTTGGGCCCAAGGAAAAATGGGTGAGGGGAAATGGGGATGGAGTAGATAAAGAGTTTTGCAGAATTTTGTTGAAAACTTGTGCAACGAGTGTTTTGGACAATTTTTATTTATATAAATTATTGATACAATTCCCTTGAAGTAAATATTGCAAAAATGTTGTATCTTAAAGTAACATAGGCTAAAACAAATACCTAATCGTTTCTAGAGAAGAAAAAAAATCAGTCAATCCTTTTTGACAGACTAAAGTATTTGTTCACTTTTCAATCAGTTTATTCATACAGTCACCAAACATATATTAAGATTCTACAACAGGCCAGGTACGATTTCTGGCCTGGAAAAAAGCAGTGGAGAGAAAAATGTTTCTTCTGTCATGGAGCTTGCGTTCTGGTGGAGGGAGACGGACAATGAACAAATACTGTATCTACTAAGTTATAGGGTGAGAAATACTGAGGCAAAAAAGGTGAAATCCAGGTCAAGGAGGTGAGAGAATGATGCAGATGAGGGTCGTGTGCTGTTTTAGAAAGATGCCCTTTTGGTAGACATCTGAGCTGAGACCTAAAAAAAGAAAGGAAGTGAACGCTCCCTGTTGCTAAATAGAGGAAGAATATTTCAGGCTAAGGAAACCGCATGTGCAGAAGTCCTGAGGCAGGAACAGACTTGTTGTGTGAAAGGAGAAGCAGAAAGGTGAGTGTGACTGGAGCATGTGAGTGAGGGGAAACTTCTGGCAAATGAGGAGATGTGGTCAGTCATGTAGAACCTGTAGCATAAAACTTCCCGCTTTTTATTCTGAGTTTTATGGCAAGGGTTTAAAGAAGACAAGGGAGGAGAAATGAGTTGCATATTCAAGGGTTGTGAATGTTTGTTCCGTGAAGGTAGTAGGGTAGGAGGTAAGAGGACTAACAAGGATGTCAGGTAGGAAATTATTATAATAATCCAGGTAAGAGATGATGGTGGTTTGGCCTGGATAGGTAGTGAGAAATGGCCAAAGTCTGACTATATTTTGAAAAGTGAGCCAATAAGATTTGCTGGTGAATTGAAAAGGGATATGAGAAGAAAGGGAGAATTAAGAATGACTAAGGATTTGGTTTGAGCAACTGTGTGAGTGTTGGTGCCATTTACTGAGTTGAGGAACACTGGAGAGGATTAGGTTTTGGGTTGAAAGGACAATCAGGAGACATTGAGGGATCAGTACAGCAGTCCCCCAATCTGATTTTACTTTCTGTGGTTTCAATTATCCATGCTACAGTGCAATAAGAACTTGAGAGAGAGAGAGAGAGAGAGAGAGAGAGAGAGAGAAGAGAGAGACAGAGAGAGAGAGAGACTGATAGTGACCACATTTACATAACTTTTATTACAATATATTATTGTAATTGTCCTATTTGATTGTTAGTAATTATTGTTAATCTCTTACTATGCCTAATTTATAAATTAAACTTCATCAGAGGTTAAGTATATATAGGAATAAGTATAGTATACATAGGGTTTGGTAGTATTCACGGTTTTGGGCCTTCACTGGGGCAACGGAACGTATTCACCGCAGACAAGGGGAGATAATTGTAAATACGCAGTCATGAATTTAGGGTCAACATTAGGTTTTATCAGCTTAGAGATATCACGTAGTATCACGGGCCTGAACAAGATATGTTGGAAGGAAAGATAGAAGAGGTATAGAACCTTAGAAGATGCCATGTGAGATGTCATGAGGAAGAGGCAAATCCAGCAAAGGAAATGACGAAAGAAGAATGTTAAGAAAATAATATCTTAGAACAGTGTTTCTCAAAGTGTGGTCTACGGACCTGTAGCATAGGTGTGACCAAAAGCTTTTTAGAAATGTAAATTCTCAGATCCATCCAGACCTACTTTGGATGATGGGCCCATCTTGGGAGGTGGGCCTCAGAAATCTGCTTCAACAAGCTCTCCAGTTGATTCTTTTACACAGTAAAACCAAACCAAAGGAGGTGTTTGTGTATGAAATAAACAAATAAACATTATTTGAAGAACTCTCCTTTCACATTAAAATTATTTTATGCTTGAAAATATATTTTTGTTAGAAAGCAATGCACTACATTTAGAAGTAGAATTTGGGGTTCTGTATCCCCAAAATGAGTTCAGAGATACAATGTGACCAACTAAGAAATATCATTGCTGAAGGCGTTGTTACTAGCATTAATCAAGAGGTACAGAGTCACTAATCAAAGAACTATTTGGATTCTAGACCAGCTCCTATGGAGTCTTAATTTTCCACTGTAGAGGATAATCAAAATAGTGACTAACTTTCCCAAACTCCTGGTTTTAGTCCCTTAAATGCTGTAAATGCATTGACCTTACTCTCATATGAGATATCATGGAGGAATTGTTGACCTACGGCATGGATTGAATTACATTTTTGTGTGTGTGAGAGAGTACGGGTTGTGGCCTGACTGGATTTCTAGCATATAGGTTGCCCTTCATCACTCAGCAGTGAAGAATGAAAATCAACAGAGCTTTCCCCAGCCTGCTGCTTAAGCAGCTGCTAACAGGCTGAAGCTGCCCAGCCTCATTAACCCATTAGATGCCGTGTTAGCCCAGGAGTGATTCTTAATGAGGCTGCTGCAACATAGGTAAGCCAGATATGCACCAAAATGTTGGGACATTAAAGTAAGACCCTTAAATGTGGGGCCTATAATGGAGTTATTTTTATATCGGAAGCAGCTCCATCAGAGAGCACTCTTAAGGCGAGTAAAGCAAATGATACTATTACCATCTGTGAATCCACAGTGTTTTAAAGATATTGGAAATTTTGAATTCTGGAGGAATTTGGAAGCTTGTCATTTTCCCAAACATCGTGACCCCTAATTAGCAACTCTGTTCTCTAGAATAGGCAGCAGTGTGCAGTACCAAGTTTTAGATTCTATGTAACAGTTGAAAACAGTCTTGATCTTTCTACCTGGTTCACAATTTTCTCTGGACAGAAAGATAATGATTTATGCAAAAGCCAAAAACAAAACAAAACAAAACAACCGTATTTCTTTATAGCCTAAAGGCAATGGAGATGTTTGTGCCAACAAAAAAATTTTAGGGATATGCCAGGAAGATCTTGGAAGCAAACTTTGCCACATAACCGACCAGAGACACTCTGGCTGTGGGTGAATGTTTAAGACCTCAGATTAATTCATGCTCGTGGTTGAGTTTTTTGACCAAATTACTAAGGTCCAGTGTTATAACTCTCTACCCCTAATATTTTAGCAATTCCCCTTTACTCCTTAACTCTAAATCTCTCCTTTTAGTGGAGAAAGCAATAGCATTCTAACTTTCTTTCTACTGATTTAACATACCTTCTCCTGTCTTTCCATTCCAATCAGGTCTCCACAGATATCTGAATTTTAAAAAAATTAAAAAGCATTGCTATTCTTTATTGTCACATTATATTAAAGCAGGAAAGCCATGCTTTTACATTTTCCCTGTTCAGGAAGATGTGGAATAAAGTTTGCCATCCATTCCCAGAAGCATAAATGCTATTAAAATTTTAGATTGTAATCTAATAAAATTTCATTTACCCTATTGCTTTTCTTAACCACCCCCTAGCAATCAAGCACATAGTCTTAGAATCTAGGGCTAAGAAAAAGGAGTTCATATATTGCATAAGTGTTTTCCAATAAATTTTTTAAAACTTGGAGGAGATGCGGGGGGAGGGTTGGTGTTTCATGTAATTTTATAGGACCTCTGAGGCCCAGAGTTTTTAAGTAATCTTTTTTGATGTTTTTAGACAGACCATTAAGCTGAGGATAAAAGTCCCTGTGTTCAATATCTGGATACATTAAGCATTAGGTTTTAAATTTACAGCTTTCATTTTGACAGGGAAAATGACACGTTTGGTTTCAAGTGCTACCTTGAACTGTTTTTCAACACTGAGGCAGGTTGTCAGGCTGAGGGTGGAGGTCTGTGCTCTTAGTTTCTGAGAGATCTCATGAGGTAAACTGCTCCAGCTCATCAGGAAACACTGACCAAACCCTGGGCAATGAGTGAGCTGGTGTCTGGTGGGTGCAATGACAGAGCACCACCTGGATGCTTCTTCTCCCATGGGAGAGGTATAATGGAATGCCTTCTGATGGAAATGTAATTGATCCAAAGGAAGAATAGAGTAAGCCAGACAAGTAGAATGCCTACATATAGTGGTGGACTTCAACACACTTGCATTTTTATTCTGTCTGTAAGAAATTCTTCAGTGAATCCTCTCCTTCCTCTGACATATTAAATTGCATCTGGAGACTAGGACTTCAGGGAGTTTAAACTAAGTGATTGGGTAGGAGTAGTGGAGAAGAGTAGTGAAGAGAAGGTGAGTAGGAAGTGGGGAGAGCATTCTGCACCATAGGAGTGGTGAGAAGGGAAGTATAGAAACAAGAGGAATGTATTTTGTGATCTAGGGGATGTAACAGTATTAGAACTGCTGATAAAGACACAACTTTCCTGACTCCACCCAGCCCAACATGGGAAATGGAGCTGGAGGGCTAGGAATGGAAGAATTGGAGTTTTCTAAGTTAAGATAAGGAATATAGATTTTATCTTGAAGGTAAAGGATGAGTTGATAAGACCACATGTACTTTTGGAAAACTAGTATTGCTTTGAGGTAAAGAATAGACTGGAAGTGGTGGGCAAACCTGGGGATGAAAGCTCAGTGGGGAGGTGCCTGCAGTAATCCAGAGAAGGGGAGATGAACTGGTGGAGTGCTACCCCAGGCTAGGAGGACTGGTGTTGTGTCTGCAGAGCTGATGTGGAGGGGGCAGTTGTGAACAGTAAGGAGTCCCCAGTAGACCTGGTAGGATTGGAGGTTGAGGAAAAGGGCCATCTGGTTTCCTTCCTGTATTAGTTCATTCTGCACTGCTATAAAGAAATATCGGAGACTGGGTAAAAGGAAAGTGGTTTATTTTGGCTCGTGGTTTTGCATGGTGCTGGCATCTGTTAGGTTTCTGGTGAGGCCTCAGGAAGCTTACAGACATGATGAAGGCAGAGAGGGAACAGGTGTGTCACATGGCAAGCATGGAAACAAGAAAGAGAAGGGTCTTCTAAACAAACAGCTCTTGTGTGAACTAGTGGAGTGAGAACCTACCCATTTGTATGGAGAGGGCACCAAGTCATTCATGAAGGATCTGCCCCCATGACCCCAGCACCTCCCACTGGGCCCCACCTCCAACACTGGGTGGGGGGTCACACTTCAATATAAGATTTGAGGGGACACACATCTAAACTACATCATTTTCTTTTTTCAATTCTCCGAAGATCTGGAAAGGCAGGAAAGATCTCCACCCTCCCATTCATGAATGGAGGCTCCCTTTTCCCTCCCCTTTTCATATATTCTTCCTCCAAATTCCCCTGCCTCCACTCCTTCTCCTTCACCCCCACTCTAAACTTGTAAGAGAATAAAATAATTCTATCCACTGAGTTTTTATCTAGCCCTGCCTATTTCTGTTTTTTTGCTCTATTTTTTCTGCTATTATGATACTGCCTGGATTCATAACACTTTTATCTTATTTAAAACACCACTGTAAATTACTTACACACAGAACTTGATACCTAGTCCCCTCTCTCATTCTCTCTCTCTCTCTTCTCTGTTTTGTTTGCAAATTTTTTCATCCTAATATAGATACACTTTAATGCATGGAAGATTCGCATCCTGTGAATTATTTCTGCATGAAGAGCTTGTGTCAGTGGCAAATTGTGTGGTTATGCAAAATATACACATTTAATTCAACATTCATTTCTGGCATTGTGGTTTTAAACACATCTGGCATAAAGGAAATGTCAGATGACAGCACAATATGTCTTAATTGATTTTGACTTCATGTGGTATCAGATCTGTCGTGTCCAGAGAGGAGAAACTGTACAAGTGATGTAACTGTAATAAAGGCAGGACTTGAAAAGAAACTTGCTGCATTAGTTTGAGTGTAAGTGTCTGAAGAGGGGGTTACCGAGAAATGCAGTCAGTGAAAACTTAAACAGCAAGTGTTTGTTTTAGCATTCGATTCTGAAAGTTTGTGTTTGTAAAGAATGATTGATCTAAGGGGCTTGCCCTCAACCTTACCTGTTTGTAGAAGTGATAGAAAAATTCAGGTCTTTCTAAATTAGAGTAAGTTCCACTATACCTCACTGCCCTTCAGCAAGAGAACAATGGATACAGTGGAAATGCACTGAAAATGAAGATTTCTGAAGTAAGAAACTCCCGATGGCATTTTCCCCCATTTAGTAACATTACAAAAATAATTTGAATAGCCTGGGGCCAAGTAATTTTCCCAATAAATAGGATAGAGAAATGTTATCCAAATCCAGAATACCATAAAAATATCAGAAACACCTATGCCCTTCCCTCTGTCTCGTCTCATCAAGGCAATGACACATGATCAATTTGTGTAAAAAACAAAAACAAAAAAATCCACCACACGACTGGAGTGGTTTTTGTGAAGCTTTTTATTCTTGTTTTTATTTCCTTTAAATCTCTCATGAAAAGAATACATTGAAATAAAAAATGAGGGCAGTACATTCATATTTTTTAAAATCTGTGGAACATTCAATAACTGTTCTGCATAAACATATTGGACTGTTGTCTCAGAGGCTTCACCCAGAAAAACATGAGCGTGCCTCACATTACAAATGCTGTTCAAATATTTTCCAGGGACATAAAAGAGAAAATATCATCACAAGTAATGAAAGTGAATAAAAGAGAAACATAAGGAGTGTATGGCATTTGGACAGACCAAGTGAGAACACAGAGAGAGAGACAACAAGGAAGGGAAAAAGATCTTAAACATAGGCATAGGCAATTGATCATGTAGAGAGTCTTTTCTAAGCTTAGTTTTCATACCATGTTTTGAGTCTGTTTTGTCATTTGGCTTCAGCTATATCAAGCCTCTGATTCTTGCTTTTATCTTAGAAATATTAATATTTGTAAAATAATCTTTATGAAAGATATTTAGAAATAACTTTTAAAAACGAAGTGTTACTAAGCTTTAGAGAATTTGATTTCATTATATATCTTGGGAACCTGAGAGGTAGAAGGGCTCACTCAATTAAAATCCTTTTTTGGAAGGTTTCCTTAGGAAAAGTATAAGTGTGATAATGGTGGAAGTATGAAATACACTCTAGTCTACCTTGCAGAAGCTATATATAGTGTAGATAAAGTGGGCAAAGCACACACACATACAACATAACATACAAACATGTGCACACATGTAAACACACCAGGCTTGTAAATATCCAGAAAGATAGATCTAGCTTATTTAAGTCAACAAGAGGAAATATTTTAGTCTATTCTATATATATGTAGAATATAGAAATACATACACACACACACACACACACACACACACACACACACACACACATATACGTATATAATCTACACACAGAGGATGCCACAAATGTATACACATTTTAAGGAAGGAAAAATATATACTGATAACAAAAGGTGAATACAAGTCACGTTTGACTTCTGCAATTATAAGAGGTGCTCAAAGTGGTTACCATCAACGTCCAGACACTTCTGAAAAGCACTTTGAAAAGTAATACATAGATAACATCTCTTCAAATGTGTATACATACTTTTGGCACCCTCGGTATATATGTTACAATTTCAGATAAAATGCCAACTTTTATCTTACAAAAAGAACTTTTTTCCATAAATTACTAAATCAACGTTTTAAACTATTAGAAAAGAAATTCTTAGCTAGGGTGCCATCCTACCTACCATTAGAAAGAAAGTTACCAGGTATTTATCCACTTAAATTATGTTAAGTCCTCAATTTGAAAAAAAAAATGTTAATAGTAGACATGGTTTGAAGTGGTACCCAGCCTATAACATTCCTTTGAGAAATGATACCTCCCTCCAACCCTGCTCACAAAGCAACCCCTGGCAGCCACGTATGAATTTTTTTTGACAACATATCTTACCACAGCTAACCAGGGTACTTACCTAACCCTATCTGTCCTGGAAATGTGAAACTCAGAAGCAGCAATGCTCATTAACATGCGAGAGTGCTACCTTTCGAGCATAGGGAAAGCAAAAGCATGAGAATCTCCAGAGAAGAATATGTAGAAAGAAGTCACATAATCCTCCCCCACTTTCTCTCTCTCTCTCTCTGTCTCTCAGACACACACACACACACACACACACACACACACACACACCACCACACAGTGAGATGACACTGCTAGGTACCACCAGGCTTTCTACCTTGGGGTTTTTATATCCGTAGTATAAATTCTTCTTTATTCACTGATGCTACTTACTTACAATGGCTTTCAGTTACTTGTAACACACAAAACAAAACAAAACAAAACAAAACAGTCTTGATCAAGAAACAGAGAGGGAGAGGATATGCACTAGTGCTGTGAGAATGCACACCAATAGAAATGCTTTAAGCAAAGGAGATGAGAACATTTTGTATCTGTGACCCTCTAGGTCTTCAAGGACGAAGAGAGTCCTAGAAACTGGTCCTTCCCTATTCACCATCTTTCTCCATTACTCATGGACTTGCCCCAACTACCAACTTTGAAAACAGGAGTAATCTCTTATGTCCTCCCTCTTACGTCAACCACCCCTAAACCCTCAGTCTGCAGGTCACCCTCATCTCCTACACTTTAAGCTCCAACAGAATCTCCTCCTAGTTCAGTGGTTCTCAAACTCCAGTGTTTATCAGAATTACCTGGAGGGTTTGCTAAAGCATAGATTGCTGACCCTAAATTAGTTTCCTTCAGTAGGAACAAAGCTGGGCCTGCAAATTTAAATTTCTAACAAGTTCCCAGGTAACGTGAATGCTTGTGGCCCCAGTGAAAAGCCACTGCTGCATTTCTTTCATTCCTCCCCAAGCTATGAAACTTATCTATTATGTTCCCTGAATTCAGAGTCTGCTGATAGCAAAATGCCCTATAACCTCATCCTCTTTCACCTTCTTGCTCTAAGAACTTGTCACTTCCCTAAGGTTGCATTTCTCCAGAGGCCTCTCTAATGATAACTGCTTTTTCTCCCTGCTCTGTTGCCAAATATCTGGGTAGGTGTCCCCTGGGTCCTCATTGCTGCTTTCAGACCTTTAGTTCTCCCTTCTTCCTAGAAACAATCAACCACAAATCTTAGGCTATCAGATGATATCAACTCTGCCTCTCATTGCGGCTGTCATTTGTGAATTTCTGGGATATTTCCCATAATTTCTTGGTGATATAAGCTCCTATTTCATTCTCCCTATAATACCCTGTCCTGTTATGGTGGATTTCAATAGATGTGTAATATATGATCCTTCCAACACCTGGCCTTTAGTTCCTTAACCACCTTTCTTCCAGAAAGCTTGTGGCCTTACCCTGGACCTCTTCATACCCTAGATTTCAAACATTCTGCTCTCTGACTGCCATGTCTTATCTTTCCAGCCCACTCTCTTTAGTATTAGGGCCTCAACAATCCTTTGGCCTTAATGAGATCTCTGATCTTTTGATCTTACCTTCTTTTTATTATTTTTTTTTATTTTTTATTTTTTTGAGTTGGAGTCTCACTCTGTCGCCCAGACCGAGTGCAGTGGCCGCTGCCGGCCACCGCAGCCTCAACCTGCTGGGCTCCGGCGATCCTTCCGCCTCAGCCTTCCAAGTAACCGGAATTACAGGCATGCGCTACCACGCCCGGCTGATTTTTTGATTGATTGTAGAGATAAGGTCTCGCTGCCCAGGCAGGTCTCGAACCCACGGGCTCAGGCAATCCACTCACCTCAGCCTCCCACAGGCGCGGGATTACAGGCTGAGCCACCGAGCCCGGCTTACCTTCTTTTTATTAACCTCACATCCTTCTACATTACATTTTAAGGTTATTCATTATAATCACTTCTTCGCAAGTACCCTCCATTCCCTTGCTCCTATCTTATTGTCTTACTCTCTTGGCAGACCCACAACCCTGGTTAAATCCAACTCTCTGCCTACTCTATGTCTGCAACCCTGAAGCTAAAATTGTCTGAAGAAAAACTCACAGCCACACTGACTTTAATTTAGAAATGGGCCCTTAATTCTGCAAGGCATTTATACTGCATGTTTTTAAAAATGCATTCTCCCACTCTCTTGATAAGCATTTAAAATGCTTTCTCTCTTTCCAAATCCCAATATGAAAATTGGAACTTTCACAAGAGAACTTACAGAGATGATCACCACCACTTCAACCTATCTGCTCTTCCTGCCTCTGCATACTTTGACCTCCTGCCAGGAAGGAGGTCATGGTAATAGGGTATCCCTGTCCCTCTCTTAAGTTCATCCCTCTGCTGTGCCTTAGAACTCATCTTTTCCCACTGCCTTGCTTGAGAAATTCTCCCTTTATATATTATATTATCCATCCCCCTCACTGTATCTTCAGAGAAAGACGATGTTGCTTCTTTCAAACTAAAAACTTCCTCTTGATCTATCTTTTCCCACCAGCTTGTTGCCCCATTTTGCTGCTTCTCTTTGCAGAAAAACGACTTGAAAAAGTTATCCATGGTCACATCTACAATTTATCCCTTCCCATTCTTTCTTCAGCTCACTTCAGTCAGGCTTTTGCCCCCACCACCCACCAAACCTGTGCCTTTGAAACTCACCCAGGTTACCATATGCCATGATTCAATCTCTGCTTTTGTTTTAGCCTATCAATGACATTTGAGTCACCTGTCTTCCTGTATAATTTCTTCACTTCTATTCCAAGCATCACATATTCTTGTATTTCCTCCTACCTTACTGAAAGCTCTTTCTGTTTGCTTTTTGGTTCCTTCTCTGTTCCTCTATCTTTTAATGTGGAGGAGCTTCAGTGCTCAGTCCTTTGACCTTTTT
Source organism: Cephalopachus bancanus (assembly GCA_027257055.1). Lineage (NCBI taxonomy): Eukaryota > Metazoa > Chordata > Mammalia > Primates > Tarsiidae > Cephalopachus > Cephalopachus bancanus. The sequence continues at coordinate 8,014,322 of JAPVLO010000009.1, read as the reverse complement.
TCTTCCTTATCCAGAGTGATTCTTTTGGTGATCTCATGGTTTTAAATATCATATATATGTATTCTGTGAAAAATATATATCTCTAAAACACTAGATTACTGTAGTCAAATGTCTACAAGATACATCATACTCAACTTTCAAAAACTGAATTCCTAGACACCTCCTCCTGCCCTACCTAACTACTTTACTAACTGCTGTCTCATTCTTTGCTCTTGGCAACTCCATTCTTCCAGTTGCTTGGTCAAAATTTTGTTGCTGAGATTCCTCTAAGTCTTTCAAAGCCCACATGAAATGTGTAAGGAAATTCTGTGTTCAGCCTTCAAAAATATCCATCATCTGACCTCTTCTTTCCATGGCTACCACCTGATTACTATCATCATTTACCTTGATTAGGCAGATTTCTAACATAGCTCATACTTCCACTGTTGCTTCCTAAACTCTAGTCAAAAACCACCCAGCAGCTAGGACCCCGGGAACTAGAGAAATGTGGACCAGGATGTGGTATCCTGAGAGAAGAATGTGGTGAGGAAGAGTTTGGGTCTAGCGAGGGCTGCTGAACACTTTGTTCCATATCAAACACTTTTTAAAAATTATTTATTTATTTTGAGAAGGTTTCAGTCTGTCACCTGGACTGAAGTGCAGTAGTGTGATCATTGCTAGTGAGCTATGTGAGTTGCAGCTTCCAACTCTGGACTCAAGAGATCCTCTAGACTCACCCTCCCAATACCTATCACCACACCTGGCTATTTAAAAAAATTTTTTGTAGCGACAGAGTCTCACTTTGTTGCTAATGGTGGCCTCAAGTTCCTACCAAGCACTTAAAAAAAATTGATTAAGACATAGTTTATTTCAAGCAATACAGATTGGAGAATCTGGGATTTTCTCCACTAAGTCCGAGATTTCATTTGGTATTTAAGGTAACGATGAGATGACTTCCACTAATATTGAGAATTTTTTCAATCTACATTTCTAGAGGTGTCTCTTTATTTTCAGCCATCTGTAAGTTACGTGTTCTGTCAAGAACTTTTAATCCATTACAGAAGCTCATCTCCAGCTGTCTCCCTCAATTGTATTGACCCTATCACTTAACACTCTCTTGTGTTTTCATTTCTTTATTTAATGTGATATACTGTTTACATGTCATTATTTCACATATATTTTTATGATATAGAACTTTTTCTTTCTCAGCCTAGTGCCTACAAACTAGCATATGCTTAATGAGTTGTTAGTAATTAATCTCAACAGAATTAGCCATCATAGAAAACTCAAACCGAGTGTTAGAAATGACCATTTCCCACGGTCTTGGAAAGCAGAATTATCCCCCTGATTGCTTCTTCTTTGTCTGTGTGGGAAGAATGACATCAGCTCAACACCTTTCTAAGCAATGAATTAGATAATTCCCATGCTGCAGTTCCTTTGACATAGCCAAATTCTACTACTTACAAAAAATAAAAACAATAAAATTAGGCTTCAACAAAACAAAAGATAGTAGCAGAGCAATTCCTTTAAAATGATACTGTCACTGTTCTATTTAAAACCCTGTATCGACTCCCCATTTTTCTCGTAGTGAAGCTCAAATTCATAATTATTTTGGTCTATGGTAACCAGTTTCTAATATGGTCTTAAATGATCCCAGTCTCCTGGAACTTGATGTATCATTTCCTTACACACTGAATAGCCCTGAATAATATGATGTTGTAGAAATGATAGTGTGTGGTGTCTGAAGCTAGATCACAAACTACTTTATGGCTTTGGCCTCTTTCTCTTGAACCAGTTGTTCAGAGGAGACCAGGTACTTTTTGTGAGGACACTCAAGCAGCCCCAAGGAGGTATCCACATAGCAAGGAACTGAGACCCTTTGCCAATAGCCATGTGAACAAACAATGCTAGATAACCTCTAGCTCAGTAAAACCTTAAGATGACTCTACCTCCAGTCAACATTATAGCTGCAGCCTCTTGAGAGATTGTGCCAGACCATCAGTAAGCCCCTCCCAAATTCCAGAACCTCAGGAATTGTGTGAGATAATAAATGTTAATTATTGTTTAAAGCTGCTGAAGTGTGGGATAATGTTACACAGCAATAACTAACTAATACACAATTTATAAGTCTGCATAATATACACCTTTCCTCTGGTCTTTAGACTTTATCTTCTACTATTATTCTCCCTTGTTCATTCAGTTCCAGCCACACTAGGTCTTCTGGAAAGTTCTAGAACATGCCAGGTACACACTTAACTTAAGCATTTGCTCTAGTTGCTTGAAACATTCAATTATCCAGGTATCTTTTTGGCTAGCTCTCTACCCTCTATTAAGTCTCCCTTTAAATATCACCATTCAGATGGCATTCAACCTGGCCAACGTGGTATACAATAACCTGTGTTCCTCATTCTCAATACCCCTTATTTTGACTGGTATTTTATTTCCATAACACTTATTAACCTTTAGTATATTCTATTATCAACTAATTTATTATGTATATTATGTATTGTTTGCTTCCTTCATTGCTAGAATATAGATTTCACTAGGATTTTTTAACTCTCAAGCACCTTAAGGATAATCTGTCTTTCGAGGTTGCAAACTCCTCATTACTGGGGTAAGATACCAGAATAAGCTTGAGATTTTAGAAGACTGGTCACAGAGATTACAATTAAAAAGAGAGTTATAAGTGACAAAAACCCAATTAAACTGATTTCAGAAAAAAAGTATGAGACTCTTATCTCATTCTTTTTTTTTTTTTTGAGTTGGCGTTTTACTCCATCACCCAGACTGGAGTGCAGTGGCATGCTCCTGGCCACCGCAGCGTCGACCTGCTGGGCTCTGGCAATCCTTCTGCCTCAGCCTTCCAAGTAGCTAGAACTACAGGCGCGCGCTACCACGACTGGCTAATTTTTTGATTTATTGTAGAGATGAGGTCTCACCAAGTTGCCCAGGCGGGTCTGGAACCCGCGGGCTCAGACAATCCACTCAGCTCAGCCTCCCAAAGCACTGGGATTACAGGCTGAGGCACCGAGCCCGGCTAAGACTCTTATCTCATTCTTATCTCAGAAAGTTTACCTCCATCTCCATCACCTTTTCTTTTATGCTTAATTTCATTTATTTGCAGTCATATCTGGCCCTCATTGTGACTCTTGCCTATTCCAGTTTTAACTAACAGTTCCCCCACCTCTCAGAAAAGAAAAAAGAAAAGAAAAGAAAAGGAAAGAAAGGAAAGAAAACAAAAGCCTAAACCTCTGAAATTGAATCTTATTAACTCTCACTTGCCAGACTTGGGATTCATGCTCATTCTTGGAACCAAGAGTGAACTAACTCCACTCAAAGTACGTGTATGAGTTATGGGAAAGGACTTCCCAAAGAAAATTTGTGTTTATTCACTAAAAGCAGGTATAATGGAAGTTAGAAAGTTACAATTGTCTACTGTAATTCATAAAACAAAAAATGATTTGGCTTTGTAGTACAAAGATATGCCTTCATTGTCAAGTTGAAAATAGATTTAATTGAAGGAGAGAAGAAAAAACTGAGCATCTGATTAAACTATTTTCTTAGTCATGACTTTGTCCTCTCATTTAGTAAAATGAACATTTAGTGAATTTTCATTTGTAGTATCAACCAGAGAAACATGTATAAGTATTAAAACACATTACATATTATTCATATAGTAATATATTAGTTAATCTTTTATTGTCATCCATCCGATAGTGTTTGGATAGTTTAGCATAATAGTGAAAACATGGGTTTTAGAATCAAAAACAGAGTTTAAGTCCCATCTATTTCACCAATTATCTGGGAAATTAACTAACCTCTCTTAGCCTATACAATGGGGAAAGTGACACCCACCCCACTAGATTGTTGTGATGATTAAATAAACTATGGGGTTTTACTCAAAGCAGAGTCTGAGATAAGATTGTTTGGGAGGTATGCCCGGGTAGCGAGAGTGAGAGAATGGTTAGAGGGAGCCAGAGAAGGAGGCATCACAAATATAAGGTTGTATTACTGTGGTTGCTGGTGTAGGCATTTATGGTTTTATCCAGCTAGGACTTCAGAGAAGCAAATATAATGTATCCCAGAATTGTCTTACTGAGGAATAGGAGTCTGGGCTCCTATCCTTCATTATTGAGGGTTTCCCATGGGCCATTAACTTCTCTGTGCTTTCCAGATGTCCTTATACATGCTGGAAACAGACTTTAAGGGAGTATGGCAAAGTTTCAGGAAAGGCACGCTTTTCTTTGAGGGATGGTCTATGTCCACTTACTCTAGTAAATAGCTATAGCTTCCTGGTAACCTGACATCTCACTTGGGCAAAAACTCTTAATGAGGTTCTTGGATGTAAGAACCTCAGGAACAGTTTTGTCTCGATGCCTTTAAAACCTAGACGAGAACCAAGGAGAAAAGCTACAATCAGTCATTATTCTCTCCAAATGTCTTGTACAAGCAGTATGATAAAAGAGGTAGAGGCAGTTATAAGGTAGTTTTTTTCTTTTGACTAAATATTATTTTCCTTATTAGTATTTAATTATATTATTATTGATGAATAATATCTAGCAATTTCTTCTGTTTTTGGTCAAGTATCAGTGTTCCAGAAGCAACCATTGAATTAGACAAGTCTGCTAGACAAGGTCATGTTATATTTCTCTTTTTCAGTTGAGTAACACAGAGAATTTGCTATCTCTTTGCAAGAGATAAAAACCTGGATGTACCACCTCACCAAAGTGCCCCACAATGTGGGAGAGATAATAGTGAAAAAGGAATTTGAATATAGTTAGGAATGAGAAAATTTATGCTGGTTGTCCCAACAACAAATGACCATCATAACTTCTGTGTTGGATTCTGGGCTCCATACATTCACTTACTTTTGTTAAAGTTACAGATAATATCTCTCAAGTCACTATTGTATTAGCATATCATCCAGATACATTTGTTCCTTTGCATGTAATTTACCTATGTCAGAATTATCCTTTCCTCAGGAAAAAGTACCAGGTAAATTTCTCATCCATTAAAATACATTACTTTCAGAAAGTCTTCCAGTAAATTCTTCATCTATGTCTTCATGTGCTTTGTATATGTATTTATATTAATATACATTTTTCACCATATTTAAGTTATGTATTTACATGTCTGAGTTCAGAGTTTATAATATAATATTGAGGTCAGTTCTTTGTAGTTGATTATTCAGTGTCTGTCATACAATGGGTGCATAATTAATGCTTATATATAGTTTTTACTTTACAATTAAGCTTAACCTACTAGCAGATTATTATTTTATAGTTAAATATTCTTCCTCCATGCAAAATATTTAAATGATATTCACTCCTTCCATTTAAGTAAGTTGAACACTACAATATAATTTTTATTCACAGATGAATGAACACTACAGCTTGTCACTATAACACTTATCAAACGGTTTAATAACTATCCAATTAGAACAGAAGTCAATTGCTGATATATTCACACTCAATCAATTAAATCCTAATAAGGAAAGTAATATTTATTTAGATCAAAAGTAAATAGCTACATTATACCTGTCTCTACTTCTTCTATCACACTGCTTGCAAAAGATAAGACATTTGGAAAGAATAGTGACTGGTAGTAGCTTTTCTCCTGGGCCCTCCCCTAGGTGTTAGAGAAATTCTTAAACTATTCCTATACATTTAAAGTCCCATTAGTTAACACAAGAAAACATCATCTTTGGGTTTTTTTTTTTTAACGTTTACCTAGAAGCTGCTTTATGAAAGTTGGTTCTCCTATGTTGGGTGCATATGTGTTTAGGATGGATATTTCTTGTTGATGGATTGAAACTCTTATCATTATGTAGTGATATTCGGTTATCTTTTTAAAATTCTATAGCTTAAAGTGTATTTTGTCTGATATTAAGATTGCAACTCCTGCTTTCTTTTGTGTTCTGTTCGCCTCAAATTTTGTTTCCCATCCTCTGACTTTGAGTTTGTGAGTGTCCTTTTTGGTGAGATAAATCTCTTGGAGACAATATATTGTTGCCTCATGATATTTTGTCTATTTTGCCATTCTATGTCTTTTCAGTGGTGCATTTTATTCATTCACATTCAGGCTAATTATTGAAATGTGAGAGTTTATCTCTGTCATGAAGCTCTTAAAGGTTTTGTTGATGTTGCTGCTTTTTTTTGTATTTCTTTATTTCTTTTGATTTTTGGGTTGATTTATGTGTGTTTTCAATCTTTTTCCTGCATTCTTGTGAAGGGTGTTCTCATTCTTTTTTTCCTTTCTTCTGTGTTTACTACTTTCTTAAGTAGGTCTTATAGAGCTGGTCTGGAGGCAGAGTAAGCTCTTAGGGATTGACTGTCTGGGAAATATTTTAATTCTTCATAACTGATGAAACTTAGCTTAGTTGGAGAGGTAATTCTTGGTTGAAATTGTTTATCTTTGAGAATTTTGAAAATTGGGCTCCAAGCTCTCCTAACCTGAATGTTTCTATAGATAAGTCTGCTGCTATTCTAATTGGTCTTCCCCTGTAGGTAGTCTGACATTTCTCTCTTGCTGCCTTTAGGACTTTTTTTTCCTTTATGCCTACTTTGTGTAGGTGAATTACTATGTGTCTAGAAGTTGATCTACTCATTTGTCATCTTGCAGGGGTTCTCTGAATCTCTTATGTTCTAATGGTTGCATCACTGATGAGATGAAGGAAGTTTTCTTGGATAATTTCATGGAATGTTTGTTTCAGGGTGTTCCCTGTCTCTCTTTCTGCCTCAGGAAGTTCAATTAATCTTAGATTCAGCCTCTTGAAATAATCAGTTATCTCTCGAAGGGTTGGCTCTGTCTTTTTAGGCTTCCTTTCTATGTTTTTGACAGTTTGGGTTAGTTTTATATTTTGGTCCTCAAGCTCTGAGATTCTTTCCTCTGCTTCGCTAATTCTGCTTTTCATGCTTATAAGTTTGTTATTTATTGTATTCACTGAATTCTTTACTGCTATTATCTCAGTTATCAACTCCTTCATTCCTTCCTCTAGTCTCTCCTTGATTCCATTTATTTTATCTATTAATGACTTGATATCTAAGTTTGTGGTTTGCGATCATTCATTCTGAGGACTCTTCTTTGTTTGTGTTCCAAAGTCTGTATTCTCAGTGGCTGACCTCCCAGGAGTCTGTGTGAGACCCAAATTCTTCTTTTAGTTTTCCTTCATTTGTGTAGATTCTCCTCCCTCCTTTCTTTTAAAACCTCTTCTTTTACTCTGTTGTTCAGGGATGGGGGGTGGCTTTTACTTCTGTTTGCTCAATCTCCTATTCTTCCTTATGTGGATCCTCTGGCTTTGTTCAATTCTGAAGCTAGTCTGTGGGTTGGGGGCTGTACTTTTTGCAGTTTTGAGATATAATTGAAGGGAAAGCTATAATTCAGAAAGTATCTTCAGATCCCAGTATCTGACAAGTGTGTGGGTCCCCTGGAACCCACTTCCTACTGCATTACAATCTGTCCATGCAGTGGGGTTATTGATTTGCCCCTGAAAGCAAAATGAGGTAAGAAAAAGGAAAAGAATGGAAAAAGGAAGGAGGGGATGAGACAAAAGATAAAAAACCTAAAAAATATAGACAATCATACAAACACATAAGCTGACAGAAACCCCCCATTGATGTACTCTCCCTCAAAAATACCCATACACAAACAGAAAGTCCAAAAAAGCAATAAAATAAGAGAAGCAAAGGAAGTATGAAAATGTAATCAAAAACAGAAAGAAAGAGAAAAACGACTAAAACAAAAAATAAACAAAGAAGAGCAAAACAGACAGACAAAAAATCAAAACTCGCTCTGAGGTGGTCCCTACAAGTCCAACTTCCTCCCTTCCCCTCTGTTCTCAGCCCCTCCCCTCTGTTCTCAGCACAGGCTGATAGGGTTTTTCTCATGGGTCAGATGTTCCAGGCCTACTGTGGGAGAAGGGTGGATCAGATCTGGATTCACCCGGCTTACTGCCTGTCAATCTCCCACTCATATCTGACATGTCTGTATCTGATGCAGTGTGTGGGAGGAACATCTGTCTCTCCACGTTTGATGAGATTACCTCTAGGTTCCAAGGTGGAGGTTGGGTGGAGCTGGGCGGGGCAATGCAGGTCTCTGCCTGGGCCAGGGACAGAGAAAATGGCTCTGGTTGGCATTCCCTCACCAGTGGTGGGGCTCCTCTCCAGCTCTCCCTGATCTTCTCTCTCCATGGATTTGTGGCTCCAGCTGCTTTGTTGTCACAGATGATGGTGTGGGCTGGGAACCAGGTGATGAGAATCAGCTGTATTTGGCAAGCTTTTCTCCAGCATCATCTTTGAATACTAAGGCATCCTTAAAAAGTAAAACACCTATAACTAACAGGTGATTGGAAATTAAGTGGAAGATTCTAGGAGGACTTTTCTTCTTGAACACAAAACTTAGTTGGAGGAGAAATATTGGGAAATATGGACAAATATGTTTTAATCATGGGAAGGGCAAATCTTTGGAATTCCTACTTTTTCATTATGTCTGCATATGAATACTGAGGAAGAAAGTCTGGCAACCCTATATCTTGTTTTATAGTTGTTTTTCAAACAGAAAGAAAAATTTGGCAATAAATTTTGGGCAGTAGATCTCTTTATCATACTCTCTTAGTAGCTCATCAGTGAAGTTCGGTTTTTTATTTTACCAAGTACATAGGAACTTTTGTCTCAGGGCATTGACTGATTGTTTGACATTTTGCCCAATCTCTTCCCCACTCCTTCCTTCTCTATATCCTTTTCCTGTGGAGTTATAGCTTAAAGTTAGTTGACTCTGGGTAGGAGTACTAATGAGAATGTCTTTCAAGAGTTTACGCATATTCCACTCTATGATTCAGCTAGCAAAAAAGCTGTCGAGAAAGATGACTTAAAGCACTACCCAGAGACATATTGACCACTCAGTGCCCAAATTCATCTTCAGCATTGAAAACAAAAGCCAGGGGCTGCTTTCATGCATCCTTTGTTGATTGACACTTGGCTAATGCACCATGTAATTATCAAGAATTATCTTTAAATCCTTATTATTAGAAAAAAAAAGTCATTGGGTATCAAATCAAATCCCTGGGTTCAGTGGACTACTTACATCATCACTTGGTTTAGCTTTTATGAACTATTTCAATTCGAATTGCTAGTATTTTTGGAATTTTTTTTTTACTCTTATCAATGCCTACAGTTAAAAATATAAAATCACAAAATGTTTGTAAGAAGTCAATTCAAACTTTCTCCTTACTAAAAGCTTCTTCCCACTTTTACAAACTTCTGTCTCAAAGCACTGATTCATTCAGAAAACAGGCACATAAAAATTCCTTTTTTATACTAATATTAAAAAGTTTTATTTATCTCTGATTATTATTTTTTCCAACTGATCTGCCTTCCTCCTTTGAACTATATTCTCAGTTCATATTTATCTGCAGATCTGTGTCTCTAGTTATCTTTTTTTTTTTTTTTGAGTTGGAGTCTCACTCCTTTGCCCAGGCTGGGGTGCAGTGGCACACATGCTCAGGGCCACCCCAGCGCCAACCTTCTGGGCTCCAGCAATCTTTCCGCTTCAGCCTTCTGAGTAGCTGGGAACTGCAGACACACAATACCACGCCCAGCTATTTTTATTTTATTGTAGAGGCGAGGTCTCACCAGGTTGCCCGGGCTGGTCTCGAATCTGAGGGCTCAGGCAATCCACTCACCTCGGCCTCCCAAAGTGCTGGGATTACAGGCTGAACCACTGAGCCCAGCCCTCTAGATATCTTAATTGCTATCACTGTAGACACTTGTTGTTGGTGAAAGTAGGCTAAACTTATAATAAAAAGGGAATCATGCTCCTGTTAATAAAAACCATCCATTTCTGACATCAAATTTGAGGGAATTTATATTGCTTATAGTATTTCAATCAAATGTAGAAATAGCTAATATTTCTCATTGGTATATCAATTTCATTTCCTATATGTAGTTTCTTATTCATATATTTTTGTAATGTTTAAACTGTTTGTTGCTGCTATGATATTTTCAATATTCATCTCTATCTTTTTTGTGCCAAGGTTCTATGGATGAGTGGAGAATTATGATTCAGAGTTTCCTTTTTCCATACTTCAAAATGGCCCTTTGTGTAGCTTCACATTGCTGAGTCACACTTCTCAGATTCATTTTCTCTGAGCCAGAGGTTAAGAAACTGAAATGTGACATAAAAACTTTCAACATAATAAAACTACAATAAAGTATTTTTGAAGATAAGGGCAGTTATTTGTGGCCTTTTAGACTGCAACATTTTCCAGCCTGCATTTACCATAAAATAGCAAAGTGCCAAACACTTTTGACTAAATTCTATGGTGAGATGTACAGTTTACTTCATGTTCAAAACACATATGTACGTACATGCAAAATTAAAGCAAAATTTTTATAACACAATTCTTAAACTATATTCCCCATGATGTACTCTGAATATTTTTGTTTCTTTCATTTTCTGTTTTTTAAAATATTGATATAAGGCCAGTCTTGGTGGCTCAGCCTGTAATCCCAGTGCTTTGGGAGCCTGAGGTGAGTGGATTACCTGATCCTGTGGGTTCAAGACTCGTCTGGGCAACTTGTTAAGACCTCATCTCTACAATAAATCAAAAATTAGCCAGGCATCATAGTGCATGCCTGTAGTTCCAGCTACTTGGAAGGCTGAGGCGGAAGGATCGCTGGAGTCCAGCAGGTCAAGACTGCAGTGGCACTCCAGTCTGGGTGACAGTGAGACTCCAACTTAAAAAAAAATGTTGAATTTAATCTGATTGAAAAGACTATTAACAGATAAAAAAAATACTGCATTAATGGTGAGGGAAAAAGAGCTTTCTAAATTATATATACAAATATAATACACAAAAATTAAGGGTTTCATAAATATATTTGTAGTATAAAATGTATTTTTTATTTTGTATACTATTTTTTATAGTAGAAAACGTATTTTTTACTTTGAGTTTCTGTGAGAAAAGTTTGCAAGCCACTGCATAAGTGAATACAAGAATTGAAACTCACTTTCAGAGGCAAGTGGGCAGATAGAATGGGCAGCCTTGAGAGGGAAAGCAGAGTAACACAAGCAAATATTACTTTTATTTATTTTTTATTTGTTAACTAAGTAAATCCATAGAATTGCTTTGTTTCCTTCTCTCAACTTATTATTTGCTTTTCTCAATAAATGAGAAAATTCCAAGATTTGTTTGGGAAGATAGTTCACTGGAAGCATCTCATATATTTCTCCTTTACCAAGAAAAACTAAAATAGTGACTAATCATACTTTGCATATATTTTCCAAGACAGAACACTAGAATTTAACAAAAAAGTGACAGGAATCACATAACACAAGAAAGGAGAAAGAAGCAATGCAGTCTGCTAGGCCAGGATCAGTTGGGAACCAGGAAGGGCTTTCCAATATAGGGAAGGGGTAAGTGAGAGACCCACAACAATCCAAATTCCCACCATGGACCCCTGAAATCTTAGCTACAGAAGAGCCCCGTGACCTTTGTGGACCCTGAAGTGAACAGAAGCTTTCCTTTAACTATGCAATGACACTGCTCCAAGGAGGCAGTTTGTACTGGGTCCCACACTCTCCCTGAATCCTAAGCAGCTATAGCAAGGTACTGTTTTAAGAGCCCAGCCCACAGCACACTAATCACTGTCCTGGAACTCAGCAGTGCTGAGACTGAGGTGTGAGTGAAGCTTGTGTTCTTCACCTATTGGCATAAGCTGCTGCCACTGAAGGTGGCCCTGTCCTCCCCAGTGGCAGGGTTGCCATGTAGCCTCTACCATCCCCTACCTGAAAATTTCACCAAGGGACTAGGGAACTATGCCCCTGCATACCATGGCAGGTATCTATATATACCCTTGGAAAGCCTGAGGACAAGCTCACCTGACTTGGCTTCTCATTCACTCACCCCATGGCAGATCATGCAGTGTGGGGCTCGAAGATTGCCCGGCCTAGTTCACCATTATTGGCAACTGAGCACTCTTCCCAGGATTCTGTGGTTTGGTCTGCCCATTCTGCTATTACCACCACACGTGGCACTATCTGCACATGCCACTTGCAGGCCTGGAGACTGGCCTGTCCAGCCCATTGAAGCCACTGCCAACACCAGAATGCACTACTCAAAACCCAGAGGGTTGTCTTGTAACTTCTGTCATCACCCACACCATGTTACACCCAGGGATCTGAGAAACCTGCTCACCCACTCAGCCTGCCACTGCTACTGCTGGCAGTTGAGCAAGTCATCTGGAGATCCAATAATTGACCTACCTGGATTTGCTGACACTGGTGCTAGAATACCCTTCCCTGGGATCAAAAGACAGGCATGCTTAGCCCACTGCTGCCACCACTGGGATTCAAAGACTGGCCCACCTGCCATCACAGTCCCCAGCAAAACATCATCATCCACTGATAACCATCCCCCAAGCCACCTAGGAAATTATAGATACCACTGATCTGTTTCAGAGAAAGAAATCACAAAAGTCTACACTACTGCATGCACCCAGAATCAAATCAGATCACTATATCTAACCAAAACCATAGATACATCTTCAGGAAGAAGTCTTCCTGTGAAAGCAAATTAAAAAAGCTGGAAGAAGCCATTTTTGTTGAAAATATGCAAATATCAATGTAAGGACATAGTAAACATGAAAAAGAAAGGAAATATGACACCTTCAAAGGAACTTAATAGTTCTCCAGCAACAGATTCCCAAGCAAAAACAAATTTGTGAAATTTCTGGAAAAGAATTCAAAATACTGATTAGTGAAAACCTCAGTGAGATATAAGAGAATACTGGAAATAAACCAAAGAAACCAGAAAAACAATTCAGAACATGAGTAAGAAATTTATGAAATATGTAGAATCATAAACAAAGAACTAGACAGAAATTCTAAGAAATCATTGAATCAAATTCAAAATACATTTGAAAACTTCAATGACTACATCAAGTAAATAAAAGAATCTCAGAAATTGAAGACAGCTTTTTAAAAATAACCCAATCAGACAAAAAAATAAAATAAAATCCAACAATAACAACAACAACAAACAGAATGAACAAAGCCTATGTGACATATAGGACACCATAAAGTGACCAAATATTCAAATTTTTGAAGTTCCAAAGCAAAGACAAAGCAAAAGGGTTAGAAAACTTATTTGATGAAATAATAGATGAAAACTTTGCAACTATAGCAAGAGATTTAGGCGTCCAGACAAACCACAATGATAAACAGTAAGAGAGAAAGAAAAGAAGAAAGAATATTCAAAACAACCTCTAATATTTTAACTAAATGACAGGAAAAAGCCCTGACATATTAATAACAATAACCTTGAATGAAAGCAGATAAAACTTTGCACTTAAAAGATATAGGTTGGTTGAATAAATAAAAAACATGACTCAGCCGGGCTCGGTGACTCAGCCTATAATCCCACGCCTTTGGGAGGCTGAGGTGAGTGGATTGCCTGAACCCGTGGGTTCGAGACCTGCCTGGACAGCGAGACCTCATCTCTACAATAAATCAAAAAAATCAGCCGGGCGTGGTAGTGCATGCCTGTAATTCCAGCTACTCGGAAGGCTGAGGCGGAAGGATCGCCGGAGCCCAGCAGGTCGAGGCTGCAGTGGCCGGGAGCGGCCACTGCACTCCAGTCTGGGCGACAGAGTGAGACTCCAACTCAAAAAAAAAACAAACAAAAAAACATGACCCAAGTATATCCTGCCTACAAGAAATGTATCTCACCTATACAGACATAAAGACTGACAGTAAAGGGTTTTTTAAAAAAGATATTCTATGCAAACAGAAATCAAAATCAAGCAGAATTACCTATGCTTATATCAAATAAAGCATAAGTTAAGTCAAAAACAGTAAAAAGAGACAAAGAAAGTCATTGTATAATGATAAAGAGGTCAATTCAGCAAGAGGATATAACAATTCCAAACATTTATATGCCAAAAGCTCGACACCCAGATATATAAAGCAAATATTATTAGACTTAAGAGGAGAGAAAAACTCCAAAAAATAACAGGTAGGGACTCCACCCCTACTCTTAGCACTACACAGATCATCTAGATAAAAAGTTAATAAAGAAACATTGGATTTAAACTGTACAATAGACCAAAAGTACCTAACAGATATTTACAGAGCATTTCATCCAACAGCCACAGAATATAATTTCTTCTCAACAGCACATGGAACATTCTCCATGATAGACCATATGTTAGGACACAAACCAAGTCTCAATAAATCTTAAAAAACTGAAAACATATCAAGGATCTTCTCACACCACAATGAAAGAAAACTAGAAATTAACAAGAAGAACTTTGGAAACTGTACAAATGCATGGAAATTAAGCATGTTCTAGAATGATCATTGCATCAAGGAAGAAATTAAAGAGTAAGCAAAAAAATTTTCTTGAGTAAATGAAATTTAAATGCAACATATGAAAACCTGTGGGATACAACAAAACCTGTACTAAGAGGAAAGATTATAACAATAAGTGCCTACATAAAAAGGTAGAAAGATTTCAGATAAATAAAGATTAGAAGTTAACAGCCTAATGACACACCTCAAGAAACTAAAAAAGCAGGAACAAACCAAACCCAAAATAAAGAGAAGAAAATAAATAATAAACATTAGAGTAGGACAAAATTAAATTAATACTAAAAATACCACAAAGGATCAATGAAGCAAAAGGTTGGTTTTTTTTAAAAGATAAGCAAAATCAATAAACCACTTGCTAGACTAACCAAGAAAAAAAAAGTATTCAAACAAAATCAGAAAAGGGTGACATTACAACAGATACCACAGAAATATACAAGATCATCAGAGACTAGAACAACTATACATCAACAAACTGAGAAACATAGAGCAACTTGATAAATTCCTGGACACACATGACCTACCCAGATTTAATCAGGAAAAAAATAGAAAATCTGAACAGATCAACAATAAGTAACAAGATTGAAGTAGTAATAACAATTATCTCAACTAAGAGAAGTTCAGGACTGAATGGTTTCACTGCCAAATTCTACCAAACTTGCACAAAAGAACTAATACCAATTATCTTCAAATAATTCAAAAAAATTGAAAAGGAGAGAGCTCAAATTCATTCTGTGAGTCCATGTACCAAAACTAGACAAGGAGACAACCCAAAATGAAAACAACAGACCAATATCCCTAATGAACATAGACGAAAAATTCCTCAACAAAATACTAGCAAACCAAATCCAACATCACATTAAAAAAAATATAGCATACACCATGGCCATTTGGGATTTATCTCATGGATTCAAGGTTGGCTCAACACATGCAAATCAATAAATGTGATAATCACGTTAACAGAATGAAGGTCAAAAATCATATGATAATCTCACTTGATAAAGAAGGAATTTGACAAAATTCAGCATCCCATTATGAAAATATCTCTCAATGAAATAGACATAGAAGGCCTCAACATAATAAAGGCCTTATACGGCAAACCAACAGTTAACATCATAATGAGGGGAAAAGCTAATAGCTTTTTTCTAAAAACTAGATTAAGATAAGGATGCCCACTTTCACTATACCTATTGAAAAGAGTACTAGAAGTCCCAGTCAAAGCAATCAGGTGAGGAAAGAAATAAAAGGCATCTAAACTGGAAAAAAGGAAAAAAAAATTTGTTCTTTTTTGCAGGTGATATAATCTTATACTTAGAAAAACCTATAGACTACAGTACCAAAAATCTTTTAGATCTGATAAATAAATTTAGTAAAGTTGTAAGATACAAAATCAACATATAAAAATTAGTAACATTTTTACACATCAAAAATGAACTAGCTGAGAAAGAAATCACTTACAATACCTAGAATAAAATACATACTAGGAATAAATTTAGAAAAATTTCTGAGAAAAACTGCAAAGCACTAAATAAATTGATTAAATAAATTGAAGAGAACACATAAAAAAAAAAGATACTTCATGCTTATGGATAAGAAGAATTAACATCATTAAAATGACCATACTGCCAAAAGCAATCTACATATTTAATACAATCACTCTCAAAATGCCAGTGTCATTTGTCACAGAATTAGAGCAAACAATCCTAAAATTTGTATGAAATTGTAAAAGACCCCTAATGGCCAAAGCAATCCTGAACAAAAAGAACCAAGCCAGAAGCATCACATTACCTAACTTCAAAATATATTTCAAGACTGTATTAACAAAAACATCATGATACTGGTATAAAAACTGACACATAGACCAATAGCACTGAATAGAGAATCTAGAGAAATAAATTCATGTATTTATAGCCAACTGAAAAAGATGCCAAGAACATCCTTTAGGGAAAGGATAGTCTTCGGTAAGTGTTGTTGGGAAAATTGTATATTAGTATGCAGATATATGAACCTGGATGCCTATCTCTTACCATTTACAAAAATCAACTCAGGATGGTTTAATACTTAAATGTTAAACTCAAAACTATAAAACTAGTAGAATAAAACACAGGGAAAACACTTCAGGACATTGGTCTAGACAAAGTTCTTATGGATAAGGCCTCACAAACATAGGCAAGCAAAACAAAACTAAACAAGCAAGACTACATTAAACTAAGAATCTTCTGTAAAACAAAGGAAGCAATCATCACAGTGAAGAGATAACCAATTAAATGGGACAAAATATGCTCAAACAATTCATTCAACAAGGAATCAATATCCAGAATATGCAATTTACTCAAACAACTCAACACTGAAAAAAGAACCCATAATCTCATTAAAAAGTGGACAAAGGACACTAATAGATGGTACTCAAAAGAAGACATGCAAATGACCAACTAGTATATAAAAAAATGCTCAGCATCACTTGGGTTCATGCACTTGGGGCTCTCCTCTGAAGGTAACTGCAACCCACCACTGCCTTGAGATTGGAGTCCCCAGTATGCAGGATCATCTGCCATTCTCAGGACTCTCTTGAGAGGAGACAGCAGAGAACAGCTTCTCTTCACCACCTGGAACCTGGCTCACATCATCACCTGTGGTAACAGTCTGGGCACAAGCAGCAGGAAGCATGGAGAAGGCAGGGTGTGGAAATCTAGAATGGAGCCCCACCAATGGTGAAGAGATGTTGACCAGCACCATCTTCTCTTTCTTGGGACCAGGCAGAAACCTGCATTGCCCCACCCAGCTCTGTCTAACCTGCAGCCTGGGACCAGAGTTTATTCCCTCATTGGACTCAGAGAGACAGACGCCCCTTCCCCATGATGGAACTGGCACAGACATGTCAGATTTGAGTGGGAAACTTGAAAGCAGCAGCAACAACAGAAGAGTCATGTGAGTCTGGATCTGATCCATTCTCCCCCCACAGTAGTCCATGGGGCATCTGGACAACCCTTCAGCTGAGAGCCGAAGGGACAGACTGGAGACTGGAACCATTCCTTAACATGGCAGCGGCAGTTGGAAGGAACCTGAAGTTACAAAAATGGTCACAGAGCAAGTTTTTTGTTTGTTTGTTTTTTGTTTTAGTTTCTTGTTTTTGTTTACATTTTTTTACTTGCTTTGTTTCTGTTTTTTTTTTTTTAGAATTTTTATTTGTGTATGGGTATTTTTGAGTGTGAATCTATCAATGGGGGTTTTTATTTGTTTGTTTGTATGATTGTATGTTTTTTTTTCTGTCTTTGTTTCTCTGTTTATTCATTAGTTGGTATACCTGTCTGTTTTCCCTCTTCTTCTTCTCTCTTTCCACCTTCCTTTCATCTTCCTACTTCCTTTTCCCATTCTTTTCCTTTCTCTTATCTCATTTCACTTTCAGGGGACAAACATACAGCCCAACTGCATGGGCAGATTGTAAGACAGTGGGAAGTGGGTTCCAGGGGGCCCACACACCTGTCAGTGGATACTGGGATCTGCAGATAGCTTCTGAATCACAGCTCCCTTCTTAAATCTCAAAATTGCAAAAAGCACAACTCCCTAGCCCCAGTCCAGCTTCAAAACTGAACAAAGCCAGAGGATCTACATAAAGAAAAATAGGAGATTGAGCAAACAGAAATAAAAGCTATCCCCCCATCACTGAACAACAGAATTAAAGAAGAGGTTAAAAAAAATGAAGAAAAACCAAAACAAGAATATGGGTCTTATACAGACCCCTGGAAGGACAGCAACTGAGAATATAGACTTTGGAAATCAAACAATGAAGAGCCCACAGAATGACTAGTTTCAAATGACAAACCCAGATATCAATATATTAATAGGGAGAATAAATAGAAGTGAAGAGAGACAAGAGGAAAGAATGAAGGAGCTGATAACTGAGATAACAACAATAAAGAATACAGTGAATGAAATAAACAACAAACTGATAAGCATGGAAATCAGAATTAACCAAGCAGAAGAAAGAATCTCAGAGCTTGAGGACCAAAATATTGAACTAACACAAACTGATAAAAACATAGAAAAGAAGCTTAAAAAGACAGAACAAAGCCTCCAAGAGATGAGCAATTACATCAAGAGCAATTAATACTAAGATTAATTGGAATCCCTGAGGAAGATAGAGTGACAGAGATAACCCAGAAACAAACATTCCATGACATTATCCAAGAAAACTTCCATCTTCTCATCAGAGATGCAACCATTCAAACACAAGAGATTCAGAGAACCCTTGCAAGACAACAAATGAGAAAAACCAACCCTTAGACACATAGTAGTTCATTTACACAGAGTAAGTATAAAAGAAAAAATCCTAAAGGCAGCAAGAGAGAAAGATCAGACTACCTGCCAGGGAAGACCAATTAAAATAGCAGCAAACTTATCTACAGAAACACTTTGGACTAGAAGAGATTGGAGCCCAATCTTCAAAGTTCTCAAAGATAAACAATTTCAACCAAGAATTACTTCCCCAGCTAAGCTAAGTTTCATCAGTGATGGAGAATTCAATCCCTAAGAGCTTACGCCATCTCCAGACCAGCTCTACAAGAAAATCTTAAGAAAGTATTAAACACAGAAGAAAGAAGAAAATAACAACAACGCTCTTCTCAAGAATGCAGGGAAAAGATTGAAAACACAAATCAACCCCCAAATCAAAAGAAAGACAAAAACAAATAAACAAACAGCATCAACAACATCAAACTCTGTGAGAACCTAGACACAGGAATAAACTCCACATCTCAATAGTTAACCTGAATGTGAATGTACTAAATGCACCACTCAAGAGACATAGAATGGCAAATTGGATAAAATATCATGATGCAACAATATGCTGTCTTCAAGAGACTCATCTCAACAGAAAGGACACCCACATACTCAAAGTAAGAGGATGGAAAACAAATTTTCAGGTGAACAGAACATAAAAGAAAGCAGGAGTTGCGAGCTTAATTTCAGAAAAAATACTCTTTAAGCTATCAAAAATTACAAAAGGAACAGAAAGTCACTACATAATGATAAAAGGTTTAATCCATCAACAAGAAGTATCCATCTTAAACATATATGCACTCAACATAGGAGCACCAATTTTCATAAAGCACCTTCTAGGTAAACAAAAAAAGACATTGACTCCAACACTATCATAGCTGTGGACTTAAATACCACATTAAAAACCCTAGACAGATCATCAAGACAAAGAATCAACAAGAAAATCCGGAACCTCGAAATGACACTTGACCAAATAGACTTAAATGATACTATAGAACACTCCACCTGAAAGCTTCAGAATATACATTCTGCTCATCACCACATGGAACATACTTTAAGATTGACCACATCCTCAGCCATGAATCAAGCATAAACAAGTTCCATAAGATTAAAATATTGTCATGTACCTTCTCAGATCACAGTGGAATAAAAATAAATATCAACACCAACAATGTACTTCCAAACGCCACAAAGACATGGACACTAAACAGCATGATGCTGAAAAACTCCTGGGGTCAACATGGAAATCATAACAGAAATTAAAAGACTCCTATAAACAAATGAAAATGAATAATCATTTTACCAATATATCTGGGATGCCATGAAGGCAGTACTAAGAGGGGAATTTTTATCTCTATGTATACACATGAAGAAAACGGAAAGATCACAAGTTAACAGCCTAACAAATCACCTAAGGAAGCTGGAAAAGCAAAACCACCAAAACCCTAACTTCAGCAGAAGAATCTAGAACACCAAAATAAAGCCCAAATTCGGGACATAGAAGACAAAAATATAATACAAAAAAATTAATGAAACAAAAAGCTGGATCTTTGAAAAGATAAACAAGATTGATGGATCTCTAGCTAGACTGACCAAGAAAAAGTGAGAAAAAGTCCAAGTAAGCACAATTGGAAATGCAAAAGATCAATTCTCAACTGACCCCAAAGAATACAAAAGATTATCAGAGATTACTATGTACACTTGTGTGGAAACAAACTCAGAAACCTAAATGAAATGGAGGACTTTCTGACATCACGTAACCTCCCCAGGTTGAAACAAGAAGACATGGAGACACTAAATAGACCAATAACAACCCAGGAAATTGACTATGTCATAGAAAACTACTTATACCAAAAAGCCCCAGATGGTTTTCCAACAGAATTCTACAAAATGTACAAGGAGGAGCTGATACCAATCCTCTTAAAACTATTCCAGGCAATTGAGAAAGAAGGAATTCTCTCCAAATCATTTTATGAACTAACATCACATTGATACTCAAACAAGGTAAATATCCAACAAAGAAAGAGAAGTATAGGCCAATATCCTTAATGAACATAGATCCTAAAGTTCTCAACAAATTCTAGCAAACCAGATGCAATAACACCTCTCAAAAATTATCCACCATGACTAAGTAGGCTTCATCCCTGGGATGCAGGGCAGGTTAATATCCACAAGACCATAAACATAATTAAATACATCAATGAATGTAAAAACAAAAACCACATGATTATGCTATTAAATGCAGAAAAAAACTTTTGATAAATCCAGTGCCCCTTCTTGATAAAAACCCTTGATTATCTAAGCTCAGATGGAACATACCTCAAAATAGTAAGAGCCATCTATGAGAAACCCACAGTTAACAAACTGCTAAATAGACAGAAATTGAAACTATTTCCCCTGAAAACTGGATTAAGACAAGGTTGTCCACTGTCATCCCTTCTGTTCAATAAAGTATTGGAAGTCCTAGCTAGAGCAATCAGATAAGAGAAGGAAATCAGGGGTATCCAAATAGGGAGAGGAAGTTAAGTTACCTCTCTCTGCAGATGGCATGATTCTATACCTCAAAACCCCAAGAGAATCTGTCAAAAACCTCCTTGCACTGAGAAGAACTCTGGCAAAGTCTCAGGGTATAAAACAAATGTGCAAAAGAAAGTCACATTCCTATACACCAACAATAAATAAAAAGAAACCCAAACAAAAAGCACAATCCCATTCACAATAACCACAGAAAAAATGAAAACTTTGACATCTTCCTAACCAGAGAAGTGAAAGACTTTTACAACAAAAACTACAAAACACTTCTCAAAGAAATCAAAGATGACACAAATGGAAAAATATTCCATGCTCATGGATTGTAAGAATAAACATTGTTATGATGTCCATCCTACCCAAGGTATTCTACAGATTTACCACAATACCTATTAAATTACCAGCAGCATTCTTCTCAGATCTGGAAATAACAGTATAGGAATTGATATGGAAACATAAACGACCACAAATAATCAAAACAATCCTCAGCAAAACAAAAGCAACAACAACAACAACAAAAACAAAGCAGGAAGTATCACATTCCCAGACTTTAAGCTTTATTATAAAGCTTATAAAGCTACTGTAATCAAAACAGCCTGGTATTGGTACAAGAACAGGCATATAGACCAACAGAACAGGATTGAGATTCCATAAGCAAAACCTCAATTTCTCAACCAACTCATCTTTGACAAAGCCTCCACCATCAACCACTGGGGAGAGGAGAACATATTCAGTAAATGATGCTGGGAAAACTGGCTGATCACATGCAGAAGATTAAAAAAGACCCCTACCTATCACCATACATAAAAATCAACTCCAAATGGATCAAAGACTTAAATTTGAGACCCCAAACTATAAGAACCTTAGAAAATGCAGGAGAAACCCTTATGGAAATTGGAACTGGCAACCAATTTCTATTCAAAACTCCAAGTGTCCATGCCATAAGAGATAAGATAGGCAAGTGGGACCTCATCAAACTAACAAGCTTCTGCAAAACCAAAGAAACCATCAAAAGACTGGGAGGACAGCCCACAGACTGGGGAAAAATATTTGCCAACTGTATATCTGACAGAAACCTAACATCTAGGATCTACAAGGAAGTCAAACATGCCAAAAAGAAAAAAGCAAACAGCCCATTGCAAGGTGAGCAAAAGAGATGAATAGACACTTCTCAAAAGAAGACATACAAGCAGCCAACAGATACATGAAAAAATGCTCAGCCTCACTAGTCATCAAAGAAATGCAAATTAAAACCATACTGAGATTTCACCTAACTCTAGTCAGGATGGCCATCATCAATAATTCAAAAAACAACAGATACTGGAGAAGATGTGGGGAAAAGATAACACTTCTACACTGTTGGTGGAGTGTAAATTAATGCAACCTCTGTGGAAAACAGTTTGGCAATTCCTAAAAGATCTAAAATTTGACTTCTTGTATGACCCTGCAATCTCCCTACTGGGAATATACCCCGAGAAACTCAATACCTCTGTGTAAGAGACACCTGCACATGCATGTTTATTGCAGCATTATTCACATAACAGAAAACATGCAACCAACTGTGCTACCCATTGGAAGATTTTAAAAAATGTGGTACATATACATGATGGAATATTATACAGCCATAAAGAAGGACAAAATTGTGAATGGCATGGCAACTTGGATGGACTTAGGGCTTATAATACTGAGTAATCTATCACAGAAACAAAGAACTGAGTACCACATATTTTCACTCATAAGTGGACCTTGAACAATTTTCAAAATACTGTAAGCAACAGATTGGCAGTAGTGGGAAACTGCCAGGGGAGGGGGAAACACCTCATTAACAAGGGTACCTACATAATTGCCATTTGTATACCTAACCCTGAAGTGTACTCCATATCTTTAAAATAAAAAATTAAAGAAAAAGCAGTATATATACATAACGGAATACTATTCAGCCATAAAAAATTAAATTATGTCATTTGCAGTAGCATGGACAGAACTGGAGGTCATTATGTTGAATAATATAACCCAGGTACAGTAAAACAAATACCACTTGTGACTCATATTTTGGAGCTGAAAATGTTGATCTTATAAAGGCAGAAAATAGCAGCTAGTAAGTGTGTGTGTAGTGTGGGGTGGGGAGGGATAAGAGAGATTGGGTACAAACATATGGTTAGATAGAAGAAATACGTTCTTTGTTCAATAGTGGAACAGGGTGACTGTAGTTGGCAACAATGTCTCATGTATTTCAAAGTAGCTAGAATAGATGACTTAAATGATTCCAACACATAGAAATGATAAATACTCAAGGTGATGGATACCCCATACACGCCAACTTGATCATTAAAAATTCTTTGCATATAACAAATACTAATATGTACCCATAAATATATAAAATAGTATGTATCAATAAAATAAAAATGTTATCAAAAAATAATGGCTTGAGTTCACTGTTAATGTTACATATTAGTAGTTATATAGAGTAACTACATTGAATGTTGATGACAGTGATAGAGTTAGTTTCTTCATCTTACATGTAATGAATAGCCCTTTGGTTTTTTATTTTTTACTTTAGATTTGGGGTGCACATGCATATTCATTACATAGATATATTGCTATAGTGGTGGGGATTGGGTCTCAGGTGGCCCATTCACTAGGTAGTAAACATTGTACCCATAGGTAAGTGTCTGAACCCTAAACCCCTCTTCCCTTATTGGTGTCCCCAGTGTCTATTATTTCCATCTTTGTGACCTATGAATAACCCTTTGATATAATCTTGGGCACATTATCTTTAAATAATTTTAGAATTTCTTTATAACACTTTGGGGCTCTCTTTTCAGCTATGATGAGCAAGGGTTAATACATATTCATGTTGCAAATTGGATAGTCTATAATTTTTCCTGCATTACAGATCCTGAGGGCTGTAGTCATGACAGTTAAAGAGATAAATTTTTAAAGCTTTCATGAGGATTGACATATTGTTTATATAATGTTAAACATAATTCTAATGACAAGATAACTTAGTGATTCAGAAATCTGTCCCTATTAACATCAGAAGCAATGACTGAGTGCCTAAGTATCTGACTGAATACAATATAGTGCTAGGTTCACATCAAAGCACACAGAATATTCTTTTCTTTTTTTTCTTATAAAGATGTGGGGTATAATTTAGGGTTAGGTATTCAAACATTGATTATGTAGGTACCCTTGCTGATGAGGTATGCCTCTCCCTCCCCTAGTAGTTTCCCTCAACTGCCAATCTCACCCTTCCTCCCCTGACAGTCTCCCACTACTGTCAATCCCTTTCTTATAGTATTATGATTATTGTTCAAGGTCCACTTATGAGTGAGAACATATGGTACTCTGTTCTTTGTTTCTGTGATAGATCACTGAGGATGATAGACTCTAAATCCATTCAAGTTGCTGTGAAGTTCATATGTTTGTCATTCTTTATGGATGCATAATATTCCATTGTGTATATGTACCATATTTTTTTAATCCAGTTCTGCTTTGATGGGAAACATGGTTGGTTCCATGTTTTTGCTATTGTGAATAGAGCTGCAAAAAACATATGTGTGCAGGTATCTTTTGTATAGAATGATTTGAGTTCCTCCGGGTATATTCCCAATAGGGGAATTGCTGGGTCCTATGGAAGATCAATTTCTAGTTCTTTGAGAAATCGCCACACTGTATTTCAAAGAGGTTGCACTAGTTTGCATTCTCACCACCATCTATTGTTTGTTTTATTAATGATAACCATTCTTACTGGGGTTAGGTGGTATCTCTATGTGGTTTTGATTTGCATTTCTCTGATAATGAGTGAGACTGAGCACTTTTTCATGTGTCTGTTGGCTGCCCATACATCTTCTTTTAAGAAGTGTCTGTTCATGTCTTCTGCCCACTTTTTAATGGGGCTGTTTTTTTTTTTTTCCTTTTGGTGCATTTGAGTTCTCTGTAGATCATAGATGTTAGGCTTTTGTCAGATATACAGTTGGCAAATATTTTTTTTCCCATTCTGTGGACGTCTCCCTGGTCTCTTGATGGTTTCTTTAGCTTTGCAGATGCTCATTAGTTTGATGAGGTCCCACTTGTCTACCTTATTTCTTAAGGTATGGGCATTTAGAGTTCTGAATAGGAATGAGTGGCCAGTTTCAATTTCCATAAGGTTGTCTCCTACATTTTCTAGATTCTTATAGTTTGAAGTTTTACATTTAGGTCTTTGATCCATTTAGAGTTAATTTTTGTGTATGGTGATATGCAGGGGTCCTGTTTCAATATTCTGCATGTGATCAGTCAGTTTTCCCAGCACCATATTACATGGGAATAGGTACTCCTCTCCCCAGTGGTTGTTGTTGGAGGCTTTGTCAAAGATGAGTTGGTTGAAAAATTGAGGCTTTATTTCTGGAATCAGTATTCTGTTCTATTGGTCTATATGCCTGTTCTTATACCAATACCTGGCTGTTTGGATTACTGTGGCCTTATAGTAAAGTTAGAAGTGTGATACCTCCTGCTTTGTTTCTTTTGCTAAGGATTGTTTTGGTTATTTGTGGTCATTTATGTTTCCATATGAATTTCTGTATTGTCATTTCCAGGTCTGAGAAGAATGATGTAGGTAACTTAATGGGTATTGCACTGAATCTGTAGATTGCCTTTGGTAGGATGAACATCTTAACAATTCTTCCTATCCATGAGCATGGAATATTTTTACATTTGTTTGTGTCTTTTTGGATTTATTTGAGCAGTGTTTTGTAAAGTTTGCATTGTAAAGGTCTTTCACTTCTCTGGTTAGGAAGATGCTGAGGTATTTCATTTTTCGATGGCTATTGTGAATGGGATTGTGCTTTTAATTTGGGCCTCTGCCTGCTTGTTGTTGGTATATAGGAATGCAACTGTCTTTAGCACATTTATTTTGTACCCTGAGACTTTGCCAAAGTCCTTCATCAGTGCAAGCAGGTTTTTGGCAGATTCTCTTGGATTTTCAAGGTATAGAATCATATCATTAGCAAAGAGGGATAACTTGACTTCCTCTTTTCCTTCTCTTGTCTAATTGCCTGAGCTAGGACTTCCAACACAAAGTTGTACAAGAGGGGTGAGAGTGGGCAACCTTGTCTTGTTCCAGTTTTCAGAGGAAATGCTTCCAGTTTCTGTCCATTTAGCAATATGTTAGCTGTGGGTTTATCATAGATGGCACTTACTGTTCCTTCTATACCTAGGTGTTTGAGGATTTTTACCAAGAAGGGATGCTGGATTTTATCAAAAGCTTTTTCGGCATCTAGTGATATAATCATGTGGTTCTTGTTTTTACATCTGTTGATGTATTTAATTACATTTATGGTCTTGTGAATGTTGAACCAGCCCTGCATCCTGGGGATGAAGCTTACTTGGTCATGGTGGATGATTTTTGAGATGTATTTTTGGATCCAATTTGCTAGAATCTTGTTGAGGATTTTTGCATCTATGTTCATAAGGGATATTGACCTGTAGTTGTTGTCTTTTTCTGTTGGATCTTTACCCGGTTTAGCTATCACTGTGATGTTAGCTTCATAAAATGATTTGGGGAGAATTCCATCTTTCTCAATTGCCTGGAATACTTTCAATAGGATTGATATCAGCTCCTCCTTGTACGTTTTGTAGAATTCTTCTGGAAAGCCATCTGGTCTAGGGCTTTTTTTGGTAGGTAGTTTTCATATGACAGAGTCAATTTCTTGGGTTGCTTTTGGTCTATTTAGTATCTCAATGTCTTCTGCTTCAACCTGGGGAGATTGTGTGATGTCAGAAAGTCCTCCATTTCATTTAGGTTATCAAGTTTGTTTCCATATAGGTGTACACAGTAATCTCTGATAATCTTTTGTATTTCTTCAGGGTCAGTTGTGATTTAATCTTTTGTATTTCTGATTGTGTTTATTTGAACTTTTTCTCTTTTTTTCTTGGTCATTCTGGCTAGGGGGTCCATCAATGCTGTTAATTCTTTCAAAAAACCAGCTTTTTGTTTTGTTTATGTTGTCTGTGATATTTTTATCTTTCATGTCCCGTATTTGGGCTAATATTTTGGTGATTTGGATTCTTCTGCTAAAGTTGGGGTTTTGGTGGTCTTCTCTTTCCAGCTTCCTTAGGTGATTTGTTAGGCTTTCAAGTTCTGATCTTTCTGTTTTCTTGATGTGTGCTTGTAGAGATATAAATTCCCCTATCTTAGAACAACTTTCATGGCATCCCAGAGGTTTTGGTAAGATGTTTCTTCATTTTTATTTATTTCCAGTAATCTTTTAATTTCTGCTTTGATTTCAGTGTTGACCCAATAGTTGTTCAGCATCATGCTGTTTAGTGTTCATGTCTTGTGGATTTTTGGGAACATTTTGTTGGTGTTGACATTTATTTTTATTCCACTGTGGTCTGAGAATGTGCATGGCAAGATTTCAACAATATGGAATTTGTTTATATTTGATTTATGGCCAAGAATGTGATCGATTTTGGAGTACATTCCATGTGGTAATGAGTAGAATGTTTATTCTGTGGTTTTTGGATGTAATAATCTGTAGGTATCTATTAAGTCCATTAGGTTGAGAGTCAATTTAGGTTCTGGATCTCCTTGTTGATTTTTTGCCTCATTGATCTATCTAGGGCTGTTAGTGGAGTATTCAAGCCCCCTGCTATAACAGTGTTAGAGTTAATATCTTTTTTTTAGTTTACTTAGTAGTTGCTTTATAAACGCTGGTGCTCCTGTGTTGGGTGCATATGTGTTTAGGATGGATATATCTTGTTGATAGATTGAAACTTTTATCATTATGTAGTGTACTTTGTATCTTTTAAAATTTTTGATAGCTTAAAGGTTGTTTTGTCTGATATTAAGATTGCAACTCCTTCCTTCTTTTGCGATCCATTTGCCTGGAAACTCATTTTCTATCCTTTAAATTTGAGTCTGTGTGCATCCCTTGTAGTGAGATGAATCTCACTACACTACACAAATAATTGGGTCATGGTTTCTTATCCAGTTTGCCATTCTGTGTCTTTTTGGGGGTACATTTAGTCCATTCACATTTAGGCTGATTATTGAAATGTGATTGTTTATTACTGTTATGAGGTTCTTATCAAGTTTTTTCTTTGCTTGTTTTCTTTTGTCTTAGGGGTTGTTGTATGTGGGCATTTTCAAGTTTCTTGTTGTGCTATATTTTCTGTTGATTCTGTGCTCTGCTGTTCTTTTGGGAAGTGTGTGGTCATTCTTATTTTTCTTTCTTTGGTGCTTAATACCTTTTAAAATGTCTCCTGTAGAGTTGCTCTGGAAGCTGCATACTCTCTTAGAGATTGGATTTCTGGAAAGGATTTTAATTCTTCATCACTGATGAAGCTGAGCTTGGCTGGATAGGAAATTCTTGGTTGAAATTGTTTATCTTTGAGGACTTTGAATATAGGACTCCAGTCCCTTTTTGCTTGTAGTGTTTCTGCCGACAGGTCTGCTGCTATTCTGATTGTTTTTCCCCAGTAAGTAGTCTGACCTTTCTCTCTTGCTGCCTTTAGGATTTTTTCTTTTGTGCCTACTTTGTGTTTGTGAATTACTATGTGTCTAGGAGTTGGCTTTCTCTTTTGATATCTTGTGGGACTCCTCTGTATCTCTTGTGCTTGGCTGGTCATGTCTCTGGTGAGATGGGAAAAGTTTTATTGGATTACCTCCTGGAATACTTGCTCCAAGTTGTTCTCCATTTCTTTCTTCTTCTGGGATACCAGTCAGGTGTAGGTTTCGCCTCTTGATATATTGCACATCTCTTATAGACTTTGTTTTTTCTTTCTGAGTCTTATTTCTATGTTTTTTACAGATTGGATTAATTCCATGTTCTGGTCTTCAAGTTCTCAGATTCTTTCTTGAGTTAGATTAATTCTGCTTTCCATATTTTTCATCTTGTTATTTATTTCCTGGATGAATTTTTTTTTTTTTTTGCCAAAATCTGTTACAAGTTCTTTCAGTGTTGCCTCTTGTCTTTCTTGAGTCTTACTTACTCTTTCCATTCATTCCCTAATCCTTGTCATATTCTGAGGCCAGTTGTTGGTGATGTCCATTGTTTGGGCACCAAAGTCTGATTTTTCAGGAGTTTTGTCTTTGGTACACTTGAAATTGCCTGTGGTCTTCCTTTGGTTTTTCCTCATTTGTGACCCATCTCTTGTTTTTCTCTTTATTTCTGTTATTTAGCATCAATGAGAGAGGCTTTCCCTTCTGATGTTTGCTCAGTCCTCTATTCTTCCCTGATCTGAGCTTTGGATTTGTTCTATTTTGGATTATCACAGTGGATGGGAAGCTTTGTTGTCTCTTACAGTTTTTGAAATTTAATTAGAGTAGGAGATGGGGCACTAGGATTCAGAAACTACTTGCAAATTACAATGTTCACTTATTGTGGTATGTGTTCCCTGAGACCCACTCCCCACCAGCACTCTATATGATGGTGCAAAGCAGAAACCAATGGAAAAAACAATTGAACATACACAGACACAGACATACATACACATCCCCAAACAAACTGGAATAACAAAAAAGGGTAACAAAACAAACAACTTCAACAAAAAACCAAGAACACTAAATACACACATGTCTAGCATAAAGTGAATAGAGAAGAAAAACAGAAAGGCTGGGGGAAAAAAAAGGAATTTAGATCAAACCCTCACACATATATTGACACATACCTTAAATTATAAAAATGAAAATAAAAAACCCCAGAAGAACAAAAGAGCAAAATAAATAATAACAACAACAAAATTGAAAGATGAATGCTCAATCATTCATATACACACATAAACAGAAGACCACAAATAAAAGAAGAAACTGAAAAAGGAAAAAAAAATTGGGGGGGGGATGCAGATCAACCTTCACATACACATTCATGCATGAAGGAAAAATATTTTAAAAATAGATGAACTAACAAATACACAGTCAAAGAATTCTAAAATATTTTTAAAAATTAAAAATTAAAAAAACCCTGCCCTCTTATGGCAGGCTCTGTAATTGTTCCCCTAATCAGGCTCCTCAGTGTCCGAAGCAGGGAAGGAGGAGGGGCAGGGCTGCAATCTTCCCCTCCCACTCTTGTATGGTCAGGGAAATCTCCTCCCACGGGGAGGTGCAGGGTTGTCTCTTCCCCAAGTATTTACTCGCAGGGGGTGCCCTAGCCAGGTCTATCCTGGAATGGAGTTCTTCTATTGTGACTGACATCCAGGCCTCACCTGGGTTTGTGCCTCTCAGTTGTTAACCAGAAATGTGGGTTTGATGTTCAGAGGATTGCTGGGAGGAGGGGGTTTGGGTCAGCCCCAGACTCACCACTGATCTCTTTGGAGTTCTTCCTTGTACTTTTCTGGTCACACCCCTTGTGTCGTGGCTGGATCAGGGTAGGGGATGGGGCACCTGGAACTCAGTATTAGTCAGGTCCTTCTGAAGTTTGTGCTTTCAGGATATGCCCTCTGAATCATGATCAATCCCTGATCATGATCGATCCATCAGTCACAGAGATCAGGACTATTGCTCCATAGTGAGTAAGTTGGAGCACTTTCCTGTCACACCTTCAAAATGGTGGGGTGCCTCTCTTGTCCTCTTCCATGGGACTTTGCCTTTGGACTCCCTCCACAGCCCCTGCTGCAAGTGCCCTGGCAGGTGATGAAGTGGTGAGGCAAAGCCTGGAACCTGGGGCGACAGTCTCTCCCTACTGCTTTTCACAGGAAAACTTCTGTCCATTAAAAAAAATGGCACTAGGCTTCTGCAACCTCAAAAGTGCCAGGGACCAAGCAGAGAAACTGTAGCACCAGCTGTTGCACCAGGGGGCTGGCCACTTGCTCTCGAGCCCC
This sequence comes from Cephalopachus bancanus, assembly GCA_027257055.1. Taxonomy (NCBI): domain Eukaryota; kingdom Metazoa; phylum Chordata; class Mammalia; order Primates; family Tarsiidae; genus Cephalopachus; species Cephalopachus bancanus. Next base: position 7,983,371 of record JAPVLO010000009.1, on the reverse strand, counting down.
CACTTAGACAGTCTCTCCCAGCATTTTCTTCCCAGGGAAGGTTTTGTTGGTTTTCAAAAACGAGAGAAAGAAAGAAAGAAAACGGCACTCAGCTTCTGCATCTGGGAATCACTAGAGTCCAAGGCCAGCAGCTGTGGCACCAGCCACTGCACCAGGAGAGCCCTGGCTGCCAGCCCCCTAGCCCTCACTCAGTCAGGCTCTCACATGCCCACTTGCTTACCAGCATGTACACAAAATTTTCCATACACTTACTCACTCACATTGGGACTCACATAGTCCGACTGGCTCAGCCGTCATCTTCCCCCCAAAGTACACAGAACATTCTTTCTGCCCTTTGGGGTTTATACTCTGAAACACCAAGTCTAAAATAAATATTTTTTTACCTGAGATAAAAGGAAAAAAGTGAGCGATTTTGTTTTAGTGGCATTCCTCATTTGATAGTCACCTCTCTTTTTTAAAATTTTTTTATTTTTAAAAATTTTTATTTTAAAATGTGGGGCACAATTCAGGATTAGGTATAAAAACATGTTCATTATGGTACCTCTTCTTATAAAAATTATCTTCTTTCATCACTTCCATCTCAATGATCTTTAATTCTTCTGCTCCCCTCCCCCATAAACTCTGGTGCTGCTTTCATCCTGACTGTGCCTGTGTATCACACTATCTCCACATCTCTCTTCTTTCCCTAACTGAATCAGTATAGCGGTCATTATGATTATAGGTTCCAAGTTGGACTGTCAAGGTTTCAAGCACAGAACATTCAATGGCAGGTTTTGCAAATTTGGGCAACTTATTGCAAGAAATATGAAAAGTATCATTCAACCTACTTTCAGATAGCTAAACCAAAAAAGTGTGTGTGTGTGTGTGTGTGTGTGTGTGTGTGTGTGTGTGTGTGTGTGTGTGTGTGTGTGTGTGTGTGTGTGTGTGGTGTATGCGTGTGTGTGTGTGTTTGTGTATGTATATACACAATATATATATATTAGGTTTTAAAAAATATATATGTACTTTATATATACATAACTATACAGAAAGAGATATCTATAAGACAAATGTAGCAGGATGCTAATAACTGGTAAATCAATGTGAACAGTATATGTAAGTTTGTTGTGTTATTTTTTTCAATTTTTCTGTAGACTTGAACATTTTTTTTTTTTTTTTTTGAGTTGGAGTCTCATTCTGTCACCCAGACTGGAGTGCAGTGGCCACTCCCGGCCACCGCAGCCTTTACCTGTTGGATTCCAGCGATCCTTCTGCCTCAGCCTTCCAAATAGCTGGAACCATAGGCGCGTGCTAATTTTTGATTTATTGTAGAGATGAGGTCTTGCCAAGTTGCCCAGGTGAGTCTCAAACCCATGGGCTCTAGCAATCCATTCACCTCAGCCTCCCAAAGTGCTGGGATTACAGGCTGAGGCACCAAGCCCGGCTGACTTGAACATTTTCTAACTAAAATTGGGGGGAAAAAACCAGAAAGACCATTTCTTGGTGCATAGTAAGTGTTCAATAAATGCTATTATTTGTATTAATCCTGCAATGTATGACTGAGGGAGATGGCTCCCTAGCCCACTCCTGGTAATACAAACATTTAGCTCCATTATTTTTTGTTGTTTTTTTGAGTTGGAGTCTCACTCTGTTACCCAGACTGGAATGCAGTGGCCACTCCTGGTCACCGCTGCCTTGATCTGCTGGGCTCCAGTGAACTTTCCGCCTCAGCCTTCCAAGTAGCCGGAATTACAGGCATGCGCTACCACGACCGGCTGATTTTTTTGATTTATTGTAGAGATGAGGTCTCACTGCCCAGGTGGGTCTCAAACCCGCGGGCTCAGGCAATCCACTCACCTCAGCCTCCCAAAGGTGCGGGATTATAGGCTGAGCCACCGAGCCCGGCTTAGCTCCAGTTTTTAAGAGACAATGTCATAATCTCTTTTGCCTGCCTTTCTGTGTAAATATGCATTGGTGGTTTGATACAGTGGCAGTCTACTGCCTATAGGTGACTGCTTAATTATTTAGAGGTACAGACAGTTCTAATTTTACAAAGCTGGAAGTTTGCTCATTCTGCACTAGATCTTCATTTCCTATAACGATGCTAGTCTCTCCCTCCTGCGTACTTCATGCTCCAGCCAAGTAAGAGAAACAGAGTAGTAAACAAAATACACACACACACACACACACACACACACACACACACACACACACACACACACACACACGTGTGCATGCACGCACATATATGCCATATACACTCCAACTGATCAATAAAACAAGACTTAAACTTGCTAAATACTAGAAATTAATATTTTTCCAGTTTAAACAATTCTTTCAATTAAATCTTTAGAAAATTGAACATTCAGTTTTGGTTTTATTTTTAATTTTTTAAAATTTCATTTTATAGATGTGGGGTAAAATTCAGGATTAGGTATACAAATGGTCATTGTACAGGTAACATTTGGGCCTCCCACTTTGCCTGGTTTGAGATCAGGTACCCTTCTTGATGTTACATGCTCCCCTCCCTCCCCTAGCAGTTTTCAGCTACTGCCAATTCCTTTCTTAGAGTATTACGATCAATGTTCAGGGTCCACTTATGAGTGAGAACATATGGTACTTTGTGCTTTTGTTTCTGTGATAAATCACTGAGTATGATAGACTCTAAATCCATTCATGTTGCTGCAAAGTCAATAATTTTGTTCTTCTTTATGATTGTATAATATTCCATCATGTATATGCACCACATTTTTTTTATCCAGTTCAGTTTTGCTGGGCAGCACAGTTGGTTCCATGTTTTTGCTATTGTAAATAGTGCTGCAATAAACATGCATGTGCAGGTATCTTTACTGCAGAGTGATTTAAGTTCCTCCAGATATATTCTCAGAAGGGGGGTTGCTGGATCATATGGAAGGTCAATTGCTAGTTCTTTAATGGATCACCGCACTGTTTTCTACAGAGTTTGGACTAGTTTGCATTCCTACCAATAGTGTAGAAGCAGTCCCTTTTCTCCCCATTCTCACCAGTATCTGTTGTTTTTTGTTTTATCAATGATGGTCAATATTACTGGAGTTAGGTGGCATCACAATATGGTTTTGATTTGCATTTCTCTGCTGATTAGTGAGGCTGAGCATTTTTTTCTTGTGTCTGTTGGCAGCTCGTATGTCTTCTCTTGAGAAGTGTCTATTCATATCTTTTTCCCACTTTTTAATGGGGCTCTTTATTTATTTATTTATTTATTTTTTATTTCAGCACATCTGAGTTCCTTGTAGATCCTGGATTCTTATACACCAACAACAAACAGGAAGAGAAACAAAAAACACAATCCCGTTCACAATAATCATAAAAAAATGAAAAACCTTGGCATCTTCCTAACCAGAGAAGTGAAAGATCTTTACAGTGAAAACTACAAAACACTGCTTAAAGAAGTCAAATATGACATAAACAAATGGAAAAATATTCCATGCTCATAGATTATAAGAATCAACATTAAGATGTCCATTCTACCAAAGGCATTCATAGATTCAATGCAATACCCATTAAATTACCAATATCATTCTTCTCAGATCTGGAAATAACAATTCAGAAATTCACTTGGAAACATAAATGACCACAAATAGCCAAAACAATCCTTTGCAAAAGAAACAAAGTGGAAGATATAATACTTCTGGACTTTAAACTTTACTATAAGGCTATAATGATCAAAACAACCTGGTATTGGTACAAAGGAACAGGATAGAGATTCCGGAAGCAAAATCTCAATTCTCAACCAACTCATCTTTGACAAAACCTCCAACAACAACCACTGAGGAGAGGAGAACCTGCTCAGCAAATGGTGCTGGGAAAACTGACTGACCACATGCAGAAGAATGAAACAGATCCCCTACCTATCACCATGGACAAAAATCAACTCCAAATGGATCAAAGACTTAAATGTGAAACCCCAAACTTTAAGAATCTTAGAAAATGCAGGAGAAGCCCTTACAGAAACCAGAATAGGCAATCAATTCCTGATCAAAACCCCTAAAGCCCATGCCATAGGAGATAAGATAGACAAATGGAACCTCATCAAACTGAAAAACTTCTGCAAAGCAAAAGAAACCATCAAGCAAGCAGGGAGACAACCCACAGAACGGGAAAAAATACTTGCAAACCATGTCTGAGCATTCAGTTTTCTATTGAGACTGATCTTTCTTCACAGGATGGCGTCTGGGAATAGGGGAAAGCTCAGAAATCTTCCTGACAGTGGGATTGAGGTGGTTGGATCATGCTCTGTGTTTCTCCTTGAGAAGGGGTGGCTCATCTGATCTCATCTCTGACTGACGAGTCCTGAGAAGTGATTCATTTAGGTGTCCTTGAAGGACCTGAAAGCTTTTCCAATTGCTCTGAAAAAAATCCTTCTTTCCCTTGATGGCAGGCAAGATTTCTAAAAACCAAACCCCAAGTCTAATTCTAAGACTGAGTTGTATGAACAAACTCCAAGAAAGTCTCAATTATCTCCAATCCTTAGTAGTCATACTGCAGTGTAATCACCTCCCCTCGAATATAAGTGGGACTTGTGACTTGCTATTAAATAATGAACTATGGCAAAGGTGATTGGATGTCATTTCCATTATTGTATAATATTGTGACATCTATATTGCTAGTAGCCTTTTTATATTGACTGTCTCCTTTGCTGGCTTTGATAAAGACAGCTACCAGATGAAGAGGCCTACCTGGTAAAGGGCTGAGGGCAGCCCCTGGCCAACAAACAGCCAAGAGTTGAGGCCAAGAGTCTAACAGCCTGCAAGGAAATGAATCCTGTTAAAAGCCACAGGAGCTGAGAACAATTCTTTTCCAGCCAATCCTCAGTTAAAATTCCAGTTCTGGAGGATCCTTCACTGCAGTATTGTGAGAGACCCTAGAGTGGGGCACCCAGCAACACTGTGACTTGAATTCCTGACCCATAGAAACAGTGAGATAATAAATGTGTGTTGGTTTCAGCTGCTAGATTTGTTATGCAACAATATACAACTAATACATGACTTTTGCTACTATTTGAGAAACCAAGGGAGCTTACAGAGTTATGATTTCCCAAACCACTGCACTTATCCTTGGCACTTAATTATCCTGGACATATTTTCCTTTTTAGAGATTTCTAAACACCAGAAACTGAATATAATCCAATTCAAGCCAAGCCTCTTCAATTCAATTCAACAAGAGTTCCTGAAAACTTTCTATTTACCCTGATCCTGGCCTCCCTCATTTTGATACTCTATGACTACAACAGTAACTATAATTCTGTCCTCAAGGGGTTTAGCTCTACTAGGGGAGACTTTCTACCACAGGACATAATATTTAAGCTATGAGTTTTTATACATATATTTAAGTACCCTGTGATGGTTAATTTTATGTGTCAAATTGGCTTGTCCACTATTCCTGGATATTTGATGTTATTTTGAATGTTTCTGTGAGGGCGTTTGTTTGTTTTTGTTTTTGTTTTTTGGATAAGATTAATATTTAAAGCAGTGGACTTTGAGTAAAGCAGAGTTCTTCTTATAATGTAGGTGGGCCTTATCCAATCAGTTAAAGGTCTTAATAAAACAAAGACTAAAATCCCCTGTGTAAGAAGGAATTCTGCCAGCAGATGGCCTCTAGATTTGCACTGCAACTCTTCCCTGGGTTTCCATAATCACATGAGCTAATTTATTAAAATAAATCTCTCTCTCCGTATATATATATAAAAAGAGATCCTGGCCTCCCTCATGTAGATGTATATACACACATCCTATCGATTCTGTTTTCCTGGAGAATCCTAACACTCACCATGTACCATAATGCTAATGTTTTACATTGTAACCTTTAAGTTTATTAGTTCTGTATTCAACTGTGAATCACCACTTTTAACATAGAGATGTTCTACTATTTCCTCCCTTTTCTGACAACCTCCCTTCATTGTAAGTTCTTGGAGCACATTTGGGTGTTTAAAAACATATATGTACCCCCACTCCATGTCCATCATGGAGCTAAACCATTTATTAGCTATATTTCTTTGGGCAAATTAATTCGTGTCATTAAATCTCAATATTCTCATCTACAAAGTGTGGATGATAAGAGTAAACTACCACATCACAGACTTGCTCTTAGGGTTGATTGAGATAAGACTATCAATAATTTAGTATAGTGCTTAGTGCTATAATAAACACTCAATAAATCTTATTTTGTATGTGTGTTGTTATTATCTGCACCAGCAAAATAATTAGTACTCAATGAACATTCATTAAATACAATCTTACAATGACAACACAAGATAGAAAACATCATGCCCAATATGAAAAATAATAATTCTATGTGGGAGCTCTAAATCAATACATTTAAGATGTGGATACTTAACTGAAGCCAACTCTAATAATATAAAACATGATTTGCAGGTACATCTTGTGCAAAATGTAGAGTAGAATAAAAAATGTTCTCAGATATTACCACTTAAGTATCCAGAATTTAAATTTGCATAGGTTATTAAGTGTTTTGACCCTGCCTTAGTTTGTTCTTATCAATTACAAATAATTTTTCTAAAGTCTATACTTAGGATAGGATTCAGGTATTCTGAACTTGTAATTATGCACAATAAAAAGGGAATGTGGTGAGATTATGAGGTTATAGTTAAATATTAGCAGGTTAGGACTAATTTTTCATAATTTTTCCCTTTGTATTTTTATTAATAAAGGATAAATGTTTTTGAGTTAAATAATGTAGTTCATCAGTGAAGGAAAGAACTTAAGATTAAGTATTAGTTTTCAGATAATTGTCTTTTGTTTTTTTAAAAAAGAAGTAAGAAAGCAGTTGATTACATTTGTACTCAACTTCATTCTTTGTCTAAAAATTTCAACTTATCAAACCCACACTATGGAAAGTTATATACAGCAGCAAAGCCTGTATAATCTTCTATTTTTTAAAAATTTGCAAACTCAATAATGATTACAGGAAAACAGTGGCCTAACCTCTCAATGCAGATTTAATAATAGTGTACTGTACTGCACTAAGGTCTCTTATTGGAAGATTTTATAGTAAAAAACAATGTGGTTCAGGACACCTGATGCAATACTAAAGACTTGATTAATTATAATTAAATAACATTGGCTCAAACATTTTATTTCTTTCTACTTTGGATTATTTTCAGCATGTTTAATATCAACATCAATGAAGCTGCCATGGTATAACAGGCAATCTATTTTAAAATAGCGTAGAAGCTTATCTGTATGGGATAACAAGGGTTAATATGGTGTTTTCAACTCTACTTAAAGTTTACAATTCTTTTATGCCAAAATTAACATTAAATATGTGTTGGATTTAGGGAAAATTATAAATATATTACTTTGGTAACATAAGAACCAGAAAAAATATTGATTTTTTGACTGATTGCTCTGTTTCATGCCGTGTTTACTAAATATAAATAACTTCATGTTTTAGTCATATAAAAACTCATTTAGTCCCTGCCTTATACAAGACAGTCTCTAGTCCTTCCTCAAGTAACTCACATTTCTAGTAAAGGAGATAAGGCAAAGCACAAATAGTAGCAATACATGATGTAGTTAATGGTGTTAGAGTTCAAAGTAGGGAGGGGCCACTTTTAGACAGTTCAGCAAAGGACTGTTTTATAAAGAAGTGATAGGGGTACAGAACCATAAATTTTCAGAAACACAAAGGCATTTATACATACTTTTCATGCCACAGATGAATAGCCCAAGACCAGAAAGGATAAAGACTTGTCTGGGGCCAGAAAGGATAAAGACTTGTCTGGAGTCATATTATAAAGATATGGCAGCATCATGATTAGAATTCAGGTTTCATGATTCTTTGTTTAATGGACATTTAAAAATAACAACTTTGTTGAAGTATGATTCACATGGCATAAATTTGCATTTCTAAGTGTGCAGTTCAACAGTTTTTAGTATATTAACGGAGTTGTACAACTATGAACATTATTTAATTCCAGATCATTTTAATCACTCCAAAAAGAAGCACTGTACCCCTAAGTAGTGACTTTCCTTTCTTTCTTCCTTGTAGACCCAAGCAGTGACTGCTTTATTTCCCTTTAGATTTGTGTATTCCAGACACATCATCATATATATAGAATCAAAATTTGTGGCCTTTGGTTTCTGACTTGTATTACTTGCCATAATGTTTCAGAGGTCCCTTCATGTTGTAGCATATATCAGAAATGTATTTTTTTATTGTTGAATAATATTTTAATGTATGGATATACAAATTTTTGGTTATCTATTCATTAGTTAATGGACATTTATGTTGTTTTAATTTTTACCATTATGAATAATTTGCTGAGAATATTTGTGCATAATTTTTTTGTCTTTATTTTTTAGAGCAGCTTAAGCTTTACAGAAGAATTGAGAGAAAGGTACAGAGATTTCCTATAGGTCTTTACTCCCACACATGGATACCTTTCCCTATTATTAATAATCTCCCACCACAGTGGTCTATTTGTTACATTTGATGAACTATGTAAGTTCACATCATAATCACCTAAAGTCCATAGTTTCTTTACATTACAGTTTGCTCTGGTGTTATACATTCTATGGGTTTCGACAAATGTTTAATGACATGTAGTCGTCATTTCAGTGTCATATAGAGTATTTTTACAGCTCTAAAAATCCTGTGTTCCACCTATTCATCCAACCATTCTAAGCCCTTGAAACCACTGATCTTTTCATTGTCCTCATAGTTTTGCCTTTCTAGAATGTCCTATAGTTGGAATCATACAGTATGAGGCCTTTTCAGATTGGTTTCTTTCACTTAATGATATGCACCTAGGCTTTCTCATGCTTTTTCATGGCCTGACAGTGCATTTCTTTTTAGTGCTGAATAATAGTCAATTGTCTGTGTGCATCACGATTGATTCATTCTCTTACTGAGGACATCTTGGTAGCTTCCAAGTTTTGCAATTCTAAATAATGCGGCTATAAATACGCTCCTGCAGGTTTTTGTATGGAGATGAGTTTTCAACTTGAGTAAATATAAGGAATGTGTGATAAGAATATGTTTAATTTTGTAAGACGCTGCCAAACTGTCTTCCAAAGTGGTTGTACCATTTGGCGTTTTTTCCAGCAATGAATGAGATTTCCTGTTGTCTCATATCCTTACTGGTATTTGGTGTTGTCAGTGTTTTGGATTTTAACCATTCTAATAGATGTGCTGTGTTAACATATTGTTTTGATTCACATTTCTCTGATAACATGTGATGTGGAGCATCTTTTCATATTCATATTGGCCATCTGCCTATCTTCTTTGGTGAGATGTCTGTTAAAGTCTTTGGCCCATTTTAAACATGGGTCTTTTTTTTCTTATTGCTGAGTTTTAAATTTTTCTAGTATATTTTGTGTAACAGTCCTTTGTCAGATGTATCTTTTGCAAATATTTTCTACCACTCTGTGGTTTGTCTTCTCATTCTCTTGACATTTTCTTTCACAGAGCAGAAAATTTAATTTCCATGAAGTTCATCTTGTCATTTATTTTTTCCATGGATTATCCTGTTGGTGTTGCATCTAGAAAGTCATTGCTATACCCATGGTAGTCTAGGTTTTCTCCTATGTTTTCTTCTAGAAGTTTTATAGTTTTGAATTTTACATTTAGGTCGATGATTCATTTTGAGTTAATTAACATTTTTTTACTATTATGAATCGTCTGCTCTGAACATTTGTGTACAATTTTTCGTCTTTTTTAAATAGCAGTTTAAAGTTCACAGAAAATTTGAGGAGAAAGGAGAAATTTCCCATATAGCCTCTGCTGTATAGGAAGGTTCGTGCTTAGATTTATATTTCTGCATGTGGTTGTCCAAGGGTTCCAGCATCATTTCTTGAAAGGATCATCTTTGCTCCATTCTTTGCCTTTGCTCCTTTGTTAAAGGTCAGTTCACTATATTCATGTGTTCTGTTTCTGGACTCTCTATTCTGTTCCATTGAGATATTTTCTATTCCTTTGCCAATACTACTCTTAACTATTGTGGCTTTAGAATAAGTCATGGAGTCAGATAGTATTAGTCAGATAGTATTTTGTTCTTCTTCAGTCTTATGTTGCTATTCTGAGTTATTTGCCTCTTCATGAAACTTTAGAATTAGTTTATTGATATCCACAAAATAACTTTTTGAGATTTTTAGCTGGAACTGCATTGAATCTGTACATCAAGTTGGGAACAACTGACATTTTGACAATATTGAGTCTTCCTATCCACAAACACAGACTGTCTCTCCATTTATTTAGTTCTTTGATTTCATTTATCAGAACTTTGTAGTTTTCCTTATATAGATAGTATACGTATTTGTTAGATTTATACTTTTTTATATTTTTGGGAGTCCTAATGAAAATGGTGTCATGCTTTTAATTTCAAATTCCATTTGTTCATTGCTAATATATAGGAAAGCAATTAACTATTGTATATTTTTCTTGTATCTTGCAAGTTTTCTATAATTGATTATTAGTTCCATCAGTGTTTTTGTCACTGCTTTTGATTTTCCTCATAGATAATTGTCATATGTAAACTAAGTTTAATTTATTCCTTTTCAATCTATATATCTTCTATTTCTTTTTCTTGGCTTTTTCATTAGTTAGAAATTTCAGTAAAATGTTGAAAAAAGAGGTGAAAGGGTACATCTTTAACTTATTCCTAATCTTTGTGGGAAAATTTATGGTTTCTTACAATTAAGCATAATGTTAGATGTAGGTTTTTGTAGATTTTTTAAATCAAGTTGAGGAATTTCCTATCTATTCCTAGTTTCTTGAGAATTTTTATTTTGAATAGGTGTGGATTTTGTCAAATGCTTTTTCTGCATCGATTGATATGATTATGTAATTTTTCTTTCTTAGCCTGTTGATATGATGAATTATATTAATTAGTTTTTGAATGTTGAACAAACCTTGCATACCTGAGATAAATACAATTTGGCTTTGCTGCATAATTCTTTTTATGCTTTGTTGGACTCAATTTGCCAATATTTTGTTGAAGATTTTTGCATCTATATTTATGACAAAAATTGGTCTGCAGTTTTCTTTTCCTGCAATGTCTGTCTGGTTTTGGTATTATAGTAATACTGGCCTCATAGAATGAGTTAGAAAGTATTTCCTCTGCTTGTATTCTTTGAAAGAGATTGTAGAGAATTGGTATAATTCTTTCTTAAATGTTTGCTAGAAATTACCAGTGAAATTATCTAGGCCTGCAGCTTTCTGTTTTGGAAGGTTACTAATTATTGATTCAATTTCTTTAATAGATAAAGGTTTGTTCAGATTGTCTATTTCTTCTTGTGTGGGTTTTGGTAGACTGTGTCTTTCAAGGAGTTGATCCATTTTTTACTTAGGTTAACAAGTTTGTAGGCATAGAGTTGTTAATAATGTTACTTTGTTATCCTTTTAATTTCCATGAAATTTGTAATGATGCTCCTATTTCATTTCTGATGTTAGTAATTTATGTCCTTCCTTTCTTTTTTTGTTGCATAGCCTGGCTAGATGCTTCTCTATATTATTAATCTTTTTAAATAAACAGCTTTTGATTTAACTTTCTCTATTGATACACCATTTTAAATTTAATTTATACCTGTTCTAATTTTTATTATCTCTTTCTTTTGATTAATTTGAATTTAATTTGCTCTTCTTTTTCTAGTTTTCTAGGTGAAAACTTAGGTCATGAGTTTAGATACTTTTTCTCTTCTAATATATTCATTGAATGTTATAAATTTCCCTCTAAGCACTGATTTCTCTGCATCCCACACATTTTGATAGATTGCATTTTCATTTAGTTTAAAATATTTTAAAATTTATCCTGAGTTTTACTGTTTGACCCATGTAATATTCAGAATTGTGTTGTCTGATTGCCACATATTTGGGGATTTTTCTACTGTCTTTATGTGACTGATTCTATCATTGTTTGAAAGCAGACATTGTGTGTTTTTATTCTTTTAAATTGTTAAGGTGCGTTTTATGGCCCAGAATGTAGTCTATATTAGTAAATGTTCTATGTGAACTTGAGAAGATTGTGTATTCTCTCACTGTAGGAAGAAGTAGACTACAGATGTCAATTATATTCAGTTGCTTGATGGAGTTCAATTATGTCCTTACTAATTTTTGGCCTGGTGAAATTGTTCGTATCTGATAGAGAAGTGCTGAAGTGTCTAACTATGATAGTAGATTTAAATCTTTTTTCTTGCACTTCTATGATCTTCTGCTACACATGTTTTTTGATGCTCTGCTGTTAAGTGCATATACCTTAAGAATTGTTATGTCTTCTTGGAGAACTGGCCCTTTATCATTGTCTAAATGCTTTTCTATACCCCTGAAAATTTTCTTTGTTTTGAAATCTGCTTTGCATGAAATTAATATAGCAACTCCTGTTTTCTTTTTATTAGTGATAACATGGCATTTTTTTCTCCATCTGTTAACTTTTAATCTGTATGTGTCTTTTTATTTAAAATGAGCTTCTTCTAGACAGCATATAGTTGGGTCTTGTTCTTTGATCCAGTCTCAAATCTCATTCAATTGATGCATTCAGATTCTTGACTTTCAGCATGATTATTAATACAGTTGTATATTATACGGTATAGATTCATATCTACCTCATTTGTTGTTTATTTCTATTTGTTGCCCTTGTTTTCATCTCCATTTTTGTATTTTCTACTTTTTATTTTTTGTGATTTTAATTGAGAATTCTATATGATTCTATTTTCTCTCCTTTCTTAACATATCAGTTATACTTAAAAAAAACAAAACAAAATTTTATTTAGTGGTTGTCCTAGAGTTTTTAAATATATATTTACAACTAAACCAAGTTCACTTTCAAATAACACTATACCACTTCATGGGGAACGTGGGTATCTTATAATAACAGAATAATCAACAACACAAAAATCCATATTCATGGATAACATGAATAGATTACATGTTAGATCAGAAACAAGTTTGATTGATTTAGGAAGATTAAAGTTATATCAAGTTTTTTCTATGAAACTGGAAATCAAAAGTAAGAAAAAATTAGAAAAATTCATAAATATGTGAAAATTAAATAATAAACTTCTGAACAACCAATGGGGGCATAAAAGAATTCTTGTACACTGTTGGTGGAAATGCAAATTGGTGCAACCATTATAGAAAAGAGTATGAAAGCTCCTCAAAAAAGTAAAGTTAGTACTACCATACGATCAAGTAATCTCAACTCTGAATATATCTCCAAAGGAAATAAAATCAGTAGATTAAAGAGATGCATACATATTAAATCTTCTTTGGTTTTTGACTGCTTTTTTTTTTTGAGATGAAGTCTCCCTATTTTGCCCAGACCTCCTGCCTCAGCCTCCCATGTAGCTAGAACTACAGGCACATGCCACTGTGCCTGGTTTAAGTCTTCCTCAATTTCTTTAAACACTATTTTATAGTTTCCAAGTATGTGACACATTTTGGTAGATTTATTCATAAAAAATGTATTATTTTTGATGCTATTGTTATTGAAATGCTTTCTTTTTTTGTCTTTATTAAGTATTGCAAATACAACATAGATAAATAAGTCAGTAATCCCAACCACCATTCAAGAGACCCACAATCTAGTGGGGAAGAAAGACAAGTGTAGGGTGATAATTACTATTACCTATAATAGTTTAAAGCACAAAATACAGTGGAAAAGTGCAAAGGAGAAAGTAGTCAAATGGTGTTCTTAGAAGAAATGTTTCATTGTTTTATATTTACAAAAAACAAACAAAAATACGGAAGAAGAAGAAAAATATTCTACACAACCCAGAAATATATAAAATAGAAAGTGAAAGCCTCCTTCCCTCATTATTTGCCATTCCCATTCCATCAAGGAAACTGTTGATAAGGCTTAGCAGATACAATGAATGGCACATACCATTGAAATTTTCACACCTGCCATATACACATACAAAAATACATGTGTGTTTAGTATTAAAATAATAAAGAAGGGTAGAAAACAAAGAGAAAATATCTCCTCCCCTGCTGGAATCCAGCTCCAGGAGAGAGTCAGGGCTTGAAACAGGAGAATTGGGAAGCGGCGAAAAAAAAAGATGAAAATGACAGGAATCCTCTTCCTGGGGAGAGCTCAAGACTCTGCCAATTTTTATTTATTTTTCACAAGCTTATATAAGTTTTCCACTCAGCCCTGTACCCACAAATGTATCTTATGTTGCTAACCAAACGCCCATGTACATCCTTTTTGCACTCACAATAAGGTTGACCTTTAACAATTTCAACCACAGATGGTGTTTTTCTTAAGTCAAACATTTATGAACGTCCTGGTTTTCTTCCTAACTTTCTTATAACTATTTACTATTATAGGCCTATAATATCCTTAACCTATAAAGCTAAACCTTAACCCTAAGTCTTATTTAAACTTACTTATTACTATATATTTATTTCTATTAATCTTATTTCTATCCTTATGTCTCTATATTTTCTTAACTATCACTTATACTATTATATATCTCTTATCTTACTAGTTTATCTTATCTTACTATCTTATTATTAATATTCTAAATTCTATCTTCATTAAACTACTTATTTAATCCTAAAATATCTTAACCTATTTTTTATCTCAAATGGTTGTTTTCCACCAGCTCTCAGTTGGGGTCTGTTGTTTATGAGGAAGTGGCTGACTCGTTCTTCTTGGCCTCCTGCTATTAACTGAAAAACATCCTTACACACCCTAAGGGGCACCCTTTTTGCTGCAATCTCACCTCCATTATGCCTATGTATAATTTTTGCTGTCAAATGCCATCATCCATTTGCGCATCTATTGTCTCAATTAAAGAGGGAACATTCTCAAGTCTATGCACGCAATCCTTCAAAGTTAGGGAAGGTCTGTCAACAGGATCCATGGGGCTTTGCCTCCATCATGGCCACATTTTACTGGGGCCTTGCTCCCAGCTGGCGTTTTTCCTGTTTTCAGGTCCGTTTTACCTTACTTTTACTAGTGATTGCGGCTCCCGACACTCCCCCACTTCCCCTAGTTGTACTACTCAAATGTTGCCAGTCTTAATTTATAAAAATCAGTCCAAGTGATTTACAAACTGGATGTAGGTATTTGAAATGTATACAACTGACAAAGCTTAATATCAAGAATATTAAAGGCATTCTACAAATCTACAGGAAAAGCAAACAATATGTGAGCAAAAAATATGAATAGACATTTCTAAGAAGAGAAAACCCATATGTTCAATCCATTTATGAAGAAATTTTCCACATCAGTAATGATGTGGAAAATTTATTCTAGCCACAATGAGATATATCTATTTGATTAGCAAGAATTAAAAAATTTGACAATACCATGTGTAGAAGTCTTGTACATCTTTTAAGTTTATTCCTAAGTAATTGATTTTTTGATTCTATCATAAGCAGCATTTTAAAACTCCAATTTGCGATTGTTTGCTACCAGTGTATACAAATACAAGTGACTTTTGTATTTTAACCTTGTATCTTGTGACCTTACTAAAATCACTTATTACTTCCAGTAAGTGTTTTGAGCATTTATTAAAATTTTCTTTTTTATTTTATTTTATTTTAAAGATGTGAATTAGGTATGCAAGTGGTCATTGAACAGGTAAAATTTGCACCTCCCTTTGGTTCCCACTTTTCCTGGTTTGAGATCAGTTACCCTTATGGATGTTGTGTTCCCTTCCCCTACCCCAGCAGTATCCTACTACTGCCAATCCCTTTTTTATAGTGTTATGGTAAATGTTCAGGGTCTATCATACTCAGTGATCTACTACAGAAACAAAGAATATAGTACCACAAGTTCTCACTCATAAGTGGATTCGGAACATTTATCATAATACTATATGAAATGCTTTCTTAATTTTATCTTCAAATTGCTCATTGCCACTATACAAAAATACAGCTGATTTTTGGATATTGATCTTGAAACTTATAACTTAGAAAAATCCATTTAGTCACTGTATGTGTGTATGTGTATTCCTTAGGATTATCTATATACAAGATTATGTCATCTGCAAACAGATAGCTTTATTTTTTTCTTTCTAATGTGAATGGCTTGTATTTACTTTTCTTGTCTCATTTCTTCTACTAGAACTTTCAATATAATGTTAAATTGAAATGCCAAAAGGACACCTCTTTGTCTTGTTTTTTTAATCTAAAAAACATTCAATCATTCATCATTAAATATGATGTTGGTTGGTTGGTTGTGGATTTTTTTTATAGACAGCCTTTATCAGATAGAGAAAATTCCCTTGTATTCCTATTTAGTTGAGTGTTATTATCCCAAAAATGTGTTGAATTTTGTCACGCTTTTTCTGCCTCGATTGACACAATCATATCTTTTTTCTCTTCATATGGTGTATTACATAGATTCATTTTTATATGTCAAATGAACCTTGCTTTCCTCAGATAAATCTTACTTCATATAATTCTTTTATATGTTTCTGGAAACTGCTAACATTTTGTTAGGAATTTTTTACTTATATTTATAAGAAACATTTGTGTATAGTTTTTTGTGATGTGTTTGTCTGGTTTTAATATCAAGGTAATACTGACTTCATAGAAGGAGCTGGGAAGTATTCCCACTCTTCTATATATTGGAAAAGGTTTGTGAGTAATTGGTGTTAATTTTTCTTTAAACATTTAGTTGAATTCACCAGTAAAGCCATCTGGTCATGGGTTCTTGTTTGTGGGCAGCTTTTTAGTTACCAGTGTAATATATTTACTTCTCATTGGTCTATGCAGATTTTCTATTTCTCCTTGAGTCTGTTTTGGTAGTTCATATCTTTCTAGAAATTTGTCTATTCTATCTAAATTATCTAAATTTTTGGTGGTCAATTGTTCATAGTAGTCCCTTATGACTTTTTAAATTTTATGTCAAGTTGGTAGTAATGTCCCTTCTCTCATTTCTTATTTTAGTAATTTAAGCCTTTTTTTTTCTTAGTTGAGATAAACATTTGACAATGGTTTGATCTTCTCAAAGAATCAACTTTTGATTTTATTGAGTTTTTCTATTATTTTTCTATTTTTTCCTGCATTTCCTTTATTATAAACTAGTCTTTGTTAATTCTTTCCTTCTGCTTGATTTGGGGTTAGTTTGCCCTGTTTTTCTAGTTTTGTTTTTAGGGTATAAATTTGAGCTATTGTTTTGTGATCACCCTTATTTTTTATTATAGGTACTTGCATCTGTGCATTTCTCAAGCACTGTTTTATCTGATTCCCATGAGTCTTAGTATGCATGTTTTCTTCAAAGTATTTTCTAATTTCCCTGTGGTTTCTTATTCGATCGATTTCTAAATTTAGAAGTATGTTATTTAATTTTACATTTGTGAGCTTCCAAATTTTTATTCTGCTATTGATTTGTAATTTAATTCTGTGTAGTGAGAGAAAAATATTTGTATAATTTCAGTCCTTTAAATTTATTAAGACTAGCTCTGTAGCCTACCATATAGCCTTCTGAAGAATGCTCCATATGCATTTGAAAAGAATGTGTATTCTACTAATGTTGAATAGAGTGTTTTACAGATATATTTGTAAGTCTAGTTGTTTTTAAGTCTTATAGCTTCTATGTTGTTCTTCCTCTTGATTATTCTGTCAGGTATTAAATAATGGGTATAGAATTCTCCAAATATTATTGCTGAATGTCTACTTCTATTTTCTGTTGTGTCAGTTTTGCTTCATGTATTTTGGGATAGGTGTTAAATGCATGAATGCCTAAAAGTACTATGTCTGCCTAATAGACATATCTCTTTATCATTTAAAAATGTCCTTCTCTGTCTTTAAATAACAATTTTAATCTTTTTTTGATATAGGTATAGGCACACTAGCTGTTTTTGGTTACTCTTTCTGTGCTATAATTTTGTGTGTAATTTTACTTTCCATTTATCTGTGTCTTTGGCTCTAAAGTATGTCCCTAGTAGACAGCATATAATTGTATCTTTTAAAATTCATTCTGCCAATCTCGGACTTTTTATAGAAGTATTTAGTTCATTTACACTTAAAGTAATTACTTATAAGGTAGAATCTTTTGTATGCTCTAGGTATTAGCCATTTGTCAGGTTTTGGTTTTGCAAATATCTACTCACAGTATCATTTGTGTGTTAACTTTGCTTATGATGTTCTTCAGTGAACAGAAATCTTTAATTTTGATGTCCTCACATCCATTAGATTTTCAACATATTGCTTATGCTTTTTGGGTTTAGTTTAGAAAGTTTTTTCTCTGTCTAGGTTATACAAAAGTTTTCATAGGTCATTGTGGTTGGTAATATAATAGCCCTCCAGGATGCTCATGTTTTAATACTTGGAACATATGACTATATTACCATATAGGGTAAAAGGGACTGTGCATATATGATTAAAATTTAAGACCTTGAAATAAGAGAGATTATCCTGATTTATTCAGATGTGCCTAATCTAATTTTATGATGTCCCAATAGCTGAGAACTTTTCTTCTAGCTGCAGTTTGTCAGAGAGAAAGAGATGCAAAGATAGAAGCAGAGGCAGAAAGTGTACACTGCTGGCTTTGAAGTTGGAGAAAAGTTTCACACACACACACAAAAGGAAGTTGAGTAGTCTCTAGAAGTTGGAAAAGGCAAGAAAACAGATTCTTTTGTAAAGCATTCAGAAAGAAATGCAACCTGCCAATACCTTTTTTTATCTTAGGCAAGATGTATGATTGACTTCTAATACATGAAACTGTAAGAAAATTAATTTGTATTACTTAAGTCACTAGGTTTGCTGTAATTGTTGTAGCAACACTAGAAATCTAATATGTCACAGGGGTATTTTTCTACACTCTATTCTGCTAGCCTTTTCACCTTTTTATTTAGATCTTTAATTCATTTGAAATTCCCTTTGTATGTGATACAAGGTAGGAGTCAAGCTTTATTTTTCTCTATATACTATAAAATACTACTGATTAAAACACAGAAACAGTGAAGTCACTTGTTAATTTGCATATTTTGGTTCATTAAAAGCAAATAATTTCTGTCAGGTAGAGAATATCCAAATGTTATGGTTGTGCTGTCTGACAGGATATGAACTAGTCTCATGTCTAACTCTGCAAACCCATTTCAGCATCCCTTTTCTGACTGACCTCTATTTCCTGAATTCTGTCTTTGAAGAAGTTTACTATCTTGCTGGTTCCATCATTAATAATTAAATAAAGTTTGATTTGTGTTCATTCTAAGTTTGCTGAGAGTCTTACGTTTAATTTTTTGAGAATTGTACTTTAACAATGGGGAATCAAGATTGCTGATTTTTCTGGCAAATTGAATGTGTGTGTGTGCGTGCGTGTATGTATGTGTGTATGCTGCTATAATGGGAGGAGAGAGAAGCATACTATTTTGTGTGTGTGTATGTATGTATAAATGTACAGTTATGTGAAATAGAACTCCATAAAATAGATGTGTATATGTGCAGACATGCTAAAGTGTATACCTCAGGGTAAAGAGGGAAAGAAAAGTGACAGGTGAGCAACAATGAAAAGAAAGAGAGAGAGAGAGACAGAGAGAAAGAAAGAAAGAAAGAAAGAAAGAAAGAAAGAAAAGGAGGAAGGGAGGGAGGAAGGAAGGAAGGAAGCTTTGAACATTTTCTAACATGTATAATTTTACCCCTTAATATAAAATTACATATTTATAAATATGCATACATTTTAAAAATTTATGGACACAAACACACATATTTGTAGATCTGTCAAGTGAAAAAGGCAAATAGCAGAGAAAATAATGTAAAGTGTATATATTATGACTCAATACTGGGATAAACAGAGAAGATATAAACAAATATTCTGTATGTGTATATTTATGGGTTATGCAGAAAGTTATGCAAGGAATCCCTACACATCTATTAACTGGAAACTTGAGGTAGGTGGGATGAAGTGTAGACCATGGCAAAGAGAAAAGATAATCAATCTTTACATAAAGCATTTTTATATTGCTGATTTTGTTAGAATATAGTATAAACAGAAAATAAAAGTTTAAAATGTATACATGTGTATATACCAAAGTTACTAAAAATAAAAACAGCTCAGCAGTAATTTTTACATGAATCATCATTGTTCTGTAATAAGCGAGTGGAGTGGGACCCTCCAAGACCCTCAGTTTCTTCAATTATGAAATGATGGGGAACCATTTATGTATATGTATGAGTGCATGGTTATAAGAAATAGAAATTCACAGAGCAGTTGTCCATATATGTGTAGATATACTAGAATGAATGACCTCAGGATACAGGGGAACATGATAGTGGGAGGTAAACAATAAAAAAAAGAAAAATAAGAAAGGGAGGGATAGTTCATAAAAATAAAAACAATTCAGCAGTAATTATTACATGACTCATTGCTCTGCAATAAGCTAGTGGCCCCTCTATGGCCTTCAATTTCTTCGATTATGAAATGATAAGGAGGGACTACTTAAACATTAAAGCACTAAAATTCTATAATTGACTGAAAATCATTCCTTGGAATTTAAATAAAGTATGAAATTAGCTTTTAAGATGTCAAAGAAGAAAGGAGGAAATAAAGTACTTAAGTAGAGAAGAAAGAAAATAAGAAGATACAGAGGGAAGGAGAGAGAAAGGAGAAAGGAAGTATCACATAGAAAATCCTGATTTGCCTTTTTTTTTTTTTTTGAGTTGGGATCTCACTTTATCACCCAGGATGAAGTGTAGTAGCATGAACACAGCACATCACAGCCTCGAACTCTGGGACTCCTACATCAGTCTCTCGAGTAGCTGGGACGATAGGCACACACTGCTATGTCTAGCTAATTTTTTGTAGATGAGGTCTCACTATGTTGCCCAGGCTGGTCCGGAACTCCCTGAGCTCAAGCAATCCTCCTACCTTAGCCTCCCAAAGTGCTGGGATTACAGGTGGGAGTCACTGTACCTAGCCTGATTTGATGGATTTTGTTGTCTTGCCAGTTAATATACAGATGTTAGAATACCATTACTATTGTAGCTTCTACTTTGATTTTATTCAATTGTCTTTATGACAGCAGAGTTATTGCAACAAAAAGTGAGTTTTTTAAATGCAAGAATTCACCTTTAGAAAATGCATCAACTGGTTTGAGCAGAATTCTTTCTGCTAAGGGTTAAGAGGAAGGAATATTTTCCACTAATGATAAGTAAAATTTCATAACTGACATGCACCTAGAGTAACTATTCTCTCACAGTTGCTTTGTCCCTTCATCCCTCTGCCCTGCCATTGCTTTTCTTTTAGGTGGTTTGCCCAACTGAATTATGCTAAATATTTTCAGAATTTTCAAAAAGTTTGGGTAAGCTGATTTCTACATAGCCTATTGGGCATTTGCTAACTCAAATCTCCAAGCTGCGTAGTTTTTCCTAGCTGTTAATTACTTGGGTAAAAAATAAACAGAAGACTTAGCTTTTATATTAAGTAATTCCATAAGCCACAGATAATAAATTTTATAGAAAATGAAAGCATTTATTAATGATATATAAATTAGTGGGTATGAATAGAAGACAAAACTAAAATTAGAAAATTTATTATAGTATGTGTGTTCTTTCACACATGAATATTAAATGGAGCATGTCATAATTTCATCTACTACTTTACTGAGATATGTGTAATACAATGTAGTTTTTCTCTGATTTAAGGGTTAAAACTAAGAATGAACAGATGTTACTGGTAATTTCAACACCAACACCCAAGTTCCAGATGTCTCCTCTCAGATACATACCAAAATTAAATACAGATTTTGTTAAAACACACAAGCTATTATTTTAACCTGCTAGCGCTTTTAGTCTTCACTGATCAGGTCTCCCATCTTCAATCCACCTTCTGCTAATTATCCACTTATAGCAGTGCTCTCCATTGACCCAGAGATTAAACCCTCAACAGCTAATCCAAGATTCAAACACTTAGAGCTACAAGTTTCTTTTCTTTTTTCTTTCCTTTTAATGTTTTACTAATTCTTAGTGAAGTCTTCCAATTCATTTTCCATTTTCCTGGTGGGAAAAGAGAAACCAAGTCTCTGCCAAAAGCATTCCATATTGGATTCTAAACGAAGTCAGGTAGCAGCTGTCCAATCTCAACTTTGGTGGATAATTAACGAATTCAGTATCCAAAAGAAATAGGCAATTGTTGCAATTCATGAATTCATTGCCAGGGCAGATATTTTACAGCTCACATATCTTTTTCTAAAGAGAAAAACTACCTAGAGCTTTGAGCAGTAATATTCCGTTTTCTCCTCTTTAAAAAGAATTGCGTTTGAGATATTCTTGGCATTTAGTTATTTTTTTTCTTCCTCTAATTCATTTTTAATTTTTTTGGTGATGTTCAGAAAAACTAAGAAGCATAAAAATTTTACTTGGGTAGAAAATCTAATTGTCATTACTCTGATTCATCAGAGTCTGGGAAGACACTGTGAACCTAGAATTATGTGATTTACAAAGGGTACTCACTAACACACAGAGACAGCATAATGTGATATAGAAACATTTTGTCGATTTGAGGTTTATTTAAGGTAGAATTTTCCAACTGAGAGAAGTCTAACAAAGCACTCCTTCCAAAGACAAAAATATGTAGTAGGGCTTGTTTTCATCATGTTTTTGGACATTTACTTTATTGCACTCCCTCCTACTGCAAACTCTCTGGTTTCTCACACAAGCTCAGTTATCTCAGCACACTCTTCCTTCTCTCTGTACACTCTCTCCTCTCTTTCCTACTCTTCCTAAACTATAATACTTCCTCCTCCTTTAAGACATTCTTCTGACTTTTCTGCTCTGATAAATTAATCAGTGTGTACATACCATTAGAAAGAAATACCCCTTTGGCACTTCTAGTGCATTCTGGTTAGACCCAAATGTGATCATGAGAAGATTTTATACAAATTTCAGACATTATGGAAAATAAACTTGATATCCAGGATCAAAGGTGTTTCTCTCCCCAAAGATGAAACCCCTTCTTTTTCTAGTTATTGCTTTTGGAGCTCTAGATAGTTATCTTCTAAGTCTTATATCCTTCTCTTAAGAGGGTCCTTGTTTTGCTTGAAGTTCAAAGCAAGTAAGAGAATAGCTTCTGCTTTGTTTTTCCTTTTTCTCCTAAGACTGACATAATTTTTTAATGTCTTGGTAAATGTAAGTAAAAGTTTGTCAGAAGAAATAGGGAGTAAAAAAAGAGCCGGCTAGATGATGTGAGTGACTCAAAAATGTTGAAAGACAGAAGAAGAACATTTCTAAAATATTATCTTGCATCTTTAATAAACAAATATTTTTAAAACCTTAGTCTACTTTTTGTGTCATTAGATTCCAAATAATAAACTAATGTCTGAATTATATCCCAAAATAGAAACATTATCATACCAAACAGAACCGTGTCAAAATATACTCTAAATCAAATTGAAAATTTAATTGTACAGTTGCCAAAATGGTATTATATTTGCTTTTCTTCAATTGGATACTCTTAGACAAGAACTAAAACAACAACAGTGCAGCATCTAATATTTATTACTTACTATGTGCAAGCCATTATTATCTTCTTAACTTTTCATTTTGAAATACTTTAAAGTTACAAAGAGTTTGAAGAAAACATGTTAGTAAGGTCAAACATTCATAACAACTAACACTGGCATTCTTCTTAAGGTGAATTATTTTTTTAGCTGGTGTTTTTGGGTGAAAAGGTAAGCATATTATTAATACCCTGATATCATTGTCTATAGAGGAAAACCAAAGGGGGGGGAGAGAGAGAGAGAGAGAGAGAGAGAGAGAGAGAGAGCTGATATGAAAAAAATCAAGAGGAATATAGCAGAAAGGATGAGCCAAGAGAGATGAAGGGACACAAAGTGAAGAAAAAAAAAAAAGTTGACTAAACCCTAAAGTAGAATTCAAGTAAGAATTTTAAAACTAAAGGTGTCCAGTATCCAATTCTAACAGAGATTTGTGTTATTACTGTAACAGAGACAGGGACTAACATCTTTCCTTGACGTAGTGAAATAACATGGACTTCAAAGTTAGAGAGTCCTGAATTCTAGTCTCATATTTCAATTCATACTCAACTTCTCACAAGTCATGTCACGACAATCAAGTTGCTTAACTTCTTTAAGTTTGTTTTCTCGTGTTCTGTTTCCTCAGATGTGTACAAATGAAGTTGCCTTTCATATTAATTCTAATAAGTGACATCTGCTATATAGTAGGTGTTCAGTAAATGTCATTTCACTTTCTGATATATTGTGTTCTCTATAGCTCAGGTGAATAGGAGCCCAGTGAAGGGTTTCTTTTTGGGGTATGGTGTCAATGAAAGTATTAGAGGAGTATTTGAATTAGTTTTTAAAAACTTTCGTGTCTTAAAAGTATAATAGAGACAAAGTTCATAAAAATTTGGTGGTAGAATCAGTTTTATAAATTATTGGTTAACTAATAATATTATTAACATACAAATTATGTTAGACATTATTTTATTTATTATTTTCCTAACTTTTTTGAAGACATTTAAGTCCACAAAAAAATTGAAAACAAAAAACTAACTGCTTTTCCTTTACATATCTTTATATATTTCTCTAGATCAGCAGTTCTCAACTGGGATCACTTTGCCCCTGGGGGACATTCAGCAATGTCTGGGGACATTTTTATTTGTCACAATTGAGAATGCTACTTGCATCTGGTAGGCAGAGGCCATGGGGGCTGATAAATATCTTATAATCACAGAACAATCTTCTCCTACAATAAAGAATGAAAACAATCATAGTCTTGAGGTCGAAAAACCAGGATTTAGATTCACTTGTATACTCTTCCTCTGTTAGGTTGAACCTTATATAATTTTTGCATTCAGACATTTTAGGTCTGCAACAACATTAATTTCAACTGAAATATTTCGTTCATTTGCTACAAATTTTACATTTCTCGGTTTTTGTGTGTTTAATTTATTTTTTCTAAGCCATCTAAATTTACCAAAGTAAGTTACAGACAGCATGACATTTCACTCTTAAATACCTTAGCATTTACCTCCTAAGAACAGAGATAGATAGTCTCCCATATAAACACAACATAATTATCACAATCAAGAAATTTAAGATTGATGCAATAAAATCATCTAGTAAATAGTCCATATAAAATTTTCCTAACAGTCCCCCCAAATGTATTTATAGTCCCTCTCCAGACCCCAATCCAGGTTCCAATCAGTTTGTCTCATTGTTGGTAGGACTATTCTTAATGAAGAACTTTTCTGGGATCTCAAAGTCGTGAAATTTTCATGTTCGCAGAAGTTGTAAAACTAGAAGAGTCAGGCAGATGGAGATAGATGACAGAGAGATCTTAAAAGACTGTTTAAGTGGGCCGACAAATGGCAAATGAATTTTAATGCAGGCAAGGGTGAGATAATACTCTGGGATTATTTTGAATTTGGATTTATAAAAACTCTAATTAAGGTACTTAATTTTTTTTTAACTGAGAGTTTTGTACAAAGTCTACTTAAGGAACAAGAACAAACAAAGTCTTTAAAAGATTACTAATTTTTCTTTCCAGTTCTATTTTTTTTTCCAGAAAATTAACACTAGAAATGGAGGCAATGCAAAGGATGGGAACTTATGCCTATTTTAGTTAGTTCTTGACTTGAAGAATTCTTTTTCTGACAGCTAATTGTACAAATCTGTACAGTTTTCCTAGACTCAAAGATGAATGAATAGACCAATAAAGGCACTCCTTAGAAGCAACATGGAGCACAATCAGTGAGAATGATCTACTTACGCTGTCACACTTAAAGTATCCTCTCAGTTGAATGCAACCTGGCTTATGAAGTAGCTAGGTTTTGGTCTGTCAAGTCTAGCTGCTAAACTGTCACCAGAAATGGGGGCCTCGTCTTCTTCCATTAATGTGTACATCTTTCATTTTCTCTGTCTTCTGACCCTCTTGCTTTGACAGATAATTTTCTTACAGTACTTCTGGTGACTTCTCAATACCTTTCCTATCCATCCTAACCCAAAGAAATAACATCTCTAACACTCTTCTGTCATTTATCATCATAGTTTATGTGGTATGCATCTATGTATATATTTACTCTAGTAAAACATTTTAGCCAGGTATGGGCTCATGCCTGTAATCTCAAAACTTTGAGGCCAACATGGGAAGATTGCATGAACCCAGAAGTTCAAGACCAGCTAGACAACATAATGAGACCTTGTCTCTACAAAAAATAAAAAAATAAAAATGAGCCAGGTATGGTGGTATGTGCTGGTAGTCCCAGCTATTTGGGAGAGTGAGGTGAAAGGACTGCCTGAGTCCAAGAGGTTGAGGCTGTATTGAGCCATGATTGTGCTACTGCACTCTAGCCTAAAATTACTAACAAAAAATAAGGAAAATGCTTCATGACATTGGACTGGGCAAGGTTTTTTTGGGATAAGCCTTCAAAAACACAGCCAACTAAAGCAAAAATAGACAAATGCTATTTCTTCAAACTAAAAAGTTTCTGCACAACAATCAAAAGAGTGAAGAGACAGTTTACAGAATGCAAGAAAGTATTTGCAAACTACATATGACAAGCACTTATAATACCCAGAAACTATAAGGAGCTCAAATGATTTAATAGCAAAAAAATACACAAACAATCCAGTTAAAATTGGGCAAAAAATTTGAATAGACATTTCTCAAAAGAAGACATACAAATGGCCAACAGGTATATGGAAATATGCTCAACATCACTAATCATTAAGGAAATGAAAATTAAAACCACAATGCGATATTACCTCACCCCAGTTAGAATGGCTATTATCAAAAAGACAAAATATAACAAATGCTGGCAAGGATGTGGAGAAAGGGGAGCTCTTATACACTGCTGGTGGGACTATAAATTAGTAGCCAATATAGAAAATAGTATAGAGGTTCCTTGCAAAATTAAAAATAGATGTATCATATGACATGGCAATCCTACTACTGGATATATGGCCAAAGGAAATAAAATCAGTATGTCAAAATGATATCTGTACTCCCAATAGCCATGATATGGAATCAAACTAAGTGTCCAACTATGAATGAATGGATTAGAAAATACAACACACACACACACACACACACACACACACACACACACACACACACACACACAGAGTTGACACCTGAGTAGCATGGGGGCTAGACGGTACTAACACCTTGTGCAGTCAAAAATCCATGCATAATTTTTTGACTTCCCTGAAATGTAACTAATAGCTTATTCTTGACCAGTAGCCTTACCAACAACACAGTTGATCAATACATATTATGTGTACTATATACTATATTCTTACAATAATGGAATCTAGAGAAAAGAAAACATTAAGAAAATTGTAAGAAAGAGAAAATATGTACTATTTATTAAGTGAGAGGTTTTATTCTTATCATTTTCACACTGAGTAGGCTGAGGAGGAAGAGAGGGGTTGGTCTTGCTTCCTCAGGGGTAGCAGAGGTGAAAGAAAAGCTTCATATAAGTGGGCCCACACCGTTCATATCCTGTGGTTTAAGTGCCAATTGTATAATGGAATGCTATTCAACCTTTATAAAGAAAAAAATCCATCTTTTGGGACAACATGGATGAAACTGGAGGGTATAATGTTAAGTGAAATAAGCAAAAAAGACAAACATTGCATGATTTCTTTTATATGTGGGATCTAAAAATTTTGATCTCAGAGAAGTGGAGTGTTACTAGAAGCTGGAGAGAATAGAGTGAAGGGGGGAATGGGAAAAGTTTTGTCAATAGATACAAAGTTATAGTTAGATAGGAAACATAACTTCTGGTATTCTGTTGCAAAGATGGGTAACTATAACTAATAATAATGTATTGTATATGCCAAGATAGCTAGAAGAGAAGATTTTGAATGCTATCACCACAAAGAAATGATAAATGTTTAAAGTGATGGATACGTTAATCTATCACTTTAACCATTATTTGTTTAAACATTTGATTTAATCATACAACTTATACATGTATTGAAACACCAACCCGTACTCCACATATATGTAAAATTATTATGTGCTAATTATAAATGGAGCATTAAAATAAATTGTTAATAATACAAATTATAAAACCACAGATTTTGACATTAAAAGCATAAAAGATGTCAGGAGGAAGTGAAAGTGTAGAGGTTTTGTTTGCAATTAAAATTATCATCAGCTTAAAACATACTATTTTAAGATATTTTATATATTGGCAGAGCTCGGTGGCTCAGCCTGTAATCCCAGCACTTTGAGAGTCCGAGGCAAGTGGATTGCTTGAGCCTGAGAGTTTGTGACTAGCCTGGGCAACTTGGCAAGATCTTGTCTCTACAATTAAAAAAAAAGATATTTTATATAAACCTCATGTTAACCACAAAGAAAAAATCTATAGTAGATGCACAAAATATTAAAGAAATGATTCAAAGCAGATTGCCACAGAAGCCATCAAATCACAGAGTAAGACACCAAGAGAGGAAGGAAGAAAGAAAGGATCTAGAAAACAGCCAGAGAATGGATTATACAATGGCAGTAGCAAGTCCTTACCTATCAATAATTATCATGAATGTAAATTAATTAAGTTAGCCAATTGTAAGACAGAGTGGCTGAATGGTTAAAAAAAACCCAACAACAAAAAGATCCAGCCACATGCTGCCAACAAGAGACTCACTGCACTAATAAGGATATATATACATTGACTAAAAGTGAACAAATAAAAAAGGATGAAAAAAAGATATTCCATGCAACTGAAAACCAAATGAAAGCAGAGGTAACTATACTTAAATCAGATAAAATAGACTTTAAGAAAAAGAAACTATAAAAAGAGACAAGGTCGTTATATAATGATAAAGGGGTCAGTTATCAAGAGGACATAACAATTGTAAAAATATACATGTACACACCCCAACATTAGAGGACCTAAACACATAAAGCAATTATTAAATAATTAAAGGGAGAGCTAGAGTACAATACAATACTACAAGAATAGTGTTGGTGTAGTACAGTAATAGTGGGGCAACTTAATATTCCATTTTCAACAATGGACAGAGTGTCTAGACAGAAAGTCAATACAGAAACACTGGACCTGAATTACACTTTACATCTAACAGACATATACAAAACATTCCATCCAACAGCAACAGAATATACTTTCTTCTCATGTGCATACAGAACATTTTTCTGGAATAGATTATATATTAGGCAACAAATCAAGTCTTAACACATTTACGAGGATGGAGATCATATCAAGAATCTTATGCTATCATAATGGCTTGAAATTAGGAATCAACAATAGGAGAAATCTTGGAAAATACACAAATGTATGGAAACTAAACGACATATTTTTAAAGCAACCAATGAGTCACAGAAGAAATAAATAATAAAATAAAAAATACTTTGAGAAAAATAAAAACTAAAACACAATATACCAAAACTTATGGGATGCAGCAAAAGCAATACTAAGAAAAAAAGTATAGCGATAAATACCAATATCCAAAAGGAAGAAAGATCTCAAATAAACTAATGTTATACCAAAAGGAACTAGAAAAGAAGAATAAACTTAGCCCAAAATCAGTAGAAGAAAAGAAACAACAAAGATCAAAGCAGAAATAAATTAAATAGACACTAAGAGAACAATAGAAAAAAATAAAAAAAGAGAGGGAACTCAGGTAAAAATCAGAATGAAAGTTGAAACATTACAGCTGATGTCACAGAAATACAAAGGATTATAAAAAATGACTATGAAAATTTATATACCAAAAAATGGATAATCGAGAATAAGTGAATAAATTCCTAGACACATACAACCTACTAAAACTAAATCATGAAGAAATAAAACACTAAAGAAACCAATAATAAATAAAGAGATTGAATTAGTAATAGTCTCCCATCAAAGAAAAGCTCAGCTTTACAGGTGGATTCTACCAAACTTTTAACAAAGAACTAACACCAATCCTTCTCAAACCTTTCCAAAAAATTGAAGAAAATAGAATATTCCAAATTCATTTTATTGTTCTATTTTTTAATTTTTAAAAATTGTATAATTTTAATTATTGTGGATACATATCAGTAGTTGGCATTTCCAAATGCATTTTGTGAGACCATCATTAACCTGACACCAATGAAAGACAAAGACATTACAAGAAAGAAATAATTACTGGCCAATATCCTTGATGAGGGTAGATGCAATAATCCTTAACAAAATACCAGCAAAGTGAATTTAAGAACATATTAAAAGAATTGTTATCTGAGTTCAAGTAGTATTTATCTCTGGGATACAAGGACAATCCAACATATGTAAATAAATAAATATGATTCGCCACATTCATAAAGTAAAGAATAAAGATCATACGATCATTTCATTAGATTTAGAAAAAAAATTGACAAATTTCAACACACTTTCATTTTTAAAACTTTAAACAGACTAGATATAGAGGAAATGTACTTCAACACAATACAAGCTTCATATAATAATCCTATAGTTATCATCATATTCAACAGTAAAAAGTTGAAAAGTTTCCTCTAAGATCAGAAACAAGATATGAATATCCACTCTCACCACTTCTTTTCAACATAGTTCAGGAAGTCCTAGCTGAGTAACTAGGCAAGAGAAGGAAATAAAAGGCATCCTAGTTGGAAATGAAAAGGGAAATTGTCTCTGTTCAATGCTGACATAATCTTACTTATGGAAAAGCCTAAAGATTCCACCAAAAACTGCTAGAACTGGTACAAAAATTCGGTAAAGTTGCAGGATACAATATCAACATACAAAAAATCAGTAGCACTGCAATACACTTAACAAGTTATTTGAGAAGAAAATTAAGAAAACAATCCCAATTACACTAAAAGCAATAAAAATAAAATACTTAGGCGCAAATTAAACTAAGGAGGTAAAATATATACTGAAAAGTATAAAACACTGATGAAAATACAAATAAATGAAAAGATACTCTGTGTTCATGTACTGGAAGAATTAATATTGTTAAAATTTCCATGCTACTCAAACCTATCTGCAGATTCAATGCAATTTCTATTAAAATTCCAACACCACTTTTCACAGAAACAGATTTTTAAAATCCTTCAATTCATATAGAATCACAAAGACCTCAAATAACCAAACAACTTTGACCAAAAAGAACAAAGCTAGAGGCATCACACTACCTGATACCAAAAATATATTTTAAAGCAATCATAATTAAAACAACATGGAACTTGAATAAAAACAAACTTATCAACCAACAAAACAAGATAGAAAGCCCAGAAATAAACTCATGTGTTTATAGTCAATTGATTTTTAACAAAGATGCCAAGAACACACAATGAGGAAAGTACAATTTCATATCAATGCTGTTGGGAAAAACTGGTAACTCACATGCAGAAGAATAAAATTGAACCCTTATCTTATATCATATCATGCATAAAATCAACCCAAAATGTATTAAAAACGTAAACAAAAGACCTGAAACTGTGAAGCTGCTAGAAGAAAACATAGAGTAAAAGCTCCATGACGTTGGCATGGGCAATACAATTTGGGGTATGATCCTGAAAACTTAAGCAACAAAAGTAAAAATAGACAAATGGTATTGCATCAAACTGAAAAACTTTCACACAGCAAAAATAAATAATAATAATAATAGAGAAGGCAAAAAGATATCCACAGAGTAAGGAAAAATATTTGCAAACCACACATTGGATAAGGAGTTAATATCCAAAATATAAGGAAATTGAACAACTCAATAGAAATAAAACAAACATATGATTGAAAAATGAGTAAAAGACCTGAGCAGACACCTCTCAAAAGAAGACATTCAAATGGACAACACTTCATGAAAAAATGCTCAGCATCACTAATCAGTAGAGGAATGCAAATTAAAACAATAGTAAGATATCCCTTTACATCTGTTAGATTGGTTTTTATCACAAAGATGGAAGATACCAAGTATTGGTGAGGATGTGGAGAAAAGGAAACCCTTGTACACTAGTTAGTAAGAATGTAAACTAATACAGCCATTATGAAAAATAGTATGAAGTTTCTTCAAAAAACTGAATATAGAATCATCATGTGATCCAACAATCTCACTTCTGGAAATATAACCAAGGGTATTAAAATCAATATTTTGAAGGGATACCTGCACTCTCATGTTCATTGTAGCATTAGCCGACATATGAGATCAATGTAAGAGTCCATTGACAGATGAATTGATAAATAAAATATGAAGTAGACACACACACACACACACACAACACACACACACACACACACACAAACACACACACACATACACACAATGATATACTATTCATTCTTTAAAAAAAATTGAAATTCTGTCTTTTGAAACAACATGGATGAATTTAGAGGACATTCTGCCAAGTGAAATAACCCAGGCACAGAAAGACCAATACTACATCACTTACAAGTAGACTCTTTAAAAAAGTTGAATTCATAGAAACAGAGGGAGAATAATTGTTACCAGTGGACCAGGGGGAGGTGGAGCTGGAGCATGGAACAATGGGATGGGAAGTTACAGAACAAAGGTATGGAGTTTCAGCTATACAAGAGAAATAAGAACTGAGACCTATTGCACAGCAGGGTGACAATAATCAGTAATTTTGCATTATAAACTTCAAATGTATCAACACAAAAATTCAAGTAAGGAAGGTTCTAGATATGTTAATTAGCTTGATTTAATAACTTCAGATTGTATACGTATGTCAAAACATCACATTATACTCCATAAATGTAATAAAATTATGATTTGCCAATTAAAAAGATAATAAAAATAACAAAAAGACAAGTAAACTAACTTTAAAT
Organism: Cephalopachus bancanus; assembly: GCA_027257055.1. Lineage (NCBI taxonomy): Eukaryota > Metazoa > Chordata > Mammalia > Primates > Tarsiidae > Cephalopachus > Cephalopachus bancanus. The sequence continues at coordinate 7,950,688 of JAPVLO010000009.1, read as the reverse complement.
AGGCAAAATACTTGAATAGATATTTCTTCAAAGACATATAAGAGGTCAATACACTCATGAAAAGATGCTCAATATCATTTTCCATTAGGGAAATGGAAATCAAAATTATGAGGTATCACCTCACACTTACTAGAATGGCTATAATATAAAAGACAGACAATAACAAGTGTTGATGAGTATTTAGAGAAATTGAAATCCTTATACATTGCTGGTATGTATATAAAATGGTTTACCCACTTCGATAAACAGTTGGAAGTTCATGAAAATGTTAAACATAAAGTTACCACATGGCCCAGCGGTTCTACTTCTAGCTCTCTACCTAAGAGAAATTAAAAAAAAAAAAACTATATAAAAATTGTATATGAACATTCATAGCAACATTATTTATAATATCCCCAAATTGAAACAACTTAAATGTCTATTAACTGATGAATGCATAAACAGAATGTGATAAATCCATATATTTATTATCTAGTCACAAAAAGAAATAAAGTACTGATATATGCTAAAGTACTGTTATATGCTACAATATGGATGAATACTGAAAACATTATTCAAAATGAAAAAAGCCAGATAAAGAACCACATGTTATATAATCTCATTTATATGAAATGTCCAGAAAGACAAATCCATGGAGATAGAAAGTAGATTTCCAATTACCTAGGGTGGGTAAGGGAAAGTGGAAAGTGAATGCTAATGTGTAAATTCTTTAGGGGATGATAAAAGTGTCTGGAAATAGAGAGTGGTTCTGGTTGCACAACTTTGTGTATACACACTTTAAACTGATAAACTTTATAGTATGGAAATTATATATCAATAAAGAGATTTACATATATTGCGGGTAAAAAAGGGGATTCTCTGATGAGTTAGGTGTTTCCTTTCAAGCTTATTTTTACCACACAGATAAATTATAGAAAATATTTACATAAAATAGTCAAATTACTATAAAATTGAGGGATTATTATCCTTCAATTTAGAACAGATTAAATGGATTGTGATACATACATGCAATCTAAGTAATGCTTAAACAGGAATGATTTTGGCACTAACTAATCAGTCAGAATAGAAACTGGTCTCATCAGGATAACACTGATTGAGAATAACTGCAATGGAAAGAACATGCTTCTGAATATCAGTCGTGCAGAGAGTGGACTATCACACAGCAATGGAAATGAATAAACTACAGCAATAGGGAGAAGTACACATACAAATTTAGAAAGCAAAGCAAGACAAAATAATTCATACTACAAGATTATATTTATGGACATTTCAAAAACAAGCAAGACTTAATTATGTTGTTTAGGAATGCATTCAGTGCTGGTAAAACTATAAAGACACAAAATTAATACAGGAGTCAGGGTGGTAGTTACCTTTGGGGAGAAAATGTGATAATCATTGGAAGAGCATGTGGAGAGCTTTGCTGAGTTGCTGGCATTATTCTAGTTTTTTAGCTGGCCAGTGGTGTCGTTCTGTTTATTTCTTAACCTGTACATGTTTTCTTTATGTAATCATGAAAAGAAAATTAAATGAAGAGAGCAGAAGACCTAGCTTAGTATTTTGGCTATCCTTCTTACTGACTGTGAATTTACTCTGTGTCTTAGAGCTTCAATTACCTTGACTATAAAATTAGGAGGATAAAACTCCCACAGTAATATTTTCAGAGTTAAAAGAGATACTTTATGTGAAGCTGCCTAGTACAGGGTACTTTGGGTTATAAGAGTGTGTGTGTGTGTGTGTGTGTGTGTGTGTGTGTGTGTGTGTGTGTGTGTGTGTGTTCTCTTACTACACTGGAGTGTGACATGCTCAGGAGGGATATTAAGTTGCTCATAGGAAATGCAGACAATGAAGTGTGAGGAACTTTTCAGCTTTGTAAAGTTAGAACTGCCCATGTCTATATAGCTAGTAAGAGGTATGATTATGATGTCATTGTGTATATTTAATCTCAGAGTACCATGATCAGAAAAGTTCCATAGAAAGGTATAAAGAAAGAAGACAGTGAAAAAAGTAAAAAAAAATCGTTTTTCCCACCTGGAGAGTTGAAAGCTTTAAGAAGATATGATTTAAATTTGTAAATTCTGGAAAGATATGCATCAGGTAAAAAAATTGACTTGTTAAGTATCAAAACTACTTAGAGCACTACAAAACTACTTAGAGCAGAAATCAATCTTTTAAGTATGTGAAACACTAAGAAGTATTAACAAACATAAATTGGCTCCAATAGGTTGTGCATGGTTTTTTCAATGCCTGAGTTTCTTGGATAGGCTGGGACCGGTCTGCCGTGGTAGGATGACCTTAAATAGCACGTCCAAGCTCCTCCAGGCCCATCCCCAGGGATCATTATGAAACAGAATCCTGGACTGCATGAACCAGAAGTATCATCCTTTGGGGTGTTTGTTCTCAACTAAAGATATAAAAGCATGACCTTATTATAGAAGCTGCTCTTTTCTTTTAGATACTGATTTTGCCTTCTAAAATCATGTTGAACCTCTTTTAAATAAGATAGATAAACTTGTCAGAAACTGCCTCATGCATAGCAGTTGGGAGTGTTTTTACTCTAATCAAAGGTGAATTGCTGAAACAGATGCTTTAAAGTTAGTTTTTTGACATTCCTCTCACTTTCTTATCTTTAGTCTGATTCCCATTCTTCTAATAGAATTCTGCAAAAACTTTCTCTTTGTTTGCTTTGGTAGTATTCCTGCTACCACTCGAAACAATGCAGCTGAAGGGGCCACAACGAAGCCTCCCTTCCTCTCCTGAGTCTTTGAATTCTGGGAGTCCTTACGGGTGTCAGTTCTCCACCTGGGGCTAATGGTGCCTCACATGGAGCAGCAAGAGCATCACCTGCTTTGCAGGTGGAAAGTTCTGACTGTCAATATTTGGAGAGAGTGTTGGTCCTCAATAGGGACTACAATACAAATTTCAAAATTACTTTCCCCCAGTGGCTACAATGAAGGGCTCTGGGATTTGAGCTTCTCTTTGAGAAAGAGCAGTGTTTCAACAGAAGAGCTACCTGGTGGACTGATGAAGGTAGGGAGAGGCCAGGTCTTTTTAACGGTGCTTCAAAGCCTGTCCAGGCTCATTCGCTTTATGTATTCCAAAATGAATTCCATTCGCAGCTGGCATGTTTAGTATCAGCAGGGCCAACAGATTTTTTTTTTCCACTACTCACAGCCCTAGTGTCCATGTTCCCATTAAACACATCTAATTCAAAAGCCAAGGGAGGCGCGCACATCTCAAGCCATACTCTCAGCTTAATTCCCTCTGTCTTTTTAAAAGCGACTCTTCCAGAATGAATTATAAATCAACTACAGCAAATTTTCACATTGAACTGTTTATGTGTTTTTAAAGAGGAGCTTCTGGAAAGAAGCAGAAACATTTAATAAATGGAGAAGCTGTGAAGCTTCCAAAACACATAAGTAAAATTTAGAGACAACATGTGACTCAAGATATTAAGACAATAGATACAGGGCAATGATGGTAGCTTCTTGGGTAAACGTGATGTGCAGAGCCCTCTTTTCGGCCTCCGGGCAGGCACCGATGATAGCATTCTCATTTCTGAAGATTTTTGAGCAGTGCTGACCTGCACTGAACCAGGGAGGCTCAAGTGATGGCTTAGGGGCAGAGTCTAGGCATAACCACCAGATAGGTAATTTCGATGGTCACCTACCTCCTATCCCGGAAATTGCTGTTATGGGATCTCTTCTCTTTACTCATGTATGATTTATTTTCAGGCCTCTTTCCTGCTCTCCCTAGTTCCTCTCTGGGCATCTTAGCATCACTTGACTATTTTTCATGATATCCTTTCTATTTTATCAAATTTCTACCTGTCTTATTTTCTGTATTACCACTCTCCGCCCAATTTAAAGCTTTACCATTGTTGTCAGTGCCCCAGATTTTCTAGAGTAGCTGCAACCCAGAATTACTCATTTAAAGGAATCATTTCATGGAACCTCACATCCAACAAGTTGAAGGATGCATTGACTATGTAATTTCCTTTTTGATCAGAGTCTGTAGAGTAAGCCAGTGCTTACTTACTCAAAGTGTGGCCTAAGTGTGTTCTACAAACCAGTGCTCACCTTAAACTATATGTCACTGGTCTGAAATGAGATCAACAAAGAAATCAAGTGTCATAATAACACTCCTTTATAATCTGGAATTGCCACAGCCTCTAAGTACAAAATGGTTTTCCTAGTAATTCATTTTTAACTTATATTATAAAAGTATTAGTCTGCGATGGATAGAAATTTTTTTTTAAGTTTTCACTACTGTAGGAAACCCCTAACTCATTTCTTCCAATTCAACATGTGAATTGAAGCCCTTTGGACTTATCTCCCACACTGCGGTTCCTCACTACTGGTGCACAATGGCATTTTTTTTCTACTCTCCCTCCATATAGGCATTTAATCTTCTAAATTTTATGACTCGATAGAGCATTGACAATCTTCAGTATTTTAGCTGAAGTCACAAAGGGTTTCCAATTCCCTAATGCTATTTTCCTGTTCCCCTTTCTTCTAATGTATATAGTCAATTCTATGCCTTTCAAACCCATGGTAGTATTGCTGTCTTCATCAGACATCTACTTCCTCTCAGCAGTGGTTATGGGGACATCCTGAGATCTCTTTCCCACTCCAGCCTTTTTATTCAGGGGATCACAGTGTACCTAAACAGGCATGAAGCAGACTGGATAGCACCTCTATTAGTCACTAGGCTAATTCCAGGGAGATTTCATTCCTCCTGGGCTATAGTTTTCTATGACTTTTAGTAAAAAGTTAAAATCTACTCATTTGAAAATAACTCAGTTTTGCAGAATGACTTGAGGGAAAAAATAAAAGCCCCATTCACAGGCTCTCTACCCCAACTATTTAGTGAAAGCTGTCACAAGAGGGATGAGTGACATATTTGAGCAAGTTCTTGGGATTTTCTCTGCACGAGGCAAACCCAGGATCCAGCAGGAGGCAAACCAACTGCAGCTTGTCATATATTAGTCAATTATCCTAATGATTTTTTCCCCACTAAAAAGCATGAATCCAGGTTGCTCTTACATTTTATGAAGATTTGACTTTGTCTACTCACAAATATTAATTGGATTCTCTCCATGTTGATTCCAGCCTCTGGGGTTTTGGGGTCACTGCAGGTGCATGAAGGCCAGTGAAGGGGGAGTGAAGACTAGCAGGAAGTGCCTTCCTTCCCTGCATTTCTGTCCCCTGCTCTTGCGAGGACAGCATTTGATTAGTCCTTTACAACCTGTTTCTCCTCAGATACAAGGAAAATACCGGAAACCACTGTGCCAATTCTGGCTGTCTCTCCTTTGAACACTGTGGGATCTGCTAGAGGAATGTGAAATAAATCCAAAAAAGACTGCTTTATGGATCTTTGAATGTGGTGTCACAGAAGGAAACTGTCTAGAAATCATAGCTAAAATTGGATAGTTTGTTAATTCTGTGGAAAATTTTTTAATTAGAATTAATCTTTAACCTAGTAGTTATTTCTAGCCAATGCCCTCCACTCACCATAAAATGACAGTGCTACTGAGATATAACTGAAATCCAATACTTCAATTCAGACCACAATCAGTGACCTTTCTTCTATCTGTGGTCCAAGTAACCATCATTTTAGTGGTTAGATAGCAATTGCATCAAAGTTCTGAACAAATGTTGGTGTGAGTGACCGTTTTCTTTTTCTCTTACCCCATTAGACTTAAATAAATATTATTAATTTCTGTTCCCTATTCTAACTCATCTTTGCTCAGAAATTGCTTGATGCTACATTGCTGACTGGTCAATTCAATTCATTAAAAACATTACGGGCATGGTGGCTGACTGGGTGCGGTGGCTCAAGCCTGTAATCCCAGCATTTTGGGAGGCCAAGGTGAGAGGATTGCCTGAGCCCAGGGATTCGAAACCAGCCTGGGCAACTTGGTGAGCACTCATCTCTACAACATATAAAAAAATTAGCTGGGCATTGTAGTTCTGGCTACTTGGAAGGTTGAGGCAGAAGGATAGCCCGCCTGATCCCAGCAAGTCGACAGTGGGGTGGCCGAGAGTGTGCCACTGCACTCCAGCCTGGGCGACAGAGTAAGATCCTGACTCAAAAAGAAAATTACATTAAAGAGGCTAGTATTGTTGTTTTGAACCTGAAACTATGCTCCTAAACTTTGTCATGGCATTACCTCTGAATAAAGTGGAATGGAGTGGCTGAGTCAAGGCAAATTTGTTATCACTAATAAAAATGTAACTTAAAGCACCTGTCCCCATAAAATGTTTTAGGATAATTGTTTTCATATATTAAAGATGACACTTCCAGAATCAAGAACATTTCAGAAAGAAGGCAAGCTTTTATGGTTCTTTGCTTAAAAATAATTTATAATTTACTATATATTTCAAAACATCTAGAAGAGAAGATTTAGAATGTTCTCAACACAAAAACATGATAAATGTTTGAGGTTATGGTTATTTCAATTACCCTGATTTGATCATTACACATTGTATACATATATCAAAATATCGCATGAACCCACATACGTACAACTATTATATATCAATAAAACCCCCACAATTTCATGTTCTTTTCCCTTAAATGTCACTACTTAAATGAAAAGCAACAATAGCAGTACAGTGGTTCTATTAAGGAGAGGGTGGAATGAGTAAACAAGGCATACCTTAGTGGAAAGGGTAATGGAGTAGGATGCTGCAGAACTCAATTGTAACATGGTCCCTCTTGCTAAGAAACGGGTCTATGGGTAAGTCAGTTGACATTTCTGTTCCAAATCTCTCATTTTTCAAAGATGTAATAATAATTGTCTTAGATTGCTTATAGAATTTCATGTCAAAATCATCCGATGAAATGTGAGGAAATGTGAAAGTTGTAGCTTGGGCCCTCAAATAGAGGAGAAACCAAATTTGCCAGTTTCAAAATGGTCCCCTTACAAAGATAAAAATCTGCCTATTTTTAAAGGAAGGCAAACTGCTGTGGGGAAAACTGGGAAGGGCATACACTATTCCTTTAATGTACTGCATATTTTTTGCTTGATCTTTCTGGATCTGGGTCCTGTTTCCCTCTTAGTAACAGTGCTAATTTCCGTTCTAAGATCTGTGCTGATCTAGGGAAGGAAATTATACCTCTAGCACCTGGTCTTGGGCAGAACCATGAGAGAAGAGGCACATGCTTTCCATTGAGGCTAGAATGGATTTCTCTCTTCGCAGGCCTAGAATGACATTTTCATGTAGCTTCATCTCCAGTGTTGACCCTTATGGATGCTCATGAAACCTAACTTTTTCAGTATATATTAGAACTCTTTATGTTGCAGAAACTCAATTCATCTGAGTTAGAGGAAGGAAAAGGAGTTTCGGGATAACTCTCATAGTGGCAGCATTGACCAAATGTGGTAGAAGACCCATAGTAAATGTCCCTCAAAATCACAGAAGAGGTATAGTGGCCCTGACCTCCCAGCAGCCTCAAGACCAAGGTCATAAACACAAATGCTTACAAGGGCTAAAGAGGAAATGTTGATGAGGAATTATAGAGTGATAACAGGGATTGGTGGTGGTAGGGGGGGCAGTACAGTAAAATAGAGCTCACTGTTGCCAGTTGTTACCATATGAAAATATGGACTCTCTTACACTTGAGCTTCCAGTTTTTAAAGAGAAATCAGGAATACATATTTTTAAATGTGAAATCTCCTGTTTTAGTGTGGGTTAAATAATAATGATAATTTTAATAATATACACTGTGCATGTGAAACAAGACATGTTTGTGGGTTGGATTTGTCTGTGAAAGGCCAGTTTGTGGCTTCTGCTAGATTTTCCTCCCCACAGCAGTATCTATGGTACTTTTGAGTAGTAAGCCCCTAAACCTCATTCTGTGTGTGAGCAGGGATAAGTGACTTGAGAATGGGGGTCAAATTAGATTATATCAAATATGCTGCTGCAGCTCTCTGTTTGTTGGTTTGTGTGTTTTGCCATAAATCAGTTCCACTACTGCCTTGATTCTTTTCCCAGATTAATAGCCAACACTGTTATCTCTACAAACATGAAGGCACAAGTCTGTTAATTATTTTTCTGGTGTTCATATACCTAAAGAGATCACCTAGATCCGTTCCTTAGAGAGTTTTGTTAATAAAATCGTGTTAGCTCTCTGACTCCCAATATTTTTTTGAATGTGTTGTAGTAAGCACTTCTTTCAATTAAAAAATTTTCACTAATTAAAAAAATTTGATAAAGAATGTATCATCTGAGTTGGAGTCTCACTCTGTCGCCCAGACTGGAGTGCAGTGGCCACTCCCGGCCACCGCAGCCTCGACCTGCTGGACTCCGGCGATCCTTCCGCTTCAGCCTTCTAAGTAGCCAGAATTACAGGCATGCGCTACCACACCCAGCTGATTTTTTTATTTACTGTAGAGATGAGGTCTCGCTGCCCAGGTGGGTCTCGAACCCGCAGGCTCAGGCAATCCACTCACCTCAGTCTCCCAAAGGTGTGGGATTACAGGCTGAGCCACCGAGCCCGGCAAGAATGTATCATATTAAAATTATACAAATTAAATCATGTTGTGGTTAGACATTTTAGCCATGGGATTTGAATAGAGTTGACCCCCTCCCAGTTCCAGAAATGGCCCTTAGTTAGCCTAAGCCTGTTAGAGTGAACCTATCTCTCTTGCCTCTATGGTTTCGAGATATGTACTTGATTTGTCAGGATGCTTTGACATGCAAGTAACTGGAAACCGAACGCAAATCAGTTTAAAATTTGGAAATGTGTTAGCTTCTAGAGCTGAAAGTTCTGAGAAAATGTGGGCTAAAGGCATGATCAGGGCTGTGGGTTTACTTCTGTTTCATTTTCCATGTGTCATTTACCTATAGCTGACTTCCTTGAGTCACAAGGTGACTACCAGTAGAAGCAGGGGCCCATATTCTTTGTTCATGTAGAGGAAGAGAGAGAAAGGGAGACCACTTTTCATAGACATGAAATGGAAGTTCTTCTCCTTGCCGACAAGCTCACCCTAGACCAGTAACAGTTACCAGGGCAAAATATGGGCTCATTGGTTTAGGTTTGGGCTCTAAACAAACAACTGGTAGAGTGGAATATTATCAGCAGTCCTCTCTTTTTTTTCACACCATGACACACTTTTGAAGTTAGAATTAGAATACTTGATGGCACTATAGGGCAAAGATAAGGCTAGAAGGCTTGGGGCTAGAAGTGAGTGGTCCTGGGAGCTGTAATTAACCTACATTTACCTGATCACACTGTGAGGACTGAGGAGGTTAATAACTCAGCACCCATTCAGCTCAGTGCTCATTTCTGCAGTATGTTAGGAATGTCAGAGAATGATTTGCATCTACTCCAGACCTGGAGATGGGGTCAATTTTCCCTGAAGGTTGTGGGCTGCCTTCAAGAAAGGCAGATGGCTTGATAATTGTGGGATGAGAGACTCTTATTCTGGATAAAATCTAAGTAACAATTATAATAGTTCTAGGAAACTCTTTCAGCTTCATCCTCAAATTGAAAGCTCAATCAACCATGTCTCACCATCCGTACCTCTAGCACCCTTATCTGAGCCACTAGCATCCCATGCCTGGATACTGTAATAGCTCCTGTGATAGTTTCCTAGAAATGCTGTGACAAATTACCACAAATCTGGTGGTTTAAAACAACATATATTTACTCTCTCACAGTACTGGAGGCCAGAAATCAAAGTGTCAGCAGGGCCATGTTCTTTCCAAAAGCTCTAGGATGTAGTCCTTCTTTGCCTCTTTCAGCTTTGATTAGCCCCATAATTTTCTTGGCTTTTGGCAGCATAACCCCAATGTCTGTCTCTGTGTTCACACAGCTTACTTCTGTTTCTGTGTCTGCCTTTCTCTTGCAAGACATCTGTCATTGGATTTAGAACCCACACTAAATCCAGGATGATCTCATCTTGAGATTCCTAATTACATCTGCTAAAACCCCTTCTCCAAATAAAGCCACATTCACAGGTTCCAGGGATTAGAATTGGACATATCTTTTGGGGAGACCCTATCCAACTCACCTCATCTGCTAATTATGCTCTGTTTCTGTCCTTTCACCTCTACCAACTATTCTGCAAATAGTATAGAGGGCCTTCTAAAACATGTCAGATACTCCTCTGCTCCTGTCATCCAATGACTACCTTGTCACTCCTATAGCAATATTCCATGCCTATAGCATGGCTCCCCTACCATCATGTCTTGAATTTCTCGCTTTCCTCACTTACTAGGCTCTCCTCTTGCTCAAAGGATTCCAGCTGCACTGGCCCTCTCACTGTTCCTCCTGCATGTCACACAAACTCCTCTTCTAGAGTCCTTTCTATTGATGTTCCCATTGCTGAGAGCGCCTTTCTATAAGTGGTATCATGGCCAGCTCCCTCACTTTAATTGGGAATCAGATGTAATGCTTCCTCCTCAGAGAGTACTCTGTGATCATCTGAGCTAAAGCAGCATTCCTGTGACTCTTTTATCCTGTTTAATTTTTCTTCTTTTGGAACCAACATCATATTTTATATCTGTTTTCTCTGCGTATGCAGCATGTCTCTCCTAGCAGAATGTATGCTTTGTCTCAGTAGTTCACGTCTGTATCTCCAGAACACAGAACAATGCCTGGCAGATTTGAGACCATCCTAGCTCATTCATGCCATTATAATGAAATTCCGAGACTGGGTAATTTTTAAAGAACAAAAATTTATTTCTCACTGTTCTGCAGGCTGAGAAGAACAAGATCAAGAAGTTGATAGGGTGTGTATATAGGGTTGCTGTGTCAAGGTGGCACCTTGTTGCTGCATCCTCTGGAGTGGAAGAAAGGGACTCTTATCCTCAAGCCCTTAAGACACTAATCCCATCCCTGAGGGCTTCACTCTCATGACTTGATTACCTCCTAAGGTGATCATGCCTCTTAATACTGTCACACCAGGGATTAGGTTTCAACATATGAATTTCAGGGGAGGGGCACATTCAGACTATAGCAGAGATATTTAATAAATATTTATTGAATAAATGAATATAGTTCTTGCAGCAATTTGGAGGGTAAAGCTGACACACGGAGGAGGACAGAGGCTAGAGACTCAGAGAAAGCAAGGGCTCAGTTATGTTGACATTATGGTTTCAGGATCAAACCACCCCTGAAGACTGCATTGTCTCTGTATGTTTTAGTCACATGAAAAATAAATTTTCTTAGACTTGCAGTCCATTTGAGTTGGAGTTCTGCCAGTTGCAACTTAATGAGTTCTAACCAATGCACTCTATCTTGAGTCTGCGTAGCTTTGTAAACTTGGAACTGGGCTAAGTACTAGACTTATTCATATTTCTGTCCCACTAATTGTATATTACAGTGTAATTTTCTTATCTCCAGAGTTTGAAAAGCAGCAACTTCATTCTGAATATTGACAGCTGAATCTGGTGCTAGCAGGTATACATTGTAGAATATAAATTATCTGCCAGTAATGTAGCTCAGAATACAAAGAATTCCTTACCTAATCCTTACCAGGCTTCTATCACTGACTTAAATTCAATATTCTGTGACCTGCCTGCTCTTCCTTTTGATTATCATTATCTATTAAATGCTTATTTAATCACAGTGTTATTTTGGATATGGAATATAGTGAATTACCTAGAGAGAAGTGGTAATAATGTTGTGAAATAAAATTTTTGAGAGAAAATCTTATATTTACTCTTCTGGAAATTCATCTTTTGCCCTACCTCATTTTCTCTGGCTAACCTTCTCTCTGCTCTTTTCAAGTAAGATCTTCCTCTCAGTGGAAATTTGTGACAGGTTGGAAGGCAGAACAAAAAGGTTCTCCCAATTTTCCTTTTCCCAGGATAGTAGAGGCGACTTTGGGTACTAGTCATAGATCAAATGCTGATAATAAACTCCTTGAGGAAGAACAGGCTTCCTTGACCTTCATGCAAAGGATATTCTTACAGGTTGATAGAGAAGTGAGCAGAATAGAATTATGTAATGTCTCAAAGGTAGGAGCTCTGTAGTTGTTTGTTGGGCTAGCATTTTGGGGGGGAGGGCCAGTCCCTAGGTGAGATGCCATCATAGTCAGCAGCACTGAGATCTCTGAACTCCAGCAGGATGATTCTATACCTTGTCGTGTGACATGGAAGTAACAGAGAGCACATCTGGACCAGATGGAGCTATGTTGGCCAGTACAGCGGGCGGGGGGGGGGGTTCCTCAACATCAACCCACTGTACTGACAATCCACTGCATCTTATCAACCTGATGAGACCATGATGTCTTGAAAGATGCACATGAGGACAAGTTACATCAAGAATCACACATCACCTTCTTAATGCCTGCCTAACCCTTGTATCAGACCCGCAAATTTAGACATGATCCTTTGTTGACTTTGGAGAGTTGGGAGCACCAACTAGAAATTAAATCATTATGGGATAATAAAGAAAGTTGCATTTTGCACACCTGTACTTGTGGCCTACATTTGAAACCTTGTATAAAATATTTATTTATTTTCCTCATGACTGAATTCCCATGGAGGTGCAAGAGGGCATAACATCTATGTGGAGAAAGACTCTTTATAGCTGTAGTGGCAGCCCACAAATGTTTATTGTTGGAGAAGCAGGCTCCAGCCCACCTGGTCATTAAGCAAATGCTACAAATCTTGGCCAAGACTAGGCTTTCCACATTGAAATGTGGAAAGGTCATTTTGTTATAAAAGCAACTTGACTGAAAAAACAAATTACTCTAGCAGCATTAGACCAGCTAATATTTGCCATTTCGTATTCTGTGAAGAGGTATGCAGATAGAGAAATGTGTCAGTGAACTTTCCAGTCAGAAGAAACCCGTCCAATCTAGTACAAACTGATTTGGAGAGTATATTTTCCTCAATGACTAACTCTCATGCTTCTTGTTGCTGCCACAAAGGAAAAGAATTAGAATTTTAGGATTGTTCTACTTTGGGGTGTTATACCTTGGTGTTATAAATTTGGGACTGGTATAGGTCTCCCACACACATTGTTTCTTAACACCCAGAGTTTTCTTATACATTTGAATAAGATATAACAACATTGACCTGTTGTGTTTGTTTTTTTTTTGGTGATTATTATAGGAAATTGGAAAATCCTTCAAATTCATCTATTACTATCTGGCCGGTTCTGTGAGTCTCTGACACCACTTCTCTAATTCTCTGACACTGATTGGTGTCTAGCAATTCAATTCTGACACTATCTACCTGGAGTTAATGTCTGGGTCCTTAGTTCTACACAACTGTCCCCACTTTAGATGTGAGTTGCAAATCTCAGGTCACTGGTACTTCTAAACAACTGGCTATAAGAGTATTTGGTAATTTACTAAAACAGCTCACAGAACTCAGGAAAACACTTTACTTATGTTTACTAGTTTTTTAATCAAGGCTACAACTCAGAGCAGCCAAGTGAAAGAGATGCACAAAGCCTGGTGTAGATATGAATTGGGTGGCTCTCTCCAGCTATTCCACCTTCCCAGCACATCAGTGTGTTCACCTACCTGGAAGCTCTTCAGGCTCATTTGAGGGTTTTTATAGAAATTTCATTATGTATGCATGATTGATTCAATTATTGCTATTGGTGACCAAACTCAGTCTCCAGCCTCTTTCCCTTCCCTAGATGGGAAGGGAAGATCAAACTTCCAAGTCTATAATGATGACTGGGTCTTTCTGGAGACTACCTCTCATCCTGAAGCTAAGGGGCCCACTCAGGAGTCATTTCATTAGCATACAAAGAAAGTTTTATCACTCAGGAGATTTCAAAGATTTTAGGAACTTTGTGCCAAGAGATGGGGACAGAGACAATTTTTTTTTTTTTTACTATACATACTGGTTCTATCATCTAGTTTACAATAGCCAGTATGCATCCTTTAGCCCCAAGAGGTTTTTCTATTGGCTCTTGCATTCCTGTTCAATTTCTTGGAATTTGTAAACTGCTCATAGTCTCTGGCCAGAGTCTAATATCTTGCCTAATTTGAAAACCATGGATCACATGCAGAGCACAAGCAGGATTCATGCTGACCTGGAAACCTGATTGCCTTTCTATATCATTGCATCTCTCTCCATATGCCTGCCTGTTACTTACTACACTGCCGTTCACCTTGATTTCCTCCCTCTTCACTAAAGACACCCAGTGTAATGGATTTGATATATGCACTTAGGTATGTATGTGCCTTGAAAAAGACATAGTATTTATTTTTGTGAATATACATTCAAATGTACAGTTGACCCTTGAATAACACTGGTTTGAGCTATGAGAGTCCACTTATATGCAGATTTTCTTCCACCTGAGATTAAAAGACCAATGTCTCTTCCTCTTCCTTCTCAACCCATTCAACATGAAAACAAGAATGAAGACCTTCATGATGATCCACTTCCACTTAATAAATAGTAAATACATTTTCTCTTTCATATATATTTTGTTTTTTTTTTGAGTCGGAGTCTCATTCTGTCACCCAGGCTGGAGTGCAATGGCACGCAGCAGGTACCACATCTGCTGGGCTCAGGTGATGTGGCCCATCTTGACCTTCCAAGTTGCCTTCCAAGTTACTGGACCTACAGCAACTACACCATCATGCTCAGCTAATTTTTTGATTTACTATGGAGATGGGATCTCACTAAGTTGCCCAGGCTGGTCTCAAACCTCTGGGATTAGACAATCCTCTTGCCTTCGCCTTCCAAAGTGCTGAGATTACGTGCATGAGCCACCGCACTGAGCGCTTATGATTTTCTTAATAACATTTTCTTTTCTCTTAATTATAAGAATACATATTATATAGTAATGTAACATAAAAAAATATGTGAATTGATTGTTATTGGTAAGACTTCTGGTAAATAGTAGACTATTAGTAGTTACGTTTTTGAGGTGTCAAAAGTTCTTTGCAGATTTTAGCCATGCAGGGGACATTGCTTTTAATCCCTGTATTGTTTGAGAGTCCAATTGTACTTAAATGCTCTTGTATTATAGATCTGGTTTTCTTTCTTACATGTTTCAGCAGTACGTATTTATTATCAATCTGTGTTACTATATGCCTTTTCTAGTTTGTTGCTTCACGGTCTTCATCTACCACATGTTACTTATACATGGTACGAAAGACGGACAACTGAGTGGTACCTAGCAACAGACTTCCACAAAAAGGCTGCATTGAAGATTTTTGTACATAGAACTTTGTGGACCTATGCCTGTGTTACTTTGGGGCTATATATATTCAGCTATGAGGCTACTAGATCTTAGGATATGCATACAGAATTTCAGGAAATATAGCAAATTCTGTTATGGAACTTAACTAGAGTCCACTTGCTCTGTGCAGCAAAACCAAACACTGGCATCAAGATTGCAGAGAGAAGCTGGGCTCGGTGGCTCAGCCTGTAATCCCGCGCCTTTGGGAGACTGAGGTGAGTGGATTGCCTGAGCCCGCGGGGTCGGGACCCGCCTGGGCAGTGAGACCTCATCTCTACAATAAATCAAAAATATCAGCCGGGCACGATAGCGCATGCCTGTAATTCCGGCTACTCGGAAGGCTGAGGCGGAAGGATCGCCGGAGCCCAGCAGGTCGAGGCCGCGGTGGCTGGGAGCGGCCACTGCACCCCAGTCTGGGCGACAGAGTGAGACTCCAACTCAAAAAAAAAAAAAAAAAAAAAGATTGCAGCGAGAGAGAAAGTGAGGTACTTATTGCAGGGTGCCAAGTAAGGAGAATCAGGCAGCTAATGCTTAAGAACTGAATTCCCTGATTGCTTACAAGTAAGAATTTTTAAAGGCAGAGAGGCAAAGGTTACAGTCATAAATCAATACATGTAGTCTATACATTGGTTTGACCTAAAAAGGTAGGAAATCTCAAAGTGGGGGCCCATAGGTCATAGGCGGATTCAAAGATTTTCTGATTTGTGTTTGGTTAAGAAGGTGAGCTTTGTCTGAATTTGGAATCAGCAGAAAAGAATCTTTGCTCTGGCTCATGGACTGACCTCCTCCAGGCCCTTCAGGAAGAAATTCAGAACAAAGAACAATGGTCAAGAGTTCAGGCCACAGTTCCCTCTTATCTGAGGTCTATGTGCCTGCAGATTCATTTGGTCAGGGTCTGGGTTTCTGAAAAACAATTCAGGGGTATATGTTAAGATGTTATCTTTAGTTTCAGGATCTGCAAAGGCATAGAAAATGATATAATGAACTTTGGAGACTCAGAAGGAGAAGGGCAGGAAGGACTGGAGAGAAAAAAATCACATGTTGGGTAAAATATGCACAGGTGAGGGTGGTGGGTACACTGAAAGCCCAGACTTCTTTGCCACTATACAAATGTAACCAAAAACTATTTGTATCCCCTAAAGCTATTGAAATAAAGAAAAAAAGAAACTGAGTCTATAAAAAAAGATGTTATATTTAGTTTCAATAGGGAACAAAACATGCCCTGAATTCAATTTCCTTGATTATTGTTTTAAGTCACTTAATTATAAGAATATATTCTTATATATTCTTCTCAGGGCTAGCTAGGTGCCTTTGAAGTAACTCAAGATTTACTTTTATTTTCATGCTTGGATGTGGGGAAAGGGAGTGAGAAGTACTGCAGGCCCCTAAGAAAGATTTCTGCTTGGTCTCAATTATTTTCCAGAATAACTTCACAATCTACACTCACAACAGCAACGCATGAAGCTATTTTCCCACATTTGCCCCCATTTGGTAATTTCTGATTTTCTCTCTATCTTTTTTTTTTTTTTTAACAATCTGAAGGTTATAAGGTGTTATAAGGGTAAAATTTGTTTTAGTTTGTGTTATCTGTGTGGCTTTTTTTTATTCCTAGTAAGATCAAATATTATTAACTTTTTGGTTTCTCTCCTTCTGTAAATTAACGATTCATTCCCTTGCCTATTTTTCTACTGAATTTCTTGTATTTTTCTTGTCGCTTTGCTCAAGTTCCTTGGGTGTTCTAAATAGAATTTCCTCATTGTTTTTGACATGGCAAATATCTTCTCTTCATCTGCCACAGTTATTTTTAGCTTTGTCTAAAGTAAGTTCAAGTGGACTTAAATTCAAATTTTCTATATTTCTAGTGCCATCTTGACACTTTTAACTTCCCAGAATTATAACTTTTGTTTAAGTTTGCTCAATTCATTATCATATTATTATATTTAAAAAAATCTATTGTGTCTGAGTTATTTCCCTCTTTCATTCTACATTTTACTTATTTTTTCTCTTTTCCAGTTTTATCAGAACTTCATCTATCTTGTCAAATATCCAGCTTTTCATCTTATTAAACTTCACTATATTTGTTTGTTTAGTTATCTATTTCACTGATTTTTTGGTCCTTATCTTTATTATTTCTTTTCTACATGACTCTTTGTGTTTACTTGTTCATTTTCTGTTTGTACTTTGAGTTAAAGGCTTTGTTAATTTGTTTTCATGCTTTTTTCTTGTCTGATAAATGTGTTTAAAGCTGTAACTTTTCTTTCTTTCTTTTTTTTTTGAGTTGGAGTCTCACTCTGTCACCCAGACTGGAGTGCAGTGGCCGCTCCTGGCCACTGCAGCCTCGACCTGCTGGGCTCCAGCCATCCTTCTGCCTCAGCTTTCCAAACAGCTGGAACTACAGGCATGCACTACCATGCCTGGCTACTTTCTGATTTATTGTAGAGATGAGGTCTCACCAAGTTGCTCAGGTGGGTCTCGAACCCTCAGGCTCAGGCAATTCACTCACTTCAGTCTCCCAAAGCAGGGGATTACAGGCTGAGCCACCGGGCCCAGCTGTAACTTTTCTTTTAAGTACTGCTGTAATTTCATACCAAATGTTTGATATTTTATTACTATTTCATTCAAAATATTTCATAATTCTTCGTATAATTTTCTTATAAACATAAGGATTGTTCAGTAGTATGATATTTGTTTTTGTACCTGTGAGATTTTAAGATCCATCATTTGGGATTTATTTTAATTTTATTGCATTGTGATTAGAGAACATAGTCTCCATGATACTGATTCTGTGGAATTTATTGAGACTTCCTTTGTGACCTAGTAGATTTAATTTTGTATATATTCATGTCTGTTTTAAAAGAATGTTTATTGTTTGAGGGATATAAAGTTTTAAATATATCAATAAATTTAGAAATAACAATGTGTTATTTAGCTCTTGCATATAGTTGCTTATTTTGGTGTCACCTTGAATCTATCAGTTTCTGAGGGGGCATCTTAAAATTAATTGCAAAATTTGATATATATTTCTCCTCAGATTTGTGATTGGTTTATATCCTTTGTGGATATATTGCTAGGTGGATATATGTTCATGGTGATTATTTCTTCTTGATCTATTTTTCTCTCAATAGTATGTGACTTGTGTCTATTTTGTTACTAAACTCATTTTATCTTATTGTTATATTTTGCACATCTAGTATGTCCAGCTGGTTCTTTTTTGTTTCGGTTTCTGATTTGCAATATCTTTCCTTATCTCCTCAAGTCTATTAATTAAAATTATTTAAAATTCTACTTTGGTTCATTCCTTTTGCTTTCTCTTGCATGGACTGTCTTATTTATATTTCTTAGCTGTTATTCTTCTAAGATGGATCTGCAGTTTTCTTTGGAGTTCATATTCCTTAGAGGTGTTAGTCTCTTTTTCTGATGATATGTATGTTGAGGCAAGGGCTAAAGCTCCTTAGTTTGTGCTTTTCCCGTGGGTTGGTGCAGAATTTCCCTTATAGTCTGTGTTCTAGCATTTTTCTTTCTTAAGAGTTACCTTGTTTGGTTATAATTACCTTGCCCTTTGGTTGAAAAGGATGAAGTAAAGGAGGCGACATCTCTGGACCTGGCGAATCTGTTGATCATTGCTCCCAGCGGGCTACTTGAATGTCCAGTGCTGCTGTAGTCGCTGCTATTTTTGATCCTTTCGGTTCTGACTGGGCAAGTAATGGTCCAGTGGAATTAGGCAATGGGCCCTCCTAAAATGCTCTCCTCCACTCAAGTTCCTGGTCAGCAGTGCCAAACTCTTCTTTTTTCTTCTAGGTTGTTGTTTCCTCTTAAACCTCAAGCTGGCCATTTTCTTGTTCCTTATAGTAATTTACCAACTACATTGTCTTCCGTCTTATTTCAGTGGTATCTCCAGGGTCGGATTGGTGGGTGGGGTAGAAGGGAAGAGAGCCAGTTTCTTGTGGTTACTTGTGCCAGTTGCATTTTTATCATGAAAAAAGTGTTTGCAATGCTTGAAACAACTTTACCCCTTTTTCTTTAAGGTACCTCTCATAATGTCGCAACCTATTTTAGTGTTTCTCGTTACACAGTTTTCCTGTAAATATATAAATAGCCTAACCGTTTCTGGGTAGGCATGCAATACAACTAGTCTATTATTGTTTTAATAATACTATTTCTATACAGCCATTCTTAAAATAAATATATATAGTTATAGTTATATATACTTGCTTCAAAATGTTGACATATGATTGTTTTTTATATATGAAAATGAGCCAGCAGGACATGCAATTTGTATTTTTTTGCATTAATGATGGACTTGTGCTATTGTTTCCATATATATATTTTAAAATTCAACCTGGAGTATATTTGATGATGGTTGTGTAAGGTTATAAACTCCAGGCTGTGTTAATGGAATCAGTCAAAGACACTTGGCTTAGATGTGGGTTAAAGTCTTAGATTAGTTTTCAATAATATTGTAGAGTGATTTAAAAATTTCTAAACTCTACAGTTTTTATATGATTCCTTCATTTTTATTATTTAAAAGTTTTTCTCTCCTCTTAAAATGGGAAGGAGTGTAGAGGAAGAGAGTTAATATTCAAGGAGCACCTATTTGGTGCCTAGTACTCTGCTTGATGTTTTTTATATGTGCTCTTATTTGGTTGTCATAGCAAACATATAAGCCAGCTATTATAATTTCCATTTTCAAAATAAGGACATTGGAGCTTCAGGAGATTACATAATTTGCTCATTTACAAAGCTAAGTGCTAGAGCTGTGATTTCAACATAGATCTGTCTGCCTTTTGTATTCATGCTCTATTCCAGTGACTCTCAAACTTAATATGTATGTGAATCACAACCTGGGAATTAGAATCTTGTTAAAATGCAGATTCTAATTTAGAAGTCTAAGGGTAGACTTGGATTCTACATTTTTAACATGCTACCAGGTAATACTGGCACTGCTAGTCTATTAACCACTTTTTGAATCTATACTATTTAGTGACATAATGGGCATTTAATTTCTAAAAGATTAATCTGATATCCTACTAGACATTTAGATAGTTGGGTGAACTTGCACTACTGGTGTTAGGGAGGACCAGAATTTCTTCTGCACTACTAGTTACAGATAAAGTTTTACCACAATACCTGTGAAATGGTTTTATCTCATTACTACTCTTCCTAGTTTTAAGTAACTTTTACGACAATGCTCAAGAGATTTTTTTCTAATAGGCTTTCAGTACTGCTCTCCTGTCCCACTTACTGTTCTTTAATGTTTTATTTAAGGAATATTTAGTCCATGTATGGGGCCAAAATCTGATCAAGTCTATGTTTGGTTCTGTTTTATGCATCCATATATTAATAGAAGCTGAAGTTTCTTTGACTAACTGTTTATACCTTGCTATGGTCTGAATGTCTGCGTCTTCCCAAACTTCATATGTTGAAACCTAATCACCAATGTGGCCTTAGGGAAGTTGTGGCCTTAGGGAAGAGAACTATCTTTTCCTGTCCACCATTTGAGGCCGTGGAGAGAAGCCACCATCTGTGAAAGCAGGCCCTCACCAGACACTGAATCTGCTGGCACTTTGATGTTGAACTTTGCAGCTTCTAGAACTGTGAAAAAATTCAGGGTTTATTGTTTATAAGTCACCTAGTTTATGGTATTTTGTTATAGCAGCCCAAATGAACTAAGGCATACTTCTTCCAAGGAACTTAGCTAGGGTAATAGTGTTATTGGCCACTAATTCACAATTTTCATTGTAACACAGTCATTTCTAGTAGGAAACGTCTTATGTTTTGTGTACATTCGAATCATATATCAAAAGGCAGTTATTAGTTTATTGATTTAGTAGCCACGTGATTTTAATTTATTCATATTTTCCTAAGTTTGTAGAAAATGTCACTCCATAAAGAATGGAGTCTTAAAGATATGCTGCTTATAACTGTACAGCTGTTGTGCTCTTCACTTAACATTTGGAAACCTTTAAAAAATTAAAAACTTTCTAGGGCCACATTCCCAAATGAAAGTGAAAATGTAAAGTTTTCTATGATACATTTTCTAAGAAAGAGAACAATCAGAGCATGTCCAAAGATGACCAAATTAAAGAACTTTGCCATGTACAAATGAAAGCCACAGTGGGAACATTGAAACCTTTAGACACTTCTCAAGTTTGGATTCAAGATTCACTATTTTTCCAAGGAGACACTGAACTGGACTTTAAGTTACTCTAAGGAGGGGGGGAAAGCAAAACAACTCTCCTTCCAAAATCTTTACCAAATGGAAAACAAGAGAAATTAATTCTTAAGGGAATAAAAGATATAGCAGATTTGACTTTTTTGAACATTTTGGGCATGATAGTCAATATTTTAATAGCCAAAAAAAAAATTATGAGAACAAATTATCTTCTGAATATTGGATTTTTAAAAAATTAAAACTATAAAGGTTTATAACATACAATTCAGAAGTATATAAAGAAATTTAGCATTTCTACCATTTGTTTATTCTGCACCTGACCCACTGTAGAGAAAACAATTTAAAAATAACAATTTATTTTTATTTCATTTTATTTTATTAAATGTTTTGAATAGGAGCTATAATCCCATGGTTAAAAATTTTAAAGGCACAGTATATGAATATCAAAGCAACAAGTTGTACAACTTAAATATATACTTGTTTTGACAAATATACTTCAATAAAACTGGAAAAAATTCAAAAAATATAAGGAGTAGATGAATCTTCTTCTCATCTCTGTTCTCCAGATACCAACTTCATTCCCTTAAGGTCAATTCATGTTGGCACTTTCTTGTATATCTTTGCAGATTTTTTTTTTTTTTTTAGTTGGAGTCTCACTCGCCACGCCCAGACTAGAGTGCAGTGGCATGCTTCTGGCCACTGTAGCCTCACCCTGCTGGGTTCTAGCAATCCTTCTTCCTCAGCCTTCCAAGTAGCCAGAATTACAAGTGCGTGCTACCACGCCCAACTAATTTTTTATTTATTGTAGAGATGAGGTCTCGCCAAGTTGCCCAGGCAGATCTCGAACCCGCAGGCTCAGGCAATCCACTCGCCTTGGCCTCTCAATTTGCTGGAATTACAGGCTGAGCCACCGAGCCCAGTACAGGTATTTTTATTCACATATAAAAGTATATTTTTCATACACATTGTATGCCATTTGATACACATAACTTTTCATACACATTGTATTGTAGTATCTAGCACTCACTGTCTTGCACTTTGCATATTTCACTTAACAATAGATCTCAGAATGTGTTCCATCTGTGTATGTAAAGAACTTCTGATTCCGTCTGTGGCAGGTGGTGCTCCATTACATGACTGAAGCATGATTTATGGACAGTCCTCTATGGATGAACATTTACATTAATTCACATTTTTTACTATGAAGAAAAATGCTTCTATAAATAACCTTACAAATAGGTCATTTTGTACTTGTGTAAGTAAATCCATAGGATAAATTTTAGGAGTGGATTGGTGGATCAAAAGGCATACGAATTGTAAATTTGGTAGTTGCAAAATTGCCCTCCCAGGGGTCATACAAATTTACTCTCCTATCACTAATGCCTGAGGGTGATTTTTCCCCACAACTTTGCCAATACTCTATGGTTAAAACTGATTTTGTATTTTTAATTTGCCTTTTTCTTTTTATGATTGAGAAGGAGCATTTCTTTTTTCAGATATTCAAGAACCATGTTTATTTCTTTTTGTTGAATTGTTTATACACAAAAGAAATAAACACTAAATGAACAGAAGTCTTTGAGGGTCATAGAATAGGATCTTTATTGGGATAATTTCTATAATTTTCCAGAGAGAGAAACATTTTCTCTGTTCTTGCTGTGTGTATCATATATATATATCTCAAAAGTGGTTTGAGGTTAGATCAAGAGCCTGTAGGAAAGGATAAATGCCTTTACTGTAAGAGTGCTGATGATTACACAAGTGTCTGCTGTTGTCACTTAGGATGGTGAGGGTTGTGGAGAGAGGTGGTTTGACATTCAGAGGGAAAATGACTATATAAAACTTATGCTTCTCTTATTTCAGTACCGTTGGTCCTGGGTTGAAGGCAGTTTATCAGAGTCACTAGGAGTTAGTTATGAGTAATACATCAAATGGACAAATCCCACTAAAATTTTATTCCAGTAGCTAGGTGTGTTAACTTTTTGTTGCAGTTATTTCCACGCTTATGATTGGCTCCAGAATAAATCCTGTGAGAATTTTAATCATGTCCTGTCATTCATTCACTGTGTGACCTTGAGCAAACAGTCTCTCTGAGTTGTTTTTTTTGTATTTGTTTTTTGCCTTGCCTTGCCTATAAAATGAAGAGACTAATACACCCTTAGCAGGGTTTTGTGAGGAGGAAAGAAGATGATGTACTCCAAGCACTCACTGCAGCCTTAGACACCAAATGGCTGCTATATGATTATGTGCTAAGGTGCAGAGACTTAACCTTACAAGCTGTGTGCCCTTGGGCAACTTTCTCAGCCTCGCCACGCCTCAATTTCCTCCTCATAAAATGAGGATAATAATTGCACTTCATCAGGTTGATATGTAAAGTGTGCAGCACAGTGCCAGACACATAAGTGCTCAATAAATGGTAGCTATTTGTTTTTATTATTGTCATTATCATTCTCTTCAGCAATTTTCTTAAGCTTCCTTATCCTGAGCCCTTCTGTTGAAAATTGGCCAGGATGCTTCCACTATTATTCTTTCTCTATAGTCATGCTGTGACATTTGAGTCACTGTATGATTGAATCTGCCAGGCACTTCTTCGGATCTGCATTTGGAGATGCGGGGATTCCTGCCGACATAAGCCCCCAGGGACACTTCTTGGCCCTGGACCAACACCCCTTTCTTCTCTCTTAAGAGTTGCAGGGACTGGTCCACCCACTCTCTTCTGATGCCACCACCTGTTCTTCCCTTACATTTCTCTTTTCCTCAGCTATGGAATGGGACAAAATAAACAAACATGTATTGGGTATAGGGAGGAAGGAGAAAGAATGCAGAACATGGAATAAGAAGATACGAGCTTTAGAGTTGTCTCTTGCTATGTAGCTTTGCTTCAGTATTCACATGTGCAAAATGAGAGATTTCTATTTAGTTTTGAAATTCCCTACCAGCTCTAACATTCTGTGATGCTCTCTTATGTGCAGAGCAGTATGTTGTGTGTTTGGCAGGCAGCATAGGAATGCATATGGCAAGGTGCTTGCTCCATACTGCTGAGAGGAAATATAGCCTAGTGGAAAGAGCACAGACTGGGTTTAAATTTACTGGTAGTTTGCCCTAAGCAAGTTACTTACATTTTCCGGTTTCACAATCTGTAAAATGGGCACTGGATTTAACATAGGTTTTAGAGTCAGACAGTGTAAGTTAGGGTTCTCCAAAGAGACAGAACCAATAAAACACACACACACACACACACACACACACACACACACACACACACCCGTTTACATGTATGTGAATATATTTATATATTTGTATGTGTATAGAGTTTATAGAGATAATTGGCTCACATGATTGCGAAGTCCCATGATAAGTCATCTGCAGACTGGGAAATGAGAAAGGTCAGTAGCGACTCAGACCAAGTCCAAAAGCCTCAGAACCAGGGAAGTCAATGGTGTAGCCCTCAGGCTAGTTGTGCGAGTTCTAGAGTCCAAAGACCAAAGAACTTGGAGTCTGATGTCCAATGGCAGGAAAGTGTTCCATGGGGAAGGGAAGGGGAAGAAAGAGAGAGACAGAGAGAGATGAGAGAGAGAGACAGAGAGAAAGTGAGAGAGCTGAATAAGTTGAACATCCGCCTTCTGCTTGCCTTGTTCTAACCCTACTGGCAACTGATTGGTTGATGCCTGCCCACCTTGAAGGTGGGTCTTCCTTTTTCATTTCACTGTCTCACATGTCAATCTCTTCTGGAGAGAAGAGATACACCTCAGAGACACACCTAGAAGCAATGCATCACCAGCCATCTAGGCATCTCTCAGTCCAGTCAAATTGACACCTAATGCTAACAATCACAGATGGTCCTAGCTCTACCTCTTTCACAAGTTACATAACCTCATGGAGCCTCCATTTTACCATCAAAGGTAGCTAGCACACAAAATTAGTTATTAGTTCAATAGATAGTTAATAGCAGCTGAGAGGAGGAGCAAAATTAAAGTGATGATGATGTTTCTGTTGATGATTGCACCTTTGGAATTTCCCCCGTTCTCTTGTAGTTCTGTTTTTCAGCATCAGGAAATCTTTTAGAAAGTCTGAAAAGAGCCAAAAAAATTACAAAATGGAATCTGAAACCCAGGACCACTTGATTTTAAAGTCCATGTTTTAACCACCCTAATATATTGCCTATAAAGAAAACTCTTAGGTTTAATGGGATTAAAATTTTATTTTTAAAAATTTGAGTTTTACATATAAGACTTTCATCCTAGTCAGTCCTATGCAGTAACATGTAACAGTAAAAAGCTCTAGTTTTCCAGTTGAGCTTCTTTGGTTCTTCAATGCCATGCTATTGAGTTAAGGGCCAGTGAGCCTGCCATAAGCCTGAACACTGACTGATGAACTGAAATAGAGGACTTGGCAGAGACTCATTGGGTTATACAGCCGGCAGTAGCTGAGAGGGGTCACTCAGTTCTGATGAAGTCAATTAAGAATGACTTGTAAATACATTGGCCACAGTTGCCAGCAAAAGAACTTCCATCAGTAGGACTTAGTCAATAGGACCCAGCATCTGGGTTATGTCATACCAGGCTTCTACTAGTGGGACCAGGAAGGGACTAGAAGGAATACTCCCAGTTCAGAAAATTCTTTCACTTTGCTTTCTGGAGGTCACATGAGTTCTTTCTTTCCTATGGATGAAGATATATCACCATGTACAAGATAATTAAATAATGAGTAGAAGCAGATTTTATAATTATTATAACATGTTGAACTTACCTAAAAAATGGCTTGTATCATTGAATCAGACTAAGTTTTAAAATAATCAATACTTGAAGTGGGCTTTTTTCAAACTTCCCATCGAGTAGGCAACAATGAGAAAGACCATGCTAGCTAAATACAAAATTAGAAAGTTGTGCTTCCTGTGAACTTGAGTTTTAGTGTCAATAAATTTCTGACCTCTCTAAAATGGTGGTTAAAAACTAAATTTGATCTTTTTTAGTTCCTGCTCTTGGTTCTTCTCTTAGTTATAGAATGTTAGTCATAACATTCTAATTCAGTTGCATTCAATTCTTCTTTCTCTCTTGAGAGTTCTTATTTGTGCTCTTTAAAAGATTTTCTCAGCTTCTTTCTTTATACTTTGTAAAGAGGCATCAAACAAGTATTCTCCCAAGAGACCTCAACAGCAGAAGATGTAATAACACTATTTCCCATCTTTTCTCTCACTTCTTCTATCCTCACAAGGGTGAAAGGAAATTTGATTAGTAAAAAAGTTTGACCAGTGCCTGTATATATACAATCATCTTCAGTGACATTATAGCTGTACAAACTTTACATATAAATGAATGGGTTTTGCTTTATCATTAACATTATTAATAAAGCATAACATATAACATAGAAAGAATTATACTGGCATTCACTGACTTTTTTTTTTTTTTTACAAATGTCTATACCTGTGTAACTGCCACCCAAATTAAGACACATATTTCCATTTCTGCAAAATATTGCCTAATGATTCATCCCAATTTGTGTCATATACCCCAAGAGGTAACCATTATTCTCACATTTATCATTACTGGTTAGTTTTTTCTGTTTTGAAATTCATGTTAAGTGAGTCATATAATATGCTTTTTTGTATGTATTCTATATAGTATCTATGAGATGCATCCACATTGATGCATATGCCATTAGTTTACTTTTATTTATTGTTGTGTGGTATTCCATTGGATTAATAAATCATAACTTATTTATCCATTCTACTACAGTTCTAAGACACTCACTGAATGCTGGAAGCTGTGAGTAGCACCGAACCCTGTGTATACTATGTTTTTTTCTCTATACATATATACCTATGATAAAGTTTAACTTATAAATGGGTACACTAAGAGATTAACAACAATAATTAATAATAAAATGAACAATTATGTAAAATAAAAGTTACACACATGTTGTGGCCAGGCGCAGTGGCTCAAGCCTGTAATCTCAGCACTTTAGGAGGCCAAGGCGAGAGGATTGCCTGAGATCAGGGGTTCGAGACCAACCTGGGAAACTTAGTGAGACATCATCTCTACAATAAATCAAAACATAAGCTGGGTGCAGTGGCGCATGCCTGTAGTTCTAGCTACTTGGAAGGCTGAGGTGGAAGTATCGCCTGAGCCAGGCAGGTGGAGGCTGCAGTGGCTGTGAGCATGCCACTGCACTCCATCCTGGGTGACACAGTAAGACTCCAACTCAAAAAAAAAAAAAATTTCACATATGTTGTGATAACACAATTGATGTGATCACTGAGACTGCTACTAAGTGATTTATGGGCAGGTAGCGTATATATACAGTGTAGAGATGCTGGACAAAGGGATGACTTATGTTGCAGATGGGATGTAGTGGGGTAGTGTGAGATTTCATCAGACTACTCAGAATAGTGTGCAATTTAAAACTTATGAATTGTTTATTTCTGGGTTTTTCCATTTAATATTTTTGGACTGCATATGACCAATGGTTACTGAAACCACAGAAAGTAAAACCATGGATAAGTGAGGACTACTGTATTTTAAAAAAATAATTAGATATTTTGTTTAGTTTTCTCATTGGGTATAAATTAAAAATACTATATATATATATACTTAAGGTATACAACTTTATGTTTTGATATTCAAATACACTGTGGTCACCACATTCAAGCTAGGTAACATATTGTCATCTCACAGTTACCTTAAAATTTGTTTTGTGGTGAAAATGCTGAAGAACTGTACTCTTAACAAATTCTAAGTATATAATACAGCATTGTTACCAATAGTCACCATAATATCCACTATAGCTCTAGAATTTATTGATTTTACATAACTGAACCCTTTTGACCAGCATTTCCCCATTTCCTCCAAATGTCTTCAAGCTCTGGAATCTGCATTCTTCTTCTATTCAACCATATTAGAGTCTCACTGCACAGTGGTTTGATTGTGTCTCTCCAATTTCATGTGTTAGAAACTTAATCCCCAAATTTATATATTAATAGTGTTAGGAGGTGGGGGCTTTGGGAGGTAATTAGGATTAGGTAGGGTCATCAAAGTGGGGCCCCCATGATAGAACTGGTAGCTTTATAGCAGAAACAAAGAACTGAGCTGGCACTCTCTTCCCCAATTGCCATGTGATGCCCTCTGCAATGTTACGATGTAGGAAGAAGACCCTCAGATGTAACCCCTCAACCTTGGACTTCTCAGCCTCCAGAATTATAAGAAATACCTTTTTAAAAATGACCCAGTCTGTGGTATTCTCTTATAGCAGCAGAAAATGGACTAATAAACAAAACTGGTACCAAGAACTGGGACTGTTGCAAATAACAAATCCCTGAAAATGTGAATACGGTTGTGGAACTGGGTAATGGGCAGAGGCTGGAAGATTTGGAGGAGCAGGCTAGAAAAAGCCTGTTTTTCTGTAAAAGTAGCATTAGGGTGATTCTGATGAGGGCACAGAAGAACCCAAGAAGACTAGGGAAAGTCTGGAACTTCTTAGAGATTACTTAAGTGGTTGAGACCAGAATGCTAATAGAAATGTGAATAGTAAAGGCCATTCTGATGTGATCTCAGATGGAAATGAAGACCAAGGCATTGCAATCTGGAATAAAGGCCATCTTTGTTATAAATTAGCAAAGAACTTGGGTGCATTGTGTTAATGTCCAAGGTTTTTATGAAAGACTGAACTTGGCAATAATCAATTAGGATGGCAAATGGAAGAAATTCCTAAGCAACAAAGGATTCAAGTTGTGGCATGACTACTTTTGGCCACTTACAGTGAAATTCAGGAGCATAGGGATGGCTTAAAGGCAATTTAAAATTAAAAGAGAAGCAGAATGTAAAAATTGTGGAAAGTTAACAGCCTGGTCACATAAAGAATGAAAAAGTATATTTCAGTGTGGCCAAGCAAGCATTTGCTACAAAACAACAACAACAACAACAACAAACCCCTAGAACTTATATAAGGGAATCACAGGTTATTCATCAGGACAATGAGAGAAAGACTGAAAGCATTTCAGAAATACCCAAGGCTTTTCCTGCCATCACAGGCCTAGGAGGCTAGAATGGTTTCTCAGGATGGGCCTAGGGCACTCTTTATAGGCTTGTTCCTCAGGGCTGATTTGAGACCCTGCACCCTGGATCCTGGTATGGTGCTCCTTCTTTGCTCTAGCTGAAGATCAAGCAGTCCCGGGTGCAGCTTTATCCACTGATCCAAAGGTATAAGTTGTAAAGCTGTAAACCTTGATGGCACCACTCTGCAGTTCAAGCAGGCCCACATGAGGCTCATGCTGCTGCTCCAGAGGGCATAAGCAGTAAACCTTGGGGGTGTCCATATGGTGCCAATTCTGCAGGAGTGCAGAATGTAAGAACTATAAAGGTATGGCGACTTCCATCTAGGTTTCAGAGTGTATACTGAAAGGCCTGGGGGCCTAGGCAGAGACTTGTCATAGAAGAAGAGTCACTGTTGAAAGCCCCCACTAGGGCAATGCCAAGTGGAAATGTAAAGTTAAAATTGGAGCCACCCTTGAGACCCCAGAAGTATAGAGTCACACTGGCAGCATGCCATGCCCACCTGGGAAGGCTTCAGAAACCAATGTGCAGCTCTAATTTTTAAGAGCAGCCATGTGGTCTGAGCCCAGAAAATTTATGGGAGTGGAGCTATTCGAGGTCTTGGGGTTCCATATTCTACCTCAGTGTGTCTCACTGGAAGCACCTGGAGTCTTAAAATATAATTTCTGTTCTGCTTGGTTTTGAACTTACTTGAGGCCTGCGATTTCTTTCTTCTAATCCACTTATCTCTGTTGGGATGGAAATGTCTATCCTATGTCTTTCCCACAGTTGTATTTCAGAAGTAGAAAATTATGTTGATTTCACAGGGTCACAGAGGGAGATAATTTACCATGGGATGGATTGTGCCTTTAGTCTGCTCCATATCTGATTTAGATGAGACTCTGGACTTTGGATTTTTGAGTTGGTGCTGGAACAAGTTAAGACGTTAGGACTATTGGGATGAAATAAATGCAATTTGCATGTAAGAAAAATGTGCATTTTGGAAGCTGGAGTAGAATACTATGGCTTGAATGTGACACCCACATTTCATATGTTACAAACTTAATCCTCAGATTCATATGTTGATGGCATTTGAAGGTATAACCTTTGGAAAGTAATTAGGATTAGATAAGGCTGTTAGGGTAGCACTCCCATAATGGGACTAGTGGCCTTATAAGATGATGAAAAGAGATCTAAACTAGAATGTTTTTCTATCTGCCATGTTATGAGGCAACAAGAAGACCCTCACCAGATGTGGCCCCTCAGCCTTCAACTTCTGTTTCCAGAACTGTAAGAAATACATTTCTTTTCTTTGTAAATTACCCAGTCTGTGATATTCTGTTATAGCAACAAAAAATGAACTGAGACATCATGTGAGTGACATCATGTAGTACTTGTCTTTCTAAGCCTGATTTACTTCAATTAACATAATGTGATCCAGGTTCTTCTACGTTGTTGCAAATGGCAAGAGTTTCTTTTTTTTATAAAGGATGAATAATACTGCCTTGCATATCTATCTCTATTTCCATATCACATTTCATTAAATTATCTGTAGATGAGCATATTTAGGTTATTTCCATATGTTGGCTATTGTGAATAATGCTGCAGTGAACATGGGAGAGGAAAAACCTCTTCTAGATACTGATTTATTTTTCTTTGGAAGTATAACATGTACTGAGATTGCTGGCTCATATAATCACTCCATTTTTAATTCTTTGAGGAAACTCCATACTGTTTTCAATAATGGTGGTACTAATTTATATTCACATTTTCAAGGATTTCCTTCTCTCCCACATTCTTTCCAACACTTATCTTTTGTCTTTTAAAATAATAGTCATTCTAACAGATGTGAGGTGCTATCACATTGTGATTTAATTTTGCATTTCCCAGATGATTAGTGATGTTGAATAACTTTTTATATAGCTGTTAACCACTTTTATGTCTTCTTTTGAGAAACATCTAGTCAGGTTTTTTTTGTTTGTTTTTTTTTTTTGGAGTCAAAATCTCACTCTGTCACCCAGGCTGGAGTGCAGTAGCATGCTCACGGCCACTGCAGCCTCAACCTGCTGTGCCCAGGACATCCTTCCACCTCAGCCTTCCAAGTAGCTGGAACTACAGACGTGCACTACCACACCTGGCTGATTTTTTGATTTACTGTAGAGACTAGGTCTCGCCCTGTTGCTCAGGCTGGTCTTGAACCCCTGAGCTCAGGCAATCCTCTCACCTTGGCCTCCCAAAGTGCTGGGATTACAGGCTTGAGCCACCGCGCCTGGCCCTATTCAAGTTATTTTTATTTTTCAAGTTGGAGGATCACTGTGTCGCCCAGGCTGGAATGCAGTGGCATGCTCATGGCCACCCCAGAGTAGACCTGCTGGGCTCCAGCAATCCTTCCGCCTCAGCCTTCCAAATAGCTGGAACTACAGGCGCAAGCTATCACGCCTGGTTAATGTTTTAAAATTTATTGTAGAGACAAAGTCTCGCCAAGTTGCCTGGGATGATCTCAAACCCACAGCCTCAGGCAATCCACTTGCCTCGGCCTCCCAAAGTGCTGGTATTACAGGCTGAGTCACCAAGTCTGGCCTACTCAGTTCTTTCTTTTTTTTTTGAGTTGGAGTCTCACTCTGTCACCCAGACTGGAGTGCAGTGGCCGCTCCCGGCCACCGCAGCCTCGACCTGCTGGGCTCTGGCGATCCTTCCGCCTCAGCCTTCCAAGTAGCTGGAACTACAGGCGCGCGCTACCACGCCCAGCTAATTTTTGATTTATTGTGGAGATGAGGTCTCACCAAGTTGCCCAGGTGAGTCTTGAACCCGCGGGCTCAGGCAATCCACTCACCGCAGCCTCCCAAAGGTGCGGGATTACAGGCTGAGCCACCGAGCCCGGCTCAGGTTCTTAATCCAATTTTTATTCAGGCATTTGCTTTTTGCAATTAAATTTTCTGAGTTCCTTATGTACCCTGAATATTTTCTCATCAGATATATGATTTTCAAATATTTTCTCCCATTCCATAGATCATGTCCAAAAAATTATTGTCCTGACCAGTGTCAAGAAGCTTTTTCCAAATGTTTCTTCTGCAGTTTTGCAGTTTCATGTCTTAAGCTTTTAATTAATTTTGAGTTAACTTTTGCATATGGTGTGAGATAAGGGTCTAATCTCATTCTTTTGCATGTGAATATCCAGTTTTTCTAACACCATTTATTAAAAAAACTCTTTCCCCAGTGTGTGTTCTTTGCACATTGGTCAAAGATCAGACAACTGGAAATGTGCAGATTTATGAGGTCTGACAATTAAGGTCGTGAACTTGGCACTGTGTTCTTACATTGGCATCACTGTACAAACAACTCAGTAAGGTTTCATAACCTTGGTATATGATGCAAGAGCTCCTTCAGGACCATTTTTGCACATAAATTTCCCATGCTGAGATTATCAATTAAGATTTTCCTAACTTTCTCTATCAATATTTATTTGGTATGCTATGCTTCTTACAGTCAGCTGACAACTTTGACACACAATTCAATGAATTTCAATGTCTCACAGTTGTGTTCATAACAGTGTGTGGCGGTGCCTTGCTAAGCGACATTCATTATCGTTGTGTGTTTTCATTCATTGTGAGAATGTTGAAGATTGAATTAGAGCAACGAACAAATATTAAATTTATTGTTAAACTTGGCAAGAGTGGAAGTGAAATCAGGAACAAGTTAGTCCAAGTTTATGAGGATAATGCCACGAAGAAAACAGCAGTGTACAAATGGATCAAACACTTTTCTGAGAGGAGAGAAAGTGTCACTGACAAAGAGAGGTCAGGATAGTCAGTAATGAGCAGAATTGACTAAAACACTGCAAAAATTCATTGAATTGTGTGTCAAAGTTGTCAGCTGACTGTAAGAAGCATAGCATACCAAATAAATATTGATAAAGAAAGTTAGGAAAATCTTAATTGATAATCTCAGCATGGGAAATTTATGTACAGAAATGGTCCTGAAGGAACTCTTGCATCATGACAATGCACCAGCTCACACAGCACTGTCTGTGAGGAAATTTTTAGCCAGTAAACAAATAGCACCCTCCCTACTCACCTGATTGGCCCCAATAACTTTCTTCTTTACCCAAAGATAAAATATTGAAAGGAAGATGTTATGATGACACTCAGGAATCAAGCATAATATGGCAACAGCTCTAATGGCAACTCCAGAAGAATGGTTTCAAAATTGTTTTGATAGTGGGGATAGACTCTGGTGTCAGTGCATAGCTTCCTAAGGGGAGTACGCTAAGGTGACCATAGTGATATTCAGCAATGAGGTATGTAGCACTTTTTTCTAGGATGAGTTCACAAACTTAATTGTCAGTCCTTATATTTCTGGGCTTTCTCATCTGTTCCAGTGCCAGTTTTTTTTGCCAGTACTTTACTGCCTTGATTACTATAGCTTTGCAATATACTTTGAAATTAGAAAGTTAGACACCTTTAATTTTTTTGGTTTATTTCTTTTTGATTAAGATTGAATTCTATAAGAATTTTAGAACTTTTAAAATTTATGTGAAGAATATAATTGGATTTTGATTTGACTACTTTGAATCTGTAGATTACTTTGATTAGTAGGGACATTTTAACAATATTAGTTGTTCCAATTCATGAACACGGATGCCTTTCCATTATGTGTCCCTTTAATTTTCATTATCAGTGTATCTTAATTTTAAATATACAGTCTTTGGTTAGGTCTATTTCTAAGTATCTTATTTTTATAAATGAAATTCTTAATTTTCTTTTTAAATAGCTAAGTGTTTGAGTGCAGAAATGCCACTGATTTTTGTGTTGATGTTGTATCCTGCAACTTTGCTTAATTTGTTTATTAGCTGTAACAGATTTGATGCATTCTTAAGGGTTCTCTACAAATATAATCATGCTATCTAAAAATGAAGATAATTTTATAATTATTTTATGATTTGAATGCCTTTTATTTCTTTTTCTTATCTGATTGCTCTGGCTAGGACTTCTAGTACAATATTGAGGTTTTTTTTAAAATTCCATTTGATTTCCTCTATGATCCAATTGTTGATCAAGAGTATGTTGTCTAGGTTCCAGATATTTGTGAATTCTCATGTTTTCTTACTGTCATTTATTTGTAGTTTTATTCCATTGTGGTTGGGAAAGAGAATAATTTTGATCTTTTTGAAATTTGTTAAGATTTGTTTTGTTGAACTGATCATAATCTATCCTGAAGAATGTCCTGTGTGAATTGAGGAGAACGTGTATTCTTCTGTTGCTGGGTGAAGGTTATGTATATGTCTGTTAGGTCCATTTGATCTATAATATTATTCACTTCTTCTGTTTCCTTATTGATTTTATGCCTGAATAATCTATTTATCATAGACAGTGGAATATTGAAGTCCCCAACTATTATTGTGTTGCTGTCTATTACTTTCTTTGGATGTATCAATGGTTTGCTTTATATTTTTAGGTGCTTTGAGGTTGGATTTAGATATAGTTATAATTGTTATATTTTTTCTGTTTAATTGACCCTTTTATTTTTGACTCTTGGGACAGTTTCTGACAAGTTTATTTTGTCTCATATAATTACAACTACCTCTACTCCTTTTTGGTTAGCCTTTGCATAAAATGTCTTTCTCTACTTTGCTTTCAACCTCTCTGTATGTTTTGTCCTTAAATCTAAAGTGAGTCTCTTGTTGATAGCAAATGGTTGGGGTCCTGTTTTTTGTTTGGTTTGACATATTCAGCCACTTTATGTCTTTTAATTGAGGAGTTTAGTCTCTTTATATTTAAAGTAATCATTGATAGATAAAAACTTACTCTTCACACTGTTAATTTTATATTCCATCAGTTTTGTAGTTTTTTTTTTAATTTTAAAGATGTGGGGTACAATTCAGGATTAGGTATACAAGTGGTCATTGTACAGGTAAAATTTGGACCTCTTTGGTACTCACTTTGCCTCACTTGAGATCAGGTACCGTTATTGATGTTGTGTGTCCCCCCCTCCCATCCCAGCACTATCCTGCTATTGCCAATCCCGTTCTTATAACATTATGGTAAATGCTCAGGGCGCACTTATGAGTGAGAACATGTGGTACTCTGTTCTTTGTTTCTGTGATAGATCGCTGAGTATGATAGACTCTAGATCCATCCAAGTTGCTGTGAAGTCCATATGTTTGTCCTTCCTTATAGGTATGTAATATTCCATTGTGTATATGTGCCACATTCTTTTATCCAGTCCAGTTTCGATGGGCAGCACGGCTGGTTCCATGTTTTTGCTACTGTGAGTAGTGCTGCAATAAACATGCGTGTGCAGATATCTTTTTGGTAGGATGATTTATGTTCCTCTGGGTATATTCCTAGTAGGGGATTGCTGAGTCATATGGAAGATCAATGTCTAGTTCTTTTAGAAATTGCCACAAAGAGGTTGCAGTAGTTTGCATTCCCACTAGCAGTGTAGAAGTGTTCATTTTTCTTCACATCCTCGCCAGCATCTGTTGTTGTTTGTTTTATTAATGATGACCATTCTCACTGGGGTTAGGTGGTATCTCAATGTGGTTTTGATTTGCATTTCTCTGATGATTAGTGAGGCTGAATACTCTTTCTTTATGATTTGATAATTTTTGTGGTGGTATACTTTGATTCTTTTTCTCTTTATTTTTTGTGTATCTTTATACACTTTTTGTGGTTACTATAGATTTCACATTGAGTACTTTATAGTAATAGCATTCTGGTTTAAGCTGCCAACAACTTAACTTCAACTACATACACTCTGCACATTACTATTCCCTCATTATGTAACTGATGTCAGATTTTACTTTCTACATTGTGTCTTCATTACAAATGTTTGTGATAGGGATCATTCTTACTACTTTCACTTTTAAATTTATACACTAGTGTTTATAGTGATTTGCATGCCACCGTCACAGAATTACAATTATCTTGTGTTTATTTTTATATTTACCTTCAGTGGTCACATTTATACTTTCACATACTTTTGTGTTGTGTTGTTGTTTAGCATCTTTTTATTTCTACTTGAAGAACTTTATTTAGCACTTCTTGTAACACAGTTCTAGTGGTGACAAACTTCCTCAGTTTTTGTTTGTCTGAGAAAGTATTTATCTTTCTCCTATTCTTAAAGGATACTTTTAATCAGGAAAAGTATTCTTGATTGACAGCTTTTTTTTTTTCTTCAGTACTTTGAATATATCATCCCACTTTCTCCTGGTCTGCGAGGTTTCTCCTGAAAAATCCACCAATAGCTTTTTGGGGGCATCCCTGTGACAGTTGTTTGTCTTTTGTGTTCTTCAAAATACTCCTTGACTTTTGGCAATTTAATTATAATGTGTTTCCATGTAGACCTCTCTTTTTTTATTTTAAATTTTAAAGATGTGGGATACAAGTCAGGGTTAGGTATACAAATGTTCATATGCAGGTACCCTTGTTGATGAGGTGTGCTCCATCCCCTGGCAATTTCCCACTATTGCCAATCTCACTTCCCCCTTCCCTGACAGTTTCCCACTACTGCCAATTCCCATCTTATAATATTATGATAATTGTTCAAGTTCCGCTTATGAGTGAGAACATGTGGTACTCAGTTCTTTATTTCTGTGAGAGATCATTCAGCACTATAGACTCTAAGTCCATCCAAGTTGCTGTGAAGTTCATAATTTTGTCCTTCTTTATGGCTATGTAATATTCCATTGTACATATGTACCACATTTTAAAAATCCAGTCCTCTTTTGATGGGCAGCACAGTTGGTTCCATGTTTTTGCTATTGTGAATAAAGGTGCAATAAACATGCATGTGCATGTGTCTTTTTCTTAGAGTGATTTGAGTTCCTCTGGGTATATTCCCAGAAGGGGAGTGTGGGTTGTATGGAAGGACAATTTTTAGATCTTTTAGGAATCGTCAAACTGTTTTCCACAGAGGCTATAATAGTTTACACTCTCAGCAACAGTATAGAAGCATTCCCTTTTCCCCGCATCCTCTCCAACATCTGTTGGTTTTTGAGTTATTGTTGATGGTCATCCTGACTGGAGTTAGGTGGTATATCAGAGTGGTTTTAATTTGCATTTCTTTGGTGACTAGTAAGGTTGAGCATTTTTTTCATGCATCTGTTGGCTCCTCATATGTCTTCTTTTGAGAAATGTCTATTCACATCTTTTGCCCAACATCTAGGATCTACAAGGAACTCAAATGTGCTGGAAAGAAAAAAGCATATAGACCTCTTTGGACTCAATCTCTTTGAGGACTTTGGAGAGTCATGAATCAAGAATTCTATTTTCCTCCCTAGCCTTGGGAAGTTTTGGTTCTATGTCCTTTTTTTCTTTTCTCTCTTTTTCTTCTGGAACTCCTATATAATGTGTATTGGTTTGGTTGCTTGTGTTCCATATGTTTCATAAACTCATTTTATCTTGTTCTTTTTCCTTTTTGTTCCTCTGGCTAATTTAAAATGACCTGTCTTTGATTTGAGTTCACTGACTCTTCTCTTCTGCATGATTGAGTCTGTGGTTGAAGCTCTGTTTGGTTTTTTTTTTTTTTAGTTCAGTCATTGTATTCTTAAGTTCCAGGATTTCTGTTTGGTTTTTTTGTGGTTTCTGTTTCTTTATTAAGCTTCTAATTTTTTCCTGATTTATTAATTTATTTTTGTCTATGTTCTCTAGTAGCTCACTGAGCTTCTTTAAGATTATTATTTGAATTCTATGCCAAGCAATTTATAAATCTCCATTTCCTTTCCTTTTTTTTTGAGTTGGAGTCTCACTCTGTCACCCAGACTGGAGTGCAGTGGCCGCTCCCGGCTACCGCAGCCTCGACCTGCTGGGCTCTGGCGATCCTTCCACCTCAGCCTTCCAAGTAGCTGGAACTAAAGGCGTGCGCTACCCTGTCCGGCTAGTTTTTGATCTATTGTAGAGATGAGGTCTCGCCTGCCCAGGCGGGTCTCGAACCCGCAGGCTCAGGCAATCCACTCACCACAGCCTCCCAAAGGCGCGGGATTATAGGCTGAGCCACCGAGCCTGGCTAAATCTCCATTTCTTTAGGGTAGATTACTAGAGGTTTATTAGTCTCTTTTGGTGATGTCATCTTTGCCTGACTCTTTATACTCCATGTAACCTTGTGTTGGTGTCTGTGTAGATGAAGGAGCATACTTCTCTTTTTTTTACAGACTAACTTAAGCAGATAAAGACCTTTTACTGCCAGGCCCTTGGACCAACAGTATCATGTTTGAGATTACAATCAAGCCAGAATTGTGCTGGCGCTTGCGGTTGCTTCCAGGTCCACAGTAGGGTTTGTGATGAGTATCTTACTGGAATCGTAGTTAGATATGGTTCCTGTCAGATTCCCAGGTGAATGGGACTGTCTCTGGGACTGTTGTTGAGTAGGGACAGAGTTGGGTCATGAGGTTCTTCTGGGTCTGCACTGCAAATGACTGACCTGTAACCAGGGGTGTATAGTTACCTCCAACTCCCTGGGTGGGTTCCCCCAGGTCCCAAGGCAGTTCTTTGAGTAGGCAGGATTGCCTCTGGGACTGCTAAATCATGGGGCTGGAACCAGATCACTAAGCTATTTCAGATCCACAGTCAAGTCCAAAGTCAGTGGGCCTTTTTACCAGTGGGCATATATCTATCCTTCTGGGTTCCTGGGCAGGCAGGACTGACCCTGAAATGAGGTAAAACAGGGCTGGAGCCAAGCCAAAGGACTGCGGTTGGGACTGAGTTTAGCAGATCTGCTACCAGAGTCAGAGATGGACCTGTCCCTCACCTGGTCCCTGGGTGTATTCATTCTACTACTGATGGACATTGGGTTGTTTCTACTTTGGGTGTATTAATTAGAGTACTGCTGCAAACTTGTCTGTATCTGTCTTTCAAGACATGAGCACTCATATCTTTTAGGAATAAACATAGGAGTGGAATTGCTGTGTCACAGTGTAGGCATATATTTATCTTTAGCAATGTATGGACACATCAATTGTTCTCGATTCTCTCCAACATTTGGTATTCCAATCCTTATAATTTTAGTTATTTTGATTTATACTTAGGCAACTTGGAGAACATTTATCCTTATTTTTTGAAAAATGACATACTTGCTAGGCTCGGTGGCTCAGCCTGTAATCCCACGTCTGTAATCCCACGCTTTGGGAGGCTGAGGTGAGTGGATTGCCTGAGCCCGCGGGTTCGAGACCCACCTGGGCAACTTGGCGAGACCTCATCTCTACAATAGATCAAAAAATTAGCCGGGCATGGTAGCGCACGCCTGTAGTTCCAGCTACTTGGAAGGCTAAGGCAGAAGGATTGCCGGAGCCCAGCAGACCGAGGCTGCAGTGGCCGGGAGTGGCCACTGCACTCCAGTCTGGGCGACAAAGTGAGACTCCATCCCCCCCCCAAAAGATGACATACTTGATCATAAACAGAGCTAGCATAAGTATCTTAGAAATAAAATAAGTGTCATAAAAATCAATATACTCTTCTTGAAAATACAAACAGGAAATGCCTAATCGACCATTTTAAACGGATTTCTAGTTGTTAAAAGGGAAGGGTGATTGAAAAGATTATTAGGTTATGTTTTAAAGTCATATGAATTATTTAAATCTTTAGAATTGTACATGTAGCACAGAGATACAGAATTATATAAAAAAATACTCCCTGATACAGGAAATTCACACAAAAGAATAAATAGTTATGTTTGACCTATCTTTATTGTTGACTTAGAGATATCAAATAAATCTTATGTGTATAATGGAATTACAGCTTTTAGACTTGTAGAATCAGCTTCTGCAATTGTATTTACACATGGCTTGCCATTATCTATTGATTTTTAAATGACTACATCAAAATCATAATTTAAAAGTATTTTTAACTAATTTCAGATGTGGATAAAATAAAAATTAACACCTACAGTTTTTTTTTTTAATGTTGGGAATTGAGCCTGTGTCATCAGAATGATTTTGGAAATAAATGGGATGAATTTTACAAAGATTAATAACTAGTGCAATCTTCTAAAAATGGCTACAAAGCTTCTATGTATGCTTGATACACGTGGGATGTACTGTGATGAACTTCCATGGCTTATTTAGTGTAATTACTGAACTATAACTACTGAAGTCTGTAAATCATACTTTTTCTTGTTTGTGTTTTACTTGTTTGTTTGCTGGCTCATTTGATTAAGTGTTGCTTTCCCTATTAAATAAGTCATTTCTACTGTGAGTCAGTGTTCAAAAATTGGGTGTGAATAAGTGACCTTCAAAAGTAAAACATTGGAAAAATGTATATTGTTTTTACAGTGCTTTTAATATTGTATACACACTGTCAACTAATGGAAATAATGACCCCAGAAATGTGTTTATCTTGGTTTTAGCCCACTTAAAATACATTTAGCCTTTAGCTTTTCCTTAAGCCCAAACCACATCAAATGGGCCACACACAGTCTCCTGAAGTCATTTCCACTTTATGGTGATTTTAAAAAGTAAAGGAAAGCAAACTGTCTCTTTATATTACTTTTTAGACTAGGAATTCCCATAGGAAGAGTGAATATTTTTTTTTTCATTTCCTTCTTTTTCTACACTGGGTTACCTGCCAGTCCCACTTTTCCTAAAGGTAGATTTTTTTTAAGCCTCCAAAATTAATCTTAAAGTCAGTTTCAAGCATACCTAATCGTGAGGAGAAGCTTCAGAATCCAATATTATGTCACCAAAAAACGCATCCTCAGAAAATACAATTTCATTGCTTGCCATTCTTTTAACTTTAAGGTCTCAAGTTCACCCATGAACTTATTTATTTCTAAGAACCCTTTACAAGTCACAGTGTTCTGTAATCAACTCAAGCTAAATACTGTGCATGCATTAATTCACATTTCCAACCTGAAATATTAAATATTGCATATTACTTGTGATAGTATATAGATACCCAGGAATAGGAAAACAACTACATGGCATTGATGGATAAGACAGTAAAATGATTTCCATTTGGACAGATTAGGTGATTAAGGACTGTTTTCTTTTTTACCAGGAAAGTGCATGTGTGTTTGTTGACATCATATGCTGAAGCAATCACACCTTTCTTAGGAAAAGATGTGCTATCACTCTGAAAAGACACCCAACAGCAGCCCCTGGACCAGTCTGCTCATCCTGGACATTTCCTAGCCAATCGTTCCTCACATCTTTTCAAATTTATTGACTGCACAGCCCAGGACAATGAGCTGCAGGTCAGAATGATTTAAATGCTGCCAATGTCATTAAAAAAGTTATTCATTGTGATTCTGCTAATATTTTTTTGTCTGTATTTCAAAGAAAAGTTTAAATGTTTTTGCAAAGAAATACAGAACATCTAAGAAAGATGATGAGGAAGGGAGCAGATTTCTTAATATAAAATCCTCACCATTGGTAAGAATATTTTTTATGGCTCATACAGAGAAAGCTAAGTCTTAATGTGCTCTCAACAAAAAAATATAGGCACAATGTTGAAGAGGAATACAATTTATAGCTAGTATTTAGCTCAAGGGTTTAGATGGATGGAGGTAGGAGTGGTATGTGTGTAATACATTTTACCAATTATTATAACTGTATGGGGGAGGCAGGGGAAGAGTAAAAACAAAAGAGGTAAATCACATCATAGAAGGCAGAAACATTCCGGATTTATTGAAGTAGTTAATAGGAAAAATAATTGAAGTTTCTTGGTGGAGGAGAGTGGCTTCCAAGTCTTTCTGGATCTGTACTATATCCCAAGTAGTTAGTCCTAGACCTGACTCTTAGTAGGCACTAAATAAATATTTGTTGAATGAATAGATGGAAAAATTTAATTGCTGCTTTATTAAGGCAGGATTTCTACAGATTCAAGCTGGTATGGGCGGAAGATGAAGAGAATCTTATGTAGACAGAAGACAGCCTGAGGCATGCTTCTGCACAATTTCCCGGGGATTCCAAGCAGGATTAAACCACATTTTACTGGCTTCCTTCTTTTCCCTACCTTATACCCCCATATACTACTAGTATTTCCTAGGATCACTTCACAAATAAACCACTTTAAATACTTGAAATTATAGCTTAAGCATTGTCTTTTTTTTTATGAAGTTTTGAAGTAATATAATTTTGTCCTTGCCCTCAAATAACTAAAATCAAATGGGCAAGATAGATATTTTTCAAATAACTCTATTACTGTGCAAAATATGCAAAGTTTTGAGATAGAGATACAAACAAAGTTCTATGGTAACAGGTTTGATAAGGTAGGGGACAGATTAGCTAATTTTAACTGAGATGATGAGGGAAGACTTGATAGCTTAATTAGACCTTCAAACTGAAGCAGGATTTCTACAGATCCAAGCTGGTATGGGAGAAAGATGAAGAGAGTCTTATACAGAGAAAAGAAAGCCTGAGTAAAGCCACTAGTGTGGAGAAGAACTTCGTTCTAAGGAATAGAGCATGACCAGGTATGTTTCCTAGATGAGGAAAAAAGGTAGACCTAGAAATGCCCCACTCATATTCCTATTCTCTCACACATTTAGTTCTTGGTCAGTGGCTTCCAAATTCCATCTTCTAGACCTCTTTAACTCAAGGCTGTCTCTGACCACAGGAGCCTTTGTGAGCAGGATGGAAATTCTGGGAAATTTACGTTCCTCTTTTCTCTTTTTATAACCTGCAACTAGTGAATGATAACACCCCTTGCCCCTCAGGTGGAAATACTCTGAGGCATGATTATGCACCATTTCCCAGTGATTCCAAGCGGGATTATGCTATAGTTGCCCACAGCCTGGTAATGTACATTTTACTTGCTTCCTTCTCTTCCCTTTCTTATAACCCTATACACTACTAGTATTTCCTAGGATCACTTCACAAATAAACTACTTGCATTTACATCCTTAATGTTTGCTTCTAGGGGAAAACCAGCCAAGACAGTTGATCATGTGAATAGGGTTCTAGAATTGAATAACTGTTAACCAGGTGGCAACAACAATTCACATTTCTGATGGAAATAGAGTGATGATAGTGCTTGAAAGTTACAGCATCACAGTTACCTGTGGTTAATTGTTTAGGAATAGAGGGAAGGAAATATACTGCTTATAAAATTTATGTAGTCATTGAGAGATATGAAGGCAAAAGTAATTACAAAAAATATAAATTTGGTTGGTTGTTGTTAAGTATGACCAAAGTGTCAAAGAAACAAAGTGACTGATTCTGATCAGCTATCAACATAGGGTGCAGTGTGAAAGCCAGAAAACCTCCAGCGTAGGTTTTCTGAACCTCACATTCTAAAGTAAAAGGGAGGACAGTGCTGAAAATAATGCCCAGCACCTGATTCTAAGATTAATGGAATTAGATTTTATTAGTTAGATGGAAGTCTTTTTTAGTAAATTTTGGGTCCTCTCGAAAAGGGTAAGACCTTACAAAATAAGATAGGAATATTTGACTGGTTGTGCTTAAAAACCTTCAACTCCCAGATTCCTTTTACCTTTGGGCCAATAGAAGTGGTCTAATCACCTACTACTCATTTTAGGATACATATTTCTCTTTGCCTGGAGACCTTGCAAAATCCTCATCTGAGGCAATAGCCTTATAAGATGACATGGGCTCTCTTATGAGCTGTCTTTACATTCCAATATTATTTTGAATCAATAACTAAGGTCAGTTCTTGGCTAGATTCAATTGATAATTATTGTCCCTAATATGGAAGGAAAGAGCTTAGTATGAGCCAAACCTACAGTACGCGACTAATATGTACTTGCAGAAACCAAGTAAAATCCCTTGGAATGGGCTTTGAAGTGCTGTAATAGATGGGTGTAAGAGTAAGTTGGATAAGGGAGAGGGATGTGAGGGCACCCTTCCATGATTCAGGACAATGTTCTGACTAGTATAGCTTGAATCAGTTCCAACACACTGCTGGGATGGATCCTTGAAGTTTCAAGCAAAACTAGTTTGCAATAAATGAAATTAAGATGCTGGAAATGCCTTGGCTGATAATTGAGAAAGATGTGTACAGGCTAATAGAAGTGGGGAGACAAGGATGGATTTATTATAGAAAATCAGAGAACCCAGCAGTTAGCTGTTTCCCAAGAGGGTCCAGAGAACACCCTCTTCAGAAAAGTGAGAAGAAATGACCCAGTTGTAGTCTTATACTTGCTTTTCTCTGTAGGGTAAAATTGGTGTTAAATGATGC
Organism: Cephalopachus bancanus; assembly: GCA_027257055.1. NCBI lineage: Eukaryota > Metazoa > Chordata > Mammalia > Primates > Tarsiidae > Cephalopachus > Cephalopachus bancanus. The sequence goes on along the minus strand of JAPVLO010000009.1, from coordinate 7,906,196 downwards.
TTTGGGGTAGAGTTAAGAAGTACATGTATATTTTAAGACAAAATATATCATGAGTTCATGTTGATTTTTCCAAGTCAACTATAGGGCTATAATTCTTTTATTTACTCTCATATAGCTTTATATCTGTATCTACTTTTTAATTTTCACATCAAAATCCCAGTTTTAACAACACCAACATTATTGCTTATTTATTTTAACTCACAACGCACACAAAATAGTCTCAAAATAACAATACCAACATTCTCACCAAGAGTATAATTACTGACAACAGCTTAATAAGTTATTGCAGTTCTTATTATCCTTGAGAAATATCCCACTAGTTTTTAATTTTAGTATTTTAAAATTACATGAAATAGTTACTTTGTGTGGCTATGTCACAAAATCAATAGGCAGTTAAGTTCATTTGCTTCATTTAGATTTCTATTTTTAGAGATTGCATTCAAAATTGTTTTATAATTATACAAAACATGTATACATAAGTCAAAACTGCAAAGCAAGTTATATTTACAGAAGTCTAGCTTTTTTTTTCAGGCCCCTCCACCCTGTTATTTGCCTGTGCCTAAAGGTAAATATTCGAAATAATTTTATGGTTTCTCCTTCCATTTTTAAAATATAAGAAAAATGTATTTATATTCATATTTATACCTGCATTTGCTAACATGATTTATATACTTCCCCCCCACCTTGCTAACTTAACACATACTGAAGATCAGATCATTTCATAGGATGACATAGAGGTGTTCCTCATACCTGTTTAAAGCTGTGTATGACTCCTTTGGGTAGATATAAGTTTTATGGATCCCCAGGGCACCACCAAAGACTCTCAGGGACACCGTGGGGTATTTCAAATTATTGAGAGAAACACAGTAATTTTCAATATTTGTCAGAAACTCTCAAGCAACTAGTTATAGGTAAATCACTGCTTCAACATTAGTTTGTGCTATGCTCCTTCTGATAATTTCTTACTTTTGCAAAACTGGGTTTTTGGTGATTGCTATGATAGAAAGCAAATACCACATGAAAATCAATGTGAATAAAAATAAAAATCAGGTGGGATTTAATTTGATTTCAAGGTTTGAGAAATTTTGCAATATCCCATAGGTACACATATCCTCTTGTTAAGTAATTGTGGTCATTTAAGAATGAAATAGAAATATATTTTATTTCAGCTTATGTGTATTTTTTCCAAATAGCTGCTAAGATATTAATATACATTTTATTAAGTTGTTTGGGTCTAACTACTTACTACCCAGAACTGTTAAGCATTTATGTGGGTCTAGATTTGCCATGTAAAACAAATTACTAACTCATTAAGGTTGTTATGAATCAGGAAAGTTTGAACACCTGTGAGTCAACTACATTCCTTATTAATGGACATTCAACTTGTATTTAGTCTTTTGCTGTTATATATAGTGTTGACACAAACCATTTTGAGCATCTGACATTTTGTAATTTTTCTAGATATTCCCGAATTCTCCTCTATAGGGTCTGTAGCATTTTACCAATGCTGTGTGGACTGCCAACTTTCATGTAGCTTCAACAACCAAAAATATGGTGTCAGGCTGTTAGATTTTCATCAGTTTATTAGAAGAGAAGTATAACAGCATATTTTTTTTAAAGTATTGTGATAAAATATATAAAACATAAACATATCATTTTAACCATTTTTACGTGTGCAGTTCAGTGGCATTAATGATGTTTACTATGTTGTGTTACTATCACCACTATCAGTTTCCACATCTTTTCTATCACTACATTCAAAACATCTGTAACCATTAAGCAATAACTTACCAGTCTCCCGTCTTCCACACCTTGTTAATTTCTATTCTGCTTTCTGTCTATTTCTATAAATTTACCTATTCTAGGTATTTCATATAAATAAAATCATACAATATTTGTTCTTTTGTGACTGGTTTATCTCACTTAGTTAAATGTTTTTAAAGTTCATCCACATTTTAGCATGTATCAGATCTTCATTCCGTTTATGGTTGAATAATATTCCACTGAATATATTGTATATATTACATTTTGTTTATCCATTCATCTGTTGATGACCCCTTGGGTTGGTTCCATCTTTCAGATATTGTAAATAATGCAGCTATGAACATGGGTGTACAAATATTTAGCCCCTGTTTTCAATTTTTGGGGGGTATATATCATATTCAAAAGGAGAATTTTGGGGTTACATGGTAGTTCTACATTTAACTTTTACATTCCCATCAGCAGTATATGAGAGTTCCAATTTATCCACACCTTTGTCAGCACTTGTTATTTGTGGGTTTTTCTGTTTTTTAAATATAGCCATTCTAGTAGGTTTTAATGGTCTAATTGTAATGTAAATTTTTATTATCAATGTAGCTAAGTATGCTTTTATATGGCTAAAGACTACTTGCATTTTTAAAAACTATCTGGTTATATGTTAGCCTCACCCCCAAAAAAACATATTTAAATGAGACATTATGGTAGGTAGACTGAGCAGGACTTGGTATCTGGCTAAAAAGGAAGAGGGAGAAAGATGAATGGATGCTTCATCCTAGTTCCTAGACCTGTGTAACAGAGAAGTTGAAATCACTGTTAATATATTTTGAAAATGGTCACTGAAAAAAAAAAAAAAAATATATATATTTTTGAGTTGGAGTCTCACTCTGTCGCCCAGACTGGAGTGCTGTGGCCGCTCCCGGCCACCGCAGCCTCGCCTGCTGGGCTCTGGCGATCCTTCCGCCTCAGCTTTCCAAGTAGCCGGAACTACAGGCATGCGCTACTATGCCCGGCTGATTTTTTTTATTTACTGTAGAGATGAGGTCTCACTGCCCAGGCGGGTCTTGAACCCGCGGGCTCAGGCAACCCACTCACCTCAGCCTCCCAAAGGCGCGGGATTACAGGCTGAGCCACCGAGCCCGGCTGAAAAATATTATTTTGACAACAGGGTGGATTAAAGGGACCTGGCAGGGAGATTAACTGAGAGCCAGCTGAAATTATCTAGGGCTAAAATGATAAGAAATTGAATGAGATAAAAAAGCAAATTTAAAAGATAACACAAACACATTTTTAAAAATTGGGACTTGGTATTAGATTGTTGAAGATGAAAAAGATAACAGAATGAAATGTGACCTGAGGTTTCTAACCCTGGAAATTGGAGTGTTAGTGTCAGCAGAAATAAAATAACATGCAAAGCCCTAATAAGACTTTTGTTTTATAATTAGAGATCAATCTTAACATGCAAATACTCCTAAGAGTATTGTTAAGTGAATATGTTTACACTAAGACACAAATTATTTCTATCAGAGCTCTACTTGTGAGCAAGTTCTGATTAGGACAAGGGAAGTCTGGGGCATAGAGAACTACAGGAGGGCAATCAGCATTGGGCCAAGAGAGGCAGAGAGCAGGGAAAAGGAAACTCGATGGAGGTGGGAGCTGTTGAATGTGGTGTAGAATGAAAGGCAATACTTAACATTTGTGTGTGTGTGTGTGTGTGTGTGTGTGTGTGTGTGTGTGTGCACGCGCTATTTACAACATTTGCCAGAGGCATTTTTTTTGCAAGTAACAAGAACCCAGAGCATGTGAAAGGGGAACTCAAAGTCCACATCTGGCTTCAAGTATAGCAAGATCCAGCTGCTAAAATGCTATCATTAGGGCATTGCTCTTTCTGACACTAGCTTTGCTTTTTTCCACATAGGTTTCCTTCTCGGGTGGACTCTCTCCATGCATTGGTAATGATGGTAGCTGTAAGCTCTAGAATCACTTGGCCTTTAGTACCTTTTAATTCAGAGGGGAAAGAGAGAGAGAGAGAGAGAGAGAGAGAGAGAGAGAGAGAGAGAGGAGGTGAGGGGGAGAGGGGCAGGGAGGGGGAAGGGAGAAAGAGGGGGAGGGAAGGGGGAGGCAGAGAGAAGGGGAGGCAGAGAGAAGGGGGAGGGGGAAGGGGAGGGGGAAGGGGGAAAGGGAGGAAGAAGGGAGAAAATGCTCCTTTCCTAACCAACCCAGCAAAAGTTCTGGGAAGCAAAAATCCCTGATTGGTCTTGTTGAGTCACGTGGTCAACTTTGACCCAATCAGGGCTCACAGAGTGGTGTACTACAGTCAATCTCAAAACAGGCAGGTTGCTTACCTGGAAGCATGCAGACTAGAATGAAAGTTCTTCGAGGTTTCCTTTTGGTATAACAGTTTTCATAATGTGAACTTAGAAATTGAGAAGGGAATGCAGAGTATTTCCTAATTTCAAAAACTAGTTTGTATATATTAGTAGTATTATGGAAAATCATGTCCCTTTCCTAATCTTAAAACAAACAAACAAACAAACAAACAAACAAACATGGTATACTCCTGTATCTGTATTTCAAAACCTTCAGATTTTTAAAAGGACATTAGAGTTTACTTGTAAAATAAATGAGCTGAACTTTATAATGAAGAAATGAAATCTCTTTGTTTATTTCAGGCAAGACATGTTGCCAACATCTGTGTTGAGATGTGATGTGATCTTCTCAATGAGCAATCTAAGAGCCACTGAGAAAGTAAGCTAAGATAATAGACTCTTCTTGTCTGCAGAGAGTATGTTGACAAGAAAACAAAAGGAAACTGTAGAATAAACACAGGACAAGATTGTACAAAGAAAGTAGTTAAAAATAATAAAAACACTGCATAACAAAAGAACTACTATAATGTAGCAGACAATGTAAAGTGCTTTTCCAATTAAATCTTTGCTTTTCCATATGGAGACACTAAACCTGTTTTTCATTTTCTAAAATCAATTCCAAAGGACTGTCCTTATGTCACCTCGAAAGTGTTTCCTAAAATTGCAAATTCAAGATTCTTTCAAGGTAGTTTCCAAGTTCTGACCATCTATTGGCTTCGTAAAACCTTCCTTGAAACAACCCTTTGATTGGTATTATTGCATTTCCAGAGTAGCTTATGCTTTATAGAAGTGATCTGACTTTATACTTAAAAAATCTTAGAGAAGCTGCTTCAGCAAGGTTGGCAACGCAAAAAGCTCCCAAAATGTATTCCCGTTGTGTGTGAGCTTTCTAGAAACATCAGACAATGTTGGGAGGAAAACACATGTGTTCTCTTTGTTCTTTCTCTGGAACCAGTGCTTGTTCACATTCTACCATTATTCAATCTTAAGTTAAGGCTTATTTTGTTATCACCATCTATTTTACCTAGACTCTGAAAGGTGTATATGAATACAGGAGATAGTCCATGCTCTTACAGTTAGTAAATTTGTCCCTAAAAACAGTTAAGCCTTTGTTTTCTAATCAGTGCTTCTGTAATTGTAACATGATAGTAAGATGGTCATACAGTGGTGGATGATGTTTAATTTCCTGAGGGAATATTTCTCAGAATGACAAGGAAAATGAAGGCATGGGTTTTTTTTTAAGGTAAGTTTTTTGAAGTATTTTTATTTTTCATTTTTATTGTTGCAAACCTCTATTAACTTGATAACTAGTACAAAAAGATCAGTTTTAAGTCTAAATGTTATTCCACATAAATTAGGTAACAAGTAAGGATAAACACTTACTGGTTTAACCTTTTCCCCGTTTAACCTGAGGATACTTGCCGGCAGTGTTTGCAGCGACAGCGTTTACACTAAGAAGAGAGAAAGAGAGAGAGTGAATTATAAAATATAATAATTCTCTTTTTATTTTTGTAATTCGCGTTAGGATTAGAGATGAGTTCTGTTAAGGAATAACTCCAAGAACAGTTTTTATATTTTATTTTCACTTTGAAAACCAGTCAGATTTGCTTCTGTCTCAAAGAGCGTGTTTATGTAAAATTAAATAAATGTGGCAGCAAGCTGCACATTTTTTTTTCCGAACGGGTAAATGGTTAAATGATCTTGGTAATAAACTAGCCTACTTTGCATGTATGCATGTGTATATATATGTACACATGCAAAGTATCCCTTTGTCCATAGGACATTAGCACTTACTTTGCTTCTTATATGCCTCAGTGCTTCTCTTTACTCCTTTGATTTCCATCTAAGACTCTTTTATTTGTGTTACCCTACCTTTTTACTTTTTCCAGGGTACCAGAAATGTGGTGGAATTCAGTGATCCTCAACAATTTGGGTTTGGGTGATAGAAACACAGTTAAAAGAGCACTGATTTGGAGACAGACCAGCCAGTCACCAGTTATGAGTCTTCTGCTAATGACTGTGTGACCTTGGTCAAATTATATCTTTGAACCTTAGTTTCCTGTCTATAAAATATGTATGCCGGGCACAGTGGCTCACATCTGTAATTCCAGCACTTTGGGAGGTGGAGGCAAGAGGATTATCTGAGTCCACGAGTTTGAGACCAGCTTGGGCAACATGGTGAGACCTTATCTCTACAACAAATCAAAAAATTAGCTGGGTGTGGTGGCGCACGCTTGTAGTTCCAGCTACTTGGAAGACTGAAGCAGAAGGATTGAGACTCTGACTCAAAAAACAAAGAAACAAAACAAACAAACAAAACATATGGATAATGCATTTATCTGCCTAAATCATAGGGTTGAAAGTGTTACATAGAAAAGAAAGTAGGAGACAGCATTCAAAAGACTGCAAAGCATTTTACAAATGTAGGATGGCTGTATCATCGAGATGATGATTGTGAGCTATTCTATAGTCTGTAAAAAACTGTTGAGACCATTCCTTCAACTTGGAAAGCAGGAGAGGAAAAAGACTAGCAAGGACTTAAATAAGTCCTTCTATGTAATATTGTTAAATGTTAGATTGCTACTTTCTAGGGTTGTGAAATCATTTTAGTTAGATACTACTAGCCTTTAAAAGATAAAGGAATGGAATTGAATCTAAATAATGGAATAGGATAGATACTATCAGAGTTTATCTCTCATGAGGAAGGGTGAGTAGTCAAAAGTAAGGGTAAATATTGCTCCATGAAACTTTTGTTCGATGTGTGTATATTTCTCTGTGTATATAAATGCTTGTGCTGGGTTGTGATGTAATATGTATATGTAATCAGTGGTTCACAGTTTAAAAGTTTCTAAAACCACTTCTGTATGTTATAGTTGTATCAGATAATCTGTTGTGTTTTTCCCTCCCGGTGTACCCCAGTCCCTCAACACACCTTATACTTTCCTGCCGCTGGACAGTGTAAGAGGAACATAGAGATGGTATAGGAGGGTAAATTGATTTCTTTAGGACAATTCACAGCCTTTCTCTTAGTCATTCATTATACCAGAGTAGCATCGGCCAGTGGAAAGGGAGCTGGTCTAGAATTCAGATGATTTAATCCTAGATTGGTTCTGTTTATTTTTCCTCTTGGATCTTTGAAAAGTTCTATAACTATTCTGACTTTAATCTCTTACTCTGTAAATTTGAGATTAACTAATATATTGAACACATATTTATTAAGTATGTACTGTTATAAACCAGGCACTGTGCTAAGAGCCAATAACATGGCAGTGATTGAGGTAAACAGTGGTGGCTGTTGTCCCCAGGTATTTTAAGCATAATTTATAAAGGTTATAAAAATCAAATTAGATCAAATAAACAATGAGGTTAAAAACTTCAATTTTAGATGTCAAGTGGGACACCCTTGCTTCTTGAGGTATGGTGAATATAAACTAGAACATTTCTTTCTATGATTTCAGGAAATTTAAAAAATCTCCCCACGACTTCTGGAATGGTTCAATGATCTTATGCTTTCAGATCACATTAAACCCACTTTGTTTCCCTGATCAATTTATTTTCCCACTCTCCAAGACAAAGATCACACATATCGTTCTTTCTTCCCAAACCTTCAACACTCCCTCCCTCCTTGTTATTATAAGCTGATTGCCTTTCTGCTTATTTTACTGAGAAAATATAAGCAATCAGAAGATAACTTCTAGTCTGTCCATACCCAAATGTCCCATTTACCTGCCTGTGTTCCCATAGTCTCTGCCTTCCTTCCCATTTCAGTGGATGAACAGTAAGGAAACCTCTCCACCTGTAGACTGGATTCTGTTCCATCTCACTTTCCTGAAGACTATGCCTCTTCATTTGCCCTACCAACATCATTTTTTTCCCCTGCATCCTGGGGATGCCTCCTATCATTACACAAACATAGTGTTATATCCCCTATCTTACAACAAAAGTGAAAATCTCCATAAATTCCGTATTCTTTTCCAATAACCTCACCATTTCTCTGCTCTGATTGAGAGCAAAATTGTCACCTCAGGTTCTCTTATTTCCATTATTATTTTTTGGTGCTTGAGTACTTTAGAAATGTGTTTTCTAAAGGATTTTTTAAAACTAATAGGGTTTTGATTATTGGTTTTTAAATTTAATTGAATTGCAATCAGTGGAATTGGTTGAAGCTTGTTATAATTAAGACCTGATACATGGTCAATTATTGTATATGTTCCCTTTATACTTTAAAAGAATGTGCATCTTCAATTGTGCTGAATAGTTTATATATGTCCATTAAATCAAAGTTATTAATTTTACTGTTCAAATCTTATATAAATTACTGAAACTATTTTGTTTGATCTATCCATTTCCGAGAAAGATGTGTTGAAAGTTGCCACATTGGAAGTAGATTTTTTTCTATTTTTCCTCATAGTTTCTATCATCTAACAAACACTTTTATCACCAGAGTCTTGTTTTAAAAAGTCAATTGCCATTTAAGAAAATTTCAAGAAGAAAATAAAAAGTCTTTAATTTACACACTTAATTACCATTATTGATGCTTTTCATTTCTTTCTGTAGATTTGAATTTTTTACTGGTGTCATTTTCCTTCAGCAGGTCACCACTGGTGAATTCTCTCAGCTTTTCCTTAATCTGAAAATGTTTCAATATCATCCTTATTTTTTTTTTTTTTTTTTGAGTTGGAGTCTCACTCTGTCGCCCAGACTGGAGTGCAGTGGCTGCTCCCAGCCACCGCACCCTCAACCGGCTGGGCTCCGGCGATCCTTCCGCCTCAGCCTTCCCAGTAGCCGGAATTACAAGCAAGCGCCACCACATCCGGCTGATTTTTTGATTTATTGTAGAGATGAGGTCTCGCTGCCCAGGCAGGTCTTGAACCCGCGGCTCAGGCAATCCACTCACCTCAGTCTCCCAAAGGCACGGGATTACAGGCTGAGCCACCGAGCCCGGCTATCACCCTTATTTTTAAAGACTATTTTTGTGGTATAGAATTCTGAAATGACAATTTTTTTTTCCTTTTTTTAGCACTTGGATATATCGTTTCATTGCCTCTGAATTTCCCTTTTTCAGAAGTCGCTGGAAATACTTATCATTGTTCCTTGATATGTAATATGTCATTTTTCTTTAGGTGTTTTAAAAATATTCTCTTTATCTTTCTCAGTATTACCAAACATCATTTTATATTTTGATTTAGTGTTATCTTTCTTACTTACTAGAATCTAAGCCCTGTGAGGAAAAGAAACGTGTGTTTTTGTCCACTGCTCTATCCACCTTACCTAGAAGAGTGGATATTTAATTAATATTTCCTGATTAAATGAAGGAATGAATGCCAATTGTGATCTCTGGGTTTCTGCTCCCTTTATCCTACTCAAAAAACTAAGACAAGAAACTCGACTCATATTGATTTCAACCAAAATCTCTTTCATACAAAACATGTATAGAGACAATAGATTTTAATTCCCGTTACACACACACACACACACACACACACACACACACACACACACACACATTTGGATAGAGGGAGAGACTGGAAACATTTAAATTAAAAAGCAACTTAATGGTAACAAACTGAACACCAGAGAATTTCGTTACTAAAACGTTCTCCAGCAATTCTAACAAAGTAGTTTTCACTATACGCTTTTTCTTAGAATTCCCTCTTGCTGACTCCTCTCTTCTCTGTTTTCAGCATTCTCATCCATGTTTTCTTCCCTCAGAGTTGCTTAATTAAGGAATTCTAGCACCCTGTTAGAGTAACACATTCTTCTCCGTATTAGTGATTAGCATTTACTTGTGAGTTTTACTGTCCTCTCCTCAACTCCAAATAAATACTAACTATAACACGTTTGCTTATTTAGGTGGTAAAATAATTATCTTCTTAATTTCTTATCAAAACAAATAATTTTATAACATTATTCAAAGAATAATTTGTGTACAACTAACTTTTTTTCATTTTGCTGTGGAAATGGGAGTGAAAAATATCTACTGCTAATTCATGGAAATGGACTTTGTAATCTCAATCTGGAAAAAAAGATTTCTTTAGTTGTCACCAGCATTGACTGTTTTATCATTAGATGAAAGCAGAAGAGTGAAATCTGGGTAAAAATTTCATGGATTTTCTTAATACCAAAAAGCAATCCTTTCCCTTTTGTATACACTTCTAAACATAAATGTGTATGATTATTGTGTGTTTGTGTGTAAGGGTTGGGGTAGGGAGTAGTTGAGAGAAGAAAGTTGTAGGCTCTGAGTGGGTTCTAGGTTCTGAAGAAATGACCTGTAGGACATATCTTCTCTTTTTTATTGTCTTCTTTTTTCCTTCTTCATATATAAACACACACACACACACACACACACACACACACACACACACACACAGCACACACCAGGAGTCCCCCCAGAATGAATATACATTTTAAGAACATCCTGGGCTCAGGCGATCCTTCATCCTCAGCCTCCTGAGTAGCTGGGACTACAGGCATGCACCACTATGCCTAGCTAATTTTTTGTTTGTTTTTGTAGAAACAAGCTCTTGCTATTGCCTCGGCTGGTCTCAAACTTCTGGACTCAAGCAGTCCTCCTGCCTTGGTCTCTCAAAGTGCTGAGATTACAGGTGTGAGCCACTACGTTTGACCCCTTGAAATATTTTTAAGGGTAAGCGCAAAAAATATTTCAGCTATGATTAGTGTTGGTATAAGTCTTTCTAGGTAACTGAAAGTTCAAATGCTGCGAGAAGACTAGGATTTTATTTCCTCTTTTTCTCTAGAATTCTCAGAAATCATCCATAATTTGTTTTTTGTGTCTTGTTTGTTAATTCACAAACCTTTTTCTCCTCCCAAGGGTGGATCTTGGAGTGGATGACTACAATAGACTTTGCTTTTCATTCCTTGCCATTTAAAAAAATATCTTACAGTCCCCCAAATAAAGGTACATTAAATTTCTGTGTCAACTGCCTTATTCCAAATAGTGGAAAGCCTTTGGCATAGATACTAAAGTGGGAATGAGATAATCTGGTTTGAATTCCCAGTTCTGCCCTTAATGAGCATGGTAACCTTGAACAAGCTGCTTAAATTCCAGGTCACCTTCTCTTTATTTACAATAGAATACTCACCTGCCCCTGTTACTTAATAGGAGTCAGATAACATAATGAATATGAATACCTTTTACGGAATTATTAGGATTAAAGAATCATAATTGATCACAGGATATCATATCAGGCCTCCAAATACACGTTTTTAGGGTAGGATTTGACTCTACTAACGTGGTCTGACACTCACACATACACAAAATTTATTAACATGTATTAGAGTTTTAGAGGATAAATATTATCGGGCTATAGAGCAAATCAGACAAGCAAAAAGATTTACATTTCTCTATCATTTCCCACAGAATGTTTTGAATGTCCAGAGAGCTGCATAGATTTTCCCTTTATTCCTTACATTATTCCAGTGTTGAAGTTCTCACAATCTAGAATGAATAAAAATTACTGTATAACATTGTATATACAAAAATATGTATATGCTACTTTATGGATAATTTGAAGAATTTTCAGGGATAATTTTGACTATGTAATTTTCACCTTACATGCTGAATTTAGAACTTGACTCCACATAAGATTTGACTCCCCTGTGTTTCCATCATCCCTAAACTCAAAAAGGTGGCAAAAAGGAGAACTTTTACATTATGCACAAAAATTCCATAAAGACAGCAAATACATTTTTTAAAACCTAGGCTAGCAGTGGTTTTATAAGGCTGATATATTCAAGGAATGTAACACATTATTATCACTTACATTTTCGTTTTCTGAGAATAGAGGTGTAGTTTTTAGGACCGCAGAGAGAATCAGTTTTGCATAAGTAGTGAATTTCTTTATCTAATACCTGTATTTTAACCATGCATCCTAGCTATGCTTTCTAGGTTGGCTCTCAGAGCGTAGGTCACAAAAGCCTATGTCCTGTCTCCAAAGGCCAAACCAAGCATTCTTCTATCAGCAACAAAAAACTTCATTTTAAATTCTTTCATTTTTTTAAACAGCCCAGCAGGCTTTCTTTGTTTTGTGAGAGTGGGTAGTTCACTTTTCTCATGCTTGGAAATTATGCCACCCATTTATGTGCTCTCAAAGCAGGTTTTGAAACGGGTAAGAAAAGACAAGCCATGGTTATTTTGGTAGGGAATTGAGAGTACTCCAGTGGAGGGGACTAAAGGAACAAGGCTGTTAAGTACTGTATCAGTATCTCCGGACGTAGCCCCATCTAAGTGGAGGAGCATCTGTATGCGGATTTCCCTTCCTTTACTGGGGCTTGCCTCCTACTGACCCCCATTTATGTTTAACAAAAAGTCTCACACAAGCTGAATTCATAGGTGACAGAACAAAGCCTCTGCCACCTACTGTTGGAATTTTTACTTTTTGCATGGATGCTCCGAAATGTTAAATTTAGAAAAGTAATTGTTAGAATTAATTTTCAGAGAAGTAAAATATCCACCTTCTATATGCTAAAGTATTTACTCCCAAAGTTCCTGACTGCCTTTTTATGCCATTGTGTCTCTTTATAGAAAAGATATGTGAGTTTGGTTCTTGTTTCCCTCAATATCATTAAAAATACTTATATTGGGCCACAGAGAAGCAATCTATCAACTTAAATCAGAATGCTCATTTGAGGGAAAACTGCCCTACATAGAAAAATCAGATATTCCTTGAAGTAGCCCAGAGGGTGGAGTCCATATGTTGCGGTGAGTTTCATACTTAGAGGCCTTTGAATTCTGCACTCTGGGCTCATGCGTACCAAAATGATCAACTCTGAGGAAGAAAGGCTACAGCCCTGTGCTACATAACATTCGCTGACCAATTCTGAGAACGACATTATAATAGTTTGCAAAATTTGAGAAGAAAATTCCCAGATATCTGAGGGTTGTAAATGGAAAGGGTTAAGAACAGATCATTTCTGGATTCTTGCTGTGATCTTTGTCAAGCAAGCCTGAACACACTGGAGCTTTAATGCTCTGCTACTGGGATAAAAATAAACTGTTTAACCTTTTAAATGCTGGTAATTTGGAGAGGTTTGCCATTTTTAGTTCTAACACATAAGCTTCTGAAAAGCTAGGAGGATAGAAATGGCTAACTAACTAAATTTGGAACCTTAAAAAGGTCAGAGTAAATCTGGTGCAATCCTGTCTTTTTTTTCTTCCACAGAACGCATGTTACATTCTTTAAAATTGTGAAAAAGATTGTAAAAAGGACAAGTGATGACAAAACTTGAACTGTGAAATATTGTTATAGGAGAACATAAAAAGAAAATAAAATGTCTCAGGCTGATGATTTTAGTAGGTCTTGAAATTGGACTTTCATAACCCATTGTTTCTAGCTTGGGATGGTTGTTGGAACAGGCAATAGGCGTTTCTTAGCATTTTATAATTGTCCCATTTTCTAATAGTCAACAAATTATGAATTTTATAAACATTCAGGCCTCATTCTACTCACCAAAAATAAGGTTTCTCTCTACTGCCCCCACCTTGGTGACTCATAATACTTCCTAAGGACGCCGTCTTCTCTACTGGGGTCTTTACTTGTAAAGAAAACTGACTTCAAAACAGAGGCACTGGAGAAAAATGCCTTGTACAGTATAGAACCACCGAAAGCAGGGTCTGTTTTGTGCATATGATACTTGCTTTTGTTTGGATTACATGAAAAAAGTAGAAGACATGATTTCTTTCCTTCCTTAAGGATTTATGATCTAATTATGCAGATCAAACATGAAGTGATGAACTTATTGAAGAATGTTTTCCTGGTAATATGAATAAGAACAAATTTGTTAAAGAAATGCAGTGTAGAGGAAGAATCACATCTGGTGATCTGTGCTCTGATAGAGAGGGTGTCGATTCACGCTGCAGCTTCATCTCTGCCCAGATTCCACCAAGCACTCCATGTACAGATCGCTTTCGTTTCCTTGAATATACTCACCAGTCTCTCCCGCTGTGCTTGTGCTCATGTTGTCACAGTTGCTTCGAATGCTTTCCCTCACATTCTGCCTGTTGAAACTCTACTCCTCAGTCATTTCATTCTGTATGTCTACGCTAGAACTGATCTTGGTCCAACTTGTGTTGTAGTCACTTGCATATGTGTCTTTCTTTCACATCACACTCTGAGTCTCTGGAAGGTAGGATTGTTCTTTTATTTAGTCTTAAATCTCAGGCACTTAGTAGGGTTCACTATATATTTATTAAAATAAATGGGACTGAATTATTTGTGAAGAAGAGTAGCAACGTCTCCAAAATGATTCTGAGGGTAAAGAATAAGAATCTGGGGATCTGTGTGTGCCATAATGGAAAATCTGAAGAGGAGGTTTGGGGTTCAGTGTAAATTCTAGTACTGGAGAAGGTATCTCAGTGTCCTATGGAAAACTGAACATATGGGACTCTAAAGTTGAGATTAGGGCTGAGATACAATGCAGGTACTAATGATTAGGAAATATAATCCTCATTTACAATGGAAACATCTAGGTTTTAACTTTAAGAAGAATGCTTTTCTTCTATTTGTGATTCCATTATTCCAGAGGTCAATGGAATACCATTATGCTATTTCATTTAAATAACTTTTCCTAGTCTATGGTATTTTGAATAAAATTACAAGAAAGAAGAAAGTTAGTTTTTTTTCTCATGAGAGTTGAGCTGTATTTTTTGGAAGAGACAAATATGGAGGAACAAGTGGAAACACAGAAAGACAGAACTATAATCACCACGAGTATTAAATTGACACATTGGCATATGTCTTGTTGTTCCCCCCTCAAATTCCTTTTTTTTTTTGGTGTGCTTTTTCCTTCTTCATATTTAATACAGTCACTGTCATTAGACATTAAAAGTCCAATGAGGGAACTGAAGCGGTTGCCAAAATTTAGCTATAAATAACTTTCCTTTGGTGATCCTTCCTTGATATCTCGTCCTTGTTTTTATAAGACTAATAGACATGAATAACTAAAAACTTGCTTTCTCTGAACATAGAGTTCCAAGAGTGTGATTTCTTCTTCTTTTTTTTTTTTTTTTTTTTTTGAGTTGGAGTCTCACTCTGTCGCCCAGACTGGAGTGCAGTGGCCGCTCCCGGCCACCGCAGCCTCAACCTACTGGGCTCTGGTGTACTTCCCCCTCAGCCTTTCAAGTAGCCAAATTACAGGCGTGAGCTACCACGCCTGGCTGATTTTTTTTTTTTTTTATTTTTTTTTATTGTAGAGATGAGGTCTCGCTGCTTAGGCGGGTCTCAAACCCGCGGGAACAGGCAATTCACTCTCCTCAGCCTCCCAACGGCGCGGGATTACAGGCTGAGCCACCGAGCCTGGCTAAGAGTGTGTTTTCTTAAATTTCTTTTCCTTCTAATAAGAAAAGCTGAAGCCCTTCCCTGCCACCCATCTTCGTCTAAGTCAAATAATTGCTCTTCAAAACACTTTCTTAGCTAAATAAAAGAAAGACTAGGGAAATAGACTACTCCTCTAATGGAGATGCTATTTTCCCCGGGGTAGGAGGACATATACCTACCAATCTTTCTGTATTGGTTGGCCATTCCTTGAAGCTTCTTGAGCTTCCAGGGAGCTAAGATGGTTTTGGCCGCCTTTATGTATTTTATCTAATGAGTGGTAAACTGGTTTCATCGTAGTGGGTTTTCTTTGGACTAACTAAAAAAGAATGATTTAATTACCTTTATTCTTTTCCAAATGAGAGATCTACATGCTGATTCTTCCACATGAGTGCTTTTTAATTTTCAACACAGGTCATTCAAATTGCTTTGGTTTCTTATGCATTTGGTGGAAAAGCTACTCAGATTCACCTTTTTTAAAAATGCAGTCCTTGGCAGTACTGAGTTTTTCCACATTTGAAATCAAAGTAAGAAAATGCCTTTGGGATTCCTGGCTTCAGAGAAGAACTAGGGCACATTCATACAAGAGCCAACATTTCAGTAATACTAATGAATTTCCCTGACTAGAAATTATTTTCATGGCAGTCAATATAACTCTCTCATATCTTATTCCAAGGGTGATACCTATTACTAATTTTGAAGATTATTATAAGAGATAAAGATGTATTTTGCAATAAAATTAAGTAGAGACTAAAATCGAGGTGATCAGATGACTCCTAGATTTTAGGAGTCATCTGACTGCCTCCTATAATTCTCCACAATACACACCATTGGAGACATTGTTTAACGGGACATTAACTACAGTCTTGCTACTGCCAAGTGTTCTAGATGCATCCAGGTAGTCTATAATTAATGCACCTGTGGAGCTGCACAAAGGACTTTATACGCTGTCCATTTCAGTGGAGAGTGACTGGAATGGCTACCTGCACAACAGGTACAGTGCAGGACAAGCACAAAAAGGTCAAATTCTAACTAGAAAGCTTAATCCCTTTCAGCATGTATTGACTAGCTTGAGGTTTCTTTAGAAACAGCAATATTTTATTCTGTGAAAGAGATAGAGTAGGATGTGGTAAGGGTTAAAAAGAGGATAGGAAACCTGGTGCCTGAATACTGGTTACATTAGTTGGAGAATTAGTGGTTTGTGTAATGGACACTGAGACAAGGGGATTAGGAAACAGGAAAAGGGCATCAGGCCTGAGGTGCCAGAGGAGTTTCCAGAAATGATAACCAACTTTTCTGAATCTGTATTGTTCTGATCTATATTCAGATTGACCACATACATAAATAATTACATGGAATAAAATGCCACTCTAATTCCTGAGAGGTAGCTTGACACTGAGTAGTGAAAATCTGTTGAGTAATTAATTTCCATTAGGTATGGCATAAAATTTCAGTTGTGAACTTGAAAATAAAGATAAAATTGGATGAGAGTGAGGGAAAGATGGAATAAGACAGAATAACAAGAAATTTATAATTAAGAAGATATAAAAATAAATAACAAGAATAAGTAATATAAATGATATTTATTTTCAACAAATGTTTATTGGGGGTTCACTAGAATAGGATTCCATACATTTGTTTTATACTTTCTAGTCTATAGCATAATTATTAAAAACGCCCCCCTTCACTTTTAAAAGTGTTCTTAGCCGTGCTCAGTGGCTCAGCCTGTAATCCCACGCCTTTGGGAGGCTGAGGTGAGTGGATTGCCTGAGCCCGCGGGTTCGAGACCCACCTGGGCAGCGAGACCTCATCTCTACAATAAATCAAAAACTCAGCCAGGCGTGGTAGTGCGCGCCTGTAATTCCGGCTACTCGGAAGGCTGAGGCGGAAGGATCGCCGGAACCCAGCAGGTCGAGGCTGCGGTGGCTGGGAGCGGCCACTGCACTCCAGTCTAGGCGACCGAGTGAGACTCCAACTCAAAAAAAAAAAAGTGTTCTTGCTTGAATGATAAGGCATATGTCTCCCTAGTTATGGGCTCAACACAGAGTCCTCCAGTACACAAGAGAGTCCCTGATATCATGGAGCTTAACTGCCCAAAAGAGGACACATCCATCACATCAATAATCCACCAACAGCAAGATCCAATAGTGAGAAGTTCATTGCTTTTTAGTTTTCAAAGCACCTTCATGTACATAATCTGATTTGATCCTCCCATCAATTCCATGATAGAGAATACTTATAATTAGCTTTTAAAGGAAGAGGAGACTGTTGCTGAGAAGTTAAGTGACTTGGTCAAGGCTAATTAGAAGCAGAGTCAGGGCAAGAAAAATGCCTGCATCTAGGGAGACTTTAAACTTTGTTCCAAAGAGTGAAGGAGGAAGAAAAATGCTAATTTTTATCTAACCTAATGAGGCTTAGAGTCTTTCCAGACATTTTTGGAATTCCTCTCACTGGTGTCATCTTGAGGCAGACTCAGTGCCACCTCTGCAGATTTTTCTCGTAGAAAAAGGTCATTATTTTAGAAAGGATTTCCTATGAACTTATTTTCACTTGTTTTTCCTTGTTAAACTAAATTCAAAACTCTAGCTCTGCAGTTTGTAGCATAAGCAGTAAATAAATGTAGCTAAGAGTTATGAGTCTGGTCTCCAAAGATGGGCTCCCAGTGAATTGTGCTCCTCAGAATTTACACTCTTGTGTAATCCCCCCTCCTTGATTTTGGGCTGGTTCTGAGACTTGTTTTTGGCCTATAGAATGCAATGAAAGTGATGCTGGATGACCTCCAAGGTTAGGTGAATAGAAACTTTACAACTTCGTCTTGGATCTTTTGTATTGCTCACATGGGGGAAACCATCGGCTATGTAAGATATCTGACTACCTTGAGACCATGATGCTGTGAGGAAGTTCAAACTACCCACACTGAGAGGCTGTGTGAAAAGAGACAAGGAGAGAACCAGCCAGCCCCCAGTAGCTCCATCTATCCCTGATAAGGTGCAAACTTGTGAGTGAAAAGCCATTTTAGACATCCAGCCCAGTTTTGTCTTCATTTGACTCCAGCCCTAGCTGCCATCTGATTATAACTGCTTGAGGGACTCCAAATGAGACTAATCGCTGAGCTCTGTTATCCTGTAGAACTGAGAGAAATAATAATAAATTGTTGGTTTTAGACACTAAGTCTTGGGGACTGCAATAGATACCAGAAAAACAAAATAGACGTGAGAGCCAATTCCGTTGGGTTCAGTCCTGTCATGTTCTCTTGCTGGCTTTGTGATCTCAGTTAGTTTACCTAATACTTTGTGACTTAGTTTCCTCATTTGTAAATAGATGTCATAACAGCACCCACTTATAGATAGTTACAGGTATTAATTTAATTTATTATATAAAAGCAGAACTTGGTAATAGAAAGCATTCAATAAGTATTAGCTATTATTATTATTAACTATGTTCCTGGATAAGTCTTAATTATCTATTCAAACTTGTTTTTCTTCAATTCTTCACAGATATCGAAAGAAACTAAGAATCATATTTTCATACTTCTGAGTCACTTGGGAACAACAACAACAACAACAACAACAAGTACTGTACTGGGTTCGGCGAGACAGAAATTTAAAAAAAAACTAGGAAAGAATTCCTGATCCAGGAATTCCTCATCTGCCAAATATTGATAATATTAATAATATACACAAGATTAGTGTGGGAATTGAATGAATCAATGAATGTAAAAAACCCCAAACAGTGCCTGGCCCAGAGTAAATATTCTGTATATATTTTTTTCTGTTAATATTGCACTGTTATCCTCTATTTCACACTCTTCCTCCCAAGAACCATCTCAGGATTTTCCCACCATTCATTAGAGCCCAAATGGTCTTTGGAAATGCTCAGGCTACTGATTCCTAGTTTTATATGGACTGCAAAGCGGCTCTTCATGCTGTTTTTAAGTTCCTTGACCTCCATAAGCTCTTTTTAGTGATGCTCAGAAGCTGGAACAGTTGAGTTTCAGATATAGATTGGAGAGCTTCCTTACTAACTCCAATAAAATAGCTCAGAGTTTGGCTCTCACTTTTAAATACTATGCAGATGGCGCTGAACCCCAGCCAAACTGGCGGCAACTTGATTTCCTCTGGTGAGTGCTGGTGGGGTGTCTACAGGATGGCATTCGTTCCTATCTCTCATCTCCTCTTTCTCCTCTCTCTCTCTCTCACACACACACACTCACACTCACATTCTGTATTTTTCCTCCTAGCCAGAGTATTTTTTATAATGACACGACCAGCAATAATTAATAAAATCATTGGTTTCCTGCCTGAACTTGTACTTATGTTAGTTATCTCATCGTGTGGAAATTTTCCCTTCAGCGCCAGATCAATAGCGTCCCCTTTGTGATTTCCCACTGCCAGGAGAGAAAATGTTCGCAAAAGGAGATCTAAGGAGCTTCCTACCGATTTAGAAGAGACAGAAGAAAGGACACTTTGTGCCAGCTGTGAAAGAAGCTCTTATATGCTGATAGGAATGTTATGAAATATCTGTAAATTTGGAGCTTGTTTTCATGAGCTGTAAAACCTAACCGCATGGAGTGGATTTTTGAACACTCTTAAAATAAACATAAACTAAGCTTTGATAAAGGGACCCCCTTTTTTTGTTTGATTTACTGTTTTCCTATAACAGTGTAATATTCTTGCATGCAGAAATGTTGTAGGCTCAATAAAATATTAATCAAATAAAGTATATGTAAGTATGACACAGGCTCACCAGATGTAGGAAGGGCCTGCAAATGAACATTCTGGCACTTGTGCTAATTAATGAATCTTTTGGCCCTTTTATGAAACCCCTAAAAATGAAACCCTGTCTAGTTACCCACATTTTTGAGGTGTCTGGATTGAATTTTAGGATAACATGGAAAATTAAGTGCTTGTTCTGCTTGTGGAATCAGAGAATGTCAGACTTGAAATATACCTTGAGGGGCCACCTAACATGACCTCTATCATATGATTTTTAAAAATATTTTAAGGGTTTTAGAGTAAGTTTGTTTGATATACCATTCAACTGCTTTGTTACTTCAGACTATGAAGTTACTTAAATTCCTGAATCTCAGTTTCCATGTCTGTGAAATGAACATTATACTTCTTACCTTGCTGTGATCTTCAGAAGCAAGGCTTATACAGTACTTATCATCCCGCCTCATACTAAGTAATTTCTCCAGAAGATGAACCAGACCCGCATTTTATTGTCTTGAACACTTTCTTTTAGTCTGAACAAAATCTTTTATGTATAAGCAAAATTATTTATTTAATTTTTTAAAGGAATAATTTTATCAAAGTAACTCATGCACATTTAACAAATAGTACATACTATTTTTTGGAGGGCATACAGTTCACAACAACAGCCACAGCCTTTGCCAGCCTCCTTGCACAAAAGGCAAAAGTCAACCATTTTCATTTTTAAATTTTCTGTTGATTATTGTCACATTTTTGGATAATATTTCTTTACATTTTTTGTATTTCTAGATTCATCAACCTTATGCCACATTAATTGAGCATCTTCTGTGAAAGCTGCATGTTTAGTTTACTGTATGTGGACTCTCCTTCTATTCCTGTTCTCAATATTGGTTAATTACATTTTTCATTATATATTATTATATGCTTACATTCTTTTACTGGTTATACTTATAATGTATATTTTTACGTTCTCAGGGTTGGTAACATTTGCAGTTTATCCTTTACTCATAGCCAGGAATTCTAGGCTTTTCTGTGTTGGCCTAAAATTTAAAAATCAATAATTAAATATATACATGTGTAAAATAATCATATATGTGTCATATCAATCATATCTGGTAAAATTTTTGGATATTCAATAAAATTTTGCTTTATCTTTTTGCATAATGTGCTTTTATTGAATCCTAAAAGTTATCCACGCTCTTAGCAATTGTTTTTACCCCAGAGCTGGTCTTTACATTTTATGAAGCCTACCGTCTTCTCCTGCTCTCTTCTGCCTGTGTTTTTCTCTAGGTCTAGTTATATTGCCTTTCCTCAGAACCTGTCTACTGTTCTGGGCTGAATCTGTAGTTTACTTCTTTAATATACCAGAGTATATTTTCAGCTAACTTTCTAAGACAGATGAGAGACTTTATATTTTCTAAGCTTATGCAGATATGTAAATATATAATTTTCCCCTCATATTTGATTGAATGCTTACTGAGTATGCAATTGTAGGTTGGAAATCATTTTTCTTTGGAATTTTAAAGACATTGCTTCCTTGATGGTGGAAAGTCTAATGCTCATCAGATTTTTCTTCCTTTATAGCTACTTATTGTGTCTTAAAGCATCTAGGATTTTCTCTTTTTTCTTTTCTTTTTTTTTTTGAATTGGAATCTCACTCTGTCACCCAGACTGGAGTGCAGTGGCCGCTCCCGGCTACTGCAGCCTCGACCTGCTGGGCTCCGGCGATCCTTCTGCCTCAGCCTTCCAAGTAGCCGGAATTACAGGCATGCGCTACCACGCCTGACTGATTTTTTGATTTATTGTAGGGACGAGGTCTCGCTGCCCAGGCGGGTCTCGAACCCGCGGGCTCAGGCAATCCACTCACCTCAGCCTCCCAAAGGCACGGAATTACAGGCTGAGCCACTGAGCCCGGCTAAACTGCAGGCTTTTGCCTAAATTTAGCCTGGGAAAGTCTCTCATAATCTTTTCTTCTACTTTCTCTATTCTTTCTAGGATCCCTATATTGCAACTATGGAATATATATATATATATATATATATATATATATATATATATATATATATATATATATATATGTATGTATATATATACATACATATATATGTTTATATATGTTTTATATATGTATATATGGTTTTTTGCTCCTCATTCTGTAATATTTCCTTGACTTTATTAGTTTCCTAATTGAATTTTTACATTTCTTCAATTAGTTTTCATTTCTGGGAGCTCTGTCTTAGTCTCTAATTGACCCTTTTTTACTGCAAATCATTCTTGTTTCATGGATGTAACATCTGTTCTAATATCCTTAAATATTTATTAGATTTTATAAGTTTTCTTCTACTTTCTAAATTATATCTGTTCATCTCAGCCTTTTGCTTCCATCCTACTGATTCTTCTCATTTGTCTTGTTTTGCCTACTTATATTTTGAGAAGAAAGACTATGTATAGAATAGTGTGGGTTTCCTCTACTGTTGAATATGTAAGCCAGTTTTCCCATTAAATCTCTCTAATAGCTAACAATTCTGTGTGAAGTGAAGTGGAGTAGGGTGACGTGTTCTCTAGAAGGCTTCACCTTAGAATGAGTGGGTAGGAATCCTTATTGGCAAGTTAAAGACTCTAAATTCTAGAAGAAGTATAATTACTCTGGGGAACAATATCCCCACTGGAATCTTTAGCTTTCTTCCAACATCTTCTGCCACTTATTTACAAAATTCCTCCCCACCTCCCCACTTCTTTGGCCTAGGAGTAAATGCTGACTGCCTATGCAATGCAGATATCTTCAATTAATTCTCTGTTTTTAGCCTCATTTATAACACTTTCCCTCCACAGGTTTTTTTCATTTCTGAATCTAGATTCTGTCTAGTGTTCCAGTGGGCAGATCTGCATCTATCTCTTCTGCAACTCTAAGACAGCATACTCTTGGCTGTAGTGCTTCTCCATTGTCTCATTTCTTTTTAAGCTTCTATGTTATATTACAGTGTTTTCTCAGGAGTATGATTGGCCACAGTGTGTGCCCAATTTACTTCCTTCCTCAAACTAGAGCTAGACTTAGGGGCTTTCAGTTTTAACACTTACCCAGATTTTGAAAGGATGATCAACAACTAAATTATTAACTTGTTACCAGGTTAAATTACTCTTTTTTTTTTTTCCTTTTATTTATAAGATGTATGATCAAAACTTAATTTTTTTCTCTTTACTCTCCTCAGCTTTTTGAAGCATTTCTTAAAAATACAATATATTAATTTGGATCTATAAAACGAGTTGAAATCTTTACAGAGAAAAAGCATTGATTGGATTGGCAAGCACTATATATCATTAAGGATAATTTACACTTACCTAGGCCTATATCTAAGTAGTTTATTTTCATAAGAATTCTCAAATGAAAATTTTAATGCTTGACAAAATTACCATAAACCAGTAAAGCCACAATGGTAAGTTGTATTGAATTTGAAACTGCAGTGATACTAAAAACAACAACAACAAAAAGCTAACTCCATTGGCTAAATTTGCATATCTTAGTAAAGTGAAATACCTATTAAATACTACATGTATGAATGAATGAATATAAAAAGCAATATAAATTTGTCACCTTCCACTCCTTATTCCAGTTGCAAGAGAAGCAAATTTTAAAATTGACATGACATTGTTAGAAGATTTAGGTATTATTTGGAAATTTCAGTATTTCGCAAGATAAACTTTTATGTGACATCTGAGTTAAACTTTTCTAGCAATAGAGGTTCTGAAAAATATCTGGTCAAACTTAACTTGCTTCTTTATGATAACAGGGCCTGAAAAGGAAAACAACATATGCTATTAAATGTTTTTAATTAACAGGGTACTATTTTCTCTTATTCTTTAGCTTTAAACCACTGAGGTAATTAAAACTCCCCAAACCTGAACTATTCGTGACTTGATTTTCCATAGAAAAGTTTCCAGGATTGAATTTTCTGAAAATGGCACTTAAGATTACCTGGATCTAGTTCATGTTGTTCATTTTACAGATAGCCAAGGGAGAGATTAGGTGAAAGTTATTGCCCCTCGGTTATACAATAATTCAGCAAGACTGGAAATCTGTTATTTAGGAAATAATTTTAGCTTGCTGCTGAGGTTACAGAGCAATAAATGACTCCTTTCTGGATCCTTTAAGTTTACCTAGCACATTTATGTGGCCATTTTTTTGCTCCGTGTACCTATGTATGAGTTAAATCAACATGATTGTATCACATTTACCTTAAATCTCTTATTTCCCCATCTATTAAAACTACTCTTTCTCTTTTTTATGATCTCTGGTTTTGTTTTCACTTCTTTCTCTACTGTCGCTGTTTAGCTGCCACCTCTGCTGAAGACAGTTCCGATATTTCTGTGTGCAGTTTTTCAGTAGGAAAGAAAAAAAATTCAGGGTTAAATATTTGCTTTCATTTTAAATTTAAAAACAAGCCTCTTTTAAAATTAGTGCTTTGTAAGTGATAAAGTACTATGGAAATGTCACATATTATTATTAGTTGACTAGGGCTTAAATGACATAGTCCAGTTCAAGTTTGTATTTTAAAAAAATCTCATGTTACTATTTAGAGTCTTGAAAAGTGTGTAGGTTTTAAATAGTTTATGCAAGAAAAAGTAATGACAAGCAAATTCAATATCTTTAGCTTGATTTTATGATTTAAATATTGCTATGAATTTAAAATATCTCTAAAAGATAAAAAATTAAGCACAAGCATACTTAATCGTTGTATTCAATAAAACATTTAATAGCACTAACATGTATAGTAGTATGTTAGATTAGAAATATATACTTTAATTTCATATTATGAATAGATAAGCAAAAATATTCTTATACAAAAAGAATGCTTTTTTCTTTTTAGTGTAGAAAGTTTGTTTTGATCTTTTAATCTTTTTTTAATATATATAATTTAGACTTTTACTGTTGCCAGGCCATTTTTGCTTAATATTGTGATGACCTATACAAGTCACTAGTTTTATGGAAGGAATAATATTTTAAGAATTAAATGAAAAAAGAACTTTATGGGAATTTTTTCTTTTCATATATTAATTTTTTTTAAATAGAACTTTAAAAAAAAGTAATTAAAGTATGTCATCTCTAGCTATATTTTTAAGCATTTTTCAAGTTTCCATTCTGGGTAAGCTATACAGTTATAATAAAGAATACATTCTATTCACATATTTCTTTTAGAGTTGCTGCTCTATTCAGGTTCCAGAAAAATTGTAAAATACTCAAGTAGGCCAGCCATGGTGGCTTCCACCTGTAATCACAGCACTTTGGGAAGTCAAAGTGGGTGGATTGCTTGGGCCCAGGCGTTTGAGACCAGCCTGGGTAGCATAGCGAAACCTCGTCTCTGCAAAAAAAATTTTTTAAAAATTGTCCAGGCATGGTGGCACACACCTGTGGTCCCAGATACTCTGGATGCTTAAGCTGAAGGATAGCCTGAGCCCAGGAAGTCGAGGCTGTCCTGAGCCATGATCCTCATGATCATGTCATTGTATTCCAGCCTGAGTGACAGAGTGAGACCCCAACTCAAATAATAATAATAAATAAATGAATGAATAAATACTAAATTGAAAAGACATTATTCCATCTTGATTACATTTTAAATTTTACATAAGCCACACACGTCTTTCTCTTACAATAGTCCGCATAACTGAGCATCCCAAATGTAACTTTTTTATAAAAGGGTAGAAAAACAGATTATAGAAAATACAAATGATGTAAACAAACAAACAAAAATGGAATTCTGGGCAAGTGAAAAAAAAGTCTCCGCAGACAACACCTGTGGGCAAACATTGCCCAGTTCTATCACATGAAGTAATCCTATCATGAGGGTGGGGGAAAGCCCCAGAGAGTAGGGCAGAAGCTTGATGCAGAACAAAGAGCAGAGATCTAGCTTAGGCATGGGCCCCATGCCCATGCTTCATCCATGGGCATGGTCAAATCACTGAAATAGACTAACTTCACTTTCCTCCTCCAAAAAAATGCCTTGACTATCTACCACGTCTCTGTCTATCAAATGAAATAATACTTCAAAAATTGTTTGGATAACTATAAAGGACAAAGTACAACTCTTTAAACTCTACGATAACTATGATAATGGAACTTAAGAGGAAAACGAAAGTAAAGATAGAAAATAAAAAATGACCTTAGAGAAGGTAAATGTTTTTAAATTAAAGTGAATTTTAAGGTAATTTTGATTTATGGATAAACAATGGTAGATTTAGTTTTGTTTTGGAAACAGCATAATAGTATAGTTCATTACAGATTTTGATTTATACTTTCATTCAATAAACTTCCTTGAGTAAAATAAATTCTTGTTTATTCTTGGATTTAAAGAAAAGACTGAGAATGCTTTCAAACTTTTCTACTAAAAGTCTAAAGAGTTAGTCTAACATGTTAAATAGAAATATGATTACTGAAAACAATAGCACCTCGAGTCATTCAGCTGGACCTACAACGATTCCTTCATAGCATGGAAGTGGGTTGCATCTAAACACAAAGCTAAGAACAATGGGGTCATTGATTACAAATCATCTACTGTTGTTAAAGTTTGAAAACAGAAATGTGTCCATGTGAAAAAAACAGTGCACCGTGTAATCATACCTGCAACATTCGAAAGAACCCATTTTTTGGTTAACCTCCAAACATTTACACCTCTCTTCTAAATGAGTGAACTCTCTCTATAATGTTGCAAAATAAAAATCTTCCCCATCCTACCATTTGTGCCAGCTGAGGAAAAAAAAATGTCATTACTAAGATACCTTTCTTTGAATTGTAACTATTTTTTAAAATTTCACTTTCTAAACTAAATGTTACTTATTTGATGTGTTGAGACAATCTACGCCTGCACTGGTCTTCTGCTATTGTGGTGTGACTATCTTTGCTTGGACATATAGAACCCCTCCCCTCTCCCCCAAAAATTGGTGGCATGAGTGATTTTGTTGCCCCATTTACAAAACAGCAATGCCTTTCTTCATCCTAAATTAATGTGTGGTAGTCCAGGACCCAATGTAGGTTGGGTTCTACCCAGAGACAGCATCTTTCTCCATGGTAACTAGGTAAACATGGCCAGTCAAGTAAAAGTTAGGCACAAAATATAAGAAAAATGTTTAAAGTTCCGTTTGTAAGGCAGAATAGAGCTGCCACACAGCAGTGTTTCAGATGAGTCTGCCTGGAATTGCGTAATGTGGTGCTGCTAACTAAACAGTGTGGCATGTGTTTGGGGCAGCCTCCACACTGGGAGAGGTCTGGCTCTTTCTCTTGTCTTTACTGCGTGGCCCGTTCCTACTACACAACTCTGTGCCACGTGAACTACACTTGTTGACATAGCTGGCCAGATGTCTGCTACTGAAATCACATCCAGCCATGTGTCTCCTCTTCACCCATTACTTTATTTTTGTTGCACTTTCAACCATATTTTGTGGCTAATGATGAGATAAACACCATGGTGAAGGAGATGCCAGTGAACTACTGTGCTTTTTCCTGTGAGATTTTTTTAAAAGATAAATGTACTTTGCAAACTTTTCTGTCTATGCTGAAGCCCCATAATATTTAGAAAAGGCTTAGAAGGAGAAGGCAGTATAAAGAAAAGAGGTCAGAAGGAGGACTACAGAAGGCATAAATCAAAGGTGTGAAATTTGTTGATATTGATTCCCACTGCTCTTTTGAAGATTCTACATTTTCTTCCAACCATCCTTTCTTCAGTTCCATCACTCATAGTTTTGCATTAATGCACTCACCACAGTTCCTATCCTCCAACACTCACTTTCATGTTAAGCTCCCTTTGTGGGTTGTAACTCTCTCTAAAAAATCAACTATTTTTTCATATAACCTAACTCTGCAAATACTCATAAAGCTTAATATATTTACACAAAGAGGCTATTCCAGAATAGAAGGCCATTTAGTAAATGTGAAACTGACATTATTTTTTGTAACTTAATAGAAGGCTGAGTAAAGAATAAGTACTCAATAAATACTCATTGAATTGAATTGATAGCAGCTTAGAAACTAAGGACAGACACAACAGAGGATGGATGAGTCAGACTGGGAAGTTGAAGAAATTGTTAGGATATGAGCAAAGGCATAGTCAGACCCTATGAGAAGAAAGGAAGGAATTATGCTTTGTTGTTGTATCAGTGTTTTCTCCCATGTTACAAAACACACTAAAACATAGTAGCTTAAACAATGTGCTCACAATTCTATCAATTCTGTACATTAATCACATTGGCTAAGTTCAGCTGGGTCTCTGGCTGGGGCCACTCATGTGACTGCAGTCATGTGGCAGCTGAACTGGGGCTGGATGGTCTAATTGTCCTTACTCCATGACTAGCAGTTAGTGCTGCCTGTTAGTGAATCTCCTTGTGTCTGTAGCAGGCTAACTCAGGCTTTTTAACGTGATAACAAGCCCTAGTGCAAGCCCTTTCAAGTCTTTCGTTATATCATTTGGCTAATGTCCCATTGTCCAAAGCAAGACCCATATCCAAGCTCAGAATCAATGTGGGAAGGAATGATCCAAGGGTCTCAATTTTAAAAAAGGCATGATTCATTAAGGCCCATTACTATCCCAATCTTCCACAGCTGTTATATTGTGTGTTAACAGTTGTGTTGGTTGTTGTTTCTACTTCCCATAGAGAGACTTGCTAGGACTTGGAATCGATATAGCTAAAATTTGAGTCCAACAAATTATCCCTTACAAAGCAGCTCCTCTCAAACTATCTTCCCAGTAGTGCTTCTGGAAGTTCAATTTCACCAGCCATAAATTTGCATATGAACCTGGAATAAGTGGCAGCTCTTTAATATATATCTTATTAAATTGCATTGGAATATAGTACAGTCTAGTGCATTGTAGATAGGAAAATACGGTGGTGGCACTGTTTGAAAGATTTAATTTGGCTGCCTATACTTGTTGGTGTACATTTTTCCAAGCATATACTGGGGTGAGAACTATAAACAAAAATCTGGGTTCCTGGCCTTTTACATTTCAAGTTGGCCTTTTAATTGTTGATTACATAATTATGGTACTTTATCACCTAATCTACCCAAATACATACTATACTTTTTGGCATTCTTTGTATTTTTTGCTTAGCAACCAATCAAGCATGGGTTGAAATCCAAGAAAGAGCACTATTGAACAATGGGCCCATAAACCCAACAACTGAAGGGTGTAAACTGTCTTACAGAAACAAGATTAGTTGCTTTTCATTACATGTCTCTGGGTGGCCAAATGCTTGGGCAAAAAACTAAACTTGCTTAAACTAGCCACATTTACACTTCTCCAATTGAAAACACAGTCTTTCAATTTGTGTTAAGCTATAACTATAAGATAGTGTTATTATTTGCCAAGTTTTTAAGTGGCATGAAAAGACAGATGAGCAATGATTGTTTATAGTTTTGTCCCCTAATTACTCCCAGTAGGTTACCTGGAAGCCTATTGATTCTACGATGAACTGGATTGACTGGGAACATATATGTATATAAATTATCTGTTTTCTTCCAAAACTTACATTTAAAAAAAAACAAAAAAACAGGACTATAACTGTTGGCCATGTTTGTGTTGCTTTCTCTCCCTTTAATTTTTCCTTGGCAAATATTATTCACTGATAGCTCAATCTTAGGGGCTATGAATAGTCTGCTCCATATGCATGCAGGGCTCTTCCTAAACCAACTTATTAGTTGCACCAGATGTTATTATGCTTCTTGAAATGCAAGCTTAAAAAGTGATCCTAGTGTAAGTTAATAGACAATTCAGTGAGCAGGTGTTTCATTGATAGGAGGGAGTGAGTACATCTAACATACGGGAAGAGTATGAATAACTGCGGCCAGAGAGCAAACTGTGATAGATTGTGAAAACAGTTCCAATTCTTCACACTCTCCAGTTTCCACATATTTTGCAATGCGACTTTGCCATTGGTGCCATCAAGAGGTAGAGTCTCTTCCTTACTCTTTAAATATAGACTGACCTCGTGACTTGCTTTGACAACAGAATGAGGATGTAGATGTGTTTCTATCCAGTATCAAGCCCGCATCTTGAGAGGCCTTGCACAAATTCTCCTTCCGTTGGGTGCCCCTTCTCTGTGGGAACAAGTGTGAGACAGCCTTCTGTGTGAGGATAGCCCATATATGACAGGCTTGAGTCATCCTAGCTAATTTATTGAGCTAGCCTAGACCAGTCAGTCTTTAGTTGACCTGTCAATTCAGACTCATAAGCAAAGCCAAAAAAAAAAAAAAAAGCCTTCAAAGTCTAACCTTGATGTCTATCAGAAGCACCTATTCAACCCATAGATTTAGAAATAATGAATGAGTATTAGCCAGACATGGAGGCTCATCCCAGCACTTGGGGAGGCAGAGACAGGAAGATCACTTGAGGCCAGGAGTTCGAGACCAGCCTGGGCAACATAGTGAGACCTCATCTCTACAAAAGATTAAAAAAAAAAAAATTAGCCAGGCATGGTAGCATGTGCCTGTAGTCCCAGCTACTTAAGTTGAGGCAGTCAGATTGCCTGAGCCCAGGAGGTAGAGGTAAATCGTGGTCATGCCATATGACAGAATGAGACCCTGACTCAAAAAAAAAAAAGAAAGAAAGAATGAATGAATGATTGTTGTTCTAAGCTACTTGGATTTGAGGTGTTATAAGGCAAGAACAAACTGAAACGTTCTCCTTTCTCTCTAGCTGGTCTGAGAAGCACTTTCTTCAGTGCCTTTTATAAAAGGTTAGCTGAAGTGTGCTCGCAGTATAGCTAACCCTAAACTGACTTTCCTTGACTAATTGTTAGTTTGCTCATATAAAATTTAAATTTCTGAGGGCAAAGCACTGAATGCTTTTCTTTAAATTTCATACAAATCTCAGCAAATTATCTCTACTGGGGTTTTGATAAATATTTGGTGATTAATTATTTATTATATTATATTTCTCTGAAACACCTATATATTTAGAAACATTGTTTAGCTTAGAATAATAGGTATCTGTTATTCTGGTAAATTCTGTTGATTTCACACAGACCTGGTAAAATGGACTACAATCTCTCTGTGCCTATTACCTAGATAAAATGCAAAATGAGTTTGAGAAAACATTTTGTTTCCTTCTCTTTCCAGGCTTATCCCAGCTGCAGTTTTCTGGATTGCCAGGCCAAACTGATGCAAAGCAAAGTTTCCTTCTGGTCAGAGATGCCATTAATAATTTTCGGGAAAATGAAGGGTTAATCCCTGGGTGGGTGCTGGTTCTGGCAGCTTTTATGTGTCATAGTCAATCACAGTGAAGTCATTGCATCCTACACACTGCCAGCCTTCTCTGGTAACTGATGAGGCACTTTTGGTAATAGCATTCTCATTTCCAGACATTGCCTATTTTATCATTTGCAACTGTAGGATATTTTTGACATCCTTGTTTCTTTATGTAAGATCACAGTGACTTTATGTCAGTAAATTTGTCAGTGCACGCTGGTCTGCTGTGACAGGAAAAGCACTAAATGGATGTGATTCAGTTTTAAATATAATTAATAAATTACTGGGAAATATTTCTATTGTGAATACATTTATGTTTTGTCAAATTCTGTATTTAATCCATGTGCTCAGAAAATAGCTAGTGTCAAGTGAATTTTTTATAAGAAGCGAGAATAGGCATCAGAATTATTACAAAGTTGGCTTAGTGACAAGCATTTATTTTAAATAACGTTGCCTTCTACCTAAATTATGGATATCAAATATACAAATACACACATTAGTCTGTTTAATTAGCTGTTATACTTCATTATTATATCAAAGCGGGAAGGTACAGGAAACCTGCTGCTTGCT
This sequence comes from Cephalopachus bancanus, assembly GCA_027257055.1. Classification (NCBI taxonomy): domain Eukaryota; kingdom Metazoa; phylum Chordata; class Mammalia; order Primates; family Tarsiidae; genus Cephalopachus; species Cephalopachus bancanus. The sequence goes on along the minus strand of JAPVLO010000009.1, from coordinate 7,874,224 downwards.
TTGTTAGAGAAGCCTTGAAAGTTAAGTATTTTTATTCCAAATTTTTGGAGAAGAAACTGAAATCAGAGAAATTCAGTTATTTTCTCTAAGTTGCCCAGGGAGCAAGAGGTAGATACATGATCTAAATGATGAATGTATAGTGTCAAAGCTCTTTTACCTTGTGCTTCTCTGCTTCCTTCTGAATTCCAGAAGCCTCTGTTCTGCTGTGGCACCCATAGCCTGTCTGGACTTCCTGTTGCGATTTCTTAACTATATCTGCCAGCCTTGAGTTTCTCAGATTTTTGCTTATGGAGCTTTCCAAGAGTAATTTCCCTGCCCCTCCATGTCTATTTTCTGCCTTTCTAGCCCTCTTTGATTTGGTCAATTCTGTTCTCAACCAAGTTTCAATTCAGATAATATGGAGTATAAGGACAGACTTTTCCATTATTACTGACTTGAAAGGAACCACCTTACATGTACCCTAGTTCACAATGGAAATCAAGAAATACAAAAGTAGGATTTCTTCCTGATGAATACACACACACATACAGACGCATAGATATGTATGTATATATATATATTCCCTCAATTTCTCATGCATACAGTTTCATATAATAACAGGTACTCCGTTGTAGTACTTGACTGAATTTGGAAGAAACTTCAGATAAATAAAATTAGAATCAGCTTCTTTTTCTTTGAATTCCTTCCCGAGGGCTGCTATATACAGTTCAAGTTGTGCATTACCTCTAGGGGGACGTCATTCACATTTATAGTATCATAGATTTGGTGTATTGATTGTCAACAATTTTGAGATTGATAACAGTATAGTGTCTTAAAGATGCTGAATTTTCCTTAAATCTCACAAAGCCATCATTTAAAGTAGCACTGCCTGCTTGTTTTTGAAGAGTCGTGGCATTACAGGAAGGTCTTTAGACTCACTTTTCATGCCTCTTTCTAATAACTAAATCAGTTTGGTGGTTATTAGTACTTTTAAATATATGTATTGTGCAGTAAGACTTTGAGAATTAAAATAGTTTTGAATCAGGTGGGTCAGATATCCAGATTGATATATCCATATATTACAGGGACCTGGGAAGTTGAATTGTGGGCATGTAAATATGTCTGGGTCTACCTACAAGATAGCCAGAAAAATCTATGTTTGAGCAACTCTTAAGGTATCTAGATTCTTCTATCAGAGAAGAAAAACATGATAAATAAAAAAAAATGTTTTGAATGTGAGAGCAAAGTTGTCCACCAAATACTTGTTATTGTACTAACTGTTGTTTCCTTAGTGTGTGCATGTGTGTGTGTGTGTGTGTATCTTGTTACTATTGTTGTAAAAGATTTTACTTTACACTTGACCATTAGAAGATAAGAGGATTCCCATTCTAACTTTTTCCACTTTATTCACAGAACTGAAATAAAATTACTGTTGTGAACCAAAGCTTTACTTTAGGGATAATTTCTTTACATTCCATGTTAAATAGATTAAACAAAATGATCAGAAAGCTTTAAATCATTTTTTTTTCTTCCTTTGAGGTCAATACTAGGTTTGCCCAGTGGTCAGCTTTGCAAGTTTTCCACTCCTATTTTAATGGGCACATAAAGATCATTACATTAAAATTAATTCCCATCAGGGTTTCCAAGAATTCTACCCCCAGTGGAGATTTTAGGAAAGCTGTGCCATTCAGAGGCTGAGAAGAAACCCAAAGAAATCATTATATCAGGTTAGAGTTAAGAGATTTTCACACAGGAAAAGTAATTGAAAAGTATATATTTTGCATAATGAAATAGATGACAAACTGGGCAAGCGGTCTATTAATGAGCCTCCTGTAAAGCCAAGAAGCCACCGAAGCAGGGAGTGAATGCATGAAGAGGGATCTCTGATCTCAACTTTTAACAATCAATTTTAATCACACCATTTGAGGCAGAGTTCTTAGGGCCCTATGATGGTGAGGGCAATTTGAAAGAAGAATAAAAGAAGACGTTTTATATGAATTGCAAAGTAACATAATCAACTTGGAATTATGATGAGGAAAACTTAGTTTTACTTTGGATTCTACAGAATTCCATATCTATCTATGACCACCTAGTCCATTAGACCTTTCTTAATGATAGTTTTTAGAGATGAGGTAACATGACCTTAGGCTTCTAAATGGTGTTTCAGTTAAAAACCGGAAGAGGGCAGTTTTTTTTTTTTTTTCCTAGAAAGGTCCATCTAATATTAACTAAAAGAAAAAAAAAAGCCAACAAAACCAAATTATTAAGAAAATTCAAAAGTCTGCTGCATATATAGACATTTAATGAGTATTATACTTGTAGTAGGTTGTCAATACTATTTCTTTGAAGATGTTCTGCCAAACAAAGATTTATGTAAACAGCTTCTTCATATATTTAAGGACTAAAATTCTATGTTTCTTATTTTTTAAAGGGTTAGCAAAAGAAAATATTGTTAGTAGGTGTGTGATGTACTTTTATTCTGATTTTTTCCAGATTGGCTGTACAATTATCTCAAATTCCTGGAAAGTTGCCAACTCTCCACTTCAGTTTGTATTGCATGGGTTGCATTCTAGGAATGAACAGCTTACTAATGTAAAATGAAGTGTACCTTTAAAGAAAGAGTGTATCCAAACCCAACAGCCTGAAAACTATTCATGTGGAACTGTGGGATTACATAATGTGGTAGGTAGGTGTGTGGGTCTCTGTTTTCCTCTCTGTGAGTCCAATAATTTATAGTACAATTGATGACTCTTAACCCTGGTAGTGCCCATTAGAATCACCTGGGGGAACTTTAAAAATAATTACCCCACCCCCAGAGATTCTGCTTTAATTGGCCTGGGGTGGAGCCTAGAGTCTGTTTGGGTTTCAGACTACCCCAGATGATCCTAATGAGTAGTCAATGGCAGTCGCTGATTTTAATCGAAACTATCTCATTTTCATGGATGAGTACAAAGATCATGAAGGCAAGGCTCAGAGCCAGGACTGACAAAAAGACAATATTCCTTAAAAGAAGTGAAGATTCCTGCAGCCATAAAATCTCATGTCCTGGAACTTACATTGTAAATATTAATAAGTGTGTGTATCTAATTTCTTTTCATGTGAAAATAAGAAGTAAGGCTTTAATTTGACAACTTTATTTCCCTTCAATGTGCTTTTCAAAGAATTTAGAATCCCATGTGATTGAAGGATAGAATTCTTAAATGCAGAAATTTTCATTTTATTAAAAAAAACTTTATATTGTAAGTCCAGCGTTTATTTATTTATTTATTTACTTTTATTTTTTTGAGTTGAAGTCTCTCTCTGTCACCCAGACTGGAGTGCAGTGGCCGTTCCTGGCCACTGCTACCTCGACCTGCTGGGGCTCTGGCAATCCTTCCACCTCAGCCTTCCAAGTAGCTGGAATTACAGGCGAGTGCTACCATGCCCGGCTAATTTTTTGATTTATTGTAGAGATGAGGTCTCACCAAGTTGCCCAGGCGGGTCTCGAACCCACGGGCTCAGGCAATCCACTCACCTCAGCCTCCCAAGGCGCGGGATTACAGGCTGAGCCACCGAGCCCGGCTAGTCCAGCGTTTATAGTGGCTGGCATATAGTAGACACTCAATAAATATTTTTTGAACAAATACATGAATGAGTTCATTTATAGTTGACCCATTACATTATGGTTTCAAAGGAGTAATTGAAATATAAGCAGCGTAGTGATAGATGAGAAAAACTTCAAGAAAGCTTGTGATAAATCATGATAAATTGACAAGTTAAAAAAAATCAACTAGTCTTTTTTTATTTATGACATCAAAGAATCAGACTTTCTAAAACTACCACTTTAACTTTGACTAAAACTGACTCTGTTTTGGAAAATGAGTCTCCTCTGTCTTCTCTTCTTTTTGCTATTTCTTTCTTTTTCTGTCCTTCTCATTCTTCTCTGTCCTTTTCTTCCTCTTTCTCTCACGTCTATCCCTTTTCCCCTCAATGTCCCAAACCAATCTCTTCCTTTTCATTTCCATCCAGACAGGACTCTCTGCATCGCTCTATCCAGTTTTATCCTGCCCACAGCCAACCAACCACTAAGATTTGTTAATTTCTACCAATGAAAATTTTCTGGCTTCACTGGCTAGTCTTTTTCTAGGTATTCACTCCTAATATTTTCTGTTCTTGCCTCTCCAATCCAGCTCTGTGCTGAAGAGTTCTTTTTTTTCCCCAAATATTGATTTGTTTCTGTGACTCCTCTCCAAAATCTTTCATTATGTCCGTTCCTTGGATTCCTGGTTTCTTTTCTTTTCTTTTTTTTTTTGCAAGTTGGAGTCTCACTCTTGTCACCCAGGTTGGAGTGCAGTGGCATGCTTATGGTCACTGCAGCCTCTACCTTGCAACCTCCACCTCCTGGGCTTAGGCGACCCTTCTACCTCTGCCTTCCAAATAGCTGGAACTACAGACTCACGCCACCACATCTGGCTAGTTTTTGTGATTTATTGTAGAGACGAGGTCTCACCAAGCTGCACAGGCTGGTCTCGAATGCCCGGGCCCAGGGAATCTTCTTGCCTAGGCCTTCCAAAGTGCTAGTATTACAGGCTGAGCCATGGCGGCCGGCCAGATTCTTGGTTTCTTAGTAAGGGACCCAGCCCTCTCCCTTATTACCCTAATGACATGCCTCACTAACCCTATTCAGGTTTTTTTGTCATCATGTCTTTGTATTTGCTGTTACTGATGCCCCAGGTCTTTGTTCATATGGAAATCTCTTTCTCTGCATTTTAAAGTTCTTTTCACTGTTGAAAGCCCCGCCCATATTCTGCCTCTTCTGTAAAAACTTTCCTCCAGTGTTTGTGATTCAATAGCATTTGACTTATTTTTCTATCATAAACCTTGTATAATACACAGCAATTTATATGTCTATCTCCGTCACTAGATTGTATAGTCCTTGAAGGCAGGAACAAACCATGTCATTTATTATCTAATCTCTAATCCCTTCAACGTATTAGCTGGCGGAGAATACTTTTGTAGTTAATGAATGGTTATAATTCTGGAAGCTTTAGTCACTCTAGTCAAATTGTAATATTTTTTGATTAAGAGTTCCACAGCCGGGCTCGGTGGCTCAGCCTGTAATCCCGCGCCTTTGGGAGGCTGAGGTGAGTGGATTGCCTGAGCCCGTGGGTTTGAGACCCGCCTGGGCAGCAAGACCTCATCTCTACAATAAATCAAAAAATCAGCCGGGCGTGATAGCGCATGCCTGTAATTCTGGCTACTTGGAAGGCTGAGGCGGAAGGATCGCCGGAACCCAGCAGGTCGAGGCTGCGGTGGCCGGAAGCGGCCACTGCACTCCAGTCTGGGTAACTGAGTGAGACTCCAACTCAAAAAAAAAAAAAAAAAAAAAAAAGTTCCACAATGACCCTAGAGAGCAGTTATTCCCAGCAGCACACAAGGTGATGAGTCATTATCAGGGAGATATTTATCTGCTGAAATATTTTATAGTTAATATTTTATGCCTTTAAAGTTGTGGATAACAAAATCACTTTCCCAGGCATTAATGGACAAAATGAAATCATAGGTAAGACTCACCTTGATAAGCCTGAAGGCTTATATTTAGAATACTTATAAAGTATTTAAATTTAAATTTAAAGTTGTAGCCATATCTATAATTACTACTTATTGAATGCTTCTTTAAAAAGCCAATAGGAGGTGTTACAGTCTCTACTTTAGTTTTGGGAGACTGTAATGTGACCAAAGTCATATAGCTACAGCTTTAGGTTGGATAGATTCCAAAGCCTATATTAAGTTACACCGAATCACTGTAGGATATGTTTGTTGCCTTTGTATTTAAATTGGGACTTATCATTGTTAGAGTATATGTGCTTTAAAGGTGTTTTTTTTCCCTCTAGTCATGAGCTCATAAAAATAATTGAAAACATGTATTGATTTAAGGTAAAATGTGGGAATAAATATTGTTGTGCTGTTTACCCATATTCTTCTGTTGACATTCTCATCTGACCAATAGGCTACACTTTGATCTGCTTGGCCAAAGGCATCTTCTGAGTCATTGGAGCTGATAAATCTGATTGACCTGTGTACATTTTATTTTATTTCATTTTATTTATTTATTTATTTTGAGTTGTAGTCTCACTCTGTCGTCCAGACTGGAGTGCGGTGGCCGGGAGCCTCAACTTGCTGGGCTCCGGCGATCCTTCCACCTCAGCCTTCCAAGTAGCCGGAACTACAGGCATGCGCTACCACGCCCGGCTGATTTTTTGATTTATTATAGAGATGAGGTCTCACTGCCCAGGCGGGTCTCAAACCCACGGGCTCAAGCAATCCACTCACCTCAGCCTCCCAAAGGCACGGGATTACAGGCTGAGCCACCGAGCCGGCTGACCTGTGTAAATTTTAAATGCATGATTTTTTTGTTTCCCAGCACCTTGTCTAAATGAATCCAAATAGCAGATTTTTTATATTTACTCCACATAGGTTCTTCACTGAATAAAGAGATGGTGAGAGAGAGAGAGAGAGAGAGAGAGTGAGAGCCAGCACTCTAATATGCTTCTTAAATAAGAACAATCCACTCTTGTACTTTTTCTTTTTGATGCATGTCAAGCTCTCTGTAGGATTAATTAGTTAAGTACAGACACTTTAGAATCTTTTCTCATTTTTATTTTGTCATTATATAAGTAAATCTATCACCCACCTTCATGAATCAATATTTTGAAACAGCTCCTGTTTGATTTGACACTTCCTGAATCTAATGCCATCAAATTACTATTAATTCTAGACAAAGGGCACTAATTTTCTATTGTGCAGATCATAAATAAGTCTCATGAATAGATTTTTTTTAAACCTTAAAATATGGCAAACATTTTTCCTGGCATTATACCACTTAAGTCAAATTCGATGCCAACTGGGTACCACTTTTAGGGCACTCATCTTAGCCAGTGGATAATTATCAAACATGCCAAACATGGATTTGTAGAATATGTAGGAATGTGAGTAAAGATGGAGGTGTTGAAAGTAGAGGTGGGGCCTTTGTCACAATATTCTAATTTAGTCTTCATTGAATTTTCATTTTAATTAATCTTTATTTCATAACCAGTGGGTTTTTACAGAGTTCCAGACCCTGGACTGGGTATAGAGAGAGAAAAGCGAGATCTCAGAATCCAGCCTCTTGTGAGATCACAAAAAGAATTAAAAACATATATCTACAGATGGTAAGACATGGAAATAAATATGCAGTAGGAATTATTTCTTCAAGAGGGAGGAATGTGCTTTTTCTGCTAGTCAGGAAAAGTTCATCACAGGAGAAGACAAGCAACTTTGGTTGAATCTGAAGACAGAAAGAGCCAGATTAAGGACTAGATTGCCCAATCCGCTAGCCAAAGCACCACTGTTTAGGAGGCAATTAAAAAAATATCAGTGCACTAAATCAGACACACAGTACCCTTCAACTTGTGTTTCCATACACATTCCCTAATTGGAAAAAAAAAGGTGGGGAAGGGAATCAGTACTATTTCTGCTACAAACTCAAGTAGCATCACTTTCTAACCTTGACCTAACTTTGTTGACTATCTTGCAAGAAATATGTGTGAGTTGCCTATACCTCATCAACTCCGAGACTACAAGCTGTGCATCACGTGAACTCAGTGGAAGCCCTGAAATAGACTTAATATATGGCACAATGCTTTCCCAGAGGAATGGCCTGTTTATTCTTTATATTCCAAGTGCTACAATATGTCTCTCAAGTGTGAAAATACAGAACTATTTAAGTTTGTTAATAAAAGTACGTTTTGCCCAGTCTCATCAAATTAATGGAGAACACTATTTAAATATTTAAAGAATACTATTTTGAGAATGTGAAAGAGTATCGTACCTGGGGATGGAGCAGGTTACCCATATATCAGCATTCAGTCCTGTCTGTGGAGAGATAAACAGTTGCATCAATCAGTTGAAAGTGGCTGAATAAATAGTTGATGCAGAGTTAATGGATCCCCCAAATGCCACCAACTGAGGGAGCCTGCATGCCATAGATGGTCTGTACTGGACCATAGTCCTTTGCAAAATGTTAACATGCTTCACTAAATCATATGGTCACCTCTGAGCTTGTTCAACAAGCACACTTAAAAAGGGTCACCAGATCTTTTCAGGGACCTGTAATTTGTTGGAGCCAGAAAGAGATGAATTTGAAAAGTACAGCTTCCCTGCTGTAGAGATCAAATCCATTGTCTGAGCTGTGTTTTGTTAACTTTGTACATAGGATCTTCTTTAGCAACTAGGGAGACACAGCTGCTCTTTATATCTAGAAGTGAAAGAAACGAGTCTGAATGGAATATGTTGGCTCTGCTGAAAATGAAACATTTGCTTTACTGAAGGACTTGGGGCTCAACCCTGCATGTGAAACTTCCGCCAGAGCTCAAAGTGGAGGGGAAAAAAAGGGAGAAAGCTATATAATTTGTTTGAAGTTGTCAGGCACACACACACACACAAAAAACTAGCCAACAGATGCGAGAAACAACAAAAAAAGATATTTTAATTTCTCTTTCTAGATTATTAGTTAGTTGACTCAAACAAAGGATTATGAAACAGGGATTTGTCAATGTTTTCTAAATCACCCCTATTTTTATGACCGTTTGGATAATCTAGTTGCTTTTGTGTTTGCTATCAAGGAAAGATTAGAAAATCCGAATGTTTGATCTGCTTGTGCTTCTTCTTGTGCATAGGGAATCTACTGTTCTAATAGATTTAGAATCTATATTTGATATTTCCAAATCCTTTGGGAAATGTACAAACAAAAGGGCAGGAATCACAAAGCACCGCCTAAGGAAAGGATTCTCTTTGTGTTCCATGTAGTGCCTCTTAATTCTGTCTACCCACGAGTCTCTGACTACTCTCTGAGTGCACAGGTTTTACTCCAAGAACAACTGAAAATAAGAGAGACCGAAAAATAAGGGGACAATTTCACAAAAAAGAAATCAGTCAAACTAATCATTTTGACTAATTGACTGCTTTTTTTTTTTTTTTTACCCTTTTTGCCTCCCCTGTTTTCACTTTATTCTTATTTTAATGAAATTTTTCACTCACTACATAACACATGTTAAATACTGGCTATTATTATTATTAAAGCCTAATTTGGGACATATTTTTATATCTAATTGCTGCTATGTTCGTATCAAAGGTAAATCATAACAAAATTCCTTTAAAATTAACATGAGATTTCTTAGTTGAGAGGTTACTTCGCAGACTTTACTTTAAATCTTGTCTCCATGCTTAGTATAATTTTAGTAAGGTCATCACATGAATAAATGGAAAACTTCACAGAAAGTCTAGCTTAATGAATATTTCCTTCTTTGTTTACTGTCTAGCTGAAACCAATATTTAGAGATACTTAGAAATAATTTATATTTTACCAAACCCTTGTATATTCTCCTTGAACTATTACTTCTGTTATCACATTCTCAGTCATCTCCCCCCCTTGCCTGTCTTCCCTTTCTCTCCTGCCACCGCCTTTTTTTTTTTTTTAGCACTTGTTTTATTTCAGGAGCAAATGTTTCTTTTTTCTTTGGTTAGTTATTTAAAATGAAGTCAGGGACCTATAATAATATGCAGGACACAAATAGAATACACTTTGGGGGTGTTTCCGGATTTCCCAATTAAATACAAAGCCATCGGCACCAATCATTGCAAATACGAAATCTAATCACTTAGCATATTAGAAGAGCAAAAAGAAGCTTCCCATATTTCATAAATTGAGTCACACTCTACATATTTTATCTTCAATAATGTATGCATTTTCCAGCTGGCTAAGGCTGCAATCTCTCTGCATTTTGGACATTTGTCACTCTATTCAGCCAGGCAGGAGAAGCCCCTGTGTAGCAAGCTCCTTGCACTGCAGGCATAGCATCTGTGAAGGAGTTGCTGACATCTGATGATTCAAATTGCAGAAATGATCCAGGACAAATTATGAACGTCTGGGTAGTGCCCAAAGATTTTGAGCTGAAATGACTTTGCCCTTGGAGCCTTGCAGATTCGGTGAACTCTTGGGGCCACAAGCTTTCGTGTACACAGTCTCCATTGGACTTTGCCCACAGGTCCTCCTCTCTGTGTCAGTTATCATCCTGGCCAGCTGAGTGCCAACGGAGCTTTCCTTGGCCTGAAATGAAAAGGAAGTGGTTCAAGTTTTAGTTTGCAAACCCTCAAGGCAATTGGAGCTTTCTTTGAAATGTAAAACAGTCCTCTATCAAGCACTGCTTAAGGCATCATCCAACTATCAAAGTCAAAGATGATTTGATAGAACCTTACAAATCCTCATAATCTATGGTAAGTAGTAGTAGCTAAGGCTTTGGCTCTGTGTTTGCACGTAGGGCAGAAGCAGGAGGATAATTTATCCAACTTTAGGGTAATGAAGTGTTAACAAAAACCACATGAAGCTATTATTACAACCACAGGCCACAGACTGCTAAGAGGGTAAACTCTCTGGAGACGTACCTATTTTCAAGGAATCTTTTGCATCTCAGCTTACCTGAAGGCATTTGCTAAACCCAAGGTGATGTAGCTGAAATACCATGATTCATTAGCCCTAATGAACAATGCTGAGCATATTGTCTCTAAAATATAACCTGCTGACATTGATATATATGTACTTTAACTCATTCGTCCCAACTTTATTAGGTACATATGTCTACAGCAGACACAAATGAAACATTCTACAACTAGGCTCCAAGCCAAAAACTAATTTATTCTTTAATGTGCTAGTGATTACTTGGTGGTTCCTTGAGCAGAGATGACAGGTCTGAGCTAATGGAGTTGTACTGTAAGTTAATATAAATCATGACAGAGCAATTAATTACAGAAACCACTGCAAATCCCTTTGTTAGTTTTCCCCATCACCAGAAGGATTTAATAATATTCATTTTGCTAAGTTCCAGTGACATTTACAAGTCTTAAACCATTTTTAATCAAATCAATATCACTGGCTGCTAAATTTAGTTGTGCTTTGCTTGCAAGTCCTGGAATACATCGATACTAATGTTTCCTACCTTCTGTTCAAATGAATCACATTGAATACCCATACTTCCTCTTCATTTGTTTACATTGAGTAATTGGGATCTGAAAAAAAGTTAAGACCTGGAGAACACAGACTATCAGCAGGAATGAATTAGCAGGTAGAGGAGAAGATCCATAAATCAGTGATTACGCGGGCATCATTGTATCTAATGTCCTTCATCATTTTCCCCTAATTGGGCTAAAATACTCCACGATCATGAAAATAGATTTACATTTCTGTAGACATTTTCAAGTGTGGTAGGTTAAAAAAAGAAAGATGAGATTTAGGTGCTGGAGCAATAAGCTTTCATAACAAAAGAGCACAATACCCATCCAAAAGCGCCTCAGCTTCATCTCCGTGTGTTCTTTATTCTTTAGACATCTATAGATGACATCTCTTTTTAAAATTGAACAAGTGGAAATTAGTTGGTTAGTATGGTTGTAGAGATGCTAAATTATCTCTATAAAGAATAATAAAAAATTCTTAATCAGGAATTGATTATGTTATAGATTTTTGGAACAAAATGACCTGCTGTTCCTGGATGGCCGTGTTGCTAGATCAATATCAAGCTCTTTTGTTTGTTTCCTTTTTTCCTGGTGAAAGCTCTATCTCTGGAAAGAGTACAGCTCCCACAGCAATGTGGCCGTACACATTCAGTAGATTTTCTGTGCTGTTCTACCTTTTTTGCATAATTGCAGATTTTTATTGACTCTTTATTGACTTGCTTTCGACTTGATCTGTGGGTGTCCCTGACTCTGAGCCTTAAAATGTTAGGAAGCATTCTTTCCAGAAAGGTCACTGTACACGTGCTTTTATATTTGTCATGCTTCTTTGACTCAGAATTTTGTGCTTTCTGCTGTAATCATTTCTGTTCATCTTTTCTTCCTTACCAGATTGTAACGCCTTTAGGACAGGGACCTTGTTTTACCCGTTTTTTTCTCTATACTATCGATACCTAGCAAAGATGTTTCCACATGATATTGTTCAATAAATGTTTAGTAACGGAATGAACATATGCTACCCAGATGGGAGGGTGAGGAGGGTGTAAAACGCAAATCAGTTAATCAAATAGCTTGTAAGATAATAGGTTGGGAGCAGGAAAATGTTGCTAACCTGGGGGAGATGTTTTAGAGTGAAGAATTGACTTGATACAAGGAAGCAACAAAACCAGCTCTTGGGGGTAATTCTGATGGCTTAGAAGATAATCGTGTCTTTGTACTTTTGTGGAAGTTCAGCTCTAGTTCCTACTTCCATCCCTGGAAACTGTGATACATCATAAAGAGGCCTGAATGGAGAGTCAGGGCTTGAACTCCATACCACTTTTCAGCTTTGTGACCTTAGATGATCCCCAGTATGGACTTGATCTTGGCGAAGGCACTTAAGCTTGTCTGAGCTCCAGTTTTCTCAACTTTACAATGAGAATAAGCAATGCCTATGTGATAACACCATGAGGATTAAGAGTGTGTATGAAATTGGCTAGCACAAAGTCGTGTCCGGGCCCTTCTCCCAGAGAGCCAATAAATGGTGACCATCACAAGAAGGAGATAATTTACACCTTTCCACGCTGCAGGATATATAATGGAAGAGACATGAGTGACAGCTTTTTCTTTGTGTTATTTATCCAGTCTGGGCAGTGGACCTTTGCATTGATTACACATCTTGGCTTCCAACAAGGGGCCAATTCTCTCTGTCTTTTCTAGGAAAAAAATTGATATAAAGTGTATTGCTTTTCATGTGTATCAACATAAATAATTCCAATTATCATCCCACTCAAAAGCAAGATGGGAAGTTATTCTTTTTTTTTTTTTTGAGTTGGAGTCTCACCCTGTCGCCCAGATTGGAGTGCAGTGGCACACTCCCGGCCACCGCAGCCTCGACCTGCTGGGCTCTGGCGATCCTTCCGCCTCAGCCTTTCAAGTAGCTGGAACTACAGGCGTGCGTTACCACGCCTGGCTATTTTTTTTATTTATTGTAGAGATGAGGTCTCGCCAAGTTGCCCGGCGGATCTCGAACCCGCGGGCTCAGGCAATCCACTCACATCAGCCTCCCAAAGCGCGGGATTACAGGCTGAGCCACCGAGCCCGGCTGGGAAGTTATTCTTAACAGTACCAAGCCACAGAGTCTCTCATGTATCCTGTGGAGAGGTATTTTAAGACTCTTTTCCTTATTCACTTGAGACCATATTCTGACACAATGGTTAAGGAGTTGGCCTGTACCTGTATTTTTGGAAGGGAAATGAACTGTTTTTAAAATGCATAATATAATCTCTAGTAAACTGTATAGGGAGCCACAACCAAGTTTGTAAAGTTTTTTGAGTGAAGTACAAGATCAGTGGTAAAATGGTTTCTACTAATACAACGGCCACTGCTTCTACCACTATTAATATTACTACTGCTACTGGTGCTGCTATCTAATATTTATTGAGCACTTGTTATGATTAAATATTCTAAAATTTTCTCATATATTAACCCATGTAATCCTTACAAATATCCTTTGAGGTAGGAACTATCATGGGGGAAAACGGAGGTCCAGTTAGTAAGCGGCAGGGCTGTGATTCAAAGACAGGCAGTTTTACTCCAGAGTTGGTGCCCTTAGTGGAAAAGGTCCAAGACCTTGAGTTTGGATATTCATATCTCAGTCTGAATTCTTTACCTAAATAACTATGTAGTCCTATAAATCCCCTGTTTCTCTGTACCTCAGTTGTTTCAACTGAAAGGTGAAAATAAAAACTATAACCTTAAAATCCTTTGGTTTTAAACATGGCATTGTTTTAAAAAAAGAAAAGGAATTAGAAGTTGACTCCAATTGGTACTGCATCTCTTGAATAATGTTGAGGGGAGTACAAGTCACACCCCAGAGCAGTATTTTGAAATTTCTCCTTCCTTTTCCCATCCACATCCTCCCCTCCTGCCCATGTTTTACAGTATCATAGTCACTCATCTTCTCACTCTCTAATCTGCCCCCAGCTGGTCCTTCAGTTCTGGTGTGAGGCATTCATCTTTTGTTCCTCTTTCCTTAGCCCTCTCCTTGACCACTCTCTGCCTCTGGCCATTATCTACACATTCTCCCAATTCTTTTTCACAAAAACAGCTAGAGCACTTCTAATGGATGTGAGAAGGGAAGAAGTTAAGAGCACAAAGAGTAAATTTCCTGAACAGGTAAGTATGGGAGGGGGGCAGTCATATGGAGGATTAATGAAGGAATTAAGGAAGGAATAGCACATTCAGTCTTTTAAAAACTCATGTTTTATTTATTTTTGCATAAAAGTTTTATTGAGATATAATTCTTATGTGACACAAAAAATTCACCCATTCCAAGTATATAATTTAGTGGTTTTTAATATCTTCATGGAGTTGTACAATGATCACCAATACGTAATTTTAAAAAATATTTCATCACTTCAAAAAACAATCCCACACCCTTTGGCAATCTCTCTTATATCTTCCTTGCCCCAAATCCTGGAAACTACTGATCTGCTTTTTGCTTTTGTGACTTTGAAACCCTTGCAAATAGGATATATGGCCTTTTGTGTTAGGCTTCTTTCACTGAGGGTAATGTTTTTATATTTTACTCATGTTGTAGCAGGGTTCATACTTCATTCTTTTTTAATGACAAAATAATTTTCTGTTGTACATATGCACTATATTTCATTATTTCATTTGTCCATTCATCAGTTGGTGGACATTTGGGTTGTTTCCACTTTTGTACAATTATGAATACTTGCTATGAGCATTCATGTACATGTTTTTTGTGGGGACCTGGGTTTTTTATTTTCTTGTGCATATATACCTAGGAGTGGAATTTCTGGATCATATGGTAACTTTATGTTTAACATTTTGAGAAAATGCCAAATTGCTTTCCTAAGTAGCTGCGCCATTTCACAATCCCACCTTGTATGTAATTAAACACAAACCTTATTTAACAAAATTGCTTTAGACTACCTAATTTTGGCACACTGTAACTATGGAGGCTACAGATTTTTATTTTAGGGTCAGGCTTTATGATACACCCTCAGTAAATTTGATTTCTTTCTCACTCTGTGAAAAACTAGATAATTAAGGTGACAAATATGTGATCAGCAGTTAAAACAAGACTTAACTATCATCTTCTTGAGGGTAGGGATCCATTCTTCCCTGTTGCTCTATCCCCAAGGCCAAGCACAGTGATGGCAGATAGCAGACACTCTATAAACATTTGAAAGAATAAATGAAGGAAGACAAACTCAGAGATGGGTCTGCTGAATATGAATTTTCATCCAAACAACTGACCTTTCCATTCCATGAAGTGAGCTATTTAGCAACATTCTCTAACATATGGATTAACTCTGTCTGTGGCATCCATTCTTCTTCCATCTGTTGAGGAATTTCATCTTCTTTCAAAGTCATATGAGGAGGCCTTGGTATATACTCTACACATGGCACACATGGTATTTTATTTTAAAAAACTTAACAATATCACCTAGATTTGGCAAACATCATAAAAAACTTATTTGGAGATCAGTTCCTGATTTTTCTCCCTTTTGATAGTATACATTTGATAGATAATATTAATTCAGGTCCCTAACACACGTAAAACCTAGCAGTATTCACTATCTAGTTTGTTTGCTTTTATTCTTAAAGAATCTGAAGGGATTTGACATTTTGTTTCATTCATTCACAGTCTCTTTTTTCATATCTAATGAACACACTCCACAACAATGGCCCTCAGATCTCTACCATCTGCAGGGGATGGCACACAGGTCATAGGCTAAGAACAACACCACATCAGTATTGAATAAAAAAGTGAAACTTCAAAGGCAGAGCTGGCTATGAGGGCTATGCTTTCAAGACCCCGTAGCTAGTTCCTCCTGTTTATTATTTTTTGTTTGATTGGATGATAATGTAGTATGTCATTCCATGGTCCATGACCTGTGGTCAATTTCCTACGGAGGAGCCAGATTGGGGAATATTTTTGTGAGCACATTCATCCTAGTAGGAAAATAATAAAAACAAGAAGAGTGGGTGCAAAAGATGACTGAGGAGAGAAAACAAAGTCCTTTATTATTGAGGAAGATGATCTTGGGGACTCAGCCAAGAGTCTTTTTATCTGGATGGTGATAATGATAATGATTCTCTCTGTAAAGAATGTAGGCAAAAGAGAGATTTTTGTTGGTTTGTTTCTCTTCCTAGTCAATTGCCCTCTATTTTCCCTCATCACTGTGGCAGGCATGCCTGACTCACCCCCATGCTGCCATGATTGGCACACATTTGTACCTCTGATAAGCTAGGCATCAACTTTTTGAAGTGTTGAACTAGTAAATTAAATCTGTTTTTTTTTTTGAGTTGGAGTCTCACTCAGTCGCCCAGACTGGAGTGTAGTGGCCGCTCTTGGCCACCGCAGCCTCGACCTGCTGGGCTCCAAATATCCTTCCGCCTCAGCCTTCCGAGTAGCTGGAACTACAGGCGCATGCTACCACGCCCGGCTAATTGTGTCTTCAAAAATGTGTGGATACGGCTGGGTAGACAAGGGGGCGGGGGCCTTCCCAGCTGAGAGCAGGAGCAGGGAGGTCTCGCCAAGTTGCCCAGGCTGGTCTCGAACCCGCGGGCTCAGGCAATCCACTCACCTCAGTCTCCCAAAGCGCGGGATTATAGGCTGAGCCACAGAGCCTGGCGAATTAAATCTTAATGGAAAAATTTTCTGAATAATTAGTGTCAATTTATAACTCAAGGAATATCTCGGAGGAATCAATATAGTAAATTAACATCCCCTTCTCCCATTAACAACAAAATGTTTTTCTTTTTTTTAAGGTATAATAAAGCCTCAGGAAAGTCTATACTCTCTTCTTAAATTTTTAAAAATATAATTCACATTGGTTTTGTTCTTACTGTATTTTGCATTTTATTAAGTATTTCTGAAATCTAGAAGCTGTACAGAAGTGGCCCATGCTGCGATGGTTTTAGAAATTGAATGATTAGGAAGAGATATGTCTTACTATCATAGACAAGATTATGGTAAAGAAGAATGGATGCCAAAATAAATATCACAAAACAAATTCTACTCTCATCACCTCCCACCTTATTCTGAAAAGAGCGGTGGAGAAAGTTGTTTTGGAAGGTTATGTCTTCATGAAAGAAGAATACCCAAGCTTTTGGTAATAACGGTGACAATGCTGTGGTACCAACTTTTATTTTCAGGAAAGTCCTTTATCTTCAAACCTCAAATTTTAATTCATGTCTGAACATGACTCTTGCCTGTTTCGTGGCATATTAGACAGGGTTGGGGATTACAGTGACAATCTCTGTTCTGACATCCCTAAATTTCCCATTTGTCCTGGTCCCTTTGCATCAACTCTAACTCTGGCAGCTCTGGCCAACCCCTCCTTTTCAAGCAATCTCATCCATCATGGAAACTGTCAATTGGGTGCCTTTGAGGCCCAGGGCTTGCAGAAGATGTTCCGAGGACAATGTCCATCTGTCACATATTATTACCAGTTTAGCTAAATAAACCCTGTAGTTAGGGAGGAGCAATTCTGGCCTAGGGGAAGGTACAGAAAATCAGAAAACAGCCAAATATTTCTAGCAAGTTTCATTTCCTTTGCTAAAGTTTTAACCTATTGCCGAAGTAATCCTTTATTCTAAAAAAAAAAATTAAATAAATAAATAAATAAATAAATAAGAGGTGTCCTGTATTGAGCCAGAGATAAATAATACAGAGTTCCTGTCTGCCTTTAAGAAACTTTCCTCCCAGAGTGAGG
The DNA here is from genome assembly GCA_027257055.1 of Cephalopachus bancanus. NCBI lineage: Eukaryota > Metazoa > Chordata > Mammalia > Primates > Tarsiidae > Cephalopachus > Cephalopachus bancanus. The sequence goes on along the minus strand of JAPVLO010000009.1, from coordinate 7,856,492 downwards.
AGGAAGGCTAGAGAACAAATTAATCCACTTCATTGTTAGAGGGGCTCCAAGGGAACGAGGGCTGGGGATAGTAAGGCACAAAGGAGAGTGTCAGAGAGGCTTTTTCAGAGAGATGCTTAATTGTGTCTTCAAAAATGAGTGGATACGGCTGGGTAGACAAGGGGGCGGGGGCCTTCCCAGCTGAGAGCAGGAGCAGGGAGGGCAAGCATCAGGGAGTAGAAGGAGCTCGGTCCTGAGTCTTGGCAGAGCCTAATTGCTTGCTTCCTCCTTGAGCCTGAAGTCGGAACTTGAAACTGGAAGAACTCTCAGGCCAGAGGCAGATTTCTTTGCAGGTCTCAAAGTTATCTATAGACACCCAAGCCTTCAAATCTCTCTGGGAGGTAGTGACTCCTACAGTTAAAGAGATCCTTTTCGGGAAGTGAGCTTTTGATGACTCCTGTTCTATCTTCGGTTCAGACAGGCTCAGGTAGCTGTCTTCCTCAGTCAGCTGCCTTGAACAAGCTTGCAGTCACCGGCTTCAGACAGTGCTACAACTTTCTGCTAGCCTACCTGAGATTAATACACTCGCATGTTTGTTTACTGGAACTTTAATAACTGGCCGAATTGAACTTTCACCACAAACAACATCTTTAAAAATCATGACATAGTTTCATAAGGTGTAATCCCCATGGACATAGTTCTATGACTTAGGTGGTTCTGGCTGTTAAAACGAAATATCTTCAACTTAGGTGACTTATAAACAACAGAAATTCATTTCTCACAGTCTAGAACCCGGGAAGTTCAAGATCCAGATGCTAATAGTTTTGGTGTCTGCTGGCGGCTCACTCTCTGGTTCATAGTTGGCACCATCTCTCTGTGTCCTCACAAGGTAGAAGGAGCCAGACAGCTCTCTGGGATCTCTTTTTTATAAAAGGGATACCAATTCCATGTATAAGGGTTCTACACTCATGATCTGATCACCTCTCAAAGACCCCACCTCCTGACACCGTCACATTGGTGATTAGATTTCTACATATGAATTTGAGGCAGGGGGACATACACTTCCAACCATAGCATGTGGTCTGCTGGAATCGACAATTGCTAGATTTTTCTGGTGACCTGATGGTTGTGCTGGATAGCTCCTATTTGTGTAACAGTGGAACTTTCTCCTCAATCTTCAAAGTAACTCCTTATTCCTGGGAATTTCCAAAGGAGGCCTTACAGGTTCTCATGCAACAGCCTGTCAGCTTCAGTGCCACATTCATCCACCCCCGCTCCCAATCCTATCTACCTTTTCCTGAAAGCAACGTGTTTAAAACTCATGGCATAGACGCGCACTGTCTAGAGACAGACAGACTGCACCTGATCCTGCCTCCAACACATTCCGGTTGGGTGACCTGTTCAAAGTATTTAACCATCTATGGTTAAATTCCTCATCTATGAAACCTAGGACAGTATGTTTATTTTGAAGAGATAATGAAATAATGTTTATGAGATACCTAGCACAATACCTAAGACACAGCAGAGCTTCATAGATATTAGCTACTCTTTTCATCACTGTCAGCACTATTATTATTGCTACAAACCACATCCACTGTATGCGAAGTTGTTTGGTGTCTTCCCTTTCTTGCTTTGTAAGTCAATGTCTATGCCCAGAAAGCGATCTCTGCAAGTGTCCCAGTGTCCCATCCATAGGGTACCAGCATGTTTGGTTTTCATGTCTGACAATAAGTCAACTCTGTGAACATGTTTCTGCCCGGGATTTGAAGTAGCCTGGCTTACACTCAAAATTCTACAGAGTCCCTCTGTGACTAACTTCTGGCCTTCGCTCCTCTAGCCAGAGATGTGTAAACTCATTTCATGGGCTCTTGTCTTCCATTTTCCTCTTCAGTTTTCCTGCATCTTCTCCATATGCAAATCTCCTCTTCCTTTAAATAGAAAACCAGAGTTTCCATGCATATGAGAGAGAGAAAATTAAAGGAGGAGGAAGACATAAGAATTGGGATTTGGGTGTGGGAGGGGGATGTGGAAGGAGAGAAGTTTGATTTACACTAGCAGTTGACAACCAAAAATGCAGGAGGATTGATGCTTCTATTATTAGGACATCCAGTTGGCACCATGTATGTTTTTTATCTCTTTAAACTAGATTCTTAGAACAGAGATTTCTAACCTTTTGGAATTGAGATGGCCAGCTTGAACAATACTGTGCTTGCAGTCTGGATCTTTTTTTTTTTAAGACATGAAAATTCCTTTTATCCCAGTTGTGTAACATTTTGGGCAATCACAAGTGGCACCCACAGAGGTAAAGACTGGGCATAGTGTTGAGAATAAGAATGTGTAATGGATGCCCTTAGACTTTGTAGACACGCTCGATGGACTTTGTACTCTATCATGACTCTTCAGTTTGAGAAGATGGCAATGACCTAGAAGGATGGGCTCAAAGCTATGGAAAGAGAGTTTGTAGGTGATTTATTTACTACACGTGGAACTGTTAGACCCAGGTATCCCTTTCTGAAGCTTAAAAGAGATTGGTGTTAAATCAATAAATGCCTTAATCAATAGTTGTTATGATGTTTACTTTTATTATTTGTTTTGTGAATTCGCATTTTAAAAATACTTTCCCCCCAAAGGAACAAAACAAATTAAGTTTCCAAGAAAGGTGGGCACTTAGGTTTCATGGCTTAGCCAGCAATCTCAAATGCAGATAGAAACAAGAACCAAGGCTGTTTTATACCTTTCTTAAAATAATCTAAAAGATAAGTCCGACTATTAAAAATGTAACTAGTGGCCAGATGAGGTGGCTCATGCCTTTAATCCCCACACTTTGGGAGGCTGAGGCAGGAGTATGGCTTGAACCCGGGAGTCCGAGACTAGCCTAGGTAACATAACGAGACTACTATGGAGGAAAAAAAAAATATATATATATATATTTTTTTTTTTAATACTTTTCACAGTTCTGCCAGTCTCTCAGATTATTTTGGACACACACACACCACACACACATACACACATATATATATATACGTGTATATATATATATAAACGATCCAGGCATGGTGGCTTGTAGTCTCAGCTACTCAAGAGGCCGAGGAGGAAGGTTTACCTGAGCTCAGGAGGTTGAGGCTGCAGTGAGCTGAGATCATCCCACTGCACTCCAGCCTGGGCAACAGAGTGAGACACAGACTCCAAAAAAAAAAGTGTAACTGGCACTTTCGAAAAAGCAGTTTGGCAGTTTCTTAAAAATTAAACTTACACTTTATCCTATGACCTAGCCATTTTAGTCCTGGATATTTACCCAAGAGAAATGGAAGTCTAGGTACATACAAATACTTGTGCATGCATGTTTGCTGCTGCTTTATTTATAATAGCTCCAAACTGGAAGCAACTCAAATCTTTGTAAGCAGAAGAATGGGTAAACACATCCTGTTATACAATGGAATACTACTCAGCAATTAAAAGGAATGAACTGTTGGCAACAAACAGCATTGTAGATTAATTTCAAAATAACAGCACTGAGTTAAAGATGCCAGACCTCCTCCACTCTCCCAAAAAAGTCATACTGCATGATTTCATTTATAGAAATTCTAGGGAAATGTAAACTAATCCATAGTGACAGAAAGCAGATCAGTGGTTGCCTGAGGATGATGGGAGGGCAAGAGGTTGGAGTGGGGAGGAGTGGGAGAGAGCAATTATAAAGGGACATGAAAAAACTTTTGGGGGTGATGGATATGTTCATTATCTTGATTGTAGTGATGGCTCTACAGGGGTATGCATATGTCAAAACTCATCAAATTGTACACTTTAAAAATGCACAGTTTATTGGATGCCAATTATGCCTCAATAAAGCTATAAAAAAAACTTAACAAAAATAATAAAACACTCAATATTTTTACATTTCAAAGCTACCTATCAACAAAAGTTATTCTGCTGGCTCTTAATTTTTATTTAGGGGACCCAAAAATCTCAACCTCTATCAGCATGACCCATGCTAACCACACTAAACACTATCTTTGACCAGGTGCGGTGGCTCAAGCCTGTAATCCCAGCACTTTGGGAGACCGAGGTGAAGGGATTGCCTGAGCCCACAGGTTGGAGACCAGCCTGGGCAACTTGGCAAGACCTCATCTCTACAATAAATCAAAAATTAACCGGATGTGGTAGTGCACGCCTGTAGTCCAGTACTTGGAAGGTTGAGGTGGAAGAATTGTTGGAGCCCAGCCGGTTGATACTGGGATGGCTGAGAGCGTGTCACTGCACTCCAGCCTGGGCGACGGAGTGAGACTCCAACTCCAAGACAAAAAACAAACAAACAAAAAAATACACTATCTTCTTTACTGTAATACCAATGACAACTATTATTAATTGAGCACTTCTGCTGAGCAAGGGCATGCCAATGCTTTGTCTATGTTATCTCGTATCATTCTCAGATAAATTTCCTAGTGTAGGTACTATTATTAGCCCCATTATATAGAAGAGGAAACTGAGGCAGAGAGGTTAGGTAATTTGTCCAAAACAAAGACAAAGTGTAGAGAGACTCACTTCGCAACCGTATACAGTCTTATTCCTGGACTCTTTCACTAATAGGACATAAATACAAATTTACTTGGCAGAGGCAATGAATTAATGCAGGAACAAGTCTGATTGCTATAACCCTGTAGCTTTTTCCCACGCTCTTTGGCTTCTTGGGCCTCTGTGATGCTAATTCTTTGTCTGAGCTTTTAATTCCTCATGGCATAGTTTCCCTGTCTGGTTTCTAGATTCCCTATTGCCCTGGTTATCTTTCTAGATTTTAGGCTACTTGCCTTCATGGTCTTCAATGCCTGCTTTGATGCATAGAGCTTTGCCTGGTGACTTACTCCGTGCATTGAACAGTTACCTCTGCCAGGTTCTTCAAGTACAAGAAATCTTTGTACCAAGAAGGGATGGATGCAGTGCAAGATCAGGATATGTGTCAAAGTCTCATCAAGGAATAAAGGGGCAAAGTAGATAGACAAAAGAAGGGAGGGTCTGGGACAGGAGGTTGGCAGGAACTCAGGTAGAATACAGAATAAGAATCAGCAGAGTGGTAAGGCTGACTTTAGCTGGAAAGTCCACAGGGCAAGAAGGCATCATGGGCCCTGCTGTGTGCTCGGCTAGTAGAACTGGCAGGAAGAGACAGCCAGGCTGGTAGAACAGCCTCTGTGTAACTCCTAAACTTCCCTTTAAAAGGCGAGCTGTCCAGCCATGCATTTAGGAACTGATGGCCCCTAACTCCGGAGCCAGCTTTGCCTGGATTGACAAGGATCGCCAGAAGGCCCTAAAAAATATGGCTTCACAGTCTTTTCACAGTTCTGCCAGTCTCTCAGATTATTTTGGACACACACACACCCCACACACGCGCGCACACACACACACACACACACACACACACACACACACACACACACACATACACACACACACAACACACACACTCTCTCTCTCTCTCTCTCTCTCTCTCTCTCTTTCTGTCTCATCTCTCTTTTTAGGCAGTAGGAGAAAAAAGAAAGATGACAATAAAAACCATATGGAGGCCTCTTCTCAAGTCTGAAATTCTTTGATCTTTTTTTCAAACAGAAGAAAGTACCCTTCCCACTCTGAAAGTATTCCAAATGTGAATTTTTCAGCCTCTAGATGAACAAATTTCTCAGGTACATTTATTACCGTGGTTCACTTCTTCATTCATTTGTTCAACCACTAACTGAGCACTCACTAAGTGCCAGGATCTAAGCCAGGAACTGAAAATACCAAGACAAATTCCCAGTCATTGCCTGCACTAAATCCGCGATCTAGAAAGGGAGACAGTCACACGATGATGATGAGGATTTGCACAAGAATTTAGGAAACTTTAAGAGGGGCTACTTAAGGGAGGAGTGGGAGGGAGGGGAAAAATGAGGTAGATACTCAAAAAAGCGTCTAGAAATCAGGAGGAGGGCCAGTCCTAATTTTCTTAGCAATTCAAAAGATTATTTTTACAGAGCTTGGAGACTCTAATATCTCAAATTCTGCCAGGTTTGTTTTCTGGGAGCCCTTAAGACCATATATCTACTTTAAGAAAAAAAAAGAAAAATTAGAACAATATAATTTAAGCAGAAAGGAAACTCAACAGGTTTTTAAACACAGATTTAAAGTGGTTTTATAAGAGTAGTCAACATAGTGAACTTGTGATCCAAGGAACTGGAACGTCTTCAAGAATCAATATGCTTAAGTATGAATGGGTAGATTAACAGCTTTAGGGAAATTAGGTGTATTCATCCATTTATTCATTCTTTTCTTCATTCAATAAATAAATATATTCCTTGCCAGGCATAGTCCTAGACACCAAGAATTCAGAAACTTAAAAAAATTTGTTTAGTAGGTAGACCATAAACCTGTTGATCTATAGGTGACTTTTATGGAAGATATTTACCCCATGCTACAATGGTGTCTCGGCATTATTGTAAAAATCAGACGACTTCTCTAGTTTGCTCCAATCCAGTGTGATTTTTCCTGTTACTAAAACAGTGCATATTAACGGAAGGACCTTGACATGTAGACCTCTATTTCTAAATGTTTGTGAAGAAGCAGTAAAAATAAGTAAGATCTCATGCACAAAGGACACATTTTTAAATGTTGCTGTCACTTGGTAACCTTATATAATAAAGGATTACTAAATTTTTGCATATAAAATAACAATCACTTAAAAAAATTCGTTTTAACTAAGTTCTCTAAATCTTCAAACAAGGTGATCTTATAGAAATTGGTACCTTTCTCTGAAAAGATAATTTTATCTTTCGGTTTAAAGGGGTTCATACATTTCATTGACTTTGGAAGCTGTGCTGCCAGTTTTATAAGATTGTAAGTATGGTCTTGATGCTCTATGCTAATCCACTATACATCAGGCTGGAAGCTTATCTTGACAGGAAAACTTGGAGCAGGCCTTGTGGAATGATTTTGGCATCACACACTGGAGTGGAAAATATTCACAGGCTGCAACAAAGTCTGGCTCGGGTTGCTGTAGGAAAGGCAGCAACTGGCTGAGAGACAATTAGTGTAGGAAAGTCCTGGGCTCCTTTCTGAGAGGCCTGGAGGATGGTACTGTACACGGAGACGGGGAAGTATCATGGAATCATGTGTGTTTTCATGAGAATTGAGAGGAATGGCAGTTAGGCATGCCAAGTTAGAAAAAGAACACTACCACTGAGCACTTCCATCATGGTCTTTCTAATCCAAAAGCCCTCATGTGCAAAAACAAGGTGCCAAATAAAGTAGGAATGCTGCAGGGGTTTTAAAAGATGAAGCCTAGAAAAACCCTCAGGCACAGGTGTAATGAACTGCCTTTTGTATGTCAACCAGAAACAGAACATAAAGTGACCCTTTCATTTGCTTTGGAAAGGCTTTGAATTTACAATTCTGGTGAAGATGTAAGTGCTTTTTTCTGTGTATGGGCCTTTTTGGTTAGAAATTGCTTTTTTTTTTTTTTTCTTGATTGGAGCACTTGATATTACTTTTAATATGCTTGCAAGCTCTTTGAGGTCTGTCACTGACAAATTTAGCAATGTAGATTTCTAGATAATGGTAGTATAGCCATTTGACTCAAAGTTAAAAAAAAAATGCCAGGGACTTTGTGATAACCTCTTGTGTTACTATCCTTAGGAAAAATGGGAGAACTCATGACTGTTTCACTGGAACCAGAAGTCTAGGATAAAAGTGAAGTTAAGCAAAGTGGAATGCAACCTCATACTTCCTGTCTCCCCATAAACTGTATAATAAAAGAATGTTCACACAATGATATCCTGTAGACCCCACGGAGGTTGGTTCTATGGTTAGATCATGGAGTGTGCAAAATTCAGAAAGGCTAGGGACATTTCCCCAGTCAGATAACTTAAGTGAGGATAAACTGCCACCTATGCAGGAGTTAAGGAAGAAAAGTTGTAGTTATCCTGCCCTCCAAGTTATGGGACAGAGGATGCATAATCTGGAAAGAACTGAAGTAGAATTCAACTGTGAATTCCTTAAGAGCAAAGAGCATGCTTTTGTCTTTGATTTGTCCATGCCTAGAATGGTATCTGGCTTATAGTAAGTAGTTGTTGTTAAACTGAACCAGGTTAGGATTCTGGGCTCTCCTGGGAGTGTCAAACATTGATAGAAAGAGCTTCACTCTTTGAAACCAAGAAGAGGCAGAAAATACGTAAGGAGTCTTGACCATTTTCAAAGAGCTAAAGCAAATAACCTGGAGAAATGACTGTAGCTGAAGGGTACTCCTGAGATATTGGTGGTGTATACTGGTCAACAAGGACAGTGGCTTTCAGAAAGGGTACTTCCAGTGCAACCTAAGTGGGAGGAACTGCAGTTTGGAGATTGCTGGGACAGGTAGTTCAGGACTGCCCAGCAGCATGTCCTGAAATTATATATTAATGCATTCATACTAACAGCTCCAGTGCTGGGCAAAACTACCTTTCAGAGGCTACTCTGGTTAGTTCCAAGGTCTGTTCTTAAGCCCTCATCTCATGCCACAGAAATCTTATAAATTACAATGACTTTAATTATTTTCCAACATTCTTCTCAAATCCCCACCCCACCACTGTCCTGAGTTTTGTTCAGAAGAGTCATATCTACACTCTTTTGATAGACCTATTTACTTTGGGTTGACAGCTGCATAGACCTCAAAATGTGGGTTAAGTTTCTACCAAGAACTTATGCCCATAAGCAATACAAATAATAGAGCCATATGTATGACCCATGATGTGTTTCCTGGGTAGACCTCAGTCTTGGGTATACCAAGACCTCCTTTTCAGGGTGAGAATGACTGCACAAATTGGTTGAAGTCACAGCCTAAGATGAGTAAGTAGGAAAAGCAGATATTTGGGGTATCTGGGAGTCTGGATCTTTCTTTGACCATGGTACAGATATATAAGCTCCATTAATTTTTTTCTTGTAGACATGTGTTGATTCTTGGAAAGTGGCATTATTTTGTTTTGCTTTGTTTAATTTTTTTTTTACACTATGAAAGCTTCAGGGATGGATTTTCTTCTTTTACTGTTTTGGGCAACACACTCTCCTTTCCCTTCATCTTTCTTTCTTCCCACTATTCTGAAAGTATTTACTTTTTTACTGAGAGAGGACATGCATAAGAAGGGAATTCATTTCAGTGTAGTGTTGCTTAAAGGGATATATTAGAAATAGAAATCAATATATGCATAAAAAATAACCAAGGAAGTTAGGTTACATAAATGTTTTGGTATAAATATAATGGGACACTTTGAGAGCTGTTGCTATTTTCTGTTGGTGCTGTAACAAATTACCACAAATGTAGTAGGTTAAAACACCACGCGTTTATTTTTTTACATTTATAAAGGTCAGGTCTGTGTTCTTTCTAGATGGAGGCTGTAGGGAAGAAACTGTTTCCTTACATGTTCTAACTTCTAGAAACCATTTGTATTGTTTGGTTTTTGGTCCCTCTATCTTCAAAGCAAGCAGTGTAACATCTTCAAATCTCTCTCTCGCTCTCTCTAGTTCTCTTTCCCTCTTTTTCTCTCTGAACTATGCTGCTATCATCACATCTACTCCTGTGACTCTGACACTCTTGCGTCTCTCTTGCTGTTATTAGGACTCTTGTGATTACATTGGGCCCACTCAGATAATCTAAAACAATCTACCCATTTTAAGACCTTTAAATTAATCACATCTGAAAAGTCTCTTTTGCCGTACAAGATAACATATTCACAGGTTCTTGGGATTAGAATGTGAACATCTGTCTTAGTCCATTCAAGCTGCTATAACAAAATATCTAAGACTGGATAATTTATAAACAACAGAACACAGTTCTAGAGGTCGGGAAGTCCAAGCTCAAGGCATCAGCAGATTTGGTGTCTGGTGAGGGCTCTCTGCTTCATAGATGGTGCCTTCTTGTTCTGCTGTAACAAAATATCTAAGACTGGGTAATTTATAAACAACAGAACACAGTTCTAGAGGTTGGGAAGTCCAAGCTCAAGGCATCAGCAGATTTGGTGTCTGGTGAGGGCTCTCTGCTTCATAGATGGTGCCTTCTTGTTATATCCTCACATGGTGGAAGGGCAAAAGGAGCAAACAAGCTTCCCCAGGTCTTTTTTTCAAAATGGTATTAATCCCATTCATGAGGGCTCCACCCTCATGACCGAGTCACTTCCCAAAGGTGACTCCCTTCTCTTAATACCAATACATTGGGGATTAGATTGCCACATATGAATTTTGGAGGAACACAAATATTCAGACCATAGTAACATCTTTAGGTCAAGGAGAAATCATTATTTTGTCTACCACAAGACTTTTTTTGACAGTTACTTTTTTTTGACAGCTATTGCACCATTAATTCATGCTATAAGTGTATTCTAGAAGTCTGAAGAAGTTTAGTTAATATTTGATAAGATTTTAGCCAATCATATTCAATTCACATTTTATTGAGTCCATATATAAACTGGTGCTATGGATGTCAAATAATTATAGTAGTAGGCCAAACATATACACACACACACATATATATGAGTTGTTTCTTGATATTTCCTTCCATATAACACTGACAATCATGCATTAATCCTGCTAAGAGTCTAGAAAATGTTAGAGACTATCAGCTAATTGTTAAGACCTTAATGTATGAAGTCTAAACCTAAAAAAAGTAAGATGATTTATATAAATTGAAATGTTGCAATATTTTAAAGATAATTATCAAGAACTGTGACGGTATACATTTTTACTGTACTTACAAGTGAACATGCTAACCTGTCACAGTTTCATGAGTGCTTGCAAAAGACATGAGACTTTTGGGTCAGAGACAAAGACAAAGGCTGGTTTGCTACTTACAGCAATGGTGGTAGCCAGAGTATCAGCGTTTTTGCACTGATTCTCTGAATACCAGTTCCTACAGAATAATGCAAAAAGGGCCATATGACACATGAATAATTAATGGGTTGTGTTACCCGAGAACAATGTTGAATTTAGGGAAACTGCATCTTTTATAAGATTTTGCCCTCTGCTCTGGAGGGAAACATTTCCTCTTTTGCGATTGTAAATAGTGCTGTAAATAAGGCTATTTATTAGGTAAATATTCTTTTTTATTAATTTGTTTTTTTGTTGTTTTTTTTTTGAGATGGAGTCTCACTGTGTCGCCCAGACTGGAGTGCAGTGGCCACTCCTGGCCACCGCAGCCTCGACCTGCTGGGCTCCGGCGATCCTTCTGCCTCAGCCTACCGAGTAGCCGGAATTACAGGCATATGCTACCACGCCCAGCTGATTTTTTGATTTTTGTTGTAGAGATGAGGTCTCGCCGCCCAGGCGGGTCTCGAACTCACGGGCTCAGGCAATCCACTCACCTCAGCCTCCCAAAGGCCGGGATTACAGGCTGAGCCACCGAGCCTGGCTATATTAATTTGTTTTTAAAATTTATTTTATTTTTAAAATGTGGGGTACTAATTCAGGATTAGGTATACAAGTAGTCATTGTACAGGTAAAGTTTAGGCCTCTCTTAGGTCCCCACTTTGCCTGGTTTGAGATCAGGTGCCCTTATTGAGGTTATGTGCCTGCTGCTTCTCCCCTGGCAGTTTCTGACTACTGCCAATCCCTTTCTTATAGTATTATGGTAAATGTTCAGGTCTGCTTATGAGTGAGAACACATGTTACTCAGGTCTTTGTTTCTGTGATAAATCACTGAGTATTATAGACTCTAAATCCATCCAGGTTGCGGGGTATTTTCCATAATTTTATTCTTCTTTATGACTGTGTAATATTCCATTGTGTATACGTATCACATTTTTTAAATCCAGTCCAGTTTCAGTGGGCAGCACGGTTGGTTCCACGTTTTTGCGATTGTAAATAGTGCTGCAATAAACATGTGTGTGCAGGTATCTTTTTTATAGAACGATTTAAGTTCCTCTACTTATATTCCCAGAAGGGGGATTGCTGGATCAGTAAACATTCTTAAATAGTAGCCTAGAATAAAGAATAGTCAGTGCTTTGTTTATAAGACACTCTGAAATATGAGAGAAAAAAATAAAAAAATAATCCAAGCAAGGTGATTTGTCGTCCTAGTTGCTCAGGAGGCTAAGATGGAAGGATCTCCTGAGCCCAGGAGGTTGAGGTTGTGATGAACCGTTATCATGCCACTGCACTCCTGCCTGAGCGCCCCGACTCCAAAAATAAATAAATACACAAGGCTGGGCATGGTGTCTCACTCTTATAATCCCAGTACTTTGGGTGGCCGAGGTGAGAGGATTGCCTGAGCCCACGGATTTGATACCAACCTAGGCAACTTGGCGAGACCTCATCTATACAATAAATCAAGAAAAATTAGCTGGGTGTAGTGGCACATGCCTGTAGTTCCAGCTACTTGGAAAGCTGAGGCAGTAGGACTGTCTGAGCCCAGCAGGTGGAGGCTGCAGTGGCCATGAGGGTACCACTGCCCTCCAGCCTGGGCGACAGAGTGAGATTCCAACTCAAATAAATAAACAAACAAACCAACTAACAAATAAAATTCTCACTCTCCACTTTCCTTGTCTGGGCATGGTGGCTCACACTTGTAATTATAGCACTTTGGAAGGTGTAGGCAAAAGGGCTGCCTGAACCCAAGTGTTCAAGACCAGCCTGGGCAACTTGGTGAGACCTCATCTCTACAATAAAATAAAATAAATAAAACAACCAAACAAATAAATAAATAGTGAATTTTTCACGAATCTATATGAACCTAAAATTATTCAGCTAAAAGACATGGATTTTTAAAATTTTTGATTATTACTTTATTGGTTTTTTTTTTTTGGTGCTGAAAGATTTTTTATTATACATAGACAGAGAACACTAGTCTTGAGAATTAGAAATCAATAAGGAGTAGGAGTGATGACCAAAAAAGGAATGTGAGGGGGTTTCTGGGCTGTTAGTTATATTCTAGTTCTTAATCAGAATGCTTGATGTATAGATGGTTTACCTATTGGTATAAAAAAATGGTTTAGTTTGTAAAATTTATTGAGCTCTCATGTATGATATGTGTATTATATATGTCATACAGGATATAGATTGTTCAATTATACATAAATAAAAGATTTTAAAAATAGCCTTTACTCATATTTTATGATGTCATTATAGCTCTAGGTGATAGTATTTTTGTAAACTGCCCTATTTAGCATAATAAAGCTTGTCAGTTCTTTGTCAAACATTCAGATTAAAAAAAAAAATTCACTGGCCCAAATGAACAAATCTGGGATCCTCAGAAATCATTCCTATTACTTGCAAATTGGGATTTTTTTTTCCATCAGGTGTTTTCACTTTAAGTAAATTTTCTGCAACCTCTCCCAAGAGTATGTCTATGCTACTCGTTAATAGGCTGTAGGGGGACCTTCCTACATTGACTTTTGCAGGTGTGGATGATTTCCTGTCCTGAAGTACAAAGGTGAATTCCTTATCTTTCTAACCTGAACTTAAACACAACTTCACTTTTGAACATTTAACCCTTTCCTCATTCCTGAGGATATCTGCTGGAAGTGTTGAGATGCAATGTTTACTCCAAGATTTAAAAAGAGAAGAAGAAGATAATTGCTATTATGTAATTCTCTTCCCCTCCCTTCCTCCCTCCCTTCCTTCCTTCCTTCTTTCTTTCATGTAATTCTAATTAAGATTAGAGACAAGTTCTGCTTAGAAATAACTCCAAGAAGATTTTATATTTTATTTCCACATTGAAAACCAGTCAAATTTGCTTCAGCCACATTAAATGCACTCAGAAGTGAGCTGCACTTTTTTTCCTAGACGGGTAAAGGGTTGAAAACACATGCCTCTCTCTGTTCCCAAACCAGGTAGACTTGTTCTTCTGGCCCATCCCCTTCACCCCATATGACCCCCAAATAGGACTGGTACATACATAGAATATGTCCTTATCATTCCTTATAGAAAAGTATTAAACTGTTTTCCCCACTGAATTATAAATTCGTGAGGGCAGAGACTGTTTTATTCATGAGTGGACCTCATATATAGCAGTTTTTCAGCAAGTATAGGCTAGATGTATCATCTCTTTCTATTCTCTGTGTGTAGTTGAATCATAGCACCAATCATGTGTTATCATCCTTTAAAAGAAAGAACCTTGTATTATTACTTTTGTGACCACAAAGTCTCCTTGTGCAAAATTAGAGCATAGTGCTTAATCAAAGTTTGTTGATTGAATAAAAGAAGGAAAAAAGGAAGAGAGGTTTTATGTTTGTTTTTTTTCCCCAGAACCTGAAGCTTTTAACTTTTTACTCTAGACTGTCTTCTAAGAGGAAACCGCAGGAGGTATAGTTATTTATGGGCTGTAGGACATCAAAAATTCTTTTACTTGCTCTAATTTCAGCAATCTCAACTCAAAGCACAGACTCTACTTCTAACACTTTTATTTCTTCTGTTTCATAAAAAAAAAAAAGAAAGAAAGAAACCACAGTGAGATCAACTAAAACATGGTCAAGCTTTTAACCATTTACTACTTAGTGAAACTACACCAATCCCTCTCTCCTGCCCCTGTTGCCCCAGTTCTTTGCACACACCATAACATGTCCTTTTCATATTTTCCCATTCTCATGGAAGGCATGAAGAGACATGAGCTTCCTTTTTGAGTCCCTAGTGTAACCCAGCTATTATTATATCAGAGTCAGACAGTGGGGGAGCTTTAAGGACAAGAAGTATACAGAACTGTTTTTAGACGATTGTTCTTATTTTACCTTTGACAGGCCTCTGTACAAGTGATGAGCTGATTAATGCCAGAACCTAGATCATGGAATAAGACTGAAGAAACTGACTGAGGCGATTATATAGGCAACACAAGGTGAAAAAGTAATTCAGTCCAGTTCAAACCAGTATTTATTGTGTGACTATATTAGGCATTGTGATGAACCCTTTGGAAATACAAGGGAGACCCCCCCAAAAAAAACTTGGAATTTATTTATAAAATATTGTGTATTTATTCTTACACATTTAAATGTCAGTCACCTTCAAAATTCTTTCTGTCTGATGCAATACACCTATTGGGATGCTTTTTCCACTGCTCAAAACAGTTTTTTAACTCGTCAATTTTGATGCCTTTTAGTGCTTCTGCCGTTTTTTATTTTATGTAATACATGTTGGCAAAACATTTCCCTTTGAGGACTTTTTCCACTGGGGAAACAAAAAAAGAAGTTGCTGGGGGCAAGATTGGGTGTATAAGGAAGGTGGGGCATGGGAGTCATGCTGTTTTAGGTCAAAAACTGCTTAACACTCAGCATGGTATGGTCAGGTTGTTTGTGTAAATTGCCCATCATGAAATGGGCAAACATGTTGAAAGAATGTCCAAAAATAATTTTTTTTTCACTGAAGTCCAACGTAGCCTCTCACAACAAGGCATGCTGGTACACTGCTGCTGATGGGTTCCTAGAACACTTACTTATTATTATTATTTTTTTTGATTTGGAGTCTCATTCTGTTGCCCAGACTGGAGTGCGGTGACCGCTCCCGGCCACCGCAGTCTCGACTTGCTGGGCTCCAGCGATCCTTCCGCCTCAGCCTTCCAAGTAGCTGGAACTTCAGACACTTACCTATTGAGGGAAGCCTGCAATACAAGGGGCCCTTCAAAAAATAATTTCAGTTTTTTTGGTGTCTCCCCTTGTATAATGATTAGGATATAATCATTAATTTCAAGGGGCCTACAAATTCTAGTTGGAGATACAGACACATGAATGACTAGCTAAAATAATCAAGAGAATAAAAATATTATAATAAGTTGACATAAAAATCAAGTATTCTGGAAACAACAAAGAAAAAATATATTTTGATTGGTAGTATTGGAATAATGTTCTCAATATTGATATCAGGATTATAGTATCAAATATGACCCTATTAAAGGAGATAGTGTTTTTAAATTGGCTTTTGAAAGATGAATAGACATTCCATAAATGGAGAATGTGGGAGAGTGGGGGAATTGGAGGTGGGGGAATTACTTGGGGAAAGCAATTGAATCATTTAATGTGGAGAGGAGGCGTATGAGACTGGAAACATAGAGATGAAGCCAGATTTATTTAAGAAATATTTAAACACTCATTGTACTCCAATGTTTTCTTCCATGGAAAGTCATTTCCTATAGGTGCATGATGTGAAACCAGAATATTAAACAGTATGTGTAACGACTCTATCTGTCAAATATCCCTGCCCTCACAGAGTTTATCTTCTAGTTTGGGCATGGGAGTGTCAGGACTGCCACCAAAGAAATAAAAGAGCTGCAGAGTTACGTTATGGAGCAAAATAAAGTAGATAGCAGTTTCAAACAGTGAAGTCCAGGAAGGCTTTCTGAAAGAGTAACCTATGATCAACAACTTGGTAAGGGTCAGAAAATGTTTCTGGGGAAAGAGTGATCTCACAGAGAGATCAGTGAATCCAGTGATTTTAAATATGACTCCCTTTTAAGAAATAATGGCCTCTTAATAAGATAAAATCTGGAGACTCTTAAGTTTGAAAAGTCAGGGGTGGCAACTGTTCTATCAGATTATCAGAAGATATTCCTTCCAATGTAAAACCTTAGAAGCTACCCATCACCACGGCCTACTGGCCCTCTGAGAGTAACTTCTAAAAGCTATGGAATTTTTCTAAAACATAACTTCAATTTTATCATTCTTACTCTCAAAATATTCAGTGGATCTCTATTTTTAAAGAAAAAAAACAAAACTAAGAGTAATAATATAGCAGGACGCCAGGCTCAGTGGCTCAGTCTGTAATCCCACACTTCGGGAAGCCAAGGCAAGTGGATTACCTGAGCCTGAGGGTTCAAGACCACCCCAGGGCAACTTGGCGAGACCTCATCTCTACAATAAATGAAAAATTAGCCAGGCATGGTAGCACGCACCTGTAGTTCCGGCTACTTGGAAGGCTGAGGTGAAGGTTCGCCTGAGCCCTGCAGGTCAACACTGGGGTGGCCGTGAGTGTGTGTGCCACTGCCCTCCAACCTGGGCGATGGAGTGAAACTCCAACTCAAAAATAAAATAATAATAATAATAATAATATAGCAGGAGTTAAGAGCCCCCAGATGCTCAGGGCCAGACCCACCTTCCCAATTCTCTAGGTGTCCTTTTACAAGCATTATGAGGAATTCCAGAAGCCCTGAGTGCTCTGGCAGTCAAGAGAGGGTGCCCGGGAGATCCGAGGTGTTTTGGCTGAAACTACCCTGTCATGGATTCCAAACCCGCAGGGTTAAAGAAAGGGTCCTAGGACTCTACATATCCCAGAAGATCCATGTCCCCTCTTCCTGCATGACTCAAGACTCATTATTACCTTGATCATCAGTGAGGCCATCAGGATTTATCTAATTTTATCTTTAACTCTATTTCACTGCCTCTAAGGCCGACGTGACCCAGTAGTACCACAACTCCACTCTTACTATCCCTATAGCTTTGCACATCCCCATTTAGGACCCCACTTCTCATCCCTTTCCAGTGTTTGCAACTCTTCCACTCTGACTCTTGAAACTCATCATCAGTCATCAGCAAAGTTCCCTGATATCTACCACCTCTTCTGTCAACAGTCTCTTACTTCTGATCCCTTTACTTCACTAGCTGAAAAATACGGTTTTCTCCTGAAGACACTGCTTCCCCTGTCAATTGATACCTCTTTTTATTTCTGTCTCACTATTGCATAAATGTAGGTTAGTTGCCATTCTTGCCGCTTGCTATTTCTAGACCTTATTTCTTATTTCTGATTATAAACCCCAACTTTGAGTCTGAAGTCATCAAGCCATAAACTACCTACTATATCCTCCTTGCTGTAGTCATCTAAGGCACCTGGGGTCACTCTACCTAATTCCTTGGACATTTGAGTTCCTGGCTGATTGTCACTGTTTCCAACATTGTCATAAATCTTGGTGATTTTATTATTCTTGAGAAAGATCCTTCCAATCTCTTGTTCCTTTTGCTTCCTCTGTTCTAATGAGCTTATCCTCTACCATACCTCAGCCATTGGTTCCTTTGTCACAGCCAAAACCTTATCATTACCAATAACTGCAACCTCTCTATAATCTCAGTTACAAGTTCTCACTGTCTTTTCACCGTCTCCTGAGTTTCCAACTCACTCTTCATTCTAAAATTCCTCCCTCCTCATAGATTCTGCCATTCATTGATCTTATCATCTTTTCCTTGTGTTTTATTCTTCCATGTCTTCACATCTCTCCTTTGCTAGTTTATATTCTATTGTCTGATATCATCAGAAGTAGAATAAAAAAGTGGGACCAAAAGGTGTTTGCAAGTGTTTGTTTGACATTAATCTAGAGAAGAATTCTGTTACTGTGGGTAAGGCCAAGAGGGGGTATGGCATGGAGAAACACTCAAGCCTGTTCCCAGTCTCTCATCAATTGTCCAAGAATCCCATTTTGGTTCTAAGCTTGCACATCCTACAGGGGAGAACCAGAACTTGCCAAGGAGTTGTGTCCTTAGGAGGCACATTAATGAATCTTGATACTCATGTATGCCTGTTGGCTGGGCAGAATAGAGTAGTTTACTTTCTACCCCAAGTAGTTCAAATTTCTTCCTATCCACATGCATCCTCTTCCTGAGGGAACTCTGGTAAAGACTATTTTCTTTAGGGATTTTGTAAAATTCCAGAGACATTTTTGTGCCCTTTATGGATAGGAGTCACTGACTGAGGCTCAGTTGCTTACTCCTGAATTTGGTTTTGGGAGTTAGGACAGGCTTCACACAAAGGAGGTGACATTTGAACTTGGCTTTGAAGGATTAGTAGGATTTTGCCAGAAGTGACATAAGAATTCTCACTGGCAAGAAAGATAATTACTAATAATTTTTTTCCTGCTTCATTATATTAAGGAAAATTTAGACCTCTACTCCTATATATTAATACATCATATGTTTATGACTCAAATAAATATGATTAACTAGATAAAATCCCACTTTATAAGTCCCCCCTTTTATGTGAAAAGTAAATATTTTTAAGAAGGAGGTTTGATTTATTTACATTTTTAATTAAATGAACATTACAGATAAAGATGCTACACCACTCATCTTCCTAGGAAAAGAAAATATTGCAATGTAATTAAAAGGACGCCACAAATTATAATTACATTTGAAATTTAATTATGACTAGAATACTTCATCCTTATGCACACTGACACCTTGTTGATACATAACCTTTAAAGTATTTTTATTATATTTACTCTAAGATTTTAATCTGCAGACTAAATAAAATCTTTAGATTCCTAAGAAGTATTAGAATTCAGCACAGAATACAATATGCTATTTTTTTCTGAAAAAAGTGCTGTGTTTTAAAAGTCCGCTTTTGACCACTGCTAAATATTATTACAACTTCCAGCTGAAAATACTCTAATAATCTCTAGCAGAGATGGTTAGCATAATAAAAAAACATTCTTAGCTAGGGATAACATCCTTTGGTTCTTACTGATAGGATTAATTGTCTTCTAAGTTGAAAGGACGCGAGGAATTCCAATACATATTTTGGAATCACAGCGAACTGTCCCCTCTCTCCCCTCCATACATAATATATGTATATATTAAGGTGTTTGTGTGTGTATCTATTACAATTACATGATGGAATTTCTTCCGCAGTGAGCTCTGGTTAAATACATTTGCTATACTTAACTTCCTGTGGCACCATCTGACACTTCTCGCAGCTTAGAAAACAATAACTTTCACAGTAAAAATGATTTAGCTACAGCATAATGTGCTGTGCTAGAAATGTTTTGAGATAAAGATTTCCAATATGCAATCATTATTAGCTTGATTTGGAAAATTTGTGTGATAAAAACTATTTGAAGAATTGCCACATTAACTTATCTGGTGTCAAAGAATATGCTTAATATAGATTGAAGTTCTTTATTCATGAGTAAAATTCTGAATTCATAGCCTTTGTGGAAATGTTTATTTTAAAATACATGTTTGATAATTAAATATATATAATTATATATATATATAAAACTTATGTGCTAGGTATCTCCTAAATTTTGCAGAGTATATGTTAGCCCTAATTTACTACAATTATTAAATTTATTGGTCTTCAAGGCTGTAAAAATACAGGGCTTGCTTTTATAAACTCAAGAGGAAAAATACAAAGCAACAAAGTTTGATCATCTAAAATTGACTCATTTTCATTCTACTGAGTTTGAACGTACATGCCTCACTTAGCCCCTCCTTATTGAACCAATTTTCACCAGACAACTTCTGCTCCCAGATGAACTGAATTTCTACAAATGGTCTGCCTCTGTGGTCCTCTGTATAGGCAAACCTCTCATTGAAGTCCTTATCTCTTTTGAAGAGACTTCAAAGGTCCATTGAAATCCAAAACTTTCCTTGAAGTTAAGTCAAGTTTTGCCTGTATTAGGGCTGCAGGATTTCATCCAGAAAAGCCTAGGTGGTTAACAAGGAAAGAACATGTTAACCTGGTTGGATTTCATCACAAGTGGAATTTGGTCTGACAATTTTGGCTCTGTTAGGGGGTTTAAAGCATATTCAGCTGTGGAAATGATAAAAGGATTCTCCTACCTGGTTTTATAGCACAATAGCTGAAAGACCAGCAGGTATTTCCAAGCATCTTTTAGTGTATATCCCAAACTGCTACACCAGCTGGAACTTCAGTGAATGAAATAACCCTGCTGTTAAAGCATTTGAATCCCAGTCAAAGTCGTTGACAGTAAAAATCCAGGTGGCTATGCAAATCGGTCATTTCCTTAAACAGTAATTTGAGTTTCACTAGGTGAGCCCTGCTAATAATGACAACCAATATCTGTGTGGCATGTTTCAATTCACTGAACAACTTTTATGTATATTATCTCAATTAGTCTTCACTAAAACTCTACAAGATGAAGAAATGGAAGTTCAGAGAGATTAAGTGACTTGCCCAACGTTACACAGGTAGTAAGTGGTAAGCCAGGATTTGAACACAGACGTAGGAACACAGGGGGCTTCCATTAGACTATGAATGACTGCTGGTACAGATGATTATTGATTCAAAGATTTTGATTCAAAGAATCAAGTTGCTTTGTCTTCTTCTGGGAGAACTATTTCTACAGGTCCCTTTTTAAAAATAGAATAGTGCATCCAACTGAGGTGCTTACTGAAGGCAAAGGGAATGCAGAATGGATAATGCGAAAAGGTGGTTATAAATATTAGCTATGAATACATAACCAGTTACAGAAATGAAGGCTGCAGTTGTCATGAGCATTTCCTTCCTATTTTCTTATGAATATGTTGGTGAGTATATATACATATGTTAAGAATTGCCACATTAGCTTATCTGATGTGATATTTTTGTATTTTTTTACTTCTTATTTCTTTATTTTATAACATAAAATGTATTGACTTTGTACCAGTAAAGTATTGTTAACTTTATATAATAGTATTTATATAAGCTATGGAATATAAGAGGAGTAAACATTGTTCAGGAACTTTACCTCCTCTTCTGGGGAAGGGGCAAGTGTGTTTTAGTTGTACGCAGAATAGTACTACCCTGTTAGGCAACATTATGACTTATTTATTTTGCTTATTTGGAGATTAAGTATGGTTTGAGGCGATGTGTGCTGCTAAGTTGACAAACAATAAACTTGTGATGGTTAATTTATACATAAACGAGATTGGGCTAAGGGATGGCCAGATACCTGGTAAAATATGATTTCTGGTTGTTGTCTGTAAAGGTGTTTTCAGGAGAGACTGGTATTTGAATCAGCAGACTGAGCAAAGAAGATCACTCCCATCAATGTGAGTGGGCATCATTTAACCCATTGAGGGCCTGCATAGAATAAAATGTTGGAGAAAGGGTGAATTTGTTCTCTTTGCTTGAACTGGGACATCCATCTTCGCCTACCCTTGAACATCAGCACTCTCAAGGGCTTTCAGACTCAGACCAGGACTTCCACAACTGGCCTTCAATTTTTAAGCATTTGGTCTCAGACTGAATTACACCACCAGCCTGCAGGTGGCAGATCATGGAACTTCTCAGTTTCCATTATATATGAAGAGGAGGGGAGGGAGGGGAGCAGAGGGGAGGGGAGGGAATCTAGCTATCTACATAAAGAGAGATCTATCTAGGCATATATTTCTAAATCTTCTAAATTTATAAGAAAAGCTGGAAATTCTGATTTTTATGGAAACCATCCCAATTTTTAAATGTTAGCAACGGTTAGTTTGAATCATCATTCTCAACTCTTTATTCCTCCTGTAGCAGATTTGTACACTGATACCCTTTGCCATGTAACTCTTTAGGACTTCCCTGTAGAATAGATAGGGTATACAACACTTGCCTCATTGGTTTTGGATTTGGCCATGTGATTTGGATTGCCCAGTGAAATGGGCTGTGGTTTTAAGAAGTGCCTTTTATTTCCCATCTCTTGTGTTCCTGCATTTACCTGGAGAGAGGCTTTTCCTGCAGTCCCAGATGGAGAAGACACGTGGAGCAGACTGGACCTGACCTGCAGGTTGGATCCAAGCTCAGTCAATCCCAGCAGATGCTAGTGGATTCCTGTTGAGCCCAGCAAAGCCCCAGCCAACAGGAAAACTTGTGAATAAGAAATAGATGTTTATATTTTAAGTCATTGAGATTTGGGTTTTTTTTTTAAATTAGCAGTTATATTGCAGCAAAACCTGACAAATTAAAACATTAAAAAACAAAAACATTGCAGTCTAAACTAAATACATTTGCAGACTGAATGTAGCCTGTGGGCCAGTAGCCTGAGAAATCTCTGCAAATTCTAGCCTTTACATGTCTGGAAAAAACTTATGCTAAATGTTGAATACAAAGAATATTTTGAGCAAAGAGGGTGTGACTTTAAGGGACTCACAAAATCTCTGTGTTTCTTGTCATGATAAATATATAAACCAAAGGCATATAACTAATTGAAGGTGAAGTAAAATGAAAGATTTTCCTTGTCATTTGCTGGGATTAACAGGATCAGCCTACATTTTACTCTTAGATAAGGAATCTGTTTTCTGTCATCCATTTTTGTTACAGTCAACATTTTTAGGAGTACCTGAAGAAAGCCAGAAAGTTGGTGCTTATATTTAATACTTCATCCTCCTTCATGCTAAAAGAGCAGATTTAATTATTGAAAGAAATATCCCATGTTTTATTAGGTCTTGGGAAATGTAGCCATTTATTTTACAGTGCCAATGTCACCTGGGGAATTAAACAAGATTTACTTCTCTGAGGAATTCAGGAGGAAATTAGCCTAGGCAGACCTATATCAGAGAGAAAGGATGTCTGTAATCTCCAATCACAAATATATAAACTTGCAGGTGCCTTAGTTAGAGATGACTCTATGGGAGAGTGTCACATCAGATCTTCTAGGATCAGTTACCTCCCTCTAAGCAAAGGCTTCCATACATAAGACAAGAGCAGCTCTGCACTTGGTCTAATCTGGACATGACCGGGGTCCTTCAAACGAGCTATCTTATCACTATAAATATCTGACATAAGAGCACAAGACAGTACTGAGAGCACACTTGAGCATGAACCCACTCTCTGTTGATCTCTCACAGCTCCCCCAGGCTGGTATAGCCTAGTCCATCTTATAGCAATGGAACTAGTAGAGCGGTCAACTACCCAGACTTCCTTGTGAGTTAGCTGATCCCTAAGCCTGTTAGCAGTTCTATCCTGTTACCCAAATAATTATTTCATTTTAATTATGATATGTGCCACAAAGGAGAAATACATGGTGCTGCAAGACTGTATTATTATAGGCCCTAGCTAGACTGCAACATCAAGAAAAGATCACAGAATCAATAACATTTAAAATGACACTTGAAGGACAGGTGGGTGGTATTTAGCCCGAGAAAAGGATGGGCTTATGGGGTTATGTAGGATGTGTGTGTGAGAGAGAGAGAATATTTGAAGTTCTATGCTAGTGTTTTATAAGGGAATTACAAGGTTTGAAAACGTGCCCCATGAGATGATTCTGGTTTCTTCCTCATCCCCAATTTAAAACGATGTTCTTTACGATGGACAGAAAAGAACATTTGAAGAGGTTAAACATTGTTGGACAAAATGTGAAATAAAATCAATAAGCATTATGGCTAAGAGCCTGGAAATGAATATCAAACAGACCTGGTTTAAATCACAGTTCTCTACTTACTGGCTTTATGACCTCAGGCAAGTTACTTGTTTAACCTCTCCAACCCTCCTTTTTTTCATCTGCAAGGCAGATAAAATAATGCATATCTTAGAGTGCTACTGTAAAGATTAGATGGAACAATCTATGTAGACCACTAGGCATTGTGACTGTCAGACTACAGGCATTCAGACATTGGCCCAGAAAGGTCAGCAGGTTCTATCTGTGGTAGACCTCAGGCCAGAATGAATGAGGTTTTAATTGGTAATAATATTATATTTGTAAAGGTTTAGTCCATGTATAAGCAACTCATTTATTTATTTATTTATTTATTTTTGAGTCAGAGTCTCACTCTGTTGCCCAAGATGGAGTGCAGTGGCATGCTCATGGCCACCGCAGCCTCGACCTGCTGGGCTCAGGAGATCCGCCTCAGCCTTCCAAGTAGCTGGATCTATAGGCACACGTCACCACGTCCAACTAATATTTTGATTTACTGTAGAGAAGAGGTTTTACCAAGTTGCCCAGGCTTGTCTCTAACCTGTGGGCTCAGTCAACCCTTTCGCTTCAGCCTCCCAAAGTGCTGGGATTACAGTCTTGAGCCATAGCACCCAGCTACAACTCATTTATTAAGACTTCATATTTGCCCTTAAAATTATTCTATTTTCTTTTAGGCAAATATATTTATTTCCTAGGACTGTATAACAAAGTACTATGAACTGTGTGTGACTTAAAACAACAAGAAGTGCTTTTTTCACATTTCTGGAAGATAGAAGTCCAAAATCTAGCTGTCAGTAGGGTCATGTTGCTTCAGAGACTGAATAAATCCTTTGTGTCTTTCCCTAGCTTCTACTCAGGCTGTCATTCCCCGGCCTTCCTTGTCTTGCTGCTGTAGCACTTTTATCTTTGCCTCTGCTATCACATGGCATTCTCCTGTGTCTGTCTCTGTCTCCTCTTCCTATAAGAACTCCTGTCATATTGGATTAGGATCCAGCCAGTGACCTCATTTGAATTTGATTACATATGTAAAAACCCTATTTCCAAATAAGGTCACATTTAGAGGTACTGGCAGGTAGGTCTTATCATTTTGAGGGACACAATTCAATCTCCAATAGTAGATGAGTGAGTAGTTACAGGTCAGAGCCTACTTACCAGTGATTTAGAAGATTTTTTTTATATAGGAAATTGAGATTTCTAATCATATATAATTGAGGTGCCTCATTCTTCTAGTTCTTAGAGTTCTAGATTATCTGGACTATCAAATTAGGATTCTGATTACTTGTATTTTTTCCCAGTTCTAAAAGTCTTCTTGGGAATAAACTTTGACTTTGTCAAAATGTTCTTGCCTCTTATGATGAAGAGAAAGGAGGGTAGGAGAAATCTATGCACTATAAGAAGTTAATTGTTTTCAAAAACTAGTTATACTAGAAGCAGGATGATATAAGATAATCTATTAGCTTGACTATAGATTCTCTAATATAGCTCCTTTTAATGGGTTTTATTGGAAGGTTCATGGTATTTTGGTTGGCCTCAGATTAAACCTATGTTATAACATTGAGTGTTCCTGCTTTGAAGGGAACTTCTACTTTCTGAACTCTTTGTTCAGTCAGTGTGCTTGGGGTTCCTATTGTAGAGTTTATAGTGATGAGGTCATATACAGTCTCATAAAGGGATTAAAAATGATGTAGGATTTTAAAAATCAAGGAACTTTCCTTCTTTGGGCTAATGTTTAGAATCTTGTCATCATATACAGAAAAATCTGGTTTCAGATCCAAAGTGCAAAAGGCAGCCAAAGTGTTTATGTATTCTTGTTCATATGCATTGCCATAGTCTATGTGATGCTCCATCAATGTGCTTAATGCCTGTTGTGCGAAGATAGGAACGGCTCGTTCTGCACACATGGATCTGCTATAAATAAAGGTGGATGAGGACAGAGTGATACCTTCAGTCTACAGTCAAGATCCTGAAGGGAAATTAGGGGCCATCATTTAGTGAGCAAAGAGCGTGACTTGATCTCAGTCTACCCCATGCCAGCCCATTTGTTCTTTTAAAAATAAAATGCTTCCTTCAAGTCCTACTCTCAGGCAAAGTCTCATTTGCCTCAAACAAAAGGGCCAAGTCCTTTTTCAATAGATTAGAGAAATTTATATTTAAGCTGGAAAATTTCACATGTTATTTATTCTCCCTCAGCGCAGATATTTTACGGGGAGAGATACAGGGACTTCAGTTGAAAGAATGACTACAGCCTGTGTTTCCTTAGGAAGGAAAAATCATTGCATGTCAGGATCTTGGAGATTTAGTCCCCGGGCAGAGATTCACCCACGGATTCCCTTAAAAACATAATATGAGAAGACAATACCATGCCAGCAGCTCCTTTGAATTGCCACTGGGGGAAGATTTGTTATCCAGGAGACTTTAGCCTGTGGGTCTACTAGTTTTCTTAGCTTGAAGGTTTTAAAGCCAGAAGTTGAACTCTGGAAGGAATGATAATGGAGGACTTAAAAGTATTACCATGGGTTTAACTAGAAAAAAAAAAAGAGAAATCCAGTCTCTTTAACCTAGGACTTGAATTAGCTTTTCAAGTGTCTCCTTTATCTCAGTTACATATCCTTCTTACTATTTTTGTTTTGTTTTGTTTGGCTTGTTTTTGTTTGTTTGTTTTTTTGCCAAGTAAATTTTTTAAAACCAAAGTAAAAATATTGTCAAATTTTGGGCAAAAACTCTGGAGATTAAAAATAAAAAAGATATGACAATATAAAGAA
Organism: Cephalopachus bancanus; assembly: GCA_027257055.1. Taxonomy (NCBI): domain Eukaryota; kingdom Metazoa; phylum Chordata; class Mammalia; order Primates; family Tarsiidae; genus Cephalopachus; species Cephalopachus bancanus. The sequence goes on along the minus strand of JAPVLO010000009.1, from coordinate 7,829,687 downwards.
ATGCAAGTGAAAAATAACTAAAACTGGAGGGATTTCAGTTTAAATAAAAAATTGAATAGTAAAAAGTAAAAGAACCATATGCTCAATTAAATGAGTAATGATAAATATAGTTAAGTTGTTAAAGTATGAATAAAAGTATTAATTTGTTTTAGTGGAGAATTGTTTGTAATGATTAGCTAGAAAAACACTGGAGGAAAAGAACAGAGGTTATAGAAGAGAAATATGTCAATACTGACAAAAACAGAATTTTACTTTATTTTTGAGTCAGAGTCTCACTTTGTCTCACATGCTGGAGTGCAGTGGCGTGATCACAACTCACCGCAACATTGACCTCCTGGGCTCAAGTGATCTTTTCATCTCAACCTCCGGAGTAGCTGGTACTATAGGTCCACACTACCATGCCTGGCTAATTTTTTTTTATTTCTTTGTAGAGACAAGGTATCACTATGTTGCCCAGGTTGGTCTTGAACTCCTAGACTCAAGTAATCTTTCTGCCTCAGTGCTGGAATTATAGGTATGAGTCACTGTGCCTGACAGCAATTTTTTAAAAAATTAAGGCATAAAATTTTGAAAAGTGAGTTGTCTTTCTTTCCTTCCTTCCTTCCTTCTTTCCTTCCTTCCTTCCTTCCTTCCTTCCTTCCTTCCTTCCTTCCTTCCTTCCTTCAAGTATTAACCAGAAGGTCTAAGAAGTGTCTTGCAGTAGTTCAAAGTCAAGAGCCAACATCAATCACCATCTAGGTCAACTTAAAGTGTCCTTGATATAAGGGGACTGAGAATATCCAGGCTTCCTTTGTAATTACCCTTCCAAGACTGGTACTCCCTGAAGTGTTCTTTGATGGCCTTTGGGCTAATATTTTTAGGACAAAAAGCCATGGGCATTGGCCATTTTCTTTTAAATCTACCAGAAGTCATTAGTCTTCAGGTCAAGAATTTCTTACCTGTTATTTTAAGGCAAGACTGTGTTACTTTATTATTACTGATATATGTTGTGGTTATTAAAGTTATTTTTGTTATTATTATTAGTAGTAGTGGTGGTATTCTTGTTTTATAACTGAGAAACTGGGGGTAAGTGACAGACTGCAAGTCATACAGCAAATAGTGGGGCAGAGCCCATGTACTGGAAACTCTGAACCCTCAGGATAGAATCAGGTCTGAGATGGCTAGTCCAGTGCTCTGTACAACATTGTCTTCTCAGTATCTGATAAGGCTTTTGTATGTGTTGGAATTAAACTGCCCAGAGAAAAGTAATGAAAATTCTATAACGTTTAGGAAATAGGATTTTTTGCGGGGGTGGGGTCTATAAGGTTTAGGAAATAGGATTTTTTGCGGGGGGGAAAGGTGTCTGATGCTCACCACACCTCCCTGCCAAAGGAGAAGTATCAGAGAGCAAGTGTACCTCCCTCTCCTCTTAACTCTCTCTTCTCTCTCTCTCTCACTCTGGCTCTTGTTAGACATCAGGTGCCATGTCGGGGGAGGTGCCCAGCAGTTATAGGACTCTGAGGTAACAAGGTAGGTATTTGGAAGCAAAAAACTTGCCTAGAAAACTTTTGAGTTTGCTTTTAATTGTGTAAGTAATCTCAGTTCCTGGGAGTAGGAATCGTGGGCCCCTATCTCTGCTCCAGAATTGGTCCCAGCATTCCCCTCACAACAAAGTTAATGAAAAATAGAGTCCAATGGTGTGCAGCAGATTTTAAAGACCAATTTAGACAGAGTTTTCCGTGGGATGAGCAATGGTTAGCAATATTTATCACAGAAAAGCCCAAATCTTGATCAGTGGCCAAACAGAGAATAGTCTTATGTATGTGAAGGATATTAGGACTGGCATGAATTTTGTTACCATGTCTAAGTGTTGAATTATGGTTTGGCTGGGTTGTCCAAAATCCCCAGACTGTCTGCAGTAGGACTGCTAGATTTAGCAAATAAAAACACAAGATGCCCAGTAAAATCTGAATTTCAGATAAACAACAGATTTAAAAAATATAAGTATGTCCCAAATATTGCATAGTATATACTTATACTGAATGAACATCCACTGTTTATATGAAATTAAAACTTAACAGGATGTCCTGTAATTTATCTGACAATCCCAGTCTGGAGAGAACTCTATATTCATCTGGAATAACTCCGGATCAGATGACAGGTGATTTCACTGACATTAGAATGGGAAACCTATCAGCAGAGGGTGGATTATTTGAGAATGACTACCTTGTTTTGAAAATCTCCTTTATTCACTTAAAAGAGGGGAAGAAGTCTTTGATACAATGTAGGACTCTGAAATGTTCTTTCTTCTCTTCTTCTTCCTCCTCTTCCTTCTTTTAACTACTGACTACTATCTAATAGTTGTTTTTCTTTTTCTTCTCCCATCCTCTCTGCTTCCTCCTCCTCCTCCTCTTTTTTCTCATCCTTTTCCACCTCCTCTCTTCCTCCTCCTCTTCCTTCTCCTCCTTCTTCTCTCTCTCTCTTTCTAAATTTTGTCTTGGATACATTGAGGTAAGTGTGATTCACACATAGTGGTCATAAAACAGTAGGTCATAAAATAGTAAAAGAGTAACCTTTTGCAGGGCAATATTTTATATTAAGAAGATAGCTACTGTGACCTGAAGTTGGGAAATATGAGAGCTTTTGATGGTAGGAGATAGAAAATGAACATAGGGAGTAGTGATTACATTGTTGTTTGTGAAAAATTAAGCCCAGCAATTATTCTAGCACCACTTATAGTTAGGACATAGTCTTTCCTCCTTGTTGCAATTGTAGGATACATTTGTAAACACAGGAAGTTGTATTTTTTATTATTATTTTTCAATTGTGTTTATTTATTATAGAGACAGGGCTTACTCTGTCACCCAGATTGGAGTTCAGTGGTCAATTATAGCTCACTGCAACCTCAAACTCCTGGATTCAAGCAGTCCTCCCTCCTCAGCCTCTTGAGTAGCTAATACTACAGGTGTGTGCCACCACACCAGGCTGCTTCTTCTTCTTATTATTATTATTGTAGTATTATATTATGATTATGATTATTATCATTATTGTAGTGATAGGAGTCTCACTATGCTATCCAGGCTGGTAACAAACTCCTGGTCTTAAGCAATCCTCCTGCCTTGGTCTCCCAAAGGCATTGAAAAAAGTTATAGTTTTAGAGTGTAGTCTCATTCACAGAGACATTGGACCTCTTATCCTGATTTGCCATATGGTAATTGGCATTTCCTTATATATCCCTTGCTTTTTCTATCTCACAACTAAAAACTTTTATTGTTCTGTTTTCTAAAATAGTTGTACCTTTGGAAGGGTGCAACTAAATCCGTTAAGTCAATGTATTGTCATTTTTCAACTTACTACTTTTTCCCAGACAATAATATCTTTTAAAAAAAATTTAGCATCACATCCCACCCAGCCTATGCTTAGTATTGAATGGAAAGCTGCCTTTATTCTGCATCGCTCTTGTCATCATATTGGTCCTAAACTGTAGTCTATAGTTCTGAGGAGACTCATAGTCAGTTCCACTGTGATAACAGAATATTACAGACTGGGTGGGATGGTAGCAGCAAACATTTATTTCTCACAGTTCTGGAGGCAGGAATTTCAAGATCAAGTACCAGCATGATTAGGTTTTTGGAAAGCACTCTCTTCCTGGTCATCTTTTCATTGTATCCTTACATTCAAGGAGAAAAAAAGAAAACTTTCTCATCTCTTCTTATATGGGCACTAATCCCATCACTAGGATATCCTCATAAACAATCATTCCCAAATTTTCCATCTCCAAAGCCCATCCCATTGGGGATTAGGGCTTTTCAGCTATGAATTTCAAAAGAACACAAACATTCAGCCCATAGCAGGGACATCTGCAAAGTATGTGTACAACATCTTGACTTCCTGGGATTTTAAAACATTTCCCCCAGGAATATACAGCCCCTCTGAGTTGAGAATCACTGTGCATAAAGAGAGGTATTAATGACTGAAGTATTTAGGGCATGGGAATGATTTGTGGGCACAAGAAAAATTGGTTATAATTCCCTGATTAGTAATAAAAGATACAGCTTGTGTAGATGAAACAGAGTTTATTTGTATGTTAAGACACCTATAATGTAAAGAGTGAAGGCTGAGCATGGAATGCAACAACTATATTTTAAGCCCGATACAAGAAAATGACTAGGACAGTATGTGTCAGTCTGGAATGGGATGTGAGATCAGAAACATAAAACAAGAGTCAATGATGAGGATAATCAGGGTGACAGAACAAGAAGTTTGGGCTCGATAGCAGGGTAATTGTTGTCCTCCACTTCTGCCTTCATCACTATCATAGTGCAGTAGGGTAGACTCTTAAGGACTTTTAATGAATGAGAAAACCAATTGAAATAAGCTTATTTAAAACTACACATTGAGTTTTGAGTTCCTACTAGTGTGTAAGTCCCTGAATTAGGCAATGTGGCTACAAAAAATAAAGTGACTCTAACCTAGTTGTATGGGTTTGACAACAAGCAGATTTATAACTATAAGAAGTATTTGTGGGTTGTCATAAGGATATATGAGAGGATGGAGAGACAGGCAGAAAGCATTCTGGGGAATATGCTGCTTAAGCAGAGTCTTTAAGAACAGCTAGGAATGATTCGGGTAGAAAAAGGAGGAGAAAGGCTTTGATAACAAAACATACAACAGCCCAGCAGGATGAGGAAACGCAGAAGAGAGGGAATGCATGTTGTTGATGTGGCATCTGCATGTGGTACATAGAGTGGCTGTGGCACAGTGCTGGGGAAACTGCGTAGAATTAACTGGATTCCGTGAATCACAGAAGCCACTGCAGCCTAAGACACTTCCAGCTTTACCCTAATGAATAAAGGGGACTCATGTGTTTTTAAAATTTCTCATAAAATACAATGCTTGTTTGTGCATTTAATGCTTCAAGTGAAAGAGGATACCATCAGGAACTAAAAGGATATTAATTGACCTTGATCAATTTCCTACATTGATTTTGTTTGGCTCAATCGTCTTGAAAGGCAACTTTGCCAACAAGACAAAGGAATTTCTTAAACTCTGAAAAAATTTAAGAACCAGTGTTTAAGGACTGACAGAAAAAATTACAGAGTAAGGAAAAATTCAGCTCGCAAAGAGAACACCCTTTCACACAAGCATCCTTTCTACTAAGCGAAGGAAAGAGGTGGGAATTCATAAGAGAAAGACAGAAAGAGGAGACCATCACAAGAAACTAAAATATCTTTACTTGTCAAATGTATGGACCATGTGCTTCCCCTCACCACTAGCAGAAATGGAGATTACAGAGCAAGAAGGGGTAAGTTAAAGATAATATAGACAATTAAGATCCCCCCTCTCCATATCTGCAATTATTTTCATTGCCCATTTTTCTTTTAAGGGATAATAAATATGGTTCTAAAGTGTGTTTTGTACTTCAGATTATTTTATTAAATGGTTTGGTCTCTAGTTTTCATTTAAACCAGGATAGTGCAAGAATTCTTATTTCACTTTCAAAAGTCTTAATAAACTTGTATTATACTTTGTTTTGATTTGTTTTTCATTTGTGTGGCCACTAATTTATCTTGATTTTGTGGTTTTTATGCATTTGCTAATACACAGGCTCATTGCTTGATACATTATGATCTGATGGATATGACATTAGCTGAAGGCTGCCATTTTGATTCATTCCTTAGCAGCAGGTGTTGAGGAGAGGGAGAGTTTTCCTGGCCTTAAGCAATTCATAAGTATCCAGCTGATAGCTTCACTTTCATTCCAGATAGTTTAGTTTTAGATCAGGTTGAAGAACTAAAAAAGGGAGAGCAAATAAGATAGGGAAATACCGTAAAATTCCAGATCTGAATGGAAGTTCAGGAACATTTATCCTCAGGATTAACTCTGTTCTTTAGCACGGTGATAAAGCATCATTTCCTGACCATTGAAACATAACTTACAAGCTTCCTTGCCCCTTGGTCCTTTGCTTACTTGAGAAGCATGTCCCAACAATAATGAACAATAATGAATTTCCCTTTCCTTGAAATTTTTATTGCTATGAGTGACCTATATTCCAAAGAGGAAACACATGACCTTTATATTAGTCCTCAGTTTTCCATATGCTTTTTTTAAACAAATTTAATGGGCAACTAAAACATCTTATGTATCACTGGAAGAGACGATGGAGGACAGAAAGCTGCCTAAGACAAAGTTTCTGCCCTCAAGGAAAGACAAATTATTTATTCAAGTCTATCACCAGGCAAGTATGTTCTGAGAGGGCAAGGACAGTAAGGACCAAAGAGACAAGAGACTCTATATTGGCAGCAAGTGGTTTATGCGATATGTCCTTCACAGAGTAATAGACTCACATAAACTACCAAAGAATAGGTTTTCTGTTCTTGTAGCATCTGTGCATAATACTGAAAGTGATCCCATGGGAAGCCCCAGAAGAAGCTGGCAAGAGGTCAGGAATTGGTTCTCTGGGAATCCCATTTAGGCTAATCGATGTTTACTTAAGTACATTTTTATCTTCTTGAGAAAAAATCACATAAAGAAGATAAAGATGCCTTGGGAAGAATATAATAAGAAGATCCTAGTTTGAGCTAGAACTACATTTCCATACTGCCCATCTTGTATCTGAGGGTACAGGTGCTAGCATTATTGTCTGAGGAGGCCAGGGTGCCAACTTAAGCATCTGAATATGAGCTTAGGAAGATCCTGATATGTGATGGGTAGGGAGTGAAGTTGAGCCTGACCTTCAGTCTTCTTCCCAATCTGCTTGGGAGGATTAGAACACAGACTAACATTATAGAAAGTCAGACAAGCAGATCCAAATATACCAAGAAGGACTTGGTCTTTGCCTACTGATATTTCAAAGTAAATGAAGCTGAAATACTAGAGAATGAAATAAAACGAAGTTGGTGACATTTACTAGATAAAGGGGCTTATAGTACAGCATTTATATTTAGATTCAAGTTGTGATGAAAGTCTTCCAAAAAGACAGCAATTTTAAGAAAGTCATAGTTGAAGACTTGGCAGAAAGCCAAGTGATGAAAACAAAGAGTGTTATAGTAGAGAAACTGTCATGGAAGAATGTGCTAGAAGGCAGAAACAATGAGAAAAATGGAGATGACCAACCTAGACATACTTGGTTTTGTCTCAATGCTTTTGACTTTAATTGAAAGGTGAAGAAAGAGGAAAAGACATTCCAATCCAATACAAAATCCACTCAAACTTGACTCTTGAAGTAGATCTTTTCTATATGTTGAAGGGAGAATTAGACAATGAGGTCAGAACAGCAGTAGATTGAGGGCAAAGCCTGAAGGAGGAACAGGTAGTTTTTACTTACAGATACAAGGAAAAGAAGAATCATTAAATTAACAGTTATTTTTTGTTGATTTGCTTTTACTTCCTCTTTTGCAATATTATGTTCTTACATCTTCTGCCTATCATCCACTGCCATAAAATCTGACAATACTTCTGGTCTATGTCAATTGCTTCTATTATTCAAGCAAGAAAAATGGTCAAGGGAAGAACGTAGAGGAGGGTGGTCAGAATATGTTTATTAACAGTTTCATCAGATTCCATGTGTTTGCTGGAGGCTTAGATGCAGCCTATAAAGAACTATTTTAACTTTATTTTAATAAAACAATGAAAACACTAAAGTCTTGGAAAGAAAGTCAAATTTTATACTTGTCAATCAAAATTAGAATTTTAATGAGACTCACTGCAAAACTAAAACTATTGACAATTTATATATGTATGAATTACTTACATCTCCAACTGATCTGACAATAAAACTGGAAAATCATAAGGTAACTGACTAGATGATTTTAACTGACTGATTATCAGCCACTGAAATGGTACCTGACTGTGTTAATGATTGAGCAATAATTTGTGTTTTTCTTTCCTTTTTCAAATTGCAAACAGAAAAATATCTTATGCAAATTATAAGTGGGCTTCCAAATGCATCTTGATCATTATTTTGAAGGAGATAACTGAAATTCTTAGAAACTTGCCTTTGTTTTTTATAAGGCAAAGGGCATAAGCCAAAATCAGAAAAGGATTTATCTATATAGATAAGCTAAATATAAAGTTCAAAAGTTATACAAATGTCTCTCTGCAATGATATTTGACTATTGTGAAATGAAAGCTTTTAAATTTTCCTTTCATTTTGGTCATTCTTGACACAAGCACAATGGAATCATTAAAAAAAAAAAGGTCAGGCTGGGAGGAGACCTGAATGACCATGAACTCTACCCTTTCACTGTTTTCCAAATGAGAAAAATAAAACACAAAAAAACTAAGTGAATGAATCAATTGCACAGCTAGCAACAGAAGAACTTTGCTGTATAAAAGTATTTTTAAATAACTCTCCTTGGCGTTCACAATAAAACTTAGCTTAGTGCCTAACAACTGTCTGTCTCTTCATTCCTTTCTGGCCTCATCTCTGTCAAAAACTTCCACAGGTAATCTTTGCTCCAAACATACTAAATTATTGTAATGACCTAAATATATGCTGTATCGTGCTTTGCATATGCAATTGCTTACCTAGAAGGTCACATATCCCTTCTGATTTGTCTAGCTAACCAACACTCCTCTCCTTTTCTCCTAGGGAACACTCCCTGACTCACTAGAAGAATTTTTCTAGCCCATCTCTTGGTTTTTATGGCATTTATACATACACTCAGTCCTCTGCATTAGTGGGTTCCCCATCGGTGAATTCAACCAACCTCAGACCAAAAATATTTAAAAAAAAAAAAAAAAAAAAACCAATAAGAAATAACAATACAAAATTTTTTTAAAAATGCAAATTTAAAAAATGCAGTTCAACTATTTACATAGCATTAATGTTGTATTAGGTGTAAGTAATTTAGAGATGATTTAAAGTGTATGGGAGGCTGTGCATAGGTTATATATGTTATATATATACTATGTCTATATAGGAGACTTGAATATCCATAGATTTTGGTCTCTGGGGTCTTGGAACCAATCTTCTGTGGATATTGAGGGATGACGGTACTTCCATCATAAACTTATTACACTGCATTTTAAATGCCTCACTAGATCATAGCTCCTTGAGTGTAAGAATTATGACCTATTTGAATTTATGCAACCATAAAAACAATAATGATGGTAATAGTTAACATTTATTGAGTTCTTACAATAAGTAGGCACTGTTCTAATTATTCTATTGGCATCAACTCATTCTCAAGCACAATACCTGTCACAGAACACTCAATGGGTAGTTGGTTGCTTGTTTGAACTAATACTTCCATGAAGGAGTAAAGTCACGATTAGAATGATACTCTCAATAATTTCAAGTTCAGAGATTTTGGCAGATTCTATGTTGGTTAACTGATATTCAGACTAATGGAGTTGAACATGAAAGTTCCTTTGATTACGCTTTTCCTATGGATGTTGAATTCACAAGTTAGAGAGAGCAGTACGTCCTCAAATCTTACTGCGATGGGTACAACTATTATAATTTGGCTTAGAAAAGCAAAAAACTCAGGAAGAGGGTCTTTTTTGTGGTGACATTATGGTTCATTATAAGAATTTTCTAGGTAAAGTGAAATAATTTCATGCCTGGTCAGATTAATTTAGGTTGGTAGCCAACCTATGCTCTAAAATGTATAACTAATTTCTTTATATCTTCAAGACCTGATGTATTAAGTGAAACTTATTAAAATTCTATTTCCCTTCTGCTTTTGAGTCTCCATATGTCATTGAGGTTATGTATTTACAGTGCCAGGGAAAGTATATTTTTAAAAAGTTTTATCTATAGAATGATGCTTAGGTATCATTGTATATAGATCCTTGATCAAAACACTTAGTATCATCATTTCTTTATATGTTTAGCAAATAACGTAGAATGAAGGAAGTGATGCTGCTGAAAATCAGCATACAGTTAAAAGGTCATTCAAGTGTCATGGTAGTTAGAATAATATGCTAATATTCAGTTGACAAAGTTTTCAATTTTTTCTTACTTAGCCTACAGCAAGAATTAACTCATGAGCTTCAATGGACTGGTCCATGGCCCCTGAAATAGTATGCAAAGATTTGTATTTGCATGCTTATATTTAGGATAGTGGGTCTGAAGCTTTCATTAGGTAGTCAAAGGGGTCTGTATCTCTCAGATGATTAAGAACCACTGCTGTCAAGTAATTTCAGCCATTCAGCTTGCAAAGCTGGGTTAGGGAGCCCACCTTTTAAAAGTTTTAGTTTCAAAGGCAAAATTCAGTATGTTAAATAAACGACACGCTCAGGTGGTCCTGCTCAGGTCAAGGGTCAATTAATCATGTGCTAGAACATTGCCTTTGTTTTCTACACTTTCTGTAAGTGTAGAGAAATTGCTTATTTCTCTTTCTGCCCTTACATTCTATTTGAACTTTGGAGGTTATAATAAAATGGCCCTAGTGAAAGAGTTTCCTTTCTAAATTATGCTCCACTGAAAACAGTCAATAGTTCAGAAATTATCAGCTAACCTTGGACGGTGTAGCAACACAAAAGGAAGCGTATCATCCAGATTCTGTGACAGGGAGGAGAAACATGCCATAAACTGGAATTGCAATCTTTCACTATGGTCATAATTAGCATGATCATTCAGATTCATAACATTTGTAAAACTTTCCTTTTGACTTCTTTGTTTGACTTCTTTATTCTTGTGAAGGATTTTAATTTTTTTTTCTCTTTAGAACTGCATGAATTCCCTAAAACTATACCAATATGAACATTGAATGAGTCTTCTAAGGGAAAATAGTTGAGAAATTAATATTTGTATTTGTATATTTTTAACGAGGTCTCTATAAACCTATACTATTTCTATGTGTATTAAACAAAATAGCAAATTCTAAAAACTACATATTACTTTAGCAACTCACAATTAAAGCATTCTATAAACTTTTTTGAGGTAGGAAATTTCATTTTGTACTATGTTGCTAAAATACAAAGAAAGTTATTGAAATTTCTTATTGTATATAAAGAGAATCATCTCACAAATGAGAAGATATGAATTAATCTTACTGCTTATGGTCTTTTCCTAAGAGTTTAACATTAAGATTTCTGAATATCCTTAAATTCAACCTTTATTTTCTTAAAGTTGCTTTTCATACAGCTATTTTGTGGTTAAAAAGTGTTTAAATATTGGGTGAAATTTGCCACTGTTGTTACTGTTGAAAAAAGTTTTAAAAAATACTTACAGAATCTCACTCATGAAACAGTCAATTCAAGAAGTAAATTCGTTAATATTTAATTCTTTAGCATACTAAGAAAAGGGTACCATAAAAGAAGGAAGTGCCTGATGTAGGCTTGGGCTAAACAATCTTAAAGGCAGCTTCTAGCTTTATAATTTCAGGTGTTGTCATTGAAAAATGTATGATAGTCATATGATAATTTCCTCCAAACTACCTAAAGCACCCATTTAAGTTTTACTTTTTTTTTTAAATAAGCTTTTTCTTTCAATAAGCACCACAAGTTGCTTACTGATAATTTGCAACTGCCCTCTTTATGCTAACAAAATATCCAAAGAACCACTTGAGTAATTTAGATAAGAATGATAATCTCTTCTAGGGATTGAGTTTTGTTCTAAGATAAATAATCAAATAAAGTTAAAATAAGGAAATACACTAATTCCTATCCTTTATTTCTTTTATCTGTCATTTGACTAATATGTTCCTTCAAGATTTTAAAAACAAATATGTAATGGCACTGATTTGGCAAACTGACTTTCTGTTACCTTAGTATTTGCTTTTATAACAGCCGCATTAGGGTCTTCTTAACCTGTTGCTAGTGGGTCTAACATATTTCAGGTTGTTTATGCTATTAAAAGACCAGACATTTACGTTATACCCTGATAAATAATTTTCTCCCAATTATTATTTATCTGTTTTATTTTAGTTTTCCCTAAATCCTCTAAAAACTCAATAAGCTTTCTATTCAAGGCTGTTATATTGACCCTCTTTTTAGTGGTGGTTATAAACCACTTATTTGCTCTTCTCAAGGTAACCTTGGTAATATTGTTACATTTGTTCATTATCATTTTTTATGCAGCAACTATCTCTATTGATTTGCCTGTGGCCTTTGATTCGATGAATCACAACATATTGCTATTTGAGTGTCCCTCAATTTGGCAAAGTTTAACTATAGTGAAATGGTTCTTAGGCTACATTAGTGAATAAACCCCAGTCATTTTGTTTAATGGTGTTGAATCTGAGGTGAAAATGTTACATTCAAAGTTACCTCAGAAGCTAATTATGGGGCTTTTTACTTTTTCAATTTTTATTAATGACCTGCCGACATCATATAGTTCATGAAATGCTCTGAATGTGTACATGCCAACAATACGACCTCAGACCCAGCAAGAGCTTAGGCAAGTATGAAGGCATTGTGTGTTTAAATTCGAGATTTACTGAGTGGTGCTCACAACACAGATACAAATTTTACCCCAAATATATAGGCTCACAGTTTTTTAAACTACACAGAGCAATCCTGGGTAATTTTATATTCACCTAATTTATAAATAGAAGTAAGAGCACAACCAGCTAAAACAGATGATGAAATATATATCTGGACCTTTATATACTATTCTATTCCCATATTAAATGCAATGTAATTTTGAGTGGTGAAAACTTAATATTTCAGAAGTCTGCTATTTCCCACTAAAGAATTAAAAAAACAAAATACTATTTCTTTATTTCCATCTCTCTGAATGTAAATATGAAGGTATACTTTCTCCAGAATTTTTTTCCTTAAACTTGGTAAATTACCAAGAAACAAAATATTCTCTACAGTAACAAAGGGTTCTTTGAGATGAACTTGTCAACTACAATTTTGGATTCATCCTTGTGATAAAAATATTTAAGGTTTCAATGTACACTGATTATAGTCCATACCTTTTGAAGTGACTTCTCAACTCACAAAACCTCTCTTCATTGCATCCTTGTAAAGAGGACGAGGCACTAAACCACCTTTAGTGTAAGATTCCCTATACTTCCCTTGTACCAAAGCAGAGGAATTCAATTTTGCAGATTGGAACAAAAAAACAAACCAGGTTTGAGTGGATGACTTTTGTACCTCAGTTTTCAGTATATCTTGGGTCAGAGACAGTTAGACCTTGTGTCTGGCTCCACACCTTCCAAGAGCTCTTCAGAAGCTTATGGTAAACCTCCCTTGTCTAGAGAAGTTGTGCATTTACTAATGACATAGAGATGAGAGAAACATGATTTTTGTACTCAAGGACTTATATTCCAATGGATTAGACAGTGGTTAAGGAAATGTGTCCTGAGCAAGGCTGCCTGGTTTCAAATGCTGGTTCTCAGTCTGGCTGTGTCACATTGGGCAGGTTGCTTACCTTCTTCGGTTTTCCCATCACTAATATACAAATCATAATCAAACTTCTCTTGTGGAGTCTCTAGGTGTTAAAATAGATAATTTGTACAAGGGACTTACAAAAGTGACACACATAGAAGGAGTTGAATAAATGGTTATCTATATTACTAAAGAAATAAGCATCCTACAATAAGGTGTTATTGAAAGATACACAAAATATTCAGAGAGCCCAAGAGAAGAATCAATCAATTCTGACTTAAGACAATGGTGAAATTGTATGGAATAGAACCTCACAGAAGAGATGACATTGAAAAATAATAGTCACTATTTACTGTACAGTTATATTTTACAGGCACTCTACTGAGCACCTTAGAGGCTTTATCTCATTTAATTCTCACAATATGCTCTATTAAATGTCCCTCCTTTTGCAGAGAACTCTGAGGTTCAGGAAGGCTGAATAATTTTCCCCAGGTGCAGGCCCAGGAGGTGGTAGAGCTGGCATGTAGCTGGACATAGGGCTAGATTCACACCTAGGCTTAAGCACACTGCAGTCCTTATCCTAACCATTGCATGACATTTCCTTTCCCCTTGAGTTCATCTTTGAATGATGGATAGGTATGAGTTTGCTGATTGATCAGAGTAGAATTCCAAACAGCAGGAAAACTATGTGTGAAAGTACAGGGATGTCAAAATAGGTGACAAGGATTTGGAAACCATATGGTAAAGGGTCATTTGGGTAATACTAAAAATCTTGGATTTGGGCTTGGGAATAGTAGAAAGCCACTGAAGAATTTTAAATCCATGAACGAAGTCAATCAGATGTCTATGTGGGGGAAGGAATACAGTGGACAGTGGCTCTGGATGGATTGGAGGACCATGGCATTGGAGGACAGAAACTTTTGAAACAGGTACATTACACCAGTCTGGGAAAAAAAATGGGTGAGAGCTTGAGATCAGGGAGTGGGAGGAGAATTAGAGCAGAAAGAACAGATTTGAGAGGCTTTTCAGTAGTCTATTGGACAAATCTTGATAACTGATAATGTGAGGCGGGGTAGAGGGAGACTGAGGCAGACAGGTTTCTAGCTCTGTGACATAAAATTAATGACATTGAAATTAATGGACATTGGTGAATAAAAAATTTACTTAATTTCCATTTAAGGATATGTTAGGTAAAATCAGTGTTAAGAAATAGCAAAACTTCTAAAGGAGATATGAAGAGGGTATTTTGAGAGGTCTAAACTTGACAATGCGAACTTCTATTGTCTGTAAGAAGACTAAAGGAGAAACTAAAGGTACCAGCACCTTGGAACTTTTCCAATTGCCATTACAGGCTCTTAGAGGGTCAGTGGAAATGGCAAGTATGCACAACTTTCAATTACTGTAAAAGCTCACTGATTTGGATTAATTGGGGTAAAGGGCAGCCTGACTAAATAAAAGTCTGATTTATAGAAAAAATTTAAATAAATTCAGTTTGATTACTTTTAAGTGTTTTAAGCTAACTCTATTTTCTATTAAAAATGATAAATTGCTAGGAATAATTTATAAATAATATGAAAAAGATACAATCTGAAGGACAGTTATGTTTATTAATTAACTTTTTAATTTAATAAATATTTAGTGCTCACCATGTGCCAGGCAGTATTGATCATAAATACTGCTTTTATGTCATAAGCAATTAATGTTTTTAAAATAACTATTTTCCTTCTTTCCTTGCAGATCCAAATCCTTAAAAGTGTTAGGTATCTAAAAATTTGATTCAGCATGAGTGACTTTGTAAGGCTTCTCTTGTTTTGTAGAAAGTTTTCTTTTCAGATGGTCATGATTGGTGAGGTGCGAGTCTAAAGGCGTTTTCCTGTATCAGAGCCTCCTACTGGTCTTCATGCTTCTGCTCTTACATTGCCATCCCTTTTCCTTTCTATCATGGGCATGGTTTCCAAAATATAAATCTGACCCTGTTGGTTCTGGGTTTCATTTTCTTCCATTTTATATATTATCTACAGGATAAAATTCAAGCAAGTTCTTTGATTTGAAATTCAAGGCTGTTCACGTCACAATTCATATCTATCTGCATGTAACTAACTCAAAATTTACACCTACCTTGCTTCACATACCCTGCTTTCCCTGTCTTTGGTTTTTTTTTTTTTTGAGTTGAAGTCATACTCTGTCACTCAAGCTGGAGTGCAGTGGCACACTCACAGCCACCCCAGCATCGACTTGCTGGGCTCTGCAATCCTTCCACCTCAGGCTTCCAAGTATCCAGAATTACAGGCACGCGCTACCACACCCAATTAACTTTTAATTTATTGTAGAGATGAGCTCTCACCAAATTGCCCAGGCTGGTCTCAAACCTGTAGCCTCATTCAATCCCTTTGCCTCAGCCTCCCAAAGTGCTGGGATTACAGGCTAAGCCACCGAGCCCGTTTATTCTCTGTGTTTTTGCATACGCTATTCCATCTACCTAGCAGTCCCTTCGTATTTTCTCTTTGAAAAATTTTAAAAGTTATTTTATTATAGAGATGTGGGGTACAAGTAAGGATTAACTACATAAGTAGGCTGCTTGCAGGCGAAATTTGGGCCTCCAACTGGTCCTCACTTCTCCTGGCTTGAGACCAGGTATCCTTTGTGTTGTTATACATGCCCCCTCCCTCCCTTCCCTGTCAGTGCCCAGCCACTGCAGATTCTTCCCTAGTATTAATGTGATTAATATTCTGATCCCACTTATGAGTGAGAGCATGCGGTATTCAGTTATTTGTTTCTGTGATAGATCACTAAGTATGATGGTCTCCAACTCCATTCAATTTGCTGCCAAGTCCAGCTTTTGTTCTTCTTTATGGCTGCATAATACTCCATCGTGTACATGTACCATATTTTCTTTATCCACTCCACTTTTGATGGTTGTAGTGTTGGTTCCATGTTCTTGCTATTTTGAATAGTGCAGCTATAAACAAACGTGTGTAGGTGTCTTTTTTGTAGAACAATTTATGTGCCTCCAGGTATATTCCCAGGAGAGGTATTGCTGGATTGTATGGGAGGTCAATTTTTAGTTCTTTTAGGAATTACTGCACTGCTTTCCATAGAGGCTGAACTAGCTTGTACTCCCACCAACAGTGTAGAAGTGTTCCCTTTTCTTCACACCTGAGCCAGTATGCACATCAGAGTAGGCAACAAATTATTGACCAAATTCCCAAAAGCAAATGCCATAAAAGATGATAGACAAGTGGGACCTCATCAAATAGAAAAGCTTTTGCATAGCAAAAGAAACCATCAAAAGAGTGGGGGAAACAACCCACAAAATGGAAAAAAAAATTTTGCTTATTATGTGTCTGACAAAGGCCTAATATCCAGGATCTACAAGGAGTTCAAATGAGCTGAGAGAAAAAAAACAAACAACCTGATTTAAAAGTGGGCAAAGGGCATGGATAGACAGTTTTCAAAAGAAGATATACAAGGAGCCAACAGACACATGAATAAATGTTCAGCCTCATTAATTATCAGATATGCAAATCAAAACTACAGTGAGACACCACCCAACTCTAGTAAGGATGGCCATGATTAATAAATTGTCTTTGAACTTTTATTCATCCTTCCAAACCTTGCTCAGGAGGCATTTCCTTTTTTATTTTTTATTTTTTTTGCCCCCCTTAAAGACAGAATGACTCATTCCTTCCTCTGTTTTACTGCTGTGATTCTGATACTACATATATCACAAGGACATTCGTTTATTTGTTTATTTCTCTCCCTCACTAGACTCTAAATCCCTTAAGGTAAGAGAACTTGTTGCATTTAACTTGGTCTTTATGGTACCAAGCACTGCATCAGACACAATAAAAGCCCTAATAAGTAATTACCGAACAGAATTGAATAGAGTGTTTTTAACTAGTGTGGACACTATCAAAGCTTCTTTGCCCTTTTATCCTGCCCACTGTGCATTCAATTTACTCTAACCAAAACAAAATTCTGGTCATCATAGGAGAAGGCAGGGGTAACTGACTGTGATGGTTAATTTTAGGTGAGGACTTGACTGGGTTAAGGAATACTCAGCTGGTAAAATACTATTCCTGGGTGTGCTTGTGAAGGTGATAACATTTGAAGAAATTAGCATTTGAATTCATAAATGGCAGGTGTCACCAAATCTGTTGAGAGCCCAGACAGAACAAAAAGGAGGAAGGTAAATTTGCTCTCTCTTCTTGAGCTAGGGCATCCGTCTTATTCTACCCTCAGACATTGGAACTCCAGGAGTTATACCAATGGTCCTACAGTTTCTCAAGTCTTTGGCCACGGACTAAGAGTTACCCTATCTGCTACCCAGTTTCTCAGGTCTTTGGACTGGGACTGAATTATACCACTGGCATCCCTGGTCCTCCAGCTTGCAGGCAACATATTGTGGGACTTCTCTGCCTTCCTAGTCACATAATAAATGCCCTCTTTATCTTATGTCTGTCTGACTGTGCGTCTATCCTATTGGTTATACTTCTCTGGAGAACACTAGTACTGATAAAATTAAAAATCGAGTAATGTTATTTCTTGTTATAAATTTGAGTTGAAAGGGTGCTTTACTATGATGCACATGTGTTTTCTTACCTTTAGTTTTAATTTATCTCTACATTCTCCTCCCATTCCCTCAACCCATTCCCACATATCTTCTTTCTATCACTGTCTGTCTAGGTTCAAAGTCAATTTCATAATTAGATCAGAACTTTCTATTTATGTCTCAGTTTAGTGATGTGTCATCAGAAGCTCAGAATATTTCACATTTTGGGGTTAGGCACACTTAAATGCTATCATTCACCTCCATAAATTCATGCTACACTTAATCTTCTGACTATTAGCTTTCTCAACTGTCCAACCCTCCCAGCAATTCTTTCTTAGGGCACCTAACATTAAGTGATCACTATGACAAGAAGAGAGGTAATTAATTAGATTGATGTTCAAAGAGTCTCCCTCAAGTTGTCAATACCCATATTTATATCATAAGGCTGCAATTTTGACAGAATTATTTGCTTTTTATGAAAATCTGATGAAGCAATTTTCAGATTTCTTAACATGAATCAAAAATTTGAAAAATACACAGATACTTATCCATATTCCTGTTAAGTTTTTTCCATTTTAAGTAATTTTATTCTTTGGGATTTGATTTAAAATAGAAGATTAATCAAATATGATTAAGAACAAACAGACTTCCTAGTTCAGTTTTGAAGAGTCACAGCATTTTAATATAATGTGACTTATAAAAACAGTTTAGTAATAGAGTCTACTTAAACATTTTTCCATCTTTGCTGAATGATAGAAAAATTAAAAGAGAATGGTAGAAAGATTTTTCTTAATTTTTATAAGGAATTTGTGGAATTTTTATTTTGTAACTTGAGATCCTTCTAAAGTGCTGAAGAAGTATGTGTGAGGTTTCAGGATATATAAATACACACACACACACACACACACACACACACACACACACACACACACACTCACTCACAAAAATCATGTTATAAGAGAGGTTAAATGCAAAATGGTTCCTAAAACTAACTGAAGAGAAAAGGAGTGGTGAAATTCATAATAGATGACTGTTTTGGTATTATCCAATGAACATAAGTTCACAGTGTATTTTTATATATCCAAATGTTCTAAGGGTTGATGTTTAGGATGCTGCACATAATTAGAAGTTTGGATGTTTATAGAACCTGGTAATGTTTTGCCTGGGTGGATTAATTTTTTATCCATAGTGAGTTGGCAGAAAATAAGACAAAATGATAGGTATTTTTCTTTTTTTTTTTTAGTTGGAGTCTCACTCTGTTGCCCAGACTGGAGTGCAGTGGCCACTCCCGGCCACTGCAGCCTCGACTTGCTGGGCTCCAGCGATCCTTCCGCCTCAGCCTTCCGAGTAGCCAGAATTACAGGCGTGCGCTACCACGCCCGGATAATTTTTTGATTTTATTGTAGAGATGAGGTCTCGCCTGCACAGGCGGGTCTCGAACCCGCGGGCTCAGGCAATCCACTCACCTCAGCTTCCTAAAGGCGCGGGATTACAAGCTGAGCCACCGAGTCCGGCTATTAATAGGTATTTTATCAGCATTATTGTTATCTGCTCAGAAATGCTGATCATGTTACTTGAAACCTATATTTAAAAAACTTTGACTCTATTTTATATTGCTGAAAAAGACACAGTGAATGCTAACAAAAAGCTTTAGTGAAAAGGCTCCCCCGAACCTTGACTACTATGTGAAAGAAGTTAATCAATTAAGGAAGCCCATCATGAAGGATGGTAAGTTCTACATCTGATGACACCAGGACTATAATTGGCTTTCCTGTTTGTATTAATACTCATCAAAATTAAACTCTTACTAACACCACAGGACAGCAGGAGAGAGGCCCTCACTGGCCTTTGTTTAAAGGAATATTCAGCAGGAGTGTCCCTTGATGCCAGCCCATGAAATTCCAATCAATGCACAGATTCAATTCTACATTTCGATTATGTTGATAACATAGTATTTTATGAAAGTACAAAATACTCGAAATAATGTCTGTCCAGTATTCTGGCAAAGGCACTCTGTGTCACCTGGTGAATGTATGTTTAAGAACAGGCAGCAAATTCAGGTTCTGTTGGACAACACTCCTGGAGCTAGACCTCTTAATAATCTTTGGGGATACTTTTAGTGTAGGGCTTTGATGAAGGCAAACCTGAAGGGAGACTGTGAAAAGCTTCCATGGGATATTTACTCAGATTTTATGTGCAGTTACACATGAAAGTATTAAATTTCAAGAAATTGTACTTGCTTGAGAAAGGTGATTGGGGTAGAGAAAGTTTACAGTAATTCCTGGTACGTCATGGTTTCTAAAATAAACAAAATGAACATTTTTGTTCCATTGTGTACTATAATTCAATTCAGTAAACGTTATTAAATGCCTGTTATATGAAAAACACAGGAATCAAAAGTCAACTTTATGAAATAAATGACTATAAAAACTCTAATCATGAGAGTTCAATTTCTTTTTTAAAAAAATTTTTATTATAAAGATGTGGGGTACAATTCACGGTTAGATATATAAATATTGATCATGCAGGTACCCTTGTTGATGAGGTATGCCTCTCCCTCCCCTAGCAGTTTCTCTCAACTGCCAATCCCACCCCCACTCCCTGACAGTTTCCCACTAATGCTAATCGCTTTCTTATAGCATTATAATTGTTCAAGGTCCACTTATGAGTGAGAACTCAATTTCCAAGCGCTCTGTACTATTAATTGTCCTTGTGGATCAGTCTTTTTACTAGCGTCTCAATGCTAGAGCTTGGGTGACCTAGCATTAAGTCAGAAGTTTATTGCAGGTGCTCATTCATTTATTCAGTTAGTCACCACATTTGTTGAGTATCTAGTATGTGTAGGCATTGTATTCGTTGCTGAGGCTGAGGGCTCCTGGGAATCTTTCGTGTGCTAGCTACCTTCCCTAGCCCTGGACCAGTCCTTCATCCTGACTTATACCACAGGCTTTAATTCTGACTCTTTCTCTGTCAATTCAAACTGTTATAGAATTCTTGACTAGGTTAGTTAATTGTTTTACTCTGCCTAGTCTTTTGTTTGTGGTTCCTGCCTTCAGCTCTTGGCCTTAGACCTTGATATCCTGGTTCACACGCTTTCTTATTGGTCTCTGCCCCCAGGATGTGGTTGTGGGTTCTTGGGCTGTCTTCTGATCTGTATAAGTCCATTGCTACTCAGGTTCTGCTACTGTACTCATAGACAATTTAGGGGCTTTATGTCAGTGTGAGAGTGCTTCTGCAGATAGCTCCAGGTCAGCATATTCTTTCAGCAAACAGTGTATCTGTTATCACTGCCACAATATACAGGGTAACAGCCAACCACACCATGGAACCCAGTAGTATAAAACAATAAGCCTTTACTTAGCTCATGAGTCTGTGGGTAGAGAAGACAGTTGTGTTCATGGCTGGCAAGTCATGTGTAAGGCAGGCTTGTTGGTTTTGCTGGGCTTTCTCCCATGGCAGAGACCTAAGCTTGGACAGCTGAATGGATTCAGCTGTACTCCAGCAGTCTCTCTTCTGCCAGTAGGCCAGCAGGCCAGCCTGGCTTTGTGTTCATGGCAGCGGCAGGTTCTGAGAAAGAGATAAAGCAAGCCGGGGTACTTGAGGCCTAGACTTTGAACTGAAAAGGAATCAGTTTCACTGACTTTTTTGGCCAAGATAAGTCACAAGGGCAGATTCAAGAAATGGGAAAATAGACTCTGCATTCTCTTGAAGGGAATAGCTACCAAGTCACAATTAGGAGTCTGGGAATTTGGGGCAACTGTTTGCTGTTTTTTTTCTTTTTTCAATGAATTGGTTTCTCACCATTAAAGACTATGTTTCTCTGCAGTTTTGGGCTTGAACTTGAGTAGGATTGGTGATGTGGGCCTGAAGTGTGGCAGAGAAAAGGGAGAACAACATGGTGTTTTCCATCACTCTGTAGAGCAGCCTTGAGAGCTGTGAGCAGTGCCAGAGGAAAGAATGATGGATGAGTGGAATAAGCAAGGTAGGAGTTAAAGTGTATGTGAAGTAGAGGCCAAGATCTTCTCCTTCTGGATGCTAGCAATCTGATTGCTGCCACTTTCATCTTGACTTTATAGGGAAAGATGAAATTATAAAAAGTATTCTGGGTGGTTTTCCTCCAGGAGCTCTGTGAGACACCCCCCTCCCCCCACCTGAATGGTAGACACAACTAGGAAAAGAATATTGGTCATTGAGAATAGTTTCTCATCACAGATCTCTGAAGGTGATCTGTGATGAGAAACCTACAAGTATTTCTAGGCTTCTAAAAAGACTGTGGGAAGTAGTGGTGATGAGGGGGTCATGTTTCCCATATACACTATTTAATAAATCTAAAGGTATCATTGCTTCTTGTTTGCCATGAACACCTGTTGGATTTGCCATCAGAAGTTCTCTTATTATGTTTTTTCCATCTTTTCAGTTACTCATATTCACTGACTTGAAAACATAGTGGGCCAAACAATATTTTCTTTTTTTTTTAAGGAGACAATATTCTTCCCCAGGGAAGCATTAGTGTAGAAAAGTTTTACTGAGAAGCAAATTATATTTGCGCCAATACTTGAAGTATCATTGTTGAGTGATGTGCACTTGTACCCCATGGTTTTTAGTGTAAATTACTTTAGACTGGATTGGCTTAGCAGTATTCTTTGGGATGAGTTTACAGTGGGTTTTACTGTATTCATCCAGTTCACTCAAGTATGGTTTATTTGTGTTGCTTTTTAGTTTATTTATATCTGAACACTTCAGAATTGGGTTAGTGTTTTATTTGCTCATAAGAATGCATTAACTACAAAGAATAATCCTTCCCTTGTCATCAGACAAATACATTTAATTATCTCTTTATGGGTAAGATATAGAGAATGATGTCATCTCTGAGTCTGCAGAGACCACTATTATTTCACAGCTATGCTGATGCAAAGAGATGACAATTTATTTTTCAGCATTATGCCATCTTTTTATCCTCTACGCTAAATAATCTTTAGAAACACCTGTGACTTTATTCAGTTTCTTTGACTAACAATTGTCATGGTGCCTAATAATTTTTAGACGTTGTTTAGCAAAGCAATTCCAGGCAATGAGTTGGCAAGAGGTCTTTTTTCACTTTCTTGGTTCCTTCCTCCCACCTCCAACACAGCACTGCCCCCAGGTGGGGGAAGGAAGGTGAAGCCTAGAAAAAGATACCACTTCGTCACCCCATGGAACTTGTGATATTTCTGACTGAGGAAGCTGAAGATGAAAGACGCAAAGGCACGAATGTACATGACATCGTCTAAGGGGAAAGCAAGCAGTTCTGTTTGGCTGGAATGGAGATAAACCAGCACAGGGAGGTTGAATTTATGCTGATCTAGGAAGTGTAGAGCCTTTGGCTTGTTTTAAACAGTTTCAGTATCTAGTGTCACTGAGAATGGTAAAGTTAAGAGAAGAGAAATAAAGATGGGGAGAATCATTCAAAACCTGTTGCAATAGACTAGGCAAGACAGAGTTAAAGCAGTTACAAAGTAGAGTTTTGTTTTGTTTTTCTTGTGAGACATTTCTAAGACTTTATTGACAAAATTAGATGTAAAGCATAAGAGAGAGAGGAAGAACTAGATAATCTTGGAGCTTCAGAGTAGGATATAGTGATATTATTAATGGCACTGGTAGAAATAAAAAGAGGAACATGTTTGGGTAGAGAAAGAGTTCGGTTTTAAGTGTACTAGATATGAAGTCAGAAATCAAAATTAAGATGTCTAATAAGCAGGTAGAAGCTGCATCGTGAGGTCAGTAGAGAACTTGGAGTGAGAGGTAGCTGTAGGTTTGGAAGTCATTGGTATATATGTGAGGTTAGCTGAAGCCATCGGATGAGCTAGTCTGATCAGAATGGAGGAGTGTACTGAGAAAGTAAGTATGACAAGTTCGAAAAGAAACACCAAAATGGGTGGGGCAAAGAAAGAGAAGTCAACGGAAAGAGGAGAAGGCAAAACAAAATATTAAAGACAGTTTCTGATTAAAACTTCTTTTACAAATTGTTTCTTTAATTTAATCTAAACTACTTACAGTGCAGTATCCAAATACTTGGATGTATTTGCTTTCAGGTACAGAAGGATGGAAGCGAGGAAAGGAAAAGCAAGTACTTATTATTCTTCTATTTTAAACAGACATACTCTCCTTACTGTGTGGGCAAAATCATTCCATCTAAGACCCTAATTAAAACTACTTTCAAGACCCAGAGGTATACATTCATTTGTTACTTGTGTCAATTTTTGTGTGTATGTGCCTTAAGGCACACAATTGGTCCTAATCAATTCTTGTAATTATTTGTTTTTTACAATTGCATAAATATAATATGCTTATCAAACAACTCAAATAACATTTTTTTCTAAGTAAATGCTTTACTCCTCCAACTCAATGGCTTAGTCTTATTTTTCAGGGGCCCCTGTTTACATTTTTCGTATATTCTCCAAGAAATTTGCCTTCACAATTTTAGATAAATATACAAGTAGATTCAAGAAGTGCTCTAAGATCTGCACGATGCTTCAATAACCTTAATACTGGATTCTTTCCAAGTGTGTGCAAACTGGTGTACTGTATTTCTCTTTCTTAAATATGAAAGAGCTAGAAAGTTTCTTTTCATGATCTATGGATGCAGAGTGACCTCTCTGTAGATAGTTTTTGGCAGAAGTTCAATGTTTCTTTACCCAAATCTACTTATTTCAAAATTACCTTCAGTCCCATACTTTTATTGTATTTAATGCCTCTTTTTGCATATCCAAAGCCATGTGGATTTGCTCTATTGTAGAGGATGGTCTGTTCATACTTCATTCTGTATTTATTGGGACAGAAGAACTGCAGCTTCTCAGACAGTTCAATCTTCTTTTCCTCGACTACCCCCATCTAGGAAGGGACATGTTGAGTATAGAGAATTTTTTCATTAATGATGTGAAATATGACATCCTTATTATAAAGCAGAAGACTGGATCAATGGTTTAGTTTAAGAATAAATTATTTATTCACCTTGGGGAATCTTCAAGAAGACTCATTATGGTGCCTGAGACATTTGACACCACCATGTAGTAATTTTTCCTCCTCATCGGAACAGATGCAACTAATAAAGTGTGATCACTTTTTTTTTCTTTAATGCAAAGTGTGTTTTTGTCACCACTTTTTTGGTATCTATTCTGGGGAAGAATATATAATAATCTATAAATCCTTTTAAAGAAATTGTGCTTGTCTGCACTTTTTGATATGTATCAATCATGGAATAACTTGTTTTTTAAAGTATTTTGAATAAGGTGAAAGGCTTTTGTATTTGGATTTTACCATGGACTAAAAATTTCTGTTAATGATAATAAAGAGCCAAAATGCATACTTTCTTTTCTAAAGCAAGTTCTTAGTGGTTTGTGGTTATAGACAAGAGTTCTCTTCGAACTACATGGTGGACAGCACCAGCTCATTAGAACCAATTGTACCACTGACGGAAGATGTTCACTTTCAGGCAGAGTGCTTGAAGCACTACAGGTAATAAACGGGCAGTCCTTGGGTATAACATTTGATAGAGGTCGCTATTATAAAAAACAGAGAGCCAAGGGAGAAACTGTATCCTTGCTGTACATCTTACCAGAGTCCCCCAAATCTTGTTAACATTCAGATGTCTAGAGTAATTTCTTCGCTGAGTTCCTTAAAGCAGACAAGATTTTATTCATTTTTGTGTCCTACTCCGTAAGCATATAACACAGTGGTTTACCCTGAGGAGGCTGGCTAGGTATCTGCACCAGTGAATTAATTATTGAATGTGGTGCATTTAAGATTCTGATTGCTTTATTAGATCACTTGCATTGCCAATGTGTCATCAATTTTCTCATCAGTGAGATAGGATAAATAGTACCTTTCCTTAGAGTAACGAATAATGTTGGGATAGTTTGTATGAATTTTTGCTAAATATACCTAAGATTCAAAAGATTTGTCTATGATATAAGTAATTCCTTAGTTTCATATTGTTGTTTCTCAGAGACAAAGTCACTGTTTACTGTTTGTTTTGAAAGTGATTTAAAAATAATAGTGACTATCTTAAGCCAATATGCCCTTTGCTTTCTTCATGACAGAAATATTTACTTGCCATGCTTGCTCTTTCCACTATAGTAAACGTGTTAGCTTCTGGAAACTGCCCTGGAAAGTTAAATGACACTATGAATTATTTTTGGAATGGTAATTTAAGTCACTAACATCATTACTTCTCATTTTCTTCGTGCTTTTGGACACCATTGGAGGAGGGAAAAGAGTACATTACTGTAATGTGGGGTCATATAATATGGAATAACTGTATTCATAACTCTTCTACCTACTTGGCAGAAAAATCAATAGACTGCATTTTATCATTGCACATGGGGACATTTATGTAGTGCTCCATAGATTATAAACATTTGATAGGGCTCTAGGAAAGCTAGAGAAGAATATCCAGATAAAACTTAAATTTGAAAATTAATGATAAATACACCTAGGATGTCCTGAAAGAGTAAGGAATGAGAATTTATTTTATGTCAGCAGCCTAACATTTTCACTTTTCGTGTCAAATAATTTCAATTGTTTTAATCAGTGCAGTCAATGGCCTTCACAGCATTACTTGAATCACATTTTCTCACAGTTAAGTGCTAAAATTTACAGTTTCCTTTGTATTAAGAACAAATAAGACAGCCTTAAAAATAGTACCCTCATAGGCATTTAATTCATTTCTTAATTTGTTGTTGAATTGCTTTTCAGCACTTAGGTTTAGGCCTCAGTCTTTCCTTTAGAAAAGGGCTGTGCATTCTTTATCTTTGTATTCGAGTGCCCTTCTATGAGCCTTGCACATTATCATCGATGCTCAATATTTGCTGAATAAATGCCTGCCTGAATGGGCATGTTAATCTGCAATGTAGTGTCTTAAAATATTTTATCCACAAAGAATGTTTGACTTTTTCCTCAAAGATTACCAGTTCATTCATTCCCTCTCATATTATGTTTCTTTTGCAGATAAGTAAATTGAGACTCAATAGTAATTTACCAAAGTCTTTATGATTATGCTGGGGATCAGTGTTTCTAGCTAGTAAAAATTCATAAATTTAAAGAGGAAACACTACATGTACAGATATATGGGCTGTAATGAAAAGTTATGAGGAATACAATATCATCAGCTGTTTCTGATCTTGACAGAGAGATTAGGTGTAACTCTGAGGACTAATTTTATCTTCCCAGTTATTTATCATTCATTGAAATAAGTGATTTCTAAGTTGTCATAGCACTGGGTTGTGAAGAATTAGTCTATGAGCTGTAGCTTATTAGTGCTCTCAGAAAAAATGAGCCTTGTCTTTCTTTGCATTTGTAATGCACACATTGGTAGGGCATAAAGCTTTCCCTAGGTGCTGGTACACCAAAGTACGTTTTACTGAGCTGACTTACAATGTGATCTGGTTTCTAAGAGATTGCTACAACAAACGTACTGTGCATGGCCCATCAGCATTAATGAGAGTTATGAATGTTCTGTGAATGAAGTACAAAATAGACCTCTGAAGTTGTTTTTATTGGTATTTATTCATGGGACAATCAGTTCTGTAGCACTTATAAATACATAATGGATACAGTTCCTGCCCCGAGAAGCTTACAGTCTAATTCAAAGAGATGACAGCCATCATAATATGTTATAGTGAGCTGGGCTCCCCTCCCAAACATCATGACACCCATAGGATAGTGGAATATGGTCCTGGTCACTGATGAGCTAAATTCATTGCTTTTAGCCAAGTAATATTTTAGAACCATCCCAAGCGTTGTCACTGCTCTCACCAATGGGGGTAATTATGTGGGTACCGATCACTCACGTTAAGGGAGAATATAAAGAACTAAGACAGAATTTTGGAAAATGGAAGTATGCAAATAAAAAAGCACACTGAGAACTTACAACTGCCATACTGACTACATAAAAGCATCTAATCTGGAATTAATCATTTCAGTCATTTATAAGCAGGTTTGTGTCTCCCTTTTCATAAGCGTCTCGCCCTGCTATAAATGACATTCTATTTTATGAAAGTATAATGTGAAAATCTACTGATAAGCCAAATAATAAAAACTTTATAGCATGTCAGGGCTTTTTTATTATTATTATTTAACCTCAATCAAGTTATAATACCGAACACATGTATCCTTGGCCTAAATCACCTTGTCAAGTTTAACTGTATATTCAACTTCATTTACATGACATATGATCTAATATTGGAGAACAACAATACCATTGTAGTGTTAATTGAAAACTCCAAATTGAGAGCCAGAAGAAACCACTGGTCTGATTGCTGAGGGTCCCAGGGAAGGGGATCTATTCCCACACCTGCAGTTGGTCCATAACACTAACATTGTTACCGACATCTGGGTCTAATCAGTCTAGAGGCCCTCATATGCTGCTCCTGGGGCACATAAATTTAGCATTACATTCATTTTAAAAGACCCCTCTTTCAGTTTTTTTAAGGACAAGATAGATTCATGGCTCCACAGAGTCTAACAAAGTAGAAACCACAAACAGAGTAAGTTACTGCCACAGACCTCGTGGACTTGACTTACCAACTCTTTGCCACTTAAATAATGGAATTTTACGTTTGGCATTGGCTATCAAAAATGTGTTTCCACCAAAAGTGAAGTTTGACCGAAAAGTTGTATTAAAAATAAAAGCAAATGCTCAGAAAGTGAGCCAATTTGTATAAATCAGACTTTATGTAAGGATATGAGATAATATCTAGTAGAGATATATAAACTTAGGAGTCATAATTTGCTTCATTCGCATCGTAACTGGAAGGCCTTTTAGCATGGGCTCTTCGTAGTGTGCTTTAAAGAGGATTGTATCCAAAGAAACATTTCAGAAGAAAAGTTAAAGATTTTAAAATCTTTCACTGGGACTTTGGATGGTGGCTTCTGAGCATAAAGGGTCCGCTTGACCTGTAATTATTTTCTGCAATTGCTCTGCACACTGTAGCTTTTATGCAAAGCTCTGATTGCCACTCAACATGAGTGAAAATGAAATACCCTCTTGTGTTTTATGCAGATGCCCTAGGTAACCAAAGAGTTCTAAAAGACAAAAAAAGACTGCATGGTTTTTGCAGCAACACTTATTAAAGTTATAAACACAAAATAAAATAAAATAATAATTTAAAAAATTGGCAGCTTTGTAAACCACTTGCTTGTGTGCTTGTGACCAGTTTGTTGTCAGGCAGAATTTGTTTTGTTTTATTGTTATTTCCTCTCTTTTTCTGTATTTTCCTCTTCTATGTTGCTAAAAATGAATTGCCTGTGTAGCTCGATGGACTGGGGAGTTAAGAAAACAATTCTGTGGATTGATAAAGTTTTGTGCTTGTTGGCAGCACTGTTTTATTTATTTATTGGCTCAAATATAGTGCCTGGCCTTCAAGAACTTCATGTGAACTGGATAAATTACCTACTTAATGAGCATCCCTACATGATCTAACACTGGAAATTAGTAAACAAATGTGATTTATGATCACCAAATAGAAGTGAGGAGATGAAAGAGACATTGTTCTTGGATTTATAATCAGTAGTAGGAAGACATTTTTTCCCTCTAGTGTTGTAGAGAGCATTTGGTGATCTGGTACCTCATCTATAGTCTTACAAGTAAAAAATATGGAAACCAAACTGGTATGACTTTGTATAAAAATGTATTGTTGACTAGGATATAAGCACTTTGCAGAAAAAAGTGATTTCCAGAATTCTTATGGAGAGCACAGATGAAAAACATCAATGAGTCTCAAGAAATGCTGCATAGTTCAGGATATGTTTACAAAAATGACCTGATTCATGAAGAAAGGTTCAAATAATGTGCAAACTGCTGTATTTTTTAAAAAGGATATATTTTTACATTTTAAAAATGCTTCCCCCCAAAAAAAAAATCCAACTCAAGGAGAATGTTTCAGTTATTTGGAGACTGCCAGGGTATAAGGATGGATACTTCCACAAGGCTATCTACACAAGTACATCCAGTATCGACGTTTGGATCCATGATCTGAGTATAAGTGATAATGGAACACCAAGAGCATAGCTTCTACTGTGTGCCAGGCATTGAAGTAGGCATTTTGTGGTAGTCCTAATGGCTAAGGCCACCCTCCTCTTCTAAACTAGCTAGTTGATTAGCTTGCTCCTTACAATGAAATTGTTTTATAGAAATATTGTGCTTTCAGACTTTGATTTGGTTTCTAGAAACTGGTGGTGTCTTCACAGTCAATGTGTTGTGATTAATACACCGTATTCACATTCTATGTTTTGTGATTTATATTTCGAAGATAGCTTAAAGCCAGGTCAGGACTGCCACATCTGTTTAAAGTATAATGCACACTTATAAAGGTATAGAATTTATTTCATCTGTTTAATGATAAGTGATAGGCATGGTATGAGGTTGGAGGAATTCCCACAAGACAGACTAAAAAGTGTTGACAATTTTCCATCTCCCAAGTAATGTATGTGGTAAAACCCCATAGTACATTTGTTTAAAAGCCCTTCAATATTCAGTTTAAATATGCTTTAAATACCTTGTTCCAGTAAACTTAGTTTTGTAACTCTGGACACTTTCAGGAAGTGAGTATGCAATTGGCTAACAGACCACTTGATGCAGACTAGAAACACAACCTCAATTATTATCAAATTTTAGTTTGTTATCTTAAGAAGCTATGGAGTATCTAGAGTTGTCCACAGATCTGGGTTTGCACGCATTTCCTAGTTTTCCATGGTAGGGCAAAAATTGGATTATATAAAGGGAAATTTGAGACAGTTACTGCATCCCTTAATATTGGGGCAATCTACAGTTTCCCAGACAAAAACTAGTTAGAGTCTTAATAGGATCACATTAGCAATGTACAAAAGAACAACCCTTTAGATATGCCACAGTCTGAATAATTGCAGACACCTAATATTCTTCCCAAATATGACCACTGATTGAGTTTATTAAAGACAAAGTACATGGTAGGTGATCTACATACATTTCTTATTTAATTATTATAGCAGAACAACAGAGTAACGAAGGAAATTGCAGCTCAGGCGATTAAGTGACATGCGCAAAGCCACACAACTAATGGGATTGTTTGATATTTTGTATGGTTCTTTTATAGCCCTTGTCAAAGTTTGGATTTATGTATTGGCATAATTATTGATTAATAGGGCTCTCTTCCACTTTGTGAGAGCAGGATCTTTTACCTGTTTTATACGCAGACCCTTGGACAGTGCCTAGCACATTACAGGTACTTAGTAATTTCCTTTCCTTATCATTTGCTTGTAGCTGACTCAAATCCAAGTGGCTATAGTGATATATGCCCCCTTTTTCCTGCTCCCATGACCTTGATGATAACATTAAAGAAGGGGATGTGGGTCTTAACTTTCTCACACCTGTTATTCATATCAAATGTATTTTGTGCTCCTGTTCTTTTATTTTATCTTAATACCAGGCCTCTCCACAGGCACAGTCTCCAGCGTAAAATGTGGCACTACGGGACAAAGTTGCTGCTTCAATATTCCCCTTTCCTCATGACCTCTGTTGACCAAACTTGTACACTTCAGTATTTCCCTTTCCCTCTGACCTCTGTTGACCAAACTTGTACACTACAACTCTCCCTGCCACTATAAAGCGAAGCCCATGCTCATATGCCTAGGTTTCTTGCAAATCAGGTTCTTTTGGACCTACAGGACTTCTCAGACTTTGTGAACCTACAGCATATTCGAAGTTAGGCTCTCAGACTAGGATTCCTGCTTTGCTAGAGTTTGTATTGTTCCTGGGTTTCACATTGTGTAATATGATAGAATTTTTGAACTGGAGCTCTCACTCACAAAACTCCTTACTTCCAAGTGTTCCCAAGAAAAGATCCTTGGCCTGTAATCAAAGAATTAACAGAACATGAGAAACTGATAGAGTTGGTGTTAAATGGAAGAGTGACATATCTTACATCATTGTGCAGCCAGAAATGTTGTACCTTTTTTTTCCCACCCTGCTCCCTACCCCCCGACAAAATGTTGCACTTTTACTGCTAGTTTTGGATTAACTCAATAGAAAATGAAGTCACTCTGGTTTTCTTTCAGGTTTTTTTTTTTTTTCCATTGAGTTTTCTCCACCTTGAGGAATTTTGTGCAGGCTGTTTCCTCTGCTTCGACTGCCTACTACAACCCCCATTTTCTATTGCCACACTCTCTTTTATCGACTAGATCTCAGCCAGAATATGTCATCAGAGAAGGGACAAGGAAAATTATGACATCTTCACTTGGTCATTCTCTCTTAGCACCTTGTGCATTTCCTTCACAGTACTTGCCACAATTAGCACCTTTCGATTGTTTTGCTTACTTATTTATTTAATGTTTATCTCTGCTAATCTACTTGAAGGCAAGACCATATCTGTCTTAATCAAGGTTCCTTCTAACACCAAGATGCCCTGGTAAGATTAGAAAATGTGTTCACTGATGTCCCTTAGGTGGGTATATTTTGCAAGGTACAATCTAACTCTTCAGATCTTAGGACAGATCTTCACATCTAGGGGCAATGTCTTATTTACTGTATAAGATTATAAATTACGATTTTCTTATTTTCTGTAATACTGTACTTTCTGCCAATCCAGATTTTTTTTTTTTTGAGTTGGAGTCTCACTCTGTCCCCAGACTGGAGTGCAGTGGCCACTCCCGGCCACCACAGCCTCGACCCGCTGGGCTCCGGCAATCCTTCCGCCTCAGCCTTCCAAGTAGCTAGAACTACAGGCGCGCGCTACCACGCCCGGCTAATTTTTTTGATTTATTGTAGAGATGAGGTCTCGCCAAGTTGCCCAGGCGGGTCTTGAACCCACGGGCGCAGGCAATCCACTCACCTCAGCCTCCCAAAGGCACGGGATTATAAGGCTGAGCCACCGAGCCTGGCTTCAATCCAGATTAAATAGTTCCCTCAAGTCTCAAGACCTTTATGATCCTTTGTCTTAAGAAACTCTTTCTTAGAAATGGCAATTAGGAATGACTTGGATATTAGCTAGCTATGTTGTTCTTCCATTGTATGTCCTTTAATAGCTTTTTTGCCTTTTCCCCCAAATTACATATGCCTCCAAAAAATTAAAGTTTGGAACAACTTTGTTGGGAAATAGAAACTTATAGCCATGTTGGTACTGAAACATTTGGAAAAAAAAACACTAAAAGAATAATGAAGACAGTCAGGATGGTGACAGGTGCCTGTAGTACCAGCTATTTAGAAGACTAACCCAGGAGGATCACTTGAGCTCAAGAATTCAAGGTCAGCCTGGGCAAAACAGCAAGATCCTGCCTCTGTTAGAAAAAAAGAGTGAAAGAGAGAGAGAGAGAGAGAGAGAGAAAGAGAGAAAGACAAAATAACAAATACTAGAGAAAGTCTTGAATCTTCATAAAGATTTTTGTCCTTCCATCAGCTTAAAAGATAACCAATACTGAGCAAAGAAAAGTGAAATAAAACCAGGATTATATATGACCAAATTCCCAGTAACTTCTAGTGGTACAACCATTCGATAAAACACATCTATAAATATTGACCTATTTTCAAATAGGAAAGTAAAATAGATATTGTGGAAGGCAGAATCATTGAACTGACTCAATGTTTGGAGTATTTAGATGTGTAAAAACCTAGTTTTGGAGAATGATACAGTACAGGTGACAAAGAATTAAAGTGTATAAAAACATACCCCATAGGTAGACTACGGAAGGTGCAGTGGATGCAGTCCCAGGGAATAGTCTGGATTGGGTGCTTTTTCCAGTGATATTCTTTCTTTTAAAGTATCAATCTATTTAACTTTTGGAAATGAAATACTTGAGTTTCAATGGGAAATCTTTTCTTCTAAAAGGCAATTAAATTACTGGCTGAGCCACCGAGCACGGCCTCAGATCTACTTTAACAAAGATAAAATCAAGCCCCCAAATTTCTGCCAGTAATTTAATTGCCTTTTAGAAGAAATTCAACACCTTTTAAAGAGAGATCATACAATTCACACTTCCTACTAAATATCATTCACAATGACAAAACAATTATTAGACCTGCAAAGAAACATGAAATACAGACCCGTAGTAAAAAGAAAAATTAGTCATTATAAATAAACCCCAAGATAGTCTAGCTGTTTGAATGTAGTAGATAGTTATTATAAATATTCTTAAGGACTAAAAGTAAAACATAATCATAATGAATGAACAGAGAACAGAACTGAGAATTAGAAACTATGAAAAGTAACCAAAAGAAAATTCTAGATGTGAAAATATAATATTAAAATTTTTTTTTAAAATCACTGGGCCCAGCAATCCCTCTTCTAGGTATATACCTAAAGAAAATGAAATCACTACCTTGTAAAGATATCTATACTTCCATGTTAATTTGCAGCATTATTCATAATAGCCAAGATATGGAAACAACTATTGCCCATTAATGAATTAGTGAAGACATTGCAATATATATTTTAATTACAGGGGAATATTATTGAACCTTAAAAAAGGAAATCCCACCACTTGCCGCAACATGGATGAACCTAGAGAATGTTATACTAAGTAAAATTAACCAAATATAGAAAGAAAAATGCTGTATTATTTCACCCAGATGTAGAATTTTTTTAAAGAGTAGACTATATAGAAATAGAGAATAAAACAGTGGTTACCAGGGGAGGGAGGGTAGGACAGAGAAAATGGGAAGATGTAGGTCAAAGGATACAAAGTAGCAGAGATGCAGAATGTACAAGTTTCCAGATCTAATATATGACATGGTAACTATAGTTAATAAAATTGTATTGTATTCAGAATTTTTGCTAAGAGAGTAGAATTTAGGTACTCTTACCACACAAGAAAGGGTAATGAGAGACTTGTGAAGTGAGAGATGTATTCACTTGCTTGGCTGACATAATCATTTCAATAGATGTATCAAAACATCATACTGTTTACCTTAAATATATACCCCAAAAAAGTTTTTAAAAGGTTAAACAAAATGACAGTGTAGGCTTAATAGCATATCCAAAATAACAGAAAAAAAACAAACTGTGAGTTTGAAGGTAGATTCTTACAAATTATTCAATCTGAAGTTTAGAGGAAAACAAAGACTGAAAAAATTAATGAGTCTCATTGATATGACAGATATTTCATAATGATTAAAGGAACAATTTTAATTCACTAGGAAGATGCAGCAATCATAAGTGTATATGTTCCTAATAGAGCATCAAACTATATGAAGCATGAATTATAGAATTAAAGAAATAGTCAAACTTACAATCATAGTTGAAAATTTCAAAAACTTCTAAATAATTGATAGTACAAGTAGTCAAAAAAATAGAGGATATCTAAACAACACTATCAAACATCTTAGCTAACTTGACAGTTATTTAATGCCAAACTCAACAACATAAGACAAGTCTTAGTACATTTCAACAGACTGAAATCTCTGAGCAACAATGAAATTAAATTAGATGTCAATAATAATTAGGTATCAATAAAAGTCCAAAATCCTTGGAAATTAAAAAAACATACTTCTAAATAACCCATAGGCTAAGTCAAAGCAGAAATCACAAGGGAAATTTAAGAATATTAAAAACTGAACAATCATGAAAACATAATATATTAAAATTTGTGGTATGGAACTAAAGCAATATATAAAGGGACATTTATAGTTTTAAAAGCTTATGCTGGAAAATATTAGAGTTTTAGAAACAAAAATCTAGGTTTCCATATTAGAAAGTTTTTAAAAAGTGAGCAAAATAAGATAATAATAAGAGCAGAAATCAAGCCAGGCTCGGTGGCTCATCCTGTAATCCCAGTGCTTTGGGAGGTTGAGGTGGGTCTCGAACTTGTCTGAGCCCGCAGGTTCGAGACCCGCCTGGGCAACTTGGCGCGACCCCATCTCTACAATAAATAAAAAATCAGCCAGGCGTGGTAGCACACGCCTGTAGTTCCGTCTACTTGGAAGGCTGAGGTGGCAGGATCGCTGGAGCCCAGCAGCCACTGCACCCCAGTTTGGGTGACAGAATGAGACTTCAACTCAAAAAAAAAAAAAAGAAATCAATTGAAGAAGTATGTTTGGTTGTTTGAAAAAATTGATATAATTGATAAACATCAGCAAAACAGATACAGAAAAAGAAAAAGTCACACATAAATTACCAATATCAATAAAAAGGGAGAGGAATTTCACAGATTCTAAAAGTGTACAAGAAAATATAGAAATATTATGAACAGGCTGGGCTTGGTGGCTCAGTCCATAATCCCAGCACTTTGGGAGGCTGAGGCAAGTGGACTGCCTGAGGTAGTGGGTTTGAGACCAGCCTGGGCAACTTGGCAAGGTCTCATCTCTACAATAAAATAAAAAATTAGCTGGGCACACTACCGTGTGCCTATAGTTCCAGCTACTTAGAAGACTGAGGCGGAAGGATCGCCGGAGCCCAGCAGGTTGAGACTGCGGTGGCCATCAGTGTGCCACTGCACTCCAGCCTGGGCAATGAGGTGACTCCAACTCACAAAAAAAAAAAAAAAAAAACAAAAAGAGAGAAAGAAAAAGAAAGAAAGAAAAAGAAAAAGAAAGAAAGAAAGAAAGAAAGAAAGAGAAAAGAAAAATTCCGAACAACTTTATGCCAACCATTTTGACAATGAAATAGACAAATTCCTTGAAAAACACAACTTACCAAAAATGACACAAGATGAAATAGGAAATCTAATAAGCACTATATCCATGGAAGAAACTCAATATATTATCTAAGATTTCCTATGAAGAAAACTTTAGAACCAGATGGTTTCACTGGTAAACTCTGTAAAGCATTAAATGAATAAATAATACAAATGTTACATGAATTTTAATTTGCTTAGACCAGCATAATTTTTATAACAAAATTTTATTTATTTTTTATAACAAAATTTTAAAAAGACAACATTAGAAAGGAAAAATCATTACTGTTTATAAACATAAATACAAAAATGGAATCAAGCAATGTATAGAGAAGACAATTGTATAGAGAAGACAATGTATAGAGAAGACCAAATGGGGTTTATTTTCGCAATGCAAGTTTTAATAAAGGAAAAGCAGTGAATATGGCTCACCATATTAATAGAATAAATGACAGAACCATACAATCATTTCAATTTTGTTGAAAAGGAATTGACAGGATTAAATGTCCATTCATGACAAAATATCCAACAAGCTAGAAATATAACTTCCTCAACTTAAAAAAAAGGCATCTATATAGAATCTACAGCTAACATATGCAATTGTTAAAGAATACATGCTTCTCACCTAAGATAAGTAACAATGCAGGGATTGACACTTTCGTGATTTCTTTTCAGCAATGTACTGAAAGTCATAGCTGGTCTGATAAAGAAATAATATAAATATTGAAAAGGAAGAAGTAAAATTGTCCCTCTTTGCAGAACATATAATTGCACAGAAAATCCTCAAGAACTTACAAAGCAACTACTAGAAATATTAAATAAATTTCCCAAGACTGTGAAACACATGGTCAATATTTAAAATTTAGATTATATTGGCCGGGCATGGTCACTCATCCTGTAATCCCAGCACTTTGAGAAACTGAGGTGAGAGAATTGCCTGAGCCCAGGGGTTTGAGACCAGCCTGGGAAATTCTGTGAGACATCATCTCTACAGTAAATCACAAAAATTAGCCGGGCAT
This sequence comes from Cephalopachus bancanus, assembly GCA_027257055.1. Taxonomy (NCBI): domain Eukaryota; kingdom Metazoa; phylum Chordata; class Mammalia; order Primates; family Tarsiidae; genus Cephalopachus; species Cephalopachus bancanus. Next base: position 7,792,232 of record JAPVLO010000009.1, on the reverse strand, counting down.
GGTGGTGTGTGCCTGTTGTTTCAGTTACTTGGAAGGCTGAGGCGGAAGGATAACCTGAGACCAGCAGGTCGAGGCTGCAGTGGCCATGAGCAGCGTGCCACTGCACTCCATCCTGGGTTACGGAGTGAAACTCCAACTCAAAATAATAATAATAATAAATAATTATATTTCCTAAATACTAACAGCAAATAATAAGAACAAAAACTTTAAAAAATTTTCTATTTACCATATTGGTAAAAACATTAATACTTATCAATTAAACAAAAAATGTACAAGACCTCTACAATTAAATATACGAAAATTCCTAATATAAATTAAAGAAAATAGAAATAAATGAAGAACTATATCATGTTCATTAATTGCAACATAATAGTAGTAAGTTGTCCATTCTCCTCAAATTAACCTGTAGATTCAGTGCAATATCAGTAAACTGTCTAATAAAAATTGACACTTTTTTTTTTATTGTAGTGCAGTGATACAATCACAGCTTACTGTAGCCTCAGCATCCTGGGTTCAGCTACCCTTCCACCTCAGGCTCTTGAATAATTGGAACTACAAGTATGTGCTGCTTTGTCTAGCTATTTATTTTATTTTGTTTTTTTAAAGATGAAGTCTCTTTATGTTGCCCAGGCTGGTCTCAAACTCCTGGGCTCAAGGCATCCTCCTGTCTCAGCCTCCCAAAGTACTGGGGTTACAGATGTGAGCCACCACACCTGACCTGATAAAATGTTTATAAACATATATGGAAATTCGAATGCCTCAGAAAAAGCAAAACAAACTTGAAGAGAAAAAAGACAATAAATATGGAGCAATTACATTACATGACTTAAAGAATTATTATAATGCTACATTAATGAATATAGTGTGGTACTGGCACAAGGATGTTAGAATAGATTTATAAAATGGAATAGAGAGTGCAGAAGAAGACCCAACTTCTTTTTGGCAAAGGTGCCAAAGAAAAAAGTGGGGAAGAAGTCATTTCAACCAATGGAAAACTGAAAAATATATAGGAAAAAATTAACTTTGATTTCTATCTCATGATACACAAATGCTAATTCAAGATGCCTCATAGAACTAAATGTTAGAGATAAAATTAAAAGGCTTCTGGAAGAAAACATAGAGGAATATTTTTGAAACTTGGCATTGAGCAAAGATTTCTTAGACGAGATAGATAAAGCAATCATCATAAAGAAAAAAATGAAAATAACACTTAATCAAAGTTGAAATCTACTTACCAAAAGTCTCCATTAAAAAAGAAGGTTAGGCAAGCCACAAAATATTCATAAAAAATGTATCCGTCAAAGACCTGTATCCAAAACAACTCACTAATAAAAAGATAAACTAGCCTTTTAAAAAATGGGCAAAGATTTAGACAGACACTTTACAAAGAATATATACAAATAGCCAATATGCACATGAAAAAGTACTTAGCATCTCTAATCATCAAGAAAATGCCAACTAAAAACTCACTATTCATTTCTAGAATAGTTAAAATGGAAAATTCTGACAACACAAAATATTGACGAGAATATGGAGCAACCAGAATTCTCACACATTGTTAGTGTTGGGTGTGAAAAATGGTACACACACTTTGGAAGAAATTTTGTCAATTTGCAATAAAGTTAAGCACATACCTACCATATGACCCAGGATTCTACTCCTAGGTATTAAGCCAAACTAGAAACATATGTCCATGTAACTATTTGTTCAAATAATTCAAAACAGCTTTATTCCTAATATCTTCAAGTCAGAAGTAACCCAGATTTTAATCAAAAGGAGAGTGAATAAAAATGTTGTGGCATATTTACTCCATAGCATTGTATGTAATGGAATACCACCCTATAAAATGAATAAATGACTGATAAATGCAACAATATGATGTATCTAAAATTCATTAGGCTGAGAGAAAGAAACCAGACACAAAGGTATGCATATATATATACTATGATTCCATTTGTATGACGTTCTAGAATAAACAAAACTAATCTATGATTAAAAAAAATAAGAAAAATAATTGTCTCTGGCAAGAGGGATGAACTTGATTAGGTAGGGGCATGAATGAAATTTCTGGGTGATAGTAATGTGTATTATACATCTGCATACATTTACCAGGCTCATCTTATTGAACATTTTAGATTTATGCATCTTTTGAAGGAAAATTTTACCAAAATAATGAGCTGTAAAAATAACTGTTCTGATACATATGTTTAATAAATATTAGCTTCTTTTATCAAGATAAAATGGATATGCCTTAGGCCATGTACTTTATAAATAAAGAAGCTTTCTTTTTTAGATAGAGTATAGATGGGTAGATGGACAGATAAATGAATGGATGGATGGATGGATGGATGGATGGTGGATGGATGGATAGACAGATAGATAGATAGAGCTGCTGATGGAATCAGCAATTAGGCATATGCTTTGTATAACTTTTATATTAATGATAGCATCTGTATCCCTTTTCATTTACACTCTCTGACACTTCCCCTTTCCCTATCCAGCAGCAAAGATACACATTTGTAAGATGGTCCAACAAACCTATAGGGCATGTTTTTGGGTAATTACCTGGGAATCAGAATAATGCAGTGGAAAGAACTCAGTTTTTTAGATCAGATAGACCTGGTTTCAGATCTTGGCTCTCCAACTTATTGGTTGGGTGACCTTGTACAAGTAACTCAACCTCTCTGAGAATCGACTTCTTTAGCCATAAACTGGAATAATAAATGCTCCAAGGGGTTCATTTACTCATCTATTCAACAAGGAACATTGAGTTCCTATTGTTTGCCAAGAACTGGCTACTTATATCTAGTTATTATTTTGAAAAGGATACTTATATCCAGAACATACAGGGAACTCCTTCAACTGAATAATGAAAAGACAAACTACCCTACTTAAAAATAGGCATAGACTTGGACACTTAGGGGTAGAGAGTGGATAAGAGGAACTTCAGAGTAAGTGCTGAAAAACTAGTCAGTAGGCTCTTTCTTGTAGTTTGAGAGATGATCTCACTTTGAAATAGGGAAATGGCAGTGAAACAAGAAAGATCTAGACATAATAGACATAATTCAAAGAACATGATGTGGATTGGGTATAAGGATTGCTAGAGGGAAGGCAACAAGGACAGATGGTGGGTGGGTCCTTTCACTGAGAGAAGAAATGCTGGTAGGGGATCAGATATTGTGGTTTTTGAATTAAATGTAGAAAGAGCATATTATGGTGATTGGCCCAGAGTAGGCACTTGATGAATGGACACTACTGTGGAATAGTACAAAGCTAATTAACTCATGTATGTACCAGGTCTGTATACTTGATTTCAGTCACTATTTGAAAATAAAGGTTTTTTTTAAAAAAAAAAGAAAACTAGTCAAGCACAAATATGTACCCAAAGGTACATGCACACATTTTGTTCATATTTTGTTTAGATATTACTGCTGTAGATCTAAAAGTTAATTACCCTGATTATAATGTATCTATTTTGAGAATACTGTGGGACTACTGAATTGCTCCTTCCTCTTATCCCCGCACACATAAAGATTTCAGAAATTCAGCAAAATGTGTAGTAATTTTGTTGAAAAAAAGAAAATATCTTTAGTAAAGAAGTTAGTTTAGTCAATAAGGGAAAAGACCTATCATACATTGAAAAAAGAGGTATAAAACAACAGACATAGTACTTGCAAGGAGTTGCTTTAAAGAATTATGAAAGAATGCATGGTAATATCACATAACTTAGAAATCAATTTTGTTGCTATCTTGTAATCAGGTTACATAAGAAATAAACATGTCGACCTTAATAACAAAACCAGGCTTTGGAAGAGATGACTCAAGCACCCTTATTTTTTATTTCATGCTTTGAAAATTGAATTGAGATATTTCACTACTCTTAAACCATGATGAAATAATGGAAGGTGTCATAACAGGAGCTAAAACCCTGGGGAGGCTATTAAAAATTTTACTTTTACACTTTCCACATGATTGTGGAAATGTGGGTTCTACTTCCCCTGAGGCTCTTATTGCCATGTTTGGTACAACTGCTGCTATATCAACAAAAAGGATTAAGCATTACAGTGGGCCCCTTTGCAGATCTTGCCTTAGAAAGTTAAACACTGGTGTCAGAATGCCAAAGGTATACCTTAAGGTCGAGGAAAATTTACTTCCTTTAGAGAAAGGAGACGTTCTAGAACAAATATATAAATAATGGTCACACAAAACAGACAATCGTTTTATTTTTTAAAGAGGCATAAAAAGATTCAGGATTTATAAATGGGAGAAATCGGATTTGGTCATGGAAAAGTAAGTGTAGTTGCAATGTAAGTGAGACTTTGATAGGCATGGATAGTGAGGGAAGACATTTCATCATGAGGAATAGCAAAAGCAGGGGCACAAAGATTGCCCAGAAAACAGGGTCGCATAAGTAGGGGTAAAGGAATGAAAAAGAAAAACTAGTTGCTAAAATGTAAAGAAGGTAGACTCTATAGGTTTTGGCAACTTGTGTGTGGGTTGTTGCATGTGGAGAAAATGGAAGATGAGTGGTGATGCTATAGTATAACCATTGAAGCCATCAAGAAGAGTGAATGCAGAAATGACAAGTGAGTGGAGTCTAATGTCAGCAAATTGCATATGTTGGAGCCTCATATCTCAGTTTATTGGCATAGCATGAGAATTAGTTTCAGGTTATATTTAGGAGGTTGTTTGGTGCCCAATATTGAATTTAGGATTGACTATTGAAAGTTTTGAATTACATAAGAGGTGTTTGATATAGAGACAAAAATACTAGAATACTGCTTTACAAGTAAGCCACAAAGACATTTTAGAGTTTTTTGAGCCATGAGAACATAAACAAAACATTAGAACAACTTATTAACTTAATGAAATGTAGCCAAGTTGGGTATAGACCAGATTCTAAGACAAATTGCAATGTAAGTTCCTGGAGTCAGGAATGAGCTTCTTCTAACATATGCTCTGGCTTAAGTCAGTACTGTCCATAGGGTAAAGCAGGATGGAAAATTTTATTTTTATAAGCTATTAAACGATGAATAGGAGATTGAACTTAATATAGGGCTGTATCATTATGTGAAGCCATTAAATCAGGGTGGGAAAGATAATTCTACTGTTTTTCCAACAGCAAAGCAGTTGAAAATAGGAGGGAAGATTTTAACTTGAACATTCTCATAAGTCCCTGTGGATTTTGAACTGACTAGTAGGGATATTGCCTAAAACTGTGGCAGCTGGTGAGTAATTTGTAGCCTGTAGCCACCTCATTCTAAGTGTGTTTACAGCAAGTCTTTGGCTCAACCATTTGCGTAAGAGTCATTCTCACTGGACCTATTATCACCAGGACACTCCATTTTTATGGCATGTGACCAAGTGATGCAGATGTCTAGAGACATATTAGGATGAAGATATGCTAAATAAGGCATTAAGATTCTAAGACTATAATAAGAAGGGGATTTCTAGATAGAAAGGAATTTTTTTTTTAAAGGGATCTAAGTAGATGATAAATATTTCTCTTTCTGGTTGTGCCTTTACTGGAATTGAGGTCTTTGGAATGGAGAGTACCAAATGGGTTGTGTGTAGAAGAGAAATTTCTCACAATTGTGTTAGGAATCCCTGAAGGTCCCATATGGTCAGTCTAAGGAGTCATGAAAACCACAGCTTACTAACACAATTAATGAATTGTTCTTCTCTCTCTAGAACCATCTTACCTAGCAAGTATGACTTGGGTGAGTCAATTCCTTTCCAGGGGTTTCCTTTTCTTCATTTATAAAATGAAATGAAACAACTCCAATTTAGAATCCTACTTCTTAGGTTCACATATTCATAGTCTCAGGATTCCACAAATGGTCACAATTCTTCACATTTCCCAATATCCACGCCCTTTGAATGGTGACTGCAGTGTCTCCATCAAGGCCTGAGTCTGTTTCACCATTCCTTGAATTTGGATTGTCTTGTGACTTACTTTGGTCAATAGGATAGGACAGAAGTGAAAATGTGCCAATTTTGAGTCTAGACCTCAAAAGGTCTTTGTGTTTTTGCTCATTCTCTTGGAACTCTGCCACCACTATGGGAACAAATCTGGGCAAGTCTGATGGATGATAAGAAACACGTGGCCCAATCACCCCTGGCTCCAGCTGGCAGCCAGCAAAACACCAGATGTAAGTGAGGCCATTATAGACCTAGGCCATTCAGACCTCTGTTAACCTGCCTGCTGGTGGCAGGTGCATGAGTGAGCCAAGCTGAGATCAGTTAAACCTGGCACAAATTGGCAGAGCCAGTCATCTGACCTATGGAGTTGTGAATAATATATTTTTGTTTTGTTAAAAGAGGGGTTAACAACTATGAACCCATGAGTCAACTGCCAGTTTTTTTAAATAAAGTTTTGTTGGAACACAGCCATACCTATGTGTCTATGTATCATCTATGGCAGGTTTCATGCTACAATGGCAGAGTTGAGTAGTTGGGACAAAGGCTGTATGGTACACAAAGACTAAAATATTTACTCTCTGTCTATTTAAGTGAAAGTCAGATAACTTACTGTTTTCTTTTTTTAAATCTTTTATTTACCTTTTTCTAATTTACTGCTTTAAATCACTAAGATTTGGGGGCGATTTGTTGCACAGAAATATCTAACTAGTACACTATCACATTAAGAGATTGATAAATAATTTTGGGTGTTGATTTTTGCAAAATAAATCATGTTTTAAACATTCAGTGGCTTCAACAACAATGATTTTATTATCTCTCACAATTCTGTGAGTTGACTGGGCTCAGCTGGGCAGTTCTTCTCTTCTACGTGATGTTGAATGCTGATGTTATGTGGAAATTAAGAGTGGACTGGAATTTCCGAGCTGGTTCATTCAAGTGGCTGGCAGTTGATGCTGGCTTTCATCTGGGAGATTAGCTGAAGCTGTTGACTGGGACACTTACATGCAGGCTACACACATAGCTTGATGGTTGGATTCTGCAAAAAAGCATCTCAAAGGTGAGAGTTTCAGTTGACTCAAGCCGGAGGCACAAGATTTCTTATGACTGAGCATTAGAAGCTTAGTTATGCCAAATATTTATTGGTTAAAAGTGAGTCACAGGGCCAACCTAGGTTAAGATAGGGGCACTACACAAAGGAGTAAATCCGAAAGATTCAAGTTTATTGTGGCTGGGGGGAGTATCTTTGAAGACTGTCTCAACCAGAATGTATAACCTTTTCTTCCCATCTTTTCTCTCCTACAGTTTCTTTCTGTCTCCATTTTATGGTATGGGAATTGTTAGACTCACCAGCATGTTTGATATGCATATATATGTGTACATGTGCATCTTTGTACATATTTTATATATCAATATCTATATTTGCCTATCTACTTACAACTCTTGGATTGGAGACTTAGATTGACTTACTGACTTGGTTGGGCATCAGCGTGATTTTATACATGAAATTTTTACCTTTGGAAAGGGCCATTTCACATCTGTTTCAATTAAAATGTACGATGACTCTTTAACCTTAGTAGTTTTAAAGCTTTTAATCATATTATATCACTTTATCCATCTTTGGCAAGCTGATAATTTAGGTTGGAAAATAACCAAGAATGAAACATATGAAATAATGTAACAACTTTCCATGATTCTTTCTTCTCCCTTTGGCAGCCATTGCCTCCCATGCACCTGTGGGCTCAACATGACCCACTCAACACAAAGTTGAAAAGAAGTTGGAGTGCTGATTATGTAGTTGCTGCACTATTGCTCACTTTGGGGATTCCTCTCTAAGTGATTATCTAGAATTTCAGTGCTGTGGGCATTGAGGACTTGGTTTATTCTATCTTATCTAAGAGGTCAATTGCTTTGAATCACAAAATCCCTGTCATCTCTTTTGTTCTCTTGATGTTCAGAACATTGACTTGCTCTCTAGCAGCTTTGAGATCTTTTGTTCTGAAAGTGGCTATCTCTAGCCCATCCTTCGTTCTTTCCATTAAAAAAAAGTAGAGATGGTGTCTTGCCATGTTGCTCAGGCTGGTCTCGAACTCTTGGTCTTAAATGATCTTCTAGCCTCAACCTCTTAAAGTGCTGGGATTGCAGGTGTGAGCCACAGTGCCTAGACCCTATCTTTTACTCTTAAAGTGGCTTTCTCTCTTCCAAGTTCCATGGCAACAATGCTATCTGGACACCTAACACAAACATACACACACACACACACACACACACACACACACACACACACACACACACCTCATAGTCCTGTACAGTGAAAACAAGACTGAAGGACACAGTTGTTTGTCTTCTTTTTATGCTAGAAGTTAAATTGGATGGGTTGAAATGAGGCACAAACCCTTTCCTTTCTTTTCTTTTTTTTTTTTGGAGTTGGAGTCTCACTCTGTCACCCAGACTAGAGTGCAGTGTCTGCTCCTGGACACTGCAGCCTTGACCTGCTGGGCTCTGGAGATCCTTCCACCTCAGCCTTCCAAGTAGCTGGAACTACAGGCATGTGCTACCACGCCCAGCTAATTTTTGATTTATTGTAGAGATAAGGTCTCGCCAAGTTGCCCAGGTGGGTCTCAAACCCGCAGGCTCGGGCAATCCACTCACCTCGGCTCCACCAAGCGCTGGGATTACAGGCTGAGCCACAGAGCCCAGCCACAAACCTTTTTCTTTAGCTAACTTCTTCCCTGGGGATTTAGAGAAAAAGTTATGCTAACTTTTTCTTCCCAAATACTCTCTTCTCTCTGTTCATGACATTTATGTGTTAGAATAAAAATTCTAACTCTATTTTCTCAATAAATATTTCTAAAAGTTATGACTTTCTTACATAATTGTGTTGAATATTTCCACTTATCATCCTCTTTCATCATCATGTCTTGGAATCTATCCTTTTGTGTTACTGGATTCTCCTGGGTTACTCTGAGCAAATCTAAAGCTCCATTGTCAAATGCTTCTACTTCTTTACTCCTAGCTATTCAGCTGTTTCTTATCCTCTGTGTTCTTTCCTGTCCCTGTTCCATCTTCTCTTCTCCTCTTACCCCTGTAAGTTAGTGGTGGCAGGAGATCACACCAATCCCATCTTGGATGTGTCTTATAGGAACACGGTATTACTCCCCCAGTTATTACTGCATAAACACAGAAGACAGGCACCAGAATCATGTTCTGGAGAGACAAACTCTACTGCACTGGAACCAAGCCAAGAGAGAAAACAAGTTTAGTGTTCAATTTAGCAAGATTAGATAGAAAAAGAGAAGATTTTTTTCTAAAAAAAAAAACAAGAAAGCATGACAATATAGAGTGAGAGAGAAGGCTAACAAAATGGTTCCTGAAGCAATTTCATGAATGGAGAACAATAGTGCCAGTTTTTTATGTGGTCATGATGGGTTCATTCAAGTTGCTGGAGTAAAACCCCCTGTTGCTGACCAGGTGAGTTCCTTCTATTTCTTCTATTTTTTTTCTTTGTTATTGTTTTGTCTTATATATTTGGCTCTGTCATTTCTTCTGCTTTAAAATTTTTTTTTTTATGGATGTCTCCTGAAAGTTAGTCATGGTTCTAGACTCTCTACTTCATACTCACTACTGTAGGTCTTTTAACTACTTTTTTGAAAAACATTTTTAATGAAGTTGCAACTTAAATACACTAAAATGCACAAATCTGAAGTACACAGTTTAATGTGTGTGTGTGTGTGTGTGTGTGTGTGTGTGTTTGTAGACATCTATATCAAACTTACAGAAGACTTCTGTTACACTCAAACACTCCCTTTCTCATGTTCCTCTTGAGAAACTGCAATGAAGTGCAATGTTCTGGTCAACAATTAACTGTATATATGACTGTTGTCCCATTAGATTAGAATGGAGCTGAAATATTCCTATTATCTAGTGATTTGTGCTATCATAACCCACAGTATTCAGTACAGTAATATGCTGTACAGGTTTGTAGCCTATGAGCAATAGGCTATACTAAACAAAGTTGCAGTGAACATAATATATGTTTTTATTTCTCTTGGTAAATATCTAAAAGTAGAACAGCTTGATTATAAGGTATGTTTATGTTTAATGTTTTAAAGAACAAAAAGCCAAACTGTTTTTTGAAGTGGTTGTACCATTCCATTTCTACTAGCAGTGTATAAAAACTGCTATTTCTCCACATGCATGTCAATCCTTAGTATGGTCAATTAAAAAAATTTTTTTTTTTAATTTTAGCATCATTTAAAAAACATTAACATCATTTCATGTGCTATTTGCTATCCATATATTTTCTTTAGTCAAGTATTTGTTCACATTCTTAATTTATTTTTTAAAATAGTTTTTCTTATTATTGACATAAGACCTCATCTCTACAAAAAATTTTGAAAAATTAGTCGGGTGTGCTGGCACATGCCTGTAGTTCCAGCTACTTTGGAGTTTGAGGTGAAAGTATCACCTGGGCCCAGGAGGTTGAGGCTGTGCTGAGTTATGACTGTGCCACTGCCTCCAATCTGGGTGACAGAGTGAGACCCTGACTTAAAAATAATAGTAATAGCACTAATAAAACACACATTGTAAAATAAAAATAAAATAAACAAAATTGTTTTCTTATGGTTGAGTTTTGAGAGTTCTTTATATATTGTAAATATAAGTACTTTGTCAGGTATATGATTTGGAAATATTTTCTTCCATTCCTTGGCTTCCCTGTAGTCTCTTAACAATGTCTTTAGAAGATCAGAAGCTTGTAATTTTGATAATGTACAATTTATCAACTTTTTTCTTTTGTGGATTGTGCTTTTGGTGTCAAGTCTAAAAAATCTTTTCTTATTCTAAGGTCACAAAGAGTTTCTTCTGTGTTTTCTTATTTGCATATGGATACCCAATTGTTCTAGTACCACTTGTTGAAAAGACTAGTTTTGCTTATTTTCAAACTTCCTATAAATGGAATCTTGCAATATGTCCTTATTTTATCTGGTTTGTCTTGCTCAAAATTATGCCTGTGAAATTTATTGACTTCTTGTGTATACCAGCAGTTTATTTTACTCCTTTTATGTACATTATTTCATTGCATAAACACATTACCATCTCTTTATCCCTTCTATTGTCGAGGGACACTTCCATTCTATTGTTGATTAACTTGTAGGTAGTTTCCCGTTTCTTGCTGTTATGAATAATGCTGTTATGAAGATTTTTGTCTTCTGGTGATATAAGCAATAATTTCAGTTGGGCATATACTTAGAAATGGAATTTCTGAGTCATAGGGTATGAAAATGTTTACTTTTAATAAACATTGCCAAAAAGTTTTTTAGTGGGTATACCAATTTCTTCTTTCACCAGTCTTGTACAAGAGTTCCAATGATATTTGATAATCTTTCTTTATCATAGAACATATGAGAGTTCCACTAATATTTGATAAGTATTTCTTAATTGTAGTCATTCGAGAGGGTATGTAGTAATGTCAAATTTTGGTTTAATGTCTTTTTCTAAGGAATAACAATGTTGAGCACATGAATATGTTTATAGGTCATTTGAATATTCTCTTTTTCAAAGTATCTAAGTCTTTCTCCACTTAAAAATTATTTGTCTGTTTTTTTAAAAAATTGAAGGCTTTTCTATGTTTTGGATATGAGTTTTTTGTTGAATATATAGAAGTTCCTAATTTTAGTAACGGAAACCTCTTTAATATTTTTATATGTGGCTTGTGTTCTAATGCCCCATTTAAAAAATTTAAAAAATAAGGTCATAAAGATTATCCCCTATGTTTTTTGACTTTTGTTTTTCCTTTGAAATTTAGATCTACAATGAGTTCTGAATTGATTTTTTGTGTATGGTATGAAATGTAGTTCAAGGTTCATTCTTTTAAATGTAGATACTGAGCTGACACCACATCTTATTGAAAAGACCATCCTTTCCACTGCTGAATTGCAGTAGCACCTTTGCCATATATCCGTTGACTGTATATGTGATGGTCTGTTCCTTGACTTTCTATTTCATTCCATCATTCTAGTCTTGTACACTGTACTAATTATTTTAGATTTATAAAAGTCTTGTATTTTCTGGAGTAAGATTTGTTCTTTTTCTTCAAGACTGCTGTGGTTTTCTAAGTCCTTTGTATTTCCATGAAAATTGTAGAATCAGCTTAGTAGTTTCTGGAAAATCCCACTGGAATTTTGATTGTGATTACATTAAATTTATAGAACAATTTGAGAAGAATTGTCAGAGTAAAAACAGTGATTCTTCTAATCCCTGGACATGTAATATTCCTCCATTATGTAAACCTTTAATTTATCTCAGCATTGTTTTATAGCTTTCAATGTAAATGTCCTATACATATTTTATTATATTTATTCTTATGTATTTGATGCATTTTGTTGCAATTTTTCAATTTTTGCAAAATTATATAAACATACATTAATTCTGTACATTAACTGTTTTTGTTTTTCCTTGAACTGGAGTCTCACTCTGTCGCCCAGGCTGGAGTACAATGGCAAGCTCACGGCCACCACAACCTTGAACTGCTGGACTTAGGCAATCCTTTCACCTCAGCCTTCCAAGTAACTGGAACTATAGACGCACACCACTGTGCCTGGCTAATTTTTGTGATTTATTAGAGACGAGGGCTCACCAATTTGCCCAGATTGGTCTCGAACCGCTAGGCTCAGGCAGTCCTCTTGCCTCAGTCTCTAAAATGCTGGGATTACAGGCAGAGCCACTGCGTCTGGTTTCATTAACTTTTAATATAGTAGCTTTGTTAAATTGATTTAGTAATGTTAATATTATGTTTGTAGAGTTTTGGGGATTATTCTACATACAGAATTGTATCTCCTGTGAATAATGATAGTTTTCCTTTTGCTCTGCAATCTTTATGTATTTTTTTCATTTGCCTTATTTCACAGGATACAATCTCTAGTCCTATGTGGAATACAGGTGATCATAATGGACTCCCTTGTCTCTTTATTTTCATCCAACTACTAGCTATGCATATACTATACTCTCTAGACTATTTTTCCTCTTGACTTGTCTTTTAAGTCAAGCAGGGAATTCCCTGCTCTAGGCAGTATCCCAAATTTCTCTCCCAAATTCACATAGTCATCTGGACTGTGGTCATCTTCTCTTGGCTCATATTGAATATTGTTGACTATATATTTTATAGTTCTGATTACAAGATGCTGTGATTACCTAATTTTCTGCCTCTCACACTAGACACAAATTCTGGAGTGCAGGACTATGCCTGTTATCCTTTTATTCCTGGCATCAAGCACAATGCCTGGCTCATAAGAAGTATTTAATGAATATTTGATAAATGTTTACTGAATGAAAGAATGAGACTCAAACCCGAACCTTTCACCAGTTTTCTGTATCTGGTGATTAACGAGATGTTTTCACTTAGCCATACTTCCAGTGGGACATTTATACCCTGAATTTAATAAAATAAATGCTCTCCTTCTGTGTTCCTTTCCCAATGACTCAACTGTCCAATTAATTCTCTAGGACACTCATCTGGTAGTTAATTTTTACTACTTCCTTTTTTTTTCTTATTTGACTTTCCATATCAAATCAGTTCTCATAAACTATTAATTCTTTCTTGCTGGGTTTTTTGGACTTGAGCCTTTTTTTTCCATTTCTATAGTCATTATCCTAGTCCAGAGTTTTATCACTTCATTCCTTGACTATGTTAACTAGCTCTTGGTTGTATTATTTGTATTGTTTTCAGTTCCTCTATTCTCCAGCCTACTCACCACACAGCTAACAAAACAGACTTCCATAGATGTTACTTTAATCATTCCTTTCCCCCAAGGAGCAAAGTAGTTTCCTTTTATCTATGCTAATGGCATCACAACTCTCATTTATTAAACAGCATGTGCATATAACCCCATTATCTCCAACAGTCATCTACTCCACCTCACAAAATGCAATCACCTAACCATGTGCACTTCTTTGTCATTGGTCTGATAGTCCCATGAAAGGTCCTCCTCCTTTTCTCTTTAATCCTGCCATATTGATAACTTCATTCAAGATCTGGCTTCATGTCTACCTCTTTTGAAAAGATGTCAATGAATTGTATCATTTCAAATGAAATATTTCCTTTACCTTACATCCTCCTAACACTTATAGTTTATAAATATTATTCTAAAGATCAATTATCAAAGAAGCACAATTTGATGGTTCACAAATTATATTTTAATACACAAGGCTTTATGTTAACATGCGCTTTTCACCATGATTACAAATATATTTTCCTGCCAAAGAGTTAATTGATTTGAGCTATTTGGTGAAAAATGCAGGCATCATATCATGAGGATGGATGAAAGATGTGTTGAGCATAAGCAACAAGGACAAGGGTTCTTGTTCTTTTCAATTATAAACAGTGACTAATGGTATATGAATTTAGATAAGAAATTATATAATATATGATTCATTAGGATGATTATGAGGTTTTTGAGAACTGAAATGGACCTGGGTATTATCTAGCCCACTTTCTCCAGTTCATAAAAGAGTCCTAGAAAAGTTGTGACTTATCCAAGGTCTCATATCTCATTGATAGCATAATTGTGCCAGGTGTGGTGGCTCAGGCCTGTAATCCCAGCACTTTGGGAGGTGGAGGTGAGAGGACTGCTTGAGCCCAAAGTTTCGAGACCAGCCTGGGCAAATTGGCGAGACCTCGTCTCTACAATAAATAAAAAAATTAACCAGGAATGGTGGCGTACTCCTGTAGTTCCATCAACTTGGAAGGCTGAAGTGAAAGGATTGCCTGAGACCAGCAGGTCGAGGCTGTGGTGACTGTGAGTGTGCCACTGCACTCCAGCCTGGGTAATAGTGAGACTCTAACTCAAATTTTTAAAAATAGCATAGTTGTGATTATAACCTAGGTATCCTAAAATAAAATACAGTTTTATTTATATTACATAAAGTCACCTGTGTTGTTTTAAAGCTGCCATGAAGGGGCTTTTTTCCCCCCTGCTTTTCCCCAGAGTATCCTCCTTGGAGCAGGATGCAGTTTCAGCCTAACTAGATGCTCTTTCCCCCAGGTTGTACTCTTTATCTGGAAAACTCTCAGAAATGCTTGCAGAATCAGACTAGAAGGGAGACTTTCTCCCCTAAAGCACATTTTGTTCCTTTATCTTTAGAATATAGATTTTTAAGACTTGTGACTTGTCAGAGACTCCTAAAAATTGTCTTAGCTGTGAATTCAGAAGATGAATTTCTTAAACAGCACAACTTATTTTTCTTTATTTCCTAAAATCTCCCATTCAGGATTTAGTTAGATCTGGAAAGAGCGACAGGCGAAGTTCAAACTCTTCATACACAAGTTGTAGCATCCTTGCTTACCCTCGGGCTACATATACAGGACAAGTCACAGGTACCATGTGTTCTCACCAGGATGTCCCTTTCATAGCTGTCCTTCCTGTCAGGAACCAAGTCAGATGTCGGGTTTAGGTTGGTTCCTCTGCCTGAGGATTGAGAAGAGCCAGAATATTAAACTCTTGACCTCCAGTAGGAGCCAATACATCTCAGACACAGATTTCAGTTAAGTGTAGTAAGTCATTCTTCCTAAAAATAAGTTGATAGAATTGCCAGAAGAACTTGAGGAAAACAACCATTTTCCTCAAAATTTAGACAGACTGTTTCTTAACTCATCAGTTTAGGATCTTCCTAAATTAAGTTACTACCCAGAGGGCACATTATTTCTGTTTTACTTTTTATCTTAGATGAAAGTTCTCCAAACCAAAGGAATGTGAAATAAAGCCAGCTGTTTACAAGAGAGGAAACTCTTGCTTATTTATATATAGGGGCTCAGGTAAACAGCCTGATCAAGAACTGACAAGCAGTTAAATGTATGGTTCACTGACGGGTGTGGGACAGGCATTTAACTTAAATGTGAAGTCTTATGATATCCATTTGCATTGAAATAGAAAGTATATTTTCATGCAGCGATATTTTGAAAATGTTATGTGTAAGCTCAGGAAGTTCATTCATCATGGGAGTTTGAACACTGTTAATTTGTTTTAAGCAACTTCTATTATACCACTGAAGTCCTCCTATTACATAATGGCGGCACTTGAGTCATCTGTTTACTTAGTTACTTCACTCAATTATGGGTACTATAACTTTTAAACTTTATAGTCTTCCCCTATTTCTTTTTTACTTGAAGAAAATCAGCAAAACAGGAATTATTTCCATATTTTCCTTTGTAAGGAAAGTCCCACCTGAGCAACATTATTCCAGCCACTGCAGTTCAGTTTTTCTCCTTAACAAGAGCACAGAAGTGGTCTTTTTTCCCCTTGAATGTGCATATTCCTGATGGAGCTTAAAAACTTCCATAAATCAATAAAGTAATTGCTACATAATGACCTATTGTTGGTGTTCGTGCCCAGAATGATGTCACAAGGGGGTAATGGAGCTACTGAATCAAAAAATGGCAGCTGTTTCCAATTTATTTGAGAGTCAGTTGGACAGAAAATTAAATAAACACATAGACAAGAAGGACAAGGGCAAGTCCTTGTATTATTCTTATGATAGTTTTAATTCAATTGCAGAAGTCAGCAGGCAGCTGATATTGTGGCCCAGAGTTTCATTAATTGCCTGTCTTGCATGTCAGTGAGACAGCACATGCTCACTTCATCATTTTCAGCTTTTGTTATTTGCATTTTAAAATACACACACCAGTGAATCCCAGATCAAACTTTTCTTGTTTTGTTGTTGTTGTTTTTGTTAGCAGCCCTCCAACTCTCAAAAATGTACAATTGGGAGAAGTGACTTTATCCTCTACCTGCATTGATGGTGTCTCTCTCCTCCCTCAGGGCAGGCAGCCTAGAATTTTAAAAAATTACTCTCTCCTCCTTGGGGGAAGGCCTGAAGACTTGTATTTGTTGTGAAGCCTGCAGAAAAAAGCGTCGCTGGTTCGCAGGGCTCCTCTCCACTGTGACTGGGAGCTTTGATGTGCCCTTTTGATGTTCCTGCCTTGAGGCAGCTGAAGAAGATTATCAAAAGTAGCCTTAACAGTCCAGGGTGGAGTTGGGGATGCAGCACCTTGGCATGTGGGACTTCACATCCTTCACATAAACACTTCCACTGAGGTGGGGCTGCTGGAGTGCCGACGATGAGGCTGCCAAGATGCTCCCACCCCAGCCTGCTTGTATGGGACTTTTATTTTCCAAATGTCTTTGTGGCAGAACTCCATTTTGAGGTAATTGAATAAATGAGTAGTTTGCTATTAGGTGTGATAACCACTACTATCATTATTATTATTATTATTATTATTATTATTATTATTATTTTAATCATGGGATCAAATTGAAAGTAGAAAATGATTTCAGTTCATCTTCCAAAGGGATGTAGTTTTTGCCCTAGAACCAGAAAGCCTAATTTTAAAAAGACTATCTTTTGGCAAAAGGATCTTTGAAATGTTAGCAATCCCCTTTTATTTTAGGGACAAGAAAACAGAAGTCTGGTATGGCAGTTAAGGATTCTTAGCATAAGCTGATACTGGTTAGACTGTGACTAACTTAAGAAGGAAGGAATTTACTAGAAAGATATCCTGGAGCTCCCAGAGGCTTGGAGATCTGCTTTGCAATGAGGTTCGGTAACAGGCAGAAGTAAGGATGCCCCAGAGAACCAAGAAGCAGAAAGCAGGAAGGACAGTGTGGTATAGAAATGGAGGATTCAGAAAGTAAATTTAGAGAGTGATAAATACCATCAAGAACAATGAAGGAAGGTAAGGGAGAAAAGAAGCATTACTGTTGGGGCGTAGGCGTAGGGGCTGACCCTTGAAGTACTAGGTATTATAGAGGCCTCCCTGATAAATTAGTAAGAGCAGACACCAGCTAGAACTGAGGAAGTACGCCAGGCAGGTAGATTCTGGAAAAGGGAATAGTAAGGGCAAAGGGCATCCTGCTTCGGGATGCACTTTCTGTTTAGTTAGGAGGTTGGTGTGGCTGGAGAGAGACAAGAGAGAAGGATAGTTTAAAATGGGGCCAGAAATTTGGGTGGGGTGAAAAGGGGCAGATCTTATAGAGGCCTGTAGGCCGTTTAAGAGCTTGGGATGTCACTTTAATTGCCGTAATGGTTCCAAGGAATAAGTAGAGAATGTGACAAGCATGACAGGATGCCAATGCTGGGAGGTTGGCAGGACTGTTGTGAGTTTTAGGCAAACTAGTTTGCCCTGACTGAAATGTATACCTCAACAGAAAGCACAAATGGTTACATTATGAGACCTTTGGGAATACTCTTGAATACTCAGAACCCTGAATGGCAAATTGCCACATGCAAGGATCTCCTGCATTTAAAATTTTTACTTTTAGGGGATGTCAATAAAAAGTTGTATTCCAATAGAGTTGTGGTTGGCTCCAAAGATGTTGTTGTGTGACTCCAATGTCATACCTTGGAAACTCACCCTCATGGTAATTCTTTTGAAAGGAATTAATAACTTTCATCAGCACCAAGTTTTCAGGCAATGAAAAGTGTGTAGTTTTTATGCTTTTTTTTTTTTACAGTACTATTGAATGATCTTCAGGAGAGAAGTTTCAGTTTACAGATACAAAACTAGTTAAAACATGTTATATTTCACTTCAAAGTTTTTATTTTATTTCTTTTAAAAAAGTCTTTGAGTAGTAAGCAAAGTCACCTCTAAAACAAAATAATGCGTAAGTCATGTATGCTAGTAATTGCAAAGGGAACAAATCACTCTACTTCATTCCTAGAGCATAGGGAATAATCCACCCAAATAAGGAAAATATAATGGAAGGAGACCTGCAACTGTGATGGTGGAGCATTCATATGAAGAGTTGGTGCCTTGGGGAGTCAAGGACTGTGACTCACTTTCCCTCTCTTCTGTCTTCTTCATAAAAAGCTGAGTGCCTCTAGCAGGGAGATAGGAAGAAAGACATGAGTATTATTACCGAAAAGAGAAAGCCAGACTGGCAACAAACCCCCCCAAAAAACAAAACAAAACACATTTCTCCTTGTTCAGTTCAAAAGATTCCAGGGATCAGATTATTGCTTTTGAGAGTTGAGAGCATGCTGCTGATAGGTTTCTGACATGAAGTTAAGATTTAAAATGGGTTAAATTGTAAGATAAGCAGATAGCCTCTTAGGCAAATGAATAAGAGAGTTCCTTTTAATTTAGTATTTTTTCATTTGTCTTTACTTTGTTTTATTCATCACATAGATAGTCATACTTGATTTGATAATTTAATTACCCTAATTTGGAAAAGTAGTTAAAAATGAGAATTTTAAAATAAAATATATGTGGGTCCAAGTCACAGCTCAACCATTATAAAAGTTATGACCTGAGAATGTAATTTAACTTCTTAGTTTTTGGCTCATCATCTGTAATATGGAGAATGTGTTGGTGCCTACCTAATTTTAAATGCTCAATAAATCTTAGTCATTATTATGAATGTAACTGACACAAGCTCAGATACTTGTACATTGAAATAAACAAGCATAAGATATAGTGAAAGGAAGATTTTATTCCAAAGCTGAAAGATGGGGAAATGGCCAGGCTCATGCCTCAAATAAACGATTTCAGATTTTTAGACTGCGTGCAGGAGTTTAAAAAGGGAAACATGAGCCGGGCTCGGTGGCTCAGCCTGTAATCCCGCGCCTCTGGGAGGCTGAGGTGAGTGGATGGCCTGAGCCCGTGGGTTCGAGACCCGCCTGGGCAGCAAGACCTCATCTCTACAATAAATCAAAAAATCAGCCGGGCATGGTAGCGCATGCCTGTAATTCCGGCTACTTGGAAGGCTGAGGTGGAAGGATCGCCAGAGCCCAGCAGGTTGAGGCTGCGGTGGCTGGGAGCGGCCACTGCACTCCAGTTTGTCAAAAAAAAAAAAAGGGAAACATGGCTGGGCATGGTGACTCATGCCTGTAATTGTAGCACTTTGTGAGGCCAAGGTGGGGGGATTACTTGAGCCCAGGAGTTTGAGACCAACCTAAGCAACATAGCGAGACCTTGTCTCTACAAAAAAAAATTAGCCAGTTGTGGTGGTGTGCCTCTGTAGTCCCAGGTACTCAGAGGTTGAGGCAGAAGGATCGCTTGAGACCAAGAGTCTGAGGCTGCAGTGAGGGGTGATTGTGCCACTGCACTCCAGCCTGGGTGACAGAGTGAAACCCTGACTCCCTGACTCTAAATAAATAAATAAATAAATAAGAGAAACTTGGTACAGGTGTGTGGCACAGGGTGTGTCTTGAAGACTAATCTCCGGTGGTGGTCCCCAGAGGTCTGATTGGTGTTATCTCAGCTGCAGTCAGGTTATAGATCAACCTTATTGTGATGCCCTTCTGGCCTAAGCAGGAAGGTCAGGCTACTTTAAGATGAGTCCCTAGCCAGGCTCGGTGGCTCAGCCTGCAATCCCACGCCTTTGGGAGGCTGAGGTGAGTGGATTGCCTGAGCCCGTGGGTTCGAGACCCGCCTGGGCAGCGAGACCTCATCTCTACAATAAATCAAAAAACCAACCGGGCGTGGTAGCGCACGCCTGTAATTCCGGCTACTCGGAAGGCTGAGGCGGAAGTATCGCCGGAGCCCAGCAGGTCGAGGCTGCGGTGGCCGGGAGGCCACTGCACTCCAGTCTGGGCGACAGAGTGAGACTCCAACTCAAAAAAATAAAAAAAGAAGATGAGTCCCTGAGATTTTTAAGCAAGCTTGTGGTCAGATAAGCATGCATGGTGCAAGGGAGTGTCTGGTAGATAAAGGGAGAAAATAAGTTCCTAAAATGTGTTTCGAGACTTAAGGCTTAGAGAGAGAAAAGAAGAACTTTAAAATACATTGTAAAGCTAAGATGCTCCACTAACATGACTATTAAAGACAGTTTGGATAGTTGTAGATTTCAACAATCTATGATAGTGCAATAGTGAATCTGCACAATTGCTGGCACTTTCTATATAAACAGCTGAGACAGTTATTAAGACAAACTATTTCCTTAAATGATCAAATGGAATAATTTGTTACAGATTATCACTGTGAGAGGCCATGGTATATGAGACGGGGGTAGAAAGATTGCCTGGGAGTTCTGAGGGACCCTCTCAGGCTGGCATCATTCTCCCCATGGATATTTCCTTCATTGACTCAATCTTGGCCAAAGGCTTCGGTGTGGTAAAATGATAGTGGCATTTCCATAACAGTGGAGACTTGGAAAGCACCAATAAATTACTACTGACCAAATTATTTGTTACATTGGCCTATAATCTTGAACCTTCTAGATTACAGCCTTCTCACTCCTTTATTAACTCAGACAAATCCCCAAATGCCTCTCATTTGGTGATTTCTCACTCTATAAAAATGAAATTCTGAAAAAGTATTTGTAAGGAAAAGTGTAATGCATTTTCATTTTATTTTTCATACTTTATTCATTTAACAGAAAAGAAACACATGCTAAAGGACATAACCCTTTTTTTTCACAATAAGGTTTCTAGAGGGTTCTGTTTTTATTGTACTAACATGGTTTTAATACATCACAATGTATTTTGAAGCCTGTCTTCTAGATATAGTTTCAGCGACTGCCACCAATAGTGATTTCAATTACATATCCATGGAATCAATGGATGCTTTTATTACAGTGTATTCTTTTAAAGAAAAAAAGAGAGACAAATGAAGTAGTAATAAAAAGAAGATAATGGAGGACGTATAATAGCATAAAGTCACCAAGTTTTCACTTGATCTTGCTACTAAAATATACTTCCTCTTCTCATTAATTTGTCCCCCACTTGCATAAAGTACTTATACCTGGAAGGTTTGTGTTAATTCTGGTTTTTCAATATTCACTAATACGGCATCAAAACACAACATGAATTGCTTTGGTGATGTAAAACAAGTAATGCTGTGTCTAAGTAACCCTGTTGTCTTCCCATCTGAGCTCCTCTTTTAAAGTTGCTTCGTTTTATATGAGATTTGCTCGTAAGTCAGGTTTTATGAATCAAGAAAACTCTGTATGGTCTTGCTAAAGCAGCTTGTGCTGCTAATTTCTTTTTACACTACTACTCTCTGAGACACATGCACACACTTGTGGGTATAAGCACATACCCTATTAGCTTTTTATACTTAATAGGGCCCTTGGCATTTTTGAGTCTTAGACTAATTTGTTTTATTCTGCCTCCCTTCTGTTGTAGTCAAAAAAGTGAGTTGTCTTAAAGTTAAGTGCCTTGTGATCATCCTACATGAAGGACACTGCACAAGTCCTATCATCTGATTGATGAGATGCTTTCCTCCCTGATCTGTTCTCCTAGCCACTGGAATTTAAAGAGGAATGAGACTTGATTTACTAGATGCAAGTTGTTATGATTGTGACTTTATCCTCCTCAACCCATTGAACTCATAGAACTTCTAGTCTTCATATGAATATTTAAAGCCAATGAGGAAGTAATTTATTCATTAAGAGACTATTGTCAAGGTGGTCTGTTCTATATTTTGCATAGCATTATCACAGAACCAAACACTGAGATTCTTTCTAAATTAATTCCGATCTCAAGCTTCTTACATCAACACAAAAGAAAGATGGGACTACGATATCAATTTCCTTGGACCCTGAGATAGTAATGGATTGTGCTTTTCTCAAGAGCACACCGAATCTGATTTTTCTAGTGAACTGAGGTCACATTTTGGTGATAAGAGTTTATAATCCTCCCACCCATCAGGTATTAGTCAGAGACTCTCTCTGTTTTCTATCTCATTTTTAGTGGCCCAAGAGAGCTACTTCAATGCTTAACATAAGGAAAAGGTGTTATTTAATTACCGAAATAAATTGACAATAGAATAAAAATGGTCCTGGGTGTGCCTACATTTCTGTGTCAATATTGAGCTCATTGAATTGTCCTTAGTAAAAAATTCAATATGAAGTGGATTATACCATATGAATACCACTATGTGTATATTAATGTTTCATTTTTAAAGCACTTGTGATTCATTGTTTGTAATAGTACATAATATATTTATTACTATTGGGATTCATCATTATATTATTAAGAGTAAAGTCAGTCTAAGAAAAGCTTTTTTCCAACTGTATATAATTTTGTTATTATTTTTATGAAGAAATACTTTATCAGTGTAATAATAGTATGCTTTCAAATCCATAACACAACATTGAAAATTTTATTTGCACACCGAGGTCATTGTTACTATTTGAAAGTAATATATGTGCATGCTTTGGCTATGAAAATCCCAGATTGAAGCTTAGTAATTCACTTTTGATAACACTTGAGTTTCTGGTATTACAATATTCTCTTTTAAAAACCATCACTGCTTTTCATAGGTCTTTGATCCTCATATTTCTCTTTTTGGCTGTAAGAATCTCCATTCTGCTTTCCTCTCTACCTCCTTTTATTTTAGCCAGCAGTATTTTTTCTTGTCCAGTTCTTCAAGTAAAAGATGGGCTTATATCTCAATTATGACAACCAACTCATTTCTTCCTTATCATTTTAAAGCACAAATGAGGCATTCCATGCAAACATGGTGCTCTTATTAGATATTATAAAAATACATTTAAATTAAGAAATTATTTCACAGGGTTTAAAATATAAATACTACCCTTCTTTCTTAGCACATTTTCAGAACCTATAGCTCTCAACTAATCTGTTCTTGGCCTTATAACAAGATAGGACCCCTTCCTGATTATCTTTCCTCCCCTCTAAACTGACTTAGACACTTTCTTTTTTTTATATATATGTCAATATTTTTTATTTTGATATTGTGGGGTACAGTTAAGGGTTAGGTATACAAATATGTTTCATTCAGGCACCCTTGTTGATAAGGGGTGTCTCCCTGTTCCCAAACAGATATTGACTACCGTTAATCCCACCTCCCTTCCCCTCCCCCCCATAGTTTCCCACCACTGTCAGTCCTTTTCTTATAGTATTACGATGGATGTTCAAGGTCCACTATATGAGTGAGAACGTGTGATACTCAGATCTTTTTTTCTGTGAGAGGTCACTCAGTATTACAGACTCTAGTTCCATCCAGGTTGCTGCGAAATTCATGATTTTGTTCTTTTTTATGGCTGTGTAGTATTCCATCATGTATATATACCACATTTTTTTAATCCAGTCCTCTTTTGATGGACAGTATGGTTGGTTCCAGGTTCTTGCTATTGTGAACAATACTGCGATAAACATACATGTGCAAGTATCTTTTTCATATAGTGATTTGAGTTCTTCAGGATATATTCCCAGTAGGGGGATTGTGGGGTCATATGGGAGGTCGATATTTAGAGCTTTTAGGAATTGCCACACTGTTTTCCACAGAGGTTGCACTAGTTTACACTCCCACCAACAGTGTAGAAGTGTTCCCTTTTCGCCACACCCTCTCCAGCAACTGTTATTTTTTGAGTTATTGATAATTGCCATTCTGACTGGAGTTAGGTGTTATCTCAGTGTGGTTTTGATTTGCATCTCCTTGACGATTATTGAGGTTGAACATTTCTTCATGTGTCTGTTGGTTGCTCGGATGTCTTCCTTTGAGAAGTGTCTGTTCATATCTTTTGCCCACTTTATAATGGGGTTGTTTGTTTTTTTCTTTTCAGCATGTTTGAGTTCCTTGTAGATCCAAGATGTTAAGCCTTTGTCGGACCTGGAGTTGGCAAATGACACTTTCTAAAGGTACAGCAGCCCTGATATAAAGACATATCTATCTCTGAATCTTTACCATGACTTAAAGGACCACCAATACAACGTATTGCTGTTTTCGTTGCCAAAAAGTTAAACTTTTTGTATTGATGTCTTTTTCTTGTGCATTTAGAGCAGTGATTCCCAACTTTTTGGCATCAGAAACCGGTTTCATGGAAGATAATTTTTCCACGGCTAGGGAGTGGAGGATGTGCAGTCAAATCTCACTGCTAATGTTAATCTGTATTTGCAGGTGTTCCTTAGCGCTAACATCACTGCCACAGCTCCACCTCAGATCATAAAGCATTTGATTCTCATAAGGAGTATTCAGTCTAGATCCCTAGCACACCCAGTTTACAATAGGGTTCCTGCTCCTATGAGAATCATAGGAGTATAAACAGGCCACAGTCCTGGCCCAGGGGTTGGGGACCCCTGATTTAGAGAATCTCACATGTTCAGACTGATCTCATTGTCCAGCCTAAATCTGTCATGATT
This sequence comes from Cephalopachus bancanus, assembly GCA_027257055.1. NCBI lineage: Eukaryota > Metazoa > Chordata > Mammalia > Primates > Tarsiidae > Cephalopachus > Cephalopachus bancanus. The sequence continues at coordinate 7,767,212 of JAPVLO010000009.1, read as the reverse complement.
TCTGGGCTACTAAGAGGCAACAAGAGATAAAACCATTGAAGTTTTGAGACTATTACTTGTGAGAGCCTGGCTGACTATTGAGATCAGGCCTCTAGGAATTATGGTTTTGAAGTGAGGTCCCAAAGCATCCAGAGTCTAGACTGAATTTAGCAGTTCCAGAAATACACATTTATTTGACCACCTAGAGATTATGAGACTCTGAGGCACTGTAACACATAAATTAACTTTCACTAAGCTAATATTAAAGCAAAATAAAAAGCCTAGATTGGGTTTAATTTTCCAAGAGGACTTTGTAGAATAATCTTTTTTTAAAAACAAGAATTTAAATCCCAACATGCATTTACAAGCAAATTTCAAAACTCCTAATTGCTCTGATTTTGGAGTCTGCCTATTCAAAGGGATATATATATATATAATGTATATATAATAACATTTCCCTTGTGGGGAGTGTGAGGATATAAGATATTATATATATTTTTAAAATTATAATTATATATGATATGCTTTATTAAATAAAAATATATACTTACCATATATGTATAGTTAATATATATTTATATATCATTTCTATAATTAGTTAAGTAATTAATTAAACAATATTTACTAAGCTTTATACCATGTCAGATTCTATTCCAAGAGAAAGCGATATAACTGTGTACAAGACAGGAAAGTGCCTTACTTTTCTCGAGCTTATGACATAGAGAGATGAAAACTAAATAATTCATAAACGAACAAGATGATTTTAGTTGTGATAAATGTTGTAGGAGAAAGACCATTTCAGACTGGGTTGTTAGGTAAGGCCTCTTGGAGGAAGTAGGTTGGAGATGAGAGCTAATTGATATGGAAATATGAACACCTGGCAAGAGAGTGCTACCAGGAGAAAGGACAATAAATGCAAAATCCATAAAGCAGGCTTGAATGGGGCATGTTTGAAAGCAGGAAAGGTCACGTCTAATGAGGGAGGGGAGAGTTGTGCAATGAATTGGGAAGCTGAGGTGAGTGGATTGCCTGAGTCCGAGGGTTCGAGACCTGCCTGGGCAACTTGGCGAGACCTCATCTCTACAATTAAAAAAAAAAAAAAAAAAAAAGCCGGGCTCGTTGGCTCAGCCTGTAATCCCGCGCCTTTGGGAGGCTGAGGTGAGTGAATTGCCTGAGCCCGCGGGTTCGAGACCCACCTGGGCAGCGAGACCTCATCTCTACAATAAATAAAAAAAAAATCAGCTGGGCGTGGTAGCGCATGCCTGTAATTCCGGCTACTTGGAAGACTGAGGCGGAAGGATCGCCGGAGCCCAGCAGGTCGAGGTTGCGGTGGCCGGAAGCGGCCTCTGCACTCCAGTCTGGGTGACAGAGTGAGACTCCAACTCAAAAAAAAAAAAAAAAAAAAAAATTAGCCGGGCGTGGTAGTGCGCACCTGCAGTTCTGGCTACTTGGAAGACTGAGGCGGAAGGATCGCCGGAGCCCAGCAGGTCGAGGCTGCGGTGGCCGGGAGCAGCCACTGCACTCCAGTCTGGGTGACAGAGTGAGACTCCAACTCAAAAAAAAAAAAAAAAAAAAAATATTTCACTGGTCCCAGGATCTTGGATGCCAAGGTTGAGTGAGTCCTGGGTTTTCATTCTGACTGCAGTGGGAAGGCTGTGGAGAGTTAAGCAGAGAAGAAATGCTATCTGGCTTATATTTGAAAGATCTCAAAGAAATGAAGGAAGGCAAAAAGAAAGTAGGGATTAATTATAGAGGCCTATTCTGTAGTCCAAGTGGCATGGACTAGGATATTGTAAGTGGACAGATTAAAAATATGCTTTGGAATTAGACTAACAGAACATACATGTATGATTTAGTTCATTACTTAATCACTTGGACAAATGAGGATTCTGTTTGCTTGGATGGAGCAGATTGGGATGTGGAAATTTTGTTATCAGTTATGATAACTCTGAGATACATATTACTGACCTGAGTGAAAATGTCAGACAGACAATTGGATACATAAATCTTTAACTCAGCATTAAAAATTTAATATTGAGTATCATTTGAATATGGATGTATTTAAGCCCATGAGTCTGAGTGAGATCACATAGAAAGAATATATAGATATAGATTTTTTTAAAAGGACAAAGTATCAAGCCACAGGGAATCCTGATATTTAGAGGTTGAGCAGTAAGGAAGTCAGCATAGGTAAATGAAATGCAACAGCCAGTGAGGTAGAAAAAAAACTGGAGAGTGAGGTGTCACAGTGTATCAAAAAAGAGAATGCCCCAAGGGGGAGAAAGTTGAGTGCTGTTGATAGTCCAAGTAAGGTTAGGGCATATAATTTATTTGGCAAGATTGAGTTTATTGGTGGCTGGAATATGAGAATTGTCATTGGAACTGTGAGGACAGAAGTCTACTTGGAGTTCTTTTTCTCACTTCTAAAATATTTCTGCTTAAAGAACCAGGATAGATCAAGTAAATGTCAAGAGCACATTTTTTTCCTTAGGAAAAAAGAGGAAAAATTCTTAATACAAAAATATCCATTTTATTTATCATCCAAAGCAGTGTTCATTCATGCCAAAGATATTATATCATCGTTATGCAGATTGTGGCTTTCTTTACTTTAACATTTTAGTCATGTCTCTCTTTTTTAGAGTCAACAATATATTTTATTTTACATCTTAGATTTATACATTATATATATATTCTTTTAAAGCTTCTATTAACAGTACAATATGAAAATTTAAAAATATGTGCAGCATTGGTTCTTAGGCACAGAATTTGGGAGGAGAGTGGAGCAATTTTTTTTCCCTAGGATATGATGCTAATAAGTATTACCAGCCATAAGAGTGGAATGTTTCCTTCTGACCTAGTGCCTTTCTTGATTGACTTTTATTATAGTGAAGTTTTAGTAGGTATAACATTGCTCATTGGAAGTAGTGAGAGTAAAATAAGCTTATGATGCCTATTTTCTTGAGGTCTTTAGAAATTACATGATTACATTTCTCCTAATAGATCTCTAAGCTCATCCAATGAGAATAATATTGTCAATAAAACACCAGGAGCATTCGCCTAAAAACACCATCCATGGTTATTCAATGTCTTCAGGCCTCACAGGATGTGGTTATAGTATGATAGATTTCTTCTCAGTGTCCCTGGAAGGTGCTTTCTTTACCTGATCATGTCTTTGTTGGCCTCTCTATTGTTGGCCCAAATGTACTCTATGACCATCATATATTTGCCCAATTGCTTATACATGTTGACTGCAATTTGGTAAGATATCAAAGAGATCTACCATAATATCTACCCTTTATGTTGTTGAAGCAGAATAGGTTATTGGAGGTAAAACTCAGAGCATGGTCGTCAAGCTGCCACTCTTGAAGCCTGGCACCTTCTCTGCTAGGAGTTTATCCTGTCTTTCTGACACAGTCACCTTGATGGGTTATGGATGATACTCTGGAACCTTAACAGCTGGAAATGGGGAGTCCCCTGCTCTCATCAGCAATTCAAGATTGAAGTAATTCAAGGGGAGTTACTTCTGCAGATGGCAAAGCGTATACCTTTTATGTTGATTATTTGCCTCAATTTCAGATGGTGACATTTGCTGAATTTATTCCCAAATTCTGATGAGCTCTCTGTTTGTAGCATATAGCCTGATTACAATGAAAATAAAGAATTGTTGGCTTTTGGGGGTCCTATTTCAGAAAGAAAAATACATTGAATGTTTTTAGAAAGTTGCTCAGTCTCACCTCTACCCCTGTCAGCTTTCTCTCATGCTGTCTTTATATATGAAACAACTCTCATAAGTCACCTTCCTCTCTGTGGCCCACATGCTCCTCAGAGCTGTGCCAGTGAGCTGTGTACTCCTTCTCTGCCAAGTTTTCTGTCCCTTCCTGTGCTCCTGACATACTTCCTTTCTCTGGGATTTTTCTTTAAAGATAAAGAGAAAACAATAATCACTAGGTATTATGAGTAAGTCTTTGGCCTCTAATGAAGATAACTTTAGGTTAAATTCTTCAGAAATAATGAGTATCGTTTTTACAAAGGAACTTCAAAGAGCATTCACTTTTTTAATTGACCAGTTTTTGTGTTTCTAACTACCCCATGTGTTAAGTTTAAAATATGAATGGGTATCAGAAATTCAGATTTAATTTTCCTCATGTACTAAATTTTCAACTTCTGTAGTTGAACTAGTAGAGCAAGAACATTTATAGATTTAGATGTTAAAGAAAAGAATCTTTAGAAACATGATATTACAACAATCAAGTTTTTGGCTCAATAATATTTTTAGGTAATACATACAACTTTTTACTCAAAATCATGCATATTTTAAAAATTAGCTCTGTAATACTGTATAGGAGACAATAAAAATATTAAAAGCAAGAAACCCACATTTATGCTTAGAACATAAATTTCCAACAGCATTCAGCATGCTACACTCAATAATGATAGATATACTGGAAAATATAATAAATAATGAGCATACAAACTAGTTCATCCCATTTGAGTGTTTTTAGCATTTATTTTTAAATATGCATTTTAATATTTATTTTAAATACCATATGGAAAGTAATGCCATATAAGTTACACTACATTGAAAAGACCATATGGGAAGTAATGCCATAAAAATTACACTACACTGAAAGTTCCTAGCCGGGCTCAGGGGCTCAGCCTATAATCCCGCGCCTTGGGAGGCTTAGGTGAGTGGATTGCCTGAGTCCGCAGGTTCGAGACCTGCCTGGGCAACTTGGTGAGACCTCATCTCTACAATAAATCAAAAAATTAGCCAGGCATGGTAGCGTGTGCCTGTAGTTCCAGCTACTTGGAAAGCTGAGGTGGAAGGATCGCCGGAGCCCAGCAGGTCGAGGCTGCAGTGGCCGGGAGCGGCCGTTGCACTCCAGTCTGGGCGACAGAGTGAGACTCCAACTCAAAAAGAAAAAGAAAAAAAAGAAAGTTCCTGAGGGCAGGGACAGATTCCTTCTGCACTGCTTCATATAGTCTCGAACATAATAGTATACATAAATAAACTCCTTATACATTATTTTTATTTAATTATTTTTAATAGAGACTGGATCTCATTATGTTGCACAAGCTGGTCTCAAACTTCTGGCCTCAAGCGATCCTCCCACCTCAGGCTCTCAAAGTACTGGTATTACAGGCACGAACCACCATGTCCAGCCATAAATTAAGTTTAGTGATGCTGTGTGAGTAGTAGACTGAGTCAACATGGAATAAGTTAGAACATCCTCCAAAGTCTTGCTATGAGTAATTTTCTTTTGTCCTGTATTCATCTTCCCTCAATATCAAATTGCAATGCCTCACTCACTGTGAAGGTTCTGTAAATATATTGTGAATTAACTGAATAGTGTGTTTAAAGAAGCCTGTTACGATATTGTACAGGTCATAGGGTATCTTTTGTGCTTAGCAAAATTGAAGAACCATTTACCTTTTTGCATATTTTTTATACAATTAGAGAGATGACAATTTCTTGCTCAAACATTAGAAACTCAGAAGCTCAGAACAGGGGGCTGTGACCTTTTCTGGGTCTATTAATATTTTTGTTTCTGTCTTCTCATTGACTAAACGAAGGTAAGAAATCTCTCTCCACACCCACTTCACTTAGACAGTTTAAGATTAGTAACCACAGATGCTGTACAACAAATGAAATCCTCACTAGACCAGGGATGGACAGGGCCAGTGAGGTTGCTTTTGATCATATAACTGACTTCAAGTTCTCCTTCATGCCTGGAAGATTTTTCTCAACTTTATGTTAAATTTCAAATATGGGTTGGGTTGGTGACATCTGGTCCATAGTGTCAAGAAACTTTTAGTTTTGCTGTGTTTCAGAGTAGACCTCTTATGTGAAAAATTGTCTTATTTCTGTTTTTATCAAATTCTACTCTTTAAACTTCATTGTCACTAAGAAACATTAGAACCTAGTAGGTAAATGCTCAGACTCACATCTCTGTCATGTTCTTGGAAAGAAGAGGAATAGGCTATGAAAGCACAGATCTAGGGGTAGAACAATCAAACAAGTAGCTTGACTGTGTAGAGCGAAAGCAGAAAAAGAAATCTTTCTGCTATTTCAAACCCCATGTTCTGAACTTGTTATTTGCCCCCTTCTTTGTCAAAGTCTTGGGCAGCTCCAGCAACTTTTCTGATCACTTTTAGACCAAATAACTCATTTCAGCAATTAAACATTTCCATTCTAGAGCTGGGCACATTGGCTTATGCCTGTAATCCCAACTACTAGAAGACTGAGACAAGAGGATCACTTGGCCAGGAGTTTGAGACCAACTTTGGCAACCTAGCGTGACTGCCATCTTTCCAAAAAAAGAAAAAAAATTTAAAAATTAGCTGGGCATGGTGACACACACCTGTAGCTCCTGCTACTCTGGAGGCTGAGGAGAGAGTATCACTTGAGCTAGGAGTTTGAAGCTGCAGTGAGCTATGATTGTGTCACTGCACTCCAGCCTGGGTAACAGAGAAAGATCGTGTGTTTGTGTGTGTGTGTGTGTGTGTGTGTGTGTGTGTGTGTGTTCGAGTGTGTATACACACACATATACAAACATATATATATATGCATATATGTATATACACACGCACACAAATATATATACGCTTTTTTTTTTAGTTGGAGTCTCACTCTGTCACCCAGGCTGGAGTACAGTGGCACACTCACGGCCACCCCGGCCTCAGCCTGCTGGGCTCCAGCAATCCTTCCGCCTCAGCCTTCCAAGTAGCCAGAACTACAGGCATGTGTTACCACACGTGGCTTTATTTATTTACTTTCTTACTTATAGTAGAGATGGGATCTTACCAAGTTGCCCGGGCTGGTCTCGAACCCCTAGACTCAGGCAAGCCACTTGCATCGGCCTCCCAAAGTGCTGGGATTACAGGCTGAGCCACTGAGCCTGGCCCACATTTTTTAAGAAAAAAATTTCCATCCAATGAATGCTTCCATCTTTTATCCAACTGAAAGTTTCTTCCTCCTACAGACTACAGTAAGAGGCAAGGTTCTTTCCTGCCCTTCCTTTCTCTTCCTTGTTCTTTCCCTTCTCTCTCCTTCCTTCCTTCCCTCCCTTCCTCTCTTCCCTTCCTCCCTTCCTCCCTTTCCTTCCTTCCTGTCCCCCTTCCCTTCCCTTCCCTTTCCTTCCCTCACTCTCTCTCCTACCACCTGCTAATTGCTGTTAAATCCCATCCAAGATTGGGAGGAGAAAAAAAGAGGCAAGGAGAGGTCTCACTAGAGGAGTAGAGTTATAATCCAGTTGTGGTGAGTGCACGTAAGCTGGTCTAGTTCCTTTATCTCTCTAGACTAATTCTGGTGCCATCTCTCTCTGGGAGCTCTCTTCTTTGATGATGGTTTGTGATGCTTTTCTTTCTGCTTGTTAGCTTCCAAGAAACATTGTAGGTTGAAGTTGCTCATCCCCAGCCAGGGAGACTTCTGGGAAGAATTTCTTTCAAGACAGCACAGTCTGCTCTCCATCCATAGAGTCTACATCCCATCCATTGCTCTGCTTTAAGTGATAAGGCAGTCAGCTCCCCGTGCAGCCCTTCCTTTCTTAAATCGGCCACTGAAGACGAGGGACAGCTTCAGTTTTCAGAATACTCTGGGATGAGTCAGAGACCTCTCCCCGAGTCCTTCAGATGCTATTCATCACATGTCAAGCCCCTCTCACCCCACCCACTAAGCTGGAGGTGAAAGGATATAATCTCTCCTCTTTCCCATTATGGTAGAGTGGGTGGGGTAGGATGAATAATGAATAATAGTACATCGAACAATTCTTCAAAGAGTTTCTCACTCTCAATTATTTTTTCTTTCCCGTTGAATTTTTCACACACTTCTGAATAGTCTGAAGATGGATGAGGGACCAACTTTGACAGAAGTAATTTGATAATTCCTTAGTCTGTCCTGCACAGGTGGACCAGGACCTTAGTTTAGAACGTAGAACTATTTGGCTACTATTTTTATTCTCAGTTGTGCCACAAGCCTCATACATAACTTCAGAACCGCTTAGCCTTGCATGGGTTCTAAAAAGCTTCAAGCAAGGGCAGGCTGCCATTGCCGCAGCTCAGACTCATGCCAAGTGCTGGTCCTTCCTTATTCACATAGAAGAAACCACATGTGGAGCTCATCAGCACTCATGCTTGTGCAACTCAGAAACCAGAGGATTCATTGCTCTATGGTGCATAGATTTGACCAGTGGGAAATAGGAGCTGGTAGAGAAATTCCTTTCCCATTCTTTATCTTGCCCCTGAGGACAGACCAACCTGAGATGCAATTTATACACTTTCTTAAGATGCTTCTGGGAGATGAAGCAATCAGTTGCATGTAGCAGTTTCCAGTTCAATCATGCATGCTTATAGTGGCTTGTTCTCAGAACCTCTGGTTCTGCTTTCTGGGGAGCCTAGGCTGTAACATTGGCCTTTCAAGCCTCCATTGAAATTCTAAAATAACTGCATTGAATATCCTGGTATGTATGCTTCCTGGGTTTAGTATAATTGTAGCTGGTTCTTAAAGAAGAATAAACCCTATGCTGATTGTGGGGAAGACATGAGTAAAAGCATGGGGACTTAGAATGAATAAGTCTTATCTGGTCTTGACTAAGGCAAAAGCCAAAGAGATGAGGTTTGAGAAATTAAAGGAGACTTCTGCCAAAATGGTATTTTGATGCTAAGTGTGCTGTTGGTCGATAGCCAGATCACATTTTTTTGTGTGCTCTGATCCAACACAGTGGCAGAACATTCTGGTGAGAAGAGATCTTGACATTCAAATTCAGCTACAGCTTAGAGCCTCAGAGTGGGAAAAAGTTGTCAGGATCATGATTAGTCTGTTAGTGGTGTGCTGGGACACATATCCTTACACAAGCTAGTTTCCCTTTCACAGTCTGATGAAGTTCCTAATCTTTAACATATCCTCTTAAATATCACAATACCTAAATAATTTTCATTAACTTATTCCCATTACCTAGCCATATCTAGAGGGCCTTCAAGATGAGCATTTATAAAATATTTAAGTATTATGTGTTTGAAAAATTTCATACTATTCTTTATATATTCTTTTTTTCAAACAGCTAGTTTCAAAAGCAAGTTAAGTGATAGAATACAAATATAAGATAAACATATAAGCAAAAGATTATTTAATACATGAAAAATTAAAGCTTAAATGCAATGATTTGAGAGCCCTTGAGACCACAGGAAACTACATTTATCAATATTAATACTTGGTGATATATATTGGGTTATTAATAAATCTTAGATAAGTTGTCAATTACTTCTTCAGACTGTCGCAGTACTGGTCTGGATTTTGTACTCGCCCAATCTGTTTTTTTCTTTTTCCTAGTGGATTTAAGCATGTAGCTACATACACGTGCATGCACACATGCACATATCACAGTTCCTCATAAGGAAATTGAGGCACATATTATTTGTAAAGTCCTATGCCATTATTCAGAGTTGGGCCCATGCTTTCCTTAAAATTAATTAATTCTTTACTCAGAGTGCCCTGCCCTCACCTACTACTTTAGGTCTCATTCTCTTTAGACCAGGAAGAACGGAAACATTTCATTTTACATCTCTAATGCCTTTAACTATGTAACTTCGATTTTCAGAATTGATAGAGCATTCCTTGAAAGGTGCTCAAACCAAAAATGCTGATGTAAAAATGACTGATTGTAGGACAGGCAACAATGACAAAGAAGCACAGTTGCATATCAAGAACAGTACTGAATACTTCGGCAATGCAGGCTTCAGGGAAAATGATTATCACATTTTGAGAATAGAAATGCCTCAATTTACAGTGGGCATAACTTTTTATTTCCCAAAAAACATTCAGAAATGCAGTAGTTTACAAAGAAGTTCTTTTCTCACGAAATATTTTTCTAATAATTAAAAAAGAATTACTAAGAATTGCCTGACTATATAGCTGTAATCGTAGACTACCCAAGCATAATTTTTACAAGGGCAAATTTACAAAAGAATGTTATTGCCTGAGGTTATCAGAAGAAAAATAAGTGACTATTTATTTAGTTATAATGATGAAAAATAAAAGTGGTCAGTCATGCTAGGTTTCATTAGGATAACTATACTTATCTATGGCTCATGATCCTTTTTCCAAGATATTTAACAAAATTTGCAGTGTTATAAATTGAGATGTAGATGACTGAAGAGAAAAAAAGCTCTCCTTGACTAGAACCTCACAGGCTATAAGCAGAGAGTTATCCAACCTCATATGCTACATGAGGAGAAAGTTATCCAAGTCCAGGAATGCACAGAAGCACAACAATAAGTGTGACACACATTGCATGTCTCTGTAGGTGCAAATTGAAATTGAACATCAAAAAAATAAATTTATTCCATTGCAGAGGTGCAAATTGGCAGTCAGACTGCAGACTTCAGCAAGGTAGAAGACAAAGGGAAGAAATTCTTGCAAGTGATAAAAACCTTCATTAGTGCTGACTGGTGGAGAACCCCTATTTCAAGAAAGAGAGATACTACGGGGAAAGGGTACAAAAGACATTTTAGGGATTGCATTCTCTTTGCTTTTGATGAGAAGCTTTTAAAAAATTTCTGTGCACTTTGTATGAATTGAAACTATATCTCAACTTTTCATTTTAAGTGACCCCAAGTAACTGCCAAAATATTAAATGAATGAAAAAGATAATGTAGTGTTAGTATTGTGCAAGTACTTGTGCTAAACACTTTACAATGAAAAAAGTGCATATATTAGCATTGATAACTGCTGCAAGAATAGAATGCCTGCTTTGGAACTAAGTTTTAAAAGTTGTGATGCTCCCTGTTGTGTTTACATTAAAAGGCTACACACAGGAAGAGTGTTTTAGTAGTTGGTTACTGGCATGCTAAAAATTTCACCTGAAACTTCAAAAACTTATAGTCCAGTCTCATTATGATAGAATTGACTGTGTTATTAAAATATATACACAAGTAAGACATGAAGATATGTGGAAAAAAGAAAAATGTATCAGATCCATCTAGAAGAAAAAGATGACTAACCCTTATATCAACAGGAAGAGACTGAGAATTACTAGAAAAACAACTATAAAGACACCATAAATCAAACAGCATAGAGTTTAGAACATCAAAAACTCAGAAATTTTCATCTATTATTAATTATGATAAAAAATTCTATCTCAGAATATTTTACACAGCAACTGTTGCCAAGAAAATCTACATCTTCCTGAGCTGAGGAAAGTTAGAAATAAGAACTAAGGCTCTAAATTTCCAATGATGTTGGATAGCCATTAATAAAATATCCCAATGCCTTTGTACATTTTTCTTTCAATTAAAAAGCCACATTTTAAAAGGAATAAAATTTATTATTTCAATGGCATTTAAATATTTAATGGGACTACAATTAGAATAGCTACAGATAAAGTAGAGACTTAATTTTAGCTTCTAAAAAATATTTTTGCCATGAAAATGTGATCTTTTCTCCTATATGTAAGTATACCTATAATAGAAAGTCTTTAAAAAAACTTTAGAAAAAATTAATATTATTGACATTATTCTGAATTGATGATGAAAGACCTTCACTAGCCTCTCTATTAACCTTTTTATTAACCTTTTACAAACGCTTCTTATTAGCCAACATAGGCAATAGCAGAGTAGGCTTCTTCACACTACCTCCAATGGTCTTTCAGGAGCTAATTAGTAGAGTGAGGCACACCTAGACTTTTTCTGTATCTGCATCCAGTCCACATCAGCAGGCTTTCTATCCACTGAACATCTGTATTCCAATTAACATCATAACCTCATCTTTTCTGTATCCACATCTGTAACAAAGACTTTTCTGGTAAAACAATGATGTAGGAGCACAGATCAGGGTGAATATCAAAAGTCAAAGAAGGTTATTCAACCCTTGTTTTGGCTACAAAGCCCTAGATGAGGTTGAGTTTTCTTGTGTGTTTCAGATTTAAGAGGTTAGAGGGGAAACACACACACACACACACACACACACACACACACACACACACACACCCCCAATAGAAATATAGGTCTGTTATAATATAAGTGAGTTTGCCAATAATTCAATGAATGCAATTTATCTGGAACAAAAACAGAGGTACTGAGACTCTAGATACAATACGTTCATAATAAATGGTTGCTACTTAAAGGGCGAAGCTTTATTTACCTCTCTTACTGACAGCAAGGATGACTATGAGCCTTTGGGCTGACCACACTGTCTTTGAAGAATCACTAAACTTTCTGAATCCTTAGTTTCCTCATCTATAACCAGTGATATCAATAATAATTTAACTTAATTTTTCGGAGTATCAATTACCTATATGTGAAACTGGGATAATAATATTTACTCCATAGAGTTGTTGAGATAATGAACAGTGTCTGATATAGTGTGTGGAACATCATTTTAGTTAAAGTTCTTACAAATAGTTTTAAAGTATTTAAGTTATTTATACTATCTCTGTATATTCCTCATAATTTGCAGATCACTACAATTTAAAAAATTGCTGTCTAAAAACTTTATCATGGAAGAATGATGTCAGAGAGAATACTGCTTTTTTTTTTTTACTTATTGTGGAGGCAAGGTCTCACACCAAGTGGCCCGGGCTGGTCTCGAACCCTCAGGCTCAGGCAATCCACTTGCCTCGGCCTCCCAAAGTGCTGGGATTATAGGCTGAGCCACCGAGCCCGGCTGCTCTCTTATAAATGAGTGAAATGACACTAAAGAACACATTTTACTAAGTAAAAAATAATTGAGTTATACAGGTGAAACTTTCTAACCATTTAATAATAACATATAATATGTTCATTTAACAGTGTATTATTAGCAATTCTAATAAACATACATAGCAGTATGTAAAAATAATTATTATAGCAATCTATCCATATTATGGAAATCATATTACAAAGTTAGAGATACCTATTCTAACTTTACCAGATTATGTAAACTGTTCAACAGTAAGTTTGATATTATTTATAAAATATGATATGAGACAATCTGTTAAAGTTGAAAGGGAAAAAATAAGGACAATAGCAATATGTACAAAAAAGAAGAATGTTCTGGAAATATTTTTTCAGTTGTATCACATTTGATATTCAAACTTTATGAAAATAGAGGAACATATACATAGATGAGTTGGATTCAGATCTTGGATTTATGAGATGTCAATGAACAAAATAAAAAAGAACACATATCAAGAAGAGCTTTTGTAAAAATTCTGATAATGTCTCAATCCTTCTGAATTTAATGAATAGTACTGTATATGTGTGTGTTTGTGTGTGTACACACACATATATATAATCCATTGTTGGAAGAAATTTTAACCTTACTTCAATACAATTTACAGAGAAAAATTCAGCCTGCTCTGCAGAGAACCAATTTGGGGGAAATCTATTACTTTCAATGATTAAATCTATTTCATAACTAAGTCCACTGAGACATTTAAGGCCCTTTATAGCTGCAATTTGTACACATACAGCAGATAAGTGCTGAGCAGTGGTCTAACATGGTCTTAAGGCAGCAAAACTTACTCTCATGATCTGGTTTTAGGCATTAACTCAAACATAGTGTACAGCCACCTCAGGCAATTCATTGGCCCACAGCATGAGAAATTTTGATTTATTGGGTGATTTCCTGAAGGATGATATGCTGTCATATATAATGATAATGCCTTATCCCGTGTAATACTTCTGTGCTTAAACTATATTTATGTCCATTATCTTATTTACTTCTTGCAACAATCCTTTGCGGTATGTAGGGTACATAAGTTTCATCAACTTCACTTCATAGATGCGTAAATCAATGTGTCCATAAATTAAGTGACTCACTATGGATGATAGACATGGAATTTTGGTTAGAACTGAGCCCTCTTCATGGCAACTACTTAACCTGCAAATAGCCACAAAACATTTTTTTAGACTTAATCTCAATATTCGTAGTTGCATTAGATGTAGGCTTTTGTTGCTGTAAATTACTATCATTCAATTTATTAAATAACTAAAAATACAAGGTTGGCAATTTATTCATTCAGCTTTTTGGGGGAGCCCAGTTTAGGAAATAAATAAAACACTCTGAGGAACTATTAAAATAAAATTTCAATGCTATAAACTTTCAATGTATACTTTGCTGTGTACTCTTCAGCCAATGTTTTCACTTTATACTTTTTTTGTAATTAGGGCATTTATTTCACACTATCATAATTATTTATTTGTTGACACATTTATCTCTCTGCTAAAACAGCATCTTTCTTTAGGGTGGGGGTTACATTTAAGCCCTTTATAGTTGCAATTTGTACACATACAACATGTGTGTGAAACAGTACAGTAGTTAGTGCTCACTATGGCCAACTCACAACTCTTAGAGCTTCTAACTATATTATTTTACCTGATCATCAAAATACCCTAGGATTTAGCTTCAATGATTAAATCTATTTCATAACTAAGCCAACTGAGACATAAAAAGGCTATATCTCTTGTCCAAGTTCAATTATATAGTTATATACAAAGCTGTAACCCAAATCCAGGTGGTCTGATGCTGGAACCTGGGTTTTTAAACAATCAAGGGTCATCATCAGAATAGCTAATATTTTATAGTGCTACGATGGTAGGTGTTCTAAGTGTATTATCTCATATTATCACATATATTATCTCATTTTATTCTTATATTTCCATGTGGTAAGTATTACTGTTTTTTCTTATACACATAAGGAAATTAAGGCAAAGAGAGGTTATTAAATTTGTCTGAGGTCACACAGCTTAGTGATCGGAGAGGCTGGGATTGCAGTCCAGGCTGTGTGCATGCAGAGTTCATACTATTAAGCACTAGACTTACATAAGGAGGAATTCAATTGCTTTCACTTTCTAATGCTAAACAAATTTAAAATAGAATACCAAATAAATCAAAGTGATAATTTATTAAATATGAACTGGGATCATGAAGTCCCTTTGTGAGTGCAACTTCTTCCTCATATGAAAATCTCCTTGGGAAACCAAATTTATATAATAAAATCGCTTGACTGGTGAATATAGAACAACAGTTAATTGGAGCTGAGTGTCCAGAGGTGCTGGATCCGCCATAGCCATGGTGGGAAACCTGTTATACAGGCCAGAAAATCTTTGGTTGTATGTGAGTGCATTCACTCCCTTGAACAGGGAAAAAAAACAAAACACGTGAGCATATGCTGGGCACCCTTGCTTAATATCAGTGCTCAGCAACCAATGAAAGTTTCAGCCACAGCAACATTGCTTCTAGTTACCTTAAGAACTGGCATCTTCTTTGGGGCACCACAGTTTCTTACAAGAATTCAGGAACCTCTGTGGCCTCTTCAGTTGCTTACTGTAGCCCTGCACTCTATTCCCACCATCACAGCTCACGTCTGGCCACCATCATTTCTTACCTGGGTACTTGCATGAGGTCCCAGCCCAAGGGTGGCAAACCAGTGGTCAGCAGGTCAAATCCAGCTGGAGGGAATGTTTTGCTTCAGAACTAATGTTGACAGCTTAACAAAAGTAGAATTTGTTGCCTTTGTTTAAAAATAGGCGATTTCAATAAAATGGACAATACTCGGTTGTCCTGAAACACTGAAAAACTGGAGAATTTGGAAACATTGGACTTGTATTTTCACATGGCAACAATCAATTGGAACTAAGAACCCAAGTAAAAGAACACGCTTTGTACTGCATAGCTCTTGGAGCAAGTGCTGGTTACAACAGTATTATTGACTTGGTGGCTGCTTTCTTGATATGAAGCATGTGTGTTTTCTTTTGCCACGGTCCCTTTCTGGTTTCCTTCATTCATCTACATTCTCTCCCCAGTCCCCATAAGCTTTTGACTTCACAACCCTTATCCAAAATGATTCCTCTGCCTTCAGTCACACTTTCCTGAAATTCATTCTACTCCAGCAAGAATTAACTTAATAACTAAAAAAAAAAAGAAAGAAAGAAATCATGTTATCATCCTCTTTAAAGTCCTTCAAAATTTTTCGTTTCTTTTTGAGTTAGCATCGCACTCCGTCATCTAGGCTGTAGTGCAGTGGCACGCTCACAGCCACCACAGCCGCGACCTGCTGGGCTCAGGCTATCCTTCCACCTCAGTCTTCCAAGTAGATAGAACTACAGGTATGTACTACCATGCCCAGCTAGTAAATTTTCTATCAAGAAAAAAAATTTCAATTCCTCATGTATCAAGGAAGAAAGTAGGCTTTTGATTCAGCACAATTGAACAGGCAAATTGAAGATTTACAACTATGAATACCAGAGTACAAAACTTTTTAGTTTTCTTTTTTTTTGAGTTGGAGTCTCACTCTGTCACCCAGACTGGAGTGCAGTGGCCACTCCCAGCCACCGCAGTCTCGACCTGCTGGGCTCTGGCGATCCTTTCGCCTCAGCCTGCCAAGTAGCTGGAACTACAGGCATGCGCTACCATGCCCGGCTAGTTTTTTTGGTTTATTGTAGAGATGAGGTCTCACCAAGTTGCCCAGGCAGGCCTCGAACCTACGGGCTCAGGCAATTCACTCACCTCAGCCTCCCAAGGCACGGGATTACAGGCTGAGCCACCGAGCCCGGCTAGGATTTTTTAGTTTTCATGGGATGGGGCAGCTTCCAGGGAAAGGAAATGGCCAAAGATGAATAGGAATAGGGAAAAGTAATAAAACCATGGAGATGGAGAGAGAGAGGCCAATGAGCCAATAACCCAAGGTCTATGGAACAGTGTGTGTAGAAGGAGTCAGAACATATACAATCACCAGGCAATTCCAGATGACTGGAAGTGGCTTGAAAAAACTAAACAGTGGTGTTTTATGTTTAATTTTAAGATGTCTCTTTGTGCTGTATTGTAATCCCATCTGCTATGCCAAAACTTTTAGTAAATATCTGCCCTGTTTCAGTAGCCTTCTGTTAGCAATCCTTTGAGAAAATTAAGACAAAATTGGGTTATATGGAGAATATGACAGTGGCAGGAATGCAAGACAAGAACTAAATGTTCAGAAGAGGCAAGAAAATAGCAATAGCGGCCACCTGGACTAAACTTCAGCCTCCTAGGTATTCATGGAGCTATTGAAGGGATGCTGGGTTTTTCACAGTAAGGATACTGGAGGTTGGAGCTATTTTATTGATTACTAATGAAATGATGATACCCAGCAGCTGGTGATTTGGAGCTATCCAGGAAGTAGTCTGAATCCTCACTCATGATCTTGTCCCTGCCTGTGTTTTCAGCCTCTTCTGTTACCTCCACAGCATGACATGCACTAAGCCCCAAACTTTCCTCTCTGGCTGATCCACCCATTACACTATGGAACCAGCTCCCATTAGAAATTGAGTGACTCTCTCTAATTCCATCCACAAATTCCTGGATGCTATCAGGTTATTCCCCCTGATACCACATTTACATTTACATGGTCCCCGACTTCTTGCTTCCTCCAATTTCAGTTCTACATTCAGTTTGCTTAGGTGATAAGAACTTCTTCCCATTCACTTAATACACTATGCTTTATAATACATATTCTAAGGTAATATGCTGTATCCCATACCTAGAATTATCTGACCATTTATTCACTCATTAATTCAACTAATGCCATTGATATTATGTCCATGTCTCTGGCACTGTTAAGTTTTCTGTATGTAAGAGGCACCACTGAACAAAGTGATAAAAATCTTTGTCTGCAGGGAGCTGGTATTTTAATAAGAGGAGGGAGATAATAAACTAAGTAAATGAATTATTTAGTATATTAGAAAGTTATGCATACTGTAAAGAAACTAAAGCAAGTTACAGGTATAGAATGTGTTGGGGAAGTGGCTTGCAAATTTTAATTGGATAGTCAGGGAAGGATTCAATGTTAGGAGGATATTTGAAAAATAACCTGAAAGATAGGGAGAGTGAATGAATTGGGAAGAGAAACACAGACAGAGCAGCAAGGAGGCTGGAGAAGCTACAAGAAAATGAGTGAAGAAAATCAGTAGAAGATGATGTCAGAGAAAGAACATGTAATAATCCTTGAGGGGTGAGGGTCCTTAAAAATTCAAGTATTTTGGCTTTTATGCTGAATGGAATTGAAAAACATTGAGGATTTTTTCCCCCAGACATCTGCAAGGCAATGTATTTATTCCTTTTTCAAAAAAATTTTAAATATGTGGAGTACCATTCAGGATTAGGTTTACAAGTGGTCATCATACAGGTAAAGTTTGGACCTCCCTTTGGTCTCCACTTCACCTGACTTGAGATCACATACACTTATTGATGTTATATGCCCCCCCCTTCCCTGGCAGTTTCTGGCTACTGCCAATCCCTTTCATTATAGTATTATGGTAAATGTTCAGGATCCCTGTGTGAGTGACAACATATGGTACTCAGTTCTTTGTTTCTGTGATAAATCACTGAGTATGATACTCTAAATCCATCCAAGTTGCTGCAAAGTCCATAAGTTTGTCCTTATTTGTGGCTCTATAATATTCCATCATGTACAGGTACCACATTTTTTAAAACCCAGTTCAGTTTCAATGGGCAGCATGGTTGCTTCCATGTTTTTGCTATTGTGAATAGTGCTGCAATAAAGATGCGTGTGTAGATATCTTTTTTTTGTAGAATGATTTGCGTTTCTCCAGGTATATTCCCAGTAGGGGATTGCTGGGTTATATGGAAGGTAAATCTCAAGCTCTTATAGAAATCACCAAACTGCTTTCCACAGAGATTGAACTAGTTTCCATTTTCACCAGCAGTGTAGAAACATTCCCTTTTCTATGCATCTTTGCCAACATCTGTTTTGTTGTTGTTGTTGTTTTTATTAATAATGACCATACTTACTGGGGCTAGGTGGTATGTCAGTGTAGTTTTGATTTACGTTTCCCTGATGATTAGTGAGGCTGAGCACTTTTTCATGTGTCTGTTAGCTGCCTGTATGTCTTCTTTTGAGAAGTGTCTATTCATGTCTTTTGCCCACTTTTTAATGGTGCTGGTTTTTTTTGTTTTGTTTTGTTTTTTCCTTTCAGTGCGTTTCGGTTCCTTGTAGATCCTGGATGTTAGGCCTTTGTCACATACAGTTGGCAAATATTTTTTTTCCCATTTGGTGGGCTGTCTTCCTACTCTCTTGATGGTTTCTTTTGCTTTGCAGAAGCTTTTTAGTTTAATGAAGTCTATTTGTCTATCTTATCTCTTATGGCATGGACATCTGGGATTTTGATCAGGAATTGGTTGCCTTTCCAATTACCATAAGGATGTCTCCTGTGTTCTCTAAGATTCTTATAGTTTGAGGTTTTACATTTAGGTATTTGATCCATTTAGAGTTGATTTTTGTGTATGGTGATAGGTAGGGGTCCTGTTTCAATCTTCTGCATGTGATCAGTCAGTTTTCCCAGCACCGTTTACTGGCTAGATTCTCCTCTCCCTGGTGGTTGTTGTCAGAGGCTTTGTCAAAGATGAGTTGGTTCAGAAATTGAGATTTTGCTTCTGGAATCTCTATGCTGTTCCACTGTCTATATGCCTTGTACCAATACCAGGCTGTTTTGATTATTGTAGGCTTGTAGTAAAGTTTATAGACTGGAAATGTGACACTTGCCTCTTTATTTCTTTTGTTGAGGATTGTTTTGTCTATTCGTGGTCATTTATGTTTCCATATGAAATTCTGTATTGTTGTTTCCAGGTCTGAGAAGAATGATGTTGATAATTTAGTGGGTATTGCATTGAATCTATAAATTGTCTTTGGTAGGATGGACATCTTAACAATTTTGATTCTTCCTATCTATGAGCATGGAATATTTTTCCATTTGTTTGTGTCTTCCTTGATTTCTTTGAGCAGTGTTTTGTAGTTTTTGGTGTAAAGGTTTTTCACTTCTCTGGTAAGGAAGATGCTGAGATATTTCACTTTTTTTTGTTGCTATTGTGAATGGGATTATGCTTTTTATTTGATTCTCTGCCTGTTTGTTGCTGGAGTATAAGAATGCAACTGTCTTTTGCACATTGATTTTGGACCCTAAGATTTTGCCCAAGTTCTTTATCAGTTCAAGGAGGTTTTTGACAGATTTTCTTGGATTTTTGAGGTATAGGATTATATTGTCAGAAAAGGGGGATAAATTAACTTCCTCTTTTCCTATTTGGATACTACTGATTTCCTTCTTTTGTCTGATTGCTCTAGCTAGGACTTCTAACACTATGTTGAACAGGAGGGATGAGAGTGGGCAGCCTTGCCTTGTTCTGATTTTCAGGGAAAATGCTTTCTATTTCTATCCACTTAGCAATATGTTGGCTGTGGGTTTATTGTAGACGGTGCTTACTATTTTGAACTATGTTCCTTTTATGCCTCAGGGGTTTTTATCAAGAAGGCATGCTGGATTTTATCAAACACTTTTTCATCATCTAATGATATAATCATGTGGTTCTTGCTTTTTTTTTTTTTTTTTTTTGAGTTGGAGTCTCACTCTGTCGCCCAGACTGGAGTGCAGTGGCCGCTCCCAGCCACCGCAGCCTCGGCCTGCTGGGCTCCAGCGATCCTTCCGCCTCAGCCTTCCGAGTAGCCAGAATTACAGGCATGCACCACCACGCCCAGCTGATTTTTTTGATTTATTGTAGAGATGAGGTCTCGCCTGCCCAGGCGGGTCTCGAAGCCGCGAGCTCAGGCAATCCACTCACCTCAGCCTCCCAAAGGCGCGGGATTACAGGCTGAGCCACTGAGCCCGGCGGTTCTTGTTTTTACATTTGTCGAAGTATTTTAACATTAAGGGTTTACAACAGGAAAATAGCACGGCCACATCTAATTCTTTTTTCTTTTGTTTTGTTTTTGAGGTGGGATTTCACTCTGTTGCAAAGGCTGGAGTGCAGTGACAGGATCATGACTCACCACAGCCTTGACTTCCTGGGTTCAGGTGACCTCCTCCTTCAGCCTCCATAGTAGCTAAGACTTATGGGCTTTGCCACCACATAGGGTTACTTTATTTTTTTCATTTTTTTTTGTGGAAACAAGAACTCACCATGCTGCCCAGCCTGGTTTCGAACTCTCGGGGTCAATCGATCCTCCTACCTCAGGCTTCCAAAGTACTGGGATTACACTGAGCCTGACCTCACATCTGTGTTTTTAAAAGATCACTTTGTTTTGTTGAGAATAGCAGAGAACAGGCAGGAGGCTTCTGCAATACTCCAGGAGAGAGGTGGTAGTGGCTTTTCCTGGGTTGAGGGCTGTGGAAGTGTTAAGCTGGATTCTGGTTGTGTTTTACAGGAACTCTAAGGTATGACAGGAGATCATCCTGAGGTTCTTTACCTGTGTACATGAAGAGATGGAGTTGCCTCTAACTATGAAGAAAAAGAGATCAGAGGAAAACTATTTAGAGAGATGGCAAGGAATTCAATTTGTGATGTTTTGACTTTGATAATGGAGATGTTGGGCGAGCACTTGGATATACTCATTTAAATATCAAGGACAAATTCTGGACAGGGGATATCAAAATTTGGGATTTTGAAAAACATGGTGTATAAATTCTTGGATTGTATCACCAATGAAGAAAAAGCATGTAGAGGAGAGAAGAGACTAGAACACTCCAAAATTTAGGGGTGAGGAGGAAGAGGAAAGCCGCAAAGGTGAATGGTAAGTGACCATTGAGTTAGGAGTGAAGCTAAGAGCATATGCTATCATAGAAATCAAGAGTGATGTTGATAAATGTTGATAAATGCTTATGTTTGAGGATTATCAAAACTGGAAAACTGTTTTATCCTTCAAGATTTAACTCAAAGGCCACCTCCTTGACAAAGTGACATGCTTCCCCTCTTATAGCAACGAATGCTAGACTTAGAACAAAAATGAGTTTTATTTAATCTTAAATGCACCACATCAGGACTGGAACAAGGTTTTATGAAAGCTGAAGCTTATATTATTTGGAGTGAGGGGGCCTTCTTGACAAGTAGAATATAAAATTCATATATAAAATTTGGTACAATGATACATTTTTATTTTGAATAAGAAAATACCTTATAAAAATAGCAAGTTTTAAAAAGCTGACAGGTACTTCAAACATCAGCAATTTTAAAATATATTTTGATTAACTGCCTGATATGCCTCTGTAATACTTTATTTCTCAATTTTTTTTACTATAGTATATAATTTTTCAAACAGTCTGAATGGTATTATATATCACAATATTTTTCTATTACTTATATGAAGAAAAATGATCATATTTTCTCTATAGTGTCCATTGAACTTGATTTTGAATTTGTTTTATTGAAAGTTTAAAAAATTCTTTTCAGCATAACAACTAGTATTTGGTATTATCTAATACATTTTAGACAGAAGTTATATTTGTCAAACCTGTATCAAGTTTCTTCCACACTGGGCACGATGGCTCATGTCTGTAATCACAGAACTTTGAGGGGCGGAGGTGAGAGGATCACCTGAGCTTAGGGGTTCCAGACCAGTGGGCAACATGGTGAGACCTCGTCTCTACAAAAAATAAAAGAAAAAATTAGCCAAGCATGGTGGTGTGGACCTGTAGTTCCAGTTACTTGGAAGGCTGAGGTGGAAGAATCCTCTGAGTCCCGCAGGTCGAGTCTGTGGTGGCCGTGAGTGTGCCACTGCACTTCAGCCTGGGCAACAGAGTGAGACTCCGACTCAAAAAAAAAAAATTTCTTCCACATATTAAGTTAGCTTCAAGATTTCAGGGCAGTTCAGGGCTTCTTGAGCACTAATTAATTTCAAATAGTCTGAATTGAAGGCATTTACCAGTTTGCCTTGGATAGCTTTGTTTAGTAGACATAGCATAATTTTTATGACAAACCTATCAGCGCATTTCCTATAAAGCAGCAAACATTTTTACATTTTTCCAATGTGTTTATGATTCACAATACTTCATTGACTGGATTAGCAAACATTCAAGGGTTTACTCATTACTTCTGTTCAAAACTTATATTTTTCCTTAAAATTGTTTTTTAAATTTTGTGTTAAAATGTACTTTTTATATTAAAACAATATCTATTGATTTTATTGCTTTATCTCTGCCACTTTTACTTTATATACCAATAATTATTTTATTTGAATTTTCTCTTAGTTCAAGAGAAAGAGGGTATATTTCACATATATACTAATCAGAAATCTATAATTTTTCACTTATTTTACAGAAATGTTATAAAATGTCTTTTTAAAGTATGACTAAAATGTTATATTCAAACTTTATAAGCTTTTAAAATAAACATTTTGCAAACTATTGGGTATTTGGCATTCTCTTTAAAATTCTCTAACCACATTTTAGAGCCTCTAAAATGTCATTTTACCTATTGTCACAAAATTTGAACAGCTTCATTAGGGGCAGACCATCTCTGAATGCTTAACAGTAGAAGTGTAAGAAAAACTTAAATTGGCATATGTGTTTAGAATTAGTACACTACGAGAAGACTCCAAAGAAAGCATAACTGCTACAAAATGCCAAAGTAGTCAACATCTGCAAGTATTATCGAGATATTGTTTTCCCTCAATGAGATTAAGGGAATAGACCCTTCATGCATATTCTGCAACATCTTTGTTCACAATATTGGGTAAGCAACACTCTCAGGAGGCTCTCAGAGAGCCCTCTCAGGAGGTCTCACTGCTGGTCCATTCCTGCCGTCAGATAGATATACATGGAAGTGCTTGTGAATCTTTTAACCCAACTGACTATCTCCAATTCAACTTCCCATTTTGCCGATCCCTTAAATTTTTAAAACTGCTCCAAAGGCACTCAAAGGATGGGGAAATGTATGAAGGATGCAGTTGTAAAAGAAAAAAAAATTGATGCTAAAATTTCATTACTTGTCCAGTTTTACAATTGGCAAAGTGAACACATTGCTAAGGCCCCTCTCAAGGCCCCGGAAGGTCCAAGAAAATAGAGAGGTTATGAAGTTTAAGCTTCACTAACTTCCTGGTAATTCTGCCTCTTTGCTTCTTGTTAGTAGCTTCTATGATGAGAAATAATTTTTTTCTAACCTCCTTTATTCATTTACTTGTTATTGATAGAGTCACATCCTCAATATCCTGCATTCTGATATTTATTTATTTTTAGAGACAGGGTCTCACTCTGTCACCCAGGCTGGAGTACAGTGGCGTAATCATAGCACACTGCAGTCTTGAACTCTTAAGCTCAAGGTATCCTCCTACCTCAGTCTCCCAAGTAGCTGGAACTACAGGAATGCACTACCATGCCATGCCTGACTTTTTTGGTTTGTTTGTTTGTTCGCTAGAGACAAGATCTTACTATGTTGCCCAAGCTTGTCTCAAAATCCTGGCCTCAAAGCTATCCTCTTGTCTCGGCCTCCCAAAGCACTGGGATTACAGGTGTGAACTCCCATGTATAACCTTCTTGCATTCTGTATTGTTTTAGATTAATTAATAATCATTCTAATGATTATGAAGTTATCTGATTACTTTTCACAAATGTAAGATAATCAGTTGAAAATTTTCATATTCCTCCTGCTCGCTATGTAGACTTATAAACACAATCTTTGGTCTGCTTTAACTTTGATAGTGAAGAAGGAATATTAGATAGACATAAATAAATCTAACAATAAACCGGGCTCGGTGGCTCAGCCTGTAATCCCGCGCCTTTGGGAGGCTGAGGTGAGTGGATTGCCTGAGCCCGCGGGTTCGAGACCCGCCTGGGCAGCGAGACCTCATCTCTACAATAAATCAAAAAATCAGCCGGGCATGGTTGTGCATGCCTGTAATTCCAGCTACTCGGAAGGCTGAGGCGGAAGGATCACCGGAGCCCAGCAGGTCGAGGCTGCGGTGGCCGGGAGCGGCCACTGCACTCCAGTCTGGGCGACAGAGTGAGACTCCAACTCAAAAAAAAATAAATAAAAATAAATATAAATAAATAAATAAATAAATAAATAAATCTAACAATATCTTTTGCCCCTGTGAAGGGGCTAAAATTTGCTATTCTGGCATATTAACCATTTGCTTAAAGACACAAAAAATAGCAGATGCAAAAACATCGCTTTGACCTTTATGCTGGTTTTTAAAAGCAGAAAATAAAATTTGCACATGAAGGACATCCTTTCTGTACAAGAAAGGTGCAACATCCTTATCCTCAAGGACGAGAAGTCGAAATCCTGAAAGTTCTGTACAGATCTAGTTAAAAATAGCTCTTACCTTTTAAGCCTCCCCATATAATCTAGTCATTTCTTTATAGCGAACTACTCTTTGTCCAATTCAGCACATAAGTAACTGGCCCTAACTGTTCTTTGAGTATTCGTTTCTTTATGAGGGCTCCTGTGCCAATAAAATTGTATTATGCTTTTCTCCTGTTAATCTGTGTGGCTATGTTAGACCGATTTAATTCTTGCACCCAGACAAGACCCTAAGAGAATAGAGGTAGAGTTTTTCCACTCCTACACCTGGATGGTAGGACCAACCACTATTGGATGGAGAACTTTCCAGTGTTGTTAGTTTGAGGCCATGTATACAAGGTACTGAGAGAAGCATTAGTACTGTGTTATAGATTGCAGGTTGTAACTGTAGTGAGAATAAGGCTAACCAAATTGAGAGTAGACTGGCAGAAATTAGAATGGGCTATCTAGGAATGGGCTTTATCACAAATGTCACTAAAACTTACCACTCAGAGCTGTACTCATGCTGTGGATGGATGTCTTGCAGTCAATGTTTTACCTTTGAAACTTATAATCTATATTGATGCTTGTTGTTACTATGCTTATCCTGATAACCTGAGGGGGCCATAACCCATAAAGGGTGTCTCAGAAGTGAAAAGTGTACGGCATGCTCTATTATAGTATTTATCACATAATAATATGAAT
Organism: Cephalopachus bancanus; assembly: GCA_027257055.1. Classification (NCBI taxonomy): domain Eukaryota; kingdom Metazoa; phylum Chordata; class Mammalia; order Primates; family Tarsiidae; genus Cephalopachus; species Cephalopachus bancanus. The sequence goes on along the minus strand of JAPVLO010000009.1, from coordinate 7,741,510 downwards.
AATGTACTTCCTTTGCACCTCAGTCTAAATTGTGAAATCTATGAGGAGAGGAAATGTGTCTCACTAATCTTTGCATTCTTCCTCCACCACTACTTCTTCACTCTACCCTATCTCAATTCCTTCAATTTTGTCTTATACACTTGATGCTCTTTGAAATTTGCACTGAATGAATGAATTAATGAATAAATGAATGATTGCATGAGTATCTTCATTCCTCATGAGAAGAGTTTCACTTATAGTTAATTTCATCCATTCTCGGCTTTTTATTAGTAGATTATATCGGAAAACTGTAGCTTGATAATACTCATAAATTTGTTATCAGTTTTGATATATCAAAGTTTTAGAATCCGTTTGCCTTTTCTCATTTATTATTCCTGTAGATTATGTAAGAAAGTAAAAAAGAGGCTGGGCACGGTGGTGCATGCTTGCAATCCCAGCACCTTGGGAGGCTGAGGCAAGAGGACTGCCTGAGCCTAGGAGCTCAAGACCAGCCTGGGCAATGTGGTGAGACCTTGACTCTACAATAAATCAAATGACTAGCCAGGCATGGTGGTGCACACCTGTAATCCCAGCTACTTGGAAGGCTGAGGTGAAAGGATTGCCTGAGCCTAGCTGCGGTGACCGTGAGTGTTCCATTGCACTCCAAAGTGGGCAACAGAGTTAGAGTCAGCTGAGGCCAATATTAGTTTCTGTTTCCTCTGTAAGGAGATGATGGTACTGACTATTGACTGAGAATATTTTATTCTTCAATGGTTGTGTGAATTGGAGCTAATCTATTTACCTTCTTGTTTCTTCCAGTGCCTATAGGTGCACAAGGTTAATGACTTGGTAGAAGATATCATCTATGACCATGAAAGAAACTCAAGTTCTTTTTCTTTATTATAAAGATGTGGGGCACAATTCAGGGTTAGGTATACAAACGTTGATTATACAGTTACCCTTGTTGATGAGCTATGCCCCTCCTTCCCCTAGCAGTTTTCCTCAACTGCCAATCCCACCCCCTCCCCTGACAGTTTCTCACTACTGCCAATTGCTTTCTTATAGTATTATAATTGCTCAAGTTCTGCTTATGAGTGAGAACATATGGTACTCTGTTCTTTGTTTCTGTGTTAGATCACTGAGTATGATTGAGAGTCAAGTTCTTACAGGGACCAAGATGGAAATGAATGAAACCAAATCATATTACCAGGCAAAAATTACAAATAAAAATATTTGAGGGTCTAAAATAAATTTGATCTCTATTTGCATAACATCTTTTACTCATTGAGGGTCCATGAAGACAGGAACATTTCTTGTTATGTTCCATGTTTTGGAGTTGCAGGTGAAAGCAAACACCTATACACAAAACAAGCTTTATCAAGAAAACTGAAAGGCAGATGATTGACTGAATGGTGTGTGAAAACCTCATGCTCTTAGCATTTTACTAAGAGGAAGGCATGGACTAAATCACAGCTGGATGAATCACAGAATGGAATCTAGAGAGATTCCAAAACCTTGCTGCTCTACCTTTAGGGAACATGGGACGATGTGGATATGAGAGCAGCATTGGGGAATGGGAGTACAGAGGGGAAAAGCAAGCTGACCTTGAGTGCCAGCTACCCAGTGAAGGAGCACATCAGTGCCCACATTCCTGAATCCTTCATTCAAATGAGGTGGGGCACTGGGTCATGTGGGTGTGAACAAGATGGTCTCAGGACAGTGCCAGCCACAGGAGAAATGCTCATAAATAATAATTAAATAAATCCATCATTGAGAGAAGTACTATTGTTAAAGTTTACTGTAAGGTTTCATAAGCATGAAATTGACAATGAGATATTGGAAGACCAAACATAAATTACAATATACAAGTGATTAGCAGGAATAGTGCTAGAGCAGTGAATAGGAGAAGCAGGAGCTGCAGTGAGACATAAAACATAGTACAGGGAACACATGGAGAGAAAACATAAGAGAATAAAAAAGGAAGTCAAAGTCTGGCCTGGAGCAGGAGAGAAGCTTATAAAGTTAGCTTCAAAGTACTGTTTGAATGAAAAAGAAATTACAGCAGACAACATACATGCTAATGAGGCTGAAACAATATTGAAAAAGAACCCATTATCATTAACTAGATTAAAAGAAGAGACAAGATTAACACCTCAGACATCACTAGGACAGAATATGAATCAGGCTTATCCACAAGCTCTCACCTTCCTCCCACTTTCTTCATCTTTGCTAGGAAGACTGAGAAAAAGAGTTGAAGAAAATTAACTCTGAAAAACTTTGGCTATAATTATGCATTTTGGTAATTACAGTGAAATGAGTAAGAGCAATAGCTTAGCAGAAGAGATCCTTGTGAAATATGTGTAAAATCTCAAGAAAGTGCTTAAATAGTTTTAGAAAACCCAGAAAGCAGTATTACAAATGGGCAAATGGTGGGAAGGAGGGAAGAACTGGAGAGAAAAAAGATGTACTATTTATTTATTCCTTTTCTAGAAAGAAGATGAAAAGGCCAAGTATTTAACATTAAATGATTAATTTTCTTTCTTTTTCTGCCTATTTTTTTCTTGGCAAATATCTCAAATATTTTGTAACAGCTCTAAAGAACAGACATTATACAAAGGGAGACCCAAAAATAAGCCAGAATTATTTGGGGGGTCAGGCTCCTTGTAGTACAGGCTTCCCCATTACATTAGTAAGTGTTCTAGGAACCCATCAGCATCAGTGTACAAGCTAGTGTTGTTGTGAGAGGCTGTGTTAGGCTTTAGTGAAATTTTTTTTGAGATTCTTTTAATGCATTTGCCCATTTCATGATGGGTAATTTATATGAAAAACTTGCTCACGTTGTGCTGAGTATTCAGCAATTTTTGACCAAAATACAGCATGACCCCATGCCCCACACCCCCATTCACCTGATCTCACCAAGAATTTCTCCAGATGAAAAATATACTCAAAGGGAATTGGTTTGCTGATATGGAAGAGGTAAAACAAAAAATGGTACTAAATTTTTATGCCAGAAGCACTAAAAGGCATCAGAATTGATGAGTTCAAAACTCTTTTGAGCAGTGGAGAAGCATCTTGATAGGTGTATTGCATTAAATTGTATTGAAGGTGACTGACATTTAAACATGTAAGAATAAAAACATAATTTTTTATAAATACATTCTGGGATTTTTTGGGTCCCCCCTTGTACATTGCTGGTGGGAGTGTAAATTGATATAAATATTTTGGAAATAGCATTGTAAGTCAGACCCTAATAATGCTATGTATAAAAGAAACAACAAAATTTCAGCGGGGCATACCAAAACAGTCAAAGCACACTAATTCAGCCAAGACATCTAGATGCTGGGCTCAAGTGGTCTAGGCTTGGCTTCTGCCTAGTTCTTGTGATCTCGGCTGGACTCAGTTTCTTTACTGTAGGGAGAATTAAGAATCAACTTGTTCTTGACTGGGCTTAATTGGACCAGTTCATGCATGTGTCTGCTTCTGGTTCCATTGTCTCTCCTCAAGTATTCCAATAAGAAAGTGTTATCTTTCTTATTGGAATTTGTCTTTGTCAAATGAGTCCTATAGTGAATGAAGACTTAATTTTAATTGTACTATAAGCAAATAGCAATTTGAGTTGGCTGAGTGCAGTTATAATGAAAAAATAATACAAAAGTAAGGGAGAGATCCCCCAAGATGGAATGTATTTATAAAAATTGTATATTCTTTCATGTTTAAACTTCAGTCACTTTTAAACTACTCTCTATTTGATGCAATACACCTATCAAGATGTTTTTTCCACTGCTCAAAACAGTTTTTGAACCCATCAATTTTGATGCCTTTGAGTGCTCTGCCGTTTTTTTGTTTCACCTCTTCCACATCGGCAAAATATGCAAAACATTTCCCTTTGGGGACATTTTCCACTGGGAAAACAACAACAAAAAAGTCATTTGGGGTGAGATCAGGTGGATAGGGAGCGTGGGTCATGGGATTCATGCCATTTTTTGGCAAACTGCTGAACACTAAGCACAGTGTGGGCAGGTTGTTTATGTAAATTACTCATCACGAAATGGGCAAATACATTGATAGAACCTCCAAAAAAATTTCACTGAAGCTGAATGCAACCTCTCACAATACTAGTTGGTACACTGATGCTGATGGATTCCAAGAACACTTACCTAGGAGGGGAAGCCTGTGGCACCCACCCTCTAAAAAAACAATTGCTTTTTGGGGGAGGGGATCCCCTCTTGGAGCTTCCCAATAACAGCACAAATCAACGCCAGAGGTCATGGATGTTCCTTCCCTCCCCTACATGCCTTGTCCTTTCAATTTCTTCATCTGGCCATTCATCTTTATCCTTTATAATATCCTTTGTAACGAACTGGCAAACCTAAATAAGTGTTTCCTGAGTTCTGTGAGCAAATTAATTGAACCTAAGGAGAGGGTAGTGAAGACTCTGAGTTATAGAAATATAGGTGAAAACTACTATTTGCAACTGGTATTTATAGTGAGGGGCAGTCTTATGGGATGAATCTTTAAATATGAGATCTGACTCTAACTCCAGATAGATAGTGTCAAAATTGAACTGAATTAGGAGATACCCTGGTGACATCTCTCCAGAACTGGCCATTGGTGGGGGGAAAAAATCACCATACACATTATGGTGACCAGAGGTGAAATGTTGTATGCTGTGGTTAGTGGTATGAGAATGGGAAAACATTTTGATTTTTCTTATCTCTTACAAGAACATTCATACAAGGGGGAACCCAAAAATCCCAGAATTATTTTTTGGAGGTTGGGCCCCTTGTAGTACAGTCATCCCCAATAGATAAGTGTTCTAGAAACCTATCAGCATCGGTCTATCAGCTAACATGGTTGTGAGAGGCTGCATTCAGTGTTAGTAAATTTTCTTTTTGAAGATTCTTTCAACATGTTTGCCTACTTCATCATGGGTGATTTACATGAACAACCTGCCTTGAGAGTTCAGGTGATTGACACAATCTGTGCTGAGTGTTCAGCAGTTTTTTTTACCAAAAAGGACATGACCCTTGTGCCCTACCCTCCCTAATCACCAAATCTCACCTAAGTGACTGTTTTTGTTCCCTCTTACCCATGAAAAAGGGAAACATTTTGCCTATGTGGAAGAGGTGAAACAAAAAATGGCAGAAGCACTAAAACACAGGCATCAAAATTGACAAGTTCAAAAACTGTTTTGAGCAGGGGAAAAAGCATCTTGGCAGGTGTATTGTATCAAATAGTACTTTGAAGGTGACTGAAGTTTAAACATGTAAGAATAAATATACAATTTTTAATAAATAAATTCTGGGTTTTTATATTCCCCGCCTGCACCCTCTCCCCCCATGTCTTATAGAGACTTCATTGCATAGGCATGATGGATTGCACCATCCACCACTGGTGGTCAACTCAATCTTCAGCTCTTCCCCTCTCCTCGGAGATCAGGAATGCAGCTGAAAGTGCCAACCCTCTCATCACAAGATTAGTTTCCCTGGCAAACAGCCCTCATTCTGAGGCAATCCAGGAGACCACCAAGGGTCCCCACATTTAAACAGAAGATACTCCTTACACCTAGGAAATTTCAAGGGATTTAGAAACTCTGTGTCAGGTGCTCCCATCACTTAGGAAATTGCAAAGATCTTATCTTGGTAGCTCCGTGTCAGAAAGTGGGGTCAAAGACCAAATATTAGAACAAAAGATTATCCTGGTGCCTTTATCTCTAAGGGTTTCAGAAGTGCTATGTGAGAAACCAAGGGAAGAGACCAAATATAGTATTTCTTATTATATCATGATAACACGTTCTGTTTGCCCTAAGTTCTTGCCAGCATTGTCACTGTCAGTCTGTTTAATTGTACACACTTTGGCTTTATGTATATTTCATTTTGGCTGAATTTTAATTTTCCTGACTTCTCATAGATTATCTCCTCATATCTGTGTGGCCATGTTGATATATATTTTTTTTTTTTGTGAAGTGCTGTTCAAGACTTTGCTCATTTTTTCTATAGGGTTTCTGTCTTATCAATTTGTGAAAATTCTTCATACAATCTAGACTTAAGCCTGTTGTAAGTTATATACGTGTTATAAATTTTTTTTTTCATTCTTTGGTTTGCTTTTTCAGTTTTCATTGTCTTTTTGTTACCAAAAGTTCTATTAAATTCATTCATAAGCTAATTTAACAATCCTTTTTTTTTATGATTAGTACTTTTTGTGCATTCAGTTTAAGGATTATCTTACCACAGTGAGGGAAAAAATAGTTTTCTATATTACGTTCAAGAAACTTTATTAATTTCCTTTCATATTTACATCTATAATCTACTTGGATTTGACTTTTGTAGATAACTTGAGTAGGAGTTGATGTTCAACATTTTCTGCCCATATGGAGATACTATTGTCTCAGTCATGTTTTTTATGTTACTCTCAGTGCTCTATTCTTATGTTACCACCTTAACATTAAATTAACAGCTCATATAGGCATAGGTCTGTAATCTGTTCACTGCTCTGTCTATTCTTGCACACATACCACATTGTCTTCATGACTGCAGCTTTAAATTCACATTTACTAGTGCAAATTTTCCCACTGTTTTTCTTTTTCAATAGTGTCTAATTAGCCTCAGTTCTTTCCATTTATATATATGGGAGAATAAACTTGTCAAATCACACACACACACACACACACACACACACACACACACACACACACACTTCTTGATATTTTTAATGAGATTACATCAAATTTATAGATGAATTGAGTCTTCCAGTTCATGGACATTTAGTTATGTTTTCTTCAATTTCTCTCAGTATTATTTTGTAAAATGCTGCCATAAGAGTTTTACGCTTCGTTTGTTAAATTATTACTAAATACTTTACTTTGTGGATTTTATTGTAAATGGTATTTTAAGTGTCATTTTCTGATTACCTTCAGTTTAGCAACATTGTTAAGCTAATATTATTTCTAAAAACTATATATGAATTAATTTATTTTGATTATATTCCATCTGAAAAAAGAAATCAATTTTTCTTTCTTTTTTTTCTCAGAGACAGGATTTCTCTCTATCTCCAAGACTGAAGAGCAATAGTGTGTTCATAACGCACTATAACCTCAGACTCTTGGTTCCAGTGATCCACCCACCTCAGCCTCTTGAGTATCTAAGACTACAGGTGCACACCACCACCCCTATTTTCTTTATTTTGTGTAGAGATGAGGTCTCACTGTGTTACGCAAACTGGTCTGTAACTCCTGGCTTTGAGCAATCTGTAGGCTTTAGCCTCCCAAAGTGTTGGGATTAAAGACGTGAGCCACCGTGCCTGGATTTAACTTATTCTCTCTTATTGTCCTCATGTATATTTTTTTATGTCTTACTGTATGATGCAAGACCCCCAAAAATGCTGACTAGAGGATGATTAGTAGACATCCTTATCTTTTTTTATAAGTTTTCAGCAAATGTCAAGTGTAACATTTGCTTTATAAGTTTTGTAGATATTTGTATCAGGTTAAAAAAGATTTATTGAAATCTTATTTTGCAAGAGTTTTCCCATAAATGGGTATTGTATCGCCTTTATTTTGCTAATGTGGTAATATTGAATTTCTAATGCTAAGTAAAATTTTTCTTCCTGGAATAAACTTTTCGTCAAGTTTTATCTTTGTCTTTACACATAGTTATATTTGTTTGCTAGTATTTTTTTTAGCATTGCTTCATTTGTGTTCATGAGCGAGATTGGACTGCAGTTTTCATTTTCTATAATATGTTCATCTGATTTTTTAATTTGAGGTTTACATTGGCTTCATAAGACAATAGAGAGTATTTCTACTTTTTCTATCCATTGAAAAGGTTTGGGTACATTTTACATTATTTTTTCCTTAAATGTTTCACAGAATTCAGAGGTAATTCTAGTACATCTGGAATTTTTCTTGTGATCAGTCTTATACTTCAGATTAAATTTTGTTAAATAGTTATAATAATGTTCTTTTTTGATTGATTGTTTCTTCCTGTATACTTATGTTTTGTATATGTATCTTTCAAACTGCATCTTTAAAAATTCAGTCTAAAGTCTTGCCTTTTAATTGGAGTATTTAGCTGATCTACATTTAACTTAAATATTTATATTTTTGCTTGCTGTTCGTTGTGTTTTGTATATATCTTTTTTCTTATTTGCTTGCATTTGAAATGATTGTAAATTTTTATTATCTCATTCCTTCATCTCATCTTTGGTTGGAAGTTATGCACTCTTTTGCTATTTTTTAAATAGTTACCTATTATAAAGTGCGTCTTTTTCTTATCAAAATATATTGTTATTGGCTGGGCATGGAGACTGTCACCTGTAATCCCAGCACTTTGGGAGGCCGAGGTGGGAGGATCATTTGAACCCAGGAGTTTGAGACCAGCCTGTCCAATATGTGAGACCTCATCTCTACAAAGAAATATAAAACACTAGTCATGGATGGTACCATGTGCCTGAAGTCCTAGCTACTCATGAGGCTGAGGCAGGAGGGTCACCTGAACCCAGGAGTTCAAAGCTGTGGTGAGCCATGATTGTCCCACTGCACTCCAGTCTGGTTGACAGAGTGAGACCTAGACTCAGAAAAATCTCTCTCTTTTTCACTCTCTAGTTAGATAGACAGATATCTCTCTCTGTATATATGACGATATATATATCAAATAACTCTCTCTCTCTCGAGTTATTTGATGCTTTTAAACTCTGTGCAGACAACATAAAGATTTAAAATACCATAACTATATTTACTCTTTTTCTGATTCAAATGCCATTGTTGTCACCTTTTAACGTTTTTGTACATAAAATGACCTAGGAAATAATTATCGTTTATGTTGCAACTAATATCTATTTTATTTACCTTTCCTTTTTTATCGCTTTTTAATTCTTCCTTCATTTGCAGACTTCCTTCTGGGATTATTTTCTTTTTGTCTAAAGATATCCTCTAGTGTAGTTCTTCTGCTGCCAAATTCTCTTAGATTTTTTTTAAGATATTTATTTTATCTTTATTATCAAAGAAATATTTTCAATCAGCATAAAATCTTGGATAGGAGGGATTTTTTTTCTGGTTCTTATAGACACTATTACTTTCCAGCTTTGTTTCTGATGAGAAGGCAGTAGTCTGTTTAAAGGTTTTGCTTGTGAAGATAATCTTCTTTACACCTTATACCTAGCTAAACAAATTTTTTTTTATAACAAGGGGCCTGAAAATGAATTTTTTTGTTATGTCTCTTGCTTAAGGCTCCTAGTGCTCTTTGAATCTGGGACATAGTGTTATTCATCAGTTTTGTATCAGCCACTAAGTTTCAACTTGCCCTTCCGCTCTATTCTCACTTCAAAACCTGCTCCTTCACCAATGTTTCCCTTCTCGGTAAATAGCACTATCATTTCTCTATTTGAACGTATCCTTGACACTTCTCTTTCACACATTATATCCAATCTATCAGAAATCTTGTCAGGGCTATTTTAAAAATTATATTTGAAGCTAAATCACCTCTAACCACTTAGCACTTTTCTCACTGTGATTGTTAATTTTAGGTCTTGACTAGGTTAATAGCTACTCAGATAGCTGGTAAAACATTTATTCCTGGGTGTGTCTGTGAGGATGTTTCTAGAAGTGACTAGCATTTTAATCAATGGGCTGAGTAAAGAAAGTCTGCCCTCACCAATATAGGTAGGCATCATCCAATCTCCTGAGGGCCTAGGTAGAAAAAAAAAGATGGATGTCATGAAAATTCACTCTCTCTTCCTGAACTGGGACATCTAGCTTCACCCAACCTTGAGCATTTGAACTCCAGATTTTCAGGCTTTTGTACTCTGGGATTGACACCATTGCTCAGTTCTCAGGCTTCAGATTCAAACTGAATTACACCACTGACTTTTCTGGTTCTCCAATGTGTGGACAGCACTTTGTGGGATTCTTGGTCTCCATAGTTGCATAAGCCAATGCCCATAATAAATCCCTTCACACACACACACACACACACACACACACACACACACACACACACACACTCTCTCTCTCTCTCTCTCTCTCTCTCTCTCTCTCTCTCTCTCTCTCTCTCTCTCTCTCTCTCTATTGGTTTTATTTCTCTGAAGAACCCTGACTAACATACCCCCACCTTTAACAAGGTGCAATTGTTCTCACGTGGACTACTGCTGTGGTCTTCCAAGTAGTGGCTCTGCATCTCTCTCTCTCACCTACAATAGTCCAATCTTCACACATTAGCCAGAGTGAGCCTTTTTAAACCAAAATCATGTATGTCATTCTTCAACTCTATCTTCCAATGGCTTCTTCTCACACTTTGAGTAAAATTTAAAGTCCTTATCACAATGGCCCACAAGGCCCTTCATTATCTGTCTTCTGGCTGTCTCTCTAACCCCGTGCTTACCAATCTCCCCCACTCACACTGCCCAGCTATGTTGGATTTCTTGCCCTACTTGGAAGATAAACATGATCCTCCCTTAAGCCTTTGTAGGTTCCCTTTGATAAAGCACTTTTCTTAAGATAGTCACATACCTTGCTGCTTTATTTCATTCCGGTATCTGATCAAATTTCACTCCTTCAGAGAAGCCATCACCATCACTTACTATTCTCTCACCTTGTCCTATATTTTCTCTTGGCATTTTAATTACTGATACCATGTTTATATTGGCTTATTTCTTTTCTAAATATTTCTATTACAATATGAGCTCTGTGTGGACATTAATTTTGTCTATTTTTATTATCTGCTATATCCCTGGGGTCTAGAATTATGCCTGGCATAGAGAAAACAAATAAAATGTCTGTTTTTTTAAAAAAATTGTTATCCTTATTTTTTTTTTTCTCTCAACAAATGTGTCAGGAAGAGGGTAGTGGGGTAAAAAATTGGTTGTAATGAAGAAGATAGGTCAATAATTTTGCCTAGGGTGGATTAGGCCCTAATTGTGGAAGTAATATTGAGATCTTTTCAGGGTTTTTTAAAAAATTCTTTACTTAAACTTTATTTATTCATTTATTTTGAGTCAGGGTCTTACTCTGTTGCCCTGGCTGGAGTACAGTGGCATATCACAGTTTGCTGCAGCCTTGAACACCTGGGCTCAAGTGATCCCTATGTCTCAGCCTCCTGAGTAGTTGGGACTACAGGTGTGTGCCACCATACCTGACCATGCTTATGATTTTTTTGTAGAGACAAAGTCCTGCATGTTACCCAGGCTGGTCTCAATCCCCTAGGTTCAAGCAATCCTCCTACTCAAGCCTCCCAAAGTGCATGAGCCACCTCACCCAGAAACTTAAACTTTTTAAATCCAATACTGAGACTGAGGGATAGAATAAATTAGGAATTTAAACATATTAAATAGATAACTTTTAATGTGGTCGTGACAGAAAATATTACTAAAGGATCTGAAGTAAAAATTCAATAGGGAATTTCTAATTGCAGAACCTAAGTGACTATGAACGACTTTCATTCCAAAGAATCAACTTATCAACACTCTGTCTTAGTGTGTGTATATGTACATCACTCATCATTTAAAATAGTTATGCCTAAAATGAAGATATGTGACATTTGCTAAACAGCTACATAAGTCAATATGATCCATTTAAGTGTTGCAAAAAATCACTAGCGACCAGAAAAATGTGAGATATTATTTTTAAGTGAACATTTTCAAAACTCTGGTTTTTTAAAATTCTTTCCAATATTTTACCTAGATTTTAGCCAAAGAAACATGGGTCAGGGCTTGTTTTAGTTATTAATCTATGTGATCCAACCACAGTTTGTGCCTTGTCAACACAAGAAATTGAAAAGGGAGGTAGAAGAATCTTCTTAAAAATCCTAAATAGATATTGTTTATAATTTCATTTGGTGTTGTTTATTTACAATAATTTCCTTTATAACAAAATATTTTTACCTAATAATTGTCATATAACAGTTTCTAGTTTTCTGCTAAGATATAGAGAAAAATATTTTCTTTGGGGGCTTCTAAATAGTGATGTTTTCACCATTGAGTGAGGGTTTCTATTTCACAAAAGTTTCCATTGGTATAGTTTTTAGAATCTAAACATGGCAGATATGTGAAAGTGCTTGTTAATTCCTATAAATGTGTATATGGTGTCTCTCAATATTACATATGGGAGATGTGTGAGGGAGGGTACTTCTCACTGTAATTCATTCACTGTTTATTCCTCCAACAAACATTGGGAGTCCACTCTGAGAGGCACTATACTCACAAGAAGGAAATGTGCCAGAAACATAAGATGCAGTCTGTCTTCAATGTATGAGTTTATGTCTTGCAGCAGGAGGAAGAAAATGACAAGTTAATCTTAATAGTATTATTGGGTAATTGATCTGGAAACACATGCTTATTGGCACTTTTGGGTGGTCCACAAAACCACTCAGGGAACATGAATTCTTCAAAATTGTAATCCTCTCAGGAATCAACATTTATTTAAAACCTCCTATTTATAGATAGCAAAATAAAATATGAAAGTAATCTTAAGAGTGCTTAAGAAATCTGTGGGTATATACAAAGTAACATAGACCCCTGTTGAAAAGTAGAATCGAACATATAAGAGTAATTTTAAAAAAGAGTAACTCAGATAAACTGATGTTAGATGTATAGATCATGAGAAGAACACTTATCTTTGTTTGGTTGGAAGAAAAACAACCAGCATCTGGCCTATAACAAAGAAATAAGAAACAAGTCTATTGTGTCTCTGACTGTCTTGGCCATTGTGCAACCAGTTAGTGTTGACTGCATGGACATGCTCTAGGACTGGTCAGTGACATTTATCTTCTTATTTGTGGTAGTAACTGGGGTCACCTACTGCTTTGGCTGCTCTTTTTGTAATAGCTTCCAAAGATGACTGAAATTCCCTCAGGAAGTGGAGAGAGCCATGTCAACAATTATATGCCAGTTATGTTAATTGCTAGAGATACATAGGCAAACTAGACATGTGGGGGTGCATTTATGAAGGCTATGATCAACTGAGAGAGACAGGCACATGAATTTAAAAAATCAGTAAAAAGTTTTCTAAATGCAGAGCCATATGTTTACAGAAGATATTAAGACAGTGCACTAGCAATACACCTAATTTATGGCAGGGAGTCTAACAGTACTTTCCAGACTTCCCAAGGAGCTAACTAATGAATTGAGTTCTGAAATGTGATCATAAGTCACTCAAGGGAAAAAAAAATTACAGGCTATCCATGGAGGGAAAGAGTATGTTTAAAGGCGGAGGGACAAGAGAGAGCATGAGACAGTAGGACTGTAGGAGGGGAAGAGAATGTCATTGGCATGAGACAGAGTAGTCAGTGAGAGGTCAGGATTTGAGGTGTGTTCACAAGAATGCCTAAGTCACTAAGAATGATGAGCCAGGGATCAATACCATCAATGAACAAAGGAAAATGACCAGGAAGGCTATACATGACAAAAAGAAAGACCAGGAAAGAGCATATAGACAACCTGATAACTGTTTAACAAAGAAAATTGGAATTCTGAAATAAACTAGCAGTGAAATGGTTTGGAGGTGGTGGTGGGAGATAGAGGAGAACAACATTCCCACTTTCCAGCCTTCAGTTTTATAAAGTATGAAACAATAGCAGTCACCACTGAAAGTCTCACAAGAGACACAGTTTCCTCAGGGACTACTTAGGATTCAGATAAGGGAGGAAGTTGGAGGGATGCTCTGAGAAGAGGCTGAGGACACAGAAGTGCGTAGACTCTGAGTGGCATTTCAGGAGGACCAGTGAGAGGATTTGGGGGTGGGGTGGGGGGGGAAGAACTGAGGAAATGAATTTTAGAACAGGAGAAGCTAATGACATGTGGTAGACAGCAGCTTGAAGACATGCATTTATGAAGACTGCAGGGAATGGCATGGTTCTGGTGGTCATGCCTCATTCTGCTTAGGGTGATATTCATCAGAGTTTCTCATTATTGACATTTTGGACCTGATTTTTCTTCAATGTGGGGGCAGTCCTGTGCGTTATAGGATATTTAACATCCCTGGCATCTACTCATTAGAAGCCAGTAGCATCCCCAAAATTGCGACAACTAAAATGTCTCCAGACGTTGCCAAATATCACGTGGTTGAGAACCACTCTATTATATCCAGCAGCTTCAGGCTTAGCTATTGTGGCCTGGGGTGATAGTCCCAACAATAGAGCTTCTACTTCCAGGTTTTAGAGGAATTATGGAGAATGGGTTGGAGGGCTTCTGTATCTAAGGCAGAAAGCCAGATAGATGCTATAGCAGCAATCTTAATGAGAAAAGGTGTGGGATAAACAGTTATTGAAGTTGGTATTTAAATACAAATTTAAAACAAAAACACATTGGTGACAGTGCCAATTAGTAGGCAGTATGGACGGAGGTGGAAGTGGAAGGAGGTTGATCAATGCTGAAAAATAAGAAGGAAAAGTGTCTCCAAGATCAGTCTAAGCAGCTTCCTGGGTGAGGGATTATTGGATGACAAACTTGAAAAATTATAATCCAAAGCAGGACTTTAGTCATTGTGCTCAATTATATTTGTAGAATGAGTGAAGTACTGAATCTTAACCTGATTCTTTTATACATTTGAATTATCTAACAACTCCCTTGCACTAATTCCATGCTTACTGAGCAAGCATTTGGTTATAATTTGATTTTTCATGTAGGTTTCTCTATAGAAAATCCTGTCTTGGTCATATTAATGGAAATATTAGAGTTGCAATTTATTAAAATAACTTGGTTTATAAGTTTGAAACATTGGTTTGATGATATTGGTTACAGAAAGGCAGCCCCTGATAAAATAAGGCTTCTGAACATGTAATGGCAGAACTTGGATTTTGGGAAATTTATAAGGTATTACCTCCCTGGTGGAACTTAGTAAATGGCTAGCTATCCTTCCGCAGGTATCACCACCTCTCTCTTGTTTCTCATTTTTTCTTAATTTTTAGTGTTTACAGTGTTATTAAGGAGGATCCAAGAAAGGGAATTGGGGACATTGATATGGGTAGAGGTTGCATAATGAAATATCTTATGTTCAGGCCAAGTGGTATAACAAGTAACTGAAATACATGAGTCTGAAAACCACTCTGGGCTGGAGACATGAACTTGAAAATCACTAGCACACTGAAGGAAATCATTGGATTAGGCAAAATATCTCAAGAACAGTGAATCAAGTAAGAAGGCAAGAGGAAAACCTTAAGGACTGCCAACAACTAAGAGACAGACAGAGGAAGTGAGAAAAAATGAATAAAGGCTAGAGAAAAAAAGAGTTGAGTTGAGAGGTAGGAGCGGATTTCAGCAACACAGACACTAAGGATGAAGAGCTTTCCAGTGTGAGGGAGTTCATGGTATAAAATTGAAGCCAAATAAGATGAAGCTAACAGGATTTATTTGACTTAGCCAAAGAGATTGTTGGTGATCTTGGAGGGATTGATTTCAGTGAGGCAATGGAGCAGAGGCCACATTTTAGAAATCTGAGAAGTAAACAGAATTTTAGCAAATGAGGGATTTAAGTGAAGAGTGAATGAAGAGAGTATCAATGCCCTGTGAATCTAGGAAATATCAGGTTAGCAAATTAATTAGTGAAAGCTATAAAGGTAAAAATGACTAGATGTGCTGTCAAAATAGGAAGGGTACTGAATAATCTTTATAATTCTATTTCTATCCACATGTAGAAAGCAGTCTTTCTCAATTCAGATTTTATAAGAATTTCGACCATAATGTTCTAAGGAGTTCATTGTATATGATGAACTAAATTCTTTCATATGTATTAAGAATGGTCCTAGTAGTCAGAAGAATTGAGAAAATTGTCACTAAAATAATTTTCTGTGTTCTGATGCAATAACATCACCTGGGAGTATGTAAGAAATGCAGAATCTCAGGGGCCATCTAGACCTACTGGATCAGGATAAATACTTCCACAATATTCTCTTAAGATTTCTACTCACATTAAAATTTTTTTGTTTTTGTTTTTGTTTTGAGTTGGAGTCTCACTCCATTGTCCAGACTGGAGTGCAGTGGCCGCTTCCGGCCACCGCAGCCTCGACCTGCTGGGCTCCGGCGATCCTTCCACCTCAGCCTTCCAAGTAGCTGGAACTACAGGCGCGCACTACCACGCCTGGCTAATTTTTGATTTATTGTAGAGATGAAGTCTCACCAAGTTGCCCAGGCGGGTCTCGAACCCGCGGGCTCAGGCAAACCACTCACCTCAGCCTCCCAAGCATTAAAGTTTTAAAGGCATTGCTTTAGAGCAACAGTTCTGAACCTTGACTGCAATTTAGGAACTTAAGAAATTTAAAGAGAATACTGATGCTCAGACTGTACCATCACATGTCCTGATTCAACTGGTCTGAGATGGGGCATAGTCATGGCTCATGAGCAACTTTTCAACAGCTCACCAAGTAGTTAAGAAAGGCCAAGGTTAAGAAATATTGGTCTTGGAAAGTAAGAACTTGGGTAATGTGGAGATTTGAATAGCATTTGAGGAAGAAGTAAGCTGACCACTGATCAGTAAAATGGGGGCTATGATGCTTTCTTATTTCTTAGTTCAGAGAAGGGGAGGAAGATAAATGACATAAAATCCATGAAATGTTTTGAGTTTCATAGAGAAAAGTTAAGCTTACAAATGTTATATACTTATATGATAATGAAGACAAATATGCAAATACCTAATTGAAACATAGAGAATGGGATACAAAATGAAATAAAATTCAAGTGTATATGTCTGGGAAAATACATTTAAACTCTAGCCTCCAGATAAATTTTAGCAATGATTTTAGTCCTTGTCTTCTCATCTTTTAGTCAAGAGTACAGATATTGACATTTCTCATCTAAAATAATTTTTATACTATTCTGGTTATAGTAGTTATTGAAGGTTCAGTGCATTCCATGACCTATTTTATTTTTTTTTATTTTTTTATTTTTTTGAGTTGGAGTCTAACTCTGTCACCCAGACTGGAGTGCAGTGGCCGCTCCCGGCCACCGCAGCCTCGACCTACTGGGCTCTGGCAATCCTTCCACCTCAGCCTTCCAAGTAGCCGGAATTGCAGGCATGCATTACCACGCCTGGCTAATTTTTTTTTTTTTATTGTAGAGATGAGGTCTCGCTGCCCAGGCAGGTCTCGAACCCACGGGCTCAGGCAATCCACTCACCTCAGCCTCCCAAAGGCGCGGGATTGCAGGCTGAACCACCGAGCCCGGCTTCCATGACCTATTTTAAAGGCATTATCTTTACTGCAATAGAAATAGATATTTGTATCCTTATCTATCCAGTTAAGATTTGCTTAGTAGTGTGACACTGCCAGATATGGGAAGAGCCACATAACATCACTAAGGTACCTGATTCCAAACCAGGAGAAGTGGGGACCAAAGAGAGGCCCAAACTGCACCTGTATGATGACCACTTATGTATCTAATCCTGAATTGTACCCCACATCTTTAAAATAAAATAAAAACAGATTTGCTTAGGCCATTGTAAGGCATTTCAGTTGGTGTAAATTACTAGTATAACTGTGTCATCTTCTGAATTCATATGGAAGTGTCTATTGACTGAAGTCATTATTTCCCTAATTCTGAGAATGAGTCACAGCTCAGAGCTTTCCCCAAAGGGAACTGCATATTGTGTGGCTATTATAATTTCCTTTTCCTTAGGTCACAGGCCACCAGAATTTTATGGTATGTTTTTCTATGTTATTCTTTGCTTTCCTTCACAGGATTCTAGGCTAAACCTTGACCACGCTATCCACTTGATATTTGTGTGATGCTTTCACCACCATTGTCTCATTTGAGCCTCACTCAAATCATGTACAATTATAGAGCAGAGGTTACAGTTTCAACTTATGGATAATAACACTGATTGATCTTCCCAAGCATTGAGTATGTTTCCTAAAGTCTCAAGGGATACTTTAAAACATTATTTATTGCTAAGAATAAACCAACTTCTATGGAGAATAGTCAAGGTCTATAACCCGGCTTTTGTTAAGCAATTCAAGTGAGTCCCCTTTCCATTTCTTTCACCTATGTTTTGTCCAACAGTTTCTCTGGTTCCTCCCTTCCCAACTTGATTTTCTTTCATTCTCCTTTTCTTCTCCTTTTTCTCTTTAATCCTAAGTCATTTTGTTATTTGTTCTCTTGTACCTACTTTCCCCTTACTTTATATTACAAAATTCCAGTTTCAATCATCTCATCTCAATGGTCCAATCATCTACCCGAAACTGAAACTTTTATACATTTTTATCCATATCATGATGACAATAAGTTAAGCATAGTATTGAAAAGTAGCTAAACTATTGCTGTTTGATTGTTGCAGTCAGGTAACTGAGAAGTGCGTACTGTTTTGGGGGAGAGACATTGGTAAACTTTAAGAAGTGTCTTTCCCTTTACAACTTGCTAAACACAACCTTTTTCTGTGTTCTTTAAGTTCTGGTTTCTCTCCCCAATAGAAGAAAAAACCAAATATTTTATCAAAGTGACAGTGTGGTATTCATTTGTCAGATTTCTAGTTCTTGGAAGGGTGCCTTCAAAACCCACAAAGTTATTTAATTGTCCAGAGCACCTGCTTCAAAACACCTCAGTGTTAAACTATTTGTTTTTTCCCCTTAGAAGACCATAGTACAAGTTCTGTTAACATTTTGACACCATGCCAAAATATACAACATTCATTTATGATTGAGTATTAAAGGCTCTATTCACCATTTTTTAAGAGAAGGGAAAAAAGGAATAAGGGTCTTTCACACTTTCCCTCTGTAATTATACATATAAAACCATTCTTGATTCATCTACCTAGCAGATGGAAATATTGTGAGGGTTTACTGTATAGTTCACTCGCATTTTCCAGCAAAAAAAAAAATATATATATATGTGTATATTGATTTTATTCATTTACTTTGGATTTATTTTGCCTCTTTTTTCATGGCCCTTAAGGTGCAAAAATAAGAAAGAACTTTTTATATTAGTTAAATCAGTCATGCATATAGGTAAGTGCTTCATGCCCAGAAGAAGTGCCACTGGGCATCTGACCACAGCTCTGGCCAACTACACATAGCTGCCCTTGTTCTACCAGCCCCTACCCTTCTACTCCTCAATGCTCCCACAGTTCTTGGATTCTGCACACGTTTGAAAGGAAGGTGTGCTTGCTTTGTGTGATTGCTGGTAATTCCTAAGCTGTACAGGCATAAAGTACCTTCTGCTATTTCATATTTCCCTGGGTTTTTCAATGGGAAGATATGGATGAGTACCCTTGAGAAAGCATTAAAAGGTATTTTCACTGCATTTTACCTAGGTGAACTAAAATACATATAATCGAATGTATGTGATGAAATGGCGTGTGATATAATCTTACACATACATAATGCTTATTGCATTTGTTGTATGCATAGCTTTTTTGTAAAGACTCAGTACACGTCGTCATGCTTTGTATAATCTAATCTGGACATACTTGACCAGGGATAACTCACAAACAACCTCTATAGACTGGCCAGTGACCTAGGCCATGGTGGTTCTGAGAATCACAACAGAGAACCTCAAACTGGATCATGACAGCTCCTCTTTAAGAACGATAAGAAATGTAGAGAATATAACAATAGTGGTAGATGAATTTAAAGCAGAGAAAGGAAGGAGCTATAATTTCTAAAATGAACGAGTAACCAGCCCTGTCTTCAATAAGGATGATAACCTTGTAAATGGCACTTCTTACCCAATAGCCTCTTAAACCCTTGAACATCTCATCTCATGACATCTTTTCCACCACACTTTAGCTATCTCCTTCTTTTTTTTTCCTTTTTGAGTTGGAGTCTCACTCTGTGCCCAGACTGGAGTGCAGTGGCACGCTCCCGGTTACCATAGCCTCGACTTGCTGGGCTCCGGTGATCCTTCCACCTCAGCCTTCCAAGTAGCTGGAACTACAGGCGTGCGCTACCACACCCCGCTAATTTACTGATTTATTGTAGAGAAGAGGTCTCGCCAACTTGCCCAGGCAGGTCTCGAACCCGCAGGACTCAGGCAATCCATTCACCTCAGCCTCCCAAAGCACGGGATTACAGGCTGAGCCACCGAGCCCAGCTTAGCTATCTCCTTCTTTGGCCCAATCATAACTCATGTCATCACTTATAACTGTTCTACTTCTCAAATCACTAATTTTAGCAATTTATTCAGTTATTGCCACTATTATTACTCCGTGACCTCAATGCGACCTCCAGCCTCATGAGGATAGGTTCCCTTATACATCATGAAGTAATAATATTTCCTAAAACATGAATTTACTTACCACTCTGTCTTTTTGTTGAATGAATCTCGAAAATCTTTAAAAAGGATAAACCTGCTTTCTTTGGCAGGACACTACTGGAGAAATTCATACAAGAGTGCAGATCAGTTTCAGCAGAAATTCAGGATCACCAAAAAGAAAACTCCATTTTTTGAAAGTTTTTGCCACATTTCTTTAGTAAAATCACATTTACTCCCTGAAATTATTTTTTAAAACATTTTCTGTGGGTCTCAATCTTACTACTTATTTCCTGCCATTCCCCGGCAGGTGGGAACTCCCTTATTTTTTGAAAATCAAACAACTGCCCTGCCCAGATATGCCTCATTTGCACCTGATCTTCTTTTAAGATTAATAATTCTACTTTTTTTTTTCTGTATCTCATTTCTTTTCCGCTTTTGAGCCATCTTGCATTTTGTCTTTTTCACTTCTGTTGATTCAACGTCATACTCTTTCAACTGGGGCCTTCCTGTTGACTTCTAGATTTCTTTGCTTAAAAACTACCATAATACTATAACAAAGGGATTGGCAGTAGAGGGATACTGCCTAGGTGGGGTTGGGGACACAATATTAATAAGGGAACTTGATCTGAAACCAGGCAAAGTAGGGGAACCAAAGGGAGGCCCAAACTTTACCTGTACGATATTCACTTGTATTATATACCTAATCCTGAATTGTACCCCACATCTTTAAAATTAAAAAATTTTTAAAATTAATTAATTAATTTATTATAAAGATGTGGGGTACAATTCAAGGTTATGCATACAAACATTGATCGTGCAGGTACCCTTGTTGAGGTATGCCCCTCCCTCCCCTAGCAGTTTCCACCAACTGCCAATCCCAACCTCCCTTCCCCTGACAGTTTTCTGCTACTGTCAATCGCTTTCTTATAGCATTATAATTGTTCAAGGTCACCTTATGAGGGAGAACATATGGAACTCAGTTCTTTGTTTCTGTGATAAATCACTGTGTATGGTCAACTCCAAATCCATCCAATTTGCTGCAAAGTCCATATATTTGTCCTTCTTTATGTCTGCGTAATATTCCATTGTGTATATGTACCACATTTTTTTTATCCAGTCCAGCTTCGATGGGCAACATGGTTGGTTCCATGTTTTTGCTATTGTGAATAGAGCTGCTACAAACATACGTGCGCATGTATCTTTTTCGTAGAATGATTTGAGTTCCTCCAGGTGTATTCCCAATAGGAGAATTGCTGGGTCATATGAAAGATCAATTTCTAGTTCCTTCATAAATCTCCACAATGTCTTCCAAAGAGGTTGTACTAGTCTGCATTCGCACCAGCAGTGTAGAAGTGTTCCTTTTTCTCCACAACCTCGCCAGCATCTGTCAAGAGACCAATTTTACAAATGTCAATTTACCTACCTTCCAGAACTAACAGGTTGCATTTTTTTCCTACTTTTGTATCAGATTTATGCTTTATTTTAAAAAGTGTAAAAATTATAAAACAAACTTTTTTCACTTTCTCAATCTGTTCTCTTCTTTTTCTACTTCTAGCACTACTATGAGTTTGAAATTTTTTTACAAGTAATATCATGCTGTATGTGTCTGATTTTTAATTCAATGTTATGTTGTGAAATATATGCATGTTGATACATACAGCTTTAGTACAGTATAGTTCTCTTTAATATATTATTTCATTATGTGAAAATATTAATGTATCTCCTCTGTCTTCTTTTTGTTACCACTTATGAGGCTGCAATGGGCCTTTTTATCTATATATCTAATAAAACAATATATATTATTATTAGTCATAATCCATTCTATGTTATTTGAAGATGACTAAGATAGGATGGACGAGAAATGAAGGCGGTATACTGAGTGAAAATGTTCATATAGTTTAAAAGCTAGAGAAAGTCCTTGTATTTATTTTCTCTGACACTGCAAAGTCCTTAGAACTCTACTCTGCTTAATGCTTTTGGTTTCTGCTAAAAGAAACAGAGTAAATAGGAAAACAGCTTTCCTCCATCTCAGTCATGGTACTACTATATACAGCAAGAGTCAACCTTACAAATATCATGAATTAGACCAAATTAAACTGAAGGGAATCTTGGAAGCATTAACTATCTCCTGTGTTTAAAGAATATAAAATTGAGAATTGGAGCCATAAAAAAACTGTACACTATAGACTAGTAGAAGTTGCTAGGTGGATTCATAGGTAAATAATTTGTCTACATTTGCAAGCCACCCCTTTTCCTGCTTCTTTGGTCATTATGATTTTTTTTTCATCAGTAAAGAAGAGCTATATTGTTAGTTAACTTTTTTTTATTTTTTGAGTTGGAGTCTCACTCTGTCGCCCAGACTGGAGTGCAGTGGCCGCTCCTGGCCACCGCAGCCTCAACCTGCTGGGCTCCGGCAATCCTTCCGCCTCAGCCTTCCAAGTAGCTGGAACTACAGGCGGGTGCTACCATGCCTGGCTAATTTTTTTTTTTTTTTTTTATTGTAGAGATGAGGTCTCGCCAAGTTACCCAGGCGGGTCTTGAACCCGCGGGCTCAGGCAATCCATTCACCTCAGCCTCCCAAAGTGCAGGATTACCAGCTGAGCCACCATGCCCAGCAGTTAACTTTCTTTAACATGAAATAATTTCTACTTTATGAGGTTGAGTTGAGGATTAAATTTTTTAACAACATAACGTTTGTGCCGTAACATAGTAAAGGTTACCCAAAATAGCAACTGTCATCATCATCATTATCATCATTATTTATTCACATCAAACCTAATTTTACAAAATATTTGAGGTAGCTTTAATTAAAAAGCACATGGCTGGATGCGGTAGCTCACACCTGTAATCTCAGCACTTTGGGAGGCTGAGGAGAGAGGATTGCGTGAGCCCAGGGGTTTGAGACCAACCTGGGCAACTTAGCAAGACCTCATCTCCACAGTAAATAAAAATAAAAAATAAAAATCAGTGGTGGCTCTGCCTGCAGTTTCAACTACTTGGAAGGCTAAACCAGAAGGACTGCCTGAGCACAGGAGGTCGAGACTGTGGTAGATATGAGTGTTCCACTGCAGACCAGCCTGAGTGACAAAGTAAGACTTTGAAGCAAAAAAAAAAAAAAAAAAAAGATCCAAGTACATTAAAGTTATTAAAATCAGAATAATGGATTTTTTAAAGATCAGAAGTATTAAATTTCATCCTGAATTTTTGCCCCGGCAAAAATTTATACATGCTTACTTATGTAATGATTATTAACTGATAAAAAGGAAAAATATCAGTTATTCAGAAAGACACATTTTGGGGGCACTAAAATATGAATGCAATTTATTACAAGATATAGTTTATAAATAATAATTAATAATGCAATTGACAATGTACTCAGCAGTGATTTTACAGAAAATCGCAAAGATTTCTTCATTGTTTCAGAAATAAAGGAGATGTCACTGTGCCACAGTTTAGTAAAAATGTTTACATGTGCCTAGCTTAACTTCTAATCATAGAATCACAAATAAGAATGTAACTTACATATCCTGGAGAAAGAAATGTATCTCAAGTCAGTAGTTCCCAAGCTCAATATGGGTTGAACTTAATCAAGGAACTTTTCAAAATTTCTAAGACCCTGCCTCAGAGCTAAAGCAGATTACCCTTGGTTTGGATCCAAATATATATATATGTATAGCCAAAAAATGTACACACATTTTAAGTATGATGTTTGCTCAAGAGATGGCGTTAATCAAATGAATGCTAGTGTCACCATGCGACAAGCAGGACAGTCAAAGAAAATGGCAGAAGCACAGTTTAGTAAATGTCATACTATATTGCTACTAAAATTTAATTTAACTTTGAAAAATAATACATAGATAACAACTCTTAAAATGTGTATACTTTTTTTGGCTCATATATACATATATGCAACATACAAATATAACTAAAATTTACCATCTTAACCATTTTCAAGTGTACAATTCAGTGGCATTAAATATATTCATAGTGCTGTACAACCATCACCACTATCCATTTTCATTCTGTAAATCTAAAATTTTATATTAATTTAGCAAT
Source organism: Cephalopachus bancanus (assembly GCA_027257055.1). Taxonomy (NCBI): domain Eukaryota; kingdom Metazoa; phylum Chordata; class Mammalia; order Primates; family Tarsiidae; genus Cephalopachus; species Cephalopachus bancanus. The sequence goes on along the minus strand of JAPVLO010000009.1, from coordinate 7,717,306 downwards.
AGCTTCCCATTCCCCCTTCCAATCCCAGCCCTGGCAACCACGATTCTACTTTCTGTTATGATTTTGGCTATTCTAAGTATCTCACATAGGTGGAGTCATTCAGTATTTTTCTTTTTGTGATTTGTTTATTTTACTTAGCGTAATGTCCTCAAGATTTATCCATATTATATCATATTGCAGAATTTTCTTACTTTTTAAGACTGAATAATATTCCATTGCAATATTCCAGTGCTTTCATCCATTCATTTATCAATGGACACTGAGTTGCTTCCATATTTTAGATGTTGTGAATAATTCTGCTATGAACATGGACGTGCAAATATCTCTTACAGACCCTACTTTCAATTATTTTATAAGTAATGGGAGATGGCTATGGTATAAACATTTTTTGGTCAGTTTCTGTCAGTAGATTTTAAAAAGAAACAAAAAGTCTTAGTCATTTTATTTCTTTTCTAGTTATAAGACTACCCATAATTTTTGTTCATTTTATAGCCAATTATTATAAACTATAACTTTCTGTACAATTGTCAAATTAAAGTTTTTATAAACGTATTCCATAAAGAGATTTATGACATACTCTTTGTATTTTTTTAAATATTGGAAAATTTTAATTCTTTCTTTTAAAAAATCCTTTTTTTAGGACTAATCTTTGTATTTTCTTTTTAAATCAGTATTGAAAAAAGATTTCTATTTTATTCATTTTTCCCCAAAACATCTTTTCAATTTTATATTTCATTGTTGTTTTGTTTTATTTTAATACTTTTGTTTATATATTTTCTATTTCCTTTTTTCAACCTCCCTATGACTTTCCTTTTGCTGTCATTGAGTTTGCAATGTTATTGATTTATTAATTTTTCTAGTTAAATGCTTAGCTCATTAATTTTTAGTCTTTTCTAAATTCCCTTGAAGGCTACACGTTTTCCCATACAGTTTAAGCTGTATTCCTTAAATGAAAATATTGTTGCTTAGTTCTAAGTATATTTTAATTTCCATGATTATTTTACTTTGATCCATAAATTATTTTTAAATATGTTTTAATTTTTCTAATGTTGTATAGGTTCTTTTAAAATAATTCTGAAATTATAGCATGGTGCACTTATCATAAAATTCACTTTTTAAAATGTATAATTCAGTGATTTTTGGTATATTTACAAAGTTGTGCAACTCACCAATATTTAATTCCAGGTGAGAGTGATAACTCATGCCTATAATCCCAGCAGTTTGGGAGGCCAAGGTAGGAGGATTGCTTGAGGCCAGGAGCTAAGATCAGCCTGGGCAACATAGCAAGATCGAGTGGTTAGAAAAATAAAAATAAAATTAGCCAGATGTGGTGGTTCATGTCAGTAGTCTCGCTACTCTAGTGACTGAGATGGGAAAATTGCTTGCGCCCAGACATTCAAGGGTGCAATGAGTTATGATCAAACCATTGCATTCCAGTCTGGGTGACCGAGTGAGACCTTGCCTTAAAAAGGTCTTATCAGGAGTGCCAAAAAAATGCATACACATTTTAAGAGATATTTTCTATGTATTACTTTTCTAAGTTAAATCGAATTATGATAGCAATGTGTAGTATGGCCTTTGCTCAAAAGATGGTGTTAATCAAATGAATGCTAGAGTCACCATGTGACAGGTAGGACAGCCAGAGAAAATGACAAAAGCTCAGTTGTCGCTGGAAGAGCACAAGACTATTTTGAAGTGGTATTTGAAATCTGAGAACATTGTGGAAGTACAGCAACAATGGAAGCATGAGTATGCAGCAGAACCTCCAACATCTGCATGCATTCCTGATAAGTTTGAGACACATGGTACTGTGTATGATGTATACAAGGGAAGATCCGGGAGGCCTTGCACAGAAACAAGTCCTGCAGTATTTCACTGTAATCAAAAGTGTCTAGACGCTGATGGTATCCACTTTAAGTGCCTCTTGTAATTGCAGAAGTAAAACGTGACATGTATTCATCTTTTGTTATCAGTATATATTGAGTATTACAATTTTAATAGGTTTTTTCTTTCTTAAAATGTGTATACTTTTTTTTTTTGCACCCTCACTGTTTTTACTTGGCATAACATTCACAAGTTTTGTCCATAGTGTAACATGTATCAGCACTTCATTCCTTTTTATGGCTGAATAATATTCCATTGCATGGACATACAACATTTGCATGTCTGTTCATGAGTTGGACATTTGTGTTATTTCTGGGGGTATAATATTTAATGCTGCTCTAAACACATGTATATGGTTTTGTGTGAAAACACGTTTCCAATCTCTTAGGCATATCAGGGTGAAATTATTGTCATATGGTAATTCTGTAATTCTGTGTTTTATCTTTTTGAGGATCTGATAAATTGTTTTCCAAAGTATACATTATACATTCCCATCAGTAATGTATGAGGTTTCCAAATTCTCCACATTTTTGTCAACTCTTTTTATTGTTCATTTTTTTAATTACAGAAACTCTAGTGGGTGTGAAGTAGTATTTCACTGTGGTTTTAATTTCCCCAATGACTAGTAATGTTGAACATGTTTTCATATGGTTATTAACCATTTACATATGTTTTCTGGAGAAATATTTATTCAAATAATTTACCAGTTTTTACTTGGGTTATTTTTCTTTTTACTACTAAATTGTAAGATTAATTTATATCATCTAGGTATGTCTTTTATCAGATTATGATTAGTAAGTATTTTCTTTTATTTTATGATTGTCTTTTTATTTTTAATGATGTCTTTTGAAGCACTATGTTTATTGATTTTGGTAACGTCCAATTTATCTTTTTTTTTTCCTTGTTGGGTGCTTGTGCTTCAAGCACCATATCTGAGAAACTACTGCCCAATACAAGTTCAAGATTTACAACTATATTTTCTTCTAAGAGTTTTATAGTTTTTTTCTTACATTGAAGTATTTGATCAATTTTGCATTGATTTTTTGTATATGATGTGAGGTAGGAATTCAATTTCATTCTTTTGCAAGTAGAAATCTGTTTTTTAAAAAGTATTATCTTTCCTCCTGTTGAATAGTTGTGACAGCCTTGCTAAAAATCTCTTGACTATATGTGTAGGGGTTTTTCAGACTCTTCATTCTTTTCTATTTGTTTAAATGTCAGTACCACACTGTCTTGATTATTGTAGAAAGTTTTGAAATCAAGTAGTATGAGTCTTCTAACTGTATTCTTCTTCAAGATTATTTTGGTTATTCTTATTCTCTTGCATGTTAACAAACATTTTAGGCTTACCACATCAAAGTTTGCAAAATTTAAAAAAAAAGCACAACTAAGATTCTAATAGGAAATACCTTAAATCAACTGTGATCATTTTGGAGAGTATTGCCTTCTTAACAAAATTGTCTCCCAATCCATTAAAATGGAATGCTTTTTCATTTATTTGTCTTCTTTAATTTCTTTCAACTCTCTCTCTCTCTCTCTCTCTCTCTCTCTCCATTGTAAAGACTTGCACTATATCTTATTCTTTTTTATGCTAATTGTTTTTGTCCATTGCTATAAAGAAATACTGAGACTGGGTAATTTATAAAGAAAAGAAATCTATTTGGTTCATAGTTCACACACAGTACTGCAGGTTGTACAAAAAGCATGGCACCAGCATCTGCTCCTGGTGAAGAAGGCCTCAGACTATTTCTGCTCATGGCAGAAGGTGACAGGGAACCAGAAAGCACAGAGATTACACTGCAAGAGAAGAAGCAGGAGAAAGAGAGGAGGCTTCAGGCTTTTTTCAATATTCAATTTTTCCAGAAACTAAGAACGAGGACTCACTCCCTTGAGAATGGCACCAAGCCATTAATAAGGGATCCACCCCCATGACCCAAACACCTCCCATCAAGCCTCCAATAAAAAGGATCAAATTTCAACATGAGACTTGGTGGGGCCAAACAAATGCTGTAGCACTAACACAATGGGATTTTTAAAGTTTCATTTTCAATTTGCTAATTGCTAGTGTACAGAAGTAAAATTGATTTATGTGTATTGATCTTGCACCTTGCTGAACTTCATTATTAGTTCTAATCTTTTTCAGTGAACTTTTTGAATTTTCTATACACAAGATCATGTCATCTGCAAATAGAGATACTTGAACTACTTTCTTCTGATCTGAACACATTTTATGTCTTCCTTCCTTCCTTCCTTCCTTCCTTCCTTCCTTCCTTCCTTCCTTCCTTCCTTCCTTTCTTTTTTTATCAAATTGTCCTGGCTTGATCTTCTAGAACGATGTTAAAGACAAGTGACAAAGAGTGAATATTTTTGTCTTGTTCCTGATCTTAGAAAATGTCTATTCTTTCACCATTAATTTTGATTAGTTTTTCATAAACGCTCTATTAAGGAGCATATGTGTTGAAGAGATTCCATTCTATTGCTTTGTTTGTTTGTTGGTTTTTTAGTATTTTATCATGAATGAGTGTTGGGTCTTGTAAAGTGCTTTTCTGTATGTATTTAGAGAATCATGTGGATTATTTTCCCTTTATTCTAATATTGTGGTATATCACACAGATTTTGTTTGTACAATTACCCTTGCATTCCTGTGATAAATTCCATTTGGTTGTGGCACACAGTTTTTTTAATATGTTGCTGGATTCAGTTTGGCAGTAAATTGTTTAGGATTTTTTAATTATAATTTTAAATGATATTGATCTGAACTTATATTGTCTTTGATTTTGGTATTAGGTTAATACTAGTCATATAGAATGACTTGGAAAGTAATCCTTCCTCTTCTATTTAGTAAAGAGTTTGTGAAGTATTGGTGTTAATTTTTCTTTAAGTGTTTTTAGAATTCATTAGTGAAAGCTGTCTGATTTGGGGCTCGTTTTTGTATTTTCAGTTTATTATTTTGATTTCCAGTCCCTTAACTTGTTATAGTTCTTATCATATTTTTTATTTCTCCACAAGTGAGTTTTGATAGTCTGTATTTTTCTAAGAATTTGTCCATCTCATTTAGACTGTCTAATTTATTGGTGATGATTGCTTATGATATTCCCTTCTAATCTTTCCCCCTAAAAAGCTTAGTGTTAATGTTCCTTTCAATTTATTTTTAACATAACTCTCAATTTATTTTAATTACACTAAAATAATGGGATCTATAGTTTATTAATTTACTACTTCAGCCAGGCTCGGTGGCTCAGCCTAGACTGAGCCTTATCCCGCGCCTTTGGGAGGCTGAGGTGAGTGAATTGCCTGAGCCCGCGGGTTCGAGACCCGCCTGGGCAAGCGAGACCTCATCTCTACAATAAATCAAAAAATTAGCCGGGCGTGGTAGCTCGCGCCTGTAATTCTGGCTACTCGGAAGGCTGAGGCGGAAGGATCGCCAGAGCCCAGCAGGTCGAGGCTGCGGTGACCAGAAGCGGCCACTGCACTCCAGTCTGGGCGACAGAGTGAGACTCCAACTCAAAAACAAACAAACAAACAAACAAACTAACAAATTTACTACTTCATGAAATCATTTGGTTTCTGTATCTTTGTGTCCAATTTTCATATGACTGCATGTATACTTGAAAAGAAAGACTATTCTCTTACTCTTTAATTTCAAGTAGATTTTAAATTATTTCTCTCATTTTGTGATAAGATTCCACATATGCCCTTTAGACCAAAAACGTTAAATGGATTGTCTATGTATTTAATATTCTTATTAGTTTTTTACCTTCTTGCTTTATTAATGAGAGAGGTTTGTTAAAATTGAACACTATGCATGTAACTTGTTGATTTTCCCTGTTATTTGAAATCATTACATTATTTATTCTGACATTCCTTAGTAAAAATTAGTGTCCCAGAAAATTTATCTTTGATAATTAGAAAGTAATCCTCTTTATAATTAGTAATTTTAAAAATATAATTGTGCCAGGCTCGGTGGCTCAGCCTGTAATCCTGCGCCGTTGGGAGGCTGAGGTGAGTGGATTGCCTGAGCCCACGGGTTCGAGACCCGCCTGGGCAGCGAGACCTCATCTCTACAATAAATTTAAAAAATTAGCTGGGTGTGGTAGCGCGCGCCTGTAGTTCCAGCTACTCAGAAGGCTGAGGCGGAAGGCTCGCCAGAGCCCGGCAGGTCGAGGCTGCGGTGGCCAGGAGCGGCCGCTGCATTCCAGTCTGGGCGACAGAGTGAGACTCCGACTCAAATAAATAAATAAATAAATAAATAAATAAATAAAATATAATTGTGACTATTTTAGACTCTTTGTTTTAGACTATTTGGCATTACTTTTGTGTTTTTTTTCTGACTTGCTGTATTATTATAATTTAGTTGCAATTCAATAAAAAGCACACAGTTAAAATTTTAAAACACTGCCTTTCTGAGAACTCTCTTTTTTTAAATCCTGGACTTGTTAGTCTACCAATAATTACATATATTATTATTTCTGACACGTGAATATATTTTTACAATAATATTTAATTTTTTTATTTCTTTGCTTTTTTATTGAAATAATTAGATTTTATTTTATCACCCTTTCTTCTTTATTGATTTATATGTTAAATATCCATTTTTTTCTATTCCCACAGCAGTTTCTGAATTTTAATTTCTACACTTGACCTAGAAAGTCTACGGTTAATCAATAGCTTTCTCCTCCTTTCAATCGATACAAGAATCTTAGAATGCTTTAACTCCATCACAATCATTACAAGTTATATCCAATTCACCCTCATTCCTGGGATCTTAGAACACACACACACACACACACACACACACACACACACACATGTTTTTTCTTAGACACACACACACACACACACATATATATGGTCTAAGAAAAACATATATGTGTGTGTGTATATATAGCATAAGAAAAACTGTGTGTGTGTGTGTATTCTAAGAAAAACATATCTGTGTGTGTGTATGTGTGTGTGTGTGTGTATACATATTTTTTGGTTTCTCACTCTGTCATCCAGACTGGAGTGCAGTGGCACCATCATGGCTCACCACAGTCTCAAACTCCTAGGTTCAGGCAATCTTCCCACCTCAGTCCCCCAGGTAGCTGGGACTACAGGCGTATAGGCATGCACCACTACACCTGGCTAGCTTTTTTATTTTTTTGTAGAGATGAGGTCACACTATGCTGTCCAGGCTGGGCGAATACTTGGGCTCAAGCAATCCACCTGCCTTGGCCTCCCAAAGTACTGGGATACAGATGTGAGCCACAAACCTGGCCAACTATATTTTTAATAGAAGTTTTGATTCATATTTTTGTATAAGTCCAGTTAGTCATTATTATTATTTAATATATGTGGTTAAATTGTATTTCGTTTTATTTACAGGCTTCCTATTTTTGTGCTACCTGTTGTTTCTTAGATTCTTCTCTTTTTTGTTTCAGTTTTCTCCTTCATAACAAAAAGTTTTGTGATTCAGTAACATTCTTTTTCTTATAGAAATAGCTGTATTTTACCCCTGCTTTTAGTTTAACTGGATATTAAATTCTACGTTAAGCATTTTTTTCTTAGTAGTTATCTTTCATTTGTTTAGAGAATTTGGGAAATGTCTGCTATTAGTCTATTTTTTTGTTTCTGTGTAGGTAATTTTAAAAATATAATTATCACCACCCTCCCCTACCTCAGGGATGTGCATCTCCTCTCGCTCTCTCTCTCCAAGTTACCTTTTAAATAAACATTATTTTCCAATTTAAAAATACATATATATAGTTATCATTGTTCATGATGATGTTATCTTTGTCTTTAAAGTTTTGTAGTCTTATTACAATGTATCTAGATCATATCTAGATTGGGTTTCTCAGACGTGATACCGAAATATGGATTCATGTAGTGGTGTTCTATCTTTTTCAAAGGAGTGTTCCTAGGAAAAATGAGTCGGGAAATAAAATACCGAAATAACAAGGGGATGGATGTCAAGAAAAGGTGTAACTTCTAGCAAAGTTCCAGAAAGGGTAATTTAAGTTCACTAAGAAATTTTTCCCACTGGTTTTAATCAGATCTCAGAGTGGTCTCAAGCAGGGTTCATGGCAGATATTCTATTTCTACATGCCTACCAGTAATGCGTTAAAAGTTATCCTTTAAAGAACAAAATGTGAATGTCCAGGTATTCTGTTTCTTTATGAACGAGAGTATTCAGGCCTCCATAACCTGAAGAGCACAAAAAGTTACATGTTTTAGATTTAGGAATGCATGCTAACTTGAAGTCATTAAGAGGATGAGGGAATCAAGAGAATATGGGCAAAGCATTGCAGTATTGTGTACAGGAGAATTATTGTTGTCCTTCTCTTTTTTCATCATGACTGTTGAATCTAAAGATACATGTCATTTAGAAACAGTCCCAACTATTTTTTTTATTTTGAAAAGTGACCTGTTATCATTACCTCTAATCTGTCCCAGACTTACCTCAAGTACCTTTTTTATTTTATCTTATCTTTCCCTTTTACTAATTTTTTTATTTGTATCTGATTGCTTTTTAGCTTGTCTATTGAGTCTTTAATTTCACTAGCAAAATATATTTATACACATAATTTCTAACTAAGTATATATATGATTGTATATATATATATATATAATTTATTGATGTAATTGGTTTTTAATTTGCTGTTTCGATAGTCTTATTTTTGCCTTATGGTTTCTATTCCTTTTGTTATCACTTTAAACATATTTATTTTCTTTCTGATTTTTCTATAATCCCAAATTTAAAGGCTCTCTTTATTTAATCTTGCAAATGAGGAATTATTTCCTTGTGTGTTCTTAAAAATATTTGATTGCAAGGTCATCAGCAGTAGGGATTGTGTATGGGAGGGGAAGGGAGAGAGAGAGAGACAAGGAGAGGAGAGAAGAGAGACAGAGACAGAAAGAGAGAGTGAGAGAGAGAGTGTGTGCGTGTTTCTCCAAAGGGGTTTTGAATTTGCAATTGTTTATGCAAGATGCCTGGGATTGATTTTTTTCTGTATTTTTCCTTGTTTGATAGTTTCCACGCCCCTCCCAAATACACAAAATCAAGTTCCATCTGCTCATGGTTCATGACATTAATTTTCCACAGTATTTTATTTTCTTGGCCCGTATCTCCAGACAGAGACAAAGTTCCTTGTCATTTCCATGGGCCAATGGGTGTGCATTTCCAGTATCTCTTTTCACTGAGACAAGCCCTTATTGGTTCTGGCTTATAGGATTCTCATTTCTACCTTCCTACTCAATTATGCCCAGAGCATCATCTCTTTTCATGACATTTATTGAGTTTTAAAATCAGTCCTCTGGGTATTAATTCCAATTTCCAGACCACAACAGTATATTCTAACACATGCACCTGCTGGACTTTAGGTCCATTATTACTTCTAGCATCTGAGTATTTCTCTCTCTCACAAGTGTGAGTGAATTATGTATTTTTCCTCACTATTCCAACTTGAGAAGATTGAGAGAGATTTTATAACAGTTTAATGCATCCATGCTAGGATGATTTCCTTCTGAAAGGAAATGACAGCTGAAAATCCAGTTATTTTGTTTGAAAGAATGAGAGTGCTGTTTTATTGAGTTTCTAATTGAAAACTGTCCCTAGGGTTAGGTAAGGAGGTAGGGTTAAAATTCTGCTACAATCTTTAACCTGATCTTCTTGAATTGAAGATCACCTCATTTGTTTCATGGTGTTAATAAAGCATACACATATGCATCATCTAGTACTCTTTATTTCCAGGGAATAGGCATCAAAATTTATTTGATCTGATTTTCTAAAAAATTGAGTATAGCAACTTTGGAATCTCAGTGGTTTGGGTACCCTGTATAAAACTCACAAGTTTTGGTTCACTGGGTCCAGATTGGCATAGGAATGTACTTTTAAAGAAATAACAATACTGTCTCAAAGCCTTTGCTTTCTTCACTAAATGCAATCCTTGATTAGCTCAGTGGGAAATACAATGTCAGGAAATGACTTTAAATAAGAATGCTGACATTTATTGAGTGCTTGCATCAGTGTTCCAGGTACTAGACATATATTACCTCATGTTATCCTTGTACCAACTGTGCATTTAGGTATTATTGCCTATTTTGTAATAGAGAACTGAGGCTTAGATAAGTTCATAAATATACTCAAGGTCACATAATTAATAATGATGGATATGATGCCAAAGGCTACATTCTTGCACATTGCCATTAATAATAAAGTGATAATTTCTGAAAAAGTTGAACGACATTATATCATTATATCAATTAAGATAAATTTTCAGTTAAAAAATTACTTTTTTAAATCAGAAAGGGAATTAGGAATTAGGAATTTGTAAATCATTGAAAAGTCTAGAAGAGAAGGTACTCTTCTGGCTTAGAACTTCAGTAACAACTCACAGAGCAATAACGTAGACCTGTTCCACCAGCGAACCACAGTCAGAGAGATAGGGAAGTAGGAAACCACCTCCTGGACTCTAGACTCTAGGGGCACACTTTTCAGGTGTGATTCAGGTCAGGGAATTGCATCACAATTATAGGCTTCATAATCATGCTTTGCCAGCAAGCAATGATTGTCTCTCACCTTGCCTCTTGATAACTAGAAATATCTGCTAACAGGATTACAGCAAGACCCAATATTTCCAGGGCTGTGCTTGCCAACAGGGCCAATATAAATGGTAAAACAGTGACTTTTACCTCACTTCTACTTTCCAAATCTTTCACGAGTAAATTTGTTGTGATAAAACTAAAACATACTTAGAGCCCTAGTTGCTAAGGAGTCTGGCAAATGTGATTTTAAACCTCCTAGCCTCTGCAGCATGGAAAGACACACTAGAAGTGTGAAATAACACTAGAAAAAGTATTTTGTACCAATTAACTATATTCACCTCACTGGGGAAAGTAATGAAGAGATTCATGGAGGATATCCCTTCAGAGATGTGAGTTTGGGAAAAATTGGAAAAGTGAATCAATCCAAGACAACAAGGAAAACCTCCCATGGAAAAGATTTTTAAAATTATTTTTCTGAGAAACACTTCGTGAAAAACCTTCACTGCGGGAGACTATTGACCAGAATAAGACCAGAAGTATACATGTGAAGCTACATTACTCTCTATGATTTATGACCTCTAAACGTTTTACATTTTATTATTCTTACTAGTTGAAGTCAAAATTGATTTATAACAGTTTTCCTAATTAAAAATAAAAATATATAAAACTTCTGTAAATAAGTTTCAATATTATTTGTAGTAAAATGAATTAGCATATGTATACTGCTTCACATAGAAAATTAAAAATATTTTATAAAAACCCATAGTCAGAAAAACTATTTTACTTCTCTGCTTAATTGGCATTAATAGCCTTCCCCACATATCATGCTACAAACTTTGCATTCTCTTCCGAACTTCTACACCATTCTACTATATTCCATATTATTAACCCAAGAAAATAAACACATACTCTTATAGGAGCAAACACATTTTTTTACAAATATTTCCATAAAATCAAACCAAAATGGGAGGCAGGTTGAGTGAAATTTGCTGCCTGATTCTCATTAGACTCATCATTCTACATTCTTATGAGTCCTAGGCACATGGTCTCTAGCTATTTTCAGTACTGCTGTAATGGAATTACCATTTCAAGTTTGTAGGAGGTAAAGCAGAAACATGATAGGAATAGCAGGAAGGAACGGCTCACTCATAAACAATCTACTGGTATTTTGAATTGATTAGGTTTGAGTGGCTAAAAGGGAAAAGTGGGGAAATGTACCCTAGTTTTCTTTTCCTCCAGTTTCCTGTTGCATTATGTGGCTTCTTGAATGTTGCATAATATAAATCATCTTACCGCTACAAGACAAGTTTTAGCATCGCAAACTCAGCAGATTTACTTAATTTCATTTTTCCAGTTGGATATCGGCATCCATTCAGGCCCAGAGAGTATCTCATGTCACCTAATGCAACAAATAGATCCTGGAGCATTCGTGGCGATCCACAATGTTGGCAGACGAATGTTTCCTATCTTCTGCCAAGCACCATCAACATTATTTTTGGGTGGATCTGAATCCGAACAGTCCAGAGTTTCCATTACATCGTCCTAATTGTTAAAAAGAGGGCCTGCTATAATTCTTGAAAACTAGTCTGTTTAGTTGTACTTGTTACCATAACATCAGATTGAAATATTGCTTCTCTCAGTTGGTTTGGCCTCAGTGTAGCAGCCAGCCTAGTAGCGTCAAGGCATTAGGAAGGCAAAGCAATCCACAGTCAACAGTATGAATGGAACAATTCACACTGTTGTACATAGATATAGAGGTTAAACCCAAACACATGAAAAAGTGATGCTGGAAGCACTTGGGAACAGCTGGGCCAGATGAATAACTCAATTGGATGCCATGAGGAACAAATTAAACAACTGACTGGAGACCAGGCTGCTCCTGTGACAGACACTTTAATCAGGAAGTCAAAAGCTGATTGACAAGATGAAAAGCTGGATGACATGAAAAATGGAAACAGAAGGAACAACACAAGAAAAGGGCACCCCAGGTCAGCATGCTGACAAAAATAATCAAGTACGACAGGCCATAATCCAATCTTCGAATGTTTGGCATGGTGCTAGTTATGAGAATCTGCAGCCAAGAGGAAAGAAAACTATTATTAAGCAAAGAAATTATCTGGCTTTCTAGAATTCACTATTACATGTTCACTAGAGGATTTTTTTCCCTTTTTTTTTAATGAGCATAATAGCTTTTGTTGAATTTCATAAGATCAATTAAAAAATGCTATTATTTCTGGCTATGAAGTTGTAGGAAAACAATGTATAATAGTGTTTTAAATTCAGAGTTAAATAGGATATAAGCATTGATTGCATCAAATTGCAAAGTGTAGGACTCTCTCATGCTCTTCTATTCAAGGCATAGAAGAAGAAGAGGTAGCAATTATTGAGAGGAGGTTTCTGTGGCCCACTTAATAACTCTTATACTGAATTCTTGCTGCCGAATTACTGCTGGAATCCAAGGCAGAGCTTCATGCCAGAGAAGATACTTGTCTATGCTACTTGAATTATTTTTGATATGCTTCAGAATACCACCTGTATCCCAAAAGATATATTTGTAGATGAACTATCTGAAGAAGAATGGAATAATGATTTTTTTTTAAAGGCAGATAACATAAAAGCTTGTCAATCTTGGGATAAATGTGCATGTATATTATATGAATTTAGCTCACATAGCACTTTTCTTTCCATCTTGTATAGTTTACCAGAGGAATCCCCAGAAAAATAAGCACCTTGGCAGAGTTTACACTGTAAACATGTAAAGATCAGTTGACATTGTCTCCCTGGGATCCCCACCCTGGAGTTAAAACCACATCTCAAGAGAAAAGAAGAGATGTTTTAATTCATTGTCTTAGTCCACCAGTTTTCAAACCATATTTCAAATCTCTGGGGGTTTTTGAAAGAAAAGTATGGTCACAGAGGACATGTTTCATTTGTATCTGCTCCATTAGGTTCGAGTCCCACAGGTGTTGGAGTTCTGGAGCATTAAAAACACAGTCAAAAGTCTTCCTGGTCTTAAAAATGTGTAAAAGAAAAACATCACTTTGACGATATTACTCTTAGGTGAGAACACCACTATTTGACTGAACATATTCAGCTCAAACTGGGGGACCAAGCTGATGTATTTCTCTTGGACAAACTACCTTACAAAAAGCCTAACTGAATATCTGATCTATAGCATTTGAGATGCACCTGGGTCATAGTTGATTATTTTTCATTTTATAGAATTTTCTTAAGGGCGTCATTAAAAATCTTAAAACTTAAATCTTAATTCTGTCATTTTGCTAAATTCACTTGAATCATGACTCCCCCAAAGCCTAGCTTCTTCTTCCTACTACCTTTGTGGACATATGTCTAAGCCGTCAAATAAGTAACTGAAAAACAAAAACAAAAAAACTTTAATTTTGTGAACTCGGGGCTTTTTAAATATGAAAGCATTTTAAAGGATGACACAGAAATTTTAGTAAGTCCCCAAAACCTAGAGCCACACATCATCAAGCATGGTAGGAGAAAACTATATCTACTAAATTCTATTCCAGGTTTCCCCTGAGCTTTTCAATGGTCTGACCTATCATGCTCTACCCCTCTGATATAAAAGGGACCTACATATATTAACCTGAAATAACCTGCTTTTTACACCAGCTTTTGCTTTAATCATTTTCCACCTGCCTCTAAAGTCCTAACTGTGATCCCAGTGTTATCCCTACTTTAACTCTCAGGACCCAATTTTTATACATGCTCGCCCTAGACTTTCCTTCCCCAAGTCTTTGCCTTTATTGCTCCCTGATTCTGCTATTGCCATCTCTATCCTCCATGGTCTTTCTAATCCTGACCCTGTGGCACTCAATTCCCACCCTTAGCTATTCAGTCTTACCTGGTCTCTTAAAGTGTTGGGAACAGAGTGTGTTGGAGGTTAGTAGTGAGGTAGAGAAATGTGACAGATTAAGACAATTGCATCATTCAAGGCAATATTTTTAAAAATTATTTTTTGGCATTTTCTTCAAATATCAGATGATGAAATAGGATATAATATTTAAAATAGACTTATACTAAAAATGTGACACATTCAGAGAAGAGAAAACTCAATATATAATATATGGCAAATAGAGTATAAAGATAGATCAAGCTATTTAATTTATTTGATTTAGTATACTTGATTTGGGTGATGTGAAATTTTTGTTGAATAACTGCTGTAGTGAGATCTTTGACTTTTTCCTTGCCATCAATCTTTACAATCCACTGGCAACCAAGACCTATTATTTAGTCTTATAATATGTGTTTTATATTTAGTCTCCATTTCATTTCTAGTATTACCACTCTGAGCCTTAGATTTTGTATGGTACAAGAGAGAAAGGCTGCATCAGAGGTACAAAGCACTGAGAAGACAATAGTACTTTCTGTTCCATGTATTTAAAAATAAAAACAACAAAAATTAAAAAGGGATGTGTGGAAAATTCTGACAAAGTTTTGAGTTTTCTATTGGTGACTATTTGAATGTCTGTTAAAAAAAAGTCAAATATCAAAATTTTCTAGTGCAATGCCCTAATTTTCCCTCAACTTTAAAGGTTAATTGAATAATTCATCACTGCATATGGATTGTAGTATTATACTTCTTCACAAACTCAGAAATCATAAATATATAATATAGCACACATATATAATATGCTGTAATGTAGATGTCACATATAGCTGTTAATTTAATTTCCTAGCTCCTTATATTTTTGTAAATTATTGATCTACATACTTTCAAAGGCCAACAATTGTCCATAAATCCATAGTGTTAATCTTGCATTAGATATCCTTTAGTCTGTTGACCATAGAAAAAGAAATAAAAGTGACATTCATTAACCTATTACCATATGCCAAGAACTTTAATAGAGTATACCTTATAATACTATGAATATGATGAGGCAGATATCATAAATAATTTAAATAACCTGTTTAAAGTCACACAATGATGAAATGGTAAATCCAAGATTCAAAACCAGGTCTATCTGTTCATCAAACTGGGCTAGGATATGACATAGAAACCAGCAGGAGTGGTATAGTCAAGGCCTCATTGTTGACAAGGATTAAGGAAGTGGGTGATCAGAAAATAAACAGTCATTTGACAAATCATATGAGTCTGATATCAGAGCTCAGCACTAATACAATTCCAGAGATAAGAAGTAAACATCAGAGACTAAGGTCAAGTTCATATCCCAAATGAAAATGAAACATTCACTTCTTCAATAGATACGTACTCTGATAGGTTGTTAAAAGGCCATAAATTCCTCTCATTCTAATAAACATAACCCTTGGCATTGTGATGCTGCTGTTCTTCCCATCCAGAGTTATATTTGTTTCTCTCTCCCTTGACTCTGGACTGGTCTTGTGACTCTTTTTGACCAACAGAATGTGGAAGAGGTGACATTGTACAAGTTCTAGAGGCTGGACCTCAGATATCTTAGAGATTCTATCCTTGTTATCTTAGAATAATACCCTGAGGTGACCATTAAAGAAAGCCAGGCTGTCCTACTAGAGGATGAGAGACTATATAAAAAAGATTGAAGATTCCCCAGTCAACAGTCAATAACAATTGATAGACACATGAGTGAGGCTATTTGGAACCTCCTAGCCCAGATGACCTTCCAGCATGAGTAGAAGAGGAACATCCTAGCCAGTCGGCAGAAATATATAGGAAGTAAGAAATCATTGTTGTTTAAGCCACTAGGTTTAGAGATGGTTTGTTATACAGAAATAGTTAACTAAAACAGAAATTGGTGCATAAACATGAGATGTTATAGTAGCAAAAATCTAAAATATATGGCATTGGCTTTGGTGATGGGGGTGATTGGTGGCTAGTAAAGCAGTAAAGAGATGATTAGTAGATGCCGAGATAGTAACAAGGAAATTGCTATTGGAGGGTAAATAAAAGGCCACCTTTGTACATAGTGGCCAACAATGCAAAATGTTGCCTACTACAACTGGGAAGATGAAAACTTTTCCTAACAAGCTCATGGATCTGGGTAGGAGATTTCCAGGAAGAATTCTACAAGTGTGAACTGACTTTTTATAACTCTTTATAATAAAGTATGGGAATACAGAGATTAAGAAATAACTTTTCAATTTGCAAGCAAAACTTAGAGAATATAGACAAAACTCAGCATGTGCTGGGTAGAGAAGATTCTTAAAGAAAATTAAAATATAGGTAAAAAATTAATTCCAGAATGTATTCAATAAAATGTACCTCGGGAGCAAGACCAAATAGAAAGATGTAGCTCTAAGGCCCTGTCATAAGGCTTCAGAACGATGTAAAGTAGTGCCTAGTAGGCCTCTCACCAAAACAAATGATGTTCTATGACTTTAGACACGTCATCCAAATTTGTCCCATTATCCAACTTAGAGAGAAACTTGTCTTGACAAGAATAGTAAACCTGGCTGTTTTCTAACAGAGTAGAATTTTTTCTGATCCATAGAAATCACATAAATAATTTTAAAGGGATTGTGTTCACTTGGATTAAAATGGACAGAGGCAGTTTAAGAAGCCTCTGGGCTATCAACTACAGGCCAAAAGCAGACTGAGAAAACTACTTCAATATAGCCATGGGCTATCTCTTATAGAAAAGGAAGACCTCTAAGAGTGCTAAGCAGACAGTCCAGAATGCAGACCCAAGATCCAAAAACCAATATGGATTAGAGAACCACTCCAAGGGATAAGACACAGGCCCTAATCAGGGAACATTCCTGTCCCTGACATGTATCTATTTGGATTTCACAATTCTACAGACCAGTGACTGCTATGTGCTTCCAGTTTTCTTTTTAAAAAAGAGGAGCATGTTCATTGTGGCTCTCTCTTCTTTGTCACACCATTGTACCTTAGATATTTGAGTGAGAGAGGGCAGATACCTTATAGTTTTGTTCACAGATCTCTGGATCAAGAGAGCTGAGGAACACCACAGAAAATCTCATTTGTATCTGGATGAGATATGAAGCTCAAATTTGTGAATTTCAAAGCTGATACAATACCTGGGATAAGACTTTCTCAGCTCCTGGGATAAGAGTAAACATATTTTCCATGCGGAAAAATTGTGACTAACTTGTTGTCAGGGACTGGAATATGGTAAATTGTTTTATAGCTTCAAATTCCACCCATTTCAGTATGCATGCCCCTTGGCTGCCTCTGTCATTCAGAGACAGGATGTATTTCTACATCCCTTTCAACCTGGACTGACCTTGCGACTTGCTTTGACCAACAGAATGTAGCAGATGGTACAGGGTGTGGCCTCTGAAGCCTTGACACTTATACTGTTGCTCTCTTGAAATCCTGAGACCATCACACAAGGAAGCCAATCTAGTCAGCATCCAGCACTGACAGCCAGATGTGAGACCATTTTGGACTTTCCAGCCCAGATGACCATCTGAATAAGTAAGCTCAAGTGAAGCCTGAAGAAGAGTAGCTGAGCAATCCACAGAATGGTGAAAACATATATTTTTAAGCAGCTACATTTTGGGTTCTGTGTTATTATGTAGCAATAACTCACAGAAATTGGTTATTATACACCAGACATTAGGATGACTAAAATAGACACGGCTCTTACCTCATGGGGGTTTAATAAGGTGCGTGTGGGTGTGTGGGAAGGTGAGAATAGCATTCAACAGAGAAACAAAAAGACAATTACAAAAGTGATAAATGCTATGAAGGGAAAGAAAAAGGTGCTGTGAGTGGCTCTGGAATCCCACCAAGTTAGGTTTGACCTTTTGCAGGAACTATTACAGCTATTCAGCAACACTAAGGCAGAAGTCTCCAGAAGATTCAGTGACCATGGTCAGCAAAGAACCAAGAAGAATGTAAGCATGTCCTTGGTATTTCTAGCAAGATGCCAGGGCCTAGACCCAGTTACACTGCCACAAAAAGAGAACAAATCTAGACCTTTTAGCACAGAACCCAGCACGTAGTAACTACTTGGTGTTGGCCATCATTACTACTATTTTTTCTGGAAATGGCAGAGAAATTTAAAAATAGAAGCACAACTCTATGTTTAGAAAAGGTCAATTAAAAGAATAATTTCTATAAACTACTTCTAATGTCAAAGTGAGAAAAATAGAACACAGGTGTATAATCATTTATCTAAAGTGCCTGAGGTCAGATGGGTTTCAGAATTCAAAAAGTTTAGGATTTTAGGCTGGGAGTGGTGGCTCATGCCTGTAATCCTAGCACTTTGGGAGGCAGAAGCAAGAGGATTGCCTGAGCCCAGGGTTTCAAGACCAGCCTGGGAAACTTGGTGAGAACTCATCTCTACAATAAACTAAAAATTAGTTGGGCGTGGTCGTGCCTACATTAGTTCCAACTACTTGGAAGGCTGAAGAGGAAGGATCATCTGAGTCCAGCAGATCGAGGCTGCAGTAGCCATGAGCATGCCACTGCACTCCAGCCTGGGCATCAGAATGAGACTCCGATTCCAAAAAAAAAAAAAATTTAGGATTTTACAAAAGTAATTTGGAGTATGGCCCATACATTATGCAACACCTCTTGCAGGGTCGGAGGCTGCACTAAATCATTAAATGTTAGCAACAAAATGTATGGCTATTCACAGTAAGAAAGATAAAAATTGAAAGTAGTCATATCTATTCAATCACTAAATTTGTAAAAAAATCTTATTAAAAATGGGATTCCCAGAAGATTTTGGACTTCAGAATCATAGATAGCATGGTGGACCTAGAAAAACACAGTCTACATGATTGGTCATTGACAACTTAATGAGCTCAATGGATCTTGGCTTGTCCACTGCAGCTGCAGAAGTCTGTCTCAGCTTTACAAGTTGACAGAAGTAAATCACACACTATATTTTCCATACTATGGTCCATTTCACTGGCTCTGTGTTGGTACAGCTGGAATATAGCAGATTCAGATCACTGTGAGTGCATGTGTAACCCCTGTTTCCCTGAACCATGCCAGCAGTCTCAGAAAATACCCGTGAGTATGAAGGATAATAACAATT
Organism: Cephalopachus bancanus; assembly: GCA_027257055.1. Classification (NCBI taxonomy): domain Eukaryota; kingdom Metazoa; phylum Chordata; class Mammalia; order Primates; family Tarsiidae; genus Cephalopachus; species Cephalopachus bancanus. The sequence goes on along the minus strand of JAPVLO010000009.1, from coordinate 7,697,921 downwards.
TTGTGAGTCCTCACCCATTATCGCATTGCTATTCCTGGATTCCTACTTTCTTCCCATCCCCAAGTCCTCTCCCAACTTGGGGATGCCAATAGCTTACCGTCTACCTTGAAAATGTGTTGTGTGGCTTGGCGTCTGCCAAAAGCCCTGCTGGTGCTATGCCTCCTGGATTTCATTATTTCTGCCTGTCACTTAGTTACTCCTTAGCTGTTGCTTTCATTCCCAGCCACGTCTTCAGATTTAGCCTCTGCCATCAGTGCTGAGCAGTGCTGAAGTGGGATAGAGTTCTGTTGTTCATCTCATTGCCTAGATGTTTTAGCCTAAGTAAATCAAATCAATCTCTCTCTGTGTATGTGCGTGTGTGTGTGCATGTCTGCCTCTGTCTGTCTCTTTCCTCTCTCATGTACGTATATGTAAATGTAGCTATATAAAATAAAAATTGCCACACTTATTCCAGGTGGCCTTATTTTTTAGTTTATTATCTTTTTTTGTAGAAAACACACATGTTCCCCAGGAATTGAGACAAAGAATATTTACAAGTCTACATCCAACATTCTAGTGTCACCCCCTCACTCAACAAATGGCAATTTAATGCCTAAAAAAGTCAGGAACTAGTGTAGGCAGTGGGGACCAGTGAACCGGAGAGACCAACCTCTACTGTTATGGAGATTACATTCTAGTCTCTGACAACACTTTTCTTCCATGGACAATCAGTGGGCTCATAGGCTGAGCTACACCCTTAGTCCTTAGGAAGTTGACTTTTTAAAATATGCTCTAACATCAAAGGTTGGAAAGAGACTTGGCTTAATCCTCTTTGCCCAAAGTAGTGATTTTGGGAACCAAAGCTTGATTGCCAGGTCTAAATATTCTCTTTGATCTCAACCAGAGACCTCTTTACAAAAATTAGTCCTTCTCTGATATCCCAGGGACTCTGTGTCTTTAGGCTAAGCTTTGCCACACCTGAGTTCTGTAATACAATGACATGAAGAAAGCACAAGAGTAACTTCACTGAGATGTAACTGGAATCTTTACCTTCTTTTTTCTTGGCTACTGCTATAGCCTCTGAGGTCGACTTCTGATCTCCAGTGACTCCCCTGCCACCATGGTCCCACTTAATATTTTTTCAGGGTATTCCCTATTGCCTGAAATGCATACACTTTAGCATGGTATGCCAGTATTCACAAACTTTTCCATCTCATGACAGGTATAGTAGATGATATTTTTGGAGTGCAGAAAATGGAAGAAGAGACTGTTCTTGGCCAGTTTGATATTGTTGTAGTCTTCACTGGGCTCACCATAGTCCCTGCCTAGCTCAGAACTCAAGATGGTTTTGCTTCGTGGATGAATGAATGAAATCAATAAATGGAGAGTTGGAGAGATTTCCCATGTATCAGATCTGCATGACTCTTTGGATAAGACTTAAAATCTTATTGTTTCATGTCTTTCATATGCTGAAATAACATTTGTCATCTCTTCTCTAAAATATAATGCCTTAAAACTCAAAATATCAAGCTGTCAGAACCTTGTTGTTATTATGTGCATGGTCAACCTGCTATTAAACTTTAGTTGCCCTGGAAACATATATTGGATCTATAAATTTAGATCAAAGAATCTTACCAACAGAGTTCTTACACATATTGTGTTGTCAGTTTTTCTCTGATAGCTACTTGTTTATCACAATAATCTAACCATACCAAGACTAAGTACAAAATTATGAAAGCTGCTCATTCAGCAAGACCAGGAATGGATTTTTTGAGTTTGCATAGCATAAAGAACTTATTAAGAAACCAGTGTCATTTAAGTTCTAACTTAGGGATGTACTTTGCTCTAAAAGTTTGAGAAAATATGAGCTCAGTACCATGTAAATGATAGAGTATTCCACCATCAACTTTATGTTATGTGAGCACTGAAATAGCCAAAAACATAGCAAAGTATAAGAAGCCCTAAGCATTTCACTTGCACTAACCATTCCACTCCCCCCCCCGCCCCGGAAGGCTAATGGGATTGTCATTTCAACATAACTTCTTACTTTTTCCCTTTCAAGTGCTTCAAGAATTTGCCACTGTAGCCTACAGTATAGATATGGGTATGTGGCAATATATGAATGTCCAAGCACACTACATGTGAATTAAGCTGCCATGTTCATATTTCTAATCAGGATGATTTTTTTAGAAAATCGTTTAATTATACATGAAAACTATCAGTAATGAGGGTCAAAGTATTTGATCTTTCTTCTCTGGTGATCTGGGAGCGACTCAAAGTCATACAAAAAGTTGAATTTTTCTCTGATTGTTACATAATGGCATTCAAACAATTTTAGAGGTCAAACTAGTAAGAGAACATGAAAAATCTGCATAATTTTAATCTATAAGGAGGCATTTAAATTAAGTTACAGGTGATTTTTTTGCCTGATAAATGTTTTTCTTAAAAACATGTACACTTTTATGTATATATTATATGGAAAATCTACATTAAGCATCTATCTATCAATCTAATGTATTCATTTATCCATACTTCCTTCCATCTGCCTGTACACACACACAAACATGCACACAAACTTATATACATATGTATAATATTTGAAATGCAACTAAAGGTAATTTTATAGTCACTTAGGGTATTTATATGTGATTGTTCTCTATAGGTTTTTTAAAGAGAGAAGATATATAATTGCCACAGAGACAATTAAGAAATGGATAATAGACATACAAAAGCTGAACTCCCTTGGGAGGTGACATCTTCTGAAAGCACTAGCATTTTGAATGTAAAAATATCAATGTTTTATGTAAATATGCTGCAATATTTCTTAGCAGTATATTATTCCTCCTTCTTGGGCCAACTCATTTTATTTAACATGCTATACATCTACAGACTAATTAAGTGGATTAATTGTTTTGAAATTAAATAAAAATTCTTATTTTGACACGTGAACCATGTGGATGCCAAATGGAAATTATACTGGTTAGTGTTCTATCTTGTGCTTTTAAAATACTCTTTGGGAGCACCAGTTCCAATTCCAGCAGCTCTTTTGAGAAACATAAATTGAACGCCATGTTTATTCTGCAAAGGTCTTTCAGAAGAAGCCTTGAAAATTGTGAAGACTCCCTGCAATTTTCTCTGAGGACATGTCTTCATTAGCATTTCAATAATTCAATCTTCTGGTTGCTCTTTTGAAATTTCTTTAATCTTTGGCATTGAAACACCTAAGATGTATATCATGGGATTGGGATCGTGAGTCTTTGTGCAGCAGTGTTGCTATTACACTGAGCAGACCTGAGGCAAGACTGAGGACCCTTCCTAGCAATGATGACCAGCAATTTTCTGTAAAAATGATCAATTGAAGGCCACTTATAAGTGAAAAGTAACTTCATACTTTTTTCTTCAAGTAAATATGAAATAGTTAATTACAGATCTTTAGTAAAAATAAATGTATAAATTATGCAGATAATACGTGCTCATTGTAGAATAATAACAAATTTATTGATAGGCAAAGAGAAGAAAATTCATTCAGTAACTTTATAACCCAGATACACTAACTAGTAAAATTTTGTATAGATTCTTTCAAAGGTATATTTTGTGGATAACTTTTCTCAGCTGGGCATGGTGGCTCGGGCCTGTAATTTCAGCACTTTGAAAGGCAGAGGCAAGAGGATTGTTTGAGTCCAGGAGTTCAAGACAAGCCTAGGCAACACAGCAAGACCTTATCTCCACAAAAATTAAAATATTAGCTGAATGTGGTGGTGCATGCCTGTAGTCCCAGCTACTTGGAAGCCTAAGGCAGAAGGATCACCTGAGCCCGAGGGGTGGAGGCATGAGCCGTGATCCAGCCTGAGTGACAGAGTGAGACCTCCACTCAAAAACAAAAACAAAAAACCTTTTTCCTACATATAGATATACATAGGAAAAATATATACATAAAATTTCATTTAAATTAGGAAAAGGGAGTAAGGAAATATCCTTATGCAACTTAAATATCTCTTGGATACTTGTGCATTGGATGCTTGTGCATTTTTGGAAGGTCACTCTAACAGTTTATATCACTGGGTACACCTGATATTCTTTCAAATAAAAGAAGCAAGCTCTTAAGTTTCTTTAAGAATCTTTGTTGAGGTCCAAGATGTAGGTAAGAGGGGAAGAGTGACTCTGGAATCTTTTTGCTCTATCTGTTCTTATCATTCACTGATGTTTCTTGTTCCATAATGATATCACCTGCAAACACCCTGGATCACAGTGTTGGGGGTAGTGACCTCATTTCATTTCTTCCTAGGAGCCTGTCATATCTTGAAGCTTTGTTATCACCAATCTCATAGTGTTCTCCTGATAGGTTTTACATTTCCTACCTACTTTTTCAGCAGGCACTTTGGTAGCATAGGGGCTCAAATGACTGGCGATTTAATGCCGTTTTATTTTAACTAATTTGGTAAACAGTCTCCAAATATGGCTGCCAATTGTTACTGCCATTCTGACTCATGTGGGCTGCTCCTAAAAGAACTCTATTTCCCTTCCTTTTGAATCTGGTCTGGGATTGACATGTTTGGATCAATAGAACATTATAGAATTGATATTCAGAGACTTCTAAGAATAAATGTAAGAGATCTGGCAGCTCTCTTTTGCTTCTTCTTGGGACCCAACGGATATACCAGAAGGAAGTCCAGGTAAAAATATTAAATGATTAGAGGTCATGTGGAGGGAGGTACTGGAGTTTGAAATGCCATCTTGGATGTCCCTGCTACAGCCAAGCTTTCAGAAAAATGCAGCTACATAAGTGACAAATATGAAGCCAAAGAACTATCCAGTTAGATTCTGCCCAAATTCCTGACCCATAGAAACATGAGAAATAATAAATTATGGTTGTACACAATAGATAACTGAAATAAACATAGAACCCTGAATCAAGGTTAGATTTCACTCCATATTTTGGAAACAACAGAAACCACAACAAGCATTACTTTCTACAACATGCAATTATATTTCCTGTTCATATAACATAAGAGTCAGGGTAAGCAGTTCAGGGTTAGTATGGAGGTTTTGTTGTCATCAAGCCTCAAAGCTTCTTCTTTCTGCTCTACACACTTAACATGGGGTTTTCATCTAAGGTTACCACATTACCTAATACAACTGCTATAACTCCAGCTATCATAACCATATTCCAACCAGCAAGAAAGAAGCTGAGCAAAGAGCAAAAGAGAAATACTTCCTAAACTTCCTTTAAGGATCCATTCTGGAAAGTTTATACAACAATTCCACTTGCCAGAATTTAATCCCATGGTCACACCTAGCTGCAAAAAAGACTGGGAAGTTTCATGTTTTAGATGGGCACAATACCACCAATAGGGACATTGGGATTTTATGAAAAGGCTGAAGGACACAATGGATGATGGGTAGAAAACTAGCAATCTCTAAAACTGTCTCTGTATTCCCAGGGCAGAGAGGCATCACAGACACCTGATTTACAGCAAGTTCCCATAGAGCCTCAGACTTTACATAAACTGCAATTTTCTCTAGCATTTATGTTCTACATTGAGGTGTACAGCTCACCCTTCTTCTCGTTGGATTCTTTTCTCTCGGAGACTCCATTTTTCCTCCTTGCAACATGACTTCTGTCAACACCTTCTGTTCATCAGATATGTCAGTAGATCTCTGTGTTCATGAATAAAGGATTCATTTCCTATGAGGTTCTGAAATACTTAAAACTGTCTCCCTCGGTGGCCTAGATCATATAGATGGCCACCAAGAAGTGTTTTCTAACTTCTAAATAGCAAATAAATGTTGGAATTCTGGCCCTAATTCCCTAAAAATGTGCTTGTTTTATATAATACTTAACTTACGGAGGAAGATACTAACAAAAAGATTATGATAGAAAAGAATGCGATAAATTTAGGTAACAAGAGAAAAACAGAAAAATGAAGGACAAGGAAGAGAGGGAGATAGAGAGAAGAGAGACAGAGACAGAGAGACAAAGAGAAACTCAGTTCCTTGCACTTAACAGCATCTCTTTCCCTCTCTAGGACCTTTGCATCTCCTATTCTGTCAGTAATGCCTTTCCCTATCAACCTCTTTATCTAACTAGTTCCTATTAATCCTTTGGGCTACAGTGTAAATGTTCTTTTTCAGAGAGGTGTTCTCTGACCAGTTGATCTCAAGTAAGTGCACCTTGAGCAATTCTCTCTTACCCATCCCCTTTCTTTTCTTTCATGACACTTTTCATACTTCTATATATAGCTGTTTATCTTTCAATATCTACCTCCCACTCTGGACTATTATAAGCCCCATAAGGCAGGTACCTTGCTGCGTTTTTTTACTGCTGCATCCCAAACACATGGTGCAATATCTGACAGATCATAGATACCCAAAAACTATTTGTTGAATGAATAAATAAGAGAGGGGAAATTCATTTTAAAAAAAAGTGAAGAACCAGACAGAGACTCATATTACATTGAGATAAGTATTAGCTGAAAGGACTCTTAGCTGCCCAGCCTATTTATTTTCCAGCCAAGTATTCAGGTCTGTAGACAGGCCATACAGAACTGGGATACTGTAGAAATCTTAAGGTGGGACTGTCCTGAGGACAAGAGTTTTCTCACCCCTAATTTAAACCAGACATGTCTCTGTGCTACAAAGCAGGTAACAAAATCAGGGATTTTTAATGTGGGAGCAGATCCCAGTCCTGTTGAATTTTCTGAAACAATAGAAAAATCTTATCCAACTAAATGATAATAGTAATAAGAATAAATATTATGATAAAGAATAGTAAAACATTATTAGACAAACTGTCTAGAAGAATAATTTGGAAGATTTATTTGTCAATTATTATGTATTGGGGGCATGACAGAAGATGGCCATTCCTATGCCTTAAGATATATGAAATAGGTCATTTTAAGAAATGCCTGATCACACATTCAGCTATAGGTAGAATAGACACCTGTGCAGGCTGTACTGATGTATAAAGCAATCAAAACTGCCTAGAGGGCTGGGCATATTGCAAAAGGCATAAGAAAAGAGTTGAAACTGGACAGGGATAGAGTAACTCAGGGAAACAGGAAGTCAGAAATAGTCCTCCAGGTAAAGGTCATCAATAAAGTCAAACTTACTGTGGCTCACTGATCCTCCTCATGTCAACTTCTGGGATACACAGGGTGTTCCTCTCACTGCATTCACAGTTTCTCAGGTTTCTTTCCTCCTCTCTCTCTCCCCAGGCCTCTAAATACAGCCTGCAAAGTCCATCAGTCAGTAAAGATCCAGAGTTTCAAAGCTTATGACTTGAAAGTGATCATTGCATTCAGGATAATGGACCTGAACTTTGGTCTGGATTGATAGCTGTTGAACTTTGTTTGTTCTTCAGATGCTGACATGAATTAATTCACTGTTTTCTGTCCACACGTCCATTTTCTTGTCACCACATGATGGAGAACATTCTACACAACACTTCCAGATTAACCTTCCCCAAACACTTCTTTGACCATGTCACTCATTTTGTTCAAAAAAACCTTAAATGACCCTCGGTTATCAGTAAGGGTTCAAATGCTTTAGTCTGGTTTTCAAGATCCGCCACAATCCGACCCTACCATGAATTGCTCTTGCTGCTGAGTCCTGTTCTGTCAATAAGAGAGATTAAGGAAACAGTCTCCTCAAAAGTGATCGATTTTCTAATTGGGCCTTCAATGGTTTGTATAAAAATCATAATTCATTTCAATAACTGATCCTGCTGGACTTGCTACACATATTAAATGTTTCATGCACTTAGAACATCAATAATGTTCAGCTGCAGGAATTATGCAGAAATACCTTCTATCTTGGCAAGTACATGAAGTAGTAAATCCCGTGGGCAGTTGAGATTCCTTGGTAAATTTAAACATAGTACTATATCCAGAATAATATAGTGATCTCTCACCATGCTGAATACGATCATCAGCAGCGACGATTTAGAAAATGAGAATGATTTATATTTTTATTTTTGAGCAGTAAATCTTCTCTTAAATTTATGGAGGGATTTAGATTTATATAGTAGACTTTAGTTTCCATCATGCGGTAGTAATCTTAATGGCCACTTTTGAATTCCATTCATCTTTACACTCGCCACAAAAACATTTGGAGACTAAAATAAAGATTAAGATGGTGATTTGGTTAAAATACTTAAAATTTTGAGTTTTAGCCTGAAAAATCAAACCCAGATGGTAGGCATTTTGAGGTAGTGAAATTCACCTTTCACGGTGCATGAACTATATTTCATTTTGAAGATGAGCTACATTAAGACTTTAATGCTCTATCATCCTACTTTTTCAAATATGAACCCATAGATAGATTTTATAAATCGGAAAATATAATGACTATTTAGGAAAATTAGAATCACCCAAATGTATTATTGCTGTGTTTTGTCTATTTAGACTTTCTTCAGCAGAGAAGTTAAGAATATGAGCTCTGTTTTCAAGGTGCTTGAAATCAAATTCCAGTTCTCAGTCTTGACTATGTGTTAGAATGTAGACAACTTAATCTCTCTGTGTCTCCGTTTTCTCATCTTTAAGATGGTGATAAGCCGGGCTCGGTGGCTCAGCCTGTAATTCCGCGCCTTGGGAGGCTGAAGTGAGTGGATTGCCTGAGCCCGCGGGTTTGAGACCCGCCTGGGCAACTTGGCGAGACCTCGTCTCTACAATAAATCAAAAACTAGCCGGGCGTGGTAGTGCGCACCGGTAGTTCCAGCTACTTGGAAGGCTGAGGCAGAAGGATCGCCGGAGCCCAGCAGGTCGAGGCTGCGGTGGCCGGGAGCAACAGAGTGAGACTCCAACTCAAAAAAAAAAAAAAAAAAGATGGGGATAACATAGAGTTGTTGTGAGATGGATTAATGCATGTAAAGTGATATGTGTGGGTTAATGCATGTAAAGTGATATGTGTGAAGTGATTTGGTGGTAGAGGTTAGTGGTGTCTGAATAGAACTGTAAAGTTTGTGCCTTACTTAAAAGCTTAAAAACAAAACACTGTGTGCTGCCAAATACTCAGTATCTATTATCTGTTGGCCAGGCCTGCACAGGCCTGTAGCCTGCTCACTCATTTTGACCCCTGAGTAGCAAAAAGAGCTCCAAACCACAAGTCAGGAGGTGCAGGCTATGCTCTCTCTGTCAGCTCTTAGCCATGGAAGCCTGGAGAGGATACTCACCTATTTTGCCTTCTGTTTCCCCAGGCAAAAGGGAACATGGAGGTCCCTTCTATGCCAAACAATCTATCTAAATTGAGAGAAAAGAAAAATAATAATTTCAAAATGCTTTTGGCTGGTGCAGTGGCTTATGCCTGTAATCCAAGCACTTAGGAAGGCTGAGATTGGAGGATTTCTTGAGTCCAAGAGTTCACAACCAGCCTGAACAATATAGCCAGACCTCATCTCTTTAAAAATTCAGGAAAATTAGTCAGGCTCGGTGGCTCAGCCTATAATCCCACGCCTTTGGGAGGCTGAGGTGAGTGGATTGCCTGAGCCCGCGGGTTCGAGACCCGCCTGGGCAGCGAGACCTCATCTCGACAATAAAATCAAAAAATCAGCCGAGTGCGGTAGCACATGCCTGTAATTCCGGCTACTCAGAAGGCTGAGGCGGAAGGATTGCCGGAGCCCAGCAGGTTGAGGCTGCGGTGGCCAGGAGCGGCCACTGCACTCCCGTCTGGGTGACAGAGTGAGACTCCAACTCAAAAAAAAAAAAAAAAAAAAAAATTAGGAAAATTAGCCGGGTATGATGGTGCGTGCCTGTAGTCCCAACTACTCCGGAGGCTGAGGTGGGAGGATTGCTTTAGGCCAGGAGGTCGAGGCTACGGTGAGCCGTGATCATGCCACTGCACTACAGCCTGGGCAACAGAGTGAGACCCGACTCAAACAAACAAAGATCTTTCACAGTTTAAAAAAGGCTTATAAATAGCAAAGGGCCAGTTACCTACTTGAGAAATCTGTCTGGCATGTGGCCCCTGATAGAGTGAACTGACAGAGCTGGAAAGGCTGCCTGCAGGAGGATGTGGGCCCAGATTCTGAAAGCAGAAGGGAGCACAGTGAATAAAGGAGAGAGAGCATCCCAGATTAGAGGAGCCAGGCAGAGTCTTCAAGAATATTTCAGCACAGGAATTTTAAGGCTGTTTGTTTGGTTGAAGTGGAGAAATGGGTAATAGCAAATGATTCCGTTCAAGGAGGAATGTGAGTTTCCGTCCAAAGAGGAATGTGAGTTTCAGAACCTGGTGATGCTAAGTGGCCTGGAAATGCAAGAGTTAAACTTTGGGTGACGGTCAGGTGGACAAAAATCAAACCCACACAGGCAAGCAGATACTCCAGTCTCCCGACATTTTCTTTTCTTTCTTTTTTTTTTTTTGTTTTTGAGTTGGAGTCTCACTCTGTCGCCCAGACCGGAGTGCAGTGGGCGCTTCCGGCCACCGCAGCCTCAACCTGCTAGACTCCGGCGATCCTTCCGCCTCAGCCTTCCAAGCAGCCGAATTACAGGCATGCGCTACCATGCCCGGCTGATTTTTTGATTTATTGTAGAGATGAGGTCTCGCTGCCCAGGCGGGTCTCGAACCCACAGGCTCCGGCAATCCACTCACCTCAGCCTCCCAAAGGTGCGGGATTAGAGGCTGAGCCACCGAGCCCGGCTTTCCAGACATTTTCTATGTCTCATTCTTCTCAAGCAACCTGAATTTTTATTTGCTTTTATATCATTCAGAATTCCTGGGTTCCTGATCTCATATCTAATTTTTATTTGTGGCAAAGTGCATTTTCCAATTGTAAACACACCAATATGCAGCTTTCTGTTTCACAGGCTGTGTTTACAATGTGACCCGTGCCCCTCCCATCAAGAGGCAGGATCTGTGATCCCTTCAATTGAGGGGAGGAGATTGTGACTACTACAGTGCTTAAACTGGGGCCCTGGAATTTGTGATGCTGCCATTAAAAGGATGCCACTTCTTCCACCTGCCTCTCTTCCACAGGGCACATGGTTTTGGCGCCAGAGGCTAGGGAGATCATGTGGCTAGAGCACATAGCATAGAGATCCATGCCCTGGGATCCACTTCTGACCCAGAGAGGGTATCTTCCCGGACCCCAGACCAAAGAGTGAAGAAGCCTTTGAGAGGACCACGTCCCAGCTACTGTCTGATTGCAACCTTGGAAGAGACCCCAGAACTGTCCAGAACCTTGGAAGAGCCAGAACTGTCCAGGCAAGCCACTCTCATATTATTGATCCTCAGAAACTGTAGGAGGTAAAAACTGATTTTTTGTTGATTTCAGTCACTAAGTGTCAGGGTACTTGTTACTCCAAGCAATAGACTAGTATACTAATACATTGCTGCATCTCATTCCACTTAGATTTTGATCCATAATTTTAGTACCAATTTAGTGTCTAAACTTAACTTGTCATGTTCTTTGCTTGAAAGTTTTATTTTTCACATCTCTGTCCTTGAAATTTATCCCGATTCCAGTTTACCCATCCTTTTTTGTTCAGTTTAAAGATGTTGTAAACAAATATGCCTACAAGGACCATGCAACAAATAGCAACAAAGGAAATAAACCTGGGAAGGGAGAGAAAGGAGTGGAAAGAATTGTAGGACATTGGAGAGTGTACATGACATTCATCACGCAGCTCTTGAAAATGGACACAGTGGCACTGTGTGCCTCACAAAGCCACATTATCTGATTTTTTTCCCCAAAGGAACCAGAAATCTAGATTTTTGTTAAAAACATAATTTAACTTGAAAAACTAAAATACTATTCAAATGGAATAAAACCATGCTAAACAAAATATATCTATGGACTGAACTTAACCATTGAGCTGCCAATTTGCAACCTCTTATTTAAAAGTTCTTAGTCACTATATTTATTGGGAAGGCCTCAAACCCAGAATGAAAAAAATCCAATTTTTCAAGTGAAAATAAGATTTCTGAAAAAGGTGACAATTAAAATAACACTTAGGGGAAGATAAATGCTGCTGTCAGTGGAATCAGTTTTTGGTCTATTGTAATTCCGTTAGCCCTTATGGCCCATGTGGCCAATGCAAGGGTAAGTAGATCCTTCCCTCTGAGCCAAGCATGGGTGCCGTGGTCCTTCAGTGAGACTCAGGGATTTTGTTCTTAGAGTGAAGTCCCATCAGCATGCATTCACTGACCAGCCCAACACATGTTTTATCTCAGTGCTGTTAGGGAGCCCGATACAGCTCTTCCCATCAGTCACAAAGGCCCCAGAACTCATCTTCTGACTGTCTTCTGGAAAATATCAACCAGTCTTGATAGATTCTACCTCTCCATTCTCTAAGTCCCTCCTTTATTTTGGTCAATTCAGCTTTTCTTGAAAACCAAGCCTCTTATGTTTACTGTGAGACACACAGAACTACAAGCTGAGTTACCTTCTGGGATGGGAGTGGGGTTCTGGAAGGTTGGCACTGACAATATTATTGAGTTAAAGATTTCAATAAATTATCCCAGTAAATAACACCATCAGAAAGATGAACTCTTTGTCAATAAATACACACAACACTCTGCCTAGAGACATACGCACCTTGAGTTCACTCACACAACCCAATACCCATAAACTACTCTTCATAAAGCAGTGGAAAAGAGGAGCTTAGATTAACAAAGTTCTTTCAGCCTAACATAGGCTGACATTAATCTGCATGGATATAGCTCAATATTTACTGTACTGCAGCATACACTTTAGCAAAACAATTTTGCTTTTTCTTATAACTGATAACCTGAAAAATATAGTCACCTAAACTCTGTCTTCCAGGCGACAGTGTAAATCAGTAAAGAGCTTCCATTGATGGCTCTTTTGCGGACTCTAACCACAATTGAACTCTCTGCTTTCCATCACTCGCTCACCCCGTTGTGTACAAAGAAACAGATATGCAATATAGCAGGAGCCCCAAGAAAAGGTCTGGCTGTTCTGTCAAAACTATTTAGTTCAATATTGTTCTCAATGTGGCACCATAGCCCTGGACATGACACCCAGCACGTCCAAACAGACATGATTATATATGAGACAGAAAGGCACTTACATCACTGCGGGTTGTTATGCTTTAAAGGGCTTTTTCCCCCCTCTTCAAATTAAAAGTTTTCAAAAATGAAATAAAAATAAACCTTTGAAGAAACCAGATTGAGACTGAATTTGGAAGGCCCTCCTGCCTAGTGTATACTAAAGAAACATTTTCTGGGTTTGTCCCTGATGATTTTCCTTGTAGTTGAGAAACACAATCCACTGGGAGCTTTTGTGGCAGAACAAGAATTTTATGAACACGAACTTTACAAAGACTTCCCTAGGAGATTTAAGGTCTGGAAATCAATAGATCAATCAGCAGCTTTTATCAATCTATAATGGTTCTCTCTCTTTGGATGTTTGGATGAAAATGGGATCAACGTAAATTGAACACGGAATCACTTATTCTTACAAGTTAAATTTGTCAAACTGTAAGGCACATAAATGACATGAAATATAATCATTTTTGAATTTGGGACCCTTCAGGGTGCATGTTGATTGAAGAAAAAAGAACCAGATGTTTCTTCAGCAAAACTCATAGAGGCAATCTAAATATTCTTCAATCCCTGACACTTCTGATCGTTTCCCAAAGAAACCAATTCATTAGTTAATTATTGGGTATACTTATCATGTAATATATAATTGGCCCAGGGCAAATAGCCTTCAAAGATGGCTGGCTGAGTTCGTAGAATCTGTTTTTGCCAGATTCTTCCCAAGGAAATAAGGGAAGATTAATGAGCACTACCTCATGTTGCTTCCACTTTATTTTTAACGATAAAGGCCTCAGTGCCTGGAACCTCTTCTTCTTTATAAAGTTAGCTTGGCAGGTAGCTTATGGGCAGAAGAGTTAGGAGAAAATATGAAAATTGTGTTGGGAAACAGGAGCTATTTATCCAGTTTCTCTTGAAAAATAAAACAGAAACATCAAGTCGTATTTCTGTTTTTCGAATGTACACATATATCTTGAGCAGAATGCAACTCATTCCCAATTCTAAAGCTTTTAAAAATGTTATTGAAAGAATCAATGCTGAAAGATTCCCTCATACTTTATCAGCTCACCATAATCCTAGTACAGTGTAACAATAACATCAATAAATACATATTGAGCATTACCTAGGTGCTTAACATACCTTATTTTTGTAGCAAATCTCAGTCGTGGTCACTATTACTAACTTTTATTTTCCCTATTTTACAGGTGAGAAAATGGAAGCACCAATAAGTTAAATCCCATATAAGGTTGCCAGATAAATTACAAGATGCCCAACTAAATTTGCATTTCAGATAAACAATAGATATATTCTTTAGTCAACTGTGTCACAGAAAACATACTAAAAACAATAATCTTTTGGTATCTGAGGGAGGCAGTTTTCAGGACCCCTGAAGAGACCAAAATTCACAGATGCTCAGGTCCCAGCTATAAAAATGTGTAGTTTTTGCATAAAATCTATACACGTTTTCCTGCATACTTTAATTCATGTCTCAACTACTTATAATACCAAACCAGATGTAAATGCTATATAAATCGTCATTATACTGTATTTTTTATTTGTATCATTTTTATTGTTGGGTTGTTATTTTTGTTTTGTTTTCAAATGTTTTCAATTCATAAATGGCTGAATCTGAGGATGTGGGCTGACTATATGCTAATATACTAAAATAAATTATTCATTGTTTAGCTGAAAATAACTTTAACTAAGTATCTGACACTTTATTTGCTAAATTTGGCTAATTGTTAATAAGGCCAAACAGGTCTTTCTGATAACCAGAGTAAAATTTTTAACTACTACACTAAACTGCCTCGTTCCGTAAAAATACTTTGAAAACTCCAAATTTAGCACAAGCTATTACTTATTTAGACAGAGAAAATAGCACTGAAAGTGGGACAAATTAAGCTAATTTACAGCAATGATCTGACTGGCATTTCCTTTGTCTAGGCAACCATGAAACAAGGTGTGAGGAAGCAGGAATCAGCTGAATAGTCCAAGGGCACAGCAGCATATATTTCTCTCCCTCCTAAGTGCATTGAGTGCTTGTCATGAAGTCAACATGGTGAGGTGGCTGTAATGGGTGTCAGTACTTCCAGGGGAGTATTATGCTCAGATATTGCTTTGACTAAAATGACGAGTGCTGGCACCTCCTTCCCCAGACTA
Source organism: Cephalopachus bancanus (assembly GCA_027257055.1). NCBI lineage: Eukaryota > Metazoa > Chordata > Mammalia > Primates > Tarsiidae > Cephalopachus > Cephalopachus bancanus. The sequence goes on along the minus strand of JAPVLO010000009.1, from coordinate 7,682,789 downwards.
CTTATACCTCTCCCTCCCTCTACCTAAGACAGTCCCTTCTAGTGAATGTCCCTGAATTTGGCTTCCCAAACACTACACAGACAACTATAATGAAGAAGTTAAAAGTAAAAACTCTTCTGTCTAGCTGCTTGTTTTGATCTCCCAGTTCTAACATTTTTTGTGCCTCAATTTTCTTCTGTGAAAAATGAAGATGGCAGTACCTATCTCTATAGATTTTGTAAGGTTTAAGTGAGCTAATATACATGATAACAATAACAATAATCACATTCAATGAAAATTTTCTACATGCCAATCACTCATCTAAGTTAATTACTTAAATTATTTAGCCCTCACAGCTATGAACCCTTATAACTATGAACCCTTACAATTATTCAGTTATGAAGCTGGTGTTATTTCATGGGTGAGGAAACTGAGGTCTAGATGGATTAAGTAACTTGTCCAATGTCATACAGTCAGTAAGTGGCAAAGGTAGAATGTGAATTCAGACATTCAGGATCCTGAATCAGTGTTCTCAATCCTTTCTATGTACAAACAGAACACACTAAGATCAGTGAATAGCACAGTATCAGCCTGTGCCAGTCACTGGTCTTCGTGTGTTCTGTCTGCTAGTGATTACTCTAAACTGGCAAGGAGGAGTTTGGGCATTGCTCTAATTATATTCTTTGGCCATGACACAGATTACACCCGCTGACAAATTGCTCCATGCTTGTCTACATCCAAGGCAACTCCCAATCTTCTGGAAGGTACCTTAGATTTCTTTGACTCCCCCAACCCCACATCCAGCTAGTCACTAGATCCCACAGATACCATGGGACATTTCCTCTTCATCCCTGCTGCCTCTGCCTTGCTTCCTACCTGGACCACTTCCCTCCAGCCTAGTTTATTATGTGCCTGAAAAAGTTCTGTGTGTAGTAGACCTGTTCCAATACTTCTTCCACATTGCCCCCATGCATATCTCTCTAACACAGATATCTGATTCTCACTCTCCCACCTGAAGTCCTTCTATGACTGTCCAGTGGCTTCAAAAAAACACCTAAGCTCCTTACCCCCATCATGTAAATTTCACGACCTGCCCACATATCTCTAGCTATTTTCCCATGTGGACTCCATCTTTAATTTCCCAGTTTGTTTTACTTAATATGCAATGTTATTTTATTCCTGCATTCCTTTATGATGTTATTTCTTCCTCTTGGAATGTTCTTTCCTTTTGTTGTTGTCATGGTTGTTCTGCCTGTTAAATCCCTTGTCATCGACTGGAACTCAGGCGGAAGACCATGGAGTTTGGGAAACTTTCTCTGTTATTCTTCGTTTCACGCACAACATCTGAGTTTCCTCACCTCTCTTCCCACTGGTCATGAGTGATCTAAGGGCAAGGCCTGTGTATTATTTGTCTTGGTATCTCCAGTTCTGAGCATACAAGCTTGTTAAATAAAAAGTGAATTACCTTTATTGACTTATTGATACAGCCTTAATAACTACCTGCCTACATAACAAAGCTAAATATAACAACCCTAAGGAAGGAAGGGAGGGAGGGAGGGAAGGAAGGAGGAAAGAAAGAAAGGAAGGAGGGAAGGTAGAAGATTGGAAGATGAAACTCTTTTCTTGCAGGGAGTTCTGGGAAGGATGTCCATGAAGGGTAAGATTTTGCATCCTTTTCCTATGATTAGAGAATGATAAACTACCTAAAAACACATACCTTTTGTATTGATAAGGTCCTTATGCCAAAAATTCAGAATCTAAAACTGAGATATTAAAGTATATAAATATTTACAAGAGTTCTGCAAAAGGCTGAAGCAGCTGGTTATTTCTAAGCCTTAAAGGCACAGCTATAAATGTTTCTCACAAAGGAACTATATACAAGGGAAAGAATTCAGCCAACTCTTGTGGATGGGTGAGGTCACTCACTAGCTTGGCTACCCTCTTTTGAGAAACACTTTAGTGCTTTTGGGGTGTGGTCAGTGAAAAATAGAACTTGACTGAGATCAGAAGACTGGACAAGCCTAGTTTCTTAAAAATTTTCCTCTCTCTTTGGTGCCAACTTTTTAGAGTTGCATTATAATTATATTATAATTGCTTATTTCCCCTGTCTAAACAAGGCAGGTGGCTCCCTAATCCTTCCATATTAATCTTAATTCAATTTATCGCTTTACAAGTAAAACTTGGCCTTAAAATTAGGATGGCAGGTAAAAAAATCAAAGTTCATCACTAATGTTATTTTTAATTATTGGTTTAACATGAGTAAAAATTAATTCCAGGGTTATATGAAGTGTTTTCATTCTTGAAGTTCTAGTTTATGTAGCTGAAGCAAGCTATAAAGAATGCATTAGCAAGAGAGCTAAAAGTTTAAAAATCTAATTTTATTACCTCATTTAGCTAGAAACACTATCATTTTCAGCATAATTCCATCTTGCCTTCACTTTGTCCTATCTGTGGACCTCACTTACAGCTTTGGGGCATAGTCCCATTCTTCCTGGAGACCCCATAACCAACTCCTTTGTCACTATCCTGCCTAGGCTCAGCTTTGTTTTTACCCTGAGACCTATACAATTTCAAAGAGAAGAGAGTTGAATCATAAATGAAATGGGAACACTGGGCTTAAGTGAGCAAAAGAATGCTGGACATAACTCTACAACCCCTTAAACTTTCCATCCAGACTTGTTAATTTTTGCAATGGCATTATTAAGAAAAGGGTACGTATACCTTTTGAAATTATGAGGATACTTAGAATGATGGGAAAAGCTAGCATCCTACAGTCATGGGCTTGGAAGGTCACATGGTTAGGACAGTAGGAAAGTTACCCAGTGCTGGTGAGAACATGTAGTTGGTTTTTCTCCAGGACAGGGATGGTGGAGGGAGGACTAAGGAAGAGAATGAGTGACAGCAGGGCTGAGTTAAGGAGTCCAAATAATTTTGGAGAAGCCAAATATGTTCAGATCAGAAGATGGAGAGCACATGTTTGTTCTTACTCTGATCAATAGGCCAAATTTGATCTGATGGGATCACCTACTAGCCTGTAACAAGGGTATGGCACATGTTTCCTGGGGATGCTCTTCCTCAGTTGTTACTTTTTTTTTTATGGATTCAGATTGTGCAATGATTATTATTTAAATAAATACATTTTTCCTTGTTCCTTCTCCCCCACTTTGCATCCTGTTCCTTTTTTTTTTTTGTCAGCACTTCCATACATTTATGATTTCATATTTGTTTGTTAACCAACTTATTATCTGTATTCTGTCATGACTCTTAAGCTCCATTAAGACAAAGATCACTGAATATCTATAGCATAGTATCATCCAAAGACAACACACGTTTTAAGATAAAACATGTAAATCAGCCATTCATCAAAAATGGCTTGGAAGCTATTGTTCTAATCTAATAGAACCCAGTTTCTGTCATGTTGAGCTGGATACTCCACAAATGTTGAATGTTGACTAAAGCCACCTGGAGATGCTACCTAAGACTCATAACAGACACAAGTCCACCTTCATCGTGTTAATGATCTAAAAAACTCTGTGAAAACAAATTTCCCATGAATGCTAGCGTAGCATGAGTAAAATCCATTGTGCTTTTGGGACTGTTTTGGAAAAGTAAGAAAGTGTAGCCTTATTGGGCTCCATGATTGTTAAATCCCTTATGACCAGAAGCTGCTGCTGCAAATTATCTTTTTTCCCCAGAGTCTCTAGTGTTTTTCAATATGAGTATATGAAAAAGTCCAAGCTATCACAAAGCCCAGCTTCACAATGTCTTGTAGATTAAAAAATAAATAAATCAATGAGGCCTATTCTATTACAACCAGGCATGGAAAGTAGCTATTAAATCATTCTTTTAAGGTATTTTTATTTTGTTGACTCATGAGAGTTGGCTCTTGCTCCTCCAGAACATTCTGGAGCCATATTTGGAGAACTTGGAGTTGGTGAGTTTACTTATGTGCAGAAAATATTGAGATATTTTTTACATTCTTTGCTAAATCATTTTGGCTTTTTAAAAACAATCGGTACTCCTCCTACTTTTCCTTGCATTTATTCATATAACTAAATAAAGACTTTGCTGGATTTGTCAGTGAACTGAAACCAACGTCATGCTTGCCTTTAAACAAAATCCTAACTTCCCATTTCAACACTCCTTTTTTTTTTTTTTTTGAGTCAGAGTCTCACTCTGTCGCCCAGGTGGAGTGCAGTGGCACACTCACGGTCACCCCAGCGTCTACCTGCTGGACTCCGGTGATCTTTCCGCTTCAGCCTTCCAAGTAGCCGGAACTACAGGCTCATGCTACCACACTCGACTAATTTTTTTTGGATTTTTTTATTGTAGAGATGAGGTCTCGCCAAGTCGCTGGAGCTGGTCTCGAACCCATGGGCTCGGAAAAATTAACTCGCCTCGGTCCCCAGAAGTGCTGGGATTACAGGCCGAGCCACCGAGCCCGGCCAACACTCATCTCTTAATGAAACCTTTGGAGAGCAAATAATCGCCACAGTTGTGTTATTGGAAGATGTCAGAATTCCCACACAAAAGTTGTTACATAAATTGAAATGATATCATTTATATTATACATTAATAACACATGGACAATAAATGAATATTCATTTTTGAGAAACAAAGATCTTAGCAGGTTTCAAAACTTGGGCATTCCCAAATCATATCGAGTAATACCTATGCAAACTTGTTAGCATATTAAATTAGCCTGGAAATCTTGTAGGCGGAAAAGAAAATCTGCCCTTCTGAGCTTTCTGCTATTTCCTGCTTCTCGTCAGGCTGGAAATATTTGAGGACTGCCTTTCTCCTGGTATTTCAACGTGCTGGCTTCTGGTCCCAGATGGAACCAAGAAAAGCAGAGGAGTGTGAAAAATAAAAATATTTTCAGTGTTGTTAACCCAACCTTTGAAAGCCTGAAGAGATTTCCTTTGGATTGGTGAAAGAAATGATTAGAATTTAGGGGTGCTGCTTTTCCCTCCAGGCCAGATAACACATGTTCTCATGTTTCTAATGTCATAAAATATACCTTATAGTAACTAAAAGTCAGATCATCTGCAGGTTCAGCTGAGCAATTTGGTTTTTAAAAAAATTATTATTCTTTAAGCGTGGATCTCTTCCTCTGTTCATGAAAGTTTCTAAAAATGCCTGGTCCTGCTGAGTCTTTAATGACTTCTTGCATTGGAAGCACAAGGGTGAGCTTTAAGGCACATAAAAGCTCATGGTCTTCCAACATCTTGAAGCAGGCTCATTGCACAACAGAAAAAGCTATGGAGGCAATAGTCCTGGCTATACTATAAGAAAATAGAAATAAAACTTGAGCCAGGCCTTCACCACAAAATAGATTAAGGCTAAAATATTTAGATTTCTTAAAAAACAACTAATCAAAAATTTTTTTTTTTAATTTTAATTTTCTTCACAACTTTTATATCAACACAGACACATCAACTCTTTGGTTGCTTATTTGCTTGTTTTTGTATTAGTTTTTTATGCTTTTAAAGTGAAGTGGCTGGATAATTATTTTGATTCTTTTTATTTTATCAGTGGGGAGGGGCGCCAAAATTGCCACTTTAAGCACCAGAGGTTATCAAGGATTTTTTCTTTTTTTCTTGAGTTGGGATCTCACTCTGTCCCCCCAGCTGGAGCATGAAGCAGCATGATCTTGGCTCACTGCAGCCTCAACCTCCTGGGCTCAAGTGAAACTCCCGCCTCAACCTCCCAAGTAGCTAGGACTTACAGGCATATGCCACTATGCCCGGCTAATTTGTTTTTGTTTTTGTTGTTGTTTTTTAATTTTTTATAGTAACAAAGTGTCTCTCTATTGCCCAAGCTAGTTTTGAACTCCTGGGCTCAAGTAATCCTCTCACTTTGGCTTCCCAAAGTTCTGGGATTATAGGCATGAGCCACCACTCCCAACCAAGGATGTTTTTGAGAGATGAAGAATTTAAGCCTTATCAAGTTCTAATAGAATACCAGGCATTGTAACTAGTCACATGTATGTGTTATCTCACCTAATTTAGAATAACCTCTGATTATACAAATACTACCGCTAGCACTATGGTAGATTGAATAATGACTGTCAAAGATGTCTACATCCTAATCTCCAGAACTTGTGAGTATGTAACCTTCCATGGCAAAAGGGATTTTGTACATGTGATTAAGTTAAGGCACCTGAGATGGAGGGATTACTGTGGATTACTTCAGTAGGCCTAAGGTAATCACAATAGTCCTTATAAAAATAGCGAGAAAGTAAGATCAGAGAAAGAAGATGTAAGAACAAAAGTAGAGGTCAGAGATGACTTTGAATGGAGGAAGAGACCGTAAGCCAGGGAATGCAGGCTGCCACTAGAATCTAGAAATCTAGAAAGCAAGGAAACAAATTCTCTCCTAAACTTCTAGAAGGAATCAGCTACTAACATTTTGACTTTAGCTCAGTGTGACTGATCTTGGACTTTTGACTTCCAGAACTGAAAGAGAGTAAATTTATGTTGTTTTCAGCCACTAAAGTTGTGTTAACTTTTTACAACAATAATAGAAAACTGCTACAAATATTTAATGCTTACTCTGTAACACACAGAGATAATTATTTTATATGTTAAGTCATTTAATTTTTACAGTCATCCTTTGATATTGACAGGGGAGAAAGCTGAGGCTGAGATAGATTAAGAATCCAAGGATTAATAAGTAGTAGTACTTGGACTCAGTACCTCTACTTATTTACATCTCCTGTACTTAGTGAAATACTAAGATCAGAACTTTATAAGCATTATCATTTCTTGGAAAAATAAAAACTCTATGAGGTTAACAGTATTCCTATTTATAGATAGGAAAATAGCAATATAAGAAGATAAAGTAACTTGACAAAGGTCAAGGAACCAAAAAGTCAAAGCCAAGGTTTGAACAATAGATTGTCCACCCCAAATTCATGTGTGTAATCACTACAGACACTTGGGAACAAGGCATACTTCAAAATATCATCAACTAGTCGTGTAACTTTAGGCAAGTTGCTTTTCATCTCACAAAACTTCTGTTTTTGTTTTTTATTTTTGTTTTTTGTAGAATGGAGATGGTTCTTATTTCATATGAATTTTGTGTAAATGACATGTAAACATTTTAGCATTATATCTGATATGTAGTAAGTGCTCCATAAATGGTAGTTATGTTATTGCAAATTTATTTGCAATTTTACTACAAAAGAAAAACTTTTCCCCTGTGCTACCCCAATTACCAAAAATCTGTGCTCCAATTTCCATAGAGTTTTGTTACCGGAAAGAGGCAGCTGCCAAGCCATTGACTACATTTCTGTTTCACCTGTAGCTAGGTGTGGCCATCGCCAACTGTTGCCAATGCAGTGTGCATGGAAGTGATGTGCGCCAGGGCAAAGACTTTAGAAGCAATTGTGCCTTGTTCATGCTTCTCTTTCCCCTTCCCTCTCACACACTGAGATGCTAGTGAGATAGTGAGGCCACAGATGGGAAGGGGTGGGTGCCTGAATCACCACTTGGAGAAAAAGCTGCCCATCAATCAAAAGCAGCTACATGAGTTGTTATATGAGCAAGAAATAAACTATTGTTTTGTAAGCCTCTGAAAACTTTGTTACAGAAATTGATGTTAGACTAGGTAATAAACACTCAAACATTCTCTTCTTTCTTTAACTCTTTGCCTCTCCTGGGACCTGTTCTACCCAACCTTTCCCTCTATAACTTATATTACAGAATCTGCGGTTCACGCTGAAATTTCATCAATTGTTCCAATGTTATCTTTCATCGTATTTCACCCTGCTCCAGAATTCAATCAAAGAGCATGCATTGCATTTAGTTGTCATATCTTTTCAGCCTCCTTAAATTAGAAATGGCTCCTCAGCCTTTCTTTATTTTTCTTAGCCTAATGTTTTCGAAAAGTGTAGTCCAGTTACATTTTAGAAAATGTCTGCTCATTTGGGTTTGTCTGTTTTTTCTCATGATTATGTTCGTATAATGTATTTTGGTCAGAAATACCACAATTATGATGTGTGTTTTTCTCTGTATTAGGAGAGACATCATGTTGGATTGTTCAACGTTGACATTGTCAACTTTCAATCCCTTGATTAAGCTCATGTCTGCCAGGGTTCTCTACTAGTAGAGTTGCCATTTTCCCTGTTTATATCAGTTTAAGAAATAAATATTTTAAATAAATTCTTTGTTAAAACCCTAAACATATTTGGAATCTTTTAACATTAAATAAAATCAGGTACTAAATTATATTAGGACACATATATCAGTGGGAATATTAAGTCAGACTTTGAAACTCATAAACATAGGGTAAATTTGCCATTGAAGGTGAAAATTTCTCAGTCATTTTTATAGACTCTCAAATTGATGTCGAGAAATAAGCCTATTTCTTTTCTTGGGTTTGCTTTTGCATGGCTCCCCGAAAAGCAGAACCTGAGTTAAGGCTTAAGTGCTGATGCTTTATTGGGCGGTACAAACCCAAGGAAACAAGGATAAGAAAGAGGAGGACAAAGGACTGGAAGTAACTCAATGTGGGACATTACTGCTCAGCTTCTGCTTCATGAGAAGCCTCAGAGACCCACAAGGTCACTTAGCAGCACATATGCTACTTCTCTGAACAGACTGGCAAAACTCTGAGCAGTTCATGAAGTGATAAAGGACAGAGAGCACCTCCCTAGCTCCTGACCCATAGGTCAGAGTTCAAACATGAGGCATTAATTCCCTGCAGATTCTGGGTTGTAGCATCATCTGGACCATTTGATGACCACTTGGAAGAAAGATTCCAGAAGCTCTGAGCATAGGCTTATTGACTTGTTTTGAGAGAGAGAGAGAGAGAAGAGAAAAAGAGTGTGCCAAGCACGCCTAAGCAAGTGGCTGGTTCTCAAGCAGTAAAACCACATAGACAGACAGACTGGCTATTCTTGATTGAAATCAAAAGGGATACATAACTTATCTTGTCGGATGTAGTATATTTCTTCTCTGAGTCTGTTTTCTTAATTTTTTGGCAATGCATGACTTAGTATTTTAAAGCATCTTTATTTCAAACTTCTAAAATAGACAACTGACGCAAGTGGACCTACCAAATACTGTAGCTGTTTTACAGTTTACAGTATATGAAGATTTGGCCCGTTATATAATGATTCAGCAAAGATAAAGAACATTGCATAAGCTGAGCATGCGATTTTTAAAATTTTTATTTATTTATTTTTTGCCTTTAAGTCTTTTAAAGGACAGTGTGGAGGAAGTGGCAAGAGATAGCTCTTCTATTCCAGTGACAAAAAGAGAATCATTGTGGAGAATTTTAATGTCCTAATTAAGGTTCATAATGACTTGCACAAATACAGGCGCTCAATGAAGAAAAAAATAATAGAATGCATAAAGAGATTGGACATATGTTTTTAAAGTGATCTCTTTTAATAAAATGAAAATGACGGAATTGGATCTAGCAGCTCAAGGTGAAGGATTCAGTTAGTTGGCCCGTTGTATGAGAAATGAGCAAGGGTGTTTTAGGTATATTTCTCCAAGAAAGTTTCCATTGTGTAGAACTGGGAATTAGGTGAGATGAAAAGGCTACATCATCAAATGGAGTCTTAAAACATTTAGAGAATTCAAGAAACAATCCAGAGACACTCTACTTTGATCTAGATGTCTAGAATATAACAAATGTGTTTTGTGGTGTTGCCAGGTCAACGCCAGCTGTTTATAATATTATATTATGAGAGAGAGAAAGATGTAAGAGTGATGGAAAGAGACATATTATGCAGATATTATATTCATTTTTTTCCAGTAAGCTAGCCCCAAAACAGTAATTTTATGTCCTCTACAAAGAGAATCTATCAATTAACTAGGCAGTAAAGAATGAGTGATGGCCAAGCGCAGTAGCTCACGCCTATAATCCCAGCACTTTGGGAGGCCAAACTGGGCGTGGTGGCGCGTGCCTGTAGTTCCAGCTCCTAGGAAGGCTGAGGTGGAAGGATCACCTAGCCCAGCAGGTCAAGGCTGCGGTGGCCAGGAGTGTGCCACTGCACTCCAGCATAGGTGACAGAATGAGAACCCAATTAAAAAAAAATGAATGAATGAAGCTATCTTCTTCAGTAGAATGGTTTAATTAAGCAGTTAAGTAAAAGACAAGCATATGGAATACCTTGGCTTGCATTTCAATAACTTTTGGAACAGAAACAAAGGTCCACTTGTTTAAGATCTAAAACAAAATAATTCTAAATATGGCACTTAAAAACAAACAAAATAAAATTCAATCCTTAACCAAAGATCCATAAAAGACAAACAATTAGAGTAATTGTTTTACTGCCATTTTTGTAACTATTAATTGCATTTCTTTCATGGTGAGTTTTGTTTAGCTACAGTGGTTTTCCATAAAAGAAAAACATTGGGCTTTTTTTTTTTGGTGGTAATGAAGAGGAAAAAATATATAAAATTTTTAAAGTGTCTAATTATTTTGCAAAATACTTCAGGACTATGAACTATCTGAAAGAAATATATCTGCTATAAAATTCCCAACATTATGTGATTGTATGTCTATAAATATTATTTTAATAATCATTTTGCTTATGTTGCTAGTTGCGTTGAACCAAAGCTCAGAAATAGAAAAGTCACTCAATAAGAGTGACATCATGGGGCTTCCATATTCTCCCTCAATGACTTCCAGATCAAATTTTCACAGTGTATAAGTGAAAAGATGATGTTTCTAACAGTCAGCCCTGCAGACTCAACCTGGGATCTGAAAATCCAGCTGTGTTCACTTTGCTTCTTATACCGTCACTATAATGAACATGCTACATGGCTGACAACTGTGTTGATGGTGCGTGAGGCTGAATATAATCTAGCTTGTCTCTTCTGTGAAGGATTTTCTGACTAGCCTAAGAAGAATAAAGAGAAATGAATATTTTTTGGACTTTCTAAAATGTTTGTTTGTATATTTTGAGAGGGATTAGAAAGGGACTTGAAAACACAGTGTACAAAATTATTGAGTAAGAAAATTCTACTTTTATAGAGACACTCTGAATCCAGCTTCACAGAATCCATTCTCTATCAAGGGATGGTAATTGAGGCTCTTGTGCCTCACCAAAGAATAACCCACACACTTGTCACTGCTGTGATGAAAGATGGCATTTCTGTGGGCAGCAAAATATTTAAGAGTTTAATTCTCATCTGATGTCACAAAATACAAGTAATTCAAAATCATCCGTGTGCTAAGAGAACAGTGAGTTTTTATATCACTGGAAATTCTTACTCGTTGAAGCATTTTACTGTGATCATATAGCTCATATCTGCCCTGAGCTATCTGTATTCATACCCATTGTCTATCCAGCATCTTTTTTTTTTTCAGATATTTTTATCTCCTTTCTCTCACCACAAAAATCTGCCTGCTACTTTTTTCTTATCCACCCCACCACACCAGGGCAGTTAAGAGAGGTATAAATATGAAGAACTTAGAAAATAAAATCTTCCATTTACGTGCAAGCATGATGTACAAAGCCCAAGGGGTAGGGATGTGTAAATCTTTATGAGGATGTGTACAGATGGACTACAAATGCCAAGAGATCAGGAAGACAGATGGGAAGATGAGAAGATAGGAAGCAGATTAGAGGCATGACTATAGGGACAACATTCCTTGGTAGTAACTCTGAATGGGTCTCAAGCAGCCAATCCTACTCTGTGTGACTTACCCCAGTTTTCTTCTTTACTCATTCAAGTCTCAGCCCAAATGTCCAGAAATACAGGTCTTCCCAAACACTGTTACTCTTCACCGCATCAGGTGTTTATTCTCATCCTGTGATTAGCACAATCTATAATTATCTTGTCTATTAATTAATTAATAATTTTTAGAGACAAGGTCTCACTATGTTGCCCAGGTTGGCCTCAAACTCCCAGGCTTAAGCGATCATTCCACCTCAGCCTCCTGAGTAGCTGGGATTACAGGTGAGCACCACCATCCCCGGCATTGCCTATTACTTTAATTTACATATGTCCTTCTACTAGATTACAGGCTCCATGAGGTTAGGGACTACATAATACAGTCTTAATAAACACATTAATGAAAGAACTAGATGATGTATTGAACAGACAAAGGATGGGAAAGTTTGAAGTGCAGCCAGAAGGAACAGGGAGAGAATTTCAATGAAGGGAAAGAATATATTCTGTAACTAGAAGCTAAGATTTGTGTTATAAAGTTGCATAGTGCTATGATCCAAGCCTTGGTAGTTACAGGTAGCTACTCAGAGCTTCCCCACTGGCTGACTATAGCATGGCCTAAGCAGATTTTCTAAGAGGCTTGGGATGCTGGGAAGAAGTGGCAAATCAGTGATTTGGTGACTATTAAAATAACTAAAAAATTATATTTTAAACTGGATAAGTGAGCCAAACTTAGAGAGTGAGAGGTTTTCCCTTGGATCTGTAATCTGGTGTTGGTTATTTGATTTGCAGGTAAAAGGAATGTTCTGGCAGGAAGAGTACTTAGCACAGGAGAGCCTCTGCAAGACAGGAGAGTTGGCTACTTAATGCCATTTATGCTCTGATTGTCCCAGACTCTCCAAGCCCCATATTTACTCTACTTTTAAGGAAACTGAGGCACTAAACATTCGAAGAATGAAAACCTAGTTTTAAAAAAATAAGCTTATAAAAACCTTTTGTGATATTTTTGTCATCACCATACTTGAAATACAATGCAGTGGGTATGGTATGGAGTTTAGATTAAAGCTTAAATTTGAATCTAATTCTATCAATTGCTGGTTTGGGGACCTTAAATGACTGTATTATTTCTCTTGAGATAGTGTTTCTCCATCTGTAACACAAATAGTAATAGTAATGGGGTTGTTGTAAACTTATGAACATATTTTTTCCAACTCTAAAATTATAAATACATTCTCATAATTACTACATATATGAACACAGAAATTGATGCTTCTGTATAGAGTTCAGCTCAGTTGTCCACCATTTATATATAATGCTTTTTTTTTTTTTTTTTTGAGTTGGAGTCTCACTCTGTTGCCTAGACTGGAGTGCAGTGGCCTCTGCCAGCCACCGCAGCCTCAACCTGCTGGGCTCCGGCGATCCTTCCACCTCAACCTTCCAAGTAGCCAGAATTACAGGCATGCACTACCACGCCTGGCTGATTTTTTGATTTATTGTAGAGATGAGGTCTCACTGCCCAGGCGAGTCTCGAACCCATGGACTCAGGCAATCCACTCACCTCAGCCTCCCAAAGGCGCGGGATTACAGGCTGAGCCACCGAGCCCGGTTTATAATGCTTTAAACGATGTGAAGTTTGAAGTCAAGCTACCAGGTGTCATCTCTAGAATGGGTGTAACGTAGGATCTAACCTCACATGAATTCTTGAATATTAAATAATGTAATACATGTAAAGCACTTAGCACAGTGTCTGGAACATAGAAGGAGGTCATCACACCTTAGGTGTTAGTTTTATGGTCTTCACTACAGGATGGCCCCGGAGACTTTTTTGCTCAAGTTCAGGTGCATTTTCACATAATGACCACTAGATGGCAGATGCACCATTTTTATTGCTCAGAATGGTACCCAGCAGCACTTTGTCCTTTGACTCTTCCTGGCATTCAAGGATCTTGGAGAGACTCGGAAATAGCGCCTTGTGTGAAGCAGTCACATTTTTTTGTTTTCAGAAATAAGTCATTTATAAGTGATGTTTCTTCGCAAGCTTTTGTGATGTAATCAATGATAACAGCCAAAAAAGAAGAAAAAATATAGATATTCCAATAGGTTATACTTTCTCTTCTAACAATACCCAAAAGGATGGTAGGTTAAACAAGAGCATTTTTTGAGGGCTTATGATGTGTATTCGATGTTAGAACTGGTCTATGCATCTGAGGAAGAAAGAAAGATACTGAGCTAGACAATATGGAGTCTTATTTTCATGTGGCTTATAGTCTAGGAAGAAACAAAATAATATGATATGCATATAATGATATGTTATAGCATAAAATGATAATGACATGATATAATGATAATAATATCTGTCATAATATAACATGGTCAATCCTGATGCAGAACTATTAAGCAATTACGGTGAGAGCTCACTTAACTCTGGGAAAGTCAGGGAAGTGCACACAAGAAGGGCATGTGGGCCTTGAGTGATGAAAGTAATAGAAAATAAACAGGGGGAAATGGTCTCCCAGTTGTTCACACATCCAAGTGTACATAGAAAGGCAAGGAGCTGTGAAAGAGCGTGGTGTGTCGGGGGGACAAAGAGAAATGCCTAGCCAGATCATGCAGAGCCTTGAATAGTACATAAGGACTAGCAGAAAGTCTTAAGAGGGGCGGTTGTCAGATCCAGAAGGGTTTTTGGAAACTAACTTTGACAAAAAGTCTACGTGTTATAGAAGCATGAGATCTGAAAGGATGCTAATCCTTTTCATTGAAACTGTGTCTTTCCTCATCTGAAATTTTGGAAATGGATGTTGGTAGACACTAAATTTATTTTTGTCAACATTTTGTTTTGAACCTAAAGCTAAGTCCTCCAATAACTGACTAGGCCATAGACAAAGTTGCTGTAAGAGTCCATTTGTACCCTGGGGTAAGTTAAACAGGGCGCTCTCCCTGCCTCTCAACCCTGTCATCCAATCACGTCGTACCTTTGGGACCGTATTTGGTATTTTGCACTTTTTTTGGAGGGCAATGGGAACTTATTAATGAATTCTAGCAGGCAAGTGAAAAGAACTTAAGCTGAAATGAGGTCAGTGGACTATAGGGTAGCTAGAGTGAGTACCACAGCTTAGAGGAGACAAGGTGACTTCGGTCTAATGCCAGTAGAATTGGAGAGACTGGACAGCCATGTGGCATGCTTAGTAGTTGAAAGCCCAAACCTGGTAACCAATTAGATGTTGAGAGTCTTCCAAAAGGTGCTGCTTATGAACACTTAATTTCAGCTTGTCTCTTCATTGCTAAGTCCTTTCCATCAGGAGCAGCAACAGTAAGGGCCAAGCCTCAAATCTGCAACCCAAAGTATCTTTTTATCAGCTCCTGATGCAAGTCTTCATTGCACACTGCTTTAGAATATTATCAGAATTTTAGCTCTCCTATTGTATTAGTTGGGAAAGATGAGGCTATGCTGAGATAGCGAACAGTGTTAAAATCATAGTGGCTTAACACTGCACAGACTTATTCCTATGTACAGGGCATATTCAGTGCGAGTGAGTGAGAGGCTCAGCTCCATGCGGTCACACAGGGATCCATCGTGTAGCTGCCTCTCTGGAACTCAAGCCTTCCACGGTTGCCACTGCAGAGGAAGGAAGAGAGAGAATTAAGAAGCCCCCTGAAGCAGTCCTGCTGCAACCCACAAGTGACCCATCATTTCCACACACATTTAATTGACTCAGGCACACAGCCCTGCCAAGCTGCAAGAAAACAAAATATCTAGGGAGTATTACAGTCTCTGCCATACACACACACACACACGGTTATTTTTCACAAAGAGGGATTAAAATAAAAAAATCTTCCTCTGAAAAATCTTCCTGGTTGAAGAGGAGGAGAGGGTAACCAACCTACAGTGAGTGGTGGATGCCAGGTTGTCATCTAGGCACATTTGCTGACGAAGAAACTTTTTCCTTCAGATAAGCACAATTTGAAACTGGACTTTAATAATACTACAGAGCGCTCAAGGCTTGGACCCTCAGGTTTGTAGAAAACAAGCTCCTTAAAAATGAGAATGTATAGCCTGGCTCAGTGGCTCAGCCTGTAATCCCTCGCTTTGGGAGGGTGAGGTGAGTGGATTGCCTGAGCCCGCGGGTTCGAGACCCGCCTGGACAACTTGGCGAGACCTCATCTCTACAATAAATCAAAAAATTAGCTGGGCGTGGTAGCGCTCGCCTGTAGTTCCAGCTACTCGGAAGGCTGAGGCAGAAGGATCGCTGGAGCCCAGCAGGTCGAGGCTGCGGTGGCCAGGAGCGGCCACTGCACTCCAGTCTGGGTGACAGAGTGAGACTCCAACTAAAAAAAAAAAAAAAAAAAAGAGAATGTCAAGGATCCTCTGCAATGCATTGTCCTCTAAAGAGTGCTGGGTTCATTCTTGGCTATATGGAGGTCGGTGGCTTCCTCCCATTTCCACCTGGGAACTTCACTGAGCAGAAGCTTTTCTTATTTATTTATTTATTTATTTATTTATTTATTTATTTTTGAGTTGGAGCCTCACTCGGTCGCCCAGACTGGAGTGCAGTGGCTGCTCCCGGCCACCGCAGCCTCGACCTGCTGGGCTCCGGCGATCCTTCCGCCTCAGCCGTCCGAGTAGCCGGAATTACAGGTACGCGCTACCACGCCCGGCTGAGTTTTTGATTTATTGTAGAGATGAGGTCTCGCTGCCCAGGCGGGTCTCGAACCCGCGGGCTCAGGCAATCCACTCGCCTCAGACTCCCAAAGGCGTGGGATTACAGGCTGAGCCACCGAGCCCGACTGAGCAGAAGCTTTTCTAATTGAGGTGTCAACCCTCAAGACTGGCAACTAAAGTCCCTTCTCAAGGCTTGGCTATTGAGTGAAAAAGGATTTAAACTGCCATGGATGTCAACCTGAACGGCAAACATGTCCGTGAGGTAAACTTCTTCATCCTGACAGCCGTAGGCCTTCAGCCTCTCTCTAATGGAGTCCTGCTTGGCTCCTTGAGTCATTTCTAGCTGCAAACCTGGAGTTACTGGAGAGATATTTTTCTCATCCCCCTTACTTTAGTTCTAAGTGAAGGTAACACAAATGGAGCTAAGGGATCTTTGTTCCTGTGTGACTGGTTTCTACCCCAAAAGAAAACTTTTTAAGGCTAGCAGGGTGCAATAGAAGTTCATGGTGGTCTCAGCTTGGAATGTTATCTTTCTGCTGTTCACTTTGCCCCTTCCTTCCTTCAGGCAGAGAATTTCCTCATCTTACAAACCCCAGAAGTTTTTAAGTTACATAATATGGAGAAAGAGATTGCTTTTGAGATCAAATCTACATAACTGGGAATTAAAAAGATAAGTTTTTGGAAGATGTATGTGTGTTTGTGAGAGAGAGAGAGAGAGAGAGAGAGAGAGAGAGAAGTGTGTGTGTGTGTGTGTGTGTGTGTGTGTGTGTGTGTGTGTGTGTGTGTTTCCCTTTTGCTTCAGAATGCTATAGCTTGTCACATAGTAAAATGCCAAAAACATATTAGATAAAAATACTTCTTTCTGTGTGGTCACAGTTTAAGTGACTATGGCACTATGATTTATTTTCTCCCTTTGTGAAATGGAGTTTTTCCAAATGCAAATTGCCAATACTAAACACTGCTTAGATCATCAAGTTGTTTCATAATAAAATAATGCAAGTGAAAGCTCTTTAAAAATTTTTAATCACCATACACACACGAAGTACTTCTATCATAAATGGTGCCATTTTTTTCTGTTGGGAAGATGACTGACACAAGGGACTTCCAAACATAATTTGCACTCTCAGGAAGTAATAAGACACAAAGTTCATTGAAAATATTAATGGAATGGCAGCAAACAATGACTGTTGGGCAGAATTTTTCAAAGTAGCAGTAACTACTATTGCCTCGCAAGCGTGGAAATCTGCAGAACTACAATTATCCCCACCTTCTTTGCAACTCCTTTTTGAATTGGTTCTGTCTGGTCTTCATTTTAAAGTCTTTCCAAAGTAAATTAAAACAAATCTTTTCATTTCTGAATGAGGTGGTGTACCCTATTTTGGATATTGTTATAATGTCACTGATGGAGTGGTACCAAGGTCTATTTCAATACAACACTTGAACAGACCAGGATTTAGGGGACCACTTGTTCACTAGGTTAGGAGACACTTCTCCACACTGTTCATCATCCTTGAAATACAAGCTATATATATCTCAAATAATAATGGGTAGAAGTGTTATCATGAAAGAAGAGACGCAGTTTTTTTATAGATGTGTTTTTCTTATTATATTATATGAAATTACATTTCATGTTAAATTGCTTGAGGCAAGCAAGGTTTAATATGTATCTAAATAATTAAGCTAATTGTGTAAAAATATATTTGCAGAATTCAGCAAATGTGTTAATACATTTCACATCATGTTTACCCATTTTACATGACTGAAGTTTGCTTTGTGAAATTTTCTCCAAAATACTGAAAGGTCTCAGAGCCTTCACAATTGTTATCAACACTCAGTGCTTTCTGAGAAAGAAAAAAAAAATTGCTAAGTGTCACATCTAGAAAAATGGCATGCTGTCTTTCTTTTTCCTCCACCCGTCCTCCCTTCTTCTCTATTGAATTTCAAATTCACATTCTTAAATGTCTACTTTGGGATATTCATGCCATATCCCTAAATGCCATTGTAAAAACAAAAAGACTCCTGCTCACAGGTCAATGTTTCCACTGCAATTAATTTTGTAGGATCAACCATCTCTGCAATTTGTCAGCAGATGCTCCTTCTAATCTAATCACGTGGATTGGGTGGATGTCACATGACCTTCCTGATTTTTTCAATGTATAAATTGCACAGAATGCTGAACGTGGGGCCAGAGTACTGCTATAGAAAGAAGAAAAAGTAAAAAAAAAGAAAAAAAGCTTTACTCCACCTCATTGCTTCTTAGAGTGAATATATATTATAATTTGGTGTGCAAAAGAGTGGTGTCAGTCAGGCATGTTTTGGCACATGGACACGTTGTGAGTGCCAAATGACTCAGTTTTTGACTGGATGTGTGTTCATGTTACTCAGTTTAAAAGTACTGGAGTGCTGTCAGCACAATTTATAAGATGAATAAAGAGGACCACATCTCTAGGCTGCCTCTCCTATTTGCCTCAAGGGGAACTCCTCAACCACCTGGAATTCCTGTTCTTTGTTAGCTCCTGCCTTGTCTCACCCCAATACAGCTTCTGTCCCCCATTTTTCTTCCCAACTTTCTCTTCTCTACTGCTTGTGGGTCTTGGACATACTTCTATCACATTATGTTAGAATTTTGTGGCACACATTCCATCTTCCCACTACCTGGGATCACTAGAAGTCTATGCCTTCCTCATTTTGGCTAATCTTCGTTTTCCTAGACCAGAAAAGCCTGGAGATGAGCACAGGTCAGTGTTGCTAGGGGCACAACTTCAGGGGCCATAATGCATATCACGGTCTATGCAAGAAAATTGCCCACCGGTGGCCTTGTCACAGAATATTTACATTCAAGACTAGGGATAGAGGCTATTATCTTCAAATATACTTTTAATTTGTATAAGCTTGCTCTTGATGCTTTTTATTTTCAGTTTCTCTCCCAACTTACCTTTTATGGCAGTAAGCTAGCTGCCTAGGGAAATGCACTAATTTTATGATGGCTCAGGGACCATTTATAGAGCAGAGCTGATACAACAGACATAACTTTTCAATCAACTCAACACTAGGAGTGCATGAAAATACCGAGCCTGTCACCTGCTATTTTGAATTTAGACAGTGTCCCCCCCTCACTCCTTCACCTGTCATCACCACCTACTGCTCCTTGCTCTCATCTACAGGGTTCTTCCACACTCTTTCAGCATCTACATCTGTGCCTCAGTTTCTTCATCTATAAAAGGAAATAATATTGCCTACTTTTTTAGTGTTTTTTGAGAATTGAATAAATGCATGTAAAACACTCAAACAGTCCACTACAGTGAGTGTAATAGAAGTAGTAAATATTAAAAAAAAATAATAGTAATTGCAAAGCTATCACATCATCACCCTCATCATCATCATCTCAGTCCAATACTTGCTTCTTTTCCTATAAAATAATGTTCACTAGGATGTAATTCTCTGGTTCACCCTTAGCACACTCCCTAGTACGGTGCTATAATGAGAACTTGAAATGTATCCCCATACCGGGATGTGCTACAAGAATGAGTTACATACTGGATTTAAAAGACATAGCACAAAAAAAAAAAAAAGATGTAAAATATCTCATTGGTAATTTGTATATTGATTACATGTTAAAATTATAACATTTTTAATGACATGAAACATATTATTACAGCTAATTTCCCCGGTTTCCTTCTACTTTTAAAAATGAAGCTACTAGAAAATTCAACATTACATACGTGGCTCCCATTTGTGACTCACATTGTCATTCTGTGGGACAGCACTGTCCTGGGTTATAATTCCTCTGGATTTCCTTTTAGGAGCCTCACATCTAGACTGTGAGCAAGAGATACTTCTGCTTCCTATTATGAATTTGTAAGGCCTGGGTTGCCTAGGGCAGTGAAGCCCAACCTGTTTTGCCAAGAGAGAGTGAAGGGAGAAAAACTGATGGGCGCGCAACTTGCAAGCTGGTTACTAAGGGCCTAAGTGGAGCCCTTAGGAAAAGAGTTATTGCCTCTTAAAAAGCACCTTATTCTCTGAGAGTGAATGAAAGGAGGAGCTCTTTCTGTTAAAGTCATTTAAGATCCTTTGCTGAAAGGAACCATATGCTACACAATGAAATATATTCCAGGCAAGATGCATATGCTTTGCACAATAAATACATATGCAAATCTTGCAAAGATTTTTAAAAAGAAAATGTGCTGATATTATTCACATCAATATCATTTAATGCATTCTTATTCTTCTGATCTGAAGTCAAATCTAAAGCATTTTCTTTCTCCCCTGCCCTAACCCCTGACAATGAATATTTTATACAAAAGCAATCTAAGATTTTTGGTTTTGGCCAAGAGGAGTTTGTTTCTGGTCACTGAAATTTAAGTCTCAATAAATCATAAGCTCCAAACAGACTGGCAAATATCCAATGGGCTGGGCAACGTCTGCAAATGCCGCTCTGGGACAATCTGGGTGGGAACAGCACTGAGCAAAAATCCCAAGACCTGAAGCTGCGGCCTGCCCTTCTCAAGTCTAAGAGTCACAAAACGTTTTCTCTTTAGGACTGTTCTCAGACCCAAACTATTTTGAACACAGAGCTACAATCCATAATTGGAGCTGGCGTTTGAAAAGAAATTAGAACGCTCCTTGAATCACATCCTTGCAAGGCTTCTCTCTGCCTAAATGAGTCTCCATTGCAGGTGATAGAGTAGGAGAGGCCTTGTGGAGTCCCAATAAAGTTGTGCTGGCTGGTAAATAAACATGAAAATTCAGAAATCAGTGCAGTCCTGGGAAACTCCATTCAGGGAGTAAAAGGTCTCGCCGAGCATGGTGCTATCTCTTTAATTGTCCCCTGCTCCGTCTGTTGCTTCCCATCATATATTCTTCTGAAAAGCCATATTGCTACAAATACACATTTAGGATTTGATTACAGAGTCTCATCCATTTACATGTACAAGACAGAGCCTACTGTGACAGATTAATGCTTCTAAAGTTTGTACAGGAAGGTTAAATAAAGTGTTACTTTTATGACACCGAATATCTTTATGATGCTTTTGCTAAATCAGAGACCACTTGGTGATGCTGCAGATGTGCCAGATACTTATCTCGAGCTGGCAAAATGCCACCAGTGCTTTTCCCATCTATCACACGTCCTACCTTTCTGCACAGGCCATCCTCACTGCTGTGTAGAATACAATATTCGCCAGGCAGCTTTCTCTCATGCATGTTTAGTCAAAGTGAAACAATTCAAGTCCTGTCATCCTGAAACATTGCAGCAGTGCTACTAGAAAGAAGAGTGTTTCCCATACAGTTGCGTTGCTTCCAACATAGATATCACATACATGCTTGTGTACGTGCGTGTGTGTGTGCACACACATGATCTTGGGGATTCTGAAGGCATTGTGAAGCTGCCACCACAATTCGTCTTCTTTTCCTTCTACTTTTCTTTTGTTTTTTTGATATTCATTCACTCCTTTGCCTGGCCCTTCCTCCTATGTCAAGGGCTTGGAATATACTCTGGTGATCTTTGGTCACACTGAATTTTCTGCTTTCTTTTCAATTCCTTAATAAATATCTTAAAAGTCGAAGGTAATCTTATTAGGTCAGATTCTATGTTTTCCTTAGTGAAAATTAAATATTCTAAAAAGCTGGTGTAGAGGATGTCTTGACTAAGCCATCATTTGGATTTGGAGTCTTCTACTTGTGGGGTTAAGGAACAGAACTTGCTTCTCCCATTCAAATCTCCACCCAAACCTAGATATAGAGGATCAGGTTCTTTACTGGTTTTCCATTGTGGCTTATTTGCCACTTCTTGCTTTGCTAATTAAATGGATGAATGAATGCATGAAGAAATTAAAAGAAATGGGGGGGGTTATTATTTAAAGAAGTAGGATTTGTTATTTTTTATTCTGGTTTTTCATGAGGGCTGAAGAGAGGAGACAGATTAAGAAAATGAGGATGGGCTAGATGATATATTTTTTCCATTCCTTACTTTTAGGACTGAGTTGTAGCCCCTAGAGACCCAGATAGGGACCCAGGAAAGGGTTATTTTTCCTAAAAGTTTCCATGGGCTCCTAGATACAATGTTTCTTAGCACCCCAGGTAAAAATTTATTGAGAACATTTCTATTCACATGTCTTCTTGTCAGTGTTAGGATCATCAGGATATAACACCCATGTAGCAGGACAACAAAATTCTCACTTTTCATCCATTCATCAGGGGTGACCATCAAGTAGTTTCTAGGAGGTGGACATCAAGACTGAAGATTTGACATATCACTTTATGGGCTCTCTCAACATTTGTGTGGGGGAATCTGTTATAGGGGGAATGGTGACTAGAAGTCTCACATGCATGGGGGCTGGAATAGGACTTTTGGATTATCGATCTTATTATAACGTTATTGAGAGCCACCAGCTGAGGAGGGCAGGCCAGAGTTGTGTATCACTACAGAGAAGATAAAGGGAACCCCTTTAGGTTTCCTGTATGTGTTTTAAAAGTGTAATAAAGACCTTTTAGGGCTTTTTTCTCCTCTTATGGTGTAAATTTCAAGCCATGTTGGATGACTTGAAATTAAACCCCAGAGTATTTAAAAGAGGGCCAAATGGTAAAGAGTAGACAATTCTGTACTTTTCATCTGAACGATGGAAGCATCTTAAGAATCTCTGATAAAAGGTACAGCAATACAAGGAATATTATTTTCTGCAGGAGATGTCTTTCCAGTGTAAAATAAGTTTGTTGTTTAAATAGCGCAAAATGAGGCAAGGACCCTGAGCATTCTACTGGAGCACCAAGTAGGAGAGGTGTTAAAATAACATTCCCCTCCCCCACATAGCTGCCTCATAAAGTAGATTTACTTTCAGCAAACACTGAGCCAGCTTTCAACTCACTCTCAGCCCCCTAGGAGTTCCCTATGAAATCAGGGAAAGTGTCACAGCTCAGATGAAGTCACCAGGGGAAATTTAGTCCCCTGGTCAA
Source organism: Cephalopachus bancanus (assembly GCA_027257055.1). Classification (NCBI taxonomy): domain Eukaryota; kingdom Metazoa; phylum Chordata; class Mammalia; order Primates; family Tarsiidae; genus Cephalopachus; species Cephalopachus bancanus. Next base: position 7,659,566 of record JAPVLO010000009.1, on the reverse strand, counting down.
ACTTAGGCTGCCTAATTCAATCTACCCCTCATCACCAGTATTCAGGAACTCACTAGGATCACAGCAGAAGTAGAAACAAATCGAATCCTTATTTCCATTTGCTCTTTTACTGATTGAGTCACTCATAAAAATGTTTTAAAATACCAACAAATCCAGACCACACTAGTAAGTCCCCTCTGAGTTCTTAGGTCATATTTATATAGGCTACTAATGTGAAAAGTGACTGTTGATTCCTTCTTTTTTGGTTAAATTGAGCACAAATTTGTTTGACAAAAGCTTTCTGGTCATGATGTGATGAATATATGAAGATTCTTTGCAAACTGGCAATTAAAACACAAAAATGAGAAACCTAATGTAAGGTATTATATAGAATGGAATACTACACTGCCCTTAAAATATACACTGAAACAGGCAGAAGTCATATGTAATTAAGTGGAAGATCTAATTGTCAACATTGAGTTTATAATACAATCCCGTGCTGGGAAAAACGTATAAACATATATGTGTGTATGGTTGTGTGTATATATTTATAGTATAATTTCATAATAGGGTTTGAAAGCTGGAAATCTGCTGTGCATTGTGGTTATCTCAGGACTGTGGAATTCAGTGAGGGAGGTCTTTAAGTGATACATTTATATACATAATTTTTTACCCAGGCTGGAGTGAAGTGGCACACTCACGATCCCCTAGCATCAACCTGCTGGGCTCCGGTGAGCCTTCTGTCTCAGCCTTCCAAGTAACTAGAACTAGAGGAGCACGCTACCATGCCCAGCTAATTTTATTTATTTATTTATTGTAGTGACGAGGTCTTACCAAGTTGCTTTGGCTTGTCTCAAACCCATGGGCTTAGACAATCCACTCACCTTGGGCTCCCAGAGTGCTGGGATTACAGGTTAAACCACCAAGCAGCCTGGCTCCATTTCTTTATTATTTGAATATTTTCTCAATTCAGAATGTATTTTTTATTAAAATATTTTTAAATGTAAAAATACATCAAACTGAGATGTCTTCTTATATTCACTGGTGCATATTTAATCTGCAAAAGATTATGTCATTTATTCATTGATTTCATCAAAACAGTTTTTACTTTGCATTAGAATGTGTAGTCACCAGCTTAGTGACTGTAAGAGGCTACAACTTCCTCACTGTTGGACTGCAACTAAAATGGTGTGAATGAACAATCAATATATGAGTGACAACCTCGTGATCTTCCAGTTCTCGCAACTATTTCCCTGAATTGAATCCATTTCTGCTCAAAATATCTGGGGTAGTTTCTGTTTCTGAGGCTGAACTCTGACAGATACAAGGAGAGAAAACAATAACTGTTCTTAGTCCATGGAGAGATCAAAACAATAACTGTTCTTAGTCCATGGAGAGATCAAAGCATTCTGGTAGAATTTAGAAGGGGAGTACACTCCTGCAGGAGCCTTAGAATAAGCAAAGTCCTGGAGTCAAGGATATATATGGTATGACTAGAAGACATTTGGCTAGAGTAGAAAATGTTCCTGGAGGTGGTAAAAATTAAAGTTGAGAAGAAAAGTTTGAATGAGATTTTGCAGAGTACTAAATGTAAAACTAAAGAGTTTGGACTATCTTTTGTATAATAAAGAGTTTAAAAGGTTTTTTGAGGCGTTCAATGATTTGGATAAGTAAGCAAAATAGAGAGAGAGAGAGAGAGAGACTCTTTGCAAAAATGTTGCCTTGTGCTAACTTTTCTATGAGAATTTTAATTTCAATTTAATGGAATTTAATGAAAGAATATCATGTACATGGCACTAAAGAGATGACCATGTGATTTGTTTCTTTTCTTGAACATGGAGACCAAGAAGCATATCTGGCAGCATTCACAGAAGTAAGAATTAAGACAGGTAAATGTGAGCACATCTTATGCTAATAGTGTGGTCTGAGGAAAGCTGATATCCTAATTCTAGGGACTTCTTTGGATCTTACAAGGCATAGCGCATTCTGGACAATGAGACAGGTTTGTGTTACTTACAAGTAAGGCTTCATATCATGACATACAAGTACCAGTGAAGCTTAGCTCTACAACCCTTTCCTTAATCTTTGAGTTGGTAACTTAACCACCCAGAGCCTCACTTTCATTTCAGTGCAAATGGAAATAACACTAACAACCCCACAATGTTGAGAAGATTAATTGAAATTATATGTGTAAAGCACTTTAAATTGAAAAACATATAAAAATATGAAGTACGCAAATGTGTTTCCAAGTGGACAGACTTGCTATGTGCAAAGATTTTTCAAGAATTTCCTTTTCACAGGGTGTCAGAAGTGTTTCAGCTAGCAGAAATAAATATGCTAATTGGAAGGAGATGAATCATATTCTGTGTCTTTTTTGCAAAAGGTTAGGTGTGACCTGAACTATGTGTCACTAACAAAAGAGAAGCATGATTAGAACAATTTGTTAGAGGTCCATTCAGTGTACCTTTAAAAAAAGGCCCTGTCTGTAATCTACTTGGTTCTTCCATTTGAACACCTAGCCTTTACACCATATTTCATCACATAGTCAATTCTGGAATGTCACATCTGTTTTTTCTTTTTAATTTATGTTTCTCTATATGTTATATGAGTACTTAGGCAACCTCTTTTTTTAAGATTAATCTCTAATATTATTTATTATTCAGAATTAAAAATAGTGTTTCCCTGTGCTTCATTATCACACAACATGCCTCTTTTCTGCTTCTTGCATGCCTGTTTAGAACAATATAGGCCGAGATAAGCAAGAGGAAGAAGGACACATAGGGGCAGCCACCAGGGAGTAAATACCTGTACCAGCAGGAGACTGGAAGGAGGGATGAGAGGGCCAGACAACTTGCGCTCCCAGTTCTCTGCCTGCAAGTTTGTCTTAGACTAGATGTGCATCTGCCCCAAAGACTACCCCTTCTTGCAGACTAAACTTCTCTACAAGACTTTGTTTCTGGATTCTGGTAATCACTCTCTTCTCTTATACCTAGGGGATAGGGGAATTAAAAAGCTCCATTGTTACTAAGCCTGGGTTACTGCATTATCCTTGTTGCCTCCCACCCCTCTGTACATAGTCCTGTTATGAGTAAATCCTCCTTAAATTTTCCTAATTTTATCATTCCATCTGTTTTCTGGTGAGATACTGACTGGTACATCCTCCCCCAGGTACACTACTCAATGACCCTCTTTAAATGTGACCATGGAGGATGACAGACAAGACCAACTTTATAGAAAGAGAATCCAGAGGCCACAGGAAAAAAAAATTGACAAGATTGTTTATCCCAGAGAGCAGAATCAGGGTCTAATCAAAGAAATGTCCACATGTTTAGGGCAGGGACCTTCAAATATATGCTCAGGAGGATTCTAAAATGTTTCTCATTCTTTCACTCTCTGAATGGAAGTTTTTATTGTTGCTTTCCTGTGCCTCTTTTCACCTTATAAACTGGATTTGTGTGGAGGAGGAGAAGCTAGATTGCTTGTCTGGGTCATACGATCAAAAGCAGTCAGCTGTTTTCAGGCTTGACAGGAGTAACTCAGCATCACCAGAAGTTCCCAGACTGGAGGCAGAGACTATTTCCTTTTGCAAAAGGATGAGTGTGTTACGCATAGGAGCAGAAGATTGCTGAAAGCTATTTTGTGATCAAAAAGGTAAACTGAGGCAGACACTATTAGTGTCCATAGATATCTGTCTTTTCCTCCACTTCCTGACACACAACTGGATTGGATTTCCTAGACTTTCCTGCAGTCTAATGGGACTGAGTTCTGACCAATAGAATATCAAAGAAGGTGAGATGCAACAAAACACTTTCCAGGCCTGGCCCATAAAATCTCCCACAGTCAAACCTTACTTTTTTTTTTTTTTTGAGTTGGAGTCTCACTCTGTCGCCTAGACTGGAGTGCAGTGGCCGCTCCCAGCCACCGCAACCTCGACCTGCTGGGCTCTGGCGATCCTTCCGCCTCAGCCTTCCAAGTAGCCGGAATTACAGGCATGCGCTACCATACCCAGCTGATTTTTTTGATTTTATTATAGAGATGAGGTCTCACTGCTCAGGCGGGTCTCGAACCCGTGGGCTCAGGCAATCCACTCACCTCAGCCTCCCAAAGGTGCGGGATTACAGACTGAGCCACCGAGCCCGGCTTTTTTTTTTTTTTTAAATCTATCACCTGAATAGTGAAAACTACAAGGACCTGGAAGAGACTCCCCATAAGATTAAAAAAAAATTCTCAAAGTCCTTGAAGGGCTACCTAGAGCCAAGCCCTCCCACCAACCAGCATTACACTGAGATGGAATTGAGAAATAAACATTTACTGTAAAGCCAATACATTTGGGAGGGTTGTCTCTTTAAGTAGCTGGCATTATTTACCTTAAGTAATACAATCAGTTAGAACATGTTAGTGTGCAAGTATCAGACAACCCAACCTAAACTGACTTAAGCCAAAACAGAATTTATGAACTGACATAATGAAAAGTCCAGGGGTTGGGCACCCTTTTAGGTACTGCTTGATGTAGTCTCACTGTCACCAAGACATGATTCTTCCTGTATTGCACCTTGGTTAGGTTCTGTTCTGTCTGTACTGTTTTCTTTCTTAGGCTCGCCTTCTCAATTACATGAGGACTGCCACAGCTGCAGAATATACAGTCTCACTGCTTGATTTTCATGCAAGGCCTACTTTCACTGGACTGAACTGGCTCAACTTTGGCTCAACCACTTTTGCTGGTCATGGGTAGGTAGCAGGCGGATTTACTAGATCCCATCAGGTCCAACGGAAGGCAAATGTGACGGTCTCTACAGTCACATGATAGGAGCTTAGAGTAGAGGTAAAGATGATTCCCAAGGCAAGTCTGGGTTCTTCTTTTCTGTGAAAACCTAATTGGATGCTATGTGACAAAAACTGTAATCACCCGTTTATTCTCTTTATTCCCATTCTTCTCTTTTGTCTCCCATTGTTATTGAGCAGTAACAACAACAACAACAAAACCTCCTTTTGTCTTTCTTTTTATTTTTACACAGTCCTTTTTATATTCCTAATTATGGTTGAAATGGGTTTGAGAAAAACCACAAATTTTGTGGAGGGATTAGACTTAAAGCAGAGAGATGGCATTAATTTATAGACATCTTGAAAGATACTCATCAGAACGCCAAAAGGAAACCATCTCTCTCTTATAATTAAACTATCTTCCCCTCAAACACAAACATTTAATGCACATTTTTTAAAAACTACTTAATAATTTCCCTCATATTTTTAATGTCTAGTTTAATTGCTAGTCTTGTAACAAGTATTGTTTGTTACTATTTTCATGGCAAATTTAAGCTATATTGTGAGTTAAATAGACTTTCTGAACTGGTCTAGGACCCTTATAATTATTAATAACACTATCACTAAGGGTAGATGTGTTCTGAGTTTCAATTTATAAGTATTCTTTAAAAAATATACTGCCAGGGACCAGCTCCAGCCGGGTTCAGGGTACCCCAAAGGTGGAGACGGCGTCAGCAATTGGGGGTGAGGAGAGAAAGAAAGAAAGAGACTGGACTCCAGTCTAGTGCAGAAGCAATGTGTGTGTATTTGGGAATTACAACGGGTCTTTTATACACAAAGTCAGATGTGGGAGGGGCGTCCCCCACCCACCAGAAACCGTAATCCATGAAAACTTAATCAATGATTGCTTTTAAACCCTTTTCATATGAAAATCTTAAAATCCCATAACAAAGGATAACCTAATCTGTGACTGACATATTCTATAAATCTTTTTCATCCTAAGCTGATTGATTTATGCCAAATTAAACAATTCTATAGAAGCTTAAGTATTTACTTTACAAATGAAAGTGGCCCATCCCAGAATGTTTGGAATGTGGCCCAGTCCAAAGTTCACAGTGGACTACCTGCAAGTAACCCAGCCGCATTCTTTCAACAAAATGGCTGTCTTCTAAAACTGTATTCTAAAATTTACACCTTCAATAAATCCTAAGATCATGACCCAGAAACCTGTGACCAATACTAAGGCTCTTCAATGTGACACGAGTTTGAATTATAAGTTGTGTGAAAGCCAAAACTGCAGTTTGTGGAAGAATGGGAGCAATGAGCTTCTAAAGTTAGCTTGTGTTCGTCCTGACCTCAGAGTTTCTATGTTTTGAGCTCACAGGAGCTTAATCTGGTTAGTGCTGAGTAGAAAGGGGGAGGAAATGGGGTCAATAGCTCCCGAACGCATCCTAGTGGTCTCGTGGTCAATGGCCCTTCCTGATCCCTAACGCTCAGTGGGCCTCCGTGGCCAGCTCCCAACAATATTTATTTGTAAATGCAAGACTCTTTCACTTATCTGTTGCCATGTAATAAACCACCCAAAATACTCTGTGGAAACAAGCAAATATTTTTATTATCTCTCATGGTTCTGTGAGTTATCTGCTCAGTTTGATGTCTCTTGCTTAGAGATGAATTTTATGGTTGCAGCCAGGACTTCAGTCACCTTAAGGCTCAAACAAGCTAGATTTCTCATATGGCTCACTCAAACGTCACATAGTTGACACTAGCTGTCATCTGGTGGCTGATATAGGGGTATTGCCAAAGCATCTTTGCAGCTTGAGCTTCTCAGAGTGTAGCAGCTAGGTTCTGAGAGGAAGAATCCAGAGAGTGAGAGAGCTCCAAGTGACCCAAGTGAAACACATGGCTTTCTATTACCTGGCCTCAGAAGTCCCAGAATGACATTTCTACCACCACCATATTCTATTCATCCAGAAAGTCACCAGAGCCTATCCAGATTCTATAGGAGGAAGATTAGACACCACAATTTAAATATAGTAAAGAGTTTACAGCCATTTTAATTGTACCATGGAGCTCACTGGCATCTCTTCAGAAGTTGCATAGATGAAGTAGGTAAAACCTGGGCTGTCTACATTCATATCTAGACTTTATTCCCTGCTGGTGTTGGAAAAACTTCTTGATCCTACTGTGCTTTGGCATCTTCATCTATAAAATGGTGACAATATAGTTCCTATAAGATAGGATGGTTTGAGAACAATAAGTAAGGCATTTAGAAGTACTTGGCTTAGTTCCTGACAAATATTGTCTATCATTATATTCATTGTCTGGATTTAAGGATGATGTTGCAAGACAAGTGTATGAAGAGTCTTCAAAAAGTTGAAAAAAATGATTTATATATTTAAAAAACTATACACGGATTTCAAAATTTGGGGCACCAAAATAAACTTGTACTAATTTGTTGTAAAATGTCTGAACAAGGCCTAGCTTATGGCACAAAGGTGACTAAGACATCAGTTTGAAAAAAGCCCATAACAGAGTAACACAAATTCTGCTAAAATTGAAGCAAGGACAGACATCAAAAGTATGATGAAGTTTGGTTGGAAGAAGGGCATTACAAAAAGTTTAAGGGGACAGTGTCCCAAATAAATCAGCAGTTTACAAATGGATAACTTGTTTTTAGAAGAGATAAGACAATGTTGATGGTGAAGCCTGAAACAGTAGACCTTCCATATCAATTTGGGAAGAATGAAAAATAATAGCCAATACTATAGACTTCTCAATTTGGTCAGCATGCACAATTCTGACTGAAGTGAAGTTGATCAAACTTTCTACTTGAGAGTGCCAGAACCACTGCGCCCAGATAAGCTGAAAACAAGAACCAAGCTTTCAAGGAAATTTTAAATAAGTGGGATCAAGATCCTTAAGCATTTTTTCAAAGAATTGTAACAGGGGGTGAAACACAGCTTTACAAGTATGATCCTGAAGACAAAACACAATCAAAGCAATGGCTACCAAGAGGTGAAAATGGTTCAATCAAAGAAAAAGTGAACCAGTTAAAAACAAAGGTCATGGCAATTGTTTTTTGGTATACTCAAGGCATTTTTCTTGTTGACTTTCTGGAACACCAAAGGACAATAACATTTGTTTGTTGTGAGAGTGTTTTGAGAAAGTTAGCCAAAACTTCAGCAGGAAACACCTAAGAAATATTTGCCATGACAATGCTCCTACCTATGCCTCTTATCAAACTAAGACCATTTTGCAAGATTTTCAATGAGAAATCATTAGGCATCCACCTTACAGTCCTGATTTGGCTCCTTCTGACTTCTTTTTGTTTCCTAATCTTTAAAAAATATTTTCAAAGGGTATTCATTTTTCTTTAACTAATACTGTAAAAAAAAGACTGCATTATCATATTAAATTTCCAGAACCTTTAGTTCTTTCAGAGATGGACTAAATGTCTGCTATCATTGTTTACAAAAGTGTCTTTACCTTGATGGAACTTATGTTGAGAAATAAATTTTATATATATATATATATATATATATATATATATATATTTTTTTTTTTTTTTTTTTTATTTATTTATTTTTTTGAGTTGGAGTCTCACTCTGTCACCCAGACTAGAGTGCAGTGGCTGCTCCCGGTCACCGCAGCCTCGACCTGCTGGGCTCCGGCGATCCTTCCGCCTCAGCCTTCTGAGTAGCTGGAAGTACAGGGGCACGCTACCATACCCAGCTAATTTTTTGATTTATTGTAGAGATGAGGTCTCACCAAGTTGCCCAGGTGGGTCTCAAACCCACAGGCTCAGGCAATCCACTCACCTCAGCCTCCCAAATGTGTGGGATTACAGGCTGAGCTACCGAGCCCGGCTTATTTTTTATTTTTATCTTGTAGCTCCATTTTCCCACAAACATCTTTAAGTCCCCTCTTATCTGACTGTGTCATCATTTCCATGGAAGTTATATAAGCATGTAGAAAGTCTTTTAAAATTTAAGACTGTTAGCACAGCATTATACAATTTTTGACTGGGTTTTTTTTTTTTTCATTTTAGAGATTGAGCATCAACTTCTTCTCATGATGGAGCTATTTTGATTACTATCAGTCATATCTTAAGTCATTTACACAAATGCTTTTCCATAGACCAGAATGTTACTATCTTGTCTTTGATTGGTTACTGAAATATCATTCATGTCTTCTTACAGGGAGACCAAATTAGTTTATCATGCAGGCCAAATATCTCTTTTACTACTAAAGTTGATGAGCGCTAATAGAGAAACTAGTTTTTTTTGGAGACAAATTAATTAGTATGTTCTATTACATATCATATGTTCTAGGATAATTGCTGTTTAAGATGAAAATGAAGATTTGTTTTCAAGTGAGAAAGGAGAAAATAATGTTTGCGGTGTGATAAAGCATTTCAATATTTTTCTTTTAAATAGAAGGTAGCCCATAGATAGTTATTCAATAAATGAATAATTAGTATTGGCTCCCTTATAATAAGACTTCTATGGTAACCTTTCCATCAGTTCTCAGATAGGGCATCCCATGAAAATTATCAAGCTAATAGAAATGTTAGATTTTCATTTTGGCCAAAAGAATTCTGAATAGCAGTTCTCCAATCACACACACACACACACACACACACACACACACACAACACACACACACAAAACTGGCAGAACAGATTGTAGAAATTATAACTAAGCTAGAGGACATTTTCTGTTTTTAGAAGAAAATGTTACTTGTATCCAAGGAGCATTGTTGTTTCGGGTTTGGGATCCCTTTCCAAAGAAGTGTGGAGTTTTTTTCATCTCAGCCTAGAGAAGAGAGCAGTTAGGTACTGGGACAACTTTAAAGACTGCCTTTTTGGATCAAGTATAAAAGGAATGTGAGTCTTCTGGGACTTGAGCAGAGTACATTGCTCAGGTCATCTTGACCTCCAGGGATGACTAGTACTATTTCTCCCATAAAAGCTGTTTTTCTTGGACTCTCCAGGGACAAAATGTCAGAGCAAGTGGGTTCCAAAGAACCCATAGATGATCCCTTTTATTTTACAACTGAGGAAACTGAAACCAAAAATGGACAGTTATTTATTTGTTGCCCATTTGTGGAATTTTCCAGGTATTCAGACTTTAGTATTATTCTCTTTACAGTAGACCAGAAAGCCCTCATGCAGTCTCTACCCTCTGCCACAATGCTGTGAGCATATTTTTGGTTGTATAGCTACTGTGACCTGGGGCATCAATAAAAGATATCTGGGAGACAGACATCACTCAGCTGGAATTTGTACATCAGCTCTAGGGACTAGTTTTCGTTTGGGCCAGCTCTCACCCTGGTATTTAGTCACATTCAGAGTCCTTGTTCTTGCTAAGATTGAACTTCCTCTTAGGAAAATGAGGTAGTGTGTCAGAGGGTGCTAATCTATTTACTTTTAAACGGGGTCTTCACCTTCATTCATTCACTCAAGCATCCATGCATGTATTCACAGATACTCACTCAGCACATACTCTATGCCAAGCCCCATGGGAAGCACTGGGAAAGTGACACTCACAGGCTTTATTTTCTTTACTCATGGAGAGTGAAAAAATGCTTAGCCCAATCAAATTTCAAATAAATACATTTCTTCTTTTACCTGTCTTGCCTTTTAATATTGTCTTAACATTGTCTTTAATGAAAAGAAGTTTAAAATGCTAATAGAAATATGTCATCAATCTTTTCTTTTACAGTCAGATTTTTTTGTGTTTTGCTCATTTTAAAAATTAAGCAAAAAATATGAGGAGAAATTTTACAAAAGAATATACCTAAATAGACAATAAGCACATGTAAAGATGTTCCATGTTATTAGCCAGCAGAGAACTGCGAATTAAAATTATAGTAAGATACCACTATACCTCAACCCAAAGGGCTAAAATTTAAAAATTAAAATTGACAATGCCAAGCAATGGTGAGAATGTGAAACCACAGGCCCTCATACATTACTAGTAGGAGTGCAAGTTGGCAGATCCATTCTGGAAAACTGTTTGGCAGTATCTACTAAAACTAAATATATATGTAAATATACGTTACTCTATACTCCAGAAATCCCACTCTTAAGTATGTATTCCATAAAAATAAGTGTTTATGTTCACCAAAGGTATGTAGAAGAATGTTTACAGAAATTATCAATGATATTTTAAAAACATGAAAACAACCCAAATTTCCTCTAAAAATACATGTAAATAAATTATGCTATATTTATACAAAGTAATACTATAAACAATAAAAATTAATGAATACATGCACCAATCAGGTGAATCACCTAGGCTTTATGGTGAGTGAAAAAGTCAAGACACTGAACAGTGTATCATTCATTATTTCATTTATATGTAGTTCAAAAGTAGATTAAATCTAGGGTAATATATATCAGAATAAAGGGGATATCAAATGGGAAGAGCCCTACAGAAGTCCACTAATATTCTGAATATGCTCTATAAAATTGATTTTGTTGGTGGATATATGGGTATATACATATACATGTGTAAAAAATTCATTGAGTTATAGAGGTAAAAGTTACATACTTCACTGTAAGTAAGCTATACTCAATAAAATATGTTCTCTTATGCATTAAAGGAAATGAGCACATGAATTTGCAGTTGCTATAGACTTTTCTATAGGCTTGCTGAGTTATTACCTATTTCAGTAACTTTTTTCAAAATCATCCATGGACCGATTGCCAGTTGGCCTCCCTTTCTAGTGTTGACCTCTGACTCTCACCTACTCTTCTATTAAGTCACCTGTCTTCTCTTCATAAACATAAATAAAAGTCTTCTAATCATCTTACTTATAATGTCAGATTCATGGTATTTGGAATTTTTAATTTCATAGTGAAAAACAGTGTCAAGAAAATGGTCTCTCATTAAATAGTTACTCAGAATGTATAACTATTTTTTTAATGTATAGTGGGTCTGAGTAAAATATAGAAGATGCCAATTAAACCAGTATCTACAGCAGTTGAAGAAGGCTTCTTCAGAATTGTGCTGTGTTTGCTGAACTTTTGTCTCATTTCCTACTACATTTAGACAAACGTGTTAATGCTTAGTTCAAGGACTCATAGGTTTTTGGAATTGTAATAGCAAATCATAATTTAGTTTGTGTATAAATCTTCCTAATCTTGTAAAAGTGTCTCATCTTAATTTAATATCTCATCCTAAATTAATTATAATTGAATCAATCAGTATCTGAGGATTTCTGAGAGTATTTGTAACATCTCTTGGAAGAATTAATGTCTCCTGCAGGGTGTTGTGAAACAAGGGGTTTTAATCACAGCCTTTTCTTACCTTTAAGCATGCTGCAGATTCAAAGTATATATCTCAGTAGTAAAATCTAGATTTTGGCTCACAACCTAAAAAAAAGAAGAAAAAAAGTGTCCTATCCCACCAACTGACAGTGCTTCAAGCTATTAATAGGCTGAGTCCTGTATACTTGGTTCTCTGATATTTATAGAGTCTGCATTGGAGTGCATTAAATTGTAATTTTTTTCTATTCTTAAAAAAGTAATTATTGAGACTAGATTCTGCCAACAACATCTTACAAAATAAAATAATAACTTGTTATTGTTTAGGGCTACACTATTACTACTTTTGCATTGTTACTATGAGGAGTATTTTTAGTCATTTATTTCATGAAAACAGAGCATTCCATGCAGCCCATCATTACATTAGTTTATACTTACTGTACTTCCTTTAAAATTGTCTTTGTAGGGGGTACAGAATGCATATTTTCTTCAACAAGGGAATATAATGCGCTGGAAAGTCAAATCAAGAGAAAATCACTTTGGGAAATGATTACAGCCAAAGGTATAAAATTACACCCACTTCACTAATTACTGCTAATCTAATTTTATTTTTAGCTTCTAAGACAACACCCTGAAAACTCGCTTCTTCTAAATGACCTATATAAAGTTATTTTATACTCCCAATGTGCCAAAAAGAAGGAGAATCCACCTTTGAAAATAAGAGCCTTTGATCTGAGTCCCTACTTACAGCACCTCACCTCTGCTGCTAACCATAATGAAGATGTCACCTGTAAATCAATGCCAAGTAAATCAGTGCAGAGCTGCCCACCCCCCAGAGAGTAGCTGGGGGCATGGAAATGAAGACTTAAGTGCTAAGAAGGGTAAAGTTCCACCTAATCTTTCCATCTCAAACCTGGGACCCCTACCTGAAGTTTGATCTATGAGATTACTTTTGGGTTAGACATCTTGGGATTTAGAAACTTTCACCTAGTATTTCTGAGTCATAACATTAAAGTTCTATATCTTCAAAAGATTCTTGCCAAAGAAAATAAGTTTTTAGGTTGCTTGACAATAAAATCAATCCAGATGAAACTTTCATGGCACTCTTTTTTCTTGCACCCATTGTCTTTAAGTTATCTATCCAGATTAGTTCTGGCAGGCTCTTGAACAGTTCTATCAAGTTTATTATAAACATTTAAAAAATTGACTTACCATTCTGGTTAATAGCATCCTACAAAAAGTTCAAGTATTCTAGCATACCCAACATTATCTATCCTTCTTTTGTATTTTGTTTTCTATTTTGTTTCCCCATAAATACCTTTTGCTCTGACCTAAAAAAAAAAGCTTCCAGTTCTCTAAATTCTTCCCCTGTGCCAAGAACACACGTTTTCCATGACTATTTTCAAAATCAACAAAAATATAAACAACTTATTCATGTTTCTCCTCTACCTTCTTAATCTCAAAAAGGTTAGTTGCTCCCTGCTGGGTTCTGTTAGAAACTTTAGAAACCCTGCCTTTAGGTACTAATCATTTTCATTATCATTGTGTGTGTGTGTGTGTGTGTGTGTGTGTGTGTGTGTGTGTGTGTGTGTGTGTGTGTGTGTGTTAGTATGACTCTGGAACTGCAATGTCCAATGTTGTTTCTTTTCTTTGAATTTAAATTTTAATTTATTAAAATTAAAATCATAGTTTCTCAGTTGTACTACCCACTGGTGGATAGTAGATAGTCATTCTGCTATTATAGAAAGTTCTATTGAACAACACGCTCTATAAAATGAGCACGATGGGGCAGACAGTACTTTTCAATGTATGTCACAGTGCTTAGTACATAAAGACATAACCAGCAAGTGATTGTTGATTGAATAAACAAATACATGTATTTTTATATGGCAGGAAATTAGTGAATGTCAATTAATAGAAGAATTTAGTGAGTAATTACCTAAAGCACTATTAACCTTGAAAACCTGATTGTAAATCTTTTTTTTTTTTTTTTTTGGTTTTTGATGTCTTAGACCATCTTCTCTTTCCTTGATTAATAATATTTCTTAATTGATGTTCCTTCCTCACTCTAACCCTTTTCAATCTAATTTCTGCTATAGTGAGCTTTCTAAAAAATGTTACTGTACTTAACTGTATTTTTTTCTCTGCTAAAAAGCCTTGCAGTGAGACTTCTGCTTTGGGCCACACTGGAGTAACTGACACCAGACAGTCCATCATCATATACAACTAGAAAACAAAACAATATTTAGAAAACCTCAGTTTGCAAAAATTAAACAGACAGAACAATACTCTGGTCCTTGAGGGTGAGAAAGCAAACAGTAATCAAGTTTTGCCTGAAAGAACTTGAAGAACATGGTAAAAGAAGGAACCTAAGCAAAGAATGACAGCTTACGTTCTGATAAGCCAAAATAAAGAGTCCTTGTTGAAAATCCAATGCCTTCAGTAGGGAAAAAATGTTACTCCTTAGTCATATGGCTAAACTACTCCTGCAATGAAGACTACTCTAAACTCTTCTGAGCAAAGTTTACGCACAAGCCTCAGATGATTAAGCTGATCTAAAAGTAACTTAACTCTTGCCAAAATAAACTTCAATACCTTTGAATGAAAACAAATAAAAAAAACCTTACAAAAAAATTAAACACTAAGTAAAATTTTTTTTTTTTTTGAGTTGGAGTCTCACTCTGTCGCCTAGACTGGAGTGCAGTGGCCGCTTCCGGCCACCGCAGCCTCGACCTGCTGGGCTCCGGCGATCCTTCCGCCTCAGCCTTCCAAGTAGCCGGAATTGCAGGAATGCGCTACCACGCCCGGCTGATTTTTGATTTATTGTAGAGATGAGCAGTAAAATTTTTTAAATGTCTATGAGGAAGCAAGAAACTATAACCCTAAACTAAAAAATAAATAAATAAATAAACAAACAGAAACAGGTATAGAAATGTAAGTGATGAGACAGATATAATGAGATTAAGAGACAAGAACAGTCAGTATAAAACAGTCAATAAAAAATGCTTAGATAGTCACACCTGTAATCCCAGCACTTTTGAGAAGCAGAGGTGAGAGAATCATCTGAGCCTTGGGATTCGAGACCACCTGGGCAACTTGGTGAGCCCTTGTCTCTACAATTAATTTTTTTAAAAAATTGTGTGACCCTGTGGTTCCCACTACTTGTAAGGCTGAGGCAGAAGGATTGCCTGAGACCGGCAGATTGAGGCAGCAGTGGCCATGAGTATGCCACTGCACTCCAGCCTGGGTGACAGAGTGAAACTCTGACTCAAAAAAACATGCTTAGGCATTTAAAGAATAATATACTTGAGAGACTAAATTAAAACCATAAAAATTACCAAGTGGGAATTCCAGAGTTGAAATATATAACATTGAGAATTAAAGATTTACTGGATGGACTTAAAGGCAGATTGAATACTTCAGAGGAAAAGAGCAATGAACTTGAACATGTATTATTAAAAACTATCCAACTGCAACACTGAAAAAGAGAAAATAGACAGGTGTGTGCACACATACAAAATGAACAGAAATCAGTGTCTTATAGGACAATAGTGAATAGCCTAATAAACATGTAACTGTATGTTTCAAAATGGTGATTAGATGCTGCAAAATATTGAAAGAAATAATAGGTGAAAAGTTTTCAATTTTGATGAAAGCTATAAACTGACAGATTCTAGATGTACAGCAAATACCTAGCAAGCACCCAATGGATGTCAGAATCAAATTGATAGAAACCAATGACAATGAGAAAATTATCAGAAATAAGAAAAAAAGAGACATTACTTACAGAGCTACAAAGATAAGAATAATTGTTGAATTAACCTTGAAAACAATGCAAGCCAAAGATCAATAGAATAACAATTTTCGTGTGTAGGAAAAAAAATCATCATTCTGAAATTATATATCCAGTAAAAACACTTTTTAGAAATAAAAATAAAATACAAAGACTTTTCACTCAAAAAAGGTTGAGAGAATCAATTGCCAGCAGATCTGCACTAAAAGAAGTGTTAAAGAAAATTCTTCATGCTGAAAGGAAATGAAAACAGATGGAAATTTAAATCAACAGAAATATGTAAAGAAGAGTAGAATTGGTAAATATATGAAGTATAAGAGATTCTTAAAAGTTAAATGTCCTTAAAAGGTAATTATATAAAGCAATAATAATAATAATGTGTTTTAGGATTTACAACATTTATAGATTTCAACTCTATGACCATAAAAACACAAAAGATGAGAGAAATTAAAGTTTTATCTGTGAAATGGTATTACTATTCTTCAAAGATAGATTGTGATAAATTAAAGATACATATTGCTGTGTTTTTTTCTTGTAAAAATGTTTACTTTAATAGCTTTAGGAAATACAAATAGTTTTTGGCTACATGATTGCACTGTATAGTAGCAAAGAAGTCTGAGCTTTAAGTGGACCCACCTCTTCCACTAGTGCATTGTCTCCAATAGGTTATTTAAGTTAAAGATATATATTGCAAACTGAGAATAAATCACTGGAAATAAACAAAAATAATACGGCAATTGATACAACAGAGAAGAGAATAGTTAAACACTAAAAAAAATACTAAAGATTAATTTAAAAATTAGGGGGATTGGGAAAGGAGTTAAAAAGAAACAAAGATCTGTTAGGACAAATATAAAATAAATAGCAGAATGACAGACTTTAAATCATCTAATTTGATATTAGCTTAAACATAAACAGTATAAATAGAAAGGTTAAAAAGAAGAAATTGTCTTAATAGGTAATAAAGGCCAAACTATACACTGCCTATAAGAAACACTCTTGATGCCCAGACACATTCCTCCTATCCCCTTCACTTGACAGTTTAAAAATTCCTGGGTTAAGGATCTGGCAGGACTAGTTTTCCAAAACAAAAGTCATGAGGCCCAGACTTCACTGACAAGACAGGAAAAGGTGAGCAAACTAACCAAAGCCTGCCAAGAACAACTGAGACCAAGATGGTATCAAAAGTGACTTCTGCTTGTCACTGTTTGCTCATAATACATTAATTATAATGCATTCATATGCTAGAAGACACTCCCAACAGCAGTTCACAATTACCATAGCAACTCCCAAAAGTTACCCTATAGGTTTAAAAAGGAGTGTAACCTTTGGTTCCAGGAACTCCTCATCCCTTTGCCAGAAAACCCTTGAATCATCCACCTTTTGCTTAGCTTGTAATCAAGAGATAGCTGTAAAAATAAAGCCTCAGCAATGAACGACTGTTTTTCTTTCTATAGACCAGCCTGGGCTTCTCTGTCCATGGAACAGCCTGTTCTCTGTTATGTCAATAAACATGTCTTCATTTGCCAACTGAAACCCCAGCAATGCATGTGGGTTGCTCAGCCTATAGATCTATTTTTTTAGTAGACTTACTTTTTGTCTCCCTCTTAGGGTTTGCACTTGAATTTCATCCTGCATGAAGCCAAGAACCCATTTGGCCCCTCAGGCCAAACTACAATTCTGGGGTTTTCCTGCATCATCTTCATTGATGACCCTGGTAGGATCCCAACTTTGGGGTCCCCTAGCCTGTATCACTTAGACTTCACCAATCTTAAATGCTCCTTTTGCCTCAACTATTTAGACTTAAGTTTTTGTCTCACATGACCAAAATACAAGTGATATAGATCTTTAGGAATATCTACCCATACGGGTTATGACACTAACAAGAAGTGAGTTGCTCTCTCTTGTCCAAATTCACCACTTCTACTGTGAAACAATGTAGAAAACCACTATCCTAGTTGACTGCATTCGAATTTTAAGTTTATCTTATTTACAGATAAAGCATATATATTAATGTATGAGTGGTTCAGCTTCATTTATAGTAATCCTTTCCACTTTTTGGTCCTAGGGGAGGGGTAAAGAGCAGTAGAAAGTATTGTTATAAAGTGGTCTGTAATGAACTTTGACGTTGGATTAGGCCAGTAAACAATGGTTGGACCAATAAACTTTTTATGAAAATGCAATTATCTTAGGAAATTGTTAAATCTGAATGCAAGTGTGGCATTAAGACCAGAGCAATTTTTTAATTAACTTAAATAGCAAAATGTGGAGATGTGAGGAGAAATTGGACAAATAAGTAAAAAGATAAAAATTTTAAATAAGGTGACTTGGAAAAATTAAATTAGGCTGAACAAAACTCCCAGATTATGAAGCAAGTTTCAAAGGCAATGGCAGAAATCCAGATGAACCCTTAAATTTTTGTTCACTTCCATAAAGGAATGTATTGACAAGGATGAAGAGACATCCTTAGTGACTATGTGATCATCTTACCATTTGTTACCATTTGAGAAAGAATTGCATTCCAATATAAAAGTAGTAGCTGGATACTGTGACTCACACCTGTAATCCCAGCAGTTTGGGAGGCTTAAGCAAGAGAATTGCTTGAGCCCAGGAATTCGAAAACAGCCTGGGCAACATAGCAATACCTCATCTCTACAAAAAAATTTTAAAAAATTAGCTGGATGTAGTGGTGCATACCTGTAGTCCGAGGAGGCTGAGGTGGAAGGATTGTCTAAACCCGGGAAGTCAAGGCTGTGGTGAGCTGTGATGTTGCCACTGCACTCCAGCCTGGGTGACAGAGTAAGTTCTCGATTCAAAATATACGTATATAAGTAGTAATTCTCTAAAGCTGCTGAGAGCATACTACTGCTGCTACTAAAGACAGCACTTTAGAAAGTGAGTACTTGTGTGCCCTGTGCTTCTAAAAGTAATATACACCTTGGTAGAAAATTGGAAAGGGCATAGAAGTATAAAAAAGGAAAAGAAAACACACACAGCTTTATATTCATCTATACTATGAGAATAATAATAGTACCTATCTCAAAGAGTTGCTGTGAATATTAAGAGAGATAATTTATGTTAAAATCTGAAACATAAAAGGCACCTCATAGATGTAAGCTATGCTTCTTTTTAGTGTGACATCTTCATTCACATGTTAGTCTTATTTTGATTCCCCTGCAGCAAAGGGGAATATACAGAGGGTAACTCTGGCTTGATCCACAGGAGAAAGAGAGATAGATGTCCCAGTCTGGGGAAGGGAGATGGAGTATTCACACTGCACTTCCATCAGTCATTGGTTAAAGGCTGCCCATGGGGCACGGACATTCCCAGGCACTTCTGGCAAAGCAGGCTCTGCAGTCAGCCTGAGAGAACGGTCTTTCAAGAGAGATGCAGAAGCTGGCTTTGGGAGGGAAACCACACTAGGTATGGTGTGCACAAAAATGGTGAAGGAATCTGAGGGATGTGGATAAAGTGGCCGCTATAGCTCCCTTATTCTTCCTTTTCTATGCTTGCTTATGTTGTTTGTTTATATCATTAAAAGAACATTATAAAATACATACATTCCTCATAGAATTTAAGGTCCACTGAAGAAAGAGTTTGGGGTTTTTTTTGGTACCAGGTAATTCTCCTAGACCTAGAACAATGTTACATGGTTGGCATTCAGTGTTTGTTGAATGAATACAACTTTGTGATCTGCTTTTATCCTTCAACATTATATTATGAGAATCTTTTTCAGAAAATATAATTCTTACTTTTAACATTTTCTTCATATAGTACTCCTAATTTATAAGACAATTTGTATTTTGATATAATATTCACTGTTATAAATAAGCTTCTTTTTACATAAATTTTTGCTTTTTACATAGATTTTTCTGCCTTCTGATCATTTCCTCAACAGATTCACAGCAATAGAATTATTAGGTGAAATCATACTCATGATTTTATAAAATAAGGTTTTTCTTCTTTCAGATATTTTGACAAACACCATCAGCAATATTGACTCTGAGGTGACCCTGAACTAAGTCATTGGCAGCTAAAAATATTAGGCAGATCATATTCTGAACTCAGTCAATTCTCTGTAAAGCAATAAAGTTGTCAAAACTTCTGGTCAGAAGAGGGTCTTGAACTTTCAATATATGATATATTTGGAACAAACATGACACATGTCTTAATAACCATCAAATGTCAAGACCAAATGTCAGGTAGGGCTCTGTCCACAGGCATCAAAGCCACACAGGCCAACAGCTCAGTGTCCCTGGACTGGTTATGTGAAGATGCCCGCTGACACCAGGATGCCCATGTATCCCCTGCTTGATGAGCAGAGAAGGCCAGTATTGCATATTTGAAAATGCTGGAGGCTTGTGTCCCTGAAGACAGTAGTGTGTGATTGGCGGTTTCAGATCACTCTGATTATATATTGACTCTGTCCTTTTGATAGCAGCTGCCAGATACCACTTGCGGGGTTTACATCCTGCCATCTTCTCCACCAGGTCAGCATGACATTTTTGTTCAAAGGGAGTCAGCCCATCTCTGATTGCTGCATACCACTGGGCTCTGGCGGCTTCCACCCTTGCCCCATCTATTGGAATCTGAGCCATTCCATTTTTTTCCCCCAATATGTACATGACTCTGTTCATTCTACAATGCAGACACAGTTCTCTGAATTTCATGTCAGATAACTGACCCTCAGTAAAATCAGGAATGCTACCTCAAAAGAAAAAAAAATCTATCTATTCTAAGAATACCTTACAAATAAAATATAGATTTTCTGGCAGCAGTAGACAAATTAGCCAAACTAGTTTCACTATTCGGACTTCTTATTTTTCAGAGTCTAGCAATTTATATTCCAAAGTTCATGAAAATAGGAAATGTCATGCACCATTTTATGTATATATGCAAACATAGCATCTATGGTGTTTGGTATATGAGAAGTTCCTTGTAAATACCTCCTGATTTAAGTGAAAACAAGTTAATTACAGTTATTTGTTAGAAGAAATTGTATTCCTTTGCGAGATGTGGCCAAAGCAGCCAGCTGAATGACTGATGTTTTTCACTTTTCAGAGTATACTGGCTTTGTGTGGCGAGGACTTCGGTCTCTTAGGTCTGATTCCATCTGCAGCCCTCTAAGCACTGTATCAATGCCCCTTTCAGCTCTCCTGAAAACTTCCATGAAGTTGAGTTCTGGCTAAGCTTTTAGATTGCTTTATGGCATTCTTTTCTTTCTTTGCACAGATTGTCAGTATGTACTTTCTCTAAGCTTAAATAAACTACTTCTTTGCTTATAAGAAGTCATGTACAGTATATTGTGTTTCTCAAGGGTAATATTCATCCTTCTGGATATATTCCCCAAATGAGAGAACTGTCAACATCTGTTTCTGGCAAGCTAAAAAAGAAAAGGGATATCAGAGCCAGCAACTAGCTTCCTGCGGGAATAATTCCGGGTTTGTACACCTCCTTGACTATTAATTTATAAACATGCTAACTATATTATTCTCCCCATCAAAAATTCATGCCAGTTTTGAGCAGTCTTAGGGAAACACAAACAACATATAGTAAATCTAGAATCAAATCCTCAAGCTTCTATTAAATGGAAGAGAGGCCAAAGAAAATTGTCATATTGTCTGTTATGCATTTAAAATTTAAATTTTATTTTTAAATGTTGCATAAATTGAGCTGATACCTTAGAAGCCAATTAATTTAGCTTGCTCCTCCCTTCTCCAGATGTAATAAGAAAATCAAGCCAGAGGTGAGTGGCAGCTAGTAGAACTGGTTAGGTAGAGTCCAGAAAATATATTATGCAAAGTGAAGTCTGAGTACTGTGAAGTACAGATAACCACTAAATTTTGACAGAAGTCA
The DNA here is from genome assembly GCA_027257055.1 of Cephalopachus bancanus. NCBI lineage: Eukaryota > Metazoa > Chordata > Mammalia > Primates > Tarsiidae > Cephalopachus > Cephalopachus bancanus. Next base: position 7,637,904 of record JAPVLO010000009.1, on the reverse strand, counting down.
AGATTTGAAATCCAAGGCGCTAGGCTCTATGCATGGAGCTTGCTGGTCTTGGTAGCCAAGACAAAACCAAAGAAGAAGAAGACCAGGAACTAGTCAAGGAAGGTCAGAGCAGATAGTTTTCTTAGAAAGCAAGCAATAGAGAAAGTGAGGGAGTTGGAGGCCATATGAGTTTTTAAATTATTTATTTAATTGACAAGCAGAAATTGTGTATATCACATACAACATGATGTTTTAAAATACGTGCTTTGTATGATGGCTAAATAGAGCTAATGGCCACCTAAGTGATTGATGTTAACATGGTGAATTTTCTTTTTCTCAGTACTTCCATAGATCTTACTGGGCATGGATCATAGGAGTGAAAAGAAGGCAGTGGCAGCCAGAAAGAAAGTCAAGTAGTCTTTGGTACACATCAGAGCTAGGAACTACATATGGTGGGAGCGGGCAAGGCCTGGAGAATAAACAATCTTTTGGAGGAGGTCCCAGCAGCTGGGGAAGTCCGAAAAGATGGCAGAACCTGCTGTCCAGGGGGTTTGGCAACAGGTAGAAGATAGAGGTCCCGGCCGGCAGGTGGTACATAGAGAAGGGCCAAAGGTGAGCTGTAGGTGGCTCCTTGGCAGGTGGGCAGAACAATGGACAAGGGCATGTTGGCAGCAGCAGACTAAGTCCCAGGCTTGAGGAACTGGGCTCAGACGTACTTTTGTCTTTAAAACAATTGGGGCTGGCAGGCAGGAAAACAAGCAAGAAATGAGAGGGAAAACAGGGACCTGATTCTTGTAGCTCAGCAGAAAGTTGGGCCTCAACACTGGGAATCAAGGAAAATATTCAGGATTGGAGAGAGGGGCAGAAAGAGCAAACTTAATGTAAAGCCTCAGCACCGGAGATGTTTTGATTTCTCATTCAAGGACCAAGGGGATCACAGAAACTACTGCAAGAGGTGTCTTTTTATTTTGAGGACTTATGGCAGTGAAATGGTGAAAAACTAGTTAACAGACACCAGACATAAAGTTGGGAGATGCAGGATGCAGAGAGCAAGATAGTACACAGATCTCAACTGGAGCTGGGATAGAGACTAGAGCCTTGCGGAGGAAGTCCTTATAGTACCCACTCTCGTGTAACAATGTTCTTACTTTTCTTTGCATCCAGGTTTGTAGTAGTAGATGCAATGGCATGCTCTGGAATTTGCAGGACCATATGCATAATCGTCAGGTTCCCAGTGCTGTTTTTTTGTTGTGCTTTTTTTAAAATTGATAATGTTTGATTTATGCTGGAGAGTGGTTGCTTTAAAAACATATCCTCGAAGATGAGTTGGTTGAGAAATTGAGGTTTTGCTTCTGGAATCTCTATCCTGTTCCATTGGTCTATATAGCTGTTCTTGTACCAATACCAGGCTGTTTTGATTATTATAGCTTTATAATAAAGTTTAAAGTCTGAGTGTGTGATTCTTCCTGCTTTGTTTTTTTTTTTTTTTTTGCTGAGAATTGTTTTGGCTATTCGAGGTCATTTATGTTTCTATATGAATTTCTGTATTGTTGTTTCTAGGTCTGAGAAGAATGATGCTAGTAATTTAATGGGTATTGCATTAAATCTGTAGATTGCCTTGGGTAGTATGGACATCTTAACAATGTTGATTCTTCCAATCCATGAGCATGGAATATTTTTCCATTTGTTTGTGTCATCTTTGATTTCTTTGAGCAATGTTTTGTGGTTTTTGTTGTAAAGGTCTTTCACGCCTCTGATTAGGAAGATGCCAAGGTACATCCTTTTTTGTGTGTGTGGCTATTGGGAATGGGATTGTGCTTTTTATTTGGATTTCTGTTTGTTTGTTGTTGGTGTATAAGGAATGCGACTGTCCTTTGCACTTCTATTTTATACCCTGAGACTTTGTCAAAGTCCCTTATCAGTGCAAGGAGGTTTTTGACAGGTTATCTTAGGTTTTCAAAGTATAGAATCATGTCTAAAAGGTCTAAAATTCAACCTTTCATACAACTCCACAACTTGCCCTACTGGGAATATATCTGGAGGAAGTCAGATCACTGTATGAAAATATACCTGCACACGCATATTTATTGCAGCATTATTCACAATAGCAAATACACGGAACCAACCATGCCGCCCATCGAAAGAGGACTGAATTTTTAAAAATGGTATATGAGCCGGGCTCAGTGGCTCAGTCTGTAATCCCGCGCCTTTGGGAGGCTGAGGTGAGTGGATTGCCTGAGCCCGCGGGGTCGAGACCCACCTGGGCAGCAAGACCTCATCTCTACAATAAAAAAAAAAAACAAAAAAAAAAAACAATCAGCCGGGCATGGTAGCGCATGCCTGTAATTCCAGCTACTTGGAAGGCTGAGGCGGAAGGATCGCCGGAGCCCAGCAGTTCGAGGTTGCGGTGGCCAGGAGCGGCCACTCCACTCCAGTGTGGGCAACAGAGTGAGACTCCAACTCAAAAAAACCCAAACAAACAAACAAAACAAACAAACAAACAAAAAACAAATAAACAAAAAAATGGTATATGTACATGATGGAATATTATGCAGTCATAAAGGACAAAATTATGAGCTTCACAGCAGCTTGGATGTATAATACTGAGTGATCTATCTCAGAAACAAAGAACTGAGTACTACATATTCTCACTCATAAGCAGACTTGACAATTATCATAATACTATAAGAAGAGGATTAGCAGTAATAAGAAACTGTCAGGGGAGGTGGGGGCGAGATTGGCAGTAGTGAGAAACTGCCAAGGGAGAAGGGGCACACCTCATTATCAAGAGTACCTGCATAATGAACATTTGTTTACCTAACCCTGAATTGTACCCCACATCTTTAAAATAAAAAAAGAAATATACTCAAACTTTTTCATTTTCTTTCCATTAAGAGGTGTAGCCTAAATCCTCTCCTTGAATATGAGTGGCCTTAAAAGACTCGCTTCCACAGAAAGGAATGCAGAAGAGGGGCACTGCATGAATATGATAGAAAATGTGATGCAGATTCCTTCTGGCTCTCTTTTGGAACTCTTGTTCTTGCAAACTATCTTCTGTGCTGTGAAGGCCAGGTCACATGGAGAGATCATGTGTAGATTACATTTCCCACTAAGGTCCCAGCCAACAGCTGGCATCAACAAATAGACATATGCAGGAAGAAGTTTTATAGATGACTCTTGACTCAGCCACCATCTGACTTCAGCCACTCATGAGACCTAGCTTAGTTTACTCAAACCCCCAAATCATGAAATCATGATGATGTTGATGGTGATGATGAAGATAAATAAACAAATAAATAAATATTATACACCACTATGCTTGGTATTATTTGTTACACAGCAACAGATAACTAAAAATATTTTGATACCTGAAACTGAGATGCTATTTTAACGATAACTGAAACATGTGGTGTTAGCTTGGGACTGTCAGATATAACACAAATGAGCCACAACTTACTGGGTTCAAAAATAGAGATGTTTTCTCATTTCTAACTTCTCCGGGTGGTAAATGACTTTTCTTGCCATTTTTTCAATTGTAAAAGGATAATATTCACTCTTTCCTAATTAAGTACGATAATAACTGGTTTTCCTAAGATGTTTTTTATTAGGTCAAGGAAGTTTCCTTTGATTCTTGGTATGCAGATAATCTCTAATGTGAATGGAAACTATGTTTTGTTTAATGCATTTTCCTCATCTATTGAGAGTTTTCTGTGTATGTTTTGTTTTCAGTTTGTTGATAGATGAGTGTACAAAATGAATTCCTGATGTTAACCAACCTTGTATTCTTGAGTTAAGCCCAACTCGATTATGTTGTATTATCCTTTAATGTATATTGTTGTATTAAATCAGGCAAAAATGTACATTTATGTTTTTTTAAAAAAGGTTATTGCTTTATGTCTTTTCTTTTCTTGTGATTTTTCTCCCCCTGATTATTGTATCAAGGTAATCCTAGTATTATAAAATGTACTCAGAAATGATCTCTCCTCCTCTATTTTCTGGAAGAGTTTATTGATATTGCTTCTTCTTTAAATGTTTAGTAGAATTCAAGAGTGAAGCCATCTGAGCCTGCAATTTTTTGTGAAATTTATAATTACAGATTCAATAGACGTAGCACTATTTAGGTGATCTCATTCTTCTTGAGTGAGCTAAAATAGTTGTGTCTTTCAAGGTGTCTGCCCTAAGTTTTTTAACTTAATGGCACGACATTATTCATAATGTTTTCATATTACTTTGTAGTGTCTGTCGGTTTTGCAGTTATGTTCCATTGTCATTTCTGTTTTTTATAACTTTACCCTTCTCTTCCTGATCAGTATGGTTAGAGGTTCATCTATTTTATTGATTTTAAAAAACTGGCTTATTTAATTTTTACTATTGTTTTTCTATTGTTGATTTTTGTTCTTATTGGTTAGTCCTTAATGCTGTTGACTGTTTTAATATGTTTCTGTCTTTCTTGTGGCTAGCATATATAATTATTCTAAAAATATAAGCATTTAATGTTATAAAATTCCTTGTATGCTGCAATGCTGCATACTAGGAAGTTTAATAGATTTTAAAATTTCCATTTAGTGCATATTTCTAATTCATTTGTGATTTCATCTTTTTGTTGTTTAAGATTTTCTAAATTTCTAAATATTTGAGGCTGTACAGTTTTTTTTTAATTGTTGTTTCTACTTTAATTCTGCTGTGGTCATTAAATCTCCTTTTAAATGTCTTGGAGCATATTATATTGTCCATAATGTTGTCTATTTTAATGCATAATTCATAAGAACTTGAAAAAATATGTCTTCTGCTATTGGTGGGTGGATTGTTCTACAAATATGAATTTGTTTATGGTGGCTTAAAGTGTTGTCCAAGTTTTCTTATCATTACTGGTATTCTGTGTAATAGGACTTATACATACTGAAAGAAGCATGTTGAAATTCCCAAATACAATTTTGAATTTCTTTATTTTTCTTTTTATTCTATAAGTTTTATCTTTTATATGTTGAAGTGCTGTTATTGGTTGAATACATACTTAAGAAAGTTTTGTTCTCTTGAAAAATATCTTCTTTATCATAATGGAATGTTGCTTTTTAAAGCTGGAAATAATCTCTGTCCTGCAATCTATTTTGTTATTAATATAGCTGTTCTTTCTTTTGATTGGTGCTTACATATATATACTTCAGCATTTTACTTCTTACCTATCTGTTTGTTATTTAAAACTATTTTCTTGTAGACAGAATATAATTGGGTTTTGCTTTTTAAAAAATTCAATCTGACAATCTACGCTATTTTAGTAGTGTTTAGATTATTGAAATGTAATTTAATTAATAATATTTCTAGGTTTAAATCTATCATCTTGTTATTTGTTTCTATCTGTTCTTTATTTTCTTTGTCTTCTTCTTCTGCTTTCTTTTCAACTGAATATTTTTTCTTGTGTTATTTTATCTCCATCATTGATTTACTAGCTAAGCTGTTTTATTTACTCATTTTTATTTATTAATCTACAATTTAGAATAAATAATTTAAGTATATCATAATCTACTGTCAAATATTATACCATTTCATGTGTACTTTACTGCCTTTTGGGTGTGACTGTGCATTTTATTTTATTTTTTGCCATATATTAACTGATATGTATGCTATCAAGGCCATAAACATTGTTCTTAATTTTGGTTTAAAAATAAGTTATCTTTTAAAGAAGTTTTTTATGTGTATAATATCCTTCTCTTTTATTTTCCTACATATTTACTATTATGGTATTTATAATTTTTTGTGAAATCCAAGTTTCCATCTGCCAATATTTCCTTTTGCATAAAGAACTCCCTTTAAAATTTCTCTAATTCAAAATTGCTGGCAATGAATTATCTCAGTTTCTTTTATTCTAAAAAAGTCATTATTTGCTCTTACTTTATAAAAGGTATTTTACTTTGTTAGAATTGTAGACTGATTATTTTTTATTTCAGTACTTTAAAGATGTTGCTTATTTTCTTCTAGCTTACATAGATTCTGACAAGATATCTACTATAATTTTTATCTTTGATCATTTGAATGTGTTATATTGTGTTATGTGGCTGATTTAAAGTTTTTTACTCAATCTCTGACTTTCAGTAATTTTGTTATGATGTGCATTTGTGTGGTTTTCTCTGCTTGGGTTTTATTAATTTTTTTAATCTGAAGTCTATACTTTTATCAAATTTGGAAAAATTTTAGATATGATTCTTATTTTTTTATTATTCTCTATTCTTTCCTTTCTCAGCTCACTTTCTGAGTCTTTACTTATCATAATTCAGACTGTTTGATGTTGTCCTACGGGTCACTGATGATCCTTTCATTTGAGCCCTTATCCTGCTGTGCTTCATTTGAAAAGTTTTATCCGTTTTTTTTTCCAAGATCAGAAACATTTTTTTCTGCAGTGTCTAATGTGTTAATTCCATCTAGTTCATTTTTATTTTTTAATTTTTTTAATTTTTTTGAGTTGGAGTCTCACTCTGTCACCCAGACTGGAGTGCAGTGGCCCCTCCCGGCCACCGCAGCCTCGACCTGCTGGGCTCCGGCGATCCTTCCGCCTCAGCCTTCCAAGTAGCTGGAACTACAGGCGTACGCTACCATACCCGGCTAATTTTTTTATTTATTGTAGAGATGAGGTCTTGCTGCCCAGGCGGGTCTCAACCCGTGGGCTCAGGCAATCCACTTACCTCAGCTTCCCAAGGTGCAGGGATTATAGGCTGAGCCACTGAGTCCGGCTTCATTTTTATTTTAAATATATATATTCTCAATTCTACACATTCCGTTTTTAATGCATTTTACATTTCTCTCCTCATTATGTTCATTTATTTTCTCTACCATATCAAATGTATTTTGCATATTTGTAATTAGTGTTTTTATGTTTTGGGGGGGTTTTGGTCTTTTGGGAGGGATAAATTATTTTATCTCTGTCTTTTCTGGGTTTCTATTTACTTTATTTTCTGCCTGATAATAGTTTATAATTTCTGATCTCTTTTCCTGTTTAACAATTTTTTTTTTTTTCTTTTTGAGTCGAAGTCTCATTCTGACACCCAGGATGGAGTATAGTGACACAATCATGGCTCATCACAGTCTTTCCCTCCTGGGCTCAGACAATTCTTCTGCTCCAGCCTCCCAAGTAGCCAGTAGCTGGGACTACAAGCATGTGCCACCATGCCTGTGTTTAGCAATTTTTTATTTGATGCTATACATTGTGTTTTACTTACTAGATGCTGGGTTTTAATGTGCTTTGCATAGATTGGAAACTTTTATGGTATTAACTTGATTTACTCAGAATAGTTTGGTACTTTTGAGACTTGCTGTCAAGTATTGTGAAAATGATTTTAAAGCAGCTTTAATCTTGGGCTAATTTAGGTCCTTTAACTAAGATGCAATTCTTTGGAAAACTCTATACTATAGTCTGTGCATTATGAGTTTTTTAAAATCAGGCAAAAAGTCTTCCAATTCATGTGTGAGCTCCAGAAATTATTTGACCCATTGCTTTCTGACAGTTTTTTCTTTGATCTGAGATATTAATAGTTTCCCCTTAGAATACAGAGATTTGTATACAACCAAAAACTTGAAGGACTCTCTCTCTCTTCCAGTCTATTGTGATTTCTCTTAGTGTAACTCTCTCCTTTTTGATATTACATGCCAAAAATATTTCACCCATTTTGGTATTTCCAAATTCCAATTTCTCTCTCTTACGTGACAAGACTCACATGTTTTAACTTCTGCTTCTTGTACTGGAAACTGCTTCTAGGCAATAAGCTGAGAAAATCATAGGACTCATTTCCTTTTTTTCTACATTTTCAGGAAACATAGACCTGTATTGCCTATTTTCCAATACCGAAAACTATTTTTTCATTTATATTTCTTGGTTGTATAGTTGTTTAGGTTAAAAAAGGAAATCTGGCGCTTACCATTCCACCAGGAGCAAAAGTGCTCCCCATATTGATTAAATCTACATTGTTTATCATTGCCCCAAAGGTCCTGTTAGTCTGATACCTGCCTAGATATCCATAATTTTTTCCTTAATTGGGGTCTCTCTCTGTCACCCAGAGTGGAGTCCAGTGACAGGATCACAGCTCATCACACCCTGAATTCCTGGGTTCAAGCAATCCTCTCATCCCGGGTTCCCAAAGTGTGGGATTACAGGTATGAACCACCACTTGCAGCCAATCTCCATAATTTTATAACACTCTCTCTTTATAGCAGTATGTTGCTGATACACTGACCTCTTTTCTGTTTTTGAAACAGCCCAAGCACTTTAGGGTTTCTACCTAGAATGTACTTCATCCAGCACATCCCATGGATTATTAATATTAATACTTCTTGTCATTTTTCAGAACACAGCTCAGATGTTGCATTTCCAGATAGCATTTTCCAGGTGTCTGTTATATCAAAATCAATACAACTGACTATCGCAGTTATTTTACTTCTTAATGTCCAGTAATTGTTTTTTCATTTGATTTATTTATCAAAATCAAAGATATTCTCTATTCTCTTTAATGGTGCTTCTCCAGCAGTACTTAGAATAGTGTCTTTCAAATATTAGTCAATTCATGTAATTTTTAAATTGATACATAAATTACATATAATGAATATTCAGATCCTAAGGATATACTTTCATTTTCATGAATGTATACTATATAAATGTGTCCCCTAAGATTATAGCCTCCATGCCCTGAGTCAATATATTTTTGTTCATTATAAATTACCCAGTCTTTCATAATCTGTTATAGAAACACAAAACAAACAAAGGCAAAAAGTTGGTACTAGAAGAAAGTGGAGTGTGGAGTGTAGCTTTGGAACTGGATAATGAGCAGATGCTAGAAGAGTTTGGAGGAGAAAGATGGAAAAATACTATATTGCTGTGAATGGAACATTAAGGGAAATTCTCGTGAAGGCTTGGAAGAAGAGAAGAGCTGTAGGGAAAGTCTGAAACTTTTTAGAAATTACCTAAGTCATTGTGATTAGAATTTTAATAGAAATGTGGATGGTAAAGGCAATGAATGAAATTTCAACGGAAATGAGAAACAATAGTGTTAGACTGAAGGACAGGCCAACATTATTATTAAGTGACATAATTTTGTTGAATTGTGTTCACATTCAATAATTTTGTGAAAGATAGAATGTAAGAGAAATGAACAGGATAACCAGCAAAAACAAATATCTAAGCAGCAAAGCATCCAGGGGGCCGCATGTTTTTTTAAAACTGCATATGGAGCCAGGCTGGGTGGCTCAGCCTGTAATCCCGCGCCTTTGGGAGGCTGAGGTGAGTGGATTGCCTGAGCCCGCGGGTTCGAGACCCGCCTGGGCAGACGAGACCTCATCTCTACAATAAATCAAAAAATCAGCCAGGCATGGTAGCTCATGCCTGTAATTCGGCTACTTGGAAGGCTGAGGCGGAAGGATCTCCGGAGCCCAGCAGGTCGAGGCTGCGGTGGCCGGGAGCGGCCACTGCACTCCAGTTTGGGCGACGGAGTGAGACTCCAACTCAAATAAAATAAAATAAAAAATAAATAAATAAAACTGCATATGGTAAAATGCAAGAAGAAAAAAACAATTTAAAGATGGAATTTATAATTAAAAGATAATCAGAATTCAGGGATTTGATATATTCTCAGCTTAGCAGCGTGATAGAGAATAAAGGAGCATTTTCAGGAGAGAAAACCAATGATGTGGTCCAACCATCTGATAAGGATATTAGTATGGAAAAAAGCAGAAGCTATTCATTAGGATAATGGAAGAATTATGGAAGGCACTTTAAAGATTACCAGTTCTGTCTCTTCTATTACAATCCCAGAGTGTCAAAGCCTGAGGGAAGGAAATATGTCAAAAGAGAGGCTTGGGGCACCTTTAGAACATTGGGACTTACCACCCACAGCCACCTCCAATTTCTGCTTCCCACATTCTGGTGCAGTGATCCTCAGCCACCCCAGTCATGGCTCAAGGGGGCCCAAATACAGCTCAACCCATTGATTCAGAAGGTAAAAGCTGTGGCCTCCATATGGTACTAATTTTGCAGGTTAGCAGAATACAAGCGCTGTGGGGACATGGCTTCTTCCACCTAGATCTCAAAGGATGTTATAAAAACCTGGGGACCCAGGCAGAAACTTGTCACAAGGGTAGCCCCATCACGAAAGCCTCCACTAGGGCATTGTCTTGTGGATCCACAAGGGTAGAACTACTGACGAGATCCCCAAATTGTAGAGCTACTAGCATGAAACACAAGCTGGGAGAGTTGCAGGCATGAGACTCTAACCATGAATGCTGCTATGTGGGCTGAGCCCAGCAAAGTCATAGGGATGGGGTTTTCTGAGACCTTGGGGACCCAAACCCTATTTTGTTTGTCCAGGAAGTAGGAAACGAAATAAAAGATTATTCTGGTCTTAAGATTTAATGGTGGCTACCCTGTTGGTTTTAGACTTACTTGAGGCCTGTTGCCCCTTTCTCCTTCCTTTTTTTCTCCTTTGGAATGAGAATACCTATCCTGTGCCTGTCCTGCTATTGCATCTGGAAGTAGATAACTTGTTTTTATTTCACAGGTTCACAGCTGGAAGAGAATTTGCCTCAGGATAAATGGTGCCTCGAGTCTCACCCATATCTGGTTTGGATTAGAGTCTAGACTTTGGACTTTTGATTTGGTGACGGAATGAGTTAGGACTTTGGGACCATTAGGATGGAAGAAATGTATTTTGCATGTGAAAAAGACATGAATTTTGGGGTCGGGTGGAATGCTGTGATTTAGATGTGTTACCCAAAAAAGCATTTGTTGGAAATTTAATCTGAATGAAACAATGTTCAGAGGTGAAACCTTTAAGAGGTAATTAGGCCATGAAGGCTCCATCCTCATTATTGGATTAAGGTCATTATCTAGGGCATGCATTCATTATAAAAACCAGGTTTGGCATCTCTCTCTCTCTCTCTCCCCCTCCCCCTTCACTCTCTCCCTTTCTCTCTTTCTCTATCTCTCCCTTTGTCTCTCCCTCTCTCTTTGCCTGTCCACCATGAGATAATACAACAAGAGGACATTTATCAGATGCCAATTCCTTAATCTTGGACTTATCAACCTCCAGAACCATGAGCCAATGAATTTCTGTTCATTATAAATTGCCCAGCCTCAGATATTGTTATAGTAGAACAAAGACAGCAGACCAAGACATCCATCCATATATATCTCCATCTTTCCAGAAGGTTCTTTTGTGCCCCTGTGTATCAATTACCTATGACAAAACAACTATTATTGTGATTGCTATCACTATAGAAATCTATTGTCTATTCTAGAATTTCATATAAATGCAGTAATGCAGAATGAATATTTTGTGTTTGATTTCTATCACTGAGTATAATATTTTAAATATTTTCATACATGTTGTTGCATATATTAGCAGATTACTTCCTTTTATTATGAGTATCCCATTGTAAGAATGAATTGATTTATCTATTATTCTATTGAAATAATGGTGGAGATCAAGATTGTTTCCTGTTTGGGGGCTATGATGAGTTAAGCTGATGTATACTTTTTTGTACAAGGCTTATGATAGACTAATGTTTTCATTTTCCTTGAATCTATACCTAGGAGTAAAATTGATGGATCATAGGGTATATATGTACTTAACGTTTTTAGAAACTGACAGTTTTCCAAAATGGTGGTATAATTTTACATTTCCACAACCAGTGAATCAGAGTTTCAATTGTTCTATGTCCTCTGCAAAATTTGGTGTTTTCACTCTTTTTGATTTGGTAACTTGTCATTCTGGTAGGTTTGTAGACAGGCATCTCTTGGTCTATTTAATTTGCATTGTCTTGATGAGTAAAGATATTGAACACCTTTTTATGTGCTTAATAGCCTTTGCATATATTCTTTTTCAAAGTGTCTATTTAAGTCTTTCACCATTTTTATTGGACTTGTTTCCCTCTTCATTTTTAAATTACAGTATTTTTAACATACTGTGAAATGCTATCTTCTATTCTTAATTTGCTGATAATTTTATGCATAGCTATTAAATTTTGTTAAATGTTTTTGTTTATTTCTATTAAAATAATCATATGATTGCTTCCTTTTATAATTTGTTAACATGATTAAATATGTTGATTTTAAGATGTTAAATTAATCCTAGATTCCTAGGATAAACCCAAATTGATCATAGTATATTATCTTTATATACAGAGATTTAATTTGCTAAAATTCTGATTCAATTTTTTTCATCTTTGTTCATGGGCAATATTGGTCTATAATTTTATTTCGTTTTTGTTTAGATTTTGTCTTACTTTTCAATTAGAATTTTAATGGCCTCAAAAAAAGTCTTGGATTTAGTCCTGCCTCCACTATTTTCTAAAGGAATTTGTTTATAATTGACATAATTTCTTCCTTATTAAATAAAATAACCAAGAAAGCCAATGAACCTGGAATTTTCTACGTGGGAAATGTTTAATTACAAATTCTTTTTCTTTGCTATCTAGATTTTCTGTTTTATCTTAGTAAATTTTAGTAATTTGTATCTTTCCTTTATCCTTTCTTTTTTTTCCTTGATCAGTCATGCTAGAATTGCTTTTTTTTTTTCTTTTTTTTTTTTGTGGTTTTTTTGAGTTGGAGTCTCACTCTGTCGCCCAGACTGGAGTGCAGTGGCCTTCCGCCTCAGCCTTCCAAGTAGCTGGAACTACAGGTGCACGCTACCACGCCTGGCTAATTTTTTGATTTATTGTAGAGATGAGGTCTCGCCAAGTTGCCCAGGCGGGTCTCAAACCCGCGGGCTCAGGCAACCACTCACCTTGGCCTCCCAAAGCGCAGGATTACAGGCTGAGCCACCGAGCCCGGTGCTTTTGTTTTTTTAATTAACTTTGTCAATCACATTTTGGCCTTGTGGAAAATCTCTACTGTTTTTCTCTTCAATTTCATTGAATTTCACCCTAATTTATATTATTGTCTTTCTTATATTTACTTTATGTTTAATTTATTCTTTTACTTCTATATTCCTTGGGTAAAAGTAAAGGTCATAGTTTTGCCTTTTTCCTCTTTTCTTATATATCACTTTCTAAAATATTTCTATGACATATTTGTTTATAAGTAATATTTAAATAAATATAATTTTAGATGGAGTTTTTTCTAAGGATTGCTATTTTCATTTCACACATTTTATTTTTTTGTTTTCAATAATTTAAAGTTTATATTTTCTAATTTTCAATAAATTTAACTTAAAAGTATTTATCTTATAGTCGTTGCTTTCTTATTTAACATCATTGTGGTTCACAAACATACTCTTATAATTTCAGACCTTTGAAATATATTGAGGTTTGCTTTATGGTACAGCACGTGGTCATTTTGAGTCAATATTTCATTTTCACTTTACAAAACACATGTATTCTGCTTGTGTTGGGTGTATCGTTCCACAACTACCAATCAAGTCGATTGGATGATAGTGTAGTTTAAATCTTTTATATCTTTATTAAATCTTATTTACTTACTAGTTCTATTACAGAGAAAGCTAGATAAAGTTTCCAATTATACTTGAGGATTCATCTATACTTCCTAAAATGCTTTCCCTTTTTTATCTGAGATCTTTGTTTTTGGATGCATATGCATTTTATAATATTGAGGGTTTTTTTAATAATTCAGAGTTTTATTGTTATGAAATTATTTTTATTTGTGGTTATACTCTTCATCTTACAGTTTACTTGACCTGATATTGATATAAATAGTGTATACATGCTATTTTCTGTTATTGTACTTTTTTTTTTTTTTTGAGTTGAAGTCTCACTCTGTTACTCAGGCTGGAGTGCAGTGGCATGGTCACGGCTCCCCAGTGTTGAACTGCTGGGCTCCTGTGATCCTTCTGCCTCAGCCTTCTTTTTTTTTTTGAGTTGGAGTCTCACTCGGTCGCCCAGACTGGAGTGCAGTGGCCGCTCCCAGCCACCGCAGCCTCGCCTGCTGGCCTCCAGCGATCTTTCCGCCTCAGCCTTCCCAGTAGCCGGAATTACAGGCATGCGCTACCACGCCCGGCTGATTTTTTGTAGAGATGAGGTCTCGCTGCCCAGGCGAATCTCGAACCCGCGGGCTCAAGCAATTCACTCACCTCAGCCTCCCAAAGGCGCAGGATTACAGGTTGAGCCACCGAGCCCGGCTTGCCTCAGTCTTCTAAGTAGCCAGAACTACAGGCACGCTACCACCCCTGGCTAATTTTTTCTTTATTGTAGAGACAAGGTCTTGCTGAGTTGCCCAGGCTGTTTTCGAAACTGTGGGCTCCGGCAATCCACTCATCTCAGCCTCCCAAAGTGCTGGATTACAGGTTGAGCCACCAAGCCTGGCCTGTTATTCTACTTTCAATGTGTTTATGATTTAACTGAATTTTTTATAAGTAGCATGTAGTTAGGTTTCCTTTTTTATACAATTATTTTAAATATCGAGTCCATTTATATTTGCTGCATTTATTAATACATCATTATTTCCGTTTATCACATTTACTTTTGATTTTTATTGGCCCACTGTTCTTTCTTATCTTTTTCTCTGTTTCTGTCTTTTTATTTTTTATAAGGAGTTAATAAAACAACTTTAGTATACATGTAAACTCTTCCAATAAATTTTTATTTATGTCTCTGTGGTGTTTTTAGTTGTCAGTTTATTTATTACAAAATGCATCTTTAACTTATCACATCCTATATTCAAAAAGTATTTTATTGTGTCATAAAAAATGAGAACTTTACAGCTATATATATGTATATATAATTACTGTGCCTCATTTTGTGTTCTTGTCATATATTTTAGCTCTTCATGTACTATAAAACTCATGTTCATATTTTATTATCTCTACTTTAAATAATCAATAGTTTTTAAAGGAGATTTAAATATATATATATATATACAAAAGCAGAAATAATTTTTTAAAGATATTTTATGCTTACTGACCTCTTTCTGGGTATCTACATTCCTTTCTTTAGAGTCAAGTTTATATCTAATAATATGTCCTTTCTGGATATAAAACTTTCTTATTCATTGTTATGTTATAGTTGTAGTTATGGTTGGTTATAGTTACAGTTATAGTTCTTTGATGATAAATTCTGTCAACTTTTGCTTGTCTAAAATATATTTATTTCTTCTTTATTATTAAAGAGTATTTTAAGGGATACAATTTTATGTGACATTTCTTGTTGTTGTTATTTGTTTGTGTGTGTGTTTCAGTCATTTAAAACACTCTTTCCATTGTCTTCTGACTTTTGTTGGTTTTTGAAGACAGTTCAGTTGTGATTTTATGGTTGCTTCCTTACAAGTAACATTTTTTTTGTTGCTGCCTTCGGGATTTTTATTATCTTTAAATCTTATCTATTTGACTGGGAGGGTTATGTGTGTATTGCCTTGCTTTCTTTCTGCTTTGAACTCTGTGAGATTCTTGGATCTGCAATTTGTTGTCTTTCATTAAGTTTGAAATTTTTTGGTCATTATCTCTTCACATATTTTTTTCTGTCCCATTTCCTCTCTTCTCTATCTGGCTCTCCAATTAGATACAACTTAAAATATTTGATATTTTTCTGCAGATTGTGTGTGCTCTGGACTTTTCATTCTACTCTTTACCTCCTTGCATTTCAGTTTAGATAGTTTCTGTTAACCTAACATCCAGTCCATGGATTCTTTTCTCTGCAGTATCCAGTCTGCTGAGTCACTTGTAGAAGACATTTTCCACCTCTGTTACAGTTTTCATTCCTAGCATTTCCATTTGTTCCTTTTTTTAGTTTCTTTCTGCCAAAATTTTTCATGTCATGCATGCTTTCCACTTTTTTCATGTTATATACAGTAAGATATCAAGTAAAGGAAAAAATCAGAAGAGTTCACAAAAGGAAATGTAACATAATAAAGAGATCTGTAGATAAACTGAAGTACCAGGAGGTCAGTTTTGAGAAAGAAAAAGAAAGAAATCTAAGGATATAAAGAAAAATGGTCAAAAAACTCTGAAAAAAAAAACTAAGGTAAATAAAAGATAGATTCAGAAAATCTAACATGAAAATGATGGGATTTCTAAAAAGAGAGAGATAAAGGACAACAGTTAATAAAATAATAAAAGTGAGTTATCCAAAGCAGATGAAAGGCATGTTTGCACAAAAGGCTCTTTGTATTTTAGGAGGGATAAATAAGAAAATACAGAGGGTGCCAAAAAATGTATACACATTTTAAGAAAGGAAAAAACTATATTAAAATTACAATACTCAATATATACCAATAACAAAAGATGAATACAAGAAATGTTTGACATTTGCAGTTACAAGAGGTGCTCAATGTGGTTACTATCAGCATCCAGACACTTCTGATTACGGAGAACTACTGCAGGACTTGTTTCTGTGCAAGGTCTCCCAGATCTTCCCTTGTGCATATCACACACCATACTATGCATCTCAAACTTATCACAAATGCTTGCAATTTTTAGGCGTGATAGAAGTTCTGTTGCATACTCGTGCCTTCATTGTCATAGTACTTCCACAACGTTCTTGAATTTCAAATACTATTCAAAATGGTCTTGCACTCCTCCCAACGACACCATGCTTTAGCCATTTTCTTTGACTGTCCTGCCTGCTGTATGGTGACACTAGCATTCAGTTGATTAACGCCATCTTTTGAGTGGAAGTCAAAAGATATACATTGCTACTGTAATTCAACCTGAAAAGTAATAACATCGTTTAAGATGTGTATACATTTTTATGGCCCCTCCAGTATTTAACCATAAAATTATTAGAATCTCAACATGAAGAGAAAATCATTATAAGTTTCTGGACAAAATAAATTACTTACAAAGGAAGAAATCAGGCAGTAGACTTCTCACTTGAAACATTGGGTGTTAGAAGATGGTAGAATAATGTCTACAAAAAACTGGCCAGAGGTGAGGAGTCAGAGAGAAATGCAACCCAACAATACTATATGCAGCCCAAACTGCATCCACTTTCAGAGTGAAATAAAATGTGTGAAACATGTGAGAAACATTTTAGAGTTAGGGTGTTAAGTTAGAGCAGGTGTTCCCAACACCCAGGCTGTGGATCAGTGCCAGTCCATAGCCTATAAGGAACTCCCTGCTGTCTGATCAGCTGAGGCATTAACTTCTCATAGGAGCATGAGCCCTATTGTGAACTGCGCATGCAAGGGATCTAGGTTGTATGATCCTTTTGAGAATTTAATGCCTGATGATGCTCCCCAACCCTGTCCATGGAAAAATGTCTTACACAAAACCAGTCTCTGATGTTAAAAATGTTGGGGCTGCTGATTAGAGTATATGTTTTGATGCTATTCTCCAAAATGTAATAGCCCAAAAGAGAGAAAAGTATTTCTCTCATTAACACTCCAGAGGAGAGTGATTAAGGGTGTTCTCGGCTAATCCAAAGATCTAGGTTCCTTCTAACCTGCTGCTTGCCATTCTGTAAGGCAGGGCTTCATAATTTTTGTATCGTGAAAACTTCTGGCAGACTAGTGAAGCCAACAAAGCCCATCTCAAAATAAATATAGAAGCATAAAATAAATTATGGAGAGTTAAAAAAATAGTTAAATTGAAATATGGCTATCGACATAGTTATAAAACAAACTTGTAATAAAGTAATATATATCTTATGATGATGACTTTAAGTAGCTGATGCTAGACCCTACAAATTATTATAATTTTGAAATGACTATGAATATAAGCAACAATTTGATGAGGTAAGTTTATCATTGTTCACATTTCAAGGTGAGAAGACTGAAGTATGAGGGATTAACCAATTCATTCAAGGTTATGTGCCTACTAGTCAATGGAGCCTGGGTTATGGCCAGGGCAGTCTGGCTACAAAGTCTGTTTTCTAAATAACTAAGAGAAATAGAAAGTCACCAAATAACTAAAAGAAAAAGGAAGATAATACTAATCTGTAATAAAATTAATGAAAAGAAAAAAGATGTGGTAACATAAATACCATAAGTTATTTGAAAGACTAATAAAAGTAATAAACAAGTAGTTAAGCTAAATAAGAAAAAAGAGAAAAAATAAAACTAGAAATGAGAAAGGAGACAGAGCTACAGATATAAATTAGAATAAAAGTTTGACTATCATGATAAGTGACTCATTTCTTTGGCTGTCCCTAGACCTCAGTGAAGTTACCAGGCAAGGCTATCCTGTGAGTTCTTTTGTCCCTGACTAGCCAGCTAGCCACTGACACCAGACACTTGCATCAATGTATTTGTCCCGCTTCTTCATACTTGAAAACTAACTTAAAATATCTTTGGAGAAATCTGATGGCGTCAGGCAGGAGTTTAAGGCAAAGCCAGACAGGCTGCTGGTTAAACATCCCAGATCTGCCAGAGGTCAGTGCCTGGAAATCTGGCCAGTCACTGGGGATTTTGCAGCTAGAAGTGAGTCAGGGCAAGTGGAGGGTCTAGAAGCCAAGAAGTCACTCAAGGCAGGAGTGAGCGAGTAGGTTCTTGAGGTCAAGTGAATCAGGGCCAGGAATCTAGAAGGTCAGGCTGAGTCACACTCACCATGGAATGAGAATATCAAAGTGAGTCTAGTGGCCAAGCAGGAAGTGTTTGTCCACTGGCAGCTACAACTGGGAGACAGTGATAAATGAGTCAGCAATGCCAGATCCCAGACAGAGCAGTGATGAAGCAAATGGGACCTCAGAGAGCTTCTCACACTGAGGATACACAGCTATTTCCTTTCCATGAATTTTTTTTCATGAATAAAATTAGTACTGATGACCTGACGATTTTATCTAGACTAAGTGGTTACATCCTTCCATTTGAAATCTAATACAATGAGACTTTATAAAATGGTGAAACTAAGTCATACAAACATGAGTCTTCTCAACAACTACAACAAAGGAGGGATTTAATATAAACTTAAATATGTCACAATATTTTCTAGAAGTACTTTTGTTTTCTTTTATATAACTTTCTCCTTCTCGGCAGGAATGTTGATCTTTCCTACTGGTTAAAATATAATACAGGAGCTGAGTTTTTAAGGAAATGTTTAACTAAGTTGAACTTGTCACTGTAAAGGAATGAAATTATCCAAGGGAACACTCACCCTCCAGGTGTGCTTGACTACTTGTATTCATCTGTGCTGTATTGCTGGCTAGTATTAATTTCAATTATAAGTTTCTAAAATATACATACATACTGGAGTTCATGGAACATTAAGAAACCATTGCATAATTATACTTTGGAATCTCTTGTGTCTAATGAGTTTGTGTGAGATGAGGACAA
The DNA here is from genome assembly GCA_027257055.1 of Cephalopachus bancanus. NCBI lineage: Eukaryota > Metazoa > Chordata > Mammalia > Primates > Tarsiidae > Cephalopachus > Cephalopachus bancanus. The sequence continues at coordinate 7,618,730 of JAPVLO010000009.1, read as the reverse complement.
AGACATTCCGAATATCATGTGGAAACTTGCAGGAGTCCTGTGATGGGTGAAAATAAAGGAGCACACATACATGTATACACACTCAAATATTTGGGTTGAGAAAGAAGAAAGATGAGTGGTGGGGGGATTGTTCTAATGAGTAAATATATTCATGCGATCATGTTTTCCATCTCACCCATAATTCAGGAAAAGAGCAGACTAATCAGAAGTCATCATTCATCTCGGGCAATAAGAAACAAGAGTATTGAAGATCTAAAGCCCTCAGGTCAGGGAAGTAGAGGGGACCAATATGGTGAGTTTTTGGTAGTCCCAGAGATGTTGTCTGAAATCTTATCTTGCTCTTCTAGGACATCCTTAAACAATACTATAAAACCATAGCAAGCAGTTGGAAATTCACCTTTCAACATACTTATTTCTGTATTAGAAACACCTGCCATCTGTGGACTGGGACTTTTGTTATAAGCACTTTACCTGCATTAACTCATTTACTTTTCACAACAAATTAATGTGGCAGATACATTATTATACTCATTTTTTTCAGAGGTGGAAACAGGTACATTCTGTTAAGGAAATTATCGAAATCTCCTATTACTGCATTCATGATATTTCAAATTATGGAGTAAATTAATTTCATCAGAATATTTTAAGGTCATTTCTTAGCTATGTGTCATGCTGAGGTAATATGGACCAGTCTACATCTTATTATAGGGATTTGTGTGCATTTAGATTCAAGACCTCTTGAGAATATACTGAAGAGTTTAAACTGCATTCAGAAGGCTCAAAACTAACTACAAAGAATGACTGTAAAGGGGACAAGTTTTTAAAAATCTATTTAGAGTTGTCTGAAGTCATTGTTCAGTCAACATTATACTTTTATTAAACATAAACTACAGTAACAAACGGGAGTGATAACTGCTGGCTTACCTGTCTAAAAATTTAATTAATAATGTGCCCAACATTTATTAATCAAATTTTTAGACTGTATGCTAGCCCTCACGTCAGAGACCACAATGTGGACAATTCATAGGCAACTGAATTTATGAATTCAGAAGTAGGTGGAATCACTTCACAAAGCTCAACAAGAAGCACAGTCTTCCAGGATCAGCCCCCGTAAGTTTATGGAAAGGATCTGGGCCTTTCGCTTTAACCCCTCATTCTTTTCTTTTTTTTTTTTTGAGTTGGAGTCTCACTCTGTCGCCCAGACTGGAGTGCAGTGGCCGCTCCCGGCCACCGCAGCCTCAACCTGCTGGGCTCCGGCGATCCTTCCGCCTCAGCCTTCCAAGTAGCCGGAATTACAGGCATGCGCTACCATGCCCAGCTGATTTTTTGATTTATTGTAGAGATGAGGTCTCGCTGCCCATGCGGGTCTCGAACCCGCGGGCTCAGGCAATCCACTCACCTCAGCCTCCCAAAGGCGCGGGATTACAGGCTGAGCCACCAAGCCCAGCTCCCCTCATTCTTTTCAATATGACACAGAGAGTACATGGACACAGCAGAGACGCTCAAAATCACACTTGGTAACTTTTTCCTTCATTTTCTTTTACCTCAAGGAAATCTCAAGTTCTCCCCCCACCAAAAAAAGAAAGAAAAGAAAACCACCATATACCGCAATATAACCAGAAGATGCAAGGTGTAGCCATGACTCACCTACTTTCTTTTGGTCTCCTGCTCATCCTTCTACTGTGCTTTGGAATGTCGGAGCTGGAAATATGAAAATGGCATTTCCAGGTTCCTTTACTAGTTCATTGTCCCCTTAGGTTTTACTAGCAGAAGCTACTGGCGAGAAATCAGAAGTTGTGAGAAGAGAAGCTGTTGTTCTTTTTATTTTTTGCTTCCCTTGTTTTTCTCTTCTTTTGGTGGTCCGTGAAAGTGCCTGGATCCCTTCCACCATCACAGTTTCTGAAGCTACTCCTCCATTTCCCCAGCACTGTTCCTAGCAGCCCAGATCAGGGTTCTAATGCCAGAAGCATCAGCTCCTCTGCCACGCTACCAGGTTCTGGTAACACTACATCTTCCTTTGTGTTTCCCTGTCTAGAAGTGGTCACTAATTTCTGGGTTACCTCAGCTTCCATTTTTTGCTCTTCAAATGTTGCAACACCCGTGTAACCAACTTCCTGTACTAAATCTCTTCAGTTTAAATACCAGTATGTTTTTTACTTTTTCTCCTAGACCCAGACTGATTCTGTATGGCGTCCTGATTCAATTCTCGCTCTTCCTCAGAACACTGCCTTTGACTAATGATTAGATTAAAAAGCACACAGGTCAAATAGGCGTAGAGAGTGTTCTCTGTACCAGAAAGAAAACTCTATAATGCTAATAAATAAATAAATAAATAAATAAAGCGCCGTTTTATAATACTGCAGGTATTTCTGATTTGAAAGGGCACCTAGAGGCTGATGTCACTCTTTCCAGAATGAATATCTATGTAGTAACATAAGCTGGGAGAAGAAGCAGAGGTCAGTCAATGGATTCAGCCCAGATATTAGAGTTTGTTACCTGGCCAAGTTACTCCCGGATCCCAGCATGACACTTAGGGACAGTATGAAACACCTGAACTTTTCTAACAATCAGTGGGAGGTTAAAAATTTTCATCTCAAGAGAGATATGCCATGAAATCTTAGGATTTGGGAAAAACAACTTATTACTCTACATATATGAATTTTCCATTTGGAAAGCAATAGAATATTAGAGTTGAAAGGCTACCCAGAGGTCATAAATTCCATTTGTTTATAAAGGGGGAAGGCCAAATCTAAGGACTATAGACAGTAAAAGCCATGTTTAAGGGTCATTGTACAACCACTGTCTTGACAAACTTCAACTGCAACAACTTTCATCTGATAAAGAAATTAGATATATACATATAATCACCATAGTGAATCCAACATGATTTTTCTCTTTAAAGAACACAGAAATAAGTCAACACATTTATGATACACAGTGAGAGCAGTATAGTCTCTAATGACAGAGGAAGGTATAACATTTGAGGTTTTTTCCAGAGAGAGGCTTTAGCAGTGGACCACACTGAGAATGGTAAGTCTCAGTGAGTAAAAGTCATGTCAGACCTCTAGAACCTGAAATTTCTCCTTCTAAGCCCAGCTTTATATTTTTAAGACTCTAGAACTCTTATACTCAGAGTCATCTGAAAATGTACTAGGGACCCCTCATCCTAACCAGGTATACCTCATAGAATCATCAGGCATACAACATACCGATAGAAAACAGCACAGTGTATAGCTCTCAGGCACAGACACAACCCTGATTTACACTCTTCCCCACTCCTCACCACCAGCCTCACAAGGCCTAACAAGCTCTTAGACCAGCTGTAGGGCCCATTCTTCAGTCACAGAATTACTTAGTTATTGAATCAGGTCAAGGTTTCAGCATTTCTGATACCAAATCAAATGCTTTCTCCATTAAAACACAAAAGGATGACAGCATTTTATAAGCATACTGGAATTTTGTTGCACTAAGTTTTAAAATAAATTATAAAAAGGATTATAAGTCCATTTTATGGGAATTATATTTTCATTAAATATATTGAAATGTTACTTATAACAGTATCACTCACTGTTGTTCTTGGATTCCCAGACATGAATATATAGCCTTTTCTTAATAATTACAAAGGGATGTAAAATATTTTACAGTTTCTAAAATGAACCATCTTATAAACTACCATATCGTAATACACACTCAATGGTTGCCTGTAGAACTGAGCTGAAATAAATCACGATGCATTTTTAGAATATAAACTTAAACTGGTTTCAATGTGTTCAAACTGTTGTGTTTTTCTTTTTGATTCTGGATTTCAGCCTAATTCAAATCTATTTTTAAGTAAATTCTCTAGTTTTTTTTTCAAATAATTCTACAAAAAATTCTACTTATATAGCTCACAAAAAAGTTAAAGTGAAATTGATTTCAACTGAACTCACATCTGAAACCTAAGAATTGCCTGTTTCTAAATAATATTTTTATTATTCTGTTACTAACTCAAAGAATAACAATTAGCTATATATCTTTAAGATTTTTTTCAGAGAGTAGTCCAGTTTCTTTTTTAAAAATAGTATTATAGTAGGCTGCTACATTTTAAATCATATGGCTTTTTTTTAATGAAAAGTTACATTCATTCATATGAAAAAACAGAAGGCTACTGATTCTAATTAAGACTTAATAGGGTTTGGTAAATTTTTGGAATGTGAGAGCTTAAAATAATTTATTTTTATTGAAACAACTTAAGCCGAATTTCTGTTAATTCTGCTTTTATCAAACCCATGTTAAATCTAAAAATCTTGAAACTGAAAGCTTATCTCATATTGGTGGAGTAAGCATATTTCTCAGTCAAAATGCAATAATACTCTGTTATTACCAAAGGAAACAATCAGATCTGCAAGTTTGTTCATTCATAGCTAGTAGGCAAATTCTAACCAGCATGTCTAAATGATAAAATACTCAATGAAACCTTGCTTAATAGACATATAAAAGCAACTAGGAAGTAGATGACAAACCTTAAATAAAGATCAGACTTGACTTAATTTAAATGGTTGACATTTTCAAAATTTCTGCTTATATTTGTTTACTCGAATAATTGAGTCTGCTTTCTCCCTAGGAATATACACATAACATGTACTCAAGTACTCCTTAACAAACTACTACAATTACAAAAATGCTATAGCCCGGGAAAAAGAAAAACGGTATGAATTTTTTTTTTTTTTTTTTAGCTAAGACTCAGTTTTTGCTTCAAACTTATTAAGATCACTGCCTGTACCAGCCTTTATCACTAGGTGCTCAGGAAATTCATCTCACTTTCTGGATTCACTAGAGTAACTGTTCCAGATTCTCACATACAGTGGGCCTCCAACAATTATTTGTCAATGTATTGACTGAAGAATAAATCATGCACCTGTGACACTACTCCATGAAAGTACAGGTCACAGAATCTTTGTTTCTACAAAAGTAACTCCATTAACCAATGTATTTCAAAACACTAAAGGCAGTTTTTGTTTTCGTTCTTTCTTTATGTTTTTCAATAAAACTAGACTTGATATCATCTAAAAGCAATTCTCATCTTAAAATTAAGCCATTCTAGCCATCCAACCGGAAACTTGAGGAGAGCTCTCATAGCCACTATGTAGTTGACTTGAGATATTATTTAATGCAATACTTCACAAAGCACCTTATCTGTTTCAATCTTTAAAAATTTGCATTACAGAGTCACAGAAAATTAAAAATACTACTAACTTAATGAATCTTGAACATAGACTAAAGAACATTTATAAATGCCAATTTTCAACATAATTTGCTTTTCTCCATCACATCATTAGACTAAGACACAAGACTTGTAATCCCAAATACCACTGCATACAACAGCCACAAATATTAAAAAGAAATAAACATAGAAAGAGGCTACAGAGAAAAGATAAATGATAAAGTACTATGAAGAGTGCATTAAGAAGGAAAAAAGTACACAGAAGTTATATACCCAGTGACATAATGAAAGTGAAAATTTTAACCTATGAAATTGGAACTAGTACTAGGCAAAACTGTGAGGTGGGCAATATTCTGTCTGTAAATTTCTGTCTTCCTTCCTCTCACTCCTCCCCAAACTCAGAACTCCCAAACGAGAATTTCCACTGGAGTAAATCAGTACTTAGTAAATGAAAATGTAGCAAAAGTTCTGAGTGGTGGCACTTTTTTCCAGGACATATGGCTCCTGCTCATCACAGGAAGCTTCATAAATGCTTAATAAAAACTTAAGTATCTACCACTCATCCCTTTGGTAACTTGTCCTAGTCTAATTCTTTTCTGTTTGTTTAATTTAATAGAATCAAGTAGATATAATTTGCAATTAACAAAATTTTCTATTTTTTATTTTAAAAATTTTCAATTTGGGGGAAATGAAGATACGAGTTACAATTATTTTTTATTCCTGAGTCTGATTGTACATGAGACACTTTAAGCTGGTGCAGATTTCTTTGCAGAGAAATACTTAGCAGAGATAATTTATTCCAAAGACTTCATTAGAATAAGAGAAATAAGGGAACCTGTACATTTTTACAGTGTCTTGGAGTTTTCCTGTATGTATATAGTATGAATGCATTCTTGTGATTGTCTTCCTTTTTGTAGAAAATTCCAGAGCTAAGCATCAGAATGAACACATTTCCCCTCTTTTCCTGCGAGGACTTTGTTTAAAAAATGTGTTCATCTGTAAAATGGAACTAACCTTTGACTCCTCCCAAGGAGACATCTGAAGTGTAATAAATTTACATTTTTAAAAACTCTGTGAAATAATAATATGCATAGATTCTTTATAAATAATTATTAATTTAAGATCAAACATCTCATCATCACCTCACCACAGCCTCATTTTCTCAGCTAACACTAATTTCTTCAGACAAAGATAGCTGCCGACATCTGATTTCTAAATTGCTGGACTAAAAAGAAGCATATACTAGACCATGTTTCTCTGGGCACTTGTTTATCTTGGGTTCAGTTGGTGTGTTACAGAAATACATTAGACCCTCAATCCCAAGAGGAAACTGAAACTGTGAGAAAGACAAAATCTGGCTGACCTTCTGCAAAAACAGCCAGCCAACCCTGCTGAGAGGCAGCAGCAGTTAAAACAGAGGGCAGAAGGATTGAGTTTTTGTCTTGGAGGATGACAATTTGTTTAAAAATGTTTAACTGTGAAAGGAGCGCCTCAGCTACACCCTCTCGTTTCATCTGCATTAGGCAGGTAACAAATGGCAACGTGTAATCTATATGGGTAATAGTGTCAATGAGAGATCAAGATTATACATGATACTTGCAAAATTTGTTATGCCTCATTAATGTTGTGGCTTATTACAGAGCGCTCTGTGCTTCCCAGGCATTCCCTCATGGGCTGTCCTGATGGATAATGCGAATAAAGAAAGGAAAGGCACCAGTGACACAGTGCTCACACTGCATTTGTCAGGGGCATAGTTAGCTGGATTAGGTATGCTCTGCATTTTCTATCACCGTCACACATTGATCTGAATGTATAGTCACAGTCACTTAGCACTGCTGTATTTTCCACAATAGTGTTCCCTCAAGGTACTAATCACACACACACACCAAACTTTCTAAGAGAATATCAAGATTTTCTAATATGACAATGTCATTTTGGCTAAATAACAGTCTCTTAGATCCTCAACTGAGAGAAAAATTTAAGAGCACATTAGGTTTTGGAAGTAACTTTAAAGGGAAAAAAGACATTCTAAAGGCAAATTCACAAGAAGGCAAAGCACTAAAAATATTTATATTTAAATGCTTTCTCAGGTTAATTAGAAATAAGGATTAAGTTGATTGACCTATTTCTTTTTCTTTCTTTTTTTTTTTTTTTTTTGAGTTGGAGTCTCACTCTGTTGCCCAGACTGGAGTGCAGTGGCCGCTCCCGGCCACCGCGGCCTCGACCTGCTGGGCTCCAGCGATCCTTCTGCCTCAGCCTTCCGAGCAGCCGGAATTATAGGCATGCGCTACCATGCCCGGCTGATTTTTGGATTATTGTAGAGATGAGGTCTCGCTGCCCAGAGCGGGTCTCGAACCCGCGGGCTCAGGCAATCCACTCACCTCAGCCTCTCAAAGGCGCGGGATTACAGGCTGAGCCACCGAGCCCGGCTTTGCTTGACCTATTTCTAACGGGACAATTTTAGTTTGGGATCTGGGTATCTCACTTCCTACTTAATATTCTTAGCCACTCATACTGTGATGGGAAAGGCATGCTCTCCATACCTGATTTAGATGTGTCACATAGATGCAGATTATGTCCAAAACTGATGCATTGTCTTTTCCTCAGACACCACCAAAGGAGGTTCTGTTTTTCATATGGCACATGACTACATTAAAATAGAGTAGGCCAAGTGCAATGGCCCATACCTATAGTCCTAACACTTTGGGAGACCTAGCGGGGAGGATTGCTTGAGTCCAAGAGTTCAAGGCTTTAGTGAGCTATGATTGCACCATTGCACTCCAGCCTAAGTAAAAGAGCACAACGTGTGTCTTAACGGGGGAAAAGATAAAGCAGAAAAAGAGATGGAGTGTTAGCAACCATTATCAAGGGCTGTTTGGACATTTTTAGGGATGATGACCTAGAAAACTGAAGAGAGGATGGGGCACTGAAATAAAGAAGATTATATCTGCAATGAGGTGCTTGGCAAACTGTTTTTTCCTTTGATTGGTTCTGCCTAATCCTTTAGATATTTTATCCAGTACTCAGGAAACATATTACTTTTACTTATCTTAGGAAAAATTTTGATAACACCTTTCTCTAATATTCACATTTTCCATGGTTATTTTTCACAAGACTACACTATGGCTGCAATATTCTATATCTCCGTTTTTTTGTTAAATATTTTTTTTAAAACCTATATCATAAACTCCGTACATTTAGCCAGAGTTGCTAGAAAAACAATATATATATTTAGAAAACAGTTGATAAGTAATCTTGTGAGTTTCTAAGGAGACTCATGTATATTAGTGTAAAGTTTTCAACTTTATCTAAAATTAAAATCATCTATAGAAGTTAAAGTACACTCATGCCAAAGTGTGGTCTTTAGTCTTAAATAGTTGACTTTGAATAAGGCTGAGTCACCAATATTTTAGAAAATTCCTCAGTCATTTATAAGGCATGACCACATTGATAACCATTGGTATAAGCCAATAAATGCTTAATATAAGAACAGGTGCTTAAAGATAATTTTATTTTTAAAAAGTGAAGAGATGGAAGGGTTATCAAGCAAAGAAAAATATTATTGATGAAGAAACATATGAGATATTCAATGCTATCAATATCTGTATTTTTGCACATGGATAGGAAAAAGAAAAATTTAAACTATATTAGGAAAACAAACCAACAAGCAATGCCTTATCAGAAATTCTCAGTGAGAGGAAGAATTCCTCTAAAAGATAAAGATAAAAGCAAAAGCAGGATTTTTAAATGCTAAAGATGGAAAGCACCTGAGAAATTCTTTTGCCTAATTCATGGACATCGGAGCTTGAGTTGGAAGCTGGGAGTACCTTTAATTAGAAAAAGCTAATACGCTAGGAGAGCAAACAGATATAATCATGTTAACAAGCTAGTTAGAAAAAGAGCAGAGCCTAGAAACCCACATGCTCCTGATACCATACCAGGTTATTTCCATCATGATACACTGTTCCATAAACCTGGGAATCCAGAACCTTCCACATACCACAGGAAGGTCTAAGGATGAAATTCAGAGGAAGTTGAAATTAACGTTCCACCTAGGCCCAGAGTTAATGGGGTTAGAATAATTAAATTGAAATAGCAATTAAATGTTAGCAAGAACAGCACTGAACTGTATTTTGTGTATATGAGGAGAGGAGGTGCAAAATCATTAATGTTAAGCTTAACTGTTAATAAAATATGTCTGAATTTTTAGAAAAGCACCTTTGAGTGGAAAAAGTATATTGATCTTTCTGAGTTATCCATTCCCATGGTGGCCTGTGTTTGACCCAAAAATCGATAGCAAAGGCATCACTTTCCTAAATATTGGTAAGGTATGTTAGAAAAAGTTGAAAGTATCAAGAGATGAGCTTGCAAGCATTAATTTTAAACATGATAATATGATAATTATGTCAAAACCTACAATGTAATTGGTTATAATGTAATAATAACTCCTTTAAAAAATACTAGAATTTAGTAAATCAAAGAAAACTTTAAGATCATTAACTTGAGAGGTTTTATACTCAGTCATTCAACAAACATCTCATTGCTTACAATATGCTAGCAGTGGTGCTGGGTACTGAGAAGACAAAATTGACAAGCACTTAAAATATACTGCTATGACTTTCAAGCGTTTTTGACAATGACTTTCAGAAAGAAGTACATCTTACATAGCAAACTAAAATGTGTGGGTTTCCAAAAAAAGTTCCATACTTCCCCTTACTATATGTGAGGTATTCTGGTAGTTTTTGGTTTTTTTTTTTTTCTGTTCTACTCCTTTCCTTTGCTTTCTATCTCATTCTATCCTATTTCATTTTCTGGTTTATCAAACTGATCTTTTGTACTAATCACATCCAGTACTCTGAAAAGCACCTGGGTCATGAATTCTAGCAACAGGTGAGTTCGTGCGTACACTACACTTTCTTGTAAAGAAGGATTTAGGCGACTAAAAGCAAAGAGTATGACATACTATAGACCACAGAGGAGAAGTAAGTAATTCAGATTAAGGGTAGTTTGAATAAGATGTTACTAGAAGTGAGTATTGAGGGAGAAATAGGTGTTAGCTAGGTGATAGGGGTAGAAGATGCTTCCTGGGGAGAAATCAACAACTGTAAATACAAGGACACACAATATGTATTAGAGAACTACGAAAATTTTGACATGTCTGATGCTAATGATATTGTGTGGGTGAAGAAGCAATCCTAGATAGCACCCCAATACTAGATAGTTGCCCCCCCCAACTCAAAGCCCAAGGACAAGAACCAAAGCAGTTTCTCTGGAAATAATTTGGGAACTATTTGTTGCCAGTCTGTGATAAGTATAGACATTTAGAATGCTTAGAAACTTTTATAGAAATGTGACATTGTGTGACATTCAAGCAACTGATTCATGGACTTGTTTCATGGTGCAGGACGTAGACTAGGTTGTATACTGTTGAACTCGTGATAAGTCACAGGTGGAGTGAGATGTGAATCGAACACACATAGTAACTACACATTACAACACTAATGCATTAAGGTGACTTTTGCAATTGTAATCATCAAGTATAAAATTATTTTTCTTAAAGTGTTCATTCATTCTTGTTTTGCCTGCTATTTTAATAATCATTTTAATTTTTAGCTAAATCTGTTTTTTAAATTTTTAGTCTAGCTTTATTTGCAAAATTAAGGAGGTATAATTTATATAATTTATTTTTAACACTGACTTTTAGATGACAAACAAGCATTACTGGAAATTTCTGGTAAAAAGGAAAAAAAAAGACTTTTTATTATATTACTAATGACAAACCAGATGTAATTATGGAAGGGATTTCAAATATGTGAAGAAGACCAAATGCATTCATGTTCATTTCACTTGTAAGTGCAAATCTTCATACGTTGAGTTCACTTTTGTAAACATAATTGACGTTGAAATGCTAAAGCCTAGTATGTTATTTGCAGAGATACACTGGCTGTTGAAACTATTGAACCACTATAACATAAGCAGTGCTTAGATTTCAAAAAGACATAAATTCTGCTGGGTGCGGGGTGGCTCAGGCCTGTAACCCAGCACTTTGGGTGGCCGAGGCGAGAGGATTGCCTGAGCTCCAGGGTTCAAGATAAACCTGGGCAACTTGGTGAGACCTCATCTCTACAATAAATCAAAAAATTAGCTGGACATGGTAGCATGTGCCTGTAGTTCCAGTTACTTGGAAGACTGAGGCAGAAGGATTTCCTGAGCCCAGCAGGTCAGGGCTGTGGTGACCATGAGCGTGCCACTGCACTCCAGCTTGGGCAACAGAGTGATACTCCAAATAAAAAAAAAAATCGATAACTTCAAAACTAAAAGAATAGCCGGGCTCGGTGGCTCAGCCTGTAATCCCGTGCCTTGGGAGGCTGCAGTGAGTGGATTGCCTGAGCCCGCGGGTTCGAGACCCGCCTGGGCAACTTGGCGAGACCTCATCTCTACAACAAATCAAAAAAATTAGCTGGGCGTGGTAGCGCGCGCCTGTAGTGCCGGCTGCTTGGAAGGCTGAGGCGGAAGGATCGCTGGAGCCCAGCAGGTCGAGCTGCAGTGACTGGGAGCGGCCACGGCACTCCAGTCTGGGCGACAGAGTGAGACTCCAACTCAAAAAAAAAAAAAAAAAAAAAACTAAAAGAATATTTCAAAGAAAAGGCTATCGATTTAGGAAGTCAGAAGAATCAGATGTCACCATTTCATGGCATAAATCAAGCTTCTTGTAAAGAATGACTTTAGCTGACTAAAAGTTTAAAAATTGTAGATAAATGTGAAGACATTAATGAAAGTCTGAATTAAAGGTGTTAGAATTGTTGGACAGATCTGCAAGTGTATCAGGTTGCTCAGATATCACTATCCCATGATATCATATGTCATCACATTCAGGAATCAGGTAATGATGTGGAAGACCAACTCACAGAACAAATAAGCTAGCAAAGTATTTTTTACTACAACTTGACAAACTCAGATGTATTTATAGCATGACAATTCTTTTAGTATATGTGGAATTCGAACATGGTGATAGTATGAAGGAACACTTTTTTCAACTTTATTGTATATAACATTCTTTGAACTAATACTATGAAGGACTACATTATCATCAAATGTGGTTTGGAGTTTGACTTTTGTGTAGGATTATGTTCTGATGGCACTGTTGTAACAACAGGAAAATATTTTGGAGTTATTAAACAGATTAAAGAGCTTGTAAAACACAGTGACTCAACATACTGCTTCCTTTATTGAGAAATTCTTGCTATAAAAAATAAAACAGGACAACAAAGTCAGTTGTACCAAACAGTTTATTTATTGGCACAATAAAAATTGTAAATTACATAAAAACTAATGTGCTTATATTTGATGTTCTTTCCAATCTAATAACATTGAACTTGACCAAAAGTAATTGTTATGCATATTGAGCTAAAATGTTCTTTCAAGGAAAAGGATTTATCAAAAATACTTAAATTGTGGAATTAATTCACAATATTTTATAAGACAAATTCACCTAATCCTGGTCTTTGAAGGTGTAAATTGTTCAGTCAAATTTGCTTAATTTTCTCATATTGTTATATATTTAATGAGCTTGATACATGCATGGAATGAGGCAATTCAACAGGAAGTGTAGAGCCCTGGTTAAAAAAAATAATATTGTTAGATAAATACAAAAAAATTATGCCTGGTAGTTAAGCAAGGAAGGATTTGAAGAGGAGAAGTTCACTATTGAGTTTTTTTAGAGTTGCATAATTTCAAATGTATTGAAAAAACTGTTTTTATAAGACTTAAACTTAAAATCTAGTATGGTATAGTAGAGTTAGAATGTGTTATGGGCAAGTAACCATTTTGGATTTCAGTTTTTCTAATGAAAGATAGCTATATCTCACAGGAATACTGTTAGGTTAAAGTATGGATTCAGAAATAGTATTCTAAATCAGGAGCCAAAGTAAAAAACTGAGTGCTATGGTACCAGGAATTATTCTAATTCTCTTGTGCATTGGACAAATCAGTAACAGATCCCTAAGGTTTTTTAAAAATTCACTTATTCCTTTTTAAAAATCTGGGAACAGATAACTTTTTGAATTATTATTATTTAGTAGGCACTGCCTACCATATGGCCAATAACTTGACTTTCTTCATACCAAGAGAGACCGAATTCTCATTTTACTTTGTCTCCTGTGAAGTATATTCAAGTGTGGAGTTCTTTTGAAGAGAATTATTCAAGTGACTTTCCTTAGATAATCTCCAGAACTGATAAATATAATAAATACAACCATAAAATACATCAATCATTTGTACTTAGTCAGTTTCTTAACAAGAACATTACCCTCAGGCAAGCACCAAATGAAAAAATAGGGTAAGCACTTTGTCCAAAAGGTTAGCAGGAAAACTCAGCCTTCAATTCACTTAAGAACACAAATCGTTATGGAGTATTTTCTGTATGCCAGACAATGTTCTAGAACTGCAGAATTAAAATGATGAGAAAGTGTAAGGCCACTACTTAAATAGAGTTTATAATTTTGAGGAAAAGATAATGCTCAAATATTTAGAATATTAAAAATATTACGGTATAAGTGCATTAATAACATAGAGGAAATAGTGACCAATTTGCAAAGTGTTGCTGATGACTAATGCAGTTAAAATAAAAAGCACAGACTTTGTAATCAAATCCAGGCTTGGCCACTTATGAACGTGGACAAAACAATGAATTCATCTGATCCTTGTTTCACCTAAAAATTGGATAATAATAAATAACATAAGTGAGATAATAATACATCAGGGTAACTATAAGGATAAAATTAAATAAAATAATTTATGAACCATGTTTAATATTTTTCCTAAAACACACAGTAGATGCATAAGGATTCTGATTTCTTCCCTTTTCCCTTTCTAGCTTACAAAGCTATTTCATAGCATCTTGTAAATTATTTGTAGTTAGTATTTACATGGCAAGGTCTAGTCAATTATTTGTAGCTAGTATATACATGGCAAGGTCTACAATTCAGTCATTCAATGAGTATTTTCTCAGTATTGTTTTAACTAGTACTCTGCTAAAACAATGTAGAAAGAAAAAAATTAGGAGTAGAAAATGAAAATGATGGTTATACAGAAATAGCAGCAGTGAGGAAATAAACGGATAACTGTAATAGAAAATGATAAAGGGGTGGTAAGTCATATAGATGGAAGAGGGATGAGAGGCCATCTTCAGGAACTGACATGATTAGAGTCAGAAAGAAGGAACTCTGTGAAGTCCTGGAGGAAGAGGAAAATGTGCGAAGGGGTCTTAAGAATACACAATTGCTGAAGCAGGAAGATTTTCCAAATAAAGAAGGCCAGTATCTAAAAACTAGTGTACTGCAGAAGATCACAGTAAAAGATGAGGCTTAAACAAGACATTAGGCCAGTTTACAAAGAATGTTGTAGATCATGGTAAGAGAGTTTTATATAAGGAAATGACATGATACAAATTTTGTGTTGTATAAGCAACCATGAGAGCTGTGTTAAGAACAGATTTGTGGGGACAATAGTAGAAGAAAGAATATCAGCTCAGAACCTATTTATTGCAGTAAGGCACACAATAATACTGAGGCCTAGGAGGGTAGTAAGGATGATGGGATGAAATTGTACGGATTTGAGATTGTTTCCATATGTAAAACCAATAGCACTTTTCTGGAAAATTGAATATGAAGAATAAGAAAAAGAAATTAAGGAAAACTCTGGACTTGAGTTTGAGTAAAGAGGTAGATAATGACTTGGAGAATACAGTTTGTGGAATTGTGGGACAGGCACCAGACTTGAATGAGCTAAAGAGGGAATCACGGGAGATAAAGTGGAATCAACATGTGGAGGCCAGATTTCAAGACATGTCACTGTGTAGAAGAGCAGAACAAAATGGAGAGATTCCTACAGGCAGATTTGTGGGGTCAAGGAAATGTTTAGAAAGATGGGAGGAAGGGGCGGGGTTGTTTTCTTTATATGTGTGTGTGTGTGTGTGTGTGTGTGTGTGTGTGTGTGTGTGTGTGGAGAGAGAGAGAATATATATGAAATGATAAGGTGGTGAGGCCAGTAATATTGGAAAGAATGAGGAGGTAATCAAAGTTCTTGTAAAGGCAAGAGAGGACAAGTTTTGGTGAAAAGGTCAGTCTTGAAAAGATGAGAAACCCATTACTGCTGAAAATGGGAAAAAAATGCTGGCTGAATTTTAGATTTGGTGATGATAAACTAATGGGATTTTCTGCCAGATCGTTTCTAATTTATTAACACGTAAGAAAACCACAAGGTAAGGATATTCAGCTAAAATTGGTGAGGAAGGAACATTGGAGGGAGTAAGAGTCTAAGATAAAGGAGCATGTATGAGCTGGTAATCTTATTGAAGGAAGAGGACAAAGTTGAAGAACGTAGCAAAATTATTGGGCAGAGTCAGATGGCCACTTAAAATTTGTGATTACAAATTTAATGTAGAATCAGTTTGCCAACTTGTATAACATTCTTCAGCAACATTTAGCTCATGAGGAGAAGAGAGAGCATAAATGGTGGGTAGGCTCATCTGAGATTAAGTTGAGGCTGTGCCAGATGATTATAGTAAATAGAGATTTTATAAGAAGTAACTATAATGATGGACAATGGTCCATGAAATCTGAGTTGAATAGGAAAGGGAGAAAACACAGAGAAGAGATGTTTACCTATAGTCATATAGTAAAAAGGGTAAGGAATTTAATCTCCCTCCATCAAAACTAGGAAACAGGAAAATATCATATACAATTCTTTTTCAAACATTGAAGAACAGACAGTCTGGGGTTGTGATCACTAAGAAAGTGGAAATGAATGAGATGAGCAATTGTTTCAGATTACTTCCTGAAGGCAGTGTCCAGACTGCAGAAGATGGAGAGGGGAAAAAAAAAAAAAACCCATTCAAGAATCTGGTGGTATCTGTGAGTTGGAAAGAAAAAGATCAAAGTTCAGGGAGGTTGGTGTGGCTTAAATGATTGGAATAGAAAATTAGAGAGAACAAAGCTGTACAAATACAGATCTCTGGAGACAGATAAGTGTCTTTTTTGATTTTGTGCTTGATAATGTCCTTAGGCTATGAAAGGAGAAACTTCCCAAAGCTCAAAGAACTACCCCTAGTCAGTAGACTAAATAACACCAATAGTTGAAATAGAACTGGAAGAGTTAATGTTCCTACAACCAAATGCAGAAATACCTCATGTGCCAGAAGATTATCTGCCTCTTTAAAATAAAACAACACTATCTCGAACCCAGTGATGTAAAACTTACAATAAAAATTATTAGGTAGGCAAAGAAGCAGAAGTATATGAATAATGAGCAGGGGGGAAAATCTCCATGACTAGAAACCAAACCAAATAAGGTAGTAGTAGAAAAGACATTGATACAATTATCATTAATATGTTCCCTATGCTGAAGAATATAGAAGAAAGCATGAATAGGTGAGGAGAAAAATTAAAGTTCTATAATTCTAAAACTGTAAAATAGAATGGAATTAACAGCACAGCAGACAAGGCAATAAGAAATCAGTGAACTTGAAGATGTAGTAATAGAAACTATTCTAAATGAAGCAAACAGTGAAAAATAGCTTAAACATATAATCAATAACCTGTGGGGCAATATCAGGCAAATCCAAGAAAATTAATATACTTTCAATTGAGAACCCAAAAAATATGTTAGGAAAAAGAGAGAGATAATTGAAAAATAATCCAAAAATTTGTAAATTTGATAGCAATTACAAGTAACAGATCCAAGAAGTTCAATGATTCACAAATAGAACAAACATTAAAATATACATATGCAGACAGACACACATATAAAATCATATCCTAATCAAATTGCTTTAAAAAATAAGAAGAAGCTGGGCCGGTGGCTCAGCCTGTAATCCCGCGCCTTTGGGAGGCTGAGGTTCGAGACCCGCCTGGGCAACTTGGCGAGACCTCATCTCTACAATAAATCAAAAATGAGCCGGGAGTGGCAGCACGCACCTGTAGTTCCAGCTACTTGGAAGGCTTAGGCGGAAGGATCGCCGGAGCCCAGCAGGTCAAGGCTGTGGTGGCCGGGAGCGGCCACTGCACTCCAGTCTGGGCAACAGAGTGAGACTCCAAATCAAAAAAAAAAAGAAGAAGAAGAAGAAGAATTTTATAAGCAGCTAGAAAAGGGGAAAAATGCACATTACATAGAGAGGAACAAATTTTTTATCAAAACAATATGATTCTGTAAGATTTACAAAAAGGTTACTAACACTAATAAGTGAATTTTGCAAAGTTGCGGGATAAAACATTAATATGCAAAAATAAATTGTACCTCTAAATCTAAACAATTATAAATTAAAACCTAAAATGTCATTTACAACAGCATAAAAAATTTGAAAAAATCAAATTTACCATAGCAAAGGAAATCTGAAAAAATCAGGGGCAGCTTGGCAAAAGTGTATATGATCTATGTGTTAAAAACTACAAAATGTCGATGAGAAAAATTAAATGCTATCTAAAAAATGCAGAGACATACCATATTCATGAATCTGATTACTCAAGATTATTATGTCATCAAATCTTACAAAATTGATAAATAATCCAATATAATCTCACACAAAGAACTGGCAAGTGTGTTTTATTTGTAGGAATTGACATGAAAATAAAAAATACCCATAATGGTAAAAAAAATTGAAAATATGTAAGTTGGAAGACTAATACTTGATGTTAGGACTTGAATAATACAAATAGTCACTAAGTCTATGACAAGATGCTCAACACCATCAAACTTTAGGGAAATGCAAATCAAAATTGCAAAAAGAGAACACATCATATCTTCTAAGATAACTACTCAGGTAATAAGTGTTAGGAGAAAAATTTTGAGGCTCATGGAATACTGAAGGGAATATAAAATGGTGCACTCACTTTTTAAAACAGTTTGGCAGTTCTTCTGAAAAGCAAAACATGGCAAAATATTCTACTCCTAAGTATATACCCAAGAGAATTTAAAACATACCCACACAAAAACTTCTTCACAAATGTTCATAAGCAACATCATTCATCATAGCCAAAAAGTGGAAGCAACTCAAGTGATCATTAAGTGATGAATCAATAAATGTGATGTAATATAGTCATAGAGTAGACTATTATTCAGCCTTAAAAAGGAATGATAAACTGATACATCCTACAACATTGATGAACCTTGAAAACATTATGCCAAACAAAAAAAACCAACCATAAATGCCAATAATGAATGATTCATTTATATTATTATTATTTTCTTATTCATTTATGTTAAATATCTAGGATTGGGAACTCCATAGACAGAAAGTAGATTAGAGGTTGCTGGAATTTTAGGGGAGGTAAGTATGAGAGTGACTGCTAATGGGTGTTGGGTTTCCTTTTTGGCTGATAAAAATATTATGGAATTAGATATTGGTAATGGTGCACAATACTGCAAATGAAGTAAAATCCATTGGATTGTACACATTAAAGAGTGGATAATATGGTATGTGAATTATACATCGATTTTAAAATACATTAAAACTAATTGTAAGACCATAAAAATTCTAGAAGAAAACATAGAAAAAATGGGTTTGGAAAATATTTCAGAAATTTATTTTTTAAAATACTCCAACTATAAACGGAAAACATTAATAAATTGTTTTATATCTTTTTATCTCAAGTGCATAAGTATACCTCAATATTACACAATGTAACAATATAATACAGCATAAGAATCACATATTTATTTCAATAAATATAGAAAAAAGCATTGACTAAGTTACATTACCTATTTATAATTTGAAAATACCAAACTAGGAATAGGAAACACCATCTTTATCTTGATAAAGTTTACTGGGAATAGAAAATAATATCTTTATCTTGATAAAGTTTATATGGAAAAACCTTGACAAATGATCTTTATAGAAAACTTTATATATATCTCCTTTAATATAGGAAATAGGATACTGGTGTCACTTGTAGTGTTTAATATAGTCTAGGAGGGTCAGTCAATAATATAAGACAAAAACGCGTAGCGAGAAACACAAGAATTTGAATAAATGAATTTCAACATTTCATTTTATTATGTGATCCCTCTAAATAAGAACAAGAAAATTCAGACACCAACTATTGTGTAAATATATTTTTCTATACCTGCAAGGATACACCAAAATGTGATAAACTGAAAATAATATTCACAATAGCAAAAAAAAAAAAAACTGAGACCTTTAGAAATGTAACATAAAAAAAGAATAAAATGAATCTCTATGGTTGATATTTAAAACCCTATTAAGGAAAGCTGAAAAAAATTAGGGATATTCCATTATTTTGGATGAAATAGTTTTAGTATTATGAAAACCTTTTTTTCCAAATTCCAAAACAAATTTTTCCAAATTTATTAATAAGCTGAATATAATACCAATCAAAATCCCATGTAGGCTAGGCATTATGGCTCACGCCTGTAATCCAAGCACTTTGGGAGGCCAAGGTGGGTAGATTGCTTAAGCCCAAGAGTTCAAGACAAGCCTAGGCAACATAGTGAGACCCTGTCTTTACAAGAGATCAAAAAATTAACTGGCCATAGTGACATGTACCTGTACTCTCAACTGCTCAGGAAACTGAGGTGGAAAAATCACCTGAGCCCAGGAAGTTGAGGTTGTAACGAACCTTGATCATACCACTGCACTCCAACCAGGGAGACAATGAGACTCTGACTCAAAAACAAAAACAAAAAACTTTCACCTGGCATTTTATAGGATTGTGACCAATGTATTTTAAACTCATATAGAAATATTAAAGGCTACAATAAGGTTATCAACTTCAATAAAGGTATACAAGTGGAGACATCTTTCTCTCTAGATATTAGGGTATACCACAAGCTATAATAATGAGCAGTATCATGCTTATATTTTAAAAAATGTAATGGAAAATAACCTAGAGAATGAACTATGTATCTATAGACACAATATATAGAGACACACAAAAGTGGCACCACATATCAGTGGAGAAAGACAAAATATCTAATAGTTGATGTTAAGAAACTGGTTCACTGTGTAGGTATTCCTATCTCATCCCACGTGTTTAAAAAACGAATTCCAAATGAAATAAAAACCTAAATGAAAAAGGTAAAACATGGAAGAAAGAAAAAAGTTTAGAAATGGAATGTTCTTTTAACACCACAATAAAAAGTTTTTATGCATTGAAAAACATTATAAAAATGTTTGTAGACAAATCATATATCAGTAGAGATATTTTTAATTTTTAAAGCGGAAAAGTTGATGATAACTGGTAAGAAACTCTTGCAAATCAAAAGGGAAAAAAGAAAATCTAATGTCAAAATTGACAAGTTGATGAACAGTTGGATTTATAAAAAGGGAAACACAAATAGCTAACACAAATAAGGAGCTGCTAAATACCATTAGTAATCAGAGAAATATAAAGTACAACATAGTAACAATTTACAGCCATTATTAATTTCAAGCATTAATAAATTTCTTAATGCCACATGTTGGCGAAGATGTGAGGAAATAACATTCATGATTTGTCAGAAAGAAGGTAGATGCTGCAGTCATTTCAAAGGGCAATCTGGCAGTTCCTTGGTCAAATCAAGAATGTATATACCCCTGACCCAGCAATCCTCTCTCGCAGGTTTATAGAGAACACTTGTACAAGTCTGTTCAACCCAACACTTTTTTTTGTTAGCAGGGAACTGGAGCCACATTAGTAGTCCACCTCCACCATCTGGTAGAACAGATTCTTAAAATGGAATGAATGCACACAATCAAATGTAATCAATCAGTTGGAGACAACTAACAAGAATAGGCCAACACAGGCCCACACTCACACATAAACACAAGCTGAGTGAGAATAATAATAAACAAAACAGTGTCTAAAATATAATTCTAGTCATATAAACTAAAATACAGTTATATGCTGCATAACTACTTCTTAGTCAACTACGGACCGCATATATAACAGTGGTCCCATAAGATTATAATGGAGCTGAAAAAAAATCCTATCACCTAATGACATTGTAGTCATCACATGGTAGTGCAATGCTTGACCCACGTGTTTGTGGTAGTGCTGGTATAAACAAACCTACTGCAACTGCCAGTCCATATAAAAATATAGCAACACAATTATATATAGCATATAATAGTTGATAATGATTATAAATGACTATGCTACTGGTTTATGTATTTACTATACTATACTTTTCAACATTATTCTAGCGTGTACTCCTGCTTACAAAAAAAGTTAACTGTAAAATAGCCTCAGGTAGGTCCTTCAGGAAGTATTCCTGAAAAAGGCACTGTTATCATAGGAGATGACAGCTTCATGCATGTTATTTTCCCTGAAGACTTTCTAGTGGGACAAGATGTGGAAGACAGTGATATTGATGATCCTGATCCTGTGTTGGCCTATGCTAATGTGTGTGTTTGTGTCTGGGTTCCTTTTAAGTTTAAAAGGCAAAAATAAAAATAGAAAAAGCTTATAGAATATGGATATAAATAAGCTATTTTTGAACAACTATACAAAGTGTTATTATAAGAGTCAGAGTCTCACTCTGTCACCCAGTGGCACAGCAACGGCCAATGCAGCCTTGGACTGCTAGGCTCAGGCAATCCTTCCACCTCGGTCATCCAAGTAGCTGGAACCACAGATGTACACCACCAGCACCACTATGGCTGGCTAATTTTTTGTTTTATTGTAGAGATGAGGTTTCACCAAGTAGCCCAGGCTGGTCTCGAGCCCCTGGGCTCAGCAATTTTCTCACCTCGGACTCCCAAAGTGTAGGTATTACAGAAGAGAACCACTGCACTCGGCCAAAATCTTTGTGCAGTGAAATTACATAATTGAAGCAACTCTTTAGGATAACAATTTAGATAATGCCCTAGCTCGAATTCTTGCATAGATGAGAAGGAAATGAGATTCTGGACTTGCTATCTGGATGCCCAACATTAAGACAGCAAGGTTTCAGATCACTGGTTTAGGTATGGTGAACTGCCAACTCAGGAACACAGATCCTGTGTATTTGAAATAAAAACAAATTGTTAAAGCTTGTTAACAGCCACCGCCACATTGTAGTAGTAAATGTCATCTTATAAGTTAGTGATTAGATTCTCGTTTTTTGGTTGTCCATATGGAAGGAAATCCCAAGATGAGTATCCAGAAGAGACAGCTACTTGTCTTTCAACCCTTGAGGGTTTTTCCTTAGCTGCTTATAGCAGCTGCTTTCAATAGTATCTGTATATCTTCTTATACAGATACTATTGAAAGCAGTCTTCTCATTGAAGAAAGAGACATCATCAATTATAAAGGTTCTCTGAAAAGTCATCATAAAATATGTCAAGTCCAGATACGGAAAAGGGTAAAAACAGGATTTTCTAGTATATGTCTTTAGTCATGAAGTTACATAATATGTATATGATGGTGAGGGAGTCAGAAATAACTTCTGAGGTCATGACAGTTGAATAGCACGAACACTGACATCACTATGTAGAAAAACTCCTCAAATTTAGTCCTCTGTGTCTTGCAAGGGACTTAAGGATGTCTAAACTTGAGACAGACTTTACAAGGGAATAAGCTTTTCTAATATGTTTCCAGAAGCTCAAATCTACCATCTGGTTGAAGCAGCTGTGAGGAAAACCTTTGTTGTGTTGTTTTGCAATTTGTTTCTGCTAGTGTCAGACAGAGCCTCGATGCAAGAGGAAAGGGATGCAATACAAACAAAATAAAATTATTTAAAATAGATAATTGGAATTAGGGTATCAGAAGTGCCTCAGAAATTCCTGATATGCTGGTAAATTCCACTGGGGCACATAAGGAGGAAAGAATAGACGAGAAAAATGCCCCCTTTTAGAAAGTTAATTTGATTACCAGAATTAAAATGATGCTTCCGATTTTAATTTTGAGTCATGAATACAAGGTATGTTTCGAACAATATAAAAAGCAATTTATTAGTATATTAACATTAATAAGTTCTATTGAAGTACATATTTAATACAAAATCTGATTTAAAGTAATTTTTAATACAAACTAATAATGGGGTTATGGGAGAGAACTAAAATATAAAAATACTTTTGAACACTATCTTACTTTGCAGAAATGACCTAATATTTGTCTATATTGCCTTATAGTATTATGCATTATATCAAATTGAGCATATATATGAGTACAGGATGTTTTGTCTTGTTTAGTTTTGTCTATTGTTATATCTTTAGTGCCTAAATTATTGCCTACTGCATTGTAGGTGCTCAATAAGTATTTTTTGAATTAATGAATGTGCACATAACTACATAATTAAAATAAAGTATATATATATGTAATTTAACATACATGGATCATTTTGCATCTTCATTTTTTTCATTTACTATTCAATCATGTGCTAGTAAATACTTTTGATGGAGCATTAAAGTCATCTTATGAGTATGTGATAATTTGTTTAACCAGTTCACTACTGCTAGTCTAACTTTCTTATATATAAATATCTAGAAAAATTCCTCATTAGTTACTTGGGATTTAGCCTTAGAAGTGGAATGTTAGCTAAAGAGTATGAATAGTTTAATATATCTTGATGCATGTTTCAAAATAGATGGTTATATCAATTCATATCAGTCATCTGTTACAATTTATACAATTGTAATTATACAATTTACTCTCCAATCTGAAAGCTTTTAATTTTTAAAAGAATTATTAATTTTTTAAAATAAAGATGTGGGTTACAATTCAGGGTTAGGTATACAAACGTTGATTATGCAGGTACCCTTGTTGATGAGGTAGGCCGCTTCCTCCCCTAGCAGTTTCCTTCAACTGCCAATCCCACCCTCCCTTCCCTGACAGTTTCCCACTACTGCCAATCCCCTTCTTATAGTATTATAATTGTTCAAGTTCCGCTTACGTGTGAGAACATATGTTACTCTGTTCTTTGTTTCTGTGATGGATCACTGAGTGTGATCGACTCTAGATTCATCCAAGTTGCTGCGAAGTCCATATGTTTGTCCTTCTTAATGGCTGCATAATATTCCATTGTGTATATGTGCCACATTTTTTTTATCCATTGTGGTTTCGATGGGCAGCATGGTTGGTTCCATGTTTTTGCTTTTGTGAGTAGAACTGCAACAAACAGATGTGTGCAGGTATCTTTTTTTGTAGAATGATTTGAGTTCCTCTGGGTATATTCCCAATAGGGGAATTGCTGGGTCAAATGCAAGATCAATTTCCAGTTCTTTCAGAAATTGCCACACTGTCTTCCAAAGAGGTTGCACTAGTTTTCCTTCCCATCAGCAGTGTAGAAGCATTCCTTTTTCTCCGCATCCTCACCAGCATCTGTTGTTGTTTGTTTTATTAATGATGGCCATTCTTACTGGGGTTAAGTTGTATGGTATCTCAATGTGGTTTTGATTTGCATTTCTCTGATGATGCGTGAGGCTGAGCACTTTTTCACGTGTCAGTTGGTTGTCCATATATTTTCTTTTGAGAAGTGTCTATTCATGTCTTTTGCCCATTTTTTAATGGGGCTGTTTGTTTTTTTCCTTTCTGCGCATTTGAGTTCCTTGTAGATCATAGATGCTAGGCCTTTGTCAGATATCCAGTTGGTAAATATTTTTTCCCATTCTGTGGGCTGTCTCCCTGCTTTCTTGGTGGTTTCTTTTGCTTTGCAGAGATTCTGGAAACAAAGTCTCAATTTCTCCACCAACTCATCTTTGACAAAGTCTGCAACAACAATCACTGGGGAGAGGAGAACCTATTCAGCAAGTGTTGCTGGGAAAACTGGCTGGTCACATGCTGAAGATTGAAATAAGACCCCTACCTATCACCATACATGAAATTAATTCTAAATGGATGAAAACCCTAAACATAAAACCTCCAACTATAATAGTCTTAGAAAATGAAGGAGACACCCTTGTGGAATTGGAGCTGGCAACCAATTCCTATTCAGAACCCTAAAATGTCCATACCTTAAGAAATAAGATAGACAAGTAGGATCTCATTAAATTAATGAGCTTCTGCAACAGAACAGAGATTCTGGAAGCAAAGAATTAATAATTTAATAAGCAAAATTGATGTCGTCCTGATAATGTAGAAATATGAACTTGATTACTTATGAGTTTGAACTTTTTTTTTTTTTTTTTGAGTTGGAGTCTCACTCTGTCGCCCAGACTGGAGTGCAGTGGCCGTTCCCGGCCACCGCAGCCTCGGCCTGCTGGGCTCCGGCGATCCTTCCACCTCAGCCTTCGGAGTAGCCAGAATTACAGGCATGTGCCACCACGCCCGGCTGATTTTTTTATTTATTGTAGAGATGAGGTCTCGCTGCCCAGGCGGGTCTCGAATCCGCGAGCTCAGGCAATTCACTCACCTCAGCCTCCCAAAGGCGTGAGATTACAGGCTGAGCCACCGAGCCTGGCATTTTTATTATTTGTATTAGCTATTTGTAATTTCTTCATATACTTTACTCATTTGTGGGAGTTTGTTTTTCTTTTGTATATTAATTTTTTGAGAACTTTATATTAGCAATGTTAGCTCTTTATTTCTCATATATGATAGACATCACCTTCCATCTTTTTTGACTACTTTTTATTTTATGACTTAAAAATAAATATTTCAGATTTGATACAGCAATATGTATGATATTTTTATTCCCTAGCAGCATTTTCTTTCCATCTTGTTTATTTCTTTGCTTTTATGCTTAAAGTCTTTCTTTTGATATAATTAGATCTATTTTTATCCAATATGTTCTATTTTGTTATTTAAGCATAATTAATCTGGGATTTATTTTTGTTTGTTGTATGAGATGAGTCTAATATATGTTGTGTTCCAAATACTTAATTCTCTTAAATACTTTGTCAAATAATTCATGTATTATCTGCTGACTTTAAATGTTACTTTACTTTTATATTATGATATATACATAAATATCTATATAGATGGGATTTCTATTCATTTCTATTGATCTGTATATTCTATTTTATTCTTATTCTATCTTATTGTAATTGCTTGCAGTATACTTTAATAGTTAGTAAAGTTTTTCTTTAGTCATCCTTTCTGAAAATTATTTTTAGACTTTTCTGCTTATTGATGAATGCTAGAGTAATTTTGTTTCAAAAATTAGGAATTTAAATTGATATTTTTACACAACATATAATTTGGGGAGATTTGATATTTTATACATGAATGAGTCTTTTTTACCAAGAATATGATAGAGCTTCCTAATAAAATCTTATTACATGCTAACTAGTAATTTTATACTGTTCTTCATATACCCATATATTTCTTGCTGAGTTTAGTCATATATGTAGCCATTTTGTCTTTGTTATGCACTTTAATCAATATGAAGTGATCTTTGTTTCAGTATAGTTTTAAAATTATTACCTATGACCCCTTTTACTCTACGTTTGTATTTATGTCTGACTGATTTTGTACTTTTAATCTTTTTATTTCACTAGATATTGGTGAATCTCTTACAAACACTACACAATATAATCTTATCTATTAAATGAATCTAAAAATTTACTTTTCTTCATAAAGAAATATGATCTATTTGTATTTAATATTATTATTGACATTTTAATCTTACTTTGATTAAGCCATCCTATGCATTATGTTTTTAATTTTTCTTTGCTTATTAATATCTATTATTTTTAAATGAATAAATTTAGTTTTAAGTCTGTTGTTTTAAGAGGAACATATTTTGTGTCTGTTGCCAGTTATTTTGATTCTTAGGAAAGAATTAACCAGAATTCTCCATTTAGATGAGAATAAACTGAAATCATAACTTTTTATTTCTCTTTATTTAAAATACAAGATTAAACATTATTTTGTTTTCATCTGTACTTAGAGTCATACACTTCCTTCAGGTATGAAGTCCAATTAGAATAAGATGATCATTTATTAAAATTTATATATTTTACTTATTGCTTTCAGAATAATTTTCACATTGTGAATTTAATTTTAAAGTCATATGTAAAGTAATCATTTTAAATGAATCTGCCTATCAGTAAGTCATTAGGTTTTTTTTGTTTCAACTTATTTCTGGGGTATTTTTAGGTCTTCGCTTTCAAATTTATATGCAAGGCAGTATATTTCTTATGTTCTGACCAATCTGAGAACATATTTTCTTCACACATGAAGGAGAAATTTCCTGACATCTTATACTATAGAAATTTCTCTTCAGATTTCTGCATATATAGCTACATTACCCTTTATTAGTATTGGGAGAGAAAAGTCACATGCCATTGTGATACATTCACAGTGCTTGAAGAGATTTTCATAATCCTTGTATTTCAACTATTTCTTCTGGAAATATTTAATGCCTTTCAACCAGTTATTTAGCACAAAATGTGGGAAACCTATGCATTTGCTAACATGAATCTTTTTTAGTCCAGAATTATTTTCTCCAACTATGCCTTTGATTGTGACCCAAAGCTCTTGCTGCTTCTTCAAATGCATCTCTAGCAGTTACATTTTTATTTTTATTCTTTGTAGTCCAAATATTTTACCTTCTCAGTACATTTTTAATGTATTTATTCTTTCACTCTAAGGTGATTTGCAAGTCTGTATACTAAATGACTAATCACATTTTCTGCTTTGTCATTTTTGTATTTTACTACCTCCAGTTGCTGCATACTTGTTTACTGGAAGTATTTCTTATTTATATCCATTTATAGTCTATCCTATTGACTTTTATTTTAGATTTTTCCCCTTAATGGTTTAACAGCATTACAGTGGCTATAGTCTCTTAAATTTTGTTAAGTGAGCCAGTTTGTTTTCTAAAACATTTTTTCTGATTTCCAAAGCACATCTATTTTTAGAGATTTCTTTCTAGAGTTTCTTACTCCATTGTTCATAAACCCCATTTTCTTTCTTTGTTTTTTTTTTTTTGTTGTTGTTGTTGTTTTTTTTGCTATTGCTACATCTGTTTCCTTTTTTTAATCTTTTTCTGGTAGAAAAGTTTTTCCCTAAATTTGAATTAATTGGCTTTTGCTGGCCCACATTCCAAAGATCTTTTTAAAAAAATTTCTTAATTTTAAAGATGTGGGGTACAATTCAGGGTTAGGTATACAAATGTTCATTATGCAGTTACCCTTGTTGTTGAGATGTGCTACACCCCGCCCCCCAGCAGTTTCCCACTACTCTAAATCCCTTTCTTATAGTATTATGATAATTGTTCAAGGTCTGCTTATGAATGAGAACACGTGGTATTCATTTCTTTGTTCCTGTGATAGATCACTCAGTAATATAGACTCTAAATTCAACCAAGTTGCTGTGAAGTTCATAATTTTGTCCTTTGTGGTTGTATAATATTCCATCATGTATATGTACCACTTTTTCTTTTATACAGTCCTCTTTTGATGGGCAGCATGGCTGATTCCATGTTCTTACTATTGTGAAAAATGCTGCAAACACATGTGCAGGTATCTTTTTCATAGAGTGATTTGAGTTCCTCTGCGTATATTCTCAGTAGAGGGATTGTGGGATCATATGGAAAGTCGATTTTTAGATCTTTTAGGAATTGTCACACTGTTTTCCTCAGAGGTTGTACTAGTTTACACTCCCACCAACAGAGTAAAAGTGTTCCCTTTTCCCCACATCCCCTCCAGTATCTGTTGTTTTTTGAGTTATTGATGATGGCCATCCTGACTAAAGTTAGGTGGTATCTCAAGGTGGATAAACCCCATCTTCAAAAGTCTTTTTTTGGCTTTGATTTTACTCACATGAAGTAAGATATCTCCAGACTTCATGTTCTAATGAACATGAGTCTGGGTTACCTGAAGCTGGGAGATGATCAATTTTCTCCTGTCATTTTTCTTAGCTGAGATTCAGGTTGACTTGCACAGAAACTACAACATGTTCTACTTTTCAAAGGTATTAATATATTGTTTAATAACCAGTGGAGCATATGAAATGCTGCACTACTAAGCTGGCACTGCTCTGGGCTCCATCTTATCTCTGATTGACCTTGTAGGAAATATACCCTTTAAGCTGCAAAGCAAAATTACTTTCAATTTACTGCCTTTTTGGCTTTTGTAATTTGTTGAATCTAAGTGGATGTGGATAGGGTTGAAGAAACAAGAACAGGAACAGTCTTCAGGCTTTTCCCCAAGTAGCACCTTGCAAGTAGTTTAGTTGGCATAAGGTAATGTGAAATATGACATAGTTTCTTAATTTTTTTTCAGACAGGATCCATTCAAAGGAAAAGCCTGGGTAAGATTTTTCCAAATCTGACTCAAATGCTTTATACTTGGTGGGATTCCTCCAAGATTCTGACATATGTTTGTTTTTCTTGTGTATCAATATTTGTGAGTTTGTCATGTTTTAACTGCCTCTATAGGTTTTCATTTATATCTAAAGCTGACATCAATGTAGATATGTTTTTAGAAAAATGTAGTGCCTATGAATGATGTATTTAATCTATGCCAAAGTTCATAACTAATAAAAAAATACATGATTGTATTGTTGAAAGTTTCCAGATCTATGAATAAATATCATCTAGTGGTTTACTAATAGGTAATTGTAAAATGATAAGAATTAATACCTTAAAATATCTCCAACTTATTAATCTAAATTTGTATTTCATTAGTATCAATGTAATCGAAAGCACTATAGTAATATTGAAAATGGCTCCAATAATTGTGATCCCAAACACAGATGTCTAGAAGAACCAAATGCCATTCCAGTGCTTCCCTATTTTCTACCTCCTGCCAAATCATGTTTGACATTCCGATATTAGCTCTAGTTGGGTTTAAATTCTGTTAGAGATTTGTTCAACTTAATGTTCTGCTTTCTGTTAAATAACTTTTTTTAAAGAATTTAAAACCTCCACCCTACACTTACATTTTCCTTCAAAGAGGACATAGTTTTGAGAGATAGGAGAAAGGGGAAACATTGAGGAGTGAGGCTATGTATTCATCCATTTTGTGTTGCTATAAAAGAATACCAGAAACTGAGTAATTTATAAAGAAAAGAAATTTATTGTAGCTCACAGTTCTACAAACTGTACAGGAAAAATAGTGCTGGCATATACTTCTGGTGAGTCCTTAGGTAGCTTATAATCATGGTAGAAGGTGAAGAAAGAACAGGCATGTCTCATGGTAAGAACAGAGCAAGAGAGGAAAGGGAGGTAACAAGCTCTTGTAAACAATTTGCTCTTGCATAAACTAATAGAGCCTTGAGAACGGTATCAAACCATTCATGAGGGATCCCCCTCAATGACCCAAATATCTCTCAATAGATCCCCATCTCCAACATTTCAGCATAGAATTTGGAGGGATTCAAACATCCAAACTATATTAGGCTGTATATCAAGGGTGAAGAGATGATGTCACAATTAGAGAAAAAAAAATCGGAGAACACAGAAGAGACAGTATGAGTGCTAAAAGAGTTGCTTAGAGCAAACTCTTATCTGACTCCATGTTAGTTTACAAATAATCTCTTGTCTACTGCAAATCTTCATGTGATTCTATAGATAATGCCCTATGAGAGGCGGAGTGTTGGATATTCAGAAGGTGGACTTCATTGGCTATGCCCAATTGTTAAGTATTATTTTGAGGTTTTTAGATGTTCTACTTGCCACAGCTTTCAACATGGTTTTAGTCTTCTTAACTCTTTTTAAATTTCTCCAAACTTGAGTTTGCAAATCAAAAACCTTTTAAAAAGTATAGGGGGAAGAAGGCTATTATTAACAAAGGGCAGGGAATTTGTATTTTTCCTTTTTGTGTTCCTGGCATTTAAGAGAGTGTTTGACATATACCACTCTCCTAATACGCACAATAGTTGCGCAGTAAATATTTGCTGATTGAATAAGTGAATAAATGAATGAGAACTGAGTGAAGTCAGCAGTCATCAAAGGAAAGTATCAAGGCTGTTAAATTTTAGGAAATGAGCCGGCTCTGTTGCTCAGCCCGTAATCCCACGCCTTCAGGAGGCTGAGGTGAGTGGATTGCCTGACCCCGGGGGTTCAAGACTCGCCCGGGCAACTTGGCGAGATCTCATCTCTACAATAAATCAAAAATTAGCCGGGCATGGTAGCACGCGCCTGCAGTTCCAGCTACTTGGAAGGCTGAGGTGGAAGGATCTCCAGAGCCCAGTAGATCGAGGCTGCAGTGGCCAGGAGCGGCCACTACACTCCAGTCTGGGTGACAGAGTGAGACTCCAACTCAAAAAAAAAAAAAAAAAAAAAATTAGGAAAGGTCTGGTATAATGAATAGAGCACTGAGGGAGACATCAGAACTGAGTACTCATTCCTGACATGGAGCTAAATTGCTGTGTAATATTTTATCAACAACCTTATCCTAAACTACTGAGTTTCTCTAAACCTAAGGTTTATTTTCTGTAATATAAGTGCTGAGAGAGTGTTTAATGAGTATAATCATGACAAACTACTCCACAAATTCAAGTAGCAAATATAACTGTAGGTACTTTATTTTTTTCCAGTTAATTACTCTAATATCCCCTGTGTCATATTAGTCAGACTATCTGCTTTTCTCTTCTCCAACTGTTCTGGTAACCTCAGGGCTTATGCAGTACAAAGAGGGGGAACATAAAGTCTTACCAAAGTCTTCTGCTGCTATTGCTTTGTACTGCCACGTGGCTTCTGTCGCGTTGGACACATGAAACCAGGCTACCCAGTGATGATGCTACTGTGATCCACATGTATGGCCCTTTTGCCATGGTTCCACAGGGAGGGAGAATAATTGTATCACTTGAGTCAGCTTGGGTAGCTCTTAAGGTTGCAAAAATTAGTACTCAACTTTTTAAATCCTAAACCCAACTTTCTCCCAGGTTGCCAAGCCAGCATCGCTACATGATTTGTCCCATTGTTTGCTATCCTTTTAACCAGGATCACCACCCTCTTCCCTTTGCAGGGTTCATACCTGCTGAGAAAGGGCTGAAGTTCTTTATTTTCTTTTAAACCCACAGAGCAGAAGTTGTCTGATCATTATACCTGTTTAATGTAAGACACACTTGACTGGACATATCTCAATTTAAATTTTAATACATTTAAGTACTGTCCTCTACCTTCATTTAGATTGGGTCTTTCCATACACTCTTTCATCACCCCATTTCTGACAGGGGAATGTCAGAAAGCCAAGAAGGGTCTTCTACCTAGAAGTCTCATGGCCTATATAATCTTGATGGTTTTGTTTTGTTTTGCTTTTGTTTTTTAACTGAGAAGGAGTGGAGGGGACAGTAACAGATCAAATGTGGCCAGTTGTCAGGGAGCAGCTTGAAGCATATTGGTTCAGAGAGGGTAATTGTATTTTATACTCTGGCAACAATGAAAACATACTTTCCCCAGGCAATCAGACACTTTGCCAACCTTCTACAAAAAATATCTGTAGGTGCTTCCAGAGATTCCAAAGCCCACATTTTGGAAGGAAGACAGCCTCTTTCCAAGGGTGATTTACCATTTTAGGAATCAGAACAATAACACACAATGATTGTTCATCTCTGGGCAATGCAAATGGGGGGAACCACCATCGTCCATGACATTGGTAAGCTATGCCACATCTAAATTTAATTTTGAGTCTCATTGCCAAAGCCAATGAGGGAGAATTGTGAAACATATAGTGACCTGCTTTTAACAACTTGCCCTACTTCAGTAATCCCTTTTCCATTCGATTATCCTATCTCCTAAAGTTCCAACATTCAAGCCCCAGGACCTCATATATATGTATGTTTTGTTCTTTCTCTCAGCAGGTTATCAACTAATTCCTGCTAAGTCTTTACTAGTGACTAAGATATTGTTCACTGGTAAATATTAGGGAAAAAATTATACAAGAAGAATTTGCATTGCTGATTCTTTTAATAGTTCATGGATTTAATATGTTTCAGTGGAACGTTAGCTAATAGTTCAAGCTGACCTGAGTATACCCCTACTAAAAAGGCTCTTGAAAATGTCAGGACTCCTGTTCAGCCTCCCAGCCTCGTGGCTAGAAACTCTTTAAGCATCTGGTCATAGCCTGCCTGGCTTCATCAATAACCTCTTCTGATCTTCATTCTTCCCACAGGATATGATTGTTATGCTGGAAACTACCCTCCGCCCCAATCCTCTTGTATGGGAGAGTGTGGGGGTGATGGATGGAGGTAAGAGGTTTGACACTTTAATGCCCATCTTGTTCTCCCATTCTTATTGAGGAGACTTTCTCTGGTCCATTGCATGTGTTTCTACCAAGCCATTGAGGTAGTAAATAAAAATAAGGGCTGATAGCCTCTTCAGAAAGGTTATTTTACTGAAGTAAAATATTATTATTATTATTATCTACATTTTCTTCTTGTTGTTGTTTTTTAATAGTGCACATGCCTTTCACTGTTTTGCCTAATAGCCATTTTAAAATGTAAAACATAAACATATCCAATCGAAATTCATTCACATGTTCAACACCATGTCAATAACTAGACCATCATGACAGAACCCCAGGGATGAATGGCAAACTTCTTCCCACAGCAAGACTCTGGTAGCTTTTGTCAGAATACAATCTTAGAATGCTATTAAATGCAAGCAAGTTGATCAGCTCATCATATGTAGTACGTAGGGAGAGTAAAGGGGGTTTAAAATGATATTGCATTTTAAGAGACATTCCACCATTAATTGATATGACCAAATTTACAAAGGATAAAAGTCATGGATCTAATTTTAAACATGATCTCCCTCATAAGTTCAAGTTCTACATGTTTTAGTTTTCCATTCTGATATCACTTACTTTATGGTCAGGATAGGGGTAAGTGGGGGAGAAAGAGGAAATAATACCTACCCAAACTGCAACCTAGTTGTACAATGTTTCTTCCTTATTTCCACTTAAACTTAGAGGAAGTGTTGGTAGGCTATATTTAAAATCTGTATCTGTAGCATGCACCCTAAGCCCTGACTCGTTTTTATTAATAATACAGAACTGTTTTCTTTTTTAGGAGGGGTGAAATAATTGCATAGACTTTCTTCAATTATATTGTACCATATGTTGTAAGATAAGTTATATGAGCATATGTGTTTCATTATGCATATCAAGAAGAGAACACAAGATATTTGGACATTTTTTTCTGTATGCCATCTCTTCTCCAACCCCATCAAAGCCCCTGAAGTCTCGGGAAAATTTGGATGATAATCACCTGTGAATCTTCTCACATAAAATTTCCAGTAGTTGCTGAAGTTAATACAACCAAAAATGCCAATAGAACAGACTTTGCTATATTACAGAACATCTGGTTCTGATCCTGGCAAGGGAAAATGAAAAGTAATGGAAACCAATATTTTGCCAGGGTATGTTTTTTTCAGGGTTCTTTTTTAGAAATGGGCAGAGATTCAATGGGCATCAATTCCAGGAATCGTTTGTTCCCTCCCCATTTTCAGTTCTATAGCTCTTTCAATTATGCACACACCCAGATTTATATGCAGCCATATCTTCTTTTATTTGTAGAGCAAATCTTCGCTTCACTAGAAATTTCTGATCTATAAGGTGGTACACTTGCAACAGAGTCAACATGAGAAATCTTTCAAGTAAGAGGATAATAACTATTAATTAGAATGTGTTTTGCATTTACTATTTAAAAAACAAGTGGTGGGTGTTCAAGAGATGTCAGGGACACTGGCCTCTTTTATTATATGCATATTTCTCAAAGCTTATAAATCCACAAGAAATCTAATGTTTCACAGAAACAGCACAGTTCTCAAGACAAAATATGCTATTATGTTTGCTGTTAAAAAAGAAATTTTTAAATTCAGCTTTTAAAAATAAGAAAATAATAAGTGTGCATATGTGTGTATGTGAGTGTGTATATGTCTCCACATGTAGCAAATATATGTATTTTTATATAGAAGAAATATCTCTTTCTTTTAGACACTTTAATAAAAATGAATACATTTGTTTATGGATTTAATAATATAGGACTATTTATCAATAAGCCACATTCCTAGAAAAGTCTGCAAAGGTGTAACCAGGCATAATAAGGTGTTTGTGTAGTGATGCTTTACATTTCATTTCATATGAAATTAAATCCAAAGAACAGTCAGATGTTTGTGACTCTGCTAGCAAAAGGAGAATATTTTTCATTTTCCCACCTCTGTATACCTTCTCCTACCCTG
Source organism: Cephalopachus bancanus (assembly GCA_027257055.1). Lineage (NCBI taxonomy): Eukaryota > Metazoa > Chordata > Mammalia > Primates > Tarsiidae > Cephalopachus > Cephalopachus bancanus. The sequence goes on along the minus strand of JAPVLO010000009.1, from coordinate 7,583,482 downwards.
TAATCAAAGTTGATTTCTTGTAAAAAGTGGAATTTTAGATACTTTGAACATAGGAAGTGGATTTGTGAAAACAAAGGGATGATATGAAAGAAATCACATAAGACATTTGGGGAGATAGGAACTGGGAAAAGCCAGGAATTCAGAAAATCAGAACTACATCCTTCTTCTAAACTATCCATAGTATTACAAATATTTTGTTGTTAAACAGATATATTATTCCTACCATATTTATATTATTTCACGATTTCATGATTCATGCTACTAAAAATTTCTGACATAGAGATTTAATCCTATTAAGCTCAAAAAATATTTCTCTTCTGTATTTTTATTCAACTTCTAGTTTTAAAAGAACAAATCTGCTAAAAGTAGAGTAAAATATTGGGGAAATAAAAGATTTGGGATCTTTCCAAGTTTTTCTCGAATGTTGGTCTAATTCTGTGAAATACACCTTCCTCTCTGCCCCCAGCATCCCATCAGTAAAATGGACCTCCTGTCCACAATGTGTCTTTTTTGTCAAAGCTTGTGTTTGCTCAAGGAAAATACTTTCCTCATATCATCCAATTTCCTAGGAATGAAGAAAAATTTGCACTAAATCCTTCAAAACATTAAATCCTGTGTAATCAAAATGAAACCTACACAAAATATTTTTCAAAGTTTTCAGCAGTCCCTGTTTTCCTTCCATATGTTCAGTGTTTGTTTTTCATACTGAACAAATAAAAAGGGGAAACTTGTGTTAAGAGAAGGATGTTAAAGTTACTTTGTGAAGTACTGAATATCTATCAAAACCATTCCCAGTTTGGTGCAGAAATAGATGCAAAATTTAATTAATATGTATATTCAATATCATGACTTGAAAAACGTATGCCCCACAAAGGCTTAGACAGGCCATGATCTGTCAGGTAAATACATGTTTTGATGTGTGTCCAATCCCCAAATAAAATTTTGAAACCATTTGGGGAGGTCTCGAGTAAATGTTCTTGATATTTAAAATATGCTCTGCCTCACCATATGTTTGAAGAATTATGAATATTGGCCAGTTTCTCTTTGCGAACAGTTGCAGTGCTAGGACTGACTTTTAGAAATTCCTCACTACAGGATAGTGTCTCAAGGATCATTTGAATTCTGTGTGTATGAACTATATGAAATTTTAAGTTTGGAAGGATTCACGGCAGGGCAATCGGGTTGGTTTAAACACAAAGATTTGGAGGCAAAATTGGTTGCAAAGAGGGTAGGTGTACTCAGTAGAAATGGCAACATTATAGGCATTCCATAGTAACACATGGCCTCTCTCTTTTGTGAGCACCTTGGATACTTTCTGGGCCTCCAAAAAATGGGTGACAGCAAAGTGCATAATACACACACAGTGAGGAAGAGAGCACACCCCAGAGGTAGCTGAAGACCACAAGCTCTATGTCTTAAAGACAGTTGAGTGCAGTAAGCCACAGAGAGTAGGGTAAGACTCTTAGAACCAAACAGACTGGTTTACATTCCACTTAGGTCTCTTTCCAATTAGTAGCTCTGGGTAAGCTGCTTAACTTCTGAGATATTTAGGTTCATCATCTCTAAAATGGGACTAATAAAATCTATCTATCTGGTGTTATATTAAGGGTGAATGAGCTAACAAGTAAATGTATGGAACATCTATTAACCTTTCAGTAAAACTCCTCTCCCTCAGCCCATCTTCTTTGCAGGATTTTATCCATGCTTGAGGTTTAAACTGAGGTATATAGTTACTGTCATTCCAACCCAGCTTTCTCCAGTGTTTCAGACTCCTACAATCAGACTTTCACCTGTTAACTCTCAACTGGGCCAACACAACAGTCCCCTAAACATTCACCCTCAAATGCATCCTTCACACATTTGACAAAGTAAGCTATTAAAATGCAAACCTAAATGGTCTCTTTCTTTTTAAAAACATTTAATCATTCTCTCGGTCACCTACAGCAAGGACCTGCAACCTATGGGTCAAGGGCCACAGAAAAAAAGTATCCAACAAGACTGTATGTGGTCTGTAAAGGCTAAAATATTTACTATCCAGACCTTTACAGAAAAAGATTGCTGACATGGCACATTTCAACTCCTGATGACCACAGAGTTTTCCTGACTTTTCTTTCTCCTTTCTAATTTCAGCCAGACTGAACCACTTATATGTTGTGTAGTCAAATGTCACAAATGCCTCTTCTCTTATCTTCACCTAACACCTACTCATTCTTCAATTTTCACATTAGCTCTCATTTTCTCCAGCAAGTTTTCTTTGAATACTGCCTCATCATACTCACCAAGCAGAGTTAATTTTCTTTTCCACTCTGCATCCCCATAATTTCTTATGAATATTCTTGTCTTAGTTCCTTCGGGTTGCTATAACAAAAATACAGTACCATAAACTGGGTAGGATATAAGCAACAGGAATTTATTTTTCACACTTGTGAAGGTTAGGAAGTCCAAGATAAAGTTTCCAGGAGATTTGGTGTCAGATGAGGACCTGTTTCCCATAGATAGTAACTTCTAGCCATATCCTCAGACAGCAAAAGGAGCAATTAAGCTCCCTTGAGCCTCTTTTATCAGGTCACTGATCCTATTTATGGGGGTTCCACTCCTAGTACCTAATCACATCCCCAAAGACCTCACCCCCTAATACTATCACCTTTGGGATTAGGGTTCAGCAATAAACCAGAGCAGGGGAGGGGAGGAGACACAAACATTTAGACCATAGCAATATCTAATATTATAATAACTCACATTATTTTTCTCACTATGGGTCATACTTTCCAGTTTATTTGTATGTCTAATAATATTTAATTGGATGCCAGACATTATAATTTTAATATTGTTGGAGACAGCTATTTCTGTATTCTTACAAATATCTTGAGCTTTGTTCTGAGGCACTTAACTTACTTTGAAATAATTTGATCCTTTGGATCTTGTTTTTAAGTTTTGTTAAACTGGATCTGAGCAGCCTTTAGTTAATTTTGACACACAACACAGTGATCTTTCTAATGCTCCATGAATTATAAAGCTCTTCACTCTGACTGGTAGAAAAACAAATCATTCCCGGTCCTATCTGAACTCCAAGTATTATTTCTTCTAATACTTTCAGATGGTTCTTTTCTTGACCTTGAATCATTCCCTCACACGTGTGTGTTGATGAGTACTAAACTAAAGACTGGAGAGAATCCTCTTGGTCTACCTTGAGAACTTTAACTGGTTGGTCTCCCAGAACTCTCAGCTCCAACTTCTAAACTCAAGGAATCCACTGGGTTCCTACTGGGTTCCTTCTCGTTGTACCCCAGACAGTAAGCTGGAGCTATCTTAAGGCCATTTCACCCATTTGTTGTGTCTCAGAAATCATCTTATGTCTCAGAAAACTTTGTTGCCTGATGTTGAATGTTCTACAAATGTTTTATATATTTTGTCCTTTTTTTACATCAGGAGAGTAAATTTCTGCCACTCCATGTTTATCAGAAGTGAAAGTGCCTTATAATCATTGATTTATATCATGCTATTGTCTGAATGTGTGTCCCCCAAAATACATACATTGAAATCCTAACCCCCAAGTGAAGGGATTCGAAGGTGTGGCTTTTGGGGGTGATTAAGTCATGATGGTGAAACTCTTACAAATAAGATAAGTCCCTTTACAAAAGAGGATCCCTTTGTCTCTTCCTCCATGTGAGGACATAGCAAAAAGATAGCCATCTGTGAACCACAAAGCAAGCTCTCATCAGACAATGAATTTGCCAGAAGCTCCGTGTTGGAATTTCCAGCCTCTATAGCTGTGAGAAATTAAGTTGTTTAGAAGCTACCCTGTCTGTGGTATTTTTGTTATAGTAGCCCAAGTGGACAAAGACAAACTGTGTTTCCCCTTACTAAACTGTAAGTTCCTTAATTGTAGAGTTTGGTATTTCTAGCACCTGGTAGTATATTATGTTTCATACACAGTAGTTTCTCAACATTTTTCAAAAAACAAATATGGTAAAAGAAAAGTGAAAGAGAGACAGAGAGAGAGAATGAGAGAGAGAAAGAAAATTAAATAGATTCTAAATCTTGTATAGGAATCTCTGGAACACTGTTATTGTCAGAGATTTCTTCACATACAACGCTGAATGCTCTCCAATGCTAACCTTAAAGCAAGGCTGTTTATAAAGCTACTTAACAAATGGAAATCAATACATAGTACATTTATTACTTATTGCTATTAATCAGAGCCTACAAAAACATGCTATTACAATGTGAAAATCAAACAATGTAGTTTGACTTAGTCTGATAATAATAAGTACTGAAGCTTCCTGAATTACAGATTCTTTCACTGATAATGATTTGACCTCTTCTGATTATACTGTCATGTTGTGGGAAGACAATTATATGATGTTTAACTAAAGAAATATTTCAGTAAGTGCTTTCATTAAACATATCATGTAGATTATTATATGAGACATTATTATCTGCCAATCTGAGAAACCTGTACTCTTTAGTAAAAGAAAATGATATCGGATCAACAAATATTAGCATTAAATCCCTAGTTTTACAAAAAGCTGTCACTAGTAGAAACGTCTCTGGGTACTGTTATAGGTTAAACTGCGTCTTCTCAAAATCCCTACCTTTGAATCTTAGCCCCAGAATGTGAGTACCTTAGAATGTGGCCTTATTTGGAAATAGAGTTGTTGCAGAAGTAACTAGTTACATGAGGTCTTACTGGAATAGGTTGTCCCTAGTCCAATATGTTGGGCCTCTTTGTGTAAAAGAGAAATTTAGACACAAACATGCACACAGAGAAGATGTCATATAAAGATGAAGGCAGAGATCAGGGTGATGCTTTTACAAGCCAAGGATCATCAAAAATTGCCAGCAAACCACCAGATGTCAAGCAAAAAGCATGGGAAAAATCTCTCACAACTCTCAAAAGGAGTGAAACCCATTGACCCACCTTGATCTCATATCTCTAACTCTACAACTGTGAGACAATAAGTTTCTGTTGTATAAGTCACTCAGTTTGTGGCACACTATTATATTCATCCTAGCAAACTAATACAAATGCTAAGTATTAGAGTTGATATGTTCACTAGAGATTATTTAGTCCTCCCTGAACATAAGGACAGGAAATTGGAAATTAACATCTCTTGAGCATCTTCTTTAGTAATATTATCTAATGTAAGTATCACATTTCTGTGATGTAGTTCTTCTCATCCTTGTTCTATATATGAGAAAATTGAGACTTAGTTTAAATAACCAGTCCAAAATATAGAATCAGAATCCAAATCCTTGTTTATTTAATCCAAAGCCCTTATTTTTCTATAATATTACAGTGCGCTTCAAATGTCAGACACTGAAGAAGCAGGAATTGAGAGTGTACAAGTCAGCTGATGGGCAACCTTAGTTCCATCTGCAACCTTGATTTTCCTCTGCTATGTAAGGTTACACATTTACAGTTCCTTAGGATCACAATGTGGACATCTCTGGGATGGGAGAAGAAAAAGGGAATTATTCTGCCTACCACAGGTCTAAGGTAGGTAATGTGGGGTTTATAACCCATATGGAAGAACTAAAACAGAATTCTTTAAGGTTTTGGAAGGAAGTCTTTTCATCTTTGTCAAGTATTTATTCTCCTTTTGGGAAGTAGTTAATGGTTTGGCTTGCTACTGCACTTTCATGGAAACTGAATCCTTACCAGTGGAACATCAGGTGAAAATGTGTTGGAAGACAACTGTCCATGGCTATCTCATGTTTCTGCACATCCCACTTTCAGGTCTATGTTTTGAACACTTTTTAAGGATATTTGTATGGCAAACAAGTTTAGAAGCTAGGCATTATGTGTTCCTCTGATGCAAAGGTTATGGCGATTTGCTAGCAGTCCCTTTAAAAGACTGGGGTTTCCTTAAGTGCAGGGCCCTTCAGTTGTGATGCAAACCTGCTGTATCTAATCCACTTGGAACCTCTGGAACTTTGGGGACAAAGAGAACCATTGCAAATATGAAAATTTATCTGCCTACTCTGCTGTGGGTAATAGTCCTTTGTAACCCAGGAATTGTATGTCTTTCTGCCAGCAACTACGAAACAGTGGAAGGCTAACTTATTAGCGTGTCAGAAGGGTAAAACCTCAGATCCTTGAAAATTCTTGACAGTTTTGGTGACAGCAATGGGATGCTGACAGAGACATGACTTTCTGGAAGAGCCCTTTGTGGGCTGGGTTAGGGGATATGATATGCCTTCCCAGGTTCCAGTAATGAGTGCTCTCACCCAAGTGGTGGTTGAGGAAGAAGCTGCCTGAGTGGTACATTTGTTCTCTCTCTTTCAAGCAGGATACAATCATTCTAAACCAGAGTGTTTCACTTGCTTACTACCATGGAGAATCTCTCTCTCTCTCTCTCTCTCTCTCTCTCTCTCTCTCTCTCTCTCTTGTGTGTGTGTGTGTGTGTGTGTGTGTGTGTGTGTGTGTGTATGTGTGTGTGTACAAGACAGAAAGAGAGAGAGACCATTCTCTCACTCTCACTTGACTCCAACTATAGCCATTTTGTAAGTTAGCTCTAGAACATCCTACACAGACCCAGGAGAGACGGAGTATTTGAATTCTACTGATGGGGTTTGAACAGAGACCACAATGAAGGAGAGAAGCTAAGACCTTTGGCCAATTCAAAACAGCAGAAGCTTATTTTGGCTTCACTAATTAATGTGTTATGTGCAGTTCCTCCTTGTCACATTAGTGCCAGGGGAGGTTATCCTAGTCTGGGAAGAGCTGCAGATAAAGAAGTGCTAGTGGGACAAATTCCATCACCACCAGAGGGCTTCGGGATTGAATATGAGTATTATCTGTTTCCTTTGATATTCAAAGCTTTTACTACAAGAGATGAAGACCTTTTGTGAAGCAATTCAGAAGTCCCAGTCTCAGTAACCCTGACTAGAATGTTAATACGTCTCCATCAAAAAGGGTGGTTGGTAAACCCTGAGAAAACTTGGGTTTGCCAAGTAAAGCTTTTGGGAACTATGATGATAGATTCAGAAAGCTCAGTTCAATCATCAGTCAAGGAATAACTGTTGTTTCTTTGGCTTCTCACTACCAAAAATGACATGCAGCACCTCGTTGGACCCACTGGGTACTGGAGAGGGTACAAGTCTATGGAACTAATGATTTTACCATCTGGAGCCTTTAGCAAAGGGAGGAAGCCTCCACCTGGAGGTAGCCCTTGGAGTTTTAAACTTGTGGTCTTGCTGACATGTCTACCAGGTACACACCTTTTGAAAAACAGCTACTACCTTGCTACTAAGCTTCTTGTAAAAATGTAATGCCTGGCATTGGAAGCCTTGTGACTCTCTGGCTTGACATCTCATTTGGGGTGGGTCAATTTGTACTCAAGGACTAACAAAAGGAGTAGTAGAGCTCAGAAGTACTGCTTGTCAAATGGAAATGGTATATTCAAGGATGTACCCTGCCAAGCCCCTGATATATCTCATCGAGTACCCCAACATTTGCAAAGACTTTCCTTCCAGGAGTACTAATGTATCCTCAGGATTATACTTCCTTTGTGGAAGTTGGGCATTAATTTGTTTACTTCCTCAAAACACAAACCCACTGTGCATGCAGCATCCATATGGGTCTATCTCCAAATCACCCTTATAAAATTCTGGGGCAAAGGGAATTGGTGCAATCATAAGCTTAGGCTATCTGCTTGCCATGAATCACAAAGTCCCTTGTCTCTGATCCAGAAGTCTCATGTCTTCTGCCAGAATCTATCAAACTATGGCAGGCTAAGCTCTTAGCTTACAATTAGGGTAAAAGCTTAGATCTCTTAAAGCGATCAATAAGCTACCATCATAAACTGGGTATTATCACCCTTCTGACCATAAAGCTGGACACACATAAAAGTAGTCAAATAAAAGTAGTGTCTATGGAAGCAGTTATAAACTGGCCAGAATGCAAAAGTTCATTGCATAAGCCAATTACTCACCCCCTCAGCTTATCTAGTGCTACGTTGTTTCCTCTTCCTTATTTCCTATGGCTTTATGGAGAGTTTCCTGTGATTAGTTGACTTGGAGTGAAGAAAATCTCAAGCCTAGTTTATCAATATATTTGCACAAACTGAAGTAGACTGCTATGGTATTACAGCATTAGTCCTTTTGCACTGCTATAAAGGAATACCGAAAGCTGAATAAAGAAAAGTCTATTTGGCCTACAATTCTGCAAGCTATACAAGAAGCATGGTGTCAGAATCTGCCACTGGTGAGGGCCTTAAGCTGCTTCCATTCATGTAGAAGGTGAAAGGGAACTGGTGTATGTAGAGAGAGAAAGCAAGAGGGAGAAGGGAGGTGCCAGGCTCTTTTTAACAATCAGCTCTTGTGGGAGCTAATGGAGGAATAACTCACTCATTATGGCAAAGGCAGCACCAAGCTATTCACTAGGGAATTTCCCCCATGGCCCAAACACCTCCCACTAAGCCCTACCTCTAATACTGAGGATCAAATTTCAACATAAGATTTGGAGGAGACAAATATTCAAACTATACCACAGCCCCATTCAACATGACTCTGAAGTCTTCCCATTTAGGTCTACAGTGATTCCTGGTTAGTGACGAATAATCTGGCGATGTCTTCAGTCCATATATAGAAGGTTTTCTAAAAATAGGACAAGAGCATGAGAATATTTATGTCATATGATTACTTGACATAAGACATCTATTACAGAATAAATTCTTAATAATCAGGCAGAGAAACAACCTACTGTGTGAATGATGACCTTAGCTCAGTGCTTAATCGCAAGTTAATGAACAAGAGTGTTATGGGGAGAAGGAACAAACAACTTGCACCTCCTTTTTTTTCTTTGTTTTATTGTAAAGATGTGGGGTACAAATCTGCATGAAGGTGACGTTTGGGCCTCTAATTGGAACTTGCACCTCCTTAACCAAGACTAACCTGAATGCTTATTTTCCCAAAAACAAGGACCATCTGACTGCATTATGGAACCATACTGCAAGGGACTAGTTATTTAGCAGATGACATCTTAATTATGTTGAACTTCATCCATTATAAAAGCAGAATTTACTTGTACTCATTGGATTAGACATTTGTTCAAGATGTTAAATGCAATTGCTTGCTATGTATCTGCTAAGGATATCTTCAGTGAACTTGTTGAATGTTTTTTTTTACACTATCAGGAAAAATAATACAATGCAACTTCAAAGCAAGTAAAACTCAGTTACCAGGAGGTTGACTAGTTTCATCATAAATGCTGTCTCCAAGAAATTCTTGGGCTTATAGAATATCCAGGATGAAATGTTTAAATTTTTCCAAAAATTATACCGTCTCCATGTAATTTCCCTTAATATTTTTCTCTGTGTATCTGAATTTTGTTGAATTCAAGAATCTGCCTTTATTTATTTATTTACTTATTTAAAGAGACAGGATCTCAGAATCACATTGTTTCTTAGACTGTCCTCAAACTCCTAGACTCAAGAGGACTTCCTACCTCAGCTCCCCAAGTAGCTAGGACTACAGGCTTATGCCACCATGCCCAGGGAAAACAATCTGCATTTCATGAGTCAATCAGTTTTACAGCAAATCTGTGGTGAAAATAGTTATCCAATAGGTGCCAGTGAGGTCTATATGTCTTACAGAAGTTGCCAGTTGTCCTAAAATCCCAATAATGTTCACAATCTGATCTTATTTTATCTAGCTTATCTTAATTTTATTTAGACAATGTACCAAACATTTTTTGCCATGATATAAACATTAAAAAAAACAACTTCAAATAATGTTATCTCAGTATATTTGTTTCACCACGTATTTTTTGAGTTATTACAATGTATACAATAGGGCTTTGGGATTTAGGTTGTGGGAAGATACGTAAAATGGAGTCCTATCCTTAGAACATTGAGAATTTAGAACATTTCATCATTCATTCAGGAAAGGAATCTCTCATAACTCTAAAATGTTTGAATCTGAAGGAAATGCTGAAAGACATTGGAATAGATGTTGGAATAACATTCTTTAGGGTACAGAAAGACAATATTAGCCTAAAGATACACTAACTCTAGTCAACCGCCTCCCCCACTGAACCACCTACATTTGGTTAAATATAGATATTATGCCAGAAAGTCACACTTAGATTAATTTGGGGTTCTTTACATTTCTTACTGACAGCTTTATGAGCTGTTCAGTTTCTGCTCTGAAAAGTTTGAATGGTGGTGTCTCTAAAAGCTTGAAATTTTTAACTTTGTATTTCTATTTTGTTTAATAAGCACTTTTCATAAACCATCATTTCAACTATTAGTTCAAGAAAAATATGTCTGTTACAGCATTTCACCTAATTTTGGAAGACCTTTTTTTAAAACTAGTCTCCAACAGGCAACAAAATTATCATCTACTGCAACATTAACTAGAATGATGTTAAAAATAGTAAAAAAAATTATTTAAAGAATTGGCATTTTCTTTACAATTCTTCTCAATGTTTTTCTTTCTTTTTAACAATTTATATTATAATTTTTAAATCTTCACAAAAGTGATATAACTGCTGCACAGTTAGGTTCTAATAACTACACAGCCAAGATTTCTAAGTATCTTGCCCTTTGTTCAATATCTTTCTTTGCTAGCTGAGAAAAGGTTATTGTACAATAATTATATACCTTGTTATTCCTTATTACTTTAGTATTGTACACTCTTCTTAGTTACCTTATTAGCAAAGAGGAAGGGATGTGACAAAGAACTAACAGCAAGTATTGACAAAAATAAGCACTTAATAATTTCTAGCTCCAATCAGAAGCACCAATTAAGATGAATATAATTAGATTAAATGGATGAAAAAATATAATTAATACATCCAAGTCCCTTCAGATTTCTTTCTTCCTCTTCTTCTCCAAAATACAGCCAATTTCAATAAGAAAGAGTTGAGAAGATTAGTGTTAAATAGAGGGAAATGAAGGGAAAGAACTTCATTCTCACTTCATGTCTGACTTCCTCACTACTCCAATTCTGGGTATCATCCAAGCAGAAGATCATAAAGCCCGTATATAACATCTCTTGTTGCCCTCTCCGTTGACCAATTTTTAGTTATTTTCTCTTCTTTGCTTTGGTGAATTTAAGACCAACAACTAACATATGTCATCTCAATCTCCACTATAATAGCTCAGGAATTACTTAATATTATTCTGTCAGTATCAGATAAGCCTTGGCAAAGTACTTCAGGTAACCAATAAATAGGATAAAACCTAGCAGACAGAAACTCAACATATTCAAATATTTATTGAATGCTCATCACAGGCCAGACCCTGGTCAAGGACTACAAATTAATTGGTGAGATAGATGTAATTTATGCACTCATAAAGTTTTTGATCTAGGAGAGATAAATGATGAACAAGAAATTAAGGTGCAGATGTCATGAAGGAGAAGTACAAGGGAGAAGCAGGTAAGTAGTAAGTTACTCAGGAGTGGGAAAAACTGATTTGGAGAAAGTGAGGAAAGGCATCCTATTAGAAGACGACTTTAACTTCATCACTGAAGCCTTATACAAGTTAGTGAAAATCTGTGGGAGTGGGAAAGGGAAGTTGATGGAAGTTAAAAACAACAACTCAGGAAGAGAAAACGTGCAAAAACCTGTAAGTGGGGGGGAACATTATGCTGCAGTCCATGATCTGAAAGAGAAATATGACTAGATCATTGAGAATAAATGGGACTTTCCTTAAAGGAGCTTCTTAAATATTTGCTCTAAGTCTACCTTTCTTCTCATTTTATATTGTTTCTTTGGTTTTGATGGACTGTGGCTTTTATTATGACCCATAAGAAAACCCTTTACAATTTTATTTCTGAAGGTCAGACATATCCTATAGATCATTGTATACTCAATCTCTTCAAGGTTTTCAACTGACTGTCTAAAAGGTACCTCAGACCCATATGTATAAAATTAGATTCATTCTCTTCCTCTGAAAATCAGTCCTGTTTCAGTTTTCCCTGTCTCTCCATTGTCTGGTCTTAGGAGTAATTTTGGACAATTAACTCCACCATCTTTCTTGTTATGGACATCGTGTTTGTGTTTCCCCCACCCCCACCAAATTCATATGTTGAAATCTGAATCCTCAGTGTGCTAGTATTTGGAGGTAAAGTTTGTGGGAGTTAGTGTTAGATTACATAATAAGGATGGGGCCCTCATGATGGGATTTATGTCCTTATCAAAACCGAAGGAGACAGGAGATCCATCACTCTCAGCTCTGCCGTGTAAGGATACAGCAAGAAAGCAGCAATAAATTTCTGTAAACCAGAAAGCAGACTTTACCAGATTCAAATCTGCTGACACCTTAATCTGAAACTGTGTGAATTCAATGTCTGCTGTTCAAACTACTCAGTCTATAGTATTTGTTATAGCAGCCTGAGCTGAGTAAGACACTTTGTTACCATGTCCAATCTATAATCAAACATGTTAATTTTACTTCTTACTTGTCTCTTGAGCTTGTCCACTTATCCTTACCTCCATCATTACCACCTTAGTCTAAGTAATCAACTTACTTCTAGTCTACTAAAGTCATACTACCTGGTTTCTCTGCATCCGTATTCTAGCCATGCCATATTTACTCTCCCACTAAAAATTATAATCATTCCATACATTATAGACTTCCTGCTTCTGTTTAGGGTAGAAAAACTGGAAAGAAACTGTCTCCCAATCTTAATAAAAATACAGAAAAATCTACAATTTCACATGATTTTTTGGAACCACTTATTAAGTAAAGGTAGCAGGACAAGCAACTAACCTGGAATTCAAGGAAGACAGGTGCTTGCAAAAAGACATGGGGTGTTAGCACTGCATTAACTGAGAAAGGTACCACAGAGCAGTTATAAGAATAATATAGCTAAATTTTTTTTAAAAAAAACAGGTGAAAATTGAGTGTGGATTAACAAGAAAATAGGACTCCTAGGGAATGTAAATATACAGGGGATCCATTTCAGCTGGAAGGTTTATCTGCTGTACCTTTCTTGGTGTTCACAAAAAGAGTCCATAGAAAGCATCACTTGTAGTACCATAGGGAGGAGAAAACAGCAGGCACTGTGAGATGAGAAAGACATGAACATCCCCTGCCCACAACACACACACACACACACACACACACACACACACACACACACACACACACACACGCACACACACACCTGATTCTTTTCACCTAACATCTTTATTGAACAAAAGTCTTAAACCACTGTGAGACAGAACAGCTCCCTTAGGGAACTACTAAAAACTCATTCCAACAATGAATTGGCTAGGTTGCATTTCTATTCTTGGTAAGAATGTGAGAGACCAGATATGTGATTATGATGGACTTCTAGTTAAAATGGACTATTTCTGACTTGCAAAATTATGCTCTAAAAATATAAGCTGACTGTTCATAAGCATGAAAAACTAACTCCTTATAGCCGGGAGAGTTACAGAAAAGAGTACTCTACCCCTGGGACAGTGGCAAGAATATGTTCTGTGCCAAGATGTAAAGCTGGGAAAGGTCAGGAACACTGAGAAGGCCACAAACCTTAAGCCCAGAGACAGAGTACTTTCTAAAACTGAGGCTTACTCAAAAACACAGAGAGTAACCCTATGCTGCCCCCTATCACCAGATTAACAGGTTTATGGTAACAAATAACAGCAGTTCACTGGTTTAAGAGGGACAAGAACATGAACAGAGATCCTCTCTGAGTGAAAGAACAAAGGACTGACCTACAACTAAGACTGGAACAGATATTGAGAAAAACTCTCTAGCAAATCAGCTCCCACTCTATATGCAAAGCTATGCTAAAGGTAGTTGAATTCTGTGGTCCACTTGTAATATGCATAGCAGTGGCAAATCCAAATCCTTATCAACTAAAAAAATAGACTCAAAGCCTCACACTAAAAACCTAGAAAAAGGAAAGGCATGCCTAATCCTGGGCATAAAATCTCTGCTGTTCTAAATATGATATTTAAATTTCAGCCAAAGACTTTGAGGCATACAAAAAAATCAAGGAAAGGCAACACAATGGCAACAGACAAAGCAGTATCTGATTTGAATCAGATTTAGATATGACAGATGTTGGAGCTATCAAGATAGGGAAACTAAAATAACTATAATTTATATTTTGAATTTTCTAATGAAAAAGGTGGAAAACAAGTGAAATAAGAAAAAATATTTTAGTATAGAGATAAAAACTATAAAAAGAAATTCAATGAAAATGCTATAAGTGAAAAATACAATAAGAGATAAAGAGTGCCTTCAGTGAGTTCATAAATAGGCTCAACACAGCCAAAAAAAAAAATCAGAGCCTTAAAAATAAATCAACAAAATTTATCTAAAGTTAAACACAAAGGAAGCAAGGAGTGGGAGGGAAAAAGAACAAAACATCCAATAACTTTTGGACAACATCAAAAAACAATACCTGAGAGCTTTTCAAAATTAATGATAGACACCAAACCACAGATACAAAATCCTCAGAGAACAACACAAAGAAACAAATTTAAGCATGTCATATTCAAACTATTGTAAACCAAAAACAGAGAAAAGTTTTGAAAGAAGTCAGAAATTGGTATGGTGGAGATGCATTGCCTACAAAGATGGGAAGATAAGAAAATAGAAGACTTCATCTGAAACCATGTCAACCAGTAGATATTAGAATGATTTTTTTTTTTTGAGTTGGAGTCTCACTCTGTCGCCCAGACTGGAGTGCAGTGGCTGCTCCCGGCCACCGCAGCCTTGACCTGCTGGGCTCCGGCGATCCTTCCGCCTCAACCTTCCAAGTAGCAGGAAATACAGGCATGCACTACCACGCCCGGCTGATTTTTTGATTTATTGTAGAGATGAGGTCTCGCTGCCCAGGCGGGTCTCGAACCCGTGGGCTCAGGCAATCCACTCACCTCAGCCTCCCAAAGGCGCGGGATTACAGACTGAGCCACCGAGCCCGGCAGAATGATATTTTTTAAAGTACTGAATGAAATATCCTGTCGAGCAAAAATTTTATAGCCAGTGAAAATATTTTGCAAAAAATGAACAAAAAATTAAGACTTTGACTGCAAAACAAAAACTGAGGGAACTGTTTGCCATCACCTGTTAATGAAATTCTCCAGAAAGGAGGCATATAGTAACAGACAAACTTTGATCTATATAAAGAAAGAGTGTTGAAAGTGGAATTAATACCAGTAAATATGAAATTTAATTTTTATTTTAATTGCCCTAAGCTATAATAGACTATCTAAAGCAAAAATAATGTCAATGTATAGTGTGTTTATTACATATGCAGAGGTAAAATGTATGACAAATAAAGCACAGAGTAGGAGGGAGAAATTGATAATATAAGGTTGTAAGGTCCTTAACCTACTTATGAATCAGTATAATATCTTTTTAAGATAGACTCTAATAAAGATGTATATTATAAACCCTAGATAAACTACTAAAAAATAGTTTAAGAGGTATAAAAAGTAAGCCAATAATGGAGAAAAATTAAGTTACAAAAAATATTCAAGTAATCTAAAAGAATGCAAAAATAAGTAACATAGCAAAGAACAGATAGAAACAGAGTGAAAATGGCAGATTTTAATTCAACCATATTAATGATTACAGCAAATGTAGATGATGTAAACACACTAAGTACATAACAGAGATTGTCAGATTTGATTTATAAAAAATGAAATTAACCATATAGTATCTATAAGGAACTCACTTTAACTATAAGGGAATAGGCATATTAAAAATAAGAGGATAACCGGACTCGGTGGCTCAGCCTGTAATCCCGCGCCTTTGGGAGGCTGAGGTGAGTGGATTGCCTGAGCCGGCGGGTTCAAGGCCCGCTGGGCAGCGAGACCTCATCTCTACAATAAATCTAAAAATCAGCCGGGCGTCGTAGTGCATGCCTGTAATTCCGGCTACTTGGAAGGCTGAGGCGGAAGGATCGCCGGAGCCCAGCAGGTCGAGGCTGCAGTGGCCGGGAGCGGCCACTGCACTCCAGTCTGGGCGACTGAGTGAGACTCCAACTCAAAAAAATAAAATAAAATAAGAGGATAAAGAAGATATACCATGGAAACTCTACATAACTATAAAAACATCAGACGAGTTAGACTCCAGAATAATAAATATTATCAAAAATTAATAGGGCCATTTTATAATAAAAAAGCAGTCAATTCTCCAAAAAGGTATAAAAATTCAAATGTGTAATCATATAAAAATATAGTCTCTAGATACATGAAGCACAAATAGATAAAACTGAAAAAAAATAAACAAATCAATTATTTTCGGAATCTTCATCATTTCTTTCTCAGTAATTGATAGAAGAAGGCAGTGAAAGAAGACCTGAAAAGCACAATCAACTATTTGACATCCCCACAGCAGAATGCATATTCAAAGATAGACAGACTCTAGGTCATAAAACAAGTTTAATCAAAGTATATTATCTGACAATAACATAAATTTAAATAAAATAAAGGTTTTGATAAGAGATATTGTCTTCTTAATAAAAATCAATGAGAAAAATATGTACTAGAAAATTGAACAACACATTTATAAATAAACAATGGCTTAAAGACAAGATCTCAAGAACATTACAAACATTATCACATGAATAAAAATGAAAATAGAACATATAAAATTTGTGGCATGCAGTTAAAGAAATGCTTAGGTGTTAATTTAATTTAAATTAAATCTTTATATTAGAAAAAAAGATTAGTCCCAAAACAGTAATCTAAGGTTTGCTTCAAGAAATTAAATAATGAAGGGTAAGTTAAATTCAAAGCAATCAAAAAGAAGTAAATTAAGCCACCAAGAACAGAAATCAATAGAATTGGAAGCAGAAGAACAATAGAAAAAAAATCAATAAAACCAAGACCTAGTTCTTTGGGAAAAAAACTAATAAAATTAATAAACCACAAGCCAGTTTAATCAGGAAAAAATAAAGAAAACACAAATTGCCAATACATGAATAAAAAAGGGAACATCACTCCAGATCCAAGAGGTACAAAAAAGAATAATTTTTAAAGAATGATAAAAAAGACTATAAATAATATATGCCCATAAATTTGACAACATAGGTAAAATGTGTCAATTTCTTAAATACACAAACTGCAAAAACCTAATAAAAAAATAGCCTAAATTGTCCTATATATATTAAAGTCATTAAGTTCTAAGTCAAGAATCTTCCAAAAAGTAAAACTGCTGGCCCTGGAGGTTTCAGCTAAATTTTACCAACATTTAGAGGAGAAATCACACCAAATATACATACCCTTTCCCAGAAACTAAGAAGTGGAAACATTTCCTATATCATTTTAACAGGCCAGCATTGCCTTAAAACCAAATTAGGCCAGGCTCGGTGGCTTAACCTGCAATCCCAGTATTTTGGGAAGCCTAGGCGAGTGGATTGCCTGAGCCCGCAGGTTTGAGACCAGCCCAGGCAACTTGGCAAGACCTCATCTCTACAATAAATAAAAAAATAGCCAAGTGTGGTAGTGCACACCTGTATTCTGGCTATTTGGAAGCCTGCGGTGGAAGGATCGCCGAAGCCCAGCCGGTTGACACTGGGCTGGCCATGAGTGTGCCACTGCACTCCAACCTGGGTGACAGAGTGAGACTCCAACTCAAAACAAAACATAACACAAATCAGACAAAAGTATAGCAAAAAATATATATATATAGAACAATAAATTTTATGAACATCAATGCAAAAACCTCGACAAAATTTTAGCAAACTGAGATTAGCAATATATACAGATTAATATGTTTTACTTACATGCATGACCAAATAACCATATTCAGGTAATTAATGACCACTTCAGCATTCAAAAATAAATTATTATAATTTGTCTCATTAAAAGACTAAAGAATAAAAACAATATTGTCATATCAATTGATGCATAAATAACATTTGACAGAATTCAGCACTCATAATAACATAACACTTAAAATCTATAACAGAAGCCGGGCTCGGTGGCTCAGCCTGTAATCCCGCGCCTTGGGAGACTGAGGTGAGTGAATTGCCTGAGCCCGCGGGCTCAAGACTTGCCTGGCAACTTGGCAAGACCTCATCTCTACAATAAAAATAAAAAATCAGTCGGGCATGTTAGCGTGCTCCTGTAGTTCCAGCTACTTGGAAGGCTGAGGCGGAAAGATCGCCAGAGCCTAGCAGGTCGAGGTTGCGGTGGCCGGGAGCAGCCACTGCACTCCAGTATGGGCAACAGAGTGAGACTCCAACTCAAAAAAAAAAAAAATGATTAATAGCCTCTACAAAATTCCTACAGCCAACATAATATTTAATGGTATAATGAAATTAAATGCTCCCCTCGATTCCAATCAGGAGCAAGCTAAGATATATTATGTTTCACTGCTACATTTGAAGTTCTAGCAAGTGCAACAAGGCAAGAAAAAAAATTAAAAGACATAACTGATTGGAAGAAAAAAATAAAACTTTCTAATAGCTGATGACATAATTGTCTACATAGAAAAAAAATCTTTTAAAAAATCTAATAAATGCTTCTAGAACAAATAAGTGGGTTTAGTAAGGTCATGGTCTATAATAAAAACATACAAAAGTCAATCACATTCCTAAGCACTGACAATGAACACTGGAGAACACTCTTTTATTGCTACTGAACATGCATAATGGCATGGCACTTTGCAAAGTAATTTGTTTTAAAGTTAAACAATCACTTACCTTATGACCACAAATGCTACTGCTAATAGATATTTGTCCAAGAGAAATAAAGACTTAATATTCACATAAAAATCTGTATGTGAATGTTTATGACAGCTTTATTAATAATCATTCCAAACTGGAGACAATCTAAAATATCCTTCAACAACTGAATGGATAAACTGCGGTATATTTATATAATGGAATACATCTCAGCAATAAAATGAAAAGACTGTTGGCACATGCTATAACTTGAGTGGATCTCAAGGGCATTATGCTGAATCAGAGAAGCCATATCCTAAAAGTAACATACTGCATCGTACTATTTAGATAGCATTCAGGAAAAGATAAAACTATAGGGACAAAGAGAAAGTCAGTGGTTCCCAGGCTTTGGGAGTAAAGAGTGTGCTCAGCTACAAAAGGGCAAAAAAAAAATAATTTCAGATGTGATACAAATGTTAATGTTTTGCTCCTTAAATGTGGTGGTGGATACATAATTGCATTAGTGAAAAACTATAGAATTGTCCAACACAAAGAGTACATTCTGCTGTATATAAATTAAAAATAAATTTAGAATATCTTTATAGCTTCAACTTATTCTTACAACAACCACCAAAAATCTTTAACATGATTTTAAAGGCTTCATATTGTCTAATTCCTCCTTACATCTTCATCCTAATTGTGCACCCCGATGACCTTCACTTTCAAAGTTCCTAATACTATCAGCTTTCTTCCATTCTTTAAATACATCACATTCTCTTTTACCTTGGAGATTTTGAGATATGGCTTATAGTGCCTAAAAATCTCTTTCCCCATCTTGCTTGCAAGTACTATCATCTTAGTTGTTTCCTATTCCTCCTTCAGATTCCAGAACAATTATTATTTTTTTCTGGAAATATTTTTCTAATATTTTCCTATTATAAGCTTAATAGCATCCAATCTTGAATTCATAGCAATTACCCCACAGTATTTATTATTTGATTAATATTTTTCTTTTCCACTAGACTGCAAGATGGTAGAAACCATGCCTTTCCTCTTCTAACCCCTAGTACAATGCATGGCACAAAATAGGTGCTAAAAAGCATTGCTAATTGATTGAACAGTAAATTAAAAACATATTTATATGAAAAATGTAAGGTATCAAAGTCTTTCAAATGCAGCTAAAGCAGTGCTTAGAGGAAAAATAAATGCTGCAAATGCTTGTAGTAACCTAGAGAAAGATCTTGTTATACCACAATATTCTACAGTAAGAAACTAAAAAACAGCAAAGCAAATGGACCTAAAAAGAAGGAAAAATAACAATAAGGCATAGAGTGAAAATAAATGAAATAGAGAACAGAAAACTAACAATGAATATAAAAAAACAAAATTTGGTTCTTCAGAAATCCTTTTTATTATTTAAAAAATCTTTAGCTATGTTGACCAAGAAGAAGAAGAAAGAGGACTCAAATTAGTAAAAGCAAGAATGACAAAAGATATTACTACAATTTCTACAAAAACAAATGAGATTATAAGGGAATACTATGAACAACTATATGACAACAAATGAGATAACATAGATAAAATGAACAAATTCCTAAAAAGACAGACACTGAAACTAAATCAGGAAGAAATAGAAAACTTGAATACATCTATAACACAATGAATTAGTAATCAAAAAACTTTCCACAAAGAAAAGCACAAGATCAAATTGATTGGATGGTGAATTCTATTAAACATTTAAAGAATAATTAACACCAATTTTTCACAAGTTCTTCCAAAAAATAGAGAAGGAGGAATACTCTTAACTCTTTCAGTATGACCATTATTAATATGATGCCAAAATCAGACAAAGGCATCTAAAGGAATGAAAACTACAGACTAATATTTCTTGTGAATATAAACACAAAAAATCCTATCCTTCAGAAAAGTACTAGCAATCAAAACTAACATACAAAAAGAACAAAACATTAAACAAAATATGAAAAGAATTATATACTATAGTCAAGTGGAATTTTTTTCTAGGAATACATGATAGGTTCAATGTACAAAAATCAACTGGTGTAACACACACAATAGAACAAAGAGCAATAACACCTAGTCATCTCAGTAGATACAGAAAAAGCATTTTTCAAAACTTTTTCATAATGGAAACACTCAAGAAAGTAGAAATAGGAGTGTTCCTCAAACTGATAAAGAGCGCGTGCGCGCGCACACACACACACACACACACACACACACACACACACACACACACCACAGCTAACATACTACTTAATGAAAAAAACTGAAAAATTTCTCCTAAAATCAGGAATAGGAAGTAAAACTTTATCTTTGCAGATGACATAATCTTGTAGATAGAAAATCCTAAGGAACTTATTTAAAAGCAACTAGAAATAATTAGAATTTTCTACCACCAAGCAAGCTTTACTAATGAAGAAGAATTAAAATTCTTCCCAGACATCCACTCCTAAGAGAATATGCCACCTCCAGATCAGCCCTTCAGGAGATTCCCGGAGAAGTAAGTGCTAAGCACAGAAATAAAAGACTAGTTCCATCCATCAATAGAAGCATAGTTAAGCAAAGTTTATAGGCCATACATATCAACTACAAGGCCTAGAACTTGCAATGTAGCTTCTTGGTAGCAATATAACAGAAACAAACCCCTGCATATCAATAGTTAGAGTAAATGTGAGCAGACAGACCATGCCACTCAAAAGGCACAGAGCAGCAAATACGATAAAGAAGCATGATTCATCCTTTTGCTGACTTCAGGAAACTTACCTCACTGCAAATAGTACCCACAGTTAAGGTAAAGGGCTGGAGAAAGAGCTTCCAGGCAAATGAAAAACAAAAAAGAGCAGATACGGCTACTCTAATATCAGATAAAACAGACTTTAAACGAATAAAAGTTAAAAAGGACAGTGAAGGGCATTACATAATGAAAAAGCAAGCAATATCCATCTCAAATATATATGCATCCAATAGAGAAGTACCCAGATTTATAAAGCAATTGCTAGTTAATCTAAGAGAGGACATAGAAAGTCACACAATGAGAATTGGAGACTTCAATACCTTGCTAACAGTTTTAGATAGATCACTAAGGCAGAAAACTAAGAAATAAATTTGGAAACTTAACTCAACACAGGACCAATTAAATCTAATATGCAACTACAAAACACTTCACCCAACAACCACAGAATATTCATTCTTCTCATAAGCATGCATAACATACTCAAAAATTGACCACATACTCTGACATAAATCAAGCATGAACAAACTTCAAAAGATTTAAATAGTATCAAGACTTTTATAAGACCATAGGAAATAAAAATAAATATTATCACATAAAGGAACCCCCCAAAGCACACAAATACATAGAAATTAGACATGACTTTTGGGGTAACATAGAAATCAAGACAGAAATAAAAAAGATTCCTAGAAACTAGTTGAGAGAAAGATACAACACATGAAAACCTCTAGGATACCATGATAACAATACTGAGAGGGAAGTTTATAACATTTCATGCACACATCAAGGAAAGAGAGTTCTCCAGCAAACAGTCTAACATCACACCTAAGGGAGCTGGAAAACAAGAACAATCGCATCCCAAAGCCAATAGAAGAATGAAAATTATCAAATTAAAATCAAAGTTAAATGAAATAGATACCAAAAATATCATATAAAAGATTGAGTCAAAAAGCTGGTTATTTGAAATGATAAATGAGATTGACAGATCCCTGGCCAGTATAACTGAGAGAGGAAGAGGGAGAGGGGGAGGGAGATGATGAGGGAGAAGGAGAGGGAGAGGGAAAAGGAGAAGGAGAAGTAGAAGGAGGAAGAGAGGATTTGAATAAACAATTAGAGTAAAAAAGGCATGCTATAAACAACCCTGAATAGTATCAAAGAGTAAAGATGGAAGCAGAAAGAAATTGAAACCCTAAACATACCAATAACAAGCCAAGAAATTGGTTCTGTGATAAGAAACCTCTCCACCAAAGAAAGGCCTGGGGCCAGATGATTTCTTCGCCGAATTCTACCAGACATACAAGGAAGAGCTGATACCAATTCTATTAAAGTATTCCAAGCAACCAAAAATGAAGGAATCCATCTAGTTTATTCTATGAAGCCGGTATCATCCCAATACCCCAAAACGACAAAGAACCAACAAGGAAAGAAAACTTTAGGCTCAATTTCCTTTATAAACATAGATGCAAAAATTCTCAACAAAATACTAGCAAATCACACCCAACAGAACTTTGTAAGGATCATTCATCATGACCAGGTGGAATTCATTCCAGAGATGCAAGGTTAGTTCAATGTGTGCTAATCAATAAACATAATCTACCATATAAATAGATGTAAAACCAAGAACCACATGATGATCTCAATAGATGCACAACCCAGGCAAAGTGAAGACCAATGGGAGGCCCAAACTTTACCCATACAATGACCACTTATGTACCTAACCCTGAATTGTACCCCACATCTTTAAAATTAAAAAAAGAAAAAGAAAAAGAGAAAAGACATTTGATAAAATCCAACATCCCTTATTGATAAAAGCCCTGAAACACCAAAGCATCAAAGGAACATTTCTCAAAATAATAACTGCCATCTATTACAAACTTGCAACTAACATCACATTTAATAGACAGAAGCTAGAAGCATTTTCTCTAAGAACTGGAACAAGACAAGGATGTATACTATCACCACTCCTATTCAACATAATACTGGATTCTAGCCAGAGCAATCAGGCATGAAAAGGAAATTAGAGGTATCCAAATAGGAAAAGAGAGAGTTAAATTATCCCTCTTTGTAGATTCTATACCTAGAAAACCTTAGAGAGTCTGCCAAAAACCTCCTTGCACTGATAAACACCTTCAGTAAAGTCTCATGATACAAAATCACTGCACAAAAATTAGCTGCATTTCTATATGCCAATAATAAGCAGGCTGAGAGCCAAATCAAAATTACAATCCCATTCACAATAGCCACACACACACAAAATTAAATGCCTTGATATTTATCTAACCAAGAAGTGAAAAATCTTTGCAATGAGAACTACAAAACACTGTTCAAAAATCAAAACTGACACAAACAAATGGAAGAACATCCCATGCTCATTGGTTAGAAGAATCAATATCTTCAAAATGTCTATTCTACCCAAAGCAATCTACAGATTCAATGCAATCTCTATCAAACTACCAGAAATATTTTTCACAAATATAGAAAAGATAATACTTAAATTCATATGGAAGAAAAAAATCTCAAATAGCTAAAGCAATCGTCAGCATCACACTCCCAGACTTCCAACTTTACTGTGAGACTACAGTATTTAAAACAACATGGTACTGAAACAAAAATGGACACATAGATCAATGGAACAGAATAAAGAACCTAGAAATAAAACCACAGACCTTCAATCAACTTATCTTTGACAAAGCTGACAAAAACAAACATTGAGGGAAAAACTCAGCAAATGATGCTGGTAAAAGTGGCTAACCACATGCAGAAGAATGAAACTGGACCTCCACCTATCACCAGATACAAAAATTAACTCAAAATAGATCAAGGACTTAAATTTGAAACCTCAATCTACAAGAATCTTATAAGACAACCTAGAAAACATTCTCCTGGACCTCAGCATAGGCGATGAATTCATGGCCAAGTTCTTAAAAGCAAATGCAACAAAAATTAAAATTGACAGATGGTACCTTCTTAAGCTAAAAAGTTTTTGCACAGTAAAAGAAACCATCAAGTGAGTAAAAAGACAACCCACAGAATGGGAAAAACTATTTGCAAGCTAGGCATCTATCAAAAGCCTAACATCCAGGATCTACAAAAAAATCAAACAACTGACAGGAAAAAACTAAAACAGAGACAAACAAAAAAAAATTAAAAAGTGGACAATTGATATGAACATACACTATCCAAAGGAAGACACCCAAGTGGCCAACAAATATATGAAAAATGTTCAGCATCACTAATCAATGGGGAAATGCAAATCAAAACTACAGTAAGGTACCATCTCACACTCATCAATATGGTAATCATTAAAAAGTTAAAAAACCTCCGGGCTCGGTGGCTCAGCCTGTAATCCCGCGCCTTTGGGAGGCTGAGGTGAGTGAATTGCCTGAGCCCGCGGGTTCGAGACCCGCCTGGGCAGCGAGACCTCGTCTCTACAATAAATCAAAAAATCAGCTGGGCGTGGTGGCGCATGCCTGTAATTCCGGCTACTCGGAAGGCTGAGGCGGAAGGATCGCCGGAGCCCAGCAGGCCGAGGCTGCGGTGACCGGGAGCGGCCACTGCACTCCAGTCTGGGCGACAGAGTGAGACTCCAACTCAAAAAAAAAAAAAGTTAAAAAACCACAGGTGTTGGCAAGACTGCAGAGCAAAGAGACTACTAAGTACACTGTTGGTGAGAATGTAAACTAGTTCAATCCTTGTGGAAAGCAGTTTGGAGACTTTTCAAAGAACTAAAAATAGAGCTACCATTGGACCCAACAATTCCACTCCTAGGAATATACCCAAAGGAACACAGATTGCTCTACCAAAAAGACACTTGCATGTGTCTGTTTATTGCTGCACTATTCACAACAGCAAAAGCTTGGAATCAGCCCAGATACCCAACTGGAGTGAACTGGATAAAGAATATGTGGTACCTATACACAATGGAATATTATGCAGCCATAAAGAAGAAAAAAAATTATGTTCTATGCAGCAACACAGATGCAGAGGGATACCATCATTCTAGGTGAATTATCACCGAATCAAAAAACTGAATATCACATGTTCTCACTCATAAGTGGATCCTAAACATTGGGCACATGGGCACAAGGATGGAAACAACAAGCATCGGGCACTGCTAATATTGGGATGGAGGAAGGGGGAATAAGGAATACAAATCACCTATTGGGTATGATGCCTAGTACTGGTTGGGGGAGGGCCTGTCAGAAGCCCAAACCTCACCTTCACACAATATACTTATGTAGCAGATCCTCACATGTACCTCATGATTCTAAAATTTAAAAATAATGAAAAATAAAATAACTTTAAAAGACATTCCAATTTTAAAATGTATTAACCATTTCTACTTCTGTAAATTTTATGTTTTAATGTTTGTCCTACATTCATATGCCGGACACACCTGGTTCCAAACAACTTGACAATATGCCTGAGTCACCAGCCTTCCTCATCGACTCCCTCTCTCCCCAGGAAGACTTCTCCTTCCAGTGTGTGCTTTTTAATCACCACTCAATCCAGAGTCCACACCTCAACCACCTCCTTTTCTAGACTTCCACATTCTAGGGCACCAACCTTTCCACACAAAAAGATAACCCAGGGCCAGGTACCAAACAACTAGAGAGAGCTCCTGTACCCCAGAGCCTACCAAAATTATTCAAATTAGCCACCTGCCCTGCCTCACCACTTTTCTGCAGAAACCAGAATAAATGCTTTGTCCACACCTCCCCACTCTCTGCACTTGACTCATGACTGACCCTGATGCTTTCTTATGAGGCCTCGTGTGGTATGGGATGCCTCCTTCTCATAAACTGAGTAATAAACTGTATTTTAAAGGGCAATTGTCTCCTGATCTATAGACCTTACTATCCTTACTATACCTCTAGTTTTCTTTCTTTCTTTCTTTCTTTTTTTTTTTTTTGAGATGGGGTCTTACTCTCTCGCCCTGGCTGGAGTGTCGACGCTCAATCAGAACTCACTGCAGCCTCAAACTTGTGGTCTCAAGTGATACTCATGAGTAGTTGGAACTACAGACATGAGCCATCACAACTGGCTCTGATTTTCTATAAACATAGTATATTTTAAGCCAGATCAAAAAGGCCAAAAATTTGAATAGATATATTTCCAAAGCAGATATACAAATTACCAATAAGTACATAAATGAAAGTATGCTCAACAACATTAGTCATCAGGAGAATGCAAATCAAAACCACAGTGAGATTCTACTTCATATTCATATTAAAAACAATACAAACAATAACAGGTGTTGGAAAGAATGAGGAGAAATTAGAACTCTCATACATTACTGATAGGAAAGTAAAATGATGCTGCTACTGTGGAAAAGAGTTTGGCAATTCCTTAAAATATTAAACATAGAGTTACCAAATGACCTAACCTTGAATGTTTCACTCAATTCCACCTAATGAGTTCATTTATATCTACCCAAGAGAAATGAAAATATATATCTACACCAAAAGACTTGTACATAAATGTTCATAGCAGCATTATTCTTAATAGCCAAGAGGTAGAAACAACTCCAACTCAAATGTTCACTAACTAATGAACAGATAAATAAAATGTGCCATTTCCATGCAATGGAATATTATTCAGCCATAAAACTAAATGAAATACTGATACATACTGCAACATGGATGAATCTCCAAAACATTGTCCTATGTGAAAGAAGCCAGTCACAAAACATCGTATATTGTATGATCCCACTTATTTAAAATTACTATAATAGACAAATCTATAAAGAAACAGAAAGTAGATTGGTTTTCTGGAGGACAGGGATCTGGGAGTAGGAAGTGACTGCTAATGGATTGCTTTCTAGGAAGAAGAAAATGTAAAATTAGATTGCAGCAATAGTTGCACAAGACTACAAAAGTACTTAAAGAATGAGTTGTATCTTTAAGTGAAAGAATTGTATAATATGTGCATTATATCTCAGTAATGCTATTTAAAATATTGAAAAAATAGAAATTCTTTTGACATCCAAGGAAAGGTACAAAGTTTCCAGCTGGAAATATTAATTTGATAGGCATTTGCATATAAAGCAAGAGATAGGCTGACAGAAGGAGGAAAAGAAGTCAAAATAAGGGTTCAGTTGACTTTCTTCACTTTGTCATTTCATCAAAGTTCATTTTTTCCCAAACTTGAAAAAACTCAAGATAAGAACTCAATACGATTTAATGACTACATTTTTATATTGTATTTATCATAATCACAGTTGCTATTGCATGTGCATTGTTAATAACTCTTTCTTCTGTGGGCTTTGCTATTTCAGTTGGCTCTGAAAGTGTCTTAATGGTATCATAAAGCTGAGCAGGATGATTAGCCCATTTGCAGACAATGCGCCTATTTGAAAAGTAGAGGAAAGAAAAGCAGAAGAAAGAATGGGGGAGTAATAGAAATAGTAATAACTTAATAATTCTGCGAACATTCTTTACTAGGATTTTCTATGCTCTGACAATCATCCAATGAGTGAGATATTTGCCAATTGGTGCTGGGGCACAGGGAAAATTGAATTAACCAAATTACTGGTAACTTCAGTCACCAAATTTCAAACATAAGCATTTTTTTCCATTTATGACTGTTTACAAATATGTAACCATATTTAACAGGATAATTCGACATTAAACAATTTAATTTTTATTTTTGTAATAACGAAGAAGCTAGTATTTCACAGTCACTTATGAAATATTGTTTTCATCAAAAGCAATAACTTCATCTAAAATGCCAGTTGAGTAACACTGTAGAAGGTTCTCATAGGAATGCTTACTTTTCAAGTCAAAATGCTGAAAACCTTTCTAATAGAATTTCACCTGATTTAATTAACTTGCCTGGAGAGTGGAAGTATAATTCAAATAAAGGCTAACAAAGTTGTTTAAGTATGTGTTTGAAAGACCAGCTATGCCGGGCTCGGTGGCTCAGCCTGTAATCCCGCGCCTTTGGGAGGCTGAGGTGAGTGGATTGCCTGAGCCCGCGGGTTCGAGACCCGCCTGGTCAGAGAGACCTCATCTCTACAATAAATCAAAAAATCAGCCGGGCGTGGTAATGCATGCCTGTAATTCCTGCTACTCGGAAGGCTGAGGCAGAAGGATCGCCAGAGCCCAGCAGGTTGAGGCTGCGGTGGCCTGGAGCTGCCACTGCACTCCAGTCTGGGCGACAGAGTGAGACTCAAACTCAAAAAAAAAAAAAAAAAAAAAGAAAGAGCAGCTAATAATCAGAAAGGGAAAATCAACAAGACTGGGGACAGGTGAGTTTCACTTAAGGCAGCTAAAAAGTGAATTACTAATTGTACTGTTGTGGAGCACATCACAGTTTCATAGACATATTCATGCTTCATTTCTTGGGAGATATTTTTCTTGTTTATTTGGTTTTTTTTATTTGAGTTGGAGTCTTTACTATCTAAAAGTTTTCCATATTCTTAAAGGAAATTACCATTGATATGCTACATTTACAAACCATTTCCTTTTATTCTTTTTTCTTTTTTTTTTTTTGAGTTAGAGTTTCACTCTGTCGCCCAGACTGGAGTGCAGTGGCCCCTCCTGGCCACTGCAGCCTCGACTCACTGGGCTCCGGCGATCCTTCCACCTCAGCCTTCCGAGTAGCCGGAATTACAGGGGTGCGCTACCACGCCCGGCTGATTTTTGATTTACTGTAGAGATGAGGTCTCGCCAAGTTGCCCAGGCAGGTCTCGAACCTGCGGGCTCAGGCAATCCATTCACCTCAGCCTTCCAAAGGCGCGGGATTACAGGCTGAGCCACCGAGCCTGGCTTTATTCTCTTTTCATATAAGACAGACTTTTGTTCATTGGCCACCATCTTTTAAGTAACATTTTTATCCCAGCTAACATTTATTAAAATTTATAAAATTAAGGAAATGCAAACAAATCCTATCAAAATCTCATTGACTTTGGGAAAACATCAAGCAAGGGTTCAAATCTAGGTGCTTTACTTATTGAATATGTTCATTACAATTGCTCATTCTAGCTGTGCATTATGTCAGCTACTTGGGAGATTGAAGCAGGAGGATCATTTGAGGCCAGAAGTCCAAGTCCAACCTGGGCAACACGATGAGACTCCCCTCTTCAGTGTGTGTGTGTGTGTGTGTGTGTGTGTGTGTGTGTGTGTGTGTGTGTGTAAGATTCAATATCTTGGTTATAAAATGGTGTAGTAATATCTATCTTATAGTCTTATCATAAGACTTGAATGAGACAAAGCAAATGAAGTGTCACGCATCACAAGAACTTAATAAATGATAGCTCTTATCAATAGCATGGATCAAAATTGTAAAGACTTCACAAAGTTTCTCTGCTACCTCTCCTCTCATAGATAAGAAGGTGAAACCCACAAAGTAAGGCAACTCATCTGAAATCATCCAGGTTACTGATGACAGTCAGTACAAGAATCTAGGCCTCCCAACTCCCTCATTCACCACCTTCCAAAAACTTCCAATTTCACACAAAGAAAATTCCAAATTTCTTAGCAAGTCATAAGGATTCTAAGTCAGCCCTGCCTACCTACTTGTCTAGGCTCACTTCCTGTCATGTAGACTGCCGCCCTAACAGCCCAGTTTGCAGAACTTCTCTAATGTCTCATGAGATTTCTTAATTTCACAGGACTCCCAGACCTCCTGTGCTGGATGATTCCTCCACTAGAAGCTCTTCCTGATTGTCCAGGTAGAACTGTTCACTCCCTCTTGCATACATACAACGCTGCTCTTTTTTCTCTCATGACACTGTGACTGAACTGCATTGGCTTGTTTTGATGTCTGCATCTTTCTACTAGAACACAACCTCCAGTGGAAAGCAATATAGTCGGTAGCACTTCTGTGTCTGCTTCTGTTTCCACTCTTGAGATGATATCAAAGGAAAAACGTGGGGCAGTTTGCAAGTAACTACTTTTGGCGTAAGTATTCTAAAACAGCTGAGAGGGTCCCAATAAGGTTCTCTGGACAAATATGTATCTCCAAACATCATGGGAGGTAGCGGCTGTGTCAGTTATTCAAATAAACGTTGGAGTGGAGTCAGATGATAAATATTTGTTCTCTTAGGAATAAAATGATTCTATGTATATATTATGCTCGCTGAGGATTTCATCTGCTGTTTGTTTACTTTTCATCATATTCATAGCTATTCTAATTGTTATTACTTTACTTTCATCTTTATTAAACACAGTGTTTTAAAACCTTCTTGTGTCTATAACTGAAAAAGTATACTCATTGCTTGGCAACCTACACAGAAGCATACTCTAAATCTCTGACATATTATATGTATCTTAGACCTACTTGGTAGCTGAACTTATTCAAACAAACTTTTGTTTATCCTCAAGAAAGTCTCTTTATTCTTCACATCTCCTCTCTCTCTCTCTCCCTTCTCCCCCTCCTTCCCTCCCTCCCTCTATCTCTCTCTCTCTCTCTCCTTCTCTCTCTCTGTCCCTGCATATACACCGTCTTGGTTAGTATCTCTCTTCTCACTCTTGCAATACTTCCCAGCTGCCACAGAATGAATGACAGGAAAAACAAGAAAAAAAAAAAAACCAACAAAGACTAAAAGAAAGTACAGTATGATAAGGAGATAGAAAAAAGGAAAAAGAAAAACCTTAAGCAGAAATGAAATATGAGTGAGTGAGTGGCAGGACTAAATTATAGGATATTGTCATGGATCCAAAAAACTGTTCAAAAACAAAGACCAAAATAATATAAATGTTTGGCTGTGAATTTAAGGCGGAAGGAAAATCAAGGATGTGTCAAAATATATCAAAACGCCTTCTTTCCCTAAAAGGCAGATGGACAAATGTCCATAACCTCTGCTCCAAGTCTCTATAATGTATTTGAGTTTGTTTGTGTGTATGTACACAATTATGCTTAACTTTCTGGCAATTTTTCTATGTGGAAAAGAATGAATTTAGGTAATCAAGACATTCTCAAAGAGGTATCATGCTCAGATACTTTTTTCGTGAGGTAATTATTAGATCCTCATTAGGAACCCAAATCAAGCAAGCTAATAATCTGTTCCCCTTGCAAATAATCTTTAAGCAATATTCATTCAAATTTATTCAGCGTAGAATAAAGTAGTAAGTAAACCTATATGTGAATTCAGTATTTATTAATAGAAAATTGCTGTAAATACTGATCTAAATAAATAAATAAATACTGAATTCACATATAGATTTACTTACTACTCTACTTCCAGTGATTAAGTAGAAAAGACAAAATGGTTTCTAATTTTAGGGGTTTACATTTCACCTTCAAATTTCTTTTCTAAACCAGGTATGTTCTGAGACGTAACATAGTAAAGTGACTACAATTTAGATGGTAAGAAAAATCACGTGTTCTCAGCAAACAGCACTGTGCAATCACGATTATGTTTCAGAACTTTAGCTGCTAGTGACTGCAAAGTTCAGGTGACTGTCTACTAGATAGCTTCAAAGTAGGCTGAGAAGGAGAAATTTTTTCTTTCTTCTTCTTTTTCTTTTTTTTAAACAAATTTTCATTCAGGTCATTGCCACTTTGGTGGGAGCAGGACCAATATTCATTTTGCCAATAATATAAGGGATTGCTTGTGGAAACCTGAGGTTTTTGGCACTGTATATTTGATTTATTCCTCTGAAATTTTAGCACCCCTTACAGATTAGCACCCCTGGCGAGAACCAGCTGGCCGTTAATCCAGCTTGTCCCTCACTCAGAGAGCATTTGCTATTCAACCTTGTGCTGGACTTCTTAGCGCTTGAGAAGAAATAAGAAGTGTGAGGACTGGAAAGGGATAAACTAAATTGTCAGTATTCTAAGATGTTGTGAATACCTACAGAAAAAAAATCCAACAGAATCTATAAAAACAAATGCAGAGTTTAGCAAGATTGTAGGATCAATGGTGTTTCTATACACCAGCAAAAAATAAATATAAAAATTAATAACATAGAATATTTAAAATTTAAAAAATCACACCTCAAATACAACTAGGAATAAGTTTAACAAAACATATATATAAAACAATCCCTGAAGAAAGATGGCCAGGTATAGTAATCACAACTATAATCTCAGCATTTTGGAAAGCCAATGTGGGAGGATCACTTGAGCCCAGAAGTTCAAGACCAGCCTAGGAACATAGTAAGACCTTGTCTCTACAAAAAAATTTAAAAAATAGTGAGGCATGGTGGCTTGTACCTATAGTCCCAGCTTCTTGGGTGACTGAGGCAGAAGGATCACCTGAACCCAGGAGATCGAAGCAATGGTAAGCCATTATCCATGCCACTGCATTCCAGCTTGGGCAACAGAGTAAGGTCTTGGCTAAAAATAATAATAATAATAATAATAACTAAAAAATAAAAGAAGAAAATTTATTGAAAAACTTTGCAGAAGATTCACCCAGATAAAATGGCTCATGCATGAGAATGTGATTATTCAATATTTTAATTGTATACATTATCTCCAAATTAATCTGTAAATTTAATACAACTCCAAACAAATCCCCAACACTTTTGAAAGGAAATGCACTTACAGATTGTAAAATCTTAAGGGGTAGTAAAGGCTCAAGGAGTGCCAGTAATTTAAAAAGAAAAAGACCAGCTGGGCTCGGTGGCTCAGCCTGTAATCCCGCGCCTTGAGAGGCTGAGGTGAGTGGATTGCCTGAGCCCGCGGGTTCGAGACCCACCTGGGCAACTTGGTGAGACCTCATCTCTACAATAAATAAAAAAATTAGCTGGGCGTGGTAGTGCACGCCTGTAGTTCCAGCTACTCGGAAGGCTGAGGCGGAAGGATCGCCGGAGCCCAGCAGGTCGAGGCTGCGGTGGCTGGGAGCAGCCACTGCACTCCAGTCTGGGTGATAGAGTGAGACTCCAACTCAAAAAAAAAAAAAAAAAAAAAAGACCAAGAAGTTGGCACCATCTGTAAGATTAATAAAAATATAGCATAAAACTATGGTAATTAAAACTGTGTGACATTATAATAGAGAGAAAAACAAAAGACCATTGAATCAAATTAAAGGGCTATGGAAAAAGCCCAAGCATAAAAGGGAATATGGTTCATGATAGAAGAGAAAGGATGTAATACCCAATAGATGGTCAAATTGTAGAGTTAATTGTCTGCCATAATAAGAAATCAAAATTAGATTTCTCTTTTCCCATTCTCAAAAATACATTCCATATGGATGCATATCTAAATGTGAAGAGTAAAACTTTAAAACATTTAGAAGAAAATGTACAGACTTTATGACTCTAGGATAGAGAATAACTTTTGAAAATTGCATAAAAAACACAAATCAAAAAGAAAAGCAAT
Organism: Cephalopachus bancanus; assembly: GCA_027257055.1. Classification (NCBI taxonomy): domain Eukaryota; kingdom Metazoa; phylum Chordata; class Mammalia; order Primates; family Tarsiidae; genus Cephalopachus; species Cephalopachus bancanus. Next base: position 7,549,878 of record JAPVLO010000009.1, on the reverse strand, counting down.
CAGCCAAAAAGAAAAACTGGCAAAAGATAAGAATATTCAATTCACAGGAGAAAAAAATTAAAGGTCCTGACCAACACTGAAAAGTGCTCAGCTTCTATGCTCAGCAGGTGCAGTGGATGGGAGGTACTGACTCACCCCATCTTCATCCTTCCCTTCCGGTTGGGAGAGTAGAGAAAACTAGACCTTGGGTGTGAGGACTCCAGATGAAAACTAGGTCCTGATTATCAGGTGAACTTAAGAGTGAAGAGACCATTTTTCCTTGCCCATTTTGGCTGTGTTTATAGGCAAGTTGGGTGGAAGAAAATATGACCTTGTCTGCAGCAGGCTTCCAACACCCTTTCTCCAGCTGCCTGGGTTTTGAGTCACATTTGCATCTGATGGGGCGGTAGAAAGAGCTCCTTGTTTGTGGCTTTCTGGTCACTGGTTGGCAGATACAGAGTTTGTGATTTCAGCTCATGATTTCCAGTAGTAGCCTCAGAATTGGTCATTCTTCTGGAAGAACAGTTCTGCTTTGCTCTGGAATTATTCCTGAAGGGCTAGCCTAAAGGTTACTCCTCAACTCTTAACAACAATTTTGTAAGCTCCCAATTTATTTCTTAAATCCCTTCCCACTCAGTATACCTAGAAAGTAATTTTTTTCTTCACTGAACATTGATTGATCTGACAGATAAGAGTGAATTAAAATTGTGCCCATTACACAGCACTCCTATAGAAAAAAATTTGGAAGTTTGATAATAACCAAACATTGATGAAGAGAACTGGAAATAGTGGTGAATGAGAAAACTATCAATTGTAATTTTTAACATAAAAAAATAGAAAATAGCCATAAGGACATAAGGAAGGTAAGCTCTCCTGCTTACCTTGGCAATCACTTTATCCACATTTTCATGTCCTCAGTGCTAATATGCTGTGACTAATACCTATATATAATGTGAAAATTAAGTGCAATAATGAATATTACTTATTGACTCTGAAACTCAGTAAATCGTAAATTATTAGATTATAATTCTTACTAAGTGAAAATGAGAAAAATCACAAAGTAAATGGAAAAAAGAGAAGCTCTAGAAAATAAAAAAACTTCAAGTTATATTAGAGCTTTGAAGAAAGAAGTTAGAAATTTTTACCTCTGGTCTTTTCAGGCTGTGCTAAAAACTAAGATTACCCATTAATTTCATACATAAATTATTGTTATAATTCTCCATTGATCTATTTGTTATAAACATCACTCTCAAATTGTTCCCCTCAGTGTATAACACCTCAAACTTTTTCTCTCAATGTCACACTGTGGACACAGACACTGACCTTCATGGGATGATAGGTGCTCTGCTTGGCCCCATTTTCTCTCACTGGTGATGGCACCACTCTGGCCATGGAAGAGAAGCAGTGATTTTCTTTTTTTTTAGTCAGTCTCATTCTGTGGCTGAGGTTGGAGGGCAGTGGCATGATCACAACCACTGCAGCCTCAACCTGCTGGACTCAGACAATCATCTGCCTTAACCTTCCAAGTAATTGTAATACTTGATATATATCAATAACAAAAGATGAATACAAGTCACATTTGACTTCTGCAATAGCAAGAGGTTTTCAAAGTGGTTACCGTCAGCATCCAGACACTTCCACTCCTGGGACTACAGGCTCATGCTACTACACCTGGCTAATCTTTTTTTTTTTTTTAATTCATTTTGGAGATGAGTTCTCACAAAGCTGATCTCGAATACCAGGACTCAGGCAATCCTTTCACCTCTACGTCTCAAAATGCTGGGATTACGGGAGTGAGTCACTGGGTCCGGCTACAGTGATCTTAAAATTTCCCATAATATATAGTTCAGGCTAAAGGGAGAATGTAAATGAGACTTGCTGAAGGTCTGAAAAAAAGACATTTCACCAAATAACTTATATCTGCTTTAAGTTGTGTCTTTTCTTAGGACTTCCATATTGAAAGCTAAATTCAGAGCCCGGTGTTACCTGGCAGTCTATGCACATCAGGAGTCAGCTGATTGCCCACCATCCAGTTATCTCCACAATGTAAAGTAAAGGCCCAATCCTCTTTTAGCACCATAAAGTGAAGTTTCATTTCAGGTTTCGCTCCAGAACAATTGTGAGAAAATTTTCATTTGATAGGGCAAATTCTTTATCCCAAGATGAATGTTGGCTCAAAATATGTTAATTATTAATTACAATGTTTTACACTACTCGGTTTTCTGATATTGAACTGTCTTTGCATTCCAGAGCTAAACCAAATTTGATCATGATGCATTATTTTTATAATTAACTACTGTATTAATTTAGAAAATATAATTGTAGTGAACTTATCTAACAGTTTATATTTTCTGTGAAGTTTTTGTCCTGTTTTATATTTTTAAAAATGCTAGCCTCAAAAAGCTAATTTTATAATTTATCATCATTTGAAATATTTTGAAATACTTTACAAAAGATGGAAATTATCTCTTTTTTGATGGCTTAGTAGATCTTTCCTGAAATAACACCTTTGCCTTATATCTTTTGTAGGAGGCTATCTTATCACCATTTCATTTTGTATTACTGTAATTGGTTTATTCAAGACAATTTTTATTAATTTGAATCTTGTCAATTTTTTCATTTTCTGTAGATTCTAAAGTTTTATTAAGTAAATTTATTTTCTTCTTTTCCATTCCTAATGTTATTAATGCTTTTTGCTCTTGATTAATTTTTCTAGGATCTTGCCTACTTTGTTGTTTTTTTTTAAACAACAATCTTTTGGATTTGTTGATTATTACCACTGATTTTTGTATTCTATTTCATTGTTTATGTTTTATATTTAGCTCCTTATCCTTTATTTAAATTTATTTTGTTTTCCTTCTGGCAGTTTCTTGAGTTGAACATTTTGCTTCTTTTTAATAGTTTTAATTTATTAAGCTTTGTGTATGGTGTTTCCATGGTCATTCAACTGTAAATGCTTATAATTTCTATATAGGTTTAATTTTTAATCTGTAAGTTACTTATAAATGTGCTTTTTAGTTTCCAGATGGAATGAGTTAGTGGTTAGTTAATGAGTTTTATACAAAAAGAAAAAAAGAGGTACACATTACTTTCTACCCAGATAATAATTTTTCTCATGCAGGTTGTAACCATAACTTGGTCATGTAATAGAGAGGATGCCAAAAATATATATACACGTTTTAAGAAAGGAAAAAAACTGTATTAAAATTGTAATACGCCATATATACCGATAACAAAAGATGAATACAAGTCATGCTTGACTTTGGCAATTACATGAGGTGCTCAAAGTGGTTACCATCAGCAGCCAGACTTTCTGATTACAGCAAACTACTGCAGGTCTTATTGCTGTGTGAGGCCTGCTGGATCCTCCTTTGTGTATATCACACAAAGTACCATGTGTCTCAAACTTATCATGAATGCATGCAATTGTTAGGTATGCTGGAGGTTCTGTTGCACACTCGCTCCTCCATTACTGTACTTTACAACATTCTTGAACTTCAAAATGGTCTTGTGTTCTTCAAATAGCAACCATACTTAAGACATTTTCTTTGATTGTCTTGCCTATTGCATGGTAAGGCTAGCATTCATTTGATTAATGGCATGTTTTGAGCAAATGTTATACTACACATTGCTAGCTTAATTCAATTCAAGTAATGAATAGATAACATCTCTTAAAATGTGTATACCTTTTTTGGCACCCCCAGTATTCCATAATGCCAATGATCCTTAATTTATACAATCATCCTCCTAGTGTTTGACTTTTAGCTTGTTTTTAATCATTTTATTGTTAAAGCTAATGCTTTAATAATTTCAGACATAATGTTTTTCCTCTTCCTTCTGAAGAAAACAGAGTTAGATATTCATAAAGGAAAGCTTGGGGATCTGGGGCTTCACTAGGAAAAAATTTAGGATAGTGTATTAATGCAGGTTTAAATGTAGGGGAGGAATTCTGAAAGAACCAGTAAAAAGATAATTTTACCTTTCAAATAAGAAGAAATTCAGGGAACTAAGATGAATATCATTAAGCTTAGTAAGTAATAATGATACTTAAGAAATGAAGACAAATCAAGATATTCTTTAAAATACAACACAATGGGCAGGGCATGGTATCTCAAGTCTATAATCCCGGCACTTTGGGAAGCCAAGGTGAGAGGATTGCCTGAGTGGGATTGCCTGAGTGGTCGAGACCAGCCTGGGCAACATGGTGAGACCTCATTTCTACAATAAGTCAAAAAAATTAGCTGGGTGTGGTAGCACGTGCCTGTAGTTCTGGTTACTTGGAAGGCTGTGGTAGGAGGATCGCCATAGCCCAGCAGGTTGATGCTGAGGTGACTGTGGGCATGCCACGGACTCCAGCCTGGGCGATGGAGTGAGACTCCAACTTAAATAAACAAACAAACAAATAAATAAATAAACACAGCAAAATGTGTTATACAATAGTATTCATAGTGGTTGTGTCTATGAAAATTACTTCCTGGTCTCTCTTGGATTTTGAACAGAGGTTTGCATGACCAGTTGCTGTTTATCTCAGGGCCTCAGCATTTAGGGTTATTTTCCAAAAGCATTTCACATCTCATCTAGAAAGTCAAGAGCACCTGAAGCATAGCTTTCCAGAAAGTACAGAACATAAGGGATCTTGCCACACTTGGAGATCTCTTCAACCCTTTCCATATTCAAGGGTTAGCAGAGTGAACCCTTTTCTTTTCCTCAAGCCATTGTCACTTCCTCCAATTCCCTGCTTGGAGGCTTCTTTTTAAAAGTTTAATTAAGTTTTAATTATTTAAATATCTTTACAATATTTAAAGATCTTTACAATATTTAAAGATCTTTACAATGAAATAATGTTGTTTTCTTTTTTTGGATAGGAAGATGCTTTATTCTTCTACAATAGCAGTCAGAAAAATCAAATCAAACCTCCTCAGCAGCCAAAAAATCAAAATACATGTTGGCATTTCTTGATCCTTAATAACTGCTTGTGACATACCCATCAAGAAGCATTTACAATGTCACTTTTCTGAGTGTCTTAGTGAAAATGTAAAGACAACCTAAGTCCTTGTTAAAATAAAACTAGGTATATTTTGTTGATGTTCTTTGCCTGGAAGGAATCTCTTACTTACCTCCTTCTGTTTTGTATAACTTTGCCCAGCTCTGACCTGGAGATTTGCCCAATGTCTACAATCATATATGGCAGAGACTGTGGATTTTAAATAACGTTTCCCTTCATAAGGAAACTGAGAAAGCAACACCATTCTGGCAGTTCAAGTGCGTTGTTAGAGCAGGTAATACTAGCATTATCCTGGGAGGAAATTTAAAACATGGTGGTCTCCTGAGTCACTCAAGTTAAAGTTTTAGTGGATTCAACATTAAAGGGGATTTGGAAACTATTAAGGGACTACAGAAGTGCTGCTGTTCTCAAGTTCTCTGTTTCTGGTGACTTTTTTCTTTACCTCCATGACCATGTCATCTTCCTGACTTCTACAAAACTGTTGTAAAAATAATTTTAAAAGACAAGTTTCTAAGTGAAAAAGGAATCAACCGAGTAAAAAATTAAGTTAAATTAAACAAAGTTGACAACAGAAAATGTTATAAAGGTAAGTGAAAGAAATAAGATGAGATAATAGAAAAGTAGTCAACATTTTAAAAAGTCAAGGAATACAATAAAGTAAAAGAAAACAATGTAATGGTAAAAGCAATTTTATTCTAGAGCAAAGTCAGATGAACTATAATATTTGGGGGAAAATATGTAAAAGTATACACATTGGGAATAATTTGAAGTTGATAAAAATAGTAAAAGAAACAAATGAAATTGCAAACTAAAAACTTGAGAACAAGAAATAAATTGAGTGTAAGATTTCTAAAAAGTAAAAGTTTGATTTCACCCTACCACTCAGAGTTCCATTAGGTAACTTCTCTCTTGTTTGCTTTCTAAGTCATAATGTGCCTCCTTGACTGGCAATGTCTTGAGGGGAAAAGACCATTGTACTCTTATTATTATGTGTGCTATTCATTTTTTCCAAGAGTCTCTTCAGGCCCAGATGCACAGGGAGCCTGACTCCCCATTTTGCCCAAACATGTAAAAAAAAAAAAAAAAATACAGTTTCCATTGAAACTGAGTGTCCCAGCATGCTGCCATTTTGTCATCTCCCTCCACTTCCCACCAACCTTCAGATTCTAGATGAAAACAAAGAATGTGAGAGCGTGAAAGACAAGTTCTCACTAAAATGATACTTGGGAGACAACCTACATGTTATTGCCAAGAGAAATTTGCCACTGAAAATGCTACTCCTGACTCCTGGGTTTCTAGAATGTAGTGAATTTTTAGGAGAGTATGTTTGCCCAGGAGCCCTAAAGGAATGGATTATTGTCCAGGGATAATTGCTGAACCTAAAAAGGTGCCCTGGAATTGATTGCAGCCCTGAATTAGTCCTGCAACTCCACCATATCCTTAATCACACTGAGTTGGTGGCTGCAGAGTCCCAAGGTCCACCACCCATTGGTATCCATTAATCTTTTCTCCAGTGAAGGCATACGATCTGAATCTAAATAAATGATGCATGCAAAGCCTCAGATCAAATTTCCCAGCTCCCTCTTCTACCCAATTGCTATGTATAGATACCTCCTACTCAGAAATTCTGGAATTACCACAGGCTCCACTAGGACAATGGTAGGAGGCCCTGGAAGGCACCAGCCATGGTGGCAGTAACCGGGCCTCATCTGAGAGGCCCTCACCACAACAGTGCCATTTCAGGGGCTGACTACAGAAGACAGCTTTGATATTCTGAGACAACTTCATTTCTCCTGATTAAAAAAAAAAACAAAACAGCAACAAGGAGAGTGACAATAAGCACATTTACAGATTAACACTTAGTGGAGAAAGTGAAGAACAACCCAATGAACTTGTTTATAAACATACCTGAGACATCTCCTTAAGACCACAAGGAATGAACTGGGGGCAGTACATGGCAGGGTCTATAGAGCTGTTATAATTGGAGTGTGGTTAATTTTTAAAAAGAGCCAGCAAAATATTCCTCTGTATCCCATTTTTACTCAAAGTTTGTTGTGGTTAGGGAAAATGTACAAAAGCATAAAGAAAGTAACTAAAAATGACAGTAGCCTGAAGTCTACAACTGAGATGAAGTCTGATATAAATTGAGCATTCTATAATAATTCCTCAGCACTCAATTCTCAAACTGTTCTTAAGATTTTATTCCTTAGGAAATCAGTCTCTGCCATGATATAATATCATCTTCCTCCTACCAGTTTACAAAGGTAAAGGAATGTCATACTTAGCAGATAACTTGGAGAAGGTCCAAAAGATCATCACCAAAATGATCATGGCTGTTAAAACGAGCAATTAGAAAATGTTAAAGGAATCAGAGTGATGTGTCCTTGAGAAAAGAAATGTAATAGTGCCTTCATAAGAAGTTTGAGTGTTTCCTTTTGCATCCTGAATGAGAATTTTTATTAGATAAAAGGGGTAAAGACAGGAGATGTGGAGGGATATTCAACAGGGGTGCAAACTAAAGGTTAGCTCTTTCTAGCAAATAGTGAAAAAAAAAGCACCACCAACAACAACAAAAAAGTATGTGCTATATTCTTCTTTAAAAAACTTAACTCTACATTAAATTCAATCTTAAAAATTTGGAAAGCAGATTAGATAATATTTGAAGCTTAGGAAAAGAGTTATACTATTACTAGAAACATATCAAGACCTATGAATTATTATTTGTCTTTTGGACCTGAGAGAGGTATTGTAAAGAAAGATCTAGAACAACTATAAAAGGCAATCTCTGAGACAAAGCAGAAAAGAAATATATTCCTAAACTTATTCCAGAGAAAATTATTTGATATATGTAGAAAAATATATGAATACAATATCTAAAAAATAAAAAGAATTCTTGAACTGACATAAAGTGCAGAAGCCTGGGGCTTAGCAAGCCTGTCAAACTTCTTTTTAATATAAAAGAGAAAGAATTGGTCATAGAATGTTCTTCCTTAGGCAATTAAATATTTCTCATGACTGTTAGGCAGCTGTCAGTGTCAGTAATGACACTATGAAAATGGAAACCTTAAAAAAAGGTCCTGTTTATATTGATAAAAAAAACTCTAATAACCAAGCAGAAGAAGCACAATAATGAGAAAATATATGAGTAGTGAACCAAATACACAGTTCCTTATTGTCTTTGAATTTTCCCAATAAAGTTCTGATAAAAAGAAAGTAATCTGAATTTGTGGTAGAAGATAAGAGATAATAACAGATTTGAGTCAAAAGGGATGACCTTCTTACTCTCCTCATTCTTTATAAAAATGCATGCAAGTTCACTAATAAAGATTTACAGAAACACCTTATCTTTCTGTGTCTTCTTCCTTGTAGTATTAGGCAAGGAAGGAACATCAAATGACAGGCTTGGAATGATCTGAGTCAAGTCCTGGCTTATCAAGACAGGTGAATTTCTGTATTGGCCAAATTTGCTCAACCCATTGTTACAACTCCAAAATCTCCTCAATAGTACAGTCCTATTTTGAGTTCTTTCTTTAGTCTAACTGACGTGTTTGTATATACAAATCAATCATATTTCCTTGATTAGATACAGGTGAGTCTTTGTAGTTGCTCTTTAATCTTCTCTTTTTTCCAGATGAAATAGTAACAATTCCTTTAACTTTTCTTTGGTTGTTCTTGCCTAGACCACATCAACACTCATGACTTTTTTTTGTTTTTAAGAAAACAGACTTTTACAAAATTATGATACTGTACTACCAAAGGCCCCAGGGTAGTATTAATACGGCAAATAGCTTCTCCCTATTATGCATTTGGGTATTCCTCATATAAGAGTGCTGCACTGGTGGTCAAATTGATCTTAAAATAGCTGGATAATATCCACGATGTTTGGTTAATAGAGCAGATTACCTGGGGAAGAGGCCCCCATTTTAAAAATAAAAATCTACATTTGTTCAAATCACATTAACACTGAAAATAAATAAAAATGAGTTCAAGAGATACTTTCTTATAGCCACACACAGAAACAAAGCATTAATTACAACCACACATTAACTCTAATAATAAAAGTTAGAAAAGAAATGCTCTCCTTCTTTCCTCTTACGGTTTTTAAAGACTTTCTTTCTCTCCAGACATCCTTTTCCTCAGACTCCATGGCCTACCACTGAAGTATTGTCAAAGAAAATGGAAAAATTTGGTTCAGAGTATGTACCCAAGAACTACTTTTTGCTCTTACCTGTGCTACTGTGAAACAGAAAGGCAAGTCAGCACCAGACAGCCGCCTAGCTTCAAGGTAGGAAATAACCATATGCTATACATATATTCATTCATGCTCTAGTATAATAAAATCCTGAAGCAAACAAACACAGATTGGGCTTTTATTTTCGATCAAGTGGCATATAGCTATAGTCTCTTTTCTCTCCTGGACTTCAGGCCATGCCCTCTGCTTGACCAATGTCAGTTTGTCCACTACTCCTTTATACAATGCTTGACCTTGTGAGTCTCTGATCCATACATCTAGTGTACTTTTCTTCCCCTGGTTCCCCAACATCACTCACCTGATACTTTTACATAAAGACTTCTCCAAGCTCTACCTCTATGGCATGACTTTTTTCCCCACTAAATAAAAATAAAGCTCCTTCTCAATTAATGGCATAGAGCAACTTTTATATCCAAACCTATTGTACATCATAGCCCTTAATTTTTTCTGTTTGCTTTATGCTTTAATTCAGCATATAATCTCACAGTGGCTTGTTATCAGTTTTCTCAGTCTATTGTCATCTGTTTTCAATTGTAAACTTTAAAGAGCAGCAGGGAGCATGTCTGTGAACTGCTCTGTGTGGTATCCAGCACAGCACTACACAGAGGTCAATGTCGACTGGATGTTCATTAATGACAGTGTGCAGGAGGTTCTGTCTTCCTAGTTCTCTCTCTTATTGAACTGTCCACAAGTGAAAGAGTGTTTAGGAGAATTTTTTTTGTTAGAGTCTAATCAGAATGCCACAGCACTGTTCCCCTCTTTGTGCCATGCCCTACAGTGGCTCTGGCATTTGAGTGAGGGGCAAAGGAGAGACAAGGCCAATGTTTTCACATTAGGCAATGATATAGAAGGTTTAGGGCATGATGTTTTATTGACATGGGGTTGCAATTCTGCTTGAATTACACCAAATATTCCTCTGATAAAGAGCTCGCTTCCTTTTTTTCCTTCCTTCCTGCCTTCCCTCTCTCTTTTCCTACCTTCCTTTCTTCTATTCTTCCTTCCCTCCTTCTTTTCTTTCTCTAGATGCATTCAACTTTGAACAATTACAAAGGAGAAGAGTTTACATCATCAAAGACATAATTGCATAGTGAATGTAAGAAATACTATTTGGTGCAAATTTCTATAGAAAATGTATTTTCATTGTTATTTCAAATACCTTTCTTCAACTTACTTTGAAAGAAAAGCCCTTTGAAAGAAGCATTTGGCTTTGTGTCATCTATCTGTTTAGCCATCGCTCCTGGTATATGCATATATAGGTTCTGTGAGTTAACAGAAACAACCCTTTTTGTTTCTCTTAAAGATATCTAAGTAAAGTTTCAAGTAGCCAATTAGCTTTTTGACCTAAGCTTTGTTGGCTGCAGAAAGCCTGAATCCCAGGAACATTTGGTTCTCAAGGCATTTGGATCTCGTAAGAAAGATTCAGTGCCAGCACCAATCAGAATGGCTGCCAGTTGTTATTCTTCTTCACAACTGGCGGCCATTTCCAGCACTGTTACGGAGCTGTGATCAATCTCTGCACCTGTCTATCAGTGGATGTTCATAGAGAGAACAGTGTGGGCTGCATCTGCAGATACCACATGTAACTAAAGGGAGGAGAGGGGGAGGGAGACTGTAAACCCCCAAATAAAGTGCGAAAAGCTACAGAGAGAGAAAAAATGTAGGAAAATATGCAATAGCTAGGTATATGCCATCATATAAAATCAGAAAAAAGAGAAAAAGAATCTATAATAGGATGTTTATTATTGGAACACAGTTTCATCCCATGCATGAACTTAGTCCTTAACCCTTGAACCGGTGATCTGAATGCTTCATGGATTTGTTGTGCCTTTGCAACAATATTTCAAGTTTCTTATCAAAGCAGAGTCATATTATATTTACATATTCTATGTTGCTAGACTCCTGTGCCTATAGTTATGTGTTAGAGTATAATACATTGGGTAATTTTTTTCTACGGGTCTTTAAAAAAAATCTTATAAACTTATTTCTTATAAACAAGAAAATTAAGTAATCATTGTGATTACTTAATTAGTAGTAATTTAATTTATTAGAAGTGATTAGAAGTGATTACAATATGTCTTTAAGCAGAATCCATAAAGTGTTGATTATATCTACCTGTATTTTATATTTGTAAATGTTCTAACTCTTTCTTAAGACCTGGATCAAGAAATTCTAAATAAAATATCAGACTTTATTTAAAAAGTATTTCTTTTTTATCTTTGAAAATTCACATATTTATATCTTTTATACATTTAGTATAAGGTGCAATGTATGATTTTTGAAGTCCTTTAATTCTGTTTTGAAAGCTGAGTTCACATTGCATGAATTTTCTATTTAATTGCCCTGTGATGAACTTAGCCCCTCAGTGCTTCTCTCTCAGTGATCTTAGAATGCTTTATACATTGTCAATCAATAAAGTTAACAGTTTAATGTCCCTTCTCTTATTTTATAATGCAGTTTTATGAGTATCCTTTTTAACTTCTGTGTTCAATAAAATTCCTTTGAATAAATGGATTCATGTTACTTTAAAATTGGAATGGGGAAAAAGCATTTTCTAAAATCTTAACTCTAACAAGATGTCTGATATAGTTGAAAGATCAAACAATCTGAAAGAAAGAGTGGAAACACAGACATATTTCAAATTTAACAAAACATTAAAAATATTCCACATGTGTCCAGGGATCTCAGCCCTCTTCAATACCAGTTCAATCAGATCAAGCAATAGACATTTTGGGGAAAAAATGTATATATGTAGAGGAAAAAAAATCTATATCTATATCCACTTATCCATCCATATTTTTTGAGATTATGGCCATATGGATTTTTAAAGGGAGATAGCGAATACAAGAAAAAAATATTCCGGAACCCTTGTGAATAAAATATTCAAAGACTTCATGTAGATTCATTATTTGATTTAATTCAGAATATCTGTAGACTCTCCTCCATAAAAATACAGGCTCAGACATAAATATTATTTTCAAGACAGCCTACAGTTCAGCTCTTCATTTGATAAAACTTAGTCCAAAAAGATGGTAAGTTTCCAAGGTTTAACTATGTATTTCTTCTACAATAAAAACATTTACTTTTTTCAACTTTACCAGAGACTAATGTGAATTGAGGCAGAATTCTCCTCAATAAAATCTCATCAGTTACAGATTTTTCTCATATTTTCTAATGAAAAAAATAACTAGGACTTCAGAGGACTCAGTTGGGGAAAAACCAAAAGATCGTCTTAACTGGATATTGTTTTAAGAGACAGATGTTCAATATTCCTGTTTTTGCAATATACTCTTTTTATTTGGATGGCAACAAAGATACAAGCCACCACATAGAACTAAGAATTTAATAATTGATTTGTTGCCTGGCTCAGTGGCTCAGCCTGGGAGACTGAAGTGAGTGGATTGCCTGAGCCCGCACGTTCCTGACCCACCTGGGCAACTTGTCGAGAGCTCATCTCTATAATAAATAAAAAAATCAGCCGGGCGTGGTAGCACATGCCTGTAATTCCGGCTACTCGGAAGGCTGAGGCGGAAGGATCGCCGGAGCCCAGCAGGTCGAGGCTGCGGTGGCCGGGAGCGGCCACTGCACTCCAGTCTGGGCGACAGAATGAGACTCCAACTCAAAAAAAAAAAAAAAAATTAGCCAAGAGTGGTAGCGCGCGCCTGTAGTTCCAGCTACTTTGAAAGTTGAGGTGGAAGGATCACCAGAGCCCAACAGATCCAGGCTGCGGTGGCCGGGAGCATGCCACTGCACTCCAGTCTGGGTGACAGAGTGAGACTCCAACTGAAAAATAAAATAAAATAAAAATAATTGATTTGCTGACCACTATGACTTGACTATTGTTGTCTCTCCAAAATTCTAGTATTGAAACTTAACCCTCAAGATGATGGTATTAAAAGATGGGACCTTTGGGAAGTGATTTGGTCATAAGGGCTCTGCTCTCATGGCTGGGACTAGTGCCCTTATAAAAGGACTTATGGGAGCAAGTTTATCTCCTTCTGGCATGTGTGGAAGCAACAAGAGCACCATCTATGAAACAGCAGGTCTTCATCAGACACTGAATCTACTGGCACATTGACCTTGGGGATCTTAGCCTCCAGAACTGTGAGAAATAAATGCCTATTATTCATAAATACCCAGTCTGAGATATTTAATGGATACCCCAATGGATGAAGACATTGACAATTAAATGTTTCAAGTCATAGTCCTGAGACAATACAGTTTCATGATCATCTGTATCAGTAAATCAGAGGGTAGAGGAAGTCTCCGGGCAATTTGGTGAAGTGTGAAGGTGGTCTTCAGGATTTGCCATTACCCCTTATGTATACAATTCCCTCTTAGTGATAACTACTATAGTACTCTTCATGGGCAGTCCAGTGATCCAGATTTTGCTCTCATCTTCCTCAATGAGAGCCCCTATCATCAAAACGTGGCAGTTTCATGTCTAAATACCTTAGGATCCTAGTGGAAAACTAAACTGCTAATTAACTGGCTTTAAAAGTTGGTTCAAAATGGTTTTATCTGACGCTCTTCCTCCCAGATGATGTACCCATTATAGTAATAGGAGAATAAGTATCAAGGAGGTTTCAGGCATGATGGCAAGACAAGAGGAGGTATTTGGGGATAAGTGTTTCAGTGCCTATGAAATCAAAGCAATAAAAAGGCCTACTCTTTGAAGAAGTCACACTTTTTATATAGATGCTGGGCTTTGAGGAAGGTTGACACTTGCCAATCCTCACAACTTCTTGTCTATTGCTTTTGTGCTGTTTCAGTTTTATATTTAATGGTAACCAGAACAGTTGACTTTGACCAGCTTGGCATTTAGAGATAGAGATACTTTCAGAACGAACCATAATGTAAAGCGTTAGAGTAAAAGCCTTACTAAAGAGTTCCTAACCTTCCACTGGCTTTGATTCCAATCTTGTAGGCATGAGTTTTTGCCATCCTACTTTTCTCTCTGAGTACCTTAGCTTTGCTTTTCTCACCTGACCAAGAGAAACTGGCTGACTGGTGATTTTCCCCAGAGGTTTGCTAAAAAGTGAAGGATGAAAGAGCAGAAGTTTTATTTTTAGACTTTTGTATGCCTTTAATGAGGAAAAGGGAGTTTTGTACAACACCACAGGTCCATATACTGACAGCAAGGAAGCACACCTCCATACGGCATCAAATCCCTGCTGCAAGCAGAATTCTAGCAAATAAGGAATAGAAGAGGCAGTCACCTTTACTGTAATAGTACTCATCATTATTTTCTTGCTGGAGTTTAGAAGTGTCATGTAGAGATAAAACCAAAAAGTACAATTTCATGAAGTCAACATAACTACTTTCAAGGCAAGTCAACTTCTGCCAAGATTGCAACATATCTGCATTGCAGTGCCAATAAAATGTGAGATTATCAAGTCATCTTTTATTACAAAACTGATAAGAAGTTAATTCTCAATATGAAAAGAGCAAGGCAGAAAGGCCCTATTAAATGAGTCATTCTCACTCACTCTATATCAATAAAACACCTACTTTTTGCAGGATTTAGAGTTTATGTATGGATGAGTTTTAGATGCATTAACTCATTTAATCCTCAAAATAACCCCACAAATCAACATGAAACTGAGAAGTCATGTAGTTTGCCAGTACTCATAATTATTTGGAGTATACAAACGCATAAGACATGTTTCTTGCTTTTGAAAATTTTCATTTTAGGAACAGTTCCATTTCAGAATTATAATCATTGAAGGCAGAGGTCATGCATGTACTTATTCCATCCTCCATTCTTGGCACAGTATGTGAAACTTAGTATATATTAAGAAAACGTATGAGGGTAAGCATGAAATAATTAATATAGTAACTCATCCTGAAAAGAGTATCAAACACCTGAGAAAGACATTTGAACTGTCAAAGGGTCACTGTGTAGGGGTAGATAAAGATGACTAGAACTCTTTAGTTCAACACATCTCTAAAGCTTGTATTAAGGTACATTTGAAAAGTCATTCATTTAAAGCAAATATAACTAATTTTAAATGCTTTTTGATGACATTGCTTTTTAAATTAAGTTGCTTTGATAGGACAAAATAAGCCAAGGAATCCAAAATGTTCTTAGAGGATTATAAGAGATCATAACCTAAATATCAAATTGTTGGAGTTTTCAAAATTAAAAGTAATTAAAGAAAAACATTAAGATTATGAGTCAAGTTTTTGGATCCTGTTATCTGCTGTCTT
Organism: Cephalopachus bancanus; assembly: GCA_027257055.1. Taxonomy (NCBI): domain Eukaryota; kingdom Metazoa; phylum Chordata; class Mammalia; order Primates; family Tarsiidae; genus Cephalopachus; species Cephalopachus bancanus. The sequence continues at coordinate 7,534,435 of JAPVLO010000009.1, read as the reverse complement.
TAAAAATGTCTTGATGACTTTTTTTATAAAAGACTATTAAATGGCTTAATTTATCATTCAAATCCTGCTAAGATCTAATACCATCATTCAACACCAAATTTAAAAGCTGCCTCTCCCTGTAAGTCTTCCTAGATTCCTCCAAAGAATTAATTTTCTCTGCCTGATTTGGCACAGCTACTTACATTGACATAACATACCTTTTACTATACTTAATATAATGTTCTACTTTGTATTAGCACATTCTGTGTTGTCTCCACATTGTATTTCTATGTGCAGCAACTAACATACACAAAATGGCCAATAAATGTTTTTTGAATAACAGCAATTTGGAAATGAATAGATATCAAGCATTTGTAAAGATATGAGTACATAAAAATCAATTGTCTGTTAATGTATACAGAGTTTGGATTATTCCAATGAGGAGAATACATCTCTCAACCATCCTTTTGAAGAGGGCTCTTTAGAAATGCACTGTTTCAGTTCGACACCTTTGTGTTTTTCCTTTCTGATAAAGATACTAACAAGAAAAGAAACGATCATATGGTAGTCAAAAGCTTCAGAAAATAACAATAATAGTGAACCAGAATAACTTACAAACTGAGCTATAAACCTCTGATTACCTAAAAATGTGGGCAGACTGAGGTACAGAGAAACATCTGAATGAGATGAAAAGAGAAAATTGTAGAAAAGGCACTTGGACAGGATCACTGCAGAAAAGAAATGACAGGAAGGAAACTCTGCCATGTCATTTTCCCCTATATATCTTAGGAGTCCATGTTTTGAGCAAGAGTGGTTTCTACAATAATCAATGAAACAGTTACTAACTATTGAGCTCCTGCTGTGTGACAAGTTCTGTTAGATTTTGAAATTACTGAAAGGTCTGGCTGCAAGGAAGATGTTATTTAGGTTCCAAGAAACAAAACATGGAAATAGAATTTACTGAAATCAGTTATGTGATCAGAATCCCTTCTTATATTAGGGAGTACTAAACTAAATACAGCTGCATTTGGCAAGCACCAATATGTAAAGTTTCATTGATACCTAAGAGGAGAAAGGGAGAAAGTGTGAGAATGAACTCTTGGACAATTTTTAAATGACACCTAATATCAAACCATTCTCTTAATTTTAACCATAAGCCACCCTTCCAATCAAAACACTACAAAAGTTATTAAAATATTTAAATTGCCTGATTTTGGCATTGACTCCCCCCCCTTTTTTTCGGCTGCTTTTCCATCTTGTGCCTCCATTTTTACTCACATAAAATGAGCATAATATCTGCCAAACTTATAGTGTAGGAGAGAAAAAGATTTCTTTTCCTCTCCCATTACTAAATTCATGGCTGAGGTGACTAGAACAAAAGACAGATTAACAAGATAAAAGCATACTAATTTATTTAATTTAAGTTTTATGTAATACAAGATCCTTCAGACATAAAGACTCAAAGAAATAGGCAAACCTGTATATTTTATGCTGGGGTTGATGGAGAAGCAGATAGTCATTGAGAAGCACGATTGGATAAAAATGTATAATCTAATGGTAATAAGCTAGAGGTGACTTAGCTAGGCTTGTTTGTTCATATTCTTCTCTGTGTCCTTGTGTCTTCTGAGATAAAGATGTTCCTTTCCTCTGGGTGTGGGGAGGCCACCTCTTGAATGAGTGTCTTAATGCCCTGCTTCAGGGAAGAAGCATAAGGAACATGAGAGTGAACTTCTTATTTCTGCTGTTTTCCCAAATTGCCAGGGTGCCATATTTTGGGCAATGTGTCCTGAACCCCATCACTAACATCGCAGTGAAGACCAAACAAATATACATATGAGAAAAATATACATTTGCAAGTAATAAACATTCAAAACACATGAATGGTTATGCTCAATTATATTATAATGTAGTATTCGAAAATACTAAAGACCCCAAAAAGGAGCTACAGAATGAAGTAAGAGATGTAAGCAATTTAAAAGTTATTCAATGGTATCTCACTTTGTTTAATATGAGGTTTAGATCACTTGCAGAAAAATCATGCCCTATGCATCTCTGAAGGAAATAACAGAGTCATGATAGCATGAATTTTTTGTTTTGCCAGCAGAAACAAAGCTTGGGCTGAGGAAAACGTTGGTTATATTTGCACAACACCAAACCAGGCTACTGATTTTTTTAAAAATCAGATTAAAAAAGTCACTTGCCATTGTTTAAAGCAAAACAAAAAGAAACTAAGTTAGTTGGACTGATTAACTGCTTTATTTTATTTTGTTTTGTTTCTTAATCCTGTCAGTTAGCCTTGGTTACATAAGTTGAGTGAACTTTTCTTAAAAGGAAATAACTAGTATGATTTTGGGGGGTATAGCCAAAGTCTTCCTCCTCAACAGTCTGTGATTTAACCCTGTAGGAAACAGGAACTACCTGTGAGATACTGAAAATGCAAGACTCTTGCGCCATAACAAAAAATGGAAAGAAAGACAAGGAATTCCCTGAGAAATATCTTCAATCAATTAATGAGGAAAAATAAGAGGAAAAGAGGAAATACCATCAAATTTTGGAGGAGGTCATGCTTCCCCTGCTTGCATAGCAATTGTTATGTTATTATATTTAGTGCGGTTTAAAAAGGATTGAGAAATCTATTACTAACTAAGAAATTGTTTATATTATCTCCATAAGGAGAGTATTGTTGGCTGTTGATTTTTAACTTTTGTTTCTACTTTACATTATAATAAATGTGTGAAGATTGCATAATATCCATAAATGTGTTTAGCTCCTCCAATAAGTATAGTTATAAGATACGTTATCTACACCACAGGAAATGTGTACAATAAAGAAAAAAAAAATCTTGTCTCTTAAGACCCTACTTTTGGTACTTAATCTCATAGTCCTGACTTTAGAATAATAGTTACCTTTTATCTAATTTCTCCTTCTTGGCTACAGTAAGGATAATTCAGAAAAATTGAGATGAATTTTGAGGATGACACCCACATCGATCTTGATGATTTAGGGAGGTTGGCTTATGCCTCCTTTCATGCAGGATTATCTTTAACGTTTTCCAGGGAACCCAAGTGCATACATGCAGTGGCTTCTTAAATCTTTTTCTTTGCAAAATTACCAGCCAGAATTCTTAGGATGGGCTCTGAGAGAGAGGCAGAGACATCAGGATCCTCCAATGCACTAATTGATTTAGCAGCAGTTTAAAACAATGTTGAGCATTGTCAGAGATGCTCCTTTGAGGTATTAAATCAAGTTTCCCAAGATGGATTGCATGCTAACCACATACTATCTAAAAATCTCAAGGGCTGTTTATTGTTCTGCAATTTATGATCGCCTTGTTAGAGGATTGCACATCAGCTTCCCTCGAGCCTAAGAAGAAACAGAGACAAATAGCATGCAAACTATATTGAACAATTCATTATATTATATTGTAGAAACCTAAGCACAGTGTGGAGATAACCCTTTTATGCACGCTGCCTTATTGAACAGTAATCACTCTGTAATGCTTTAGATATTTAAATCATATTTATAATAACACATATTAATGTAACATCCCTCATAAAGTTCTCAAGGCATTTTATGGGGCATATAAACCATGGAAAAATACAAAATTTTAAAATGCAGATATACCTACCCTGGGGTCTTTGAGGCAGCCTAATGAGGAATATATACAAAATCCCAGGTTGACAGTTTAACTATTTAAATAGCATATAGAATAACTCAAACACGTTTTAAGATATTGCTGGTTACGAACTCATTCTTTATCTAAATATTTGGCCAGGTTGTGAAAGTGCTTATTTTCAGTTTTACTGTTATAGGTAGGAAGAAAAAGGGATTAAAAATGTTTAGAACATTTTCAATCAAAGCTTTCAAATTCACTTGTCTGAAAATCAGTCACTGATTTGGGTTTATGTATTCTGTAAAAGTGCATTATTAGAGCCATAGGGTTAATTTTAAGGCAAAGGAAGGCATTTATCTTTGCATGGCTTGCTTAGATTTAGTATATGCAGCGTAGTCCTGTGTCTACATGTCTGACAGATAATTCAATAATTAGTTATTGACTGATTCATCTGTTTATCTTCAATGAAATAAAGTAAAGAGTCTTGGGGTTTCATAAGGATATTCTATCCCGTTCACAGTATGAGATGTAGGCCATACAAGGTCTGAGTTGGTCTAGTTGCAAAACTTGAATTTTTCTTTTTATTTTGAACAACAGTGTAGCATTTATGCAGCTTTGCTAGAGGGGTTGCTCTCGAGTTCTGAATTCTCATTCAGCAAGGATGACACCATTTCACCATTTAATGGTCAGTTGGCAATCAATATAACCGTATACTTGGTAGTGTTTAATGCACTGGTGGTTTTTTTCCCGCATTTCCTTATTTGTAATATACAAGGCAGAAATAATACAAAAGTTAAAGCACATTCTATTATTGTTTATAGTCATCCTGTTTTCCTATGCAAGAAATATTTAATTCATTTTCTAAAACTTAACACAACTGCATGTCTGTCCATGGGCCTTGGACATGAGTCACATTAGTCACAGAAGGAGAGGAGAGGGTATGGGACACGTGAACAAAGGGTACCTGTTTCATTATGGGGGAAATGAGGGCCAGTGAGAAGCCCAAACTTCACCTGCATGCAGCCTATTTATGTAGTTAATCCTCACTTGTATCCCACATTCCTATAATAAAATAAAACAAAAATAAAACTTGACTTGTTCAAAAGTCATGGAGGAGAGAAAATAAGAACAGAACATTCCGACACTAGGCCAGTCACACCATTAGTAGTTATGGCACTAATTGCTGCCTTTCATTTCCCTTTATTGCACTTGGTTTGATTCTATTGTATACATCCTTTATTCAGAGGCAAGTTCTCTGAGAAAGAAATCGAATAAATGCAGGAGAACCAACTTCCAAGTTGTTCAGTAGTTGTTCCAGGGTCAGAAACCTTTCTTGACAACATCATCTGCAAGACATTAGCACAATTTAGAATGTTGCACATGAAGGACACATTATAGTATGAATAAATAGTTTTCCTTTTTGTTAGGAAAGAATGGAATCCAGCAGGAATCAGTTATTAGCATTGACATTCAATTGTTTAGATATAATGAAAATTTCCACAGTGGTATCCTGCAGGCTGTCTGGTTCTGTATTCTTAATTTTTAAGAAAACTGTTAAATCCAGAAGTTTGCTCACTAGTATTGCAATACTGTGTTTAAGTTGCAGTGAAAACCTCATTTTATGAAAATAGGGCTTTCTGGAAAAACAATTAGACTCAGATCTAACTGAAAGAGATAAACTCTTTCTTTAGAATAAATAAGGAACTCTGTTGTTTTAACCGGAACTGTCTAAGCATTTATATCCAATTTTCTTAAGTTCAAAAATCACGTCTTTGCGGTCAAAATATAAAAAGACAGGAAAGATTAAAAATACTTCTAAGGGTCCTGAAACTTTAGTTAGCTCAATTCACCCTGGCTTATCACTTTTTTACATAATTTCTAGGAAGGACTACCTATTGCATTTACTGTGGTTTACTCAATAGCAATTTATTGAGGAACTACTAGGTGTGGGATTTTATGCTAGGTGTTTGTAATTCAGCAGTGAACACAGAATTCCTGACTGAATAGAATTTCCAGTCTAAGTGCTTTCAATTTCCAGATGATTATGCAATTTGGGGTAAAAAGGAATATAGACATAGATAAGATTTTCAAAGTAGTTTTATGTCTGTTTCATTCAGGAAACTGGACTGTCATGTGCTGACATGTGCTTTCTTGTTTTAAGCAATTAACCAACCCTCCTTATGCACTTGTGATTGGGAACGCTTCATACAATGTCACATGAATTGGAGGGAATGACAATTCATCGAGTCCTCTTCCTTGTACTCTTCCTAGTACACATGCTAAGGGTGCTAGATGGGCTCAGTTCTATGGAAGTCTGCCTCCAGGAGCTCCGGCTTCTTCCCACTGCCAATGTTGGTCTGACTCTTTTTTAAATTGCCCCTGACAATCACTACAGACACACAATTATCCACTGGAAATAAATCAGAGCGACTTCTGATAATAAGTTTTCATCTGGCGATGTTTGTGAACAGCACTCCAGCAAAGCCATATGTGATAGGAGGTTCATAGAATGATGACTGATCAACAAGTTATTTCCAAATCAGTCTCCATACTGCAACTTTTAAATAAATGCCCTTATTTATGTCTTTGGATTAATCCAGACTCAGCTTCTTTTCTTTATCATATGAAAGCTTTTAAAATGTTTTTAACTCAATTGTAATATCCTTTTTAATCTCTCAATGAGACAAAATGCTTCAAGTTTCCACTACATGAATTGATGTGGTCCCAGAATCTCCCAACAGTATGGTCATTCTTTTCTCTCTGATCCACTTCCACATTCTTCTGCTCTGGAGGGATATTATTGATATAATTTCTGAGGTGAAAAACTTGCAATATTGTTTTTTTATTTTTTTCCAGTAACTTAGAATTTTTCCATAAGTTCCCTATAGTAATTTGACCAATAATGACAAAAGTTTATATAAGAGTGGGTAAAAATGCAGGCTCTGGGATTAGCCTTCCGAGATTTAAATCTGAGCTCTGTTGATATAAATCTGAGCTAGTGCTCTGTAAGCTTGAGCCAGTTGATTAACTTCTTATGACTCTGTTTCTGAATATGTAAAATGGGGATGATAAACACAGTACCTAGCTCATATGGTTATGTGAGAAGAAATACAATAAATGAGATAAGGTAAGAACACTCACATAGAAACTGAAATGCAGTAAACACTATAATAGCTGTTAGCTATTTTTGGTAATAGTAAGGATATTTCCAGAAGTGGCACCTAATTCAGATAATCAAGTTTCCTTTTCTGCCCTGTTTTTTTTAAACAATTACAATGTCTGGATTTTTGCAAGCATAATGTCTAAAATGATACAGGTCTGATGAGTCTTTTGTGAAGTCAAGTTGTGACTTACTTTAACACGGTAACTCATTCCAAATGTTAACAGCATAATTGTTTTAAATACCATTGTACCAAATGTATACAGATTCAAATATCTTAAGCATATATAGTTGTTTTTACAAAACTAAAAGAGATTTAGAAACACAATTTCATTTTTTCCTGAAATAGCTCTTGAGTTTAAATGAGGAAGATGGCAGTAATCCATATTTAGTGGAGAAACTGAGGAATTGAAGATTTAAGTGAGTTGTATCCACTCTGCTACTTAAAAGTATAATGACTATTATAAAAAATGTTTCCTGTTTCCTGTGGAGTTGTGTTCTTCTGCTCTTAAGACTATTTCAAGTAAGAAATCATATGTATCCCATAAATCCTGAAAGATTAGCTTATAAAGGAAATGAGCAAAACATCAGGTAAAGAAATAAAGTAATTGGCATTGGTTAAAGCTTAAAGGAAATAGGACATAGGCTGCCAAAAAAATAATAATAATTAAATGACATAAAAAGCAGTTAAACAAGGAATATTAAAACATCATCAGTAAGAGTGAACACAAAGTGAAAACTGAATGTGAAATTTGTGTGACTTTGAAGTGGCCAAGATATTAAATTCATTAAAAAAAAATCTCTTTAGTATAAAAAAAGGATATTGGTCTGCCAAGTCATGAATCTTGCAAATATATATTTCAAATAAAAGCCTGTTTGCAAAGCACATTTTCACTTGAGCATAGATCAGTATGTCTAAATGACAAGGATCTATGGGTATTAACATAAATGGCAAGTGAGTTTTCTAAGCTTCTTACAATTATGTTAGAAGTCTCATCTAGTCACTGAATGTTCTAGGAACTGTCTTCTTGTTGATATTTCCCTTCTCAATCTCTCACAATAAGTATTTAGCAGAAGTGTCTATTTGGCATTATCTACTGATGATCTGAATGAAAAAGCTAGAAGGTTTAAGCAACCCAGTGACCTCACTGTTCCAGATAGCTGCAACATTGCAATTTTGTATACACATAAAATGACTTATGTTAAGGTAGATTTAGTCTTTGCTTATTTTAACACTCAACCTGACTACTCCTTTAACTAATCTGATTTTTCAGTTCAACCAAAAGAACCAATTATTTTGTATTAGGACAAATATAACACATGCACATTAAATCAGACTTTGCTTAATTTTGAGGTTCTTGGGGGACATATTATCCTGGATTGAAGTTGCAAACTCGGGATAGAAGAATCAGAAAACTTGGTCTATAACTTTGTTATGTCGATTTGAATAAATCATTTATTTCTCTTATTCTTTGTTTCCTTAACTTTAAAATGTTATATCAGTCAGGATTTGATAGACTGTGCTACAGTAACAAATAATCACCAAAATATAATGATTCTTTGCAGTAGTCACTCAAAGACCCAGGCTTATGGAAGCTATATTTCATGCTTTCATGATTACTACAGAAGAAAAGTAGCTCTGGTAATTAAATATTTCTGCCTAGAAGTGATATATATGTTACTTCTGCTCAGATTTCACTAGTTGAAGCAAGTCACATGGCTATTATCTAGCACCAAGAGGATGAGGAAATGCAATCCTACCATATGACAGAAAGGAGAAAAGCTGGATTATTTATAGCTAGTCCTATTAACTAATAATCAAGTCTCTGGAATAAACAAAATTATTTATTTGAAAATGCTTAGAATACAATATTCTTAACCAATGACCATATTTTGTTTGTATTTTTTAAAGAAACTGAATATCAGAAGAATAGTATTATACCAAGTAGAATGCCCAAACACATTTAATCACCCTTTAAGTTCACATCATTCTTATGCACAAAGGCTAGGGGATGTTGAGGCTATCTAAAATCACCAAACAGCTTGATTTTTTTAAATTAATGCAAATCTTTCAATTAGACAAATTAAAACATTTAAATTAAAACATCAATGTTAAATAAAGAAATGAGGTGGGAAAATTGAAAAAAAATTCAAATTTACACACACACACACACACACACACACACACACACACACATATATATATATAAAGAGAGAGAGAGAGAGAGAGAGAGAGAACTACTTTTTTTACCTCCTCATGATTTATGTTTGTATCTGTGAAGTAAATTGGAGAATAGAGGTAATCTTTTTTAATGTTAACTTTTGCTTTATTTTTCTGCAGACAAAATTACCAGGATGAATTATAGCAAAAATTAGTCAGAGGACTGTGTTTAAAAAGAAAATGATTTGCTTTCTTTAGTTTGAAAGTCATCAAATCCTTCCTATTTCTGCCTCTTTAGTTTCCAGTGCAATGAAAGTTTCAAGCATGTAGAGAGAAAAACAACAGGGCATCTCACCCAAAGAGATCAAGCTCCACAGTGAGCAAAGGTTGCCAAAGTAGGCAAATTTCTATCTGGATCAATTTCCACAGTAGGTGATGGAGCCAAAGAAGCCCTAGAGAAGTTAGTTTCCACCCAGTTATTTCTCTCCTGGCTCCATCCTTGGTTGAGGATTTCTTAATGAAATCAAGGTCTAGGTATGCACGAAGAAAGCATATAAAAGCAAATTTGGTTTATATTCTGACCTGTACCTGTTGCTAGCGAAGTTCAATTATTTAATGGGAAGCATACCGCTATCATTTATACAATGTTTGACTTGAGCAAATCACTAAATCTTCATTTTTGCATCTGTAAAGTGTGTAAAATATTACTTGTTTATACATATTGCACAATATTCAGGCTAATCAAAAGTACATAATTTGTGATGTGTGGACTTCAGTGAAAAACATTTCCTGCTTATCTCACAATAGATTACAACTCATCAATAGACCTAGACTCTGTGGTAGAAAGCCACTTTGCATTCACTTAGAGAAAGGTAGCATTCTTACAGATCAGGGTCATGGACACTCTCTGTTTTGGCATAAAGAGGTGGTATGTGTGACATCCGCTATTGACTCAAAAGAGAAAGAGCAGCAGAGGCCGCAGTGGTAACAGTAGAGGCAGTCTCCCAACAGGAAGCTAACACTGACACCTAAGTACTCAGTGTTTGCCCAAGCATAAGAATCTGGCAGGTCTCATTACAGGTTGAATAAATGATAGTGTGTTAGAGAAAGCAAGAATGGGTAACAGGCTGTGTATGTCAGATTGCAGGTACCATTGGAGCTCTCACAAGGGCATCAGTCATAAGAAGGGGACAAATTACAGAGACACTCACCCATGACTTTCCACATCATTTCCCCAACACTTCTTCACCTCCCATCAAATCCAAAGAAAATGACTATTTTGGTTCCTAACCTGAATTGAGTGTTTCCCCCTTGCATCTTGTTGTTGTACCTTTTTCCTGTCTAGTCATAATACGCACCAAAAACAACATGTGAGGACAACTTTTACTTAGGATATACCCTGTGGCTCGAGCACATGGTTCATTATAGAGCTGCTAGCAGTCAGAGGTTGGCAGTCTTACTTAATGGAATAACAGATAGAGAGCAAGAATAATAGCTCCCTTGTCTCTCAGTCTATTAATAGTGGAACCATTAATATTGCAAAATGACGGGTAATAAGAATATTTTAAGGGGGAAAAAGCCTTTGCAATAAATGAACTTTTATAGCTAAAAGGCTTGTTAGAACATAAGTTTAATGCTTAAGAAAATAGAGCACCAGTTTACTGGATACGCAGATATTATTTGTTATTATTGTTTGTTTACTATGTTATTCTTCCTTCCTAAAAAAAGATGTTTAGTCATTTCCCTCAGCATCAATGTCCAAAAAATACACGGCAACTCATGACCTAGGAATATATTTATACAACATCACAAACGTTTTCCATGGCAACAAGCCTTGTCAAGCTGTCAGATGCCATGAGACAGACTTCTGAGCAGTTCCCAAACAAATATAATTCTAATATAGAAATGAACAAAAGTCCTGCTATTCTACAGTGATATCTAATTTTGAAACCCCCCCAAATATAGGAATGCACACCCAAAAAATTAAGATACAAAGGAGAAAACTATTTACCTCAAAGATACATGCCAGATAAACGTTGCCACCTTGGAAGATGACATGTCATCATCTATACTCTTCTAAACTCCACTTATTTGAATGGTAGTTTATTTTCAGAAGATTGTGACTATCGTCTTGAAGTTCTGGTGATTTTTCTCAAACAACTATGTCTCTTGAACAGCAAAATTCACTAAAAGGTTTATACACCCAACAGTCAAAGTAACAGTGCTGCCATTGATATTTCCCTTATGAGAATTGTAAAGACTTAAAATTGAAGTGCTAGAAAAGGCAAAACTTTAGCTTTTTTATTTCACCTCTCCTATACTTCCTCATGACCCAAAAAGCCACAGAGTAAAACATGTTTGATAATGGAAACATAGTTCTTTGGCATCAAGATATAAATGGATAGATAATAGGTAGATGAATGGATAGATGGGGAGGAGAAGAAGGGAGGAGGGAGGGGTCTAACTCATGGCCAAATATCAGTTGTCATTTAATCCAGGATATATAGTATTATGTTTTAGTCAATAAGTTAATATTATGCAAATTGTACAGTTGAGCAAACTGGGAACAACGAAGTAGTTTTTCACTCTGTGTTCTTTATTAAGCTTTTTTGAAAGTTAAGAGTAACTGGGCATGGTGGCTCAAGCCTGTAATCCCAAAACTTTGGGAGGCCAAGGCCAGAGAATTGCCTGATCCCATGGGTTCGAGATCAGCCTGGGCAACTTGGCGAGACCTCCTCTCTACGATAAATAAAAAAAATTAGCTGGGCTTGATGGTGCGCACCTGGAGTTCCAGCTACTTGGAAGGCTGAGTCAGAAGGATCGCCTGAGCCCAGCAGAGCAAGGCTGTGGTGGCTGTAAGCATGCCACTGCACTCCAGCCTGGGCGACAGAGTGAGACTCCAACAACAACAACAAAAAAAAATGAAAGAAAGAAAAAGAAAGTTAAGAATGAAGTCTAACAGTATGGATTCTTTGCCCTAGAAGACTTTGTTCTAGAGTTCAGAAGACCTGAATTTTTGTCCTGATTCTGCCATTGTTTTGATTATCTATTGCTATATAACAAATCATTCTAAAACTTAGTGGGTTAAGAAAAATTCATATGTCTCTGATTCTGTGGGTTGGAAGAGTTAAGCAAAGACCAGTCATGAGGATGATCGCTCACATACAACAAACATCAGGAGGGACCCCTGCAGTTGAGACACTGGGTCAGCTAGATGTTCTCTCTCTCTCTGTGATATGTCAGGGCACCTCCCTCTCCATGTGACTTCTTCTCCTTTCACATGGCCAGACTTCTTCATGGGGCTAAGTTATTCCAAGAGCACAAAAGCAGAAGTTGCTAATCATCTTAAGGACTTAGGCCTGGAAGTAGTACAGTGTCACTTTTGCCAAACACTATTCATCACAGTGAATCATAGCTTCAAGGAAAAGAAGCTATACAGGTGTGTGAATATCAGTAAGCATGGTTCATCAAGTCACCATCATAATAGGCTACCATATCACAAGTAGTGTGACAAACAATTGTTTCCTCAACTGTCAAACTAAGAAGTTGGTTCCCTGTGCCATTCTATACAGTATAATATTTCAGGAAAATGATCTCTAAAACCCATAAAATCTTAGGCTTATTTTCATATCTACACTGAACATCCCTCATTTGTAACAGAACTGGCAGGCGTCTCAAGTGAGCATATCTTAATTGTGGCCTTCCTTTCATATCTGCTGTTATCCCCATAGTTCATATTTCAATTGATGGTATCACATACTCCCTGTCATCCTTGTCAATAATCTCAAAATCATTCTTGACTCCTCTCAACGACATCTACCAATCAGTAAGTAGTAATAATACTGTGAAGAAAGTACTATTGTTATCCCTATTTTTAAAATGAGAAAAATAAGACACAGAGAAGTTATAACCTGCCCAATGTCACAGAACTAATAAGCAGAAGAGCCTTGCTTTTATTCATGATGTTGATATAGGAGCAATGACCCCTTGATTTCAAAAGGATGAGGAGACTTGAACTTTCTTGACTGCAAAGACTTGGACTTTTCTTTTTGAGAGTATAATAGACATCCTTGAACTGTTTGTGTAATAGAAAATTTGTCAATTTTTCAGTAACAGTGTAGTTATAAGAGTATGGCTTCAGGAAAAAAATAAGATCATCTAAAAAATAATTTATAGCCATATCATCATTACACACATACTCCTGCATGCATACATATACACATTGAAAACTACATTTTTGTTTTTAGTTAACTATTATAAATTATACAGAGTATTGCAATATAAATTCTGTTTTATGGATGAGGAAGACTAAGATGTTCATGTTGAATGACTAAGCCCAGAGGAGCTGGCACTAGAATCAAGTGTAGAAACTGCTAGCAATGATGAGCTAATAATTAATTAGTTGAAGGAACTGGACATATGGCCTAGGTTAAAATTATTCAGAAGGCCATGAGTCTAAGATCAGACTCTCAGTAACACAATTAATCTGTTACTCTGTATCTATTTTAGTTAAAACCATTGCAGAAAAGGGAGGAATGTTGAGCTGGGATCATGTGCTACAAACTTTAGCTAACTAAATAGTTTTGAAACTATTTTTAATACAATGTTTGTGTTGGGGGTGCAAGATAGGTCCCTGAGACACTTGAAGTATATATAAAGGCTTTTCTGGAAATAAGGGAAACTATTCTGGGAAATGCTGCTTCTCCTGAGAGGGAAATAAATCAACAAATTACTATTTAAAGCATGTGAATAATCCCCTTCCCCCAACTTTTTCAAATGACTTGTTATGCTTTACATATTTTTTCCACAATTTTTCACTGCAAAAATAAAAATACCACATTGGCAAGGATAAGGAAATTTTCTTTGAAGCCACTGAATGGTTACAGTTTGGCTAGTCACACTCTCCCCCTCTTTGTCCTCTGGCTGCTGTTTGACAGTACCTAGAGGGACATTTTTTGGGACAAGAAAAGAGTTTCTTCCATCTTTGGTGTCTCTTGATGATATCCACTCAAGACAACCAGAAAAAAACTTTCCAAATACTTAATAAACACTTATCTAAACAGTCTCCCCAAATTCATGTGCAGTCATTTTACTCAAGATTGGTTAATTTGCTTAAACATTCCTCAGATCTACCCTCTTTCTGTGGTTCCCAATTTCATCCAGACTTAATATAAACTACCATTTGGTTTATATTACCTCCTACTCCATCCTAGTCTTCTGGTAATTCATAAGTCTACTATACCTAAATTCATCCATTGATTGCTATTAAACTCCACTAAATGTATACGTCAAAAATACACATTCATGACAGTGAAAAAGGAGGGGTGTGGAAATGTCCATTCCTTTCACTTCTCCAAATTAAGCATGGAGCTTTTTTTTCCTCTCAATATATTTCTAAAGCCAAGTCATGAGGAGAATGTCATGAGCAAAAGAGGTTTATTAGGATGCTTTGATCTGAGGCTCAGCATAAATTGTCCCCTTTGCTACCCTATCCCAAGAGATCCAGTCACAGAACACTTCTCATGGCATTTCTGGCCCCATCCCAGGGAAACCTTATAATCTTCTGTATAATGTATGGTTCAGTTATGTCTTAATCTAAGAGCAATATGCTGCTTGAGTTTACTTTTAGAAAATCAGAAACATTTAAAAAATATAGTTCATTCAAATTCTGAGGCCCCAAAAGGAGTTAATACATGGGTCATAGAATTTTAGAATGGAAATGACTTCACAGAGTATGAAGTTCAAGTCCTAATAATTTATCCTCCTAAAGATTCCTCAAAATCCATCCTCAGTTATATTTCTCCACTGCCACTGCCTCCATGTCAGTGGTGTGATCTCCCATGTGGGCTATTAATTCCTCTCTCACTTTTCTGACTTAAGGTATCACCCACTGCAATCCCCCCAGCACACACACACGCAAGCCCACTGCCTGAGTCATCTTACTGAAACAGAAGCCTCACCATCTTATTCCCTGACTTAGAACTCTCCAGTGACTTGCCATTCTCTGTTGCATGAAGCCTAAACAAAACTGCATGGGCTCTCCAGGCTTTTCCAACATCTCTTATGAGGTTTATCTCTAACCCATCCCTTCTGTTCCATGTTCAGACAGGTAAGATGTTTCACTGTTGCCCAAATAGCAGTATGTTCTCTCATAACCCTTCACCTTTGCATAAACTATAGCCTCTTTCTATCTGCCCTTCCTCCCAGCGAACTCCTGCTTCTTCTTTTTTTTTTTTTGAAAGCAGGATTTGTTGAGAAGACAGAAAAACTCCCACAGTGAGAGAGGATGTGAAAGGGTTGCCCCTGCTGATTCTTAAATACCCAAATCCAATACTACCTTTCTGTGGAGCCTTTCCGGATACTCACAGGCAAGTTAGGATATAGCGACTCTGTACTTCACTTCCGCTTTGTGCATGTGGCCACTAGAGCACGTGTCATGCTGCATTGGAACTAAGTTTACCTCCCCCCAATGGACATGAGGCATAGAAGTTGCAGCACACATTTTTCTTTCTTGATTAGTGCCCGCATCGAGGGGGCATTTTAGTCATTCATTCATTCATTTGTTGAATAAACATGGCATTACCGCTCTATATGGTATGAGTATTGGAGTATATATTAGACATGACTCTTGTGCTCATTTAAGTTGTAATTAAACTGGGTAGACAGACATTAGACAACACACGAATATACAATTACTGTCTGTGATGTGTGCTTTTATAGAAAAGAACCGAGCACAAGAGAGAGAATAAGGAACAGATAAGATAGCTAATTTAGATGGGGGGTGTGGGTGGCAGAAAAGATATCTCTGAAAATGTAGCATGCAAGTTGGAATCTGAAGGACAGGGAGAGGGTAGCCAAGAAAAGAGTGAGAAGAAGCCTGTGTGAAGGTCTCAAAGAGGAAGGAAATTGTGAAAGGAATTGAAAATAGGTTCATGTAGCTAAAACGGATTGAGCAAAGGAAGTAGGCTGTGAAAGGCCTGAGGGACAGGCAGGGCCAAATCACAGAGTTGGGATTTTAAGAAAAGTGCATTGGGAAGTCATCCAAGGGTTAATCAATGTTGAAAATAAGTTCTGGGAACAGAGGGCACATTACCTTTGGAGTAACAAAAGACTTTGTTCCTCAGAGATCCTGGATGAGAGATTAATTGAGCTAATGCTACGATGGAGGCCCAGAGCAGGGAAGAGTTTGTCACTTATTCTTATAGAGTAGAATTATTGACAGTTCCCCCCGGGGCAAGCTGACTTTATTTGTCGCCAAGAGCTACAGTTTCAAGTATTTGAAAAGTTATGAATCACCCCTTTTGACTGAGAAACACTTGGAATATGTCCTCAAAGGAGTAATACTCTGATTAAGTATTGGGTCACAAGTGCTGTACAACAAGTACATAATGAGCAACACAGTAGACATCTTCACTCAGATGCAAAAAGTCACCTCAAACTTAGCCTGTCTAAATCCGAACCTACCCTCCCCAGTTTCCCATCCAGCCATCACCACCCACGTCCACCAGTCCCCTTCCTTGTGTTTCTCATCTCAATGCATAGTACTCCCACAAATTTCAGGTATCAGCACTAACACCTTCCTCTCTTTCACAGCCCAGAACTTATTCATCACCAAGTCCTGCTTATTTTAATTCCTAAAGGTCTCTCAAGTCTGTCAACATTCCTCCACCTCCACCTCTATCACACAGTTCAACCTATTATCATCTTTTGTCTGGACCTCTGCAATAGCATACTAATAGATATCTACTGTCAACTCCTTGTCCCCATGTTTATTCTTTAGCCCTCAGTTACAGAAGGTTTTCAAGTGCAAAGTGCTTAAGGTAACTTACAGAACAAAGCTTATTGTGAATTTCAATACACTAACTACTCTAGGTTCTACTACTCTTGTTTCTGAATACCCTTCTAGCTTCATCTTGTCTTGTTCTCCCCTCCCCCACCTTCTGTGAGCCCTGACACATTGACTGTCCATCAGTTTTATAAAAGAATTGTACTCTACCTTTCCACCAAACTCTTACACAATGTTTCATCTGCTTGGAAAGACTTACCCACTCTCTGCCTTGCTAACACATTATATGTTCTTCATACGTCAGTTCAACCATCACACTACCTAAAGAAATCTTCCTTTGCATTGTTAACTATTGCAAAGTCCCTGTGTCAACCTGAAATAATCTAAAGGATCAGAAGACAGTTTCAAAGAATTTATTCAAGCACAAAGTCGAGAATAGCCATCCAGGTAACACAGACACCAAAAGAATGGGTTCAGTATGCAGAAGCTGAAAAGTTAAGGTGTTGCTTATATAGGCAGAAAAAGAAGAAATTTAAAAGAATTATGTTTTTATGAGTTACACCAATTTGACTCGTTACAGTTTATTTTTCTTCCCTTTTCCAATTTAAAAGAGTATATTCCACGTTCCATCTTAGACAATGTGATAGTCATGAATTTGTGTAAGAGCAGAGGGAAGTAAATCTATAATAAAGATCAACAGTTAAAAGGGAAGGGGGCCGGGTTCGGTGGCTCAGCCTGTAATCTCAGCACTTTGGGAAGCCAAGGAAAGTGGATTGCCTGAGCCCATGAGTTCAAGACCCAAGTGGACAACTTGGCAAGACCTTGTCTCTACAATAAATCAAAAACTAGCCGGGTGTAGTAGTACACACCCGTAGTTCCAGCTTGGAAGGCTGAGGTGGAAGGATTGCTGGAGCCCAGCAGGTCGAGGCTGCAGTGGCTGGGTGCACGCCACTGCACTCCAGTCTGGGTGACAGAGTGAGACTCCGACTCAAAAAAAAAAAAAAAGGGAAGGGGCCTTCTCTGGCACCCATTAGTTTTTTACAATATCTTATAAAATAACAAAGGTAAAGACTAATCTATAATCAGAGAAACAAATGTTACAGTTGCCAATCACATGACTCAAGTCCTGTAATCACATTTCTCTAAAGTTCAAAATAATTTAAAGTTCCAACAGTTTTGACTTTGAATTACTTATTTTTTATCCCTGGAATACATTGTCATAGAGCTGCTTACCCATCTCGTGCAACATTTACTATAGAGGATGTTTTACATTTGATTAAGGTTTATCTTTCTTACTATACTGTAAGCTCTAAAGAGTAAGAATCTTGGCCGGGCTCAGTGGCTCAACCTGTAATCCCAGCACTTTGGGAGGCCGAGGCGAGAGGATTGCCTGAACGCGTGGGTTCGAGACCCACCCGGGCAACTTGGCGAGACCTCGACTCTACAATAAATTAAAAAAAAAATTTGCCAGGTGTGGTAGCACGTGCCTGTAGTTCTGGCTACTTGGAAGACTGAGGTGGAAGGATCCCTGGAGCCCAGCAGGTCGAGGCTGCAATGGCCGGGAGCGTGCTACTGCCCTCCAGCCTGGGTGACAGAGTGAGACTCCAACTCAAAAAAAGAAAAAAAAGAGTAAGAATCTTATCTGCCTTGTTTCTTTATTACATTCTGATTGCCTTGAATGTAGGTATTCAAAAATGTCTATTGAGTGAAGGAGTTAGTGTGCAAGAATAGAAAGACATGGCCTGGCTAAAGTGGAGTATTCCTCCTCCCCACTCTCTGCTCTATCCCATTTCTACTCCAGAGTCTCTAAGACTTCCCAGAAAATCTGGGAAATGTTAAAATTCTCTCGATTTTCTACCTTTATTTTCCTTTTAATTCATTTATAAATGTATGCTGATTTCCTGTATTAAATATCAGATCATTATTCTACCACTATTGAGTTCAACAATCAACTTACCTGCTCTTGAAGCAATCTGCAGCTGGCTCTCCCCATCCCCACTCTTGACCCCATTCTTACTGTTTCTCTAGGTCCTCTGTAATGCATCCAGAGATAACTTTCTAAAATGCAAAACAAAATAATGCCAAAGCTTTTACTCAGGTTAATGTCCAAAACTCATTCTAACACCTTTTGTGCATTGGCTCTACCTGTTCATCTCTCTCTTCCCTCTCTCCTATGACAGATTTCCAAATGATCTGCTATCACTCACTTCAGGGTCTTTAATCATGCCCTTCCTTCTGCCTCAGCTCTCCTCCATAACCAATAGCCTACCTATTTCACAGGTCTCAACTTAGAAGCCACCTCTGCCAGCCCTTCCCAATCCCCAGACTTTGGTTAGGTAATCCCAGAAGACATTTCAATCATCCATTCCTTCCATACAATGTTGCAGTTGCTATATAGCAGAGGTGGCCTCAGCTGAAGCTTAAAGTCATTCAGAATGGGCTGGGTAAATTGGATGAAGCAATCATTGGCAGCCCAGTAAGATATCTTTACATATATGTCGAGCATGAGTGATTTTCTGCTTAAAAAAAAGGAAAAGAAAAGAAAAAAGGGGTGAGTAAATGCTTGAATTGTAGTAGGATATTAAGAGAAAAGGGTATTGTAGCATTCATACATGGATTTTGAGAACTGAAGGCATGGTCATTTTATGACATTTTTGGGCTCTAGGCGCTTTTGTTTTAATGTGCCCCTTCTTACACACACACACACACACACACACACACACACACACACAGAGAGAGAGAGAGAGAGAGAGAGAGAGAGAGTGATGTACCTGACTGTGTTAGCATAAAGACAAATATATCAATATTATAAAGTCTTTTTTTTTAACCTAAAAGTCTATGTTTTTCCTCTGACTTTTTAAAAAATAAAAAGAATTTTTTTTTGAGTTGAGAGTGTCACTCTGTCGCCCAGACTGCAGTGCCGGAACTACAGGTGCACGCTATTGCACCTGGCTAATTTTTTATTTATTGTAGAGACGAGGTCTCACCAAGTTGCCTGAGCGGGTCTCGAATCCGTGGACTTAGACAATCCACTCGCCTCGGCCTCCCAAAGTGCTGGGATTACCAACTGAGCTACCGAGCCCAGCCTTTATGGGCCCTAAAAGTATTGTGGACCCTAGGTGCTGTGCCTACTAGGTGAGTCAGCTCTGACTGAAGGTCATGTAAGACACCTGGAGTGTCTTACAGCTCTCAAATGCCCTGGATAGATTGATGGTTACTGGAGTGGTAGGACTCTAGTGGGAGAAAGCAGGTGCTCCAAATACACAGTAAACACAAGAGATGCCAGAGAGCGCCTGGTAGAAAAGCAACCCAAAGAGCATGGATATGTCCTGAAGGCGTGTGAGATTGTTTCTTGTGAGCTACATAGAAAAGGGGTTACTCTGTGTGATTGTCAAGGTCCCAACAGGAAACAGATGGCACACTCAAATAGGAGAGTGCATGGAGGGTTTATTTATAAAGGTTGTATTTACAAAGGTGTGGGTATAAGAGAATCAGAAGGCAGAGGGCATAGAAACTGTTGACTTATTCCATGTGGAATAGCCTCCAGGGTAGATAGCAGGGTGAACAAGAATGGAAGGTGGGTCTGCAGGGGCAGCAGCTAGAAAGCTGATGGTTTAATGCTAATGTGATTTCACTTGTACTCACAGGCTAATGCTGTCTGGAGTCACTTAGCTTCAGCCCATTTCTTGTTTATATCCTTCATTAGACTGAAAAACGTCTGACTATGCCAGAAAGTCCATAGTTGTATCTTAGCACATTTCAGTGTCTAGCACATAGGAGATGCTTAATAAATATTTGTTAAATAAACAAATGAAATGATTAAAAAATAATGATTGAAAAAATAAATGTCTGAGGTTTTCCCTACTCAAGGCAGGGTGCTAAAGAATGACTGGGGGAGAATACATGCTTTCCAAAAGATAAGGAACTAAATGGTCAGTACCAACCACAAAAGGAGCACAATGCTTCCAAAACAAAGCTGCCACAGCAAAGACAACTCAGGGGAGGTCTGAGGATGGAGCCTCAGATTCTGGGGATTCTACTACAGCCTGCCATTAAATGGGCGTGTTGCTAAAGAGTTGTGAGAATGTAAGCATTTAAGTTGTTTTGCCCATGTGAAAAGAAATATGCCACAACTGACACTTCCACATGTGAATTTACTTCCTTGAATCAGCAACTTTACCTGAGAGCTGATTATATGTCCTGCTGGACATGAACTTCATCCCAAGAAAGGTTGAATCTGCATAGCCTGATATGGGCTGAAGTAAGCTGATGATATTATCCCTGGATATCTGATTGAGGAAGTCTAGGTATAACCTTTGGGCATGGGTCAGGGAGAGTCTTTGATACAGAACATATTTAAATGCTTTTCTGAATTTCAGTTCTGTGAGAAGTGTTTTTATTACTATTCCTAAACTTGTGTGTGTAGTGCACATAAATAACCAGCCCCTTGAAACCCTACGAGAGGCTCCACTTCAGTAATAGAAAGAGCAGGGAAAGTAATTCATTAAAATAAATCAAGCCTTCTTCAAATAAGGAGCAATCACTTTGATATTTTTGTTCCTGATTAGAAGGTAAAAACTGATTAATCAATACTTGAATTGTGACAATGACTATATTCAAGTTAATAAGTAACCTATTGGTTTCTTACTTTTAAGGCATTCTGTTTGCATTATCTTATTTAATCCTATGAGGAGGATAAAATGATCATCCCATTTTATAGACAAACTGCTCTAAAAAGGTTGAGCCATGGAAATCACACAGTGAGTAAGAGGTTTCCACAACTAGTGCATACTCACAGAACTGAATCTCTTCACTACTTAAATAGGTAAGTACTGAAATTCCAGTGAAACCAACATTTCTTTTTAAACTTAGCTGTGAACCAGGGTACTTTTCTACAGATAAAGATAGGAGACAATCTAAAGGAAAGTGGTTTAGAATAATTGAGGGCAACTTTTTTTTTTTTTTTTTTTTGAGTTGGAGTCTCACTCAGTCACCCAGACTGGAGTGCAGTGGCATGCTCCCGGCCACTGCAGCCTCGACCTGCCGGGCTCCGATGATCCCTCCACCTTAGTCTTCCAAGTAGCTGGAACTACAGGAGCGCACTACCACGCCCGGCTAATTTTTTGATTTATTGTAGAGATGAGGTCTCGCCAAGTTGCCCAGGCGGGTCTCGAACCTGCGGATTCAGGCAATTCACTCACCTCAGTCTCCCAAAGCGCGGTATTACAGGCTGAGCCACCGAGCCAGCTGAGGGCAACTTTCTAGGCAGTTCTCAATCCACAGGGGGTGACTTTCTCATGTAAAGTGGGAAAGGTTTAACAACATGACTTCTACTTCATTCCCAGAAGGAACATGCAGGTATTTGAAGGTTAAATATTTAACAAAAGCCATTTCCTGACCATGCTCACATTGGAGAAAGTGCCTTTCTCCACAATTTTCTGTACCCACACTGCTTTGTTCAGACTCAAATAAGACTACATGAAATTTTACATAATGTTGAAGATGTTTATATAGTACAAGGCAGAAGATTTTTGTTATGTCTCTTCCTCTTTTCTTTCCTTGCTGAACAGATCAACTCTGAAGCAATTAGGCATGTCAGAACAAGGCAGATGTCCTGGGATAATAGTGGTGTGGGAGCCATTGCGACCCAAGGTGAATATTGGAGCCCAAATGAAGTGAAAGGGGCATCTTTGCAGCGGGGAGTGGCTTCATGCAGTGTGTCAGAGACCTGGCTGGTGTTTCAGAGACCAAGATGGGAAAGGAGGGTGGCCATACTCCCTAGCCTGGCACAGGGAGAGCAGGGCAAGCCTGCAGAGTGTGGCTGGCAACAGAGAAGCAACCAACAAAGAAAAGTGAATATGTGAATGATAACAGGATCAGATGTCTCCTAGTTGGACAACAGTGTTACAAATATAAAAGAAGATATTAGAATATGGTTTGAGATTAGAATTGGAAGTAGCTGTGTTAAGTGTGGAGGAGAGAGAGACAGAAACAGAAACAGAGACAGAGAGAGAAAGATAGAGACATAGGTGTAACTATGTCTATGTGTGTGCTTATGCCCACAGATATGTATATACACATATTTCTCTAGCTTTATCCACTGAGACGACATAGGAACAGCCCATCTCAATGCAGTGAACATGCTTATCTCCCAGATCTTGGCTTCTTTTTTTTTTTTTTTTTTTTTTTTTTGAGTCAGAGTCTCACTCTGTCGCCCAGACTGGAGTGCAGTGGCCACTCCCGGCCACCGCAGCCTCGACCTGCTGGGCTCTGGCGATCTTTCCGCCTCAGCCTTCCAAGTAGCTGGAACTACAGGCACGTGCTACCACGCCCGGCTAATTTTTTGATTTATTGTAGAGATGAGGTCTCGCAAGTTGCCCAGGCAGGTCTTGAGCCCGCGGACACAGGCAATCCACTCACCTCAGCCTCCCAAGGCGCAGGATTACAGGCTGAGCCACCGAGCCCGGCGATCTTGGCTTTCAAATAGCACTTTCCACTAAGAGGATCAAAGAACTTTGTAGAAATGATTTAGTCCAGGAATGTGGCAAAGGAAGTGCAAGATTTGTCTGGAGCATCTTCTTGTGCCAGAAATCAAGGAAATGCTCAAAAAATGATAGAAAAATGTCAAAAGAATGTGGAGGGCCCCTTGAAGGAGCTGCCATTGATCAAATCTGGGACAATTTGACATCAAAATAAATAATGCTTGCAACAAATTACAACCTACTGAATAAAACTGGAAATCATGAGTTCAAACAATTATAAATGAATGAATGAAATAAAATAAAATAAATGAATAAATTTAAAATTTAATGAGGAACAAGCTATTTACACAGCTTCAAAGTAGCCATAAAAATACTTATTATGGAAAAAGGAGAAGAGTAACTTTAAGTGGGGAAACCTGGCAGGCAGCACCTTAAACAAGTGATCTAAATGAATATCATGAATAGCAGGCCCATCAAAATCATGTTCCATTAGATAAGTTGCAATAAAAACAGCATCACTTTTGTGATTTTCTTGTCAAAGATGCATAATCCATTTCTAATCATGAGGAAACATCAGACAAACCCAACTGGAGAGATATCCCATAGAACAGCCAGTCAGTCAGTTTCCAAAGTATCAAGGCCATGAAAGTTAAAACTGAAGAACTGTTCCAAATGAAGGGAACAAAGGAGATACAACAAATAAATCCAATGCAAGGTATTGAACTGAATCCTTTTGTTATAAAGGATATTATCAGGACAACTGGTAAGTTTTGAATGGGGTCTGAGAATTAAATGGCAGTAATTCATGTTAATTTCGATTTTGGTGATTACACTATGGTTGTGTAAGAGAATATCTTTAATTTTAGAAAATTCACTCTAATGTTTCAAGGGCAATGAGGCTTAGGTCAACAACTTATTCGTCAGTGATTCTGGGAAAAACACTGATCTTTGCAATATATTTGCAATGTTTTATAAGCTTGTGAGCCTTTTAAAATGTAACAAAATATTTTAAAATGAAACTTTTATCACAAGTCCCTCTTCAATGAGCATGTAAGGACTGACATAGGGTCATCATCAGTTTAGGATGTGTCTATCATAGGACACAGAAGCAGATCAGCATATAAGGATAAACAAAGCAAAGAAAGAAAGCATAAGCCAGAATCCCAACAGGACACAATAAGCAAAGAGATTTTTTACTGATAACCTAGTAGGTGCTGACAGTCACTGGTGTTTGTCCTATAAGAATTCAGTTGAGTAACTGTTCAAAATGTATTTAATAGTGATGGCTCAGTTTATCTCAATTTATGCCTTTTGTTGACCTTTTGGGATTTCTGTATTTAAAAGGTATCACATTGCAGGGATTCAGTGGTTCTTGCTCTTTTGGTAAACAACAGGTAGCATGTCTTCACTGAACGATTACTGAGTAGTAAAAATTATTGTCAAGACCTCAACTCATTGAATGTGATGGAAATCCAGTCTGCCTTACTCAAATGCTTGTAAACTCCAGGCAGGAGTTTAAGTGAAGTTCTTCCCCTCCCCGCCCCGTCCCCATTCACTTTTGGGGGAAAAGGTAATTCACTTCCAACTCAATCTACCTTTAAATCAGTAGAAAAAGGATAATACACCTACTCATATAAATGTTACACATATTTAGAAGAAAAACAGAATGGAGAGACTCCAAGTTATCCAAATCGGTCAAATCTAAGTCAAAAAATGTAAACGGACAATCTTGCAAATTTCCCAATATTTAATTTGCAAAGATTTACAAATTTAAAGTAAACAACTTTATGTAGTTTTATTTCTAATGCAGAAAAGTTTAGAAGTCTTAGAAATTTATTATTCTAATATTCTACTTTTCTAAATCATTGTCCTTTACAAACTGATTTGCCTTCATTTCTTTTTCATTTTTCAAATTCCTTATCTATAAAAATAAAATTTTCTTGGTGTTTCACTTTTAAATAATAAATATAATAAGAATTTTCAGAAATATAACTAAAAGTGTAAATATATGAAATCATTGACATCTGTGCCCACAATTTAATTTAGCCTTTTATATATCAAAGGGGGGAAAAATCATAGGCCTGATATAATTTAATCTACAATATAGAGTATAATGAAATACTTTTTTTACCTTTAAATTGTTGATTAATAATAAGTGCTTATTTCCCTTTAAAATAAGTTGCGTTTTTTAAAGGAGAATAATGGGTTTTCCCCCAACTGAAACTCAAATACAGAATACTAATTCCATCAAAGGTGTTAGCTAGTTGTAGTTTTTCCCCCATTTTTAACCTATAAGTGGCTTTCCCTGGCATTAATCACATAGTCCCACGTATCTATATTTATAATTTTAACAGATACTTCATAAATATGGAATCAGGCTATTATCTTGATAATGTGCCACTTTTCTATAAATACAGAGATAGGGTAATTACCACTAGAACTATTTGATAAAATTCAAAAATAGATAAATAATGAATAAGTCTTCCATTCAGTCATTAAAATTCAGAAAACAAAACAAAATATATTTAGCCATTATCCTTTTGATGAATTTGGCTCTCTGCCTTCAAACCACTACCAATTTCAGCTGGCATATACGGAGCATTTTATGAATACTGCCCAGTGTGCGATGAACTGAACTGGAGACACTAGTCAATAACAGCCCATTAGCATTATCCAAATGAAGAAGCAAATTAAGCATGAAAAAAATATTTTAAACAATATAAAAATTGACACGTGAAATGCAAAAATCTACAAAATTTTAAGTGAAGTTCAGTATATCCTATAATCCAAGTTATGCTTTGAAAGTGAGAGATAAGATTATTCATAAATATGTCAGTTGCTATTAAATTCTGGTATAAGTATTGCAGAATGGTAACATGATTTTTATCTGTTACAACTTTATCACTGTAATGTGACATGGCCACTAAAAAGGACTGATATATTCTCAGATTTTATTAGTACTAGAGAATCCAGTTTTAATCCTATTCTACATGATATTTGAACTCAATATGGAGCATTGTGTTCAACCACTCATTCTAGATATATTAATTTTTTCTTATTATTTATAGGTTCTCATTTATTAAATGTATTTGTCTACAAATATTTATTGGATGCCCATCTACAATGGAATAGGACCTGTGATAATTCCAGAAATACAATAATGGATAAGATATTGTTTCTAGTGCTTAAACAAATAGACAATTTAAAAATCACCATAAGGCTATAATGGTATTAAACACTTTGTGTTACAAGAGTACCCTGCTAGCTTTTGAGAGGTCAGAGAGACATTTATGGTGAAAAGGCCACTTCCTAGAAGAAGCTTTTCTAGACAGCTTGATATGTGTCAGATTCTGGTACCCTTTGTCTTTCCTTGAGGCCAAGTTTCACAGTTTTAAATTCCAGTTTTACTGTTCGTTCTCCTCCATGAGATTGGAGGCTGCAACAGAGCCAGGCAACACCTATTGTGTATGCCACTGCTCCCCATGACTTGTAACCTAGTACATGTTATTCAGCTGACTGAGTGACGAGAGTAATGGTCATGCTTAAACTCTAGGGACACATAGAAGTGTGTTCAGTCAAGAGGGAAAGGGATTCATTTT
Organism: Cephalopachus bancanus; assembly: GCA_027257055.1. Classification (NCBI taxonomy): domain Eukaryota; kingdom Metazoa; phylum Chordata; class Mammalia; order Primates; family Tarsiidae; genus Cephalopachus; species Cephalopachus bancanus. Next base: position 7,507,655 of record JAPVLO010000009.1, on the reverse strand, counting down.
CAACAGGTGGTCCAATGGCATAAAAGTAGGAAAAATCAGCAGATTTATGAACCAGGTAAGCCTAGCATGGCTGAAAATGGCATATGGGGAAGGAGCGATAGGGGAAAGTTGAATAAAGGAGGGAAGAATTGCAAATGTTGAGGTTAAAGAAGAAGCAAGGGCCAGAGTTTAGATCCAAGAAAGCATTGAGAAATTATTAAAATAAGCTCTGTAAACTGATTAGCAAAATATCTGGCACACAGCAAGCATTCAATAAACATGTTCTTTTATCATTAATTTATTCTTTCACTTACCAAACATTTATGGATAGATTATAGCTAGTTCCGGGTATTTTCAAAGAATGGGAATTGACATTTAACCAAATTTAACCAAATGCAAAAATCTCTCTTTTCATGGTGTTTGCACTCTGGTAGATGAAGGTGGGACAAGAGATAAGCAATAAATAAATAATTAACAGAAATGATCATCAATAAATAAAAGCTAATATAAAATTAAAACTGAGTGATGTGGTGTCATAACTGGAAAGCTATGTAAGATGGTTTAGAAAGGACTTGCTAAGAAAATGACTTTAAGTTGAGATTTACCAACAACAGTAAGCCAGTCCTTCTTCTTCTTCTTCTTCTTTTTTTTTTTTTTGTAATGCGGGAACCAGCTTGGCATGTTTCAGGAAGACAAAGAGGGATAGTTTGATGAGAGTTTGGTGAGCTAGCCGAAGAGTCACTGATGGAGATGATTTTGAAGTAGGCAGGAGTCATATATTCTTCAGTCTCGTGGGTCATAGTCAGGAGTCTGGGTTTTATTTTTAATGCAATGAAGAAATGGGGGTTTTAATGGAGAGGAGGTATCCAAGCAGATTTATGTTTCAGAAATATTTTAGTTGAATTGAAGTGACTAGACTTTATACTGAGGGAAGTATTAAAAGATGCATTAGCCACAGTACCTGCTCAATGGGGGAAAAGAAAGGTCAATAATTACATAACACCATTTGGTGGGGATGTTATAAGGGAAGTTAAACATTTAGGCTTTGACAGAAGGTTTGTCATAGGTGGTCCAAGTCATCACCCCCTTTATCAGTAATGCTAATACTCAAAACTTGGATAAAACACACATACTATAGTAGGCTGATAATGGCCCCCAAAGATACGACCACATACGAATCCCTGGAACCTATGAATGTGATCTTGTTTAAGAAAAAGGTTCTTGCAGGTGTGATTAAATTAAGAATCTAGGCCAGGTTTGGTGGCTCAGCCTGTAATCCCAGCACTTTGGGAAACCGAGGCAAATGGATTGCCTGAGCCCACAGGTTCGAAACTAGCCTGGGCAATTTAGCGAGACCTCATCAAAAATTAGCTGGGTATGGTAGTGTGCGCCTGTAGTTCTGGCTACTTGGAAGTCTGAGGCAGAAGGTCGAGGCTGCAGTAGCCTTGAGCAGCATGCTAGTGTACTTCAGCCTGGGTGACAGAGTAAGACTCCAACCCAAAACAAACAAACAAAAAAAGAATTTTGGTTTAAGATTATTCAGAGTTATCCCACTGGCCCTTAAATGTTATCACAAGAGTCTTTATAAGAGAGAAACAGATTAGACACACACAGAGGATAAGGGGATGTAAAGACGAAGGCAAAGAGTATAGTGATGTGGTCTCAAGCCAAGGAATGCTAGAGGCCACTAGAAGCTGAAAGAGACAAGAAACAATTTCTCTCCCTATGGTTTCAGGTGTGAGTGTGGTCTTACTGCAAACTTGATGTCAGATTTCGGGCCTCCAGGAATGTCAAAGAATACGTTTCTGTTATTTTAAGATACCAAGTTTGTGTGATTTGCTAAAGCAATGGTTGGAAACTACTACACATATAAAACACCTATCCTCTTTGCTTTGTTTTTATTCCACAGCATTTATTATCTGCCATAACATGCAATTGCTTGTTTGTGGTTTTAAATCATGTGCTGCTTGAATGTAAGCACTATAATGTTGGGAAATTTAGTGCAATACCCATGTTACAACAATACCTGGGACAGAGCACTTACTGACGACTTTTTAGAGGTAGCAAAGAGAGGAAGACAAATAGAAAGGAAGGGAGAGAGTGAGGAAGAGACAAGGGAGGACAAATTGGGTCTTAAAATTTTCCAGGTGGAAAGGGACATTACTCCAGGACATAGAGGACTTGTCTTGGTCTTAGTACACTGATTGTAAGGGCAGAAAAATTAAGTACATTCAGAAGAAAGCAACAAAGATAGCAGAGGGATTAGAACACTAAAGTGCCAAGTGTGACTGCAGGAAGTAGACATCTTTGATTTAGAGAAGATAATTCTTGGTTTATGTGGAAAATAGATTATAATAGAAATGCATTAATGGGTACAGGCTTTATAAAAGTAAGTTCCATCACAGAAGTGGCGAATAGAATGATGGCTACTAGAGGCTGGGAGGTAGAGATGTGAAAAGGAGAGATTATGGTCAAATAGTATAAAATTTAAATTTGACAGAATAAGTTTCAGTGATCAATTGCACAGTATGGTGACTATAGTTAATAATAATGCATTGTATATTTCAAACTTGATAAAAGAGTAGATTTTAACTAATCTCACCACAAAAAATGAAGTAGGTGAGGTGATATGTTAATTAGTTTGGCTTAATCATTCCACAATACAATGTGTGTGTGTGTGTGTGTGTGTGTGTGTGTGTGTGTGTGTGTGTATCAAATTGTACTCCATAACGATATACAATTACTACTTGTCAATTAAAATACATTGTTTAAACACTCCACCACCCAGATAAGCCCCATGGATACTGTGAAGATTTGTCACTGGGGTGTTGCCATGCATGTGTTTATACAAAATGGATGTCCTCATGCATGTATGATTTCTCCCCAGCCCTTTGCAGCTAACATGTGAACTTCTATCATTAAATATTTTTGAGAATATGAAAGTATATATATTATTTATAAAAAACAAATCTCTAGAAGAAATTCTAAAAGTTAATGCTATCTACATTAGGACATTAGAATTGACTATACCATGACATGTTCCATGACTGGAAAGATGTAAAGGACTAGGCTATCTCAATAATAATCAGGAATATCATAGGAGAGATTCTGCTCACATTATATAACACACTTGAAAGGTATCTAGGTTTTTTTTTCTATTTAAATTGGAATGGAATAAATTGTGAAAATAAGTGTGTCTGGCTCTGATTTAATCAGTAGAATTAGGACACCAGTTCTGAGATAGCATTAGTGGTTTACAGCAGTTTATCTCTTCATGTTCTTTTGCTCCAGTACAGCAGAGAAATAAACAAACTCCTATCAAATTGATGGAACACTACAGAGTGGTTCTCAACCTAAGGGAATGCATTAAAATCTCCTAAGGCATGGAATCACATATAATGTAGTTTTAAAAAAAAAATCTCAGATGGTTTTGATATGCTCATTGAACTAGAGATGTCTCTACATTTATTTATTGGCCTAAATCAAAGCTATCTTTTTGTATATATAAAGATTATCCTTTTTTGCTAGGTTTGGTGGCATACGCTTGTAATCAGCAGTTTGGGAGGCTGAAGTGAGATTTCTTAAACCCAGGAGTTTGAGACCAGTCTGGACCATATAGCAAGACCTCTTCTATACAAAAAAAGTTTTTAAAAAGTAGCCAAGCATGGTGGCATGCGCCTGTAGTCCCAGCTACTCAGGAGGCCAAGGCGAGAGTATTGCTTGAGCCCAGTAGTTTGAGGATACAGTGAGCTATGATCGAGCCACTGCACTGCTGCTTGAGTGACACAGCCAGACTCTAACTCAAAACAAAACAAAACAAAACAAAACAAAACAGATTATCCTTTTCTAATTAAACAAAGTTCTTGGTAATGGAAATGAGGGGAGCATCAACCTTCTAAACTATTCCTTATTTTTTTCACTTTGGATTAGATTAAAAAGGAACTAACAGTAATAATGATTAGAAAAGTTTTCCCAAAAACAGTTTCATTTTAGAAGTAAAGCACTGTCCAAAAGAAGGTATTTGAAAGATTTTAAAAGACTAATAATTTAAGAAGACTCAAAACATTTCGTTTTTGTTCGTTTTTCTTTCAATATTGGGTGAAAAGAAAAGGAAGAAAGAGGGGGGAAAATGAAAATAATTTACCAAAACTTTTGAAAGAAAAGATGGAAAACCTGAATAGTTATATAAATGTTAAATCAAAAATAAAATATTTTCCTAAAAAAGAAAACAGAAAAACAAAAGAAAACATAAAAAGATTTTTTTAATAAAGATTAATTGTATTAAACAGTCAAGGAATGAATGATTTGAATATAAACTATTACTAGAGTATAGACAAAGAACTTATACCCATCTCGTTTGAGAAGCCCAGCATAACCTTGATAACAAATTCTGACAAAGATATTATGAGAAAGAAAAATTATGGGACTAGCTGACATATGATTAGAGACGAAAAAGTGCTAAAGAAAAAGTTAGAAAATTAAATACAACAAAGCATAAAAAAAGATAATATGTTATGACCAAACCAGTCATATCTTGGCAATGCAACATTGATTTCACATTAGAAATTCACCAGATTAAAGGAGAAAAGTCATACGATCATCTCACTAGATACAAAAAAATTAGAAAAAATTCAACATCTATTAAGTATTATTATTTAAATCTTAGCAAACTAGAAATAGAAAGGAAATCCTTAACATGAAAAAGAATAACTGCCAGTAACATATGGCAATCCTCACATTTCATTGCAAAAGGGTGAAACTACTCATTTCGAACTTAAGACGAGTTCTTGCTTTCCTCAGTTCTATTAACAAAGAATTAGAGTCCTAGGCAATGCATTAAAGCAAGAACAATAAATGAAATAAACCAGATGTGGAAAAAAAGAAAGTAAAACGCCATTATGTAGAGATGATATGATTTTGTACATAGAAATCCAAAATATTCAAAAGGTATATCATAAGAATCAATGAGAGCTTAACAACATGGAGAATATAAAACTTAATACTTATGTTTATGCATTAGCAACCAACCATTAGAACATGTAATTTTTAAAGACAGATCCCATTTGGAAAGAACACTAAAAAAAATTCTCAGAATCAATCTAACAAAAGGCGTACCGTCTTACAACATGATCACAAAATTCTTTGATAATGTTCCCATCACAAGGTGGACTCTATGCTCTTCCCTTGAATCTGGGCTCTTGGTCAACAGAACCCAGTGGAAGTGATGCCGTGCCAGTTTCCAGGCAGAAGTTCTCTCAGAAACTGGCACTTTCACTTACTGTCCCTCAGCATGCCAGCACTTAGAATTCAATCCACCTTGCTGTGAGAAAACCCCAACCAGTCCATGTAGAGAGATCACAAGGAGAGGACTGAGACTACATGAAGATGCCTGGCTATCTTCCAGTTGCTGAGCATCCTCCTTTCCCACCCTCCACACCCTGTCCTGCTTCTTTCACCAACTTACTACAACCACAGGAAAGATCTTGAGCCACAACTGCCCAGATGAGCCTGTCCCTTCCCAAAACCCTGACCACAGAAATTATAAGAGGAAATAAGATGATTTTTTATTGTTTTTAAGTCAGTAAATTTTGAGATGATTTGTTATGCCAACAGCAGATAACTAGAATAATCTCTATGGAGAATGTTTTTAATTTTGCTGAACAGCATTTTAAAAGATGAATAAAGATATAGATTCAATGCAATTCCATCAAAAATCTCAACAGTTTTGGTGGCACTCCTTAAGAACAAGGTGGCATCTTTCTTTGCATATATCAAGAATTTTGAAGTTTTAATCGGCCAGTGTGGTCTTGGAGTAAGGATGAACAAATTCACCCCCCACCCCAATTAATGAAGAGCTCAGTAGCAGGACAACACAAATATGAAAATTTTTAATATAATTTTGATCACACTGCAGACTGCTTGAGAAAAATGGTATTTTTAATAAATGTTGCTAGGCAATTGTTTATTCACAATGGAAAAGAAATGAAAGTAGATTCATACCTCACACCACATACAACCAGCTATCCCATGCAGAATAAAGACATAACCTGTGAAAGATAAAACAATTCTTTTACAATAAATTATAAGAGATCTTCTTTATAATGGTCTACTAAGAATTCCCAAATTTATTAAGAACTCCTATAAAACTTTAAGAAAAAGCAGACAACCCAATAGAGAAGTGAACAAAAGTTATAGGCAGGCACATCATAAAAGAGAGAACCCAAATTGCCATTAAAATAATAAGAAACCTAAAAAGGGTGAATTTTACTCTATATCATTTATATCTCGATAAACAAACCAAAATAAAAGTATGAAAAATATTCACCCTTACAACTAAACTTGGAAATACAATTCAAAATCACAATCAGAAAATATTTCCCACCACCAAATTAACTAAAAAGTAAAAATTCCAATAAAATAAATTTTGGCAAAGATATAAAGCAACTGGAATATGTATATACTGCTGGTAGGAACACCAATAGCACAATTTCAGAAAATAATTCAATGTTAATAAGTTAATAATGGCACAGCAATTCCTCCACTGTTTTTACACTCTAAAGAAATTCCTACAAATGGGCACCAGGAGTCGTATATAAGAATGTTGTAGAGCAACCCCATAGGGGCCCCTCCCACTGTGGAAGAGTTTCTGTCCTCTTACTAAATCCTGCTTTCAAAAAAAGAATGTTGTAGCACTGTGAAATATCAAAACTCTAGAAACAATTCAAATTCACCAACAGTAAACAGTTAAATCACAAATATGTAAAATATGCACCAGTGGAAAACTCAGGGAACTTGATCTACAATAGATTTATGAGACCATTTATATAAGATTTTTAATCATGCAAAACAATGTTATGCTTTATTTAGGAATCGATATATAATAAAAAAATAAAGTTCATTTAAAAAATTCAGGATTAGCCGGGCTCGGTGGCTCAGCCTGTAATCCCGCGCCTTTGGGAGGCTGAGGTAAGTGGATTGCCTCAGCCCGTGGGTTCGAGACCCGCCTGAGCAACTTGGCGAGACCTCATCTCTACAATAAATCAAAAATCAGCTGGGCGTGGTAGTGCACACCTGTAGTTCCAGCTACTTGGAAGGCTGAGGCGGAAGGATCGCCGGAGCCCAGCAGGTCGAGGCTGCGGTGGCAGGGAGCGGCCACTGCACTCCAGTCTGGGCGACAGAGTGAGACTCCAACTCAAAAAAAAAAAAAAAATTCAGGTTTCTTGGGGTATACCGTTTAAATGACATTGGGGAAGGGCACCCCAACTGCTACAACTGTAGGCCTGGTGTCAAGCTTGGTATCCAGAAAGTTGTTCAATTATATTATCAATTATTTCTTTATTTTTTCTAATGTAGTTCATACATATTTTTACATTTTTATGGCAGATGTTGGCTGCCTGGAAAATGTACAGTCCCCTGTATATGTGGAGCCATTTTGCCAAGTTAGGGTGGAGGGCATATATTTCAATGTATGAATGGTAGGTTTTTGAGAAAGTTGGAACACAATTTCAAGGAATTATGTTCTATGTTTTACAGAGAGTTCAGAGGTTGATATTCTATTCTTAACTGAAAGCAGATCTGTTAGCCTATGTTTCTACTTCAAAAGTGTCCTTTCCAGGTGGCGGCAATGAAAACGTCTGAGTCCTGAATAAGAGAGAATTAATTTTCATTAACCTCTTAGAGATAGGTAAGATTAAGGCAGTACAGGACAGTACGGGATCTTAACATTGATTCTCAACTCTGCAACTATAACAGCCATTGAAAAATTTAACTAAAAACAACCTCAGCGTCAAAAAAGTGCATCTGTTTGCTTTTTTAAGATTCAAGATTCATGTCCGCTGACTCACTTTGAACTATTTGAACATGGTCTATCAGCCTAAGATGAGACACAGGGATCCATGGTCATGTAGGATTTTTTAAAAAAGATTTCTAGCTTTTTTTTTTAATCAGTAAATGTTTTTAAAATATTAAGCAGGAACACATTTTGATTATTCCTGTGATTGGACCAAATAAGATTAGATGAGGCTCAATCTAAGGAGCAGAGTTATCAACTGGGAAGTAATTTATTTAAAAAAAAAAAAAAGTTGGGACATGCCTGTGGTTCCAGCTACTTGGAAGGTTGAGGCGGGGGAATTGCCTGAGCCCAGCAGGTAGAGGCTATGGTGGCCATGAGCATGCCACTGCACTCCAGCCTAGGTAACAGAGTGAGGCTCCGACTCAAAAAAATTTTTTTTTAAAGTTAATGCAAATTGAGAGTTAATTCCATTTGTTGATGTGCCAGACACGTTGAAGAGTTGACAATTGATTCCTTTAATAACATTGAAGGTAGAAATGTTTATGTCATGGCCTACATGAAGGGTCGGCTTACATGCCAAATATTTCTACTTTTTATTGTGCACCTTCTTCATTGGCAGAGTTTAGGGTTAGAAAAAGAAAGGAGTCATATTCATTGGAGAAAAGATTAAGGGCTGATTAGTCATGAAACCCTACCCTGCTAACCTCCTGGGTCAGTCAACTTTTTAGTGAAATAATGTGCTGTCTGTAACTTTCTATGGATTACACTAACAATTTTTTTCTTACTTATAAATTCCCATAATTATATTGCCTTTTTTGTGTCTGTACAGCATTTTTCTCTTCTGGAATCATAACATCAGTTACAGAATTTTGTTGACATGTTAGGCCTTTATTTTGCTGACTATTTGATTATAATATCTCTATGTGACATTGTTTGGCATTTGCTCATGTAGTAGTTTTCCATACAATTTTTAATTATTTTATCCAGATCCCTAAATGTTTTGACAAGTTAAGCTGCTCTGATTCATTTGCAACAACCTCAGCTCTGAGAAAGAATGCCTTCAATTAAAATAATGAGAGAACAGTTCAAGAAAAATAAAAAGGAACACATAATACCATTGTCTGTGCTTCATGTTGAACATTGTAGTTTTTTTCCATAGAGACAAAACTTTTGGCTTCCATTTTTGCTATTAATGACTTAAAAGGCTTTATCAAGTATCATGTGCTACCTGCCTTTTTTTTTTTTTTAAGTTGTCCATTTGTGAGCAAAATTCCAGGGAAGAAAAAAAAAATTTTTACCTTGTATGTTGTTAGGATCCTATAAATGTAAGAGTTCAGGATTAGGACTGACCATGTTTTTTAATAAACTGCATGACTGAGTGCTAGCTGTCCCATTTCACAGGCTGTAGAATCAAAAACATTCCACTCGTCCTGCTATGTTCCCATAAAATGAAACACAGTTTGAGACAGTGTGATCAACTGCAGCAAAATGAAAGCTTGTCATTTACACCACCAAAGAATGAGCACATTAAAAGGAGCCAGTTATTAGCTATTGAAATATGGTCCTATGGGAAGGTATGATTGCTAAGCAGTAAGATCAGTCGAGATTTTTTTTTAGGATCATGTAAATCCTCAGATCAATTGTTACACATATTTTCTTTCTCCCTTTTTCTCCCCTTCTAACTAAAAACACGTACAGGAATTGTTTTCATAATTTAAAATAATGGTGAACTATGTAAATAAATGAAGTGTTATAAAATCTAAAAATTCTTCCCTCAATTATTCATGCACAATAGAACCTCAGAGAAAAAGAGTTACTATTTACTTTCAATGGAAAATTGAGGGTTATAAGAACACACAAAAAAAGATCACATTGGATCAAACCCATGTTCTAGCAAGCCCAAGATTCTATGTATTGTCACATCAAAATCTACCTAATGATTGCCATTAGTGAAGTCATCTTTAAAAATGAGGACTTTAATTTTACACACTCAAATCAATTATGTGTATATCAGTGATTATTTATACACCTCTTTATTCTCTTTACAAATATGCAGATCTTTTACCATCTGCTGCTCTTATTTTAAGAAAAGCTGGGGCTCTGCTAATATATCCTCGTACATGTTGGGAAATATGATCCAATTTGTACTATTTGAATATAAAGGAGCTTGCAGACCAAGTTGTTTAATATCCTTATCTCTTCTCTCAGACTGTCTTTACCTTATATTATATAGACAAAAAATATAGATGCGAAATGTTAAAAGTAAATGTATGGCTGCTCTAACCAGAGAGATATTCAATCATGTGATAAGAGACACGCCCAAACTTAAATAAGGATTGGGTTTCATGTTGCACTCAGTCTGAAAGTTATGTTTTTCCAGTGAACAAGTCGAAGAAACTAAAATTTGCAATGTGGAGAAGAGGAAGACAAATAAGGAGGGGGAGAAGAGAAACAAGTTTGTTATACTAGAAAAAAGCAGAACAGAAGCAAGAAAGTATTTCAAAGGGGAAGTAGAGTTAGTCAACAAGGTTAAAAGATGAAGAGTATCTAATGGAGATAAGGCCAAGGGAAATTATATTTAACCATTAACAGGCATAATTATGGTGTGAGGGGGATCATTCCTCCAAATGTCTGTAAGAGAAACTATTGGGAAAATGATTGAATATTTTAAAGAATCAGAAATCACCAATGGAATCAGTTATGGCTTCCGCCTTAGCAATTGTAATTACTGAAAACTTTATAAAAACTTTTCTTTTTCCCTGAGCGTCTCTATGTAGGGATGCACCTCCAACAGCTCCCCCCTGTTTGCCACTCGTTCTTCATTTTTTTCACCTGGAGTCCCAAAAGAGACTAATGGGAAGTCTTTAGGACATAGCACCTGACACATCTAGTGAGTATGAACCACTGACCAAGTAAAACACTGTGATTCTCCTTTCTCTCTTACCCCCATCAGAACCCAAAAGGTATTTTTACCTATATTAGGTGGTCATAAGTAAATTTAAGAATATCAGTTTTGGAAAGTCTGTGGGCAAAATTTCCATTTTATTGGACTAGAAGAAATTTGATGGTGAATAAATAGAGGCAGTAACAGTAAGTTTTTCTGAGAAAAGTATTGCTGAAGACAGAACGCTGCAGTTCCCTAGGCATAGCAAGTGGACATGCTGACTGGAGAGGCTTTCTAGAGAACTTTGTGTATCATTTGTGCATTATCAGTGGATGATTTTTTTATGTTACTGATTAATTATTACTTCTGATAAAAATAACTTTAATGTTTATGCTCGAGAAGTAGCCTACTATTGTCTTAAAATGTTTTTCTGTAATCTATGAGTGTCACTGAGATATTAATGATTTTGTTTGAGTGAACAAACCTTTAAAGCATTTCATACCCAATTTAGAGGCATTAGAAATCCATTACTCATGAAGTAAAAATTGATTTACCAAATTTGATTCTATTGCCAACACATGATCTTTTTGCTTGCTTAAAAGAAGAAAAGCTTATTGACTAATAGACTAACAGAAATGGTCATTTGGTATCAGTATAGTCTAATCCTCAAAATTATTAGTTAGCATGAGACAACACATAGAGATGGCATTATTATTTTGAGTGAGATTTTTTTCCATATAGCCTTCACCTTGGTGTGATACTGGTTTTGTTCAGTTAAAGAGTTGGCATCCTTGTAGGGGGTGGTAAAAATTCAAAGGAGTAGTACTTAACGTGGAAATATTAAATTTATCCTTTTACAGGTTTTCCTATAGCAAGGATGAGAGGGAGACTTTAGACACATAGCCAGGACCCTCCAATGAGGCTTTGAATGGTCTTGTTTGGTCTGCATTGAGCTAATTACCTGGTTTTCTGCCAAAAAGTCCCTTTACCTTGTGCTATGTAGAGTTTAATGTTAGATAATATCTAATTTTTAATGCTAAGAAGTAGCATTTGATGTTGTTACTAGTATCTGGTGGAAAGCAAGGGACAGGGGGTCAGAAACAGTTTCCTGGGAAGTGCTCTTAAACTGTTTCCTATGCAGCAGGGAGGGTGAACAAAGAGAAACCCTGTAGTCACCATTTCCTTATCCTTTGTAAGAATAAAGAAAAAAAAAAAGATTTAACATAACCTGCTCAGCAGGAAACTCAACTTTACAGTTTCAGAACAGCATAATTTGGGTATTTTATATTAGTCTATCATATCCAAGCATTTCAAAAATATACCAGGAACAGCTTTTAATGCAATCTGTGTTTACTAATATGAGCTAATAAAATCTCATAATATTATTTTGTATTGCACTAATGGGTATTGCATTATAGGATATTAGTTGAATCACCCATTATTTCAGTATTTGATGTGTTACTCATAGTGGAAGCACAATATAGTAGAAGAGATCTGATGGGGAAAATAATGGTACAGAAGAAAAGATGGTCTTTTAAAAATAGGTTGATGTTAGGCTGGGCACTGTTTCTCATGCCTGCAATCCAAGCAATTTGGAAGGCTGAAACTGGAGGATTGCTTGAACCCAGGAGTTCAAGACCAACCTAGGTAACACAGCAAGACTTCATCTCTACAAAAAAAAAATAGCTGAGTGAGGTAACCGTACCTGTAGTCCCAGTTACTAGGGAGGTTGAGTTGGAAGGATCATCTGAGCCCAGGAAGTGGAGCCTGCCGTAAGCTGTGATCATGCCACTACACTCCAGCCTGGGCAACAAAGTGAGACTCTGACTCAAAAATAAATAATTAAATTAATTAATTTTAATTTAAGTATGTGGAGGTTAAGGGAAAGAAAAAGAGATTGATAATACGAGTAGAGCATTATCATAGAAGATCTAAGCCTTACAAGAAGGCAAAGGATAGCTTCTTGGAATGCCCTGGTGACTTGTGGGTGTTACTAGTGGTTTGGTTGATGAGAACTCTGTACCTAAATTTTGATTCTTCTGAAGTTTGCCATCTTCCCTCTTTATCTCCTCAAATCCAAACAGATAAATTTAGATAGTGACATGGTGCCAAACCCAAGATCCTATGGGTAATAAATGGTGGAATGCAGATTTTCATCCAGACTATTTTGACTCAAAGCTACTATATTATACTGTATCCTTATCATAGTGTTTAAAAAGAACCGCAGCACATAACTCTGTGCCCAATCATGTCATTACTCATTAGTGGATACCATGAGTGGTTGGAAGCAGGGATCAAACATCTAGGAAAAATACCATATGTTCACCCATATATCAATATTAAGTATTTGGGCTAGGCAAAAGGATAATCTAGAGTCTAGAGACTTCAGTGTGATGAGAAATTGTGGAGTCATGTGACTGTGCCAAGAATATAAAATATTCTCTAAGAACATGAATCTTGAAATCAGAGCCTCTTTCAACTCCAGTTTTGCCTTCTCTTGATGTGTGACCACAGAAAGTCAATTAAAATGTGCCACTTAGTTTCCCTACCTCAGTTGTATGAATAATAAACATTTCCTTAAATATAGTTAATAAATGAATAAATGTTTTTATTCATTAGCACAAATATAATAAATGCTCATTAAACAGGCGAATAATTATTTTGAGGGACATAATAATAACAGCTGGGGTGGCCTTACATTCTTATTTTCCTGAGACAGTCTTATTCATACATGTTATTCTAGCATAACTATTCATGTTACTCTCTTTCACTGTCAAAGTACCCAGGTTTGAATGATAAATTATTTGTTTCTTGAATGATAGCTTTAATTTTTTTTTTTTTTTTTTTTTAGTTGGGTCTGTCGTCCAGACTGGAGTGCAGTGGCTGCTCCCGGCCACCGCAGCCTCTACCTGCTGGGCTCCGGTGATCCTTCCGCCTCAACCTTCCAAGTAGCTGGAACTACAGGCACGCGCTACCACGCCCGGCTAATTTTTGATTTATTGTAGAGATGAGGTCTCGCCAAGTTGCCCAGACGGGTCTCAAACCCATGGGCTCAGGCAATACCGCTACTATTTTTTTTAAATACTTTTAACTTAATGTTTACAATCTTTACAAGCTACTATTATTCTGTGCATTTTAAAATAAGAAAAATAAGATACATAAAAAGTGTGGTAGCTTGGGAATTTGAATGCAAAGTTTGCTGTGAACTGCCTTGAATTTTATTATTTAATCATTTATTTATTTGGATGACATTAGAACTGTGATTGCTCAAACACAGCAAAATAAAGAAGAAAATAAGAGACATGAAAGGAGAAGAGAATGAAAAGCAAAAAAGAATTCTTGGGTCAACCCCCTGCTCTGGGGGCTATAACCATGCAAAAGGCTGAGTCCATCTGAAGTAAAGTTTACCAGAGGCCTTGAAATGTCTGCATTTCTACACTCAACAGTAACTCTTCCACAATCATTAACTCCACTAATTTTCTTTTATGACAAGATAGTGACATGCTATAAAGTGTCACATAATTTGGATTCATCTGACTTTGCTCATGACTTGATTTAGGTTATGTGTTTTGGAAGTAAATTCTGCATGAGCAATATTATTCCCTTTCAAGACATCACCACAAGAGTCATAGGCTGTCACTTTGTCCTATTACTGTTGACGTTCAATTTGATCACCTGGTTTTATTAAAAAGTTATTAAATTTTATCACATAAAGGTACATTTATTCCCCTTTGCAATTGATAAATGATAGCAAATTTAGAGACTATTTAAAAACATCCTGTTCCCCCAAAATATTCTCCCTTTGTTTTAGCTCAGATTGGTGGTTCTTCCCTGAATCAATCATTCTACAGTTATAAGCAATTATTTTCTAACTACATTTCCTTCACATGTATTGGTTGGCATTCTATGATAAAGAAAATCTTTCCCATTCATCTTTTCCCATCTTCCTACATTTTTTTTTTTAAATTTAGTGTGACATAATCCATTACTGGCTTTATCTGATTTTCTACTCAAACTGATCCACATTTGTCCAGTTAGAGTCCCATCAAGTTGGCCCTTGTATCCCTTTTAGTTTCTGAGCATCTTTTTGCTTTCTGATACAATAAAGTATCTCAAACTCAACTTGCTTTTTTCTTTTGTCTACCCCTGTAGAGAGTTATTTCTGTAAGATGTTCTTATTTCTTTTAGTGTGAAAGGGTTTTTAGAAACCACAATTTGGAAACTTAATAAACTCATTGCTTCTGAGAGAGTTATTGTTCAATGGACATATTGATATATGATTGTACTGAGTATATGATATGTATCATGGATATATCATAAACTCTTATTACTAACTATAATTACAATCTACATCACAAAATTCTTTCTTGCACTTTCTAATTCTTTATTGGTATCTCACTTCACTCACAGTGAGAACTCTGGTTGCAGACAATATGAAAATATTTACTAAATTCTTGATTACTACAATATATAAAAAATAATTGTAGAGTACTATGCCAGCACCACTAATAACAACTATTCTATTAAGTAAAGCACAAGGGGTTTTGGTTGCTCTGAAAGTGTACACTGAAGGTACACAGACAAAGAACTATACTCTTCAAAATTTACTAGAATAGGTTTTTTTTTTCTTCATGCTGGTTATGTTAGTCCGTTTTGTAAATAGTTAGATTGCTTTCACTTGTATTAACTTTAGGAAAGTTTTTTTCAATCTTTGTTGGTTTAAACTTTTTAAATCTGTAGAACATTACAGTGTTCAGTGTCAAAAATATTAAGAAGAGTATATTCAAAGAAGTGTCTTTCCCTCTCATGTCTTTTCTATCTCATCCCTTTCTTACCCTACAAATAATCAGATTCATTAGTATTTGGCCTATCCTTTCTATCTTATTGTGTTTCCCTTTGTACTAGGAAGCACATACAAACACATACACGCGCACACAGAGAATTTTATTTCTCCTCCTTCCTATAATAGGCATAGAAAGAAGCAGGGGAAATAAACACAAACACACAATTTTATTTCTCCTCTTTATATAACAGGTAGCATTCTATGAATATTCTTTTGTATGTTGATTTCCTAACTTAAAAACTTAAAATTTGTTTCTTGAGATATTACTTTCTGCTTATTATTGGGTAGATATATGCCATTGTGTAGATGTACCATAGTTTATTCAACCAGTCTCCTATGTGTGGGCCTTTAATTGCTTCTGAAATTTGGCAGTTGCATGTGATGCAATGATGATACAATTGTTCAATGAATACGTTGCACAGTGTTTTTTTTTTATATCAACTAGGTATCTTCAGTGTAAATATTTGGGCATTACTAGACAAAGTGTAGGTAGAAAGGCAGTTTTTTAAGATATTACCAACTTTCATTTTATAGATATTGCATTGCTTTGCATGTCATAAGTATTTTATACATTTATCCACAGCCTCAATAAAAGAGTATGTGGCCCAACTTGAATTTTTACTAAACTGATAGGTAAAAATGGCATCTTCCTATAGTTTTAATTTGCATTTTTCTTTCTTTCTTTTTTTTTTTTTTTTGAGTTGGAGTCCCATTCTGTCACCCAGACCAGAGTGCAGGGGCACGCTCCCGGCCACCGCAGCCTTGACCTACTGGGCTATGGCGATCCTTTTACCTCAGCCTTCCAAGTTGCCGGAATTACAGCGCGCGCGACCACGCCCGGCTAATTTTGATTTATTGTGGAGATGAGATCTCACTAAGTTGCCCGGGCAGATCTCGAACTGGCGGGGCTCAGGCAATCCACTCTCCTCGGCCTCCCAAAGTGCTGGGATTACAGGCTGAGCCACCGAGCCAAGTCTGCATTTTTCTTATTGTAAATAAGGTTAAAAATTCTTTCATATGCTCAGAGGCTTCTTTTACATTTTTGTGAATTTTCTGTTTTCTTTTCCCAATTTTTAGGAGTTTTTAAAAAATATTAAGAATACTAGCCAGGTCCAGTGGCTCAAGCTTGTAATCCCAGCACTTTGGAAGGCAGAGGCAAGAGGATTGCCTGACCTCAGCGGTTCGAGACCAGTCAGGGAAACTTGGTGAGATCTCGTCTCTACGGTAAAATAAGCCTGACAGATGGGCTCTGTGGCTCAGCCTGTAACCCTGCGCCTTGGGAGGCTGAGGTGAGTGGATTGCCTGAGCCCGCAGGTTCGAGACCCGCCTGGGCAAGTTGGCGAGACCTCATCTCTACAATAAAATACAAAAAATTAACTGGGCGTGGTAGCTCGTGCCTGTAGTTCCAGCTACTGGGAAGGCTGAGGCGGAAGGATCGCCGGAGCCCAGCAGGTCGAGGCTGCGATGACTGGGACCGGCCACTGCACTCCAGTCTGGGCGACAGAGTGAGACTCCAACTCAAAAATAAAATAAATAAAATAAAATAAAATAAAATATAAAATAAAATAAAATAAAATAAAATAAGCCTGGCAAGGTTGCGCTCCCCGGCTGTTACAGCTACTTGGAAGGCTGAGGCAGAAGAATCGCCTGAGCCCAGCAGGTCGAGGCTGCGGTGACCATGAGTCTGCCATTTATGGACTCCAACTCAAAAAAAAAGGATACTACCTTCTCAAAGAAACAAAGGACCTACAAAACAACTAGCAAAGTGGCAGCAGTGTAAGTCCTTACCCATCAATAATTACTTTGAATGTAAATGGATTAAATTCTCCAGTCAAAAGACCACGTAGAGTGGCTGAATAAATAGAAAATAAGATTGAACTATATGCTGCCTGTAAGAGATCCATGTCAGCATTAAGGAGACACATCGGCTGAGAGTGAAGAGATGGAACAAGATAGTTAATGCAAATGATAATCAAAAGAGAGCAGAGGTGGCTATACTTATATCAGATAAAATAATCTTTAAATCCAAAAGTGTCACAAGTAAAGAAAGCACCGTTAAATGATAAAGGGCCAATTCATTGATATGACAAAGCAATTGTATAATACATATGCGCCAGACATCAGAGATGATAGATAGATAGACAATAGATAGAGACATCAGAGCACCTCTCTCTCTCTCTCTCTCTCTCCACACACACACACACACACACACACACACACACACACACACACACACACACATGGAGGGTGGGTCCCTTGTAGTACAGGCTGCCCCAGCTAGGCAAGATTTCCCCTACTAGGTAAGTGTTCTAGGAACCCCTCAGCATTCGTGCACCAGCTGGCATAGCTGAGAGACAACTGTGGCAAACAGGTGACTGGTTCTAATACCATGACAATGCACCTGCCCGCACTGCGCTAAGCGTTCACCAGTTTTTGATCAAAAAGGCATGACCCCCATGCCCCACCCTCTCTGTTCACCCAATCTCTCTCAGAGTGACTGTTTTTTGTATCCCCAGATGATAAAAGTCCTTAAAGGGAAACATTTTGCCGATGTAGAAGAGGTGGAACAGCAAACAGAAGCAGCACTAAAAGGCATTAAAATTGATGAGCTCAAAAATTGTTTTGAGCAGTGGAAAAAGTGACTCTCTAGGTGTATTGCATCAAACAGAGAGTATTTTGAAGATGACCGAAGTTTAAACATGTGAAAATAAATACACAATTTTTAATAAATAAATTCTGAGGTTTTTGGATCTCCTTTGTATATATGAGACATCTCTTGTCTAAAGCCAAAAGGAACATATATATTAATTTATTTAATTCTCTAATATTTGTTAGTAACTTATGACATATCAGTTTGTAGAAATTGCAGATACAGAGGCAAATAAGACGAATATACTCTGAATTGTCATTGATCTTACAGACATTCAACTACTAGGGAAATGGATATTAAGCATCAAGTGCACAATTAATTATTGAAACAGTAAGTTCTATCAAAAATTAAAAGTGATCTATAATCTACACAAATACCTGACCTAGTTGAGGGAGTGATAGTAACAAAATACTTCTTTGAGGAAGCAAAATTTGAGCAATGCTTCAAAAGAAGAATATGAGTTAACTAGGCCCAGGTGAAGGGAGTGGATTGGGCAAAGCAATAGACTTCAGAGAGTAAGAATAAATACACTTTTTTTTTTTTTTAGTTAGAGTCTCACTCTGTCACCCACACTGGAGTGCAGTGGCCGCTCCCAGCCACCTCAGCCTTGACCTGCTGGGCTCTGGCGATCCTTCCGCTTCAGCCTTCCAAGTAGCCAAAATTACAGGCACGTGCTCCCATGCCCGGCTGATTTTTAAAAATTATTTATTGTAGAGATGAGGTCTCGCCAAGTTGCCCAGAAAGGTCTCAAACCCGCGGGCTCAGGCAATCTATTCACCTCAGCCTCCCAAAGCGCGGGATTACAGGCTGAGCCACTGAGCCTAGCTAATAAATACACTTTTTATAAATACATTCTGCGTTTTTTGGTTCCTATATATATATATATATATATATATATATATATATATATATATATGTTTGATAAATCTTAATGGACATAAAAGGAGAAACAGATAGCAATACAATAATAATAGGGAACATCAATACCCTACTTTCAACAAAGAACAGGTCAATCAGACAGAATATTAATAAGGAAACACTGAAATTGAAGAGCACTTTAGACGAAATGGATGTAGCAGACATAGATAGACGATATAGATAGATGATTGATAGATAGATAGAAAGATAGATACAGAACTTTTACCTCAACAGCAGAATACTCATTCTTCTCTAGTACACACAGGGCATTTTCTAGAATATTCCAAAGATGGACATCATGCAAGTATTGTTGTCAATAACAATGGCATAGAACTAGAATTTTAGAGGAATTTAGGAAAATTTATAAATATGTGAAAATTAAACATGTTCCTAAACAATTAATGGGTTCAAAAAATAATTAAAAAGGAAATAAAAAATATTTTGAAAGATAAGTAATAATGGAAATACAATATACCAAAACACATGGGACGCAGCAAAAGCAGTTCTAAGAGGAAGTTTATAACTACATTTAAAAAGAAAAGAAAAGGCCAGTACAGTGGCTCATGCTTATAATCCCAGCACTTTGGGAGGTTGAGGTGGAAGGATTGCTTGCATCCAGGAGTTAGAGACTAGCCTAGACAACACAGCAAGACCTTATCTCTACAAAAAATTTAAAAATTAGCCAGGCATGGTGGTACATACCTGTAGTCCCAGCTATTCATGAGACTGAGGTGAAAAGATCGCTTTAGCCCAAGAGAGTGTGATCATGTTACTACACTTCACCATGGTGACAGAGTGAGACCTGAACTGAAAAAAAAAAAAAGAAGAAAGATCCTAAATAATAAACTGTCTAACAATATGTTTCAAGGCACTAGAAAAAGGACAAACTGAACCCAAAGTTAGCATAAGAAAAGAAGTAATCAAGATTACAACAGAAATAGAGACTAGAAAAATCACAGAAAAAACCAGTAAAGCTAAGAGTTGGCTTATTAGAAAAATAAAATCAACATGCCTTTAGCTGGTCTAAGAAAAAAGATAATATAAAATATATATTTTATATCTGAGATAAATAAATATATAACTATATCTTTTATTAAAAAAACTCAAATCTATAAAATCAGAAATGAAAGTGCAGACATTATAATAGATATCTTAGAAATAAAAAAGGATCATAAGGAATTATTATGAACAATTATATGTCAAAAAATTCAATAATATAGAAAATAGATAAATTTCTAAAAATATATAACCTATCAAGGTTGAATCAGGAGTAAATAAAAAGCCTGGACAGACCAATAGCAGAGAGATTAAAGTAGCAAATGAAAACCTCCTAATAAGAAAAAGCCCAGGACCAGATAGCCTGATGGCTGTATTGTACCAGATTTTAAAGGAGAATAATTTTAATACCAATACTTCTTAAACTCTTCCAAAAAGTAGAAAGAGATTACTTACTTCCTAACACATTTACAAGACCAGTGCTATGATACCTAAGCCAGACAAAGACATTGTAAGAAAAGAAACTATAGGCCAATATTTCTGATGAAAATTGATGCAAAAATCCTCAATAAAATATTAGCAAATCAAGTTCAGTATCACATCAAAAATATTATAAATCATGATCAAGTGGGATTGATTCCTGGAATGGGAATCTAGTTTAACATATGTAAATCAATCAATATAGTATGTCACATTAATGGACTGAAACACAAAAACTCCATGATCATGTCAATTGACACAGAAGGAGCATTCAACAAAGTTCAATGTTCATTCTTCGTCAAAACTTTCAATAGTATAGGTACAAAAGAAAAATTTCTCAACATAACAAAGGCCATTTGTGAAAAATTCACAGTTAACCTTACATATAATCAATGGAGAGAAACTGAAAGCATTGCCTCTAGCATCCAGTGCAGGACAAGGATCCTGTCTCTCAGCACTCATAGTCAACAATACTAGTAATGCAATTAGATATGAAAAAGATATAGAAGATATCCACATTGAAGAGGAAAAAGTAAAATTTTCTTATTTGCAGAAGACATAATCCAATATGCAGAAAACCCCCCAAAGACTTCATCAAAAAGCTGTTAGATCTAATAAATAAATTCAGTAAAGTTGCATGATATAAAATCAACATATAAAAATTTATGGCATTTTTATACACAAATAATGATCTAGCCAAAAAATAAATCAAGAAAACAATCTCATTAATGATAGCATAAAACCAAGTAGGTTAAAGACCTGTTCACTGAAAAGTATAAAACAGTGATGAAAGAAATTGAAAAGAACACAAATAAATGGAAAAACATTCCATACTCAATGATTGGAAGAATTAATGTTTTTAAATGCCCATACAACCAAAGTAATATATAGATTAAAAGCTATTCCTATCAAAATCCCAATAGTATTTTTCACAGAAATAGAAAAGTAAATACTAAATTCTGTATGGAACCACGAAAGACTCCAAAAATATCCAAAGCAATTCTGGAAGAAAAAAAAAGAGCTGGAGGCATCATACTTCCTCAATTAAAATTATATTACAAAGCTATAGTAATCAAAACAGTATGGTACTGGCATAAATACAGACACATAATACACAATACAGAGCTCAGAAGTAAATCTAAAGATATACAGTAAACTAATTTTTGATAAGGCTACAGGAAGACACAATGGGGAAAAGCTGGTCTCTTTAATAAATGGTGCTGGGGAAACTAGATTTCCACATGCAAAAGAAAGAAAGTGGACCCTTATCTTATACCACACACAAATATCATCTCAAAATGAATCAAACACTTAAACATAAGTCCTGAAACCATAAAACTCTTAGAAGAAAATTCAGGGACAATCTCCTTGATATTGGCCTTTGCAATTATTTTTTGGATATCACACCAAGAGAACAGGTTACAAAAGCAAAAAAATTAAATGAGTCTGCATCTGAGGAAACAACTGACAAAATGAAAAGACAACCTACAGATTGGGAAAAAAATATTTGCAAATCATATATCTGATAAGGGGTCAATATCCAAGATTTATAAAGAACACATACAACTCCATATAGAAAGAAAATATATAACCTGGTTAAAAAAAGAAGTGCAGGGGACCTGTATAGGCATTTATCCAGAGATCACATAAAAATGACCAGCAAGTTCATTAACAGGTGATCAACATCACCAATATCAGGAAAATGCAAATCACAACCAAAATGAGATATCACCTCACACATGTTAGGATGGCTATTATCAAAAAGACAAGCAATAACAAGTGCTGGTGAGGATGTGAAGAAAAGGGAGCCCAGTACACTGTTGGTAGGAATGTAGATTGGTTCATCTAATATGGAAAAAAGTATAAAGAACAGAATATAAATTCTATTCTGAATTCAGAGACAACAGGATTTCCAGATGGACCGAACACAGGATGCGAGAAAACATGCACAAATAAGCTAGATGTCTAAGATTTTTTTAATGTGATGAATTCATTTAGTAGAAAATTACAGCATTAGAAATGAATAAACTACAGAATCATTATTAACACAGATAAACTTTTTTTATTTTTTTTTGAGTTGGAGTCTCACTCTGTTGCCCAGACTGGAGTGCAGTGGCCACTCCCGGCCACCACAACCTTGACCCACTGGGCTCTGGCCTTCCGAGTAGCCGGAATTACAGGCGTGCGCTACCACGCCCGGCTAATTTTTTTATTTTATTCTAGAGATGAGGTCTCGCCTACCCAGATGGATCTTGAACCCACGGGCTCAGGCAATCCACTCACCTCAGGCTCCCAAAGGCGCGGGATTACAGGCTAAGCCACCGAGCCCGGCTTAGATAAATTTTTTTTTTCAATAATCAATATTTTTTTATTATGATGTTGTGGGGTACAGTTAAGGGTTAGGTATACAAATACATTTCATTTAGGCACCCTATTGATTAGAGGTACTTCCCCATCCCCAGACAGATATTTGCTCATTAATCCCATCTCCCTCCCTCCCCCATAGTTTCCCACTACTGTCAGTCATTTTCTCATAGTATTAGATTGGATGTTCAAGGTCCATTATATGAGTGAAAACATGTGATACTCGGACCTTTGTTTTTGTGAGAGGTCACTCAGTATTATAGACTCTAGTTCCATCCAGGTTGCTGCAAAATTCATGATTTTGTTCTTTTTTATGGCGGCATAGTATTCCATCATGTATATGTACCACATTTTTTAAATCCAGTCCTCTTTTGATGGGCAGCATGGTTGCTTCCAGGTTCTTGCTATTGCGAACAATGCTTCGATAAACATACATGTGCAGGCTGGAGAGGGTGTGGAGAAAAGGGAACACTTCTACACTGTTGGTGGGAGTGTAAATTAGTGCAACCTCTTTGGAAAGCAGTGTGGCGATTCCTAAAAGCTCTAAATATCTACCTCCCATACGACCCCGCAATCCCCCTTATGGGAATATATCCGGTAGATAAACTTTTTAAAGATAATGTTAAGCAAAAGAGCAAATACACATATATACTTTAATTTAAAATATGTACAAAACTGAAGAATGCATCTTAGTGTGAGGAAACCTATGTATGCAGGATAAGTACGAAGATGTTCAAATGAATAATAAATAGGAAACGAGTGTGTTTACGGAACTGGAGATAAAAGGTAGGGTGAGAAGTGCATAGATGACTTCAAAGTTGTACTAGTACTGTATTTCTCAAGCTGGATATTGGTTTTTGTTTTTTCTATATTTTCCATATTTTAAAAAAAAAATTTATTTTAAAGATGTGAGGTACAATTCAGGGTTAAGTATACAAATGTTCATTATGCAAGTAGCTTGTTGATGAGGTATGCCCTGCCCCCTCCCCTGGCAGTTTCCCACTACTGCCAATCCCTTTCTTATAGTATTGTGATAATTGTTCAAGGACCTCTTATGAGTGAGAACGTGTGATACTCAGTTCATTTTTAACGTTTGTTTATACCTTGTATTCGATTCACTTATTTACTTCCTAAAGATTTGTTGATCACCTATTATGTGACAGGCATTCAAGGCAATTGGTACATGAGTAAACAAAACAGATGAAAAATCACTGCCTTTGTACATCTTACATTCTAGAAAAGGAAAACAAAAAATAAATTTAAAAATATTTAAGTAAGTAACAAAATTACCTAGAACGTGAGACAGTGATGAGGACTGTTATAAGAGTCCAGCAGTGTAAGGAGGGTTGATAGGACAAGTATTGGAGAGGATATACACTTTAAATAGCGTAAGCTAGAGGACTCATTAAGGTGGTACTTGAGCAAGGACTTAAAGAAAGTAAGGGAGTATAAAATATTTTGAAGGAAGAACATTTTAGCAGGTACAACAGTTAGTGCAAAGCCCTAAGGCTACAAGTGTTCAACATAGTTGAATGAAAGAGAAAGTTACACAAAATGAAGTCAGAAATGTCATGAGAGGTGGTCAGAGTTATTCTAGGACCCTGAAGGCAAATGTAAAGATTTTGGCTTTTCCTCTGAATGAAAAATGGGGATCTACTGAGCAGAGAATTGACTTTTTAAACTTACTTTTAAAGTGCAGCTGAGGTGTGAAGAATAGGCTGTTGGGGGGTGGCGGGGGGAGGAGGCAAGAATAAAATCCAAATAATCAGTTAAATGGCTGATGCAGTAATCAAGGCAAGAGGTGATGATGGTCTAGAGCAAGAGGGTAGTACAAGAAATGAAGAGAATAGAGTAGATTCTATTCTGAATTTAGAGATAGTAGGATTTCTGGTTGGACAAAACACAGGGCATGAGAGAAAGAAAAGAGCCCAGGATAATGCTACAGTTTTGACATGGGCAAAAGAAGGATAGAATTGACCTGAATTGACTGGGGAAGACTTGTTATGTTAATCTGCTGGGGCTGCCATAACAAAATGCCACAGACATGGCTCAAACAACAGAAACTGTTTTCTCACAGTTCTGAAAGCAAGTCCAAGATCAAGATGTGGGCAGGTTTGGTTTCTTTTGAGACCTGTCTCCCTGGCTTACAGATGACTGCCTTCTTGCTGTATCCTTCTCATGGGCAGTCCTCTATACCCACTGATACAAATGCCTGTCTCCTCTTGTAAGGACACCAGTCAGATTCGATTGTGACCTACCAGTATGCCCTCATGCTACTTTAGTCACCTCTTTAAAGAGTCCTATTTCCAAACACAGTCACACTCTGAGATATCAGGGATTCGAACTTCAATATATGAATTTTGGCGCATGTGAGGGGAGAAATAATTCAGCTCATAATAGTGGGTAAGTACGTTTTGGGATGAAAGACTAAGAAGTTCAGTTTCATACATGTTAAGTTGAGGTATCTTGGATGTCTACAAAGAGATTTTAAGTAAGTTGTGTAAAATATAGGTCTAGAATTCAGGGAAGAGATAACAGCCAAAGATGTAAATTTTAGTGTTGTTGGAGTTGAAAACCATGAGGTTCCATGAGATCATCAAGGGAATAAGAATAGATAGAAAATAAAAGGAGGACCAAGGCTGAAGCCACTGAGCCTCCACTGTAAGTTATCAATGAACAGCAGGGGTGCTCAAGAAAAACTAAGGAGAGACTAAGAGGAAAAGAAAATTCAACAAACCAGATGAAATAAAAGTAACAAGGAGGGAATAGTTGTATGTAGTAAATGTTACTGTTAGGTCAAATAAAACGGGGTTTAAGAATTGATCCCTTGATTTGTCACCATGAATGTCCTTGGTGAAATTGGTAAGTGTACTGTTGGTGAAGTGAGGACAGAAGCCTAAGTGGAGCAGGCTTAAGAAAGCATAAAATAAATTGAAATCAGAATAAAGATGATGGTTTTGAGAGAACAACAGAGAGAAAGAAGAATAGGAGTTGAGGAATAGTATTTCTTTCCTCCTTGATCACAATATTATTGCAAGGTTGTAAGCTGGGCACTTCTTGCCTTATGGATAAGCTGTTATGAAGCCCATAAAGAGTCAAACAATGTGAGCAGATGGAGAATAATTTATTCCTGATATTGTTGATGTCTGTGGTTCTGGTTGTCCTTAAGTTCATTTCTACAGAATCCTTCCCAGTAACCTGAACTGTGAATCTTATTTTTTATTTTTATTTTTTTGGTTTAAGCCAAAAGAATGTACTCAAGGTATTCCAGGACCTACAGAGTTGGTATAAATTACATGTCTGATTTTTTCTATCCTTACATTTGCTACCAATGTTTCATTCACACTAATTTACTTTTAATTGGAGTCAACTGTGAGTCTTCCTCATTTCTCATACCTCATATTCCCAAAATCAGTCAATTCTTGAACATCCACAAAGTATCTCCTGAGTCAGGTCCCTTCTCATCATCACCTCTGTCACTCTAGTCCATGATACTCTCAAAACTTACTTTGTTGAAAGAACAAATGGTTCTTCCTAGATTTTTTTCTACATTTCCTCATGCTTTTTGCTCCACCTGGAGTCCTCTATCTACTCAGCCAAAAATGTCCCTTCTACTTTGTGGAGTTTCCTGATCCCTATAAACTGAAGTGACTTCTCTCTTATTAAAACCTCTTAGACCTCTCATACCATTTGTTTGTATCATTTTTGCTTTGTTTTCAGTTACGTAGGACCTCTTAAAATATGATAATCATAGTGAGAACTGCTTTAGTCAATGTTGTTTCATCTGCAGTCCCTTGTATATTACATTCTAAGTAGGTACATATTGTGTTAAGATACTATAAATTAGCCTCACTATTTTCCTTTTTTTCATTTAGGTAAGAAGGTTTGGATGGGGAAAATATTATGATAAACTCCACTACTACTTGTAAAGGAACTTTTGGTAAATCTCAAAATTCATAATGACAGTGAAAAGAGATGAGAATGAATGCCTCTTGGCATCCTGTGTTTACATTGTTTTATATTCCCTTCTCTACTCTAAATCTTAAGACTCAGAAAATTGAGCAATAATGAAGGAAAAGAATGTGGAAATGTGGCATTTCAGAAAAGAACATGGATGTGTATTATTCTTGGACTGCAATGTTTTTTGTTCTATAGAAAAATATCATTGTGACCTCAGTTCAAAATAGCCTTCATGAACAGAAACACATCAGTTGATATCTCCATATAATTGTTGACCTAGCAACTGCTACTCTAGCTTCATAAATATTGTCTCATTTTTGAAACTTATTTGCTTAAATAAAAGCTGCTGCTATGAGGCTTAGAGGTTAATTATGCCTATTCACCAAAAAGTGTTTGTTTTAAATTTGTTGCTAAAAATTTCTGGATGTAGGAGCAAGATTATTTTAACTTAAAAATTTGTAGTTGAAGAACTAATAGAGATAGGTGCCACTAACTCATCAATACTGTCACACCTTGAACTATGCATATCTCTCCTTTTAATGCCACATTTTGTCAAATACATCAGCCTGAAATGATAGCAATTAAGCAGCCTATGATTGAGTAAAACTCTCCTTTAAGCATTATCATTAATCCCAAATATTAGAAGATTCCAAAATGAAATGAACTCTAGTCCATGATTGTTCATTCTGAAAATCTGGTTTTACAGATGGTAAGCCTAAATAATAAAATGTATTATCCTATAAACCTATACTAAGAAACCCCCATTGCATGCTAAAGCTACTAGTTTGTCTCAACTACAAAAATGGAGAAGCAGCACTATTAGGCTAATAATGCCATATGATCTACCATGTAATGCAAATACCAAATGGTGTATTCCTAAACAGAAAATAAAAAGAGAATTTTGTTCCATGGCTATGGAATGTTATATACTCTCTGGAATATCTTCTTTGGGCCCATCTTTATCCTGAGATCATGAAAGCTTTGCATGAGTAACCTAGGATAGACTATGGTCCTTTGAAACGAACTTTTTCTTACTGCCAAATAAATCTTTTTTAAATATGTTCTCTGTGAGGCAATCATGACATCCATTGGCCAACTGGATCTGGGGTTATGCCTGGATACTTTCCACATTGCACGTGGTTGTCAATTTGAATTGTGTATCAACTACCCATCATATTTGGCACATCTGTACTTAACATTGGCATTAATTTTACCCTATTGTTCTAATTGCAGTACTTTGATGTAATGACACCATTCAATTCACAGATGGTACTGGTGGGGGGTTTTCCCAAAAAAATATAATGTAATTTTAATTTGGAATGTGAGAATGCCAAAAATAAGAGCTTCATTGATTAAGTTATCTGAGCCTGCTAAACAGTTGAACATTTGAACTAAATAGGAAAAACTGGGAAAGAGAACAGCAGGTTTCGATACCAACCTACTCCAAGTGTTTTGTTTTTGTTTTTTTTAGTCCGTGGGATTTGTAAGACTTATCTGTTCATAAATAAGCTTTGGCATACTTAAGATAAGCAAAATAAAATCTATATTTTCAAATAAAATAAGGGCATTCAGTTAAAGTTGAAGGTTTGGTGGATGGAGAGGCCTGAAATCTGAAAAGTAACCATTTAATTTAAATTATTAAGTTTAAAATATCACCACAGATTTGATATGCATCTATAGCTATATATTTTTAAAGACTTCCTGGGAATACCACTCTCCCAATCTCCTATGACATCATGAAATAACGCCTATCACAATTTGCATTTTAAAGAATCAAATCAAGAAATAATTGAGTAACTTTCCAAAGGTCACAGGACCCCCTCAGTGATAGAGGAATGACTAGAATACAAATCTTTATTTCTCATTTGAAAGTATTTGATGAGACACTGCTAATTTTATTGAGTTTAAAAAAAAATGCTACTATGTTGTTTCTACAGGAAACAGACCCCTTTTCCTGTAAGAAGTGGGCAAGGCATATGAGCAGAGGACTTTTATATAATACTTAGTTTAGAATGGGGCTGGAGGAGGAGAACACTAAACCATAAGAACAACTCATTTTAGCATTTTGCCTGGAAATAAAAATAGAAGCTGGAGAAAACCATGGAAAGAATGAGAGGCATCTATATGCAGTATGAGTGAAAGTCCAAAGGGCTTGCCATAAATCATCAATTTGCTTTAGTAAAATTCAGGCAACCAGGGTCCTGGTGAGCTAAGAGAATTCTAACATAGATGGGTGAATCTTGATGAAGTGTTGGGTTGGTGGACTAAGCAATTTTTTTTCCATGAGTAGACTTGCATGGGAGCAAAGTGTTTCCAAGGTAAGTCATGATGTTTTAGTAATATCCAGAAAAGGCTGCAAGATGTCAGATCTCTGATTTTTCCCTAGCACTATAGCTGGACCCCATTAGAAGGAAGCTGCAGGCAGAAGCTAAAGAAGCTATTTTTTAAAGGACATGTATTAACCTTGGGGTCACAAGCAGTACTTCTCTGATGTGTAGGGGGAAAAGTTCTTCCCACCTCTTTGTGAAAGAGAGTAGCTTCCGTTCAGTGATGACATAGAAAATGCTGGATTATTTGTCATTAGTATTGATTGCATTGGAAGCTCATTCCCTTGCCCCAGAGAGAAATTGAAAGTGACTGGGTTTTATTCTCAAGGAAGCTTGTAATTAGCAGATACCAGGAGGGAACCAGATTCTGTGAATGTCAGTACATCTGAGACGCCTTGAAGTTCTATATATGTAAATAAATAAGAATTTCAAGGGTGGACAAATAGCTGGTTCAATAGCCTGCACTAAAGACAGAGGTTTATGTTTTCTATTTACTGTAAAACTCATAGGCTGGAATGTCTTGGGAAACTTGTTTTTAATATGCTGCCTTCTTGGCGTTCCCTCTAACACCTTGTGCCCTTGTCAAGGGTCACAGGAAGCCCTAACCCATAAAATTGCTAACTTTTGTTGCTAGCCATAAAGAATGTACAAGCACTATATAGGCAACCGGCCTGGGAGGATGTAGAGAATGCTGATTGAGGAGTGCTGATTCACTGCAAACAGATTTTGGAGCCATCCTCTGCATTTCTGCTCAACCTCTTTCTTCTTAAGCCCTCCATGTTTGTATAAATAAAGAGTAATTTATTTCAATGGTGTCTGCCATGCAAAGAGTTATACCAAGTTTGTTTTAATTTCTCAGGGTTTCCTGTGGAATTTCAACGTCAGTCACCCACAAACTTGTATTGCTCTTATCTGCAGGGATCAGCATTAAAATGTTAGTCTACCTTTGATTTTCCTAGATTATGTCCTGAGTGGCAAATAATATATATGAGATTAATTAGAAGCCTTATATGAGAAAACCCTATTCCTACTTTGTGGTGGCTTTTCAAATCTTTAAGCATTCTTCTACACAAAGGCCTCACAGAAAGCCAATTATGGAGCATCCATGTGTGCTAAGATTACCTTGGAACTTGACAGCCATGAAACAACTATGTTCCTGACAGCATCAATTGCTTGCTCTCTTCTTAGCTCTCAATAGACATCTTATTTTAGACAGGCATCCTTTCTGAATAAGTAAATAAAATTAGGAGACCATTTTGCATTTCTATTTTTTACCACTTATTTTTATCATTATCTAGAATTTATTTCACTTCAAAAAATACCCTACCAACATTTCCATTTCACTTAGGTGTATCTGCTTCCGTATCTCTAATACCATAATTTTTTTTTTAAGTTGTCTCTCCCTCCAGGTATATATTTTTATTTTACATATATGTGTGTATGTGTGTGTATATACAAACTTCCCCATTTACTGCCAAGAGTTACTGCATTTTAGTTAATTTTTAAAGCTTGTGCAGCTGTTAATTAAAGTAGCCATTATAAGATGATTTAGAATATAATTTTAGAATAGCATACTGCAAGTTTGAAAAGACCTACACCTGTGTTTACCTGTGTACTATAGCTGGTTCTAGGAAAATCCAGATGAGACCCAGGTGCCCAACCCACTTTGTTGCAATATTTACATTTCGCACTAAATGTGTTTATGCCTCACATTTCTAGTTACACAGTCATAATTAAGACGAACAGCATTTCTATACCTCTCTCTGGGAAGTGAAATTCTTTTTATTTTGTGAAGCATAATTACAAAATTGACTTATTGTCATGCCAAATTTTCAAGCTTATTGGAGGAAAATTCCATAGCATTACTTTTCAATGAGTTTCAATGAAACTACTTCAAGGCTAGTTTTGAGATAACCAATGTAACATCTTTTATTACTGTTTGTAAGAGAAAAATAATATATTAAGAAATATAGTGCAGAAGTTTGATCAGATGAGCTCAGAAGCATTGGTATAGAGTTTGCACAGCTTTTGAATGAACAATACTAAATATTTACACTAAGTAACATTTAATTTGCTTTTTAAATTTGTACCACCCTTAGCCGGGCTCGATGGCTCAGCCTGTAATCCCGCGCCTTTGGGAGGCTGAGGTGAGTGGATTGCCTGAGCCTGTGGGTTAGAGACCCGCCTGGGCAGCGAGACCTCATCTCCATAATAAATCAAAAAATCAGCCGGGCGTGGTAGCGTGTGCCTGTAATTCCGGCTACTAGGAAGGCTGAGGCGGAAGGATCGCCGGAGCCCAGCAGGTCAAGACTGCGGTGGCCGGGAGCGGCCACTGCACTCCAGTCTGGGCGACCGAGTGAGACTCCAACTCAAAAAAAAAAAAAATTTGTACCACCCAAACCTTTAGAATATGCTCTCTTTTGCCTTTCTTTCCACTGTATTCTTTTGCTATTCATTGTGATGAGAACTAAAAAATTCTGAAATGTGATCTTCCAGCTGAAAATTTCTGGTTGTAGGTGATCAGATTTTACAAATTTGGGTAGGTTTTAATTCATTTTCTGAAATTAAGTCTAGAATCACAATACTCAGAACAGTAGATTTTAGTGTTTGATCTTATTGTCTTAGTCATCACACCAGCTCTTCAGTCTCTAAAATGAAAAATATTTTTTCAGCTGTTCAACTAGCCACTTGTTCCTTTTGACCTAACCTGGGGTTCTTTGATCATGATCCCCTATATAAGTAGAAAGATGTGAGTGTATTTTTAACAAGTCTGTAGGATTGTCAATTAGCCTCAGTATTTTCTGGTAAATGCGAGTTTAAAATCCTTCATCCATTTTTTTCCTGAGTTTTATATTTTCACGATATTGATTTTTTAACTTGTCTACAAAGTAAGGACTTTTTCACACACAAGAGTACCTTTAAGACCACTTGATTCAGCATGCAATATTTTGAATGATCTGAAATCATTCACTGGAATGATAATAAGACCATATCATTTTGTTGCCATCATTTTAAAGTGGTATTCTTGTCCTGAGACTTAAGAAAATATTTCAACAATTCTATATTTTCTATCGTGTGTGTGTGTGCATGTGTGTGTGTGTGTGTGTGTGTGTGTGTGTGTGTGTGTGTGTGAATGCCCGAGTCTTATCTATGGCCACTGAATTTATTTTGTAAGAAACATGTTTAACTATTTTAACTATACTAGAAATGAATTAAGGCATTCTGTAATTTCCTTATAACTTCCTTATGTATTAAAACAATGTTATTTCTCTAATAAGGATTAGGACAACATGAATCCAAAATATTTATTCTTTATTTTATCCCTTTAAAAAATGAAACCAACATAAATACAGGTTGTCCAGGTCACTTATTTTTTTTTTTTTAGATAGAATCTCACCCTGTTGCCCAGACTGAAGTGCAGAGGCACAATCATTGATCATCACAGCCTCAAAATCTGGGTTCAAGTGATCCTCCCTCAGTCTCGCTAGTAGTTGGAACTACAGGTTCACACCACCATGCCCAGCTAATTTTTTTTTCTGTAGACACAGGTTCTGGCTTTGTTGCCCAATTTGTTTTCAAACTCCTGGCCTTAAGCAATCCTCCTGTTTTGACTTCCCAAAGTGCTAGGATTATAGCCTTGAGCCACCAGGCCTGACCTGGCATCACATTTTTTATAATGTTACAATTTCTTCCTTCAAAATATATGTATGCAAAGACTGTGATTAGAATGGTATCTTACAATGCCAACCCATTGTCTTATGCTTTGACATTTGGGTTTCCATCAGTCAACTATTCCAGGAAATTTGAAGTGTGACTCTCATATTTGGAACAATCAATGTATGATGTAATTCAGTTAGAACAAGGTAAATATTTGAAATGAGAATTAACTGGTTCTAATTTGTATTCTGAAGAAATGTGAAATGAAACTACAGAACAACCTTTCAAATGGCTATATTCTAGGAACTAATGCTAAACATTTTACATATTTGTATTTGTTTACTCCTCATAAAAGTCCTTCAACATCATGTAATTCTCATTTTATAACTAAGAAAAATAGAGATTTTAGGCAAACTCTCCATGCTTTTTCAAATATATCCTTATGAAATTCCTTGGTGTTGGGTTGATATATATCTTTCAATATGAAAGATCACACAACTTTTGGGCAACAAATTTTCCAAGTACCTAATTTAAAGCTTCTCACACAAACATTAGTTTCATCTAAGTAACATCAGCTGAATTAAAAAAGAGTCAGTGCTCTTAACATAATCACTAACCGCCTTCTGAATTTGCCTACCACTTCCCTTAAAAATACACTTCACTTTTCTCAATGAGAGTAGGTTAAGCATTTTTCCTCCACTGAGTTTGCATTGACTATACTTGTTGCAGGTTCACATAGCCCATGAGCACTGTATCATGTATACAGTGAAAATTTGGAAAATACTCTTCTGTGTAACTTCATCACTTCAGTATAAAGTTGAGATCTTTATCTCAATAATGCAAGCTTGTTTTCACCTATTATATGGATTACCCATGTTAAGCTACTCTTGTGTTTATCGAGCTTTATTTCCTATCAAAGGCTTTGAGTGTGGAAATAGACCACGGGAGTCAACTGAAAATGGGAAAAAAGAAATAGATCATCTCCGTTGTCTCCTCTCAATTCGAGCAAACAGGGATTCTTTAATGTCACCTCTAGGATAATCCCCAAACAGCATCAAAATGAGGACTGTGTAATGAGGAATATAACTGTATAATGTAAGAGGAAAATAAAAACTACCAATAATGAAACACTTACTATGAGTCCAGAACTCTGCTATATGCCAGGAGTCAGCAAACTTCCTTTGAAAACAACAAAATAGCAAATATTTTAGGCATTTGCAAGCATATAATCCCTTTAGCAATGATTCAACCCAGCCATTTTTGCATGAAAGCAGGATTAGAAAGCAAGTAAACAAATGAGAATGGTTGTATTTTAATAACATTTTAAGAATTAAAAACCTGAATTTGGCTGGCAAGTCATAGTTTGTTGGCCCTGCTATGTGATATATATGTTATATGTTATCTATAGTTATTATAGCAAACATTAAAGAAAGGCACTGTTGAATTTATTCCATAGATGAGGAAGTGGATTCAAAGAGTTCTAGTATACATAAGATCTAATTGGGAAAACAAACCTGACTGCCAGTAATTCAGTGAAAGGAATTTAATACAAGGAACCACTTAAAAGGGTATTTGAAGTGCTAAGAAGCCAGAGACTACAGTGAGACAACCCCAAGGCTAGTAACAGAAGGAAGTTGCTACCATCCAAAGGGAGGCAGTGGCATTCAGAGCCCAGGAGCTGTCCAGTGGATACTTCATTGAAAATGGATGTCCAGAGCAATGTCACTTCAGTATAAAGTTGAGATCTTTATCTCAATAATGTGAGCTTTCTTCACCTATTATGTGGGTTGCCCATGTTAAGTTACTCATGTTTACTGGGTTTTTTTTCCTGTCAAGGACTCTAAGTGTGGAAATAGACCACAGGGGTCAACTGAAAACAGGAGGAAAGAAATAGATCATCTCTATTGTCTCCTCGCAATTCAAACAGACAGGGATTCTTTAATGTTACTTCTAGAATAATTCCTACACAGAATCATAATGAGTGCTATATTACTAGGAATGTAACTGTACAATATAAGAAGACAATAAGAGCTATATGAAACACCAACTACGAATCACCTTCTAGTAAAGATGCAAACTTTTGGTGAGCCAGCAGAAGGGGAAAGAGATGCCCTGGCACCCTGCTTCCTGCCCTACAGTCACCCACCACAGTGGTGGATCATAGCTGGATTGCAGTTTGCAGATATCAGCCTCCTGAAGTACAGAGCAGAGCATTTTCAGTTATCTCAGAGCACACAGAAAGTGACAGGAACAAGTCGTAGTAGCATTGTCATGATTAGAATCTCGGTCTGTCTCCTCCAACTGCCACTCACTTTCACTGTACAACAGTACAAACAGAGCTTGCCTCTTATCTTTTCTTCTCACACTTTACAAATGTGGTATTCTCAGGCTCCAAAATATAACTCTTGAAATTTTTAGCTTCACTCTATGGCACTCAATACAAAATATTTTCTTTCTCTAGAAAACTAAAACACGATGTCCCCAGTCACAGGAAAGTGAAAGTAATTCTGTTAATTTTTGTCAATGCCTTATTTTATAATATTACTAAAAAATGTGCTTAACTTTGCTGATTTTGTATGCTGTTGATTGAAAGATTCATATAGGACACATCCTAGGACCATCCCAATTTCATCTGAGTATTAAGTTGGTAGATAGTTTTATTCTTCTTAAATTTTAGTTTCATAAGATTATTTTCAAAATAGATAGTAAAATAGTCCTTGATAGTTTGACAACCTTAGTGATGTCTACATACATTGCTCAAAAGATTCCTTGTCTCATTGTTTGCTAAAGTCGCTTGGAACATATGCAGTCTGCATGACAGCTGGCAGAATGGTTACTTTGAAGCTCCAAGGGGAACTGTAAGAAGGCAAGATGGACAACAAATTGAGATGTCCAGAAATTATCATTTACCTCAAGATTCGCTACCCCCTTGGGGAGGCTTCTCAGTTACATGTCAACATGGAAATTTTTCATAACTCAAAGATCCAGAGTTAGGGATCAGGCATGATGGCTCACACCTATTATCCCAGGGCTTTAGAAGGTTGAGGAAGGAAGATCGTCTGAAGCCAGGTGTTCAAGGCTGCAGTGAGCTATGAGTGCACCACTACATAACAGTCTGGGCAATAAAGCAAGACCCTATCTGTAAAAATAAATAAATAAAACTTTTTAACAAGCGGTCCATTGTTAGGATCAGTAACATCATTAATAGAAGAGGCAAACCAATGAGAGTTGTTATTATTATTATTATTTTAGGAAGAATCAGACAGAAGCAATCAGGGTGTTGCAAGTCCTGATTATGCAGAGACGCTAATTATGCATCACATTCTAATTTGCCCTCCAAAAAGAAGAACAGATGAGGATTATCATAATCCCACTTGATGACCAGTGAGAGTTCTTGAAAGGATGGCAAAGAAAGCTAGGTGCCACACAGAGGATGGAAAGGCCTACTTCCCAGGAAAAAGCGATACCAGGAATTTGCAGAATACACAGTTGACCCTTGAACAACATGGGCTTGAATTGCGGGTTCACTTATACAATTTTTTTGTCAATAAATATATTGGAAAACATTTTGGATATTTGCCGGATTTGAAAAAAAACACATAAAACACATGTCCTAGAAATATCAAAAAATTGAGTATGTCTTGAATGCATAAAATATATGTAGGTTCTAGTCTATTCTGTCATTGCGACCATAAAATATACACAAATCTATTACTAAAAATTAAAATTTATCAAAACACACATACAAACACAGACCATACATGGAGTCATTCACAACTGAGAAATGGAGGCAAATGTAAAATGCAGTATTAAACCATAATTTCATAAAATTAACTGTGGTACATACTGTACTTACTGTAATAGTTTTACAGCCACCTTCTGTTGCTATTACAGTGGACTCAAGTGTTGCAAGTATCCACCACTTAAAATACCGTGTGATACTCATCATCTCTTCCTGAGCAGTTTGTCTCGAGTGTAAATTACGCATCACAGTAAAAAGTGAACTCTCATTGATTCTCGAGTATTTTTCATCGTGTTCAGTGCAATACCATAAACCTTGAGTAACAACATGGGACTCATAGGAGGAGTCACTAATGATGCAGGATATGCTTCGAAGAAGCATGGAAAAGTCATGGCATTACAAGAAAAAGTTTCGTGGCTTGACATGTACAGTGGATTGATGTAACGTCAAGTATCCTCTGTATGGCACCCAGCTTTCTTTGCCATCCTTTCAAGAACTCTCACTGGTTGTCAGGTGGGATAAATCCTCATCTGTTCTTCCTTTTGGAGGGGAGATTAGAACGTGATGATTGATTTACATCTGTGGATGTGTATCATTTCAGATGATTCATCTTATAAACAGATGACGTCAACTTACAGTATCCAGAAAAACAGTATGGTGTTGTAAATGTATTGTCTCTTCTTTATGATTTTCTTTTTATGGGGGGGTTCTCATACACATTTTATTAATAATTATTAAAATTTTATGTCTTCAAAGGCAGGCCCAAACTTTATCTGTACAATGACTATTTGTATACCTAATCCTGAATTGTACCCCACATCTTAAAAAAAAACAAAATCGTGAATTTCGCAGCAACCTGGATGGAACTAGAGTCTATAATACTGAGTGACCTCTTGTGGAAACAAAGATCTATGTATCACATGTTCTAACTCATATAGTGGACCTTGAACATCCAACATAATACTATAAGAAAATGACTGACAGTGGTGGGAAACTATGGGGGAGAGGGGAAGGGAGGTGGGATTAACGGTAGTCAATATGTGTCTGGGGACGGGGAGACACCCCTTATCGACAAGGGTGTCTGAACGAAGCATATTTGTATACCTAACCCTTAACTGTACTCCACAATATCATAATAAAAAATATTGATTGTTAAAAAAAGAAAAAAAATAGAAACAAGCTATAGAAACTATCACTTATTTAGAAAGATCGAAAATTGTTTATATATATGATTTTCTTAATTATATTTTCTTTTTTCCAGCTTACTTTATTGTAAGAATAGGTATATAATACATATGTGTTAATCAACTTTATGCTATCAGCAAGGCTGCCTATCAATAGTAGGCAATCAATTGCGTTTTGGGGGAGTCTAAATTATACATGGATTGTCTTTCTTTTTTTTTTTTTTTTTTTGAGTTGGAGTCTCACTCTGTCACTCAGGCTGGAGGGCAGTGGCACACTCCCGGTCACCACAGCCTCAGCCTGCTGGGCTCCTGCGATCCTTCTGCCTCAGCCTTCCAAGTGGCCGGAACTACATGCACTCACTACCATGCCCGGCTAATTTTTGGTTTATTGTAGAGGTGAGGTCTCACCAAGTTGCCCGGGTGGGTCTCGAACCCATAGGCTCAGGCATTCCTCTCGCCTCAGCCTCCCAAAGTGCTGGGATTATAGGCTGAGCCACCAAGCCTGGCCTATACATGGATTTTCAATGGTTAGCATGCCAAATCTCTGCATTGTTCAATGGTTAATTGTACTTAAAATAAGAATCTGTCACTTAAATTCATATGTAAGTAAAGATATAGAATCTGATTCAGAATCTGAAATTATGAGCAATTGCAGATGAAGAGACTATGAATTCTCTGTGTTTGGGATCCTAACTCTATTAACAAAAAAACAATGATTGCTGCACAAATTGACATGAGAAGCAAAGAAGAGGCCCAGAAGACAATGCCACAATTACACCCTGAGAGAAGACACATGCTTTAGCCACACTCACCTCTAAGTCACATTCGCCACTTCCCAGGGAGGAAAAGTTAAACAGAACCACACCATTTATTGTTTACAATCGACTGTGTATTTATTTCCTTTTAAAATACCCTGAATAAGCCGGGCTTGGTGGCTCAGCCTGTAATCCCGCGCCTTTGGGAGGCTGAGGTGAGTGGATTGCCTCAGCCCGCAGGTTCGAGACCCGCCTGGGCAACGAGACCTCATCTCTGCAATAAATCTAAAAATCAGCCGGGCATGGTAGCGCATGCCTGTAATTCTGGCAACTCGGAAGGCTGAGGCAGAAGGATCGCTGGAGCCCAGCAGGTTGAGGCTGCAGTGGCCGGGAGCGGCCACTGCACTCCAGTCTGGGCAACAGAGTGAGACTCCAACTCAAAAAATAAATAAATAAATAAAATAAAATACCCTGAATAGTTGCTAGAATTTAGTTCTCATTTCAGACTCTAACTACCTCTGTTCTGAGAAGAGATCCTGAAATTTTCCTATAATCCTGAATTAAAATAAGAAATTTAATTGCTATTGAAGGATAATATTTGGCTGTTTCCAACTGGCAATTGCTCTTGAGTTTCTGTGCCCAATGAGCTAATCAAGGGAACTGAATAATGGAGTCGGAAAGGCCAGGTGCCCTGGGTCCATGGGTTTGAATCCTGCTCTGCCACTAACTAACTGCAGGCATTTAATTAACTCAAGTTATTTATGCTCTCTGGGCCTCAGTTCTCTCATTTATAAAATGAAAATAAAAATAGTAGCTTCTCACATTACTGTTGTGAGGATTAGCCAAGTAAAGCATTCTGATACAGTGCTTCTCAAACTTTAATGTGCATTATGAATCATTCGGGAATCTTGTTAAAATGCACATTCTCTTTCAGTAAGTCTGGGGTGAGGACTGAAATTCTGCATTTTTAACAAGCTATAGATAATGCTGAAGGTGTTGGTCTGTGAATCATACTTAGAGCAGCAAGGATTCATAAAAGTGCCTGGCACATAGTAAAGGTTAAATGAGTGTTATATACAGTATTATTATTACATACATCCATTGTAGAATGGTGGCTTAATATATCTCATTCTATCTAGCTATCACATAGTACATACATTAGTTGCAGATACTGTCTTCAAAAGCAAGAGACATTATCTTTTTTTCTTCTCTATTAGCCTGCCTTACTTGCCCCAGGCTGAGTTGTTCTGTTTTTTTCTGATTCTTTCTTTTCCTTACCACTTTTACTGAAGGAGTCTTTCTCTATTTTCTCAATTATTATTGAACATATTTTTTGTAACACTTTTGCAAAATGACCATGTATCATCTTCTGACAGCTTTTATACTGTGTTACTATCTTTCTTTCCAAATTAGATTGCAAGTTCTGAGGTCTTATCCTTCTGGATCAACCTCTTTTCTGAAACTAATGCCCTGCATATGTTAAGTGCTCAGTTAATGTGTTTGAGCTTTGGAGGTTGGAGAAACTATTGCTCATCCACACTTTCTCTTTTCTAAGATGAGCTCAAACAAGGTTGGG
The DNA here is from genome assembly GCA_027257055.1 of Cephalopachus bancanus. NCBI lineage: Eukaryota > Metazoa > Chordata > Mammalia > Primates > Tarsiidae > Cephalopachus > Cephalopachus bancanus. The sequence continues at coordinate 7,467,548 of JAPVLO010000009.1, read as the reverse complement.
ATATGAAGTCTTCTCCCATTGTACAATTCCTGGGATATCTGGCTCACTCCATTTATTTGTCTAAGCCAATTTGAGACAGAGATATACAACTTATTCATTTCCAGTGGAAGGGAAGGCAATGCAAATAAATTACTTCCAAATTTCTGTTATCACTGTCAAAATCATTAAAGCTATCTGCAAAAAAAATTGAGGATTAAAAATCTTTTTTTTTTTCAAATATACTGGATGTGACTTGTGAACCACAAGTTCTTCTGGTTAACTTTTTTGCTCTTCTCTGTCTCTGCTAAAAATTTCAAGTTGGTTCAAGTATGTGTCTCTTGTTGTAGATTGAATGATTTTGAATGCAATCTTCTGGTTTTGAATGCAATCTTTCTCCTACTTTCAATTTTATAGAAGGGAACATAAAGATGCAGACTTCAGAGTCATGAACACCTAGTTTTGAATCCAGTCTTCATTACTTCCTGACTCCATGGCTTAGCAAGATACCTAAATTTTCTGTTCCTTGGGTTCATTGATTAAATGAGAGTGAGTAATAATTTTTGTATATATGTCCAATGTCTGGCACAACAAAATTGATCAATGAATCTGAGCCACTCTTGTTGAAGAGATTTTTTTTTTTTTTCATTTTAGGAAAGCCAACTGGAAGTTCATGATCATAAAGATCTTCCATAAAAACCATTCAATATGGTCATTCCTCTTCACTTTTATAAAAACCATTCAATATGGTCATTCCTCTTCACCTTTTCCACAAGTCAAAGTTTCTCTCCAAAACTCATAATTTATGGACCAATAAGAACTTCTTGAGCACCAAATAAACTGAGTGTTTAGTACAACACAGGTACCATGAACTGAATCAAAGAAAGTACAAGGAAGAATCCTGTCCTAATTTTATAATAATCCATGAGATAGAGTTCTTAAATTGTTTTATTCTGAAGCATTGTTTCTTTGTTTTCTTTTCTTATGATCAGAAGTATTTAAGATTCTTCTTCTTGGGTTTTGGGCAGTTAAAAGAGTGACGATAGGAAGAAACAAAGGGAGGATGGCAACAACAGAAGGCAAGAAGGGCAGGGAGACAGAAAAGGACAGCAGGGAAAGAGAGAAAAATTTCAGAAACCAATTGTGTTCAGAAGAAACTAACAAATAAGCAGTCAGGTGAAATTTCTCTAGAGGAAGGACAAATGAGTACAACTTGACTTTCATGTAACCCTTAATCTATTTAGAGAAGGAAGAATCAAGAAATGAAGTACTTCTCAGCAGGAGTTTAAGTCAAGAACTAAAATTAATTTACTTGACTTTCAAGCTATGAGACTTGTTTATACTCTGTAGAAACCTCAATTTCACATTCCTAGATTCTAGTGCAATGTTAATGAAACAACTTCCATGTAAAATCAGACAAACTACTCACCACCAACTACATTGCATTCAAGATGTCTTTACTGTATGAAGTAATCACCTTTCTACTAGCTGGATAAGTCAGACTCCTTTACAACTAAAAAAAAAACAATATTTGAAAAATGACAGATGTAATTACCAGTGGTCTCTAAAGTCAATGCTTTTATCACTTCATATTGATTTACATAATATAAACTATAAGAAATCTATCAACACAATCCAATAGTTATATTGACCCAATATGTTACAAAAAAAAAAAAGTCAAATTAGCCGGCCATGGTAGCATGCACCTGTAATTCCGGCTACTCGGAAGGCTAAGGCAGAAGGATCACTGGAGCCCTGCAGGTCGAGGCTGCGGTGGCTGGGAGCGGCCACTGCACTCCAGTCTGGGCGACAGAGAGACTCCAACTCAAAAAAAAAAAAAAAGTCGATGGTCTGAAACTGATAGACTGAATAAAGAAAAAAATCTTTTAAAGTAAGAATGCACTTTTAATTTGAAATATAGCAGCACTAAATGGATTTTGGTGGTGAAATTTATCCAAAGAACAAATTATTGTAAACTACTGTAGTCATGATTTTTACTATTAAAAAAAACCTTAAGAAATTAAATTTTAAAAAGTTATATGCCAGATAATGTTTGACAATATTTGTACTTATATAGTTATATGAAATCATTTTATATGTAATAAAAATAATACAAAAGAATTGAACCATGAGTTGTTATAAAATTTCTATGTATTTACCATTGTATCAGTTAGCGATTGCTGCAACAAAGCTGCATAACAAACAAACAAAAATCTCAGTGGCAAACTATTATGAAAATTTTATTAGGTAATACATTTGTGTGTTGGTGGAAAGTTTACTGATCTAGGCTGGGTTCAGCTGGTGCCTATCCTTCAAGTTGGGCTTAGTGACTTGTTGGGGTTTCTGCCTAGATTTACTTTGTGTGTGTTTATTATTGGGCTCCTGCTGACAGGCAGCAGATAACTAAGGAAAGTTCTTCTCTTGTCAATGAGCAGAATGCAGAAGAGGACAAGTAAAAACAGTCAAGGTCTTTTAAGGCCTAATCCTGGAGCTGGCACACCCTCCTTGCCACCTCATTCTATTGGCCATGGCAGAAAAATCATGGAAAGAGTTGCAAAGCCACATGGCAAAGAGCATGAGTATAGGAAGGGCCTTTAATTAAGGACTGTTATGCAACCCACCACCACAACTGTCTTCACATAAAACAATATCATAATCAACAACAGGAGAAACTACAAGGAACAATTACAAATCTATGAAAATTCCTGAATGAAAGTTGTCTGAAGATCCAGTTCAAGAAATGTATCAATGAGGAAAAAAGTAACACAGAGTCTCAACTCAAATAACTAAGAATGATACAGTTAATATCTACCAGAAATCTCAATATCTAAAAAACAAGAGTGACAAAAACTTAATTTAGAAAAGTCTAATCTATCAGTACAATTTTTAAATCTAGTTTTTCCTGTTCTCTTTTTCTCTCAAATGAGGAAATAATGTAATGTTGAAATTATGCTTCACGCTTTCAAGTTATACATATACATACACACACATAAATGTATCAAAGACATAATTTTAAAAATATGATTAAATTATTGTCTACCATTGAATGTTATATTGATATAATCACTAAAGTTGGAAGATGCTGAGTGTCAGGGTAAGGTTTGGATGGAACGATAATGTGAGAAGCCAGGTAACGAAGCATGTGTGAACTTTGTCTTGTTAATTATCCTCTTCCCCTTAGGGTTCTGAACTGAGAAAGCCAAATTTGGCTTACATTTAGCTAGGTGAAGAGACCCTAAAAATTGTGATGGTGGCATTTGAATAGTTTTCAATGGAGTTGAAAAAGTTGAACTCACAAAACAAATTCTTCTGAGCCTTCCTTCCTTGCAGAAGCAGCCCTTATTCCACTATCTGAATTTAACTTCCCCTTGCCTAAAGAACTTGTAATGATTTCTCATCAAGCTGTGGCTTTGAAAAGAATTGGTGATCCTCCCTATGACCCACATCTACCACTGTTCATTGTTTAGGTCTAGACTCAGATCTAAGTAGATCACAAGTACCAAATGTGATCAGGAAGATATACCACACACAAGAGAGTTTTAAGATTTAGCCAATTATTTCTGGGGAATATACATGTGTGCACACGTATGTGCACGTGTGTGTATGTGTTTGTGTTTGTGTGTATTCTAAGGAAGATAGATCAGAGTGAAAGAATGTGATATTTGATCTGATTTAATTTATTGAAGTAGGTATCTTAATTACAGACTGGTAATTCAAGGGGGATGGTAGTGACTTTATCAGTTTACTTAAATGATTGACAAAAACCTAATGCCAGAACTTCCTTAGTATACTATAGATCTAAGTATCAAGGCTCATGGATCAAGTCCAACCAGCAAACTATTTTATAAGTAAAGTTTTATTGCAAATAGCCATGTTGGTTATTTTACATATTGCCTATGGTTACTTTCATACCCAAACAACATAACTGGGTAGCTGTGACAGAGGCCATATTACCGACAACTCTTTTTTTTTTTTTTTTAAATCTGGTCCTTTAATGAAAATGTGTTGACTCCCTTTGGAAAAATCCAAAAGGCTAGGGAGGGGCTGAAGCTAAATATATTACATGTGATCTGTTTATTTTCCCTTATCCACTTCTTCTGGAGAATCTAAACAACTGTCTCTTCACTAAGGCCCCGAGAAACGCACAGGTGAAAGAAGCACAGAATGCTTGATATACTGCGTGTCAGGAATGAAAAGAGTTCCCTGCTTCTCACGAGGCTGCTGGAATCCTGGAATAGTAGAGGTCAAGTGGAATACTTAATTGCCAGTGACAAGGTGTGGATAATTACTGCAATGTGCAACCAGGCCAGAGTAATAACCTGAATGGTTTGACCTGCAGAAATTTTTGTCAGTGATTAAATGATCATGATTGCCCTGGGACTGGTATAAATGGACATTCTACTAAAATCCTTCTTGATCTCTAAAAGCAAAGTGAGTGAGTCACAGCCCCTAACACTATCCCAATTAGAGTCAATCCACATACTGGATGAAAGGGAAACCAGATATTCCTGAGGAAAGACTCTGTTACACTGCCAAAAATTTATATGTAAATATTCCTTCTAGCCTATCCCAAAGAAAACTATTGTTATTTACTAGGGCAACCATGCACTGGGAAAAAAAAAAAGGAAACATTTAAACCTTTCTAGGATTTCTGCCACTGGAACTGAACTGATTCCAAACCCTTGGGTCTTCAAATTCCACTGTGGTCCACCAGTCCTCAGAGGGGAAAATTATGGGGGACAAATAATAAATGGAGTTCTGACTCAGATCCATCCCATGGCAGGTCCAGTGGATTGCAGAGCTCTTCATTTAGCAAGGCCATGCTATCTGCAGCAGAGAACTATTAACTATTCAAAAAGCTGCCATTGGGCCCCAGTGGAGACCAAGAACATGACCATGGAACATCCGATGTTCAATGCAATCAGATACACTCATCATGAGCTAGTCATTGTCAAACCCACAAGTCATAAATTTGAATGGGACACAGAAACAAAGGTACATTAAGATTGGACACAGGCAAATTCCATGACCCAGACCTCATGTCATCCATTTATGTTACACGTATTCCTCCTCATCTTCTGTTCACATTTATGGCCTGAATGAAGACTCCCTGTTATCAGTTACCAGAGGAGGAAAAAAATCCAGTTTTGGTTCACTGATAAGTCAGCTCAATATGGTGTTGCAAGCCAAAACTAGACTGCTAACTTACCATCAGGGCTCCTTGTGAGGGCCAGCCCACAAAAACATGATGGGGTAAAATTCTCCCATTGGCACAGATTCAAACAGCACACCTGGTTGCCAACTTGGTGTGGAGGTGGAAATGTCCTAAGGTAAGAATATAGACTCTTGGATGGTCAAATGGCTTGGTTGCTTGTTCATAGAATAGAAGAGAAAGAGTTTCTTCTTTTTCTTTTAATTTGAATTATTTTATAAATGAGTTGAACATTTTATCATGTAGATGGATCATTTTGTAGGCTTACTTTGTGACTTTCCAATGCATTTGTTCCATCATAATAAAAAAATGGAAACCTAATGAAGAAAACAATTTTATTTGGTCAACAGAATAAAATCTTGAGATTCAGAATCTTTAAAAGAGGACATCTGAAGACTTTCAGATAATGCTGCATTTTCTGTGTTAAAGTCTCCTTAATCACTCAAATCTTCATTAATCTTTCCTATAGAATATTTGATTTGTGTCAAGTCATCTGGAACCTGATTTTTAAAAATGTTTTCTCTTAAACTATTTTTAAATCCTTACATACAAGTTCTTTGTGATTAATGTGGACTGAATTGCACTCCCCAAAATTCACATTTTGAACCCCTAACCCCCAATGTGACTGTTTAAAAATAGGGTCTTTTTAAACATTCTTAGTTATTTACCTTTCTTCATTTATTTTTGTTATGTTTTGGTAGCATCCTTATTGAGATATAATTTACATAACCATACAATTCACCTATTTAAAGTACATATTTCAATGGCTTTTACTATATTCACAAAGTTGTGCAGCCATCATCACAATCAATTTTGAACATCTTCAACCCCACAAAAAGAAACTCTACACCTCTTAGCCGTTACCCCCAAGTCACTGCCCAACCCTAGGCAACCACTAATCTGCTTTCTTTTTTTTAATTATTATTTTATTTTAGATCCAAAGGGTATATATGCAGGTTTGTCACATGGCATATTGTATGATGGTAAGGTTGGGCTACTATTGAGCCCATCACCCAAGTGATGAGCATGGCACCCAGTGGGTAGTTTTTCAACTCTTACCCTCACGCTTCCCTCCTTCCTTTCTTTAAGAGTTCCCAGTGTCTGTTGTTCCCCTCCTTATCCCTGTGTGTGCCAAGGGTTTAGTTCCCATTTATAAGTGAGAATATGTGGTTTTCTGTTTCTGCACAAATCACTCAGAATGATGACCTCCAGCTACATCCATGTTGCTGCAAAAAACATGATTTTTCTCTTTCTTTTATGCCTGCATAGTATTCCATGTTGTATTTGTACCACATTTTCTTTAGTTCACCCCTGAAGGGCACATAGGTTTGTTCCATGTTTTTACTATTGTGGATAGTGTAGTAATAAACATACAAATGCAAATGTCTTCTTGGTAGAACAATTTATGCTCCTTTGGGTGTATACCCAATAGTGGGGTTGCTGGACCAAATGGTAAGTCTATTTTTAGTTCTTCAAAATGGAGGTATGCCCTTTAATGAGGCAATTAAAGTTAAATCAGGTCAAAAGGGTGGAGCCCTAATCCAATAAGACTGATTTCTTTACCAAAAAACATGAGGAGACACCAGAGAGCTCTCGCTTCATTCAAGCACTCACAGAGAAAAGGCCAGGTGAGGACATAAATGAGAAGGCAGTGACTGCAAACCAGGAAGAAAGGCCTCACCAGAAATCAACCTCTTGGACGTCCAGCCTCCAGAACTGATTTCTGTTGTTTAAGCCATCCAGTCTGTGATAATCTTTTATGGCAGCTGTAACAAACTACTATACTGTATATATTTGGTAAGATGGTCACATGGTAATTGCTAAGTAAAGTTTTATTGAACTAATCAGAGTGGGAAAAAAAGATCAAAGCATTTGGAATTACTATTAAAAAGAAGAAGCATATGCAACAATCAGTAAAATAGAATATTCTGTCTAGCATAAATAGGAAGTTTTGAACTCTGAATATTCCAAAAGTATTTATTGTTTGCAACCTTGGAAGATATTTCCCTTCAGGAACAGTGGTACTTATTGATCTTTTCATAGCCCATTCACTACTCCCATATACCTTTACCATGACTATTTTCTTCTTGGTGAAGTTTCAGTATAAATACTCTTCCCCATAGTGGCTTTTTTCTCTCATTATACTACCTAAAGTCGCCCCAGTCACTCTGTCTCATTACCCCAGTATATTTTCTTCATAGCATTTATCTCAATCTGAAATCATCTAATATGTTTGTTTTCCTTTTTACTTTTGTATCTTCTATGAAAATACACATTCTGTGTGACCTTGTTTTCTTGCTCACTGCAGTATTCCTAGCCCCTGAAAAACATCATAGGGCTCAATAAATACAATATGAGAGAAATATTTTTAGAACTGACTCAAGAAATCTTAAAACAAAATTCATGGCCCACAATATGGCATCTATTTTGTGAATTTACTTCAATGAGTTCAACATTTCTACCTACATTTTCTTCTAGTATTACTATGATTTCATCTCACCATGTTAAATACTTTGTAAGTTGTCTTTAGATCATATGTCTACATATCTTTGTAAATTGTCATAAACATTTTTTGGAGAGAGGCAGCATATAAACAAACAAACAAAAATCAAGGCTTATGCCCCAGATTTTTACTCAAAATGTGTTTACTCTGTAATGAATCGAAGTAGACCACAAAACAAGTATTTTGACTATATATGACAACTATGCAGTATATAATTTTTCCTAATGGATTAAATATATTAGTTTGATTTTTTCCAACTAGCATAGCCTGCTGTTGTTCTCTGCCACCTACCTCCTTCCATGATTCATTATGTGCATTTCTCTGCCCTGCTCTCTGTCCCACAGGGCTGACCTCCAGAGCCGTACTGCTCAGGTCCCCTTGCCATCTGGCTTCCAGTTGGATTCAGCCAATGGCAGGCAATGGCAAAAGAATGGAGGATGGGAGGAGATAGAAGTTGGGTATTTATCACCCTGGGCCAATGCCCATACTCTCTTCCTGCCTTGCCACTGGTCTGGCAGTGAGTACCTTGTGCTATGACCTTGGATTCCATCAGAATTTTTGTCTTCTACAACTCCAGCATCCTTTATATTTTAGGAATGTCATTCCTTCTCCTTACTCTCTCAGACTTAAGGATGGCAGTGGCTTCTCACTGTCGCAAATCCCAAGACATTTTACCCTCTTTGCTTCCTTAACCTTGCACCACTCCTGAAACTAGATCCTCCATTTACCTCTCTTTAGTTAAGCCCTTTGAGTATGTCATCTGTTTCCTGCCAGGAGGGAACCTGACTGAATCTAATAATGTGAAGTTCCCCAGCTGTGTTCTGGTGGAAGAGGGAATTTCTAATCATAGTCATTCAGTAAATATTTATTAAGAACATAAGATGTGCAACACACTGTACTCTTTGCTATAATAGCTACAAAGTTGCATAAGACATGATCCCTCTTTTCAAAAGAACATTTAAACAAAGGGGGAAATAACAAATTATTCTATGAATCCTGATGTTAAAAGCAAAGATTCTGTTCATCTCCTTTTGACTGAGATCCCAAAATCTGAGAACAAGGAATATTAATACCATTTCACAACAAAAAGAAAGATATGTCAGACTGTCCTTGCAGAACTTTCTAAAAGATGACCTCAAAAATATTAGGCAACTCTTAGCCATCACTCACCTTGAGAGTGCATAAGGATAGAGAAGGAGAAGATGTCAAAAGACACTCATTTGGGCCGACTGTGGTGTCTTCATAAATCTGAGAAGTTTGGGACCTATATCTAAATTATGCTTGAAAAAAATGCAAGTTGACTGGATCTTGTTGGAATAGCAAAAGAATGTACTGTACTTTCACCAGTGGTAGAGAAAAGGTATGTTTCCCTGGGACCATATGTGAACTCTGATGAAGTGATGTGACCTTGAATTGCCTTTAAAGAAACTATGTGCAAAATCTTAAACAGGGAAAAGTGGACCTGAAGAATCCAGAAATTGAGGAACTAGTAAACTGGGAACTGAAGCCAGAATGCCTAATGGAGGAATCTCTCAAGAACCTATCAGAGAAAGTATACACATTTGGACAGCTGTTCTCATGCACATTTACCAGCCAACTGTAGTTCTGTACCTACACTCACCTCTTTTCCCTGTCTCCATTTGCAATGGACTAACTGTTTACTTCTCCTTAAAATTCATGTATTAAAATTCTAATTTCTAAGATGATGGTATTAGGAAGTGGGGCCTTTGAGAGAGCTCTGCCCTCATGATTGGGACTAAGGTCTTCATAAAAGAGATCCCAGAGAGCTAGCTAGTCCTTTTACCAAGTAGAAGTATGAAGAAAGTTCCATCCATGAGCCAGAACATTGGGCCTCACCAGATATCCAATATTCCTTGATCCTAAACAGACTAAGACACCGTTCTACCCTAAGAAGAGCCCTGAGACCACATAATGAATAGAGATGGGTAGTAGAAAGATAAGGTGGGAAAAATAAGATTTCTCAGACTGAGCTGTGAGAGGAAAAAAAGTTTGAATTGGATGAAAGATTGAAGATTTAATATTAGATTGAGCTATAACTCAATATATATATTTTCCATATAACTAGAAAATGAGATAATTAGTTCACATTTGAAAATGAAGAGGAAGGATTTGGGTAAACCCTGATTACCACAGGATTGAGAAGAGATTCAACAGAGCATAAAGCAAATGCAGTGATAGGAAAGAAGGAACTTGCCTTTTGGTTAACCTCTATCTAATCCAGTTTAGTCAATAAACTCATTAATACTATAACTCAATAATACTATAATGTGATAGGAGAAAGATCTCAAATTCACATTTTGGCTTGAGTAAGACCATGTCTGCTCAGGTAACAGATATAACCATGCTAATTAAATTGATCAGTTCCTATTAACTTATTGGTCAAAATCATATACAAGATGAAAATTTTATTTTGTTTAGCTGAGAGACATTTTTTCACCATATTATCCAATGAACAAAGACTTCATTCAACTTGTAGCAAAATTTGTAGCAATATTTTAAAAATTAGCTTTGCTAACTCTGCTTTTGCATTTTCTTATATATCAACCCTCTCACATGGTTTTAATTTTTCTGGTCCCAGGACCTAGGAAATTCAAGCATAAGACATGCAACTTAGACATAGTACTGATAGAACTAATATAGTAGTAACAGAAGCAGTAACAGCAATAATAGTAATAATAGCTTTTAAAGCATTAGGTATTTATAATACTGCTAGGTGCTTTGTATGTGATATCTTTTAAAATTTCAAGATTGTTAGGAAATACTAGATAGTATTGTTTCAGTTTCTAGGCAAGTGCATATGTCCTTAAAAATCAGTCCCTAGCAAGAGAAAAAAGAACAGTTTTAAACTGTAGAAGGTTTTTAGTTTATAGCCAAGGCAGATTTCAATGGGATTACGTTTTATAAATTTTCTCTTTCCTAGCACCTGATTTAGACCATGAAGTAACTAATGTGGAGCAGACCATTCATTCAATAGGTATTTGTTAAATTAACTAATGATGAAAAATGTTGAAAGAATGTCTAGAAGATTGAATTTTCTGTATTTTGTAATAGAGGTTAAATAATATAAATATTCAAATCCTTGAAATATGCATATCTCAAGTAAATATAAATTCACATCCAACTATTTCATTCCACTCATTTCAGCACTATTTATTTGCTGCTAAAAGTGATAAACATTCAGCTCAGCACTTAAGGATATTAAAATCTTGACAATGATGATGCCCTAATTAAGGTTAATTTGGGATCTATTAAAATCTGATTGAAATTTTAACCCTGTGACAGAGATATTAATGTTCAGAAATATTTTTTTTCCAACCAGAAAACATAAGGCAACATAACAATAAGGGCCTGATTTAAATGAATGAAAACTGTGAAACTGAAGCATAGTGGTTTCTATTAACAGTGCTTAAGCAAATCTAATGGAAAAGTTATTTTGTACAGTTCCCAAAGCATAGCATGAAGTATCTGACTGTCTGTTCATTGCATAGATGAGACAAACATACACCCATCTAACTCAAAATTCAGCTCCATTTGTCATCTCCTATGTGGAGCCTTCAGTGACCTTCATAGACCAATGTGGTCACTCTATCCTCTTTGCTCTTGCAGAACTTAGTTTATATTTTTAAAATCAGTAAAGAGCTGGGCTGATAAAACAAAAACAAAAAACTTTAATATATATGAGGACAGGGCAACAATGCTCAATAGATTTTAGTCATCTCTAGAAGAGTGTCCTAGGTTCATCCTTAGATTTCATCTCTAGAACAGAATACACACAACATAAAGATTTCTATGAGAAAGAAAAAGGACGAGGAAGAGACAAACAGTCAGCTGTTGACTATGCATCCTTTTCCAAGAAAACCTGCACCTTGTATTTTGTTCAGGAGAGTGATATGAACAAATCCAAATACTAAAGGACTGTGGTGGCATTTGGGATATGATGTATGACTGTTAATGAATCTTAGATACAAATGTCTGTTTTTAAGAGATGGCAAATTTATGAACAAGGAATCAGTTTCAGCTGCAATGGCTATTGCTGGTAATTAGCAGAGTATGAAAGATGTGCAGGCCCTGGAGCCATTTCTTGCTTTGCAAATGCTCTTTCCCCTAACCCCATGGACTGCTACCCTCCTGTGCTGATTTTACCTTCCCTCAGTATTGGACAGTGGTGCAAAAGTTTTACATGAACACATCTATATATTTATTTAATTAGCTAACATTTCTAGCAGTAGGCAAACATTCTTGACAATGGTAATATTGGGAAATAGAAAACAGTCTAAATAAAGAGTGATCCTCTGAGCTCAAAACATAAACATTCGACTGGGTGTAAGAAGGGCTGAAAGTAAGAAAATAATCATGTACATTTCACTGGATTCTTCCTAATGGGGATAATAAAACCAAATATCCAATTGTACTTTAGAAATAGCAGTGGGTTTGTGGGAAACCTTTTAAAATAATTTTACACTTATGGTACACCACTATTTTTATAATAAAGTGCCATCTCTATTTGCAAACAGAGAAACAGAAAAAAACATGCATCAGCCGGCAGTGGACTCAAATAAGAGTCTCAATTATTTCAAATTTTCATGGTTTATCACAGAGTTTAGTTCTATGCAAAATTCTTTGATTGGTAACAAAGACAACTGAATTGGACCCAAGTCTTTTCACTAAAGCATTGACACTTTAGATGTTTAATTTTTAATCTCTTAACCATGGGTTCTTCCTTCTGCATTTGGGAATACTATGTTGTAGAATTTGGGGAATAATTTGTAACAGTATATGAAAAGCACTCAGTTACAGTGCCAGGTAGCTGTAGTCTTCAACAAATTATAGTAATAATTATGGTGGCTATCTTAATTCGCACTGGAAAACAATCACATCTTTTAGTCACATCTGATTCAACAAAATGGTCTGGAGAAACAGTGCCTAAGGGACTCACTTAGTAGATAAGATCTGAATTCAATGGTTCTCTAGGCTGCAATTTTGATGGAGACATGCCCTTAGGTTGCCTCAATGGAATAGTTATAGCTATTACAGGGATTCCCAATAAATAATAAAGTGTGGCTGATACAAAAGTAATTTATATTCATGGATTAGCTGGGTACATAGGTTTAATAATATTGACATTACTATAACATGCTTAATAGCACATTGTCATAGTATCATCTGTTAAGTATTTCTTATCAATGCATTTCATATCCTGCCTAATAATAATTTGTTAAAGGCAACGTAGCTGCACATATTAATTCTTTCGTAAATGTGAACATCACATTCTTGAATGGCACGTGACTTAATTCATGATAACTTGGGTTGTGAGTACATGAATAAAAACTCAGCCTCATCTGAATGGAAAGATTGCAAATTTGTAGCCTTATTAGTAGTTGGGAAATTGAAATGTGGAAGGAATGACAACTGCTAAGATCGACAGTAGAAAACACTTGACTACATGCAGGGTAACTGTCTTGTTTCACCTTGCCAGTCATCCCATGTTGCTTCAACCTCTGACTCTGAAATGTATTGCAAGATGGCTGGGAATAAAACAAAGCTATGACCCTTTTCCTCAGCTACTTAGATTATATTTACTTATTCATTTCACCTTGTCTAGTTCAAAATAAAATTGGTAGAGCTCAGCCATTTTTGTCTGCCTTACTTATAGGAATGCCTTACGTTTCATTTGCTTATTCAATAAGCATTTACTGATCACCTGAAACTCACCTAGCACTGAATTAGACACTGTAGATCCAAGTTAAAAGACAGATTTCCTATCCACAAAGCACTATAATCAAGAATAGAAATTATATAACAAATTAGAAATTGAAGATAAAGTTCATGGGCAAACTGCAGCAATAGCTGTCAAAGCTTCTAACTCCAAAAATTCAACTACTTATGATTTTTTTAAAAACCTCGTTAGGCAGTTTGTCTGCCTTTTCAGTAATGTTATTGCCCATCAAATGCAATGAAATGTATGGTTATATAAGGATGCTTTAAATGGTTGGTGTTAAATGTGGCGGGCAAGCCTGATTTTTATTTTCCTTATTACTTATCTTAGAAATCTTGCTAAAACCCAGGAGATAGCTCTTTCGTGCCACGAATATTCTCATTTTTAAATAGTTAAAATCCTGTAGCACTTGTGGTTTTGCATACTTTATACAAATTGTCTTCTTTAATGAAACTAATAATTGTGAGACTTCAATAAAACCATTTAGAAACATGGTGAACACATTCAATTGTGATGTCCCCATTTTATTGAAAAGCATCAACTGAGAGACAACAAATTGTTTCTCTTTCTTTTATTTGTGCATGCCGATTATGTCTTTACTGCTATCCAGGTAGTGTGAGCCACGTGAAATAAAGAGTCACATCCTGTTATTTGTCTCTCTTTTGTTCTCCTCTCCTCTCAGACAGTTATTGGTCTTCTAGCTTTTCAATTAAAATTATTTGCCAAAAAATAATAAGTTAGCCTTAAATTTCATGTTGATATTCAAGAGACCAAAAGTAGCCAAAGCAATCTCAAAATAAAAACAAAAAAGTTGGACAATTCAAAATTCCCCATTTTAAAATTTGCTACAAAGCTATAGGAATTAAGACGGTATGGCACAGGCATAGGAATAAACATGTAGATCAATGAAATATAATTGATAGTTCAGATATAAACCATCACATTTACTATCAATTGATTTTTTTTACAAGGGTGCCAAGACAATTACATGAAAAAGTCTTATCAATAAAGGGTGCTAGGACAATTGGATATCTACATGTAAGAGAGCAAAATTGGACCCCCAACCTCACATGGTATATAAAAATTAACTCAGATTGGATCAAAGATCTAAATGTAAGAGCTAAAACCATAAAACTCTTAGAGAAAACATTGAGATAAATCTTCATGACTTTGGATTAGGCAATAATTTCTTACATGTACCCCCCCCCAAAAAAAACACAGGCAACAAAAGCAAACATATATAAACTGAACAACTTCAAAATTAAAAACTTTTGTGTCAAGACACAATCATAAAAGTAAAAAGATCATCTACAGGATGTGAGAAAATACTTGTAAGTTATATACCTGATAAGGATCTTATCTTTAGAACATAAAAAGAACTTCTACAATTCTATAATAAAAAGACAACACAATTTTTTAAATGGACAAAGGATCTAAATAGACATTTCTCTTGTGAAGATAAACAAATAGCTAATAAATACATGAAGAGGTATACAATATCATTAGTCATCAAAGAAATGCAAGTCAAAACCACAATGAGATACCATTTCATATCCAACAGGATGGCTATAGTCAAAACGACAGTACTGACTATTGGTGAGAATATAGAGGAAGTGAATTCTCACACACTGCTGGTGGGAATATAAAATGGTGCAACTGCCTTGAAAAACAAAGCAGCAGTTCCTCAATGGTTGAACATAGATTTACCAAATGATCTAATAATTTAACTTCTCTGTATACACTTGAGATAAATGAAAACATGTATCTACACAAAATCTTGTATGTGAATGTTCATAATAACATGATTCACATTACCAAAATGTGAATCCAAATGTCCATAAACTGATTGATGACTTCTTCCACTCATTATCCTGTTTTCAATGTTTATCCATTTTATAACATATACTAGTACTTTATTTCTTGCTATTGATGAATAACATTCCAATATGACATTCAAGTGTGAGCAGCCAATCAGGGAAGAGGCTAACAATGAGAGCAGAGCACTGGTAGCCAAGTGAAGAAAGCTTCTAAAGATGAAGGAATAATCAACTATGTTCAATGATACTGACAGGTTGAATAAAATTAGTACAGAAAATTGACCACCAGATTTGCCAGCACGTTGACTTTAATAGAGCTCTTTGAGTAAAATGGAGACAGAGTTGAAGAGAGAAGGCAGGGTGGAGAAAACCGAGACAACAAGCATTGCCCAATCTTCTAAGGACGTTTATCATAAAGAGGAGCAGAGAAATACTGTAGATGCTACAGAAAATGTGTGGTCAAGTGTGTGCTTTTGTAATTTTTTAAAGAGGGGCAATATTATGGCATGTAGGACACTAATGGAACAACCTAGAAAAGTTGGAGAACTTGATGGTACAGGAGAGTTGCTGATAAGTTGATATATAAGATGATAAGAGAATGTAGACTTTCTCTTCTGGTTGCTTCTGTTTTTATCAATGGAATATAAACATGCTACCAAGCTGAGTGAGAGGAGGAAGGAATATTGAAATTTCCAGGTGTGAAACAATCATCTGGACAGTGGGAGAGTGGACTGAATAGGGAAATAACTAAGAAAACTTAATAACATTGACAGTCACTCTCAAGGAACCATCTGTAATTTGTGGTCACACATTTGATTTGAGGCCAGACATTATCATTATTTGACTGTGATTGCCACATTATATCCCTTGAATGTCAGCATATAGCAGGAGGAAACTTAAGAGTTTAACAAAGTTGAGTTTTTACCAGGCGCATAACACAGAGGGGGAAAGAAAATAATTTAGAAATTTTGCAAGGGAATATGGTAATGATGAATAAGAAGGACCACACAATCTGAGATATGAGGATAAAAGGGAAGTGATAAACAGTGAAAAAGCAATGGGGTCAATGAATTGGAGGTCCTGGTTTGGTAAATAATTATGGAAATAAAAGAATGTAAGATGGAATTATAGTTGATAACAAAGAGTACGATGATTTAAACTGAGCAGCAGGAAATCCTGCAATTACTGGTGATGACTTGGATGAGGGTAAGACCTTGGGAGTGGGTGGCTGAGGTTAATGGAAAACAAGATCAGTGAAGGTGAGTAAGCCAATAACTGAGAGAGTAGAGCTCATTTAAAATGGATCATCCATGGAGATATTGAAATCACAAAGGCAAGAAGAATAATGATCTCAAAATGGCCAGTGGAGGGAATACCAACCACTATTTGAGAAAACTCAAGGGGGGCATCACTGTTAGAACCAGCAGATTTGGGAAACAGCAAGATGGTGAAGAAAATATTCCGAGAAAAGTCTAAGGATACAAGAGATTTTCCAAAAACTCTAGGTCAGAATATATGCTTCAAATAGGGAAATGTTTGGGATGCTGGGGAAAGTTAGGCGATGAGGTCAAAATGGCATATACAGAGCTTTTAAAGACGTTCAATTTGTGTGGCTAGCTCAAGCTTACAAACTGAGTTTACTATCACATGTGTGACTGGCTTTCCGCAATTCATACAATAGTTTGGAATCCATAAGACAATATAAGTATATAAAATCTCATTTGCCATCAAAAGAAAAGTTTTCAAATTTAACCATTTTATTTTGTGTTTGTGCAGGGAGATGAATCAGAACACCTGATCTTGTTGTGCTGTGAGATGCTGTATTGATTAGCATTATTTTCATTCCTTTTGCGTATAGCCAAGAGCTTTTTTTCCTCGCACAGAATACATAAGGACTGAGTATCTGTTTGCCAACGGACCACTGGATGGGATGAAGACAGCTCATTCTTTATTCCACTTCGATCTCTGGCCTGTCTGATGGTACTGTCAACAAGGGGGTGACACAATGCCAAGTATCGTTGTGATTTTTATGACCTGGACATCTGTCTGGTATGTACTAGACTAGGACCACAAGTTCTGTCACAGAGGCCATGGAAAAACTGCCAGATGGTAATGAATTTTAGCCACTGCTGACTTCAGCTGGAAACAAACAAATGACCTAAGGGGACCAGATTCCATATCTCACTTCTAATCCTTTCAAGCTAACCAATCCTTCCAAGATATGATTACAAATGCAACATTCGTGTGAAACAAACGAAGCTGTGGAGTAAGGTACATAATTTGGACAGCATAGCAAATATAAAACACTTTACGGGCAGATATTGAACCAAAAAAAAATTTTTTTTTTTTTACAAACCTTTATATTTCTTTTCCTTATCAAAAAAAGCCAAAAACAGGAATAATGAAAATTTGCCACATTTATTTTCCTATTTTGTTTACCCCAAAATAGAAAAGATTATCACAACCATTATTGCCTCACTCAAAACAGTCATAGATTAATGAATTTTTAAAATGACACACTTTTTTTTTACAAAGATTATAGCCAAAGGATAGATTATTTTATTCTGACATATATATATTCTAATAGAGTGTTTTTTGTTTCGCTTTTGTTTTCATTTTTGTTTTAGTTTCATTTGTTAACTTTTCCAAATGTTAAATACCTCAATAATATAGTAAATGGAAATGACTGTTTTTACAGGGGCTTATGTTCATGGTAACGAATCTTAGTTGGGTGGTAGAAGAGATTAGACTGGGTTTATACTGAACCACAACCTTGTTATGTTCAAAATTATGAGACCTTACTAACATGAAATTGAATTTCTATATATTTATTTCTTTCTCCCAGAAATGAAAAGAGAAAAATACTACCTCATTTGTGGTCATAATTAGTTGGTGTTTCAACTAATTAGCTCCAACTAATTAGTTAGTAAATTAAAAGTTATTGTAATAGTAACTTTTTGATCTTTGAATTCACTTTCTGGACTTAAATCCATATAGCAAATTGTGTGAGATCTTGGTAGGAACAACTGTGCAGAAAGGATGTGGTAGACACAGTATAAACAGAACCAATTTTCAGTCACTTTCCTTTTAACATACTGTCCAAATGTGAGGACGTCAAGTCCTCTCTTCCATACACCAAGTGGGGCTATAATGGAAACTTTTTCTGGACAAAAAATTATGGAAAGCCTATGACAATAAATTCTTTCTCAGTGTTCGGCTATTAGAAATTTTGATGAGAGTTCAGTATGAAATGCCGGTTTGGAGGCTCCTTGTTTTAGGGGTAATATAGAGAAGTGAAATAAAATGATATCAAGTTATTAAGTAGAATCAGCGAAGAGGAAAATAAAAGGACAGCTAAGAGGAAAATAAGAGAACAGCTATGAGGAAAATAGTTGCACAACTATCTGTATGTGTAGAATTCCTTCCCCAAAACTCTTCGGGGCATTTGTTTTATTTTGTTTTGTTCTTTGCTATATTAACCTTTCTATATTTGGTTGTGTTTATATCATATTTTATCAAATCAAAGACTCAATTTTAAGATCCACTGTATTTTATATATTTCTAAGGAAGAAGAAACATTTTGCCATTTAAGCTATGGCAAAATGTTGCTATCAGTTAAGATTAATTTTGATTATAGAGTGTTAGAATATATAAGGCAAGAAATGAATTCTTAGAATCAAAGTCATAGGAAGTCTTATGATGAGCCACTACATTTTATCCTTCCAGATGAGTTATAAATGCCTGGAAGACAGGAACTGTGGTCTCATCCATCTCACTGGTGCCTTTCATAGGGTCTTCTATGCAACATATACTCAATAAATATGTGTAAAATGAAGAAATCCCTAAGAGAAGCTACTTCAATAACAATGAAGTTACAACAAGAACATTGATTCTGGTTTTTTGTTTTTTTTTTCTCCAACTAACCAGTAAAAGAATTTAGGAAGTCAACCAATCTATTAAAAACAATCATTAAGTATTAGACGGTTAACTACCCACAAGTAGGAATATTTCTAGGGGAAGTAAAAGAAATAAATAAAAAGAATAGTCTTAAAAACTTAGAAAGCTAATAATATAGGAGACTAAATAAGTATTATATGAAAGGAAACCAAAAATATATCAACTATTATGCAAGAGAGTGCAAAGAAGAGTGACATGGACTCATGTGTTACATATAGACAGTGGTTGTCAAAATTATTGAGGATCCCATAGAACTTTCTTTTATATAGATATATCTATTGATATTTTCCATATTAAAAGTTAAAACAAAATCTTAAAAATTTAATTAATTCATTTAAAATAATTTGAAAATCATTACATGCTAATAGTAATATTGTATTTCAAGGAAAAAATAGTTATATCTGTCAAAACAAAAAATAAATAGAATTCACATCATTTGACTTTTTAAAAATCTCTTTGATGTCTAAGTTAATGAAAGTCAGGTGAATTTTTATATCTGCTTCTGAATTAATTGTTGCAATACCATACATTATTAGCCTCTAGAAAACGCTGTGCTATACTCATGAAAGAATGAGAGAACAAATGCCAAATGATACCTTAATATGATCATAAAAACAGTTTTGATCTTGCTGATGTCCCGAGAGGATTTGGGAGCCACAGGATCACTGATTGGAAATTCCTCACATGGGAAGTCAGGACAGATGAGACAGGAGGGAGAGTGATATTGATACGACTTTTTCAGGTCAGCCTGGGCTTTGAGAGTGTCAGCTTAATGGGTGGGAAGTCAAGCCCCAGAGAGGGTCGTCTTGAGGGGCTGGTAAGCCTAGCCCCAGAAGTGTTGGCTCTAAAGGGCTGGCAAGCCAAGCCCTGAAAGTGTTGCTGGTTCGGTGGACTGGCAAGCCTAGCCCCGAGAGTGTCTCAATTTTGGAGTTTTGCCTTCCTCCAGCAGTTCTGGTTCAGCCCGCTGGCAGGTGAGCCAGCTTTTGGGGTACATGGCTCTTTGGCTCCAATGATCTTCTGCAGCTCTTCAGGTTGAAGTTCTTGTCTCACGCCCAGGAAGAATGAGGGACTTTGACAGCCAGAAAGTGAGAAAGCAGGATTTATTGAGAGGACAGAAAAGCTCCCACAGTGGGAGAAGACTTGAGAGAGTTGCTGATGTGGAGCTGAAACCTGGTGCTTATATAGTCCTAAGACTGAGCCGATTGGCTAGCACTAACTGTGAGCCAATTAGTTTATACTTAGCTGTTCTGATTGATCAGTACTAAGGACCAATTGGCAGAAGGTAGGGCCTAATGGTGAGCTGATTGGTTACTTTTTTATCCCAGCAGTGAATACTTAAGCTCAAGCTTGAGAGGCTTGCAGGGAGCTTGTTCACGGAGCCTGAGAGGCCTGTGGGGATTTCACTTCATTGTTACCGAGGACCTGAGGTCTGTCTGCCTAGCCTTTCTCTAGCTAGCTCCTGTCTCAATATACATAGGAACACACCCCACACACCCCCCCCACCACACACACAGCTTTCTATACCTGCTATTATTTTTTAGTAGGATGGTAAACTGGAATTCAGAAGATGGATAGTTAGCATATGGATGTCTAGATCAGAGAGAATGGAATGTTCCATTTCAGTGCTATGTCCAATGATCCACTTTAGGTCTCACTGTACTTGCCCTACGAAAATATTTGGCACCGTTGATCAGTCTCTCCCCTTTTAAAATTATCTTTATTGGGCTATCAATCAGAATGCTGATTTCTTACCTGATCACTCTATTTCCGTCACCTTTGCTGGCTCCTGCTTTTCTCTCGGAGCAATTACTGCTGAGGTTCTCCAAGACACGTGCCCTGTCCCTTTCTCTAGTCCATCTGCACTTACTTTCTAAGCAAACTTACCCCATCTCATGGGCTGAAATAGCATCTCTGTGCTGATGAATCCCAAATTTGCATCCCTAGACTTGAACAACTAGCTGCCTATTTTATATATCTACCTGAATATCTAATAACAATCTTCATATGTCTAAAAGCCACCCCCATCTCCATCTTACTGAGTCCCCTTCCTATTCCTTGATTCCTTCCTGTTCTAATGTACAGGATTCCTCAGCCTTTTAACATACCAGGCTGCTTCTTGCACAAGACCTTTCCATAGCTCCTTTCTCCACCTACAGTGCTTGAAAGGAGGGAACCTTAGACATTTAGAATATAACGTAGCCGGGCTCGGTGACTCAGCCTGTAATCCCGCGCCTTTAGGAGGCTGAGGTGAGTGGATTGCCTGGGCCCGCGGGTTCGAGACCCGCCTGGGCAATTTGGCTAGCCCTCATCTCTACAATAAATCAAAAAATCAACCGGGCGTGGTAGCGCATGCCTGTAATTCAGGATACTCGGAAGACTGAGGCGGAAGGATCGCCGGAGACCAGCAGGTCGAGACTGCGATGGCCGGGAGCGGCCACTGCACTCCAGTCTGGGCGACAGAGTGAGACTCCAACTCAAAAAAAAAAAAAAGAAAAAAATATAATGTAGCCAATTTTAAGTCAGCACAACCATTTTGCTTGGGCCTTGCCCCTTGACATCCCCTTGTTGCAGTTTGCACTGCCCACACAGACGTTGATTTTACCCTTTAATCATTAACAAGAAAAATACTTTAGTTTTAGAAATGGTAATTACACAGAAACTCTTAAGCATTATCCGGTCTTGCTAACTATCTATCTTTTAGGTAATCGGATTGATACATTGTTATTGGCCACCCATGATGACTTCCAGCACACCGCCAGGAGGCAGGTTTATTGGTGTATTGTTATCATACGACCATGACAACCTCCAACCCACCACCCTGAGATCATGAGACGTTGATGTCTGTGATGTCAAGATACTAGATTCTTGTAACTACTATGGAAACCAAAGAATACGACTTTGGACACTCCTTTTGGTCCAGACCTCCTCCAGGTCTAAGCCCCACTTTATTTTATTATTTATTTTTCTATTTATTTTTGTTTATTTGTTCGAGTCTCACTCCGTCACCCAGGCTGGAGTGCAGTGGCACACTGACAGCCATCCCAGCGTCGACCTGCTGGGATCCAGCGATCCTTCCGCCTCAGCCTTCCAAGTAGCTGAAACTACAGGTATGTGCTACCAGTCCCCCAGTAATTTTTTGATTTATTGTAGCGAGGAGGTTCCTCTGCCAAGTTGCCTGGGTTGGTCTCAAACCTGTGGGCTCAGGCAATCCACTCACCCCGGCCTCCCAAAGTGCTGGGATTACAGGCTGAGCCACTGAACCCGGCTCCCTCTTTGCTTTAAAGGCCCTTAAATACACCTAGTTTCCAGCCTTCACGTGCCACAGCCCCCTTTCCATCTGTGAAAGGTGAACTTTACTTCTTTCTACTTTCTTCTCTGTTGCAATCTTGCATTATTCCTGCGGCACTCTGCCTCGGTTTACCCTTTCAGTGCTCTTCCTCCAATTGTGCCTGGACTCCCAGTTGAATCTTTGATGTCACATTCTCAGCCAGACCTATTTAAAAACCACAAGCTTATTAAAATTTGCAAGTCTGTCCTCTCTACCTTTTCCTGAAATTGTCTGTCTTTCTTAGTATCTATGTTACTCTATTATAGCATGTATTACATAGTAAAAAGTTATGTAATCATTTAATTAGGTTTTTTTTTCTCTTGAACTCCAGTTTGTATATTTTTCTACATAAGCTCCATAAAGGACACAAATATTTGCTTTATTCACTGTTGTATATACTCCTAGGTCATAGAACAGCACCCAGTAGGTGCTCAACTGTTTGTTTAATGTATACATTTTTTTTTCTTTTGAGTCAGGGTCTCACTCTCTCACCCAGGCTGAGTGCAGTGGAAAAATAGATTGAGAAGGACTGGAATTACCTTCTATGATGGGTAGCAAATTTTTTGTTTAAGTTATATTTTGGTTTTGCCAATTTGCTAAAAACAATGCTGGCAACTGGATTTTTAAAAAATGTCTCTATGGTTTGCTGTCTTATTGCAAAGTATTTTCCAGTTGTCAATATAGTTACGTTTTTCAATAAGAGAAAATCTGCAAAGCCAAGTTTGAAGGTTAAAAACTCAGTAATGAATGTTCTTGGTCTTGTGGGTTATCTCAGATCCTTAGCATTATTTTAATGTCATTTTTAATGTGAATTTCCATGCTATTTTAATTCATTAGTCATGGGCTATCATTTTTTGAAGTAATTACTATAATTTCATCAAATGACATAATTATAGTAAATACTTTGATGTAATTACCATAAATATGGAAAGAGACACCCAAAGGTGTAATAATGTCACAAACTAAGATATTTATGATGTGTAAAGACAAATTATGATGACATTTATGACATGTAATAACATCACTGAGTTCTGTGTTTATGTTGTATAAAGAATAATGATATAAATAGAATGTGAAATTACATCATGTAGATTAATTTCTTTTATAAATAGTATAGAAACTTGAGAGTCTACATGGCCTCAGGTTCAGATGAATAGATCATTGCCACTTTTTAGCATTTTTTTCCTTTGTGCCCTAATAAATGACTATGCTATTTTTGGGGGGGGGGGAAGTATTTTCCTTCTGAAAGTAAGGACATAGACACCAAGCAGAAGCACAAAATGAGAGAGCACACTTAGTCCTTGAAAAAAATATTCATTTGAGGAGTTGAAAATAGCTTTATATATGGTTGGAGGAAAAACCAATGTTTAGTCCATACTGTTAATTCAGACTAACAAGTCACTTTAGTATTTTCTTAAAAAGGAATCAGCTTGACCATTTGGCACTTACAAAGTAGACACCTATTTAATTGAAAGATTTCTTCTCTTGTCAGATTAAGTCTTGGGTTCATAAAGAAGTAACTTGACATTTATACATTCTACCTATTGGAATAATGTAATATAGTTTTTTGTTTTTTGTTTTCAGAAAGTAGGATTTATTGAGCATACAGAAAAGCTCCCACAGTGGGAGAGGACCTGAGGGGGTTAGCTGTAATATAGCTTTTAATAAAAATAAAAGAACCTAAGGCTGAAAACAAAGCTTAATTTTGTGAACATTTTAGTTCTTGTTAGACTGAGGCAGAGAAGAACTTTAAAAATAATTTCTACTGCATGGTTATAGCTTAGGGCGAAAAGGATTATGGGCATTAATTACCTTATTTATGGTAATATTTGTGATCAGTGTCTTCTTGTATACAAGAGAAATTCAATGTCAGAGAAAAAGAGCCTTTTCCTAATGTATTAGCCAAAGGATTTATTTGAGTATTCACTTGATCCGATTATATCTTGAGTCTAGAATTTATTAGTCTGAGTTAGGCATTCTTTTTTTCTACTCTATAGTACAGTTCAAAATCCTCTTCCCATTCCACAGGTTTGATACTCCCTCATGTCCTTGATAATGTTTTAGGGCATGATAATTTTTTCTTCAGAGACATTTAATACCAGGTGGGTGCAGTGATAATTTTGTTATGCATTTTACCACTTTTTGCCATGGAGTGCCCAAGCTCCATTAAGTAATAACAAGTAAATTACGTCTGTGTTTTATTTGGAAAACCAGTCAGACCCCAAGAGTCACTTCACAGATTACACTTTCCTTGAAGGTTTGTTGACTACAAGCACTTTGGATCTTAATTTCTGAATTTGTAAGTGTTCTTCACTGCAAAAAACAGACTCCACTCCAGCTTGTTAAAGCAGTAAATAAAGATATCACATCATATTCTGGAGTTCACATAATCATGATGAGAGCCAGCAAATTAGTCTCAGACATCACACTATCAGGAAAAAATTCCAAATAATGCCATTGAAAGTATGATACCGCTTTCACCCTTGGAAAATTACCTCTGCCCCTGCTATATCTGATAGTTCAATGTTCCTGTGCCATGTTCCTCTATACATGTCAACAAAACGGTTGCTGAACATGCCTTATTTCTCACATTGTTCTTTGCTGTAGGGAAATCATTGTCTTTGTTTCATCGGATGGCTAGAATCTAGGTCACATGACTATGCATCTCCTACATAGGAGACAATTGTGAGGTATTGGCTTCAGACTTAAAGAAGAGCACCTTATTCAACCAATGGTTCTGGGAAAATTGGATAACTATATGCAGAAAAAATAAAACTTGATCCCTATATCTCACCATGTACAAAAATTATCCTAAGATAGATTAAAGACATAAATGTTAGACCCATAAACATAAAAATCCTAGAAGAAACCCAGGAAAAACTGTTCAGTACATTGGCCTAGGCAAATAATTTATGGCTAAGACCCCAAAAGCAAATGCAGCAAAAGCAAAATTAAACAAGAGGGGTTTAATTAACCAAAAATCTCTGCACAGCAAAATAAATAATCAACAGAGTAAATAGACAACTTACAGAATGGGAGGAGATAGTCACAAAGTATACTCTGACAAAGGACTAACATCCAGAATCTACACATAATTCAAACAAATCAGCAAGAAAAAAGCAAATAGCCCATTAAAAACTGGGCAAATGACATGAAAAGACACCTCTCAAAAGATATACAAATGGACAAGAAACATATGAAAAAATGCTCAATATTACTAATCATCAGGGAAATGCAAATTAAAACTACAATGAGATGCCACCTTACATCAGTTAAAATGGTCATCATTTAAAAAAATCAGAAGACAACAGATGTTGACACAGATGCAGTGAAAAGAAAACACACACTGTTGGTGAGATTGTAAATTAGTACAACCTCTAAGGAAATTGGTATGGAAATTTCTCAGAGAACTAAAAGTAGATCTACTATTTGATCCAGCAATCCCACTACTAAGTATCCACCCAAAGGAACAGAGGTCATTATTTTTAAAAAGACACCTGAACTCAGATGTTTATCACAGCACAATTCACAATTGCAAAGATGTGGAATCAACCTAAATGCCCATCAGCTGATCACACACACACACCACAAAATGGAATATTATTCAACCATCAAAAAGAATGAAATAATGTCTTTATCTGCAAATTAGACAGAACTGGAGACCATCAACCGAAGTGAAATAACGTAGGAACAGAAAACCAATTACTGCACATCCGCACTTGTAAGTGGGAGCTGAACTAAGGATCTGCAAAGGCACAGAGAATGACATAATGGACCCTGGAGACTCAGAAAGAGGAGGGTGAGAAGGGGAGAGGAATGAAAAGTCACCTATCGGTACAATGTGCACAAGTGGGGGTGGTGGGTACACTTAAAGCACAGACTTTTTCACCACTATACAACGCATCCATGTAACCAAAAGCCATCTGTACCCCCTAAAGCTATTGAAGTTTAAAAAGACCAAAAAAAAAAAAACAACAAAACCTCGAAGAACTCATAATGTGGAAATCTATCCTAAAATATAAGAGTGGTTTTCATAAAATTGTGGACTGGCATAGCTTTTTGCAAATGCTCCTTAATTTATGAAGGGGTTATGTCCTGACAAATTCTTTTTTTTTTGAGTTGGAGTCTCACTCTGTCACCCAGACTGGAGTGCAGTGTCCACTCCCGGCCACCGCAGCCTCGACCTGCTGGGCTCCGGCGATCCTTCGCCCTCAGCCTTCCAAGTAGCTGGAACTATAGGCACGCGCTACCACGCCCAGCTAATTTTTGACTTATTGTAGAGATGAAGTCTCGCCAAGTTGCCCAGGCAGGTTTCCACCCGGCGGGCTCAGGCAATCCACTCACCTCAGCCTCTCAAAGCACGGGATTACAGGCTGAGCCACCGAGCCCGGCTGGCAAACCCATTTTAAGTTGAAAATATCACAAGTTGAAATGCATTTAATATGATCAACCTGTCCTAAAGTTGAAAAATTGTAAGTCAAACCATCATAAATTAAAACAGAGGTCACGTCTTGATAAACCCTATGTATAGTCGAAAAATCATTAAGTTGAGTCGGAGTAAGTTGGGGGTGATCTGTACATGTTCACTACATCTGGGAAATGCTCTGGGGGACCTAAGGTTTAGAAAACATGTGGTGATATTTTAAACTGCTCCTGAACGCTACCACTCAGATTTAGTTTACCCTTTCATTACTTTACAATGACACTCTTCATACTTTTGAGTTTATCTCCCTATGTCTCAGTAACTCTGCCTCTTACAATCAGATTGTGGTGATGAAGAGGAGAATGCAAACGGACCCTTATCTGAACGGTTACTATTTGCTCAAGTAAAACGTTATTCTAAAAACTAAATGCCATTGCACTTTACTAAGTTGCATCTGTTTCAACTTAGACTGCTTTCCTTTCTCCTTTATTTGAATTGAGAGCTCACTTTGTCACCCTGCCTGGAGTACAGTGGCATGGAGGATCATGACTCACGGCAACCTCAACCTCCTGGGCTTAGGAGATCCTTCTGCCACAGCCTCTTGAGTAACTGGGACTATGGGCATGCACCACCCGCAACCAGTTAATTTTGTGATTTTTTTTTTGTAGAGTTGAAGTCTCGCTATGTTGCCCTGGTTGATTTTGAAATCTTGGGCTCAAGCAATCCTCTCGCCTCAACCTCCCAAAGTGCTGAGATTACAGGAGTGAGCCACCAAGCCCAGCTAGAATGTTTTTGATTTCTACTAAATTCCTAGGGATCACTATAATTTATCTGCCACAGAAGTGACCAATTTTATATAATAGGAGTTCAGTCACAGTTTCTCAAAATGATTTGGGCAGGCAGGAGAGTCAGTACCAGCCTCTCACTGGGATAGCCCTGCTCATTAGATCTTTTAAGCCAATGGTTTTCATTTAGGAAGAGAGAGTCACAGACTTAGGATCACCCCAAAAACAAGTGTCCACGGTCAGCTAAGGACCCTATTTTTGAGCAAAGTTGCCCTCTAGTTTAGCTCAAATTTATGTAGTTTTCCCAATAGAGAAGTTCACCTCACAATCCTTCATACTGTGAATAATGATAGACTGAAACACAAGCAAAACAAAAAAAATAATCCTCACAAAATGTATGAAATTGTCCAGATGTTTGGGTGTCAGGTAAATCATTACAGTTTGACAGAAATTTAGTCTACTATAACACAAGGCTTACTTTAATAAAATCTAGCTAAGCAGGTGGGGAATGAAAGAGTAATTCCTTATCAGGGTATTGACAAGTGAATAGCTGAATGTATTTATTTAGCAAAGAGATGGCATAGACAATGCAAGAATGTGCAAGTAAAACTGGAGAGTACCCCCCAAAATCATATTTTTAGTGATTGTTAGTTTTTTTCTAGCAGAATAATCTCTTAAGTCTACTATTGGTATTTCCAGGATAGATTTGAAAAGTGATGGACACCTAAGTCCAAATTCATTTTGCCTGATTTTTTCTTAAAAAAAAAAAAAAAATACACATCAACTGGGCACAGTGGATCATGCCTGTAATCTCAGCATTTTGGGAGGCTGAGGAAGGATTGCTTGAACCCAGGAGTTTGAGACCAGGCTAGGCAACAAAGCAAGACTGTCTCTACAAAAACATAAAATAAAATAAGCTGGAAATGGTGGTGTGTACCTGTAGTATCAGCTACTTGGAAGACTAAGGCAGGAGGATCACTTGAGCCCAGAAGTTCAAGGAGACAGTGAGCTACGATTGTGCCACTGTACTCCAACCTGGGCTTCAGAGCAAGACCTATATCAAACAAACAAAAACAAAAAAACTGCATTGCATTAATAGTTTTTTATCACTTTTTATTCTTTGCCACTAAACCTAAATGGTATAATTATAACCAGCTCTTTTACTTTCCATTTTATTCCATTTTAAATTAGTTTCGTAGCATGGAACTGATTTGAAGTTTTGATTGAAGGCTTCGCTTTCTCTAGAACCATTTTAACGAAAAGATGAATGAGAAGACTTTAATGAATGGGAAGACTTTCTTGAGCAGATTAGTTAGGGCAATGTATACAACCAAATCTGAACATTAAATATCAAGGGTGCTGCAGTGAGACATCAAGCAGCCCAGAATGGTTGGTGTATTTAGGACCTATAAGTTCTGAAACTGACTCCATTCTACCTTCCTGTGTGTTGCCCTGGACAGATCATCTAACCTCTCCTACTTCTGTTTCTATCATCTATTGAATTAAAGATTGTGGAACAATATGCTTGTCAAATTACCATGATATGATAGGAATATGTTTGAAACTAGTAGAAAGTGTTTTGCCCATCTCCTCAGTAAAATGAAAGAAGCTCCTATTGTGTTTTAAGAGTGAACTCAATTGCCTGATTTATGCTGTCACATGTTTGCAAAGAGTGTAAATTGATTTTCACTCAAAACAAACTGAAAAGTCAAAGTACTTGCCAAACTCGAAATCACTAACCTGTCTGGAAAATCTCACCCAAACCCATGGAGTCTGAGGGACTATAAATGTTAAAATCAGGTGCTTATAGAGAAAAATTGTGGCCAGAGTTATCCCACAGAGCAAGCTAATTGTAAGCTATACAGACAAAAAAAAAAAATCTTTGCAAAAGAGCAGCGGTCAGTTTTTCTCCAAATTGATTAACTCAATACAGCTAGACCGAAGAAGCCTCACATGTATTTATTCTGAGAAAACTAATTCTCAAGGCAGCTCTGCGGTATTTACATGGTCTGCATTATTTTAGTGGGGAGGTGATACTTTAAAAATGTAGTTGACTTGGGTTAGACTTGGAAGTTTCAGACAGCTGGAAAAAAAAACTCGGTAACAACATGATTTGGCTTTTCACTGTATTTGAACATGTCGGCTAAGAGCTTAATACAAGTTTTGGACTGGGTTTAAAATTCAGTTCCATGGTTTAATATTCTGTCCTTACTGTCAAGTGACAGTGATGATGATTCTTACCTCATAGGGTTGTTGTGAGGGTTAAATAAGGTGAAATCCACAAGGAAATCAACATGGCTGATGCATAGTGTTTTTATCAACATTCACTAAAACACTTTATTTCTATCATTTTTGAATAAGGAAGAAGGTAAATATGCACCAGAATTTTGCAGGGGCTTTTCGAGAGCCACTAAACATCCAGGTTTGTCAAGAACTGGGCTCTGGGATTTTTTTTTTTTTTTTTGAATGTGGACATTAAGTGAGACTATGGAATAGTTCATCACCATAGCCTTTATTAAGAGCAACTAAGACCTAGTAGAGTCAGAATAGAATCAATAGTTAGTGGGAGCCTGGAATAGACTCAAAACTGACTATACGCTTTTTACTTGACCATATATCCTTTGGTGTCATAAACATGAAACAGCAAATGAGTCCAGTCCTCTCATTCATTTAATCATCAACAAATGCAGTGACAAAAAATGAGCCAGGTGCTTTCACAGACTCTTGCTGAGGATCTGCTGTATGCACAGTGTAGATGGAATAATAAATATATGACTTCATAAGTGAGATAAGGGGTGACAGATGCCACATTAAAGGTAAGAGCAAGGTATAGTATGTGGACACATTTACCTTTTTTTCAGAGCTCACATCTGCTAACATGTGCCTTTCTCAACGTATTCTAAACTCCTTGACAAGAGGTGTGGAAGCCAAAGAGCTCCATCTTGATTTCTAATCTGTCATGTTAACTTCTGATTAAACTCAGTTCAAGGAAGTCCTCTAAGATTTCTAGAATACCTATTGTTCCTTGTGTAAGAGCAGGTACTTACCTTAAATCCTGCCTTTAGGTCAAACAACTTTGCTGTTATCATATTTCAATTGTTCCTCACATTCCTTCAGTCATCCTTTCCCTGTGTCTAATAGCATAGGGAACCACCATTTCATATGGCTGTGGTGGGAGACCCACACATGGCTTTTTTTTTAATTAAATCAATATTTTTTATTATGGTTTGTGGGGTACAGTTAAGGGTTAGGTGTACAATTACGTTTCATTCAGGCACCCTGTTGATAAGAGGTGTTTTCCCTTCCCCAGACAGATATTTGCTACTGTTAATCCCATCCCCCTCCCCCCCATAGTTTCCCAGTACCGTCAGTCATTTTCTTATAGTATTACATTGGATGTTCAAGGTCCATTATATGAGTGAGAACATGTGATACTTGGATCTTTGTTTCTGTGAGAAGTCACTCAGTATTATAGACTCTAGTTCCATCCAGGTTGCTGCGAAATTCATGATTTTGTTCTTTTTTATGGCTGCGTAGTATTCCATCATGTATATGTACCACATTTTTTAAATCCAGTTCTCTTTTGATGAGCAGCATGGTTGTTTCCAGGTTCTTGCTATTGTGAACAATGCTGCAATAAACATATGTGTGCAGGTATCTTTTTTAAAGAGTGATTTGAGTTCTTCAGGGTATATTCCTAATAGGGGGATTGCGGAGTCATATGGGAGGTTGATATTTAGAGCTTTTAGGAATCGCCACACTGCTTTCCACAGAGGTTGCACTAGTTTACACTCCCACCAACAGTGTAGAAGTGTTCCCTTTTCGCCACACCCTCTCCAGCAGCTGTTATTTTTTGAGTTGTTGATAATTGCCATTCTGACTGAAGTTAGGTGGTATCTCAGTGACACATGAAGAAATGTTCAACCTCACTAATCATCAGGGACACACATGGCTTTTGTTCGTTAAGTCCCTACTAAACGTTTTATTCTAATAGACTGGATTTGTCCGTCTCTTTATTGAGTCTCTCAGCTTCTTTGGACTTTAGGGATAGGTTTGCATAGACCTACCCACCTTGAAACAAGAGGACATGTGCATGTCTTCTTCACCTATAAGTCTATAGTATCTACAATGATACCTGCCATGTAATAGTTGTCCTGTGAACAGTCATCAAATAGATTATTATATGACATTAAAAGCATACTGCTACAGCACGTTGTTGCAACATTATCAGTGAAGTATTTCTCACCAAGAGATATGTTGAGTTTTATCTGTCCAAAAAATGTCCAAACCCAGCTCCCAAAGTGGGCAGGTTGCTTGAGTCCAGCTTGGGCAACATAGTGAAAATTCATCTCTACAAAAAAATCAAAATATTTTCCGGGTGTGGTGGTATGTGCTTGTAGTCCCAGCTACGTGGAATGCTGAGGTGGAAAGATTGCCTGAGCCCAGGAGGTTGAGACTGCTGTGAGCCATGATCATCGTGATCATGCCACTGCACTTCAAACTGGGCAAAAGAGTGAGACCCCAACTCCAAAACAAAAAAGAAAAATATGTCCAGATCAATATATTTGTTTAGCATTTATACATACATACATATATAATATGTATTTGTGTGTGTGCGTGCATGCATGTGCATACACACATCAGGGAAGATTCTGAACTAAAAATAACAATTTGAGGGTTATCAACATTGCGGAAGTTGGTGAACATGTTTTCGGTCATTCTCAACAGATAGGTATAAGTAGGATGATACAGTGATTGAAATAGGATTTTAAAAAATAAACTGTAATGTTTAGAATAGTTTTAGATTTGCAGAAAAACTGTAGATAGTGTAGAGAGTTCCCATATACCCTGGACTCAGTTTCCTGTGTTATGAACATGTCACATTAATATGGTACACTTGCTACAATTATTAGTAATCAAAGCCCATAACTTATTACTGTTTTCTTAAGTTTTTCTTTTTTCTAATGTCCTTTTCTGTTCCAGTATTCCATTTAGGATACCATATTACATTTAAGTGTCATGTCTCCTTAGTCTCTTCTTGGCTATGATAATTTCTCAGATTTTCTGTTTTTGATGACCTTGACAGTTTTGAGAAATACTGATCAGGTATTTTGTAGAATGACACTTCGTTGCTATTTGTCTGACTTACTTCATATGATTAGACTGAGGTTATAGGATTTCAGGAGGAAGACCACTGAAGTATAAAGTACTATTTTCATCATATCATGTCAAAGGTACATGCTATCAACATGACTTATCACTGTTGATATTGAACTTGATCACCTATCTGATATATTTGTCATGTTTTTTCGCTGTAAATTTTTTAAAATAATGACATTATATTATACATATAATTTTCCCTGAAAAGACAAATTTTTCAAGAAAAGTTATTTGAAATAAAACTGCAAGGTTTGCTGAATGTAGAAGAATGTTTTGTTAGCTGAGTTGTTGTTTTATATTTTCATGCAAAATAACTAATGATTAGGAGGGCTTAGTTAATCTGGGCAACAAACAGCCATAGAGCTTAATGGCACAGCAAAAAGTCTTTCCCTTACTCAGGCTGTATGTCCACCTTGGGTCTACCGGAGGCTCTGCTTCATGTCTCCTTACTCTGGGACAAAATTTACATATTCCCAACAGAAGTTAATCTTCAGAGTTTGAGAAAAGATACTCAGAATTTTTGAAAGTTCTTGGGGATTCCCCAAATCATAAGTTATTTTGTCTGATTCATTGCACTCTACTTACATATTATTTAAAATAATAGAGTGTCCATAGCAATAGAAAGTAAATCTGCTGTTGTTGTTATAGGGTTATAATAAAAGTTTTAGCGATTTTCCTTAAGAAGGAAAAAAACATATTCTTTTGATGAGTATAGAGCTCCTTATGGGTGTGATGATCATGTTAAAAATTTAGATAGTGATGCTCTTTATACAGTTTTGTCACTATACTAAAAACCATTGAATTGTATGCTTTAAAACAGTGAATTTGGCCAAAGGCAGTTGTTCATGTCTGAATCTCCAGTGTTTGGGAGGCTGAGGAGGGAGGATCACTTGAGCCTAGGTGTTTGACGCTGCAATGAGCTATGATCATGGCACTGCAGTCTAGCAACAGGAGACTCTGTCTCTAATTAAGAAAAGCCAAAGAAACAATGAAACAAAGTTAATTTTATGGTAAATTAATTTATATCTCAATATAGCTGCTCTAAAAAATAAGAAAAGCACAGTTTATTATTATAAACCAATCTGTAGCAATGCAATATGTAACAATATTTATATGTAACATACATTCTAATAAATTTGTACCATATAATATAAACATCTATTATATAGAATATATGTGTTATACATATTATATTATATATTCTATTATAGGCTATGACATGTTGCTATTGTAATATATTGGTCAAGAATAATAAACTATATTTTTATTATAAATAATATATATTTATATATTTTTTACACATTTTATATATTATATATAATAATTAATACTTACAAATGTATTAAAATATATACACATCCATATATCAATGGCATACAAAAATTATATGTACTTGATATTAACATTTAGTAGTATAAAACATTAAAGGAAGGGATCTTTAACACAAAATTATAATAAACAAAAATCATGTAAATAATTGATATTAAAGGCCACAATTACTCAAAATCCCCTTCCAACCTCACTATTTTATGATGGTTAATTAAGGCCTGCTATTTTTGGATGAATATAAACCTATTCATCCATGCATACAGGCACACTTTAAGAAAGGAATCATTAGAACTGACAAACATCATTTCCTCAAGAGGCTCCTCAGAGCGTCTCAGTATCTCCAATCTTCCTTGAGTATCTCTAATTCCTCCATTTCCCTCTGTACTCTGACATTTTGAGTGTACTTTTCTTTCTAGTATCACTCAGTCTAGCTGTTTCCTATTTTACTTGGTACATGCAATCTGTTTGCATTTAATGCAATTTTCTACATCACTCTTATATTACAGATTGAATATCTCTAATCCAAAAATCTGAAATCCACAGTGCTCCAAAATCTGAAACTTTTTGAGTGCCAACATGACACTTAAAGGGAATTCTCAGAATTCATCTTTGGGATACTCAGTCAGTAACTTTAATGCAAATATTCCAATATCTGAAAAAAATCCAAAATCCAAATCACTTCTGATCCAATGCATTGCAGATAAGGAATATTCAATCTATATCTCCTCTCCATTAATTCCTTCTTTTTGATTAATCAACAAAAAAGTGTATTATTTCCATCTATTAACTTAGTTATACATTCTAATTAGTTATTTAGACTAGTTATTGTTAGTTATATTTCCCTTTTTCTGGTTATTCTAGAAATTACAAGATACTTTCTAGCTTACATGGAAATAATTCAAATTACTTCTTTTACCATTTTGCCAAAATTGTAAACCCTTCTGGCTTTTTGTCCATTCATCCTCTGTCTTTTAAAGATTTTTCTCTTTTTTTGATTAAACAATTTTTTTGTTATTTTAATCTTTTTTGTTTCTTTTTAAAATTTTTTGTTTTTGTTTGTTTTCTTGTTTTTTCTTTTTTTCATCCTCTATCTTTTGCATTATTATTCTATTGCATTTTAGCAGTACATACGTTTTAAATACCATAGAATATTATTATTGTTGATTTGAACAATCAACGTTCATTTCTAATTACCCACATATTTATTCCATTTGGTGTTCATTCACTCCTTTCTGCATTTCAGTGTATCTATCTGAGATTTATTTTATTCTTCCTGAAGAACTCTAATATTTATTTGTTTGTTTTGTTCTGTTTTAGTGTAGGTCTGCTGTTGAAAATTTTGCTTTTTGTCTGAAAATGTCTTTATTTTCTTTATTTCACTTTTTTTTTTTTAGTCAGATTCTTGCTATGTCACCCAGGCTGAAGTACAGTGGCATGATCACAGCTTACTACAACCTCAAACTCCTGAGCTCAAGCTGTCTTCCTGATTTAGCCTCTCAAGTAATAGGAACTGCAGGCATGCACCACCACACTTGGATAAATTTTTTATTTTTTTAGAGACAAGGTCCTGCTGTGTTGCTAAGGCTGAACTCAAACTCCTGGGCTCAAGCAATCCTCCCACCTTGGCCTCTCAAGGTATTGAGTTTACAGGTATGAGCTTCTATGTCTGGCTTTCACTTTCATTTCTGAAATAGTTATAAAAAACCTTTTCTCTCAGCTCTTAAAAATAATATTCCTGTCTTCTGATTTTTATTGTTGTTAAAATGTCAGCTGTCAGCCGGGGTTGGTGGCTCAGCCTGTAATGCCGCGCCTTTGGGAGGCTGAGGTGAGTGGATTGCCTGAGCCCGCGGGTTCGAGACCCGCCTGGGCAGCGAGACCTCATCTCTACAATAAATCAAAAAATCAGCCAGGCGTGGTAGCGCATGCCTGTAATTTCGGCTACTTGGAAGGCTGAGGCGGAAGGATCACTGGCGCCCAGCAGGTCGAGGCTGCGGTGGCCGGGAGCGGCCACTGCACTCCAGTCTGGGCGACAAAGTGAGACTCCAGCTCAAAAAAAAAAAAAAAAAAAAAAAAGTCAGCTGTCAGTCTATTGTTGCTACTTTGCAGGTTATATGTCTTTTTTCTAGTGGCTTTTTTGATTTTCCCCTTGTCTTTGGACAGAAATTTTACTCGATTGTGCTTATGTAGGGTTTTCTCTGTGTTTGTACTGAACAGGGACTCTCCGGGCTTTTAAAATCTGTCAGTTGGCACATTCTTATCCCCATGAATTATGTTTCTGCTCCAGTCTCTTTCTGAGTCTTCATCATATGTGTGTTAGAACTTATAAGCATGCCCAACATATTATGCTCATCTGTTTTTTAATAACAGCTTTATTGAGATATAATCAATGTACCATAAAATTCACTCTTTACAACATCATACGACGCGTAATAAACCAGGCACAAAAAGAGCAAATATTGTATGTTTCCACTTATATGAGATCCCTAACCAGTTAAATCCACAGAGAAAGAAGGTAGAATGGTAGTCAACAGAGGTTGAGGGGAGGGGAAATAGGGAGTTAATGTTTAACAGGCACAGAGTTTCAGTTTTGCTGGATGAAAAAAGTTCTGGTGATGATGGTGACACAATAGTTTGTGCTTTATCCCATTGAACTGCAATTAAAAAACAGCTAAAATGGTAAATACGTTGTGTATTTTCTGCACAATCTTTTTAAAAAAGCACTCTTTCCAAGTGTACAATTCAATGGCTTATTAGCATATCCTCAGAGTTGTGTAAGCATCACGACGGAGTTCAGAACATTTTCATTACCCCAGAAAGATACCCTGAACCCCTTAACAGTCTCCCTCCACTGTCATCTCCCAGTAGGCCTGGCAAACACCAGTCTATTTTTGTTTCTGTGAATGTGTGTATTCTAGAAATTTCAAGTAAATGACATCATACAATAAGGGGTCATTTATGACTGACTTACTTCACTTAGTATAATGTTTTCAAGGTTCGTTCATGTTGTAGCACATATAAATACTTCATTCTTTTCTATGGCTGAATTATATGCCATTCTATGAATTTGTCACATTTAGTTTATCTGCTCATCATTTAATGCATATTTGTGCTGTTTCCACTTTTTTGGCTACTCTGAATAAAGTTGCTATTAAGATCTGTGAACAGGATTTAGTGGGAATACATGTTCTCAATTCTCTTAGGTATCTAGCAGTGAAATTGCTGAGATATATAGTAACACTCTGCTTCATTTTTGAGGAAATGCTAAATTATTTTCCAAAGTGGTTACACCATTTTAGCTTTCTACCAGTAATATATAAGGCTTTGAATTTTTCCACATTCTCCCAGTACTTGTTATTGTCCATCTTTCTTATTTTAACCATCCCACTAGGCACAAAGGGCTTTCTTACTCATTATGGGGTATATTTCTGGTGGCTAATAATTGTGAACATTTTTTTCAAATACTTATTTTCTATTTCTTTGGATAAATATCTATTCAGATTTCAGATCCTTTGCCTATTTTTCATATTGCATTATCTTTTTTATTGTTAAATGTAAAGTTCCTTTATATTTTCTGGATATGTAAATTGCTTATAAAATATATAACTTGCAAATACTTTTTCCCATTCTATGGATTGTTTTTACTTTTTTGATGGGGACTTTTGAACCTCAAAGTGTTTTCTTTCACTAATTTTTATATGGTATGTAGTAAGGGATTCAATTTTATTCTTTTGCATGTAGTTATCCAGTTTTTCAGCACCATTTGTCAATAAGACTGTCCTTTCCAGCGTAATTATGTTGGCAACCTTGTAGAAATCAATTCACCATAAATTTAAGTGTTGCTTCTAAATTTTTATCATTTTTTTCTTTGATTCAGTTTGTGTATTATCTACTTTACTGCCTTCCAGTTACCTGAACATATGTTCTGATCATTCCAATCTGGTACTAAATATATTAACTGAATTTTTAATTTAAAATATTATCAGTTCTAGAGTGTCCATTTGATGATGATTATAGATGTCAAAATCTGGTGAAATTCTCCACTCTTTTTCTATTTTATTCATCTTTCTTTTGTTTCTTAACTATATCGAGTATAGTTATTTTTAAATCCTTATTGCAGATTTCAATAATAAGAATTTGCTGTGATTTTTTCTCTCATTATTTTGCTATTATTGTTGTTTCTCCTTTTTAGGTTTAGCAATTTTTATTCAATTTTAAAACTAGCTATAAAAAAACATAGAAATATTTTATCCCAGAGACATTTTATTCTTAAAATTTAAACTAATGGGGGTGAGGAGCTGATTACCTCAATCTGGGTGATATAAACTTAGATCTTATGTTAAAATGAGATCCCCAGAATTGGAGGTGGGGCCTAGTGAGATCCCTCATGAATGGCTTGGTGCTCTCTCTCAGGAATAATGAGTGAGTTTTTGGTCTATCATTATAGTTCACATGAGAGCTGATTATTTAAGAGTCTAGCATCTCTCTTGCTCTCTCATCATGTGATATGCCTGCTCCCCGTTCACCCTCTGCCATGAGTGGAAGCTTCCTGAGACCTCATAGTGCAGATGCCAACACTGTGCCTTTTTCACAGTCTGCAGAATTGTGAACCAAAATAAACCTCTTTTAAAAACAAATTACCCAGTCTCAATTCTTATATTTCTTTGTAGCAACGCAAAACAGACTGATACATAGAAATTCAGGTGAGCCGGGCTCGGTGGCTCAGCCTGTAATCCCAGCGCTTTGGGAGGCCGAGGTGAGCAGATTGCCTGAGCCCGCGGGTTCGAGACCCACCTGGGCAACTTGGTGAGATCTCATCTCTACAATAAGTCAAAAAATCAGCTGGGCGTGATAGCGCATGCCTGTAGTTCCGGCTACTCGGAAGGCTGAGGCGGAAGGATCGCTGGAGCACTGCAGGCCGAGGCTGCGGTGGCCGGGAGCGGCCACTGCACTCCAGTCTGGGCGACAGAGTGAGACTCCAACTCAAAAAACAAAAACAAAAAATACTTTGTTTTTGTTTTGGATGGGTTCTTACTCTGTGGCCCAAGCTGAGTGCAGTGGCATAGATCATGGCTCACAGTAGCCTTGACTTCTTGGACTCAGGCAGTCCTTCTGCTTCAGCCTCCCAAGTTGCTGGAACTATAGGTGTGTACCACTGTGCCCAGCTAATTTTTCATTTGCATTTTTTTGTTGTCCAGGCTGAATTTATACTCCTGGGCTCAAGCAATTCTCCTGTCTCAGCCTCTCAAAGTGCTGGGATTCCAGGAGTGAGCCACCCATGCTTGGCTTAAGAAAACTAATTTTGAAACATGCTGTACTCTGTGTCCCTGACTGTATATGATAATACATCTCAGCATATAAAGGCTCTGAGAAAAACTATAGTGACTTTGTTTAATCAAATATTTTCCCAACTTTTAAAATGTCGGAGCTCTATTTTTAGATGCTATGTATTAACATCTTGCCAAACACATTTTGGGAAATTTTATTAGAAGACTGATAATATCTGGACTATGCAGATCTATTTAAGACTTAGTACAGTAACTGAAGATGTATGTATGTAGGTTTGTTTATCCAACCTTTACCCAATTTAAAATGATTTACAAGGATATATATACCTCAATATTATAGTGCAAATTAAAAGTTAAATGATTGAGGGGGAATAAGGGAATGTTAACTTGGGAATGAGGTATAACGTATGTGTGTAAAAATGAATAGCACATTTTTTCTATTGGTGAACAATAAATTTCACTCAAGATTCTGATACTTAGAGTGAAGAAAAATGAGGTTATGCTCTTCCAAAATGGTTTTTATTATTCTTTATTGTAGGGATGCACAATTATATTTTCACATGTCTTAACAGATTCTCCCAATGACCTAACAAGGGAGTATTTCTTTTATGTATGAAGACACTGAGACTTAGGTAAGTAACTTGACCAAGATTGCACAGATACTAAATGCCATTTGACTAACACTTGTTTGCTCCATATAATGTGCCAGGCACATTACTATAAAAATCACAAACCTATAGCACCTCTAAAAGGTAAATATTATTTAATCTATGCTTTTTAATAATAAGTAGGTTTCAAACATCCAACTGGTTTCATCACAGAAGACTAGATAATAATCACATCTTTACCCTTAACAACATCAATACTCAAATTGCCACTAGAGTCACTAAGCAAGGATCAGGAATTTTTCTCCAAACTGAAGATCCCAATGAACTCTGCAACAGACGATATTTCTAGAACCTAATTAAACGTGGCCCTGTAAGTTTTGGAAGGGTCGACCAAGGTGGAAGATAGAAAATGTGAGGATAGTTACATAATTTTGTTTCTAGTTTGCACTTTCCCTCAAAAAATTTAATAAAAAAGAAAACATTATGTCTGCCACTGATGATCAATTGGTTACCATGCTTAGCTTCTGTAGATACTTTCGTCCTGCCTTAGCCTAAAACCACTTTGGGGCTTTAGTGTTGCCAGTAAAGTCAGGTAAGCAAGGTCATCGTCCCCCTCGTACTAAAGGAATTTTGTATAACTGTGGAGCAGCAGTGGACAAAAATCCTAATGAAGGACATTCCAGTGTCCCTAGTAAGTTGTTCAACCAAAGTTGCATCCAGACTCATTAAACCTTTGACCTATACTGTCTGGGCATGAGCCCAAATGAAAAAGTTGAAATAAAAAACCTCAACCTCATTATTACCACTTGCCCTAAGTTCTTAGTCTTGGTGAATAATTTGTATATGGTAGAGTTATATCTTTTCTTGGCAAATGCTTACTTACTTACATACTCAGTTTTCTCTTAAGATGAAGAACATCCTTCACAAAACTGAAGCTTAATATTCTTGCTTCATTCCTTCAGGTGAGAGCATGAGAAGTGTATAGAATTTTTAAAAATGTATTCTTGTATTCCTGAGTTTCTTCTACACCGCTTCTTCTTATTTATGCATAAGGGCAATTTCTACAAATCAGCGATTAAGAAAATAAAATTCTAACACCAAGAAGCTCCCTGTACAGATCTTATTC
Organism: Cephalopachus bancanus; assembly: GCA_027257055.1. NCBI lineage: Eukaryota > Metazoa > Chordata > Mammalia > Primates > Tarsiidae > Cephalopachus > Cephalopachus bancanus. Next base: position 7,426,302 of record JAPVLO010000009.1, on the reverse strand, counting down.
CAACACTCTTAAGTGGAGAGAGAATGAGGAAGAGAGTCAACACAGAACATTTTGAAAGAGTACACATGAGAAACCTACCTTTGTTATTGATTTATATTATGTATAAACTCAATGATAAATTTAAATGTACTATTTTTGTATGTTCTCTTTTAAATTTTTATTTCCATTTTTACTTAATGGGTATTAAGTAAAACCTCCTCCTCTCTTATTCTAATATTGCCACTTTCCCTCCATCTCCCTCAATGCTGACCCAAGGAAGCCATTTTGCAATTGAGTATAAAATAGCTATATTTTTTAATGTATTTATAATTATATTAAATGAATATATATGCACATATATAAGATAGCTTGGTCTTTGATTAGTTTATAAAATGGGATGATAGCACTATGGACTAAATTGCTCCCTCCTCCCAAAAAAAGTCATTATTTTAAGGCCCTAATTTGCAATGTGACTATATCTGAATATAGGGTCTTTTAAAGATACTTAAAATTAAATGAGGTCAGAAGGATGGAACTGTAATTTGAAAGAATGGTGGACTTATAAGAATAAAAAGAGAGAAAGATCTTCTTCTCACTCCTGCCATGTGAGGACACAGTGAGAAGGCAGACTTTTACAAGACAAGAAGAGAGCCCTCACAAGAAATAGACCACATTGGGCCCTGATCTCAGACTTCCAGCCTCCAGAATTGTAAGAAAATCAATTTATATTGCTTAAGTTGTGTAGTCTGTGGTATTTTGTTATAGCAGCCTGAGCAGACTAATACAGACAGCAAACACACTTCTTATATCCTTGTTCTCTCTCAACAAAAGTTGCCAATCCATTCAAGTCAATGGTGTGATCCTAACTTCTTTTTAATGACTATGAAATATTCTAAAGAGTGAATTTATCATAATTTATTCAGTCTATCCTTATTCAAAGTCATTCCATTTGCTTCCAGTTTGTTAAAATTCTAGCTACTATGAATTATGCTGCAATAATTATCTTTTTACATATTTCCATATACACTGGTACTTTTCATCTCTTAGGATAGGTGCCCAAGAAATGAATTACTAGGTCAAAGCAAGTGTTCATTAATGTAGGTTAGGCAGCATAACTCAGGCCCTGCCACCTTCGAAGATTCTCTAACTCACCAGCCTAGTCAGTAGAAAGGAAAAAAGAACAAAAAGTACTTACCAAGTACAGTAGGTTTAGATGAGTTGGGTCTGGGAAGGGCACATAGCAATCCTTCTCACTGTCAATGGTTGGAATTTGGTCAAGTGAAGCCAGAAAATGAAATCTAACCACATGCCAATAAGATGAGAAAATTTAGATTTTGGAGAGCAGTGGGTGTTCTCTATCAATAGAAGTGTGTGTGCATATTTTATTAAACAATGCTCATTTGCTTTCCAAAGTCTGTAATGCCCTCTTTCTTTATTGACTGAACACAGGCATTCTAAGTCTTTCTAACTTAGGTATTGTAATCGTTTCAAAGTGATATCTTAGATTTTAACTATAATTTGCATTTATTTTTCTAACAAGTCGATTTGAACAGTTTTTCAAATGTTTGCCGGCCACATGGATTTGCTTCTCTTTGAATTGCTACTTGACATTCTTTGCCCACTTTTAAAGATAATTTTCTGTTGCCCTCTTATCAATTTATAAGAACTTCGTTATAATTATTAACCTCTGAATTACAAATATCTTTTCCAAATCTATTATTTCTCTTTACTGTATTTACAGTATCTTTTCCTGTAAAACATTATTTTTCTGTAATAAAATATCCATTTTTTTCTCTTGTGGTTTTTAAACCAATCTAACTTCCCCATGGAATTAATGGCTACAGTTTTTTTTAAAAAAAAATAAACATATAAATTGACTTTTCTGGCCTTAAGACTTGAAACTTAACGTTTGTCTTATGAGTTCCTTTCTCAGAAAACTGACCCTGAGGAACTGAGGGTATCAAGGAACTGAAACTCACCAGATCACTGCATCCAGAAAATGAGATGCCAGACCCACTCCTGTTTGCCAGCTCTTCTACCTTACGCCGTTCTTGTTTACCAACACCTCTTCCTTACTCCTCCCTACATTCCTGCCCGACGGTAAAACCCCTGACTTCAGTGGGACTGAGAGACAAATTTGAGACAATCTCCTGTTCTCCTTGGTTGATATCACCCAATTAAAAAGACTTCTTCCCTGGCAATATGTGTTGTCTCAGCAATTGGCTTTCTGTACAGTGAGCAGTGGGACCCTGACTGAACTCTTGGTGTTTCAGTAACAGTTTCTGATACATCATCTCAGCTAAAAAATTCTAACTTATCCTCCCCACCTAGATTGTATATAGTCTCTCACATTTTCATATGTAGCTTTATTGCACTGCTAAAGTTTAAACTTTAATCTATTAGGACTAGTCATGTTAGAGGAAGTGAGAGAATTGTGAATCTAAGTAGAGAGATGCATTCATAGTAAAATCGGTTAATCTAAACAAACATTTTGGTAATACTGACCAGTACAGTATAAGATCCAATTTTATTTTCTTCCAAATATATAAAGGTCCAACCTCTAAAGTTTGGTTGATCAAAAATGTTTCAACCAATAATAAACATTTTCTTGTCATTTTTTTCTCCCATTGTTCTTTTTTTGGAGGGTGAGCAAACAGATCAGTGAGATCGCCATAAAAGTCTCAGGATTTTGTGAGGCAATGAATGTCCACTACCACATTGTAAGGAAGAGATAGATGCCTTATCCAGGAACTTATCAAATTCTATATAATTCATCATTTGATTTCACAGGAAAAAGATGTAACTATTAAAAAGTTACTACAGTAATACATCATTTAATGACTAGGACATGTACTGAGAAATGCAGTGTTAGGTGATTTCATTATTGTGTGAATATCTTAGAGTGTACTTACACAATCCTAGATGGTACAGCCTAACTATACACCTAGGCTACACAGGATAGCCTATTGCTCCTAGGTTACAAACCAGTACAACATGTTACTGTACTGAATACTGTAGGTGACGTAACACGCTGTTAAGTATTTGTGTTCCTAATTGTATCTAAACATAGAAAAGGTACAGTAAAAACACATTATTATAATCTTAGGGGTCCACCATCATATACTTGACCAAAATGTCATTATGTAGGACACAACTATACAAACTTAAAGCTATGAATGATAAAAGTTATACTAAAAATCTACACTGTTAACGAGACTACAAATGTGAATGTCTCACACGTGGATGTATTTTTACCCATCATTCTTTTTACCTTTGTGGTCAAGAGGTAATTGTTACCCATTGGTCCTTTTCTTTCATTGTCAAAGGAAAACGTCAAGGTTAGAAACCACTTTCAGTCACCTGACTCTAGAACTACAATTTATTTTCACTTTATTCTTCTAAAACCCTTTGCTTGGGCTTAGTAGGGCAAATTGAATGTCTAAGATCTAAAATGTCATAAAGAAATGCTCTTGTTAAAAAAAATCACATTTCCATGAACAGAAATATTCAGAACACAAGGAGAGGATAGCACATTTTAAAATACCAGAGTAAACCATGGTATTCTTTCCCCAATCAGCTGTACACAGCTTCTGTTAGATTGTATGCTAACGGAGCCCTCACACACAGAATGTCACTGACATGAAGAAATTCTAAGAAAAATTTTTAAATGAAGTTTAATTTTCCTGGCAGACATTGCTAAAGCTATTTAGATGTTCTGAGCACAGCCCTGAATTTCAGCACTTCTCTAGTTTCAATCACTTCCACAGGCATATCTTTATTTAATCATTCCAGTTTGAAAGGCATATTTGTTGTCCATTTTAAGCACATTTCTTTCATTATCACTTTGTCACCCGAAAATAGTAATTTCTTGAGGGCTCATTTTTATTTAGCAAAAATGACCATAATGCCCTTTAAAAGTTGTGAAACCTTCTTTTGAATATTTTCAAATACCTAGAGCTGCAGACTCAAAGAATTTCAGAATGATTTAACTTATATTCGTGTATCAGGCTAAAATATGTTTGAAGAAATAAAATAGTGTGTATGGTAGAGTGGTAATTTCTTCATTGTAAAATTTGTAACCACTCAAACTATTTGTCAGGAACCTTTCCAAGAACTACTCTGTCTATCTTCTCCTTAAAAGTATTTTCTAGTCTGATGATTAATTATTTCCTTATGAAGAGAACCACCGTGATTTATCTGGTTTCTCTCTCCTGTGTGTATTTTATGTTTGGAGAGTGCCTTAACTCAGTAACTTCTTTGGTGGTTATTAATAATGAAAAAAGTAATAACTCAATTGTATATGACAGTGGCACTTATTCTTTTGGGTTCTAGATAATTCTGAGAAACTGAGGAAAATTGAGATTCTCTCCCATGAAGAATGAATGTAAGAACAAACACTAGCAGGCTGATGAGGTGTTTCTTCAACTCCATGAAGTTTCTTAATGGACCACATTCTAAACCTTGATTTTCTCATTGCAGCAATCTATTCCTGTATAGCAATATTGCTACCAATCTAGCACTTAAAATTACACATATAAATTATCTCACAGTTTCTATGGGGAGAAGTCCAGGCCAATCTTAGTTGAATTCTCTGTTTCACGGTCTCACCAAGTTGTAACCAAAGAGGTGTTGACTGGTCCTGTGGTCTCATTGAGGCTTGACTAGAAAAGAATCCACTTCCAAACTTGCGCGATGTTGGCTGAATTCAGTTCCTTATAGGACCTTGAAGTCCTCAGTGGTCTTACCAGCTGTTGGTCAGAGGCTGCTCACAGTGTCTTGCCCCTTGTCCCCCCACACAGTCAACTCAAGACACTACAACTGGCTTCTATACAGTCAGCATGGGAGAGAGAACCTTCCAGCAAGACCAGCTTATAACCTTAAACAACGTAATCATGTACACATTAAATGTACTTCCTGTCTCTTTTACAGTATTCTATTGATTAGAAGCAAGTCAGTGATTCCTCCCACACTCAAGGGGAGGGGAATCACACATGGACATGAACACCAGAGGCAGGATCATGGAGCCTTCTTAGAATATTTCTGTCACATTCAGCTAAAAAAAATTGGGCGTAAAAACATCTGCATTATCTCTCTTATGAATTGTAATAAAGGTAAAAAGTGAGATTGCATAAAATAAAAGATTCTGAAGGAGCCATTTGGTTTAAGAGGAACTACCCCATATTTTGCATGTCTGCAGGTTATCTCATCTGAGAAAGGGCTGGAAGAGGTTATACTGACTGAAAATTTTGCTGCCATGGGTACAAACATGAGAAGCCCCTGTCTGAGCCAATGGTGGGACATACAACAAAAGACATCAAGGATCCTACTCTCCTACTCTTCTTATAGCTGAGAATGTGGTCATGAAATTTGGAAGCACACTTGTAAATGAAGTCTGCTGGACAAAAGGCGAGTTCATTTGAAGACTTCTTTCTTTTGCCTAATGCTAAATCTGATCTTAACACTTCTTAAGGGTTGGAACCTGAATCCTGGCCTCTTAAAATGTAGTTTTTAATATACTTAGTTTTATCTTCAATTTCACTGTCTCTTAACTTGTTAATAATACTTTGTATTGTTTATATTATTTTGTTGTTTTTTTTCCTTTTCAGTCTCTGCTTTTAAATATTTGAAAAATACATCACCTTTTCATTTTTCCTTTCTTCAACCCAGAAAGTAGAAATGACCGTTCCTTCCTTGGGACCCCTTCCATAAGTTGAACATACCTCTGCTGTGGTCCTAATAATCATTTTGAGTTTTTCACATTGCCATGTTTGTCCTCTTCTTTTCAGATGATATATTTTAAGGTCAGAAATGGCAGTTTCTTTTCATATTTACAGTATCTGAAACTTAGAAGGGTTTATAAATGTTTATAGAAGAAATAAATGATCAGATAAATGGATTTTGCTTTTAATCATTCATTCTTAATCTCTTTTGTGTTAATCGCTTCTATTTAACTCCTCTTTTTAAGCACATCTTTCATGATATTTACCATTTATAGTTTGCTAGCTGGATGTCGGACTGTTCTAAGCCCTTGACATATGCCTCTCATTTGAGATGTACAGCACACTGTAAAGTGGGTATTCTAATGGACCTCATTCCCAGATGAGGAAGTTGAGGCATGGAGATTAAGTAATCTGCCTGAATGACAGGCAAGGCGCTGGCAGAGATAACATTCAAACCAAGATTGCTTGATTTCAGAGGGTATTTTTCATCTTGATATATTTTCTTCCAGTACTGACCATTCATTCTTATATTTGATTCTTTTCTTTATATTTCTTCTTTTATCTTTAATGTTTTAATGAAATATCTCATTCTTGTGTAATATTATTTCTTTTGTTTTCTACAGTTTAATTTCTCCAATATTTTATGATGAAAATTATAAACATAAAATAAAGTTGAAAAAGCATTACATAAACACCTATATCCCCACCAGTTAGAGTCTGTCTTTAACATTTTACTGTACTGTTTTCATGCCAGGTATGGTGGTGCACACCTATAATTCCAGCACTTAGGGAGTCCAAGGCGAGAGTATTGCTTGAGACCAAGAGTTCAAGAACAGTCTGGGCAACATAGCAAGACCTTGTCTCTACAAAAAAAAAAATTAGCCAGGCATGGTGGTGTGTGCCTATAGTCCCAGTTACTTGGGAAGCTGAGATGGAAGGATCGCCTGAGCCCAGGAGGTCAAGGCTGAAGTGAACTGGGATCATGCTACTGTGCCCCAGCCTGGGTGACAGAGTGAGACTCTGAATTAAAACAAAACAAAACAAAACAAAACTCACTGCAGGCCGGGCTCAGTGGCTCAGCCTGTAATCCCAGCACTTTGGGAGGCCAAGGCAAGTGAACTGCCTGAGCCCTCAGGTTCGAGACCAGCTCAGGCAACTTGGCGAGCCCTCATCTCTACAATAAATCAAAATTTAGCCAGGCGTGGTTGCGCGCGCCTGTAGTTCCGGCTACTTGGAAGGCTGAGACGGAAAGATAGCTGGAGCCCAGCAGGTTGACGCTGGGATGGCTATGAGCGTGCCACTGTACTCCAGCCTGGGTGACAGAGTGAGGTTCCAACTCAAAAAAAAAGCAAAACTCATTGCTCATAACAAGTAGGTATAGTTTATGTTTGTGGAGTGTCTTGGGTTAAAGTCCTAAATGCTACTCAATCTTTTAATGTATTTTTCATTAAAATTATGATAATTATTCAAAATTGTTTGGCAAAGTATGGAATTTGTAAAAATAATAGTAATAGTTGTAACAACTGTTAAGCATGTAAGAGATTCCCTAAAGCTGTGTTCTGTATTCAAAACAGCTAAGTGATTTTTATAAAATTGATGAGTTACTACATATTATTTCTTTCATTTCTTTTTTTAATAGCAGGGTTTGGGCTTGTATTTGTTATTTTCAAAAGGACCAGATTTATTATTTCCAAGTCAAGTGATTGGTTACTTCATGGGTAAGATGATGATATTTATGAAATAATTTTAAAATTCCATGATGTAGTAATATGAGAATCGTTTCACTCCTGCACCTATGTTGATCAAGGCACTTGGACAATAAATAAGTTACCACTGGAGATGAGAAGAGAAAGAATTTAATTCTGACTGAAGTGATCACAGAGGGCTTCAAGAAGGTGATTTATAAACATTTTTTGAAAGTGGATGTGAACTGTAAGATTGTCCAGTTCAATGGTATCACTTTACAAATCTTAGGACTGACGTACATATTCCCAGCCATATGTACAGCTGGTTCTAAAACTAGGTATTCAACCTTAATATATCTCTATTCTTTCCACTTTATTTTGCTGTTTCTATCTTCAAGGATTTCCTAAGCACAAGTGAGGGGTTTTGCTTGAGTCATAACTTAGGAATTGAGTTTTGAAGAAGAGTTCTTCATCATAAATGGAGGTCACTTATTCCTTTAATGAATATTTTAAACCTCTTTTAAAACAAGGGAAATCTTTTCTATGGCAAACTTCATGGAGGGTTAGGGTAGAAACCTAATTGCCTTAATATGAGGATAATTCAAAATGGACTACAAGCAACAGAAACGTAAATCTGCACATTTTCTGGAAAGAAATGTAGCCTGAAATTTTGATCTGTCTGTATCTATCGGGGAAAAAAGCACCATCAAAGACGTATATATATAAATGTTCACAACAACATTTTTTATAAAGAAAAAGTTGAAAATTATCTACATGCCTAATTAGGATGTCAATATTTTTAACAAAAAAAGATAGAAATGCTATATTGATTATATATTCTCAATTTTGTAAAATGTGATGTGTAGAACTTAGTCTCCAGAGGTCAAAATTTCACAGTGACTATTTATTAACATTATTCCTATTTTATACTTTTAATATTCTCAGCACATTACTTTTAAAAGCAGAAAGAAATGTGCAGGTCTGTTTTTTTATATGGTGTTCAGCCTTATAGGCATCTTGGATTATTACATTAGAAGATAGTGACATCTTAAATTGATATTCCTTTATGTTTTGAATCTCTATTTCACCTTAAGTCCATTCTGATATAAAGAGGCAGAATGGTGACTTATCAGGAGAAACCATGCTAGTGTAAGTCAAGTCAAGCCCAGTTGTGCTGTCATTTTTGGCAATTTGCATAACCACCACAAATAATAAGAAAGAATTCCTAAGCTGCCAAAAAGTTATTGGCTCAGATGAAGGCAGTTTCTATTTGACTAAATCCTTCAAGGGGACAGTCATAAACATTTTGAAAACCTCCATCATTTGTTATTCCTAAAGTTAAAGTCTACAAACTGGAAACTGTAAAAAAAATTCTATATTAAAATAAAGCAAGAGTTTTATTTCTTCTCAGTTGTTTTTATGGCACCAGATCCTTGGAGACAAAGCTAGCACTATGAGAAATGTTAAAAACATTGCTTCAAAAATCAGTTCCACTGTCTTATTGATAAACTGATATATTATTATTAAAACCACTTGAATTCAGTATTCAAATGTAACAGTTCTTTCAGAAAAACTGGGAGATGCCTTCAGAATAATGCATTTTGTCCATCATCTAACTTCATCTGTCATTTAAATACTGATTTTTTTTTTCTAGGGAAAAAAAGAGAAAGTTTTACACTGTTTTCAGCATTCTGTCAAGGACGTCTTTATTGTCATTCGAGGTGTTGTCTATGTAATTTCCTCCTCTCTGATAGGATAAGATATTGACCTTCCTTATTCAGGCAGAATAAAGTAGGTTATGATGGCACTACCCACCTCCTACGTGTAATTCTACTTTCTTTGAGGAAAGAGACAAAGGAATCTTTGAGACTCAAAATCACTTCTACTTCATTTCCTCAGTGTTCTTTTTAGGTGGAGTTTAGAAACTGAGGCTGAACTAATGTTTGTATCTATCGGGGAAAAAAGTACCATCAAAGACGTTAAGGTCTAAAAATTGGCAAACTTCCTCTCAACACCAACCCATTCATAAGTTATCCTACTCACTGATAAAAGAGAAAGGAGAAAACCAGAAAGTGTTTTTGAAATTTCAGAGGCACAATGTGTTCAACAAAGATGGGCAGGAAAAGTGGCAGTTCCAATACGCCTCTTCTTTGATTCTTCTTTAAGTCAGAAAATATATATATTATGAAACACTATAAAGGCACAGCTTCCAGGAGCAGATTTTTGGCTATTTGTGTTTTCACTAGAATGGTTAAAATTGTGTCTTCATTGTTCAATTTAGAGTTTCAGAAAATTAAGAACTAGAGTTTGTTCCCAAAACTAAGAGGAAAGATGAAAGACTATATAACAAATTATTTACTCTAATTAGGTTAATAAATTTGATAAGAAGGACCTCTGAAATAGCAATAGAATCGGGGCCTTGAGGCTGAGATGTAGTTTGCCCAGCTTTAGGAAAAAGTTTACCAAGTATCAATACAGTAAGAGTATCATTCTTTAAAATGTAACAGTAATCTCACTGATGTCACTAAAATTCGTCATCCTTTTAGGTGAATTTTTTAAGCAACTGCTTTTGCAGATAAGGATGGCAGATTCATTGGCATGAAATTATAGACAAAAATCATTAATGAAGTCCATCATCCATTTGTTATTTTATTATTTATTTATTCTCCAAGTTATTGCCAAGTGCACTATCCTAGACACTGAGGATATATCACCAAATAAGATAAATTCCCTTCCTCAAAGGAGATCAAAGTCCAATTAGCAAAGCAGATTTGCAAGATAATGGATACAATATTGTATTTTAAATAATATTTTTAAAGTATACACAGCTTGCTGAGTGACACAAAAATTAGAATGATAAATTCTACTACAAGGAATAGAAGTCAGAAGAGATTTCACAGAAGAAATTTAAACAGAGAAGCATAGCAAAATGATATTAAAACGATTTAATTACTCTTACCTTGAATTCTCACAAATAACTTAAGAGTCAGGCATTATCTATTAGAACTGGAACTCAAAAGACTTGCCTGAAGTTACTTAGTGACTAGAAGAAGTGCCAGATTTTGAATCCAGACCCGTTCTGTCTCTAAATCCCATGTACTTCCCCTATACAATACCACTCATATCATGGTTCTCTCAACTCCTCTGCTAACTTGCTTTTGCGACCATTGTCATTCAAGACATTTCTTTCTTTTTTGGATACTCATTGTGTTTACAATTTGATGCATTTAGAATCTTAGAACTGGAAAGGATATTTGAAGCCTTCCAATTCAACACCCAACAGAAAACAAACAAACAAGAGAACAGAGACGTGACTTAAGCAAAGTCCTAAAGCTGGTCAGTTGGCAGAAGAACTCCAGAACCACCTTGTCCAGTCACCTTCCTTTAGTTCTGAGCTGCCCTTTCTTTTGACAGTTACAATGTCCAATGCCTGTCTCCAGTGAATAGTTTGTTTTAGGGAAAGAAGAAGCTTTCTTCTTTTTCACCTCAAAAAAAAAAAGTGCTAAGTATATGGGGGTAGGAAGTTTAAAGGGCAGAAAATGAAAGGCAGCAACAAAAGAGATAGCCCTATTCAGCCTAAGAAATGCAAAGGCTTTTAGGGTGTGAAGGAATGAAGGGAGAATGAGAAAGCAGAATTCCCACGCTGGAACCCCAAGTTGTCAAAGCCAGAAGCCATTCTCAGAAGCATAAATGACTTTTTTTTTTTTGAGTTGGGATCTCACTCTATTACCCAGTTGGGAGTGCAGTGGCAAGATTGACAATCATGGTGCGTGGCAGCCTCGACCTCCTGGGCTTAGGTGATCCTTCTACCTCAGCATCCTGAGTAACTGGGACTACAGGCGTGCGCCACCATACCCAAGTGATTTTTTTTTTTTTTTTTTTGGAGAGACAAGGTTTTCTTATGTTGCCTAGGCTGGTCTCAAATCCTGGATTCAAGCAATCAGTCTACCCTGGCCTCCCCAAATGGTGGGATTGCATGCATGAGCCAATGTACCTCACTAGAGTATAAGTGACCTTTTAATTTAGTCTAGTCTAGTCATTTGACTAGAAGTTAGCTACTCTGTCTTCTTAAAGTCTCAGGGAAACCTACCCTATATCTATCAATGCCTTGTAATATGGAAATGAAACAGGGAAAATTACACACAAATAAAAAAAAGCAAATCTATATTTTTTAGGGAGAGGCTATATCTCAAAGGCTATGGCAAGGAAGGAGTGAGTAGGCAGGAAGTCTTGGAGGACAGGACAGATGATTGCAGGAAGGAGAACTCTCTGACCCTCATATCTGCAAGAGTCTCTAGGGTTAGGCAAATGAATTTTTCTTTTATATGGACGAGTAAACAGAGCTACAAAAACCAGATGTGGGAAAGTGGAATGGAAGCGTAGCCTGATGAGATAGTAGATCTGGGAATGTTTGACCCTGAGACCTGGCTCTACTCTTAGCAGGGGCTATCTTAGAAGGGAGGGTCAACATTTCAGGACCCAAGGGAAGGAGAGAAGCTTCACCAAATTTTGGTTAACAAGCATTTTGTTCCTATTAACAGAGGTACAAGCAGTTAAGTTAATCATTTGTGAGGCAAAGAATGAGAATTTGGATGGACTGGGTCTGGCCTTGCCATGAATAAACATCCGTGAGTCTTATCTAAGTCATTTGGAGAAGGATGGTTCTTTGCAATAAGCCTTTTACTGGGACACAAAAGTTCTGGAAACTTTGCTCTCTTCCTGAAACACATGGATAAGGCAAAATTCAACACTGCCATTTTGTAGCAGACAGAAGGAAATAGCTGTGAGAGGTGACAAAGGACCTGTGGAGGCAGGAATTTAGAGTTACCAGGAGGGTAACTGGAGTCTCCAGAAATGTATTGAAATCTTGTACAAACTCTGTGGATTAAATGTTTGTGACTGGTCCTCTTTCATTATAATAATTAAAATATGTGTCTGCCTCCATATTACAGCTAGCACTGGGTTGTAAGCTCTCGGAGGACAGAGTTCGCTTTTCTTCTCTGCATCCTTCACACTCGACACCAAACAAGTGCTAAAAGCTAAACATGCTCTGTTCCTTAGTTCACATTATCATTATAAGGAAAGCACACAAATGTTTTGTGATTAAAGTGAAAAAGGACTTTGTCTGTGGATGCGTCACGCAGGCGTAGGGAGGAACACCCGAGACACTAAGCCCAGCGTGTGGGCATGGGGCTCAAGGAGTTAGGTTACTGACTGCCTCTACTGCAGGGGAGGCAGGAGGAGCCCAGCACTAACATCGACAAAAGAGAGGAAATTGAAAAACACACAGTGTAAGTAAGCCATGAATAAATGGAGACATAAAATTAGGGACCTAATTATAGGACACATGCATTAACAGTGGCTGGGCCCAACTTATATTTGCTACGCTATTGTTTAGTGGGACTGCTGGTCATTCACTCATGTTATTGCTGGGATTCTTGTCAATTCATTATTTCCTTCGAAAGTACTGAATAAAAGAATTTCTAACAAAATGGTGCCAATTGTTAACAAGCAACAATCTTTGTGGTCAACATCCTGGTGTTTGAGGAGCCTCCACCTTTGGCTGAGTCAACCAGATCAGTTACACAGGCAGCATCCACCATTGGAGACAGCGTTTCTAATGGGTCTTAAACACATGTTTACATGCTTGACGGATATTTGTTAAGAAGAGATGAGAAAGAAGAGCCTTATTACCCAGAAATGAGAGTGAGTATGCTCTCACAAAAGGAGAGTCTTCTGAAATGTGGTATGCCTTGCAGTGGTAAGCTCTGGTCAGGTTTTTAGCAGACAACACGAGTGTGAATTCAGAACACCTGTTGCCATGATCTAAGGCAAACACAGCTGGAGGCCTCTAAAATCCTGCCTTGCCTTTCATATTCTCCTAATTTTGAGGAGGAGAGTTATAGGGGAGGAGAAAAGAAGCACAAAGCAATATTCTAATTTGAGAGGAAAACCCACAAAGAAAATGTGATAAAGCAGCAAAAGCTATATATAAGGTACACAAAAATAAATAAAAGCAAGGGAAGAATTCATACATTCAGAGAAAACAGGAGCAGAACAGAAGGTAGAGGAAGTATAGGAATAGAAGGAAGGGGAGGACAGAAATGCCAGGAGCCACTTGGGCAATTTCTGTTTCCTGAAGCTTGTTATGGGGACAGAAGAGCTCTTCACGACTCAGTTCACAAACTGGAGACCTTGAAAAGGGCAAGAAAGGAGACAGGAGCTAGTTCAGAGAGGGGATGGGTAATAAGTTTGAGGAAGGACTAGACAGTGCCACATGAGAGTGCAGGGAGATTCTTGCAGCAAAGGGATGCAGTGGTGCATTCACCTTGCTATAGCATCTGCACTGGAAGGAAGAGAGAGTCCCAAGCTACATCCCACAGTGTTTCAATGGGAGGTGCTGAGCGAGTAAGGGGAGATCACTGATGTGGTCACTGTAAATTCTGTTGCTTGTATCTAGACACAGATGGGGACACAGGAAAAATGAGCAAAGTAGCAATCAAGCAGATTCCAACAATGAGCAAAGTAGCAATCAAGTAGATTCCAACAATTAGAAATATGTCAAAAAAGAGTTAATGACAGTGAGGGGTAACAACCGCTGATCTGAGAACAATCCACTTTTTGCCCTTTAGGTAGATGTATTGCCGACTAGTCATTTTTTTAGTTACTATGCTTTGGAGAACTAAGAGTTCTTGACATTTTTCTCAGTCTCTATCTTTTGCCTTGTGTCTGTGCTTTTGTTGGTGTCTCAGATCCCTTCTGGAAGCAGTAATAGTACAAATACAAAAAATTCGACCATTTTCTTTTTTTTTTTTTTTTTGAGTTGGAGTCTCTGTCGCCCAGACTAGAGTGCAGTGGCTGCTCCCGGCCACCGCAGCCTCGACCTGCTGGGCTCCGGCGATCCTTCCTCCTCAGCCTTCCGAGTAGCCGGAATTACAGGCATGCGCTACCACGCCCAGCTGATTTTTTGATTTATTGTAGAGATGAGGTCTCACTGCCCAGGCAGGTCTCGAACCTGCGGGCTCAGGCAATTCACTCACCTCAGCCTCCCAAAGGCGCGGGATTACAGGCTGAGCCACCGAACTCGGCGACCATTTTCAATCACAAGGAAAATCATAAGTTGTTCGAAAGTACGTCTTTGGGCCAGGCACAGTGATTCATATCTGTTATCCCATTACTTTGGGAGTCTGAGGTGGGACGATTGCTTGAGTCTAGAGGTTTGGAAGGTAATATAGCAAGACCTTATCTCTACAAAAAATAAAAAAAAATTAGTCAAATGTGGTGGTGCATGCCTATAGTCCTAGCTATTCAGGACGCTGAGGCAAATGGATCACTTGAGCCCAGAAGTTCAAGACTACAGTGAACCATGATCATGCAGTTGTACTCCAGCCTGGGCAACGAATAGAGACTCCAACTCAAACAACAACAAAAAAGTGAACTTTTGAGACATTCTTTTTCTTTTTTTCTTCTTTCTTTCTTCATTTTTTTAGCAAATACACTTTTTAAAAAATACTTCATGAAATATACCTCACAAAGTAAATAGTTATTTTAAGAACCAGGTCAGAACACAACTTATGATTCTATCACTAATATTATTCAATACTATATGTCATTGATTCTAAGATGCACAATTTGTTTTCAGATTTTTAGCATCTCTAAAATCAGGGTGCATCTTGCAATCAATATGATAAGACAGGATCATATTTTCATTTAATTGGCAAACATTTTTACTTTCTTTTTTTTTTTTTTTTTTTTTTTAGTTGGAGTCTCACCCTGTCACCCAGACTGGAGTGCAGTGGCTGTTCACAGCCATTGCAGCCTTGACCTGCTGGGTTCCGGCGATCCTTCCTCCTCAGCCTTCCAAGTAGCTGGAACTACAGGTGTGCACTACCATGCCCAGCTAATTTTTTGATTTAGTGTAGAGATGAGGTCTTGCCAAGTTGCCCGGGCGGGTCTCGAACCGGCGGGCTCAGGCAATCCACTCACCTCAGCCTCCCAAAGCTCGTGATTACAGGCTGAGCCACTGAGCCTGGCTCGTTTTTACTTTCTTAATGATCAATGAATTAATAGTATGCTTGATAGTGTATGGGTGAAGACTTAGATTTGAAAGTGTATGGTTACTGCTTCTTCCTGAATGCTCCTTTTAGCCAAGTTTTTACCTGTGAATTACAGTTTTTGCCTGTGACTAAGAAAGGGAGACTTCATCTAATAAGTTAGATTGTTCTCTTCAGATGTCTTATTTTCTGTAAGCTTTGTACATACTACAGTTCTGCTCAAGTCCTTGCCCACCTGGGCTATTTCTTCAACCTCCTAACTGGTCTCCCTCCCTTCAATGAAACCAAAGATATGACCATACAGTTCTGCTGCTTAAAAACAATTATGCCCTAATGGCTGCATAGGTGAGTTGGCTGAGAAAATGGGAATTGGATGCTGTATTAGTTCATTTTTGCATCGCTGTAAGAAATACCTGAGGCTGGGCAATTTGTAAAGAAAAACAAAGTTTATTTGGCTCATGGTTCTGCAGACTATAGAAGAAGTATAATGCTGGCATCTGCTTCTGGTGAAACCTCAGGAAACTTACAATCATGGCGGAGAGAGCAGGAGCAGCTCTTAAGCATGACTTTGAAAATAGCAGCACGTTATTCATAAGGGATGCACCTCCATGACCCAATCACTCCTCACTAGGCCCCACCTCCAACATTGGGGATCACATTTCTTTTTTGTGTGTTTTGTTTCATTTTTGAGTTGGAGTCTCACTCCATCGCCCAGACTGGAGTGCAGTGGCCGCTCCCGGCCACCACAGCCTCGACCTGCTGGGCTCCGCCAATCCTTTCGCCTCAGCGTTCTGAGTAGCCAGAACTACAGGTGTGCGCTACTACGCCGGGCTAGTTTTTGATATATTGTAGAGATGAGGTCTTGCCATGTTGCCCAGGTGGGTCTCGAACCCTTGGGCTCAGGCAATCCACTCACCTCAGCCTCCCAAAGCGCTGGGATTACAGGCTGAGCCACTGAGCCCGGCTGGGGAACCACATTTCAACATGAGATTTGAAAGGGACAAATATTCAAACTGTATCCCCCACCCCCAGATCTTACGTTCTTCTCACATTGCAAAATATCATCATGCCTTCCCAATAGTTCCTGAAAATTTTAACTCATTCCAGCATCAACTGAAGAGTTCAAAGTCTGAAGTCTCATCTGAGATTCAAGGAAAAAGTTCCTTCTATCTATGAGCTTGTAAAATCAAAGACAAGTTATTTACTTCCAGAACACAATGGTGTGCAGGCAATGGGTAAACATTCCCATTCCAAAAGGGAGAACATTGGCCAAAAGACAGGGGGAACAGGCCCTAAGCAAAACTGAAATCCAATAGAGCAGACATTAAATCTTTCTTTCTTTTTTTTTTTTTTTGAGTTGGAGTCTCACTCTGTCGCCCAGACTGGAGTGCAGTGGCTGCTCCCGGCCACTGCAGCCTCGATCTGCTAGGCTCCGGCGATCCTTCCGCCTCAGCCTTCTGAGTAGCCGGAATTACAGGCGCGTGCTACCACACCCGGCTGATTTTTGATTTATTGTGGAGATGAGGTCTCACCAATTTGCCCAGGTGGGTCTCGAACCCGCAGGCTCAGGCAATCCACTCTCCTTAGCCTCCCAAAGTGCTGGGATTACAGGCTGAGCCACCGAGCCCGGCTAGACATTAAATCTTAAAGCTCCAAAATAATCCTTGATTCCATGTCCCACAGCCTGGGCACACTGGTGCAAGGGGTGGGCTCCTAAGGTGCACCCAGAGGCTTTTCTGAACACAGCGCACAGGGCTGCTCCTGCGGGTTGGAGTTTGATGGCCGTGTCTTTTCCAGGCAAGCTGTTCGCTGCTCTATCATTCTGGGATCTGGAGGACCATGGCCTGTTCCCACAGCTCCCCTAGATAGTGTCTGGTGGAGACAACGTGTAAGGCTCTAACCCTGTATTTCCCCTGGGCCCTACTCTAGTAAAGTGTCTTTTCAGGGGCTCCTCTCCTGGTAGACTCCTGCCTGGGGACCCAGGCTCTTGGAACCATCCTCTGACATCTTGGTGGAAGCTGCCAAACCTTCTCCACTTTTGCATTGTGTATCTGCAGACTCCACACTACACACAAGCTACCAAGGCATAGAGCACCTTCAGGAACAGCAGCCTGGAGTCCCTTTGAGCCACAGCTGGAGCCAGAGCTACAGAGACACAGGGAACAGGAGTCCAAGGAGAGACAGGGCAGCAGTGACCTGAGTCTGACCCCAGATACCTCTTCCATCCTCCTAGGCCTCTGAGCCTGAGATGGGAGGGGTTGTCTGGAAGATTTCTGAAATGTCTTCAGGGACTTTCTTGTCATTGTCTTGGCTATTAGCACCTGGCTCTCTTTCAGTCATGCTAATCACTCCAGCAAGTGGTTGCCTGGAAGACTGCTTTGATTCTTTCCATGATAACATTCCCTCTCCCACCTCTTTTCCTTCTTTCCCTACATGGCCAGGCTGCTAACTTTCTAAACTTTCACAGTCTGATTCCTTTTTAATTATAAGTTCTAACTGTAAGTCATTTCTTTGCTCTCATATCTCCATATCTGATCACAGATTGTTAGAAGCAACCACATCACTTCTTTTTGCTTGTTTGTTTTGAGGTAAGGTTTCACTCTGTCTTCCGGACTCCAGTGAGGTGGCAGGGATCACGACTCACCTCAGTCTCAACCTCATGAGCTCAGGCAATCCGGCACACACCACCACGCCAGGCTAATTTTTCTACTAATTTTTTTTGCAGAGACAGGGTCTTACAATGTCTCCTAGGCTGGTCTTAAACTCAAGCAATCTTCTCGCCTCAGCCTCCCAAGGTGCTAGGATTACAGGTGTGAGCCACCATGTCCTGTTTCCACTTTGCCACTTTTTTTTTTTAATGCTTTGCTGCTTAGAAACTTCCACCTGAGGACTAAACCTGACCTCTTTTTCTCTTATCCAAATTCCTAACTAGGAGGCTTGGGGAGTCAGCACCTGATAAGGACTCACTAGACAGGGGTTTACTACCCTAGTATCCTATATCCTAAAGTTTACTTTCCAACCTGAACCTGGAATCTTTCTGTCATTTGTCTCAGCAAAACATCTTAATCCTATCTTCTAATAAAAACTACGTATTACCAGTCAAGCAATCTTTGAACCCACCTACAGTCAACAAGCCCCTGCTTGGAAAATCCCACCTCCCCTGGACAAACCAATGAACATCTCATATGTATTGATTTATGGTTTCTTTTTACTTCTGCCTTTCGAAAAGCCACTGTTCAACCATGGGAGGTCACTTGTTCTCAGGACCTCATAAAGGATGGGTGTACCTGGGCTTAAGTCCTCAAGTTTGGCTCAAGAATAAACCAACTTAAATATTTTAGAGTTTTGGCATCTTTTTTGTCAACACATCAGGTATCCTAAGTCATGATTCTCAAGTTCAGCCTTCCCCAAAGCCCTAGGACAGGGACACCAGGTAGCCAAGTTCTTTGCTATGACAAAACAAGGGTGACCTTTGCCCTAGTTCCCAATAAGTTCCTCATTTCCACCTGAGACCTTGCCAACCTGGACTTCTATCAGCAGTTCTGTCAGCATTTTTGGTCACTTTACCTGTGTCTAAGAAGTTCCAAACTTTCCCTCATCTTCATGTCTTCTTCTGAGGCTTTAAACTCTTCAGTTTCTGCCTGTTTTACCCAGTTCCAAAGCCATTTCGTCATTTTCCGATGTCTTTATAGCAACATCCTACTCCTTTTCTGTATTAGTCTGTTTTTTGTGTTGTTATGAAGGAATATCTGAGGCTGGGTAATTTATAAAGAAAGGATGTTTATTTGGCTTATGGTTCTGCAGACCGTACAAGAAGTATAGTGCCGGCACCTGCTTCTGATGAGGCTTCAGGAAGCTTACAATCATGGTAGAAGGGGAAGGGAAGCCAGTGTGTTCCATGGGAGAGCGGGAGCAAGAGAGAGTGCCAGCCTCTTTTTTTTTTTTTTTTTTTTTGAGTCAGAGTCTCACTCTGTCGCCCAGACTGGAGTGCAGTGGCTGCTCCTGGCCACCGCAGCCTCGACCTGCTGGGCTCCGGCGATCCTTCCGCCTCAGCCTTCCAAGTAACATGGAACTACAGGCGTGCGCTACCATGCCTGACTGATTTTTTGATTTATTGTAGGGATGAGGTCTCGCCAAGTTGCCCAGGCGGGTCTCGAACCCGTGGGCTCAGGCAATCCACTCACCTTGGCCTCCCAAAGTGCTGGGATTATAGGCTGAGCCACCGAGCCCTGCTTGCCAGCCTCTTTTAAACAACCGGCTCTGGAGAGAACAAAGCCGGCTCTGGAGAGAACAAACAGAACTCACTCACAACCATGAGACCATGAAAATGACACCAAGCCATTCGTGAGGAATCTGCCCCGATGACCCAAACACTGTCCAGTAGGACCTACCTCCAACATTGGCTATTACATTTTACTTATTTATTTATTTATTTTTGAGTTGGAGTCTCACTCTGTCACCCAGACTGGAGTGCAGTGGCTGCTCCCGGCCACCGCAGCCTCGACCTGCTGGGCTCCGGCGATCCTTCCGCCTCAGCCTTCCGAGTAACCGGAATTACAGGCATGTGCTACCACGCCCGGCTGATTTTTTGATTTATTGTAGAGATGAGGTCTCGCTACCCAGGAGGGTCTTGAACCCGCCGCCTCAGGCAATCCACTCACCTCAGCCTCCCAAAGGCGCGGAATTACAGGCTGAGCCACCGAGCCCGGCTGGCTATTACATTTTAACATGATCTTTGGAGGGGACACCTAACCAAGCCATATCAGATGCAAATGGCTGGAGATTTCGTTGGGGTGTGATAAAAATGCTCTAAAATGGGCAACTCTATAAATACAGTAAAAACCATTGGACTGAAACTTTGAATGAGTAAATTGTGTGGTGTGTGAATTATGTCAGTAAAGCTGTTATGCATTTATGCTTTAAAAATTTACTCCCTATTCCCTAATATTTTCTTAGACAAAGTTTAAACTTTTCATGATGACCTTCAAAGGGGAAAAATCTAGAATACTGGTTAAGACCTTAGCAATTGGTATAAAAACAAGTTAAAGTTTAATGCCACTTAGAAGTTATAAGGCATTAAGTAATTACTTATCCTGTACTTCAAGTTTCCTCAACCAAAAATATAGAACGTAATAGCACTTTCTTAATTAATCCATGAGGATTAAATTACATAATGCATGCAACGATGTTATAAAATTTCCCCTGCAAATTCATATGTTGAAGCTCTAACCTCCACTGTAACATATTTGGAAACAGGGCCTTTGAAAGGTATTTAGAATTAAAAGAGGTAAAAAGGGGAGCACCCTAATTCAATGGGATTAGTGGTCTTATAAAAGGAAGGGAGACACCAGAAAGCTCTTCCCCTCATTTTTTGTTTTGTTTTTGTTTTTTGTTTTTGTTTCCCACATGCACCAAAGAAAGACAATGTGAAGACAAAATGAGAAGGTGGCTACATGCTAGCCAGAAACCAAGTTTGTTGGCACGTTGATCATTGATGTCTAGCCTCCAGAACAGTGAGAAAATAAATGTCTGTTGGTTAAGCTGTCCAGCATATGGTATTTTGTTATAGCAGCCTGAGTTAACTAATACAAGCAGGTGTAGCACATTTCCAAGAGTCTAGAAGCAGTTCAAAAAAGGCTTGTAATTCCGGCTACTTGGAAGGTTGAGGCGGAAGGATCACTGGAGTCCAGCAGGTAGAGACTGCGGTGGCCGGGAGCGGCCACTGCACTCCAGTCTGGGCGACAGAGTGAGACTCCAACTCAAAAAAAAAAAAATGCTTGTCATTAAACCAGTCATGGAGGCATGCTGCTGTGGCCCTTGCTACTCAGGAGGCTGAGGTGGGATAATTGCTTGAGTCAAGGAGGTGGAGGCTGCAGTGAGCTATGATTGCAGCACTGCACTCCAGGCTGGGTGACAGAGCAAGACCCTGTCTCTACACAAACAAACAACAACAAATGTTAGTGTAGTAGTAATAATAATAATATGTATACATGCATAAGATACAATAAGTGATAGAGATTTTTTAAAATGGGTTTTTAAGAGTCTTATCCATCAAGTTCTATCTTCTCACTCCAGTCTGGTCTTCTGACAGCTTCTTCCACTTCTGTGTACTAGGGTTCCCGTCTCTTCTTTGAAATTACCACACGCTTTCAGAATACCATAAATGTGTTCACTTTGTTTCCGTGCCCTCACTGTCTATCTGACAAACTCAAATTTACCCTTTAGCACCCAACTATAGTTTCATTTCTGGGAAATATTCCCTTGACATTTCTAGCAGTAATTTATAACCGCCTTCTCTTTGCTACCATAGTATTTCAAGCACATGGCTAGAATGTTACTTGACAAATATCCAGTAATTACAACTCAAATACTTTCTGTAGAGGGGCAGCTATGTCAATGTACAAAATAGTTGGGTGTGATAACTGGCATCAGTAGGTATCCTTGCCCACTGGAGAATGCAAGCTTTGAGTAAAGGCATTCTAATTTGGTTTAAAAACAAAACAATATGCTCGTCAAAGAAAAGTTATAGGAGTGATTCAGATGGTAGGCCACCAGTTCCCATCCTCAGCTCTTTGTTTTGCCCTCTTTTTTTTTGCTAGACTAAGAACTGAGAGTAGACACTGGCTTTTAATGCCTGAAAAGCAACCATTATTGAATGAATGCATAATTAAAGCCATATATTCTTCCTTATCAAAGTCAAAACCATTGTGAAATTCCCTCTTAATGAACTAAACCAAATCCTATAATTGAAACAAAACAAGGTGATGTGGCAGCTAAAGAGACAAACTCACATTGGGCAGATGCTTCCAAAGGCAAATCATGGGTACTATATGCTTTCATCCAGCTGTCAAATGCATTAGTCACACGTTAGTGAAAGACACAAATATGAAATTGCCAATATGAACATGATTGCCACAAATACACACATAATTTGGACAAATATAGACATTTTCTAAGAATACTAACTGAAGTTCTCCAAAGTACATAGTAGTGTACCTGGGCCAGGCAGCTAGAGTTTTCTGTCTTTCCTTGCATTGTCTGAGTGGTTCTGAGTATTTTATTCATTTATGATACGTAAATGAAAGGGAGGGGACAGAGGAAGATCTTCACACCAAGGAGAGAGATACTGGAAGAAATCAACTTGCTGACATGTTAATCTTAGACATCCAGCTTCCAGAACAGTAAAAAAATAGATTTCTGTCATTTAATCTACCCAGTCTGTGTTATTTTGTTATGGTAGCTTAAGCAGACTGATATAGCAACTATTGCAGGAGTTGGAAAATGATGAAGAAGCTCATCCGTTTTCCAAATTGTCCCAAAGAACTAAAGGAATAACTTGAGATCTGGATGAATTGCAGTGTTGCAAAACAGCATTGGTTCACTTTATTTTATCATATTTATTCTGTTACTGGCACGAGAGACAAATTGAACTTGTTACTGATTCTACAATTGAAGATTCTCTTTAATTTCTCTCTTGGATTCTTTTTTGGAGAGAGAAAAACATAAGTTTACCCTTTAAGAGTCAGAATATAACCTGGTACAATCTCCAAACAATGCCAGGAAACCCATCCACAGTTTGCTGGAAAAAGAATGATGCCAACTCTGATTGAAGAGACAGTGATGTTCTTTCTGCAGTTCCATGTTGAACAGCTCTAACTATTTCCTCCCTAAACTGACTGGACACCAGATTTCTTGCAACTTCCATCTTGTTAGTCTCCATTTAATACCCTGCAACAACAAAGAATGAGGCCATTCTATCTTTTCTGTGACAGTCCAAGTATCTGATGGCATGTCTTGTGGTAATTCACCAGATCTTTTCAAAATTCTTGCTACTTTTCCCTTATTCATTCTGCTGTTCCTCACTTGGCATGATTTCTAGAACCCTTAGCATTCTTCCTCTATATATTCCTTGTTTTGTTATCCCTTTCAAGTGTAAAACTGAAAATTGAAGTTTTCTCCAGGATGTTATGATGTCCTTATGGTATTTCTATTTTGATTTCTTATTGATTTATGGTATTATTTCATTCCCATGTAGTTGGGATTTTTCTAGGTATATATTAGTTGTTTATTTTTAGTGCAATTCTATCGTGGTCAGAGACTATACCATGAAGGAGTTTTTAAGATATAATACTTTATTAATTTTAGTGTATGTTCCACAGGCACTTAAATAGAATTTTAACCCTATCATAGTTGGGGAAAGTGCTCCATATATGTCAGGTCATATTTGTTAGTTATATTGCTTACACATTCTATATATTTACTAATTTTCTTCTAGCTTGTTCTAGCAGCTGTTGAATGAACTGAATCAAGCCTCCTGTTATGCTGGGAGATTTGTGTATTTTTCTGTTTAATTCTGTCAATTTTCTGTTTGCTTTGTGTCATTTGAAGCTACAATTTTTAGTATACATAGATTTTTAAAATTATCATATCTTTCTATTGGATTAAATATTTTATCATTATGAAATATATTTTATAATGCTTCTTCTCCAAAAGTCTTCTTTGATATTACTGTAGCTATGGTAGCTTTCTTTTCCCTACTGTTTGCATGATATACCTTTTTCCACACTTTTACTTTCTTTCAACTATTTTGGATTATATTTCTTGTGGTGGCATACAGTTTAATTTTATTCAATCTGACAAGCTAGACTTCCTTTAGATCAAAATTTTTTATTTCTTTTTTTTTAACTTTTGTGAATATTAGTTGTACTTTTTTATCATTCTATTTTTGATTACTCTAGAGTTCACAGTGTGCATCACTGACTTCCTGATACTGCTAGAAATTTAGAATCTTTTAAATTCATTTATCCTTTTTCCTCTTTCCATTATTATTGTCATATATTTACTTCTACATTTATTTAAAATTTGAAAAGGCATTGTGTACAGATCCAACTCATTTATATTAACACACATATGTTACCATTTTCAGTGCTTTTTATTTATATCTCCAGTTCCATTTTTTCATGTAGAATCATTCCCTTTAGCTTGAAGAAATCCCTTTAATATTTCTTGAAGTTAGATCTGCTGGTGATGAATACTCTAAGCTTGCTTATTTGAAAATATCTTTATTTCACTGTCGTTGTGGTAGGATAGCTATTGTTGCATTTAGAATTCTAGTTAGACAAGTTTTCTTGCAGCACTATAAAGATGAGATTTCATTGTTTCTAAATTCAACTGTTTTGTTGAGAAGTCAGCTGCCAATCTTATTACTTTTTGAAAAATAATGGTTTTTTTCCCTCTGCTTTAAAAAATTTATCCGATCTTTGGTTTTCAGTAGATTCACTATGATGTTTACGTATGTGAGAGTTTTTTTGTTTATACTGCTTGAATTACTTGAGTTTCCTGAATCTGTGAGATCTTTTATCAATTTTGAAAAATTCTCAGGAATTACTTTAAATACTTCTTTTGATAAATCTGTATATTTTTTAGTTTAAGTATTTTACTTTTCACTAATCCTGTGCTTTTCTGTGTCAATTTGGCTATTATTTATAGATTACGCTTTTTAATTAGTTTTGGCTATTTTTCATCTATTTTCTCAAATATATTAGGAAAAATTATGCCAAAGTCTGTTTGCTAATGTCAGTACTAGTATCATATAGGTCTGCTTCAAATGTTTGTTTTCTTCTAATCAGTCTTTTTATTTTTATTACATATTTAGAGTTTTTAAATTGCCCTTAAATGTTTTATATTAAAGAGCTACAAATAACCCATATGATTTAGTCTTCCACCAGAGTGGAGATTCCCACTATACACTCTTTCTTGTCTAACAAGAACAGGGTGAAGGGCTGACCATTTTAATCTTACCAGTGATTTAACTGAGTCAAGACTGTTAAATCTTACCAGTGATTTAACTGAGTTAAATGACTCAGTTAAATCTTACCAGTGATTTAACTGAGTTAAATGACTCAGTTAAATCTTACCAGTGATTTAACTGAGTTAAATGACTCAGTTAAATCTTACCAGTGATTTAACTGAGTCAAGACTGTTTACTAATACTCAGGCTACCTCTATTTTGTCTCAAGGCATGATTTTCCTAAGCTTTGCTTGTGAGCATATTTGTCTCCTTAGCCATGAAAGACTATGGAGAATTCAGATGTACTCTTCCAGTGTTCCCAGCTCAGCTCTCCAGTATCCTACTCCCTGAAGATTAAATCTGGGAAATATCAAGAGGGAGACTAGTTATATGCTTGAGGCAAGTCCTACATCTCTGGCTTATCTTTGTTTTCTAAGCATGAAATAACAGCAGGACATTTCAATATTTCTTTTAGAAGCTTTGCACAAATCTCCAGCATTTCACACAGACCTACAACTTATCAAATGTCATTAGTAAGACCAGTCTTGCATTTGAGGTCCTCAAGTTTCCATTTTCTCACTTTAGATCTGAACAACTACTTTGTTGGTTTCTTTTCCTCCGAGGAGTTTCCAAGGCTTTTATAGCTACATTCAGAATTTGCTTATACCTTTGCTAAATACAAATGGCTAGCAATCATCAGTTTCACCATGAATGAATTCTTGCCTTTCTGGAATTGTGGTTCATTTCTCTGTCATTTCTTCCAAAGTTTTCTAATGCCTTTAAAATTCAATTTTTGCAATTTTCCAGTTTTTTCTAGTTCCAGTGGATGGTTGACCATTCTCCACCTACTTCGTACAATTTGGAAGCAGAAGTCTCAGTAAATATTAAAATGATTCTTGTTTATATTTGAAAGTCTGTATCATTTACAATTTCTGGTTCATTAATCATGTCTTTTTGTTTTATTGCTTAATGTGTGTTGGTCTTCTTACAAATTCTAAACTTTGAGGGAAGGAGTGTTGTTTTATACCTTGATAGACCTGTCATAATACTGAACATAGTGTAAGTAAAAGTTGATTTGAAGTATCTGATGGTTGTAAATCTTAGTCTATGACACATGAAAAAATTCTTTGTACTCACAATACTTTCAGCTTTATCCTCATAAATCCTTATTTAATCCATATATCCATCTCTCTCTGACCCATTGAAAATTGTCTTTATAAACTCTGCTCAAGGACTAAAAGAGTAAGCGTACATGATACATATCTGTAGCTTTTGCACATTTCTGTACCAAAAAAGTAGCTCTTTGCATTGTTTATTATCTCTTAATTGTGAATTCTGAGAATTTAGGGCAATGAAGGTTTTATCCATCATGATAAACTCGCATACTTCTTTAAATTAAGTAATGAAATTATCTAATGTGTAAAGTTTCCTCTTTACCTTGACTACTATGAAAGTAAGCTGTTTTTTGTTTAATGATCAGAGTTGTCATCCTCAGTGTACATACACCCCCCCACATATACACAAATATGCATATTGTATGTGTGCATGTATGTACACACACATCCATGTACACATGTATGGGTGTTTGTCTAGTATGTGGTGTGTGATTCCTTTTTATTTCTTTATCTTTTGTCTCTTTGTTATGTGTTAATTATGTTTTTATTATGTCACGTCAAATTTTGAAAATGGGTGAAAAGAGTCTATGAGTTGACATAAAGCCATTATGATGACCTAAGGTGTCAGTGACTCAACTTTGGCAAGAATCTAGCTTTTTATCGCCAGATGAAATAGATTAGCATTATTCATTCAATCATTAAGACAAAGGAAAGACAAACCACAAAATCTCTTATGGTTCTTTTTCTTAGCTTTCTTACTCAATTTGCACTTTTATTTCTAAAAACATCTAAATAAGTTTCCATGGTATAAGCTCAGATTCTGTATGTTTAAAATTTACAAGAAAAGTGTAAAATTTAAAAAGCTTTCTCAGTTTGCCAACATACTCATACACTAAGAATCTTGAAGTATCTGAAAAATTAAGTGACCTTTTGAACGTTTTTACTATGACAAGAGACAAAGCTATATCTCCAGTGGAGGATTTAATAAGCAAGAGATTAAGACATAGGTGACATAATAAGTTATAATACCAGAACTCACAGATCTGTGGAATCAGTGGGTTAGGAGGTAACTGATAACTTTTTAAAAGGTACAATCTAAAATTTTCTCTTCAAAATCTGTAGATAGAGTTTATTTCCAAATTCCATACCACCAGCAATTTCAATCTGTTTTCCAGATGTTAAGAAAGATCTGCCCATAAAACACCAGATTGTTAATTCCACTTGTGTATGTTAACCCAGTAGAAGACAATGATGCTTGAAGGATCATTTCCAAATAAAAAGAACAATTTGTGTAATTATCTGGGGTCTACTAGTAATGACTGTAGTCCTAAAGTAACTTAAGCTCATGCAGCCACAATTTGTAAATTTTGTATTCTAGTCAATTGTAGGTTTGAAATACAAGGCAAAATGAATGTTTGCTGAAGACCAGTGTTGAAGGTAGTTGAATAAAGTCAGACTTTGGTGTAAATAATCTAAATACATACTTTAGGTCCCCCTATTTTCTACCAGGACCACATATATTTAAAAAGCTATCACAACAGTAATTTTTATAAACAAAAGACTTTATTTCAAATATATTTTACAGTTTGTGTGTAATTAGGATTGCTTTCCAGATTGTGAAACTTTATAATAAATTGAACAAGCAATGTACAAAAGTGGTGTTTACTTAGGCCTACTGAATTCCTACAATTCTTCTTGTAGTTTTTTTTTCTTTCTTTTTAAGTGGAATCAGTGGAGACATCAATGATAGTACAACCTTTATCCTCTTGGTTATATTTTGAATAGCAACAAAGTACCATTCCATTCCATATTTGTTTGCATGTTTAGAAATTAGAAATAAAGGGAGTAAAATCTCATGTATCTGGACCTAATCGAAAAATGATGATATATTGTGAGTAGAGCTGAACTAGTTCATTCTTTGTGGTAAAAATAGTTTGCTAGGCAAATTGGTAGAATAACTAAAATTGTAGGACAGATGTTTAGCCTCCTTAAGAAAACATAACTATTTTAGAGAACTTTTAGTATTACTATTGCATACACTTTACATACTAATTACAATACTTACTTATAAAACAGGTCTTTCAGCTAGCTATTAGAATGCTTTAGGAACTCAAGAAAATAGATTGGATTTTTATCATAAACATTCTTTAAATCAGACATTGAACTAATTCATGCTTACCTTCACCTCCATTGCTATAACTGAGGTTTCAATGATGATTTGAAGTTATAGAGATGACTTCAGACCTTTTAAATTGGGTAAGAATGACAGTATCCTGATTTTAAAAACACATATGTGAACTTCTTCAAACATCAGCAACTAAAATTGGCAAAATTGAGATTAAAAAAAAATTCTTTTCACTATTGCCAGTATTGTTGTAGTTGTTCAAGGCATTGACAATAGGAAAACTATCATTATATGCTAGTCCTAAATATTATGTAAGAAACTAAAAATACCCCTAAAGTTCAAGAAAAGACTGTTTCTGCGTAAACTTTATTTGGTAGAAGCAAGAGGGTGGTGGTCAGGGATTTGCACCTTGGTGAGCCAAGTTTTCCTAAATAGACAAGATTTTCCCTCTCCACATTTACTTAGCATATCCTGATTACATTATTTCCTGAAGAAATTTAGGATGACCATGACCAGTGTAGCCAGAATGTTTACTTCTCAGCTCCTACAATGGATCTTTTCCTTTCAAAGAACCTCAATTTGTTTTGCAAATATTAAGTGGGTTGCAGTTTTATGTGTTTCAGTTATATTTTTAGAGTTCTACTTGCCTGGAGTCTCTGAAGCCTCCTGCTTGGCCATGATAAACAACATGAGAAGCCGAGAAACAAGGATAGTGCTACTTCTGGACCAAATGCTCTCAAAATAAATTTATGAAGAGAGTGACTGGGAGCTCTTTACAATCTCAAACCCTTGCTACTCACTGACCCTCAGTGTCAAGGTTTTCACAGAGGCCTAAGATTAAAGAAAAAGTATGGCACATAAGAGGAACTACAGATTGTGACATGTAAAAAAAAAAAGGTGGGCAGAAGAAAAAGATCCCCACCTCCTAGTTGCTCTGGAATATTGGAGCATGCAGAAGAATTATTTAGACCTGCCAAATAGCAAAAGCTTTGCTTCTATCCCCAGAAATTCTGATTCACTACATCTGGGGTTGGGCCCAGGAATTTGTGTTTTAACAGTAAATTCTGAAGCAGGTGGTCCATGGACCAGACTTTGTGAAATACTTCTGTTGAGGGATACAGTGAGCAATGCATGAGAAGATGAATATGCCCTTTTATATACTTCCCTTGTATTCATTTGAACCAGATGTTACCTGATCCAGTATCTTGATAGTCGTTTAAAAAACTCAACCAACCAATTATTCAGTCAAACATAAACCCTACAGGAAACTGTTACACACAGAACTACCAAGATAGAAACCATAATAAGGTGGAGACAAGTAAAAATGGCCATTGGAAGGAAAGGAGACTTCTTGTTTTTAACAGTTGCTTAAAAAGTTGAAGGTAGAATCCAGAGGCTAATGGCAAACAATTCAGAAATATCTATTATTCAAAATTAGATATCAGCAAGGTGAAAATCATAGTTCTTAGTAATTTCATGATCTGAAATTTAAAAAATTTTCTGTACAAGCAAAAGGATAAAGTACAATTCTAAAGCATAGAAACCCCACCTCCCTAACCCAATGATAGAATTCAGTCAGGGAAATCAACAACATTAAAGGTGCTTCAGGCTGTAGGGTTTTCAAGTGTATTAAGAGTCAATTACACACAAGAGGAATATCTTTTGACATTACAGTGAAGCTAGATCTGTCTGAGTGAGACGCATTATAACAAATCCTGACTGTCCTTCTGGGAATGTCCATATCTAAGAATTAAACCTTTAGTTCTCAGTTCAATAAGTGAGGTTATTTATATTGAAAGCATAATTAAATAATTTTCCATACTTTAGTCCTTTTCATAACAAAACTAAAACCTTCATAACAAGAATTATGAAAAGAAACACAGTATAATAGGTAAAGAACACATTTGCTGTTTTTATTGGTGCCTTGCATGGCAGTAATACTGAAAAAGAAGAATGCAAAAAAAAAAAAACAAAACAAAAAAACAAAATAAACAAAAAACAAAAACAAAAAACAGGTTGGTGGCAACCCACATCTTTTTTTTTTAAGAGTACATAAACTCCTGTTTTATTTTTATTGTGGCATGAATGATAACATAAAACCAAAAACATGAAAATATACAACTTATATTACACTATGTGTTATGAACAAAATATAAATCTATAACTCTATGTTATATTTACATAATTATTTATTTTATTAAATTTCAAGTGAGATGGTAGGTTGCACATACTTTGTTTTAAGCTCCAGGCATTTGATTGTCTCTTTTCTACTTTTTCCCATTTTTACTTGTAAAATCCAAAATGTTAGAAGGACTAGAGCTTTAGAGCCAGTGGAGCTATATAAATACTGTTTTAGTGAACCAGTGACAGAAACACTGGGGAGGACAGGAATCAATCAGTAGAAAACTCAACATTATCATCTTCAACCTGGGGAACTGATAGTTATAGGAAACTTTAAAATTAAATACTGTAAAAACCTGGCTAAACAAACACCTATGCCCTACAAGACAAAGAGAAATCTGAACCACTTTAAGTGGGCTTCATAGTTTTCCTTGCAGATCCCATAACTTTATTTTTACTATTAACTTGATAAACAAATATTTTATAAACCTGTTTGTAAATATACAGTTGTTTATTAAAATTCAATAATTTACCCATTAGAATGAAAGTGTAATCATTTTTGATGTTTTAAATGTGATAGAAGGTTTCTTCTGGAAACAGTAACAGTTTCTGGATTAAGAAAATATCTGAAATTGGACGAAAAAATGATTAACCTTCTTTCAATGAATTAAGGTAAAATTCTACTCTGGAAATCAAATCTATAAAATAGTTTCAGCAAAGTAAACTTGTTTTATATTTGTTTCCTATAAGAGGATTTGGTTTCAACAATGACGATTAAGTTCTTTGGGAGGGATTTTATACATGTTTAACTCTTAACTTCAGATGTCAAATGAACTTTAAAAATTGACTTTCCTAATCTAGGTATAAGTGCACTGAAGAATAGGTTTGCATTTTTATCCAATTGTAGTAGCTAATCAAATTATTAGTAACTTACAAATGAACAACTTTAACTTATTTTCTCTAGTGATGTTCTCTTAGATTCATATTAAAGCATGACTATTTTTAGAGAAACCGATTACAGCAATGATAAAAAACAGAATTCTGGCAAGATTATTCCTCAGTATTCGGGAGAGCGAGAGAGAGAGAGAGAGAGAGAGAGAGAGAGAGAGAGAGAGAGAGAGAGAGAGTAAAAGTGAGAAGACTGAATACGTAGGAAGAAAAGGAGAGAGGAGAGAGACTGTTTATGTTTTATTTTGATCTTTTGATCTTACTCTCGTTTTCTCTACCTTATCTTTTTTGGTCATAACAGTGCACAGAAAAAGAATACAAGGTTTTAGGACCCTTTACCAAAATCATAAACCAAACACCAAAAGGGCAGTGTTGTGTTAACATGGTAAGTTGCTACTCACAGCACCTTTTATCAAGTGACTTCAAAAGACACTAAACATTAATAAAATTATTTTTGTTTTTGCTTTCTTTTGGAGAAAACTAGGGCAAAGACAATTTGACATCCAGTGAATTAAATGTCAGAACAACAGAATATAATGCAGGGCTATGAACTGGTTTTTTGTTTCAGTCCATGCCGTTCAGTCTTGGACGGAAACCTAACTAAATAAAATCAACTTTTGAATTTCAGCAGTTACAGGTCACCATCAACAATTTTGTTTTTCCCTTCAAATAGAACAAAGTTTTTAAAAAATGAAAAAACAAAAACAAAAAACAACCTCCAAACAGAAGTGTTTTGTCAATTTACTGTGTGTTAGAATTGGTTTCAGCCACAAATACCCTCAATGGCGTCTACCTGGAGCTAAAACAAAGTATTCTTATAGCCCAAAGTCATGAAATGAAAACAAAGCATCTTTATAACATGGTGTAAAGTAAGTATCCAGCAAACGTGAGAGGTGAACTCACATAAAAGAAGGAATTTGTTAACAAAGACAAAGAACAAATTTTTAAAAAATCTGTTTTCACATTGTATATAATGATATAAAAACAAGTGTCTATTTTTCCTTATCCAGAGTGCTTAAAAACAAAACAAACAAAAAACAAAAAAATTGGCTCTAGATGACTGTGGCAATTAAATAACTAAAATGAGTGATGAGAGCATAAGTTAATTAAGATTGAACACGACCCTCCTATTAATTCACTCCTTTGTATCAAACACCAGAACTGAAATTGTTGGGGCCAAATTCTTTAAAAGGAGACAACTTATGGAAGGAGAAGTGAAATTGTGTGGGTGAATGTGTGTGTGTGTATATATATACATGCACATATATATGTACATATATATGTGTATATATATATATCTATATACACACACATATATGAGTTGGAGGTGGAAATTTGTTTTAAATAACTACCAGCTTATTGGCTGTACTTCCAAATCAGAGCAGAATAAAATAGAAAGGGAGAAATAAAATAAATTATACATAACTTACTAAACTGGGAACAGCTGACCATTATTATTATTACTATTATTATTATTATTTTATCATCATCATCATTATTACAACACTAGCAAAAAGAGGCAGTTCAAATGAAAATACAGTCATCAAAAACAAACAGAAAAACAAACAAACGAAATCTCTGACATGCAGAATATGATCAGCTACTCCAAGCAAAACCCCAGAGCAAGTTTTTGAGAGAGAGAAAAATAAAAAGGATTTTCTTCTCATTTATATTTAATAATCAAACTTTAGGGTGGTGTTTGGGGGTGAGATAGAAAAATGATGACTGGAGTGAAAACCATAGCACATCCAAGCTACTGGTTGGAGTATATACTATCTGATGCTGCAACACAAATAATGGCAATTAACTTGAAGTGATGTTGCATTTATTTGTACAGGCCCTAAAACTGCCCTGGCATTTGGCTGACAAAATCTACATAAGCAGTCCCATCACCTTCAGTTGTTCTTCGCACACACTCTGCTGGAACCAAAAGTTGACCTTCAGTAGATTCATCTGACAGCAAAGAAGAGCAGTGGCAAGGGTCCCTGGGGTCAGTCAGGCTCCACTTTGTTGGGCTGCAATGACTTTTAATCAAGTCCTACTTTATATGGCATGAAATGTACATGGCCCACACGGTGAAATGCAAAAGACCTCCACCTCATTTCATGGAGGAATGAAAAATACTTTTTATAAAACCTTCAGTTCAATTTCCCGACCAGGAAAGGATGGAATGTTGAAGAAATAAGCTAATTCTATTTTTCTGAAAAAATGGCCAAATATACTCAATGAAAACAATGATTGTTTTGCTTGAAGTATCAACAGGAAAAAAAACAACAACGAAGTAGCAAACGTTAGTGGAACCAATTGACTAGGGAGAAGGGACATCTGGGAGTAGTTTGCTAGTAGCTTCCATGTTATAACATGCACACCTCTTTTACACAGGGCCGCCTGATCCATCCAATAATAATCACATTAGACATTTAAAAATATATTTTCTGAGCCCTATACTTGGTTAAGTTGTCATTTGAAGTGCAAAGTCAAGGTCAAGATTACTTCTAGACCAGTCACTTAGGAGGATGTGGGATTTCATCCCCAGATGTGGGTTTGACTCACAACGGTCCAACGTTATTCCTATTAGTACCATAATCACACACATACATACACACAAAAATCCAAGATCAGAAAATATTTTTTCTCTAAATTTCTTATGTCTCTCTCTCTCTTTTCACCTGAGAACAGCACCTACAGTTTCCATTTAAAAAAAAGTCAAATCTCACCAGCTGCTGGTATTTCAGGTTTTTCAAGGGATTGTCTAAGATATAACACTGTCCTAACTTAAGAAGGAACAGGAAAAAGGAAGGGGAAAAAAAAGAACTTGGTCAACACTTCAGTACAAATTTGGCACTTGCTCAAAGATGTAGTGTGGTGTGCAATAGATAAAGTCCTCTAAAGAAAATAATTGCTTATTTTGTGATGGATAGCAAGGAAGTTAAAAACAGGCTCTTTTTCCCTCTTCCCCCCCATGCACAGACTTCCATCTTTAAAGTTTAGAGATGGAGAAGGTGGAGAGAAGTAAAGAGAAATTCATCTTTCTTTTTTTTCTGTCAGGTGCATTACAAAAAAAAAAAAAAAAGGAAAGGAAAGAAAAAGAAAAAGAAATCCAGAACCCCCCCAAACAAAACAAAACTTATTTTTTAAAAAAATTGTAGCACAAAACAACAAAACACATTCACAAGCCACTTGTTGGCACTGTGTACCTGAGTGAGAATTTCTAGAACATTGTAGAACAAACAGCCATAAAGTTTATTTAAAAAAAAAAAGTTGACGGGTAAGACTTCAGTGCTTGGATGTAGCAGCTGAATTACTGGCATTATTTTACCCATAGCTTATTTCAATCTCTTGTTGTTGATATTGTTGTTTGCTTGTTATATATCTTTTTCCTTTCCAAGCCTTTTGAGGCTGAGGTCTATTAGTCAGCTGATGTCCCAACTATTTAAGACTAACAGTTAAAGTAACAGTCAGTGTATGAGAAAGTTAATGTGCTTGGCCACTGGTAAGGATGAACCAGTTAGGGCTTCTTTAAGTCCTAAGGTCACAACAATCTTTCAACCCTTATCAGTTGGCTTGTCCTGCAATATGGTTTTCACTGTCACTCCCATAATCTACATCTGGGTCATCCTCTTCCTCATCGTACTCATCATAAATTTCTCCGTTGATGTCCTCAGCCTGTATCTCTTCTTTGATGTGTGGCTCCTCTCCCTTCATACCATAAGTGCTCTGGATAACGGGCATCCCAGGCTCTGGGCTGCTAGACACGCTTGAGTGCTCTGAGGGCAGGTGAGGGGAGGGCATTCCAGCCATGGCAATGGCTCCAGGGTACACAACACCAGCAGTGGCGATGGGGATCTGTGCTTGTTGCCTGTCAAGAGATAAATTTCCAAAAAGAGATAGTGGGTGAGTGAAGAGTAAGATGTGGACCTTACTATATGATGAATTTGCTCAGTAATGTCCCACTCTAAGGTACTGATTTTTACCCAATTGCCTAACATTTTTCACATGGTATTCTACTTTGAGTCTAATACCTTACTTCTGTCTAGTGCTTCATAGAGTACAAGATATCTACATGCATTGCACATTTGATTCTTAAATAATCCTGTTTTGTTACCAATCTCTTTTACTAAAAAAAAGGAGGTGCAGAAAGACAAAGTAGAAGAACCCAAGCCCTTAACTCCAAGTTCACTTTTCCTTCACTTACAGTGAAGCAATAGTATTTTTTCCTGAGAATCAAAGCTGCAAATAATTCAATTTTAATGGAAAACCCTAAAGTATTAGAGCTCACAAAATCAAACTTGATTGCTCAGAACTGAATAATATCACATTGTCCACCTAGTCTCTGAAATAGTTTTGGTCTTGTGGTGATAGGAAGAAGGACCCAGCCTTATGGGTGCACAGCCTGTGCAATTGCACTAAGGTCCTATTTCTGGTTAAATGTTGTGTTGTCACAGTCCTGAAATTCTTAATAAATTTTCTGGGTTTTTTAAGAAATTCTTAATAACTTTTTAACAAGAGACCCTGTCTTCTCAGTTTTGCACTTGGCTTTATAAAGTACGTAGGTGGTCTTAGCAGGAAGGGATTAATAGATGATATTCATTCTTACTTGCTTTTATTCATTCATATGTTTACTCTTCACTCACAAAATATTTGGCTTTGTGTTCAACTTTGTGAAGAGTCATGTGCTTGACTATAAATCACAGACCCCTGGACAGAGCATGCAGCCAGTTTCAAGGAATTGGAGGGGACAAGAAAGATTTGAAAAGTTTGTGTGTGTGTGTGTGTGTGTGTGTGTGTGTGTCAGATAAGTTATCCTCTGGTCATATTCAGAATAGTACTTATTACTCTAAGAAGCTTTTGGGATCTTACTAACTTCTATTTCACATATGATAAGCAAGTTTATTTCTGTGTTTTTTTGAGCTAATTCTGCAGAAGCAATGCAGTTGCAGGCAGCATATTACAACACTGTCAACAGCCTTGTCACAGGAAGCACTGTAAAACATCCTGAGAGTTATGTTCTTAATTCAAAATAGAACTTCCCCATTCACAATCTTGTGCCCTAAATATAATCCCTACACCTTGTGTGATCTGCAAAGACCACACATATGCCTCGATAGCTCAGTAATCTCTCCATATTCAGAAATAAGTGTTTCTTTCTTTTGAAATCATTTTTACATTGTATGGTCTTAGCTAAGTTGTTAGTTGTAGAATTTTTCATGATGAAGCTTTGGAAGTAATGAAAGTCAATGAGTAAAAGAACCAGTTACACTTCTGAGTTTTTTCTTCTTTTTTTTTTTTTAACACTTCTGAGTTTTTAATAGCAAACCTCAAAATTATTTACTTGCAGATATTTATTTTTAAACCAGCTGTTAACAAAGCTCATGTTAGAGCTAGGAGCTTGCAGTAGATTCATGTAGATAGGTTTTTCAAGATCATGCGGGAGACCATTCAGTCTCTAAAAATACAAAGTTCAGGTTCTTTTTCAAATGTTGTTTTGTAACAAAACAAATGTGTTTCACATCCCATTAAATATAATAGGAAGTTTTCCCTAAGAAAGAAATGAATGAAAGGCCCCTACCCAACATTGAAGTATTGCCGCATTTCCTGCCGCCTGTTCCGCATGATTGCCTTGTATTCACCGATGCGCAGCTTTTTGCCATCCACGAGGCAGGTGCGCTTTGGCCTGGGCTTATACTTGTAGTCAGGGTACTTCTCCAGGTGCTGTTTGCTGAGACGGGCTTGCTCCTCATAATATGGCTGTTTCTCTAGGTTTGTCATAGCTTTCCAGCGAGATCCTATGAAGAAAAAAGGTTAGGATTTCAATTTGCATAACTTCTAAGTATCCTAAACAGAGATATCACTGAGAACAAGAAAATCTGAAGTAAAGATGTTGGCCACAACCCAGAACTAACATAAACCTGTTTTTTGACTAGGGAGCTTTGACTCCAAAGGTGAGATCCTGCAAGTTCAAAGGTGGCTGGCTCTGTATTCAAAGAAATTATGTTGCTAAAAATATGAACACTGGACAATATTATATATACACATATATACTTTTTCTAGCTTGTATTCACAGTTTAGCCAGACTTTTATGTTATGTAGTTAAAAGCTCATAGATAATTTATTGAGTATATCTTCAATTTCTACAATAGACCACAATGTAATACCACTGTGAACAGAAAAGTTACATCATCAAAGACTAATTATCTAGTTGTTGAAATTCTTTTTCAGAGGGGTAGACTACTTACTACAAAAGTCCCTAATGTGTCAGAAAGTCTCATTCTCCTCAAGATGTTTATGTATGCTAAAGTTTGCAGAAATGATTACAGTGAAAATTTTATTTCATTAAAAATTTAATTATAATTTAAATGATAATATTAACAAACATGGACTGAGTAACTATCACATGCTAGATACTGTGCTAAAAACTTTACATGTGTCATTTCATTTCTACCTTTCAATTCAATCCTGTAAAATAAACAGCACTTATATTAGACCTATTTTCATAGATGAAAAAATTGAGATTCAAACAGATGAAGTAACTTACCTAAGGTCACACAGCTATTAAATTGTAGATCTGTGACTGAAACTCAGATTTGATAGAATTTAAAGTGTGCTACAATTCTTGCCTTATATGTGTATACCCGCCTACTAGAACATAATCGAGTGGAGTTCAGAATTATAATAAGTGTGTATTGAGTAAAATTTTTTTAAAAAATCAATTTCAATTGTATATAAAGATGTCACTTCCCATGACACAGTATACATTAATGATGATAACACCAATTTTTTCCCCCTTCTTCTCACTGTTAGTTTTGGGGTAGATCCAATTAGGACTAAGAAAAACATATTTGAAGCTCAAATAAAAATAGTTTATGCTAATTCTTATTTTAGATTATGGTTTAAAGTTTTGATTCTGTCATAAGACTGTGCAGTAGTAACAAAAGTAGTGGTAATAATATTTATTTTTGTATTGAGACAAGCTTAAAAATCTATTTGCAAATGAAGTATGTTTATCTGAAAATAATCAGTTCAACTTGACCTAAATGTACAAAGATCAAAACACTGGAACTAAGAGATCCCTCTCCCAAGTATGTACTGGCCCTGGATCTCTACCTGCTTTCCAAAGTCATGTAAAAAGATATTTGAGTGAGTCTATTACTCAATCATAACTCTGTATCTTAAATGCAAACAACAGGGCGTATGTTTCCTGCTGCTTTCAAAAGGTTGGCCTTTTAGAATGAAAAACAGAGGACAATTGGGTATTACTCCTGATGACAAAAGAGGAAGTTTCAATCAAAAATATTTCATATTCAAAAATAGGTTAGAAAAAAAAAAGGGTCTTAAGAGCGTTCTTTTCCTTTCTAAATCTGCCAATACACTAAAAGTGAAGAGTTTCAGCTGAGCAACATTGTCATCTCCATGGGGTCTGTAATGAATTTGCACATTTTACTCCAACTACTGTATATCTAATCAGAAAAAGATGTCCCTCATCCCCTGATCTAGCGCCAAGCAGTAAAAGGTGATTCCTTATGTTAACAATTTCAGCAGAATGGCTTATTAAAACCAGATTTTAGGGTATTATAAAATGCTTAGAAGCCCTTTAAAATGTCAACTAGGATCCCCAGAGACTACGTAAAATGTCAACCCAGCTCAAGCGCCTGTTTTAAGCAGAATGAATTAGCGGCATGCTGTCGGAGGCTGTTATCCAAAACAATCAGCAAAGAGGAAAACATCAAGCTTTCTTTGTACTTCTGTATGAAATGGGCCATTTAGAATGATCTTGTGGATATTTGAAGATCACTTATTTATTTAAAGCTATGACTAAATACTGAGGTTTAAAACACCTCAGTGTTTTGTTCCCAAATATAAATGCTATAGCTTTAATTAATATATTTTTCTCAAAAAGACTGAAATTAGGCAGCATTCTCTTTTTGTCTATTATTAAATAATCACATGGTCATTCTAATATTCTCTTCTTCAAAACAGAAAGAAATTATCTTAGTCATTTCTTTTCATAAACACTTTAACTACATTTTCTAAAAAATCATTTCATGTCATCAAAACTGGTATTTACCTTATACTTAAGATAAAGTTTTAATCAGTGTTTATCACTCTTTTAGTATTCAGACACATGGATGGAGTGATATGAGACAGTTTAGTATTTGGTTAGTTTTTTTTTTTTTTTTTTACTTTTTTGATTTCTAATTTGGGAAAAATTAAAAGCTATAAAAATTAAAAACCATGAAATATGCTTACACAAAGTATTCTTTTACCGAGTCTTTTCAAATGAAACAGGTATGTTGTTTTTTAAAGATGGGAAATTTCATTTGGAAGGTAGAATATAGTTAAATAAAAGAAAACTAGATCAGAGATGGTAGAGATGCAAAAAAAATATGTATTTCCTCTTGATCAGTTTTGTTTATGCACAATATATTTTTATATACAGATTTTATTTTCTACATATACAAAAAACGTCACAAACTCAAGTCTTTTTAGATAACAGGCATCTGAATATCGCAAAATCATTTTCAGTGAAAATCGAGTCTTGCTTGTTTTTATCTCAGTACAAGTGCACATTGTAGACTGGGAGGCAACTATTAAGTTTGTTGAGAATATGGGATCATAAAAATATGTACATGTTTAGTAACTAATTTTAGACAATCAGTTCCTTAATGCAGACAGCTAAAGGAATACCACTTCCATAAACTGCATGTAATTTCAAGTGCATTATGAATCTTAATTTTTTATTTTTAATAATTTAATAATTTTAATAATTTTATATATATATAATATATATAATAATTTTAATAATTTAATAATTCTGACAACTTTTGTTGAAGTCCAAATTTTCTGACAGAGTTATGTGTTTCTATTCTATTTTTATCATTTAGGTTTTAGAAGACAGAGAATGAATAATCAAAATTTGCTTAGGTTGTCCAGTACCTGACCACCTGGCTACTTGAAGATGAAGGTGATGAAGATGAAGATGGTGATGAAGATGACAGTGATGACAACGATAATGATAATGATGTCAAGAGAATGGCACAAAAGAAACAGAATCTTCCATTCTTTTCTTCTGGTCCATAATAGGTCTTTTGTACTTGGTCTATTGACTTAACTTGGTCTATTACAGGTCTCTTTATAAGTGGCCCACCCTTTCTCCCCACCTATCTCTTCTGTGTGCTTCAGTATCTGTGTACAGAGTAAGTGAATACGTTTTTTCTGTTAAGCTGAAAGCTGCAATGGCAGGAAAAGTCCCCTTTTAATAATACTGAAAATTGTTACTAAGTATTAATAAAAGAACCTTTAGTACCTAAGGTTATTAAAGTACAAATTTAAAAATGTACATTCTATATCTTCTTGTATTCTGAGTATCTGATTTTCAATTACAGCACTAGAATAAAAAACATCCCAACCTCCACCCTCACACCTACAACATGAAGAATTCTACAAACAAAGCTCTTTATCCTTATGTTACAATTGATGATGAAAAAGGAAGAAAATCTTAAGTCTAACAATAACTTATCTATAGTTTACAAGGAAAAGGATAAAAATGGTCAATATCAATATCTAGTGGTTCATGTGAAAGCAACTTTTGTGTCAGTCTTAGTAAAAGTATTTCTAGATTTTACAAGAGAAAACTTTATTATAGTTAGTATGAAGACATATGTCTAAATTATTTATAGAATTTGAGAAATTAGCACATTTCTCGGTGAACACAGAATGTTTCATCACTGGACGAAGCCTCAATGATGATGCTTATTTTTTGGATAAGCAGATAGCATGAGTGACCTGGCCTCCAAATCCAGTATCCTTCCACAACTGTAGAAAACAGAATTTTATCCCATCTATCATTTAATTCCAATGCTTTTTTTTTTTACCCAGTATCTTGCTGATATTGGAGTTGTGCATGTCAGGAAAGGCTTGAAGGATTTTCCTCCGTTCATCTTTAGCCCACACCATGAAGGCATTCATCGGACGCTTTATGTGGGGTTCATTGCTACCACGTCCTCTGGATTCTCTGTAAATTCTTGACTCTGAAACTCCAGCACTTCCTGAAACAGAAAACATGGATTCATGTTAGTGTTAAGACTTTTGGCAACTTTCTTCCTTGCATTACTAATTTTTAGTCTATTAAAGTGTCTGAAAACAAAAAGTACTTCTGATAATGGTACTTCCAGTTCTTAAGACAGATGCTTGTTTTTGAAGTTTTTGTGATAAGCCTTGTGGTGGCAAATGTTGTATTTGTATTTTCAACTCACTTCTAATCTGTTTTCCCTTTCTTTCAATGGACTACGGACTATTTCACCATTTACTTTCAAAAGCTCACAAGATACTTAAATAGATGAATTTTGATGCAATTTGGAAAGAGAAAAGTTAGATTAAATCAACAGGCATGCCAGTACTGTAGAGATATTAAATAGGCAAAGAAGCTCACAAATTATGAAACAACAATCTACTTGGCAGAATGGGTGGAGCATAGGGGAGAATATACCTTGGCTATTTAAAGACTGTCCAAACATATAGTATGCATGCCTTTCTCCTTTTCTCTAAGGCTACACAAATAAAAACTCTGCTAGATGAAATTCTGAAGTTAAAATGAAATATAGATATTTCCTTGTAATATGCTTGGTTTCTCTTTAAAATTATGTGCTAATAAGTACATGATATATGCTGATGCCCCCAGAAAGATATGTAAAATCAGCAGAGAAAAGAATAAATGAATAGTTATACCTATGGTTTCTTAATGATTCTGCAACCATATGCTTAAGGTTAAAACAAATGATATATTCTTCTGAACTTTTCCCCCAACATCTGAAAGAGCCGCTGATAGGTACATTTCAATCCATAGATTCACTGTGATAAACCGACTCAGAGTCACAATGAAATCTTTGGACGCTGTGTCCAGTCCTATAGCCTTATGTGACTTCTTAGAATGGCCCCAGCAGATTAAATGGCTTCCAAAACACTTGAGTTTAGGCAAAGAAAATAAGGAGCTACAGTGTAACTACGACAGGAGGCTATCGCTGGT
This sequence comes from Cephalopachus bancanus, assembly GCA_027257055.1. Taxonomy (NCBI): domain Eukaryota; kingdom Metazoa; phylum Chordata; class Mammalia; order Primates; family Tarsiidae; genus Cephalopachus; species Cephalopachus bancanus. The sequence goes on along the minus strand of JAPVLO010000009.1, from coordinate 7,383,742 downwards.
TATCAGCACAAAAGATTGAGTGATGTATTTTAGTAGCTTCTAAAAACTAAAATACTTTGAGAATCTTAGAGCTTGTATTATCAACGAAAGGACTGTTTTCCTTTTCTTCCTTCATATTCTTCTTTTTTTCTTTTCTATATGAAGACATAAGAATCACTCAAAATTATCCAAACTTGAAGATCTCTATAGCAACAAACAAAAAACGCAGCATCTCTATTGGTGGAGTTTCTCAATATTTTTATTCGTAATGTGCTTTTGGGTCTTGTGAAAAGTGGAACACATTTCACATACAAGCTTGACTGAACTTAACAAATAACAGTAACAAAAACTTTGATGTTTTAATGCTGATTGCTATGGGCATATTTTATCATGCTAATACAACTTAAAATTTATGAAATGTTTTATTACCAGCAATTGTCTTTTTATTGACAAAAATGAGTGCTAATATATGGCAATATCTTTCTAAAATGGGTTTGCAACTAGCAAATGATCATTTGCACATCTGCCTTTTCTTGTTCTTACACCTTACAGCAACATAAGCAATAAAATGAACATTATGTGACTTCATCAAATCTAAACTAGCTCTTTATATGTACTTTGGCTAGGTTTATCTTAGCTTAGTGAAGTAGAAAACAGAAGAAGATGTTTAGATACATTAGACCAGAAAAAGCAGATTTTTCTTGGATATTCAATTGCATAAAATTTAGTTTTGATAGGATTATGTGGTTAAATGTTTCTATTTGGCTATTCCCTTGACTAGTACAGACCTAGACTTAAAAGTAGAACTGGTCCAACACAGAGTAGACAGTTAAATATGTTAGAGGATGCAAGGGGACCCTCTCTCCTAAAGTATGTATCTCACTGGTTTGCCCTGGTGCACTTTTTTCTATATGCAAGGAACTTCCTTGCAATAGTAGCAAAGTTGAAGGCTGTGCCACCAAAGGAACTCTAGAAGTGCATTTATACCACTAGAGAGAGGTTTCCAGTCAGGGTCCTGTATAAGAACAACACTTTTTTCTTTTCCCCTCTTTGCCATGCTATTAAAATTCGAGTATCACTTTAATTAGTCGTTACTGTGGGTGTTTAGAATGTTCAGAGATGATACATACAGCAGAAGTCTTGAGGCACCTGAGGGAAGCCTAAACTGTGCAGCTGGATTCCAGTCAGGTTATAGAGAGTGGGCAGGACACTTGACTGTGTGGTATACAGCATAGGAGGAAAGTGTACCAAAATGTAGGAAACTCTCCTGAAAATGTCCACCGAACCATGTATTTTGGTCAGGACTTGACAGATGAGCTGATAAATAAAAATGTCTGAAAAGTTTGTTTGGGGTACAGAAACAGGGAAGTGAGAGACAGGGTAGATGGTGATGAAGAACGTTTGCTTTAGAATCATGCCTTCTTGAATCTAAGTCCTGCCTCTGGCACTTTGAGCCCTGTGATCTTGGAAAAAATGTTTCAAATGCAGTAGTATGTATCCCATGGGTTGTGCTAGGAATTAAATGAGATGACTTATGCAAAGCACTCAGTAAGTGCTTGGCACATGGGAACTATGTGACCTCTTATTGTAATGATCAGGTATGAAGTGGCTGTCTATTTTTTTTAGTGAATTAAGAAAAGTTGATTTATTAAAGGGAAGATACATTGTGAAGGACACAATGGGCAGGACAGCATCAAGGGTGTCTACTGTTTGCCTAGTCTATTCTTTTAGCAGTTTTAATTGGCACTAAATAGACACTTCTACATATTGTTGGAAAATATATGAACAATTTTCACAAACCATCAGAGTCTCCACTCAGATTGAAATCCATCATTGCATGGCTAAATTTTCCTTCTTCATTCTGTTTAACTGCCAGTTGCTGAGTCAGACTCTCCAGTGTTGTTTTTTCCTTTAACAAAAATTAAAATGAGAATCAATCTGTAAATCATAATTATTTGAAGACATTTTTTTCTTGGACCACATATAAAACATTGGCTTCTGGAAAGAATGAGAGGTTGATTTATTCACCTTTGCATGTTCAGCACATTATACTGAGGTAATTATAGGAAGGACCAGCAGGATTTTTGAAGACACTCTAATTCTTATAGACTCCTACAAAGTCTTGGCATTTGAATGGGTATGCCTAAAGGATATTTGCTGGGATCCTCAGAGACAACCTTCCCAAATCACAAAATGCGCATAGAAATTTCATGGAAGCAACCTGTTTTACATTTGGAATTTCTGCTTTATTTTTATCCAGACAGTAGAAGTATAGGAGTGGCATAAGGCCCAGAGAAAGTCTTCCAATGGTCAGGTGACCAAATGATAGAAACATAATTCATAGTAGTGCCCTCTGGTTGCCATCTTCTCAAATGCCATCTGCATTCCTCATGCAAGGGTAATGAAGACGTTTAAATATTCATTGCTAATTGCTTGTCAAGTCTCTGTACATCCAATGTGAATGCCTGCTACTTGGACCACAATTTGATTTGGATTGCTAAGCCAAAATATTGAGTTGGCGAATTATTTGAGATACAAATATACCAAAATTAGAAGTGCAGAGACATCAAGTCATTTAAAAGCATGCAGTGCATGATTTGCATTCATGGAGAACATGGCACTGCAAAATAAATTATTTCAAGGAAAATGTTAATGCTCAATCTAAACCCCATGAGATATTACACTACTTCCAAATTAAGAAACTGGGAGGTTTTAGGAACAGAAAAAAGCATACAATGAAAGGTGGATAATTTTTGTTTGAACTCTCCAGCAATGCTCTGAAGATGATGTGGTTCCAAAACAGTTTTAAGAAAAGCATCTATTGGATCTCATAGCATTTGCTCAAGTTTCTTTATTAGTTATTCACCTCATTTTTCTAAAGAATACAGTCATGAATTGTACTAGTGAACTACATACACCGTAGACTGCTAGGACACAATGAAATATTTACAGAAAAAAATTGACAATTTAAGATAACTACTATAGGTAATTGGTCCAACTCATGTTGCCACCAAGAACCAACAAGGTATTGAAATTCTTAATACAGTACATGGTTTATCTCTGTAAAATCTATGGCAATATTACAATTGTACATATTAGGCTAAAAATTCTCTTAAATTAGTGGCCTTGGAACTCCTGTACTTTACTCATCAAAGTCTTTACATTATTTAATAGAAAAACACTTTAAAGTTGTCAGTCAAAATAAAATACAGTAGGGAAACTATAAAACTGTTTGTATTAACTTTAGCTCTGTAGAATTATATAGTATTAAAGTTGAAATAAGTTATATATTTAAAATGTAGACTTGAACAATTTGTTTTGTGTGTGAAATTGGTGTTTTCAGTTGTTTGTATGTTATGGATTTATTTTGCTAAGAGAATCTGCTGTATATAGCAGCTGAGTTGGGGAGCATCAAAGGCCACTAGCTTAACAGACTTTCTTTACCATAAGTTTAGCTGTTAAAACAAAAGACAGTTGCATTAAGAAAAAGAAAACATACATATTCCATCAATGTGACCTAGTCCCCAGGTCAGTGAAGACCTTACTGTGCTATCTTTGGAGAATATACTGGGCCTGGAATACCTCTTAGATTTTGATTTAACAGTATACAGGGCAATAATATTACATACTTTACAGAGAGTTTTCTATTCTGAAGCAATGTCTTTCAGGAAGAAAAAACAAATGAATACAAGCATGTTAAAAAAAGAAAAAAGAAAAGAAAAAAATGTTAAGTGATATACAAGGTTCTGAGTACAGCTCCATGGCTCTTATACCATCTTACTAAAAGACTAAAGTTAACAAATGATGAGCAGAAAGTCACAATCAGTTTTTACAATAAGTAATCTCTAATCATCAGTCTCTAAAGCACACAGTATTAATAAAATGATTCAGTCAGGTATCTAAAAGTAGAGCTGACTATACTTCTCAATGGGATGTCTGTCAGTGAGAGATACTGGAAACCAACATGATAAGCTGCGCTTTTCTGTAACCATTTGCATAGACCTTTAAGTGTACTTTCAGACATGTGAACAGGAAAAAGGAGAGGCAATTAGAGGAATTGGAGTAGGTAAGATGTGCCTTTAATTAAAACACACTACAATAGCATCTAAGTGAAAATAGTAACATTGTGACATTTTAGAAAAACTAGTGACCAACAAATTTAGAGACATAAAGGAATTGATGTAAGGAGATAATGACATATGAAAAATAATTACCATTTAATTCCACATAAAACTGATCTAATTGTTGAAGTTTAAATATAATATTTATGTAAAAAGGTAGGTATAATTTTTATATGTGGATAGGAGTCTAGGTAATATATTGAACCACCAGAAGAATGAGTTGGATTTAAGAATAGTTCTCAAAAGTTTAAATTCAATCTATTCAGGCACATAGAAGGAGAAAGAACCAGCTAAATGTTACAACGCAGAAATAGGTGGACTAGAAAAATCCCTCCTCCTACTTCACCCCTTTCAATACCACCTGTCCCTAGCTGTTCCTTCCCTGAAAGAGTTCACTTATGCACAATCATGTCTAAAGCTCAATCATTTGAGATTCTGTTCTTTGAGTTCTTTCCAGAAGCTTCTTTTCATATGCTCAAATACTACCAGAAAAGGTGATGGTTTGATTTTTGAAATTCATATAATTAAATCAGTCTTTTCTAAGTACCATAGAGGCAGCTGAAACAAAATGAGGGCAGTGGATATCAGATATGAAGAGAGTTAAATGGGAAGATGCTGCAAATGAGAAAAGCAAAGAAACTTGAGTTTGGGGAAACAAATGTTGAAGGGCACAAATGACAATTTCTATCAACCTTAGAATCTTAGTTCTAACTGGCTCTGATAAAAATCATGTTAGTCAAGTATTTGTACAGAAAAATAACATCCCATTCTTCCATTTTAAGATCAGTATTCTGGAACACAAATCCAGTATAGCAGCTGTATTTTACAGTACTCATTACTATTCAAATACTGATCTGAAAATGACAAGATTCAATGGTCTTCTCTCCTTTACCTTCTTTTTATTAGAAAGAAAAAAAAACAAAGAAAAAATAAACATATTTAAAGAAATACCTGCCCAAATTCTGAACTGCTCTGAGCAAAAGATTAACTGCCACAGTGTCAAAATGAAAAGGTCCAAGGGTTTTATAAGTACGGTCCAAACAAGACGACCTGTGTGCTTTCTCTCTTGAATAAAAACTGGTAACTGCTGGGCATGGTGGTTCACGCCTGTAATCTCCACACTTTGGGAGGCAGAGGTGAATGGATTGCCTGAGCCCATGGGTTTGAGACCAGTCTGGGAAACATGGCAAGACCTCATCTCTACAACAAATAAAAAAAATTAGCCAGGCATGGTGGTGTGCACCTATGGTTCTGGCTACTTGGAAGGTTGAGGTAGAAGGATTGCCTGAGTCCAGGAGGTTGAGGATGCCATGAGCCGTGATCATGCCACTGCACTCCAACCTGGATGATAGAGTGAGACTTCGACTAAAAAAAAAAAAAAAAAAAAAAAACCCAAAACAAAAACCAAAACAAAAAATGTGGCCACTGGATAACAACCAGATTGGCTTTAGGAAGATGATTCTTATGTTGCTAAACAAATCATACACAATTCTGCAGGCATGCGGAGATCAAGGGGAAACTTTAGGCTAAATCTACTTTTTATGTAAAAAAAAATCGTCTGATCCTATGCTGACTTGAAAAAAGATGCAAGTGAATTGCATCTCATCTACAGAAAAAAAGAAAGTTGGGGACTACATAGTTTCTTGAACTCAAATGGGTAACTTTAAAATGTAACATTCAAAGAACCAATCTTTTTTTTTTTTTTTGAGTTGGAGTCTCACTCCATCGCCCAGGCTGGAGTGCAGTGGCACGCTCACAGCCACCCCTGCACTGACCTGCTGGGCTCAGGCGATCTTTTCGCCTCAGCCTTCCAAGTAGCCAGAACTACAGATGCGCGCTACCATAGCTGGCTATTTTAATGTAGAGACGAGGTCTCGCCAAGTTACCTGGGCTGGTCTTGAACCCATGGGCTCAGGAAATCCACTCGCTTCAGCTTTCCAAAGTGCTGGGATTATAGGCTGAGCCACCGAGCCCGGTCCAAAGGCCCACTATTAATATTCACTTGGAAAAAATTAGGTAGCTACACTTGTGCTCTGTGGTTTATTCAATAACTTGTTTGTATATAAGACCAGGCTATGGTAGGACTCAACAAGGAAAGTCAAGAAATATCTAAAGAGATGTGGGCAGTTAGTGATTAGTAGTGGTCAATATAGAGTCATACTTCTAAGCCAAAAACCATTCTGATTGGCAAAAGGCTATAGGGATTAATGGGAAAAGAACTGACCTGAGGTTAGAACAGGATATATCTGAGGTTAGGAAATAATGGATTTTGGTGTCAGAAATATCACATTTTAACCAAACTCTGCCATATAGATTAGATACATTGTTTTAGACAAATCAATTAACTTCCCTGAGTTCTCCCAGAATCTTAACTTATAAAATTGCAGTAAATACATGATAGGGTTTCATTAGTTTGAAAAATTTAAAATTGATATCCTTTTAATATTATAAAAAATTTCAATGGAAAAATTGAAAAGACAAAGACTCTTTCTAACATATAAAAATTACAGAAATAGTTCAATTTAAGTGTTAAGTAACCTATTATGATTATGATTCTCTATTCTCTATTGTCAGACAAATAAGTGTTTAAAAAGAGAATTTGAGTGTTAACTCTAAATATTGTTAAGCTTTTTTTCCCCTTTTGTCTATCATCCATCAAAATGTATTTAATTGTTTCTCTCCCATTTAATATTCAGGCATGATGAGTTACAGTTCCAGAATGTTAGTTTGTTACCTATTAAATTGAAAAATTTCTCTATTCCATTACTTTAACTCTTACACACATAAAAATGGAAAATCACTGTTTTTTGCAAAGCTTCAAATGGACATTCTATGTTGATTTTTCACAAAACAAACAAAATAAATGAACACACAAACAGCACCTTAGAGGAGGCAGACATTTCTTTAGTTACCTAATTCTAAATTAAACAGTGCATGAGTAGGTAAGTCTTCCATTACTCTGAAATTGGGATTCGTATAAGTGATGAGCTTTGCTCCTTACAGACACACACACAAAGAGAGAGATGGTCTGTGGATCAGCTATCATAATAGACATCCCTGAAATAAAGCTCACAAAGCTATAAAACTCATAAAAAGCACATGCATGAAATGACAGAATAGAGTGTGACTGTCAAATGTTGACTCAGTAACAGTTAAACCCATTCTGGCTGCACTTTTTTATGGTCTCCTACTATACTAATGACATGAGAAGAAAGAAGAAACAAAAAAAGATTTTTAAAGCTCCAACTATGTGAATCTCATAGAACACCAAAGAAGATGAAAGATTATTTACAAATGTCATAACAATTTATCAGTTGGAGATGTGTTCATCAGCTTAAGTAAAATATTAAGTAACAACGCATGTGTCTATCCCTTCAACCTCTTGGTTTTACTCTTGCTTACTGATATCTCCATTTTCTATAAAATAACTATCCACCTACATAATATAACAGCACAAGTGGGAGAAAAGTCTTCCTGTAAATTACATGTGAATCACATATAAATACACATACACTGTCAAACACACAAACACAAATTTCCCTCTAACATTAACAAAAATAAACGTTGAAGAAATCTTACATTAATTTTACCCCTATCAAGTATGAATTTACTGATTAGAATATCCACAGACACTTTGGTATTCTGGAATCTGGTATCCTTGAGCAGTATTTTTCCATTCTTTTTCTCCATCAGAGAATCATATGGATATATGAGCTAAGGTGCTGGGAGAGAGGGTGTATACATGTCCGCTGGTCCAGTCATCCACAAAATCAGTCTTACCTAATCCTGACTTTTTTCTCTTCTAAATTCAGAGATTCCCTCATGAATTAGAATCCATCATTTTGTTCTACAATCTAATGTTATTTTATGAAATTTGGCAACCAGTTTCATTAAAAGTTACTGGAAGTATAATTCTGGCTAAACTTTTGAGGAGGTTAGTTTCATCAGGCAATCTGATCAAAGGGCAATGTAGGCTATTGCTTTTGTTAAGCTCTGGACCACCCATGCTTCATTAAGCTATGGCCAGGCCATGCTTCAAGTTCTGGCCCTCTTCCCAATTTGGGGGAGATGGATCCCCTTTTTCTCTCTCTTTCCAATTTACTTTCAATAAACTATATCTTCAATCTAAAACAAAACAAAAAACAGTGCAATGCATTGGCAGATTAAGTTTTCTTAAGCAAGTACTACAAAGTTGAAGATGGAATGATTTAGAAACAAACATACTTTCTCTGAGTTCAAGAGTTTAATCAAGGGGAATAACCTTCCAAGTTAGTAAAATGACTTGCAGATGATATTGATGCATCCTTATTAGTATTTTTTTTTTTTAAGTCAGGATCTCACTCTGTTGCCCAGGCTAGTTTATGGCTCATTACAGCCTTGACCTACTGGGCTCAGGCAATTCTCCCACCTCAGCCTCCTGAGCAGCTTGGACTACAGGTGCGTGAACAATACCCAGTTAATTTTTTTTTTTTTTTTTTTTGAGTTGGAGTCTCACTCTGTCACCCAGACTGGAGTGCAGTGGCCGCTCCCGGCCACCGCAGCCTCGACCTGCTGGGCTCCGGCGATCCTTCCGCCTCAGCCTTCCAAGTAGCTGGAATTACAGGCATGTGCTACCACGCCCGGCTGATTTTTTGATTTATTGTAGAGATGAGGTCTCACTGCCCAGGCGGGTCTCGAACCCATGGGCTCAGGCAATCCACTCACCTCAGCCTCCCAAAGGCGCGGGATTACAGGCTGAGCCACCGAGCCCGGCCCCAGTTAATTTTTAATTTTTATATTTTCGTAGAGAGGAGGCCTCGCTATATTGCCAAGGATGGTCTCGAATTCCTGATCTCAAGCAATCCTCCCGCCTTGGCCTCCTAAAGTGCTAGGATTTCAGATATGAGCCACCATGCCAGGCCCATATTAATACATTTTAAAGAATTGATTTTAAAGAGGGAAAAATATTTCAAAGTTGATAATGAATTCTAATTTTTATAGGAAAATTTGAGAAATAATAACCTGAGTACTTAATGTGTATTTCATAAAAGATAGGTGGACTATAAAGATTAGTTAAGAGTACATAGTAGAGGTTGTAATGATAATAAAAAGCTAATATGGATTTACTAACAAAAATAATAACATAATGATCTCATTTTCTTTTTCTGCCAGAACTGAAATATAGACCTGGAAAACTCAATGACAATAATTCTCTGGACTTCACTTAGTTTTAACTATGCTCCTATCAATATCCTTGACATCATGGAAAAATTACACATGATATTGAAAAAGAGATTTGAGTGGAGTGAGGAGATCAATAATTATGTTTAGATATCTTAAGAACATCCATGTTTAAAAAAGAACCAAGACCTGTTATTTGCAAAACAGAGACAGAATTTGGTCATATGTAGTCAAGGGATAGAACACTGATAAAAAGTTCTCAGTTTTCAGGTGAAAGATAATGAACCACTGAAGGTATAGTTGTCTAATAGTTGTCTAATGTCTATCCATTAAGTGGGCTGCCTCAGGATGTAAGAAATTTCATCTCCCTGAAAGTTGTTAAGTAGTGGCTGTATGACTATCTGCCTTACATATTAGAGATGTGGAAGAAGCAATGGATGACAGACTGAGTTGAAGGCCCTTTGCATTTTCTTTCAAATCTGCAATTCTATGACTTTATGTCCAACTTGACTGGACTTTCTACAAAAAAATTAAAATATTCAGACAAATATTCCACAAATAACAGGTCTTGATTCTTTCTAAACAAGGATCTTCACAAGATATTTAATGCAGACCTCTGTTGATTTCTTCATCCCACTTCACTCAGATCTCTTTTTCCGGGCACTGTGTAATTTGCAATATCTACATAATTTCTCTATCCATAAATAATACTTTCCTGAAAAGTTGCTAATTGAGAAATTTAAATGTCCATTTATGATCAAGAATTCCATAATTTTTTTCTTAAATTCAAGGATAATATCTCAAATTATGAAAAAAAAAACAAAAAACAAAAATATTATCACTATTTATATATACTTTTATGAGAAAACTATTGAGTAGTAATCAAATTGACAAATTCAGGTACTTTGTTAAAGCCATAGTTATATGTCCAAATTCAACATTACTAACTTAGTCCTTAAAAGAGCAAACCAGTGACACAAAGAAGAAAAAGCTTCTATGGCCTGTATATGTAACATATAGAAGAGCCACTCAAAGGAATATATAGGAATATATAGAAAACAAATAATTCACAAAGAAGGTACACATGAGTACTGTCACAGTCAAGTACTAGCCCATGCATCTTTTTCATCTTGGTGCCTCTGTGGAAGAGGGAAGGCAGAAGATGAAAAAATAAAAACATGGGATTTCACATGTCTGTGTATGTGGTGAGGATTCAGCCAACAACTAAAAAAAAAAGACTTTCTTGTTCTTTCAAATCAGAGGAGACAGACAAACTGTACATCTGGAGTCAAATCAGAATGGTTAATGTGAGAAAATCTGAAGGACAACGAAGAAAAATAATATAATTCATAACCGACACAGGATGTCCGGTAGGTGGGAGGGCTGTACAGATGTAAACACAAAACTGGAATGTTGTCTGATGATAATTGTTCTATAAACAATGGGTAACTCAGTTACTGAACCACAGAAACATATAGGATTGTTCTCTTTTATTTTTCCTTTTCATGGAATAGAAACTATAAAACTTTCAGCATTCTTACAAACATAGCCTTGGTAGCCAATAGTTACTTCAGTTAAAGAATTAAGATTGGGCTATTTTAAAGAGTCATGGCTTCCTTTGGAAATGCTGCTCCTGACAAATAAATACAGGCACTTTGGGGTTACAGTTCACTTTTCAATTATTCGTGGTAGTTTTATGTGTAGAGAGAGAAAAAGATAGATTAGAATAGATATTTAAAACCTCATTTTAATGAACAGTTAAAACTTCATCACTTGCTTTATCAGAGCTGCTAGGAGAAACAAAACAAATAAGATTTTTTGCTTTCCTAGTTTATTCTCCAGTGAAAAATGTGCACGGTGAAGACAGGAAGAACTAAATAAGAAACAGAAATGGCAGAAGCAAAGAATTATAAAAAAAAGATGTACAAATTGTAGAGATGGAGATTGCTTAAATGAAGTTTTTGTGAAAAAGTCTCAAAATTGTGTTAACAAATACACATAACAAATGCTGGGTAGCAAGCTAATTGAACAGGCACTGGGTTACCTTCTGGAACTCCTTCTCTATAGTCCTTTGGAATACAGACTGGATTTGAGCCCCCAAATGGAATTCCTCTAATATTCTCAAATTTCAAGTTAAAAATTTGAAACAAAGAATACAGTTATCCCTATATTACAGAGTGAGACCGAAATGTGATATGGAAACACTGAAAATTGTAAGGTACAAAATAAGTATCAATAGCCATTTTTACTCCTATGACTCAAAGTCATAAGCAAATCATTCTCAAATCTCTCTTGTAAAAGAGGAGAAAAAGTATCATTGGAAAGATTAAATGAGATCCTTTGTAATAAATGCTGAATTCAGAATATTTTCCTGATAAATCTTAATTCATATTGGAAAAGTAGTTTGCAATAAATGCAATAAGGAATACATCTACTAAATATAAGAGGGTGATTGAAAAATAAACTTCTTTCTAATTATTTCAGTGTCTTAATATGTAGTTGTCTTGAAGGCAGCTATTTGATCTTGACTAGAAGGAAAGGATCCAGAGAAAAAGAAAAGAAAGATCATACTTTGGCAGAACAAGTTTCTAAAAATAATACTTCCGATCCAGTAGCAAAAGTGAGTCTGACTTTACTTATTGAAAATTAAGAAAATTCAGAAATGTGGAAATACATATGTAAATTTACAACCCCATCACCTTGACATAACAGTTGTTTACAGTTTGTTGTAGATCCTTCTAGTCTTTTATCTATGCATCACGAAAATATACTTTAAAAATATCAAAATTGTTCTTTACAGAGTGAAACACTTGCCTTTTCAGGAATACTATTGCAAGCATATCCTTGAATCCTTAAACAAATAGACAATTTCAATCATCAGAGAGGCTTGTGGGTGTCTCTCTGAAAGCCCAATTTGGCATGCCCTATGAGTCTCATTTTATTGGACCATCCTGCACTAACCCCTCTACCAGAATGATGTAAAGAACACAAGACTCTCTGTTTGAAAACATGCACAGCTTTTCTAGGCTTGAAAATTAAACCATAAAAAGTTTACTGGAAAAAAAAACCTTTAAAAAGCTCCTTAAAAACTCACACCATAATTGCTCCCCACCAAGCGTGGGCACTTGCTAGCTGCAAGTAGTGGCACTGTGACAAATGTAGCAAAACTGAAAGCAGGCTATACTAAGAGAAAGAAAAAGTCTTCCACTGGCCATCTGTGAAAATAAGGCATGTGGCCATTAAATGCAGAGGCTGTAAATATACACAAACTCCATGAAGCAAATGGCAAAAAAGGACTAAACTTCAAGCTCAAACAAATCAAAATGTTTAATGCATAGTTACCACTGCTGGACGAAAACAGCTCTGATCTTTGCAGTCTGCAAACTCGGCATGTATTTCAATTAAATACCCCCAAAAAGAAAAGAAAGAAAAAGAAAGAAATGAAAAAACACAGAAGAAAACCTTCTGGAACAAAAGGCTATAGACAGCCTATACTCAATTTCTAGAAACAAACAGCCCCTTTTACTTGCATCACCCTATTGAGAATGTCGATTGGAATTATTGAAAGGCTGACATATAGAGTGATGGATGGTGATGACATAATACCTATTTGCCTTTTTGTCATGGTCTTTGAAAACTGGCTGCTCTGTGCTGATAATATTCACTAAGGGGCTTTCCTCTCCCCTCTTGTCCCATAAGAAGTGTTCCCTAGCTAAGACACTCAGAATTAAGAAGGTTTTATGAATGAAAAACAAAAGGAAAGAAAACCTAAGGATCAAATGCCAACGTGCACACAAAAAGCTGGTCTAGATTTTCTAATAATCAGTTGCCTAGAAAGCAGTTCCCTATCCATTTTATATCAATTTTCAGAGTAGAGAGGTTCCAATAATAGGAAGACAAACATTCAACTTCAGATTTTATGTATCTTTTAATTAAAGTCACTAAATAAATAATTACATGTAAATAGAGACTAAAAAATAATATATGCTCACTTTTATAAAGAGAAAATATTAATCACTTTCACTCTTTTAATTTGCTTCCAGGCAAATTCTAATCAGAGGATTGTAAAGACTGGGAACATTTTTTAAAGCACACACACTCTCCTACTAAAATCTGCTTTACCACACTATTGCAAATATCTATCTCATTTCCTCCAGGAGGTTTACCTAACATAACTATAACCTTTGTAAAGTTTTTCTCTAGCCACTGAAGTATCCAGTTCTAATTTGACTTTTCTAATTCATTTTAGCTAAAGGCAACATCTACAAAAGCCATCCATAAATCATTAATTGAAGCATTTTCTACTGAATGGTGAGACAAGAGTTCCTTCATATTCACTTTTTCAAAGGAAAACCTGCAATTTGCAATTCCTCACAGCCTTCTTATCTAAACCAAGGAGTGTGTGTTAGATAATGCTGAAACACATATACTATGCCAGTTTCCGAAGAGTTAGCACTGCTAGCCCCATCCATCAGATGGCCAGTGAAGCATCAGGAAAGAATGATGGATGTAAAATTATTACAGGGCTGCCATCAGATATACTTACTGCCATTTGTAACTAATGCTGGGAATGACACTTTTTTTCATTATTAAACATCCACATTAAGTCAACATTGGTCACTGTCATTTCAAGTTTGGCATTCTGTTAAAGGGAAAGAAAAGATTTGACAATGGCAGAAAAGAAGAGGTTGTAATGGAAGAATTTTTAAGTGCCAGAATAATAAAATTAATCTCTGTTTACAAGCAGTCTATATGGTCTATCATAAGGCTTCTTATGAACATGACTGACAGTCACACAGAGAAACTGGTGTCATTATTGAGTCTATTCTTATTTAAAGTACACGTGTTATTCACCAAATTTTCATCTTATTTGATAGAAATTTGCAAAGAATATTCACTGAAGTTCAGAAGAAAAAGTAAAACATTTTCCCAGCCATTATTTACAGCTATAGATGAAATCATAGCATGTATATCTATTTATATTCCAGGTACACTGTAGGCAATCAATGTTTGGTGAAAAAATTTTCTAACTTAAGAAATATGTGTACACATTTGCACGCTTATTTCTGTGAGTGACATCTGTTTTACATAAGACAGGCAATACAGAAGCTGGTCTTAACATGTATAGAGCATGTATATGAACATACTTTTATGGATTCAATCTGTCACCAAACAATATTGTCTTATGCTCATGCTGTGTGTCATTTAATTCTTTATGAACTATGAACTGTCGACAAGATATAAGGCCCTGGACATGTAATAGTGGAGCAAAAAATAGATAGATGACAACAATTATAAAACAAAACAAACTAGTTTCACGAAGAAAATATTTGACAGCTTTGATATTTTTTATAATGTGGTTGTGGCTGTCTTTTCCTACACAATAGCCTTTCTGTCTTTCTTTTCTTCCCTGCTAATATTACCTTTGATCTCAAGATATCCCTTGATCTCGGGGAAGACAGGATTAGTTCTCTAATTTGGTAACAGAAAATAATTCATGATCAATTTAAAGTACTGTCTGTTTCTTTGGCCAGTTATTGTCTTAACAATGTGCATATATCCAAGTTCTAGTCAATGAGATGTTTGTGGAAGTCAGTTTGAGAGAAGGAATGAAATACCCCCATAGGAATGAAGATTGAAGTTAGCGAAGAAAAAACTACTCCCTTCTCAGTCTGCTCATCTTCATGTGGATGTGATACTCGTAGGTGCAACAACCATTTTGAGACCCAAAGGGAAAAGCCAGGAGAATTACAGAGATTTCAGCCCTGATATCATTGAGTTGACGAACTAATGCCACCAGCCTTCTACTCCTGAACTTCATTATGTGATAAAAATTGATCACTATTTTGTTCAAGCGACCACATTTAGATTTTCTGATGAATGTTGTGAAATCAATTTCTAACATACTACAGCATACAGTCTTCCTAGGATAACTATATTTAGAGTGAGTGATATAAACTGGTAAACTTCAGGTCTATTCCACATTTCAGTTGAGTATACTGGGTCTCTATTGAATTAACACTGCCTGGTGGGATCAGGACAACAAAACAGCTTTCTGTGATCTCCTATTAGGTGTGGATATTTTCAAACACAAGGTCAAATACCTAGTATGCAGTTGGTTGTATGGACAAAATTGTACCATTTGGGTGGTAATAAACCTAAGTGTGAGTGTGTTTTATAAAACAAATGTATGATAGTCTTCTTTCAGTTTCTTCACACCTGAGTAGTTTACTTTTTCATCCATGACACTAATCTGTAACAGAGCTATGTGGTAAAAGATAACATTATTTGAATATACAATCAGTCTATAATTAACTAGAAATGACAATTATAAATAACACTGTGTCCCGGAGTTTCTAAGAAACCTGACATACACAGTTCTTGGGTACATTGAAACACTTCCAAGAAAAGCAAAGAAATAAAAAAATCTTTTAGAAGTCTTCAATTAAAATGCATTTCAGTAAAAATGACTTTCATGATGTGTTTTGGTACATATTACTGGAAAAACAGTCATCCCTATCTTCACACCTCTAATTGTTTTCACTGTCCAATTACTGCTTTTCAGAATTAAGAGTTTCTAGTTGAGACAACCATGTTTGCTATTTGAGATGTGGAGAAAAGTTAATGTGTATAAGGTTTGTGTACCCAAGAAAACAGAACTCCACTACAAGATTCCAATTATCTGGAGCTCGGATCATGATATCTGTCATCTTTTAGACTGACATAAAGCACCAGGCTGAATTCCTTTTCTATCCCCTTTTCCTTTCTCCCAGTTCCTTTCTAGCTTTCTTTCTGTTTTATCTCCCTCACTCCTTATGTTTCTGGGTTTTTGGGAATTAGAAGTATTATTTTAGACAGAAAAATTCCCGTCTTTTGGAGTTCAAATTATATGAAAAAGATGATCATACAAAACAATAGAGAAATTTATCATATACTATTTATACCTTTCATCAACAAAGCAAAATCTCATATCAATTACTGATCTACATATGCATTGGCCATGGATAAAGTTGAGTGATTATAAAAATCGAATAAAAAGGTAGGTTTTAGAAAAATAACAGTACAATATGCATAGAGATGTTTGTTTACATGGAAGAAAAGTATCCACCTTTGTCAACTCAAGATACACCACTGATCTGATATGCTAAGCAAAATTTAGTCTTTATGCAATTTCTGTATGTGGGCTCACATACATAAATATATAATGGTTAACATTCAAAATGATAACTTCATCTGAACTGAAAGCTCTATAAAGGCAGAGTCTTATTTTCAGGTTCACTATAATACCTGCAGTACAAAGCACAGTCCCTAATACATAGCAGATGCTGATGTTAAATAATTACTAAGTAAAATATATAAATTTGACATTAATATCTCATTCCCTATCTCACTCCCATGGGTTACACAGTCGTAGATCTGTCATAGATCAATATCGTCACTGATTAATATTGTAGATATGACACTCATGTTACTTCAACAGGAAAAATCAACTACAAACTGTAGTAATACCTGCTTCAAAGAGGTTCCGTAATCTCACTTTCATTCTTAGTAGGGTAACAAGGGATAAGAGAATTCAGATTCTTTGGTTGAAAAGGTTCACTTCCACATTACAGGAATTTTATAGGAATTTCTCATGCTATTACAATAACAAAACTGCTTCATTTTCATAGTTTATGCTTTTCATTAAAAACCCATAAAAATAAAAGACTATATATAGTTCAAGATGTCATTCAACTACATTGAAAGTACATAGTTAAGAAATTCTTGAGAATATAGACATCTTAATTAGCCAACAGGTTTTGGGAGGTATTATAGATAATTCTATAAAAGAGAAAGGAAAGTTGTAGCAGTAACTTTCAATAGAGGCAACTCTCACTCTTGTAATGCAAATAGGAGGTGGTAATCAGAGGAACAACATAAAGGTAGAGGTAGAAGAAGGGGAAATAAGTTCCCCTAACAATGGATGAGTATGGCATAAAGTGAATGCAGATGGTTCCACTCCTGTTACTTAATCAAAAGGCTGTGCAGAGTCACCAGAGCCAGCATAAAGTCATGTGTTAGAACAACAGCTGATCTGTATTAGAGAAGATTAACTCACAGTGCCATGGTGAAGGGCCCAGGATTATTTTATGTACTTCCATTGCCTTACAAGCCGTCAGCACAATTATTGCCCTCCGATGTGAATGACTGATCTGTAACCACAGCTAAACAGCATGCTGCTTAGGGGCCTAGGAGCTTCATGAAGATGAATTTCCATACCATCAAAGTGCATTTAATGGGCTCCCTGATCCAACCACAAGGCCTGTTTTGCAAGTATA
Source organism: Cephalopachus bancanus (assembly GCA_027257055.1). Classification (NCBI taxonomy): domain Eukaryota; kingdom Metazoa; phylum Chordata; class Mammalia; order Primates; family Tarsiidae; genus Cephalopachus; species Cephalopachus bancanus. The sequence continues at coordinate 7,366,164 of JAPVLO010000009.1, read as the reverse complement.
TAGAACTCAGGATGAAGGCTTCCTGTCCAGAAGGATTTGGTCGGTTGTCACTTGACAATTCCCAGCCAGCACTGGGGAAGAGAGGGGGGAGATAGGTAGAGTTGTCTCTGCTTTGGAGGATTACAAAAAAAAAAAGGGTACAGATGCTTGCTGAATGCAACCAACTGCTGTATCCACAGCTGAATTCAATGCGCTTAACAAATAACGGCAATTTAGCTATGCTTGCGAGGAATAGCTTGAGTCACTTTGCATTAGCATCTGGCTGAGTGTTAAACTCATTTCTACATGGGGAGCAGAGAAAAGGAATTTCTGCTCAAGCATCCTTTCAAGAATGTTTAAATATTTGAATATAAATTCCTTTATGCTTGCTATCATTCCTTCTTAGAGCTGTCACATTGCTTTTTCCCTTCCCTTTTGGTGCTTAGCTATAAAAATGTTGTGCCCTTCTCACGGCACCAATGTCATACATCTTATGCTGTAAGACTGCAAGGGATGTATACTAACCCATGCTTTGCTCTCCCCTTTGGACACAGAACAGAACTGAAATTTTTTCCCATCTTCAATTGTTACCCATGTTAGGATCAGAGAAACAACAGTTGTGACAGGACACCCATACATTTCACCTTCACTATGCAGATTGCCAGCTTCTTAGTGATTATACATCAAACTCCATATAAAACCTGGGAAACCAGAAAGCTATCCAAATTAGCAATCTGCTCAGTCTGGACAATTCTGTTTGACTCAAAAGCTTCCCATAATGATTAACTTTCGAGTTACTGCTAAGTAGCTGATCATTTTTCTCTTATCTACTGTATTAATCTATAGGATTGTGTAAAGAGGATTTGGTAACACTTAAACATTTTTCAATTAAAAGCATATCAAATATTCCCAAAGAAAGTGCATCATTCTGAACATTCTATAATAACTTATTTTTTCTAAATAAAATACCATGTATGCTTAGACAAAAGAGCTTTACATCATTATATCTCAGACAAATCCAGACGTTTCACTGGCCTTAGGTATAATAACAATGCCCAAGTTTTTAAAAGCACATTTATTTTATGATAAAGTAACATTTTCCAGTTCTGAAGTCATCTAACACTTGACAGTACTTTGCATTGGAAACATATTATGACAAGCTCAGGATCCTAACTACTTAGAATATGAGCATGGGTATCATCCAAGCTTATGCTGATTAAAGAAGATTCAGCATTTTTAAATCCAGCTCATCCCCAAATACAAGTTAAGCATCTCTGTAAAGCAAAACTTTTACTGAGACTCAAATATTTCAAATGCCATTTCATTTTAATGCAAGCTGGTTGCATAAAAGGGGATATTCATTGTCAGTAAGGTTTGGAGATGGATAAAGAGAATTATAACTCTTCCCATTTCCAGATGGTTTTGATTAGGATGGGCACGGGGCCTTCGGTATTGATGGAGGGAAAAAAGGGAGGGGAGAGCCATCATTGTAAGGACAGTAAGATGGCAAGACAAAAAGAAAAGCATTCGTGCAACTTAATTAAGTGTTTCTGGAGAGTAAGTTATTTTATGAACTGACCTTTTCCGTCCGGCAGTTATTGAGACCCAGACTATTCACAACAGCCACCTTCCCATCAAGCACCTGTTGTTCCCGCCGAAGTTGCTCCTTCATCTGCCGAGCTTCTTGGATTGCCTTGGTGACAGCATCATGGTCATTTAAATAACCTGAAAATGAGACAGATTAAAGGATATGTTTTGTACAAGTGTACTGACAGGATAACTTTAACCATAAATATTACTTCTTTTTTGAGTAATGGCTAGTGTCCAGCATATAATAATTTCTCCATGGTATTTGTCAAAAGTAAGTGAATGAATGAATAAATTGATAAAGACTGATTCATATCATCATACATGAACATGCCTTCAAACATCTGCAATAAAACATAATATTTAGGTAAAATATGGTTGTTTCCAAATATTTGGAAAGAAGTAATTGTTTTAGTTATCTGAATATTTTGTAGTAAAATCTATCTATCTAAATGCAAGGAATATTTGAACATTACCATAGGATACAGGCATCAATTATTAAAATGATTACTGAATCTCTCATACGTGAGAGTATTTGAAAGGCCAATTCAGAGTTTGTGTATAGCACGATTAGGTTTTTATATACAAAAGGAATAAATCATTTTTAACTGACTAAAAGAAGTGTATTTTCCCCTGAACCCATTTAATGGTGAAATAAACCACAGGTGGTAGTGGTTTGCTGTAGATACAAACTTGTAATAGTTAAGAGGTTAAATTTTGAGCACAGACTGTAACCAAGCACCTGTAATTATTTGATAAGAAATTGTGGCTTCTGTAAACTGTAGTCACACTTAATTCACACTCTTAACAAGATGGTCAAATGGCCAGCTTGTGTCACAGTTTCACAATCCATAGTTACTAAAACATACTACCAAAATATTTAAAGAATAACGGGTATAAGGAGCAAAATTGATTTTTAACTTAATTTGAATTTTAACATTGGTCATTTATTTATTTGATGCACATTATATGATGATCTGCATGATCTTAGGGTTGAATACTGATGGACAAAGGTTGTTTTGCAAATATTTAAAGGAAAGCTAATATCTCATCTTTCTCTCTTCCTATCTTTTAACTAGGGCATAAAATGGCATAAAATGAATCTGTAATATGAAATTGCCCAGAAAAGGGACTTGTTTGTGACATGAGGCTAAATCTAACCAGATCCATTGGTGAATTGTGACAGATGGAGGGACTGTGAGACAGAAGGCAGGCACTAATCACACATAAAATGACCGGCTTGCCTCAACATGTTCCATGGATTCCAGCAAACTTTACACCCTAATCCATTTTTAGAACAAAAAACATCTGGGCCATAAATCCTCTAATCTGCCAAAACACGCTATTAAATCCCATGATTTGTTGAAAAACACTAAGATTAAAGAAAGGAAATATAAAATGGCTAACTGCCGTGTTAGGAAAGTGTTATTAATACTCTTTCTTTGTCTCAATTATGAATGTTCTGGTACTAAAGAGCCTTGTCTAATCATGTCAGATTACACATCCTCGTATTGCTAGACTCTTCTATCTGATCTGCTGATTGCCAAAAAACAGAATATTTTCTTGCTGCTTAAACATTTCTATTGAAGAAACTAATGTCAGATTAGTGCCGTGCTTCAGGACTGGAAGGTTTCTAAATGATACATGCCTTTCTCCTGTTACTATGCACAGACTAGACCTGGTCCTCTGATCTCCTTGAGGTAGAAAGAAAAGTTGCAGCTTAGGTGACTGAAAGGGAACCTTGAGAGCGATAATAAATTTTGACTTTCAGAGCTAAATTCATTGGAACTTATTCAAAGAACAAAGTATCTCTGTTCATTATAAACACAATATGAATTAAAAACAATTTTTTAGACCCAGGCAGAACTTTAGGGTTAATATTTACTATAAAAGATATATTTAACCTTATATAATCTTCAACATCCTGACTTGGTTCTACTGTAGAACCATCTTAATATTATTAAAATAAATTATTATTCTTAAACTTGTTCTGTTTATGAACAATATTACTAGAAAGAAATATAGCTCTTATATGATAGTGATGGTCTTGGTATACATTCATTTAGTAAGATTTTAAGAGGATCAGCCTGATTTTCCTATCCTCTAACCCCTGTTTATAAACAACCTGGCATTATGTATTTTGTAGTCTATTTAGCTTCTATGAAGTCTAATTAGCTTCTCCAGAACACAAATATATTTGAAATGATTTGGCACATGGCATTGAATAAAAGCATGAATTCTTTATGCTTTTTAAGGACTGCCAAGATAACATTGTGTAGGAAAAATGATTAATATAGATGCAAGAGGAATGTAAATTATTATGAGGGGGAGTAACTGACAGACCTGTGTTCTGTATGGCTATGTCTAATTCGAGTTGTGTGTGTTTGTGTGCAGGTAGAAATGTGTCCACTTCAAAATAAACATTCTTGCTTTCAGAGACTTTTGAGTTTTACTTATTATGCTATATAAACTGTTAACATTTGTGTCTACTATGTTAAATCATAAAGCCATTTATATATGACAGCATTCAATCTTAATAGGATTGTTTACTGGTTCTTTATTTTGTGTTCTCATCATAGTCACCAAATTCCCAGTCCTGCTGACTCTCTCTTTCTCAGCAAATGACTTTGCTCTGATTTTGGAAAGACCAGTAAGGCTGAACTCTCACCTTCCTGTCCCCACCCTCACTTATACCCTCTGCTGACTTCAAATCTATCTCCATTTATGCCCATTTTTTTCCTTCTTGTTTCAATAAAAATGGTCTCTCCACTTTTAATCAAGGCAAATCTCCTAATCTCATGTTGGAGTTTTAGATTTCTATACATCTTCATTGATCATTCTCTTTCTCATTTATATCATTTACCTGATCATCTCTACCAACTCTATCAGTTCAACCTGTAATTATTTTAGGTTCTCTTTTCTCCTAAAGCAAGCAAAGAAAATCCCTCCTTTAACTTTCTTTTGCCCTTTCTTTCCCACATTATCTCTCTTTTTACCTTCTAAATTAGCCTTGATCAAAGATGCTTTATCTCATACTCTCCCATTCCCTCATCACTCTCCAATTCCCACCACTTCTTGTTTCTGCTGCCAGTAGTCTTTTAGTTGTCAAATCTAAGGAACATTTCCATTGCTTGATGAAAGGCAGTATTGACTGTCCTCTCATTATCTAAATTCTCTCCTTCCTGGTTTTTTATCATAGCACTGTTCCTTTCTCCTCACTGCCTCCTTCGTCTTCATAGCTCTGCCTGGGATCCTTACTTTAGTTTTTGGTCCAAGGTTCCAAAAATCAGAAAAAGTATGTATTTTGGAGTTGAGCAAGACTGAATTAAAATCCTAGCCTTGCAATTTACTAGCTAAATAGCTTATACAAGTTGTTTTACTTAAGTATCAGTTGTCTCATTGGCTGAATTGGGATAATACTAAAAAACACAAAAGCTATCAAGAGTAAGTGAGGAATACTCACTAAATAACACAATGCTAAATTATAATACTCACTAAATTACACAATGCTATCAAGATTAAGTGAGGAATCATAATAAGTGGTCTATGAAAGTTATTCAGTAACTATCACTTCATTTACAAAGTGGCATAGTAAAATAAGTAGAATTTAGGGATTGGATTAAGATAGACCGGGATTCCACCTCTTGGTAAGTATGATATTTGACAAATTTTAATGCTTAATCTATTTAAGTTCCCATTTCCCTCAACTACAAAATGAATGCAAGATTGATGGAAGAATTAAACAGAACAACACATGTGAAGGAGTAGATAGCACTTCGTAAAAATAGTAATTCTTTTCTACTTTTCTCTTTCATTTTCCCTATATTCTCACCTTTGGTATTCTTGTTACATGGGCTTGACTGTTATGATGAAATCTGTGAGGGGATGTCATTTCTTGACTGGAACAGAAGTTCAATTAAATGGGAATCAGTCCACCAGAGCCCAAAGAGACCCCAAATGGTCACCAGATACATATTATTCTGCTTTCATTGTAAACCCAGGCAGCAATTACAGCTAAAGTTCAGCTCAAATGGGAGGACGTGTGTAGGAGGGCTTTGGTGAGCCTCAGTGTCAAATGGGAAGTGAGAGGGCAAAGGTCAATAGGACTTCCAGTTACCATCTCAAATGAGATTTGAAAAGCTGCATTTAGGAATAATTATTGTAAGAAAAGGATTCATTAATGTAAGAAATTTGTGAGATTCTGTAACTTTATTAATTTGTTACAATCTGATTGTTTATGCCTCAGTGTTTCTTCTTAACCATTATGAAAAACATTTTAGAAAAAATTTTCTTTCTTTCTTTTTTTTTTCGGCTCCTTGTATATATTTTCAGAGGCAGAAGAAAAGGGACAAACTGGAAAGTCCAGTTTTGAAGGATATAAACTCTATAGAAAAAAGTTGGTCATGGCTGCTACATAAGGAAATTAAAACATAACAAAACAAAAAGACCACGAAATTGCTTGCAATGTGTTGAATTGTGTTCCCTTAAAAGATATATCCAGACTCTAACCCCTTGTATCTTGACTGTCACAGTTTTTGAAAATAGAATCTTTGAAGCATGTAATTAAGTATATTGAGGTGAGATTACTCTGGATTTAGGGTGGGTCCTAAATCCAACGAGTGGTGTCCCCATAAGAAAAAGGAGAGAGAAAGATTTGACTCACAGATACATGAGAGATGGGCATGTGAGTAAGGAGAAAAGAGTAACGCATCTATAAATAAAGGAATGCCAAGGATTGGCAGCAGTGTGGAGATGTGGAACAGGTTCTCCTTTGGAGCCTCCAAGAGGTACAAACTCTACTGACACTTGGACTTCAGATTTCTAGCCTTCAGAATAACAAGATTTTAAGTCACCCAGTTTATAGTCATTTGTTGTGTCAGTCATGGGAAACTAATTCATATACAACCCTTGGCCTTAACTATGTCGCTAAGAATTGAGAGTGATCTCAAGTATTGTAAAATAACTATTGTTTGACTCAAACCCTTCTGATTGACAGTCACGTTCACATATCTGTCTACTAAGCTTTTTTACTTGAATATCCCATGAGTACATGAGTACCTGAAATGCAGCATGTCTGACGCAAAATGCATCATCTTCCTGCAGCCTCAATCTGCTTTTTCTATATATCACAGTTCTTTCAGGTTGCCATACAGTCACCTGGAAGCCTTCTAGGGTATCTCCTTTATCCCATACAGATACAAGACAAACAAGCCCTCACAGTTATGCCTCTTCCTCAGCCCTCAAATTTTCTTCTCTAACAATGATCTTTGCTTTTGTGAAAGCCACCTCATATCTTACTTGTGTTAATGCTTAACTTCCTAATTGGTTTTCCTGTCTTTAGGCTTACACTTGAATCCACCTTTTTCTCTGCTTTCAGATAAAGTACTCCAAAATATTTCAAAAAAAAGGAATTTGGATCATGTCAAAATCCTGATTTAAACCCATCCCTTGGTTCCCTAGTGCTTCAAGGAACTTTTCATAAAATTATGATCTGTAATCATCTGTGAAAAAATAATTCTATGTTCAAGTAAGTGCAGGAAAGACTAAATTAAAATTTTAAAAGTTTCTTAATTGCATGAATTTTCAACTTGGATATATTAATGTACGTTGTGAATCTTCAAGAGAGACCAGTATGTGGCTTTATCAAAATACACTGGAACTTTTAAAACTGTTTCATGATCTCCCAAAAACATTATTCTGGGATAAATTCCTTAACATAGCCCAAAAATCTCTTCATGATATTAAGTCTACTTATCCTTCCTGCTTCCTCTTGCCAGGCTCTCAAGTCCTGCGTTTAAGCTGCACAAGGCTTTCCCCTGTTTCTGGACAGGCCTTCCTCCTCGTACCCTCCACTCCTGCCTTCCAAATTTTTCTCTTTTGCTGAAATGCTCTTCTTTCTGGTGTGTTTCGGAATGTGTTCAAATGTCACCCTTTCTGTGAGAACTTCTCTGACATATATACTTCAGACATGCTCCATGACAAGATTACTACTTCCCATTTATATACTCTCACAAAATGTTATATATGCTTTTTATTATATTGTGTTCCATTTTTCTAAAAAGTTTGTCTTTCACATCAGTCTATGAACTACTAGAAGGCATTTTTTATTCAATCTTTTATTTCTTTGGCTCATGGCAAAGGAAATAAATGCATATTCTAAATCAAAAGTATCTGCTTTTATAATTCCAAGCTCATTGATTATCTCTGTCTTCTTATCAATGGAAGCTTGTACCATATGGCACAAATTTATTAAAATTCATAGACTTAACAGATGTTATTAGTGCAATACAAATTCTTATTTACTACGTATTTATTTTATATAGTATATTCAGTTGTAAGTAAAAGTAACAGCATATGTGTTTCAAGTGATTTTTAGCAAATATTAATTTTTTTCTATTTTTAAGGTCACTAATCATCAAATTTTGGCACCATTTCTTCATCTGCGAAAGCTCATAAAAATTAGATAATACATGTACATGAAAGCAACTTGTAAACTGTAAAGTGCTATACAAATGCTAATTGCCATATGACTTTGAATGATATCCCTAACTTCCTGCTAATCCAGTGGCTTTCTACACATTACAGTATTTTTGTTCATATGTTTAGTCACTTACCTGCATATGAAGTTTTTCTCATTAAAACTCTGTATAAGTTTTAAAACTCTGTATAACTCTTTATAAGTTTTAAAAATGTAAGCTAATGAAACTTAAAAATAATATATTTCTTCAAGTCATCATATCTTAAATTAGCAAGTTATAAAGTACTCAATCAATAAACTAAAAAATATTTTCCCTCATTTTATATAGTCAATGTGCATCTACAATATTTGCTCAGGTAAAGTTTTAATATTCATGTGTTAATTCCTCTGAATAATACATTCCAATATGTTCCAAAGATATGCCATAACAGAAACTATAGGCAACTAAAGGCTCAGTCCAAGACTGTCATTTGCTTATCCACCAGACTTAGCAAAATGCATGGCACAGAGAAGGTATTTACTTCTCACTTATTGGATGGACAACTGAAAGGATAAATGACTGAAAAGAACATCTAATGCACAGTGGCTACCAGAAGGCAACGACTAACACGAAAGAAAACTAACCTATTGACTATGGGTATAAAGCCCCAAACTCCCTTGGCTATGAGTCTGGATAAGTTACTAGATCTTTGTGTACATTTGTTTCTTTAAAATGAAAACAGAGGTAATAAATACAGTATCACAGAACTCTACACTCTGACAGAAAATTATTTCAAATCCCTAGGTAGGCACTTGGACTCCTTAGGTCTGTATTTCTTATCTGCAAATTAACAAGTTTTGACTAGATTGTATGAATATCTACTGGTTTAAGGGTCTATAATTGTAGAACAGCTGCAGGGAGAAAATTCATGAAAAAAATGCTTTGAAAAAAAGTTAAAAGTGTTATACATATGTACAACATAGGTGGAAAGGCCAATAAGGGGAAAAATAACATCTGGTCAAAAGATTCTAAAATTATCCATCATTCTTCTGAACTATTCATGCCTTTTAAGGATCCCCTTTCTTTGGAGCTGCCTATCATTTGCGTACCATATCAAAGGCATTCTTATAGAATGCACTATAATACTGGTCACCAACCTCAAAAAGTCACTTTCTATATTTGTAGCTAATAGATATATAGCAAAGAGCCCATGTCATTAACAATAACTTGTTATCTTTTGGTCCACAGTTTTTCACGGTTTATTAATGGCATAACACATTAATTCTTCTTTCAGGAGTGACCTTTACAACACCATTAATCCTCACGGCTTTTATCCAACTACATTATTACTCATTAAAGTTTCAGCTTTCAACATCTGCATTTGTTGAAAAGAGAAAAGTAAATTGTAGTGGCCTCAAATCCTTGGAAAATATGAGGGATGTGTATGTGGTAAAGGGACTTTTCAGAAAAAAAAGATATTTTATTAGGGGAGAAAGGCATGATAAATGTCAGTAAGTACATTCTTGCCTTTCTAAAATACTTTGTCATATTTAATCCTTGGGAACGCAAAAGTAAAAATATTCATATATGATGAAAATGCAAATATATTAGTTATTCTATTAGTCAAATATTCTAGTTCCAGTAACATTGCAAAGGTAGCTCATATAACAGCACTGTAATATTTATGAGCCTTCATGTACATTATAAAAGTGAATCATCCTTGCCAAATAAAACAGAATTTCTTTTATATATTTAGTGCATAAAAGCACAACCAAACCTAATCCTGGCATCCATTTAGGATACTGAGCAGAGTAAGAGTTAGACCACAATGATGAAAAGCACACACATATCCCAAACTTTATCAAACTTCTTGAAATCTCAGTTTTCTCTGTTTCTCTTCTTACTGCTGTCCCACTGCCTAAAGTGAATTTCTCTTAACAAATAATATGTAATTCTCCTTTGTAGAGACAAAAGCATCTGAAACACACTCCTTCAGGTTTCATTTTGTTTGTCCCAAAGTTTCTCTAAAATTTTCCAATTTCTCTTCATTTCCTTCAGTCTCAGAAACAAGAAAATTTACTCCTTTTCCAAGGCTAATCCTTTCTCATCTCTTCTCCTTGCTATATCACCTTTGTACTCTTTCATATCTATATCTTTCCAACTCCTCTTACCCTCCTTCCTTGAAGATGAATTATATATTCCTATCTCTACTCAGTCTTATCAAACTGTAATCACTTTTCAACACTAAACTTAGAAAAGGTTAGTCTAAATCATCAACTGTACTTTCTTTCCTCATAGTCTTCAAATCTTTGAATTGGAGATCTATTTAACCTTTCTACTAAAAGTCTTCTTTCATAGTCTATCTATCTTTTAATTTCAGCTAAGAACTGAAGATTTTCTTTATGTTTTATTTTTTGTATGCAAAATGTGCCACCACTAAACAATCCCTCTTTTTTGAATCAGTTAGATTACCTAGGTTAGAATGTCAAAGCCCATGTTTATTCTTTTTTTTTTTTGAGTTGGAGTCTCACTCTGTCGCCCAGACTGGAGTGCAGTGGCCGCTTCCGGCCACCGCAACCTCGACCTGCTGGGCTCCGGCGATCCTTCCTCCTCAGCCTTCCAAGTAGCTGGAATTACAGGCATGCGCTACCACGCCCGGCTGATTTTTTGATTTGTTGTAGAGATGAGGTCTCGCTGCCCAGGCGGGTCTCGAACCCGCGGGCTCAGGCAATCCACTCATCTCAGCCTCCCAAAGGCGCGGGATTACAGGCTGAGCCACCGAGCCCGGCTCCCATGTTTATTCTTAATCAAAGACATTCCCTTACTCTTCATCAGTTTTCCTTCTAAAAAAGTATGGTAGTACTAAAATATGTCCAATGATACTTTGATACTCTTTCTTTTAAGAATTGGAGCCTAATTTACCTTGCCTTGAGTTGGGCTGGACTTGGTGATTCTCTTGTAAGAAACAGATACAGCAGAATTCACTCTGGGTGACTTTGGAGAACAGGTCATAAAAGGCATTGTGCGTTTCTCTTTGCTCCCTCCCTTGGATCACTCACCCTGGGAAAGGTTAGCCATCATGTTATGAGTAGTCCTAGGACAGATCCATGTGGCAAAAAACTGAGGCCTCCAGCCAGCAGTCATATAAGTGAGTAATCTTGGAAACAAACCATCCATCCCCAGTAAAACCTGCAGACGATTGCACCGGTGATCAACATCTTTACTGCAATCATATGAGAGATCCTAAGCTAGAACTACCCAGGTAAGCTATCCCCTTCTCCTTGGAAATGGAGATAATAAACATTTGTTGTAAACTGCTAAATTTTAGATTAATTTGTTACACAGCAATGGATAACTAATACAGTATCTAGGTATATTGTATTATATACCATATTAATAATATAGTACCTATGATTCTTTACCCCGCTTCTCTTCTTACCAGACATATTCTTTTTTGTTGAATTTATTTTCTCTCTGACCTCAATCACCTCATCAAGGAATAATTACCATATCTAAAATTCTACCACTTTTTATACTTCAGACTTACAATTGTAATTTCCTCCTAAACCTCTCTACCTAAATAGTTCCTTGTATTTCAAATTCAACACATATTAAATTTTTATATTTATGTCTTCCTTTAAACCTGCTTCCATTCTGGTCTCCCGTTTCATAGTTAATGGAGGCAAAATCCTTCTTATTTCATAAATCAAACTCCTAAACTCCTTATGTCTACATCTTTAGCCTTATCGGATACATCCTATTGCGGACAAATTGTATCAATTTTCCTTTAATAATATATTTTCAATCTTTTAATTCTATCTCCTATAATTTATTCTGCTCTACAAAAACCAAAAACAAATAAACAAACAAAACAATGGTTTCCCCAATTCCAATATTTTTCTTCTGCCAATACTCTGCACCTTGAGAAAGAGTCAAAATTCCTTAGGATAGCATTCAATCAGATTCCACTTGCCTTTTTTAATTTTAGTTCTCTAATCACTTTCCACCACATATTCATTCTATAACCCAGGCAAATCCATGTATTTCTCAAAAATATGGTATTTTTACTCTGTGTTTTTTCTTACTGTGTGGATGTATCTCTTCAAGGCTCAGTTTGAATTAGGCTATCTCCAACTTACTCTTCTTTGATTCTTCCCAAATAGAATCCCATACTGTCCTTCCTTTGACTGAATGATTGCATTTGTGCTCTATACTGTAGGATTGATGACTTTTCTTCAACTGAACCTGAGTTCCTTGAGGGCTGGCCCATGCCAGCTGAACAAAATTGTATACAAATAATCACTGAACGTTTCAAAGTCAGCTTATAGAAGTTTTTCTACTAATTGTTTACTGAATTTACAATTATGGAGAATTGAAGCTACCCATTCTTAATAATGCATTGGTGTGCTGATCCAGGCAGAATGCATTTCATCATTATGTATACTTTTTATACATCACAGAAAAATGGAAATAAATTTCAGTGGTGGAAAAGGTAAGTCACCTAATAACAACATTCTGGAAGCACTGCTCACTGTAACTAGTCATTTAGGCCCCTTTATGATACATTTATGGACATAGTTAGATACACAATTAGATTTCCAGAGAGACATTATAACTTGGTCTTCTGTGAGAAATTTCATTTGCATATTTAAACCAAACCTGCATGATTCTTCAAACTGAAACTCTCCTATAAAACTCAAGCCATGCACAGGGAATATGTGATGTGCCATTTAAAGATGATTTCATTCAATAGTCATAAATAGAAAATCAGCAAGAACAAAAGAAACAGAACTTACCTATTGTGCTAACTCTGGCTGAAGGACTAGCTAATGCTGCTGGGACAGAGGCTTTGAGGGGGCCTGCCCCACTGTTTATTCTCAGAGCTGGCATATGGGGAGAGGTGGGTGATGTGGGTGATTTGCCATCAGAGGTCTTGGGTTTAGCTGATAGGTTCAGTGGCTGTGCCACTTCATCCTGCAATGATCATTAGAACATGAGCTGTGATAAGGAAAGGCTGATTAAAGTGCCTAGAAAAACACAGACATACAGCTTGTCAATTCCCATGAATTACTCCACCAATCAGTGATCTTAACATTCAGTTTGAACATTACAGTGTCTGGTTAGCTGTCAACATAGTGTATTTTCAGCTACACTTTTAAAACACCTTTTGCATAAAAGAAGGTAAACGTGTATTCAGTTATCCAAAGAAAGCACATAATTGATGTCACCTGTAAGAACATTTGTACTATTCATTTTTATTGAGAGATATTACCTAACAAATAAAAATTATGATGTAGGTAAGGAGTTTTTTTTTTAAGCTTCAAAGAACTGGGGTTGAATTTAGAGTATCTTTATGCCCTGGTGCTTAGACAGAGTACTTGGAACACCCATGATGAAGAATTACATGGCTGTATATCTCTGATCAGAACTGCTCTCCAAAGTAAACACACACACACAATAAAATTTACTAATTTTCTTAAAAAATAATCCTCTCTCCTAGGTTTCACAGGAATACTTTTGGATTTAATCTAAAAATAAAAATAAACATTACCCTATTATGTACTACTTATTTATGTGACACTGTTCTATATGCTTAACAAACATCATGTTTTTTAAAACCATATATGTCTTCCAGATTTTCCTTTACATGTAGCATGAAGATTTATATATGAGCAGTTTAGCATGACTGGTGAATTCCAACTGTTACTGGATCAAAATATAGTTTATACTCAATTTTATACTTTTCTGTATTATCCCTAAGTAAATTCATTAAACTTTCTAATGTGTCATACAAGAATATAAGAATAATATTATATTATTATTATATCACTTCTCCTTCACTGAAAATGGAGAGTTATTGTTTCTCTGTTCTCTAAAAGTGAAATACTGTGTCACATGTTAAAACATCATTGCTTACATTATATCCAGTTTTAAATGAATATTATTGTAGAATGAAAATTTAGTTTCCACTTAGCTACTATTTTGAGGGTTAAGGACAAAAAACATCTACCAATAGCAGAATAACTTGTTAAAAGTAGAACAGTTTTTAATCACCTAGGGTAATTAGGTAAAATGAAAGTGTATGTTAATTAATGTATAAAAAAACTTTATGTAAGATGTACAAAAAAACCCCTCGAAGTAAATAACTTTAAAAAATGTTAATATGACATCCATTTAAAGTTTATATTTTAAGTGGTTTAATACTATTAGTTATTATTTGATTCTGTGGCTAGGTGCACTTAGAAAACACACGAATAGACTTGAAAGAATTACTCTTGTATCTTTTTTCCAGTTTTTCTTTTGTTTATTTCAGAGAAAAGAACAATTATTTGAAAATCCATGAGAAAATTAAAATTGGCAATCTATCAGGTGAGATACATGATAAATTAATAATCACTGTACCAAATTTATGTTAATTCACAGAATCTTGATAGGAAGTAAAATAATTTCATGATTGCTTCAATACATAACTTGGAGAAGTTTATTTTAGCATTTTAAAAACTACAGGGGCAAAATTACCATTAGATTGATCAATCTGAAACATTTATTTGAGCCGTTCAGCCATAATTCACATTTATAATGTTATGATTGGCAGAAACCCAGAATTATTACATCCTTTCACTATACTCAAGTGTTTATGACTGGTTCTCAAAATGTGGCCCATGGACTTGTACCATCAGTACCACCTGGGAACTTGTTAGACAAATTGTCTATATAGAAACTTTGGGGGTAGGTTTCAGAAAGCTTTATTGTAACAAGCATTTGCAGGTGATTCTGATGAGTACTAAAGTTTAAGAGTCACTGCCTTATATAAGGGGAGATCATTAAAAATGCTTTATTAGACTTCAAAACCTTTAAAAAAAGTCTTCAATTTAAGGAGGTACATTGAAAATATATTATATTACCAAGTCTTTAAAATATGATTGAGATACATCATATGCTAATACTAATAAATGGAAGCATGCATATGCATAATAAACTAAATGCTACTAAGATTCCATGGAACAATAACAATGAGAATCCAGGTCTTCTCCTTGTCAATTAAGCTTAAATATCCTGACTGTCAGTTAGAGGCTTTATCAACTATTTACTATGTAGCTATAAATATTCCAGGCACTCTTTTTCCCTCCCAAGTGTTGTACCTGTTTACTACCTTCTGTGTGAAGCTACTGGCTTCTATCATGACAGCCTTAGAATTTCCTTTTGACAGCATCACAACTCTTGCAAAAGTTTTGGGAGATGCTTGAAAAAGTTAAAAATGACTGTTTTACTTGTGTGTGCAGAAAGAAAGAAAACACACATGCACACACGCACACATGCGCGCACACACACACACACACACACACACACACACACACACACACAACACACACACGAATGTATTCCAAGAGTTGGACAGCAGAGATTTATGAGCACAGAGGAAACACCGTGAGTGTATACACGGGGGGGATGATGGTGTTGATGCAGATGATGCAGATGGAGCTGCTGATAGGGTGGAATGTCATATGTCTTAGCTTTAAGCACTAAGAACTATTACATGCACATGCTGAAAGATAACTATTCAGAGCATTTATCAGAGCAAGAGGCCCACTGGAACTCTTAATATTCTCCTCCATTCAAGGCAGCACAGATGTCTGAAAGCCAAAAAGTGCAAGGCCCCAAGGACACAATAGAGGTTGACAGTACCAAAGTTGACATAAATGTCATTCAAAATTGCCCTTTCTTTCTTTTCAATTCTGTGATCAGGCTAATGGTATATTAATAAGAACCTATATGCCTGATCCTTATACTGGCAACCATATAAATAATTTTGACTAATTTTTCAATATTATTTTGTAATTTGGTTCTTTTAATAATTTGTTACTAAGTTACTACACCAAATGCATATTATTTGTGAAGAATACAAAAATTACAGTAGTTTTCCATTTTCTATTAATTATTTTTCATTTGACTAGATGAACATTTTAAAACCTTAGCTATAAAATGGACACAGACTACTTATTTATGGCACATATTCTTGTAATTACAAATATGTGCAATACCTGCTGACAGCATGTACTTCTACTTTGATTTTTGCTTGTAATACCTTATTTAGGAGAAATTTGAAAACTTGGCATGAACACATACTTTGCCATTTAAAAAATTATTTACACATAAAAAAGTAATTTTTAAAGTCAAGAAAACACTGGAAAATATATAATTTCCATCAAATATATCATTAAGCAGTGAGCTGAGCAATTTCCTTTTAATTACTTGCCCAATTGTTAAATGAGGTTGCCAACTGAATCTTTTGAAAATAGCATATTTTATAGTTACTTCATTTATGTGTAATCTGATAGTTAAGAAGAATTATGTATCTGTTCAGCAGCTCTAACCTTGTATATGATAAATATAATGTAAGCATTAAGCTCAATTAAATGTGTTAATTAAGGTAAGCGATTTTTAACTAGTAGAAGGCTATTATTTACATTTACACAGCTCACTATAAATATTCCAAACCATTTATTTAATCTTTAAACTATAAAGTAACAAACAATCTGATGAAGGAAGGTGAGGTTCAGAAAGTTCTAATTCATGCCCAGGTTTTGGGACTTAGCATACAATATTCTTAGTTTAGATGACACATTTAATCCTAAATTTAAAAAGTTATGATGGAATGTAATTTCTGAACTTCAGATCTAACCATATAATTCTAACACATAATAAACCACATGAAAGTTAATATACATGCAATAAAATAATACAAGAACTTGCTATTTTATACATTAGTTAAAGAGTTTAGACACAGATTGACTTAGTTTAGTGACTTTTTGTGCTACTCTGTTGTGCACACTATATAGCACCAACAATTTCCTACTACAGAAGTGTTTACACTGTTCTTTGAGAAAAATCCCAAGGGTTCATTACAATATACAAGGTATAAGAAAATATTATTTTCTACATCCCAATACAAGTTTTAAGAGCCTATTCATGGAGATAACTTCTAATCAGCTACTAGGTTAATCTTAGCTGTCTGTGATAGAATGCAAAACAAGTCAGATCCAAATAAATATATAGTTCAGGAATGTTTGTTTACTTACAGCTACCATGACTACATAGCAAACATCATACTTCAACTAGTTTACGGTCAAGTAGCAAACATCATACTTCAACTAGTTTACAGTCAGGGTAGTAGAAATATTGTGAAGGTCCCAGTGAATTAATTCCAGCCAATGACAATCCCCTCACCCAAAAATAAATAAATTGGATAAAAAAAAGGGTGTGACACGAATATGTAGCTTAAGTTGTACACAAGAAATGCCAGTTGCCACTAGGGACTCAGAGATTATTCTACATAAAATTAACAAACACCATAAAACAACTATATAAAGTTCAAATATACATTTAGATGATTTTCAAATAATAAGTTTATTTTAGAAAAAAGTTACTCTTATAAATATAATTGTATAATATTCATAACTATATAATATGCAAATACCAAATGACTTAGGTAAATCAGACATAATTTAACAAAGAATCAGTGTCTGGAGGATTATTTCTCTCTCCCCCCACTTCTTAGCCTTTCATTTCCTTGCTTAGGAATTTTAATAGAGAACTAGAAAATAGAGATACCAGTGTTCTGAAGAAGTCTATTTATTTCTTCCTATTTTTATCCTTGTCCTGCACAATATGGAAATATACCCACATGTATGCTGTTGGACTGCAGTGATTATACTCTTTAGAACAGAAATTTTATTTATGTCTTTATTAATTCTCATTATTTAATTGATTATTTGGTTCATGCCATATCACAGTTATTTCAAAATTCAATTTCCTTAAATATTTACCTAAGTTAATTACTGAAAATCAAACATTTATTTGGCAGTTAACAAATTTATACCACTCTAGTTGCAAGAGACAAGAAGATACAAATTTATTCAATCACACATGCATTCATTCATTCACTTGTTATTTACTAACTGGTATTTCAACTATTTATTAATGACTATTATATGCCAGGCATTTGAAAACACAAATCAACTAATATCTATGCATGTGGCTTTGAGGCTTTGGTTTTCTACGGTCAGTAAAAAGGAAGAAAGTGTATTTACTTTTTATTTAAACCCTAGATATAGATGCATGTAAAACTGTGTTCTTTTTGAAAACTGAACTGAGGACAGCTTGTCTATACATTTAACATATTGTTTCACTTACAAAAACACTTTGATTCTTTAACAGCCATACAGCAATTGAATAAAGATATATGTAATATATAATTTCAGGCTTCTTCCTCTACAGGATTTGAGAACTGTGATTGCCTCCGTATTTATCACAAATACTCATGTGAAGTAAGTAGCAAGAATAACATATGGGGAAGAGTAGAGACATTCATGAAACATGTTGCAAAATTAATCATGCTGCTGCTATTATCCTCTCTGATGAAATAATCGTATTAAATTAAGTAGGGAAGTTAGGACAGCCTGAATTGCGTAATGAACGTTGGTTGCTGCACCTCTTTCCTAGCTTGTGCTCACATGCATTCATCCTTTCTCTTTCTTCTTCTACTCTATTCACTGGGGGAGACTTCTTTCATCTCTCCTATCCAAATAAGGCATTTCTACAGTTCTGCAGAGGTTTACGAGAGGACGTGAAACAAAACAATATCATGAAGATCTCCAAAAAGATTGAAGTATATCTGCTGAGATTTTCTTTGTGGAGAACTTCGAGGAAAAAAGGTTTATATTTATGTGCAAGTCAGTCACAATAATATAAGATCAAGGTAATTGTAACAATTTTAAAATTGTTTTCTTAGCCTTTGACAAATTAAAAATCCTACTCACGTGGCCGTCCCCACTTAATACTTAATTAGTAGGTTTCTAATAACCAAGTCTATCATCTTACACAGCACATAGGCTTGAAGCCCCTTTTCATGAACAGATGCTTACTTTTGGACTTACAAATTGCAAAATGCCTTGTTAACCAGGCAGAAAGAGCTCCAGGAATCTTTGATAGGTAAGCCTTTGCTGTGTTAATGTTACCATTAGACTTGATTACCATTTAAATGCAAGTCTTAAGTTATTTAGCTGAGGGTAATATGTTCCAGCTTCTCATATGGCTTCCTTATTTTGCCATTTTACACTTTTGCTTATTGTATACCTGCTTCTCTTGAAAGTGGATGCTAGTAGTGTGGGTGGGAGACATTTGCTTCAGTATGGCAACTATGCATTTCTTTTAGTTTTAAATTGTTGACCCTTAATTAATTTAAAGGTATTCAAATAGTATCCATCATTTAATTTGTTGCTTAAAATACAACCCCAGTCCCTTCTCCCTTAATACCATAATAGAATATTTTCCTTGTTTTCTGATTTTTTTTTAAATTAACGCCTCAATACATTATGCAAAACACCTACATTTGAAAACAAATAAGGAATAAAGAGTATGGCTTCTGAAATATCAGTTATATTTTATATTCAATTTTTAGTTTAAAAAATTGCTTTGAAATATGTAGTCAAAATAATGCCATGCTTTCTACACATAGAGTCCTTCTGTAGTAGTGAACCTCCAAGATTGTCCCCAATAATTCTTGCTTCCTCATATTTATAATCCTGGGTAGTCCGCTCCTACAGCAATTAGGGTTAATCTATAAAAACAATAAGATATAGCAGAAATAACAGTTTGACTCCTCATGCTAGGTTATAAAGGACTACAGCTTCTACCTTCTTCTTTCATAGATCATTTGCTCTGGGATAGGGTTTCTCACCTTGGCACTATTGATATTTTGGGCTGAATGATTGTTTTGGGTGGCTGTCCTGCATAATGCAGGATGTTTATCAATATCCTGGGTCTCTGTCCACTAGAATTAGATGCTTGTAGCACCCCACCCAAATTGCAAAACCACCCCCAGGTGAGAACTGATTCTCTGGGAGAAGACAGTTGCCATGTTGAGAGAACACTCAAACAGCCACATGGAGAGGTTCCCGTGGCAAGAAACTGAGGCCTCCTGTCAAAAAACAAGCACTAACTTTTCAGGTATATGAGTGAACCACCTTAAAAGTGGATATACCAGCACCAGTCAAGCTTTCAAATGATTGCAACCTACTGAGAGACCAGAAACTATAAGCTATAGCCACCCAGGTAAGCTGCTCCCAGATTCTGCCCACAGAAACTGTATAAAATAAGTATTTGTTGCTCAAAACACACCACTTTTGGGGGTATTTTGTTAGGCAATGATGACTAATTCATCTTCTACCAAAGAATTATAGACAATATAAATTAAGTTCTTACATATTTCCAAAGCATTTTTTTACCAAGACCTCATTTTGACTCCTGGAAGAATACTTGTTTCTTATTTTTCAACCATCATACATAAGTACACTTCCTAAATCTCTCTCAGTTTTATTTGTAATATGTGGCAGAGTTCAATGACATTCCTTCATACATTTTCCTTCTCTTTTAATACTTCTTCATCTGTCCCTTTAATATCTTTAATTTAGCTCTGGAATCTTCAATTTTAGACTAGTTCCAAAAGTTCTATAAATACACTGTATAGATATAATTTCCATACATTTACTTAGAAGACTATCATATGAGAAGACGTTAGCCCACAATAACAGATGAAAAGCTACTCACAGTAATTTCACAGAATAAATTTTTCTAATTACACTTGAAAAGAGGAAGAATGGGAGGAATACAAGTGTGAACAATAATATTTGAATGAGAACAATTAGAACATAGCCAGTAAGAAATGGACAGCGTTTCAGACTCAACTTTGCTTAACCTCTGGTTCCTGGACAACTTCAAATTCCTAATAAAAATGGTTATTTTGTTCTAGGGTGTTCATTACAGCTGGATGATTGCTGCTATCATCCAAAATGATTAACAGTTCTTCTACCAAGAGGCTAAAAGGAAGCATAGAGCAGTAAAAATTGATGTTAATAATCACACCAGTTCCTCTTACTAACCTCTAAATGTAAATCTCTAAAAGCTTTTAAAAATGCTTTAGCGAAATTAAAGAGTTGGTCACTATATGTACAAAAAAAGTGATGTTTTCTTGGCACCACCTGATCAGTTCTCAAGTTTATAATTACAAGGCATTTGTCACTGTTACTTTCTTGTTGGTTCCACTTGAAGTTATGTGTAAAAAACTTATCCCAAAACTAAGAAATTGTCAAATGATGGAATAGATTCACACACACACAAAATAAAACAGGAGCTCACAGAGCAACACAACTCTACAGAATAAACTCTAAGAAATAGAAGTTATGCTGATCAAACTCTACTACCATCTCTCTGTTGGAGATGCCATCTCTACCTGTACTCAAATGTACAAAATGAGCACACCCACATCTCTCACTGAATCTACGAAATGAATTAATGTCAAAAGGGCAGCAGGCCAATATAACATCACCAAGGCAAGTTAGTGGGAGACTGCTCCAATGAAGTCATATAAAAAGGAGATAAAAGTACCACATGGAGGCACGTATAGCCTATTATTAAGAAGAAAAAAACCACTGATGAAAACGTGAATGAAACATTGATGATCATTAAACAAAGCAAAATGAAACACTTTGGAAGACTCTCAGAGGGCTCAAACATTCCTTCAAAAAACATCTATGAGTCTCTTAAGGATTTATGTTTTTGTAGATTCCAGGAAAAGTTTGGTCTGATTATAAGCAAATAGGACCATCTTTAGACAGCAACCTAGGAGAATGGGAAATAGGGAATCGTCATACATAAGCCACTTAATACTAACTCCAATGAACTAAATCAGAGACTTCATTTCCAATGCTCACATACATGCATATACAGGTACTATGGGCACAAGTCCTCAGTAGTCTGGTGAATCCACCATAACTGTTTAATGATTAATGACAGTTATGACAGTTAACTGATGTATTGGTGTCTATCTAGGAGACTTAAGTGAGGGCTAAATTGTTCGAAATATAGAACCATGGGGAAGGATGTATGTATGTGTGTGTGCAATGGAATTAAAGGTGAATGAGAAACAAAACAAGAAAAGTTTAGGGAAGCCTAAAGCAGTACTCTAGTGTCACTGACTGTAACATTTATATCACTGTATTTCATTTTATTGTGTTAGTTTATTGCCTGAATTGTTGATGGCAAAATAATTAGATTTCAAATAATTTTAGAAAACTTATTCCATAAAGAGATCTTCACTGATAATTTGAAGACTGTTACTCTTTATAGTAAAACTTTCTTGAGAATAGGTATTATTATATTAATTTTTTATGACCCACTGGTATCTTGTATAGAAAAACACTAAAATACTAAATATTAACTACTAAATGTTAGTTAAATGGATAGCAGAGATAAATCAATGACTTGAATTCTTTTTTTTGACTTTTCATTAAAGTGTTTTAAAAATTATTTACATTTACATATAACGCACATGCAAACTGAACAAATGTCACTTTGACTTATAAATAAAAAACAGGAGCATTACATACTAACAACATGTATCCCTCCAATATTTAAATCTCTTCTAATGAATTCTTCTCACCACTTGAATTTCGTAGTTTTTCCCAGTCTTCAGAATTGTGCTCCCTTTTCTTCTTCCTTTCCCCTCAGAGTTAAAGGTTTGACGTCTCTGGAACTTGCTGCTTTCTACTCAGAGATTTCAGCTAACAAAGCCATTGTCAGAAACTCCTTAGTGACAGGCTTCCTATTAATTTAACTTGCTTTACTAGGTCAGTACATCCAAACGACAACTCTTTTCACTCCATTCATTGCAGACAGAGAAAAGGGGGCAGTCATTGAAAACAAAAGGTCAAAAGTCCAAAAATAAGCAAAAATATAATTTAAATGCAAAATTTACTTCTCCCACTTACTTTAACCTAGATTGACTGCCACTGTTTAGGTTAACAGCAGTACAGTATTAGAGATTCTCCTTCTTGAATATAGAATTAGAAGAGTTGTGCCATTTACCCTAATCTTTTTTTCCCCTATGTGCTAATAAGCTTATTATTTAATTTGTTCCACAAACATCTTTTAGCACTACTCTCAACAGTAAGTAATTTGTAATGGTAGAGTACAATACACCAATTGTACTCCACTTGGTGAAGTGATGTATAGATACTAAAAGATAAAACATTTTAAGGCAATATAAGCTGCTAGGAAATGCCAATATTGAAAGAAATATCACTGTGATTAATCTAAAAGTGTCATAAAAGAAGTCTTAAAAAAAACTCTTGCATTTCATTTAGTTTGGATTATTTAGATTGAATTCTTTGTCACTAAAATGATTGATTCACCAGGTCAAGACCTGAATTTGGATTTGGGATATTAGGTGTTTAATTTTCAGAACTTTTTGTAAAGGTATAATTTCATTATTTTGTGGCTCCTCAGACCACTTTTTTTTTTTGGTAGAGTCTTAAAATGGTCTCAAGGACATGAATTATTGAAACAACAAGTCCTACAAAATTTGTTATTTGGAATTAGAAGATTTTTACCAGAAAAGATCTAAAGACTATTTTTATTCTTCAACATACTGCATCAAAAGCAATTATTTTCAAATTGTAATTGACTTCGTTTTTTTTCTCTTTCCTCTTCTCTAATAATTAACTTATTAGTAAATTTTTTAAAGGTATGGTATATATCTAATTGACTACAGGAATTGCGTCATTTTTACCTGGGAACATTTCCCTACTCCAAAAACAATGCTGATTTTGTAATGCAATTTTGTCACAGAGAGAGCTAGCTTCTAAAGAAGAAATAAACACTTATTATAACCTTCACACTGTTTCATAAATATATTGAGGAGTAAGCTAAATATTATAAAACTTAAGAAAGTATGCTTAATGAGTTTCATAATGTAAATATTTACACATTTTTAAAAGATTTGAATAATTGTATAGCTGTTCACCTTAAGTGCTGATTTTCTAATTTATTTACTTTACTCCTTGATATCTAAAGTTTTCAAGATACAAAGCACCTTCATATATTATGACTAATTTTATTCTCACAGCAAGAGTGTGAGATATCATCAGCCCCACTTCACAGATAAAGAAACTGAGTTTAGAAATATTCAAAGATGTGCTAATTGTCATATTTTAGTAAGCCTGGGACTTGGACCCAAGACATAGGGGTGCAAGCCTAAGCAACTTTTCAGAGCTGCTTCCCTACCATTTAAATGCCAACAGGGAAAAGGATCATTAAGAAATAAATTCTTTGAAAAATTAGACAAGCAGCTGAAATAATGTAATTTCTTAATTCTGAAGAAAAAATCTTATCCCCCATATGATAGAGACCTTGTAGTGCTCAATTTGGATAATATTGGTAGGAATGCTTGAGAAATTTTTATAACACCAAATCATAAAACATATTAGCCAAATAGCTATAAACAAATTCCAAATGTGTTCATATATCTAAAGTTTATGTCAAAAGAATAAATATTTAAACACCATAAACATCCTTAACAAGATTATTTGTATAGATCTATTTAGTTTCCACATAGAACACACGCCAATTCATATACATCCAAATCCTTCCCAGTCACTTAAAGAGGAACTAATATTGCAAGAAAAGAAATGAAGGAGAGGATAGAAAAGACCTTTAGCCCACCTACTGGCTCGACCAAAGGTCATGAATCCATCCCAGGTTTATCGCGAATGAGTTGTGTCAAAGGTTACCCACAGGCCATTTTATAATGATTTATAGCTGATGTCTGCAAATCTCCTTCGTTTGAATGATAACCTCAATAGAGTCATTAAGGCATTCTTTGACTTTATGGCAGTGACCAGGAGGGAACCAATGTCTTTAAAGAATTCCAAGGGGTGATGACTATTTATACAGAATGTCAGTTAAGGCTAGTTTTTATGTTGTACTCTGGAGACAAAATATTTTTTCTCAACATTTTAAAGATGCTTAGCTTGGTTATATATTCTGCCTATTGATGTTATAATATTAAGTTCAAGGTATAGGTCAAAGAAAATACAAACAAGGGTAAAAAGGTTTAGAAGTGAGCATCAGGTAAGAGTTTGATTTAATTATAATGATCCTGAATTTGTATTAAAGCTCTCACAGTATAATGTATCTTAAGTGTCTGTATTGAGTTAAGCATGTCATGAAGCACGAGGACTTTCAAAATTGATTTACCAGATATTCATTTAAGAAACAGTCAATTAAAATAATTAATGTGTAGTGAAACTCAGCTGTAATGTTTCTTGTTTAATTTTTCCCAGTCCATAACATTAAAATAATAATACATTTTACAGTCTGGACTGCATAAAATATTTTATATAACAGCTGTAATGACATCATTAGAGAAGAGTTTTGATCATAACTTCTAGACTGCACTAAAAAGGAAGAATGAGTGTATTTGCCTTATATTTGATTTTATTTTCAATGTTGTTTTGGCTCATTAGATTGCCAAATAAAATGAATCTGTATTCTTGATTACTGAATATGAGATGGAATATATATATACATACATACATACATATACACAGAGACACATATATGTGTATATATATATAAATATATGGCCATGCACTGCATAGCATATCTTGATTGCTGTAATAGGAGATGGAATATATATACACATACATACATATACAGAGACACATATATGTATTTATACAAATATATGGTCATGCACTGCATAGCATCACCAACATTTCAGTCAATGACAGACTGCATATATGATGGTAGTCCTGTAAGATGATAATACCATATTTTTATTGCCAATAAAAATAAAAAATTTCTATATTTAGGCATGTGCAGATACATAAATATCATTGTGTCAAGGTTGCCTATGGTATTCAGTAGAGTAACAAGCTGTACAGGCTTACAGTCTAGGAGTAATAGGCTGCACTACATAGCCTGGGTGTATAGTAGACTATGCAATCTAAGTTTATGGAAATATACTCTATGAAGTTTGCACAATGACAAAACTGCTTAATGAGTCATTTATCAGTACAATCCCTGTTGTTAAGTGATGCATGACTAAACATATATATAATATATTCATATATATAATATAAACAAATAAATCTGTGCATGGATGGGCTATTTTTCTGCCAACACTGAGCTAGACTGTTTGGCATAAAAGAGCAGATAATCATATAAAATAAGAGGATAAAAAATTATCCCTACTAAAACTTTATTTGAACTATCAATTAAACATAACAACTTTATTTGAACTATCAAATAAACATAACAATACCCGACAATATTCATGGAAGACTGTGCCTTTCATTTCAGCATGCACTGGATTCTTCAGTATATGTAAAGAAGGACACTCACTTAAAGATGGATTTAAGGTAAACAAAGTCATAAAGTTAATGTATATTACAGAATGCCAGAATTTATATATACCTGAACAAAATATAGCTGAGTTTTTCAGGGTACACTTTTCCTAATTTCAAGATACCTGAAGAATCCAATTTCACAATTAGAATTCAGGGCAAAAAGAGATAAAATGGTGAGCTCTTCATTCAGACAACAGTAAAGGCTAGTAAATAATGCATGCTTCTTTATAGATAATATTTCTCCAATGATTAAAAGGCTCATATTTCCTAAATCCAGTGTATTTCACCTAGACTGACAGGATAAACAATGACAAATCTTACTTTTAAATTTCACAATCTTTCTGTGGATGTAGTCTTTTGGCGCAGTATAATACCATTTATTTTTCTTACGTACAATCATATTCTGCTCATACTGCATTTAAACCATCTTCCAATGATCCAAGCCACTGACCTTTGATCATTTATTTGTTGTTCTAAAAGAAGTAGAACACTGCTTACATGGATTGTGTTTGGTGCTAAGGATGATTACAATATAATCACAACCCCCAAGGGACTTAGAATCATACAAGGGAAGACAAGTGCAATTAAGTATTACAAGGGTGCTTCGATACTATTCAAGAAGTATACATCTATGCAGTGGGGTGACGTGTGATGGAACAGCCAATTTTACATAGAAGCGATGGTTTAGATGGATCTTATTGGTAGGTGTTACACAACAGAGAGAAGTGAAATGAACAGGGCAAAAGCAATTTCAAGAGGTAGAGTGGGGGAGGGAGGAGCACTCCTCATCAACAAGGTAACTGCATAATGAACATTTGTATACCTAACTCTGAATTGCCCACATCTTTAAAATAAAGAAAAGGAAAAAAAGAGAATGGCACAAATACAGGCAAAACGAAGTAAAATAATATGATACATAAGAAAGTGATTTCACTGAGTTTAGGAGAAAGACAGAAGTAATTAATTAGGCTAGTGAGGTAGGCAGGGCTAGATCACAGAATGCCATGGTAAGGAGGTTATGCTTTATCTCTTAGATACTTTTATCTTTACATAATTCTTCTTCCTAAATTCACTCCCAAAGCTTTGGAGAGGCACTCCAGTCAAACTTATTTCTTTTCGTAAAGTTCAGATGAAATCTAATATTCTACTCTTTTATACCTGTGTGCCTTTGCATAGCCTGTTTCTTTTTACTTCACAAGCCTTCTATATGTCACATCTTCTGGAAGCCTTTTGCTTATTCTTCTAATCCTTTCCATGAAACGCTAGAAACATTCTTCCTTACCTTCATATTATTCATTGACTAGCTTCATTGTTGGTTTACTTGTCCATCTTCCCCATTACACACATGACAGTGTGTTAATTATTATTCTTTTTCATCTTACCAAAGTGCCCAGCAGATTATAGGTGCTCAAAAGGCTTACTGAAGAAGCCTCAATAAGCGGTGTTTTGACATCTTCTAAAAGTAACTCTTAGAAACCTCATCTATGAATAACAGTCATTACATGATTTTTAAGAAATTACATAAACAACATATTGCTTTGTTTCTAGAAAAATGTGAAGTCTATTGCTTGGAACAGATCAACAACATGTCTCTATCCAAAGGAAAACATTCTTATTCCTTGTTACTCAATAGAAAATAACTCATTTAGGACAAGTTATATTTTACTATGTGTTTTAAGTGAATCTTGCTTTTTAAAACATAACTCAGGTACATTTTGACAGAATATTTTTTAAATTTTTAAATTTTTTTTGTCTTATTAAATTCTTAAAGTCTTATTTTATATGCCCAAATTCTAGAAAATAATATGGTTAAATGAAAGGTCTAAGAGTTTACCTTACCAATAGCTACAAAACAAATGGCTGAATTTAAAAAAATCTTTATACACATATTTTTTTAGATTGTGTTGTATTAATAAATGTAAGTTTGCAAAGACGAACATAGTGAAAACTATTATCACAGACAGTGATAACTAGGGTTCAATTCATATTATTAAGATCGAGTTGTTTTAACACAAACAGTCTAGTACACATTTATTGAGAGCTGTTAAGGGTCAGCCATTTACAATTCATGAATAAAGGTTGCAGTTCTAATATGATCCATCTACTAAAACTGAGCTTTCTTTATTTTGTTGCAAGCTCATACCTTATAGTCACAGATAAAACGGATCAGAATTCTAGCTCAGTGCAACTAAATGAATGCTAATGAGAAAAAAGATAAGCAAAAACAAAAATTACCCAGAGGTTCCTTTAAAATTGGATCAGAATAATCATTTTTTAGATAAATGGCAGCACTATTTGCATGAAAACTGCACTAAAAATTCCATCATTTGACCCAAAATTCTTGTCTTGCCCTGTATTCACGTAGGGTTGACCTGAATATTGAACTCCCACTGACTTAAAATGAAACTTTGATCCTCAAAAGAGTTGCATAAAGAAGTATAGAAAACACTAATCTGTACCTATTTAAGGACATTTCTGTTGCTGTCATAATGCTTTTTAAAACATACTTCACAAAAGTATTTTTTTCTTATGTTATTTTAAGTGCTACTGGAAATACCACAAGAGAAGAATTTTTGCAGTATTTCATCCTTTCTATTTCTGATCTCAATTTCTTTTTCTCCTATTTATGAAATATCTACACTGCCAAAAGTCATCAAAATTGCACAACAAATCATAACAGCTCTAATTGCATAATAAACTAGGAAAAATAAGATTCCTTGTTCTCGAAAGGCAAAATTTACACGAAAGTCTTACAGAATCCAAAAATGATAGCTGGTCTTGCAAAGCACTACAACAGAGCTTTAATAAAATATAATTTGTGGTTTTATGAAAATTAAGTTATTAGCCTTTTTGGTATTGCCAAAGAATTTGAGGGAAAATAAATTCTTATCTATGTGCATATGCATGTTTTTCCCTCATATTATTTTGATTATGTAAGACCTGAAATATGAAAATTCTGGTCTTTGTTTTCTTTCTTTTCCTTTTTCCTGTTTTCACAGAGAGTTCTTTTTCAACTTTTTAATTTTATTTTAAAGATGTGTGATACAATTCAGGATTAGGTATACAAGTGGTCATTATCGTACAGGTAAAATTCGGGCCTCCCTTTGGTCCCAACTTTGCCTGGTTTGATATCAGGTTCCCTTATTGATGTTATTTTGTTTTCTACAAATGAAGAGATTTCATCTTTATCTTATTGAAAAATCAAAACCATAAAAGATATTTCTTAAACTTTGGGGTACTGAAAAAGTCTCCAGTGGAATCAGCTAGGTCACAGTTGAAAATACAACTGCTAAAAGTTGTGGAATATTGCAATTTAAGTCCTGCAGCTCACAAAGGAGACAGTATAATTCTAAGAAGCATCCAATGATATTATCCACAAGGAAGTTCAGGACAAGAAAAGGGACATATTTATCCCATGACAACCTTAGGTATACATGACAAGTTTAGGGAAATTTCTAGCTATTCTAGAAACTTTTATTTTTGTAGGCAAGCTGCTTTCAAGAAGCAGTCTGATAATCAGGTTTTTAGTAATATTCAATCATTCTGAGCCATTAAGAATGCATATTTCAAACTCAATAAGCTTAAAATTTAAATAAGCAACATTCTTAGTAAAGGCAAAATTTTAAATATATTTTCAATTTAAAGAGTTATAAAATTATTTCCTATTTCCTAAAAAAAAGTGATTCTGTATTTCAAACAGGTATTTTGTTTCTTATGTTCTCAAACTTCACAAGACATGAGATAAGGAATATGTGCCTACAAATTCCTCTGATCATATTAATCAGATGCTAAATAACAATTCGCCGTTAAAGTAAACTGCATCTGTTGAAAACTTTTTTTCCCTCACATTTAATTCTAATTAAGTCATAGAATTTCTGGTCTTTGTTTTAAAAAACATAATTAAGAATGACTGTATTCTGCTGTTGATTATTAGCAGTAATGAAAAACTGAATGATGCTGGGTAAACTCATTATCTTATAAATTTTGGGGCAGGCTCTGGATTAAAATAGTCTTCATCTCTCCATAAATTAACTTTGTGCAATTAATGCCACTTTTATATTGTATGTATATGAATGAAAATGAAAACGGGACTAAAGAGAACTACACTTTATGGAAATTGATGCAAGAACACTGATGTATTAGTATATCTTTGTATATAAACACCATGACAGCAGTATATGTTGAATAACAAGTGCATTATGAAAATACATGTTTAAATAAATTACATAATGAGTTTTTTTAACCAAGAAAATAATCACTTTGTTCACAGAAGTTTTAGAGAACATTTACAGAAATTTTTGGTGTTTAGTTTTGTTTTAGGTGGGTGGTATTGCATGCTTGTATGACATGAGGTGTGACTTTTAAAAAGCTTATATTAACTTTAAGAGGGGAGGAAAGAAGGGAGAGAGGGAAGGAGAGAAAATTAAAAGAGAGAGGCGAAAAGGAGGAAGAAAAGGAGTGAGGGAGAGAGGGAAATAAATGCTTTGAAAGAAACTTGTTTTCTCAAAAATAATATAGGAGATTGCAAATTTATCTTGATGAAAATGACGCTATTCATAATTTTAAAACTACCTTATTTCAGTTGTTTTAAGATTACTGCACATTTTTCACTAATATTTTTTGGAGATAGCTAAAAATCTGTTGGATCTGGAAGATCTGCTGAAATCATAGTGGGTTCTAAAGTTTTGGGCAAAAATAAAAAATAATAAAAAATCTAAAACAAAAATAAGATTAATCAGAAATTAGGATTTTTTTTCCTTATGTGACTTATTAACCTGCTCAAAAGACATTAACTAAAACTAGAGCTCCAAAACTCTTATGAGCACTAGTATAAAGTAATTATAGTTTTTTAAGGTGATTATTTTAAGATCAATATTCTTGTCAATGTTACTACTAAAATAGCACTCTAAAAACCTGACCTTGTAATTTACTTCATATAGGTGGTGACAGGTACTATCAATTGTGTGTTTTCTTAGCAGGTGAAAAACTCCTGTTAAAGTAAGTGAATCTGGAAAAAAAAAACCCTGAGAAATATTGTAGGTTGAATTTATACTCTTTGTTCTTACTTGCTGCCCTTCTTAAGCTGTATCTGATTGTCTCTTTCTGTCTGTATCCCTTTCCATATGCCTCACTATATATATTGATTGTGCTACATGACCACAGATATCTATCTATACTGTTCACCATTATCTTTAGGTCCCAGGACTATGACACATCATAGGTAATTAATAGATTTTTGTTGAATTAAATGATCTTGTCTTTCCTATTGCAATGTCCAGGTTATGTCAAATTCCAGAATGTTTCTAAGAAAACACTGTTAAAGTACTTAAAATATAAATTAATTGGCTCAGGGGCTAAAAGAAAAAAATTTCCTGTGCTGCAAAGAAATAATACCCTAGGAAAAGAAGACAGTAAGTAGCACATAATCACAACAGTTTGATAAGTTCTGTGACAGATGGAAAAGACATCGTTTCTCTTTAAAAGCGAAAACATTTAGAATATAATGCAAAGTTCTTAAAAATCCTATATAATCTGGTCTTTCTCATTTTCTAACCTCATTCCTCAACCCTCATGTTCACTGCACCTCTGCTACCTCAGCCGTTTCTCTAAACCTTGAGTTCAACAACCTCAGTCACATATTAGGGTCTTCACAATTGCTGTTACTCCTGTTCAGAACATTCTTTCCTCAGGCCTTTAAAAGTGTCTTCCTTTTCATGACTTTGATCTCAGAGAGGGCTTCCCTTAAAGCTCTATCTCTAGAAGAACCTCTCCTTTGTTCCCAACACTCTATATTTGATCATGTTTTATCTTCATAACACTTACCATATATAAAATTATCTATTTGTTTAATTGTTCATAGTTTGCCTCTTCTCTTTAGATTGCATACTCTCGAGAGGAAAAAAAAGTTTTGTTTACAACTGTAGTTCTACTATCTTGAACTAAACTTGTGATAGAAATACATTAATACATGTTATATCACTGAATGGTAGATGAAAGAATAGGGGGCTAGAGAAACCTAAAAAGGGACAGTCCTTTTAAGGATGAAATCCTGGTGCTTTAAGAGGCAGAGGTGTGTGTGCTCTATACTTGAGTATTGACTGAGAGGGTTGGGAACGTAGATGTCAGGGGTCAGGATGTGTGTGCTTGCTCTGAAGAGGATAGGCAAGTGTTTTGGTGGGTTTGCATTTGGGTACAAGCCCGAGGGGTCTCATCAGACAGAGGCCAGTGAACAGTTGCATATGTACAAATTTTGGTCTCCAAAGGCCCTGCTGCTATATTTTTGCATAACCAGATCCAGAAGGATAACTCCAGACCTGGGCAACACAGTGACACTTCATCTCTATTAAAATGTTTTAAAAAAAATTATCGGAGTGTGGTGACTACTAGCTATTCTCCTGAAGCGAGAGGGTCTCTTGGCCTAGGAGTTCAAGGTTCCAGTGAACTAAAAGCAGAGCTAAGAGATACAAACCAACTCCATATGATATTGTTTGGGCTTTTGATGAAACTACATCTGAATCAGAATAATTTTTTAAAAATATAACTGAATATACTTTCTTTTTTTATCACCTGCAACTGAAAGAGTACTAACAAATACAATTAATTTGTGGAACCACTGAAAACATCCTGGAAAGCTGATTTCAGTTCTGTTTAAATAAAAGCATTGTGATATTAAGTTATTCTCAATAAAATAATGGCATCTCATGAAGTGGTGGGCTTTCTGACATTGTACGACTCTAAGAAGAGGCAAAGTGACCTTGTGACTGGGTTACTGGATGTGAACTGATTACCTTCTGGACTTTCTTCTGACTTAAGATTCCTTAACTCTATAAAAAGTATTTCAAACATTTTGTAAAATAAATGAAACTTTGAATACTTTGCATTTTGAACTTGTCTTTTGTTTAGAATGTTATATATCTCTATTTTTGACTCACATCTACCTCTGTTTAGTTACCGTATTATTTTTTCCCCACTCTTTATTTTATAATGTTTAAAAATAATAATAGAATTCTTTGTTCTCTTACAGAAAAATCTAGATAAAATCTAATGAATAGATATGCATATATACTATTTTCCATCAGTCTAAATAAGAAATTAGTATTTGTTGTCATTTTCCAAACAAACATATTTTTGGGGCATCATTGCAAGAGAGACCATGAAAATTCTTCCTATTTTATGAATAAGAAAGAATGTGTAAGCAGCATATATTCAATTAACAGAAAGAGAGAATGAACTCTGAGGTTTGGAATAGTATTTCCGGGTTTCACATTTCAAGCCTCAATTCAAAGGTATCCAGTACAGCTAAGAGCTAAAGTGATTAAAAAGGGTCAATTGTCAGTTTCAACAAGGCACTGATCAATAATTTAGCATAGAAAATAAAGGATTTTAACTGTTTTAAGAAATCAAATTTATAAATGATTCCTCAAAAGGAAGTATAACTACAGAAATGTAATTTGCTTTCTTAAAATTTAACATAATGACTTAGCATTTTTAGCTATGATGTTCACTGAGGTTGTACTAGATATGCCTATGTAGGAACACTATTTTATACTGTTCTATTTTTTTCTTCCCTAAATGATTTAGGTTTTAACAGCCTGATTTTAGATTATGATGTTT
Source organism: Cephalopachus bancanus (assembly GCA_027257055.1). Classification (NCBI taxonomy): domain Eukaryota; kingdom Metazoa; phylum Chordata; class Mammalia; order Primates; family Tarsiidae; genus Cephalopachus; species Cephalopachus bancanus. Next base: position 7,332,278 of record JAPVLO010000009.1, on the reverse strand, counting down.
TAAACATATAGATTTTTAGACAGTGGATATACTTTGAGTTCAACCTATTTTAGAGAGCAACTTTTCCTGAAAAAAAACATAATTCTGTGGATCTTCCTGTGTCTGCACCTGCGCAGCATCCTCTTCCTCCTCCCGGTTTGTATTATTGAAAATCTCTGACATGGCTCATCATGCTGTGTGTGCAAGACAGATGCTTGTCAAAACAAAATCAGTGTACAGGGAAACATAGCCTGGGCAAGTAGAATTCAAAGGACATTACCTAAATCCCTCTGTATATTTTGCTCTTTTTAAATGCTGAGATTAAAACTAGTTTATCTCTTTGTTTCATAATTTTTATTGTTTTTATGGTACAAATGTGACCAACCCCCTACTTTCTGAGTCACAAGAATATATTGCCTAATGACCTATTTGGACATTTAATATCACAGAGCTCTGAAAAGCCTCTGTTTAAGTACCTAGCTGTTTGAGATTTCCATTAACTGAATACAGATGAAAAGAAAAGGAGGAGGCTCATCACAGGGGTTCTGTTGATAACACTTCATTTAACATATTTCCGTTTAGCAACATGGGACCACAAAAAGAAAACTATTTTATTCAAAATGACAGGGCAACTATGTTATATCCACCGTAAATATGTCCCACCCAGGAAGTGATGATAATGATAATGGGCCACATTTACAGTTTAGCTCTATGGGGTGATTCTTCTTAAATGAATTCACCTCTTGAGTATGACACATCCATATCACATCTCAAAGGCTAACAAAACAGTTGTTTCACAGATACTGAAATACATGGGAGAAAGGGGCATTCAACAGCTATTCAGCACAGAGCAGCTGTACAGAGCAACATATTAGGGAGATCCTAGCATTTAAGTGATATGCCAGATAGTGTTCAAAGCTTAAGAATAGAAAATGATCAATTTGAATGTGGTTATAATTAACTGAGGCTAACACTCCGTTCTTTTCTGAAGTCTAGGAGAATTGGAATCTACAAAATACAAGGCCCAACAGTTTTAGGATGGATCCATGATTTTATTTGATGCTAACATACAGAGATAAATGGCAGTTCTTCTTTCATTAATACAATTTCAGTATCGTGTATTACTTAGAGATACTACATTCAGAAACTAGTTCTAGCCCTGTGTAGTAAATATTGATGATTTGAGATCTTGACCTGAAAAGCTCTGTTAATAAGTCAAATAGTAGGATTCTAGGGACTTTTACATATTGAAAATAACACTTGTAGAAACAATTACTACTCAAAATTTTTCATGGTCAGATGAAAAGTGAAAAACATTAAATGAGACTGTAGTTATATTGAGCAGTGCTTTTCAAACTTTTCATCATGGAAATATCCCTGTGGAGAACTTAGCATTTCCTAGTCCATTTCAAACTTATGAAATCGCTTTGATGTTTTATGCTTTATGTTTAAAGGATAATTCTTGTCATAATATTTAAAATATTGTTCTTATAGTTTGTGTTGGTTGGTGGTTAGACTGGGTTGTGGTTATACTGTATGTGTACTTTTTTATTGTGCTTTCCTCCTCACTTGGCATTATAAAACACTGTCTCAAATTACCAAAAAAAAAAAAAAAAAAGCCTTCATTTTCCAAATCTCTTGTGAGAGCTAATCCTCAATCAAGATCAGTCTTGATTATCCTCTGATTTCTTGCATAACCAGCATATTGCCAAGTACTCTTGTGTGTATGGATACCACAATTTGTGACTCGTAGTATTAGACTACAAAATTCTACCCTGCTGATCAGCGTGTATTGATACAATGCTTACTTGATAGCTTGAAACAATGTGATTGGTACCATTATAGCAAAAAATAGGTGCTCTAATAGGCATCATTGGCAGAGTAGATATTACTAACACAAGCACATGGCTACCAAGTCAGAAAAAAGCTTCATTACTGTGCCTTTGAAAGAAAATCAGATTACAATAAAGTTCCAGTTCTTGCTTCTGAATTTGAAGCAATATTATAAGGATACTGCAGCTCAAAAAATCTGATTGTGCCGGTCAGCTGGTTAGGGACATTTCTGGCTTGTCAGAGAAACATTTCTTTTCCTTGTCATAACTCACAGGTGCTACTGCTGAGCAAATGGGAACATCACTGGCAGAAGTATTCGAAAAGAACAAAAAATTGATTCGGACAATCTGTGTGCTCTTGCCATTGACAGAGATACAACTGTGATTAGGGGTATGACTAGGGTCATAGCAAGGTTAAAAGAAAAGCACCCAGGAATTCTCTCTTGTCATCAGCTTTTCAAACTAACTGTTCTTGGTTGCTACAGGCAATATATAAGTCTGCATCAAATACCAAGGGACACTTAGTAGTATTTACAAGTTGCCCTTAGAGTTTTCCCAAGAGGTGGCTACTTTTACAAAGGAAGACCACTGAAAATGTGAGGTTCAGGTGTTTAGCACTCTATGACATATGAGGAGTTCTTGATAGCATGGAGTTATAAGCCTATTCACAACCAACAATTGTGTAAGTTGTGTGTGAAACTGAGTCTAAATACTCCTCCTCCCAAGGCAACTGGTTTAGGCCAGATTTTGAATCTATAACATTTAGAAAGAAGTAATTTATTCTTAGAAAAAAATTACTATTATGCAACAAAGACTGTCTAGGCTCTTAAAAGACTGCAACCAAATATGTGGAAAATTATTTAAATAAAGAAATATGTGTACAAAAATGATAGTTGCCGAATACATTGCATATTGGTCCATCCTGTGACAGAATGTTAAGTAATAAGCAGATAAATTAAAACATCTGTTAAGATATATAAGCAGCCGGGCTCGGTGGCTCAGCCTGTAATCCCGCGCCTTTGGGAGGCTGAGGTGAGTGGATTGCCTGAGCCCGCGGGTTCGAGACCCGCCTGGGTAGTGAGACCTCATCTCTACAATAAATAAAAAAATCAGCCGGGCGTGGTAGCGCGCGCCTGTAATTCTGGCTACTCGGAAGGCGGAGGCGGAAGGATCGCCGGAGCCCAGCAGGCGAGGCTGCGGTGGCCGGAAGCGGCCACTGCACTCCAGTCTGGGCGACAGAGTGAGACTCCAACTCAAAAAAAAAAAAAAAAAAAAAAAAAAAAAAAGATATATAAGCAGATTCAAAGTAACATCATTGTATATGAAATTCAAACACCAATACTGCTCAAGAATACCTTAATCAAATAATTTTCTTTCATAAGAGAAGGTAGAATTATCTTATACATTTTCATTAAATAGGACCTCTCATGCACAAAGGTTCAAGATTTCATACTTTCATTCAGACTTATTAACCAACATTTAGTCATAAATTCAGCTGTGAGGACACACAAGAACTAGGATAATATCTTTGAAGAGCTAAATGTATTTACTTTTATTGGTTAATGAAAAAATAGTTTTGGAATAGGATCCTATGGGGGAAAATGAAATAATTGCTAAAGAGATAAGTCTACATGTATTTAGAAATTTTTTTTTTTTTTTTTTTTTTTGAGTTGGAGTCTCACTCTGTCACCCAGACTGGAGTGCAGTGGCCGCTTCCGGCCACCGCAGCCTCGACCTGCTGGGCTCCGGCGATTCTTCCGCCTCAGCCTTCCAAGTAGCCGGAATTACAGGCATGTGCTACCACGCCCGGCTGATTTTTTGATTTATTGTAGAGATGAGGTCTCCCAGGCCAGGCGGGTCTCGAACCCGCGGGCTCAGGCAATCCACTCACCTCAGCCTCCCAAAGGCGCGGGATTACAGGCTGAGCCACCGAGCCCGGCTTAGAAATATTTTGTTTTAGCAGCTGAGAAATTTTTAGAACCTGCCAATGGTTTTAATTATCTATCATCTAGTCTTTGGCTAGACTATGGGGGAAAAATATAAATACATTTGGTTTGTGACTAATAAAACCAAGACATTAAAAAAAGTAAAATTAACCAATGACAATATGCCAGGCATTAATGCAAACACGTCACAAACAGTAAGTTCAAGAACCTGTAACTCAACAAGCAATGCTATGCATGTTCTTGAATGCAGATTTTGAATAGACCAGATTTCTTTTCATGTTTTCACATTTATAGCACACAATTCCGTGTGCAGTTTTAGAGGTTCACTGTGAGTCCTCTAAAGGTTTCTTTATCATTTAATATTATAAATAATTATGCTCCTAGGCGGCAGTTCAAAGCTCAGTACAGCACTCCTACAACACCACAGGCAGGTCAGGTAACCTTTCTCCAATTCTCTTCTCTCCGGTGCTGAGGACAGACAAAGTGATATGTCTGTCATACGCCATTACCATTAGAACAGAATCTTGTTCTTTTATTACAACTGAACTCCGCCAGATTTCTCAGCAGGAATGCTAAGTGAAATCAATGTCTTGGATTTCCAGGCTGAGCTTGGAGGTCACAGTCACTCTATCATTTCTCAGCATTACCCTTTCTCTCGCGCGCACACACTCCCCAAGCCTCCAACTGGCACACAGCAGATTGAAAACAGCATGCATCAGAGGACTCATGCTGCACAATTTTACAGTCTTTTGGAGCCCCCCCTCCTTTGGATTCCCCCCTTCCATTTTTTTGCAAATTGCAAATAAGTTTTGTTTGTGTCCTTCTCTAGAGTTCTGAGTCAAAGGCAGCAGCACACCCAGGAAGAAGGGCGAGCAATAAAACTCAGAGAACATGGTTGAATTTTGACAGCTGTCAATAAGATCACTGCACTTACACCATCACCTGGATTTCATTGTTCCAAACTGCAAATTCACTTTTCACTGGAACCATTAATTTGGTTTATGCCAGGAAGGTATGTAGATAACACAAAGTCCTTTCATAAAATAATTCTATTTTATAGTAAGATAGACAAGAAAATTGGCCTATAAAACACACAGAAAATACCCTCAAGACACTAATAATTGAGTGTTTAAAAACATAAATATGATAATAAATGACACCTATTATACGTGAATAAAATAGCTTTGTGAAGTCAAAATGTTTATTATGCAATGTATAAATGTCTACAAGAAAGTAAATTCATGTATTGTAATGGGTCCTATTTATTTACTGTTTGTTGTATTTTTTTGGCCATGTTCTTCATTAAAATGACAATGGTGGTATTTATTAGTGTGGCTATTTTTAACTCACTACATTTAACTGCTGTGGTAAAACATAAGCACATTTAAGAAATCTTTTCTGACAGTAAGAGTGGTTATAGACAGTATGCTGGAAGACACTGAGCGAAGAAAGGACATATTTTTATTAAATTGTTGTTGCTTAAAAAAAGGCACTTTATTCTTGGTTAAACCTTTGTGTATTTTATAATAATAACAGATGGAAAGAAATACAACACCCACTGTTTTCTTAAACTTTATATGATAGAAAATTCATAAAGGCTAATTTTCAAAAAGTAATTGAATTCAAAGATGAACTGTTAAATATATTTTTAAATTATATAAAATCATGACTACTTTTTCACTAGTATTAAACAGAAGTATACAAAACCATAGGATGTGGTTAATTCTGACATTACTGAAATAACTAGTTTTTTTGCATGAAGACTGTAAAAGTCTATGAGTATATAGAACCATATAGGTCATAACAGAGTTTCCTAATCTTAGCAAAGCAAACCTTCAGTCACTTAAGCATTTGCCATAGTTACCTAAGAAAGAATTGTAGCAATTGCTCAATAAACATTTGAATGGATGAATGAATGAATGAATGGATGGATAGACAAATGAATAGATGCATTAATGGATGAAGCTGATTGACATCAAAAGTTTCATGATTATTTGTATAAGCATTTGGTAAGATGATCTCAGTAATAAAAAGTTATTTTAGGGGTAAGAAAAAATCTATATTAGTTACTTAAAAGTGAATTGTATACCCTAAAATCATAAAATGAAATGTCCCGATGTAAAGCATTGTTATGAAACATGATGTAAAATCACATCAATAAATTGAGAGAAAAAACAGAGAATTATAACTCACAGAGGTATCTGTATATAACAATGACTATGCTGCTACAGCTATTTATTTTACTCAAAGTTACATATTTTTGTTTTGTTTATACATGTAATACATTGAAACTGCGGGGCAATGGAGACACCAAAGTATCACTGCTTTAAACTTAAATTCGATTTAATAAATATTAAAATTATTAAAAAGTTTTAAAAATGTACATGCTTCTGTAATTATAAGGAAAAGCAGACTAGGTCTTAGATTTATATTAAGCACAGAGCAGCAAGGTCCATTAAACACCTGAAATAGATCTTAAAAGTGGCATAGGTATACTCCCAAATGTCACTGTAGTGTGTACAATATTTTTCACTGTACAATTGTACATTTTGCTGGTGAATTATGGTCTAGGGTCCCTGTCCAGGTTAAGTTATATTCCCAAAGATATTTTCTCTCTTAATAATATGGAAGAAGACTAGGGAGTTCTAGGAAGATGGAGGCTGGCATGTCCTTTTCCAGTGAATGATCCTGATTCACTTCTCTGAAGTAATATAATAACTGTGAATGATATCCTGGTAGAGCCACTAGGACACTGGAGAAATATATATATATTTTAATTTTTTAAATTTTTTCTCTTTCAATACTTTCTAATCCTTTTATATGTGTATTTCTCTCAATTATTGTGTTATCTTATCCTGTTGCTTTTTTAGACATTTCAACATGGCATTCGTGGGACTGAGAACAGAAGCAATTTTCTAGGTAATTCAGGAAAAAAAGTTATTTTGAAGGTAAATTAACTGTGTCTCAGTTTTCTACTTAACGTTTTTTAATAGAGTCAAAATATTTATGGTTATTTTCCTGAGTAATCTCAGGGAATACTACTTTATGATTACTCTTCTTGCTTCTTTCATACAAAGCTTAATATAGTAACATCATCTAAGTAAGATCTTAACAAATACGAAAAGATTTCATATCAATTTTTCTGCTTCTCTCTCCTTTTAGGCCAAGAAATATACATTGTTTGACTCTCCCTTTATTCTTTTCCATGTGGTTTCAGGAAATGTTTCCTCAGTTCCCAAAACAAAACAATTTCGAAGCAGTCTTATTTCTAACACTATTATCTTCATTTCTTTACATTAAAATATCACTGGGTGGGTAATATATCTAAAATTATATCTACACTATACCACATTACAACAGCTATTGATATTTAGAAAAAAAAGACTTTCAGTATGTTCTAATCCTACTCACACTTTAAGGTTGCCCCTTTTTTGGCAAATTCTTGCCAGAATTGCTCGCTGAAGATAATCTTTTCCTCCTAATATAATTTCCAAGTTACTTTATTTGTAACTCATTATAAAATGTATTGTTTTATATTGTAGAGTATGGCTACTTGGCTATTTTTATAAATATCTATTTTATAAAACTGTAAGTTTCTTGGTAATAAGCTAGTCATCTGATAAACCTTTTTATCACTCACATTTTTACAACAGCTATCAATACATGTGCAATGAATAAAGGAATAAATGAATGATTAAATGTATGTAGGTAAATTTACATGCACAACTACTGCCCCTAATGACTCTTACCTCCTTGTATACCCAGAGTTTAACCTAGCTGCTGGCATATAATAAACATTTAATAAATACCATTGAATAAAAAGTAAAACTTTAAGCGGCAAGACAGGTAGCTTCTTCAAAAGGGTACCTTGCTTTTGGGTGGTGGGCTGTTTGTGCTCTTGTCTGTGTGAATGCTGGTAGGAGATACAGCAGCACCAAGGTTGCCTTGGGGTATGCCTGGGAGCTTCCCTCCTGGAGATACCTGCATTGCAGCTAGCTGGGCAGCATATAACTGCTACAGAAGAAAAAGAAAGAAGGGGGAAAAAAAAGATTGTGAATAGTAAATAAATGCACCTTTAAGAAATGACCTATATTCACATGTGGTATTTTTCCTAGGAGTATTTTTGTTTAGTGCCCTGGACTATTTAAAGAAAGTAGCTGTCACCTTAACTTTCATAAATTATTTATCCAGAAGAGATGAGAAGTACCACATGTAAGTGATTTCAGCTTCAGTATGCCCAGGGACTCAAAGCAAATAAGTCATCCATATTTACTCTTTTCTAATGTCTATGGAAGGTAAGTATATTATATTATTTGGTCAGGAGTTCTTTATGCTCTACTTTAAATGTACACAGTGTGTTACAAAATAATGCAACTTCATAGACACAGTAATTTTCCTACTATCTGTACTCATTCAAGTCTTGTATACCTCATTCTTTGACCTGTTGAAATGGGCACTTGAAAGAATTTTTCTGAGCATTAGTTGTGTAGAAATATGGAAAAGGCATTGGGGGCAATGGAAGGAAAGTATCTGAGAAACTGTATCCAGTGAGTCTACCTATATTGATAAAAATTAACTGGATGCTTGCCAGAGCTTCACTTTACTTCATGATATATAAACACAGGCAAATCTCAAATTATTTTGAGGATTAGGATTTTAAAGAATACTGTCTAAAACACACACTCTTCTACTAACCATCACTTAATAATTCTTACTAAATAAGCAGTTAAAGTTCTTCCAAGTTATTAATAAATTTAAAAAATTTACTTTGATAATAATTGCCATATGACAGAGTATCCTAAAATAAAGAGACTGCTTTAGATTCAAATAACCACATCAAATATTTGGATTAAAAAATCCTCTCTTCATCTTCATTTAGCATTTTTTTAATAGTTTAAAAATCTGGGTAAGAAAACAGTTATTAAATATATAAATATATATATATACACACATATATATATATATACACATATGCATATAAACATACACACATATCCCAATTTCCAGTTTCTCATTTGTCTTGAGATTCCATGGATAGCTTTTACTATGCAAGCTAGAATATCCATAATGGAATGACTGATATTAAAGAGAAAACTCTCAAGTAGTACTGTGAAATAATTATCTGGATTATCTTTATGTCTTTCTAAAAGAGAAATTTCAAATGATAAAATTTGCTCAAAATAAGCCATAGTGGGACAAGCCAAGTGATAAGTGGGGTCTTTCTACAAATTGAATGATAAAAACTGAAAACAGTACATATTTACATGAAAACACACACAGCTTCTAGATAACTATAACCAAAATAAAAACAAGACATTAAAATTGTGGCTTATTTTTTATGCAAAGTAACGTGAAAAATGTTCCAGAGAAAGACTAAAAAACAGTGGCTCAGCCTGTAATCACGCACTTTGAGAGGCTGAGGTGAGTGGATTGCCTGAGCCCGCGGGTTCAAGACCCACCTGGGCAACTTGGCGAGACCTCTTATCTACAATAAATCAAAAAATCAGCCAGGCGTGGTAGCCCACGCCTGTAGTTCCGGCTATTCAGAAGGCTGAGGCGGAAGGATCGCTGGAGCCCAGCAGGTCGGGGCTGCGGTGGCCGGGAGTGGCCACTGCACTCCAGTCTGGGCGACGGAGTGAGACTCCAGCTCAAAAAAAAAAAAAAAAAAAAAAAAAAGACTGAAAAACCAGAGGAATGTAATGATTGTTCCCATAAGGTTTTTTGTGTTGGAATAATTATATATAAATTTTTCTTTTCCTTACAAGAAAAGATGCTGCTGTGACTTATTTTAATTCAATTTTTATTTTATTTTTTAAATTTAATCTTTAAAAAAATTAGTATTCTTTTTCTATCCATTAAAATTTGTGTGGGTCCTGATTTTAAAATAAAGAAGTCAAGAAATGATTAATAATTTCTTTCATCTGTCACATGTACTTGATGCAAAATCTAGACTAATAACAGGTGTCTGCACTGAGAGAGGTCTACAGTCACAGAACCACTGGTTGACCTTTTTGAGAGGGAAGGGGCATGGAATCTAGTGATGATTGGAAGGCCACCTGAAGTAACAAGTATCCTGTGAACTATAGAACTCACTTATGCTACGTGTGTGTGTGTTTGTGTGTGTGTGTGAATGTATGTATGTATATACATATTAAAACAACCTGGTTATCATCTTTCTTTAAAGAATAACTAAGGAAAACAGATAAACCTAAAGTTAAATATAAAATGTATTACGATAAATACACTTTTATGAAAAGCACTGAAGTTGTTCTAAACATGAGAAACAAATTGAGAGACACTAAACATAAAAGGCCGAGTTGAAAGAGAGCACTAACTTCATTAAGCAGACTCACAGTATTTTAGCCTTAAAGAATAACTTGATTTTTACCTTGACGCTAATGTGTTAGAGATTTGTTGTGATCTCTAAAACTCCACAACGGCTCAGTGTTTTAGGTCTAGTCTTTGTACTACTTAAAATATTGCATTTTTATTCCCTTTCACTTCCCCTATCCCTATACCTTATTTAATGAGTTTTTAGGAAAATAATCACATAGGGTTAGGCTGTATTGTATTCTTGATCACTTCATGTTTTCCTGGTACTTAGTGTTTATAAATGTTTATACTTGTACATATAAGTAACTTTCATATTCGTATCCAATTACTCTATAGCCTGAATTTTTGTCTTCTCAATATTTTAAGCTCCTTCAAGACCCATGATTTCTACTTCTAGTGGAGTAGTTAAAAAGCACGTGCTTTGGACATAAGCAGACCTGAATTCTAATTCCAGCTCTAAGTCATGTGACCTTGGGCAAATTCTCTGAGCCACAATTCCTTAATCTGTAATTTCAGGGACAAAGAAAATTGATCTTATGAAGGTCCTGTGAGAAATAAATTGCATAATGCACATAAAACACCCAGAAAAACATATGGTAAAGAATGCTTGATCAATAAAATAGTTCTAATTATTAATGAAATAATTTTACAAAGAAACTAGTTAACATATATGTGCTTGCTCTGGATTGTTACTGGTATAGCATAGCTTCTTCCTAAATCAAGACTGATAAACAGAAAAAAATGAGACTATAAGTATACTGTAACTACACTATTGTCAAAGGTGATAAGAGAGAGGAAATTAGTACATTCAGATATGTTTTCATAGAAGAGATGTAGTTAAGTTGGGCATAAAAAACGATGACATTCAAGAAATGGAGAACAATGAAAAGAAAAGCATAAGAGCAGGAATGAGCTAGTTACTGCAAGAGCTATATAGAGGATGGTATGGAACAGTGAGTGGTAAAAAGGACAAAGCACATAGCCTTTTTTTTGAGTCAGAGTATCACTCTGCTACCCAGGCTGGAGTGCAGTGACATGCTCATAGCCACCACAGCCTCGATTTGCTGGGCTCAGGCCATCCTTCCACCTAAGTCTTCCAAATAGCTGGGACTACAAGCACAAGCCACCACGCCTGGCTAATTTTTTGATTTATTGTAGAGATGAGGTCTTGCCAAGTTGCCCAGGCTTGTCTCAAACCCATGGGCTCAGGCAATCCTCTTACGTCTGCTTCCCAGAGTGCTGGGGTTACAGGTATGAGTCACTGCACCAGCCCTAAGAGCATAATCTTAATAGGACTGAGTTTGATGGCCGAGTTCATCTTATGGAAGCTCCAGAAATATAGGCAGAAAAGTTCACACTGATTTTTTTTTGGTAAGAGTAGGTAAGAGAAAGTCAATGGATGTTTGACAGCAATGCATATGTTTTTAGCTAGGATAAAGATAGGACAGAAATATCATCTATGAGGTTATCAATATTTAGCAGTGATAATTTTGATTACAAAAATTTGAGTGGAAGTAACAATTGTGAAAATAAAGAGGAAAAAATAATTTCAAGTTCATAATACAGTGGGTACATAAACATTGCCAATTAACTGGGGCAAAGAAAAAAGAACCAGAGGAACAGGATGATATAATTTATATCAAGTCTTTATTTCATAAATACAATATGTAAGTATTCACCTATCATATATTCTCATTTGTGTATAGTCATCATACTATCTTTGTAAGACAGTCAAAACTCATACTGTATTTTTTACTTTCTTCTTCTAAAAGCAAGAATTAATTCACACAGAGAGGGTTTTCCCACAAGTCTGCATTGTAACAGTGAAAGTGCTAGAATCTTTCAATAATGGACTCACCCACATTACATACAAATAAAGCTCATGTTGTTGTAGGTAGGGATTATCACACTGTTCATACTTTTTAGAAGTATGAGTTTTAGCTCATTAAAACGCTTTTTAAAAAGTATGAACAGTATGATTTCTCTACCTACAACAACATGAGCTTTATTTGTATCTAATGTAGCCAAGCCTAATCAGTAGTTTTTTTTATAGTTTACTATCATATGTACCAAAGCACTATTAGACAGTGGGTTGACAATTAGTAATCATTCTTTCTGCTGATTGTAATTGTCCAATATGGGGTTTAAAAAAGTCTGATAGGCTGATAAACAACAGATATGTTAACTGTGTTAACTGTTGCTATTATGGGAAAAAACAGTACAATTGTATTTGGACAACAAGGCTTTTATGCCACAGTTAGATACAACTATATCTGATAATTTCATCATCTATGAACATACCCATTTCACTTAGATACCTTAAGCCAGTACTTTTCAGAGCCAGCAATGGAGAAATTCCACAAAATAACCTATTTAAATTTTAAGCTAGACTATTTCATTAATTCCTAGAGGTGGTAAATTCCTGCTGCTATTCTCTATGATAGCTTATTTTCCCCAAATTGCTAAAAACAAAACTCCTCCCATTGGCTACTAGCCCAATATCTACCTGCCACTTGGAGTATTTGAATTCGGTACGTTAGGCACTGACAAAAAGATCCATCATGATTTGTTGCCCCAAACAATTTACTGACTAGTAAATGCCTAGAAGGTAGGGATTCTGTCCCTATTAGTCAATGCTTTGTCAAAAAATTATAAAAACAAGGAGGAGTTATAAAAACAAGGCAACAATGAACTATGTAAAATAATATAATTTATTATTAACAAACAGATATCTAGTACATATTTAATATATATTTAATGATAGTGACTATACATTAAACAAATTATAAAAATCATAAAGGAACTTGGCATGCTTGTACTATTTGAGGGATTAGAAAGGCTCATTAATGATATAGATAAAACTCGCATTCATTCGCTCTTTTTATTTACTTAAGTGAGCAAAAAATATAAATTTAAATCTTATCAGCACAAGAACAAAAGACTGTAAATACTCATTGTAGTCATAATTATAACAGTAACTGAATAAATCAATTTGGAAAATTGAGTTAGGATTATTTGAAAAAGTTAATATGCTTTCAAAAGACATCAGAACCAAGAGTTTAAGCATATGTGTAGTCTTAAATAATTTGAAAAAGATAGGTGAGAAATGCTTTCTTTCTCATAAATGAATATATACCACTTACTTGCTGAATCTTAAATGTTTATTTTTTAGGTATTTAGTTAAAAAATTATTAAAAGGTATTCAGTAGGAGCTATGGTTGTTAGTAGGTATAAGTTATTTGGGGGGATTCTTTTTCTCTTTTGTTAGCCCAAAGCTTAATTTGCTATTTTTAAAAATTATCATTTGGCCCACATATTCCCAATTTCATATTAGGGGGTATATTTGATAATTTGATACATTCATAAAATAAAGTCAGAGTAACTGGGATTTTTAAATATTTAGTCAAATGAGACCTATGAGATTGCTTAACTCGCTCCAAGGATTTTAAGTAATTATAAGAATAAAGTTGAGTCCTTTATCATCCTCAGTCCTCACTCAGACATAAATAGTAGCCATTTCTAAAATTTCACATGAGTAAACATATAGCCCTACATCTTCTAAAAGAACAATGTAGAACCAAAATCTTATTAACAGAACCTTTCAGGTCTAATATACCTACAGAAACGAAAAAAAAAAATGTTCAGGCCAGGGTCTGAAATTTGGCAAGAACATGGCAAATACAACATTATAAATATTTGGAATAGAGATTTAAAATGGGTGTTACCATCTATTATGATTTAAAAATAGTTGAATATGAACTTTTAAATACAACGTAAAAAGATATGCTACTATGTAATAGGTATAGGAGAAGTGTTTGGTTATTTCTTCTTTCTTTAGTTTCCTTTTTTTAAAGGGAAGGGACAGAGAATGGCACTTGAGAGGAAAAATTCAGAAAACAATTTCAAGGCTCCATAAATGTTATCTTTATAGCTTAATTTCAGCTTCTTAATGTAACTTAAATGTGGAGTTTAAAGAGAAACTAATGTACTGGAGAAAATCTTTCAAAACATACCAGCATGTTTCAGTGTGAATAAATTTGCTTTGTACATTATTTTTGATAACGTTTCTTCACAGAAAATTATAAGAGCAACTTGAGTTTAAACATGGACCTTCCCTAACATTGTCAGCATTTCTTCTGTATGTTCTTCAAGTGTATTGCATGAAAAACAGGATAGGCCTTAGAATTGTTGAATACCAAGGCAAAAGCACAAATAGGAACCCGTAAATGTTTAAATTTACAATTTAGCAAACTAATGAATTAATAGAATATATTCCATTCCCCCATCTTGACAAGCCTTCCTTTAAAATGACCTAGACGTTAATCAAAAGCACATGAAATACTACTTCACATCCACTGGGATGATTACTATAAAAAAAAACAAATGTTGGCAAGAATGTGAAGAAACTGGAACCATGTGCATTGCTGGTGGGAATGTATAATGCTGCTGGCACTGTGAAAAATAATATTGTGGTTCCTCAAAAAATTAAACCATAGAACTATTATATCACCCATTAATTTTACTTCTGGTTTTATACTAAAGGGTTTAAAGCAAGATCTTGAAAAGATATTTGCATACCGATGTTCACAGCAGCATTAGTCACAATAGCCAAAAGGTGGAAACAACTCAAATGTCCATTGATGAATGAATAGATCAACAAAATGTAGTATATGCATACAATGGAATATTATTCAGCCTTAAAAAGGAATGAAATTCTGGCATGTTCTACAACATGATAAACCTTAAAGATGTGCTATGCTAAGCAAATAAGCCAATCCCAAAAGAACAAGTAGGGTATGATTCCACTTACATGAATTACCTAGAGTAGTTAAATTAATAGAAACAACAACAACAAAAAAGAATGGTGGCTGCCAGGGACTGGGGGGATGAGGAACAGGAAGTTAATGTTTAATTAGTACGAACCTTCAGTTTGGGAATCTGAGGGACAGATCTGATTTAGAATTCTTGGTTTGCTTGAAGCTCCATGTTAAAACACGGTGGCATAAGGACAGCAGGTATGGGACTGCACCTGGGTCCCTTCTCTTCCAATTCTAGCTACATTCACAAGAAGAGAAATGTCTCTGTCCCCTAAATGAGCTCATCTTGACTTTGACTAACTTGCAAAGAGCTTCTCGAGTAAGGGGTCAGGATCTGACAAACTGCAGCCTTGCTATGCAAGAGTCTTCGAGGAAGTGTAGAATGAAGTTAGAATGGAAGAATATTCCAGGAAGAAGAAACATAACTGCAGAGTCAAAAGTTAACCTTCAAATCAACCACAAAATATACGTATTAGCATTTAAAATTGCTCTGTACATAACAGAAGAAACTCTTTAATAGAGAGTTTTTCCTTTTTCTGTTAAAAGAAAGAACATGTTCCTTCTACTTCTCTGTGACCAGCTGTGAGGTAAGCGATTTTGCAGTCACTATTACTGGGGCAATGCTAGAAGAGAATGAAGAAAGAGAGATCTGACTTCTTTCACTTAGCATAAAATGGCTGAATTCTCTCCATAATGTAGAATGTATCAGTAGTTTGCTATTGTATTACCGAGAAGTGTTTGTTTGTTTGTTTGGATATATTATAATTGTTTATCCATTTTTCAGTTAATGAACATTTGGATGGCTTCCAATTTTAGGCTATTATGAAAAATCTTGCTATGAACATCCCAGTAAAAGTCTTCGTGTGTTTTCATTTCTTGTGGCTATCCAATTCTTAGGATAGGAATTGCTGAGTAATACAGTAAATTCATGTTACATTTTAAATAAATTGCTAAACTTTTCAAAAGTAGCTGAACCATTTTACATTCTCATAGCAATGTAGGTGGGTTCCAGTTTCTCTCCATTCTCATCAATACTTGGTATTGTCTGCCTTTCAAATTATACGCATCTTAGTAGGTGTGAAGTAGTATCTCATTCTAGTTTTAATTTGCATTTCCCAAATGACATTGCACATCTTCTCATGTGCTTTAATAGCCATCCCTGTTTTACTTGGCGAAATATATATTCAGATCTTTTGCTTTTTTTAAAAAAAAAAGCTTGGCTGTCTTAATTAATCTTAATAAGATTGGCTGTCTTATTATTGAGTAGTAAGAGTTCTTTATATATTTGAATTTGATTTGAAAGGGTAAAACCTATCAGAGAAACTGTGCAATGGTCCAGTTTAGCAGTAGTGTATAGCTGTTATCAAAATATTCATAATAATAAATAATGACAATAAAAGAGTAACACAAACATAGCTGTCTCTCAGATGAATTTTTAAATACTTATACAATAAGTCTTTTTTTAAAGTTTTATTTTAAAGATGGGTACTATTCAGGATTAGGTATACAAATGGTCATTGTACATACAGATAAAGTTTGGGCTGACCTGGTTTGATATCAGGTACTCTTATTGTTGATGTGTAACCCCATAAGTAATTTTGTATTCTTTAATTTTCAAAAAAATCCTAATAGGGAAGAGAAGTACAATGAGGGTTGCAAAGGGTATTGTGTTCTTTGTACTCATCAAAGTATACTGGCCGTGCCAAGTGAAGCCTCTAAAAGTTGATGACTTTCATTAACCATTGAAGTGACTCCTGGAAAAAAAATTAAGCCTCTATAGGGCTTGTCAGTTCTCAGGATTCAGACTCCTGGTCAGGCCTGTGTGAGGGTGAAAGGGACAGTGGTAGGGAGTTGATGGGAAGGGTTCTCTCTTAACCTCCTAAGTGGGTAACCCACAGGAGTGGGTGGAGGCAGGGAGTGTGAAACATTTCTCCTGCTGTTTCCCCAGTTCCATCACAGAATTTGAGGGGACAGTGATTGGGGGAAGGCCCCTTGGGGAAGGTAGGAAGGACTATCACTTAATCTTCAGTCTAGAGTCCCAATTGGGGAAAAATTCATCCTGAAGGAAGAGCAGTAAGGACATACTAGGGACTACAGTCACTAGGAGAACAACTTCAGTACACACAGTGTGGAGTTAAGCGATCTTTCGTATTTGGACACAATTCCTAATGAAGCTTGAGGGCATAATTTTGTCCTTCTTAGAGTCTAGCATACATAGTGATCTATCACAGAAACAAAGAACTGAATACCACATGTTCTCACTTACAAGTGGGTCCTAAACATTTATCGTAATACTGTAAAAGAGGGATCAGTTGCAGTGGGACACTGTTGCGGGGGGGGGAGGACAACACATAACATCACTAAGGGTACTTGATCCTAAACCAGGAGAAGTAAGAACCAGTGGGAGGCCCAAACTTCACCTGCACATACGTAATCCTGACTTGTACCTCACATCTTTAAAATAAAATTAAAAAATAAAATAAAATAAAAGGAAAGGAAAAAGAAACTTGAAGGCAAGAAAGAAATATATTAAATTGAAAGAGTAAGAAGAGCTAATAACCATTATGTCACTGAAATACAACTTAAAAGACAAGTTGGAGTTGTTGACAGTATAAGAGTTTAAATGTTTCGGCATGCAAGAACATGACTTGAGAGGCCCCTCAAAGGATAGACAGCTGATATTGCTAGATGTGAGTTCAAGATGGTAGGGGAGGCTGGGTGTGGTAGATCATGCCTGTGATCTCAGTATTTTGGGAAGCCGAGGCAAAAGGATCCCCTGAGGCCAGGAGCTCAAGATCACTCTGGCCAATGTAGGGAGACCCCATCTCTACAAAAAAATGAAAAAAAATATTAGCTGGGCATGGGGATGCAAACAACTCTGGCTACTCAGGAGGCTGTGGTAGGAGGACTGCTTGAGCCCAGGAGGTCCAAGGTGCAGTGAGCTATTACTGTACCACTGCACTCTAGCCTGTGCAACAAAGCAATATCCTATCTCTCAAAAATTAAAATTAAAAAATTTTAAAACAGTGGCAGGAGAATAAGCCACAAGGGGGAAAAGTGTTACTACTTTACGAAAAGAAATGTTCTGTCCTCGAGAATAGCAGGTAAGCCATTGAGAGCATGCTTGAGGAAATAAGGGACTTGCTGGTTTGGGCTCCAGGGCATAAATTACTTCCATTATGACCCACACCTCCTTGAAAATATCACTCGTGGCTGATACGTCTTGGGAAAGTTAGTATACAAAAATAAATCATTATATCTGGCTATAGTGTGGTTTTACCATTAAAAAGCTATAGTGAAGATATGTACAGAAGCTATGATGTTACTTATATAAAGATGCTATAACAAAGTATTAATAATAGATAGACAGTCTTTATTATTCTATTCCAAATTCAGTCTCACTCAGTGTGATACTCGGATGGAACACAGCGCTATCAATGAGGGGTGGAGTGTTGAGAGGGTGTGAAGATAGCATCTTGCTAAAAATTAAAGATACATTTGAACTTACTTAAATCTTAAGACCTTTTTCACAGGTATGATACTCTCATGCTGTTCCTGTCACATTGCAGATACTAAAGCACATAAATAAGAAACACTTCAAATGCACTGGATTTTTAAAGGCTTTCTTCATTTTAATACACACCAATAAATCTTAAGCTAGAAAAAACATTTTGACTTTTATAATTGAAGCAGTTCCTTAAAGAACCAGTTATATTATGTGAGAGTCATGCAAGAAAACACCAACTGATAGTTTATCTCTCTTTCCCTCCCCCTCCCCGTTTTTCTACTCCATAAGCCATCTTCATGTACTGCACAGTAATCCATTACAATATGTTCCAACATCTGCCTCCCCATATGATGTATGACCTATTCGATTGACCCTTTTTATGCCGCTCCAGACTTGCTGTTCATTACTGTGGGAGGAAGAACACTCTGCATCTATTCCTGAGGTCACCAACCAATAAATACATCTCCATTTGGCAAGGTAAGAAGGACACTGGCTGGAAGCCTCTTCAAATCTCTTTATATATCAGTGACTATACTTATATCCTTAATTAGTTTAATTTAGAGGGAAAAAATACTGCTGTAATTCCTTTCAAAGCAACAATAAGAAGAAAAATATTTGCTCACAGGGAGAAAAAATTCTGTTGTACCAAATATTCATTATTTAATATGAGTATTGTCAGAATTACAGTATGGCATGAAAAAATTTTAAACACTTCTCTTTGACTAATTCTAAAATCACTGTTCATTTTATCCCAATAGATCAGAGGTGGGGATAATAGTCAAACCATTTAAAAAAATAGCATTCTTATTCAATAGAACGAGAACTTGATTGTTAATTCATATTAAATCAGACTATACATTATTTTGCATATAATAAAAACATACTTCTAGAATGCATACTTGTTGGGTTCTTGAAAATACTTGGCTCTCAGAGGGAGAGGAAGTGCAGGAACCAAGATTTTCTCAATGACAATGATGTGACAATCACTATGCTAGAAGTGTGCATGCCGTTTCAGGGATCATTGTAACAATTCTGTGTGCTCAGTGAGAGAAATGAGGGTTCAAAATAGTGCAATAACTTGCCCAAGGTTAAATAGCTAGTAGTATCAGAAGTCTGAGTAACCCTAAATTTTTCTTTCTACGATGTGCTATATAAACTTACGAGTAGTAACGCTACCACAGGAAAATGCTTTCTAGACTTAAACTTTAAGTGATAAATTAATCTCTTTTGCAGTGTGATAAGAGGTGGAATCCTTCTATCTGCTGGCAAGTGAAAAGAGGAATTTCAACTAAACTCTGAGTCAATAATGGTAGTTTCCAAGGCCAGGGTTTACAGGTGTCAGGAGTAGAAAGGCTCCTTGGATCAGTGGTAACAGAACTCTATTCTCCCTAAAGAAAGCTTACAGCCATTAAAATTTTTTTTCTTTAGTTCCTGTTTTGTTTTTCTTTAGTTCCTGTTTTAATATTATACTAATGGACAACATGTATGAGAGATTTTATTAAAAAAAGACTACTTCGCATGGATTCCCCTCTTACTTTTTCCTTCATCTCCCCTCTACCTTTAAGATTAAGAAAGTACTGTATATTAATATTAGTGGTGGTTCTCTGAGTACACAAGTTAACACAAATTAACCTAACTTTCAGGTAAAATATGGACAAAGAATGATAACAGCAGCAACAAAATACTCATAGTAGCTAAAGTTTATAGAATGCTTACTGTGTGCCATGTCAGGCTGTAACTCTCTGAACCTTCTCAATGACCTTAGAAAATAGATATTATTTTTATTTTATAGAGGAGGACACTGAAGCACAGAAAAAGTAGAAGTCATTTGTCCAAAGTCTCATAGGTAAGAGACAAAGCTGAGATTGGAATCCAAGTCTTTTTTTATTTTTTACAGAGCTCGTAACTCTTACGTCACTATGCCTTAAGAACCTCTTTTCTGGTCATTTTAATACAGTAGTAGGATTTTCTTTGAAGCAAATAAATAGACAAGCCTGGGAAGAGTAATTCAGAGAGTACTTTTGACAGGAGCTGGCTCTTCTGATAAGAACTATTATTACTGGGGATTCAGGGCAGCAAATAGGTGAGAAGTGTCCAAGAGAAAATTTTTCCTAGCATCTTTAATCCTTCTTCTTTCTTTTGGCCACTGTCAGTAAAAATGTTTCAGTTTGGTTTTCTTTTCAATTTGCTAATTTTTTAAACAATTTCAAGAATTTTAGCAACCAATATAATAAAATATTGGGGAAGTTATTACTATTGTCTTCTTTTATCATTCACACTTTAATTCATTTAGAAAACTTATAAAGCACAAGTCTTTTTTCTAGGTCTTTAGCTGTATAGATGTAATATGGAATAAGAAAGTCATCAGTAAAATCATTACACAAATGAAATGTACAATTGCCAATGTGAGAAATACTGTAAGATAGAAGTACAAGAGAGAGCAATACTATGGGCAGACAAATCAGGAATGACTTTCCTGTAAATACCAGCACTTGGATGACTATAAGATGAGCTGATATAACTATATACATGCAGTAGGAGAAACAACTGGCAGAAAAACTGTGCTGGGAGGGAACAAGCCAGGTCCACAGTAATAGAAGGAAGCCAGTGAGGCTCAGTGTGGTAGGAGAGACGTCTAGAAAGACAGATGGGAAAATAAAAAGGTTAAGAAGAGGAAGGACAGAATTAGACTTATATTTCTACAAGATTAGTCCATATATAAAGGGTTTGCTTCACCTACAACCCATGTTCAACTAGAAGAACAAATACCAAATCACATTTTAGCATAATTTATAATTGACATAAAATCATGGTAGAATAAATCTGGATATATAATTTTCAGCATTTTGAATTTAATCTTTATTGAAATATCTATTCTTTCTTGTATATTTTATATGAAGAATTAACTGTATAAAGCTCTATTTTTTTATTCAATTCATGCTCACCAACCTCGATTTTTCTAGACTATTTAAAAAAGAATAAGAAAGAAATAGCAAGAAGAGTTATTTACACTACCTAAAACACATATAAATCTTAAATCAATTAAAATAACAAAAACACACTCCAAGAGCACCTTGTACTTACAATTTATTTTTTACCTTTGTTAGCTTTTCTAACCACAAACAGACTACCTTTTCAATTGCACAGGACATATTTCTCATGTATCATCGAAGTAGTCCATAGAAATCATCAACTCTTTTAACTTCTGTTCTGCTGGCTTAAATTGGTTCATTCATTCAATATTTATTGCACACCTACTATATGTCAAGCACTATGCTAAATGCTTAGAACATAATAGTGAACAATCATCTCTACCTTCATGAAAGGAAGTTTAAATTTTTTCTACAAGAAGACTTGCAAGAGTTTAATTTGTCATTATCCCTCCAATAGTCAATATTTCTCCACTTACAATTATATATTATTTATGATTATAATAATTGGAAATTTATATATCTATGATTCCTAGCACTTATAAATAAATGTTGTTTTTGAAAGAACTAAGGTCCTTCTTGAAAGTATATAATGGAGAGATACATGCTACAACATGTATGAACTAAAAAACATGATGCCAAATGATATAAGTCAGGCATAACAGGACAAATATTGCATGATTTCACTTATATGTGGTACCTAGGACAGGAAAACTCATAGAGACAGAAAATAGAATAGAGCTTACTAGAGGATGGTGGAAGACAGAATGGGGGATGGGAAATAATTGTTTAATGGGTACAGAGTTTCTGTTTGGATGATGAAAATATTCTGGGAACAGATACCAGTGATGGCTACAGAACACTAAATGAACTTAATGCTACTGAATTGCACACCTATAAGTGGTTAACTGTACATTGTATTTTTAATTTTATTTTTGAGTTGGAGTCTCACTCTGTCGCCCAGACTGGAGTGCAGTGGCCGCTCCCGGCCACCGCAGCCTCGACCAGCTGGGCTCCGGCAATCCTTCCGCCTCAGCCTTCCAAGTAGCTGGAACTACAGGCGGGCGCTACCACGGCTGGCTAATTTTTTTTTAAGTTTATCATAGAGATGAGGTCTCGGCAAGTTGCCCAGTCGGGTTTCGAACCCGCGGGCTCAGGCAATCCACTCACCTTGGACTCCCAAAGTGCTGGGATTACAGGTTGAGCCACCGAGCCTGGACAACTGTACATTTTATGTCATGCATATTTCACAACAAAAAGTACAAGATTAAAAGAACATTAGAAAAAAAAATCACTGTTTTCCAGGACTACATTAAACTCGATTTTCTTTAAAAACAATTATTCTCCTATTTTATTCTCATTTATTGGTGTATTAAGGGCACAGGTGCAAAAGGAGAGTATTGTTATTTTAAAGGAAAAGAAGGTTGGAAATATTAGATTCTCTTAAAAATACTTACTAAACATTACCCTCAGCTTTGAAAACAAATACAAATAAAAGCAAGAGGAAAGAATACCAGATTTCAAATCGACCAAATCTAGTAAGGCCCCTTTCAAGTTAACAGTTGCTCTGAAACAGAAGCTAGGAGATCAATCAACCCTTCATTGACTTTGTAAAAAGCATATCATTTGCTATTCCTACTGTAAAAGGTAGTTCTCCCTTCACTTTCCCCTCCTACTCCAAAGCTAGCTTCTTTTTCATATTCAGATGACTGTTTATGAGCTCAATCCTGTTTCAACTGTCACTCTTTACATCAAGGAAAGATAGATGGGACACACCAACCCCAACCTAAATGACCTTTGGATGTGACAAGAGTTTTAGGTCAGTCTTGCTAAATGGAGGCCTTGGTGTATCGAGACATGCCTTGGGGTGAAATTTACAGTGAATTTATTATCTCCCAATGCCCTTTGGACTGCTTCCCACCATCAAACACCATGGCAGCACTTGGAACAGGAAGAAATACATTAACTGGAATCTGATCGTTTTAAAAGGTTACAGCTGCCCAAATATAATTTAATTTCATACTTGCCCTTTGAGGGTTTGGTGTATATTTTCATTTTATGACTGCAAATGATAAAGCTCTTAAGATTCCGGGCAATAAAAGGAGGGAAAAAAGTATTTTAAGGGTTAGAAGTCTATTCAGTTAATACTCAATGAGTGAAGTGACAAATTAGCTTTTTTAAAAAAATCTAACATTTCTCTTTTTTATTTGGATCATCTCTTATTCCTTTTCTGATCCTACACTTCAATGTTTGGTTGAAATCAGTATGTGAATACCAAACTCAGATTTCAGCCAGTTTGAAAATAAGAAGAATTTAAAAAAAATTAAGATAAAGTCAGTCTGACTTAAAGTGAAAATACTTCAATAAGGGAACACATATTTTTCCGGTAGCTTATGTCTCATATAATTGGAAAAATTTACTCATTAAAATATATCAACATCATATCCACTTACCATTGATCCTGTACTTTTCTAATATATCACACTTCCATAAACTTTAACAGAAGGTTCACAAAATTCTGTAGAGATACCATGTTATATTCTTATCACTTTAATTAATAAATATGTTTTATTTTATTGACAGAATAAGTGATATAATATTGCTATTGCCACAAAATAAATCAGAACACAATTCAGAAAAATTCAGATAGAATCACCTATAGTTTTTTATTTTAGCCATCAAGAAAAACAAAAAACTCTTTTGTGTCTTTTTTAAAAACTCAATATCTTTCCCAGAGACTTAACAATTCTTTAAATATCAATCCAATAAAGTTTGAGGCAACAGTATTTAAGATTCACTCATAATAATGAGAAAAGCCATGTAGTGAAACTTTTAACCCATGCAGGGCAAATGCAACCTAGTTCTGTTTGTGTGCACCTGCAAGCACTTACACACATACATGCAGTCATTCATTCTTTCACTTAGTCAACAAATATTTCTTCAAAACTACTGAGCTAGCTCCTGTGAAGCTAATCCTTTAATTATAAAAGGGTACTCCTAACATACAAACAGTAGAGATAGAAACATGAAACATTTGAGTATTTTTATAAGACTTAAATATATCAGACAATTACAAATATTAACTAATAAATTTTTATCAGAAAGTTTTAATTTGATGTTGATATGTTTCTGTGTTGAGTGTTTTGCATGCTTGTTACATGCTACGTAACTAGTATAACAATACAATGGGGTAGGTAATATTATTATTCTTATTTTTAGATCATTAAAACTGCAGCCTAGCAGGGTAAAGACAACAGGAAACTGCCCCATGTGGTAAATCTAAGACTCACATACTCTGGATAGTAACTGGAGACAGTATATATTCATTTATTTACTCATCTATCTCTTTTTCAGTCAAAAAATATTAAAGCCCTCTCTAAAGTGAGACATATTAAGAAGCAAAACGTATCGGGAATCAATTTCCAGAAGTTTTATTAAAAATAATCCTATTCACATATTTCCAAAGAAGATATAAAATTGGACAATAAGCATATAAGAAGATGCTCAACATTACCAAAACCACAT
Organism: Cephalopachus bancanus; assembly: GCA_027257055.1. Lineage (NCBI taxonomy): Eukaryota > Metazoa > Chordata > Mammalia > Primates > Tarsiidae > Cephalopachus > Cephalopachus bancanus. The sequence continues at coordinate 7,307,408 of JAPVLO010000009.1, read as the reverse complement.
TGAGATACCACCTCATACCCATTAGGATAACAATTATTAAAACAACCAAACAAACAAACAAACAAAAAACCTAACCTAGAATTGCCACATGATGTAGCAATTCCACTTTTTTCTTTTTTTTTTTTTGAGTTGGAGTCTCACTCTGTCGCCCAGACTGGAGTGCAGTGGCCGCTCCCAACCACCGCAGCCTCGACCGCTGGGCTCCGGCGATCCTTCCGCCTCAGCCTTCCAAGTAGCCAGAATTATAGACATGCGCTACCACGCCCGGCTGATTTTTTGATTTATTGTAGAGATGAGGTCTCGCCTGCCCAGGGGAGTCTCGAACCCGCGGGCTCAGGCAATACACTCACTTCAGCCTCCCAAAGGCGAGGGATTACAGGCTGAGCCACCGAGCCTGGCTAGCAATTCTACTTTTAAGTACATACTAAAAAAGAACTGAAAGCAGGATTTGGAAGAGATGTTTGCATATCCAATGTTTGTAGCAGCATTAGTCATAATAGCCAAAAGGTAGAAACAACCCAGATGTCCACTGATAGATTAATGGGGACATACATGTGGAACATTATTCAGTAGAAAGGAATGAAATGCTTACACATGGTACAACATGATGAAGACTGAAGACATCATGCTAAATGAATAAGCCAAACATGGAAGTAGAACCAAATATCATATGATTTTACTTATACACCTAGAACAGTTAAACAGAGACAAAATGCTGGTTACTAAGGTTAAATTCATAGAGACAGAATACTGGTTACTAAGGACTGATGGCAGAATGAGGAGTTATTGTTTAATGGGTATGTAGCAGGTCGGGTTTGGTGGCTCAGCCTGTAATCCCAGCACTTTGGGAGGCCGAGGTGAGTGGATTGCCTAAGTCCGCGAGTTCGAGACCCACCCAGACAACTTGGCGAGACCTCATCTCTACAATAAAAAAAAAAAAAAATTAGCCGGGCGTGGTAGCGCGCGCCTGTAGTTCCAGCTACTTGGAAGGCTGAGGCGGAAGGATCGCGGGAGCCCAGCAGGTCGAGGCTGCGGTGGCCCGGAGCGGCCATTGCACTCCAGTCTGGGTGACAGAGTGAGACTCCAACCCCCCCCCCCAAAAAAAGGTGGGTTTGTAGTTTCAGTTTGAGATAATAAAATGTTCTGCAGATGGATAGAGGTGATAGTCACACAACAATGTAAATATATGTAAAGTCACTGAACTGTATACTTAAAAACGGTTACTATGGTAAACCTAATGTTATATGTATTTTACCATAGTAAAAATAAACTATGAAGAATTCATACACATTAGTAAAGTTCTAAGTCACAATCAAAATTTAAAAAAAACTTTAGAAGCAGAAATTAAACACTTCATTTTTTAACCCAGCAAAATATGATGAGAAATTAATATAGAATGAAAACCAAGTGCTTACTATGTAGAGTATGAGCAAAGAAATGCTGAACCATAAACAGAGCTGAAAGCCCTATTAAAACGGAGGGAACACCTATCAAAATCTAAGACACCTGTCTCTTTCCCCTTCCCACTTCAACTGTCTTGTCAGCCAGGCTTAGACTTCCTGGGCAGGAAAAGGGAAAATTGCTTTCTGAGGATAGGAAAGAAACCAAGACAGTTTTGGGGGTACATCCAAAATACAGCCAATTTTGCTAGATGTTAATTTTACAAATTAAATAAAAGATACAAATACCAAGAGAAGAGATGTCAACAATTTTGACTTTTGATTCTTCAACATTTTGTACTTTTTCCTCAGAAAGAGAAAAAGTAGAAATTTGCTACCACTGTAGATTACAAAGATTTTCCAAAACACTGGACAATTTAGACTGATCTCTATATGCTTATAATATTTCCATATGGGTATAAATAATGAATACCAAATGGTTTAAGTGTGTAGGGGAGCAGGTAGTCAGCGGTCACTACACACCATTTGCGATCATGAGAGTATAAGGTACTGATGGTAGACTATTAAATAAACAAGGTGAAAAGCAATTCTTTCCATTTCAGCTGATGCTAAGAAACCAATTGTGCAGTACTTTCTTAATATAAAAATAACAAGCTGTGCTTCCACCTCTACATTTTTCCTTGCCAAGAGAACTCACACTTCCTTCCCAATCTCTGAAGCATAGTTTGAAAACATCCAATTCTAATGGAAGAGTGGGTGAAAGTGGGGGCTGTTATTGGTGTTGTGATTTAAATGGAATCCTTTCTCCTTGATATATTTGGGGTGTTATTAGGCTTTATTAATAGAAAAAAAGTAATTATGGTTGAAAATATTTTAAGTTAGTATCTTCTAATATCTAGGGTCTATCAATTCTATTTAGACAAAAAAGTCCCAGATAACTTTTTCTTTGATCTCCTCCATCCTTGTCACTTGAATTCTCAATTGCAACTCTTGACTCATGTGCTCATATATGGATTATTAATAGAATTACTCAAGCAGCAAGCAAATATTTCTAAAGAAGATAGTTTCTCCATTTTCTCCCCAATTGTGAGAGGGAAAAACCTACAGACCCAGAACTTGAAGAACAAAAGTCAAATGAAGAAAGAGGATAAAAAGGAGAGAGGGGGAGGGAGGAGGAGGGAGAGGGGGAGAGAGAGAGAGAGAGAGAGAGGTGTTCAAGAAATAATAAAATAAGTAGATTTTTGAAAGTAGTTTCCTATTTTAAAATCTTTAGGAGCTCTAAGGACCAAAAAGTTTATAGAATCTCTCCAGTTGGTTATGCAATTCAAAATAAAACAACAGCATTCTGATAATTACTTACTATGAAGCCATTTTACGTCAAATTGATATTTATTTATTTCTATATGGCCCCTCTTTTTTGTGTGTAAGCATGTTCTCAATGTCTTTTAGGTTGTCTCTTAGGTCATCTAGCACAGGTTTGACCTGCTCATCTTCCTTCTTATTCCATGGAGGAAATGAAAACAATTAAAACTTGCTTGCTTAATTGGATCTTCAGAGCTAGCTTGACAACTTTCAAGTTTCCAAAGTATTTTTTTGAATGTCTTATATCAGTAATTGTGTCATCATACTTCTCCCATATTTTCACTAACAGCACAGATGTATCCATAAATCAGGGAAGTCCACTTACAAGGTACAAAGGCTCCTGGGGATTTCTGGGCTCATGGCTCCTTTTATTAGTGCTTCTTTTACCTCATTTTATCCATTCTTTCACAAGATATAGATACTGATGCTCATTTAGCAAATAAGAAATCCTGAGTCTTGTGCACCAAATTCACAAGTTTCTTCAGAGGCTATATTTGTTGAGCAATATGGACGGTTAGAAAGGAACTTCACAGTGAGGCCAACTACTCTGGCAGCCTTTATAATGCTCTCTCTATTTTTGCTGTAAAACTTTCTTTATTATAACAAAACACTACAATTTTTCAATAACACAATGGCTTTCCCTTTAAAGTGGGAAGTTTGTTACTTCACAAAGAACTGCCAATACTGTAAAGCAAAGCTTTGTTAACTCTTATGGAATGGAAATAGAGAAGTAGATTATTTTTATTTTTAGTAAGAATTGAGACATGGGCTTTTCTGACATGCAAAAGAAAATATTTTTATATTTAAGGAATATTGAGTTTTCATAAAGACTCTCTGCCTGTGTTAAATATGAAGACTTGGCTCCTAAAGAAGCTATCCAACCCAAACTTGAATGAAGATGCATTTCTCTATTTGCCACACACCTTTGTATTATACAACATGATTTCTGCCTCTGAGAAAATTACTTGCTAACTTGAAATATGGAACAATTTATTAAGCTCCTTTCTGCCACTTTAAAATCCCTAAATCTTGGAGATAATGAAGAGGAAAATAGCAGCTAATGATGGGGGAATGCTTATGCTTATGCTGATTATTCTTAGGTATCATCACATTTAATCCTCACAACACCTTTATAATATTATTCCATTTCACAGGTGAATAAACTGAGACTAAGAGATATTCAATATCTGACCAAAGATACATGCAAATAAGGTCTATCTTATTCTGTCCTCTTCTCAAACCCCATTACATTTACATATCATTTAAACATTAGCACTTGTTAGCATTGTTTTAATGTTTACTAATGTTTAGTTAGAACTTAGGGGACCATGTTTTAAAGGGAAACAAAGCTTAAACTGTCTAATTGGTTACCATCTCAATATACCAGTATATAGTAACTAGTTACAGTGCAAATATTCAAAAACTAGTTACTTAATGACTTCATATTGTAATGAATGCTAGTTTGTGTCTAAAGTGACACTAAAATTACAAAATTTAAAATATCTCTGGAAGGAAACCAGAAGAAAGATGAACCAAACCAAGATAAGAATAAAATGAAGAACATGTAATAGCCTTTACCTTTTTTAAATTGTTTGATAAAATGTCTTGACTTAGTTCCTATATGTTTAGTTGTACTCTTTCTAGTAATTTAAAATTTATTTAAAATCAAAGAACTAAAGTCGGGGGAAACTAGTCATATAAAAAGTACTTAAAGCACATATTTAAAATAGTAGGAGCTATATAGTAGAGAACAGTGAAATTTCTGTTGGAAATGTCTGTTATCTTAAAGAAACTACTACAGATGGGGAGGGGAGCAATATTCTGTATAGCTCTGCCTTATTCCAAAAAGAAAGTAGTTGCAATTTTCACTAACACTATTACTTTTAAAAGTATATGTTGAAGAAGTTTTGGTAATGGGGAAACTCAGAGAGAATACAGTTGTACTTTGCACGCTAGAGACTTAAATTATCCTGGTCCAATGCTCACTGCAGCAAATCACTTGGGAACACCCTTTGGGTCTGTTCCTTCACTTCTTCCTGTTCACTTCCTTCATTCAATGTGTGGTTGGATAAGAAAAAGTAGCATGGCATTAAGGGGAAAAGTCAAGGTTAAGAAAGATGGAATAACTAAAGTTCATCCTTCCCTTCTCCCTTCTTTCAGGCCCTCAGTTGTAGCAGGACAATACAGAGAAACTTCCACAAGAAACAGCAAATTTGAAATGTGCTGGGCAGGCCTAAGCTTTTTTTCTGGAGAAATCGAATAGAGCTCTCTTTTCAAGTCTTGTGAAGACGCTTGCCAACCAAACACGCTCAAAATTGCAATATGGTTTTTTTTTCCTGATCCTTCTCTCAGAACAGTTCATTCATGACTGTAAAATCTTATCTGCATGATTATATAATCATCTTTGAATACTAGCTTTCTTCTAAGAAGCAAATAAAATATCAAGATTTGTGATGTAAACAATCTCACTTTGAACCTTCTATGTACAAATAGATATGAAACAGCACGCTTCTCTGTTGTTTTGTTTTCTAAATTCCTTGATCTTTCAATAGCTTTCCACAAAAGAATTAATTCACAGAGCACAATCAGTGAACTCAGCAAAATGAAAGCAATTCAGAAGGTTGCCATTGTTACCAATATGCAAATCCTAACCATTGTTTTGTTCATCCTTTCTTAATTTAATGGCCTTAGTGCAAAATTAGCAATTTCTCTTCCTCTCCTTTTACAGAAAACAACTTAAAAATAATATATACAAGTGTATGCTTTATTTTTAAGGATATCATGGCAAAATGAGAAGAAGCAAGATTTAACTTTCAGTTGCTAGAATTCTGGGCACACTTCTGTTAATATCTGTTTGAGCCAGGTCACTATTTAGAGTCTAATTTGCCTCATCTATAAAAATAAAGAGTTGGAATAAAAGAATGGTTTTTAAGTTTTGTTTAGCAGCAGCATCCTTAACTCAAACAATTTTAATCAGTAGAACTTAATGTAGAAAACAAATAGAAGTCAATGGTATTGTTTGGGGATGATTGAAGATACTTGGACTCCAATGAATAGTTTGAAAAAACTGTTTTCAACCTTCTGTGAGGCCCTTTCCATTTCAAACACACTTGTTAAATGGTAGGTTGTTTGCCTTTCTTTAAACTCGATTCCATTCTCATATTCCATTCATTCTCTTAAATTTCAAGCTCCTCTATGATCTACCAAGTATCCTTGACTGATTCATCCTTGTGTTCCTTATGATGCTTAACTCTATAGTTTACAAAGAATAAATATTTGCTGAATAAATAAAGTTTTCAGGATACTATAAAAACTATGCACTTTCACATTCAAGTCTGAAATAAAACTGTTTCTTCAAAGAAAATAATAAATTCATAAATTTTTTTTCAATTTGATAATTTAGCAGAAGATAATGGGGGTTAGAAAAAGAGAAATATGTCTTAGGTATAATTCTACTAATGTACCTAGGGAATGAATGGCTAAACAAAAAACATTACGTTATTTATAAAAAATTGCATTTTACATTAAAAGCACCTTTAAAAATAATTTATTATAGACTTTATAAGAAATTTATTTAGAATAGTTAGAGGCAGCACATAGAAACAATTCGTTTGGATTACAGTCACGGAAAAATTGAACTTGACTGGAGGCATTACTTGCATTTTATAGATACAAATATTATAACAAAAAGTGAACAACAGCAAGATATGGAACACTATATTTCAAGTAGCCACCTAGATTGTTTTCTGGATAAGTAAGTTTGTTACCTCCTATAGATTCTTCTGATGGCCTGCATATTATACCACACAGGGAATGAAATTATTTCTTCAAAAATAAGACATTTTTCTTCAATTTTATTAACTTACTTTAGATGTTGCTCTGCAACATAAGGAAAGGCTGCCATACTCTGATTTTTAAGACTTCCTTTAAGCAATAAAAATATAATTTTAATACTAGCTAATAACACTTATTAATCAGCTAGTAATACCAAGCACTGACTCTTGTCCAGTATGTTATTTGAGAAATGATAATCAATATTTGTATTGCTCCAAGCAGTTTACATGGATTATCTCATTTAATCCTTACAACAAGATATCAGTTATTCCTACATTTTACAGACAAGAAAATTGAGGCATGGAAAGGTTACATAATTTGCTCAGAGTCGAGGCATGGAAAGGTTACATAATTTGCTCAGAGTCACAGAGCTAGTAAGTAACAGTATTATGATTTCAAGCACAGATGGCTGCAGGTACCATACTCATAATCATTATGTTATTCTGTCTCTCACTAAGTAATAGTACTAAAATATTAATTTCAAGACAATGCCTTACATAATAAAAAACTGCTTTAGTCTTTATGCTATTTTTTCTTCTAATTATCCCTTAAGAGACAAAATTTTGTGTATAAATAGTTACATTTTTCTGCATATTATTAAGAAAACTCTCACCCAATGTTACGAGTTGTATGTAATGCAATTTACATATTCCAGTTGCATGCTTTGAGGTAGTCATATACAAATAATGAATAAAATCCATGGATAACAGTCAATAGTTTTCTGGTTCAAAAACCAAAAATAATTAACATTTGTCCCCCTTAAAGGGCATCTGTCTTCATTTGGGTTATTGGTCCTATTAAGGTGATAACTTTCCCTGTAGTAAAATTATACTCCCATGGTTGAATTTGTCTTCATAAAACATTCCTTTAATAAATTAAAGAATACTAGTAGCATAAACTAAACTAACAATTAGGCTGAAAAACAAATTTCTAAGATAATCTGTAAACTTGAAGAATATAGAAAATGGAATAGCTTTGTTTTTCTTGATAAAATAAAAAAAACTTTAAAAATGTCAATAAATTGATCTTGTTTATAGAATTGCATCTACTGCTGGCTTTGATCCTAGCATCCTTTTAGGTACATTAATTAGCCCAGAAACATTTTAGTCACCTAAACATGTTTCGATTCAAAGAACGCAGGATAAGGAATGGGCAGGGACTTGTGACTAGACAATCTGGCATGGATTAATGACTAAAAACTTTTAGTGCAGGCAATAATAGAAATTCAAACATAACTTTAAATCTTACTATTTGTTTGATTGGTCATTGCAATGAAAATAAGCACTAAGGGAAAGCCCACATGTTCTGATGTTTCTGTTAGCATGTAACGAGACACCATGAAGCTGCTGAAAGCAAAAAAATACAGAAATAGCAAGAAAAAGACACTGCTTGTACTGTCTCTATTGTCCAAATGTCAAACATCTCCTGGGAACCCTAGGGGTGGCAATGACTATGGAAGCAGTTCCTAACAGGTTCCTCCTTAAAGGGGATTCTTGAAAAATTGCTGGGCTCCCACTCTAGCCCATATGGGCTTGGAAAAGTCAGAGAAAATGTTGGCTGTACTTTTTCAGGCCTATTTGCATATGTTCTTTAGTATGCAGAATGTCTCTGTATATAATTTAATTGTTGTTGGGTTTTTTGCCTCTATTAATACATATGCAAATGACTCACTCTTGCAGCTGTGCTGTATTAATCATATGTGTGTTTCTGTCTGTCTGCCCTGCAGGCTCAGGGTCGAAGAGAGAGGAAAGAGGGAATTCAGTCTTTTAACCTGCAAGAAAACTCACTCATGCAGACAGAAGTCCAACAGCAAACAGCACACAAGGGTTGTAACAGAAATGAAGAACGTTGACTATTATTCACCCTGTATAAAAGTGATTACAACCTAAAAGTTAAACTGAGTGGTATGGTAGTTTGGTAGGTAAAGATGAAGACTTTACATGTATTCATCCTTGTAAATTCCTTCAGTAGCAAGATAAAAATCTCACATCTAGATCTTTCATATGATTATTTCTTCTTCATTGATTTTCTGGGGGTTTCTTTTGGCCAGATACATAAAGTTTAAGCTCAGCCATTCACAGAGCTGGGAAATATGAAGCATTTATCTATGTCCTGTCATAACTGTTAAATTTCTTCAGACACTGGTGGGAGTTTGATAAAGAGATGAACTCAGTTTTTCATCCACATCCATCTACTTTGATGTTACTTTCTATCAGACAGAAGCTTAAGCCATTTCTAATATGACTTCCTATACCAATGATAGCGATGAAAAAAGATTGATTTCAGTTGATATTTTGTATGATTCATTCTCTAACATGATCACACATCATCTATCATTTTCTCTATTCCAGAGAATGCATGTTACAGATGTTATTGGTTACTGGAGCTATAACCCATGTGATTTCATTTACAATAACCTGAAAGTTTAAGACTTTATTCTAAAAATATTGTATGAATTTAAAAAATAGTTCTAGTAGAATTATTTTAAAAGTTTAATTAATTCAATCAAAAATCATGATTGAATGATATTTCCTTATTTTGAGTAAAATATGACCATCCAAGAAGAATTTCAGTCTTTTCCCTTCTGCTTATCACTATCAATCATTGGTTGGAGTCGACATTTTTGGCTTCCTATAGGTAGAACAGGTGGCAACCATCTTTTGGCCAAGACAAACACAGTATTTATAAAGTGAGAAATAAGTGGATAAATATTTCCTTCTAATTTCAAATCTTAGGAACATAGCTAAAAAACAGAAATAGTACATTACAGTAGAACTATTGCTATTAAAAATATTCCTTGTGCCCACTAAATAAAATGCAAATTAAAAATGAATATGAGAAATAAATGTTAGATGGGCTGTTGCCATCATCTGATCTTCTTAATTAGAAACAATGGCTGGCTGGGCACAGTGGCTCACACCTGTAATTCCAACACTTTGGGAGGCCAAGGCAGGAGGATCGCTTGAGGCCAAGAGTTCAAGACCAGACTGGACAACATGGTGAGATCCTGTCTCAAGAACGAAGAAAGAAAGGAAGAAAAAGAGAGAGGGAGGGAGGGTGGGAGGAATGGTTGGTTCACTCAGCTGATTTTTGTCTTATCACAATATCTAAAAATTGCAAATATACAAAAATTCAAAGTGCACTTATTTTGTATAAATAGTTATTTCCCTTTTAAATACTGTAATGGGCAGTTTTTCTTTTTTTGAGAAACTTGTCCATGGCATGTTTTCCTGCCATGAATCTTCCTTTTTTTCCTTCTCTTCTTCTCTCTAATAAACTCTGTTTTAATACTTAAAAAAATACTGAAATAAAAATCTCACATCTAGATCTTTCATATGATTATTTCTTCTTCATTGATTTTCTGGGGGTTTCTTTTGGCCAGATACATAAAGTTTAAGCTCAGCCATTCACAGAGCTGGGAAATATGAAGCATTTATCTATGTCCTGTCATAACTGTTAAATTTCTTTACAGAATTAATTAAATTTCTTTACATTAATTAATTAAATTTCTTTACACAGAAAAATTTTCTGTGTAAATAAAATTCCCTTCCTTTAAAAGGAGTCAGCATTAGAAAAATAAATACCAAAATCATCAAAGGCTCTTGCGGGAAAACAAGTAATTAGAAGAGGAAGAGAAATGAAAGAAAAAGAAGGAAGAAAAGGAAGAAAGAGAGAAGGGTAAACTCAGTATATGAGATTGCTAATTGGCAAGTTACTATTTTGATAAATACATCCTTCCATTATTTAGCAAGAATTTATAATGGTGTTGTATTAGTGAGATGAACCATACTGAGTGAAATATAAGTATCTCTAGTAGTCCACATTTTAGATGTCTGTACATACATTAACACATAATATAGGGATAATCAAATATTGCAATGTTTGATCTTTTTTCATAAATCATAATGACTTTAAAGGAATTCTATTGACTGTAATAAGTGCTAAAACACATTCTTTATGCAGCAGCCCATGGTTATTATAAGATAAAGGGAGGAAAGCACAGGAGAGATAGGGCTCAGAATTTGTCATACATGAAGACTCTTCCTATAGGGGCTAAAAACAAAACAAAACAGAACAACAAAAACTATAAACTTCCCTGGCCAGTAAATTAATATAATTTTCTCCAGAAATCAATATGCTGCTTTAGCTTATTAAAAATTATTATGACCATTAGCTTTGATAGTTTCTTTCATTTTACAAATATATATTGAATACCAGCTATTTGCTAGGCATTCTTTTGGGTACCCTGAGATACATTATTGAGTAACAACCACAAAATGACAATTCCTGTCCTTGAGGGACACTATATTTGGAACAGATAGACAAAAAATAAGAAATGTAATAAGTGATGCAGCATGTCTGAAGATGACTAGTGCTATAGAAAAAAGTAGACTAAGAAAGTTAGAAAATGTGGTATCTCTGGAAGGTCCATTTTATGATTTTAAGTCAGTTGGTTAGGCTCAGTCTCAGAGAAATATCTGGCGCAAATACTTGAGTGATGAGTTAGCCTTCCAGCCAGAGGAAAGAACCTTTCAGGTGGCGGAAATAGCTAGTACAAAATTCTAAGACGGGAGCAGGCCTTGAGAAGTCAAGGGACAGAAAAGAATCTAGTGTAGTTGGGACAGGCTGCATATAAAGTGTGGCACAAAATGGCTTATAAAAATAACTTTTGTAAATACCGCAGTGCCAAACAAGTTGCTAGGCACATAGGGTGCTTTCGTAAGTTTCTTTCATTTCATTGAATGAGAATAGTTTATTATAAAATTTCAGCATATTATTGGACTCAATTCAAACTATATTTTTTCCATGAGCTAATGACACCTCTGATACTTGAATTTTTGCTAGTGTCTCTTTTAAAAGGATAGAGATTAATTTAGAAAACGAATCATTACTAATATTCAGCTTAATTCCAACATTATAATGCAGGATAGCTATTTAAACAAAACAGATAAAAAATTTCATTGAAAATGTACTGTTAAGATTCATTTTTCACTCTTTTATTTAACATATATTTAATGAGTCCATAAAGTATTTCAGGTACTTGGTTAAGTGCAAATGATGGTGAACCACTGACTTCTTGGATTCTGCCACCTGGTAGAAGCCAAAAAGTAGAATTTAAAATATTCTACAGGTGCTGTGAGAGTTGAAATACAATGTGCTCTCGGAACATGTAGGATCTACTATAATCCAGACTTGGGATCAGTGAAGTCTTTCCTGAAAAAGTAATGTTGCGATCTGAAACTCAAGAGGTAAACAAGAGCTGGTTTAAAAAGATGGGGAGTAATGAGGTTCCAGTAAGAGAAATGCCACTTGTAAATATCCAGAGTGGAGAAAGAACTTCAACACCAGAGAGTCACTTAAGGAGGAGGATGTGCCCAGATTACCTAAAATCAGAAAGATCATTCTGACAAACATAATAGAGAGTACATTGAAAGGGGCAAGATCAAGACAGAAAGACCATTTTAGGGGCTGTTGTGATGAATTAGGCAAGTTATAAGGGTAGCATGACACCAAAGAGTAATAGTTATGATGGAAGCATATGGATACCTTGATGTATTTTAGAGGGTGAGGTGAATAGCTAGTGAATGACTAGATGTAGGGGAAGAGGGAAGAAAAGGAGCTAAGGACAGCTTTCAGGTTTTTGGGCTGAGAAACAGGTGAAATGGAGTCATTCACTAAGACGAAAGAATAAGCAAGGCAAGGCAGACAACTACCGGTGAGTTCCATTTTGGACTCAGTGCATAATATCTGCAAATATCTATATATTTCTTCTCGATGCCCAAAAAGCAGTTGACCAATATGAAGCTTAAAATAATTTAAAAGACCAAAGAGACAAAGACAGACTTAGTGTTTAAAAAAATTAATAAAATGGTATCTTGGCACAACATACTAATTTGTATCATTTAAGTACATAATCTAGATAGGTATTACTTATATACATAAACCATAAAAAATAAACATACATATAAGACAATGTTTAGAATATTTTAACTGCTTCTAAAAGTATACAGCTGATTTTTTTTCCTCGAAAGTAGGATTTATTGAGAGGACAGAAAAGCTCTCACAGTGGAAGGGGACCCAAGAGGGTTGCCCAAGGTGACTTTTTTTTTATATGAAGTTTTTATTATATGGTAAGGTTCTTCAGGGACATAAAATAATAATTAAGTAATAAACAGTGGTTTATCTAAAGCATGTCATTTTGTTTGTCTTTTAAAATAATTGTACTTTTCTCTGTTCATTCTTTAAAAAAAGTTCTGGTTTAACTTATCATATTATCCAAATGTGAACAATTCTATGTAAAAGGTTATTTCAGCAGAAAACACATACGGTAGGTAAACAAAGTCAACCATGAGTAGGAATAGATTTACAGTGTTTCTCATTAGATCTAAGTGCTCAAAAGAAATATTTGAATTAACATATATCTGTGTAAGGAGGCATGAAATGAAAAATTAAGAGTCTGAAATAGACAGCTGTCATTATGAATCCTGCTACTCATTTCATTATTGCAAAGCACACCACACAGAGTATCTGTGTTAGTGGCAGTTAGGGTTATTATTATAATTTCATTAGCCAGTTACTGAGTTAGCCAATGTCTAAAGAGTTCTCCAAAGTTCAAAATAAAATCTCCTGTACTTGGAGAAGCAAATATAATTGTTCAAAGACCATGGGTTTCAGACTCTGTGGCCCAGTTTTTTTCTTTGTCAAAAGAGGATGTTAATACATAGCACAGTGTTCTAGTAAGAATTAAATGAGATAATGCCTTTAAACTCTTACCAAGCTTAAGAAAGTATTCCATAAACAATAGCGGGTATTAGCTAGTGACATCACTTATTACAACACTTACTGAGTTAAAATAATAATGTTTAGGCCCAAGGGAAAGGAAACAGCATCTTGGTTTTGTTTAAAATATATATTCCCTCCCCACTCTTCTCACAACCACTGAATGAGGATTAACTCAGGTAATCACTTTTTCTTTGTTGAGGCCATTTCAGTTGTTCCTCCAACTGGTCTTCCTACTGTTATAACCCATCTTACTGTTGCCTTATGAAGTACAGTTCTACTTACAACAAATGAGAACAGATTATACAATGACAGAAAACTATACCTGTACGTAAATAAGCCAACAACAAATTCTCCAGTGGTTCTAAAGAAAGACACCAGCAACTGGTACCAGACAACATCCGTTCCATCATCTCCCATTATTAAAACCTGACTGGTCTAGCCTTACTTCAATCAATACTCTTGGTCTTACCTCTCTCTCACCCTCCTCTGCACCATCTTCCCACCCCCACAATATATATGAGCAGATATCTGGTGAGGAAGCTGAAGAGAGAGAAGATTGGATTTACAGCTTTATGGGAGGGCTTGGTTCTTAGTGCTCCTCCCTCCCTATCCAACGAGGAGGCAGAACTCATAAAAAATGGAGAAGCCAGAAAAAAGGAAAAACTTGCATGTTGTTCTTTAACTGATTGTTTAGCTAAAAACCGAAAGCCTCCACCATTAGCAGTATGATGAGAAAGTTCTTAAATGGAATCAACAGTGTACAGCTTGGAAGTGTCGGTAACTAAAGACACAATAGTGCCTGGTTTCTCTTCTGAAGTTTTCTGAAACTGGAGGGGTGGATCCGTGGGGTAAGAGTAGGGTGTTTGTGGCAGGTTGGGACCAGGACTGTGATTAGTACCACCACAACTCTTAGGGGCACAGTAGATGACCACAGGGGTCTCCAGTGAGAAACATCAAGGATGAGTGAAGGCAAGTGTTTTGTTACCCAGGAAGCTGCTCACCAGTGGTAGTGATGCCCCAAAGAAAAAGAGGGTTGGAAGCATAGATCAACAGACCTGACCACTCCACTCTTAACAGATCAAGGACGCTGTTCAATGCCCGAAAACACTACACACACCATCCCATGTATCTCGGTGGCAGACACACCTTCCTCAACCCACATCTACATAGGCACTAAGTTGGAGTTAGAAGAAGCACAGGAGTAAGGAGCACCCGTTCTCATTTCTGATCTCTAGAGCTGGGACTCCTGCTTCATGATGGAAGGGGAAGCAGTGAGATGTAAACTGGGTACGAGATTAAGGTTTCCAGTAGGACTTAATCTTAGTAACTGACAGAACCGGACAGTGATGGAGTCTACTCAAGGTATTATTAGGAATTGGCAAGTTGAGATTTATTGGGGTATAATTAAAAGCAGAGTTTGGAGAAAATTAAAACTGGCTCATACATTATACTCCACTGAGGTGAAATGTCTCAAAAATAGGTTTACAAGACTGGGGTAAATTTTGTATAAAGACTAGTAGAACTTCTGATTAGGCACTGTAGTTTTTCACTGACCCATCTGGGCAGGTTTGTGGAGAAGAAAAGAATTTGGATGCTATTTTAAAGTGAAGGAGTGAGAGTAACAGGTATCCCTTGCAGTTCTGGGAAAAGATGAAGTAAAGGTCAGGGCTATATGAATTTTGTTTAAGGAACAAGCAGAAAAGTGAGTTAGGGTAGGCACCCTAGTAAAAATGAGAATAAGTCCACTTGAGAGAAAAACTAGATTCTCTGCCATGACATGCTTTTGGAATGTGTTTGCATCTGAAGAAGTTTTCTTTTTTTCTCACCACAAAAAATATGTGTGTGTGTTTGTGTGTTTATGTGAGTGTATTTTAATAGTAGTTGATGGTTTTCCATGAAAAAGTTTTGGATTATTAATTTTCTTGTTATACTACAGTGCTGGTTATTTGAGACCTCAACTGAAACTCACGGATTTTAATCGGTACAATACCACTTACATAATAAAAGGAACTTTATCCATTTACAGATCAAATTATAGTAATTGAAAGAGCAAATATGTTTGGTGTTTAACGTTTTTCTTGCTTAGTGATAAATTATTTGTTTAAATTTTTTAACCTTTAGAGAATCTGATAACATAAGAATGAAAATAAAACAATTTGTGTCAAATATTCTCATACTATCTCTATGGGAAAAAGTGATTAGATTGTTCTTAACAGCTACATTCCACTGCAATCCTACAATGAAACATTGGGGCTGACTCTAGCTCCCTTTCACTTCCTCTCACCATCCCATGGTGAAAGGAGAATGTCTAACTAACTTTGAAAACCAGCCTCCTAAACCTCTAAAGCTCCTGTCCCTACATTCAAATCTACTGCTGGATATCCTTCCCTCCTTCCTTTAATTCCACTGCTCTTTTTAGTTTTACCTGTTACAATCACTTTTCCATGTTATAGTTATTCCCCAGATGCCATTTCAAAGGATAACAAATGTCATGTTACTTTTATTGTCCCCATGGCTCCAACACTTCCCAAGGTATTTCCAGCTCAAAGAAACAGATACTCGCAGTGTAGTTTTCCATAGAAAGGTAGAATAGAAATAAATGTTATTAACCTCTGTAGAACACAGTATGTCTCAGCTTTCACACTGGTAGTTCCTCCTGTGAAACTCAACTGGCCTTTCAAAAACACACCAGGTCTTCTGACAAACCCATGTGCAAACCAGATGTATCTGTCTCTTGATGCTACAATATAAAACTATATTTTCCTTATAGACTAAGATCATCTATCATGACAATGCACTTTAATGAAAACAACTTGATTTTATGAAGCATAAGTGCTTTATATATCAGGCTTTACAGGCATACTGTGTCTTTCAGACTACACAGAACCGTAAAACTTCTCACAAGAGAGATTAGTCCTATCTTTAGATGATATACAATTCCCATTAATTATATAATTAGAAGGCCCTTAACAATGGAAACTATGGAATACTGATTCAAACATTTAAATAGTCAATGAAAGCTACTTTTACTATAATTTTGTTGATTTTCTTTGTGACTTCAGGGGCAGAATTTCTAAAGTCACTTGAACTTCTGGTAAAGTTATAATTGACATTCTTGTCAATGATAAGAATGTATAGGAATATGTATTCTGCAGGGCTTCAAGGTTTTAATTGGGATGTCTGGGATAAAGTTGTGCTTATTTAGGTACCTATTTATTTGGTGTACTTTTCCTTGCTTGCCCAACCGAGCTGGCATTAGCAGGAGAACAAACGGACCTATATTCAATAATATTTTAGAAGATTTAAATGCATTTTTAGTTAAGTTGCCTTGGTCCACATGTGTCTAAATATCTTTTGTAGGGTTTTTTGTTCTTTTTGTCTTGATGGGGACCATTCTTTGACAAAATTATAGCACAGAGTAATCAAAGCAAAACTATAGCTCACTTTCTTAAATCATACTAGGCAACAAAAAAATTACAATACATGATCTTTAGTACAGAAAATAGGGCTAAAAATTAAAAGTATTATATCTCAGTTTTTGGTTGAGGATCAGTACAAATAAATTTAAAAACACAAAAAGTGTGAGACAAATATCACTAGCCAGTTTTATTTTGCTTCAACACGATAATAGCTGTTTTCGATATTTACTTAACCTTTGTCTCCTCCGTTTTGTTTCCTGACTTACCTGCAGTTGGAGTGGGCCTAAGCCTGGTGTTGCAGCGGCAGCAGCTGCCATGGTAGTTGGGATCAGCTGAACGGGGTAAGGGTCACCTAAGTAAGAGAATAATAGAGGCGTCAGCACCTTTTATCTACTCTCCACCTGCAAATTAAACTCATGCATTCACTCTTTCCAAAAGCCTTCTTTTGTGTGCCTTGCTGAGGCCTAATGAAAAGCTCTATTGTGCAGCCTTTTACTAACACTCTTTTCACAATTCTGGCTGAGAGAGGAATGTGAATAAAAGGCACAAGCAATTAAGGCGGAAACCTCATCCTTTTTTCATGACGTATTTAGGAAAATGGAGGAAAAAGTGCGCATTGATCAGAGGGCTGCACTTTATAACACACACACACACACACAATCTTGATATGAGCACAGCAACTTCTCAACAAATTTACTATGTTATTATAAAAGGAATTTAACTAAACTTACCTTTATTTTAACAAACTAAACTATAAAGATTTAAGTAAAGTAGCTTATCTTTTGAATGCTATGTTACTATCTTGATTCAAATAACCTCTTAAATAATATCTTATGGTCAAATTCACAGCAAATAAAATACCTTATGTGTTCTTTAAGTTATATAGAATATTGGCATCTTTATTATTCCAGAGATATTTACAAAAATATATTACAAAGAAAATGAAAAGTAGATGGCATCCCCCAAAGAATTTTATCTAAAGAAAAATCATAGTAATCCAAAATTAATGTTAAAGTTCTATTCTTATGTAACCTAAAAATACAAACACAAACATACATACACACTCACAGAAAAGACAATTCTGCATATTTCTGAAGCAAATCAAGTGGGTTTTTTAAATTAGTAAAAGGGTACGGAGCTTAATGATATGCTAACAGATATAACAAGTAATGTATATTAGTTATCATCTGAAATAGGACCACAGCAAATAACTGAAAATAACAACCATAAGAACAATTTTGTAATATATAGTTTTAAAAAAATCCAATTTATGAAAAACTTGTTGAATGCTGCATGTAGCAAAATATAACTCTAAATAGCAGTTGATATATTCACTCAAAAATATTTATTGAATAACTGCTATGTGGTAAGCACTGCTCTTGGCACTAGAATTAGAGCTTTGAAGAAACTAAAATGTAATGGGACTGTAATGAATAATGAAGACTGAGGTTTTGGGCTTCTGAAAAGGGCCCTTAGCAGTGTGTTCACTCTATATTTTTATAATTGTCAGTTTTCTTAATTTTATACTTTGTTGTGACTTATCATAAATTAATAGTCACTTTTGTACCTAATTGGGTGTGTACATAAAACATTTTTGTATTTTTACAAAATCAGGTTCCTCAGATTACATCTTTTAGTCTCCAAAATACCTGGATCTACCTCTGTGGATGTGGACTTCCTAGGTCTTACCATTAAATGAGAGAAAAATAATTAAATGATTAATATAAAACATACTGAAAGTTAAGACATTGAAGTACATAATACTATAGACTCCCTTGCGGGTGCCTCAAGTCAGGCCAAGAGGTCAAAGATGGCCTCCAGGAAACAGTCATAAAGCCATGTTTAAGTTGAAACTTGGATTAAAGAAAAGCTAGTCAGGCAAAGAAGAGAAGGAAGAGTATTCCAGGGAGGGAAACAACTATCATGAAGATTCAAAGTTAAATGGAATTATTACATCATAGCTCAGTCCCTGTATTGCTGAAGTACAGAATGTAGGTAGGGACGTAGAAAAAAACAGGATTGGGGAAGGAGTAAGGAGCCAGATTATTTATACTTTTATGAACAACATTAAAAAATCTAAACTATCTTACAAGACAAAGGAAACCATGAATGTGGAAAACAAACTGGTTGAGTAACATTAGTTTTGTTGGAGGTTGGAAGTTGTAATCAACTAGTAAACAAATGCAGAAATCTGTATAAAAGGTAACAATGGTCTGGACTAGGGAGGTGATACTGGGATGGAGAGTGAGGGGGGATTCAAGTGATATTTAAGGAATGTACTGACAAAACTTAATGACTGATACATATGAGAATAAAAAAAGATGCAGGATAACTCCAGGCCTTTAACTTTAATGACTGATGAATTGTTCTGTTTACTGGGTTTGTAAATATGGTGAGAAGCAAAACTGCCAGGTGGGACCTGGAAAGTGGAGGAAAGAATTAAGAGCTCTGTTTTAGACATTTTAAGTTTGAAATTACTATTAGATATGCAAATTAAGGTGTTCATTAGATACTTGATAAACTTGTTAGGATTTTCGGGGAAAAGTCCACATAGGAGATATAAATTTAACAGTGGTTAGCTATATCTGGAATTTAAAGCTATAAATCTTAATGAGACCATTTAGGAGTTAACTGTAGATTCAAAAGTTAGACTGTGGATACACTAACATAGAGAGTTAGGGAGATAAGTAATTAGTAACTGAGAAGAAATGTAAGTTTGGTGTTCCAGAAGCCAAGTTGAGAAAGACTATCAGAAAGAGTAGTCAATTTTTTTAAATGCTGGATTTAATAATATGGAGGTCATTGGTAACTTCACCCAGGGTAGTTTTAGTGGAGTGGAGAGTGAGATATCCTAATTAGAGACAGTGTGACCAATAGAGGATGATAGAAAGAAAGGAACTAAAGGCAGGACCCTTGTCTTTCAAAGTGAGACTCTTTGTATGGAGCAGTGGTATCATCTAGGAGTTTCTTAGAAATGCAAACTTTCAGAACCCACCCTAAATTAACAGTGGCAGAAAGTCTCTAATATAGAACCTCCAATGACACGCACTTCCTGGTAATTATGTTCTGTGTAATCCCCTCTCCTTGAATGTGCTCTGGTTCTAGTAACTGCCTTCTAATACACAGAATATGGCAAAAGTGATGAGATTTTACTTATGAGATTAGGTTACAAAACAATTTTGGCTCTGTCTTGCTTGCCCTCTCCACTGTCCCCCACTGCAGCAAGTAGCTAGATTGTGAGCTGCCCTATGGAGAGGCACACATAGCCAAGGACAGATGTCTTTGGCCAATAGCAAGCAAAGACATAAGGCCTGTCAACAGCCAAGGAAAATAACTTGGAAGAGATTCTGCCCCAAGTCAAGCCTAGAGATGCCAACATCGAGGCCAACATCTTGACTGCAGCTATGAGAAAGATCCTGAGCCAGAGGTACCCAGCAAGGCTGTGTCCAAATAAATGTTTATTGTTTTAAACTACTAAGTTTTGTGATAATTTATTAAAGCCAGAAGCATATACCTTCTGAATCATAATTTAATTTTAATGAGATTCTCAGATATCTGTATGCATATTAGAGTTTAAGAAGTACTGGAATAGATAGTTACACTGAGGTGTTTTGCAGTAGCTAGTGGAAGCTGTGTGATCAATAAAACTTTACTAAAAAGGTATATATGTGAAAAATTATAGCATGATTGCATGCAAATGTAAAAGACCAAGTAAACAGAGGGGAAAAAAGATAAAAGAGAGGGGACAACTGACATGACAGTGCTTTGCTTATCATTTGATGTTTTTAATATTTAATCTTCAAAACACCATCCAATTTTTATTATAAAGGGAAGTTTAGATATCTGAAAGCTGAATTTGCATTCATGTAAGTTAGCTAAAATAGCAAATATTATAGTATGACTATTAGAACTGACAATTTAAATGCTTAAAAGTATGATTCATTTGTATTTCTCATTTAGTGAACATAAACTTGAAATTAAAGCAAAACTATAGAGACTATAGTGCTCTTCACAATGAAAATTCATTTTGTATCATTTACTTTCCCTGTTGTAAATTAATTAGCTAATGAGCACTTATAAAACCTACCATGTGACCAGAACTTTGCTGGATGTTGTGTGGGACAAAAATAATAAAACAACAAAACTTGGTCTGAATTTACTTCCTTCTTTCCTCATTTGGTGCTTATTTGAGCAGTGCTGATCATATACCATAGTGAATGCTATAGGAATTAAGGGAGATCTGATTTTAGGCTTCAATCTTTAGAGAATACTGTAGTTAAAGGTGAAAATAAGAGTGAGCTTGGCTTTGCAGATTTGCAGGTAGAAAGGAGAAGAGATGTTTTAGGTAGGGAGAAATGCAATAAAGCAGGAATATGACATGCTAAATGAATGAAGAGAAAATTGGTTTAATAGAAAGGTGATAGGATAAGGTAGAGGAAAATAAAGTGAAGAAAGGGAGTTGGGAAACTTTTTATACTCCAGTCTAAAAAATATTTGAATATAAGTAGCAATGGACAAGAAATACAATTTTAGCAAGCATCATTAAAGAAGTTAAGGAGTAGGAAGTATTATAGATGACTTGGATGTCTATTCTAGAGACAAAGACGTATTTCTAAATTTGGATTGATAACAAAACACCCACAAAGGTGTTTTGGGTACTTTTGTATTACTAATATCTAATTGTTAATAGCAAATGATATACATATTTAAAGTTTATTAGTTAAAAATCTATATTATTCCATTAAATTTTAAAATACTCATATACAAGAATCTTATTTCTCATTTCCTAAATTCATGAATTTATATAAATGAAATTAAGTTATCTTTCTTGCGGATATGCATGTTATATATAAATAGCTATTGTGTTATATTCATGTCATGTTATATGTGTGTAAATGTGTGTGTGTGTATATATATATATGTCTATATATATATGCCTATATATATATCAATGATATATAAATGGGCATACCTTGGTGATATTGTAGGTTTGGTTCCAACCACTGCAATAAAATGAGTATCATAATAAAGGGATTCACATGAAATTTTTTGCTTCCCAGTGCATATATAAAAGTTATATTTAGACTATACTACAGTCTATTACTGCTGCAATAGCATTTTATCTAAAAAAAAAAAGGACATACCTTAATTGAAAAACATTTTATTGCCAAAAGATGCTAATAAATATTTGAGACTTCAGCAAGAGTAATAATGTTTTTGCTGGTGAAGGGTCTTGCTTTAAGGTTGATGGCTGACTGATCAGGGTAGCAGTTGCTAAATTCTGGGGTAGCTATGCAATTTCTTAAAATAAGACAAAAATGAAGTTGAATGCATTGATGACTCTTCTTTCATGACAGACTTCTCTGAAGCATTTGACACTGTTTTATAACATTTTACCCATAGTAGAACTTCTTTCAAAACTGGAGTCAATCCTCTTAAACCCTCCCACTGCTTTACAACTAAGTGTATGAAATATTCTAAGTCCTTTGTTGTTATTTCAGCAATGTTCACAGCATCTTCACCTGAGGTAGGTTCTATCTCAAGAAACCAATTTCTTTGTTCATTCCTAAGAAACAACCCTTCATCCATTCAAGTTTTATCATGAGATTGCTGCAATTCAGTCACATCTTCAGACTCCATTTCTAATTCTATTTCTCTTGCTATTTCTAGCACTTCTGCAGTTACTTTTCCATTGACGTCTTGAACTTCAACATCATCCGTGAGCATTAAAATTAACTTCATCCAAACTCCTGTTAATGTTAATTTTGACCTCCTCTTAGGAATGTCCTTAATAGCATTAGTAATGGTGAAATCAAAAAGTTTCCAATATAATTTGTCCACATCTATCAGAGAAATCACTATATATGACACCTTACAAAATGTATTTCTTAAATAAGAAGACTTGAAAATCAGAATTACTCCTTAATCTATGGACTGTAAAATGGATATTGTGGTACCAAGCATGAAAACAACATTCATCTCTTTGTACATCTCCATCAGAGCTCTTGAGTGATTAGGTGCATTGTCAATGAGAAGTAGTATTTTGAAAGAAAGCTTTTTTTCTGAGCAGTTAAGTCTTACAGGGAGTTTCAAATATTCAGTAAACCATCCAGTAAACAGATATGCTCTTATCCAGGCTGCGCTGGTCCTTGTATAGAACACAAGCAGAGTAGATTTAGTAAAATTCTTAAAATCCCTAGTATTTTCAAAATGGTAAGTGAGCATTGGCTTCCACATAAATTCACCAGCTGCATTAGCAGCTAACAAAAGAGTCAGCTTATCCTTTGAAGCTTTGAAGCTAGGAACAGACTTGTCCTCTTTAGCTATGAAAGTCTTAGATGGCATTGTCTTCCAACAGAAGGCTGTTTCATCCACAGTGAACATCTCTTGTTTAGTGTAGTTACCTTTACATCAATGATCCTAGCCAAATCTTCTGGATAGTTTGCTGCAGCCTCTATATCAGCACTGTGGCTTCACTGTGCACTTTACGTTAGGGATATGACTTATTTCCTTACATCTCTTGAACCGACTTCTGCTAGCTTTCAACTTTTCTTCTGCAGCTTCCTCATCTCTCTTAACCTTCAAAGTTTTGAAGAGAGTTATGATCTTGCTCTGGATTAGGCTTTGGCTCATGGGAAGGTTGTGGCTCATTTGGTTTCCTATCCAGGTTAATCAAACTTTCTCTATCTGAATAAGGCTGTATCACTTCTTATCATTAGTGTCTTCATTGGAGTACACTTTTAATTTCCTTCAGACACATTTTCTTTGTATTTACAACTTGGCTGTTCGCTACAAGAGGTCTAGCTTTCAGTTTCTCTCAGTTTTCAACACACCTGGCTTCATTAAGCTGAATCATTTTTAGCTTTTGATTTAAAGTAACAGACATGGGGCTATTCCTTTCAGTTGAACACTAGAGGCCTTTGTATGATTAATTGGACTAATTTCAATATTGTTGTGTCTCAGGAATTACAGGGTGCAGGGAGAGAAAGAGAGATGGGAGAATGTCTAGCTGATGGGGCAGTCAGAATACACACACACATTTATCGGTTAAGTTTGCCATCTTATATGCGTGCAATTCATGGTGCTACCAAATAATAACAACTGTAATATCAACGATCACTGACCACCACAACATATAATACAATAAAGAAGTTTTAAATATTATAAAATTATCAAAACGTAGCAGAGACATGAAGTGGGCACATGCTATTGGAAAAACTACACTGCACTGACAGACTTGCTTGATGCAGAGTTGCCACAAACCTTCACCTTGTAAAAAAACTCAATAGATGTGAAATACAGTAAAGCAAAGTCCAATAAAATGAGGTATGCCTGAATATGAAAAGTTTATATAAGCTAAATAATTTTAAATATGTGTAATGAATTGAATTGAACATATCCCCAGATGGATATGTTGAAGTCTTCATCCTCAGGACTTCGGAATGTGACTTTATTTAGAGTTAGAGCCTTTAAAGAGGCAATTAAGGTAAAATGAAGTCATATAAAAGAGCCTGATCAAATATGACTGTTGTCCTTATAAGCAGAACAGATTAGGACAGAAACAGCACAGAATCTAGCATGACCAGGTGAAGGCACAGAGAGAATACAGTCATCTACAGGCCAAAAAGAGAGGCCTTTGGAGAAACAATCCTGCCAACACCTTGATCTCAGACATCTAGCTTCCAGAACTGTGAGAAAATAAATTTCTGTTGTTTAAGCCACACAGTCTGTGGAGTTTTTATGGCAGCCCTAACAAATTCATACATTTGCCATATACAGCCATCTCTCAATGTATTTGGTGCTCAGGTAAATTGGGAAAAACAAAATATTGGCAGCAAAATTCTAAAAGACTGCTATTGTTATTATATACCTTTAATCATATGTAATTTCCAAGATATAAATATGTCATAAATAAAACATTAACTGATTTTAAGAGCACTGTGTCTAAAAGCACCACACTATTGCAACTATCTCCATCCAATACACAAACACACCTAAAGCATATCTCTACCTTATCACCAAATTTCCAGACTCAGGTGACCAAGAACTAGTTTGGCTGAACTATACCCCAAGTTATAAAATAAATACAAATAAAATAACATGAGAATTTATATTATAACAATTTAACTCCTAAGTTGAAAAATTTAAGATAAATTACATGAATATATCAGTGTTCCGCAGTGAGCACAAAATCTGTAAAACTTTAAAACAAGGTCAGGGGTCATTCTTAATGGCAAAGGAGAAATACAGAATTTGCTATAAAAATGGAGCTTTTATTAAAGTAAATGCTGTCATCTATTTATTCCTTCCCTCAATTAACTGTACTAAAAAAATATTACAACAGGTTTATTTTGTAAATACCACATAAAACACTTACTTGGTAAAAATCAGATAATGGAAAATTGTAACTTCTAAAGTTCAATCATGTGTAAGTTATTGAAATTGACTTTCAACTAGTTAAAAGTAATTTCTTTTTACTCTTTCCTAGGTTTTAACCATTTGAACAATTTTTCCCTAAGCCTTTCCAAAATTAATTTGCTTCTTATTTGAAGGCCAACTATGGAAAATTCTAGCTCAAAACTAAACTTTTTCAAAAAGTTAAAAAATATACTGAATCATCTTAATTGTTTTCAGAATACAATTTAGCTTATAGTATCTACTGATGCAAATGATATAGCTAGTATTAATTTGCTTATAAAGCATGTAAATTGCTTCAGCACTATAGTTATATATATTTAGATATTAGTTATCTTCAGTCATACTATGAAGGATTCATTTCTATGCTATATAACATAGGTTAAGCAAAACAATTTTTCAGAGAGAGTTATTTAGGCTGAGGAAGACTGAAAAGTAGATGTGGGTTTAACCAGGGTCAACAACACACACCCTTTCTTCTACTGAACTAATACAAAAGGTCTGGAAAGCTTTATGGTATTATCTTCATTGAAATTTGAAGACTTATTCCTTTATTAGCCTTTCATGGTTTCTTTTGTTTGTTTTTGTTTTGTCTCCTTGAGAAATACCAGATTGCCTTCTCTAGGTGCTGGGAAATACAAGAATTAAAACACACAGACAGACAGACAGACAGGCAGGCAGACACACACACACACACACACACACACACACACACACACACTCCATGCCCCAGAGGTGTCCTTAATCAAGTGAGAGGGATCACCAGGCAGACACACACACACACACACACACACACACACACACACACACACACACACACACACACTCCATGCCCCAGAGGTGTCCTTAATCAAGTGAGAGGGATCACCATGTACATCAAGTCAAATATACAACAGGCAAAGTAGGAGAGTACAGAAGATATTGTGGAAATATCACAGAAAGAGCTTATCTTGGGAAGAGACCTAGACAGTCAAGGAAAGTTATCTGTTAAGGTCTCTCTTTCTAAAAGATGGCCACTTTCACTATTATTCTTCAGGACAATTTACTACCTACTTTCTATATATTCTATGTACTAGAGAGTTACATGGTAAGGATTCATGACTTAGTGCAACAAGGACTGCTCTTATTAGTCATCTTCTCAGATCGGTACTGACCCTGCTCTTACCACTTGAACTTCCAAGTGGAGGAGGCTTTGTAAAAGTCTAAGACAAAATCAAGTTAATAAGGACGGTATGGATGGAACTTTGGAAGAGAATTACTTTCTTTCATGTCATGGGCTGATAGAGGAATTGATGGGAATTGGGAGAAGGTCCCTACCATTCACAGGGTTAATAAAAACCACCATCCTATACTGGCCCCCTATATCCAGAGATACTTTTATTAATTCTAATATTTCTGATACAAAAAGGGAATGGTGAGCTATGCAGACAAAGAAATAGGTAGAACTTATACTTTGTAGTGCTTTATGTTTTAGCTTGAAGGCAATGTTAAGTTACTGAAGGGCTTTAAGCAGGGAAGTAATACAGTCTGATTTGTGTTTCAGATCAATTTTGTGGCAATGCTCAATTGAAAG
This sequence comes from Cephalopachus bancanus, assembly GCA_027257055.1. Classification (NCBI taxonomy): domain Eukaryota; kingdom Metazoa; phylum Chordata; class Mammalia; order Primates; family Tarsiidae; genus Cephalopachus; species Cephalopachus bancanus. The sequence goes on along the minus strand of JAPVLO010000009.1, from coordinate 7,280,622 downwards.
AGGAAGAGACTGGAGACAAATAGATATGTTAAAAATTATTGTAGCAAATCAGTGTGAAATGATAATGGTCTGGCTAATCATGAAAGCACAAGAGAGGGAGATCAGGAAAGGGCTTTGGGAGGCAGCTTGATAACTGATCTGACTGGGAAAAAGAGAATAGGAAAAACATGAGGAAATAAATAATAGTTTGGATTTTTATTTTATTCTGGTACATGGTTTAGGAAAGAAATGTTAATGTAATATCAAGCAGCTATTTAATTACTCCAACATCTTTTAAAAATAATGTATTATTATCAAACATATTGAAATGTGGACAGCTAGTACTTGACTTTTGGAACTGTGTTAAAAATACCTCACATATACATATTCACATATACACATCCATATACATGAATGTATGTAAGTGTGTGTGTAAAATCTCATTTAATCTTCACAACTCAGTAGGGTAAATATTATTATTGCCTTTTTTAAAACTTTCAAAAGTGTCCGGATAGATCCCACAGTCCCAATAAGTACTATAGGGTTTACTATTTTATAAGTAAAACACTAAGTTTTAGAAAACAGATTACGTTTTAAAGGGTTGTAAAAATGTACACTCCAAATTTCATAAAATATTCACTAATAATATGCTGAGTCTACTAACATGTATCAAGCTTTTACTATGTGGAGAACACAAAAGAATAACAGGTACAATTCCTGCCTTCATGACACTCTCAGTTATGAAAATAAGACATACAAATGTGGAATATAAAATGAATCAAAACTATATGATTAGAGTCAAATAAATCATAAAAGCAGCAATTACTAAAGAAAGGAGGAATTTACATAAGCTGGAATCACTAAGGAAAGAATCAGAGAAGGGGCTGAGCTTGAGCTGACCTTGAATAAAAAATGAGAACTAGAAAAGATGAGAGAAACCAATGAGCCACAATGCCTGGCCCAGAGTAGATGCTCAGTAGTTATTCAACGAATAAATGAATACACTTAAAAGTAAGAAGCACAACAGGATCAAAGAAATGAGTGAGCTAAATGTTTTCAGGAAATAGCCTGCAGCTGAACCTATTCCATCTAGGAGTAAGAAATATTTAGGAGATTGATTTAAGTATATTGAGGACCTCAAATACCAAGGTAAGAAAGTTGTACATAATTATGTCCTGAAACACATGCACAATTACTTCCTATCCTGAAAACAAACAAATAAACAACCTCCCTCCCCACAAAAAACCTTAACTATCTAGACTCTCAAAACCCCTCTAAAACCACCATCTACTTTCTTTCCTCATCTAAATTGTTAGTAACTCGTGATAATCTCGAATCCTTCTTCTATGCTTTGGTTCTCAATCTGCTTACTGTTTGGGAAATGCTTTACAAATTTACTAATGACTTCCAAATGCCAGATTTTAAAGAATATATTTCTGTAACAGTTGATTCTGTTAACGATTCCCTCCTTATCTAACTACATCTATACTCTCTTGGTTTTTCTTAAAGCATGCTCTCTGGTTCTTCTCATACCTTGCTCAAGGTGACTTTATTATTTATTTCTGCAATAGGCTGTTCTATCTTCCTTCACTCATTCCTTAAATAGTGGTATTCTTTGGGGTCTATACTTGGTGCTTGGTTTTTCTCATTCTATTCACTTTATCTAAATTATCTTATCCAATCTCATGGTTCAGCAACCATACAAACTAACATATTCCAAATCAGTGATTACAGCCTAGAACTTTCCCACTGTTTTTTTTTTTAAACAATCGTCCCTCGATGTCCTATAGGAGACTCAGTTTTCACATGTACAAAATCAATTCATCATCCTTCTTCCACAATCTACTTCTACTCCTCATATTCCTATATCACGTAGTGACACCCAGTTACCCGATTATGAATACAAAAGTATCCTTGATTTCTCCTTCCATTTTACCCTCTATGACCAATCAATCATTAAGATCTATTTCTTTTAACTTCTAAAGTTAAAAGAAGGTTAACATTTCTTTCTACTAAAAGAGCTTCTCAGTCTCCCATGCTGTAGTCCTCTGCTAAGAAATTCATTCTCTATTAAGTTTCCAGTAGCACTTATTACTGGGACTCAATAAATATTCATTTGATTGTATTTAAAGTATAATACATGTTTATGACTTATATTTCTATATGTTATGGTATGAAAAATACAACAGTAAACAAGAAAAGCATGTCCTGACATGATTGATGGATGGATGGATGGATGGGTGAATGGATGGATGGAAGCTAGAATGATCTCAACCCTGGGTTTTAGCCTTTCAGTGTTTTTGTTTGTTTGTTTGTTTGCTTTTTGGTGTTTTTTTTTTTTTTTTTGGCTCCTCCAGCATATAATGTTCATACATTTCCCTAAATTGGTCTCTTAGTATCTTCAAACTACCACTCACTCATCATTTCCTATGTATAGATTACTCTTAACACCAAACTATATAAGTCCATGTACATTCTATTCTTTCTCTTGCTTTCTGGTCTTTATCTAGGTCAACCATTTCTTCAACTACTTGGTTGCCTTTATCCTTTAAGATTTGACTTAGGGACCCCCTCTAAAATCAGAATCTATCACTGATACTTCTATAATCTTGGACTTAAATTAATTCTCTTTCCAAAGACTTCTCTTATTTTATTTTTTAATTTTAATTTTTTTATTATAAAGATGTGGGGTACAATTCAGGGTCAGGCATACAAACATTGATTATGCAGGTACCCTTATTGATGAGGTGTGCCCCTCCCTCCCCTAGCAGTTTTCCTCAACTACCAATCCCACACCCTAGTTTCCCACTACTGCCAATCCCTTTCTTATAGTATAATAATTGTTCAAGGTCCGCTGATGAGTGAGAACATATGGAACACTGTTCTTTGTTTTTGTGATAGATCACTCAGTGTGATCGACTCTAAATCCATTCAAGTTGTTGCAAAGTCCATATGTTTATCCTTCTTTATGGCTGCATAATATTCCATTGTGTATATGTAACACATTTTTTAAATCCAGTCCAGCTTTGATGGGCAGAATGATTGATTCCATGTTTTTGCTACTGTGAATAGAGCTGCAACAAACAAACATGTGCAAGTATCTTTTTTGTAGAATGATTTGAGTTCCTCTGGGTATATTCCCAATATGGGAATTGCTGGGTCATATGGAAGGTCAATTTCTAGTTCTTTCAGAAATCACCACATTGTCTTCCAAAGAGGTTGCACTGGTTTGCATTCCCACCAGCAGTGAAGAAGGATTCCTTTTTCTTTGCATCCTCACCAGCATCTGTTGTTTGTTTTATTAATGATGGCCATTCTTACTGGGGTTAGGTGGTATCTCAATGTGGTTTTGATTTGCATTTCTCTGATGATTAGTGAGGCTGAGCACTTTTTCATGTGTCTGTTGGCTGCCCTTATATCTTCTTTTGAGAAGTGTCTATTCATGTCTTTGTCCACTTTTTAGTGGGGCTGTTTGTTTTTTTCTTTTTGGCAAGTCTGAATTCCTTGTAGATTCTAGATGTTAGGCCTTTGTCAGATACACAGTTGGCAATTATTTTTTATCATTCTGTGGGCTACCTCCCTGCTCTCTTGATGGTTTCTTTTGCTTTGCAGAAGCTTGTTAGTTTGATGAGGTCCCACTTGTCTTATTTCTTAAGGTATGGGCATTTAGGGTTCTGAATAGGAATGGGTTGCCAGTTCCAATTTCCATAAGGGTGTCTCCTGCGTTTTCTAAGATTCTTATAGTTTGAGGTTTTACATTCAGGTCTTTAATCCATTTAGATTTAATTTTTGTGTATGGTAATAGGTAGGGGCAAAGATTTCTCTTAAATTGCTATTCATATTTCTATCATATATCCTTATATCCTTGCTTATATCCTTGTTTTAGTCTACTCAGGCTGCTATAACAAAATACCACAACTGGGTAGCTTAAAAACAACAAACATTTATTTCTCAATCTAGAGTCTGTGAAGTCCAAGATCAAGGCACCTTCAAATTCTGTTTGATAAGAGCCTGTGTCTTATATCATAGATGGTGCCTTATGGCTGTGTCCTCACATCGTAGAAGGGTCAAGGCAGTTCTCTGGGATCTTTTTTTTATAAGGGCTTCAGCCTCATGATGTAATCACCTTCCAAAAGGTCCCACCTAACCCACTAACTCTCTTGAGTTAAGATTTCAACATGTGAATTTGGGGGGAGACAGACCATAGCAATCCCATTCTCTCCAATTAGAACATGAGCAATCTAAAGGCAGGGATTATGCCTTACTCATCTTTAAATCCACAGTCTCTAAAATAATGCTGGTATCATTTAAAACTACTAAAATGTTTATTGACTGAATGAAGAAATAATTCATTTAATTAAGAAATTAACAAATATCAAACAGTTCTTGGCATATTTAAAGCTTAAGGTTTAGTAGGAGAAAGAGGCTATAAACAAATTATTATAATAAGTAACAAATTAGGTTTCCATGTAGGGTTTAAATTCAAACAAATATTGTGTTCAATTACAAATAATAAAAAGAAAGGATAAAAAATAAAAGGGCACAGAGAGGCCTAGAATTTATGAACATGAGAAAATTAAGACTCAGAGAATATAGTTAAAAAATTAAATAATCTCGACTGAATGCAGTGGCTCACAATTGTAATTCCAGCACTTTGGGATGCCAAGACAGGAGGATTGCTTGAGCCCAGGAGTTCGAAACCAGCCTGGGCAACATAGCAAGACCTCATCTCTACAAAAAACAAAAAATTACTTGGACATGGTGGTATGTACCTACAGTCCCAGCTACCTGGAAAGTGGAGGTAGAAGGATTGCTTGAACCCAGGAATTTAAGTTGGTGATCGTGTCATTGCACTCTAGTCAGGGTAACAGTGTAAGACCCCGAATTAAAAATATATACATATATCTTGTAACATATTTTTATACACCAATAATTCTTTAATAATATTTCACAATTAACTACTTTTGTAGATTTTCAATTTGACTTTGAAAATAATTCTTAACCTCTTGGTGATAAAAAGTAAATAATATGTATTTCCAAAGTCTTAAAATGATTTCTGTTTATCAACAATAATCCATTATTATGGTGTCATTAAAGCACTTGAGCTTGGTCATAATATGTACTAGAAAAGGAGATGTTACATGTCAATATATAATAAAAAGAAAGACTTTCTTCATTGTGATTGTTTCATATCATTTTAGACCTTCTAAAATCCAACTAAGTTGAAATTTATTTCCTTGTGGCAATAAGCTGAGCAATACTTTCTCCTTCACTGTATAGCTAAATTTGTAACAATTCTACTAAAGCATTTTGAGAAACCAAGAGAAATTGATATGCTATACACAAGTAGAGGTGAAGCGGTTTCTAAAGGTAGAAAATCTGCAAAGTCTTTTTAGGTTTGTTATAATAGTATAAAATAATTTCAACATGTGAAACTTTTTTTATGAGAAATGCCAACATTTTATATTAACTTTCATGAAATAGTAAGTAATGAATATAAATATTTCATATAAGTTTTATTTGAGAAGGTAAAATTAATAAATTAGCTCGTTTGACTATCCAGCTATTTTAAAAGAGGTATTTAGAGATAATTGTTAGTTCTTAACTACTTTGTATGGGCTAACTTTTTTCCATAAGACATTTTTTAAATAAAATATATTTTTATGACTTTTTAATGTAACATAGTCAATGAAAACTTTATCCTACCTAATTTAATAGTTACCTAGTTGGCTAGTTTAGAAAGAGATTAATTCATTAACTCTTTAAGAAATACCTCTCAGAATGGGAAGACATTTCTGCAGATAAAATATATAGCTTTCTTCATCATCTCTTTACCCACAAACTAGAGAATTCTATTATCAATGAACATTCCTGGATTAATTATCTAAGAAATCTGTAAAGGTAACAATGAATCAAAAAAGTCTCCTTTCCTTCTGTATTCCAGCCTTGCTACTAAGGTATCATTGAAGCTACTGCACAATAACTCATTTTAAGCTGGCTAAAGAGAATCATTAATTAAGGAACTGCTTCTACATCCAGATCTGCATTAAAATATTATGTCTAAAATTTGCTTTTGTATCTTATGAGGAAAGGAATGGTTCAGAGAAAATGCATACAGAATGATTCAAGTATTGGAAAGCAGGAATTTGAGTCAGACATGGTGTCTCACGCCTGTAGTCTCAGCTACTCAGGAGGCAGAAGGATTGCTTGAGCCCAGGAGTTTAAGGTTGCATTCCAGTCTGTGTTACAGTGAGACCCTGTCTCCAAAAATAAAAGAAAGTAGGAATTTGCAAGAGGGGCTATTTATCAAATGCTATTTCTCTTTTATTTCCTGCTTTTAATATTGAGGCTTAGCAAATATTTAATTTGTTGACATGCTTTACAGTCATTTCACTTTTCTCTCTATCAAGGTTTTAACAGATGTCCTACCTCCAGAAGTGTATCTGGTGTCTGCAGTCTGCAGGTCAGAATAGAAAGCTTCCTCAACTACTGTAATAGTAAGCCTAAAGGATATACAGTTAGGGTGACTCCAGGTCTAGAGTTTTCTACTAAAATGATAAATTTAAACCTCTGGAAATTCACAAATGTTATTATTAACATAAATGAAAGTGAAAATGAAAAAATGTATAATATAAATGTCTTGAGTGGTCATAAGCAAAGTGATTAGAATAGATAAACTCCTAAAATCCTTTTTATTATAACATTCTAAATTTTCAACACGGGAGCATATATTTAATAAGTAATAATGACATATTACACTTATAATAATTTGACATCTTTATAAATGTACACACTCATTCCATTTGAATTTTATAATCTCCTTCTGAATTGGGTAGGGCAGACATTACTCTGGCTGTCTGAAAGATAAAAAAGCTAAGGCACAAAGAGGAAAATGATTTCCTAAAGGCACAGAATAATATGACATGGGACTATAACTAAGGTCTCTCTGATCCCTTGCCTAATTTTTGTTTCTGACAGAATTTATTAGAGCCAGACAATTAATAGTTTCAGACTACAAGTCTGGTGGATGCTCATTCATAGCTAACTTGGACCAGACAATTTTGAAAGTTTTAAATTCTCTGTTAACAAACAGCATTAGAATTTAGTGGCATTCTCTCTGGTAAAAAATGTTCAGAAAGGAACAAATAAAGTAAAATATCATATACTAAGAATGAAAGTAGTTATTGAAGAATTCATTTGAAGCAAATATGTGTTTACAAAATAGTCATTGTAGCATGGCTTGAAACTAAATGTTGTAGAAAGTTTAAATGTTTGTTAGTAGGAAACCCAAATAAAATATGATGCATACACCATAAAAAAAGTATGGAACAGGATAATTTAGGTCTAAAAGTGTGGAGGAAGAAAGATGGCCATGACATATTTTTTACACTTGTAGGTAGTTTATAGTGTGTGTAGCATATATCTTCACAAACATACATACATGTACATATATAACATATATGTACAAAGTATTGTATCATAACATGCATATTACAATACACAGGTATGCTCTCATTTTATATATTACATCTCTATATCTAGATATACACTAGATGTATATAATAGATATATATTTATATCTATATCTAGTTCTAGAAAAATATACACCAAATTAATGGTAGTTACTTCTGGAGACTAAGATTATAGAGGTATATGAGTGTAGGCAGATAACTTTTAGTTTGTTTTCTATACTTCTCTATTTGAAGTTCCTGCAATCAGTGAGTGCTACCATTACTATATTAAAATAAAATGTGAAGAGCATTATAAGTCTGTCATATAAATTGATTTAAGAAAAGTTTAAATACACTTTTTAAAAATAGAGCCAAAATAGATTATTATTAAAATAATACTGTTTAATAAGTTTCTGTAGTTATTTATCCTTGACATTTTGCTTTACATTGGCTGGAATGTGGATACAGTAGCTGAATAAGATATCTAAGACCATGTGGTGTAAGCCACAATTTGTGGAAGATAGTATAACAACTGATAGAGCAAGCCTGAGACGTGATATCATGAAGTTATATGAGCAATGCTTGGACTATTATGTGAGTGAAAAATATTCTTTTACCATATTTGAGCTAGTACTATTTTAGCCTCTTATAACAGCTAAAATTGTGTCCAGATTAATGCAGTATCCTATTCCACACAAAGTTCCAATATAACAACTTCTTCAGTTCTCATGGAAAATGTGCATCTATTGTTCGGAGCAAAGTGTTAGCTTAGCATGTTTTACTAAATATTTTTCTTCTTCCATACTTTCCGATCAATGTTATGACAAAAGTTTGTCTTCTAATGGAGTTTTCTATGAGTGCAAGAGCATGTTTACTAGATTACCATTGTTCAGTATCATGAACAGTTACATTTACTCAAACTAATATACTACTTTTTGTGTCATGCATCAGTTTGATGAACTTAGTCTGAGTCTGCTACTGAGATGAGATTTCGTTCTTGCTGTGATAACAAAAATATGAACTTAAAAGACTATATTAGGCTCAATTATAGCAAATTTATATGGTAATATTATATTCTGAGGCCTCCCGGCACAGTACAGAGTGCCATTAGCCACTCTTTCCATTTGACACATCTACACTGTCAAGAAGAATTATGTCAAAAAGAGAATACTGAGCTGAACGGTCTTTAGGTTTTGACTAAAACATTCTTATGTTTTTAACTGTTAAAAAAACAAACAAACAGGATGGATTAAAATTTTTGCTTACTTATGGACTAAGAAAATCTGAGACATTTTTCAAAAAAAGGATTTTTGCTTTTTTGTTTGTGAGCATGTATGTGTTTTTGTGGTGGTAGTGTGCATATGTGAGGGGGATTGGATTAAACACTAATCACTCTGGTGAGTTATCATCTCACAGAGTCATGATGAGTAAAATCAACTGTGTGACTTAGTTTTATAAATAATATAGCACAGTATAAGCTATTTTTTGTATCAATTCATAATACTGCGACTGCCACAACAAAGACTTTTCCCCCTTTTCAAGCAATAAATCTTAGGAAAATATCAACTCTATTTTAATACAAAAGATATATTTTATTGAGCAAGAAACACTACTCTCATGAGAATTGGATGGCAGCTGTCATCATGTAATTATGACCTGCTGTATACATTTTTGAACCTAGTTCTCTTTATTTTTCAATTATTTCATATTTTTAAGCCTAATCTGACTACCTGAAAAATGCGAATTTAAATAACTGACTGTTCAGATACCAAAGGAATTATTTACAAAAATATTTACAAAGCTCTACAATTAAGTGAGACTCTTCCAAAGTCATTGGTTTATAAGATCTTGAAAGAAGGAAGTAGGTGAGGAATAGCTAGTCACAATAATTCTAACACACACAACAACAGAGACCTGAAGACATGATTACAACTTCTCTACTCATTTACAAAAAACCTACAGTATGTGATCCTGATAACACGTTTCCTATTTTGTCAGTTTGATAAAAGTGTACCATGTCAATGGTTTTTAGATTGTGATTTGGTGATTGTTTCAGCGCTGATTGTCAATGACCTGTATGTCAGCTAACACAGTTAAATCAGAAATTAGCATGCAGTCTCCTAAAATGCCAGACTCATGGACCCTTTGTACAAGAGAGATATAATAGAACCCACATGATACCCCCATTAAACAATGAAACATGTGATATTAACTAAAAACAGGAACACATCAGCAAATGTGCCTGAGGAAGTGTATGGTATTTAACTCCTAAACATTAATTTTATTGTGTTGTATAAGGAACTAATTAACTGAGAGTTTCCTTTTTTATTGGAAACGGAAATACTGTTCAGAAAACTGATGAAGAGTAAATACAGCGTATTTTAGATTTATTAAGCTTGGATCATCAACTTCTATTTATTTAAGCTAATCTCATAAGGCAATTAAATATTTCAATCAGTAACTTTATATGACTATTTTATTAGCACATTTCTGAAAAGTTAATCAGTGTTAAAATGCAGAATGAGTGTGTGAATATATTTCTAGTTATATACAGCCAAAACAGTGACTAAATACATTTCCTAAAAATCATACGATCTTTTCCAACATAAGCTCTGATAAAAAGATAAGTGAAAAATGACAACAGAAAAAAGTTTAAAGTTTGATCACTATATTTAAAACAGGGTTAAGGATGTATCAAATCAAACAATCGTTTCCATTAGCAATGTAATACTTTTCCGTAAACAGTTATTATTTTCCTCAGTCAGAGGGAGCCTTATTCAGGTGTGGCAGAATGATTTTGATCCTAATTCAAACAGAATAAGTAATATCCATAAGATAGGAAATATAATTAAATGCTGGGTGTGGTTTTAGAATTTTTTTTTTTTTGAAACAAGATCTATGTTTTGCTGGCTTTATATTATCTTAGTATTTATCATTTATACATAACCTAGTAAGACAGACACAGTGTTGGGTACTGTTTCATATATAATCTTATTTAATATTTGTAACAATTCAGTAAAGTGGGTCTTATTAATTCATTATGTAGATAAGGAAACTGAAGCTTAGTAACTTGCATAAGGAAATCAAAGTAGCAGAATGAGGTAAAATGTCATTCCAAGTCTAGACTCTCTCATTCCAAGTACCTCTTTATTTGTAGTTGCCTATTTGAGATTGGGTTAATCAAATCAAAACAAATAAAAAAAAAACACTTGAAATCATATAGACAAAAGAATCAGTCGGTATAGACACAGACGAGTGGATTAGCAGATTATCTTTATAATATTACACATAGTCCTGTAAGTGCAAAACAAACTTTGTTATATATTCTGTTCTTCAATTGGCAACATGATAGGCGAACAATAATAAATGGCATTTTTTTTAAAAAAAGGCACAGTAATTAAAAAAATGAACATATACTAAATTAGGTCAAAAGTCCCCAAACTTTCTTGGATTAAGGTGCCATCGGTGGCTCAACAATTGTTTTCATGGCACCATTAGGATAAAAGAAATATCCAACCACTGGATTTTATTAAGTAGTAAAGTCCAAACAACCTATGTATGGCAGTTTACACAGCATCTGATAGATGCCTCTATGTTTTCTTTGAAATTTAAAAGATAATACCATGTGTCCCTATGAATGAGCTACAGCACCCAGGGATCCTTGGCTCACAGATGCACATACCTGAATATAGGGAAGGACTCAGATACAGAGTATTTGTATGACACATTCAATTTGACACTATGGGATAACTTATCAATCCAGCTCTTTACAACTGTCTGTTTTATACTATGTACAGAAAATGGGTTATTTTACTAAATTTTGCCATTTCTGCAGATTTTTAAATTTCTACATAAAATATTCTCCCATCAAAATTTCTAAAGCATCTAACTATTACAATTATATAACTAGAGATTTTACACCCAAACAGAAAGGAGAGAGGCAGAGGACTTTAGTCATTAGTAAAAGAGAAGCCTTTACACCTCTTATTTCTGCCTCTAAAATATGTACTCTGAAGAAACAGAAGTGAACCTGACTGCGGCATGGGAGAAAGCTGTGTGTTTCAGAAAGAGGACGGCAGCGGAGTCAGACCAAGTGTCACTGACTGAACTTACGGCTTTCAACCGCCTTATCTCAAAAGTCTCTCTCAAGTCTAAAATGTGAGGCTAACACCAACATGTGAATTCAAAAATAGAATTTTTTCTAAGATAAGCAAACATAAAATTAGTGTCTTCAAGAAAACATAAAACTGTTCGGCAGATGTCAAAGGCATTTAAATTTTATTTCAAAAATGTGTACCTGACCTAAGCTTCACAGCTCACATGTTGAAGTCTCTGATTCAAAGGATACTACTCAGCTTTTCAAATTTTTTTTTTTCCTTAGTGTACTGGTCTCTGAATGAAGTTGACTGATTAAACAAGTGTTTTTACATAATTATTTTCAAGTTCTCTATTTATTATATTTATATTGAAATGATTCAATTTTATTTATTATTTTCACCTCCTGAGAAATCTGCAAGTATTTTCAGGTTTTAAGAAATAAGTGGCCAGGCTCGGTGCCTCAGTCTGTAATCCTAGCACTTTGGGAAGCTGAAGTGAGTGGATTGTCTGAGCCCACAGGTTCGACACCAGGACCGGGCAACTTGGGCGAGACCTTGTCTCTACAATAAATAAAAAATTAGCCGGGCAGGTAGTGCACGCCTGTAGTTCTGGCTACTTGGAAGGCTGAGGCGGAAGGATCGCTGGAGCCTAGCAAGTCGACACTGGAGTGGCCATGCGTGTGCTACTACGCTCCAGCCTGGGCAGCAGAGTGAGACTCCAACTCAAAAAAAAAAAAAAGAAAGAAAGAAAGAAAGAAGGAGAAGCAATAACTAGATATGGATCCATGAAGACATGTGGTTTCATGCTTGATTTTATAAATACCAAATGCCAAAACAGAATCTGAGATTCTGGTAACAATACATCAATATTTGTGAATGGATCTACATATTCATGATTAAGAGTGGACGACAATATTCTTTAAAGTTTTTTCTATCTAGTCAGTTTGCTCTGAAGTGTCTGGCTGTGCTGCTATTCATTTCTTTCTATACTGCTTGATAATGTGCACTCTAGCACTTAAGAGAGGCTCAGCAACTATATTTTGTCTGTCTACATTCCACACCTTGCTTCTACTATTAAATTTTTTAAAGAGAAAATACCTTTACGTCCAACTAAAAGCTTCTTTTTCAGAAAACAGAAGATGTTAACTCGATCTACAGTAGTTAGTTTCCTCAACTTGTATTTTTATTTTATTTTTTCCCCATTGAGAATGTTAAAGTTTCTGATTTGGGTCCATCAATATTTACATTTATATTATCAAGATATATAGTCTAAACAGGAAAACTTATTATCAGCGTGTTCTGTGAATGAGTTGGTGAAAAGCATCTGAATTTTTAAAAGCAACAAATAGTGTATCTTTCATATTTGCTTGAAACTGAAATCAAGATGGATTGGTCAGTCTCATTAAGAACTCATTGAAAACTATGTAATATCACTTAAATCAGGGTACCCAATTCCCAGACCATGGCCCATTTATAACACCACTCCCCATCTCTTACATTACGGCCTGAGCTCCATTGACTGTCAGATAAGCTGCAGCATTAGATTCTCATAGGAGCATGAACCCTATTGTGAACGGCACATGTGAGGGATCTAGGTTGGTTGCACCTTATGAGAATTTAATGCCTGATGATCTGAGGAGGAGCTGAGGTGGTGATGCTGGGGAGCAGCTGCAAATACAGATTAACATTAGCAGTGAGGTTTGACTACACAGAGACCATAATAAATCAATTGCTTGCAGACTCATATAAAAACCCTGTCAGTGAGTGGCAAGTCAGTTATGTACTTCAATTGTACAGCTGCATCTGGTGGCAGACTTTAACTCAGAATCTGACACTTATTTAAGTCTGTGTGTGGCCTGCCCATTATTTTATTACCACTTTCGCCCACGCCTCTTTTTTAAATGATGAGTTGTATAACTGTTTTGTTATATCTTACAATGTCATAATAATAAAGTGCACAATAAATGTTATGTGCTTGAATCATCCCAAAACCATCCTCCCCTGGTCCATGGAAAAATTGTCTTCCACGAAACCAGTCCCTGATGCCAAAAAAGGTTGGGAAGCACTGACTTAAACTGATCGGCAAACAGAAAAGTCACAAATTGTTGACAATTAAGAAGTGAATAAGATAGAAAGTCCCACAGAAGAGAGGAGATGGCATGATTTCTTTCCCTATCTCTATTCCTTTCTTGAAATGTGACTAGGGAGGACTTGGTCTGGACTATTTATCACTTCCCCCCAGCTCCTCCTTCAAACTGACTCAAAGTACTAGAGTGTCAACGAGGGTGGTGCTTTCTTTTGTTACTGACTTCTGCTTAGTTCTAGAGTTTGGCATGATGCCAGTTTCAAGCTTGCCAGCAGTTGTAGAAGCTTTATTCTATTTTATTTCCAAGGTTACAAAAGAAGTAATATCATTTATAACTTTAAGCACTGAAGGTAGGACTATCAAGTGGTTAATATATCAACAATTTTAAAAGGGAAAAATCTCTCCACGCCACATTGCATTCACACTGAACACATTTAGTATGCCAACTTCGTCAAATGGGAGCGAGGAAGAGGTGTTCTTGACCTTTTCCAGGTCTACAATTATGCTATTGTTCATATTCAATGTAGTTTTCTCTTCAGTGCAATATTTGTTAATGGGACTTCTTAAAAAAACTTTTTTTTTTTAAAAAACAGAACTAGTCTATATGTATATATTGCAGGTGCAGTCTGAGGCAACTAATGATTTTTAAAGTGTCTTTTTTTTTCCATTTTAGCAACCAAGGTTACGAAAAACACATTGGTGGCATGTGTTTAATGTGAAAAGTAATTCCTTAGGAAAGTGGAAACAAAACAAAAAACCTTTTATGATGAAAAAAAATCAGTGTAGCAACAGAATTTAAAGTTCTATTCTTAGAATTTAAGTTATTCTCAGAGGTCAAAATATTTAGAATAAATATAGTCCTTAATTATAAAGAGAAAGTTGGTATGTCTGGATGAATCAATGATCTACAAAGGTAGAATTATGGAGAAAATAATATTAAATCACCAAATTAAGAGTCCAGAGTTAGAACACCATTTTAAAACACAGAAAACCAAACTCAAGAGAAAGATTTGCAAAAGCAGTATAAAAACTTCAAAAAGCAAAGCACCATACCAAGTGTGAATCTTTATATTTTGAGTTCAGATCACTGTTATCTTAACTTCAGAGCTGCAGTCTACACATCATTGATATACTCATCTCGAATGACTTTGTATGTTTAAGAAACTACAACCCATTTCTCTTCAACATGATATACAGACAGGTTTAAAGACTAGTAATAAATGCTAAAATTCCCGATGTGAAAATTCGAAATATCACCTAACAGGAAATGTAGGACTCATTTCTAGTAATGTTAGACAGTTTCTCAAATGCAATAAATACTAAAGTAATGTGCAATGTTAATGGGACAATTTATTAACATATATATAAGCTGCAATCCGCTGGAATTTAAAAATAATGTTCTCTATAAATATCTATAATATTTCACTATTTTTTCCAGTTCTATTTTTATCATTGAAAATATTTCAGTAAATTTGCTTTCTCTATATTCTTTCTGTTTCTGGCCATGATAATAACATTCCAGAAGATGTTTAGCTTAGCAATTTAGACCCTTTTAGGAATATTAGTTATTATTTTTATCTTACAGAATAGAGTTGGCATTTTGACTACTTAAATTCTTAGAAATGAAGTATTCATTTGTTTCCAAAATTAACAATGTGCAATTTAGATTTGTGTAAAAAAAGAAAAAGGTATAAAATCACAGACACCTAAAATTAATAAGTAGCATAAAGCTATTTTGGTATAACTTTTCACTCAAGACAAAAAAATGCCCTCTATATTGATTGTAGTGTGTTCATTCATTCAGTCATTCAAAAATGTTAAATGTTGTACTATAAGTTGAGATATAACAGTGAATAAGACAGAATCAACAACTGCTCTCACAGAGCTCACAGCACAATTAGAGTATAAGATCCAACGGAAACAGAAGGGAACCTCACTTAGGTCAGGCAAGTGCTCCCTAATCTGAGTTGAAAGAGATTCAGAACATGAAGGACAGTGAATGTTGATGATGCGAGTCCAGAGTCAAGAAAGAAAACGGTTGAGGTCAAGAACTAAAAAGACTAGTGAGAAATTAGGCTGTAAATATAGGGAGCAGACAAGTAACAGAAGGCCCTCTAATTCACATCAGGAAATTTAGGTTTATCTTTCTGGGCAATGAAAAACTATAGAAAAGTATATTCCTATGTCATCTATGCAAAAAGTAAAATGAATCCCTAAATTACATTCATATTTTAAGACTATACTGGAAATAGAAGCTATAAAACTGAATAATAAAGAGCAAATATTGGCATCAGAAACACAGACATAATTTAAGCTCGTTTAAATACCAACACAAACACTTTTCTACACTTTTTGTGTATGCTTCCTCTTTAAAATAAAAAATGGTATATGATGATCTCACTTCTTGGAGTGGCAGTAATATTAAATTACCTAATTTAAAGGCGTTCCCTCCACCTGTTCCCAAATAAAAAATCAATGGTACTTACTACATCCAGCCTTATAGCTGAAGCCTGGAGGAAGGAGGAATCCTTGCTGGGCAGCTGCAGCCAGTGTCCGTTGATCAGGAGGGAATACGGGAATCATTAATGGAGGCAGCTGACCTTGAACCTGCTGAACGTGATAGAGCGAATCAAAGAGAAGAAGTTCTGATGCTCCACGCTTCTCCCACCCTCCTTATTTCATGATTTAAAAAATCATTTATTTATTTATTTATTTATTCATTCAAAACACTGGCATATTCACTTGCTAAAACACTTAGCTTGAGGACATACCTTGGGACTAACTTAGAAGAAAACAGAAAATCCTAAAGTTGGAAGGTAGTAAGTTCAACCTCTCACCTGGTGAATACTTTCCCTATGCTATATCTTTGACAGTGATGAAAACAGCACCACTTTGTATGATAAGCGCTTTTTTTGTTGTACTAATGTAACAGTTAAAAATTCACCCCATAGAATGAACTGAAATCTTCTGTCGACCCCACCTGTTAGGACTAATTCTACCTTCTGAAACAAAGCTAACTTTGCATCATTTTATACATAAATAGCTCTTCGTTATTTGAGGGTAAATTCTCAAGTTCACTCATAATACTGAAATTGTAAAATTATGGAATATAGTAATAGGTCTGAAAGAAATCTTTGAGAACAATGAAAACTTTCCCCTTTCTTTGTAAAGAGATAACTGGTGTCAGAAGAACTGACCTATGACCAGAGGATTAGTCAAAACTGGG
The DNA here is from genome assembly GCA_027257055.1 of Cephalopachus bancanus. Classification (NCBI taxonomy): domain Eukaryota; kingdom Metazoa; phylum Chordata; class Mammalia; order Primates; family Tarsiidae; genus Cephalopachus; species Cephalopachus bancanus. Next base: position 7,263,783 of record JAPVLO010000009.1, on the reverse strand, counting down.
TTGAGACTAGACTCTTGAATCCTGCTACAGCCCCTCTGTTCTACAACTTTGTCTTTGTCTCTTTCTTTGAAACATTTGAGCCACTTCTCAAACTACATGACCTCTGTTTTGGTTGCCATCTTTAGAATATACTCTAACTTGCGCTTTGGCCCCCTCCCCTAACTCGGGGAGGTGAATCTCCTCTCTCTCCCTCCAATTTACTTTCTAAATAAACTATATTTTCCAATCTAAAAAAAAAGAGAATATCCTCTAACTTGATAGTCCCACTATCAGACTATGGTTCATATAAGTTAATAAATAATCCAGTACAATAGAACCCTATCTTCTTTGAACTAAACAGGAATTTATAGAAGTAAAATGTAATGTAGTCATTTGTGCAGCTATGTCACATTATTAAATGATGTAGAGGTTGTCATTAACCAAAATACCTAGACTTATTTTTTTTCAAATAAATGCTTAAGAACAACCTTCCTGGCAAACATTATTGATTAATGTTTGTCACTGAATATATGGACGAGAATTTAGAATCAGGTCAAAAATTATAATCTGATTCTTTATTCTCCTTCTCGAACCCTCCCATACATTACATGAAATTTTGGAAAATAATTAATAAATATGTACAATGTGCAAGATACTGAGCTAGGTAGTAGGGATATTATAGTAAACAAGAAAGCCAGAATTCCAAGTCTGTGAAGTTTTGATTATAGTTGGGTGTGCAGGGGGACGAATACACAAAAATAATTACATATTCATCTAGTCACCAATCCTAACAACAACTCATAAATGTCTCTCAGATCTGTGTTCCTGTTTTTCACTTTCATTATCCATTCCTAGGATTTTTATGATTCTTATAGTTCTCATCATTTCTCACTTTAAAATCCAACTTCAGTTTCTCCTTTATGTCATCTTCCACAGTAAGTCTCAGAGTTGATTCTGAGAATTTGGCAGGTAAATGTCGTGGGCAGTGAGGACTGAGAGAAGAAAAAAGGGAAGGAGAGGGATGAGGAAAGGGAGACAGAGAGAGAGAGAAGAGCGCTATATAAATGGAAGCTCTGCCAGGAGCAGGAGGCCAAGGCAGGAGGATAACTGGAGCCCAAGAGTTTAAGACCAGCCCGGGCGACATAGCAAGACCTCATCTTTACAAAAAAAAAAAAAAAAAAAAATTACATGGGCATGATGATGCACACCTATAGTCCCAGCTACTCGGGAGGCAGAGGCAGGAGGATCGATTGAGCCCAGGAGTTTGAAGCTACAGTGAACTATGATAGTCACTGCACTTCAGCCTAGATGACAGAGGAAGACACTGACTAAAAAATAAAATAAAATAAAATAAATAGGTCTGTTTTCAGTAATAACTCCAAATTGGAAAACAACTCTTTTGCCAAAAGGATTTTAAACCTATCACTGCCACCAGAGTGAAACTACAAAAGAAATGACAATAGCCAGGGAAACAAAAAGACAGTGTCTTCAGGTTGGAGTAGAATAATTTTTGGAGCATATTGAAATAAAAAAACTGTATGAAGAAACCAACTGATTAAAAACTCAAGGAATTTATAGAGACTGCATATTGAGCTAGCACATAGGAATAAGTGACTCAAAAGAAGAGGCAGACATCCCGAGATAAAACAGCATGGAGACTAGCTCAGTGTGAGAAGAGATCCAGAACAACAAGAAAGAAGCAAACAACAAACCAATCATTCAGGTTAAGAGTCATCACTAGCTACTATATATTCTTTATATTTCATCATTTGGAAGATACTATATTTTATATAGCACATCTTTCTAACATGCTATTGGTTATAAGAGGTATCATACATTTAATAAGAGCATTTTGAAGTAATGAAGAAAATGATTCTCAAATTAAGCGTATATAAGGGCTATAAGAGGCATCTGGATTTCAGACACATTAAAATCTGCAAAAAAATTTATAGAATTGCAGAAACGAAAAGTTCTTGTTTTAGTGCAGTCGTTCTCAAACTTGAATGCATAATTGAAATACCTGGTAGGCTTTGAAACATCCTAATGTTTCCAGACCAAGTAAATCTGAATCTCTAGGGGTGAGACCTGGCCATCAGCATTTTTTAAAGCTCCTCTGATCATTTCAGTAATCATCCAGGTTTGAGAAGCAGTGTTTAAAAGATACTTTCAATCACTGTCAACACATCTTTTTGTCTTTTAAAAAGCACTTTTAGGTATGTAAGTAGTAGAAAGTGAAACTCTGCCTTTTACAGGTTCTGGTGCCCACCAGGATAAAATCAGATATTAAGCCAAGTTCCTCCTAAAATTCTTCTAAATGAGTCTTGTATCTATATTTTACATACTCCTCTTGTTTAAAAATTTGTGATGGTTTGTTTTTACGTGGAAATTAGTGACCAAATCCCTCAGCATGACGTTCAAGATTCCTCATAATTTATTCCCAGTCTCTCTCTCTAGACATTTCTGCTGCCCTCCTTTACATGTCCTGTACTCAAGCCCCAATGAATCACGAAGAGTTCCTTGCATACTTTCTGTTCTTCCATGTTTGCATGTGTTCAATAGTATTTTCCCCTGTTTTAAATGATTTATCTTTTCCTTTTCTTCCTGGAAAAATTCTATTCATTCTTCAAAGGCTTTTGAGACCCACATGTCTTTGCTTTTGAAGCACTTCTTTCTTATGATGCCAACTCTCAGGCAGGAAGAACTGTTACTTCTTTTAATTTCATGAAGTGAGTACAATACTCTGTATATAGATTAATGGTTACTTATGTTACATTGAGTCTTCCCTATTACCTATGAGTTTGTTTACAAAAAAACCCTGTAATTTATTTTTGATTGTATTTTGAGAACTCAGAAGCTGAAACTATTATAGGTAGCAACAATTCATAAAGAAAAAAGCTGAATGAATTATATTTATATTGTCCCATCATTCTACTTACATCTTCATGTCCTAATTCCAAATGTTCACAAAAGGCCTGTGAACAACTTAGTTATTTAATGACCAGAAAGGAATCCAGTTTCACATGAGAAGAACTGCAGGATAAAGAACCAGTTGTTCTGTTTCTCTTAAGCCATGGTTAAATGGTCTTATACATTATGATATATCCCTGATTTTTGTAATAATGCATGCTTGAAGAAATAGAGAGGTAGTTCAGAAATAACAGAAATCACACACCTCTGTAATGGACAAATATCCCTGTCTTCTCTCACATTCTAATACCATGTTATTTGCATTATTATAGCCTTGTACTAGGTTTTAATAATAGGTAAAGGGTATTCTATATTACTGTTTTCTGAGTATTACCAGTTTTTTCATATCTATTTTTCCATATTATCTTTAGAATATGGAATTTCTATTTGTATTGATTAACATGATATCTTTGTATTGATTGTATTGATATTGATTTATTTATTGATATTGATTTATTAATCAATATTTGTATTGATTAACATGATATCTTGATGGCCAAATGTAGTTTATGTCTTTCAATTTATTCAAGTTTTCATTTTCTTCATATAACTCTTGTAATTTTATTTTATTTTTAGTTCTAAGGTATTAAAAAAAAATTTTTGTTGCCATTATATAGGGAAAGTATTCCTGATTATATTGTTTAATTTGTTGTTGTTTATACATAAGGCACACTTGTATATATCAGGTTTTGTCATGATAATTCATTTATACTTTAATAGTTTTATAATATTTTTTCCAGAAAAAAATTGTATTTTAAAAATAAGCTGCAATGAAATCTGGGCTTTTACTAAATCTGTATCTTTTAAACTTTTGTCTTTTATGGATTAAATTATTGAAATACATTTTGTTTTAGTATTATAATTTGTTTCAGTGTTAAAATTTTTAAAGATTCAAATTTAAAGAGTGACATAGAATTTTAAAGCTGAGAAAGACCCTAGAGATAATCAGAGTCAACACATCATCCTACTGATGAAGACCTAGCTTGGCCAAATAAATTGTTCAAGTTTCCACATTTAGGTAAAAGCAAAGTTAACACTGGAACTGCTTCTCCTGACTCTTAATCTAGTACTCTTTTCCATAAACAGGAAATGTGGGAGGGAGGTGGGGTGCTGGGTGGGGGGGGAGTGGGGGTTTAGGGGGGAGGCTAAAAGAGGAACTACAACAGATAAAAAAGGAACTGAAATTGAAAATAAATCTGATTTCACAGTCCCAATGGCGGGTTCTTCTTAGAATATCATAGAACATAGAATAACATAGTACATAGAGTACTGCAATATTAATATTCAGAATAAAGTAAACAGTAAAATAAATGTAATCCAAATGTGTGGTCAATCTAGGTATGCAACTAAAAATGCATCTCAAAATATGGTTGATCCTAATTATTTGTGGATTCTATATTTGCATATTTGCCTACTCATGAAAATTTATTTGTATCTCAAAATTCATATTGGTGGCACTTTCATGGTCATTGCAGGCATGCACAGAGCAGTGAAAAATGTGGGTAATTTCCCTGTTTAAAATGCCCCCAAGCATAGTCCTGAAGTGTGGTGTAGTGTTTCTGAAGCAAGAAGGCTGGGATGTGACTCATGGAGGAAAGCATGTGTTAGATAAGCATTATTCAGGCATGAGTTATAGTGCTGCTGGCCGTGAACTCAATATTAATGAATCAGTCATAAATATTAAGCAAGGTATTTTTAAACAGACACACACACACACACACACACACACACACACACACACACACACACACACAAGACAAGTTTGTATACTGACCAGCTGATGGAAATGTCACAACCAGAGGCTCGCAGGAACCTAACTATATTTCCACTAGGAGCAATTGCTCTGTATTTACTAATTCAGTGTTCAAACATCTTTACAGATGACAAATACGAACAGTGAGCATCAACTCTATAATTCCTATCTTAACTAATTTTCATCTCACCACTGCTGAAATTTAGCCACCATTTGAGAGAAAAGGATACATGATATCAAATAATATAATGCTTTCTGGGCAAATTCTAAAAGTAATTTGTTATAGGGTTAGCAATTCATTCTATATATTTGCTAGTTTTAAATATTTCCAAATCCTATTCACTATTAGTTTCATTTGTTTTCTTTCACTTACTGCATGAAATTCCTTTAAACTCTTGGTTAAGGTAAAATGGGTAACATGTATAATTACGTTTTAAAATACTTTGGTCACAATATTTTAGTTTTTTTAAAAAATGGGGGCATGTTATTCACAAGTTAGAGTCCTTCACAATACATTTAAGAGACTACTTCCTATATTTTTTAAACTTTAAAATTAAATATTATGTTTTAATGCTTTTTGTACTTCTAACACAAGACACAGTACACAATCTTATCCTCTAAAATTTTACGAATCCAACACAAATCAAGTACATTATCACACTTAGGAAGAACAAGTAAATACCTATCAATTATTCATAGTTAAATATTTTATAGCTTATGTAAATATTCTATTGTGAAGCCATTCAATTGCCTCCTGAAATTAATATATTAAATGGACTCTTAAGATTATTAATCTGGCTTCTAGGTACATGGGTCTATTTATTAGTTTATTCATAAACATTTACTAAGCAGAATGTGTACTTTTTGGTAACTAGGGATTAAAAGATGAATTCACAAACCTGCCTCCTCTCTAGGAGCTCTGAATCTGGTGGGGCAAATGACAGATAATTATAATACACTGCTGTCAATTCAACAACAATGACTGGTAAAGCATACAGGCACAGAAGGGAGACTCCTAACATAGCCAGGAGAAGTCAATAAAGGCCTAGTGGAGGTAAGTGCAGCACATAGAGGGCCTGAGTGGATAAACAGAAGTTAGACAGACAAAGGCTAGCAATGTGATAACAGAATTCTACGCAAAGCGAAAGACATGAGCAAAGGAACATGGCAAGAAAAAAAAAATCATGTGAGGGGGGCACTGTCAGCAGAATGGAATAGCAAAAAATGTTAAGAGGAAACCAGTGGTGAGAGGTTTGCCTAAATCAGTCTATGAATCAGGGAAAGAAATGTGAGACTTCCCCAGCAGGCTCTGGGGAATCTCTGAGGGATTGAGTAGGGTTGTAGAATACGCTGAAGGATATATGCAAAAGAAATTTGAGAGGCCCAGCACAGAGACCAAGTAGAAGGTTAATATGATGGAACTAGGCAATAGCGTATGAAGGCTTGATCAGTAGTAAGTAGTACAGCTACAGGTGAGAAGAAAAAGCTGAGTGATATTTTGAAAAAAACCTGCAGAACTCAGAGTGAAAAAAAGACAAAATCAAGTATAACGTCTAGTTTATGTTACTCTATTTATAGTAGTATCAACTAAGACAAACATAGAACGGTAATAACAGTTTTCATGGGAAAATGATGAATACGGTTTAGACATGATATGTTTGAAGCAGCTAAATGATATTCCTTTGGAGATATCTCTCTAGCAGATGGACATTTCAGTCTGAAACTGAAAGAAGAATCTTTAGAGGCCATGTGTGGGGAGTTGGCGAGAATAAACTAGACAATCTAGAGAAGGTCTGAAGGATAAAGAGAGGAACAGCTTACAATCATCTGGGTTGCAAATTCAACAAGGGGTGGAGGAAGAGGAGCCGATGGACAAAGAAGCAAGATAAGAATAAAGAAAATCATGAGAACACAGTGTCACAAAAACAAGAGAATTTCAAGACTAAGTAAACTAACTGTTATTTAAAAAGTAACAGAAAAAGTATTTTTAGAGGCCAAAAATAATGTCTTTTGGAATTGTTAATTAGAGGATTAATTAATAACATCAATTCCATTAGAACAGAGGGTAGAAACCATATTGCAAAGGGTTCAGGACTGAATGACAGGCAAGGAAAAGGAGAGAAAAAAATGTAGACTATTCTTCAGAGAAAGTTGATGAGAAGTGAGGAGAGATATTTGACAGCAGCTGCGAATGAATGCAAAGTGAAAGAAAGGCTTTTTTTCCAGGTAGCAGAGTTCCGAGCACGTTTATTGGCTAAAAGGAGCATGGAGAAATCAAGAGTTTTAAATATAGGAAAGAGAGGAGCTAATGGGTGGACGAAAATCTAGAGGCAATGCAGAAGTGGAAAGATTAGCTTAGATAGGGAGTGTTATCTCATCATCTGGGCTCTATAATGGAGGGAGGCAGATATGCTTTACAGTTAGGGAAATGGGAAGGTAAGGAAAATCAGGTCTGACAGAAGACATTTTCTCAATGATTGAAGGCAAGGTCATATCCAGAAAATGAGAGAGACTGGGATTCAGGAGGGCAGGTGGTACAAGGTAAGGAAGTTTTAAATGACCACTGGAAGAAATGAAAGAGAAAACAAATTATGGACAACTGAAACAAATGATAGGACGTGCCAAGACTATAGGCCAGATTACATGAATTATAATGCTGTCAGATGTCCTTTTTCTATGTTTTTCTCAAAACGTGCCTAGTCACGGAGTTTGAGAATCAGAGATGAACTCCAGCATTCAACCTGGGAAAGAGGAGGGGACTGAGGAACTTCGGCAAGGGTGGGTTATGAGGAAATCACGGTTGCTTTTGACCAACAATAGGCATTGGGCTTTAGAACAGGAAGTATGGCCCAGAAGGCATTACTAGACTCTGGAAAATACAGGAATCAAACAACTGGAAGAACTCCGTGATCTCAAGGAGCAGGTCTTATGAGAGTGAATTTGTGAGAGAGCTCAAACAGCACAAAGTTATGGTAGGAAATTTGCTTAATACATACAAAAATGTTAAAATAAAAGGCAGCTCTGTGGTTTATGTCAGCACAATTACAAATAAACTATAATATCTAAAGCTTTTTCGAACATTCCTCAAGAGTTTAGTCTGATGAGTACTACAGTATTCAAGTACATATCATCCTTAGGGATGAAATCACCTACAACTGAAATTCAGTCACCTTCAGTGGGGAGCATAGCAGCTGTTTAGAAGCACACAGCAACACTAACAGCAGTTTCAGAGAAAATGAAGAATATAATATCCAAATTAGATTACAAGAGGGGTTTAGGTAGGCAGAATATAACTACCCAAACTGGAGTAACCAGAATAACAAAGCTGACTTTCCACCATTAGCAAGAAGAGGCATGGGATCTTCAATGACCACTAACAGTCTGTGATTTTTCTCTTCATATTAAAAAAAAAGTCAATTTGTCAGTTTATCCTATCCAATGCAATGGTCTTTAGAAAAATTAAAAATAAAGGAGTCAATTTCTCTTCCAATTAATCTACTAGGAAGGCTAAATAAAATCTCATTGAGGAATATAGGAACACAAAAACATTGTTAAAAATTGCAATCCCTGCCTCTCACTTCCCGACAGTCACATTGGAGTTCGATCACCTCGAATTTCATTTGATTCAAGACAAAGACAAAGTAGCCATATTCTTTTAGAACAAAAATGAACAGCCATGTGGATTTTTTACATAGTACTCTTCTTCGGCAAAAAGCCACAGAAGTTTTTTTAAAAATCGTTTCCAAGGATGAAAGTGACTTTGCCAAGCAAAGTGGCTTCAAAACAGGCCTCAAAAATACTAATAGAAAGACAGATGGTTCTACTAAGAGCTTGGCTGCCAAAATGGAAAAAAAAAAAAAGTGATGCTATTGAAGCTGACTGCAAAGTTATCTGATGACTACAAATACTTTTGTCCCACTGCAAGTGCTAACTCTGCCTCCAGGGCTGATATAGCCAAAATACTAACTTCCCCACATCCAATCCCCCTGTATTGCCACCCCTCCTAAATAAAACCTGTCAGTGCCAAGCCCCACAAAACAGCGCAAGCATGCACTTGGTTCTGAGTGACTGCTCTGCAGAGGCAAAACATTGTATTGAAGAACTCCTATTTAAGAACAGACCCACAAGGAAAACGGCTCTCTTTTCAAAACTGCCTGTCACGTTTTCTTTTTCTAATTCTCTTTTCCCTCTCCTCGCCATCACCAAAGGGCCCCTGGGCCCTATGAGTTTAATACAAACTCAATTTGTATAAAGAAGGCAAGAAGCAGCACCACAGAAAGGTGAAGATAGTTTGCAAGGATAGAGAAATAATCCAGTCAAGACAGTGCAATTTTCTTTCCAAACTACTACTACAATAATACCTCCACTTTATTTCCTTCAGGGCAACTGTCATTTCTTTTTAACCAGATTGTTACTAGATATAATGGAAACTGAAATATTATATGGTCACTGACTCTTTCTTTCAATGGCTCATTTCACTACTGCATTTTTACTTTTGCATGGTGTGTATTGTTGGCATTGTTACTAGGATACAACCACTTTCAAACACTATAGAATTAAGCCCGGCATTACTTTAAGGTAACACAATATCATTCTTAATGCTATGAAGTTTTTACTTAAATATTCCTATTGTCTAATAGTAAACTTTATTTTTTAATCTTAGGTATTACGTTCTTATAAAACACTATTTTAATATATATTAAATTCATATCAAATTTCAGTCAAAATGATGACATTTATTATAAGTGTAAAATATGGTTAGACAAAGTATATTTGCTGACTTCAGGTCAAATCTCTGTATTAAAAGTTGACAGTGATAGAAACTTAAGGTGGCAAAAACATGGTGTGAAATAAGAAAACTGTGAAGGAATATGAGAGAAATATAGCTACATGATTTGCCAAAAATAATTTTAAATTGAATAAATGAATTGAAAATGTAATGATTTAAAAACCTCAAAAGATGCATTATTTAAGACTGAGTTATCATCCTAACATCATTATTTCTTAAAGCAATATTTTACACAGCTGTTGGTTGATCAAACCAAAATTTTTCCTCATTATACAGTTTTACTTGTTTCCTCATGTGTATGACTATTGGTATTACTTATCATGGTTCTTGAAAACAAAACAGCATGGTTCAAATGAGTATGTGTGGTTGTCTGTTCATGTGAATAGAATTGAGCCTTACAAATACTACCAGTACAATCTTACTAGTAAAATCCAGTGCATTGGTATGTCTATTGTCATTGACAAGAAAATGTAAGAGAACATAGAATCTAACAGTCAACATGAAATATAGTATAGTTTTCAAGTATATTTCTTAGGAGTCTATAATTAGAAAACCTAATAAAATTCACTGCTTAATAATTTCTTATTTATGATGTTTTGCTCAATGTCTTATAACAGATTATGAGTGATTTTGTTCCCATGTAATAAAAAATTCATAAGAAGTTAAGTATTCTTACGCTGAATCTTGGTTCAACATAAGTTCTTTAAACACATTCATTCAAAAATTACCAACTTTGTGTAGAGGTGAACTGGGGTAGACTGCTAATGGGCAAAAGCTTCTTTTGGGAGTGATGAAAATATTCTGGAATTAGTGTGGATGGTTGCAAAACCACTGAATTACATACTTTAAAAGGGTGAATTTTACGGCATGTAAATTATATCTCAATTGTAAAAATAACTAAGCAGGAAAAAAAAATTTACAAAATATATAACTTCACTACTGCCTGAAGGAGGATTGAGTTTGCTTTGAAATAGTCATGTCTTATATTAGGATAATATCTCATATTTTTATAATGTATTTGCACATTTGCTGGTTCATTTATACTTTATCCAGTCTCTTGGAAATCAGTAAGTCAGGTGTTATTTCCAAAATTACTAATGAGGAATATTGTCAGGAAAACAAATAGTATTGAAGACTTATACATGATTGCTTAGGTAGCCAAAAATTCTTTGATTCCTCTTAACAAATTATATAACAAAATACGTTTTTTAAAATAAAAATACTGATTCAGATACAGAATACAGTAAAATTTTGACAAAATTAACTGGCAAATATTTCTCATCATGAATAATGATCATATGTAAATAACCTTTGAAAGATAAAATGTTACTGTGTCTTAAGAGATTTTTATACTTGGGGCATTTTGGCAGGTTTTAATTTTCACCTTTATACTGCATATTATTTTTTTTTATGTTTTCTGCACAAAACATTTTTCAAAAATTTGAATATGTAAACATACTGCTTTACAACCTAAAAATAGAGAAAATCTAAACCTGCAAATTGGAAAAATACAGATGCAACAGAATATCAAAGTACCTCACATATAATAGAAGGATATTTAACACAGGAATGGGCATTTCATGTTAACTGTTTAATAGACCTTATCCTAAAGATCTTAAATTGTTAGTCATTGTTGCCTATTTTGTTAGAATGTAGGAATAAAATTATTTGGTATTCTACTAAAGAAAGATTGATAATAAAATTTTCTACTCCAACAGACTCAAATATTCATAAAAAGTATGTAATATTAACATTAACTTTGAAGTTTCTTGAAATCCTTCCCTATTACTTTGATTTTCGTGTGCTTATTTCTTGCTGATATTTCCTATACTACTAGTATTTATTTTGTGTAATTAGCATTGACTTATGAAAGCTTTTAACATTTTTTATATCTTGCCTATGTTGGTTTACTCTTCCTCCATAGATTTATGATACTTTCTGGCCAAGAAACCTTTTATTCTTTCTGTCCTCAAATTGAAGACTGAAAACTGCATTTGACTTAGTCCAGCAATAAAACCAAGCCTACAAGGTAAACTAATTTTCAACAAGCACACCACAACACAATGAAGAGAGGATAGTCTCTTCAATAAACTGTGCTGGGAAAACTGGATATTCACAAGCAAAGGATTGAAATTTGACCTTTATCTTCCACCAAACACAAAAAAGGTCAACTCAAAATGGATTATTGCCTAAGCGTAAGATCTGCGATTGTAAAACCCCTAGAAGAAAAGTTCCTTGACACTGGCTTCAGCAATGATTTTTTTGTATATCACACAAAACGTTCAGGTGACAAAAACAAAAATAAACAACTGGGACTACATCAAACTAAAAAGCTTCTGCACAGCAAAGGAGACAACTGACAAAATGAAAAGGGAGACAATATTTGTGAACTCTTGGGGCTAATGTCCAAAACATATAGGAAATTCTCATGGCTCAATAACAAAAACATAAAACAAATCCAAGTACAAAGTGGAAAAAGGACTTGAGTAGACATTTTTCCAAATAATACATAAAAATAGCCAATTGGTATATGGAAAGATTCTTAACATCACTAACCACCTAGGAGATGCAAATCAAAACCACAATGAAATATCACTTCATCACTTTTAGAATGGCACTATCGAAAACACAAGAGATAACAAATGCTGGCAAGAGTGTGGAGAAAAGGGAATTCTTTTATGCTGTTAGTAGAAATGTAAATTAATGCAGCTATTAATGCAGGTGTGGTGGAATGGAGAGATGCAGGTCAAAGGGTACAAAGTTGCAGATATGTAGAATGAACAAATCTAGAGATCTAATGTACAGCATGAGGACTATAGTTAATGATACTGTTTTGAATACTGAAAATTTGCTAAGAGAGTCGATTATAGGTGGTCTTAACAGAAAAAGGAAGTAACCATCTAAGGCAATGAATATGTTAATTTGCTTGACTGTAGAAAGCATTTCACTATGTCTATGTAAAGTACATCAAAACATCAAGCTGTATACCTTAAACACAGAAAAACAAACAAATAAATAACTGGATTTTTTTTTACCCATGATCCCTCAAAAAAAGTTTCACCTAACATAGTCAAATAGCTTTTTCCTAAAAAGTCAGCTTAAGTGTCACTGCCTTTAAGAAAACTATCCACACTCTCCAAGCAAAATATACTCATTCATTCACTGAGTACTCACTGTGTATCAGGCATTATTACAGTCTCTAGGAATAACACAATGAATAAGACAGACAAGTGCTACAGAGAAAGTGAAGGAGGGGTAGAGGCAAAAAATATTGGGGTGGTGGCTGCAAGCTTCAACATGTAATCAATGATACAGTGACATATGAAAACCTGGAGGAAGTCAGACAATAAACCTTTCAATTATCTGGGGAAAACTGTTTCAGGAAAAAGAAGAGGAGATGCTAAAAACCTAAGGTAAGAATGTACTTAATGTGTTAAATAAACAATGTTTCCCTCTCCTATAGGTATTCCACATAACTGTCCTACTATGCTGAAATTATTTGTATGTGTCTCCATGGCTAAGAGGCCTGAAGGTCAGGGGCATAGCTAACTCATATTGGTATCTACAATACCTAGTTTAATGCCTCCTACATAATAGATGCTCACTATTTGTCAATCAAACTAATTATTTTTTTAAAATTCATTATTAAAAAAGTCTACACATGTCTTAGCTTAGTTTCTTCTCATAATACTAACTAGCTTATTAAAACTTTCCTTTTATGCAATGGATATTAGATTTTATTTCATTTTCTTTCAGGATTCATCATTTTTCCTCAAAGTAATGCCCTGAATCATGGCAAATAACTGATGCCATTTTCCTCCCATGCAATCCATTACTTTACACAGATCCTAGTTTTAGTCTTGATGATGCTAACAGGTTGTGTACATTTTATTAGATGGAGTGAAACAAAAACTCTGTTGTGTCCTTAAAGAGATTACCCAAGAACTGCTATTATATGTTCTTTATAATATAAATACAAATCTTATCACTAATATTAAGTGAATGCAACATAAAAATAATTAGAATGTGAGTTTAAATGTGAGATATTGTGTGCCATTAAATACACTTTAACTTTTTGTTACCTCAGTTACCAGCACTACAGAAAGCAACATAGCAGGAATGTAAAGAAAAACAAAATACAGAGTTTTATTGGCAGACATGATTTTGCATATGCTCAAAAAACCCACAAAAACCTAAAACTACAGCAAACAAAGCCTCTTGATTAAAAAATTCAAGTCAATATCTGCATCTTTAAACTCCATTAGTTATTCTTATTTTGTTGTAGATAATAAATGTGATCATACTGCTTATATTTCTTTTGTTCAAATTTCCCAGGGAGTAAGTTCAATTTTGAATGGAAAGTGTTGTGAATGGAAAGTGTTTGGATATTTGTTTGTTTGTAGTATGTAAAAAGTATACTGAGTCAGGAATGACAACTTTATATTAGTGATAGGAAGCCCTTAGAGCAATGTTCTTGTAAACAAAAACGAAAATAACATTTCAAAGAACTCTCTCAAATGAGACCATGTTAGGGGCAACTTAATGTCTAGTTTTGTTCCTTAGGATGTGAAAAGAAATTATGCTCTTTGAGTAATAATGGATGCTGTCTCACAGTATCTGCTGGAACACAGCACTCAGATGCTTGTCTAACTGTACGATAGCTAAGGACACACTAGCAGTTAGCCACTCACTAGAACATTTGTCACTGAAAATAAAACATGTGTGAAATTACCAAAAAGGCCATGGTAGATGTTTCTTGAGCTGAAAATGTGAAATATTTTTGTAATTGGAACAGCCCATTGAATACAGTGTCATTTATATAATCAAAAGTTTTTGAATCATACAGTCAAGAAGAAATATTATACAACCTACCATTGTGAATACATTCAATAATAGGGAGTTGTACATTACTTGCAACAATTTAAGTGAAGTATGGTTAATTTTCCTACTTTGCTAAATTTACTTTACACTTTTCCAGCACGAAGTACTGTAACTTGCCTACACATAATGACAATATTTAAATAAAGATGAATTATGCAATACCATGGGTACTTTACTAAATCTATAGACTGCTTTCCTGATTAGAAATAATTTGTAAGCCTGGCTTGGTGGCTTAGCCTGTAATCCCGTGCCTTTGGGAGGCTGAGGTGAGTGGATTGCCTGAGCCCGTGGGTTCGAGACCCACCTGGGCAACTTGGCGAGACCGCATCTCTACAATAAATTAAAAAAAAAAAAAATTAGCCGGGCGTGGTAGCATGCGCCTGTAGTTCCAGCTACTTGGAAGGCTGAGGCGGAATGATCGCCAGAGCCCAGCAGGTCGAGCCTGCGGTGGCCGGGAGCGGCCCCTGCACTCCAGTCTGGGTGACAGAGTGAGACTCCAACTCAAAAAAAAAAAAAAAAAAAAAAACAGAAAGGAATAATTTGTCATCAAAATTATGACAATTCTAGTTTTATATAGATGCTTTATGGGATGAAAAGAGAACAAAGACCACATGAATTTTTTCTATCCACCTGCCCTTTTCCAAAAGTACTTTGCAAGATGGTTGTTAATGTTAATACCTATTCTGCTTCCCTCAGCTTCTCTCATGATGCATTTTTTGTGTTGACTTTTCACAATTATATTTGTACTCATTCAGATTCACTAAAACCCCATGAGATAAAAACTTTCATCACCCTCATTTTACAGATAAGGAAACTGAAGCATGCCTAAAGTCAGATAGCAAGTAAAAGAGCTGGAGTTCAAATCCAGGCCAGCCCACCTACAAACTAGGCTTTAATCACTATATTTTACTTTCACTCGACCAAAGGATATAATACTTATAACTAAATCTTAACATATCAAAATAAAGTAGAATTTACATGAAAAATTTAAAAATAACAATTTAAATAAATTTTATATTGAGTGATACAGCTTGAAAATAATTATTTAAACATGCATTTTTAAAAAGTATGATGAAAACACTATTAAACAGCAGATATCCTAAAAATTTCTCCTGCTAACAATATAGGTAGATCCTGGATACGTAAAAACCAGCATACTTTTTGATTCAGAATCTCCAAAAAAGTTGAAGGTGAAAGGTAATTTTTTTCTTTTTATTTATTCTGCTGTCATGCATTTTACCTATAGCATTCATGGACCTACATCTCTCAAATTCAGAAGAATTATAAACCATTAATTTTTAGAATATTGCCTTCCTCCATCAAAAAAAAAATGTGTCCTACAATTTTTGACTGGGCATTTGTTAAAACTATCTTATTCTAGCATTTATGACACTTACCCTCTCTTTCATATTTTCCATCTCCCTGTCTCTGTAGATTGAAATATGGTTAATCTCTTCATATTTCTATCATAGACAGTGACTTCTCTCATCATTTGTGTCTGATTTGCCATCCAATGAGTTTTAAATTTCTATTATATTTTCCACTTCTCAATATATCACCCAATACTCTAAAATAGAACTGCAGAAAACCAAAGACAAGGAAAAATCTTAAAAGCAGCCAGATAGAAGTTACCAAGTTTGATAACAAATTTCTGAACAGTAAGTAGCATTAGAAGTCAATAGAAAGTAAGAAAATAAAGCAACTGCCAACTTCAAAATATGTTCCCAGTAAACACGTTGGAGAATAGATGCAAAAAAAAAAGACTTTTTTTCTTTTTCTAGAAAAAGAGTCTACCACAAATTCCTTCACTAAATATATTTCTAAAGGATTTTTTTTTTTTTTTTTTTTTGAGTTGGAGTCTCACTCTGTCGCCCAGACTGGAGTGCAGTGGCCACTCCCGGCCACTGCAGCCTCGACCTGCTGGGCTCCGGCGATCCTTCCACCTCAGCCTTTCAAGTAGTTGGAACTACAGGCACGCGCTACCACGCCCGGCTGATTTTTGATTTATTGTAGAGATGAGGTCTCGCCAAGCTGCCCACGCGGGTCTCGAACCCGCAGGCTCAGGCAATCCACTCACCTCAGCCTCCCAAAGGCGTGGGATGTGTTTCAGAAACAAGAAAAGGGAACCTAGAAGGACTAGGTAAGATGCAAGCAGAATAGTGTGTGAAAATATTGCTGAACATGTGAGTAAATCTAAATATGCTTTGTTTAAAAAATATCTGATGTCTAATATTTGGAGGAAGAAACACAGCTAAATCCAACAACACTAACATGTAAAATGAGAAGAATAAACATAGCTATGGAGTTCTAAGATTATTTTAAAATTCAGGAGGAAGAATACAATATTTGTCCATTTTAGACTCTCTTAGCATAAGTGACATGTTAAATTTTTTAAAATTTCAAAGATACTTTATAAAAAGTAGAAATAGAGTATTGTCCAAACAATAGACAACATAAAAAAATAAAAATACATAAAAAATAAAGAGGATGCATACAAAAGGTAGTATACACAGAAAGCATTATTTAAATAACAGACCTAAGTTTAAAGACAATAAATACAAATGGACCCAGCTCATAAGTTAAAAAAGTAGACCAATAGATTGAATACTTTAAAAAATTCAGCTATATGTAGTTTACAAGAGATATACAAACAATAATGACCAAAAATATTTGGAAAACATGGAAAAATATATATCAGGCAAATATTAGGCCAACAAAAGGTAAATAGAAGGGTCTAAAATACCTATGTTAATATTAGACGAAATTGACTTTTAATACAAAAAGCATATTTGTGGACACAAACCTTCTAGAAATAACACTAAAGTTTCAATTCAACAAGAAGATACAATTCTTAAGTATAATGGATCAAATAAAACTGTTTCACAATTTATGAAGAAAATTTATAGAGCTACAAGGAGAAATGATTAAACCTCCATGATAGAGAAACATTTTAGCACCACTTTCTTAATTACTGTTTGCTCAAGTAGTCAAAAAAGTTTAGAAGATATAGGTAATTTGGATAACACAATTAGCAAGTTTAATCCAATAGACATATATAGAATTCTGCATCTGATAACTACAGAATACAAATACTTTTTGAAACACACAGAACATTTATAAAAATTGTCTATACACTAAGTCATAAAGAAAGAATAAAAAGATTTCAAAGATTTAGTATTGTGCAAAAATATGATAACATTTGTTTTTTAATGGAGGAGGAAAATGTTCAAATTTAAAAATGAACTCTAAAAACAACAATTTCTTTTTTTGAATGCCTGGTTTTGTATTTAACTTCAAGTTTAAGAGTTATATTTTAGAGAAGGCTGAAACACTTACCTGGGAATTGAGATTATGTTTTCATTAAAAATACAATTTGACTATTGAAATATGATACTTATTTTCTAAATGTGCTTTACAAGTGACGAGTAGGATCATTAAAATTGCTTATGTTTGTTCTAATTAATGTGTGGGTGGTTGGCAGGAATTAGAGGTTATTTAATATGTAGTGGTGAGCAATTCAAAACTTCTACAGTTTGAAGATTGCACTATTGGGAAAAACAATCAAGAATAAATTTAATGTGCTTTTTTAAAAAGTCACATCACACACAAAATTTTTAAACTCTAAACGTGTATTTAAGCTCTTTGCATAATATCTTCACCAAAATAATAAAGAGAGAGTTTAAAAACATACGTTTGAAAAAAATGCATATGTATGTATATGTTTCCCAAAAATTGTAAATAAACCTTGGAGATGAAATTGAATTTTATCAATAATGTGAAAGTTGACCTAATTTTGTAAAATAAGAAAAAAGTTATTTAACTAGTTGAATACAGATTTTAATAAAATCAAGATCCTTAAAATTTTCTCTTTCCATTTGTTACCTGACTTCTTGAGCACTTTTTAAAAAAGAAACCAAATATACATAAAAAAGGCAAAAACTATAACTGCATATTTTAATGTTCTAGTATAACTACATGTATACCATATGAAATAGTTCATAAAGACTAATTTTATGCAATTATTGTGGGAGCATTTACACAAATGTAAAGAAGTGAATTCTCCAATGTGATAAGCAAGTAATTAGAAAAACTAAGCCCTAATGTTGGTGGTGTAAATCTCAGTGTAAAATACACTCCTAACTGCAGAATAGGAAGATGCATAGTAAAGATTTTTCAGCCTGTTAGTT
This sequence comes from Cephalopachus bancanus, assembly GCA_027257055.1. Taxonomy (NCBI): domain Eukaryota; kingdom Metazoa; phylum Chordata; class Mammalia; order Primates; family Tarsiidae; genus Cephalopachus; species Cephalopachus bancanus. Next base: position 7,245,227 of record JAPVLO010000009.1, on the reverse strand, counting down.
ATTCTGCCTTGTGTTTGATTGTCTACACTGCCCATGGGATTATTCTTCAATACATTTCATTGTATATTTTTTAAATGAAATGAAGTGTATCAGAATATAAAACAAACAAACAAATAACTTGTAAAACCTTCTATTCATGTCTTTAAATTCAGGCTATCATAGTACATAATTGATTTGGAAAAATGTCAATGTATCACTCATTCTTGTTGGATCATTCATCTCTCAAAACTTCTGTTTTTCATTTATTAGTCAAAAACAAGATTAATATTGCTTACATAGCCACTACTCTTAAAGATCACATGTGTTTCTCAATACTGCATAAGAATTTAGCAAGACCTGATCCTCATCATAGACTATAGTCTGCAAATGGTTCACCTGGAAAAATGCTTTAACAGGAGGAAAAAACCTTAATGTTTCAATGTATCCATTTATCGGCAATAGAAAGCATACCATTTCACAATGCAAGGAAATAGTATTTCAATTCAAGTTTTTATTTGACATTTTGTATGTATTTGATGACATTTTTCTTAAAAAATATTTCTCTGCATTCGTCATAACACCCCATTGGCTGGTAAGTTCTTTTCACCACCTAATTCTGAGTGGGAGAAGAGGAAGAAAAAAACTTTTCAGAGAGACAGAGTTAAAAATACTGAAGTTAACAAAGGAGGTTAAGTTAACAAAGGAGGTTAAGAAAGATGAGACTGAGTGGCTGAGCACAGTGGCTCATACCTGTAATTCTAGCACTCTGGGAGGCTGAGGTGGGAAGACTGCTTACGCCCAGGAGTTCAAAACCAACTGTTTTTACAAAAAAAAAAAACAAAAAACAAACAAAAAAAAAACATTAGCCAGTGTGGTGGCATGCACCTATAGTCCCAGCTACTTGGGAGGCTGTGGCAGAAGATCCCCTGAACCAGGGAGTTTGAGGCTGCAGTGAGCCAAGATGATGCCACTGTACTCAGGACTCAAAAGAAAAAAGAAAGGAAGTAAAGAAAGAAGGAATGAAGGAGGGAGGGAGCAGATGTGATAGAAGAAAAGGAAAAGAGAGATGCTGAAATAAATAAATTCATGACTGAGAATATAAGTAGTATAGAGAAGGAAATAACATAAAGAAATTGCATTCAATATCTTCCTAGTTTCAGCATTATACTAAATGTATAATGAAAATTTCCAGGTTCATCTCTTTTAACTGGAAATGTGCTCTACTCTTAGTTCCATTTCTAAGCCACTATAGGTATTAAACAGCAATTTACATGTGATTTGCATTTTTTTTTTTTTTGTACTTGTGGTTTTGGTAAGTCTTCCAAACCTAATGACTGTTCCTTTGGCCAGCAACATAAATGCTATAATCACACAATTATTGTGCTGGGAACAGTTTAATTCAGCATTTTGTTCTCAACCACAGAACAATTACTCAACAATTTCGGTTAACCAGACTAGCTAGCTGCCTGGAGAGAAAGAGAAATATTCACAAGATCTATTGTCTCACATAAAGGCAGCTACTAGATCTGCTGGAACTTCCTCGTTTTTCTCTGCCTCACTTCTCTTTAGGTTCTTCCACATATCTATCCTAATGAAAATGTGAACTGCAGATATTGCTTTAGGGGCTTTCATTTTTTCAGTTCTTTTCATTATACATTTGTATATTTTTTAAAAGAGCATGAAGTTTTGTGGTATCTGGAAATATAGGCCCTATAGATAAATGTTCTTTTAAAAACATTTAATATAATAGCTAATACAAAGAATGGCAAATTCAAAACTGTAAGCTCAAAACTTTTCCTTACAGCTATCCTATAGTACTTAAAGTGACCATAAAGGCTTCCCAACTGTGGGCAATCTCATTTGTCATTTAAGTTACATGACTTCCTAGCTGTGCAATGGCTTGATTAAACCTCCATTCTATACTTTAAATTTTTAAAATGGAAATGGAGGTAATTAACATAATCATGGCTGTTATATTTTCTTTTTATATTGTTATTTTGTTTAATATTAATTTTACTTTATCAAAAAGGAAAAGTATGGGCTGAGCATATCATTATAGAGATATTTAGAGGTGTAGCATTAAATAATTGATGCACCTGTATAAAATGTATATTGAAACTATCATCTCTCTTGACTACTTCTCTTAGTACAGTCAAGTATTGGACTAGTACTATGCCATACTTTATAGATCTTGAAGATACTCCAAAACAAAGTAGTCTATGGTGAACTGAACCAGAGCACGGCCAAGGGTAGTAGCAGAACAAAGAAAATAGGCAACCCTAAAAGAAGAGGGCCACCTTTTCTCTCCTGTTATTTTTCCTCTTCCTTGTTTCTTCCTGCTTTTACTTTAAGTAGTTGACAGGGAAAAAGGCAGATAATTTACATTTAGAGAAATCTTAACTTACGGCAAACAGGAAAATCATGTTTTTTCCATGTAAAGACACCCTGAAAACCAGAAAAAAGTTCAAGCACAAAGATAATCCCTTAATCAAAAGGTGAAGACAAAGAAGTATACAAGAATTCTGGCAACTTAAAATGTATTTGTCTCTGTCTATATATTTGAATAAACAAGTAAACCTGCATAATGAACATTTGTATACCTAACCCTGAATTGTACCCCACATCTTTTAAATTAAAAATTTAAAAAAGAATAATGTAGTGAAATACATTGATAAGGAATTCTTTACACCTACATCATTCAATCCCTGTAGTATGTTAGTTTACAAGGAGAACATTAAGTACATGGTTTCTCACATTTTTCAAGCTCTAAAAATCTTTTTTTTCTAAATGAAATTTAATATAGACCTCCTAATAATGAAAACTTCATATGAAAAGCTCAGGTTCATCTGCACCTACCAGGTCCTCCATCTTCGTACCATGATCCTACCCCAGATTCTCCCAGAGAAAGTCATGGACCCCATGAGATACTGTCAAAATAATTTGAAACTTGCTGATTTACCATGTGGCTTCATATTATTATTCAATACAAAAACCTGATGATATGATTGATGTAGTAGAAAATATTATGTCTAGTGAACACAATCATGTGTTCACTTACTATGATATCATTAAGTCTATATGTTGTAACAATAAACAAGCCTATTCCAAATTAGGGTGTATCTTCTAAATAAAAATCAAATCAAATATAACAAATTTTATAAATAGTCACAGAATTAATTTCACTTTAAGCATGAAATTCACTTACTATATTGTATAAGTTCCTGGTATAATTTATAATTCTCTAATCCAGGTACTGATGTGAGCTATAATTAGAGAGCAAACATTTGCAGAACAGAGTATAGTCTATAAAAAGATAATGCCAAAATAGTATCAGGTTCTTCTGAATGAATATCACTCAACTTAGTGCAAAATTTATGCTAAAAAGTGGGCCAGATATTCAATTCAGAATGAAAAAAAAAAAAATTGGCTATATCCTTGGCACTTCCTGGTTAATTTGGCTGAGGGCCAATTTTCCAATATTATGACCATCCTGTAGCCCCAGTGAGTGTTTTATTTATTTATTTTTATATTGCATAAAATATCAGCTTAAGAAGGAAAAATGTGAAATGGATGACATATTTTAGAACAGCTTCTCTCCGAATACAAAAATATTCTCCAACTCAAAACTGAAACAAATAGTAGAACTACCAAGCAATGCCAATTGGCGACTCTCTAATGCCATTCAAACTTTGGAAATACTGGGCTCTCAAACTGATTTTAATTATTCAAAAGAAAACTAGGAAATGTTTCAAATATCTATTGCTTTCACAGAAATACAAATTGTCTTTTAAGAAAAGCATATGACATATTTTTTTCTATATCTTATAACATTGCAGTAATGTTCAGTTGTTTCTCTGAGTGGGGTAGTAATGGAAGAGAAAGTTCTCTTCTGTGGTCTTCAAGATTATGCCTCTCAAAAGTTATTATTGATCTACAATAGAAAATATGTGAAAGTAGATATATTCACTACTGAAAACAGCAGGAAATAATTACACTAAATAAAACATAGTTCACTATGTCCAGGTACTTTTCCGTTAGAACAAATTCCAGGAACAAATTAAAAACATTTCTATTGATAGGTGACCTTTATAAGAAAGAGGGCTTCTGGTACGATTTTAGTGTCAAGTTATACATGGACCATCGTAAACTCAATGTGTTACTGAAGATTTACTTCACTGTTTGACATTGGATTTATGGAAGAGATTCTGTGTCTTTTGTACTGAGATTCAATGAGACAGCATTATGACATCCAAATGTTTTCATATATACCATAAATATGCACTAATTACAGTAATACCACTTAACCTCAAAAATTGGGCTTACATGTGTCATCATTAAGGAACAAAACTCACATTTTCAAGGCAGAGTTTTGGAAACTTAAGGCAAAATAATTTATGATCAAATTACTGAAGCTTCTGAAATGCAAGCTGATGTCCAGCAATATTTGAATGTTTATATATAGTGCAAGTTTATATATATAAATATATAGACATATGAACAAATATAAAATACATATATAAATTTATATACAATGTCACATGCATACAGTACATATACACAATATTATACTTAGAAAAGAAATTACAGAATTGCTTTTTTATAAAACTTTTTACAAAAATACTTTTTTGGATGAGCTGATCCTAAAGGAAAACAATGTTTTCATTGACTTAATAAGCCCAACTGCACTTTCAACAAGCAAAGAACTCATAGAATTTTAAATATATCTAAATTCTTCCATAATAATTTGAGCCTGAATATTTAGAGTCTGTTTTTCAACATGAGTCATTCATTCACAGAAGCCATGGATCCTATGGTTGGCTTATGTTACCACTACAAATTAGCAGTCACACAGTAAAGAGCTTATATAATTGCAATGGTCCATATCCAGTAAAACTACCTAAACACAAGGAACAATGGGCTCAGTCTATAATAATTGAGAAAGAACCACTTACAGCTCAGACTACATTTGACCATCTCTACAATAATGAAAATGAAGCATGGGGGACTGTTTCCTCTGTTTCAGTGTGTTATTCAGTATGCCAGTTCACTTTTCAAAATTTCATTTTTACAAAAAAGTTTTGTGTTGTGCCTTCATCAGTCTGCCACTGGTAACTTTTCACATATTAGCATCTACCCTAGAATACTTTAGACAACAGTATTAGTTCAGTCTGTGCTTTCCATCCAATTCTGATTTTTATTTATTTATTTATTTTTTATTTTTATTTAGAGAGACAGGGTCTTGCTCTGTTACCCAGGCTGGAGTGCAGTGGTGTGATCATTACTCACTGTAACCTCAATCTTCTGAGCTCAAGTGATCATCCCATTTCATCCTCCTGAATAGCCAGGATTACAGGCACACATCACCATGTCCTAGCTATTTTTTTTTCTTTGAAAACACAGGATCTTGCTACGTTGCCCATGCTGTCTCAAACTTGTGTGCTTAGGTGATCCTCTGGCTTCAGCCACCCAAAGCATTGGTATTACAGGTATGAGTCATCATGCCCAACGTAAATCCTGATCATTCTTTAAGAACAGGTGGACCTTTGGGTCCCAAACATATGCAGAGGGGGCCCCCCCAAAATGGAATTTATTCTTACATATTTAAACTTCAGTCACCTTCAAAGTACTCTCCGTTTGATACAATACACCTATTAAAATGCTTTTCCACTGCTCAAAATAGTTTTTGAACTTGTCAATTTTGATGCCTTTTAGTGCTTCTGCCATTTTTTTGTTGCACCTCTTCCACATAAACAAAACATTTTGTTTTGAGGACTTTTTCATCCAGAGAAACAAAAAAAAGTCACTAGGGGCAAGATTGGATAAATAGAGAGGTGGGGGACAGGGTCATGCAGTTTTTGGTCAAAAACTGCTGAATACTCAGCTCAGTGTGGGCAGGTGTGCTCCTGAATCACTCATGAAATGGGAAAACGCATCTAAAAACAAATTCCCTGAAGACAACGATGTTAGGTGGTACCCTGATGTCGACGGGTTCCTAGAACACTTACCTAGTGGGGGAAGCTTACAAGGGGTCCACCCTCCAAAAGGTAATTCTGTTTTTTGGGGGATTCCCCTCATAAACTGTTTTTATAGATCTGTTTGGCTACAATTATGCAGATGCTGTACTTGCATCTTTCTTACAAATGCATTTTACAAGGTTCTTTGGTGCTGTGAAGTAGAATGACTTGACATCACCAATTCAACAATACAATGATATAGTTCTCATCTCAATTATAATGTGATATTTAGTCACCTCTAATACAAAGCTGCACTTAGAAAATTATTTTTTAGACATATGACAACATTAATGACAAGTTTCCAACTACACTATATCATTAAATAATCAGGAAGTAACATCTTCAGTTAATCAAATGGTTTTGATACACTCTCGGTATTGGAAACACTGCAAGATTTACATTTTATTTGAGCAATTTCAGTGAGCAACAAGAACAGTAACTTGTTCTTCCAGCATAAAATAATTTCATTGGATTCATTGGCTAAATAATAATAATAATGATAATACTTTTTAAATAGTAAAGTGGGAGTGGATATAAAGTTACATGAATGGTGTAACTAGTATCTGTAACTTGTGGTTTCCTGGGTTTTACATTCTATACCTCATTCGGAACCTAATTTATTTTCCAGTAGCTTGAGCAAGTTCTCAGGAGATCCTCTGTTAAAATACTGCCCAAGTAATTGCCATCAATTGGGTCTTACTTTTGCCATTTTTAGTACAAATAATACTACCATTAACTAGAAAAACACCTAGATATACCCACAATAATATAAACATCAAATATATGTATGAGACTATAAGATTTATGAGGTCAGGAATTATGTCTCTCTTGTTTACAATTTTATCTTTTCCATTTCAAGGTATACCTGAAAGAGTAGGTGTTCAATAAATGTTTGCTGAATATTCATTCAACAAACAAAATATTCATTCAAAAGACCAGAAAGTTTTGTACCACTTTCCCCATCTATTCATACTGTATAAACATATCTTCCAGAAAATTATTATCTGACAGAAATTCCTATGCTAGTATAAGCTCATTTTTTTTTTTGTCTTCCATGTATACTGAAACAGCTCTTTCATATACAGTATTTGATGGTTGCTACAAAGTCAATATCAGTATATATTTTTTCAGGCCACCTAGAGCTCATTTCTTTAATCTTTTTTTTTTTTTTTTTTTTTTGAGTTGGACTCACTCTGTCACCCTGACTGGAGTGCAGTGGCCTCTGCTGGTCACTGCAGCTTCGACCTGGTGGGCTCTGGCGATCCTTCTGCCTCAACCTTCTGGGTAGCTGGAACTACAGGCGCGCCCTACCACAACCGGCTAATTTTTTTGATTTATTGTAGAGATGAAGTCTTGCCAAGTTGCCGAGGCGGGTCTTGAACCTGTGGGCTCAGGCAATCCACTCATCTCAGCCTCCCAAGCGCTGGGATTACAGGCTGAGCCACCGAGCCCGGCTCTTTAATCTTTCTTAATGCTTAAAAGTTTTTTGCTTTCTCTTCTCCAACTATTTCGACTACAGCACTGTCCTACAGGTACAACGACACTCCTACAAAGGTGATAGTTTCAAATATCTAAGTAGTATATGTATTATTATTTTACTGTTGCATATGCTTTCAAAACCAAGTTTTTAAAAACTTGACACACTTGATGTCTGTCTGTTGCTGAGCTTAAAATCTTCCATGGCTCAGGAATGCTTCCGTCTTCATTCATATCCTAGTATTCAAAAACTGCTTATTTACTTTTACCCCTGTATATACACTGCCATATTACCTTGATTATCATTGACTATACTTCTTCAATTCATCTAAGTCATTTTGAATTCTAATTCAGTCTCTGGAGTTCTCATCTATTTCCATGCTTTTATTGTCAGATAAAACTTCATAAGTGTACTCTCCATCACATCATTTAGGTTGTAAGTCTTTATCCCAGCTCTCAATAATACACATTAAATACATCACCTCTTAGGCTTTTTTTGCTTTCTCATGATAGGAAGATGAGAACAGTGTAGAAAAAGAAAAAGGCATTGCTAAGGAGGCACATAGAGAGAGAGAAACATGAGAGGTGAGGATGAGGAATAGAGGATTTGGAAATATATTGTATATCCTAGTGACCGGTAAATAATTTTACATAGGGAGAGAGACATTTAAATAAAAAAAGATACACTTAAGACACATTGCCAGCACTGAGGCTGTCTGTAAAAAATCCTTTCTCAGATTTATACAGATACATTCAATTTCTTATCGATATGGTTTTTTTCATAGGAACCTCAAATTCAACATCAATAAAGCAGTCATTTTCCTTGTGAAATCTGTTTCTAACCTATGTAATTACTATCTCAAGTTGGGCCACTTCATCTATCGAGAAACTCGACAGAGTAACTCCTACTTATCTTTTCTTTTCTTTTTTTTTTGAGTTGGCCTCTTACTCCGTCACTCCGGCTGGAGTACAGTTGCAAGCTCACGGCCACCCCAGGGTCGAACTGCTGGACTCCAGCGATCCTTCCATCTCAGCTTTCCAAGGAACTGGAACTACAGGTGCGTGCTACCACGCCCAGCTAATTTTCTGATTTATTGTAAAGATGAGGTCTCTCCAAGTTGCCCAGGCTGTTCTCGAACCTGTGGGTTCAAGCAAACTTCTCACCTCGGCCTCCCAAAGTACTGGGATTACAGGCTTGAGCCACCGCGCCCGGTCAGCCCACACATCTTTTAACATTCAGTTCAGGCATCACTTCCCTGACCCTCAAGTCCTTATTCATGCCCATCTCTTACTAATTTGGAGGAAAAAGTATATCAGCATCATTTCATTTATCATATTGAATTACAATGAAAATATTTGGTTAAAAGCTAATACTGGAAAATATAAAGTAAATTCATATTTGGCTATATGCCAGAATTGGCCTTAATGGCAATCAAATTCTATTCTTCAACTTTCCATGTTACACACATTCTTTAGCTCCTGAATCCTGATTCTTGTCTTTCTCTCCTACTTCCCAGAATAGGGAAGGGAACATACCCTCCCAATGAATTATAATTACTCATTTCTCTGTTTTCCAACTCGGCTGAGTATATTGCGGGCAGAGCTCAGAGTACAGTAGAATCAATAAGAGTTGATAAAGAGTTTTAAGCGTGGTATAGGCTCTTTCTTCTAGAAGGGAAATTTGGAGAGACAGGCCAAAGGCAAGTAGGCCAGTTGGAAGGGTATTGAATGACCATGTGAGGGAGGATACAGGCATGAGACAAGCAATAGGAATGGGTGCAGCAAGATCCCTAAATTCTTATATCATACCAGTATTTTCTATCTTGTTTAGATTGTCATAATTCTAGCCTCCAAATACATATGAATATATAAATGTGTGTGTGTGTGTATTTTTTCCTAGAAACCTCACCTGGTTTTAGTTAAGGCTGTATTAATTCACAGAATAAAGTAGAGAGTATTCTTTCTTTTCCCATGGTCTGGAAGTGTTTATGATTGGAAGTATCTATTCTTTGAATATTTGGTACAACTGATGTACAGAGTATAAAACTGTCTGAACCTAGTGTTTCTTTGTAGGAAGACTTTAAACTACTAAGTCAATCTATGTAATGGTTATGAGGCCACTTAAGCTTTCACTTTTGTAGTTAGACAGTTTCCATAATTTTTACTTTTCCTAAGACCTTGTCTATTTTATGTTTAAAATGATTATTATCAAAAGTTATACATACAGTTCTATTATTTTCTTTTAAATCTTTGCTATAGCTGAATTTGTCTTCCTTTTCATTTTTGTATTTTTTTTGTATCTTCTTTTTTCATTAGTGATAAAGCTCACCAAATATTTGTCTATTGTACAAGCACCTATGCAATTACATAATCCTTTGACTATAATAGGACTGTGTATTATATATGGTTTTTAGTTTATAAATTCCTCTAGTGCTTATTATCCCTTCCTCCTAGTTTTTTAAATTTTGCCTATTATTATTTCTTTAATTTCTTAATTTCTTTAATTTCTTTAATTTTCTTTCCTTACTCATAGGTAAGAACCTGGTATTAAATAAAAGGGACTATTTCAGCTATATGCCAAACTTTTAGATAGTAATTATCACCAGTAAGTTCTCAAAACTCTTTTTCTTTTATAAGTTCCCATTCCCCCCCTCCCCCAAATTCTTTCTTTGCCTAGTGATCATTTAAAAGATCATTTATCCTTTCTAAATATTTGGGGTTTTATTTCTATTTTGGTTGATTACTAGGTTAATTACATTATTGTCAGTAAGCACTGTATAATACCCCATTCTATAATAATTGTTGAGACTTGGTTTCTGACCTTGAAATATAATCAGTTTTTAAAATTTATACTGTATATGTGTGTGTATGAGAAGAATATTTATCTTCTAAATACTGAATGAAGGGTTACAAAAATTTCTATTTGATCAAGCTTTCCATTTTTTTTCAAATGTTATATGTTTTTAACAACACTGTATCTACTTGACCTCCCAATAATTTAGAGAGAGGCATGGTAAAGTTTTCCACAATGTTTTACACTTTCTCCCTATAGTTCTATCAGTTAGGCATCATATAATATGAGGATAGTTTATTAGACACCTTCTAGTTTAAATGATAATATTTTCCTGGTAAGTTAAATTTTTTGTACCATTGTGTTGCAGCCCTCTTTATTCCTAGTAATAATGCCTTTGACTTAAAGTCAATTTTTTCAGGTATCAATGTAGCACATTAACTTTCTTTAGACTGGTATTTGCCTATTATGTCTTTTATTGCTTTGACCTTCAAACTTTCCATTTCCTTGTGCTTCCTTGTATTTCTTTCAGTAATAGCATTGAGGCAGTTTTATTTTTAACTTGATAAACTGTTCAAGCTATAAATATTTACTTTAATTACTTACATATTTTGAACTTGTTTTACCAACTAACTTCATGTTTTCCATTTGCCCAGTTTTTAAAAAATGCTTTTCCTTACTCTTTCTTGATGTTTATTATAATTATTATAGAGTTTTGGGGTTGTTGCTCTGTTTTGTCTTACTTTTTTTCCTGCCATTGGTTTAGGGGTTACACATTTTGTTTTCTTTTGAGAATCACCCTTGAAGATTTACCATTAAGTTAGTTAAAAAAAAACAAAAACTGAAGTTAATATTGTATATTAACCCCCTATTAAAAGAACATGAAGATGATCTAGTTCTAATCATTGCCTCCTGACTTGTATGTTTTCATTTCTCCAATGCCTTTTTCAGTCATATAATTATAAATTATAATTTTTATAGAGACTTGGATATATTAAAATGTTTTAAAATTTTGTTCTCATTCAACCTTGCACCTCTAATTTTCATTTTCCTTCTTCTGAATTGCATCTTTTAGAAGATCATTTAGTAAAGACCACTTTAGCTTTTACAAAAATGTTTTGATTCTCCTCTTAGTTTTGAAAGATAAATTCGCTGTGGCTCTCTGCTTTACGCTAATAGCTACCTTTTCTTATCATATTATTTCATAGACTCCTGGCTTCCATTATTATGTTTGAGATGTCTGTTTGTAGTCTACTTGTCAGATTTTTAAAATGATCTACCTTTACCTGACTGCTTTTAAGATCATGTCCTTTGGTATTCTGCATCTTTAAACAATATGTCTATGAGTGACTTTTTTTCTAATTTACACAGCTTGAAAATACTGTACTTCATATATCTAGACTCTTCTATATTTTCTCAGTTCTGAAACACTTTCAACTACTGCACCTTTAAATATTAACTCTTTCCCATTATCTCTCTTCTCTTATACTGGGACTTTAGTTATATATTTAAAACTTCTCAATCCATCTTCTACTTCTTTTAAGCTCAATTTCCTATTTTTAAAATCTGGGTTTCTCTGCAATCTAGTTAATTTCTGCAGATTTCTCATCCAATTGATGAATTCTCTCTTCAACTGTATCCTCAGGGGCTTACCCCATCCAGTAAAATTAATTGTTTTGGAATCAGTTTTATAGAGCTGTAACTTATATACAATAACACAACAAAAGTTGCAGGCTTTATGTTAAAAATGCAGAATTTGGATAAATGTATATAATAATATAATCACCAACAACCCAATCACAACATACAACAATTCCATCACCCTTTACTTCTACCCCTTTTGATGTTATTCCCTTCTGTCTAATCCACAACAACAACCAATTAGCTTCTTATCACAATAGTTTGCATTTTAGAAACACAAATGGAATAATACAATATATAATCTTTTGTTTCTGGCTCATTTTGCTTTGCATAATGCTTTTTAGCTGTATCCAAGCTTTGTGTATGTAAGTAGTTAGCTCCTTTTAATTAGCTCCTTTTAATGCCTACTAGTTGCATTAAATAAGGATGCATGTTTGTGTGCCATCCTTACATCTTTTATCAAAATTCTGTCCAATCCTTTTGCCCATTTTTGTTGAGTTACTTCTCTTATTGTTGAGTCTAAAGAGATCATGATATTTTCTGAAACAAGGTCTTCACAGATACATATTTTATAGATATGTTCTGTTAGTCTGTGGCCTGTTTTTTCATTTTCTTTATAGTGTTAAAAAATCAGCAAAAGGTTTTAACATTGGTGAAGTTCAACATATTTTTATGTTTTTATTTTATAGTTAGTGTTTTTTAGGGGGATGATATTTAATAATCTTGATCTAACCTAAGCTCACTAAAATAGTATTCCTATATTTTCCTTTAGATGTTTTATAGTTTTAGCTCAGATTTTGGTCTATAGATCCATTTCAGTTAATGTTTGTGTATGATGTGAAACAATATTTGATATCATTTGTTTGCATATGGATATCCACTTGTCCCTAACCATTTTAAAAGATGTTTTCCTATTGAATTGTCTGAATACCTGTGTCAAAAATCAACTGAACATACATTTATATGTTTTTTTATGTGTATGTGTAGTTCCACCGATCTGTACATCTGCCATTATGCCAGCACCACATTGTATTATCATAGCTTGAAAATAAGCTAAAATCAGAAAGTGTAAATCCTCCAACTTTGCTCATCACCTTCACAAATGCTTTAAATCTCTATAAATATTTTTTTGTGTGTGAAAGCAGAGTTTATTGAGAGGACAGAAAAGCTCCCACAGTGGGAGGGGACCCAAAAGGGTTGCCTGAATCTCTATAAAAATATTAGAATTGGCTTGTCAATTACTACAAAAAAAAACATGCTTTGATTCAGAAGACATTGACTCTAATGATAAATTTGTGAAGAAGTAATATCTTAAAACTACTGAGTCTTCCAATCCATAAATGTGGCATATCTCTCCATTTCTTTAGGTATTCTTTAAATCCTTTCAGAAAAACATTTGGTTGTTTTCCAATTCTTGCATATACTTTTTGGTAAATTTATTCCTGAGTATTTAATATTTTTAATAAAGTTTTAAATGCTTTATAAACATTTCAATTTCTGATTTTTGTTAGTATAAAACATAATTTATTCTAGATATAAATTATTTTGTGTATTGACTTTATATCCTGCATCCCAGCTAAACTCACTAGTATTTTTTTAAATAGATTCCTTAGAATTTTCCACATAGATAATCCTACTATTTGTGAATAAAGACAATTTAGTTTCATTCATCTGAATGCTTTTTATTTTTGTTGATTTACTACACTGGAGGCTCCAGCACAATGACGAAGAAAGATCTTAAGAGTGGGTAATATTTGGGGGAAAATGTTCAATATTTCAACACTAAACATGAGAATAGTTACAAGTTTTTTGTAGAAATCCTTTATCAAATTGAGAAAATTTCATTCTATTACTAGTTTGCTAAGATGACTTGATTATGACTAAGTGTTGAATTTTGTAAAATGCTTTTTTGCATACATTAAAATGACTATTTTATAATAGATTAATAAATATTATATAAATTATTTTATTAATCTAGTGAATTATATTTTAGGGGGATGATAAACCAACCAAGTATTTCCAGTAAAAATACCACTTAATCAAAATGTTTTATCCTTCTTATATATTGCTGGATTCAGTTTGCTATAATTATTAGAAATTTTGCATCTATAATGGTGAGAAATACTACTCTTTAAATTTTCTTGACATGTCCTCACATGGTGTTGGGAGACAATCATTCCTCTTCTATGTTCTGAAAGCTTGAAAGAATTGGTATTATATATATTTGTTTGTTTGCTTTTTGTTTAAGTATCTGATATAACTAACCAATGAAACCATAAGGGCCTGCAAGATTTTTGTGGAAAAATTTTTAAGTGAAAATTACATTACTTTTACAGCATAGAGGTATTCAGGGTATAGATATCTTCTTGAGTGAGCTTTTGTAGCTTGTCTTTCAAAGAAGGAATCTATTACCTCTAAATTGTTAAATTAATGGGTATAGGGTTTTGCATAATAGTCCTTTGTTGTTTTAGTTTGCAGAATCTGTAGTGATGACCTTTTTCTCATTCCTGCAATTTCTAATTTGTGTCTACTGTTTTTCCCTGTACAGTCTAGTTAGAGTTTTATCAATTTTATTAATATCAAAGAACAAACTTTTAAATTCACATTTTTCTTTTATTTTTCATTTTTAGTATTACTGCTCTTTTATTTTTACCTTTGGGTTTAATTTTCTATGTTCTCTTTCTAGTTTCTTAAGGTGGAAGCTTAGTGAATTGATTTTAAGCATTTCTACTTTTCCAAAAATTCTTTAATGCTGTACATTTTCCTCTAAGCACCGTTTTAGCTATCACAAATTTTGAATGTTATGTTTCATTTTTATTCAGTTCAAGATATTTTCGAATTTTTCCTGTAGCTTTTTCTTTGACCCATGGGTTATTCAGAAGTGTATTGTTTATTTTCCATATAAAATGGAATTTTCCAAATATTGTGGAAAATTAATGAAATATATAACCACAATTATGAATGTATCTTTTTCTCTTGTTAATTTTGAATTTTAGCTTTCATTTTGTTATTTGAAGGTCTGTCATTAGGTAGACAGACATTTGTGATTTTTATTTCTCTTGATGAACTGCCCAATTTGTTATTATAAAATAATTTTTGATATCCTTGATAATATTCCTTACTTTATGAAATCTACTTTGATACTAATATAGTCATTCCAGTATTTTTTGATTGGTGTTACTTAAACTTAGTATATTTTTTTCCTGATCCTTTGTTTTAACCATGTGGCTTTATATTTAAAGTGGTTTCCTACAGACAATATATAGGTAGGACCTGCATCTTGCTTTTTTTTTTTTTTAAACCTAATCTGACAATATCTGATTTTTAATTAGTTTGCTAAGATAATTTATATTAAATATGATTAATGACATAGTTGGGAGTAAACCTAAATCTTACTCTTTGTTTTCTAATTATCCCATTTGATGTTTGTTCCCTTTTTATCTTTCTTCTCTTCTTTTAGATTAAGTTTTTATAATTACATTTTATCTCCATTATTGGCTTATTGGGTATTTCTTTTTGTTTGCTTTGAATGGGTGCTTTATTATTTACAGAATACTTTGTTTAACTTATCACAGTCTATTTCAAATGGTGCTACACCACTTTACATACAGTATAAAAACATTACAATAATTTTTCTCTGTATGAATGTGCATTCTATCTCTAGCTGCTTTTAAGCAGTTTATCAGCAATTTGGCCATGTCACACTTTTGTCTGGAGTTCTTTGAAATTCTTAGATATATATGTTTGGAGTTAATATATGATTTTTGGATATTATTTCTTTAAATGTTTTTTTCTGCATCCCTCTTTTTTCACTCCAGTTCACTGATTCTCTATTTTTCATCAGTATTTTTTCTCTCTGTTTTTATTTTTGAATAGTTTTTATTGTTGTGTCTTCATATGCAATAATCTCATCTTCTGCACTTTCTAGTCCCATCTGGTATTTTTTAAATCTCAGATAATGTACTTTTCATCTCAAAAAGTTCAATCTGGGACATTTTTATAGCTTCCATTCACTTCTTCATCCTGCCCTTGAACATAGTGAATATATTTGTCACAGCTATTTCAACATCTTTGTCAACTAATTCTAACATCTGTGCCATTTTTGGTTTGATTTTCACTAACTGATTTTTCTCCTGATTGTGTGTTATTTTTTTCTTACTTCTTTATATGCATGCTAATTTTTGTTAGAATGACAACATTTCGAATTCTGCCTTTTTATTTGTAATCTCTTTAATTTGGGGTTTGTTCTGGAATGCACTTTATTCTCTTGAAAACAGATTGATCCTTTCAAGTCTTACATTATGTCGTTAAGGTCAGGTCTAGAATAGTTGTTAAACTAAAATCAATTTGGTTCAACAACCAAGGCAATACCCCTCTTGAAGATTCAACCTGATGTTGTATATGTTAGGAGTTCTTCTATTCTGACTGGTGGAAACACAAAGTATTCCTAGACCCATGTGAGAACTGGGGATTATTGTTCCTTCTAGCTCTTTCCCAGAGGTTCCTTACCCTGGCTTCTGTAGTTTATATACACATACATTGATCAATATTCAGCAAAGATCTGATGGACATTCTAGAGAGTTAAAGAGTCAGTCTCTCTTTCTCTTTCTCTGCAAAGCTATCCTCCTCAGTGCTTTCTTCCGCAAATATATCTATTTACCTGCCTTGACCTCCCTGAAAACCGATGTCTGTTATGTCAACTCAGAAAGACTGCCAAGTTTTCTGCGTGGGTTCCTCCTTTCTCCAGACAGTGAAGACGCAGGCATTCATTGTGAGCTCTTCTCATTTGTTGCCCTTTTCTCAGGGAACAGTGAACAACCTACTGTCCAACTGGTTTTTTAGTTGTTTAAGTTGGCATGATTAATCTGGTCCCTACACTCCTATCATGGTTGGAAGAAGAAACTAGAAAACATCCACTTACTGAATTTTTTATTTCAATTATCATAGATTTTACTCTTATTCAACTTTTCCCCAAACATTCTTGTTAATTTTTGAGAGTTTTTTGACTTTTGGTGTGTGATTTCATAGTTTCCTAAGCATTTCATGCATGTTTGACTTATATTGTCTATGTGATACTTCCAATATCTGAAGTCCTTGCAGTGATGATACTAACTACTTGAGTATTTCTGTGGCTCTTATTTTTATATATTGCTTCTTTGTGTGTTTTGCAATTTTTAATTTTGAGTGTATGTTTCCTTAATTTTACTTTGTGATAATCTTGGGGAATGGAAGTAGAGATACTTTCCTTCAGAGAGAGTTTGTTTGGTTTCTGTCAGGTTTTTAGGGATACAACTAAACTTGAACTATTACTTTGGTAGAACTTATTTTTTAAATGGTTGATGCTCTCCTTTACAAGGACCCTATAGAAGGATTTTTCTTCCTAGACTACTGATGCCATGCTTGGCCATATGACTTTCTGTGGCCTATAAAACATGAGAGGAAATGATGGGTGTAACTTCTGAGAAAAATTTTAAAAGCCATTGCATATTTCTGCTATAATCTTTTTTTCCCCCTTGCTGTCAGATTATCATATCCCAGACCAGAGCTGCTCTTTAAGCCTTGATCTTGGATTGAGGAGAACGTGGAACAACGCTGCTGCTGACACAAAACAGACTTATTATGAGTGAAATTTATATGTCTAAGATTTTATCTTTTTTTGTTGTTGTTACTGTAGCATAACTTAGTCTAAGCTTAATAAGGAAGTTTTATGTTAAGCTCTGCAATCTTATGGGTGAGCTAAAGTTTATTCTCTGATTCTAATGTTGATATTAGTATTTGATCCCAGGGCAAGCTCAGCTTTTGTGTTAGCTTATAGTGTAGTCTATGGTCTAGACTCATCTTAAACATTTGTCTTTCTTATTTTTATCTCTTGAGACCTTTCCTTTAATTCTCAAAAGAGCAGAAATGCATCAAAAAGCATTTTAATCCAGAAACTAGTTATTTTATCCAGTTCAAAGAGTCTTTGAGCATTTGTCCACAATGCCACAAGTAAAAGCCTTACAATTTGGGGTCTGGGGAGCAAAAATTGAACATACTTTCCTGGTCCTAAGAATTCTAAAAAACTCTTTACCTCGGGTGGTGGTCACTGCAATTTTAAAAGTTAAAACATGGCAAAACAGGTAAGAACAATCAAATTTCTCCTTTATGATGTAGAGAATAAGTTAATAGCTTTTATAAAAATGTAAACAAGAATCAAGGTGACAGAAATTATTCAAACCAAATATAGTATGAAACTAGATTACCCCCCAAATAGAGAACTGCCTACATTAGTTCTTACTTAGTCCACTGTGGCAATTTATGTATCATTAAATGTTTTTATTCTGTTGATAGCTAATACAAGTCCCAAAAGCCTCAAGTAGTAACATATATATATCTTAGCCTTATACATTTTTATGAAGAATATAAAGGTTTAAAGTTTAAAATGTATTATTTTCTCTCAACTATTTTCATTTATTATGTCTATAATTTCAGTCTGAATAGATATTTGAATTACCTCAAGGTATCTGGAGTGGTCTCTTTAGGTTTGTCAGTTACAGTGCTTAATCACTGTAATTGTAATTTTATTTTAATTTGATCTAACTTTCCCACCACTCTGAAAAGAAATTGTGGCAATGCTTACTGCATGCTTGTATTTGTGGCATAGCAACCACGTTTTCTTATCTCCAATGGATCTAGCATATCTGAAAATCACAAATAAACCTTTATCAACAAAAACTGGAATTGTGGAGTCTCTTGAAAACTTTTTTTAAAAAATAAAAAGCACCCCTTTCTTAATATGTGGCTACATTTTGTGTTTGTAAACATTACTTACCCTTCTCTTCAAAATCTTTTTCTCTCTTCAACATAAACATAGTAACGGATAACTCATACATAGAAAAATTAAACTATTACATGAGTTGGTTATTTTTATAAACATGATTATGGTCAAATACAGCCTTTGTATCTCATCTTGGACAAGTATTTAGAATTAGCAACTCATTATTAATTCCTTCAACAGTGGCTATTGGTTTCTTATCAGTCAACAATATTATTGTGTAATTATGGATAATGTAAATAGGACTTTTAATAGAGGTTATAGTCCAGTGAAAACATTTTTAGGTCCCCTAGCAAAGGTGGGTTTGTACTGATATGCAAGCCCCTCTCAACATCCTAGCGATCTACACCAGTTCCATTCAACCATTACCACTGATCAGTGGGAGCACCTGGCAGGTAGAAAACAAAAGATTTTCATATTCTCTTCCATTTCTCCTCTATTTCTCTGTGTTGTCATATATCTTTTCTCCAACCCGCAAACAAACGAAATTATACCAATCCTTAAAAATATTAAAAATTGGCATTTGGTATCTAATCACTGGATAAAAATGAACATTATCCATGAGTATTCTAGTAGCAAACAGTAACTATATATAGGTGATAGGAAGAAAAATGAAGAAAGAGTTACTTCATGTAATACACAGCTGAAAATCTAACTCAAGTCTCTTGCTTTTGGTATGGTTGAAACAAATTAATGTATTCTAATTTTATCTGTTAAGCATAATAATACATGTCTTCAACAGTTTTTATTAAATACATATTTCAGGATTCTTGTATTTAGTGCTGGCACTGCAATACTAAATAATATAAAAGACTAATTGTACCTCAGCTGAAGATCAGGAGTTTGAATCTTTTTAAAGTTCTCTCTTAAATATAACAACTAATTTAAGACAATTTATACCTGAGTATATATTCATTTCTAGGTCTCAAAAGACTCCCCCTAAACTTTACCAACTAAAAGGTCAAATCTATTTTGATTCATACTCATCAAAGTTGGCTATTTAATTGAGTGGTAGTAGTAACTAATTATATTTGGACATGAACCAAATGAAGCTATTTGTTCATTAAAACTAGAGAAACCATATTTTACTTTGACTGAAAACAACACTTAAATATTAACTCCTGCTGATATCAATCGGAATCCTGAATAGAGTTCAAGCACAGTCTTTGGCCCTGGCATTAATCCTATGTCTCCTGAAATGATAAGAAAACAAAAACAAAAAACTTTTGATAGGATGTTACATGAACAGTAAAATCCCAGATTCTGTATCATTTTGACAGGCATAAATTAAATACCACCAGTGAGTTAAACTTATTATGAACAGAAATGAACCAAAAAGCAAAAGCATGCCTGTGCACGTGTGTGTGTGTGTGTGTGTGTGTGTGTGTGTGTATGCACGAGCACATGCATGTATGTTTGTGCATGAAGTGATCAAAAATAATTCATTCATCTTTTCTAATCTATCAGAAAAGATTAAAATGAGTGCAAGCTTTTAGAATTTCTCACAGATATCAAAACCTTCTTATTATAATTTGCAATTGTCCATGGGTAACTGCACATTCATTTGAATTCCTGAAAGACTGAATCTTGTAAAGAGAACAAGATGGGCCCATATTAAAACTTTTAATGACTTTAGTAAAAAAAGGTGGAACTTTGCAGCCAGCTGGCTCCATACCGAAAGCCAGGCTGCACAGCTTGAACTTAAAGCTATCTTAACATAATGAATAAGTGCCAATAATTAGCATATGTAGTGTGAACAGGTTTGCTGGCACAAGCAAGTGAAAAACTCCAAGGTAAAGTTATTATTAGGGAGTAATTAGCTCTGTGAAGTAAATGAGTGAAACAATAGCTGCCAGCACTGACAATATGGCTAACATCTGACTATGTGGAAGATAACATTGTAAAGTATTGCTCCCTGAGCTAGAATCTGTTAATAACCATATGTTAGTGTAATTAATGCAGAGTCTTTCTGACCTGTTGTCACATAAGAACAATACTTTCTTGGAAACATTCAAACAGGCAGTCCCACACTCTGGGTAAGAAATAATTGTGAAAGTTGCTTACAAACAACGCCTACATCTTTTTTTTTAAAGGAAAAAAGAATCAGTGAGTGAAAAGCTGAAGGACAGAGAAAGAGATGAGGTAAAATTGTTTCCTGTCTGACATTCCAGACACTAAGAAGTCAACTGCAGTGGAATGAGGTGACTGAAATTCAGTACGTATTTGGACAGACTAAATTAGGGACAAAGTAATTCTTCATATAAAATTTTTGAGCTGCATACCATAGGATTCCCCTTCATTTCTCAGGGGAAATACACACACACACACACACACACACACACACACACACACACACACACACACACACACCAGGATACAGTTTGAGAAATACATCAAAGTAATTTTAAGTTCCAATACCAGTAAGTGCCTCTTGCTCCTAAATCTTAACTTCTCATGAACAGGGAGTTCATCTTATTCATCTTTTTATTGTCTATGAATGTTAATAGTATCTTGTATAGTTTGGTAAGTTTTGATTAAATGTATAGGACATTTTTGGATTCTCACCAATTTTGGCCACACAACTACAAGTAGATTAATATGATGTGATTTCTAAAACGCAGCCTTAGATGATACCACAATAGATAGCAGTAGACAGAACATGGCTTTTTCCACTAAATAATTATAATTACTCTTCCCCTTCTGCTTCCTGTTTTTCTCTTTTACATTTAATACTTCACAGTTCCAATACTTCCAGTTCCCCCTCTTCTACTAATGTTTTTGCAACTGAGTAAAGTTTTTATTATTTTAAAAGTGCTTTCATAAACAATATTTCACAATTATGGCTTATGCCTACAAGTTTGTTAATGATCATCTTTCTATTAGTGGTGATAAGACTAATAGCCATATTTTAACCTGAATTGAATACCAAAAAAATCGGAGAATTGCCATTAGTAAGTGCAAAATATACAAAATCAGTTCTTCTGCCTTATTTTGTCAATTATGGATACATATTTTATTAAGAATCTACAAGGACATTCTCATAGAGTCATGACCTTAAGGCATTAACAGAGTCAGGCTCTGTAGAATACTTCTTTCTACTAGTTTGTATGATTCTACAAATAATAAGATGAGGACAATTGATAATGACACCTCACAAAGTGACCACTATTATTATACTTTGCATGACATATTAATTCAACTGAAAGAAATTTAAAGAAATCTCAGGACCACTTCCTCCATGAGAGTAATGAAATAAAAAAAATTAATGATAGTGTATATTTAGTTTTGGCTATATGCATGCATATACACGCATATATGCACACACACATACCTACTATATACATTTTACTTCTTGTCAAAGAAGAGACTAGAAGGCATTCATAGCATTTATTAGTTACACTTACTTGTAAATAACTATTAGTGATGTATAATCACTATGAAAATTCAGTTAAATATACATGTTTGATATACTTTCATGATCACTAATTATTATATCCCATACTATTCTAAAATTGTATATTACAAATATAAAATATGTTACTTTAACATTTCTGGGTTTTGGCTAAATTTAATTTACCTTGAATATTCTGCCTTTTCCAACTAAACTTCTCAAATACAGCTCGTGATGCAGAAACACTCATAGGCTAATTAAAAAGCATTTCATACAATATAAGATAAAATGTGGCCATGTTAATCTATTCCTGGAGAAAGTTTGATAACTTTCTAATCTCAGCTGTATTAAATCTTGATAATAAAAGAAAGTCTGAGATTTAATGGCAGCTTGTTAGTAACTTTTTCACTCTTTTTAGAGGAGTAGGTTTCTTTTGCAACGTTTAATACTTCACAGACTAAAGTGGCCAAGTAAAAGAGCACTGCACGTTTGAGATCTCGCACATTCATCTTCTCACTAAACATCTGTTTAAGGCCTGTGTGATCTACCTGTCAGCACTGGTGATCCATAAAGTGTTTGAACCTCCTGTCACAAACCTCTGAGCTGGTTTGATCAGAGGCTTTGTGCACACTAATCATAACCTTTATCTTTCTAATGTTGAGGGGGAAAAACACACACACACACACACACACACACACACACACACACACACACACAGAGCAAGGCTGTCTTCTCAACCTGACTGTAATTAATCTTTCTGAGGGGGGACCTGCCTGGTTTGAAAAGGAAAGATCTGATGGGCTGCTGCTCTTTTTGTATAAAGTCCTTATTTTCCTACCAGGCATCTTTATACTTGGGTGGTACCCTTTACAAGCCACCTTAACTGTGGCTCAGTGACAGTGAAACAACCTTCAAGATCACCTTGTGAATGAACCTGTTGGTAACTTTACGTAAGTAAAGAAACCAATAAAAGAGAGTTCTACAGGAGCTCGTTTAAATGATTCTCTCTTTTTAACTGCATGCGGGAAGAAAGGAGCCAGAATGTGAAGCAGTCCCCTTTTCATGTTCCTTGTAAGCTTCTCTCTCCACTAATAATCCCACTGCTACTTTTCTCTTGCTCAGTTGCACACAAATGTATCAAGAGCTGCAGGAGCTCCTAGAGAGGGAACATTTAACATCTTTTTTTTTTTTAACTGTTTAAAGCAATGCTTTATGCATCTTGCTTCTTACCACTATTTGCTTTTTATTGCTTTAAGTGAGATTAATGCCATGGTTGAAATAACTTGGAATGGCACTGATATCCAAAATGTAATGGACCATTCCCAAGGGACATAATCCCTTGGGTAACCATTTAAAAACAATTTGGAATATAAAAACAAACAGCAAAGTGGGGGGAACTATATGAGTCAGCCATAAAAGTGGATAAAGGAGTACAAATTACAGTTGTCTTATGATCTCCAATTACTGGTACTGGTCTGAAATACTATGTTTAATACTTGTATACACTATTGAAACTAGGGATCAAATGCTATTAGAATTCACATAAATTCCACAAATAAAATATTTAGTCAATTGGTACATAAATTCTATCTAGTTATGCAGACACATTCTTGTAAAATTGAGTAGCGTGGACTAACCTAAACAAAATCATGTCAAATGCATGGTCTCATAAAGTTACAATAAATACTAGCAGCAATTAAAAGTCAAAAAGACTTAAATAAGAGAGGAACAAAATATACCATACTTGATATAACTCTGCCAAGATGACAAAAAAATTAAAATGAATATTTTGAATATTTTTTGTACTAAAGGAAAATAAATTTATTTAAAATAGGACTGAACTTTTAAGTTTAAACACACCAAGTCAATATAAGGGTATTTAAATAAATAGTATTTTTACATAACCTGTTTATTAAAAATTCTTTATTTTAAAATCTTAAAATATTAACAATTGAGAATACTTATATTGACTAGTGTTATATTAGAATTTTTATGTCAACAAAAACTACACACTTTTCTGTGGATGCTAATATTTTAGTAATGACTTATAGACAAATTTGAAATTGTTGTAGGATGGGATAGACTATATATTTATATCTATATCTAAGCAATTCACATCCAATATGGTCACATATTACACTTCAGACTCTATATACATGCTTAAAATACATATATTTAAGACATTTTACCTTAATTCATGGTTTTAAAAAATTATGATGTCAAGTAATACAGATTTCCTAGTTGTAAAGTTATGAAATATTAAATTATTAACTTGCATAGGGCTACAGAAACAGATTTAACTTTTATTCTACTGAAGGTATGGCCTTAGTCACTTGTATGTATCTTCTGCTTGGTCTCAATGAGAAGCCTATTAATTATATTGGCATCGATGGCTGATTGAGAGACTTAGTGCTTCTAGACTGTTTCTTTAAGTGACCTAATCTTTAGCAGGTAGTAGACATGAAGAGAGATCTAGGACAGGACTTGATTCTTAAGACTGCTTCTAAATCAAAGACATGTACAGACATTTCTACTGTTGAGCCCCATAGTCCTGGTCATCAGAGTGAATTAGTCTGGGTTTCAGGAGCCTGATTCAGACTGAAGTGAATGGCATTCACTTTGCTTCAGGAAAAATGGGGAGTCCTGTGAAACTTTACATTTTAATAAGGGTCAGGGACTTCTACACTAGAGATAAAGGTAGAAAATACAGATAACAATAATTATATATGACAATTTAGCTATCTTTTTAAAATATCATAATTTTCAGGATAATTTCATATCTGTAGCTTGAATTTTAGCTTTGGGCTTCTTTTGTACAACTAAAATTAAAACAATAAAGCTTTTATTCATTCATTTTAAGATTACATTTTCCTTTCAGGGACTTTATTTTTTAACATAATGAGACTAGTGTTTCAAAACAGAACTCTTTCATAGTTCTTAAGGCATTGACTAGGAAATTAATTTTCACTTTTATAAATTTTCAAGAAAACAATTTGAAAATGTTGCTGATTGTAAAAATTCATGATTTGATAAAACATCATTTATTTTCACAGTGAGATTTTGTTCTCTATATTAGCCTTTTATAGATTATAAAGTTGAGGACTTTTAATTATTTTCTACTGATGCCTTTTTGAGCAATTAATAGGCTTCTCCAAAGAGACACAAATATATGCTGTGAAAATACAAAAATAAATACTATCTAGATTCTCCTTTCAATAAGAAAATATAAAAACTGCTTTAAAAAGTATAAAACAAATCGGATCATAAAAGAGGTATAGAATGGTTAATGTTCTTAAGATTTTTTTTTTGTTCTAGGAAAATTGCAGAACTGTTTATAGATAAGAGGGTATGCCAATTTGGCCTTAGTGAGTGTGACTATATTTGACACTGAAGAGAAGTAGAAGGACTACTATTACAGGAAAAGAAATCCACATGAGTAAAGTACACAGATGCTAGAAAGTATGGGGAATAGAATGGTTAAGTTTGGCTAAATTGTCAGTTCATAAAAGAAAATAATAGAAAATAAAGTTAGAAAAGTAAACTAGCACCAAATGGCAGAGGGTCTTCAATGATAGGCTGATAAAAATTTAATTTTGCAAAATAGTCAGTAGCTGGCAGATAGTCAATAGATTTCTGAGTGAATGATGAACATTAGGAGAACTTTTCTTTAAGAAAGTTGAACTGAGGCTGAGGTGAGTGGATTGCCTGAGCCCGCGGGTTCGAGACCCGCCTAGGCAGGGAGACCTCATCTCTACAATAAATAAAAAAATCAGCCGGGCGTGGTAGCGCACGCCTGTAATTCCAGCTACTTGGAAGGCTGAGGCAGAAGGATCGCTGGAGCCCAGCAGGTCGAGGTTGCGGTGGCCAGGAGCGGCCACTGTACTCCAGCCTGGGTGACAGAGTGAGACTTCAACTCAAAAAAAAAAAAATAGCTTGTTATAGGTGACATGTAATTTTTCCTGGCATATTTTCAGTGCAGTATATGATATTAAAAACATCACCTTCAATATAGATCCATCAGTTCAAGGAGTATATTGAAATTATAAATGAAAAAAATGTTATTCTATGTACCCTTAATTATAAATGTACTCTTCCCATAATGAAAACAAAAGAGATTCTTATTTTCAAAGAGAATCTATTTCTAATTTTGCTTTTTTTGGTGTGTTTACTTACACAATGTTACATATCATCATATGTCACTTTAAGAAGGATTACTTGATGAAGTGTTATTACCTCCCATATAGAAACAAACCTAAGAAGATAATCCCCATTGTACAATAAGCTTGGAAAATCTTCACTTAACTTTTAAACTTAGCACCATTAATTAATATTTATCAAACACACCATATGCTTTGTTTTTGTATGATTTTTGTTAAAACTTTAAAATATAGGCAAATAAGTATATCTATGTGCACAATAATAATTATGCATGTGAAAATATATATATGCCAAATCAACAATGTTGCTACACATCTGCTATAGAACTTTGAAGCAAAAATGTTTTATCTTACTAACAAAATTTGAGATTAGTAGCACATTTCTGTGTCTTCAGATATATTACATTTTTCTGTATTTAAATATATCTTATAAAAAAGATATGCTAATGAACTTGATATAGCTTATAAAACATAAGATGGAATATTTGTTATATGTAAACAAAACTAAACAGAAAAATGTTAGCAGAAAGAATCTGAAATAATTACAATTGGAAAATAGAACTGGAAGGCTTTAGAAATAGTATATTGATAAAGTAATTATTCCAACACAATGTAACAAATCCTGGCTCTTTCCTCAAAATGAAAAAAAAAACAAATCATTTCACTGTAAATTTTATTTCTGAATCATTATCATCATTGCCACATAGATGCTATTAATATTTTCTTTTTAAATACCATTTATCAAGCACCTTCTGTTAGCTGGGCACTGACTTGGTGTTTTATTTCTAATGACCATAACAAACCAGAAACAAAGATATATTATTGATATTTTAGAAATGAGAATGAGTAAATTGTTGATGTCATAGCACTAGTGACTAGCTGAGCAGCCTTTTAAACTTTGTTCTGACTGGTGTGAGTCTTTGCTATTTTGACTACACCTCTCAAATGGTGGAACCACATCAGAACAATACCAACACAGTAGCTACTACTGTTAACTCAATAAAGAGTCAATCAAAATCACTTTTAAAAAAATTTTACTGAGTTCACTCAGTCTTTTGGCATCATATTAGACACAGACAAAACATGATACATAATTCTCTATCCAGATGGTCAGAAGTCTAGTGTATGGTGGAAAATATGTAAAACTGGTATCTTAAAATTTCTTAGTGATGAAGGTAATTTGTACAGATTTCATCCACCGAACTAATATGAAGTAGGTACAAACGACCCTTAGGCTAGGTCCACACTCTTAGCAACAGAGCTGTTAAGAGACTTCTAGTGGTTTTAACTTTAGGACTAACCAAGCAGCCAGGTTCACTGGGAGAAAAGATATGGTTACAGTAACCATCATTACAAAATTTTCACATGCTAGTATTTTAAACTATAATTTATAGATGAGTAAATCAGATCTCTGAAAAATTAAAAACATTCTAAGTTTATAAAGCTAATAAGTGATGGACCAAGATTTAAATAAAGTCCTGTGAAGCTAAATTCAGTGAGGTATAGACTATACCACTCAGTAATAATACCGTGTTTTTACAAATCGCAGCTGCAATACTATAATATACAAACAATAAAGTATTCCTAGAAGTTAAAATGTAAATATACATGGAATGGTTTAAAAAAAGTTGTATCTTAATAATGTTCCTGTTATATTAACTGTGTTCCTGGAGTCGCATATTCACCTTCTCTCTACTCATTTTTTCAGTGGCAATACTTTCTAAAAGAAACAAGATACTCAGTCAATATAACTAAAATATTATGTATCAATAAGTTTAATAGCTATAATAGGTTGAATTTTGTCCCCCTAAAAGATATGTCCATGACTTAACCCCTGGTACCTGTGAATATGACCTTATTTGAAAATAGGATCTTTGCAGATATACTATAAAGAAAGAGATCATCCTGGATTTAGATTGGGCACTAAATCAAAAATATGTGTCCTTCTAAGAGAATGGAGAAGAATATTTGAGACACAGACATGAGAGAAAGCAATGTGAAAAAAGAGGCAGAGACTAGAGTGATGCATTACAAGCCAATAATCCCAAGGACTGCCAGGCAGCTGCCAGAAGCTAGGGACAGGCATGTTACAGATTCCTCGTCAGAGCCTACAAAATGAACCAACAGTACTGACACCCTAATTTCAGCCTCCGCCCTCTAAAACTATGAGCTAATAAATTTCTATTGTTGTAAGCCACCAAGTTTGTGGTAATTTGTTACTAGGCCTATAACACTAATAAAATAGCAGTTCTAAAACTAGTAAATGAAAACTTTACTCTTCCAATATATACTACTGAAGTGTGTAGAATTTCCTGCAGTTCTGGATAATTTAGATCATCTGCATTATTAATTCAGGTCTAGTGAATTTATGAGATACTGATTGTTAGAATTATCTGAATCGTTAATGCTGTGGCATTATTCAGTTCTTTCAGTGTTCCAATAATAATATAAGGAAAAGATATGTTTTCCAGTAGGTATGTGTGCAGGTGTGAATGTATGTATTTAAATTATTTGGCATGAATATGTGTGTATATATACATAGGTATATATAAAATCTATGACTAGCATTCTTCACTTAATATTTATTGATATATATCGGTTATTATTGGTCATGTTTCCTGTATATTTGCTCAGCCTTGCTCTTTGGTATCTGTACAATATTCCACAGTAATACAGTAATACAATCTGTACAGATTATAGAATCTGTACAGTATTCCACAATATCCAACAGGAATTTATCTTCTAAACACTTGCCTAAAATTTATCTTCTAAATACTTTTTACAAATTGTATAAAGGCAATAACAATAGTCTGATTTTTATAACTGAAGTTAGAAATACTTAAAGTAATTTTTAATAGTATGTCCACAGTTGTATTTCATTTTCTACTTAAGTATGCTTTGCTTTGAGATGACTTAATATATATAAAACCTTAATGCAGAACAATTGAGAAATTATCTCTATTTAAAAAGAAATATTTTCTTTTTAAAATAATAAATGAATTTTCTGGACTTGTTTGCAATTTATAACTGTCTTTTTGAGAATCATAGTGTTTCCTTTGTTTTAAAAAATGCATCCTATGATGACACTGATAGACTTATTTTCTCTGTTATTTATAATTAAGGATGAATCTCTTTATTTCACACCACCTGATTCATGACATAGGATGCAGTAAACTCTAACAAATAAATTTAATGTTTAAAATGAAATAAAATGATTATAACTTACACCTATTTTAATTTTATATTATATGATAGATCAGTAACATTTAAAATGTCAGATAGAAATTACATACTTCTACTCTGCAGAAAGCCCATTATTACTCTAAGTACCATAACAACTTTTATTACCAATAACAACATTAGTAGTTATCCACTAAATACAGCTATGCCAGATTATTGGACACAGCTGGAGGCAAGATGCCAGTTGTGGTGAAGCAATCAACTGCTCCCATATGCTCCTTTAAAGAATGAATTCTATACAGAAATATCAGTGGTAAAGCATGCTGCAACTTATCACAGAGTTCAATAAATGATATTCAAAGGAAAGAGGAGTCATTTCTCCAAAGGAACGCCTGGCCTCAAAGAATAATTACTGAATCAGTTAACAATTAAAGAAACTTAATCTCACTATCTATTATCCAATCATGAGTATCATTAGTAATACAGTTATGAAATTTCGGCTTAGCTTAAATAGTTCAGCTAAGATAGAATTTCCATTACTTAAAACTTATTTACATTCTTCATGTAGATAATTCTACTATTTTCTTGTAACTTACCAAATTTTGATTTTAAAGGTATGGAAGTACCTTAAATTATGCAACACAGAGAAGGTGTTTTGACCCATTTTGAAAATAAAATAAAATTTTGGTAGATTATGTAATTTGATGTGCAATTTAATTAATATAAAGTTTTAGAAAGTAGGCTATGGTATAAACTCAATTTGACTAAGATCAAAGTTAATTCAGAGATGTAAATTATCAAAGAAAGCTAGCATTCATTATTAATTTTAAAAAATGATGAGATAAAGGTTTTTTCAGACAACTCACCTGTCCATTGTTTTTACTGACATTATTATTTTATACATATGATAATAAAATGTGGTGTAAGGCATAATATTGGAACAGTGGGTTGTGATCAAGAAATGCCTTTAGACACCACACTAATATGTATGTCACAAATTAAAGCTACTTATATCAATGGTGAAGTAAATTCATAATTCTTCAGCTGTCTTCTCTCCTTGCTTTGCTTTCTTCTCAGGGAAAAAAAAATAACGAGAAACAAACAAAAACCTTTCTGTGTTGTTTATTACTCATATTTTAAGTTCAGAGAAATGAGATGAAGCAGAGGAAGAAAAAATAGATTACTAACAGCATCATACACTTGTTTCAGTGCTCTACCAATTGTAAAGCCCATTTACATCACTATATTTGACTTTTATCTTGACAGTTGTGTGAGAGATACTCAAATTTTCAGTCTACAGTAGAAGAGGCCAAGAATCATATAATTAAAAAAATAGTAAAGTCTCCTGTTTTAAATTCTGTGATTCATGTAAGACCTAAATAGCCTTTCAAGGAAAATACCATAATTCTTCCCACCTGTCCTTTTCCCAAGTGCCCTTTCAAGATACCCTTAAAGATATGGACCCTATCCACACAAAAAGAAATGCTTTTGCACTCCTGTGCTTGGTTCTTCCAAGTCCTGTGGACTTTCTGTGGCCTTTAGCACATACTTCTTATCCCAAGTTTACTTTGGCCCTCCAAGATTTGAAATAGCTACCATTACTTCCTTAGTTACTCTTGTAATAAATGAAGCTATATTATTGTGTTTTCCCCACAGGATTCTGACAATCTTAGTAATCTATGAGTATTGTTAAAAAGGTAGTAAGAATGTCATTTTCATGACAGTTGAGAAGACTATCTAGGATATTTGATATCTACCTAATTGAAAATAATTTGGGGTCTTTTAAACCTTGCACAAGTACAAACACTTTAAACTTAAAAGGCCCAGAATGTTTCAATTTTGCTTATTACACACATTGCAATGAGTTATAACTTTATACATTAACATTTTTAGCAAATATAATTGCTATTTCATAACTTTGGGTCAGCTCTCAACCTTGATTTTTTCCTTTTACTCATCAATGACAAACATTTATAGTCTTAATTACTGTTCTTTCACTTTTAGCAAGCTATTAAATAGTGAGCAGAAAATACACCTAAGGCATTTCTCACCACCATGTTTATTAAGATCAGCTCAGGATCACATAAGGGGAGAATTATATTTCCTATGCAAGCAGGTGGGTATGTAAGATTGTAAAAAGAGAGCCTCAGTGAAAGAGTCCCTATGAGTAGGAGCAGATCATTACAACAGATGATGTGGGCAGACATCCTACTGATATTTAGTACAGCTTAACACAGCCAGAACAGAATAAAACTTAATAGTGGTCAAGGTGGAGGGAAGGGATGAGTAGTAATAAAATAAGCGCAGCAGATCCTGAGGTTATTTTCTGGCTCTCCTTTCAGTTAAAGCTGTACTGTAAAGAGAAGACTTAGAACTATATTCCAGTTATCTGAACAGTCAATGGCACTATCTACCTAACTTTTCATATTTTTCTTTAATGAGATTTTTCATTTAAGATTTTAATAGATAAATTATAATGCTTGCCTTATTGTCTGGATTTTTTTTAAGTAAAAAATTAAAACTTCTTAAACAGGTTAATACCTTCCTTAAAATATTCTAAAATTGACATACTTCAAGATATTTAATTTTTAAAAATCTTTCTGCAAAATAATCAATAAAAAGAAATCAAATCATCAATATGTGTGTCTGGGGCAGAGGTTTCAAATAGAAAATAGCATCAAAGTTTTAGTATATTAGCACTTCTTAACTCTACCAGAAGACCCTAATTGGGGGAAGTACAAAAAATGAAATGGTATAATTATTCTGGTATACACACATTTCCTGAGATTTCTAAAATATTCTCAATGAAAATAAATTCAAAATTCAAGAATTATTCCTTCATGAAGGCATTTCAGTTTCATTCTGAGACTGCAAAATTCTTAAAGATAAGGACCACACTTCCAATTCTAATCTTTGCATCTAGAAAAAAAGATTGGACAAATATAATTAACATTTTAAAGTCCATAATTTCAGAGACTTGGCAGAATTAGATCACAGTAAGTTAATCTAAATTAAACTAGGATGGTTGCAAAATAAATTGTTTGCATAAACCATGTTTAATCTCTCATCTTTTTCTGTGAAAACTCAGATAATTTTGACTTTGATTTTTCTGAAGCCTAACTCCATTTTCCAGTTATTATTTCACCATTTATTAGCCAGAATCAAAACCCCTTCAAAACAGCAAATTTAGGATTAACTGGAAAGATTTTGTTATTTCATGTTTCTTTTTTTCTTTTCTATTGTCTCTGATCAAGTCTCAAAATGAAGTCAACCAAAGCAAAAGAAAAAAGACTGAAAAAAAGGCTGCTAATGAAGCTACATGGAGGAGATGAGCTACAAGAGAACATTAATTCCATCTGTCTCTGAATAGGATATGAAAAATCTCAGCAAAGGGGCACTTTTGATCAATTTTAGAAAAATTATGGAATTTTGAGGATTAAATCAGATAAAGAAGGAGCAATAGGAAAAATATATCATAGCATCACAAGCCATTAAAAAACCTGAGTGGGCAAAGTGATAGCATACATAGTTTTGAGAACTTTAATTCGTTGCATAAGTATTGCCCATGGATTGGCCTCAATACTTGTTATTTTTTTCTGCTAATGACACTTCTTAAGTTATTTCTATAATTATTACTGTATACAAGAAGAAAATTATCAAGTACCGTGCATCACAACATGGATGAGCATAGATTTATTATATGAATTACAATCTAATTGCTTATTACTCAAAATGGGATTTGTTTACATGTTTTAACATTGTATCTTATAGTGGACACATAAGATAATTTTAAATGTAAATAAAATATAATATGTTAGTATTATCATAAGGTTTCTAAACTTTCCCATAACTATAAGGTTTATTAGCATTTTTGTACTACCAGGGAACTAATTTGTTCTTTTTAAAGCAGTTATTTTCCAAAAACAACTACAACAACAAAAAACCTGACTGATAGTTATTTCAGCAATGTGTTCTTTCTCCTAAATTCTCACTGAGATGATCTATTGTTTAGGAGTGATTTTGTGTCACAAGTCTGGGAATGATTGGGGGGAAGCAAGCGGGTAAGAAACAGTGTAAAAGAGAGGAAAAAAGATAAGAGACAGTAGAAGACAGGTTAAAAAGAAGACAGGTTAAAGCAATGACATGTTGATGGAAGTACTTGTACGCCTCAACATTATGCTTGTAATACATTTAGGAGCAGTAGCCTTTTTTTAATCACAAAAGAAACTTCACTCAATTTCTCAAGGGATAGAGATTTAGAAAAAGGTCTTGCTTTCCTGTTCCCTAATGTGAATACCAATGAAGCACCTGATACAGAACAAAACAGAAAGGATGTTTTAAAACAATAGAAAATTGAAAGATAAAGCTTTCAGTAAATGGTATAATAGAAGCATATCAAATATCCTCAATAGGGAGGCGAGGGAATGGGCATCATTTTAGAGTGGAAGAAAAGATCAACCGCATAATGAGAAAATATATTCCTTAGCTAGAATATTCATTTCCTAATTTAGATTTTTAAAACATAGCAGGAAATCAAAGAGGGTTTTAAAAATATTTGAGTTTTACTTTGATAAAGCCTCCATTACTGTTTATCAGAATAACACTTTTCTTGGACAAAAACACCAGATTTTTCATGTTAGAAGATCATTTTCCTTTCTTTATTTGGTTAGTTTATAGATTTCAATGATACGATGTTAAACATTTTTATTTAAAATGGGCCAAACAGAGATACTACCTCATTGTAAAAATGATCATTTAAAAAGTTATAGGAACTATCATGAGCCCATGAAATACACTTTAATTAAGAAAGTTTTGTATATAAGCCTTCCAAAATAAACTACTGATAATTTTAGTAAATCAGAATTTAAGATTTCCTAATTGTTTTCTAAGTAATGTGTCATATACAATTTTTATGAAAATATGCAAATATTATTCTAAATTTCTTTAGCAGTGTATTTAATATTTGCTTCAAATTTCAGATAAAGCAAACATAATTTGATGGACTCTGCAAAATAGCTGTTTATTTTGTGTTCATGAGCACCTACGATCTTGATTTAGGGTTTGGTCCTTTTTATTTCTGAACCATATCTTCTTCATCTACAAAAGAAGAAAAAGTTGGACTAGTCTATTTTTCTACATCAATTATTTAATTGATAAAAAGTTTTAATTCAGTACAACTCAGATGAGAGCAGCAGTTTATCTTAGAATTAAAAGAATGTCACAAAAGAATGTCAACTAAATAAAGTGAACTTAGCTAACCCCTTATCTCACTGAGGACCTGTAGCAGCAGTTCACAGACTGGTCTGAGTCCCACACTGTCCTAACATATTCTTCTTCCTGCTCACTCAAATGATTATCTTTGAGAATATCCCAAGTTTTTACAGTAACATAAACATTAATAGTCTTCCATCCTACAGCAATTGAGATTGCTGGTTTTAGAATTAGAGGCCTCAAGCATGAACTAGGTATAATCATTAAGTTTAGTCTACCTGGACACAGACTCAAGCCAAGGAAGTAGGTGAGTGGATTGCCTGAGCCCGCGGGTTCGAGACCCGCCTGGGCAGCGAGACCTCATCTCTACAATAAATCAAAAAATCAGCCAGGCGTGGTAGCGCACGCCTGTAATTCCGGCTACTCGGAAGGCTGAGGCGGAAGGATCGCTGGAGCCCAGCAGGTGAGGCTGCGGTGGCCGGGAGCGGCCACTGCACTCCAGTCTGGGCGACAGAGTGAGACTCCAACTCAAAAAAAAAAAAAAAAAAAGAAACTAGCCAAGGATATGGCTATTTTGACCATATCTCTAAATCTAAAATTGGGACACATGGTCTGACAGAAACAAGGGTATTTATGAGTTATGAAGGTTAAACCAGTATTTAAATAGCATGATGTTTGCAGGACTCATTCATTGAGGTATATTGCGTCTTATTAGGGATATAAAGAACACAAAGGAAGAATAACATGTGTGAATACACAAAAATATAAGTGTCCTAGAAAATATAGAGCCAGATATATATGCACTATACACATAAGCCTAATAACTGTGTACAAGAAATTGTCATTTTCAGAAGTTCCTATTTGTGGAACTTATGGCTCAGTGAATTTATATATTCTTTCATTAGAATAGTTTAAAAATTATGTTTAAAATTTAAAAAAGAAACATACCTCTCCTTTATTTTTTATATAACCATGCTATTTCAATTAGATAACAAAATATTGTAAGCGTACCTTTGGAAAATTAAATATTTACACAATAAGGGAAGAGAGGGAGGGCGAACTGCGATTCTTCCTCAGGATGAAAACTGCTCCTATATAAGTGGATGACATGTGTATTATTCAGGTGCTTCAAGGTAAGAAATTGGCCAAAGCTGGCTGTTCATATGAATAATGCGGGAGATCTACAGATACAGACCTTAAAATTTGGAAATTTCATTACAAATATGTGTAAATGATTTAACCACTGATTGATTTCAAAAACCATGACCTTAGCAGCAACGCTTTTTCTCTCACTTCTTTGTAGCTATTTGCTTGTGGAATAATTTTTGTCTCTCTTCATATACACATACTCATATACCACATTTCTATATATATATTACTTCACTTTAAATGTCTTTTAGTGCTCCTGAGTCTGACTGATGTAAGATGTTATTTTGAACATGCCAAAGCATCTAAACGGCTCCAGTCTTTTCTTTTCAGCCTGCATTCCTTGATAAGTGGCAAAGCTTCCCACTTATCAGTCACTCAAAGTGACTGTAGCTGTCAGTTGTGTACAAAGCGCAATCAGTTTGGAAGCGGAGACACCAGCATTTTTCTTCTCAGCTTGAAGCAAACACGTTTTGACTGCTAGTCATTCAATTTTAAAGCATCCTCAATTAGGGGCGGATGAAGATATAAAGAAAACACATCCTAAACACATCCACCAGGCAGCAAAAAATTTTTTTATTGTTATCTCTTGATTTACCTTACGGCAGCCCCATCCCTCCTCTTTTTCTGGCTGTATGACATGGGTGCGCATGACAACACACCCTCTATCATGGAAAGATTGCAATAATATATTATACTAATACTCAGGGAAACCTCTGCTTGAGCCTGTTTATGTTTTCTTTTGCTCTTTCTCTCTCTTGAATCACTAATAAAAAATCAAATAATTCACCTTTTAAATTAAAAAAACCAATCTTTTAGACTCACTGTTTATTAGTGATCGAGTTTTATTTAATGGAAGTATAAACGCCAATTAAATACTAAGGAAAAAGAGGAAAAAAGGAAGTCAGAAGAGAAAGGAACTATGTATGGGAAGGAGAAAATAGAGTACAAAGGGTAAAGAAGTCACAAGTGGCTACATCATGGGTCCAGCAACAGGTGTAGATACAGGTACTGGTAAAGTCATGAAAGGAATACAGTAGCAGAAAGGGAATTAAAAATGTATTCAGAACTAAATGGTGGTTATTAGAGAGGAAAAATAATATGCACAGGCAATAAACAAATGATGAAGGAAAAGCAAGTGGTCAAAAAGACACAGAAATCTGAGTGTGTGCATGAATACACATACAACTCACACACGGTGAATACACATACATATTAATATACATCTGTAATTAAATATCTGCATTAATATCAAAACTAGTTTATTAGTTTACCTCTTTTAATTAAACATATATGTATTTCATATTTCACCTCTCCTAATTTCCTACTTAGGTGCTATCAGAGTGCCAATATAAAATAATTTTTTAAAAGAGATGTTTATCTGTTATAAACATAACATCTTTTTTAAGCATTGTAGGTGAAGATTTAGTTGTATGTAATATTTGCATACATGTAACACATCTTTTCCTTATTTAGAAGTATTTATTTTCTCCATTAACTAAAGGGCACTCTCTTACCTTGTTCTAATGCACAAAGCAAAACGAAATTACTTAAAAAACAAATCCTGCCACATTTGCCAATTTGATAGCTTTAACTCAGTTTGATAAGACCAATTACTCTTATTTTCTAGAGATTATCTGAATTAAATCACTCATTATTATTCTAGTAAGAAGAGGAAGCAGGCACCTTACAAAGTATTAAACTGTCAGTCTCAGAAACACACAGACACACAGACACACACACACACACCCCTCTCAGTTCTACTATCTATAAGATGGAGATAATGCCATAAGCTGCCCAAATTCCTGTGATGATTATGTGAGGTGACCTCTGTAAAGTGCCAAACACACTAAGCACTGGGCTGCTACTTCTTCTTTCTTTCTTTCTTTATTTCGGAGTCTTGCTTTGTCACCCAGGCTGGAATGCAGTGGCATACTCACTGCCACCACAGCCTCGAATTGCTGGGCTCAGGTTATCCTTCCGTCTCAACCTTCCTAGTAGCTGGAACCACAGGCATGTGCCACCATGTCCGACTACTTTTTTGACTTATTGTAGAGACGAATTCTTGTCATGTTGCTCAGGCTGGTCTCAAGTCTCTGAGCTCAGGTGCTCCGTCTTCCTACCAGCAATGTTAATTCAAAAAGTATTGAAATAAATTGACATTTCAAAGGTAGTATACCAACTAGTTCATGGATTCGAAATCTTGGCTAAGATTACTAACTTAAAAAACTTATACAGTTGAATAAAGGAAAGATTGCTGCTACTGGAACTACTAATATTTAAGCTAGAAAATTTATGCACCTTAAACCAGTTAATAGGGTTACAAATCATACATAGCTCTAGGGAGTGTTGGTTATCTCTTTTTTGATGTCTATCAAACAATCTGTATTATTTCAATCTCTTAAGAAATACAATATTATTGTCTTGCTTATTATTTTGTATACTACATAGTGGATAATGTATTCTACTTCAGTCTTTCATCCATTCATTCAATTAATAGTTTTAAATCATTATTATATGCCAGGAAGTATTATAGGTACAATAGATACATCAATGAGCAAGACAGATGAAGTATTTTACTTTTTAAACAGATGGCATCTCGCTTTTTTGCCCAGACTGGACTTGAACTTCTGGGTTCAAGGAATCCTCTTGTCTCAGTCTCCTATGTAGCTGGGACTATAGGTACATAACACTATACCCAGAAAAATGTTTGACCCCACATAACTTATTATTGAATATGTACTGTGGTAGTGGTTGGAGTACAGTCAAAAGATAAGTATACATAAAGAAGGTAATTAGGGCTGTGAAAAGCAAGCAGGAAAAAAGAGACTGACTAGGGGATGCACGGATTATTTTGATTGAACAGCCAAAGGTAGTCTCCCTGAGAAGGATAGAATTTGAAGAGATGTGAATAAAGTGAGGGTCTAAGTTATATGAAAAACTGAAAAAAGAGCCTTTGAGACTATGAGAATGGCAAATACAAATGTCCTGAAAGTAGAACCTTCTTGGCATGTTATAGAAACCAAAAAGGACAGGTTTTTAGGATACAGGCAATGAGGAAGAATTTAGAGAGGTTGGCAATAACCTAATCAAATAGAGCCCAATAGACTAGGGTAAAGAGTGTAAATTTATTTGAAATGAAATCATTTTGAGCATGGTTACAACACAATTAGATTTAAAAGATCACTTTAACAGGGCTGTATGTTTTTTCTTTTTTTTTCATATTTGAGTTCCTTGTAGAGTCTAGTTATTAGGTCTTTGTCAGATACACAGTTGGCAAATAATTTTTCCCAGTCTGTGGGCTGTCTTCTCGCTCTCTTGATGGTTCCTTTGGCTTTGCAGAGGTTTTTCAGTTTGATGAGGCCCCACTTGTCTATCTTAGCTATTATGGCATGGGCACTTGGAGTTTTGATCAGGAATAGACTACCAGTTCTGATTTCCATCAGGGTGTCTCCTGCATTTTCTCTTTTTTTTTTTTTGAGTTGGAGTCTCACTCCATCACCCAAACTGGAATGCAGTGGCATGCTCACAGCCATCCCAGCATTGATCTGCTGGGCTCCGGAGGTTCTTCCGCCTCAGCCTTCCAAGTAGCCGGAACTACAGATGTGCGCTACCACACCTGGCTCATTTTTTTGATTTATTGTAGAGACAAGATCTCACCACGTTGCCCAGGCTGGTCTGGAATCTGTGGGCTCAGGCAATCCTCTCGCCTTGGCCTCCCAAAGTACTGGGATTACAGACTTGAGCAACCATGCCCAGGTGTCCCCTGCATTTTCTAAGGTTCTTATAGTTTGAGGTTTTACATTTAGGCCTTTGATCCATTTAGAGTTGATTTTTGTGTATGGTGATAGGTTAAGGTCTTGTTTTAGTCTTCTGTATGTGGTCAGCCAGTTTCCCCAGCACCATTTACTGAATAAGTTCTCCTCTCCCCAGTGGTTGTTAGTGGGCAAAAGATATGAATAGACATTTCTCAAAAGAAGACATACAAGCAGCCAATAGATACATGAAAAAATGCTCAGCCTTACTAATCATCAAAGAAATGCAAATTAAAACTACATTGAGATACCACCTAACTCCTGTCAGGATGGCCATGATCAATAACTCAGAAAACAACAGATGCTGGAGAGGATGCAGGGAAAAGGGAATACTTCCACACTGTTGGTAGGAGTGTAAAATAGTACAGCCTCTGTGGAAAACAGTGTGGCAATTCCTAAAAGATCTAAAAATTGACCTCTCATACAATCCAGTAATCACCCTTCTAGGAATATACCCAGAGGAACTCAAGTCATTCCACAAAAAAATATACCTGCACCTGCATGTTTATTGTAGCACTATTCACAATAGTTTTCAAAAACATGGAACCAACCATGCTGCAAATTGAAAGTAGACTGTATTTTAAAAATGTGGCACATATACACGATGGAATATTACACAGCCATAAAGAAGGACAAAATTATGAACTCCGCAGCAACTTGTATAGATTTAAAGTCTGTAATACTCAGTGATCTATCACAAAAACAAAGAACTGAGTACCACATGTTCTCACTCATAAGTGGACCCAGAACAATTATCATAATACTTTAAGAAAGGGATTGGCAGTAATGGGAAACTGCCAGGGGAGGGAGCGGGGGCAGAAGGTGGGATGCATACTTCATCGATAAAGGTACCTGATCTAAAACCAGGTGATGTGGGGACCAATGTGAGGCCCAAACTTTACCTGTACACTGACCATTTGTATACCCAACCGTGAATTGTACCCCATCTTTAAAATAAAAATTAAAAAAAAAATAAAAGCTCACTCTATCAGTTATATGTAAAATCTACTAAGGGAGTTAGCAGAAGACATATGGTGACCAACTTGCTTAGGATCTTAGCTTACTATAGTGGTCTAAGTGAAAAATGATAGTAACTTAGCCTAGAGTGACAGTGAGACTAGAATGGCAAGAATGATGTCAGTCAATTGACAGATTTTGAAGATAAAGCCAATGTTGATGGATTAGTTGCAAGGTGTGAAAAAAATAAGAGGGGTCTGGACGTCTCCTAGATTTTTGTTAGCAGAAACCAGGCAAATGATACTATATTCAGAGGTGGAAAAATTGAGAAAGAATGAATTTTGGGGAGATAATTAAAGAATATGTTTGGAAATGTGAAATTTGAGATGCTTATTAGTTATCAATTTAAATAGGCTGAGGAAGCACCGGTGTATTTGACT
The DNA here is from genome assembly GCA_027257055.1 of Cephalopachus bancanus. NCBI lineage: Eukaryota > Metazoa > Chordata > Mammalia > Primates > Tarsiidae > Cephalopachus > Cephalopachus bancanus. The sequence goes on along the minus strand of JAPVLO010000009.1, from coordinate 7,204,215 downwards.
CTGAAGTTCAGGAGAGAGATCTAGGCTAGAGAGATGAATTTTGAAATATTATCTTCAAGATAGTATATAAAGGCATTAAACTAAATGAGACCATTTAGAAAGTAAGGTAAAGAAGTCAGATGATGGAGCAATACAACCTTTAAAGATGGAAAGAGAATCAACCAAATGAGGATGGGGAATAGAATGCTAAAAAAATAAGCAAATTGTGGTTTTTTGGAGCCCAACTGAAGAGTATTACAAGAATGTGGCAATGATCAAATGCTGCTGTGAGTTCAAGTATGATGAAGTCTGATAATTTACTACTTGTAGAATATTCTTTGTAGAAGAAGCAATCTGGTTCTTTTGCCCCTCCTTCAAGGGAAAACTAGAGACAATTCTAGTGCCATTATAAATGTGCCCTTAATTCCCTATTTGTCCTTCCTTTCCCATCCTATATTATTCACCTGTTTGCTTTTCTTTTCTAAAGAAAAATAGAGTAAAATACATACATATGTACAAAGTAAAAAGTAAATTTTGCATTGTCTATAAGTTACATGAAAATTCATAAGCAAAAGCTCAAAAGAGTAGAAGTTAGAACTCCAGAGAGCTGAAGCAAATTTGCCATATGTTAGGGATGCCTGGAATGTATGTCTTGAATCATGATGTAACAGTGCTCTTCACAGAATAACTCATTTTATGTTACCACTGTTAATTTCATTGGCATTTAGTTTTCTACCTATTTGTTAACTCTCTTTAAAAACAGGAGATAGAAATTTTTCCTAAAGACTTTTTGAGTACTTCCAGCTACAGCATTTATTTTACCACACTAATGTGTAAATTAAGGTGAAATAAAAAGTGGTTCATTTTAGGTTAACATATTGACAGCTGACCTAAATTCTCCAAATCTTTCTGTTGTTATTGACTTGCTTTGTTTTGTTTTGTTTTGTTTTGTTTTGTTTCCCACTACTTGGTAATTACATTCCCAGGGTCTTATCTTAGCACTGATAGCCTCTATTTTGTTAATAGGATATGGACTGCAGAGCCTCAGTGAGAAACAGTGTTCAACTTTCTCCACAGGTAGTTTTGTTTGGGAAAAGGTTGAAAAGTCATGGGAAAAACTGCTGTCAGTCTGCTTTCTGGGCCAGTCTCAGTGATTCCAGAATGGTCATATTTACAAGTTGTGAAAAAGCAGCTGCTCCAGACACATGGCAGACTTGGATAATCTATTCCCAGTGCTAAAGCCCACTGGTTCTGCGACTCTGTAATTTCAGTTCACATGCAGATCTCTTCTTTAGACCATAGCAACACCAAGCAAAGACTACACAATTATCTAAGTGGATTAAATGAAGCCAAGATTCACTTCAAAAATCATACTGCAGATTAGAGAAGGAAGAAATACAGAAATGGCACAGAAATGCAAAAGCAGAACAAGGAAAATAATGAGAAAATTTATTTTGTGATACATATAACAAACGAATGTCTTTCCATTAAATGCACTTTTAATGTTTTTAGTGAACAGCTTAAGTCAGGATGAATTACAAAACCAGGATTACAATTTCTAAACACTGTTATCAACATCACTTTAATATAGGCATCAACTTAAAAGTTATATAGACTTTGTTATTTCATCTAGGATCTCACTACGGATATTAAAAAGATGAAAATATTAAGGTCATAGAATAGTTACAAATTCTATGCAAATACAACATATTTTGTTTGAGAAATTCTTTTTTAAAAAAGCAAAAGAGGAGGTCAGAAGGCTAGGAAGCACTTATCAAGAAAAAAAGGATTCCATAGATTTTATTTATTCATAAGAGTTCAGAGCAATTTATGGAGATAATAAGATCAATAACATGAGGGGGGAAAAAAGGAAAAAAACTATTGTAAACCCTAGAAAGCACAAATCTACACAGAAAGGAATATCCCACTAAACTATCGAGAAAACAATATAAACACCACTATTGATTTTAAACTTTTAGGATTAACAGATAAGTAAAGCAGGGCAGTTTTGTTTGTGTGCGTATATATGCACCCCCCATATATATTAAACCAGAGAAAACTTACAGATAACAGAAATTGGCAGTTGAGAGTGAGGAGAGATGTCATCCTCATCTAACAAGGCAAGTGTCAAAGGCAGCTATTTATACTTGACTGAATGAGAAAAGGGTGTAAGTAAACTAAAGTTTAAAAGTACCTACTAATAGAATTTAAATGACATCTAACTGTATCTTAAGGTGATGCAGGGGAGAAGAAGTTATCAGAGTGGCAGTAGGTGAGGTATGTAAATCTTCATGTTTCCAGGTTAATGATATTTAAAGCTGGTAAGTCAGAAATAGCACTATACTAAAATTATATATATATATATATATATATATATATATATATATTTTTTTTTTTTTTTTTTTTTTTTTTTTTGAGTTGGAGTCTCACTCTGTCGCCCAGACTGGAGTGCAGTGGCCGCTCCCGGCCAGCGCAGCCTCGACCTGCTGGGCTCCGGCGATCCTTCCGCCTCAGCCTTCCGAGTAGCCGGAATTACAGGCGCGCGCTACCATGCCCAGCTGATTTTTTTTGATTTATTATAGAGATGAGGTCTCGCTGCCCAGGCGGGTCTCGAACCCACAGGCTCAGGCAATCCACTCACCTCAGCCTCCCAAAGGCGTGGGATTACAGGCTGAGCCACCGAGCCCGGCTTAAAATTATATTTTTGATATAGAAGTAAATACTAGGAGGACTCTTTTTTTTTTTTTTTTTTGAGTTGGAGTCTCACTCTGTCGCCCAGACTGGAGTGCAATGGCCGCTCCTGGCCACTGCAGAATCGACCTGCTGGACTCCGGTGATCCTTCCGCCTCAGCCTTCCAAGTAGCTGGAACTACAGGTGCACGCTACCACACCCGGCTAATTTTTTTGATTTATTGTAGAAATGAGGTCTCGCCAAGTTGCCCAGGCGGGTCTCGAACTTGCGGGCTCAGGTAATCCACTCACCTCAGCCTCCCAAAGCATGGGATTATAGGCTGAGCCACTGAGTCCAGCTAGGAAGACTCTTAAAAACAAAAACTCAAAGATTTAAAGTGACCCCTTCGAAATACAAGGACAGTATGATCTAGAGGACGGGCTCAAGAGGCTGTTTTCATGACTTTCCAGTATACTCTCAGTCACGTTAGCATGTGTTACATCAATAAGAATGAATATGCATATGCCTGTCAATCTCTGTATCTATGCAGAGACAGGTTTACCTAGACAGATAAAGAAGATGAATGGCTGGATTTCTACCATTAGGAGAACTATTTTTTTTTTTTTTAGAGAGAATACTTAAATAATTTTAAAGTGGCTCCCTCGGAGTGAAAGGACACAGCTGCAGTCAGTTATCTTTACTGTCCCTCTAGGGCTGCCATCTGTCTTCTCAAATAAAAGTTGTGCTTCCGGAAAGTACAAGGAGGAGAGGAAAGTCATCCTTAAGACTACTTCTTTGTATTTCCGTATTTCCGCCTCTATTATTAATCTTTCTGAATAACAAGAGACTGTTTCCTGTACGGTTGTGGTCTCTTTTTATTTCACTAGGCAAAACATTAGTCAGAGCTCAATGAGTTAATGCATTTCCTTCTCAGGGTGAAATGCTACCTTAATCGCATGGTGTTTATTCTTGGCATTTCTAGTCTTCCAAAGAGAGGAGGTTACTTTGTAATCTCTTTGTGCTCATATATGTTTGTGCAGTCTTGTTCAAGGGGGCAAAATGCTTCCAACTTACCACACTCAGAGAAAGAAATCATATATCAGCAGGTCAGTCAGGTACGTACTATTATTTCACCTTTAACATTATTATGTTTTCAATACAACATTTCAATGGATTTCCTTCTGCATAATAATTTATCAAGAATTACCAAAACTCTAATGAGCTCAAGGAGACTTGGCTTTAATAAAATGAAACCTTTATCACAAATTGGTTGAGCCCATGACTACAAATTAATCATTCAACTGTACATAAGTCAAGTTGTATTTTTACTTTGTAGGAATAAGTTCCCAGGAAAAGAAAACTCATTTTAAAACTTTGAGCCATTAAGCCTTAAATGGTAGAATATTGGTGAAATAAAAATGAACTGGCTCAAAATTCAGGTAACTTGGAATTCAGCCATCGTTCCATAAGAAGCAACTTAGGTGACATTCGGAAAATCTTCTAACCTTAATTGGTTTCAGTTTACAAACGTCAAAATGAGAGCTAGGTCTAAAAACTGTGTGTAGCTGTAAAATCATATGAATTCACAGTTTTCAGTAACTACTGCTATGTAGTCTATTTCTTCCCCTAGAAATTCTTCTGTTGCAGATACATTCATTAAATTGTCCATCATCAGAAATACAGAAAAAATACACTTTTTATTCTAATGACTAAGCAAAAAAGTTTTTAGGATTTTGTGTTTACTACACTACCAGTCATAATTCCACTTAATCTTCATAGAAATCAGGTGTGAATTAGGTATTATAATTCCCAATTTATAGTTGGGAATAATGAAACTCTGAGGAGTAAGCAATTTTCCTAAGATCACACAGTACATATCAGGTGTGAAGATGCAAAGACTGAATTCAGGTATGTCTGGTTCCAGAAAAACCTGCTCTCAAAATTTTTTTTAAAACTACTAATAGAATTAAAATTGTATTTCATATATGTAAATATAACCCTATACCTTCTAAAGAACTAAGTTTTTTTCTATATACTATGGAATGTATACTGCCCAACTAAGAATAAAAGGGAATGAAAAATTTTCCTTCACTTTACCCTTAGCTCCAGACAGAATCAGTGACCCAAAGCTATGACTAGTCCTAAACATGCTTACATTGTTTACAGTCCTAAACAATGACAGGAGATTATTAAATAACAAATCTTTGCTCACAACAGAACATAACAAACAATAGTTGGAAAATGCGGTAATTTTTAGAATCTCTTATGAAAGTTCAAACATGGATACTTGTGATACATATGCACTTGAAAGGAAGTACAATATCTTTAAATTTTCCCTTAAAATATCTTAAGTAGATTTCATACCAGAGCACATTGTTGGATTAACCCTATTAGTTGCTGACAGAGCCTTTAATTCCACTAAGTATTAATGAAAAAGAGTAAGAAAATTATAGCTAGTACATGCTTCTCAAACATATGCCAAATTATAGAAAGCCTGTTCTACTATCAGAATCTTTAAGATGAAAGGAAACTTGGATCTCTAGAACACTCAATTTGTTGTCATAATTGAAGTTGAGTAGAAGTCACTCAGTCATTTACTGTAAAAGTATCTAGTAACAGTGAATCACATCAAGATAAATCACTAGTCTAAGATCGTTATTGAAAACATAAACCATCTAACTGTTGATATCAGAAATAGGTTAATTTAATGCAAAAAATAGGAAATTTGCTAAACAATGGGCACTATAGAATAGTTAAAGTAAGATTTAAAAAAATATTTCTAAAAAAAAGTCTAGAAAGATATCCTTCTCTGAAATATTTATGTTTCATACCATATATTAATGTGCATTAAAAGTTAGTCAGATATAGTAAATGGAATACAAAAATTTTGTATCTTTTAAGGTCAATAAACAAAAATATTAGAGGAAAATACTGCGGAGTAGCAGGAAATTAAGGATAAACTTCTTTCTGTTCCTAAAATTAAAAGTCTCATAAAGAAGTGAACATGTTCTTGAGGGAAGATGAATGTTTCTGGTATTCTGTACAGTGAATTGATTTATGATGTGCAAAGAATAACAGAAAACTTTCTTAATTTTTGATGAATTATGTGAATAAACCTGGCAGAAGATTGTAACCCTATAAAATCTTTATAAGGAAGAAATGTAGATTTAGTTTTTAATCCAGTTAGAATTATGCAATTTTAAAGTTAAGTTTGCTTTTTAATGAAATAAAAACAGTTAAAAAAAGAACTGATTCTAAGCAGTTAAATAAAACTGGTTCACATGTAAATACTACCACTGTTTTCATCAGGGGCTGAATAAAGATAGAATTAACAAGCTAAGAGAAATTTTAAGTAATCTGGATGTGACAGTTAATTTTAGGTGTCATCTTGACTGGATTAAGGAATACCTAAAACTGGTAAAACATTATTTTGCGGTGTGTCTGTGAAGAAGTTTTCAGAGAAGATTAGCAAGTGAGTCTGAGCAGACTAGGAGGGGAAAATACCCCTCCATGTGGGCAGGCACTAACCAATTTCCTATGGGTCAGGAGAGAAAAATGCAGAGAAAAGGTGAATGTGTTACTCTATCTGCTGGATATGGGATATACTCTTCTTATGTTCTTAGACAACAACTACAGGCTCATTAGGTTTTGGACTCCAGGACTTACAACAGTGGCTCGCTTGGGTTCTTAGGCCTTTGGGTTTGAACTGAGTTATACCATCAGGTTCCCTTGTTCTTAGGCTTTTGGATCTTGGACAGAGCTATGCTACCAGCACCCCAGGGTCTCCAGCTTGCAGAAGGCCACCGGATCCCAGGACTTCTCAGACTCCATAGTAACGTAAGCAGATCCTAATTGGCTCTAATAAATCTCCTCTCATCCATCCATCCATCCCTCCCTCCCTCCCTCCATCCATCCATCCATCTTACTGATTCTGTCTCCCTGGAGAACCTTAACTAATATACTGGAATATATAAAAGTTTATGCATACACACAAACATACAAACTTGTTCATACTTTTAATCAAATGATACAAATTTTAATGGAATAAAGATGTCTAAATTGATCCTCTGTTTTAGAAAGATCTCACAAGAATAAGGAAAACATTGGGGAATGTTATCCTTCCAGTCATTTAACATACCCATCAAGTGTAAAAATTTGTCCTGCCCTAACTCTTAACCCAATCATCTAATCCACCTAGCAGATCTGTCTAATCAATCTAATGTATTCCTTTCCAAACACTGGACCAAGTTAATGCCTTTTGAATTCATAATTGAAACAAAAATTTTATAGGCAAACTTAATTGTGGACTATATAACACTACAGTTCATTATTCCATCAGTACAGAAACTCGAATGTAGTGTTTTCTAAGGTCCAGAACAACAACAATGGTACAAAATATCTAAGAAAATGCAATCAGGATGAAAATGTACGTTAGTATGTTTATTTCTACAAGATGTTAAGGCTCAATATTTAAGAAAGAAAAAAGAGATGGAAATACTAAAAGACTATTTTCAAATAACAAAATTAATCTATGGTAAAGTCCTATGTGAACATTTGATTACATATGCATGCTTGATCAAAATGAAAATTATTATAATAATATTTTTTGTAAATTTAAATTGCCTTCTACTATAGCAGATTCCATTTTTACTCTTCTTCATCCTTGCCCTATGCTTTCAAAAAAGGAGGAAGTGGGAAGAAGGAAAAAAAAGGAAAATATTCTAAAACGAAATATGGTAATGATTTATGTGGGGGGAAAATGAGTCTGCTCTACATTTTTAATTTCCTATTTCTACGTATGCCACTATATCAGTGCTTCTCATAACTGTTTGAACAATCTATCATTAGACTGAATAATTCAGACATAGTGTGACTTTCTTAACTATTAAGTGTTTGTTGGACCGCCCCAAATTAACAATTTATAAAATAAGTTTCTGACCTATGCTTTTAGTTAATAGATAACTAGAAGCTGTGAAAATGAATTCCTTTCAGATTGTCAGTCTTGCTCAATATTTATTATTTGTTGCCTGAAACATTTTCTACTTCCTTCTTGATAGATTTTTGACTCTATCAGTTTCACTTATCTGCACTAACCCTAGAAAGAGGACAAAAACACATATATAATATCTCAGCATCTCTTAATGTTTTCCCCACATTACTTTCACTGTGACTTTATTTCTGTTAGTGACTCCTTTTTTTTCCCGTCAATGAACTAGTAGAGTCCAGTTATTTAACAGTGGAATACAATACAAATTTAAGCTTTTAAAATTCTGATATTCAGCAAAATTTATATTGGTAGTCAGAAAACTTTGTTCCTTGTCCTAGTTCTACCAATAACTAAACTTGATCTTTACTCTCTGGAATATATTTCTATGGGCAAACCATTTCTAAGACAGAAAATTTTTCTGGCACTTTTCATTAAAAAAATTCTCTGACTGACCGGGCTTGGTGGCTCAGACTGTAATCCCAGCACTTTGGGAGGATGAGGCAAGTGGACTGCCTGAGCCTGTGGGTTCGAGACCAGCCTAGGCAACTTGGCAAGACCTCCTCTCCACAATAAATAAAAAATCAGCCAATTGTGGTAGCAGAAGACTGAGGTGGAAGGATCGCCTGAGCCCAGCAGGTCGACACTGGGGTGGCAGTAAGTAGTGTGTCACTGCACTCCAGCCTGGGTGACGCAGTGAGACTTCAACTAAAAAAAAAAAAATTTCTCTGACATATATTATACTGCTCCATGCCCATGAGCAAGATACATTCATTTCAACTTTTTGTCATTATGAAAGGGTTTAAAATCTACATTGTCAATGTAGTGTAGCAGTAATAATTATGGAGTAATTCCAAAAAACAAACAAAACAAAAAAACACTGAAGGTGTTGGTTAACCTAATTGGTCAGAATACAGTTTATTGAGCTATATACACATTTATAATATGGGTTTGGATGCATTTTTGCAATTCTGTTTAATAAAGTACTTATCTCAGTCTATAGAAATAAACATAATTAAATCTGTTGATACCCATATCAAGTTGTAGTGAAACCGAGTGACTTACTACATCACTGATATGGAATTGTACCTTATTTAGATGAGAAATTGCTGTAACAGTTTCTAATACTTTATGTTTTCAATAATTAAAAACATTTTGAATGCAGACAACGTGGTATAATCAACTAAAAAGACATTCAAAATCAGTGTACTTTGAACATGAAGTTCAATAAATCATTTAAACCACTGTAACCACACTCTAGATATGAATAGATAATAAAACATTAGAAATGTGCTGATCAACCACTTTTATACCGAATCCTGACTTGTACCCCACATCTTTAAAATTAAAAAATAAAAAAAAATAAGTGTGCTCATCATAATTACAGTGAAGGAGGGCAAAGATCCCTGATTGAAACATCTCACTGTTGTTCCACTGTCTCACTGAGGCTGTCACTAGCTCACTAAAATCCGAAGAAGAACAGTAAAGAATAAACACTGATGGGGTTGTTAAATTCAGGGTGAAGAAATTAAGTGTACTTGACCCAATTAGATAAAACGTGAGAAACTTTGTTGGCAAAAAAGTTAAACATGACTAACACAAGAATGAAATAATTTTGGTCCATTTGCTACTCTCATTTATGATATTTACACTTAATAAACTATGTTGGATTCTCAAGATATAACTTTAAGAAAATGATGAAATTCTCCCCACGTCAGTTGACTGCATATCATCATCCTCCAGGAGGGTGATGGTACATAGGATTGGATTCACAATCATAAATTAGATTCCTTGAAAATGATAACAAGTGGGTAATGAGCATTTACTATGTGCCCTGACAGTCTGCTTAGGCTCTTTATCCATAATTTCATTTAATCCTCAATAATCTCTATGAAATAAATGCTTCTGCGAAAGGGAAAACAAGACATTTTGTCAAAGTTTATGCTGCTAACAAGTGGTGGGAACAAGACAAACCTAGCAACTCACTTCTGCCTTTTATTACCAATATGGCTGCTTCCTTCCTTCTTTATTGATGCCCTTTATTGTTGCAGATTATCATGTAACAAAAATATGGAGGTCGTAGAGCCTTTGGACTTGTTTTTTTTCCAGGCAATGCCAGCAGTAAGTCGATCTGAACACCAAATCATTACATTCCCTAAATTCCACCTTTATCACACATGGCTCTCAGGCAGGCAATAAAAAAGTTTTCTCTGGCGCTACTTCTCTAACTGTACCTTTCTGCTTGGGTTCCCTGTGCCCACTCAGTTTAGAACACCTACATGTACTTTTTAAATATTAAAATATAGGGAAAATGAAACATTTCTCTACAGTAATTTATTTCCAGCATAAGATGAACATTACCATTCAATTGCTTAGATTGAAGCTCCTCAACATAGTAGAGCCAGTGACAGAGAACCACCATTTGCAAGATTTACGTGGCACAGGAAGTGCTATGTCATGAATTACATTGCAAGTGATTTTTATTTTGGAGATTATTTCAGTTAGATAATATAAGAATAAAAGACTAAATACGTTTTTTAATTGGAAGTATATTGAAATTATGATTTCTGACCTGGATCTGTTGCTGGAGCAAATTGATTTTATGTTGTTGTTGCAGAAGCTGCTGCTGTTGTCTTGCAATCTGTGGAGAAATTGCACATGAGAAATTTAAAAGTATATTGTAGTCCCAGGGGGAAATTACCAATGTTCTGTTTCTCAAACTTTGATTTGACACTGATTAAGATGATGAAAATAGATGTGTCTGTGATTCTAAATTATTAGCAATTCATCTTTAAGTAGGGTCAAGCAAGATATTTAGTCTTCAGGAAAAGTTATGTTTCTTTTGGCCTACAATGAATTAAGCCTGAAAGAAATGTCAGAGCTTCAAAAATCCTTCTTCCTGATGATATATAAAGAAGGTACTGCCTCTGACATTTTCAGCCTTTTTCTACAACAGGAAGAGTGTTGCATAAACAAGAGGTTGCTTTAAATGAAGCGTTCAGAGTAAGGCAAAGTATCGTAAGATATTGTATTCCTTTGTAAAGTTTGGGAATTTTTTGGTTTTTGGTAAACACTGTTCTCATTTTTGCCTCCCACAAACCCCGAACCAGCAACTCAACACACTTCATTCTTGTTTCTGCTCTTTTTCTCTACTAAAATGATTCTTCAGAAAGTCATTATCATTTCCATTTATCTAATTCTGAAGTGAATTAGACTTTCAGGCCTCATCTTTTGACCTCTTATCAGATTCAACACTCAAATGCTTTCCCTTAATCCTGAACTTTCTTCTCTGGCCTCTATAACATTACCCTTTCCTGATTTTGTTTCCACCTCTCATGTCTATTATTTTTCAATTACCTTCAATGGTTATATAATCAGTCAATAAATGTTGTAATTCTTGGCCAACCATGGTGGCCCATACCTGTAATCACAGTACTTTGGGAGGCTGTGGCAGGAGGACTGCTTGAGCCTAGGAGCTCACGCCCAGACTAGGCAATATAGCAAGACCTCATCCCTATCAAAAAAAAATTTAAAAATTAGCCAGGCATGGTGGCACATGCTTGTAGTCCCAGTTACTCAAGATGCTGAGGCAGGAGGATCACCTGAGCCCAGGGAGTCAAGGCTGCAATGAGCTGTGATTGTGCCACCTAGGCTGTGTTCAGGCTGGGTGACAGAGACCCCAACTCAAAGGACTAACTAAACAAATAAATAAATTGTAATTCTCTAAGGCTCAATTTTAGACACTATTCTTTTCTTTCTATACTTACTTCCTTATGTATGCCAAGTGCTTCTAAACTTGTTTCTCTAGCCTAGACCTTTATTTTAAGCTTCAGACCCATTTATCAAGAGACTTATTCAAAGATATTTCAAATTCAGAAGTCTAAAACAAAATTTGAAATTTAACCCTGCATATAGTCATCTTAAGTAGTTTCTAATCCAGAGATAGGCACAATCGCCCCCCATTTATTGAACCCATAACTATGAGATATATATTTACTTAATGCTCTATCTCATGGTATGACCTTATATTCATTATTTTTTATTAACATCTTTCCACCCCCTAGGGTGAGGTTCATAAATTTAGTGAAGGTTGAGATTATGTATATTTTTGCTTGCTATTTGCATGTAGCCTGGTATAAAAGAGATACCAAATGAATATCTGATAGGGATGCATGAATGAACAGATGATAATAACATTTTAAATACTCCATTACATTATATAGGGTAGAAGACCTCATGAGAATGTAACTTCTAATATATTGAAACTTATCATTGTCTGATAAAAAAGTTCTAGATATTATTCCCATCAAGTTATAGTCACTATAATTTTCAATGAATATATCCTTTAACCTCTGTATCAAAAAGTATAAAATTCAGGAAAAATTGGTACATTACTACAAATAAAAGTAAAGAACCCATATGATAGGAGTGGGTCTACATGGCTACACAATGAATTTTTTGTTTCCTTTATGGATATTGGTACAATTATGATTATTTTAATACTTTCATTTTACCTTTGGACTATGGTAAAAAATAAAAACACCACTTTTTTTTCCCTAAAGAAAGTAGGAAAGGAGATGGTATAAAAAGGAAGATTACTCTTCATTAAGTCTTGTTCTTTCTTCCCACATATCAATATTTCAATTGAAATCTAAATCCTTCTAACAGAATTTTAAGACTATGTCAAGAACCTGAATACTTTGTACTCCTCTGCACTTTCTCTGTTTTTAACCACTGTGCCTCTTGCCTAGATTGTTGTAACAGTCTCCATTTGCTCTTTGTGCTTTTGTCCCTGTTCTCTACACTTTTACAGACCAGCATCGAGACATACTTTTAAAATATAAGTTTCATCAAAAATCTATTCATCTTTTCAAAAATCTTCTGTATCACTCAGAATAAAAGCCAGAGTCCATATAGTGCCTGCAAGGTCCTATATAATTTGGCTTCCTGCTACCTCTCTGATTTCATCTCCTCTCTCTTTCCCCCGGCACTCCACTCCTGCTACTGCATTCCTAACTGCCTTTTGTACATACCAAGGCTGCCCCGACTCCCAAAGATACTGCTTCCTCTGGGCCTCTGTACTTGTTCCTTATCCATCTGGAACATGCTTTGACTAGACAGCCCCAAGGTCACTCTCACCTCCCACAAGTCTGCTCAAATGTCACTCAGTCCATATTTCCCTAAGCACACATTTTAAGAGAATATATCCTGATATCCTCATCCCCAATTTCTTACATTATTTTAGTTTCCTGATTTATTTATTGTCTCTTTCTTTTACCTAGATTTCAATGCATGAGAGATTTTTATATTTTATTCTTCTACTATACCCATAGTAACTAGAATAGAACCTGGCATCAAATTGGTGCTCCATAGGTATCTGCTAATAAATGAATATAAAATGGAGCTCAGAATCTGATAGAAAAGCTCATCAGTAAAAGGCCCATGAGCATTTGTAAGGACTGTAATAGAAGTATTTGAGTGCATAGAATAGGGACATCCTATACTAAGTAGAGAGTGCTGGGAAAAGTGTCAGAAAAGGACTTTGCAAGAGAAGATAAACTTGACCTGACTTTTAAGGAATAAGTATTAAATGTCCTTCATGAAAATATCAGACCACAGAGTGGTGCCTCTGCATGTCAGTTCAATATGGCAGAGGAGAGCTAGGAAAGTCAAATGGGCTCTAGAAAACTGACCTGTAGCTACCATTATGGATCTTCCCTTCGGCCATGAAGGCAGCATTGTGGGACATCTCTCCAACACAGGAGAAAATTTCTGGAAGAAATCAAGAGCTTCTAAAGTTCCAAGAGGAATGTCAGAGGCCTTAGGAAAGTAGTAGAATCAAAGGATTCCAGAATCACTTGATGATATTCAGGGATGAGCCAGAATGTGAAAGAGAAAGAAAAGAAACTTTTTTTTCCATCCGTTGCTTAGATTTTTCAGGACAAGTGTGCCCTCAGATCCACCAAAGTAAGTAGGGATTCTTTATAAAGAAATGTTCCCATCTGAGCTACAATTTACAAACTCCAAGGATTCTCTGAAATTCAGGTGTTTAATAATTGAGAGAGTTAAGACAAGAGTGGTGTTTTTTAATACCATCACAGGCAAGCGTTCTGAACGCTTTCATTATAGAGGTAAAGCAAGAAGAATACGGGTTGCATCCAGTAACAGGTCAAATCATCTTTAAGGAAAGTGATGAGTCATTTCAATAATAGTAAAAATACCAGGTTTCAAGCAGAGATAAACCATCAAGTAGAGGAGAGTAAAATGAAAATAGAAAAAGTAAGGGTGGAGGGTGTTCCTCAAACATAATCTGAGTATTTCTTCATCTGTTTCAGTTCTACTAGTTTATACATTGAAAACTGTTTAGCTTTGCAGGGATGTGTAGACATGCAAATACTGTTGATTATAAAGTGGCTCTCTTCCACTTGGGATGGTGAATAGACTGTGCCTAAAACATACGATGGTAAAGGAACTTAGCCATGAGAAAGAGATTCCATGCTTATATGAAAGCAGGCCCTATAACATCCTCTATCTAACCTTCCCTTTACTACTCATGTCTTTAAGTTCATGGCCTCCATTTTCCTACAACATACTTACCAGTTCTTACTGTCTCATTTCTGCTATTAAAACTCCATACAAGCCTCACTCTTCAAGGCCAACAATGAGAATCTAGGTGACAAATCTAGATTCAATTTGATATTAAAATGCTATTTTTCTGTAGCATTTAACATTGTCACTGATTACTTCTTCTTCTTCTTTTTTATTTTTATTTATTTTTATTTTTGAGTCAGAGTCTCATTCTGCAACTCAGGCTGGAGTGCTGTGGAACGTTCACGGCTACCCAGCATCGACCTGCTGGGCTCAGGCAATCCTACCTCAGCCTTCCAAGTAGCCAGAACTACAGGTATGCACTACCAGACCTGGCTAATTTTTTGATATATTGTGGAGATGAGGTCTCACCAAGTTGCCCAGGTTGGTCACGAATCCCTGGGCTCAGGCAATCCTCTTGCCTCAGCCTCCCAAAGTGCTGGGATTACAGGCTTGAGCCACACCTGGCCTGATTACTTCTTAAAATCTCCATTTTCTCTTGCTTCCTACGACACTGCACCCCTGGCCTCACTTCTGTATCTGATCATTTCTGCATATGTTCATTTTTCTCTCTCTGCCAGTTATATGCCAGTATCTCCCAAAGAGCTACCCTTAGCTCCTTTCCACTTTCTTGTGCTATCACCACCCTATCATACCTCTGCATAAAATACCTTGGCCCCAGATATTAATATGGCTGCCTCTTGTATGTCATTAAGATTGGAGTTCAATTGACACAGGTTTGGAAACTTTCATCCAATCATCCAATCTAAGAAGCACTGTCTTGCCACATCAATCAATACGTTATTCATCATATTATTCTCTTTACATTTCTTCATCATTATCTGATATTATTTTGTTAATTTATCTGTTCCTTTGTTAATCATCTCTCTCTTTAGAATTTAGGGGCTTTGTTACTCTGATTAATTGAGATAGTCTCAACAATTAGCACAGTGCCTGGCACAAAAGAAGTACTCAATTACTATTCCTCAAATAAATGAATGAATGTTTCCTACTCCAGTGGTTTAAACTATCATCTCTATGTAGATAACCTAAAAAATTTAGCACAGTCCTATCTTCCCAAGGACTGATTGGTATTTATAGCTGTCTTTCACATACTTCAAATTGGACAACTTTACAGAAACTCTAATTCAACATAATAAAATCACCTTCTTTGCCAAATTTCTCCTTCTGACTTTCCCTGTTTCTGGTGATGGCATTCATATTCTCCCTGTTACCCATGCTTAATTTATTTTCTCTTTCTTTTGTCCACTCAAAAAATTCTACTACTGGGCTCGGTGGCTCAGCCTGTAATCCCACACCTTTGGGAGGCTGAGGTGAGTGGATTGCCTGAGCCCGCGGGTTCGAGACGCGCCTGGGCAGCGAGACCTCATCTCTACAATAAATCAAAAAAAATCAGCTGGGCTATGGTAGCGCCTGCCTGTAATTCCGGCTACTTGGAAGGCTGAGGCGGAAGGATCGCCAGAGCCCAGCAGGTCGAGGCACGGTGGCCGGGAGCGGCCACTGCACTCCAGTCTGGGCGACAGAGTGAGACTCCAACTCAAAAAAAAAAAAAAAAAAAAAAAAAAAAAGTTCTACTAACCATCACTCTTCCACCTGTTTACTCCTTTCTTCTCTTTGTCCATGGTCATTTCCATGACTAGTTTAAATTCTCAATGTTTTTAAATTGTTGTAACAGTCTCCTAACTGAACTTTTTGTCACTTAATTGAAAATTCACTTTACTTGTTGAATACCATCTATTCTTCAAAACATATCTCAAATGTCACCTCTCTAATGAATTCTTTCGAAATGTTCCTTGCTAGAAATATTCTCGACTCTCCATGCTTTTTTTAGTACTCCTCTCTTGACCTATCAATTTACCTTGATTATAATTACTTCTATGCTATTTACCACCAAAGTAATTAATATGCTTCTTAAATGTGAGGTCTCTCTCTCTCTCTCTCTCTCTCTCTCTCTCTCTCACTCTCAATCTGTGTGTGTGTGTGTGTGTGTGTGTGTGTGTGTGTGTGTGTGTGATTTTATTTCTTAATTGAGGAGGAAGGAGGTACTCTTACTTATCTATGTGTGCCTAGGACAGTGACCTATAAGCAGCAGGCAAAGCAATGTCTGAGGAATTTGTTTGCATCTCTAGCTCTTACCTGTTCTTGTTGCTGTTTGGCCAGTTCCATTTGCTGGCGCTGTTTCTCAATCTGAGATGCAGCTAGCTTCTTCTGCTCATCGTGGGCAGCCAGTAGCTGCTCTCGCAGACTGGTCAGCTGATTGATCATACCCATAAGTTGCCTCTCTTTCTCAGCTAGGCTCTCAGGAGTCCCTGAAAATAATATGATGATAAAACAGAAAAGAAAAGACAAATGAGAAGAAGGTGATGCTTCAATAACAATGCCTCTGTTGGATAGAGAACAAGTTCGAATATAAGATTTAAAACATAAAAATATTACCTACCTTCTTTTAGGTTTTCACTCAACAGTAAAAAGTGGTAGCCAATTTACCCATTACGAAATACCAGAATGAACCTGACACTGTGGCACAATAGATAACACACTGGACTTCTAGATAAAATACAGAATGAGTAAATATTTTAAGTTTTTTTATGGTCAGTAGTAATCTATATTCTCTTTTATTTTATTTTACAATTACATAAAAAATTGGTGACAAAACATCTACTATTTTTACTTTTCCGTGCTGGGGCCTGCTTAAAAAAAAGTGTCTAAGGCACAATTATTGGCCCTAAGTACAGTTGCTTTCATCAAATTAAAGAAACAAGACAAAGACATGAAAAGTTAATAGTCATAATTACTAAGAAATAAAGGCATTAGTATTAGTAAAATGATTCTCTCTTCCTTTAAAAAGAAGCTTGAGGATTCAGGACTAAAGAACTCTATTGTTAAAAGAAGAGAAAAATCTAGCCAATCAAGTTTTAGATTATATTCCCATATGCCACTCAGAATCTATCTTCAAAAATAAAATGTGGCTAGCTGAGCAAATATTCAAGTTTGAGAACACAAATACAGACTCATGAAATAATGAAATGTGGTTGGCAATCTGATATTACATTATGGTCACTACAATTATCCATAAGTCCAAGATCTGGAGAAGTCATGGTAGTCATCAAAATAATTAGTATGTTCAAGATATTGACATGCCAATGAATCTTCTTAGATTAAAATACTTATTTGATATAAGAAAAATGTGTGCTATTCACTGAATCAGAAACAATATCACTTTTAATTGTTCTTTCAAAACTCACAAGATAGACAAGACTCCTATCGTAAAGTACTAACAGTAGGAGAGAACACCCTCCTTAATTACAATTTTCACTTCAAACATATGACACCAAGCACTATTTTAATAATGCATTTGCCACCTGTATACATAATTAGATAGAAGGATCTGTTATAACTCAGTCACCCTTCTTAACCCCACTGCATTTCTCCTACCAATTTATACTGAAAAAGCATGTGCTTTTTTAGGAAGTAGTAGCTATAGTTAGTGGTTTATAATTTGCATGTGCCCATTTGGAAGAGAAATAAAGTTTCTAATGTATTTTACATATAGGCTAGAGAACAAATATCCAGAAAAGAAACTCTGGATGAATATAAGGCAATAACCACTCTTTATAGTCTTTCTCATTGTCAGTACCTAACCTTATTCAGGGGAGATGGTCATAAAGTGCTGCTAATAATTTATTATACCTCAGATATATGGGTTCCGTCAGAACAGAGGAACATTTACTCTAAGAATAATAGCTATATGACTATTGTATCCTAATATTAAATAATCTAAATATGTCATGGGGAAATTTTCTTACTAAAAATATTCATATGATAGTAATATGAGAGCATCTTCCTACATTGTTAGTAGAAAGGTAAACTGCTACAACATTTCAAGGAATATACATGGGGAACAGTAATAGACATCACATCTTGGAATGCTCCCGGGGGAGCATAACTTTCAAGTAGTAATTGCATTTTCAGAAATCTAGCCCAAGAAAACTAGAAGAAATATAGATAAATATTAATAATTGTTTTATAGAAAATACTAGGAACAATATAAATGTAAAATGGAAATAATAAAAAATTATGAGTCATACATACAGTATTTTGCAGCCATAAAAATATTTTTGACGAAGTTTAATAATATATTTGGAATCTTATTCATGATAGAAAACTAGGTATAAACAGTTGGAGAAATAAAACATTTGTACACTCACATCAATGCACACACTGTCTATATTCATAGAAAAAAGATGAAAAGCAAATTTACCTACATATTAATGGTGGCTATTTCTAGGTAGTAAGATTATGTCATGTTAATTTTTCTTCATATCTTAGTATTTACAATTTTCCAACAAGAATATCATTACTATTATTTACATAATCAAAAAAATATTTCACCTCAATATGTAAAAGCATAGTTTAAAAGCTTAAGCAAATCCATACATACTCAAGCCCCACAGCCCCGCAGAACCCGCTTAAATTTGCTCTCGATATACTGGAGTGTTGCATCCAGTGAATACTGCATTTCATATGTGTGTTTGGTTGAAAAATCTGCATATAAGTGGACCTGTGGAGTTCAAATCCTTATTCTTCAAGGTCAACTATAGATTATTTATTGATAAGTAATAACAAATCATTTTGGCATTCAGTATTTGAAAGATTCACAAATTTATTTTGTCTTCACTCAGCTATAGAGACATAAATAAGATTTATTTCAAATTTAAAACAAAATGTCTAATTTTGTAGCCCATATCCAATTCAAATTTTTTGAGTCTTTAGCTCACCGTGCTGCCTTTTGAGACTTCTTACATGAAGGCTCACATTCACACAACTCCATTCTGTTTCAACTCCTATTTAGCTAACATTTTCTTCTCAGTCTGTTTCACTGATTCCTCCTCTTATGCCACTCATAAATGTTCACATTTTTCCCAGTTCCATTCTTTGCCTTTTCCTAGCCTTGAACTAATGAACATACTTCAACTCCTAAACTCTATATTTCAACAATTCTAAGACATATACTTTGTATATTTTAACCTTTTGAGTTTTACAAAGTATACTGTCTAACAGTCAATAAAATAATAAACTATGTGCCAACCCTGAGATTGTCTCCAAGCCCTAGTAACCTATTTCTAGATGCAGAATGGGTATTTCTGAGTATATATTTTAGTCATAAAAGTCAACACATATAAAGTGGAACTAATCATTTTATTACAGCTTTCAAAGCATTATAATCAAATCAAAATTCTAATGTTAACATCAGCCTCAATTCTCTTCCAACTACCCAAACCTGTATTGATTAACCAACAGACCATAGTAAATTTTCCTCAAGATAACTTTGTTTTCCTTTAATTTTAACTTATCAAAATTATTTATCAATATTATATATTCACATGAGGAAACACTAATTATAAAGGTAAATAGTAAACTCCTCCCAATACTGTCCCTTGAAAGGTAACCACTATTATTATTTTCTTTTGTATCTTATTATTGTTAATGCAAATTTAAACATATATCAGAATATTTCTGCATTAGTTTGCCAGGGCTGCCATAACAAATACCACAGACTTGTTAGTTGAAACAAAAGAAATTTATTGTCTCACAGTTCTGTAGAATAAAAGTCTAAGATTAAGTTGTTGGCAGGATTGGTTTCTTTTGAGGATCATGGAGGAAGGTTCTGATCTAAGCCTTTCTCTTCGACTTGTAGTTGGTCAGCTTATCCATGTGTCATTATATCACCTTCCTATAAACATATCCATGTCTACATTTTCTCTTCTTACAAGAATGTCAGTCATCTTGGCTTAGGGCCCACTATAATGACTTCATTTTAATTTAATTGCCGTTGTAAGACCCTGTCTCCATATAGGTTAATGTTCTGAGGTTCTAGGTATCAGGACTTCAACATATGAATTGAGGAAGGGGAAGTAGAGGAAGCTGCACAATTTGACCCATAACAATTTCTTTTACACAAATGTAATATAATATAAATAGGGAGAGTTCTTTTTCTAGCCTCCCTTCTCCATCTTCACTGCCATTCTTCATCATCGTTTTCATGAATTGTAGCAAACATTTTTAATAGATTTTTTTTTAATTGTAAAGACATGGCCTCACTATATTGCTCAGGCTGGTCTTAAACTTCTGGCCTCAAGAAATTCTCCTGCCTCAGCCTCCCAAAGTGCTAGTATTATAGGTGTGAACCACTGCACCTGGCAAGAATTTTTTAAAAGAACTTCCTGTCATAAATTTTTTCTCTACAAGTCTATTCTCTAAACTGGTACCAGAATTCTCTTCCTAGAAGAGAAATCTAGTCATGTCATGTCCCCTTTTAAAGACCTTCACTTCTTCCAAATTGGCTTCAGAATAAAATGTCAAATTCTTAAAAATGAATGAGGTCCTTCAAAATATTACCTAACCTTCCCACTTCTTTTGTGCATGCTAAGTTCTAACCACACTGAATTTTCTACCATTAATCCTGTCCCTGGCACCCACAAATGCCTTCTTTCATAAGTGCCTTGCCCAGGCCATTCTTTCTCTAAACATTCATTCTTCATGTTCCAGCTCATGTATCTTGTTTCTAGCAGCTCTTTTCTTGATTTCCACTGATAGCAATTGTTTCCTTCCTTGAGAATACACACATAAAATGTCTTTATTATAATATTTAATCATTGCATTGTATTAGCTTATGTTCACATTTCCCCCCAAAGTCAGGAGATATAGCTATGACAGCAGTAATCATAAATTATCAACTTTTATATCATCATTACCTGCAATAGGTAATGGTAAATTGCATATGCCTGGCATAGAGCAAATCATCTAATATTGTTTAATGAATAACATCAAGAATAAAGCCCCTTCCCTTTATACCACTCCCAGGTTTAGGCATGCATAGGAATTCTAGTTTTGGCCTAAGAGAGTAGAGCCAAAGGACTTACACTTTTGCAAAAGAAATCTGCCCCATTTTAATGAAAGCACCAAACCTAAGATGAAAGAGTAAGTCCCAGGGTTTCATCTCTAAATTATCATGTTCTTCATAGAAATCTCCAAGTGATTGGAGAGGGTTTATATGTGGTCTGTGAATGCTGAAAAAACCAGTAAGAGTCACAAAACATTCTAGACTTTAAGAAAGCAAAACAAATAAACAAACAAAAATAAAACAACAAAAACAAACTAGATCCTTGGAAAACCCCAGAGGATTCCCCCCAAGAAAGAGGAGCCACTGTTTATTCATCAAGATTCAGATTTTTAAGTCATATATGATATATAATCATATAACAGCATGCAGATGCAATCATGTGTGTATGAACTCATTTCATCTGACTCAGATAGCTAATAGTGAGTTCATTTGTGTATGTATGTGTGTGTGTATGTATGTGTGAGAGAAACGAACAGTAATTTATTTTAATATTCCAGTTATTTGCACTCTTGTGTGCTTTTCCAATGTTTATCCCTGCTTCTATCATTTTAGAATGAAAACATTACTGAAGAGATAAAAATATTGTTTCAGTCTTCCTCCTGCCTAATAACTATAGTCAAGGTAGTCACTTATACTTCCGTGGCTTCCACAGAAGCAGCACAGGTCAGAACATTCCTTAACATAATGTGCCAGAAGTCATAAGGGTAGAGAAGCAGTTTCAGTCATCATCATTTCCGTAAGAGATACTATCATCCATACATTGCTTAGCCAAAATCCATGTGTTCATTTGTCTGTTTGCCTCACTATCCCTATATAATTCATTGGAAATATATAAACCCTTGAACATAATATCAATCCGTTCACATATTTTCAATTCCACTACTACCCATTAATTCAGGCTACCATCATCTCCTACCTTGACTACCGTGGTAGTTTTCTAACCATTGTACCTATTTCCACTTCTTCCCTTACTAAAGTCTATTCTCCAAACATATGTTCAGAGTGGTCTTCTTAAAAAAGTAAATGAAATAATATCACATATCTGTATAAAACCATTTCAGAGCTTTATTCTGCACATGGAATAAAATCCGAGGTCTGACAATTAAGTTCACAAACTTACCACCATGTGCTTACGTTGGCAGCATTGTGCAAACAACTTGGTAAGGTTTCATAACCTTGGTATATCGTGTCTCACAGAAGTGTTTGTTCTAACGTGTCTTGCTTAGTGGCATTCATTATTGTTGCGTTTTTGTGTGCCATCGCAAGAATGTTGGAGCTTGAATTACAGCAATGAACAAACAAATTTCTTGTTAAACTTAGCAAGAGTAGAAGTGAAATCAGGGACATGTTAGTCCAAGTTTAAGGGGAAAATACCATGAAGAAAACAGCAGTGTACAAATGGATTAAATGTTTTTTTGAGGGAAGAGAAAATGTCACTGATGAAGAGAGATTACGACGTTCAGTAACAAGCAGAACCAACAATTATATTGCAAAAATTAGTCAAATTGTGTGCCAAAATCGTTGGCTGACTGTGAGAAACATAACAAATCAAATAAACATTGATAAAGAAACAGGAAACTCTTAACTGAAAATCTTGTCATGAGAAAGGTATGTGCAAAAATGGTCCTAAGGAGTTCTTGCATCATAACAATGCACCACCTTACATAGCACTGTCTATGAGGGAGTTTTTAGCCAGTAAACAAATAACTGTATTGGAACACTCTCACTACTCACCTAATCTGGTTCCTAATGACATTTTTCTTTACCCAAAGATAAAGAAAATACTGAAAGGAAGACATTTTTATGACTTTCAGGATATCAGGGGTAATACAATGACAGGACTGATGGGTATTCCAGAAAGAATTCGAAAATTCCTTTGACAGATAGACTAGACACTGGTGTCAGTGCATAGCTTCCCAAGGGGACTTGAAGGCACCTATAGTGTAATTCAGCAATGAGGTAGGTAGCACTCTTTCTAGGATGAGTTTGTATACCTAATTGTCAGACCTTTGTAAATCACCTAGCTTTAGAAAGCCCTGAATGGTGTGGCCATTGCCTTCTTCCCTGGCATCATCTCTTCCCATTTTCTCCTTGTCAATATGCTTCCCTGAGTTCCTTTCAATATTTTCTTTATCTTTGGGTAAAGAAAAATGTCATTAGGAACCAGATTAAGTGAGTAGTGAGGGTGTTCCAATACGGTTATTTGTTTACTGGCTAAAAACTCCCTCATAGACAGTGCTATGTAAGGCGGTGCATTGTTATGATGCAAGAACTCCTTTAGGACCATTTTTGCACACACCTTTCTCATGCCAAGATTTTCAGTTAAGTGTTTCCTAACTGTTTTTTATATACCAGTATATAAAATTGCTTCCAGCATAGTGCTTTTGAACTCAATGATTTCTCTTGGAAAATCCTTCCCCAACATCATGGTTTCTCAGCTTTAGCATTGCTGACATTTTGGGCCAGGCAATTAATTTTGTAGGGAGCTGTCTTAAGTAGCATCTCTGGCCTCTATCCTCTTCTAGACATAGGTAGGATTCCTCCACCCCCAGTTATAATATCAAAAAGTGTCTCCAGACATTGCCAAATTTCTCCTGACAGAACAAAATCATCCTCTATTGAGAACTACTTCAAATGACTAGTTTTTTTTCCCCCACTCATTCAGTATATATTCACAGGGAACTTACTCACACTATTCTAAGTGTTGTAGACACTACAAGTATAAACCAGAGGAAAATATCTGCCTTCATAGAGTTTTAATTTAAGTGAAAGTGATAATAAATACAGTCAGATCCACCCAAGATAGTAACTTAAAAGCCAGCTCCTCAGAAGGCCTTCCCCTGATCACCGCAATGATAAAAGCTTCCAAACTTCACTTTGTATCATATAACGCAATTATTATATTGTTCTTAGTACTTAGCATTATGTGTTGTATTATTATTCATATAGTTATTTATTGTATCTCTCAGTAAAGTATAAGTTTCATGACAGAAAACTAATTTGTTTTGTTCAATACTATATTCCCAGCATCTACAAACTAATGCCTAACATATAGTGGGTCCCTGCTAACCACTTGTTGAATGAATAAAATAAACTTAACAAAGTCCTTGATTAGCTGATATACTACAATTTTATGCATAAGGATAACTCTTATCAGGATTACTTGAATTAAGGATGATCTCAAAAACATTGAAATAGTAAGAAAAACTACATGGAAATTTATAATTTCCCATTATTATTTTATTTCACTCAAAGGAAATGGATACATGACTTGTTATCAAACCATCAAAATCAAAGTAAACCATTGAGAGCTGTTGTCCAAATTAAGAAAAAAATAAAGTAAGCTCACTGAAGAAGCAAAAAGTCCTAGAATCTTAGGCCTAAAAGTAAACTAGAGATCATGTTTCTTCCCTCAAAAAAATCACCAGAAATTTAATTCTTTGTTCCAAAGCAATAATCTTTGCCAGAATTTCTGGTTTATTTGTTTTATTATTTGTGTTCCTTAGACTATTAGTGTTACAATTTGAACAGGACTTTATTGATTTAATTTTTTAATGGAAATGTTGTTTTCAACTGCTGCTCCACTTGCATCTAAAAATCTCTAATTGTGTTGCCTTTTAATATTCTGACTGATGTAGGGCTACTATTATAAGCTGTAAAGCAGCAGTCCCCAACCTTTCGGCATCAGGGATTGGTTTCAAGGAAGACAATTTTCCCATAACGGGGAGAGGAGGGATGGTTTGGGGATGATTCAATTGCATTACATTCTGCACTTTATTTATATTATCATTACATTGTAATGCATAATGAAATAATTGTTATAAAACTGTTATTTTAATAAGTCTGCGAACTATTGATTTATTATGATCTCTGTGCAGTCAAACCTCGCTGATAATGTTAATATGTATTTGTAGCCACTCCCCAGCGCTAACAACACCACCTCAGCTCCACCTCAGCTCATCTGGCATTAGATTCTTATATGGTGCAAACAACCTAGATCCCTCACATGCACAGATCACAATAGGGTATGTGCTCCCATGAGAATCGAATGCTGCTGCTGATCTGACAAAAGGCAGAGCTCAGAGAGTAATGCAAGTGATGAGGGGTGGCTGTAAACACAGATGAAGCGTCTCTCGCCCACCCACCACTCACCTCCTGCTGTGCAGCCCAGTTCCTAACAGGACACAGACCAGGTGTGGGTCCATGGCCCCAGGGGTTGGGGACCCCTATTCTAGAGGGCAAGAATCTGTCTACTAAATACTAATGATATTTGTTTCCATTTTGTGTCCAGAGTTAGCACACGGGAAAACAGATAACCTTTGTAGAATAAACTGAAAACGGTAAATAAAAACTACCTCAAATTATTCTAAATTAATAACTTAAGTTTCTTTCAGCAGCAGTATTATCCAACAAGAGAGAAAATGCAGACCCCTCATCAAAAGGGATAAATAAAAATGGCAGTATTCCAATTCTTAAAAGGAATATTTATTGTTAGGTTATCCAACATGCAAACATCTATTAACTGGTCCTTTTCATTAAGAAAGAATTTAATCAAACTTTGATAAATGTTAGCTACATATTTTTTACTGCAACCCAGATATCCCTCAGAAGCTGTAATCACTTAACATTATATAAGGAGTATTCTAGTTTATGACATAACAGTATAAATTAATTGATATCCTCTTGTATACTGCTAAGTATTCTTATCTTTCAAAAATATGTATTTATGATTCCTTTTGACAAAAAAGTGTTGTTTTTGTTTCAGTATCCTAAGGGTCTTAGCTTGGATTTAAATATGTTTTTTTTTTTTTTTTTTTTTGAGTTGGAGTCTCACTCTGTCGCCCAGACTGGAGTGCAGTGGCCGCTCCCGGCCACCGCAACCTCGACCCGCTGGGCTCCGGCGATCCTTCCGCCTCAGCCTTCCGAGTAGCCGGAATTACAGGCACGCGCTACCACGCTCGGCTGATTTTTGATTTATTGTAGAGATGAGGTCTCACTGCCCAGGCGGGTCTCGAACCCGCGGGCTCAGGCAATCCACTCACCTCAGCCTCCCAAAGGCGCGGGATTACAGGCTGAGCCACCGAGCCCGGCTTTAAATATGTTTAATATAGAAAACTTTCCATGTAAAGGGTGACTGTCATTAGAATGAAATGAAACACTTGACAAATAGCTATAGTCTTCAGGACTGTTGCCACATAGTTGGAAATTTGTTTCTGGGATATTATGAAAGAAATATGTGCATTATCTGAAAGCAAGGGTTATTCTTTTACCTTTTTTAAAAAAGCATGTTTTAATAAAATATCATATTACAAATTTTTAGCTTTTAATAGAGGTTGTAATTTTAGGAATTTTTTCCAAGACTATTCCATCCATTTACTTACTGTTCTTAAAATATAAAAACCATTCTTTTAAAATAGCACATTAAATTTGATACATTTCTAATGTAGTCAATAACAGTAATCTCAAAACAAGTTATTTTTCATTTGACATTCGTCCCTCAAATATTTACTGGGTACAGAACTATGAGCCAACAGAAAGTTAGGTAGTCTACAACAGGAAGGTCAATATGTAGCAAGACTAACGACACAAAACAGTGTATGTGTACCAGGGACAAATAGAAGGAAGAATATCCTGAGTGCAAAGGTTCTTCATCCAGGAAGGTGGAGGTTCTGTTTTCAACTTTTAAAGGATTTTAGAGATCATCTAGTCCAACTTTACAGAACTTTACAGAAGACAGTCTACTAAACATTATGTAAAAAGCACAGGCTTTGAAGGCAGGCAGAAGTAAATTCAAATCTTGACTCTGCCATTACTAAAATATGTGGGTTTTAGATAATTCATCTTTCTGAGTCTCAATTGTGTCATACATGAACTTGGAATAAAAATGACTTTGTCACAATAATTTTTGAAAGAAGATATATACAAAGTACCTGTAGGAAGATGCTTAAAATGTGGCATATAATAAATAATCTGCAACTTTAAAAACTTTTTAAAAAATGAGTATATTAGGAAATAAACCAAAAAAGGTAACCTGATCCCTACAAGTACTTGGAAGCATCTGCCCATATAACATCAAATTGCTTAGGGTACACCATGATTCCCCTAGTAAATGTTAGTATAAAACAGGAAAAGGTTTTAGTTAATTGCATTATCCATGATGTGGATAGTGTCTGAAGTCATATCTACCAGGAAACAAATAATGTTTTTTATAATTATTTTAATTTTAGAATCTTTACACTTCTCAAGTACATACCTTTTAAATAAATGAATGCAATGTTAAATGAGAAAAATGTTAAACATTCTTTTTTAAATATAAAGGACAGAATAAATATGTAAGAGTTGAGTATTTCACATTATGTTTAAAACACATATTACTAAGTATCTTAATAAGAACAAAGTATGTAAAACTTCCTAACTGGTGGACCTGACCATCAATATACAGATCAATTGAAATCCAGTGGCTGATCACTCTTTTCCTACCACTAGTTGTGTTTCTGCATTGGCATGAGGACGCTGGCATCCTGAGAGAGAGCAAGTCACTAGTTTACAGAAAACATAATCATTTTTTGCTTTTATAGACATTGCCAAACTTATTTTGAAAACTTATATTCTGTGCGCCAGCAGTCTTTCTTTAGTTCTTATGAAGTAGCTTTTACAAAAAGTGAAAACATTACTCATAAGCAACTACAGAGCAACTATAAAACAAGCTTAGTAGATTAAAAACATTAAACATTTACTTTATTTAGAAGTAAATGACTACATGTTATGTACCTTCCTTATGGCTGACTTGAATTGAACAAATTCCAGATCCAACAGTTCTCCCACAAAATAATCAACATTTCCACCCCTTTGTAAAAATGTGTAGACATACATGTTTTAGGTTAATGTGCAAATGTAATAATCACAAGAGTACTCTTAGTAAACTGGTTTGCTAAGGTTCTTAATTGTTATTGGATTTTAAAAGAATAGGTTTAAAACAACTTCCAAAGTGACATAAAAACATATTGAAATGCTGAAATACCAGTTTCCATGTATTACAAAACTCCAAGGATCTCTAACTAGTTTTTAAAAAAAATCTGAGATCTGATTCCTATTCTAAACTTGCTTATTTTCAAATCACCTAATGTTATCTTAAACAAAATTACCTCTTTCAAGCCACATACTGACTCTACCTATCTCTTTTATCTCATAATTTTACATGTTACCTACGAGATTACTTTAATCCACACATTGAATGTATACAGAATATGCCTTTAATTTATGAGCTCTGAGAGGCTATAGTATTGCTGAACAAATTATTTCCTTGAATCCCTTATTGGCAGTTGTAGAGGTGTCTGGTGTTTACCTTTATGTTACATCTTCTAGAAAAAAAATTATAGCCTTCAAAAAGTGCCAATTTTTTTATTATAGCAAACGCAGCTGGCACTTTCCTTAAAAATGGATTCAACATCCGTGGGCCTAAAGTAATACTTTGTAACCAGGGTCAGAGGGTTCCACCAGGGTTACCCAGAGGAAACAAACCAGGTTCTAAAAGATTCTTAAAATAAGGCAAGTAGAGAAACCAATCTAGAGTTTTCTGGGTGACCTGGACAGAGAGCCTCCCCAAATTTCTGCTTTTATAATCTTACCAAAATAAAAATAATTGAGGATATTTTGCATGCAGATATTTGTGTTATAATTCCACAAATAAATATTAAGTCAACAAAATACAAATTTTGCAATTACTTTGTTGAAAAACAAATGAGTTGCTTAGATTAGTTAAAGCTGCCATGGATCCCCAGATACTGTCCTCAGGTGAGGTGCCAATGCAATGACCTTCATTGTAATGGAATTTCATGCTAGCTGAAACAGTGTGTGACACTACCCGTCGCCAGCTGAAGTGCAAGCACTGGTTTCCCCCCTTCTCAGTAACTATGAGACCATAAAAGGTATTTCTTCATTTTTCACACCACCATTACTCAGTGTTTCTGCTATAGATAAGAGCGAAAGACCCTGTAAACTCGACAGTTACACTATCTGGCTGATTAGAAAAGAAAAAAACAAATAATTTCTTCAGGCAGCTAATCAGGTTATAGCATATATTGACTACTGTTGGCAGAGCTTTTTAGTAAAACTGTTTTGTTCTGCAAAACTGGATCCAGGGTCCTTTTTATATGTTCGATAGAGAATTGTTTCTAATATAACTTTAAAACCTAATTACTTCACATTTCCAAAGTACCGTAGCATAAAATGGTATAAATTCTAGCAGGTAGAATAATCTAACATGAAAAATAATTTTATGCTCTAAGAAGCCGATGACCTTTACTAACTCATATTGTTTCTCGAAAAATGAGATTGACTTTAAGTGGGTATGACAATATTTACTGATAGCTAAACTATCCAAATCAAATACTATTGATTTTTCCTATTTAAAAAAGTTTATCATTTTTACTTTTTAAATATTAAGGGTAAGAATCACTTCTGTAAACTTTTCTAAGCTGTGATTCTAAATATGTATCCAATTGCCCTGAAATTAATTCACTGATAGCAACTAAAAACCAGAATTTAAGAACTGAGCTCAGTCTTCATTTGGTTATAGTCTGAAATATACAAAAAAGGGCACACACACCACTGCACACACTCATTCACTCACACATTTCCCGAAACTAATTAAAAATAAAATGAAAACTGGCTAGTGTAAATAGAGGAGAAAAGTTTCAATCTACAAGACTCCGTGAATACTTTAAGGGCTGTAAACATCCTAACATATACAAAGGTTTTATTTAAAAACATTATTTAAATATTAACTCACATAATTATACAATAAATTAATATTTTCAGCTTTTTAAAAAACCTACACATATCCTTTCTTCCCCCCAACCAAAAACATTGTAGAAGTATGTAAGACTCACACCTTTATTTGCCTCATAAAAAATAGCTGCCAAAACAACTAAGCGATTGTTCTTGCCTAACTTGTGAAGTGGCATAAAAACTACATTCCTGGGTAGGACACAATCTTTGCGCCTGACCCCCCAAGAACCTTCAAGTCAAATTCATTTACCCCCAGAGTGCAATACACTATTGTATCCTCTCCACTTTCTAGCCACCTATGAACAATGGATAGTAATTGCAACTGTCATGGGCAGTCAGTAGGAAAAGTAACCCAGTGCTGTTTCCCCAGTTTACTGCCAAACCTGAGTTGAGCACCTAATAACCATGCCCTGAACAGAAGAAAGACCTACAGTTGCTTTTAAAATGCATCAGAAAACAGCTTTTTGAACAGAACCAGAGGACAATAACCAAACTTGTGCTCTGAATGTGAAGCTTAAAAAACTCAAAATTAAAGACAGAAACTTCTTTTGTGACTGTACTGTAGCTTCGCAAACGAACCCCCAGGCAAGCCTGAAAGGACAGCTGAGCCTTCCTCTAAGCTTGTCATCACTGCTGTTGCTGCTTTTAAGTTTGACTTGTGAAGGAAAACGAGGGAGGGAATAAATGTTTGTCCTCCATTGGAATGAGATCACAAGGCATGGAAAAGGCGGCCTTCTCTGCTCCACTCGCAGTTGTTACCTAGGTCAATGGAGAATAAAGAACCTTGGAGAATACATCTTATGCCTCAGGTGCAAATGGGTTAAAATCCATCAAAATAACATAAAGGATGTGCTGCCTTGGAAAATGAAACTTTGCATTTCCCCTTAAATTTTGTCTTCAAGCTCTTTAAGTCGCATTAATTATTATTCATTTGAATTTAATTCCACTACTGATTTTGGTTACCGAACTTGTTGATTAGCATCCATTCATTTTCTCACCACACATTCACAACCAATCATAACCTGAATATATGTCATTCCAAATGATCTGCATAAAAAAATGAAATATGTAGCCAAATATTTACTGAAAACTTCCAAATATCCAGATATTAATATCATGTAGGTCAAACGTTAGAGAAAATCTATGCTTTGCCTTTCTTCAAGATACACTGATAGAATAGAGCCTTAAGAGCCTTAAGAGAAACAGTTGCGAGAGAGAGAACACTTGCACAGACACACATATGCAAAATAGTTATTTAGGTACATATTTCTACATGTAGATAAATATAAATTTGACATTTTTAATATATTCAGCTTCTACCAAAAAGTATACAAAGTAATATATAACTAAATATTTTACACTGATGCCTAAGTTTCTTGACTTTCTCAAAATTAATTCTACTTTAGAACTCAAAATCGTAAGTGTCCTACTGGCAACCAATAGAAAGCCATAGATTTCTTAGTGTGTTTTGAGAAAATATACTTTTAAATTAATTGAAATGTTCATTTTCTTCTATTTTAACATGAGGAAATTAAATCTTCTCCTATTGTTATTAGTAGAAGTTTATTAAAATATGATATTTATCTTCTGCAAACTATATAGAATTTTTCTTAGTTGGATGTAATGACTGATTCAAATAAAACCAAAACAAAATGTTGTCTTTGCTGGTATAAAACAATCTTTTATTATGCCCTCCCCATTAATCATTTCTGATTTCAAATGTAGATTATGTACACACATACTTCATATATGTAGAATGTATAAAATCATCTTGGAAGGTGCAGTTTTTTTCCTCACTATAGCTACACTCCTACTTACAATGTAAATCATTTAATTATTTTAAAAAAGATGAACACTAAAACCTGTTAAAAATATAGTGGGGTTATTCTGTTAAAAACAATTTACTCTATAAGGCACAAATAAAGAAAGAAAATAAGAACTCTGTTAAATTATCTTTCCAGATAGAAAGAAGAAACACCAAACACAAATAATGCATGAAGCAGAATGGGATGGGGCAGAAGTACTATATCACCATTCATATTCATAAATATCAACTTCATTTTGGTACAGTTTGGATCAAAATAATTACATATACATTACCTTTTATTTCGCCAAAGTTCCCTGATCCCATTGCAAGAAGCTTGTCTTTCCAGTCCTTTGAGAGTAGTTTTTCAATACTGGGGGTTTCTAAGTAAAGAAAAAAAAAAGTAAGCAAATCAACATGACTATCTTTACAACGGAGCTCATTAAAAGTCTATCTGCTAAAAATAAGGCCATCCCTATCCAGGCTCCAGTTCATAATGGCTTCATCAAAAAACTGATAACAGGGATGGAAAAAAAGAATGTGTTTTGTCACCTGCTGTTTCAAAATCATTAGCTTTCCCTTTTGTGGAACAAAGCCATACTAATTCTTTATGACAATGGGTGCATATAAACCTGCAGTTCATTGTTTTTCAATTTGGTGAACAAATTCTTGCTATAATGGATGCTTGTCAATTTTAGGGTGTTAGTCTGCAGTCAAAAAATAATTATGTTGATAAAATGCAGAATAAAAAAAGGCAAAGAATTAGCTCTTAAATCTGCTACATGTAATTATATCCCTCTGTGTGTTTACAATTACATCCACTTTATAATATGTGTTTAACATCGCGTGGTGGTAAGCACACTGTGGCAAGATTTGCCAGTACCACGAACATTAAAAAAAAAAAAAGAAAAGTTAGTATAAATGAGGTTTTAAAAAGATTGCAAAATCTAGAGAAGTGAGAAATGCCTATAGTGGAAACCTATTATTTGCTTATTTCAGATTTGTATCACATTCTTTTAAAATGCCCTGCATTGAGACAGGACACACACATTTTAGAGAACAAGGTTGCACTTTAGTCTGGTATTTGTTTCTGTATATCACATGGTTTTTGACCTTTCCTTTTGTGTTGAATTTTAATGTATAAGTAAATATAAATGATAGTAAAAACTACCAAACATTAAACTCAGTTTCAAACAATATAATTGTATATTCTTGTCAGCATTTAGATGAGTACACAATTACAATGGCTTTCAATGCCACGATTAGCACTGCATTCAGTTAGAAAATGGAGTGTACTAAAAGATAAGTGTCCCAGTATGCTCCATCTAAATAACAATACCCACACTTATTATCTAGATCTAAGACACTGCCATTCTGCCATTCTCCACATTGGTGTTTATGTGTATTTGCATTTGTTCAGGCATTTGTTTACCCCCTACTAGCCACATAAAGGGAGTACATGTTAACTTATCAAAGGAACCTTTTGGCCTAGAAATCACAAAATTATTAAAAACTGCTTAATTTTCCTCACAGTAAAATGTACTTTAAAGAACATTTATTATCATCTTTAACTAATGCTATCTTCTATTTTCAGGGCCCCATCTTACAGCTATCAGAGTCACAAAGACTGAAAGTTTTCAACAAAGCAGGGTTCCTTGGGAAAAAATGCACCAATATAGAATACTTTTTTCTCAGTTGTCAAAAGTTGTGGAAAATAAAATGGTGAAATGCTCTGAATGATTACTCTTTTATGTATACAATACATATAGTGCAAACACACACACACACACACACACACCATAACTACTATGCGCAGATTTACCTATGGAACGCGTGAAATGCATTTTTTCCTTTGTAGCAATATTTATAGCTCTATTTTTCACATTTAAAGAAAAAATTCTGAAGAATTTATTTTTACTTTTTCTTAAAAAATTGCTTTATTTTTATTGTTTTAAATCATATTGTTACAAAAGCAGTAATGACAACTTTAAGTAATAAAGCAGAAAAATTATCTTCACACTGTAATCAATATTTCTGTTCATTGAGGCTTTTAAAGTAACTTTAAAATACTTCTGCAATGATTTCCAACATTTCTACATTTCCAGTAAACACTTGGTGAGCGAAATTATTTCTTAAACCTTATCAGAGTAGGTCAAACAAACACCACTGTTTCTTTTTTCCAGCACTCTACAAAAATTCTTGAGTAGCATGTAAACAGGGCACAGCCAATACGGTATTTGCAATAGAGTACTGTCAGTCATTAAAAGCTAACAAACCTTTGCAAAGCAGGAATGCAGCAATAGAAATCTATTGTGCACTAACAATAGGCCCCTGAACCTCCAGGCACCAAAAGCAGACCATTTTACTTTTAAGGCTATTGTCTGCAAAGTCCATGACAAAGCTTTTCCCCTGAAGCTAGACAAAATATTCACTGTAGTGTGCTCATAAAGAAACAGAAGTCTTCTGTCTAAGTTGCAGAGTTAAAGAAACAGCAACCAGATTTCTAAAACCTGCAGAACAGTCCTGGCCTCTTTATTAACTAGCATAAAAATATAAGGCGTAAATAGAGCCTGTTTTTTTTTTCCAAGTACCTGACTTTACATATACACTACAAAAAAATGAGTAATTTCGTTAAGACTATGTTTTGAAAAATGTAAAATTAGAAACATCTAACTCAGGGTTGTCATGTATGTGGATGAATAAATACACTAATACCTCCATTTTCAATGTGGTATATACTTTAAATTCAGATTAAAATTCATTTATTGAGCAGCCTATGTGCCAGAAAATATGTTAGATGTTTTTACCCATATTTCTCATTTAATCATAACAACAAACTGAAAACTTAGACTGTGTTATTACATTCATGTTACAGGTTTTAGAAAAGAAAAGGAAGAATAAAAAAAAAAGGACTGGTCTGAGGCTCCACAAAATATAATGGACAGAATTGAGGTCTTGAACTATGTTTTTTTCCGACAAATTCTTAACTCTCTTACCAAAACAAAATGATAGTGACAGCTATTATTTTGAGGGGTAAGTGCTAAGAGTATATCAGGTTATTTACATATGGTATCTCAAACTTCTCACTATAATCTTCTGAGTTACATATTGATACATCTGTTTTACCACTTAAGAAACAAAAACTTAGGGAGTTATCATGACTCCCTAAGAACTTTGCTCTTTCTAGCACACATACTGCTATGGTTTAAATGGATCTCCCCATTGCAAAAACGGGACCTACTGGGAGGTATTTAGGTCATAAGGGTTCCATCCTCATGAATGGATTAATGCTGATTACAGATTATAAAAAGGACTCAATCTGCAGGTTCCATCTGTCTCTTATGGTGCACAATCTTATTCTTCCACTTTCTGCCATAAGACAACACAGCAAGAAGGCCCTCACCAGATGCTGGCACCTTGACATTGGACTTCCCAGCTTCCAGAACTATCAGAAATGAATTTATTTTCTTTATAAATTATCCAGTCCGCGATATTCCATTATAGCAATACAAAACAAACTAAGAAACGTATATTCCCTCATTTCATCTACAAATCAATCCTGGGTGGTAGGAAAAGCTATTCTTAGTAACTCCATTCAGTGAAAGAAGTAAAAACTTGAAAAGATAAATTTTCTGTGGTAACATGTATGTATGAGCAGCAACTGTAGAATTAAAAGGGTATTGTCAAATTATACAACATGCATTCTAGAATTCTGGACAATTTAATTACAGCCTATGACCACATAGCAGAGATAAACAATAAAATGATTCATTTTACTTATAGTGAAAGAAGTAGTGGGCTATAAGCCAAACTACCTGGGTTCTCCCCAAGACAGTGACACTGAGGAGGGCAGAGGGCCATAAGGACATCACATTCATTCTTTTCACCTCTCTATCTGAATTTCTGTAAAATAACGTGCTTCAAGCAAATTCATATTCAGTATTCTACCAAGTGCTATAGTTTCAATTTGTTTCCACTGGTAGTTCCGGAAAAAATGGTAAGAAATGATCTCACAATAATGATGGACATGTAGAGGTAACTGAATTTTTCAGAAAATGGTAGAGTCCATAGAAATTTCATGATTATAAATGTAAAAGACCAAATGGCAAAACCCAAATATTTACAGTATACCTGTTCATTAATGTGTGAATATGAGTAGTGAAATTTGACACAATTATGTAAGTGCTGCTTCACTGTTTATAGAGTAAAAGATACATTAATTATCTATTAAAGATTTAATTTTGTAAAATGAGATTTTAAAAAACAGAATTGTACTCTGTACTATAAATATGGTATACCATGTGCCTAATTATTTGTAAATGTTCAGATTCCATTATTTTTATGTTCAGTAGTATCATGTTTTAAACTTAAACACTTTAAAAAATTCTCCTGAGATTTCCTTCTTCTGAGATTTTATTCTCCCAAGCATTGGAGTATCATAATTACCTTCAAAATAAGAACTAGGGCTTCCTCCATTAAGTGTGAGAGCCAATAATGGTAATTGTTATTTGCAGGGCATTTCGGTTTATAGAATGCTGCCAGATGCAATAGTCAGTGGCACATATGGTTATTAAACCCATTTTGCAGGTGAAGAAACTAAGGCAAGAAAGAGATTTGGCCCAAAAACACTTCCTCAAAAAGTAGGACAGGTGTAATACAAATTCAGTTTATCTTCATTTAAGAATCTTTCTCTTTAGGGGAAGGGTAAATGCATAAAGATAAAATAAATGTTAATAAATAAGCTATAAGATAAATCAGAAATGAAAGATAACCTTCATCAATCAACACATTAATATTAAGGTAAGTCTAACTGGATTACTACTGTTTCTTTCTGTCAACAGGACCCTTTTGATGTATTTGCTTGCTTTTCCCTTCTCACCCTTGCCTCTTTTGCTCACATATGCTTCTTCACATCAATGCCTATGGCAATCGCCACCAGTGAATGGCCCCCCCAACTGTGCCAGCCATTGTTACAACAGCATCCTGCCTCTTTAGGGCCTGTTCATTCCCTATAACTCTCACTCCTTTCTCCCTTCAGTGCCAAACACTCTTAAGACTGACTCCCTCATCTGGAACAATGAGACCTAGAGACTCATGCCAACATATTGTAATTCTCAACAAGCTGCCAGTGCCAAGAATTAAACCACATTCGCTCCAGTGCAGTAGCTTTACACACAAGCTCAGGTTTTTGCTTTGTGTTTATGTAGGTTTTTTTTCTTAAT
Source organism: Cephalopachus bancanus (assembly GCA_027257055.1). Taxonomy (NCBI): domain Eukaryota; kingdom Metazoa; phylum Chordata; class Mammalia; order Primates; family Tarsiidae; genus Cephalopachus; species Cephalopachus bancanus. The sequence goes on along the minus strand of JAPVLO010000009.1, from coordinate 7,167,252 downwards.
CTCCCTTCAGCTGCTGTGGCAGAGCTCATTGAAAAATTGAACAAGCAAAAAATACACAGTATAATATTTGACTTCTTAAACAAAGTCTTTGGAGTTAGGTCATACCAAATCTATCACTGTTTAAGCTTTAATTTTGTAGCTTAGACTAAGCTGTGTTATTCTTGACATGTGATAGCGTACACATTTAGGAATGGGAGCTGTCTTTTGGAAGGAACAATAATACCGTTGTAATTCAAAATATACCAATACTTCTTTAGAGTAAAAAAAAGTGAAAGCATATGTAGATTACTCATGTATTCATGTTACCTAATCATAATTTTAGAGCTGGAAAAATCTTTGTTTCATTCGGATAAGCTCTACTAAGTAATTTACTAAAACATATATCAGACATAAATGGTTTGGCTACTTAAAACTAAAACAAAATAAGCATTTCATTGTCATGCAAATCTAACACTGAACAAATTTATATTTCTTCTCTACAGAATTTAGATATTTTATGTACTAAAAGACTGTCAATTTTTAAGTGAGTTATGGATAATACAGTATTCTTTTGACCAAGAAAATCAATGTTAGGAGATGACATGTCCTGTTCAATACAATTTAGGTAATAACTATTTTAGACCAAATTCGTCACCTTACAGTCTAAAAAATTACAAAGTAGTGATGTTAAATAACTAGCCTAATATCCCAAATCTGATTAAAGGTAAAGACAAAGCCAGAAGCCTAATTCCCAGCTCAATGTTCTTGCCAAAACACCACAACTACCACAAGTTCTTTTAATAAAGAGTCAAACTTTTGCAAAATGAAATGTTAACCATAGTTTATTTACTTCATTCAGTTTTAGTTAGTAATTACATGATACGTGGTCCTGGTGTCTAATCTCTGTTAGAATTAGATGCTATTAACTAAATAATCTCTGTTAGAAGTGAATACTGTTTATTTTTATTTCAATAGCTTTACAGGTACAAATGGCTTTTTGCTACATCGATGCACTATATAGTGGAGAAGATGTCTGAGCTTCCTCACCCACCACCCCTACTTGTGCACATTTTACCCAATAGGTGTTTTTCAAACCTTACCCTCTTCCCACCCTCTCCCTTCTGAGTCTCCAATGTTCCACATTCCATTCTATAGAATTAGATACTGCTAACTTGATATTCTAGTCTTGAAAGCATTCATCTGATAGCCCCCATGAAACTGAAATAAATGCAAGTTAGTTCATTTAGTCAAATATATTTTTCTCAAAAAACAAATTACAATTTAATATGTTGCTATTTAATTTTTCAATTACTGATACAATTACTTTTGGGGAGGTGATTGGGATACATCTGAAAATCACAAATCAGTAAGTTAAATTCATGTTGACAATAGCTGCATGTCTACACAACATTTGGAGGCAAATATTAAACAACATAGTGTAATAAAACGTTTACATATTTGGAAAGTTATTTGGACACTAAAAACTAGAAGGGTCTATAACAGCTCCCTAAGCCAAGCACTATAGCTAGTCTGCCCCTAGAAATATCAAGTTCTTCTAGGAAATGTTAAAAAATAGGCAAGCATGGTGGTTTATGCTTGTAATCTCAGCACTTTGGGAGTCTGCAATGCAAGCACTGCTTGAGGCAGGATGTTCAAGGCAAACAAGGGCAACATATCAAAACCCCATCTCTACAAAAAGTAAAACAAAAAATTAGCCAGATGTGATGGTGCATGCCTATAGTCCCAGCTTCTCAAGAGCTTGAGGTGGGAGGATCATTTGAGCCCTGCAGATCGAGGATGCCATAAGTCATGATTGTGCCACAGCACTCCAGCCTGGGTATCAAAGTAAGACCTTGCCTCTAAAAAAATAAAATAATAAGTGGTGCACAACTGTAGTCTCAGCTACTTGGGAGGATGAGGCAGGAGAATTGCTTGAGGCTAGGAGTTCAAGGCTGTAGTGTACTTTGGCCTGTTAATGGCTACTTTGCTCCAGCCAGAGCAACATAGTGAGATCCCACCTCTTAAAAACAAACATAAGATAAAATAACATTACCACAACACACAATAGAAACACATATGGAATTCCATAGGATTAGGATTCAATAAGCTTTATTCTTAAATGTAATTATTTGGAAGTGAATTAAGCTCTAGAAATACTTTACTCTCAGTACTGCCAAAATACTTGTTTGCTTCCAGTTTAAAGTTAATGAGAGCTTATTAACAGGAAAAAAAAGTCTTTGTCTGACTCAAGTTTTAAAATTTTTAATGCGCAATCATATTCTGGAATATGCAATACCTAAATCATTAGTCATAGGCTTAAATTTTTTTTTTGTTGCACCAGCTCAAACTATTAACATACTTGTTCAGTTATACTCAATGTTATATTTTAGAAGAATATTTTTCATCAGATGATTAAATATGCGATAATCAATTTGATATAATGACACATATCAATAACCTTGGGTTTACTCTTCAGAAGATAGCTCTGTATTTTCTACACAAAAATTACCATTAAAACGCAGACTTAATTAGTGAGTGATAGAATAAATTATCATTTTGTCTACTCCATCATTCAAAAAGTAATTAATTTTCTTATATGGACTAAAACTCTTTGTTTTGCTCTTGTTTCAAATATAGATCCTAGCAAAAATAGCATAAGTTATTTGAAGGTAACATTTAAACAAGTAATTACAAAGAGCTACTCCTCATGTACAAAGTCTCCTTTGTGTTTTACGACTAAATATTAAAAAAAAATAATTTAATGTTACACAACCTGACTCCATCACTTTTTTTTGCGGCCTTTAGCAAGTAATTTAACTTTTCTATGCTTCAATTTACTCACCTGTAAGAAGAACAATAACTGCACTTATTTTAAATGGTTGCTATGAAAATTAAATGTGGTAATTTATATAAAACATATATATATATATTTTATATAAAGCACCAGGCATGTAGTAATACCCAAAATTGTTGACTAACATTACAACTACAACATAGTGTTTAAAACAACCCAAAGAGAATGACTTCAAAAATCAAATCATATATATATATATATATATATATATGAATATTTCACCTTGCTTGAAACTAAAACCACTCAGAAATCAAGTTTCATCAAAGAGTAATAGTTCCATTTAAACCTATTTTCATAATAATGACAACTCCTAGTTTCCTTGATTATTACTAATCCTATGTGTTCTTCATTTGGATCATGCCAATAAAGAATTTTTTTAAAAAGGGATCTAGTATGAAGGACAGAGAAGGTGTCATTTTCATTAGGTTAATGTATGAAATGCCCCCAAACAGCATACACATACAAAATTACTCAACTAATCTTTGCCAGCTTTTTTTTTTCTCTTTTTTTTTCCTTTTTGATAGTTGTCTTTCTAACTTTCAAAGGTTCTATTAGGTCCTCAACAATGTCTAAAGCTTTTAAGCCAGTGTTGCTGACAAGTGAAAGGGAACAACAAATAGCTCTGTAGTGCTCTTTTCCCAGGGTCGTTCAACCAACGGTAATAGTTATTATTTTTATATATTAGCACTGTATCCCTGTCCTCTATCATGGCTAACCCACCCAACCCTCCTGACAGCAAAAGCATTTTAACTTTTAATAACAATGGGAGAGTGCAGCACTCTTGTGTAAGGCTCTTTCAGTAAAGTGCACAGCTAATGAATATTGTCCATTTGGATCCAAATAATTTATGATGTCAGCAGAGTGTGGGTGGGGAGATGTGAATCAACTTCTAGCCATTAGTTACAATGAGAGGGGTGAAAGTGGAGAGTAGGCTCAAGGAAATGGGATACTAAGGAAGGAGAGGTAAAATAGAAAAGCAAAAGCAACTTGATAGAAAGAAAACTGGAAGGAAACATGTTTATGATGCATCCATAATAGTCAACTTACAAAAACTAAAATATTTCTTACAATAGATTGTCATGGCTATTACTGTTGTTTTGTCCATTAAATAACCAACATTCTTAGAGACCAATTATAATAACTCTGTTGTTTTGCATATATTCCAGTTGAAATAGTATTTTCTCAACTGTGTCTATATGAGATAGAGAAAAATAAAAAAATTAGAAAAGATACCATAAGAACTATAACTATAAACATGGCATAAGGTATATGAAATTCAGGCATATTTAAAACAAAGTCATGATTTCATAAGACAAGTTTATAAACAAACTAAGGAAAAGCTTAAGATACTTTAAACATATTATAGCTTAGTAAAGATTAGGGTGTACAGTTCTCAGCAAATCATATGTATCTACAGATACATTTAAGAAAAAATTATCCAAATATACATTTAAATTATAAATGAAGCAATTATCCTACTATCAAAAGTACATTCATATAATCTTCCATTTATCTAGCTATCTAGGCCGTGTTGAAAACAAAAGTTAATGATCATATTTGTAGAATTTTGTTACTGTTGTTCAAAATTGTGAAAGTGGGTGGTAGAGAAGATAAAGAAGATACAAAGAGTATAGAAATAGAAAATCACTTAACATACATTAGAATAAGAATTTCAATACTTTAAAAAGATGACAGAATGTTTTTCCACTGGAAGTGAGAATTAAAGCACATACAGCCTGATGATAAACCACTACACATCCTGAATCTTCTCTATCACAACATATGCGAAAACAAATCACAATCTCAGTCTGCCAGATGCCTGAAAAGATATGAACAATAAAAACTGACATGATTCATATGATAAAGCAGAGCTTGTGGTGTGCAGGTAATTGAATAATTGAGCTAAAAAAAACTACTTATAATTCAAATTATATTTTTATGTTCTAATACATGGTATTATGTTTATGTTTAAAATTTTTTTTAAATCCTCTGATTTGTTTAAAATCATATATCAAAATTTGCACATACATGGCCTTCTCAACCAAAGTAGTCCATCTGCCTTAACAACTTGTTATATTTGGTCTTTCATAACCTTTCATGAATCTTGGATTGTGTCATTTTTAGAGTAATTTTAGATGACAAAATACAATACTTTTACTTGCAGAAGGGCATTAATGTTCACAAGCTTAGACACAACCTAAATAATGAAGCCTGCAGTCATGTGTTTGCTATGCTGTGACCACCTAAAATGTAGAACGGCAAAAAGAAAAAAAAAAAAGCCAAACAAACAAAAACGTCAGAGTTCTCTTGAAGAAGTATTTTCATTTAAGAGGAACACATGGAAAAAGATAAAAAGCAAAAAAAGCAAACAAACAAAAAGCAAAAATTTAAAAGGGTGGATACACAGAAAAAGAGAAAAGCAGAGTGGCTTTGTACTTTTCCTTTATCACCAGAGACTTATCGTTCTTAATCATAATGACAGTGGATAAAAAATTAGGCATATATAATCTATAGATATATTCATTTCATTCCTGAATTGAATGAACGTATAAAACTATCTTGTTTGTTCTGAATGGCATAAAGTACTATTAGAGCTATCAGACTATTTAAAAAAAAATATATACTTCATATATGGACACTGCCAATTTCTTTATTTCACACAATTTACACACACACATGAGCATATGCACACAAACGCGCCACAAAAGATTGGGAGGCATCATATCCTATCTGTCCATTCATTCATCTAACAATCATCAGTTAAGTCCCTACTGTGGCACTGTGATAGGCACAAAAACAGCCTCTGAACCTTAGGAAACTCACCATCTCTTGAGGAAGATACACTGATTGTGAGCAGACACTAAAACTTTTGATTTAGTTTGCTACAGTGCCACTGAGTTGCTCTTCTAGCGTTTTATTTATTGAAGCAAAATTAGAGCTAACAATGTCTTACTTAAGTTATTGTATTAATGATAGCAAATAAATGTGCAGATGGACTTTTTCCTAAATGCTACTATAGTAGTATTGCCATAGAGTAAGAGTTCTAAGGTAATTTTCTGTTTATCAATCAAACTTTCTACAAAATTTCTCCTAGGCAATAATTTCAAAAAATTGGGGTAATTTCACATCTTGTCTACAATTAGGAAAATAACCGAATCACATGAGCAATATAAAGTTAATTAAAAGATAAGTATATGGATAAGAATGGTAAAATAGGTTGATTCGAAAAATAGTATGTACTACATATTTTTCCAGGTATATGTGATATAATCTGGAGCACAATAGAATCGAACTCTACCCACCTAAAAGTCATAATCTTAAGGAAGCTTCCTGAAAATGCAAAATTTCAAACCCACTAGAGAGTCTGGTTCTTAATGTCTTGTTTGAATTCCAGGAATCGAAATCTTTCTAGACCTGAGGCAGTAATTCCCTGATGAATAAGCACTGATTCGGGGTGCAAAAGTATGGATAAAGACATCTTTATTAAATCTTCACAAATTTAAATTGAAAACTGTTTTTCAAATGCCTAAGACCAGAAATAAAAGAATTCTATTAACACCACACTGTCATTTGAGTAATAGTAAAATATTATCTACTACAAATGTCAAATATATTTTAATATTTTTCTATTAATATTTTACAACTCTATGAAATGTAATGTTTCAAATGTAAGACAAAAACTCAAAGTGAAATGCAGCATTAAACCACTAAGGAGCCAATATGGTACATATTTTATCTATTAAATAGAAGAAAAATGAACGAGATGATGTACTGCTATATTGTAATCAAAATTTTTGTTCAAAATCCTAAGGAATCATGTGACGTGTTAGAAATACATATATATTCTACACTACACACATAATATAAGATGGGTACATGTTTCTGTAAGAGCAAACAAACAGAAAAGAGAAACTCCTGAGATGTCACCCAACTGACTAGGGCATGTCTCTGAATGGTTGAGAACTGAGTGGGGGAGAAAAATGGAATAATGTTATAAGTAATTTGATGAAGCAGAGAAAAATGAATGAGATAATATCCTCCTTATTCAGAAAATGATCTGTGTAAACTCTTTAAGGGAATGACAGAATCACAAATTGGAAAGGGTGATATGGTAGAAAATAAAAGTCTATACATACCTTGACTATAATTAACATGGATCTCTACATTTCTACAAGAGTGTAACATTTTGACTGGTTATTCTGTCTATATTCCTAAAAACATCAGTCAGTAACAAACATAGAATCATGTTTTATATCTAATAACTGAGAGGAAAACATGATATATCAACATTTAAAAGGATAATTAAATACGGGAGGGAGGAGAGAGGAAGAATACTGTTGACTATTCCCTGTTTCTCCAGTGCTTAGCTTTTAACAGATAATAGATAAAGATACAGATGTGTAGATACATATCACTTATATCTTTCTCTTTCACACACGTATATTTAGTATAATTCATATATAATATTTGTATATAATTTGAACTCAACCTCTCATTAGGACTGTATCTGAGGAAAAAAGCAGGTGGAAGTGTGAAGGACTCTAAGCATGTTCCCCATACTATGACGTGGGCTTCATGCTTTCCTAATGTACCACTGATTTAAAAGAAGGCAATTTTAAAAGGTAGGAAAAGGCTGATCTAAAACAGTCTAGAGGTTTTGGTGAAATGCAATGAAATCTCAGCAGTCAAAAAATTAATGTATTGATCAGTATTTCATCTTAAAGAAATGGATGAATCCAGTAAAATGAGAGACCACCCAATTTTCTGACCTACGGGTCAGAGAGTGAGCGTTTACAAACTTAGGAATGGACTTTTTAAAGCCCCGAAGGTCTGTGTTCCATATGCCAGAAACTCAAAGGTGTTTATACCTCTGGGAATTTTCTCTGAAGGATATGAAAAACCCCAGGAACTTGCTATAGCTGTTCTGCTTCAGTCCCACAGGGTCTTTTTTACAGAACATTAGATCTCCCACCCAAACTGAATACCAGGATGAATGTGAGGATTTAAAAAGTCTTCATGACCCATAACTAATTGGAAAAATTCTTGCTTTTCTTCCAGGAAGAAGACTGAGATAAAACACTGCTAATAATTATGAAAGATTAGAAACATATATTTGAAACATTCTTATAAATTATAGTGTTCCAGTAAAAGAAGTTGAGATATTTAGTTAAATTACAAGCATTCCAAATAAATAATCCCAAGTGTGGTATTTGTTCATAATCTAATTTACACAAACAAATCTATTTTTTTAACATGGCAAATATTTTCATGTAAGAAATTTGGTGAACTAAACATGTAAGTCATTGCAATGAATTTGTATTCATCAAAATTGATCTTCATTACTTGACATGGATCAACACTGAAAGGTGTATTACTTACTTAAAAAATATATTTATGAGATTAAAAGTAAAAGAAAGAAAATGTTCCATTTCTAAAGAAAGAAAGGGAAAAACATCATTGTTTCCTGGCAGCTACCAAAGAACAAAAGAGAAATTACTTTGTATAATGAGGGGATTAAATTCTTTATAAAGATATTTCTAAAATGTTTAAATTACATTTAAGTAGATACATAATCTAACAGGTTTTCCTATTATACAGTAGGTGTCAATTTATTATTTTAGTCCATAATTCTAGATGTAAAACTTGGGTTATTTATTTCTCTTTCTTTTTTTTCTTAGCAAATTGTTCAGTTTATAACGCAGCACCCTCAGAAATTATAAAGCAGCAAAGCCAAATCCCAAAACATGTGAAGAGTTCTGTGCCAAATGAAGCTGTTGAAAAACTAAAACCCAGCACCTTTAAAAAAATACTTGATTTGACTTTAATTGAAATTCTTGTTTTCATACATATTTCAGCCTTTCTGTTGTTGTTGTGACACATAAAGTACCTAAAAAATAATGATCAGTGAGGTTTCACAGCATGAAGGGGAAAAAAATAAGATGGGAAAAAAAAGTTTCTTTCACATGATTTGAATTACATGTAGGTAGTTCTCTATGGGGCTACTACCAAATCCTTTAAGCCCACCAGCCTCTTACCTACATTAAATTAATGAGGCATCTCAAGCATTCATTCTTCACCAGCAGCTCTAGGCTCTCCAGTTGGACACCTACAATTTACTAAATTACAAACAGTGACCTAGGGGAGACATCTGTTTGTTATACACAATATTGTATTATAAAATAAACTAGAAAAATATTTGAAAGATTAAGATGATAAGATATATGTTGAATTGGATTTTCTGGGATTAATAGGGGCCGATCTGTAACTCTGTGATCTTCTTTCTACCAATACATGTTTCTATTTTCCCATCAGGAAGCAAAGGCCTCTGAAGATCAACATTATGAAATACAATACTTATGAACAATCCAATACTAAGTGGTCTCTATTATGCCATGATACTCACTACCTCCATACAACACTTTTATTAAGCCTAAATACATTAAGCTTGATTATAATCAATTTTTTTATAATACCACCTTCTTACTAATGCTCATAACACTTGGCTCCCAGGGATGTACTTATAATGAGATGGCTGGGTGTATTTTCCATTAAAGGCCGCAGTTGGAGTTTCTATAGTACTTTTTCTCATATATTTCAAGTCAAATGCTCCCTCTATTTTTATGTTTGCCTCACAATAGCCAGTCCCTTTTCAATGATTAATTTTCTATTCAAAAACAATTTGTTTCTTTTTCCTTTGTCCTGTCATGGCTTAGAACCACCTCTCCTTTTCCCTTGTCCATTGCAGAAACTCACCTCCTCCCTTGCCTCAGACCCCCACCTTCCAAACCTCAAATTGTTTTCAGTGACATATAGTCAAAAATATTTAGGAGCTCCCCTCACCGTCTCCAGCAGGAGACTACTACTCAATTAACCAAAACAAAACTCTGAATTATCAAGGCCATAACTGAGCCAAAAAGTACTGTGGCCATTTATATTATATTACCTCAGCAGTCTCTAGATTGAATTGCAACCCTGCATTTAATCAAACTCTGTGTGTGTGTGTGTGTGTGTGTGTGTGTGTGTGATTTCATAAATACTGGGTGTGTAAGGTGGAACCAGGGAGGAGATGAGGGTGACAAAAATATTATTAAAACACTCAGAAAAAAGTCTTTTTTCAGACTTTATTTTTTTCTTTTTTAACATGCATTTACTTTATTTGGAACTTACAAACATTTTTGTAAAATTCTCTGAACTGGTATTCCTAAGCATGTTTAAACAACGAAAATAATAGAAGCATAATTGATTGCAGCTGGGAACTGTCATCTATCAGTAAGCAGCACCTAACTGGCAAATACTACAAGCTTGTTAAAGATTCCTGTATGAATTGGGCACTGTAAGAAGACTGGCATTCTTTATCCCACGTATTCAAATCAAAATCTTCACTGATTTATTTCTCAAATTTTACTAGACTAGAAACAGTAAGTGGTTAGTCTGCTGGCCTCCATCCAGTTTGCTTGGGCAGAGAAGGTGAAGTGCTTGTTTCATAAAGTTAAATACATAACAGGTTTATAAACATGCTATATCTTTCTGTCATAGTGAAGATATTCAGTGAAAACAGTCTTCTCAGTACATGAACTTTTACAGGAGAAAGGAGAAAAAGTAAAAATATCTTACTCAGAAATCCAGTTTTGTGAATCAAATTACTATAAATTTCTCCATACGTATCATATTCTAATCAGGGACTACCAAGGTTCACTTCTTATCTAGAGCAGCTTTTATATCACTCTCTAAGTTTACTTAACTCAGACTTTCCCAAAAAAGAGGCAGAAAAAGAGAAAAGGAAAATATAACTCCACATTAAATTACTAAGAGAAAAGCTACAGTAAGTCTCTTTTCCTATTTTCTTATATTTGTGTAGCTGTTAGACATTTTGCAAAGGAGGGGAGTACCAGCCAGCCTTTCACAACAAAAGACCTACTGTCACTGAGCCAGTCCCAGACATGGTGGAAACCAGCCCACAGGAAAAGGCCTGGCTCCAGTGTTAGGCCCCGGCCGAGTACAGTCACTATATTCACTCAAATTGGCAACAGGTCTCAGTGTTCCTGGCTTTGAGCTGTGAACAAGGGTCGGGATTGAATAACCAATTATACAACCGCTGACTGAGTTTATCCAAGGTTTGCAAACTGCTATAATAGCCCAGTATTCAACCAACTGTTTTATCCTTTTCCAGATATAGTGTCATATCTCCCCTTGTGCTCCATTTACATGTCACTTTATTACATACATCCATTAAAAAGGTTAATACAGTGTCACACTCAATGCCGAAATGTTGCCTTTTGGGAGTTCTGCTTCTCTCTGGGGCATTTCATATAGACACCTTTTTCTGTCTTTCACTTTCTCTCTGCAAGTTAAACCAAGTTTCTGTCAAGACTACAAAACAGTGCATGAAAGAACAGTAGCCAAATGTCAACAGTTTCAAAAATACTCCTTATACAAATAGGCTGTTTTAACCCACCTTGGTATATAAAAAATGTGAAAATTCTGAAGTTTGGCAGTTCAGACTAGCACCCAAATTTGAGGTGCTCATATAAATTCATCCAAATGTGTGCCTTCTTCCTCTGCCAAAATGGACGTCTTTTTCAAAGTTCAAGAAGACCTACAATTTCTCCCAGTATATTTGCATGCCTGCCTTTATACAGAGTGGTTATGATAGAAAAAATAGAAACATAATTTTAAGTACTTTTCCTAAATATTCACAAACCTGAAATTCCTGACTGAATACCTTCCAACTCAATAAAAAGAATAAGGGAAATGGGAGGAATATCAGTTAGCTGTGAAGAAGTTGGCATTTTTTCTTGTCATCTCTGGCTGTTTATTTTTATTCCATGCTTTGTGTTAGCAGGTGTTTTATACATAAATTTTCCACTGAGGATCTTTATCAAAATCAATAATACCGGTTCCTTCTGGAAACCTAATATCTTTCTAGATTTCTTCTAGAAACCTGTGATATCAAATGGATTATATAAAAAGCACACCAACATTAAATAACAAAGCTGGTGTAAAATGCGAATGCCCAACATTAGGAAAAATTACTTACATCTTTCTGAAAATATCTGAAATATTTGTCAGTCTTTCGTTTATCTGTAATTAAAATAGGAGAAGAAGTTCTCTTATATCCACAATGAAAACCTTTTAGATAGCAACCACTATTTGAGAACTAAGTGGTATTAACTTTTAAGTGCTTTATATATTATACATTTTTAATTCTTACAAAATCCTATCTGTAGTTGTTAAGAACAAGAACTTTGTAATTAGTCGTCTTCTTTCACTTATAAGCTTTGACATGTTGTAAAATTATGTAGCCCCCTGTGCCTCAGGTTCTTTATCTCTTAAGTAAATATCTAATCTAATGTATCTACCATATGAGGCAATTCAAGGTATTGAATTACTTTCTGTAAGTGAAATACTTCAGTATACAATTTTAGGTGCTTGTTGCCATCAATATCATCATCAGCATCATCATATATATATATATAATTTATTTATTTATAAGACAAGGTCTCAGGCCTAGCTGATATTGGTTTAGAGCCAAGAGGAACTTCCCATTGTGACCAAAAATAAAAACAAAAACAAATAACAAAAAACAAACAAAAAAACAAAGTGGGAGATTCCCAGCAGTCCACATTTCAACCATAAATGCTGACAATTCTATCCACAGGAGACACTCTCAGCCCTCATGTGCCCTGAATCTAATACAGGAGCTTCCTCGAGTTCATCTGACTAAATTGTTCTAGAGGGCAAATTCATACTGGATCTCACTCACCCCAAGACCCAAGGAGCTGTAGGACAGTGCCAACCAGAACGCATCTTGCCCTGGGGCCCAATAGTGCCTGTATCTCTAGCCTCAAACTCCTTGCCTCAAATGATCTCCGACCTATGTTCGCCTAATCTTTAAAAAAAAAAATTGGTAGAAGATGAGGTCTTGCTATAAGTAATTTATTCATCAAATAACCAAATCTCAAGCAACTCTGTGAGTGGTAGAGCTCAAAACAGCCTTTTGCTATTTCAAGCTAATCAGTATCTGCAAAAATTTTACATGTTTGCATGGCCTTACTAATAATATCAGTATTCACTGAGCATCCACTGTGTTCATCTATTTGAAACGCTAAAATAACAGAAACACTATTCTAATAAAGAGGCCTAATCTTATTTCTGCAACTCATGCGTATGATATAAATACTTAACATTCTGAATTCTACCCTGGGTTTCCTTTAAGTCTTTATTAATTTTAGTTAAAAGTTTTAAGCATGACAATTTTTGTTATTTTATATCTAAAAGAATAAACTCTTCTAATCTCTTGACTCTCAGCTGTGAATGATAATTTGTTCACCAAATTCAGTTGTGGTATGGTTAGGTAAAATAAAATCTATTTTTAAAAACAAAATTGTAAACTATAAATATGAAGATTCTTTGCAACCTTCTCATTTTTACCAGGTCATTTATTAAGTTACAACTTAATAAATAAACTTGTTGCTGATCTTTTAAAAAGGAAAAAAAAAGTTACTTTTTTTATATATTGGTAGATTTTGGAGATACAAAGATGTCAGTCATAAAAAGCAATATGAAACCTAAAATGCAATGCAAGGCATTAAAATGTTAATGAAAATCAAGCGTAATAAGTCTGACATTTACAGATTGTTGGATGTATCAGTTTCATTACTTTATCAAAGGTAGTATACTATAGGCAAAAGAAAACTTCAGAGTCAGTCAAAACTAGGTTTGAATCTTGGTTCTGCTATTTACTAGCCAGTGGACTTAGTCATGGCACTGAACCAAAGTCTCAGTTTGTTCATTTTATTTTGTTTTTTTTTGTTTTTGTTTTTTTTTTGAGTTGGAGTCTCACTCTGTCGCCCAGACTGGAGTGCAGTGGCCGCTCCCGGCCACCGCAACCTCAACCTGCTGGGCTCTAGCGATCCTTCCTCCTCAGCCTTCCGTGTAGCCAGAATTACAGGCATGCGCTACCATGCCCGGCTGATTTTTTGATTTATTGTAGAGATGAGGTCTCGCTGCCCAGGCGGGTCTTGAACCCGCGGGCTCAGGCAATCCACTCACCTCAGCCTCCCAAAGGCGCGGGATTACAGGCTGAGCCACCGAGCCCGGCTAGTTTGTTCATTTTAAAAAGTGAAATTATGATGCCCGCTTGCCTCACAAGGAGAAAGAGTGACAGAGAGAAACAAAATGGAGGGACTAAAATGGTGTCTCACACAGATTAAGTCCTTAATAGAGGATAGCTATTATCATCGTCTTCATCATTTCATCAACATCATGTTACCTTTTACTGCCGCTATGAATATACCTGTAGAAACAGTATTCGAGAATTAATGACTCAAGTAGTTACTTGTGGGTTTAAATGTGTTTTCCAAAGTAAACTGATGCTTTAATCTGGGCCCTATAACTGGACACAGGAGATAAATAAAAAATAAAAGGAAAAAAAAAGAAACTCCATTCTTTTACATATTTTGGTTATAATTATATTCACATTTTGTAATAATATGAAAGACTGAAATTGAAAATAACATTTATAGTTTTTTTTCCTTCCCCTCCAAAATACTAACTTCAACAATGTTGTAATGAGTCAACTTTTTTGTTTTAAATTTTGGGGAGTTATTTTAAATAGATATATAAAACAGATATATTGATTCAGTTAAAAAGTCATGGCTAATTGTGAATGTTTTGACTATGCCTGTAATTATACTCCAACAGCATCAGCATAGCAAAGAAAGAAAGGAAAGGCAAATGAGAAATTCCTCACATTCTATCACTCTAAGCAAAAGAGCAATTCTGCATGGAAAAGTCCTCTATTTTTATGCTGTCTTGTTCTTCTGGTTATTTTCTCTGAAGAAAAAATAGTGCTGTAATATTGCTTCAGTTAACTGGAGAAATATGAAGAAAGTTGTATTATATAATTTACACAGATAAATATTTAACTATTAAAAAGATATTTTTTTCCTGGGATACACCTTTAATCTGAATCTATTACTTTATAGGAAGATATTTCCCAAAGATGCTCTTTTAAAATATTTGAAATTCAACTACTTATCTTCTTTTGTGTGTATACAAAATATAATTTGCCTTATAACAGATTCTGCATTTGTAAGGGCTATGAAAAACCCACCTAGTTCGACAGATAACAATTACAAGACCAAAGAGACAATTTTGTCACCTCAAGTCAATTAAGCAAACGCTTTAAATAGCATGTCTATTGCACATTTTGGAACCATATTGAGAATTGTTCTCTTTTCTCTTTTTGTAATATTGACATCATTAATATTTATTATTAACTGTTTACTATGTACCATACATGGTTCTGTGGTTTATGTAATTATCTCATTTATTTCTCAAAACAATCTAGGTAGGTACTGATAGGATCATCTCTTTTGCAGAGGAGACTGAGGTTTAGAAAAACTGTCATTTTTCAGAATCTATTATTTCAGATACATGGTGAAGAAATAAACCAGGATTCAAACCAAAGCCTGTTGAATCTAAGACTGTTCTCTTAACTAGTAATAATACAGAATCACCAAGCCTGCTAACAAGGATAGGTGACATATCCCAAAAAGAACTGAGTCCATATCATGCAAACCATTTTGAGCTTCTGCTGGTCATGATTTCTGAGTTTTCCTGGACATCTTTATATTTGAGTTTAGAATGAAATCCAAACCTTTTATCAGGACCTCCATTTATATCTCCAGGGACATTTTTTTACTGTTTTTTTTCCCCCATGATGCACTAGCCACTGTGGTCATCTTTGTACTTTGCCAATTAGCTAATTTCACTGTCACTGTTGCATCTTTCCACTTTCTATTCATTCTGTTTAGGGAACTCTTGTCCAAAAATCCCAAAGGGCTGGCTCCTTCTCTTATTCGCATCTTGTCTCTTATTCGCATCTTAACTTGAATTTCACTTTTCCAGAAAGGCCTTCTTTGATACACTATTTAAGAAAAGAAAGCTGTACTAACACCTCCTGTCTATTTCTATCCAATTTTCTTTATTTTCATAGCACTTATCACTAATAGAAATAATCTGGCCGGGCTCAGTGGCTCAGCCTGTAATCCCAGCACTTTGGGAGGCCGAGGTGAGTGGATTGCCTGAGCCCGCGGGTTCGAGACCCACCAGTGCAACTTGGTGAGACCTCGTCTCTACAATATATCAAAAATTAGCCGGGTGTGGTAGCGCATGCCTGTAATTCCAGCTACTCGGAAGGCTGAGGCGGAAGGATCGCCGGAGACCAGCAGGTCGAGGCTGCGGTGGCCGGAAGTCTGCCACTGCACTCCAGTTTGGGCGACAGAGTGAGACTCCAACTCAAAAAAAAAAAAAAGAAAAGAAAAGAAATAATCTTATTTATTCATTCATTCATTTCCTCTTCTCCCCTATTAAAATGCAAGCTCTTGGAGAATTAGGAAGTTATCTGTCTTGACATATATCAGACACACAACAAATATTTATTGAATGAATAAATGAGTATATGAATATTCTGCTGGACTCTTAGAAATCTTTAACTTCAATGTCTCTCAAGATTATGCATGATTTGGATATCATTCTTCATGTGATGAAAGACCATTCTTTGAATGACTCATAATTAGAGTATAAAATGATAAATTTGCATTATCCAAGCTTCTTAATTATCTCCCATGGATATTATACGTCCAAGGAGTTATCCTATGTATATAGGCAGGGCTATTCTTATTAGATCTAATTAAATTTATTAACAGAGACCATGATCAGAAGATCATAAGTTACAGGAACTAGCAGCTATATAACTTTCTTCTCCTGTTAAACAATTCTGGGCTCACATTTTTCTAAAAAAATTTTTAAGTAAGTACAAACTGAATAATTTAAGCAGAGCACATAATTGCACCTGCCATTTGCACTGAGTGAGGTGACACATGACACATAAGATTTGAGACTACTGTTCCCTCAATTGATATCAGTTCTTGTATACCTTTCACAGTTTGAGCATCTCACTGTGCCAAGAGTGGGTTTTGTGTTTAGAGGTACATAATTTTCATACAATACAAAACGCAAGAAACAGCTTCCTGTGAGGCTCAACCAAATAAACAGCAACATGTTGCAATGCTTTGATGGACTGACCAAATGACAATGGCATGGTAGTATCCACTGTGCAAAGTGTCTGAGGTATTTCCAAGTGTAATTCTATCCTCCCTGACTTAACAGTCTAAGCCCAGTTTAAATGTGACTCCACTGTATTTATTTCAAATAAAAATTGATTAAATAGTGAATCGTGACTTTACTATGCACATCAAAGCATGAATAAATTTTTTCTTTCTATGTTTTCATTTCCTTTAAAAAAATGGACATAAAGGAAGGACATTAATGTGGAAAGTCTACAAAGAAAAACTAAGTTTGGCAGTTCCTGAAAGCTCTAAAAATTGACCTTCCATATGACCCTGCAATCCCCCTACTGGGAATATACCCTGAAGAACACAAATCACTCTATAAAAAAGATACCTGCACACGTATGTTTATCGCAGCGTTGTTCACAATAGCAAGAACCTGGAAACAACCATGCTGCCCATCAAAAGAGCAGTGGATTAAAAAAATGTGGTACATATACACAATGGAATACTACGCAGCCATAAAAAAGAACAAAATCATGAATTTCGCAGCAACCTGGATGGAACTAGAGCCTATAATACTGAGTGACCTCTCACAGAAACAAAGATCAGAATATCACATGTTCTCACTCATATAATGGACCTTGAACATTCAATGTAATACTATAAGAAAATGACTGACGGTACTGGGAAATTATGGGGGGGAGGGGGATGGGATTAACAGTAGCTAATATCTATCTGGGACTGGGAAAACACCTCTTATCAACAGGGTGCCTGAATGAAACGTAATTGTACACCTAACCCTTAACTGTACCCCACAAAACGATAATAAAAAAAATACTGATTAAAAAAAGAAAAGAAAAACTAAGTTAACTGACCCACATTTTATCAGCTAAGAAAAGTTTCCATGTCAATGAAGAGGTCCATATCATCCCAAGCAGGAAAAGCAATAAGATAAAGGGCATGGTAGCAAGAACGCCTCAGGTGTTCAAAAAAACCAAAGGAAATTTGATGTGTGTAGGGCATAAAATAGATATCAGAAGTGAAGAAAGCTAGAACTAGAAAGGTAGAGACAAGTCATGCTATGCAGGAGCTTCAATACCATAATAAGGAAACAGCAAGGCTTTTAATAAATATAAGCAGGAAATTTATATGAGTAGATTGGTAAATTCTCCTCCTTTAACAGGTAGGGCTGGGAGAGTCAAACTGGATGACATGGTCCTGTGCCCTGTGTAGTGATCTTGTGTTGGGGGCTGTTTACCCAGAGCTGTAGATACTTGGAGAGAAAGAGTAAGAATAAAATTATTATGTCTTCATAAGAGTTGTGGTGTGGTTTGAGGCTTAAGGCCAAAAAGTGTCTCAATGGCTTAACAAGCAAAGGGTCTAAAGTAGATGCCTGCAGCTGGGGTATGGAGGGTAGAAAAATGAGAACAAAGTATCTCAGATCAAAAGGGTTAGATGAGAGTACAATCTCACTAACAACAAGAAACATAAGACTAGGTCATTTTGCTGGAGAGGCAAACTGTAGTATAGAAATTACTCCAAGCTTATGACCAATGTGTATGGCTTACTGATTCCAGCATAAGATACTTTCACAGTAAAACTTTTCCATAGTGGATTCAAATGTTTAACTATTGTGTCCCCAAACAGAAAACGGAGATTTTCATAAACTGTCATGTAATAATACTCTCACGTAGTAGAGGCCTTAACAAATGCTATTTTGAGAAATTCTGAATTTTTTCTCATGACACATCGGCCATGACAGCAAGTTAAAAAGCAATCACTGCAAAAGGGGACTTACACTTATTACAAAATCATCTGAATTCAGTAAAATTAGTGATTTTACAGCCTCTGAATGGACTAACTCAGACCATTCTCAAGCTTTTGAGATTTGCTACCTAGTTTGTGCCCACAAGCACATTCAAATGACAAAATAAATAAACAAATAGCAAGCAAGTTTTTTTTAATTTTATTTTTCATTTATTTTATTTTTTTTGAGTTGGGGTCTCACTCTGATGCCCAGACTGGAGTGCAGTGGCTGCTTCCGGCCACTGCAGCCTCAGCCTGCTGGGCTCCGGTGATCCTTCTGCCTCAGCCTTCCAAGTAGCCAGAATTACAGGCACGCACTACCACGCCCAGCTGATTTTTGATTTATTGTAGAGATGAGGGCTTGCCAAGTTGCCCAGGTGGGTCTCGAACCTGCAGGCTCAGGCAATCCACTCACCTCAGCCTCCCAAAGCATGGGATTACAGGCTGAGCCACCGAGCCCGGCTGCAAGTTTTAATAAATAATAATACACATTTAAAAATAACCAATTGTGCTTAGTTTGACAATTTTTTATTAAATTCATAAGCCAGTGTGAAGTTACCTGTGATTTTAATATGCACACCTACAATACAGTCATATTCTTTTCTAAAACTGTTTTTAATCCATATGATAAAATTATATTTTTCACAGTTTGACCCAAAGTGCATCATAAGGAAGAAACACTGGCCTAAATTTAATTGCATAAGAACTTGTTATTTCAGTTTTCTGGCAACTTCTTTTGATTTCAAACATATGGCTTTGGGAAACTTCCCAAAAGTTTACTTGATTCTTGAATCTATGCTTTTACATATCACACACACACACACACACACACACACACACACATATATGATATGTGTATTTACAATGTACACATATATAAATACACATAAATATATGTGCATATATATTCAGAATAATAACTTCATAACTCAATATCTTGTTTCCAACTAGAAAAAGATCATATATATGTATTTTTGTGCACTTGAGAGAGTATGTGTGTACATATATTTGAGGCTAAGAACAAGGGTCCATACTGACTATTAATAGGTACTGCAATGATATAAGCCATATTCCTCAAATCCATGTTTGTTTACTGTCTTGACAAAAATTTTAACGTTTTGATTTCAAATAAATCTTAATATTGTCATATTAGTATTACCTAAAAATTTTGAATACTAGACAGTTTATGTACTCAATGACTAATAAATTATATTCTCTAATCAAAAGCTAGTTAATCCACACTGCCTGGTGTCAGCAGAAATACTACTAATTTTTTCTTAATTTGGAATTTTTCTATTATAAGGCTACAGATTATACATCATTAAAGAGAAAAAAAGAAAATCAGTAAGTCAACAGGTAATTTATGGCCGGGCGCGGTGGCTCAACCTATAATCCCAGCACTTTGGGAGGCCGAGGTGAGTGGATTGCCTGAGCCCGTGGGTTCGAGACCAGCCTCAGCAACTTGGTGAGACCTCGTCTCTACAATAAATCAAAAAATAAGCCAGGGGTGGTAGTGCGCCCCTGTAGTTTCAGCTACATGGAAGGCTGAGGCGGAAGGATGGCCTGATCCCAGCAGGTAGAGGCTGCGGTGGCCGTGAACATGCCACTGCACTCCAGCCTGGGCGACAGAGTGAGACTCCAACTTAAAAAAAAAAAAAAAAAAAAAGATAAGTTATATACTCAACACTTTGTTAGGAATTTTATAGATTTTTTTTTTAAATTATAAGAGATTGACTTCTGCTTTCAATGATCTTGCAATGTAGCCAGATATATATATATGTATATGTGTGTGTGTGTGTGTGTGTGTGAGTGTGAGTGTGTGTGTGTATATATATAAAATATATATATATATATATATATATATATATATATTTTTTTTTTTTTTTTTTTTAACGTTGACATGTGAGAAGAAAAAAAATAATAAGTGCTAACTGGGTAATACTGATTTTGAGTGTGATAAAAAATTAAAGAAATAAATATATCAGGGCTAAAATTAGTCAAAATCTCTCCAATGAGGCATGATATATTTTAAATCAGCAGAGGAGATTAGAACAAGAACATAAAAAACAAGGGCTATGAGTAGGCACACACAAAAAGTAGAAAAGTTTTACTCGGCAGTATGGCTAGGTACAGTATTTGATGAATACTGAGCAATTAATTCGATCATCAAATTTTGGAAGAAGATAAGAGTTCTTCCAAAAGAACTCTTGGAAGAAGATAAGAGTTTATATTTGATTAAGTGTACACTGTAGAGCCTAAGAAGAATTTATTAAATAGGACTGTAAAATACTGAGAGGTATTTTGAAACCTGAGTCTGGCATTATAAGATAGGGTGAGAAGTAAGGAGAGAAGTAAGTTAGAGGCTCTCTTCTAGACCTGAAAGCCTAGGTCAGCAGACATCCAGTTAGCTGTGAGAAAGTAAAGGAAATTTCTGAAAGGTAGAAAAGGTCAGGGAGGATGGAGCACAACTACCCACGAATCAGAAGAGCTCATTTTTGAAGAAGAGTATTAACTACTTTTCTTAAGTTTACTGATTTTGGCAGTCACATTACCCTTGTGATTGTCTTATCTCATCCCAGACTGCTAAATGTTCTACAAGGACTGAGAGAAACGTCCTCATATTGTGGAAACAGGGCAAGGCACCAAAGGTAAGATTTCTTACCTTGGGAGCAAAAGCTGCTCAACCTTTCTATACTTTCTTTCTTTTATGCTTTAATGGAAACCTCTGCTGTTACCATGGAGTAATTTTTTTTTTTTTTTTAATCTCACAACTCTACTCTGGCCAACTCACCACCAGGCTAAAAGCTGTCTCCCTTCTAATCTGTGTTATGATACTGCTAACAGATGACTGTTACTAATAGGTAATCGCAAAAAACATGGAAATAAAGCAAACATGCATGGACAGAAGGGCTGATTGTTGAAAACAGCTGTTACCACCGTTTGTAAAATTAAAAGGAAAACAAAATATAGTTTAATTAACCACTATCCTCCTGTATTTACAGTAATTCAAAAGTTACTTTAAAATGATGAAAAGTAAAAAAAGGGAAATGATTTCAGGTAGAACACTAAAAATGTAAAAAACATACTAGCCAATTAAAATTGATCACAAAGTAAAACTTAAAATGCATTTAAATATGTTATAGTTTCTCCCTGTGTATCTGTCTGTCTCTCCTGTCTCTCACTCTCTCTCCCTGCCCCCCCCGGATGTGTGTGTGTATTTTTTTCCCTGTCTGTTCTTCAGAATACAGTCGGTCTTTCTTTGGAGAGAATGTTTTTTTAAAATCCTAAATCAACACAGGATCAAGAAGAATTTGGAAAACTGAAGCTAAATTAAAGGCCAAATCCAGAAAGTACTTTCATTTAGGCTAAGTTAAACTGAAACAATGAGTCATAATTATTGTCAAACTAACAGAAAAGAATAACTTTCTAAGATTAGAAGAAACTAATGGAAACTCAAGTTTAACAGACTTGGATTTGTTGGTAAGAACTTGCTTTTTTAAGGACGAGAAATTTCCATAGCATTACACCTAGCATATTTGAGGCATGCAGTGAATGTGAAATATCAACTTCATCCTAATATCCACTAGAATGTCATGAAGCATCCTTTCATGTCTTCAGTTTCCAAGCCCAGGGAAAGATTTAGAATGAACAATTAAAGCATAGAGCAAAAAGTATTTATGTCATATATAAATTTATTCAATAACATTTAGAAGTTTTTATCTGTATAAGGTTTTATCTTGTGCCATTTTCAGCTGTGTAAATGTATGGGCTATGAGAATATGAAAAATTTAAGTTTCCTCTAAGAACTGAGTAGAAACAATATAATTCTCTAATAGATAATAGATGAAAACATTATGAATAAATCAGAGATATACAGAAGCAGAATGGTTCTTTTGATCCTTAAGAATTCAATACAATCCTGTTTGAAGGTGTTGGCATATCTTAAAAAGTCAGGGATAAAGTTCTAGGCATCCAAAAATTTGGGGCAAGTTGGATGAATAAAGAAAAGAGGCATAAAAATAGACTTAGTCAAAATGACATGGGGACTGGGAACAATGGCAAGGCCATTCCTATTGCTTTCAGGTGCATTAACTAGATATTAAATTCATGTAACTTCTTTGTTCTACTAACATCCTTACCATGATCTTTAAGATACTATGTGGCTTTCCACATGGCTCTACCTAGGAAAGGCAAAATGTTGATCTTGTTATGAGTTTCAGTATTCTGAATTTTGAAATAATTATTTTTTATTTTAAAACTATACGTTTGCATTTTGGTTAAATAGATTGGTCTCCTGAAGTTAGATGAAGTAAATCTACCACAGAGAGATGAATTTATTCTTTCTATGCTGGTAAAATCAGATTTCCAAGGCAACAGGCTCTCTGATCACCAAGTTAATAAATATTCTCCTGTAAGGCACTTTGAAACCCTTTCTGTTGAAGAAGGTACACTGCCATCCCTGTCAGTTCCCAGTCCAAATGTCACTTTTTTGGACACTTTGTCTGACCACTGTATCTAAATTAGCCCATTATAGTCATTGCTATATTATACTGATTGATTTATTTATAGACATACTGTCTGAAAACATCATTCCTTGCTTATTTGATTATTTTGTGTTTCTATCCACTAGACTATAAATTCTATGAGAGTAGGGATTTTTGTCTACCTTGCTATTCAATGTATCTCCAGTGCCTAGAACAATGTTTTCTTTGTTCCACTTATAAATCTTGTTTAATGTCAAATGAATGTAAGATAGATGAGCTATGTCTAGTTTCAGCAAATGTAAGTGTTAATTTGATAAGAAGAATCAACCTTAGTCATAATGCAATCCTGAAAGATATACCAATTGGGGTGGGGGCCAAGAAGATAATCAAATGATAGTATTTGATCAGAAAAAAATAGGTAAAAATTTAAAAGTACTTTTACCTTATTAAAATTTTATAATATAGGCAAATTTAACCAAATGCTGAAAAATTAACTTGAGATAAAGGTTTAATTATTTAGCCAAACATGAAATTAGCTTGAAAACTACTTTCCTGTCTAGAAACCTTTACTTTTATTCTTATTCTTGCAAACAGAAAAAAATAACACTAATAATACTGTCACAAATAAAGAAACAAAAAGGAAAGTATGAAAACTAGTAGCAGCTCTTAGAAATGTTCCTTTTATTTTTGTCTTCACAGTAACTTTACTCAAATTTTATGAAAAATAGATCAGATATTTTGATAGTGTTTAACTGACATGGAACTAACTGACAGGCTCCAAATAGGCTATTAAAGTTCATTCCTTTACCATTCAACATTTAACAAGTTTCACTTACAGAGATTCTACCATATACCAGAGATTTGACAAGTGTCTGGGAATTTAGCAATGAACAAATTGGGCTTCCTGTATGCCTTCTTAGAGTTTTTAACCTGAAGGACTGTTGTTGTTATTATTATTATTTTTTGATTGGTAAACATAGTTATTTAAAAAGTAAATTAGAGAGAGGGTGAGAGGAGATTCACTTCCCCAAGGTAGGGGAAGGGAACAAAGATTAGGAAAACATGGCAGCCATAGCTTAAAGAGCTAGGAGCCACATGGCCTGGCCAGTGCTCAATAAAAACAATGGCCAGGATTGTTATTAAAAATAAGAACAAAAGCAACAACAGCAACTAAACATCTGTGACCCACTTGTACTCTTCCTTAAAAAACTCAGTCAAAATGTAATTGCTGAACAATTAACAGCTGAAATTTCCAAACAAATCTGTAAAATAGCCTAGCAAATTGAGTATATTTAATGCAACATCATGATGCCAAGAAAGAAAAAAAGAGTAATAGAAAGAGCACCATTATAAGGACTGGACAACCTGGCTCCTGAGCTGGTTCTTCTATCGATTATTGAGTAGCTTTGGGAAATCATGAAATCTCTTAGACCTCTCCTTGGCAAGATAAGGAATAGGATGACATAATCTCTAAAATTATATCTAGACCTATGGATGGCTCTTTGATTTATCTGAATAACACATTACTTTTATATATAAACAGAAATAAAATGGGAACATGTAACAAAAAATGGTATGAGGACTTCGAGGATCTGCTGATTATTCAGTTTTGAAGAAGTATTACAATGCTTTCTTCACACCATTAAAAAATGTCATCTACGTAATCAACATTTTGTGATTCTTCTTAGGGAGAGATTACAACAACTGACAAGCGTTTTAACAAACATTTATTTATCATTAATAACATGAGTTATATCATGTAAATTTTATAAGAAGTGATTGTTTATTATCCTGAGAGGTTTTTATGAGAATTTAGTCATTTGAAAAGGCATAGAATTCATGTTCTATTTCTTAAAATTAGTATTTAGAAGTTGTAAACAAAAATCTACCACCTTAAATACCTAATTTTTTCACTTCCATTAGTTTTAGAATTAGTATAAATGTTGACTTGTCATTTGTGCTTAAACCAAACATACATTTATTTGCCAAAAAAAGTGGGTGAATGCTGCAAACATAATTTAAAACACTTTAATAAAAAATCTAAATCAATACAAATATATAGTAAAATTTGATTTTTTTTACTAAATACTGAAAGGTTTTTTTTGTTTTGTTTTGTTTTTTGAGTTGGAGTCTCACTCTGTCGCCCAGACTGGAGTGCAGTGGCCGCTCCCGGCCACCGCAGCCTCGACCTGCTGGGCTCCGGCGATCCTTCCGCCTTAGCCTTCCGAGTAGCCGGAATTACAGGCGCGCACTACCACGCCCAGATAGAAAGGTTATTTTTTAATATAAAAACCTGCCTTACCAAGAAAGAGTTGCATGAACAAAATACATAGTAAGCATTTTTGTTTTGTTTTTATCAACCCTAAATTCTCTCATTAAAAATACATGAATACATCATTTATATGAATAATAATGTCAAATAATGCTGTATAATTTTTAAAGTGTTCATAAAACACCAAAGTGATGTAAATTTAGAATACACACACACCCACCAAAACACTACTAAAACGCAATGAGAATGCTTCTTGATGTAATGAAAACATGACTTACTAACTTTAGTAAATCCATCCAAATCTACTTAGTCTCCAAAATTAGGCAATAATAGAAGAATTGAAGTCTATTTCCACGGCATTGTTAAATAAAAAACCTTTTTCTTCCATTTTCGTTAACATTTTCTTTTCTTGTTTGGATCAGAATTATAAACAGGAAATCAGAATTGTGAAAAATTTTTAAATAGTGGGAAAAACACGTTATCCAAGTTTCTTTGAATTTAAAATAAGAACAGCTTTTCTAGTTATCAATTCAGTGCTTTTCATTTTAAAAAGAACCATTAATCTATTCTTTTCCTGTTGTTCACCCATTATTTTCCTAAGGATAATGAAGTTTCTGTAAATAGAATACAGATCTTAAGAAATCATTGGTGTATCCCACAACAGCTAATGTTTCAGCTGACTTAGAAACAGTGAAAACTAAATTCTACTCTCTTGCTAATAGATTTTAGGCAATAAGGTCAAAGTATCATACGTAACTTTTGCTGTTGTTTTGCTGGAGTCTCACTCCATTGCCCAGGCTGAAGCGCAATAGCATACTTGCGGCCGCCCCAGCATTCAGGTGATCCTTCCACCTCAGCCTTCCAAGTAGCTGGAATTACAGGTGCGCATTACCAAGCTACACTAACTTTTTGATTTATTTCAGAGATGAGGTCTTGCCAAGTTGCCTAGGCTGTTCTTGAACCTGTGGGCTCAGGCAATCTCCTCACCTTGGCCTCCCAAAGTGCTAGAATTACAGGCATACGTAACTATTTAAATTATTTAAAAATCCTTGGTTAAACACACATATTTTTCTTTTCAAGAATGATAATTACTACTTAGATAATTAGTAACTAAGAAATTATAAGAAAATCCTGGGAAAATAATGACGAGTGGAATAAGATCAGTTTTGGAAATAACTATTTGGCTTATTTCAATTCTATAAATATTTAATGAACAACTACTTTTCAAAGTGGCAGAACTGTAGAAATCATAGTGTTGTTTTAGGAGACCAATTCTCCTGTTTTATCATTCAGGAATTATTGTTGTAGAAAAAATTCTAACAGTTGGGTAGGTATCCAATTATAACATCAAAATATGGCAAATCCATGAAAAAACTTGTTTGAAAGCTAAGTAACACTTACTGTTTCTTCTTATTAACGTTTGTCTTTACCATTCGTCATTCAACTTGCCATCAGATAAGCAATATGAGCATCAATTGTTTAAGAAAGAAATTATAAAAGAAACATTTAAAATGATGTACATAATTTCTAACGTTTTCCCCTTTTCAGAATTAGTTAAGATTGCTCTTTTGATTTTAGTAGCAAATTGAACGGCTCACTGTGGTCACAGTTTGAGAACCACTGATATTACCCCATCATTCCTACCAGACACAACAAAAAAAGTCAGAGGAGGCTATTTTCTCTATGAGTACTCTGCCAAAGTTAAACAGTTTTAGGTAAATCACAGAATTCTTTTTTTTTCTTTTTTAAAGAAGGTCTTGATCTGTTGCCCAGGTCGGAATGCAGTGGAGTAATCACAGCTCACTGTTACCTAGAACTCCTGGGCTCAAGTGATCTTGCTGACTCAGCCTCCCAAAGCGCAGGATTACAGGCATGTGCCACCACACAGAGCCCACATAACTTCTAGACACCTTCAAATTGTAATTTAAAAAAATCAAATACTCATTATAAGCTAACTGTACTTTTATTTCAGTACAAGGAATTGATAAAGCAAGCATGTATGATAGATAAAAGTAAATGGTATGATAAAGGTACTAGAGACTTTATTAAATACAGTCTCTTAAATCAGATCATGAAGAGATTTGAAATTCTAAAGTACCAAAGTTGTCTACTGTGTGAGAAACCAAGTTAACAAATACTAAAGAACTTTTGGCTCACTTTTTTCCATTATCAATATTTTGTGACTCCTAAAAAAAACTCGATTCAAAACCATTAATTACACAGAAGGACAGTCAGAAACCTCTCTTTTTCATATCGTTGGTTAAAAGAGAATTGCACATTTGCTATATTAAACTAAAGGGAAGCTAAAAACTTCTCTTTTCCATATCATTGGTTAAAAGGGAATTATACATATACTTTGATCCAAGTTTTACACATATGATGAACACAGTCACTGGGATATATCAATAGCAACTTATTTATAAACATAATTATATTCCTTCCAAGAAACTCCCATTACTAACATAGGAATTTAAAATCATTAGTAAGAGAATATAGTATTGTGTGCAACTCTGCTCTATTTAAGAATACTTCAACTTAGTATAAATGTATTAAAAAGCTAGAAACATTACTGATGTTACCTGTAAAGTGAAATAAGAGCTAAAAATTCATGACACTGTAGATAAAGGCTCAATGATCATGCTCATTACAGATCAACAGTAGCAGGGGAAATATGTATAGCAAAGTGAGAAAGTGCTCATTTGAAATATAGCAGCAGAAGTAACCAGTCAGAAAAAAAGGGAGAACTGTCTTATCATGTAAACACAATGAGAAGGAGAACTGCTTATTTATTTATTTAATATTGGAATTTCAATTGATATTGTACTAGGTATAATGAAAAGGCTAAATGATAACTAGAAGTAGTTGTGAAAGTGTTTTATAAAACTGAAATATTAATTCTTGTTTTCATGCCTTTCCTGACTACAAAAGAAAAATTGAAGTTGAAAAAAATCATAAAATGTCACAATAAAAATAAATTTAAAAAACAGAAAAAATATTTGAAAATAAAGCGAAGGGTCAAGGTCACAGAGTAACACATGTAAACCTAAGGTCTGGTACATTGCTAGAGTACCCTAACATCCAAAGAAGCAGTTTACAGTTTTACAATGTACAACAGATTAAAAAAAAAACAAGTTGCGTAGACATAAAAAAGCTTTCCCTGATACTCAAATGTGAGTGAAAATTTTCCCATGGGTCTTCATTATTGGAACACTTGATTTGATTTAGTGAACTACACGCTTGTAATAGCATATTTTTATGAACATTTATTTTTAAATTATTCAGTGTAGACTAATGATGTAATGCCAAAGCATAGTTTAATGAAAGCAATTGTACATGGTCTAAGAATGGAAAATTATGAAATTTTCTTTCATCTAGGAATAAAATTTAGAAACCGTTAGGTCTGCTTGGACTTGGGTAACCTGATATCAATATTTTATTTTATAAGTGAGCTTTTGATAAGAATTGAGCAACAGAGAGTTCAGATTTTACACAATTTGACTAGAACACAGAAAGCAGAAATTAATATATTGCTAATTAAATTGATTTAATAGATAGTTTAACATATTATTTAATATTTCAATAAATATTAATTGAGCATATACTGTGTGGCAGGAACCATTAGTTGAAAATGAAGAATAATACTGAGTTTAAACAAAGAAACAGACTAAGTACCAATAAATTATCTGCTTCTGTGTATACTGTAGTTGAAGAAACCTCATACAAGACAAAATAAACATATTGAGGGCCACAGAGATTATTTGTAACCAATTGTTTAGGTCTGCCCATGACTCTTTTCTTCAGATAGCAGAACTGCCACATTTAAGTAAAAATGTTGTTAAAACTGAAGTAGAAATCAATGACTGATATAAGAAAAATGTCCAAGAACTCTAGTTTTGACGTATGGCATAGTGAATAGAGGAAAGGAGAGAGAGAGAGAGAGAGAGAGAGAGAGAGAGAGAGAGAGAGAGAGAGAGAGAGAGAGAGGAGAGAGAATGAAACCGAATAAATGACTCAATCATAATGCAGTGAAAGATTATCCATTTTCCTATTTAAATTCTGATTCTTTGAAATCAAAAATCATTAAGTGAATATTTTCAAAGGCCCTCCTGCCATGTGTTTAACATATATTTTAATTCCAAGAGTAATAATAGTTACTTTCAACAATATTCAAGGAGCATGTGTATTCTCTCATTCTTACTATTATTATCTTGATAAGTGATAGAATGGAAAACATATTTTGCAATAAATGTGATATGAGGGAAAGAGTTAACCACTATTTGTGAGTTTTACTCTGTCTTTGGCCTATTCTTAAAGGACAAAACAATGTTTCTTTTTTAGATTATTCTTTAAATTAATGCATCATGTTCAGAGGGGCAAAGTCTCATGGGTTAAATACTCATGTGAGCCAGAGCAATTTAAACTGTTCCTTGGTCACATGTTATTGATTACAAGAAGCCCAGAATATGTGAATGAATCGGTACAAATATATCACTACTACTGGGAAAGCTTTCATAGCAAGCACACAAGTAATGTTCTAGCTTTTCCTATTATTTATCTATAGGGGGGTGGGAAGAATCAGCTATCTATTCAAACAACCTTCTTAAGTGTTAGCTTCAAAATGGATTTTGCTAGCTCTTTCAAAATTAAAACTACTCCAGATAAGATTTATATTTGTGGCATATAGTTTAGCTTTTTTTTTGCATAACCCTTTTTAATAACTGAGTTATGCATTAAGAGAGCTTCAAGTTTTAAATTATCATTTTAGAACCAAATACCTTCATAGTAATACACAGAGAAATATTAACCTAGATCTTTAATGGCTAATTTCCTACTGTATTAATATAGCCAAAGTTACTAGTAAATTCTTAGAATAATATATCTTTCAGGTAAATAAACTCTCAAAAGATCTAGGAAAGAAAATCATATTTTTAAATATGTCAACTTCAATTTCAGGGTTTACACGGAGATCACAGAAAAAGGTAATAGAACACAAAATTACTTACTGTTGTTTGAATGTAACTAACAGAACCAAATCTTGATCTGGATATTACCAGATATATGTGAGAAAGAATATAAGAAAAACAGCCACATATATAGAAACACTGAGACATTTCATACTTTTGAAAAACAAATCTGTGTCTCAGTAAAATATAACACTCCAGCTTTTTCAAGCTCAACTCCTCAAGTTCATTCTTAGAAATAATTTGTATGATGACTATCACAGGACGCTTTCTTTAAGTATTATTAAGAGAACTACATTATGATAACAAATACTTAATCTCTGTCTAAAGAGCATCAAAGACAGAAACTATGTTCATATTGAATGCACCTAACTATTTGGGCTTAATATGATAATCACTATGCTAATAATTATAAGATTGAAAACCAATCGTATGGAACAGAATAACATTTGCTTCAATTTTCCCAATTTATGTGCTCTACTTAATTGCCAGAAGATATTATTTATCTTTGTATAATTTTATCTGAGTTTATGTGAATTTTATTATTTTGTAATCATACCTTAAGTGTCATGATTTACAAAATACACATATGCATGTATTAAATATGGATAAAGGTTTGAAGAAAGGTACTGTTTTAGAAAATAAAAATTCTATCAAGAACTGGACACCATACATTCAATAATAATTCAATAGTGATTTTTCTTTGCTATTACACTCTTAATTCTCATATTTCTTTTACAATTTCACTGACCCTTTTTGCAATGCCTGCCCTCTCCCACCAACCTTATAACCAACTCACTCACTCTCATGCACACACTCATTCTCTCTGTCTCTCTCATACACACAAATGCACACACACACAAATACATATATAAACACACAAAGGAAAATGATGTGAACAACACTCTTTACAATCTATACATTTTCCACTAGTGATCGCAACTATCACATTATAACCTCTATGTAAATTAATCCTGAATCTTTCTACTTATGACATCTAGGCACATGTTTTCAACTGTCTCCCCAATATCTCTGTCTTTTAGTTATAAGTCAACATGTCCAAATCAGACTGCACCTTACTAATAAAAGTTAATGTCTAGTTATTGAGTACATACTAAGGGCCAAGCATAGTAATAGGCTTTTTAATGCACCTAGTCATTTAATCCTTATACTTACCCTATAAAATATATAAATTGTCTAAATTCTTACAGGAAGTAATTGCCAAAACTGGCATTTGGGCTTGGCAAAATCTTATTTCTTCAATTATTCCAGTGTCCCCTATCTCAAATCATGGTACTAGTCTACCAATTGCTGAGGATCAAATTTCAGAACAAACTTCTGTTTTTTCCCCAGCCTATCTACCAGCAATGAAGACTTTCTAATTACACAAAGGCGGTTTTTCTTAAGACAAAGGCTGTTACCACAGGTGTGCAAGGTCATATAACTCATGCTATACAGTAGAAAACACTTTCTTTCTTGGGTCCAACTCACGACTATGGAATAATAAATCTTTTGGTGTTCCAGTTCCATTCTCTCAGCTATGGTTTCCCCGAACAACGCAAATGTGCTTAAATTTTCAGTTGCTTTTGTCTTTGTGATGTATTTTTTTAAGAGACAGAGCCTCACTAAGTTGCCCAGGTTGGAGTGCAACGGCTTTTCACAGGTACAATCATAGTATACTACGGCTTCAAACTCCTAGGCTAGAAGGATCATCCCAACTCAACCTCCCAAGTAGCTGTGACTTCAGGCATGTGCCACCACACCCAGCTTCAGGTGTTTTTATTGAAGAGAGACATTGTGTTTTTTAGAACATTTCATCTGCAGTGTTTAATGAGCCAGACAATGACAGCTATTTTGAGTACATAAAGACCACAATGTACTATGGAAATTTCATTGCAAGTTCCTTATCCACAACCTGTGTACTTGTGAATGCACATCAAATACTAATGTTTGGACCAATTAGACTACAAAAAAACCACGGAGATTATTAGATCTTGTAAAGTTTTGTTACTCACTTAGTTTGCTTATATGAGGTACTTGGACTCAGTAACTAACTTCTAAATGGTGGCTGATGTGACACTTTGCACATAGCATATATTAACTGAAATACTGAAACTTCCAAAGTTCGATGAATTGCAAAATGAAAAATAAAAAAAACCCATATACCTGTTTCAAATATGTCTCTAGATAAGAGGGGCTCTGGCAAAAATTAGTAGAGGATATAAGGTAAAATTAACAAATTATCTCTACCTCTTACTTTCTTGCTCCAACTTTCTCTTTTTCAAAAATATTTTATTGTCCTGGATAAACAGAAGGAAATCAGTAACCAATTGGAAACAACTCACCTCTTACTTTAGTCACTAAGTAGTCTTAAAGATAAAACATGCTGTTATAATAAGGAAAACCACGGAGATATTAATTAAGATTTTTGAAATTCAGACTTGATAGTCAAGGCAAAGAATTTCAAGACAAAATCAAGCAAATATATATATATTTAAAAAATTCTGAAACTTTCTTTTCATGTAAGACTTTCACTTAGGGATTTTAGAACTTCTTCTAAAATTATAGTAATCTTTCCCTAACTATAAATCCCCCTCATGTGAAAATAAGTAGATATATATTTGTATATTTTTCATCGCTGCAAGAATTCTTGATAAAATATATGTGAATCATGAATGACTCCAAGTTTTAAAGTAAAAAATTGGTAGTTATGGGGTAAGCCATTTATTCAACAGGCATTTATTAAATGCCTACTCTGTGCCATGTACTCTTCCAGGCCCTTGGGAATGTGAAACAAATACTAAAATCAGCAAAAGTAGCTTACAAAGAAAATAACACTTGAGAATTTCTGTATTTGTCCAGAAGGTACAGTATGTATTTTGTGGTACCCAACCCTAAACAGTAACTTTCAGACACATGAATATTTAAGAAGAACTAAACTAGTATGATGGGAAAACAAGCAGAATGCCTATATAAACATTAAAACTATTACATATCTAAGAATAAGATATGAGTGGTGAATTCTAAAAAGTACCTTTCTACAGAATTTGCTCAATTGCTTGTTGTATGTTTAGGGTAAGTGAGATAATGTCTGAGGATTAAGCAAAATAATGGTTATACTGTAGGAAGTAAGGTTCTGAACGTAATACATAAATTTAATGTGTACATGTCACAACCACATAATATAGCTAGAAACAACAGAAACCTAGTCTGTTTTCAGAAATGAACCTGACAATGGTGAAGCAAGAAAGGGAACTTGGGTGCAAAATTAAAGAGGCACTCATTTTTGAGATCATACACTTGTCAACTATGCTTTTGCAAGACACAGACAGTGTGTTCCTCCTTAAATGTTGTGACCTAGGTACTAGCATTTTAAAGCAACTTTCACAAGTGACAGAATGGTTCTCTAAATCTCTTACTATCACAGGGTATAGGGACTATAACTTGTTTATTTTGTTATAGATAAACCTACAAAGATTTATATTCTTTCTGTATAAACTTCATTGAACTGTAATATAAAGCATTTCACTGAAACAACAGGAAAAGAATAGTTGAAAAGGTTCATCTAAAAAGCAATTGCAAAATGATTGCTTTTAAATAAAACTCTATCATAATATACTCATATAATACAAAAACATTGTTGATATTCTCTTTATCAGTATGTTGTTCTTGTTTATTTTAGCAAATATTAAAATAAGTATTTCTATAACATTTACCTAATTATTATTAACCTAAATACGTATTTTTATAGGTTCACTTATAAATCTTACGTCCCATAAGGTCTTCACTGTTTTAGCAAATTATCCTAAAATAAACGTTTTCAAGAATACAACCATAGTTGATGTCAAAATAATTATGGGGGTAGCCCATATTTAAATATATAAAAAATTGTATATTTATTCTCACATGTTAAACTTCAGTCAGCTTCAGAATACTCTCCGTTTGATGCAATACATGTATTAAGACACTTTTTCCCACTGCTCAGAACAGTTTTTGAACTTGTCAATTTTGATGCCTTTTAAGTCTTCATGCCATGTTTTGTTTCATCTCTTTCACATTGGCAAAATGTTTCTCTTTGAGGACTCTTTTCATCAGAGAAGCAAAAGTTGCTCAGAGCAAGACTGGATGAATAGGGAGGGTGGGGCATGGGAGTTATGTCGTTTTTGGTCAAACACAGCTGAACACTCATTGTGGTGTGGTCATCTGCACTCACAAATCACTCATCATGAAATGGGAAAGCAAATTGAAAGAATCTCCAAAAAAAAAATCACTTAAACCGAGCACAACCCCTCAAAACAATACTAGCTGGTACATTGCTGCCAATGGATTCCTAGAACACTTACCTAGCAGAGGAAGCCTGTACTGCAAGGGGTCCACCCTCCAAAAAGATAATTCGGGTTTTGTGGGGGGGTCCTCCCTCATATTCACAAATCTTATATCTTCAACTTATATATATATATATATTACTAGGTTAAGTGAAATGCCATTAAAAAACTGCCATAAAATGAGAGTATTCGCTGGGCTCGGTGGCTCAGCCTGTAATCCCGCGCCTTTGGGAGGCTGAGGTGAGTGGATTGCCTGAGCCCGCGGGTTCGAGACCCGCCTGGGCAGCGAGACCTCACCTCTACAATAAATAAATAAAAAAAACAAATCAGCCGGGCATGGTAGCGCATGCCTGTAATTCCGGCTACTTGGAAGGCTGAGGCAGAAGGATCACTGGGGCCAAGCAGGTTGAGGCTGAGGTGGCCGGGAGCGGCCACTGCTCCAGTCTGGGTGACAGAGTGAGACTCCAACTCAAAAAAAAAAAAAAAAAAATGAGAGTATTCCTCATTATTTTTTAATTCTTGTAGTCTAAGAACGTTGAGCCTTATTTATTTTAGCATTCCCTGTACAGATAGGATAATGTCTTTCATACGGTAATCATTTAATGAGCATAACAAAAAAAATAACTTTAGCAGAAAATATTTTGTGTCGCTTGTTAGAAGAATATTTAGAAACTATTTTTGCAAAAATACACAAATATTTTTGTATTTAGTCTTTTTCATAAAAATATGGCTGTGACATAAATATGATCATGTATTCAGCTGATAAAACAGCTGATTACCTAAGAAGTAGTTTACTTAAGTTTAGGAAAGAACATCGCATTTCTATAGTATTAGAAATAAAATAATATTTATCATTTCTTAGTCAAATAAGTTACATTTAGACTGTCCTATAAATGTTATGCATCTCTTAATAGTTGTTTTTAAAGTGTATTATTTCATTTGATTAGAAAGATAATTTTAACAATCCAGTTGATATAGCAAAAATAAAATCATTTACTTCTAACGAATTATACAAATAAGAGGACATCGAGGGTAAACTGTTATACCATCTAGTGGGTAGGGCTCTTATGTTTAAAGTTGCATTGGCAGATTTGATCATGAGTATTTATGATACAATATCCTAAAAGTGATATGTTGAAGGATACCTGATATTGTTAGCATCTGACCTCTTCCTAAGAGAAATACTTTGAGTTTTGGGGAAAATAGGAGAAATCAGTTCAGATGGTGCTGAAAATATGAGTAGTTTTTTTTTTTTAAGGATACATTGAAATAGGAATCTTTTACCACTGACTCTTTTTTTTTTTTTTTTGACGGATGGATTTATAAGATCTTTCAAAGTACAGAGAGTCACTAAACATTCTGGCCATACTTACTCTAGATACTCATTCTGTTTAACATAGAAAGTTACATTATGACTTTAAATACAATTTCTCCCTTTCTGTACCTCAACTATGTTCCTCAAATTTTACCTTTTTCGACTACATTTGGATTCGTTTTTAATAGAGTTGACACAAGCTCCTTCAGTCTTGCCTTGTGGCTAAATTGAGGATCAGATCGAGCCAAATGTGCGAGTGGTTTTTGTGATGTGGGATAAGCACGTATGTGAGTGTGTATGAGTGCATGCTCATGTGTATGTGCCTATTGACTGTTCAAATAATCCAGGAAAACAGAAAAAAATGCTGAATGGGAGTTTTGTGGGTAGAACTAACCAGGCAACAGAGCCTTTGCTGTGTATCACTTAGTGAATTTCCAAATGTTGCTACTATACAATGAAGCTACAGTTTATAGAAGGCCACCTCAGGAAAATGTGTGTTGATGTGCACACATATGTACACACGCAAAATATAAAATTATTTGTAACATCTCTATTGATTACCATTTTCCCTTCCTGAAAACAATCTTCAAAGAATGGTGCTTTCTGGTATTTAAATTACTGGATGGTATTTAACTAATAAACTAAAAAATACTCTGGAGTCTGGACAACAAGGTCAAGAAAGAGGGTGTAACTTAAGAGTCTGAACCTGCCTAATGTGCAGCTTTCATTTTGCCACATAAAAAGGAGTCTAGAAAACCCCTAACTATTACCTATCAATACCCAATCTTTTACCAAATCCTTTTAACTACAACGCACTTATGATCTTTTAAACTTTTAATCTATGATGAATCCATGGTGTTTATAACTCAAATTATACACTGCCACCTCATTCAAAGTCATTTTGCCTAGCAGCTGAATTCTTTCTTTCCTTCTTAGTAGTATAAATTGCAATGCAACATTGAACAAAGCCCTGCAGAATCCAATACGATGGTGATGGTCAATGGAGAAAAGCAGGGAAAGTAAATGTATCATTATTCTAAAAACTTCTAGGTATCCCTGGAGGATAAATTTCAGGAAAAATGTTAAAGAACAGTATATTTGAAAGAGTAGTCTGAATTTCATAAATTAAGAGCAGTCAAAGGTCACATATTTGTAGCTGAGTGGCATAGTTAAGGCTCGAAAATCATATCAAGGAGTTTAATGACAGTGACAGTTGGAGAACAAGCAGGCAAAAAAATATGAGAATCACTGGCAGTGGAATTTTCATATTCTACTGGGTCTTACAAGGAACTAGGTAGGAAGGATTAAGTCTGGATTAAACTGTCAAACTGTGTCTCCTAAATGAAGACCAATTGCTCCTAATTGCAAAATTACAGGGTTTTATAATTCCAGTTCATGAAAGAACTGAAGCTACCTAAAAAGATAAGCAATATAGTAGTTTCCATTCTAATTTAGAACACTTATTCATCCTTATATAGTATTTTGTGTATATGTTTGTATATTTAAACATTTTTCACACTGCAAAGCTTTCAGAGAAAGTATATTTATAAATATGTAAGAGAAGGTAGAGTCAAACTTTGATGCTTCTAACACTATACTATTGCACAGTAGGTATTTTTATTTAAAAATTGAAAGATAAATTAGTAACCACATTTTACATATGTTAAAAATTAAAATGTAAATATAACTCAAATGCAAAATTTGAAAAATAATACAGCTTCAAAGTAGTCTTAATTAATAGTAGAAGCTTAATCAGTTCAAATCATATAATGGATTCCTGACACCCTCCTGTTCTTTTGCTACCTTAATTAATTAAACTCTTCAAAAATGAAAGAATCACTTTTTTCGGACAAAGTATTAGCACAGTCAGATTAATAGAAGTACTTAAACCAATAAGTTTTCTTTTTATTAATTTTTTGGGCAATGGTTCAGAAATCTGCTTTAAAAGTGTTGAGGATATAGAGAGATGTATCTCGGCCATGGAATATGCTTTTATTCCATGGCTAAGTAGGTCTTGAACAATTTCCTATATTATGAAGCAATGATGAGACCACTGAGTCATTTAAATTTTTGCTATAAATAAATCTGAAAAAGAGACTTCAAATTTGCACCCCTCTCCCGACACTTGCAAAAGTGAAAGAATACAAACCCGTAGAATAGATTCTAAAATCCTTGAAAAAAGGTTCCATGAGTGAGAACAAATTCTGTGCACCTATTTCTGGGCTAACCCCTAAACTCTCTAAAACTTTGGGACTGCTCTACAGAAGTCTGAAAGTATAAGGAATATTTTATACTGAGCCATAAAGACATTTCGTTGTGCTGCTCAGTTTGAAACCCTTCAATACCTTTCACTTCTTGCCATAAAAGAGTCCCGGCACTAAACTTCAACATTCTATAATTCAACCCATCTTTACCTCTCTCACCTCACCTCCTCCTTTCCTATCTTTAGCGCATTTCTTTAGCACATTTCATTCCATCCATACTTGCCTCCCTGCCGTGATTCAAACCAGTCAGGTCTTTTGCATTCTTGGCTTTCTAACCAGAATGATCTTCCCCAGATATCCACATGGTTTACTCCCTTAAATCCTTCAAATATTGGTTCTAAGGCTATATTCTGACTTATTAATGATGGCACAGCAGTGGAGAAAAGGAATGGGAGTGTAAGCTAGTTCAACCTCTATGGAAAGCAGTGTGGTGAATCCTAAAAGAACTAAAAATCAACTTTCCATACGACCCAGCAATCCCCTTTCTGGGACTATACCCAGAGGAACATAAATCATTCTACACAAAAGACACCTGCAAATGCATGTTTATTGCTGCACTATTCAAAATAGCAAAAACATGGAACCAACGCTACTGCCCATCAGAAGTAGACTGGATAAAAATAAAATGTGGTATGTGTACATGATGTAATATTACACAGCCATAAAGAACAAAATAATGGATTCTGTGGCAAACTGAATGGAGCTGGAAACCATCATACTCAGTGAATTAGCACAGAAACAAAGACCGGAATACTGCATTTTCTCATTCATAAGTGGGCCCTGAACACTAGTCACATTAGCACAAGGGTGGGATCAGCAGTTGCTAGGGGAGGGAAGGAGGGAGGACGGTCGGAGGCATATGATAACACAATGGGTACCTGGTCCACTGTCAGGGGGAGTGAAGGCCAGCTAGAAGCTCAAACTTCACCTACATGCAGTCTGCTTATGTAGTTAATCCTCACTTGTACCCCACAGATACATAATAAAATAAAATTTAATTTAAAAAATGCTATATTCTCAGGGAGGACTTTTACATTTTTCCTTTCCTACTTTCTCAATCCTCATCCCTGCTCATCTTTTTTTGCCATATCACTTATTATTATCTGAAAAACTATGTATTTTGCCTATTGATTTTATATATATATATTTTGAGTTGGAGTTTCACTCTGT
The DNA here is from genome assembly GCA_027257055.1 of Cephalopachus bancanus. Classification (NCBI taxonomy): domain Eukaryota; kingdom Metazoa; phylum Chordata; class Mammalia; order Primates; family Tarsiidae; genus Cephalopachus; species Cephalopachus bancanus. Next base: position 7,127,744 of record JAPVLO010000009.1, on the reverse strand, counting down.
CGCCCAGACTGGAGTGCAGTGGCCACTCCCGGCCACCGCAGCCTCGACCTGCTGGGCTCCGGCGATCCTTCCGCCTCAGCCTTCGAGTAGCCGGAATTACAGGCATGCACTACCACGCCCGGCTGATTTTTTGATTTATTGTAGAGATGAGGTCTCGCTGCCCAGGCGGGTCTCGAACCCGCGGGCTCAGGCAATCCACTCACCTCAGCCTCCCAAAGGCGCGGGATTACAGGCTGAGCCACCGAGCCCAGCTTGATTATATTTTTGTCTGATTCATTCCACTGAAATTCCATAAATGTAAGAAATTTTGGCGGTTTCTTTCACCCATACCAGTTCTAGCATGCCCTCCTTTCTTTTCTTCCTTCTCTCTCTAATAAACTTTATTTAAAAACTTTAAAAAAAAAAAGAAATTCTATCTTGTCCTCTGCTACATCTCCTATACCTAAAACACTGACTTGGCTATAAGAAGCATTCCTTAAATATTCATTGAATTGAATTATATCTAAGGATCTAATGAGTTGTACTGCCAGCAAAATACAGAATTCTTGTCTTCTCTATTCTATGACTGCCATCTGAAATACCACATATTAAGAGTTAAGACTCTTAGTAGTTTTAGAGACAGACACATGGCATCCTGAAGTTTGGGTGTCCTTTATTATTGGTTAATTAATTTCACTTAGTGTGTATAAATTTTATACATGCATATATATAGCTACATATATATGCATATATACATATAGATTTATATTTTATACATACAAATACATTATAGTAATATCCCATATTTTAAATTCCTAAAATGGCAAAAGTGAAGAGCCAAGAATAAAAAATGGTAGGATCTTAAAATGCACACATACATAAACATTCAAGTTTAAATTTAAAGCTTTCACCAGTAGTTCTTGCCACTATATGGGAACATAACTACTTCTATCAGGATAGAATAACAAATAACACTGTATTTTTAAAAAATTGATAAATTTGAGACAGTTACCAAAATAATATAGGACTCTTTATTAAAGCAAAAAAAAGATGATTAATTGGTATTCCTTTATTAGGGACATACTCAAATTATTTGTAAAAACATATTATAAAAACATAATATAAAATGCAAGTGTATAAGTAAATTTGCATAACAAATCTATTATATACAATGAGCTATACCAGTACTATTTACCCAAAGTAGAAGTTTCAACATTACTAATTCAAAAACCAACACTGAGGCATGAAAACAACCATTGTACTATCATTAGAAAACTTCTTTTCTCCTCCTCAATCACAGAAAATACTTACACAAGGTCCTATCTCTTTAAGTGCTTTCTTTAAGAGATTTCCACTGGTATCTTCCTCCACACACTGGCAATAAGGGTGTATTTTGGTAATATCACTCATTCTATATTATTTGCTTCCAGGAGATAAAGTATCAGAAATAAAGATTACAAATGTTTTAACATGGTAACATATTTTTGCTCATGAATTTGGTTGTGCTAATGCTAAAGATGGTGCCATAATAACAGGGTAATAACAGGATCTGCTTGAATATTAAAGTCAGAACCTTCCTTCAAATGTCAGTCAGTTATTAACAATGTAATATAAATGACCTAAAAATGATGCTGAGCTTCCAGAATAAATACTATACCCTTTCTCACTAACAGTTTAGCCAACTCTTTCCAAGATGCTTGATGTATTTCAGAACAAAGATACTGTGGACATACTCAACCTATGGTGACTATATAATGGGTAATCAGCAATTTCAGCTAGGAGTAAAGAATGATAAATTAATTAATGGAATAATATGGAGTAAAAATCTTCTAACAGGGAAGATTTCTCCAAGTGAACTTTATATTAGAAGTGTCCAAGCGTGGATATTCACTAGCTACTAAACTGTTTATTTCACAATAAGTTCAGTTTTCCTCAACTAATACTTTTTGCCTTTAGATAGTTCACATTCAAGGAAATATTTTAATTATTATTAATATGAACAAAACTTATCCAATAGAAAATGTTATAGAGACAAGATAAAGCATACCATATTTCCAAACTGTGCTTGTTTTTGCTTGAAACAACTATACAAATATAAAATTTAAAATTATTTATTATTACCTATGGAGATTTAAAGTTAGACATGATGAATTTCACAATACATGATAATCTAAGTTAATTTCCAATAACGTTATTTCAATTCCAATCTTTTCAAGTTATTGAAATTAAATGGAGAAATTTAAACAAGATTTGTCACTGACTCAAATATCAGTGTACTTGAAAGACAGCTGAAATAATCTTAGAGTAAGATCTAAAATGTTAGTGAGAATAATGGAAAGTGTCATGATACTTTCTTAATTCTGGTATTGAACACTAATAAAGTTTTCACAAACTGTGTCAACCCTGTACCCAACACACTAACTCCATGAATATTTGCTAATATATGAGTGAACCGCTGTCGGATAGATGAACCAAAGGATTGAACACAGCAAGAGGAGGCTTAAAACATACATGCTGATAATGTCTACTGAGAGATGGTAATACTTCAGAATTGGGACAAAAATGATATAGCCTAGCTATCACTCTTTTTTTATAAAACAAAACTTCAGTATAAAAATGGGTTTGATAACTATGCCACTAGTCTACTAATATAGAGAACACAAAATTTTATGTTTACACCTGTCATATGAAATGCTTCCCTAAAGCACTGCATTTGAGGAAAATGAGACTAGCTGCTCACAAGGTAAATTATGTTTACCATAGTAAAATGCCTGAAAGAGTAAGGTATATCCTAAAATAGACAAGCATTTTCTTTAGAAATTTCCTTAATACTGCCATATATAACCTTTATGACTGTTTCCTTATCTGCCAAATTTGGATAATTCTGTCTCATAGGCCTGTAAAATTAAATTATATACGAGTCTAAAGCATTTAGTCACCTGTAGGACTTGTAAAAATGCAGAGACACTGAAAAGTACTTCTTGTGCATTGGGCTACACTTTGAAAATCAGTCCTTGAGGAGATCATTATACTTGTTGCATCGTATTCCTCTTTGGTTATATTTTACCAGAAAGCAGATGAGAAGCATCAGGAACAGGAAATCTTGTTACCCATCTGTCCCTTGGCTCCTGGGGCAGTTTCACAGCACCCAGGCCTAGTGACAGCATAGCAGCAAAATCCAAGGGATAGGACTAGCTGACCATAAGAATCAGAGACCCGTTTTAATTGTGAAATAGTGGTCTATAAGAAGGGGAAAAGGGGGAAAAAAGGAAAAGAGAAAAAGGAGCAGAAGAGAATATAGAGAAGATGAACAAGACTAAGAAAACAGCGTGGCAATTATAACATCTTCCTTCAACCTCCCAAACCTGTTTAACTTGCAGATTTTTTTGAAGGTGGTAGTCCACACGTGGTAGTAATTCAACGACAACCAACCCCAGCCTTACTCAGTGGATTATCTATCACATTAAAGACCAAGGGTGTGAGTCCAAATTTCTCCTTAAAGGATCTTTCAAAAACATATCTTTTGTTGGTGAAATTTAAAAAGTAGCTTGAAGCCGGGCTCAGTGGCTCAGCCTGTAATCCCGCGCCTTTGGGAGGCTGAGGTGAGTGGATTGCCTGAGCCCGCGGGTTCGAGACCCGCCTGGGCAGCGAGACCTTATCTCTACAATAAATCAAAAAATCAGCCGGGCGTGGTAGCGCATGCCTGTAATTCCAGCTACTTGGAAGGCTGAGACGGAAGGATCGCCGGAGCCCAGCAGGTCGAGGTTGCGGTGGCCGGAAGCGGCCACTGCACTCCAGTCTGGGCGACAGAGTGAGACTCCAACTCAAAAAAAATAAAAAATAAAAAATAAAAAAAAAGTAGCTTGATGTAGTCAAATATTAGAACATGAGATTTCCCACATTTTTTATACAAAAATTTACTCATGAATTCTTATACCTCGGATTTTTCTCCACACTTTTTATTATTAATTATGCCAAGATTTATTTATAAATAATTTTTGTTAACTAGTATCACATAAATTATAGTGATGCTAGGATTTAGATTGCACTCCTATGGCTGATTTCAGTTGTAAACTGTATTCATGTTTTCAGTTGTACCCTCTTAATACATTTTATAGTTAGGAGAAACAGACCAGATGTTTTCACCTATTTCACGTCTTTGTTACTACTATTTCCCAGCAATCTTATTAAAAGAAGAAGAGAATATCTTCTAGAACTTACTCATCAACTGTCAAAAGAAAAAAACCCTCTTCTAGGAAATGCATGCCACAATATTAGAGTAAAATTCAAAATATTATTCATGGAACAAACTCTAGGGAACATGTAATTATCCTCTTACTTTTCTCTTTTGACTTTTTTAACAACATGAAACTAATTCAGAGTTTTATAAAGGAGCAATTCTATGGATATACACAATTAGACTTAGATTACAAACACTAGCCACTAGGTTCCTCATATATTTACTAATTTAGGAGCCTTATATTCCAAAATATAACACATTTATTGAAGATAGTGAGCTTATGCAAATAGTATGGTTTGTTTGTGTGATTACCCTTGATGCTGAATTGTAGAACTCCCTGTAAAATTCAGTCTAACCTTGACATCTTTCCAGATATGCAGGAGAGATAATGTCAATTGTAATTTTTTATAAATTATTTTTCTACAGTACATTTCAATACAATTCATATAAATGTCCTCCATGGATTTGTATGCCATTTGAAGTGAAAGTAGAAATGCCACATAAATATTTATCTTAACTCTGCTACTTATGTAATTTACCATTTTTTTGTTTTTCTTTCTGTCTTTTCAGTTCTTTGCAATCTGGCTTCTGACCAGACTTGTATCTACCTACCTCTACACTGTGGAGTATTATACTGTTGATCACTTCTACTCCAATTCCCTTTCCCCAACATTCGTAAAAATACATTTGATCTTAACTTTCCTGAAACTCTTCTTGTTTTCCTTTCTCACTATTTAGTCTCTGGTACCTCTTCAAAGAAAGTGTCATAATAATTATCCCAGAAGATTCAGTCATCCTTCTCTCCTCTAAATTCTGTATCACAATCTTTCCCACAAACACACTTCAACTATTATTACTATGTAAATAGCTCTCAAATTCCTGTGTTCATTCCTGACCTCTTTCAAGTTTTAACTTTTGACTAACTACGTATTATACATCTCAGTATGACCCAATATTATTTCACAATCACGATATCTTACAGAGGATTCATGGCCAGGTGTGGTGGCTCACATCTGTAAACCCAGAACTTTGGGAGGCTGACATGGGAGGACTGCCTGAGCCCAGGAGTTCAAGACCAGCCTAGGCAACATAGCAAGATTCTGGCATGGTGGTGCATGCCTGTAGTACAAGCTATTCAGGAGTCTGAGGTGGGAGAATCGTTTGTGTCTAAGAGATTGATGCTGCCATGAGCTATGATTGTGCCACTGCATTCAAGCCTGGGCGACAGAGTGCAACCCCATTTCCAAAAAAAAAAAGACTCACGATCTGTCCCAACAAGAAATCAGCTCCTACTCTTTGCTCTTCTACAATATTTCAATATTTAATGGCACCTTTACTTCACAAGTTACTTTGCATCTTTAACTTCTCTCTGTTTCTATCTTCACATACCATCTGTTACCAAGTCCCATTAATTTTTATCCTTCAATATTTCTGAAATTCTAACTCTCTTCTCTATTTGTAAAGACAAAAACCTTGGTTAGGTCTTGACTCTCCCTATCACAGAATACTCTGATAGACTACTAATGAATCCTCCTATCATTAATCCATAATTCTTTTATAAAATATTTAATACTAATCTGCTATCTACCAAATACTGTATTAGCCTTGGAACACAAAAATGAAATGACATAGTCCCTGCCCTCAAGGAATTTATAGTCTACTAGAGAAAGAGACTATGAAATAGAGTGATTAAGTGCTATGAGGTAGAAGTAGTAAATCTCATATAAGCATAAAAAATGACACAGACACATAATTTCCTGACAAGAATAAAAAAATCTTCACAGAAGAGATCATGTTTAGCTGAGCTTGAAAAGACATATGAACATTATTCCAGATAGTGAGAGGTTAGGAGCTCTCATAAAGATGGCACAATATGAACAGTATCTCATCAGGGTGAAAAACTATGAAGTCGACCAAACCCCAGATCCAGATGTCTTTTCAGGTAGAGCAGCATGAAGAGGACAATAAAAAGTTTCAGAGTTTTGTTTGTTTAGTTTTTCACCATTTAGAAAATAATTATTTAACAAGCATCCAACATTTCCTCATCAATTTCCTTATTCAATAAACGATAATTAGACAATTATCATATTCTGCAGTCATGCTATCTAGTAAATAATCAAGCTTCCTTGACTTCGATACACTCAAAGTCTCATGGTAGAAATGAATATTACAAAGATTAGAACAACATACAAGCCCTAAAAAGAAGTAATATCTAGGATGGATGCATCACGTTTACATAAAGCTCACTGATCACATTATAGCATCTCCAATCTGAAATACCATTTAAATAGAAAAAAATCCATAGATACATATTCATATATTCATATCAATGGCATTACTATTTGTTTGTAGTTGTTTAACACAACTATCATTGTTGTTAGCCAAACGAAATTCCAGCAAAGCTGTGGTAAGGATGATGAAAAAGGTTTTTGAGAACAGAACTCTGATCAGATCACTCCACTGCTGAAAAGTCATCAATAGTTTCAGTTCCTAGCCTACAAAGTTTCAAATCCTTAGCATGTCATTTAGAGTTTCTCGAACCTAACTCTCCTACATTTGAAATCCAATTTGTTTTTCTTTTCTCAATTTATTTGCCCTATATTCTCAATAAATACAATTATTTATTTATTATCCCTGATGTATTTTTACTTCTGTGCTCTTAATTAAACAATTACACTATTCATTCTAACTCAATTCCACTGGACCTAGCCCTAGAGTATCTTCCCCTGTTTACCTATGAAACTACTGACCACCTTCAATGACCAGTTTGAATGTCATTTCCTTCTTAAACCCTTTCCACATCATGAAATAATCCACTTTGTTCCTGATCAAGATATCTGTGACTTTCTTATGGAACTTACCATGTCCTAATATTTGACTTTTTCCCTATTTACCTATCCTTGAACATAGCTACTGGTATTTCTTTAAAAAAATCTTTATCATAAGAATGTAACCTCTGAGTGACAAGGTAGGCATCTTGTTTTTTTGTCTGTGAGAGCACTTCTCAAGCCTAGGTGGGGTTTTTTTTTTTTATTTGTTTGTTTGTTTGTTTTTTGAGTTGGAGTCTCACTCTGTCGCCCAGACTGGAGTGCAGTGGCACACTCCCGAGGCCACCGCAGCCTCGACCTGCTGGGCTGCAACGATCCTTCCGCCTCAGCCTTCCAAGTAGCTGGAACTACAGGAGCACTTTACCACGCTCGGCTAAGTTTTTTTGATTTATTGTAGAGATGAGGTCTCGCCAAGTTGCCCAGGCGGGTCTTGAACCCGCGGCTCAGGCAATTCACTCACCTCGGCCTCCCAAAGCGCGGGATTATAGGCTGAGCCACCGAGCCTGGCGAGCCTAGGTGTTTTCAAAAAATCTGTGGAATGGGCCAGGTTCAGTGGCTCAGCCTATAATCCCAGCATTTTGGAAGGCCGAGGCGAGTGGATTGACAGGTTCAAGACTAGTCCAGGCAACTTGGCAAGACCCCATCTCTCCAATAAATCAAAAAATTAGCCGAGTGTGGTAGCACGCGCCTGTAGTTCCGGTTACTTGGAAGGCTGAGGCAGAGGGATCACCGGAGCCCAGCAGGTAGATGCTGGGGTGGCCATGAGTGTCCCACTGCACTCCAGTCTGGGTGACAAAGACTCCAACTCAAAAAACAAAACAAAAAATCTGTAGAATGAATGAAGGAATAAATTAATTCATTCATTACTTCATAAATTCATTCATATTAACTGCTCATCACATTGCTTGAAGCTGTGAAAAATAATATAGCGTTTAACAGTTAAAAAGTTAGTTTTGCACTGGAAACCTCTGAGATCGAGTCTTGTTTTTTACATTTTAGGAAATGTTTCCCCATCCACAGTGACATATACTGGTGCACAAATACATGTATATAAGGGGGGGGACCCCAAAGAAACCCAGAATTATTTTTTGGAGGGTGGGCTCCTTGTAGTACAGGCTTCCCCCCTTAAGTATTCTAGGATTCCATTAACTTCAGTGTACCAGCTAGAGTTGTGCTTGGATTCAGTGAATTTCTTTTGGAGATTCCTTCAACATGTTTGCCCATTTCATGATGGGTGATTTGGAAGTGCACTTGCCCATGCAGAATTGAATGGTCAGCAGTTCCCCACACCCCACCCTTACCCCACCCTACTCTTCCCACTCTCCCCTGCTCCCCACCCAAACCAGTTCACTGAATCTCAACCTAAGCAACTGTTTTTGTTTGTTTGTTTGTTTGTTTCCACCAGAAAAAAGGCCTCAAAGGGAAACGTTTGGTCAGTGTGGAAGAGGTGAAACAAAAAAATAGCAGAAGCACTAAAGGGTATCAAAATTGATGAGTTCAAATATTGTTCTGAGCAATAAAAAAAGTCTTGATAGGTGTACTGCATCAACGGAGAGTACTTTGAAGGTGACAAGTTTAAACTTGTAATAATATACAATTTATTATAAATAAATTTCAGGGTTTTGTGGGTCCCTCCTTGTATACACACACAGAGGAATATATTGGTAAATAGAGTGGGTGTAAGATTAAAAGAGCTAAAACATATAGAGCATAATGCCTGAAATAAAAAAACTGTATGTTCAATGAATGTTATCTAAAATGCTATTAAAAAGTAGCATCACTAAGGTTAGTACATCTTTCAAATCAATCCAAATTAGTTTGTTATGGTTCTTTTATTCCTATTTCCCATCATTAAGGGACAGGAAAAATTTGTTTATGCATTTTATAGAACCCAAACACAATGTGATGGGAATCTGATAGACAAGAATCGTATTGGTCTATATAAATGTATACAATCAAACATGAAATTCATAACAAAGTCAAGATTATAATCTACATTAAAGTTTTAGCAGTCAGAAAATTTTCTATATAGTGCTAACATTTCCTTCAAATAGTATAACTCTCAAATTTAATAGCTGACTGAATAATTTACTAAAGGTGCAGATAAATTTTGGTATTGCCTGAATAGACAATGTGTTCGGTGGAATGCCTCTCCCAGGGTATTACAGATATAGGTAGAATACATTATATGCTATACTACTGTAACACAATCTTCGAAGTTACAAAATTGGGACTATATTATTCTAAGATTCATATGATCAACTTTATGAGTAATTGCATTTTTTCTGGCAAAATGAATATGAAAAAAAGTCAAGTAGCAATTTCTCTCAACCTGCTTTGACTTACATTAATAGCCTTACAGAGCAAAGGAAAAGTACGAATCTTCCATTTCTCCTCTCAGTTTTTTTTTTCTATTTCCATTAACCTTCCACAGTTCAATTAATAATCAGATTCTACACTTAAGTCTAACATTTCTCAACACCACTCCTAAGAATGCCATGAGAAACCATTAGGACAAGAATACAAAAGACATCCCTGCCTAGCAGAGGAAAGGTCAAACAGCATGCATCAACACCTTCTCCTTCCCAAACTTGGGCACTAAAATGGGAGGACTCGCTTTGGCTGCAACATTCTGCTCCTAATAGGTGATGGAGACATGTTTAACTCAGGCATAAATACAAAGAGGTTAGCCTCAGTACTACTTTACTCCAACATTTCTTTTGATCTTTGGCTTATGGCATCAGAATCAATGTACAATATAAATCAAAAACTGAGATGCTATTTTACAACGTAAAATTTATCCTTTTTCCGTTAAAAAAATAAATCTTTTCCTACAGTAAGAAAATATAACATCAAGGAATAGTGGAGTGGAGAAAAAAGACAGGGTTTTATCTAGCAAGTCACAGTAATTTCTGGCTTTGTTTTTTAAACTGCAATCGGTTTTTGGAAAAACAGAGTAACGATCCCAGTAACAATGAAATACAAGCTACAAGAAAACATCTATAAAGTCTCTTTGTAAATTTTCTAGTCACAAGGTACTATAATTTTCTTCATGCCTATAATAGGCCAGGGTCAGCTTCTTTAAGCAAAAAGAGGACTTTCAGGGACATGTAAGCATTTTCTGCTGCAAGGCAGAGGAATGTGCTTGGTTTTACTTTGCAATCTTCTCACCTCCCTTTCAGCACAATTTCTAACCTCTACTGCATCGCCAGATATCTACTCAGGGCCTTTAGATCAACTTTTCAATGTCCAAACTTCCCACTTAAAGTCCATTTAGGTGAAGTGCCCTATAATAATATGTCCATGACTCTAAAATTATATATTCTTTTACACACCGATATTTAATGTTATGTAATATCAATTTAAACTCATACTGTGATTAAATAAATTCATAACAATCTATAAATTGTAAATTGGCTTATCTACCATTTGTGTTTACATTTTTAAGCATACTATCTGCTGAACTGTGTCCCAAAAAGGTATGTTGAAATCCTATCACCCAGTAACTGTGAATATAACTTTATTTGGGATACTTTATTAAGGTGTTTACAGATTTAGTCAAGTGGAGATGAGGTATTGAAATGGGTCTTTATTCAATATGACTGAGGTCTTTATAAGAAGATGGTCATTTGAAGACTCAGACACACAGAGAGAAAAATCACATGACAACAGAGGCAGAGATTGGAATGATGTAATTGCAAGTCAAGTAATGCCAAGGTCTGACAGTGATTATCGGAAAGTAGGAAGAGGAAGGAAGGACACTTGAAGGGTCTCAGAAGGAGAATGGCTCTGCTGACACCTTGACTTCAGACTTCTAGCCTTCAGAATTGTCAAAGAATAATTTTCCATTGTTTTCAGCCATGCAGTTTGTAGTACTATGTTACAGCAGTCCTAAGAAACTATTATAAAAAGTATCTAATTAGTTCAAATATATTAATCTTTATCAAAATGTGTGCATAATATATATTTGAGCAAACATCCTTGTTTGCCCTCCAGAAAACGGATGTGTATATGTTTGTGTAAAAACACATCTACCAATATTTTAAGGACAGACATTTCTGAAGACATGGCTTTGGAATAAAGGAATCAAAGCTACCTTGGCAAAGTGTGGTGGCTCACCCATGTAATTCCAGCACCTTGGGAGGCCAAAGTGGGAGCAACCCTTGAGGCAAAGAGTTTGAGACCAGCCTGAGCAACATAGCCAGTTCCTGATACTACAAACAAAAATTTAAAAAATTAGCCAGGCATTGTGGCACGTGACTGTTGGCCCAGCTATTCGGGAGGCTGAGGCAGTAGGATCGCTAAAGCCCAGGAATTTGAGGCTGCAGAGAGCTGTGATTGTACTACTGCACTCTAGCATGGGCAACAAAGTAAGACCCCCGTGTCTTCAAAACAGCAACAAAATTCTTTTTCCATCTACCATCGTTTTTTATGACTGCCTCATGGTCCTCTATAATGCCCCATTCCCACCTCTGACAACGCTTTCACATACGAGGGGGGACCCCACAAAATCAGGAATTTATTTATAAGAACTTGTGTATTTGTTCTTACATGTTTAAACTTCACCTTCAAAGTACTCTCCGTTTGATGCAATATGCCTATTGAGATGCCTCTTCCATTGCTCAAAACAGTATCTGAACTTGTTCATTTTAATGTCTTTTAATGCCTCTGCCATTTTTTTTTGTTGTTGTTGTTTCAACTCTTCCAAATCAACAAAACATTTCCGTTTGATGATTTTTTTATCCAAGGAAAAATGTCATTCAGGGCTTAATCGGATGAACAGGGAGGGTGGGGCACGGGAATCAAAAACTGCTGAACACTTAGCACAGTGTGGGCAGGTGTCTTATGGTAGGAGAACCTGTTTGCAACAAGTCCAACTAGGGACATTTACTCCGCAAATTGTAACAAAACCTTCTCAAAACTTCAAGATAAAAACTTTGACTATTCGATCTGAAGGAACAAATTCCGAGTATATTACAAGGGGCTTGTCCTGCAAAAGAGGGTAATTTTGGGGGGGTCCCCTCTTGTATAAATTGTTTATATTCTGTTAGTTTTTAATGACACATTTTTCCTATGTAAACTGAAGTTTGTAGAAAGTAAACAATCCATTGATAATTGACTTTCACTAGAATCACTAAAGAGTGTTCATTTTCTCACAGAAACAGGAAGCCAAATTCCACATATTCTCACTTTTAAATGGGAGCTAAACATTGGATACACATGGACATGAAAATGGCAACAAAGACAGTGGGTACTCCTATGGTGGAGGGAGGAGTATAAGAATTGAAAAACTAGCTATTGGGTAATGGGCTCGATAGAAGCCCATATCTCATCACCATGAGATATATTCATGGAACAAACTGCTCATGTGCCCTTGAATTTAAACTAAATAAATAAACAAACAAACTGCTCATTTTAAGATCTAACTCTTAGTAACTAGTCAAATATTAATAGAAAATAGTCAAAGAAAATATTTTTAAAAACCACACTTATGCCAGGCTCGGTGGCTCAGCCTGTAATCCCGTGCTTTGGGAGGCTGAGGTGAGTGGATTTGCCTGAGCCCGCTGGTTCGAGACCCGCCTGGGCAACTTGGCGAGACCTCATCTCTACAATAAACCAAAAATGAGCCGGGCGTAGTAGCGTGACGCCTGTAGTTTCAGCTACTTGGAAGGCTGAGGTGGAAGGATATTTGGTGCCCAGCAGGTCGAGGCTGCGGTGGCGGGGAGCGGCCACTGCACTCCAGTCTGGGTGACAGAGTGAGACTCCAACTCAAAACAAAACAAAAACAAAAACAAAAAACAACAAAAAAACACACTTATTTGTAACTTATATGTACTTTAAGGTAAATATTTAATAGTTAAATGTGCATACAAGCATATGTATATTTTAAAAATAAGATAATCTTAACTCTACTATCCTTCAATTTTTTAAACTTAAAATGTAAATAGACATCTTTCCATATTTCTATGAATAAAGTTTATTACTGTTTAAGTCTCACAGCAATTCATCTATGTATACATAATAATACTTTTAGCCAGCGCCCTAACATTTACAATGTTTGTAGTTTCCTTATGACAGAAATGCCTATTCTTGCATATTCTGGCACATATGTGTGAGAATATTCATACCAATAGCTTCTAGTAATGGATCTACTAGGTTGAAGATTTTGATACATATTGGCATACTAACATCCAATATTGTTTAAGTTGAATTATAATCCTCAGCAACAATACATGAAGTTATTTACATATACACATATCATAGACATTGTAACCTAATCCTTCAAGCTCATGCATGCATACGCTTTTTCAGAGAATACACAGTATGTAAAACCAGAATAATGATATCCAAATTTGGGGGTGAGTGTGTGTGTGTGTGTGTGTGTGTGTGTGTGTGTGTGTATGTGTAATATCCTTCTGATATACACCATGCATACACATACAATCATGTTTCTACATATTTATATATTTATGTGTGAACAGAACATATCTGAAGAGAACCAGGAAAAAAAAATGTCACATTGAAATCTTCTAGAAGAGGAACTGACAGGTGGGGTGGGTAAGGACAGTGGTTAAAAGATAGGAATTGAAAAGAGAAATATTTTTCATTCTATGCTTTATATTAAATTTTTCACTGTGTACCTTGTGCATGTAATATCCTCTCAAGAATTAGTCCTATTTTTACAAATAAAAAATGAAAACCTGAATTTCTCCAGAAATTATTAAATACAGGGCATTATTCAGCTAAATTAATGTAAATTTATTCAAACATCAATATTATATACATTTTTTAAAAATATTGTAAATTAGCTCAAAATTTCATGACAGACACATTTTCTTGAAAATTACTTTTTCTATTTATTTGGTTATTCTATTCTTAAACATAAGCAATTTAATATCAATTTAAGAGTCATCTATATATTTATTTTTCTTTTGAAACATACTGTTAATAACAAAATAATACCAAAATTCAGTCTTTGTAAAGCAAGCAGAAAATCTATATTTTTTACATGTATAATATTTAAGTTAGACCAGGAGTAAAACTCATTGGCTTCAGATGGTTACATCAGTGACAAATGAAATTCTTTTTTTCATACATTTGAAATTACTGCATTTTTTAATGAGTTCCAATTGATAACAGACTGAGTTTTCTAATAGCCTTTCTACAATGTTTGGTTACAATGCCACTAGCTGAAATAGATCCCAAGTATTAAAATTATATAGGAAATATCTTTTACGTTTCAAAATGTTTAATAAGAGGGATTCTAGCAAAAACCCAAATACTTCAAATCAAATATTTAGTTTGAAAGTACAGTGTTACTCAAACTGTCAAAATGCAACAAAATATCTTTTTGAGTATGTTAGTGAAAGAGAAAAAACCATAAATCCAATAAAAGCAACCACAGTTTCTGAAAATATGGAAGTTATCATAAGCAGGTGCAATACTACCTTCTAGCTCCTATCTTCTTTATTATACCTCATTCTTTTATGCTTTCCAAGTTGACTTATTGTTCACTACATTAAATGTGCCAAAAAGTTATGTAACACACCACAGAATATAGATAAGAATGGCATTCAGCACATGGTTTAATATGGTTTATTTATATATTACAAAATATGGCACCAAACTGAATTTTGAAATTATTATTATGATCATTTCATGTGTGCAGAATCACAATACTAGTCCTCTTTTAAAAGCCCACAAATTGTTACTCCAGTGCATTCAGAGAGACACACAATGCAGGCTCAGATCTTGGCAACCTGTGAAAGTGCCCAGTCGAAAATTACTAACAGCTGGAGATGACAGTTGTTTTAACAGCTGAGCTGACAGGATTAATTTAAATGCACTGAAATCAAAAGTAGATAACACCTGTTTAGTCTTCTAGGGCCATTCGACAAGGTAGGCCAAAGGAAAAATGCAGAGCCAGAATTGTGTCGCTTTCTCTTCTAGAAGGACAGAGGGGCTTCAGAGGAGAATGTCACCTTTTTGATGGAGGTGCAGTTGGATTTTAGCAGCAGGGGGCTGGTCAGCTTTATCAGTTTTTAACATCTGGTTCCTATAATGTATCTCTTTCCCTTTTTTCCTTCCTTGTCCAAGGTCTTTGACCCAAACCCAACAGTGGATAAAGATCACTACATTTCAAAGCTATAGTTTCTCACTACAGCTTCCTAGAAATTCTCTTGGGTTAATTAATGTATTCTCTTTGAGCTTCACAGCCATAGAAGAACTGCTTCCCCCGCTTCTTATCTTTGGTTCCAAAATATATCATGTCATATGAAAGTTTGCCAAAAAACTTATTCAGAGGTGGTTTGTGTAGAATATTTGTCAATAATTGATTGTTTACTCTGAAAATTATTTCTTCAAAATAAAAAATATTAAAATAAAGAAATTTAAGTTTGAGAATACAGAAAAATAGTCTAGGTTTGTATGAGTGGGGGTGAATAGGATATTGTGATTTCCCCAAAAGGTACATGTAAGCTTAGATTTGTGTATTCTTATGATCACAAGTACATAGTTGAAACAAAATCAAACAGTCTGGAAGCAGAAATGTTTATTTTGCTTCATGTCCAAGAATTGGGCTCTAAATTAACATGAGGAACATAAAGATTATTTTTTCCACACAGATGAATATTTTGGCCTAATATTAAGAATCTTAATATCCACAAATCAAAAGCCATTCTATTAAAATGTGTTCCCAAATTGTACTCATATGGTTTTCAGATAACACACTGTGTATGGAATCAATTTTTCAGTAGACACAAAGTTTGCTGTTTGGAATTTTACCAAATTCTGTACCAGTCCCATTTAAAAGATAATATACTTCTATACAGTGAAGCAAAGAAAGAAAATATCTTCTGGATTAAGGCCGCATGCATCTTAACCAGCTCTAGATGTTGAAAAGCACAGAACATAAGGTCTTTATGTTTATTTGATTTACAGCCAAAATGAAGAGATAAAACAATAATGCTTTCCCTTTTTTCCATTGGCCAGAAAATATATGTGTTTAAGCTATTTTGGGAGGCAAAATTTTTTAATACTCAAAATCTTAGGACTTTTTAAATGGTCAAAAATGATATATCTTTAAAAGAAGAGCATGATTTAGAATTTTGACGAATTATGGGGAATGTAGGAGGATGCACTTTATGGGGAGGTCAACTTCTAGGCAATACAGTACTTCCAGTTTTCCAGTTTCATAGAAAGAAGTTCTGAATTAGAACTACTTAAAAATAAATTTCTCTGTAACAAGCCAGAAATCCTTCTTGAAACACTCTCCCTTGTTTTTTTTTTTAAAGTATATCCCTTTGTTAACCTAAGAATAATACAAATATATGAAAGGTTTATTCGACAAAAACCAGCTTAAAGTGCTTCAATTTTGCTCATTAATAAAAAAGATGTGTAGCAAGTGTAGTCATTCTAAATAAATAAGGACAAAATGTTCTTATTTTTCAAAGTAGTTTTCAACAATATTGGGATATTTTAAAATCTTGAAGACCCATAAATTATTGTATTCCACGAAATGAACTACAACAATACTCAAAAGAAAAAAAAAGCCAAGAAATGAATCACTTCTGGTAGTTATAGTTTCTACAACTATCGTCTGGTCAGTAAATGGAGTTGCATGACTGAAAATAACTACTAATGATATATATTTCTATTTTTATAAATCATCAAATAGCAAGTTCACACAAATAGTTATACTGGTGATGAAGGTTTTATTACTAAACAGGCTGAATTCAAAAACTCTTGGTAAAATAATGACCATTATAGTTTCTTGCCAACATCAAAGTTATGACTGTGTTATGGACAGTAAAAGTGTGATGACACATTTTAAATACTTTGGGTCAAAATATGTCTATCAACAATTTGTTCTTCTTGGTAGTTTCTTGAAGCAATTCCCAAAGAAAAAACACAGATGGAATTTTTTTTTCCAGAAAGAAACATTTATACTTTAAAAGACAATCTGTTATATGGTATTAGTTATTAGGTCTCTTTAGAGAAAGACACAAGAAGAAAATTTTGAACCCAGAAGTAATATAGGCAATACCAAAACCAAACTGGAAGAATTTTAAGACACACAGGTTATTTTGTTTCTTTGCTATTCAATATATGCAGGGGTTGAGGGTGGGGGCGCTAGAGGAAATGACTGAAATAATATTAAAACTTTAAAATCTGAAATTTCAAAATCCCACTTTCTATGAAGCATTTTGCCCAAAAAGATGAATATTGATGTACTGTAGCTCAGAAAAATGTGATTCTCATAAAATTTACACTAAAATACATCTATTAGAAAGCATCTAGATAGAGTATGCAATTTGTAAAAAGATAGACAATGGCCTTCAAGTGGTGGTTATTGTGAGAATTAAAAGAAATTATTGCTAAATAAAAGGAAGAAAAATTCCTTAAAATGTATTTCATTTTATTCTTACATTCAGTTCTGTCTTAATAACAACACAAATTATACATTTTTTCATAAATAAGTGTATTTATAAACCATTAAGTTCCAGAAAATCTTTAGCTTTTCTGCTTTAGGGTTATTTCAAAGTTTTCAGTCTATTGAGCATACAACAATGATTGTTGTTCTGTTCTGCCTAATGACAGATTCTCCAACTTTTATAAAATAAGGAGCAGTTTCTTCCCTGCTTTTTATTTCTTTACACAACTCAGAGTCTCAAAGAAGATAATTACAAACAATGCCTGAAGAATGGTTCAGTTAATGTTAATTTATACAACAAACTAATTACTACCAAATGGTAAAAATCACATGTGGAAGTCCCTCTCTCCCACGCACATAACTAAACCAGCAGCCATCTGTCTCAGCTTGGGGAGAGCTCAGGGACACCCAGAGAAGATAAGCAAAAGGAAGGGTGCAGATGCATTGGCTCATTCCCCTACATACAAATCACAGGATCTGATGACCACCTTACGGGGCATTAAGTGTTTTCAGAAAAAACAAAAAGTAAATATATAGAAAAAAGTATTTCAAACAGGTTTTAATAAAAGTTGTTCTATAATCATAATTACAAGTAAAACCTGTCTTCAGCAAGTAAGAGCTTATTTTGTTTCAGGCACAAACTACATATTTTTAAACTATCATTTTCATTCATGTACCATTTTGCTACAGAAGAAAGAGCACACATACTAGAATTTTAAGAAAGTTAATAATTTCTGAGTTCTGAGAAGTGTGTGTCTATATTTTTAAACAATTAGTAAAATAATCTTTTTACATATCATGAGTCTAACTTGACAGATACTTGCTAAATTATTCTTATTGGAATAACTTCATACATTTTAGCAAATAAAATGTATCAACACTTTGACATTTAATCAGCCTGTAATTATTTCACACTCAGCTACATAAAAGCAGTAATTTTTCATGACAAGGTAAATATTGACAGTTAAGCAATAATGAATTTTCAGATGCAAAAAATCTAAATGAGAATTTAAGAGTATTAAAATGCTTTTTATTTTTATAAATTAAGAGGATATTCATTCATAGATGTGTTTCAGCTAGATCTTTCACCTGGATATTGGTGCTTGGTAAATATTTTTTAGTGAAAAAAAATGAGAAAACTATAAGTAGTAATAATAATACTAATTTCTCCTATGTCCCTGGTGGAACTAGAAATGTTTTCACATAACATGTGCTGATCTTATTGAAGTTGATTCTCTTGAACTGCTCTTCACATACTTGGTGATAGCTAATCTGATCCCATGATAGACCACACCAGAAACCCTGAAGCAGTGGGCCGAGGGAAAATCTATTCTCCTGCACAGTGAGATGTCCCATACATTTTAAGGGTTCCAGGCCCTCAAAATGAGAGATTCCTGCAGACAGTAATTGACAAGATCATACAACAAAGTAGCAGAACTCCAATATGGGAAGTGATGAGACTATGAAGCTGCCTTCTTATTATTTCTTGAGGTTATTTCATAAAAGTTAACAGAGCTTCTAAAAATTAATTTTTCTGAGAATTTTCCTAAATGTACATAATTTTTTTCACTTCTAATAGCAGGTTCTGAATGACTGGAAATATTTTACCTACTATCTATCAACTTCTTTTAAGATATAGGTCCTACATGTGGGAAAACTGGAAAAGATTATTCTGTAAGCCAAGCTTATTAAATGAGCAAGTCACATATTCACAGTCTTTTAGGGTCTTTAGCAAACACTGTAAACAACCTCTTTTAGATTTCAATGCTGGCCAGGCAAGGTGGCTCAGCCTGTAATCCTAGCACTTTGGGAGGCCAAGGCGAGTCGACTGCCTGAGCCCGTGGATTTGAGACCAGCCCAGACAACTTGGCAAGACTTGTTTCTACAATAATAAATAAATAAATAAATAAATTAGCCAGGCATGGTAGCACGTGCCTGTAGTTCCCAGGTTGACACTGGGATGGCCGTGAGTGTGCCACTGCACTCCAGCCTAGGCGATAGAGTGACTCCAACTCAAAAAAAAAAAAAAAAAAAACTTCAATACTGTATATATATATATATGGCAAAAAGTAGAAAAATATATAATTATCCATTTTTAAATTATTTTTCCATTTTTTTTCCCATTCCTTTTTTATAGGATTTTTTGTGATGGTGATCAACTTGACTTAGAAATATTTTTGTAATAGCAAGAATATTTCAAAACAAAAGCCTAGTATACTAAAATATTTTATTGCCTTTTAAAAATAGGTAAGAAATCACTATGAACTGCAAAAGAGTTTTTCTCCAGAGTCTTTAAATTATTTTTGTGATACTTTCCTTCAAGTAACCATCATAGCAGCCCATGATTTCAAAAGGCACCCATATTAGAATTAAAGAAGTCAATTTAGAGTTGTAAGTACTATAATTCCCATAATCTATGTAAAGTATGCAGGTCAGGTACAACATTGCCCTTCATCTAACTTAAGATATCTCTACGAGGTAGTTCATATAAAAGTGGAGAAAATTGTAAAAAGAGACATAACCACAGCATAATTCTGAATTCTACCAAAAACTAAAATTATAAGTGTCCCTCTTTCATTCACTATTTAAACAAAAGTATGACTCAAATCAACATAGGTAAATTACTGTATAAACCACAAATATTACAAGATCTTATCTTCTATTCTGATATATTATTATGGAGATTTATGGTCCAAAACCAATAACAAACTCTATTTTTATTTAGACGACTATAGACCACCTAATAAAACTGGCATCTAATTGATCTATGAGTTCATTATTCTTTTCTTATTTTGTTCTTTATTTCTTAATAAAGAAGTCTCCAATTATGTTTTTTCTCCTTCTTTTTGTATACCAGCTTAACAAAAATGATGATATAACAACTCTAGAATTTCATGTCTGGAAAGAAGTATAAAACTTATTTAATGTAATGATTATACTTTCAAGTAAAGAAAAATGAAATACTTGTTCAAGATCACACAGATAATGATAGAGCAAATGCTCCTCCCAGGTCTTCATAATTTAGTTATTTCCTCTATTAAACTTCCACTAAGAGCCAAGAGCCCTTGGGTGAATAGCTCAGTTCAGGTCAGAGATAGCTTTCCCAACCATTTAATTAACTTGTTCAATTAGGAGTCACTGTGCCAGGAACTCTGGATAATGGAGTTCCTGCTTTTTAGGAACTTCATTCTTGCTTTTTAGGAATAGGGGCCTGCAGATTTTATCTGTAAAGGGCGAATATTTTAAGCTTTGCAAGCTATACTACTCAACCCTACTATTACAGCAGTATATTACGTTAACATGTAAATAAATGAGCATGGCTGTATTCCAATAAAACTTTATTTATAGACACAAATTTGAATTTCACATACTGTTCATGTGTCATGAAGTGTTCTCCTTTTAATTGTTTTCAACAATTCAAAAATGGAAAAATGATTCTTAGTTCATAAAACATATAAAACAAGGCAGCAGCCTAGATTTGGCCTGTGGACCCTATTTGCTGACCACTGCTTTTGGAGGACAAAATCTAATAATGGAGACTGACATAGACAAGATTTCTTAAGGAAGAGAGGATGGAAGTTTAGAGCTAATAGAAAATCCCTGGTAGTGGCAAAAATGAACTGAATACTAACGATGAATGGCCAACATCCAGGTGCAAATTAAGGTAAAAGCAATGCAAGCAGACATCATAAGCAAAGAAAAGCATGGTGCCTGGGAAAAGCAACAGGCTATTGAGCATTGTTAGAGTAAATGTCATAAAGAGTAATGCAGGGAAAGGCAGTAAATGAGAAGTGAAACTGGAGAGTTAGACAGGAAGTGAGCTCACTGCAGCTGCAGGCTGACTACACCCACTTAATAAAGATTTCTGGGAGAGCCAATAAAATATATAGGATAGCATGAGTACCACACTGCATGCCAACTGAGGCTCTTTTTCCACTCTTCAGAAGACATTAAACGATTCTACTCCCATATCCCTCCACTGTCTTTCCTATTCTTGTAGAAAATTTTTAAAAATATAAATTATATTTTCATAGTCAACATGACATTTGAGGAGGTCAGAATAAACATATTAATGCATTGTAGTATATACACCTATTATATTTTCATGTGTGTTGGAATTCAAGCAGTTTTAGTTCAAATTGGGGTTACAATACAGAGAAAATAACTTTTTAATGAGTTCTGGCTAGGCATACATACTTTTAATTTTGAATCAGTACATGAATTGAGAACTTACAAAGCTAAATGTATTTCAGACCTCTGAGTAATATTTGGTTTAGGTAGCCATTATTATTATTATTATTATTATTATTATCTTAATCTTGGCTCAACTTTCCAAACAGCTTCCTGCTGATACTAACACAAACATTCAAAGATAATATCCTCTGTTTCTTTTAGTGAGTGAAGGCCAAAGATGGATAAAGGGGAAATCACACATTATAAGCCTAGCCCTATTAGGTGGAACACCTGAGGAAAAGCAATTAGAAAATTTTCTTTACAGTTGTTACTTTCCTCAGGAAGCTATAAATTAGCAAAAATCAATAACTTGAAAATAATCAGACAAGATGAGATGATGAGTGAAACCACATTAAAAGAACTTGTGTCGGCCGGGCTCGGAGGCTCAGCCTGTAATCCCAGCGCTTTGGGAAGCCGAAGTGAGTGAACTGCCTGAGCCCGCGGGTTCAAGACCTGCCTGGGCAACTTGGCGAGCCCTCATCTCTACAATAAATAAAAAAATTAGCCGGGCGTGGTAGTGCATGCCTGTAGTTCCGGCTACATGGAAGGTTGAGGCAGAAGGATCGCCGGAGCCCAGCAGGTCGAGGCTGCGATGGCCGGGAGCAGGAGCGTGCAACTGCACACTCCAGTCCAGGCGACAGAGTGAGACTCCAACTCAAAAAAAACAAAACTTGTGTCATAGGAAGATAGTTCTAGTGATTATTGTAATAGTGTTTGCACAAGCAATGAAAGAGAATTGGCTAGAGCAGTGATTAATAGCCATATGACCTCAAAAAGTGACAATCACAACAAAAATATGTGTATCAATATGCAAATATTAATTCTAAAAGATGAATAATTAAATCCACTGATTATCTGTTCTCTTTTGGTATAAGTACCCTCCCCTCTACTTACAGAGTCTGATGTGCTTCCTTACTCACACTCCCTTTCACCATGAATTAACATGGTTTGTCTCCCCCGAAAGGCCATACTCAACTTCACAACAGGAACTATATCTTTGATTAGTCTGCTTATTAACCTATACAATAACTAGCATATAATAAGAACTCAATAAATGTTTGTGCTCAGAATGACCAAATAGGTGAATAGGTGATCAAACAAAAACAAAGGTTAAAGTTGTAGCGAAAGGAAGTTTTGACTCTATTTTGAGCATTTAGAAAGACTTTACACAGGATGTTATCTGGAGTCAAAGGTAATGAAAAATAGTTCCTATTCTGTATTGCGATCTTGATCTGTATACAGTCGTGCATTGCTTAATGGAAGGGATATCTTCTGAGAAATGCGTCATTAGGTGATTTCATCATATGTGAACATTATAGAGTGTACTTACACAAATCTAGATGGCATATAGCCTGCCAAACACCTGGGCTATATCATAAAGTCTCTTTCTCCTAGGCAACAAACCTGTACAGCATGTGACTGTACTGAATACTGTAACACAAGGGCAAGTATTTGTATGTCTAAACACAGAAAAGGTACATCAGCAATATGGTATAAACGATAAAAAGAAAAATGTACCCAAGTACAGGGCCCTTACCATGAATGAAGCTTATAGGACTGGGAATGTCTGGGTGAGTCAGTGAATGAGAGGGGAGTGAATATGAAAACCTAGGCTATTACTGTATACTATTGTAGACTTTATAAACACTATACACTTAGGTTACACTAAATTTATTTTTAAATATTTTTATTTAATAATAAACTATCCTTAACTTACTATAAATATTTTACTTTATAACCTTTTAATTTTTTTAACATGACTCTTTTGGAGTAACAGTTTAAAGTACAAACACATTGTGCAGCTATACAAAAATATTTTCTTTATATTTTTATTAGCTTTTTTATTTTTAAAATTTTTATTTTACTTTTGAAAAGTTTTTGTTCAAAACAAAGACACAAGCACACACATTAGCCTAGATCTATACAGAGTCAGAATCATCAATACCATTGTTTTCCACCTCTATATCTTGTCCCACTGGAAGGTCTTCAGGGGCAATATCACACATGGAGTTGTCATCTCCTGTGATAATAATGTCTTCTTATAGACTACTTCCTGAAAAATCTGCCTGAAGTTGTTTTAAGTATTTTTTTTAAGTAGAAAGAGTACACTCTAAAATAACTACTAAAAATTATATTATAGTAAATACATAAAAGTAATTTATTATCAAGTATTATGTACTGAACGCAATTGTATGTGTTTTACTTCCATATGACTGACGGCACAGTAACTCTGTTTACCCCAGCATCACCACAAACACGTGAATAAAGTGTTGTGTTACAACAGCTACCATGTTGCTAGGCAATGGGAATTTTTTTAGTTCCTTTATAATTCTATGGGACCACCGTTATCTGTGGTCTGTTGCTGAAAGAGACATCACTATATGATATATGACTATACCTTCTATTTGTAAAAAAAACTGTTCTAGACATCTTTAGTTTAGAGATTAAATGCTCCTAAAATGTAACTGTAATTTTATTTTATTTTTATTTTATGTGTGTGCTTGTGTGTATTGATTCAGGCCCATTCTGGAAATCTAATTGAGTTGGCAAAATTTTGACCTGCGTATGTAAATATAAATATAGTTTAAAAATACATAGAGGATGGAGATAGAGATTAATTTAATACTTCTTTAGTTATAAGTTTTCAAAGTCAACAGTCAATGTTTTAGAAGGTTTGAGATTTTTTTGGTATTTAGATAGGCCATTTCAAAAGGCATAGTGTATAATTCTGTATAATGTAATATATTTTAACACTGGCAAAATATTTTTTTAAAATATTTTTAATTTAAAAAGTAAAGGAAAAATCCTAGCAATAAAAAACAAGGACTCCAATATTTACTATTCCTTTTTGCTTAATATTCTTTATTAACCCCCGATAATAATCCTATAAGTGAAAAGTTTGTATTAAAATGTATAATTAAAATTTATCTTCCTTTACATTGTTTCATTCCTAATGATGCCCATGAGCTAAAAGCAGTATAGACTAAGAAAAAGCAAGAAAGTGATTGTCTTATTGCAGTGCAGAACAAGAATGGCCATGATCTTCATTCCAAACACAAACGTGGAGGAAGTAAAACATGAGCAAACACACCTAATTCCTATCCCGTTTACTTTGATATAGGACATTTGTTTCTCCATGAAATTTGGAGAGCCATATTGTATAAAAGCTGAGAACTGACCTCCTTTATTTACACTGCTATGCTCCCAACATGGCAACCTCCCCGTGTGTGTGTTGTGTGTGTGTGTGTGTGTGTGTGTGTGTGTGTTTACAGAGACACAGTATTTCGACACATATGAAAAATCCTAACATGCCAGAGGAAGGACTGAAGCAAGAAAATTAGAGTTTAAAATAAAAATAGAGGAAAAAAATTTCAAAGGGGAGAGGGGGTATGTTTTGTTCATTTATAGGGTTTTTTTGCTCCTGAGTCCTTCATATGACTTATGTCACACTTTGGTGTATAAACCTTTCAAGCAAATTTCAAGAAAGAAAGCATAACTTATCAGAAAAGAAATGCCTAACCCACAGAGATGTAATTCATCTGAAACAGCACATCAATTTTTATCTACTAGCATACTATATACCAGCATAGGAGTACTGTCCTGTTGCAGTAAATGTGCTCAATTACTGTGTGCTTTCCCAGCTACTGATCTCAATAATTATACCATGCAATGAACTCTACATTGATATTATATTAATGTGTGAAGAGGAAACAACTTAAAGACGAATTAAATCAAGGTTCAACATTTCAGAAACGCTTACATAAGGCCTGAGAGCAAATGGTACATTTGGTTAAAAAGGTGACTTGTATAATATCTTATTTTCCACTTCTAATTAAAAAGTTTACATATGAAAGTTGTCTTGGAATTCTAGTCTCTTAACTGCCAATTTCAACAAATTGGTTAAAACTGTCTATCATGTTTCATAGTCACCTGCATTTGTAATATTTATAGCAATAAAAATCTTCAAAAAATTTTATATGGACAGTTTGCAATAAAAAGAGAGTGGCAAATAAAAAACTTTTTCTACAGAGACAAAAACAAAAAGATAAAGTTCAAGAAAAGGTTCCTCACCCTTTTGTAGAACTGTCAAACAACTTCTATTGACCAAAAATAGCACACAGTAAACACACCAAACAAAAGAAATAATGAAAGATGTATTTACTTGTTCAGGGCCTTTATTTTTCTTTCTATTTCATATACACCCACACTGAACAGTCTGCATTGTGTTAATAAATAACCAGCAGCAACCTAAGTGAACAGAGGAAGGGTTTCTATGATGCTGTCAGGTACCAGACAGCTTGGCACTGCTGATACAGTTCTCTATATGTGAGTTGCATGCCCATATAAAATAGAGAGGATAGAATTTAATAGATGGATCTTTTAACATATTAGATGTGAAGGGAAGAAAGGAAGAAAAGTTGATAAACAAGTGCTTTTTTGGAATTGTCTAACTCTTTCAGTTTAGGAAGGAACAAATCAGTCTTAGGTTCTGCCAGAAGAATCTTTCACCAGCTATCAGGCTGTGGTTATCTGGAAAGTTACTAAACTACAACCCTACACTCTTTAACATTTAAGAATTTTTCATTACTTTATTTTTCAAATGGCTTCCAAATTTGGCTCCATGAGTTCTTTCAAACATAGTCATGCACCACATAACATCTTGTTCAATGATAGAACCCTAGAATTGCACACATATACGACAGCGATCCCATAAGATTATAATACCACATTCTTACTGTACCTTTTTATGCCTTTACAACTGCCTAACTATTCAGTACAGTAACATGCTATACAGGTTGGCAGCCGAGGAAAAACAGACTACACATACGTAGCCCAGTTGTGTAGTATGCTATATCATCTAGGTTTGTGTAAGTACACTCTGATATTTGCACAATGGCAAAATCACCAAAGGATGCATTTCTTAAGACATATTTTCATTAAGTGATATATGACTGTATATATATATGTACGTGTGTGTTTGTGTGTATATATATGTATATATATAATTCAGATCAAATATAAATATTCTGAAAATATTTTTCTATATATATTTTTATAAATACAAAAAGTTGAAGTAATACACATGAATTGGGAATAAACTGTACAAACTCAGAAGGCAATGTGTTAAAGTTCACCTCATTTATTGCATTAAATACACAAACAAGAAAACTACTGTATTATGTTAGTCTGTGACTTTTCAGTATTTTTAGCTTACATTTCATAAAAGTTTGCTTCCAAATGTTTTGTGATGGTCTTTCCTAGAGCTACAGGAAATGTCTAACATAAATGGAAATAGGCTAAATCCAAAACTTACGTGTGTGTGTGTGTGTGTGTGTGTGTGTGTGCACGTGTTCATGTGTATGTATAGTCACTGTCTCACAAATGATTTCTATATGATATGTAGATGACCTAGGAAGCAACTAATTGACAAGATAGATGAGTACCTACTGGCTTTCAAACTCAGGACATAAAAGAAAGGGCACTCATTCTGAACTTCAAAGAAGATTTTCCCCTGTCTCCAAAGTTCCTCATCCAAAAATGGGAGCACAATCTGGTATCCAAAGTGTATGAACATATAAGATGGGCTATCTTAATCAATCCCCAAAATGTCCAGGTCGTATGCTAATTCTGTTCTGCCTTAGCCTCATTGCTCCCTCACAATATTGGACATATTTGTCCTCAACATTAAGAGCAGTTCAGGCAGGCATACTGGGAGTCCTTGAGGTCTCAGAACTCTGGGAGCAGGTGGCAAAGGAAATTCTGAGTGAGCTCTCCATTGACTCTAGTGCTGTCCGTGCCTTCCCCATAAGCAACTCATATTTAAAAAAAAAAAACAAAAAGACCAAGCATCCACTAGAACAAAACCAAGCAGGCCTATTTAATTAGGGCAACTGCTTGATGCTCCACTTTTTCATGTTAAACATACAGCCACACAGGCCTAGGAGGTCTGATTAATTTTAATATGCACGGTCCTGAAAGTGCCTCAAGGGTACCTGAGTGAAAAATGCACACACATGCAAACACAAAATCTTCCAGCTAGTCAGACCAATCATTTCAGAAAAATGCTATGTATGTTGCCCAGATTAGAGTGTTACTATTCAGCCAGGACCTGACCCCTAAATATGAGGGAAAAGAGATTTCAGAAACAGGTGGCTGGCTCTTCATTCTTGAATAAATGCTATCCCCAAAAGCTGTGGCACATAAGCAAAAAGGCAGGTTGGCACATCACATCCCCCTCCTGTTTATTTGTAAATGTATAGCCTGGGTCAATAGGTCATCTCAAGATTCATGAATTGAAACAGAAAGTCTACAACTGACAGTTAATATAAAGAAAAGCAAAGGTACCCCATTTATGTGAAGGCCTTAGAGAATATTAGAGACATTTGGGTAAAGAGATGTTTAGAATGATTTATATAGTCCTGTTTGACAAGCTCATGTATAAGTGGGAATCAGATAGAACTCGTCTTATATTGAGACAGCCAAATCAAAAATAATGATGTCTTTATTATTAACAGAAGATGATTTAAGAACATAACTGTAAATACAGTTACTTTTTATTAGCAAAAGTACAAGTTCTAGCTAAAAAAAGAAAAATAGAAACTTTCTTGGCCAAATGATTTTGTTGTACAGACAACACGGTATCTCAGCTCAAGGACCAACTATATAAAAAATGATCACCAAAGCCAATCCCTGAGGCTTTATGATCTAATTCAGAGGTCTTTCAAGAAAATATAAATTAATTTTCTGTAATACTTAATGAAATCAACGATATCAGGATAAACTGCTATGATGAATATACCACTTGAAAATGAGATGGCAATGAACAAGTTTCACTTTAGTGTTAAAAAATTACCAGGCTTCAAACTCAGCTAACTCTGTACTAAAGTTAAAACACTTATTCTTGAAGAAATAGGCTCTACTACTGCATTTGAGGGTGTCTTCTTGTCCTGACCTTTAAAAACTAAGCTCTTTTTTTTTAATCATCTTTTTATGAGTGTCGATTTCCATACAGTGGTGCCTTTGAAAAAGGGTGCCTGGAGGTTAGACTCTAGCTTGCTCAACAAGAAGAGAGACATTTTTCAGTGACAGACTGCATAGATGAACACATAGCCACAATACATTAGGAGTAGCCTCCAACAGCAGCGGGAGTGTGAGGAACAAAACTTAAAAGGGCTCAATTGAAAAGTACCCTTGTTTGTCCTTCAGTGGAACAGCACTTACAAAGCCTCTTCAACATGTACTTTGTCAAAAGGACAGTGAGTAACTAAACAAAAGCAACTCAAATCTCTGCCAATTAAAGTATCTTTAGGCTTTTCCTCTGAACCGTTCACTTTTTATTTTTACCATCTCATCAAATGTGATTTTTAAACAAGAGTGAATTTCAAAGTGCCCTCTTCTTTGCCCAATTAATAGAATGCTTTGGGATTTTTAATTCAAGAAAGCCAGTCTCCATAAATTCCTCATAAAAATTCTTAATTAAAAAGTTGGTAAAATTAGGGGGTAATTCTGGATTTCTTTTTTACCTTGTCTGTTAATGTAATATGGTTCAATTTAATTTCTAAAGGGCTGCTCAACGACAGCCATTTAAATGATAAGAACAGGCACTGCGATTTATAATGTAAACTCAAACACAGACATGCAGTGCATGTAGGGATGTTCACAAGGCCAAATATTATGCACCAGGGGCCTGTCTTTTCCACAGAATAATTACATATAATTCTGTAGCACATCATAGATGAAAATATACTGCTTATACTACCTACCATAGCACCCCTAAAGTAAATCTTAGACCTGAGAAATAAGCTTTATATCTTTTAGTAAGATTGAATTGTTTTATATCGCAATACGTCTGCAATAAAAATCAAAAGGACATAAATATATAATAATTTCTGAAAAAAGCACAAATAATGTATCAAAGAAGGTGCAATCCACTCTGGTGAATTATTTTTGTGACAGATAAAAATATCAAAAAGATACATTATACAATAATATTGATAAATCCCTTAAGTTTCAAGAAAGGATAATTCATAAACAATTTATATATTATATTATGTTCATAAACATCTAGGAATAAATATTTTCCAATCCAATTCTACAAATGGTACAAATGGGATTAAGTAGGTGTTTGGGGACATTTGTCATCAATAATTTACATTACATTGCACAGTGTTTGGGAAAGACAGA
Organism: Cephalopachus bancanus; assembly: GCA_027257055.1. NCBI lineage: Eukaryota > Metazoa > Chordata > Mammalia > Primates > Tarsiidae > Cephalopachus > Cephalopachus bancanus. The sequence goes on along the minus strand of JAPVLO010000009.1, from coordinate 7,097,848 downwards.
GAGAGAAAAATATGAATGAAAATCCTGGCTTATTAGCTACAGATGATTCTGAGAGTGAAGGCTAGAGGTCTGTAACAATATGCACTTTTTCAAACCCATTCCATTATTTTTATTAGCTTTCACAAGAAGAGATCTCTTTTTGTGATATCTGTACTGAAACTACTTCATGTATGGTAACACTAGGTGACTTTGGCAATAAGTTGTGCCTTTAGGGTCTTGTAATATAAAATTGTGAGTGAAGGTTTTCCAAAGAAGTTCAAGAAAAAAGTTCCAGTTGTGTAAATAGTGATAAAGTCTAGTTCTAGTAGAAATAAAATTTTACAAATAAATGCAGTTTCCCACACACTAGAACCACACTCATCATGGCAAAACAATTTTGGAGGTGTGGGCGTCAAACTCTGAGAAGGAGGAAGAATACTGACAGATACAGATGCTAAATAAAACCAAGCATATGTGGAATCTGAAAGGGGGACTACACTACACGCTTACATGTGCACATTTGCGCACACAAAAGAAATAAAAAGGAAAGAGTAAAATGAGGAAGAAGGGGGAAGAAGAACAAACAAAACCACATAACAGAAAGTTAAAATCTTAAAACATAATGAGTATTTGGGCCCCAATTATATTTGTTTTCAGCACATACCCACATTTATTGTGGAAATGGAAATATCAGCAATCCACAAATCAAATGTTAAGCTGCTCCTCCTAGTTTCATGTTGGTCACAATGCTGTGATTTCATTCATATCAATTTAGAAAAATGTTATTTCTCTTGGAAAAGTAAATCTTCAGATAGGAAACTGTCTAGCCACATATCTATTTGGGGAAAGTTATATAAATAAACATCAAATTAACTACCTGTCTCAGGATTTTTATGACTATTGTATTTGTTGTTAATTACATATCCTAAATTTTCAGATTTTTGCATCTCTGAATCAGAATTTTTCAGTACATGAAGGCATGCGGGGTAATGAGCTTATTTATACTATATAATATTAAAATATATAAAGGAGATTATATTTAACTATATAATGTTTTCAGTATATTTAAAGTAACAATGTTTCTAACCAGCCATGATGTGATAATGACAATAACTGGTACAATTCCAACTTGTTTATAATTTACAAAGTACTTTGATGTACATTACCTCATTTGTACCCTTCAATCTTCTGATGAAAATAGGGCAGTTAGCATTGCCAACAGAGGGTAGATATTCACTACATTAACACAATTGTTATAGCAAAGCAATATCAAGTAAACGTAATGTTTTTTATAATATAAACTATAAGATAGACACTCAGTTTTAGGCAAAATATCCTTATTTAAAATTAAAACTTGCATTCCCAAATGATGCAAAATTCAAGAACCAAAACAGATAAAATGTTATGCACTATTATCTGAAAATTGATCACAGACTATAAACCATATAGATTTTAAACCACAATCACTTAGTAATCAGTAGCAGACTCAGGATTAAAACCTAAACATTGAATACCAACAGTCATGTTATTCTGTTTTACATCATGGATTCATTCAAAATCCAGAAGATTATCTCTCTAAAACTGTACAAATACATATATTTTCATCATTTTTCACACAATTTCCAGGCTTATAAAACCTCTGAAGAACCCATGAATCCTGAGTTTGGAAACTCTACTATCCTTGAGGGAATATGTCCTTGGTAGACTGCAGGGAAAAGGGAAAGGATTGAAAGGAACCAGTTATTTTTCTTTTATGATAGCCTCTAAGATGAACCATGAGAGGAGAGGTTTTGGAAGGGAAGATGCAACAATAAACTGACCCAATTTGGAGCCCATCATAAGAAAGATGTACTCTGTCTCCTATGTCAGCTCAGTTCATCTAGAAAAGGATGCTGTTCTCCATTATGGTGAAACACTAGAACAAGTTATAGCTTCAAGTTCTGGAAAATTATCATAAATCAAGCCAATTCCCTTCTCATTTTACCTACAGTAGTGGGACAAAATTATTACCTATGACCACCAATCCATAGATAATGTCAAAATATTTCCTTAGAGAAATATGCAATTTTTGAGTCATTTAAAAGATTAATGTGCATATAAAGTTTTCATTAGGATAACAAACACTTCATGTGTGTATTTTAGTTTTGTGCCCTGGTATTAAAATATCTAGTTTTGTACTTAGGACAACATTTTAGCCTGTAAGTAAAAGAAGAATGAAAAGAGATGATCTCATAATTCAATAATAATAGGGGTATGCTTAAGAGAATAAACAGGTAGGGAAGTAAAAGAAGAGCCAGAGTAGGCTTTTAAAAAAAGAGAGAGAAAGGCAAAAATAGATGAAACAGGCAAATTAAACCTAATCAATTTTTAGGGGAGTGTTAGTAAAGGCTACAAAATGTTAATTAGTACTTTGGCTATCATCCACAGTTAAGAAAACATCTACATGTGCCATGCCCATTAATAGAAAGTGGAAAGGTGAATACAATTAAGTCAAGAACATTTTATTTAAAATCACATGCTATTACAGGAGACAGAAGACAAATAGACAAATAAACAAAAATAATGTGGTTCCACAAAAATAATGTGGAAGAGGGTGTTCAGAGAAAGTCTTAGAAAGTGAATTACAAATTCACCAGGTAGATAAGACAGGAAATGACACAAGGCAGAGAAACAGCACTGAAAGAGCACAGTAGTATTGAAAATAGAATGTTGAAAGAACTACATGCAATTTGACATGATAGCATGAGAATGTGTACTTTGGAGAGTGGAAAGTAATAAATTTAAGGAGGAATGAAGGATACAGTCTATATGGTCTTGTGTTCAATGCCAAAGAGTTTTGTAGAAAATGCTACTTTTTAAAAAAATTCAAATTCCTTCATATAAAAATAAGAACATAAGCAAGTTATTAAACATAATTTGTTCATTTTTAAGATAAGAAATTATATCAATTTAAGTGTTTGTGGATTAAATGAAGTAGCTCTCATAACATCTGGCAGCAGAGTAACATATTTGTTAGGTATCTTCTCTCCTTTACCCAAGACAGCAATGGGGCAACACCGAAGCAGTTTAAACATTCAATAATGATTTCCAATATTTAGTATGTGCACTTCCCTTAGCCTTAAAGCCTTTAGTATTGAAGGATAAACCAACAAATAAATGGACAAATATATTAGAATAGGGTAACAATGAAGACAAATAACAGTTTTTAAAGAGGTAAAAAGTTAATGTGGCAAGTATGAACAACTTTTTTTTAGCAATTTAGACTTGAAGACAAAAGGAACAGAATTGTAGATGGAGGGATGGAAATCAATGAAAGAAGAGTTTTGTTGTCATTCTGGGAGGAAAAAACTTAAATGTGTCTATAAGCTAAAATGGCCCTTTCAAAGAGATTCTGAAGGTAACAGACATTAATATAGTAAGGTTAAAATAAGAAGCCTGTTAAAATCTTTGTATCTAAAAGGATTATTTTTTTGAGTTGGGGTCTTACTCTGTCCCCCAACCTGGAGTACAATGGCACAATCACGGATCTATGCAGCCACAATCTCCTGGGCTCAGGCAACCCTTCTGCCTCAGCCTCCCCAGTAGTGGAATTACAGGTGTATGTCACCATGCCAGGCTAATTTTCTGATTTTTTTTTTTTTTTTTTTTGTAGAGACAAGATCTTTCTCCCCAGGGCTGGTCTCATTAAACTCCTGGGTTCAAGCAATCCTTCTGCCTCAGCCTCCCAAAGTACTAGGATTACAGGCATGAACCATTGCACCTGGTTTAAAAGGATTCTATTTTAAGTGAGATACTTAAGGTTCTCATCAAGATAAAAATGGTTTTCACCTACACCGTAATTAGCTTAAAGTTTGAATGAAGATCAAGTCAAGGTTTCAAGCAGACTCCTCATTGCTGATCTACATTTATAACCACCCCTAGATACCTGAAATGTGAGAACACAGGATATTTGTGGATAGCTATTTACCTTGACTTATTGGCTAAATTAAGATACCTGGTTGCCTTAGATTTGTTCAAATTTAAGGAATAGTGAAATATTCTTTAAAAATAATATGGTAACACCGCTTCTTAAAGATAAAAAAGGAATAAAGAATATCTAAATGCATGGTATAAATGAAAGAAAAAAATAAAGAAAGCTGAACCCATAGGACATAGACTATTTTTTTCTTTCTGGATTTAACACCAATTTGTGTGATCTCAGAACAAAGATCTCTTGCTTTGGTCTCCCTCTCTTTAAAATGAGAATGGAGGCCTAAAATGTGTCAACATTTCATTCCAAATCTGAATTTCAAATATTCAACAACTATTTTGCTCTCAGACATTTTTCTAAATTTTTTTTAAACTTTTAATTTTTTTATTTTAAAGATGTGGGGTGCAATTCAGGGTTAGGTATACAAATGTTCATTATGCAGATACTCTTGTTGATGAGGTTTATTAAGATACCTTTCAAGACATTGTTTTTGAATAGCTTAAACTTAAACAGTTTAAACTGAGCTAATATCCCAAAAGACTTTCTGAAATTTGATCACTATTGAGGCATAAGAAATTTACTTTAGTAGAAAATTATTAAATACTATTATATTAGTTGATATTTCAAATGTAAACACATAAATACTAACAGATAACATTAAATGATCACTCAACAACATCACTCTAATTGGAGGAAACAGTTTAAGTAGTAGTTAAAGGCACAGATTCTAGTTTAAGGTTGACTTCTGTTTGATTAATGGCCCTGACACTTGGTCACTCTATGACACATTTAATCATCAGTTTCCTTACCTGAAAATGAAGATAATAGGAATCAGAATATCTGGATCATGTTAATGATACTCCCTGAAAGTGGGATGGCTATACATGGCAGCCCTAGTTGTAAGGTTATCATGAAGATTAAATGAAGTGCTTCATATAAATTACTTAACACTGCAGTTAACACCTGATATACACTTAATATATGGTGACATTTTATGCATTTTATGTAACAATGTATATGTTTTATACATTTCCTCTCACTAAATAATTATTTATTCAATATCTTAATATAGGAATTATAGGTCACATATTGTGGTATTAAACTTCTTTGTCACTTTTAACTGCTAAGTTTAATAGTCAAAGACCAACTGTAAGAGCATAGTTATTAAAAAAATATAATTTAAGTATATTACCTATGCCAGAAATTTAACATCATGAATTTACTATGAACCTTGGCATTACATATCAGTTAAAGTGACACTGAACAAATAAGAATCCTTAGCACAGCCAGGCTCGGTGGCTCAGCCTGTAATCCCGCACCTTTGTGAGGCTGAGGTGAGTGGATTGCCTGAGCCCACGGGTTCGAGACCCACCTGGGCAGCGTGACCTCATCTCTACAATAAATCAAAAAATCAGCCGGGCGTGGTAGCGCATGCCTGTAATTCCGGCTACTCAGAAGGCTGAGGCGGAAGGATCGCCGGAGCCCAGCAGGTCGAGGCTGCAGTGGCCAAGAGCGGCCACTGCACTCCAGTCTGGGCAACAGAGTGAGCCTCCAACTCAAAAAAAAAAAAAAAAAAAGAATCTTTAGCACATCTTTTTGTATAATGATAGGCAAAAATTCTGATAGAAGAAAAAGATACAAAATATATCAATACTTTTTTTCTATTTATACACTGTAAAATATTTCAATTAATCACTTTAAAAATAGGTAGCTAGAATAAAAGAGCTGTCTTTTCTCCAACCCATTTGCAAATCTAAATTTCTTTCCAACCATTTCACCTCCATGGCCTCCTTTTGTATGGCACACTATTCTTTTCTAACTTCTGAATTTCTGTTAGTTTGTTGTTGGCGGGGGTAAGGTCGGAAATAATACGGACTTTCTATTGAAATCTGCTTTGCCCCCTCAATGAGAGGAAGCAAAGGCATGAATATGACACCCTCATAATGATTTAGCTAGGGCTTAATGAAATTTTCATCACAACCTGCTGTTCATTTTAATGGCCTTTGAAAAACAATAGAAAAAAATAGCTTGAGGGAAGAAAAGATTTTTTTCTGTGGCATATATTTGTGAGCTTAACATTTAGTTTCATTTACTCTATCTCTGCTCCCTTCATCTTTGTGTTCCTTTTCTTATCACAGAGCTATAGCAATATTTTATAACTTTCAGGTATACATTTTATAATTATTTTGTTAAATTTACTCCTAAGCATTTTATAGTACATCACAGAGCTTTAGATTATTTGTTTGTGCTGTACCATAGTGTCACTGTCCTGATGCTTAGATGTTGTAAGGTTTTAATGACCATTCTCAGGTCAAATCATACCCTTTGATTAATAAAATCTTTTAAAGTCAATGTAACTTTCCAGTTGCTGAAATTCTTTTACACATCTCCCTATATATATTTTCCCATTTTTCTCTTTGCAATAACATAGAAAATCCTTCAGCATTCTATTATTTTCCATGATAGTGTTATGTCTTGTTACTACATTATTATTATTATTATTATTATTAGTGACTAAGATTATCACTTTACTTAAATATATAAATTACTCCTTGATACATCTCTTAATCATTGCATTTATTATATGAACAGTCTTGTCATGGCAAATTACCATTAAGAGTCTATTTACAGTTCTGTATACTCAAAGCACATATTGAGGAATCTTGTGTATGTAAACATAAATGCACATTAGTGGTTCTTTATTCATACAGAAATTACCTTTTTGAAACTTGGACTTTTAGATGCTTGCTTTCTTCAATTTACATTCCAGTCTTCTGTAAATACTATGTTTGTATTTTCTTTATATCTTTGTGTTATTTACTAATAGTTCAGTCCTCAACTGAGCTTTTAATATACTTCTTGAGGGGAAAGTACAAAAGAGTACATTGTTGTGGAAAATTCAATAATGAAAACAATCTAATGTCCTTGTGCAACAGTGAGGTTTCTTTGTGTCTATCCCTTTCTGCTATGATGTACGATCTCTTCTTTTTCACCTGAGTAGCTGCTACTAGATATTACACTTTCCTCCTAATTCCCAGTACTTCTTAATATCTCTTGCTAAGCTGATTAGGGGGTACTATCTCCTGCCTTTTTTTCTTTTGGGATTTATTAACCAGCCTTTGGCTTCATATACACCTCCAAATTAAGAGCATATGCATCCACTTAGAAGTCAACATGATACATTGGGAGAATACCCAGGTCATATACCAAACTGTCATGGAGAACATCATCTAAAGATAAACCCCCCAAAGCTACAAATAATACAATGCGTACTACCACAAAGCTGGTTCTTCTAAGCCCTTATCTCTGGATTCTTAAGGTATCACAAACAAAAATAAAATTAATATGTGAGGGCTTCTAGGAAGCCAGCATTACCTTACTACCCTGTTACCCACATCAGAGAAAGACATTACATGAAATAAAATCTATAAACAAACATATTTCTTGAACATAAATGTGAAAATCCTGAATAAAATAGTAGCAAATTTAATCCAACAATATATAATAAGAACTAAAAACCATAACCCAGTGTGATTTATTTTAAGTTTGCAAGTCTGGTTCAACATTTGAAAATCACATCAAAAGTCCAAGAAAGAATAATTATACATCATATTATTAAATGTAGAAAAAATATTTGGCAAATTCTAAGAATCATTCATGACAAAAACTCTCAGTAAACTAGGAAGTCAGGCACAGTGGCTCACGCCTGTAATCCCAGCACTTTGGGAGGTAGAGGTGAGAGAAGTGCCTGAGCCCAGGAGTTCAAGACCAGCCTTGGCTACTTGGCAAGAAAACATCTCTACAAAAAAATCAAAAAATTAGCTGGGTGTGGTGGCGCATTCCTGTAGTTCCAGCTACTTGGAAGGCTAAGGTAGAAGGATCGCTCAAGCCCAGCAGGTCAAGGTTGCGGCTGCAGTAGACATGAGCACGCCACTGCACTCCAGCCTGGGTGACAGGGTGACAGAGTGAGACAAAAAAAAAACCCCAAAAAACAAACAAACAAAAAAACCCTCTCAGCAAACTAGGAATAGAGGGAGACCTCCTCAACTTGGTAAAAAAAAAAAAAAAAAAAAAAATTTGAAAATCTACAAAAATCTTACAGCCAACATCATATGCAATGCTGAAAAGTAGATGTTTCCCCTACAATCAAGAACAAGACAAGGCTGCCCCCTTCTTATCACTCTCATTCAACATTGTACTGAAAGTCCTAACTAATGAAAGAAGACCAAAAAAAAGATACACATTTTGGGAAGGAAGAAATAGCACTGTCTTTGTGTGCAGATGACATGATTGTCTCAGTAGAAATTTTCAAGACTATTAAAGCTAATCGTGAGTACCTAAAAACACAATATGATTTATATTTACACTTACATCTTTATATCAAAAATAAATACTAGATATAAATGTAACAAAATATGTACAAGATCTAAATGCAGAAAATTATAAAACTCAAAAGAAATTAAAGAAGATTTTAATAAATGAATTTTGTGCTCATAGATAGGAAAATTCAATATGTTTAAGATTTCAATTTTTCCCAACTTGGTCTACAGATACAATGCAATCCCAATCAAATCCAAGAAAGTTAATTTGTTGATATGAACAAACTGATTCTAAAGTTTACAGGAAAAGGCAACATACCCAGGATACCAACACAATATTGATGAACAAGAAGAAAGTTAAGGACTGACACTACCCAACTTCAAGACATATTATCAAGATATAATAATAGCTGGGCTCGGTGGCTCAGCCTGTAATCCCGCGCCTTTGGTGAGGTGAGTGGATTGCCTGAGCCCGCGGCTTTGAGACCCGCCTGGGCAGCGAGACCTCATCTCTACAATAAATCAAAAAATCAGCCGGGCGTGGTAGTGCGTGCCTGCAATTCCGGCTACTCAGAAGGCTGAGGCGGAAGGAATGCCGAAGCCCAGCAGGTCGAGGCTGCGGTGGCCGGGAGCGGCCACTGCACTCCAGTCTGGGCGACAGAGTGAGACTCCAACTCAAGAAAAATAATAATAATAATAATAATAATCAAGACATTATAGTATTGGCAAAAGAACAGACCAACTGATCAACGGAACAGAATACAGAAGGTAGAAATAGAACCACACAAATACAATCAACTGATCTCTAGCAAAGGAACAAAGACAATTCAATGAAGAATGGTCTTTCCAGCAAATGGTGCTAGAATAACTGGACATTTAGAGGCAAAAAAAAAAAAAAAGAATGTAGACACAGAACATACACATTTTACAAAAATTAAATTAAGAGGAATTATAGACCTAAACCGTTAAATGTAAACTATAATACTTGAAGAAGATAACCTATGAGAAAATCTAAGTGATTGTGGGTTGGACAACGAGCATTTATATACATTCAAAGTGCAATCCATGCAAAAATTAGTAAGTTGAACTTCATTACATTTAAAACTTTTATTCTGCAAAAGAAAATATTAAGGCAATGCAAACACAAGTCACAGACTGGGAGAAAATATTTGCAAAACACATTTCTGATAGGACTTGAACACAAAATATGCAAGGCATTCTTAAAACTCAATTATAAGAAAATAACTCAATTAATAAATGGACAAAATATCTAACAGACAACTCATTGAAGAAAATATACAGATGGCAAATAAGCATATAAAAGGATGTTGAACAATACTTATCATTAGGGAATTGTAAATTAATCCATGAGATACCACAGCATACCTATTTTAAGGAATAAAGTCCAAAAACCTGGCAATATCAAATGCTGATGAGAATGTGAGCAACAGGAACACATTCATTCCTGGGAGGAATGCAAAATCTTATAGTTATTCTGGAAGACAGTTTGGCAGTTTTTTTTACAAAGCTAAACATAATCTTTCCATACATTCAGCAATCATATTCCTAGGTATTCACTCAGTTGATCTGAAAACTTACATCTACACAAAAACCTGCTCATGAGTATTGATAGATGCTTTATTCATAATAACCAAAAACCAGAAACACAAATATGTTCTTTGATAGGCAAATGAATAAACAAACTGTGGTACTTTCATACAATGCAGTATTATTCACTAATTTTTTTAAATGAGCTATCACGCCATAAACAGACCTGGAAGAACCTTAACGTGCATTAATGAGTGGAAGAAGCAGTCTGAAAAGGCTATATGGTGTGTGATTCCAATTATATGATATTCTAGGAGAGGCAAAACTAAAGATAATAAAAAGATCAGTAGCTGCCTGAGATTCTGGGGAAAAAGGAAGGGGTGAATATGTGAAGCACAAAGGATGTTTTAGGGTGATGAAAACTATTTTGCATGATACTGTAATGATAAATACTGACAACATACATTTGTCAAAACACAAAGAATTGTACAACGCAATGCATAAAACTTAATATAAGCAATTAAAAAATCCTTTAGGAGCCGGGCTCGGTGGCTCAGCCTGTAATCCCGCGCCTTTGGGAGGCTGAGGTGAGTGGATTGCCTGAGCCCGCGGGTTCGAGACCCGCCTGGGCAGTGAGACCTCATCTCTACAATAAATCAAAAAAAAAATCAGCTGGGCGTGGTAGCTCATGCCTGTAATTCCAGCTACTTGGAAGGCTGAGGCGGAAGGATCGCCGGAGCCCAGCAGGTCAAGGTTGTGGTGGCCGGAAGCGGCCACTGCACTCCAGTCTGGGCGACAGAGTGAGACTCCAACTCAAAAAAAAAAAAAAAATCCTTTAGGAATTTGAGGGCTATCAAGAAAGAATACAGAAAGAATCTAACAATATTATAAATATATAAAACAACTCACAGAATAGGGTGAGGGAAAAGTTACCTTAGTAACTTTGGAAATGAATGGAATCTATAAGGTTAAAAGCAAAGGAACCTGCACATAAGCACTGTACTCTACCTGATAATGATATTTCCTAGGTAAAACCAGTTAACAACTCTAATACTGTATGCTGGAATTGAATAATTAATGGAAATGGATGGTAGATGATGGGATTCAAACTTCTCACAGGTTGGGTGGGAATGTATAGATCAACAAGGAATGAAGTCAGAATAAACCATGCAGAAATGGACATTAGTAAGAACTCATATTTAGCTTAATATAGGCACAGGTAGTTAAACATAGAAATATTTATAGATATCTATATACATACACAGGTTAGTATACACGCATATACTTTATTTCTTTGCTCTGCCAGCTAAAGGCCTTAAAAGAAATGACGTCTTAGAAGCAAGGAACACACCTAGCATCCTGATCTTGCATCCTAATAGTGTTCTGAAATGGCTGATTCTAGGACTGGAGCAGAAAATACTATACACAATGAGCCTTCATTATCTTATATTGCCAGAAAGTAAAAAGTACTAAGCTAATAATTAAAATAATCACAACCACAATAACAGTGCCATCTGAAAGTGACATTCAAAATATAAAATAAATATCCATGAGTCCATACTGAATTGAATAAATGATTGAAGCCAGGGGCAGTGGCTGATGCCTGTACTCTCAGCACTTTTGTAGGCCAAGGCAAGAGGATTGATTAAACCCATGAGTTCAAGACCAGCCTAGGAAACACAGCAAGAAATTTTCTCTACTATATATATATATATAGAGAGAGAGAGAGAGAGCCAAGAGTGGTAGTGTGCATCTGTAGTTCCAGCTACTCGGGAGCCTGAGGAGGAAGGATCATTTGAGCACAGGAAGTCGAGGCTGCGATGAGTCAATGCATTCCATCCTGGGTGACAGAGTGAGACTCTGACTCAAAATTTTTAAAATGAATTAATAAATTAGCAAATAGTAGAGAAGAGACAACTCTCTCATGCAGAAGAATTCCAAATAAACTATGCAGAAATTGCAACTCTAATGGAGAGAGAACATAACTCCCCGCTCCTAAAGTGTGGATTGCCCATAGCACCTTTCTTCTAAAGAGTATGGTATGGAAAAGAGGCACAGAGCAAATTTACAGTGGACAAAACCTGCAAAACACTACTTCAGCCAAGTGATCGACATCAATATTCTTAATTATATAGTATGTAATTAATATGAGGTGACAAAAATGGTATACTTAATGACAGGAGATGTGCTCATATTATAATGTTAAGCAAAACAAAGAATGCAAAATAACTGTAAAGTATAGACGCTCCTTGACTTACTATGGGGTTGTGTCTTAATACATCTACTGTAATTTGAAAATACCATATGTCAAAAATGCATTTAATACACCTAACCTCCCAAGCAGTATAGCTTAGCCTAGTCTATCTTAAACATGCTCACACTTACATGAGATAACAGTTGGGCAAAATCATCTGGCAGTATGCTGTAGAGTATTGGTTATTTAGCCTCATGATTATGTAGCTGACTGGGAGCTGCCACTGTCAGCATTGCAAGAGAGTATCCTACTGTATATTGCCAGGTGAGAAAAAATCAAAATTTAAATTTGGAAGTACAGTTTTACTGAATGTATATCATTTTTGTAGTCTTAAAGTTGAAAAATCAAAATCAGAATCACTGTAAGTCGGGGGAATGTCTATATAAAGTTAATCATGCAAAAGAAAAAAGAAATACATCATAAAGTTAAGAGTCATATCAAATAGCTATAATTTCAGGTGATTTTAATTTTTTTATGTTTTGAAAATAATTATTATAAGAACACACTATTTCGAATATCAGGAAAAACCCTACCATATTCAAAATGGAAAAAAAGTAAGGTTGTCTGGGTCCTCCTAAAAACCCATTTTTATCTCCATGAGAAAGGGAGGGGACTTAAGATAACAAAATATCAAAAGTCTTTGACAGGATTATCTCTAAAATTCTTACCAATCCTAAGATCATGAGAACTGCCTAAATTTTAACCAAAATTTGGTCCCAACTATGCATCTGGGAGGGACCTAGAAATATTTAATTACCACATGATTGCTAAATAAGCTGGCTAACATACATTTTGTATTGATATAATTTACCAATGTCCTAACAGAATAGACGTGAGCCCAACTCAGTGTTACACAGTATATAAGTGCAGTATATTTTTGGTGTAAAGTATGTCTTGGTATGCCATGTATATATATACATATATATTGCTTGTTTTAAAATTTCCATCTCATCAACAAGGGTACCTGCAAAATCAACGTTTGTATACCTAATCCTGAATTGTACCCCACATCTTTACAATTTAAAAAAAAAAAAAAAAAAACAGCCTGGAATTGGTAGAAGAACAGGCATATAGACCAATGGAACAGGATAGAGATTCTCAACTAACTCATCTTTGCCAAAGCCTCAATCAACAACAACTGGGAGAGGAGAACCTATTCAGTAAATGGTGCTGGGAAAACTGACTGACCATGTGCAGAGGGTCAAAACAAGATCCCTATCTATCGCCATACACAAAAATGGATCAAATCAGCTCTAAATGGATCAAAGACCTAAATGTAAAACCTCAAACTATAAAAACCTTAGAAAATACAGGAGACACCCTCATGGAAATTGGAACTGGTAACCAATTCCTGAACAAAGGCCCAAATGTCCATGCCGTAAGAGATAAGATAGACAAATGGTACCTCATCAAACTGAAAGTTTCTGCAAAGCAAAAGAAATCATTAAGAAAGTGGAGAGAGAGCCCACAGGCTGGGAAAAAATATTCACCAACATTATATATCTGACAATGGCCTAACACCCAGAATTTACAAGGAACTCAAATGTGCTGAAAAGAAAAAAAGCAAACAGCCCTATTAAAAAGTGGGCAAAAGATATGAATGAGCATTTCTCAAAAGAAGACATACGAGAGCCAGCAGATCATGATAAAATGCTCAGCCTCACTAATTATCAAAGAAGTGCAAATTAAAACCACACTGAGATACCACCTAACGCAAGTCAGGATGGTCATCATCACTAACTCAAAAAACAACAGATGCTGGAGAGGATGCAGGGAAAAGGGACCACTTCACCATTGGTGGGAGTGTAGAGTACTACAACCTCTGTGGAAAACAGTGTGGTGACTCCTAAAAGATCTAAAAATCGACCTTCCATATGACCCAGCAATCCCCCTTCTGGGAATACCCAGAGGAACTCAAATCACTCTATAAAAAAGGTATCTGCACAGGTATTTGCTGCATTATTCACAATAGCAAAAACATAGAATCAACGGTGCTGCCCATCAAAAGTGAACTGGATTAAAAAAATGTGGTACATACACACAATGGACTATTATGCAGCCATAAAGAAGGACAAAATTATGAACTTTGCAGCAACTTGGATGGACTTAGAGTCTATAATAATGGTTGATACATCACAGAAGCAAAGAACTGAGTACCACATGTTCTCACTCATTAAGTGGATCCTGAACAATTATCATAATACAATAAGAAAGGGATTGGCAGTAGTGGGAAACTGTGGAGGAAGGTTGTGGGGCACTTCATCAATAAGCGTACCTGATCTCAAACCAGGTGAAGTGGGGACCAAAGTGAAGCTCAAACTTTACCTGTACAATGACCAACTATATACCTAACTCTGAATTGTGTCCTACATCTTTAAAATAAAAAATTTTTTTAAAGAAAAAAAAAAATTCCATCTGATTGAAACAGGAAGCATTTTCTTGTTTGCAACATAGCACCCGTACTTCGGATGGACACAGGTTTAAATAGCACTAAGAATCTGAAACATAAAGGATGACTGTCAATTATGTATACATTTGTACAGTTTGCATCCGTTCTTGTATTGGTTTGTTTGCTCTAATTTTAAGATTAGTCCATATGCATATCACCTGCAGGCTACTATCAGTAACTATTAAGGAAAGTTAGAAGATGAAATTTTAAAAGAAATACTTCCTGTAAATTAGACATATGGGAACTAACAGCTAAAGAATCACTAATTTTTAAGTATACAATAGGCTTAACCCTATTAATTTTGACTATAAAAGAAATAGACCTATCAAGATAGGATAAGATGTATTTATGTATAAAGTTTACAAAATGTAATAAAATTCTCAAATGATCCTTAAAGAAAAAAATAACAGAGATAAACAAACTAGACTGCAGATACTCGGCAAACAGGTGACTATTCTGGGCTCTGCTGCCACATTACAATCTTGAATCTTTTAAGTTTCACCCAACTACAATTTACTCATGTGTGAAAATAACACCAAAACATAGATTAGTGATTTTAAAAATTGAGACAAGTGTGCTTAAATGTTTCTGACAAACAAAATACTATCCATCTTCACAGCACTAGGTTTCTATTTTGTCCAACTTAAGAGTATAAATAAAAAATATAACAGAACTGGAAGTTACAATCAAACTATTAAAAGCAGGAAACAGCAACAACACTTTTCTTTTCCAGCCTTTACCTTCTGGCTCGTTTTTGATGAGCTCTTCCATTTTCCTCTGCTTCAAGGTGTCAACAACATCAGCTAAGCTGCCTTTGCGCCGTTCAGGAGTTCCCAAGGCTGTACTAGACAATGACTCGCCACTTTGTCGCCCACCTTCTTCTGCCTTCTGAGGTGAGGTAGATGAGTTGTGTGGGGCAAATGAAGACATAACTTTATTGCCATCAACTTCCTGGAAGACAAAGCAAGGAGAAGAAGAATTTGTTTAAAACTCAGTAACTTGTTTTTCAATTGTTTATATGGCTGATTCAGCTGAAACGTTAAAGAGAAAAGTGAAATGCCAATTTGCAAGAGCAAAAGAAACAATTTTTTAGAAAGAAAAAAACATTACAGGCTAGCCCTAGAGTAAATCAATGATCAATTCACAAAAGAAACCAAAATATGGAGATTCTCTTTCTTCAAATGAGTGCAAATGACAACATAGTCTCATACAAAGCCTATACTGATTAGATTTGTTTATTTTTCTGCTTTTGTTAAGTCTCAGATTTTCCTATGAACATTAAATGTAGTGCTCATCTGTGTTAAACTTCCTCATGACTTTGTAATATTTAAACAAATAACATTACATGTACCTTATTTTTATTTTTGATAGCTGCTTCTTCTTGATAGTATTCCTAATTAAAGTTTTAGTTCTCCAACCCCCTCTCATGCTTTTAAGAAAGCATCAGTCACACAGGTTATTTTGGTAACAGACAAGATTATTACAAGTTCATTTTTGCATATGCTGAAGACATTTCAGGTCTCATTTGTTACCTGCACTGTTTCTGTCAATTCTTTCTTACTCTGCCCTTTAAGCCACACTCGTCTACAAAAATAAGTTTCTTGCAGTTTTTGCTTTTTAAAAAGCATGCATGTGTATAGAAATGAATTTATTCTATAATTCCAAAATATCTATGTATTTCTGTATTCTATTGTCATCATTTCCCCCCACAACTTTTAGCACTACTTTGGCAATTTGTACAATATTTTGGGTATTTTTATATTAAAAAAACACTAACTTGATTTTTCAGATATTTTCAGTAGATATGATATCGAAATGACAAAGAAAACTTAATTTTCCTACTTACATGTTTTCTTTGTCTAGTCTCTTATTTCCATAATCCTTTACTTCCCATAGAACAGAGATCTTAAAAATAAACCGTATCCTGAGATCTCTGAGTCTTACCCTAAGTATATTTCTTAATTCTACAGCATTAAAAGTTTCTATTAAAATTGTATTTGAGTGTATGTCTGTTTAATATTCAGAATAATAGATTATTCCTGTTTACACATTTCTTTTCTACCTATTTAAGACATGTTAATATAGTCTGTTGACTCCAGAAAAGTGATAAACCACTGATTAATATCTAATATTTTTCAGGTTAATGCTAGTATTTTTTGACTAGCTTAAAAAGTATTAAAATACTTCATTAAAAACTGTCATTCCAATTTTTAAAATAGATTAAAAATAGACATGTCAAATAAACATAATCTGTTAATATGACTTTTTTAAACAGATAGTGAGTACAAAGACAATAGCTGTATTATAGGCATTAGTTTGTTGGATGGGGCTAAGGCATATGGGAAAAGCAAAAATAAAAAATGTGCACTAACAGAATCTTCAAAGTATTAATTCCTTAGAATCATAATTCTCAATAAATGCTTAACACCTATTAACAAGTTATAGAATATGCCTCTGACTATTACTATGCTTTAACAGAATGCTCTATAGACAATTAATCTTATAATATACTTGAATTTAGAAATCAATATGCATAATAGAATAATTACAAGCCCCTGCAGATGAAGTGAAGGTACACTTCTAAATTATTTATTTAAAATTCATACACACACACACACACACACACACACACACACACACACACACACCTCAAAAGAGCAACAAAAAACTCATTCAGTAAATTAATTATTAGGAATACTTTTATCAATGGCCCATAATACACATTAGCATAGTTTAATATGCAAACCAGAATACCAGAATATAGCAATTTCCACATAAGATCTTTATTCTCATTTCTTTCCAGGGCCCAAAGCAGAAACACTCCAATGTTGGCTTCATTTTGAACTGTACTCTTTTCACATTATATGATGACAAACCTTTGAAACAAGAATTCAGCAGCTGCCCTTCATTTATCATAATTGAAAATTATACACATCTTGCTATAGCAAAGAATGTATACCGTATAGAGGAAACAACACCCAAATCTGTATGCAATCAATACTATTAAAATACAAAAAAATTTCAATGAAGTATCCTATTTTGCACGTCTCTAACTTTCTATACCTTTCAAAGAGATATGAAGTATTTTTAAAGTTTAACATAGTTCACAAGTATTAAACTCAGTTGCTACAGCAGTATAAAAATTAATTAATTAATTAAACATTATTGCGTTTTCATGCAGGAATATTTATCTTATCACTATTTCACCTGCCTGATTACATTTCAGCCTCTGGCACTGTTAATCCCTTTAACAGCTTTATGTAGTTAACAGCTGTTTCAGTGTGGGACTCCATTGTTCATTTGCATGGTGAATAGCTTGCTTGCTAAGGAGCTCTGGCACAGTCTTCAGTCAAGGAAGTCCTATCTCTTTCAGTTTTCTTCCCTGGGATTGCATTTGACATACATAGAGTAATGACTACATTTTTCTCTTCTCTTTGCTGCCAGGTAAAGTCCTAAGAGTCAACTTACATAAGTAAAACTAGTCCAGAACAGCAATATAGTTAATCAAGTTTTCTGAACACTAAGGGCAACTTCAGTACTTAGTAAACAAGCTGGCAGAACTGTGATGTATGACTTCTAAAGTCTAAGGACAAAAGAGGGTTCTATATTTCAAAATAAAGTTGATCATCTTCCTTTGCTATTCTTGAACAAGCTTTATTTAACCCTGCCCCCTGTCACTTTTGCAACATTAAAACATCTTTTAAAAAATGTGTTTCTGTTAATTCATTCTTAAGACAGCATTTTGCTGTGAAAGCTTTGAGAGAAATATTATTTTAATTTAGATAATGTGGTAATTAAGAAAAATTAACTCATTTGAAAAAAAACAAGAGATTATATGGAATAACTAGATATGTGATTTTTTTATTATTCAAATTACATTTCATTCCAGACTTATGGCCTCAGGGAGTATTATCATGCTTACTTCTTGGTTTTATAAACTAAAATTAATTCATACAGGGTAAAAACATATTTAATACTCTGTCTATCAAACTATAATTGATAAAAACAATAGTTAATATTTATTGCACACTTACTTTGTCAGGCACTGTTCAAAGAAAGTACCTTACATGCAATAACTCAAACCTCATGGCAAGCCTAATTATAATTTCCATTTCATAGCTGAAGAAACTGAGGCACACAGCAATTGCCTGGAGTCATTTGACTAAGAAAATTATGAGAGCAGAAAAACAGTCCCAGCCTATTGAGCTCCAGAGTCCTCATTCTTAACCACAGTGGTATTATGTCTCTTTATTTAAAAAAAAAAAAATCTGTATCTACATTTTTCAATGATATGGGTGAACAAGACACTGTCTTCTTCTTAATAATTGTGTACGAAAAAGAGAGGTTTCTACTGCAACAGGTTCAATCCCTTAAGAAATGATATAAATGCATTTAAATTAATTAAGTAAACTACATACCAGAGGTATAAAGCCCTGTCCATCCAAATATCAACTTGAACAATTATGATGCTATAAGAAAGCGATTGGCAGTAGTGGAAAACTGTCAGAGGAGGCGGGGGGTGGGACTGGCAGTTGAGGGAAACTGCTAGGGGAGGGAGGGGCATACCTCATCAACAAGGGTACCTGCATGATCAATGTCTGTATACCTGGCCCTGAATTGTAACCCACATCTTTATAATAAATAAATAAATTTTAAAAAATAAAAAATAAAACAAATATCAACTTATTTATGTCATATTCCAAAAAATTAACTTTAGGGTTTAAAGAATTATTTAAACCAAATACGCAGATTTTATTTCTAAGCACCCAATCAGAGTAATGGTATTCAGTAGTTCATTTTTTTTTAACTATCTTTATAAAATGTGTGGGTATCTCTAGCACCTTTCTAGTAAAATAAAGTTTTGAACTTAGAAAAAGGTTGGTCTGGAAGATTTAGACTCTCATTAATTAAAGTCTCATTAATGGAAGTTCATTAATTTTGGTATTGCATAGAGGAGGCATAAAATGAAGTATAATACATACAGAAAGTGTTTTGGTGGTCAATAAGTTTTGATATGGTCATATTCTTACTCTAGCAATTGGCCTTCCTACAAATATCACCAGGACAAGGTAAAACAAATTTTCAAAAAATATCTTAAAAGCTACATTATCATTATTTGGTTATTCCTTAAATTTTGTAAAAATAGGATAAAAATATATCTTATTACAAACATTGAATTTCACTATTTGTAATCTAAATGTTGTCAAATAAAGAGGTACTAAATTTAATTTAATAATAGAAAATATATAATTATAGAGTAAAAAGATTTTTGATTATTTTAAGTTTTCTTTCTTAAAATAATTTTTCATAAAATTTGTGCATGAAACTCTAACCACACATACAGCTTTTAGATGACAGATCCCTTGATGATAGCTATAAATGCTGACCTTCTAAACACATGTGCACATGCATGCACACAGACACACACATGCAATTGTACACACAATTTCACAAACAGTTTTAGAGAGCTAATTTTCTATTTTCATAGTTCCAGTTATGAACCTACTTAATGAAATTCCCTTAGGAACTCTTATGAACTATGAATTTCAGGTTAAGAAAGCTCTGAGCTAAACATATATCTTCCCAGAAAAGACTATAAACTCATCAATATATACAACTAGATTATTTTAAATAACCGGTTATTTGCAAAAAAATCTCAAAGCATTTAGAAAGAGATAAATATGTTAATTATTATTTTAAGAGTAATAAACATATTGAGGAATATATTATGGCAATCATTATTTCCATATTCAGCAATCAGCTCACACACAAATCTGAAATACAAGACAGAACTAATTGCTAACATTTATAAATGAATGTTATAATTTTGATGGCAAGTCATATTAGCTTAATTTTCAAATACTAATTTTCCTTAGAGAGGACATAAATATAAGAAAGATACACTGTGGCAAAACCAACACCTTAAAGTACTCAGTAGAGAACACTAAGTTTTTCTTTGGTTAACATGATCAAATTCAGTATTCTGGAAACAGGATCCAATCAGTTCTTAATACCTACAAAAGTCAGCATTTATAGACAAATCTCTGAAGAGTGTCTGTTATACTGGTGATTATGGATGATTTTAAAGCTATCCAATTTAAAGTTTTTCCTGAACTTTTTTTCTGCAAAAAAGTTGCCAAGTACATAGTTACGTAGTTCAAAAAAAAAGAAAGAAAGAAAAAGGAGAGAGGCACTTTTCTCTGGGCTATTTAAAAATTTCATCTACAGAAGCAGAGTTTATCACAACTGGTCACCCTTCTATTTTGAGAAAGCAAACTATATCTTTGTAAAACTTACAGAGTTGTAAAAGATTAGCAATCCTTATTGCCTAAACAACTACAAGGTACACTAATGAATATTCCAGATTTTAGATGAATGGTTCATAAATCTATTTTGGGATAGAGCCAAGTAAGCAATATATATGCTTTTTTTAAAAGTTCCCCAGGGGATTGCAATGATCAGATGTTAAACTCGGATACACTGGTCTAATCCAGAATGCTTGCAAGCAACAGTCATAAAAGCCCAAAGTCAGTTTTTGAAAAATGCTTATATTATATGCATTCAATATTCTTTGTGAGATTATTAAAATTCCCTGAAAATTAGTATTCTGAAACCTTAAAAACATTTAATCATCACAATATAAAAAATGAGTAGAAATTATAAAATACGCAATAGGTACCTGCATGCTTTTTTTGTTCTATGATCTATGGCAAGTTCTATATTTTGTGCCCTGCTGAGATCTACTTTTTAAAGAATATTGAAGAAACCTTGCAAATTAATTTGCCTCTTTAATGCAAACACACACCACCCTTGGGGCACATCTAATATTCTAAACATTGACAGTCCTCATCAAGTTTAGGTAAAAGATTATCATTTTATAAAAATGGATCCATTATATTTCAAATATAGGATTTAGTCCATATTTCAAACATCCTATATGTATTTTGGGACAGTGCAAATAGAAGTGAGAGCTGTTGGATGTTCTTTTTTTTTTTTTTTTTTTCAAAGCCTAAAAATAGAGACTCTTAAAGATTGCTATTCAACAGGATGGATATTCAGCAGAAGTCTAACTTGGTTTGCATTTCTTTGCCAAGCATTGAGATGAAATTTTAGCTTAGGTTTATATTTAAATACTGGTCAGAAAACTAAATAAACATTTAAAAGTGTGTTCTTTACAAAAATGCATTCAAAAGGTACTAAGTAATAATAAAGAACAATAGCTAGCTTAGTGTTAGGTGATTTGTATAAATATGATTCTCAAATGGTGATCCTTGAATCAATGTCATTGGCATCACCTCAGAATACTTTATACATTTTCTCAGGCCTCACCCTAGACTTGAATCAGAAATTCAGGAGGCAGAGCCCAACAGTATCTGATCTAACAAGCCTTTCAGGTGAGACTGATGCACAGTAAAGTTTGAGAACCACTATTAAAGAAAAAACTGCTAAGAGTTAGAAAAGGAGAGAGAAGGAAAGAAGGAAAATATTGAAAGCTGCAGTGGGAAAGAAAGACATCATTAAAGTGATTGGACTTAAGGGATTTCAGAGAAGAGAGAATAGGTAATATATTCTGGGGAGAAGGGGAAGGGTTGGGTGAATGAAAGAGAGTCAACACACATGCAGAAGTAAAAATAAAGCCAACACATGTTGGAGAAAAATCACTTGGACTGAATTTTTTAACAGTCATTTTGCATTTGTTGAAACCGGCTTTTTTGTTGGATGATTTCTTATTAACTATATAGATTAGTAATCTAAGATTTATATCAAAATTGCATAATGCAAATAGATTGTTTTTAGAATGTATCAAAAATTTGGTTAGAACTTATTAATATTTTGATCTCATTTATAACATAAATAAGAAATATATATTTATTTTTACATTACTAGCATATTTGCCATTTAATTTGATTCCAGTGAACAAAACTGAAAATTTTTGTTTTCAAAAAGGTAAATTTTGAAGGGTAAATTTTCTGATTATCAATAAGAGCTGGTATAAAGTGGACAAACAGTTTCAAAAATATCTTCATTTGCATGTAGATGCTCTATGGACAGAAGCGTCTAATGGTTGTTTTATTCAAATACCCCTTCAGAATCACATTTGCTAAGAATCTTAGAAATGCTGCATTCAAGAATAAAATGTATGTTTCCATGTGCTCTCAAAACCACTTAATAAGCAAAAGTGGCATTTAGAGAATTGTGAATATATTAACTAATAGAACCTGTAAAAACAAAGAATATTTTGTGCTGTGACAGCCTCATTATCCTCCTGCTGACGATTTGTGTACTATGTCTTACTTATATTTAAACACCCAGCAAATACACTTTAAGACATTTGATGATCTTTTCCCTGAGGGGTCAAAGGTCAACAATAAGATGTCTAAACAAAAACTAGACAACACATCAAAAGTTTCCATTTAACATTGATCATTTACAATAAAATTAATATTTACTATAATTAACTATATTATATATACTAAATCTATCACTTTCCAAAGACGTCTCTAGAACATACTTATTGTAATTGTTAGTAAACTTGACTAAATGCCTATGCACTTTATGAATCTGAAGGAAGAAATGAGACATGAGATATATATATATATCTATATATATATATATATATATATATTTTTTTTTTTTTTTTTTTTTTTTTTTGAGTTGGAGTCTCACTCTGTCGCCCAGACTAGTGGCCGCTCCCGGCCACCGCAGCCTCAACCCGCTGGGCTCCAGTGATCCTTCCGCCTCAGCCTTCCGAGTATCCGGAATTACAGGCGTGCACTACCACACCCGGCTGATTTTTTTTTTATTTATTGTAGAGATGAGGTCTCGCCAAGTTGCTCAGGCGGGTCTCGAACCCGTGCGTTCAGGCAATCCACTCACTTCAGCCTCCCAAAGGCGCGGGATTATCAAATTTTAATCTGTTTATGTGCCACAGTTTGTAAGTTATTTGCTTAAGTATAAGGAAATTTGGGAAATTACTTTCTTTAATCCCATAACAATGAATGCAATTTCTTACCCACAGTAGACACTCAGTAAAGTTAATAAACCAAATGCTTGTTAGCACTGCTTATAGCTGAAAACTGACTACATGTTCAGTAATAAATTTAAAATAGATTGTGGCCCCCATGCAGTAAAATATAATGGTAATAAAAGCAGTGGTTGAGCAAATTGGATGCAGGGATCAGGATGTTTGAGTTCAAATCTAGGCTCTGTTTTTTATGAATTTATAACATTAAGCAGATTATCTAAACTCTATCAACTGCAGTTTCTTCATCTATGAGATGGCATAATAAATGATAAAGAATTAATGTGTCATATGCACACACATATGTATAAAACTGATCTCCAGAATTTAACAGTAATGAAAAGAATTAAACATTGAAAACAGGAAATATTATCTCATTCACTCAATTTTCTCTTTAATTAGTGTAATAAAAATGTTCTGAATTCTAACTTGTGAGACAGCATAATGGTGGGTTAAGCACAGAGAATAAGTCAAAAACTTTGGTTCAAAACCTGGTTCCATCATTCACTAGTTTTGCGACCTTGGGCAAGTTATTTAATCGTTCTCAATGTTCTCATCTGTGAAATGTGGATGATACTAGCATTTGATATCTCATTGGGTTGGTAGAAGATTATGATTTATATGAATCAGGGGGTTACATAAGTTAATATACAGGTTACGAGTTACACAACTCATAAAATGGTAACTGGAATATGACAAGGGTTATATAAGTGCTTTCTAAAAAACAAAAAAAGTGTGCTCCGGGCATGATATTAGGATATAAAGATTTTAAAAGCACAGAATATACAAAAATGAATAAAGAAAACACCAGGCTCTGTAACAGAAAAGTAAAGAAGATATTAGGAAGGGATAACCCTTGCTTCCACACACCTGGCCAAAATTAAAAAAAAAAAAAAATGCATATCCAAGTTGTTTCAGAGTTCTTTCTGCTTAAAATGAACTGCATCCAGAAAAACAATTTTTTAAAGAATAATTTAAATTTTTTTTAATGTGGCCATTTTAAAAGATAACCTAATATAAATGTTTTTTAAAGAAAAAATAGTACACAAAATGCCACATGACATTAATGTGCTTTTATCTGTTGCATACCGAATTTTCAAATTCACAATTTCATGATTCTCTATAAAGTGATAACTCAGGGAATGATCAAAGAAAGAATGTTCAATTACCACTCATTATGAAATAAAATTTTTAAAAGTCAAATTTTGAGAAAATTAAGAGTAATAAATTATTTTTCATAAATACATGACATCAACTACTTATTAAGTCATATTGCTACTTTTCTTTCACTTTCTCTTTCTTCTTGTGGGATGGGCACATGGAGATTTTTCTTTCATTATGAGAGCATTAGCACCACTAGATTCTCCAGCAGATAAATCCTTACCCTAAAAATATAAAACAACAACAATAGTAGTATTGAAGAAGGATGGGTTAAGTATGAATTTTCCATTTTCACTAGCCTTGAAGAAATCCCTTAAAGACAGTCAGCCTCCCATATGGCTAATTTTATGGCCTAAAATCAGTCTACTCTGTGATGCTGTCAGACTAATCCCATCTTCCTAGTTTTAAAAATGCTAAAGGCTTATTTTTCTATACTAAAGATTCTCAATAGAGCATTATGTTTAGGGCAAGAAGCACTTTTAAGGAACCTTTAAAATGAATTGACATTAGCCATTGATTTGAAACATAAGAAGATCATTTTCAGTTCTCATTCTAAAAGTAATGGTAAGGCATTAAGCAGTCTACACACTCTTACAAAATTTTGCAACTAGCCACATTATTTATTCAAACTATAAAACATATTTCCTCACTTTAATAAGCATATAAGCACCATTCCATAGCACATACAATGGCTGAGATAGTGGCATTCTTCATGTAAAATATTAGGTTTCCCTGTGCAATTTATATGAGCAATGCTGTAAACAGATATTATATTAGCCTTGTAGTTTTAGAAAACGTTTAAACTACCTCTATACTATTAGGCATTTTCCTGATCAAATACACAAAATCTGTTTCAATTCACTACTAATGTTTCAGTAAAAATATTGCTATCACATCTAGAGTCTTAAAGGCACTTCTCTGTTTCATGGACTTTTTCTTTTATAATTCTCAGAGAAATTCTACGAAGAATGCTATTCCTTTTTAACAAATGATAAAATTAAGGTTCTATGAGTAATTGTCCAAAGTAATAGTAGGAAATGGCAACTTGGAGAATTAAACCCAAGATCTATTTTTAAAACAGATGCTGGTCATCATTAAGCTATACTACCTTCCTCAACAGATTCAGGTGCTCTAAGAGATGACAAAGGCATAAGAAAATACAGTTGGTTTGCTCTTTCCTCAAAGAGTTTAAAATTAAATTTGAGAGACATTGAAATTTACACGAAACAATTAGTAATCATAACAACTATAATCAGTAATAATTTGTAGAGCAGCAACTTATACATGCAAAAGAAATTTAGAAGAGAATATTGAAAATTAAAAAAAAATGGAAACTTCCTTATCACAGCACTAAGTACACTGTTTTAGGATTGTTTATTTAATTTTCTTTCTAGACCGTGAAGGCAAGGAATATGTCTGGCTATTCATCATGTACCCCAGATTCTGTTATTAGTGTTCAATAAATATGTATTAATTATTAACTTAATACATCTTTATGTATAGATAGTCTTTTGGTTTAAATCTAGAAGAAATAAGTAGAGAGGAAAAGATACAGAGCATTCCCAGAGGCATCACTCAGGAAATTTCAGTGTATACACACTTTATACACACTTACTACAGGGAAGGAAGTGGCTTAACCAAAAGAAATGGAGAATAATAAATAAGACAACTGTCTAACATAGGAGGGTCATTTTTTGAAGGGTCATGAAAGTCAAGTAGGGGAGTTTACATTTGACCTGGCAGGCAATGGAGAACTATTGTTGATTCTATAGTGAGTGATTCTACTAAAGTAGCTTGTTAGGAAGATTAGCCTAGCAGTGGTATGTAGAATTAATTGGGTAGAGGAGAAAGTAAAGATCTCCACTGAATAGGAAACTGTTACCATGACACATATGTGACAATAAAAAGCTTTCCACTAGATTGTAGCAGTGGGAGTTGAAAAGAACCATCAAATCTATCTGTCTTCTGTGATTACCAACTGTTTGGGAAAATAGGTTACACTCAGCAAGGAGCTTTTTCAAACTGCATATATTCAAATTATTTTTGTTCACATTCCTGAGTGCATTGCCCTTCCCTCCTCACCCATGATATCCGCAGCCCAATGATATTTACTTCTATGGGGACAATGATAGGAATGTATATGTTATGTGGAAAAAGACTAATAGCCACTTTTAGATGACTGAATGTTCTATACACAGGGTGTGATACTTAAGGATACTCAGGGAGATTTTTCAATTTGTAATTTAATGTGCTTATGTACATGTGTGGGGGAGTACACATTAGAGGCAGGACCCCCAAAAATCAGAATTTATTTATTAAAAATTATGTATTTATTCTTGCATGTTTACACTTCATTCACCTTCAAAGTACTCTCTGATACAATACATCTATGGAGACGCTTTTTTCACTGCTCGAAAGCTTTTGAATTTGACAATTTTGATGCCTTTTAGTACTTCTGCCATTTTTTGTTCGATCTCTTCCACATCGGCAAAACCCTCTTTGAGGACTTTATTATCCAGGGAAACAGAAAAAAAGTCACTCAGGTCAAGATTGGGGGAATGGGGAGGGTAGGGCATGGGGATCATGCCATTTTTGGTCTAAACCTGCTGAATACTCTGCACAGTGTGGGCAGGTGCATTACCATAGTAGAATAACCAGTCACCTATTTGCCAAAACTCGGGACGTTTCATCCACAAATCATGACACAACCTTCTCAAAACTTCCAGATAAAAACTTGGGAACAAATTCCAAGTGTACTACAAGGGACCTACCTTCCAAAAGATCATTTCAGTTTTTTATGAACTTGTTTTTTCTTTTTTTTCCTAAAATTTATGTTACTTTCCCATGAGAAGGGCAAAATAATAATAATTATTACTAAATCCTACAATTTGAAGGAAATAATGATAGGATTAGGAAACTTTAAAATAAGGAGAAAGAAGTCAAAGATAAACAATTTTTGGGGGGGAAGTTAAAATAATGATTATGGTATTGACAAAAAGTTAGTAAACAGAGATGATTTTTAAAACAGAATCAGTACATCCAGAATGTTTTAATAAATCTACTTAACTAAATTAGTTTGTAACTTGAGGATCAGCCCTGATTTTTGACCCCGGTATTGAAGTAGTAGGAACCATATAATCTCCTCAGGAGATTCAAATTATGAGTTTATAGTTTGAGATCTTTATATTTGTAAGTGGAATATTCAAAGGTAGATGTGTCTGGAAGTACAAGATGTGAATGAAAAAATAAAGGCTGTAAAATAATTACTTATGAAGCATTTCTTTCCAGTGAATAATAAAATCCACTTTAGATCATAAACTCTCAGCAGAGTAACCACAGGAAGAAGAGCAAATGACCGAGCCTGCTTCACGTGTCTCAAAATGGTAGTCGTGAGTGGGTAACACCTTCCCCTTCTGTATTTGGGTTTATCCTGTAAATTTCTGAAAATGTATCATTATTTATAAATGAATTTTAAAAACAAATAATGGTTTGTAAAAAATAAAAATACCCTAAAAATAATAATGAGCACCTATAGAATATACAAAACAGCAAGAGATGGGAAAATGAGGGGATTCTAGAACAAAAATGTCAAGATAAACAATTTTAGTTATTCCAGAAGTAACTAATACAATAGCATTGTAAAAATAAAGGGGAAATTTAGAAACTGAAACTACCTTTCCTAACTTTCAATGAATGGGCTTTCAGAATGCCGAGTTCTTAGTCCTGTGTGTCCAACCTCTAAAATGCTTACAATATATATTAGAATAAGGGGGGAAATGAAATTTGTCAATATCAGAAAAGCTCGACAGAAACCTATTGTTGTTAGTACTTTATTGAGTTGAGATCACTTGTGTAAATAAGAGATGATGGTATTTTTTCTTCATTAATAAATTTACTTTGTCAAGGGAACTTGACACAGTAGGGGAAGATACATATATAAAAATAAAATTGTATTTCAGTTATAATAAATCTTACGAAGTATAGAGAGGAGATAAATAATTTTGGATTTTGAACAGAGAAAAGTTGTCTTCTACAATTCTACTTAAATTCCTGTCTTCTGAATATCCCTGGCTATTTCTGATATTCTAAAGTAACTCTTCTGATGCTCAACAGTTCCCTAAAGCATCAATTCAAAATAAAGGTCTGAACTCTTCATATCCCAACACCAAGAGAATACAGGCTTTTTTGTGTGATAAAGCTACACTGTTTGGCTAATGGAGCTCAATTTATATAGTTATTTTCTTTAAGCCTGAAATGTACTAAGACCGAGTCTCAGGATGGGAACCAACCAGGTACTGCTATGCCTACCAGCTCTGAGGTGATTCACACACAAGGCTTCTTACAAAAGTCCTTTGCTATCCATTCATTATACTTAACAACATCAAACAGGGAAAAATAATTAAAAAGCTCCTATTGAGCACCTAGAGACCTTGAACATAGACAGGGAGTGAACACAAAGAGTATTTGGTTACAGGAGTCACACTTCATCTCTTTAATTAATTTTTTAATACAGTACATTTTGGAGTTTTCCTTTTTTTTCCTTCTAGTCCCTTGGTTCTAACTGAAGTCTACACTTACACGTATATATTTCATTAAGAGGAAATAAAAGGGTTGTCTTTAGTTAAGATGTTTCCATTCACAGTGACTACACATTTTAAAAATAAATTGCCTGAATAAATTCAATTATCTAGAGAAGCAAAGGAAATCACATGCAAATGACATAATATGCAGAGGCCATTCTGACAGCCTCATGTTTATTTTTATTGTTTCAGTCAGTGGAAGAGGAAAGCTGTCAAAAATGTAACATCTCTTCCTTTATAAAGGCCCAGTGTCTACGGTACTGAAAACTGTATAAGCAATAATATTGAGAGAATAAATTTGTCTACTACTGAAAATAGAGGGTTCAGATTCTCTCCAACTTCTGCTATAATATACAAGTGGGCCACCATACGTCTTGGTTGTATTCTGCTTACAAAAAACAAAGGATACATTTAATTTGCAAATAGTCTGGTATCAATCCAACCTACAAAGACTGGCTTAAAAACTGTGTATCTAAAAAAGAACTAAAAAGTTAAATTAGCCTATAACAAAACTATTAGTTCTGCTTTCTAACATCAGTACTGTAAATAGTAGGCATCATATAAGACTTTATCAGAAGAGACTCTTTAGTCTCATACATTCAAGGTAATAATTAAATATATCTTTGTCTCATTATTTTGGTATGACAAAAATAAATGAAGAAGATTTGTGCTAATTTTGTAATAGATTCTTGCTGAAAATTTCTAGCTTTTTACACTAAATTTACATGCTACCTGAATTCTCTTGAAGCGTGAATGTACCAAGTAAATGTGGCATATGTTTATATTTTCTTGCCAATTCCAAATTCATTCATTCCAATCACTTCTGTAGGCCAAATTCTTATCCAATTCCACAGAGCCACCGATTTCCTAGAAGTGAATAGCAGCTTTGTGCACGGAAACAGGGAAGTCAATAGCAGGTCTGTGCGTGGAAGCACTATGCGACTAGTGGAAAGGATAAGAATTTAACCACAGCATTTCTTGAATGTGGTAGAATCAAGTCTGAAATGACCTAAATGATGAAGCTTTCAACACTTTTGCTTGGGTGTCAATTTCAAACACCCTGACAATTTGAACACTGTGAATTTTTTACTCTCTACTCAGTAACTATCTTTATTTTTGCTTTTTCTATGGCAATTTTATATACTAATTTGATTGCAACACGGGTGTGGTGCTTCCCTTTACCATATTTGTATTACAACACTCTTTATCAAAATTAACCTCAGATTTCATTCAGAACCTAAGAGAAAAATAATAAAAGCATTATTTATTAAACTAATTAATGTATCAATTACTGTGAGATTTTGGTAGACTATTTCTTCTATCCCTCCTAACAGACCTATGAGGTAGGAAATATTATCCCTGTCTAAACTCACAGAAAGTGAGTTTAAGCTGTGGGCTTCAAGTTAAATAACAAATAATTTGAATCCACATCTCTCTGATTACTTTAAAAGTACATTTAACCATTGTGCCATATAGTTGTTTAACTAACCTTAATCTACTTTTCTATCAAAGTTCGTTTTATACCTATATATATCATCTCTCAATACCATACAATGTTTCTAATACTCCAGTTTGGTTTCCTAATGTTCTTTATTAGCATATAAAAAATATAAAATTTTCTACATTATTTTTAATGTACATCTTACATTTCAATTTTATTAACTTGTATTTCCAAATGAAAATTAAACAATTTTGCCAAATTCCTAAATAACATTTTTAAACCTCCCATACAAACACACACACACACACACACACACCACACACACACACACACACAGACACGCACACACACAAAGAATGCTCACAAAATACATTAGCCATGTGCCTACTTTTTTAATAGCATTATCCTGAGTCCTGAAAGGAATACAAATACAGGTATACCCTGTCTTATTGCACTTTGCTTTATTGGACTTCGTAGATATTGTATTTTTTTACAAATTGAGTTTGGGGCAAACCCTGTATTGAGCAAGTCTACTGGCTTCATTTCTCTAAAGCACGTACTCACTTTATGTCTTTGTGTCATACTTTGGTAATCCCTGCAATATTTCAAACTTTTTCATTATATTTTATCTATTACGGTGATTTGTGATCAGTGATCTTTGTTGTCACTATTGTAATTGTTTTGGGGCACTATTAACCATGCCGATATAAGATGGTGAACTTAATACATGTGTATGTGTTCTGAATGTTCCACTGGCTGTTTCCACATCTTTCTCCCTCTCCTCAGGCCTTCCTATTCTCTGAACCACAAAAATATTGAAAGTAGGCCAAGTACTAAATAACCCTACAATGACTTCTAAGTGTATAATTGAAAAGAAGAGTCACATATCTCTCAGTTCAAATCAAAAGCTGGAAATGATTAAGATTTGTGTGGAAGACATGTATAAAGCTGAGGTAGGCCGACAGGAAGGCCCCTTACACCAAACAATTAGTCCAGTTGGGAACACAAAAGAAAAGTCCTCGCAGGAGTAATAGTAATACTCCAGTCATCATATAAATTATGAGAAACAAAAACAGCCTTATTGCTGATATAAAGAAAGTTTGAGAGGTTTAGAGAGATTAAACCAGCCATACACAACATTCTCTTATGTCAAACCCTAATCCATGGGAAGACCCGGCCCCACCTCTTTTCAATTTTATGAAGGCTAACAGAGGTGAGGAAGCCACGGAAGAAAAGTTGAAAGCTAGCAGAGGATGGTTCGTGAGATTTATTGAAAGAAGTCATCTTCATAACAGTGCAAGGTGAAGCAGCAAGTGCTGATGTAGAAGCTGCATCAAGCTATCCAGAAGATCTAGCTATGATAATTGATGAAGGTGGCTACACTAAACAGATTTTCAGTGTAGATGAAACTGGATGAAGATGTCTAGAACTCTCAAACCTAAGAAGTAAATGCCTGGCTCCAAAACTTCAAAGGACAGGTTAACTGTCTTGCTAGGAGTTAATGTAGCTGGTGACTTTAGGTTGAAACCAATGTTTACTCACCATTCTAAAAATCCTAGGGTCCTTACAGATTATGCTAAATCTGCTCTATTTGTGCTCTATTAAAGGAAAAACAAAGCCTAGATGACAGTACATCTTTTTATAGCATGGTTTACTGCATACTTTAAGCCCACTGTTGAGATCTACTGCTCAGAAAAAAAAGACTCTTTTCAAAACATTACTGCTATTGACAATGCAACTAGTCAACCAAGAGCTCTAATGCCATATACAAGGAGATTAATGTCATCTACATGCCTACTCACATAATATCCATTCTGTAGCCCATGGATCAATAAGTAATTTTGATTTTCAAGTCTCATTATTAAAGAAAAACATTTTGTAAGATTTTACCTGCCATTGATAGTGACTCCTCTGATAGATTTGATCAAAGTAAATTGAAAATCTTCTGGAAAGAATTCCTCATCCTAGATGCTATTAAGAACTTTTATGATTCAAAGGAGGAAGTCAAAATGTCAGCATGTTTGAAAGAAGCTGATTCCAATCCTCATTGATAATTTTGAGGGATTCAAGACTTCAGAGAAGGAAGTAACTGCAGAAATGGTGGAAATATCAAGAGAACTACAAGTAGAGCCTGAAGATGTGACTGGATTGCTAAAATCTCATGTTGAAACTTGAATAGACTAGAAGCTGCTTCTTTTTTTTTTTTTTGAGTTGGAGTCTCAGACTCTGTCATCCAGACTGGAGTGCAGTGGCCGCTTCCGGTCACCGCAGCCTCGACCTGCCGGGCTCCGGTGATCCTTCCGCCTCAACCTTCTGAGTAGCCGGAATTACAGGCATGCACTACCACGCCCGGCTGATTTTTTTATTTATTGTAGAGATGAGGTCTCGCTGCCCACGTGGGTCTCAAACCCATGGGCTCAGGCAATCCACTCACCTCAGCCTCCCAAAGGCACGGGATTACAGGCTGAGCCGCTGAGCCCGGCGAAGCTGCTTCTTAAAGACAAACAAAGTTCCTTGAGCTGAAACCTACTCCTAATAAAGATGCTGTGAATACTGTTGAAATGACAATATACTTAGAATGTTATATATTTCTGAGGTATACCTGTCTACATATACATTTGCACAAACATGTACAGTATAGCATGAGTATAACATATATATACACATATATATGTGTATATTCAAAGGAAGATAACTGTATTAATTTTATTAATATACATTTATGAATTTAGGAAATGAAAAAAGGTAAGATTTTAATAAGTGCATTTTTAAAAACAATGAGTAGTCTAGATTTTAACTAATGAGCTTTAAATGTATATACAATTTATTACTAACAATTACATGTTAGTAATGCAAGTGCTCATAACAGTTTTGTGGGCATTTTGCTAACAATCAAAATTTAGAAGTAAGTCCCTAAGCTAGACATTCAGGTCATCTTTAAGACTGCCTACTACTTAGCCTATTTATTGGTGATTATTAAAACTCCATTTCTTGTCCACCGTTTTTTTCAGGACCAAAGCAATAGTCACTTTTTATCAGTGGTCTAGGACCTAATCCACATTATCTCTATGGTATGCCTGTAATCCAACAGTCAAACCCAATGGTTTTCATGACCTCTTCAATATATTTGAGACTACTGAACAATATTTTTCCCAGCTTTCTGATGGCCTAGCCTCTGCTGGATGTTCATCATTCTCTCAGACATTGCCTGTTTTGACATTCAATCCTCTAAAATGAATTAATCAGTCATAACGAGTTTCAATTTCAAGTGTGGAAAGACCTCTTTTCTTTCTAAACTCTTTCTCTTAGGAGTACAATCTTGACATTGTGTTGTTAAAGATCTTTCTCTGGCTTCTACCTGGGTTTCAGGAAAAGCTTAGAACTCCTCTGGATGATGTGCAAACTTATTTATCATCGCTCTCCACTCTACCTAGTGATATATCCATCACTTGATTCCTTCTTTTCCCTAGGCCATAACTTCCTTATTTTCTCACCTCCAGGACCCAACCAAAAAAACAAAAACAAAAACAAAAACAAAACCCTTGGGAAACCGCCTCGGGTCCGTTCCAACTATGGGGGCTTTTCTGTCCTCTCAATAAATCCTGCTTTCTCAAAAAAAAAAAAAACAAAAACAAAAAAACAAACCCTTAAAACTCAGCTTAGATTTACTTTATTGGGAAATGATATATTTTCAATAAATGTCTTTGGAATCAATGAATTTTTTAAATTTACAATTTTAAATCTCATCTCCATGCAGGTAATTTTCACATTTCTGTCTCTTGGCAGGGAAGTTTCAGTCACATATTTCCTATAACCTGTTTTCCATGAACATCTCAGTACCTCAAATCCAACATTGGTAATGTGAATTCAGAATCCTGTCACTCAAACATGCTATTGTTTTGGGTTCATTTTTTCCCCCTTACAGCACCACCAACTTTTTCCTAGTCACAAAGGATTGACGCAAAAATCACTATTTTTGATCTTAGGCAAATCTCTCAATCTCTCGAATTTTAATTACCCTATCTCAAAATAAATCATGTGGACTAACAGTCCTCTAAGACCTATATCTGGTAAAAAAATTTTTATACATCTGTGAGTGGTAAATATATGAAAATGCAAGCAGGTAATTGTCTTACCATTGATCTTTAATCATTCTAAAACTTTTATCATTCCATCTTTCTTTAAATAGCCCACAGTAAAATAAAAATAAAAAAATACAGGTTTACAATAAGACAAATTAGAATTTGTACTATTTACCACGGCTAAAACAGATTAAGTGAGTTAGATCTATCCCTACGAAAAGGAATATATTTTTTCTAAGCATCTTGTCACCAAAATTGACAGTGATGCCTCTTACTTTGAAAAGCAGATCTGTAAATTAAGCTCTAGCTATGAGTAAATAACAAAGGAGACAGTAAAAAAAAAATTCTACATACAAAACACAGTTAACATAAATATTATTACATTTATTGGTAACAATATGAGTAGATACATTTAACGGAATACCGACTAGGTAGTTTAACCTTAACTTGGAAAAAACCCAACATTTTGAAGATGTGAAGAAATGACAAAAAAATAATAACTTTTCTTTAATTTCTTCCCGTTCCTTCCCTTCCCTTTCCTCTCTCCTTCCTTCCCTCCATTCCTCCCTCCCACATTTTCTCTTGCTTGCTTTCAACAAGAGTGAAAAACTTCACCTGTTTTTAATATTAACTAGTTTAATCAGATTTCCTATTTGGCCTTTTCTACTTGCAATGAACTGTTCTATTTCATGGCTCTACACAGTATTTCTAGGAAAGAAAAGACAGTTGGGATTTCTTTTTGCTGATTACTCCAAATGCTTAATATTTATATAATTTTGCCATATTCTGATTGACCTGGACAGAACAAATAACTTTAAGGCGAGGAAGAAAATATATTACACGTATTCTGAAACAAGAACAAATTACTTTTTCATATTTGAGAAAGAAAGGTAACTATAGACACTCCTCCTTTCTCATACTCCTCACAAACCCTACCCTTACTTTCCACTCACTTTTGCTTGTGGCTGTCTGTGTATAATTTGATCCTAGGTTACATGTACAAGTATTTTTCTAATATATAACAGACAAAAAAGTGCCTGGTCTTATCTCACAGAAAATGACTTGGCACTTGATGTATGTAATTAGACTACAAATAAGCAAAATAAGAGGTAATGTATTTGAGGGGTTTTCTTAAATAGAACACCCACTTCCCTTCATTCCTCAATGGAATCCTGGTTCAATTTTGTTTCCATGGATCTGGTCTGGAAACAAATATCAGACTTTTTTTTTTCACCTTTTCCTCAAATGAATATATTTAAGGGCCTAAACTAAATCATAAATTAATATTTAGTTCATAAAAGAGATTTTTTATAAAGCCATTTGTAGATCCCAAACCCTTCATGAATTCCTCAAATTCCAAACTTTTGATACTATTCAAAACCCCCCAAAATCTGATTTTAATCTACCTTTTCAACTTTTTCCCATTAAAACATCATCTTTCAAGTGGCTCTGTAACTTTATTTTATTCTCTCCATTTAAATATCCACATCAGCAAAAACGGAATGATGATAGTTTCACAGAAGGATGCAGACGGTTGTAAACATTACAAGAATAACTATAAATACGTAACACAATTCCTAGCCCATATTTACATTTTGATGTTATTTCCTTTTTACTAACTTCCTTGAAAGCACACTCTAAAACAAACAAAGTTGCCTAGTGTTCCACACACATATGCAGAAGTTCACTGAATAGACAAACATTAGTATGAGTTGTCCACGACATAATTTTTAAATATATCTAGAATATCTGTTTCTTATTGTAAGCTCTTCACTCTACTTGGAATATATCCTTTCTCTCAATTTCTCTCTTCCTTATCTCACATTTCAAACCATACCTATCATTTGAGACTCAGCTTAAATATCTTAGATTTTAGAAAGTCTTTCTTCACTTCTACCCTCCCACTGAAACCCCTCCACAAACCACCTCACTGCCCCTGTTTTCAAATTGATATTGCTCACGTCTGTTTTACAGTGATTTGCACACATATATTGTACACATATATTAGATGTGTGCCACAGTCCTATGGAAGGATGATTTTCAAAGCACTGGTCCACAACAAGATAACAATGAACATCAGTTCATCACTAAGCACTGTGCTTAGTTCAGCTGGTATTGTTTTTATAGCAAGACTATAAAATGTCTTGATGAAAGAAAGAAGTAGCACACATTTTTTTTAGTGGAACTGTTCTAGAACCATATATCAGCAATTCTCTGTTCCTTTGACCAGAGAGTTTTGTTATTCACCTATACACACCCATGACTTACCATATATCCCATCTATCTGTAATACTCACCACAATATTATCACAGCCTCAATTAAGACTTATATGTACACCCATTTTCCCCATGAGATTGTGAGTTCTCAGGGAATGAAAATGTGTCTTCCTCCTATTGACTGCTAGCATCTTTTATACATAGGAGATAATAAATGTTAGTTTAAGGAAAGAACTTCTCTTTAATTACACTAGACTAAAGGATGTGACATTTAAGATTTATATAAAACATGAACTTCTCCTTTGCCACAATTTTCTCCTATCATACTGGTTCTCAGAATGAACAGTAAGAGAAGGATAGTGCTGAAGTGAGAGGTAAATAGAGAAAGTGCTTAGAATAATAAAGAGACTGGGGAAGAGAAGTAACTTAAAATAAAATGAAGAAAAGAGTATATAGAAGTCTGTGTCATAAGTAAAAAGAAAGTTGATTATTTCTCATTGATTTAATACAACATTGAGAAGTTCTCAGAAATTCAACTAAAATATGATGGAGATAAGGAAATGGGGCAACAACATACACAAGAATGAGGATTATACCTATTTCTGATCTTTTCCCCTATACAAATGGAAATTTTTATTTTACTCTTCATTATAAACCTAGAGACCTTTCAAATTTTTAACACATTTCCCCAATATATGCAAAACTCTAATTATACCCATTCATTTTCCAGGTAAAAAAGACTTTGACAAGCAAACTGTGAGGAGTAAGGATAGGTTAACCCAGATAATCTGTGTACATCTACTTGCATGGTCTAATACCACAGCTGAGGCTATTGAGCTACAAAGTCTAAGGTTTTTGTTTGTTTGTTTTTATCACAAGTCCACAATCCACATTAACTATTCAAACTACTTTTTCCCTTTAGCTATGTAGACCAGGTATCTGGGCATGAAGACAAATAAATTTGATTCTAAACTGGATTTGTGCCATTCCAAGTAGGTTTTGGGTGTTCATACTTCATAGTATTACTTCTGGTTGTACTGATCTTTCAATTTTTTTCACTATCGCTGCTTATGTAAGATTTACTATGATGTGCTTTTTTTTTTTTTTCCCTCTTCAGTAGAGGTGCATAAATGAGGCACTTCACTCACTAAGGAAATCTCTTTATAATTACAGGGATCATATAAAAATCCCCTTATCCACCATGGAAATCTGGTAGCTATTTCAATGTAACAGAAATACTTGACTATTCAAAATTAGATGAAGAGACTACTCTTTTCTAAATTATAAAATGAAAATTTCAAGGTATATTTAAAAAAATAATGAGCAATCACTTGGAGAAAAATAATTAAAGAAACTAAATGCCTATACATAGCATATATATACTATTTATTTTATTTTATTTTTTGAGTTGGAGTCTCACTCTGTCACCCAGACTGGAGTGCAGTGACCGCTCCAGGCCACCGCAGCCTTGACTCACTGGGCTCCGGTGATCCTTCCGCCTCAGCCTAAAATCATCTCAATTACACATAATGAGGTTTTATTTTTGATAACAGCTTTTGACTCTTTTGTATATCTGATGAAATCTTTACCTACATGTATAACGGCTAAA
Source organism: Cephalopachus bancanus (assembly GCA_027257055.1). Taxonomy (NCBI): domain Eukaryota; kingdom Metazoa; phylum Chordata; class Mammalia; order Primates; family Tarsiidae; genus Cephalopachus; species Cephalopachus bancanus. The sequence goes on along the minus strand of JAPVLO010000009.1, from coordinate 7,059,217 downwards.
TTTCATGTTACACACATGAATTAGCAAGGGTCTAAAATGAAAAATAACTTGATCTTTGTTTTGGTCTAGGCAGTAGATGAATAGTAAAATCAGTTGGTCAACATCAATCCGATCTACTAAATGACTGATAGAAACTGACCTGAAATAAGAATGAAATACCAACTTCAGATCCAGAATGATTCAATATGGAATGTAAAAGAGTGGAGAAGAGATATGAAGGAGAAAAAAGGAAAGTCGTAACAGTTGTATATAAAAGGCATCTTGGTAACATGTTTTCAAAATTGTTTCTGTGTTTTGCCCTATCATCAGAGCAACCTTATTACTTTTCTGGCTCCTAAACCTTTTTGCCAATGTAAACTCCCTTCTTCAAATAAATACATAGGCAAATAAAATATTTTAGAATTACATTTTATGACTCTACTGGTGTAAAAACAGATACTCGTACATAGGGTGGGTGTGGTGGCTCGCACCTGTAATCCCAGCACTTTGGAAGGCCAAGGTGGAGAACTGCTTGAGCCCAGGAGTTTTAGACCAGCCCTGGAAACACAGTGAGACACTGTCCTCACAAAAAAGTAAATAAAAATGAATAAGCCAGCATAGTGGCACATGCCTGTAGTCCCAGCTACTCAGGAGGCTGAAGCAGAAGGTTCACCTGAGCCCAGGAGGTTGAGGCTGTGGTGAGCCGTGATCGTGCCACTGCAACTAGACTGGCCAATGGAATGAGACTCAACTCAAATACCATATGATTTATATACGTATGTGTACATATATGTGTCTATGTACATATATGTGTTAATTTTTTTTCTTCAATCTTAAAGTTTACTTTTCTCTGATTTTAAAAGAAATCAAAATATTTTTATGAGCCCTTGACAGTACTGTAGGTTGAAGGGTCTGTGTCTACAGTTCCTAATGCGTTTATGATAACAGTTTTTTTCTCCTACTATATTTTCTTTCTTGTGACAGTTCTAAGAACATTTGGCAGTATAATACCTTTGCTTGGTTTAATACAAGCATTATGTTACATTTATTCTAACTGAATCTTCTGTACATTATATTTATCTAACTCTATACTTCTATACCTTTAACTTGCTGACTGATGATTTTATGAGCTTTCACCATCAATATTCAAAAAAGCAACCACACATGTAACCAGACTGCTTCTCTTTTTCCAGAAGTTCTATTGTCATTAAAAGAATGAAAATGTAGTCTTATGGTTTGATAGGAGGCAAAGCATTAAAAAAATGGAAAACCATTTGTTCTGAAAACACATTATAAAAGTTTTCTTTTAAAAAAAACTGGTTAATTAATTCACAATTAAATGTGGCCTTCCCCACAGTTTTCTTGGATCATAATATCGCAGCTACTTAGTATATGCTCTTATGAGCACATTACTATTTAGCAGGACTGTCCGGTAATCACTTTGCTATACAGATTGGGAGTTTTATCAAAGTTACTAATATACCCTTGGTTTTAGACAGTTGGGAAGATGGTTGCCTTCAAAAGAATTCTGAAGGCTGCTTATGGAATTGTGCAAGAAAAGGAGGCACCAACCTAGGCAATCAGGTTAGCTACATGCGCCTGGAAATTAAAGGGGTGATAAACATCCCTAATAGATCAGAGTAACTAATTAAAGCTATGCTAGTGGAATAAAATGCTTTCTTCAATTGCATAAATACTCAAAATGATCTTTGCTCTCAAACTCTCTAAACCTATAAAATACAGAAAAGCTTAGCTGAAAAACTTATTTTCCTTAGATGAGACAGTCTTAGCAAAGAAATCATTCTTAAAAGTTACATTATTTCTAGCTAATAATAAAAAATGCTGTTTTCACTATAACTCAGGCTTATATCCTTGAATATTTGAGTTTTTTATTAAATCAGTATCTCTGAGTATTTGATTTCAGGGGCAGAAAAATAGCTGCAATGTCACTGCTGACACCAAAAATAAACCACTTGTTTACATGTTAATGAATCTTTATTATAAAATACCAGTTTCTATGCCTGCAGACAAGCATGTCTTCTCACCAATACTTACTTATAATTTCTTTTTTTATATACCCTAAATTCCATATATATTTTTTCTTAAACAGTTTATATTCTTTCTGCTTTTGGTTATATCATTTTCTTTTCTTTGCCACAAAAGATATATAGGAGACTACTGGTAGAGAGTTGCTACCACTATGGAAAGGGCTATTAAAAGGCTGGGTGCGGTGGCTCAAGCACATAATCCTAGCATTTTAGGAGGCCGAGGTGAGATGATTGCCTGAGTCCATGGGTTCTAGAACAGCCTGGGCAACTGGGGAAGACCTCATCTCTACAATAAATCAAAAAATTAGCTATATGTGGTAGTACACGCATGTAGTTCCAGCTACCTGCAAGGCTGTGGCCGAAGGATTGCCTGACCAGTGGGTTGACACTGGGGTGGCCATGAGCATGCCACTACACTCCAGTCTGAGCAACAGAGTGAGACTCCAACTCAAAAAAAAAAAAAGCTCATGTGAATGAATTTTGTCTAAGAGATTCACAAAGCAGGTTCAAAAAGCTCCATGTGGTTAACTGGTCATTGTGCTATCAATACTCAACTTATTAAATAAAAAAGTTCTTCTAATTTGATCATAAAAGACTTTTTACAAGATGGATTTTACTGAGTTATAGGCATTTTGATAAAAGTATGGTTAATTGTACCCTTTGCAGTAAATTTTCTGAATAAAAAAGATGCTTGACATTAGGTGCTTGAAAAACGGTGACTCAGAAAACCACATTCTCTTGTATAATAAATCAAGAAATCAAAAATAAACATGAGAAAATGTATAAAGTCAAATTATATCAGAAAGCAAAGGGAAAGATAAGGATAATTTTTCTCTGGCCTAGAAATCTTAAGACAATTCATTTCCAACAAGATTTAAAATGATTCTTCATGATCTAAATTCTTAAGTGAACATTCTCATGAAAATTAAATTTTAATATTCATTTATTTGTGTTTGATAAATTGTCATTATAGCTATCTAAAGGTGAAATCAGTGGAGGCACAATGACTTGCACCTATAATCCCAACACTTTGGGCGGCCAAGGCAAGAGAATTGCTTGAAGTCAAGACTTAGAGACAAGTCTGGGCAACATAGCGAGACTCTCATATTTATAAAAAATTAAAGAAAAAACAATTTACCAGGTGTGATAGCATGTGCCTTTGGTCCTATCTACTCAGAAGGCTGAGGCAGAAGGATTACTTGAACCCAGAGTTTGAGATTACAGTTAGCTATGTCTGCACTACTGTACTCCAGTCTGGGTAATAGAGCAAGACCCTGTCTCAAAAAAAAAAGAGGAAATCATTCCCAGTACCACATTTTGTCCTTGGGTAGTGAGTGGTGGTTGTGGGCTTGAGGCAATCAACTTCAATGAAGCACTGTAGACTTAACACTATTACCTGGCAACTCTTAGAAATCTCTATGATACTGGGAGGGGAGGAAGAATCCCAATCAAACCACTGTCTTCAAAAAATTCCCCTAAAATTAAAGAAATGGAGAAAGAAAATGTCATGAAAATATGAAATGTTTCATACTGTAGTTAAAAACCTATTGTGTAGTAGAGAAATCTTGAAAGATTACAAGTAGCAACTCAGAAGAGAATTTAACCAATACTAGAATCATAGAAATGGAGATAGAATGAAAAGATAATCGAAAGATGATGTAGATCCCAAGATGAATTTATTGAGGTACAAGATGACTCCAGGAACTCTACTAAGGGTAAATATACTGTCTAAACAGAATATTAAAACCTGAAACAAGGTTGGTAAATCCGAAGGGAAAGATTAATTAGTTCTATAAATCATGGAAAAATACTATGACAGATTGTACCTAAAGAAAATTCCTTTATGTCCTGTATCCATACTGTTTTCTAATTCAAACCACTAAGAACCAAAGAAGAAGGGGAAAATGCAATACATATTTGTTGAGGGCGTACTTATTTATGGCTCAAAAAACTACAGTCTTTATGTGTGCTACCCAGACATTTTCAAGGAAGAGCGAAGAGTTTAAGAATAGGTCTTCAACCTTCGATTTACTGGTGCTAAATCCAGATTATGATCACAGGACAGAAGATTTTCTCTGTGCATCATAAATTAAGATTTATAGATTATTCCATGTTACACCTTTAACTAATAGGAGGACATTTTTTTCATCCATGGAAGTCAAAGTAATCTTAACAAAACAGAAAGTTTATGTTCAATAATCATGAAGTAGAATCTTTTATTTAAATACAGTAACACATAAAGAGGCATTATGAAGAAAAATTGTAATTTTGTGTGGGTGTGTTCTTATTTTATTCTTTTTTTTTTTTGAGTCTGAGTCTCATTCTGTCACCCAGGTGATCCTTTTACCTCAGCCTACCAAGCAGTTGGAACTTGCTAAGTTTTTAATTTATTGTAGAGACGAGGTCTCACCAAGAAGCCCAGGCTGATCTCGAACCTCTGGGCTCAGGCAATCCTTTTGCCTCTGCCTCCCAAAGTGCTGAGATTATAGGAGTGAACCACCACATCCGGCCTGTAAATTTTTTTTAAAGAAACCTAAGATTAAAGAGAAAACCATTTGCTCTGTATCATTAAGAAAGTTATCTGTTGATAGGCTTTAATTAGAATACCTAAGAACTTCAGAAGATCATTTTAAATTCTATAATTCTGGCCAAATTTTCCGATAGTTTTCCTGATTAAAATGTCTTAAAATTCTGGAAAAAAATTCTTCACTGCTTTTTCTCGAGCAAAAAATGTTCCATTATGCTTTCTTAATATGAAGGAAGGAAGAAAAGCGGGAAGAAAAGAGGAAAAGAAGAAAGGAAAAAAAGAGAAAAGATGGCAGGAAGAAACCTGGTAAAATTACATTAAATCAGAGGAGTGATAGGGAACAAGTCTGACTCATCCCTGACTTTAAACAGAACTAGAGAATTTTACCATTCAGGCTGAGGCAACTGTTAGTTTGAAACTGAACTACTATCATTCTATAAACTATTTGCAAAGACTGTGTAAACAATAGATAATGAATCTTATTAAATGCCTTTCTGAGCATTTTTACATAAGATTTCCCTTTGAGCCAGAGAGACAGACTATAGATCAGGGATTGGCAAAGATTTTCTGTAAAGGCCGTATAGTAAATATTGTAGGTTTAACAGGCTCTTGTGCCTCTGTTGCAACTAATTCTGTAGCACAAAAGCAGCAATAGACACTATGCAAATAAATGAGTGTGGCCCTGTTCAATAAAACTTATTTAACAAGTACAAGCAGTAGACCAGAATTTTTTTTTTAGAAAGCAGGATTTATTGAAAGGATATAACAGTTCCCACAGTGGAAGGGGACCCAAGGGAGTTGCCCAATAGACCAGATTTGGCCAGGGAGCCAGCAGGTATTAGTCTGTTGACTCCTAATACAGATTATGCTAATACATACTTCTTTTTATAAACTGTCCTGGCATTCCCAAATTAATCCTTTTAAGGCATGTTCTATTAAAAGTCTAGTAAAAGGTACATAACTTTCTTGAATTTTAGTAGAATTTTTGCATATAACACTGTATTCAAAGAGTTAAAGGATTTATTTTATTTTATGTTTTTTTTGGAGGGTTTGGTATTGATGTTTTGTTGAAAAGTTTATATTTCCCCCTCTTGGTAAAAATTTCATACAGCATGGAAATTCTGTTTCCTAGAAGTTGAATATACCTGGGTGGTTACAGCTGTCATTTTTGAAGAGTATTCTTTGAATTTAAAAAAAAATTATACCATGAATAGAGTCAGTTTAGTTTTCTTCCTTTCTTTGTAGTCCTAGAAAGTCATACATTTCAACAAAATTCTCATTAATCAATAAATGTATACAGTTGTGTTTGCCAGCAGTGTTCAATAGGACATTACTTCCCATTTACTTAATAAGAGATATACTAAATAAGGACTTTAAGTGTGCAATATAAAAGTAACTAGCTCTCTAAACAAGAGAACTGACTTCTCAAAACCTTGTGGATTGTGAATATCAAAATGTGGGATACATTATAAAATGCTTTCTGAATTGACTTGACCATAAAACTTTTGTCTTTGATATTATATGAAACATGCATTCTTTTTTTTTTTTTTTTTTCCTGAGTTAGAGTTTCACTCCACTGCCCAGGTTGGAGTGTAGTGAGTGGCATGCTCACCGCCACTCCAGCGTCGATCAGCTGGGTTCCGGCAACCCTTCCACCTCAGCCTTCCAAGTAGCTGGAATTATAGGCATGTGCTACCGCACCCAGCTGATTTTTGATTTATTGTAGAGATGAGGTTTCGTCAAGTTGCCCGGGTTGGTCTTGGACCCGTAGGCTCAGGCAATCCACTTGCCACTGCCTCCCAAAGTGCTGGGATTACAGACTGATGCACTGAGCCTGGCCAAAATATGTATTCTTTAGAACACAATTTTTAAAATCCTGGAATATAACAATTTATAATAGCTCCATAACTACAGTAACTTTACCCTTTAGCATTTCTAATTTTGTACATTTTTGTGTTTGCTCTTTTTAATTTGTTATTATAGAGAAAAGTTTGCCTAATTTTCTCCCAGTTAATTTATTTTATTCGATTCTTCAGGTTCTGTTCTATGTCTTTCATTAGGTTATTTTGTTATTAAAATTTTTTCTGCTTCAAAGTTAAATATTTTTCCATATACTCTATTTAATGATGAAGACATTTAAAGTTAAATATTTCCCAAATATTAGAACTTTGATCATTTTACATGAGCTTTGGCATAAAATATTCATGCTGTTATTTTTTAAGCAGCTTTGTAATTAGTTTTGTTTCTTATTTTATTTAGTAGTGTAGCTTCCCAAAAGTTTTCAAGTGATATATACATAGACAGAGAATATGTCAATCTTATTAACCATATTTAACAACTCTTCCATGTGTTTATGTCCTGTCTAATCTACTTGTCAAAGAGAAAATACCTAAAAATATTTCAGTATAATCTTATTTCTGTCAATATTTCATATTTCTAACACTTTTCCTTTCTAGACTTCAGTGTATTAATGCAACTTTTTCCTTTATATCATTCATTTAGTGTATAAACATCCCTGGCAACTTATCTTTATATATCAACATAAAAAGACATTATCCCAGGAATTTCATTTAACTTAGTCTGATAATAGTAATGCTACCTCTGATTTTTGTCTGTGGATGTCTACTCTATTTTCACCTGTCCTTTACTTTTAACATTTCCATGTTATTTGTTTTATGTCAGTCTTAAGGAGTATGAAACTAGAATAAATCCAGAAATCATTAACTTTTTAAAAAGAAGTTTACCCTTTTACATTTAGTGTGATAAGAGACAATTGCTTTAACTTTTTGTTTTATAAGCTTTCTACTTTTGTCTTATATTTTTTTCTTCTGTTGTTTTCTTAGGGTTTCTGCTCTTTGTGGAAAATACTACATCCCACAGACTTTCCCAATATTACGGAACTACTCAAAAAAAAAAAATCTCTAAGAGTCAAATATTCTATTTATTACAGGAATACACTGTCAAAATAAGATTAGCATTCCATGTTTCAGTTGTTTGTGATTGCCTAATCTCAGGCTGCTCCTCATAGCTCGGAGTTAGGAGGTATTAGTGAAGGTTTTTAGAATCTTCTCGTGTCACTTTTTGGCATATTGCTGCTTTGTAAGATATAAAATTGTGTATGTCTTCCATGACTTCCTATATCAAATACACAATTTATCTGAAAGAAATCCTTTGGAGTTTTAATATATGAGCATGCACAGTCCTCATTATAAATATTTATTAAATAAACAATGGGAAATGAAAGTGAGAAATAGGGAAATGTTTAATGTTTCTGATAACACATATCAACTTACCCCTAAATCCTAAACTTAACTTTAAAAATTACTTTTCAGTGTTAGAAATAATGAAATGTAGGAGAGAGTGGCTACTTAGGGACAATCTATTTTATCTAAAAGAGCTGATAATGTATCTAATCTGATTTTTAAAAAATGAGAATGGAAGAAACTATCAATGGCAAGAAGAAGGAAGAAAAGGTTGATTTCAATAATCACTTTTTAATACTAGTTCCCAAATAATATATAGTATACAGAGGCAATTTGCTAAAAAGTTGGTCTTTAACATTTTTTTCTTTAAAAGAACACCATGTATGTGACAATACTGAACATAAGCAAACTGTCTTGACATTTAAAAATCCTACATTAGTCAAGCAGTATGGAATCAGGGTATCTTGAGACAGTTTAACTGGTTAGATCACTCCTAAATTAAGATGTGTTTTCTTTTTCACAGTCTGACAACATTTTGACTTAAAGAAGGAGGAGACAGTGATAAGAGAAAGCAAATTATCAAGAAAAATGGGGAAAAAATACACTGCCTTTTTTTCCACACTACTCATAAACTAAATGGCCTTTTCGTGTCTCTAGTATCTGAATCCTGAATCCAGGGTACTGGAAGACTGAACTCCATCCTTATACTAGAATTATAATAAGTCTGTGGCTCAAAACATGGGGAAAAAAGATGCTAGAGGAACAATTTTAAGTGATCAAGAGCACTAGGTAGACTGTAGGACTAATTCCAGCATGGAAGACTTGTGAAAACTCTCTAAGACAAGGGAGGTGAATACACTTCCTGATTACAAAGAAGCAGAATCATAGCTGTGCCTAAAAGTCAGTATCTCACTTGCTAGATATATAGTCCCAGTATGAGAATGTACCCCAGTAATACCCTAAGCTCTAGAGAAGCAGTAATTTATTTTGGTTGCTCAGACCCCTTAGAGAATATAATGAAAGCTGTGGAAACTGACTCTAGAAAAATTTGTAAGTGCTTAGTTTCAGGGGGTTCGCAGATTTCACAAAGCTCATGCGTCATTCCTTAAAGTGATTGAATACCTTGGTTAAGAACACTTGCTCTAGAGGTTAGTGAGGAAGCAGTTCACAGGGCTGTACTTTACAGACAGAAAGTCCGGAACTAGAGACATAAGGGAATGGACACCCATATTCTGGAATTTTTAAGCTTTTCCTTACCCCTTCCTTTAATTCAAATTCCAGTCACACTTACTGAGAATAAAAACATACATTTCTGTATGTATGCATACATTTAATCTACATTTTAAGACAGAAGAAGAATTAATATCATTTATTCCTATATGTAGATTTTAGGAAACAAATGAAGGAAATAAGTGCAACCTACAGATGGGTAAGACATATTAATCTTATAGTCTTATCTCTCTCCCTCTCCTTCACTCCCATTCCCACTCTTGCGCCTTTCCATCTCCACTTTCATTTCTATCTCCCCTTTATTAAAGAATTAAAAAGAATCCAGGGAACAAAGTAGTACAAGTAAGCTCTAACAAGAAGAAATCACCTGGTTACCTATATTTAAGGCATCATTCCTTTGCTAGTTTCCTTAGTCTATTCCTTTACCTGACCAGGGGGATAGAATAAGAGTCCAAGTCTTAATCCTCCTATGGAACACATCACTACCAATCAAATCTTAAGGAAACTACAAAAATGAACTCTAACACAAATGAATGGGTAATTTGTAGAGTAACAATAAGGAATTAAAATGAAATGATCACAAATATATTTCTAATTCTAATGTATAAAGATGAGATATCATTTTTAGAACACTGGATAAAATCTTATTAGTCTATCCAAGTGTCAGTTTGATCTAACTAAAGACTATCTATGTCTCCTTAATATAATAATATAAAAATGTATTTTTTTCTATAATAATTTTAAAATAGCTACTGTCTAACCCCCAAAATGCTTTATAGCTATAGAAAGATGGGCAGAAAGAGAAAGAGAGACTTAAATACCATCTCTCTTTTAGGCAGCAATTTCCCCAGATGAAGAGGTCACCACTGTTTAACAGTGTGCTGCCATGTTAATTTAGTATGACAAGATAAAGCAGTAATCTCGGCTCCTGGAGGCTGTAAACCGCCTGCTATCCGGGGACATGCTCAAGTCGATTTGCACTGTATATCACTTTATACAATTGCCATGACAAAGCCCCCTGAGTTCTCACATGTAAATCTCTCTATCCCTCTCCTCCCTTAGCCCCCTCTTTTTCTCTTTCATTCCCATGCAATTTCTTTCTCCTTGCTTCATCATGTCCAGGTAGACCACATCCACTCAGCACTAATCTCTGAAAACTTAATGCTCTTCACATGACAAGGGATACACTATACACACCCCTCTCACAACCACTCTGTCAAGTCCCCAATTTAAGAAAAGATGTTCAGGGACTTAGATAATCCATTGATCCCACTTGCATCGGCTTTTATATTTCAATCTGTCGTGTTAAGTTGTCAAGGGGAGCGATTAAACTGATGTTTCATGATTTGAGATTTACTTTCCTAGGAATGATAGTTTTCAAAGCTCGTCTTACTAAGTTCTGCTTAAAGATTATCCCCAAGAAAGCTGGTGTATGCTTACTGGTATAAATCTAGTAATAAAACAATAAAGTGTTTTAGGTAAGGACATTTTGGAGATATCCAGGGTTATAAACATGAAAATGTAAAACTGAATAAAATTTGGATTTAAAAAAAAGTGTCATCTGTGTAGTTCTCTCTGCATGAAGCAAAAACACCATATGTAAAACAGGGGGAAAACATGTTTCTATCTATGTAAAACAAAAATAATTATAGAATCACTGAAAAGGACATAAGTGAATAGGGAAGAATTTACATGATAGGAAATTAAAAGAACACATGAAATACATTAGGAAATAACAAGTCAAGGTTTTAGCCAGTAAAATGAAGACAGGGTTTTATATTTAATTATAAAGAATTAACAGTTGAAGATATACATATTTTGGTTGGATGTGTCAGTTTTAGATGCAACACGTCAGATTTCTGACAAGCGAGATGTTATATTATAAAAACCCACATGTATTGTGTCTTTCCCCATATCATATTCTTCTAACATAATTTCAAGCTCCTCTAGCTGTAAAATAGAAGAGAGGTCAAAGGACTAAAATGCAATAAACACAGTACTAATAAACAAAAAACTGAACGCCTCACAGTGCCTCTAAAATTCCTGAATGAATAGAAATTTTAAAGTGAAACGAACCATTTCAAAAAGTGAGTGTATATACTAATAAAACCATAGTAATAAACACAAACCCTCTAACCATGTCTTAAAAGAAAGTCATGATGCAGCCTTTAGAATGTTCATGCAGAAAAATCAAGAATTTTAAAATATAGTCTATTCTAAAATATTATTTGGTTTTGTGTTGTTGTGTTGATATTGCTATTTTTCTCTGATAAACTGGAGAAGTTTATACATGAACATATAGGAAAATGATCACAATCTTCTACCAGAGTGAGCTGGAGATCAACTGGGCTGAGAGAATTAGAAGGGCAATGGAAAGATGGAAAGGGAATTCACATTAACTGAATACTTGCTATATGACAAGCACTATGCAAGGTGATTACCTCATTTAGTAGTTATATCAACTGCCTATGAGTTAAATATCAATATTTGTATGAGGAAAGTTATACTCAGAGTGTCTTCTGCGAGCACAGGCTTTGGAGACATTCATGAATTTATCCATTTGACTATATTGAAATACTTGCTGTGTGTCAGTCACTATGCCAGATTCTAAAAATACAGTGGTAAACAAGGTAAACATGTTACCCCAAAGGGACTATAGAGTTTTCTACTTTAAATGAGTTTGCATTTCATATGGAAGGTGAAATACATCTGGGGATACTGACAGAGCTTACCAGTAAGGCTACTATACCATTTAAAATGGGAAATATACATGAGTAACATTCCTTCAAGTGACTAAAAGGAAAACATGACTATTGGGAACCCAAAAGCAAATACAGTCTTTTGTTCTGGCAAACAATAGATCTTAGTCAACAGATTACAAACTGTTTAAGAACTATAACATTTATTAAGTGCTTGCTATGTTTCAGGCATGTCTCAACACCATTTATGAGAATTCTATTATTTAATTCTTATACATGAAGAGGTTATTAATTATTATCACCATTTTCACATGAGAAAACAAAGGCATAGAGATGCCACAAGATAACCTATCTCATATGATTTGGAATTATTATTGGAACCCAAGCAGTCTAAGGGTGAGATAAGGCTCTTTGCCACCAAATAATATGTCTCATAATCTTATTAAAATGTTGTTTCAACTTGGTTTTGGTTGATTTGGTTGTGGTGGCGGTGATGATGGAGGCATTTGCTGTTGCTAAATACCCTGAGCAAAAATTTGGCTACCAGAGAATAATATTTTTGATAACTGAATGTGTCATAAATATTTGATTGACAGATAAGACCTTAGGTTGAATGAATAGTCTCCTTTTAATGACAATAGATTGAGATTTCAACAGCATTTGATGTCTCATTTCAAAAGTTTTTCCTTAGTTTAAGATTTTCTTATAGGTTACTTAAATTTATAATAATGAATATATTTGATTTTAATGCAATGTAGCATTTCTTCTAAATCACAGAACTTGAACATTTATTTAGGCACTTGTTTAATAGTTATCATTTACTGAGCAGCTGTTATATGTCAACCACCACAGTGCTTTATAAACACTGTAAGCACTTTCTAAGTCAGAGACTATTTTTATCATTCCCATTTTACAGATGGCAAAAATAAGGTGCAAAATTGTTCGTAACTTGCCAAATGCCATACATTTGCAATACCAAACAGCAAAACTTGGAATTTACTCAATAATGTTGTCACTACAGGCCATGGGCTTAACCACTATGCCATATCAAATTTCTTTTAGATAGAACACAAATTAATACTAATTGTTACATTAAAGGGTTAACAAAATAATCCTTTGGAATCCCACATATTGCCAGACAGCCAATATAGAACTTCTTGTACACATTTTAAAATAGTCAAATCCCTTGGCCCATTTACAGCCAGCTAAAAAGATAAAAAACGTAAGTTATATCTGAGTTAGCATAGAATTAGTAATCAAGTAAAAATACTGCTTGCCCCACAAGCATTTCTAAAGCCTTTTAAAATTGTTTATTCTGATAAACTATAAAAAAAAGATTTTAATGTTTATATAAGAGGAGAGGTAATGAGCACAGTTATTAAGTCCTTGGGCTCTAAAGTTGTGAACCCAAACACTATCACTTATTTATTAGGTAAGTCACTTTAACTACCCAAGACTGTTTTCCATCTCTAAATTGAGGATAATTACAGTTGCTTACTGAATAACTTACTGAATTGATACAGGATTGGCTGAGATAATCAATGTAAGGTGGCTAGTACACAAAAAACATTGAAACATTACACATTCTCATTACTAATTATTAGATACTACATTCTAAAGAACATTGACTGAAATCCCCCATATTTGAGTTGCACTTAACAGACTGAAGACTGGTTGTAAGATATTTTCACACAAGACTCTCATAGTTGCTTCTTATGTTCTACTGATGACGCCGGGGATATCAGAATCTCAAACGCACAAGAAGGATATTCTCTGGCTCCTATCATCCCCAGTGGTGCAAAACATGCCAGCTACTGCCACAAAACCTGAATATGGATATTAGTAAGAGTCCAGCAATCTCCCCTCCTCCAGGATGTATGTTTACACTGAAGAAAAGGTATAGTAGTGGCCAGAGAGGTGGTTGCAAGGCTTAGTATATTATTAAGTGCAATGCTGTAAATTATTGTAACTTATTTTTCTATCACTCATTAATAATAGGTTTTGAATTTTTATATGGTACCTATTTTTACATTTTTTAAATAAATAAACAGCTATTCAACAGTACCTTTCGAGTTATACCTGTCTTTTTTCATATCCTTCCTCTGTTTAAAATTTTTCTTATAAGAATATTATTTTGTAGTTTGCAGATATCAACAAACAAGATTAACTGTTTTATCTCAAGACAGGTTAGATTTTTAAGAGCTATGAAGAGACACTGAAGTAAACACTGCTTCTCTATATAATGATAACATTGTTTGCCCTGCTGCCACAGAAGCAGCCTTGACTAAATAAGACACAAAATCCAGTCACTTGTGTTCATTTACTTTATCATGTGATGTCAGTGTCACAGAGCTGGCCAAGGGTGTTCTCCTTATATTATAGCTCATCTGCTCACATGGATCATTCCTAAAAATGGTCTATGAAAAAATTTTAAAGAGCATTTTGCCTTTGCACAAAGGAGATAGGTAACCAAACAGACCATTTACAACTGTCACCTTAAGTCAGCTTTACATTTATTTCCCATTTTAAATATGAAAGAACTCCCAATCCTACCTAATAGAGTGGGGGGGGGGAGAACACAGGAGAGAATTACTTTCTAAAAAAGAAATGGTGAAAGTGGCACAAAATGATCAAAACTAGTAGTATATTGAAATACTATCATAAATTCAGTTTTAATGTCAGCTTTAATGCCAGTACAAATTATTAGCATTTCAGACTGTGTGGAATAAGGAAAGGGTTTAAATATACTTAATGCTTTCAAATTACCTAATGTTGCACCAATAGTGTTCTAAGCATTTTGAGTTCAGACAGTCGTTTCTTAAGGAATCATTTTTCTTGAAAATGCTCCCTCCTATCATCCTATTACATTTTTCTGTATTACAGAATGTTTTTCATTTTTTAATTTATCACCTCAAAGCTCAAGTATTTATCTTTGTACATACTTTTAAAAGAGAAAGTTATGTGAGTATAACTGCCAAAATATGTGAAAAAAGAAATTTAAATGAAAATCCAATGCTATACTTCCTTATTTCATGACTTCACTTTCTTAAGATCCAAATGAAATGCTAATAGCTGTATTTTTTAAAGAGGTTGCTATTCAAAGGCCACTTTTCCCTTTTTCAATGCAATTGGTAGTCGCTGTATCTAACTGATATGACCAAGAGAGAATATGGTAGAAGCATTATTTGAAATAGTTGAGGTTCCCATGGATAACAGAGTTACCAAATCTTACAGAATTCATTTCAATCCTACAAATCAGGGACCAACAATGCAAGATCCCTGTTTCTTTTGGATTCTTGAGTGATTGTCATTTACAAATATAAAATTTTAAAAAATGATAAATGCACTACTATTATCACTCATGCTGCATTTATATACTGGCATTAACATCAAAATTACTTTCTGTGTATGTAAATGATCTCCTTCCCTCTTTCTTAAACTTTTTACCAAACTCTATAAAATCTCAACTTTTAAAAAAAATGAAGATAAAGAATTTATTTAGCTAAATCAAGAACTGATTGGAAACAGTGACAAATGCTATTAAATAACTGAAAATGAAAGCTAGTAACAGGTACATAAAGAGCATAGGTATCTGCTAAAGCACTAGCTCCCAGACATTTGGATTCACTAGGTACAATTTCAAAAAATAATTTGGGAACCAACATAGGGTTCCAAGTCTTGTTTTTCCAAGTGAGGGTATTGAAAATAAAACTATCAGTATCACATTATAAAAGAAAAGAAAAATAAAACAATCTCAGAAAACACTAAAGAAATGCACTGTATGCTTTTAGGAAGAACTCACTATACTGGTCCTGCTTACTAAAGACCAGTGAAAACTTTATCATAAAACCAATAGACCTTTGTTAATCACATGTAGTAACAGAAACCTAGACTGACTACAGGAAGGTCTGGCAACCCCCCATAGACAATATATGTAAATAAGAAGGAAGTATGTTCAGAGAACAATGGTGCTGATTCTCCTACCCTGTCTTCCTTTCTGATAATGGCTCTATTGAGATCCACAAGAGTACTCATTAAGAATGTTTTCTGGTAGAAGCTAATTGAAAGAAAGAGGAAGAACAGAAGCAAAAGAAGAAAATAATCAAAGAAATGAGGAAGAATTGAAAATAACTGTCCATGACATAGAATGAAGTCTGGTTGCAAAGAAACTTGTCATTATTTTTAATTTCCTAATATAAATAAGCTTTTCTTTAAAAAAAAAAACCAAAAAACGGATGTCTGAGAAAAACAAATGAGATAAAGATGACCACCTATCCAAGTCACAAAATCAGGAACACCATTCACATAAGTCTCCAGCATTACTCCTTAGTGTCCTTGCTATTTTCAGTATTCCAGCCAAGTATTTCATCATTCTTTCCACTTCATTCAAGGTGGTCACTCAGATAAAGAAAGAAAACATTTAAAGCTTCAATATCTAAAATAGTTGCTCTTATCCCTAGTAACGTGAGGCACATATTTTACTAACTTTTCCACATTTTATATTAAAAGCTTTATAGTACACTTTACTATGCATATATTGTGTTCAGTATTACTATTATTTTTAATTTGCTTTTTATGAGTTATTTCTGCTAGTAAAATAATATTTATGACAAAATCAAAACTATATTCTAGTATAAAGACCTTAAATTAAAAATAACTGATCCAACGTACAGGAGTGTGTATATATACATGTATGTTTTTTAATATCCAGACATCTAATAATTATTTTGGGTGGAAACAATTTCTATTTTTGATCCCCCAAAATGAGATTCTTTTCAACTGTAAATCTCCTGTATCAGGGCTCTAATATTTTATATTACATTATGGTGACTTTTAGCTTCTCTACCTCTCTATACTGCGCAAAAGCTACATGAGGAAAGAGACTGGTTCTTATTCATGTCTATGTCTCTGCTGATAAGTATTCATTTATGTATTTGAGTTCAACCTTTCTGCAACACACCTTATTAAATGAAAGCCACTAAATTCCATTAGATTAAATCTTTTTTAAAAGCAAGCACATTTCCCCTCCACAGCATAAGTTCTTGCCTGTTTCTGTGCCATGGCACAGTCCTGCAGAGGGATATTAATAGTAGACCCTCATTAAGTATCCTCAACTATCTTACAACACCCACATACCACTTTTTTTCATGTGAGAGAATACTCATTAATTTCTCAAGGTCCAGTTAACTTTACACTCAACAGTACTACTTCAAATACTGTGGGCACCATATGAATCACAGTTTTCTCAACTTAACATTGGACTCCTCCTCCTACCACTGGACTGAATGGAATGGTATGGCAGTAGGACAAAATGATCTATTGCACAACTTATCCAGTGGCTTTGATGGACCCCAACTGATTGTTTTTCACATGTCCCCATTCCTGCTAGCCCTGGGGGTAATTTCCCAAAACAATGCAAGTGTAATGATTGAACCACTTACATTTAAACACAAGCCTGGGATTATATCTTGATAAACAGCTTCATGTGGTATTTTGTAACAACATTTACAGAATAATGCTTGTAACAATGTAATTTCATTGTATGATAAACATCAATTTACCATAAAAAACAAATACAAATTCGTCAGCGTTTTTTTTTACCTTGTTTCAATTGAATTGGCCTTGTTCAGATAAGCAAGCCTATCTCTTACAGAAACAACAGTTTATAGATAAACTGTGTGAAATCGGGTATGTGTGTGTAGAATTATATTGCCTACTATCATAATTTTATACTGGCACACTGCACATATGGCTTCCAATCTTACTTTATCTGAATCTTTCTGAATCTATTCTCCATGCTATTAAACTGAGCACATTCCACATCGTTCAAAAGTAATTACACTTTTGTCTAGAGTGTAGGAGACTGCTCTCCCTAAACAATGAAATTCTCATTATTAGAACTGGCACAGTAACCACAGTAGTTTAACAACAGTATGCATTATAGCATCACAATAACTTATGCAAAGTTTGATGTACAAAGGTAACCAGAAATTTTAAAGCTTATAAAAAGCACCATATAAAAATAGGAATCTTTACCATAACATAATTAAGGCCCTATTCTGTAACTTATTTTTAAGTAACACATGCATTTTTCTCTTTTCCTTGTTAAATTTTCTGAACAGTATTTCACACATAACACTATCCTAGTCAAACATCGAAAACACATAACTGACTGTTAAATTGTAAGCAAAATTCATATAAAGGGTATTTCAAGACATAGCTATAATATAGCAATTAAAATTATTTTGGGTAAATAAAGCATCCCAAGAACTGAGAGTGAGCCTGAGCAAGTAAAAGCCTCTTTCTGTCATGTGCATTGAATGAATTCTTTCAGTTTTTAGGGTTGGTTTTCATACATTGCAGCCTTAGCTATAATGTTATACTTGGGTTCCCAGTTATATTTCCAACCTCTATAGATTATCAACTTAAAAAGACTTCTTTTTTTTCTTTTGGTGAACTTCAGGAAGAAACTGACTAATGTTTAATGTTGCTTTATGATAATTAGTGTCTTTAAAGTTTAAGCACATTGACATTAAGATGTATGATGTTATTAAACTAAGGC
The DNA here is from genome assembly GCA_027257055.1 of Cephalopachus bancanus. NCBI lineage: Eukaryota > Metazoa > Chordata > Mammalia > Primates > Tarsiidae > Cephalopachus > Cephalopachus bancanus. The sequence goes on along the minus strand of JAPVLO010000009.1, from coordinate 7,040,969 downwards.
TATATATGGAGAGCTCTTTAATAATTCCAATAAAGTGTCATGAATATAAACAATAAATGAGATACTAATAACATCATACTTTCAAATCCAGTGGCTCTGTAAATGTTAAAAAATTACACACACATAGTATTTATTTCATAATAAAATTCAGCTAACTCTAGAATGAGCAATTTAAATTATTTTTAAAATATAAATATTATACTGTTCACCCAACACAAAAGTAGTTTAAGGAGTCAAAAGAGAATATGGCTGAAATAGAATATAATTTTTATATTTTAAAAATTTCAACTGATTATTCTGGAACCACAGGTGGTCAAGACTTTCATTTCACGTCACATTTGACACAGGAACAACAATCTAACCAACAGAAGTAGCATGTAGCCAGACAGAAAAATGAGCATCAAAATGGCCACCATAGAGTTCCCCAGCTGCTCCTGATGCTGCTACTTGATTTCTTTTCAGACTTACTCTATCCTCTTTTGGTGTCCAAAAACACTCATGTTAATTGACACGAGGACATATTCAAGATAGGCTTTTCCATCATCAAATAAATCCATCTGTATCAGAACTATTATTAAAAGGGAGTCAGAAATTATAGTGATTCTTGCTTGTCCCTGACATTTTGACTCGATGGCTTCCAGTCTTGATAAAAATTTTTAAAAAAAGACAATCAACGACAAAAAACAAGGGGAAATTTGACCATCAATAAGAATAAACAAGCCGGGTTCGGTGGCTCAGCCTGTAATCCCGCGCTTTGGGAAGCTGAGGTGAGTGGATTGCCTGAGCCCGCGGGTTCGAGACCCGCCTAGGCAACTTGGTGAGACCTCATCTCTACAATAAATCAAAAAATCAGCCGGACATGGTAGTGCATGCCTGTAATTCTGGCTACTCAGAAGGCTAAGGCAGAAGGATCGCTGGACTGCAGTGGCCGGGAGCGGCCAATGCACTCCAGTCTGGGCGACAGAGTGAGACTCCAACTCAAAAAAAAAAAAGAATAAACAAAGACTGCCTTTCCCTTCTTGTCAGAATCAGAATTTCCCATTGCTTTTAACTTTTTGAAGATTAGGTGGGAATCAAATTTTGCTATTAATAGCTTGGCAAGATTATTAAAGTTTCAGAAGGCAGCAACAAAATCAGTCTTTTTCATAAACTTATAACAATCTCTGTATCTTATGTTGATTAGAAATCTGATAGTACTTTATAAATATATGTATATGATATACTTAAGAAAGTTCATCTGTTATACAGTGTGTACTCTGAACACTGAGTAAAATCTTCTAAGAATAAGTGAACTTTTAGTATGTATACCAGTTATAGCTGTCTGGAAGTTGCTCTTAGTTAGGCACTTAGTTTACTTCTCCAAAATACTAAAGCAATAAACACAATTTCAGAAAGGGGGAATTACATCCTTATCTGACTCCATTCCAAACCTTAACACCTGCATACCTTGAATGTGAACAAGGATTCCTGATTCCCCAAAATCTGTATAGGGCAATAGTAATTAAGTGCATAGAACTTTTATTTCAAGAAATAATTTCCAACCTAATTTTATACTGAAATTATCACTCTATAACTTAAGTCAGCATTGCAAGGATCACTCAACAGTTTCACTTTGTCTCTAATCTAATCGGGCAATATAAAATACACACCTCCCAGTATCTCTCTGCTTTATTTAAGAATGAAGCATGAATGTCACACATAAATGGGCAATGAAATTTGATTTTTTTTCTTAAATTGAACTCCATAATATAAAGACTATGAAACATTCTCTGTTTTCAAAGATATGGAATAGAAAAAGAGAGAAAGACAAAGAGAGAGAGAGAGAGAGAGAGAGACTTTCTGTACTGAAATAAAAGGACCTATTATGTGACTATGACAATGGCCAGCCTAGTAGCCAGAAAAAAAAGAGAAAGTATTCATGTTGAATAATAATACTATAAATATATTCAATAACTTTGACAAATGAGTAACATATATCTTATTAGCTTAATATATCATGATTTCTGGTTTCTGAACATACTATACTAGTAAATTCTACCTTAGTTCTAAAATTGCTAGATAATAAATATATTCACTATAATTTAGTGTCTTTAACAACTTTGCCTAAAACATATTTAGTATTTACTCATCCAAAGACACTCAGCCGTTTAGTGAATAATTATAAATTGAGTATCTATTGTATGCTAGTTTCCAGAAACACACACACACACACACACACACACACACACACACACACACACACACACAACTATGTCTTCAAAAAGAAATACAGTATATGGAAAGAAAGAAAAGTAAATGAATATTTACTATGAGGACCATGAGAGAAAATATAAATAAGTGTCATGGATAAAAGAATAAAGCAGTAGTCATTCTGCCTTGGGCAGTCAGTGAAAGCATCTAAGAAGAGGAAATTTTTATATTCAGTCTTGTGGGAGAAACATAATTCACCAAGAAGTTCACATATGAAATGAAAGTTTTCCAGGCAGAAAATATAAAACTGTGTCACTCAAAGATTATCAGGTATATTTATGAACATGTATGAAAAGCTTGGCATGACCAGAGCATTGGTTCTGAAGAACAATATGTTAGAAGAGGAGATCAAAGTCATAGCTTGATGCTAGTCTATACAGAGTTTTTTACTAAGATAAGGAGTCTGGGGTTAAATCCTGTAAGCAACAGGGCACACAGTTTCAAAAATGAGGTAAACAGTCCAAGTCATCTCTCAGGGAAACAAGTATGCTGGAAGTTGAAAGAAAGTTTGGAAAGAAAGCCTGAAAATTTGAAATCATAGAGTGACTCTTCTAATTATCTACACAAGAAATGAAAAGCAGCTAGAATCAAGAAACATGTGAGGTAAAAATAAATTTAGAAACCAATTAAATGTTTAGTAAGAGAAAGTATAATTGCTGATGTCACTAAAATTAAGAAGAAGCATTTGTATCCAAACTGTATTAACTTCTAGAAAGACAGATCTTAACCTTTTTGGGGGTCCCAGATCTACTTAAGAATGCATGGAAATCATAATGTTTGCTACTCTGATAAGCTCATATCTACAGAATTCTGTATTCACTTGTAGGAGATCTATAGACCCCAGCTTAGAACGTCTACTTTAGATGGAGTTCTTTAAGGAAGAGGATTATGTCTTATTCAAATTTATTTCCATAGTGCCCAATGTAAAATTTGGTATAAAACAGGCAGCTCATAGTTTTTTTAGTTAGAGCGAATTCTCCATTAAAAATGGAATAGTTTCATTTGCACTGTTTCCATCACAGCATCCCTTTATGCCAACTAAATTATGTAATTTAATACTTTCTCAGGCCCATCTTGGCGGTACTTAAAATAATCTCCCCTTTATCTTTTTGGTTTCTTTCTAGTCATAACTATTTACATTCATCCTTTCAAATTTGTATGTTTGTGTTTATGGTATTATCACAGGCAAACCAATCCAGAAGCATTCCCAATTAGATGCTCTTTGAGAGAAGACAGTGGTCAAAATATTGAGGGAAAGGGAATTAGGGGTAATGCAATGCCTGAGTGTCTGACTTCATTACTTTGTTTGACCTGTGTACTACTACTCCCCACCTCCTCTGTTTTCCTAGTTTTACCTTTTTGAGAAGAAAATAAAAAGTTTTATTATTGCACATAACTAATATAAGTTCATAGCAGAAAGGAGAGGAGTAATACTAGGTGGTATGATTTAACTTGCCAAGTACTAGATAATCAGAATACAAAATACACCTGTGCTCATGTGAAGAAACAGTTTCCGTGTTTGTAAGCATGGACTCAAAGACAGATGACTTGGGTAAATCCTATTTCTATTACGTATCAGTTGTGATGTGAGCAAGTTATTTAACCTCTTTGTGCCTCAGTTTTCTCATCTGTAAAATAGAATTAGTAATAATACCTCATTGAATTATTGGGATAATAAATGAGCTATAATATTATTAAGACATGCTTAAAACACTACTTCTATGTAAGTTCTATACATGAATGAGCAAAAACATTATTTGTGGTGGGAGAATCTCAGCACACAGTCAAATGCCCAAATAAATTTTGGCCTATGAGGCCAAAATGTTAAATAGGAATATTTAATTATAATGTGAAAACTAAATATTGTGTCTACTGCACAGCTATCAGAAGATGACTGATTCTTCTTGTTGATTTAATTTCATACCCAGTAATTCAATAACATGAACAAGTGGACATATTTCAGCACTAAATATACTAATGATATACAATAATTTCCTTGGAGAAATAAAACAAAGATATATCAGGATCAGATATACGTGTCCTTAAAGGTATGAGAATGTAAATAAAACATATTTCTGTTGTTGTAATCATGTTCAAATTAGTAGCACTGTCATCCTTAAATTAGAAAAGGAAGAGAGGCCACAAAAATGTGACATCCACCTACCTAGCCGTGTTAAAAAGGTGAGGGTGGGTTTACTGGGAGCAAAGTGGCCTGCTACCTTGTTAACATGATAAGTTTATATATTTAAGCTGTTAAGAAGGACCACAATGTCTTATTTGTGTTTGTTATGTGCTGTTTACATTTTAGCCAAAGAGGCTATGATGGCTTCTCTCTTCTTGCTCAAAAAGTCCCAGTTTCCTAATCATCTGCAGTGATCCAGACACTAGGATAAAGGGTCAGAGGAGTTATCCTGAGTTGCATATCTTAGACTAGAATGCAATAGGGAATTACTTAAATAACAGAACAACAGTGTGAATGAGACTGACTTAAGAATTGCTGCAGTCATATTAGGAAACTAGGGTCTCTATGAAATATATTCTTCCACAAAATTCCAAGTATTGTAAGGAATTCTGTAATCCAATCTAGGCAAAACAAAAAATGGAAAAACACTGATTTATCATGGTTCAAATGTTCAAACTATGCTCACGTAACCCTTTCTGAAAAAAAAACCTTTTATAAAGACTATGACATTGAACTTTCACGCTAATTTAAATGTATTACTTTTACATTATTCTCATGTTTTGCATGTCTTCTTCTTTAAATTGCCTCAGAAGCAGGAATTCTTTAAAAAACAACAACAACAAAAAATTGTATATTCCAGACTTCCTATTGAAACAAATTTACTTATAAAGAATTCTAAGATGTCAGAGTTGAATCTTATATATGGCTATTAAGTAGACAATAAGCATAAAGCAAAGGACTGAAGCCAAAGTATCAGAAGAGTAGACTGGTCAAAACTGAGTGTCGGCACAATAGACTATGAGAAACCTACCATTGTATTGTGCTGAGAAGTGGGAGTCCTATGGCCACAAGTCTCTTGCGTCAGCAGAGAAACTGGCTGAAATTCCTCAGAGTGAGGCTTGTTGGGAAAACTCACATGCAAGGGAAGGTGAAAGGCTGGGAGCCCGTCACTCTCCTCTTCTTCCACTTTCTGTCTGCTTGTCACCATGGCTACCTCTCCATCTGCTTCCCCATACGGAGAGGCTGGTCGCTTGGAAGACATCCTGGAAGGAACAAAAGAGGAGAAAATAATGAAACCTCCACATAAATCCTTAATGCCGTCATTGTGTGGTTAGGGGCCATTGTAACAGAAATGCCTTTTTGTGCTAGCAGAGAGCAGGAAACCATCCAAATACCACTGCAAAGCACGCACAATCAGAAACAATGGCCAAGCAGGTAGCAACAGAACAGTGCTTGTTTGTTGTGAGAATAATACACTAATATAGCACTCTCTTGTATTCTGGCTTCTTAAACAAGAGAATTCACCTAAGAACACTGCATAATGAAAGACCATTTCATTTTAAAGGAAAGAAAAATACCCATCTAGTTTTACAGTCTGATAGACGTTATTGAAGACAGAACATCTACGAATGGCAAATACTGTTGGCAGTTTAAAAGAAGAGAAGTAACTAAATTTTTTTCATCCAAAAATAAACTCTGTAAGTAAATGACTGCCATTCAAACAAATTTGCATTTTATCAAAAGTAGATTATTGTGAAATATAGAAATATTCAGTATAAGCAAACCTTAGAACAACTGACAAAAAGTTTGATATTTGAGGCTTACTAAGGATTGAATTAATTTTATGATCACTGTTAATCTTGAAACAGTTAAGAATTTTCTTTCCCTCACCTCCCAAAGTCACTCAATTTTGTCATTTAGTTACAAAAGCAAAGCTGCGAGGTAGTTAAAAAGGTAAGAATATAAAAATATTTCTATTTTATTTTTACAACTCTATGAATGATTTAGATGTGAATAAATCTTAGATTTATTTACTCTTTAGAATACTTAAATTTTAAAAAAATCCAAAGAAGGATATTTTGTTTTGATGAACTAATTGGCTTACATAATTAAATAAGAATAAAACATTTTCTTTGTACTTGAGTCTGATTCAGAATATTACCAGAGTTTAAAAATATGTTGCAAATATTTTAAATAGAAAGTTATTTTTCCTTTCACTGAAAGTTTTACATAGAAATAAAATCAAGTAAAAATGTTAAATTAAAAAAAAAACTCTCTTGTAGTATTTATAACTTGATTTGACCTTGAAAAGGTTATATTTTTTGTTCAACAAAGACTGTTTCCAGAATCATTCATTCTTATCCTAGGCCAGTGAGATAGGAGGCAGGAAAGTATTTACTAACTGCCACACCACTTCTTTCAAATATATTTTGATTTTTAAACTTAAAATGTGTTCTTCCCCAAAAATGCTTCCAATCTCTATTGAGTAATACTATTATTTAAAACTACAGTGTGACCCACCCTCAAGAAACAAACAAATAAAAAAAACCCAAAATGAGAAAAACAGATTGCCTTCTAAGGGTTTAACTGTAAAATCAACATAAAAAGTCTCCCATTAGAGAAACGCTTCCTGATCAACAATATTTAACAGTAAACTGATCAAATGTGTCAGCAACTGTTTAAAAAGACATGTTAATAGGGGTGTTGATCAGCTGAAGAAACAAATAAAGAGGAAGAAATACTAGCAGCTACCATGTGAGCACTATCTAAAGGAGAAGTAGATTAGGCCATCATATTTCAATTTCAATTTTTTAACTATTTTCAATTCCATTACCAAGGTCTTTTCCCAAGATATTTTAAGTAATAGGAACAATATGAGTGGCTGTAATTAACAGAATAGTTCTATGCATTGGCATACCATACAGATCACCAAATTGATATATTGCTGTATGTAATTACCCCTGAACACTAGAGATATTTAATTCCCACTGTTCTGATTCCATGTTCTGCAAGCAAACTTCTGATTTCCACATGAAGAATTTGTGGACACAACAGACTTGAAATATTTAAGGACTTTGTGAAGTGATTATCAGAATGAATTAATAAAGAAACTTTTAATTATTTCTTGGTTTCACATGTAACTTGACTATAAGGAGATTATGCCTTTGTTATACAAACCTTAGTATTTGTGGTCTGTGAAGGCATTATCATTCTTACTGGAATTAATACGTTGGTATTCTGGTGTCTGCCTCAACCTCATGTGCAGTCCCTCAGTGACTGAAAACCAGGCTATTGACAAGAGCCACTTTCTAGGTCATCACAGCAGAAAGCAAGATTGGCTAGCCTTTTCTAAGAGAATCCAATTCTATGACTTTCAGTAACCTTTCTGTTGATGTCTACTTTATCAATATCATTATTAATATCAATTATGAAAACTGAAAATCCAAAAGTAGTCATAAGGTAGAATAGGCAGACAGACACTGATAGTCTTTTTAAAGCTTATGGTCATTTTAGTACAAATTAACTTTATATGAAACTCAGTAAACATTCTCCCTAAATAACATTCTACAGAGCAAAAAGTTTAGGTCTAAGTCACTGAATATAAAAGAGTCGTGATGTCAGAAGGCAACTGATCTTAAAATATTACACATTTTGTGTTTATTTCAATTCCATTTTCAGAGTCTTATAGAATGTTCTTAATGCAGACTTACAGGCATTTTTTAATAAATTCAGGTAGAAGATTTCTTAAAGATTTGTTAAATTATTACAATAAAAACAATGTAGCTATATTTCAATAATAGGCTAAATCAGAAAAAAGTAAAATATACAACAAACTATGTAGAGAGATTTCAACCTGTTGGTCGTATTATTCATGTTTACTATGCCTCACAGTACTTCTCCAAATATTGAAACAAGATCACTAATAATTAGATTCTTGAGATTTTCATCTACCAAAGTGTTTCATCTCAGAAGAAAGTTTCATTAATTAAAGGCATTAAGAAGATACCTCAAATGTACATACATTTCTCTTCTGACATATGTAACTTATACTGCATGGCCATGTTGCAGTGCCAGGGTACGCTGGAACAACTTGAGGATCTAGGTTGGCATAGCTCTTATGTATCTGTCATTACCACAGGAATGACACAGCACTACGCTTATCAATGAACAAAACTCAGTTGTCAAATAAACTAACATAAGACAGACAAATGTAATCTAACGTGAAACCGTCTTGTAGAGATGTGGTATCATAACAGTGGTCTTAACTCAGCTTTGTGTGTGGACAATAAAACTTTCTTGACAAAATTGATGTCTAGTTTCAAGGCCAAGGGGGAATCTTCCAAATCATCAGCAACTATTTGCTGACCACCAACTATATACAAGACACTTATTTAATAGGAATAGAAAATATAATTCATGCCCTCTGCTTGAAGAAACTTATGAACTGAGATTTTAAATAAGATAAAATAATAATGAAAGTCAATTCAGTCTAAGGGACAAATGACATTATAGTCAACTTCCTGAGGGTTTCACGAGGGCCAGAATATCCTTGAATGTTTCACAGAATGGTTGACCAGTTGTCTTTAAAAAAAAAAAAAAAGAGCAAATGAAAGTCTCAGAATAAATGGAGAGGGAATTCCACATAGGAAGTAATGCTAAAAGTGAAGTTGCAAAGAAACTTTAGAAAATGTGATAGGAAGAGGAGGAGAGCGCGGAATATGGTTCAAATCCCTTGTCTAGCATATAACACTCCTGGAGTTGCTGAGTTACATGAATAAAACGGATAAGAAACATCCCTACTTGTAAAAAACAACTTGCTTTTACAAGGAGTCTCCTTTCTTTTACTTCCTTTCCCTGTAGTATTCTGCATAACCAGGATACTCTTCTCAGGATGTGATAGTAATGTGAAAACTACTGGGGTCTTTGTGGCTATTGACTGAAGGTTCTCCATGTGAATTATAATCACTTTGCAAAGAGGATATCCTCAATATGTTCAGATATATAGAACAAATTTAGATGTAGGTGTGAGACTGCAACAGAAAATTAAACCAGTGATTCTCTTTGGGTGCACACTGGAATAACCTAGAGAGGTTTAAAAGACACTGATCCCTGGGTTCTACCTCTAGAAATGTTACTGGCTCTGAAGGGTATACCAGGTATCAGAATTTTTTAAGGCTCCCCAGTGATTTTAAAATAAAATCAATATTGCAAACCATTTGTGGTAGTCAGAATAATCCCCTCTCAACCCAAGATGTTCATGTCCTAATAATACCTTAAATGACAAAGGGACATTGCAGGTGTGATTAAGAGTCTCAAAATGGGGAGGTTATTCTGAATATTACTGGTGGGTCCAAACTAATTATAAAGATCTGTATTAAAGGGGGAGGCAGAAGGGTCATGGGCTGGGGTCAGAAAGAGAGACTGAATGATACTATACTACCACTTTGGAAATGGAGGATAAGGCCAAGGACTAAGGCATATGGACAGCCTCCAGAAGCTAGAGACAGCAACGGGACAGATTCTCCCCTAGAGCTTCTAAAGAAAGTCAGTCCTGCCAACACTGCTGTCTCCAAAAGTGTCAAAGAATACATTTGTATTGTTTAAGTCACTAAGTTTGTGATAATTTGTTACAGAAGCAATGGAAACTAATATATCATCAATTGAAGCACATTTCTTTCATAGTTGGTATTTTTTCAATGTGAAATTTTCCTGTACCAGATATACACTTGCCTTGTTTCCTGTCTTTCTTTCGTTTTCTGCTCAAATATTATTTCCTCAATAAAGCCTTTCTTGGCTACTCCTTCTATACCTGCATCCCATCCCATTCTTACTCCTTACTCAGTTTTGTTCGTAGCTTTTATCATCACCTGCCATATTTTATACTCATTTCTTTGTTATCAGTTTCTCCCAGTACAAGAAAAGACCCAAGTAAACAGACATTGTTTGTGTTCACAGCTACTTAGCCAATACTTAGACCTTTCCTGAAAATAATAGTCTTTCAGTAAATATCTGTTAAGCGAATAGCTACTAACTAAAATCAGCAACCTTATTACTATGCCCTAGTTATAAAGAGCTGTAAGATCTAAGCTTATAAGACAAGTATTCTTGAAATATACCTCAATATTGACAGAGAAAGAAAATCCAGTTCAATGATAACAGTATCCTTTTTAAAATTTCAACATAAAGGAATTGGTAGGCCCTGTTTAATTATGCTTTCAAAGAACTTGTTAAAAATATACTTCTGTTTAAAATGTAGAAGTAAAGGATTATAAAGTTAAATAACTCTATTTTAAAAACTCAACTTAGTTAATTATTAGTAGACCTATTACTGAAGTATCATCTACTTAGTGCTTTAACCTTAAAAAATGCTTGCCTGTTTAAGATACGTTCCTTGCTATAATTATTCCACAAAATGACAATACATACAATGACAAAGGAATTCTGCATATGAATCATTATAAAACAGAAGAATCAGAATAGAGATTGCTTTCATTATGTAACAATTTCTTTTAAAAGTGTGTTTCTCTAAATATTTTAACCTTTGGCTGGATAATTCAGAGAGAGATTAAAATCCTAGGAAGCAGTGCCTTCTACTGGTTTTTCTTTGGGGATAATATTACTTGTCTTAAGGCTCACAGATATATAAAACTGTGCGATAATAAAAATCTAGAAAGAGCAAATTCAAAATCTAGTTATTCTACGAAGACTTCCCTTCCTACCACCATGGCTGAAATATCACCCAACTTCAGACAACATCACCAAATCTTGTGAGCAGCCCACATGAAACAAACATCATTATAACCTACATAAACCTTTATTCAGTTTAATTTTTTTCATTTTGTTAGTATATGCAGTACCTAAAACTACAATACAAGCACCTGGAAAAAGATGTCATTTTTAATTTCTTGAGTTACCATGACATGCAGCATGTCTTTCACTTAAAGTTTTTATAGGTACAAGTTTATTTGTTTGTTTGTTTGTTAATTGAGGTGGAGTTTCACTCTGTTGCCTAGGCTGAAGTGCAGTGGCACACTCATGGCCACTACAGCCTTGACCTGCTGGGATCAGGCTATTCTTCCACCTCAGCCTTCCAACTGGCTGGAACCACAGGTGTGCCCCACACGCCTGGCTAATTTTTTAATTTATTATAGAGATGAGGTCTCGCCAAGTAGCCTACACTGGTCTTGAACTCCTGAGCTCAGGCAATCTTCTTGCCTCTACTTCACAAAGTGCTGGAATTACAGGTGTGAGACACCGTACCTGGCTACAAGTCTATTTTTGACCACTTAACTTTATGTTGCCAAGATTAATACTAAAGATATGACTGAACTATAAAGGTATTTCCAAATTGCTCTGCATTTCTTTACCCAAATAGTGTAATTCTCTACACTAAATGAGATAATTAATTATATAGCAGCACAATTCCTAGCACATAGTTGGCATTCAATGCATTTTTTCTGCTAATATGTTAATAGATTTAAATTTTGTGCCAGGCAAGTTACCATTGTGTAATGAAGAAAACAGGCCACTTAGATCTATGACTTACTCCTAAGCAATTTACAGTTTAAATGGAAATCAGAGACATATAGCCATTAATCCATTCATTCATTCATCCATTCATTTATTCATTCCTGGAAAAAACAGTTAGTGAAGGATCCCATGTGCCTGGTAGAAAGCAACTGTGTACAAATATGAATAGTATGGGAGATAGATAATAGAGAGATGGCATCTCACTAAAATAATCAGAGAATGTTTCCTGAAAAATGCAAGAATTCAACAGAGTACAAGAATATAGATTAGACTGCAACAGACACAGAGGACAGAAGTCTTCAAACAGGAGAAATGACATTAGCAAATTAAAGCAGTTTATAATGGTCCAGGACACTGAGTAGAATGGTTTCGTTAAAGCAGTAAATTTAAGGAGTTAATTCAGGTAAAGATGAAAGGTAGGAACCATATTATATATATATTATACTGAGTCTGGTTAAACCCTATCACTTTGAATGGCTACATTGAAAGGATAAAATTTATACTGAAAGCAGAGGAGAGCTGGTAAAAATTTATGAGCCACAGAGTAACATACTCAAAACATAATTTTAGGAAGAAAAATTCTCAGAAATTAGTAACTGATAGAAGTTTGAGGGTAGAAGCTAGATAAGAAGAATGAGTGAATAAGATAAATTCAAAGATAAACATTTTACTTGATTATATAATTTACAGAACAATAGTGCTAATAAGAGAAATACTATATAACAAAAAAGTCCCATTGTTGGTGGCAGTGTTTTGTTTTTGTGTTGTTTGCTTTTTTTTTTTTTTAAGAAATAAAGGTAATAGATCATTAGAAAAAGCAGGACCTCTGTGGAAGTAACTAATATAGCATAGTCTTGTAAACACAAGAAAGAGTTAACCAATAATTGTAATTATTTCTCACTGATTTCTCTCACAGTCTTCTGAGTCAGTATTACCATTTTCTTGTTTTATAAAAGAGAAAACTGAGTCATAAAGTGGTTAAATGTCTTTTGTTACACTACCCTATCTTTGCACTATACTGGACAACAGTTCAAAAATAAAATTATTTCTTCAATGGAAAAATTGTAAGAAAACAGAGAGGGAAGCAAGAGGCTAAATTTTGTTGTCTATCCACCTTTAAGAGACCAGTGGATAAAGAGGATCAAACAAAGAAGATAAGTAAAACAAGCCTAAAGTGATAAGAGAAGCAGCATTAATTACTCTCTTAGCAACTGTACGGAACTGAACATTCTAAATATGTACTTTTAAATTTTGGATTATAACATTTATTTAACTTATGATTTCCATTAATTACTCTACGAAATACTTGTTTTTAAGGTTCAGTCTCTCATATTACATTTCATATGTAGCAAAGCAAACTTTAAAAACAATTGAAAATATTTAAAATAATGCATCTTAAGGGAACACTGAATGTGAAATGCAAAGCAAAATAAAGCCTGGCAATCCAAAGATACTATTTATCTGGCAGTTACATGTCTCAAGCTTTTCTAGTTAGCGAGACTATTTGTTCAGGACATTTACATTTACTTATTGGGTTCCCCATATAATTAAGGTTGCTGTGAGAAGGTTAACCAACACTAGGAATTAAACTCTACTACTATGTATTTAGGATTTTTTCACAATAGAATATCATTTATCCATTAGAATCAAAATAACTTGAATGAAAAGAGTTTAATTCAAATGAACAAAACAACAAACATTTATATTTCATATATAAACAGAATTATAAAATGTATCACTTTATTAAAGAAAAAATATCAGCTTTTGTCATTACTCTCATCTTTGAATTTCAATTATTATTTATATCTTTTTTACACTAAAGTATAATTATTTATATCTATGGTTCATTCTTTTCTTTTCTCTCCTACATGGTTTGAGCATCTTCATTTTTCTACTAAGTTAACAGCTTTGTGTTGACTGTGAGCATTCCATGTAAATTTTATAACCAAGTCTGTCATATATAATATTCAGAAATCTTTTAAATAGAACATATATTCATGATAAGCATTCAGTCTTTCACACCATTTTTCTTCTCTTTTCTCTACATTCTCTTTGCCATCAGTTTCTGATATAGAACAGGCCAAGTCTCCATGCTTCTCTACCCATTGCTTCCCACATATAAAGATCTCATTCATTATGTATTGTTATTTAGAGGCATGAACAAGTTCATCAGGTCCTGGCATAAAAAATAAATGGAAGTAGAAACACAGCTTTCACAGAAATATAAAAACAAACAACAAAGAGTAATAAATAAGACTGAATTTCCAAGTAAACCTTACTATATAATTCCCCAGAGTAGAGATCAACAAAACTTTAACATGTAAATCTAGAAATAAAACTAATTTTTTGAAATACAGCTACTTATTAATAAATTGCTATTCTATTTTAAATATAATCTGAGTTTACACAAACCATTGTATTACACATTACAAAAGCTCAAATTGAATCTTAAAGGATGTTAATAAAAAATGTAGTCACCAACAACTTCTAAAGTGACCTATACCAAACCTGTATCCCATGTTTACACATCATATGTTTAGTTTCTGAAATGTCCTCTGCATTAAGATCAAGAACTTCATTACTTATTCCTTCTATCTGATAAGAACAGCACCATTTTTAACTTCACTTCCTTTCTGTACTTTTCTTTGCTAGCATCCCTACTCTGAATAGTTTTGAATCACTGAAAAATTTTACCCAGTGTCTTCCTCCCATCAAAGTCAGAGATAAAGGGAAGGATAAGAGCAAACATTGAAAAGGTATGGGGTTCTCTCAGAAAATGGTATAACATGAAAGGAAAAAAAATTAGGAGACGGACAAGAAAAGACTCAGAAATATAACTTAATTCCTGTCCGTATCTGTATGAAATAAATGCTTCTTTTAGTTTGACCCAAAATATTTAGAAGTGCTTGAATTAATGTACCTAAAGTAAGCAATAAAATTAACTTTAAATATCCATTTGTTTTGTTTTCTAAACAAAGGAAATAGGCATTTTACAGTTTATGGAAACAAAATTCCATCCTACAGTAATTCAGGATTCAAAATTCAATTCTCCCTTTGCTACATTCTTATCTAGAAGTGTTTCAGTACTAATTGTAAGTCACTAAAATTTTACTCCAAAATTAGACTTTTTCTTATTGGCTGAAGACTTCCAGAAAATTTTATAATAAGAATATTGCATTATTATGATTAACATAATAGCTGGACTATGGAGCCAAAATTTATCTAAATAAGTGTATCTGCCAGCTAAAACTTCTTATCTTTATACTTTATTAAATTATTTTAAAATTAGTCCATATTTACTTACATGTCTAAAACAATAATATTCCTGATGAATAAAAAGGTAAAAAGAATAAACTTCACTAAAATCATTTTATAATTTCCAATACCTAGAAAAGATATTATGGTGATTAATGTAAATCTGACAAGACTGAAGAAAACTAATTTAGGGGAACTTTATGACTCCTAACACAAATTTACCTTCAAAAATAAAACAGTAAAGCTTTTAACAAAATTCTATATTTATAAAAAAATTATTAAACTTTTCTCATGACTTACAAGAAAGAATACGGCAATAAGCACTTTCTGCTTAAAAAACAGCCTAACTTTATACCTTTACGTGAATCATTAAAAATTATAATAATGGCATTTCTTATCTCAAAAACAGAAATACCTATATTTGAGTTATTGAACATTTGGTCACAGAATCTCTCTAATCATCAAAAATACTAAATTTCAACCAAGTCACCTTGAAGAAAACATAATAGAAATGATAAGACTTAAGTGTTAAAGAGAAATGTATTTTAAGTTGTAGATAAAATAACCAAATGGGAGAAAACAACACAAGTTCATAAATAGTATTTCATTCATGAATTGTTATATATTTGTAATCAGTCACAAACAGAAAAAGAATGTTTATCTTTTAGTCATCTACAGGTTAAAAATGTCAAAGTCCTTTAGTTCTGATTATCTATAAATTACTTGGAATAATCTAGCATTTATATCTTTGATTCTGGAACTTTTTATGTCTAGTTAGAGAATGTATACTTTTTAAGGAAATAAAAAGTTTTTTCCATTTGAGCACAGGTTTTGCCTTTCTGACAGCTCTAAGTCCACAGGATGTGGAGGGATGATTTAAATTTTACATCAAAATTGTGACTGCACTAGACTTTTTTCCTCTTCTCAAGGGAGGCATTGTTCTTGCCTTTCCATAACCAGGCGTGACAGCGCCAGACTGGAGTCATACGGCTGGTCTCTGAGTCAGCGTGAAAGTGCTCACCTCCTGAGTTTCCCCAGATGCTCGGCTCCTTGTGTGTCTGAAAGCTGAGCAGAGTAGTCACATACCCCATTCCTGGGACAGACAGAGGACTGGAGGGAAGAATCTAGGGATTAGTAAAAACTATCTCTTCCAGTATATGCTGTAAAAATCGTTCATTAATATTAAGTATCATAAAAAGAAAAAACCCAAGTGTTATATTTAAAATAAGTACTATTTTTCTGACCCCAAAGTACCAATAATTAATTAACAAATTGATTAATAAGTAATTGTGTGCTTATGAGTTAAGAAAATAAAGTCTTAAAAGTCAGAAGTCTTTTGGATTTCTCTGAGACATATGGTTGCCACATGTATAAATTTTAGCTTATAGACAGCCAGATAGACAGTAAAAAAATGGTATGAATGCTTATCTATTCTCAAGATCTCTAATAATGTATCTTTTAAAACTGTTTATAGAATCCCTGCAATAGAGACAATCTTTTCTGCTTTCTATCAGAACAACGGCAATGAAAAGGGAATCAATTCAATTTCTATTGTTCTATCCTTGAAAGAACCTGTCAGGGCTAAGTTTGAGAGGTGTCTATATCTTATGTGTACATTG
Source organism: Cephalopachus bancanus (assembly GCA_027257055.1). Lineage (NCBI taxonomy): Eukaryota > Metazoa > Chordata > Mammalia > Primates > Tarsiidae > Cephalopachus > Cephalopachus bancanus. The sequence continues at coordinate 7,024,352 of JAPVLO010000009.1, read as the reverse complement.
AATTGTGTGTGTGCATGAGAGAAGCAGGAGGGAGGAATAGAAAGAAAGAGAGGAATTAGAAGAAAAAGGAGAAGAGGAAAAGAGGAGGAGGAAACTTTACTACCTAATGATATGTTAATGAGCATTAACAGTACTTTTTAAAAATGGAACCTATCTATTAAGTATTGGACCATTCCACTTTAATTTTACCATAATCTGATGTTAACAACTTTCATTTACTATACAATTCAAAACTATTTTTTATGGAAGTTGTTTGTATTATAAAGGAAAAAAAAGAAGTAGGAAAAAAAAAACCCCTTCCAATTGTTAACCCATGAAAAGGAAAGCCAAATGATATATAACTCCTAAATATTACTATTGCAGCAAGTAATACTACTCTTCTAATAATGCCAGTCATGTTATCCTCATGAGACTGTATTAATGGCAACATATGTTCCCAAGTACGTGTATATGTAGGCATGCTTACAATAATTTATACAAATAGTTCCCCCATATTCACCATATTCATAGTGAAAGAAGATAAATTTTCATTCATGAACATCACTGGTCAGGAAAGGTGCACATTAACAAAAATAAGTTTTGAGTAGAAAAGAGTATCTATTTAGGCTTAATTATATTGACAACTCTAAAAATATCATTTCATTTGTTTTATTTTTTCATTTTATTTATTTCACTTGTTTAAATACTTGATCATTTTGATCCTTTAGGACTTCATAGAACTGCAAGCTCAAATGCGAAATAAAGTTTCATCTTCTAAAATAATATCCATTGGTACTTATTGTGAGACTCCTTCCTGTCTCCTTATCTGGGCTTCTTCCTCTTAAAGTGCCCACCCCCACTCTTGCTCTCTCCCTCCCCTCTGACATTACTGGTTAAGTCTAAATAAATAGCAAATTGTTCCATAATAAAAACGGACTTATTCTTAGCATAATGTATGTCTTGAAATAAAATCTGTGGCATGTTTAATTTGTTTAGGATCTAATAAAGATGACAAAAATAATTAAGTAACCAGCCTAGTTTTAATTTCTTTTGTTTTCAAAGGTCATTGTGAAATCAAGCAAGTTAAGCCGTCTAAAGCAAACCTCTAGAGAATGTTTTCTCCCTTAGCATAAATAAGAAGGGAAGCTCACAGTTAAAAGGCGTACTGAACATCAGTAATAGATTTGTTGAGAACTGATTGTCTAAGTAGTCCAATGAAGAGAAATATTATGACCTCCTACCCTCTTTGGAATCCAAATAACCCTGACAAGAAACAGTTTATACATTGATAAATTCTGGCCAATTTGGGGGGCTCACTCCTTTCCATGTCCCATATAGTGTTGGTTACATCCTGTTTCTCTGCAGCTGTTGAAAAATGTACAAAGTAGAAAATATTTGTGTTATATTCAAAATAGATAGCAAAGAATGTATACACAGTGCACAAATCTTCCTTAGAACAACAGTTTCTGAAGTAAGAGATAGGCATACAAGACAAAGACAAATTTTCTGAACTTTTCAGTAAAAAAGAAGATTTTGCCATCATAATTATGAAAAGTCCAAAAGTAAGGGTGCAGTGCCAAAGATGATGAGCATCTATCAACCCAAACTCCAAAACAGCAGGATACAGCCTTGGTTGATGTTATAAGAATGCTGAGCCTCTTCATTGGCTCTTTTCATGCCAAAGCTCCTTTGCTTGGATGAATATGAATTAAATCCATAAGCTTTCCTATTTTTCTAGCTTGACCTCTAAACTCATTTTATGTCTTAACTGTTTATCTTCATTCCCCATTAATCTTTCTGGTTTTAGCACATTCCCTGTTGTTTTTAGAAAAAAAAAAAAAGTTTAAAAGCATGGCTCATACTGCCACTGTGGACAAGTTAGGAATGTTAGCTCTTTTCTATAAATGGATAAGAACTGTTCAGTAGTAACTGAAAGGCTACCAGTTTCCTGCCCATGAAATAAAAATTCAAAGGGTATGGCACATACTGTAGAGAAGAAAATCATCAAACTCTGGCAATGGTATGACAAGTATAAACACACAAAAGGATCTCAGTACAAGGTTTGCACTAGATTTCAAACAAGGCTAACAGTAATATTACTATTAAGTTCTCATTTGTTTATATTTTTAAAGTATGTCATATAGATAAACCATTTGAAATTAATCGCTTTTCGTATACGCTTTCTCTTTACAGTCAGTTCTGTGGCTTAACATACACAATGTAGATGCTTACTAAAATACTGTCACCATAAGAGAAATATCTAATTTTAGATCGTACTATAACTGGGTTCATTCTCACTGTTTTTTAAAATACAGCTAATAAGCAATTTTACTGATTAACACCATCAATTTATCCATATCACCAAGATCTGTCAGTACAAACATTAAAACAAAAATTTAAGAAGGGTTCACTTTACAAATCCACAAAAGAAAACTAATCAAATAAAAGCAAAACCTTCAGGCTGAAATCTTGCACTTCAAAACAATGTTTGCCATTTACCATTTCATAGGTACGCTGTCTGCCATCTTTTCTGCTGTTCTCTACTGTTTCCCCCAAAGCTTAACAAAGGCCCAGCTGTATAAACCAGTCCTGTCAAAGAACACAGTTAAGGATGAATAAAACAGGGAGGGGTGTCTAATATGTTGACCACTGCCACTGTCTGAGCTTATGAGGATAAAGGAGCCTTGATGGAGAAAAGTAATCATCCATTGCTGTTTTCTTTTTTTTTTTTTAACCTCATTACCACATGCTAGAACATTTTTTTTCCACTACCCAAACACCCCCATTCCAATCCCCCACAACTGAAAGACCTTTGTGTTCCAAAGGGGACCAAACCCTCCCCAACCTCTCCTTCCTTCTTCTATTTTTTTTTTTTTTTTTTTTTTTTTTTTTTGCTGTTGGCAAGTTTATGGAGGCATGATCATTTAAAGACTTCTTCAAATACTGGCTTCCTCTCCATCACACCATCCACATACGGTTTCCTGAAAACATTTTTAATGGTTACATAAGCTTACTTGCTTTGGATTCCTTTTTACTAAAATATTATCAACAACTTTCAATTTTACAATAGTTAATTATGCTAAGGACTCTAGAAAATGATACTTTCCTATTAAAGATAGTAAAACACATATAAGTGAGGTGGAATGAATTCTTAAATCTAGGGCATATATATTTCATTTTAAAGCATGTATTTCTACATATTTCAAAAGGAGTTGGCTAAGTATACACTCAAAGTATATTGCAACTGTGAGATATGACTCTGAAATTTAAAGGAAAGTTTAGGCTGAGCTAATTAATCCGTTAAAAATCCTAGCTCTCAAGTGTCCAAGAACATCCAAGAACATCAAGTGTCCAAGAACCATGGGACAATTTTCCAGAGATTTACATATGCATTTCTTATTTTCAAGTTTGTCATTCTTACATTCTATGCTGACATTATTTATAAAGAACTGAAGCCAAATCCCCACAAAGATAGCTACCGTAAGTGCATTGGTTAAGGAGTCAGTGAAACACATTAAATGCCTAAGGAAATCCCTAAGCAAGAGCCACCAGATCTATATGGAGAGAGCTGTATCATCTGTAAAGTTAGTTCTATTTCAGGGTGTCCTCTGAGATTGGGACAAATATTTGAACATTATTAAACCCTCTATTTATCCGAAGGCTGCTACAGCTGTGCACAAGGCTTCTTCACACCGTCCTGTCAATGACTTAAAGGGATTATCCTTTTTTAACATGGGGTAAATTGTGATTCCTTCACCAATCTGTATACTTTCTATTAAACATGAAATGTATATTTATAATACAAAACAGTCTCCTTGGAGTAAACTATTATCTATAGTTGCTTTCAGAGTTTACCTTTTCCAACATTCACAGCTGGTGTGGGTACAATAGCAACAGCAGCTCTTATTTCAATTTGATTCATGTGGTAGTCTACTTTCAGGAATAGTTGAGGGATTACCTTCTGATATTTGGTTCTTATGAAACAAACTGAATATAACAAAGTGCACCAAAAAAGAATACTCCAAAGTCATATTCAAATCACAAAAAAGAAGTGAAATACAGAGGAGAAAACAAAAATATACTCCATTGCAAAAAGGAACAATGTTTAAAAACTCGCCTCTTTACCATCATGAACTTCTCACGTTGTCTTTCCTTAAAATACCCTCTGGACTCTCCAGAAAAATATGTGAGCAATCTCTCCAATATTTTCAAAACCCATCAAAATATTATTTGGAACAACAAACAAAACCACTAAAGATAGTATCATTTTGGGGCAGCTCAAGAAATATTAATTTAAATGATTATCAGATATGACCCAAATTTCCTCAATTTCTGTATATTTCCCAGACAGAATATTTTGTTTATACTGCAGAATTTTCATACATGAATGAGCAGAAGAATCTTAAATCTCTCCTGTTTTATCTTTCTTCCATATCTTTGCTTTCTTGTTATTTTAAATGACTTATTAATAACACCCTATAATGATTTAAATCTCTCTGGAAATGTCTTTTAAAATAATGTGTACGTTTTGCTCTTTATATCTCCTTGCAAAGAGCAGTAAAAACAATCATACTATGACAGAGATGTAAAGATATTTTCTAAGACATATTCATGCACTTTGGTTTTTAAAGAGGTATGAATGATTCCCACTAATATGCAGTGATATGTATCAGTCGCTGTGCTAGATGCCTTATGTGTATTGTTTCTAGGCCTTAGTCTATTGAACCAAATGCAAAAATGTAAGAGAAAAACCATAAACCACTCAGACAGAAACACAGGAGTACATCTTCGTAACTCTGGCTTAGGCAATGGTTTATTAGATTTGACACCAAAAGCACAAGTGACATAAGAAAAAATAGATAAACTGGACCTCATCAAAAATAAAAACTTTCACTGAATATCATACTAACAAGAAAGTGAAAAGTACTCAAGGAATGGAGAAAATACTTGTAAATCATATATCTGATAAGGGACTTGCATCTAAAAATATATAATCATCTCTCTCTCTCTCTCTCTCTCTCTCTCTCTCTCTGTGTGTGTGTGTGTGTGTGTATGGTAGGTGTGGTATATATAAAACACATATAGTTTTATATATATGTGTATATATATTATATACACACACATACAACTCTTACAATGGAGAAACAAATCATTTTAAAAATGGGAAAAGTAGGCTAGGCTCGGTGGCTCAGCCTATAATCTCAGCACTTTGGGAGGCTGAAGTGAGTGGATTGCCTAAGCCCGTGGATTCGAGACCAGACTGGGCAACTTGGTGAGACCTCATCTCAACAATAAATCAAAAATTTGCCAGGCATGGTAGTGCACTCCTGTAGTTCTGGCTTCTTGGAAGGCTGAGACAATAGCTGGAGCACAGAGGGCCATCGCTGGGGTGGCCGTGAGTATGCCACTGCACTCCTTAGCCTGGGAGACAGAGTAAGACTCTATCTCCAAAAAAAAAAAGGGAGGGGAGGAAGAGTATCTGAATAGACATTTCTCCAAAGAACATAAACATGTGGTCAATAAACTCATAAGAAGATGCTCAGCCGGGCTCAGTGGTTCAGCCTGTAATCCCGCACCTTTGGGAGGCTGAGGTGAGTGGATTGCCTGAGCCCGCGGGTTCAAGACCCGCCTGGGCAGGCGAGACCTCCTCTCTACAATAAATCAAAAAATTAGCCGGGCGTGGTAGCGCGCACCTGTAATTCCGGCTACTTGGAAAGCTGAGGCGGAGGGATCGCCGGAGCCCAGCAGGTCGAGGCTGCGGTGACCGGGAGCGGCCGCTGCACTCCAGTCTGGGCGACAGAGTGAGATTCCAACTCAAAACAAAAACAAAAACAAAAACAAACCAAAAAAAGAAGATGCTCAACACCATTAGTCATTAGGGAAATGCAAACCCAAACCACAATAAGATACCACTGCATATTCACTAGAATGCCCAAAATAAAAAATACAGACAATAAGAAATGTTGGAGAAGGAGAGGAGACACTGGAATCTTCACTGCTATTAGAAAAGTGAAATAGTGCAGCCGCTCTGGAAAACAGTTTGCAGTTTCTAAAGAGTTACCATATGACCCAGTAATTCCCCTCCTAGGTAAATACACAAGAGAAATGAAAACATACGTCCATGCAAAACTTGTACACAAAGGTGCACAATAGCATTATTCATAATAGCCTAAAAAGGGCAAACAACCCAAATATCTATCAAATGATGAATAGAAAAATGAATTGTGATATAACCATATAATGGAATATGATGTGGCAATAAAAAGGAATAAATGCTACACAACATAGATGAACCTTAAAAATGCTATGCTAAGTGAAAGAAGTCATTCACAAAAGACTGTATTGTATAATTCCATTTATATAAAATGTTCAGATTATGCAAATTTTTATATAGAAAAAGTAGATTGGTGGTTGCCTAGCAGTGTGCATGGTGGGGAAGAGAATGGGTAATGACTGCTAATGGATACAAGACATCTTTTAAAGTGATGAAAATATTATAAAATTGGATTGTGGTGATGGTTGCACTACTCTGAAAATACTAAAAAACACAAAATTGTACACTAAATGTGAAAACTTTATCAAATTTTATGGTCTCAAATTATACTTTCATAAATAATTTTTTTTAAACTACACAATGGACAATATTGTCTCCATTTTTACCTATAGAAACTGGCTTAGAGAAGCTATGTACGTTGATAAAGTCTCACGATTGGAAAGTGGCTGAACTAGAATTTGAAGCTAGATCTGCCCAAAGTATTATCACATTTGTATTATTAATTATAATTAAGATATAAAACATGCTTTATATTTGAAATATCTTTTATATATGAAAGAACTTTATGTTAAGTTTGATTTCCCAAAGAATAAAAAATATATTTCACGTTTCTATTACCTTTATTTGAATATAAACTTTTATTGAACATTGCTGCTAGACCTACACTAGGGAAATATTATTCTTTTTTTCTTATGTTCTTTTAATATAAAATCTCACTCTCTTTGCAACATTATCTTTTTACACCTATGAAAAACAGATATTTGATAATTGTTCTAAAATAAAACACAGAGGACTTAACATTTGTAATGCTTATACAGAAAGACTATATCCTGTTCCCCCATGGGGTCTCAATGACAGATAATCAATTCTATTTATTTTTCTTACTAATTTAGTCATTTAAATATTTAGAAAATATAATATGAGTCATCTTTTTTTTTTTAAGTTGGAGTCTCAGGCTATTTTTCAGTGGCATGGCCGCAGTTCACAACAGCCTCCAACTTCTTGGCTCAGGAGATTGTTTCACCTCAGTCTTCCAAATAACTGGGACTACAGGCATCTGTTACCATGCCCAGTTAATTTTTTAATTTTTTGTAGAGACAAGGTCTTGCTATGTTGCCTAAGCTGGTCTTGAACTCTTGGACTCAAGTGATCCTCCCGCCTCAGCCTTCCAATGTGTTGGGCTTACAGGCTTGAGCTACTGTGCCTGGTCAATGTGAGTTATCTTACTGTCCAACAGTTTAGAGTAGTTTGGTCCAGCAGCTCATTCTTGTTGACACAAGTTCAGTTCTAAAAAAGTAACTTAACCTTCAGTTTATCAGAGATACAATTCTAAAGAAATCACAAACTTTGTAAATAATTTCTGGAATAATCTCCAAAATCATTATTATTAACTGTTAAAATGTGTTTCTTCCATCTCCAGAACCACAAATCAATTCATTCCTTATGAAATCAACTATTGTTGATGCTAGCTGTATAATGGAGTCCTAAAAATTCGTTTAAAAAATGTTACAGAGGAAAAGCAAAATGGATAAGCAATGATGCTTTAAAATTTTTTTGCAGTAGTTTGTTTACAAACACATTTCCATTATAAAAGTAGAACATAATACTTGATTATTAATATCCCATAATATAGTACATGATTCTTTCCACTTATGATAGTAGTCTGAATTAATTTAGGACAATTCAACATAGGCATAATTAAATAGTCATTGATTTGCCAGGACAAATAACTTTAAATCAATTTAGAATTCAAGATTTCCTTGCGATATAGCGGAAGCAAGTGTTTCAATTTTTATTTCCTTAAAAATAAGTTAAGCTTTATCATGATAGAAGAGAAATAAATGAATTAGAGGAAAAAGGCACAGACATTTGCGCAATAATAAAAACTATGAAATGTGTAAATGTTGAGCAGAAAAGCAAGAAAGTTTATGGATTCCCAGGACCCAGATATTTTAAAAATCAATTACTAGTCTCATTACTAATTAAATGAATTATTTAAAAAATTTGTGCTAGCAGTTTATATTTGTTTTTATCTCCTTTCAAATTTAGCTTAACTTTTGTACTACAGTAACCTGCTTGAAAATTCTAGATCTAAATACAAAATCTCACATTTCCAGCCTTTCTGTTACTGAAACCCATGTAATAAACTTTTAATCAGAGAAGAAATGTTTTTAACCATAATCAAAGTCGGTTTTCTATTGGATTGTAAACTCTTTGAGCCACAAAAAAAATATTACTCATTTTTCAGTCAAATGCAGGATATGGAATAATACGCCAAATTAGAGACATGAGAGTGATATTTAAGAGCATGAGCTTTGATTAGACAAACTTGGTCTGAGGCTTAGTTATGTGCTTTCCTAGCTCTGTGACCCTGACCATGTTACTTAACTCCTCTGAGCTTGTTTTTTCATTATAGAAAATATAAATAGTACATTACTTATGCATTAGAAGGAAGTAAATGAGTCTCATATAGCACTGAACCAAACACTAGACATACTTAATAAATACTATGTATTATTATTGCTGCTGTTATTTGAAATTGAACTGAATCTCATTTAAACCACTTAGCTGTAAAGCATAGTTAAGGTTAGGCTATGACACAATCTAATTCTCTGTAAGAAACCATCTGTGTTTGATATAGTTGGACCTTTGAAAAGAAGTCAAGAGTTATTTTAATATTTCTATACAGCCAAAATTTTTATTTTTAATTTTAAAAAGAAGACTTAGAACTGATGGTGCGAATCTAAGATTTCTGAATCTTGCTAGAAAAGTGAGTAATCAAGTTCTTCTCTCTGGCTCTGTGGCATTCTGGGCCTTCAAGTAATTTTAGTTTCAAACTAGATTCAAAGAAATCATTATTGAATGACACAGAAAGTTATGCTAGTAGTCTTCCTACGACTAACATACAAAAACCTCATCTAATTGTTAGAAATTCAGAATATGGTTTTTGCTACATGACATTTATTTCCAAACAACATATATAAAATAGATTCCCACAATCTGCTTCTTTAGGAGATTCTGAATCCCCCTAGGATAAAGAAGAATAGGCCATGCTATTTTTTTTTTTTTTTTTTTTTGAGTTGGAGTCTCACTCTGTCGCCCAGACTGGAGTGCAGTGGCCGCTTCCGGCCACCGCAGCCTCAACCTGCTGGGCTCCGGCGATCCTTCCGCCTCAGCCTTCCAAGTAGCCGGAATTACAGGCATGCGCTACCACGCCCGGCTGATTTTTTGATTTATTGTAGAGATGAGGTCTTGCTGCCCAGGCGAGTCTCGAATCCGCGGGCTCAGGCAATCCACTCACCTCAGCCTCCCAAAGGCGCGGGATTCCAGGTTGAGCCACCGAGCCCGGCAGACCATGCTATTATAAGATTCAGTCATTGTGAAAGTTTTATTAGAAATTGCTATTCACATAAACAGTTTCTTCATTGTAAGTCTGAGACTTAAGACTTCCAAAGAAATAGGTTTCTATTATAAGAATAAATGTGGAAGACAGGTGTGTTGTATCACTGGACTTGCTGCACTCCCATTGTAAGAAAATTATAAACTAAGTTTGGCTTAGATTGATACCTAGCATTTTGAAGGGCCATCTGAGGATCATGAGGCTAAACCCAAAAGGATGATTTGACCAGAAAAATCAAGCTATCAGAAAATATAAGAATGAAAAAAAAACTAGTAAGAATTTTCTTTGCAATCTACGTAGCTGTGTAGCTACTGAAATAGTTGATTCACACTATTTTCTTATATTAACTTTAGCCACAGATTTTCCTAAAATGATCATGTTGTTCATGTAAAAACATTTTATGCTTCTAATAAAATGTTTTAAAACAAAAGGATACAACCACAAACAATCCAAGAGAAAACAACTGGACTAGAATGTTCCATCAATCATTTGGTAAAAGAAAATCAATAGAAAATGTGTGGTTCCAGGTAGATTTCTGCTGGCTATTACCAAAAAGCAGACTGAAATAATAGCTACTTCAAAATGGAGTGATATTGAGATAGTTTAAACACCACCAATTACTTGCCACATGGACTATATCCCCTTAACTCACTGAGTATTTAGAAACTATTCAGAATTAATAAGCATTGCTGTCAGTGTACCGTCAAGAAATGTAAACCTACATTCATATTTTGGAGGTAATGTGGATAAATACAGCAAACAGCAAAAAACTATAATCTAAGGGAAATTAATGCTTCAAGTTAGCAATATTGTTTTAATTGCAAACACTGGGTAAAATATATTTGATAATAAATAACTAATGTAGCCGTTCTCATTCTTAGAAACCCACAGAGTATTATCAAGGAATGTAATATTAGAATTCCCAATGCAGTATTAACATGGGCATCAATCCAGGAACCACCACTAAAGTTTAGGTTTTAAACATTTTTACTAGCTTGTCTGGTGATTTTTTTCCTAGAATTTCTACCAGGGTTTTTTAATATATAAAAAATGTTTTAACCTTTACAAATTTATACATGAATTTTTTATGCTATATGTGTCACGTATAACTATTACACAGATCTAAGAAAATCATTGAAAGGTAACCATGCTGCGGCAGAAGTATTTTTGTATTTATTTTGTGCGGTTTTATACACAGAAACTTAATTATTCATTTATTAATTTAACTTTTTTTTTTTGAGTTGGAGTCTCACTCTTACCCAGACTGGAGTGTAGTGGCTGCTCCCGGCCATTGCAGCCTCGACCTGCTGGGCTCCAGCAATCCTTCCACCTCAGCCTTCCAAGTAGCTGGAACTACAGGCGTGTGCTACCACACCCAGCTGATTTTTGATTTATTGTAAAGATGAGGTCTCGCCAAGTTGCCCAGGCGGGTCTCAAACCCACGGGCCCAGGCAATTCACTCACCTCAGCCTCCCAAAGCGCTGGGATTACAGGCTGAGCCACCAAGCCCAGCTTAATTTAACATTTATTGAATGTCTACTATGTGCCAGGTGTCCTGCATTATAACAGCTAGCATATAAACAGATAACTATTATACTATATAGTCTGAAATAGATTTATGAATAAAGATAAGATGTTTAAAAATTAAAAGCAGAGTTAAAAGAAGGTATATTTAAGTTTAAATGTACCTTAACACATTCAGTATTAAAAAGAAACTTTTAACAGCCTTAACCAACCAAAAATGATATTTTGCTTACTTCATAAAGTAATGTATGCCACAACACTTTAAGTATCCAAACAGAAGACAGATCCTTAATCAGAAATGCTATAGAGAGGATTCATGCAAACCTGTAAAAGGTTTGACAAGTTGACCTGTATGTTTCCTTTTAATGTTGAAATTTTATTCTTTTTTTAAAAAAATAGGTATGACTTGATAATATTTTTATTATATGTTATGATGAACAGCAAATGTAATATGTCTAAGTTAGAAGTATAAAATATTGGAAAATGGAAATTATAAGAAATTCAAGAGAACCAATCAATTGGACATCTACATAATTATAGATAATTCTTCATGATACAGTAACTAATAGGACTATTTTATAAATTATGTAGTATACTTTCCTTCATTTTTAAAGATAAAACTAGCCGGGCTTGGTGACTCAGCCTGTAATCCCGCACTTTGGGAGGCTGAGGTGAGTGGATTGCCTGAGCCCGCGGGTTCGAGACCCACCTGGGCAACTTGGCGAGACCTCATTTCTACAATAAATCAAATATTAGCTGGGCGTGGTAGCGTGCACCTGTAGTTCCAGCTATTCGGAAGGCTGAAGTGGAAGGATCGCCGGAGCCCAGGTTGAGGCTGTGGTGGCCGGGAGCGGCCACTGCACTCCAGTCTGGGCGACGGAGTGAGACTCCAACTTAAAAAAAAAAAAAAAAGATAAAACTACAACAACTAGTAGTAGGCTATATGACTTATATTCTAACACTGGGGGTAGATTTGAAATGTTTAATTTGTCCTCATTCCTCCTCCAAGACTTAGCATAAATTTATATAAACTATAAATATAGACACATATGAGAATATTATATACATATTGTATGTCTATTAACAATACAATTCTAATATATTCCTTACTCTGGTTTTCCATCTCCTGATGAATTTGTAGAGTCTTTTATCTGGATTTTTTTCCTCTTATTTAATCCAAGTATTTTAAAGGACGTGGTTCTAGAGATTTATAATTAAGCATTCTTCAAGGGCATGCAATTTTAGGATACTCTCTTTTCTCCAAGTGTCATGTACTTTTCTACTGGAAAGAAAGGATGGATACTAAAATCTTAAATAACTAGTTAACATACCTGAAGCTAATATCATCAAAAATTTAGGATCCATTAAAAAGTTTACCTGATAGCCGGGCTCGGTGGCTCAGCCTGTAATCCCGCGCCTTTGGGAGGCTGAGGTGAGTGGATTGCCTGAGCCCGCGGGTTCAAGACCCGCCTGGGCAGCGAGACCTCATCTCTACAATAAATCAAAAAATCAGCCGGGCGTAGTAGCACATGCCTGTAATTCCGGCTAATCAGAAGGCTGAGGCGAAAGGATCGCCGGAGCCCAGCAGGTCGAGGCTGCGTGGCCGGGAGCGGCCACTGCACTCCAGTCTGGGCGACAGAGTGAGACTCCAACTCAAAAAAAAAAAAAAAAGTTTACCTGATAATTCAGGTAATGAATGGTTCCTTATTTGTTGATTATATTTCTAGGTGTGAGGATTTGATATACACTAATGTTCTTCTACATTTGACCATACCTTTCAAATATTTTACCTGTCAGTAATTTAGGGACTAATTATTAGAAGAAAAATATTTCCTAATTCCTCCATTTTACTATTTTGTCCAAAATAGTCAACATTACATGTTATTTTAAAAACTAAAGGTAAAGATGCATTGCAGAAAGTCACAAAAACCTAGAGACTGAAATGTACTAGATAAGCAATATCAATAATTAAAGAAGATGATCGTCCAAGTTCCTGCATTGTGTGTGTGGCAGGGCAAAGAGACAGAAGTGACAGGCAGACTGCATAAAACTGAACATTTGCCCTGACTAGTGTATTTCCTATGACCTCATTCAGGCTCATGGTTTTTAGGTAGGATTTCTTGTATAACATTGCCAATTCTTCCAATTATGAGGAAAATCCCAAATCTGGATTTTTAGGAGAAATTTCCAGATTTTTAATGATAGCTATTCCAAAAAAAAAAACCAACCAAGCAACACTGCCAGTCCATCAGTTTGTGAACTTTGGTTTAATGTGAATCTAACAGTAACAGGACATTTGATATCAGGATGATCCTAGACTATTGCAGAATTTAACACCTTAGCCACAGTTCTTTCACTTAAATGAGGTAATAAAATGTAGCTAATACTCATATAGCACCTAATATATCACACTGAAATAAATCTCTATATCTATCTACTTACTACCTACCTATCTAATCTTTACAACAGTCATGCAAGTGGGCACTATTCCTATCCCTATTTTATGACTGGGAAAGTTAAGGGGCAAAGTTCAGAGAATGCCAAGGGACAGAAGTGAAGTGACATGCTTGTCGCATAGCTGATAGGCAGCAGGGCAGGATTTAATCCTGAGTCTTTGGCTACACAGTTCATGCTTTTAACCACTGCACTGCTTCAATTGGAGATTTTCTCTGAAGTGCATTAAATACAGAAACTATATTTTATAAAAAAACAAACCTAGCTAAAAAATACTATATTCCGGCAAACATATTCATACCACTCATGAATAAGATAGTCTGGAAAATATAATTTAGAGTTCAAAATGATAAGACTTTTAGATGACTTGGATGGTTTGTTAAAATATTTGACACTAAAATTATCCCATAATTTTGTAGTATACTCTGTTATATATCTCCATCTATTCTCTGTAGCTCTAGTGCCAAACATCTGTTATATAGTAGTAGAATATTGTTGTCTTATTTTTACTCTTTATGAGAAGATTAACAGAAACGATGTCAAAAAGATTGTACTTCTAATTATATGAAATCTGCACAAAAGTCTACACTCAACTCAGACCAATATTAAAATGAGGAATAAGATGGGAGACTCTGTTATATGTCTTCTGTAACCCTGTTGTCAAACATCAGCATTTATTTAATTAGCCACTATTGCAGAAAAGTCTTTTTACTTATGGCATATTCTTTTCTCTGAAACAGTTTTCCCATCTCAGCTGAAAAAAGTGAGTTTCAAAATATTAGTAGTAATAAGCTTCTAAGTAAAAATTTTTCAAACAACTAAAATTACTCTTCTAAGGAAACAGAAAAGGTGTTTAATGACATGCCTTCAGTTTAATTATAATTTTCCCAAAATACAATATCCTAATTTTCAGATGTTGTTTGTATTTCACTGAGAGATGACACTCATAGTATATTTTAGTAAGAGAAAAACTTTAAGACTGCCTATTCTTGATGAGATTGGGCATGTTCAGTGTGGTATGGCCATAGACAAGATTACCTATTTTAGACTGCAAGGAAATCTGGTAGCCTAGAAAGATGATGCTAAACTAGTATTAGACTAGCTCTAAGACAAAACTTCCAGCATGAACTACTGACATTTCTGCTTCTGCCCTCTTACGTCCCATTCTGATTGCCTGGTTTGATCCATGGACCCACTTTTTTTTGTGATATGCTTGGCAAAAACTGTCTATAAATGAGAGAAAAAAAGAAGTATGTTAGTGGAGAAAATCTGAAATATGTTAACTAGTCCTAAACTTTCCACAGTAACTTTGAGGACCTCAAAATAAGCAGTTTGTATAATATATGTATGTGCAATAAATAGCATGATTCAAAACAAAAGTGTCCCGTTCATTCATTAAGGTAAGTTCTATAAACAATGTTGATAATGGCTAATAACAAGTATTATAAAAACTATATACAAAATTTGTAAATATATAACTATACAGAGCTATTTAGACTGCCAATTTTATGAGGATAGAGTCTATGTGCATTTTCTTTATTTCTATGTTATTTGGGTTAACACAGTGTCTGATCTATAAAATATTTGTTGAGTGACTATCTGATATATGAAATAAATATTCCATCTATATAGTTGAAAAAATTACTGATACATAATCTAACTAATACATCCTTTAAAAGAGAATCTAAGTTAGAATAGGCTCCATGCCGCCAAGGAAGCCTAATAAAGCAGTACAAAATAATCAACAGGAGCAGTGCATCAATCAGAGGAGGTCTGATCATGATTAAATAAGAGCATTTTTAAAACCTCGAATTTCCGTTCCTAAGAAGAATTTAAAGCAGCTGTTCATCACTAGCACAATGCCTGCCTCAAGAAAGGCAAATCATGGCAGCAGTAAAACTATTGCTCCAAGACCTCGAAGTTGATATGACCTTTAAAAAAAAAGTAAAAAATCCAAAGGGATAATTTTACATTTTCATATTGCACTGCAGACAAAAAGAATTTGTATTCGAATGTTAGGGCCTCTGTTTTTAAACATGAAGCTGAGGTGTTTCCCTTAGAAGCAAAGGTCTTAGGGGACATGTCTGTCACAGCAGTTATTTTCTGTTTTACTTGTTGGCAAACTTACATTTCAAAACAACAACAAAAACGAGCCTTCCTAGCTCCCTGTAAACCAAGGAGGTAGAAACGAAAAATATTTCAAAGCAAGAAAGCAAACAGACTGTGAGGACTGAAACTCAGACCAAAGGCATCTGCTCTCCAACTCACACTCCCCACAACCGCCCAGCCTTCTTACAATCTTACAGATTTTCCTCAGAGATGTTGCCATTTTAGCTTTGTTTTTCCCTAAGTTCTGGCAATACCCATCACTGCAGGCAAGGCAGCAAAGCCACTAGCTGAATCCAAACCGGAAAACAGAAAAGCTGTTCTGTCTTTTCTTCCCTGCCACTCCATTACTAATTTATTTTTTTATAGTAAAACTCCCGCATTCTATCCAAAATGGCAATCACTGACTTTCAGCATATAATAATTATTTCATTAAGGGCAAAGGATACAGAAATGTTTATAGTCTGCAGGGCTAAAAGATGGACTAGTCGAAATACTGGACAATTTCTCTCCCTGGACTCCCACTTTTTTCAGAGAGAAATCATATTATAAACCAGCTAGTATGTTCCTCCTTTAAAAAAAACACCAAAGCAATCTTTGTTTTCGCTACTTTCTAGTATACCTCCTCCTGAATCCCACCCGATGCAGTGGTTGCCAACACAGCTTCCTGTTCAGTTTTGATAAAAAACAAAAACAAAAAAAAGAGAGGAAAAAAAAGCAAAATAATAGGAAAGAACAAAATGTCTAATGTCATGTAGCCATTGATTATCAATATATCATTTAGAATATAAAAATATTACTAGGAGTTTTCAAAAATATCGGTTTTGAATGTAACCCACACGCAGTGCTTATATCTTTCCCCTTGAAATTTAGAATTAACAGCCCACATAATAAACTCAGGGTTTTGTGTCAAGAAAAACATCTCTATTTATATGAGTACAAAGAGAAGAACAGGAAATCCGCCTGTATTCATGGGTCACTTGTGCCTTACAAATATTTCTCTCTATGATTTACTATGTTTTGCTTCACATGCATAGTTGAAGTTGAAACCAGTCTTTAGATGATATTATAGAGAAAATCAGATCCTATAGATAAAGCGTTTCCATATCATTTGAATGTAACATGTTCCATGTATATGCTATGTTAAAACTAAGTTCAAGTGCCATTTAATGTATATTTCTTGAAAATTTAATCTAATTAAATAAGTATTTCTGTAGTGTTGATATTGTGCTTGGCATGAGGAAACACTGAGGCACCCACAACCTAGTGACATCACAGCCTACTGAGTAGAAACAACTGTTAAAATACTAAAACAGAGGTAGAAAGAAGATTCTGTGGAAATCACAGAGGGGGTACTTGACTCAGTCATTCAACAGAGAATTCTTCAAGAATGAGGTCATAACCACCAAAATAAATAAATTAATGAACAAAAGTACAATGTGAGCAAGTAATTAAAATAAATATGGTATGATATGGAGCAGCAAGAGACTGGGGTGCAAAGTAGGGATAAATAGCCAGAAGGTAAGGTTAAGATTAGATTATTAAATAAACATCACTTGAACTCCAAGAAGGTACCTAGCATTGGGTCATGAGGATGCTGCAAGCAATTCAGAGTTATCAAAAGTTATTAAGTTAAGAAGTGTCATGACCAAAAGACACATTATGGTAAACTCCATAATGCAGTAGCTGCCCTAAGCTAAAAATAATAATAATAATAATACTTTTTTGCCTACTAAATAACAGCCAATTTGGGAGTTTAGGGTCCTCCCTAGTCTAAGTGTTTTATATCCTATATCTTAGTCACACAAGATTCTTTCCATGTTCAAAGCTGATCATGATTACATCATTTTATTCATGCTGGTACTCAATTGGGAATGCTCTTTTAACCTATACTGGGTCCTCTAGAAGCCTATACAAATTCCAGGTGCCAGTTCAAAAGGCACCACCTTCACAGAAACTTCTTCTGTCTTTACAGTTTGAATTTATTTTTTCTATCTTAGTGCTTCCATGGCATTTTGTGGATATCTATTGAAGTCATCATACAATGTGATCTTGTGAAGTTTACAAAAACATTTCTACCATTCAAATGAAGGATGAGTAGGTAGAATTTTTGTCACTGTTTTCCACAAAAAAGGATGAGTAGGTAGAATTTTTGTCACTGTTTTCCAAAAACAGTTTTGCACTTAGTAAACATTCAATAAATATTTACTGAATTGCACCAAGATAAAATATTGAAGTATGTTTGAATAGTTTTTAAGTTATCTTAAAAATTTATGAATGCTACATAAATATCAAAAATCTCAAATGGATCACACCACTGCATTCCTACTTGGATGGCAGAGTAAGAACTAGTCACTAAAAAACAAAAGCAAAAACAAAAACAACCCTCATGATTTTTTGTATTTATTTATTTATTTTTTGAGTTGGAGTCTCACTCTGTCGCCCAGACTGGAGTGCAGTGGCCGCTCCCGGTCACCGCAGTCTCGACCTGCTGGGCTCCAGCAATCCTTCCGCCTCAGCCTTCCAAGTAGCTGGAACTACAGGCACGTGCTACCACACTCGGCTAATTTTTTTGATTTATTGTAGAGATGAGGTCTCGCCAAGTTGCCCAGGTGGGTCTCAAACCCATGGGCTCAGGCAATCCACTCACCTTAACCTCCCAAAGCACGGGATTACAGGCTGAGCCACCAAGCCCGGCCATACTCATGAATTTAATATCAGAGATGAAGTCACGTAAAGAGTAAGACTCCAACTCAAAAATATATATAAATATATATAATAAAAGAGTATAGCATAGCACAACCAACTAGAATAAAAGTTGGCTATCAACAACCAATACAGTCAAACTGGTTACAGCTTCTAGGTATCAGCCCTACAGGCTGCAGTGAAGATGGGCTCAGTAAGGGAAGTAACATGCTATGGTTTTCTATATCCATAATCAATGTGATATTTCCAAGATACTGGGGTGACTTGATATTTAACTGCTAACCATCTCATATTTCTTTATAATTTGTTATTAAATTTGGTTGAATCTGGAGTGGTATTCCCCACCCTTACATTTATAGACTCTCTTTATATAGCCATTTCAATTTTGTATTTAATGGTACGTCTTCCAAGAGAGAAAATGGGCATTATAAGAAGAAAGTTTCTCTCAACAAATACATTAAGGGAAATTTATTTCCTTATGGTAAGACTTCTCAGAGTGTGCAATATGTATACTGGGAGGAGAAAAAAGTAAGCTGTGATTTTCAGACAAGGAATCATCTACATGGGAAGAGCAAGTATTATAAGGATATAACAATATAACATGTTCCAATGAGGACAACTGAACTTAAGGATGTGTTTAGTACATTCAAAATTCTATATTTTTTTCTGAATAATATTTTCTTTGTTTTAAAGAATTATCACATACATTTTTGGTCCACTTTGATGATAGATTTGAGTAATATCTTTTTAATAGTGTCAAACAGTACATGGGCAAGGTCTCCCATGAGTTCTGCTTGTTAGGTTACAATGATCTACATGGGAAAAGCCTTTGAGAAGCACAATTCTCAAAAATTTAGACTGTAAGGTTCACCAATATCAGGAGACAGTGAAATGCCAAGAAGCCTATTCCAAAGAGGACTTGAAACAGATCTGCATAAGTTGATAGAATAAAGAACTTTTTGTTATATGACACAAAGAACCTCACAATTCTTCTGTCATCTCTAGTGCAAAAAGAAAAAAGAAAAGAAAAGAAAGAAAAAGAAAAAAGGATCTGCCAATACAAGTAAAAAAAGAAAACGAGAACAACCACAATTAGAGAACTTCATTTTAAAAACTGGACATTCCTTGTTTTGCTTGTCCAAAAGGATTGTAGTCTGGGTTGTATATACCAACTTTATCAACAATTCTTTTACATTAGCAAAGTTCCTTTCCACTGCCCCTAATCATTATAGCATTTATTCAAATTCACCTAAAATAAATTGCATAACCTTTTGGGGGAAGGGTTTTGTTCTCTGATAACTTCTATTCCTGAGAGAAAGAAGGGTCATCCTTTCCACTGGAAGCATATCACTTCTGTGAAGGATTTACTAAAGGTACTTTCATTTTTTATCACCTTCTCTGCTTGCCTCCAAGTTGGCACTGCTTTTTTTTTCTTTTTTCTTTATTATAAAGTTGTGGGGTGCAATACAGGGTTAGGTATACAAACGTTGATTATGCAGGGATCCTTGTTGATGAGGTATACCCTTCCCTCCCTAGCAGTTTCCTTCAACTGCCAATCCCATATCCCTCCCCCGACAGTTTCCCACTACTGAAGTTGGCACTTCTTTTACTTTTTCTCTCTCATCTTTCTCTTCTTCTTTCATTCTCACTTTTTATGCATACATAGATATATGCATATATACATACATATAAGTAGGGCTACAAAATTCAAGATCTGAGACACAATACTTTTCATAATTAATAGAAAATGATGATTATCATCACATATAGTTAATTTAATTGTTCTGTTTATCTCACAAGGCTATGTAATACCCAAACATATCTCCATCATAGTTTAAGAACAAATTATATTGTCTCTATTTTGTTCCAATTTTTTAAAAAATATTTTAAAATCCATCTTGAACAAATATGCAAAGCAGTACTTCTGTTTGATTGTACTTTGTCTTTAAGAACCATTGGCAGTCTTCTGTGACTTATACTTTAGAAGTCATGAGTCAGATCAAATTCAATTTACACCTTTCAATGTCTTGATACCTAATGTTCTGCAAAATGTAGAGGTCCTCCCAAAGGCCCAGAGAAGCTCACCTTGAAATTCACTTATATATGTTCTTTTGAGACGTGTCTATTCATATCTTTTGCCCACTTTTTAATAGGGCTGTTTCTGTTTTTTTTTTTTTCTTTTTGGCACATTGGAATTCCTTGTAGATCCTGGATGTTAGGCCTTTGTCAGATATACGGTGGCAAATATTTTTTCCCATTCTGTGGGGTGTCTCCCCACTCTCTGGATGGTGTCTTTTGCTTTGGACCATGAACATTTACCATAACACTATAAGAAAGGGATTGGCAGAAGTGGGAAACTGCCAGGGGAGGGAGGGAGGAAGGGCACACAACATCAATATGGGTACCTGATTTCAAACCAGGAGAGGCAGAGACCAAAGGGAGATCCAAACTTTACCCATACAATGATCACTTGTATACCTAATTCTAAATTGTACCCCACACCTTTAAAATAAAATAAAAATAAGAAATTCGCTTGTTTCCAAAAGGGCATTACATCTTCCAGAGCCCAAAAGATTTAGTATCCATTAGACGGCTATTGAATACACTCTCAAGTAATAAGAGCATCAAGAAGCAACTGGGGAGGGTGAAACCAGAGCATCTAGCAGTCATGGAGCTTCCCAGTGAAAATCTGTTGGGCCAATGAGTTAGGACACTGGATTACAGCATGGCTCCCAGGAGAAATAGAGTAACAAAGCCTGAAGGAAAGCAAAATCAGTCCAGAGAACATTATAAAGGAAAAGTCAGAAGTCTCAGTAGGGCCAGGTACCAGGAAAAACAGCGCCTGCAGTGAATCCAGGCAGCCAAGAAAATCGAGATCTCAGAGATTTGATATCTATTAGCAGAGGGCCTTTTTTGGGGGGCAGAAATGTAGATTTCCCTTTGTAGCCTTAATGTTGTTCAGTACTTATGTGTGGCCAAGGAATTTTATGGGAATCGACAAAGTCACACTTTAATTGAAATAAAACATTTAATATTAATGCCCAACAAACTGACATTGGGAAGATGAATAAAACTTTTTTCCTTTAGTATAATGAGACATCTGCAATGTGATGCATTTTGATTCATTGTTAAGTTGAAATAGGCAAAGTATAGAAAATTATACATTTATTATAAAACAATACAAACACTTTTTAAAATTTTTCATTATTCATCCCATATACAAAATACTCATTTATGGATAAGGAAATTAATGTTGATTGCTTTTGTGCAGAGTAGGACATATACCATTTTTTAATTTCCTGGCTTTTAATTTTTAAAAGTTATAGCTAATAAGTAAAAATGTGCACCCTTAAAAATCAGGAACTGGTTGGGCTTGGTGGCTCAGCCTGTAATACCAGCACTTTGGGAAGCCGAGGTGAGCTGACTGCCTGAGTCCATGGGTTCAAGATCAGCCCAGGCAACTTGGCGAGACCTTGTCTCTACAATAGATAAAAAAAAATCCGGCCAGGCGTGGCAGCGCACACCTGTAGTTCCAGTTACTTGGAAGGCTGAGGTGGAAGGATCGCTGGAGTCCAGCAGGTCGATGCTGGGGTGGTCGTGAGTGTGCCACTGCACTCCAGCCTAGGCAACAGAGTGAGACTCCAACTAATAAAAAAAAAAAATTAAGAACCTAAAAGAAAATTGCCAATTGTATAAGTGTTTGATTTCTACTATCTAGTACTGTGTTAAAACTGCCAATTCATAATCAATTAGCTATTGTTAATTTATGTCAAATGAATACAATTACTAAACTATTATCCAAGTAGAAATTAAAATAAAATAAGTGGCTTTTCTGGTAATCTTTTTTAAAAATATGCCTTTAAAAAAACAAAACTAAAGTACAGAAAAGGCTCAACATTAAAAATGCAGTAGTATTTCAAACACTTGTAGAAATTCAAAGTGGAACAATTAGCAGAGAATTTGAATCATCCTGTATAGAGCAACTCCTTAAATAACAATGGCCCATTTCCCCCCAGTATGAATTATTCCCACATTAAAATCTGTCAATCTAAGCAGATATAACATCTTAAATTATGTTATGCTGTGAAAAAAGTTATATACTGAATAATGATATAAATGAAAAATAATAAAACAAACAAAAGCAAAACTATCTGTCAAGAAACTGTTAAAAAGGGTAATGTTGTTTCATTCACCTCCTACTCTTATTTTTTTCCTTAATAAAAAAATTTTGTGCTGTGAGCTAAATAATACCAGACAGCCAATTAAATTCAGGGGTCTTCAAAGTATGAGTCAAAGTTCATCCATCATGGGGCTAGCTTTTATCTGAACATTTGACAATAAGTATCCAGTAAAGAGAAAGTGAAAATGAACCTTTTAACTGTTAAAATTATTTAATCCATTATCAAAGGAAAAAAAAAGCCTTTCAAACAAAACAAAATTCAACTGGTCTTAAGTAAGCTTACAACAAAGAATATAATTAAATAGCATACATAAGGAAAAGTATAATCTATACTTGTACAATGATTCCTAATTTTTATAAACATGACTATTTTTACTTGAAGATATCTAATACCTTTGAAAACAATTTTGGAACTACTATTTTTGGGACTTAATATGACAGCTTGTATTAAATCAACAGAAAAATGTGATATTTTGAAATTCTGTAGTTCAAAAAAAGCATTGAAGTTTATCAGACTCCATCAATGAAGAGGATAATAGCAACTTAACAGTTTAATCAAATTAAACTCTTTAGTGTTTTCATTTAATAAAAGGGGGCAATCAACAGGCTGCTCAAAACCAAAGCTCCACTACAATTTCTCCACTCATCCTCATTCTGACCACACAACGTCCCTTTTCAATTCAAACCTGCATTCTGGCACTCCCTTTCTCACCCCTCACAAACCATAGTGGAATGAAGGGCATTAAAAGTAAGTAAACAACCAATAAATGTAACTATGTTACTGAGTCATGTGGGGAGGAGGGAGACATGCAGAGAAAATCGCTAAGTTGTTCACATTGGTAAAGCAGACTTTGTTCTACAAACTTTCCAAGAACATTGGTCGAGTGCTTCATTTTTAATTCATTCAAATCCATTTAAAATTTACCTGAGTGCAGCGATTTGGCTAGGTTATGCTTTGCTCTCATAAATGCCATTTTTATTAACACACCAAGGAAAAATATAAATATGCTTCACTTGTTATTCTGACTTGTGTTTTGAAGATTAGACACATGTAAACCTAAAAAAGAAAGCTTGTATATATTTACAGGAGAAGGAGGATGAAGGAGGATGAAAGGTGAAGGAAACTTGCAACACAGAATCGTGGCACAGTTACATCTACAAAATAAATTAAGGACCTCCAGTGTGGTTATACCGGTGTTATCAGTTCTTAGTACAACTCGACTCCTCTGATAATACAGTCAACATTTATTGAGTACTTAAAATGTCAAAAAGACAGATCTTAGTTGTCCATATTTGCTTTTAATCCTCAAAACAACCCTATGAGGTAGGTACTATTATTATCTCTAGAAGCTAGCAGTGTCTATCACATACAAGATATTCAATAAATATTTCATGAGGGAATGCACAAACATTTTCCTACTGCTTTAAAAGGTTGTTCTAACTTCCAAGTGCCATTCAGGAATCCCCATTAGGTACTACACATATTGACAATTCACCATTCATAATAATAATAGTTAATATGTATTTAATGCATTACTATATTCTTGCTCCAATTTTAAACAGTTTACATCAATACATGCAATTGCTTAATAGTCACACAAATTCCATTTTACACAGAGGAAATAGAATTCAGAGAGCTTAAGTAACTAACTTGACATGAAACAGCTATTGAAACGTCTAGCCAGAATCTGAACACAGGCATCTGACTTTAGAGTCCATGTTGTACATTATATCTAAATAGGAGTAATTTTCAAGCCGATAAATTATCAATTTAAATAGAAAGATGTGATATAAAGTGGAGAACAGGAAAATTTTGGTAACAAAAGTATCACTCTACAGATCTTGAAATATATGTCTTAAGTAGTAGAGCAGTAGAGTTAACATAGAGAACAGCATGTACTTGCTTCCATTTTTTTCAAAATTTTAAAACTAATTTGGAAACTTTAAACAAGACTGTTTGTGATTTTCAATTTGTGAGAATGGTGAATGAAGAATGAGGGAAAAAGTTGAATCTGCTTTAATTGAGGTAGTTGATACCTAGCATTTTTTAATAAACAGCAAACACTATAGTTCTAAATATGAACTTTAACAAAATATGCCTTTCTATATGGTGCCACACTATTACACAGACTTTGTAATAAGTATTTTTAGGTTACCTGCAAAAAATGTAGTGTTTATTATTATCTTCAGAGTTGACTTTATGGATAAGTTATGATGGTTTCTTGGACTAAGGAAGCTCTATTTCCTCAACCAAGATCAACTAGCTCTATGCAAGACAAATCAGCATAGCTCAGATTAGCTTTCTGATTACAGACAGATTAGATCTCTTAAAATCTAAGCCAAAAAAAGTCTCCATAAATCTGGTACACCAAAATCTGAACCCACTTCTTACAGATCTAATGATAATCTTAAGATATATAAGCAAGAACAATGGTCCAATATCTTTATTAAAAGTTCTATATTGAATCTAAGTCTAATTATGAGGATACAATCAAATCCAGACTGAGCCATCACATGAGATAAGTGGCCTGCACTTTCCAAAAGTGTTGATGTCAACATCAAGGCATAGGGATGGAAGGGTACTATTTACAATTTATGAAGACCAAGACAGACGTGACAACTAAATACAATACCTAATGCTTGACTTGATCATTAATGTTTCAAAAAAAAGTAATAAAAGGCATTAATGGGACAGTGTGGATATGGACTGTATGTCAAATATCATTACTGCATTAATGTGAACATTCTTAGATATGCAGATGTTATTGTGATTATATAAGATAATGTCCTAGTTCTTAGAAGGGTTAGACTCAACTTACGTTCAAGTAAATCAGAAAAAGACAGAAAGAAAGAAAGAAGGAAGGAAGGAAGGAAGGAAGGAAGGAAGGAAGGAAGGAAGGAAGGAAGGAAAGAGGCCGCGCAAGGTGGCTCACACTTAAATCCCAGCACTTTGAGAGGCCGAGGCAGGAGGATAGCTTGCGGTCCAGAGTTGGAGACCGGCCTGGGCAATATAGTGAGACCCCCATCTCTACAAAAAATACAAAAAAAAAAAAAATTAGCCCGGCGAGGTGTTGTGCACCTGTAGTCCCAACTACTTGGAAGGCTGAGGCAGGAGGATCACTTGAGCCCAGAAGTTGAGATTACAGTGAGCTATAATTATGCTACTGTACTCCAGTTTGGACAAAAGAGCAAGATCTTGTCTCAAAAAAGGAAAAGAAAAATAGAGATAAAGTGAAGGGGCAAAGTTAATAGTAAAAAGTATATGGATTTTCACTGTATCACTCATCTTTTCTATATGTAAGGAGTTTTTGGAAATATACAAAAGGAGAAAATTGAAGGGCTCTGTAACATTTTAGACAACCAGGATGCTTTTTTGTTATAGCAAATGTAAAAGAAAACATCTATGGGCTGATGACTTAGATTGCCATCAAGTACCTAAATGTTGCTTATAAATGGCAATTCTAAAATAATTATGCCAAAATCAAAACAATCAGTTGTGAAGGCAAGCTTTAGTTTGCAAATGAACAAGTGACATATTTAAATAATATTATCATATTAATAAAGTGATAAATTATGAAATGTCTTTTAGTTCTTCACTCTTTCCTACATTAACCACCCCTATTTCTCTAATTCATATTGATGTGTACTTTTGTCCTGCCAGAAAAATTACAGTAGTCCCCACTTATCTGTGGTTTTTGCTTTCTACAATCTCAGTTACCCACAGTAAACCTCAGTCCAAAAATATTAAATGGAAAATTATAGGAATAAACAATTCATAAGTTTTAAGTTGAGTTCTGTTCTGAGTAGCATGATAAAATCTCGGGTTGTCCTACTAAGGTACACCCACTTATTAGTAGCCATTTCTACCCTGGTATATGCTACCCATTTGGTAGCCGTTTCAGTTATCAGATTGAAATATATATATACTATATAGCAGCAGTCCCCAACCTTTTTGGCATCAGGAACTGGTTTTGTGGAAGATAGTTTGTCCATGGAGGGGCAGGGGGTATCAGCAGGCATTAGATGCTCATAAGGAACACACAACCTGAATCCCTCACATGCACAGTTCATTAGATTCTTGAGAATCTAATGCCACCACTGGTCTGACAGAAAATGGAGCTCCTCTTGCCCACCACTCACCTCCTGCTGTGTGGCCTGGTTCCTAATAGGCCACAGACTAGTACTAGTCCATGTCCCAGGGGTCAGGGAACCCTGCTATATAGAGTTTGATACCACCCACAGTTTCAGGCATTCACTGGGAATTTTAAAACCTACTGCTCACAGATGGGGCCGTACTGGTATTCACACAGTAAGCATTCACTAAATATTTTTAAATAGAAATATTTCTGTGTCTACATCACTCTAAATATAAATGTACAACTAAATCATATGAAAGTATGTACAATTGCCTTATCTGTTAATTTAATTAATTCATTTATTTGATTTAGGATAACTTTTAAAATTAAGTCAACCTGGAGAGCCCAATGAGAAGCAGTATTGCTCAAAATCTATAGAAACAACTTATGCATCAGAAAGGACAATAAATATTGTAAAGTTTTAACATACTGCAAAAGAATATTACTCCTGCTCTGTTGTACTATGCCCACCACCAGGTTCTCACTACGAGACTCTTCAGGTACTTGAGCAGACCCAAAAGTGCTACTTGAGGAAAATTCTTGCTGTGTCTCTATGTACTCCTAAGCCTGAAATAAATTTAAGGACAGAGGTGGGAGTGCCCTCAGTCTAGGCAAGAATACAACTCAGTCAAGAACTGATTGTTCCTCATCTCTTAGCAACAGCCTGGATGTAACAACTGTTATTTAAAGGAGATAGTTTAAGGGACTTGTTAGCCTTTTCTTAGATCTCTGCCTGTATCCTTTCACCAAGAAATCTACATACCTGGCAAACATTAGTTTAGCTACTTATAGAAATGCCTTCTTCCACTAAGTTAGTTATCATTCAATATTCTTTTTCTTATCTGGTCTCTACTAAAAATGGCAATGTGAACAATGCCTCTGAATTTTCTGTAATACTTGTATTGAAGATGATTTTCAGATTTGTAAAGTAAATTACTCCCTCATATATCAGAGCCCCAAAAAACAATTGTAATTACCAATACAATAGTGAATTTCTTTTTTTAGCAGAAAATAATAACTATATACCTCTTAAGAGTCAGGTAACACAGAATATTCTCAGCCAGGGTTTTAGTTTTAGAAATAATTATCTACATTTCATTTTAAACACATATGCACACATATATATAAAATATATATATATATTTATATATACACACACACATACACATACATACATATAAAATATTCATGTCATTTCTATATTATATATACATTATATTCATGTCATTTTATATATACATAAAATTTATATATAATATGTACAATATTTTTGTATGTTATACAATATGTACATATATAATCTATATATGTATATTTATAAAATGTATTTATATCACAAATATATGTACAATATATAAAATACAAGTGGTTACATGACACGAATCTTTTATTTTAAATATTTTTTCATAATTTTAGGAAGCAAGTGTTCTAACAAATCTTGTACAAACCACTGGCTTCAACACAACTTACTAATTATATATCCACATACAGTACAAAGTTACCTGCCATATTATGTGGAAAATTCTTGGAACTCTTTCTAAATGATTAAAATCTGTTAAAGAAAAATAATAATGTACATTTTCTGGACATGCTAAGTTACATATAATTTATTTAAGCAGTAAAATGGCCTATAATCTGGGAATTATTATAATACCCATTTCACAGATGAAGAAATTAAGGCATGAAGCATTTATATAACTTGTAAAAAAAGATCACATAACTAATAAAAGGTAGAGCTATAAAATAAATTTAAGCAGTCTGACTCTAAAGCCCACCTGTAACCACCAAGTGAGATGGCTTCTCCTTAGTGAAGTACCAAGAAAGTATCAGAAGCCTCAGATATATCTACATGTGGAACAACACTTTAAAGATCATAACTTAAAAACAGATTCATGGATCACTTCTGTGTATACATCTATAACCCACACTAATATATATTAATCTAGCAGAAAAACTGAAAAAATCCAGTGACCTACAACCAAGAGGTTCATTTTCATTTCAAGTGCCTTATTACTCCATGAATTTGCAATCATATTACCAGTCACATTATTTTATTATCATTATTGAGTTTTTTTACTCAAAATGGCCAACCCTTCCTGCTACCCAATAAAATTAGTACGTCATGGCTACAAATTAGATTATAGGGTTAATATATTAATTATACTATTATTTATCAATTCATCACAAACTTTTTCATATCAATATTACCATATGAGATGTGAACACCGAAATACTTAAAAATTACTATACTGTAAGGAGGCTTTCTGTCCACTGAGCTAGGAAAAACTATTCAGAAAAACTCTGAGCAAAGATACTACCTGTCTGTAAAGATAATATTTCAATAGATGGCTCACTATAAAGGACTTAAGCAAGAGATACTGAAGAAATATTACATAGTTACACTTCTCCAAGTCAGGACTTTCCATCTATATGTGTGACGGAAGTCAGTATATGTCAAAAATAGTCCCAAGTAGCCATCACAGAGAAACCTTTTACATAAGTATTCATATATCTGGATATCCACCACCTAAGCATGTCACCTTGTGCCATGAATGAATTAATTCATTTAGAAGAGAAAAAAATAGAGGTTTATATCACAGTCTTTGTATGTCATTTATATTGTCTGTATTTTCAATATTTACTCAGCATCTAAAATAATGCTTGGCATAATAGAGATTTAAAATATATTGTTGAATTAATAAAGACATTTCTGCCACTAAAATAAATAATAGATTATAAGGTTATGGAAGTACTTTATTATCTAGAACAATACATAGTGTGATGACTAGAAGTGATTGTTAGGGTTAGTCTGTCTGAGTTTGTATAATAAGTTGCTCTACTACTTATTACCTGCGATAAATAAGGCAACTCTTTCACTATGTTTCATTTTCATTTGTGAAATGGGGATAAAAAAATAAGATTATTGTAAGACTAGAGTAAAATAATGCATATAAAGCAATTTATAACAGAGTCTGGCACATAATAAGTACATACTGAATGTTAGCTCTATCTTTATATCTATCTCTTCTATAAGTATATCTCCATATGTGTAGTGAAAGTTTGGATCACATCTTGCGGGTCAATTTAAGAAACTGTGTGTAGCATCAGCTGGGATACAGAAGCTGAAGGTATTCTTACCAACCACAAACGTCTTTAAAACTCAGTGGAGATGTTCAAGATACACATAGTGACATTTGAAAAAAGTAAGTCTCATTTGCCCATTTCAAACATATAATCTCTAGAATAATTTATGTAACCCATAAATGAACATTTTCCTTTCCACTGTAACTCCATGGAAGTTTGAAGAAAGTGACAGTACGTATCAGGTAAATAATATTCGCAACTATTCAAGTGAGTGTTACTACTATGGTTTTTTAAAAAGTGATAAAATTTCATCTTCTTGTTAAGCTAAGAAGAAATACAGTTAATAAAAACTTAAATATTTCTGACTCATTGCTATCCTACTGAGCTGTGAACTACTAGAATATAGATAAAGAAGTTTTCATCTTCCTTCATCCACAGAAAGATATAAAGCAGCATCATCCAATAGAAATATATTGATGTCCAATAGAAATATACATGAGAGCCACAAATATGAGTGACTCATATAATATTAAATTTTTATGTTCATTTTAAAATAAAGTTATATCACTTCTTTTTACTTTAATGTGGCTACACAGCAAAAACTTCAAAAGAAACAGGTGAAAATAATTGTAATAATACATTGTATTTATGCCTATACATCCAAATGTCATGTCAATATATAATCACCATTTTAAAATTTAGTAAGATATTTTACATTCTTTCTTTCAACATAAGTCTTTGAAATCCAGTGTGTATTTTATACTTGCAGCACATCTCCATACAGATTAGTCACATTTCAGGTCCTCAATAATGACATGTGAGTAGCAGCTACAAAATTGGAAAGAAGCATAAATATAGAGGAATTCTGAAACTATTTCTTTATACTTTCCCAAATCACATACTTCATCAAGAGCTGAAAAGGTCTCAATAAATATTTGGCAATTTATACAACCTAGACAAATAACTAAGCTAACACATTCTAACAGCTCAATTTTCCTAATATTTAAAAACGTAAAATATATTTTGGCTAAAGAAAATACAATAAGTAAAATTATTACTTAATCAAAAAATTTTTCCTACTACACGCTAAGGAACAGTCTATTACAGCCTTTACCCACTATTCTACAAATTTAAAAGTCTCTAGCATATAATATTTACCAATATTTTTCTATTGAGCATTTTGGGATTTTTTTTCCTCACCTTTAAATAAAGTGGGCCAAATAATTAGATTTCCCTATAGTTTACTATCTATAGCATTATTTTCCTTTACTGAACTAGTGATGAAACTGTACTGCTCTGATTTAATACTATAAATTCAGAACAAATGGGGAAGCATTAAATTCAGAAGTGCTTCTGGACCATTAACTTCCATGCTAATTTGACATGCACCATAGTATTCAGGCAACAGACCTAGGAATATAACCTATTCCTAAAGCAAACAGTATTTTATCTCATAACCATCTGGGGTTCTCATCCTAAGGGCCACTTGCTTAGCGTTGTCTGGCATCATTTAATATCCTGAGATATAGCAGTAAGACCTACTTTATTATTGAAACCCATTCTGCTAGGATAAGAAGACTGACATAGAAGAGATTATGGAGGGAACAAAATTTTGGCTGAGGTCCTTGTTTTCATTATTCAGCTGAAGAAAATCATTGGTTACACACACATGCAAAACCCTATGGTTTTTCTAAGGTACCAATAAAAGTGATACCATTCATAACGTGGACAGTGGTCTCTTTCATATATCGCCTATAGTTGCAAACTTAAGTGCCAAGCAGATGGTTGAAATCTGTTTTGTATAAAATGTGTGCTTTTTTTTCCAACTGTGTTCTTTGTATTCATATTCAGCCTAGGTTTTAGCCATCAAAACACTGGCACTATGTCGATCATTAGCAGCATTTTAGACAACTGGCAACTAAGGTATTCACTGTTCTCCACAAAATGTTCAGCTAATATTTCCCAGATGTATAATTAAGGCAAAAGATCATCTTCTTAAATTGGTATCAGCACTTTGAATGGCTTCTGGCTTTCAACAGATTATATCAGTAAAAAATTTTATATCAAAACTAAGGGTTCTGTTTCTTGGGTGATTTTGTTTGCTTGTTATATAGTTGCCCAAAAAAAGAAATCTATTTTCTCAAGCCTCTACCTAAAGAATATGAAGCTAATGCAAAACCTCTTATGTTGCTTTTACTATGAAAATCTATAATGTACTGGATTTGTATAGATAATACTTTATAATTTAATATTTTCTAGTTTTCAAAATATTTGTACAAATAATACTTTAAGAGTCAATTGTGTATATAGCCTGGTATGTTACCAGAAAATCACTATTTTTGGTTGCTCAACAATTTCTTCTATAAAATGATTTACTGTTGAGATTATGCACAAATAAATGAACTTTAATTTGCACAGCTTAAAGCACAGAACATGCTAAATCAGCAATTTCATTATTTAAATACTTGATATATTGACACTTGCAAAAACAACTATTAGTGTATCTGATAGCTTACATATAAAATAACAAGAGATAAGTTTTTAGTAGTAAGCAGTCAGGGGAAACTATAGTTGCATTGCTGTTATTTAAGTACAAGTTACCTGGGATCAATAATTATAAATACATTGAAAACAATAATTTTATTAACTTTAAACTAAGATATAAGTCAACCAAATTCTTACAGATATTATTTTATATGTTAAAGTAATTTTCAAATATCTATTTTGTTATCAAATAAAAATAATTCTTGTTAAAATGTTGATAATTTTATATTCGCCAAAAATTAAACATAGTTTTAAAAATCTGAAACCAGTGCTTTACATTCAGAGATATCCAAATATTTTTATAAATTTCCATAAGTTTAAGCTGGCTCATTAGCACTGAGTGATAAATAATTTTATACTTATTTTTATGTCCATTTCATAGATGCATGGCTGAAACCCAAAGAATTTAAATGACTTATATATCACAAAGTTTTAATTCTTGATTTAGAAACTGCAGGAACATATGCCAACTTTGTATATAGCTAAATGCTGGATTATAAAATATATTAGCAGTAAGTTGCCCAACTGGATAATTTCCAGATTTTCTTTCTGGTTTAACAGTAGGATATTTACACATTTCTCTCTGGTCCTAGTTCTAAATGTAGTTCTAGTTCAGCAAGGTTTTCTCTCTCTCTTTCTTTCCAACCTTTATAACTATGCAAGGAGAACAAGAGAATAATACCTATTCTTTATTCCTAATTAGAAGTTGCAAGAATAGAATTTAAAACTTTATGACTATGTAAATAATTAATTTTAACACAGAAAATTTCCACTTTATTTCTAACATATGAATTTATATTTTAAACTTGAACTAATTTGTACAAAGATTTCATGATACCATCGACATTTTTTCTAAGTAGTGGATAATATTTAAGGTCCTTAGATATGAAGTCAAAGACTATATTGCTGATGGTATAATTACACTTTATTTTTTCGAACAGTGCATTTTAAAAAAAACCATGCTATCTGCCAAATGTAAGATATTAACAATATGTGATGCTTGTCCTCTCAGATAGTATAGCTTTTTAAAATGCATCTTTCATTGGTTTTTGCTCTACTCTCTTGCCTCATAAGATTTAAAATTCATTTTATTCAAATTGCTAACCAGTCACTACAGTGTAATGCATATCAAGTGGGCTGGACTGATGCTAATTCTAATAGTTATTTAATTTATTTTGAGGAACACTCAAAATCTTTTTGGACTATTTGTTTATTATCTTAGTTGATCTTGCTACTTTCCAGCCTATGACTCTATTTATACATATAAAGATTTATACTGTCCATAGCCCCTATTTATACATATAAAGATGTATACTGTCCATAGCCCTTTGCTGTCTTATCTTTCTGTTTTTCTTTTATCTTATTCTTATAAATAAACTTTTAAGTCTTTGACCTAAAGTGCCTCTCTCATGCTTTTCATATTTCTCTACAGTACCTTGTTCAGTAATTCATATATAACTTATATTTTACAGTATTTGTAATTGTTAAGGATGGAGATCTTATGTCTAAGAGTTTTAAGCACATACAATGTGAATCTTATATTCTGAAACACTTCAAATAGCTCAGAGCAAGCCTGGGCACTTAAACCTAAGTAAGAATTACACATAATACTTATATTGAAACTCCTAAGGTATACCATGTTTGCTTGCTCCTATACAATGACACCTAAATGCCAGGTAAACTGAAGTGATTCTACATGTAAAGGCCGGTTATATGAGATAATCTTCAAACAGTTGCATTAATGCAAGAATTGTGACCACTAGAGTTAGAAGCTGGAGATCTTTCAAATGATGTTCAAAGTGATAAAATTTTAGAGTAAACAGATATCAGAAAATTATCCAGCCTATCTTATTTTTCAGTTGTACACACTAAACACCAAAGAGGTCTCAGTTCGTAAAGAAGAAATAGAACTTGAGAGATTAATATCCAGCTAATAGTACTTTCGACTCTGTTATACACTTCCAAAAAATGTTAGTGAAGATACTAGCAAACATAAAGCTTAACCAGAAAGAGGAAATTATTTTATTCTTTAAAAGAAATACTCAAAATCCACAAAAACTTCATTTGGCATATGCCTTAAGCCTGTAATACTCAACTTTCTTATTATCTCAACTTCTAATTTCAAATATCTCCAAATGTTATTCAAGCATACCTTGATTCACTCAACTTCTTCAATCGAAATTTTCTATTAACTATGCACCACAATACCACCTTCAGGTTTTTATGCTGAAATACTATTATATGCCATTGTAGCACATCACAGGATTTTGTGTTGCAAATAAAAAAATAGGAATTAACTTTGTTTGTATTTCTATTAAATATTTTTTCCTTTCAGGATTTTCTCCCAAAACTGCAGCTTCAGAATCTGGCAAGATTTATTCAAAAGATCAATTTCCCTATAAGTGAAAAAGTTTCTCCTGAATTCGTAACTTTTGTATGTGTATGTATGTATAACTATTACAGTCTCTAAAATAATCCTTCACAAAACTGGTAGTCACTAATTTACTTTTAATTTACTAATAAAAGTCCAACTATGTTACTCTTTCATTTTGGTTCTGTAAATTGCTATCAGGCTCTATCTATATGCTTTTATTTCTCTAGTAGAATTCATTTAAATTATTAAATATTGTTAAACTGCTCATAAGTCAAATTAGATCCATTTTATATATTCAACATGTTAATATTTTTAGAGATAATTATACCACTAATATTTATATTTCATAATCCATAGGGCCCCAAAACAATACCTTTTTCTCTATTTCCCAAATTCTAGCTATGTTTAGGACTGGAAGGAAATAGAAATTCTGTGTTCAGAAATAGCATTCATTGTTATCTTTCTTTTTCCATTCCAAGGTGTTTTGTCTGATTATTGGTACTGTGGATATTGCATTAAAGTTTTCTTTACATCCTTGATGATACTTTGAGAGAGATAACAAAGAATCTGAATCTGATATTGTATATGATGATGGAACTAGTGAATGAATCAGAAATTGTATAGTTTGAGCACCAACTCATTTCTTTCTAATCTAAATAATGGGAATACCATACATCATTCTAACAAATCTTCAACACAGATCTGCTATAGTACAAATAAGTAAAAAGAAAGGAAATATTAACCTTAATTTTATGTGACATCTTCCTGCAACCTCTTTTCAAACATATTATGAAACTCAATAGTAAATTTTAAAAAGGAGGGAAAAAACAAAGGGACACCAGGAGAGGAGTTAAAAAAACAGTCTTTGGACTTTGTAAACTATTACCCAATAAACTCTGGCCCAGGGTAAATAATGCATCCCCCCAAAAAAATGCATTGTAGGCAAACAAATAATACTTCAGCTCTACAATTAGTATAAAAATGTCTTAGAACATTGTCAAGCAACCTATATTAACTGTGAATAAAAAATTAATACCATAAAAAGTATTACTTTTTTCATTTTCTGTTATCTTATATGAAGGCATATTTCTCATTTTCAATGTTGTGTTTCTTTTTTCATTAGGATGCTCTTTTATTAGATAAATGTAAAATTGTTTAAAATTACATGTTGAAGATCATAAGTTAAAGTTCTACAACCAGTGTTTAAACAACTTAGCCCTTTGGTATCTTAATCTCCAATTAATACAGAAACAGAAAACAAAGCCAAAATCAGTTCTAAAGCAAACACTGAATACATTTTGATAAATATGGAACAAAAATATGCCAAGAAAACAGGATTTAGGTCTCCCTCTTCTTTTACTACCACATTCAGAAATTAACAACAGGCAACACAGGCTAACTCTTTCCCATCTTTTCTCAATAATGTTCTGAAGCCCTAAATAAGAGGTCACATCCTTTATGAAATTGCTACTAAGTATCCCAACTATTTTAACTCTCTTACACTGTCAATATCAAAACCGTATAAGGTATTAGCCTTTTTTTATTTTTCTTTGCTGTGGACAGTGAATTCAATTTCTTCATATTACATTTATTCTCAAAGCACCTGATTCTTAGGTTTCAACGTGACATCAATAATTGGAATGGGTGGGTGAGGCAATTGTACACAGAACATAAAGCCTATGCATCTCCATGATGAGAAATATTAAAGCAAAGCCACACATACATTTTTAAGAAAGATCATATCTTCTGTTTTTTAACATTTTCTTTTCTAAAACACACTTTCTTTCAAAGATGTGAAGAGCAGAAATAGAAACGCTGTTACATATGAAAGTTTCAACGGATTTGCTGCCAGCAGCTTTTCTTTATAGTGTTCCTCTTACCTACACTATGTGTTGGCACTGGCAGGTAGCCCTAATTCGTTAGTAGCCAAATTATTTTTGTCCCTGAAGTACGAGAAATCTCCATAGCACATGAATGAGACATGGTTTACTAGTTTACACACATTTTTATAACTCCAAGAAACCAAAACTCATTCACAAATGCTTTCATTTCAGCAAATAGAAGGGCCACATAATACCAGA
Organism: Cephalopachus bancanus; assembly: GCA_027257055.1. Taxonomy (NCBI): domain Eukaryota; kingdom Metazoa; phylum Chordata; class Mammalia; order Primates; family Tarsiidae; genus Cephalopachus; species Cephalopachus bancanus. The sequence goes on along the minus strand of JAPVLO010000009.1, from coordinate 6,987,510 downwards.
GATACCCACTTTGAATTCCTGCTCCCCATTGTCCATGAGAAAACGAAGAGAAAAAAATCTTTCTAACTTCAATAAAGAACTTTGATCCTTAATGTAAGAAAAATAAACAGCTTTCTGTTCACCACACTCCACATTTCATTTAAGTCAAAACATTTCAATACAAGGCATTAAAAAAATGTCATTTAGTAATAAACTTAAATGTCTCCAGTTAAAAATTCACGAAGGCATGGTAAGTTTAGATAATGTAGTTTACAATAACTAGCATCCTCATAGTGTATGATCACCAGCTACACTGACACACTGCCGCACCACCTTCACTAAGTTATAGAGAAAAATAGTAAGAAGAAATAAGCAACACAGAAATAAACACAAAACACAAATGATGAGTCAATTACAGCAGAAAAAATATGATTTTAAGGCAAAACAAAAGAAAATGTATTAACACTCAAGAGCCAAGTGACTACAATGTTACTTAGATAAAAGAAAAAGAGATTTGTAATACAATGAGCCGAGTTTAGGTTTGAATTGATTTAAGGTTTGACACTGATGTCAAATGTCTATGAACATCCACAGCTTTTGTTTTTAATTTTCCTTCTGTCATGGTTTATGGGCAAAAAGTCCTTAAACTACCTTGTAATAGATTAATTACTTTCAAGCTGGGTGACAAAAGGGCATAATGACCGGAAAATGATACAAAAGAAACAGAAAACGCATGTTAACAAGTTTATCAACAAACCTGGGTAATTCTCATGAAGTACAGATTAAGGTTCAGTGGTTCCAAACTGGCAGCATTCAAATTGGGTTCATATTTGGGTTTTTTGTTTTGTTTGTTTTTTTAAACCACCTGTCCTAAAACGACATTGTTTATGCTAATTATCTTTGTTTATGCCACAATTCTGTTTGTTTACTACATTCTTTTAAAATACCATATCCCTATAAACAGTTCTCACCAGAATTCTTCTAAATCTTGTTTCGGTCTGGTCCTTCTCGGCAGCCCACTGAGCAGAATGCAGCTCTACAATGAAGGCGCAAGAGCTGGGAACAACTTTGAGTCTCTGACTCCTCAGGCTGGCAAAGGCAGGGAGTACTGCTGAGGTTTTACTCTTAGGCTCCAAGGGAAAAGGATACTGAATGTGGAGAAATGCAACACCCCCCTATTGGACAAGCAGAACCATACGCCACAGTATCTCCAGAGGAGATGTATGAACTCTCAACTAGTAAGTAAAGAAAAGAATAGATAATACTAAAGGAAAGGAAGAACAGCTTTCAAACTGCAGGAGAAAGCACAGGGGTCAGAATGAATAAAAAACTCTTCTCCTGAACCATTATCAGTCCCTGATTAAAATGAAGGAATATGAGGCATTCTCCTAAAGAATGTCCAAATTTAAATTTTTTCCCGCTCTAGCAATATCACTTGATCCTATGCATCTATACATCTACACATATTTTACATTTAATATAAATGAGAGTGCTATCAATCAAGGAATAGGAAATAAGGACAGAATGAATTAAAAAAGAAAGATTTTGCTATGTTTTAGTGCATTTCTTGTTCAACGAAATTTTTTCACTAGGAAGAAGATCTTTAATGTTTTGGTAATTCTTTGAACATATTTTTATCGGATTGCCATCATCTGAATCAAAGACCTGGCATATTGGAGCTATAAGTGAATTAGTACAAGATGAAAACTTAGATTGGTTTATTTCCCATGCTGTTGGTTAACCTCACTGAAATTATAAATAAATAACAAATTATTAAAGAAAACAAAATCCATCAGTTATACTTATTTAACTAATCTATTTAAAAGGAAGGTATTTAGCCTACATAATGCACATCTGCATTATACAATATACTCATTAGGTAACTGAAAATTGATAGGGGAAAGAACAGACAATAAAAACCAGACTTTACCCATGAATGTAATTTTTCTTTCTAAATGCATTATGAATGTAATCCATATGAAACAGCTTCCAACTCTATGCAGGAGGAATGTGTTTAAGGATTAGGATAGTTCTTATTATTTGCCTCTCATGTATGATGCATACACAAATTTTAGTTAAAAGCTTCCTAAGAACAGGCAAATACTTTTACATATACTTATTATGACTGGGAAACATAAGATAAGAGCACATCAACATATGAAGTAATCAAAATATCAACAGATTTCTATATCAATCAAACCTGCAAAACACTAAGCAGTACACAATGCTACCTGATATTTAACCCTTAATTGTTCTTGGTAATTGGGCAAGTCTCCAGCCAAATCTTCAGGACAGTACTCTAGTGTGAGTGTGACAGAAATATGGTTTATGAACTGCTTCATGCAAGCTGTATTCTAAACCAATGTCTTAGCTCTGTTAGCTTGCATATTTTTCAGATGGTAATTAATGTCTGTAATCAGTTGTAGGCACCTTTTCCTCTATAAAGTAAAAGTAAATGAAAAATAAATAAAATGATCAAAGGTTGATATCAGATAATCCTAAAAACATAATATCAAACTTACAGGTTGGCAATTGCCATTAGGTGATAGAATGCGAACAGGTAACTTTACTTTGATTCACACCTAGAAGATGCCTGCTAACCTGAATGTACTTATCACTCATGAGCACAATGTTTTTTTTTTTTAAAGTTTCTAATTAAGTTAAATAAATCTATCTATGTGATAAATATTTTATTACTATGGTCAAACTTAAGGTAATTGAAATATCACTAATGTCAGAGATATTCTTGCTAGGCTCTAGTAGTAGTTTTTCATGGGCATTTTACAAATTAGTTTGTCACAGTACCTGATGCATATTTTTCTTCAGAAAACACTTAAAAGTTTTCTAATGAGAAAAAATTATTTATTTAGTGAGTATGGCCAGAAAGAAATTTTATGGGAATATAAAATAAATAAGTTGAGTTAATTTAATTGCAGAAGGTTTAGCTCTTGAAGTGGTCCCTTCAGCATCTAGAAAATATGCTATCTGCTGCCTGCACCAATTTGAGAGAAGCAAATAGGTGATACTATAACCTTAATTTGCATCATCACACTACCTTTAATCCCAACTTTTTCTCCTTTCTAGACATTATCAGACTGTCTTCTTAAGCAATCATCTTATACTTGCTATTTGATTAAGTCTCTAACATAAGGCAATTAGAAAGTGTAACAAGTAGGTTAGTCATAAGCTATTACATTACAATCAAGTAGGACAAATATAAAGGAAATAAAATACAGTATTACTGATAAACTACCAAAACTGGCTATTTCATTCATCATAAACAAATATTGAAATTTAAAGCAAATACTTTAAATATTTTAATTCTAGAAATATTAATAGTTGGTGACATTCTCAAAGAAAAACCTCAAGTCACAATTTTTCATTATTAACCTTCAGTTAAAGATATAAATTCACTGACTTATTTAAAAATAATTTTAGGAGATTTCAGCCATTCAGTCTAATGATGCTATTACTAAAATTAACCCATGTTGCCAGCTATGCTTCCTCTAAACAATAAGATATAAAAGACATGTCTAACAAATAATTCTTTAAAGTACACTTTGGCTATTCGCCTCCCACCTGAGTTTCTGTTTTCCAGTAGTCATATAACCAGCACAAAGTGCTTGAAAATAAAAATAAAAGATTTCAAGTTCTTTACTTGTTAGAAACACTGTTCTATTTGCTCTACCTCCTGCACATTTTAACAGACAATGAAATTGTTACTACTTCTTAACTATTTAACAACCGTTTATTAGTCTGAGCGTATTGACAATGTTCATTTATAGGGATGATAACACAGACATACACAAATCAAAAACCACATTTTGGTCCTTATATTTAAGTTTTAAATATTCCTTAAGGTTCAAATAGTCTACAGGTTGGAAAGAATAATAAAAAATAGACAAGACTCTACCAATGAAATTAGAAAAAAAATCACATAAAACTTTTACAACCTATGAACCATAAGCAACTTATATCCTTTAGACAAAAGTTTTCTATTTCAAAATGAAATTTAGAGGTCTTCTTTTTAGATTTGTAAGTTTGAGTGAAAAACTCATCTATGGCAGGTGAACAAATAGAATGAAAATTAAGAGTCAATAGAAATAGCCTACTTATTCAATGAAAGTTTCAAATAGGTAAAAAGCAAAAAAACAAAAAAAATCTGTTTACGCATGATAGTGTAGTTACATCACATTTATCTCCTTTAGAAAATATAAATATTCAATATTGTGTCTGCATGATATACTCTACCATGCATGAGTGACTACAGATACACTCACCCATACAAATTCAATGTAAACAAATAGTAACGATTTACTGAGGTTTCTGTATGTACTACCAATTACAACCACAGGGGAAATTATTAAGAAATTTTATATTCTATAACATTTTTCAAAATTATTTTAGTTTCTGACATTTCTAAAAATGGTGTCCATACCAACAACCCTATTGATTATTACTTGCTTATTTAATTAGCCAGTTAGAAAAGCATGCCTCAGGGTGACAAAAAAAAAAAAAAAAGAAATTCCTACTAGGAAGAAAAAAATGTTAAGAGATTTGAGCATTAGAATAGGAAATGGAAAAGTTTAGTTTAAAAAGAGATAATTGAAAAAATACAAATAAAGTTCACAGCAGGAAGCTTGCCTATATAGAGAAATAGGCTACAGCCTGTTAATATGTAACTACCTTTTTATAAATACAATCTGTTAACAGGCTTACAAATCAGACTCAGAGTTTTATTTGCAAAAAATATAATTAGAATTAAAGAATATTATCATTTAAGTGACACTCTGCGCATGCTAGACTGTTACCAAACCACTACATTAGGCAACAGTATGAATAACTTTAATACCTACATATAAAATGAGGTTACATTTGCAAATAAAAGCTAACTAATTAAAGAGTTAATATATGGAACTTTGAAAAAATTAATTCAAAAGTGTTAAGAAAGCTCATGTATTCACTAGAATCATCTGGTAAGAATGCACTTTACTTTTGAAAAGATGAGGAAATAAAAGAAAGAAGACAGTATTAAAGTATACATGTTGGCTATTTTACTTTTTTCTCTGATCTAATCTGTGACCACATTCAAGCAGTATTTTATTCTCAATACTCTTTTTCTCTTCCATTGCTTCACTTCTAGAATGTTTTAATCTTTGTCCTTTCTTTTTTCGTCTTTTCATATCAAATTCAGTCGTTTGAGCGATGAACAGCTTGACTTAGCATATTTTTAACCAGCTGGTCTAGCACCTAGCTTGCATTGCATAGTCAGATACAACAAATGTTTATACAGAAGGTAGCTTTCATGAAAATGAAAAAAAGCCTGGGTATCATGCATCCTGGCTTTTTTTAGCTTTTTTTTTTAATTCACCATACAGAATACAAAGTTTGAATTCTTTTTAATGGCAAACAAAATTCTATTTATAGTTCAAAAAAATGAACTTATGCTGGGATAAGAACTCAGATTTAAAAATTGCAATGTGTACTTATAGGAACATTAAGAGGGCTAAAATTCTTTCAAAGCCCTGCTTTACTCGCAACAACATCAAATAGAAGGATGTTGCACATACTTCTCCAAACAAGAACAACCTAATTACAAATACACTTATTTCCATCATAGCAAAAGGGAAAAATACCAGTAAATAAAAATTCAATTAAAACACTGCAAAAGTGGACACTAAAACTTAGAAAAGGAGCGGCCCCATTTCCCCTTTTTTCTCCTATTTTTTGACACCTCAAGAATAATCTACAAATATAGCTGTGATGTTAAATTGTCTTTGGGAAGAAAAAAAAAAGACTGCTCTCTTATATCAACAAAAGGTCATGTGCTTTACTGAGCAGCTTCCAAAGTTTTACGGAAGGATCAAATAGGAACTTATAGACTCCCTTTAAACCACCACTAAAACCTTCTGTCACTTAGAAATTACATGAGACAGAGATGCTGAAAATGCTAACACTCTGCACAAAAGCATTTTTAAAAGGTGTAGAAGGGGAGAAAACAATCTATGAAAGAAGAAAGTAAAAGAGTGAATGGGAAAGAGAGGAGCAGCGAGTGGGGGAGAGAGATGCTTAATGTTCATTTAATTTCCTGTTATAGGACGTAACCTAAAAACATTAGCAGAAATCTCAGAGACTTTGCAAATCAGTTCAATTTGGTCCGGGCAACCACAACAAAAATCAGCTAACAAGATTGCAGAAGCCCTAGCTAAAAGCTTCTCTAACAAATACGTTTGAGGGAGCATCTTCCAATGATTTAGAGACTACTATAAAATGGGAGAGTTGTACTTCAATATATCAGGGGGGAAAACTGTACTCACCTTTCAAACTCCTGAGGTAAATCAGGGTCAGTAAGCATGCTGGAAAAGCACAATTTCCCTTTGTCACAGCAGCCACCTATGATCGTCTCCAACTGAACCTGTCAAGTGAGTCCAAACCTTCTAAACCAATTGATTTTCTCTTCTCCTTCTCTTCTCTTCTCTCTCTCTCTCTCTCTCTCTCTCTCTCTCTCTCTCTCTCTCTCTCTCTCTCTCTCTCTGTCTCTCTCTTTCTCCCCCCCCCCTTCCCCTCCTCTCCCTCTCCTAGGACTCCTTGACCAGTCTCTTAAAGGGGTAGCGCACTTCCAGCAGCGGGGTCTGGCCACCCCCCTCACAGAGCCGCGCGCTCCGGCTGCAAGGCACTAGACAACCTCAGGGTGCCTGTCCTTTCCTTTTAATTCTCTCTTCTAGACATCACCGAATGTGAGAAGTCAACTCATTTAACACGTCTCTCGTACTCTCTCTTCTAAATAATAAAAGTCACACACGCACACACACACACACACACACACACACACACACACACACACACACCAGTATGATTCTGTAAAATGCATTTGCTGCTGATTAAAAAATAAGACTGTACAATAACAGAACCCCAATTAAACTGCATTTATTAACTAATTAAAAAAAAGGTAAACGTTAGTAATAGCATTTTTACACAAAGAATTGTTATTCTTCTCATCCCTTTCTAGGCTCTCTCCGTGCGCACACGGAAACACACGCACACACACACTCACACACTCACACACAACAATCAGGCATTGTTCTGAGGGAAGAAAAGCAACTTTGACAGATTGAAATATAGCAGAGGCCCCTTCAAGGAAACCTGTAAACAACTTGTCACTCACTCTGTCGGTCTCACTGTTAGCTGGTGCTTTCCACAAAGTGGTGCGAACGTCCTGGCAACCCAACCAAAGTTTCCTCAGCTCCAAACTCCATAAAACACGATGTGCGATGTGGAGGGGAATAGGTATCCACATGCCAGAATAACACACACGAGCAAACAAAAACCCCAACCCAAACCAAAAAACAGCAACAAAAAGATGGTACTAACAGACTGTCCTGTTTGGGATCGCTGGGGAGGTCAGGGGTAGGAAGCGCTCCCCTGGCTGGGGATCTCTTTAATTTCCTCTGCCCAGGCAGTCACAGATAACAAGGTGGACAAACTATGGCTTTACAGATCCTAAGCTGGCTGGCAAGGCACAGCCTCCATAGCAGTTCCAATTATCTAGATAAAAATCTGGCAGGCGAGGAAGGTAATCAGGTAATGTACCTTTGACATGAAATGACAGAGGCACATACACACACACAGAGAGACACTTACACAGACGTGCATGCAGAGATGGTGGCTGCCCCGTGCACCGCAGCATCTGGTCAGGGAGTAAGCACACACTCACCAACAGGAGATAGTGTGCATTCTGCACACACGCACACGCACACACACACACACACACACACACACACACACACTCAGTCACTCACACACGCTCTCCACTCCTACTGGGAGGGTTCATTCTGCACAAAAGGCTACATTACAGAGCCCGCCCCAATAAGGGAAAGAGAGGAAAAAAAAGCCTTCCATTGTTGAGAGGGCAGGTCAGTTGATTAGATTTTCTGTGGAGAATTCCACGAGGAAATTCCCTTCAAAGCCGAAGTGATTAACTGGGGGCTATTCTGGAAATGGAGCAGACAATGGCTCAATAGTCTGTACAGCCAATGTCCAGGCTGGCACTGAACTCACTTAAAAAAAAAATAAAAGCCAGACTCCCTGTTCTTTTCCACACATTCCTCCCCACCAACCCCCTCCACTCCTTCCAACTTCCCCTCCCAATTCCTTTTATTTTGCAGCTGGACAACATTAAGAGCCTTTAAAACCACAAGGGTTGACCCCACAGCAGTTTGATTAGGTCCCACTTTTTTTTTTCTGGCGACAAGCAGACAGTAAGTTTACTTCTTTAGACATACACAATGACACATCATACACATATTTCAAACAGAAAAATCAATTCTTAGCCTTCTCATAATATCAAATTTATTCTTCATTCAAAGCTTACAAATTTTTGACAAAGTTGATAATAGCTTAATATTTAAATGTGTCATTCATGAGATATTCGAAAAATATACATATATACATATATGTATGCACACACTACAAAATCATCGTGGAATAAGATTTCAACATGTCACTATGGAGTTAAGACACCAACAAAAACACAGAATTATGACCCACCCTGAAAAAGCTGTTAACAAGGGATGTGGCAAAAATGACTTGATGCTGACATGATTTTCATTTTCAGCAGTTGGGGAAAGGGGGAAGAATATTACTCACTGTTCTTTCTTGTAGTTAGCTTCAAATTATTTTTTATTATAGCAACAACCTATTCCTACATAGAAAGATGAGAAAATCATTGCATTTATTTTAAATATCTATTTTGTCAGCCCTTAAGGGACCTACAATCTAATATACTCTAATTGATAATGTATACAAATATTATACTTTTCTTCTATTGTTAATGGTGGTTGTGGGACTTGGGGTACAGTAACTGCGTAGCTACATGCACTTTAAAAATATATGTATAGTTTTAATTTTCCTAATTAGGGAATCTTGTTTTATCTATATCAATAGAGAAAAATGGGAAAGTTACACAGAGCCATGGGAGCTGGAGTCAGGAAGAGGAGGAGGCAGGGAGGAGAGGACGCAGGGAGAGCAGAAGAAGGAGACATAGTGGCAGCATAAAGATAGAAACAAAGATAATGGCCATAAGGCAGGATGCTGAGATCCGTATGGTCCCAGCTGCTGTCTTGCTACAGCTACTACCTCTGGTTGTTTTTCTGAAACTCTAATCCAGAAGGTCACCAGAGCAGGTAAGAAAGAGCATATGAGTGTTTAAGCCCAATTACAGAATAAAGAAAAGATGCTCAACTTAGAATCTTCCTTGTCTTTAGTTGTGTTTTTATTGGCACTTAATGTATGTATATATAAGTACACATATGCCAAATAAACACAAAGAACATATAAGAAAATGTTAAATGGTTTGATAGTTACTTTTAGATCTTAATATATTCTATAAACATCCCTGTAGACATTCAAAAACAAATTATTTCTTACACAATTATTTATGCTGAAGGAGTTGAAACAGACTAGAAACTAGACAGAACATTTGCCAAATATAATAATGATCATCCTAATAATGATAATTTGAACTAATGGAACTCTAGGCTCATAGAAATTTTGTTCATATAGATTAGCTCATGGATCTTACATAGTGCAGGGAGGAGTAAGGATGTATATTGCTAATTTACCCAGTGTTCAACTTGGGCAAAAATAATTTAAAGTCATGTGACTGGTTATCAGCCCATTTGCAACCTGTTGTCAGATCCTCTGTCTACCTATTTCACTTGTGACACCATAATACAGAGTAAACTGTTCCTTCAGAATATACAGTTGAATGAAAATCTCAAGATGGGACTCAATTCTTAAAGTTACCTAAAAGACTTTCAGGTTATTGTTACTAAAAATTTAATTTTATAAAATCGTGTCACTAAGTAAGTATTGTATTTAATGATTGGAACAGAAATCTCAAAATGTACCTCTCTAGGCCACAAAAGTTTTAATTTGAATTCTATATTACAAATCAATATTTCTGCCAGATTTAAGAATATCAGCAAAGCGAAGACAGTACCAAAATGTTTTGGTCAAATTTTGCTACTGATTATTTTATTAAATGATCAAAACTGATTCAATCAATCTAAGATTTAAAATTAAATTACTGCTACTTAAAAATCAACTTTTTAAATTTTACATTAAATGTTTAAATATTAAATGTGTGTTTGTGGCTAGCACCTGTGTTAAATAAACCTACATTATCAACTATCTGAAAAGCTTAAGACATTCACTTGATTATATATCTGGTATTCTTTACATCAGAATTAACATCCCAATTTGATGTTTGCTCTGGTTTCATAATGTATGTGGATTGAGATGCACTTTGGCACTCACTTAATATTGATTAAATGCTTACTAATATGTTAAGTGCTATGCTTTTTACAGAATAATTTTCAAAAATTGAATTCTAGAATTAGGCTAAATTTAAATTTTATATATATATATATATATATAAAAAAACCAAATTTCAAATTAATTGTTTAGTATTCAAGCCTTCCAAGGTAAATATGGTAAGAAAAGTTAAAACCAAAATAAATAAGCAAATGATCAAAAAACAGTGATGAGAACTCAACTGAATAATATTTTAAATGTTGAGTAATATAAATATAGTCTACAAGTACAGATATACAAATACAAATACAAATGTATCTTCAGAGATGACCAAAGCACAAAATACAATAGAAGCCCCAAAACCAGTTTTACATTTAATGAGTCTCTTTGACACTGCTGCAGCAGCATTCTGGAAAATTGAATGGACGTGAAAAAGTATGCTTTTTGAGTTCCTTTTGTTTTCATTGCAAATATAAAAAAGAGACTCACAGAGGCTAAGGAAATATAAGAGATGCTAGAGAACACTGCTGGAAAATTCTCAAAGAGAATAACAAGAACTTTTAAGATCATGAACAAGTTATTTCCAAATTTAACCCCTTTTCAGGTACCATTCCAAAGCAAGCACTTCTACTATTACTCTCCTATTTTAAAAAGACATATTTTCATTCCCCTATTTTAGGATAGAATTGTTAAACTTCTATTTTAATAACTGAAATTGAAATATGCTGTCATAGGTAAAGACGACACTTTAATATTTGATAAGTATTCCTACCATTAAGCTGAAGTTCTCACACTTCATTGAAGTTGGAAGACTATTTTTGAGAAATAAAACTTCTAATACTATAACCACAATGAAATTAAAGCAGAACAGTATCAGACAATACTAACATTATATTGACTTAACACAAGAGGCATTAAGAAAATGCCCATTCCCTGCACTGTTGTTTACTTTGTTACAAAAAAACACTTTAAAAAAGAAGAAAAATAACACTTTTTTAAATAAAAAGGACATTTCAACCAATGTACATCTGTGAGTCATTCACCAGATGCCTGGTGAACTCACTATTGACCTATCACATGAAGCTTAAAACTTTGACTTAGACTAGAGTTTTGTAACATTGAACTTCTTCAAAAAAAGAAAAAAAAAATCTTAGACATTCAGTAGCTTACCTTCTTTATTAAAGACCTAAAATTCAGTCCTCCAGAATACATGTATGTCATGGAATTAGCATACAGGCACCTACAGTTCAAGACTTTTCTACTGTCATATTCTTTCTATTGTCAGTTGATGATCGAGAATATATAGTTGAATTGCTCTCAGATTGCATAGTTGAAGAACTATTGTTCTTCAGGAACACTTTTACCTTTGATACTCTAGTTACATACTTCTCTGAAAGAGAAGTATGTAATTACTTCCACTGTGATCTTATAATTTATGTCCTTCTTTAGAAAAACTTGAAATAATTTTAAAATAACAGCTTTTATTTTTTGATGGCTTTACATCTATATGATACATAATATATTATCTCATTTAATAGTTAAAACAATTATACCAGATATGTAGATTTACTATCCCAATTAAAAATGAGAAAGTCCCAAAACCAGGAAGTACAAAACTGGATAAAAGTGATATCATCTTTCCTCCATAGTTCATAAAAAGCAATGGATGTTTATCTCAAATAAAGCATAATGGCAATTAAGCATTCTGTTAACATTAAAACATACTTAAGTTGTTTTAATGCTAACCGAATGCCCAGATTTTGGAAAGTTAGGTTGAGCAATGACTATACCATTCTCACAAATAATATGGGCCAGGTGCAGTGGCTCATGCCTATACCAGCACTTTGGGAGGTTAGGGTGGGAGGATTACATGAGCCCAGGAGTTCGAGGTCAGCCTGGGCAACATAGTGAGTCCTTGTCTCTATAAAACATCAAAAAATTAGCCAGGCATGGTGGTGTGTACCAGCAATCTCAGATACTACTTGGGCGGCTCAAGCAAAAGGATTGCCAGAGCCCAGGAGGTTGAGGTTGTGGTGAGCCGTGATCTGTACTCCAGACTAGGTAACAGAGTAAGACCCCCCCAACTCAAAATAATAATAATAATAATAAAATAATAACAATATAAAGGATAGTTCAATAAACAACCATTAAAAGAGTTAAAGAATAGTATTTTAGTATTTTCATCTAATTTATAGTGATAATCACCAGATCTAGTACTACTCTTCACCTAAGTAGGCACTCTTTGTAAGAATGCTTTCTAAAGGTTTCCTTTCCTAATACATTTACGATTTATAGAATCCCAGGGAAAATACAATTTTCTGGTTCCTATGCAACTACTTTGCAACAAAATTTCTGTCTTACAAAAAGAACCAACTATTCAGGCAAAAGGTGTCCATAAGGAAAATAAGAACAACTGAACTGAATATATGCTTTCTTAATTTTTTTACCCATTATAGTCATCTCGTCTTCAATAAGTGGTGCTGTCCAATGGTTTATTAGTTTATAAAGATGAAAAGGGCATAAACCAACCACTCTCGTAAAAATAAGGTTCTTTTGAGTAAATAATCCATATAACCCACAAGAAGAAAAGCCATTGAAATGGGACCATATCTTTCAAACGTGCTCTTGGCCACCAAACTTTCTGCACTGTAATTTTTCAACCTGAAAAGAAATTCAGGAAACACACTACACTGACATTTTACCTAGAGGTAGCAGCAAAGTGAAAAGTAGCACCATTATTGCTGCAAAGTAGTTTTACTTGTTAGATAATGTTCTTACTTGTTCGATAATGTCTGTAAAATATTTTAGTACACATCATTCAGAGAAGTTTTACCACCATAAATGTATATATTTCTTTATATTAACTAACCAGAGCAAAAATGAAAGCTCAACCTGAGAAAAGTATGAAAACAACTTAATAATATCCTTCATTTTAAATTTAACTATACTTGTCCATTCTCTGTTCTCTTTTGATTATATACTAAGTGAATGACAAGTAAATCTTATTCATAGTAAATGAGAATGTTACCTATTAACAATGTTCAGTCTACTTGTATCTAGAACAGCACAGTGGAAAGAATTCTTTCCACAGAAAGTCTGGATATCTGTGTTCTAAGAAAGCCTCCAGTTTCTTATGTTTTCTTGCCTACATTTTTTAACATCTCAGGCAACATACTTTCTATGGTCCTTTCAACTCTAAACTTCTGCTTTTATAATCTCTTTGATAAGTCAATATACAATTTCCAAAATAAAATTTCTTGCCCTTCTCAGTTATATCCTATATATGTATTCTTTTTAAAAAGTTTTTAGACCGTTCCTTATATTGATAGTTTATTTTTGCCCTTTAAAGTATGTCATAACTCTACATTTATACATCTATATAAGACAACGAGGAAAATAAATTTTACTAATTAAAGTTAAACCATATAAGTTCAATTACACTAAAGTGACCAGGAGGACTTAATTGGGCAAAAAATTAAAATGTTTTCAAAAGACCAAATTTTATGACTGAACTCATCTATTCTGAAAACTTTTTGTGATTGAATTTTCAAGTTAAACTTTCATTTTCTCTGACAGATCCAATTGTTATTTATTAGCATTACCTAATTCAATGAGATAATTAAAAGCATTTCTTACTATATTGAATACCTCACCTGTGTAATGGAACAGTGACTGGCGTTGCACAGGGGGGGAATAAATACAAGGGATTTTGTTTTTAACCAAAATTCCAAAACATCAAAAGAAAATCCAAAGGCAAACTGAGAAGTTGTAATGTTAGAAATACTGACTTGCAACTTGTGTTCAAGAAAACCGAGTTTTTAAAATAAATTTTGTGGAAACTCTGAAGAACTGTTGCCAAACAAACAGCTTCTTTTTTCATGCCATTGTTAACAAAAATGACTTACTGCCACGATTTTAAAAAGTATTCAGTCAGACTATGCACAGTATGAAAATACAAGAAAGTGGACATTACAAAATAAAGGTACTCATTCAATTACTCAATAATCATTTCTAGAATTTTTAAATTTATACCTGTATTTTAAACCATCCATATATTAAAATGTTATTGTATAAGTTGCATACTTTCAAAAATGAGAACAAAAGATAAACAAATGTTTAAATTGCCCTGAAGTTGAAGAACTGCTTAGGTATCAAATGGTATATTACTGTTTACAAAACACCTAAATGCTATTACCTCTAAAGAAGTCATGGGTCTATAATCAGAAATATTTATTTTTAAATCTTGCATAAAGTCAAAGCACTGACTGAAAGACCATAAGCATTTGGCAATATGCCATATCCTCTGCACATCTTAAACAAATATCTGGCCAGGCTCGGTGGCTAAGCCTGTAATCCCAGCACTTTGGGAGGCTGAGGCAAGTGCATTGTCTGAGCCCATGGGTTCAAGACCCGCCCGGGCAACTTGGTGAGACCTTGTCTCTACAATAAATAAAAAATTAGCCGGGCATGGTAGTGCATGCCTGTAGTTAATGCACGCCTGTAGTTCCGGCTACTTGGAAGGCTGAGGCGGAAGGATCGCTGGAGCCCAGCAGGTCGAGGCTGCTGTGGCCAGGAGCGTGCCACTGCACTCCAGTCTGGGCAACAGAGCAAGACTCCAACTCAAAAAAACCAACCAAACAAACTAAAAATAAAAAAACATATCTCTGAGGTCATAAATACTGTTTTTGGTGTAGAAACCTAAACTCAGATTGATCCAATCTTCATAGCTGGACCATTATTCTTCATCTTAATGTACAAATCAACTTAATAAATGTTGTTCTTAAACTTGGTGTGCACCCTGAATTTTACTAGACATATTGAGAGAAAAAAGAACCAATATCCCTACTAGCTTTTCAGAGCATCTTTTCTGGGAAGAGCATGCTGTTAAAAGGTAGAGATGTAAAAATAAACATTTTACATATAATTATGACCTAGTTCAAGATATGAACATTCTAGTCTGCTTCATAAATAATTATCAAGCTCTTACTAACTAGAAATCAGTAATTTCACATAGATTAGTTAGTGTATTTACTTTTTGTTTTTTAAAAACAGGGTCTAGCTCTGTTATCCAAACTGGAGTAAAGTGGCATAATCATGGTTCACTGTTAACCTTGAACTCTTGGGCTCAAGTGATACTCCCACTTCTACCTCCTAAGTAGCTGATACTACAGGAGCAGGCCACGACACCTTGCTAATTTAAAAAAAAAAATTGTTTCTAGCGAAGGGATCTCACTATGTTGCCCAGACTGGTCTCAAATTCCTGGCTTCCAGAGATCCTCCCACGTCAGCCTCCCAAAGCATTGGGATAACAGGTATGAGCCACCATGCCTAGAATATTTAATTTTCTTCACAAACATACATGGACCATAATTAACTGATTCTTGATTTTACAGCTACTAAGAGGCAGAAAGACAATTTGAACTCAAGTCTTTTGATTATAATAAACCTAGTGCCCATTCTACTCTACAAGAAAGCTATTTCCAAAGCCTACCTGCAAAACAAGATAAAATGATAAAACTCTTATTTTGAGAAACAAATTCTGTGGGAATTTCAAGTAAAGAGTGATTTTAAAATAAGAGGACCAATTTCCCAACTTTAAAAATTTAGAATTAACTTATTGTACTTAATAAAATATATATTAAAGAATCAATTGAAAACCCCCAGAAAACCTATGAGAATTTAGAATTACAGTGAGGAACAAAAGCAATATGTACAAATCAATAGCTTTCATATATATGATAACACTCAGTTATTAAAGGTAACAGGGGAAAGACCCCATTAATGTTAGCAACACAAATGACAAAATATTTAAGATTAAATTCATTCACACATAAGATTAAGTTAAAAAAGCTTTAAAACAATATGAAAAGACATACAAGGTTCCTGAATAAGTAGCACAATATCATAAAAATACCAAATCTTCCTATATTGATGTATAAATGTAATGAGTTCATATATTTAAAAATTTTATCATATATTTAAAGCACTAGACAAACTAAAATTTATATGAAAAACAGACAAACAAGAATAGACAGAAAAGCTCTGAAAAAAAGAATGAGTATTCACCTTACCAAAAATTAAAACAAAAATAGAATTTCAATGATTAAAATAAGGTAGTATCTAATGAATTAAAAAACCAATGGAATAAAAAAGAAAGCAGGAAAAAACTCCTGAACACATAGAGGGATTTTAGTATATTCTACTAGTAGATAATATAATTGGCATTCAACTAATGATCTATGAGTGTCTCATGCCCATTATGAACAGGGACATAAATGCCAATTTGATTAAATATTTAAATGTAAAGAATAGAACCATAATTTACTAGAAGGGAACATGAACAAACTGAAATATATCTTGGAGAATACAGAGTCTTACAAATAATGGATCAAAATTCAGAAGTCATAAAATAAAAGATGAATGAATCCAGTCATATAACACCAAAAACATCCAAATGACAAAAGACATCATAAACAAATCAAAAGACCATGCAACAATTACCATACCTAAGGAAAGGGCTACGCTCCATGATCTGTAAACGGCTCTTTGAAATCAATGAGAAAAAGATAAACAATTCAATAGTAAAATAGGCATATAATATAAATATTTCACAGCAAAAGAAACAGAAAGGGTCCTTAAACAGACGAAGGAAGCTCAGCATCTTCCATTATAATGAAAATGCAATTTCCAACTGCAATGTGATAACTATTTTTTAACAGATTAGCTTGGCAAAAACAAACAAACAAAAAAAAAAACACTTTTTA
Organism: Cephalopachus bancanus; assembly: GCA_027257055.1. Lineage (NCBI taxonomy): Eukaryota > Metazoa > Chordata > Mammalia > Primates > Tarsiidae > Cephalopachus > Cephalopachus bancanus. Next base: position 6,970,453 of record JAPVLO010000009.1, on the reverse strand, counting down.
TCAAATAATAATATTATTAAAGAATATTATTCCTTCATGAATAATTTGTTCTCTCCCTTGCAATAATACCCTGTAGATGGAGTTTACTTCCCACCCCAACTAATTTTTTCTTAGATTTGTTATTTGCTTTAGTCAATACAATATGGTGTTTTCTGCCTGAATTTTGAGTTGGTTTATCTACTATCTCTTGATCTGGGCTTCCATCATGAAAACAGCATATCTCAGATAGAGGCTACCCCATTAATCTGGGCTGTTGAAACAAAAAAAGTTGGGGATAAATGGACCCCAGGTAAGTTCAGTGGAGCCAACATACACCTGACTCACCATCAACTCACAGCCCTCATGTAATGTATGTAAGGGAAAAAATGTAATCCATGGAGACAGTGGGGTTGTTAACACAGCAAAAGCTTACTAACACTTATAGTCTGTCACCTCCTGAACTGTATTTTACTCCTGGAAAAAGGCATTCTCATAAATTACTAGCAGAAAAGTATATTAAAACAAGGCTTATGGGTGGCAATTTAGAAATGTCAACCAAAATTACAACTGCAATTCCACTTCTGATCATTTATGTGCAGAATATCATATGTATTCCAAGTTAGTTACTGTAATAGCAAAGGATAACAACCTAAAGTCCATTAGTTAGGAATACAATAACACAATGGAATACTACACAGCTGTTAAAATACTAAAGCTTATCTATGTACTAATCTGAAAATAATTTCAATACATAAATTGATGATACACATTAAGCAAAAAAAGCAGGTACATAACTGAATATCGATTCACATGGTAAAAAATGTGTGACTAAGACATAAAATTTCTATTCGTTTACAGGTGTATAAGAAAACTTAAGAAGGGCACGTAAGAAATATTAAGATAATGTTATAATGCTGGGAGTAGGGGGGAGTTGGGACTGGATAGATGGAGAACAAGTATTAAGTTAAAACTTTTTATTGTGTATGTTTTTAGCTTTTTATATATTTTTTATTTTTGAATGTGATGTGACACTATTACATTTTTTTAAGGTTAAACATACATAAATTAAAGTATTTAAATATACATCTAATTAAACTAAATACTCTCCTCTGTCATACTCAATGATCTATCACCAAAGAACTGAGCACCACATGTTTTCACTAATAAATGGACCCTGAACATTTATCATAATACTACATCAAAGGGATTGGCTGTAGCAGGACACTGCCAGGGGTGGGGAGACACATAACATCAATAAGGATACCTGATCCCAAACCAGATGAAGTGAGGACCAATAGGAGGCCCAACTGGGGTACAATTCAGGATTACATACCTAATCCTGAATTGTACCCCACATCTTTAAAAAAAATAATAAACTAAATGCTCTCCAGTGATTGGCTATCAACCATATACAATATTTTTCCAATTGAGATCAGCAGACATGTTTTCAGAGGCCTATGAGTAATATACTTTTTTAATTAAAACTTATTTTAGGTCGGGCTCGGTGGCTCATCCTATAATCCTAGCACTTTGGGAGGCCGAGGCGAGTGGATTGCCTGAGCCCGCAGAATCCAGACCAGCCCGGACAACTTGGCGAGACCTCGTCTGCACAATAAATCAAAAAAATTAGCCAGGCATGGTAGCATGCACCTGTAGTTCCAGCTACTTGGAAGACTGAAGTGGAAGGATCACTGGAGCCCAGCAGGTTGACGCTGGGGTGGCTGTGAGAGTGCCACTGCACTCCAGCCTGAGCGATGGAGTGAGACTCAACTCAAAAGAAAACAAAACAAAACAAAACTTATTTTATCTGTTAGAACAATCAAAATTGTCATTTATAAAAAAATCCCCAATTTAAAGATTTTTCATAGAATACAATTTTTGTCTCTAAAATAAAGGTTTAACTGAAATTCAAACACTCTAGTGAATATCCTCTTTGGGATATACTTATATATACACATTTGTGTGTATATATATATATTTTTTTTAAATTTATATTTGAGAGATGAAAATTTATATTATAAATCAAACCTCCTTAGCATATCATATATGATTTCTCATGCTCTGGCCTGGCATCCCTATCCAGCCTGGGTTCTCTCTACATAAGATGAACTTCAAGCTCCAACTACACCAAACTGTTACAGTTGTTGGCACATAAGTTGCTGTTTCTTTCCTCCATGCTTTTGTCTGAACTGTATTTTACTCCTGGAACATCTTCTCCACTCCCTTCTCCCAATTTATCAGTATAACTTCTACTCATCCTAAAAGATTTGTTGACCTATCAGTCGCTATTGGAAGCCTATCTTGATTTACCACTTGTCATTCTTCTTCCATAATACTTAGAACGTAATTTCCTACAACTTGACTCTAAGCTCTATAAAGATAGATGCTTATCTTTTAAATTATTGTATCCTCAAGATCATTTCACAGCATTGTATATAATACCATGGGATTTTCTACGTGAAGAAAAAATCTGAGTACTTCAAGACCCTAAGTTTGTGTACAACGGGCATTTCTAGGCCAGTTCATAATCTGTTTCTCATGCTTGAGACATGTTCTCCTACTTTCAATTTTATGTTCAAGTTTAAATATTATTTCCCAAAAGAAGTCCTCTCTAGGCAGGGATTAAAATATAAGAAACAACATGTGGTGAAGTGCTAAATCCCATTGACAACAATCGTACTATTAACAGAAGTCTGGAAGTTGGGTCCTTTGGTCGGAAAAGGTGGTGTTACACTGAATTTGACGTAAAGGTAGAACATCTCATAGAGGTTTTCATCTTGGAAATGAAAACATTACACTATAATGTGTAAAAATATCACAGATTTTTATTTCATGAGTATTAAATACTATGTGATAAGGTGAGTAAAGCACTAAACTAGAAAGGGCAATGTTTCAACAAAGAACACCACAAAGAGTTAAACAAAACAAGACTTATTTAAAAAGCCATTAACTTGGACAATTAGATAGTCACTGGTGAGAAATACTCTTAAAAGATAAGGAGAACAGAGTTCATTTCTGGCACAATGAACCACAAATTCTACAGCCTTCTCGCTCTCTCACCCACATACACACACACACACACACACACACACACACACACACACACACACACACACACACACACACGTTTTAGTCCCTTCCATAAGAAACACGTTAGAAATAACATAGGGTCTCCACATTAGGAACTGCATCAGAAAAAAAAGGGAACAAAATAAGGCATACTCCAGGAAAAAATATACCAGTAAAAGAAAATATTGTGAAATTTTAAAATGTCTAAAATTTTTTAGAAAAAGTAATGGGGTAGCCTCTGCTTTCATAACATAATGGATTTCTTTATTAATTTCATAATGGCAATAATCCCTGTCAAATACAACTGCCATTCCATTTTTCCATGTGTCCAGATGCTATTTTGGCAATTAGGCAGTCATTGCCATTTTTATTGCATTTAAAATGATCAAATATGCAATTGCCCACTGTTGTCCTTTTCTTCTAGTAAGAACAATTTGAATCTTGTTTTTGATCTAAAAATACTCCATTTGTATCTCTTTGTTGATAGATTTTCCTGTTGCTTTATTTCAAGATACTGTAGAAATCATTAGTGACATTATGCCAAGGGCTGAACTTCATAAGCAACCTGAATATTTTGATTCACTGAAAAAGAAACCCAGAATTCACTAAAAGAAAATGTAATAATGATCCTGTCCAATTAAAACTGATAGATTAAATGAAGAGCATCTAATGATTTCCCCTTATCATTCTGATATTCTGGGAGCATGACAGGGGAACAATAAATACTACCACATATGTTAAAGATGCTCATCCTGTTTTGGTTTAGGGAAAGAAAGCAAGTGAATTCTTTTCTAAGGAAACTGCACTATTACATAAAAGAATATTCCAACGGATACAACTAAGGGAAAAAAACCCTCTAGATTGAAACGTATTTAAATAAATTCTTAACCCAACTGACAAACAGGAAGCTATCCTACTAACGTGCTGATGAAACACAGGAGAAAAGAGGAAAGGCTGCCTGATGGCTAAACTAGTCATGAAAACTCAAATGACACCTCACTTAAGTTCTGTTACTTCAAAAACAATACATTTATCTCACTTATATTTCTCTGTAACTCCTGTGAAAAACATATAATCATGCTTTTTTACACATATATTCTGCTCTGGCTGCATACCTACAGTTTTAGAAAGTATAAAAGCAGATGCAGGATTCAGGGAAATGTCCTTGATCCTTCAATCTGACATATCCATTTAAGGCAAAATTCAGGATCAGGAAGGACTAGGCAGAGTAATTTAACCACCTGACTTTAGAGAGCATTCAGGGATATTATCAACAGGACAACAATTAACTATATCCTGAATCTAGCATGCATTCATACATGAATAAATGAAGTACAAAAAAATTGGAAGACTATATTTTATTCAGTGGAGTGTTTTTGCATTAGAGGTATACACTATTTTAAATAGCATTCTGCAAATAAAACCAGGCTGCTGACAAACTAGTTAAAACTGGTTGACAAAAAACTAAAGCAATAGATATAAAACTTTTTAGACTTGACTTTCTCAAAAGCCCAACTTAAAAAAAAAAAACTTAGGAAAAATAGAAATATTAAACTAAAAACACCAGTGAGTTGTGTTTGTGTGGAGGGAGGTTGGAACGCTATTCCACCAAACTTCTCTCTCTTCAAAGCAAGGTTTAAAAACACTACACCAAAATAATTCTAAACAGATGCCAGAACAAATTAAGATATACTATGGGAGATAAATATTGAGATATTACAATAATTTAAAATAGATACCCATAAATATTTTATAACATATACCATAAAATATCAAATTTTAATTATCCCAAGTTTGCCTTTTTTCTTATATCTATTACTTTTCACTGTCTCAATGTACTATATGATTACAATTGTCACCATATTTCCCACAATTCACATGTATTCCTCAGAAGCAGTCATTTACTATTCCCTTTGTTTACTTTGTTACCATTCCTGGGTTAGAAAAGGCATAACTAAGTCACTAAGTATTTTAAGAAATACTAGAAATAAGTATTTTAAGAAATGTTCTTGAAAGATATATAGTTGTCCTGCTAGCACAGAGGTGCCGATATTGGATACTCACAAGTATATAATATGTTCATATCTCCTTTGAGGACAGTCTTGAAAAGGAGTTAACATCACATATCCCTAGGGAAGATTGTCTAGATGTGTAAAGTCCAGCACAACAATGGACGCTTCCCTATGTGTCTGCCATGTACTTTATCACTGCTATTTCAACAATATACCAGATAATTCAACACATTTACCTCTGTGTTTCTGAAGCACTTCAAGCACCTAAAATAGAGTAAAAATGGCTTCATTAGATTATTAAATTTAAATGTATGTCTCTTCACATGTATTCACATTATATGGGCATCTGTATACCTACACAATTAAAAGTACATTTAGATGTTTCCACTAACTTATGGCCCACCTTGAGAAATGAGCCTTTGACAGCAATTCACAGCACGGAAAATTTGGCAAAAATGACCCATCATATCAAACAGCTGGCAGACTGGGCATGCCTTGGCGAAAACAAAACTGGAAGAAACAGCCACTAGGGGGGCGGACCTCTGCAAGGGCCACGGCCAGGGCAGCGCATGCGCATGCGCATGGCCGACTCCCGACAGCCCTAGCGCAGGCATGGCCTGAAGGGAGCGTGCCTCGCGTGCGTGTTGACGTCGATGTCGATATCCTCGGCGTGCCCCACGCGGGAAGTCCTTTGCTGTAAGGCAGGCGGATCATCCCGATGCGTGACCACACTGTGCCAACTGCTCTTCTTGTGGAGCGGGAGAAACGTGCCCAAGTTCAGTGTCTGGTGCAGGTGGTGTGAGTAATCCGCGTATCCTGAACACTAAGAATGACCATGTGTCTGAGCACTCCTGTGTGGCCTCATGCTATGCTTGTCCTTTGGTTGTACTGACAGCTTGAGGCTAAAACTGGTGACCAGAGCACGCTGGACCACGGTCAGACCCTACCTTCCACAACACCTGCCACCACAGTCAGGTGGTGGCGGTGGGGATCTCAGGCACGAAGATTACAGGTAAAGTTCTCCAGCACTGGACCAACCTCCTGGACAAATTGTAGGCGCCCTTTCTGCGTCAGGGCTCACCTGCTTACCGTCCCATCCTGATATTCTCGAGTGCTGTAATGACCACCACTACGCAGACGTTCAGACCTAAGCGACTCAACTTTACCTTCTGTAGCACCTTGAGACTGCCCAGACCACTGTCACAGTCAGCCATGAAAATGCCTGTGTTATCCATAACTTGATGCAACTTGCTTTGTTATTTATTCAAGATGTCAAAGAAGACACATAATATTCTTTCACAGGAACATATTCATTCCTTGGAGTTGTGGGAGTTGAGGGACAGGAGTGTAGGGGAAGGTGGATTGGGAACCTAACACCTTTTTTGTTAACCAGTACTCCCCGCGTCCTGGTATTTTAAGAAAGAAACCCAAGATCCAAAAAAAGCTGCTTGGGAAAATGACCTGTACTGGATTTTTTATCCTCCCAAAAATAGAGGAGAAAGTATGTTTCTATTTAGGAAGAAATTGAAAGGCAGAAAATTTTGTTTGGCGATTATCATCATAAATGTCTAAGCAATCAGTTTTATATTCGGGTTAAAGTAAATACATAACAATTAAGTTTATTTAAATAATTTGGAAAGAAGTGAGATTAAAGAAATGTGATGAAGAATATATTGAACTTCCCAGTGCAGGTAAGTTTTATTAATTTAATTAACATATAGATCAATTTGTGAACATTGACATTTTATATACATACCGGCTAGATATATATTGACTGAATCACATAAGAAATCTCAGAAGCAATATAATATAGTAAATAAACACAAACATTATGTCAAGTCTGAGAATCTAGGTTCAAGTTCTAGTTCTGACCTATAGTCTCTCTAATCCTCAGCTGCCTCATTTATAAATTGGAGATGATAACAATACTTGTCTTACAAAGATGGCATGAATACGTCATATAACAATGCATGTGAAAAATGCTTTGTAAACTAAAATGTAATATAAATGTTAGCAGCTATTACAGCCAATAAAGTATTGTTTATAAACTTAAAAAAGGAACTTCAGCATATAAAATAAATCACACATTCCTATGTAAAATGACCTCTTTCAGTAATACTATTCTTCACACTGGTGATTATATTTTCCTCTTGAGTGAATGATGCTGAAAAGAGCAATAAGATGCTTTCTAGCAGCTGTCTGTTTAACCCATAGTCAATTATTTTCAGATTGTTTATGTTGCATACAATGCATACCATAAGAAAAGAAACAAAAACATTAAGCATGTGAAAAGAGGTTTTAAATGTTAAAATTACGTAAACATTTAATTTATTATGCCATTTATGTGATATATAGCATAAGTATATACACAGTAAGGAAATGAATTTGAAAAGTCGACACTAGGTGGGTCCATAGTAATGAACTGAACATTTTAAATTGTAATGTGAAAAATATCTCTGTTTAAAATAGATGCCTTACAGCAAAAAAAGCCAATTGAAACTGAGTAAAATGAAAAGTTCAACTGGTATTCTGAAAAGGTATATCAAATAAACATAAATATGAAATATAAAAATATAAAACTAATATGCAAAATATTCAAAATTATTTCTTAATCTAGTGATTTAGCCCATGTAAGGGTTTCTTTTCATAAAATTATAAAGACAATGTGCAACATACAGTAGAAATAAGAAGATAGATATAAAGTCTAAAAATTATGTGGAATAATAGCCCCCCAGAGAAGTAACTCTTCTGATGAAAATCCATACTTTTAAAATATCCTATTATTTCAAAATAATGTTAAGCCAGTAGTTTTAACAAAAATGCTACATTTTATCTCTGAAATAAAGCATTTGGAATGGTAGTAAGTGTAAATAATAACATACCTTTGGGTACAAGACAATGGAGGATTGGAAAAGCTTCTTAACTAAGTATTAGTAATAAATAATTGAAATTATTATTTAGAATAAACAGAATTTAATTTTTCCTGTCTATATCCTCTGATTGTCCTGGCTTTAGTGTTACTAGCTAGAAATTTTTTGAAGAATATTAAATGCAGTTTTGTGACTAAGAAGATCCCTGTAATATCAAGGATATTATAATACCCAGATTAAGGATAAACATAGCTCACATTTATTATGTGCTTACCAAGTCGCAAAGCACTGTTACAAACAATTTGCATGTATTTACTCCTCAATCAATCCTTTGATCATTTCCATCATATAGAAGGGCACAGAAGCAGATACAGTAAGTAATTTTCCAAAGGTCAAATCGTTTATGCCAGTATGTGGACTTTACCAGTGTTTTTAGTATTCTAAACTTCCTCACGGGGATGTTTGCTCTTGCTGTTACCATATAACCACCTTGCATTCACAGTGCCATCAAAATTGCTATATCTGAGATTAACAGTGACCTCTATAGTACTAATCCAGTGGACACTCTTCAGATCTTATACTACTTGATCTTGAGCAAGTTTTCTGTTGTGGTTTAATGTGTCTGCCAAAGTTCATGTGTTAAAAACTTGATCCCTAAAATGGAGGTGTTGGGAGGTGGGGCCTAAGGGATTAATGCTCTTATCATGAGAGTGGATTCCTTAACAAAGAACAAGTTCAACCCTCCTCCCCTCTCCCTCTGCTTCTCTTGCTGTTCTACCTTACATGGGATACAACAGGAAGAAGGCCCTCACCAGATGCTGGCCCTTGAAACTTGTACTTCCCAGACTCCAGAACCATAAACCAATCAATTTCTGTTCATTGCACATAATCCAGCCTCAAGTATTCTCTTATACCAGTACAAAACAGACTAAGATACTAAGAGAATGTATTCAACATTCTCTCTTTTTTTTTTTTTAAGAATTGCAGATTTTCCATTTTTATTCAGCCTGAAATTTGTGACTGCAGGAATGTCACAGATTTGGGTTCTATCAGGGATTCTGAACCTGGGACTACTTCCTATCCATTTTAATACAACCTAGTTTCTCATCTGCCCTCATACTCTTTTGGTTTTTTAATAAATAAGCAGCCTGGTTTACAACCTTGATTGACTATTGTGACTCTATTCCAATCTCCTCCTCCTTCCTGCCTATACTCTGTATCATTTTCTTGTCTTTCTTTGAATTTTTTTTTTAATTGAAAAACTCCTTCAACTTAATATCTTTAACTATTATTGTCTTCTCCTTTTTAAAAACTGTTTATCTTGCTTTCATGAGGCTTCAGTCTCCTGGTTACTCTTATCTGACTACATCTTTTATTCTGTAACCCGTTTGTTGATTCTTCCTCCCCACACTGCAAAAGAGTGAATATCTCCAAAGTTTCAGTACAGAGCCTTCTACCTCTCTCTATCTCTTCTCTTCCTGGGTTCTTCACCTATTTCAACTCTTAGCTTTGACCTTCCATTCTGCATCTCTATTTCAATTTCAGTCTTGAGCTCAGAACTTTGTTTTCTATCTACTAATGGATATTTGTACTTAGATTTCTTGTCTTTAAGAGAAAGTCAACTCATCTAAATAGAATATTTGTTTTTTCCACAAACTAGTAATCCTTTCCGTTACTGGTACCAGCATTCTGCAAGGCCCAAGACTTGAAAAGCATTGGCCTTATTAAAAGAGAGAAGTAAGATTTTAGGGTCGAACGGGCAGTAGGAATGATGGAACAAAATTAACATACCAGGGGACAGAAACTCCAAAACACCAGAGATTTGAGGTTTCACCAGAGATTTGTGGTTTCCCAAATCTTTGGTGTTTTGGAGTTTCACTGGACAGTGTTACAGCCTGACCAGGTTCTTATGCTCCCTACCTAGAAGAGCCAATACAATGACACCAGTTGCTGCCATAGAGAAATGATTTGATAAACACAAGGCCACTGAGCATGGGAGACATTTCTCAAAGCTGCTTCCCTGAGTGTTTTTCTTTTTTAACCCTTCAATGTTTTAAAATTTTTTTTATTTTAAAGATGTGAGGTACAATTCAGGATTAGGTATACAAATGTTCATTACGCAGGTACCCTTGTTGTTGAGGTGTGCCCCCCCCATCCCCTGGCAGTTTCCCACTGCTGCCAATCCTGCCTCTTCACTCCCCTAGCAGTTTCCCACTACTGCCAATCCTTTTCTTATAGTATTACAGTAATTGTTCAAGGTCCACTTATGAGCATTAAAGTAGGGCCCCTGTTTCATCCTACCTCTTTGTGCCCCTTCATGGATTTCTTTGACTATTGATCCTTCTATTCTCAACTTTTGAATGCTCGAGCTGCTTTATTTGAGCATCTCTTTTTACTCTTACTAGAAATTTTTATTTAATCTGTTGGTTTTATTTAATCTATTTGTCAAGACTAAAATATTATTTCTATCAGATACCTCTTTTAGTTGTATATGTCTTCTTGGATATTTTATAGACATATCAAACTCAATATGCCTATAAAACAACAAAGATAAACTCACCACCTCTCTACCCTCCACCCCAAGTTTTCTATCATGATAGAGTCAGCATGCACCAGATTGTTTGGGCCCAAAACCTACCAGTCTTTTACTCTTGATACTTTCTCCTCCATCACACTCCCAAATCTATTCAGTCTCCAAGTCTTTCTAGGTCTAGTTCCTAAATATATACTGAGCTATTTAATTGTCTCTACTGTCATTGTCACCATGATAATCTTAAACATCACCATCTGCTGCTAAAGTATTATAATTTTATCTTAATTAGTCTATTTCTACCCACTCTTGCCCTCTCCGGTCCATTTTTTTCCTACACAGTGCCCAGATTGATGTTCTTCAAACAAAATTCAGATCATACCATTTCCCAAGCTTAAAATTCTTTCAAGTCTTCATTTTCTCTAATAGAATATAATAGAAAACCCTTAATATTGCCTACACAATATCCTCCTTATTACTACAAAGTTTCGGTAACAACAGTTGCATCACTCTTAATAGGATATACAAACTCGTTTCTTAACTAAGGGTTTTGCCCTAAGCTGTATTCTCTGTTCAGAATGATCTTTATCCAGAAATTAATTTGGCTAACATCTATATACACTTCAAGTTTCATTGTAAATCCTGCTTCCTCTAGGTAACTTTTTCTACCTCCATACTAAGCTAGCTCAACCTAGTTTTCATTGTTACAGTATCAGTTGCTGATCATTCCACTTATTTTCATGGTGAAAAGTGATACCCTTACATGGTTAAAAAAAAAAGTCTATAACATCTGGAACACTGTTGAATTAGGTTGTATGGTTAGGAATCAGTTCAAAGATGGTGGTGTATGATTCAGGGTTGCATTATTTTGGTTTGCAATCAAACCAGAAAACAATACAAACGTTTTACAGAACCCAAGGATATAAGTGCAAGGACAAAACTTCACAATGACTCTCTAAAAAGAAGGACCCCATAGTTCTGGGATCAGCTGTCTCCTCCCACAGCTAAATGAGCATTCTGCTACATTATAGAGGTCCAGAAGACTTTTATAGTGTGAGAGCATGCCAGTGTGTAAAGTTCATCCTATTAACATATATTCTTGCTAACAGTTAATTTTGCACATTCTATTTTACACTGTTACATTAGTCATTGTGGCCTATCCCACAGTCTATCATGGAAGTGGAAAAATAATGACTACTTTTCTCCTCACAAAGTAGCACCTCACAAACTTTCATCTGACTTTTGTTTTTTAAAAAAGTTTTGTTGAGATATATTTCACATACTATATAATTCACCCACTTACAGTTACAGTTAAATGGGTTTTGGAATATTACATTATTAATTTTAATTATTGTTATATATAATACATATCTCATAAAATTTGGCATTTTAAGTACAATTCAGTGGTGTTAATTTAATGTATTTAAATACATTCACAGTATTGTTCAACCATTGCCACTATTTTCAAAACATTTTCATCACCCCAAACAGAAACTCAGTGACCACTAGGCAATAACTCCTCATCCTCCCCTCCCTTCTGGTAACATCTAATCTATTTTCTGTCTCTATGAATTTGCCTGTTATAGATACTTCATAGAAGTGTAGTTACACAGTATTTATCCCTTGATGTCTGATTTATTTCATTTAGCATAAAGTTTTCAAGGTCAATCTATATTGTAGCATGTCTCATTCCTTTTTATGGCTGAACAATATTCATTGTATGAATATACAACATTTTGTTAATTCATTAATTTGTTCATGGACATTTGGGTTGTTTCCAGATATTGGCTACTGTGAATAGTGCTACAGTGAACATGGGTGTACAAGTATCTGTTTGAGTCCCTGTTTTCAGTTCTTTGGGGTATATAACTAAGAGTCACATGGTAATTGATCCCCTCCTCCTTCTCCTTCTCCTCCTCTTTTTTAGGAGATGAAGTCTTGCTATATTGACCAGCTAGATTCAAACTCCTGGGACTGAGCAATCTTTCCACCTCTGCCTCCACAGTAGCTGGGTCTTCAGGCACAAGTAGCTGCCTGGCTAACATTGACAATTTTCATTTAGCTTTCTGAGAAACCATCACACTGTTTTCCATAGCATTCCTACCAGCAATGTATGAAAGCTCCAATTTCACCACATCCTTGCCAACACCTGATATTTTCCATTACTACTACTAGTAGTAGTACTAGTAGTAGTAGTATAGTCATCCTAGTAGGTTTGCCAGCTGACTTGTTTTTGCTCAGTGAACACAAATTTATCCAGGGAGATTTCAACCACAAATACTACTACCCCACTCTCTATATTGCAGATGTTTGCTTATACTTCTATATATATATATGTTAAACATGTAATTATATCATTAATTCACAAAAGACTATACCTGTGTAGATATTTTTTCCACATCTAGAAAAATGAAGAAATCATAATTGGTTATCGAAAAATAAACAGTTGAGTGCCTTTTTATAATGCTTTTATTTTGAAAAGAGAATTCAGATTCCTCTTAATTCATTTAACCTTCCAAAGCCTATTAATTATTTTGCCAAATAACAGATTTGGGAAGGTGAAAATCAACACAGATTGAGAGTTGCTGAGTGCTAAACATTGTGCATGCACTGTTATACCACTATATTACATATTCTTCAGAATAGATAATAGTAGGCACTTATTATTTTTTTCCCATTTTATAGATGAAATATTGAGGCTCAAAAAAACATTTATAAAAGAATAAATTATTGGTTCTAAAAAGTTTACTATAGTATTCATTGCTGCATTCAATAAATATGTATTAGGCATTCAATAATGTCTTACATAGCATTCTAAAACATGAGATAAACATTATACTGCATTATACTAGACTAAAGGATAGTGAAAAACCTGGAGACCTGCCATGAATGAGACCTTGTCCTGCACGGCTGCTTGTAGGACTGCAGTTTGATATAAGACTAGTGATATCAGTGGTTCTTGAAACTATGTCGTTGCGTATTTCTACTTAGGAATCAGAAGTGAGCATAAACATTTCAATGTATATCAGATTACAAAACTGAAAAGCTAAGCCATTAAAAATATCCTTGGACAGATTACTAAATTTTTTAAAAAATCAATAAATTTATTTATTTATGTTTATTTTTATTTTTTTGAGTTGGAGTCTCACTCTTTGCCCAGGCTAGAGTGCGGTAGCACACTCATGGCTACCCCAGCTTCGACCTGCTGGGCTCCAGCAATCCTTCCACCTCAGCCTTCCAAGTAGCCGGAACTACAGGCACAGGCTGCAATGCTTGGCTAATTTTTTATTTATTGTAGAGATGAGGTCTTGCCAACCTACCTGAGCTGGTCTTGAGCCTGCAGGTTCAGGCAATACACTTGCCTCGGCCTCCTAAAGGGCTGGGATTACATGATGAGCCACCAAGCCCAGCCAATAAATTTATTTTTAATTGACAAATAATTGTATATGTTTATATGATAAAATGTAATGTTTTGATCTGTATATGCCTTGTGGTAGGATTAACTCAAGCTACTAACATATCTATCACCTCACCAACTTATCATTTTTTTGAGTGGTAAGAACATTACAAATCTATTCTATTAGCAGTTTTGAAATATGCAATACATTATTATAAACTATGGTCACAATGCAATGCATGAGGTCACTAAACCATTCCTCTAGTCTAACTAAAACTTTGTAGCCCTTGATCAACATTTCTGCTTTTCCAATCCCATACTGCTCCCTCCCCTCAGCCTTCAGAAACCACCTTTCTACTCTGTTCCTTTCAAAGTGAGTTTTTTTTAGATTCCAACTATAAGTGAGATCATGCAGGATTTGTCTTTCCATGCCTGGCATATTTCACTTAGCATAATATCCTCCAGGTCCATTCATGTTGTCAAAAATGACAGAATTTCTGTCCTTTTATAGGTTATATGGTATTCCATTGTGTGTGTGTATATATATATATATATATATATATATATATATATATAAACAGTTTTCCCTTGTCTGCAGGAGATGCATTTCAATTCTCCCATTAGGCACCTGAAACCTCAGATAATACCATACCCTATATATGCTATGTTTTTTCCTATACATACATGCTTACAGTGAACTGTAATTTATAACTTAAGCACAACAAGAGATTAGCAACAACTAATCATAAAATAGAACAATTATAACAATTTACTAAAACAAAAGTTATGTAAATGTGATTTTTTTCTCTCTCAAAATATCTTGTTGTACTATACTCTGGGTAACTGAAACATTAGCAAAGCAACCATTGATACACACTTAAGTTGCTTCCATACCTTGGCTGTTTTGAATAATGCTGAAATGAACATAGAAATGTAAATATCTCTTTGTCATACCAATTTCCATTCTTTTTTGCTTTTTATGTTTTTGCTATACTTATTGACACTAATGTTGTTTACCCTAGGTGACCCAGACAAATCTATACTCTCATTCCAAAATAAAAATAAACCAAAAATTCACCAAAACACAATCTAATAGTATCACAAGAAGAAAGGATTATGGGGAAAGAAACAGCATAGATAGATGGATTCATGACCAGTTTATTTTTTTTCCTTTCAGTGTCTAGACTGAGATCTTCCTTTAAACAGGTCCATTATTTAGTTCTCTGAAACCACTATGTTGCTGGGCAGAAATGACAAGAAGATAGTGGTAATAAGACAGTGAATCATTTTGGAAGAAAAGGTAAAATAATTTGTGGAGTCAAAAATTTAAAATTAACAAATTGATTTAAAAAATGAGTAGGGATGAGGTTTTGGTGACATGAACATTAAGGAAAAATCTAGTAGGAAAAAAGAATTAGAGGAAATTAATAAAAGGAGAAAAATTTGAAATGTGTTATGAGAAAAGGAGAGAAGACAAAATACCAAGGAAGAAAATATCCTAGATATGTTACAGGGAAAGTCTATAAAAGAAAGCTGACAAAAGAAAAAAAAAAAAATCAATCTGAAAGTAAATTATCCAATGATAAGATGAATTAAGTCACTTCTTTTTCACTCTGCATCTGCCTTGTATTCGTTTTTTTTCAGTTTCAATAATAAAAGTAATTTTCATTAGTCTTTAGTACTTCTATATTAGACATTTTAGCCTCCTAATCACTAGAAATAATCATATTGTCTAACATGGAAAGTGTTCAATATTCTGTTTAAATGAAAAACTTGCAAAGATCTTAAACTATTGTAGAGCCAGTGAATGAGCATCATCTAAATCTTCTTTGATTATTATCTTATTCACAACTCCATACAATAACAATAGACCCAAACCAGACGTTAAATCTTAAGATGATTTTTATATACAAATAATTTGATATATATAAATTTTTTTATATAACCTAAGCAGGGTTAAGTGTAAAGCATGAAACACAAAATAGCAAATCATTTATTAAGGTTCTATTTATTCTTCTTTCTAGATATAACTTATTTTTTCATAATTTGTGTTGGTTGGTTGTTCTGAACTCTGGGTTGTTTTATTTCCTTATTACACTCATTATTACTCTGTTATGAATCTTTTTTGTGTGTTAAGAATCTTTGGAATGTGATATGTTTCCTTCTGGTGATGTCATGATTAAACCAAGGGCTCTAGAACCAAATTGTTTGGGTTTATATCCTGTCTCTCCTATTCATTAGCTACTTTATGCACCTCAGTTTTCCCATCTGTAAAGTGAGACTGATAATAATTGCACCTACTTTATAAGGTTATTCTAAGGATGAAATCAGTGAATATACATAAAGCACTTAGAATAGTGCTTTGTACATGTGTGCTATATAAGTTTTGTTATTATTAAGACCAGAAAGGAAGTCAATAATTTTATACTCTGAGATTTGTATTTAGCCAACCTTGACACTTAAACAAACAAAAGATTATCCTTCTTAACTTACTTGTAAACAAAATTCTGATGGGTAAATTAGATTCAGTATATCCCTTCCAGCTATAGATATCAGCCTAGTATACAGTCAATATAACCCATTTTTGCTATTAAGCAACACAATACACAAAAACAAATATTTTATATATACTAAATTTAATTTATAAATTTAAGGAACAAACCAATATTCTTTTTTTTTTTTTGAGTTGGAGTCTCACTCAGATGCCCAGACTGGAGTTCAGTGGCCGCTCCCGGCCACCACAGCCTTGCCTGCCAGGCTCTGGCGATCCTTCCTCCTCAGCCTCCCGAGTAGCCGGAATTACAGGCGTGCGCTACCACGCCCGGCTGATTTTTTGATTTATTGTAGAGATGAGGTCTCGCTGCCCAGGCGGGTCTCGAACCCGTGGGCTCAGGCAATCCACTCACCTCAGCCTCCCAAAGGCGCGGGATTACAGGCTGAGCCACCGAGCCCGGCTCAAACCAATATTCTTATTTGATTGTCTTGAGATAGCTGATTTTAAAATAAAAGTAGAATAATTTAAATTTCTTCAGCATATAAAAATTAAATCCTTGGATAGTCATAAAGTGCTATTTTCTGAACTGATTAAAGAAAAAAATACAAATGTCTGGAATTAAATAAGCCTAAAACTTATTTTGTCAAAATTGCTGTGAAACTGACACCAAACAATTTGACTAATGCTTTGGGAAATGGTTCTACAGCTTCTCCACAGACTTTCAGTTTCTTAGAGTCTATGTCTTTAACCAAAGGTAAGCACATTGCTATTGAGAGAAAGAGAAAAGAAAAGCAAGGTAAACAGGATGAGGAAGAAAAGTAGAAAAATAAAGGTTAGAAACAAACCCAGAGATTGACCTAATTTTAGTTATTTTGTTAAAAAAGTAAATGAATATAATATTTGCTAAGACTAGAAATCACATGATTATATAGAGAGATTTAGATAATAAAATGAATATTACCTGGGATGTGATATGGAAGTTCACCTGACATTCATTTGAAGGTAGATTTATAACTGTCATGAAAGTCAACTACGCCTGTCATTATAATAACACATGGAGTCACTTTTACAGACATGAAGTATAGAGAAAACCATCAAACTCACTGATAACTCTTTTCAAAGACCCAGTATTCACTGTCAACCCACTACTTGTTTAAAAAAATAAAACAAAACAAAATAAAATACAAACTTATATAAAACAATAAAATCTACTGACTTATAAATACAAGCAAATATAGGAGGGAAAGATGGAAAGGAGTTAGAAAAAAGAAGATTCTGGTTCTTTAAGATGGACCCTTTTAATACCACACTTCATTGTGACTGAGCTCTGTATTTAATCTCATTACCCACCCTGAAATATCATTAAATTCAAACTTGGCTAAAAACTATTTGGGTATGGAAAATAAAGACAATAACATGGAGATAAGACTTGTATTATTAAGAGCCTGTCATCTATAACTTAATGAGAATTCATTTAGTCAAGATGAATTTCTTCTAACATTTCATTCAGATCTTCAACACAGTACTAGAGGAGGTTCAGAAAGGAGGTAGAAGAGAAAAACAATTTTGTAATTTGAAGCATGTTATAAAATAATGCTGTGCTACTCTATCACCCTCCCAGCTCCCAGATTCCAAAAAGGTAGAATCAAAAGGACAGAAGGTTGAGAAGATAGAAAAAAGGTATAAAAGAAAAGGTGAAGATGCATAAAAGGAGGTTAAAAGCGTTGAAGACAAAATATTTCTCATTATTTTATCTAGGCCACCCTTGCATCTAAGAAAGGAAAAAGCAACAAATGTTTTTCTTGTCCCTCTTGAACCACAATTCCCCCACCCTCCCCACCCCCGCCTATTAGTTCTAACCCTGTTAGAACTGTAGTCCAGATACTAATTTGTGGATTAAATAGGCTTTTGTTGGCTGGCCTGGTTATCCAAACACAATTCATAACTTTACTTCTGTAGGAAAATGTGTTGTGAATTCCACATTCCAAACAAACTACTTGAAACAACCTGTTCACAAGTTTGGAACAGCTTGCACACTGTATGCTTTGGATTTAAGAAGTTAAATGACACCTTACTGGATAAAAACGTATTATGACTTGTGATTCATATAACTATTATTAATCTTCAGTAAATTCTGCTGGAGTAAGTACCCAAAGGTGTGCTAACTTAATTTAAACCTCTGCAAAATTTGCCTGGGAAATTTTCAAAAACAGATTGACTCACTATATTTTCAATGTCCAAAAATTTCTCTTTCAGTCATACAATAAAGAATAACATGTTGCATATTTCAACACTTATGTCTTCATCTTTAATGAAAATGAATCTAAATGTAGCCAATATTAAAAGTAAACTAATACAAATATCAAAGTTTAAAACGGTTTCATTTGATTTATTTTTAATATAGGAAATAAAACATAGGAATTCATAATAGGAAATATGGGCAATATTAATTATACTCAAAACTAAACTGATACTGTAGATGTGATATCAACTTCTCAAAATACCACCTCCTGTTATTGCTATACATCGTTTTTCTGAGCTTTTCAATGTCCTTCATAAACATTATGCAGTTCTTCTTCAGAGTACATAGTAGAAATAATGTGAAATATTTACTTTCAACCTAAATAATAAGGAATTAATTGCCTTTAATCATAAACCAATCTAGAGCCAAGCCAATGAGAACACAATTTTTTTTTTTCACGTGGGATTCCATCCTTTTAAATTCTCATCCTTTTAAATATAATCTTTAATACATATATAATTTTTTTCAGGGGATGAATTCTAAAATCTCAATACAATAAGATGTGGAAATACTGTTTATATGCCATGTATCAAATGAGTACCACTGATATTGGGAAGTAACATCATGAAAGAATCGAGCTGCTTATTTGAGGAAATTTTTGTGGCTGTCTTATTCCTAATACGTCTAAAAAACATGTGCCAAAGCATGCCCCCTGTCCTAGCCTCTCAAAGTGCTGTGTTATAGCATTAGCCACTGCACCTAGCCATTTAATAACTCAAAAGGCCTATAGTGAACTACCTGGAAGGCAGAGACCTTATCTTTTCTACATGTGATCAACATCCAGAATACTCAGTGAAGAATGACTGATTGAGATATACACATAGAATGATCTCCTGGAGAAGGAATAGAGCACTAAAGAACATTTGAACCTGAACTCTAATTCTAAGAATTGGGAGCAAAAAAAGTTGGAAAAAAATATTTTTAATGAATATAATTATAAACTGTCTTTTTCATAAAAGCCTATTATCATGACCTATAGAACAATGCTTTTCACTCAGAATTTTTATCCTTAAGCCAGAAAAGATGCCACATCTACCTTTGGAATAAGAAAGAATTGGATGCTTGTAGTATTCAAGTGAATATAACTTTTCCACTTCTTTTATGGGGATATAGGCTATATGGTATAAAGAACTGGAGGAAAATCATTTCTCTTCTTTTATCATAAGTCTGTAATTCTCCCACATCTCCATTCAGAGATGTATATGAATGTGCTAAAGCTCTACTTTATAATGAGAGATGTTCTTCTGGAATACAGTGGTCATTCCTTCTGAATAAACCAGAAATGCCACATGGTATGTAGTGTGTGGTAGTCATAGTTTGATGACTAAGTATCCTTGTACTTGGTCACTGACACTCAAGTTTTAATTTTACCTACCTAAATACCATAATCAACGTTTGTATACCTAATCCTGAATTGTACCCCACATCTTTATAATAAATAAATAATTAATTTAAAAATAAAATATAAAAAAAGAATTGTCCGATAGAAATAGCTATACAAATACCATATGTAATTTTTAAGTTTTTAAGTTGCTACATTTAAAAAGTGCTTGAGGCCAGGAATTTGAGGTATAGTGAGCTACAAATACACCAGTGCACTCCAACCTAGGTGATGTATGAGTCTCTCTCTCACTCTCTCCATATATATATATGTCATTCTCTGCCTTTGTCAGCCCTTCTCAGGTTCTTACAAACCACAGCCCAGAACAATCAAGATCCCAAGTTAATCTTGGAGAGCAATAAGTAAAAAATACCCAGGTTTGGTAGTCACTGAGACCTGGAGTCTATTTTTCTGAAGTAAGCCCTGATATTCATGACCTAAGTGACGTCTTAAGCACCTGTATTTAAAAATGGGCAGGCAGTATCCTACCCACTGCTTTATATTGGTGATATAAAGTCTTTGAGCAGATGGTGTGGTGCCTCAGGCTTTGTAAGCGTCCTCCGCTTCCCTCTTAATGTTGGCCTCCCTGAGTCACTCTCCAACTTGTGTTGGATAGCTCCAAAACTCAAATTGTGCTTTCTGCTTAGTTTCACCAAAGTATGAAATGACAGCACTGTGCCATGCTGGTATAATGTGAATAAGCGAGAGGTCAGAAGATTGGTCATTGAAGCTCATGTCTCATTTGCGGTCTCATGAGCAGTAAGTTGTAGAAGAAAGAATCAGTTTTCCTTATCTGTAAAATTAATGGTTGGACTAGATGAGCTGGGATGTTTCTTCCTATGCTGAAATTATAAGATTATTGAATAAGCAATTAAATAACATAAATGCATAAATCTAAAATTGTTTACTAAATGCACTCAAACCTTGTTAATTCAGAATTATAATAACTACATTCCAAATCTATGAAAATTTGAAATCATAAGGTGATATTGCATAAAGGGAGCTTTTTTTCTAACAGAAAAATGGGACTTTTATGAGACAGATGGTGACCAAGAAGAACTTACAAACTAGATTTCTCTTAAATTTTATCCTAATTTATTATTATCCCTATTTTTATGGGGAACAAGAGAAATTATTTCCAAGATAAAAGTTTACAATATTGTGCTCCAAATGTATTTTAAGATAAAACAAATTAAAACAAAAATTAGAGAAATAAAATTAAAACAACAAAACAAAGCTCAATTGCCACTTAGAAAATCAGAATCCACATGAATGACCTGAGTCAATACAAGAAACGCCATAATTTCTAAATTATTTTCTAGGTCTGAAACAGTAAGTTTGAAGGAAGAAAAAAAATTTTAAAGGCCAACCTCTCCTTTGATTTTTGTCAGTACTTCATTCCTCTAATATATTCATTCCTTTTATATATTCATTGGTTCATTTATTTTGCAACTTTTTATTGAAAATCTATTATATGTCACTACTGTGCTAAACTTGAGAGATACAATAATGTGCAGTGCACAATCCTTGCCTTGAAGCTTATGAAATTGAGAGACATAGAAAAGTAAAAAGGCAATTTTAACATGCTGTGGTAAGTGCTCCAATAGGAATAAGTTTAGATTTAAAAGGCCAAGGAGCACAAGTATCATTCTTGTATCAGTCACAGAAAACTTTTGAGAGCAGGAACTCTTAAACTAAAACAGAACCCTGGATGAGTCAGAACCCCAAGGAGTAGAAGCATTGGTTAGTTGAAGGATATTGGCATGTTTCCTACAAAAGAAGTGTGGTCACAATTCCAGAAGTAAGAGAGAATGTGGCCATTTTGAAGAATAGCAGAATGTCCCAGTATGGCCAGATGGCTGAGTATAGTGAAGTAGTGAAGAGAACAGAATGGAGACTAGTATAGTCTGGATTCTTACTGTCACTATCTGACATCTGAAAAACTCAAAAATTATTTGAATGAGCAAATAGGTGATAATGCCAAAATAAGAGTATATTGAAACTATAGACATTTTTGCTTTGTAAACCTATTACTTCCATACATTGGCATTACATGCTTAAATTAGATTTTGCTATAGATCTTCTAAAATCAGAGTTTGAAAATGTTGCTTAGTTAAATATTGAGTAGCCATTTGGTGTAATGGACAGATAGGAATAATTGTAATTAGTACATTCGCTATTGCTTTGTAAATATATATTTTCAGTATTTGAAAATGCTTTAAAATAGCTTGTTTTTTTTTAGTGTATTAAGCATTTTAAACACCCTCTCTATAAGGCCAGTACAAACCCCATTTATAACATTTTTATTTTGTTAAAAAGAGAAACTGCTACCTAATATTTTAAAAGTGATTATATACTCTAAACTGGAGAGATCAAGATGATTAGGTTTTTACTATATATTTTTTTTATTTTATACATTTCCTTTTCTAAAAGATCTAAGTTGCAGTACATACTTAAAGAAGATAAAATTTGTGATTAAATTGCAGTGGCCAATTGTCCAGGCATTCCCACAATATATGACCTAAAGTTTCTGAATGAACAAAATCAACTTGAAATCAAAATACCAATGCTAAGTGAAAAGTCTTCACAGAAACATAGGAACAGCTCCACTGCCCTCCCTTGAAATACTCTATTATTTATTTATTTTTCAATATTTTGAGTCAGAGTCTTACTCCATAGCCCTGGTTGGAGTGCAAAGAGTGCTCACAGTCACTGCAGACTCAACCTGCTGGGCTCAGGAGATCGTTCTGTCTCAGCCTTCCAAGTGGCTGGAACTATAGGCAGTTGCCACCACAGTCGGTTAATTTTTTTTTTTTTTAATTATTATAGAGGCAGGTCTTGCCAAAATGCTAGGCTGATCTCCATCTCCTGGGTTTAGGCAATCCTCTCGCCTCTGCCTCCCAAAAATGTTAGAATTACAGGTGTGAACCATCACGACATGCTAATTTTTTTGTTTGTTTTTTTCTTGAAGAGGAGCTTGCTACATTTCCCAGACTAGACTCAAACTCCTGGGCTCAAATGATCCTCCAACCTCAGCCATCCGAGTAGCTGGAACAACAGTTTTGTGCCACCACACCCAGCAATCTTTATTTTTTGTTTCTGAGAGGAAAACAAAGGGCAACTTTGTTTAAAGAGCTACCTGTTGCTATTGTACCAAATTATCACAAACTCAGAGGTTCAAAAACCACATAAACTTATTCTCTTGGAGGTCAAAAGTTAAAAAATGGGTTTCACTTGGTTAAAAACAACATGTTGGCAGGACTGCATTCCTTTCAAAGTTCTTGGGAAGAATTCATGTTCTAGACTTTTCTAGCTTCTAAAAGCTGCCCAAATTCTTTGACTCATGATCCCCTTCCATGCTCAATGCCAGCAATGGTAAGTTGAGTCCTTCTCAGAATACCATCTCTATCTTCTTCTCCATTTCAGGAGCCTTGTGACTACATCGAGCTCATCTGGATAGTCCAGGACAGTATCTTTTTTTGAGGTCAACTGATTAGCAACCTTAATTTCATATGCCAACTTTAATTCATTCTTGTTATGTAATATAACACATTTACAGATTGCAAGTATTTCAGTGGAGAGTTTTGTTTTTGTTTTTGGTGGTGGGGCATCTCCTGCCTAACAAATACATAGCATAGAATCTAAGACATGAGATATAATCCCTGTCCTTGTGAAATTTTCAGGAAAAAAAAAATTATAAAGTAGGAATCTTTTTGGACAAGGATCTCTAATCACTTTAGATACTCATTAAGTACAAATCACTGTTATTATCAACATCTCTCAAATTAATGTTATAAAGTAGCAATAATAACAATTAGATTTTATCATATGAGTCATAATATACTATTAAGAAAAAATGTCTTATCAGTTGAGTGATTTATCGTTCATAGAGAAAGTAAAAATTGCAGTCAATTAACCAATTGAGCTGCATGGTACTAAACAATTGTTTAAATAGTATTTTATTTCATGGATGTGATTTTTTTTCATTGAAGTAACAGGCTATTGAAATGTCAAGTAGATATCAGATTTTCAAAGTACCTAAGAATGCTTGTTTTCAATGGTCATGGGAGAAAAAAATGAGCTAGGGGATCATAATCCCCATTTATGATCCTTCAGAGATATGAGATATAGACTTTACCAAATTAGCCAACCTTTTTCTTTATGCTTTATTCTTTTCCAGAAAGAAAACCCTCAAAATTCTATTTTAAGTTTCTCTTCTTTTTGTGTAATCAAAGCCTCATTTTAAAAAATTACTTTTTGCTCTGTTAGAAAAAAATTATGTACCTTCTTTCAACTACAAAATGTATTAGAATTCAGTTCATCAACAGATTTTACTTGCAATTACTGTTAATAGAGCTGACTTCAACTATAGATTTAACATTTTTATTAAATGCCTACTAAGTATTAGGTACTGTCCTAGAAGATGTGAATTTAACAGAAAGTAAGACAGACAAAGGGAGACCAAAAAACAAAATAAGCCAGGAAAATGATTAAATGATGATAACTCAAGAAGAGAATTAAAATGAATGATGTGGTCAGCAGTGGCTGAATATCTAGATTGTGTGATCAGAGATGGGCCTCTCTAAAAGGTTGACATTTAAGCTAAGATCTGAATAACAGGGAGGAGCCAGCCATGCATAGATTGGGAGAAGTACACTCCAGTGTTCAGAAGGACTAATGGAAGTAGGTATTAATGCAAGCTTGGGGTGTTGAGGTACAGTGTAGCTGGAGCATAAGAGATTAGCATAAGAGATTAGCAGAGGAACAGCACTACAAAGCAGTCTTAGAGAGCCAGCTACAACTACCTTATGGAGGATCCTAAGAAACAAGGTAAAATAGATCATGGAAATTCATCAAAAAGTTTAAATCAAGATGATATTGTTTAGTACATAATATGAAAAGATCATCCTGGATACTATGAGGAAGGAGGAATAATAGATTGTAATGGGGGAAATTGGAAATAAAAAATGAAGATTTTATTACAGTAATTTGAGTGAGAGATGATAGTAGTTCAGCTAAAACAGTGTAATTGAAATGAAGAAAACTTACAATATCTTTTGGGAGTAGTACTAGGAATTTAGTGACAGGCTGCATATTGAAGAGAGAAAGATAAGAATCAATAATAACTCGTATATTTTAGCTGAAAAAGTGGTTGGGAGATCATGCTATTTACAATGATGGAGACAACAAAGAGAGGAGCAGGTGTGCAGGAGAAATGAAGAGCTCTATTTTTGCCACATATTTGAGATGCCTATCAGACTTGTAGGTAGAAATGTCAAATAATCAATTGAACATATAAATCTAGAAATTCCAGGGAGAGACCTGCTGGCAATCAAAATTTAGGAATCATCAGCCTATGCATGGAATAGGAGACTGACTGAAGTCACCTAGGAAAAGTAAATGGGTAGAGAAGAGAACCTTATACATACGAGGTCTGACAATCAAGTTCATGAACTTGCCACTGTGTGCTTACATTGGCAGCACTGTACAGACAACTCAGTAAGGTTTCATAAACTTGGCATATCGGTGTCTCACAGCTGTACTCATGTCAACCTGTAGTGGTGTCTTGCTGAGTGGCATTCATTATTATTGTTGCACATTTTTGTGTGTCATTGTGAGGATGTTGGAGCTTGAATTAGAGCAAGAAACAAACATTAAATTTCTTGTTAAACTTGGAAAGTGTGGAAGTGAAATCAGGGACATGTTAGTTAAAGTTTATGGGGATCATGCCATGAAGAAAATGGCAGTGTACAAATGGATTAGTAGGTTTAGGTTCAATTTGTTTGTTTTTGATGGGAAAGAAAATGTCACTGATGAAGAGAGGTCAGGATGGCCAGTAATGAGTAGTACTGATTGAAACATTGCAAAAATTAGCCAAATTGTGTGTCAAAATTGTCAGCTGACTGTGAGAAGCACAGCAGAACAAATACACATTGATAGAGAAACAGGTAAAAAATCTTAACTGAAAATCTTGTCATGAGAAAGGTATGGGCAAAAATGGTTCTGAAGGAGCTCTTGCATCATGACAATGACCAGCTCACAAATCACTCTCTGTGAGTTTTTAGCCAGTAAACAAATAACTGTACTGGAACACCCTCCCTACTCACCTGATGTGACCTCCAGTGATTTTGTTCTTTATCCAAAGATAAGAAAATATTGAAAGGAAGACATCTTGATGACATTTAGGACATCAAGGGTAATACAATGACAGCTCTGATGGCCATTCCAGAAAGAGTTTCAAAATTGTTTTGCCAGAGGGCCTAAGCACTGGCATCAGCACATCACTTCCTAAGGGGAGCACTTCAAAGGTGATCCATAGTGATATTCAGCAATGAGGTATGTTGCATATGTTCTAGGATGAGTTCGCGAACTTAATTGTCAGTCCTCATAGGCAAAAATTCTCAACGTTTAAAGTAAACAGAGTCAGCATCTAAGGTCAAAAAAATGTATTTGAGAGTAGTATAGAAGAGAGTAATAGGAAGGGCCCAATTAAGGAGCAATAACATAAATTAGCAAGTACTAATTAATGTGATTATATGATTTCCTACAGAAGTGTTTATAAGTCAGATATAAAAATGAAGAAAATTGTTTAAATCAAAGTGAATGTAGTAGAAGAAAAAAGTGGGACTCTCGAGACACTCATGATTAGGTGAGAGAAGTGATACTTAAATGGGAATCAAGTGAAGTTAGAGGGACTGATGGGTGGAAATATTCGGGAAGACTCAAGGGATTGTTTGAAGTTTTCTAAGTCACTGAGGTACAAAGTCTAGCTGGAGCAAGAAAGTTAGAGCCTCAGCCAGGCTCGGTGACTCAGCCTATAATCCCAGCACTTTGGGAGGCCAAGGCGAGGGTATCGCCTGAGCTTGCAGATTCAAGATCAGCCTGGGCAACTTAGCAAGACCTCATCTCTACAATAAATCAAAAATTAGTAGGGCATGGTAGTGTGTACCTATAGTTCCAACTACTTGGAAGGCTGAGGCAGAAGGATCACTTGAGCCCAGCAGGTCAACACTGGGATGGCTGTGAGTATGTCACTGCACTCCAGCCTGGGCGACAGTGAGACTCCAACTCAAAAAAATAAAAATTAAAAAAAAGAAAGAGCCTCCTTTTCACTATTCTAGGGGGAGACATTCATAAAGAATACAATGTGAGTTGTGTGTCCTAGAGTCATACTATATGGCAGTCTTAAAGGAATAGAAGATTTTGCAATTAGAGTCTTGAATAGAAGTTATAATTTTAGCTGTAGGATATTTCTGAGTGATGATAAGGAACAGAGTTTGGTTATATGAAAAAGTGGCTAAATAGACTGTCAGTAAGATTGAGTGTAGGCATCTGTCCCCTTAGTTTCATTATTCTCTTAAATAGCTTCTGTCTTTGCCATCTGGTCCATATTCACAGGCTATGCAAATGACCTTTTTAAGATGAAAAACGAATCACGGTATAATGGACTCACCTCCATAAATTCTTCAAAAAAGTTTCCCATCATCCGCAGAATCATGCCCAAGCTCCTGAGTGTGCTGCTAGGGTCTTGAAGATCTGATCACTGCCTATTCCTCCAGGCATATTTCTCACTATAGTTCCCATAATGTCCTTGCAATACAATTATTAGGTTGATGCATAAATTCGTAGCGTTTGCTTCGGTGTGGCAACACTGTGGTGTTGGGAGTTTGCTTATCGTTTGTCATTTGGAGTGACAATGTTGTGCTTGTGAGTACTCCTTGTATTTTGCAGATTTGAAGAAAGCTAGTGCTATTTGTGTGTTAAAAAAAGATGGAGTGTTAAGTGGAAAAAAACAAACACTTCTGACATATTCTTCTGTAGTTTAACAGAGGAGTAAAGGCAGTGGAGGTGGCTGGAAATATTTGTGCTGTGTTTGGGGAGAATGCCATGAGGAAAGCACAGCAAGATAATGGTTTTACCGTTTCAGAGAGGGCCACTTTGATAGGAGTGATTCTCCATATTCAGGAAGACCATCGGGCTTTGATGAAGACCATTGAAACACTTTAATTCACAATGATCTACATCAGTCAACCAGAAAATTAGCACAATTGAGAAATTGACCAGTTAGCCCTCAAGTGACATTTCCATTGCATGGACAAGCAAAAAATGCTACAAACTTATGCATCAACTCAATACTTTTCTTTCCATGCAAACACCAGGTCACTTCTCACATCTGGGTTATGCACAGGCTAGCTTTCCTTTAACTGTGATGTATTTGAAAACTGCATCACATTCTCTGTGAAGCCTTCTCTAATTTTTTACTACTTCCCATTCTGCCTTCTCCTAACTTCTTTATGCTAGGCGTCTTCTACATGTTTCTGTTATTTCACGTATTCACTTGTATTGCTTATTAGCTAAGTCTCCAAACTTCTTGAGGACACAGAAATCATCTGTTTCTTTAGAACCAGGTAACACAGTAGCTAGCACATAGTAGGTGCTCAACAAAGTTTTCTGAACACGTTATCTAAGTTCATATAAAATGGAACACTTGACTAAGAATTAGTGAAAGATGCTACACAATATAAAATAGAAAGTTACTGAATAATAACAAAACCAGACTAGAACATTTTTGACATATTTCTATGATACTGGTGGACTTAAATTAAACTGTTAATATAGGTGAAGATCTATCTGGAAGATCCCGTATCCAAAACCTTAGAGGCCAAGGGAGCTTCACAATGCTGAAAAAATGCATTATAGAGATAAAATATGGTACATAACAGTATATCATTTAGCATGACTAGTTAGGTCTATAGCACTGCTCCATAATCAAATATATTGTTAATTCTACAATAAAAATATAAATACACAAATAACTGATGTCAGGTAAGTTTAGGTTTTCCACAAAATGAGTTACCAAAAATTTGACAATATTTTTCTAATTCTTCAATTATAAAGTGAATTAAAAATTTTTCAGAATAAGGAATTATAAATCTGTGTTAAATGCTATTAGTCGATACTAAGAAATTCATATTAGTATTCTCATAGGAGGTACTAGTGTTAACTACTTCAATTTCCTTCATTTAAAATAATAAAATAGCTGGGCTTGGTGGCTCAGCCTGTAATCCTGCGCCTTTGGGAGGCTGAGGTGAGTGGATTGCCTGAGCCCGCGGGTTCGAGACCCGCCTGGGCAACTTGGCAAGACCTCATCTCTACAATAAATCAAAAAATCAGCCAGGCGTGGTAGCGCACGCCTGTAGTTCCAGCTACTTGGAAGGCTGAGGCGGAAGGATCGCCGGAGCCCAATAGGTCGAGGCTGCGGTGGCCGGGAGCGGCCACTGCACTCCAGTCTGGGTGACAGAGTGAGACTCCAACTCAAAAAAAAAGAAAAAAGAATGCAGGTATAGATGAAGAACATTCAAATACATATTTTATCATAATTTCTTCTTTTAGATCCATTTTATATAACACAGTAACTTTTAAGTTCCACAAAAGAAAGGGAGCTCTTCATTTTGTAATAAATACTTTCTCAAAGTTAAAGTGAACTTTTTTTAGTTCCCACTAAAAATTTGGTTAGATGCCTCTATGTCACAACCATAAAAGCTTGCAAAAGAGAAGAGTCTGTGCTGGTAATGCTTCTATTCAACCACCTTGCACTGGAAGATGTGAAAGAAAAAGGGATAACAAAATGATTATGATATTTGACCCCCCATTCTGCTTTTTTCTCTTCCTTCCTTATCAGTGGCCATATTGACAATTAAGCCTACCCAGAAAACTGTGACAGTTACCCAAAAGTTACTCCATTCTTGTACTGGATAGGAAGAAGAGCTGATTAAGGATTTAATACTTAGAATTTGTAATAACCTGCACTCTGGTCAATAGCTTGGAGATCTCATCTGATTTGAAATTAAGACATAATAAGAAACTTACAAATATTGACACTAGTCAAAACATCTGAGATAATCAATGAAACATAAAATTTCAGTTTTAATAAGCTGACTTCAAGTGACACAAAAGCATATTTCAAATCACTTCCTTGTAAATACAACAAATAAGCCATATTAAAGAATAGAACTTTGGCAAGAGTATTAATATTAAAAACAAAGCAAAAAAAATGAAAAACACCCAAATAGACATTTTGGTATCTACCTTTAATCTAGTTTAAGAATGTACAAGTAGATATAGCTGCCAGACACAATGTTTATTTTTTTAGTTGGAGCAGCAAAGCAAGTAAATCTGTCAAATCAGACAAGACTCCAAATTGTCATCATGACAACTTCATGTCAGATTGTCAACATGCCACATAGTTCTCCAAGATACTTCTGTGGTCCAGATTCAGTAACCTTTCCCTTTCCCCCTACATATCCCTTCACTGTCCAAAGTCAAATGGGATCC
Organism: Cephalopachus bancanus; assembly: GCA_027257055.1. NCBI lineage: Eukaryota > Metazoa > Chordata > Mammalia > Primates > Tarsiidae > Cephalopachus > Cephalopachus bancanus. Next base: position 6,940,084 of record JAPVLO010000009.1, on the reverse strand, counting down.
AAAACAAGAAAAACTTTTTCAGAAATCTTTTGGTTAAAAACAATCTTGTAAGTTATAACATGAAGAAAAGAGTAGTGTGAGAAAATTTAGAAGCAGTGGATATAAAAGAGTGTTTCCACAAAGGTACAGCATAAGAAGGAAATCTGATATGAATCAGCAAAGACACACAGGAATAATGAAATAAGATAGTAAGGGGAAGAAATGGGGCAAAATGAATAATGAAATCAAAGGATTTATTACTTGAATTTTCCTTATATGTAAAATTTTCAAGTAATTCTATCTAATTTTAGAGACCAGTAATAAATTAGCACTTTTGTTATATAAATTTGACTGAATAATCTGAATTTTCCCCAACATGTGTATGAATGTATGTTGTGGATTGATAAATATAGATTCAGATCTCTATTGCTATACATGTTTCTATGTATCTATATGTAAATATAGAGATTATTTTTGCTCTAAATTACTCCCATATTCAAGAATTATATGACCAATTTAATGTTTCTCTAATTTTGCCCTAACTTCTTATTGTCTGTACTCATTCTTCCAAGAGAGAAAATTCACACATGTCTATGGGGGGAGCAGCGCAAGAGGAGATCGCCAAATTAAAGAAATGATAAGAATTTTCCCTACTAGGCAGATACATCCACATTTATGGTCACTAGATGAGGTTCAGTAGCAAATTTTCCAAACCCTCACAGATAGATATAGGAAAGTTGGAATGAGCTCTTAGCTGATGATCTAATATAAGAAAACAAGCAGTTACTGTATTCCTCTGTATAGATGGTCATAATTTGATGGACAAATGTCTAGAACAATGGAATCATAAAGTGACATAAATCCTGACAATATAAAAATATATCCATTACGTACAATATATCCGGAATCAATTTTTGTGAGGGATGATTATGGTTTGACCTGAGATCTGCCAAGTATATTTTCTTCCAAAAAGTCCCTGGTGCTTCCAAGCACAGATCCTGCTGGGGATGCATTATAGGCTCCAAAAAGAACAGAATGTTAAAAACTAACAAGATTTGTGAAAGTCTTTTCTTGGCAAATTTGACAACAATTAGTGTCTATTAAGTTTTTATTAATCACATAGTAAATGAAAGAGGATGTGATGTAAATATATACATTTGACATTTTGCAAGAAAGATTATGACTATAAAAAAAAGACTGATAGAAAAAAATTTTCTGTTTAATAGTTTATAAGTAAACAGTATTAAAACAACAATGTTTCCTACATAATTTGCAAAGGCGCCATTAGTAACTATCTCTTTTCTAAAATTAATTATTAAAATAATAATCACCTGATGTTTAATATATTTTTTCAATCCATAAATGCATTTAATTTTCAGAAAACTTTTTTGATGTGTTCTCTCAATTGGAGAGGATGGGGAGAGAGAAGGGGGAAAGAAGAGATTCAAACTATTTTGACATTACTCCTTATTTGAATGAACTCAGACAGAATCTGGGATATAAATGTATATTCTAATGAATCCAAGGGTGGACACTTTAACCCCTTAAAAATCTCTATTTTAAATATGTTTCACCAACTTCTCTGCCTAGCTTCAGCCACCATAACAACTTGTTTAAAACAGTAGAATAATCTATCATTTTGCCCATTTTTATCCACTGATATTCCACCTTCCTTGATTATCCATAGGGCAGCCAGAAATACCTTTTTTAAAAAGTGCACTTAGCCGGGCTCGGTGGCTCAGCCTGTAATCCCGGGCCTTTGGGAGGCTGAGGTGAGTGGATTGCCTGAGCCCGCGGGTTCGAGACCCGCCTGGGCAGACGAGACCTCATCTCTACAATAAATCAAAAAATCAGCCGGGCGTGGTAGCGCATGCCTGTAATTCCGGCTACTCGGAAGGCTGAGGCGGAAGGATCGCCAGAGCCCAGCAGGTTGAGGCTGCGGTGACCGGGAGCGGCCACTGCACTCCAGTCTGGGCGACAGAGTGAGACTCCAACTCAAAAAAAAAAGTGATTCTTACTATATCCTCTAGGATCACCTAGCCCATATTCTTGAATAAGAACATACAAGAGAAGCATGGTCTTCCTCCTCCATCTCTCCAGTCTGATCCTGTACCATGTTCTCTCTCACTCTGTGCTACAGTCACATAAGTTTTCATTTAGTCTTTGAATTTTTCATACCCTACCTGTCATGAGATTGTAAAAATATTGTCTCCTTGATCTGGAAAGTTTTCTGCCATCTCATAAACTAATTGACTCCTAAACATCTTTCATATTCCAACTCAAATATTTTTCACCAAGGCTTTCCTTGATTCCCTGATTTGGTTCTAAATCTTTACTATAGACAGCCACAACTCTGCTTCAAGCACATTGTCACAGATGCATTTGTATTCGTTTGTTTGTTTGTTTGTTTGTTTGTTTGTTTGTTTGAGTTGGAGTCTCACTCTGTCGCCCAGACTGGAGTGCAGTGGCCGCTCCCGGCCACCGCAGCCTCGACCTGCTGGGCTCCGGCGATCTTTCCGCCTCAGCCTTCCGAGTAGCCGGAACTACAGGCATGCGCTACCACGCCCGGCTGATTTTTTGATTTATTGTAGAGATGAGGTCTCACTGCCCAGGTGGGTCTTGTATTCGTTTTGATGAGTATTTGTTTAATGTATGCATTCCCCATTAGAATGAGGATTCTGTGACAGAAGGGAACATCACTCTTCTGTCTTGCAATTGTGTTTCCAAGACTAGTAGAGCACTTGGCACCTATTAGGTACAGAAGAAATATCACCTGAATGAGTGAAACAATGAATGAAATGAACAAGATAGCACACTCACTATCTCCCTCATCTCCACTGTTTCGTAACGTATGCTTTTTGGCATAAATAACCAAAGAGTAATCACATTCAAGACATCTTATCAAGTCCTTCAGGAAATTATCTTCTCTTCTGGCATTCAATAAACTAAAAATATTGGAAGTTATTGAAGATAATCTAAGTCTGTGCTGTTTTACAAAGAAAGAAAATATGTTTAACAAAAGACCATATTAGCATTAAACAATACTTTAAAGTTATTAATCTGTGTGAAGTCATTACAGTTATAATAACAGGAAGAAAAAAGATAACTATAGCTTCAGATATGAAGGAAAAATAATGAGTCTGATTGCTTGAGTTCCAAAAGGGATCAGGCCTTATTTTAGAATTCCCATTGACAAGGATAGTGATAAAAACTAAAAGCGGATACTCTGCTCATAGTAGTTACACATAATTCATCTACAGAATTTTTCTAGCTCTGGATGCTGAAGTGGACATTTTCAGTAGCAGGTTAAAACCTCTAAATGAAGCAAAGTCCACTATGAGGTTTTCAACCATGAAAATTCTTTTAGCACATTATCTTAAGTTATATGTCAGGTCACGTTATGAAATGGAAGCCTGTAAGGATATTGAGAAATATATTTGTTTAATTCATTTGGTTATTAGAATAATTCATTGAATTGAATAAAAAAATAGTCCTAAATTGTCAACTGTTTGGGTATATTGAATAAAGGTAGGGAAAATTCAAGACATTAAATAATATCATGGAACATGTAGTAGAAGACATTGTTGTACTGAGAAGGGCCACTAGACTTAAATTTCAGGCACCTGAAACCTAATCCTTGGATTGTTATGTGATTCAAGTTTAAAATTTGAAGGAAAAGAGGTTTAATACTATTAGTCTTTAGGGAAAAGTAAGTCAAACCCACAATGAGATGCTGCTTTACACTCACTAGGATAACTATAATAATTTTAAAAAGTGGAAAATTCATGTTGGTGAGGATGTGGAGAAATTGGAACTCTTATCCATTTCTGATGGGAATGTAAAATGGTAGATCTACTGTGGAAAAGGGTTTGGATGTTCCCCAGAAAGTTAAACATAAAATTACCCAGCAATCCTAGTTGTGGGTATATAGCCAAAGAAATTGAAAGTAGATACTAAAAAATGTTGTAAATAAATGTTCATAGCAACACTATTTGTAATAGACAAAAGATAGAAACATCTTAAATTTCTTTCATAGATGTGTGGATAAGTAAAATGTGGTATATACATATAATGGAATATTAGCCATAAAAAATAATGAAGTACTGATATATATTACAGTGTAGATATGCCTTGAAAACAATACACTAAAGTGAAAGAAACCAGACACAAAACATCACATATTATATGATTCTATTTACATGAAATAGAAAGAATAGGTCAATCCATAGGACAAAAAGCAGATCTGTGGCTGCCAGGGGCTGGTGGGAAGGAGAAATCAGGAGTGAGTGCTTTATGAGTGTGGGATTTTTTTTTTTTGAGGTGATGAAATTGTTTTGGCACTATACAGAAGTGGTGGTTGCACAACACTGTGAATGACTATGCATCTGAATAATATACTTTAAAATGGCTAATTTTATGTTACATAAATTTCACTTCAAAAAAGCGGGAACAAGTATCTTCCTGAATGGCCACATGTTGAACTCAGCAAATTTTCTCCACACAAAGCAATAACAAAGTTGGATACAACTGTCAAAAACAACCATTTCAGCATCTAAAATTTATTAAAGTCATACAAAAAATAGTGAAATATTTATTCAAGAAAACGATCAAGCCTCAGAAAAATGATAGGAGTCTGTGGCATTATATCCCGGGGAATCTTTCGCCTTCTTTACCAGCCCCCAGCTAGGTATTTTTATATTTCTACCAGGGCTTGACAAGCTAGCAGGGAGATCAACTCTCCTACCAGAGAGAAGAAATAATTTGGCCTAGAGCTTGAAAAGGCTCATTCCCTAAGTTGTTGTAAAAAAAAAAAAAAGCAATCTTAGGTGGCAAACAATCAGAAAAGACCAATATCACAGCTTGCCTGTGATAAATCAGTCCATAGCCACAACTTTTATAGAAAGATCTAGAGAAAGCAACAGCCATAGTGGCTTTGATAAATTCCCACATACCTTGGGGGTCTGGAAAATTATAAATATCAGCACAAGATCATGAAGAGAGCCCTGGCCATCTACTCATGCTTGTCTGAATGTGAGACCATTTACATTTAGAAACTAAAAGGTGGAGTTTCTTGCTATCAAAAAAATACCTGCACACGAATGTTTATCACAGCATTGTTCACAATAGCAAGAACCTGGAACCAACCATGCTGTCCATCAAAAGAGGACTGGATTAAAAAAATGTGGTACATATACACGATGGAATACTACACAGCCATAAAAAAGAACAAAATCATGAATTTCGCAGCAACCTGGATGGAACTAGAGTCTATAATACTGAGTGATCTCTCACAGAAGCAAAGATCTGAGTATCACATGTTCTCCCTCATATAGTGGACCTTGAACATCTACCATAATACTATAAAAAAAGGACTGACAGTGTTGGGAAACTATGGGAGGGTGTAGGGAGGGAAAGGGAGGTGGGACTAACGGTCGTCAATATCTGTCTGGGGATGGGGAGACACCCTTTATTAACAAGGGTGCCTGAATGATGCACATTTGTATACCTAACCCTTAACTGTACCCCACAATTTTATAATAAAAATATGTTTAAAAATAAATAAATAAAAGATGGAGAACATTTATAACCTGCCTGAACTTTGAATGTGTCTCTCAATTTACACACAGATGTATCAGCAAAGAGCAGTTTTATTGGCTTGACATGTTTAAACACAACCTCTGACCATTAAAATGACACAGGGGAAAATCTAGGAATTCCTACTCTAAAATAAAAAGATCAAATGATCAAATAGTTTAAAAACTTAGGCAGAGACATCAGTGATGCACACTGTGGACAAAACAAAATCAATAAAATTAGTCTAAGCAAATCCCTAAGCAAAACAAAACAAAATAAAACAGCAACAATATCTACTAGGGTAGAGGTGAGAAGTGAAGAAGTCAGAAGTCAGAGTTTCTGTAATGTGTTATCAATTGTCCAGGTTTCAAACAAAATTGAAAGGCATGTAAAGAAATAGAAAACTATGATCCAAAAATGAGGGGGGGGTGGTAATAGAAACTGTCTGTAAGAGGCCCCAGATGTTTTACTTGGCAGACAAAAACTTCAAAACAGCTATTACAATTAAAAAAAAAATTAAATCCTGTTTTAAGGATGAGGGAAAATATAATGAAAATTATTCATCAAATACACATCATCAAAAGATAAAAATTACTAAAAAAAAATTCTAAGGTTGGAAAAATATAGTAAGTAAAACAAAAATTTTACTAGAAGGTCTCAGAAAAAAGAATTAGCAAATCTGAATATAGAAAAATAGATATACTTTAATCTTAAGACGAGAGATAAAAAAGAATAAAGAAATATGAATAAAACCTCAGTGACCTAGGGAAAACCTCAAGTACACCAGTGTATGTATAATGGGAGTTTCAGAAAAAGAGAAGAAAAGAGACTGAAAAATTTCTTAAGGTAATAATGACCATAGACTTCCCAAATTTAATGAAAACATGTATTGCACATTCAAGAAGCTCAATAAACCTCAAATATGATAAACAAAAGAGACTCGCATCTAAAAATGCTATAATCAAGCTATTTAAAGCCAAAGACTAAGATACAATGTTAAAAGCAATGAGAGAAAAATGACTCATTATATACAATGGAATCACATTAAGCTTAACAGCAGAATTTTCTTGAGAAAAATATAATGGACAGAAAGCAGATAGAATATTTATATAGGTAAATATAAAAGAGTCTGTGTGTGTGTTCTTGCGTATGCACCTTTGTTTCTCTTAAATTATTTAAAAGACAGTTGCATACTGTATAATCTCACTTATACGTAGTATCTAAAAAGTTGAATACATACAAGCAGAGAGTAGAACAGTGGTTACTAGGGACCAAGGAAGTGGGTAAATTAGGATGATGTTGGTTCAAGGGTATGATTTTGCTTATGATATGAATAAGTTCTGGAGATCTAGTATACAACATGGTGACTGTAGTTATTCTTAAGTATTCTCATCCCCCAAAAAGTAACTATCTGAGGTGATGAGTGATATTAATGAAGTTGTGGTAATCATTTCACAATGTATACATATATCAAAACATCATATTGTATACCTTGAGTAGATATAATTCTTGCCAATTGCCCTTCAGTAAAGCTAAAAAACATCAGAAATTAAATTGACGAGTCTTCTAGCCTTAAAAAAGACAATAGCATAGAGTAATAGTTGTAATACTATACTATAATCAAAATGCTGAGAAAAATATCAACTGTTAATCAATAATTTTATAATTCTGTCCCTCAAAGAATGAAGGAGAAATAAAGATATTCCAGATAAACAAAAAATGAAGGAACAATGTATGGGAATATCTTATAAGAAATATAAGAAAGGACTAAAAAAACTTCCTTTGGGCTAAAAGGAAATGACACCGACTGGTAACTTGATTCCAGATTTAAAAAAAAAAAAAAGAGTACCATAAGGACAATATAAAGAGTGTATAAACACATGCATTTTCTCTTATAATCCCTTAACAGATTAATAAAAGATAATTTCATAAAATAATTATAAGCCTGAATTATTGGACTCATAACATGTCTTATACATATATGTCTTATATATGTCATATATATCTTATGTCTTCCATATGTCTGTGATGTATATTTTATATAATATTAGTGTAGTACATGTGTCTATTATACATGCAATATAGTTATTATATACATGCTAGCAAAAGGAAGTGAAGAGAATGGTGCAAGAAAATTAGAGCAGATCAGCAGATGGTAACCTCAATCCACAAAAGGAAGTGAAGGGTATCAGGAAAGATAAATATGTGAGTTGATAAGAAAAAATTTATATATATTTTCATCCTTTTTCCTCCAAACTGCTTTAATGGTATAAGGTTGTATATGGATCAATAATTACAACATTGTATTTTTGAGTATACAACATATATAGATGTAACGTACACGGTAATAATAGCACAAGTAAAGGGAATAATTGGAACTATAATGGAGCAAAGTCTCTATATTTTACACGAATCAGGTTAGTAGCCATCTAAACTAAATTGTGGTAATTAAAAATGGATATTGTAATCTCTACAATACCACGAATAATATAACTATATATGTGTATTTATGTGCAATAAAAAAGGACTAAAAATAACACACTAGAAAATATTTACCACAAAGGTAGCAATAAAACAAGGAATTTAATTCTTGAGGAATACAAGAACAAACAGACTTAAGATTTATTTTTAAAATGGCAAAATGGGAAGGTGTACATCCAACCATATAATAGCTGCATTAAATATAAATGCATAAAATACAACAATCAAAAGACAGAGATTGTAATACAAGATTTTTTTAAAAAAAGGTTTAATTATATGTTGTCTACCAGAGACACTCTTTAAATTCAAAGACACAAATTAGTTGAAAGTAAAATAATAGAAAAGGTACACTATGCAAACAGAAATCATGAGACAGACAGAAATTAGCCAGGCTGTAGAAGACTTGAATAATACTATGAAACACTTCTCCCAACAAAATACACATTCTTTTCAAGTGCACATGGAACATTCTCCAATACTCCATATGGTAAGCCATAAAAAAAAAAAAAGTTTTAATGATTTAGAAAGATTTGAAATCATACAAGTATGACTTAAATTAGATTAAATTTAAGTGAATAAAAATTAGAAATCAACACCAGAAGGAAAATTACAAAATAAATAAATATTTGGAAATTAAATACACATTTCTAAATAACCCACAGGTCAAATTTAAAAATCACAGAGAAAATCGTGCAAGATAAATAAAAACAACAACAAGAATTTATGGAATAACAGCTAAAGCATTGCTTTTGGAAAATATATAGATTTAAACTCTATAGCAGAAAATAAGAAAGATCTCAAATCAATTACTTCTGCTTCTATCTTTAGAAAGTAGAAAAAGAAAAAAAAAGAACTAACTCAAAGCAAGCAAAAGGCAGGAAATGAGAAAGATTAGAGTGGAAATCAGCAAAATAAAGAATAGAAAAACAAGAGAAAAAAAAATTATTCAAACCTCAGTTGGCTCTTTAAAAAGTTTGATAAAATTGACAACCTTTAGCTAGACTGGACAAGAAAAAGTTAAAAAAAAAAATCCATATTACCAAATCAAGAATGAAAGCAGAAACATCACTACTGACCTTACAGAAATGAAAAGTTGTAAAGGCATTCAATGCAAAACTTAATGCCAACATATTAGACAACATAAATGAAATGGAAAAATTCCTAAAAAGACGTAAATAATCAAAAATGGCTCAAGAAGACAAAGAAAATCTCTGAAAAGACCCACAACTGTTTAAAAAGAAATTGAATTATTAATTTTAAATCTTTTAACTAAGAAAAAGCCCGACCCCAGATAACTTCACTGGTGTTTCACAAACTCTTCCAGAAAATAAAAGAGTGAAGATCAGTTAACAACTTGCATTGTGAGGCCAATATTGCCTTGTTACTGAAGCCAGATAAAAACATGTTAGGAAACCAGAATTGTAGAACAATAGTCATTATGTATATAGACATAAAAATGTTGAGCAATACATGAGCAAACTGAGTCATCAACACATAGAAAAAAGAATACATCTTAAGTGGAATTTATCTCAGGATAAAAGGTTTGGTTTACTATCTGATCATCAATTACTGTAATATGTAAGGTTAGTTGAATAAACAATGAAAAATGAATATCACAATGAATACAGAAAAATATTTGACTAAACCTAACACCTTTTCATGATAACCATTCTCAACCAATAAGGGACAGAAAAAAACTTTCTTGACACTATAAAGAACATTTATAAAAACCTACAGCTAATATCAGGCTAATCAGTGAAATATAGTATGCTTTCCATAGAAGATCAGGAATAAGGTACAGATGTTTGCCCTTATGATTTCCATTTAACATTGTACAGGAGAGTCTAGCCAGTGCAATGAGTTAAGAAAAATAAGTAAAAATTATTCATAGTGGAGAGTAAGAGGTAAAACCATTTTTAGTATAGTAGAAAGTAAAAAGCAAAACTAATGGGCATGAGAGATATTTTGAGGATAGTGGAAATGTTCTAAATTTGAATTGTGGTGGTGGTAGCAGAGCTCTATAAACTTCCAGAAAATCACTGAATTATATACTTAAATTGGTGATTTTAAAGTATGTAAATGACATCTCAATGAAGCTGTTTCAAATTATTGAAGATAAATGACTAGTCTTGGATGATTATAGGAAAAGAAGTACCTGTAATATAGAGCACATTTTTAAGTAAAATACTCTATTAATATCAAATTTATGTTGAAATTCTGGACATTTATGTTATATCTGGCCACATTCTAAAGCAAGGTATATGCTAAGCATGTTTTTCCTCAGAGCCTTTGCATTTACAATTCCCTCTTCCTGGCATACCATTCCAGAATTGGGCTGATATCCACATAGCTCATTCCTTCATTAGGTGCTCTAACTAATGGCCACTTCCTTGAAGAGAACGTCTCCATCCAAAATAGACCTTCTATTATCTCTTATTCTCTTTAATTTATGTTATTTTTCCTCATGACATTTCTTAAAAATCCATTATTAAATAACAGAAGTGTCCTAGAATAGTACCTGGCACATACTAAGAACTCAGTGTAACTATTTGTTGATGAATGTTATCATGTCACAGATACAGCTATCACCATGAAGCCTGAAACTATCATTTAGAAAATTTTATTAAAATACAGAAAGGTTAAACATAAGTAAAAATGTACATGTGTTTCATTAGCTATACCATAAATTATCAAGACATGGAAATACTTACTGTATCTTTATTTCAGACTATGGAACAAAATATAAAAGAAAAACAACCTCAAAGTAGTATTTGACCCTCTATCTCCATCTAGAATAATTTTTGCATTGATACCTATTCTGGATTAATTCCTTTGACTAGGCTTATCATTGGCTAATTTAAGTGGGCTATCAATGTCAAAGACTTTTGTAGTAATCATCAATGGGAAAAAATTATTATTCTGACTCAGTCAGTAAACAGGATAGCTTTTGTTAAAGCAGCCAGTGGTCACTCTGATGCACATAAAGAGAAACTCTGTCTTCTCATCAGGATAGTAGAACAGAAAAATATTAAAATAGGTAATTGTCTTGAAAAGGTAAGAGAATTATTTTAATATGCTATCTCATTAATAGTTTAATGATTAAGCCCAACATGTTAAAAGAACAAAATGTTGGAGAGTATTAGTGGCAAATGCATTTCCTTTCTTTGAGGCATCAATCCCATTTTTGTGAACTCCTGGTTTCTCACTGGCCCCTCACTTACTGGTTTCTAAGGGAGGTGCAGAACTTTTTTTTTCCTCTCCTTTTGGTGGGGTTGGAAAGATAAATCGAACATAAGTCGCTCAGTGTCTTTCTCTTCTTTTTCTTAGAAGCTGGATGTTTACAGGGATCACAAGTTCTGCTTGTGATCTGTCCCTGTGAGAAGAGGCCTGTCCCTGACCATTCCTTCCATGATTGTGTAGGCAACTCTGTCTACTTCTGGTGTTCAGTATAAGGGAGACTATCCGCCCATATTCTCTGATATCACTTTTATCAATAACAAAGTCTTGTTTCTTTGTGTAAAGACTGGTTTAAGAAATCAGGTAGAAAATATCTATTTATTAATCCTCTCAAACAACCCCAAATAGGTCTTAACTTTTTTTTAATTTTTAATTTTAAAGATGTGGGGTACAATTCAGGGTTAGGTATACAAATGTTTTTAATTTATCAGTATTAATATCTTAACTGAAGAAACATAGGCAGTAAGAATTAGGAAGTACTTAAATTCCTAATATTCTATATTTCTGAATTGTTTTATAAAGTATAATTTTCCTCAATTCCTTAATGGTCTTGCAGTGTCTTCCTAATTAAATTTAAGAAATGGGCTGATAGAAAAACTTTTTAAAGTATAGCAGACACTCATAAAACTTGAAATGATTACACAGAAAAATTTCTATAGAGACCAGGAAAAAAAAATCTGAAATAAGAGACTAAGATTGCTCTTTTTCCAGCCTACTAATTTAGGGATAGTTTGATTCAAACCATTTGAGATGACAGGAGTAAAAGAAAAAAAGGATGAAAAATGGATGAAGCTACTTTTACCAAAACATTTTTTTAAGGATTTTTGGTGCACATTTTGTAGAATATTGTGCCAAAGAAACAACTACTCTAATATAAAGCACCTATAGTATCAATTATTATCACTGTCAATCAGAGAATAAAAACATTTTACAATGGGCCTTGACAGAATCTACTATTATGACTGTTTCTGCAATGTTGGAAATATGTAAATGAAGATACTTCAAGAAGACTTTGACATAACAGGTTTAACAGATAGGGCCTAATTATGTCAGTCAGTGGAATTCTATTACCAGGAGGAATGGATGGACATCCCAATGCAGAGCTTAGACTAAATCTGCCCCTATATTTTTCAGATTTAGTTTAAAAAAGAAATACAAGTTCTTAATTCCCTGACATTATTTCTTTAAAGTATTAAGACCCTCTGCTTTAATATTAAGTAGAAAAATAATTATTTTTTCTATTGGAAAATATATTTTCAAGGGTATAATTTAAATATTCACATTTTTAATAACTTGCAGGTAAATTTCTATGTTATTAAAAAAGTTCCCTCTGAAAAGTCATATATAACTAACACTTAACAGCACAGGTGGTAGATAGTCTCTAAAGATGGCTCCCCAATGAGCCATGCTTTCCAGTATTTATACTGGTGTGAACTTACCTCCACTTAAGGTGGTGAACCAGACCTGTGACTCACTTTTACACTCATAAAATGCAAAAGAAGTGATGCTGCCAGACTTCCAAAGTTAAGTCACAATAAATCTTGAAGCTTTCACCTAGGCCTCCTGAAATGCTCACTCTGAAGGAAGCCACTTGCCCTGTAAAAGATTGTCCTGCTTTGTAAGAGCCAGTCATGTGAAGAGACTGTAGGGGAAAAGAAAGATACCAGCCTTCCAATTGTTCTAACCATCCCTTGAGATGTCAGACATATAAGTGAGGAAACTGCCTTGGATATCCAGCCTGGCCATGCCTTTAGATGACTCTAGCCCTGCTGTAATTTAACTGCAACTACATGAGACTCCACTTGAGAACATTACAGCTAAGCCCAATCAAACCTTAGGACCATAAGAGATAACAATAAGTTGTTGGTTTAAATCTCTAAGTTTTGAAGGTGGTTTGTAATGCAACAATAGATAACCAGAGTTGGATATAGAGTGGAAAGAACTCAGACTAGGTAGGAAACAGGAGACTTCTGAATTCTTAGGCTGCCATTCACTACTTGTGTGGTCTTACATAAATCACAACTCACCTGCATCCCTATATTCTCATCTGTAAAATGAATAAACTAAGCTAGATCTAGGTCAACTCTGAGGTCCCCTGAAGGGATTCATGGGATCTACAAGTTATCTGAAATTTAGAGCAGAACCTTATGGATATATATATTAAATTCTGGAGTGTCAGAGTCTATGGTTTTCAGTAGATTTTCAAAGGGATACCAAACAACAAGAAGAGATTAAAAAGATCAGAGTATCTCTAAAATTTTCAGCATGAGTCTTCCATTATTTTGTGGAATCAAAAAAAAAATGGAAGTTACAGATGGCCCATGGAAGTTAATTAAGAATATTTTTATAATTTCTTTTTTTTAGTCAGAGTCTCACTTTGTCACCCAGGCTGGAGTGCAGTGGCATGATCACAGCCACCGTAGCCTCAACCTGCTGAGCTTAGGCAATCCTGCCTCAGCCTTCCAAGTAGCTGTAACTACAGGCATGCACTACCACACCTGGCTAATTTAAAAAAAAAATTATTTATCATAGAGATGATATCTTGCGAAGTTGCCCATGCTAGTCTGGTCTTGAATGCCTGAGCGCAGACAACCTTCTTGCCTCCCCCTCCCAAAATGCTGGGAATTTATAGGTGTGAGCCACCATGCCTGGCCTTATGATTAAATGTTTCAACCAGAGTTATCAGATCACATTATTTAAGAATTTTTAAAAATCTTTGTTGAAAATGGTGCTAGGTTTCCACCATCCCTAAAACCCTTCCCTGGTTATTGCAACTGTTTAAAAAAAACCTTCTAAATTACAATACAAGTTTTGAAAAACTAAAGAAGGAACAATGAACAAAGGCGAGATTTCTTTGGGGCATTATTTTGTTGGTCATGTGCTCTTCCAAAGAAGGTATCTATCCAATGTTTAGCATGCTTCCCATTGTCTGATACTTTCTGATCTTCATTCAATCATCTATATCTAGTCCAAGCTTTGGATTCTGTTTACAACAGCAGAAATAAAACTATTTTCATACATTTCCTCACAATAAAACAACTTCTCAATGAAACAACAAAATGTATGTGTCAGGAACTTTTCTATTTATCATTACTCAATGTATCTGTCAAAGTTTGCAGAGTCAAGATAAGTTTGTTAATTTTTGATCCCTGTCCCCACAAAGATAAGCTTATTAATTTTTGACCTCTTTTCCCACTAGATCCACCAGGGCACAGATCTTTCTTGTCTTTGTTTATGAAAGTATACCAAGATGCATCCCTAGAACTATGTCTGGCACACACAAATACTCAATAAGTATGTATGAAATGAATGAATGTATATATATGTGTGGGAGGGCAGAAATTTGAAAATAAATTTAGCATAACACACTGTGTTGCAACCAGAGAAGTATAATCCCTGTAAGAAAAGTGTTACATAGGTAGGGGCAGAAATAGGAAGTAGCAGCCCTTTTGCCTAAAAAGCACAAACAAGAGGTTAAATCAAAGGAACACAGTCAACATGCAAGGTAAAATAAGGAAAATAATTTGTAGTTTATTTTTTTAAATGCCATTGCTAACTAACAATTGCTGTGTATTTCTTGGAGAATTTTTCCTTAGCAATTATAATAATATTCTAAAATATGAGTAGAGGGTAGATGCCAAAGAGACCAGTGGACTAAATCCCAAATGACAACATAATTGCAAACCACTTTCTTCTTCTTGTAAGAAGTAAATATCAGAAATATTTACTTTCTAATAAAAGGGAAATTGTAACAATAATACAGCAATACACTGAAGTATTCTGTTTAGACAATAGTTTATAATATGGCAAACTTATTAACATATTATAGGAAGGATGGCTTACTTGCAGAGTATTTACAATAATGAACCAAATTTAAAAATACAGAATGATGTTTCTCGTCTTATATATACTTATAATGAACATATGTGTGTGTGCATACACACCCACACCTACACACACTCAGATTCACCTCATCTAACTATAAATGGCCACCATGGTGATTCATATCAATGACACGATAATGGTCTATTTTCTAGGGACTGGAAAAATATGTTTATCCTACCAACATCGTGAATGAGTCCTTTGTGACTAAATGCCCTTACATTTTCTTTCCTAATTCTCTTCCCCTTCCCATCTATTCTTTCTTTTTTACTTTTCCAAAAAGATTTCATTTTCTTTGTTAACAACTTTTATTTGGTAAAGTAGGAAGAGACATTGACAGTCCTGGCCCATTTCTTGAGCTGTTTCCTTATGGTAACAACTCCTTTGTTGCTCATTCTTCTTGCTGTGCCCACAGCCTGATTCATGCCTGAGTTGACTGGAGATAAAATCAACTCAACACTGGAGGCACAGGTTAATGGTGACTGTTCTAAAATAACAATTAAGGATAACTGAACTGCAATAGGTGATGAGTTTCACTTTGGATAAGTATGCATCAGCCCATCCATTATTTTGATCAACTTTTAAAATTACATGTAAATTACAAGTCTTTTTAAAATTATGAGTATTAGTGTGGACCATTCCCTCTGCTATTTTACTAAGAAAAATATTATTTTCTCCTATTAATTGTTGATACAAATGTAGCAGAAAAATGTTATATGAATATATCTGATATCAGAATCAGACTCTGTTGAAAATTGTTCCCAGGGCTTCAATTTTTATTCAACAGCTAGAAGTTCATTTATTTCGTAGTCACACATCACTTTTGTTAATTTCCCATATCTATGAGAAATTACATATTAATAATTATTTAAAAACTTACAAGATTTCCTCACATTGCCAACTTCAGCAGGAAAAATAGAAATGCTAAATTTCTAGAATCTTAATTTGTAAATGGGTCACTTAGGGGACAAGTTGATGTTTGATTTTATTTTACTTTAAGCTACTTCCACAGTGACACAGGCAACTAGAATGAAGTATGTTCCTGTGCAAGACAGAATGAAGAAAAGTCATGCTTACGAGGGTAGATTCCAGGTCAATGTCACACATGTAGCTTTCATTAGACATGTTTTTCCACACTTGGAAGAGTCAAGAAGAAATTCAGGACATGGAAGTTTCACATGACAAGGAAGTCCTATGGTCCATAATTTTCTATATAACTAATGAGAATACAGATGTAAAAAATAAATGAATGAAATGATGGGTCTGACTTTTTGGAAACCCATAAATCAAAGTAGATCATTTAAAAGTGAATGAAAATATTTTGTAATCAGTCCTTGAATATCTACGAATCAACCTCATAACTAGTCATCACAAAAATGTTGCCCCACAGATATAAGATTGTTATTCTTGTTATTTATGACTTAATAAATAGTACCAGGTATTACTAGATCTTGTCTGAGAAACCTCCCAGGAAATCACAATTGCTTTAGAATGAGAAATCAGCAGGTGGCACTCTTTCCTCTACATCTATTTTGAACCAGTTTTTCAGGGCAGAACATTCAAGGTTACATCCTATGAGGGGGAAACCTAAGGTCTGGAATGAGCAATAAGTTGGTGTTGACGAGAGTTGCTACTTATGCATCAGAGAACTACCAAACCCTTTGTAAATCTATTAGGTACATGTACCCTTCTTGACTGTCTATTAACTACAGTCATATTGGTAAGTAGCCATTGCCATCTCATCTGGTGATCCTATGAGAGATTAACACATTCTGTAGTTTAAAAAAATTCTGTCTTATCCAACATGAACAAAAATGTGTTTCTGTACATACTAAATCATCTTCACATTTTCATTTTCCTACCTTATCAGTATATTATCAATCACAACCTTTATAAAGAGATTAGGTTCCATATGTGACTCTAGTCAAGGTGAAAAAAGGAACTTAATGGACTGAATCTGCACAGATGAGGAAAGAGACACTGGTTTCCTCTTGTTGAGTGCACATTAGAACTCAAATACTTTCTGTAAAGACAGCTATTCAGATCAGTGTTGACTTATTTGCTGCAACTTATCTATAAATCTATGAAACTTACTAAAGTTCTTCATAATAAAAAAGAAGTATTGGGAACATGTCCCCTCAAAGCCTAAAATAGCTTAATTTAATTTAAAATGTTCATTTTCAGGTAATAAGAGACCAGTTCCTTTGTCTATTTAAAAAGAATTTCTAAAACATATCTTCATGCTTAGTCCTTGCCATTGCCAAAAGTAACCTTGGTTTTACAAACTTCAAAAAGATGCCTTTAATGTGGAATTTGGTAATTTGTCCTTTATATAGTAAAAGGACAAGGAGAAGATTCTTGCTGAGGGTCTGCTAGAGTAAACTAATTTGTATCTGGTCTTAAATTTGAGGAACTCATGGGAAAATTGGAAAGTTAATCTGATTTCCTGCAAGGGCTTAACAAATAGAAGATCATTTTGAGGGCTTAGGTTTGAGATATGAAGCAAAGTTTCTTGTTGCTTTACCCATAAACTATAATTTAAATATTAGAGTGAACTAGAATTCCACAGTTTAAAATTTTGTTCATAGATTGTTAAGGCCAGTAATAAATCCTATTTCACAAGGGATGCCTCATTTGGAGCTGCCCAAAGGCTGCAGTGGAAATAAGAAAAAGTACAGATACTCTAGGTGGCTGGATGAATGATAAGCACAGAATCAGTTCGGGTAAGTGTCTTTTCCCCTTTTGCAACTAAGACAAGAGAGAAGGGTGATACCCTTTGAAGAGAAGTGTCTATTAGTCTTTTAGTGGAGGAGGTACCTGAGACCCCTTAGTTATTTGTAGTTTTTATGAAAAGATTTATTTTCCTTTTATTAGGAATGCATTTTGAAAAGAGACTGGATGAGGAGACATTCATGGGTGTGAAGCATGGATTCCGCAGGGCATTTTAAAATAAACTAGTTGCTCTGATTTAATCAATGCATTCTATGACTGGAAAGCTCAGATAAGCCAACATTCCTCTCTTGGAGCCTTGTTTAACTGTATGTCATCACACATAACCTTCCTGGATAACTACTCATTATGCATGATGGCATACCAACCAGTGAGAACATGATGCCGAAAGCATTATGCTCATCAGAGGCTGTGGGTTTAGCCAACTCGCCTGAAGAAGCACTGAGATTTCTGAGCCTTTAGTCCGACTCTTTCAGCTCCTGTTCCATCCTCAGCTCTTTCTCTGGTGACCATATAAAAGCAGCAAACAGCCTGGCAGTACAACACATGCCTGAGCAAAGTAAATCGCCACCCTATTTTAAAGACTTAAAGTTTGATGTATAACAAAAAGCAAATGAAATTGAGTAGTTAATAAGCTTCAATCTTGGGTAGATTCAATAGGTTTATTTTATTCATTGGAAAGTCAAATCATACCTTAAACATTATGTGTTACAACAATAAAATGGTAGGCTTTGGGAAAGTCACTTGGAAAAAAAGTAGAAAAGTCTAAGTTAACTTGCTTAGACAAAAATTGTACCCATAAGTAACTTCTTACAGTCACTGATTATTTAGTATGAAATTTTAAATGACTCCTTAAATTCACAATTTGCGGGACTTGTTCCTAATATAGAATACAGGGTGTTGAGAAACAAAGTATATTATTTCATTAAGTGCTTTTTTTGGGAGAAAGGGATTTAGAGGTAAAACTGCTGGCTTTGTGTGGCAAGGTCATGACCTTTGACAAGTTTGGAGCTTATCTCTTTCATCTTCTCACTCCCCTGAGATCCCCAACTTGCAGAGGAATCAAGCCCATAAACTGGGCTAGACAGAATTCAGCATTGTGTGGAGCTAGGTTCTCTCTTTCCCTCTATCTCTTTCTCTCTCTCTCTCTCTCTCTCTCTCTCTCTCTCTCTCTCTCTCTCTCTCTCTCTCTCTCTCCCTTTTTTCTCCCTCTAAACAAAACAGATCTGAACTGAGCCAAGGAAACAAAAATGTATTGTTCCTCGCAGATGGAAGCGAGTGTCGCCTAGGTAACCAGATTAATCTCCTTTTTCTCTCCCTTCCTCTCTTGTAGTGCGGTAATCGGTGGGCTCTTTTCACAAAAAAGCCAGCCTCAAAGCTGGGGCTCTAACTAGGTTCCTAATTAGCTGCAATTTACAATGAAGACAACATGATGAGATAATAGAAATTTGCAAAATAATGACATACCTCAGCAAAATATTCCTCCTCCTAAGAACCATTTTTATACAAAAACAATAAAGAGGGCCCTTCTAAAGCAAAGCTGGAAAATGGTGGTGTATTATGTGACACAGAACATTATTGTTCGCCTCTTGTTCCCCCAATCAACAGCTTATTGTTTGGCATCTTAAATAAAAATGACTCAAATACAGGCCACATAATGATCTCCATTGCGCTAATACACTGTATATACTGAGTAGTCAAAAATGTACGGGAGCCAATGCCAGTGGGGCTGATAAAGTAGCAGAGCCCAGGAAGGTAATTTACAATACAATGCAATAAGCATTATTACTGTTCTTAATCACACATATCTTTCTGATTCCTGTCAGGATGCAACTCTGACATCAAAAAAGGGCACCCAAAGGAGGACAGCTAGTTAATGAAATATGATGGATCACATTTGTTTTCATGTGGTGGTTAGCTCAAATGAAGCAGCCTCCAGACTGTTAGCCAACAGTATTCTCTTGTGTGACATCAAAGACTACCATTCAATGGGGGCAGAAAAAAAAATCACAGTAAGACAGCACAGAGGGAGGAGCTCCTAAGAACTGAAAGAACCATTAATAGTAATCTCTACCTTATGTCCAAAAGAACGGAGCATGAGAAAGAAAGGCCAAGGCCAACCAGTCACTGATTTCACAATGAGGATCATCAGCACCTATGTGGATTTAGGGAGAATGGTACAGCTAACATGCGGTGGGCAAGATTTGACATTTTGCTATACAGGAGCAATTTGTCACTAGTGACAGGAGGTGCATACCCTTGTGCCTTGTCTGAATCAGGATTACAGCATCCTATGAAACATGAAATCCAAATAATAAAACAGAATCCAATGCCATGTTTTGCATCAACAAGAATCATTCATAAATGGCAACAGATTGTCTAACCAAACAGGGGAAAAAAACAACCATACACAAAAAGTAAGTCCACATTTGCTTATGGACTAGTAATTGTGAAGAGTACAGCTGCACGTACTTGAGAACTAATGGTTCCTGGACTTCCCCATAAATAACTACTGACTAAAAACCAATTGGCCAGGGACAGAAAAAGCATTAACCCCTTGGTCATTTGGCTCTCAGCAACAACAAGACAACTAGATCCCCTCACAGAGTAATTAAAAGGTAACAAGTAGGACAGATTAGAGAAGGTGCCAAATGGGCTCTAATGACTTTGGAGAAAAAATTGTTGTATTTGGTAATAACATTTGCAGAAATGCAAAAAAGGAAGACCATCTGGGTGTATCACAACCCCAAAGAGTTTGGCATTGTCTTTTGGAAATGTGACTGTAATATCTTGACTTGCATAGGACTATCAACCTTTTCCAAAGACTGGGGGGAAAAAAAACAATCTTGGGCAACAGACAGAGAAACAGAGCAAAAGGCTCTAACAGTGATGAAAGCCAAGGATTGGTGGTCATGAATATCTGGGTTTCTGCTTCTAGATTTTCCATAGATTTGATGTTTGTTGTACAATAACATCTACTCAACAAAATCATTTTACTCATCCATATAATTCATCAAATGACTCAATGTAATAGTTTTGATAGAAATAATGAAAAGGAATGTATTAAACTTTGAATTGGCTGTTACAGTGTTGGGACAAGAAAGTTTGCGGCATTATCTAACCTCTTATAGCTTCTGTTTACATCTTTTTAAACTATCAATAATCGTGTTTGTCTTTTAAGATTGAGGAATTAATAAGATCCATGCACAAAGATATATCAGCTCTTCTTGATCCCTATGCATTTCTCCAGCAGAAGCTCCCATTCTGAGTCAACCCTACAATCTGCCCTTTTTTGTTCCCCCTCATCCAACCTGGGGCAGCTGAACACAACTGGAGAAAATCATGCAACAGGACAGATCAGGGTCACTACCCTAGCCACACCTGTGTTCTTCAACCTATTCAAGAATTTTCTCCATTGTCTTTTCTCACCTGTTTCTTTACTTCATCATCACTATCACCGCTTTCCATAGAGATGTACTACCTGCCCCATACACACACACACATACACACACACACACACACACACACACACACACACACACACACACCATTCTCTGCAATCCTCTTAAAATATCATTGCAGGATTAGAGGATAAAGCATCTTTTCCTCTGCCTGAGGTTAACCTCCCTATTCCCCAACTAATGGTTGGGATCCACTCTGCTCACATTACCTCAGGTTCTTACTCCAATTTTCCCCAATCCTTGTCATATCTTCTGTTCTACCAGCTCATTCTCCTTTACCCAAACACATCTCAAATTACTCTCATGTTATCATATCCTTCCTTCACACCTCCATTTTCCTTTAACTACCCTTATCTCCTACTTTCCCAAAGATTCTTCTTTTCAGTCCAACCTCACGATCATGTCCACTTGGTACTCTCTTATGCTAAAAGTGAAAATTAGAATTTTAAATACAGACTAAAATACATTCTCTTGCAGGTTTTCGCTGTTTTATCATTTGATTAGAATCTTCCACCTGTATTTTTTAAATGTATCTATATGGTAGGGAGGTAAAACACAATATTCAATATTTCTCACTAGTCTCAAAATCCTAATCATGATAAAACAATTAGAATCATAGAAAGTCAGACTTGAAAGGAAACTGGTTTATTCTCTTTAATTTTGCCATAGTTAGATGTGAGACCTCAACACTTGGGGTCATATCATAAGAATAGAGCTATAGGCAGGGTGCAGTGGCTCAAGCCTATAGTCCTAGCATTTGGGGAGGCTGAGGTAAGAGAATTGCCTGGGCTCAGGGGTTCAAGACCAGCCCAGGCAACTTGGTGAGACCTTGTCTCTACAATAAATCAAAAATTAGCCAGCAGTGGTGGCGCGTGCCTGTGGTTCCAGCTACTTGGAAGGCTGAGGAGGTAGGTTTGCCTGAGCCCAGCAGGTTGAGGCTGTGGTGGCCGTGAGCTTGCCACCACTGCACTCCAGCCTAGGCAACAGAGTGAGACTCCAACTCAAAAAAAAAAAAAAAAAATTAGAGCTATAACGTGACATGAGGTTCTCTGACCCCCAGTTCAATGCCCTTTCCTCTAGAAATTAAATTCTATTATCTAAAATACTCCTCTGAGTATCACATGTTCTCACTCATATAGTGGACCTTGAATATTTGTCATAATACTATAAGAAAAGGACTGACAGTGGTGGGAAACTATGGAGGGGTAGGGAGGGGAAGGGAGGTGGGACTAATGGTAGTGAATATCTGTCTGGGGACAGGGAGGCACCCCTTATCAACAAGGGTACCTGAACAGTGCATATTTGTAAGCCTAACCCTTGCCAAAACCAGGACCACAATTTTAAAATTAAAAAATTTAAAAAAATAATAAAAAATTTTTAAAATTTTAAAAATTAAAAAAATTAAAAATTCAAAAAAAAATTTTTTTTCCTCCAAAAGAAGCCTTGATTTTCCAGGTTTGAAAATTATCATTTTAAAACATGAATTCCAATGTGTTAACAAAGAATAGAAAGACAGAAAGATATAGATAGATATGAGGAAATGACAGGGGAGGGGTGACAGGAGAGAGAAAAGGAGACAGAGATAGAAAGAGTCAATTCTCATCAGAGTAAATGGGGACTGCTTTTCTAACTTGGCAACCTCAAAAATACACTCAAGTAAATGTTTTCTCTGTGGCATCACTAGTTGCAGTTCTTACAATGTGTATACTAAATTCTAGTTCATGGAATAAACTTTTTTATCTTCTTAATACAAAATTTAAACTGTAATCTTGTTTGACTACAAAAATACAAAATAAAAAATAAAATATTCCTCTTTACACATAATTCTCATTAAAAAATTAACAAACACAATATAACATTGAACATAATTATAAGAAGAAACTAATTTGAAATACAATAATGTATTGAAATTAAAATGCTTTCCAGTTTCTAATAGTATGGATAACATACAGACATCTCTACCTAGTGGAGATCTACTAATTTTCATAGAGTCAATGCAGACATTAGAAAAATAAATTGCCAAGTCTGGGAATTGAAATATATAAATATAGAATTATAGAATTTTAAAAAGAAAGAAACCATACAGATCATCTGGCCCAACTTCCTATTTGTTTCTTGTTTGTTTGTTGTTTGTTTATTCTAAAACCTCAGAAAGAAAAAGGTCATACAGAGAGTGAATAGCTGTGTGTATTCCATGCTGCATCTTTGTCCAAGCCTAAACTATATAGTCATGAAGAGTCAATTTCTCCTAGGTTATCAGACACTTGCAGGGAGGAATAAGTTGCCTGTGGAGTTGTACAAAGATCCTCCCAAATTCACTGCAACAGTGTTTAATTAAATGTGCCCAGTGTTTCAGAGCTGATTTTCCACTGTAAGTAGCTGTTTTCTTCCAGGGAGAGGTTTAGTAATTTTGTAAGCTGGAGCTCAATTTTACTTAACATCATTTGATCTAGATCTATACATTTATCTTTTAATATATGAGAAGCAGTTTGAGAGAATGGAGGCAATTAATAACTCTTACCAAAGGGAAAAAAGTTATAAAACCCCACATGTATGCATGGTGAAGCTAAACTAGAATCAGGTCCTTCCAGTAATTAAATCCCTTTGAACAAAGTCATAGACAGAACCATGACCGGGCGTGGTAGCTCATGCCTGTAATCTTAGCACTTTGGGAGGCTGAGGCAGGAGAATCTCTTGAGGCTAGGTGTTCGAGACTAGCCTGGACAATACAACAAGACCAAGACCCTGGTCCTACCAAAAACACCAAAAGGACAATTAGTGGGGTGTAGTGCATACCTGTAGTCTCAGCTACTCAGGAGGTTGAGGTGGGAGGATGGCTTTAGCCCAGGAGTTAGAGGCTACAGTGAGCTGTGATCTCACCACTACACTGCAGCCTGGGCAATGGAGCGAGACTCTTGTCTAAAAAAAGAAAGAAAGAAAGAAAGAAAGAAAGGAAGGAAGGAAGGAAGGAAGGAAGGAAGGAAGGAAGGAAGGAAGGAAGAAAAAGAAAAGATAAAGATTGAACCATGTGATACTGAATTCTGGAATAATGTAAGCTACATTAAAATAATTTTGTAAGTGATTTACTCCTACAAAATTCTGACTAATCATTGTTGAACAGTCCTTAAGTATATCAAAGGCACTAAAGTCTATGCAATATGTGCATAAGTAAAGGTTAAAGTTCTTTGACTTGGGCCTCACCATTAACCAATCTTTCATGCCCAATGAAGGTATGAATTGTAGTTCAAATCAATAACTGAAATTGTGACTTGGGTAATCCTTTGGTCATGACACCTGAGGGTACTAACACAAACCTGGATTTTTCTCCCCCCTATTCCAATCAAGACAAGTAATACACACACAAGAGGAACTCTCCCAGCCCAGAATTAACAACGTTCAGGCAGTGCTCTTTACTTAAAGGAAGAAAACAATTAAGTGAAACCTTGAAGTAATCGTATTCTGCCTGTTTAGCCTCTTCATCCTTCAATGTGTGGTTAGCAAGTGTGGCAATCAGGGGTAAGGCCTGCTATCATTCGGCCTTAATTAAAAAAGACACAAGCAGCAGAGCTGTGAATTAGAAATGTAGCTATGCACTACCCCTGATTAATTCGAGGCTCATGTTGGATTAATAACTCCAAACAAAGAACAAAAGGAAATTGTTATGCGAATTGCAGCCCTCCCAGGCCAGACAAAGGTCAAATCACAGGATTTCAATTTCATCCGGAGTCGCTTAATCAACTCCCTCCGAAGGAAGACCATATGTAGTTCTGAAAGCTACCCATTGTAGTCCTCTTGTCACTGGACCTGAGAGACGGCACAGTCATCCTCTCAAACTAGTCTCAATCGCTTCTCTTCTTTCTCCTCTAATATGACAAAAACTTCATTATTATCAGTGATTAAAGAAGAAGAGATCTGCCCTGCAGAAAACATCCCAACAACTGCTGGTTTATGGAATAAGTTGGACACTGCTGGCACAGAGCCTACAGAGCTTGCTCCTTTTCCTGAGAAAGATCTTCACCAGCGGCAGGACAGTCGTAACCACCATGGGGTGACGTCACTGCTAGAGCATTGAGAGGGTGACGTTATCTATCACGTTTATCAAGAGATGATGATGAAAATATAACTTCTGCCTACTAAATAAAAGGAAAGTGTATGAAAGGTACAGTCCATGAGATTTCAGAAAGTATTAGAAGACAAGGTTCTCTCCTATATTAGAAGCTCTGCAAGAGAGGGGGACAGAGGTCTACCTCGGGAGACCTGAGGGGTATAGCCAACCATCCCATCCCTACCCCAGCAGTTCTAGTTTGAGTCACATTTGGCAGTCTCTTCTAGAGACTGCATTAAGGACAGATGTAGGCTGAGAATAGCAGACTCTCATGAGCAAGAAGGGTTTAAGTGGTTTGAAGATGTGATGACTTACACTAGATCAGTAACACTTTCCACCTTGTCAACACGAAAGTGGTACTAGTGGTAAACTCTCGGGACCATTATATTGTCCAGTATAATCAAGATCCATTGTTCCTCAAATGAAATTCTAGTAAATTAGATAGTTCTTCCAAATTAATAACAAAATGATAATCTTTGGGGATTTTAATATGAGAACTTCAAGATAGGCCTTTGGCCTAACGGAATTGGCACCAGTATCTTGTGGTGACAACGGTGAATATAAATCTTATATGAGGTGATTAATTGGCATCTTTAATGAAGCGCTGTATATAAGATGGACACTCATAATTGTGAACTGTCAGAATTTATATCATTCAATCTGATATGGCAAGATTTTTTACCTCTGCCTTCTTCACAGGATACAATAATTATTGTCACCTTCATGCAGTCTAGATTTAGTTGTTCAGGAAATTCATTTATTCTTCTGAACTCCCATAGTGCTTTGTCAGGACTTCTCTTATTGTACGCAGAATTTTCTCATGTATATCATGTTATTCTTTCATTTGTTTATCCATTGAACAAATATTTACTGAGTGCGCACTATCTGTCAGGTCTGTTCTAAGCACTGGAAATAAAAGGTTATCTAAAAACAGACAACAGGCTGGGCTCGGTGGCTCAGCCTGTAATACCAGCACTTTGGGAGGTCTAGGCGAGGGGATAGCCTGAGACCATGGGTTCGAGACCAACCCGGGCAACTTGGCAAGACCTCGTCTCTACAATAAGTAAAAAATTAGCCGGGCATGATAGCGTGCACCTGTCGTTCCGGCTACTTGGAAGGCTGAGGCAGAAGGATCGCCGGAACCCAGCAGGTTGAGGCTGCGGTGGCCAGGAGCGTGTCACTGTACTCCAGTCTGGGTGACAGAGTGAGACTCCAACTTAAAAAAAAAAAAGCAGACAACATCCTTGCTGTTATGGTTTTTACAGTTCAGTCAGCGAAACAGATAATAATTGTGGAAATAAATGTAACATTATAATATGATAAGTGCTATAAAGGAGAGTACATGATAACCTGAGGTTTTAGCCTATTAAGGGAGGCTGTGAGAAATTTCCCTGAGGAAGTGGCATATTTTTCAGATGTGAAGTAAGAATATAAGTTGAGCTTGGTGAGAAGAGAAAAGACAGAGGCAGATCCTCTTGTCTGAGAGAGCATGACAAGTAGATTGGTCTGAAAGGGGATTGTGCCTAGAAATCAGGTGGTAAGGCAGAGAGCAGTATAAGATAAGTATAGAGAGGCAAGATCCTAGAACATAAAGAAGTCTTGTAGGTCCTGTTAAGAATTTTGGTGTCATCCTAAAATCAGTAGGAAATCCCTAAAATCCTATAAGTAGCAGTAGTCAAGATATCGTAAGTGTGTAGCCATTGTAATTTGCCTACCATTCTATAAGATCTCTAGTAGTTTAAAATAATTTGCCATTGTGCGTTCCCAATGCCTAGTACAATGCTTTTCATAATGCAGTGAGATCTCTTTCCCAAGGTTTGGAAGAGCTGATTCAGTTGATATTCCTGCTTCATACATGCCCCCAGGCCTAAGCCATATGTATGGTTGAAGTGGATGGTCCTCCTAGTAAGAGAAGATCCATGCCTTAATAAAAAGAAATTCTCAACTAAATTACATTGAAAAGCATTTAAGTATATTGTTTGTTCAATACCAATTAATGAATGAATAGCTTTTAACTTAACACCAAACTGGAAAATGGCAGTTGCATCACTGAGGATATCAGTGCCCTCAACGAAACTTCTGATCATGAGTAAAGAACTGATATGCTTTCCTTCTTAAAATGCTCTTGCTATTGTTTGAGTTGGATGACTTCTCAGGGGACAACATTAATTTTTGCCTTCTCAGATATCCAAAGATGTAATGTCAATGCTTTTTTCTAAATTAACCCCCATATCTGAAACATAAAGTCTGCTTTTTCAAGTTAATGGACATAAAAAAAGTTACAAATTTATCTGTGAGTCATAGTTCCCAGGGAGCATTCATGCAAGCTATGTTCCTTATGTGACATGCAACTATCAAATAATGAGCACATTCAGGAAGCATAGTCAGATGTTTGTTACACATGATAGAACAGCTGCATCAACAGAGCATTTTGAGGATTATTCTTCAAGTTTCTTCTTAAAGCCACTTCATTTCCTTTCCGAAAAGCAGTATTACTTGATCTGCATATTTAAGACAAACCTCAGAAATTGGATGAATGTTAAATTTTTTGTTATTAGTCTGAAATCCAGAGAAACCATCCAAATCCCAGCTATAAAATGTATAATGATCATGTAGATAGTTTAAGTCTCATAGTGTCTGATTGGAGGAGGAAAATTTATCTCAGTACAGAACATGTTGACTCTTTTAGACAGTTTGTAAACATTACTTTAAATTATACTCAACAAAATAAGTGACCAAATTATTGCTTAATCGCATTGTTTCCTTTACTGAATTTTGACATTGGCACATATACTGGTAAATTTGGAGTCATTTAATATATTTATCCAAAGAGTTGACAGGGAAGAATCATAAAAGTGATTCCCAATAGTTGATCTGTTAAATATCATGTACTCAGCTATAGATAAATGTATTTATTTTATTTTAAACTGAGCTATGAGGTTCAGGTATCCACTAATTAATTAATTCATTATTGTTTGAGTGCTTGGCAGGCACTGTGAATATAACAGCAATTAAACAGACATATACCTACCCTCAGAATGCTTTCATTATTTTTTTGACTTATGAGGACAATGTGACTTAGGGCAGAAAGTAAATTGTCTTTATATATGCCCTTTGTAATATATAAAGTAAATGGTAAGACCCATGCTTCTGGAATCCAGAGTCTCGGATTTTAACCATTCTGTTATGTTTTTCTTAAAATAATGTAACTGCAATAAACATTAGCCAGATATCCTTATGTTAGAAACTAATTTAGACTGAGGTAGCTTGAGAAGATTCTTTAATAAGTTATTAAAATACAGAGAAGTAAAATATCACTTCAGTATTTTGTAATACAATGGTCAAAGGCAGTTAATTATACTTTCCCCAAGATAGCACACTTCTATTTTATACACTATAAAGGTCTACTGGGTTTTAACTACAAAAAAAATTATTTTGATTTCTTATAAAGTGAATTTCACTCACCCAATCAAAATATCAAATGAATTTTATATTAAGATAATGAAAACATTCAGTGTGCTTTTTCCATCCTTGTTGCACTGTATCATATTAATTGAAAACAAAGTTTATAGCAATACAAATCAACTCAGATTTAACCTCCTAAATAACTGCTATGTGACAGCTATAAAAAGTAAGTAGCATAGATTAAAAATAACCACCAGAATTCAGAAAATACGGGAATTCTTAGGCATTTGCTCAAAATGAATATTTTGCTTCAAAACAAGTTGAGTTGACTAAATTTGACTACATTTCAGACATTTCTAAATATATGCAATATTTTTCAAACATTAATTCTAAATTATTATACTCACAAGCACTGTCAAGGTAACAAGCAAAAGGGGTCCATAATGTGTTAGCATTGGACAGATACATAAAAAGGGACTCCAACCCTTAATCTCCATAACAAACTTAATCTGTAACTCTGAGTACTCAGAATTTTATTTCAGATTGTAAAAAGATTACAAAATCCTAGTTTGACCACTCAAATTTTCACTGAGCAAAACTGAGTATGATTGGTAATCCACACTAAATTTCCCTACCCTATAGGAAATTTCAGAAGTGGTTTGTCTGAACATTATAAGCTATATGCATATTAAAAAGTGACTACTAAAGAAATAAGATAAATAATAATCTGAGTTGTATAATTAAACATTTATTAAAATTTTTCCTTTTACTAAATTTTTAATTTGCAGGTATTTTAGAAAAAAATTTTAATAAAGATGTAAAGAAACATAAGGAAAATACTTTAAAATGTAAACTATGCAATTTTTAAGGTAGAAAATATAAAAAAGAAAGAAAGAATAAAAAGAAATAAAACAGAAACTCTCAAATAGTGAGATCAGAGTAAAGTTGGGGAAGATGGACCCTTGTACAAAGGATAAAACTAGAGTAAGAAATGGAAAAATGGTAATATGCAGACTGCAATCCAAAGAGGTGGCCGCCAGTAATCTGAGACTCTGGTAAACTCAGTGCATGTCTAAAGGACAAGAAATGTATTTTTCTAAACTTATACAAAAGGTTTGAAGGTTACTTAAACAATGAAAGGAATCCAGTCTATAGAGAAAGAATTGAAAGTTACTAGCTCAACTCTAATTCTCTTGCTTAAACATCTCATCTCCATTTCTAATTTTTAGCATAATAAATTTGCTAGCAGTTTTCCCAAAGAAAATATTATTTTAGATAGAGAAAACAGTGACTCTCTGTCTGGCCTTTCTATAGTCACAGAAGAAAGCATCCTTCTTAGACTGCAAAGACTCTCTACTCCTATCTAGTGGTACCTAATGCTTATTACAGGGAAGAGTGAAATATTTCTCTCATATTCCAAAATTAATCACAGCTGATACAAAAGTGGGCAATGCTAAAACATTAATTTAAACTTTCAAATTATTTCACAAAAATTAGCATATTAAGAAATATCAATGACTACAACTATTGGATTTTAAAAACTTCCCATAGAATAAATAAAAATACTAATTTTTACCATCCAATTTTCCTCCACTTGAATGTATCAGGAAAGTGAGCTGGATCTCACAAAGGTGAATATTAAGATTTAGTTGTAACAGAATAATAAACACAGGGACTCTGTAAGCTTAACAATTAGCTCCTGAAGACCAGATGTGTTTTCTAATCCATACCCCTATAATACACTGAATTATTGGATTTAAATGAAATGTTAGAATCCGAAAAACCTAACATGGCTTAACTTCTATTTGAATGAGCAGATTCAACATCACACTCTTAAAAAATAGTAAGAAGAAAACCAAATGTCTCATGAGATGAAGAGTAAACATAGTGAAGAAGGAAGCAAAGGAAAACTAAATTTGGCAGTTTGGCTCTTTTGCTTCCTAAAGGAAATGACTTTGACAGGGTAACCATGGGAGTGAAGGTTACAGTAATCCTTATTTCCTGTACTACAGAAGAGGACATGATTTTAACAAGCAAAGTGCCTCCAACTCTGCACTAGATGTTCAGAATATAAAATATTTCTTATCTCAAAAGAAAAACCTGGTTGGGTGCAGTGGTTCAGGCTTGTAATCCCAGTATTTAGGGAGGCCAGGGCAGGGGGATTACATGAGTACAGGAGTTCGAGACTGGTCTGGGCAACATAGCAAGACAAGACCTCATCTCTTAAAAAAAAGAAAGAGAGAGAGAGAGATCTTAGGGAAAAAATATTTAAATCTTGCTTGTATTTTAATAGTGGCTGAGAAAATCCCAAGTACTGTGGACAGAGCTGGTAAGGCCTTGGCCATAGAAAACATATTAGTTCAAGCTATGATTGTTAAATGGTATACCTAGAGTTCTTTAAATTTCTCCATAGCACATGTGCAACAGTGTTGATGTAAGCATGTAAGAAAGATTTATACATAGCTAACTTTATTTTTATTTTTATTTATTTTTATTTTTTTTTGAGTTGAAGCCTCACTCTGTCATCCAGACTGGAGTGTAGTGGCACGTTCCCGGCCACCGCAGCCTTGACCTGCTGGGGTCCCGCGATCCTTCCGCTCAGCCTTCCAAGTAACTGCAACTATGGGTGCGCACTACCACGCCCAGCTAGTTTTTTATTTGTTGTAGAGATGAGGTCTCGCCAAGTTGCCCAGGCGAGTCTTGAACCCGCGGGCTCAGGTAATCCACTCACCTCGGCCTCCCAAAGCATGGGATTAGAGGCTGAGCCACCGAGCCCAGCCCATAGCCAACTTTAAAGGTTAATTTTAAAGCCAGGTGGATCTGGAAAGCTGTGTATCATACTGGTATATAGTCTCATTACCTAATATGGATTCTTCATAGCAAAACACCTGAAAATTGTCTGATTTATTATTTAGCCAATTCCAAGCCACTAAAACTCTTCATGTTGATAAAACTAGTAGACACTGATTTATATATTCCTTCTTTTACTTAATTCCATGGCATGTTAGTCACTATAAAGTACTCCTATTGTTTAAAACACCTTCTGTCCTGGCTTCTGAGATTCTAGACTCCTTGACCAGACATTCACACTTTGAATTCCTCTGATCTACTCTAGGCCTTCTCCTTGATTTATGTGTTAATTACTCCAATGACTTTAGGCACCATCTTTATGAAAACAACACTCAAATCTGCTCTCTTAACTCTAGACTATTACATCCTACTGCCTTCCACATCAGTTGGACGTTTCACAGGCATCTGAAATTCAGCATATTTGAAATTAAATTTGTGATTTCCCTTTGCTCTCCCTCGATGTTTTCTAAATGACATGACCATTCACTGAAGTTCCAAAACTAGAAATTTAGGAATTAGCTCCAACATACAGTATTACCAGGTACTATTTATCTATCCACTTAAATATCTCTCAACTCTGATGCCGTTGCCACATCATTCTACTTGGGACAGAAGCATAGCAAGATGTCCAGCAATAGGATAGTAACCACCCTCAACATGCTTCCCAAAAGCTGTGTCTTTTCATTGTAAAGTTATTCAGGTTGTTATTTGAGGTGATATAAATTGGCATGTTTTAAGACCAGGTGAAAAGTCATTAGAAGACCATGTGAAAGCAAAACTGGGACACATACACAAGACCCACCCTCCCACTAATCAATGTCATTTTTCTGCCCTCAAGTCCATTTCCTAAACATTAGAGCTTGGCTCTTCTTTGAACTGTAGGTTGCCATGCTTTCTCCCTGGACTACTAATGTGGGGTACACATGTATCTCCCACCTCCACTGTTGTTCTCCGATCCATTCTCCACTCCACATGCAGAGTCATCTTTTGAAAATGCATATCCAGTGACATCAAACTTTTCTCATCACACCACAAGTCTAAGAAAAACATTTTTAACAAGCTTACAGTGTCTTCTCTGATCTGCTTCTTATTAACAACATTGCTCATTGTGTTCTCTGCTATTCCATATTTCTCATCTTGTAGTTCCTAGATTTCATCATGCTTTTTCTCACTGCTGAGCTTTAGAAAATACTATTCTATCACTTTTGTGGTTTGGGGTTTATTATGACACTCTCTCTTATGCCTCTGTGCAGTCAAAACTTCTGTAACAGTCATCAACACTTTTATAATCATGTACATACTTTTAAAATACACATTTAAAAAAAAATTCTGAAGATCTTTGAGGGCAGGAGGCCATAACTGCCCTATTCAGCACAAAATTCCCAGCACAGCACAGTCCGTGTCACACAGAAGGCCCTTCTGAATATTGATGGATAAATAAATTTGCTTATTTCTTTATAAATTTAGATTAACAGGAGTCATGGATCAGAGTTTTAAAGTATTAATATATCAAATGTCTATGACAGAGGTACATCTAAAGTTAAACTAAAATTTTGACAATGGAAAAATATACGCTGACTGTCCCATAAGGAGAAAGATGTGGCACCTTCCTTTAACTGCTTGAATTTGCATGCTGTTAAGCTGGTATGATAAACAGACTGATTTAAAAATCAAATAACAGACTTTAAGAAGTTATAACAATCCCTGGATTAGTATAGGATGATAACTAAAGGATCTGCTATATTAAATCATGACAATAAAAGTAAAATCCCTCCATCTTTTCCTGGATTACATTTAGAGCTCAAATCAGACAGCCCTAAGTGAATAATAATGAATGTATGCCTCTGTGAATGATTGAAGACTGAATCACATTTTAACAAGACAATATTTATAAGTCCCTTTGGATGACATAATTACAATTCAAACCATACACTAATTAGCAGCAAACATCTATTTAATATTATTTAGTGGGTTTAAAATATGTTTTTTTATTTGTTTCTGAAAACAGAAAAAGGGCACTTTATGCAGAATACAAGAATGTTGAGGATTTAAGTCAACAAATAAATTAGTGCTATGCAGAAGCTAAACCAATTATATTTCAAAAATAAATACCCATATTTTATTTTTCTGAGTAATAATAATGAACAAATATATTTGTATATAGGATACACAGGAAAAATGTTTTAATAGAATTTTCCACACAATGATAAAATTCTCAATAACAAACTTAAATTGTTTTCTATTGACCATATTGCTTAGCAAGTGTTCATAATTCCTTTAAAACTGAGATATCTCCTCAGCAGTTTTACACTACACTTAAAGGTACCTTGGGAGAATCTTTATCAAGAGACAAAACTTGTACAACATTTTAATTTTTAGATATAACTCTATTTTTCTCCAGCTTCGCCTGACCAGTGACTAATTCTTTAGTTAGGTTGAACTCCTAATTTCATTTATATATTTTTTAAAATATTGGCCCATTGCCTTCTTATATTACTTTTAAGATCCCATGTGTTTTTAAGCTCTTGAAGGACAAGATATTAGAAAAGAAGCCCTAAAAATTCAAAATATACTAGTTTGAAGATGAAGTTATTTTTTAAAAATAGGACAACTGACTTGTAACATTTTGTTTGATAGGTATTTTTGGACAGATCTATTTAATTAAAAAGTAAATAAATGTTGATAGCTCAAATTTACCACATCTATGTGCACTTCATTTGTGTCAGGCTCTGTTTTCACTGCTTTGTATGTATTAAAATGTTCTAGAGTACCAACAGACCTAGAAAGATGGTGGAGGAAGAGCAAAGGAAAATCCCTTTGGTTCCAGAAAATCTCCTGAAAAAGAGGAAGGCTTATCAAGCTCTCAAAGCCACCCAGGCAAAGCAAGGAAGGAGCAAAGAAAAGTCAAAGGGCTCAAGTTTAAGCGATTGGAATTGTTCCTATATGATTCCTGGCGGCAGAAACTTGGCAATGTGCATCTCAGAAGACTAGAAGTGAAACCTCATGCCTTGGAATTGCCAGATAAACATTCTTTGGCCTTTGTTGTACACGTCCAAAGGATTGATGGGGTGAGCTCACTGGTGCAGAGGACCATTGCAAGACTTCACCTGAAGAAAATTTTCAGTGGTGTCTTTGTCAAAGTCACCCCCCAGTGCCTAAAAATGCTGTGTATTATAGAGCCCTATGTGACCTGGGGATTTCCAAATCAGAAGTCTGTTCGGGAACTCATTTTGAAATGTGGACAAGCCAAGGTCAAGAATAAGACCATTTCTCTGACAGACCTCACAGTGACTGAGGAGCACCTGGGGAAGTTTGGTGTCATTTGCTTGGAAGACCTCATTCATTAAATTGCCTTCCCGAGGAAGCATTTCCAGGAGATGTCATGGTTCTTGCGCCCTTTCCAACTCTCAGTAGCCCGTCATGCTACCAGAAATAGAGAAGGCTTCGTCAAGGAAATGGGCTCACCTGGCTATCGGGATGAACACATCAATCAGCTAATTCGCCTGTTGAACTAGACCTAGAATATCTGAAAGCACAGTGATTGGAAGCACATGTTTTTGTTTTTGGAATTGGTATCAAGTATCTTCAGAGAAGATTATTTGGGACTCTTCCTTCAAAAACTGGAAGGAAAGGGTCAGGGAAAAGACAGAAGATTATGTTAATGGCAGGCACCTCTCATCACAGTCCAGTTCCAAGGAAAAATTCCAATGTGCTCCACGTTGGCTGCCCCCACCTCTGAAATCAATATATGTCATGCAGGAACGAGTCTCACTTTGTCATATCTTCTATCCTGAGGTTCAGTATTGGTGAATAAATAAAGCAAGCATGTGTACAAGGAAAAAAAATGTTCTATTCTCATACCAACCCTATGACATAGGCATTGTTTTCACCCTTATTTGACTGATGAGAAACTAAATCATTGAGGGTTAAGTCACATGCTCAGTCACATAGTGAATAGGGGAAGGGACTTGGGTTTGAACTGAGCCAGTCTGGCTCTAGAGACTGTGCTCTATGTGACTGTTTTATGCTAACTCTGTGAAACATGAATAACAAAACTTTTTTGATAGTTCACTAACAAAACTATTCTCTGATCCCCCAAAAGGCAAAGTAATCTTGAGAAAAAAGAACAAAGTTGGAAACATCACACTATCTGATTTCGAAATACACTAAAAAGTTATAGTAATCAAAACAGCATGGACGAACATAAATAAAAACAGACACACAGATCAATAGAACAGAATAATGCCCAGATATATATCCAGGCATTTACAGCCAACTGATATTCAACAAAGATCCCAAGAACACACAATGGGGAAAGGAAGGTCTCTTCAATAAATGATGCTAGGAAAACTATGTCCACATATAGAATAAATAAATTAGACCTTTTTCTCACACCATACACAAAAAATCAACTAAAAGCTAACTAAAGGCTTGAACATAAGATTCAAAACTGTAAGACTACTAGAAGAAAACACAGGGGGAAAGCTGCATGAAATTGGTCTGGGCAATTATTTTTTATAAGACCTCCAGAATGCAGGCAACAAAAGCAAAAATAGACCAATGGGGTTATAGCAAATGAAAAAGCTTCTGCACAGGAAAGGAAATAACCAAAAGAGTAAAAAAAAAACCTACAGAATGGGAGAAAATATATGCAAATCATACATCTGATAAGTGGCTAACAGCCAAAACACACGTGTAACTCAAACAACTCAATAGCAAGATAACCCAATTTAAAAATGGGCAAAGATTCTGAATAGACATTTTTCAAAGTAGACATACAAATGGCCAACAGGTATATTAAAAAATCATCAATATCACTAATTATCAGGGAAATGCCAACTAAAACCACAATGAAATATCACCTCACACCTGCTAGAATGGCTATTACCAAAAAGACAAAAGATAGCAAATGTTGGCAAGTATGTGGCGTAAAGAGAACCCCATACACAGTTGGTGAGAATAAAAAACAGTATGAAGATTCCTTTAAAAATTAGAAATAGAACTACCATATGGTCCATCAATCCCACTACTAGTTATATATTCAAAAGAAAAGAAATGAAATAAGTATATCCAAAAGATATCTGTACTCCCATGTTTATTGCCAGCAATATTCACAAAACCAAGATATAGAATCAACCTAAGTGTCCAATGACAGATGAATAGATAAAGTATGGTATATATACACAATGGAATACTATTCAGCCATAAAAAAGAAAAAAGCCTGCCATTTGCAACAACATAGATGGACTTGGAGGCTATTATGCTAAGTAAAATGAACCAGGAACAGAAAGACAAATACTGTATAATCTTGCTTACATACGGAATTTTAAAGCCGATCTCATAGAAGTAGAATGTGAATGATGGTTACCAGGGGCTGGAGAGGAAAGTGGGAGAGGTTGAGGAGATGCTGGTCAAAGGATATATATTTTAAAAATCTCCTCTGACACTAATCATATGCATGCTAGTTTCAAACTTACAAATTAGTAGTCTTCTTAATTCATTTATAAATTATTAGCTTAGCACTCTGACTATAGTAAGCTGTAAAACTGTTACATAATGCCTCGTTTTCACAGATCTCAAAAGACTGAGAATCACTGGCATGCAACAGTAAAAAGAAAGACTCAGAGTAACTCAATATGGCTGGGGATTACAATGTGGGGAGAATGGCAAGAGCTGAGGCAGGGGACGTGTTATAAAGAGCTATGTTGTGAGATATGACTTCTTGATTTTATTCATAGGTAATGAGGAAACCAAAAATGATTTTAAGTATAGGCATGATAAAGTCAAATACATGTCTCAGAAGGATCATAATAGGGGAAATATGTAATACAGACTGGAGCTAAGAAAATTCTTTTAAATGTTACTATTAGTAAGCAATGAAGAAGTCTAAATTAATGCATTCAGATTGGGGAAGAGGAGAACGGGGTAAAAATCAACATTTAGATAGGAGGTAGAATTAATTTGGCACCTGATAATACTGTGGATGTTGGTGAGGTAATACATTATGGGGGAAATTATAGTAATGACTAATATTACATTAGTATTAATGTTTTGACATTGTTTTGATTTTTCCAAAAAAATCAAAGTTAACACAAGAATAATAATATAAGCTATGATAGAAAAAAGAGGTATTATTAATATTAGTTTTTGTCATACTCTATTCTTACCTTGAAAATACATTGAGATCTACATTTTAAAATATCATCCAAGTGAATTTAGCTCCTGAAAATACTAGTACCTTTTATAATTTTATCTATATAAAACTAGTCAGCATTGACCAGTAATATATTGTTATGATAAGGCTTTGATATAATGTACCAAAAAATTTATGATTAAATATATTTTACTTATTCAATTATAAAAACTATAACTATAGGCTATATTTTAGTAAACAGGAAATGAATCTAAATCATGCTTCTCCAAAACCAGTTGAAGTAACTTTACTCTTCCAATTTGTTTTATTTTTTCCAAGTGTCTTTGTGATTCTGCTGCAGGGGCAGAAATGAAATGGTAAAGCCGCGCATAAGAAAAGCAGTGTCCTAAAATCGTAAGTTAAATACCCAGACAATCTTGAAATTTTCAGTTATAGAATTCAAGATTTTTATAAACATTTGTGAATTTAAAATATTTTTTCAAAATATTTGATGTCTAAATTTAAAAGGTGCTTTGAAACTGATAGAACCATTATAAAGTGATTTTTCCCCCTAAAGTATCAATCCAGGCACTAAATAAATAACAGTTAAAGTTTCTAACTTTTTATGAAAAATCCAATTCCATGATGTCATTTTTTTGTCACAATTTTCTGTACCATCAAAATTTCCACTTTGAGGAACAGAGGTTTCATCCAGACAGGATGGTTCTCACTGGACTTCTGAAATAGTCTACATCTACAGATACAGTTAAACGGGCAAGTAAGAAGATGGTGAATAACACCTTCAGAAACAAT
Organism: Cephalopachus bancanus; assembly: GCA_027257055.1. Lineage (NCBI taxonomy): Eukaryota > Metazoa > Chordata > Mammalia > Primates > Tarsiidae > Cephalopachus > Cephalopachus bancanus. Next base: position 6,901,434 of record JAPVLO010000009.1, on the reverse strand, counting down.
AGGAATCCTTGTAATTCCATTTAATCTGTGGAGCATAGTGAGTAGGAATGAAATCAAATTTCCAGGAAATCTGTCTGTAGGCAGAACAAATAAAATATTTAATCTCAAGAGTCTGGAATCTGAACTCTTCACTGCTAATGGAATAGTAGTATAAAAGAAGATGTGGCTGGGCTTAGTGGCTCAGCCTGTAACCCCAGCACTTTGGGAGGCCGAGGCAAGAGGACTGCCTAAGGTCACGGGTTTGAGACCAGCCTGGGCAACTTGGAGAGACCTCGTCTCTACAATAAGTCAAAAATTAGCCAGGTATGGTAGCACACACCTTTAGTTCTGCTGCTTGGAAGGCTGAGGCGGAAAGATTGCCGGAGCTTAGCATGTCGATGCTGGTGTAGCTGTGAGTATGCGACTGACTGTGCTCCAGCCTGGGCAACAGAGTAAGAATCCAACAGAAAAAAAAAAAAAAAAGGAGATGCAACACCACCTGATGCTAATCTGACTCAGATCAGGATTAGGAATAGCCAAAACCACATTACAGTTGCCCCCCTCCACTTGTTTCAGTGATGCTTAGTTGGGATTTGTAGTCTGAAGACAATATTTCTTACAGGTCATTTATGTATTTTATAAGTCTGGTCTGTATTAGAAGACCTCAAATTTGGGATTATCAATCTCAGACTTCAGGGAAATATAACTGTTTTGATAATCCAGGTAATTTAGGTTTCTCCGATGGAGAAAGAGAAACATCTCCAATCATGGATTGCCACAAAACGTTTTGACTCTTTTGAGGACAGAGAATTCTACTCAGCTTCCAGAGAATGACTGAATGAGAAGGCTTTTCATCTTCCAAAGCTCCCTTCTCTCTCATGTCTCTAACACAATCCACTTAGAAACAAAGGACAGATTATTAAGTTTTAAAATGAAGCTACTTGTTTCTCTCCCTCTCTTGATGCCACACTCCTCCTCTAGCTTGCCTCTCAGCACATCTGGTTACCATGTGTGGCAGTGCTAATGAAGACTTTCCTGAGTAAGTTACAATTAGTTCCGACTGGCGTGCAGCTTTCCTGGGTTGTACCAAAGCAAGAGATGGCAATGGGGGCGAAAGAGAACCAATAACTCTTTCACTTCACAAAACTGAATTCTCCTCTGCCCCTGGGACTCTCATCACCACTACTAGAGAGGAATGTTTTTTAAAAAGGTGTACGCAAATACTTTCACGGTTTCCTCCTTTCTTTTCTCCAAATCAGCATTTTACCCAACTTGATTGAATGCGACAGGCAGGCAACAGTACTTCTATGATCCTTTGAACAATAAAGAATTGTTAAACAGATGCTATTTCCCCTTCTTGGCCTATGTATTATCCTTACCTAACAATTTTATCTACTTCAATAGAATAAATTTGTGTGTTTTACTATTTGATGGATTAGAAGGAACTGCGGAAGCAAATGTACTGTATACAATTAGGCTGTCTTGAAAACGTGCATTTTTGTTTACTCTAAGCCTCTTCCCCCTTCTCAATCAAGCTACTAATAGAGCTGTTTTAAGTTTCAACAAGGACCATATTAACTGTGGGTCTCCACATGAAACAGAATGCTAAACCCCAGAGTCTCCTGAAGATGTAAGCTCAAAGTTTCCCAAATCCTGTTTTTCATTTCTGTCTGAAATCGTGGTTATTTCTTTTCAATGCTTTTTTCTGTATCTAGCAAATTATGAGTGTTCAATAAATACTATATGCTGGCAGTGATAGCCTTTGTGAAAATACAGAGTGTCAAAAAAAGTATGTTTAAGAAAGGAAAAAAACTGTATTAAAATTGTAATACTCAACATATACCGATAACAAAAGATGAATACAAGTCAGGTTTGACTTCTGCAATTACAAGAAGAGGTGCTCAAAGCTGATACCATCAGTGTCCAGACACTTCTGATATTGGAGAACATTTCTTATTATCTTTTAAAATGTGTATGCATTTTTGGCACCTCTGGTATTTATAGAGACACTGAGGGTAGAAAACTTGATATAATTTTTTTTTTTTTTTTTTTTTTTAGTTGGAGTCTCATTCTGTCGCCCAGACTGGAGTGCGGTGGCCACTCCCTGCCACCGCAGCCTCGACCTGCTGGGCTCCGGCGATCCTTCCACCTCAGTCTTCTGAGTAGCCAGAATTACAGGCACGCGCTACCATGCCTGGCTGATTTTTTTATTTATTGTAGAGATGAGGTCTCGCCAAGTTCCCCAGGCGGGTCTCGAACCTGCGGGCTCAGGCAATCCACTCACCTCAACCTCCCAAAACTGGGATTACAGGCTGAGCCACCGAGCCCGGCTGATATAATTATTTTTGACAACTTGTATCTGTACCTTATTCTAATACTATCTACCTTTTAATTTAACCAGCTCATCCTGGAATATGCATTTATTCAGTAAAAGTTAACCAGTGCTAATGACCAAAGTTTACATTTCATCTTATCATACATTGTTATATAAACAAGTAGACACATGAACCCCTATAACAATTAACAGCTAAAAATGAACATTTACAAGTAAGAAATCAAAATCAGAAATAAAAATTGCATTTCCTAATAGTTCATTTGAATCTATTGCAGTGTCTAAATCAAGTCATCCCTCAGGCAGTTTTCTCGCCTCCACCTCCCAAAGTGCTGGGATTACAGGCGTGAGCCATGGTGCCTGGTTTACCATCCCAAAACAAAGAAATATAGCAATAAAGATATGAAAGAAAGTTACAGGAATATTTTTTCTTATTTTAACAGAAAACAAAATGAAATGATATCACACCAGGAATAGTGATCATAAATAAAATGTAATAAGCATATTAGGTTAAGAAAATAAATTACAGTCCTTCAACTTATCTGGACCCCAAATGTAAATAATTTCTTTAAAAAAAGAAAGAAAAGCATCTCCCTCGCTATATATAATTGAAAAATATTTCAACATTATATAACTAAAATTTCTACAACTGTTTTCCCTAAGGCCTTCCCCTCACTCATTAAAAAATGTGAATTGTCGTAACTGTGCAGTGCCAAATTCTCAGACTGGAGAAAGTTTGGCCCTCACTTGGCCAGTTGTTTGTTTCTGTCTCTGGGTGGCGATCATTCCAGGTTACTCTCTGTTCCTCTCATAAATGATCAAATTGAAAGAAAAAAAACAAAAACTCTCTGCAGATCTTTTGTAGGTTGTATGTGTATATTTTTCATACTAAGAGAACCATAGAAAATGGGAAAACTATATAGCACACAGACAAATGTTTAATAAAAGGCTTTAACTTTAGTGATAAAAATATTGAATTTTATCTACATTTCAAAATGTTGATACAATCCTAAAATAGAAAGTTATTTAGCAAATACTGTGTTATGAAATAATGTGATTTTCACTGTTCATTCTTTCTTTATTTTTATGAATAGGAGGTTGACTTTACTAGCAATAATGGTAGTTAATGACAACCCCATGAGTCACTGCCCACTGCCTCCTGGGCCTTAAGAAGGGGGCAGTTGCATGTGTAAATGATAATTAATGCCATCCAGCATTCCAACACTATACTTACTTAACAGCTTTTGGCATTCAAGTGTACAAATGCCTCTCCTGTACCTTACAAATAATTGAATACTGTGAGGACATATATGGTTGATCTTTAAGGTAACTGAGAATTCTCTGGTACATCTCTTGAGAACAGAATTGGTCTGTAATTTTTATGTCACAAATCAGTTTTATATGTGGGCATTATGTTTTTATTGAGCTAAGTAATAAGCTGTATACAAATTCAATACACAGTAAGCTATGCCCCTGTCTTAGCTGACATCAATTCTCAACCCCCGTATTGCTAATGTTTATTCTACAACCTGATGCTGCTGTGGCAAATTGGACTGCTTCGACATGTGACTCACATTCATTTCTATAAGCTGTAGATTCAGTGATTTATATTATGATCATTGCTACTCTCAATATTTCAGGAGGTGGTGGGAGGGAAAACTGAATAAAGTAACAAAATAGTCACATATTGGATAACAATTTAAAAGGTTATTTAATATCGGTAAACAAAAGGGTTTGATTTCCTGACAATAAAGAATTCTTTTATTATATGTACAGATGTTTAAATTAACACACACATTCCATTCTTATCTCTCTTAAACTCAGCAGGATAACTGTAAGTCTTCACAAGGCATGTTATCAATATAAAAGCAATAAAAAAGTCACCCTCTTGTGAATTACTATTTACAGTATTTCACAAGAATGGCATTCGCACCCTCCAAATGAACAAGGTTGTCTCTTTAAATTGAAGGACACCACAGGCACTCTTCATCAGTTAGCATTAGCAATGGGGAGGGGGTGGGGGAAAATAAACCATTTTTCCAACATTTGAACTCTCTCTGACCCTTGCAAGCTATTCAAGTATTCACTTAAGACAATTCAAATAAATAACACATATACACATACATTGAACAGATATATAGACAGCAAAAGAGTGACTCCTGACAAGGTGGATAGGTTGATAGGTAGAAATAACCAACTTGAAGCCTGTTTCTTGGCATTGTCATTTATAGCACAGAGGTAATTCCCATGAATACAGAGTAAAAATTGGGCAACCCCTCGGGTCTGCTCCCGCTCTGGGAGCGCTTCTGTTCTCTCAATAAATCCTGCTTTAAAAAAAAAAAGAGTAAAATTCTTCATGACTTCAATCAAAAATTCTGTGAACCAAGGTAGAGACTTGCCGCGAACCATCCACACATCCACAGCTAAACAGCTAAGAGTTAAATGAGTTGTGTGTGTGTGTGTGTGTGTGTGTGTGTGTGTGAGAGAGAGAGAGAGAGAGAGAGAAAGAGAGAGAGAGAGAGAGAGAGAGAGAGAGAGAGAGAGAGAGAGAGAGAGAGAGAGACACGTGTCCCTACAGTGACTTAACATTTTTCAATGTACTATCATGGTTATATGCAAGGGGAAGTGGTTAACAGAGCTGGTAAATATCAAATGCACTAAGAAGTGTACAGTGAAATATATCATTCAAATGATATTTGGCTTAAAACGCCAAAGTATTACAGTCTTTTTTTTTTTTTTTTTGAGTTGGAGTCTCACTCTGTCACCCAGACTAGAGTGCAGTGGCTGGGACCGCAGCCTCGACCTGCTGGGTTCCGGCTATCCTTCCACCTCAGCCTTCTGAGTAGCTGGAATTACAGGCACGTGCTACCATGCCCGGTTGATTTTTTTTTTTTTTTTTTTTTTATTGTAGAAATGAGGTCTCGCCAAGTTGCCCAGGCGGGTCTCGAACCCTCAGGCTCAGGCAATCCACTCACCTCAGTCTCCCAAAGCGCGGGATTACAGGCTGAGCCACTGAGCCCGACTAGTATTACAGTCTTAAACTTATCTCTATTCCAAAAGTTACATATAACATTTTATGAAAAGATCTTACACGTCATGAATGTGCAAACTGGTACACATCTATAAATAAAAATTATTTATCCATTTTTACTAAAATATTTCCTCAAAGTAAAGTATCTGTCTAGAAATTTCCAAAACCATTTCTTCACTTTCCTGACACTATGTGCTGTAGTTTTAATGGTAGTAATACTGGGTCAACTATAATTTTTACACAAAACACTGATAAAAATTGTAACCCAGACTTGACAGTTGGACACCTAAAAATATCACGAATGGATCATACATGTAAATATTTGTACATTGCTTTCTGAAGTCACCTATTGCCTCTTCCCCAAAAAGAGATGCAAAAAGAAGAAAAGAGTAGAAATCAAGGTTTAAAATATGACACAGTTGTCCTGTGTAAATCATACAGTTTCTAGAAGCAAACACAAAATCCTACCAAAATTAACACAGGAAGATAGAGAGAAATGAGTCATCATATAAACCTTTCTTTCAGCCAGAAACCATGTGGATGTGGAGGTTTCTTCAGAGTAAAACATGTCTTGAGTTCCCCGAAACCTCTGTCAGTGGCAGGGATGTGGAAGTCAGAAGTCCTGCGTGCTCGTCCCACTTAGGCTTTCCTGCTCCCTTTTGGAGCAGTAATAATACCAATTGTGGAAATCAGGAGTCAAGGAGAAATTGCTCTGTTGTGATTCCCAGTGACCCAGAGAGCAGGATTTCACCACAATTCTGTGACATGTGACTGTGCTTGTAAAGTTCCAGTGTCAGCGCCAAAAATCCTAAGGTGGGCTCTTTCCTTTGTGAAACAAATTAGTTACACAACCAAATATTGCCACATCCTTGAGGCCTATTGACACAATGGGAACTTCAACTTCTACTTTGCTTTGTGTTTTTTTTGTTTTTTTTTTTCCAAAAGACAAAAAATAAGAGAGCCAGGTAGAACACAATATAATTTAAGTAAAGGAAGATGTAAAAAGACAGAAGATATTATTATTCATTACCCATGGTAGGAAATAACATGTTTTAGATTTGAAGTCCAATTAAAAAATAACTCAACTTTATACTATTCACTCTTGAATGGTGCTTGGTAGAAAATGCATGGAAATCAGTTTGTCCACTATTTCTGAGTCTTCTAAGCTGTGATACTTTCATCAATACTTACAATAGGGTCCTGTTTACAATGTATCACTTCAGGCTCTAAATTGCAGAGCTTCCTGCAATCTTTACCTGGGCGTCTTAACTAGAAATTATTACATATTATTCTCACAATTATTATTGTTTTTAAAAACCAGTTTCTTCACTATATTTTCCTCTGATTCTTAGTTTCCAAATGAGAAAAATCATCTTGGTAAGAAAAAGAGTGAAGGGGCTCTTCCCTTTTCCCATATCCCTAAAATTCTAATGGTAAATACTAAAGTTTAAAAATGTGAGCAATCATGGAAACTGTGAGTTTTCCCAACACATGTGAGTCACTTAATATCCCCAGAAGTAATGTAGCCACTCGAAAAAAACACAGAGATTCAAAAGGAGATGATGATTTGATGGTTTTTCCTGTGTCTAAGTAAGATTGACTATGACTAAATAATTTCTCAATTGCTAGACTAAAACCAGCCAAAACAAACAGCTTTTAAAACTTTAAAGTATACTATGTAGTGATGACTGTCCAAGGTCTCACTAAAGTCAACATTAGATAGATAATACTGAGATAACTTAGAAGCAAAGGGTCCTTCTTGAATGCATTGATTATAGAAACAAGAAACTCTGGAGCATTGTTGCAACCAGAAAAAAAAAATAAGAATAAAATATTCTTACCCGTAAGTTAACAAATCTGATATAGTTCACATTCAATAATAAAGAGGAAAATATATATACCTGAGGTAAAGTTCAAACGGTTGCAAAAATGGTAAAACATTTTTCTTACTATAATAATGGAGGAACAATCTCAGCATTTTTCAAATCAATAAAAAGTTTGTCCAAATTCCATAATATGTACATATCAATTTCCTCTATCTGCTTCATAATCTTTCACATTTCTCTTAACTAAAAAAGTACCAGGAGGATAATACATAAAAAAATACTAAATTCAAACATTGAAACTTGACCAGGAGAAACCATTAATTTTATCAAGAAACTTTTATCAAATGCCTACTGTGTCCTACCGAAAGTGCCTCGGTACTGTCGGAAGTTAAACTATGCAGATACAATATAAGTGAACACTTGTCTCCTAACTTGGCTGATTTTAATCTTATTATGGAAACTTAGGTATGCATATTAAATTTTCAAAAATGACTAAAATTTTAATTCTTGTCAATGTGGTCAGGCCAATTTCTCCCACTGTTCTGATTCAATGATGTTAATGTTATTTTCCCAGGAAGATAGGACACGACTCTGTACCATGTGTTTTTGAAACCAGGCACTGTGATGAGTATATGGTGAGTATTTAAGACACAATTATGGGGACATTTTGAAATGGATTCAAAGAACCAGCAGGTAGAAAAAAATGTAGCTTGTAAATTTATTTGGCAGTTAGACTTAGAAAAATGAACAGAAATTAGTGTTGAAGATACCCGTGGTTCCAACTTTCTCACTGTGTAACCTTTGATAAATTACTTAACATCCCTGAGTCTTCACTTTCTAAACTGTAAAATACTTTGTGATGAAACTGTTCAAGCAAAAATATCATAAACTAGCCGGGCTTGGTGGCTCAGCCTGTAATCCTGTGCCTTTGGGAGGCTGAGGTGAGTGGATTGCCTGAGCCCGCGGGTTCGAGACCCGCCTGGGCAGCGAGACCTCATCTCTACAATAAATCAAAAAATCAGCTGGGCGTGGTAGCGCATGCCTGTAATTCCGGCTACTTGGAAGGCTGAGGCGGAAGGATCACCGGAGCCCAGCAGGTCGAGGCTGCGGTGGCCGGGAGCGGCCACTGCACTCCAGTCTGGGCGACAGAGTGAGACTCCAACTCAAAAAAAAAAATATATCATAAACTAACAACCTACAAATTCTAGTAAATACTTGTCACATGATAGACATAAAGCAATTGCAACAATATTGCTATTATATTATCATAAGACATTATGCTCTGGGCTACTCAAAACCTAAATGAATGTTCTCTGTTAATAAAAAATCATAAATGTTTTGATGTTTTATTACAAATATTAAATATTTACTTGAGCACTAAGTCTGCGATGCTTATTAAAAATTTATTTCAGTGTTTGGAATACTTTGTAATTTGGGATGAAAACTTTATAAAGAACTCCAAGCTTTTAATAAATTAAGTACAATTCAAAATTTAAAAATATTTCCCCCTTATCAGTTACCAAAATATACTAATATTTCTTAAATTGGAGAATTTGGACATTTAAGAAAACTGATACAGCTGTGAAGAAATAAGAGATACCAAAACTGAAGAATCTCAAAGTTCAATTTCTACCATGCTTTTGGTATAAGTAAAGGGGGCTTTCTCTAGCTTCTGAATCCAATAACAGAGTTTTGCACATCATATGGCTCACTGAATGGGTCTTAACTGAGCAATACGAATCTTGGGTATCCTTTTGGCATCTCTTTCTTTAACTTTAAAAAACTTCTATCAGGATGAGGATACTGAAATTATATGCTTCAAAGAACTTCTTGCTAGCAATATCATATGCAAGAAAATGACAAATTATTGGGCTCAGATGACAAAGAGAGGGATCAATTTGAGGCTTAAGTAATACTGTCAGTTATAAAAAGAATTTTATGAGACATTAAAGTGTTTGGAGTTCCTATGATTAAACACTACATATGTGTATATATACATATATATAGACATATATATGTATATATGTATATGTATAATATAATACCATAAATACATTTGTTAAAGTCCTTAAACCAGTCACTTTATCTCTTTATCAAAATTGAGCTCTGCTTGTGAGTTTATAACCACAAGAAAAAAAAAAATCACTTTCCAAACTGTTCTTATAATAGGAGTATAATGGCAAGGAAAACATTGAAAGATCCTGATATAAATTAAAATGTAGGTTAAACGTAAAATTACTGAAATGCTCAGAAAACATCATAAGGAAACCTAGATAGAAATTAGATGACATCATAAGGTAACAATTTCTATACCTGGCTATAACGACATGATCAGGAATTCTTAAAAACTTCTGTGCTTAGATTTCAAAATGTTTCTGTGATAAATGACAAATTTATAATAAATTTGGATAAAACTTGTCTTATACAAATATATAATTCAATATATCTGTTAATAATAATTTGTAACTGATGGCCGGGCTCGGTGGCTCAGCCTGTAATCCCACGCTTTGGGAGGCCGAGGTAAGTGAATTGCCTGAGCCCGTGGGTTCGAGACCTGCCTGGGCAACTTGGTGAGATCTCTACAATAAATCAAAAATAAAAATTAGCCAGGCGTGGTAGTGCGCGCCTGTAGCTCTGGCTACTTGGAAGGTTGAGGTGGAAGGATCGCTGGAGCCCAAAAAGTTGAGTCTGCAGTGGCCGGGAGAGGCCACTGCACTCCAGTCTGGGTGACAGAGTGGGTCAACTCCAACTCAAAAAAAAAAAAAAAAAAAAAATTTGTAACTGTTATTTTAAACTGAATTTTAAAATTAAACATCCATGCACATTAAATAATATTATGTCCTCTTATAAAGCCCCAAATGAATCATTATGGTTGTTTGTTTGACATCTACCATGCGTAAGAAACAGCACTGGGCACTTTAACTGTATTTTAAAAGAGTTTAGAACTGGATACATGTAACATTTTTAATACAAAAATAAAGAATTTAAAAAATACACAAGGCATAAAAACAAATAATACAAGTTTTAAGAAGCTTTGGTATTGCTGGTTCTAATAAATATGCCTTAACAGTAGCATGATAAAATCAGTATGTACCTTTATAGTATCATATATAAAAGTAATAAAGCAGTAAAAATTGATAAAACACATTGTATAATATTTATCATAACCTGGACTCTGTCTTGAATAGTGCCTAATATTCACAGTAGAATCTAGAGTTCAATAGTATATCATGTGGTATACTACCAAAATTTGAAAATATTCCTTCCTTACCAAGCTATTGATCTATTCTGAAGTGTGATTGATTGGAATATCTTAAAGTTTCTATAGATAATGTAATTACAGTGTTCTTCATATCCATAAAAATTCTATAGCCTTTTTAAAAAAGTATATTTACTGTGCCATTTGCTTTAATGATAGCCAGCAGCAACGAATGCCACAGTTTAGTTGTATGTTTCATAAAAAATTACTTATTTGTAGCTGTTTTGGTCAAGATATTTGATTTCATTGGGTATCACCTCACATTTAGAATATAAAGAATGGTAAAGAAATCCACCAATAGATAAACATCTTTTATTATTATCTTTGGTCCATACACATAATATTCTTCATATGAGTCTCATCTTTTAGTCATGGTTGCAATACAGTACTGGTATTTTTGATTTGTTGTTTCTCAAAGATTTCATTGTCTACTTTTGTGAAGTGCACAGAACCTTCAGCAAACATATTTCTCAAAGGATGCACTGTCTAATATTTATCAAATTTATTATATTATAAAGTGAATATTAGCAGAGGAGAGACTGGAACAGATAAACCAATGTCTGGACATATAAAATAATTAATATTGTTCCCTATCAAAACCTGAGTCAATCATAAGTTCACATTGTGTTGCAAACTACCTAAAGAAGAGATAAATTGTCTCCACAGACTTTCTGGTTCATAAATTTCCTGTAGAAAGGAAGTAATTGTTTTTGTTTAAAGGAAACATCCTGGGTTAAATTAAGCAAAAGTCTCATTTTCTGTCAACAGAAGACAAAGCAGAGAGGTAAAAAGGTCAATAAATATCGAAAAGCAAGAGACTAACCAGTATTTATTTGGTACCCTGTTTATGCAAGTATTGAGGACACTAGAAAAAACAAAATACCTGAATAGCTGAGTACATTTTCCCTCTTTGTTCAACTATTTTGTATTTTTTGTAGGCACGACATACAAACACATTGCTAAACATATATGCTAACCTTTTAAAGTTTAAACTCCTTAAGTTATCCTTTGAATTTTTATTAAAGCATGACAGAGCTGGGGCAATCATTTGTTGCACCCACATGTGTCCAATTAGTCCAACTGAAATATCTCACTGAATTTCTTCAGGGGTTTTAGGTAAGAGTTCCCCCAGTTCATAATGGGATGGCAGCATTTATGTGTTTTTAGTATCCAAACAATGCACAAGTTTCCTCATTTAATCATTTGAATATGGGCTAGTTTATTATTTCTTAGAAAGGAGAATAATATATACATTTATATTATATACATATGAGATATATAATATATAATATCTATAATATATATTTCCCCTACCCTGGTCTTTTCTATTAGTAATAGTAACCAGAATAATTTTTTAATTATTAAATACTTAAAGTAAAAGATGACATGATGACATATAGTCATTTTCGATTTAACCTTTAACAAAGCATGTACCTACTTCATAGATTTGAGGTAAATATTAAATTTAATAATCCATGCTAAACACATAGAAGAAGGCCTAGTATATAGTAAACATTCAAGTAGATGATCTATCATTATCATCACTGTTGTTATTTTATGAAAGGAATCATCATTGTCTTTAAAAGCTCGACCTGCCTTGGAACATCCACAATATCCGTAATATTACATAAGATAAACGTGTCTTGTGCATGTCTCTGATCTATATAGATATATGTGCGTGTGCGTGTGTGTCGGGGGGGGCACACACGCACACCAAATGCATTCATCAAGTCATTTAATAACTGTATGCTGACTACCTCCTATATGTGTCTGGTGACACCAAGATTAAGAACATAATACCTCATTCAAGCAGGTAAACATAATATAATACTGTAGCATTTAATAGATAAGTGTGGTATACTGTGTTATGTGAAACAATGGAAGTATGCACAGGGTAGAATAAGAGCTAAAATACTGCTACCTTTTTCATACTAGGATAAGCAAAGAGGATCACAGAAAACTACACATTAAGAATTTTATGCTTCTTAGAAACATTAAAGTATGTATATCCATTGTAATTATGTCACTGTGTGGGCAGAAGTCTTTGGGTATACTATCTTAAAGAATGTTTCCATCTCCACATGATACTTCTAGATATTTGATTCAAAAGATTAAGTTGTATTTTAGCCTATTAAGTTAAAAAAGAAATTCCTGGTTATCTCCAAATATGAATGAGTATTGGTCTTTGGGAATGTTGCTGTCTCCATAAGGATTTCTACACTGTACACTTTGTGTCAAACTGAACCTAAAATGCATTTCTTATTGACTATGTGTCAGTCAGGAGACTAGTCTATCATCTACTACAATGCCTAGCATCTAGTAAGCACTCAGTAATGATATTTGTTAAAAGAACAAATGATTGAATGAAAGAGTGATGAACTCTCAGCGCCTTACCATCTTGAAAGAATCATGGACAAAAACAAAAATAAGATGGTTAGTACTGTAATAAATGTAGCAAGTTCTTACTGTTTGTGAAATATTTCTTTTGGACATCCAGACATCTGGTTGTACTCTTGAAACAGTGGATTCCCAAAAATATTCTAGCAGGGTTTGCAAACATCTAAGATAGGTAAAATGTCCCAGTAGGAGAGTACAGTAATGTGTTCAGCAAAGCATAATAACTGAGAGAACGGACTCTGGACCCCACTGCCTGGGTTCAGATCAGGGCTCCTCTTACTCGTCATGTGACCTTGGGTAAATTACTTCACCTCTCACTGCCTAGGTTTGTCATTTATCAAATAAGAACACAACAATGCTTCCCTCTTAGAGTTGTTTTAACAATGAAAAGGATTAAATGTTTGAAATAACTTTAAACAGCATCTGTAGATAGTAGCCATTCTATCGGTGTTTGTTTAACAAATCAGCGTCATTTAAAAGACAACTTTCAGCCGGCTCGGTGGCTCAGCCTGTAATCCCGCGCCTTTGGGAGGCTGAGGTGAGTGGATTGCCTGAGCCCGCGGGTTGGAGACCCGCCTGGGCAACTTGGCAAGACCTCATCTGTACAATAAATCAAAAAATCAGCCGGGTGTGGTAGGGTGCGCCCCTAGTTTCAGCTACTGGGAAGGCTGAGGCGGAAAGATCTCCGGAACCCAGCAGGTCGAGGCTGCGGTGGCCGGGAGCGGCCACTGCACTCCCGTCTGGGCGACAGAGTGAGACTCCAACTAAAAAAAAAAAAAAAAAAAAAAAAAGACAACTTTCTCAAAGATGGGGACAATGCTAACCACTGTATATTTCTATGGCATTCTTTCCCATGGCTATTTGCACATTTCATTGTATAGACTATCCATTATGTAGAAATCAGTGTGTATGGTTTTCATTATAAAGACGTCTTGGTTGAAAATGTGTTTCAAAACCTATAAAATTATCCTTCTGTATGGGGGACTCCCTTACACGTTTCAGTCTTGTCCTGAGGAGCAATTCAAATCTGTTGTTTCTATGGCCAGAGAGCTGCAAAGATCTCCTCTGTCTCATATGTTTGGGTTTAGTCCATAGCTCTTATGTGTCTCCTGTCATTCTGGCTGTTTTTGGTTTTGTTGTCTGTATTCAAGAGTGGCTTGTGGTTGTGTCTATCCCAAGCGTCTGTGTTTCGAGTTGCGCGGTTTGCCCCCTCTGTCTCTCATCATTGCTTTTGGCTCAGTCCCTTGACAGGAAATGAGAGATTTATTTTATCTGGCTTGAACTACATTGTTCCTTCCTGACTACTGGTGTTACTTCACTCTAAATAACCTGACTTTGTGCTCACAGTCTGCCCAAGGTCAAAGCCTGAGGGTAACAGACACGTTTAAGAGAGAGGAGGAGACTCAGCCAGAAGCGGGGAGTGTACAAGTTAGAGAATTGAAGAAAGGTAGTGACGTAAAAGCTGAACTTGCAGCAGATCTAAATTTTCTGGTGGACTTGAAATGGAATCTGTTCCGAAGAGCTGAAAGCAGAACTTTTGTACCCCTTCTAGATATTATCGATTTAAGATACTGTGAAGCAATCTAGGCTTGAAATTCAAATTTAGTTATAAAAAGAAAGCATGACTTATCTGGGAGAAGGGTTTACAAAGCTTATTAATATCTGTGATAACATAATTGTATAATTTTAACTGACATAATTATTGGAATTCAAGTATTTTGGCTTGACACTAAAATATAAGAGAATTATGAGAGTGCATACATTAGTAAAGTCAAATTAATTATAAAAATATAAAACTAAATAAATGCTACCAAACCTTGGAACTCAGAGCCATTAAAAAGGTGTAAAATTTTGTCTGAATTAAAATATAAACAAGAATATATGTGAACTACACATCTTAAGCTATACTCATTTTTTTTCCTTTCTTCATTATCTTTCCTTTGGAGATGTGAATAAAACTTTCTGGGTTTCTTTAGATATCTCTAGAGTTTCAAGAGACTGCAAGATGAATACCCAAAGACATGGTGAAAGGAAACATCTCAATGTCATTGGTCATACCCTTTGTGCTGGACTGAAACTCTTTGGGATGGTTTTTAAAAGTTGAAGGGCAAGGAGAAAACTGGCTAGTCTAGATAAATATTTTTCTACTTTTTAAACAAATAATTATGCTATTTAATTATACTTTTGCCTCAGGAAAATGAATTTAATGGAAATGGACTTTAAATGAAACAAAAAGGATTTGGGTTATACTTAAGTTCAGATTTTATACACAGGGAGTGATTTTATATGGGTATTCCATTCTTGGGAAAGACGATGAAGTTCTCTGTGCTAATGATTGTTCAACACTCATTCTATGTGCTGAAAGCACAGTAATGCTGAAGTCAGAAGGACATCTCTAATGACGTCTCAAAAACTTTAGGTGTTAGGCTGGTCTCGAACCCTGTGCTCAAGAAAACCTCTCACTTTGGCCTCCCAAAGTGCTGGGATTACAGACTTGAGCCACAGCGCCCGGTCCAGAACTTGGTTTACTTTATTGAACAAAAATGGAAACATTTACTTTTTCTCCCTACCTAATCCCTCCAGAATGCAGAAACTATTCATAAGTATTCTTATTTTCATGGCAATATTTCCATACGTTGAATGAGAATCTGTTCTCCTTGTAACAGGACAAAACCAGAAACACTGGTTATACTACCAAGGCTTTGGCTAGAATGTTATATTTTTAGATATTACCAGACAGCTTTAGTAGATAAGGTTGACTTTATGAAGCCAATAAAGCCCCCCTTTGGAAAAAAAAGACTTTAGGTGTTTATGACTTAAAACACCTCCTTTATGAAGCCATACACATCTCTATGGCACTAAGAGGACATCACCATACTGAATCATCCAGGGTCCAATGTCTGCAAATCATGAATGATTTGTTTCTTTATGCAAACACCTCAGAACATTCTCTAACTATAAATTATTCCTCAGATTTATATTTTACATGTCAATTTCTTATGAGATGGTCTACATGTAAAGTGAACCCCCAGACCCTAAAATGTGGTTGACACAATTGAATAACAATTCCAATAAGGTCTCACTTTTTAACATTAAGTTATTAAAATTCACAGCAAACAACTTTTGTAGACATTAAATTTTAGATATAGTCTTGAAAAACAAACATAAAAAAGTGATGCTTGCTGGGCACAGTGGTTCTAGCCTGTAATCCCAGCACTTTGAAAGCTGAGGTGAGAGGATCACCTGAACCCACAGGTTTGAGAACAGCTACCTGGCAAGACCTCATCTCTACAATAAATCAAAAAATTAGCCAACGTGGTAACATGTGCCTATAGTTCTGGCTACTTGGAAGGCTGAGGCGGAAGGATTGTTGGAGCCCAGCAGATCAACGCTGGGATGGTGGCTATGAGTGTTCTACTGCGCTCCAGCATGGGCTACCGAGTGTGACTCCAACTCAAAAAAAAAAAAAAAAAGTGATCCTTTACTCCAAATTCAGAAGCTTATAAATCAGCCAAGAAGGTCCTCATGTGACTATCTAAATTATTCCCCGAAGAGTGTCATTAAGACAGTCCCTACATCTCTGGTACACAAGAGGAAAAGAAACAAAGGAAAGTAACTTTCATTAGAAAATTACGGTTCAATCAACATTGCATGGGGAGCTTCCTGATACATGACCGCATTCCACACACACAAACTACAGGCAAAAATCAGGTTATATCATGTCGTTATCCTCATTTTATAGATGACAGAATGAATTTCAGAGATATTAAGTAATATGCCTAAGATCATAAAGTTCATAAATGATGAAGTTGGGATTCAAATTTACATATGTTTAATTCTAAAATCCATTCCCATTAACTCTTCTGGAATACAGATTACAATGGTGGATTATGGAATTTAGTGTGTCTAGAGTCCAACTGTGTCTTTCACCTGCACAAAATAGAGTTATAAACGAAAGCAACTCTTATGTTCTTCAGAAGATTAAACATAGAGTTACCAAAGGACCCAGAAATTTCGTTCCTAGGCTTTTGCCCAAGAAAAATGTAAATACATGTCTACACAAAAACTTGTACCTAAATGTACATAAACACATTATTTATAATTTGAATTCATAATGGTTGGTTCCAAAAAGTGGAAACAACTGATATGTCGATCAGTTGATAAACAGATAAATAAATATGGTATATCCATTCCATGAAATATTATTTGGCAATAAAAATTCATGAAATATTGACATACACTACAATATCAATGAAACTTGAAAACATTATGTTAAGTGAAAGAAGCCAGTCACATAAAACTACATATTATATGATTCCATTTATATAAAATGTCAAGAATAGGCAAGTCTCTAAAGACAGAAAGTAGATTAGTGGTTGCCCACAGCTCCTGGGGTTGGAGAAATAAGGAGTACATTTTGGAGAAATAAGGAATATGTGATTTCTTTTAGGAGCTGATGAAAATGCTTTGAAATTTTAGATTGTGATGATGTTTGCACAACTCTGTGAATATACTAAAAATCATTGAATTCTTGACTTTGTATTTTATACAATTACATCTCAATAAAGCTCTTATCAAAAAAATGTATATAAAATCCTTGCATACATATCAGGAGGAAGATAGGCAGCATGTTCCCTATGGAGAGGAGGAACTACTAAGCAAATCTAGTTACCGCAACAGTGAATAGAGTTGGTTTTCATCTATCACTTTCCCTCAGAATCAGCATAGTTTTAGTCTGCTATGTCAGGTGGACTTCTGAATCATTCAGAGGGTTGAAAAGAGATCTCCCCTTGCCAAACGTGTTTTGAGACCAGAGACTGATGAAAAAGCTACAACCACAAACTGGCAGTTTACTTACTGATGTTAAACCACTTGTTGGACATTTCATATCTAAATTTACCAGTGATTTGAGAATTGTGTAGGCAACCACAAAGAATATTTGAAGAAGTAGAAGAGTATTATTTTAAAAGTACTTAACTGTTTCACTAATACGTAGAAAGTAGAATCCTGTTTCTACTCAAATTTAGCTCTTCATCTTCCCATGTGAACTAAGTTGCCCAGTTGGCAAATTTGTCAATATAATTTTTAGTCCCGCTGCCCATGATGATGACAGAAAAACATCATACTGTGGTAAAGAATCAGTATGTAATAATCAGATATCCCATGATGTTGACATTTCCCAATCCTTTTTTTTTTTAAGGGAGAATCCTAAATACCAGAGCAGAGAATAGCAGGTTTATGAAGGACCAGCTCTCTGGAGATAATGACACATTTTATCTCTAAAATCTTCAGATGTTTATACCTTCAAAGTTACTCAGTTGAAGTTGCTTTCAAATTAAACACCATTGCTGCAGTGTTTCTGTTGTGATTGTCGGAGGGAAGTGGAGCCAGTGCAATTTGTCCATGTTTTACAAATCACCATCTGGCAGGGATATGGCAACATGTGAAATCTTCACAGGACTCTTGTTTTTCTACTATCTGCTGGATAACTAAGGAGATCACCAGACTGCTGGGATGCCTGCCAGATGGTAAGCAGGTATGTTTATGAGTTTAAGATTCTTATTTTCTTTCAATGCTTTCACATGCTGTGGGCGCAGAGGCAAAAAAGTGAAAGGGAAAAGAAAAAGAGAGTGGATAAGTAAGAGACTGTATGATCATTAGAAATGTCTTCAGGATTTTTTGAAATATGGATTGAATTATTTTAAATCAAGGTAGAAAAATCACAAGTCATATGCTCACAGACTTTTAAAAAATGCTACATTTTTTTCATTTTTATACAAATAAATAGGTGTATATTTTCTTTACTCCTGTTGCGTGGACATGCGTTCCTCAGAGGATCATAAGCATCATCAAAAACACTGGTGAGTATATACCCTATGCATGGCAACTGGACTAGCCCTTTCAATGAAATAAAAGTGAGGGTCTGTTTCTATTTTATTTTGATTATTTAAACTATGATAAGCAAAAATACTTGCTAGAGTCATAACAAAAACCCTCTAACAAAGCACCATAAAACTGAATCTGAGAAGTAAGTAGTAATAATTAGAGTAACTTCAATGAAAAGAAAAGGACATCCTTTTAAACTATTTGACAGATAATAAGAGAATATCATAAAAAAAGTAGTGTCTGGTTGTAGTGATGTACAATTCTTTAAAATTAGGGATGACTGTCCACTTGGCAAAATACTAGCAATGCAATCTCTAGGCTTTAGTAAGCTCATCTATAAAATGGTAATAACAATTCTGCCTTTTATGAATGTTGTGAGGTTGGATATGTAAAAAATACGAACTGTCTATCAAGTACATAGTTGCTCAATAAATGAAGTTATTATCATAATTATAAGAACTATTATCTGAAGAGGGCTCATTCTGGGTTATGTCCCTAAAAGTGACATTTATTCATGTGGATAAGCAAAATATACACCTAATCTTATATATTTGTATACTGTATCTTGATATATATCAGGTCCATATGTAATTGTGTACCTCTATGCAAATATTCACATATATAAGTATGTATGCATAACAGTTGATATGTTCTGCTCACCTACAGGAAAAAACATTTTGACTTAAAGCTCTGTAGTCATACTGATTAAATACTAATAAAAGTTCCACAGTTTCTAGAAGTGACACTTTGTGCAAATTACCAAGTCTATCTGTGTCCTTATCTACAGAAGGCAGAGAATAAAACCTGCCTCATAGGGTTATTCTGAGGATTAAATGTGGTTACTTCTACATAATTCATTGCACAATGCCTGGCAGATAATACATAAATAAATGTTTGCTGCTTTCCCCTTCCCCTTTAATTGCCAATTTTCCCCCACCTCCAAATTTAGTTCTGTTTTTGCCTATCCTTACCTCCTTCTCTCAAGTTGAGGGATAGGTATCTTGACTTTTCCAATTATATTCTTAATTTCATCACTCTTTCCACCAGAATAATTTTTCTTTTTAACTGATTTCTCTATTTTTTCATACATTCCATCTCATCCACTAGTTCCTTCTCTTTAGCCTAAAAACTATTCATTTTCTCTATTCTAGCTATAATTTTCTTAAAGATAAGATACTAAACTTGACAGAAGAGATAGAAATCCTGAAGAGGAAGACACTGAAATGATTGTTAAAGATTCACCCTGAAAAAAAGGAAGACACAGGTAGACTACTTTTCTCTGACCCTGGCAGTTTTATATTTAACATTAATAAAACTGACTGGAAGAGGTTATTTTTTTCTTATTTAAACAGTCCCAAATTTTACAATGATTGAAAGACTCAATTAATTTACAAGACTAGAACAATCCTAATACCAAGTCATAACCAAACATATGGTATAGTGCTCACATATAAACACACACACACACACACACACACACACACACACACACACACACACACACTCATATACCAAATCACCTAAAAACAAAAAAGCAAAATATCACCAACTGGACCTCAGGAGTAAATTAAAGAATGGTACACTATAACCACACGGAATTCATTCCAAGAATGGAGAGCTAATTCAATACAAAGACATCCATTTAAGTATTTTTTTTTACATTTAAGTAGACTAAAAGAGAAAATCTACAAGCAAATTGCTAAAAAGTCTTTGAAAAAAGTGCCAAGTTTTCCAGATTTGTTTAGTGTAAGTTAGGAAGAGAAGAAAACTGCCTTCTAAGGGAGATTATTTGTCATAATAGCAGTAAAACACATAGTGGTAAAATAGCCAACTTCTCTTTTGTTAACCCAGTTTATTTCTAGCTTCATTCTCCTTTTCATAAACAGCCATGATTTAGGCCATGTTTACTGCCTCCTCTTACTTATCTCTTGTGCACTTTTCAACCCACTGAAAAATGCTTCGGTTCCTACCATTTTACAAAAGCTCTTTTTTCAAAGGTTATCAATGTCCACTTAATTTCCGAGTTCAGTGACCTGTTCCCTGGCCTCATCCCATGTAACCTCTCCTTAGCATTTAAGACTGTCACATACAGACTTCATAGTTCTCCGCTGTAAGGTTTCTTCTGGGGGTGTTTCTCATTTGATGTTACTTCTCCAGCTTTCCTTGGCCTTTCTCAGCCTCTTTACTGGTTCTTCTTCTTTTCCCTGCTTCCTAAACATGAGGGATCCCAGAAGTTTACCATTTGTCCCATTTCTTCATGCCCTACCTTGGGGCTATACATCAAAATTAAATGGGAATGATAGAAGCAGGGCACTATTAATAAAACAAAGCAGTCGGGCTTGGTGGCTCAGCCTGTAATCCCACGCCTTTGGGAGGCCGAGGTGAGTGAATTGCCTGAGCCCGCGGGTTCGAGACCCGCCTGGGCAACATGGCGAGACCTCACCTCTACAATAAATCAAAAAATTAGCCGGGCATGGTAGCGCGCACTTGTCGTTCCAGCTACTTGGAAGGCTGAGGCGGAAGGATCGCCAGAGCCCAGCAGGTCGAGGCTGCGGTGGCCGGGAGCGGCCACTCCACTCCAGTCTGGGTGACAGAGTGAGACTCCAACTCAAAATAAATAAATAAATTTTAAAAATAAATAAATAAAAAATAAAACAAAGCAAATTAAATACTTCATTAAATTTAAAAAAATTTCACGTGACTTTCAACTTCTCACGTTATAGTATAAGTGAAATAATTTTTTTAAAAAATTGTTACATAAGAGATCTCTGCCTATATTACCTACAAAATGTTTAATATTTCCTTGCTAATTTTAATATAATTTTTAGTATTTAACTTAATGAATGTCTTTCATACTATTGTTATTACTTAATTGTCTTAAATGTAACTAGCACTAATAACTAACTTAATAACTTAAACTCAAAATATGAGTTTTTAAATTTTGCATTGCTTTGATTTTTTAACCTATTCACAGCCTAATTAATATAAAGGTACCTAGCATTGTGGGAATTATTAGTATTTATCTGAATGCAACTTGAGATAGAATTCAGCATTCATTTATTGAATGTCAGTGACTTGTGAAAAAATTTTTTTTTTTATGGTCATCCTTTAATGCATAAACTTTCACTAGATGCTACATAAATGAAATTGGCTGACTAACTTCCAAATATGAAGTAACAACTTTAAGAAAGTATTGACATTTAATAACGTTAACTATGAAATCCCTTTCTTTCCCTAACTTGTAACCAATAATAAAGTCAAACAAAAGTATCAGAAAGAGAATTACACAATTGTCTTCAAATTCCTCATTACAACTTCAGCCACCAATTTCTCCATAAAAACTCTTCTGTGGATGATCTTTTCCCATTCTCTCGTCTTACAATTATCACCAGGTCATGTTCTCTGCTATGTTATCCTTGTCTGCCTCTGTAAAACTTAGAAACCACTTTACCATATTATTATTATTATTATTATTATTATTATTTTGAGTTGGAGTCTTACTCTGTCACCCAGAATGGAGTGCAGTGGCACGCTCCCGGCCACCGCAGCCTCTACCTGCTGGGCTCCGACAATCCTTCCGCCTCAGCCTTCCAAGTAGCTGGAACTACAGGCACGCGCTACCACACTCGGCTAATTTTTTGATTTATTGTAGAGATGAGGTCTCACCAAGTTGCCCAGGCGGGTCTCGAACCCGCGGGTACAAAAGGAAAACCCTCTCCATCCTTTGCTTCTCCTTTTCTTTACTCTGATATGTTTTATCCCTTAATGCTACACCTTTCAGGTAACTTATGAAGACAACGTTACTGAACTCTCTCTCTTACTTGATATGTGTACCTTTCTTAAAAAGAATATAAAACTAAAAACTCAAATCTAGACAATATAAAATGGTGCATTTACTCTATAAAGAGATCCTTAACTTTATCAAAAAGTTATCCACAGAATCCCTCTAGTGATTTTTTTTCTACTGCATGAAAAATATGTCCATTAAATAACATACATTTACACTTAAAATTTCCAAAATTGTATTATTTTTGCAAAGTGGGCTGCAACATGTGCTTCAGATTGTTGCACCCTGTGTCTTTCCCTTTACTGACTTTTAGTTGCTTTCACCAGACCCAACTTTTATATTTCATTTTTAACAACTTTCATTGAGTTATGCTGTAAGCTTTGTACTAGGCACTTTGTGTATCTCATCCTGAATCTTCATAACAACTAACAAGACAGATATCATTACTGTGATTGTAAAAATAAAGAAACTGATATGCAGGAAGGCTAAATGACTTGCCCAAAGCCTTACAAAAAGGAAGCAGTAAAACAAAGATTCTACCTGAACTGTATGGCTGCTTGGAAACCTTTGGTTTTTCCATGGCACCACTAAAATCACTATCATTGATCATTAAGAAAAATGGGAGGATGCAACTTTTTATTGGATTTGAGAATTAGATATTAAATACAAATTTCACAAAATTTGTGTCTTGTAAAAAGTTAAGGAACTTAACTTGACTCCAGTTAAGGCACTTAACTTGACTCCAGTTAAGGCATTTATGCTTCTAGATCATTGAATTTCAAACTTCTTTAAAACTGTCAAAATATTTCTTCAATAGAAATCTTACAAGGACACAACATATAAAAGAGATAAAAGTAACAGAGTTAAGTCCTTTCCTCCAGAGACCCTCCAGCCTTCCTCAAAGCACAGTTTGAAAATAATTGTATTAGACTATTTTCTACCTATCACTAAAGATCTAGCTACCAAAAATTATGAACTTAACATAGATAGAGTCCCAACATGCCCAGTTGGGTGTTTCTTGGGTACTACACAGGGACATAGTCTTTTTTGTTTAGAATGCTACTGAGGATGTGGGTCTCACACACAACAAATGGTCAGTGATGGTAACAATAATAATTTTAAAAATAATGAATAGATAAATCTCCTTGACACAGGCATGGTTTTCTTTTCCTGTGCCAGTTGTTCTGACTGTGCCAACTCTAACACACACCCCTTCCAGGAATGGCACTCAGCCATCCTGGCAACCAGAATTAGAGCAAAGAAAATATGAAATTTCTCTTCAAAACATAAGTGGAAAGATAAATGCAAAGCCAAGCAAAAAGTACCCAGATTCAACATGCACATTGTTAAATGTCACTTCATAGTAAGACAATTTATGTGAGTCAAGTGAACATGGACATATATGAATTGGGGGGAGATAGGTATGACCTTGTTAAAAAGCATCAGTAAATAAAGTAAGTCTAGAAGAAAGCACAGGTTACCAGTTATAACTGTTACTTCTGGGGAATGAAGAGAACGGAAACTGAGCAAATGGAGAATGAGAATGGGAGAGATATTCTTTGTGGTATACATTTTTATCCTTTTGGAATTCTGAATCATATGACTCTATTCAAAAAAGCAATTTCATAAATTGAAATTTTCAAAAATGGGGATAAAAATATAGCTTTTAGTTTCAAGAGACCCTTCTGAATATCTTGTTTACATAACAATGCCCTGTTTCAGTTTCCGTGTTAAAAGAATCATCAGCAAGAGAATGCTTCATAGCGATAATCTAGCTTTATCACAAGCAGCTCCATCCATCAGGAATCCTAGGGCTTCTACTTCAGATAACTCCTGCAAGAAAGAGGCATCTATTGATCGAAGCCAATGACTCATGTCATGATTATCAAAGAGTGATACATTGTGGCAGGGATCCCCAACAGTCCACCTAAGTGACAAAGGTCTTTAATAATAAGCTACAGGTCAACAATCTATAGGGTATGGACTGGCAAAGAGAAATCAGTCTTGCCTCAAATTACAAATCAGAAAGGAAATCTCAATGCTTCTTCTTTGTAACAACAAAGTTGCAAAGTTCAAAGTTTAATCTATACCACCATGAATGGTATGTCCTCTCTTTTCTGCATACTGTTTTCCCTCTGTGAACCAGAAATAAGATATTTGTTTTCCAACAGATCATGCTCTGTGCCTTTAAGCATGCAAAGGTTCTTAGAAGAGAAACATTAAAGCCTGATAAAAATAAAAAGCATAATTTCTTTCAAAATAAATAGATGATTCAGCCAAATTTCACTATTTCCCCAATTACCTAACAATTGATGCAAAGAATACCATATAAATGAAAAGAAAAACAATACAATGGTACCTAGGCGTTATCATGGTTTATTTAACTGAGTAAAAGTTAAAGCTCTATTGGTAAATGCCATGTTCCTATAAGTGTTTGAAGGTGGCTGGCACTCCATGAAGTCTGCATTACTTACCAATTAACTAAGCAGGTCAGACTAGCCTCTGGGATCTAAAGCCCATAGCACTATGATTTGGAAGGAAAGGATGGCATTGAATGCTCTTAATCTTTAATCAGGTCTGGGGTCACAACTCCAACATCTTTTTTGGGCATTCTTATGACATGACCTCCTTATCTAGGAGAATTAAACACTGAATTCAAGTATTATTGTATAAGTCATCATTGAAACCATTTGTCATTAAAACACATACACACACTAATTAGGTGCCTAATTGTGCATATTGTTGAAATAAGTGCTTTTAAATGGTCAGTGTAAATAGACTTGTCCCCCACATTTGAGAAGCCTAAAACTGAAAGATTCACCATTGCACAACATCACACAGAAAGCAACAGAGGTGCATTATGTTTTGATGTAAAATGCTAACTCTTGATCAACATAAACCTAAGCTAAAATACTTTCAAGTTCATTCAATTCTGTAGTTAGAATTTGAGGCTACTTAGACTTTTTTAAAAGTCAAACTGTAGTTTTCAAACATTAATGCTTAAAATTACAAAATGAGTATTTTTCTTTTTTTGAGTTGGAGTCTCACTCTGTCACCCAGGCTAGGGTGCAGTGGCAAGCTCACGGCCACCCCAGTGTCAACCTGCTGGGCTTTGGCGATCCTTCCACCTCAGCTTTCCAAGTAGCCAGAACAGGCGTGCGCTATCATACTCAGCTAAATTTTTTATTTATTGTAGAGACGAGGTCTCACCATGTTGCCCAGGCTTGTCTTGAACTCCGGGCTCAGGCAGTCCTCTTGCTTCGGCCTTCCAAAGTGCTGGGATTACAGGCTTGAGCCACCACACCCGGCTGAGTATTTTATTTTTAAAAGGCGATCAATATCCATGGTTGTTCTATTCCTCCATCAAACCACACCTTGTTAATCTTTCCAAAGTAATATTCAGAATAGCTCCACTCAATTTGATCCCACAGTTTTGGGGAAGTGAGGTGGGTATTAAAACAACATCATTTTGCGGCTTGCACAAACCTCTGAGGGCTTCTCCAAGGAAGGGGGTCAATTTCTATCAAAACTCCATAAAGAGAAACCAAAAGGCCTCTATGTTCATTTCACAAGTATTCTATAGTTAGATAAGATTAACGCTTTATTTGGAAGAAGAAGCAGTCAAAAAAAGGTGCATTTTAATCTGTGCATGCTACTTTTAAAAATATACATGAAAAAGCCCAGTTTCAATGACATGAGGCTGATGTGAAGACAAAGAAAATTAAAGGAGAGAGACACAAAGGATCTTATAAAGAAGGGATTAATACAATACTATAATCAAGCCAAATATAAAAATAAAACTATTAAGAAAAGGGGACAAAATAATTTTAAGGCTTTTTATGTGTGAATGAACATAACTAAAGTGTAAGTAACATGGTCTTGGATTATATGTTTCCTATGGAGATAATAAGGGATTTTTCTCATTATTTACCTGCTAGCAAATTAATATTATCAACAGTTTTGTGTTAATGTACATACATTTTAAAAAACTATTTCCAATTGCAGCTTATTACATGATTTTCATCTTTTAAGTTGCATTTTAAATTACATGAAAATGCAAATTGACCTATGTATGTATTTATTATTAGTTTTTGTTATTAGTAATTGATAATGTAACAAAAATAAATGGCATCCAGATGACTGTCAAACATTCCTAAATCCTCTTCAACAAATGCTCTTTTAACAAAATTAACTTTAAAAAGAAAATATCATGGCACCACACAGGCAAAAATTTATTACCATGTTAATATATTACCATATTACTATACATACAACACTTCCCCGCCCCACCACCAATTTTGTGCTTTTCACCTTTCCAGAAAATAGCAGGTAAATAGTTCATTTGTGACTTGAGGAATTGTAAGATGATACTCACTGGAATGGCATAATGTAGCCAATGGCAGGGACAAGTCTGCTAGTGTAAAATCTAGAAATTAACAGCAGCATTAATTGTTGTACAGTCTTTAACTTTTTTGTAAAGAAAAAAATACACAAAATAAGCCTTGTGCTTTTCTTCCATATTCCAAAATGTGCCATTTTCTAAAGTAAATCCTCTGAGCAGAATTTGTACATTATGACTTCCATCCCTTTACAGCTCTGCAAAGCAAGGTAAGATAGCTCAGCATAGCTTTTATCTGTAAGGATTCCCTGAGGCAGTTTCTGTAAAAGGGTTAATGACAGATGTTTCCATTAAATCTGACCTACCTCTTAATTTTGCCACTGCCTGATATTATCCTGGCTTTGTGCTTATTTGCATGGGCAAATGGAGTCACTCCATAACAAGTAACACACCGCCCTCATTGAAACAAAAGGTCAATTCATTTTAAACTGATGTGCACAATTTTTTTGTAGTTGCAGTTAAAAAAAAAAAAAGCCCTTTTCGTACAATGCTACTATTTACAAAGAATTAAAAACCCTGTTTTCTAAAACCCTGGACACAGTGCACATCTGTAGACAGAGACCAGTAATACCAATAGAAATCAATACATCCTTGTAGGTAACCACCTAGAAAAATCACTTCTGTCTCTAGGATGTTCCTCTTATTTTTATACTAAATACAACAGGACACAGTACATTTTCCTTGCCGGCAAATTTGTTGAAAACTCCAAAATGCTAGCAGCATTTTCTTGTTTACGGAGCGATCTTACTTTTGCAAAGAAAAGAATACTTTAAATAGAGAGAAAATAGTTACTGTCTTAGGTTGGTTAAAAGATATAGGCTTTTTAGCTTTTAGGATGTTAGTCTAAAAGCCACAGCTTAGACCAAACTATGTAAAAAATGGAAGTGACCAAACTATGTAAAAACTGGAAGTGATCCTGAATCAGTTTACTGTTAATAGGCCTTTAAAAAAAATAAAATAAATACAATATGCACAAGGTTCCATTCTAGTTGCTTCTGGTGGAAGGAGCAAGTAAGGGAAAACAAATGTCAAGGGACATTTCATGATTCCTGTGAAGAGATAGCCCAAATATATGATTCCTGAAACTGTAAATAGTCTACAGCTAAGACTCAGGAAACAATGTATGAATCTAGCTAAGCGTTTTCATTTTATTATAATATTTAAGGAGTTTAAGTTATTACTTATTAGAAATACTCTCTATATAATTAAATAGTGTTTCATACATATCCACACATTATATGCATCTTATATATGTTTATCATTAGAGTCTAATCTCTAAGACATTTAAATATTGAAATTCTGGCATTAAAATTTCACCTTACTCTGAAAATGACTTCCTGTGTTTTTAATAGTAAATCCATATTCACAATACTGCCATCACACCAAAACCTTTATCTGAAAAGGAAATATGCTTGGTTTGTGCTTAGAAGAGTATTACCTGCTAAATATCTAATTTCTTCATCTTAGATAAATAAGGTCCTGACTTGGCACTTAAGCATTTCAAGCTACTGAAATAATTTAGGAAACTCTTCTTGCCTAGTTGAAAGTTAGGTTTTTATAATGAACTTGCTAAAGAAAATTTTATTTTCAGCATGTGCCCACTTTATCTAAAAATTAGGTAGATAAGGAGGGAATGATGAGTGACTCCCTACAAGCCCAGGGAAGTCTTCTGTGCAGGTGTGTGTGTGTGTGTGTGTATGCATGTGGTGGGGAGGGGCATATTGTCCTCACCACAGAATGACCATAGCAAATTCACATTCCCAACCTCAAACCTGGATACAAATCAGGTTAGAGATAATCTACAAGACTCTGGGAAAGAGAATCACATCTCTCCTGCCAATTCCCTATGGATGGACACACAAGGCATAATTGACTATTAAAAGTATAAGAAAAAGTAATAAAAAATATGTATAGAGTACACACTCTATACACGATTCTAAGTATTGTGCATAATATAGTGGGGGAAATATAGTCCCCCTTCTTTACAAATTTACAGTTTTGTTAATAAATTATAGAGTTAAATAATTATATCAGACAATAAAATAATAATAAAATGTAAACCATAATAAATTACATAAATGGAATTGTCTATGCTGAACAATGGAAGAAATTAGGGATTTAAATTAGGTAATGGTTGAGGTCATAAATCCAGTTTTGTACCCTGGTTAAGCCACAAATAAAAGTGAAATCAGAAAAGTTGGTGATATGACTTAGCATTTTGTAGTAAGTCAAAAAAAACTGCAATAAAAGACAGCATTTATTATGTGCCAGGAACTATATAGTACAGTCTATATATTTATGTCATTTAATCTTCACAATAGCCCTATGAGGTAGATACAACTATTACCCTTTTCAAAAATTTTCTTAGAGACAGAGTCTTGCTCTGTTGCCCTGGCTAAAGTGCAGTGATGCGATCATAGCTTACTATAACCTTGAATACCTGGGCTCAAGCAATCCTTTCACCACATCTTCCTAAGTAGCTGCGATTATAGGTGTGTGTCATCAGATCCAGCTAATTTTTATTATTTTTTTGTAGAAGAAAATATTATGTTGCCAAGGCTGGTCATGAACTCCTGGCTCAAGTAGTCCTTCCACCCCATCTGGGACACCAGATGCAGGTTACCATGCCTGGCAATTTTTTGACTTTTTGTAGAGATAGAGTCTCATTATGGTTCAAGGATGGTCTCAAACTTCTGGCTTCAAATAATCCTCCCACCTTGGCCCCCCAAAGTGCCAGGAGCCACCACATCAGGCCTTCCATTTCATGGATAATAAAACTGAGGCTTCAAAACATTAAATGCTTCCCAAAGGCCACAGAACTAGCAAGTGGTGGAGTCAAGAAAAACACCTAGACATTTCTACTCTAGCCTTATATTCTCAACCATGACACCTCTCTTGCAGGCATGTGGGCTTTGCAATCAAACAGAGTGGGATTACAGTCCATGTACTGAGATACGGCCCATATCTTTTTTGGTGGGAAACAACTAGACTCCCATTCTCAAGCAGGGATAGGCATATGACCATACCTTGGCAAAAAGCACTTGATATTCTCAGCCATGAGGACAGGCTCAGTTATGGGCCCACATAAGCCAAACTAACAGGTTACTAAGGTAGGACTTTTGACAGAACTATAAAGAAAAAAGCTCTTACTTTTTTATTTCAGGGTAAGGGATTGGATGGAGCTTCTTGGGCAGAGACCACCCAGAAGAAGCATGCTTCAAAGTGAAGCCAACATGAGAGAAAGGCAAAGGCAAGAGATGGTAAGAGCTACTGAGCCCTGGAATCTGGTCATACCTGAAGCTGGGCAACTCCTGAGATTTCCATATATCTGAAATAACAGCATCCCTTTCTTCTTTATATCAAGCATATTTGAACTATGTTTCTGTCACTTATAACTAAAATAGTCCTAGTTCACAAATCACCTCACAGAGACAATGCATGTGAAGGACTCAAGAGAATTAGTAAGGTCCGTGGAATTAGTAAGGTCCTAGTGAATACTGGCTGTTTTTCCTTTTTTTTTTTTCTTTTCATTATTATTATTATTATTATTATTTTTTTTTTTTTTGAGTTGGAGTCTCACTCTGTCGCCCAGACTGGAGTGCAGTGGCCGCTGCCGGCCACCGCAGCCTCCACCTGCCAGGCTCCGGTGATCCTTCCGCCTCAGCCTTCCGAGTAGCCGGAATTACAGGCATGCGCTACCATGCCCGGCTAAATTTTCGATTTATTGTAGAGGTGAGGTCTCGCTGCCCAGGCGGGTCTCGAACCCACGGGCTCAGGCAATCCACTCACCTCAGCCTCCCAAAGGCGCGGGATTACAGGCTGAGCCACCGAGCCCGGCTCTTTTCATAATTATTATTGCCTTAGTTTCTATCCCCAAATTAGGGGGGTTGAGATAAAAAGCGATGATAAGGAGAAAGAAGAAATTACCATGTTACAATTTCCCTATAACAAGCATAGTCAGAGAACAGAGGGACAAGTTTTCAGGAACCATAAGTGTTAAGTATTAAGAAATACCAAAAGTCAGCTTTCCTTTCTTTCTAGCCAACGTTAGCATTCCCAATTAGCCTCACTGTGTCTCCAGGGGAGCCAGAACATCACATTGCCAATTATTGCCATGTGTCCACTATGTAGTCATCACATTCATTCATATATCCAAATGAGTATCCAGATAGAAATAACATTTTATAAAAACCAAAGTCCTATTTTAGTTTGCTACTGCTGATGTGTCAACGATAACTTTCGTCCAACTCTCTAAACATAGGGAATTATGAAAAGCTGAGCAATTTAGTTCTGAGAACTTTCCTCCATGTTGCCCAAACGTCCAAGGTCAGCCATTAAGTCCATAGTCATAATGAAGTCACTTAAGATTTACAGATTGCTATATATCTTCATTATGACAGAAAAGAAACTTTCTCTTTTCTGTTCCTTTCTTTGAACAGGCCTTATAATGTGAGAATCAAGAATGGCTCGAGAGGAGCTGCTGTGAGGCAGTGCATCAATCAAGGAACATTAAAACACTACTTGCTAGTCATTACTATATAAAGTATTCTCTTGCTCTGTGGAAAATGGTTTCAAATAATTTTTGTGTTTGAACGGGAGTTTTGTTCTTTTTCTTAATATAGCTGTTTGAGAGAGAGGAAAAAAAGAAGAAAGATACATTAAAATATGAAAATAGTTAAATCAACTAATTGTAATCAAATGACATCATCATTATTTGCACAGAAATCATATACTATAGGCTCAAAGGCCCAAGAAGCACATTCTCATGTTAACAGGATAGTTAACAAATTGATTACAACAATAAGAAGAAAGGGACAAGAATCTGACCAGGCCCACTTAAGCAAAGGAAACTCTCCTCTGACTTCAAAACTCATTCTTTCTGTCAGGTCACTTTTGCAGAGCTAATAAGTGTAACTGGAATCAATCTTGAAATGATTTTCACCTTTATTTCTGACTTCTCTTTCTGTTTTCAGCAAAGTTGATCTTTAACATCGTTAGCTTGTGGTTAGTGTTAGAGAATGCTAAGTGATATAAGGACAATGCAGATGTTTGCCAAAAAGAAATCAACTGGACTACTGGTCAAATATCAGTAGCTCTAAATGTTCCTGTGTGACAGAGACAGATGAAGGAATATATTACAGTGTCTGAAATTCAAGCCAACAAAGACTCATATCATTATTATAGACCAGAGTTCTTCAACTATGCTTCCTCTGTAGGAAAAAGAGCTAGGCAGTAGAAGGGTGGGGACTTCTGACAGCTTTCTAAAGACATGGCCTTGAAGAGTTAGAGTTTGCCAGTGGGCCACCCATGGAAAATTCTACTGCTTATAGGAAGCATCACACTAAGTTTGAGAAAATAAGTGAACAAACTATCCAAACTAGTTAGAAATTCCTTCAAAGAAGTTCTGAAGCTTAGAAAGCGAACAGAGACTTATGAGATGGGAAGCTGCCAATCTTTTGTGGAGTGGCCCCGGGCAAATTATTTTGTGTCTCATTTTCTTCAACTATAGACTGCAGTTTCCACTGCTATTGTTGGTCATAGAAAACATCTTAACAACTCCTAGGAACAATATAGTGAGAATTTGTATGTGTACAGTGATTTAAGAATGAGAGAAGAGAGGCACAGTGTTATACTATTACCAAGTGTTTTATCAACCAGCATATTACATTATGTGTTATAATGTACCATGTGCCCATGGAAACATGAAATCATTCATAATTCTTAAGTACTGCCAGATGTGTCGCTATAACAAATTTCAACCCTTTCTGAAGAATTCACCCACACACTCACTTCTTCAACCAGTATTTCCACTGGTAATTGTCAGAGTTGAGAAATCATAGAATAGACCCTTATTCACATCTCTGTGGTAACTGCATATAGTTTGCTTCATATTTGGGTAGGAAACATGTCTTATTCATCATTTTATAACTAGTGGCTTGCCCTGTTCTGGTATATAAATTACTGCTCAATAAATGCTTATTGAGTGAATGAATGGATAAACAACGGCCAAAGAATTAACTTTAGTAATAGCACTACCTGGACACAGAGAAGTCTCTAATGCAAAAAAAAAAAAAAAAACCACTTCGAGTAAAGGTGGCCAATGATTGGCTCCTTCCCAGCAAGTCTATATGTTATTTCCTAGTATTAATTCATTTGTCACTTGTCATAAGTTTCTGGAATGTACAAGTAATTCTATTACAAGAGATCTTTGCCACTCTCAATGGAGCCATCTGGCTTTACTTAAGGATGCTGAATGATTTCATGTTTCAGAGGTTAGAAACATAATATATTACAACCTTCACACAGATTGAGGAATCTCTGAATATTATAGTATACCTGTGGTAGGTGAAGAAATACTCTCAATTTTGAACTAATATACATAAGACATACAAACACAATGAAATGGGAAAAAATGCTAGATACGGAACTAGAAGACCTGCCTCTGCCATATATTTGCTCTGCAATAAATTTGGCCTTCTTATTCATTAATGTCTCTGAAACTTTGTTTTCATCTGTAATAACATCTATATCTCATTAAAAAATCCATGCATCTGGGGTAAAAGAGGTAATTAATAAGTCAAATAACGTATACAAAAGTATTTTATGAATGGAAAATGCCACACAGTATACAACAACAGTGGGGGCATAAAATGGCAGAGAGAGATCTATGGTCTAAGTAAATTATGAGATCTTAAGCTCAATGTCCATGGCTTATTCATCTCTGTAGTTCTTCTACTTACCAAAAGGCCTTAAAACATAACAAACAAACCACCAATATTAGCCTTTGAACTGGAGGCACCAACAAGATATGCATGTTCATTCTCTTAGGGGCTCTTCCAAGTCCCCTTCAGAGAAACTCTAACATGGTGTCTTTCCCTAATTGTGGCTTTTCCCTAGCCAACATCAGATTTGGCTAGATTTCTTGTTTAAAACACAGGATCCCAAAACTCATCCAAGGAGACTGCAATGTGGTGCATTAAGCACCCAACACAACTCTTATGTACACTGGTATAGTAGGTTCTAATTTTACTTTTGAACATCTGGGAGCCATGGCACAAGATCAGTTCCATCAGAAAGAGTACATGCTCCAACATCAAGTAACATATAAGAGACTCACATATCAAACTTTTCACAGTTAACAAACTCCTTTCAAAAACATGAAATATAACATTTTAAATAATCACAAGTGATTTGAAAGTTTTAAAGTACTAAAAATATATAATACAATATAATTAAAAATAAAATTGAATCTACTATAAATTCAAGTGGACTTGTGTTTTCAAAACATTGATTCCATTATGATCTGTTTCTCCTTATGACGCTGTGTTCAATATGTTACTGGAACTTTGCTTGGTTCCTAGTTGTATACTTGCCCTAGAAAGAGCCCAGCACATAGTAGATGCTCAATCAATATTTGATGAATAGAACAGTGGCTACACCTAAGTGAACATGTATGTTGGCTTAAAGTCTGACTGCTAAGGCATAAGGATGGGTTGGTGTGGCGGAGGTTATAGCTCAGATTATGTTTATCAGAAGCAGGGACACAGGACACAAATATAGGCTATCAGTCGAAGAAAATTTATATTATACATGTATTCCTCTGAGATACTAATTTTTAAACTGAGGATGAAAATATAAACAGGAAAGTAGTTATCCTCAGTCTCCAGATGCTTTTATTCCCCAAATCCAACCAGTTGTATACAAAAAGTTTCCTAATAAAAAAAGACACTTTGCATTGAGATGGGAAAAGCATAGTTTTGGAATTTGGGGGTGTGAAAGGGTCAGATTCTCCAGTAGTTATCAGAAGCATGACTATGAGCTGGCAGAGATATTAAGTTCAAGAGCATGGATCTTGGCTAGCCTCCATCCCGTAGCCTTCAGTTCTTGCTTGATAACTCTATGCCTTCCTACTCCTCAAAGTTGAGAGAAGGGTGACTAACTAGTTGGAGGCATCAGGAACAATAATAAGATGAAGGCCAGAGAATCATATGAATGTCACTGGGCAGTGATGTTCTTACTAGCCAAAGAGCAAAAGTCTCGCTTCCACAGAACGCCATTTAGCTCTAACAACCCCTAGAGGCACATAGAGATGGTTTCTGGAAAACATAGGCTGATGAGGTAAAAGTTGAGGGTACAGATGCCTCTAAATGAAATAATCACTAAATGAGTTCAGTGCTAAAGTCTATAATTTTAATTGCCAATTCCCCACAATGACCAATGTGAGGCAAGAACCTTCCCAGCTATTCATAGTCCTTTAGCCTCAGGAAACATTTCTCCTTGCCTTATCTCACTCTGCTTGTGAATGACAGAAAGGCTCAGTATCCATAATGACTAAACCACCTAAATCTTGAATTCATTCTTAGTAGAGTGAGGACATAGTTAACTTCTCTATTCAGAAGCTTTGTTCCTGAGAAATGACTGAGACTGTTGATCCATGTGCTCTTTTATTCTTTCATTAAAAAGTATTTTAATGCCCTAAGGAACGTATAGTCTAATAAGACAGTGGGATTTCAATAATTGTTCATTAAGTGAATAAATACAGCACGAACAAATGCACTTGGGATTAAAATGGTTATAATTCTGTAATATACCAACCATATACATTTTCCCCAAAGAGACAACCCCTTCCCCTAATTGTCAATTGATATGGGAGACAGATAAATGTACAAAAGTATTAACTTTGGCTTGTGATGCTGAACTAATAAGTGTCAACACCAAAAAATATAGCTTCATGCAGGTATTTGTAATATGTAATAAAATCCTGGACTTTTAAGATAGTATGACATGGAAACCAAATCTATTATGAAAATATTCAAAAATAACTTCCAATGAAGATATCATGAAAAAATGAACTAGCTGCACATAAGAGGGGCTCAATAAGTGTTTCCTGAAAGAATGTATCCTTGGAAAAAATCCTTTTTAGATGTTGATAGTATCAAGAAAACAATGAACAAAAGTGAAAATTAGAATTGATACTGTTTGTACATAAATAGAAGAAACAGAAAATTCTAGAGAATAAATAGAGAGGTATCTTTCAAAGTTTATCAGAAGAGCAGAGTAGAAAAATGTTGTACATCTGTGGAAATTAGTTAACACCTTACTGAAACAAAGTTACCTTTGGTATAAAATGTACCAGTGGTTAAAAGTTCACAGTCACTTTTAAAAATGTTTTAAGAGACACAAAAAGGAAAATATTACTTCCATTTGCAACTAAGCAATGGAGAAAAAGGTGAAGAGTAGGTAATTATCCACTGGCAAAAAGCTGAACCAACAACAAGATGAATACAGGTAGTCAGAGATTCCATTTAACCTTTCACCTAAAAGTTGCCATCGTTTTGAGAGAGCTAATTCTACTAGTGGCTCAATTCTGATTCAGAAGGAAAAGAGTCACTTTCTGAGTCATAACATCACCCTGGTTTTCCTTTTAGTCCTCTGTTCCAAGCCCTACCAAATCCCAACCCATTTTAATTTGTCTAAAGGTGGCCTGGCCAGCACCAGAATTTAATGCTTCCATAAATGAACTCTGATTGACATGAAAGATGACTCACTCACAGAAAAACTTGTATTGCTGCCACTTGGTCAGTTTGGGGTTTGTTTTTAAAATGAATGCCAGTTGAGGCTGAGCAGAAGCCAGGGTGTGTTTTTATTTTATGTCTCAAATAAAAATAAAGAGCTGGGTATGAATAATCAAAGTGGCAGGCGCCTCCCTGGATACTTCTAAACCTTCCAAAAAGCAGTCCCAA
This sequence comes from Cephalopachus bancanus, assembly GCA_027257055.1. Taxonomy (NCBI): domain Eukaryota; kingdom Metazoa; phylum Chordata; class Mammalia; order Primates; family Tarsiidae; genus Cephalopachus; species Cephalopachus bancanus. The sequence continues at coordinate 6,864,795 of JAPVLO010000009.1, read as the reverse complement.
GGCTCAGCAAAATGTAATATAGTCAAAACAACCATGAACAGCATTAGTACCAAGGGTTTGCTCCAGAAAAATAACATAAATTGCCGTATAGATTCCCTTGTAGCCCCAAACTCCTGTGCCTTTCAACATTATATTAAGTTGAAATATCCTTTATTGGAGAATAGCAGTCCTAGAAAGAGTATTCCTAGAAGTTAGAGAGCTATCAGATAAAAGAAAGATGATAGTATTATTTAGTATAATTCTGAAGGTAGAGATTCTTCTAATTGGCCATACATACTTTATCATTCTCTATTACACGGTAGGAGATATACAGTCAATTCCTTATTATTCTGAGATTAGTCATCAATGTTATGGATTATACATACTCTTTACTTCCCACTCTTCAGTATGCATTTTCTTTAATAGTTCACAATACTGACACAATCATGCAGCAAAGGAAATGAGAGAGAAGAAAAGGAGAGCAGTGGCAAGGAAAGGGAAATTAGCAGATTAAATGAGGCTTCTGTAAAATTTATAGATTTTAGTCATCAATGTGTCCTAGAAAAAGAATTAGCAATACAATACCAGTATACATGGCATATTAGGAAATATTGATGACATTGTTCACAAAAGTTTGGAACACTGAGTCAAATCTGAAACTTTTGGTTCTAATATAGAATAAAGAATGGTGTAGAGTTTTAGGGAAAAAGACACTATGTTATGTTTGTAAGTAATTAGCTCTGTAGTATACATTATGGTGATAAATAAAAGAGATATTTCAGAACACTTGTGATGTTACAGATGCCTTCATGTGCATATGGTCTGAAAATTTAATTCCACCTGCAGAATGGAGCTTGCTCATTTTTTAAGATCTTCTATTGCTGATTCACTCATCTCCTCAGCAAAAATAACTCACACAGTATCTTTAATTTTGGAAAGCCCAACGTTTTTTATATATATTAGCACATTAGCCCCTCAGTTTGTATCTGAGATAAACAAGTATTGCTATTACCACTGTAAACACGAGGCACAAAGGATGCGGAAGGACTGGTCTTTAAGGACTCTGGCAGTGCCCTGAACTAGTCTAATAAGGAACACCTTGTCCTCTTATTCAGAGTTGGAGCCTCAAAACCAGAAACCTATTTTAATGTAGCCCAAGCAGTTAACATAGCCCCAGAAACTTTGTAGGAATTTGAAAAAAAAAAAAAGTTGAAAATTAAACTCAGCAATCCAGAAAGATCACTGGGACTAGGCTGCTTGCATAATCAGAAAATAACGTTTAGCATTGTCTAATGAAAAATAGGGAACATCTTCTGGAGAAGTAAACCAAATTGCAGAAATTTCTGTTGGCACTTTAAGCCACAGTGATTTTTGAAGTGTCTTTAATTCTATTGTTTTAAATCAGAGCATAAAAATCAAGTCATGCTTTCTATTCAGAAGCTCTGACTTGGAAATATATATTCTGATTTTCTTTGCACTTCAAGTTCATGGTCTTACACACCAAACTAAAGTTTCTCCATTACCATGGCTCTGCCAGTTTTGTAAAAGAAATAGCTTTTCTTTATCTAAAGTTAAAGTTTATTAATTGCATAGCAATGATGTGATTAAAACAGAGTTTTATGTCATTTTAAAGCTATAGCATCATAAAAATGAGTGTGAACAGTTAGCATTACAAGTAGAGATTCAATATTGGAAAGACACCCCTGAACTTAGCAGTGATTACACGGTGACAGATCAGTGTATCTGCACAAGGAATATCCCCTAGTTAGAGATCACAGCAGGACCCCATCCATCATATCACATGTTAGTTCAGAGAACTAAAACTCTTGAAGCATTTTTGGCAGCCTGGAGAACTTTTAGCATCCTAATGCTTTTACAAGGCTGGATTTTTCTTTTCTCCCCAATGTGCTTCAAGATTTCATAACATGAGAAACATAGGAGCAAAAGTTAAAATGCTTTAATGGTCCCCATAGGCTATTTAAATAAACACTGTGATTGCAATTTAGACAATCTGGAGTCCATTCAATATTAAATCCCCACCCCAAGCTACAGCTACTACACAAATAGGGAATTCATGGTATACTCCACATGGCCATTTACTACAGCAACTATTGCCTCTTGACAATCATGGGGAGGAGCTAGCCAGGCCTAACATTACACCAGTTAAATCTGTCAACAACTGGAGAGAGAGCTCCACTGAGCAAACAAACTGATTCCTCTCACACAGCCCGTCTTTGTCCTGACTTTGCTGCAACAACACTAATCTTCTCATACTATCTTCAACAGTGCAAGCAGAAACTTCTTCTGTGACCAGCTGTAACAAAAGATGCCTTTCTTCATTTTCACACACTATATGTATATATTTATACTGTCCCTTCCGCTCCCTCCCCCTCCATTTCCACTCCTTCCTGCAGCCCCAATTCTAAATAAAGCTTGATTGGAATAAATCAAAAGCAATTCCTCATCTCAGAAAAATACATGGCAAAAGAGGACATAAGACTGATCAGGTCCTTTGACCAGACCCTAGAAAAAAATAATACTTCATAGTACAGTTTTGTCCATGCCAGGATAAAAAGTAGGCTCAAGAACTAAATGGGCAATAAATAGCCTAAAATATGGTGTGCCAAATTGAAACAATGGGGTGGTGAAATACATGTAACCAGAGTGTTCTTCCAACTACTTTCCGACATCAGGACGTTCATGGAATCATGGTGCCTTTTTTCATTTTTATGTTTTGTTGAAAAAAAATTGTATAGGTGTGATATTTTAGTTATGGCATTAGAAAATATTTTTATTACTATTAATTGAGGTTTTTTCTAATTCTAAAAATGGAATGTTTAGGGACAAAAACAAACATTTTAAACAATTTATATTTCAGTAACATGAAAAATCTTAGGCGTACAGTTCAAAGAATTTTTAAAACCTACCTATTCAACTATGTAATCACACTCAGATTGAGACAGCATATTTCCATCATGCCAGATGGTTATTCATGCCCTTCTGGTCAATTTATCCACCAGAAGTAACCCCATAGATTAATTTTGCCTAAAACAAAACTAGGCTAGTTTTGCCAAATCATATAAGGTCTGAACCTTATATGCCAAACATTATGCTGGAAACTTTCTGAACCTTATCTTATCATGAGCACTTAATCATGAGCACAATAGGAGACTGGCACTTCTGTCCCAAGTTTCCAAGATAGAGAATATGGAACTTGCTCAGAGTAAAACTGCACCTGAAATTCTTAATTTATTACACTTAAGTAATTTGATATACTATATTTACACAATATAGACCATTAAATATAATCCTGATTAATGGTCTAAAAATTAAATGCACCACAAAATACAGTGATAACAACAGTAGTAACCCATTTTATTTGACAGGTATTGGGCTAAATACTTGACCATATAGCCTAGTTTAATCCTCACACCAACCATGTAGGCAGCTATTGTCTCCGTTGTGCAGATGATTCAAGAAGGTAAAATACAACTGGATTCGAACCTTGTACTTTCTGACTCATAGGACTTACTTCATAATAGATGCTCAATAAATAGGTGTGAAATCACTGAATTAAAGGAAGACTAAAAATGCTTGAGGAAGGGTAGACAAGTATTTGAAAATGCTAAGCAAAGTTGTTTATTACTTCCATGATAACATTTACAAAAAGAAAATATACAAGTTTTGAAAGTTAGATGGAGACTTAGTTATTACTTGATCTCTTTTCCTCATTTTAGAGATGAGTAAACTGAAGCCCAAAGTAACCTGTTCAAGGGCACATAGCCAGATAATGTTGAAACTTGGACTGGAATTCAGGTTTCCCGATTTTCATTCAAGTGTTAGCTATGTTCTATTTCTATGGTTCTGAATCAAACATACTGCATGGGTTCTAAATAAGTTTGCAATTGAATTTGATAAGTTTATCAACACTTCAAATAGCTGTGACAACTATTCTGTAATGTGTTAAAAGGAGAAGGAGAAAAGAGAAGAAATACAGAGCAAAGTTTCTTTCCTTGAGATGTTTGGATATTTCATTGGCAAGATAAGAAATAACCTTATGAGACAGTGAATATTATTAAAATGTGTGCTCCTAAAAGGAAAAAAAAAAGATTGCTGAATAAAAGATTATACGACCAATTATATCATTAAATATAATCAACTATCAAAATTTATGGGACAGGTAACACCTAATGTGAAAGTCAGAAAGGGGTGAGATCAGTGTTGGCAGAAAATACCAAGAAACTCGAGACCAGTTTAGAAGCTGTCACAGGCTCACAGGTTCACAAAATTGAGACAAGAAATCATCCAATGCAAACCTCTCTTTTTAGACAGGAGGGAGGAGTGCCCTGGGGGGTGATGGTCCTTGCCTGTCCCCTAAAGCTCTTGATAGCCCCAGTGTGGTCACAGCCAATGAGCTCTGTCCATTAGCACCATTTTACCAGCCTCTCCATGATACAGTGATGGAGAAAACCTACTCCACACCCCAAACAGTAAAACAAATTAAAACATTAATAAAGTGAGCCACGTGCCTTTAAAGATACCTATAAAAATATTACTTAGTAGTATAATGATAGAATTGCTTCTGGGTTTTTTTTCTTTCTTTTTTTTTTGGAGTCTCACCCTGTCACCCAGGCTAGAGTACAGTGGCACGCTCATGTCCACCATAGCGTCAACCTGCTGGGCTCAGGCGATCTTTCCCCCTCAGCCTTCCAAGTAGCCAGAACTACAGGCTTGGACTACTACATCTGGCTATTTTTTTTTTTTAAATTATTTATTGTAGAGATGAGGTCTCGTCAAGTTCCCCAGGCTGGTCTTGAACCCATGGGTTCAGGCAATCCTCTCACCTCGGTCTCCCAAAGTGCTGGGATTACAGGCTTGAGCCACTGCATCCAGCCTGCTTCTGTTTTGAATGCATTGTGCTACTAGCCTTGGACATTCACCATAAGTTAATATCTTAAATACCAGCTCATATGAAGAACAAGTATAAAAAAATTTTTTTAAAAAAAGAGAAAACAGATAAATCACAAAAGATGTTGAATTTATCTGTGTCGGAATGTTGGACACATATGTCTTCCAAATCATTCACTATCCTAAAATGTATAGCTCAGAGAAGGGTAAAAATAGAAAATATATTTGCAAAAATTAAAATAAACTTTTTCCTGTCATCTTATGATGGAATATAATTTTTTTCTCCATTTAAAATTGTCAATGGTGCACAAGTGATTTCATCCTGTGAACCCAAGAGGATTGCAACCACATGCAAGCCTTCCAGCTGTTGTTCATCAAAGATTGCAATATTTATTCTGTAAGAAGCAAACAACAGATGCATTTGGAGCACGTGAGTTCACCTGATTCCTATGGCATATGAGCTCAAATTCAATTTGCTAGTCAATAAACATCTTCGAAAAGAGGAAACACCAAAAACTAATCAACAAACCAGCAAACCAAAAAAGCACACAGGGTCCTGCAAATTTAAATTTTAGACTCCACAGACAATCTTGACTTTAATCTTTATCTTTCAAACTTCTCTGGTTCTACTGTTATTAATGAGTAAGTGAGGGGGACACCTCTGCGATCATGTTTTTTCTTTCCATTTCAGTACCTCATCATGCTACCTCCTGTAAAAATGGCCTCTTCATTTTCTGGAATGGTAACTTACTGTTCTCTAAAGATGACATGAAATGTATTTGCAGTTTTCTTAACTGATTTATAGTCATTTTCAATAAAATGGCCAACCAGGCATGAGAATCCATGGAAACACTTCGGGTCCCTGAAGGACCATCTATCATTTTCAAATAAACATCTGTATTAGAAACCAGAATTTTTCAATAGTGATTCAAATTTAGACCTTTACCTAGCACAAGTGCTCCAATTACACACTTTTGATATCTTCTGAGAGGGGGGAAAAAAAAGGAATAACGCACAATGAATTTAAGAAATTGTACAAAACCATGCAGAAAGAATAGACAATAATTTTTATTTATTTATTCTTTTCTTATTTTTACTCCCAGCTTTCAGCTATTTCATAGCTAATATACAAAAGAATAAACCTGAGCATAGAGAAAAGATTGAACTTCTATCAGATGACTTCTTCATAAATTCCTGATAAAACCTTAGTGGTCTAACCAGTGATTTTTCACTGGATAATCTATACAGTTTATTGCTTTTTTAACTGCTTAGACCTTTTAGTGTGATTTTTAAAAAATGAACCAATTGAAATTTAGCATGGAAAATTAAGAGACATTCTCTTTAAAAGCAGTCTTCACCAGACACCTGGAATGCAAAACCTGGTCTGTATGCAACTTGGGACAAGTTTACATTCCATTTTCTTACCTGATTAAAAGGAAATAATGATTGTACCTTTTTTAAAAAAAAGGCAACTTTAAGTTTTAAATCTATGAGATTTAAAGTAAAATTGCTTCACTGGAAATTAAACATTACTATTTACCATAAAGATACTGAATATCTGTTAATTCATAGTCACAATATGCTTATTTTTGTTTCTGTCAAAGTTCAAGGTACACAAGATATAAAGTAAGTTCAATAGAACCACACTGGCTTTCATTTTGTTTTTTCAAATCCACTTGTTAAATTAAATTCATAGGTATTTCCAAGTGGAAATAGAGATGTGCCTGATCTTTCATACCAAATTTAACAGATCAAATCAAACCTGTATAATGAGATTCTAATTCTATAGAAAGACAGTGAATGATTTCATAATCTTAAATCAGGAAAAAAAAAAAAAATAGCTACCACCTGCACCTGGATAGTTACCAGCAATGGTTACAAAAACTAACTACATTCAATATAGCTAAACATTGCTGTACATTTTAGTACCTATTTGATTAATGACAAGAGTAGTGACAGACAGTTGCAATATGGAATCTAATGTTTATATCCAAACAGTACATCAGTCATTTAGCCCAAATTTACCTTACTCCCACACAAACCTGGTGTCAGGCTCAATGTTTATTTCTGTAAATTACAAAAAAACCCTCTCAATATTCAATTTAAGAAATCTTACTTTTCTCACATGAATAAAATTTATGTGTCAGAGAAAATTCCAAAGTATTTCAAACCACACTTTCAAATTTGCTTTCATCATATATCTAAAGCATTTTTCATAGCTGTTTCAAAAGTTTTGTGCCCTACTCAGAAATCTTAATTATGACTTTACTTCATGACCTGGGATATTTGGTTTCCACTCTTTGGATTACTTTTTTTTTTTTTTTATTTTCCTGCTGATTGTCATTTTACTTCATCAATATCAATGTCACTTAGAAGCAGGGCCTGGAAGTTTTCCTAATTTCCTAATTCTTAAATGCAAATTCAAGAATATATTTGTCAATATCTTAGTTTGAAAAACAGGAATATAAGTTGAAAATCCTATTCTTTCATATCAGGTGGCCAGGATCTAAGTAGGAGGAATGAAAAAATGATATTTAGTTATAATGGTGGTCACTGTAACACTGCAGACAGATATATAGGAGGTAGAGCTATAATCCAAAGCTTCCTACCTAAATTAGAGAAATTGTTATTTTAATTAAAAATTTATACTTTAAAAAACATGGTTGAACTACATTAAAAAGAAAAAAAGATCTAGTTGGAATAAGTAAACCCAAATTTTAAATACTCTTCAGCTGGAATCAAACTAAAGGTAATCACTGAATCGCATGGCCTGGGTTTTGTTTGTTTGACTTTTTCTAAACTGTTTAACTCATGACTATTTTCAAAGGATCCAAGGAGGCCAAAGTGAAATTACACAAAAATGCAAAGGAAACATTCAGGATGCACAAATATCTGTGCACAAAGGCAAGTTACTGCTTCTCTCCAAAACGAAAGGAAGTTAGCAACTGGAGAAGAAGAATTGGAGATAGTTAATAATAAGGTGTGGAGTAAAGGAATGGCGGAGGGGGGAGGAAGATCACTGGAGATGGAAAATGAAAATGGTCGTTATTTTTTTCCCATTGGTTTAATTTAAACCCAGCTTGTAGAGTGAGGGAGTGTTTTGGGGTTTTGTTTTGTTTTCCTTCTTATAGCCCTTCGCCAACATGTGTGGCATCTGGCATCTGGGTTTGAATGGCTTATTATTATCTTTCTAAACATATAGTTTGATATTCCTTTAATTAAAATGGTGACCATCACCTAAAACAACTTTTCTGGAGAGGGACCTTGTAAAGCCACAAAACCCAGGCATAGGTTTGTTGAACCTGCAGGCAGTTTTGTTTAAGTGAGCATTAAAGACTTGGCAAGCCCTCTGTGCTCTCATTTTCTTATTCTCTATTATCTATCCACTTAATAATTTCAGAACCTTCAATCAGTCTCTGACCAAAAAAAATCCACACAGTGCCTGGGATAGAATGATAATACCATCTGTTTTCATTCTTATGTGGTTCTTTCCAACAGCACAATCCAGCATTCTGGTTGCTTACTTTATAATGATCCTGACATTATAGGTGATTTAAAGGCAACTCTCCCAGGTCACTTGCCCCTTGCAAATGTGCAGAATCTTCACTTTGAAAAACTCTGAAGTACTTTCAGATTCATGTTGATTGCATTTGAATACTATAGATAAATAGGATCAATCCCAATACTAAAAAAGATTGATAGCTATTTTCTGCCTTTTTTGTAATGTTGGGAAGACTGCAAGCTCTTCATGAGGAGTTTATTTGGCATGAGACCTCTAATTCTCTTTCTTAAAGTCTAGATGGCAATTTTTTTTCCTAAAAAAAGAAAAGAAAATCTAAACCAATCCTAAAAATAGAAACAACTAACTTACTGAGAACCTGTATACACTGACTTTTCACATGTGAAGCTATCTTTTACAGTATTTTTTAAGAATTAGATTACAATACCAGTATCCAAGTATTATGAATAAACAGTGATACCATTTCCTTCACGTCGTGGTAACAACTGAAAATTGAAAGGTAAGGTCAAATGTTTTAAAACTCTTTGACACAGAAAAAAATTAGCCAATGGGATGGAAAAATACACTCCAAATAATTTCATTTTTGCAGATTTAACAATCAATATGGAGCACCATATGATAGATATGGCTCCAACAATCTGTATCAATCATGAAGATTGGCAGTGGCAAACTACACAGACCAATTTTTGTCATGCTACCACAGTCGACTTTACAGTCTATGTGTAACCAAGACTGACTCTGGTGCTTTCCCCGACACACCACACAGCCCCTTCCAAGATCTGCTTCCAACACATTCAAGGGCTTTTCTGAACCAAACCTGACTGAAAACCTTTGGAGGCTGGCACACAATTCTTATGCTACGCCATGTTTTCCTTCCAAAGGCTGCATCTTTAATACATTATATTGGGTTTTTCCCATCACACATTTAATGTGTGAAATTTCTAAACTCTTCCCCTTCACTTATCTAAATTGAACTTTGGCAGCCACAGTTAACTGTTGGAGAGTTGCTTAAAAACGATCAAACCCTTACTAGATCTGATTGCAAGGAGTATCAGTGCCAACATAGAATTTTCAGTCTTCATCATACACAAAATCAATATGTATGCTTCGCTCTAGAAAGAAAGCCACCTTGAAAATAATTAATAAAACATCAAAGCTGCACACAACTTCAAAAATCCACATGAGACTGAAACATTTGAGGCAATTAAAAGAAATGACTAATTTATACAAGGTAGTGCTTCTCTTTGAAAGGTATTTTCATATATCTATGTGTAGCTAAGTGAAGACAAATCTCAGTTTTGGCTTCAAAATGGCAATTTAAAATCTTAACAACATACCCATAGCAATTCTAAATGTTATATTAAATACATAAGCTTTGAGAAGACTGAAGAATAATTTGAAAATGTTTAAATAATATCAAAAACCATAGAAAACTGAAACCTATATTTTCACTGAACACAGTATATAACCATATTATTAGAATTTATAAAAAGACATAATTTTTATTTATAATATTACATAAATTAAATGACTTTCATAAAACACACAATAATGAAATAAATCTCATCTATTAGTTGCATTTTACTGTCTTACAAAGTTAACTTTCATTTGTTTATTCTTAACTATATATGTTGTGCTTAGTGATGAATATTTTTAAAAACAGGTTTACAAAATGATGACTAAAAAGTGCACAAGTGCATTAGCTGTGGTAGGGGGAGGAGGAGAGGAGGAAGAGGAGGAGGAGAGAGAGAGAGACAAAGAGAGAGCTCTATGTAGCAGGTATTATTATACAGCTTGTACAAGGAAGATGAGGTACCTGAAAACAAAAACTTGACAGAAGATATGATTCTTTTGTGACTTTTGAATATGAGCCATGGTTATTAAATCTGTGAATTACCTGGACAAAGTAAGCAACTACACAGAGTGTATGTAGGTTGGAAAGCTCTACTGGGTGAGAGAAATAAGGGTCTTATTTACCTGGTTTAGGTGTTTAGACTTTATCTTGTAGGTAACTGGAAGTCATTGAAGGCTTTCAATCAGGGGGGTGACATAACTAGATTTGCATTTTAAAAAGACAACTGTCATCATCAGTGAGGTAAATAGATCTGCAACAAGAGGAGGCAGGGAGTCTACTCTGGATGATGCTGTGATACACCATTATAGGTAGTGAGAACCTCCAGTAAGGATTGGCCACTTTGCTCAAAGGCAATTTTCTCTGAGCTCTTCATAAGACTCTAACCTTATATATCCAATGCACTGATTTCAGGAAACTACAAGACTTTTCTAAAACATTATTTAGCATTTCTTGAATATATATCTTTGCAGAGTTCTTTTTAAGGCATTTCTTTTTGGGTTTTTTTTTTGAGTTGGAGTCTCACTCTGTCACCCAGACTGGAGTGCAGTGGCTGCTCCCGGCCATCGCGGCCTCGTCCTGCTGGGCTCCGGCGATCCTTCCGCCTCAGCCTTCCGTGTAGCGGGAATTACAGGCGCACGCTACCATGCCCGGCTGATTTTTTTTTATTTATTTATTGTAGAGATGAGGTCTCGCCAAGTTGCGCAGGCGGGTCTTGAACCCGCGGGCTCAGGCAATCCACTCACCTCAGCCTCCCAAAGCGCGGGATTACAGGCTGAGCCACCGATCCCGGCTTAAGGCATTTCTCAACCAAATCTCTCAACCTTCCTAGATGAAAGAATGACAAGTTTTATTCTCAGTATAAAATTTTTCACAGAGATGCTGTTATTATGACTTATTGGTGTCTCTGCACCAGTCTTGAAAACATCACCTTCCCTATTTCTCTATTTACCATTAATGTTTTACACCTGATGACACAGCAAAAACTGCAACTATGCCCAGGTATAATTTACGTCTCCTTTCCCCTTTAGTTTCACTCTGTTCAATGTCACCTCATGAAGCCAGCCAAAATGTTGAAAAGACATGGCATTTGTTTATAAAAAGAGAGAAAATCGGATAAGTAGAAATGCCTTCATCACATAATTAAGACTAAGAAGCTACTTTAGAATTTATTTAGTCAATATTTTCATTTTAAAGATGAAGGATCCTTGACTCAGCCAGATTATATGACTTGCCCAAGATACAATCGACTGCTGAAAGAACTTTTCTGCCCAGATCACAAGGAACCATCTAACTGTTAGCCTATGTTTCTGAATTCATTCATTTTATAAATTATAATGTTGTTAAATGAAACTTTGGGAAAAGTGATTTTCCAAGGACCTACAAAATGTATGACATAAGAATAATAAACATAACATTTATGTATGCTTCTTTAAATGTTTTATGTATTTATTTTTATTAAATGAGAGAACAGTTGTTTGACATTTATCCACAAATACGCGTTAATAATCTTTTAATTTTGTAGGGGTATTGTCATGCTAATTTGAAACTATTGATTAAAAAACTGTTTTCTTGGTTTCAATAGATATTAAGGAAATCAGTAAGTCCTTTGGGATATGTTATTGATTATTTAGATGTTATAGAGTGATTGAACTGGTGAACTCTTTTTTTTTAAATATCTGATTTTTTAATATCTTTTTTCTAGTGATAGCCGATAGCTGATCTTCATTTTAATAGATGATTAAACAACTAGAACATAATAGCCTCCTTTTAGTTCACCTATGAGTTTTAAAACAACATAACTGTTTTACATAAGAACTAACAGCAATTAGTAGACAAACTTTCTATGGTGTATATAATTCATACTGCTTTATTTTTTCAGAGTACAAGCAGCATAAGGTTCAAGAGCAAACCTTGAAACAATGGTACATTGTTTTAACTTCTGGAAAAAGTATGTCCTACTTTTATTTCCTATTATTCAACAATTTAAAGCAATATTTGATAAGGTTACTGGAAAGGCAAATTAATGCGTGTCAAAAAAAATACTTTTCTGAAAGGACAAAATATCTAAATGAAACCTGAAGAACTGAAAAAAAACCTTTGTATATGTTAGTCAGAAGCAGTATTAATAACTACATGACACCAAAACATGTGGGTAAGTTAGAAAAATATTTAGTGTAGGTCAGCCATCTCTATGATTGCAATGCAAAGAAAAGATAGGAACTTAATAAATGTTTAATATCAAATCTAAATGTAACCCAGTGCAACATTATCTCCACAATGGTATGTTTCTTAAGCTATTTCACATTTCTAGAAAGCAACATCACATGTCCTTCAAAAAAATCAAAATAAAATTTGGCTTAGTTGACTTTAATTTTTGTATGCATTTGTACAGACACATATAATTTTAATCCATATTTAAAGCTTTTATTGCTAATACTGGTTTCTATTGTCTGTCTGTCTACTTCACCCAGGACTATGGACTGTGTGTTGAAACTTTCAGTGTTTGAAGATCTGCTTCTTTGCCCTTTGAACTGTAAGTCACTTTTGTTCCAAAATATTGTTTGCTGCTTTCTAATTGATCTGTGTGTTTTTGCATCTTCCCCAGGATTCCACAGCTATGCCACATTGCTTAAACCATGCAGGGTGAGCACAAATATTTGATAAGCAAAGCTGATTTTTTAAAAAGCCTTTTAGTGGGGGAAGAAATGGCATTGTAGCTAGTGTATTATTTTAATATATCTCATTGGAATGGCTAAATAAAAAACAAAAACAAAAACAAAACCCAAAGATTTCCCAAAAAGTAAACAAAAAAAAAACCTTTAAGAGCAATCCATGTACTTGCACATATGTAAGTTAGGATTACCTTAGCCTGGTCTCTGTAATTATTAGCAGTAATATGCTTATTAACTTGTGAATTTAATACATATGGCATTGAAGTAAAACCCAACGATGAAATCCAGAGAAATCACAAAATGATCGTTTTCTCTCTTTATCCTAAGCTGAGCAAGGAACCTTTCCAAACAGTGTGAACTCATTGGCTTCCCCATAACTCTACAGAGCTACACTGCCATATAACTGGGAATCAGAGAGGTGAGGTCATTTCATCACTCCTTGCAAAAAAATGCAAAACGTCTGCTAAAATCTGACTTCATTTGATTTACTCTCCAAGACTGTTTTTTATTAAATATGTTTGACTGCTATCTCTAATTAAATGTAGAATTAATTTTGGCAAACTAACCACAGATGCAGTTTATGTTCAATTTTATCAGACAGATTTATTTATAAGCTGTCAACTTCTTGAAAGACTTCATTTTGGAGCAGTTTTAAATTGCTAACAGTAGCTGTAAATGGAGCTACTGTTCTCTGGAACACTAAAGGAAAAGTATGCTATAAATGTCCATTCCATCTGTGAGGAATCATAAAACAATCACATTCCTTTATTTTTTTTTTCTCCGTAGGACCTTTATTAAATTAGTTCAACTCAATTAAAAATAACTTCAAAAACATTTCAGAGCCTTTTGTTTCATAGAATACTTGGAACTCTCTGCACGGAACGTCACCCTTTTAACTAATCCCTTTTACTAAATGGAGGAGAATAGTGGTATTGTGACTTCAGACAGTGCTTTCAAGGGTCTCTACTGTACCGAATTGAGGTCACTGCAAGACAATGCTCAACACCCAATAGCCATTCAAACGTTCTTCACAACTCTATCAAACGTGTCTTTCTTTCTCTCACCCGCTTTCTCTCATGGCAAACTCAGAGGACAATGGAAAAAGCCTCCAGCACCATTTATGGTCACCATATTTGCACATGACAAAGTCTATTCTTCCTGGTTTGCCAACTCCCTGTAAAAAGAATGAACCCTGGGATAGATTTTTCCCACCATTACTGTTATTCAGACTTATTTTATATTTAATTGTGTTGTTGTTGTTGTTGTTGTCAGAGGGCTGGTGTGTGGCATTTGAGAAGCTGACTTGCTATTTTTGTGGATGTATAACAAAGCAGAGACTAAATGCAGAATTAAATATGTCACATTATAGCCAGCATATGCATGATAGCGAGTACAATTTAGTACAAAGCACAGACAAATGATGAAATTGGAACTATTATACCTTGCCTTATTGTCTAGCATTATCAGTATTATAAAACTCACTGTTTGCCTGTGAACCACCATGTCTGTGCCCCACAAGCACTATTTAGTTTTGCTGGGAGTTTTTATGACTGCAGCCACAAACAAACAAAATCAATTGCTGTAAATTTTTCTCACTAGGGCTGCTCCTTTTCGAAAAGAAGAAAAAAAAAAAGATGTATCCAGAGCATCATCTTCCAAAAACAAAAAACAACACATATTTGCAAGCGATATAGTAAAGTTGTACGATTAAGATTTTGATTTTAATTAAGTATGGGATTTGTAGGACAATTAGTGAGATGTAATATTCTTTGCAAGAAACAGTGCCCTTATTGGAAATACCATATATAGTGGAATGGGGGCATTTGGAGCAGCACAGAGACTTGTTTCTATGGGTTTCTACAGTTAATGAGAAGAAAAATACAAGAAATCTGTAGAGAATTCACCTGAAATGCAGAAATACAAATACTGTTTGACCTTTTTATTTTTCTTAATTTTTTCTTTTTAATTCAGGTCATAGATATCTGTGCTGCTGAGATTTCAATCAGGTAATCTTCTTACCATTAATCAACTTTATAAGTTATTTTCTTCAGTTATTCTAAGTCACTAATTATTTGGTGTACACTCCATCTTATTTGATTTTATAAAGATTTAATGATACATTTAATGATAATAATGACAACAAACTTCCCAGTTATTTTGGATAGGCTTAGCTGCCCCAACAGCAAAAAGAGGGTTCTATTATTGCATCAGATGTGCAATTTTTAATATTGGAAAAGCCATTTTCCTTATAGTATACACACTTTCATGTACTATGAAAACTAAAAATGTGTTCCCCAAATATCTGATAACAATTTTTCAAGTGTACTCAGCTAATTGTGTAACAAAATTTTAACTTCTCCTGTCAACTACAAGACTAAATCCTACAAAGCAAATGAAAGAAATTCCTTCCTATAGGACATGGAAAAAAGTAATAGTGACTATTTCATCAACATTGTGCTGTGATTGTAAAGGCAAATGTATATATAATCACATGTAAGTGATTTAAAACATGGTTTAAGCACCAACTTTCTGCAGCATTTATTTGGCAGTATTTTCTAAGCACATGCTATCTGCCAGGTATTGTACCAGTAATGCTGTAGTCCAATACACATTGTTGTTGTCTTAATGCAGTTTATAATCTTGTGGAAAAACACAATTAAATCATTGTAATCACTCATGCTGTGTGAAGGGCTGTAGATGCAGAAATAGGTACAACATGTTATTCAGTTTGCAAGTCAAAAGCGTAAATTCCCCAGAACTATGGGAGGCACTCTGAGTGTAATTTATCAAGATTATTGAGTACTCATCAGAAAAAGTATTATGCTAAGTGCATTAGGATTCAAAGGCGAGAAACACAGAGTTTACGTACCCTTGACTGAGGTTTGAGGAAAGGGCAGAAGAGGAGCAAGAAGGAATAAAACGTGAAAACACAAGGAAACAGAAAAGTGTGTGGATCATAACAAGGAATAATTAGTGGCCCACTTTGTTTCTAATGAGGCTATTTATATGGATTTAGGGCAAGATAGGTCTGGAAATCTAGGCTGTAGTCATACTTTACTTAGTGGTCCTTAAGCGCTACCCTTAAGTACAGTTAACTGGTGTGGGAAAAGATAGAGAGCCAGAAAACAGATTCCAAGGCTACTTGAAGGTTTCACCTGAAAAGTGATAAGGGTATGGCATTTCTTTAGTGCAAAGGAAAGGAGAAGCACTAATGAAAGAAAATATCTGTATGGTTTGGAAACCAGATAGGGTAGCCAAGAAGGGGAAGGGAATTGACATTAACTCAAAGGTTTTACGCCAGGCTGACTGTATCTATAAGGTTCAACTATGTGAAATTAGCAATCTAATATACCCAGGTGATACTGGGTTGGAGGCAGTGGAGAAAGAAGTGAGGTCCAAAGAGGAAATCTGATTTGTCTGGTTTCAGAAGGCAGAAAGGTGAAGTAGAATCAGTATAATTGTTAAGTGAAACAGTCTCCCGTAGAGGTAGGATTCCCACTTAATTATCTTGGTATCCTAGAAAATATGGGAGAGCTCTTGACTTTTTTATCTCTAGCATTAGCTTCACAATAAATAGTTTTCATATTTTGTGATCTTTCCAAGACTTAAGATTCCTGATTCCTTTTTTTTATAGCTTCATTGTCTTTTGATGAAATGCTTTATGTGTGACATTCTTTAAAATGAAATCTGAGTTTTTAAATACTCCTTTATACATTTTACTTTAGAATTCGTGATGTCAGGATAAAATATTGAAAGTAAAATATAAACCCATTGCACTTCAGCAATCCAAACATCTACCTACCCTTCCAGTTACAATAACTTTGTAGTGGTTATCAATTATTAGTATTACTTTAACAGTGGTTCTCCTCATGCACTTGCTTTTAATCCTGCTCTCCCTTCCATTTTATCCTCTAAGTCCAGCGGAAATTCAAAAGGCATAAATTGCCTTCAGTAGTTGTCCTTCTATGAATAGTCCTATCCCAGCACTATGCCATATATCTTAATTACTATAAATGATAAATCTTAACTACAGTTATTGTTTTACTAATTGAAAAGCTTTATGTAATAACAATGATGGTATAAGGAGCTTTTAAGTGATTATATATATATGATCAATTGGATATCTGCCTTATTTGCTTTCTAACTACCTTGTGGAGAAAGTACTGTTAACGTCACATTCTCGTAATGATTCTATGGAACACAGGCTGATTTTAGATGCAGAAGGGCCACCTGAAAAAGGAGGGTATGTATTCTTATTTAGAAAGATGATAAATACCAGCTGACATACAGAGCTACCATATCCTACTGGGTGTCTTTGCTCAAATTAAAAAGACATCTTTTTAAATCTTAGATTAGGGGGTACACATGCAAGCTTGTTACAGGGATGTATTGTGTAGTGGTAAGGATTGGGTCCTAGGTGGCCCATTCCCTAGATAGTGAATATTGTGCCCCATAGGTGGTTTCTGAACCCTAACCTTCCTTCCCACCTCCCTCTTACTGAGGATACCTCCTTTTGAGTGAACTTACCCAGCAAGCAAAAGCATGACCAGCAAGAGGTACACAGGTGCATTTTAGGCCCTGCTCATCCCTAATTTGTCCTCTTACCTGAACACTTTTGGACCATCTAAAAACTACACAATCGTGTGTGAGGCTCATGCCAGGAACTCTCTTCTACACTCCCCGGATACACCATCTCAGTTAATTCTCACAATACCCCTATGAGTTAGACACACTTTTTGTTCCCATTTTACAGAGGTAAACTATCTTGTCCAAGGTCACAGATAGTCAGGAGAAACATCAAAGTTGTTGGATAGGCAGTCTGACCTCAGAGCCTGCATTCTTAGCTGCAATGAATTGTAGAAAGGATCATTCTGTTCAACCACAGCTTTATTACATGCTTTTAGATAATTATATTTTATTAATTATCTGGCTATAATATGCATGAGTGTTAATGGTTATAGACTAAATAAGCCCCACATACACACTATAAACTACTCTTCCATTACATAACTACTTCATAAAAATGAGAGGGAGGTGTTCTAGAAAGATGTTTCACCAGTGGCTTCAAATTTGTCATATTTGAAAGATTTTTCATTTTGAAAACAAACAAGGCCAGGATTGGTGGCTCAAACCTATAATCCTAGCAATTTGGAAGGCCAAGGTGAGAGGATTGCCTGAGCCCACGTGTTTGAGACCAGCCTGGGCAACTTGGTAAGACATCGTCTCTACAACAAACTTAAAAAAAATTAGCATGTTGGCACATGCCTGTAGTTCCAGCTACTTGGAAGGCTGAAGCTGAAAGATCGCCTGAGCCCAGCAGGTCGAGGCTGCAGTGGCCATGAGCATGCCACTGCACTCTAGCCTGGGCGACAGAGCGAGATTCCAACTCAAAAAAAAAAAAAAAGAAAGAAAGAAAAGAAAACAAACAAAAAAGTTGTCATTCACAGAAAAGAAAAATTATTATTAATTTAAAATGGGTAAAGAAAGAAACTCTGAAAACATTCCTCAATCTGACACTCTCCTCAAATAAAAGCTTACTCAGCACACTTAAATTAGTAAAATAATTCTCACAAGTAAGATAAACATCATACCTTGTCTACACAGACACAAGCAAGCATATGTTGAAAAAAAAAGTATTTGAATTACACTAAAAATATTTTACTTGGTAGTAAAATACTTCTTAAAGTATGTCTCAACTCAAAACTAGTTTTGCCAAATCAGAAGTTTTCTTTTGGGTGGCTAAGAAAGCCAAGAGTATTCAAAATGTATTTTAAACCGTTCTACCTATTCCTTTCTCTGTTTCCAAGGGAAGCATTGGCAAACACAGTGTGGCTGTTAAGGGAGGGAAAATGTTGTACATTTTTTTCATTGTCAAAATAAATTCCCAGTTAAGAAACTCCTGGTTGGAAATAATGGAAAACCTCTGAAGTATTGAGTAAAATAAGTATATACTCAGGCTACACAGACTCTTAGAATTTGTTTCTCCTAAGAAATGATTACAGAAAGAACTCAGGGTGCAATGCTAAATTCCTACAGTGCTTGTAAAAAATGCCACAAGAACAGAAAATCGATTTACTTTTTTTTAAAAAAAAAACTTAAATTTATAGATTCTAGGTTATAGAAATTTACAACTATCAAAGAAAGAGAAGAAAAAGAAAGTGAAAAAGGAAGAGAAGAGGAGGAAGAGAGGATGGAGGAGAGCAGGAGGAGGGAAGAGGAAACTGCCATGTTTGAGGAAAAGTTCGTTTAAAAATAAATTAATGAAGCTAGTCCGAAGAAGAAAATTTCAGAAGTGATTTCCCTGGACTGATGTTTTACCCAAACTTAAAAAAAAATTGTTATTATTATTATAGTTATAAAAACTATAGTTTTTTCTATGGAATCTCAATGGCCAGAAAGAACTAGGAAAGAATCAAAACTTTCAGTAAGACAGCTAAGTTTTTTCCCCCCTTTAATTAGCTACTCCATACAAATCCATTAAGGTTAAGAGGAATCTTCAAACTCAATGAACTCATAACTGTAAAATAAAAACACAAGACCAAATATTCAAGGTTTAGAATGCTACATTCATTCATTCAAATGATCTTTATTTGTCACAAGTGATACTTCAAGAAGATTTCTGAAAGTACCAATCAAAGATAGAGTTCCAAGATCATTAAACAAAATGGCATACACATACAATGTTTTCATAAAATTTAGAGTGACCTTTTCTTAATTATTTAAATATATGTTTAATTAACTCAGTACCAAAGACTTCTGCATATGTTTCTACATGTTGGACACTGCCCAGGCAGCTACAGTACAACCACATGTTTAAAGAATTATCAAGTATGTGTTCTCTGTCTTTCTCTCCCACACATTCTCTGTATATGTGTGTAATTTTAGAACTGCTTTTTGTGGTACCAATAGTGATAATTCAGAGTTATTTTAGAAATTGATAACATTTTAATAATAATTTATGAGTGACGTATGAGAAGACAAAAGGCCATATTGACAAATTTTCAAAGGGAGATGTTATGCTTTAATTGTGACACCCACCCAGCATATTATACAAAAGAATAAGAAGAAGCTATAAATGTCCCTTATCTTTATTACTCATTTTCTCTAGCTTCTATGTTTACTTTGTGTGTTTATTAAAGTGTATAGGGTAAAATCAGCAGGGTTCTTTGTAAGTGTCAGGCAGATTCACTTGGTTACCCATGTATAAAGGTTTAGGTGAGGAGGATGAGTTTATCTTTGCAACATGATTAAAATGACAGATAACAATTTTTATCTTAGCTGAGAGCAAATATTTGAAAAGGAACCGTGGCCGGGATCGGTGGCTTAGTCTGTAATCCCGTGCCTTTGGGAGGCTGAGGTGAGTGGATTGCCTGAACCTGCAGGTTGAAGACCCGCCTGGGCAGCGAGACCTCATCTCTACAATAAATCAAAAAATAAGCCGGGCTCGGTGGCTCAGCCTGTAATCCCGCGCCTTTGGGAGGCTGAGGTGAGTGGATTGCCTGAGCCCACGGGTTCGAGACCCGCCTGGGCAGCGAGACCTCATCTCTACAATAAAAATCAAAAAATCAGCCGGGCATGGTAGCACATGCCTGTAATTCCGGCTACTTGGAAGGCTGAGGCGGAAGGATCGCCGGAGCCCAGCAGGTCGAGGCTGCGGTGGCCGGGAGCGGCCACTGCACTCCAGTCTGGGCAACAGAGTGAGACTCCAACTCAAAAAAAAAAAACAAAATCAACCGGGCATGGTAGTGGATGCCTGTAATTCCGGCTACTTGGAAGGCTGAGGTGGAAGGATTGCCGGAGGCCAGCAGGTCGAGGCTGCGGTGGCCGGGAGCAGCGACTGCACTCCAGTCTGGGCGACAGAGTGAGACTCCAACTCAAAAAAAGAAAAGAAAAGAAAAGAAAAGGAACCGTGAATGTAGTATACTGGGAATGCAATGAACATCAAATTAAGGAGTAACTCTGGCTTATAAATTCTTAGATCACTTAATTTACTACTGTGCATATATGCTTATAATATGTGAAGTTTCTTCTTTTCTAGGAGCAGATTTTTAACTTTTTTATGGGAAATTTTCCTTTCAAAATATTGATGGGAATAAGTATTTAAAAATAGACTGCTTTAAATATTCACACCCTTAATTTATATGAGCAACAGGCAAAAAATAAAAGTATCTCTTATTTTCCTTCTTACTGATAGAACTAACGGGGTCTCAGATGTAATGAAGAAGAGGCAGGGCTCTTTAATTCTCTACATTCTTCCAAGTTGTGACTTTCTACTGATATCTCAGAAATGGGCCAAAAAGCAGGAGGAGACATTTGTATCTCCAGGAAAGCTGTGAGCAATGAGTAATAATTGCTGCTATTATATTTTAGAAATACATAAAGCTTAGATATGTCTCTTCTAAATCTCATCTATTTTAAAAAAGGAAAAACAAGGATGTGTCAACAGGGCTACTGAATCAAAATATATTGATCTTACATATTTTTCAACATCAATCTAAAGGCGAACATAAATTTTAGGGAAAATGAATTCATTTTGAAAAAAGGCTTTTTCCTCTCACATAATTATGAGCTCTAACTACGCTGTCTTAGCAACTATTGTTGTCATATAATATAGTAAAAGTTTTTCATTTTTATAAGAAAATTCTAGTATCAGCAATTTCCACTATTATAAACTGCCTTAGTGAGGTTAGACATTTACCTATCAAACTTTCCCACATACTTGGTAAATAAAGAAAAGATAATAAAATAACAATAGGTGAACCTGGGAACCATGCATATGAATTTGATGACTTAAATCTAAGTGAATAATCTGCATATGTGATATTAATGAAGATGAGACTTAGTAAATGCTAAAGGACTCATCTTAGTCTTTTCTTCTCTCAACGCATGCTCTAATCACCACCATTTCAAATTATTTGGTGCTTCCACATGGATACGGCTATAGATTCTTACATTGATGAGAAATCATCTTATTCCTAAATTAATCATTCTCAAACTTTTCTACCACAACACATTTGAGGAACATTATGCAGTCCTACTGGCAACAGTGGCCCATTATGGCAAGAAATTTTAATTATGGACATATTTTTACAAAGAGGAGAAGTATGATTTTTTAAAGAGCCTTCTTTACCGGCCTTCTGAATCACATCCCACAGAAAGGTTGTATTCCACGGTTGTGAATCATTGCCAATTTAAGAATGAAATATGATATTCCATTATCGGTTTTGATACCTCAGATGCCTAGAGTAAAATTGCTGATGACTCGTTAAAAGTATTTAGATAACACCAGTAAGATACTGCTGGTTGCAAATGAAAAATACTGGTTTCATCCAAAAGTCGGTAATATCTCTATAAAAATACTCACACATTTTCAGAGGATAAAAATATTAGTGAAGTAGGAAGACAAGAGAAATATAATTTCTAGCTGATAAGTAATTCCTTATTTTAGTCCTTGCTTCTAGCAAATTCCTCCATATATAGGAAAGAGCAGATTTTTCTGCTTCATCCTAAAAAACAAAGAACGATTGCTACTCCCTTCCCCCCCAGTTTCTATATACAGTCTCTAAAATCCATCTGCATTACCGTCGTCATTACAAATGATAGCTTTGCCAAATCTAGTCCCACAAATTGATATATTGGAAAAACTGGCATGAATATTTTAATGCCCTGCCATTCTAAAGAATAAGCTTTAAGCTTTATATTTATATATGATATTAGGAACTTATAGATGACTATAATACATATGTCTACATATTCATGAACAGAAATATTTAATCAAATAAAAAATGAAATAAAAAATATTATTTTTATAATTAACTACAGAGCTATATTGTCATCTTTGATAAATGTGGGAAATTGAGGCACAGAAGTACCCTCTAGGTGATAACCAAACAGCATATGACAAAGAGCAGAAAGACTGGTAAAACGCCCAGGCCTTATGTGCTTTCCTCTCTGGTCTAAACACCAGATTGCCATAGAGATTCCTATAAGGAATTCTTTAAGATGAGACCTGCATAGTTAAAGTAAATGCAAGATGAATTCTGAATGTGGGAACTCTCAGCTATTATATATCCTTCTTGATTTCTGGAAGGATTGTTGGCCCTCCAAAGTGTGCGGTACAATAAAAGGGTTATATGGTGGTTCTAATGACTTTTTGCAAATATTACACTATCCCTGTTATACTGAAATTAAAAGTAGCATATAGATGGTTTTTCCTTTAATGAAAGGAATCAGTACAAAGACCAGGTGGAGTAACTCAATATTTTAGATGTCGAACAGAGTCATAACATTTGATTTAAAATATCTTGAAATATCCAGAATATAAAGATTACCCCTTGTTTTAAAAATGCATTTTTATTAAAAGCTTATTAAAATATTTTCTATCTCTTTTCATTTACTCAGATCTTGACTTTAAAAACAGCAAATTTATAGTTTTAAAGGGCCCTTCCATCCTTACCTTCAAAATCGAAAATAATAATTTCTCTCACTTTGGAAGGATAGTTGGCTAACAAAAGGGAAGCATAAATTCACATTTACTTACATTTCTATGTGACCACCAAGAACACTTCTGGAATTATAAAGTGCTCTTTCTTACTGTTTGGTCTAAGACCACTGACTGAATCACTCCAAGAGCTCAAAGAGACATATATAATGCCAGTACATGAGACAGCAAAATTATATATCAGTACAACTCCTTGAAAAGAAACTACAGAAAAATAAGAAAACTGTACACTCAAGGACTCTCTCAATGAAAAATAGTATCAAAATATTAGATAATTCAAATATCTGAACTAAAATATACTCAAATATTTAGACTAAAATATTGCCAAAATATGAACATATTTTAGTATAATAATGACTTCATTATTTTTGTTAGCAACTTAATTGTACCCATATACTATCAAAGTCAGAGCAAATCTGTGCCATAGCACCTTCAGGGTAATCGGCAACATCCAATCTGAAAGCAAATCCTGAGATAGTGGGGAAATGACATTTAGAGACAGAATAAATTACATAACACTGAAACATCTGAACTAGAGCTCAGAGCACTTGGGAGGGGTGGGAGAGGGATGCCGCAGACACCTGAAAAACAAGACCGCTTTTTGTTTTTCAAGCCTACAAGTTGACAGAGAACTGTCGACACCTTATGGAAAAACTTGAAAAACATTTCAGTGAGCAAGAGTTCTGCTGGTACATTTACTTCCTGTCTTTTAATTGTCATTCAGAGCAACTTTTGAAGAACAAAGCCCATGTGTATTCTTAAGGTTGGTTCTATGTTCTCCATTTCAAAATCTAAACTTGCTTTGTAACGTTGCCTGACAAAAAAAAAAAAAAATCATACAATCCCAAAATGCTTGACTTCCCAGAGAAATGCAGAGTAAGTACTGATGTTTTAAATATTACAGGTCTTGTATTTAAACTGACACACAATAAAGAGAATAAAGGATGAAATAATTATCATAAAGTTATGATATATTACTATCATATACTATATCAACAGTGTTTTTCTGGTTAAAGCTAATGGCAGAATTTGAGAAGTTTCTTGATGGAGAAAATAAAAATTAGAGTAAGAAAAGTGTAAAATGAATAGAGAATAGTATATTATAGCAAATTTTAATAAAATAGTCCTATACTCAGATGAGACAGGGGCAAATGGCAGAAATTACTAGTAAGAAATCCATGCTAACATTGAAAATATATTCTTTTCCCTTAGGAGAATCCAGTCAAGCTTTGATATCTGAAAATCCTAGTTAGGTAGAGGCTTTTGGGGTCATCTAACCATTTTTCACCTATTCTTCCTTTTTTTCTTCTACTGAAATTCTACTCATTCATTTAATATAAGCTTCCCCATAATATCTTGCCTGATCTTTGCCATCAAACTGTTAACTCTTTCAAACATGCTTCTTTACGCAGCCTCTGTCTAGATGCTTTCAGGAATGGTTTTACTGCTTGACAAAGCATTACATGTTTGAATTATTTCACATCCTAGAAAATTCTTTCTCACAGTAAGCCAAATTGAACTCCTTATAATTTTAAGATGTAGTCAATAAACATTTAGAGAGTGGAATCTATATAGGGTTAAAATAGATATGAGTTATAAATGTGAATGATGTACAATCTCTGGCCTAAATTTAAATCCAGACAGTGGGAAAATGTTTTTTCCCTTGATTTTGAGCATTATATACACTCATTCTAGTGACTGAAAACTACGGTAAACATAAAGAAAAAAACATTGATGACCTATGAAACTACAAAGGTTTCATCCTATCTTTTTCTAGTCTGTTCCCTTCCTGCCTGACGTCACTCAACAACCAGTATCTTTGATCACATTTAGAAGATATTCCAGCCAGACACTGTTAAGTTCTGCTAAACTTTAAACCAAATCCATCCAGAATGTTGGCATCAGAGAAGAAGAGAAGCCCATCCAACTTCAAGAACATGGGTTTTCATCTCATCTCTATTCCTGAGAAAAGTTAACAGATTACAAGAAAATGAGTGAGTGAACTTCTCTGATTAATTGTCTTCTCTCTCTCTGCTATTCTGGAGAAAAATAAATTCCTAAAGAAAAACTTATTGACTTTCCAGGCCTAGGGCTAATACTGCTGATTTTTTTTTTTCCAGTCCTTACTGGATCTTCTTTAAAGTCCCCACAAAAGGGGACTCTCTCGCAAAAAACAGGGCCTTGGCATTATTGAGGAAGCAGAATATTATACTTCTTATCCAGTCTCAGAAAGTGATGCCTTCTAATCTTTACAGGCTGAACTACACGGTGATCGCTGAAGTGGCTGCTTCACCAATAAACCCTACCCTAGTATAGATAGATGGTCATGCACAGGAATCCTGCAGTCTTTAACTGGAAGAAACTGGTTAGACATAATGCTCTTGGGTAATATAATGTGGAAAAGTCAATCTATTAAATGCTGCATCTGGAGTTAGCCCTAAATTAAGGAGCTTCTCCCAGGTAACTGATATAAGAGTTTTATAGAACAAGTACAGATACCTATGTAAGGACACTTGTAATAGATTACAAAAATGACCACAAATTCTCCTCATACCTGTATAAATACTTCTTTGCAATGTGACTTGGTTTCTCTTTTTTCACTCCTAAATCTGGTTCTGGAAATGTTTTTTACTTTGGATCACTAAATATTAGCTGTGGTCTGAAAAAATACGTAGGTTTTGGGACTTGTCCTTTCTTTCTAGTTTTTAGAACTCATAGATTACCATAGTAGGAAGCCCAGGCTAACCATCGAGAAGGTGTGACACCACATGGTGAGAGATCCTAATGATCCAAGCAATCCTAGCCAGCTCAGCCAGCTCACAAATCATGAACAAAATAAAACAGTGGCTACTTTAAGCTATTAAATTTTGGGATAGTCTATCAATCATCAAAAATGCTAGCTGATACAAGATCTTACCCAATCCATTAATCAATGCTTTGTGGTTAGGATTATCCAATCAGTTAAAATGTCACCAAATTGAATGTTCTATCAATACCATAAAAGTAACCCTTCTCCATTCTGTTCAAAATAATTCATTATATCAAATAAATATAATATTTTATATTTATCTGAGTTAATACTCGTCATCCTAGTCCCCCTACAATTTATTTTTTGTCTGTTGAAAATATTTTGGTTGTTAATTTTCATCTCAATTGAGTAAGACTGGAACCAATAGTTTTATACAAGTCCTAGGAGTTGATATGCTGGTCCTATAGTATGTGCATTTTTAACTTCTAGAAATTGCCAAATCTCCCTCCAAAGTTGTTGTACCAACTTCCACTGCCACTAAAATTGTTAGAATTCTGACTGCTCTTCACTCTCACCAACACTTGGTATTGTCAACATTCATTTTTGGCAATCTGATGGGTTTGAAATGATATATCATTTTAATTTGAATTTCTGTCATAACTAGTGAAGTTGCATATCACTTTCTTGGACATTTTTGTTTCTTATTCTGTAAAATGCCTGTTTATTCCTTTTCTCATTTTACTGCTAGGGTGTTAGTCTTTTACCCACTGCTAAATTGTAAAGTTCTAAATGCTTATTACCATTTGGTGGGTTTTTCAACATCTCCCTGCTTTCAGTGGCTTGTTTTTCTTTTTCTTTCTTTCTTTCTTTTTTTTTTTTTGAGTTGGAGTCTCACTCTGTCGCCTGGACTGGAGTGCAGTGGCCACTCCGGGTCACGGCAGCCCCGACCTGCTGGGCTCCGAAGATCCTTCCGCCTCAGCCTTCCAAGTAACTGGAACTACAGGTGCGCGCTACCACACCCGGCTAATTTTTTTTGATTTATTGTAGAAATGAGGTCTCACCAAGTTGCCCAGGCGCGTCTCAAACCCTCGGGCTCAGGCAATTCACTCACTCCAGCCTCCCAAGGCATGGGATTACAGGCTGAGCTACCGAGTCTGGCTGTTTTTCTGTTTCTTTAGTGGTACCTTTTGATGTATATAAAATATAATTTTAACGATGCCAAATTTACTAACCTTTTCCTTTATAAAATCCTTATTTAACCTGAGGTCATAAAAGTACTCCTATTTTTGACAGTAGAATTTTTAAAGTATTGCTTTTCACTTTAAGGTTTTTGAGCCACCTGGAATTTTTTCTGTCACCAGGATCTAATTTTACTTTTTCCATATGGATAACCAATTGTCCTAGCACCATGTACTGAAGAGCCCATACTTTCCCCATGGACTTTTAATGACACTACTGTCATGTATCATGCATTCATATACTAATTTAACTGTTTCTGGACTCTTGATTCTTTATTCTGGCCTATCTGATGGACTTAGCACCAGCTCCACACTGTCTACATTTTTAGGCTTTATAATTAGTTATGATATTTTAAAGACAGTCACTCTCACAAATGTCCTTCTCTTCAAAACTGCTTTGGCTATTTCCTCCTTTATTTTATTTGCCCAGGGAAATCATGTACAAGTACACCCTCCCTCTAGGGTAAGACTGTTAATTGTCTTGAAAATTGTGCATACAAAACCTCTTTTACTTCCTTATTATTTCTAGGTCCATCACACACACACACACATACACACACACACACACAGAGCGGGAAGGAGAGAGAGAGAAAGAGAGAGAGTGAGAGAGAAAGAGAAAGAAAGACACTTCCTTCCTTTCCAGGAAAAATTAGAACCCAAAAAGCAAGAGAAAGGGGGAAAAAAATCTAAAAATTCCTGGGTTTCATAATTGAACTAGATAAAATTTGAATCATTGGTTTCTTTCTTAACTGTTAATATCACATTATCTTTCTTAAGTAGTTGCTTGATCTCTTTTTTTTCACAACTCATATACAAAGTTTGGGTTTCTTTGCCAGCTTTCAGTTTCTCTTAGGTTTTTAAATTTGTTTCTTCCCAAACTTGAACAGAGTCTGGATTTTAGCTTTCCTAACAGAACTTTCCTAATGCCTTTCCTTTGCTTCTGGCATTAGAATTACTTTGATTGTACTGTCTAAAATAACTTTTTAAAAAGCAACTCACCTTTAAGAGGAAAAATAACCCCTCATCTTAGAATCTGACATTGTATTCAAGACTATTATTAACCAACCTCTCACCCAAACAGTTTTCTACCAATTAGAAACAAATAGTATTTAATTCTGCATGCTATTACTAGTATCTTTTTAATTTTTATGGTGTTATAATACACATAATATGAAATTCACCATTTTAACTATTTTAAAATGTACATTGCCGTGGCATTAAGTACACTTACAATGTGAAATCATAAACTCTATCTAGTTCCAAAATATTTTCGGCACCACAGAAAGAAACACTATACTCATTAAGCAGTCACTCCCCCATTCCCCCTTTTCCTCAACCCCTAACAATCATCATTCAACGTCTGCTTCTATGAATTTGCCTATTCTATGTACCTCATATAAATAGAATCATATGCCATTTGTCCTTTTATGACTAGCTTCACTTAGGTTAATGTCTTCAAGGTTCATCTGTGTTATAGGATATGTCGAATTCCCTTCCTTTTTCTGGCTGAATGTATTACATGCATTATTACATTGTATGTACATGACAAATTTTATGTATCAATTCATCCACTAATTAACATTTGGGCTGTTTCCACCTTTTGGCTATTATGATTAATGCTGTTATAAACACTTGTGTACAAGCCTCTCTCTCTCTCTCTCTCTCTCTCTCTCTCTCTCTCTCTCTCTCTCTCTCTCTCCCTCTGTGTGTGTGTTTGTGTGTGTGTGTGTGTGTGTGTGTTCCTTTCTCGTGGGTATACATCTAGAATTGCTATTCCATATGGTAATTTTGTGTTTAACTTTTTGAGGATCCGCCAGCCTGTTTTCCACAGTGGCTGCATCATTTTTAAATTCCAACCAGCAGTGTTTGAGGGTTCAAATTTCTCCACATCCTTACCAAAACTTGTTATTTTTTGTTTGCTTGTTTTAAATTATAACCATCCTAGTAGGCTGAAGTTGTATCTCATCATGGTTTTGTTTTACATTTCCCTTATGACTAATGATGGTGAGTATTTTTTCATGTTCATGCTGGCCATTTATAGACCTTCTTTGGAGAAATATTTATTCAAGGTCTTTGTTCATTTTTAAAATTGTGTAGTTTTTTTTATTGTAGAGTTACAAATGTTCTCTCTATATTTTAGATAATAGACTCATCATATAAGATTTGCAAATATTTTCTCCCATTCTGTGGGTTATGTTTACACTCTCTTGATAGTGTCCTTTGATGCATAAAAAATTTATTTTTTGATACAATCCGATTTATCTGTAGCTTTGCTACATATGTGTTTAGTGTCATATCTAAGAAACCATGACCATAATTCAAGGTCATGAAGATTTACCTCTATGTTTTCTCCAATAGTCACACAGTTTTTTAGCTCTTATGTTTATTTTCTCCTTTTGAAGCTAATTCTTGTATATGGTGTGAGTTAAGGGTCATCTTCATTCTTTTTCATGTGGATATCCATTTGTCCCAAGACCTCTATTATCTTAGGGAAATTAAATCAGTAAGAAAACAAGTCAGAAATGAATTAGTTAGCTTCTCTAAGAACAACCTTCCCTCACATTCTCTCACTTATGTGACTGGCACATGAATGTTTTACCTCTATGATGTATATTACTATCTGTTATTTGATGCAGATCTTAGAACAAGGTGTCAACTTCCACTGCTGCATACTCCTCAGAAGTTTCATCCTATGATATATCTCACTATCTTTATTAAAATTTAAAGTCCACTTTATAATCCATCTACCATATAATGCTATTAAAGCTTTTGAGTGTATATGTATTCCCTTAACTATTATCACAGTTACATTTTTTTCAGAGAAGTTCTGAGAACTTAGAGACAGAGATAAGTTTTGGGAATTTATGATATTCCACGTTACATCTATGACCTTCCTCAGCTTCCAGTTTTACCAATTTATTTCATTATTTTCCTTTCTCTCCATGAGTTTTAGTTACCAGAGTAGTTGACAGTTATCGAAAGTAGGTAGTAGTCAGTGAGTTTTGTGAATTATCATGTATTAGTCACCTCTTATTACTAACAAAGTTAGTTACAGGTTGGATGATATTAATGTTTACCTCCTTATTGACCACTTAGATCTATGAACAACCACTTTAATAGTTTTCAACATGAATCTTCTAATGCATATTTCCTGCTTATGGGGTTTCCAATGGCACTGTTCTATTCTTAGTATTTGCAGAGGTAAGACTGTTTTGGATATATTTATTTTAGGACAGCACTGAGCAAAATTACACACATGCGTGCTCTCTCTCTCTCTCTCTCTCTCACACACACACACACACACACACACATTTTCAATTGCTTGGGATATTAGTATCATTTAATCCTTTAACTGGGTTGGTTTGCCCCTGATAGGCCTCATCCTTAAATTATAGGACTTACTAACAAGGTGAGGTTTAGGCAATGTTCTTTTTAGATATCAGAACAAATCTAGAAATATGAGAACAAAAGCAAATTTCTTTTAGAAAGGCAACTTTCCACACAGAAATGTATGTGGTTTCTCTGTCTCGAACTCTCAACTACTTTCTCCAGACTCTCTCTGTTATATGCAATCCCTGAGCTCACACTGACCAATGGTAGAGGTAAATAGGGTTGTACCCTCACCAGAGAGAAAAGTCTTAAATTTGTTGTGTGTTCATATGCTCAAATTCAAGTTATCCCTGGGTATCTTATGTGACTTCTTCCCAGGGACAGCTCTCTTGTTTGCTGGGTTTCAACATGACTTATGTTTAGCAAAAAGGCTATGTGTTAGTCCTGGAATCACTCTTGAGCATAAATGTCTTACCTAAGGCTCTGATAACTTCTAAATTTTTTCTCTACCACTTCGCCATCAGGCCAAAACCTGATATCTGTAAACTCCCAATCTTTAGCTAGGGTTTTATTCCAAATGGAGTCCATTCTCTACAATCATAACTCTGATATGTAATCTAACTTCATTCATTTCCTTTGCTGTGATAATCCACCTATCAGTTGTAACTTTTTAAAATATATTCATCTGATCAACCTCAAGATTGCTATATTGGAATCTTAATTGTTGGTCATACAATGTGTGGATACTATAGGCAGTATCCCAAAAGATACAGATTCTGAGGTAGAAATTTGCAGACAGGAAGAATATTAGGTGTCCTTCTGAGATCAATAACCTGGGAAAAAACAAGATTGGTTAGAGAGAGGAACAGAACTCTGATATAATCCAAAATAAAGCCTCAGTAGATCCTACAGGAGTCTGTGGTGGCCATTCAGAGTTGCCGTAAATTAGGATGGAGGAACTAAATTGTTCTACTTTTTTCATTAACCAATCACTAGAAGCAAGGTGTCCACAGGAAGAGGATGTAACATGGGAAAAATCAGTTCTTCTTCAATGAGGTAAGTCCAAGAAAGTGACTTGGCTGAGAGTTACTGGCTGGCAACAGTGCTGGCAGTTGGGGAAATGGATGCTTCAGTCCTGGGGAAGGGGTCTGAGTGCATAGCATAGCATGCACTAAAGGTTACATTTCAAATTCAAGCCACCATCTACCTATTGGATTGCTGAGGATGTATTAGGTTGGCTTCTAGATGCAAATGCATTGGTTATAACATTAAGTAAGAAAAATCTTTTTTCTCCCTACACTGCTGACCTTTCATCAACAAATAGTGCTGGCTGGATACTCCCCAATTTATTAATTAGCTGTGAGACAAGGTATACATCTCATCTCTTATCTGCACCTTTGTTTGGTCAGCTGTAAAATAAGAAATTAGGATGAGGTGAGCTCTAAGGGTACCTTCAAACCCTACTATTCTATGACGATAATCAAATTATGTCAGGTTAAATGTTATGCAAAAGCACAATTAGTGTTTACCAAGTTTTGAATCTCATACTGAGTAGTTCTCCTCTTTAAAAATACTTCTTTACTTCGGTTCTTACTCCCATTTCCTGCATTTATAATCTCTCCCTTTTTACTAGATCATAGGTAGTAGAATGTCAAGCATGCTCTGTATTTATCTTTTTAAACAACAAACAAACAAAACTTCCCCTGAGCTCCAAATCTTCCACTATCATTTTTTATTCTCCTTATTCACTGCTAACATTCTTGAACAACACCTCTAAACTCATGTGAAAATGAGTTTACTTCCAAGCCATCCAACTCACCCCCTTTTTTTTTTTTGAGTTGGAGTCTCACTCTGTCACCCAGACTGGAGTGCAGTGGCCTCTCCCGGCCACCGCAGCCTCAACCTGCTGGGCTCCGGCGATCCTTCCGCCTCAGCCTTCCGAGTAGCCGGAATTACAGGCATGTGCTACCACACCCGGCTGATTTTTTTATTTATTGTAGAGATGAGGTCTCGCAGCCCAGGCGGGTCTCGAACCCACGGGCTCAGGCAATCCACTCACCTCAGCCTCCCAAAGGCACGGGATTACAGGCTGAGCCACCGAGCCCGGCACCCAACTCACTCTTAAAACTACTCACTCCAATCTGCTACTGTTCCTCACTGTTGCACTGAATTTTTTTTAAGGTTAAAAATGACCACATTTTACCTTACTCAGTCCTCCACCCAGATCTTGGCAGCATGAATTAACACAGTTGACTCTTTCTGTCACCCTTTTTGCTCCTGGCTTAGTCCTAGTCATTGGTTACTTCTTTCTCAGTCTTCTTCCATTGCTCTAAAAGTTGATGGTTTCAATCTAGGTTTTGGAACCTCTTCCTTATCTATACTCTGTTTAGGTGATCTCATCAAGGGCAGTAGCATCAGATGCAATTTTTACATGTTGTTGATGTCCAATCTTATAATTCTAACCCAACACTTTTCTCCGTTCTCTAGACTTAATATTTAATAATCTACTTGACATCCCCACTTTGATATATAATAGTTTTTTCATACTTAATAAATCCAAACAGAGCTCCCAGAACTCTTGATTTTCTCAAATCTGAACTTCTTAAGCTTTTTCCATCTCATTAAATGTCATCTGCATATATACAGAGTTCAGGCCCAATATATAAGGTTATTATCGATCTCTTTCTTTCCCTTACATCACACCTTGTTTATTAGCGAGTCATGTCAGCTTTACTCCCATAATAAGCATTAATTCCACATTTCTTTTCACCTCTGCAATCTCTATCCTATTTTACAACTTATCAAATCTATTTCTACTCCCGACCTTCTCCAACCCCTTCTCCACAGAGTGGACAATGATCTTTATTTAAGAAATCAATCAGTTAAATCAATCACTCACCTTGCTAAAATCCTTCAGTAATGTCTATTGCTCTCAGAATAAAAAGCTAGCTGAGAACGATGCCTAAGAGGCCTTCCCTTAATCTGGCTCCTGCCTTCATCTCTAATTTTATCTCCTAATTATGCTCTATACCTATAGTGATAGCTGTACCAGCTTCCTTTCTGTGCCTTGGCCATGGCAACACTTTGCTCACCTCTAAGACATTTCACTTGCTTTTCCTTCCCCAGGAAAATCTTGCTCTGCAATTCCTGTGACTGACCTATTCTCATCCTTCAGTTCAAAAGAAAACTTTAGAAGTTCTAAATATCTGTATCCTCTTTATTTCCCTCACAGCAAACACTCAATTCCATCTAGAATTACCTTTTTCAACTTAATAATTGTCTACTTCCCTCAGTAAAGTAGTCACCATAAGAGCAGACCTTCCTTTAACTTGTCTTTGCTCTGTCTGCGGTTCCTGACATACAGTAGGTGTTTGATTAGTAATTACTGAAAAATGAATGATTGAAACACTACACATCAACTCATTGGTAGGAGAGATAAGACAAATACCTATACCATTCAAAATCTGTATTGACTGTTTCCTCTATGGGATATTACCCACTATTACCCCATGCTTCTCACCTTCCTTTAGCAGAAGTTATGATTTGCTCAGGGAATGCAAGTAAATTTTAGCATTTATCGAAAAGAAACTTGATGGAGGGTAGATCCATGCTAATATAATCTCATTGTTCTCTTAACAAATATTAGAAAAATCGAATTATCCAATATTTTAAACCATCTATCTACTGCTACCTTCCACTGAATGGGATTCTTGAGAGTTGAGTACAAATCTCTGCAACAGTGGATTTCCTCTGACCATGTCTCTCACTTGGTTCTATTTTCCAGGTATAACCCTGACATTACAAATAACTAGGATCCAAAACTCCATTAAATTATCTGTTCTTTCCTTTACTGAATACAGAATTGTTGTTTTGGCTAGAATTAGTCAGGCACAGTTAGTACAATAACACTCAGTGCCTTCCTGTGTAGCACCTGCTGCATGTTATTTATTTCTTGTTAGTTGCATAGTACAACAAATTGTGTCTTTTAACAGCTCATTGAGTAGAAGAGGAAAAAGTGAAAGCAGTGGGATCGTTGATAATGTTCAATGGTGTCAATATATTTCTTTTCAAATAATCCAGATAGTAAATTTGTACTAATACCATTTGTTTCTTTGGAAACTTTCTCTGCCATATAATTTCTAATGACCTTGACTAGACAGCAGCCTGAGTAGAATATGTACAGGCAATGACCCATGGATTTAACATAGCAACAAAGGTGATTTTAATGGAATAAATGCAGTATATGGAAACTAACCAATATTTTTTTTCAAAAAGCTTAAAATTGTTACGATAGTATTCATTTGTTAAATATCTGTACATTATCCAGGGTTCTTTAGATTTAGCAATATAGTTAGATAGCACACCACCAAGAGAACAAAATCTATACTAAGAACTTTCCAGGGCACTGCAATGTCATTGAAACATCTTCTATAATAGCACAGTTGTGTTAAAATCT
Source organism: Cephalopachus bancanus (assembly GCA_027257055.1). Taxonomy (NCBI): domain Eukaryota; kingdom Metazoa; phylum Chordata; class Mammalia; order Primates; family Tarsiidae; genus Cephalopachus; species Cephalopachus bancanus. The sequence continues at coordinate 6,829,587 of JAPVLO010000009.1, read as the reverse complement.
CCCAAATCTATGTGGGCACATGCTTGACAATTTCCTATCTTATCCACTAATTCAGTTTTACTGACGGGTAAGATTCAACAAATAGCGCTTGAATAAAGTGCAGGGCAGTGGCTACTAATTTTTTCATCTGTGCATTTTGTTTTATTATGTTAGAGACTCTAATTGAACTTTGTTCCAAGCTATTAACCTATGACAGAAGACTGTGGAGATAAGATTTCACTGACATATAGAACAAAGAAAAAGAAAGAGCGTGAAAATTACAATGACAAGGTTGCCTTAGCAGTTTTGAGGTGGTAAAATGAAATCCCTGACTAATAGGCCTAGCTAACACAGGAAGGGTGAGGATGTGAAAGGGGAGGACGATCTCGGATTGAACCCACTGAGAGACTTCTTTGAGAATCCATAATAAATACACACTGTTATTGCAAAGTTCAAATTGCAAAGCAAATTAAAGCATGCCTCTAATTGTTATAAGTTGTATAAGAGGTTCATATACAAGGAATAAATTAAGAAACATTACTAGTAAATTGTGGATGTTATCTGAGTAGCCATTTTTTGTTTAAGAAAAGGCTAAAAATCTTTGCTTTATAATTTATAAATGATTCAGTCTTCTTGCCTTTCAGGAACTCAAATATCTTCAACAGTAATTTTTTTCTCAATATCATTATCTTAATTCATACTTGAACTGAAAGGAATAAAGCATAAAAGCATTATAAAATTGTCTGACCTATGAAAGAATTGTACGTGGAACTTTATACAACAACATCATATGAACAAGCCTGTGTCAAAGTTACGTTGTGACTGATAATTTGAGTGCGACTCCTCAAATATAGGCTAAAAAATATATGTAAAATGCAGTGGAGATGAGTTTAGTGTAGCTTATTAACACAGTCTTCTTCCTGAAAAACAATGCCAGTGTTTCCTTCCTAGCTGCATATGTGATTCTGATCAGACAAAACTTGTTCTGCAGGTTTTTAAAAAAAGTCTTGCAGATTTAAAGCTGGAAGAAATGAAATTGTTCAAGTATTGTTTTCCAGAATAAGACAGGAGGTTTCAATAAAAATTGAGCCTCAATTTTGCAAACAAGTTCTGAATCTATTTGCTTAAAAAATTAATAATATCAAATGTATCTTTACATAAAAAGTAGATAGAATTTTATCTGTGGTTTTGGTTAACTTATTGTGAATATGCATACAGGAAAGTTTGCTGAATGTATGTTAATACTGGAATTGAAAATTTTATATGTTGAGAAATATAGAAATTGGAAAATATTATCACAATAAAATTAGTTCACAAATTCTGTTAAAATGTGTACTGTTGGGTTCACCTACTTATTTATTTTAAGTGGTAAGAAACATCATCTACAGGTTTTATTCATCCAAAGATCAAAGATTTATTTGTCCACTTGAGAGAATACTTTTATAATCTGGAAATAACTTCTAGAAAACATCTATAGGAGCTCATAGAAACCTAACATTGTTTATATTTAATTTAAGCAACCTCTAAAAATTTGCCATTAATTTGATTTTTAAGAAAAAATTCAAGTAACCTATATTAACAGTATTTAGGATAAATAAAGAATGTTGGTGACATTTTTATTACTTTTGATACTATTTCTCTAAAAACAATGATTAACTCACAATTCATGATGACATAATATCCACTATTCTGATATCCTATCCATACAAGCCAATGAGGACCTGTGTGAAACATTTCTGGCCCCAGCAATAGGAGTAGTATCCTTTCAGAAATGTCTCCACCAAAGGTTTTTGTTTTTGTTTTTTCAGACAAGCTCAGAATAAGTCAAAGTGCTGGCCTATCTTGAAGCTAATGGTATATTCCAATACAACCATTGAGATTAATGTTCAATTGCTTCATTCCAGAACAGCCATATAACTGGGGAACTCAGTCATCAAGTTACAGACTACTAACAGTTTCACTCAAGCAGCATATAGTCCTGTCAGTTTTGAAATATTCTTTTGAGTTATTCAGATTATCACTTTGGAATAGTCTATAAGTCTCTGGGTAAAAAGACTACTACTAGGAAAAAGAGACTCAATATATCATTTAACTAATTAATAAAGGCAGTCATTATTTTAGCTATTCTGATAATGCCAGTTATATCATTGGTAGCTGATAAATTCATTTCAATGTCTCTAACTTACTTTATTTGTCATGTCAAAGATAAACTTGTCCCAAAGCACATTTGTTAAGGGTTTATACTATCAATTTTTCATCCAAGTCCTCATACTGAATAAAAAACAAGTAAATAATTTAAGCCTGTTTTGCTTTCCACAATATTTAGATGTAACCAAGTAATATCTGTAAACCAGTAACTAAAGCTTTTGTGAAATATAATACATTTGCACAAAATACATATTTGATAAACTTCAATTTGCACATGAACAATATAAAATATCACCTCAACTCTAAGATGATTATTTATGCCAATGACCCAATCACACAATGTCATTGTATTCAGAGTATATGAATTAATGTGAATTTTCTGACAGGAAAAGCATTCAGAATAAGTTTTTCTTAGAGTCAAAAGATACAGAAAACAGTATTAATATCATCATAAACAATTCAAGAATTATTACCCCCTCTTATTCTCACAAGGTAGGAAATTATGTTTCATCTTTTTCTCTAAAACTTGAGACTATTATCCCTTTATAAGGAAAGAGAATAGTCCACCAAACTCCTACTTAGTTCTTAGTCCTAAAAAGTGTTAAAAAGAAATATAGTAGCAAACCTTTGCCTCTGTAATAGTCAAAGATTTCTTAGGTATGATTAAAAAAAACAGGAATTATAAAAGATAAAAAATGGTGAGTTGGATTTTACATAAATTACAATTATTTGTATTTCAAATAGCAGTGTTAAAAAGTGAAAAGGCAAGTCAAAGAATGAGAGAATATTTTTGTAATGCATGTATCTGACAAAGATCCAAAAAATAAAAAAAACAACAAATGAACTTCTTACAACTCAACAGTTACACAGACAACTCAATAAAAATGGCAAAATATTTAATTAATAAGCTTGATTTTTAAAAAGGCATATCCTCCTCAAGTCATTGTTCAAAAGCTATTGTAAATAAATGGGATTGTGGATATCTACAAAAATCTATTATTCTGTTGGAAAATATTCAAAAGTATGCACAGCATCTAGAGAAAAAAGCAATATGGAATATAAAATAATGAACACAAAATGTATCTTCTTTAAAGTATAACGACAAAAAAGTCAAAAGAATTAAAATCAATAAGCAAAAATGATTTAGAATCCATGTTATTTAAAATGCGTAAAAATTAGAAGTACCTTTAAAGAGATGATACATTTAATTAGCTAGTTTCCAACATCAATGAAGTTGATATGACAATCAAATGAACCAAAATTGATGCAAAATTGAGGTAAGATGAATAATTCTCAAAATATCAAGTTCAAATGAAAATACAAACAAGCATTTGATCATATATTCCATTCTTCTGTCTCTGCACTTAAAGCTATCACTATTCGATACCTAATAATTCTATTCTCTAATACTTTCAGTCAAATTTTGTTTCTTCTACCCAGAGTATGTTACACTTCAGTTAAAATATGCATTACAGTTCACTTCATATGTAATCAAAATGTGAACATCTCTAGGGCACCAATGCTTTTCTTATTTTTGCTATGTATGAATTAGTTAATAATTTTCATGGTGCTAGTGCATTTTGGGAGACTATAACCCAAGGAAGAACTATTTAATTGGTAAGCCTATTTAGACCTTCCAAACATACCTTGCTGATAAACTAAATTTGAAAGGGCATTTGCTTCCTTCAAAAATGTGGAAGTAGAAATATTTATGGTCTTTATAGGCTATGCAGAATTTTACCAAACTGCCATTACACATTACTGTGTGTGTTTTATTCCTTCTAAGATAAAGCTCCCTAAGGAAAGGTTTAAAAGGAGTTCCTGAATCTTTAACCTAAGTGAATGAAGACCTTGATATGGTGAAAGGACAAAGCTAAGATTGCAGGGGAGAGAAAGAGAATTGAAAACAATCAATGTGTTGATGCCAGCTTAAAGAGGGTCACTGAGAGATCAGCTTTACCTGCATCTGTTCCTTAATTAAAAAGAGAAAGATGACAGTGTCCACTACTCATCACTATGGTAACATTTCAATATTGGGCAATTTTGACCAGCAGACCACGCAAAAGCAAAGCCAAGTGAATGTTTATGTAAATCCATACAGTATATAGGCTTATTGAAAATATGTGTAGCAAAGCTTCAAATCAAGTTTTCAAATAAAGTCAGGTGTTTATTTTCCTCAGGCATTTTGTAACTTAGAAATATTAAAGAAAACATACTAATGCAAAGGCAGAAGAGAATAATATATATGTGAAGGGGAGCCCTTTTAAAAGAGCTTTTGAACAGATTACCATTGTTTCTCTATACAGGTTGTACTGTGTTATCTTTTGCCTTTCACCATTCCTATGATCCAAGCTACATCACCCTAATTGTCTATGATTTTCATTGCTCACTTTGTTCCATTTTTATTCTGCAAAAATATATTTCACTTACACTAATTATTGTTTGTGGATTTTTTTTTTTGCTAATTATAGATTTTCCATCCTTTTTTTCTTTTCATTGACTATCTCCTCATTCAATTCATGCATCATCATTACTGTCATCAAGAAGTGTTAATCACTGAAAAATGTGTCATTTTCTTTTCACTAAATCAAGCAAAATGTACAGAACTTCTCAATCCTGAATGTTGTTATATGTCATTTTGATTGTTCTGTATCATACACATTGTATTGTTGACTTCTGTCAATAACTTAGCTCTTTAGTTATTTGTTCTATAGGTACTTTAGAAGTAAACAAAATAGTAAAAAGTTTAAAATTACATTAATTATGTCTATTAGAAAATTAATTCATCCCATTTTCACAAAAAGATAGGCATTTTTTTTTCTGACATCCATAATATCAGAAAAAATATCAAACATATCTCTGGACCTATCACATTTGTAAAATGCATCTTATTTAACAGAGTTCTCTCCTCCACCAGTGTTTAAGTTCTTTATGAAGAAACACCTATTTTCCTACTTAAATGATTCCTTCTTCAGAGCAGTACCAGTTCCACAAACCATCAAGGTATTGCACAATGAAGTTAAAGCAGTAACACTTTGCTTAGGCAGCATGATGTTCTATGATACTAGTTTCATTATATGGTCATCATCAATATTGTTACTTAAAGATGGTTGCTAGCCTTTTGTAACTAGCCATATTTTAAATTTGCTCCACATCACAGGCATTTGTCTCTCTTTTCCTGTTTTCAATGTTCTGAACAGTAGCATATTTGGAACCTGCAGACTTAATGTTGTAATAGCATTTTATACAATCAAAATGAATCTTTATGTTGAAAGTCCATTATATAGCTACTATCAATAGTTAGCTTAAACATCTTATTGTGAGGGTATGTCTTTAAACACTTTGTCATAAGTACCCATTTTTCATATCATCCATTTCCTTCCCTTGTTATCATTGATTTACAAAATCTTCGAACTTGAGGTCAGATATAAAGCAGCATCAGGTTACATCAAGACTATCTTAAAGTTGTTAGTCAGTTTAAGTGAAAAAACAGAAAATAATTGGTTAAAATGTTTTTCTTTAAATGGTGTTTTGAAAACCTACAAAAGCATCACACCAACTTTTATTCAAGATATTTATCTTTTTCTAACTTTAAAGAATTATGCACTTCCACTTTTTGCCTCATTAAGTCTTTCTAAAAAGGTAATTTAACCACTTGGAGTTCCTTTATTAAAATAGTAGAAACAGTTTTGATCTTGTAAAACACTTCTGAAAGTGAGAACAAGTAGCAAAGTCTCACCCACCATCACCTGCTTCTTTATGCAAATCTCGAAGCTAGCTGCTTCTCATATCCACTAGGGGGATCATTACACAGTAAAAATAGATTGGTCTCTTTATAGGTGTTTTCTTACTTTCTCACTTAATAGCACAAAGAAAAAAATTAGTTTTAAAAAACAGCAACAAAAATCATTTCAATAGAACTCACAGTAAACATTTTTTTAAGATATCAAATGTTGAGAATATTTGCATTTATTTTAAAAAGCTATTATTTTAAAATCCACATTTGGAAACTAAGCCTACAGTCCCTGTCCTAGTTTCCAAAAAACAAAGACAGAAGCAGAGTTTTTGCAAAACATACGTCCACATATTCAAATATGCTATAGCCATGAACTTATTTTAATGCTAATTTCATTAAAATTTATTTCTGATAAAACATTGTGGGAATTATGATTAAGTTTCAACAGAAATTTTGGAGGACATTCAGCCCATAAAAATGATGTTCACATTTTTAAAAGAAACTTACAAAAGTCATTTACTGCACCCCTTTGCCCATAAGGGGTTATCACTTACCAGTGGTCCTGCGACAGTTTTGGTCTATAGATTACTTAAGCAAGAAAAAAAAAACTAAAGATTCTGTAAATGACTGTCTTGCCTCATCCTCTTGCCAATGCCAATAAAGCTTTCAAAAATTTGTGACAAATCTATTCTCACTTTAAATGAAGCCCAATGAGTTGTTACCATGTTATAAAACATTACAAAAGTTATAGAAAGCCACAACAATCCAGTCACTTTTACCACCTAGCATTAGTCTAGAAAGAAACCAACTCTTAATGAGTTTTAAATAGTCAAACTAGGTCCCACATCAAGTGATCACCGAGAGCTTCGTAAACAAATGGATGACTGATCTGGGAAGAAGCAATGGCAGCCACTGATTTCACTACAACCCATAAAGAATATGTTCTCCATAAAGAACATACTAGAAGTGCCTCATTGATGAGCAATACTTTCCTAATTAAGGCGGTGTAGATTTAAAGAATCATGATGTCCTGTTTTTCAAATTTTACACTATGCCAGGGCTTCTCAACCTTAGCATTAAAAGCTTGGGTTGTATAAGTCTTTATTGTGCACTGTAGGAAGTATAGAAGATTCCCTGGCCTCTACGCCCTAGATGCCAATAGCACACCTAGCAGCCAATAGCCAACAGTATTTTAGGAGAAGCAAAAATGTCTCCAGACATTGTCAAATATCCATGGGAAGTAAAAATCATCTTCAGCTGGAAACACTGCACTAAGAAAACGGTATTTCTAAACTTAAATCGCCAAGAAAAATATAGAAAAGTCTTCAGGAACTATTTTAACATTTGATAACACCTGTCAAAGGGAAAATCTGACAGTTATTGTCAATAATTATGCTGCAAGGAATAAAAAGTTTATACAATGTAGCCAATAAATGACATATCAGACAAGTCAACAATGTCAGATCTTGTGCTTACCAAGTCTAAGTACAACGATTACGACAAATAAAAGTCATGCTTTAGCATTATTAAAAACAGCATTGAAAGATATTAATTTATCAGTTATTTCCGTGCTTACCAAATATGTGCAGATCATTGAGAAAGAAATCTGTTAGTTTAGCTCAAAATTGATGGTTTACCAAATCCATAAATTTTAAAGTTGGAAATTCCAATAATTCAAATTGTAGGCTGATTTCATTCTCTACTGATTCTTAAAACCATGATATTGCTTAATGTAAACCTCTAATCTTTTTTTTTTATTTAAAAAAGTTTTTTCTTGCTAAATTTTCAAAGCTGAAAAAAATCCTACCCTAAATCTTGGAATTCTTTGTGGTAATTCTTCAAATATGTGATGACTCACGAGGCCCTCAAAACTTTCCCTTTTCTTTACTATTCACAATTTCAGTCAGTACTCATAAGTTATTTTTTTATTGACCTTTTATTATTTTACGTTAATCCATTAAAGGTATTTTTTACTCTCTCTACATTCCTCCTTATTGGAAGAATCTCTATTTGGTTCAGCTTTTGTAGTGGGTGTTACCATCACCAAGAATGATGAGAGAGTAACAGTTTTTTTTTTCCTTTTGTGTATACAGTAGCTAAGCTTATCAATCACCACCACAAACAGCCAAAGAAGAACGAAACTTTGGCGAAATATTAAAACTTCTACAGTCACATGTACCACAGTATGACTACCAAATGTGTGCAAAAAGGTCAAGATGTTTAAATGGTTTTGCCATTAGAATGAAAACAAAAAACAAAACAAAACAAAAAAACTATAATCACTAACAGCAGCCCAGTGAAACCGAAAGATCTGACAATCTCCAAGATTAGGGTTTGGCAAACTATTGCCCACATGGCAAATCCAGCCTATCATTTATTTTTCTAAATAAAGTTTTATTGAAATATAGCCAAGGTTGTTCACTTATGTATTGTCTATAGTTGCTTTCATGCTATAAACAGCAGAGTTAGAGTGGTTGCAACAGAGATGATCTAATGCTCAAAACCTAAAATGCTTACTCTCTGGCCCTTTACAGAGCAAGTTTGTTGATGCTCATTGAAGAAACTCCAAGCAAGCATCAGGCAGAGAACAGATAGATGGAATGAGATTGATTTAAACTCATGTGCAGAAACACAAAACACTTCAAGGTACTTATTTCTGAATGATTGCTTTTAGAGAGCATCAATGGAAATAACTTTATTCAGGGTTCCATTTTTGCTTTTCAATATTTGGAAGTTTATTTTTAAATTTTCCTTCTAAAGACTAAGGCCATAAAAATTTACTCTCATGATTTAGATCACTGATTCCCAATCTTCTCAGACCAAAATACTCATTTTTAAATAAAGATTTTCATTGTTCCCTTACTATTCTGAAATAAGAGTCATAAATAATGTAAATTATTCAGGTGCTTATTTCAACAACAACAACAACAAAAATCAATATAATGTCCTAGCTATAATACAAAGGAGGAACTAAAGAAGAAATAACTTATAATAAAATATTTTAATAGGTTACTACTCAATATGTCTACGCTGGAAGAAAAATGATCCACTCAGATACTTGCAAATACATGTAGACTCATCAAAAAATTAGAGCTAAAAATGCAGTTCGATACAATTGGGTTGTTTTCTGGTAATTCAAGAGGTAAGCGATATTTTAAAATGGCTAATGAACCTTTGCAAAGTTCAGAACACAATAAAGTATAATCTTTCCTTATTTTAACATTTTTGCTGCATTTCTGAAAAAAAAGTAATGTATATTGAAGTTTACAAAAATAACTTGTTTTGATATATAATACAAAGTTAGGCCTTTGGTTCAAATAATTATAAACAATTTAAAATCGTTATTGTTTTCTGGTGATATTCATGGCTTCTGGGTTAAGATTGTGGGCATTCTTCTTCAATCTTTCAGAGACACCATTGTTATAATAATAAAAAGGTAGAAAACACAACAATGAAGAATATAGGATGTACTTATCAGTGGAACTTGCTTTTTCAACAGATTTCTGGACAAGGAAAAGGGACAAGAAAGAGAATGACAAAACCAAACAGAGAAAACTGCAACCTGGAAGGGTCATGGAGGAGTTACAACTAAAAAAGTAACTGAATGCCCTGTTGCCTGTCATACTTCTGGAAGGTTCAAGACTCAGAAATGCTAGCTAATATGGAGAGTAGGAAGGGAATGCTAGATACAAAACTTGACAACCAGCTGATTCAAATTCCCTCTTAAGGACTTCACCACTGCATGCCTGTTGCCTGGAACTCAGCAATATAACAAAAAATGGGAGGCTGTTGGTAATGAGATTGGCAATCCTCCAATAAGATACCGCTCTAGCTGTAAGGACTGAGGAGACTTTAGAATTATGGCTAGCCATGTGACCCACCCCCCAAATGAAGTTTGCCCATTGACAAGCTCTATATAGTTATAGAGACGTCAGAGACTCTGCAATTTTCTAAGGCAATCAAGAATCAACAAACATTTGTGGAAAGTTTGTGGCATGGAAGGAGAGACCAAACTTACACACACAAAAAAAGAGGTTCAGAGAGAAGAAGATAACTCAGGAAGATAATTTTTAAAAATTAAATCTCACATTAAAAATCTCCAGAGAGGGCGGGGCTCAGTGGTTCAGCTTGTAACCCCAGCATTTTGGGAGGCCTAGGCGAGAGAATTGTCTGAGTCAGCAGGGTTGAGTCCCACCCGGGCAACTTGGCGAGACTTCGTCTCTACAATAAATAAAAAATTAACCGGGCATGGTAGCGCACGCCTGTAGTTCCAGCTACTCGGAAGGCTGAGGCGGAAGGGTTGCTGGAGCCCAGCAGGTCGAGGCTGCGGTGGCCGGGAGCGGCCACTGCACTCCAGTCTGGGCGACAGAGTGAGACTCCAACTCAAAAAAAAAACAAAAAACCTCCAGAGAGACTTGAAAAGATGTTGAATCTACAAAAGGATAATATTCTACAAAAAAATTAAATATCAAAGAAGAAAGTATACTTAAAAATTCTAAATGGATGGGATACAATTTAGTAATTTTCAAAGATAAGCTTGGAAATTGAATTGAATAAAAAGACGGACGTAACAAATAAGAGAAAAGAGAAAGCATAGTGGCAGAAATGAAAAGAGATAAATCGAATACAGAAGACATTACTAGTCCTAATGAAAGGACACACAGATTAGGGACTGAGTTTTATTATTCAAAACATAAACAAGCAAATAAAAACCAAAAAATGAATTACAGAAATCTGACTAAAGTAAAAAAGTCAGTGTTTAAGCAGAATCAAATCATTTTGACATGTAAAGTCTGAGAAAGTTTCATTCCTGTGCAAAGTTTCTTAGTAAATTACTTGAAGAAGTGCCCTGTTATGCTCCACAGCAAGCCTAAAAAACAACCAGAATAGAACAATCCAAAGGAGACTTAAGAAATGGGATTCTCTAGGGAGGAAAAACAACCATCACAGTGGGGGACATTTACTAGAATAAGTGATATGCCAGAGAGTTTGAAAAAAATGAAGATTTGATGAAGGCAAGTATTGCAAAAAATTAAAATAGAATAAAAAAAGAAAGTAAGGATAAACTTCATCATAAAATAAAGGAAGCTGGGCTCGGTGGCTCAGCCTGTAATCCCACGCCTTTGGGAGGCTGAGGTGAGTGGATTGCCTGAGCCCGCGGGTTCGAGAACCGCCTGGTCAGCGAGACCTCATCTCTACAATAAATCAAAAAATCAGCCGGGTGTGGTAAGCGCGCCTGTAATTCCGGCTACTGGGAAGGCTGAGGCTGAAGGATCGCCGGAGCCCAGCAGGTCGAGGCTGCCGTGGCCCGGAGCGGCCACTGCACTCCAGTCTGGGCAACAGAGTGAGACTCCAACTCAAAAAATAAAATAAAATAAAATAAAATAAAATAAAATAAAATAAAATAAAATAAACACTCAACAAGGAAATATAATCTAGTTTGCTTGTTAGATATACAGTACAGTGAAAACTTGCAGAGTCATAACAACGTAAATGCTGCTTGCTGAACTTCAACTTTTAGAATCAACACATACATAATAACTGGAGACCTGATTATATTTTTGGAACATCATTATGTTTTTAGAAAAGAATGTCAATGTTATTATATTTGAAACTGTTAATATAAAAGTAATGACGACAGAAATTAGGAAGTAAGAGGGTGGAAACAAAAGCCAAAGACAAGAATGGGGATGCTAATTTTTTCCTGTAGTAAAACGGAACACAAAGAGACACCCTTAACAGCACTATTAATTAAAAGCATAAATAGATCCCTAAATTTAAAAGATAACCAATTGTAAAGTAGAATAATTATCAAAGAATGAGAGAAAGAGGGGTGATAGAATGTTACAAGTGAGCTCAATCCTCTTCTATTGGAGCAGAATATGCTTAAAATGTCTACATTTGATAAATTAAGAAAATGTGTTTTATACATAGTATTTACAGAAGAGATTTTTAACATACATTTGGCATAGACACCATTGGCAGTCTGATGAAGTCTATGAAACTCTTCTCAAAAAAATATTTTAAAGGTGTATAATAAAAAATATAGAATTAAGCAGGACTCGGTGGCTCAGCCTGTAATCCCGCGCCTTTGGGAGGCTGAGGTGAGTGGATTGCCTGATCCCGTGGGTTCGTGACCCGCCTGGACAACTTGCCAAGACCTCACCTCTACAATAAATCAAAAAATCAGCCAGGCATGTTAGCGCATGTCTGTAACTCCAGCTACTTGGAAGGCTGAGGCGGAAGGATCGCCGGAGCCCAGCAGGTCGAGGCTGCGGTGGTCGGGAGCAGCCACTGCACTCCAGTCTGGGCGACAGAGTGAGACTCAAACTCAAAAAAAAAAAAAAAAAAAGAATTACAAAGAAAATTGATTATATTGAAACGCAAAAAAATTAAACAAATGTAGCAATTGATATAATAATAAATAGCCTTCTTTATTAATAAATTAAATGACAAGATCTAATTTGGAGGTAGAGATGAGAGTAAATTGTATTTGAGATAGATTTTTGAAGAAACTCAATGTCATATGAAAATATTTCTGAATTATAACACTGATAAAGTCATAGTACTACTGATATGAAGGTAGATTGTTGACTATACTAGATTTCAATTTAGAAATTAATGAAAGTAAGTTTGTAATTCTTTTTTTCCTAAGCACATACACTCCTGAATCCTATTCATGAACTCACTTTAAGAACTGATTTAGAAATATGGAGAAGAAATCACTATAAGAAATAAAAATATCTGCATTTGGGAAATGTCACAGGGTGTTTTTTGATATGGTAAAGTACTGCAGCTATGTTTCGTTTGACTTTTTAAATCACACGTGTGTCTTTCTTTGATAACATTTAAAATACCTTATTACCTAAAAATTTAAAATGAGCATATATAAGGCAATATATATGTGTTTATAAGTACATAAAAATGCAATATAAAATGTTGGACTCTATATTTCTTAAACCTGATTCAATTATCTAAAAATGAAAATTATCTGCAAAGCAAAGGAAACAGTAGAATGAAGAAATAACCCACAAATTAGGAGAAAATACTTGCAAACCATACATCTGATAAGGGGCTAATATACAAAATATATAAGGTGCCCAACAACTCAACAGCAAGAAAACAAATAATTTGATTTAAAAATGGACAAAGGGTCTTAATAGACATTTCTCAAAAGAGAGATGAATGGCCAACAGATATATTAAAAAATGATTGGCATCTCTAATCACTTAGGAAATACTAATTAAAACTACAATGAGATATCACCTCACATCTGTTTGAGTGGCTACTATCAAAAATAAAAATGACAAGTGCTGGTAAGGCTGTGAAGAAAAGGGAAGTCTGGTTCATCATTAATGAGAATGTAAATTAATGCTGCTATTTTGGAAAATAGTATGAAAATTCTTCAAAAAAACTAAAAATAGAATTATCATATGATCTAGCAATCCCACTTCTGGGTATATATTGCAAAGGAATTAACATCAGTATGGTGAAGAAATATCAGCCCTCCCGTGTTCATTTCAGCATTATTCAAAATAATAACAAGATATGGAAGTAACCTAAATGTCCATCAATGGATGAAAGAATAAAGAAAATGTCGTATATATACGCAGTAGAATATTATTCACCATTAGAATAGAAGGAAATTCTGTCATTTCAGACAACATGGATGGAACTGGAGGACATTATGCTAAATAAAATAAGTAAGGCACACAGTACAGTACAACATTCTCTATGATCTCATTGATATGTGGAATCTAAAAAAGCTTACCTCATCGCGACAAAGAGTATAAAGGTAGTTAACAGAGGCTAGGGGGCAGAGAAGGATGAGGAAAGGGATGCTGTTGATGGAAGGGTACAAATTTTCAGTTAGGCTGGAGGAATCATTTTAGTGATCTTTTCACTGCATGGGACCATAGTTAATAAATATAACAGTATATTCAAAATTGCTAAAAGCATAGATTTTAACGTCCTCAGCGCACACACACACAAAAAACGGTAAGTTGGTGAGGCGATAGATATGTTAATTGGCTTAATTAAGTCTTCCTACAATATAACTTGGATAAAAAGAACACATTGTACCCCATAAATATAAGAAATTATTATTTGTTAAAATAAATTAATTAGAAGAATAAAAGAAAAATGCAAAATTATTAGGCCCTTACTTACCTTGAAATCATTGACATAGAGAGCTCTCAATGTCACAATCATAGACAAGAAACTACCAAAGGTCATTAAGCATCTTGATAATGGGGCAGGGAGGTAGGATTGACAGTAGTTGGAATCTGCCTGGGGAAGGGGGGTACACCTCATCAACAAAGGTACCTGCATAATGGATATTTGTATACCTAACCCTGAATTGAACCCTACATTTTTAAAATTAAAAAAAAATTTTAAAGTTAAAAAAAAGCATCTAGATAATATCAAAAAAACCCAAGATTACTTGACATGTTCACAGATCTTTTTAAGAAAACCTAGGAAAACCCTATTCATCACTAATTGTAATTATTCAATTGTAGGCAGGAAAAGTCATCTGCAGATGAAAGCAGACTTCACAGTCTTGGTCAAACCTAAAAAAACATTCAAGTAAAATAGAATCTAATTGACCTCTACTATTCCTTAATCAAACATCGACAGTGTCAAGGAGAATAACTTAACAGAAGAATATACTATTACCAATGTAGATTTATTGTAAACAGGCATTTGGCAGATAATATTAAAACAACTTTAAATTACACAAATGTGTTCCTATTGATACTAGCAAAAAACTGAGATTATGCTTGTAAATAATCTCTGCAAACAGAAAAGACTGGCACTGGGAAACCCTGGCAAATTTTGGTCTTGGCCATAAGATGCATTAATGATATATCTTTAGAAGTATTCCTTAACTGCCCTGGGTCTGTTACCTCATGCAAAAAATGAGGGGTTGTTCTGTAATATTTTGTCATATGCAATTCTAAAAATTCAGATGTAAATCTATGACTCAAATTTAAGTTGGCATTTTGTTATTAGCATTAGATACTAAAAGAGCATTAAGTTGTTTAAAGGGAATATTCCCTTAGGAACTACTAAGACAGCTACTACAATTTGGGGAAACCTCCTCTGGGAGATTAATGCTCTTTGTAAAGAATCTAAAATTTCTTAATCTTCATAGTGAACAAAACATTAAATAGAGTTTTCCATTTTATTAAAAATAACTTTTTGAATCATTAGCACTATTCATCATCAAGCATTCTGAAAAATTAAAAAATAAAAGGCATACATGACTAGCTGATTTACACTTGAGACTACATTTTACTTTTCAAATTTTGCAAAATGAATGCAGATTCTTAAAAATATCTGTGAACTTGGCAAGAACCACACCTTAAATGTAATTATATAAAATCATAATTTACAGAATACCTCTTTTTAACAATCTAGGCCACTCAATTTACCCTAATTTTATGCTAAAATAGGTAATAAGATATTAGAGAATATTTAAAATATATTTCCTTTAATTCATTGAATTTTGAAAAACTATTACTTTTTCATTTTACTGTATTACTAAAGAGTAACTATACACAGAAAAAAGTATAGCATACAGATCAATTTCTGTAACAGACATATCTGTGACATCCTGCACCCAGATCAAGAAATAAAGCATTACCAACACCCCAAAAGCCCCTCCCCTTTTATTCCTTTCTGGGATAATAACTATCCTTACTTTATAAATTTCCAAGATCAGCTTTGCCAGTTTTTGTACTTCATATAAGTAAAATCATACAGTATACACTACTTTGTGTTTGGCTTATATATTCATTATTGTGCTTGTTGAATTCACATATAGTTGTGTGCAGTTGTAGATCACACATTTTTATTGCTGCATAGTTTTCCGTTTTAAGAATAAACCACAATTTCTTTATATATTCTATATTTGTTGGGCATTTGGATAGTTTCTTGTTTTGGGCTACTAAGAACAGTGATACTCTGAACATTCTAGTACATATCTTTTGGTGAGCATATGTATGTATTTTTGTTGGATATACACTCAGAAGTGGAAATGGAGTTACAGATATATACTCATATGCTCCACTTTAGTAGATACTGCTAAACAGTTTCCTAAGTGGTTATGCCAATTTACATTCTCACCAGCTGTGTATTAGAGTTCTAGTTTCTCCATCACACTATATATTTTGTTTAGAAATCCTATTAATTTTAATTCAGTAAATATTCATTATCTACTAAATGTTAGCCAGTTTACATTGGTTGTCTTTTTAAATACCATAAGTGATACAAATTCAGAGAGCAAGAATGCCTTTCTTATCCAAAACACATTTTCAAAACATTCTTGCAGAATTACCAAACTATTCATCACCTAAACTTAGAAGAAAGAATAATTTTATTTGGAAATAATTGGAGGATATCATTACAAACTATGATATGGCCTTCAACAATAAAGAGTTCCATATCGCCAGGCTCGGTGGCTCAGCCTGTAATACCGCGCCTTTGGGAGGCTGAGGTGAGTGGATTGATTGAGCCCGCGGGTTCGAGACCCGCCTGGGCAGGCGAGACCTCATCTCTACAATAAATCAAAAAATCAGCCGGGCATGGTAGCGCATGCCTATAATTCTGGCTACTTGGAAGGCTGAGGCGGAAGGATCGCCGGAGCCCAGCAGGTCGAGGCTGCAGTGGCCGGGAGCGGCTACTGCACTCCAGTCTGGGCGACAGAGTGAGACTCCAACTCAAAAAAAAAAAAAAAGAGCTCCATATCTCTTTGATATCTTAAGCAATATCAAAATACTGATCTATTAGTGATCTTATGACTAAATAAGGAATAATATATTTAATTGAAGGTAATGGAAATACAATATATTTTTAACTTTTACTTATGCCAGAGAACTCAAATGAATGATTCAAGCACCTGATCTAACTCATAGTTATGCTATTTAGTCTTGAGTCATTTCCCCACCCTTTTTTTTGGAAAAACATTTTAAAAATTAGGATATGTATGACTTTTCTTGAAAAAATAAGAGTGGGTAACAATAAGCCCAACACATGAGAAAAATTAACAACCCCCCTTGATTGAGGCAGGTGCACTCCAGATTCCCAGGTCCCTCCTACCCCCTTATACCTATCCTGAGGGCTGGGACCAAACATAAGCAAACATTAATTAGGCAAATTTTGGGATAGCTGAACTCTTCCACTAAAGCTAATTTTTTAATTGCATTACCATCCACACTGTGGGGCTTAAATTTTTACCAAAAAAATCACTTCATTTGATGCATCAACATTTTGTAAAAAGCTGCCAAGAACTTAGAGAATTTGAGAAAATGGCTCCAGATTACAGAAATATTTACAATGACTACTGACAATGAATACAGATCTATGAATATGAGGGTTCTTCAAAAAGTTCATGGAAAATATGTATCATGGAAAAACTATGCGTGGATTCAAATATTTTTGTATCAAAATAAACTTGCACTAATTTGTTATAACATGTCTGCACAGAATCTAAATTGAGGCACTGAGATGGATAAGATATCAGTTTGAAAAGAGTCCCTAACAGAGCAAAACAAATTTTGCTAAAATTGAAACAAAAACACACATCATGTTTATGGTGAAACTTGAATAGAAAATGGTGAAATAATTGCTCCTTTATGAAAAGCTTACAGAGACAATGCCTTAAAGAAATTGGCAGATCACAAATGAGATCACAAATGCAGAGCATCTATATGAATTTGAAAGGAAAAGTTCATCTTGTGCCCTAATTGAAGGAAACTTATGATTAATAGCAGAAACAATAATAATCACCATATACAAATCCATTTGTTCAGCTTACAGAATTCTGATTGAAAAAATAAATGTTGAGCAAACTCTCCACTCCATGGGAGATAAAGCTGTCATGCTCAGATCTGCTGAAGACAAGAACAGATCTATCAATAGAAATTTTAAACAAATACAATCAAGATCCTTAAGCATTTTTTCAAAAAATGTAACAGGAGATAACATACAGTTTTACCAATATGATTCTGAAAACAAAGCACAATCAAAGCAATGGCTACCAAGAGGTGGAAGTGGTCTAGTCAAAGGAAAAGTAAACTGGTCTAGAACAAAGGTCATGGCAACAGTTTTTGGGGATGTTCAAGGCATTTTGCTTGTTGACTATCTGGAAGGTCAAAGGATAACATCTGATTATTCTGAGAGTATTTTGAGAAAGTTAGACAAAGCATTAACAGAAAAATGCTCAGGAAACTTTTACCAGAGAGTCATTCTCCACCAATGCTCCTGCTCATTCCTCTCATCAAACAAAGGTAATTTGTGAGAATTTTGATGGAAAATGACATCTACCTTATACCTTATGATTTGGCTCATTCTGACTTCTGTTTGTTTCCAAAACTTAAAAAAAAAAAAATCTATAAGGGGCACCCATTTTCCTTCAGCTAACAGTATAAAAAAGACTGCATTAATGTGGTTAACTTCCCAGGATCCTCAGTACTTTAGGGATGAACTAAATGGCTAGCATCATCACTTACAAAAGTGTCTTGGACTTGATGTTGCTTATATTGAGAAAAAATGTTTCTATGTTTAATTTTTGTCTTTGAATTTCATTTTTTCACAAGTTTGCTGAGGTCCCCTCATATATCAATAACTTTAGAGAAAGACCTACAAGCCAGAAGGGACATTGGGGCTGGGGTTCTGAGTGCGGCCTCAGATGGAAGTTCTTCCTTTAATTTTGAGGATTATAAAATGTTAAATTGCTCAACAATGGCATCAGAAATATCTGCATAAGATCCATGTCAGATTCATTAAGAAGGGGAAGGTTATGATTTAAGACAAACTGCCACCACAGATTAAAACATCTGATCACCCCAAGCATAGAAATCCCCTAGTGGAACATTACACATACTTTTGACATTTTGTAAAGAAGTCAAAAGAAACTACAAGATTAGATATTTAAAGGTAATGTATATTCTATAAATGTACCAGAGTAGGGTAAATAAGATATTAACCTATTTAATAAAATGGGTATAGCGCTACTGGACATATGATTTATATTATAAGCCATAACCACCTCTGGAATAGTTCAGTGAGATAAACTATTACATCTTTGTTTTGTTTCCATTTCTTTCCAGAAAAATATAAAAATGAAAGTTTCTTAAAAGCAATTTCTATAAGTGAATTAGAGGTCAGCAGAACATGACTACAGAAAAAAATGTTTGAAGGACACAATGTGATGTTAACTTGAAGTAATGTGATGTTTACTTAAGGAGCTGAGAAACTGCTCTTGGGCTGCTGTGAAGCCATTAGAGGCAAGTTCAATGTCAACCAAGGTTGAGGTTAAGCATAAAGCTCCCCAACAAAAGCCAAAACAGATTTGACCAGCAAGTTTTAGTTAAGATCATTACTGAAAGAGAACAGAGGGGTCATGGCAGGCCCGCTACTGTCTATGTACCTTATGTGGCCTCACCCAGGTACATGGACAGTATTCTGTTACACTCTACATTTTCAGAGCAACTTCCCTGGTGCCTATTTTTCCTACACACCAGCCTCCAGATGGATATTTCTTTTGTCTCTTTGTTGAAAAGAAGTACTTGGCTAGAAAAGATTCTATCAGTGCTAATAATAATTTTAAAAGATAGAGGTAACTAACTCGAGATCACAGGTAACACTACAAAATGCACCATTATATCTCAGAGATAGAGTTAGAAATCATCTTCCCTTCTTAGTTTCCCTGAATTAGACCGAATATACACACTAACTAGCAACATACAAAGTCCTTCTCTGACTTATTTATAGGAAATTTTTTATAGAAAAGCAACTTATTCTAGTGCTTTTCCCAAACCCTTTGCCTTCATTAAAGTTTACAGGCTATTTTTCATCACCTAGCCATCATGTGGTTGAAATGTGAATAATTAGATAATTTATCTAAAAACATTGCAGGGAAGTTGCATATATTGCAGTAAGTTATGGAGCATACCTCAAAAGCAATATAAATTACAATAAGATATACACCTTTCTTCTTATTCCTTCTCCCAACATTCAGGTTCAATCAGAAGTTTACTATAAAATCATTTTGGCATAAATATCATCAGGCATATTCCAAAACAGTAAAACAGTTACAACTGCATGTACCAAAACAAACTGCATATCATCACTGTCATACAGGATATGAAGATATTCTTTCTCAAACATCCTTCCCCCATTGATAAACAGGTACTCCCAACTGGATATGTGACGTTATTCTCTCTTACCCTCACTGTATTCTTCCAGAAGCTGCATCCTAGATTCAGAGTCTCACTATCCCCTAAGAGAACAGTTCCATCCTTCTGGTGATAAAAAGTTGACAAATAGTTATGTTGATTTTTTTTTAAGTTGAGAAAGCAGGATTTATTGAGAGGACAGAAAAGCTCCCAGAGTGGGAGGGGACCTGACAGGATTGCCTGTTATACTGATTTTAAAAATGCAATCAAATGGCTAGTAAAACACTTGTGTAGAGTTTCATTTTGGAAAGAGATCTAGAATAGTAATAGGCTCATGTTAAAAATGATATGCTATTTTTCTATTTTTAATTAAAAATTAAGAAGTACCTCTATCCTCCCTGGATACCCCATGCTGTCTTGATCCACTTTGTACTTGTACTTCTCCTCCCACACAATAATCTTTCATAATGTATCCACTCAGCAGCAAATCATTCTGATTGGCTAATGTAAATTTTAAAGTAAGGCAGAAAACTTTTGCTTTGTACCTCCTTGCATATAAATTACTTGGAAACTAGAATCATACAATGCATACCACAGGTCTCTTCTAACAACAGCCATAGAATATTTAGCGCATGGCTTTCACTAACAAAATCATTCACTGATTAGTTCACAGAAGAGGGTGAAAAGTCAAACTCCCAGGACACTTCAGTAATTCCTCCAGCAAAAAGAACAATCTGAAAGTGGGGTCCTCATTGAAAATAGCATACATTAAAATTACCTTCCGTTATGCAAATGTTCTTGTATAAATCACTTGTGGAATAGAACCAAAAATAGAATAAAAGAAAAAGAAAAGGATTTTGGATGGATCCCCAGGACTGCAGCATGATACAAAGTTGGTCAAGTCTTTTACTCAGAAAAGAAGAATTAGTCCAGGAAGCTGCATTCACCATTGGTCTCCATTGGAGACTAATGGACTAATTGAAATAAAATATTTCTCAAAGATAGCTACTATCCTTTCTAAATCTAAAAAGGGTTATTCAGCCTTTATTATAATTTAGCCATTCAGCATATAAGAAATGAAGAATAACCATAAATACATGATGGTAGTATTTGTGACACATATTCACATACACTCATGTGTAAAACAGGGTTTTGTTTTCCTCCAGATTCCATTCTGAATAATGCAGTGATATCATAGATTTCCTCAAACTCTAAGAACAAAGAGAATCTCTGTGAAAGTAAGATGAGAGACATTTTCTGATGATTATAAATATGGCTAATTTTTCTACAAGACAGAATAATGAATTACATTAAAATTAGACTGACTTTTAATCCTAGGTCAAAAATATATAAAAACCCTTATTTTTAGTGCAAATACAATTCCTCATTGTAAAATTTCTTTTTATGAATTTATTATATAGGCCAAACTTTCCATAAAGGAGCAATCTCAGAGCAATTTTATGAAGGATATTAGGATCTTGAAGACTTAAAACACAGACCTCATTAAACAGCAGTTGTGGACTTCTTCCTCACTTTCTTTCTTCTCCTCATGACCATGTCACTTTTTCTGAATCCAAATCACTACTACATTTTTCTCTCTTTTTCCCTTTTCCTCGAGAATAGCATGAGGTAAAAAACAGTTATTCAGTATTTAGTAAGTAGTTACTGAGCTCCTATGACATCTGTAGCAGCATAAATATATCAAGCATGAAAAAAAGTCATGTTTCCCAATCATTACAGAGTCCCACTTTGTCCCCCTGTTTCCCAACTCTCTTGGCCCATGATCTCTGGGTTTCAACAAAAAGAAAACTCGAGGGCTATTTAGAAATCATTTGACCATCTATGGTGGGTTTAATATATGTGTTGAGGTTAAAATAATACATATTTTAAATGCATATGATTTGCCCTCTTCCCCTTCCTTCCTTCAGCCTTTAAACAAACTGAAGTCTTTTTCATCTTAAAAACATCAAAGAAAAAAGAAACTTTTCCTACACATCACTTTCCTCCAAAGAGAGGTCGGTTAGAACTTTCTTTTGTTGACATTGCCCTCACTTTTTATTCTCTACTCTACTCACATCATTCTAGTTAGTGCACCATCATTCTTCCCAGGCAACTGGTGCAAGTCATGTAATAACCAATACACCAGTGTATTGAAGGGGTCCTTCCAGTTTCATACCTTGCTTGACATCTCAGTGCAATTTCAACCACCAGGGTCATTTTCTTCCCTACATATTCTCTTCTCTGAGCTTTCATGATACTCTTTCTGTAAGGACCTGTTCCAGCCTTCTCTGTAAACCTGTTTTCCTCCTCAGCTCATACTTTGAATGTTAAAGTTCCTCAGGGCTGTGTTTCAGGCCCACTTTTAATGCCCCAAATAATCACATCCATATTCATGTTTTTAATTCCCACCTATGCACCAATGCCTTCCAAATCTATAGGTCATTCCTGGACCCTTATATAAGGTCCCAAGACCCACTTAATCCAAATGTCTACTCAACATCTCCATTCGAGGCCTTTCAGAAAATTCAAAACCAATATGCTCAAAACTGGACTCATTTATTTGGGTGTTACTTTCAGCATTCCGAATTTCAGTAGGGGCACCACAAAGCAACTTGCTCTTCAAGGCAAAACCAGGAAATTGTCTTTATTCCTCTCCTTACTCTATCCTTTCCTCTACCTGACTAATACATAACATTTTCCTGCAGAGTCAGCAAGAGTTAATAGATTTTTACTCTGACACTTCTCTGCATCTCCACAACCACCATCCTATTCAGCCCAGTAGCACCTTTTGTTTAGAATGAAGAAATAGGCTGTAGACATTGCTTTATAATGCAAATCTGACAGTGTCCTTTCTTAGCTAAAATAATTAAATTAGCTTCTTTTTGCCTAAATCCTATACCTGTGTACGGGATCCTTCACAATCTAGCTTGTCACTGGGTTCTCTCTGGACTCTATCTTGTGACTGGGTTCCCTCTAGACTCCAGCACTCTACCTTCTCTGGGGTCACTGTACATGGTGGGGGTCATCTTAAATCCACCTTCATACAAACTGCTCCCTGTATGGAAGTCTTCCCTTTTCTGGAACTCATTACTTAACTGCAGCCTGCTTCAGGTCCAACCTTAAAAGGTTTACAATGATCCTTGAAACTCAAAAAACTAGTTTTCTAGTCATGCACTTGAGTACAATATGATTGGTATGTATTACAAATATTTTTAACAGCCGGGCTCGGTGGCTCAGCCTGTAATCCCGTGCCTAGGGAGGCTGAGGTGAGTGGATTGCCTGAGCCCACGGGTTCGAGACCCACCCGGGCAACTTGGCAAGACCTCATTTCTACAATAAATCAAAATGAGCCAGGCGTGGTAGCGCGCGCCTGTAGTTCCAGCTACTTGGAAGGCTGAGGCGGAAGGATCGCCGGAGCCCAGCAGGTTGAGGCTGCGGTGACCGGGAGTGGCCACTGCACTCCAGTCTGGGCGACAGAGTGAGACTCCAACTCAAAACAAAAACAACAACAACAACAACAACAAACAAATATTTTCAACATGAGATTGTACATGATAAATAAGCATCACAATTTTTTTCTTTTTTTAAGTCGGGAGTCTCACCCTGTTACCGGATCTGGAGTGCAATGGCAGGATCATGGTTCACAGAAGTCTCTCTACCTCTCAGGTTTAGGCAATCCTTCTGCTCCAGCCTCCCAAGTAGCAGGGAATATAGATGGGCACAACTATGCCTGGTTAATTTTTTTTTATTTTTTATATTTTGTAGAGATGAAATCTTGCTCTCTTGCCTAGCCTGGTCTCACATTCCTGGACTCAGGCAATTCTCCCACCTCAACCTCCCAAAGAGTTGTGATTATAGACATGAGTCACAGTGCCTGGCCCATAATATTTTCTTTCCTTCCTTCCTACCACCATGCCTGGCTAACTTTTTTGACTTTTTGTAGAGACGAGGTCTTGCCAAGTCACCCAGGCTGGTCTCAAACCCCTGGATTCAGGCAACCCTCTTGCCTCTGCCTCCCAAAGTGTTGGGATTGCAGGTGTGAGCTACCATGTCCTGCTTAGTATTTGCAAATTAAGACCAGATATAATAAAACAAGTTGGTTACCTAGTTTAGCTCATTACTTTATTAATGCTATTAAGCCACTGCTGTGATACTTCTAAATTTCTGTATTCCTAGATTCACTTATAAGCAACCTTAAGGGCAGATACTGAAAAAGATCCTAAGCTTCTCCTCTATACTTTTGCTCTCTCTCCAGTTGTTACCACAGTGTGGAAGTGAAAGGAGACTCATCTTTGTGCTACAGCCTTGACAAGGCATTTACATTTCTGAGTCTCTTTAGTGCCCCTCTCCAGTAAGATAATAAACCACCACTCTCATTAGAATAAACCATGATGTATGCCATTCTCCCCCCCAGCATCACCCCAACACCACCGTGCATTATGGGTAATACTGTTTAATTTTACCTAACTTTTACATCAGTTGTACCCTGTATTCTTCAGACCAGCCCATAGTTCCCAAGACAGTCTACCATTTTCTTTAGATTCATTCTGGCAGATACCTGGCACAGCCTCCTAGGATTTGATGAAAATGCTTTCTTATGGGTAATTTTTTACACTTTGAATCAAACTAGTTTTGTTGTTTATTTGTTTTGGAGATTTTTTTTTTTTTTTGGTATTGCTGTTGTTGTTTTACTTCTGTAAGCATCCAGACTTAGTTAACTTCTCTGGAGGGTCTTCTGTTTTTTGTTTTAGGCCCCCCTTAATGAACTTTCTTTCTCTTTTTTGCAGTTTGTAGCTGCTGTTGAGGGTTTTGCTGTACTTTTTATTATTATCACATAAATAATTTGTTAAAATAATTTATCAGGTGGATACATTTACTTAAAGAGGTTACTAAATTTCTTCTCTTAGTCATTTGATTAACATCCTCTGAGAAAAAAATCTGTGCCAGGCACTGTGCTGAATATTAACAGGACACTGTGAATGAAACCAGCATCAACCTTTACTCTTTTCTCATGAAGCTGGCAATTAAGCAGGGGAGGGAGGCATAAACAAGTCAACAAAATGACATCAAATTCTGCAATTGTTGTAAGCATATGAAGAAAAAAATCATGATGAAATGCTAGTGATACAGGGGGAGGGCTATTTAAAGAGAAAAGTGAGGAAGACCTCTCTAAACTTGATATTTTAGCAGAGGCCTTAAAGGATGAGAAGCAGTCTGGCATGGTGGGTGAGTATGGGGGAGGGGGCAGTTTACACAGTGGGAACCATGTATGCAAATGCCCTGATTTGGGTACAGCTTTTGGCATGTTCCCAAAACTGAACAGAAGTGTGATTTCAACATTATAAGTAAGGAATTAATGGTTCAAGTTTAAGTTACAAAGTTAAGCAGAAGCCATATCGTGCAGGGCCTTATTGGCCACAGCAAAGAATTTGGATTTATTTGTATAATGAGATGCTATGGGGGGTGGGGGAACTTTAAGCTGGGGAATAACATGATATTATTATAATATGATTTGGTTCATGTTTGAAAGGGGTCACTCAGGCTGTTATGTGGGAAACAGATTTGTCAGGCTGGGTTGAGAGGGTAAAGTGACCCATAAGGAATCTATTGCTAGAGTCCAGAAGAAAAATGATGGTGGACTAGGAAGGTGGCAATGGAGAAATAATACAAAGAAGAGCTTCAAAATATAATTTTCAAATAGAAACACTGGGATGTGCTGATAGATTTAAACGCAATTATGCATATTTACAAGAACATCTGACTACTATTAATCTACACAAACATTCAGTCATGACTTAACTTCACATTGTGATTATAATGGGTATAATCAGTTGGATGGATGATACTAATTTAAATCAAAGAATAATTTAGAGAAAATATTGAAAATACATCCATAATGAAGGTTCTTTTGAAGGAATGTTAAACACCTTTTCATTTGAATAAACCTCTTATAGTCATTAGCAACATATTAAAAGTTTTAGTTTAAGTCTGTTAAAAACAAGTGTAGTACAATAGGAGTATTGTTTTTGTCATGACTAACTCACCCCTTATTAATTTTTTGAAAGAAATGCTGTGGATTCTGTGCTAGCTACAATTTCATCACCCAGTATGTTATCCCATTCCTCATCTGATAAAATACCACGGTTTTTTTGAGTGCTTATCTCACATAATTTTGGGTGTACACATGGTTCATGCTTGGCTCTATACTTGAGCACACTGGCCTCAACAAAATTGTACAGGGATGGATAGGCATATATCAAAATTACGTTTATCTGGATTTTTTTTTTTTTTTTTTGAGTCGGGTTCTCACCTGTTCCCCGAGCTGGAGGGTAGAGACACGCTCATGGTTACCGCAGCCTCAACCTGCTGGACTCAGGAGATTCTTCTGCCTCAGTCTTCCAAGTAGCAGAGACTAGAGGCGCATGCCACCAAGCCCAGCTAATTTTTTGATTTATTACAGAGACAAAGTCTCACCACATTGCCCAAGCTGGTCTTGAACCCCTGGGCTTGGGGAATCTTCTCACCTCCACTTTCCAAAGTGCTGAGACTATAGGCATGAGCCACTGTGTCCGGCAATCTCTGGATTTTTTTTTTTGAATTGCACATGGAGGTTGGCCCTCCATTCCCAATGTAGAACAGAGGCTGTCAGCATGGAGGAAACCTGAGTTCAGGCTGAGCCCTAGATAATACATCTGAACTAAGTCAACCAGAAGATAATACAAAAGAGAGTAAAGCAGAGGTTCTAAAATCAAACTGTTTTAAGCTAGCCTGAGTTGAGTTTATCTCACCACAAATGGGAGCTCTAATTTATATAAAGGGAAATACATTTACTAAAAATTATCCAGAAGATATTGGGAAAAAAATTTTAAAGTTTAAAATTGAGACCGGGCTCGGTGGCTCAGCCTGTAAACCCGCACTTTGGGAGACTGAGGTGAGTGAATTGCCTGACCCCGTGGGTTCAAGACCCACCTGGGCAACTTGGTGAGACCTCATCTCTACAATAAATCGAAAAAATTAGCCGGGCGTGGTAGCGCACTCCTATAGTTCCAGCTACTCGGAAGGCTGAGGCAGAAGGATCGCCGGAGCCCACTAGGTCAAGGCTGCAGTGGACGGGAGCGTGCCACTGTACTCCAGTCTGGGTGACAGAGTGAGACTCCAACTCAAAAAAAAAAAGAATAAATAAATAAATAAATAAATAAAGTTTAAAATTGAAGATTGAAAAGTCAGTATTACTATTTTAGGTTGGTGTTCATTTGCTTTATTTTGTTTTAGAGTAGAAGTCTATATATTTATTTTTAAATAGTTTTAACATACCCATGGCAAAAAATCAAAGTAAAATAGGTATGTATATTTATGTGTGTGTACACGTATATTTGTATGTATGTGTAATTAAGGTTACCTATGTATTGCATATATCTGGAAAGATACTCAAGAAATTGTTAGCAGGGCTTGCCTCTGTAGAGACAGGAAAACAAAGGTATAGGAGTGGTAGAGAGAACTATGGAATCTGCTGGAAATATAACCAAGGAGCAGGGAAGACAGAACTGAAATAGCACTTTTGAAAGTAGTGGTACAAGAATGTGTACAGCAAATACACTCAAATCCTTCAATAACTTTATTACATTAGATTGTTACTGAAGAAAGCTATGTCTAGGGTAAATAATGCATGTGGTCACTATGTCTTTTGGAAGTCTCTTTAGCTCCAATGAGTATGAAACATATTGGGAGGGAACATAAAAGGCTCAGAACAATCTACTTATAGGTAAAAGAATGAGTATGGGTGGTATACAATCATGTTCCATTAGGATCTCACATAAATCTGACCCTGCTCTAATCTGAGTCAAACTTTGAAATTTTTAACTTCATATGTAGACATTTCATTTCAGTGAGTGTAGTTAAGAATGGTCTTCTGTGAAGAACAGCAAAAGAAAGACAAGAATATCCTTCCCTAAACTAACGACTATGGAAATGGGACAAAAAGAAAAGAGATGGTGAACCCAGTACCTTCAGGAGAACAGAAAAGAGGTAGGGGTTGCAGTTATCTTAGAAATTCACTGTGCTGACCAGTGCTGTCTCCTCTCACTTTTTGCCAGCTCCTTCCATGTGGACATATCCTTTTCCTTTGCACATTCCCCATGGGCAAACTGGTGCAACCCCTGGCTTTCTTTCTCTAGTACCTATACCTCAAAGATAGCCAAATATATCTTCAACCCTCATTTCAATCCCATGTGCAGCTCCATACTTTTTCCTAGGTGATCCAAGCCTAGACATCTGACATAGCCACAAGTGACTCATTATTTTCTATTCTTCAAACCTGTACTGACTTTTGAGTCCCAGTTAAAGCATCATTATTCATCTAATTATCAAAACTTAGGAATCTCTGAAGTACCTTCAAAAACTCATCATTTAAGATTCAACTCCTATGATAGCTCATCTAAAACTTTCATCTACGATCTCTGAGTTATTAACTTTTATGGATATGTCTATAGTACTGTATAAATGTCTTTATTATAGCATTTATAACACTTATGTTGCAGTGTTATTTCTGACATTATTCAACATTAGACTGGGAGCTCCTGGAGAGCAAAAGATAGTTAATGCATTTTTCAAAACTCAAAATCACGTACAGCATCTATCATACAGGAGACCCGCCCCCCACCAAAAAAAACCGAAATTATCTTTTGAAGGGTGGATTCATTGTAGTACAGGCTTCCCCTCCTAGGTAAGTGTTCTAGGACATATATTCAGGTAGCAGCTAACATTGTTGTAAGAGGCTGCATTAGGCTTCAGTATTTTTTTTTTCTTGGAGGTTCTTTCAACGCCTTTGCCCATTTTGTAATAGATGATTTACAAGAACAACTTGCCCAACTGCACTGAGTGTTCAGCAGCGTTTGACCAAAATCAACATGACCCTCATGCTCTACCCTGCTATTCACCCGATCTCATCCCAAGTGACTTTTTTTGTTTCCCCACATGAAAAATGTCCTCAAAGGGAAACATTTTGTCAATGTAGAAAAAGTGAAACAAAAAATGGCAGAAGCACTAAAAGGCATCAAAATTGACAAGTTCAAAACCTGTTTTGAACAGTGAAAAAAGGCTCTTGATAGGTGTATTGCATCAAACGGAGAGTACTTTGAAGGTGACTGAAGTTTAAACAAGTAAGAATAAATACACAATTTTTATTAAATAAATTCCATTTTTGTTTGGGTTCCCCCTTATAAGTAAAAGTCTAATTATTGCTCATTGAATTTATTTATTTATACCATTTGATTACACTTCACAAAGTAAAAATGGCTCATTTTATATTGAAATGCATTACTAAACTAACATTTTAAATATGCAGCATTAACTTTACATATATTTATAATCTCACTGTAAGAATATGCAGAAGATGAAAATGTACAACAGAAGTGAATATCAGGTGGATGATTTTAGCTCTGCAGCTGCTATTATTTATACTTTAGGAATTATGAACTATGTGAGTAATGGCACACAGCATAAATTCATGTGATTGCCACGTGTAGGATATGTGAGAAAAAGAGAGGGAGAAGAGAGTGGTACACATCTGTGTTATTAAAACGGTGTCTATGTTTAAAACAAGTATTTTCAGACTTCACAGGATTGTTGGGTACAAATCCACTACCTCCACATTTTGTCTACACTGACTACATGTCCTGTATTTATTCCTTTTTTTTCTCATGTTAGAGGTCAATTCAGACTTATTCAAGTCATTTAGCTGAAGATGCATGACTGCATCTTTGTTATTATTTCATTGATAATTCAAGAGAGATTTTGTTTACTCTATTTTCTAAGTGCCCATCCAAGGCTCTCTCTTCAACATCTAATGCTAAGCAAAAAGAAATAATTTTTTAAAAGTTCACTTCTGCTACATTCAACAAACATGTAAGGATCATACATGTACCAAGTAGTCTGCTATGAGCTGGGATACTGAAATGATAGGGATTCAGGCAATATTCGCTTTCAAATAGTTCTCAGTTAAGCAAAATTTAAAAGTTTAGGGTAAAATTGCTTCAACTTTCTAACTGGTAAATAAATCCTTCAACCATAAAGCCGTTTTCCAACAGGATAACTTTTTTTTTTTTAAAGGTGGGATGCTTTTTTACAAAGAACAAAGATTTCTTACTAACATTTTAGAAAAACAATTTTAGGTAAGTCTTTTTCCCCCCCTTTTTCATTTTCACTTCTCATATCCTGTTCTGGAAGTTATTAACAGACTAAATGCCCATCAATGCTCTTGTGAAGTGAGAAAACAATGAAGAGACAAAGAGGCTCTTAAAGTTAACTCTGAAGGAGTTAACTATTCAATAGCACAAAACACATTAAAGAAGAGTACAGGGAGAAAAGAAATTATAGCTGTTGCAAGGGTAAATTCACCGAGTTACTGCATTTCCCTGGCCAACATGTCAATGCCTAGAAAGGACTGCCCATAGCTGAGTAAGACACTGCATCAGGAGACCAGGATTTCCGTAAGTAAAAAAATAAAATCTACCCTGCATTGTGATTCTTGAAGATAAGATGATATGCCATCCAAATAAACACATTTTAATATGTACCTAATATCCCAACACTGCAATAAAAAAATGAAAATAAAAATATAAAACTCTAATTGGCATAATGCTTCCTACTCTGCTTTAATAAAAAGGAAAATCAACTGCAGAAATGCAGAAAGTTACTGATGAGATTCTGGGTCTTGCTACCATGAGCAAGTAGATCACTCAGTGCATGTCATTCCCTGGAGAAAGAGTCACACAAAAAGCTTTAAAAAGTCATGAAGAAAAGTCTAGAGTAGTTCCTTTCATCCAGGGTAATCATTTTTATGAACTTGTGCCTTACCTAGTTGTCAAAATAATCTGGAACATCCTCTACATTTAAGAACGATAAAGAAGGGATGACTATGGTGTCAAATCAGAAGGGGTGAGGAACTGCCTTCCCCTTTTAAGAGCAGCATCAATTAAACCCAGGGGAGGTGGGTACAGTTTACTAGTTAATTAGTCTGGGGATGTGGTTCTTTCATGTGTAATTCAGAACAGGAACACCTGGTGTGCGGCTCTTCAAAGCACAAAGGGGGGAGGGGGGTGGGAGCCAAACAATGCAGGAGAGGTCACCACAGAAAGCAAGAGCATAAGAACAAAAACTGTTTCGATGTGACCTTCACCCTGCTGTAAATAAAATGAGATTCCCTAGGGTCCCCTCCCCCATTGGTCCAGAGAGAACAAACAGCTCCTGGCCCTCTTGGGGAGTTCTAAAAAGACATGGT
The DNA here is from genome assembly GCA_027257055.1 of Cephalopachus bancanus. Lineage (NCBI taxonomy): Eukaryota > Metazoa > Chordata > Mammalia > Primates > Tarsiidae > Cephalopachus > Cephalopachus bancanus. The sequence continues at coordinate 6,798,266 of JAPVLO010000009.1, read as the reverse complement.
GTTAACTAATTGTTTTATAACCCAATTAAAAAGAAAACAGAGAGCCAGAGAAATGCAAATAGGGATATAATGATTATAATCACATTCTGATATATAGCACACACCAAAAATATTGACATACTCTCTCTCAGTTGTGTACCAGAGTGGCCCAGGTAACATTCAACAAAATTAGGAAGGGAGGTTTCCAACTTTAGGACAAATTACCTTGTTCTAATGATTCAGAAATTGAGCAGTTTGCTAATGGAACACCTCTCCTTATGAATTCTAAAAGGGTGAGGTAATTTTTTTTTTAAATGTTGCTTCTAAACATTCTGGTTGTAGACAGGTTGATAAATGCAGGTGAAGAAATATTAATGTTTAAATTGAGCCAAACAATACATGATTTCAGCTGTGGTATTCATTTAAAGAAAAAATAATAAATTTTTAGGAGTTGTATTAGTGGGTTCATTCAGAAGGAATGAGGGAAAGTATCTGCTGGAATGGATGGAATCTTGTACCTTTTAAAAACCACTGCCATGAGAAATTCTACAACAGAGAACACTGTGTCTGAAGATATCATAAAAAGCCTGCCATCAGGAGTTTTAACTTATTTTAAAGATTGCAGGTTCAGAAGAAAATGGCTTCACAATTTCTAGCATGGATTATACTTGTTTCTGCTCTAGGGACTGCTTTAATAAAAACAGTCTCACATCTCTCTTTCCATGCCTTTGTGTGAGTTGTATGTGTGTTTATTTATACCTTACACACACACACACACACACACACACACACACACACACACACACCCAGACTTGTGACCCATTAAAGTAAAGACGTGTGAGAGGTAGGGAGGTGGACAGGAAAGTAAAAAACTGAGAAAATGTTCTCAGTACATTCTACAGCTTTCTGTTTATATTAAAAATAAACATTAAGCCAGAGATGGGAGAGTTGAACAAAAACACAGAATTATCTGTTGGTGCAAAGAAAAGAAAGTCACCCTAAGGAAGAGTAAAAAATAAGTATAGACAATTTACTTGAGATTCACATGTACATAAAGATTCACTTTTAAACACTGCGCACAAGGAGAATAATATTCTCTCAGTCATTCAAAATTATTAGTTTCACAATCTAGGTGTCTAAGTAAGAATCCAGAAAAAAAGTATCTTCTCTCTGTATTTTTAAAAATTCACCTTTTTTTTTTTTTGTAAAAGTTAAATTCTGTCCTGGGTTGAAAGAAGAGAAGAGAAAGCAGCTTTGCCATGAATCAGGCTGAGAGAACACAGAAAAAGCCACACACAGAAAACCCAGACAACACTGTTCCTTCCAAGGACATGCAGCAGTTGCAAAATACCATAAGGACTCCATATTTATCCATGTCACCATGCCCCAGACCTGCTTCGCTGTTTTCATTTCTTGTAGGGATACTCACTTACTGCTAAACCATCCTAGCCTACACAATGATAGCGTTTCAATCCCTAGTTAATTCCCACTTCTAGTACCTCCTCAGAAACAGCATCCAATCCAAAATAGATCCCTCCTTCCCCTAGACCCTCCTTCCAATCCTTCAGCAGGAAGGATCACAAAAATTGCTCTCTCCTAACTCTTGTCAAGGCAGTTCCATGGTTCTTTTGAATTCCCTTCCTCACTATCAGTCAATAAATCTGATTTTAGCAGGCTACAGTCCTGTCTCTGATGGTCTGTAGCTGATGAGGCTTTTACACATTAAGTAAATAATTATTGAGTATCTACTATGTGGAATGCAGTGGTGCTGGGTGAAAGATACATGTGAATAAGTAGCACTCTTTGCTTTCCCAAGGTTCTATTATCTTAGAGAGATAAGGCATATATAAATAATGCAAATAAATGCCCCATAGAAAAATTACCACACAACAGGTGAAAACAAAGCACACTGGATGTTCAGAGGATGGAGAGATGACTGTCAGGTTGGGATCTGGTGATACTTAGGAGGAAAGCAGTACAAGAACACATCTTCAAAGGATAAGATTTCACGAGGTCTGGGGGTAGCCATTCTAAGTGGATGGATAAGTAAGGAACTAAGATGCAGATATTAGGAAGACCAGCGAGAGTTCAGGGATGGCAACTGAAGACAAGCACCTGAAACCACCCTGGGAAGCCAGGCTGAAATCTAACTAAACGGAATGCATTTTATTTGGTAGATGATATGAAACCAATAAAGGTTTTCGAACAAGGCAATGGGTCAATCACAGTTCCCCCTTAGCACAATTTATCCTCAAATGATATGAGAGACTGGGAAGCTAGAAGGCTATTTAAAATAGTTCCAGTGGTTCCAGTGGTAGTTATACAGGATTTGAAGTAGGACAGTGAAAATGAAAATGGAAAGGAATGAAGAATCTAAGAGATACTCAAGGCAAAACATCAGAAAATGATGACAAATAGGACGCTTGAAGCAAGAGAGAAGGCAGAGGATTGAGGTGTGGAGGCCAGATAACCAGAAGACCCACAAAGCCCTCAAAGGACGTTGGTTAAAGCTGAGTGGAGACGCACTATGGAGTAGAGTCCTGAGTTTACATTCCAACACATCCAATCCACAGCAGTCCAAATTCCCATTCTGTTTCTGTTCTGCTTTTAATAACTATCCTGGAGAGTGAGCGGGCAGTGTTTTCAACTAAAGAAAGTGAATATCTTATGGTGAAAGCTGGGTTTAAGTACCACTTCCAGTCATTACTAGCTATGTGAACTTTGCGATTATTTAACCTCTCTAACCCTAAAGGTCTTCCTTTGTGCAAGGAGGATTATAATCACACCTGCCTCATAGAAGTGCTCTGATAACTAAATTAAATTAATGAGGGATATGCAGAGCTTGACTGAGTGCTGCTATTGTTAAAGTGGGATTCACACCTGTGGCAGTTGGGGTGGGGGTAGGAAGGACAGTCTTGACTGATCAGGGCATCTTTCTGGCCCTCCCCAAGCTTATGCCTAAAAGAGATGACTTTTCCACATCTTCAAAAAATCCAAAGCTGCTTTCACATCAAAAAGCCCTTGCTTCTACTTCAAAAGTTGATTTTTTTTGTTAGGGTTTTGTTTTGTTTTTAAATGTATACACTATCTGATATATTCAGACTGGATTGGGGGTCTTTAATTTGTTACTCTAGCTCAAATAAATTAGAGTTTTAATAAGTCTATCACACTATAAATATTCTTTTAGATATATTCTCACTCAAAATCTTGTACTGTGCTCCAAAAATATCACTTACTCCTGAACAGGCCTAATAAAAGTCTGGAACTTTAAAGTAACTTGGTTTTAGAAGAACAGATCATAAATATGTAGTACATGACTTACATTTCACAGTGATCTTCCAGTTTTGTAAACCAGTTTCTTGTTAGTGGTTTGTTGTACATAAAAACACTCAATGTATTAAATAAATACCAAAATAAATGCAGTCATTATTGACAATTATGGGTGGCATATGTGCTCTAATAAAATAAAACATGCACCTATGCTGGGCACTTTCTCTCCTGAGATTCTGCTTTACCTTGTAACTTGGAGGTACAGTAAGGATGGAGGGCTTGGGAGGGGTCTGATATCAACCTCCCTTCCTGAGTTGTGAGATCCTGTTCTAAGATTTCTAATTTTGATCTAGGTTTTCTTAACATTAACCTTGGCAATGATCATACTTAAGTCTCCAATTCACAACTATCATATTTTTTAATCTTACATCACAATGAGTGAGGATGCATGCGAGTTTACCTACAAAACTCGGCAAAAAGATGTGTAAAGTTCAAAGTGTTAGCCACTAGATACAATCAAATCCACCACCAATCCCTGAGATGCAGCTTGAATTAGGGTGGCAGTTTGGGATGAAAAGTAAAGAATGTGGTAGCTAATAGGACTGACAAGGAAAACCTGTGCTTGGAGGAATGCAATTATCCAGTTAGAAGTGTAGCAAGAATCTAGCCTTAATAAGCAAAAGGTATCATTCTATTCTGGAGACCAGAGTTGGTATAACTCTGCTTTGCATTTCATTCTTAAATATAACATTTTAGCTAAACCTTGCCGTTTAAAACAATGTCAGAGTAAGTTTCAGTGCGCCAACTCAGAGAACGGAGGCGTACCACTTGATCATCAGCTGTTCATCCCTGTGTTCTATAGCAGAAGAACGAAAGCAAAAAAAGGAAGTGTGCTTGCTTTTGACAATTGAATTTGTCTCCTGTTCATCTGCTAACACTTTCTTACATTGTACTTTGCATTCATTTTGCAAGGACTATATTGATCCTGCACACAGAGATGACACCACTCCCCTCCAGGCTGGCCTGTCAATCAGCATACCATCTCTTCACAGACAACATGTTCCAGATTTCTTTGCTAACATAGCCAGTGGTGTTTTGGTTTAGTCGTGCATTAAGTTAATGCTACTTTTTGTCATGAACACTTAAACATAAAATCTAAATAATGGAATAGTGGGCACTCATTACAGAAGGATTTGTGTGTTGAGGGGGTGGGGCTGGGCATGGGGAAACATGTTTGCAAGGCAGGTGAGAAAATACACATTTTCATTTCGAACACATTTTAGCCTTAAAAATTCGAGTCTAAAATCCCACTCTTAACAAAATGACCTTCTGTTCTGAGAATATGCAGGTGAAAGAGCAGATAATAATAGGTACAGTTAAGAGACATCAAAATTTCTCACATCAATTTCAACTATGTCCTGGATGATTCTGGAGATATCCCCCCCATTTTAAAAATTGCTGTAGGATGTTCCCACTATTGCAACTGTGTGTGTCCCAGGCAACATAATAGATTATACCTCGACTCCTTAAAGAGCACCCTGATAATATGCAAGGCTAAAATGTCAGAAGCTATTAGAAACTCTCAGATGCACAATATATCTCCATCCCTGAGTTTTCCCCTTACACTGCGAAACACCAGACAACAGGCATGCAAACTGCTCAGCTGCAACTGTTCCAAGTCGAATAATTACAACTTGTCAGAAAGAATTAATTTTCCCATTTCTCATAAAGATGTGTAAAAATTACCATGTTATTATACACTGACACTCTCTGGAGGCAGACACAAAATTTAATTTTGAATTCTTTCCGCATATTAAATTAAATCCATAAATAAGAGTTTAGGCATTCACTCGGAAGCATATGTTCATTGGGAGCGAAAGCCAACACGAGCCCGGCTGTAATGGCTGTTGTAATGTTTTAATAGCTCGCTTCTTCTAAGCACCAATAAATTTACATGATCATAACAGTCGTGGGCATACAAGAAGCCCATTACTGTCTGGGCACAGGCAGCAGCGTTAACAGGATGGAAAAATGGAAAAAGGAAAAAAACTCTTAAATAAAATTAGGCAACTGCACTTGTCAGCTGCTCCATGATTGAATTTTTAATATTGTGGTCAATTGGTCAAAACAAATGATGGGATAAAATATTTTAATGTATTTAGAACTTGTTTCTGTGGTTAGCCCACAAAAATAGTTTTTTGTTTGTTGGTTTTGCAAAAAATGGACCATTTCAATCTTGCTGTTTTGAACAATTTTATTTTTAAAGACACACACTGCAAATTTTAATCTCTTAGAGGACATTTGCTCTCTCTGAGCCCACATTTGAAATCGGAGCATTTTAAATTCAGTTCAGCGGGTAATTCTTTTTAGCCAATGGAGTCTTGTCTGAGGGAAACTGCTTGGGGTGTTAAGAAGTTAACGCTAAAGTTAGGTACTGGCAAGTCCTGTGGAGCACTCCAGTGCATTACCTGCCTGCCCACTGTCTGGATAAGATGATACCTTCCTTTGGATCTACAAATGAATACAAGCACCGCCATTAGAATCCACACTAAAAAGAAAGCACAACAGTCTTTAGACCGTTATTATGGTGGGGTAGATTCCATTTATTTGGATTTGTTTTCTGAATAAACAGATTACTTCTTAACTCCTATGAGCCAATTCACCCTGGTTGTGAAAACAAAACACGGAAAGGTCTATACCATATTTCACATTACTTGAGAGAGTGTGAAGTAATGGATGGTTTTACAGTGTAGGTCAGTGCTGGTCAGCTGGCATTTCTGATCCTAATTGTTCAGATGCTGTCACTGATGGGAAGCTATGGGGGTGGAATGGGATGGGCATGTTGTTAGAGAATTAAGGGAGTGATATTCAGAAGAAAATAATTTCTTGGAAAGTTTTGTGATGGGCCAAGGATTCTTCCTAAAAAACGATGAGTGATGTATTGTTAGAGAAAGAATGTGAATTAAGGTTATAAATATTTAAAAATCCATTTAAAAAAAGTAACACATGGATTTAACTGCATTATACCCTTGTAGATAAAGATTATGGCTGCATAGGTAATGCTTATCACCATGATCTCTCCCAATTGGGATATTAATACCATTGAAATATATTATTGCTTTATAGCTCACTTTTTAATCCTGATGTTTTACATATAGTCAAATTAACAAAGAAGGAAATGACTTGAGAGTCTGGGAGAAAAGATTAAACCTAGTAACTTGCATCACAAAGATGGATAACTCTTCTCCATTAACAAGAAAAGATCTTAGAATCTTTCTAACAATGTATGTATTTACTCCTAAATGGTCTATAACTCATTTTTGCCATTCAGTAGCAAGTTAGAATAACTATTCTACTTTTCCAAAGTATCCACAGATGCAACAAAAAGCTCTTAAAAATAACCGAAGTTGCTCAATACCAGCTCAATTGAGAACAGTTGATTTTCAATTTCTAGAAAATCAAACTAAATAAATATTCTAATACTCCAAGTAACACACAGCTATATTTCTATAAAATCACACATAGTTAAAAAGACAGTTTTAAGAAATAACTAATCTTCAAACACTTCAGAAAAAAGGACAGAGCATATGCATTAGGTACTTCTGGGTTAGAAATAAAAGAACAAATATAAAATCAGTAGAACATTCTGGGAAAAAAAGACACACCTTCCCAAAACTTCATCAAATGACTCTGAAACCTTTCCACAAACCTCTTTCTTCAAGGCTAAAAAGCAAGGTATATATGGAGTGTTTTTAAGCTTCCTTTTAAATCTTTCTTCTCTTACATGATTTAATCCAGATTGCTATTAAAATGGTTTACCAGGTGAAACATATTTATATCCAAAGTGTTGCAAAGTGTTATTAAATGAAGGCAAAATCTGTTAGTAAGAAGTTTTAAGGAAAAATGGTTGCAGACTGTACCTAGGTAATGGGAGTAGGTGGATATATTAAAAAGAAGCTAGAGGGTTTTCATAGCTAAATGTATACAGGTTGATGAAAAGGACACAGACCTATTAATATTACCTGTGATATGAATAAATACTTTGACTCAGAGATACTGGATTAAACCAATCCTTTTGTCCACTAAGGTGTCTTGCTTTGTAAATGGTTGGAAGAATCCTTCAGGAGCCAAGTGACCTTCTGCCCAGTTCAATAAAGGACATTCATTGTCCCAAAAGACAAGTACCTTCTCTTGACGCTAGTCAATCCTAATACACACACATAAAAATATTTCTCTCTCAAATACTGTAAACTGGCTTGTCAGATTATATATTATTTATATGACTGCCTCAGTGAGCCACATGCCCAAAATTCTGGTCACAATGTAAACAGGTGGCAATAAAAATTTGGACTATTAGGGTCTGAAATATGACAAAAGGCAAGTTGGCTTAGTTTTTAAGGGTGAAGGGCAGGCAGGAAGTACAATTACTCCAACTTTGAATTAATCATTGGTTAAATCATGTTTCTATTTAGGTGTGATGGACTTTGTGAATGGAAAGGAATCCTTAACTATAAAATAAGTTAGCATTATGACATCTGCTTGAAGTTTGTCTATACTAATATATCTGGGATCAAATTATCCAGTCTTTACTTTCATTTCTCCTTTCGTGTTCCTTTTAAGTAGAATTTTGAAAAATATAGAAAGTTTCCCCTTTGCACTCTTTTTTGCTAAAATAGGAACTACCACCATCAACAGAGGTAGGCTTTTCCCAGGATCAGAAAACCATCAAGTCCACAACCAGGTGCTCACTAATATAGGGCAGAGAGAAAACAACGCAAGGAGAAGCGGGTACGCAACACTGCTTCTCTTCTCTCCAACTTCTTTCTCCATTTCATCTCTTGAGTCTGCCCTGAATTAGAAAGACCTATAACAATGAACCTCCAAAATATAATAGAAAATTTAGGGCTTGGTTTCAATACCATGAACTCAAGTGCCATACTTTAAATGATGTATAAAATTTGGATTATGATATATCTGTTCTAGATTAGTGGTGTACAGAAACATGATCATTTCTATTTTCCTTTTCTTGCCTGTAATGGGCAATTTGTGGGGTAAATATTTTATAAAGATACCCTCTTATCTTTGCCAAATCTCTTAACCTTTGATTTTCATCTCCATTCATTTTTTTAAATCCACTTATCTAATTTTTTGTCTAAAGCACACACTATTAAGACAATATGGAGTAATAGGTACAGGATTTACTGTCCCAACTGAAATAACTACAAAAATGGATAAAATATGTGAAACAATGCTTTTCACTATATTGAGCATCAGGCAACAGAAAACATTTACCCCTGAGAACCAGTATACAAATGAGATGAGCCCTTTGATTCCCCAGCTTACTATCTTAAAGTGTTTCCAGATTGTGACTTAGGAAAGGAAGCTCAGGTGGAGCTGGAAATTCCCTAATGTGAAGAAAGAGCTGAATCCAGGAAGACAAAGGCAGCTAGAGTTCCTAGGACCAACTATTAGAAAGGAGAGACCTGCACAGAGGTACTGGAAGATGTGTAGGGGTCCTCCTCATGTATTCAGCAGAATACTGATCAGCACGTGTGCCAGGAAACTGCCCAAGGCTGGGAAAAGAACCACCCAAGAGGATTAGAGGAAACAGTAACTAGGATTTACACAGGCTAGGAATAAAACCCATTCCCACCAGCCACGCTGGAAAAACAAACAATTCACAGAGCTATGTTAGAGTACTCAAAATTGTCTTACTTTAATAGTAGGAAATAATTAACCCTAGAATAAATGCTACTTTGGTCCTACGTAACAAACAATGAAAACAAGACCCGAAGGGATTGATCTGTTTCCAAGACACTTGACTGAGCCCAGGAAAAAAGCTCAAGAATATTTATAGGAATACAAAAATACCTAGCATCCAATGAGAAAAATTGCACAAAGTCTGGCATGCAGTAAAAAAGTACCAGGCATGCAAAGAAGCAAGAGAACATGACTGACAATTAGACAAAATATCAATCACTCAAAACTGACCCAGAACTGACATAGGTGTTAGAATTAGCAGAAATGGCCACTGTATCAGTTTGTAACATTATTTAACCATATTCTATATGTTCAAAAATGTAGGAGAAAGATGGGAAAATGCAATAAAAATGTGGAAAAAATTTTAAAGACCCAAAGCTAATTTTTAGAAATGAAAATGACAATGTTTCCAGGGATGAAAAGAGCAATGCTTAAAATTAAAAATACACTGGATGAGACTAATGACAGTTAAGGGACTAAAGAATAAAAAAAAATTAGTGAACTTGAAGATATAAATAGACAGTATTGTCAATGAAACAGAGAGAGAAAAAATATTCTAGGAAAAAAGAACAGAGAGTCAGTGAGATATGGGACCAAGAACTGAACCTTCATGTTCACATACACACACACACACACACACACACACACACACACACACACACACACACACACAAGCAGAGAGAATAACAGGTGCTGTGACATGAAAGGTTGGGCAAAAAAATTTAAAGAGTAATGGCTGAAAACTTTTCAAATTTCATAAAATGTATTAACCAACAGATGAAAATAAGCACCTTAAAAAACCCCAAGCACAAAAGACAAAAAAAATTACAGCAAGTTGTATCAAAATCAAAATTTACAAACCAGTGGTAAAGAGAAAAATCTTAAAAGAAGTCAGAGAAAAAAGAGGTTATTACAAAGAAATAATAATGGCATGGTGGCAGATTTCTTATCAGAAACAGTGCAAGCAAAAAATGAGTGGAGCAAAGTCCTAAAAGTACTATAGAACAACAATTGACAACTTTAACATGATTGAGATATAAAATACAAACTACAAAGTGAAAATAATTTGTCACCAGCATATCTGCCACACAGAAAATTTTAAAGTAAGCCCTTCAAGCAGAAGTTAAAGAATTATATCAGATGGAAATATGGACCTACAAAATGGAATGAAGAATACCAGAAATGGTAACTACATGGATAAATTACAAGTTTTTCTAATTTATGTAAACCTATTTAAAAGATAATTGGTGGTTTAAATAAAAATAACAATTATGTAGTGTTGGATTCACAACATATATAGAAGCAAATTATATAATAAAAATAGCACAAAGGCCAGGAAAAAAAGGAAATATACCATTGTAAGATTCTCGTAATATATGGGAAATGATATATTGTCTCTTAAAGGGAGACCATGATAAGTTGAAGCTGTACTGACTATAAATCCTAAAGCAATACTATGACAATAAAATAAATAGTTCTGGCTAATGTGTCAAAGAAGAAAAAATGTAATTATAAACAATATTCAATTAACTTTTAAGAGGCAAAAAAAGGGGGGGCAAAGAACAAATGGGACATATAGAAAGCAAAAAGCAAGACAGTAGATTTAAACCTAATATGTCAATAATTACATTAAATATTAACGGTCTAAATTACCCTATTAAAAGACATTATCAGAGTGAACTAAGAGACATGACCTAACCACATGCTGCTGACAAGAATTCTACTTTAAATATAAAGATACAGAAGGTTAACAGAAAATGAATAATAAAAGAAAGACCATGATAATACTATAGCAGCTGTATTAATATCAAAGTATCTTTCAAAAGAAAGAATATAACCAGGAATGAGGAAAGTTGTTTCCTGATGATAAAGAAGTCAATTTATCAAGAGGACATAGAAATTTTAAACATTTATGAATAAAATATCAGAGGTGCAAAACATATGAAGCAAGAACTGATAGAACTGTAAGAAAAAAGATAAATCTGCAATTACCATCAGAGAGTACAATACAATTTCCCAATAATTGATAGAATATAGACAGAAAATCATTAAGGTTATAGAAGGTTTGAAGATTATTGATTAATTTAACCTGACATTATAAAACATTATATGCAACAATAGCAGAGTATTCGTTTTTCCAAGTTCATATGGAATATTTACAGCAAGTCCAGATTCAGTCCATCAAACAAGACTCCATAAATTTTAAATGATTCAAGTCCTGTGCAGTATGTTCTCTGACCACAATGAAAATAAATGAGAAGTAAATGAGAGTATCATATCTGAAACATCCCTAAGTGTTTGGAAACTGAATGCCAGATTCCTAAATAACCCAAGGGTCAAAGGCAAACTCAAGGAAATTAGAAAGCATTTTGAACTGAATGAAAATTAAAACATAGTATATCAAAATGAGATCCTGCTAAAACAATACTTAGGGGAAATCTATTGGTTTAATTTTCATATTAGAAAAAATAAGAAGTCTAAAATCTGTGGCCTCGCTTTCCACTTTAAGAAACCAAATAAAATGAGCAAATAAAACTCAGTAATAGCAGACAATGGGAAGAACAAAGACCAGAGTGAACTTGATGAAATAGAAAATAAAAAATCAATAGAGAAAATTAGCAAAACCAAAATCTGGTTCTTTGAGAAGATTAATAAAATTGGTGAATCTTTAGCCAGGCTGGTCAATAGGAAAAAAAAAGAAACAGAGAGAGAGGGAGGGAGACTAGGAGTGAGGGAGGGAGTGAGGGAGGGGAGAGAGAGAGAGAGAGAGAGAGAGAAGACATAAATTTGCAATATAAAGAATAAGAGAAGCAGCATCACAAAGAATTCTGCAGATGTTAAAATGATATCATGATTAACTTTATGTCAATAAACTTGACAAATTATACAAAATAGAAATATCCATTAAAAGATACAAATACCAATGCTCACTTAAGAGTAAATAGATAACATAAATAGCTTTATGAGTATTTTAAAAATGAGATTGTAATAAAAAGCTTTCCCACAAAGAAAAATTTAAACACAGATTGCTTCACTGGTAAATTACGCTAATCATTTAAGAAGAAATAATAATTTCTACAAAAATTCTTACACAAAGTTGAAAAGGAAGGAATGCCTCTCAAGTCATTTTATGAGTTCAACATTCTCTGATACCAAACTGGATGAATAACTTACAAGAAAAATATAGGCCAATATTAGTCATAGACATTGATGCCAATATTTTAACTAAAATGATCACAATCAAATCCAAGTAGAATTTATACCAGGAAAGCGAGGTTGTTTTTAAAAGTTGCAAATTGGTCCGTGTAATTGACTATCATCAAACTAAAAAGAAAGACCATATAATTATATCAATGAATGTAACAAAAGCACTCACAAAGTTGAACATCAATTCTTTGTGTACCAAGTACAGGAGGCTACAGTCTCAACATAATAAAGACCATCTACAAAAAACTTATTGTGGAAGCCATTTTATACAGGAGTCATCTTGTGTTAACCTCCAGCTGATCAATGAACAGGCTACAATCAAAGTTAAATATAACCAATCAGAACAGCATCATTTGCATGGCGAGAACCCTGATGCACGGCAAGAACCCTCACCCTAACTGAAAGGAAGCCTGCCCCCAACAAAACAACTTCCAACCGCTGGCTCAGTGCAGACAGCTCTTTTATGGTTGTCCTGCCTGCTTCACCCTTCTCTTTTTCTACTCTGATCTGACTTAGGTAAATTCTTTCACTGCCCATGACTCTGGTCATCTAGTCCTGATAGTTAGGGAGAGCATCCTACATAAATATGAAAGAATTAATGCTATCTCCTAAAATCAGGAACAAACCAAGATGTCCACTTTTACAACTTTCATTCAATTGTGTTTTGGAGGGCAATAAGCAAGAATAAGCAATAAAAGGCAGTTAGATATGAAAACAGTGAAGAAAACTGTCTTTAGTCACAGAAAACATAATTGTCTATGTAGAATATCTGATTGAATTTGCAGTAAAGCTACTAGAATTAATGAGTTTAGAGGGCTACAGAATAAGATCAATACACAACAATTAACTGTACTCCATATGTCAACAAGGAAAATTCAAAAACTAAAATTTAAAATACATTATCATTTACAATAGCATCAAAATTATAAAATACTTAGGAACTAATCTGACAAAAATGTACAAGACCTATATATTGAATATTACTAATTATTACTGAAATAAATTGAGGAAGACCGACATAAATGGAGAGATATACTTCCTTCACTGGTCAGCAGACTCAATATCGTTAAAATGTCAATCCTTCCAAATCATTCTATAGATTACAAACAATGATTCTAACATGATCCCAATCAAATTCCCCAAAAGTGTTTTTTTAATTTTTATTTATTTATTTAATTTTATTTATTTTATTCATTTTTGAGTTGGCGTCTCACTCTGTTGCCCAAGCTGGAGTGCAATGGCACGCTCACAGCCACCGCAGCCTCCACCTGCTGGACTTAGACAATCCTTCTACCTCAGTCTTCCAAGTAGCTGGAACTGCAGGAGTGAGCTACCATGACCGGTTTATTTTTTGTAGAGATGAGGTCTCACCAAGTTGCTCAGGCTGGTCTCGAACCCCAGGGTCAGGCAATCCTCTCACTTCGGCATCCCAAAGTGCTGGGATTACAGGCTGAGCCACCGTGCCCAGCCAAGTTTTTTTTTTTTTTTTTTTTTTTATTAAATTGACAAATTCATTGTGAAATTTATATGAAATGCAAATGTCCTAAAGTAGCATAAGTCTGAAAAAAAAATACAAAGTTTGGTGTATTAACTTGTTTTTATTTTAAGTCGTATTGTAAAACAATAATAATAAAGTGCAATATTGGCATAAGAAGGACAAGCAGATCAATGGAACAGAATAGAGAATTTAGAAATCGGCCCATAAATATATGGAAAACTGATTTTTGACAGAGATGCCAACAGAAGATTTAGTGGAGAAAGTATAGTGTTTTCAACAAATGGTACTGTAACAATGAAAATTCATAGGGAAAAATAAAAACTTTGTTCCACACTTTGTACCATATGCTAATATTAACTCATAATGGATTTTAGGTTTAAATACAACCCCTCAAACTATAAAAGTTCTAGAAGAAAATCTTTGTGACTTTGAGTTAGGCAAATATCTCTCATATACAACAGCAAAGGAATATTTGTAAAAGAAAAAACAAGCTGACTTCATCAAATATTAAAGAAAATTCTCTTTGTCAAAAGGCATTTTAAAAAGAGAGAATAGTCAAGACCCAGGCTATGGAAAATATCTGCAAGTAATATATTGATAAAGGATTTATACTCAGAATATTTACTCAGGGTATATTCTCAAAGCTCAGAAATAACAAATAATCCCATTTAAAAACGGGCAAGAGATTTGTAGAGACACTTCACTAAAGAAAATATGGAGATGGCAAATAAGCACATGAAAACATTCTCAACATCACCATTAGGATGACTAAAATTAAAAAGACCAATCATACCAAGTGGTGGTCAGCATGTGGAAGAACTGAGACTACCATATGTGGCTGGTAGGAAGACAGTGGCAGTTTCTTTAAAAGCTATATGTGTGTCTACCCTGTCATCAGTCATTCCACTTCCAAGAATTTAATCAAGAGATATTAAAGAATATTGTTATAAAAATTTGCACACAAACATTCATAGCTGCTTTCTTTGTAATAGTCAAACTAAAAACAACTCAAATGTCCATCAACAGATGAATATATAAATTGTGATACGTACACAATGGAATATTACTCAGCAATAATAATGAATATGTTTTTGACAGACACAATGACATAGATAAGGCTAAATAATTATGGTGAATGAAAGAAACCAGACTCCTCTCTTAAAAAACAACAACAAAAAAAGAAAATTGAAAAAAATTATGTATAATCACATTTGTATAAAATTCTAGAAAATGAAAAGCTATAATGACAGAAAGCAGATAGGGACACAAGAAAACTTTTGTGAGTGATGGATCTGTTTATTATTTTGATTGTAGTGACTATTTTTTGGATCCATAAATAAGTCAATACTTATCAAATAGTATACTTCAAATATGTGAAGTTTATCATGCATCAGTTATACCGCAATGCAGTTGTTAGAAACTCACTGTGCAATATGTATCCTATTTGCTTTTGTTTTTGTTTTTTTGCCTTTACTAAAACATATGCCTCTTGCAAGCATGAATTTTGTGTGTTTACTCCATTTTTGTATTCTGAATGACTAGAGAAATGTCTGTCTGACCATAGTTGCTAAATAAATATTTTGTAATGAGGAATCTAGAAAGAATCTCAGGCTCTGACTCATTCAACTGCAGAAGTTGTGGGTTCATTCAAAAAGATGTAGATTACAGAAATAAGAATAGTTTCTGTTTGGGCCAGAGAAAATATCAATTTGAAAATGTGAAATTAAGCTGTTTGTGGTATCCAGTGAAGACAGTGAGTAAGCACTTGTAATAGATCCGTTTATGTGCTGAATATAAAAATTTGGTAATCATAAGTATGTAAGTAGTAGTCAAAACATTGGTTCAAATGAAATTACTAAAAGAAAGTTGGTAAAGTAGGAGTTAAAACGTCAAACAGAATCAGTAAGATACAATAAGTCCCCAACATACGAACGAGTTCCTTTACAAGAGTGCATTTGTAAGTCCAATTTATTCATAAGTCCAAAAAAGTTAGCTTGGGTACCCAACTAACACAATTGACTAGATTATACTGTACTACAGATTTATAATACTTTTCACACAAATAATACATAAAAAACATACATACAAAAGCACAACCACTTGTAGAAGATACACACACAACAATGTATGCCAGACACATGAACTAACTCAAGTGATTGGACATGTAAATGCACTTTCACGTCTTTGAAAGTTTGCAAATTGAAGACCGTATATAGGGGACTTCCTGTAATTATTTAAAAGAAGAGCAAGGAAAGAAGATGCTATAAACGAGCTTAATATGGGGTAGCTAGAAAGACGGAGAAAAAGCTGGCCAATAGAGGTGAAAATTGTGGACAAAAAAGGAACAGTCAACAACTCATGCAGCATAGACTCTAAGTAAAAGAATGGCTTAATTATCGCTCCTGGACATGGTGAAAGAATCAGGGGTCTTGGTTAGATAAGTTGTTGCAAGGTTGGTGGCAAAGGCAAGATCTCAGTGGAAAGGAATTTGGTTTTTAACAAAGGACAATAAGGTAAAGGCTTTAAGAACATGTGGTAATTGTATTGAAGACAAATTTTGAAAGTGAATCAGGAAGAAAGGTCACCTGTAAAGCGATGTATTCGAGTGAGGTGAAGAGATTCTAAATAAAAATGGTATCAGTGGAATAGCAAGGAACACCAGTAAGCAACATCACAGAAAAAAATTATCGTGTAATGTGTTGTTGTATTAGGTGTAAATATCAAAGGAGATTAAGGACTAAAAGGTGGATTGGGAAAACAGGGCTATTAATAGCAATGAGAAAGTTGGGAATGAGACCTAACTGGAAGAGAACATTTTAATTGACTAAGCATTTTTCTTATCCTCCTTAGTTTCCTTTCCCAAACTTTAAGAAATCTCTGCAAAGGTGTACATAATGAATGTACATTTCAAGAAAAGGAAATTCTACAGACTCACTAGAATTTTTCTAAAATTAGATATGCCAACTTAATAAGATAGTATATCATCTATAATTTATTTGGGTATTATTGATAACATCACATCCTTAACAATTAAATTATAATTGAGAAAAGAGTTATCTCTGATATATTTGTTGAAACTTTATTTGTTGTTAGTGGTGATGATGATGATAATGATGATGTGTGAATGTTGTTACAATTTTTTTAAAGAAACCTCAATGTGACAGCAATGTCCTGAGGGCATCATATTAGTTGCTTGGTGTTTGAAAGGCAACTCCTTTTTCCTTAACTACTCAAACAGCAAAATGAACACAATATACTCTCCAGTTACTGCTATGCCCTCAAGCTTGGGTTGGAAGTCGAAAAGAAAAACTTCTCATTGAAGTTCTTTTTAATTAGGACTGTAGAGAACCGGTGTATAGACAATTTCTTTCTTCCTTGAAAGTATGAGTTCATAGACTATGAGGCAAGAGGTAAAACAACCCAGAAAAACAAAGCTTGCTGTGTCTCAAGACCATATAAAATATATTTATTCCATTATAATAGTTTGATACTCTCCTATACTTTATTCTTATTCATAAATAGCTTAGAAGAAGCTAAGAAAATGTCTCATCTCGCTGAATTCATTAAGAAATATTCAAACATTTAAAATCCTTAGTCTTCCTATATCACTGAAAGGCTTTCAACTGATTTGTTTTCCAACATACTAGCATTTTCTATTATGTAGAAATCTTATCTCAAATCTTTGTGAATTTCTTTGGGCTTTCATTAATATACTATGTATCTAAATAAAAATGTAAGTTGACATATGTCTTGGGTACAACTAGTTTTTTTTGAGAGTTCAAAGATTTTTATTCATTAATTAGTTAAAAGTATATTACAGCATTTCATATGTCATTGATTAAAGAGGTCTTTTGTCTATTACCAATCCAGCAAGACTTTCATGAACATTTTATGAGTTTTTATCTGGCGGATTGTAGCTATCTTGAGTGAAAGTACTTTCATGGCTCTCTTAGGGGGGTGTCCCCAGAAAGCAAGCTCTGAGTGAGTCATATATCTTAGCCAGCCTTGCTTTGCTCCTGACCTGCTTATCCTATCTGTGCCCTGGATTCCCCACCTGGGAAATGGAGATAGTTTTCGCTTGTACAGACCTGACAGGTTTGAAATAAAACAATAACAGAATACCACCTTTAAAGTGTCTTAAAAAAAAAAGGCTACAAGTGAAAGTAAGTCAACATGCTTGTCTACCAACACGAACACATTCACTTTATTGTTTCTGTTGTAGTTTTTTTTTTAACCATCTAACATTTGGTAAAGGTTTTCGAGTATATCATTATACTGAAATAAATGCCATAAGACAGGACAGCATTGTGTTAGCTGATAAGACTTTGTTACAAAACTGAGCAAAGAAAGCAAAATGAGGGTGCTTTCATGCAGTTCAGCTCTGGCACGGGGTGGGGGGGGAAAGGAACTGTAATCATATCTAATTAGTGTTAAAATAATGTTTCCCTTTGAAATGTTTAATTAGCTCTGTTTTATTACATAAACATTCTTGATGGAGAGCACACTGTAGAGCTTGAAGACTCTGATGAGTTAAATGGTGCAAAGTGTTCTTGCACCCTGTGTGGAGCAGAACCTGACCAGGAGTGGCTGTTGTTTGCAGATGTCTGGACCACTGGGGAAACCATGATGCTTGCTCCAAGCAGCAGGCTGTCATTTCAACCTTTGTTGCTTCCACCAAGCCTCCCATTGTGCTTTCAATTTAACAGCATCACAAGCAGACAAAGAAATTTCTTACAATTTGCCCTTCAGTTCAGAGACGAATCCTATTTAAACTTGTCTAACCTCTCATAACATATTAGTTATTGTTGCCAGCCTGCGTGTGTCCTCTGGCAATGAGCTACTCATTCTAGGAGAAGGAGGGGGTGCCCTTCATTTTGATAAAGCAAGACCAGATTTACTGGCACACTTACAGGACGCTTGTCTCAAGATTGCAGCAAATTTAATTAACCTTATTACAAATATGGTTTTCTTGATGATTACATCACAATTTGGTATTACTTTGCCTACTGCTGTTTCAAAGTAATATGTGCTTTCTAAAATAGTTTTCTAGAAAAGTCCAGGGTATTGGAATAAGTAAATTTATCCTAGTCATGATCTGTCCTATCTATAATCCTGTTCTCTCAAACACGTAAGTCGTCAACATCTTCTTCCCTGGATCCCTGTGACCTTACCTCTGTTACACACTTCACTGAAATAATGGTGAGAAGTAACTTTACATTGGAACTTAAGTGATTCTGTGACAGTAAACATACATAAATGTTCTGGTGTGGAAATCGATGCCAGACTAATTGCTGTCCTAAATTCTTACCAAAGAGATGATCCTGGTCTGTGAAAAGTACAACAGGATTTTATCACTTTCCAAGTGCTGTCAAACCTTTAACAAATAAAATGTTCTCACTTGAATACACGCACATATACACACACGCACCCCATTCAATATATGTTTATCTTCAAAATACCTTTGTCTCTCCAGTCCCTGAGAGCCCCTGTTACTCTCTAGAAGTAAATTAGAGTTTGGGAAGGAGCATTCAATCTCTCAGTCCATCAGTCTAACCCTCAGCACATGACCAGAACCAGTGTAAGCACCACCTCCAATCTAATGTGCTTTCCTACGTGCAAAAAGCTTGTTGAGAGTCCTCTTTCTTTAGGAGATTTTGAGGTATCTAGAAGACCAGTATTACCCGACACAATAACAACTCTCAAGGTTTCTTGTGAATACAATCTATTCAGGTGTTCTCTTTTTTTTTTTTTTGAGTTGGAGTCTCACTCTATCACCCAGACTGGAGTGCAGTGGCCGCTCCCGGCCACCGCAGCCTCGACCCGCTGGGCTCCGGCGATCCTTCCGCCTCAGCCTTCCAAGTAGCTGGAACTACAGGCACACGCTACCACGCCCGGCTCATTTTGATTTATTGTAGAAATGCGGTCTCACCAAGTTGCCCAGGCGGGTCTCGAACCCGCGGGCTCAGGCAATCCACTCACCTCAGCCTCCCAAAGGCGCAGGATTACAGGCTGAGCCACTGAGCCCGGCTTGCAGGTGTTCTTTTGTTGATATTCATTACTGGCCTTAGGAAAAGTCTGTGAAGTTATTTGTAAGCCCTTTATGGCTATCCAGATCTAGGTCGCTTGACTTTATTTGGTGGTCAGAGGTAGAAGGCATAATAAGCCCTATCTAGTGCCTATTACTGACTATTATAAAGTTTCATTCCAAATAGATGGCTTTGGCTGGCAGGAGGAAGATATATGAGTATTGCAAAGGCTCACTGAACAACAAAGGACTGTAAAGTGTCAATATGCCCTCTTCATTGCTATACGGAAAGGTTTAATCCTAAAAGTCTGGTTCACATCCTTTCAAAAAGAGTGAAAGAGAAAAGTTTGTAAACAAGTTAGGTGTCCAACAATCAGGGAATTAACCTAATAGCTCATTCAATGGAATGTTTAGAAGGCATTAAAAAAGATTTATGAAGAGCTTCTAACAACAGAACAATGCTTATGATTTCATTTTCAGTGAAAAGGGTGGAATACAAAAGTGTACATACAAGATATAAAGAATAAAATGTTTGGATAGAAAAAAACATTTAAAATGGTGGAGTAAAGAGCATTTTTGTTTCTCTTCTTTCATATGTCCTAATTTTCATAACATAATAATATAGTTAGTATATGACATTGCTATAATTACTAATAAAATAGTGATTATGCATTGTTTTATATTGAAAATTGGACATAAACTTTATTTTGAAAAATTTTAAAACATCAGAAGATAGTTGTAGAAGTAAATCATGCCTTTTAATCAGGAATAAAGTCACAATCCATTATTGAATAAACACTTTGAGAATATTTCCTTTATTATTTTTACTTGCCCCTCTTGTCTTTGCTGAGAACTTCAAACTAAACATGAATGAGTATATCCTCTTTGAGAACAGGTATCATTGAACTCTAAGCACAACTCAGAGGAGTCTCCTCACAGTGAAGATCCTCTATAAAAATTTGAATAATGACTATAACAGACACTCTTGATACATATTATTTTTAGGAGTTTCTTACAAACAAATTACACGTATATCAACATATGCAAGAGATGAGAATTTAGTCTGCCATACCTTATTGATAGTAGGGGGAATCGAAAAAAAATTCATAATTTCTAGGACATACGAAAAATATTCCCATTTAATATTTTTCTTCCCTTATTATTTGCTTGTTGAAGTATTCTGAGTACTTCAAAAGTTTCCAAACTTCATTATCATACTATTTTTTTTTGTTGTATTGCTTCCCTGATGTTGCTTGTATGACATGAATTGTTTTGAAAACACCCTCCACCCCCAAAACTTGCTGCTATGAAAAACTTTTGGGTTCAGAAGTGCATAAAGCAAAACTAACAGTCTAGGGCTATGGTCTGTCCATGTGGTGGCCTCCATGCTGAAAAACTTTTTTCCCATGTACCATGATAAGTCCTCTTCCTTTAAACTATGAACAAGATGTTCACTTAGGTTGACAAACAGCTGTCAAAAACAAAACATAAAGTATTGTGAATGAATTCAATCCAGTCTCTTCTTAATACTTAGCTAAGCTATGCTAACAAAATGAGACTTGTAAGTGGCTGTGAAGAGAAAATAAGTGGTAAAACATGGAACAGTTTAAGGAAGGAGGGCGGGCCTAGATATGGGCATCTGGGTGGTAGCTCCAAGGTATTAGGTCCTTGAAAGTAAAGGAGGTGAGAGTAGATGTAGAAAGCCAGGTAACAATACAACAAAGGCAGATGCTTATATTTTTACATGCTATTTTTGGACACGATTGGTGCTTGGACCAGATGCCCCCTTAGTGGTTCTGAGCAACTCCCAGTTTCTGTGGGCTTTGTCTCTCCCACTTGGCACTGTGAACTTTCTTCTATGTACAAA
Source organism: Cephalopachus bancanus (assembly GCA_027257055.1). Classification (NCBI taxonomy): domain Eukaryota; kingdom Metazoa; phylum Chordata; class Mammalia; order Primates; family Tarsiidae; genus Cephalopachus; species Cephalopachus bancanus. The sequence goes on along the minus strand of JAPVLO010000009.1, from coordinate 6,776,660 downwards.
TTAGGCTACTGGAACCTCTTCCACTGCAGGAGCAGAGAGCTGGAAGTGCCTGGGAATGTGTATTTCACAGCCTTGTCAGGCTCTGTCGGCTTATAGCCAAAGACTGCTTGGGGGGGACAATGTAAAAGCTCAACTCCCTTACCTTGAGTGCTAAAAACTCTGAGGTGTAAATTATATTTCACAGCTCCCCTTGAGACTAGGTCAAGTCTTCAAAATCATACTCAGCTTGGTTTGTGATGGTTCCTGTCCTGCTTCCCCAGCCCTTACTGGTCTCTCCTGGGATCACTTCCTTAATAAATAACTTGCACATGAATCTTTGTCTAAGGGTCTGCTTCTGTAGACCCTACAATTCTATAATTCTACAAATAGGTATCAGAAAGCAGGACTTGTTACCATTTTACCTTCCTTCTCATCTTCATTTTCTGTTCCTTCTACCTTCCTGGATTCATTCTTCCCCAATATCAGTTTCTAGGACTTATAATAGATCAATATTTTTAATGTTTATTTTCTGTATATATTAAAATAGTTGTACCCAGTGTAATTCTAGCAGAACTTAACATTTAACAAAATATGATACAATTACTTTATGTATTCATGTATTTTATCACAAGAATAATTAATTATAAATCTCATTTTTCCCAAGGACGGTGGTAAATGACTTCAACAACTGACTTCTTGAAAAAACAGCTGTCCATTACAAAATAAATCTAGAATTCTAAAGGTATTAACACATTGTTTCTCTAGAATTAAAAATCTATTCAAGGAATTGTTCGTTGAGTAGGCCAAATTTGTGAGAAAATGTCTTTTTGTAAATAATGGTGTTTTATCACTGAAATAAACAGTATGATGAACTGAGAGGTGTGCATGGCATGACAAGAATATCCAGTTTCCCTGTAGTGTTCCATGTTATAGGACATATTTTATGCTTGTCCATGATGACTAAACTTTTTTCTGTTTAACATTCAGTACTTCTCTTTGATTAGTCTAATGACATTTTACTTTTCTTCTCATTTCCAATTTTTATCCTGTGTTCGCTTTCCATTTTCATTGTAGTGGAGTTTTATTTCAGCTTCATAATCTATTTGATCTACATTTTTACTTCATTAGCATTTCTATGGTATCTTGGCATTCTCATACATAGTTAAGCATTTTAAACTTCTTAAAATGTATAAATATTTGATTAAGTAAATATAAATTCAAAACATTAAAATTCCTCATTGAGCTAAATTAATGCTCAGAATTGTATATGATTATTATAACATTCAAATATTGCACTAAGTTCAAAATAGGTGAAATATGTTTAACACTACGCTCTGTAGAAATTACAAGCATAATTAAAACAATAATTAAGCAAATGCACAGAAATAAATACAACTCTTGTAGTCCCAACTTATTTCTCACCTTTCAGCGTCAACAGGTATAATTTATTAATCTCTAAATGGTTAATACTTTTCCACTGGGGCAACATAACTAAATGTTTTAAATAGGTATCTAAATGGGATTTGGTAAGATACACTGCAGATACAGTTCATAATAGCTATCGTTATCCTGTGGGCAAATGTACTCTGAGTTTCAACAACTGCTTTGCAAATGAATTCTTGTTAGACAACCGGTCCTGATAGAAACATAATAGTCACTGCCTTCCTATTATGTAGAAAAATAAATTAGTCAGCGAAGTCATTTCCCTTGATCCCATCTGTCATGTTAAGTAAAGCACCAATATTTTACCACATTAATATACATATATAACCCAAGAACAATAAATAGGGTAATAACATGGCAATGTACATGGTCTTCTGCCTCCATGAAGCAGAGTTTGCCTTTTATTCTCCTTTTACACTTCATTTGTCTCTAATCTTTACATTAATCCTGAGTGTTCCAAAATAAGATAGTAATTGTAATTTTTTTTAGTGTTTACTAATTCAGAATACCTTATTTATTTTACTTTTTTTTCTTTAAAAGAAGAGTTTTTAAGACTCAGGTTAGAGGTGAGCTAGTTATTAAAGTAAAGGCAGTTTCTACCAAGGTCAGTTTTATCAAAAGAAAAATTCAACACATTTAGAAAACCAAAACCTTTCAAATGATTTTACTAAATTAATTAGCATGTAGGTCATACTAACACTCCCATAAAAGGGGGCAAGGCAGTGGAAAAGGCAGCATATCATTTCACTGCTGTACATAATAGTTAATGCAATAAAAACGTTTATTTAATGAAACAAAAATCCTTGATCTTCCTGGCATTGACAAACCATTAGTACTACATTTTAAAATTTGAGAATTTTATTCTTCCCAGGGAAACATTTTATAAAATAAATAAGACTGAATTATTGTTGCTCAAGAGGTCATAGAAATAATCCACAGTTATACAAATGAATATATATATTTAAAATATATTGATTTTATAGAAATTCATCTATATATTTGTAACTTTTGTGGTAGATCAAATCACACTAATCTTTATGCTATGAAATGTAGCTTTGAGGTGTGGTTAATAGTTTAATGAGAGAACTTTTTAGACATACTTTCAAATGGGTTTTGTCCCTTTGATGCAGTCTTCTAGAAAACAGCAAACTTATCCCAATAAATCCATTGCTCAAACTCTTTCCGGAATTGTCTTTTAGAAACTGCAACATAGTCTTTGAGGTATATCTCAATATACAAAACTCCACTGAAGGCATATGTGTTTTGAGATAATCAAAAGTCATTTTGAGTCCATTTTTGTCTATTAAATTAGTTGAGAACATGTGGTTAACATCTGATTAAATTTTGAGATGTTCTTATCAAATAATGAAGCACTGAAGCTGTTTTCTTCTACAGCTTTAAAATTATTTTGAAATTAAAGACAAGATAATTATTTTCAAAACTATTTTAAACAGTAACCTACAAGGACCAAAGCAATCATTTTGAAAAACACATTCATGTGGAGAGATATGATGTGTTTGGGCATGAAATCATTCTCAGGTATATCATAGGAACTTGGTAAACGATTGTTTTCATTCATTATATCTGATTCCCTGACTTCTCTACAAGTCTTGATTTTATTCACTCACTCTTCTATCCATCTATACATTTAACCATTCATTCATTTATTCATCTAACATTAGTGAACTATTACAATGTGCCAGGATAAATTCAAAGGCCCAAGATAAATAAAACATAGTCCCTGCTTCTCTTTTGTGTTTGTGGATTTTTTTCCATAAAAATTAGAAATTCAACTCTGTTCTTGAATAGAAAAATGCTTAAAATAATTTGAATCTTGAGAAAAACATTTATTTTGTAACAAAATCTATTCTAAGAGAAAATATTCAATAAATTTACTAACTTTGAGATCTTGTGTTTTCCCTTTACTGTCAACAACTAGAGTAACCTGTCACTTGGTTTTGAAACTCAGTAAATTCTCCCCGATGAACTCATTATCCATCAATTAGGCATAGAAATGACTTAATCACCCAGAATCTCATTAACTGAATTCGCAACCACATATTAGTCTCTAACCCTAACTTTAGAAGATAGCATATGATAAAACAAATTTATATTATCATCTTAATTTTAAGGAACAAGTTCCAGAGAATATTCTGGGATCAGTATTATTCAACCTAACACTACTCATTCAACATGCATATCTCAGTAATTGACAAGGTAAATAATTATGCAGAAACATGATGCTAACAGACTGCAAAGATCTGCAATCCTTATGGATGTAACATTATTCAGAATACTGTACTTGGACAGTATTCCGGTATATTCTCCCCAGTGTTTTCAACAACAACAGATAACGGGAAAAATATTTTTAACCAGGATATGCCTTTAGGCAAAGCTTCCTATTCCCATGTATCCAATAATTAAAGTTTGAAAGCAAATAACCATTACCTCTAGAAAAGTACAAGCAAAGTCTACTAATTATTGTGGTACACTTAACTCTCTCGATCAAGAGGCAAAAATTAAACATCTTAGCCTTCAGTTTTACATGCTACTATTTTCTCTGTTATGAAGATCATAAAATGATAAAATTGTCAAAGGTAATTTTGTCTAAGAAAGAGGTTGGTAAATTTTAGACAAAAAATGAATACACAAAAAATTCCTTAAATGGAGTTAGACATGTTAATTTTTTTTTTTTTTTTTTTTTTTTAGTTGGAGTCTCACTCTGTCGCCCAGACTGGAGTGCAGTGGCTGCTCCCGGTCACCGCAGCCTTGACCTGCTGGGCTCCGGCAATCCTTCCGCCTCAAAGTTTTATTCCTACTTGAAAGAAAGTGATGGACTTCAAGACAACCTCCAAAGGGTCTTTTCTAGGTTGTCTTGAATCTTCCACTTTATTTGCCATATAATCTTGGCCCAACAAGTTACTTCTCACTGAATCTTAGTTGCTGTGACAATAAAATAGAATAATATAAAGTACCTCCTACATTGTCTAGCAGTCTTATAAATCCCACTCTCCATTAAATATTTGAAGATAGCTACTATATCCAGCAGAAATGTCACATGGGTCATGTTCCACAGGTCAGCTTTCAAGTATACAAAGTTTTTAAGCTCTGAATATACCCACAGGATTTGTTTACTAGAGCAGAGAGTATAAATATCTAGAGGGTCAGAGCCAAGGCCAGTATGTTTACTATTAATGAACGCTAGCTAAAGAGACTATATAAGAATAGTTGGATAAAAATCCATTAAAAATAATATTATAAAATTCAAGAGATGAGAATTTTGAATGGTTGGATACACCCAACAGAATCAAACATTGCAAAGAGGAAAAAGAGAGCAATTACTAAAAATATTTTATTGAATTTGACGACTTAGAAAGCCATTGCTCATAATAACTCAAATTTTCAACCTAAAGATTGACAAAAATTAAGAAACAACACACAGCTTTTTTTTTAAGTGAAAATTGCAATGTATTGGAATAAATAACGGTAATGTGTGCTCTTACGCCGCCCTAACTGGTGCTCATTTTGCAGGTCAGTTGCTTTTCTTGGGAGCAGCATGGTCAAGAGAACAAAGAGCAACTCTCGGCTTTCAGCTTGGAGGAAGAGGAGCTCAGGCTGCCAGAACTGACTAGCCCTCCTGACTGTCCGAGGCAAGGCCCTGTGGCTTCCTTGGGAAGCTCTGCCACCCCACTCCCCACTCCCCCATCCTCACCCCAACAGACAATTGGAGTCCTGGGGCCAGCCGGGTCTGCAACTACAATCCTGCCCTGTGATATTAGCAAGGGGGCAGGGAGGCTTGGCCTGACCGTGGGAAGAGGCTCAACCTTGGAGGCGCAGAGCTGATCTGGCCTGCGCCTGATAAAGGTTGTGTAAATAAAGGTGCCAAGTAAAGGGCGGGGCGGAGCACAAGGTTGCCAAGAGCGCGAGCGTCGCTGGGCTGCCATTATGGTTCGGGCTGCCATTGTGATTTGGGCTGCAGTAAAGGTTCTGGCTGCCTCAAAGCCTTGGCTCCAGCTCAGGGCGCTGTGCCGGCACCCACTGATTTGGGTCACTGTGTCCCCAACCTTCGCACATCATGTCACCTTTGTGCCTCTTGGCCCTGCCGCTTCTCACGTGGCAGCCCTTGTGGCTGATGATCCCTGTGGCTCAGCCTCCGGAGGGCGCCCAGGCCCCCATCCCGCTGAGTTTCCGCCTTCTGGGGCGCATGAAGTCCTGGTTCTTGCGCTCCTCCAATCTCCCACCCTCGGATCTCCCACCCATATTGCCCCATGTGCTTTCACCCCAACCAACCCTGGGAGCTCTGACAACCCGGATCCTCTGCTTCCTCCGAGATGTTGGACCCACCTCAGGCGTGAACTGGAACTTTGGGTCCTTCGCCCTCGGAGCCAGATCAGGTTGCTGTTACGCTTCAGGATCTGAACCAGCTGACTCGGCAGGAAAGACTCCCATAGGCTGTTTCCATGCGAGCTCTGCTTCCTCTACCCAAAAATAGGATTGAAGACTTGGGTCTGAATTGGGCTGCAGACCACCAGGCTTTTGAAATACGCGTTCCACCTCTGGACAGTCAGAGTTCAAAAGCAGCAAAGTTAATCGTTTCTCTAAAGAACCTGGGGAAAGACCTGGCTCAGCATCAGAGGCTTGCCAAGGTGGTGGTTGGAACACCACACTAATTTGCATCTAAACCTCAAGCACATCATTTGCAGGACGATTATTTAGATACAAGTATGGACACCCTTTATCATGGCAGCCCCCCTCTGGAGCTCCAGAATGCCGGTGAGTCTGCAGGGCACCATGAGCAAACTGAACTTTCTTACTCCCAGCTGGAGGCTCAAGCTCAAAATCTGGAGACTCCCAAGGAGACCTAATCACAGTTGTCAACGAGGGTCCAGAGAACAGGAAAATTCACACTTTGCTCTTCAGAATGTTAACTGGAGCCATACAGTATTAAATAACAAGAGCTCCAAAATGTATATATATGCTTTCCTAAGAATTCCAAATTCAAGAAGTGCCTACCCCCCCCCAAATTAAAACTCTATAAACAATTTATGGATAAAAAAATAAGATTTTGAAGAAAAATGTATGACTAATGTGAGAAATTAATAGAAATCATTGGTAAGGAAACTGCTGGATAATGCTGAAGATACTTTATTCCTTCAAGAATATTGGCAGCAAACAAGAAAAAAAATAAGTAGAGGAGATATTTTTTAAAAACCCTGAACCTGGGTTGGGCACTGCAATTTTTTGACAGTAATTAAGTTATTAAAAATCCTACTGGGATTCAAGAGCTTTTGACATGTTTCTCCATTGTGTTTTTATAGAAAGCGATACAATAGACTAGAACCTCTTTAGCAAACAGATCAGGTACTCCAAAATCTCTAGCTAACCCAGTGATATACAAAGGTTGAGGATGCTTCTAGATTAACAAGCTACGGCATATTATTTAAGCACACTTATCTAGTTGTATCCAAAATTATCTTCATAGTTGTACAAATGCAATGACTCTTAAACAACAAGTTTGATATAGTGGTTGATAGAGAAGACAGTGTTCAGTTGTTGAAGACTTTTTGGTCAAAATTATTCACACCAGATTTCCCCCAAATGAATCCCTCTATCTAAATGCCATACAGCAGACAATGCCAGAAAGTGGTCAAGGGTTCTAAAGTAGTAAAGAGAAATAGTAATGAAGAAAGTGTCTACCAGTTTTCTCAAAGAAACTGCAAATCATCACACTTTGCATTTCTGAATAGGGAAAAGCTGTGGCTTAGAATCTCTTCAGGGCAGAGCCATAACAGTGTGAATATTATCCTTTATCCTTTTGGAAAACAAACTTCACAGCTAACTAGATTTCTGTTAAGAGATATCTTGTTTAGGAAAGAAATCCTTTCCTTCCTTTTTCTCTCAAGGTTATGGGTTACCTATTTTGTCCTGTGGAATTTTGAACAACAAAGATACTTGAAGATCCATTTTCAACAGGTATTTTTTAGTTTCAAAGAGACAAGGAGTCACTGCCTGGTGGGTCATCCACTTCCGACAGAGAAGGGTGACCCAGATGATGGGCACTGATGCCCTCAGCCGCCTTCTTTCAGTAGAATTTGTCTGGCCTTTTTTTGGTTTGTTTCCAATGTAGGTAAATGAGCTCTGCAAATATTAACTGGTGTCAGGCATGCTGTGAGCCTCTTTCTAATGAGGCCCTAAGGATGTAAGCTGGAGGAGCTATTTCAGCTGGTCTAAAGGCAATACCTAACAGTCAGACTTTTAATTTCACTTAAGTGCAAACAGGAGAAGGGTAGTCCTGGAAGGATTTTTAAATATGAAGGAATAAACTCAATCATAGCATAATCCAGTTAATGATACAATAGGGCTTTCAGAAATGACCTAAGGTAAATGATAAAGCAAATAATTAAAAAAAAAATTCCCAAACTAGTTACAGGGTATGAAGAAGGCCTATTATTTTGAAGTACTCTGTTGCAGACACATCTGCATTTATCTTAGTAAACAGTAGGCCTTCTGATCCAGGTTCTGGGAGGTAGCCATATGACAATGATCTTGGTGCCAGACCTACTTGCAGATGCTGCATTAAAGAAGATCAAACTTCAGTAAAGTTCTTTTTGTCTACTTATCACAATTCTGCATCTGGGCCTTCTCCTACATTTTAATTCTCTCTTTTTGGTATTAATTCTGAGTTTTATCCTACAGTCTATGCCTTGTAGATTCATGTCAACACTATCTGGTTTGGGTTATAAGAGCACGTTGCATTTAAAATTGTTTTTCTAAATGGCTTCAAAGAGTGTAAAAACAGCAAGGGCATGGAACTTCAGAATGATTTTTTCATAATTATGATGAATCTCTTCTGAAAAATTAGCAGCAGCCAATAAAAAGATGGAAATAATTATCTTTTCGTTAACCTCTTGTTCAGTGATATGCTGTCTTCTATATTATCCCTGCTTTTAAAAACATATGTGTGGGTCTCTCTCTCTCTCTCTCTCTCTGGCTTCATTTATTTCTTTATATCTCTATTTCTCCCTATCTCTCTCCAAATCTCTATCTATATCCCCAGGCAGAGAAAAGCAGCAATTTATGAAAGTGTCAAAGATGGCAGAATCATTCATTGAGATAAAATTATTTCAGTAGAAGAGAAATAATATAGTAGAAATTAAATTGTATAATATATGTTATGGGTTATTTGAGTGTTTATTATAAAAATATCATATATATTTGTCCATGAGGCAACCAGTCCTCCTCTACTGATGCTCTCAAAGAACGATCTCTAGTGAAGAAATTTTTTATAAGTTTGTACCTTTCACTCCATTCTCTTCAATGAGTCCCCTGACACACAATAATATCATATTCTATGACACAGAACACACTTGCTGTTATGAGATAGAAGTAAAACCCATCAGTGGCAATTGTAGTTGAAGTTTTATTGTTCAAATATGCACACTTCAGAGTGTATAAACTTAAAGCTTCTTCCTTAAATTACTGTCAAGTCTAAACATTATAATAATATATGTTTTCTTTTTTAATTAAAAAAGCTCCAGTATACATATACATACATAATTTCTCACTCCTAGGCATATAATATTCACTTTTGAAACCAAAATGATCACTTAACTTATTTACCAAAGAGAAGAATAGTAATGTTATCTACTTAACTGTATGCCCTATGAAACTATGTTAAAGGATAATATTCTAAATTAGATCATCTGCCCAATTGCTAATTATTCTGAGTGTCCATGAGTGGAAACAAGTACTTAATTCATACCAAATCACTATCAATGTGCTAATTAGCAGGCCACTACTTCTTCTGTGTGTCTATAGAATTTATGACAAGAAAGTGAAAACTGGGGAAATAGATGGGTGAATATTTAAGGATTAATTTCCACCTATGTTACTTTCAAACTGTTTCATTTCTCTACTTTTCTGTTTTAAGTTAGGAATTATTGGTAAAAAGTAGTTAATATATAATTTGTTCAATTGCCTTCAAAAAATAATTATTTTCTATGATGTAATTTTATTGTTAATATTGAAAGACACTAAGAGTAGTTTGTTCTAATTATTTTACAAGTAAGTAGATATTTTTGAATATCATATTTCTTAAAATCCAGAGTGTAACTAAGCAGTATAAAGCTTTCTTTAAGGCCACCTTCCAGTACCGAAGAAACTGAATGCATTTCTAGATATCGTGTAACACCCTTTGCTTTCATCATTTATTTATAATGAGTACATAAACATAGTAACATTCACATTTTCAAAATGATATTTCAAAAGCATTTTAGAGACACAGATAATATTTGCATTAATTCTGACAGGTAAATAACATTTATTATTAAATGGTATGATTATCATATGTTCCCATGACTAAATATAATCATTTTTTTCAATATAAGAAACAATTGTTGAGAGCCTAGTATGTACAAAGCATGGAATTATGGGCTTACTGGGCTTATAAAATGAACACACACAATTCCTGTCCTGAAGAAGCTTAAAACTAAGATAGTTTATTTGCATTTAGAAATCCCACAAATATCATAAAAATTCCCATTTTATAGCTGGACTCGGTGGCTCAGCCTGTAATCCCAGCACTTTGGGAGGCCAAGATGAGTAGATTGCCTGAGCCCGCGGGTTCGAGACCCGCCTGGGCAACTTGGCGAGACCTCATCTCTACAATAAATAAAAAAAAATCAGCCAGGCGTGGTAGTGCGCGCCTGTAGTTCCAGCTACTTGGAAGGCTGAGGCGAAAGGATCACCAGAGCCCAGCAGGTCGAGGCTGTGGTGGCCGGGAGCGGCCACTGCACTCCAGTCTGGGAGACAGAGTGAGACTCCAACTCAAAAAAAAAAAAAAATTCCCATTTTATTTCTGAAATCACATTCCATATCATAGACTATTCTGGACAATTTAGATTTACTAGTCTAATGGATTCTAATATTGCTCTTAGAAATTCAATGCACTCATTTTCACTGTTTTTATTCTAATGGATCAAAATAGCTGTAAGTAAAAATATATGTGACACTTCTGTTGCATAGTTTATGATTTATGAAGAAAGACAACATAACCATATTTCTTAAAGTCTTAAAAAAATGTATAAGCACATTGAATGACCAGAATTTTGAAGGGCATTCCAGGGAGACAGAAACACATGGGAAAAGATTTGTGGGTTGATGTGGCTAGAGTCTGGAACAGCCAAAGGTGAAGAAGGGAAGAGAAAGAAGAGAAGAGGTGGTTGGCAAAAATAGTTAAGGGGGTAGTAGAAATCTTCATTGGTTAAGTCAATCTTCATTGACTTAACCAATGAAGATTTCTGAATCCATGCTAATGAGTTTAGATTTAATCTAAAAATTAAAAGAAGCCACCAAAGGATTTTAAAGAAAGCAGAGACATAACCATATGTAGGATTGAGAAGATCTGACAAACACCGTAGAGAATGTTTTGGAGAACAAGACTAGAAGCAGGAAGACATTTAAGGAGATGATGGTACAGTAACCCAGGAAAAAAAACAGTAGGGTAAATGAAGTGGGGCAGGGAGAAGAGATGTGGGAGAAGGACTCAGTTGGAAAGGAATTTAGGAAGAAGAGGACTAAAATTTTAATACACTGGATGTGGGGGAAGGGTGGTGAGTTGGGAATGACAACCAGGTTTTGGCCTAAGTGTAATTTTTAAGTAAGAAATGGAAAATACAAGAGGAAGAGTAACTTTTTAATGTGTTTTTTCACAGAAGAGGGAGAGGGTAATATGGAATAATGAATTGTCTGAGACATGTTACGTTTGAGTTGTCTGTGAGATATCCAAGTGAAGATGTTCAGCCGGCCAATGAATATACAGGCCTGCTGTTCAAGAGAGAAGTGTGAGGTGGAAATATAAATGTGTGTGTCATTAGCATATAAGTTGATAAATGAAATCTTGAATGTGAATGAGATTCTCAGGAAGTACAGAGTAACACAAAGACAGTATGAGAGAGCATTAAAGCAACTGTGACTCTCTACATTTTCTAAGCCTTCTCCTAATGATAAGATTATCTAAATTTTGATTATTTTATCATGACTCATTCACCATTACCTATAGTACCTCTTATTTTTCATTGATATTTGCTGGTGATTTCAAAACTCAATTATATATTTTTGTTTCTTTTCATTTTATTCCATTTATTATCACTCCAAACCATGTTTTTAAGACATATGCATGCTATTACACATAGAGAGAGTTCATTTTAACTAACCACATTGTCTGACTGCATGAACTTTGTTTACTTTTTCTTCCTTTGGATAACATTAGCTGATTTCTACTTTTTGGCTACCAAAAACAATTTTACAAGTGAATGTCCTTGAACTCATCTCTTTGGGCACATAAGCAAAGTGTTTTATGAGGATATTTACTTGGAACTGAAATGGTTTGACTTTTAGATGTGCCCATCCTAATGATTTCAGGAGAATGGGAAATGATGTAGAGGGTTACAGAGTGAATACAAAAAAGGAAATGCGCTTCTGAAGAAATTAATATCTAAGCTGTAATATTTATTTACTTGCTAGCTATTATTAACACTTTTTTACTTTTTCTTTCTAAGCCAAATTTTGTTTATTTAGTTCTTCTCCGTGTAATATGAGGACAAAAATTGACTTTATTATTTCCCAAATGATATTCTATCTTTAGGAAGATAACAATAGTTGTATGATTTTTAAAAAGAAAATCATGGTGAAATAAATTTGGGATATGGTACATCATATGTGTCTTTCTTACAGTATTAAAATGTATATGAAATAATTAAAAGTTCTAGGGATTGTTATTTAAGTTTGTTTAACCCAGTCTTTGGCAAACTTATTTTACCTAGGAACCTTTTCCAAATACACCTATTAACAATTTATAGAACCAGTGGCCTGTGGAGCAGGTTGGAAGAGATAAGCTGAACTCAGTATTCACTGCTCAGCTGATAAAATCCTCAGAAGTAGCACTGTGATTTCTGCTGGCCCTCTGGACTTGCCCCTGGTAATATGATGTTAACATTTCTCCTACCATAATTTCCCTGACTCTCCGCCACACTCTGAGACATTTAGTTGAGAATATATGGGAAAGGTAAATGATTTCTATTTCTCCACAACCAATCTTAAGTGGCTCTGCAGAAGGTACACGTTTCTTTGTTCTGCTACTCACTGACGTTTGTTATTCTCAATATTTATTTTGCCTGATCAACTCCAGCTATCGAGATCATTGTTTTACTTAACATTCATACAGTGCTTACTAGATGTCAGCACTATTTTCTTTATGATTGCAAATTCCCTTAACCCCCCTAAAAGATTCTAATTATCCCCACTTTGCAGAATGGTAAGTTGAGAATCAGGGGGATAAAAGGAGGCAGTGGAGCCAGGGTTCAAATTCAGGCATTTGCTGGCTCCTCAATGTTCTTAACTGCCATCTGCCTCCCACAGGCAAAGCCCACGATTTCCTTCTCTCAGAAGAAAGGGATGTTCCTTGTATTGGCATCACTTCCTTTCTGTATTCTGGTAATGTATATATAGGAAAAGTAATTGACAAGAATAATTGAGTCTAAACTTATAGAATTAAACTATCCCTCTGTGGGGAAATTCTAGATTGATTCAGAATTGTGTTAACCTAATCACCAGCACATTTTATTTTCTATTGTAGTAAATAATAACAAAGATAGGTTTTATTATGTCTCTCTTCTACCAAATGTGTGTCATAGCCATTTATAAACCCATTTGGTGCTATTCTTATCCTTGAGTTTTGTTTATTTGCTTTTTAAAATACATTGCATTGTCTTACTTTAAAAAAAATCTTCAATAAAAATAATTGCAAGGAAGTAGGGAAAAGATCAATGACCTGTAATTTATATTTCAATAGAGATACTAAAATAAGCTGCTTTTATTTTTTATTTATTTTAGAGGATGGTTTTAAAGCCTTCTTTTGACAGCTACTACAACCCTATACTAAAGCAAGAAGTCCTTGGAAAAAAATCTCACTCTCCCAAAATATCAATAAAATGAGCAAGAAAAATTAGCTTCACAGCAGGCCACTTTAATGAGACACAGAAGCAAATTGAACAAGGCAGATAATATGACGCCTTTTGGAATATAATAGAGAATAGAATTAGTAAGTATAAAAGAAGTCCCATCATTGTGCAAATCGAACTCCCAGGGTGGGAGGAAAATCTTATAGATCTATAAAAGATGGGCAGGCAGATCTGTACCTACAGCTTCTGAGGATTCTATCCTGTGTATGTATATGAATACAAATGTGTATAGGAATACAAATGTGTCCACATATATTATTCTATGCAAAGCCTAGTATGCTATCATTATCATGAGCAACAGCAAATAAACGTTATCACTATAACCTGAATTTCCATGAAAAAAATAGGGTATGTGTAGCTTTTGAATGTAATTGTATTATTTCCTGAGTAGACCAATCAACTTTCAAAAACACATAACTACATTTTACAGGAAAGTGAAGTGATTCTCACAGTGAATAGCAAGAACCATATAAAAGTTAAGAATCTTTCAGGATTAGAAGGTCCTTCTCAAGTAAATAAAAGTCATTTTTATTATGACAGACATAAAGGTCACCAACATTTGCTATAGCCTCACTTGAAGAAAACAAGATACTGACTTATAAATGCATTATTAAAAACTTTATACACCTAATAGAGACATCTTATAGGAAACTTTATGAGACATGTTTTGAAAGTCTCTAGGAAGAAAAAACTCACTTCAAATAATTACTGTCAGAATTCATCATCAACTTTAAGACAGGTCACGAAGACACTGAGCTATGACTTTAAAGATTCAAGCTGTTATAGCAAATTCTCAATTCAAATTGGCTCCTCAGAGATAGCTTTAGTGATACTTCAAGAAAAACCATTGTACCCAACAGTTTCACTTGTGTACTGTCTTCATGGTGTTTACAGAGCATTAGCATCTTCCTACACAATGCATTTAGTGTTGATATAAACATAGTTTTGGTTCCTTCCCTCATTCATTCATTCAACATTTATTTTATAGCACTAGGTTAGAGACAGAAAGTTAGACAAGACATGAGAAGTTTGTTTTTGTTTTTGTTTTTTGAGTTGGAGTCTCACTCCATTGCCCAGGCTGGAGTGTGTGGCATGCTCACAGGCACCGTAGCCTCAACCTGCTGGGCTCCGGCAATCCTTCCACCTCAGCCTTCCAAGTAGTCGGAACTACTGTCACGTGCTACCACATTCAGCTAATTTTTTACTCATTGTAGAGACAAGATCTCACCAAGTTGCCCAGGCCGGTCTCGAAGCTGTGGGCTCAGGCAATCCACTCAACTCGGCCTCCCAAAGTGCTGTGATTACAGGCTGAACCACCGAGCCCAGCCTTCATGAGAAGTATTAAAAAAGTAATAGCTCTGTGGTTAGAAGGACCTAGACTAGGATGCCAAATGATTCTGCATAATGGTAGCCTGGGATGACCTATTACCCTCAAGGACTTTGGGGGTCTTTTAGCCCTTTGTTTATATAAATTTCATAATAGATATGTAGTAAGCTATCAATTGGACTAAACTATGCTATGCTGCCATTACCCCACCACTCCCAACACTGTGCAGTCTAATACACATCCGCTACGTGGAGATCTGAAAGAATGAGCTCATCAGGTGTATATTTGCCTGAACCACAAAGGGTATCCTGGGAGAAAACAGTAACAGAGGCTCATAAACTAAGTGTAAGGACAATGAATTTTTTCAGAGGAGAGTGGCACTTTTAAGTATTGCAGGTTATATGGCTTAAGATGGTTTCCTGACCCTACAATTTCTCTCAGGTGCTTGTGTCAGAGTCATGGGGAAAGGGAAAGACCAAAATGAAATAAAAGAACTGTTTCGCAACATTCATGGGAAACACTAAAATCTCAAGGCAGTTTTCTTCTGCAGTCCATGCAACAAGACAGGAGCTTATGCCACACTTGCAAGGTGATCTTAGAGTGGCAGGCGACATTTTTGCTTTAATCAACGCAAAAAAGGAGAAACAGGGTAAACACTACATGATAAGTCAGGTGCCATGCTTGTGAGTACATGTGAAACACACTGGCAGGTGGGAAGAAGTCAGGAGGGAGGAGTGGGAGTCACTGCTTTTCCAGATAAGGAAAATCTTTCTTTACCCTCAGACATGAACAGCAACAGGAGATGTAGATTTAAAACATACCTGAGGACCCCTGTCATGTGTGTTCCACATGCTTCAGGTGTTATTCTCAGCCCACTGCAAACCAGGTCTGCCCATGCATGTATACATTTGAATTTGAGCAATAAACTTGAAAACCAATAAAGATTTATAGCACTTAATTTGCATTTATACAAAATAGTTTCATGATACGTAAATTATCTCATGCATTATGAATACGTATGGCAGAAATACTCTTCCTTCCCAATTATAAAAAATAATGGAATCTGGCTTCCAGTAGGGTAGTTCAAGTGATGCTGTGATTCAGAGGACATAGCATATGGTGGTGCCACTCATTAGAAGCCTTTGTCAAGCCACTGCATCCACACTACTTTATCTAAAACATCATCTTGAATTCATGTAGTATTTGGGGATAATTGCCCCTCCCCAAGCCCCATAACCAAAAAAATGTGGCTTGGCAAATAGCTGTCTCACTAAAGCACCATTTCCAGTTCTACTTGGTCTTATGGGGTTCAAGAACACAGTGGTCCTAGGTAGGCTCGGTTGTTCAACTAGGGTGCTATAGAAACAGGACAAAATTGAAACTTGACACAGTTTATTCCTCAAATATTTTACTGCAAGCCTTTCTCTCTTGCCTAAAATATATTTTTAGGCAACCCTCTAGACTGATTTTGGTTTTTTTTTCTTTTGTTTGATCAGACAATAGGTAGTTTTAAAAATGTTGACTCTGATTTGCTCAGCATTTTATGAGGCAATAGAGAAAAACAAGTAAGATACAGAGTCCATTTTCAAATGCGCTCTCTGAGGGTGACAATCACATAAGGCAATTATAATACTGGGTGTTTAGCAGGAGATGCTGTATAGGATGCTTCAGAAGCACATTTTAAAAGGGACTCCTGACACTCTCACTGAGGGGGAAAGTTTCCATTTTGACAGAGAAAGTGGTATTAAGTTGAGTCTTGAATTTGGATCAGAGTTTATGAGGTCTTCTTGAGCGAAAGAGAAATCCAAGCCAAAAAAAAAAAAAACAGAATGTGCATAGATGCGACAGACCATGGGAACATGACATTCCGAGGAAAGCGGAATAATGCACTATGGCTGAAAAACTCGTGAGTGTGTGTGTGTGTGTGTGTGTGCGCGCGCATGCGGTATGGTGTAGTGTAAGCAGGTTTAGCTGTTGGAAGTAGGAACACATTCCAGGCCCCAAACTAAACTTGCATTTAATAAGCCCGAGAGAGTCCCGGAAGAACTTCAAACAAGGAAATCACAGGCTAACATTTCCATTTAGATAGTTTCAGTTTGGATCAGAGGAGCTGAAGAAGGAAGTCAGTGAGAAGTACGGTTCACAGAAACAGGCAAGGGGTCTACTTCTGGCAGAAAAGAGAAAAATATCAGAGGAAAAAGCAGAACCACTCAGGAGGTTACTGTCCCTTCTGTGAAGAGAATGTGAAATTTTAAACATCAGAAATTTCTATTCAAATACGTTAGAAAGAAGCAAATAGGTCCAATAAAGTATAGTTAATTACGCTGTAAAAGTAAAGTTTTCTCAAGAGAATGAGAAATAGCATCAATTCCTGGAGATAGGGCTCCTAAATCTTTATTATTATACCCTCAACAGGACTTTATTAAAAGCATCCTAGGAATCTTTTCATAAAATTTAGGTGCTTCCAGTTGAAGTCTCACTTTCTATTTTCATTTCCTATAGCAAAAATTCCAGAAGCTAAAAATAAGGTTTACTGGGAAGAGGGAGTGGGCAAAACAAGAGAACGCTCTGTGAAGTTGAATCTCAAAAGATGGATTCACAGTATTCACAGTACTAGCCCGGTGCTGTCTCTCCTCTCCTTTACCTCAACTAACCCGTTGCACCATCCCGCCCTCTTGCACATGTGTACACTTGAGTTTTGAGCCATAAATCTTGCAAAGTCTGTCAACTGACAGCCTAATAGCATGAAAGGAGTATCTGCAAACAAGATGGTTTCGAGCCATTGCTTATGACCCTGAACAAATCAGGGCCTGGTTCCCTTTGCAGTTTGGAGTCTCTCCTTTAATCACTTAACTGGGCAGATTGATGTGACACTTAAGAAATAAACTAAGAGGTCTCTATTTTCCAGCTATCTGCTGGTCTCATTTGCTCTTTCCCTAATAGTTAAGTTGGACTTGTCATATTTTGAGACCTAATCAATGCATAAATGAGGGGCAACTGATAATCTGGCCTTTTCTCCTGGTATTATTCACAAGGAAGGCAACCTTTTCCAGCTTTCTACCTGGTAATCATTGAGGAGTATTCAAATAACAACATGGTGAGGTTAAGGGCTAAGGCAGTGGTTATCAATCTTGGCTGCATAGGAAAAAAAATCACCTGTGGAGTTCTGTGGTGGTTGGGGGGTCGAGTATTTTAATATTTTAATACAAATGCTTGGGCCCTAAACCAAACCTAATAAATCAGAATTTCTGGGTGTGAGGCCCAGGCATTTTTATAGACATCCACTGTAATTCTGACGTTCGGTCATAGTTAGAAATAAGAAGTTATTCCAGATATCCATCCAGGTTCTACCAGCTGTGGAAACCATTGATTCATAAAGAAAAGTTTCCCTAGAGAATCATGCAAAAGTGCAGATTCTTGGAAGCCACCAAGGCCTACTGAATCAGAATCTTGACAAACTTCTTTTAAGTGAATTTTCGATTCACCACCTTTTGAGAATCACTGTAAAAGGGTTACAAATAGCTGCTTTGTTTTCTTACTATGTCAACTCTAGCAGATGTGATCACTACTTGGGGAGACAGAAAGAGTCTGGGAGATCTCACTGAGACCATACCAATTACTATTCCAGATATTAACAAGGAAGGAGATTGAAAACACACACACACACACACACACACACACACACACACACACACCACAATAAAGAGGAAATAAATATGTTTCCGGTCTTAAGAAAAGACACACTACTCAGTGGATAAAGTAATCAGTAAGCACTATGTGAATAAGATAACAGTATAACAGAAAGAAAAGTGCAGAAACGGGAAGCAATGAAGTCAGTCTTTTTGATAAGTCATACTTCTGGAAGGACATGTGCAGAGACTAAGAGCTACTTTTGGTTATGAAGGATTCTTTGACAGGCCCCACCTAAAAGCCCAAAAGTATACTGCACAGTTGTCCGAAAACTACACGAAGGATGCAAATATCTTCAACATTTGTTAGTTATATTTAGAATCATACTTTAAATGCTTTACATGGCAATTAAATAAAGTTATACATTCCTCCTCTTCACCTCATATTTTGTATTCTTGGTGTCTTTTTTGTTAAGTTCCTTCTTTCATGTCACAGGAACACTTTTCCAGCAGTTTTGCACTTAGTATTTTCAGTTCATCTACAATGATTGTATAATATTTAAATGGGGAACCCCACAAAAGGGAAAAGTAACCCAAAACTGAAATAAAACTAGAACATACCAAAAGGATACAATGGAGATTCGGGGTGATAGTGTTTTTATGGGAGCAGTACTCTACTCCGCTTCGGAGTACTCAGAAACTCTGTTACCACAAGAGTAGAGAAACCATCAGTTTCCTGCACTGCAAGCACAGTGCATGCACACTGGAGGCAAAGGTGTAAGTCTTTCACACACACACACACACACACACACACACACACACACACACACACACAAACACACGTATCCATGGACTATAAAATGCAACTATAGTCTATAAAATAAACTACATATATATTGTGTACGTCATATATATAAGTGTGCGTGTGTGTGTGTGTGTTCTTCACATTCGCTCTCTTCATCTCTAGTGGGCACTATTTGAAAGCACAAGACTTGTGGAGCTACCATGAAAGATGCCCACTACCTTAGGCCAGAATATGGACTGTAAAGTATGTAAAGAAAATAATGAATGGGTGTGGTCACAAATATTATCTATTGAATACACTAAAAATAAAAATAATTTTACAGCCAGGCTTGGTGGCTCACACCTGTAATCTCAGCTCTTTGGGAGGCTGGGGTGAGAGGAGGGCTTGAGCCCAGGAGCTTGAGACCAGCTTGAGCAACAGAGCAAGACCTCAGCTCCACACATACACACACATACACACACACACACACACAAGTCAACATGATTGCACACAGCTGTAGTCTCAGCTACTAGAGAGGCTGAGGCAGAAGGATCACCTGAGCCCAGGAGTCAAGGCTGCAGTGAACTGTGATCATGATACTAAACTCTAGCCCTCCAGCCTGGGTGACAAAGTGAGACCCCAACTCAAAAAAAAATTTCATTAGAGACGGCTTCTCTGAAGTCACAGGTCTTCTAACCAGTAACCTCTGTTTTCTCACCTTGAACAGCTTGACCTGGGCAATGACCCCTTTATCATAAAGTTAGCTGATTTCTCTTTTAAAGATAAGATCCACCAGACTCCATTAAAAACAATCCCAATAGACTCCTAAGACAAGCAAAAATTTAGATAAAAAAACAAATTGAAAAGTGGAAAAAGCACATTTACTGTGGAAAGCACACATACTTAAATCTTCAAAGATGAGTGGAGAGAAACTTACAGTAGTGTATGTTAAATATCATTTAAATATATAGTGCTTTGTCTTAAGAAATAATCGGCCTGGTCTGACTGTCATCACACTCTGCTGGGGCTTAAGGAGCCCACTAAAATAGGCAAGTTTCCTACCACATGATTGCATAGCTACTGCAAATGAATGAATAGTCTGTGGCCCAAGGACTAAAGAGGATTTGAATTTAAATTTAAAGAGGATTTGAATATAAATAAAGGTCTACATCCAAGTTCCTCATTGCAGTGAGTCTTTTCCTGGTCCCACATACAGTATTCTTACATACATTGCATAAGGGAAGGAGATAGGATGAAGAAGTGGGAGTCTAAGGGAATCTTGACCTTATGGGGTTTCCCATATTTTTACCTGCCTATCCCTCTTAAAATTCTGAAAAGTGCCTTTTTTCCTTGTACTTGGAGTTGCAGTTTTAGGCTACAGACAGACAGTTAATTTCTAGCGACTATTTGTCAACTAACAGACCAAATTGTGTCATTCTTGGATGTGATCATTTACAGTACTTCATGCTACATTTAGAGCAGCCAGGCTTTTTTTTTTTAAATCTCATCAACTTGGTTTAGATTTGATGACTAATTGGAATAGTCACCGAACACTTCTTTGTCTAATGCTGGGTTGTGTTCAAAGTGCATCTTAGACAAAGGTAAGTAGCAATAACAACCAGCATTTATTAGGCCTTTCAGTGAACTAAGAGCTAATTACCATTATCTCATTTATTCTTCTCACTAAGATTATTAGGAAGGTGCCATTACGATTCTTTTTTTTTTTTAGCTGAAGAAAGTGAAGTAATGTGCAGGGTAGGTAACTTGCTTAAGGTCCCATAGCTGACTAATAATTGTTAGAGCCCGACTTCAGACCCAAGCAATTTAGTTCTGAAGATCCCTTCTAACCACTGCATTGTTATGTCTTATCTAGAAATTACAGTCAGAAAAATCATAATACAGACCCAAGAAAATCCTAAATGTGATATTTTGCTACATTCATTGTGCTACTTTATGGTGAATGTCTAAACAGAGTATCATGGGCACGAGTGTCAGAATAATCTAGAAATATATCTTAAAGTTTCCAGAATTTTCTCTCTCACATATTCTACGTTTTGGACAGAAAGCCATGCTATGAGTTTCATATTTAAAGGTTGTTTCTATATTAAAGGTATGAATGGGTTCAACTTTCTCTCTCTTAAGTAGATTCTGTGTGGGGGGGCTTTTTAGATATTGTTCATATGGACAATGTGTACAATTTTAGTTATTCTCTTGGGACAAAAAATTAATAACACTGAGCAGGGTCACTAGGCTCTTGTCAAACCAGTCATTGAGTCTTTCCCTTTCAAAAGATACACTGCTCTAATTGACCCAGGACTATGTTTTAATTTGTGTGTCCCAACGGGACCCCTGCCAGAACATCAGATTAAAACCAATCCTAACTAGCTTTGCCATTTGTTCCATGGATGAACATAGCACTTTAATTTTACAAATGGTGTGTGGTTGCCACCACACTCCAGGACAAGGGCAATAAAACTGAAAACACTACCTTGAAAATTCAGTCATCAGTCAATAGCATTAATTGAGTGTCCATGTGGTTCAGAGCCACAGTAACAAAACATCTTTATTGAAGTCTCAGTTCCAAATATTCAGGGTCATCTTCAGATCCCAAGTCAGGGCAATTTTCTGTTTGGAAAGTATGATTACCAAGTAGAATATTTAAAAAAAAAGAGCTTGATTTTTTAAATTTAAGCATTGCAAATATTTATTTTTACACAGATTCATTTGTACTTCTTTGGACAAATGATCATAAAATGAAGATTTATCAGGAAAAGGAAAAGATAGAGAAGAATTCCCAGATGCAAGAGCCTAGAGAGGTCATTTGAAGGACTGCAGTGAGCTGTTTGACGAATGCTCTGTCTAAAGGCACAGCCAATACTCAGGTTCTGCCTAGAGTTCAATATACAAGCGAGGACTCTGCGTGCCAGAAGATACACTCTTTTCAAGAAAAGTGAGAAATACAGATTTTTATGTGACAGTTACTGATGTTTTAAGTTGGCAATTACTTCAAAGATGATTTTAAAAAACATTGTGTAGGCCAGATTTGGCCCTTTGGTAAAAACTCTTGTGAAAAATATTTAAGATTTTAAAAAACCTTGTTTTCCTTCTTAAAAACCTTTTATAGAAAAGAAAGTTAGGGTGTCCAGCACCTGCTACATACCAGTCATTTTAGCATGGGCTATCATATAAAACAGGATTAATTGTTCCAATTGTGCAGATGGGGAATCTAAATGATAGATTAAGTAATATTCCTATGATCACTCGGCTAGCGTATGCACCCAGGTCTGCCTATCTTCAAAGTCCATGTTTTCCCCACGATACCCATCTTTGACAGGCTCCAGACAAGAACAGAATTTGAGGACAATCTCAAAACATATAACCATCTGAAACAGAATTTAGTAGAAATCAATGTAAAATAGATGAGATTTACTATCTGCAGAAAAAATGACTTCGAGACACAATTAATCAACATATAAATGAAGTCAGGATGTTTCTTACATCCAATTAAATATCTCAAATGTTACAAGAAATCTAAATGATAACTAATGCTAGTTGCTTAAACTGTGAGCTAAATAAATATATAACATTTTAGAGCACTCTTTACAGCACTGAATGATTTTAGAGGACTCTTTATAGAACTGAATGGCACCTAGAAAACCAAAGCACAAAGGAACCAAAGAAGAGTCATTATTTTTTTTGCTAACACTTTCCATGGAGAAGGTGCCCTGATAAGCTACCTTGAAATCTAGTTGAGTACTTGTGATATGTACTTACAATGTTACGACTTGATGGTGGTGCGAAAGTGATATGCATTCAGTAAAAATTGAACTTTGAATTTTGATCTTTTCCAGGAGTAGCAATACATGAACTGATACTCTTTCCAGATGCTGGGCAAAGGGTAGCAAGCCACTGCCCCCCGGTTAGTCCCGTGATCACAAGTGTAAACAACCGAGACCACAGCGCACTGCATTGCCAGCATTTTTCTGGATACTGTGTTTTGTGTTTTGCATTCCCATCATGTCTACAAAACTCCCATCTGTGTCTCCTGCTTCTGGTACAGTATTCAAAAAATTACATGTGAAATTCAACACTTTATTATAAAATAGACTGTGTTAGATGGTTTTGTCTAACTGTGGGCTAATGTAAGTGTTCTAAGCAAAATTTAGGTGGGCTAGGCTACAATGTTTAGTAGGTTAGGCATATTAAATGCACTTATGAATTAGGATATTTTCAATTTACAATGGGTTTATCAGGATTAGTACCATATACATCGAGGAGCATCTGCATTCTCATCAACTTAGTGAGTTTATGAATTAACTCTTCTAGTAAAGAAGAGGGAGTATTAGACTTCATAATCCTATGACATGTTACCTGATGATGTTCATGAAACAATCTTTCAAAACATAGTGGCAGGTGTCCCAAAGGAAACATTTTCTACTGAAGAGATTTCAAGTTGTCTTGGTAATTAAATATAATTAAATATATATATACTTAGTTATATATATATATGTGTATATATATATATATAAAGCTATATATATGTATAACTACTATATATTCTCTCCCTCTCTTTCTTCATATATATATATGTGTGCATATATATATATATAGTATATTGGGCTAACATAAGTTATTCCCAGGGATCCAATCACTCCTAGAAGAACCACTGCAAATAAGTTTCTCAGTCTTTAGCATAAGGACCTATAGTGAGGTACAGACTTTTTCCAGCATCCTATTTAGCCCAGTCTGGAAGTTTACATCCCTTGATAGCAATGGGGTGTGCCCCAAGGCCCTTTTAAAACTGCCATGACTATGCTACTTTAATTCTTTCTCTCAGTCAACATGTCTTTAGGTTTTTTCATCTTTTTCCTTTATCCAAAATATTAGGGAGAATCAATTTAAACTGTATAGAAGTTAAAGCATTACTTTAACTTCTTTAACTAAAGGTTACAAATTATAAACTTTCTTTCATTAAAAAATATATTTAAAATGACATGATTACACATTATACTCCAATGTCACATCATACATGCATTTTCTTATGAGAATTTCAGCTATTTTCATATAGCAAAAGTAAGATAAAGTTAGGTCATTACTATAAGTAACATAACTCCACTGCCATTCTACTCAGCTCACTCAGGGCTCAGAGTAGCATGGCATGGGAAATGTGAATCTGCAGTTTTCTTAGTCTCAGATCTCCTGTGTCTCTCATGGCATGAGCATCTCACCACTAGGGTGATTCTAGTGTTTATAGTGAAATAATTGTCATGTTGCTTCATACTGCATGACTCTCAATACCAGCTGTATACATCCCTTGCTTCTCACCTGAAAAGACAGCAGAATGTTCTGCTGTTGGAGGAAAAACTGGCTGTGTTGCATTGTACTGAGGAACAATATATTGGTCTCAAGTGTAAGACTTACTGGGAGTTTTCAAGAATTCATAATTTCTGATATCCACCTGCAACTTTGGGTTTATGACCTGACTTCCCCATTTGAGCTTGATTCCACAGAAATGCAAATTAGGTAGTGCCTACTTAATTATGGTTCCACTCTCTACTCTCATAGGTTTGATCATCTTGCTCTGTTGCTTAATATTCTGTCAACTAATCCTGCCTCAATTTACATTCACCAAGAGTGACCATGGTAAAACAAATACATCTAAATTAATGATTGTATAGCTTAAAACATAGCTTAATTCAGAAATAACGGCCATGGATTCCCTTCTTATCTCTTATATTGTTCTAATGTAGTAATCTCTACTTACTGTGTGACTATGAGCAAGTTATTTAAACTCCTTATGTCTCAATTTTCTCCTATGTATATGAGGATCATATTATGGCCTGTCTAATAAAGTTGTCCTGACAATTGAATGATATAATACATGTAAAGAACCCAGAAGCATGCCTGGTACATAGCAAGCAATTACAATTGTTATTGTTGCCTTCCATTTTTAAAATATACTGAATGTTATGTTACATTTTAAGAGACAAAAGATGAAAAAGATATGGTCATTACCTTTGGATGCTGAAAATTAAGTGGGAAATAAAAAATAATCAACAACCAAATTTTTTAAATGGCCATCTATATATGCTTTCTTAAAATTCTTCAAATGAGTATGCTTGCAATCCAGTTTTCAGCTCCAAGTGTATGCAATGTAAAACAAACCTAACCTTTCTTTTATTTTGTGGTACTAGATTTGTTTTCTATGAAGTCACTTCTATTTAAAATAAAGTTAGAAGTCAGCTCATAGGTCACAAAACACAACAGATTTTGCAGTCAAATAACTTTCTTTGAATATTGTCCCCCCTTTTAGAGATAATCATTATAAATCAGTGTAAAGAGATTTCAGATGACAATAGAAGGTGACAGTGAACAAATACTTTCTTAAAGGACACGAAGGGCATTAGTAGACCACAGCAAACGTAACTAAAAAATAAGTTATATAATTCAAAGGGGAAAGTTCTTTTTTGCATGCCCTGATTCAAGGAGGTCCGTTTTAAGCTTTGGGCTCTTTAATAACATTAAGCAAGAACACTTAAGTATCTACAAGAAGGACCAACAGCATAAATCAGACATCAGTCCACATATTTCAAGAGCAAAGCTGTAAAGCAAAATGATTTGTGGAAACAACCAAACAGCTCTAATATATTATAGCACTTCTCAGAGAATACTTAAGCATATTAGTTATCCAAATTAGGATTTTGTTGTTGTTGACAGAGCCTAAAAGAAAAATATATGCTATTGATACTTATTTTTTTTTCTTCTCACCTACGATATACTTTCAGTGAAAGCAAAACTTTCTCCAACACACCTTGATGATAGATGACTGATATAAATCTAATTCATTGGAAAAGTCCAAAACATGAATTATTCAAAAAACTCCAAATTTCAAAATAGTTCATTCTTACTGAACTAGTGTCATATTTACAAGCATTATAATTTACATCAAATTATGAACTTTCTCCCACAAAGAAGCTAAGACCCACATCCTAGTATCAAAATCCAATACAATTCAATCACATAGACATTTGGTATTAGTACACATTTTCTAGATTATATATTCTTCGTAGGCCTTATTTAGGCTCGTTTTTTTTCAAGTTCCAATAAAATTATACACTACTCCACTATTGGAAATATCATTTAAAACCTCATTTTCTTTCCATCTTACAAACATCTGATGTTGCCACGATTTTAAAAAGCATATTGAAAGCAGTATGCATGTACAAAGACACCATAATCGGTATGCGTGTGTTTTTTGCATCCATGAATGACTGTAAAGGTTTCCCACAGCTAAGTTTATTGTTCATTGCTATTGTGTTGCCAGTACACCATAAGGAACAGAACTAAGCTATCCTGGCATGTAATTCCTCTGAGTCAGAGTTTCCTCAAGTATGTTGATAGGGTTCTCACTAGAAAGTAGATACCTAATAAGTCATTTTAAATATATAGTGTATCATTTTCTTCGATTGAAAGCAACATATTGAAAAAGTGCTAAATATATATAAGTAAAAAATGTAAGCTTAAACATTTTTTCCAAATAATTCTTACTGAAAGTGCCACATTGTGTTACTGTTTTGATTTTGTTTTTCTAGAGCAAATAAAAAGTTATGATTCCTGAGTCCAATGGTTTCAACATAAAATCTGGAGCCAAATTACAACAGTTTAGTTCCTGATTGCATTGCTTTCTAACTACATGAACTTGGCAAGTGAATTAACTTCTGTGCCTCAGTTTTCTCATCTATAAAAAGTAGATATTGATAGTACCTATCCCACTATTTTTTTATGGGAGTTAGTGAAATTAATGTACATAAATACTCAGAAAGTGCCTGGCACAAATAAATTACTCATTACATTAATTACTATTATTTATTTCACTAACAATATATAATTTCATACTGTCTGTATTGCGTTTGTTCAGAAGTGTTAATTAAACCAGGCAGTCAGCAAATGCCTTAGATTTGATTCTGATTTTCAGCAGGGCCTTTAAAACTAAGATGAAAAATTACTGGATATATAAGTGGACAATTAGACTAACTAAATAACATCTGGAAAAGTTTGTGTCAACCAGGAAGAAATCATTAGTAAAATAAGAGCTCTAACTTTAATTCTATCTTATTTGATGGTATTTTCAACAACAAAACTAAAGTTGGAAAAAAAGTTTTTACAAATATATAGAAAACAAAAATCTTGGAGAAATAACTATTATACTAGATGATAGAATCATTATTTAAAAATATTTCACTCAAAACTAAACAACTAAATTTAAATAATATCAAAAAATGTAAAGATATCAAGATAAGTTCAAACAATCCATGGCATAAGCACAGGATAAAAAGAGAAATGGTTTCATGCAGTTCAGATAAAGTTTGGGTAGACTGTGACTTCGACTGAATAAACATACTATGTCACTTTCAAAATAATTAATGTAAACTTGAGGTGTGTTAATTGGGAGAGTCATCTCAAAATAAAGATGCTAATAGCATCACTATTTCTGTACTGAGTGGAGTACATGCAATGCTTTGATTCTGGATTCTATAGCTTAGGAAAGAACGGGTTGTGGCCGGGCATGGTGGCTCAAGCCTATGATCCCAGCACTTTGGGAAGTGGAGGTGAGTGGAATGCCTGAGCTCAGGGGCTTGAGACCAGCCTGAGCAACATGGTGAGACCTCGTCTCTATAATAAATCAAAAAACTAGCCGGGCTAGTGGCTCATGCCTGTGGTTCCAGCTACCTGGAAGGCTGAGGTGGAAGGATTACCTGAGCCCAGCAGGTCAAGGCTTTGGTGGCCGTTAGCAGCATGCCACTACACTCCAGTCTGGGTGACAGAGTGAGATTTCGACAAAAAAAAAAAAAAAAAAAAGAATGGGTCATAAGGATGGCCACCAGAATAGAGCACAGTCTGGGTGACACATTATCTGGCTGAAGGATCTGGAACAGAAATATTTCAAGTAGCAGTGCCTTCAATCATTTGAAGGATTATCACAGAACAGGATTTATACTTATGCTTTACAGGACCAGAAGGCAAAATTAAAAAGAATTATAGGGAATTAGATTTCTGGCTCAAGATGGGAAAAAATATTCTCACACATAAAGTAGTTTAATGGACTATTTTGTGAAGCATAGAGTTTCTCGTTTCTGGAATGTTCACAAAAATATGTATAATGATTTATCAATTCAATCAATCAATAAACATTTATGGTTTTGCTACTTTTAGCAGAGCAATGTATTAGATCTGGCTTATAAAACAATGAATAAAGAAGGACATCAGCATTTATTAAGTGCTTGCTGCAAGCCTGACACAATTACATTGTCACTCACCCCTATATGAGTATTATATAACCATCTTTACCCTTAACTCTTCTCTATGCTGCCAGAGGGAAATTTACAAAATAAAAACATGCCCATAAAAATCCCCCTCTTAAAAGTATCTAATCACTTCCCATTACTCCTGGAGCAGATCACACTTAACATGGTCTATGCCATCCTGGGTCCCACCTCAACTGCACTCCAGTCATCAGCCTCATTCACAGGTACTTCCCTATGCCATAGTTCCACCAACCACAGAGCTTTTGCACACACTGTTTCCTACACCTGGGGACATTCTTTCCTCCCTTCCTTCCTTGGCTCACTCTTACTTTCCTTCAGATCTCAGCTCAAATGGCTCATTGTTAGAAAGGAAGTTAGGAAACATAAGCTAACTCCCCCAAACTACACAGAATCTATTATATCTCACAGTGTTGTGCATTTCCTCTTCACAACACTTACCACGTGGCAATATTTGTTTGTGTTGCTATTTATTTGATGTATATTCCCATGCTCACACTAGCCTGAAAGTTCTAGAAAGGAGAGACCGTGGTGCTGGGTACAGGCCTCATGCTTTTAATACCACTGCTTTGGGAGGCTTAGGTAGGAGGACTGCCTAAGGCCAGGAGTTCGAAGACCAGTCTGGGCAACATAACAAGATCCATCTTTACATAAAATATTTTTTAAAACTTAGCTGAGCATAGTGGTATGTGCCTGTAGTCCTATACTTAGGATGCTGATGTGGGAGGATCACTTGAGCCCAGAATTTTGAGGCTGCGGGGAGTTATGATCGTGTCATCATACTTCCAACAAGGTGACAGAGTGAGACTCTGCCTTCACAATCCCACACAAGGAAAAACTGTCTGATTTTGTTGGTTTTAGGTGGCAGTGAAGCATATCAGTGATAAGAACAGATTTTGAAGCTAGACAACCTGGGTTTGAATCCCTGTTTTGTTACTTACTACCTGTGTGACCTTCACAAGGGCTTAACTTGTTGGTTCCATAATTTCCTCAGCCATAAAAGAGGGTTAGTTGTAGAATCTATTGTGAGATTACATGAGTTCACACATGTAAAACACTTGGAACAGTGCCTGCTACATGGACATTCCATGATCGATACTATCCAGTATTAATAATCTCTGTCTGCCATTGTATCCCAGAGCTCCACAAGGGTCTGGTACATAGGAACACTTAATAACATTTGTTGAATGGATGAATGATAAAATTGACATGGAGAAATTACAGGAAATGAATTTCAGCTTCACACCTAGGACGGCAAGAGTCCAGAGACTACAGTTTGTGCTGCTTCTTATACTGTGCTCTTAACTAGATAACATCAGAAAAGCAACAACAAAATGTTATGGGAGAATAGAAGAGGGAACCATTAATTTGACTGGGGGAATCAATTAAAATAATCAGGGAGGCGAATTTGAGCTTATCTTTAAGAACAAGTGGGGTATTACCAGGCAGAAATAAAAGTACAAGGCATTATTGGCCAACAAGAAAAAGAAACACCACTAGCAAAGATATTAGGATAGCAAAGTATTTAGGGAACCATGAATAGTATGAAGTGAGTGATGACAGGTAAAAAGGTTAAATGATAAAAGTAGGACTTGACTGAATTGGAGAAGAACCTACATGAATGAAAAGAAATACCAACTCTGTTCCAAAGAAAATTAAAAGTCATCACAGCCTTTGTACAAATCACAATTTTAGGGGTCGTTTGCTTTTTGTAATTGTCATTTAACTTATTTTAGAAGAACTGGATAGTTCACTAGATACAAACAATCGTTTGGACTAATATTGAAATAAATAGTCTAAGGAAGGTAAGATGAGAGCTTTAACTCTGGAATGGCAATGGGACTAGAAAGTAGAAAAGAGAAAGAAAAACTAATTGCCCCCAAACAAGGATTTGGCTGCATTAACCAAGGCACATAAAATAGAATATAGAATACTACGTAGGCATTAAAATGAGATATAGAGAATATTTAATGATATGAAAAGATGTGCATGTT
Source organism: Cephalopachus bancanus (assembly GCA_027257055.1). Classification (NCBI taxonomy): domain Eukaryota; kingdom Metazoa; phylum Chordata; class Mammalia; order Primates; family Tarsiidae; genus Cephalopachus; species Cephalopachus bancanus. Next base: position 6,746,161 of record JAPVLO010000009.1, on the reverse strand, counting down.
CTTAAACCAAAAAAGTAGTCTCGGGGGAAACATTACTTTATGAGTCAGTTTCTATTAAAAATATATATATTATTAATAAACATTATATCTTACACAAATTGCATGGAGATTACATGCCAAAATCTTACTAGTCATTTTCTTTGGTTGACAAAATTAGAATTGTATTTTAAAAACCAGTTTCTTTTTTTCTTTTCTTTCCTCTTGCATTTCTCCAATGAACATGAGATGATTTTGTAAAAAAAAAAAAAAGATAAAATATATCAAAAAAAGTAAAAGTATCAAAAGAAATTCTGGTTAGTAAAATCATCAAAACTCGGAAACTGTTAAACAGAACCATCAGGAAGAAAAGGAAGGGGGAAGATTCCAAAGTGATTTCACACCACCAGGAAGAAGCCATGCCATTGAAATAGAAAAAAACATGGGGACACAATTAACTCCACCTCAAGGATATTCTACCCAGGGCTTTTATTTTGAGGAGATCAGAAGTGCTTAAGTATGCAGTCCAGTAGAAAGACAACTCCAGAGGAACGATTTAATGGTATCATATTTTATTAGCATAATTGATTATCTGAGACTTGGTGATGTCAAATCACCTGGGAAAACAGTGAATGAAATTGCATTCTAACCCACTAAAGTCCTGTGCCTTTTGAGCTACAAACATGATATCTCTTGCTCTCAACTTTAAATTTATTAAATATTTGCAAAAATAATAAGATGCTGACAGCAAGTTAATTTATAGCCAAGAGAATACAGTATCACATTAATGAAAAGCATCAATTTGAAAAAGCACAGATTAAAATACATTTGCTGTATATCTGCATTTTATTTGAGTGTTTTTACAAATTGGGCATTGTGATTTTTTGTTGCCATTTATCTATGTATTAGTTTAAATTTATATGTCTATCCCTGACCTCTCGCCCTTCTTCCAGTTTCATTTTTCTTGCTATCTACAGGACAATTACTTGGACACTCTTTCTCTGAATCTATTATCACCCCTTCCTAGCATGATCTTTGCCAGCTACCCTCCTCATTACCACTTATCCTTGAGGTTGTCTGCTGTTTGTTAATGGAGTCTAGCATTGTCTTTCTGACATGAAAAAAAAATCAACTGTGTCTCAGTCATGTGTCCAAAATTCAATCTCATAGTATATGGGAAGTTACTCCTTGTAGAGTCTTCCATGGCTTAAGGACAAGCCAAGTTTGACTTTAAAATGGTCTATTAATATCATTACTTAGCAACAGAGTTTTCATGTAAAATCTTTTAGAAAAATCTTTACTATAGCAAAAGGAATATGTAACTTCTGCTGTTCTTATAGATTTTAATGGATTTTTAATCTACTGATAGTAGGCTGTAAATTCAAGCTCAAAGGAAACACAAGTGTTACTCAATGGGAAGTTATATTGGATTGCTTACAGAGAATTATAGTTATGATCAAAAGCTGGGAATGAACAAAGGCTGAATGCTTCTCTTCTCTTTCAAGTAATTTAAATGCTTCATTTCTTCTTGTGCATTTTCTAGGCTAGAATTTAAATGAATAAGGCAAAAAGCCAGAGTTAGGTAGCATGAGAACAATAAAAGAAAAGCAAAGTTTTGGAAAAATCCACAAGTGACAAAGAGCTCTCTGAATAATCAATACTATGAGATATTTATACCCCAGCATTGTTAACAGTTTACCCAGTATATTTTTATTTCTTTGCAATAGGAAATGATTTATCTAATATAGATAAATTGTATAGGGAAACAAAATTAGTGAAACAACAATAGTTAAAAGTGAAAAATGAAGGCATTATTCTAAAACAGTGAGTGAATATGTTATAAAGAAGAGGACATTCAAACTGAGCCATTTAAGAGTGGCTAACATTTAGTCTGTGGAAATACAAGAAATGGAAAGTCAAAGGAGAAATCATGAGGAAATCAAGTAACCCCCCCCCAAAAAAAAACAGTAGAAAAATGAAAAATATGGCTAATGGATAATGAATAACAGTTGACTGCAGTGTCAAGGACAAAATACATAGAGTCTTCAATATAAGGCTGAAAGTTTAGATGTCATTCAGTAGGCCATTCAGGGAGCCATTTCTGAGCAGGGGAGCAACAGGACCAGAGCTGTGATTTAGGAAGACTAATCCTTCTGTACTATATACAATGGATTATAGGAAGAAGATTCTGGGAGGCAAGAAAAACTAGGGAAAATATTAACAGAATGTTGCAGGTGAGAGATGACAATGACCCACATATTTTTATCTAGTGAAGTAGATGAGTAGTTGTGGGAAGTAATTTCTAAAAAGGACTTGTTGCAAAATGATATCCCATTAGCTTGTATCATGTTTGAGATCTATTTCACCAGAAAACATTATCTATAATTATCTAAAACGAAGGCCCATCCTAAGTCAGTTACAATATCCCATCTCATTTTTGCTACAATAATTTCCCCCCCATATGAGTCTCTTGTTCATTAACAATTATTGGAAACTTCCTTAATAGTCATGCAATGGTTATTAGAACTTGAACTCTTATGCTAGTACAGACATTCAGCATCCAAAGACTTTTCCTGACTCCTCACAGCGGAAATATTTAATGAAAGGATAACAATCAGGAATCTTCCTGTTCTCCAATATATTAAAGGCCTAAGAGGCAGGGATCCATCCATATTAAATAAACCTTTATTTGTTTTTTAAATCCATAAGTTTGAAATTCTGTGGAATTCTTTTTTTTTAAATAAGACAACTTTTCCCCATATTCAAAAAGTGACAATCAGGATACAAATTGTTTCTTGGAGTGCTATCAATAGGTGGTTTCAAGTATCAGTTTTAACACTGCACCAACCATGAATGTAGTACTAAAACAAATGGATAGTTTCCAAGCAGGCACCCCAAGTAAGTACAGGTATTCTCAAGTTGCATCTAGGTGGTCTCATTCTAAAATCCAGTTCTCTCTCAGTGTAGATCTTCAAACCGAGATCTCTGAATCTGGGGAAAGCAGTGTATGAAAGCCCACACACAGTTCCATAAATAGTTGTTCATTTTTTTAGTCTATAGATTGAAGGTCTTACCCTCAGTCCTCTCATTTCAGTTTTCAAAAAAGTCATATTGTACTTTCTTTCTCATTGGCCCTGTGCACTATTTTCTTCCCATGAAAATTTAATGTGAAGAATTTTATGTATATATGCTTTATAGAATCATAAAATCAAGACATTGCCCAAATATTTAGACATGTTGAGGCAAGTTCCAATATTGAGACACATTCCAAATATTAAGCTTACCAATGGTAGATTACACTACAGTTTTTACAGTAGGGAAAAAAGAGCTTCTGTTTGGCAGAACAAAATGTATGTTAATTCAAAAGAGAAAGTTTAGGCAATGATGTAATTACCTTGCAAGTGTCTATTTTCTTTCAAGTAGGCAATGTGAAACAAAAAATTTCCATGTGTTATCAACTGCCACAATCACAAATGTGTGCTTCTTTTAGACAAGGATGAGAAATTCTGGCGGATACAATGACCAAAATAATCAGCATTGAAAACACAAAGTTAAGCCTCAGCTTCAAGAAACCAAGAATTGTGAAAACACATGACTATTACCAGAAGTTCTTGTACAGGGATAGGATCCACTGAAGAAAGGAGATCTTATATTTTCATTTCCAAATACCAGGATGTCACTTTGGACACATACATATATGTATACAAATGGAGAATACAGGGATTATCTAAACTCTGATTCATAAAATCCTATTGGGAAAAGAGATACCAGAGGCATAAATTCATTCCCACCATGAAGACACAGAATAATTCTTAAGAACCTATATGGAGGTCTCCTATTTTGGAAAGTCCTCTCTGATTCCTCTTTACCTGTGTAATGGAAATATGGCCTGATGGGGAATGGTGGCTTAGACACTCAGGGGATTTTACAAACTACCCAGTCTCTATGAAGTTCCAGTGATAATCAGTGTTATGTGGCACTATAGACATTCTCTGATCTCTATGATTCAGATTGTACTTGGAGCCATTATGGGTAGCAGTAAACTCTTAGATGAGCTTTGTATTTTATCCAAGGTGCCACTGACTAGAGGACAGCCTAATATTTTATGTAACACCAAGAATAAAAAACTCTAGTAATTAAAATATGACAAACTGATTCAAGATGTACCCCAATCTTATATGTTAAAATGTGCTAAAATGTTTCTTAAAATCAATGAATTATGGTATACATTTTTACATAAATTATCGAAACTCCAAGTAAATGGAAGAAAACAGAATGAAATAAGGTAGAAAATAAACTTTTGATTGATATAAAAGTGAAAGTAAGAGAAAAGAGAATGAGAGTCAAGCATATATATATATACATATATATATATTCTCAAGAATGTATAGAAATGCTCTCCCTTTTTAAATATACTTTGAAGAGTTTGTTTGCTTGTTTGTTTTTAGATGGAGTCTCACTCTGTCACCCAGGCTAAAGTGCAGTAGTACGATCATGACCACTGCAACCTTGACCTACTGGGCTTAGGTGATCCTTACGCCTCAGCCTTCTAAGTAACTGGAACTACAGGTGCATGCCACCACGCCTGGCTAATTTTTGATTTATTTTAGAGGTGAGGTCTCAACCATATTGCCCAGGTTTCTCTGGGACCCCTGGGCTCAGGTAATCTTCTCCCCTCTGCCTCCCAAAGTGTAAAGAGGTTTATTCTGAGTCAATATGAGTGAGTGACTGCGACCTGGAGAGAACACAATCCCAAGAAGCCTTGAGTGAGTGGTCCGGACGTGGTTGTTGGGTTACAGTTTGGTTTTATACAGTTTAGGGAGAAAGGAGCTGTGAGCAAATACATATACATTAATATATGGAAGGTACCCATTGGTTCAGCCCAAGAAGTCAGGATAACTTAAAGCAGGGGACTTACAGGTTACAGGTAGATTCAGAGATTCAATTTCTAATTGGTTAAAGGAGTAAAGCTTTCTCTAAAAATTTGGAGTTAGCAAAGAGGAATGTTTAAGACAGAGAAGTCTGTTAACAACATACAGGATCAAAGTGACCCATAAGTGTATGTGACTTAGCCCTTCTCTGGCATGGCCTTAGGTCCTTTTTATAATTTGGTATCTTATTGTCACAAAGAGTTCATTTTGTTACTCTTCTGATCTTTATTTTAACATTAATGCTGGTCAGTTGTTGCACCTAAATTCTGATTTTTTTTTAGGAGACAGGATCTCACTATGTTGCCCAAGCTGGAGGGCAGTGGCTATTCACAGGTGCAATCATGGCACATTACAGCCTCAAGCTCTTGGACTTAAGCAATCCTTCAGCCTCAAATTCAGCCTCCCAAGTAACTGAACTACAGGCACATGCCACAGCTCCTGGCTTTAAATTCTCTCTTTTCTTGCCTTTTGTGAATGAGATAATAGCCTTGAGAAGATCTTAGAGGTAGAAGATCAAAGAGGAGAGTATTGATGAGCTAATTCATTATCTGCCCCCCAAACCAGCCAGACCTCATAGTCCTAGCAGCCAACATCTTGCTTCTCAGCATAGTTTCAGTAATTTTTATGCTTAGCTCCCTTCTTGAGTCTGTACTTCATTTCCACAATTTTTACCTCAGTTCTTCTGTCATCAAGTTCTTAATCTTGATTGAGAATTTAGTCTCCTGGGATAGTCTGCTGCTTCTGCCAAGTCTCCCTGATTTTCAAGGCCAGTTTATCGGTTTGATGGCTGCTTCTATTCATTGAAATGGAGTTTCCAGTCCCTGTGCTCTACCCTGGTTCCCTGGACATGCCCTAGTGTCAACAGCTAGATATGCAGTGCCTGTCTGACAAGATATGTTCCTACTATAAGACCAACTGGTGCTTTGGATGTCTGATCTTCCACATATTGCTAAGATCCACTCCAATGTCTTACTCCTTGTTGGTGATTTTTGCCAATACTCAATTACTAGCCTCTGTTAGTCCCAGCGATAAGTGGGTCCTGATCCTGCCATGTATTCATATTTTCAGATAACTAGGGATGGCAGAGAAGGATTTAAGTCTTTCATTTGTTTATCTTATGTGTCCCAGATATGGTAAAAGGATGAATTAGATAAAAGCAAAACTATCCAGTTTTGGGAAAAGAACATTTCAGAGGCTGTGATGCTGTCCTGGGGAAGATCATAGCTCCATTATATAGAGCCCAGAACATGTTTAATCCCAAGCCAAGATTCCTGGAAAGCTACAAAGAAAAATTTCTAATTAAGGGCTATATGTGAAAAACAATCCAATGAAAGATGAATTATTAGTGAGAAAAGCACTACATTGTAGTTTAGAATTTACTTTACATGGTAAAGTATTTGCTTTCATTTAGTTACAACTGCTTAGTTGAGTAGGTCAAATGGCTTAAGAATCATTTCTATTCACAATGAAAAAATGGAGACAAGGAGGATACACAAGTTATTCATTTAGAAATGACAGAGTTTGTAAGAGCCAGGATTAAACAACAGTTCTTCTGACTCATGGGCTTATGTTTTTCCTACTATACAATGCTGCTGGCGGGGTAGGTTTTAAGGATAATGGATAAAATATATGCTTGGGTTAGAACTAAATTACTTTGAATTTTGTTTTATCATTATTCTCATTGAATAAATAAAGTAACAATAAAACTTTAAAAAATAACTTTCAATCTAGCAGAAATAAAATAGGATAAATACTTGACACGGTGTGGGTTTTTTGGACCAGATAAAGTATCTTCAGGGCTAATTCATCAGATACATTTCTTGTAATATGGTTGGCATGCAATAAATGCTGATTTAATAAAATTTGATCTTTCCGCTTAGTATAAAAATGGCCGTGAGTAAATATCGAATTTAAAACATGATCATCAAAATATTGTTCTTAGAATCAAAGATATATCCTGTTGCCTTACAAATCCAAATTTAAAATGCTTACCAATAGTGAAGAAAGACCGAAATTTATGTTTCCATTAACATGGAAACAAACCATGACATTCTTGGCTTCAAATGGAAGATTACCAGTTTTTGATTCTAAATGAACTCACACTCTTTATAGACTCCTGTGTTCCCACCACATTCCCAGTATCAACAGTTGTTTCTCTGTCCATCTTCTCTGCCCTCCAACCTCTTCCTCAAGGTAAAGGAGAACAGGTGTTCTTGTTCGACACAGCAGTCTATGTTTGCCACCATATTTGTTGCCACCATATTTGTTGCTGCCATAATTTCTTTTCATTTGCCCCTTTATGTGTGTCTCTTAAAGAAAAAAATTAATTTAAAGATGACTGTAAAACTATGGAACCCCAAATTATTAATACAAGCTAAAGTAATATGCATCTGACAAAAGCTCTACTGTTCTAGCATCGCCTAAGAAAGCTTAAAGGCACAAACAGTTTAAAACCAAAGAGAAATGCACACACACAAACACAAAACTACAGCTCCATATAATCAAGCAATGACAATAAAACCCTCAAACAAACAAATAAACAAAAACAGAACCTGCAGGAAGACATTAGGAGGCAGAATGTAATTACCCGAGTTGGAAACTGACCAGGACACTGTGGTTAAAATCCTTCTTACTATAAAGGTTCTGAGGAATCTTTAATGACTGCAAATGGCAAGGACCTCATGTCCACACCTCATCTGAAAGATGATGACAACCAGCAGTAAGTCCTCCCTGCCACTACCCAGGGATTGGAGTCAATCCTGATTCAGAGAATAAAGGGCCACCTACAGAAATTGCTAGTAACATTTACTATCTTTGGCTGCCTTTGCAAACATGAAGGAAATTATTTAAATATCTCAAGTATTATGGCTACATTTTAATAGAAATACATAATGATATCATTCTTCATCTCTATAAAGAATTAAAAGTTAATGACATGCACTTTCTTTGAGCAAAAATTATTAAATCCTGGTCTTCAGCTAATATTGAGTAATGAATATGCACATACCAGTGAGGTATTAAATGGCTATTGTTTAATCTATGTATGCTTACTATCACGCTAACTTATTTTAGTCTTTTATATTTTTTAAGAAACTGACTCAAGTGCAATAATTAAAATACATTACAGTAGTGCAAGTGAAATTTGGAACACTGCCAACGTTTTCAAGACTTATAATTTTCTTTTTCAGAGGAAAAAGTAGTTTTGACATCTTTGGGCAAAACAGTCACTAACAGTTACTTACAATTTCAGGAAAATCACTGTTTTAATCATGACCTTTCAGTTGTCCTTGATTGAAAAAAATTGGCCACCTACAGAAATAATTCTGTTGGGCCCTCATCCCTCTACTGATTGATGGCCTCATGTGGCTCTACATGTTCCCAATTATAAATAAAACTATATAAAAGTGGCAGAGCTTAGCTTCCATCTAACAAGATGAGAATAAAACAGTTATAAAAGACAATAAAAGGGACTTTCTTTAAGTGACATCTTTCCCATGTACCTGTATCAAAATCAGATGGTACATTTTTCTCTGATTAAATGTGTATTCTTTTGGTCACTATTCGCTGCAACCATTAATTTAGCATCCATTGTGTAAAGGGCACTGTATTATACTCTGTTGGGGGTGATGGAAAGTGGATAAAGCAGCTTCTGTATTTAGAGAACTTATTATCTGATAAAATATTCAACCTGCTAATATATAATAAATATGGAATCCATATGCACAACTTTGAGATGTCTGTGTACACACACACACACACACACACACACACACACACATGATAAAAACTGGATTTGGTTAAATGCTTTAATATAAAAATGTATATTTATACTTGAGAACAACATATTTATGTATCTACACTTTTATAAATATATGTATATTTTGTCACACCAGAGAACCTTTGGAAAAAATATTAGAAGTCTTAAAGTGTTAGCCCATGAGCTTTTCAATGGAAGTAAAACAAAGACTCATCCCTCTAGTGAAAGGTTTCCCACCTACTGTACAAGCAACAAAAATAGAGCTGGCATTCAGGACTCCATTAGAAGTTTATTGAAGCTCTGTGAGGTTGGAAAGCTTTTAGGAGTTCAGCATAAATCATTCAATACAACAAAAAAAAAAGAGAGAGAGAGAGAGAGAGAGACTTAAAAAGATTCTCCCTTTGTATTCAATTTCTATGAGTGATCTCCAATTTATAACCTTTTGTTTAACCCAGAAATTGAATTAATCAATACAATCATCTTTTGGAAATCCCTTTTGTAAACGATAGTAGTTCATAGACAAGAAAGAAAGATTGAGATTCCTTAGATAGTAAACTTGATGGCACGGTTCAGTTATATTGAAGGGTTGGCATTAGAAATGGGCATGGCACAGACTCCAATACTGTGTTTTGAGGATTTACAAAAATTAAGTGATCCTTATTTCCTACAACACAAAGCAATTATCCACTAGTTGCAGTCTAAAATAAATTGTTTCACAAAAAAAAACACTAGAAAAATATTTATAGGATCGGTTCATGAATACTAATGAAAAACATTATCACATGAAATTCTATACTAAGTCATCTATTTAAAACAAACTCACATTTCTGGAAATCATCAAATTCTTCATAGTCATCAATTTTTAAAAATTCAGCTCACTTTCTACCGCTGAAAAAATTTTAGTAATGTTCTAAGTTCATGATTTTAACATAAAAACTAAGAGGGAACTGAGGCAATTTTTCAGCTAATTTAGGCCCAAACAATACTTTCACATGAAATGGCCAAGTTTTTTGAGCAAAAGACTTTTTATATTAATTATCTTTATCCTACATATCCTTTGTGCATATAAAATTCTTTGGAAAATTTAGCATTAAAAAATGGAAAGAGAAGAACTTAACACACCTGCCTAATTACAATAAAAAACAATTACTAAAATAAAACAGGAAGTTCTGAACCTATGTGATTCAAACTCCATGTCTCTCTAGTCTATATCCACTGATTGCCCAAATCTCTACTGGAGCCAAATCAAATTTGAGAAGAATATACAGAATTTTATGAATCTGAAAAGTCTGTAAATTCTTGTTCAAAAGAAATTAAGCCAACATCCTCAATCTACTAGAAAATACACTGATTAGAAGGATTTATTAAGGACAACCTAACACTCCCCCCCAAATGTCCTAACTGCTTACATATTCTTCATACATAAAGCCATCAATAAGTATTTTTGTGGTTTGTGCCCAGTTTTGTGCTATCTGCTGTGAACTACACTGGTCTTATACATAAACTAGTTGAAGATCAATTTGGGATCAAAATGATATTATATCCATGGTGTGATAAAACACTATGTACAAAAATAGAACAAGATTGAGTTAGCATTGCATTATAAATCCTGTGAATTATTCTATTGTCATATACATATATAAACGTATATATGCATATATAATGTATTTTATATATGACAGCATTTCCTAAATGGAGAAACTGGGGTAGCAGAAAAGATAAAGTATTTTTTTCAAAGGGGGTCAATCAGATTAAAGAAAAAAACCTCACACACTTTATATTTTACTGCAGCCAATCCTCTTTCACTGCTTAAATGTACCTTTCTTGTTTATATTCAAACATTAGTAGATGATGGAATAAATAAGTTCATGGGATTTTAGCCTCTTGAAGTTAAAAGCATACTGCTTCCTGCAGATAATATTCTGATTAGCAATTTTTGTTTCATCAGGTTTGAAGGGGAAAATGTACAACTCAGAATGTCTTATCCTATAGGAAAACATCTCCATCCCAATAATTAACCATTTATTAATTAGCATTTTGGTAGGTAGAGAAAGGGTTAAGTTGACATTTTCTCTAATCTTGGGGGATGGTGCAGTCCCTCATTACCAGTATAATGTAATATGTTCTTAAAAGCAAGCCTGTGCTAAATGTTTACTGAAGATTCTATATAAATATTCTATCACAAGATGAACAACTTTCCGGTCAAGAGACATATACGTGTGTGTGTGTGTGTGTGTGTGTGTGTGTGTGTGTGTGTGTGTGTGTGTAACTGTGAAGGAGACCCTAGATGAAGAAAAATTTATAGTTTATTTTCTTAAAAATCCCCATACCTATTCTTATGCTAAGGCAGGAAAAGGCTCTTGAAGGGGAATTAGGAACTATGGCAGGGAATGCTAACTGGGCTATCCAATATTCCTTTCTTGTCTTTTCCTTGAGAAATAGAATCCTGCGTATAGCAATGAGATGTAAATGGAAGGGGTAGGGGGACGGATTCAGTGAAAATCCTTTAGAAGGGGGGACAGCTCTGACTGTTGGCTCTGTGCTCTTTGTGCTTCTACTTCCTGCCCAGACAAGAGTTAGCATCAGCCTGTGAGAGCCTTACCAGCCCTCGGGCGTTATCATGAGGATGTGCCCTAGTGTGGAGGAAGATAAAGTCAGAAGGAGTCTGGGTCCCTGATAGCCTGGTGGAACAGCTGGCTGGGACTGCATCTGAACCTCTTTGTGTTGTGGAAGAACGACAAACTCCTATCTTGTTCAAACCACTGTCACTAGAGTTGATGTCACTTGAAGCTAAGTACAATTCCTAAGTGCTAGGGACTCAGCTTGGTGTCAGATGAAATCTTGGCCTGCCTGCTTATCATCATGTGCTCCTGGACTCTCTGCATGAACTTGCTTATCTGGGAAATGAGGATAATAGTGATACCCATCTCAAAGGGCTGCTCTGAGAATTCTGATAATTAAACAACATAATCCAACTAACACAAGTAATACAGGGTCTAAGTGTTTCTTAATTATTATTTATTATTATTAATCTTATTGGGTGACTCACACTATAAGAAGACAGCTCATCCATCTTTCAAAATTAAGCAGAAGTTAGGAATAGGATGTAGCACACAGGGAACACAGGGCTTTTACTACAATCACCATCCAAAATGGGAGCAGAAAGAAAATGTTAAAGAGAAGGGGGAGTGAGGAGAAGGGAAGAAGGGGAGAGAGACAGAGAGATGGGGTGGGGGAGAGAGAGAGAGAGAGACAGAGAGACAAAGAGAGAGAATGATGGTGGAGGGAGAGAGAAAGAGACAGAAAAACAAAAGTGAGACAGAGAAAGAGACAGACAGAGAGAGAAAGAGACACAGAGAGAGACAGACAGAGATAGAGAGAAAGAGAGAGAGATGGAGAGACAGAGACACAGAGACAGAGAAAGAGACATAGAGGGAGACAGAGAGGGGTAATTGTTTAAATTTATGACAATAATAAATAATAAAATAAATAAATATAATTAATTAACTTCCACTTGGATAATGATTTGCTATTTTTAAATCAGATCTTCAGGATGTGGTACACACTTCAAATTCCTCTTTTTCATAACATTTAAACCAATTCTCTAGTTGTTTATCTGGATCTATTGGTGACTTTTCTATGGGAGTGCTTATATCTACTGTCTTGAAGAATAACAACAACCAATAAACTCCATGTGTAATCATGTGAGCCCAGGAGGGCAGGGTCTGTGTCATTTCGACTTACCATTGAGATCTCTGCATGATGATATAAGAACTAATAACTGATGCATCAATCCTCTTTATTTCATGTACGGTCTTTCTCATTTGGGTCACAAGGACCCAGAGGAAAAAAAAACAACTCCTGTGCTTTTACATATGGGAAATCACTGTTTCTGTGTAGTAGCAAAAGATTTTGAATGTTTTTGGCACATTTGATTTAGAGAGAAGAAAGAGTCATCAGCAAAAGCGGCCTTATATGCTAATAGGAGGGTATTGCCCTTTAACAGGGCAAATCCAGAGTAGAGAGGTTCGGGTGGGGTGGAAAATAATAAAAACCTGGTTATATTTAGGCTCTGAGCCAAAAGAGGACTTGTGACTTGCTTCATGCATGGCACTTAGTGAGACAGCAGCCTTGCAGATATACCACGACAAACTGGCACAGAGAGAAGGAAGTACAGGAGTGACTGCATAGATGACAAGGTCCGAGAGCCCTTTTCGTCCCAATGGTATGAAAGCGAGTTGAGGGAGAGTGCAGACAGTCATATGAGGTCTCACCGAGGGTTGCGATAAGGGATGCACATGTGGGCCACAGCAGGGACGCTGTCTGAGGTCAGGAGACATGCCTTGAGGAATAGATGCCCATGATTAGAGACCATGACAGGACAATTGCACAACTCGTCCATTCAAGATAAGATAGGTGAGGGCTGAAAAGAAGACATCACTTCTCACCTTTACTCTCACCCTTGTACTGTTAACCATATCAATATCTATGTCCCAGCACCAAAATGTCGGAGTAATTACTTTCTGACCCACAATTAAAGCACGCAGCAATTTTCAGTCATAACAGCCAATTCTCTCTGAGTCATACATTGAACCAATTAAACTTAGAATCTCTAAATCTGAACGGATGACTTCTAACGAAAAGGGTGAAAGCTTCTAACCTCAACATCCAATCATATCTCTGTTTGGTAAATCAGGGGGAGAAGTTCAACTGAATGGCTTGGAATAGAGCCCATCCCAGCAGATTGTGCTGGGTAGAAATAACACTAGTCTGTCTAGGTAAGATCAGTGCCAATGGTTCCAACTAAAATTAGAAAAAAGGAGACAGTACCTTGGCTCATGCTTATGTTGGAGACAAGACTCTAACTCCTGCTAAAGCCAAATGATGGCAATTCAATTCCTGCCTGCCAGTTGCAAATCCCTACACTACCACTGCAGTATTATCAAAAGGCATTTGCCATCCAGTGCACCTAACGAGAGAGGTGATTTCTTAGATTAGTCACTTAGTGGGCTAGCAACCCAAGAGCTAGTAACTCAAATGTAAGCATGCATTTACTATGAGAGAAGGTAATTGCCAAAACTATAGGAAGAGGGTTAAAAAGAAAAAAAAAGAATATCAATAGAACTGTATTAATTGAGGTAGATAAATAATATTATTCACTTATTAATCTTAGAGTGAAAAACTGAAAGAAAAATCAAGGGTAGAATGACCCCACTTTTTCCACAAATCATCACCAAAAGACCCACAACACTTCCCATGCATTTCAACAAATATAATTTTGCTTTAATCTCATATGTGTCATAAGGCACCATGCCATAGTGGAAAGAAAACTGGGCTAGGAATCAGGAAATCTGGGTACTTTTTCTGGCTCTGTCACTTATTAACTGTGTAAAATGATGCAAAATTTAACCTCTCTGAGCTTCAGTTCCTCATCTATAAGATCAGAGACTTAGATAAGCATTATCCAGCTCAGATTCTGTACTGTTCTCTCAATCACTGGTGATTAAGTTAAATTATAAATTTTGTATGATCTTTATAACATATCTCTTTTGTTTTTTTTTTGGTTTTTTGAGGTGGAGTCTCACTCAGTCTCCCAGACTGGAGTGCAGTGGCCTCTCCCGGCCACCACAGCCTCGACCCACTGGGCTCTGGCGATCCTTCTGCCTCAGCCTTCCAAGGAGCTGGAACTACAGGCACGCGCTACCATGTCCGGCTAATTTTTTTTGATTTTTTTGTAGAGATGAGGTCTCGCCAAGTTGCCCAGGCGGGTCTCAAACCTGCGGGCTCAGGCAATTCACTCACCTTGGCCTCCCAAAGCATGGGATTACAGGCTGAGCCACCGAGCATATCTTAAGTCTTTCATAAATCTTGGATTTGAAAGTCAAATATATATATATATATATATTTCACACACACACACACACACACACACACACACACACACACACACACACATATTTGTATGATGAAGGTTTCTGGTTCTAATGGTAAAGTATTGCATAATTTTTAAAATGTGATGTATGCTGCCATAGCAATACATGCGCTCATAGATAGAGACAATATTTGCATATCTTTGTGGATACTGTAAACTTGTTGGTAAATGTCAAAGCCATATAAAGACACTGCTATCATTCAAAGTATTTGTCAAAGGAGGGTACTACCTCTGGACAGAAAGATCTTCTCTGATACTTCTCCAAAGTTCCAGAGTAATTCAGAGAGCTAAAACTTTGGGAGTTGTTTCAGGTGCTACATGAGAAAATATAGTCATAACATTCACTTCAAGGTCTCTGCCATATTTTAAAAACATTTTCGTTCCACATAGGTAAGATAATTCTACTATTACCCCTGACTCTACCCCCTGGGTTTTCGAGCAATCCATAGAATTTTATTAAAATTGTCTTTGTGCTCAGAATGCTAACCAATGTTTCAGCAGAACAGTGGAAGTTGGGGCTGTTTCAATCTTCTTTGGATCTGATCTCTTCCATTGGTACCAGAGCTGAAGACAATTTGTAGTATGGTCAAGAGGAAAACCACTTCCTGGCTGTGGGCAGCTCAAGTTCTGGTTTTATATCCTGTACTACCTTTTGCAATTCTGGATGAATTCTACAGTCTCCCTGTGAAATGCTATTAATACTGATGCTCCTTGAGTAACTGTACTTTAAGAGTTATGTATTCCCAAGTCCCATGAAAATATTTCCATTCATATTGTATACTAGTAGGGAAAGAAAATTTATATCTTATCCTGTTTTAAGTCATAGACCCCTTTGAAAATCCAGTGGAATCAATCGATTTGCATCCTTTCCTCGGGGGAAAAGATACACCTGCATGATCTTACTCACAAAAATTTCATGGTATTGTTAGGGAGTTGCCTGATGCTAGAAGAAGGTTCATGAACTCAAGTCAACAACCAGATCTAAAGTGCAAATACTTTCTCTAGTAGTTGTATGATTTGGGAAACTCTGAATCTGAGTTTCCTCATCTACAGAATATAGTCAATGAAGTAAATGTCTCTGCTGACATCCTGCAACTATTTTGAACATGAAAAATGTTTTAACATTACCAATAAGCTGGTGGTAAATAGAAGTTGCAATGGATCCTCTCTTCTAGTCCTTTAATGTTGTCACAAAGTATTAATGAGTACTACCAACTCCTCGCTGTCACCACTGAACTTTGGGAAGTGTAAGTCATCAGACATTGTTTCTAACCTACCCTGGGCCCTTGCAGACTGACTGGTTGCACTGAGGACTTTGCCTCTTACCTTCTTTCTAGTTTTTGTTTGATTTCTAGTCTCTGTACATACAGCCATGGAGCTTAATGTCCTAGCTCTGCTTTCTCTCTTTGGAAATATTTTTATAATATGGAGGTTTACATCTACCAGAATACACATGGTACTTCCTTGGCATTACATCTTGATCTTCACTGAGTGCTTCTTAAAATTATTGGTTTTGGGCTCCATACTTGACATCTCTGCTTTCCTCCATTGGTGTAAATAATTAGAAACTGTATTGCTAGATCATTATTCCTATTTTACTGGCAAATAGACTAGCAAAATATAAAAATATAGTAGTACCCTTGGGGCCTAAACAGAGTGTGACAGAGCCAGTTACTAGTATAAGGCCCAATTCACTGCCACTCCATTACTATTCTTCCTTTCATCCTAGACGCAGTGATATTACCCTCTTATATGCAGCAAACTCCTTTCTTTATGATAATAAAGAAGGATGGATAATACATATATACCTCTTTTTTAAGGCATACATTTTAATTTTTTATTTTTCAATTTAACCATTTCATTTTGAAATAGCTTCAGACGATTAAAAAATTATAAAAATAGAACAGAATTCCCATATATTCTTCACCCAGTCTCCCCACATATCAACATCTTACAGGACCACAATATAATGACAAAAACCAAAACATTAACACTGACACAATACTATTAGCTGATCTATAGCTCCAATTCAAATTTCAACAATTGCCCCACTAATGCCATTTTCCTGGATCATGGGCCAATATTTATTTAGTTGTCATGTATTCTTTGTCTTTTTTCATCCAGGAAAGTTCTTCAATAATCGTTTATTCTTAATGACCTCCACACCTTAAGAGGTTATTTTTCAGGTTATTTTGTAGTATGTCCCTTTTGGGTTTCCTAATATTTCTTCATGATTAAATTCATGCTATGCATTTTTGGCAAGAACATGACAGAAATTACTTTTTATGCCTTTCTCAGTGAATCATATGAGAGGCACATGATGCTGATATGTCTCATTACTGGCGATGTTAACTTTGATCATTTATTTTAGGTGGTGCCTGCCAGGTTTTTCCACTGTAAAGTTACTACTTTCCCTTTTATAATTAATAAGTATTTTGAGAGAAGATACTTTGAAACTAGGTAAATATTCTATTTATTATCATATTTTCATCCACTAATTTAGTATCCATTTGATGATTCTTGCCTGAAACAATTATTACTGTAGCATTTCCCAAATGATGATTTCTATTTCTATCATTCTTTCTGCATTTATTAACTGGTATTCCACTGTTAAAAAAGAGCTTTCCGGTCAGACACAGTGGCTCGTGCCTGTAATCCTAGTACCTTGGGAGGCTGAGGCAGGAGGACTGTTTGAGCCTAGCAATTTGAGACCAGCCTAGACGACATGGTGAGATCGCGTCTCTACAGAAAAGTAAAAAATAAAGAATATTAGCCATGCATGGTGGTGTGTGTCTAGAGTCCCAGCTACTTGGAAGGCTGAGGCAGAAGAATCTCCTGAGCCCAGGAAGTCAAGGTTGCAGTAGCCATGAGCGTGCTCTGGCACTCCAGCCCAGGCAACAGAGTGAGATCCCTGACTCAAAACCAAAAAAAAAGAACTTTTCCCAGTCTAGGCAATATAGTAAGAGCCTGTATCTAAAAAAATAAAAATGAAAAACTTGGCTGGGCATGGTGGTGCCTGTAGTTGTTGCACTCTAGTCTGGATGACAGAATGAGCCTATGGTTAAAAAATAAAAATAAAAAAAGTTTTCTTTCCTTTATTGACTCATTTACTTATTTACTCAGTAACATTTTATAACATCATAGACTATATTGAGTATAACCTATGACTATCATTATTTTCTTGCTCAAATGTCCCAGATTTGGCAATTGGAGCTCCTTCAAGTTGACTTCTGGGTTATTTCAACATGTTTCCATCATTGTTTCATTTCTTCCTTACTTTCTGGGTTCATGAGATGTTCCAGATTTTTATCATGTACTTTCCTGGTTCCAGTCCTGGAATACAAGGATTGTTCATTTCCTTTGCTAAAGAAGGATATTTAGAAACCAAGACCTAAGTACCAAATGTGCTCATCACTATTGGGATGCTATTGCTTCTAGGTCCTCTCAGCCGATAGATAGAGCTAGGAATATATAAATGGACACCCCATTTCCTTATTTGTGTGTCTGTGATTTATAGTTTTCTTGTTGATATCTCAGATTCCAGATCACTACCACAGAGTTTATTGTAGCCCTCTTCCTTTCTTTGACAGTGAGAAAATGGCTGTTATTATCCACAATCCCAGGATACATTTGAAGCAGTTTCAGAAATGCTAAATCTAACACCTGTAAAAAACAGGTCAAAACAGGTTAAGTGTATATGTAGATTTGTTAGATATAACCAGCTTCCTCTCCAAAAGGCTTGTACCAGTTTGCATTCCCATTAGCAATGTATGACACTAAAGTCTGTATTTTTAACCCTCTCCTACGTAATTTTAGCAAGATACCAAGCAGCATTTGAATAGTTAATATTTACCTCCTCTCATTTCCTAATGATATCATCTAGCCATGCTAGTAACAATTATGGAAAAGGCTTACATAAATGTAAAGGAAGAAGAACAGAAAAAATAAGGAGCTGGGGAAAAATCATTCTTGAAGAAAAATAATAGTTGACTTTGATCACAGCAACTCAGGATGAAGCTATACAGCTTAGCATCTTCTCTTTGAAAGTTTACAAATAAAGATTTTGCAGTAATTTTTTCCCATGGTCAGGATTAAGTCCTACCTCTTATGTCTCCAAGATCCATAACTATGTTACACCAAGTAGCAGACAGTACTTGAGTTATCTGCTTAAAGGCCTGTTTTGCATGCAGCTGTTTAGTTTAGTAGTGGAGACCAAATTTATCAACATATCTGTTCCAACTCCTAGCACGACTTTTGACATATACCTGCCCTTGATAAAATCTTGTTAGTAGCTAATTCAAACAAAAATGAACATTTCCTGATTGCTTACTCTGTGGCAGATACCACTATGCCTATTCTACCTATATTGTCCCATTTCATCCTAATGAAAATCATATGAGCCAGGTTTTGTAATGATCCTCATTTTATAGATGAGGAAACAAAGGCTTAAAGAAGACAGATAACATGCCTAAGGTGATAGAACATGGGGGGAAAAAGTTGGAATTTGAGTGGAATTTGAACCGAGGTCTGTCTCTTTCAAAGAGCTTGCTGCTTTGCTTCGCCCGGAAGGCAGTGAGGGACAGAAACCTTTGTACCAACTCTGGCATCCAACTTACATAGGTAAGTTCTCACTCTTTCTACATACAGTAAGGCCAGAGCTAATTCTATATTAATTTAAGGATTTCATGCTAGTGTGTCACTACTAAAAAAGAAAGAAAAGGTGGTGGTTTTAATGGTTTCCAAATAGACTCTTAAAAAGCTTTCTGAGCTTTCTACCTTTTGGCGAACAAAGCTCTGGCTCCTCTGATACACACGCACATTTATTATACCCTTGTGATTGTGGTTTATGTACAAGCATCCTATTAAAAGAGCTTTTAAAAGACTGAAATGTGATTTCCTTTCTGACAGCAAAGGAAAAATAAAAAGATGTTCTTTGCCCTCCTGTTCTAATCTGTGTTTGCAAGTCAAGTCTGCAGTTCCCAGAACTCTATCACCAGCTTGTTACATTTCCATAAATCTGTCCAAGAATACAACACTGTTCACCCAAAAATGTAATATCAACTGTAAAACACATGCACATGATACCTGGATCCAATTTGCCCTCATTTTGTATATAAGTAAAAATAAGCACTGTTTTAACTCTTAGAAATGACAATATCACATTATTTAGATAAGTACCACCAAATCATTATTGAAATTCTGATAGCATTTGCCTTACTGGTAAAAGAAAATTACCTGTAATGCATAGTTTAAATAATTACTTTTAAACAAAAGCTTCTTTTCTGCATTGCTTATTTATCTTTTGAGACCAACTCAGCGGGGCTATGTATTTTATTAAAATTGCCTTCAGACTGCTAATGGCAGGGCGTCTGTTAGCACAGGAAAAGCGATGGCAGTTTGACTCCTATTCCTAATATTGGGAGTTAGTCCAGACACTTAAGAGCCAGAACTCTGCTGTGCATTTGACTATGTTATCAACACTTTACTTGCTAATGATACTAGTGACAGCACTTCAATATGATGGGTCAGACTTAAATAGGAAAGCTTATAATTATGCTTACAGAACCAAAGAAGCCCCCCAACCCCACCTCCCCCCAAAAAATCCCTTTTATCAGCAGATCAGTTGCTGTTAAGCTTCATGACTGGAAATTACTTGGTAAGCTTCTGTTCGATATATTTTTTTCCTTCTCCACCCTCCACCTTGAATGGGGAGCCTCCATCAGCACCTGATATCTACCCGTTCAGAAAATGACAAGTGAAAGCTTTCCTGTGGTGCAACTGTGTGCCAACTACCCAGCAGAAGGTCACACTGATGACTTTCCTGTGGTTTTTATTTTCCCCAGGGAAATCCACAGCCAGGGCTGACTGCTTGCCAAATATGCTGAGTGCCACAAATCAGTAGCGCTAAGAACCCCCCATTCCTCTTGATGGGAAGCAGGAAGCAACTGTGCTGAACACCTGTGTCAGCTCCTGTTCCTGGGGACACCCCGGGCAAGCATTAATTCAGCATACAGGGATAGGGCTCCCTCTTCTAACCAGCACTTCTGTCCAAAAACTTCTCAGTAGTCATATGATAATAGTTATGTTTGGCAGATCTCTATAACATCAGTATGTTTAACTACCGTTAAAGAGATGATTTAAATCATTCGTGAGTTAAATATTTTACTACAAGCATCTAAAGAAAATCATTGTAATAATTCCTTCCTGATATTGTAAAGCTTAAGGCAACATTCTTCATCACCTCCTTTTAGAGCTACCCCAACTAACTTGGAGGAGGGGGAAACTTAGTCTGAGATGTGAGTGGTGTGACTTCATAGACAGAGAAGAGCTAAATCAATCAATTCTTTTCCTATAACTAACCGAGAACACTATGCCAAGTTGAACCAATGAAAATTCTAGTCAATAAATGAAAGAAGAAAAGTCAGGCAATATAAGAGTGCATGTCACAGGTTAAGTCTGAGAATATATGAATTAATAAATAAATGAATACACAATCGTCAATACATCAAAAAAATCCATAATCTAGAAATGATAATATTCTGGTGAGTCAATAAAGCCCGAAGTTAGTATTTACTGTTTGCAGACCACTCAAGAGGGTCTTGTGCCAAAATTAAAAATAAATAAATGAATAAATAAACCTAAGCCTCCTTCAGGACCATACATTTTGAAAAGCAGCAGAACTACAATTCCCACATTATTATTATTTTTTAATTTTCACTATTAACATGTGATCTTCAAGATTCCACATGGCATTCAGTCCCCTGGTCTTCCAAAGTATTTTTTGAGTCTGTATTGCCCTTCTACAGAGGAAGTAACTTTCATCATCAAATTTAAACTCATATGGCTTCATCATCACTTCCCATGCCTGGCTCCAAAATCTCTGGCATGGAATACCGCCTCAATATATCAACATTGGTACCTCAAATATAAAGACTCTCAAAGCAATTCATGCTCCCCAACTAAAAAAAAGAAAAGAAAAAAAGGAATAAATCAGAAAAAAACAAAGAACTACTTTTTCTGATTTCCTATATTTTTTAATTGTGTAAACTTTATTTCAGTGACTAAAGGTTGAAATTCATCTCTTATCACTCTAGGAGGACATCAGGCTCTATAAATTCTGTCTTGAATTTCTGCTTGTATCTGTTGGCAAGTGTTACCACCTTAGTCCTGACTTTCTTAATCTCTTGCTTGATGATTGTATTAGTCTGCTATCTTCCTTTTTACAGCCTCTCTTGCTTCAATCAACCTCATATTAGCATCATATTAATTCACTAATCCAAGGTATAGTCCCAATGATCATCCTACTTTCCTAAAACAAACACAAATTTTCAATGGTTCCCCAAGTCTTGTTGAATTAAGGCAAGTCACTTAGCATAAGATTCAGAGCCCTCTGTGATTTGAACTCAACTTACCTTTGTAGTCTCTAGTCTCCTTTTGTGTCCTTTGTGTTGCATCCAAACTTACTGGAGTCCAAAGAGGCACTTAAGACACCAGAACCTTAAATACATATTTGGCAATCTTCCCTGTGTCCAACATCTCTGCTAGGCAAAATCATAAGCATCCTTAAAGCCAAACTCAAGTACCACCTTGCTTATTTTCTATGAACCCTCAAGGAATGACACTTTGTAGATCTTTGTAGTCTTCATGACATTGTCTCACATTCTAATCATTTGATTGTGGTTCTTCAAACCAAATTTATTCAGCACATGCTGTTAGCAAAGCTCTTTGAAAATGTGTTAGGGATACAACGGAGAGCAAGAGAGGTTCACTTCCTAGTCAAAAGCAAAAGTCAGAGAGTCTTTAAAATAAAATACTGTGTAGATTAGAAAGTCATTCATGAAGTTGAGTGAAACTAAGGACCAAATAAGACAATGATTAAAAAGTACCTTTTGGCTTTAACATGATAAAGGTTACGGATGACCTTAGCAAGATTTGGCATGATAGAAGCTGAAGAGAATTGAGGAGTGAGAGGGGAAAAAGAAAATGACAGCAAGTTAAGAAATTTGTATATGAAGAGTGACAGTTGGAAGAAGAAGTAAAATCAAAGGAAAGTTGTGTATTTATTTGTAGATGGGAAACTTGAGCATGTTTAAATATTGAGCTTCTAGTAAAGTGGGAGAAGGTGAAGATACTGGAGAGGAAAGTCAAAGTTTATAGAATAGGCAGTGGGGATTTAGCACAGGAGGAAAGATTGGTCCTTATGGAAGACAGAAAACCTTCCCCACTGTCTACTGTCTGCAGCAGAAAGTGACAGTAATTATTACAAGCTCAAGAACAGTCTTCTGTGTATGCGATGTTGAGGTAGGCATGTTCTCTCCAAAAAATATTCAAATATAATTTTATTATTTCTTGGTTTAATCATAAAAATGATTCTTATGACTAAAAAGGAAAGAATTTAGAATAAATAAGAATTTTCAGGAAAATGATACCAAATATTTATAAACAAATATTTATATGCACATTTTGTTGCACTAATATCCCAATAGTCAAATAATATAAATCTAAGCATAGATATCCTGATTAGAATTTTAAAATAGTTACTCATGTTTGATTTAAATATCTAAATTTTTCTAACTTAAAAATATTTCAATTTTATTTAGTAAATAAATAAATTTTATTTGGTAAATAGTTATTTAGCAATTATAAACTGTTGCCACAAAATTGCTGGTAGAAGGCACCACCTCTCAAATTCCCTTTTTAATAGTCACTTTGACGCTTCAGGTGATAGGAATGATAATTTTATAAACTCTTCCTACCAATAAGTATGGACATTATCCTCTGTTATTTATATAAAACAATATCCCTTATTGTCTCATTTGTATTATAAACGGTTACTTCTAATGCAGACAACTCTTTATTCAACCATTTTCTATATATCACTTAATAGGTGTACAATGGCTTAACAAATGTAAAGGCACTGCAGAGATAACAACAACATTGCACTTCGCCCCACAGATTGTTTGGTAGGCAAACATCATCAAAGATCCCAAGTAATCTAGCTGGTAAATTTCAGAGCTGCTTCCAAAATTCATGCCCTTTAATCCCTACTAAGTTGTTGTTTTTTTAATTACTCTATGGTTCCTCTTCATAAATAGTCTCATGGATCATGTGATAATTATAATAAAAAATAACATAACTTTTCAAACATCTTCCCTTGCAAATTAAAGATAAAATTCAAGACTTGTTTCTGGACTTATACAAGGCTATGTAGCTTGGATTGAAATTATAAATGCAAACAAATGAGAAATTCAGCTGTGCAAAATAACTAATTGGACACACACAATTTTTAAATATTATATATCATTATCATTAAGGTCTCTATTAAAAAACAATAAGTTATTATACAAAGCCAAAGAACATGATTCAGATTCAAAAGAATTCTTCAAATTAAGAACATGGAAAAGAAAAAGGATAGCTGTACTGTCTAGCATTAGCTCCTTAAACACAATCATCAGTCAATATCCTGATTAGACAATGTTGCTCTAATCATTATTAATTTAAGTCTATTTTTATTAAGAATTTATATTCTGTCTATACAGAGAAATTTTTATAATGCTGTACACAACCTTAAAACATGTGAGCTATCTCATGCCTCTCATCTACTAAAATTTCTTTATTGATTCCCATCTTAGAATAACAATCAAGGTCCCACCACGGTCTACCAGATTCTTTATAACACATCACCTTCCCTACTTTTCATCCCGGATATGTCTGCTCCTTACGCTTTTTCTCCCATAGCCCTTGCCATTACTTCAAAACACCAAGCACACCCTTTATACTTGCTCTTCCCACTGAACATACCTCTTTTCCACCACATATGTAAATGGTTCTCTCTCTTACTCCATTTAGGCCTCTGCTCCATTCTCTCCCTATCAGACAGGCCTTCCCCAGACAGTGTATCTGAAAGAGTTTTTTACTCTTCTCTATTTATCCAGCTTTATTTTTCTTCTTAGTACATATCCTCATTGACATATATAACACAGTTTTCACTTTATGCTTTTTCCCACTAAATTGGAAGCTTTAGGAGAGTAGGAAGTTTCCTTGTATGGATGAATAAATAAATAAATTAATGAATAATAATATTTTTATTTCACCCAGCTAAATAAAAAACTTTTCCAGGGAGATATGCTAAAAAAAATCTTAAAAGTTCTTGATTTCTCTGAATATTAGTGCAATCCAAAGTGAAGTATTAGTGGCAATTGCATTCTTTATAAACTGGTAAATTTGTAAGAATGACAAATACGGTGATATTTTTATGTGTTTGTATCACGGCTTGTATTTCTTAATGCAATTGTCCTGTATCAAGCCAAGAAATAAAGATTTAGCTCTGTTACTGCTGCATGTGACATTGGGTAGAAATTTAGGACAGCAAAATAAGTGGATTGGACTGAGGCTCTTTCTATTTCTGAATACTATAGGAATGTATGAGATGTTTGTCTCTTCCTTTTTGATTTTGCTTCTAAGCATGCAAAAGCCAAACAACAACTGTATTCAATTTAAGGTCAAAACTTATAGTTGGATACCCCAGCCACCCACCACTTTCAGCCTCAGTTTACTTGTTTTAATGTTTAGTTCACTGATATTTGCAAACTGAAAAATTTGAGACATTTATTATCAGAAAACTCTTCATGGAAATGTCATCCAAAAGTGGTCCTCAACTCTGCAAGAATCAGTGCAGATGTACTTATGAGTCCAATTACTTGGACATATCATTGTAGACACAGCATTTTGTAGGAATCTTATCTAATTTTGCTAAGAGCAGAGACTTGAGCATATGCATTGCATCAAGGTATACTTGAATTTTATCTTTCTTTTAAGCTGGAGGGCAGTGTTCTTTCAAGGTACATGCCAATAAAAATTTGTCTAATACCTAATGTTAATGCTAGAAAATAGCCCCTGAAGCATCCAAGCAGAACTGTAAGCTTAGCTCCTTTGTGAGTAAGTCATTTTAACTGAAGAGATCTAATCAAACTGAAGAATAAAGGCATTTATTTCTCCGTATAATGAAAACTAAAAAAAAAAAATTCACGTGTAGTTGTTGTATAGGAAACCAGAATGTGAAGGAGATAAGACAAACTTCAGGAGAGTTTGGTGGTAACATTAGAGGTTTAACAGAGAGAAACAGGAGTCCCAAGTCTTTTGTAAATGACTATACAATGTGGTGAGGGTTGTGATCACTGTTTAAGACAACAGAGAAACTTCCCTGAACCAGAAGACGAACACAAAACCATCAGCCACACTTATGAAATACTCAAACCAGTGAGGACTGCCCAGGTCGGTGTGGCTCCAGCTTACTCAGGAGTGTGACGAACAACAACCTTCTGCAATGACTGTCCAGTGTTCCTTCTAGACCCTTGAACCACTGAGATCTTTCTGTTTACACAGATATTGTCTGATTTAATTAACATTCATTTTAGACATAGTAGTCAATATTCTTGTAGTTAAAATTAGTGTTGGCAAACATATTGACTCAAGAGTTTCTAGAGGTGAACCCCAGCACAAGAAATATAGCAGAGAAGAAAGGAAACCCACTTTCATGGTCCAAGTGTTTTCCTTCTACAATTATATATTCATTAACACTTTATATGTTCTAAGGATTTGATTCTGGGAAAGCATCAAGAAGTCTTCATTCTAAAACAGTTTATATAATGTAGGGAGTAATAAAAATCAGGGTGTCTATATAATTTATTAGGCAAAAACATTTTCTTCTATTCTTGACATTTTCTTTAAAATATTTATTTCATCTTCTAATCTTAAAAAGAAGATAACCTAATGCTAGGTCATGATTTGCAAAATTGAGAAAATTCCAAGTAAGCACATACAAGAAATAAGCAAGTGGTAAGAGGCTTGAGAACTGTAAAATTGAGAGCAAAAATAATGATTAGCAAATGGTAATTCAAATGTCCTGACCTGGTGAGTCTCCCAGTCCAGTCTTTCTCACTCTTGGTTTCGTTGATATTATCTATTTCTTGCAATGCTAAAAAAAATAAAAAATAAAAAAGGAAAGAGAAATATTAAGTGAGAAATCAAAGTAATTCCAAAATACTCAGCTAAAAAAAAAAAATAAACATAGTTGTTTGAGATTTCTTCTGCAAAATTTTGGAAGAAAATTAAGTCATTTCATTATAGTAATTTTTTTTTCTAGACCAGATTAATAGCCATACAACAATGCCAGACTCACAAGACTGTGCCAGTTACTGGTTGATAGATGAATAATCAATGAACAAACAAAGATTTTTCATTAATGATATCTCAATACATAGTAACAGTTGATATGTAAATAAAGTAAACCAGTTATTTTGGAGCCATATCAATTAAATCGCTTAAAAATTGTCATATGATTAATTCAGTCATGTGAGCATGCATATGTGTAAGTATATATGTGCTCACACGTGTACATATATACAATTTAGTTATGGTGATCCTGAGCTTAGTTTTATTGAGATAAACAATTATAGCCATATTTACAGCTCATGATGATTAATTTAGAATATATTTGTAATGCAACATAAGAGCAATAGTACTTTCTGAAAACATTCTAAGGGGCACTAAAATATATTAAATTCATATCTACTAGCAAATGAGGTGAAGCTGGGTAGGTCCCTAGATAGCCTACCCACAGGATGCAGAAAGTTGTCAGAAAAAAACAACCAAATAGTGGGAAATTGCTGGGGTGGGGGGAGAAGGTACTTCTCAACAGCAAGGGTACCTGAATAATGAACATTCGTATACCTAACCCTGAATTGTACCCCACATCTTTAAAATAAAAAATTAAAACAAAAAACAAGTGAAAAGGGGACTAGCACTTCCAGTCGCCACCCACCTTGCGGGAGAGGAGAGGATCTGGATGGTTGTAAAAATAACATAGATGACAGACAACAGGTGTTGGTGAGGATGCAGAGAAATGGGAATCCTCATAGACTGCAGGTGGGAATATGAAATACTGTAGTTGCTTTGGAAACTAGTTAGCAGTTCCTAAAAATTTATATAGAGAATTACTCATATGACCCAGTAATTGTATTCCTAAGTATATACTCAAAAGAAATGAAAACATGTCTACACAAACACTTGTTCACAAATGTTCACAGCAGCATTATTCATAGTAGTCAAAAAGTGGCAATAATCTAATGTTCATCAACTGATGAATGGATAAACAAAATTTAGCATATTCATACAATGGCATATTATTCAGCCATGAAAAGTAATGAAGTACATATTATAATTTGAATGAACCTTGAAAATGTGATTTCAAGTTAAATAAATCAGTAACAAAAGACTGTATATTGTATAATTCCATTTATAAGACATTTCCAGAATAAGCAAATCTATGGAGACACAGAGCAGATTAGTGATTATCAAGAGTTGTAGGGGAAGGAGACCTGAGACATGATGGAAAGTGATTATTAATGAGTATGGGGTTTATTTCTGTGGAATGAAAATATTCTAAAATTAGATTGCAGTGATCCGCCTTGTAAATTTACTAAAAACATTGCACACTTTAAATTAGTAAACTGTATAGTATATAAATTATAACTCAACAAGTAGTTTTTAAAGATTACATGTTATAAAACAAAGGCACATTAATTTAATGTCATTCTCATTTTTTTAAAGGAAGAATACACACATCTGCCTTGAAGAATTTAACCATGTTAGGATGATAGAAGAGAAATTTAGATTACTCCCTGACAGATAATATTAAAGGCATGCCAAGATTACATACTAATGATAATATGTGTAATAGGAAAGATATTCTCCATTTAAACTAGTCTTCAGAGACTGGTCTTTCAATGGTACTCAAGTATAATAATACAAGTATTATTGTCACTTTAACAGGGCTGACAGTGTAGAAAAAAGATTTTTTAACACTGAGTACGGCGACACTTTAAAATATAATTTGTTAAATGTTGGAAATCACAGAGATTATAGAATTTTGTAAAACCTTAGAGATTTTAGAATTATTTCTTTTAGGCTGTTATGAAAGAAAATTTTAGCTGTCAATCCAAACAAGATAAATACATGAGTAGCATTTACTTTAAAAATATCAAATTTTGTTTGTATACCTAGCCCTGAATTGTATCCCACATCTTTACATTAAAAATTAAAAAATAACAAATAAATAATATCAAATTTCAGTGACATAAAATTGAAGTCTCCTAATTCTATTTAACCTTTAATTTTGATATAAATGTATTTAATGAAATATTCTGAGGCTACATATCCTAAGGTATTGGCTCTCATTTATCCAATTTCATTTTGGTAAATGTTATATGATTAAGCAATCTGATAAAAAAGTAGCAAAGTCTACATGTCCAATTCCAGTTATACCACATACAGTGCCTAACCTCTCTGTTTATTTCATACATATTTGACTATTCAAATATATTTTATGATGCTGAAATTTAAATAAGGTCCCAATCCCTTCTCTAAAGTGTACTTGCACATTGCTTCGAGTTAAATTGGAGGTCTGTTGACTAGAAACCATCCATCCATTCATCTAGTCATTTACTCAGCAAAAAGTTACTGAGCCCTTATTATAAGCTATCACATACATCAAAAGGCAGAATAGGGAAACAAAAAGAACATACACGTTGGGGATCACATAGACATAAGCTTGAGTTCAGGTCTCAATTTATCATTGGCAAAACCATTCTGAGTTAACTTTGATTTTAATTTTCTCAACCTTTAAGTGAAGATAATTGAACTAATGTACTTACAGAACCTAGTAATAAATGTTAATTTCTTTTTTTTTTCTGCCTATTTGAAGACTAGGTTAATCAGAGATGGAGTCTGTGTTTTAGAAGTTAAAAATATAGGAGACATTATAATGTGCAAAAATAAACTAATTAAGGTGAAAAAATTATAAAGTAGAAATTTCCAGTGATAAAATAAAAAGTGTGATAATTCATACCAGGTATAGAATATAGCATCATCATCACCAAGTAAATACAGCATTTATGTTTTTAACTACTAAGCTGATTAAATAATTATCAAGTAAAAAAAATAACAATAATCTCAGTTTGTTCCAAAAAAATTCTGAGTAATTGCAATGAAAATTTAACCTTACAGAAGAGATGTTTAATTGCTGATATTGTTCCTTAAGACAATGAATAAAAATGTCATATTTTCTCTATCAGTGATTTGCTAATTCTGGTACCCCAGATTCAGCACTTATGTGTGAACTAAGGAAGGTTGCCTAATGTCTTTTTTCCTCCCTTCCTTTGTCTGTTAAATAGGGATTATAATAATTCATACTCTATAGTATCATTAATAGAATTAAATGAGTTAAGGCATAGCAAGTGCAAGAGTGACTGGCCTATTACAAGTGCTCAATCAGTGTTAGATCATCTTACTAGTCTTATTGTATGTGATCTACCCTGACAAAGCAGGAACAGTTAGAGGCATTTTAATAAAATGTTAACTACCATTCAATAGGGAAAGTGAAACGTCATAGGGAAAAATATTTTTCCATATACTTATTGGAGAAACTAGGGCTTTTTCCATATGCTTATTGGAGAAACTAGGGCTTTTTCTTTTCTATCACTCACAGTAGTCATCAGAATAAGATGCTATGATTGGTCAGGATGATATCATGTGCCTTTGGGGTGGGCGGAGGATGAAGAAACAGTTATCTCAAAGGAAAGACTATGTGTGGGAGTGTGTGTGTGGGAGAGTGTGTGTGTGTGTGTAGGGGTGCTCTTTCTAGAAGAAGCAGAAGGTTAAGGAGTGCGGGAAGACAAAACAATAGTTGTCAGCCTACATATACAGTGCGACTATGGATAGTCTTTGCTTGCTGTAAGCCAGGTTTTCGAACGTAACTGAACCCAGTTAAGCAAAAGCCAGGAGGGAGACTCTCTCTTACTTTCCACATCTAATAGATCACTGAATCATGACCTATATGTGGTAGGTTAGCAAACACATGGAAGCATTCAATTATGGGCTATGTCATCTTAGCAGAAGTTTTTATTATACTGTCCCATGCTGGAAAGGTATGGAGAAGTGGAGCCTCTCATGTGTGGCTGGTGAGAGTTGAATGTGATTCAATTTTAAAATATTTATTTTGATCATATAAACCATCAATCTTATAGATGGCCATATGTAATTTCATTTCTGAGATAATATCCTGAGGGAATAATTCAAAACACAAGAAAAGTCTGTGAACAAGGATATTCATCTCAAAATTATAGATAATATTTTAAAAGGAATGAGTCCAAATGGCTACCAATAGGATACTGCTTTAAACAACAGATTATCTCCCTACAAATATGCAGAGAAAAATGAGGCTTAGTAATAGGCAGAGCACAAGTTCAGCTACACATTCTTTGTTTTTTTTTTTTTTTTTTGAGTTGGAGTCTCACTCTTTCGCCCAGACTGGAGTGCAGTGGCCGCTCCCGGCCACCGCAGCCTCGACCTGCTGGGCTCCGGCGATCCTTCCACCTCAGCCTTCCAAGTAGCTGGAGCTACAGGCACGCACTACCACACCCGGCTAATTTTTGATTTTCAACCACCTTTTTATTTTATTTTCAACCACCCTATGACATGTGCATTGTTAACTCCAGTTAATAAATGAGGACAATGAATATAATTTAGTTGCCTGTCGTCACATGGTTAACATGTGGCAGGGCTGGGATCTGAACCCAAGACAACCTGACTTCAAAATCCATTTTCTTCACAATAAATCATATAACCTCTTCAAAATATGCCTGTCTGTATATCAGTTCTCCATTTTGTTTCAAGTGTTTGCTAATGTATTAAATAAAGTAATTGCTACTATTATGGAAATGAGCTAGTCAGGTGATATCAAAAAAAAAAAAAAAAAAAAAGCCAGAACTGGAGACCTCCTCCAGCTCATCCGTCACTACTCCTTCCTTCCTTTTCTTTTCTTTCCTATATGGCACTTACCATGCCTAAAACTAGTTTGTTTTATGATCTTTCCTATTTTATTCATTAGTTCCCCCTCCAGCACCTAAGACAGAGCCTGGCTTAAAATAGGAGTTAAATAAATTGTTAGTAGATGAATAAATGCATATGCAAATTCTTCTTTTTACTATCTAAATGTCTCTTGACAAATCAACTAGATTCTCAGTTTTTAAATTTCCATTTGTTTAATGCAATTCTACCTAAGGAAAAGTATAAGTTCACTCATTCAAAAATTTCTTGCTGAGCACCTACTATATGCCAGATACTGTTGTAAGCAATATGAAAATAGCAGAAAACAGACACAAATCTCTCATGCAGTGTACAGTTTGGTGAGTGAAGAAAGAGTGCAACATAATGTATTAGATAGCAATAAGAACTTCAGAGACAAATTAAACACATTCTAGATAGGAATCTGAGAGAAGAATCTGCAATCTTAAAAAGGATAAGAGGGGAGAAAGATACCTGAGAAAGGAGATGAGGAAGTGAGGCATATAAATTGGGGAAAGTACTTTACAGGAAGAGGGAATAGCATCATGGCATGACTATATTTTCAGAGTGATTGTACTGCAGTAATTGAATGGGAGAGTAGCAGGAAATGAGATTAGATAAGGAAGAAGTACAGGCAGGGATTATGTAAGGGCCTTGTAGGCCATTGTAAGGACACAGCCTTTTATCTTGGAAAAATTAAAAGTCACTGTAGAGGTCTGAGTAGAAGAGAAAATCAGGTGACTTAGGTTTTAACTGGTTCAATATTTTTCAGTGTGGTTGCTCTTGGCATTTTGGGTGGACAGCTCCTCCTTGTCCCCACTATCAAACACATGGAAGGTCATTTAGCATCTCTAAACTGGGCCCACTAAATGCCAGTAGGAATCCCCAGGTCATCTGACAAACAAAAATGCCCATATTTATTTCCAGAGCAATGTTAAGAATAGACTTAAAGTAGGTCAAGGTAGAATCTATTTTAATATTTCAAGCAATAGTTTATATTGTTTGAGCAAGAATAGCAGTGATGAATTCAGAATTTTTTTTTTTTTTAAGATGGACTTGCCAATGAACTGGATAGAGATGTCAGTGAAAGTCAGGAGTCGAGGATGACTACCAGGTGTTTTAAATGAGCATATAGAAAGACGGCATTGTTATTCTCTGAAACTGTGAAAACTGAATGTGAGTGATGCAAATTTGATGAAAAAAGATTCATTGAGCTACTCTGTAAAAATGGACATATCTATATTTTTATCCAACATTTTTTGTGAAATGAAGGAATAGGCACTAGTTCTAAACTGAAGGATTTTGTTAGAGAGCATTTTGGAGGGGATTGGGTTAATAGAAATAAACATTAGATAAATAAATGAATAAATAGTTATTGATAACTAATTATAAGCCATTAGTCCTTCTGAGTAATTAGATTATGTTAAGAAAAGTTTTTTTTTTTTTAAATGTAACCCAAAGGAATGAATCTAATTGTGGGATTTCAAACAATAAATGGTGCGGTCGGTGGGCAAGCTTTTAATGTTGGTAAAATCATGCCGTTCCCATACTGCTTGGAGGAGACATCCTACAGTGAGATTAAGGCTGAACCTTGGAAAAACAGTGGGTAACACAACTGTCCCGCACCTCATACTGACTAAGCATCACTACTTTCAACACTGCATAGTCAACTGGTCAATATATGCAAACTTTTCTACATTCATGAGTAATTTTCAGGATTTCAGAGAAAAAACCATGTCCAGAAAGTATTTAGACACCTTTTCATGAGTATAGAGTTGAGCCATTCTTCTGTGGGCAGAACAAATTATTTGAATGAACACAAACTGACTGATACAAACATACACAATTTAGAGTTGCTAGGAGGAAGTGTCCAATTGCATCACTGTTAGAACTTTTCTTAGCATTTTGCCCGCTCTTAAGAATAGAAAAACAGTCTTTTGAACAGCAATGCTCATCATATAAACATGAAGTTTCCTCCACAAGGTATTGAATAACCAAACCCATAGAATCAGAAAACTTTCATTATCTTTGGATTTATATCACATTTGTGAACAATCTGTCTCCATATTTCTTATTAATATCTCCCATAAGAAGAACAGGAGAAAAACTTATCTTCTAACAGCAGTCCTAACACACACACATATACACATGAATGTGATTTGCTTCCTTTAGAAAATGGCATCATTTTCCAGTCTGACCCTGCCTATTGTTAGAGACCCTCTTTCTGTGATAGTAGTGGAAGAGAACTGGATGCAATTCTTCAGGTAGGTGGCATCTCCAATCACCAGTTTGCTAAAGAACTTAGCAGGGTTATGCAAAGGTGGTCGCTTGAACTAAAGTGGAAAGGAATGAGATAAAGAAGGAGCAGTGGTAGACAGATGCCCCACTGGCTTCACATTGTTGTTTCGCTGGAAGGACATAGTGTGTCATAATGAATTGCCATTAATTTGAGCCAGCAGTACTGTTAGATTGAGCCCGGCAACCCAGGATGACAAACAGTGCCTGCAAGATCATCTAATGAGGGACAAGGCTGCTTCAGTTGTGCCGCTTCACTCAATTAGTGGACAAGGCTTTTAATGCCGCTCTGCACAACTAAAGCAATTTTGATTACTTAGAGCTAAGTCTCCATTTAGGATGTTTCGGAAGCTGACACAGTTTTTTTTTTTTTCTTTTTAAATATAATTTATCTAGAGAGTATTTGAATGGTAATAAGCTATTTGAAAGCCAATCACATTATTCTTATTTTTGCTTAAGTAATATTGAAATATATTTTTAAAAGTTCAAATGATAGAATTTACTCTAGCAAATGAAATGTAAATAAGATAGCAAATGATTAAGAATATTCTGAGGGTGTGTGTGTGTGTGTGTGTGTGTGTGTGTGTGCATGTGTGTATTACAGGCACGATGTGTGCCTCTCTGTGCCAGAATTACAGTTGGTGAATTTCACTTCATCAGCCAACATTATCAGGAGGGTTGCATATTTATTCTATATATCCACATTTTTAAAAAATTCCAGATCTTGCCTTCTTTGGCTGGATGTACTTATATTTCATGGCTTTTGATATAAGAAACTGGTGTTTCTACTTCATTATTTTTTTCACTATGTCACTGCATGAAGAAAAGCGCTGATAAGTGCAATGGTATTACTTTATTGAATATTGTGATTGTTGACTTATCTCTTAACTAAAATCTTACCCACCCAGAGGCTATTTAGGCCTTCATTCTTGTTAGAAACTCACAGGGTCCTAACTCTCCTATCTTCTAAATTTCTATCTATTCAGTGTGTTTAATTCTCAGACTGCTTGCCCTGTGTGAAATTCTTTGAAATTTTGCCTATTCATTTAGAAGGTCATTGGATAAAAGGAATTACTCAAGTGCTAGACACACACAGTAGGTATCAATAAATTTTGGTTAAATTGAACACAAATATTAGCTAGATAAAAAATATGAACTTGATTAGAACACACATACTCCATGTTCCTTTTCCTGCCCTCGGGTCAAGGGCAATGTCAGGAGAGAAGCTAAGAACATGAATCTATAGCCATACCTTACCCATCACCAAAATCAGTTTTCCTACCAGTATTTTTTTTAAAGCTCATTGCTTAGAGGAGGCTCAAGACAGGCCAATTTTAAAATGGTTCATAACACGACATCTTTGTTTTATAAAAGCGCTGTAAGCACCTGATGAAAAGAGTCATCCTAGGCAGAAGATTGGAAAAAGTTTTGAAACATTCTTTAATACTTTTGGTCCACTGGAAAACACATCAGATGAATATATTAACAATTTTCAGAACTTTGCCTCCCCTTTTCTAAAATCCTATTTCATTTTCTTAATTTTAATAATTACTACTTTCTTGCCTCCAAAAGTGTTAATTCCAAAAGCATGTTATACTCTCAAGGACCTGATTACATATTAGAATAATATGGTACATCTTTTACATTGTTGGTGTAGTAAATAGAAATTAAAAGGAAAAAAAACAATATGGTTCACTAGGAAGCAAGTAATATTTTCTATAAGGGTATTACATTTTAAACAATTTTAATGACTTAGAAACTGGCAAATAATTTGCACAGATTCTTTATCACCCTTCTCAGAATATAGCATAAGAAATCACATCACTGACTCAAATTATGATTGCAAAAGTAGAGAAGGATTAATAGTTCCATTTATTCTCCTCTCTTGCCAAAAGGTTTAGTATTAGAGACGGAGAAGCAATTCCTCTTAGTTGTGGAATTGAAGAAAAGTAAAAATTTAGGATTAATTTGGTGGGATAATACTACTAATACTCGTGTATACAACTCAGTAGAGATCAATCTCTTAAGCGTTTCCCCCCTTCATTTTTCTTTGTTCTTTAGAAGAGGACTGGCGCGATGTACCATCATCAATGACTGCCATTTGGCTTTACATCCAAGTTAGTATCTAACAATCTCAGATATTTTCTTATCCTTGTTGATTAATTTTACATTTTAACATATACAATATTTGCATGGTTCAAAAATTCAAAACTATTTGTAAAGGGAACTGTGGACTTACTTCCAGTCTCATCCCTTCTATTTGTTCCCACCCAATATTATACATAATTATTTGCATTAATTCTGGCTTATCCATCCTGTATTTCTTTAGCAAAAATAAGCAAATATATGTATTTATTCTTATTTGACCTTCTTTCTTATGCAAAAGATCGCATTCTGTATATATTCTTTGAAGTTTGTTTTTGTCCACCTAACAATGTATCCTGGAACTGTCTCCATATTAGTGCATAAGCATCTTCCTAATTATTTTTTTATAACTACGTGATACTTCATAGTATGGATATACTTTATTCAACAGGTTTCTTTAAGCATGAGGAATTCGGTTATTTCTAGTATTTTGCAGTTGCAAATAATGTTACAATTAGCAACATGAATATTGCTGAAGCTCATCACATGATTCTCAGAAAATCACTGGTGGCTAAGGAGGTTGTCTTAGTCTACTTGAGCTAATGTCCGCTGTCTTGACATTTCTGATGGGGAGAAGTGTATGCTTGGGAAACCTGAATTACTCTTGAAACTTTCACCAGCAGTCAGATTTATTCCTAGTCTTGAAAATGGATCTATGTGAGCAGAGCAATTATGAAACATTCTTGGTTGACAATAAGGGAGAGAAAATACATTTTAAAAGTTTACTAAATCTCTCTTTACTTAAAAACACATTTTTGAGACCCCAAATTAACTTAAACCCATTGGAAGTCCCAATAACATAAGGGCCTGAAAATATTTTCCTACATACAAATGTTTTTGTAGCCTAGAACAGCTCTTAACTTTCCTTGAATTTAGAATTCCTACTGGTTGTTTCCAAATAGTGACTGAGTAAGTGACTCAATGAAAAGACTGACTCCAACAGAAGCCTGACACAAAAGCTAGGGGATCTTTTCCTGCCAATATTAGCCTGAGTCGGAGTTCTGAAGGCAGGTAAGTGTGTTTAGGAATAGTTTTTTCTACTCTTGAGAAAAAGAGGCAATCTATAAACAATGTGAAGACCATCTTTCCTGAAATCCCCAGGTAATAGACGGACATGAGTCCTGGTTTGTGGTTTGACACTGCTGTGTGTCCAACAACATATTCCCTTTTGTTACTGTGCCCTTGCAGAAATGACGATTAATGCTTTGAGGAAAGACTTGAGGTCAGAGAGCAAGCACAGAAAAAACTGCCAGCACCAAGAGAGTGTACTCAGTAAGCGCCTATGAGGAGTAACACTCTGAAGGGACCAGAGATTCCTCAGGGGAGGAAAGGAAGAGGAGAAAAATAAGAAATCATTGTTAACGTTTGCCAAAATATAGAAGTCTGAGAAAGCCCTGAGAGACTCCATGAGAGAGGTAAAACTTACCTTTTCTAAAACTAGTGTTGATTTTCCTGTTACTTTTGGAGTGGAGTGAAATAC
Source organism: Cephalopachus bancanus (assembly GCA_027257055.1). NCBI lineage: Eukaryota > Metazoa > Chordata > Mammalia > Primates > Tarsiidae > Cephalopachus > Cephalopachus bancanus. Next base: position 6,708,740 of record JAPVLO010000009.1, on the reverse strand, counting down.
AGCTAATGTTCAGGAAAAAAATCTCAGAGATTATAATGAACATGAAGTAGGTTAATGCTTTTGCACCAAGACTTGGTTGATTTTAAATACCCAGTTGTTTTATTACCGTGAATCATTTATAATATAAATATGTGATTCACCCATATTCCATTGAAGGGGAGAAATAATCTGGGGTGTGAATGGCCTCCTAAGCAGCAGAGTCATTACTAATATAAGCGTTTTGCTGTATCATCATCTAATTATCACATGCAGGGCATTAATCGAAGCACCTCATTTAAAGTGGGAAAGAGCTTTGCTGAGGGCAGATGATTCAGCACAGTGTCTTCCAATGAAGATACTCACTGTCACCTTAAATCCTTTTCAGAAGTAGATACAGTATAACTGATGAGTCAAATGTAAGCATTTATCACGTTTATTTATTAATGAGTTACATGTTCCATATTTAGAAGTCTTAGTACTCACAATCATCAATTTTCCTGCACAACTGCCCTGTCATATCACAATATGTATATATATATAAAACTTATTTTGTGTTGAAAAGGCATCCCAGAGAGATGAGATGTGGATGAGTGTGAAGAGTGGATCTGGGGAACCGAATGGGTGCAGATGTCTCCACTGACAAAGGGAAAGGCATATGGCTTCCTTCCTCCCTGGTGTGCCCGGGTCTCAGAGAGAGCTCTAGATTTCCCTGTGATAAGCTTCTGCTTTCGAGCTCCACTGGGAAGATATTTTGTATGCCACAGAAAACCAAGATGTTTGCATTCCCACCAATCCAGGGATAAAGCATTTTCCTCATACAGACACAAAACATACAGTATATGAATGTTTAATGGAGGCTAAAACTGGGAGAGGAACAGAAAACAAGAACAGAGCAGGTTAAAAAAATATCTGGTTTCTCTCTATCAAAATACTAATTAAAATTCATGTTCATGGGGATGATTATACATATGTTTTTGAACTAAAAGTCTAACCTGGCACTATTTTTTGGCCTTATTTTTGTGACAACATTTTTGTCCATATGGCATGAAGTGAATCATTTTACATCTTTTTTTAAGCTCTATGTGTTTTTCTTGTTGTCTATTCCCTCTTCTCCCACCACACACACACTGGCAGCCGCTACCAAGTTACCAAATGCCAACTCAACCCTGCAAGCTGGCTGCATGGAACTGTATAGTACTGGCATCTTCCTTTTTTTGCAGAAATATTCTCTCTCTCTTGCTGTCTCTCTCTCTCTCTCTCTCTCTCTCTCTCTCTCTCTCTCTCTCTTTTCGGTGTGTGTCTCTGTCTTTCTGTCTCTCTCTCTCACATACACACGTATGCACACACACACACACACCCCACATACATTCCATTGAAGCCCCCTGAATATTTCTCCTTCATCTCCATTCTAATCTTTCGACTCCTCGGGATTCTGCCCCGCTCCGGTGTATGCTGCACCGGCTGCTGGCCTGCTACAGAGGACCACACCAGCTCATTTGGTGCCTCGCCCCTGGCCTGCCTCCTCTATGGCACTCTGACAATTAGTGGTTCACTTAAGAACTGCTATAAATTAATGGTTAATCGTGCCCATGTAATTAGTTTAGTCACAGCAAAGCTCAAAAACCATGATTGTCCAGTGATTCGCCCTCCCATCCCCCACCCTTAAAAAAAAAAAATCACAATAATCCATGTCTCTGCTTTTGCAGACAGGAGAATGCTCCTTATCTGCAGTGCCAGCACACTGCCTGACCGTTTGGGTAGTGAATGGCACACGTTTTATACACGTGCTGCCTCCACCAGCATCAGGCACTGCTGAGTTTGTGTGGAAGGGCAGCAACTTCACCTAACAAATGTAACTTTAACAACAGTAAAACAACCTAATAGCTTAGCATGCCAGGGGGCTAATGTGGCAGGCCATTTACCGCTGCACTAAACAGCCCCGGTTTGATTCTCATTGCCAAGTGTCGAACTGAGAATTGCAAGGCAGGAGTAGCTCCTCATTCATTAGATAAAGGGGGTCATTGCTCATAGGGCTGGGGAAACTGTGTAGAATAGGAAAGAAAATGAACAAGGCATTTCCCTTTCAAATGCCATCAAAACTTGTGCAACCTGTGGCCCAGGAAAGCAGAGGCACTATTCTGGGCACTAGTATGCCAACTTCTAACTTTGGGTATATTTGCTTTATTCTGCAGTGTTCATCTGGAAAGAGGCTAGTAGGGGAAGGGATTCTCATACTGAGACCCGTTATTTATCATTTTTAAATCATTTTGTCACCTTTGAAACAAAAGCAACAGCACAAGCAAAAAGTATGATTTAGACTTGGCTGTAAAATGAGCCACTACTGAGATGTCCCTGCCAGCCATTCTGCCTTGTGTGCCCTGAAAAAGTTGCTGTGGATGGTTGTGACCTGGCTAATAGGCTGGGCAGGAAAGAGACCGCTAGCAATAAAAGGGAGAACAAAATTCTTGTTAACATCGCTACATCTCATATTATTGTCTTTCTTTCTTTTTTCCTTTTTATTTTTATTCCAGGCAGTTATAAAGAGTTCTAAGTTCAAACTGCCCCGAATGGTCATGGTAAGGTTATGTGGACAAAATAGTTCCCCTGTCTTGTTTTTTAATAGAACAGAGAAATCATCAGAAATTTCAAACGAGATCCCTGAAATGGGAAATCTTTATTTCCTGAACATTAGCCCTAAAACAACTGATTTCTCTAATTCCTGCCATCACTCAGATTGGCCTTGAATTACCTCCCAATAGGCCTCCCATGTGCTTCTAGATGAGAGTGTGTAATGGGGGATCTGTTAATTAACTAGAAGCAAAGTTGCACGGTGGGGATCAAACACTGGATACGTCCTAAAACTCCCACAGAGAAGATGAAATGCAGCGCAAACTTTAAAGACTTCCCGTCATTAGCTGAGACCTTGCTGCTCCTGGCCCAGACCCCTCCTGTTTCTGAGAACAATGAGGACAATGACGGCAGAAATGAAATAGTGCAGCCAGGAACAAAGGAACTAGCTATTTACCGGTAGAAAAAGAAAGGGGGGGTGGGGAGAGAAAAGGGGAGAACTTTCTTTTTCTGTGGCTCCTGTCTACTTTTAATTAATTTATGACTGCCAGGGAATTGCACAGAGAGCACACCCAAGCACACTGCACCCCAGCTCAGTGTTATTACATGTAACATCTACTGTTTACTCCAAGGAAAAGGGCAGCCCATTGGAGAGAGAGGGACACAGAAAAGGGGAGACAGAACAGGATGGAATAAATGAAAAATGACAAATTGTCGGGCTGAGCTTTCATTCTTAAGACCAGGGTTCAAACTGGAAGAGGATAAAAACAAAAGAAAACAAAGCAACGATGTCTCAGGAGTAACATATCCTACAAGATCAGTTCCTGACCCTAAGAGACAAAAATGATGCCCTGACACAAAGCTCAAATTTTGCATTTTTATAGGTCTCCTGTAACTTCCATAAAAATACACATAAATATTTTATCAATAGCAAAAGCACATAGTCATGATATTGACTTCCTGCTCTTCCGTTTCTTGACAAGATACATCGAAGAAAAAAAATCATCCTGAAAATTGAGTGAACAGCTGAGTAACAAAACCTGACTATTAAAAAACCTAGTCCTCATTTTACATTCTCTATTTTTGCAGAATTCAAATCAGGAGTTTTTCCATATGTCTAAAGTACAAGCCTTCAACAGGATTAAGAGAACAAATAAGAGAACCAATACGGTGTACAGAGAGGAAGCTTTGGCCTTCGTTGCTTTATGTTGAAGTTCTTGCTTTGAGGTAGACCATGAGGACAAATAAAGCCCTTATTTAGAGGGCTGCCCTAGTTCTCCAAATTTCAGTTGAAAATGGCCACACTAGAATTATATTCCTTTCAAATCTCAGTAACAATGCTCTTTTCTGTTTTCAACTCACATGTTTACAACAATCAGTAGAAACTCTGTAAATGTATGAAACAAGCAAATCCTCCAAGATTGTCTTGTGACTGATTTTCTTACTTCTCACCTATCCAATATGAAAGGTTTAGATCTTAATAAGCTCAACCACAAACACCTTTCTGGGAAAAAAAAACAAGTCTTAGGCAGATGGTTCAACCAACTGAAAATACTACATAATCAAAAGGGAGTGTAGGTTAGAGGTTTATCATTAGCTACTGTAAATTCTAACTAGTATTAAAAATTAACTCCACAATGAAGTGAAAGACACACTGTCAATTACTGAGAATCTTACCTACTGTTTCTACAAATACGCTCACAAAGAATAAGTGATTTTCCAGTACATTTTATGATGATACGATCATGTCATTTACCAATGCTAATATGGCAGAATGGCATGATAGAGTAGGAATGAAAAAGCCCACAATTATATTTCTGACATCTAAAAACTCTGTCTGAGAAAACATTATGTTCTTGCCTTGGTCTCAGTTTCCATGGGGATGATAATTCCCCTGATTACTCCATAGGGTTGTTTTGAGTATTGAATGATATAACATATGTCAAAGTATTCAAAAAAAACCATCAATTTACTTTCAATTTGACTATTCTCTACTGTTCCTAGAACAGTGCTGGATCTGAAACAAAAGGTATTTAAGGCCTAAGCATCAACAATGAGGAAACCAGTTCCTTTCAGATTTCATAATTATCTTCAAACTTTCTGAACAAGTTTGTAACTCAGTCTGGGAACAATCACTTTCTATAATCCACTTCATATCATTTCATCTTGCCTTTCATTCACCTTGTGTATCTCTTTTTTCTCTCTCCATTTAGCATAATACCTTGTGAGCAGGCTTACAATATTTTCTCCAAAGAAAGTAATGGCTGACCTATTTTTCACTTCAAAAATTTTCATCTTTTTATTTATCAAATATTCCATTTATGCAATTGTCTCTAAAATTCTTAATATCTTTTGTTAATCTTTCAGCCCTTATGATAGTTTGGGATTACTCTCGAAATTTTCTTCACATTTAACAAGAGTTTATAGATAGCAGCAAATAAGAATAACAAAGAACAATGACAGGGCCACAGGTATGACTGTAAAGACATAAGAATAATTTCATGATGTAAAGAGTAATCTACTAATAATACCTTCAGAATCCAAGTAACCAAATACTCAAAAGTAAATCTATTCCTAAAAGAGGAAAGACTCCTTCAAGGAAACAATCCTGATCATTAAGATCATAATTGCTAGACAAGTGCCATAGGACAGAAAGGTCAAATAATGCTAATTTCTGACTTTAAGAATGACTTGGCTAGGCAGAGTAGCTCACGCCTATAAACCCAGCACTTGGGGAGGCTGAGGCAGAAGCACTGCTTGAGCCAAGGAGTTCAAGATCAGCCTAGACAATGAAGCAAGACCTTGTCTCTACAGAAAAAAAAAAAAGAAAAAAATTAGCTGGTCATGGTGGCACACCAGGAGGGTGAGGTGGAAGGATTGACTAAGCCCAGGAGTTGAACTGGTGAGCTGTGATTGTGTCACTACTTCAGCCTGCCTGGGTGACAGAGGGAGACCCTGTCTCAATCAATCAATCAATCAATCAATCAATAGATTGATGGACATGATAGATGCATAGATAGACAACAAACAAACAAACAAACAAACAAACTTAATATAAGTGAAACCCCACTGAGGTAATTAATAATTCTATTGGTTAGATATTTGGCTAGGCAAAAACACATATAACCTGGTTTTAATGTCCCCTGTAATAGATTTGAGAATGTTTGGCCCACAGAGTATTGACATTTTTAAAAAAGGTATTGCCTACTATTTAGAAATTGAGAGATTCCATATAATATTCACGTTTCTGATACTTTTTAAAATGTGGAAGATCTGTCAATGCTATGTCCACCCTTCCACATGGCAGCAGTCTACTGGTACTAAATGAAAGTTGCCCACCTGAGAGAGACACAGAGCTCTTGGGTTCATCCTAGTCCTCACCAGTTCTGCCTGGCTTCTATAGTAAGTTGAGTTTTTGACACCTGAAATTTTAGAGTAAGCTTCAGGGAATTGAAGTAGTAAAATATTCAGAAACTGTTCTCAGAACACAGATTTCACAGCTGTTTCTCTTATAACTAGCTTCATTATGAAGGACAAAAATATGAAAATCAATAGAAAAATGCAAGGTAATAGTTACTTCAAAAGAAATGAGTAAATGAATAATGTTTAAAATAAATGCAAGAAAAATAGTATAAGGATAAAAAATTTTTTAGAGAATATCCTAACCAATATAAATATGAATAATAATGAAAATATACAAAAAACACCAAGAAAATATAATCAACAATAAAAATGATAAAATTGAAAAATTGTATATGATTATGAAGACAAACATAAAGAAAAATTAATAAGCAAAAAATTCCATAATAACAGATTAATATGATAAACTAACATTATGTTAAGGACATATAGGCACAAATTACCTATCAAAGAACAATCATGAAAACATAAAGAGAAAAGTTAAACTGAAATTGGCAATTCAGACTCCAGGTTTTAACATTCCTTTGTATGGGCAAATTTTAAACTAAGTTAGTTTCAGGCAATGTATCCACAAAGTTGTCCTTCCAAATGTGTGTTTGCATGAAATGGAACACCTAATTGGTAAGGTTTAAGAGTTCTCTGAATTTGATACATTCAAATTAAGACTGTAATAAATGAAACTGTCAACTTTGCTACTTGTCTCCATTTGGAGATGGTGTAGCCAGCACAAGACATGCATATTGGGTATTAAATAATCACATAGGTTTTTAAATAGATCCTGGACAAAAGCAAGCTGGAGATTATAAGCATTCTTCTCCAATATGCTCAAGTATGAACAGATCAAATATCAAACTTGTGTCATAAGTTTTATCTAGAAAAACATACTCAAAAGAAAAAAAGGAAAGACACAACCTGCTTTCTAAATGATCAAGAACAATCTTTAGGGAAATTTTCTTTGTTTCATGGGCTCTTGATTCATATCCAGTTTTGGCTGTCCAAATCTAAACCTGGAATACAAGGCCAACTTCCCCATACTTCTTATGGTGCTGGGGTGGTTTCTGCCTATGGTTCTATAATGTGAGTTCAGCAAACTGAAGAAAATTTTATTATTAATGTAAGGGACCATGCCACAGGACCTATAATATTTGACTGCATAATTAGGAAGGGAAGTATTTCACAAATATATTTGATCATTTATTTTGCCAGTGTTACAAGAATACAAAGGACTCCTTGTACCTGAATTTCTAAAATTACTGACATGTGCCATATAAGCAACACAATTTTAAAAAATTTTCAATCACAGAACGCAGAGCTTTCTAAAATACATCAAATATTTACCTGCCATCTTAAAGAGAGAGGGCTAAAGATAAAAATTTTTTGATGACTTAATAATAAGGAATATCATAATTACACTTGGAAGGACTACCAAGGTAGACAGAGTTGTTAAATGCCATATCAGTGGTTCTCAATGGAGCTCAATTTTTCCCCTTCCCCTGGGAACTATGGCAAAGTTTGGAGACAATTTTGTCACAAGTGAGGTGCAGGTGAGAGGAAGGTGCTATTTGCATCCAAGGGATAGAAGCCAGGATTGCCGCTAAACAATTACTGTCAGAGAATTATTTGACCCCAAATAATTCCCACCAGAGAATTATTTGACCCCAAATGTTTACAAACCCTGCGCTACAGTAAATGAGATCAGTCTATTATATCTGCAGTATTCGCATCAGGTTTTGATGTTTTGTTTATTTTGCTTGTTTTTTATTTATTTATTTAAAATTCTCTTCCTCTGCACTGTCTCTAAGAAGATTTCAGCATGGACTTTAATCTTTCTTATTCTACTATAGGTCTGGAAAACACTTTTTTTTCAAGCTTCATAAAATTATATACTCTGTGAAAGATAGCTTTTGAGCAGCTCAGGGGCACAGGATTAATAAGATAATTTTATATTTTCTAGGTTTATTTTTGATTCACATCTATTCCAATGACTACAGGTCACCAGACCTCAAATATGCGAGGGGAATTCTCTGGTTTATTGAAAACAAAAGAATCAACAAACAGATGAAAAACACATAAATCAAAATTAAAAATCCTACATTAGTCTGTACTCTACTAATACAACATTAATAATATCTTAGAAAAGGCTGACCTAAGAAGTGCCTTCACCCTGAGTAATATTATTATTGTAGCCAAATGAATCTCATAAACAAGACCCAGAAGAAGGCCAGAGTGCTCACCTTTTAAGACAGTATCCTTTATTACATGTGTTTACTTTTTCATATATTCTATTATAACTTGAGATTTAAGTGATTGTTTTCATATGTCATACATAATTCACACCTATATCTAAGTTGCTATAGTTAGTGAAATTTGGCTATTTTGTGTATTCAGAGTAATACAATCAAAAATAAAGCCACTATGTACAAGATTTTTTTTTAAGTAGTCAAAAATTAGAAAATGCTAATAGATGATTTACATTATCCATTCTGAGAGTAATAAAGAAGTAATAGTGATTGATCAGATAATAGTTCACAGAACTCATATCTGTTAGTCTGTATATCTAGTGCTGAGAGGTATTGCTTGGTGTTCTAATCCAAGACACTAATGATCGGACTACACAATAAATTCATTAATTAATGACACAAATTACCACCTGCAAATTTGACAAACTGTGAAGATGAAATTTAGAATTTTCATAGGAAAAAATGATTAAATTCTAGATTGTTGCAGAGTACCAGGGAAGAAATTGGGCCAGGAAGCACAAAGAGTTCAATTCTGATTCACTGCAGCTGCCACCATGTTAGTGCGTCTTGGCCCGATTTATGCACACAGGATTATTTGGTTATAGTTTCCTTATCTTATAATTAGGAGGATCTGAAAGGCAGTAGTGGAAACCAGGGAAAGAATATAAGCAAGAAGCAGAGTTGAGTAAGTGTGCAAAGCAGTTGGTTGGCAATAAGAGACATTTACCAGACACCAATTTTTGTTTGGAATTTTTCAGCCTTACACCATAGGAACACTAGACTGTATTTTTGTAATTATTCAGATAGAGGGCTGTGAGAGCATTAAAGCAGGTGAAAATAATAAACACATGGGGGAGTTCAATGAGAGGTCAACCCAATCCTCCAAAAAAAAAAAAAAACAAAGGTCGGTATCTACAACTCAAAAAAATAATGCAGATCTGGAATGCTCAGTGAATCTTCTAGAAGCCTAAAACAGGCATTACTAGGGAAATGGATCAAGGAAACACTTGGCATCTTACGTATGTTCTGAATTTACCATGTTATTGAGTATGAATAAACGTTTTAATTTCAGGTCTCTACCGGAAGTCTGGGAAGTTAAACCACTTGATTGGTAGTACCCTGGGGAAAAGGTCCCTCAACATCCTGCAACTTTTTTTGTCCTCTTTTAATTTTTATTTTTAAATTGTGGGGTGCAATTCAGGGTTAGGTATACAAATATTCATTGTGTAGGTACCCTTATGGATGAGGTGTGCCCCCCCTTCCCCAGGCAGATATCGACTACTGTCAATCCCAGCTCCCCACTCCCCATCCCACCCCTGCCGCAGTTTCCCACTACTTTCAATCCTTTTCTTATAGTAATATGCTAGTTGTTTAAGATCCACTTAAGAGTGACAATATGTGATACTCAGCTCTTTGTTTCTGTGAGAGATCACTCAACTTTATTATTAAAGTATTATCAACTTTAATTTCATCCAGGTTGCTGCGAAGTTCATGATTTTGTTCTTCTTTGTGGCTGCGTAATATTCCATTGTGTATATGTACCACATTTTTTTATCCAGTCCTCTTTTGATGGGCAGCATGGTTGGTTCCATGTTTTTGCTACTGTGAACAGTGCTGCGATAAACATATGTGTGTGGGTATCTTTTTTATAGCGTGACCTGAGTTCTTCTGGGTATATTCCCAGGAGGGGTATTGCGGGATCATATGGAAGGTCGATTTTTAGAACTTTTAGGAATCGCCACATTGATTTCCACAGAGGCTGTACTAGTTTACACTCCCACCAAAGTGTTGAAGTGTTCCCTTTTCGCCACATCCTCTCCAGCACCTGTTATTTTTTGAATTATTGATGATGGCCATTCTAACTGGAGTTAGGTGGTATCTCAGTGTGTTTTCAATTTGCATTTCTTTAATGATTAGTGAGAATGAACATTTTTCATGTATCTGTTGGCTGCTTGTATGTCTTCTTTTGAGTAGTGTCTATTCATATCTTTTACCCACTTTGTAATGGGGCTGTTTGGTTTTTTTTCTTTTCAGCATGTTTGAGTTCCTTGTAGATCCTTGATGTGAAGCCTTTGTCAGACATGGAGTTGGCAAATATTTTTTCCCAGTCTGCGGGTTATCTCCCTTTTCTCTTGATGGTTTCTTTGGCTTTGCAGAAGCTTGTCAGATTAATGAGATCCCACTTGTCTGTCTTATCTCTTATGGCCTGGGCACTTCAGGTTTTGATCAGGAATTGGTTGCCAATTCCAACTTTCATAAGAGTGTCTCCTGCATTTTCTAAGGTTCTTCCAGTTTGAGGTTTTACATTTAGGTCTGTGATCCATTTAGAGTTAATTTTTGTGTATGGGGATAGGTAGGGGTCCTGTTTCAATCTTCTGCATGTGGTCAGCCAGTTTTCCCAGCACCATTTACTGAATAGGTTCTCCTCTCCCCAGTAGTGGGTGGTGGAGGCTTTGTCGAAGCTAAGTTGTTTGAGAAATTGAGGTTTTTGCTTCCGGAATCTCAATTCTATTCCATTGGTCTATATGCCTGTTCTTGTACCAATACCAGGCTATTTTGATTATTGTAGCTTTATAATATAGTCTAAAGTCTGGGACTGTTATACTTCCTGCTTTGTTTTTTTTTGGCTGAGGTTTGTTTTGGCTTAACTTTTTTTAAAAAAACAATTGGCTAGTTTTATTGTCATGTAGAATTGAATGAACTTTGATTAATTATACTTTAATTGGTCAATACCAAAGCCTGAATACAGCAAGCTTAATTAATGTCTGTTGATTATTGAATACTAATAATAAACATTATAAAAATCTGAAGTTAAAGTTTATAATTTCCATTAAACCGACTTAAAATCTGAATAATTTAAACTCCATCCTATAATTCTTTCTTAAACATTTTTTCATAAACAACCTGACAAGAAAAAAAGGTAACAAGTATGAAATATTTGAAATAGTCAAGTTGTATTTTTAAAAATATGAATAATGTCCTTATTTTATTGGAAATTGATAATACACTATCTCATTTAGTTACCTATTTATATGTAAATATCTGTTTACAGAGATAACCAATAAAAAGTCATTTTGGGTTAAGTCTGCCTGATATTTCCAACAAACTCTCCATAGTGTCAAGCATAAATTATGATTTTCTCATAAGTTACACACAATAATTAAACTAAAGAAAAATGATATGGGCAGAATAAATTTAAAAGTTTTTTTATTTCATTAAAAGAATCATTTCAGAGTCTAATGGTTATCAGAATATAACAAAAAATAAGCACATCTTAATTCTCATTTAGGATAACAAAGACAATGCAGCTAAATATTTTTAAATGAACACTGGAGTATTCCTACATGTTTAAAAAGGAGGAAGAGTGTTTGCCTCTTCTTTCTTAATTCCTTTTCCTCTGCCTCCCTTCTCGTATCGCTATACCCCCCTCTGTTGAAATAGTTCTGCCACATCCATGCACGTTTGTACCACTGAGAACAAGGGAAGCCTCTGAGAATGCCAGGTGGGGATGTTGTCTGGACATGGTATATTTCCCCCTACTTCCTTCCCTCCACGAGCCTCTGGCCAAGGCTGCTCTTTGAAAGGGATGCGAATTCCCAGTATCTAATCATGGGATGCAGGCGCTCAATGTAATTGCAAATACCATGTTGGAATTTGAATGATTAAGCTTTGATTATAAAACTGCTTGCTATACAGCCCTGAGGCACTGATTCTTGAGGACTCTTCACTGACTTGCCACCATCAGTGACCTTCGTAAGTTTAATAAACCAATGTCTTTCCCTGGAGTAACTTCTTTGGAAAAGGTAAACATTGTGCACAAGCCCGCTCAGATTTGGGGTTAATGCAATACACTAGGGTTGGGAAAAAAATGATTTCATCCTCCGGCATTCCCTGGTTCTCTTCACAGTCCAGACAGGACCCGGTTGGGCCACAATAACCATGAGAAACACAATGGTCCTTGTATTGAAAACCTCTGCTTTAATGGAACAATTCTTCCTATAATCCAAGGTACAAAGAATGCAGGGCAAGAAGAAACTATTTTCTTATTTTTAGACTCTTTTAAGGAAACAAAGAGAAAATTAAGCATTATAAAGAGCCATGTTACCAATATAAAAATTTCTGGGAAAACGTAAAGTCACTGGGAAAAGAGATTACAGATGAGGACCCTTTGACAGTAAAATAGTACATCTTTTCCTCCCATGGTGGAAAGTAGAGAGGCAGAAGGAGGCAGGGAGAATGAGAGGGAGGAATGGAGAAAAGAAAAGGCAGAGGAGGGCAGAAATAACACATCTCCTGGGAGCTAAGCCCTTTGCTTACTTCAGAGTATACTTAGTCCCATTAGTCAACTTATACTGCATGAACCCCACTGCCCAAGCTCTCAATTTCTACCTTCTTTTCTGTCCCCTTAGATCCTACCTACCTTACATCATCCAAATAATGCACCTAGCCTGAGACACAATAGAACTCCAATTCCCATTTTGCACATGGCGTATTTAAGAGTGCTCCAAAGCAGGACTTCTGCCCATCTCTAACACTCAGTGGCAGAATAGAGAGGCTTAATCACATATAAACTGCCTCTCCCCAGTGTTGTTTCATTTCCCAATTGTTCATTAGCGTGTAGGCCACAAGAGCTGACAAAGGTTTGACAAATGAATAGACTCGCCTTTTACTTATAAGCATCTGTTGATATATTAACTACAATAAAAACACCACATTTTGGTCAGGGCGAGAGATAAAGGTAACAACCTTCAGAGTCCCAACATGATCATTATTCAATATTGTGTTACAATTGCTGTTCAGAAGAGGTTCTGAGTGGAATAAATATGGAAAGTGAATTGCGGCACTCTAGTCAAAGGGAGCATTCCTACCAAATAACAACTGCGGTCATTGACAAAACTATTTACAAGTGCTTACAGTATGGATGTTTTGGCAGTAGCTTGTTGAAACAGAAAAGAAGATATCATTTTCTAACTCACTACTAAATTTTCTTAGAAATGACAAGGAATAAAGTAGAGCCTAATACCACAAAAATATCAAATTCTTTTTCGGCAAAAGATTTAAGGTTTTACATTATTACCCTGAACTGCATATTCTGATCTCCCCCCACCCCCCAGACTTAATCTTGGCCTGGTGTGCCTCATTTTTATAGGACTTCTGAAACTAGAAATCACCAGCATGGGGAGAGACCATTAAAGACAGAGGTGTCTCTTATAAGCACAACATGTGACCAGGTAATATTGTCTGGATTAGCAGCTTTACAGCCTAACTAAGCCCTGGAGCTACAATTATCTGGTTGCATTAAACTGAAATCACCTGAAAAACTTCACACTGAACAAGCCCTTGGAAATGTCTAATCTGCTAGTTTATACGCAGAAGTAAAAGTAGAATTTAGTTGTTAAAGACATGAAAACAAAGTTTTCTACTAGGAAAAATCTCATCTTAGAACCAGTATACGGTCTGAAGACATTTTTGCAATTTAATTTTATGTCATTTCTTCACTTTTATTTAAAAAGGAGATTTAACCTCACCATTCCTTTCAAGCCAATGTCCCAAGTATATATGTTTGACAAGGGTACAGAAGACATAAGGAATAAAACTGCATTGCCACAGAGGGAATACACAGCTCCAGATACGAGGCCTTATGCTAATTTTAGCAAAATGTATGTATCTTTTTATATACATAAAGTTATGGCACTATATAAAGAGATCCTTAAATGTGACATACACTGAAGTCCTATTTACTGCCTATCTCTTTAAAAAAATAAAAAAACTACAAGTAATTGTTGTATTAATATTAAACCATCTCCAAAATTCATTTTAGTTTAAAGTGTTCTTTCTAATTTGTAAGACATGCCCAAATCATACACCCAAAATTAGAATTCTGGCAGGAGTATCAGATTACGGTTATTTAATGGCAGATCAAAGAAGCTAATCTTAGGCTGCAAATTGAGGTCTCGCTATTCTATTTGTGGTAACCCCTCACTTGCCACTGTTTCCTGTTCTTCATTTGTCAATACTGATGCTGAAAAGTCATTGTGTCAGGTTCCGATATGTCCTATAAAACCACATTTCCCCCTCAAAAAAACAAAAACTATTTTTATGCACAAAGATACAATGTTTGATTATTTAGCTGCACTGTATCTTGAAGTCAAATGGCAAGATTTCTAAATGACAAAATTAAATCCTTAAACATGTATGAATATTTGAATTCCTTATCGCACACATTATTCTTTTACTGGCCAAATTCCTATTTGGACAATAAGTTAAGTACCCTTTTCCTCCTTCGATAAAATCAGTAGGGAAACAAACAAACAAAAAACTTCATTTTCTTCCCAAACTAATTTCTAACTATACATAGTCAAACTAATTTATAACTATCACATGATTGGCAAGATTGACAGCTAAATTTTACTCTAGAACACTTACCCTCCGTGGCAAGTAAAGGAAGTTTACTGCAAAATTATGCAATTTCACCAAGTGGTTCTTACTATTGAATAATCTATGATGAATGGATTGCTTTCTATACATTCTAACAATAACAATTAATATACAATGTAAATTTTTAACTTGGAATACTTTATTACTGTACAGATTTTTCTTAATGGCATGATTTTAAAACAATGCATAAATATAACTCAAGTATTCACTGAGGATAGGTTACTAAATCTCTTTTCTGTGAGGAATTTCACTTAAGTGTAATGGTTTACATGTAGTGCTACAAAATAGAAAGACTGATTTGATGTACTCTGAATTCTCTCCCTCCGTTTTTATAAATCTAGATGAGCAGAGACTGCCTAAGCACGCCTGGACATTATTCAAAAGAATTTAAGGTTCATAGTCAAGATTTCCATAATTTATGACTAAGTCATATTATTTTGCAATTAAAAATAAAGTGATACCAGGATATATCAATTCATCCAAAACCACAAGATATTTTCCTACTAGTTAAAAATGAATCTAGATTTGGGCACAACTTAAAATAATTTTGATATAGATAATTAGACTTTAAATACATGAGTGGCTCTGCTTGATTTGATTACAGAAGCCTCTTTGTTACTATTTTATGATTTAAAATTTCATTCAATGAACATTTAAAACAGAATACTTGTTCTGAATAAGAATACAGTATAGAACAATCAAAACAGTCTCTCAATCTTCCTGGTCAGGACTAAGTAAAAAAGGTCCCTTAAGTCAGAACTAAGGGTAATATCCAGAGAATACATAAAATGAAATTCAGAGAAAAACAGAAGCCATTCTCTGTTTTTACTGTTGCTGTACAAGATATGCTCTGCAGATCAAAGTTTCATTTCTAGTTTGTGGTGTTCAGATGACCAAAAGTACCTCTGGAGAACACACGAAAAAATTTACTTCACTTTCAACCTCAGTGGAATAGTCAAGCTCATTAGCCTGCCATTCTAAAATGACACTGTTAAGATTGCAGCATGTAACTCTGGAAACAGCAAAGTTGCCATTTGTAGGATATTGACATTCTGAATTTTCCTTCAATTTATGTTTCTAAAACATAGTAATTATTGATCAGTTCATGGAAATTAATCAGCTAGTAAAATTTGTGACCGTAATTAAAGCTATTGGGAATCTAGTAAGTCTTCTTATGGTATATAGTTTTAATTTTTTAATGAACTTGAGCACTTGGAAACAGAAAAATGAAATTAAGAAGACCTGTGGGTATAATAATTTATCACTATCTATGAACTGGCTCTATGAGCTGAAATAATTCATTACTGTTAAGATTGCAATGTTTTCCTTAGGCCAGTCAGTTGCCCATCAAAAGTTATTTTGTCTGTTTTGTAAAGTTATGTGAAGAACCTCACATATTTGCACAGAAAAATAAATGTCATCAAGATGGAAGGAGTATTAATAAAATTTGAAAACCTTAAACTGAACTAATTGATTTGGAGGTATATACTGGTTCGAAGCTATTTTTTGATATAGAAGTGGAGAAAAATGTTTAACCTAGTTATGGCTGTAAATACTGCATCTCTTCTAAATTAAATCAATTTTCTTGATGAAACTAATTTCTTGCCTGAAAAGTATTAAAATAATTTCATTACAAAGAAAGTTTTGCTACTGTTCTGCTCATTTCCCACGGAAACAAATATTTCAGTGTATGTATCATGACATGAAAAACACTTTCACAAAAAATGAGGACATTCTGAAAACACTGAAAGACAAACTAATACGAAAGATCCATTTTTGGTTTCCTACACTAACCTGATCTTTATTCCTGATGAACTTCTTTCCACTTCTTAAACTACCCTTATCCTATTCCAAATACATATATTCACAAATAGTCAAAGTAACACAAATTAAAACTGCAATAAGATATTACTTTTCAACTATCTGAATGATACAATTTTAAAAGAAGATCATACTGAGTGCTTACAACTGGGGGAAAAACAGACCCTCATATATAGTTAGTGAGAGTGTAAACTTGTACACTTTCTGAGGGCAACTTGGCAATATGTATGAATATTTTAACTGTGCATGATTTTTAGCCCAGCAATTTCACTGCTAGTAATTTATCCTATATAAATAATCACTTAAGTGTATGTGCACAAATATATTCATTTGAAGCATCATTTTCCAAGGCAAATAATAGGCACACACGTAATGTCCATCAACAGGGAATTAAGAGTATGACAACATACTCTTGAAGTGGTGGTGGGGGTGCGCGGGATGTCTTTATATATAGCAAAAGGATACAAAACAAATAGTTAAGGTGGTTATAGTTAGGAAAATGGGATTATGGAGGCTTTTGCTTTCTCCTTTGTAATTCCATTACTTTAAATAGCTTTTTAAAATAAATCTTTTATAACCAGAAAAAAGGCAACAACAATAACAAAAATATGTATCCCTGTGAGCTTGGGACTCTAGTTCATCCACCTTCTTATCTTAAAAAATATATATATATTAAAAACAAATACATGATTTACCAGAAACATAACAATTTTTACAACAAAAGCTTTATTCTCTATTTTTAGCTTCTAATCATCTCTAATATTTCCTTTTTAAAAAGAGTTTATAATGTGTTTAATGTGTTTTTCTGGATATTATGAACATATAACACTTCAATTTAAAGTAATAATAATATCTTCTGGGGTTTTTTTGTTTGTTTGTTTGTTTGTTTGAGTTGGAGTCTCTCTCTGTCACCCAGACTGGAGTGCAGTGGCCGCTCCGGGTCAACGCAGCCTTGACCTGCTGGGCTCCGGCAATCCTTCCGCTTCAGCCTTCCGAGTAGCCGGAGTTACAGGCATGCACTACCACGCACGGCTAATTTTTTGATTTATTGTAGAGGTGAGGTCTCACCTGCCCAGGCGGGTCTTGAACCCGCGGACTCAGGCAATCCACTCACCTCAGCCTCCCAAAGGCGTGGGATTACAGGCTGAGTCACCGAGCCTAGCTTCTTCTGTTTTATATTTGTTTTAACTGCAACTAAATCTTTAGAAGTAGAAAATACTCAATCATGAGCTTTTTAGTAATTCAAAGAGAAAAAGAATGAACACTGAAGTTTGTATTCCAAATATGACTACGTTTTTAACTTGTCCTACATGCGTTAAATGTAATTTTTCATTTTCTGTGAATGATCCTTTTCATACAACTAATCCATATAAGTGTTACTCTGCATGTATTACTGGGATATAATTCAATAAAGTCATTCTGAAAATCCTAAGTTGCCTCATAGAATAGCAGTATTATAGAATAATTTAACACACTAACTACTCATCAAATGAGCAATAAGATTTTTAATTAATTAGGTATACATACGTTTATTATGTACTCAACTTATATTGATAAGTATTATTATAACTATATATACCAAAATTGCTTAACACAATCCCAAAAAGCAAGGTCTTGGTACAAATTTAATAATGTTTCTTCACCTAACTAGTCTTGGAGATTCCACCTGACTAGAAATATTCTTTATTTTGAAATAGTCAAAGAAAAAGACAGTCTTTCTTCCCAGAAATAATCTATGTGTCTTTTACATTATGTTTCTACAATTAGTCCGAGTTCAAGCTATTTAACTTATCGATTTGCTAACAGAACAAGGTAACCACTTACCATGTTAGAAGGATGTTAATTTTGAAAGAAGGCAAATTACTATAAAGGTTGCTAGTTTCATACTGCATCATGATTTCCATATTCAGGAGTAGAGGGGGAAGAGTGGAGAAGAAGAAAGCTTTACCACTTTGCTTGTTGTATTGAACTTCTCTAAACTCGAGCCTATGTGGTTTCCCATATAATTTAGGGTAGATCTGGCTGGAAGATCTAAACAAAATCCAGGGGTGATCTGCTAAACCTTGAATAAATATGGCTTCCCTTGGGTTGGATTAAGACTCTTGAGAGTAATGAAGTCTGGAGATGCATATAAAGCCAGTGGAGATGGCTGTGTCCTCTGGTGGCTTCCTCTGTCTTTATCTTTTTTACTCCCACTGGTATCACCTCAGCCCCTTGTGACTGTGCTCCATCTTGTTGCCCCCCAGGGCTAAGTACTAGCTGCAGTGCCTGGGACATTCCTTCCCTATTCTCCATGTACTCAGGATAGAAGTGAATGATTAAACACTTGGGTGCTAGAGCAGATACCTACGTGGAATTCTTCCTAGTGCTTAGTTTCCCTCTGCAAACTGGGATGAGGCACTATTGGGCCACCCTACGAAGAAATATGGAATGATTCAATAAGTTGACACAGATAAAACATTCTCATCACGCCTGGGCAGTGTAAGAGATCAATAAAGGTTAGCTATTATCATTAGTATTATAATTTATATTATTCACCTATTTATATCAGACTCGTGTTTTAGGAATGCCTTCTCTAAATGTCCTGATTAGGTAAAATCCTCCTAATAGAAGGCTCATTATGGTGTCTACTCTTCCTTTATAGCATTTATCACAGTCACAATTATCTACTGCTTTGTGTAATTGTTTAACTAACACTAATTTTTCTTATCACAAGACTGAACTCCATGATGGCTAAAGAACATGATTTGTGTTTGGGAAGATTTTTTTTTTTCCTTACCATAGTAACCCTAACAACTAGGATAGTACCTAGCAAATAACAGAACTTCAATAAATATTTGTGAATGAGTTAATAAATTAATGATATAGAAATTAGGATATAGCAAACTATTTTTTTTAACAAAAGAAAGAAACCAAGGCAATGCACTTAAGAAACTTACCAACTGGACAATCTGATTGCCTGAGATTGTGCTGGAGAAAATAATTCGATCTGCTTATAATTTAATCTTAAATTTGCTCTACATCCTGGCTACCTTAACACAAATAGGCAGACGGGGTAGCACACTTGGTCGATTAAAATCTGAATTGGGGTCTTTGCCAGCTTGGGGGTGGGGGAGAACTGTGAATATGTACATGCACATATGTGTACATTATATGGCCTATGTGAAAATCAGCCAATTTTTAACAAGATTTAAAATCCAACCAGCAACAATAACAACAACAATAACAAAATTTGACTTAGGTAATAACATAAAGGAAAGAGATATAAGACATATAGAATACAGAGTAGTTAAAGAAAAGGTCTATGTGCGTACAAGACTCAAATTTAATAAATAAGGTGGTAAAGAGTAAAGACAAAACTCTATAGTGACAGAGAAGGGAAATGTCCATTTTAGGTATTTGTGTCTTCACCTGTGAAATGTCTACTTATCCATAACAGAAAGTGGCTTCAATGCAGAAATGCATACTTAGCAAGTGTTTTTATGTTTATTAGCTCCTCTGCTAAACACTAATATCATTGGCTAATATCAAGAATCCATTTCAGATAAGGACAAAGTTCAGTCTTTGGCCATAAACATCTATACCTCCAACCACTGGTGTACATATATTTGAAAATGTTGCTGTTAGTCTTGTTGAACTTTATATATTTATAATGTTCTTTTAAATAAAATGTCTACTTAGTTGTCACATCACATTGACTATTTTTAAAAATTATTTTTGTTGTTTTTACCTTTATTTTCCCTGTTGATCCTCTCAAATTATAGACATTTTTTTTATTTTTAAGAGTGTTTTAAGTAAAATATTCTATGATGGTCATATCAGTCATTGTCTTTCATATCAAACAATGTATGTAACCAAAAAAAAAAAAAAAAATCTCAAGGAAATTAAAATGATAAATCCACACCAAAGATTATCAACCTAGCATCATACCACCTGAGTGAAACTGTAAGAGACTAAGAGCCAGGAATACATTCTCATGTTATCAACTTTTTTTTTAATTCTGAAATTTTGGCTCTTTTTGCCTCAGTTCCTCCATATTATAAACACTGGCACGCTGGCAGCTAATCAAGTAATGATTGGAAAGTGCTTAAAGCTTAAATATTCTTGGAAGAGAAGTAGTGTACAGGTGCAAAGTAAAAGAATTTTTAAAAATGTTTCCCACAAATTGAGAAAAAAAAATCATCACATTCTTTTTGGGCCATGTTTACACAAAGATGAAGTATTTCAACACCACTATAATTGTAGGGAAGTGGGCTTGCCTAGGGTTGACTCATCTCACTTATTTATTATTGTATACCCCAAATAGTTCCAAAGAGCTTTGAGACAACTTGTAATGAAATACAATGTAAAAAGACCATAGGTAAATGATAAAGGGAGAGGAAATTTATGAAACAGTCATACCAAAAAAAAAAAAAAACCTTAAAAGAACACAAAATACAAGGTTTCTACCAACCACTTTCAAAAAAGAAATATGAAGGTGTATAAAAATTACATTTTAAAAAAAGAAACAACAAAAAAAAGCAGACCTATTTTTCTAGAGAAGAAAAATGTGCCAGTCCTCACCGACAAAAGTGATTTATTTTTAGAGATGTCGCAAAGGGGGCATTCATTCATACAGAAAAATATTTCCAGAGTGCCTCCAATGTGGCAAACACCAAGCTGGTGGACAGAAACACCAAGGGGAGAAAAAAGGCATCCTCTCTGCTCTTTGGGAACTTATCGTTTGGCAGGAGAGATGAACATAGATCGACCAATCACACACAAAAAATGACAACATGATTGTAGACTGAGATAGTTCTAGTAGAAAGGAACACAGAGGGAAGGTGGGGCATAATAAGTCTTCTCTAGACTGCAGACTGAGGGTTTCCTTTAAGAAGACAGGCTTAAAATGGAATCTGTTTGAGGACTAAATGTTCACTCAGCAAAGGGTGGGATTGGTAAGGGAGAGAGAGAAGTGTTTGCGCTGAGGTCCAGGGACAGGAGAGAACTTGGGGTTTTTGAGGACTAAAAGGAAAGGCCCAAAGAGACCAGAAGCTAAGGCTGTGTCTGCCCACACAAGGCCAGAGAAGCAGAGCCTGGTGGACATATTTTGAGTTTTTACCCCCAAACAATAAGGACATACACATTGGCCAGAGACATTTTCTGTCCCTTAAAGCTTAGGGTCTGGGCGAAGTCTTTCTGGATAGAGTTTATTGTTCAAGATGAAGCTTTATTGAACTTGTCTGAAAATAAATGATTGAGAGGGAATTGTGTTGAGCCTCTCTCTTCAGAGGAAGAGAAACAGCAAGAACAGAGCTTTCAGGAAGCACATTGTGGGGGATTTGAATGGGAGACTTGCAGAGGAGAGCCTGATTTTGGCATGTGGTGGCTGCCTTTGAAGAGAAAATTCTTCGGGTGGCTTCCCCAGACCATGGTGCTCAGCCAATATTTCTGAAGTAAGCAGATTACAGCCATCAGGGAGCTAGGGCACACAAAGTTGGAAACCACTACTTATATATATTTGGAGGAAAAAACTGGAATCTCCTTTCTTCTTTTTTTCTTTTTTCTTAGACCTACATTCTCACCCTCTCTCCTTTCTGGTCATCTTTTGACAGTAGTTTCTTTGTTGTGCTCCTTCTCTTTGTATAAGTTTGCTAAGACTACTTGTTTATGTTTTTAAGATTATTTTGTTCTAGGTGAATGTGCAGTAGTCACAAAAAAAGTGATGAACAGGATGGGATCTTTTTCTGAAGTGATCAAAGGAAGGTAGTGTCCAGAGAAAGGCTAAATAATCACATATTAGTGACCATTAATGAAGATAGTGGTTAAAAAAAAATGTCCCTTTAGTAGAAAAAAAAATGCCAAAGAATGACTTGCCAGAGGTATCAGTCCATGATACGCATATCATTGATCTATCTCTGAACTGACAATAACACTTGTCCTGAAGCAGTCTTTTCACACTTGCCCATCATGTTACCTGACGCAGAGGAGTGCATTGTAAATGCTTAGTCTTGAAAGAAATGTTTTCCCTGTCCTGGGGAGGGAGATTGAATGTGAAGAGATCTTCCATGGGCTTGTACTGACCCTACTAACCAAATTCCATCCTATTTGAATATTTCCCTGTGCAATCACTGGTTCTAGCCTTTGATTTGTAATGTTGATAAGACTTTTCCCATTCCATTGAGAGATAGTGTTGGCATGCAGGATTTATCAATCAAGAGAGGAATGGGGTCAAAACAGAAATATGGGTGCATACGTGATGCATAACATGCCCTTTGTCAAAAGAAAACCTCATACCTGTTTTAGACCTCTCAGGGACAGGTTTTGGTAGTGTTTCTTTTTTCTAATCTTACATCTAATCAGACAGCAGCCTGTAACTTTACTCATCATTACATATGGCCTATTGACAGTTGACAACAACTTTACTCATCATTACATATGGCCATTTACAGTTGACAGCTGTCACCCAGGCAAGTTCACATACGTTGCTTCACAATCACATGGCATTGCAAGGAGTAGGGTGAGATCCCAGGCCAACATGCCATTGATCAGCTAGTAATGAACCATCGCAGCTGAAAACCACCTCACTAAAATCAAATGGATCCCACATGCAGGACATTTACCCTAAGCATGCTGCCATTAAAATACAGCCAACACGTTCAATTTAAATGATCTCTTTTTTCACTCAATATTTTTAGAGCACCTTTGTTCTAGTACTTGCTTCTGGTACAGGCTTTTTCCCCTTTCTATTCAAGTTGATTTCCCTCAAAGGAAGGGGAATGGTATCATGATATTTAGACCACAAGAAAAATCCTGCTCCTTGAGATAGTGAAGCAGGTATAGCTTCACTTTGAACTTGATCAAGCAATGCCTTTATATTCAGTGAATGAGAGTGATCATAATAGTTCAGAAACAATAACTACATCACAGAGATGTAAGAATCCAGATTTCGGACATAAAGTGCCTAGTCTCAAAATCACCTCAGGTGGGAAGTATGGTAGAATAGAGATGCTACCACTAGAATGTACCAAAGTTTATGCTGGTAAAGTTTTGTTCTGTTTAAATTTTTAAAAAGGAATATAAATTCCAAGGCATAATCATCCTCAATATTATCTATTTAACTAGCACATTTTATATCAACAATGCAGTATTTATATCAACCTTTTCCAAGCAGGTCTTATGGGAGGGATTTTAACCAGTACACAAATCACTTGCAGCTCTTGAATTCTAACCTTATTACCCCAGTGAGAGACAGAGACTTTTGAGACACAGCCTAAACATGTCAAAAGGTTGGTTTTCCATTAATACCAGCAGGAGGAGAAAATGACACTGCAGTTGTCCTTGGAACAGAGAAGCTGACAGATTTGCTGAAAGGTTCAGCCATTGTAGGATTTTGTTCAAAATCTAAAGGCAACAGCATTTCTCTTTGAAGTTCTGAAACATCTTGAAAATCAAAAGCTCAACAAAGAATAACATGGACAATTGAGTTTTTCAAAACTCTATTTTTATTTAACTTTTAAAACACTATGCCTAGTAATTTATGGTGTAAACTCAGTCAAAGGTACAAAGTAAGTTCATTAAGAATTATCACTGAAAGTACCCAAATAGACTTGAAATCAGAGGATATATGCCAGGGTCTAATAAGTTAAAATTAAACGTCCTACCTTTCCCTGGGGCATTGCCAACAACTCTAATTGAAAGGCACTTAACAGAAGCAGGCTCACAATTCTGTGTATTGTATACTGGCTCTCAGAGTGAAGCTCCTTTACAGACAGAATATAAAAAAAATTGGATTCCAGATCCCTTGCCCTTTAATTACTGTAATTTTTTCTAGTTAAACTTAACATTTGAGTATAATAGTAAAAACCAACATCCAGGACTAGATTTTCTGGAGTTGGCAGCTATGTGATTCTGTATTGGAAGTGTTTGGGTAGCAGCAACAGGCTGCGTGAGACAGCTGAGACCAACACAAAAACTTACTTCTACTAAGATTTATATACTCAAACACACAGTACTTCTTCTAGGTAAGTAACAGATCTTTATTATTATTCTTATAAACCTGGCATTTAGGAATTTAACTTGGTTAAATTCCTAATTTTTTATAGAGCTGATCCAGTTTTAATGCTTGTCTAATTAACTGCCAAAAGTATGCTAAGGTGGAAACAACTGTAGTCTCAAAATACATGTCAGAGATAATACTTAGAATGGCAGGAAGTTCCTTCATTTTCTCACTCAGCATTTGGATGATCTCCTTGAATCTCAAAGATGAAATACTTTCTACATTTAATAAAATAGCTATGACTTATTGTTTTGTCTCTTAGGGTCTGACATTCTATGTTATTCCCTAACTCTAAATAGGAATAAAAGTTCCAGTTCCTTTTGAGGAGACACCCTTGTCCTTATTGACTAGGATGGTCAGATAGTTTAAAAAAAAAAAAAAATTAGCAAGGCACTATATATATTCCATCACAGCCCAACACATTGCAGCATCACAAACCCGGTTATTCAAAAATTGTCTGCTAAAAAAAGAAGTGCAGACTGTCTTACAATTTATCAACTTAAGTTTAATATTTGTCATTCTGCAAATCTCAATCATTTTTGCCTTTGCCAACATTACCAAATGAACAAATCTCAACAGTGAAGAAACAGAGGAAAATAAAAGAAAGACATCTTGCATATACCCTTACAATATGAATACATTCCCTAGAAAATAGAATCATTTCATTTCTTTCATTCTATAGAGAAAAAAAATGCCTTGAACAAATATTCCATTTGTGTCAGCCCTATGGAAAATTAGGAGGATAATTAAACAAGTTAGTTTCCTAAATGCCAGACATACAAGGATAATAGAAAAGACCTATGAAATGTTACCTCTAGTATCTAAGCAAAACCAGTTGCTGTCACAAGTTTCCTTGCTTGCTTTCGTTTTTACAGAGAATGTGTTTGGTTTCACAGGTAATTGGTAGCCTTGAGCACATGTAACTTACAATCACTGAATGAAAAGATTCGCTTTGGTGAATTAAAATGGAACAATTTCTCCAAAATAAAGAGGGAAAGCCAAAAAAAAAAAGTTAAAGGGATTAATAGGCAAGTGTTTCATCTATTTTTGCATTTAATTTGATGTCATGAAAGCTCCAGGCATCTAAAAATATACCTCTTTTATTCTTGTAAGTCTGCAAGATTTGGCTTTTGGAACAGAAACAGTTTAGGTGGGGAGGGAATTGTTGAATTCTGTATCTATGCTTTAAAAAAAAATTAAAAAAAAAAAAGAGGGTTGACCATAACCCGAGGCCCTAGCTCCTGCAGAGTGCCTGTTGTTATGAAAGCAAGGTGCTCCACACGATCTAATCATAGCACTAAACCTTGTTACAAGCCCTTTTACAGCTCCAATATCTAGGTTACATGGAAACACGCTGGAGAGCCTCCTTGTACTATGAAATAAATGTCATTCTGACTGGCATCCTCTCTTCCAGCAAGTAATTTCCCTCTGCTGATAAATCGATACAGCAAAAACAAATGAGAGCGCACAATGGGCACAGTGAGGATTACATTTTTATTCATTTCAGAGCCCCTGCAGCCAAGTTTTTTAAGCACAATAGCAGAAAATGATGCACTTGAGCTGGGAAACAAGAGATACAGAGATATTGAGATAAGAAAAGAAAGACAAAAAAGGAAAAAGGAAAGAAGTGGGAACAAAAAAGAAGCCAAGAAAGAGGCGGCAAGTGCATCTGTACCAAGCAGTTCAGACACAAACTTTTGTTTGAGAGATTGATATTAGAATTCTTGTTCAGCGCCTCATAGAAATGGTCAGAGAAACATATGTGCATCTTTTTAAAAAATTTCTTTATTCTGTAAGGTTGCAGATATTTTGAAAAGGAGCTAAGATCCAACTTTTCTTTGACTGATTAATTTTTGATATCAACATAGGATCCATGCATGAAAACTTATCTAGAAAACCCAGAACAAGAAATGGTAGAAGAGACACCATAGATCATTATTCATCTCTGGAAGTCCCTTCAAGTCATTTATGTTTTCATTGTGTTTAAAGCAAAGATGGAAAGGGCAAAACAAATAAAAAGCAAGAGCACAATTACTGTTCTTAAGAAGAATGGGAAGTTCTCACATGATATCTGTTTAAATAGTAATTGATTTTCTAAGTTCCAAAATAAATGAGTGGGTTATCACATAGCAGGGATGGGGTACAAATTTCAAAGTGGAACTTTTAAGACATTTTATCTTTTGGAGGCAAAATAGAAAAGACTACCTCATAAAACCTTAAAAACCCCAAATGTCCTGTGAAAGGATGGCTTTAGGTTTCCTGTTATTTATGAAGGCATTTAACTCCTCTTAAGGCAATGAAAGTGATCATGAGAGAACTCTCACATCTTAATAAGGCTTAACAATCATATGCAATAGCAAACCTTAAACTCTAGATTAACTCTTGGGCAAGTTACTCAACTATCTGTGTCTCAATTTCCTCATCTATAAAAATGTAGGTGATGCTAATAGTAACTACCTCACTGTTTTTTAGATAATTAAATGAGTTGGTAAATGCAAAATGCTTAGAATAGTTCTTGACTCAGAGTTAGTGAATGCCACCTAAGCAATGCCATCACCCATTGCTTCCTAAGCTACAGCCATTTGGGTGTTATCAACATTTTCTATTGGACTTAGAAGGTAGCAACGCACTCAGAGAATACAACACTAAGCTAGATAAATTATGAATCTTATCAGGATGCAATTTCTAAATGTTCTGAACTAAACTCTTTGTGATATCCCAGAGCCAACATACTCTCCTGGTAGTCATAGGAAGAGCAAGTTAGGAAATGTACTACTATAGCCAATCCATTAGTATAGAATAAGATTGTATCTGACAAATCCATCATAAGTTGTAAATAATAAATCAAAAATTCATTAAATACACCTAATCTACCAAACATCATAGCTTAGCCTAGTTTACCTTAAACATGCTCAGAACACTTAAATTAGCCTACAGTGGGGCAAAGTCATTGAACACAATGAATATTGTATAGTAAAGTATTAAATATCTCATGCAATTTATTGAAAATTGTACTGAAAAGGAAGAACAGAATGGTTGTGTAAGTACCCAAAGTACAGTGTCTTCTCTATGTGTATTCCTTTTGTACCATAATAAAGTTGAAAAATTCGAACCATTGTAAGTTGGGGGCTGTCTGTTTTCTTTTAATTTTTCTTTGGACTATTAAAATCTAGCTTTTTCTCTAATATAAAAAATGTAATGAAAATTTCCTACTACCTTTTCAATAATAATTCTAAATCAGTGTTTAGTATATTCTTAATGTTATTTATGATCTTTCTCATTTGGGCTTTTACTCGATTCTCTGTCATTTAATTACTTGGATTAGTGTCTGCTTATAATGCCTTAGTCATTCATAATTGTACTCTGTCAATTCGTCCATTTTACTCCTTAAAAAAAGGTAAGGAATAGAAAAGAGGAACATAGCATTTCTTTATCTGTACCTCAGACTTACATAATAAATGAAGAGAAACAAGAAAAGAAAGCAATGCAAAAAGAATGGTGCTGAGTTCTGATCTCTGCCCTCTTTTCCTCTTGAAACATCAATAAATCAAAAGGTGCCCATAAGCCTAAATCAGTATTTCTCCATATTTTTTCTCATTATCATTTTCCCCAATGAACTTTTTATATAATTTTCCCTAATTGTCCCCTCATGAAATTTTAATACACAGAAATACTGTATATGTATGTATCTCTGCTTTCTGAATAAAAAAAATAAGACTTTTGGCCTCCCGGGAACCAACTGTTTCCCCTTAAGTGGCAATATCAACTTTTGTGAATGCATGAACTCATTCTTGTTGGGAAAACAGTCAGCTCTTCTCTTATTGTAGATATTGGGTCCAACATAACTTGAGAAGGTGGGTTGAAATCCAGTGTTATAGTTGCATGGTTTTGGTTTTGTTTTCAGCAAGAATTTAAGCTCTAATCTATGGCTGATAATTTATCTTACCTCAATTCCAAAACAGTGCTTTGAGGGTGTAAGAGCTATGGCAGTTTGTGAAGGATGCCTGACAAGCTACAAAGCAGTTTAAGGACAAGAAGTAAGGAGAATGGAGAGTAAAATGGAATTGTTTCCAATTAAAGCAGCTAGGGAATTAGGTAGGTGGAATGTAATTATCTACATTGGAGTTTGGCCAGGCTTCTCAACTCTTTCGAGAGGGGAAAAAAAAAAAAAAAACCACCGTGATCTTTAATGAATAGAGAGGTAGATCCAAGTTTAACATCTTATCCAAAAAATGAAATAAGATTTCTTAGTCCTTCTTTCCCGGAACATAAGTATCATTCTTTCTTTAAAGCATTTGAAACTGCGTATAAGTCCCATACCTCAATTTAAAATAATTATTTCATAAAGCAATGACTTTTGAAATGGGAGTGTTGGAGAAAAGACAGTAAAATACTTCCAGCAATCAATAAAAGAAGAGGTGCAATTTATAGCAAATACAAGTGAAATCTGCGGCATTTAAAAACACAAGATTTTGTTAAGTCATATCAACATATGTCTAAAATTGATTGTCAGTTTATGTTTTCTCGGTTACCTAAAGCAGTAATTTTTGAAACAGGTTAGCTTTGCCCAAAGTGCACAAATCCCTCCCCAATGACTGAGCCACCAAGGCAGTGTAATGAAAACTGATATCCTTTGCAAACTTGGGAAACCTGAGATGTGTGGCCGATAAATGTAAGCAGACATTATATCCTTCATAATCAGGGCAGAATGAAGATGTGAACTGAATAAATGCTTGAGAAATATCATAGCTTCTATTAGATGCAAAGATTGAAGTGTTAGACACCTTTTAGCTCAACTTTCATTTAATTTATGGCTTTCCTTTCTGTAGTCTGAAGGGACTGAAAAATTCTTCTTTCTAATTTTTTTCCCCTTTCATGACTTGACCACGAAGATGAAATCAGGGTACTTTAATTACCATTCAGAGCCAAAGGCTTGCCCTTTGATATGGAAATCCCACTTCTGCGACCGCCTTTTCCCGGCCCCTTCTCTTTCCAGTGGCCTAAGAGGGAATTTTAAGTAGCTTTGTCACCAGCTGATAGTGAAAGCTAACTGTAGCTCTTTTCTGTTAAGTTTTGTTTTAAGTTACACTACCTTTCTTTCACCAAATTGGAAGAGTTCAAAGCAAGGAGGGGAAAAGAGAGACAGAGAGAGAGAGACAGAGATGAGAGAGAGAGAGAGAGAGAGAGAGAGAGAGAGAGAGAGAGAGAGAAAGAGACAGAGAGAGAGGAGGGGCAGGGTGGGTGGGGGATGACTGACTATCCATTAGAGTTGCTGAATTATAGTTTCTCCCCTGTCAGCATGAAGTGTGGCCCATCCTGCACAAAGCCTCTCACTTTAAACACACACACAGAGCACAAACTGATGAAAGCTGCCATGTACAGTTACCCCGTTATTGTCATCTGCCTGCTGCATGACTCCCGGCTTTGCTATAATTATTAATTGCACTTGTCAACTGTCATTAATTCCTCTTTAGCATCCCTGTCTTTGAGTAATTAGACAGAACAGCCTCACTGAGCTCATTGTTTAGAGTCCCTTGAAAGAGCCCACTGGGCTTTCTGCAGAAAAAAACCATCAGGAATACAATAGAGCACTTTGGAATTAACCCTTTGGAAGTGTGAATAGAAGGGAAAGTGCTTTCACAGGTTTGGGTGGCCTGCTTTGGTTGGTGGGCAGATAAAGTCATGGTCAGATACCTTATAAATGGAACCATATTTTAGAAGTTTCTTTCCTGCAGAGATGAGGTATTTAAGTCGATGGAAAGTCGGAAAAAGGCCTTAGGAAAAACAAAATTTCCTAATTAGGGTCACTGAATTTTTAATCCTTTTCTCATTTGATCTTATGCCTTGTATCTTGAAGAAGCCAACTTTATCCTGAAGTAATATTTTCCTACATTTACTACATACATTTCCATGAACAATATATACGCACACAAACATATGTATGTATGCATTATACATGAAGTTTTTCCAGATGATTTTTTATTATTTCTCTAAGTTATAAACATTTTGGGAAAAGAGGATTGAAACTTCAGTTTTTATTCAGTCCTTTTTCCAGCCTCCCACATAGGGAATCAGTTGACAGAGCTTTTAATTGTAAAACTAGTGGTTCTGAATACGTTATTTTCTTTTAAAACCTCTATTCTGAGAACTAAGCCATATTTGGCATTTTAGCCCATGGCCTCTAAACATTCCCTGAATTTTGCCAGTCTCCCCTGACAAAGGAAAAATGGGCTATAAAGTTTATATTTGAGTAGTAATTTGAAATGAGAATTATTGTTTTCATTTTAAATTACATGATACATAAGAAAGCACATGAAAAATATTAAGTACTATTAAATGTCAATACTATTTTATCACTATTGGCTTATAAAACTAAGTTCCTTTGACAATGTTAAATTCACTGTAGCTCCAAATCTTTTGACAATTAAAAATAAGTTGAGAATGAGGACTACTAGCTACTTTCTAATAACAGCACTCAATGACAATCTTAAAAAGTTATCTATTATTGTTAAAACCACCCATGTAGTAAAACTTCTTGATCTAGCTGTTCCATTGAAAATAAAAATCATGCTGGGCTCGGTGGCTCAGCCTGTAATCGCGTGCCTTTGGGAGGCTGAGGTGAGTGGATTGCCTGAGCCTACGGGTTCAAGACCCGCTTGGGCAGGCGAGACCTCATCTCTACAATAAATCAAAAAATTAGCCAGACGTGGTAGCGCGCGCCTGTAATTCTGGCTACTCGGAAGGCTGAAGCGGAAGGATCTCCGGAGCCCAGCAGGTCGAGGCTGCAGTGGCTGGGAGCGGCCGCTGCACTCCAGTCTGGGTGACAGAATGAGACTCCAACTCAAAAATAAAATAAAATAAAATAAAATATATATATATATATATATATACATATATATATAAATCATAAGGATTTCTCTTGAACAGAATTAAGGTCTATGGAGTCACGGAAAATAAACTAAAGTAAACTTGATCACTAGGCATCATTAGAGTTATTTCCTATATTACCTTAGCTATAAGAGTTTTTCAGATACTAGGTGAGTGCTTTTTAGAAATAATGACATTTATTGAAGTCTAGATATGTGCTGTATGTACTTTACATCAATTCATTTAATGCTCAAATCTCTATGAAATAGGTACTATTATCTCAATTTTAGAGATGGGAAAACTGAGCAACAAGTAGTTACAGAAGTTGCCCAAAATCACACAGTTGGACAATGGCAGTAAAGAACTGGTGAGCCCAAAGGTCTCACTCTTCAGCACCCTTCTAGAACACCTCTCCAGGAGCCAAGATACTATTCTGTTTAGGTTTCCACTCAACAGGAAATTGATCTAGATTTCTGGTGGTGTCTCCTACAGAGCAAAGTAGATTAATGCAACTGGAAATCTTGTCATAAAAGTATGGTATAAAAATATGCTAGTCATCTTAGGAACTTGGCATTCTATATATTCAATGTAAAACTCTGTGTGTGTGTTTGTGTGTGTGTGTGTGTGTGTGTGTGTGTGTGTGTGTGTGTGCGTGCGCGCATGCGCTGGTCATCTTAGGAAGTTGGCATTCTATATATTCAATGTAGAACTGTGTGTGTGTGTGTGTGTGTGTGTGTGTGTGTGTAGACAGAAAGAGTAAATAAGTTTTGCAAATTTTAAATGTTGCTCGTCATGCTAGTCATTTTTAGGCACTTTTGCTATGGTGTGTAAATACTAGGCTAAAATGAGAAAAATATATTTATACATATGTATACATACATTTATATATACACACATATTAAGCTTTAATGAGGTTCAATGCATTGTTTATTTAATATTTACTGCATACTTAGTATATGCTAAGATGTATGCAAGGCACTGAGGGAAAGGGAAAAATGAAAGTTATGATTCCTCACTAAAAGGTATTTTCAGACGTATTGAAGACAGAATTTTGAGGCTCATACAATTAACATACTACAAAGTGCTAAATGGAATACAATCAATGAAATAGATTCAATGAAACAGCTAAGATCAATGACAAGCAGTTCCCGGGCAGAAAATTTTGACATATTAAAAGAAAAAACTTTCTAAGTATTGGAAGTGTCCAACAATGTATTAGGCTGCTTTGATAAGTAATGAATGCCCATCACTAAAAACATTCAAGTTGGGTAATGATCTATAAATAATTATATAAAAGAATTTCTGCAGCGGGTGAGAAGTTGAATCAGCTTAAGTATTGGTATGCGTATCTTAGATTCCATAATTCTACAAAATGAAATTTTAGCAAGGGAGGGGAACTTTATTTCATGTGTCCTTTATGGGAAAGTCATCTTGACGACGTAGAATCTGACGTTGAAAGGTGAGTTGGAGATTAAAAAGTGGCGATGAGAGTTAATAAATTCCAAATAGAATTACAAACATAAAGAAAGAAATGTAGAAATAAACATTTATGATAAAGATGAGTTTTAAAAAAAAAGGTCTACCTCATTGACACAAAGGGTAACTTGGAGGATGAGGAATGAGTGGGGATGGTGTGAGGAAGACTGAGTAGGAAGTAATAGAATAAAAGCTGTATCTGTGGAAAGGAGACCAACTCAAGAAAGGTACGATGAAGAGATTTTCATTGATTCAGTGGCAAGGGATGGGGTTAACTGAAGAGGATCATGATGGATGAAAGGTAAATAAGGATAAGGCTAAAGTTTGGCACTGAGTTATATGGGAATAGAAATCCGGTTTCCACTATTAACTAGGTGAACTTAGGTAAATTATTTGACTTATGAATTTAGTATGCATATCATAGGATTGTTATGATGATTAAACAAGTGAATTCATGGACAGCATTTAGAAAAGTGCCCAGCACATAATGAGTACTTAACAAATGTTAGCTATGATTATTATTACAATATACCTCTGGCTAACGTAAACATTTTAATAGATGTCTAATGGTTGTAGAAAGTGTAGCACAGAGAAAAAGAGATGACTTAGGGTAGTTGCTGTTCTCAAAGAGCTGCTCCAACATGGAATCAGCTTCTTTAGGTAGTGATTTCTTTTCATTATTTAAAGTTTTTATGATGAGGAGGGGAAGTCATCTATCATAATGTAAAGAGGCTTTCTACAAGGAGTGAGGAGTTGGATCATATGCCTCTTAGCGCTCTTATTCTAAAGTGCTGGAATTCTAACTGATTAATAATCAGTCTATCAGGGAATCCATGTTTTTAGTCTTTGGAGAGAAATAAAATTTAGTTAATTTCCCCTCACTTTGGGTGATGAAACTGTATACTATTAAGAGTGTGAGCCTAGTAACAAGATTGTCTAGATTCAAATCTTGACTGGGTCATTTAATTCTATTTGTGTAAGCTTGGAGAAGGCATTTTAATTTGCCCATGCCTCGGCTTCCCAAACTGTAAAATCAAGATAATCACAATAATACTAGTAATATCAATCTTATAGGTTTGTTTTGAGGGCAAAATGATCTCATATATACAAAGTGCTTATGAAATGCTTATGAATATTTAAAATATGTGAACTATATCCTTTTTATTGAGATACAAAGTGTAGAAGGTGGAAGAATAGGAAACACTAACTTTTAAAGAAAAAAAAAACACCTGTATACCTATCCTTTAAACTCTTCATACTTCCACTATTCACCCTTTGTAGTGCTCCAATCAATGGGACTAAACTTTTCAAGAGAAAAGATAGTTGACAGACTCAAGCTGAACTGTTGTGGAGTACACGAGCCATTAAAGACTCTGTGGTGAAGTATCATTCAACTGAGTTTATATTATGTGGATTTACCATTGCTCCCAATATCCACTTTTGTCAAAAGCATTTATACAGGATCTATTGGGGAATCTATATTACGTATTATTTTTGGCTTCTTGAATTAAAAAATTTACCTCAAACTCCCTGCCCCAATCCCACACTCCACACCACACCCCACAACCCAAACCAGAGAGATCAGGAACATATGAGGGACATATACTCAATATTGACACTTCTCCTATGGGGGGAAAAATCAATACCATCTTACTATTTACCAAATTAGACAAGATTATGCATAAGCTCCTCAGGTTGAATTTATTAACCTGAAATTTATAGACTGTGTCACTACCGCCTTCACATTTCTGAGCCAAACTAAAATACATAGTTTTTTAAGTCTCTGCACCTTTGCTCATCCTGTCTCAATTCTCTCCTCATTTTTGCCATTCAAGGCCTAACTCTAACCCCATTGTCTTAGCTATGTCTTTTTGGATTCCTGAGTCTATTCCACAGCCTTTCCCTTCACCATCCCCGGACTGTGAAACCTCTTCCTTCTCTGACACATGAAATATAGCACAGAATATCAAATAAAGATTTATGAGATAGTGGAAATACAAACAAGAAGAGAGGTGATATTACGGTAAATACATTTTATAAATGTCTACACGAGAGGGAACTCAAATGAAACTGAAATTTATTTATAAAAAATTGCGTATTTATTCTTGCATACTTAAACTTTAGTCACCTCCAAAGTACTCTCCATTTGATGCAATACTCCTATTGAGATGCTTTTTTCTACTGCCCAAAACAGTTTTGGAACTCGTTAATTTTGATGCCTTTTAGTGCTTCTGCTGTTTTTGGTTTCGCCTCTTCCACATTGGCAAAATGTTTCCATTTGAGGACTTTTTCATTCAGGGAAACAAAAGCAGTCACTTGGGATAAGCTTGGGTGAAAAGGGAGGGTGAGACATGGAAGTCATGCTGGTTTTGGTCAAAAACTGAACACTCAGCACAGTGTGGGCAGGTACATTGTCATGGTAGAAGAACCAGTCAACTGTTTGCTGCAACTTGGGCTGTTTCTTCCACAAATTGTTATGCAGCCTTCTCAAAACCTCCATATAAAAACTTTGGTTAACCATTTGATCTGGAGGAACAAATTTCAAGTGTATTACAAGAGGCCTGCCCTCCAAAAAAATAATTCCATTTTTGGGGAGGTCTCTTCTCATATCTTTGGCTATGGAGACTTCAAATTTGGCACTAAGTTTTTCGGTTGTGAATGACAAAGGGGGTACTGATCAGTTGTACAATTCACAGGTATTATTAGATAAAAGCAGACCAACTACTCAGAGACAGCATAGCTTGTAAGAGGTGTCAGAAATTTCTCCCAAGTATTCTCAGACACTACAAACTGTAAGTTTCAATGAAACATTTCTGCAACACAATCTTTGGTAGTC
The DNA here is from genome assembly GCA_027257055.1 of Cephalopachus bancanus. Classification (NCBI taxonomy): domain Eukaryota; kingdom Metazoa; phylum Chordata; class Mammalia; order Primates; family Tarsiidae; genus Cephalopachus; species Cephalopachus bancanus. Next base: position 6,673,057 of record JAPVLO010000009.1, on the reverse strand, counting down.
ATAATGAGTTTTATGGTAACTCTTTCTCACAATAGCCCTCAGTGACACCACACTAAAGCATACATCTTAAGAACCACTTTAAGGTCATTAAAAGGCATGCAGGGACACATCTTTGTGCATCTCTGCCTTAACTCACAGGCAGATTTCAGAATATCACAGAAGAATCACAAATCCTTCAAACTATTTTCCCTGTATATTGTTTATCACCATTGGGTTGAGATTGCTGTCCCTAAAAGAAGTGGTGTTCAGATATTCTATATGGACAAACATTAAACTAAATTCCCATGAATAAACTAGGGGGAAGAAACCTGCTTGAGAAAATAAACCTGCTTAACAAGGACAGTTTCTGGATGCAACATACTCAGAAGTGAGTTATTAACCTTTGCATTCTGGAGGGACTGATGCATTTTCTCCACCTCCATCCCAGGAATCTAGCTTTTTCTTTTTTTTCCCCTAGTTGAGCTTTCACTGTCACCCAGGCTGCAGTACAATGCCAAAATCATTGCTCATCACAGCCTCAACCTCCTAGGTTCAAGAGACCCTTCTGCTTCAGTCGCCTGAGTAGCTGGGACAATAGACAAGTGCCACCATTTCAGGCTGATTTTTAAAAATTTATTTTCTATTATTTTTGTAGTGATGAGGTCTTTATATGTTGCCTAGGCTGGTCGCAAACTCCTGGGCTCAATTAATCCTCCCACTTTGACCTCCCAAAGTGGTGGGATTACAAGCATGAGCCCCTGCTCCTGGTCAAATGCTAGCAATTTTGAAGCCAAAGATCCCATTTTTCTTATTACCATGTTTTCTGAAACAACCTGCATCGTGCCTTCTTCTTTTCCAACCAACTCTTTTCACAACGTCTAACAAAATATTAGAGAGGATAGGTGAGAAGCATACCCAGACTGGAGTTGACATCAATAGACTGGGAGAAGATTACACATTGCCTCCAAAATGCCTTGTAAAGAAATTGCTAAAAAGAAGATGAACCAATTGAGAATGTGTTGATCACTGTTTCTGTACATTTTGAGTACACTGTTCAAGAAGAATTGAACCCCATGGTTAATTTCAGTAAAACAGGTTAAAACCTGAAGGCAGTGGTCCCCAACCTTTTTGGCATCAGGGACCAGTTTTGTGGAAGACAATTTTTCCATGGACGGGGGAGCAGGGAGTTGGGGAGTGGGGATGATCATCAGGCATTAGATTCTCATAAGGAGTGAGCAACCTAGATCCCTCCCATGGGCAGTTCACAATAGAGTTCTTGATCCTATGAGAATCTAATACTGCCTCTGATCTGACAGAAGATCGTTCACTTCCTGCTGTGCAGGCAGGTTTCTAACAGGCCATGGACTGGTACTTGTCTGTGGTCCTGGAGTTGGGGACTCCTGCCCTAGGGAATGAAAATCTTGGAGATTGCTATGCAAATACTCTGTATGTATGTACCCAAGACAAACCTGCTGAGCGATGTTTACATATGTAGCATTTCTACTTTCACAGGGCTACTGTTTCAAAATAGAACTTCCTCAAATAAATTTTAAATCAGATTTTACTACTGATCACATTCCTGCACACTTGTACTTTCTAGTAGCTATGCAGTCTTAATCCTCTTGAAAATTTAAACCATAATTCCAAGAGTTATTAGGTTGGAAAATAGCTTCTGGGCAAATGATGTTATTCCAAAAACTTTTTACACCAGAAATAATAGTTGGATTAGTTCTGCCTCACAAATAGTCTTGAGGCTTGATTTTTAATGTAATTTAAGTATTTTGACATGAGTGTTTCTTACTTATAAATAACAATGCCTTAAAACAAAAACAAAGAAAAAGGAGAGGATAAAGATGATAGTTATAAGGTTTTTTTAAGGCTAAATTTTGCTTTGAGCTTCCTTTTCTGTCTAGTTTAGCCTACTCTTCGGTATTCCAATGGCATTAACTAGATATTTTGATATGTGTGACTCAAGGGTCAATCAACATATTGAGTTCTGTGTCATGCCTTTTAAAATCACTAGTCAATGTATAGATTTTCTTTAAAAAAACATTTTTTTCTGTTGAAAAATTACTTCTAAAATTAAAATATTTATCTACGAATTTTAATATCAGTACTAATTAAAGTCTAAAAATAGGAAAATGTTCATGCACTAAAATTCACTTGTTTAAAAAATCTGAGGTGTGTTGAATAATGAAAGAACATAAAATTCATTTTGTAAAGGAGATTCTTTAGATTCAAGTGGGTGAATTTATTTGAAAAACTATCATGCATTTTTTTCTTTATTTTAATAAATTGCTTCATCTTTTGGATCATTTCATTGCAATAATCACTTTTAAAAATTGAGGTATTAGGTTATAAAAATGTAGGGGGAGGGGAAATGCAGGAGAACTTTTAAATAATTTAACTCTTGGTCAAGTGTGGTGGGTCACGTCTGCAATCCCAGCCCTCTGGGAAGCTGAGGTGGGAGGATTATTTGAGTCCAGAAGTTGGAGACCAGCCTAGGCAATATAGCAAGACCTCGTCTCTACCAAAAAAAAAAAAAAAAAAATCAGACAGGTGTGGTGGTGCATGCCTGTAGTTCCAACTACTTGGGAGGCTGAGGCAGAAGGATTGCCTGAGCCCAAGAGGTCAAGGCTGTGGTGAGTGGTGATCATGGCACTGCACCACAGCCTAGGTGACACAGTGAGACCCTCCGACTAAAAAAAAAAAAAAAATTCAACTGTAGATACATCAGTGAATTTATGAACATGGATTATGCTCACAACAATAAGATAACCACTTCATTTTTTTAAAAAGCTGATTATAGAAATGCTAGAAGAGTGGTAGAAGAATGTAATTTGATGCTTTTCAAAAGTTCAATATCATAACAAAGGATATCTACTGTCCATTATACAGAATCCAGAATTTATTTTCAAAGCATGCTAACAATCTTAAATCTGGAGTATCATTCTCAGTGACAGTGAAACTAAGTAGAATTCAAATAAAGGCAAAAGTTGTTACAACATGAATTACCCAACTACCAGAGGTAGATCAACAGCAACTCTAAAGCAGGGTGTTCTCCAACTTGCCACTGATATTCTCTGAGCAAATCCTGGATAAACTTGTTGCGGTGTTGTACCATATTATCCTACCATATTATCTTTAGTTCAAATGTATTCAAAACCTCAAAAAACATTTTGTTTCTCTAGATTTTTCATAATTCAAAACTTAGAACAAAAAACTTAGATGAGTTTATATAGCAATCGATGTATATAGAAAATGCTATCATTAGAAATACTATATAAAGATCGCTATTTGATATTCTAGGTTTTTAAAAAAATGTGCATTTGTCTTAAAATGAAAATAATATATGTTCTTTAAAGAAGGGTAGCTGAAATTATACAATCAAGAAGAAGAAAAATTGTACAAATCAGTCATAATCCCACAATCTAGATAAAACTCTTTTAGCACTTTCTATATGTTCTTATAGTATTTTTGTTCTATGCTTGAAACACACTGTGTGTTGTGTGCACGTGTGCGTGTGCACCCATTCAACAGATTCTTGAATGTTTTCTATGATCCAGGTTTGGCTTCTCGTGTCATTATATAATTATTTTCAAGTGCAATTTAAATTCCATCACACATAAACACCAAAATTTAGTTAACCCAGAGCCCATTTTTTAATATAGAGGTTGTTTTCAGTTTTGTTTCTATATACACGACATCCCTTTATAAATATATAACGTATGTGTTTCACTGTATGTGTATATATATGAGGAGAACTCCCCCCAAAACAGATTGTTTTAAAATTGTGTATTTATTCTTTTTTTTTTTTTGAGTTGGAGTCTCACTCTGTCGCCCAGACTGGAGTGCAGTGGCCGCTCCAGGCCACCGCAGCCTCGACCTGCTGGGCTCCGGCGATCCTTTCGGCTCAGCCTTCCGAGTAGCGGGAATTACAGGCACGCACTACCACGCCCGGCTGATTTTTTGATTTATTGTAGAGATGAGGTCTCGCCTGCCCAGGCGGGTCTCGAACCCACGGGTTCGGGCAACCCACTCACCTCAGCCTCCCAAAGGCGCAGGATTACAGGCTGAGCCACCGAGCTCGGCTGTATGTATTCTTAAATGTTTAAACTTCAGTCACCTTCAAAGTTCTATCTGTTTGATGCAGTACATCTGTGGAGAGGCTTTTTGCACTGCTCAAAACAGTTTTTGAACTCGTCAATTTAGATGATATTTAGTACTTGTGCCGTTTTTTCTTTCACCTCTTCTGCGTGGGCAAAACGTTTTCCTTTGAGGACTTTTTTCATTCAGGCAAACAAACAAACAAAAAAATTACTCAGGACGAGATCAGGTAAATAGGGAGGATGGGGCATGGGATCATGTTGTTTTTGGTGCTGAACACTCAGCACAGTGTGGGCAGTTGTGCTCATAAATCACTCATCATAAAATGGTGAATGTGTTCAAAGAATCTCAAAAAAAATTCACTGAAACCAAATGCAGCCTCTCACAACAATACTCGCTGGTATACTGATGCTGATGGGTTCCCGGAACACTTACCAAGTGGGAGGAGATTACACTGCGAGGGGTCTGTCCTCCAAAAGATAATTCTGGTTTTTGGGGGTTTCTTTTCTTATACATACATGTGTCAAAATATAACATATATATATTTGGCAAATTTCTAGAAGCACAAGCATCAACACGAACAAACTTCTAATGTGCACTGTGTGAATGACTCTGGTACAGTTATACAATTGACACAACTAGCCACAGGAAGTGAAAGGCCTCACCTCATAGCAACGTTTGTAGCATTGGTTACTGAGGCATTTTTAATCTTTGCCAATTTGCTAAATGAACTATAATCTCACATTTAATTTGCATTACTTGATTGCTTGTAAAAATCAAACATTTTATATGTTCATTCTCCGTTTGACTTCTTCCTCTTAATAATTGAATATATCTGTTATTTCTCTACTTTTCTATTAATATGTAAGAAGTTTAAATTATATTTTAATTGCATATGTTGAACATATGAAATTGCCAATAGTTGAACAGTTGAACATATGAAATTGCCAATAGTTGAATAATTGAATATTTTAACAGTTTTAAAACGACAATATATATTGTTCCTCCTAATGTATTACAAATGTACGTCTTAGTTTTCTGTTTGTCAGTCTTGTCATTTAAGATGCAAAAAAGATTTTACATTTATGTGATCACACCTATCACAATTTTTCTTTTGTGATTACTGCCTTTGGTGTAATGCTTTGAAAGAACTTCGAACACTTGCCCTACTTATATTCACCAATACTGTCTGTCTCTCAGTACTGTTATGATTTCTTTTCTTCAGAATTTAAATATTTAATTCTTCTAGAATTTGTGTTGGTCATGATGTGAAAATTTAACTTTTCTCCAAATATTTAGAAAACTGTATTAAAACCATTCCTTTCACACAGATTTGAAATGCCTGAAATGATATCTGCACCAAAAAACTTTACCATGTTAAGAGGGAAGTTAAATTCCCTAATTACTGGCCAAATACCATGTTTATACTTTATTAGGTTATATTGTATCAACATTATAAAACACCAATGACTCATTATAAAATATAAGTTACTCCTTTCAAATTATCTAAAAGATGCATAGAAAATAGAAAACATGATTCATAGTTAATTTCAAATCAAGAAATATTTATTATATTTTATAATCAATCTCAACAGTCCATCTTAACTTATTTATGCAGAATGTATTTTCTTTTATAGAATGTGACCATGGGCAAAACTTCTTCCATTAAGATGATATATAATATAGAATTTCTGCATACTAACTTTGTAGAAAGTACTATGGAGACAGTTTGGGTTCAAAGTTTTTTTCTTAAATTAAGTTGTTGTTGTAAGAACTGCTTCTTCATTACTTAATATTTTTAAAAAGACAAAAATAAGTAAAAAATAAGTAATTGCTTGCTCACATACATTATATTAAAGACTTTTGATCAATAGTTCATGCATTATTTTACTTGGAAGTAAAATTCTTCCCAATTACAAATAATTGCTGAACAAGAGAACAATGCTCAAGTAGTTATTAAATTATTAAGAGCCATATTTTATCATAATGAAACACAATTTTTCTGTAACTTTTGAGTAATTTTCATTCTGTATCTTTTTTTTATTCAATGAAGAAGCTAAAACCTTCTGTACAAAGAATTGTACAGAGACCATTCATTGTTTCTAGTGTTTTAGGGCTGCTTCAAGTGGCTTAGCATTGACTACTACAGTAGCAATATCTAGTTTCAAGATCAGAACAATGAACCTTCTCTACCATGACTGAATTATGTTACATGTAAGTTGGTGTACTGAAATAAACTCTGCAATCTAAATTGTGCTAATAGAACTCCCCCAGTGAATTATATCTACAGGCACTTGAAACACCCAGAAGATAAGCCTAATCATTTTATGCTAACCTATTCAGATATATATTAAATATTTGTATGTAGAGCATGAAGACAATCAGGCATAATCAGGCATTTAGAAGGGTATGGTACCATTAGATTTAAATATTATTTTAGTATCTTTTGCATGGTGTTTTCACTGATCATGTTTCATTAACATAAGACTAAACCTCAGTATATCAAAAAAGGAGTCTTATTCAAGAGATGTAGGTATACAATAAAAATTTATCTACAATGATTTATAAAGATTCTGAAAGACAATGAGAAACAAATAGAATAAAATAAAACAGAAATGTTGTACCTTTCAGAAAATATATGATCACAGACGAGGTACAGTTGCTCATACTCGTAATCACAGCACTTAGGAAGACAGAACTGGGAGGATCACTTGAGGCCAAGAGTTGAGACCAGCCTGGGCAACATAGTGAGTCCTCATATCTACAACAAGATAAAATATTAGCCAGGCATGGTGGTATGAACCTGTAGTCTCAGCTATTTGGGAGACTGCAGTGGAAGGATCACCTGAACCCAGGAGGTCAAGGCAGCAGTGAGTCATGACTGCCCCACTGCTCTCCAACCTGGGCAACAAAGTGAGACCCTCAACTCAAAAAAAAAAAAAAGAAAAAAGAAAAGAAAAAAAGAAAAGAAAGGAAGAAATAAAAGAAAATATATGATCACACGAGTTATTAAGAAATGAAGAATTAGCCGGGCTCGGTGGCTCAGCCTGTAATCCCGCGCCTTTGGGAGGCTGAGGTGAGTGAATTGCCTGAGCCCGCAGGTTTGAGACCCGCCTGGGCAACTTGGTAAGCCCTCATCTCTACAATAAATCAAAAAATCAGCCGGGCGTGGTAGCTCATGCCTGTAATTCCGGCTACTTGGAAGGCTGAGGCAGAAGGATCGCCGGAGCCCAGCAGGTCGAGGCTGCGGTGGCCGGGAGCCACCACTGCACTCCAGTCTGGGTGACAGAGTGAGACTCCAACTCAAAAAAAAAAAAAAAAAAAAAAAATGAAGAATTTACATCCAAAGAATGTATTCTCAGGAATTGGTTCTACCTTGTTACTAGTGAAATGCGATGGAGCTGTAGAACAGAATTAGTTAGGTGCACAGGTATGTAGCATCAGGAGCCTTTATTTGTGCAACTTAACAGTGTCTTCTTTTTTAAAGTAATAACCAGGGTTTTGATTTCAGAGGATCATTGGATTTGGCCATGGTCTTTCAGTCTTGTTAATTATTATGTGTTCAGAGTAATGCACATTTTTATCTACAGGTGGCAGACCTTTTAAAAATAAACTTCAATCATATTCAGTATTTTATTTTGGTGTTTTTTTTTTAACTGCCATCCACATTAAAATGTAAGAGTGTGCTGTTCAGAGTTCTCATTAATGTTGCACAATTTAGATGATAGATTTGTCAACAAAGTGGCTCATTCTCAAAGGTCAGTGAACCCTGTCGGGATAAATGCCTTAAAAATTGTATATTGCAGGGTAATCTTTAATTATATAGAACTCACTTGACAATTTACAGTATATTGGGATTATTTCCTTTTTCAAGCAATAAAGCATTTTACTTTCTAGATTAGACTGAGGAAAAAAAGTGACTAGATCTGATAAATAGTTAAAGAGCTTGCTTATTTGCAAGTAAAAGAGAAAGGTGACCAAAAGGCGTGTACAAATGACAACCACTTAGAATCACAAATTATTAACTGGCTAAATGGTTAAAGCAAATAACTACAAATGCAGTGACATTTTGAAAGAATGTTAACACAGAAGGAGATAAGCAAAACTAAACAAAAAAAAATACTGCCACCAATGGTGTAACTAACTATTATCCTCAGTTTACCTTCACAAAAATCTTAGATCTACAATATCTTTGTGAACTTTGGTATCTACAATACCAATTCTTGTTATTTTTTTGGTCAGTTCAGTATATAATCTGGTGTTCAACTGAGCTCTTTTGTATCCATCATTTTCTGTAAAGGATATTTTGACATGGAGAAGTATTTTAAAATATATTCAAATAAAACATTCGTAATTTCATAGTTTTCAAAACATGTTTCTTCTATTCAATCTAATATCCTACTATGCCTAATATACCTTATCACATTTCTTAGAAAAATAATCAACGCTTATTTTACTATTTTATTATTCTTCATTTCCAATTTTTACAAGCATCTTAAATTATTGTACTTCATTTTGAAAACTGTCTCAGTTTATTTTATATTTGCAACTATATTTCTCCTTCCTAAAACATAAAACACCACTAAAAAAAAATAAACTATTTGCTATATTATTTTCATATTTATTTATCAGAAACATATGAACAGAATACATGTAGTTTAACAAATGGTAAGAAATCACATACTCAGGTAATGACCAAACAGGACATTACTGGCACTCTCCCTTGGGTCAGAAGTGTTCCCTGACACAAATTCTCCTCCCCTTAGCTCAGCCTCTTCCCTTATACCTAGAGGTCAGCACTACCTGGCTTTTATAGTGGCATTTCCTTGCTTTTCTTCATTGTTTTACTACCTACAATGCATTCTTGAACAATATAATTGTTCATCGATACATCACCTTGTATGTATTCTGATGAGTCTCGATTTTTTCAGCTAATAATAATTAGAGCACTAAAATTCTTTCATTTTCAACATTTTGCATTGAATTTTATGATTGTTTTATAATTTTCCAACTTGCTGATGGCAATTGAGTTGTTTCCAGTTTTTTGGCAAATACAAATATTTCTCTTGTGAACATTCTTGAACATATCTTCTGATACACATATGCACATATTTATCTAGGATATTTATCTAGAATTGCTTTTGCTTGAACAGAGGCTATAAATTTCAACTTTACTACATACTATACTCAAAAGTGGTTGTTCCAATTTGCATCTCGAGAAGCACTGTGTGAGTGTTGCTGTTGCTCTGCATCCTTGCCAATGCTTTGAACTGCTAGACATTTTAGTTTTCCCTATTCTGAAGCATGTGTAGTGGGATCTCATTATGAGTTTAATTTGTGTTTCCCTAGATAGTACTGAGATGAGGTACCTTTTCACATGTTTAGACAAATTATTAGCCATTTGGATTTCTCTTTGCCTATTTTCCTATTGGATTTTGGGAGTTTTTACACAGAATTCTAGTTTTAAAAAATCTATCTGAATATCAACCTTGTCAATGATTTTTTGCAAAATTTATTCTATCACTCCAGTTCCTGTCTCTTTTCACTCTTTTTATGGTGCTTTCTGATAAACAAACAAAAAGTCATGTAGGATATATGCTTTTTTTTTTGGTTTAAGGAATCCTTCTCTACTCCCAGATCATACTCCCAGATTTTTCTCTTAGAGTCTCTAACAGGACATTTATTGTTTTGCCTTTTACATTTAGGTTTTGACCAATTAAACTAGTTTTTGTGTGTATATGTGACGTGAGACAAAGATCCAATTTCTTTTTTTTTAACATAAAAAATCAATTTTCACTGTACCCATGTGTTAAAAATTTTAGTTCCCTATACTTTAAAGTACTACTCTTACTAGAAATAAAGGTCCATATTTGCAAGAGTCTATTTCTGAGCTCTCTATTTTCTCTCATTTTTCTTGTCTATCCCTGTAGCAACATCACACTTTCTGAATTAATAGAGATTTATAATATTTGTAGGGAAAGTCCTCCTACCAATTCCTCCTTTTTAAAGAGTGTCTTGACAATTCTTTGTATCTTATATTTTAGATTAATTTGTCACATCTCACACACATGCACACAACTATACAAATAACAACAATTACAAAACAACCAGTTGGCATTTTGATTGTGATGGCATTGTACTTATAAAGCAATTTGGGACTAAGAGACATCTTTATAATATTGGATCTCTCAGTCCATGAATGTGGTATATCTCATCATTTATTTCAGTCTTTAAAAATATTACTTAATAATATTTCATAATTTTCCCTATAGAGATATCATACATCTCTTATTACTGGAAATTAGATCAATAATGCTAATATACAGAAATACAATTGGTTCCTGTATATTATGTTATATGCATCAGAATTGTAAAACTCTTATTAATTAATATTATCTGCTAATAATGATAGTTGGTTGTTTCTTTTTCAACCATAATCACTTCATCTATTTATCTTGCTTTACTGCATTGGCTAGGATTTCTAAAACTTTGCAGGGGGAATAGTAAATATCTTGTCATGTTCTTGATCACAGATGGAAAGCAGTCAACATTTTACGATCTAATACAATCTATGTTTGCCACAGTTATTGTATATAACATTAAAGAAGTTCTTCTCTGTTTATAGTTTTCTGAAAAATTTTTGAAAAAGAGAAAAAGATGATGAATTTCATTAAATGTTTTCCCTGCATTTACTGAAATGGTCACATGATACTTTCTGCTCAACTGTATTACATTGGTTACTTTCTTAAATGCTAACAAACCTTGCATTTCTGGAACAAACCAATTTTGTCACAATAAATTATTCTTTTTATGTATTGCTGAATTCAGATTGTTAATATTTTGCTGAGAAATTTTTCACTTATGATCATGACAGGAATTGGTCTGTAAATGTTCTTTTTCATTTTTTCTTGTTATGTTTGGTATCAAGATTATATGATCCTTATAAAATGAGCTTAGACTGTTACATCTTCTATTTTTCTGAAAAAATTTATGTGAGATTAGACTTATTTCCTCCTTGAATTTGCCTGTGAAGCCATTTGAATCTGGATTTTGCTTTGTAGGGTGATTTTTGATTACTGAATTACATTTCTTTTATGGGTATAGAACTATTGAAGTTCTCTGTTTCTTTTTTGGCAGATTTTACCATTTCATTTTTCTAGAAATGTTCCCACATCCAACTTTTTATATTTATCAACATAAAGCTATGCAGAAAGTTTGTATTAGCTGTTTAATATCTGCACATTTGTTGTGATGTCTGATTTTTTAGTTCTGATATTGCTTCCTTCCCTTGTCACTTGCTTTCTTGCTGTCTCATCAGAGGTTTGAAAAATGTATTCATCTTTTCTGACAACCAATTTTTGGCTTTCTTGTTACTCTTTGTTATACGACTATTTCCCATTGTTAATTTTGTTCTTATTTTAATTACTTTCTTACTTCTAGTACATTGAGTTAATTTTGCTGTTTGTTTTATAACTTCTTGAGATTATTTGCCTATTAACTTTTACCTTTTTTTGTTTATTGAGGTTATAAATTTCCCAGTAAATACTTTTTTTTTTTTTAAGTCAGAGTCTCACTCTGTCACCCAGGCTGCAAAGTGCACAGGCACCATTGTGGCTCCCTGCAGCCTTGACTTCCTGAGCTCAGGTGGTCCTTCCGCCTCAGCCTCCCAAATTGCTGGGACTACAGGCTTGTGCCACTGTGTCTGGCTTATTCTTTTTTTTTTTGGTAGAGGCAAGGTCTTGCTATGTTGCCTAGGCTGGTCTCAAACTCCTGGGTTTAAACAATCCCTCTGCCCACCTGTGTTGAGATTACAGATGCAAGTCACTGTGCCTGACCAAATTTCCCAGACTACTTATGAAAATTCTACAATTATTATATGTAGGATGGTCTTTATTGTTTAGTCTAAAATATTTCTAATTTCCATTGCAAGTTCTTTTTAATTGTGAAAATAAATTTCTAGCTCTATTTTCATTGTTTGCAGCTCAAATTCATTGTGGTACAATTTCAATTCTTTGAAGAGGGTTGAGACTTATTTCTTTGTTTTTTGTTTACTTTTTGAGTTGGTGTCTCACTCTGTCTCCCAGGCTGGAGGGTAGTTGTACGATCATGGCTCACTGCAGCCTCAACCTCCTAGGCTCAGGTAATTCTTCTGCCTCAGCCTCCTGAGTAGGTGGTACTACAGGTGCGTATCAACATGTCAGCTAATTTTTTTATTATTTGTAGAGATGAAGTCTTGCCATGTTGCCTAGGTTGGTCTCGAACTGCTAGGCTCAGCCAATCTTCCCATGTTGGACTCCCAAAGTGCTAGGATTCCAGGTGTGAGCCACCACAACTGAAGGAAATGGTTGAGACCTAATTAAGATTTATTTGTTGACTTAGAATGTAGTCACTTTTTGTAATTGTTTCACGTGTGCTTGAAAATAATGTAAATTTTTTCAGTTGTATGCAAGGCTCTACATATGTCCATGAGCTCATGCTTCTTAATCTTATCTTTTCAACTGTAAATCCTTACAGATTTAATGTTCTATCTTATTCTATCAATTACTAAGAAAGCAAGTTAATATTGCTGGTTTTACAGATTTGTTTATTTCTCTTGCCATTATGTCAATTTGTCCTTAATATATTTTGAGATTATGTTATTATGGGGATTTAGATTTAAAATTTTTCTGTCTTCTATTTTATTGACACTTCAATCATTTATAAAGTGATTCTATCTCCAGTAGTGGTTTGAGTTTTAAAGTCTATTTTGCTTAACGACTTTATACACTAGTGTCCTTATAGAAAGTATTTGCGTGTTATGTGCTTTTTCCATTATTATTTAACTTTTACACATGAGAGATCTGAACATAACAGTTAAGAAACAACAGTGAACAGGTGTAAGTGATACTGTCAGGAACTTACCACAACAGTCTGTCTCCAGTCTGTGCTCCAAAACATCATACTGCTCTTATAAGTTCAAGGAGTAAAGTCATGTTAGGTTCGTGAGGAAAAGTGCCTCCCCCCCCCCCATTTCTGCAAATATTTTCTCAGAGATTGCTATCTAATTGTGAGTTTTCTCTCAGCTTAGAGTTAAATTCTTACTCCTCTAATATTCTAAGGTAACATACAACTTTTAAAAATACTTTTAAAAAGAAAGAAAAAATTCTTAATCTAGAACTGTAGTACTCAATTTCTTCCACTTACAGGAAAAAAGAAGTCTATAAAGTTTTGTTTTATGCCCTTGAAACAGGCATATGTACCAAAATCCTTCATGTGCTTGTCCAATGTCAACTGAACTGCAGCATGGTACCTTAAACTGCTCTAACCCTAAAGAGGCAGCCAAGATATCTACTGAGCAGAAAAGCTCATTCCAACCAGACTTCAGGATAGACAACCAAAAAGAAGGGGTGCTGAACTGTTTCATCTCCACTTGAACAGAAACATACAGTATCTAAACAGAGGCATTAAGCAACCTATGTATACCTTCTTGAAGTCCATATGTTTTCTATTTCTCAAATTTTCAGATTAAATTACACTTACTGTAAAAAAATTGTCAACTATGTAGAAACCTAAAACTTCTTATGATGATCCAAAGCTAATTGTATTCCAAGTATTGACTTTCAGCTATTTTTTCTATTAATTTTTATGTGTTTGTAACATACATGTACAACATGAATGTAAATATGTGTGTACATGTATGTACGTATGTGCCCACAAACTTGGAAATACATTGTGTCTTCTGTGTAGATTCTGACTTTTTTCATTTACTATTGCATTATGTCTAATTTAATGTCTTTAAAAATTCTATAAAATATCTTATTGGTTGCATAATATCCTATCATATGCGTGTACTGTACTCAGATTTATCTAACCTCTGCTCTATGGCTGAACAGTTTAGTCAATCTCAAATTCTTCCAATTATAAATACATGAAAATTAACTTAAGAGAAATATAAAATTCCATCTTTTTTAAACTGTTATCCTAGATTACTTGCAACTAAATATTTTCCTAACTAACAGAGTAGAAATGTTGCATGGAATGTTATGAAAAGGTTTAAGTCTTTTAACAGAGATGGTCAAATCCCTTCCTGAAAAGTTGAACAAACATTCCCTTTTCTCAGCATTATTGGAAGTGTCCATCTCTGCACATTCTTGTTATAATAATATCATTTCATACTACTTTGAACTAGTTAGATAGTAAGTGGAGCATAACTTTGCATTTTTTATTAGCTTTTGTAGGACAGTTATATTCCTTATTATTTGTTCTCATGTCTTATCTTTTACAGTAAGATATTAGTGTCTTATAATATGTAATTGCTCTTTATATTGAATATTTGCCATAGTTATTAGAAGTAGTATTCCCAACTTGTCATTTGACTTTAAATTTTACTTATATTGATGTTTTTACTTATAAAAATATAGAATATTTGTTTGCAATAATTCATTAGTGCCTTATTCCACTTTTGTTAGCATAAGAATCCATTATTTATTTTGTTTTATTCTAATTATTTTATTTCATTTGTCTGTAAATAAATGTTTTATTTATAAATATTTTTAAAATATTATTTAAGATTTTATCAATTTATTTTTTAAGGACAGTAAAGACTACCATTGATTCTAAGGGCTTTCACACGTATACTTGTATCTTGAAATGCTAGGGCCATATTAAGAGTTGATTTCCAAATAAGTAAATTTTAGGTCACCATACAAGAAGACCACTCTCCCATTATTCTTTTTATGAATCAACACAAAAAGATTTCGTTTTCGATCTTACTAGGAAAACCTCTTCTGAAATAACAGAATCCCTTCCTTCCAGCCTTTTGTGCTGTTACCCACATGACGGAGAGGTAGCCAAGGGATTATAAAAGGATTTTCAGCCCTAGGTCTGTGGTCAAACTTTCAGTTCCTGTTCCCAAGAGTACAACATTTTGAAAAGACAAACAAGTATTTCATAAATGAACACACTACATTTTTCTGACAGTAAATTGGAAAATATTTGTTGGGCCTCAGCAATATTACATTTTTGTATGTGTTAAGAGAAACATGCCCTAGAATGCTTAATAGTCTATAGAAATTTTCTAAAATGTGTGACCTACCCATTATAATCCAAAATATTTCTTTTGTAGCAACAAAAAAAAATAGCAACAAATGTTTCAAAAAACATTTTCAGTAGAGAAAGAAGCTTTCACAACTTCAAAAACAGTGTATCTCATTAAGAAAATGAAAAGAAAAGAAATGTTGCTATCATCTGCCAGTTTAGAGACATTACCTTCATAATGAGTCTCAAAATTATAATTATAAAGCCAGTTGTCATCTGAATATAAAAGACTATGTACTATACTTTTATATGCATATGTTTTATATTTTTTTACTTATACATTAAAAATAAGAGAAGGCATATAAACTTCCATTTTTTGTGAGGCAGCAAATGTAATAATTGATTTTTCAAAAGTGCGTATTATATGTTTATGAATATACCTTTTTCCTACCCAGTGCGGTGCCAAAATTCTCTGTTCAGCTTTCAGAATCTTGTAAACAGATTCAAACAGGAATCATGTCATCAGCAAGAGGAATGCTGGAAAAATAAAAGTAGACTATTATCAGTGCATTGTTTTATTTAGTAAATATACCAACTTGGGAGTAAGAGTTATCGAAGGTTTTCAAAAGAAATTTAAATCTATATATGTAAAGTTATATATAAACCATTAAGAATATATGTAATATTGATATATAAGCATAAGTTTACATATATAAATGTAACAAAATTATGGTTTGCAGATGAAGATGCATTATCTTAGCATGATTAAAACCACCAGAAGTAACCTAAAAATTCTGAAGTTGTTTACTTGGTATAATTTTCACGTAAATATTCTGCAGATACTTTAGGACAGAGTGCATTAAGGTAGATTCTTGTTTCTTGGAAAGATTTATGAGATGTCTTCAGGTGTTCTCTTAGGCCTCTTCCTTGATGCCATTCAAATGTATGATAGCAAGGGTCAATGCAATAATTAAGTGGGAGTCATTCAGCCATTTTTTCACTCGTATCCCCTGCTGTGTATCTCTATGAAATTCAGAAATACTGCTCTTGCCACTGTCATGAGTGAATAAAATTCTGGCTTTGGTACCAGTGCCCCCAGGCTAGACAAAAATAATCCCCAATCATTGTCTAAGAGTCCCCAAAATCAGACTTATGAAAGCAAGAAACAATACATGTCCGGAGCCTTAGCCCCAGCTCTGGCTGGGTGTCTCCAGTATCAGTTCAATTCAAGGAAAATTGACTAATGCTTTTGTGTTCATTTTTATAACATCACAAGTTATTCAGTTTGATCTCAAGGTTTATGGTATTTGAGTAGTCTTATGACCATGCGATGTCTTCTGGAGCACGAGTGGTATAGAGGAATTTTACTTCATTCCAATATCAGAACTTTTGCTAATAAACACAGAAATTCAAAAGTCACCACAGTGACAAAGAGAAAAACCCACATTACTTCTTTAATAACTCCACTGAAGTCATATTAGCGGGTTAGTTTACTAATCACTCCATAAAGAATATTCCACCATGAGAAAGTTATCATTAAATATGTTAAACATCAGAAATTATGTTGCTGAAGTAAAATAAAGGCTGTTTATACACAGTCAGTGAATTTTTTTTTAAATTCTGTTAAAAGTTTTACTTAAAAGACCCACAAACTCCACTTTTTTTTCTGGGTATTCTGGGATTTATTGAGGGCCAGGAGGCCCTCAATTTTTTTTTCAGATATGAAATGTCACATCTGACATTTAAAGATGACATGAAAAGAGACTACTATGGTTGAGTTTACTTGAACATGAAACAATGAAATTTTTTAATATCACATATTTGGGTGACATAGAAATTCACAGGTGGTAATTTTACCCACAAGAGGGAGCCTGTATTTTTATATCTTTATTACAGAACTTGAAAAACTTGAATTAAAATATGAAATTCTAAAAATGTTAATAACATCATTTTATGTCAAGTCTAGTTTTGAGGTAATCAGATTTCGACTGGCATATTTTTCTTCAAACATATCAGTATGGTAGAAGATTGGAAAGATAACTGGAATTTTAAAAAGTGTCTTACCTATATTATAATTAGTTTTTTTTTTTCAGATATAAGAATGAAGATGTAGCTGCCAAAACAGCCTGAGAGAAAATTCTTTTTAGGTAGTAGTAACATTAGGTGTGGGAAATTGACGACAATTATTATAAGAACTCTGCACCCAAATTTAATTAAGTAGCAATGAAATGATATTTCAGTCACTCCCTTATCAGAGAAAGATTGCATAAACCAATAATTTTTAATGTATTTATAGAACAGGAAACCTTACTTTAAAAATTACTAAGATCCTCAGTATCACTAATATCACTTAAAATGCCAAAAAAATGTTGTAACTGGCATGTCATTCTCATGAATTTTCCTTTCTTAGAGTTCAGAGAAAAAAAAATTTTTCCTTGAGGAAAAAAAAATCTAAGTTATATTCCTTCATATTCTATAATCTCCCTAAATATCTTAAGTTAAGACTCTCTAAATAAATAAATATGCTCTGGGTTTTGTAAAAATAAAATGAAATCATTGACATAAAAACTTTATTTTTTTTTTAAATTGGCAACTCTATCAACACCGAGTGATCTATCACATTCAGAGACACAACAATAACTGAGCTGAAATTTGTTTTCTGACCCCCTGTAAATGCCGGGAAGACAGATGATAAGAGGTCTGTCCCTTTCTCCCAGTGTCCTCATCTCAGCTTCTAGAAGATATTATACAGGGGGCAGGGCTTTGAGGAAGAAGGGGTTAATCACTGCTGCTCTTTCTTCTGGAATTTCCAACCTACCCATTAAATCATTGTTTTTTTTTCTCCCACTAGGGACTGTGAATCTAATGGACCTAAAATCAATACCTTATAAATGACATAAAAAATATATTCATTTTATGGACTAATGTACCCTAGTGCCTGAATTCTATTTACACCCTCTACTTTAAAAAGGAATGACAGACCCATTTCTGCCAGTAAAAGGTTACTCAGTCACTGTGGTGACATGCTGCAGAATGCACTGTCATACTAAAGTACAGCACGAGGGAAAGATTGGTGCCTGCAAAACCACTATTGTGGAAACTTTAAGCATGGTGCAGCAAAATTGTATCTGAAAACACAGCCAAGGAGGAGCACACAGGTAGCTTTAAAGATGTTAGTTATGTTTGAGGGTGGTTTGACAGGTCTCTGATTCATCACTTGTTTCATGCCATACATATATTACACAAAATTTTAAGTGTATCAAATATTACATATAATATTTTTAAAACAAGCACAATTTCCATTTAATAGTGCATTCTATAATGATTGAAAAACTGGATAATACAAATCCTAAGAGATAGAAATCCTCACTGAGGTGCAAAGAGAGATTAGCCAAAGAAACAAAGTGTGAGATCAAGCCACATTAAACCACAGACAGAGGCAAAGCTCTGGGGACGCAAAGAGTATTTCATTTATCAGATACAGCAGGGAAACAACTGGGAAAAGGTGACTATCTCTTGTTTTTTTTTTAATATTGGGAAAATATACTGATGAGAAGGTTTTATATCTATGGAATACTCTCCAAACCAAAGGCCTCAAATACATCAAAAGCTATTCTTATCACTTGGAAAGTATTATGCTTATTTTGTTTTTAAAATTCAGCTCAGTTTATAAAACATAGGTAACTTTATTTTGGGAATATTTTCTTCTACCTTCAATATTTTTAAGACATCAAACATAAAACAACTCTGTAAAATGCAAAGATACCTTCAATGCAAAGATAGAAGTATGGGGGATGGGGAGGAATAGAGGTAGAGAAAGATTCTTTCTTTAAAAAAAAAAATCACCCAAGTTACATTTTGTTTCAATAGGTACAGATCTAAATAGTCAGAGAGAATAAATAAGAAAAGCAACTTTAAGACAGGTAGTTTTTGAGAGAACTCTAGCAACAGGTCAGCATGAGATTTCCTGTTCAGTTTCACTGGCTTAAAATCAATACAGTTATAAAATTTAAAAAAAAAAAGAATGAAAACTGTTGTTCTTTATTCCATTTGCCCACCAGAGTCATTTATCCCCTATTAGATAAAGTATAATAGACTCTACGGAAAGGGTCATTGGCCTTCCATTTAATGATATTGCCAGCCCCAATCTGCATTTTCCCGGCAATGTCCCTCAACACAGAATAAATGGCTGATCTCTTCACAATAACAGCTGATTTCTATTTATTAAGCTAAAAAGGTCACCATTTTCTACGGCTGGGCCGCCCTGCACTATTGATAATTTTATGCATAAACAAATGGCAAATTTGTGCCACATAAATATGCATTAGCAATTACTTTTTCCTCGGGCAACGCTCACCGCATGCAAATGTGTACCTCGCAGGGCCTGGTAGCTTTTGTTTTAGCTCTTGAACAGTGAAACAAAAGAGCACAATAAACAATTTTAAAATTGCCAATCAATAAGCAATGCAAATGAAAAGGTAAATGGCAAGAAACTTGCTCAGAAACCACAAAACAAAAGTAAAGCGGGAGGGGGGATGGGGGAAAGACTTTCTTTTACATATGATTTCATTTCTTTCTCTTTGATAATGAAAAGGCTAAAGTACTCTTGACACAAAACAGCTAGCTAGGCTGGTACTAAAGCAGATGCCAGATGGGAAAAGTCGAAAATATACACATGTTGAGTAAACACACACACACACACACACACACACACACACACACACACACACGCACGCACCAAAAAGGGGGTAAGGGGAAAACTATGTTCCTGTATGAGATTTCAGGGGCATCACTTACTCCAATTTCTGATTTTCAATTTCAGTGATTTTAAGACTGTTCTATTTCAGAGATTCAAAGAATTTTGAGACTCGGAGGAGCTACAGAGATTCATAGCTGAATCTCAATTCACGGTAGTTTGCTCTGCTGTTGTTTCCTAATGTCATCTTCATCAGAAAGATGAAATGTACTTTATCAATAAATGGGATATCTTTAAGGACATGAGGTAAAGGTGTAAATGTGGAATACATAAATATCTGGGCACAGTTGCTCATGCCTGTAATCCCAGCAATTTGGGAGGCAGAAGCAGGAAGATCTCTTAAGCCCAGGAGTTCAAGACCGACCAGCCTGGACAATACAGCGAGACTTCATCTCTATAAAAAAATTTTTAAAAGTCAGTAAGTTAATCAGGCATTGTGGCATGTATTTGTGATCTCAGCTACTAGCGAGGCTGACACAGGAGGATTGAGCCCAGGAGCTGGAGGCTGTTGGTGAGCCATGATTGTGCCACTGCACTCCAGACTGGGCAGCAGAGTAAAATGTTACCTCAAACAAACAAACAAACAAAAAAGCCGAGTGTGGTAGCTCACATTTGTAATCTCAGCACTTTGGGAGGCAGAAGCAAGAGGATTGCCTGAGCCCAGGGGTTCAAAACCAGTCTGGGCAACTTGGCGAGACCTCATCTCCACAATAAATCAAAAAGTTAGGCATGGTGGCACTTGCCTGTGGTTCCCGCTACTCGGAAGGTTGAGGCAGAAGAATGGCCTGAGCCCAGCAGGTTGAGGCTGTGGTGGCCAAAAAAGTGTGTCACTGCACTCCAGTGTGGGCAACAGAGTGAGGCTCTGACTCAGAAAAAAAAGGAAGAAAGAAGGGGGGGGGATGGGGGAGGAGAGACAGAGAGAGAGAGAGGGAGGGAGGGAGGGAAGGAGGGAGGAGAGAGAGAGAGAGAGGCAGGGAGGGAGATGGGGAGAGAAGGAGAGAGGGAGAGAGGGAGAAAGGGGGAGAGAGAGAGAGGTGGGGAGGGAGGGAGGGAGAGAGAGGTAGTAAAGAAAGGAAAGGAAGGGAAAAGAAAATAAAAGAAAAGAAATAAAAGACATCTGAAAAATAATTCAAGAATAGTGGCAGGCACAAAGACAGAGAAAGTTCTGGTAAGAAAAAAGACAACAAGCAGAAGAAAATCATATAAAAGTGTTACTCTATTTGAAGAGGGAAACAAATGATAACTTGAGAAAAAGTAGATATTTTAATAAAAAATTAATCTGAAGGGATTTTTTTAGTGTTATTTACTGAGCACTGTTCCAAGTGCTTTACGCTTAGATGCATTGCACTTCATCTTCATAAAAACCTCTAAGGTTGGTACTATGAGTGCTTCTTCCATTTCATATCATGAGGCAAAGGAGGTTAAGTTAATTAGGGTAGTGCTAGATCGGAGCCTTGACTCCATCTGTAGCTCGCACCTGCAAGCATCACTACTGCCGCTACTTGCCATCACTCCTTCAAATCCATCCATGTTGACCTGATTGAAAAATCTTTTGACGTGTGTAGATGGGATGGACTGTCTTTGCATAAACAAGTCAAATTGTATTTTTAAAAATTTAAATGCAGGGTTTATGTGGTTTTTTTAAACCAAGTGATTAAAAATACTTTCGCTTCTGTAAAATATCCAAATACAAAACTGTATGTCAGTATGAATACACCTTAGTACATTAGTGCATGTATACTAGAACATGCCATGGTCTTAGTAATCCACTGGAGAACAGAAAAACACGTTGTGATCCCATCTTGATCTTAATATAACTAAAGGTTTCACTATTCCACAAAGGATTAATAAGACTTAGCCACAAAGTAGTAAAAATAAATATATAAGGTATTCTTGGCCTAAATGCAAATAGGCAAACCTGGAAATCTAAAATCAACATGTAGCTCTGTTTTGCTCAGAGCCAAGAGAGTCTTTACGAGGCTCTCTTAGGATCCTGATATTGATATCAAAAGTCAAACTTCTTTAGAGAAGGCCACGAAACTTCTCCCAGCAATATTTTCTCCCTGATAATATCAGCGTTGAAAGGTCAGGGCTATTGTTAGCACATAGAGTGCGTTTGTGTAAATAAGAAAAAGACGTTCTCTTGGCGGAACCATTCAGAAAACGTGTCACCTCTACAACCACACCTGATGGCCCTTGAAAAGACTTTATACACTCTCTTAGTTATAAAAGTTATAAAAATGTTATTCCTAATAATAGATTACCTTATATAAAGATGTTTAAGGACTAAGTACCCACTTCCCAATATAAAATCAGTATAGATGAATTCCAATATGACAGTGATATCTTACATACTAATTCTAATAATTACAGATCTAGTATACTCCTATTTTTGTTATGTTTTGCTTTCATTTTCAGTCCTTAAGACTGAATGTATAAAAAATTGTATGTAGTTTTTAAATGATATTTATTTATTTTTGAGTTGGACTCTCACTCCGTTGCCCAGGCTGGGGTGCAGTGGCACGCTCACAGTCACCCCAGTAGCCGAAACTACAGGCACATGACACCATGCCTGGCTAACTTTTTGATTTATTGTAGAGATGAGGTTTCACCAAGTTGCCCAGGCAGGTCTTGAACCCTCGGGCTCAGGCAATCCTCTCATCTCAGCCTCCCAAAGTGCTGGGATTACAGGCTTGAGCCACTGTGTCCGGCCAGTGTATTTTTTCTTAATATCAACTAACTGCAACAAATATATCCCCAAACTATACTTTATAGCAGACCAAACTTTTCATTGTAATCACTCCTTGGCCAATCACTCACTCTCTATGAAAGGTAAGTAATTCAAACTGAAACCATGAATATTCCAACAGGAGTAGGGTTTGTCTGAAATATACAAGTACCTGTAGACTTTATTACATAGAACACATGTAAATGGAAGTGCACAGGAAGTATATAAGAAGTGGGGTATGTCATAGGGACATTGCAGTGTCCAAAGGCTCAATGTGGGATTCACAGCCAGGGGCTAAGCCAAATAATCACATTGCTTGCACCCAATTCCACTGTTACAGAAACAAGATTAGATTGAAATATATGGTGTCTTTGAGGGATTCAGAAAGTCATAGAGAGCAGCAGGAAATTCTAGGGTAGACTTTGTGTGAATGGCAAAAGCGTCACTCCTCATTTGCCTTGGGTGAGGGTCTTGCCAGCCTTTCTGCCTTTGACCCTTTCTTTGCCCATCCCTTGTTCTGCTGACCCCTGATGTAGGCTGAGCCCTAGGAGCCAAGTTTCTCAGGCTTCCCTGGCAGTCTCTTTCCAGGTAAATTCATCTACTAGGAGGAGATCAGATGGGGGCATAAGGGGAGTCTGGCAGGGGTATGTGTGTATCTGGTTTTTTTTTTTGTTGTTTACTTTTTTTAAAAAAACATTTATTAGCCGGGCTTGGTGGCTCAGCCTGTAATCCCGTGCCTTTGGGAGGCTGAGGTGAATAGATTGCCTGAGCCCGCGGGTTCGAGACCCGCTTGGGCAGTGAGACCTCATCTCTACAATAAATCAAAAAATCAGCCGGGCGTGGTAGCGCGCGCCTGTAGTTCCAGCTACGTGGAAGGCTGAGGCAGAAGGATCACCGGAGCCCAGGAGGTCGAGGCTGCGGTGCCCGTGAGCGGCCACTGCACTCCAGTCTGGGCTACAGAGTGAGACTCCAACTCAAAAAAAAAAAAAAAAACATTTATTATAGATGATTACAAGCATATTCACAAATAGAGACACAGTAAAACAAACTCCCATCAACCATCTCCAAGGTTCAACATGTATCAACTTTCTGCTCTCTGAATTCCTCCCTGTTGTTCCTGGCTTTGCCAGGGGTCTCAGGCAACAGCCCGTGCTCTGTACACTTGCTGCCAGGCAGCCCTTCATGGTTCTAGATGCAGCCCTCTAACCTTGGTAACTCTAATTCTTCCCCTTGTTTCCTCAGCATAAAGGTAGTAGTAATTTTTTGCTGTTCTTGGCCCCTAGGTTGCTCTTTTACTATTTTTATTGTCCATGTGTAATAATTTTCCAACACTACATACCTTCTTTTGAAAATAATCTGAGTGGCTCAGTCTTCTTCCTGCTTGGACCCTGACCATATAGACTGCATATTTTATTTTACTTTTTATTCTCTATTGACAGAACCATCATTTATTCCTTATTCAGAGCTCCCTTGAAGTAGGTCAAGGCTTCAGAAAATATGGGCCCTTTGCGACAGCATAGAACCCAGCATGCTAGTCCAATATTTGACAAGCCCTCAGTATGGTTTCCCACATAGAATATTCATAATGTTTCATGAACAGTCTATTGTATGTGACAACAATCTATTCCTATTCTATACCTCTTGTTGACTGCTTATTGATATCCTTTCAAAAATTGACTTGTCTTAATCTATGGGCCAATGAAAGAGCAACGGAGACCTATTGCTCCTGGAAATTCTACTTCAGTGCCAAACATCACGGAAATCTGCTGTGTCTATTTTAAGGTGGTAGCTTAATCTGGCATGAAAATACATTTTTCCAGTGGTAGGTGACAGAGACTAGTTACCCAAGTTTATGTCTTAGACAAAACATGTTTAACATGTAGGCATTTGTTTATTCATAACAAAACATGACCTTCTGATGTTAGGAATAAACACACATCATAAAAATGACTGATGTTCGATGGCTCTTACAAAATTACATTTTGAAAAATTATGGGACAATGAATCAAACATATAGATTAAATTTCCCTGAAACAGACATGTGCTTAATAATTAATGGGAAAAGATAAAAATGATATTTATGATTTTGTCTAACCCAAAACACTTGAATAATTATACAGTAATCATATAGCGAGATGAAGACATACTTATAAAATCTGAACTATAATCTATGAGGAAATTTTAAAATATAAAAAGACCTTAAAATAGAAATGAACTTAAATCCACAAGCTGAAACTTTAACCTACTTTAATATAAAGCATTGCCGTAAAAATATCAACTACAAAAGTAAAGATTTGCTTTAAGGATAGTTCACAAGATTGTAATTTTTGACAGCAATCACAATGCAAGCAAAAAATGAGATGTGGCAGTGGAAACAAAGAGAAAAAAGGGGAATACAGTTAGTAACTGTAGGGTGTCCAAATTTAAGTAAAAACCAACTCCCAATGGTAAGACAATATTTCAAATACAGGATCCAGAACTGGTTGTCATTCTATATGTAAGAAACTGGATAGGTCTTTAACAGCCAAAAAAAAGTCAATAAGGAATACAGTGTCTAAGACAATGGTGTTAAATCAGGTACTCTTAAGAGGAGAAGATACATTCAGTTTGAAAAAGATCAAATTTAAGAGTGTGGGAGAACCAATTACTAAGTACAATCAGATATTTGAAGGTTTATCATTTGGAAGAGAAAGACTAGATATATTGTTTCATGCTCCAGATAAAAAAGCAAGACTTTTTATTTTTTTATTTTAATAGCAGGATTATGGGGATATAGATCTTACTGCACTATAAAAAATACATTTTTTCAATGAGTTGTCTAGCAATGAATGAAGTCAAATGATCGAGGGTTTAAGCAAGTACTCTAGATACAGAGAGAATGGGTCACTTTATGGCTTTGTTACTTACTTACCCAAGTGACCTTGGACACAATCATTAAATCCATCTATGCCTCATTTTTCATACTGGCAATTCATCCAGATATATACCACACTAAGGAAAAGTAGAAGATCAAGCAGACTGACCACAGAACCATCTATCAGAGGTCTGGGAATAGGATTTTTGAACTGAACAAGATATTGGGTCATCAGCTTTTAAGGCCCATTCTAATCTGAGAATATATTATTCTATTCCTCAAAGTTCAGGTGCATATTTTTTTCAGGCAAGGAAGGCTAGCCCTAGTATTTAAAAGTAGGAAAAAGTTTGTTGCAATCCTGTATTATTAAAAAGGTTCTAGCATCAGATAGTTAAAAGATACTCATTTTTGACCATAAGTAAAGCTAAATAAAACACACAAAGTATTTTTAGTTAATAAAGGACACGCAGCATCATAAAACAAGTCAGATACAATTATTTAAAGCAGCAATATCCATTTTTAATAAACTTACAATATTAACTTTTTCTCCTTTTTCAATTCTCTAGTTACTCAATTTACAGATACCTCCTGGACCCTGAGGAAGCATGAACCAAGTGCTTCTGCTTTTTTGAACACGGAGAACTGCTTCCTTACCGCTGTCAACCAAGCCTTTCCACCACTCCTTCAACTGTGCCTTCTGTCACGGCCACTCAGCACATGGCGACCAAGAAGAATACAGAAGAGGGAGCTCAGCAGGACTAAAGGGCATCTTCAAAAACAGTGATTCTCAAATCTGTTTTTTTGGTTTTTTTTTGCAACACCCCAAGGTTCCTTTAGTTATTTCAAGGAATGCTCTAAACTTTTCAAGACATTCTTAAACTCATTTTGTTTTTTTCTCATCCTTACAATTATAGAGGTCTTTAGGGTATTCAGGGTGTTTTTACTTAAGCAATCTAATGTGATCCTCATTAATTCTCTACAGTAGGTATGACAGGGTTGGTCCCTCTCTTACAAGAAAAAACTCAGAAAAATTCTTACTTGATCACAAATCACAAAACTGCAAAGCAGCAGGAAAAAGGCAAGAGCCCAAGTCGAGTCCTCTGCCCTGCCCAGTGTGCTTTATATCAGATCATGCACAGGACTGTAAGAACTGGCAAAGAGGTAATTTTGAAATCCCTCAAACTATGAAAGCATTAATTTCTTTCTGGTGCTGTGCGTGTTCATTATCAGGATTATGCAACACTCTCCACTTGCCTTCTTATTTATTGATAGAATATTGCTTTCACTTTTAAAATGGGATTAGCACTGTGCTCCACAACTGAGTGTGATTTTGCCCCCAGGGGACATTTGACAATGTCTGGAAACATTTTTTATTGTGAGGACTTGGGGAGATACTACTGGCATCTAGTGGGTAAAGTCCAGGGATGCTTCTAAACACCCTATAGCACAGGACAGCTCCTCACAACAAAGAATCATTTGATCCAAAATATAAATAGTGCTGAGGTTGAGAAACCTGGGATTAGCAGTATTTTTATTTATGCCATCTGCTTTTGTCTCTTACTTTTGTTACATAAACATAATAATGCTTTCAGAGTGTAACATTTTCTGGGTGCTAATGACTGGTTTGGCATAAGACTATCAGCTCTTGGATAGTCACTAATTCCACAAAATGCCCTATGCCTTAATCTTTGCTGTTTGATGATACATTGAACAGTGGTTCAAGTGACAGAGGTCACCATTACTGAGATAAATGGATCATAAAGTAATTTGTCATGGTATTTATAACACTTTGCTTATAAGAATGTTAAAAACGAAGCGATGCAAATGGGGAAAGTCTGAATCATACATTTCAATAATGTGAATTAGAAATGGAAATTTGTGAACAAAGGAGTAACCTTTGACTTTTCTGTTATGTATAGCATACATCAGAAACTTTGCAACAATGCACATCCAATCCTTTTATTATTATTTTTAATGTGGTGAGCAAGGAGTATGTGGCCCCTCCCCACCACCTGCATAATCAATCTTACAAGTGAATTTGGTTATCTTTTTATATGCTAAGTTATTCAATAAGCATTATAATAATAAGTAATCTCTTCTTCTCAGAGAAAGCTGTTACTCTCTGCCATGTCTAATTCTGTCTCATGGAGTCTTCTGTGTAATGTTTTGCTTGCTTAGTTCTTAGATATGTAAGCACCTGAATAATGCCTTAGGATTTTAAAAAACTTAAACTTTTTAGTTCACATATTCCTTTAAGAATCTGATGGCAGTTACCAACCTATTCTATAAGAATACAAATTTCCATGTTGACATTCCATTCTTCCTGGTCTTTTGTGTTTCTGTACTTCTTATGAGTGAAGGCACTGAAGGCCTTTCTTCAAGACTAGCTTTTCAAGGACATTTGTATAGTAGACACCTTAGAAGATAGAAATAGTATCTTCCTCCAGAGCAAAAAGCAGATTTGTTCACTTTCCAGTATCACAAGAATAATGTCTCACTTAGGTCCAAAGTTCAGGCATGCTTACTGTCCATCATAAAATATTCGGGTTCCCTAAACTCAAATTTTCTCCCCCTGAAGTATAAGCATCACCAGGCTTCCTCTGAATCATTCTGTGGGAATTAAAGATCAGGAAATTGGTACAAATGCTAATACTTTGGTTATTACTACTGCTGTGAGTAATAAACTATCCTTTGTCTCAGATCCAAAAGTCTAGTGTCTTCTGCCAGCATTCATGAAACTGTGCAGGCTGATGTATTAGCTTGCAAATAGGGTAAAAATCTCAGACCCTTCACAGTTCTTAACAATGTACACAGACAACATAAACATACTGTTTTTAACAGATGGCAATTATATCCCCATATCCAAATCCAGAAGGCTAAAAGTATTTATTTTTATTTCTGAGTCAGTAAACAGAATGGAATGACCATAGACTCTAATATCTGAAAAGTACCCTAAAAATCGTACAATAAGATGTTAGGTTTATTCTAACAAAAATGTAGTTGGCTAATAATAGTAGTAATAGTTAGCATTCATTGAGTACTTTCTATATGCCAGGCACTTTTTAGGAACTTAACAAATATTATTGAAATTTATTCTGACAATAAACTGATGAGGCAAGCAATATTATCTTTCTTCCACAAGAGGAAACAAAAACCCTGGTAAATTAAGTAACCTGGCAAGGACTACACAACTGGTCAAACTGGAGCAGAACCTAGGCTCAAAGAGGAGATGCAAATTCATCTTGTGTCCTTAACCATCTGACTTTTCTGCCTCCTCTCTACCCCAGCCACACTGGTAAAGGCAGGATCCCTGCCCATGAGGGGCTTATGCTTTAAAGAGGGAGACGTAATAAGCAGAAAGCATCAACAGAGTGCTACAAGAGCTTTGATGAAGTGTGCACAGAAAGTTGCTAGAGCAAGAGAAGGGCCCACCCTCCTCTAAGCGTCATCAATAGCTTCCCAGAAAAAAGGACAACTAAGATGCGTCAAAAAAATTAATGATTAGGAGTAGGTCAGGTGAAGAAGAGGGGGTCACTTATTTGTTGATTTTACACATGAAGAAAAGGAAGCCCAGACTCAGGGCGAAGGTCACACAGCTACTTTTTAAAACCAGGGTTGCAATTTGGTGCCTGATGAACTTTTACTGTCTCTTGCAGCCCTCAAAGATTGTTCCACATTTCTTATCAGGAAACAGACAGTGCTCAGTATTATCTACTGCTTACACTGCTATTATTCTCCTTTTACTATTATTTTTAAACTATTAAATCATTAGGCACTGGACATCCAAGCAAATCATATGTGAATACAGTGTCATAAGAGTATCTGTTTGCTAGAATGGGTACAGGACATCACAAGATATTCAAAGGGTTAATAAATCACGTGGAAATTTAAATGTTACTTTCTGTTAAGTTTTATTGAAGGACTTATCATGATTATAGACAAAGTTCCAACAAGGTCAACATCAATGTTCCAAAGGCATGAGCAGGTAAGCTAAAGAGAGATCAAATAAATTGTTTAAATGTTACAGCATAGATAGTTCTCACGGATGTCTTTGCAACCAGTCTAACTTCCATTAACATAGTTAGAAACTCTCTGATATGAAGAAAATTACTATAACTTCAGATATTACTCTAAGGAGCTATTGCTGTAGAATAAAAATGAAAAGATGTAGACAAATCTGCTAATGTTCATCTTACTCACATAAAGTTTGCATATAGAATCAGAAAACAGAAGCAAGAAATTCAAGGAAATCATGCCCAATAAAAAGATTTGAGTCCAGTCACCACACGTTTTAAGTTACTAATAATGAATGATCATATGGGTTCTAACAGACATTCAGTATGATTTGGTAGACAACACTCAGAATTGGGAAGTGATGTGACAAGAACTATATTTATCAAATGAGAAAAAAATTACCACAATATTCCTTGTTGACTAGGCTCTGATTTTCTTAGGACAGTAACACTACTGCCATTCACTACATCATGGATAGAGTGTTGCTTATGCAAAATAAATGACAAGAGGATGCTAGGAAGAATGAAGATGAATGTACTGTGGTCCCTGTCCTGTAGCTGCTCATGGTCTTGTGAAGATGGAGGAAGCAATAAAAGACAGCTAAATAAAATAACTACTGTAATTCATCAACAAACTTTTACAGAGTACTTGCTCTGAGCAAGGCACTGTGATAGGCTGACCAAGAAATTCAAGTGAAAGAGGGAAGTGAGGATTGGAATTAAGGAGAAGAAAAGATGCTAATAATGATTTGCATTTCTTTCTACCACAGCCTCGACCTGCTGGGCCCAGATGATCTTTCTGCCTCAGTCTTCCAAGTAGCTGGAACTACAGGCACGCGCTACCACACCCAGCTAATTTTTTTTGATTTATTGTAGAGTTGAGGTCTCGTCAATTTGCTCAGGCTGATTTCAATCCCGTGGGCTCAGGAGATCTTCTCACCTAGGCCTCCCAATGTGCTGGGATTATAGGTGTGAGCTACCATGCCAGGCCTAATGATTGGCATTTCTAACACAGTTGTTTCTAGTTCTCACTTGAGCTGGGAGTGATTAATGGTGGCAGGATATCTAGATCAATGACAGCCCAGGATCAGAATCACTGACATCAATATTATCAATATTACCCAATCTCACCAAAGTGAGGGACAATTTGGGAGTGCAGAAAGCTGGACATTGTTTAACAGAATTTCACTAAAAAGGAAACTAATTTCTGAGGATTAATTACTAGGAAAAACATTTAAAGTTGCATAAATAAAATGGTGATTGAAATTCTTTAAAATACTCAGAGTCACCCTTACTCTGTTGATTCAAATAATCCCTAGTCATGATGCAAGTGTTTTTCAGTACTTAAAGAATATCTAACAATATGATTTATTCATCATAGTTTTAAACTAATGTAAGGATCAGTAGATATATAATAAGTTTTTCTTAGGGAAGGACACAAATTTTGTGAGGCTTGAAACTTATCTGATTTGGGAAACATATGATTTGGGAAATTTATTTAAAGAAATACAAAATTATGACCTCTTCATATGGACCACAAGTTCACAGAGAGAATTTTATAGAGACAAGAGAAGATAATTCACTTTCTGGCATAGTTGACAACATTTTGTTCTTCTTGTTGCTATTGATAGTTTTAAAAACTTTCTCCCATTTTTACAACTTGCTTTTTGGTAAGGCCTTGTAAAATTTTCAGATGACATCAAATTTTAGAAAACCTTTATCAAATTTCTTATGAGCTGTAATGTTTGAAGAAATTTCCATGGACTAGCTTCTGGCTTCATGTATTTCAAATCCAGTTGCTCTTCTACTACCTGTGTACTCCCAGTGTCTTGTGACCTGTGATCCTGAAACCTGGTGTTTCACTGTCAAGTGAGTCAGCTATAGAATTATTCCTAGGAGGTGTTTCCATGCTGGAGCAGCTACTAATAACATAGTTATATGTTATAGTCACTATAGCTATGTTATTATAGGAAAGTGACTGCAGATGGCATCAATATATCCCATTCAGCCCAATGCAATCTGTTTTCCTCCACATGACCCCTCAAATGTCCACATCACTTCGACCTTACAGTGACAAGATGATATGTGATGGTGATGAAGCTGGAATACAAATAGTGATGATGATAACCAATTTGTAACTTTAAGAAAAACATATGTCTACATAGTCACATCGCTAGTTCTCAACCAGGACAAGGAAATGGGCTTAAACTTCATTCACTTCAAGGTAAACATGCCTCTGGTCCTTATCAAAGTTTCTTAATTTTTATGACCTTAAACATAAGGTGATTGTACTGGCTACCAGTTAAATCAGTTAAACCATTATAGTCTGTATATCCATTATAACAATTATTTTAAAATGTACATGAATATGGCTGTATTGCTAAAAAAATGAGTCTCCAGCAGAATGTGCAAATATTTCTGAAAACACTTTAAGAGATAGAAGAAGGATGCTAACATATCAAGGACTACTGAATAGTAAAAAATTTAAAAACCAAAAACAATTATAAACAAAAACCTTAGGGGAAAAGAAATCGCATGGCTTATGTATTTAGAGACATACATTAATATTCCAGAAAGTGGGAATTTGTCTACCAACATCAGCATTGACTGGACTGTGAATACTTGTTGATTTTCCATTTTGATTATACATTGTTTTAAACTAAGGGGAACAATCTCACCATCCTGCTGACATGGCAAACTGATACCAGATTCTGAAAACTGAATTATATTTTTCTACCTTATTATCAGAACTCGGCTGTTTGTGTTAACTTCTGTAACCTTTCTCCTCCTCAAATGGCATAAACTATCAACCCTAGCATATCTCTTGTGATTGTCTCATAGTGTGCCTAGTGAAATAAATCACCATGTCACAACAATAAATAGCAACAGAATGGAAACACATTCAATAGTAAAGTGCCATTTATAACATCATTCTGACAACCATAAGTCCCACCAAAAAAATAAGATTTGGAAGTTGCTGCAGCAAAAGTATCAGAAATACATGTGTTTGGAAGTACAGATTGAAAATGCTAAACAGAATGTGGGGACTCCACAGAATTTGATCAAATGTATCCATCTGTTCACCTTCAAGTAAATAATGCTCACATGACCAGTCCTGGGACCTCTTCTAAGACAGGCCTTGAGACTTTCATTACATCTGTCACGTTCCCTGTTTACAGCTGTCTCATCAGTAACTCATGGGGTTTTCTTCCTAAACAGTCAGAACAGCATCCTGAGGAAACAGCACCAAGAAAAAGCTATTTCTATGTTTCTCTCCTCTACCTGGTTTCTGCCTCAGTAACTAATATTGATAGCAAATGTAATACACTTTTCATGGCAGCATGAAAACACTTCAGGAAAGCCCTTTAGTGTCTCATTGACACTTCTGGAACTCAGAGGAGGTTATCTCATAAGCAAATGTGAACACCTCCACGCGAGTGCTCATGCTCTGACAAGCAGAGTCCCTTCCATACTTTCTACTTCCACATGTGGCAAATAAAATGGAGTCATCAAAAATGCACAGTATCCGGCAGTTTTAAACAGTTCCACCCTGTTGACACCTCTAGCAAGACATCTAAGAGGGAAACAACCATACGCTTCCACCCTATCTTTGAAGAGATCAGATTATTTCAGTGGCTGCATCTTCTAAAAGCAAACATGTTCCCCTAAAAATAAAGTTTCACTTCCTGTACTCAGAGTAGCCCTGATCCCACAGGGATGAAGCAGGTAGTGGCCAAGTTAGGAAAATCTAAAACGCAAAAATTAAAGGATGCATTTCTGTTGGTCCTGCAACTGCCTCAACACTCCTTTTTCTGTGATCTTTCCTCTCAAGAAAACATGTCAGGTCTTTACATTTACAAAAGGTAAAAATACGGACTTCCCCTGACACAATGAAGTATGAGAAGTGGCCAAGCTTTCCCATGCTGGCAGTTTTTACATTAGTAATAATAAATCTGCTCCAAAAGTTTAGCACAGATATATATGCTGTATTTATTATACATATGATTTTCGGACCCCAAAAAATCCGAAATTTATTTATAAAAAATTGTGTATTCATTCTTACATGTTTAAACTTCAGTCACCTTCAAAGTGTTCTCTGTCTGATGCAATACACCTATCAAGATGCTTTTTCCACTGCTCAAAACAGTTTTTAAACTCGTTAATTTAGATGTAGTTTAGAACTTCTGCCATTTTTTTGTTGTTGTTTCACCTCTTCCACATCAGCAAAACATTTCCCTTTGAGGGCCTTTTCATCCAGACAAAACAAAAAAAAAGTCACTTGGGATGAGATCGGATGAATAGGGAGGGTGGGGCACAGAGATCATGCCATTTTTGCTCAAAAACTGCTGAACAGTCCATGCTGTGTGGGCAGGTGTGCTCGTAAATCACCCATCATGAAATGTGCAAATGTGTCGAAAGAATCTCCAAAAAAAAATTCAATGAAGTCGACTGTAGCCTCTCACAACAACATTAGCTGGTTTACTGAAACTGATAGGTTCCTAGAGCACTTACGTCATGGGGGATCCTGTACTACAAGGGGCCCACCTTCCAAAGAATAATTCCAGATTTTTGGGGTCTCCCTTTTATGTCTTATCCTTGAAATCTAAGCCACTCACAAAAAGAATAAAGACAAATTAATTCTGAAAAATAACATATCCTAAGAAGGTGCTGAAAAAACACAATCTTTTACTGAAACGCTAAACAAAGGTTTATCTGCAACTCCATACAGGGCATTTAGCTTCTGAATTAGCAGAAATATGTTTTTATAAGATGGTTTTATTTCATTAAGATATGATCATCAAAATTCACCTGTCTCATCTTTTCTCATGAATTTTTCAGTTGGAATGTTGCAAAATAACTTAATAGGAAAAGTTATCTCTGTTTCTACATTATTGTGAGATTTGTTTACTGATAAATGAGTGAAGTCATAGATATTTAAGACTGTTTGTGACTGAAGCCACAATGCCCCTCCCTAGATCCCTGTGTCCTTGGTCGAGACATGGGGTCTCTGAATAGACCTGGCCCTGGTTTACAGTAAGTAATCAGTCCCTAAGATGGGCGCCTTTAGCCTCATTTCTCCCTTCATCTTCGACACAACTGTCAGTTATAAACATGACCTGGATATTTAAATTATGATATAAAACGCATGAATAAGTAAGGAAAATACCTTTTGAAGATATGAAAAGCAACAGTTGTGGCTTTCTCACGGAAAATTTTGATCATTCATCTTTCTGACAGAAGTAACGATGTCAAATGACAGGGCAGCAAAAGTAACACGGAATCATTCTCCTACGCGCCATGTTCTCTAGACTTCTCGTCCTAACTGAGGAATTATCATTTCACAGTTATCTAGAAGGCAAATCTGCAATCACCAGATATTTTACCCCTAAAAAAGAGTTGTGTGAAAAAAATGCTAAACTTTTAAATTTTTTAAATAGTATAATTTCTGCCACCTGGATACCAATAAATCCCACATGGCCCTCCAGAGACAGACAGACACACACACAAACACACACACCCCTAACACGATCCTGCTGCTAATCCCTAATCTACTCATCACCCCAAATGTCTTACAGTTAATTGAATTAATGATTTTTTTATATTTAACAGTCCCAGACATAAAGGTAGTCATTCAAACAGTTTTAGCTTAGAGGAGACTAAAATATAGTTTAGGTTCTTTCTTATTCATCAGCTTAAGTTTCTCCCTTGTAATTAGAATGGTACATCCAACCTACAATTCAGTTAAAATTTTGAAAGTGACTGATACTCATTACCCAGGAGGCTTATCTAACATGATGTATATTACAGAGGACAGCACTTATGGTTTTTAAATCACTGGTTCTTTCTGTTCAAAATAATCAGTGCTGAACTTCATCTTCTGTAGTTTTCCCATTCTCAGAAAGCTTCTTTCTTTCTTTCCAGTAAAACAAACTGTTCTCTTCTTTCTCCACATATCACAAGCTAAAAAGCAGCCCAATACTGCAGCAGGTGTATCTGGAAATGGAATTTGATTAACAACTATGAGTGATCCACAGGCTAAATCAATTAACCAAAATAGGAAAAATCCCTACACTCTTCCTTAAATATTGCTAAAGCTACAGTATTGCTTCATGTAATGAACAGATCCTACATAGCAGGCAAATGACTTAAGCCGAGAAGGTCTGATGCCTTTTAAGACTGTCTTTTGTATTCGCAGCATTCCTGGTGCTGCAGGTCAGGTCAAGAACTTGAGGAACTACTGCACTGTGGAAACAGCGTCTGTGGGTCTGGAACTGTGAGTGACTGCTCAGAACATTCTCCTAAGGAAAACAATTGTGCAAGAGCATATTTTACCAGCTGCTAGTCATAGCCAGCACTGTCTGCTGGGCAGGAGTAACAGTGTTTTTTCTGAGGGTAACACAAAGGTAGTCCTCACAGCATCCACATCACTCGTCTCACCCTTTGTCACTCCCGATTTCCTTCAAATGATCACTTCCCTGTGAATTTGGGATGACAGATATTGAATAAATATACAAGTTAGCTCTCACTGAAAAGCTACTAATCACCTCCCTAACTCCCTTCTTTTTTTTTTTTTGTCATAGGTCTCACTCTGTCACTCAAGTTGACCTCTTGGGTTCAGACGATCCTTCTGCCTCACCCTTCTGAGTAGCTGGGACTATAATTGTGTGCCATCACACCTGGCTAATTTTTATTATTATTATTTACTATGTTGCCCAGGCTAATTTTTTAATTTTTCTTTACTATGTTGCCCAGGCTAGTCCCAAACATCTGGGCTCACACAATCCCCCCACTTCAGCCTCCCAAAGAAATCACCTTCCTTTTAAATAAACATTAATCCTTTTTTCAAAATGACAGCTTCTCCTTCTTAAAACATTATACTACATTCTCATTCTCAAAGAAGGGCAATTTTAAATTAAGAAAACTGCATTTTAAAAGATCTTATCAAATATTATCAAACTTTTGTTCCAGTTTTAAGTCTATTAAAATGGATATGTATTCCTAATATTAAAAAAAAAATTTCAAGATACTTTATTCCAAAGAAGTGAATAACAAAGCTGGGCACAGTTGCTCAAGCCTGTAATCCCAACACTTTGGGAGGCGAAGGCGAAAGGTTTGCCTTAGCTCAGGGGCTTGAGACCAGCCTGGGCAACATGGCGAGACCTCTTCTCTACAATAAGTCAAAAAATTAGCCAGGCGTAATGGCATATGTCTGTGGTTCTAGTTACTTGGAAGACTGAAGAGGAAGGATCACAGGTCGAGGCTGTGGTAGCCATGAGCATGCCACTGCACTCCAGTCTGGGCCACAGAGTGAGACTCCAACTCAAAAAGAAAAAAAGAAAAAGAAAAAAGTAAAAAGAAGTGAGTAACAGAGTCAAGTATTAGGAAGATAGAAATGCTATACCCAAAGACTATAACCTGTAGTAACACTTGTAGCAATAGTGTCAGTAATACTATTAGAAAAATTGCTACATGTTATATATTATTTCTAGTATACTACATATATTATTTTCATTTAAATCTCAGAAAAATACTATGATATAGGTACTTATATTTATCTACTTGATCAAGAGCACACAGGTAGGAAGTTGCAAAACCATAATTCTAATTCTGACTCCAGAGTCCTTACTCTTAAAAAATAAGAACTGAAGGGAGAAGAAGTAAATGGAAGTCAAAAAAACAAAAGAAAAGAAATGATATACTTTACCTGATTGCAAATGTATCCCTGAAAAATTGAGTTTTTTAAGTACTTAAACAGCTGGGGTAGAAAGTTAACTATATAAATTCCTACTTTTCCATATGTAGGATATTAAAGAATTTTAATATTGCTAGAAAAAAATGCTAAGGAAAAAATATTGGGCTGTTATTTCATAATGAAAATCTGTGTGTATTGGGTCTATGTATGAGCATGCAGCAGTTATCAAAATTCAGGGATAATTCATAGCTCTGAATAATTGAGTTGTCTTTTCTCTACTTTTCAGGGTGAAAAACTTGAATACAGAGAATCTATTATCCTACACAAAGAGTAAAAATGTGTTTCCGGGTCAGTCCTGATTCCAAGAGTATTGGATAACTCGTTCTGGAATAAAATTACTCTTAATTCCCCTGAATATGAAAGAATATTTAGTAACTTACAGCATGCTATATGTTTGCTGTCAAAGCCCTAACTTCAAATGTCAGAATAATTAAGAAAAATAGTCCTAAGTATGAAAGAATGACGGTATTTGCAAAGTATTTCTCGTTCTTGATATCCAGCCAGGTTGAGCATCTCATATTTTAAGTAATTTTTTTCTTTTTAACTGCCAGTGCTTATATCTGGGTACATTTAAAAGCCTTAGAGATGATAACCCCTCTCCAGGCAGTGGTTCACTTTTTCAACGTATTGTCTATTGTTTAAGAGATTTAAAATTTTCTGCACAGCATCTTCAGATCTCCAGAGAAAAGAGGCTATATAAATTCAAAGTAAACAAACACTAGACAGTTGATGTGGTAGCACTTTTGATTTCCTGATCTGCCTTCCCAACTGGCTCATGAACATGAATTCATTTGATAAATTAATTTCAGAAAAAATAAGACTAATTTATCCCTAGTGAATGTCATCATTTTCTATGCCAACTAAGTGCTTCCTAAGTTGTGCATCAAAGAAAGGCTTCATTTTAGTGGCAAAATTTTATATCCTCTGATTTGATGCTTATCATCTTTGTGTACCCTTGATTTGATGACCCCTTATCCTGCTCTCTATGTGGTATTTAATTTGCTGAGACTAAAGAGGGCTTAACAACCCTTCATTTTCCCAAGAAAAATCTCAAAGGTAAATACAATTCTAAAGGCATTTCCTAAAGGAACAAACACAAGTACAAACTTTCCTTATGAACTTCAATGAGAAAGAAACAATGCTGAAATATAGGGAATATCTGAGAACAAAGTGAAACATTGCTATCATCAACAATTTAAACTTATTTTAAAATAACTTTTTCAAAAGCCACAATGCTAAATCTTTAAAGGTTGACAGAGTTCTGAGACTGAAATTCTGCCAGTGGTAACTTCTGGGTTCAGAAAAATAGGAAAAACATGCCAGAAGGGGAAAAACCTGAAGAAATATGGAGGGGAGACCCTACATATAAGAATTAAAGTATACTGGAATTCAGATATATCTGCATTAACTCTACACGTTCGCTAGTTACAGGAAGCCTTAAAAATGGTGTTAAATGCACCATCTGGAATCTTGTAAAATGAACTTTTACCTGATGGTTGGTGGCAATTTATTACTAAACACAAGGGAGATGTGTGAGCTATTTTGGACTCAAATAGGACATTATCCTTGCAACCAAGACCAATATTCACTAAGCAACATATCCACTGAGCAGTATAACAGACCACAGAGATTGTTGTAAAGTTCCTGTAGCATTATGAATTTCAGTCTGTGAACCAAGAGACTTTTTATTCCTTCTGTTACTCTCTCCCCACAGTTTCTTTCTTCTAGGAAGTCATCCAGTAATAGTTTTTCCAAAACTATAATCTTTCTTCAACTTTCTTACTTTGTGTCTTAAAAACAGTGTATTGCCTATTCACATAGCCTCCAGTTGCGGGGGTAGCTGATACTCTACACGTCACCACAAGGAGTAAGAACCCAGGGTTGGGATTTTTATGCTGCGAGGACTAGACACTCAGTTTTTAATTTATTTTGTCTCTGTGTACATTTTGTATCTGTGTGCCTAAACTGGCATTTAATCTGTGTCTATCAAAAACGTTGACCTGGGCCTTTCAAATGATCCTTGCATAATTTTATATAGAAAATGTTCTTCCTCCACTACTGCCACTACAAAGACGGGGAATAACAAAAATTCCAGGCACTCTGAACTCTTAGTGAGTTCCCTGAGGTTTCCTCAAGGCTTCTTGCCATGAGCCAGCAGCTGCCATGACCTTCTGCCACGTGGAAGACCCAGGGACAAGAAATCTACAGGCTCTGCTTCCCACTTTGCCTCCAACTGCATACATGAAGTCACTGTTGATCCTGACATTCTATGCCCATATTAGATATTAAAAGAGGTATTCCACTTTAAGAGGCAATGTAATTCTCTCGGACCTATTCCACTTTGTACTGAAATCTCATGACAGCTGTCTTAAAAAGTTGCCGAAAATGTCTTGTCTTAAGTGTCTGGATTATTTATGGGATGCATCAATTTCAATGGAAATATGTAACAATAACTATGAATATATGTTACTACAATGATGAGTATACCTTATGATATATTATATATAACTATAAATATATCTCATAATACTATGCGATATATTATGGTAACCATGGATCATGCACATTTCACATCTCCACATTCAAGTAAAAGAGCAGAGGCCAAAACACAACTTAGTAGAAAGTTTCCAGCAAAGTTAAAACCATTAGTTAGTTAATAAAACACTGTCATAAAGCAAAGCGTGATAAATATTTAAAATTCTTCAGTCCTTATTACAGTTTCTAGCAATGTAGAGTTCTGATCAAAACACATTTATTTCTGAAGTTATTCTTTTTCTGTTATTTTTTCAAACCAGTGTGAGTGAACACACGAGAACTTGTATGTATGTTCCTGCCTCCGGCTGCAGGAAGTCAATAAGCCATGTAAATATCAGGGAAAGAATGACTGTGATCAAAGTTGGTCTTTATATAATGAAATATTTTTCCCCAGTGCTGCTTTTTGGGCAAAATATATTAACCAGATCAGTTCTGGTAAAACAAGAAGCAATAGTAATTTTTGCTACAAATTATGTAGTACAATTATTCATGTTCACTTTTATATGTGGACATTTAAATGGTCTTTATAAAATCTCAATAAATTTAGCAAAATAGTTATTTTTCTCTAAGTGTTTGTTACTTTCAAAAAAATTAACAGAATTTAAAATACAAATGGGTCAAAAGTTCCCATCTTTTTGGCATGGTTCCATCCAGATGCAAGAAGATTCAGAGATGTCATAAAATATCCCCTTAAGATACTGCTATATTGATTCTCATTCTCTCTCTCTCTCTCTCTCTCTCTCCCCCCCTCCTTCCCTCTATCTGTCTCCTGCAGTCTCTTTCTGTCTTACTTACATACATATCTCCATAAGATATTGTTCAATTAAAAGAAGATATGAAACAAGAGCAACATGTGTATATTTAAATGAATCTGGCATCATTTTAGGTTTATTCATGAGTATCTTGATTTCTTTGACCACAGAATCTATCTACAAAGGTTCATGGGGAAGGGTTCGATACAAGTACTTTCCACTGTGGTTTGTACTAGGGACACTTTCTAAGTAAGGACTTGGAAAATATTTTTAAAGAGTTTCAAGGTGTTGTTCCTTGTCATACAAAATGTGAAAAAAGTAGGCTCTGAAACAGTATAAAGAATAATAGATCACATGCATTTTGAATTTATCTTTTCTAAGCACTGTAAGTTTCCAGGTCATTGGTATAGTTAAGAGAATTTTCTGTGGGTAATCAGAAAAGAGGCATTGCTATTCCTACTAAAGGTTTAAGTGTGGCTAGAAGTTGTAGCCCACAAAAAAGTGGTAGAGAAAAATGAACTGCCAAGGATTTTAACATTGAAAATGAAGAGAGAATGTAATAATTGTTGCCCAGAATCAGTCTTCTAAATGAATGATTAACTAGGGACAGGGTCCAATGCGTCACAATGGGACATATCAAAAGCCATTATACAGGGACAGCTGATGACAACAGTGCTCAGAGTTGGGAAAATGAAATTGCTGACTTCACATTAGTTATAGGGGAGAAACAACAACAATAACAACAACAAAAAACTAATTTTCTGAAAGCAATGCACACTCAAAAAATTGCACCAAATTTAAAAGCACACCATTATGAACCAGAAGGGCCAAAGGAAAGCGAGTACACAATGTAAGACAAGGTTTACAAAACAAGCCATTTTTATACCTAGTG
Source organism: Cephalopachus bancanus (assembly GCA_027257055.1). Lineage (NCBI taxonomy): Eukaryota > Metazoa > Chordata > Mammalia > Primates > Tarsiidae > Cephalopachus > Cephalopachus bancanus. The sequence goes on along the minus strand of JAPVLO010000009.1, from coordinate 6,631,672 downwards.
TTATTAGAGAAAGACCATAAAAAATTTGAGCATAACAGAAATACATGCTAAAGAGAAGGAAGAGTATAAAGTTCTCTCCTTGCAGGTGAATTTTGTAGCCACGTACAATTTTTTAGCATCACCAAAGTATGTGAAATCTGTACACTATATTGTTCAAATATTCCTTAAAGTAACTGATCTGTCTACCCAAAAGTTAATAGTATAGAGTGGTATAGTAATTGTACAGAGTATAGGGGGAAAATAAGAAGTTAGACATGATGCTCATAGAAAGTCAAAAACCACACATCTTTTTGCCTACTAAGAATGTCTAATAAAACACATTCTGCCCCTGATATGAGGAAGACTTCTAAATCACTGGGGAGAGGAACTCTATATAGTACAATGTGTAAAAAAAAAAAAAAAAAAGAAGGTCCTAATACTGTTAGCTCTCCTTTAAATATAGCACACTTTGAATGAAGAAACTTAACTGTGTTGTAAGTATTATAATATAGGTATTCCAGCCGTAACTCCTATAGTCTAAGAAATTTTAAAACATGTCTCTTAATATTTGCATTACATGACTGTGCTTCTAGGACTTCTCAGTAGCACCCCAAGTAAATAAATGAATGCCAACCTGCTCCTTCTGCTGTGTTCTATTTGTTATAAGCAGGTTGTAAGTCCAGCTCACATTCAAAGGGAGGCGATTTCACAAAGGTGGGACTGCCAAGGGGTGGAATCACGACAAGAGGCACCTTAAAGTCTGCCCACCACAGGAGGTAAACTGAAAACTCAGAAAATTCTATCAACTTTTATTATTATTATTATTGCTGTTGCTGTTATTTGGAAATTGGAGAAAGACCACAATCATTGAATTTTATGTTCCGTTAAAACATAATGTTGTGACTATTGAACTAATGGCGCTCTGATATTTCTTTTCAGTCCAAACAGACTGAGGACCTATGAGTCTACGGCATATACCAGAAAAAAAAAGTCAGAATTTAATAAATGTCTTTTTAAAAAGGTTTGAGGAAGTGCAGGAGCTCTCTCTTAAAAAGAAAAATAATGTATCACATTGTGAAGAGTTAAGAAAAAAAGGTTTTGACACATAGATTTTGGAATAAAAAGAGTGGCATGTGGAAGGGACAGCATAAATAAATAAACGTATGCAGGAAGGAAAATATAAGATCCTGTGAATGAATTGAAAACAGTCTTGGTTTTGGAATATAGGCTATGTTGGGTAGGGGAAGACTGAAAAATAAAGCTGAAGTGGAAGACAAGGTTAGATTAGAGAGGACCATGGATTCAATCCAAAGAGACTTGAACTAGTTCCGCAAAGAGGAACCACAGATGTGTTCTGAGTAAAGGAGAAATATCTTCAGAGCTATAATTCAGAAATACAAATATGCAGCCATAAGGTCAACTGAGAACTAGACTACTAAAGGAAGGGTGAGCAGTTGAGATGCCACCTGGTCTGAAAGAGGGTTGCAGCTTTGGGGTAGAAAGGAGAGGACTTCCCACAGCACTGGTGTTTTGTAGATTTCCCTCTTGAGCCATGTTCTCTACTTTCTCTGTATTTCAGCTCAAATCTCTTTCCCGACCCATTTCCAATATCTCTACTCAAATGATTAACGGGCACAACAAACTTAGCAATTCCCCCAGTTTAACTCAGCATCAGACCAGTCCTCCTTTCAAATCTGCTCTCCTCTCAAATTCTCTCTCTTTGTTATTAGCCCTTTGCTGAATCAGTTCCCCGAGACAAGGACTGGGTGGGGCAGTCTGGATCCTCCCTTTTCCTCTCTCCCACCTTCAATCAGCCCAGCCACCATTACTGCTGCTTCTGCCTCCCACTTCCATTTCCAATATCCCTGGCTTCCTTTAATTCCTCAGAAATTCCTGCTACCACAACACACAAATAACTGAATAACTTGGGGCCAGCCTTCCCGTCAATCAATGCCATGGTCCTGAAGAAGAGGCTGGAAGAATTTTGATGATCAGATCAAAGGAAAGTGTTCAGGGATGACTAATGTTAGATTTTCCACCAGTCTAGTAGAATTGTGGCCTGAGAGTTAATAATTATGTTATTATGACTAATTATGTTATTATAAGATAATTATGTCAATAATTATGCTAAATAGTAGAAAATAAAGAAAGTGATATTTCACAAACACTGTGTTCTGATGTTTATCCACAATATGCATGGGGACAACTTCAGGCATTGCTAAAAATCCTTGAACATGTGTAACAAAGAGAGATGTCAATCCTTAGAACTCAACCCAATATGCTTTGTGACAGTGACAGTGATTCTGTCAGACACTTAGCGTACGGAGATAAGGGCTCATGTATCATTTTTGAAATATTAGTGTCTTGATGAAAATGAGTTCTGCTTTAAATTTCATAAGCAGATAAAGGGGAACAGGTAGAAGGGTAGGAGGGTGAGGCAGCCTTGTTAGATTTGACTAACAAGATGAGCCTTTTTGTGATTCTTAGGAGAATGCCTAGAACAGGGAGAGGCCCTGAAAGATGCTTTTAAGATCTCCACCTCAGACTGCAAATTTTTAAAATAACAAAACAAGATTAAAACAAATAAACAAAAAACACACAGAACTCTTCCTGGAAAGGGATGGGTTCTGCCCAAGGACCTTTAGAATCAGAAAGTGTAGATCTGACCTATTTAGAACAGGTTTTGGCAGGTGTAAATTGTGTATCGTGCTCTACTTAAGGCATTGCCAGATGAAGTCTCACACCCATAGAAAATTCTCCTGAAACTGGAATTCAGGGCTGGCAGGAGATGCGGAGGGCGGGGAAAGTTGGCTTTTGCTGCTCACCTCCGAGGAGCCAGAGGAGCCAGAGGAGCCAGGTATAGATTGGGTGATGCCTGCACCCCCCACTTAGATCTGCAGATAAGGAAGACAGGACTTGGCATAGCAGTTCAAAGCTTGCTGCAGTGTTTTTAGAATGTCAGCAGCAAAGTGACCCCAAATGACAAATGGCCAATGGCTTTTAATCTATGATTCTGCCACTGAAGTGAGGCCTAGGATCATGCAAAGATTGTCATTTCCCATAAGAAGAGCAGAGACAGCCCTAGCCAGTCTCATCAGAGAAACATTTCTCAGACTTCCTCAGAGCCATAGGAAGTACAATCAATCTTCTTTAGGTTTTGCTTGAGGAGAAGACGAATGTTGGTTGAACCTAGATGGCACCCACGAAGAGAACCCACATCCAGCAAAGAGAAAGTCAAAGAATGCATGGAGATGCTTTAGGTGCTCAGAAGGTGAAGCATCTTCTTCTCATATCCATTCAAGATAGCCAAAACCCAGGAAGCAAACAGAAAGGGCAAAAATATCCTTTTGGAGACAAACCTTACGTGGGAAGGTGGGCGGAGATGTGAACACATGTCAGAAAGGTGCCCAATTCCTATACTGTGAGCCCAGACTCAGGATAAGACAGTGACTCTGAGAAAGGAGAGGACACTGATGGAGATACTGGATGGCCCAATAGCTCTACCAGCATATATCATGTCCACCATCTTCTGCCAAAGACCAGTGCTCACCTCCTAAATGTTGGAGGACTGATAAAGATAGTGGCAATGGACAAAACTGTGTTTTGCTTCCCTATGGATTCAACTGTGGTAAGACTACTCCTGGGGGAATTGCCATGCTCAGGATCTCTTGGTTGGCAATAAAGTCTTTTATAGGTATAAACATCACTTACAAGTATGAGATCGTGAAGGGGGTCATGTAAGAGTTGGATGTCAATCAATGTTTATTGAAACTTATCTTCCCAGTTCACCAAGTAACTGTTATACATATTTACAAAGGAAACAAAAGTCTTGTTTGTCTTCAGAGACAAACATAAATGTAGTCATATATTTGTCCATGAGAAGTTAATCTTTGAAACAATTTATCTGAAGTCGTTTTGGAGTATAAAAGTATATTTACATATTCATATGAACATGTGTGATGTCTTGGGAATACACAGTAACTAAAAATGAATGAATGAAAAAGAATTAAGCAGCAACTTTCTTCACAACCCTTACTTCATTACCCCTCTCCCCTCACACACCAAACTGAATTCCATTTCTTCTTTGCTCCCAGGTTCATTTTGCAAATGTATAGTGAACCATTGATAAACTTGTGGGATGATGTGCTGAGTTCTTCTGGAATTCCCAAATTTGTGAATATAGACATATTTATACCAGAGCTTATTTTTCATGAATCACAATCCTACGGAGAATCTGGTATTACCTGAGTTTAATCTCACACCTTGAGTTAATAACCTTGATAGTTTTTACTAGAATTTGATTTCTCACTTGATGGTCCTACCACAAAAAGAGGGCATAATAACAAAGTCTTGCTTATGTGGTACAAATGATGGGTAATCAGTTTTGATCTCTCTCTAGCTGCTAATTAATAATATTAACGATACATTACATTTACAGAGTGCTGACCATGTACCAGACATTGTGCTGAGTACTTTATATCTTTATATCAACTCAATCCTCACAGCCAGTCCCTTGAATAGGTTTTATTATCCCCATTTCAGACGAAGAAGTTGTAGTTAGACTGTCCAAGTATGTGGTGAAGGATTCAACTCTAGGTCTTTCTGACTTTGAAGTCCAAATACGTAACACTATACTAGGCAACTTCCTTAAGTTATGGACTCTAAGACTCCCAACACACATCTCAAATGTTTACCTCAGTAAAATTATACATAACTACATTTCAGAGATCCAGAACCTCATTGTAAAAAGCAAAACTATGAATGTTAATAAAATATCTGTTGCATGATCTAACTAACCTTTTCCTTGACTTGAGCCACCCTCTTTTCTAAAATCATTGTGTGCATAGCACACAACTTTCCTGGAAAAAGAGAATTTCACTAACATATTGAGTATAAACTCCACAAGAACTTTCACACACATCATCTTGTTTCATGCCCACTAGGGTCCTCTGAAGGAAGTATTATTTTTCCTATTGACTAGTGAGGAAATGGAAGATTAGAAAGATGCAAGGATAACCAAAATATCATACCCCTTGAAAATAAAGATGTGGTTTTTTTTCATTTGCATATTTGCAGACATGTTTATACTTTTTTACACAGAACCTGCTTCAATAAATAGGACAAATGGAAAAACTGGGATATGGCAGGGACAGTGTCTTTCTTGTTTGATAACGCATAACTAAGATGCTCAGTAAAGGCTTGTGGAAGGAAGAAAGAAGGAAGGAGGGAAGGGAGTTATTTGTACATTGAACCTTACTCTTACTAGCTTTGAATCCCACTGCACTAGTTCTTTATCAACCTTGAATTTACAACATCTAGCACATTATCTGGTGCTCAGGAGCACTCAACAAATGCAGACTGACTATGAAATTCCTTCAGAAATAACAAACTAAAAACAAACAAAAAACTTTCCAATACAGTCACAGACTTTCAGTGGCAAAATAAACATAGGTCAATGTTCAGGTCAACAACTACAAAGAAGCAGAAAATCAGAGAAGCTGAAAAGGCTACTGATTGAAAACTGAGTGTTGAGCACATATAGACAGCATGATAGAAACTCACAAACACATACATAGCACAATATGGCTCTCCAGAGACACAGATAAGTATTATTAGATTGTTCAGGTAGCCAGGTCCCATGCCATTTAAGACCTTAACAGTAAAGGTCAGAACAATGCATTGAATCAGCAATCAACGTGAAAAACAATGCTGTTAAATATCTAGAGAAACTAAATTTACACGTTCCTGCTCCCTTTTTGCTGTGATTTTTTAAAATATAGATTACAGAGAGCAGAAGAATGATGATATCACTGCAGATTGGATGTTCTACTTCACAAAAATGGTCGTATTCTTATTACCTTCTTCCTTGGGGAGATTTCATCTCAAGATAACTTTTAAATAGAAACAACCAGCTTTTCAGCAGAGCCTGATTATCAATTTGCACCTCTGGTGAAGGAAGGCCTGGAATTCTATTGTTTTGTTAATTGTCAATTTGCATCTTTGAAAGGTGTTGCATTTTCTCTTCTTTCTAACAGGTTAAGACTAATTCTGTATGTTAATAAATATTATAAACACTTTTCACGGAAATGCAGTTTGCTAAAAAGTATGTTATTATTGTTATTCTCCATTTTCCTCTACTTAATTACACATTAGAATTTAAAGTTGATTGTATCAAAATTAGTATTTAAATGGTTTTTTCTTCAGAAAAAACTTTTGCTTATCAAGTAAACATTTAGGTAAAATGCTTTTTAAAGTAATAGTCTCTGATAGTCATGAAAAAGACAAAAATTAACATATTTTACAAGGACATCTGTGATTTTTAGCTTGAGCAGATTATTTGGAAATGTTCTTTCCTTTTTTTCCTTTCCTTTCTTCTGGAATGTATATATCATTTAAAAAAAAGTAAAAACAAAAATTTATTTTCCAAAATAACAGAAAAAAATAGAAATATAATCTATAAAAACACAATAGGAGAGATACCAATTATAAAATGATTATTCTTTACATCTATGTTTACAAGTAGTAACTTGGAAAACTCAAAGTTCTTAACATGCCCTATCAGTACTAGTTCCAGTGCCTGATTCTAAACGATAAGATCTGTTTATGTGCTCACCAAAGCATGTATTTTTAATCCACTTCAGTGTTTTCCCTATCTGATTGCTAGATATGAACAACTAAGTCAAACATTAGGCAGTGGATCTCAAACTTTTGAGCTTAGGAAGGTGGTGTTTAAAACGATCAGATGGCCGGGCTCGGTGGCTCAGCCTGTAATCCCGCGCCTATGGGAGGCTGAGGTGAGTGGATTGCCTGAGCCCGCGGGTTCGAGACCCGCCTGGGCAGCGAGACCTCATCTCTACAATAAATCAAAAAATGAGCCGGGTGTGATAGCGCGCGCCTGTAGTTCCAGCTACTCGGAAGGCTGAGGCGGAAGGATCGCCGGAGCCCGGCAGGTCGAGGCTGCGGTGGCCGGGAGCGGCCACTGCACTCCAGTCTGGGCGACAGAGTGAGACTCCGACTCAAAAACAAAACAAAACAAAACAAAACGATCAGATGATCACTTTCTATCAGATCCAAGTGAGGATGTTTAAATTCCATTCATATTGCTAAAAAAAAAAATGGCTTCACAAGTCATAAATAGCTTTAATAGATAAATTTATTCATATCCTACCTTTTTCCTAAATAAATTTGGGAGGGATAAACTCTACTTGTGTCATTTTTGCTTCTCAAGTACAAAATCATGGATAAATAATATCTACTGATAACAAAGGTCATATATTTAAAATGTTTGTAAAGTGTTTTGTAAAATATAGATGTTACATGCGTTATTTATTACCATTTCTGGACTTGCTCTTAAACCATGTCATCATTCCAAGAAGAAGCATCCATTTAATGACATACCTTTATATCATACATATTTAAAAGCTTTCCTGAAAGTATTAACACTTTGAAAATAACTTTTTTTTTAAGCGTTTAAATCAGCTTCTTCAATTCAGCCTATGTTTGTCCCCAGGATATTTGTGTCATACATATACATTTTATGCAGGAACCTTCTCAATATGGTTCCACATTCCTTTTGATGAAACCTATGAAATCTAAGATTGTAAATCTATTTGGGGGAAAAGCTAGAAAAAATGATAAGATACTTACAGAGAGGAGAAGTCATTGGTTGCAGAGAACTGGTGAAGTGATAAAGAATTGAACTTTACAAAACAGGAAGTTAATTCCATTTGCAAATAACTCAATATTGTCAAATCATATGCCAGAGAAAGAGACAACACTTAATAGTACAGTATTAATAGTTTACATAACAGAGCTACAAAGGATTGTCAGTGTCAGGGGGCTTTTTCTTCCCTTCCTTTAGTCTTTTTGTTTTACTGGAAAAAAAATACTTTCATGTTTAAAAATGGTTCTGAGAGTGCAAAACCCATTATTGTATTTCATGGACTATGCATTGAACACGTTGAAAACACAATTCCCAGTATAAAGCTCCCTGACAATGGAGAAAACTGCAAGAGCAAGAAGGTAACTCCTGTTTTTCTCCTATGAAACATGGTCATAAAGAAATTCTGACCCACCTCACTGGAAAGTAGATCATAAGACCCTTATTCCAGAGGGTCCTGCTCCTGGGGGAGTATTAAGGAAAAATCTGAACAAAATGGTCTTGCTGAAGTCCTCTCCCACCACCTCAGTTGTATTACCTTTAGAACACTACATCCCTTGTTGTACAATCATGTTTCTCCATGACTATCCACTTATTTATCAGACTTATCTTTTCCCTAGGTCTTTAGGTCTTCACTTCCTGAAGGTTCCTGTGCCATGACAAAACTTTCATTAAATAAATTTGTTATGATTTTCTCTTGTTACTCTGTCTTTTGTTATAGGGATGTCACTCATGACTCTTGCTATGGGTAAAGAAAATATATTACTTTTTCTCCTTTACAAACACTATGTGCTAAGTTTGTCAGACTAATTTTGGAAAAAAAATAATCAGAGTTGAATGTGGGATATTTTAGGAGAAGGATTGAAGATAATATCACACAAACAATTTTCAAGTCTGAATTAAAGTCTAATGTCTTGACAAAATGAATATAATTTAGTCAACTATAACCTGGGAATAATTTTAACCATTTTAAATAAATCAATTGGAATTATTTTCAGATCAGGTTTTTGGTAGAAATATTAAAGATGGACATCCATGTTTTTTGACATCATTTAGTTCTGTCTAAAGGCTGAGAAGCTTTTCATCAGACATCTGACCAGTTATAGAATCTAGGAATCAGTGTTGTCCTTCAGTCATGAAGTAACTATTTTAATGAATAAAGCAGTGATTTGGAGTACAATGTCTGGGAAGTCTTTATCAAATATATTTTTAAAAATTAGGTTTTCGCCGGGCTCGGTGGCTCAGCCTGTAATCCCGCGCCTTTGGGAGGCTGAGGTGAGTGGATTGCCTGAGCCTGCGGGTTCGAGACCCGCCTGGGCAGCGAGACCTCATCTCTACAATAAATAAAAAATTAACTGGGCATGGTAGCGTATGCCTGTAATTCTGGCTACTTGGAAGGCTGAGGCGGAAGGATCGCCGGAGCCCAGCAGGTCGTGGCTGCGGTGGCTGGAAGTGGCCACTGCACTCCAGTCTGGGCGACTAAGTGAGACTCCAACTCAAAAAAAAAAAAAAAAAAAATTAGGTTTTCTCCTAAGCAAATATTTAGCAGGGTGTAAAGGTTATAAGCTATATAAAAATGATATAAAACTTTAAAAATCTATGAAATTCCCTTTAAAATAAGTGATTAAAGAAATCTATGTAAACTCAACCCAAATAAATCAGTACTTAAGAAATTAAGGCCTTGGTTTATTTAATGAAGAGTATGAAAAATAACTCCTTTTAAACTTTCATTAAAACCATAACTAATTCTTTTTCCACTCCCATTGAAGGCAGATATGTAGAAGTTGGATTTGTTAAAATGTAAAAGATACAGATAATATGTATAGAAATTTTTTGAAGTTTCTATGAAGTTTGTAGCCTGAACTTATCCATCTTGAGGTCTTATAATCACTTAGCTCCAAGAGTGTCCCAAAATATTTGCGAAGAAGTCCAAAGCCCCTTTCCTTGGCCTAACAGATCCTAGAGGATCCAGTCCCCTGCCCACTAGTCTGACTGCAGTCTCTCCTACATGCCAGGTGAAGTCCCATGTCAAGCTTTTGCATTTGCTGGAGTCCCACTTGGCTGTAGGACTTGTAAAAGTGACTTCATCAGAAGAACCTCCCAAAACACTATTTGAATTAGCAACCTGACATTGCTTCATGGTCTAACTTATTTACCTACTCTACTTTATACAATTCATTTATTCATTTGTTTACTTTTTTCTCTATCACCCAGTAGAGAGTAAGCCAGGGCATGGGCTGTGCTGTCATGATCACATTTATAGTCTCCATTTCTAGAAATGTGCCTGGCACATAATAGTTGTTCGGTATACACCTTGAATGAATGAATATTCATTACCCACCACTAGCAGGTCATAAAAGGCATAAATATACTGAAATTCAAAAACTTATATAGCTTATATGGCACAAATTTTTTACAAGATAAATGTTATTTTAAATGTCATCAAATAAATTGTTATTAAAACTATTATCAAATTTAGAGGAACTTTCCAAACTCATTAAGCATCCCTAATCACAAATAAGACTGTTATTTTAAAGCCTTCTGCAACCTTCTTAAAGGTCACACTACATGCAAGATTATTATATTCTAGTGCTTTTCTGTACCACTTTTCTCTTCAAATACTTCCAGTGGTTCTGGGTTTTTTTGGCATATCATTTCAATTCTTCTAAAATTGACTTTGGCATTTTCCTCTATTTTTGTCAGCTCCAGTTGTATGCTTTTTCTTTTAAATAACCTTCTGCTTCATACATTCAATATGGTACAGGCCCTACACAAAATTCCTGAAGCAAAAGGTATAAACACAAGGAGTTACATGCTCACTGGGATGTCTTATCACTTTGAACTGTGTTTTCTGCTCCTTCTGCTTTGAAGGGTCCTGGATTTTCTGCCTTACAAACCTCTACTCATCTGATCTAGCTCAAACATTATCTTCTCTGTGAATTTCTCCAATTTATTCACAGCAGAAGCTGCTTCTTCTTCCTCATTGTTCTCACAGGATTTAATCCAAGGTCTTTAAGTCCTGATGATGAATCAATCACTCATACTCCTCACCCATTGTACTCCTCTGTGTATATTTCCAGTGTATAACTATTTATTGCAATTATTTGTGCCTCAGGGTTTAGTTCTTATATCCATATTCCTATTCTTTCTTTCCATTTTTGTCTAATTACATCATTGCTGATGACTCCCACATTTATACGTCTAGCCTACACTACTGTTCAATAGTTCTTCTTGGATATTTAATAGAAATTGCATACTTATTATTTTCAAAGCTGATCTATTCTTTACCTCAGATCTTCTCCTGTCTTATTCAAATCTCAAATGAAAATGCCCACTTTTTAGTTACTCAGGTCAAAATCCTCAAGTCATTTATAATTCCTCTCTTTCACACCCCATATTCATCTGGATCAAAAAATCTTGTTAATGGAATGTTTAAAATACACTGAATTACAGTTTTGACCACTTCTATCCACTTCCACTGCCACCTCCCTGATCCAATCTGCCATGATCTCATGTCTGGCTTATTGCCATAGACTCCCACCTGGCCCCTCTGTTTTCATTCCTTGACCAAATCCAGTGTCTTCTCCAAACTGCACCCAGAGTGACCCTTTTAAAACATGTCAGTACTCTCTGCTCAAAACCCTATCAAGGTTTCCCATATCACTCAGCATCAAAGCTAAAGTCCTTACAATTCCTACAGGGCCTAAATGATCCTGCCTCCAATTGTTCTCTGACTATACATGTCCTATTCACTCGTTCATGTCTTATTTATTCCTTTATGCAACCCTACATCCCACATGAGCCTCTTTGGTCTTCCTTGAACTGCCATTTGCTGTTCCTTGTTTTACTATGTCCATTACCTGTCACCCATCATGAAGACTGTGGTGTTTCTCTGCTTTGTTCATTACTACATGCTTTAGTACCTAGAACCTAGTCAGAATACAGCACTTACTGTTGTCAGATGCTACATGGCTCTAAACTTTTTATCTTGATTATTAATGCATCCTCAATGTTAAGCACACGTCCAGGTTCATAATAAATATTCAACAAAAGTTAATTAATGGATTAATTAATGACCTAATGAAAAACTTTAACAAGGAACAAAACTTTAATGTAAAGGAACTTCTCTGAAATCAAATAGTGTGAACCACCTATTTACCTTACATCTAGCATTTTCTTTCCCTCTTCACCCCTACAGAAATTTCTTCAATCTTCCTTTTATTTTAACTCATCATCTGTGCTTTTACTAACTAGGTCTAGATAACTTACACTGCATTTCTAGCTGCCTGTAGAAACACAGCTACAAAATAGCTGAATTGGGGTAAAAATGTTTTTTTCTATTTTTTCTTCCTATGCACATATATTAAACTTTAAAACTTTTCATAATTAACATATCTTACTTATGCTTTAGTAAAGAAAAAGGAAAGTTAAAAAGATTAAGACATTAAAAGCAAAAGAAGGAAAAATATAGAAACTTCATTCAATTCCTTGATATTAGTATATTAAGAAAACATGAATCCATCATATTTATGATTGTTTGCAATTATAATAATTTGCATTGTTATGTGAAAAATATGTGTAAAGACACCCACAAAGGTTCAAATTACTACATGTATAACTATGGCCAGCTTTATTCTGCCCTATCCCTTACTGGCCTGTTTATGACTCTCATAACCAGAGTGAAAAATTAAAATAAAATATGAAATTTTCTTTTTTAACAGTTACCATTCAGCAAATCACTTAGACATCTTTATTAATTTCCTCTAGTTTCAAATATAAAGCGGAAAGTAGTTCAGATAAAAACTATCCTTGTTGTACCTTTTCAGCATGTGGTCTTCTTTATTCTGAAGGCCTTGGGCTCAAATGAAAGTTACAACTTTAAGTCCCACACAGAAATCTTGAAAGTGCCAAATATCTGTTCAACTAACACAGCCTTCAGAAAACGGTGGCGTGCGACTCCTTTTTGAACCTGTCTTCAAAGCTGAGGCCTTCAGCCACAGGCTTCTCTTTCACATCACTTGGGGCCCACTGGTGATCAGACAACTGTGAAGCTACCTCGAAAGCTTTGTAGCCTCTGCAGGCACAGCCATGCCAGAGACAGTCACCTGTGTCACTTGTAGTATTCTCTTCATTGGTAATTACGGAATAAAAATCACTGGAGCAACACATGAAGAACATGCCAGGAAGCAGCACTCTCAAGATGATTTTGAAATGACTAGTTTAATCTTTAGCTATGTCTTTGGAGTAAGCAGGGGGGTGGAGCTGAGGGGAAGGGGAAGGAAGGTCCGTCTCACCACCTGTCATACCTACCACCTTTGCCACCCTTACCTAAATGAAACGTGTACAGTCATTTGCCTCTTTCTGACATTTAACAACATCTAGCAACATTTAACAACAGACTTGACACTGGCACAATTTATCTGAATTCTCTGCCATCATAGCACTTTTTCAAAGATTGCCGATTTCCCATATATTAGGCAAGATTTTCAGCACTCTTTTAATTCACTCATCAGAAGTGACTGGAATTCTCCAATGTAGCCCTCTAACGTTTGGGTATGGAAGGAGGAAGGAAGAAAAAAATCTACAGAACTGCAAATTAGTGTGCAGAAATTCACAAGCTTCACGATCTCTTAGCAAGTATATGAGAATAATGAAATAGGACTGTGCCAACTATATTTAAATTCCACGTGTCATTCAAAATGTATTTAGAGAGAAATTAAATGTTTTAAAGTTAAAAAATAGAGGCTTACTTTGAAAAGCATTCCTTATTAGGTAGAATAGTCTTTATTTTATTTTATATTTTCTTAAGGAGAAATAGGGTTTCCATTTGTGCAAACCCCTCCTAGTCTGTGAGCAAGAAGCTGGTGGTAGCATGGGATAATTTGTCAGGATGAAAAAACTGGAAAGCTTTTCAAAGGTTTTAGCTTTTTAAATAGTAGTACCCTTTTACCTGGGGATCGGAATCCCATAATCTCTAATTCTAGGAAACCAGGGAGTAACCAAATTGTTAAAATGCCCAAGATGAAGTCAGTTCTTTAAATCACAAAACTTCAGTGTATCATGGAGGAACTTGGATAACGAAAGAGATGCAAAAAGACCTGAGATCTTTTAGTTCGGGACAATAAGTGGCAGTTATTGTTAACAATGAACATTGGCCATAAAATATGCTCTATAAATTGTTTTAAGAAAGCAATTTTTAACACATTTTAGAAAACTATTTCATCAGAATGTCTTGCGTTGAATGAGAAGATTCAGTCATCTGAAACATTCTCTATTTTGAAACTTGCAATTTTGAACGTAAAAAATGTCACCTGTGTAAAGCTAACTTGAGCTCTAGTTAGTATTATTTGTCCAAAATCAAACAGTATAATCATTATTCCAGTAATAAGAATGTCTTCTATATGCCTGTCAATACTACCATGATATATAAATGTGAATAATAATCAAGAAAGCATTCTTCATCCAGTTATTTAAGATTTTGATTTCCATTCCTTAACTGCCTTGCCCCTAAATGTCTTTACTAAATTAATATCAGCAAAATACTGGGCGTTCTTTCCATTGTTGCTTGGATTTCACTACCTCCAAAATCTTCAACTCCCATATTTTCCTTCTCACACAACCTCCATATGAAAAAGCTATCTGTGGTGTTCTCTCATTTGTTAATGCTAACAACACTTCATCTTTGACATTGCCAAGTCATTCAGGCTGTTCCATTCTCCCTTCCCTTCCATCTGTCAGCCACCTCTTGGGTTCACTTTTGTGTCGTAACTTACCACTTAACTATACTCTTTGTTAACACCCTCAATTCTTCATTCTTTTCTCTTTTCATCAATATAATCTGAAAAAAAATCAATCAAACAAAGTAAGAGACTCCCGCAGTATTTGTTTTTCCCTTATTCCAAATTTTAGGAACACAAAATATTTCGCAGCCTTCTTTGGAACTGGAAATAGCCATTCAACCAAGTTCTAAAGATGTAAGCATAAGTGGTGTGTGTAATTTCTGGGCCTGGGACATTAATTAAAAGACAGAAGTCATGTCTTTCTTTTCCTCTTTGTTTTTCTTGATGTCTTAATGTGGAAAAATGATGGAGCACCTGAAGCCACCTTGATTCATGAGTTAGGCTCAAAAATGATACAGCAAAGACATAGAAAAGTCTGTGTCCCTCAAAGTACAGAGGGCTATATTAGTCTAGATTGACTACCTCAGGCTCTTTTGAACACAGAGAGAACTTTCATCTTGTTTCAGCCTCTGTTATTCTTGCTTGTCTTATTGCTGTAAGTTTCATCTAGGCCTTACCAATTATATTGACCCTCTGCCCTCTCCATTTCTATGTATTTCAGTGCCTCAGTTTCCTCTTCTGTAAAATGAGATTAATAAAAACACTTAACTCATGAATTTGTTGTGATGATAGAGAATTAGTTCATAATATGTTTTTGAAAATTTTAGTTATCATTAGCATGACTCAGATATAACCCAGTGTTGCTGGAGAAAACTGCAAAACCACAAGAATTGGCCCTACTGTCGGGCCTTCAGTTATAGTAATAGCCCTTCATTTTGGTGACCTCTTAATCCATTTTCCTCAGTGGTTATTCTATAGACTATCACTCTCTGAATATTTACTCACCTCCCTGCAACCATTTCCAGGATCTACCTTGTAAGATGATCCCTCACACTGTAAAATCCAGGCCACCTGGCATATACTCCTTCCACACAGAATGACTTCTCTCCACCTCTGTCTTTTTGTTCATGCCTCCTCTTTGTCTTCTGCCATTGCTGAGGAAGAGGTGCTCTTCTTCTGTGCAGGGATCATCTTTCTGCCTGGGTCTGGATGCCCTACACTCCCTCTCCTGTCATCCCTTCCTTGTATGGTCCCCCTGTTTATTGCTCAAGTTCCTACCAGTCCTAAGCACAATCATTCATGCATCCCCCTCTCAAGCTGACCTATTCTCTCCCTTTCCCTGTTCATCCATATATCTGACAACCCACCTCTCTACTGTAAACCCCCATCAATAAAGTCATGTGTTATTTCTCTGTTTCCAAACCTAGTCCTTATGTCACTCCATCATCACCAGTCTCTTATTTTCCCAAGCATAAATCTGGGAAACATCTTGAACTCTACTTCTCCTTATAGCCCCATAATCATAATATTGATTTCATATATCTATCTATATCTATATATATATATATTTTTTTTTTTTAGTCAGTATCTCACTCTGTCAGCCAAGCTGGAGTGTAGCAGCATGCTCACGGCTACCACAGCCTCTACCTGCTGGACTCATGAGATCCTTCTGCCTCAGTCTTCCAAGTAGCTGAAACCACAGTTATGGGCTACCATGCCAGGCTAATTTTTTGATTTACTGTAGAGACAGGGTTTCGCCAGTTGCCCAGGCTGATCTCAAACCCCTGGGCTCAAGCAATTATCTAGCCTTGGCTTCTCAAAGTACTAGCATTACAGGCATGAGCCACTGTGCCTGGCTCCTAAAAATCTTTAACAGTCATCTCCCTTTCTCTGTTCTCACTACCAATTTCTTTGTAGGAGCCCTCCTCATATCTTACCTGAACTTGTAAAATAATTAGCTAGACTATTTTTTCTTTTTTCCTCTTGAAACCCATCCTACACATGGTTCTCAGAGTGTTCTTTCCCTAAAGCGTAACTCAAATTATATTCTTCTTTTGCAAAATACAAGTTCTATAATACGGTGTACAAGGCCCTTCAATATGGAGACTCTAATTAGATTCCCCATTTCATCTCCTAAGACCACCGTGTTGTACTATCAGATTAATGCTGTGACATGCAGTTTCATCCTTCTTGGAACCAAAGTTCATCCTTCCAGTCTCACTGAAATGTCACCACTTCCCTGATGGCTTCCATGATCAGCCCTATTCCTGACAAAATTAACAATTTCTTCCTCTAGGTAGTAACACAGTAGGTGATATATTATGTCATCTCTCCTGTCATGGTTTATTGTGGCTGTTGATATTTCTACTAAACTGCAACTTCTTGTAGGCAGGTACAGGTTGGCCTTCACTTTTCACTCTGTGTCTACCACAGGAATAAAACTCTAAGTGAGGATTTAAATACACAGAAAATATGTTTTTAAAAAACTACACAAGTTGGTACAAAAGTACTAGAGGGGAAAAATTATTACTTTAATAGACAAGAAATTCCCATCTGCCCTCCATTTTGGTTATTTTGGTTTTCATGCAATTAAGTTAGAAATTGTTTTATAAAATGTTTTATAAAATTTGAAGATTAAGCATTAAAATGTTTCCTCCTAATTGTCCCAAATAAGTAGCTTTAATATTTTTAATATTTTTTCTCTTTACTAATTCTTTTTTTTCAGCTCCTTAATACTGAATCTTTTATAACTCCATCTCACTATTTTTACTTTCAATGTTTCATACTAAATTGATTGTTTTCCACCAAATTTCCTCAACTTCTATTTCTGTTTGTTAGAGCAAAGCCTTACCCAGCATCCTTATTATTAGTTTTAACTTTACTCTCTTGGACAGTATCAGCAGATTTAATTTTCCTTGAACAAAAATCTGAGCATGTTTTGAAGGTGCTTAAAGGACATTCTCTTGCCGGGCTTGGTGGCTCAGTCTGTAATCCCGCGCTTTGGGAGGCTGAGGTGAGTGGAATGTCTGAGCCCACAGGTTCGAGACCCCCCTGGGCAACTTGGCGAGCCCTCTTCTCTACAGTAAATCAAAAATCAGCCGGGCGTGGTAGCGCGTGCCCGTAATCCCGGCTACTCGGAAGGCTGAGGCGGAAGGATCGCCGGAGCCCAGCAGGTCGAGGCTGCGGTGGCCGGGAGCGGCCACTGCACTCCAGTCTGGGCAACCGAGTGAGACTCCAACTCAAAAAAAAAAAAAAGAATATTCGCTGAACAATTAAGCAGATTTGTTAAGAAGTCATGAAACTTTTTCCTGTGATCAGCCTAAAGCAACTTTCCTCAGAGTCTAAATCCTACTTGGTGTACCATCTGCAGGATGCGAGTTCTGTCTTTTCTTCTGTCAGTGTTGTGCTCAGCCAGCCACATTTCCTTTCCCTGCCCTCTTGGTAGTGGGCCTGTGTGTGTGAGAGTGCCAGCCAGGGTTCATGCTATAGTCAGGAAGGTCAGGTTTGCTCCTTGCAAAGCTGATTGGCTCATCTATGAATTAAAAATGCCCCCAAACTCATTTCTGCTATTCATACATGAGAAGTGAGTAGCCAAAGTTTGTGAATTAATACATTTCTTCATGAAATTAATAAAGTTGGATGTACTTATGATATTGTTACTCCACTTTTTATTTGAGAAAAAAATCTCAAGTGGGTAATTATACTGACAACTTTTACTATTTATATTTGAATGAAATTTGAAGATTAAACATTAAATAATTACAATTAAAGAGACACATAGAAGATAATATTGGCATCTTTCCAAAAGTTGGACATTAAGAATTTTTTCACATGTATGTATTTAAAGGCTTACTACATAAAAATCAAAGAATATAAACAATAAATCTAGAAAATAAATCTCTACATATTTTTAAAATTTCAAGTCTATGACTATCACATACTCATTTCGTATTCATACCACACTAGAAACTAATATAGTCTCTAGTATGTGTGTGCACATTGTTGTTGACTCAGTGTATTACAACAAATAATTATTTGGGCTATCGAACCAGAATATTTTAAAAATTGAAATATACACTTATATAGAAAATGTGAACATTTCAAAGTAGCATTTTGGGGGTTACTGTAAGTAGAATATTCACAGAGCATCTGCAGTACATAGGGTAAAGAATTCCTCATTTAATTTATCCCATACTAATATAGAGATTAAGAGGGCAAAGTCATATTATGTGAATGAACATCAAAAGCTTCAAAAGTTGGCCCTTATCATACACTTAAATTATCATCCAAACTGGAAATCTGAAATATTGTGTTGAAAATGGTTTAAAACTATCTTTTTTGAAAGACTACAGGACCTTTATTTTTTCCTTCCCACCAGACTATAAATGCTGGAAGAACAACCTGTCTTATGGCATTTTGGGCACACAATTTTCCTTCCCAGCAATAAATTGGAAGTACAGAGTTTATGTCTGTTTGATTCCCATCTGTCAACTAAACAGCAGCGAGATCAAATTTATCATTCAATTTCTAAGGCTGTTTATTAGTTCTATGCTTAATTATGGTGTTTTAGGAATCTCATTCATAAGATAAAAAAAATCTTGACAGTAACCTATGCTACACTGATGGTAAATTTAAGATTAGATGTACAAGTTTTTGTTTCCTGTTACTGGCATGCATTATCATTATTAACAAAGTATACTTCAGTACTTGCTTAGGGTGCTATCCTTGGTGACAAGTTAAAAAGATCACCTCCCCCCAGATGGAGACAGGCATTTAGAGTGAATAAAAACTAAAGATAACAAAGTCTGTGCTAACTACTGTTGCCGACAAATAGTTTTTATTATGACTAGAGGTGGTGGAAATAATGACATCTATGAAAAAAATGTGTATGTGTGTGGCTGCACATGAGTATGTCCTTGTATCCATTCTAGTAAGATTCCTTTCTAAGGCTGACCTAAATTTTCTTTCTGCTTGTAAAAAATCTGAAACCGTTATGTCAGTGTCTCAGTGAGCTGACGTTTCTCACAGAGATTATACTGAATTGTCGCACATTTTCTCTGTTATACCTTTGATAACAAGTTAAAAGTGGAAGAAAAAAAAAAACTACCTGCAAACAAGAAATCCCTGTTAATGAAATTCTGCATTGCATAGTCAACTTTTTACTTAGGGAAGAAACCGAACACAACTTACAAAAGGATGGGGTGGGGAGTGTGGATTGGAGGCAGTGTCGAACAGCGGTTTCTTTTATAATTTCCAAGCATTATTTCTGTCATACTTTCTCATCATTATTACCTCCAAAGATTCAGACAAACTCAAGATTAATCCCTTTTCCCAATTCAACTACAAACTATGTGTTACTAAGCTGTTTGGGGGGGGTTGTTTTGTTTTTAACTTCATTTAATTTTCTAAGACAGCACTTCTCTAAGTGTGGTCCCTGGTCCAGCAGCATCAGGGTTGTCTGGGAAATTGTTAGAAATGCATATTCGCAGATCCCCACACCAAACTTGCAGATTCAGAAACTATGGGAGTTATAATCTGTTATAATAAGTCCTCCAAATAACTCTGATGTAGCACTGTAGTAAGACAATGTGTTTATTTTTATAGCATAAATAATGCTATTTAAATAGAACATTCTTTTCCAAAATGTATCCAAATAAATTATTTCATTCATTCTTAAAACAGTTTAGTGAGGTGACATAGCAAATTAAACAGGTAATGGTATATAACAAGATATACATATATAAAATCATAATGTTTTATATATAATTATATATATGATATATATATAATAATTAAGTTAGCTTATCTGTTATTTTAGTCACAGAGTAGTGCTAGGAATGGGATTCGAAATTTCAGACACAATTAATACAATTGTATTAATTTTTTTAGGACAGACTAAAACCATTTCTGTAACTTTGAAGAACTACTTTCAAGTAAATATAGTAATGCAGTAGCTTTTTCAAGATATTTTTATATCAATGTCTTTATTACATGTTTTAAATATTAATATATTGAATAGACGGTCCCAAATAATTAAAAAATCAGTGCTATATTTGATATGTTCATGAAGAAAATAAAAATGTCCCTTTTAATTGCTGTCATGTTTGAAATGCTTTATTACAATTTTACATATTAGAAAAATGCAAATGGCATCTTGAAATACTAACTAGTAAGTTAAAAGATCATGTATCTAGATACATCTGGTTCTTGGTACTGAGAAGCAGTAATGTGGGACTGTAACTGTCATGCTGTTTTACATTTTTTTCAGTGGGGTAGGGGAGATCGGTAAAGTTTATTGATACTTCAGATGGGGTCAGAGGCCAAAAAAAAATCACAAGGAAAGTTAATGTTACTTCCCTACCTAAGTTGCTGGAAAATAACCTTGACGATGTTTTACAAAAATTACAAAACGACTAGAAGAAAATGTTCAACTAACAAATGAAGAAGAATGTCTCAGTTATTAAATAAACGCAAAAAATTGTTATGTAGAAACAATGGCTGCCACGAATTACAATGGCAGCTTAGTTAAAACAGAAGTGAACTGGATAGTCCTTTCCTGTCAGTTGCTCATATTCCACACATCTAAGAAGCAGAAAGTAATAATTATGGAATTGGGTTTTATATTTCTTCAAACTTTATTTCAAACATCACTTTGTTTGATGCTAGTTTTGAAATGTAGCAATTAGTAATTCAGCATTTTTCATGACATTAGTTCACTAAAACTTTTGTTTGGAAAAATCCCAGTCATATTCATAATGCTCTACTTTTCTGGGTGAAAAATCAAGGTTCAGAATTCTGTATTTCCATAAATTGCCTTTGGTAAAAAGAGATGAATAAATATATTAAATTGATTCCAAGAGAAGTTATCTCTGTCTCTTATTAGAGTTCTGTCAAACTGTCTCTTATTTGGTCTTGAAATTCTTCTTTAGAAAGACTATTTTGCATGGGCAACATTTATTTCTTGTTTTTGAAAAAACGTTTTTGTGATACTTTACTGTACATATTAACAGTACTGAAATTCTACCTGTTTGAAAATAATTATGTGAAACTCTATAATTTCTAAATCCTCCCATTTGTGACAAATATATAGCACAGTAGTTAAAAGCCCAGAAGATGAAGTGAAATTACCTAGACTCATAATCTTTTCTATATTTAGTAATTATGTGTCTTTAGGAAAGTCACCTAACTTCTCTTTACAACGGTTTCTTGGTATGTAGAATGAAAATAATAACAACACTAATCTTACAGGGCTATCGTGAACTTTCAAAGAATTAATACATGTAGAAGCTTTAATATAATGCTTAACTCCTAGGAAATATTCAATAAAAGTTAGTTATTTCTTTGATTAGTACTTTTTATACCTGAAAAGTTATTTACCCTTTTTAAGCCTCATATTTCTCATGTTATAATGCAAATATTTCTCTCTTTCATTCTTTCTCTTTCCTTAAACTACAAAAATGGAGCAAATTGCTGAGTTTGGGTATACTGTTTCCCAGAATAAATGGCAAAATAATCCCAGTGTTAGCAAAACATATAATTGTGCAACCTTGGAAAAGTTACTTTATCTAATAATTTATCAGGTTTTTGAAAATTATTTGTAGAAAAGGAAATTAAAAAAACAAAACTTTAATAAATAAGGAGTACTAACTGAGCACAATAAAATGGTGTACACGTTAAAATGTGTGTTGTGAGGATGAAAAAGTAAGCTTTCAGTTAAGCTGATACCCTGAAAATTGTAAAAGATATATATCCACAGATATAAAGTATGAGCATAATCTTCTATAGTTTATTTATGACAGATTTAAGTGCCTAACACATTTTTAAACAAATCAATGTTTATCATATCTGAGATATGATATTTCAGAGACATCTCAGATAGCTGCATAAAGAAAATAGAGAGGGAAGAACCGTTGAGAGAAGCAGCAGGAAGACCAAGATGGCAGGATACACAATGAGCCTTGATTTAGAAAAGGACGGGACAGCTGCCAGTGAGATCTCAGTGCTTCCCTCAATGAAGAACCAAGCCACCCATAAGCATATACTAATACATAAAGAACAGCGAAGAATAATTTTATTCTGTGTCTATAGAGGAAGAAGGAGAACATGCATTTACATGATAGTGGAAAAGATATGTTTTAGATATGATATAAAAAAGGACATTCTCAACAGTGTGGGTTGTTAGAACTGAAATGAATCCCATAATTAGTAAGAATGAGAGCTCCAGAATGAGATGGATAAACCATCTCCCAACTGGGGGCGATGAAACCCTCTGCACGGCCTTGTGATAAGGATTAAATAAGAGAGCACTTTATGTGAGGTTAATAATACTATCCATCCTATAGGATGGTGCATGTGTGCATGTGTGTGTATTGTAGGGGGGAGGTCGGTTAGATGCTTAGTACTTGGCATTTGCAATGCTACCATTAAGACTTGTTAGAAAAATTTTAAGACTTCCAAGTTTATGATGAAACTTTATTATAGGCAATTCAAGTCTCAAGAGTCTATAACCCTACGTGTTACCCCATCTTTACCCTTGTAATATATATCATAATATCTCAAGGTCCCCATTTCATGATGTAACCACGGAAGAGTGAGGATAGAGATGTACACATCGGGGAGTTGAGAGGAAAACCTGGATCTGAATCTTGCCTCAATCATTTACTCATTCTGTCATAGAAGACAACCTCACTATCTCTCAGAATCTAGATTAATCTCTAAAATAAGTTCACACCTGTAAAGTGTTCAGTACAGCATTTGACACAGAGTGGGTACCTAGGAAACATTTGCTCTCCTTTTCTTACTTTCTTCCACAAAAACTAAAGAAAAATCCTTCATTATATTCATTCCATTCCTATCACATTTAAAGCCTACAATAATTCTCCTTAACCTGAGCATTTGCAAAGAAGAAAAGTATTAAGAGAAACAAGCTAGGATGCAATTTGGAGTAGGAACGAATCTGGTATGAATTTCTTTCTGACTTCTCATGTAGAACTAACTATTCCTCCTGAGGGCTCACTACGCCCTTAACAAACTCTCATGACTCTTACATGATTTTATTTTATTGCACTTGTTTATATGCTTATCTATCCCTTCTAGATGGTAAGCTTCTTTAGAAAAGAGTAAGCATCTGGCATAGAGTTGGTGAATAATAAATATTTTTTGAATGAGAGCAAGAAGCAGCACTGTGCTATTCCTTGCAATATCAGCATGTTCCCACCTTAGGGTATGATTCCCTCCCTCACCTTTTGCAGGTGTTATCCCAAATTTACTTTCTCAGCAAAGCCTTCCCTTGCTTTCCTATTTAAAATTAGATGTGTGCACAGGTATGCCCACAACACACACACACACACACACACACACACACACACACACACACAGGAAGTACAAACTATCTTCCATTTCTCCATCTACCACTATTTGACAAGCATAAATTACTTGTATTGTTTTCGTCATCATTGGTCTTCTTCCATTACAGTGTAAACCTTATGAAGGCCAGGGTTTTGTCTTTTTTTGGTTTTTTTGCTTACCATTTGACACAGTTTCTGAGACACAGTAGATGCTCAATAAATATCTGTTGAATGAATAAATAAATTTTACAATAGCACAACGCTTGGAACAGGAAACATGAGTACTTCTGATGAGTAACAATAGAGACATTTTTAGGAGTTTTAAAATTATGCGATGATGAAGTTAATCTTTTGATATTATATATTGCTCAACATTTATTTTCCGTTACTTGGTATACTTCAGTTTAAATTTCTTCTGCTGGCCAGGCTCAGTGGCTCAGCCTGTATGTAATATCAGGCCTTTGGGAGGCCGAGGTGAATGGATTGCCTGAGCCTGCAGGTTCGATATCCGCCCAGGCAGCTTGGTGAGACCTCATCTCTTCAATAAATAGAAAATTAGCTGGGCGCAATAGCGCACACCTGTAGTTCAGTTACTTGAAAGGCTGAGGCAGGAGGATCACCTGAGCCCAGCAGGTCGAGGCTGCAGTGGCCGGGAGCATGCCACTGCACTCCAGTCTGGGCGACAGAGTATGACTCCAATTCAAAATAAAACAAAACAAAAACAAAAACCAAAAAAACAAAATAAAATAAATAAAAAATAAATAAATTTCTTCTGCAGACAAAGGAGCTTTGCTTCTTTTCATGGGAAATTAACTAGACTTATCTAGTACTGAGTGATCCCAATTCTTCCTTATAAACACAGACCAAAGGATGCATAAAGATGACGCAGATGCACAGATGTGGAAACGAAGGGCTAGAGCAATGGAGATTTCTGGATATCAGGGTCAGAAAGAAGTAACCAAACTTCTGTACACTTTTAACGAAATCTATCTTTCTACAAATGATTTATAATTAATAAAACCTAAGTTAGCCTCATTGCCTATATTCTATTTGTGCTATTTAGACTATGTTTAGTTGTCAGCCAACCTAAACTATTCAAGGAGAAGGCAAGGATCTATGCATGACAGCAAATCCTGTTTCCTAAATACGCCCTCCTCTCAACTTCTATATTTGAAACATTAACAATGTGTCCACCTGGACTTCTTGGAGGGCTCTGGTTAGCAGGGACAATATATGCTTTGGTTCATCTATGGAACAATCAGCTTAAGGAGTTGTATTCAGATATTATTAATGTTTTCAAACCCACTTCCTATTTTCCTGCTGCAATTCCTGCCAAGCGCACACTTCAGCAGACACTAAAATAATTTGGGTAGTTGACATTCAATCCAAATTTTCTATGGAAATCTGCCAGATTTGACATCTGTGAGAAAGTGGGTAATTTTTATTATCCACAGAGAGCAAAAGCTTAGTTTGATATTTCTCTACCTCTACACATCTCCCTGTAGTGAAGCTGCTACTCAGATATAAACAAAATGTGGGGAGTAAGGATAATTCTTTAATCCTTTTACTCTTGTCAGGGTATGGCAAAAGCGCAATTCAAAATTAATTTTAAAGTAAAAGTAGAAATGTATAAAACAAAGTTTAGAGGTGTGGGAGATACCAACTACTTTAATTATTATCATCATCACTTGTCTAAAAACTATATTTTACCTGTGGCTTTAATATAACTGTCTTGAAAGCTCCTATCTCTTGGTCTAAAAAATTAAGCCAGAATTTCAGCTTGATTTTCTTTTTAGAGTATTTTTATAAATCTGAATAATATTTGACTCGTAGGACTACAGAAACATGCTTTAAAAACCATATAAAAATATTTCTATTGACTTTACATTTTATTTGTAAAGAACTAAGATATCTACTCAAAGTTTCTCTCATCTCTTTAAAAGAGAGATAAACCTGGCTATAACATGTCCTTATATGTTGCATACTAAAATATTACCAAGGTTTATACTGCAAAGAAAGTCACCTCAGTTCTCTAAAATAAAACAAAAATTTCCCAACTTATTCTTCTAATCCAGTAGTTTAGCATGTCTTCAATTAAGAAATAGCTGGGCTCAGTGGCTCAGCCTGTAATCCTTTGGGAGGCTGAGGTGACTAGATTGCCTGGGCCCGCGGGTTCGAGACCTGCCTGGGCAACTTGGTGAGACCTCATCTCTACAATAAACCAAAAATTAGCCGGGCGTGGTGGCGCGCGCCTGTAGTTCCAGCTGCTTGGAAGGCTGAGGTGGAAGGATTGCCGGAGCCCAGCAGGTCGAGGCTGCGGTGGCCGGGAGCAGCTACTGCACTCCAGTCTGGGCGACAGAGTGAGACTCCAACTCAAAAAAAAAGAAATTAAAATGACTATGGCATCTGGTTCTATATCGACAAAGGTCTAAAAGTAGGTCAAGGGAGTACTAAAAGCATGACGAGTTATTCATTTTGCAAAAAAAAAAAAAAAATGGTTGGTTGGTGGTGTGTTCTTAATATTTGGTAGAAAAGAAAATGACATGTCTAATATATATTTAAAATCATAAAAAAATCCACTAATAGAATTACAAATAGGATAACTAACTCCCAAATCCCAGAAGAAAACATAAATGAAAAAAACCAAACTCTGAACAAAAAATAAGAGAAAAACAAAGGCATTCAAAATAGAAAATACAGATAGAAAAGAAGTTGTGCCAAGTAAAATTAATACATCAACTATGATGATAAATGTAAAATTAAATTCCCCGTTGGGGGGAAAGAACTCAGATTGACTTATGAATGAGTTCAACAGCATGTTTCTATAAGATAAAATGAAAAAAGAAGGGGAAGAACATGCCCACACAAAGGTTTGATCTGAGCCCTTGGGCAGGACGAAGGCTGCTTTCCAAGATGGTGACAGAGGAAGAGAGGGAAGTCTGTTCAGGCTGCAGCCATATTGGAACACAGTCAGCACTTTCATCTCTTTAGACTCAGAATCTCCCTGAGTCTCCTTTATAGCCTCAACAATCGTGTGGCCGTGAAATCTTGTCTCAGCTTCACTAGAGAGCAAACATCCTAATTATCTACAAACCTCCACTCAAACAAAAGCTTCACGAGGACAGGCATTTCTATAAGTTCAGTTCAAAGCTCTAGCTCTGGAAATAGTTTGGCACATGATAGACATGCCAAGCATATGCTCTGAATGAATGAGAAAAATAATTGAATTAGTCTGTATAGCATGCTAGAGACCTGAATGCTAGAGTCATTTGATTTGATTTGTCGCCTCTCAAATTCCCACTGAAGTGAGTAAAAGCACCTTTTTAAAAGTTACAAAACCAAACACTGAAAAATAAGGAAGGAGACCATCGATGAACAAGTGATTTCGTCAAGTTTTTGAAAGATGAAAAGTAGATAGAGGCTCAGTGATTAATGAAGCATACATAAGCTAGAATATAAAAATAAATACTGCAGCTGAAAAGGGAGTCAATTTCACTATCAGGGCTCCATTGTAGGAGACAGTAGGTACCACTGAGAGTGAAAGCCGTGTGAGACAAAAAACAGGGGTACTCATGGAAGTGTTGAGTATGGATCAGTCAGCTTCCCAAGTCCCTTATTTATCCTCATGTAAAAAAATTTAAAAACAGATCTTTGCTAAAAAAAAATTGTCCAAGGGCCAGGCATGCTGGCTAATGTCTGTAATACCAGCACTTTGGAAGACCAAAGCAGGAAGATCACTCGAGGCAGGAGTTCAAGACCAGCCTTGTCCAGGGAAACATAGTAGCTTTGTCTGTACAATATATTTATATTTTAATTTATCTGGGTGTGGTGGTTCACAACTATAGTCCTTCCTGGCTACTAAGGAGGCTGAGTCAGGAAGATCACCTGAGCCCATCATGGGTGCAGGTGGCTAGAATCGCCCCAACTACAGCTTGGGTGACAGAGCAAGACCTTGTCTCTTTAAAAAATAAAAAATGGTCCAATCTGTTAAAAAAGGAGTGGACCAGCTGGTATGAAGATTAGCATTACAGAGTGAAGTATTCCTCATTTGACTTTAGCAGTGTTCCAAGGTAAGGTAATCGACTTACCTGCTATTTTTAGTTCTAAGTCAAGTCCCACATTTGTAACTAACCTTTGAAAAGGCTTCTCTATTGCCTCATTCTTAAACAGAATGAACAGCCAAAAGTCACATTATTTCTGAGGAAAGACTGCAATACAAAAAAGGAACTAATAAACAACAAAAGCCCTCTAGAATTTATTAATAGAAAGAGATCTTTACAATATTTGATCCAGAACCCAGTCATCATTACACCAGAGAATATATGGTACCCATAAAGCAAGTTTATGAAAAAGAAATAATTGGAGAACCAAAAGAACTCTAGGAATTTAAAATACAATTGCTGAAAAAGAAAATAACAGAAGTGTGTTAAGTAAAAGATGTGAATGTTTTCCAGAATATACTATAAACAGTAAGGGTCAGAATATTTGAAAGAAAAGATCAAAGTTACATAGATGATCTAAACAGAAAGTCTAAGAGTTGGTCAATATCATCTCCAAAAAAGAAATAAGAAAACATAAACAGAAGAATATTACTGAAGAAATACCAGAGAATTTCCTAGAACACAACAAGAAGATAAATCTTACAAATGAAAAAAGATCCATACTTACTATATCAAGGTCCAATTTCAAAACACTGAAGATAAAGATTCTCAACAATAACAAGAAGAGAAGAAAACATTTTACCTCAGAGGAACATGTATGAACCTGGAATCCAATTTTCAGCAACACTGTATGCTAGAAGTCAGCAGAACAGCTTTAAAATTAAAAGAAAATAATTTTGCCTTTTGAATGTGAAGGCTACTCATGCTAGTATGAGGGAAAATAACGATGTTTTCAGGTATACAAGATCTGAGAAGGTTTAAGTGGCATGTAACTGAGAAAGTTATTTGTGGTGGTCTTCAACAAAATGTAGGGAATAATTGAAAAAAATAAGCAAGAAAGAAGATGAGGAGTTCAGGAAACAAAAGAGACCTGATGCAGGAGAAAAGCTAAGTACTAGGCAGTCATATGAAGAGAGTCTGGATTTGAACAGGCAACCAGAAAGTCTACAGACAAGGGGAAATTCCTAAAATGATAATCTGGTTGAGACCTTATAAAACTGAGAGGGTATCTAGAAGCAAGTCGTAGAGTATAAAAATGTAGTGGCCATTTGAAGTTTACACTAGAAATATTCTCCATTGACACTGGAATCCAGAGAGCAAAAACATCACAATTGTGTCAGTTTCAACTTTTAGAGTCAAACTATAGACAGATCACAGAAGATTTAAGTATAGTAATGGTAAAGAAAATAAATGTAATAATAGTAAATTGTTGATAGAGCCAAGGTAGAAACAAGAATGTGTTCATACTGCTAAGCAAATAATCAAGACAAATTTCCCTGTAATTAATTTACCAAGAAATGGAGGTTTCAATTTGCTTGAAGTTGTTTAGAAATAAAAACTTATCAAAATGCAACCAATATAAACAAAAAGCCCAAATAGATGAAAATCTATAACAAATATTGAAAGAGTTGCAATACTATAGTTTGGAATCATATTTTTTTCCACCAATAAACTCTCTAAGAATAAAGATATGAAACCTCAAAAAACATAGAAAGCTGTATTCATGTCATTACACTAGCTTAATATAGACATAAAAGGGACAAAATTACCAGCAAATAAGCATTGAATAAACTAATGATTTTTAAATTTATAAATAAATTTATAACTGGAATATTTTCTTAGAATAAAATTTTTACGGATGCTCAGTATGTAAGACAGAATAAAATAGAACATTTCAATCAAAGAGATGGCAAGGTTACAATGTAGACTAAGCCCACTTATGAATATAGATGGGAAAATTCTAAACAAAATGCAGGCAAGCTATACTCAATGGTACTTCCACTAACCCAAGGAGAGTCTATCATTAATATATATTGATTTATTTAAAATTCACATTAGTATGATCATTTTACTAGATTTTAAAATATTAAGAAATCCACAACAAAACAACAAAAACTCTTAGGAAATTAAATACAGAAGTACATAATTTTTTTAACATGATAAAGCCTGTCTTAATACAACAGTTTAACAAAACAAGTACATACCTAAAAGGATATTATAGCACTAATGTCAGTAAAAAGACAGGCTGTCAGTTTTCAATATTATTAAATTTTTTGGTTGTTGTTAACTCTATTCCAATAATAATCCTAAATTATGGTTAGCACAAAGCTAAACTTCTCAAATCTTGTATTTACAGAAATAAGATAATTAAAAATAAAATTATCACAAAAAGTATATATGATTAGTTATATTTTCTAAACATAAAAGAAGTCAAAAAATAAAATGATAGATTTTACTGTAAAAATAAAAATTTACATTGAATACATTTAAAATTAAAAGGCGGATTAAAGAGAAGAATGCATTTATAATCACTGTGAAGAAAAATGTACTATATTAAGAGGACTCATAATCATGTAGAAAATATATCCCAATGGAAAAATAAACAAATAATGTGAACAAAAAAATTCATAGACTAGGAAATGCAAATGGAATAAAAATATAAAAATTTAGCTTCACTAAAAAACAAAGAAATGTTAGAGTAAAATAATGAGATGCCTTTTATTGCCTATCATTTTGCCAAATGTTAATATTAAAATGCACAGTCCTGGCAAGGGGACAGTGAGGCCAGCCCTACTTTACATTGCTGATGGAAAGTTACCAAAAGCCGAAGGGGCAATGCTCATGCCCTTTGATTTAGTTCCAGTTCCAAGGATCTGCCTTCACAAAATTAGCAAAGATGTAAACAAAGTTTTTTGTACACTGATATAATTTAGAGCAAAGCATTAGGAAAAAATCTCAGTGCTCACCCATAGAACAGTCAAATACATATTAGTACATCATATAGACTAGAAAACTTTATTTACATAATGACAAATCATTAAAAGTCTCATTAAATTTGAATATTTAAAAGCAATAAAAAATCGATCAAAATCAATTAAGTGATAAATGCAACATTTAACGCCATTATTTACAGTTCACAATACCAATTGTAATAAAAAAATAGAGATCTGGATGAAAATATGTAAAGTATTAATATTGACTTTTCTCTGATATTCGGCAATTTATTTTGAGATTATTTTTCATCTTCCCAATTCTCTAAAATGTAAAAGTACTGCTTTCATTCTGTAAAAATGAATATTAAGGCTATTTTGAAACAGTAAACATTATTAGATGGTACTTTTATCTCCAATTCACAAATTCTAATGCTACAAACCACAACGAACTCCTTAGCATAATGAAAGAACAATTCTTCTTTCCACCACCTCTAGATTCTTTGGCCTGTCCTAACAAATGTGAACTGTTACTGTGTGCAGCACATACAATCACCTTGTAGCTTTTTTCAAATGTGCCCCCAAAACAGCCCTTGCTTCTTTTCTGGGGAAAAAAATCATTCTTCATCCGCCACAAATAAAATAATCTATAAGGGGTCATTGCCATTCATTTTCATTTTATTGTAGCAATCATAAGGATAACAGGAACCCTTATTGAGCATTTAGCAAGTGCTAGGCACGGTTATAAATGCATTATATAAATTAATTTACTTAATCCTCCCAGCAGGCCAGACATGGTGGTGGTCCACACTTATAATCCCAGCACTTTGCAAAGAAGGCAGAGGCAGGAGGATGACTTAAACTCCTGGGAGTTTGAGACCTGCCTTGGCACCATAGCAAGACCTCACCACTACAAAACATTTTTTTAAATTAGCCAGGTGTGGTGGCATGCACCTATAGTTCCAGCTACTCTGCGATGCTGACACAGGAGGATCTCAGGAGCCCAGGAACCAAAGGCTGTGTTGAGTCGTGACTGCACCACTGCACTCCAGCCTGGGTGACAGAGTGAGAGCCTGATTCAAAAGAAAAAAATAATCCTTCCGGCAACTATTATTATTCCCATTTTACAACAAGAGGAAATTGAGGATGAGAGATGTTAAGTCACCTGCTAGAGGTCACTTAATGAGTATGAGACAACGTAATTTAAATTCAGGCAGTTTGGCTGCAGGACCCTAACTACTATGCTGTCGGATTTAAAATGCAAACATCCTTGGCGAAATTAAAATATTTACCCAAGTATACATTAAGGTATGAGAAGCTTATTCTTTTTTAGGGGCAGCCTCTTACTTAGAAGGGAGTGCTGGCGTTTTGAAAATAAAGTACCCAACACCTGGAAATGTATATTAAAGCTAAATTGTGACCCTGACTTTGAGTCTCATTATTTTATCACTGTCCTTAGCTTTACATTAAAAAAGGCTTCAGATGAGGCAAATTCTCTTATAGATACTATTTACAACTGTCTGCTTTCATTAGCCAAATTTTCAATATAATTTCAAGGCTTAGTTAGGAATTGGAATATGTTATCAAGTATATTTTCAATGGTTCTGGTTCCAGACTAGGAATACTATCTTTTATCTGTATCCATACTATTAAATTTTCCTTGGTAGTAACATGCAATTGACACTATTTCCTAAATTTAGACTTGGAAATAAAATATGGGAAATATGGTTATTTATATCAAAGTTCAGCATAACATCAGACAATCATTCAAAGCTGTACCAAGAACTGTTCTGTGATTGGGGGACAAGATCAATAAGACATAATCTTGGCACTGAAGAACTCCCATTTTTGGCATTCATTGAGAGGCAGGAAAATCAAGTAAGAAATTTTTGCATGAAGACTCAAAGCATATCATTCAGGTGCAACTGGATATAGTATTCAAACACTTAAGAAATTCTTGTATCATGAAACTCTTTACTTTTAAAAGTACTTATTATATAAAACATCTCACTTTCCTACCTAAATATAGTTTCCTAAAAAATAAAAAGAAAGAAAGAAATGCTCTCTCCCTCCTAGAGACATATGAAATATAAAATTAAAATATCAGAGGAGTAGAAGAGAGAAGACAACCTGTAGGCATAGCTGTCACTACAGAGCAGCAAATACAGTCTTCTTTATTAAAGGACAACCTAACTGAGCAGACATGTGGGTGGGGCCTAGATACTTAATAGTCAAATGCAAGCCTTTAGGCATTTTTCAAGCAAATTAGCTTTGTAAAAGGATCTGTATTAGCCAAACTAAATATTTCTTTTGTGGAGTTACACACCAGATTCATGCAATATAAGATACACATGGATGCTTACTGAAAGGAAACTAAGAGAGTGAGATCTCAGAATTCCGTGCTGCAGTCAATGGTTTAGGTGGCAAGGGAACCATCACATTACCAAAGCTTAACCAGAGTCCAAGCACTAATCACCCACTAAGTGTACTGGGATAAATTAAAGAGTGTAACGTCTCCTGAGAGAATATTAGCAGAGGCCTTTTGTATCCAGGGCTTTCAACATCTGAGCATAGGAATGATATTCACTTTACTTTTTTGTAAGTTCTTTAATCAGACTCTATTTCTAGTTCACAATTCCCAGATGTATTATTAACGCCATTATCGAGTTTATTGGCATTATCTTTCTGAATCTGAATTTTTTAAAATGGGGCTCTCACACTGCCTCTTTTAAGTTTAGTAGACATGGATTACACAAGCTCTTAAAAATGACATTGCCACAAAAAATCGGTCTTAAAAGTGACACTGACAATAGAGCAAGAGAGGAAATTTTTGCTAATGGGTAGATCTTTAAGGCACTGAAACTTCTGCAATATGATTTTTAACAGACGAATTATAAATAGGTCACACAATATAAAAGCTGTATGTAGAATCATTCAGTATTAAGAAATGACACAAGAACTTTCTAGAATGACATGCAATCAGGGGGTGACACACAAACTTTTTTTGCATAAGGAATGAGTTTTTCACCTAGACTGAGATTTATTCCATGTTACTTTTAAATATAAAATTCAAGGAGTAAAACATTTTAAATCATTCATTTAAGGCATGTCAAAGATTTTTCTTTTCCCTGGTTTTTGAAATACAAATATAAGTAATAGAAAACTTATTTATTTAGTTGAGTATAAATCCTATAAACCCTAGTATCATTGACAAATTTCCAGTAGTCTTTATTATTAAGGCCTGCATTTATATAACAATTCACATTTATAAAAAGTTTGTTTTATTGCTATTATAAATATTTTACTCTATTGGTGATTTGCTTAGATATTTCTATTATTTTCTACATTTTACACAAGTTATTTGAAATTCTTAGTGGGTACATACATTATGATGTGTTAAAATGCTAAAAGGCTAAGACAACTATAAAACAAGACCAGAAGAGTATATGCTCTATTCTTCATATAAAATTCATCCCATGTTACATCCATAAAATGTGTGTATATATATATATATATATATATATATACATATATTTTCTATATTCTTAAGAGAATAAGGAAGACAAATGAAGAAAAGTGAAGACAATATGTTATACTTTTGACTCATAATTAGGAAATAAAGTTGATGATTGATGCTTGAAATGACGATTGTATATAATGTTATAATTTTTAGATTGACCAGAGTCAGTCCCAGATTTTGTTTTCAGGTTTATTATTCATTCTTATTTATTCTACAAATATTGATTTGTCACTACTATGTGCCAGGCAGTATGGCAGGGTGTAGGGGCAGGGATTAAGCCTTCCCTATTCTGGAACTTGCAGTCTAATGGTAAAAAAGACACTATACAAATCAGTTCTTGCCTCTCTCTCTCTCTCTCTCTCTCTCTCTCTCTCTCTCTCTCTCTCTCTCTCTCTCTCTCTCTCTCTATCTCGTGCGTGCGTGCTCTCTGTCTTTGTCTCTCTCTCTCTTTCCCTCTCTCACAAACACGCACTTACAAAGCTATTGAGAAAAAGTACAGAATCCAGCGCAGCAGACATATGGAACTTACGTGACATGAATTGGACCTCCTCTAGAGAATCAACAAAGGATTTGTGGCAGGGTCCTTACTAAGAGCTAACAGGGTGTGGATATGATATAGAGCAGGAGAAAAAGTGGAGCATTCTAGGTGGAAGATACAACACGTGTGTGCAAAGGCCCTGAGATGAGAAGGACTTGATGGTTACAGTACAAAAAGCGAACATGAAAATGGCAAGATAGGAGGTCACAGAGGTAGCCAGGCAGGAAACTGTGAGCCTTGTTAGGGATTTGGACATTTGGAGTGCAGTGAGAGCCACTGAAGGGTTGTATAGAAGACAGACAGAATCAGATCCGCATTTTTCAAAGATAATTGGACACAATGAGGAAAATACAACAAAGAATTGCATGAAAGAAAACTTTTATGTGGCAACTGTTCCAGTATAGCCAAAAATTGCTGGCAACTCACACTAGAATGACAGTGGCGATATGACAGAAGTGGGACAAGGCAGTAATCAAATGTAGGGGACGATGGGGCGTGCCACGCAGGTTCCTCTTCAGGGCCCTGACAGTCATTCCCCCGGCTGCAGCAAAAGCTGGTGCAGACAGCTCACAGTTGAGTCACTTATGGAAAAATGGAAAATGGAAATTCCCAGCTGCCTCACCCAAGGTTTTGTTCTCCCTGGCTGTAGCCAATACCCAGTGTCTGGATGTGAGGGGGTGGGGCAAAGTGCTCTGGTGGCTCAGGCGTCTGCCTGGGGATGATAATGCTGCAGGGACCTTGCAGAAGAGCCTTGCCGGCCAACAACAGCCCATGTCCTGTCCTGCTTACCCTTCTCTCACAGAGGATCCCAAGACCCCTCTTCCATAAACAGCTTGCACATAATCTTTCTTTCAGAGTTTTTTTTTGTAGGGAACCCAACCTAAAACCACATACAAAGGCTTTTCTGTTTGTTTTTAAAGCACGTAAATTACTCCACACTCATTACTGAATAACCTACTTAGAAAGGTAGTGTACTTATAGAATGGATATTTTAAGAAAATCTCAGGCCTAGTATTACATTGAGCCAAATAAATTAAACACTACTCAACATGACAATATTATATCAGAGCACTGGCACCCAAGTCACTACCCAGGAACTAAAATTCTCAGAGGGAGACTAGCAGTCTGACATAATGAATTCACCTTCAGATTTGTCATTTCTTGGTTTCCCACTGAAAGGGGTAAATACTACCATTTAAATATCTGGGAGCTAAAGCCGGTGAGCAAGTTCCTGAATCTGGTGTGAACCACTAGACACTAAATGGGCTCGTCTGATGTCTACAACAGAGTGTGCAGCCCAGTGATTTGAGCACATCCTTTCTGCTTCATTGGTTACCAATGGGCTTTCTGTTAAATTCAATTGAGTCCAGCACTCTTTTTAGCCCTTCTCTTTTGAGGGAAAGGCCGATGCTGTTTAAAGGTCTCACTGAAAAGCAGAGCTCTTTGATTGAGAACCTCAAAAAAGACTCTATCAAGAGCACACCTTTTAATACAGAGCTACACACTCACTTATTTTAAGCTCAGCAAGGGAAGCCTAATTGTCTGAAGAATTTTTTTTTGCTAGTTCATTTTGACGAAGTGCACATCCCCACCGAGGCAGTTGGAATCTGAGGAGAGGACTCCACAAGACCACTGATCCGGTGTTTAAATTTAGTGTACTCAGTATTTCTAACACTAATAGCCACCTGGGCAACCAAATACCAATTTTTTGCATGTTTTGGTTCTCAGGACCTACTAACAGAAAAAAGCGACCGTCTCATGAAAACGTCAGAGTATAAAAGTGCTTTTGCTGTGAGGTAATTTTAAAAGATGGTTAGTAATCCACTTGTAATATGATTTCAGTTTGATAAATGGGAGCAAATACAATTGATTAATAATAATAAAATATCAAACATCACGCTTTATTGATTCTCTACTTTTGCAATCATGACTTAAAAAAAAATCCATTTAGAGTTATATGTTTGCCTTCAGACCAGACTGACCCCCACTCTGCACTGCTCTGTATCATGGAATAGATATTGCAAATAATATTTCTCCAGGCTCCACTGCTAACTAGCTTCATATCAGATTCTTCTAATGAGAGGAAATTTTTCTTCAAGCTCCATCTTGATTCTCATCTTTTTCTTGCATTCACTCTTAGTGACCTCATCCAAACTCTTCAATCATCAATTTCTAGCCAAATTTACACCTCCAACTAGACCTTTCTGCTGAAATACAGACCTATATATCTCCATTGTCCTACTAGATAACTCCAACTGGATATCTTACATGTAACACAAATGCATTTTGTCCCCAAATGAATCAATTATAACTTCCAGTCAAATTTGTCCTTCAATTATTTGCTTTTAAATTCTCCTAGTAACCAAGGTCCAAAACTCTGATATAATCTCCCTACGATCTCTCTTTTTCTTTCATATCCAATTGGTCATTAAGTCATATAATTCACAGATCCTTACTATTTCTTACAGAGCTTTCCTATTACCTATTCCTCCTGCCATTGCCTTAATTTAGAAATGCATATCTTCACCGGGCTCGGTGGCTCAGCCTGTAATCCCACATTTTGGGAGGCTGAGGTGAGTGAATTGCCTGAGCCCACAGGTTCTAGACCTGCCCGGGCAACTTGGCAAGACCTCATCTCTACAATAAATCAAAAAAATTAGCCAGGCGTGGTAGCGCACACCTGTAGTTCCAGCTACTGGAAGGCTGAGGCAGAAGGATGACCGGAGCCTGGCAGGTCGAGGCTGCGGTGGCCAGGAGCATGCCACTGCTTTCCAGTCTGGGCTACCGCTCTCCAGTCTGGATGACGGAGCGAGACTCCAACTCAAAAAAAAAAAAAAAAAGAAATGCATATCTTCTTGTTTGGGCCACTTCAACAGCTTCCCAGTGGATTTCCCTGACTTTGGTTTTTCTACCTTTCTATTCAACTCCACAGACCAACCAGAATGATCTATCAAATTGTAAATCCAGTCATGTCATTCATGTGATTTGTATGTATTTAAGGGTTCCCTGTGCGAACTCAGAAGAAAATATCAAGTGTTGAATAAAAACCCTTCTTTACCTGGCTCCTACCTAATTTCCTAGCTTCATCACTTCATAAAAGCTACACTTCCCTTTAGCCATATCAAACCCACTTCACCGCAGAAGTCACCTAATACCTACTTAACATTACTTATACCCATGACTTGGAATGACCACACTCACCTTTTTTTTTTTTTTTTTTGAGTTGGAGTCTCACTCTGTCGCCCAGACTGGAGTGCAGTGGCCGCTCCCGGCCACCGCAGCCTCGACCTGCTGGGCTCTGGTGATCCTTCCGTCTCAGCCTTCCGAGTAGCCAGAATTACAGGCGTGCGCTACCACGCCCGGCTGATTTTTTTTTTTTTTTATTGTAGAGATGAGGTCTCGCTGCCCAGGTGGGCTCAGGCAATCCGCTCACCTCAGCCTCCCAAAGGCACGGGATTACAGGCTGAGCCACCGAGCCCGGCCACATTCACCTTTTAAAACCAGTAACTCTTAATTTTCCAAAAAGCAGTTTAATTGTTACTTCCTCTAATGTCAGAAAGAAAATGTAGGGAAGTAAGGGATTCACATTATGGATCTAAAGTGTCTTGTGAAATAATTGCCAGGCCAGTGGCTGGTAGAGGTTCCTAGAAGTCCAGATGGCTTCCTACTCACCTTTTTTGCCTTCTCCCACTCTAGAAGAGATCTACCTACAACACTTCTCTGTGGGTTCACCTCTTTATAATTTATCCCTTTTGGATTCATGGAAAGATAAGTAGAGTAAAACAGCTTGTTCCTCGGCTCCCCACCTTCCCCTAGCTCTAACTCATGCCCTTTTCTATTTGAACTTTAGTTTATTAAGGGGAAAGTACAAGGAAGACAGAAAAAGTATTATATAGAGAGAGAAATAGATGATAATATATATGAATATAGGTATACAGATAAATGAAATGGATTAGATTAGATCAATAGAGCATATATATTAATCTATATAAGATATCCGTGGAACTGAGCTAGAATATCATATCATTCAGTTTTATATCTGTAATCTGCTCAGCTTCACATTTGGTAGGTTTTGTCCCATTCACTACTATATGCCCAATTCAAGGAAGGTATAGGTATACAGCAGGTACTTAGAGATCCTCTAAATGAATAGTCGAATGAATGTTCCTGCCAAAAACCAAGCCGCTCTGGATGAGTAACAGGTAAGAAGTTGGAGGGACCAGTTTGTGAGGAAGGATCTAAGGCAGAAGTAGGCAGTGGAGAAAGCATTTTGTGAGGGCAGGGGAAGCAATGTTGTGGCCAAAAAGCCAGTCAACTGTAAGTTGTGTCAATTGTTAAGTTGGGGATTTTTTGGCAAAGAGTTTTAATTCCTACTTTATAACTTTGGATGACTTAAGATTTTAGGCATTTGAGAACACGTTTTCATGCTCATCAGATAAACAAATTTCATGTAAAACACAAATTGTGCCTTAAAATTCCTTTTAAGTTTCTTATCCTTTCCACTGTGTACTCTCATTGTTACTTGGTCAGCTTGCGATTTGGTTTTTGATACAAAAGGGACGATGTGGGGTGCAGCTCTGGTGCCACTAAAGACTACTGCTCTTTCTGAAAAGTGATGGCCAAGCTTCCATGCCAGAGATGAGTGCAGATGACCACTGCACTCATCTTTAAACATGATGACACAAAGTCTCAGAGACCAGTCTGTGAACTGATGAGTCTTGACCTTTTTCAATGATTCATTCGTTCTCATCAGTGATAGAACAGTTCTGAGCTTCTTGTTCTGAGTGAAATTTGCCAACTGAAAGGGATGTGCCTGGATGGTCTTTTGTTACAATACACCAATGTGCTCTGAATAACTGAAAAATATTTTTGGCAGAGGTCGAAAAGGCTTCAGATGGAAACACAAAACAAAGGCTTGTACTTTAAAATCAAGACTTGGGAGGATGTCGACTTTGCACCCAATCATACGGCATCTTACTGAAAATGTACTCTTATCAGCAAATGGAGCCATCTGGGCTCCAGTTATACTTTTATAAGGAAACCTGGGTTGCTTATAGAGCCCATTAAACTTG
This sequence comes from Cephalopachus bancanus, assembly GCA_027257055.1. Classification (NCBI taxonomy): domain Eukaryota; kingdom Metazoa; phylum Chordata; class Mammalia; order Primates; family Tarsiidae; genus Cephalopachus; species Cephalopachus bancanus. The sequence goes on along the minus strand of JAPVLO010000009.1, from coordinate 6,592,065 downwards.
TATATAAGAATGTGTTCACATACCATATGGTATGAGAGTCTTTGAATGAGTAAAGAAATCCTTATTTACTCAGCCTGGTTACATGCTAAAGGCCAAGAAAAGGCTCTGCCTTTTAAATGCACTGTGGTCTGTACAGCCGTGCTTCTCAAACTGAAGTAGTCAGTCATGCTTCTGGGGACACGTGGTGGTGTGGGCGGTAAGAGAATGTCACGGGTGAAACAGGTTGATATATCCTGGTATATGAGACTCAGAAAACAAAATTAAGTCATTTGACTGTAATGCAAACATTTTATTTTAGAATGACTCCATTTGTACTGCAGAACAGAGTACAAAATTCACAGGCATTTTATCATAAGTTCTAAAACTTCATAGACCTTTCACTTTCCAAGACTTCAGGTGACCACACCTTCAGAGCCTACCTCTGCCTATACCTACTCAAGTTTTCCTGCTCAAGTTCTAAGTATATGAACCCTCTCCAGGGACTTCCCTTAGTCCACCTATCCCTTTTTCTCTACCAGTTTTCCGTTGCACAGCTCTCCAAAATGTACTTTCTTGCTCTATTGTTTCATGCTTCAGTTGTATTTTCTATACAATTTAAGAACTCATTGAAAACAGGGTCATGGTCTTCATATTCTTTTGACAATTACCTGTTATCGATTACATGAATTATTATCAGAATTAGTTTTACTAAGACTATGAATATTGATACTCCAAGTGGAAAGCTACAAAATTAAAATTGGTAATTCTGAGTTATGACATGATTATTGCCCTTAATCATTTATCTCAGAACCTAAAATGCTTTAAAATGCCATTTTCTTCTATGTTATTTCTTTTCAGTACTTAAAATTGCTAGACTGCACATGGATACACTGTGAAGTTTATTCCTCCCTCACTTAAGGCACTAACAGAATTGTCATGAAAGATAATGAATGACACTCAGGTACAAATGGTTTCATCTGGGGCTTGTTCCCAGAAGCTACACACGTTCTGTTGCTCTCTCTGCACATGAATTCCTTCTGTTCTCTACTGGACATGGTGCAAACAAGGTAGCCCAGAAAGAGGACCTTTTCATTTAGTACCATAAATCACGCTTACTACCCTGTCTCTGTGTTTGACTGTCTGATCCAAACACACTTAAACTTCATCAACTTTAAGTTTCAACTGACATGTCATCCCCTTATGAATATATTTCTGCTTTTCTTCAAAGTCAAACTTCCAATCTTCCACATTCAGTTCTCTTTATTGAAATGTAGGGGATGAACATCATTGGTGCATTTAGGGAGATTGTCCCAGAATCCTTACACATTTCCAATAATTTGACACAAACATGAGGTGAAAGTGGGTAAGAAAAAGGCAGATGGGAAGTCTTTTAGGTCTGCTTACAATGTTGAATTGCAGGAAATAATATTCCAAAAGGGGGTACAATTTCCAGACGTATGTAAAATGGAAAAAAAAGGTGCAGAATATAGCATAAATGTATTTATTATATTCAAATATATGTCTTTTTCATATATTTTATTTTTAGAGTATTTTTCTCACTGACAAATAAAAATTATAAAATGTATGGTATATAATATGATGTTTTCAGCTGTAAAGTCAGCCCTCCATATCTGTGGGTTCCACATCAACTAACCTTGGATCGAACTATTCAGGGGGGAGGAAAATGCTATAAAGTTTCAAAAAAGCAAAACTTGCATTTGCCCTCTAAGTACTATACTGAATCCACACAGACGAAGTGATGTGTAGGCACTGAATTAACCATTATAAGTGATCTGGAGATGAGTTAAAGATACAGGAGGACGTGCATAGGTTATGGGCAAATACTACACCATTTTATATCAGAGACTTGAGCATCCTTGAATTTTGGTATCTGCCTAGGGTCCTAGAACCAACCCTCCAAGAATACCCAGGGAAGAATCTGTACATTGTAGAATAGCTAAATCAATCTAATCAACCTATTACCTTATACATTTATTTTCCTGTGTATGAATTCTTAAATCTACTCTCTTAGTAGTTTCAAGTATGTAATATATTGTTATTAACTATAGTCACCATGACATACAATAGATCTCTTGAAATTAGGGTTATTAATACTTTAAATAATGACTTTTTCTAAAAGAAAATCAGTATTTAAGAGGGATTTAACAATAAAATACATGTTTGAATTTTAGCAAAAATGTGCTTTTTGGAATACACTTAAGAAAATATGTTTATATGATGACAGCTGCCACTTCGATAAACTTTTAAATTCTACACATTAACAACTCTAGGATGTGACTATAGTATTAAACTGTCTGTCATGAATTGACACTGCTAACTGCAGTTACTGGACAGTTTTCAGCAAAGTTAGCAATACTAATTGCTTAAACTAGGACTTCCAGAATCTCCAAAATCATTGTAGTAAGGATTGATGAACTGACCTGGCCCCAGAAAACTTCCAGAGATGGTTTGAAGTACTTTCAAATATAAAATGAATGCAGTGTTTTAAGTAGTGGTTCACTGCTATTTTACCAGGACAGCCAGATATAAAGAGAAATCTTTTCAGGTTGCAATTGCTTCAGAGATAATATAGTTAATAAAAGAAAGAATACTCACTAAGTTAACACACCACCTCTGGAACATTTTTAAAATGATGGTCTTTGTGCAACAGAGATATTTGAATCATGACCTTAAGAAGTGTGACAATTACAAGTTTTGAAACAAATGGATACTTTAACGTTTGTGATCTCCTGCAATACAAAGAGCCTTTGGAAGTAAAGCCAAAAGAAATGATGAGGATGCAGTCAAAAATCATTTCCGTGTCTACTAGTCCTTCTCTGATCAGCCTCCTTCTAACTTGTTCCAAGCTCATCACATGCTGCTATGTTAAATGCCCCACGGACTTTCATTTCAGTCAAATATACTCAATTCTTTCTCAATTGAGGGATTTATATTTTCATATCTCTCTGCCTAGAGAGACCTCTCTCTCTCTCCTTGGCTTTTGGCAGAACTGGCTCCACGGTGCCATTCACGTTTCAGAGACATCCTTGTTGAACGATTTATTTAGTGAGGTTCTCCTCTCTCCCCAGTTCCTCTCTGTCATATATAGCCTTCCATACTACCCTTAAAACAGTTTTAATATGGTCAAATACACAGACCATGGCATTTATCACATTAATTATTTTTAAATGCTGTGCAACTAATCTCCAGAACTTTTTCATCTTGCAACTGAAACTCTATAACCACTAAACAAGTCCCCTTTCTGTTCAACCCCCAGCTCCTGGTAATCCCCATGCTACTTTCTGTCTCTGTGATTTTTACTACTGTGCGTACTTCACATAAGTAGAATGCTCACAAAGACAGTATTGGTCTTTTTGTGACTGGCTTATTTTTACTTAGCATAATGTCCTCCTGGTTTAATCACGTTGTAGCATGTATCAGAATTTCCTTCCTCCTGAAGGCTGAATAATATTCTGTTGTAGGTATATTCCAAATTTGTTTATTCATCTATTCATCAGTGGATGCTTGGGTTGCTTCCACCTTTTGGTTATTATAAATAACACTGTTACAAACATGATTGTACACATATCTCTTTGAAACCTGCTTTCAATTCTTTTGGAAATATGTACAGAAGGAGAATTGCTGGATCGTATGGTAAATTACACATTTAACTCTTTGAGAAACTCCCATACTGTTTTCCCTACTGGCTAACTATTTTACATTCTCATCAATAGCTCATAAGAGTTCTAATTTCTCCACATCTTTGCCGACACATTTTTTTAAATAATAGTCAGCCTGATAAGTGTGAAGTGGTTCTATATTTCCTTTTTAGCATGTATCTACCTTTGTACATTTCTTCATTTTCTTCTTTCCTATTAAGGCAGTTTTGGAGACAAAATTGTCCAAGAAGATTGAGAAATCAATTTAAAAGATAGGATAGATTATTTTTGAAATGGTTTTGCTGCAGAAATTAAAACAGGGAACAGAATCGATTAAAATTTAACATCCTTTTCATTGAGCACTGACTATTGAAAGTGTCAGCACTGAAAAGACTCTTATTCCTTCTGCAGAAAACTTAGAACTTAGTAGAGCTCAGGTTGCACTGAGATCTGTTCCCTCTTACTTGCTTGGATGACTTTTGTCAGATTTTAACTTGTTTTCTTATGTGAAAATTGAAGATAAAAGAAACCATGTGTGGGGGCATCATGTATGTGTGTGAGCATTAAATGACTGTATCTGGGACATAGAAAGCATTCAATAAGTAGTAGACATTATTTTAAATTATACAACCAATTATCCTCTACATTGTTATACTACAAAATTATTCCACCAAGTTTGGAAATTTAGATGCCATCTATCTACTATCTTGTAGAGTGCCTGGACTAAATTAAAATAAAAAATTATACAAAATTGCTCATTAGCCATAATTCCTTGCTTTATCACTGGTACCTATATCCCTATCTTATTGATCATTGCATTCCCAACCTAGGAAAAGATTTGACCCACAATGGACACATAACAAAATATCCCTAGCAGTAATTCTAAACACTTCCCTAATAAGGATTCTTGCTTCTCACTTCTGAGTAAGGTTCTATGAGAATATTCCAATAACTACTAGAAAAAGAATTAAGAAATCGAGAAGAATTTTAAAATATTTCAGTTTGAGAAGCAGGACCAGATCATTAGCAGTTTGTTAGAGAGGTAGTGAATTGGAATGGCCTTTGGGTACCTAGGTTGAAAGAATGGCTTAATTCCTTTCCTCTATACTTAAAGTATCATTTTTATTGTTATTAAAAAATGCTAATGTCAATTGAATTAACATGTTACCCAGTCCATGGCAGCCCAAACTGCTGAGGTAAGAAATTATAATGATTAGTTATTAGAGTAAAAACCATTACATGAATACAATGGAGAGTCACAGAGCAACAACCAGATAATTTCTGTCTAACCATTGGGTAATTAATGCAGTAAAAAAATAACATGTACATATTGGAATTGAAGAATTATAGATTATTTGCACTTATTTTCTTTCTGTGGCAATTAAATTAACTATCTTTGATTTCTCACCTGTTACCATGGTTATTTTCAGTGATCCAGGTCATTAATGTCTTGAATATAATAGTTACATTAAAATTACAGCTCTTTCAACTTTGCAAAAGATTCCTAAGGTACCGTGGAAGAGAAAGCTGTTGGCTTAAGGGAAAAGAGTTGCCTGCTGATAGAAATTGTTTAAGTATTTTGATAGCAAAGAAGTCTCACACTTTTTTCCTTCCTGATTTTCTTTAGCAGTGTTAGATTTAAAGATTTTGATTAGTATGAGATTTTTGTTAGCTTAGGATAGCAATGAATGAGCAGGTGTTTTCACAATACTATATTCTAACTATGCTACTGACTTGCACTTAGGTTATTAATTTTTTCTTCTCAATAATGAAAATAACAAGATCTCTCTACTTCACAAGTAGAAATTCTGGGAAAAGATTATATATTGATTATATAATGAGAAACAAATACAAAATCAATTCTCAATTCTCTCTCTCAAAAAAGTTGAATAATGAACATACTTCATTTCAGTGGGGCCATGACAACTGGATCCAACAGGTTTCATGCCATGGATCATTGCCATGAGTTTTCTTTCCGGAACAAATGTCCCAATAGTCATGTGGGTGCTGACTAGATATGAGAGTCACATTGTAAACACCAAGTCTCTACTTTGCTAATTCTGCATTTTCTAGTCAACTTCTTTTTAGAAGTTGTTTTACTCAGATACATATTGTTTTATTTATCCATTTAGTCAAGTATTACCTTGTCTAGGCCATGATGCTGTGTTCCTCAGGTCTTTATCTTCTGTTCACTTCTCTTTAAGGCTCTCATCTACTCTCAAGTATCTCCCTAACATTTGCAGACCCAGGACAAGAGGACAAACAGAAGTGCCCCTTCTCTGTGACCAACCCTTCTCAAACAGCTGTCTTGTGGCAATGTTTGGGCCTAGAATTGCACACCCCAGTGGCAGAGAGCACAACCTCTGAAAAACAGACATTGCAGAAGCCTGCATGGGCCTCATTAGTAGGTCCAAGGTCTTTGGACAAATGAGGTATGAGGTACCTGGAACATATCTAGAATGGGGGGTCTCATGGATTTCTCATCTATTCAGGGGATGGGGGTACAGACAGAAAAGGGCCAAGAAGAAGGCCCTCTAATGCATGAGGTACATGGCAGGGGCTGTAATTTCCCAAGTCATAAAATTTTATGGAGAATCTGAAATCCTTGAAAAGCAGACAACAACAAATTGCCTACTATAACTAAACCCTGTATCTCAAATCTTATCCTCTATAAGCTGCCCTCATCACCAATACCCTATGTCAATATGCTTTGTTAAGACAAGAAACTGACACTCTGTCTAGCCAAGTCGGATCTGAGATTTATGTACCAGGTACGGAACAACCCCTTACTGGACAAACAAGAGAGTTCAAAAAATGGAATCTTTTCCTGTAAAGAAACATTGAAGGGGCCTCTTCTCTACCTGTATGTCTTCCATAGAACTATGCACAATTTTAGGTTTCTTCTCAAGAATGCAGCAACAGGCCTAGAGCAAATGCTTTTACACTCTCAGAGAAGCACAGAAAATAGTTGAAACTAGGAGTCCAGATGTTGCTGGAACAGAGAATGCAAAATGGGAGCAGGTTGAGGAAACATTCCTTGATGGGGAAAAATGATAATGTTTTTAATAGACCAAAGGGCTAGAAAGAGAATATACTGAAGGCAGAGGTCCTCCTGCATAAGAAAGCACTTCCCTTCTACTACTTCATTTATTCTTTTACTTAACAAATATATGAGAACCTACTACATACTACACACAGTGAAGAATTAGGAAATCAGTGGTGAACAAATTAGTCATGATCCCTCCCTTACCAAGCTTATAGTCTTCTGGATTAGTTTAAAATTAACCATTGTACTGATATAAAATCATAAACTGTGAAAAATGATCTGTACTTCTCTGTGACAAAGAAGAATATAAAAGCATTTGCTCTAGGCCTGTTGCTGCACTCTTGAGAAGAAACCTAAGGTATTCTATAAGTATACCAGGCAGACCTAATCATATCTGGGCATCAGAAAATGTTCTCCTGAGGAAATGCTATTTCAGCTGGTCTGAAAAGGATGAGTTGGAGGTGAAGAAGTGTCCAGGCAGAAAGAAAAAAACAATGATTTAATAGCCCTAAGATGGGAAGGGAGTGTACCATGTGTGAAAGAGAGTCAGTGTGCCTAGAGAGCAGAAAGTGAGTGGGGGAAGAATAGGGAAGATCACATGGGGCCCTGCAGACCATTCCACTAACTGTGGTCTGTATCTTAAACTCAATGAAAAGCCACTGATAGTTTTGCATTAGGGAAGACCTTGGATCAGACTTGCTGTTTAAAATCTCTGAGGAGTAGTGGGATCTACTGGAGCAGAGGGCAGCAAAATGGCATGGAAAGACTCTCAATTGGGAGGTTATTGCCGAATCCAGGAAAGATGGTACCTCAGTCCAGGATGAATGGTGATGGAGATAAAGAGAAGCTGACAACTGAACAATATTTTAGGGGCCAAAATTACCATAGGATACCAAAGACAAATGAGAAGAAAGGCTAACACAACAGGATGCATGATAGTGTCATTTGTTCAGATATGAGCACTGATAAAGAAGCAAGTTTGGGCAGACAAAGGAGTTTAGCTTTTCAGCTAAAGATCTAAAGGGCAGAGTAGTACATTTTTATTTTAATGATTAAATTTGTATGACTGGGATCACAAAATGAGAGGTCCAATCAAGAATGTTTTAATTCCAGCTGGGAACGAGAGCAGAGATTCTTAGACTCTTGTTTTTCTGTTTGTTTGTTTCTATTAAATTAAGAGAAAAAAACTAATAAGAAACAATGTGTGTGTATGTGTGTTAACTTTAAAACTTTTTGAAACTTCATTAATATAATGAAGTCATCAGATTTTAGGGAAGAAAAGGTCATACAAATTATATATAGTTGAAAAAATTTGCTCTCTAAAAGCTTGTGATTGGCCCCAAGGTTATTCAGTGGGTAAATGATAATGTTAGAAATCAGTCAGAATCGTACTGATCACTGGAGCAGTACTCTTTGCAAGATCAGGACAGCATGGTTCCTAGCCTGGATAATCACCAATATCACCTGGGGTTAAGGATTCAGGAGCGAAGTCGGGGAGCAGGGGGATGCATCTTACACACACACACACACACACACACACACACACACACACACACACACACACATGCTGAACCCCCATCCCTGGAGATACCCATCCTGGCAATCTGGAGGGAGCCCAAGAGCATTTTTAAATGACTTCCAAGTGATTTAATGATTGGTCAGAATCAGGCCCCACTGTATTCAATATCCCATGATAGTTTTAGATCATTATATAAGATTTTTAAACATTTTTAACAAAAATAAATAAATAAAAATTAAAAAATTTTGTAGGTACTCAACATATTTTTTATATTTTTTCATGATGTAAGATTTTAAAAATTGATATTTAAAAAAACAAATTGTTATTTTCCTCCTAATTAAATACTTTCAGCTGGCAAGGCAGCCAAAAGTGATTATTATTTAAAATATTCATCACTGGTGTGAATTCAAAGATTTTAAATTCAGAGTTTGACATGGAGATAAATAAGAGGTTTTTCTATTTCTATGGAAAAATAACTTATTTCCAGTACAAAAACATTCAAAATAAATATTTCTTTTTTATAAAATAGAAATCCCTGGCTGCGGTCAGGTTTTTCTAGAAATTTAAAACACTTTAGTACTCCTAAAAGTAAAATGTCTGATTTACTCATTTCACTTTGTGTAATTTTTTTTTTAAAAGAAAGATGCAATTGGTCAACTCAGTCCGAATTCATACTTTATTGATTTTAAAACACTCAAAAATTTAAAAAGCTATATTTTATATAGAAGAGTGAACACTTTTATTAAACAGCATTAATATCAGATTTTCTAAACAATACAAACAAGACAGTAAATTCAGAAAACTGAGCAAAACTGAACACTACCAATATAACATAAAATAATCCCTTAAGTATTGATAATCAATCTAGACTTCAGTGAAAGTAATCACTGAGATCAAAGTTAAGTGAAGCAATGATTAAGGACATAAACAAAGGAAAGAGAGGGGTGCTGGGATTGTAGGTAAGGAACCACCACATCTGGCTTTAGTAGAGAGATGAATATAGTGAGTTATTTTTGTCTGACTGACCATTATGCCACAGAAACATGCAAATGTGTTCCTGGTTTCTTTCTTTGCAGATTCCATAGTACCTTTGTTTCTTTCTGTTCCTCCTCTTTCCTCTCTCTCTCTCTTTCTCTCTTGGTGGCCATTAACTACACTGACAGTTTGACAGGCTGAAATAAGGAAATAAAACACTTAAACATTGTTTCCTGATGTATGCATTCATCTCTTCTGCCAAACACAGATATTGAGGAGATACTTCACTCCGCCTGTCAGCTCACTAAATTACACCCCAGCTCACAGACAACACCATACCCAGGCCTCTCAATCTCAGTGCACCTCAGATCCTTCCAGAAGAATATGCAAGGTCTTCATTCTTTCTGCCAAAATCCTTCCTTTATCATTTTTACTACTAAATTTTTTTAAGCTATGAATTGAATTTCTGTATAAAAGCTGATTATTTTCTCATTTTTAAAAAAACTGTCAGCATTTCATTTTCTTTCTTAGAGTTTCTGAATACTTTGACTTAAGCAATGGCAAATGAATATAAACCATTTAGTTGAAAGTTATGCCTTTCTTATATCCAATGAAGACTTTTGACTTTTTAAAACTAGATACTAACTAACCTAAACATTAACTTTTGTTGGACAGATTCAGTCATAGAGAAAAAGTATTGAACATGACACCCGAAGTGTACAATAAATAATAGATACTTTTTCCATTCTTATTTGCTTATGGCAATTAAAGTTAAACTTCTATAGAGCAAACTTCGGAAGTCTTACAAAAAATAATTAACTGCCATTGCCTTACTCAACTCTGGTGTGGCCATATGCTCTTTGAGCTATGGCCATCGCCATGTTTCTTGGCTTTAGACCCCTTCCCCACCTTGGGGAGGTGAATCTCCTCTTTCTTTCTCCTTCACTCTCTCTCTGAATTACTTTTAAATAAACTACATTTTCTAACATAAAAAAAAATAGCAATTAGCTGCTTCCAGATATATTTGCTGTGGATTAAATTTTGAGAGACGTAGATAAGAGGAGAAGGAAAAGGAATAATGATTTTTAATCAGTTATTTACCTTCCTTTACCATCATTTACATGAAAGAGAAACTTCAAAGTGAAATATTTAAGAATGCAAAACAAAAACGACAAGATAAACAAGCTTCTAGGGCTTTTTCCTTGCAGCATGCCTTCAGCAGCATTTATTTAATGCTTACTATACGCAGCGTATAAGTGTATGTTCTATGCAGGAAGCTAAGGAGAATCCTATATGTAGCCTGCTACCTTCCCTAAAACCTGCATTGTAGAGGAAATGCCACTGGAACACAAAGCAGAAGGGGCCCTTTCACTGTCTTCCAAGAATGGTGATCTAGTTGTCACTAATATAAATTATCAATAGAAGTGAAAGGTTACTATGGTAGAGATTATAAAACAATGAACGCAAGAATGAGGTCATTAAACAAATCCACCTGAAGAACAGTTAAGTAAGATGAGGTTAAATACCTTTATACTAAAGGTATTTATTCAAATTATTTGCTTTATCAAGTATTATCTAAAATAATATTAGCTACTATTTATTAAGCATTAATTTACAGGCACTATATATAGTATTACACAATGTTTCTTCATTAAAGTCTCATGATTACCTTATAAAGGGGGAAATTTTATCCTCACTTCTCAAAGAAATTGAGACATCCAAAGTTTCTCCTGGAAGTTGAGGAAGTCTGAACCCCAAAAACATTTTCATTCCAACTATTTCATGATTGGGAATCATTATATAATGCAGTGACTAAGTTTGCTTTGGCTTAAAATTCTCAAATATTTCACAAGAAAATTCTTCTTAGTAGTGGGCACAACTTTAAATTGAGCTCTTTCAAGTTAGTGCAATATGCAAAATACAACCTTAGTTACTTGATTTGAAAAAAATATATCAGTTATAACATACCACTTACCTCATGCACAAAATCTTAAACAAGTGATCTAGTTCAAAATACCATTTTGATAATGGGGCAGAGAATTATGCACAAGGTTAGAGCTGGGCAGGACCCCTGACACTGGCTCTTACTGATGTTTGGTGTTTTGTGGGACACACACAGCAGGATAATTTTGACTAACTTCTACATGCATCTCACCCTAGCTTTTTCCCACTGCTCTTACAAATGTATTGGCAACATATTATCTTTTAAAATGCTTCCAAGGGGCACTTGTGGCAAATAGGCACAGAAGAAAAAATGGTTTATCTTCTTCTCTCTTAGCCATACATTTTAGGGCAAAATATGAATAATTCTGACTCCAAAAACTGTACCCTTTCTATGGCAATATTTTGCCTTCCAATAGCTTTTGCTGGTTTTAAGAGGTCAAGAGTAAACCACTTCTGCATGCTTTCACACCTTTTTCTAAATTTAGTTAAAACATATTTTACCAAGGGAGAAGGAAGAAGCTTAAGATTTTTTGTCCTGAGCCTCCAAGACACCCAAATGATTCTACACATATCCTACTCTTGACCAAAAAAGACATCTGAATAGCATTGAATCTAAAGAGCTGTCTCATTTTACCACATTTATATCTTTGTCCAATTATAGATTTAAAAATAGAATCTTCACTCATAATAATACTATATTTTTTGCTTAAAGTATGGAAAATAAAGGCTAGGGAGAAAATGGGAAAGAACAAAAACAGGAAGAAAGAAAGAAAAAAAGGATAGAAGTAAAGGAGGATGGAAGAAACTGAAAAAATTAAGAGAAGGAGACAGAATTGTTTTGATTTTACCCACGGCCTTTGGTAAAGTTAGAGGTTTGCTTTAAGACAAAATTGCCTCTTTCAGTACTCAAAGATATTTTATTTCTATGTAACTTCCTCCTCAAATAGGTTAATTACAGAGGCAATTAGTCTAGCTATACACAGGATGTCACTATTCCCTTGTATAAATAGAACTGGCACACATGTTTCAGGCAGAGAAAAATAACTGTAAAGTCCAAATTTATAGATGTTATGGAATTCTGTACCATGAGATACTATTCTTCCAGTTTGACTTAAATTTCATTGTTGTCATCATCCTTATTTAATAAATAGTGTTTGTGTTTTATTATTATCATCAAAGTTCTTAACATAAACTAGGAAAGTCTGCTCAAACTATAATGAAAATCCAAAAAAGAAGACAATTCATGGCACTAGATAACCTAACAGGAGTAAACCTTATTAGCAAGGCAAATAGACAGAAAAAAAAGGAGCTAGAACTGAAAAAGGCTAATTTTGTTATTAGTTTAAACAAATGTTCTGACCTATACATCCTCCTAGGTTTTTTCCTGTGAGTACTTTATTTTACATATTCAGAGTTTAGAAATTAGTGACCACTGCAGTTCTGAGGGCCAAGTGGTACATAGCACAAGAGGTTTTTAAAGTGATCTTTTCTAGAAATTTTATATATATATATATCTCATTGGGTAAAATGATCCAGTCTGGGTGATACTCATGAAATTCACAGGAAAAGTGTTCAGTCACTAATAATGGCATCCATTTTAGCCTGAAACCCTTAACTACTGATTATTGTTTGTATATTTATCAAAACCAAAATGATAAAGTGCTCTCCAAAAGAATAAATTACTGTATCTAGTACTAAATACATATTCATAGAGGGCATTCCATCCTTCTTGATGGTGGCTACCCAGGATGACAAAAATGAAAGATGCTGATGACACACTAAACATCTATGGTTCATTAGCTTGCTTGTTTGCTGTGGTTATAGTGAAAGCAAGGTCTTAGGTCAGATCCTCATATTAACCAGTACATTCCTTTCTCTTCTATGCGATAGACTATTCTACTCAGTTTTGACTGGTTATCTCAAAAAAATTTGTCATTAGTCACAACAGGGCCAGAGAGAGGGAGACATAGGGACCATTACTACAAGAAAAAGAACTCAAATTCTATTTCCTGCTAAATAATGGCCCCATTGCATTCTTTTCATACGTGAAGCACTGCATAGTGCTCATAAATCAACCTAGAAAAATGTGTGCCTCAGGCCTGGGGTTACTCTGCCTGGGTTTGAATGTTGGCTCCACCTCTTACTAGCTATTGAACCATGGCAAGTTACTCAATTTCTCTCCATCTCAAGTTCCTCAACTGAAAAATAAGTATAATAATAGTACCTCTTTCATGGGGTACTCTGAGAGGCTTTAATTACACATTACAAGAAAAGCCCAAGAACAATACCCGGCATGAAGAAAGTCCTCAGTAAGTAATATACTGTAAGTATTCTGCAGTGAACAGTGGTGAGCTTTTTTCAGATTTTTACATACGTATGTGTTTACATATATATATACATATATGGATGTGTGTGTAGAGGGACAGATAGATGATAGATAGATAGATAGATAGATAGATAGATAGATAGATAGATAGACAGACAGATGACTTGCATTTAAATTTAACCTCCTGTAGGGAAAAGTAGAATTTTAAATGGTGGTTAAGATTTATAAGATAAGTGAACTGAGGTTGGCAAAGACCTCTGTCAGCACTAGAATATTCCCACAGGCTATCCTGCCTGGTACAGCACTCTCTCTGGAATTTCAATCAAGGCTTACCTGAGTATACAACAGCAACAGTATTGAATAAGCTTTCTTCTTCTACTCCAAGAATCCAGAACTACTGCTGATGACACAGGAATGGGCAGGGACAGGAGTGATCTCCCTTCCAGAAGATGAACAGTATCACTGAGAACTTCTTAAGTAACTGTTTTGTAAAAGATCATTAGCTTTACAGCTTCTATTTGACCTATTTCCTCTCGAGAGTTTGATAGGGTGGGTAAGTCAACTATGCAGTTAAGTCAGCTAGGCAAATAAGGGTTTTGACTATAGTGCCTACAAATATAGAGATATGTGCATATGTCTATTCTTTCCCACGCATGCCCCAGGATAGTTCCAGAAATTATGACAATTAAAAGTATATTACAGAAGTCATAAGGAGCACCTTCAGATATTTCCTTCGTTGTCACAGCCTAAGAAATAACGTTTGTTATTACAAGACAATCACAGAGTGCTTTCAGTCCCATAATCTTTTCACATGGGGATTTCCTGCTAAGAATGAGTCCTTTTGTACTAGACAGGAACCTCTAGGTTTTAAAATTACTGATCTTGTATTTTCAGCCATGGTAACAGATGATCTAAACTGACTTCATGGGTAACCAGATCAATTGTGTAGACATTAATACTTAAGAGGGCTTGGGGAAAGGAAATCAACTGGAACACTTAGCCTATAAAATAGGTTATAAAATCACTATCAGAATGACACTATACACGCAATAGAATTCTTCACAGTCCAGTGCTCCATTACACGAATTAGAGCAGAGTACAATTCAGATCAGCCCTGATGATCGAACTGTGTGAACAGGGAAGGAGTTGACACAGGGATTAGCAAGAAATTGTTATTAACCTGGCTGGTCAGTTTTATGGGCATTACTCTTTCCTCTTTAACTCAATAGTTTAGATAAGTTTGGTAGTTAACAATTACTAGGATCTAAAATGATCAATTATTCAGAGATTTTTCTCTCAAGTTCTTTCAAAATCTCCAAAAGAAAATCACAATAAGCTAAGACAGAATAGTAAAAAATGAGGGATATTAGTATAATAGCATTATACATGTAATAAAATGTCTTGATCTGCTAGTAGAATTAAGTGATTTGCAAAATTCAAATTTTCAAATATTTTAGTCACAAAAATGTAAAAAAAGAATTCAAATATTATTTCTATTATACATTAAATTATATATACAATATATATAAAATATTTATTGATATGAAAATATATTTATAATGACAGAACCATTATTACCTTTATCCTTATTTAATGTTACTTTAATGTTAAAAATCTACCTGCAAAATGGTATCTAACAAAATTTGGATGAATTGGTTTTACTAATTTACTAAAAAAGCATTAGCTTTTTTCCTGTTTGCTCTGTTTCTTTTTTCCCTTTCTCACTTGACTCTCGACTTTATGGGCAAAAAAATAAACACTAATTTAGATTCTTCTTTTTTGTTTCATATAGTTTCAGTTTTTCCTCTCACACTCTCTCCTTTCTGCCATCACCACTGGAACATGGCCAGAAGCCACGCTGGGGAGGTGCCAACATGTCCTGTTCTTTTGCAGTTTGATTGCCTCTGTATACATCTCAGTTAGTCTCACCTAAGTCACCATTTACAATATTGAGTAGAAAGTGCAGGCTGAAATAGTCAGCATTTATAAGCCCACTGGTTACATGATACAAAATATATAGCCAACTGTAGAATTTATAGCAATAACATTTATGTATCGTGTTACTCCTAGGACAATCCAATTTATAAAGTGCCTATTATGTATACATAAGGAGTAATCATAAATCATTTACATTAAACAGTGTCAACTGACAAAACACAACTTTCCTCCAATTCTGCACACTGAGATTAATGAGGTTTTTCAAAGGAAGCACACTAAAAAAATAAAATAAAATAAAAAGTCACCTCTGATTCATCCTAGGTGAACAACATACCCATATATAGGAGCAGGTGTCTAAAGTATGATTTAGAATACCTATGGAACATCTCTGGAAAATATTAACTTCCTCTGAAGTAGAGAGATGTCCGTGAAGCGAGCTGGGAATGTGGCAGAAACCCAAATCTGTCATCAACCTCAAGTTTTCTTTTCTTTATTTCTCAGGAAAGAATGGATTTAAAACAAACAAACAGAAAACCTTCAGGCCTTTATTGGACCAGTAGTCTGACATGTTTTCATCTGCAGGCACTTTTAGAAAGCCTGGGAAAGATTATTTAGATTAGCTGCTTTGTCTCTCTTACACCTAGTTAGGGAAGAATCCCGATCAGTGACCAAAGCTATCAAGAGTCCTAAAGCAAGACTCAAATATGTATGTGAATTTTCTCCCTCTCTTCACTCCTTGGCTTCCACCCTAGTCAGAGAGGCAGTGGTCTTCAGAAATCTATACTTCGGGGTCCTGGATTAAACTCTTTATTTACCGTAAGAAGCACTTAAAATTAACCATAAGAGATGTTTTCACAATCCACATTTGTAAAAGCATGTAATCTTATCCAAAACTCATATCCATGCAGCTGAGCTGGACATCATATAAGAAAAATACAGCTTAGATTTCTTTTACTGTATTTTGGTCCCCTATCTTCTGTGTTTAGAAAGGATTACAAGAATAACATATTCTTCCTGACTTAACTCCACCACCTTAAAAAATCCATTTATTTGTTTCAGTCAAAATTGAAGAGTAACCTAAAATTTTTCTTATATATAAGAATAAAGTTGCTTTTATTTATTTATTTGTTTATTAGATTGGAGTTTCATTCTGTTGCCCAGGCTGAAGTGCAGTGGCACTCATGCCCACTACAGCCTCTACCTGCTGGGCTCAGGAGATCCTTCCACCTCAGCCTTCCAAGCTGGGACAACAGGTCGCACCACCAAGCCTGGCTAATTTTTTTTTAATTGTAGGGACGAGGTCTTGCCATGTTGTCCAGTCTAGTCTTGGGCTCCTGAGCTCAAGTAATCCTCTTGCCTTGGCCTACCAAAGTGTTGGGATTACAGGCAAGAGCTAGCATGTCAGGCCCTTCATTCTTTATTTAAGTGAAGAATTCACTTTTCCCCAAAACTCTATTGATGGATTGACATTACTATGAAGAGAAGTAATTCCCTATTGGGGTTAAAATTAAATTTGAGGACTGGCATGGTGGCTCAGCCTGTAATCCCAGCACTTTGGGAGACCAAGGCGAGAGGATTTCCTGAGTCCAGGGGTTTGAGACCAACCTGGTAACCTGGTTGTCTCTACAATAAATCAAAAATTTATTGTCTCTACAATAAATCAAAAATTAGCTGGGTGTGGTGGTGCACGCCTGTAGTTCCAGCTACCTGGAAGGCTGAGGTGGAAGGATTACCTGAGGCCAGCAGATTAAAGCTGCAGAGGCAGTGAGAGTGCCACTGCACTCTCGCCTGGACAACAGAGCGAGACTCTGACTCAATAAAAAAAAAATTAAACTTGAAACTGGAAAACAAACAAAAGCAATGTAAACGAGTTTTCAATGAATGAATTGCCTTGTTTCCTAGTCATGGAAAATTGACACTATGTGAAGATATGTTGTAATCTAGAAAGCAAAACAAAACAAAAACTACACACTTGGGGTGATCAGAGATCCATTCTCAACTGAAGCAAGAACTGGTGGTAAACAGAAGTTTGGGGGAAGAGGTTATTTTTAAAATAATCTATTAATCTGAATAGTCAGATACATTATGGCCTTTGTAGACTATTCTGAAAAGTGATCATCCCTCAAAATAGCTGTATTTCAGTGACACTAATTGGTAGGGGGGAAATGAAGTATTTCTTCACAACTTTGGGATATTAAACTTAACAAGGAGTAGGAATAATTCATTTTAGTCAAAAATGGAAGGTTTTGGTTAAAAAGCTTATCCATTCATGAGGAACAGTGTTAAATTCAGAGGGTTTTTGTTTGTGCAAAGAGACAAAAGGTTACACAGTATACCTTTGCTTATTTATTCTTTGAAAATATCTAGTAAACATGGGATTCTTTCCCATTTTGAGTGAAATTTTGATTCACCTAAGAAAATCTCCTGTTCAAGGAAGCAACTTAAAATCCCAAGTTAACTCCTTCTTTATTTCAATAAACTTAGGAATCTATGTAAACATAAAACATAATTACGGCTTCCATCTCAGTGATTGCCACACTAGTCTTCATCTTATTAAAAAGTTTTCTTCCCAATATCAATGAAAATCAATAATCGCCATGTAGGCATTTGAAAAGTACTCATACTGACTTGTACCAGTTCTGTCTAAATTTCTCAATTAAAAATAATTATTAAGAAAATAACTGGCCAGGCATGGTGGCTCATGCCTGTAATCCCATCAGTTTGAGAGGCTGAGGCAAGAGGATTATAGACCAGCCTGGGTAACGTAGGGAGACCTTATCTCTACAAAAAATTGTTAAAAAAATTAACCAGGTGTGTGGTGCAAGCCTATAGTCCCAGTGAAGATGTTAGGGTTGCTTAAGCCCAGGAGGTCAGAGCTGAATAAGCTGTGATCATGCCACTACACTCCAACTTGGGCACAGGGTGAGGCCCTGACTAAAATAAATAAATAAAAATAAAAAATAAAAAAAGAAAGAAAGAAAGAGAAAAAAGGAAAAATATAAAAGAACTGATTTCATCAACATATTCTAAAATAAAATATGACTAAGAAAGAAAAAAATCAGTAAATCAACAGGCAATTTGGTCTAATTATCAAGAATTATTTCCTTTACAAATTGCTTTCATGCACCTGATCACCTGATTAATACACTTTTTTTTTAACTGAACTAAATTGAAGAGATTTAGGATGCATATAGACATGGGCTGCTAAAGCAATAAAAGCTGTTGAGTCAACATTAGAAAACTTAAAAAAAAAAGTAAGTCTTCTTACATCTTACATTGCCAGTACAAAGTTCTCACCTTTTATAAAAGATATTGCCTTTTTTTGTGCAAATAAGAAAACACTCCCCCGCTGAACCACTTAGTTCCACTATAGCTAACAAAACAATGTGACTGTTTTTTATTCTTAACTTGATATTATCAATTAAACTACCAGTTCTATTTTGTACTAGTTTTCTCTCTTTATTCAGGAAATACTTCCAGTAACAACTTATCATCCTGGATGGCTATGAATATCAATACTGTTCGTTGTTTGTTCCAGAAGGCATTGATTCAATGTCACTTTTAGAGTTTCTTAACCTAGAGTCTATGGATGGCTAGAAAATCCATAGGCTTCTGGAATTATATGAAAAATTTCACATCTATTCACCCATTGTGATTTTTCTGGCAGTGAACCACTTTTTTTTGCTATCATTCATGCATCTTCTTTTAGTTAACAGTATCTAATTTCCCTCTGGTACACAAACCCAATGCCAAGTCCGTGGAAAATTACAAAGCTAGCCAGGCTCCGTGGCTCAGCCTGTAATCCCGCGCCTTTGGGAGGCTGAGGTGAGCGGATTGCCTGAGCCTGCGGGTTCGAGACCCGCCTGGGCAGCGAGACCTCATCTCTACAATAAATCAAAAAACCAGCCAGGCGTAGCGAGTGCCTGTAATTCCGGCTACTTGGAAGGCTGAGGCGGAAGGATCGCCGGAGCCCAGCAGGTCGAGGCTGCGGTGGCCGGGAGCGGCCACTGCACTCCAGTCTGGATGACAGAGTGAGACTCCAACTCAAAAAAAAAAAAAAAAAAAGGAAAAGAAAATTACAAAGCTGATTCTACCCTCTGCTCCCCAGAAAGGTGCACAGGATTAGTCAGTGATTTAATCAGAGTGAATTAGTCCAAAGAGAATTCCATAGGTCTTCTGGGAAAGAGACACTCTTTTTCAACTTGATCTGAAGCCTGAGAGGAGGTTACAGTTGAAGCAATGCTCCTGCCACCATCTTGCTACCCAATAACGCCAGAGACCAAAGCTGTTAGTGGAAGCTGAGAGATGGAGAGAAATCGAGTCCTGTTTATATTATTTTGGTTCAGAAGTTAGCATGTGTACACACATTCATAGCATCCTACTCCATAATAGTTACATAGCTGACTCCTTCTTCACTTAGCTGTTACTGGGTTTCTCCAACCTTTCCAATATAATAAAAATTCTCCTATCTGTACACTTGACTGTTATTCATCCTACCTGCCTTTAATCTCATTACATATTGTTAAGGAGGAAGAGAGGAAGAAAAAGATGCAGGTAAAAAGAAAAACGAAAAGGGAGGAAGAAAAATAAGCTTTAAAATTTGAGGATTCGAATAGAGAGCCATATAGTAAATTTTATTTAATGACAAAACAAATTGAGATGTTGTTTATTCACACACAAGAAAATATATTTTGGTTAAACAATTATCTTTAGCAGAGATTAGTAGGAAATGATTTGTATGCATTCTGTTCTCAGTTCCAACCAGACTTAGCTGACATAATTATGGGGCCCCTAAAGTAACTGCTAGGGTTTGGAAGCACTCGCCACTTCCTTTGAACTGGCTCTAGAAATGCCAAGAGTGAGCATTTTAAATTAAATGAATAGATTAATAAACATCTTTCGAATATCCATCATTAAGGTTGATTTATGCTCTGTTGCCAGCAGTAATTCAAAGAAATGCCATGCTATTCAAAAAATATCGCATGTTGTTCTCTCTACTTTGCCAATGTTATGACACCATGTAAGCATGACACTATCTATATTCTTTTGCAGTACTAACTACACACAAAAGCCCATAGATATTAAACCACTTTAAGTTTACATAGGCATCAGCACAGGAACACTCATATTTATAACTTTGATGAATGGCCTTTCATTTGTAAATTTATAGCGTATCTGTAATTTCTTTAGGGAACCAAAAGGTTCATTCAAAAAATTGCCACAACATTTATCTATGCAAAGATGATGGATATGGTTTATGTAATTAAATGCTTTTAAAAATTAAAATTATATTGCCAAGAAAACAGTCGTGTTCTTTTCTGGTTTGCTCACATTTTTAAAGGATCAGAACTGCACCTTCAGCAGTTATGATGTTTATTTAATCTAGTTATCATAGTGATATACTTGTTAAATACATCCAAACACATTGCTGTTGGGGTTGTGTAGCATCTCCATGAACAAATGGACATTAAAGTCAACTGAAATTTTTTATCTTATTTTCTAATTACATTTTCCTATAGTAAACTATAAAATATACAAAGCATCATTGGAATATAATATTCCATATAATGTATACATACGTATATATAAAAATCAGGGTCTTTGTTCCTAGGCTGGAGGTCAGAGAGGCACGATCATGCTCATCGCAGCCTCAACCTCCTGGACTCAGACAATCCTTCCACCTCAGTCTCTGGAGTAGCTGAGACTATAGGCTTGTGCCACATGCCCAGCTAAGTTGTTTGATTCTGTGTAGAGATGTGGTCTTGCGATGTTGCCAGGCTGGTCTCAAACTCCTGGGCCAAGTCATCCTCCTGCCTCAGCTTCCTAAACTGCTGGTATTACAGGCATGAGCCACTGCGCCTGCCCAGAATATAATATTTCTTATTTCTATTTACTACATTTACTATATTTAGTTTTTCAGGAGTATGCGTAGCATACTGCATGGTTTAGTGTAACAATGGTATAATATTATGATTCAAATAAAATACATATTTTGGAAAAGTCAACATTAACTAATAAGTAAGTAGACCTATTTTAACAGTATAGGCTTTACTCAGTTGGAGGAATTAATGATGCAGAAGATGAAAAATAACAATTATCACTAGTGTAATGAATAATAAGCAGAATAGTCAATGTTACACATGTGAAGAAGAAATGTACACTGTTGCTATGCATGATGTGTTTTGATGGCATTCCTATTCTTCAGTCATTTGCCTTCAAATACATAAAAGTGTAGAAAATACTCACAGGTCTTAGTGACATTTTTTAAAAAATGGTTTTACTGTTAAAGTCTATCCTATTACTACAAAATCTACAAAAATTGAACCTGGAAGTGTTTAACTACTTGGTTTTGTTATATGAAAAACAATCTCCCAATTATCAATTTTCTTCAGCATTAGAGCATTTAGTCCAAAAAATTATTTCAAATGCTTGCAAAATTTGTGTGTAAAATATTTCTAACATATTCTGTTATCTGTATTCTGCATGACGCAAACACAATATTAAAAACAATAAACATTGTACATACCTCAGGGGATTGCTAGCTCCTTGTGGGCAGGACCATATTTTTCATCATCTTTGGGTCACCAATGGCCAGTACAGCACCTGGGATATAACACACACTTCATAAACGGATTTGCATTCATTAGATGACACAGTGCTGATTGGAATCTATTTGGCAGGTATGAATTCAATGAAATAACCATTCCATATATCAATCTTTTTTCTTCTCCATCCTATATTATTAAAAAAGCACTGTACAGTCTTACAAATTTAAATGACAGATTTATTCTGAAAACTCAATTCTCAAGAATAATTGCTTCTAAATGCTTATTACATTACATATTATTACAGTATTTTGGTTTTGACGGAAGCAACACAGTGAAGTGTTTGAGATCATGTCCTTTGAAGTTAGACTAAGAGAGGCCCAAATCTTGGTTCTGCCATTTACTACTTATATGGTCTTTAATAAATTACTTAATCTCACTAAATTCATATGTTTGTAAAATAAAGATAATTATAACATCTTTCTAATAACAAAAGATAAAAGTATGTAAGACAATGCTTACATACTCACTGACACATAGTATAACATACACACTGACACAGAGTATACTGTCTTCCTCTTTTCTTCCCTCCCAGTTAGTGTAATGAAGCATTAACCTTGGCCAAAGAGAGATAAGCATTTGCCTTTGGGTACTAGAAGGTAATTTCCTGGAACTCAAAAAGTCATGAAAATGTCTGTGTTTGCCTGAAGACTCTAGTCACCAATCTCACAATGTGGTTTATGATGGGTGGTCTGGCAACAGTTTTGCCTCTAGAAGGGACTGGAAACAAAAAGCATCAGCCAAACACCAATATCCAAAAGGGTCTGGAGACTAAAGGTCAGCCATGTGGACAGTATGTGGTCAAGTTTCAACAAAACTCTAAGCACCAAAGGCTCAAGTGAGTTTCCCTGGTTGACAATGTTCTATGTCTACTGTCACACATCAATGCCAGGAAAGTAATATATCCTGACTCCATTGGAAAGGACAACAGCAGGTCTGTGTCTGGTAATTCCCCAGACTCTGCCTTATGGATTTCTTCTCTTTGCTGATTTTAATCTGTATTCTTTTCCTGTAATAAACTGTAACTGTGAGTATAACAGCTCTCAATAAGTTCTGTGAGTCTTTTAAGCAAATTACGGAACCTGAGGATGATTTTGGGAACTCCCCACAAATGTGAAATTGGTGTCAAAAGTGAGGATAGTCTTGTGTGGAGAACTGGCTCCCTCTAATTTTGTCATTGGATAATTGTACAGTTGGTTAAATTCTCCCACCTTCCCCCTTTAAGCTCAAAAAGTCCAAAAAGCTTTGAAAGAAACTTTCCCATTCAAGTGACCTTAACAAAGATCTCACTATTGAAACTCACTTTGATTTGATGGTATTCACGTATAAATTAGATACCATTGTTTATTCTTTCTTGCATAAAGTACAAAAGTCACCCATTCCCATTTCCAATAATAGACACAGAATTGATTTGGGGGTTTTTGTTTTGTTTGTTTTGCTGTTTTGGCAATGTAAATTGTAGTAATATTTAAAAATGAATGAATCACACACAAGACAAATTTCTAAAGATTAGTAATAATAGATCTGTCGGGGTTAGAGGCTAGAAAATTAACTCTATTAAAAGATCTAGTGGTAGCCGGGCTCGGTGGCTCAGCCTGTAATCCCGCGCCTTTGGGAGGCTGAGGTGAGTGGATTGTCTGAGCCGTGAGTTTGAGGCCCGCCTGGGCAACTTGGCGAGACCTCATCTCCACAATAAATCAAAAAATTAGCCGGGCGTGGTAGCCCGCACCTGTAGTTCCAGTTACTTGGAAGGCTGAGGCGGAAGGCTCGCCGGAGCCCAGCAGGTAGAGGCTGCAGTGGCCGGGAGCGGCCACTGCACTCCAGTCTGGGCAACAGAGTAAGACTTCAACCCCCCCCCCAAAAAAAAACTAGTGGTTTGCTTTTTTTTTTTTTTCATTCATTTTCTTTTCTTTTTTATTTTAAAGATATGGGGTACAAGTCAGGGTTAGGTATACAAGATCTAGTGGTTTTCAAGAAAAATATTAATTAAATCACATATTTCCTATGTTTCTTCTAAGTAGTATGGTTGTTCTATACAAGAGATTGTTTGCAACCTTGTTGTTGTTTTTATTGTTATTATTATTATTATTTAGAAATAACAATTTGGTAGGCTAAATAGTAACCTAGCCCCCAAGACCTCTACACCCAACTGGTGAATATGCCCTTCATATTTCCTAGGAAGGTGAATAAAATAGATTTTATTTCATGAATAGATTATATTATATAAAACATTCTATTCTAAGACTTTAGGAGTGGGCCTAACATAATCACCTACGCCTTTTAAATCTTAGTCTAGACATCAAAGGCAGAGAAAGATGGAGATTTAAAGCATAAGAAAGATCTGACACTTCATTGATGTTTTCAGATAGAAGGAGTCATTTGGCAGAGACTATAGGTAGCCTCTGGGAGCTATGGGCAACACTTATCTGATAGCCAGCAGGGAAGCAAGGACATCAGTTCTGCAACCACAAAGAGTTGAATTCTGCCAACGACAAGAATGAGTTTGGAAGTAGACTTTTCCCCAGAACTACAGAAAAGAACTGAGCCTGGTCAACCTTGATTTCAGCCACATGATACCCTAAGCAGAAAACCCAGTCAGTCTGGGCAATAACAAATGGGCATTGTGTTAAGTCACTAAATTTGCGATAATGTGCTACATAGGAACACAGGATTCTGCAAGGCTTTTCTTGACTTCTCTTCAGTCTTCCTCTCTGAAAACAAGAATCAGTGATGGGCTATATTTCATTAACCATACAGACCCCAGATTACTATTCTCAATACTGAGAATTCATGGATCCACTCAAAGGGAGAAATACAAAACAAAGAACTGGGCTATGTTTCTTGTCTATAAAAGAGGTAATTTGAAAAACACAACTGTCTATCTCCTTTATGGCATTGAGAAGGCAACTCTAAAATACACAGTGAATTACTTCCAACTTTTCTTAGGTCTTTTTAAAAAGTGAAAGTATGCAATGATTCCTCCTTGAAACAAATGAAAAATTACCATATGTGTAGCACAGACTGCATAGAACCTCTAAGTATTTGGAGTGAGGCTGGGGATCATTTAAAAGGAATCTCCTCCAGGAGTGGCTGTAGACCATATTTAGAATATGTTACGAAAGTTACTCCCTATCTCTTTCCCGTCTTAGTCGTGTACTACCATGCTACCGTATTATTTTTCACAAAGCATAAATCTTATATTGCCCCCCTGCTCCAAATCACCAATTTCAATGGTCTTCAGGATAAAGTCATTTGTTCATTTACGCACATTTAAGTGTGTACAATATGCTAAATTCTGTGTTACATGATAGGGATACAATGGTGACTAAGAGAGACACAGTCCTACTCTTCACTGAGCTTTGCTATCTCAAAAATGTATTTCCTATTTTGAAAAATTGGAAGACCATGACTAATTTTTAAGTTAACTCAGCCTTCACTTATCTGAGAAGCCCTCTGACTCACTCAGGAAAAATGAGGTGTCCCTTCTCTATGTTCGTATAAAACATTATACCTAATCATATAACCAAATTGATCATATTGTATAAAAATTGCATGTCTGCTTCTTCTGTAAACAGAATATAGGGAGATAATTCAGGAGGCATGTGCACCCCAAATTCCTAGAGTCAATAAGTGGTCATGAATGAGTAGATCCTCTTAGGACAAACTAAATTTGAACTTCTTCCCTCCTGCAGGGTAAAAGATACAGGATAATACATAGTGAAGGGAGAGCATTCTACATTAACAGTCGTAATCCACAAAATAGCCTGTGATACCCAACACATTTTAACTATACTGTGATGGTAATTCCTCCTTGCCCCTGCACTCATGATCTTAATTATGATCTCCTGGTGGTCTGGCCCAGAGTAGACACTATAGTATGCAGACTGAGAAACAGTTATATGAGGATACTCGCAAAGACATTAGCATGCTAGGTAGATTCTCCACCTAAAATCAAACACACATTTTTAAACACAACTTAGAATAATATTTTGTACTTCCTTCTATGTTTGTGGGTGAGGAGCAATAAAATGGACTACTTATATTTAAATAAGTAATAGCTATATACTGATTTTTTAGTACAAAAACATTAACAAATTCAAAGTCAAAGTAAAAACAATATTTTGTTCTCATAAATGTAACCATGACCTTGGTATTTTAAAATAATCTTCCAATGTCTCAAGTATTTAAGTGGTTAACATAAAATGTGAATGTTATTATCTAACAATTTATTAGTCTATTGTAGAAAATTGCTATTATATAGTCATATATAAACCAAAGTATGTGGTACTTGGAATTAATTTACTACTAAATAGAAAGGGAATAAAATGTTGTTATAATCATTCTGTAGTTTATGCAGCTTGACAAGCTGAGCTTTCCCATGAAAATGACACCCCAGTTCAAAATTTGTTATTTTTAATTATGATAGCTTGGTAGTTCGTGATAATGTGATACATTTGAGTAAGGTGTTTTTCTTTTTCTTAAACCTGTGCAACACATAACAGAAAATTGGGTTGAAAGTGTACTTATACCTCTATGATAAACATTATTTTTAGTTATTATTTTTTATTAACAAATCATAATTTCTTACATTCAGGAAGTAGAATGTGATGTTCAGATAGATACATACATACATACATACATACATACATACATATATACTTAAATGATGACTAAATAAATATTGAAATTATTTATTTTTTAAAATTAAGGTGATTGCCACCTGTAACAGATATGTTCTTTTCTGAAATACTTTCAGGTGTCTTTCTATATCTTATAGGTCTTCTTCTTACTGTCACTCATCCCTGGTCCCTAGATCAATGTCCTTTATCCTTTCAGGAGGAATTTGACTACCATCTAGAACAAGTGAGCCACTAATCAGCTTTGAGTTCCAGAGCTAAACTTTGGAAATCTTAGTGAGTTAACAATCTTGAATGACAGAATTTGAGAGTAAAAAGCAGTAAAGTTTTCCAAAACATTCCCTTTACAAAACAAAAGCAAAAAGTGGATCCTGGAAAGAAGAGAATTCTGAGCAAAGAAAGAGGCTGTGGTAGGATGAAGCTCTCAGAGGCGGGGTCACGGCTTGCTTCTTATTTAGCTTCCAAGTATATCAGTCAGATGAAGGACTTCAAGGCCCTATGGACTTACAGTCCTCTTCTGTGGACATTACTTGTTGGGACAATGAAAGAGGGAGTGGTTTAGCCTTGTATCCATCTAACCAGGTGAGGGAGAAAAAAAAAACCACTGATGAAAGACAATGTCTGGATAGGCTGAGTTAAAATTGGTTATTTATTCCTCACACGTGGTGAGCATGTGCAGGGAACCTGAAAATTCCTATCTCTGTGCCATTTTTCTCCACCTCAACACACACAAATGCATGCACAGCACAAAGCAAGACCAGGAAAGCCCTGGGATGGGGCTAAGAAGAGGGACCTCAAGTCCAAAGACAATGGTAGGTCAAAGTCCAGGTGGGGCCAATGACATCAGCAGCAGATTCAACAAGGACACAGACCTCCTGGGGTAGAGACAAGATTAGAATGCAGAAGCCAGGAAAGACAAAAGTCAACCCAAGGACAGGTAGGCATGAATGTGAAAGTCCACATTCCCCGCCCTCACACACTGACACAGACTCCCCCAAAGATGATTTCTTTAGTTGTGACACGGGCAAGGCTAGCACCAGGGTGAGCTTTGCCAGGTATGTGAGAGGGCACAGAGTGTAAGGAGGCATCACTCTCAGGGCTGTCATCTGACAGTGGTGCCTCTGTTCATTTTGCATCTGAGGACCCTCACTTACCCCATGCTAGTCCTGGACCTGGAGAGGAAAATGGTGAAACCAACAGAGAGGGCCAATTTGATACTGAGTTATTCTGTGTTCACTTTTTACTCCCTTTCAACCTTCCCAGTAGGGTGGGGGATCAGGAGCAAGAATAGATTATGGAAACAGCTCTATTTTTCTTTGTATATTGGGGTAAAAGTAGATAAATTTTGGCTCCATTAGATTGTTGTCCCAAAAATTATTACAATAATTTATCAAATATTTTCCTACTTAAATTACTCCAACCATTGTTTTTTTCTAAAAAACTTTTTTTTCACCTTCTCTAAATATATCAGATCCACTTCTTCCCATGCTATTGAAAATTACATGTTACCTCACTCAATACACAAAAGGAATCAAGAATACCAATTTCCTATGAGTCAATAAGAAAGATAACCACTTGTACTCCTCTGCCAACCTAAAGCGTACTTCCTAGCACCCTCTTGTGAAGTCTGCCAAAAAGATACATGATCTCAAATCTTAAATTGCAATAAGTCTGAGATACTCCGGCAACTTGTCTAATTCAAATCTTTAAAATGTGCATTGTGGTTCCTTTATCAGATTCTAAGAACTTTCACATTTTCTATCTCACAAGGGAGTAGCAGGGTACTCACAGTGGTAACAGTGTTATGCTGGAAACTGTGGTTGGGATCCATGGGCTTCCTCTCTGTGCCCTACCAGCTGAGTGTTCTTGGACATGTCATTTGATCTGTCAACACATTAAAAGCTTGGCCTACACAACTTCTGAAGTTCCATCTTCTGTATTATTTCTACTTCAAGTAGATGGTAACTTCTGATCACACCTTAATCTTTCAAATTCATGAATACAGGCACAAAAAAGTTAACTGATTTGCCAACCATGGTAGAAGAATTGGTAGCTCAAGGAGCGAGAGACAGAGATACTACATGAGACTCGGGTGATCAATAATAATCATAACAGAAAACACTTTGATATTTTATAGTAGCTACTATGAGTAGGCACTGTGCTAAATGCTTTACATGTACTATGTGGCTTAATTCTCAGATCAATCCTAAGGGAAAGGTACTTTTATCATATTCATTTTATAGATGAGAAAACTGGCACAGGGAGATTAAGAACTATGCCCAAGTTCACAATTCTAGAAATGTTCACATAGCTAGAAAGTCTTTAGCTCCCTCTGCTCCCTCTACTAATTGCATCCAAAAGAATGCAATTCAAACACAGCAAAAAGTATACGACCAAAGACATGATAGAATCACAATATATTAGAAATATGTAACAGAACCATTTCTGAAACTAAAGCTAAATAAGGATGCTGAAAAAGTTACTGAAAATTTATTTTCATTAAGCAGCGATACCTAAATGCAGGCATAGCTTAAGTTGGAAAGGACCTAATCATTTATTTATACTATTCTACAGATGAGGAAAATTAGTTTTTTAAGGGCAGCGGCAGGACTGTGCCTGGAACCCATGTCTCCTTGTTGCCAGTGCAGTGCTCCTTCTTCTGTGTTCCTAATACATACTTGTGGAAAGACAACAGTGGTTGAGAATGCAGACTCTGATTAGTCAGCTTGGTTTGAGTTTCTGTTGTCACTTGCTACTTGTGTGATCTTAGGCCTCAGTTTCCATATTTGCAAAATGTGAGAAATAATACCTACTACATAGGGTTGTTGTGAGGATTAAAAAAATTAATACATATCAGACACACAGAACCATCGCTGGGACCCAGTAAGCACCTAATGAGTGTTGGTCTTTATTATTACTACAATGGCAATAGCACATTTGGAAAATAAGGTCAAAAGATTAAGAGCCACTCAACAGCACAGCAAACAGCATAAAAGCCTTGTTAATAGCATTTGAGATATGCCAGATTTTTCATCTAAAAACTCTATTCTTTACTCTCCTAAGCACGCCATCTAGACGACTGAGTTAATAAATTTTTGTCAGAACTAGAGATATGAAAACGCTAAAGGAAGTAGTTTTACTGGCCAAGTTCTAGGTCGAGTTCCTGGCTTCCAATCTTAGCTTCATCATTGGTAGTTGGACTCCGGAAAGCTAGATCATGTCTCTGAGTCTCAGTTTCTTTCTTGGAACTTTCCTCTTTTCAAGGATACTTTTCAAGGTTTCTCTAATTTCATTAATAACTGAGGTAAAAAAGATTTCACATATTAATTTGAAAAATTCAATCAAGTGAACAATATACAACTTTTATTCCCAACACTTCTTTTCCCTGTTTTGCATCAGATTACTTGTCATTATTAACTTAGTTCTGATTATAGAAAAACATATATAATTTGCAATTCAAACAGTCTTTAATCATAAAAGGATGGGCATTGTGGAAGAAATAGAGAGCAAGTCTCCTAGCTCTGTCCTTGGCAGGGCCCACCACTTGCTCAAGGGATCTTAACTCATAAAGGAGGAGCGCTGTATAGCTTTAAAATGACTTCATTCCCATATTTACATATTTTTAATAGGGCTATGATGAATCTCCTTCCGCTTGACTCCTATTTTGAGCTGTGATATTTTAATCTCCATTCTTGCTGCAACTTAGCAGATGAATGTGCAGTGTGACAGAGCTCAGAGGAAATAGTATAAATAAAGCAAAGTGGAGCTATGACATCTCACATTTTATAGCTTTTTTATTGTAGCCGAAGCATAAACAGAGCACAGCTGTGTTATACTTACCGCTGTGAGCACTCCCTCAATCCTCACCCCCTGTTGCTTTTAAAAAGACAGTACTCTTATTCAGAAAGCTTTGGCTGTGAGTAACATGGCCCCACTGGGCCAGCCATCCTCTGCCCCAAACCTCTACGTTGGACCCATTTCCCCTCTTACAGATATAGATTTTTTCATGTCTCACATCATTCATCTAACTGGAGACCAATATGCCAACGCAGCCCATACTGCAAAAGTACATGCTCTTACCCATTGCAATGTGGCCCCACCATCAAAACTATAATGTTTGCTCTTTTCCAACAAATACCTCACTCAAATAATTTATGAACACTCTCTTCATAGGAGACAGCAAATTAGCCGGAAGCATTCAAAATAGTGCACTCTCTTAATGAGAGCCCCTTGTAAAATGAAGAAATTGTATTTCTTACTTTCAAATTAACTCTTAGTCATGTTTGAGTGAAAGTTGAAAATGCCGAGAGTCAAATAGAGTGAAAGTTTAAAAAAATGTGGTGTTGAGATGGGTAAAACAACTATACATGCTAACACATCAACTTTTAGAATGTTTCAGGCTGGTGTCATATTTCAAGAAGTCTGAAGAAGACAGAACATAGCAAATAACAAGTACCTTCTATGCTCTGACAAATATGAGGTTATATACAAATGGCTGATCAGCCCAGAACAAGCACCTGATCTAATATAAGCCAATCAGAGTCCTTCCCTGAGATATTTGATTTAAGAAGAATGAAGAAAGCAGTGTCCTATAAAATTCCAGTGCTGTCATCAATGGTGACATTTCCTCCTATAATGAGAAATCTCCATTGCAGCAAGGGTAAAGCTAATATTCAAAGTGACATGGAGACCAGAGCAAAGGACTAAGCCCTAACAAAGTGTGACTTCCTGGTTCCAACCGTTCCTGAGGCCCATCCACATCCCTGTCCTTCCCCTTCTTGATGATTAGCCTTCCTTCTATTCTTGTATTCAGCAAATTCCAGGCCTTTTTCTTAAGCAGCCTCAAGTTGGGTTTTTAATCACTTCCAAAAAAATAATAATAAAGAATCCTAATAAGTGTACCTCCCAGAAGATTCTGTTTTTCAGTTAGGTTAGAATCTATTCTTCCTTTTTCAAATGCCACCATACTATTTATGGGAAGGAAGGAAAACCCTCTAGGCTTGTAGAGGAATGTGTAATGAAAATTCAAAAGACACATGCATCCAAGTGAAAAGAATATAGGGGCATAGTAGCCTATACACCAGCAAAGTGAAATGAAAGACAGGAAGATTGATTTGCATCATCATTAACATGGAGGGAGAAAAGCATAAGAACACAATAACTGCAAGAACCACCTCCATTGACACACATAATTGTTTCGAAACAACAGACCCAACTGGGCTAACATAGGGGCAAAGTTGGTACCCCAAGCTTCTCAGCTATCTATCCGCCCAAAGTTGCTCTTCTGCCAAGCTCATTGTTTACCAGGCTGCCAGCCCAGCCCAGGGATCTGATTAGCAATTTGCACTTTTGTGAGAGGATTAACAGAATTCCTTTGTTTTGATGTCGGATTATCAAACTGCATCTTTAAAGAGGTGTGACCTCATCCAGATTCATAAGCCTGCTCCCTAGAGAATGACTTGAATTTTACTCCACTTGCGCAACATATAATTTCATAAAGGAGTTACTGTCAAAACATGGTACTCAATTCTTGATGTGTGTGAAGAAGCACATTTGTAATGTAAATAACCTCAGAAGTTTTGTGATATTTTAAAATAACCCATCTGGTGGGAAAACAAGGATTTTCAACCCATTTGGTTCCAGCACTAGTAAATTAGTGTGCATCTAACTCATAGAACCCAGAGATAAACTTCATCCCCAGACTGAGACTCATGTTGCGTTTATTTTCAAGGATAAGTATTTTTAATTGTCTCAGTGTTCTTGACATATTTTTAAAAAGGAAGGCAAAGCATGGAAGACAGTAAACTGAGGAAAGCTGAGGTATCTGATCGCTAAAATCAAAATGATGGTCATGTCAAATCATTTTCAGCATGGTTTATATAAGCGAGAAAAACAAAATTAGAGTTTTGTACTTCTTAGTGTGGTCAGCAATAGGCAACTCATCAGAAAGAGAAGTCTCTTAAATTTCCACCCAAATCTGAATCAAATAAATAAAACCTCCAAGGGGGGTATGTATGGGGCAGAATACAGCAAATTAAGTCTGAAGATTTTGCACTGGGGGAATCTTTACCTGAGGGCAATCCCAAATAGAACATACAAAAGCAGTGTTGCCTATGGAAGTCATGAGGTACTGGTGTGAGAACCTTATCTTGGTAGGTACACAAATGCCTATTCAGTGGCAAATGGCTAAGGGACAGTCTGGCCATGACAAATGTCAGAGAAGCCAGACACTGCTGCAAATCAAAACAACTGAACAAGGAGAACACCCTGTTTCATAATGAGGAAATAAGTATAAATTAAATATGTATGTTTATGTTTAATATTAATTTGGATTCTTACCCCAAAGTTGATAGATGGTAATACTTTTTAAATTAGTGAACTTTATACAGTGAGATTGTACTAGGTAGGCCCTGGTAAAAAAAAGTGGAAGGTTTGTTTGTCTGAAAGCACAATACATATACACACATCTGTTACATCAATAATTCTTAATGAGTGGTTGTGTGGATTAATGATGTCACAAGGAAAATCTTTTTTAAGATACCCAACTCATGTATTCCCACCTTATAGCCAGTGGATGGGATAAGAGTATATTTTTCTAAAAAATCTCAATTAGTATTCTATGAATGTCTCTTTAAATGGTCCTCTTTTAATATTTGAAAATTACCCTTCTATGTGGATTATTTGCTAGTCTTGCCTTACTAAGTTGGAAGGGTCTTTAAAAACATAGATCATGGCTCTTATGAGCCTCTTGCAGTAACTTGCACATAGTTTGGTGTTCAAAAAAGTTGAATAAATAAATTCCAAAGACTTGTGGTTCATGAACAGGGATGTGATAGATGTATCATAGAAGACAAATACTTCAGGGAGAGCAGGATTAATTAATTCTAAAAATAACCTACTAAAAATTCAACTTTAACCCCGAAGCTGCCTAAGTGGAATTCAGGAAGAAAACAATGTACATTATTTATAACTTCTCTGGCCATAAATACAGAGCATCAGCAAAAATTGGTCTTGGATTATTCTTTTAATCAACAGATATTTATTGAATGTCTCCATTTGCCAGGAACTATCGTGGACTCTATAGATAGAGCAGTAACCAAACTCCTTGCCCTCATGCAGCTAATATTTTACTCAGGGAGACCTACAATAGCCAAAGCAAATGAATAGCTATTATACTGTGTTCATTAGGGAAGTGCTAAAGAGAAAAATAAAAGTGAGGAGGAATAGCAAGTATTTAAGGGAAAGTTAGATGAAATTTTAAGAAAGGGAGAAAGGAAAACCTCACAGAGAAGGTACCATTTGAGTCAAGACCTGAAGAAAGTGTAAGAATGAGTCATGTGGTTATTGAAGCAAAGCACACCAAGAGGTCCAGGGAACTCTGCAGGAGAGCAAAGGGCCTAAGAGGAGAAAGAGCAATCAGCACTTCAGTAGTGCAAAGCGAGTAACAAGGAAAATGGTGGAAGAGGAAGTCAGCAAGGAGAGGGGAAGAGGGCTGACTCTGCTCCTCCAGGGTCATGGCAAGGAATCCCCAGAAGGAGGAAGTCATTGGCAGCTGACAACATAATCTGACTAATCTGATTTACAATTCAAATACTCATCTGGTTGCTATATGTAAGAAAATTGAAGGAGCTTAAGGACAGGAGAAGTCCAGTTAAGAGCCTACAGCCACAATGTGAAATGATGGTGGCTTGGCCAGGCTCAAAATATTGGTGACGAGAGGTGGTCCGATTCTGGAACTATTTTCAAGGCAATTTTGCTGATGAGTTAAATGTGGAGTATAAGCAAAAGAGAGGCGTTAAGGATGAAGATGAGGTGTTGGTTGTAAACAATGGGAAAAATACATTTGCCTATAACTGAGAAGGGGGAAGGCGTCGGTGGAAGCCAAGTGTCACATCAGAACTCAGTTTTACACATGTCAAGCAGAGCTGCCAGGTGGTCATCTGGATATGTGTGTCTGGAGTTTAGGGGAGAGGATGCAATGCACAAGTAGTTGATATCACCAAATGACATTTCTTCCTAAAAATGGCTAAATTGGCTGCTTTCAAAAGGTATTTTAAAAATACAGAAGAATTGGCAGTGCCTTTGATAGCGGTCCTTAAAAAAAACACAGAAATCTTTATATGGTCATTTGTTTTCAATAGAGACAATTCATTAAACCTAATCATATACTCATCAATCAAAGCAGTAAATTCATGCTGTCTATGCATATCATTACAATGGTCTCTTCTTATCTGCTGTTTTGCTTTCTACGGTTTTAATTAACCACGGTCAACCAGGGTCCAAAACTATTCAATGAAAAATTCCATAAATAAACAATTTATAAGTTTTGAGTTGTGGGCCACTTTGAGTAGCACAATGAATTCTCCCTTTGTCTAGCTTGTCCCTGCTATGTGTTCTACTCACCTGTGAGTCACCTAGTAGCTGGCTCAGTTACCAGATCCATTGGTAGAGTATAGCAAGGCTTGTGTTCGAAGAACCCTTATTTTGCTTAATAATGCCCCCAAAGCACAAAAGTAGTGATGCTGGCAATCCAGATATGCCAAAGAGGAGCCATAAAGTGCTTCCTCTAAGCAAAAAGGTAACAGTTCTTGGCTTAATAAGGAAAGAAAAAACATCATCCACTGGGGTTGTTAAGATCTACGGTAAGAACAAATCTATGTGTGAAATGGTGACAAAAGAAAAAGAAATCGTGCTAGTTTTGCTGCTGCACCTCAAACAACAAAAGTTATGGCCATGGTGCGTGATAAGTGCTTAGCTAAGGTGGAGAAGGCTTAAAAGTGTGGGTGGAAGACAGGAACAGAAATGAATTTTTATTTGTGGCAATGTGTTGCACCACAAAGCATCGAGCCTATATGAAGGCTTCAGCAAGGCATCCCTTGACATGACAGACACCACGCCACTTACTGCAAGCAAGGAATGGTTACACAGATTCAAGAATACAGAAGGTCAACCATCTATGTAACAATGCCCATGACACTCCCCTCACTTCAGTTCATCAATTTATCATTTCACATCATCACTGGAGGAAGGGTGAGTATAGTACAGCAGGATATTTTGAGAGAGAGAGAAAAAGACCACATTCATATAACATTTATTACAGTATATTGTTAGAGTCGTTCTATTTATTATTAGTTATTATTACCGATCTTTTTCTGTGCCTAATTTATAAGTTAAATTTTATAAAAAATATATATGTATAGGAAAATAACATAATGCAGATGGTCCCTGACTCATGAGCGTTTGATTTACAATTTTTGGACTTTACAATGGTGTGAAATCTTTCTGTCTTTCACTTTTGTACAGTAATGAATTGACAACATTAGATATTAAATGCTATATTATGAAATAAATTCTGTGTTAGGTGATTTTGTCCAACCATAGGTTAATATAAGTATTCTAAGTACATTTATGGTAGGTTAGCTAAGCTATGGTGTTTGGTAGGTTAGATATATTAAATGCATTTCGACTTATGACATTTTTAACTTATGATAGGTTTATAGGAATATAACCCCATTGTACATCAGGAGTATTTGATATGTAAGATTTGGTACTATCCAAGGTTCAGGCACCAACCGGGGTCTTGAAATGTATCCCCCCCCCAGGCAAGGGGGGACTCTGGTAATACTAAAGTAATGGCATGGGTTTGTGGTCTGATTTAATGTATGACTAGAGTTGAGATAATCCAGAGAAACAACTATGTAGCGCCATCCCTGCATATGTATGTCTCACACTTTTCCAGAAATGGCAAAGAAATTTACACTCATGCTTCTAAGGGTATGTTGAGACCTCATGTTGAGCACGTTTTAAGTCTCATGCTTTATCTTTAACATTTATTGGAATTTAAAAAATAAATTTAAAAGATTAAATGTCTTAAAGTTTTTACTAAACACAGTAAGTCTTAACGTCATTGATAGATTCTTGGAAGCTGTAACTTTAAGCAAAACGCGGTATGGCAAACCTTGAGTAATGCTGTTTTTCAACTTCATTTCATTATAATGTTGATGAGAAAAAAAATAGGTTTCCATATACCTTATTTTGTTTAAAGTCTCAGTTTCTAAGAGACTATTGATGAAGCTAAGTGAGGACTCACTGTACCTAACTTTCCCCATAAAATTGGCTTTGATAATTGCCTACTACTTTAAAATCATTACCATCCTCATGTCATTACCATCACCATCACGATCATTACCATCATCATAGCTGTCTTTTTTTAAGTCCTATTAGGTACTAAGTCATGCACTTTACTTTTATAATACTACATACCAAGTGTGTGTTATTTTACATGTTTTCAATATAAATGTATTTAATTCTAATATTAACATACATAACTGTGTGTTATTTTATATGTTTCCAATATAAATGTATTTAACTCTAATATTAATCTTATGTTATTCATAATTATTTCTTACACTAAAGCCAGATGCTTCATGAAAATACACATAAATAGGCAAATTGCTTTCCTTCCATTGTGAAATTTAAAAAATCAACAGTCAAGATTAAAATAATACAAATAAGTATATGGAATTGGCAACAATTGAGAAATCTGTCCTGTTGAGTACTTGCCATATACCTGAGGAATGCCTGTCTGAACAGTAGATTTTTACAATGCCCTATATCAGTGAAATGCCATCCATACAATGAATTGACAATCTACTTATTTGCGTTGCAAGATGATTAAAATAGCACTTGTAGAAATAAACATCAAGTAGTCTAAACTACTGGCCTTTAATTACTGGTAAAACTTTAAAAATACCAAAGCACAAGAATTAGAACATTGAAAAAATCCAAGAAATCTTTAATCAAATACTTATGAGATATATCTGAGTGTCCAGAAATAAAGATAAATAGGAAAGTATACTCCCACAAGCCTGAGTATTTCTTCCAAATCTTACATCCATTTAAGTTGGCAGGGCATATCAGTGGTTTATTTGGACATTGTCCACATTTGTAAATGAGCATCTTCGTTTTTGTATTTTGGCACAGGACCATGTAAATGATTATACTGGTATATATTTAATGTAGTGGATATAAAACATGGCACAAAGTAGAAGTACCAATTTTAGAAAATCAAAAAAACTCATCAAATAACTTCTCGCAAGTCTTCAACGTTAAGTAGCCTGCAACGCATGGATTGCTGAATACAGCTTCCCAGTTCACATGGCCATGCAATTTCCTTTCCATTCTCCTCACATATCACTTTCTTCCCATCCCTGTAGAGTCTGTCTCTGTGAAAGGACTGAGGCACAGCACAGAGTCAGGTGGAGATTCCACAGGAGGAGGGGGGTCTACCGCCCTCCGCACATCGCTCCAGGAGATGGCATCCTGGTGAAACATGCAGGAGAGAAGACACACAAGCTTCTCTGACATCTTTCATGAAAGATGATGATAATTTTCTTAGACAGAATATTAAAGTCTTTTTACTGTCACTTTAAACTAAAAAGGAAAGTAGAGCTAATATACATAATCAGTTAAATTGTTAAGTAGGCAAATTTTATTTCTCCAAATCCTACATCTTCTTTGATGACAAGCTTCTTTCTTTCTCTTCTGTCACTTCTTTCCCCAGACTGTCTCTGGCCACAGTAAAGTCCAACTTATTTGCTCACATGGGGTTGAACTCAAAGTGAGCAGCCCACACTTAGAATATTCTCTTTGCTCTTTCATTCCCATCAAAATGTACCCACTCGATAAGTTTTTCAGATTGTAGCTACCCAAATGATAATAATACAATTGATGCCAACGTGCCAGAGGTTGAGGCAGAAACTTGGAGCTGCAAGGGAACTTTCAGGGGTAATTAATTCAATCCTTCACTTAAACCTGGAATCATCTGGGTCATTTCACAATTATCATTACAGATTCTGTCCTACCCTATTTCCAGAGACCAAAATTTACTTCATTTTGAGACAACACATCCTATTTTAATATTCCTATACAGGTCTTAGATCTGGAGTGACACAAAATCACTATCTTCATACCCAGAGCCCAGCTCACCCTAGGACATTGACTGCTTCTGATCCACTTCAAGAGACACCCTTACTTCAGGTTTCTGGCTGGGTTTTGAAAATGGGAAGCATCAGCAGGAGATCAGAGGAAGAGTGAGGTCAGGATAAATATTCTTTCTATAGGTGATTGTCAGGAGTACAGTGGTGTCTTCTCATTCAGGTGAGCCTTACTAGACAGTTCCACTTCCTGGTCCCTTCAGGCTCAAGAGTGATGACAACTCTCTGATATCATTATCTCTAGAGTACTATAACAGTCCTCATCTAATCCTTGTTGGGTTGTTTTCTTTCTTTTCTCTTTTTTTTTTTTTGAGACAAGTTCTTGCTCTGTCACCCACACTGGAGTGCAGTGGAGTGATCTTGGCTCATTGCATCCTCAAATTCAAGTTTGAGGCTCAAGTGATCCTCCTGTCTTGACCTCCCAAGTAGCTAGAACTACAAGCAGGTACCATCACACCTGGCTACTTTTTTTTCTTTTTTGGTAGAGACGAGGGTTTTTCTCTGTTGCCCAAGCTGGTCTGGAACTTCTGGTCTCAATTGATCCTCCTGCCTTGGCCTCCCAAAATGCTGAAATTTCAGGCCAGCTTGTTTTCTTCTTAATAATTTTATACAGGTATAATTTTTATAATATAATTTGTTCATTTAAAGTATACAACTTAATGGCTTTTAATATGGTCACAGAGTTGTTCAAACATCACCACAATCCATTGGATCAACCCAAGAAGAATCTACATACCCATTAGCAATCACTCCCTATTTCTTGAAAACCACTCATCCCCAGGCAGCTACTAATCTACTTTCTGTCCTTATAGATTTGGTTGTCTGGATATCCATTTCCTAACAATAGAATCGTGCATTATGTATTCTCTTGTGATTAGCATCTTTCACTAAGCATAATGTTTTCAAGGTTCATCCATGTTGGAGCTTGTATCAATGCACCATTTCTTTTTATTGTCTAATAATATTCCATTGCATGGATATACCACATTTTATTTTTCTGTCAGTGGATGGCTATTTGGTTGTTTCCACTTTTTGACTATCATGTGTATAAGTTTTTGTGTAGACATATGGTTTCCTTTCTCTTGAGGAGATACCTAAGAATGGAGTTGCTGGATCATATGGTAACTCAAAAGGTTTGACCTTTTGAGGAGCCACCAGACTGCTTTTTAAACAGCTGTCCATTTTACATTCCCACCAGCAAAGTACAAAGTGTTCTAAATTCTCCAGATTATCATGAACGCATGTCATTTTCTGCCTTTTTTAAAATTGCAACCATCCTACTGAGTGTGAAGTATTATCATGCCTGAGTCTTACTTTTTAAACCCTGTCTATATTCTTATAGCTACTCCCTTTATTAAATTCTCAAATCATTTCACCGAAAGCCATCATCTGTTTCTTACCAGATGCTGATTGACTCAAAAGCCAATTCTTTTTTAAAGATTGTTTTAAAATCCTCCCCAAGTTTCTCTTTTTCAGGATAAACAACTCCTCTTTGTATGAACTATCATTTTCTAGATTATTTATCCTCTAATTCACCAACTTTAGACATTAAATTGCCAATGTCTTTTAAATTGCTTTACCAGATGTGACTTATATGAACTGAGCAGTATAGATTTCATCAGCTGATATAAATTCTTGGTAATAGACACTTTCTACTATTAATGATGTAAAAGATGATAGCACCTCCAGCTTTAACAGCTCTATCTTACTGTTGACTTATATTAAACATAAAATCAACAAGAACATTTTGAAAATAGAATATTAATTCAAGTATTCTCTACCTGTAATTGACCAATTGACTTTTAAATAGCATGCAGAGTTATTTATCACTATTTAATTTCATCTCACTAAGTTTTGGTCAACACTGAGCCTACCACCAACTTTTTGAACACCAAATGAGACAAAATGAGTTAAAGTACCAAGTACAGGTATGTGCTTTCCAGAAATGGCAAGCAAAATGTTACTTTCTTCAACTTCTTTCTTCCTTCATCAAAGTTCTTAATAAAAATAATTTTAGTTTAATAAGATCCCACTTGTCTATCTTCTCTCTTATGACCTGTGGGTTTCAGGTTTTGTTCAGGAATTGGATGTCAGTTCCGATTTCCATGAGGGTATTTCCTTCTAAGGTTCTCGTGGTTTGAGGTTTTACATTTAGGTCTCTGATCCATTTGGAGTTAACCTTTGTGCATGGGGATAGATAGGGGTCCTGTTTCAATCTTCTGCATGTGGTCAGCCAGTTTTCCCAGCAACATTTACTGAATAGGTTCTCCTCTCCCCAGTGGTAGGTGGTGGGGGCTTTGTCGAAGATGAGTTGGTTGAGAAATTGAGGTTTTGCTTCTGGAATCTCAATTCTATTCCATTGATCTATATGCCTGTTCTTGTACCAATACCAAGCTATTTTGATGATTGTAGTTTTATAGTAAAGTTTGAAGTCTGGTAATGTGATACCACCTGCTTTGTTTTTTTTGCTGAGGATTGTTCTGGTTATTCTTGGATGTTTGTGTTTCCATATGAATTCCTGTGTTGTTTTTTCCAGGTCAGAGAAGAATGTTGCTGGTAAATTTGATGGGTATTGCATTGAATTTGTAGATTGCCTTAGGTAAGATGGACATCTTCACAATGTTGATTCTTCCAATCCATGAACATGGGATATTTTTCCACTTGTTTGTGTCATCTTTGATTTCTTTGAGCAGTGTTTTGCAATTTTCATCGTAAAGGTCTTTCACGTCTCTGGTTAGGAAGATGCCAAGGTATTTTATTTTTTTTTGTGGCTATTGGGAATGGAATTGTGTTTTTTATTTGGGTTTCTGTTTGTTTATTATTGGTGTAGAGAAATGCGATTGTCTTTTGTACATTTATTTTGTATCCTGAGACTTTGCCAAAGGCCTTTATCAATGTAAGGAGGCTTTTGACAGATTCTCTTGGGTTTTCAAGGTACACAATCATATCATCTGCAAAGAGGGATAACTTGACTTCCTCTTTTCCTATTTGGATACCCCTGATTGCCTCCTCTTCTCTGATTGCTCGAGCCAGGACTTCCAATACTATGTTGAACAGGAGGGGTGAGAGTGGGCATCCTTGTCTAGTTCCAGTTTTCAGGGGAATTGGTTCCAAGTTTTGTCCATTTAGGAGTATGCTTGCTGTGGGTTTCTCGTAGATGGCTTTTACTATTTTGAGGTATGTTCCCCGTATGCCTAGATGTTCAAGGCTTTTTATCAAGAAGGGGTGCTGGATTTTATCAAAAGCTTTTTCTGAATCTAATGATATGATCATGTGGTTTTTGTTTTGACATCTGTTGATGAATTTAATTACATTTATGGTTTTACGAATGTTGAACCAGCCTTGCATCCCAGGAATGAAGCCTACTGAGATACCACCTAATTCCAGTCAGAATGGCAATTATCAACAACTCAAAAAATTACAGCTGCTGGAGAGGGTGTGGTGAAAAGGGAACACTTCTACACTGTTGGTGGGAGTGTAAACTAGTGCAACCTCTGTGGAAAGCAGTGTGGCGATTCCTAAAAGCCTTAAAAATCGACCTTCCATATGACCCCACAATCCCCCTACTGGGAATATACCCTGAAGACCTCAAATCACTCTATAAAAAAGATACCTGCACATGTATGTTTATCGCAGCATTGTTCACAATGGCAAGAACCTGGAAACAACCATGCTGCCCATCAAAAGAGGACTGGATTTAAAAAATGTGGTACATATACACGATGGAATACTATGCAGCCATAAAAAAGAACAAAATCATGAATTTCGCAGCAACCTGGATGGAACTAGAGTCTATAATACTGAGTGACCTCTCACAGAAACAAAGATCCAAGTATCACATGTTCTCACTCATATAATGGACCTTGAACATCCAATGTAATACTATAAGAAAATGACTGACGGTACTGGAAACTATGGGGGGGAGGGGGATGGGATTAACAGTCACAAATATCTGTCTGGGGATGGGGAAACACCTCTTATCAACAGGGTGCCTGAATGAAACGTAATTGTGCACCTAACCCTTAACTGCACCCCACAAAATCATAATAAAAAATATTGATTAAAAATAATAATAATAATAATTTTAGAAGTCAGGAGCAGCTTGTGCATATAATCCCGGCTATTTCAGAGTCTGCAGTGGGAGGCCACTTGAGGTCAGGAGTTCAAGACCTAGGCAACATAGTGAGTCAATAATAATAATAATAATAATAATAGCAATAATAATATAAATCATCATCCAATGAATTGAAAGTTTGGTACCTGACTATAGACTTCTCTTTAGATTGATTATAATATGCTAACCTAGCTTCTTTAAATACAATTCTTCAACTATTAATCAATATTTCTGCACTGTCAACTAAATCAATTTCATTCCTAAATCATCAGAATGTCATGGTATATTATAAAGCTTTCCTTTATAAATCATGATGATATCTGATAGTAGAGTAACCCTATTAAAAGAGGTAAGCTAATTTTGCATGATTTGATCCTTGAGAACACATACTGATTTCTGTTAAACACAACTTTTTTTCTAAGTGTTCAGAAATAATCCACATAATAACACAATCTAGGATTTTACTAATTCTTTACAAGATAACATTTAAAAATATAAACGTTTCCTTTGTTTTACATTCAAGGTAGAATTTACTCATCCTGAGTTTCCTGACACTTCTTTTCTGCTAAAGATTATTTCAAATGTTACCAACAGTAGGTCTTCAAAAACAACTTCAAGTTAGTAACCATCTCACCCCATTCTATATCCCTCCCCAAATGCCTGTGAGTTAACTTTGGGTGCGCTCAACTTCACACATGAAATCAAAGCACCCAAGTCCTACCCTTGACTGTCTTCTTCTCCTCATCTCTCACACTCAGAACTATTCAAAACATATGAAATGTATACCCTCTGACCACGTCTCATCTACTCCATTCCTGTCACTCTAGTGCAAGCCAAAATCCCCTCTCTCTGGGCTCCTGCATGGTCTCTTCACCAATCTCCGTTTCTCCTGTTGTCCCGCGCGATGTCTGCTCTCCACACAGTAGCCACAATAAGCTTTATAAAATGTGCATCTGACCAAGTCACCCCCCACTTACAACCGGCTTCCTACTACACTTAAGATTAAAATACAACTGATTCGACTCTGCCTCCCTCTCCACTTTCATCTCCCGTATGCTTCCCCCACCACCGTTATTTTAACTACCCTGCTTTCTTGCTGTTCTTGGAAGTTAACAAGCTCAGTGTCTCTTCTGAGTCTTTATCTTTGCCATTTCCTCTCCTGAAAGTCTCCCCACAGATCTTCACACGACTTGCCTCTTATCATTCAAGTCTCAGATATCATCTCCTCAAAGAACTTTCCTTGACCTCGTTGTCTAAACTGACACCCCCAACCTCACTCCTTACCAGCCTTTATTTTCCTTCATTTGATTCATCTCTATCTTGACCTATTGCATATTTATTGTCTT
The DNA here is from genome assembly GCA_027257055.1 of Cephalopachus bancanus. Lineage (NCBI taxonomy): Eukaryota > Metazoa > Chordata > Mammalia > Primates > Tarsiidae > Cephalopachus > Cephalopachus bancanus. Next base: position 6,547,981 of record JAPVLO010000009.1, on the reverse strand, counting down.
ATTTCTTCTATCTTTACCCCTAGAATCGAAACTCTTTCAGAGCAGGGGTTTTTCTCTATTTTGTTTATCAGAATATTTTTGGCAGCTATAATAATATTGAATACAGAGTGGGCACTCAAAAAAAATTTTTTTAAATGAATGTATGAGTACCCCAAAGGAACAAATCTAATAATATAAATTCTGATTTGGTTATGACAGGGAGAAATATGTAGGGCTGAGGACAGTTTGGGCAAGTCCTCCAGTCACACTGGGCCTTACTTAGGGCCCCCATGTGAGTGTCTAGAGTCTTCATTCACTAACTACATCAGTCAACAGATCAACAGTGCAGTCTGAACCCTCAGTTATCAAATGATGGCAGCCTATGAGAGCCTTCAATCTTGAGTGTGAGGGTAAAAATATTTTTTTTCTACCTCAACCACCACTCTTCCAATTATAATAAATGAATAAAGTAGATTGAAGCTAAGGAAAAATACGGCAAAATTAGAAGCTGGCAAAAAACAAACCCACTGCCTGGGGCAGCCTGGGGCTGATGGATGATGACAGCTAACAGACAAATCCCGTTCCTTATTCTAAGTTCTGTCTACCAAACAAATTAGCAAGCTCATCAATAACTGCACGGCATCTACCTTCTGCAGCAACAGCTGCTGCAAAATCATGATGCTGACTTTTGGGGTTGTGGTCTTGCCATTGGGACACAATTACAGGCCAGTCAGGGTCGGAAATCACAGAATGACAACTCAATATTACAAGAGAGGGTTTTTGCAAGGGCTTGGTGGATCTTCTTCAGGATCTTCTGTAGTAAATCTACCACCCAACCCCAAACAACTAGGTATTTGAATAATAAGATATGTAAAGTTGATTCTTGTGCTAGTCATTTGCTGTGAAAACTTAACAATAAAAAAATTAAGTGATTATGAAGAAACTTATAAAATGTATAATACTATAAATGAGCTATGTTTAAAACATGGTCCTTGTCAATGAAAACTAGTGCTCAGTGTGGAAATACCAAAGAAATGGTAAAACTTTTCTGTTCTTTAAAAAATGATAACATAACACTATCTTCCATTTGAGCATGAAAGAAACTTTGCTTCCCATATTCAAAGAAGAGGGAAAAGTTAAGACCAAATACAACATATACAATACAGCAAAGACAATATCTCTCTCTCCAAAAATTTGAAATAACAATAGCAAAGGAGAAAAGAAAGATTTTTATGATTAATTTTACATAGATCAGTCTATATAAACCAAAATAAGGATGGCAAAATATTAGTAAAACACGCTGCAGTGGGAAAAAAAAACTATGAGTGGCTTAATGATACACAATGGTATTCAGAACTGAGACCTGACCACACTGTTAATTAATTAGGGGAAAGATGACAGAAAAAAATGGAAGAGACTGAGTAGACTGCCTGGGTCTATTTTGGACATTTTCTCTTTAGAATCCTGAAATTCTTCAGTGTGAGTTTTATCACAACAAGGAAAGCACTGCATCTCTCTCTGGCTAATCATGCCCCATTCATACAAAGAGGCACAAGGCAGCAGGACCACGCCACAAGAAGGCAATCTCACCCTCACCTGAGAAGGAAAAAGAGAAGATGGTCAAGAACCTCACTGTAGCAGAAGAGAAGTCAAGACGTAGGACAGAGAAGTGCCAAGTACATATTGGTTGCCTAATAGCCCTCGGTAAATCTTACAGATTTTAGTCATCTGTGCAGAGGCTGCCTCTTAAGCTTAATTTGTGCAGAAGCCTCATCACCACTGGTGTTGTATTCCCAGCTGACATTTGCTGACCACTCAGATCAAGCTGAAGGAGGAGCCGACTTTGCCCTTTGAGGCAGTCTCACAGGAAAGGTGTGGTGATTCCCACCTATCCTCTGCTTTAAGCATTGGGTACCTGTCTTATAAAGGCGCTTACCAAGTTGTACAAGTACTATTTGTACAAGTGTCTATATCCCTATCTGACTGGGAGGAAATGTGTTTAATTCTTTCGCAGCAAACCTAGAATAATGCTTGAAAGAGTTGATCAATGTTCAACAAGTGGTGAGAAAAAAAGGTTGTCTTCTTGCTCATATTCCCCTTAAGTTAAAAAGAAGATGAAAACACAGTAGAAAGGTGTTATTTCAAACAACAAAAATGGTATTTTTTTTTTACAATCATGATATTCTTATTGACTTTCTGCAATAAAAAGAACTCTAACTTCTTTTTTATCTTTTTTTTTTTTCAAATTATGATAAAGCTTTTAACTAGAAGGCAGGCTTCAAGAGGCCAGAGACAATTTGTCTCCCAGAACACAATGTTTGATGATCTCATAGATTCTCAGTAAATGGCTGTTGATTAATGAGTATTCTATGAAGACCAGCTAGATATTGATGATTCTCCTGTTTTTCTTCCCATCACTTATTATACCTTTCTTAGAAAAATAACTTGTTTTAAAAATCAGTCCTCTTCTTCTTCCATGAATAAGAACTTTATTTAAAATATACCACCACAGGGGAATTCACTCAGGTACAGAATCTGGAGGAAAAAGGTGGATAACACAGACCTGTATAAAAGAGAGCTACCATTTTGCCAGCAGCCTTAAGTCTCTGGAACACAGAAACTACGAATCAGTGTCTGGTATAAGCCTTCTAGAAGGCCCAACCAAGGAAAATTTTAAGAGAACAACCATTTTAGAAATGAGAGCATAAGTGGTGATTTGATGGAATTAGAAGTAATTGAGCGAAAATAAACATATTAGTTCCCTATTGCTCTCTGTATTGCTGTGTGGCTTCAAACATATGAGCAACTTCTCTGAGCCTTGATTTCCTTATTTACAAAGCTGGTGGAAAACTCACTGGATTCTATTAACTGGCAATAATTCTAATAGAACTAAGTTAAATATTTCTATATTTTGTGATTTTTAAAATTCCCAGAAGTTGCCAGCACAATGAAAATACTCAATATGATAGCACTCTCCTCATGAAAATAAACCACTAATAATGCATACTCAGGATTTATATCTGCCTTAATATCAATTCTAGGGTGCTGGAAATAAATAACTTAAGTGTGTTATTTTGTGGACCCTGACAGGCTGGTGCCTTGTCACACCCCTGCTTCTAATCTTCCAGAACTCTCCAGCTGAAAACCACTTTCAAACCTGGATTTCCTGGGCACTGCTAGCAGTGACATCAAAGCCCTCGGTTCAAGGGTCACACGTTCTCCCCCACTCCCCTGACATCTCTGTCTGGCCTGCCCTTACAGAAAGGAATGCCCTCTTTATCTCTAAGAAGTGCATGCTGCTATGAGAAGGAGTCTGAGGAGGGAGGTTATTGGTTGCAATTGTTTGAAAGATTCTAATAATTGCAGCTAGGGATCCATCCTCTCGTGTCACATAAGTTGGAAAATGGGTCAGACATAATGCATTTGGTTAAGTGTCTAAACTGAAAAGGTGCTATTTTATTTTAAATGGCATAGTCTTTACAAAGGCTAAGGTTACTGGTGCAATGCTCTCTCATTTTAAAACGTATCAGGGACATGCCCTCTGAGGGTCAGGCTTTCATTTGCTGATGTTAATTCTCAGCTGCCTGTTCCTCGTCCTTCATTGTACCCTATGTCTTAGCTGGGCACGCTCCTGATTCCCTGTTATATCCAGACGGTCCATGTAAATAGTGTTTATGTTAAGGAAGTCATGTTCAGTGTGACTGGAGCACACAGAAACTGATGTTGTTGTCACTTTAGATTAAGCTCTTATTTTAGTAAAGGAGGCAATTGGAGCAGGCAGCTGAGTGGCCGAATGAAATATTCAGCTCATTTTATTTAGAGCTGCCCGGTTTCCATTGTTCATGCTGGCATGGCTGGTTAACCCCGTTGGAGCCGTAGGGCAGCAGCTCCCGCTAGCTCTTGCATCCACTCACGTCGACACTTTGTAAATCATCCATCAACACACCTAGAATTAATCCACTGAATCTTGTGGGAACAGGGATCCTTGCATGCATCTCTGTGATTATCTCCTGTCTATTTTTGTGCCCCCGAAGAGGGGGTTGTCTGTATGTGTATAGTCTATGCCTAAATCGTTTATTTAGAAGATAGGTGGGCGCAAAGATGCTTAGGTCAGAGTTTTTTTGTGTGTGGCTGCCATAATGTTAACATGCAAAATGTGTCTGCCAAAGGAAGATGTTGGGCTTAATTTCTTGAAACATTTTAAGTACTGTTCTGTAACAAGAAGTTCTTTCAAACATGGGTTAAGGACCATCATCCCATAACCAACCAACCAAAGTATAAAATGACACAAATTTTTGTTTAAAACTCAACTGTTTATAAAGACTTATGTTTAGAGAGCTTCATTAGGGCTTTGCCACCTTCCTGGAAGTGCCATTGACCTATTGTATGCTGATCACTTTTCGGAATTTGTGGCACCTGTTCAGAAAATCTCCTGCCATTTCAATATCATAATCTAATAAAAATCAAAAAAGAAATCTCCTGACTTCTAAGGTTGGCTTGCTTGTTTGCTTCCTTTCTTTCTTTTTCTTCCTTTTATTCTGAAAGTCAAACCAGGAAAAGTGATTAAGGAAAATGATAAAGTAAATGTTATTTCTATATATCAAGTCCCTGGGTAAATGGAAGACTTTTGACAGTTTTCCACCCATAAGAAAATGCCTTGTAGCAAGAATCTTACACCTTAAGACCCTGAAGAGGTAGAAATTATACTAAGTTACAATTAACAGCAGGTATTATTTAATGTCCATATAAAGTGCCAGTCATCACAGAATAATAATAATTATTTGTTATGTAAATTTACTCAACTCCAAACATAATAATGATAAGTATATATCAGACTCTGTGCTAGGATAAAAGTGACCCTTACTTTCATGATGTTTAAATATCTAATCAGTATTTATTCTGTGAATCCAGATTTTGTTATGAGGGCCCAAAGCTTATACTGTTTTCAAAAGAGAATACACATTATAAATGTAAATTTAATGTGAAAGTAAATATTTATTTGACATGAAAAACAATCCAAACTTTAAAATGCTGAGAAGTGTCACAAACATCACTAATTCCAAATATATACATACATGTATATATATTCATATCAATTAGCTCCCTGACCACATCTCTATAATGCTTTTTCCCCTACAGTTATTGGCTGTGTACTCTTTGACTGCCTCTTCATAAACATCATTTTTTATAGAGAGAACAGAAAAATAATTAATTCTTTTATCTAATATGTTTAATCAAAATGTGTTTTTAACTATTCATCACTGGCATTCAGAAAACATGCAATGCACATACATAGTGGTACTTGTGTTTATATTACTGTTACAGGTTGGTGCCCTAAAACACAGAAACTTTGAGAAATTTTAATTGTGTAAAATCTATCAAAAAAGGAAAAAAAAATACATGATGCATCAATAATAGTTAAACTGCATTAGTCATTAAATTCCTAACAGAGAAGACATTTTATTTTGCCCAGCATAAATAAAACCCACATGCTCTGCTGATAATATTACACCTGTAGTTTAACAGACTTTGTACAGAGTAGCTCTGGCTCTGTCTATTTCAAACTGAGTTTCTTTCCCACCACCCATCTCCAAGCAAGAGGGACCATTGCTGTGGGACACAGGTAATTTGACCTCCACATCTATGTGTCACAGTGCTCCAGGGAGTCGGCAAGGTGAACAATTGCCAACAGTTTCACTATACATGAAAGTGTTTGCAAACAACCCAAAGAGATACCACTTAATTTAAAATCACTGCATCCCCAATTTGTCATCCCCTTTAGCAGACCCCCAGCAGAAACAGCCATTGTCTTTCCAATGCCATCCCAAAACAGAATAGTTAATGAAATGGAGGCTGAAATAGAAGCTCTAGTCTTAAATAATTGCAGTTAAAAGAGCTTTCTTTTTCAAATTTTACAAAAAAGCACATGACCATCTGAACACACTGCCTAGAGCTTCTCCCCAGACCTGGACAAATAGGAGCGAAGGGTCTGAAGCTTAGTTTGACCTCTTGTGAAATAATGTATTCCTTTTCTGGTTGGGCACACTGTTAAAAAGAGTAAATATCAGAAATTTATCAATAATTGTGATATAAAGATCTACTAAAGGAAATTTATTTCAAGACAGAGATCCTGATTGATGATTAACAAGAAGTTGGACAATTCAGTGAAAAATATAAAAGAATTAATATTTATGGCAATTTTTTGGAATTATAAAACTATAAGTATGAATTTTCTAAAAATACAAAGAACTTCCACATCTCAAATATAAACAAAATGTGGAATATACAAATGAAAAAATTGCCACATATTTTTAACAGTTAAAATAGATATTTGTTGAGACAGGCATACATAAGTGGTTTATGTGAACTGACCCTGGCAGGAAAGGTAGGGCAGTATTATGCATTTAGAACCTTGCTTTCCAAAGAACCTATGGAAATAAACAAGAGAAGGAACTGATTCCAATATTATTTTGACGGAATTTTCTCTTGTGGTGACTCTAAACAGCATACAAAGTGCAACCTAAAAACACATTATCTAAAAAGTACATGAAGCATATGCTTGCTGTATATACAAGTATAGCACATTTCTCCATCAAACAAAATAGAAAATTAAAATATTCTATGTAGCAGTAATGCGAGGACTGTTTGCTATATTATTTAAAATAAGGTTTTCATATTGAGTTCATTCTATTTTAATGATCTCTCATTATGCATTAGAAAGACATCCATATTGACTAAAAAGATAAAACATAAACTCCAATCCAACCATTAGTCTAATAAAATCTAGTCCATAATACAGTATACTCTTGAAAGTAGCTAAACTTACTCAAGTTTTAATAGACTTCCCAAGCCATTCATTAAGAGTTTAAAGGGAAAATTGGTCTTAGATTTAGGATTCAAATTTCAGTTGAAACTTTCGAGATAAATGGCCCAATCTCTGAAGTGGGTGAAATCACTAAAAAGCTAATTAACTTTTAAAAGTTTTCATATCTGTCCATTTTCTCTTCTTTCTCCTTCTTTTCTTTCTTGAACCCATAGGAACTGAATGGCCTTTGCCACAAAAACCATTAGCAAATGAAATATATTTATAAAAGATATTTCAAGATATCGAGTTGGTGAAGGAGGGCAGGGGAAAAATTTGAACTTTTAGGAAAGTTATTGAGCAACAACCACATTAAAGCAAAAACATAAACCCCCAAAAGTTAGCAGAAGCAAAAGGTAATGAACAGAACCGATTCAGTAGACAAAGTCAGCTACAGGGAACATTCCAAATCATTCCAATACATACACCAAGAGACCCGATTTGGACCTACCAACTTTCCTGTTTCACGTCTCAGGTCCTTTTATCTAAAAAGATAAAATGCTTCAAAGGTAATAGCGCTGCCATCCCAGATAGATCCTGCATTCCATTAGCAACACATCTCATACTCCAAACAAATAACATACGCACACACAATTTTGCTGAATGCTTTTGCAAGTTATAGATGCCAAATATATTCAAATAAAGTATGCAACAGAGCTGAAACTTATTACCCAACAAAATATTTAAACAAAGCCTAATGAGCAAATGACTTCATAAAGGTCACTGTCTAAAACAAGGGTTGGAATGATATGTAGCCTATGGTCCAGATCCACCTCATCCCCTGTGAAATAAGAATGATTTTTAGCAGAGGAATATTTGCAATCAATTTGATGAGACAGACATTAACTTTGAATTCCCAGTTTAGCAAAATGTCCCCCTTCTAAAAATTCAATTTTTCTCATTAGCACAGTTAAAGTAAAAAATGTGCTCAATTATTATATTTTGAATGGTCAATAAAAATCTGTGCAAATTATTTTTCTTTCTTAAAGTACTTATATAATATCCTTAAATTTGCCTCCTAGCCTACAAAGCCTAAAATATCTACTCTCTAACCCTTTTCAAAAAAAGTTTGCTGACACCTGGTCTAAAACAATCTAATCTGCAAAATTGTTTTAGCCCCACCTATTTCTAGCTTTTATAATATATGTATGTATGCATTTAGAGTGTATAACATAACTACTTACATAAAAGATTTACAACTACCTCCTAATGCTTCCTAAATCACCACCAAGAAAAGACCACAATAACTACCCCCTGAAAATAGATTCTTATGGAGAGTTCACAGTAATGGATGGTATTTATCTCACTTCAGAGCAAATAAGAAGGAGGTGCTGCTTTTACCCAATAATTCAGTTTGAAAAAATTAAAGTTATAATGCCTAATGAGAGTGGGAGCATGGACAAGAAAACCCATTTCCACATTGACTGTAGCAGTGTTAAATGGCCCAATTTATCTGGAAGCAATCTTGTAACAGATAACAAAATCCATTAAAATATGTATACACTTTGATGCAGTAAATCTACTTTTCTGTAAATCTAAAGATATGAAAACACACACAAAGTTATTCAATAAAATGTTATTTCAGTAGTGACCTGTCCCTACCATTTTCCCCCATTAATTGCCTTACCACTCAAGTCATAGAAGTCAGAAATCTTGCCACTGTCCTTTCCCTCACACCAGCATAGCCAATCATCTCTCCTTCTTAGTCTTCCATACTTCTTTCCTTATCTTTGCAACTACTAGCATGTTTTAAAAACTTGTCATTTCTCTTCTGGATTATTGCGGTATCACTTTAAGGCTGGATCTGCATTTGTGAAGACCCTAAAGTTTATACAACTTGGGAGCCCTTCTAGAGAGAAAAAATGAAAAATTGTGAATACAAAATTTGGGTCAGCATGCCATGGAAACATGATGGAGGAGGAACACTATTGAAAAAGAAAGCAGCCGGGCTCAGTGGCTCAGCCTGTAATCCCGCGCCTTTGGGAGGCTGAGGTGAGTGGATTGCCTGAGCCCGCGGGTTCGAGACCCGCCTGGGTAGCGAGACCTCATCTCTACAATAAATCAAAAAATCAGCCGGCGTGCTAGCGCATGCCTGTAGTTCCGGCTACTCGGAAGGCTGAGGCGGAAAGATCGCCGGAGCCCAGCAGGTCGAGGCTGCGGTGGCCGGGAGCGGCCACTGCACTCCAGTCTGGGCGACAGAGTGAGACTCCAACTCAAAAAAAAAAAAAGAAAAAGAAAGCACTCAAACTGGTCAAAGTTAAAAATGTTTATTTTGCAACATGTATAAAAACATATGACCATGAGAACACATTTTAGGGTCCCTACCACAATATTGCTAGGGACCCACACAAGCTTCATTCATTTAAGCTTTATTTCAGCTTCTTGGTATATCTAGCTCCTTACCAATCTCTTAGCTTCTAAAATTTGTAATTTCTAAGTCATCCATCCAATCACGGCTGGATTAAGTTTTAACTCTCCTGACATGGGCAGGGGCTTCTCCTTCAGTGACCCATTCTCCACTCAGTAACTGATTAATTTTTCTAAAATGACATTCTAAACATATTCCTTCCCCACTTAAAAACTTTTCTTGCCAATCGGAAAACTAGCACAAATACTTCCACGATATCACTCCCACCTGCTTATCCAATCTCATCCTCTGTTATTCCAGACGTGCTGCATTATTTACTGTTCCTCGTAAAGTTATTTCCAACCCCCCGTACCTTAGCAAATGTTCTTTCCTCTAACTAAAATGTATTTTCTCCTTTTTTCTGGCTAATGTATTTCTACCCAAGTTTCTATTTCAACTTCCCTTTTAAAGCATTCCTGACCTGACACTAGAGTCGACAGCTACCTCTCTGGACACTTTCCTCCAGTATTGCATTATTCCCTATAAAAGGACTCATTCTATTTTCTCTTATAAATTAAATGCTCCTGACGGGCAGAAACTTTGTCCTAGGCGTCTCTATTCCTATATGCTTGCATTGAGTAGGTGCTCAGTCATCTTTAGCTGAATGAACGAATGAATGAAAAAAGAGCAGAAGCAAATATACTAAAAGGCTAGTTTTGTAGCTTTCAGATATTCTACGGTTAGCAATATTTTAACACTCGTTTTAAAATATTTTTATGTGGCTGTATTTATTTTATAATGGGAAAATTTAATTTAGAATAAAATATTTATTTGAGGCTTACTCTAATTTTCATTAGATCTGCTACCCAATTCTCTTAAAACCCTACACACCTGTGCCAAGGTTATTTACGTGGCCAACAATCTACTTTACTTGAAATCATGGTTAGATCCCTATACACAATTAGCTAAATAAATATCATTAGTGCAGCTTCATTAAAGTGTATTTTTCTTAAATACTTCTCAGCACACATATTTCTCAGTGAGTAAGCATCTATTAGAGTTTTGGCAAGAAAAATCTTATCAAGGACTTATTTCTGTAGGTATGTACTCCAGGTCTTAACTGAAAGAAATAATAAAAAATTTTTGCCATCTGGAATAAAGCAGTGACAAATACTACAAGACTCAAATTATGTTCATATGCATAAAGCCATGTTTCCAAATCACTATAATAATTCCTATCTCCCACCTAGGATGCACTAAAGAATTGTTTTTAAAAGGAAAATATCAAAACAATCTGATAAGTCTCCTAAATATAATCCCAATTGAAACTGAACATATTTTATCCTTTTTTAGTTAAGCTATCATTATCATTATCCAGTAAATGCCTGCAGGAACTTTATAGCAAAGTTTACCCTTTTTCTTTTGCATGATTTAAATGTTGTTTTATTACACATTGTTTAAATATGCCCTACGTGAAGCTGGCCACACACACAGCATATTTAGATAGGAAAATAGGTCAAAAGCACCAAAAATGCAAACCACAAGCCATAGGAATAATGCTACCCAATGAAAGTTGATACTATTTCAGTAGCCTCAGAAATATTTGAACCTCAACATAATCTATACCTTGAGTTCAGGCAGAAATTCATTTTCTAGCCAATGGTATGATAGTGTTTTATTGGACCTCTCCACAGACATGTTCCTTTATCTCCTCTGTGCAAGGCTTGTTGTTTTGAGTTCACATGATAGTATAACCTATGTCTAACTAAGAGCTTTGTATTGGATGGAACCATGCCTCTACTAGCCTGGTTTGATTGTTACAGCATTCTCCTTGATGCACAAGCCTGCATGTAGTAGCTATCTGAGACAAAGTGTAGTATGTACATATATTGCAGAAAGAATGTGCACTATAAAGTCACACAGTCATGGTCTAGAATCTCTGCACAGGCACTTCAAGGTCTGTGTGACTTTGAAATAATTGAGCTACTTTGAACCCTGGTGTTACGGGTTGAATTGTGCCTCCCCTCCCCCAATTCAAATGTTGAAGCCCTAACCCCAGTATCTCAGAATGTGACCTTATTTAGAAATATGGTCTTTGTGGATGTAATTAGTTAAGATGAGGTCATTAGTGTGGGCCCTAATCCAATATAACGGGTGTCCTTACAAAAAGGGGAAATTTGGACATAGAGACAAACGTGCATAGAAAAAAAAAGGATATAAACAGACAGAGAAAATAGCCACCGACAAGCCAAGGAGAGGGGCCTGACATGGATTCTTCCCTCACAGACCTCAGAAGGAGCCAATCTTGCTTGGCTTGATTTTGAACTTTTATCCTCCAGAACTGTGAGACAATGCACTTCTATTGTTTATGTCACCCTGTTTGTGCCACTTTGTGCAGGAGCCCTAGCAAACTAATACATCTGGTTGCCTAAAATGTCAAATCCTTAATATAAAAAGTGCAGTGCCAGTATGAAGATTAAAAATCATATGGTAGGTACGGGAAAGAGGACAGACGATTTTTGGTTTTATCAAGTGGATGATATATTATTTGAAATATTTACCTCATTTCCTTGAATCTTCCTTCTTTCCTCATTCAGTCAACAAAGAAGTTACACTCAGCATTCTCACCATCAGAAAACTTGGCAGGGCAGGAAGCATGGGGCATTGGGGAGTGGCAATTAATAGGTTTTGAGGTTCAAGAGCCTAATGCCCTGGGGAAATTGGAATGATTCTCATGCATAGAACATAGGCTTAGAAGAGACCTACCTATGTATAAATTAAGAAAGCAGGAGATGTAGACCCCTCCGACAATAAGGCAGTCAGGGGATATGTAGACATTGGTGAACCCAGGAACAAGATGGAAGTGGATGATTGCACCCTATCATGTCTCCACCCCCATACTCCACTGTAGGGGTGAAATGACCAGATGTGAGATTGGAAGATTCAACTGAGGTACCTTCATAAAACAGTATGAAATTCCAAAGTAAACAACCAGATCAAAAGCTATTTTTTTTTTGAGTTGGAGTCTTACTCTGTTGCCCAGGCTGGAGTGCAGTGGCATGCTCACAGCCACCATAGCCTTGACCTGCTGGGCTCTGGCGATTCCTCCACCTCAGCCTTCCAAATAGCCGGAACTACAGGCACACTCTACCACACCTGGCTAATTTTTTTTGAAAATCTAGATTTTTAAGGAAAATTAAGAACTAGTTGGTTGGCTCTAAAACCCTACAGGTAGTTGCAAAAGATCAAAAGAATGGAGATGAAGAGAAGCTTAAGAAGAAGGTCTTGGATAGAGTTGCTGTGTGATGCCAAGTCCTACCTTCCTCCAAGAGAGAGGAACAGAAGGAGCTACCTTTCCCAGAAGTCTTTAGAGAGGCTTCAAAGGAACAATTTAGAGGATCTGGATGTATCTTCTAGAATTTGGGAGATCCAAAGGACTTCAGATTGGATCCTCCTCTGATAATCTGGAGGGCAAGAGAGTTGGACTAGGAACATCTCTGGAACCCAAGAAGTTCCTGTGCCCTCTTCTGCCCATAAAAATTCATGAGATGTGTGTTTTCATGGTGCAGGTGTGGGCCACGTGTGAATCAGTCTGAAGCCCAGGAAGACCACCTGGAAGTATTCACGAGACACCAAATGAGAGTCCAGGAGGTATGGATATCTGAAAATCAGGCATTGAGTGGAGAATAGGTCACTGAAGGAAAAGCCCAGCCCAAGTCAGGAGCGTTGAAGCAGGATGGGTCCATCGGGGAGCCACCAAAAGTGGCCAAGTGAGAGTCAGTGTTAAACATCTGCTTGGCCCAGGAAGCACAAAGCCAAATTAACATGCATCAGTCCAACGAGATACATCACTAAGCTATTTTTGCCCCTCTTCTTTCCCATGCTCCAACCCCTTAGTGTTCAGCAACAGCAACTAGGAAGTGAGGTAAGCAGTGAAAGATGAAGAGAGAAAGAAAACCATATACCTTTTGCCACTGCAATAGTCCAACTCAAAAGTAGGCCCAGAGCGGGGAGGGCAGGTCACTTGGTATTAAATAAACTTTGAACCTAGATTATGGTCTGATATTGGATATAATTGTTTCTGAATAGAGATTATGTCTGAGATGTAAAATGTCAAGAGAATTTTTTTTTTAATAAAGAAGTGAACTTATAAAGTATGGAGTCTACCTGAGACCTAAATTTTGCCAAAGGGCAAGGGGATACCTGCCACACTCCTCCAATGCATTTCAAAGAAACATCAAGAAACAAAAAATAAATTGTGTTTTGACTGATCTCCTAAACTGTGCTTGTTGAAAGTACTGTTACCAAAAGAAACCCTAAATATGTTGGGGGGAGTGAAGGGTGGTGGGGAAAGAACCTTCTTTCTTGGGTGGAGTCTGGACCTCAGAAATGGCTGGGTGGTGTGTCCAGGTAGATGGACCTAACTGGCCTTGCCAAGGACCTCATGCCATAGCATGACACAGAAGCCATAGACAAGAGTGGCAATGTAAAAAACAAAGAGCTTGTTAACAACCCAGAAAGTTCCCTCTGACTCAGCAGGAGCAATAACATGCCTCTGTGTTCCCAGTAGGTACCTATAAGAAGCTAGGAAGACAGCAGAAGATCCTCAAAGATAGATCAAGGGTGCACCTTAGCAGTGATCCACACGCCCTGACAAAGGATGGGAAGACGGATGGGACTAATGGAGAAATGGCAGTCAAGGAACTGGGAATCCACTGGTCACAGACTTGGTACCTCAAAACCCCATTCAGAACTTAGATGCAATCTCAGACTGCTCCCAAATGGTGGAGTGGAAGGTGCAAATGTAACTCCAAATTAGCTATTGAAGAATAAAGAAAGTTAAATTTCTTGCACTCATAGACAAGAGTCGTACCTGCCACATTTGGGGAGGCTTGTCCAAGACTTCTAAGGATCCTCTTGAAGTGTGTCTTTGTGCCTCGGACTGGTTAAAAAGCCTAGAAGAGAATTACAGTCAAGTCATTGAGAGGTAGATTTGTGGTGTGAGGAGATGGGGTAGACTCTTTGAAGCCTTAGCTCTTTGGGGATGTACCAGTGGGTTGTGAGAAATTAAGTGTGACAGAATGCCACACATTTACTACTGCAGAACCCTTAAAACCTTAAAATCCCACCTAAACAGATGTGGCGTGGTCAGCAGAAAGAATGAAAATAGAGTGGCTAGGCCTGTTTGGTTTGTTTATGAAATAAAATACTCCAAGTCTCAATATATAGAAAAGAGGAAGCATAGCAGGAAATTTTAAGGTTTCTATCCAGGACTTGGAATTTTAAAAGCATCAAATCTGTTTCTGATGAAAGAAGAAAAAAATAAATCCAAGGAAGGGAATAGATTGTGACAGGTATGGTACTGTAGATAGATTGCTCAAGGAGAAACCTCTTTGATAAGGAGACACTTGAGTAGAAACGTGGAAGAAGCGAATGAACAAGCCTGATGAAAAAGTTTCCAGGTAGAGGGGATAGTATGTGCAAAGGCCCTGTGATTAGAGCTTGCTAGGCCTGTCTAGAAACAGCAAAAAAACATTCTGTGGCTGCCATATGACATGTGAGAGGAGAGAGGACATGAATGAGTTGGAAGAGGCCAAGGGAAGGCTTCACATTTTAATCTAGAAGCCTTCAGAGGAAATTTTGTGGGGTTTTTTTATTAAGCATTTTAGTTTGAGAACATTGTAGATTCACATGCAGTTATGAGATAATTGTAGATTCACAAGCAGTTGCAAGATAATTGTAGATTTGCATGTAGTTATAAGAAATGATACACAAAAAACTTATAAAGGGAAATGGTTGTCTAGGTTTAAGCAATTATGAAAAAGAATGATGTTTTTTGAAGTGGCATATCAAGCATTTAATAAAATGAGTATGAAATTTCTTCTTCATAAATTGTATTGAAGAAATCAATGGCAATTAAAAACTAATCTTAAAATCTTACAAATAAAGGAAAAAATCAAAATGACTAAAAAAGAAAGAAAAGAAATAATACAGAGAGATCCTATGTACCCTTTACACAGTGTCTCTCAATGGTAACAGCTTTCAAAACTGTAGTACAATATCACAACCAAGATACTGACATTGGCAGTTAGACTACAGAACATTTCTATCACCCCCAAAATCCTTAATGCTGCCTTTTTAGAGCCATACTTGTCTCTGTTCCAGCCACCGCCCTTAATCCCCATAAACCACTGATCTATTCATAGTTTCTATAATTTTGTCACTTTAAAAGTATTGTATAAATGAAACCACATACTCAATGTAATTTACTAAAGATTCGTCTAGGTTAGTGTGTGTATCAACAGTTTGTTTTCATTTCTAAAGAGTGTTCCATGGTACAGATTCTTTAGCCACTCATGCACTGAAGGACACTGAGTTGTTTCAAGTTTAAGGTTATTTTGAATAAAGCTGCTATTAACATTTATATATAGGTTTTTGTGTGAACATAAGTTTTTCTTTCTCTGGGATAAATGTCCAGGGCACATTGCTAGGTTATATGGCGGTTGAATGTGAAGTGCTTTTGTTTTTATTATTATTGTTTGGTCTTTCTTTTTTTCTGAAACCTACCAAACTGTTCTGCAGATTTTATAATCCCACCAGCAATGTCTGATTGAGTCAATTTCTGTACATCCTTGTCAGCATTTGTTGTTGTAAATACTTTTTATTTTAGGCACTCTGCATTCTCTAACAATTAATGATGCTGTATACCTTTTCATGTGCTTAGTTGTGATCTGTATATCCTCTTTCAAGAAGTGTTTCTTTACGTATTCTGTGCATTTTCTAATGGGATTGTTTCTTTTTTACTGTAGAGTTTTGACAGTTTATATTCTTGATATCAGCTCTTTATCAGATATATGGTTTGCAAACATTTCCAGTCTGTAGTATATCTTTTCACCCTCTCAACAGGTTCTTTCTCATAATAACATTTTTAATCTTGACGAAGTCAAAAAGTTAGATTTATACCTAAGTATTTCATTTTTTCAAGTGTACTGTAAATAGCACTGTATTTTTAATTTTGATGTTCAGATATTCTTTGCTAGTATATACAAATATAACTGATTCTTGTATGTTTATTGTATATCCTGCTACCTTACCTACACATTAGTTTGGAGAGTTTTGTTTGTTTGTATGCTTTTATTTTTTAAGGCTTTTCAGGATTTTCTATATAAGCAATCATGTCGAATGAAAATAATGGCAGTTTTCTTTTTTTCTTAATTTTCTGTATGCTTTTAAATACTGTTATTTGCCTTCTTGTACTGGCAAGAAATTCTAGCAAAATGTTGAAGAAGAATGGTGAGCAGACATCCTTTGACCTTGTTCATGATCCAAGGGGAAAGAATACAGTCTTTCATCAGTAAGTACAATGTTAGCTGTAGATGTCTTGTAGATGCTGTATATTATGTTGAGGATGTTTCCTGTTCCTATTTTTCTGAGAGTTTTTAACAAGAATTGGTAAGAATTTTGTCAGTGCATGCTCTGCATGAATTGATAGGATTATGTAATGTTTCTTCTTCAGCTTGTAAACATGGTGAAATGCATTGATTTTCATGTGCTGAACCAGTCTTGAATCCCTTGGAATAAACCCTCCTTAGTCATGATATATAAGTCCTTTTATATATTGCTGAATTCTATTTGCTAGTATTTTGTTAATGATCTTTGTGCCTATGTTCGTGAGAGAAATATTAGGCTCCAGTTCCTTTTCTTGTACTGCCTTTGTCTTGTCTTGACATCTGGTTAACACCACTTTTCATAAAATGAATGATTTTCTGAAAGAGATTGTATAAGATTGGTTTTTAATTTATTTTTAAATGCTTGATAGAATTATCTAGTAAAACCATCTAGGACTGGAGATTTCTGAAAGTGTGTTAAATTACAGATTAAAGTTTCTTAATAGTTATAGGGTATTCAAATTATCTAGTTAATATTGGGTGAGCTGTGGTAGTTTGTGTTTTTCTGAGGACATGATCCATTTCATTTAAGTTGTCAAATTTATGTGTGTAGAGTTGTTTGCAGTATTCCCATGTAATCCTTTTGATGTCTGCAGGTTCTGTAGTGATACTCCCTTTTTCATTCCTGATATGAATGATTTGTGTCTTTTCTCTTTTAACTTTAGTGATCTTGACAGAAGTTGTCAATTTTATTAATCTATTAAGGTAATCTGATTTATTTACTTGATGTTTTTTGTTTTCAATTTTATTGACTTTTGTTCTTAACATTATTATTTCCTTCCTTCTGCTTTCTTTAGGTGCATTCATTCACCTCTTCTTTTTCTAGGTTCTTGAATGTGAACTTAGATGACTGATTTGAGACTTTTCCTCTTTACTAATGTATGCATTTAGTTCCACAAACTTTCCTCTCAGAATTGCTTTAGCTGGGACTGACAAATTTTATATGTTGTATTTTTATTTTCATTCAATTTGAAGTGTTTTTCTATGTCCCTTGAGATTTTCTTTGTTGCCACGAATTATTTATAATGTATATTGTTTGGTTTCCAAGTGCTCATAAATTTTACTGTTATTTTTCTGATTTTGATTTCTAATTTGAATCCGTGGTGGCAAAGGGTATACTCAATATGATTTTAATTCTCTTAAATTTGTTGAGATTTGTTTTCTGGCCCAGGATATGATCCATCTTGGTACATGTTCCACAGGCACATGAAAAGAATGTGTATTTTGCTGCTGTTGAGTGGTGTCTTCTGTGAATTTCAATAGATTCTGTTAGTTACTGATGCTGAGTTCTTCTATATCCTTGCTAATTTTTTAGTTTTATCAGTTTGTGCTTCATGTATTTTGCAGCTCAATTATTTTGTACATACACATTTAGGATTACCAAGTCTTTTTGTTGGAACAACTTTTTAAATAAGTTTATAATATCCTGTCACTGGTAAATTTTTTTGCTCTGAAAAATATTGTACCTGATATTAACATAGAAATTCCTGCTTTCTTTTTATTGTTGCATTAAGTATCTTTTTGTATTATTTTACTTTCAACCTGACCACATTATTATATTTGAAGAAAATTTCTTGTAGACTGCATATAGTTGAGTCCTATTTTGTGATGTACTCTGACAATCTGTCTTGTAATTGTTATATTTAGACCATTCACATTATATGTGATTATTGCTATGACAGTGCTTAAGTCTGTGAATTTATTTTTTGTTTTCTGTTCTTTACATTATGTTTCTTTGTTCCTGCCTTCAACTTTTTTATAACTCAATTTTGACTTATCTATAGTGTCTTTATGTGCCTCCCGGTATAGTTCTTTTAGTGGTTATTCTATGCATAGCATAAATACATAACTTATTATAGTCTGCTGGTGTCATCATTTCACCAGTTAGAGGGAAACATGTCATGAATCAGTGTGTCATGACCTACTGAATATTTCTACAAACTGGTGACATTAAATTGGGATTGGTCAGGAAAACATAAAGTAAAAACAAAACACTGACTCTGCTTGGAACATCAAGAATTCTGTCTTTTGATATATATTATTTTGGAATAGGCAACTTTTAAGTTAACTTCTCAGATAACATGTTTTTAATGCATTCGAATAAATAGAAATCTGAGAAGTCTGGACAAAATTTATCATTAATTTTATGAGTCATGACATAGCCTGTTCATAGCCTGTTAACATTTTAAGTAAACTTCACACTTAACTAGACTCATGTTGATCTTAATAACTACCTATCCCAGTGTTCATCTTTCATGGAAAATAAATTTCAGAGAGATGAAGTTAACTTTCACAAGGTCATGAGTGAGTCAGTGACAGAGCTGAACTAGAACCAAGTTCTGATGGCAATGAGCTACATAATGAGAAATAAAAATATTAACATTTTATCTAAAGTGTGTCAACAGTCTGCTTTGGAATGTGATTATGCTTCATTTCCTTAAGGAAGGCAAAATAAGAACATGGCAGATGGAATATTATCACTCATCTACATTGGAATTTAACCAGGACACTGGGGCTTAAACTTATCCACTTGCCAAAAGTAGCGATAGATAACAAATAAATGGCCCAATCATCGATATTATTTCAGACATTAGCCCATGAGCAGTTCCAAACACAAAACTCTAAGAGTTAGCATGTCCTTTTTCATTATGTATCAATAAGTCTTTTCTCCTCTATCCAGGCTACAAGAAGGTGGCAAATTTGAAGGACACAGGCGTATATTCCACATTATGCAGTTTTACTCACTTGAGATGTAAAAACATTTGAGTGTGTGCAAAAGAGACTGTCCTCAATTCCCAAAATATTTTCTATATTCCCTGATTCATTTTACGAAGGATCAAACCTCTAGCTTGTGGCTCTGAGTGACAGACTTCTCCTTTTAGTCATGAAATCTTCTATGATCCACACCGAAGAAAAAAATTCTTGCTCATCTCCCATTTATATTCACAGTCAGATACTATAATTAAATAATAGAGTTTCATTTACTTGGACTCAAATCCATTAATTTTTTTCTTATTTTTACTCATCTCTTTTCTCTGAAACATATCCCAGTATTATTATTATCCTTGAGCACACAAATACACAGATCTGTGAATCTATAATGAGATCTTCCTATTCTTTTTTAAAATAGATTTTGCTTTGGTTAAATGTCTAAATTGCCTCCACTTAGGAACTGTTTAAATATGAACACATACCTGATCCCTCTGGGAAAAAACCAGCTTGTAACAGCTGACCTCCTAACCAAGAACATGTATTGTGTTTACTTCAGGGAAAAACTTGGTTCACAAGCTAACTTGGGTTCCTTGACCCACTGAGAGCAGAGGGTGAATGTACTCATACTCTGCACCAAATAGTGAGTTCAAATGCCCAGTGTACTGGCCAAAGGATAAAACATCATTTAGCATCATGTCCAGAGATAGCCGTCTGTCCTTCCCTCACCCAGTGGTGCTACATGTGACGAGGGGCAGGAAAAGAGAAAGGCAGTGAAGGTGCGAAACACTCCAATAGAGAAGTATGTGAATTGGGAAGAAAACCTAAGCTCGACAGCTGCTCCCACATCATCCGGTTCTTTAACCAGACAGAACTAACACACTCCTAGATTTTTGTTTTTAGGAGAAGACAGGAAGCTTGCAAAATTTGTATTCCCACATCTATGTTGTGCTCTCGCCACATGCCGATGAAACTCCCTTGTCAACAGAGCTTTTAACCTTGTCTTTTCCCCCTGTTCAGGATTTCTACTCCAAATCCCCATCACACATAGAACCGTGATCTCAGAGGCATTTCTATAGCCGATGCAAATTATATTTCTTTGTTGTTCTCCTGGAGATGGGTGGGAAAGGGAAAGAAGTGTAAAAGCCCCAAAGTGGCAGCGAAAACAAAACAGCTGATGAGAGCTCATAACATTTTCCACCAGTCTGCTATGTAAATCCCCCTGCTAATTTAGAAAGGCCTTTGTGGTTTTTAACATTAAGAAGTAAAACAGATATATTTCTCCTCTGATGTTCATGGACTAAAGATAAAGATATACTTTATACCAGTTAAAAAGTAGTAGGTAAACAGACCCAACCTCTTCAGAAGAGACCATATACTGCTAATAGGAAGACAGTCTATGAATCCATTATTATCAATAGGCCATGTTTTTTATGTAAGAAGACTTGATCACCTTTCCAGCCATGGCATCACCATGGATCAAATGTATACTATAATATAATTGAAATCTTGTTTGGATAAGATGGCACATAATATATTAGTGCTTTTTACAGCACAAACAGTTATTCCTGATTAGAAGCAAAAATCCTGATTGAAAGTAGCAGGAAACTGCGGGGAGGGGGGTGGCACGTGGGTAGCTGGGATTGACAGTAGTCGATATCTGCCTGGGGAAGGGGGGTACAACTCATCAATAAGGGTACCTGCACAATGAACATTTGTATACCTAATCCTGAATTGTACCCCACAATTTCAAAATAAAAATTAAAAGGGAAAAAAATTTTAAAAAGAAGAAAAAAATCCTAAGAATATACCAAATTTTATATTCTTTAAAAAGTAATCCCAAATTAACTCCTCAGCTAATATATTAAAGAGTGAATGGAGAAAGATTAGCAACATCAATATTCCAACTTGTGGGTTAGACTGGAAAACTTTGCTTCACCCTAAAGCTCTTAGCCCAAACTGAGAGTACACAGTAACCGCAATACTCAAGCCCCTCTCCATGAATAAGATGAAATTCCTAGTCCTGATATTAGTGTCATAGACAGTCCCAACCTATCTCTGAGTACAGAGATAAATTAAATAAGTATAGTATTGTTGAGCAATATCTGTAATGTTCTTTGTTAGATGATGTGGACAAAACAAAGTCATTAAAACTTACTAATAAAGAAGCTGTGATCTAACTACTACAAAGTTGGAGAAGTCATTAGCAGAGGAAGAAAGAAAATGAGGGATGCATTCCAGAATACCAGGAAAGGGGTGTTACAACAAAACATATGTTTGTCAATATATGAAAAATTACATAGTTCCTAAAATAACTTCCAATAACCTAAAATGTCAAAACTTATAGAAAATCCATCTTGGACATCTGAGATTCTTGGGTCAAAAAAAAGGATCTGAAAGACTTGGAGTTACAGTGAGACGGTGGGTGGTCTCTCCTGGGAACTGAGAGAACAGGAAGAACCTGAAGAACAGGACCTGCTGGCAGGCCCAAGCAAGAGCAGGGCAGGCCCTGGATTTTTTTTAAAGACGTCAGAGATAACAGGACCCACACACTTTCATCTTAGGAGCTCTAAGAATTGGGTCTCAGCATCCACAGTTCAGTCAGTCCTGGTTTATTCTCCCCAGGGTGGCCAACTGTCTTTGTATTGAGAAATCTTGTACTAGTCCATGTAACCTATCCATGAATCCCCATCTTAACCAACAGTCACTTCCTTAGGCAATGGAGAGTGATTTCACCGACCAACTCACTTTTCCTCACAAATATCTCAGCACTAACAAACTGACATCTGAAATGTATTTGTTGATGCCACAAGGATCTATGAAAATATTCCAAGGCAAAAACTTAGGTAAGGAAATATGGTGACTGAAGCACAGCCTTAAGGAAAGCAAATCCAGTCACTCGACTAACATGGAATAATTTCAGATAATGTTTCAATCCCTGATTTAGTAGAAAAGATGAGATTATATGAGGAAGTGAAGGCCCTGAGTATCTGAAAAGGGTTGCTACTGAAAATACACGCATTAAGGTCCATACAGTGTAAGTTATTTTTATTTTGAGCATTGATACTCAAACATCGTTTGATAAAAATAATACAGTACAGCAGAGTTTATGCTTCAGAGTTTATGCTGAGTTAAATCTTCCTATCTGAGTGATCTTGGGCATGTTACTTAATCTCCAAGCCCAAGTCTTGTGTGCAAATTAGAAATAATGCTTTCCAGAGTAATTGTCGACTTAGTATCTCATGGTGAAATCATGCTGCCTAGTTTTCTGACTTCATGGTTCAGCTGGGGTTGGCCCACATACCCACCTCCAGTCTTACTCTAGGGGTGACTGCTCAGACCTTAGCAATCAATGATCAGCTCTGGGAAGCTATCTATGTGAGGCTCCCTATCACATCAACCATTACTGTAACTCTTCTCTTTCTCTTTCTCTTCGACGTTATTGAGGATCATTCAAACTTGGAATTTCCCACTTGTGGAGAGATTCTTCCTGATAATAAGGCCAAGTAAAAGGAGTGCAAAGCTAAGAGATGGGAACAGCATGAGAGAGGGATGCTTGATCTTGTGAGCTTAAAGACAGTTTTCTATTGTTATCGCTAGATTCTTTTTCTGGCTTCACCTATTTTGAGATAGATTTTTGTCTAACCTACTGCATGGAGTTTTTGTATGTGTATGTGAGGAAGAAATGAGATAATACCTAGTAAATCCTCTGCTACTGTGTGGGGCATATAGCAAGTCCTTAAATGTAAGCTATTTTTACATCCAGAAGGAATGATTCTTTGTACTTTTCTTTCCAAGATGAAGACATGAAAAGCAGGTTGTTTCCATGGGACTCATTAAGATATCAAGGGTCTCTACCTTCAAAAAGATCATAATCAACAATAGAGGGTTAAGAACAGCTCAAAGACATAAAGTAGAATTATCAAAAGGTGATAAATTATTTGACTGACAAATGAACTGACAGGAAGTAACACAAAGGTCATAGGAGGAAAGACCCTCAGACAGAGCTGGTCATTGAAAGTCTTCCTAGAGGTAATATTTAAGTTGGAACTTAAGGAATAGGTAAAATCTACAACATTAAAGAGAAGGACAGACAGTACTTCAGCCATGAGTCTAGAAAAACATGGACGATGGAGCTGGAGCCAAGATATTCTTTGGCCTGTAACAGAGGGTATGTGAGAAGAAGTCAAGAAAGAATGCTGGAATAAAATGCTTAAGACAAGTGACATGTTTTATGGGCAAGTTTAATAATTTCACAGAAGCTGGTTTCCACTGAGCTATCAACTGGTGACACTAGGTTACTCATGTAATTCATACTCAGTGAAAGTTTAAAAATAATAAAAATCAGATAAATGATTTTAAAGATTATATCTTTGGGTGATTTATATAATATTGTTTTTGTTTCTTCTTTTTCTTACTATTCCAACTGTAATTGCTCATTATTTACTCACATGCTACAGCCAAACAAATGAACATACATACACATATAAGATATTGTAGGTTTTTCCTCAGTATCCTTTTAATTCCTTCCTCAGTGTGTAAGAGTTATGCAATTTGAGGGACTGATTCCAAATGCTGGGGCAGATCCTGCTAAGTTTAAGGCAACCATGGTAATCATATTTTCCTTGCCAGTGATTGGTTATAAATCATATTTGCCTTGCCAGTGATTGGTTATAAGGCCTAAGCATATCAATTCTTTGCTAGAACTACTCAAATGGTCCCTCCTAATTTCCCTGCAAAATTAGTTGGATTACAAACTCAGGCCTAAGCCAATCTATAAAGAGCATTCACTTGGAAACACTGTATGGATTCAGAAACAGGCATATGACAAACTGTGGGCCAATGAAACATGAATGAGATTTACTTCTGGGAAAACATTCCTTTACCATTAAGAGAGAGTAACTGGAAGAGATGGTCTCTTTCTCAAACTCTGTGGTTGTCAGACCCAGAACTGAAGATGCTATCTGCAGCCAGTGTAAGAATAATGCTGATGATATACAACAGAAAACAGAATTTAGGAATTGGAGAGATAAGGAACTGAAAGCACAGGACAAAGCTAACCAAATAATCTGCCCCATCTCTAATGGCTATGTGATATATCACCTTTCTTCATTGTTAAATCTAGTTTGACTCTTATTTTTTTCCAAAGCATACCCCAATTTCTTCTCCTAATGACTCAGTACACCTGTCATTTACAAATGGCTGTGATACAATAATATATCTAATCTCACAGCTCTCTAATTAGTCTTAGCACTCCCTGAAGACTCCAACAAGTGGAAATCAGGATAGGCAAACAGGTAGGATGTAGGATCTATACGTATCTGGAAGCACTAAACTAGCTTGATCCGTTCAGATAAATAGAACAATCATCCTCTGAAAAAATGGGGTAGTTGCCAGAGTTACCCAGATTGGTCCAGGCATTCTTGTCAAACTAGGGCCCTCCAAAATTACAGCATAACCACGTTTCTCATGAACACAAAAACATTGGCTCTCACAACTCCACAAGAATCTTTTCTTTTTTACTCCTTCTACACAGCTGCCGAGAGTAGGGACATTTTATTCCCTAGTCGCACTAGTGAAAAAAGTTCCTTATAGATGAGATCTAGCCTCAAAAAAGGTTTTCTGAACAAGTAAATATTATAGACTCTAAAACTTTCTGTGTTTCATCACCAAACATCACTTAGGAATGCAGTCTCTAAAAAAGTAATTAACCATTTCAGTCAATTCTGATATGGGCTACATTGGCTCAGTAAAATGATGAAAGCTCTGCTGGTGTTTATTCTCCTATTTTTTAAAAAAAATTGTAAATGTTTAACTACAGAATATATACACTTACATAAAAGCAATACACATAATGTATATGACAACTTCTGAGGGAGTTACTGTAGCAGATAAACATTGGTAAATGGTGACCAAAATGAAACAGTACATATAAAATAGAAATATCACGCTGAAAAATAAAAGTAGAACTCTAATGATAATAGACTGTACAGACAGTAATTTGAGGCAGATTTGATCACCACTAGTTAAAAGAGAGCCAAAGATAAACTGTGAAAGAAGATTTTGTCATAGTATTAAACCAAACAAATAGTAAGATCAGAAACATTTTAAATATATATGTTATGGTTGATAGTTAAATGATACTTTTCCATGCTTATAGTGTGGGTCTCTAAAAATATTAGTAAAACTTTTGACAGACCTCACATATACTAAGACAATTTTAAATGCTTTGCTTTGACATGAAAATCGACAGTCCAAAATTAACACTTGAGTATTAGAGGTGAAAACTTCAAGCACATACAACAGCTCTGTCTCTTTAGGCCTATAAATAATTACCAAACCAGTAACAATGTAGTATCCAGAAAACAGGGCTTCTTGAGGAAATGGATAAAACAGGATATATACAAGATGTGCTTAGAACATCTTGACATACCTGGTACAAAGGAGGCTATCAAGGATGACTACAGTCACGTCAATGTACTCTGAAGCCAACTTGACGGGATTGCCACTGGCCAAAGATGAGACAATTTGAACCACAGAGGATAACAACTGCAACAGATTAAACTTGTCAAATATGCTTAAATTCATAATTTCACAATGATATTTAAAATGAATTACTTCATTACCTTCTGAAGATAATAGGAAACTAACTCATTATCTTGAGAACTGAAAACATAAAGCAATAAAATCAAGTATTTCTCCTGCTTTTCCTATATGTATCGTATAACTTGGAAAGTAGACAATAGACTGGGAAACCAGTGTCTTTTCTTAAAATTATCCCAGTTAATAAGTAAAAACAAGAGAACATAATTAGGCTATTTCTACTTTACAACCCTAAATGAATTAATGAATCTAAGATGTATCAATGGATGATGTTTTAAAAAGAGTGATAATCAAACATTATGTTAGTTCTGATGAAAAAAATTCATCATGCCAGGCATAGTGGCTCATGCCTGTAATCCCAAAACTTTGGGAGGCAGAGGCAAGAGGATTGCCTGAGCTCATGGGTTTGAAACCAGCCTGGAAACTTGGTGAGGCCTCAGCATTACAATAAACCAAAAAATTAGCTGGGTGTGGTGGCACACACCTGTAGTTCCAGCTACGTGGAAAGCTGAGGTGGAAGATTGCCTGAGCCCTGCAGGTCGAGGCTACAGTAGCCGTGAGCATGCCATCGCACTCCAGCCTGGGCAACAGAGTGAGACTACAACAACAACAAAAAGAAACGAGAGAGAGAGAGAGAGAGAAAGAGAGAGAGAGAGAAACAAAGAAAGGGAAAGGAAGGGAGAGAAGGAGGGAGGAAGGAGAAAAGAAAAAAAGAAAAGAATAGAAAATGCATCACCTCTTATAGACTTGAAAAGGGATTAGACCTCTCTGATCAAGTCTCTGGAGCCAGCTGCCATTTTTTCAGAAAATACAAAGGTTAGAGGAACATGTTAAACTGCACCATAAGTATGCAACCAACAAAATCCACACGGTGGCAAATTATTTAGGTCAAATAACCCAGATTCTCCAGAAGATAAATTGTATAATTAAAAAAAAAGTCAGGAGCAGTGGCTCACACCTATAACACCAGCACTTTGGGAGGCCGAGGTGAGAGGATTGCCTGAGCCCATGGGTTTGAGATCAGCCTGAGACCTCAACTCTACAATAAATTGAAAACAAATCACCTGGGCATGGTGTCACGTGCCTGTAGTTCTGGCTATTTGTAAGGCTGAGGCAGAAGGATCACCTGAGCCTAGTAAGCTGAGGCTGCGGTGGCCATGAGTGTGCCACTGCACTCCAGCCTAGGTGACAGAGTGAGACTCCAAATAAAAATTTTAAAAACCCAAGGGAAAAAATGGGAGGGTACTTGTGAACTACAGGAGACTTCAAGGATATATCAAGAATGTTTTAATGGGCAAAATTAATTATATGCATAACTGGATGATAAGACATAATGAAATACAAGAACTGATTAATATGAAAGTTCTGATGATTATTTTTAGAGAAAGAGGTGGGGCTATGATTAGGATGATGTACATGGAGGGGCTTCTGGAATTTTTCACAAACTTCTATTTCTTGACCTGGGAGGCAGTTACCAGATTGTTCACCTTATAATAAATCAGTAAGGTGTACCTTTGTTTTGTGTAGTCTTTAGTGTTTTCAATCTAATTTGTATTATAAAGAAAAAACGGAAATAAAAAAGAGGAGAGGCCAGGAGCAGTAGCTCATGATTGCAATCCCAGTACTTTAGGAGGCTGAAGCATGAGAATTGCTTCAGTCCAGGAGTTCGAGACCAGCCTGGGCAACATAGTGAGAACTTGTGCTTACAAAAATAAAAATAAAAGAATTAGTCGGGAGTGGTGGCACACACCCTTAGTCCTAGATACTTAGGAAGCAGAGGCAGGAGGATCACCTGAGCCTAGCTAGGCATTTAAGGCTGTGGTGAGCTGTGATCATGCCACTGTACTCCAGACTGGGGGACAGAGTGAGACTCCGCAACTCAAAAAAAAAAAAAGAGAGAGGAAAAAGTAGAATGAGATGTTATATACTTATATGTCATGATTGCTACTAGCAATTAAAATAACTTCATGATTGTCAATTGTAACCAAACAAGTGATACCCTTAACCAATATGCTTCCATACATATAGGAATGATGCTCTTCTACTGAAATATTAGGGCTTGTCTTGGTCTGCCCAGGACTCTCTTTGGTGGTTTTTACTACCTCTCGTTAGAGGACAGTCATGATGTTGTTCAACTTAGTGATAATATACTCCCCCACTCCAGGTCAAACACATTCCTATTCTCTTCTTGTTTGCTACCCAATTAAAGTCAAATAAGATACAAACTGCTGTTACTGGTACCAAACTCCCATTAGCTCCAAATATTCTGCTTTATTTAAAAAGATAATGGAACACTCATTATGTTAAAAATGTGCTCACTTCTCTTTATAGAACTTATTGGAATGAATGGAATTAATGTTTCCTTCTTTTACAAATCAGATCTTCCAGCCTAGAAAACTAATAGCTGTATTTAATATCACTAGCTATCATCAAACCTGAACAAAGGGCATTCTTCTGCAATGTTTGTCATTATTGCAGGTTGGCCACAGCTGCAGTGTGAAAGCTCACGATAATCCCATCTGTAAAGGTTGACTGCACAGTGACCTTAGTCAAGGTAAAACCTGTTCCATAAAACCCAAGAATAGCAAGGTTCGTGGAAGTCTAGACAAATGGGTGCATCAATGACTAGGAGGAAAATGCTTATTGTTCTTAATGAAAGCCATTCATTACACTCCTTGCTGTAGTTTCACCCACATATCATGAGTAGTGTCTCATATTTCAAAGGCATTCTCAGTAAGCAGAATAAATCAATACTGGATATGATCAACGTTACTAATATTGATCAATATCTGCTTCTTGTCTACACTTCCCATCCCAGAGAAATTAGGAGAAACTATATGAGTAGTTCTAGCAAAGGATTAACAGGTTATAATACTAAAGAAGTCTAGAAAACTGAGCCAGTATATATAGGATAATTAACCTGCAGAATCACCTGAACCTACAACAAACCTTGAGAATGAAATTACAGGGTTGTCTGCAACACTATCAAAACTTACCCTAACCGAAATGATATGCTGAAATTCCACATGTTTCCAAAAATCCTGTCCACAGAGATTTAATAAAAGTTATCTCGTGTATTGACTGCTAGAGGTCAACCACATTAGTTGGATTATAAAAATGTAAGGATTTAGAATGAACATTTTTCAGGATAATAAATTGCTTGAAAATGTTATTGATAGTTGGTAAATTATGGCTTATAACAGAAAAAACAAATCTGTACTTATTTTAAAAATAACTTTTTCTAAAATTTATCTACCACAGAGAATGGATAAATGTAATGTATAAGATCCTCTCTGAGCTGAGTTCTACCTTAAGAACTAGGGAAAGACATAAGGTAAAGAGCAGTTGTTCATGACATTTATAAAGTCTCTCAAGTCTCAATTGATCCTGAAACAAACTGATAAGGCTTATATTTTCTCGACCTTCTAATCGTTGGAACCAAAAGTACTTGGTAAATGAAATTTGTCTTTTGTGATTTCCTGAAATCTACTTGCTATGCTTAATCTAGTATACACTATCAAAGAGTATTAAAACTATAAAAAATCCATTGTGAGATTTCAATAAGACTCAATGTAAGATGATGCTCTCTCCATGGAGGAAGACTAAAGAATTTTTACATCTGTATTGTTCCTTATACACAGAGCATTTCATATAGCAAACAGAGTGTGGAAACCATACAACATTCCCAGGAAATATAATCACCTTTTACCCAAAGCCTCAGCAGTCAACAGTTTAAAATACCATTCCTGGCTGAACACACAGTTATTTACCTGGTTCCTGAACTAAAATGGCAAATGTCCCAAATATTTCTGTTCATTTGATCGGTGTCACAGGAGCTTAAATGAGCATAGTGGTGACAGCAATGTATAGACTATTGATCCAAGCATGACTGAGGACTAATGGAATCACTTCCTAGATACAAAGGTGTCCTAGGAGGTCTGCTAGCCCAAAATGACCTGCTGGCTTTTCAGATGCACCGGCAACACCAGCCATGACACAATAATGATAGCGCTGCATGGAATGTGAAGATAAGGGCTCCGGCATGCATCTTTGGCAGGAAAATTCACTCCATTTCTTAAAATAAATAAATAAATAAATAAACAATGGTGGGTAATAATTATACAATTTAATTAGTCCTTTGAGTTCCACATAAAGCTAAAAGAATATAAAATCTCCAACCACTGATTTGCTACCTGTGGCAGCTGAAAAATATTATAGCGGAATTTCAGGGGCAAATAGTGAAATGAGCATCTCCAAATTGTTTAGAAAAGGATCTTCAGTCCAAGGAGAATTGACAGCACAGCTTTAGGAATAGATAAAGGACTGCCTCAAGGATCTGTCTAGCTTCCCTACTTTTTTTTAAAGTAATACCTTCATTTGCATAGTAATAACCCAATTATCGTAAGATTAGGTGACAGGAATCTCATTATTGCTATTTCCACAAAACAGTCAATATTCTATTCAATATCTTTTAATGTTACACACCTTAAAACATAATTATTCAATATACTCTCATTCATCTTTAATGTAATTTTCTTTTTGAAAACCTTGCCATAATTGTTAGTTTTTATGGAATATACTAGTGTTTAAACAAGCACTTTTCCCCCTCAGGCTGCTATGAGAACAAGCAAAAGCAACCAACAGCTTGGGGGCGTTTCTGAACACCCCCCCCGCAAGTTATAAGTAAGTTCACCAAAAGACCAAACTCACACGCAGGGCTGCTGAAAATCTGTTGGAACGACCTCTGCACTCTTCTCAACACTATAATTTCCCCTCCTTCTCTTTCTCTTCGTGCTCCACAAAAGATGCTTCCATAATGAATTTTGATCTTAAGGCAACTTTGAAAGTGTTAGCAAATACATTCTGTTAAATTTCATATTGTATGATCTGGGCTCTTTTCTTTGTGAGTTTTTTTTTGAGGGGAGGGTGTTTTTTTTCCCCTAGACCACATTGTAGTACACACACACACGAAAAAAATCCTTCTGAGACAGCTGACATACTGGGGAGACCATCTGCCTGCCATAGGTTTACCTGCCATAGGCTTTTACAGTTTCAATTACAAGATAATCAGGACGATAAGTGGCTGGTTACCAGATTAACGGTGGAAACAAAGCAAGGAAATAGAGGGGAGAGAGATAGGATTGTCTACATTAAGAGATTACAGAGCCGTACATTCTATTACTTCAAAATGACATCAAAATTAATGTACAGTGAAAACAGCAGTTAGATTTTGTCACGAGAGGAAACACTATCAAAGGGCTGTGGTTTGGAATCTGGAGTTAACACTCCTTGACTGTGGCCCCACTGACTATACCTTCTTCAGGATGTTAGCCTCTCTATGCTTTGTGAATTAACATTCATAACGCATGGGTTTAACAATTAATTTGCTGAAAGAAGCACTATATTTCTTATTCAACATCAACTAAATTTTCTCAGGATTTCATCTAATCACCAACATGATTCACTGGCATTTTCTCAGTGTTCTGACCCACAAATTTCAACAGGTATCAGATGCTCCTAAGAGCCCACCTAACTTCAAGCTCACCGTTATACACACAAAACATCAAAACGACACTCCACTCTTCCCAGTTCTGATCTTTGAATGAGATCACAAGTTTGGCCAGTCATGACTTTTCTGCATATTTAATGAATTTTTAGGGGGTACTAACTCTGTACCTGCAATTTTTTATAACAGTGAGGAAACCACCATTCGTTAACATGGGTTTGGTTGCTGCAGATAATTTTCCCACAAAACAGAAAATGTACAAGAACAATTCTGATTTAGAAAGTCTTTTACTGGAATTAAGTTGGGTGATTTACCTCTTTCATATCACTGGGCTGCTCCTCAAAAACAACTCATAGTATCAAGGACATGAGTCAGACAGATCTCTTCTTTTAGAGAAGAATAAACTCACAGGGCACACTTTTAGTCAAAATCACCAGGTCAAGGTTTACAGCTAACTTAGAACTAGAATTCAGTTCTCCAAACCACTGCTCCAAAGCACTTTCAATTTCTTCTCCCACATCACTTAAATTACAGACTTCATGAAAAAAATGACAGTTGCACTACAAAGATTGAGTGAGGTTATATGTTTACCCCTCAGTTAGGAACACTAATGGCCAACCAAAAAGAGCAAAAGGGCAATAATTAATGCCATCATTATACACTAGGTATCAGACAATGTACTGTTTTATATTAAATATCAGAAAACATTTTTATAGTTGAAGACACTGAGGTCGGAGAGATTTAGAAAATTGTTCAAGATCACAGGACAACAAGTTCCAGAGTCAGGATTCAAAGGCAGGTCTGTCCTAAAGAAAAGGCAAGTAAGTTGTTGTCATAACATAAAGTTTACATACACAATTTACTTTGCTTTCGATCCAGAATTTTGTAACCTCGTCTTTGCTGAATACCCCGGACACCCTCCCATAGTGCAGGACAAGGGGGATCACAATCGAGTTAGAGTTGCAAATACACTACAAAGTCTCATGCCATCTAATCTTTGGGCATGATAGTCCCTCTTTCTAGAAAGCCCTAATCTTCTTCCCTGGTCTTTATCCCTCATTATTTATCTCATAAACTTTTACTCATGCCTCAAAATCTTAGGCCACTCATCAGTCTTCTATAAAGCCTTCTCTACTTCCCAACATCTTCCAAGATAGTTTATCTTCCCTTTCTCTGCTACTCCTGAACTTTTAAACTATATATTCAATTATTTAATGTGATTATTTGTGTACAAGTCAACTCTCTTGAGGAAGGCTCTTTGCAAACTGGATTCAGTTCATCTTGGTATCCACACAGCACCTATTAGCAATGTACCCAAAACAGATACTGTTTTTAAAATGTGTAACTATTATTAAACTAAAGATATCCATCAGATCTTACTTTTAGCAACTATCACATTCTATCTCGCATGATAAGTTTCTGCTTAAGGCTTTTCTAGACAAGAAACAGTTACTTGAAAGAACTACATCTTATTCCTCTCACAGCACCAAGAAAGGTACCTTACAGATGATGTGTCCCAGAAAAGTTTGCAGATTTGAATGGCTTTAGGTTTACAAATGGGGAGAGGGTGTAAAAAACTAAAATGTTACAGGTTGCTTTAAATCTAGTTGAGAGCAATAGCAAATT
This sequence comes from Cephalopachus bancanus, assembly GCA_027257055.1. NCBI lineage: Eukaryota > Metazoa > Chordata > Mammalia > Primates > Tarsiidae > Cephalopachus > Cephalopachus bancanus. The sequence continues at coordinate 6,514,901 of JAPVLO010000009.1, read as the reverse complement.
TTTATCTTCCTGGGTGACCTTCAAAACACGGGATTATACCACATGCGGGTAAAGAATAAATGCACAATGGCTAAAAATTAGATGGCTAAATACATGGCTAAAATGCTACTTTTCGTCAGGATTAATTGAGTGCAATCTTTTATCTGTTTCTATTCAGCATATGTACTATATATCGGCTATGCATCTGAGGACAGCTGCCATTCTATTTACAGCATTATCTAAAAATGGCAACATTAAATCCATCTTCCATCTCTTTGAGATCTTTTTCAACCACAGAATCATCTCAGATGTTCTGCTTTTAGAGCAAAATATATGAGGTGTGAATGTGTGTAACAGTAAAAGACTAACAGGCAGAAATCCACAACGGTGGAAATATCCACCGGGGCTTGAGAAAACTTTCCTCCTTTCCCTGTCTCAAGAAAAGCTAGGGCAAGGAAACTAGAAAACATCAGGGGGCAAATTAAAAAGGTAGCAAACCCTGCCCTTACACCCCCATTCAGAAGACTAAGAACTGAAATATTGATTTTTCAGGGCTTTTGTTGCTGACTGTAGAGATTTTGAGCATAGACTGAAAAACAAACAGCAGAGGTGTATGGCTGACAAACTTCCCAAATACTATACTGTATTCCAGATTTTTTTTTTTTTGAGAAACTTAAAATTAATCTTTCAGCTTTTGTAAGAAGGGGGAAAAAAGCTGTGACTATGCTAATTATTTATTGTAAGTCTCCAAGTTCTACATCTGAACACAAGCCCACTGTTAATTTCACTGACAACCATTATCAGAAGAGGGCAAAGGGAGGAAAAAACAAACAAACAAACATAAAAACTAGCCTTCCTGACCAGTCTGAACAACTTGGGAAAACGTATACTCTTTTAATTACTTCTCAAAATTTCAAAGACACATACTCTTCTGTCTTTACCAAGCTTTTTAAGTCCATTTTTAAAATCAATGTGCTCACTAGACATGACAGGAAAAGAGAAGTCTTTTTATGGCAAGGGTTAACTAGACTCAGAAAAAAATTAAGAGGTCATTTAAATTCTTCTTTTAAAAAGTCAATTTATTCCTCATATTATAGATTTTATTAGTACAGAATTCATCATTCTAAAAGCATTTTACAACTTCAAGGAAGTGCAGTATGCTGGTTAATAGCATGGGTGGGTAGAGTCAGACTGCCTGGGTTCAAGTACCATTTATACCACTTGTTTGCTGTGGAATCTTAGACAACATAAATAACCTTTCTGTGCCTTATTCATGTGGTTGTGAGGAAGAATTAAGTTAGGGTGTATAAAGTTGTTGGAACAGTACATGCCATGTAGTGAGCAATCAAATAATGTTGCTTATTTGTATTACTAAATAGTCCCTGACAGTAAGTACTCTTAACTTAAAGATAAAAATTAATTGGTTTCAACAACATTTCTCAAATGTGGATGGGAGGGAGAAATATAGAGAAAAGGCTTCTATAAAGGAAATTACAAACAATGATTTATTTCCTTAATGCTGCTTTTTGATCAAGCTATCTTCTTTGAAGAAAAAAAATATATATGTTTGAACACTGCATGAGCACAAAGCCCCTCAACTCAAAAGTGAAGATTTTATTTTTAAAAAGGTGTTTTTAGATTGTTCAATATGTTCTATTCAACATCTAAAGCATAAATACATAAATGTCATTTTGTAAGTACATATCTAAACTATTTTTGACTTAAAAATGAAGAAAATAAAGGATAATAAAAAAGTCATCCAACACAATAGGTTACATACATATGTTCATAGTCTGACAAAAGACAATTTAACGAAGGAGACAACTGTGACTGTGGGATACTCATACCCACTACGGCCATCTGCCATTGGCATTTTCACCTATTCCACAGGTAAGTCCGTGAAATGGAAATTACCAGTTATCAAATTTTCAGATATAAAATTTGAATTTTTAAAAGAAAAGTTAATGTTATTCCAAAAGTTAAATCCATTAACACAATTTTTACCATGTGTTTTACTCTAAAATTTACATTATCATCATTCATTAAGTCAATTTTGGAATTGTTAGAGGTGCAATTTTAATACATACCAATAGTCTATTTGGAATGTGAGCTAAAAGTTAAAGAATTCAAACTAGAGGATATGTGATGCTTCCTTGAAGAAAACCTAGTGCATAATTTTTGCAAGGTGCCAAAATCATCAAATCATTCGAGTTATTAATCTTGGGTGTTTGCTGACTGGCAAAGCTTCCAGAGAGTCTGTCTCCAAAGGACTATAAAGCTTTCAAAATACAGTTATGAAAGTGGTAAATCTACACTTTTATTACCACTAGGATGAGAAGATATGTTTTCAAAAACTAGTATAAAAATTTAACCGCAACAAAATTATATTTAAGGCGATTCTAAATGTATGTGTACCATATTTATGAGTGTGTATATATTTAATATATAAAATTCATAAACCTAAGATTATCAATAAAATAAAATGAATCTCCTCTCTGTGAGGTAAAATGGGGAAAAAACACAAACACATATATGTAGTTATGACCTTTTGCTGAGAACAGCACGTGTACTTCATTACAAAAAACCCAGACCAAGAAGTTAGGAGATCATTTTCTAATTTTTTGTTTTCTCATTGTTGATGTACAAACAACTACATTTCCAAGACTCAAATATTCATTTGGATTATATAGGTCTGTCTTGCATATAACTTGTTTTCTTTTCTTTTCTCTTCTTTTCTTTTTAAAGAATGACACTGCATTTATGTTCCTGGCTTAAAATGAAGCTTTGGAATAGGAAGTCAGGAAGAATCAGTGGAGGAAGATTAAAACTTATTTTCAAGAACCAGTCACACACACAAAAAAACTTTGTATATTTTATCTCCTTTCTCAGCAACAGGCAGTAATTTCTTTATTAAAACTAAAATGTTGGATAAGGTGGTAAGACCTTGGTTCGGTCACAGGCAACTTATTTCACAGTTCTGAGTCTCAAATCTATTCATCTTTAAAACCAGAAGGTTGAAATGAATTATTTCTGAGGTCTCTTCATTATTGAAAATTCTATTACCATTTTACCAATTATTGGAATCTAACCAAAATTGGCTTTATGGCAGAAAAGGTGGTCAAAATGCCATTCTCTTCCCATAGAAAGCACATACAAAACAGAAGGTTGTCACATTTTTAAAGAAGACATCATATTCATTGGTTATCTATTGTAGACTATGCAATGTACATCTAGCTATCTCTATCCTTCTATCAGACCTCAAATGATAAAACAGAGACTGAGAGATTAATTAATACACTCCAAGATCATAGAGTTAGTAAGTGATCAAACTAAGGTTCAAACTTACAGCCTTCTGACTATGAAGCTTATATGTTTTCCAACCCAGCAACAAGTTTATTGAGAATCATGATAATTGAGAGGCAATTCTATTATTAATATCTAGTAAATAGTCCACTGATGCTAAAGTCTCCATCATGCTTTACATTTCTTTCTTTTTAATTTTAGCTTTTTAAAGATATAACTGATACACAAAAAATTGCACACAGGCCAGGCATGGGGGCTCACATCTGTAATTCCAGCACTTTGGGAGGTTGAGATGGGAGGATCATTTGAGGCCAGGAGTACCAGACCAGCCTAAGCAACATAGTGAGATGCCATCCTTACAAAAAATAAAATTCAAAAATAGTCAGGTGTGCTATTATCCATCTGTAGTACCAGCTACTCAGGAGGCTGAGGCGGGAGGATGGCTTGACCCTGGAAGTTCGAGGTTGCAGTCAGCCATGATCACACCATTGCACTCCAGCCTGGGTGACAGGGCGAGACTGCAACTAAAAAAAAAAAAAAAATGTGCACATTTAATAGATACATCATGATGAATTTGAATTTATGCATATACCCATGATAGCAGCATCACAATCAAGAACTAAACATATCCATCACCTCCAAAAGTTTTCTTGTATTGTGTGTGTGTGTGTGTGTGTGTGTGTGTGTGTGTGTGTAGGTGTGTGTAATTTTGTTTGTTTTTTGGTAAGAACGCTTAACATGAGATCTACCCTTTCAACATATTTTAAAGTGCACAATACCACATTGTTAAATATAGCTAGTAAATTACACAGCAGATCTCCAGAACTTATGCATCTTGCACAGCAGAAACTTCATACTATTGAGCACATTTCTTTTGCAAGTTCTACACATTGCTTGGTACCCAAGTAGGGAGTTTAACAGGGAAGTAAAATTCACATATGACAGGCAAGCTGCTGATGCCTAGCTAAAGAGGCAGGAATTAAGGTAAGTAACTTGGTAGTTGCTAATACATTTCTTGATGACAATGGCACCTCCTGAAAATTAGTCAGCAAGGTCTATAGCAAGGTCTTTGGTAATGGTAGACAAGCAGAGAAAGGAAACAGAACAAGCACTTTATAGTGCTTTCCTAACAGGATCTTCCCTCTGAATCATCAGGGGGAAATTATTTCACTCCTCCCACTTGGCTTAGGGTTTCCTCACAGCCTCATGACAACGTAACCCCACTTCAGAAATCCCAAAGACTGGCAGATTGAAGACACTGAGCAAGCCAGCATGCCCAGTGTAACACCTTACTATATATATATCCTAAATGTCCTCATTGTATTGTGTTGTGGTTTGGGGCACAGACTGGAGCCCAAAGACCTGGATTTGAATTTTAGTTCTGCCACTTACTTGTGCTATGAGTCTAGTCAAAATAGAAACTCTCGCTGGGCTCGGTGGCTCCGCCTGTAATCCCGCGCCTTTGGGAGGCTGAGGTGAGTGGATTGCCTGAGCCCACAGGTTCGAGACCCGCCTGGGCAGTGAGACCTCACCTCTACAATAAAATCAAAAATAGAAACTCTCTCTGTGCCTCAGATCATTGTCCACTAAAGATGGAATTCTTGTGAGGAGGCAAATAATATTTGTAAGGCACTGAACACAATGCCTGTCACGTGAGATGTCGCCAATAAAAGTATTATCCAAAAACAACATAAGGTAAGAACTCTTGTATTTTTATAGCAACTCTGATGATAGGATACTGTCCCTAGCAGTACTTTTCAGAGGTAGTAGAAAACTAAACAAGTTGCATATGAAACCCAGGAGATGCATGACATTTTGTTGAAGAGGGAAAAGATGATTCAGTTATTTTTTAAAAGAAAAATATTTATATTCCTAAATAAAAGCTTGGAAAATCTAAATGCATTTAACAGTGATTATTTGTAAATACGATTTTATTTCCTTCTTTTTTGGTCAGAAGCGTTTTCTAAATTTTCTGCAATGATCATGTATTTTTATAATATTTTAAATATTTTAGTTTTCTTAAAATGAAGACTATACATGCTTCAGAAATTAAAGTCAAATAAAAGCCAATCTATATGAAGATAGAATCTTAGCCAGCAAAACATGAAAAGTTAAATGCCCTGATATTTTTTTTTATTTACTGTATAAGCAAAGGTCTGAAAATTGAGGTGATTGTTCTCAGATGGTTAAAATTATGTTTATGCTTCTGTCTTAAGCAATATAAATAATAAAGAAGTTGGCAGAAATTTCTGTAAAAAGCAAACTGGAAAATGACTAAAACTGAAGAAAAAGAAAAAGTCACGTTAAATGGACCTTTGAACATGCTTTATAAAGAAGTCAATAAGCAATACTCCTTTTGGTAAAACTAGTGGAAGTTAACTTGATAACAGCACTCATTTGATTAAAGATGAACTATGTTTGCCTTGCCTAAACACTACAGAGTGTTTAGGTAGACATTTGATGAAAGGTAGCAGTGTGGTAATTGATATTGAATGCTTTGATGTTGTAAGCATAAAACATGCAAAGAAAATGGAGGGGGAAAAAAATCACAGCAGTGGAAATCAAAATTCATTTTGTAACCACAATTGTGAACATGTAGCAGCATTCCTCATCTCCCCAAAATTTCCTTGAGTGTTCGCAAGAGACTAAAGTAAGCTAAAATTTGTGGTGACAACAGTGAGAATGGTAAAAGCAGAATAGATAGAAAAAGATCATGAGGAAAATGTTGTGTGTGTGATCTGTATGGATTATGTAGTTTGGGATGAGCAGGGATTGGTACAGACGAGCACAGACAGGTGGCCATAGATGCTGTGAGAATGAATGGGATTGACCAGAAAAGAGCACGTGGAATAGGAAGAGAGCCAGACTTAATTGCTAGGGAAAGGAGACATTTAAGAGAGGCCAGAAATACAGGGGCCAAGAATGGTGCCTCAGAAAGAATGCTCAGGTAGGCAGAAAAGAACCAGGAAAGAACCAGACATTCTCTAAAAGGAAGGGGAATTCTTTGACCAGAAGAGTGAGAGAGAAAGGATGCACGCAGAAACTACAGCTCCATTAGGTATTTGTAAAGGACACAGACTAAAACATCAGTAGTGCAGAGAAGGGGACGAGTCAGAAAAGGACCAGGAGAGAACCATGTCTCAGAAAGCAAGAGAGGGGCAAGTTTCCAGAACTAAGGTGTGAATCACAGTGACAAACAATCAGATATACCAAGTCAGATGGTGCAACAGAGGCCGGATTTGCAAATTAGGAAGTTGCTGTGACCTTTACCAGACTAGTATAAATGACATTACAAGTGGAATCATAACCACATTGGGGAGGGGAGGAAAGGAGAGAAATGGAGGAAATGATTATGGAGTATGGATTCCTTTCAAGGTGCTAGGATATAGAGAAAGACTCACAGGGTATTCTTTGAATTTGTTATGAGCTTTGCGAATACTGTACTTTGGCAAGCCTGTCTGGAAGGGAAACTTCGTCTAGGTCCTACCAAACTTTTACAGAAATTCAAAAAGCTCAGCTATTACTAATATCACTTCCTGTACTCTCTGCAATCACCAGAAATGACTCCTCTGAGTCCAGTCTCTGCACTCTTGCAGTTTTAGTCTGTGTCCCTTAAGACACCTAACGGAGCTGTAGTTTCTACGTGCATCCATCTCTTTCAATCTTCTGGTCAAAGAATTCCCCTTCCTTTTAGAGAATACACTGCAGGTACTTTGACTGAAACTAACCCCTTCTGCCACCAAAGGCAGAGGTGTTGAACCAGTCCTACTCCATGGGAGTACCCCAATTCCTCCGCCAAAGAAGGGGCTCAGGAAGGGCACAGATTTGAAAGTGAGCCAGTTGCAAAAAATTTTCTGAGCCTATCAGAAAAGCAATGTGAGCACTCTCATCACGGGAGATACCAAGAGAGTGGCTAAGAGATTGGCATAGGCTAGAGCTTCTTTCACAAGCAGACACTGGCCTGTGCATGAGGCTAGTACCAAGATGAGCAGAGAGGAGGGATAGGAAGAGTCAGGTGTACCCCCATTTTGATGACATTAGCTGTGCTTAAAGTGTCACAGCCTGCACTTCCTAGTATGTGAATACATAGTGTCTCTCTTTTCTAAGTTGTTTCAGATTGGGTCTGTATGATTTGCAATAAAAGATTCCTAATACAATTCACATCTCATTAATCACATACTTCTAAATATCACAGTAATCTGTGCTAAGGAAATCTCTTTCCTCTACTAGGTTAGTATATATTTCTTGAGGGCAATAAGCACAATTGTGTAGAGCAATGTTCTGCACATAGTATCCGCTTGTTAAATATTTTACTCATAAAAGAAAATGAGCAAAATAAGTTTTTACATCATAAGATCAAGACCTAAGATTAAACCACTTGGCAATTGAATGAAAAGACCACAATGACTAGTGTACAGTCATACTTCATTTTATTGCACTTGCGTTATTGTGCTTTATAGATATTGCTCTTTTTTCTTTTTTTACAAATCGAAGGTTGGTGATAACTGTGCAGAGCAAGCCTTTTGGTGCCAATTTTTCAACAGTATGTGCTCACTTTGTGTCTCTGTCACATTTTGGTGATGCTCACAATATTTCAAATGTTTTCATTATTATGATATTTCCTATGGCGATCTGTGATCAGTGATCTTTGATGTTACTATTGTGATTGTTTTAGGACACAATGAACCATACCCATATAAGATGTCTAACTTCATCAGTAAATATTGTGTTGTTCTGATTGTCCCACTGACCAGCTATCTCCCCATTTCCCTCCCTCTCCTTGGGCTTCTCTATTCCTTAAGGCACAAAAATATTGAAATTAGGCCAATTAAATAACCCTACAATGGCCTCTAAGTGTTCAAGTAAAAGGAAGAGTTGGTAGGGCTCAGTGGCTCAGCCTGAAATTCCAGCACTCTGGGAGGCTGAGGCAAGTGGATTGCCTAATCCTGTGGGTTCAAGACCAGCTTGGGCAACTTAACACGACCACATCTCTACAATAAATAAAAAATTAACTGGGTATGGTAGCACACGTCTGTAGTGTGGGTTACTTGGAAGGCTGAGGTGGAAGGATTGCCAGAGTCCAGGAGATCGACACTGGGGTGGCTGCGAGTGTGCCACTGCACTCCTGCCTGGGCAACGGAGTGAGACTCCAACTCAAAAAAGAAAAAAGAGGAAGAGTTGCACATCTCTCATTTTAAATCAAAAACTAGAAATGATTAAGCTCAGTGAGGGAGGCATGTCGAAGCAAAGACGGGTCTCTTGTGCCAAAAGTTAGGAATGCAAAGAAAAAGTTCTGGAAGGAAATTGAAAGTGCTACTTTAGTGAATACATGAATAATAAGAAAGCAAAATACCTTACTGCTGATAAGAGAAAGTGTTGAGTTTCTAGATAGAAGGTCAAACCAGCCACAATACTTCCTTAAGCCAAAACCTACTCCAGAGCAAGGTCCTAACTCTCTTCAGTTCTATGAAGACCAAGAGAGATGAGGGTGCTATAAAAGAGAAGTTTGAAACTAGCAGAGATTGGCTTATGGAGTTGAAGAAGAAAGCTGTCTTCATAACATAAAAGTGCCAAGTGAAGTGGCAAGTGTTGATGGAGAAACTACAGAAAGTTGTCCAAAAGACCTAGCTAAGGTAATGGATGAAGATGGCCACACTAAACAACACATTTTCAGCACAGACAACACAGTTTTATATTGGAAGAGAATGCCATCTAGAACTTTCACAGCTAGAGAGGAGAAGTCAATGCCTGGCTTCAAAGCTTCAAGGAACAGGTTGACACTCTTGTTAGGGACTTAATGCAGGTGGTGACTTTAGGTTGAAGCCAATGCTTATTTGCCATTCTGAACATACCCAGGCCCTTATGAATTATACTACATCAACTCTGTGTTCTATAAATGAAAAACAGAGCCTTAACAACAGCATATCTTTTGGCAGCATGGTTTGCTGAATAATTTAAACCCATTGTTGAGACCTACTACTCAGTAAAAAAGATTGCTTTCAAAATATTGCTGCTCATTGGCAATGCACCTGGTCACCCAAGAGCTATGATGGAGATATACAAGGAGATTCATGTAACTTTTTATGCCCCTGAACACAACATCCATTCTGTAGTCCATGGATCAAAGAGTAATTTTTAACTTTCAAGTCTTTATTTAAGAAATACATTTTATAAGGCCACAGCTGCCATAGATAATGATTCCTCTGATGAATCTGGGGAAAGTAAATTGAAAATTTTCTGGAAAGAATCCACCATTCCAGATGCCATTAAGAACATTTATGATTCATGGGACGAGGTAAAAAAAAAAATCAAGATTAGCAGGAGTTGGGAGAAGCTGATTTCAACCTTCATGGATGACTTTCATTATGATTCAAGACTGCAATAGAGGAAGAATCTGCAGATGCAGTGGAATAGCAATAAAACTAAAATGAGAAGGGGAACTTGAAGATGAGGCTAAATTGCTGCGATTACATAATAAAACTTGAATGGATAAGGAATTGCTTCTTTAGATGAGCAAAGAAAGTGGTTTATTAAGATGGAATCACTTGTGGATTTCTAAAAGAACTAGAAATTGACCTTCCACATGACCCAGCGATCCCCCTGCTAGGAATATACCCAGAGGAACTCAAATCATTCTACTAAAAAGATACCTACACACACATATTTATTGCAGCACTATTCACAATCGTAAAAACATGGAACCAACCATGCTGCCCATCAAAACTGGAATGAATTTTTTAAAATGTGGTACATATACACAATGTAATATTATGCAGCCATAAAGAAGGACAAACATATGGACTTTGAATAGATTTAGAGTCTATCATACTCAGTGATCCATCACAGAAACAAAGAACAGAGTACCACATATTCTCACTCATAAGTGGATCCTGAACATTTACCATAATACTATAAAAAGGAATTGACAGTAATGGGAAACTGTCAGGGGAAGGAAGAGAGGCACATATAATATCAGTAAGGATAACTGATCTCAAACTAGGAGAAGTAGGAACGAAGGGAGGCCCAAATTTTACCTTTATGATGGCCACTTGCATACCTAATCCTGAATTGTAACCTCATATCTTTAAAATAAAATAAATTATTTTTTAAAATAAAATTTTTTTAAAATCTAAATAAATAAATAGATGGAATTCATTCCTGATGAAGATTCTTTGAACCCTGTAAAATGTCCACAAAGGATTTAGAATATTTAAGATATTGTATAAACTTAATGCAATATTTAGAAAATTACATAAAGTTAATTGATAAAACAGCAGTTTGAGAGGATGACTCCAATTTTAAAAGAAGTTCTACTGTTGGTAAAATACTATCAAATAACCTTGCATGTTACAGAGAAACATTTCATGAAAGGAAGAGTGAACTGATGTGGCAAACTTCATTGTTGTCTGATTTTAAGAAATTTTCACAGCCACCCAAAGCTTCAGCATCCGCCACCCTGATCAGTCAGCAGGCATCAACATCAGTACAAGACTCTCACCACACGTAAGTATTGTAACTCATTGAAGGCCCAGATGATTGTTAGCATTTTTAGAAATGAAGTATTTTTTAATTAAGATATACATTTTTTAAAGACACAATGCTATTGCATACTTAATAGGCTACAGTATAACTTGTATATGTACTGGGAAACCAAAACGTCTGTGTGACTTGTTTTATTGCTATGGTCTGAAACTGAACTCTCAACATCTCCAAGCGATGCCTATATAGTTTCCTGGTTTGCTACCCTAGGTCTTCTCCATTTATCTATCTAAAGAGACTATACTGAGCATGCTATTCCTTCCTCAGTCTTTCCAGCTCAACCTCCTTTCACCTTGTTCACTCAAGTGCAAATAAAATAGCCACATCAGAAACCATGTGGACACTCCTGGAAATTATCTACCAATGCAATTGTCTTTTCTTTTCTTTTTCTTTCTTTTTTTTGAGAAGAGTAAAATTGCATTAAAAACAAAAATAAAGAAAATCTTATTGCTAACCATACTCTTTGAGGTCAGGAAGTATATATATACATGCTGTCTTGTATATACTACCTGTTCAATAAATGCTTATAAAATAAGCACACATTTTAGTTGGGGACAATTTTAAATTCTAGTCAGTAAAAATTTAAGTCAAATTGTAACCGCCAAATAAGCTAAAAATGAGGATAAGAAAAAGAAGTAAAATTGAAAAGATCCTCCTTGGCCGGGACAGTTATGTCTTGCACTGACCAATGACCCAACGCTGGCTCTTTTGGTGTGGTTTCTTCCATGAGTTCCTCAGAAATTAGCCTTGCTGAGGGTCTCAAACAGTGGTTCGGGGCACTGGCAATGCCATAGTGCTGATTTAAGAACCTCATCAACTTCTACCTCAGATAATCAACCTTGGTCTCTCTCTGCTCCTCTTATCTTCCTCCTGACAGGAAACTCCTCAGTGCGTGAGGCTTGAACGGAGGAGGAAGGCATGGCGAGAGCAGTCATCATTGACTGCCTTCTACAGCATACACATATAGCCTCCAGGAGATCCCATCTTTTTCCTACTAGTTGTGAAAGTGGTTTATTCTGTGTTTCTCTGTTTCTTTGCCATGACTTCTTGCCTTCTGACTTTTGTATGCTTATATCAGGTATCAGACCCTGCAACCCCCATGTTAGGCTATGCCAAGCTACACATACGAAGCTCCCTGAGTGGTTTCCTGATATCTCATTCATGTGGTTGTTTGCTTGCTTGCTTGCTTGTTTGTTTTTGGTAGAGGAAGAATAAGAGAAACACTTCAGCACTCTTTGTTTACTCTGCAGGAATTCATGTTACCATACTCTTTATCAATCTTACTATAGTCTCCCTTTTTTTTCTTTTACATACTTCCTCAAGGTGAGGGGATGTAAAGGGCAACAAACAAACAAACAAACACACAAATAAGACGTTTTAATCTCCCAGACAATCCTGAACAGATGGTCTGACCCACAATATTATTGATCCTTTGAGCTCTGCTGCAGTTCTGATGCAACACAGTAAGTCAAATTTAACACATTATATAGGAGAAATTATTGAATATTCTAGTTTCTAAAAATCATGACTTTGCCATGACTTGAGCCACATCCCACATTCAGAGTTCATGTATTCTCCTTTTACCAAATAATCACCTGAAAATGAAAATTGGGCAGCAAGAATTCTCATTATAGAACATTCACTCTCATTTTTATCCATTGGAAAAGCTGGGATGAAAACCCAGGATTTGTTCTCCTAATTCAGGGCCCCTTTCATAACACTTTGGTCAGAAGGAACAATAATTTCCTAATAGAACCCTGTGGGCAGAGAAATAATCAGAAATGCAAAAAATTTCCTCCTCCTGTCCTTCTATATAAAACAAATAAACCTCTACATCATCCCACACTGCATGTGTGATAATGGGCCCCATCCTCTCTTGTATCATATTTGGTATTTATGCAATCCTTCTCCTCCTACAGTCCACCTAATCTTATGAAACATAATTCTTTTTTTCTCTTCCTCCTCCCTACACAAACTTAATTCCTGACTCCCCTTAAGTATGTGCAAATTATTATGCCAACCTTCTTTTAAAGTAAGCATCATACTGCAGCCTAAAACAGCAATTGGACAAGTGTTTTCACTATTTTATGTTATCTGAGCCTGCTTTTAGCACCTTTTACAACCAAAGTGTTGATTTTTTTTTTCCCTTTATAAGTGTCTGTGGCATTCTGTGGCGGCATGCTACAGGCACAAGTTCATGGTAAGTTCAGAGGAAAGGAATGTTCAAAGAAAACCAAACTCAAAGCATTGTGGGTAGTGATATAAAAAGTTGACAAAACAATGATAAACAATGGGGGGAAAAGAAATAATTAAGTGTTCTGAAGCACTGTATCAGCATTTCATGCATTGTTAACTTTTTTTAGGAAACCATTTTATTGTGTATGGCTTCATGGAGAGATACTAACCCAGTTTGTTGGAACAGCACTCTGCATGTATAATGATTAAAAACTTTTTTTTAATAAAAAAGAAAATGGGTAAATATGTCTGCCTGAGATAAGGCATTCTGAACAAAATATAATACATGGAAATCCTTTCTTGAAGTGCTTTGTGGACTTAAGGAGGTAGGAAACTTAAAACAGTGGAGTTACTGTAAACATGTAAGTCTAAACAAGGTGTGAAAAATTGGACTATACGCCACAACAAGCAAAGCAAAAAGTAAATGAGAAACAGCTAAGAGAGAAAGGGTAAATACTTTATAGACACATTTTTAAAGGTACCTGTGAAAAGCAATTTGAGCTGCTGAGATTTGTAAAAGAGGCAGATATTTTTACATTGATAGAACACAATCCTAACTCATTTATAGTATTGAGGCTATACTTGATGTCTTGTTAGGTCAGTTTCATATTTTTATCTTATTTGCCCTCATTCATTCAACAAACATGGAGTATTACTTAAGGTGCTAAGGATTCATTAATGGGCAGAACACACAAAACTCCCTATCCATGAATGTTATATTCTAGTGAGCAGAGAAGAAAATAAACACAATAAATAAATATATGATATCTTAGAAAAAGCTGCATAATAAGGAGAAAAATAAAGCAGAGAGATGAATTGGCATAGGTCAGGAGTGGGGGTCTGCTGCTTTAGAGTTTAAAGTTGTAAGAGGAAATATTAATGAGAAGGTCATGTTGGATAAGACTCAAAGGAGATAAGGTATCGAGTCATTTGTTTAATTGAGGAGTGTGATGGAGGGGCAAATTCAAAGGTCCAGAGGTGGAAGCAGGCCCCGTGTGTTAGACAAGCATCAAGGAAGCCAGTGCATAATGAGTTAAAGAAGTAACAAGGGAGCAGGCTCGACCAGGGCATCATAAGGACATTAGCTTTTATTCTGAAGGAGGTGGGAGGCCATGGGAGTATTCTAGATGATATGACATATGCGAACCATTCCTTTCCAAAAGTAGTTGCAATGTGTGAGTTTTGTAAATTTAAGTTTATGGAACATTTTTTAAAACATTTTTTAGGCCTCAAAACCCATGTACAATAATAGGATAGGCCCCAGAAGTAAAGATGGAAATGAGAATACTGGAAATGGTTACCATGACTTCACCTTCTTTCAATAAACACCTAAAGATGCTACATGAATTCAGCGAGTTCTATCACACGCTGGTGAAAACCACTGATTGAATTCATGGTACCAGCCAATAAATCTAAACTGTGCAGCATATCAAAACTATTTGATTCTGTCATATCTCAGAGAGAGAATTTACTTCCTTACATAAACTGGGTTCCAAAGATAAAAAGGGGTATGCATTGTTGACATCAGTCAAGTGTCTGTCTGTTTTGTGCAGCACATCTAAGATGTTCGAACAAGAATGAGTTGTCACAGTTTAGAGATGTTTGATAAAGAAGCACTGAGACTCATTAGCTGAAGGAGGGATAATATCTCCTGGCAGACCGAGCTGCACAATAATCAGTATTGACTCAAATCAGATGTTATTGTGCATTACCAATGTAACAGGTTGAGACTTGAGTTTCCTTTGCACGAAAAACTGTTTTGAAGGAAAAAGGAAAAGCAGTTTTTTCAACATCCATTCTAGTATAGTACTTTATATAATAGCTGCAAAAATACCCTACTTTCTTGTCAACTATGAATAACGGACTTGGTCAGTAGATCCTTAGGCTATTACTTCACAAAATGCTAATATCCTGAAGTTTAAGAAGCTTCCAGAAACATATAGTCTTTAAACTAGTGTTTACCAAGGAATGTGGAAGGGGTTGAGCCCGTTCTGGATCAGAGGTTATTGATTTTTTAAGATTTCCTAAACACATTTTATAGATCAATGCCACATCCTTCTTGAAATGCCTAAAGGATGCAGGATGAGGGAAGCATTCAATTTCAAAGGCAGGGATGTGAATCTGTGAAAGTTAACTGTTAGAGTCTTAGCTAAGGTAGCTAAAGTTTCATTTAGAAGTCCAAATAGAAGAAAATAACATCTATTAAGCACTCAACAATAATCCAGGACACTGCATTTGCGTATGTGTAGATATGTGTGTATACGTGTGTGTACATGTGTGCATGTGTGCACGTATATGTGTATACTTGTGTATGTTATTATTCCCACTCCATGGGTAAAGAAAATGAAGGAGTGGATATTCAGGATAAATGCAAGGCCTTGGGCAAGAACATGAATGTATTAATTCTAAAGTGAATGTGAGTGAATGCATCATTAATAGAAAGTTAGGAATGGGGCATGAAATCTATTTGCATTCATCTGTAGGAGATTCTGTTGTGTTGTTTACACAATTAAAACTTTTCTCTTTAGTAAGGAAGTACTCAACGCCCCAGCTGCCAGCAGCGCTCACAGCTCAGTGAGCCCCTCTCTGGGTACTGCCTTGATGGAAGAAGACTTCCTCATCCAAGGCTATCTTCCACCTCAGACATAACACAATAAATCTCAGAGATGCAAATGTCAGAGACTTTGAGTGTGTTTCCAAAGAAAGCTGATCAAAGATAACACCACAGTTAGAAAAAAATACTAGAAGACACGTTTTCAACTGAGATTAAAAGTTAGAAATTGATTCTACTGGGTACCGCCATGGGCCAATATTAGTTTCTACTGTAGTTCACATTATAACTGTAAGTAAGTCACACTGTTATGAAGTGCTTATCTGTTAGTTAAAACAATAACCCAACTTCAAGTCAAGCAAGAAATGTCAATTAGTAATTTTATAGTGACTATAAAGTTCTATATAGCTTATGTAAGCTACATGATGGTCAAATCTGCAAGGTATCAGACATGTCTAATTAATGTATACTCCTTCACATATTAAAACATGTTTGAGTTGCTTGCTGATATGTTTTAAATGATATAATCATGCATAAATCCAAGGAGAGTAAAAAGAAAAAGGTGATAAAAGGAAAAAAAGATAAATTTCACAGCAACAGACTATTGAGTTTCATAAGGTTTCAAAGAGAGACTACAGTGGACTATGACGAGGTGACTGTTGAACAGCAAGACCAGATCATAAGGAGTCCGAATGGGTTAAACAGGTAACACACGGAACATAGCAAATATGTCCTATCTGGACTTCAGTTAAGACACTGACATCACACTGATTTTGTTATATTCAAGAGAAAGATACGGGCTGGATAAAGATCTAAACAGGCCAGATGATAACATGTGGAACAATCATATCTAGAAAGAATGGCTACTCTCATGGATATTAAGACAATTTGTGGTGGCTCCAAGTTCTGTCTTCAGCCCTCACAGTTTAGGATTCTGCAGAGTCTGACCTGGTGATCTGCAGTGGAATTGGAGCACACAGGGAGGACTAGGGCACTGGAGTTATTTACTGGATAAAAGCAAGTGTTGATGGGAATAGGGTTAGCTTTCATCTCTAAGGAGGAAATTCACTGACAGGCAGAACATAATATCTGAAGAATTATTGTACAATACAATCCCATAAAAGACAATATCATGAAGTAACAAAGTTATAATTACACAAAGGCCAACAGATTTTGGAAAACCTAGAGGTAAGTGTTACTCAGAAGAAATCACTGGGCCTTTAGTAACCAGCATTTAACACATTTTTATCAAGCATCTCCTATGTGCCAGGAACTGCTTTAGGCACTGGAGATAGAGTTATGAATCAGAGAATGAGACCCTGCTTACATTGTAATGGTGGGAGAGAGAGATCATAAATAACTAATAAGTTATTCAGAAAATATTTCATTATGATGATTGCTATAAGAAAGTAAAACGTGGTAATATGACAGGAAAAGGCCTCCGTGACAAGACGTTATTGGAGCTAAGATCTGTACAGCAAGTAAAAACCAGCCATTTGAAGGTAAGGTGTGAAGAAATAACATTCCCAGCAGAGAGGCCTAGTGTCAGAAAGGCCCCACGAGGGAAAGCTTGATATTTTCAAGGAACAGAAAGAATGGCTGTATGATTAAAATGTACTGAGTGAGGGGTGTAAAGCTTAAAAAGCAAAATCATAAAGAAAAGCCAGAACCAGATCATATAAAGCTTTATGCACTGATGTAAGGACCAGCGATATAATCTATTTCAGTTGTTTAGAAAGATCATTCTGGTTGCTGATAGTGCATGCGGATGGATGTTCAGAAACCAGGTAAGAGGCTACTTTCATAGTCCAGACAAGAAGTGATAATAATGGGAGATTCTAAGAAGCTAAAATTTAATAAGCAAAACATAAGACCTGTTTTTATACCCATAATTCCTCCAAAACCATAACATAATATACATAATGTTAGATGGGAGATTCACGCATTAGCAGCAGCATGGATTTTAAAAGCTCAAAATGATGGAGGTTTGTCAGAGGGACACAGAAGCCAACCTGAAAGAGCTCTCAATGGCCAAAGCTGGAACAATCTGAGCACCAAACAAGTAACAAACTCTTGTATCATAACGCAAGTGTCAAACAAATATCCATGAATCTCTGATGATACAGATAAGTGACTGAATAGATAACAAATGGGGGGATAAGAGACAAATCTCCAGTACAGAATTCTAAGTAATTCACATAAATACTCCCCAGTAAAAAAAGTGGCATTTAACTGCTCACCTCTTGAGGGTGGGCTGCTCTTCTAAAGAGAATAGTATAGAAAGAGGGACAGAAGAGCTTTATAAGGAAGAATCCTTGACTAGGTCCTCAAGGTTACTGTCATCAATGATAAGCCACATTGAAAATATGTGCCTTTAGTATGATGTGATAAGAATGGCATTTCACCTTTGTCATCTTCCTCCCCCAAATCCATAGTTCACATCCAACCATGGGAAAAACATCAGACAGGCACAGATTGAGCGATATGCTAAAAATACCTGACTGTCAAGGTCATGAAAAACAAAGAAAAACTGAGAAACTGTCACAATCCAGAGGAGGCTAATGAGACATGACAGCTAAAAGTAGTATGGTATCCTAGAAGGGATTCTGTAGCAGAAAAAGGACATTAGGAAAAAAAAATAAACAAACATGAAAAACACTACAGACATCTTAATAAAGTATTAAGTTTAGTTAATAGCAATGTACTGATATGCATTTGCTGTGTCAAACGTACCACAATAATATGTTAACAACAGAGGAAACTGAATGTGGAGTAAATGAGAACTACCTGTACTAATTTTGCAACTTTTCTGTAAATCTAAAACTGTAAAATTGAAAGTTTATTTTATTTTATTTTATTTTTTAAGTGTAGAGTTCGTGGGTTGGTTCCCTCAGCAGAAGTACTGTATCTAGAAATTGGGAGGCACTGCCACTTCTACTAAGTCTCATTGGAGCATACCCAAAGAACTGTGGGAATCCCAAGGTGTCTTGCTTTGAAAGGAATGCAGATAAATTGCTCTGAAAACAAGTGTCCAAAATGGACAGAAGGCAAGTCATGTCACATGAGAAGCAACTAAAACTGGGGATGCTTAATCTAGAGAGCTTGAAAGGCACAATAACTTTTTCAAAATATGAGGGGGACAAACCAAAACAAAAAATATGAGAAGGGCTACCAAAAAAATGAAATTATCTTTTGGAGGGCAGACCCCTTGTAGTACAGGCTTCCCTCACTAGGTAAGTGTTCCAGGAACCCATAAGTATCAGTGTATCAGCTTGTGTTGTTGTGAGAGGCTATATTCGGCTTCAGTGAATTTTTTTTGGAGATTCATTCAACACATTTGCCCATTTCATGATGGGTGATTTATGAGTGCACCTGCCCACAATGTGCTGAGTGTTCAGCAGTTTTTGACGAAAAACAGCATGACTCCCATGCCTCACTCTCCCTATTCACTCGATCTTGCCCTGAGTGACTTTTTTTGTTTCCCTGGATGACAAACATCCTCAAAGAGAAACTGCCAATGTGAAAGAGGTGGAACAAAAAAATGGTAGAAGCACTAAAAGGCATCAAAATTGACAAGTTTAAAAACTGTTTCAAGCAGTGGAAAAAGCATCTTGATAGGTATAATGCATCAAACAGAGAGCATGTTGAAGGTGACTGAAGTTTAAACATGTAAAAATAGATACACAATTTTTTGTAAATAAATTCTGGGGCTTTTTGGGTCCCTCCTTGTATAGGGGGGGTTTTATAAAGAGTGAGCATTGGATTTTTTTTACATCTCAAGTTGGAGCATTGAGTAAAAATGAAGGAAAACTACAATAGAGAAAATATTCATTCACAAATAGGAAGAACTCATTATAAACTTGGAATTGCTTAACCTGGGAGGCAACAAAAAGCCTTTGCAATACTGAGTTTTCAGGCCTATCCTGGAAAGACATTGTCCAGATGTTGTAGAGGAGATGAGTATTTGAACTACAGGAGACATTCTTGGCATTAATTACTAAAATTTAATACTTTCCTGTTTCTCTACTTAATAGTACTTAATAATGACAACAAACTAATTAATTAATTATAAGAGGAAACCGGTTATGTCCCTAATCCATGTTGCACTGTTTTACCTCTACACTGTATTCACTTTAACTTTTTATTACTAATAGATTCTTTTATTTAGTTTACCCTTTTGAGATGTATTTTAATTGTGGGTAGACCTTTCCCACTCTGTTACTGGAATGATGTGGAATAATATATTCCTATATCTCCAGCCCAGACCTCACTCCTGATTTCAAGATTCATCTATCCAATTGTTTATTTGACATTTCCACATGAATGTCTCATAGGCATGTCCATCTTAATGTGGCCAAAACAAAACTCCTGATTTTTCATCTAAATCTGCCCTTCCCTCAGTCTTCCTCATCTCAGGAAATACCACCTACACCGCCCCACTTATACTTCATTAGCATATCCTATGTTTAATTAATTGTCTACTTCTCTCCATCACAACTACCAACCCTAGTCTAAACTAGGACTTCCCAGGCTATTGCAATCACTTCCTGACTGGCCTTTCTGCTTCTACTCTTTCCCCTGTAATTTATTATCCACAAAGAATTCAAACATGCACACACAAACACACACAGAGTCAAGCCCCTTCTTACAAACTTGCAAGGCCTAACCATCTCACTTAGAAAAAAAAAATCTAATTTCTTACTCTGTGTTCTGGATCTTGTCAACTCTCTGAACTCTCCTTACCATCTTCCTCCTTGCCAATATTCCAACCACGTAAGCCTTCTCTCCATTCCTTCATAACCTCAAGTTTGTTTCTCCCTTAGGGATACAACACCAGCTGTTCTCTAGCCTAATATGTTTTTCCCATGATCTTCAAATATCTGGCTCCTTCTTGTTATTCTACGCTAGCCATTAAGGCACTCTTCATCACATCAGCCTGTTTTAACTCTGCATGGCACTTATCATGGTTTGACATTTTCATGTTGCCTTGTTTGTGTTTGTGTTGCTTTTGTCTGTCAGTTTTCTGAGAATAGGAACCTTATAAAGCTTATTTACAGATGTAGCCTCGGCACCCAAAACAAAGTTTGAAATATAGTAGGTAGTGAATAAATATTTCTTCAAGAAATTACTGATTTTAATGAGGAAAGATGATATCCTCTGTCATCTGACTTGAGATCCTCTTAAAGTGATCTTTTCTAGCTTTTGAAAGAATATGACCAATCTTCTAGACTATAATTAATTAACACACAGTAACCCCCAAAGGATATTTATCTGCCAGTCTTCTTCTACCTTCCCCTAATTGACCCGGGCACATCTCTGTCTCTATGTGTATGTTTATGCTGTTCCTATGACCGAAATCACTTTTCCTGAAATGTTCCCTAACTTCCAGCATTATCTATGTAAATATTATCATGTGTGAAAATGCTATCTATTTTTTAAAACCCAATCCTTCCCTTTGACAAATTCTCTTATTGCAAAATTAACATGTATCTTATGTACAGCCTCAATATTTTGCTCCTTAATAACAGCACTAATCTTGATAAAGGGACCATGTATTATAGATAAGAATTTCCCAAACTTTGTTTCTTACAGCACTAGGAATGGAGATAATGTGTAAAATTCACATTCACTGCAAAACATACCCACTTTTGAGGATTCGTAATGCACAATGTTAAAGCTTCTGAAAAGGTCCACAGTAAGTAATGTGGGGGGGTTTAACTTTCTATAGCTCAGACTTGCTTGTTTTCCACTATTTGACTATGGAATCATCAGTCATCTTTAAAAACACATACACACACACACACACAGATATCTATTAACATTTCATGGAACATAACCCAAGATATACCTGAATAATGATTGAAAGCATGGGTTTTAGAAGTTGGCAAACTTGAATATTAACCTAGGTTCCAACAGATATTAGAGAAATGTTTAAAACAGAGTTGACAGTAACAACTGAACAGGATTAGTATAAGGATTGAATAAGAATGGCATGATGTATGGTATCTTGTAGCCACCCTAAATAATCGATGCCATTAGAATAAAAATAATTTGTATTACTGCTGAACCTCAATAAAGTAAGGAATCTTAGTTGTTCACGTTCTCATCTCCCACAAGGTCCAACAGATATCATGCAAGAGAAATAAGGGTTTGCACACTGAAAGCTTTGAGCAGTGTATGGCCCAAACATATGGTTTGACTGGCTATCACATAGTCTTGAATGCTTCAGGCCTCACACAATCCCTATTGCTTACATAAGGCTCAATTAATAGATTTACATCATCCACCTTGTTCTCTAAGGCAAAATAATTTGCAACCTCTTAGACAGAAGTCCTCAATTAATGTCTGTTGAATTGCTTGATCTCAATGGATTCTCACTTCCTACAGTTCTTATCTACCAGTACCCCTCCACCCCAAATACCTAGATATTTAATATATAGCTCTTTAGAAAGAGTGGTTTACTAAACAATCATTTATGGATTTAAAATCTAAGTTACAAGGTAAAATATATAGTTGAAAAATTTGGTTGGATCTCCTTCCTCCACTTCCTCACTGAGGTAGTCCACAGTTGCTGGAGAAATTCAGAGCAAGAAGGTGTCCCTTGAGACTAGTCACTAATGCTGACTCCCAGAGGATGGGCAGTATTCTTACATGGAGGGGATGCACTGATGACCTTCAGAGGACCATCTCACCCTTCAGTTTCTATGAAATCATTGAAATTTAAAATAAAACACTAAAAAGAACTTTAAGAGATCATCAAGGACATCCCTCTGCCTGTTAGAATATTTTTATATCTCCAGGTTCAATGTTGAAGTGTGAAGGCTTAAGCTGTAAGAGAAATTGATGGGTTAGAGGGCAAGAAAGCTTAGGGGGAGAGAAGAGAAAGGAAAAGAAAAATCTGAGGATAAAGGAATTTATGCCCTCCCAATTAACCTTACCAAGGACCTCAAAATTCCCAAGGCAACCTTGATTCTACCTTTCTTTCTTTTGTTTTCAAATATGGAATTTTCCCCAGGCCTAGTGTTAGAATTGAGCATATTCTTCCTTTGATTTATGAGAACATTCAGGGAATATAAGGTCATGAAAGTTAGCAAACCAGCTGGCTTCAATGCAAAGTAATTAAATAGAAAGTCTTAAAAACTTAAAATCCTTACTAGACTTGTTTCAGAAGAATGTTAAATTTATTTTCCTTTGCATTTAAAGTACCTTTTTCTTATATTTTTAAAATATTTATCCTAGATTTACATTAACCTTTCTCTGATGACAAGAGTGGACCTAATTCAGAAAACCTATAAAAGAGTAGAAATTAGAGCTCTGTATTTGTGGTTAAAACTACTGGTGGACAACCACATTTCAGGAAATATGTGGTTAAAGTAATTAGATAACCATAAATGCCTGTTAGTTCAGAAAAGCACAGTTAAATGCTGGAAATTTTTTCCTTAAAAAAAGCCACTATGATTTGAAATAAGTAATCCAAAAAAAATCTAACTGATTTCTTAAGAAGTTGAGCAAAAGTGCATGCTTAAGTGGTCATGCTCCACTCATGAAAGCAATCTAGTCAGAGTGGCATTAAGATGTGGGTTTATAAGCTATCCATGTATTAAGTAAAGTACCCTAACCAAGCATTGCACTATTATATTTATCTTTCAATTCCTTCGATATTATCCTTAGCTATCCTTAAATTGTACTTAGCAATACCTTATAGACCAGGACGCAGCCAGAAAAGCCTCTCTGGTTCTAGGCTTTGCAATTCCTTTATAATATGCATACATTCATGCTTAATAATTTTTCTAAGAAAAAATGATGGCTTGAAACTATCCTCTTGCAGGTGTGAACCTGAGTACATCCATACAGGCAAATCACTCCTACATCCAGCAGTTAGGAAAGAGCCAATTTCTGGTAAATGGACATAGAATCAATTAAAGGAAACCAACTGGTAGCAAGCTTAGATGGCAAAACAAGAGCCAATTTTCTGTGACTTTTGCTTGCAGGACCAAGCATGCTGTAATAGAGTGGCTTCAGGTGTTGCTGCTCCATCAGCGTCTACATCTCTCTGATTCAGCATGACATAATAGCTCTTTCATTTTTGAAGGCCGAGTATTTCCATTTTCTTGTATACTATAGATATCCAAGAGCAAAGAGAGTTGCCACATTACATTTCTCCAAATAAAACCATAGGGTAGTCAAATTAATCTAATTATCTGTGACCCAATTTGATAATACTGCTAAAAGCAATGCTAGAGAGGGTTTCTTTAGAGTTATGCTATTTGTTTTCTCATTCATTCCCTTGCGTTATTAATTTGGCTGAGAAAATAACCTTTCACACCTAAAATGCACCGGCTTAAGTATTCTGTGAATAAACTTGAACTATTGAAAAAAGTTTGCTCTGTCTACTGGCATTTGGAAAATCTAATGAGGAGAGAATAGAAATTGTCATGAGTTTCAATAAAGGGCTGAAAAATTCTAAAAAGCGATCCAGCATATTCACATTTAGCAGCGCTTCTCTAGCAAGTAACTCTCAGGTGATTAATAAAACAGGCTCAGCTACTGGTTCATCAAAGATCAGAAATATCACTTGCCTGTACCTTTTTCCATGAAACTGGACACGGTGTGAATTTTCCACTTGGCTTCTTTCTCACCTCACTTTTATTCCTCACTCTGGATACTATCCACTCTGATTTCTGCCTCACAGATACAAACATGTGGCAGGTTATAGCATTTTAAAAAATAATTTTGCATTCCATAGTAACAGAGATGCACAAATATTGATGGGAATCACTTTCATCTAATTTTTCCACTTAAGAATTTACATTGACCCTCCATCTTTGGAAGCAAAAGACTTAATCTAAAAACCTCTGGGTTTTAAAAATTTGTTCTTCAATGTATTGTCATTCTAAATTTTTAATATTTGTAATAAGTAAAATTATATGTTTGGAATGCACCCTTCAACATAATGGTATTACGACTAAATTTTTATTTGATTTATGTTTATGGTAATAATAACTAATGTTTTTTTCATGACATAGGTTAAAAGTCTGCAGCCTCTAATTTGACAGGAACTCTATTATCACTTTCTGCAAAATTAGACAGGAAAGAATATTAAGACATCTAAAATCTGACACAAATAGAAATCGCTTTCTCTCACTCTCTTAAAAAAAACAAAAACGAAAGATGATTATATGCTGTTTGACATTACATTTTCAGGCCAGTTAAGGGGAGATGAAGGCTCACACTTCATTTATTCCACCAAATACAACCACTGCAAGAATGCACTGGTATTTGAATACGCTGAACTTCTTTAGATATTGGATAAAGCTAGCTTCATCTTCTTGATGGTCTCATCCATTTAACCCCCTTTGTTGGAACCAACATAAAATACCTTCCCTGCAGGGTCCCAGCCCAGAGGGCTAATCCATAGCACATGAGAAACATACAGTGCTAAAACAGATGACCAGCTAATTAAAGATGAGTGAATAACATTGAGACAGGAAGTATCCCCCTACTCAAAACTGGAACAGAACCTGAACAGAATATTTTCTCAAAGTTCCAAAGTAGGCTGATTTTCTCAGTGGATTTTATAGCTATCTATTATCATTTTTAAAACATCTCATACTGTACATGAGCAATTTTTGTTTCGGTTATAACTACAAATGAAACTCCAAAAGCCAAGGCTGCTTTTCAGAGTTCCTTTGGAGAGATGTTTCTGAGAGAGATTCCTTAGAAACAGCACAAGAAGTCTGTTCTGCAAAGTTCAACAAAGATTTCACAGCAGAGTATTTTGATTAATTTCACCTCAGAAAATGCATTCATGGAGCCCATGTTCAAAATAACACCTCAAGGTATGCCCAGTATTTCCCCAAAACATCTCTAGCAGTGACAGCACTCCAATCTGAGTATGAGTCCACGGCCCTGAGATGCTAGAAAACTATCTAACCTCACGCAGTAGAGGCTGTGTGATGTTACAAAGATCTTCCTCTAGAACCGAGGTCCTCCTTCTAGCTGGCAGGAGGTCTGACTGCTGATTACTCCCAAGTGATTCCTACCCAGAACTGGCCCCAGCAGAAGGAAGGAGGCTGCCTTGTTCAAAGTCATGCCACTCCTTGGGAAATTGAAGCATCTAATGAAAGTCCAGTAAAGGGTCTGAGGGGAGAGGGGCCAACACCTTTGCCTCAGTCTTGATAACTGAAAAGCCATGCAGCCCCAAAAGTTCCTCAAGGGATTGGGTGAGCCCAGAGTTTTAGTTTCATCTCAGTCCACCTTCTCCTCTGCCTTGACTCGGGGTGTGGGGGAGGATTACTCCCCGACAGGTATTAAACCTGAGAGCACTCCCAATCTCCAACTCATCACTTCAGGAAACCCAGCCCAAGAAACTTCACAATGAGAGGAGCTGGAAGGCAACAGAGAGATATAGTTCTACTTGTCTTCTTTTGTAAAAAATAAACAACTTCAGTCAAGAACAATTAAGTAATTTCTACTAAATCAAATGTCTAGTTAGTACCAGGACCAGAGCCTCTATTTCTGGACTTACAGGTGGTTTTTACCTTATTAGAAATTGTTTTCCTCAATGGAAAACAATGAGCTAGCTAAACTTAATCTAACAAAATCATATTTGAGCTTAAATCTGGCTAAGTAACAGTTAACAGTTCTCTTTTCAGCATCCCACATGCCACATTGTATTTCTAGAAACTCTACTAAGGAAGGAGAATGGTCTGATGTATCAGAGAGATTTAAGGGATCAGAGTGGGTGAGATGGAAACGAACTTTTTTTCTAAACATCTACTGGTACCACGCCAGGATCTTTACATGTTATCTTGTTTAACCTTCAAAACAATTCAGTTTCTTATTCTTACTTAACCAATGAAGGAAATGAGGTTCAGGGAGGTCATGTGGGATCTATCAAGCACTTGATATGTCCATTCACCCCAATGCCTCACTGGGACTCCAAGTAAACACACTCTATCCTTGCTTGCCTCACCATGTTTGCAAATGAGAGAGGTTCCGGGTGGTTCACCTTCCAGATTCTCACAAATTAAATACAGCTTCACAACATAATATACCTGTTAACTTGACTCACTATAAATAAAAATCAATAATGCCACACTTTTCGGAATGTGATTAGCATTTATGATTTTCTAGTGCCAAAATAAATCATTTATTTTGAAAGATTAGTAAACCTAAGACACATTCTTATAGTGGTGTAGCCCAGTATAAAAAATTTACAATGACATCCCTTAACTAGGCACTTAAGAAATCATTTGGCAGTTTACCTTTTGCCAAATGCCATACATTGTTTTAATGGCAGATAGGAAGCAAAAAGTTATTTATAGATTGAAATATAACACTATTAAAGCTCAATCTTATATACAGCAACACATTCCAAATGAGTTCTCAACACTACATTTTAAAGTGCAAATCTCTCTATTCAATACTAACATCTGAATGTCGTCTTCTTAATAGAGTACCAGATGTGTGACAAAGACTCCAAAAGAGGAGACAGTTAAAATAAAAATCTAATAGTATCAATAGAGTATTTTTTACCTTAACCTGAAAATTAATTTTTGTGACTACAATTTTAAAACTTTTTTTAAGGTATCTGTGATTCAAAAGAGGCCAGTCCACAGGAGCCAGAGATGAATGTGAGTTTACAACAACGTATGTCACTTTTACCAATGCTAGACTTTGACATTTTAGTTAATCTAAGTAATTTTTTAAAAGATTAACATTTCTTATTTGGGCTTATAGCCTTGTGGAACTGCGTTTACAGAGTAAGATAAGCCTTCGGATAATTTCCTTCAGAGAAATTCTAGTATTCACAGTTTAGTGAGCACTAATCATTACATTTTTGTTATAACAGGGCAGCCTCTGGATTCCATAAATGGAAGAATTTTAAAATATGTGACAATTTTTAAAATAAATAGACTTAAAATATGTGAAATAATCTTTAATGTAAACTGATCATTGTTCAAAAAAATGATAGAACTGCCTCCCATTCTTAAATAAAAACACAGAACAATATGTCTTATTATTTCTAGTAAAAGCATGTCATCTTGAGGGCTATCGTTGGATTTATTTTATATTAGGTTTAAAAGTAAATGGGCATTACAGACATGAGAAGATGAGGAAGAAGAGTGGTAAGATATTAAAAGTATTTTCTAAGCTCAGAATACTTCTTTCCATTTTCATTCCAAAATGAAATCCATTCCTTCCTAAATGGTATTGTGAGATAAAATACATGACACCCAAGTAAATTTGAATTTCAGATGAACAACAATTTTTTTGGTAGAAGTATGTCCATACTTTTGGTATAAGTATTATGCCTATGAATCACCTGGAAATGTTAAAATGCAGCGTCTGATTCAGCAGGCCTGGGATGGTGCCTCAAAGTCTGTTTCTGTTTGTTAGACCTAGCAACCTATCCTAAATTACTTTTTAAAGTATAAATTGCTGAAGATTATATCATTAAATGTTCATTGGTGAATTCATTTGAAATTAATGAATGGAATGATGAATTGGTTTTTATTTACATATTTGTTTCCGTGTCATCTCTAAAAACTCCAGAATGGTAGCAAAAAATAAAATTCTGAGTAGACTTGTGAAAATATTACCTATAACATTATTACCTAGGGATATTGTTCTTCCTCTCCATAAGTCCATTCTCTAATCAGTCATGTTCGACATGAGCTGAACACTAAAATCACCTGTATGGAGAGCTTTCTAAAAATCCTAATACTCAGCTACATTATACTTAATTAAACACAACTCTCCAGGGATAGGGTGGGGACCCAGACATAAGTGATTTTAATCTTCCCAAGTGATTGCAATTGCAGCCAAGATTGAGAACCTGCCCTAAGTTCTCACTAAACAAAGTGTGGTCTGGGAATCAGCAACATCAGCCTCAGCAGGCAACCTATTAGAAATACAGACACTCAGGCCCCACCCTAGGCCTTGTGAATCAGAACTTGCATTTTAACATCTACAGGTGATTCATATGCACATTACAGTTTGGCAAACACAACTCTAAATCATTTAGAGATAACAATTAAATGGAGCCATGCTTATGACTTTCATCATATTATTAACCGGAATTCTAGAACATTCCAACATTGCAAAATTTGTGTCGATAAGTACAGTTACCATGGCTGGATTCAAAATAAATTGTTAATACTTTCCCAATAAACATCACTTTAGAATTCCAACAGAAATAATATGAACTACCCAAAGGGATGCTTCTGGGACCAGTTCTCAAAGGGCAACACACCTGATTTTGGCCAAAACCCCACAAGCCAAGAAAACAATATACAAGTAGAAATTATTGCCTCCTTTTTCCCTCAGTCCAAATAAAGCTACCTTTCTTATAGAAATACAAAATTTCTACTCAAGGTCCTTTGCCCCAAAGTGCTGGTTTATCTGTACTGGCTTGCTCGTATATTTTCCTGTCATGAATTTGTAAGTTTTTTGAAATATG
Organism: Cephalopachus bancanus; assembly: GCA_027257055.1. NCBI lineage: Eukaryota > Metazoa > Chordata > Mammalia > Primates > Tarsiidae > Cephalopachus > Cephalopachus bancanus. Next base: position 6,485,829 of record JAPVLO010000009.1, on the reverse strand, counting down.
TTCCATCAAGTGACTAAGTGTTCTTTTCAAATGATGGTATAATTAGAGAAGCATGGCAAGGTAACCTAAACATGCCTGAACCAAGCATTTACATCAAGGCTGAAGTCAAGTTGCTATGATGTGTAGAGCACCTGGAAGACTTCCTGTGAAATTGTCTCCCATGTATAACTGTTGTTCTATTTGCAGTAAGTTTCTTGCGCTAAATAAGGTCCTCTGCTTCTCCAGTTAAATATAAGTGCCAAACTCCTAGGAAGTTATCACATTTATTTTCTCAAATTAGTGTTGAAAGTATCAATTTGTTTAACCTAAAAGGCAAGATGGATGAGTTCTCGGTTCCTGGAGGCATAAAGAGTAAGCAAGGGAATAAAGAAAGAAGTTCAAACAGGAGTGGTCCAGGTACCAAAGGAACACTTTGCCCACTGCCTCGTTTTACTTCCAAAATACCTTGACTAATAACTAGGATGGCACTTCCAATTCATTTGAGCAAGAATTAATACTTCACATTTGTATAATTTCATCTTGTATTTTTTTTCTAATTCATTTGAACTATAAAAGAAGAACTATTTCAGTAAAGTAGGCAACTGCTGAGATTATCTATGAAAAAAAATTAAGGGAGATATCAACAGGCTAATTTTTTAGTTTCCATACAATATATATTATATTGTATAAGAGCACTGCAGCTGAAGCAGAGGAAAATTGAGGTTATACAGAGTGAATGTGGTGCATAAAGATTTCTGAGCATAATTTTAGATTTATTATATTTCATGAAGTGAGCAAGAGAAATTGTATCTGCATCAATGTAGTGAAGGAGTTTCTCATCTCAAAAGCCTATCTGTATTGATATCAGAAAAGGGTACGGGTGCCAAATGACAGCAGCTGGCCTGCCCTTTCACCTTCCTAACAGAGCTGGTAGCAGCAATGAAGCTTAATCAATGCAATGGGAGTGACATTTTGCAGTCAAATCAAATTAAATGGAAATGAAAGGAAAATCTAAGGTCCAACCTAAAGGCTGTCCCTCTTACCATTGAGGTCATCTCCATGGCAACTAAATGCTACAAATGTGTAGAGTAAATCCTTAACAAATCTGCAGAAAGCATGTCCAATTGAATATGATAGTGTCTGTCACTGTATTTTGTAGCTTTCTAGAAGCTTACACTAGAAGGAACAACAGCAAAAAAAAAAAAAAAAAACTTCAGCCAGCAAGTAAGCAGAACCGCATACTTAATCTGACCACTACTCAATGACAGAGACGCTCAACTTCTGAAAGAAGGAACTCTAAGTAAGTGGGCAACTTAAAGGCAGACCCAGTTTAGTGGATTAGGTTCAAACTGCAATGTTTTCCAGAACTGTTTTTACTTGGACTTCTTTGGTTTAGAAATCTCCTTGGTCCCTGTAAAAGCATTTTCACATCATAAGAAATAATTTGTATGGGGTTACATCAGACTATTCCATTATCTTCTGTTGATTATTCTCTCAAAGATGCATTGCCCCCTCTTTTTAAGGATGTGTTAAGACAGATGGATTTTAGGGTTGTCAGAATGCAGCACTGTACTGGCAATAGCAAGTAAAAAAGCAGTGATAATAGCTCTTTCATGGTAGTTTTTTTCACACAAGCTCTTCCAGAAAACTAACATATCCCTGTATGTTCCTAGATATAATGTTGTACCATGTGGGCAGTCCAAATTGACTTGGGTAACTTAGTATTAGTTTTCACTTGTAGAACATATTTTGTTAGAGAAAGCAAATTGATATCACTAAATGCACTTCTCCTATAACTAAATAAGCATCAAATTCCTGCTCTCCCAAAACAGCATGAATTCTTAGATATTTATGTATGTTTGACCTGAGATTTGGGTGCCCTCTACTAAGTGATAATACATTTACAGAAGAAAGAATAAGGATAAAAGTCTGTTTACACCAGGCTTGCCTGATGATCTGTACTGAATTTGCTGTACAGCTTGTACAATAAACATTATTTTCTAGGGGAATTTATTGCACTCTTTGGTATGTTCCAAACTAGTCATTTAACTAACTCATAAAAGTGGCCACTGTGATTCTGATTTTGAACACACTGATCTTTGATTTTGCTAGTGATGCTGCAACTGTGCAATATGCAAGATATCAATGGATTTATTCCTTTGTCTATTAATTAATTAAATAAATAATTTTTGAAGCAGAGTTTCGCTCTGTCACCCAGGCCACAGTGAAATGCCATGATCATAACTTACCACAGCCTCGAACTCTCGTGTTCAAGCAACCCTCCAACCTCAGCCTCCCAAGTGGCAGGTGCTACAGCCGTGTGCTACCATAGCTGTTTATTCTTTTAAAATTTTTGCAGCGATGGAGTCTCGCTATGTTACCCAGGCTGATCACAAACTTCTGGCCTCAAGCAACCCTCCTGCCTCAGTCTCCCAAAGTGCTGAGATTACAGGCTTGAACCACCATGCCCAGCCTGCATTTATACCTTAGATAAAACAATTAGGAGATTGACAATTGATAACAAAGTGACAGTTTTTGCTCAAGTGTATAACACTATGGGTCATCATTCTATCTCTGTTAAAACAGCAATACACAGCTGGGCTTGGTGGCTCAGCCTGTAATCCCACGCCTTTGGGAGGTTGAGGTGAGTGCATTGCCTTAGCCCGCGGGTTCGAGACCTGCCTGGGCAGTGAGACTTCATCTCTACAATAAATCAAAAAATCAGCTGGGCGTGGTAGTGCATGCCTGTAATTCCGGCTACTTGGAAGGCTGAGGCGGAAGGATCGCCGGAGCCCAGCAGGTCGAGGCTGCGGTGCCCGGGAGCAGCCACTGCACTCTAGTCTGGGCGACAGAGGGAGACTCCAACTCAAAAAAAAAAACAAACAAAAAAAAACCAGCAATACACACTAATGAATTAGATTTCTAGGAAGAAATTCCTGCTTTCTGAATAAAGGTGAAAACAGCAACATTGTTACCTTAAGATAAAAATGGTTCTTTACCATTAATTATCATTATTTTTACTAGCACAAATTTACTTTGGCTTTACTATTATGTCTAGTAATTTTTCAGAGTTTATATAATAAGAATAATAAAACCTAACCTTCACTGAAAACTTACTCTGGCAGTGATGACAGCCAAACAAAATAAAAACCTGTTGTTCTTTGAGACAACTATCTCTCACGTAGCCCTAATGTTTTAAGGTTTATAATAAAACCACAAAGCAATTTTGTTTCGTATTATAATCCCCATAAAGTTATACTTTAGTTTAACATAATGGAATATCTCCTTGTCTAGGAGACTCTAATCCCAGTTCAGTTATTAATTAATAGGCAAGTTACATCATTTACCTCTCTCTTGCCAATATCCTCCACTGCAGACTGAAGCTAATTCTACTGGACCATCTTACCTCACAGGATCATCTGAGGAGGCAGTGATATGATAACCATGCATTGCTTAACAAGGATGCAGTCTGAGAAATACATCATTAGGTGATTTTGTCCTTGTGCGAACATCATAGAGTGTACTTACACAGACCTAGATGGTGTAGCCCACAGCACACCTAGGCTATGTGGGATAGCCTATCGCTCCAGGGCTGTACACTTGTACAGCACGTCCCTGTATTGAATACTGTAGGCCACTGTAGCATAATGGTAAGTATTTGTGTATCTAATCATATCTAAATGTAGAAAAGGTACAGTAAAATATGATATTATAATCCTTTTAGGGTTAGGGTTAGGGATTAGGGGTTCGGGTTTAGGGTTAGGGTTAGGGTTAGGATTAGGGACCTCCATTGTATATATACTGTGTCCTTGACCAAAATGTCATTATGTGATATATGACTGTATATGGAAAAGCCCTGGAAAGTAACCAACAATATACTAGATCTCATCATGTTATTATATTGAAAATACTTACTGTTACTCTTCAGAGATACCATTTTTCTAATATTAAGACTATAACTAAAAACCCATAGTTAACATTTTGATAATATAATAAACCTGGGTTTAATGGCAAACTTCAGTTTTCTCTAACTCTGTACCTACAGTTCCTAGTGATTTTTTTTCTTATTTAACAATTCTGTGTATAAAATTTGATAGAAAATAGAATGACCAAAATAAACACCATGCAGTTTGCCTTTCTAAAATCATTGCTTGATATCAGGTTATTTACTTAAGTTTTGCTTCTATTCCTAAAGAGTCAAATGTGAAGAGAGAAGAAAATTATTTTATTGAGGCCTTGAGTACTGAGTTCCAAGCTTTAATTGTATTAGAATTTGATTATTCATTTTATTTTTTGCATTTCTTTACTTTTGAGGTGGGGCTTCACTCTGTCTTCTACGTTGAAGTACAGTAGCACAGTTACAGCTCACCACAGCCTTGACTTACTGACTGGAGTAAGCACTTTTGAGTTGGGGGGTCTCACTCTGTCTTCTAGGCTGGAGTGCAGTGGCACAGTAACAACTCACCACAGGCCTGACTTACCGGGCTCAGGGAACCCTCTCACCTTAGTCTCCCAAGTAGCCGGGACTACAAACCCAGCTAAGTTTTTTTATTTTTTGTAGAGAAGAGTTCTAGCTACGTTGCTCAGTCTGGTCTTGAACTCCTGGGCTCAAGTAATCCTCCGACCTCAGCATCCCAAAGTGCTGGAATTATAGGCATGGGCCACTGGCCTCCGAATTTGGTAATTTAAATGAGACAGTCCGTGTATTAAACAGGATACTTCCTGCACCATCCCCTCAAGGTGGTTTTCTCCTCTAACTACTGCATTATATGTTGAAAGCCATATTTGTTTTCCCTTTAAAATTTTGCCCCACCTAATAGAAAGAAGTATTTGGGGCCCATTGGAGGTGTTTTTATCAACTTCAGAAACTTTTCAGTATTTCAATTGTTTCTCTCTATGTTCAGCTAAATTTGAAAACAAAGACAGGAAGATCTGCCATAGATGATCACAAATCACACACTATCAAGGAAACAGAATGACAAGACTTAAAAGTTACTGTGTCATATTTACTTTGGAAATTGCCATTATAACTGAAATACAATTTGACAGCACAGTTTTAAATTTCTAAAAGCTTAGAGATTTTATCTAACTAATAAACCTGTGGCTTCACAAACCCACAAAGCTCCTGTGATACTATCTTATTTGAAGGGGGGGAGGTGAGCTTGCCAGGTGTAAGGAAGCAGATGCCATCTACGGATTGGTGAACCGCAAAGCGTCTATCTATTTTCAGAGATTATAGGGAGAGCACTGGTGCCATTGGTTAAGATAGCAAATTGATTTCTTCAATAAACTAGTGCTCTCATTCACTCACCACAATTTTCTAAAATTGCCCTTTTGATCTGAAGCTTCCAATCCTGGTCAGATGTAATTTTTTATTTTGGAACACTGAAATCTATACTCTTCAGCTATTTTTGCCTGACATGACCAGAAACACAAACCTTTCTCTCCTCATTCACACCACTGAAACTGAAGACTTCTCTTTGAGTTCGCTTCCATGTTTACTGACTTTTTACAGAAATAAAATTGTAGCTAATCTAAAATTTCAGAAGTTTCAAAGTGTGTTGACAAATAAGGGTTACCTATTTAGCAGTCATGTGCTAAGCAGGGACTGTGTCAGACATGGTGTGGACATTTTTGGCTTCCCCCGATGGAATTTGGAATCTTTACCCTGGGAAATGATAGAACGTCAGTATTTGCAAAAAATATACCTAAACACTTAGGTATGATGTGCACATATAAACATATACATACACACGGTGATAGAGTTTTGAAATGTGAAGCTGTTTGTATTGCTTTGTCTTTTACTACTACTACTACTACTAATGTTTTTTGAGAAACTACTATGTGCAGGTACTTTTCTAGTCACTTTACGTGTATTAATAAAAAGGCTAGGAGATAGAAACTAATATTAGCTCCATTCCAGATGAAGAAACTGAGATACAGAACTTTATTATTTTATTTTATTTTAAAGATGCAGGGTACAATTCAGGATTAGGTATACAAGTGGTCATCAAGCAGGTAAAGTTTGGGCCTTCCTTTGGTCCCCACTTTGTCTGGTTTGAGATCAGGTACCCTTATTGATGTTGTGAATACACAAAGTTTAAATCTCTTGTCCAAGTCCCACAGGCCTGTAATCCCAGTACTCTGTGAGGCCAAGGCAGGAGGATCACTTTTGGTCAAGAGTTAGAGACCAGACTGAGCAACACAGTAAGACCCTGCCTCTACAAAAAGAAAATTTTTAAATAGATGGGCATGCTAGCACTCGCCTGCAGTCCTAGCTACTCAGGAGTCTGAAGCAGGAAGATTGCTTGATTACAGGAAGTCAAGGCTGCAATGAGCCAAGATCATGCCACTTCACTCTAGCCTGGGCAACAGAGTGAGACTTTGTCTCTAAAAAATGAAAATAAAAAATAAAAGTAAAAGAAACAAAGGGAACCATGTTGATATACACACTACAATAAGCAATATGTGAAAAAATACTTCTTTTTTGAGTCTCTACATGACTAAGTGTTTAGGTTATGGAGCTCTGTTGATAAATGCAGGTTAAGCCACAGGAGTCACAGTAATGATAGTGACGTTGATAGAGTTGATGGTGATGGTTCTGATGGTGATGATGATTACAACAATGATGATCTCTATGATTAAATGAGTACCATATGCCAGTAATTGTGCTAAGGGCTTGATATCTCATTTAATGTTCAAGAACTCTGTGAGGTAGGCAGGCACTATCTTTATCTGTCTCTCTTGGGTGGAAAAACTGAAATTCAGATAAGCTGAACAGCTGACCCAAAGTCACACACCTAATAAATGACAGAGCAAAAATTAAACACAAATTCGCTAATTCCATTTTCTCTTATTCCTGTTACAGAGTTTTGACTTCAAATTAGTAACAGTAGCCAACACTTACTGAACACTTATTATGTGCCCAGTACTATTCAAAGTGCCTTTACATATTATGTTATTTTATTCACTACAGCTATGATATAAGTTGTATTATATTCCAATTTTAATTATTCATGTATTCATTCAATCAATCATTTCACTGAGCACGTCTAGATTTTGTTTTGGTTGCTGAAAAATAGAATAGCAAGAAACAAAACAGACATGGTTTCTGCCCTTATAGTGCTCACAGATAAATGAGAAACTGAGGCCAGGGAGAAGAGTTAACTTGCAAAAGTCACACAACAGGTAATTGGCACATAGGAGACCTAGATGCAGACAGACTACAAATCTTGTACTTTTTTGGCTTTTTTTTTTTTTTTCAGAGTCTCTCTGTCACCAAGACTGGAGTGTGGTGGCACAATCACGGCTCACCACAGTCTCAACCCCCCACAGGCTATCCTCCAACCTGAGCCTCCTGAGTAGCTGGGACTACAGATGTGCCACCAAAGCCAGCTAATTTTTTGCAGACATGGAGTCTTGCTATGTTGCCCAGGCTGGTCTCGAACTCCTGGGCTCAAGCAATTCTCCTGCCTCGACCTTCCAAAGTGCTGGGATTACAGATGTGAGCCACCACACCACACCTGGGGTCTTTCCTATAAGTCTATATTATAGTCCCAGAAGTGAAAGCAAACCTCAGCAAACAGTTCAACAGCAAAATGAAATTATAACAGTCAGAAGGAAACTGAATTTAAAATACAGATCAATTTGGCAAATGGTGCCCAAGATTCCGGTGATCACAGGTAGGTACTGACTGCAAATCAATCGTGGTCCTCTATCCTAGCCCCACAGGGCTATCAGGAGAGCTATCTATATAAGGGGGGCTCCCAAAAACTGGAATTTATTTTTTAAACATTGTATATTTATTCTTACATATTTAAACTCCTGTCACCTTCAAAGTACTCTCTGTCTGATGCAATACACCTATTGAGACACTTAACCATTGCTCAAAAAAGTTTTTGAACTCATCAGTTTTGATGCCTTTTAGTGTTTTGGCCATTTTGTTTGTTTGTTTCACTGCTTTCACGTCAGCAAGACATTTCCCTTTGAGAACTTTATCACCCGGGGAAACAAAAGAAAGTTGCGCGAGGTGAGATCAGGTGAATAGGTAGGGTGAGGCCTAGGAGTCATGCCATTTTTGGTCAAAAATTGCTGAACTCTCAGTGTGGTGTGGACAGGTGTGTCTGTAAATCACCCACCAGGAAGTGGTGAACTTGTTAAAAGAATCTCCAAAAAAAATTCACTGAAGCTGAACGCAGACTCTCACAACACTAGCTGGTACACTGATGCCAATGGGTTTCTAGAAAACTTACCTAGTAGGGGGACCCTATACTATGAAGGGCCGGCCCCTCAAAAGATAATGCTGGGTTTTTGAGGTCCTCCCTCCTATAAAACGATTGCAGACAGTCAGGCTGTTACAGCACTTCTTCATAGATGGGAAACATATTACTTCCTACCACTTCTATATACTGAAAGTACTACAATACTACAAAATGATTTACTCTAATACATGTATAACATAATATCACACTCCAGGAAAAGGTTTGTTTTGTTTTGTTTTTCCAAAGTCTTATATCTTTTTCCTTCTTTTCCATACCTGGGGAGGGAAGGGAAGGGGAGAAGAAGAAGGCAGGAGACAGGGAGGGAGGAAGGAAAGGAAAAAAAGCAGTCAGTAAGAAACTTGGGAAAGCCCTGATTACTCCAAAATTCCTTAAGTAAGCAATTTGGAACTACCCCTCCCTTTTGAAATTCTCATTAGTTAATAAATTATCTTAGTCCTCCAAGGATCCTGGCATGGGCACAAGTTTGCAGAATCCACACGGGTTAGTTTCCCCTAGAGGCCAGACAGCCATGAAGTAGCTCTCTGTCTGGTAGTGAACAGAGATGGTCTATATGGCCTAATATGGCCAGATCTTTCCAAAACCCATCATTATACACTAGGCACTTTCCTGCTCTACCAAACAGCAGGCAACTCATCTACCCCCCAAGGACAATCTCCCATCCTAACTAGACGCGAGAATGACCTATGCATGATACTTCTCAAAAACTACAGTATGGAGGCCCAGACACCAAACCTACTAATTCAAATGTTTGAGGACAGATTCCAAGAAATCTTTAATTTTTAAAACTCCCCAAATAATCTGATGCACAGACATATGAAATCTCCATACCAGAATATTCAACAGTGCCGGTTTTCCTACAAGTCAAAAGAAAATGCATCTCACTTTTAGTTATTTATTTATTTATTCATTCATTCATTCATTCTTGTGAGATAGGTTTCACTCTGTCATCCAGGCTGGAGTGCATTGACACAACAATCATGGCTCCTGCAGCCTCAAACTCCTGGGCTCAGGTGATCCTCTTGCCTCAACCTCCCGAGTAGCTGGGATTACTGGTGCACACCACCAGCCTTGCTAATTTTTTTCTTCTTTTTCTTGAGATGGGATCTCACTGTGTTGCCCACGCTGGTTTCAAATTGCCTCAAGCAATCCTCCCACCTTGGCCTCTCAAAGTGCTTGGATTACAGGCATGAGCTAGCGTACCCTGCCAGCATCTTATTTTTAAAGAACACCAAAGGAATTCAGTCCATTTTAAATGCTTCCTGGTTAATCAATCCACCAGAAAAGTCTTTCTTCCACCGCTTAATCCCCTCATATGTAATTTAAATTCATTCTCTTTACTTATCTCTCTCCTCAGTCGAGGTAAGGAGCTATCCTTCATTTTCTATTGAAGAAAAACGCACAGGCACAATTTCGGTCTGATACTAAATCATATCCTAACCTGAAATTCCAAAGGCAAAAATATTCATTTCATCAGATACTTTCATTTATTGGCTCATTCACTCAACAAGCATTTCTTGAGCACCTACTCTGTGTCAGTTCCTACGAGAGCCAGGAGGTATTTGGCAATGAACACATTAGCCCGACACCTGAGAAGTTCATGACAGTGAGGAACAGAGACAGAAACCAATGAGTGGAATTCAGCGTATGTGCAGTGATGGAGCTCTACATGGCAGGCAATGAGAAAACAGGAGTGGGGACTTAACTCATCCTGCAGGGTCAGGAAAGACTTCCTGGAAGATATGTCGCCTGGGCCGTATCTTGATGAATGAGTAGGAGTCACTCAGACCAAGAAAGGAGGAAGAAGACCACGGGCAAAGAAAACAAGTGCAAATGCATTGAGATGAAAAAATTTGTTGTGTGCAGAGAGCCACAGGTAACACACTGTTTCTGGAGAAGTTTTGTTGGGGTAGGTGAGGGGAAAAACAGGCTTGGGATTAGATCATAATGGTCTTTTACACCACATGGGGGAGTTTGGAGTTTAACCTGGGTGTGATGGAAGGCCACGAAACAATTTTAATGGAAAGAGTTATAGGGTCAGATTGATATTTTGGAGAATTCCCACCAACAGTGTGGGGCAAAGCTGGAGGCAAACAGCACTGGAGTGATTAGGATCGTGAGGAGATGAGGAAGCAGATTTTACAGGTATTTAAGTGCTGGAGTTGTCCAGACTTGGTGACTGATTAGATGGAGCAGATGAAAGGAACAAAACATTATGGGCCTGCCAGGACTCTGGAAAGGTGAAGGTCTGTGTACAGGATCTGGGCATGGGCTCCGTTCTGCGTCGCTTGTCAAAGTGTGGTTCTGTCTGTGTTAACTTGGGAAGTTATTTAATCTCTGTGGGAGGTCTGCTGCCTTATCTGTAAAATGGGATGTAATAGCACTATATCTTCCTCAGAAGATCATTGTGAGCATTAAATTAGTTCATATGCAGCATATAAAACACATAAAACAGTGCTCAGAGCATAAGTACTATGCTAGTGTTAGCTTTTATAGATGTGATTATCTACTGAGATTTGTTGATAGCCTATGCTTGACCTTGAGTAGTAGAAATGTGTAAGAATGATCCTAGACCTCAGAGAATCCAACTTCCCCATATGCACTCAGGGTTTAATCAAACACAGCCCCACAAAATAGTTCTCAAGGTGTTCTTTCTTATTGTTTATATTTGTTCTTATATGTCTAGTCTCTCCGGGCTTAAAGTCTTTATTATTTGTCTGTCGTCTGTGATTCATAGCTTTAAATGTTTGATGTTTAAATATTCATATTTATTTTCTCATGTTTCTGTTTTGTTTTTTTTTTTTTTTTTATCTTCAGGGGTTCTAATGATGTTTTCAGGAAAAATGATTTATTTGTATATCCAGCATCATAATATCTGGCCTGTTTTCTCCAACTTTTGTCATCTTAACTTTCGTTCCTTTGCTTGGGTTCCTGACTCATATTTAAAGGTTCTCCACTTGGCTTCTCCTTTTTCCACAGCTTTTTATTTATGGATTGGGTTTCTCCCCCTTGTGCACCCATGTTTTAGATTCAGAACTTTGTATTACTTTTATTTAACTCATACCTTTAGAGCTTCCCTTATACAGAAACTTCTTTGTGATGCCCCAGGCTAGCACATTATGATAATGTTAAAACAAAACAAAACAAAAATCTCAAGACACATGCAACCTATGAATAGATATTTACTCTCTGTGGAATGAAAAAAATCTGCTTTACTTCATAAAGTTCACTTAGTGGGTGCTCAGTAAACTATACTAAGCTTTAAATTACTATACTGGGTTATCCACAGGAGAGGATGAATGCTGCATACCAAAAATCTTTCCTCCATCAAGTTAACTGATTACAATTGGAGTTTCCCCAAATGAGTTTGTATGATAATTTGTCTCATTACTACTGAAAAGGAAATGGAAATCAAGGACTTGAGGGCAGGAAGCAGTAAGCAAATATGATCAAAGGCTGTATGAGATGTATGAGATGTTGATTTAGTGAAAAACTTTTAAATGGTTCATATTAAGTGATATATATATTATAAACCTTAAAACTGTTAATGAAGCTAGTATACTGTAATATTACAAGTCATACAAAGTATGTGGATAATCTTAAAGCATTAAATACATATGTCTTTAAATGCAAACAAAAGTACAGATGAGGTAGGAAACCAACACTGAGTGCCATTTATTACTTTCCTACTAATTCTAGGTTTAGAATGTACTTTGAATTTGATTGTCCAATTACCCACATCTATATTATATCATCGCTAAGCATCATTACAACATCAGCCTCAATCTTGTGGGAAGGACTGTAAACAAAGGCCAGTTGGCTAAAGATAGATCATTACTGACACATCCACAATAAGGGAGGTAACTAGGAGTAATGAGTATAATCAAGAGAAGTAAATTTAGGCTAAATACCAAGAAAGAATGTTCAATAGTGAGGACAGATTAAGGCAGGAACCTTCCAAGATAAGTGATAAAGATCACTGAAACACTTAAATCCATTATGAACAGCGTTTCATTCATAAGGGTGTTTGATGAAGGATTCCAAACAGTGAGGGAACTGGAAAGGCGGGGTGAGTAGGGAAACACTTTCATTTTATCTAGGAAAAATTAAAGCGATAGGGTGGCTGTGATTTCCTCACAAAATAGGAAAATGTGCTTTTCCAAGTCAATCTCTTATGGCAAGTAATAGGAAACAGTAATCATGGACAGTGGTTAAGGGCAGAATGATCTGAGTTCATCTCACCCCTGCCGCTTACTAGATAAATGAACTTTTTAGCAAGATATTTAAACTTTCCAAGCTCCAGTTTCCCCATTGAAAATGTGTATAGGAAAGTTTGGCTTGCAGGGTTACTGTAAAGCTTAAACATGATAATAAAGTGAATCCAAGGATTAATTATGAAGCACAGAATACTGCCTGGAATTCTCTAAATATTTAATAAATGGTAGCTATTGTTATTATAAGAGTTTTAACTTTACTGAAGCATTTAGATCCATTACCACTCATAAGAACACTATTTCCTTCAAAATACTTAATCAAAAATCAAATTTTATTTGCTGTTTTCCAGATGATCATGATTTTTAAATCCAAAATTTTGGCAGACACCTAGCAAAGTGAGGTTAAGATAGATGCTATTTTAGCATTAATTCATAAAGTTCACACGCATCCTAAGAACTGGGTCATTTGCCCCCTCACACTCTTTTCAATCTCTTCTCTTTAATATAAGAAATTAATTGTGAACTTTAACTGCCAGTTAACCTGAATGTTAAAAAGCTGGGATGTTCTGGCCAATTGTATTAAATTGTAATTCTTCTGATTACCTAACTAGAAATTTATTTTTGTCTAAATACTCAATATAAAAAAATATTTTAACCTATGTTACTAGGATTTTCTGCCTTAGAAGGCATATATCATGAACATAATCTAATTTTTCTGTAAAGTTTACAATGACCCATCATTATCCTGAACATTAATTATCATTGTATAGCACTATAGATGATAAAGATGTATGAAATTAAGTCACCTCACACTGACCCATACTCTTGAAGTTATTTTAAATTAAATAAAATACCTAGAATCTGCTTGTTTCTTCTAAATATTAAATGGGAATGGGGGTAGGAACTGGGGCTGATAATTTAAGATGTTTCTAGAGGTCTGGTAAGTAGATAACAATAAAAAGAAATGCTAGGATGTGTTATTAATGGAATAGGTAACCATACTTTGTACTCCAACTTACAAAATCATAAATGAACCAATTAAATGAAAATGGTGTAGCTTTCACACATCAGTTATATTATCAAAAAAGTTTTTCAATAAGTTTATGCACTTTTAATAAGCAACAGCATTAGTCAGTTAAAAAAAAAAGAACTCTGATGCATTCAGAGCCTATAGATCTAAACCAGACAAAACAAAGCCTCATAAATGTGTTTGTTCATTAATTTTTAAAAAGCCAGACTTTGAGTTGTTATCATGTCAACTGGCACCAAACCATACTCAATTTAGAGCAACTACAAAGTGGAACCCATAGTCTACAATGGCAGGGTTTTTGATCACACTAATTAACAACCATTTTGTTTAAAATAAACAGATACGAGTCTAATTGCCTTTTTTACATAATAAAGAGAAGATCTTAAAAGTAAAAACATGCAAAAGAAAGATCAGACAAACGCCACTCAGACAGATAGGCAAAGTGTGTGTGAAAGGAACCCAGAGGAAGTCTGCGATGCTGTCTGGGATTGGCAGCCCAGTGGAGCAAAGGGAATTAGTTGCTCAGAAGGGTTAAAGGGAATACAGAGGTGCATGAACTGTAACTACCCATCCTTTCATCGGTTCCCCTCACAAAGGGACTGCACCTTGGTTTGTAATGTGATAGGCAGTAGCAGGCCTGATAATCGCAATTAGAAGAGAACTTCTTATTACAGACAAATCATTCCTTCCACCCTAGCATGCATTGCCAGAAGAGGAAACAGTGTAACTGCAAGTTCAAAGATGAACTGTGGATAGGCTCTCTAGGTCCCAGATGCTTTACTTGAACTTTGTGTCACACGAATGAGCTCCTCGATCACTGGCCTGTGTTTTCTAAGGCCCCCAAATGGTTATTCACATAAAGTTGATTGTACTTGGTTCCATGGACTCTATTTTGATTTAAACATCGACTGCCAAATTTGTGCCCACACTGAATTTTCATCTCCCTAACCCACAAAGTCAATTCTTAGAGTCTCAGAGAAGCCTTCAGTTGCCAGAGCTATCAATAAGAAAATTATCAGATATACTGCCTTATTTTAATTAACAAATAATATTTTATATATATAGTATAAAGTTGTCTATGATGTAACATAAGCCACAAACTGAATAAACATAATTTTAAAACAATACCTACTGGTGTCACCTATGGTTTTTAAATTATTATTTCATATATTTTAATGTATAACCAATATAATAGATATGTCACTCATTCTGCAGTACACAATACCAAAAATATATGAAATAATAATTTAAAAATCATTATCTGATTTTTAACCTCTTCAAAGAATTTTTCCCCTCTCGTTATTTACAGAATATTGACTACTCAAAAACATTCATCATTCTATTAGTCTTTATATTCCCTGTTCCTAGAACAGTACTGTGCAGAGAGGAGGTTTTCCAGTGTCTGAGGGAGTCAATTTTAAAACTAAGCAAATATGATCGCATAAATTGTTATCTACATTCATGATAAGGTTGACGCTCAAACCAATGCTGGGTTAGTAAATGTTTAACAATCAACTATCCAGGAGGAAAAGAAAAAAAAGGCTTGATATACAGTGTTTGCAAATTTCACAGTGAGATACCCAGAATGGCTGGTTTCAGTATCATGCCACCATGAAGACACAGAGTTGGAAAGTGATATGTACAAGTGGCTCACAGAAGCTGGTGCAAACCCACAGTAGCCAACTTTCTCATACCATTAGTTGATGCTCAAAATCCTTTCAAAGTACAACACAAATTGCCAAGACCTTAGAATTTAAGTTGACTCTGATGGTTTCATCTACATCTGTGAAGCTGCAGTATTGAAATTTAAATATTTAAAATATTTTGTCTTTAGATCTCACAAGACCTTGGGTGTGTTTTTAGGTGTCCTTCTCCTGATTAAAAAGATAAATATATATATGTATATATGTATATATATATATATATAGTCTAATTACTCTCAAACAAATTCAAATGACTACCATCTTTAAGAATTCCAATACAGGTATAAGACCTATAGGTGTGAGAATATGTCTCCCACAGGTGATGAGAGCTGGTCCTCAGTCAGAAAGGCTTCTCAAAAGTCTAGCGTCTCTAATCCTTATCTATTACCTTGATGTATTTCCTAGTATCTGAGACTAGAGAGAGAGACCTATAACTTAAAAAGGAATGGTTAGGTGGTTTTATGTTAATTTATCAAGCTATTCTGCATGTCTGACTGCTGTTTGTGGACGCATAAAAGATGAAAACCAAGCAATGCTCAGGAAAACTAGAAAATCATTCAATATGTGATAAAAATCCTGAATAATCAAAAATTTGTTTAATAAAAATTGGTCATTTTATAGCATATTAAATATTTAAAGAAACATTTACATAGATATGGTTTATTCATATAAAGGATGCTATAAATCATTGTCATCTCAAGGACTAAATGCCCAAAAGACATCAGTATTGAAAATCATTTTACAATATGAAATAAAACAATGTGGCTTTATATATATTTTGTTATACATAAAAATTACATATATAATTTTTGCTTAGTTATATCTTGTTTTAACATGGTTTATCAGACAGAACCTCTTCTGGAATGACTTATCTAACAAAACTAACTTGCCATTTAACAAAAATAGCTTGGCTTACAAGGAATAAAGTTGATTGCCCATATTTGGTACCTTCAAATTATATTTGAGTAACTCCATGAGGATGACACCCACAATGTAATGTCATTTTAAATTCTGATTTCTGTCATGCGGAAAATTGGGTATATTTAAAAAAAAAAAAACAGAAGAGTACCATTATCATAATTTCAAATGATTATTTATTTGTTTATTTATTTTGAGTTGGAGTCTCACTCCATCGCCCAGGCTGGAGTGCAGTGACACACTCACAGCCACCCCAGCGTCGACCTGCTGGGCACCGGCGACCCTTCCGCCTCAGCCTTCCAAGTAGCCAGAACTACAGGCGCACGCTACCATGCCCGCTAATTTTTGATTTATTGTAGAGAAAGGTCTCGCCAAGTGCCGGGTCTGTTCTCGAACCCTCAGGCTCAGTCAATCCACTCGCCTCGGCCTTCAAATGATTTTAAATAATTTTATTATGAAAATTATCAATGAGAATTCTGTATGGACCAATTTCTATTGCCATGAGTTTTGCCCTATAGCTACTTTTTTCTCTTTAATTCTACAACTCATTTGAAATGGAAAGTAGTAAAATTCAAGAAATTATCAAGTTAACAACCCATATTTCATACCATTTTTATAAATATATCAAAATTTAGTATATTAGACATACATTTAAAATGGAACTTGGTCAACCCCCCCTTTACAGGAGCATAAGCACCTCGAAGGCAGGAAATAGTATGCTGTTCATCTTTGCATCACCACCACCTGGAAGAGTATCTTACAAAAAACCCACATTCCAGAAATGTTTGTGAACTCAGCAGAAGATGGTAGTGATGAGTGTGATGTGAAAAAGAGCGAGAGACACTCTGAACTGATTGTGGTGACTTACACTGTCACCTCTCCTGTGTCCTTGGCTCTGACCATCCTCTGTATTATCAGTGTACTGGAACAATGAGTACCTGGCAAGAGACAGACTACATTTCATAAAGTACAGAAAGAATAGATTTTATTAGCGGAATATCAACAGGCTAATTCTAAACTTTAATTAGAAGCAGAAGAGAAAAGTTTTCAGTCAACTCCCTGGAGAGACAACCAGTGCTGTAGCACCTAACATGTGCTAAGAGGTGCTAACACTAAGAATGGTGAGGACCACTGTCCCTTCTTGAACTGTTACTGATGTGTAAGGAAAGGGCTACAGCAACTAAGAGTAAGCCACAGAAACATTTATAACAATTTGACAGTATCCTTTTATGTCTGCTGACACTAACAGCAAAAAATCAGGACTTCGGTTTTGCATATGTCTCGTTTTCTTTTCTTTTCTTTTAATCCATTCTTACAGTGTTTTATAACAACATGGGTCCATGACAGTCCAAAAATGTAAAAGAAAAACTGGCCTCATCACAAATAGTTTGCAAAGCACCGGTGTCAAGTACTACTGCTCAAGACAGCTCAACTAGGACTCGTAAGTAGCATTCTACAGTGGCCCATTTTAGGGAAACCATTAAAGAAAAGCAAAACAAAACAGAACAAGCCTTTTAATAATGAAAACTGACCAACAATAAAAATGGCTGACCTACAGTGTAGTGAATCTGCCACTGTTGTAGTAGATCAAGCAGGTATTAGACAACCGAAAGAGGCTGAGACTTCTCCAGCCCAGGCTCCCATGTCCTCTCTGCTTCCCTCTTCAAAGTCACCATACTGGCTATATTCCTCAATGTGTGTGAAGCTCCCCCAGCAGAGCAGGACTTCCTTGAAGGAAAGGACAGTGTTTTATTCTTCTTTGTTTGGTCCATAAACACAGCAGAGGGTCACAAAAGTTTACTGCAGAAATAAACCTCTACCATAGCCGTGGAATAAAATGATATTGAAGAACTAGTCTGTGATTCAGTGATTCATAAGAATGAGAATGCCAATTTGGAGAAAATTTCATGACACATTTCCAAAATAAGATTAAGCATTCCAAAATTAATAGGGTTACAGCTTCCCAGATACATTTCTATTTGTTTACTCATTCATAAATTCTAAGATTGAGATGCAAAAATTTTCTTTTATTGTTATACACCATATTGGATTTAGTGAAAGAGTTTTACAACTCACAATTAAAGTCACAATTTTACCACTAGAATGTTGAAGATGACCACTGTTTCAACAGTTTTTAGAAACATTAAATGCCCAGGGTATGAGGGACATGCATTTAAAAGATAAAGTTTTCACAACTGTACATAAATGACAGTTTAACTATAAAAAATTACTTTCAAGAATATAGACAAATCTCTCAGATTCTCTGGGTGTTAGGTTTTCTTTGGAATAAGATAAATATTGTTGTCACAAATACTATTGTAAATTGAAGAACTTGGTAAACATGGTTTAGCTATAATATTTATCTGTTACTAATTATTCTTTTTTATGTTTATCTATATTTAGATACAACTACTGATCATTTAGTATATCTGCTATACTAGATCCTGGTTAACTAGCCAGTTTGTTTCTCTCAAGACCTATTTTTTTAAAAAGTTAACATTACCTTTAATGATAACTATCAGTTAATAAAATAACTTGCCTAATAATTATATAGTTTATTAACTTATCAGATCGACTTGTTAAGAGGTTAAAAAACAGAAAAACTTTCCCAAAAAACCCACCTCAAATCCCTCAAAATCAATATAATTAAACATATAATAGTAGATTTGTTCCATGCCTAGGAAATCCAGAACTGTCTACTTGTAACATCCAAGTGTTTTTGGTAGTATACTGAAAGAGCTTTTTAAATTACTATTGAAGTGTTAGAATTAATCTTGAATTTTCTTCTTTCACTTAACTTATCATAAAACCTTAACACTGTTTAAACATGGTTTATTGTATTTGATATTAAAATCCCAAGGTCATAAAAGATCAGATTTCCATTTATCCATTAAGATCACCAAAGAACACATCTACATCTTTCTGTTTGTACTTCTCATTTTATTATTTTCCTGAAAGAAAGATGAGAAACAGTGCTCTCCTATAAAGTTGTAACTCAATACCTTTATCATGACATTGCACTATTTACCTTCCATCCACAGATTTCACGGTTTATAAAAAGAATTGTATTCCTTTCCCCCTACTTAAAGAATGACTCTCCACCAAGATGACTGGGATGAGGGCCAATACCTCAAGCTCAATTAATTCTAAACTGAGCTTATTACTGTTCCTGTTTAACCTGCTCATGTTCTTCCTCTGTTCCCTATTTTGTTAATGGCACTACAGTACGATTCCCTTAGTTACCTAAAGCAAAAAATCTTCAGAGCATTATTTGTCCTTCCTCTTGCTTTTCTTTCACATCCAGTTGCCCAGTCTTGACAATTCTTCCACTGAAGTCTTTTATTCCATCTGTTCCTTCCACTGCATTCTCACTTATACTAGCTCAGGACCTCATTATCTCTTGCTTGAACCATTATCCAACTCCTTCTTCATTTCATTATATTTATATACGCCAAATTAAACCTTCCTCAAAGAATTCAGAAAAACACTGATCATGTAATTTCCCTGCTCAGAAATCTTAAACATCTTTCAAGTGCCTAACAAAAAATATCCAATTTACTAAAGGACTGCCATTATCTGGTCCCAATCTACCGTTCCATCTCTATTTCTCACTACTTTTTCTGTTTGTCTCTCTCTCAGAGTCAGTCTCTCTCTCTCTCTCTCTCTCTCTCTCTCTCTCTCTCTCTCTCTCTCTCGTCTTAACAGGGTCTTGCTATGTTGCCCAGGCTGCTCTCGAACTCGGGCCTCAAGCGATCCTTTCATCTCAGCCTCCCAAAGCACTAGGATTACAGCCATAAACCACTGTGCCCAGCCCCTACTTTCCCTAGTGATAGTATGAATGGATATCTCCTATAATCTAGTCAAGCTGAACTTCTCATTGTTTCCATTAAACATCCTGATTTCTTAACTCTGAGTCTTCATGTTGTTCCCTGTCCCTGAAATGCCATAACTCACACCATTGCATGTTTAAATTCCATGTGTTCTTCAACATGTAAGTCAAACCCCAACTCCCATAAGTTTCCTTGATCCCTCCTCTCTAGTTTCTACTGATGCCCCATAAGAAATATGCACAATGAATACCTCATCTCTCAGACTGTATGTGCATTTTCTATGCTGTATATTTGTTTTAGGTATGTTTTACTTCCCACACTAGACAATAAGCTAACACCTATTAAGTGCTTAGCATGACCAGGCACTAGCTAAGCACATTATATAGATATATATGGACGTATTTACTCTGCAACAACCCTTTTACAGTTGAGGAAAATCAGAAAGCAAGGGGCTAAACAACTCACCCAAGACCATATACTTCTTCAAAGGTATGTGGAATGCACCTCCAACTCTGAAGTGCTTAAGACAACAGTTGCACAAATTCCAATTTCAATAAAGATACATTAAATAAAAAATTCTACAAAATCTTACATTGCTAAATATCAAAGGGATATTCAGGTTTTTACTCAATTTTGTATATGTTTGCTTATTATGGGATTACCTAATATGAGATAGGTCTGTGCTAGGTGTCGGAGAGTTCATTTGAAAAATCATAATAGTTAATGTTTATTATCCTTACTATGCATAGGCAGAATTCTAAAAACCTGTCCAGTATTAACTCATTTAATTCTGAGTACTACACAATACCTATTTTTAGGTACAAAGACACAGCTAACTAATTTGCCCAAGATCCCACAGCTAGTAAGATTCCAGAGAAGAAAACTAGACTGCGGTGGTCTGACCCTAGGGCCCACATACTGAACCACTCTGCTGTGCTATTTTCTCAACACTAGCCTTTCTTCTATGCTCAGGGGACTCGATGCAGTCTGGATTATATGCGAGTATGGGACTTAAATTTACCTGAATTCTGAAATATATTAAAATTAATTCTTAAAATATCCTTTGGCATATCTGCCTAATGTGAACTGGGAGAACTCTGATTATTCATAATCATTATAGTTAATATCAGCATGACTATATTGTAGCTAATATGACTATATAGCTGTCAAAAGCCTTGTAGGAGAAAAGACTTTAAGTAGAAAACCAAAATGTGAATAAAAGAATTATCTGTAACCTCAGACAGTCGAGGGACATTGCCCTTCCCTTAGAAGGATCCCACACAGCACCTATCAACAGCAACAACTCCTAAGGCTACAGGGAGAAGGAGCTAGTGCTGCCATTTATGCATGGATAAACTGTACACTCACACATTGAGAAAGATTCCCATATGGGAAAAGAAAGAACATAAACAAAAGAAATATGCCAGCATAGGAACAGAAATTGCCCTTAAATGACAGTTTCTCTTGACACAGAATGAAAGATAAGTGTAATTCCCCAGAGGAAAGAATGGGGAAATCAGGACAGCTTTCACTCGACAATGATAACACATTTAAGAACAATTTTACTCATAGATTTTTCAGTCTTTGAAATGCTGACACTCGGCATTACCAGAAATGACATCCGTCCCACTACTCTTACTATGACACATACCAATATACACCAGTGTGAAGATGTAAGTAATTCCTGATCAGTGTGGAATATTAGATCTCCTAAGAAATAAAAATGTTCCCACCTTTTTATTGAAGTTCAATTTCAATCTGTCTAACCCTTCTACAAATAGTATATTTGTGAACCAAATATATCCAAAAAGAAGATATGCCAAATGTTTTCATTCTAGAACATTTGTATTTCAGGATAAATTTTCATTTTAATTTGTATAGAACGTATCTTTAAAAGACCACATAGAGCAGAGAAAACCCATAAATGTGGATTAATGACACATATATATGCATACTCAAAATTTAAGAGTATTGTGAATAAAAGGTTGTTTAAATTAGCTCATTGATTTATGTTACTTTTGTCAATATTTGGTTTTTAATGGAAAATCAAATTTATATGCCTATTACTTAGCATATCAGTAACTACATAAGCATATGCACATATCAAAATACATATAAAAATATATTTCCCTACTATCACTACCCGTGTATACTTAACTAGAGTTAAAATATAGAGAACTTGCCGGGCTCAGTGGCTCAGCCTGTAATCCCGCGCATTTGGGAGGCTGAGGTGAGTGGATTGCCTGAGCCAGCGGGTTCGAGACCCACCTGGGCAGTGAGACCTCATCTCCACAATAAATAAAAAAATCAGCCAGGCGTGGTAGCACATGCCTGTAATTCCGGCTACTGGGAAGGCTGAGGCGGAAGGATCGCCGGAGCTCAGCAGGTCGAGGCTGCGGTGGCACTCCAGTCTGGGCGACAGAGTGAGACTACAACTCAAAAAAAAAAAAAAAAGAGAGAGAGAGAGAGAGAGAGAGAGAGAACTGCAGTGCAAATAGAGTTAAAACAATGTTTAGGACCACTCAAATTCAATTGCAACAATACTTATTTCCTCAGTTTGTTGACTAATGAGGGAGACATTTTAGATAGATTCCTCAATTTTCCTTTAGAAAAGCACTAGGCTTTCCTAGTCTTCAAAAATATGTGTTGAAGATAATATTTCTTTTTCTTTTACCCAAAACAATACAAAAGAGAATAACATGTAGAATTTTTCTGAAAAGTGAAAACACTAGGTGAATTAACTTAGCTCTATGACAATTTTCTCTTTCAGTGCAAGTTCTTATGGGTTTTCCTAAATTACTCACCACAGAAACTAAAGTTTGTTTTGGGCATCCCCATTCTTTGTTACTTTAACTCAGTTATTTAAATGCACCACAAGATTTTCTCTCAGATGAAATTCTAATCATGAGGGGCAATCTTCCTAATCAAATCTAAAACAAATGAATCACTAGGTATTTTACCATCACTCCACTTTGCAAAGATAGAGAAACTCCTCTGTGTTAAGGTTACATGACTCCAAAGTCTTGCAGCCTCTTTGAACAAAGTTGCTTGCCTCCATAGGTCATTTTGTCTATGAAGGTGGCAAGTTCATGGTCTCAACACCCACAAGATCTACTTGTTCACATGCACCGCAGTACATTAAGTTACCAGGTGACAAGAATTTGGCTACAATGAGTCTAAATTGTATATAAATTAGTTTCCCTAAACACCTTTCATATTTTAAACTGCTCCCATAAAACTCATTTTCCAATCAAACCTCTTCATTAGTTCTGTCTCCAAACAACACATAAAGTCCTCAAAGCCATTTTTCGAAAGTCTTTTAAGATAATTCATTTTTACAAAAGAAAAGTGTACTGAATTGGATATTTATTATGTCACAAAGGCAGAGATTAACTGTATTTGTATTGTCCATTATATTTCAAGTTTGTATATGCTGCTGACTTTAAAGTGCTGTGAGAAATTTGCAAAGTTTATATTATTGATAAACATCATTTTGCCTGTATGGGGAGACGTTGGTCTCAAAAGCCTTACAAAGGAATTAAATTTGGCTATTTATCATGTCTCTTACCATAGTCTTCATTTAGCCAAGTAGTATATGTTTAGTTCTTCCAATCTTTTCTCATAAGTCAATCCCTTCAACTCATTAATCTTGTTGCGTCTGATTGTTTCCATTTGGTTTACTAGGAAGGTAGAATTTACTAAATACTTCCTCCCCTTCTTAATTTTGATTCAAAGGATTATAAACTTCTTGAAGGCAAGGATCATGTTTTCCTGCATTAAAAATCAGTTATAGAAATTAGATGCCTCATGGGAGATCATCTTGCATTGCCTTGCCTTTTGCTAGCTGATAATGTTTTAAATCATATTAATTAGGAACACTGCGTTTGTTGCATCTTCTAGGAAAGAATAAATAACAGCTGAGCACCTTCAGACCTTTAAACTATGAAGGCTCCATGAGCATGTTTGTGTTTGTGAGAGCTGGAATTTCTTACTACTGCTGAATGCCTTATGATAAAATAATTCTCTTGAAGAAATTGAACTACATTTTCCCAGGGGGAATTGACATTGTACAAGCATCATAACAAATAGTCCTTGTATTCCTTTAGAAAATCATTATGTCAAAAATATTTCTGAAATCATTTTCCAATGAACATTCAGGACCTTTTTCCATCAAATTATTATAGCCTTAATTAGCCTGTATTCTTCTCTATCCACTGTTTTGCATAACGTTGAATCTAAAAAGTTTAAATCTGAAAGTGAAGATTGAAAACAAGCAAATGACAAAATTAAATAATGTAAAGGCTTTTATTGAAAATAATTTTGAAACATATGGAAAATAATTACTGTTGTATTCAGAGGGATGAAAAATTCTGAGGGATAGAAAGACTTAAAGACTTGGAATTTGGAATTTAAGGGAGGATTCACAAGATTCACACAGGCAAAGGAATAAGAGCATTTAGGGACTGGGAAATGACCTGTACAGAAAAATTAAGATGAGTTCAAGTAAAATAGTAGAAGGAAGTAAAGACAAGTTATTCAACAGACCATTGATAATATATCACAGCAGAACAAAGATACCAAAATGTGAATCCCACATCCCAACAAATAATGATGAGAACATAGGCCAGATAATTAAAATAACATTTAAGGGACTCTTGGCTTCAAATTATATCAACAATTCCAAGATTTTTCTAGCCCTCATAATCAAACTCCAATCTTGGAGGCTATTAAAAAATAACTTTACCAGTATTCAGATTAGGATGTGAATAGCTCAGAATTGGCATTAAAGGCACAGATCTACCCAAACAAATTGTAAGCAAGACTTTTTAGTGGTGTAGTAGAAAGAAAAAGGTGGGACCAGAAAGACCTTAATGTGTCTCTGTCATCGACTTTCTATGTGGCAACTGTTCTGTGCTTGCTTTTTTAATCTGTAAAATGCTTATAATAACAAATACCCTTTCCATTTGTTGTGATGACTAGAAAGACTGTATCCAAAAAGCACCTAGGAAAAAAAGTCTGAAATAATAGATAATAATTGGTAAATGTTACTATTATATATTTTACCACATTAAGGCCTTTTGTATAATATGATTAAATATGTTTTTATTACCATTCCCTTTTCAACTCTGAAATACTTGCCCTTCTTTTTCCACTTACCAAAAACATGTGTCTTTCAAATAGCTATTATTCTAATTATTTGATAAATAATTCACTACATTTTATACATAACCACAATATGCCTTCTACTAATATTTTTTTTCTTCTTGCAAGTCTTTTCAATTTTTATAAGTATGTTCTACCTAGCAGATCAAGGCTGTGATGGCTGTGAGCATGCCACTGCACTCCAGCCTGGGTGACAAGAGTGAGACTCCAACTCAAAAAAAAATTCTTACAAATAAGTTTTAAGAAACAACATACATAATAAATAAACTGACAACCCATATATCTTCCATTGTTGTTGTTGTTGAGACTGGATCTCACTCTGTTGCCCAGGCTAGAGTGGCAATGGTACAATCATAGCTCACTGTAAGCTTCTACTCCTGGATGTAAGCAATTCTCCCACTTCAGCTTCGGAACAGCTAGGACTACAGGCACATGCCATCACGCACAGCTAATTTTTTTAAATTTTTATGTAGAGATAGGGAGTCTCATTATGTTGACCAGGCTAGTCTAGAACACCTGACCTCAAGTGATCTTCCTGCTTCAGCCTCCCAAAGTGTCGGGATTACAGGTGTAAGCTACCACGTTCAGCTCCATATACCTTTTGTGTGTGTGTGTGTGAGTTGGAGTCTCACTCTATCACCTGCGCTATAATGTGAGACTCAGGAATCTCAGAGCCTAAAGGAGACAGAAGTAATATGGTCCAACCACTACCAGATGTATGTTTCTTCTCTAACTTCCCCAACAGATAATTAATTCAGCCTGAGTGAAACAGGTCCAGGGAGTCCACTATTTCTAATGAAAGCCCAGTCTAATCTTTTAGAAATTGCCACTGTTTTCCACAGAGGTTGTACTAGTTTACACTCACACCAAGTATGTATATATACTCACTTCACCAAGAATGTGAAGTGTTCCCTTTTCCCCGCATCCTCTCCAACATCTGTTGTTTTTTGAGTTATTGATGATGGCAATCCAGACTGGAGTTAGGTGGTATCTCAGTGTGGCTTTATTTTGCATTTCTTTGATGACTCGTGCAGTTACAATGGAAGGCTTTGACTGAGCCTACATCCATCTCCCTATAATAACCAAGTAAGAAAGAAATCGAAGGGCACTTAATGTTCTTTTGAATTTAGAAGCAACCCTGTCCCCTCTTCTCCCTGTGGCCGCTCTTCTGGATCTTTCTCAAGTCCCCTCATCTTTCTGTATGCTCTCCCCTATAATCCTTTTAAGTTATAGCTTAAAAGTAGTTAAAAATAAGACTTCTAGAATGTAAGAGTTGTTTTGGTCCACATCAGTATTACAGCTCTTTCTTCTAGATGTTCAACTTCTGCTAATGAGACCCAACATCATGCTAGTTTCAGGGCAGCCCAAAAAATGTCACCAATATAGTGTTAACCCAGACTGAGTCCCTTAAAACCATTAAAACTTCCCTTGTAATATGAGGAAATCACTTCTTCACAACCTCCTTGTATATAGAAGCTTTATATTGATCTCAATAACAATGACCTACTTTTCCAACACCCTGCTGAGATGAATTTGCACCCTGATACTGCCAATGAACAACATATGCCCAGGCTCTTCAGATTTGATCATCCTACCAGCAAGGTGCTCACCTGTGAGAGTGAATTATACACCATGATCAGAGACAGAGCACTCCAGCAAGACACTAAATGTTTTCACTGTTATATCAATCCATATAATCAGCAATCTTTGTCTAAAGCCATAGTTTTCAATATCACTAGTAAATGCCTTGCTGTTATCTAAATATACTACATCTAATGTATGCCCTTCATCAACCATGTTGATATTACGGAAACTAATAAGAAACATTACAAAACATTCTCTAGGATGTCTTGGCCTCTAAAAGGAAACATGAAAACTGGTGTGATTGTCTATCTGCTACCCAGAAAAGAACTAAACAAACTTCTGATTTGCTAAATTAAAAGTTGATTGTGGTGGCTCACTCCTGTAATTGTAGCACTCTGGGAGGCCGAGATGGGAGGATTGCTTGAGCCCAGGAGTTCGAGACCAGCCTGGGCAACATAGTGAGATCCTCTATCCAAAAAAAAAAAAAGTTGATTCCAACTCCCTGCGCCCCACTGGTAAGTCCACAAATTATTTTTTGAAAACACTGTATATTTCCAAATAGTCTAGAATTAGTACCAAAAGTAGATTTAGGTCTCATTTCATTTATTTGAAAACAAAATTTAAACTTTAAAAAAATTGAAAAATTTTTAAAATAAATTTTAACTTTCCACACCTAACCAACATTCTCTAAATATCATCGATGTTTCTTTTATACAACCCAAAAGGTAAATACCATAATGAGATTATGCACATGAAAGATCAACTCAGCACAGATTATTTTATGAATATTCATTGAAAGGGTCACAAAATACGTATGAGGAGGCAGGATTTTCAAGAAGAAAAAAATGTTTCCCTAATATTTCTTTGACTATTTTACATAGCCCCCATTTGTTCATTTTTAAAATATGCAAGTTAAAATCCTCCTTAATCCTCCATTTAAGACGGAATTATTCCAGAGCAACAAAAATTACCTCTTCTTTCTGACATTCAACTTCTGGAGATATTTCTCCCAAGGAAAGACAGTGAATATTTAAATCTGGATCACAATCAAATAAGTTGTCATCATCACAGCTTCTAATGTCTGCTTTACTAGAGAAACAGCAGCCAGAAGATAAATAAATGCCTCTGCCCATCAGGCTCTTAGTAGCCAGTGTCCTCTTTTTTCCCCAAAGATGAAAACTTTCAATAGAGTTTTAGAGTCAAGAGGACATTAGGATTCAGTACATTCCATACCCACAGAACAGAAGATAAGGGTGCAGCTCTCATCCTTTTTCCATAGCAGGATTGGGGAATACCTTTATCTCTCAATTAAAACACAGTTGAGGGAAAACTGAGTGAGTCTTATTCTCCTGGAACAAAACTAAAATATTCAGTTTTTAGTTTGTTAAACCATCAAAAGTCATGGTTAAAAGAGGGGGAAAAAAGGAGACAATGGAACGACTACTCACAGATCTATTCAAGTGTGACCTACAGTGTTTGCTTTTACTTAAGTTAAAAAAAAAATCCTCATCCTCTTAAATGATAGGCCAAGTGCTATTATTTATTTGTCACAAAGAGTTGCCAAGTGCCCAGACACAATGAATGTCTGATCAATGTGTTACAAAAAGATCTACAATACCACTCAATCTGCAGTTAGATCTGACTAGAACGCTTCACATTTAATTTTGAATATGTTCAATGTCTAACCTTTCTTTTTTGTCATAAGTACAAAGTCTCAGTATTTTTAAATCCGGTAACTCCAACACCATTTTTTTGCAGAACCCTTTTAAGTCTATCCACTCTAAACAATCAAATCCGGATTGTCTTCTGAAGTATGTAGATGATGATAGGTGATTTCCATTAAGCAGCATTATCATAAAATCTACACAGAATCCCAAAAGTATCACAAATTAATTTTAATCTCTTAAAGATTTCAAGGATTCTATATTTTTAAAATATTCTAATAGAAAGCTAAAGACAGGATGGGATGCGATCCCAGCAAACTATATTTATTGTGTTAATGTACCATTTGTCTTCTGGGCAAGTAACTAAAGGTCATTTGTTCTTCATGGCAAGTGTTGAAAATAGTTTGCATTGAAGTTCTAACTTAAAGGAACAATGTGAAACCCCTCAGGCCTAAAGTGACCTTTTTATGCCAACACAGTCATCCAAATCTCTTAAAAAGGAGAGCAGTGATGTTTGCACTCAGATTTTCAGCGATTTCAACTCTCTTTTCCTAAATGACTCTGATGGAGGAATTGGAATCACTTTCTTCGTGTAGCTCTCAGTGTACTTGTTCAATGATCAGAGCCAGGCACTAGATTGAATATTGGACTGAAGGAGGGCACTTTTCCAAGCCTACATTTGCCAAGTGAGAGGGAGAGTGTGGGGGAGAGAGGCTCATGGTAAAAATCTGTTCAGGGGTGGGAGGCTGCTTCCATTCCCTGGGGTCCGAGTGGGCTTGCAGGAGGCTGTTCAGTCATCCCACATCTGTGCCTGGAAGAAACCCAAGGACTAGACAGAGCATGCCTTCTGCAGGAGAGTAGGGGTCTGAGAAGAAGAATATAGAGAGAAGGAGATACAATTAAGGTTGCTGGCCATTTCACTTGACAAAAACCTTTGTGCTTCCAAGTGCCAGGAGCTTTTGGGAATTCTTGCCTCTAGATTACTTAATAATATTCAAACTTATCAAGTGGTAAAAAAAATTATCATCTTCAGATATACCTATCCAGTTAAGAAATACCCACTTTCAGGTCACCATAATTACCACAAGCTCCTCTCCCCCACAATCTCTCTACTTGGTAAATGTAGGCTTGGAAACTTGCCCTTCTTCAATCCAATGTTCAAGTCTGATACCTGGCTCTGATCGTTGAAGTACCTAGTTAGCCATAGTCTATGCCATCCCAGGGCAGGGCAACCAGCACATCTCTCACCAGCAAATGAGCCTCCTATGGCACTAGAGGGGTATATGTTTTCACTTTCTCTGCCACATCAGCTGGGGCTGATTTTTCCCTCAGGCTTTCTGCCTAAGAAAAATAGCCAACAAACGTTCATGCGATGTTTAAAGACACCTACTTTCAAGTTCACTCAGTACTGCTCACAGTAACAGGACAAAAATCAACGATGGGCCTCTAACAGCAAACCTCCCTTTGGTTCACAAGTCTTCCTGCAGTTTATGGCAGACTTCATACATTCAGTGTGCAGCCCTGCCACATTTGGATGGCAAAACAATGACACAGAACAGATGCTGCAATGAATAGAAGAGAGACCATTTGTTCTATAACTTGGCTATCTTTGGGTTACATATTCTGTCGATATGTAGAGCAAGGAAAGCACCCACGGCATCTAGAACGGATTCACATTTTAGTTTGAACGCGTGTCAAAGAATCAAAGAAAAGAATTGTTTCTTGAAATTTTGCCCTCTGATTTCCTAAGATTGTTCCCAAGATGGGCATTGAACAGTCGGGGGGAAGAAGGAAATAGATTGCATTTTTATAGTACTTTTAACATCATTTTCCTTTTATTTACTATAAAGTAAATTAGCCTGTTGCCCTTTTCCTATAAAGCATGTTGTTTAAAGAGGACCATTCAGACTATGCAAGCACATTTTGAAACAGGTATGAAACCAGTGTGCCCAACTGTGGTTGAAACCCAAACAGCTATGTTTTTCCACTTACACAGGAAAATGCAGGGGGAAAAATGGTTACATGGGCAGCTCACAGTTTCTTTTGGAATGCTTTCATGGAAATTCAGGCCGTATTTGATACACACACCATATTTTTTTTTAATGGTGTTGTGTGGGTGGGTTGGAGCACATGAAGAGCTCCAAAATCCATATAAATATCCCAAACGGGCATGGAGAAACTCTCTCATTTCCTTTTTATTGTCTATTGCTCATTTGCTAACAGTTACTTGAAGCATGATACTCTAATATTCCTTTATGCCTATTTTAACTTAAATGTTAGCACCAGGTTTCTAAAACATATGGCTAAAAAATGATATCACACCTCAAAAAAGATTTTTAAAATAACAAAATACAAAAAGAGTTGCCATATTCAAAATAAGAGGTAAGACAGACTTATACCCATTACTTTCAACCCAAAGCCAACCCAGATAGACAAACCAACCAACAAAAACCCAGCATCTCTTTTTTTCTTTCCCTCTTCATGCCAGGGTTGCTGCCTGGGTGGTAGCCATTCATGCTGGCTTGTGTGTGCTTAGAGTGAAGGAACTAGTTAATGGGAAAATTACAGATGACTTTGTGCGGTGGGTTCTGTGATTTACATTTGCGGTAGAACCCAAGGCAACTGATCTATAACTGACTTGAATTGGGCCCTTACATGGAAATTTTTCCTGCCTGTGGTATCACCCAAAACATGCTTTCTGAGAAGGGCTCAAGAGTCTACTCTTCCTAGGGCAGCCTTTGCCAGGGTATTTTAACCTCTTTTATTATACTAATGGTGATAGTTCTCAGCATCCCTCTCATACGCATCACCAAAGCAATATTCACTGGAGTCGCATGCTTGCTTTTGTTTAGAAAAAGAATTCCCAAGCTACGCAAAATGATAAATTATGGGTTTTGAATGTTAGAAATAATATTAGAATCAAAAGTTTTAAAAGTGAAAAAGCACAAAAGTCCTTTGAAATACAGCAGTAACTAATGCGTACTAAATTGACCAATATAGAAAACCACCATGGAGAATAAGAAAATAAAGAACTGATGATAGCCTAAATGAGGAATGGGAGAATAAAGTTCTGAATAAACACCGGGCTCTCATTTCAAATCCTAGGCCATTCATTGAAACGAACACTTACTGTAAAAGTATGTATGTAATAGAACTCAGTCTACCTTCCTTCAAACTATTTTCCCTCATGGCAAAAATAAAAAATAAAATAACACTGTCTTTTACTGTTGTAGGGATTTGCTGTTTCACACTCCAAGCAGGATATATTTTTGAGGTAAACTATAAGCCAGCAAGTAACCACATGTTCAGAATGCATTTGCTGAATTAGGAACCCAAGATCTTCCCTCCATTTAATTGCTTTGAGGCAATGAAGTATAAACAACTTTGGTTAAAGTGAGAGCTGTGAGCAGACACAAATACGTACTCACCAAATTTTTAGTCTTAATGAAATCCTTAAGCTTGGTAACCTCACTCAAACTAATCAAAGGAGAAAGGAAGCGTGCTGTCTGTCTCCCCTTCATATTCGCCTATTAGCTTCATACATTTCAAACTGGCTAAAAAGGGCTTCACGATCCAAAGTTCAAGTGTGACACCAGTGAAATCTCAGCAACTGACGTAGCTGATGATTCTGGTAGCTAACTAAAAGTCAATTGAAGAAAATGCCTTCAGATGGATTGTTTAGCCTCATTCCCTTCAATTTAAAAGTCTCTGAAATAACTCACCTTCTTTGGTGTGAAGGAAAAATAACAACTATTTTCCCTCAGAAGAAATATTTTGCTTACATGAACACAAATTCCATACTATGGTACATCTATCTTGGGAAGTTTAGCAAAATGAGACAATTGCAAAAAAGGGAGGGACAGGCTCTAGACCATAAGGTCTAAGACCAATAATGATCCTGAAATGATGAAAACCAATCATTTCATAGACTTCACTAAAGGTGCTTTGAAAAGTCAATGATTCAATCCCCTCAAGTATTAATAGAAACAGACTCCCAGTTATAATAAACACTTAAGGCCATCTTGTCATTGACAAGAGATGCTAAACAATGTTACCATACCTGAATCACTCCTCAGAGTCTACAAGTGACACTTACACATTTAGTTCTTGATATGTCTGATGAAAATCGGCCTTTTATGAAAGAATGGGCTGTGAAATAGTTTAGACTTATTGCTATACACAAAGTATCAGGTGTTAGGTTTAAGATGTGAAATTTTATGTGTATATAAAAATTTTTAAAGAAAGAATACATTTAAATGAAAAATTTCAAATATGTATGAATGTCACTTGGCCTTTTGATGGCTTCGCCTTTTCTGTTCATTAAATATTTTAATTGTCCTGAGCATACCTGATAGTATAACATGATCTTGTTCACTATTCAATCTCTTTATCTACTTTACCAAAAGGGCAAGGTTTCCTGAAGGAATCCCATCTCTTGTTAGAGTATCTTGCTCAGACTTTGTGAGTCATGCCTATCTTAAAGTTCTCAATAAATAACATCCTTTTCATACTATGAGAGTCTATTTGTGGGTGGGAGAACAAGTGTCTTATCATTTTTCCCTAGCAAGCAAACTTGAAATCTCTGGTTAAAAGTCAGTGTCAGCGGTACTTAAAACTGTCAAGATCATCAAAAACAAGGAAAGTCTGTAAAATAGTCACAGTCAAAAGAAGCCTAAGAGATATGTACTGTAATATGGTATTCTGAATGGGATTCTGGAACAGATAAAAAGGATATGAAGAAAAAAGTGAAAGAAATCAAAAATATGAACTTTAGTTAATACTAATGCATCAATACTGGCTCATTAATTATAATTAATTAATACAGTCTACTAATGTAAAATGTTAATGGTAGAGGAAACTGGGTTTCAGGTATGTGGGAAATCTTGGACTGCAAACTTTCTGTAAATATAAAACTCCCTCAGGGGCTGGGTGTGGTGGCTCACACCTGTAATCCCAGCACTTTGGGAGGCTAAGGCAGGAACTAAAAGCTCTCTAAAATAAGTTTGTTTTCAAAAAGTTAGTGTAATCATGCACCTGAACCCTCTTTAAAAGCAGAAGTACTTATATCAATTGTACTTTTATCACTTCCTCAATTACAGAATGTACAAGGCAATCTAAAAGAACTGAAAAGTACACAGCTCTTTAGAAACAACAGTATCCATTGAGATTCCCTGTCCACAATGAAAATAACTTCAGAATTTTTAGCCTTAAAAAAAAGAGGGACAATGTCTGGGTAAATCCCAATGATGTGTAAAGCACATGCACAGAGTGTCTAGGTGGGGAAATAACTGTATACACTTTCCATCCCCTACAGCAGGTAGGATTAGGCAGGGTAATAAGAAAATATAAATCGCTCCTCTTGCACCTATGAAGAAAACATAGGCAAGATATCTGTAGGATCCGATGGACATACTGCTCCCTGAAGATCAGTTGCCAGGGCAAGAAACTGGAATATGTTTTCTAATCCAGGCCATGCAACAAAAAGGACAGCAGATAAAAATATCTTTGAAAATTTCAAAGTGCTTCCCATTTATTATCTCATTATATCCTCACAAGCACAGTATGAAACAGATAGCATAGGTTATTATTATCATAATTCATGGCAAAAACTAAGACACAGAAAGGTTATGAAACTTACCTGAAGTCACACCATGTGATCAAATTCAAACAAGAATCCCCTTCTCCCAATTTCAACCCCCACCTTAACTCTTACCTTAGAATCATGTGCTTTCAAAAAAAGAATGTGTGCTTATCTAATAGTTTTCAAGAACGCTGTGCTTGTCTAAATGTTGTGCTTTATAGGCAGTAATAAATAGCATTCTAAGTATGCCTATGGTGAGACAGTTCCAATGTGCAACAACTTCCTGTACAATATGACTACTAAATAAAATGAAAAAGGTATGGTAACATCAAAGAAATTTGATTATTCTTTTTCTCATTATCAAGGTAATTTTTAAAAAAACAAAAAATAGTATTACAGAATTAAGTACAGAAGTGTTCACAGGATTCAACAAATTTATCTAGAAATATATACAACTGGAGTGTCATAAGTGTTGGATCTGATCACTACATGTGATATCATCTTAGCCTTAAAGAAGTAATTTTTTCCTCTGATACCATGCTAGCACAGCAATTTGAAGTACCCACTGCTAATCTAACACCGGCAGCCACTTTTGTTATAAAGCTGCTAACAGAATAAAGTATATCTTGTTTAAAACAAACCACTGTCAAATTAAGGACATCTAGCTAAACCTTGATATTCACATAAGAGACAGGTGGAATTTACTTTTGTTCAATTCTGCGGCAACTAACCAAGTATCAGGGAGCTTAGTAATTAATTCAGCAACTATCTACTGAGTGTCTGCTGCGGGCACAGAAGCACAATAAGGACCGAAGATGAATAAGCATAAATAAGTACTTCAAACTTAGTCTAATCAAGGGATGCCAGTGTGAAATAGGTTCAGAATCTGAGTACTTGAAAGGGAAATGGGAAACCCTCTAGTTCTTGTTCTTTTTCCTTCCGGCACTTAGAACTCTAAAGGAGGACCATGTGCAGTGGCTCATGCCTGTAATCCTAGCCCTTTGGGAAGCCAATGCGGGAAGATCGCTTGAGCCCAGGAGGAGTTCAAGACCAGCTTAGGCAACATAGTGAGACCTCATCTCTCCAAAAAATGAAAAAAAAAAAAAAATTAGCTGAGTGTGGTGGCGCATTCCTGTAGTCCAGCTACTAGGGAGGCTGAGTCAGAAGAATTGCCTGAACCCAGAAGGTCGAGGCTACAGTAAGCTGTGATCATGCCACTGCACTCCAGCCTGGGTGACAAAGTGAGACCTCCGACTCAAAAAACAAAAACAAAAAAGAAAAGAAAAACTATGAGCCCAAAAGGAAGGTAAACTATTAGAAAAGTTATTCAGAAACAATAATTCACAAGATGGTCCTCAGGATCTCAATTTCAGAGAATTTAACAAGGTTCTCTCAGAAAGTATCAACTAATAGTGAATCTGGAGGCTGTTTTCTTTTCAGTTTGAGTGAACCCTTGAAAACAATAGTTACTCTTAGGTCTGCTTCCAAAACAACAACATCAAAAAGATACAAGTCGTTTCTGGTTTAGGTTCAAGGGTCTGATTAAAGAAAGTGTTTTAAGTTGTGAAGCATATTTTATGACACACCAACATCCGAAATTATACCACTTATGAATAACTACTTATTAGCTAATGAAATGAGAGAAGGTGTATACTTGAGAATAAAAATCAAAAGAACCACAAGGATGGGGGAGGGAATGGTAGCACAAAGAATGCAGACCTACAGCTAGAGCTCAATTCCGAGAGTCCTTTCCTAACACAGGCAAAGATGAGGCTGGAGTTTTTGACTCTGGATAATTTCTAAGTGTTACAAATCATTCCAGGTTTTTAAACTCCGTTGAGAATAAATATAAAATGATTCCCATATTTTTTTCTTTGACAGTCAATTCAGTTGAATGTGCCACAGTGATCTAAACTGTTCAAGGGAGAACAAATGTGAAACAGTCTAATTTCATAACCAAACAGAGTTGAAGAACAGTAGTCTCCATGCTCCTTGATCCAAAAAGTGAGGGTTGAGGGGGTGGAATTCCAGAACCTTCATAAATACAACTTCTGGTCATGTTCAAGCAACTCCTACACAAGCAAGAATACCTATAAAGAAGAGTAATGCCTAAACATCAAGAGGTGACTTAAAGTTTACTCAAACTTTCTGAAAAATTTAAATTGGACTACAAGTCTCGTGAGAAATGGTTTCCCTCTGTCCTTTTTGGCTCTGATTACATAAAGAGAACAATAATTAGGCAAAGTGTCATTCACTTAAGAATGTCATTTTTATATTGAAAGGTAAAACACTTCCCTCAGATTCTTCCTTACCATCTCCAAATTACCCAGCTTCACTCTTAAAATTTGAGGAAGTAGGCTGGGTGCAGTGGTTCAAGCCTATAATCCCAGCACTTTGGGAGGCCAAGGCAAGAGGATTGCCTGAGCCCATGGGTTCGAGACCAGCTTGGGCAACTTGGCAAGACCTCGTCTCTACAATAAATCAAAAATTAGCCATGCGTGGTAGCATGTGCCTGTAGTTCCGGCTACTTGGAAGGCTGAGGCGGAAGGATCGCCGGAGCCCAGCAGGTCTACGCTGAGGTGGCCGTGAGTGTGCCACTGCTCTCTAGCCTGGGCGACAGAGTAGGATTCCAACTCAAAAAAAAAGGTTTGAGGAAGTGAAAGTTCCAGGTATTTTGACTGTCTGGCTCAAAGTACCCAAGTTTCACAAGTTCCAGGTAACTTATGTAATGTTACTGGGAGAAGCAGAAAAAGAAACAAAACAACTATACAAAAAGCCTGAGGGATTTTTCTATTTGGCTGGTTAAAAGGTTCAGAATTATTTAAGAGTTGGAAAGGAACAATAAACCACACCCTCAAAGGGCTCCAGTCTGAATTCCACTATTAGTTTATACCGTTTTCCAATCCAAAATTTCAGTGTATTAATGAGAATAAAAGAGCGCCCAAAGGATGCATTGATGTAATCTGAGCTTGCCTGAAATCAAACTTCGAAAACATAATTTGGTTAAAGAACACAGACTGAATTTATTACTTTACACCTTGCTCTTTATGAATATACATGTTCTACTGGCATCTTCCCAAGGAACAAAAGCTCATCTCCCCGCTATTTGTGGTTTCTACAAGCGCCACTAAGCATGGAATATGTTATGACACAGAGCCGTCCTGGACTTAGTACTAGAGGAAGCTGTTAGAAAATGATCCCACTTATAACACAGTCCTCCAGCAAAGACACTCAAGATAGAGCTATTATGATGCTGCAGGGTATATACCCAAATGTATAAAATGATAGAAGTTATAGAATGTGGCACAATCTAAAGCTAGGCAATGGTTTCTCATATAATTTTATAGTTGAATAAATCATGAAAGAAAATTAATAAGATGTATTTAGAGTGTTACTGTTTGCCAAATGGCTCTCTCTCTCTCTCACACATTCTCTCTCCAAAACATTATTTGCAGAATAAACTGCAACAATGGGGGGGAGAAAAAATTTTGTTCACATATATTTTTTAAATTAAATATCTCTGTTTCACCTCATTAATTATCAACAGAACCATCCTAAAAATCCCAGATATAGTAGCAAGGAGGTTAAGGGCGATTGGTTCCAGGGCCTGAAAGGATGAAGTAAAATGGCTGTTCTTTAGCACCAGCCCACCTTGCCTCAGTTTACCCTAACAGAGTCCGAAAGCATTTCAACAAGAGCCTTCTAGCAGCAACACTGTGGAGAGTCTTTGTCCTAACGTCCTGGGGACTTATTTGTGTCTGCTGTGCCAGACATTATTCTCTGTGTTTAATATGGATGATTGCAGTTATAACTCATGAAACACTAATAAGGTAAATAATATTATTACCACTGTTTTACTGGTGTGGAAACAAAGGCTAAGAAAGATTAAGTAACTTTCCAAAGATCTAGCAAATCAGTGAGACAGCTTAAATTCCAACCCAGATAATCTGGTTCCTAAATTCACTTTTGCTGCACTGTTCCTATGGTACTAGACCGATGTTCTTTTCACCTCTTTCTTTCTTAAAAGATTACAGCATGGCCACCAATAAAGAGCAGAGTATAGTCTTAACACTTTCTGCCTCAGTAAAATATTAATTCCAAATACCTACAACAATAAACCTTCAGAATCCCCTTTACTTTAGTCATTCAACAGTTAGTTGAATGCCTCTTATCTGTGAATGAAGTTGACTAATACATAACTCCTACCCAAAGAGAGTTTACAATCCATGACTCTAAAAGAAACTATACAAGTGGTTTAAAGAAATTAAATTAATTGCAAAGAATCAGATCATTACACTCTTCTGTCCTAATCCTTACCAAGATTTGAAATCAACACACTTTAAACTGGCTCACAAATCCATACATGACCTGGCCCCCACCCCACTCTCAAGGTATCTCTTGACTGCTACTCCCTGGGCTCAGTGTGCTGCAGACACTTGACCTTCCTCTTATTCTTGCAAAATACCAGATATCTCCTATCACAGGGACTGTGCTTGCCTTTTACTTCCTCTCTCAGATCTTGCCATGGCTGGCTCCTTCTCTGCATTCAAGTGACAATGTAATACCACCTCAAAGAGGTCCACCTTGACTCACTCTGTCTAGTCTGGCTCACACTCTCCCTCATCTCTTCAAGAACTAAAGAACTAGATTTATCTGGTTTTCTAAGTGTATTCACAGCATGGACTGCCATCAGAAATTAAGTATTTTTAAATTGTATTTGCTTGCTAATCGTCTGCTTCCCTATCCTCAACCAGAGGGCAAGGCCCCTGAGACCAGGAGTTTGTTGTTTTTTTTTTTGTCCATCACCCCCACCCCCGGCACTAAGAATACTTCCAAGCACCTAGGAGGTACTAAATGAATATTTATTGGGTGACATTAGGACTGTTGAAGTTAGTAGCAAGAAATCTCTTGCATTTCCTGGATACAGAAGTTTCCACAAAGTCAATCACCAGAGATGTGGACCTTGAAAGAGAGGTGGCAAATCAGCAAAGATGGGTGCTGTGGGCAAGGAATAACATGAGAAATACACACAGGAGAGAAACCTGGAGCATGTTCTGAAGGATGGAATAATCCAGGGTGGATGGTACACAGCTAGTGTAGGAAAGGTAAATTGAGCTAACATTTTAGAGTGCCTTCAATATCAGGAGGAAGACTGCTACAGGCTGTGGGGAGTCACAGAATGTTTCTTAGCAAGGAAGTGACACAGGGAACGCCCAGCACTGGGAAGATGAAAAGCCGATTGAATAGTCCAGGCAAAGGACACTAATAACATGTTAAAGTCACTCTGATAAAGCACTAAAAAACTGGCTTTTTTAAAAAAAGAAAACGCCAAGAGAGAACAGGAAGAGAAAAGAACTATGAACTTAGTGCTGTTAACTATTGGAACAGAAAGTACAATGTTACAAAGTATAAAGTTGAACATGATGATGAAATTTGTTTCTCTAATATCTGTTCAAAAGCCCTTTGCAAAATAAACACAGATTTTATTATATCAAACCACCCAATGTGACTCATCTCTTTGGAAACGTGTCTCTGGCATCTTCTTTCCTCTGGCTTCAAATTCTTTCAGAAAATCAAGTAGATTAGAGGCCTGATGACAGGACAGAAGTCAGAACTCAAAATCCTAAATCTAGTTCTGCCACTGACTTGCTGCCTGACATGGAGCTTTATGTCATTTTTACATTTGTAAAACATCTTTCTGTGGTGAGTGTTTTATATAGTAACTAGTCAGTGACTAGGAAGTAATATAAATTTTCAAAATAACCACATATAGACATTGAAATGAACAAAAACTTTTAATGGAGTCCCTTACAAAGTATTCCTGGATTGCCTTGTATTTGTTTATTTCTTAATCAGGCAGAGAAAATAGGAATATTCACAAGAATGCATAGATGTGAGAGTGTATATATCTTGAAAACAGTGGCTGTGTCCTTAAAAATTCCCAGATGATAGAATTGGAAAAAAAAAGTTTCTTTTTA
This sequence comes from Cephalopachus bancanus, assembly GCA_027257055.1. Taxonomy (NCBI): domain Eukaryota; kingdom Metazoa; phylum Chordata; class Mammalia; order Primates; family Tarsiidae; genus Cephalopachus; species Cephalopachus bancanus. The sequence goes on along the minus strand of JAPVLO010000009.1, from coordinate 6,445,906 downwards.
AAAGACATGATGATGTAAACACTAGGAAGTTTAAAATAACACTTGTATAAGTTGTTTGAATTGAAAAGAAAAAAAACACACCCCAAAAGAGTTTTGTCAGAATAAAAAGAAAACAAATCCCAAATCCTGACAGCAACATAAAAGCCAAATTCTTCCCCTTCCTTTCATAATGGCTTTTCTATTGAGCTTCATTTTGACCTTTCATTACTTTCCCAACATTGAAGAATATTGCCTTTCAAATCTCTCCATTTCTCTGCCGGTTGTATTATTATTCCTTCTTCCATTGTTGAGAGTTCTGAGCTACCACTGTTCTAACATGCAATGCTCAATCTTTGGCTTCTCCCAAACAAATATAAACTGGCATTTTTACACACTTTCCACTTTAAATGCATATCCTGAATCAAAAAGAAAGACAATCACCAAGTTATAAACATGCCAAGAATCAGAAAACAGAAAAGTTGGTTATCTGTTTGCTAGAAAAGAAACAATTGGTCTCATAATCTATAGCCAACGCACCCTCCCCTTTTGAGCAGCAACAGGATATGCTGTGTATGAAAGAACTCAAACAGCCTGCATTCATTAGTCAGAGCTGGGAGGGTGGACCAACTTCATGATCTGATTGATAAAGTTTCATTACAAATTAGCCCATCTCTTTGATGAAAACAAGCAAGGCAGAGACTATGCCATAATTTTATCCTCATAAATTAGTCAACCAGACAAACACTAAACAGAGCTTGCCACATGAGGGGCAAACTAATTTAATTAATTCATAAACAGCACCTCATTAAGAGCAGTTTTAGCACTAAGGTTGTGATCTTGTGGAGCCTGCATTATTTTCCACAAAGATGCCCTACTTGGTTGTCGGGATAAAAGGCCAGGAGATGGGCAAGATATATGCATTTGTGTACTACTTCCACTGGGAAGATCTCGTGCAGGGAAAATAACATGAGCAAGCTGTATCTCCCACATTCCAAATCCTCATAGCTAAGACTTTGAACATAAGTGTTCATGTTAATGAATAGGCTGGCTATATTTTGCTTTTGCTTTTGTCATGTGTTCCATACTTTCAAGCGGTAGAAAAAAACAAATACATTTTCTTATTAGTACAGTAAGATTCTCAGTTGATATAGCAAATAGAAAAAAATTAAAAATGAATTATTAGTTAAAAAGGAAAGGCTATTACAAGTGCTAGAGTAACTTGGGAAGAGACACAGATGTCATCGTCCCAGTCTCTTCATATCTTGAAAAGAACACTCCACCTTCTATGGGCTCCTGAGACCTAATACTGGAAAAGTCTTTGTGGCTGCAGCTATACAGCTATTCACAACTAAACACACCAATTTATTTATTTACTATTTCTTCATTTTTTATGATCTCATAAAATCATAGGTTTTTAAAAAATGCATTTGTGGGGCAAGATCTTAGTTTCTATGCACCATTCTCCATGGGGCAAGACCTTAGTTTCTAAGTATTACTCTTCAGTGGTAGGTAGCCGCAACCAAGTGGCTGATTCTAATGATGCAAGAGAGAATATATGAGATGAACTTGGAACATTTTTGACCAGAAAATAGGGAAGTGAGAGAAAAAGGATAGAAGTACCTCAAAAGTATACAAAAGTCAGCCTGAAGAGTTCCTAATGGTCAAAAATGAAATCATCTTGGCAGTAAAATAATAAAAATATTACCGGATCATAAACCATAATATAAAAATAATATTAATGAATCCACACTGATCGAATTAATAAAGTTTATTTGTAATGAAAATCAATTATTGATTATATACATCACTAAAAAAGGAAGCTCTTTGTTACAGAAAATTTTCAAATAAATATAAGAGAAAAGAAAGAAATATAAAAATCTCCATCGGAACACTACTGTTATAATTATTGCAGGCAAGATCACTGATAAGTTCTAAAATCAGTGGACAAAAGCCCAAGAACAAACAAGATATTGATATAGTCTCATAGTATTTACCTCATAATATTTATTACTTCAATAAGAAAAAAAAAACAGTAAATTTACAGCAGTGGAAGAAGCAGATAGCACCTGAATCAAGTGATCAAGATCAACATCACCAGTAACAAGACAATATATCCCTGATATGATGACCTAAGAAAAACATCACTTCTGTGGCATTTCAGCCAAAAATGCATATCCTGAATCTGATCATGAGAAATCAAATCCAAATTGAGAGATAGGGCAACCTGTTTCAGGTCCCCTCCAGCTGTGGGAGTTTTCTGTCTTCTTAATAAATCCTACTTTAAAAAATAATAATAATAAATTGAGAGACAGTCTGCAAAATAATTGGCCAGCACTCATCAAAGTTGTCAAGGTCATGAAAAACAGGGAAAAGCTGAACAATTGTTCTATACTGGACAATAAGGAGATAAAAGAACTAAATGCAATGCAGAATTCCAGGTTGGAACATGAATCACAAAAATAACATTAATAGTAATACTAGTAAAATCAGAACAAAAATCTGTAGTAATATTGTATCAAAGCTTAGTAGTCGTATTGTATCAATGCTAATTTCCTAGTTTTAGTCACTGTATATGCTAATGTAAGTTGTTAACATTGGCAAAAGCTGGATGAAGGATATAAACAAACTTGTATTTATTTATGTAATTTTTCTGTAAGTCTGAAATCATGTAAAAAAATTTTTTGACAAAGCATAGATTAAAAGGAAGAGAGTATAGTGTGAGGGATTCTGCCATGAGGCTCATAAAACTCATTGTAGAACAACAGCAGTCTAAATGAACAGCTATCAAGACTGAGCAATCACATTTTGAGTTTCTCAGATTAGAAATTCAAAGTTTCTTCCAATCAAATTATCGGGGTACATACTGTAAATGTTTTGCTTCCTCCAACTCTAGAGCTATTTGCCTGTAACTTTGCTTCAAAGCAGTCTTTTCAATACAATTAGTAACTACTCAAATTAATTTGGTCACTTTGTAGTCCAATTTTCTTACAAAACTATTGTGATCATTATTGCACAACTTAATAATATCTGCACTTATGTCCACAAACTAAGAATTTATCAGACAATAGGCAATGTCAACAGTTCCATTTGTGCTCATTCTTACAGGACTAAAACACGGGCCCAGAAAAATCTTTAAACTCTTGAAAATAATGTCTCCAAAATAAATATAAATGTAAACATTAAAAAAAATTAAATTACAGGTGACTTAAAGGCTTTTCACTTAAACCTATACCTAATTCACAGATATATATTTTTAAGATTAAAAATAGTTTTCAACAAAATATTCTAATGTAACTACTTTAAGAAGAATTAATAATTTTCCAGAAAAACACAAGCATACCACTATCTCTTTCATAACAATTCTAAATCTTAAAACATATGTACATCATTTTCAAACACCTACCATATTTCCAAACTTGAAGTAAAATGAAAAAATAGTAGAGAACTATATAAATAAATTATATACAAAAACATTCAGATAGAACATACTCTTTCCTTGTTTTTGCTCATGATGAGCAAACAAAACCTGATTTCCTTTAAGTTCATATCTACCTTGATGAGTGGATTAAAAAGCCTGGCACACTAAGCCTCAAGCTAATCTAAACAAGCTGCACTTACAGTATTTCTAGTCACCCTGGCTGCTCTCGTGTGTGTGTGTGTGTGTGTGTGTGTGTGTGTGTGTGTGTGTGTGTGTGTGTGTTATGCTGCATCTAAGGTAAGACAGAGTGCAAGTGAAAAAAAATCATAACTATTTAAAATATTATCACTCAATCCTAGGGTTTGCAAATTTTGCATGGAGAGGAGGCAACAACAGATAAGAAGTGACTAAAAACACCAGATTATTTGTGCGAGACTTGAGGGTTTACTAGTAGCATCAGTAAAACAGTTTTAAAAACTGACCATATTGTATAACTGAACCTAAAACTGGAAAAGACCAGGCAGCCCCACTGTGCCTGGTGGTTGTTGATGATTTTTTTTTTTTTTTTAAGTTTCAGGAACACTGATTCGACCTGCTAAATGAGATCAGGAACTGTATAAAATCAGTATTAGGCTCAACGGAACTTGAACTGAAAGCTTACAATGCAGAAACCTTGAGTTATATCTAGAACAAAGAAGTGACCATAGAAACAAAAGGGAAAGTGAAGCAGAAGCTCGTTGGAGGAATATGATCACTGTAAGAGAACAGATGTGATAGAAATTAAAAATAAGAGAAAGGTGGTGTTTTCTTGAGACGTTTAATTATGTAACAACTGAAAAAAATAAGAAAAGCCAGTATGTGTCATGCTCTTAGCATAGAACTTCTTTTGAATATGTCCATATTTAGCCATAAGGTAGATAAACCTAACCATATGAACTTTGTAAACACACTCAGAGAACACAGGTGCTCTGATAACAAGAAACTATTCACAGTATCACACCTCTGTTGCACAGCTAACTTTATCTACATTTGAGGCAACCAACCAGTCAAGTGGATCAAAAAGCAATTTTTTCTTTATTTTATAGGCAATCATTACACAACTTCTCAAATCCATATGCATCAGGAGTCCATTAATTTGTGCGTAGAACACTATCCTCCCAGCATATGTCATGCTTACCCTGCTTAAGGTTCTATCACTCTCACACATGAAAGGCCAAGGATAGTGTGTCTGCATCACAGCAGGAGATGAGTAGTGTTCTCCCAATCAGTGCTTCTGAATGTTCCCCAGATGAATGCACCCTGAGTTACAAGTACTTACAGGATTTTTTAGACTAATTTTACTCTAGAGTATTTTTGACTTATAAATGGACTTTAAAATTTTTTCTTCATAATATAATAGCAATAATAATATGGCAACACTCCATATGTGACCAAAAACATTAATGAGACAGTAGCATATTTTTTGCAATCCTTTTCTGTCATTTCAGAATAGAATATAAAAAACGTTTACATGCCAATAGTTATATTTTTAGAATATAATTTTTAATGTCTGTATACTACTCCATTGCTTGAAATAACATAACTTAAGTAATGCTCCATTTTTAAAACGTTTTCAACTTTTAATTATTACAAATACATGAAGTAAGCGCATCTGGCTGACAAGTAGAAATTTTTTTTTAATTTCAAAATTCTAAAAATAGATATAAATGTTCCACGAAGCATACAGTTTACAAAACTGCCTCAGAGAGATGCAATAATGGTTTTGAACAAATTATTGCTTGGGGTAATTTATGTTCTACTGAATTGCATTTAGTAGTATTGCTATAGATCAAATCATGTATAGGAAAATGAATTTTCAGTTAAAAAAAATGATACTTTCAATACAATGTGAGACTAATGTCAGAGGTAGGTATGGAATTTTATGCAAGGGGAAAGCAGCATTTAGTTTGGTTCTTCAGAATTAACAATGGCTTCCCACTGGTGAAATCTGCTGATCTGAGCCTTGAAGAATTATTAAAATCTACCCAAGTAATCAAAAACAAAGAACTAGCATTTTTTTCCCCTCCCTCTCTGATACAACCTGTATTTCAGGGTAACTAAATGTTCTTACTTGATGAAGTCAAATTCATTTTTACAGTAGAGTTCCAGCCAGTAAATGTGGAAGAAATTATGAAATTATACAATTACAATTTTACAACCCTTAATGAAATAATTGATTAGGCAATGATCACCAATGGATTAAACCATTAATTGTACAGTGAATGATGGTGACACTGATGAGGGAGAAATGAGGCTGTCATCACTTGAACCCACAGATCAATGTTAACATTCTAAAAGTTAAGAAAGATTGGTAGATAGGTAGGCAGGTAGGCAGATAGAAAGATAGATAGATAGATAGATAGAAAAAATATGAAATCTAAATTTAATAAAAACTCTAAAGCTAATTTATATTTCTAGAATAGAGATACTAGATAGAGAAACAAGTTAAACAACACCACAAGACGACAAATAAATACAGACTATGGAACACTCCACATGACAACTGACCTAGTTTCAGCAACAAGTAAATGACATTAATAAAGGAGGGGAACTGTTCTCGATTAAAACAGAATTAGAGACTTAACAAAATTTAATATGTGGTACTTATTTGGATCATTATTCAAAAAATCTAACTGTAAGAAGACTTTTCTGCGACAACTTAGAAATTATCATTATGCACAAGGAATTAGATGATCTCAAGGAATTACTGTCAATTTCACCAGGTTTTAAATGATACTGTTATGTATGAAAAAGTCCACACTTTTGAAGACGCATATGGAAGTGGAGTGAAATTGTATGGTATCTTGGATTTACTTTAAAATACTTCAGCAAAAGAAAAAAGTTAAGGGGGAGAGTGATTAATGAAAGAGTGTCAAAATCTTAACGTTGAACACAAATATTCTTTGCACTTTTCCTCTCCTTCTGCAAATATTTGAAGTTTTTCATAATTTTTTAAAAAGTTTTGGCGAGTGATACATGAGTCGGGGTGTTATGTACCAGACAGAAAAATGGCATCAGCAAGAATACTGACCCAGCGTGAAGTCATCAGAGTGCAGGTAGCAGTTGGGCAAGAAGGACAGGTAGCACAAGGGAGGGCCAGGTCGCAGATAACCTCGAGCGCCATGCTAAGGAATCTGGGCTTCATTCTGCAGGATACGGAAACTAAGCAAAGGGTTTTAAGTGGAGACTGACAGTTTTAACTCTCGTCTAAACCGTCACTCTAGCAGTCCTGTGCAGAGTGGTTTCAAAAAGACAGTGGAAAGGGTAACAGGCCTGGAGAAAAGAAGTTTAGTTAGGAGCCCACTGGAAAACTATAGACAAAGGATGATAAAGAAGTACAGAAGAGCAGGAAAAGGGGGTAGGCAGGAATTACTCACTGGATGGGAAAGAAAAAGAATCAAAGCTGACTTTGATCTTTCTGATGGAGTGTTTGACTTTGACATTGAGATACAGAACTTGGAAAGAAAAGCAGATTTTGAGAAAGGGGGGTGGCGGTGGGGAGAAAGTAGATAAAGTCCATGTTAAGCATGTCAAGTCTGAGATTTCCGTGAGACATCCAAGCTGGATGTACATGTGCAACCCAGGGCATCAGTCACAACAGAGCTATAGATTCAAAAATCCTCAGAATCTATGTAGCAGCCAAAGACCCAAGAATGGATAGGATCACTCATGCTGTGGTCTACGGACTGTGTCTGTCATTATCCAGCCCCTAGCGTGGTGTGGGGCTCTTAATAATTACTAAATAAACGTTGAGATTGTCCAAAGAAAAGGTGAAGAGGGCAAAGAACAGTGGGCCGAGGGCAGACCTCTGTAGGTGCAATGTTAAGGAGCGAAAGTATAAAGAGGTTCCCTGAAGGAAATAAATAATAAAGCTCAAACTAAAAGGGGAACAGGGACCATGTAGCTACAGAAACAGAAAGAAAAGGGAATTTCAAGAAAGAGTGAGGAGTCAACAGTGTCAAATGCAGGGAATGAGGAAAAGAAAGTTTGGAAATTGCCCATTCATTGGCCAAAATTGAAGTACCTGATGATCTTAGCCTTTACACCAAATCTCAGAGGCAAATGACCTACTTTGCTCACCCTAAAAATAAAGATAAGTAGCAGCGTGATGGCCAGTCAGTAGACAATGCCACTATTTGTGTGACCATGAGCATGTCATTTAACCTTTCTATTCTTTCCTTATTTTTAAAATGAAGCCCATGAACTATATTATCTGTAAGGTTACATTCAATTCTAAAATTTTACAAAAGCAAATCCTTTGGTTTAAAGTGTTCTGAAGATAGTAAGAGCCAAGTACCCACTTTGAGACCCATCACATTTTATGCCGGACTTCTGCTCTACCTACTCTTTCCTTTGCTTAATCTTTTTTCCCTCCTACCTTTTTTCCCCCTCCTATCTTTTCCCTCCTGTAGTGGTTTCTAAATTGTTTCAGGGGTGAAAGTGATAGACCTGCACATCATCTTTTTTTTTCTCCTACCTTCCCCCTTCCCGTGTCTTTTCCCTACTATAGTGGTCTCTAAATGGCTTCAGGGGTGAAAGTGATAGACCTATGAACATAAAAATGGATGTGATGTTTACAGCAACCAAAAAAAACAAAAAAAGTGGCAGCTGAAGAGATATGGTCAGTCTCAGAATTTATTTGTGCCAGTAATTCACAAATATAAGAAATACTAATAGATGAGTTCTTAAAATTATCCTTGGGAATAAAGAGAAATTAATAGTGATAGCCAAAATGTCATCAACCCAATAAATAATCATGAAAGCATACAACACTGAACCTCCTAACTCATAGGAGGTCAGATGGATATGCTTGTGCAGAATGTTCCGGCCTCTCATCAGCAAGCTATAACAAGGCCTTCACTTTTTAGTGTTGCACTTCTATATGGTTATTATGCTCTTGGCCCAGCAAATAACTAGAAAATAAGTTCACACTATTTCAGCAAATCAGTTACCTTTGGTCTTATCCATATGAAATATTTAAATCACTTCAGACAGATCATAGTTTAACACTGGAACCAGAAATCTATTTACAGTCATAAAGTTCAGGTAATGGCTCTGGCATTCTCCATCCTACTGTTATGGATGAATATAGAGAATATTGACCACAAAATTTAGTTTAAAAATTTTTGATTTCTTTTACTTAATCTGTACTAATGGCTTCACAAACCATTTTAAAACAAATGAAACGAAACATGTCATTTGAATAAGAAATTTTACGTCTGCTACATCAGTGAAATTATTCAAATAGACTGGAATTATTTTTCTTAAATTAATCTCACAATCAGGTAGTTACAGAAATAAGTATATATTCATGCTCAAAATAGACATTTGTTCATCCCAATACCTACAATCAACACACAGGTGAGCACCGTGTGCTCTGAAAGCAATTATAGAATATAAGCTGAAGATACAAAAAGCAAGAGACTCTTCCACACAACGATGACAGAATGGATAAATACATAGCAACATAACAAAATAGATGATATGCATACAGCAGAGACTTTTAACTGAGGTCTTTTTCTCTATAATACAACCAACTGGTTCCAATTTTCAATTTTTTAATGATCTTAAAAGAGTTATGCCCCCCAAATACTGATTAAGAAAAATCAAATTAAACACCTAAAGGAGGGGTTATTATACAGGCAGGAAGAGAACAGCCAGACAGGAAGCAAAGACCAGGTAGATAAGCAAATAGGATGCAGATCACCGGCATCAGAAACTGAATAGTTAAAAGTTATCAGAAACACATGGATGGGTTTTTTAAAAATACATGCCTTGGCCACAGCCCTGGAGATTTTAATAGAGCCTAAATTTTTAAAAACTCCACAGGTGATTCTGATGATCAGCCAGGATTGAAATCAAGAAGTCTAAAGCACAAGATATGCGATCTGAAGAAAGGGAACACATGCCAGGTAGTAGCATGATTTTGAGGTGAGCATCTGGCCCCACAAGAATTTCTTACACATGTGAATCTAGATCATGAGCTAGCCCCAGGATATGAGTACCCACAGTGAATAGCAAATAAGTGTTTCTGACTGGAAAGGGGAATGAAGGAAGAGAAGCCAAGGAAATCTTTCAAGCACATTCCACTTATTTTCACAGTCACACAGACCTTAGGCAGTTATAATGAATTACTTCATATTTGAGAACTGTATCTTGCCACCCTTCCCCCCAAAGAAAGCAAATTCCACAGGACCAGGGAATGCAACTTTTACTTTATTGCACTAGGCTGGGTACACAGAAGACATGTAATAAATTACTATAACTACTTTGTTACAAGGTAATCTTCAAACCACTCCCCCTCACCTTTGTCCTCTATTCCTCTCTGTAAAGTCGCATGAACCAGAATTTGTATTATTCTTTACTTTCAGTTATCCTAATTTATTTTTAAAACTCAACTTTTAAATTCATATGGTTTTTAACTTTCTAAATTAACACATTACAATTTGAAAATCTATTCATCTCCAGTTTAATTTAGTTATATCTCTTTACCACGATACCCAAGGTTCCATGATTATGTTAAATTTTTATGTCAATGTATATGGCATTAACATAGGAATCACTGATCAAAAACATTTAGTTGGTTCAAATTGCATTATTTCTAAAGATGCATATATTTCTGGAACATTTATATGTTTTTCAACATTTTAATGGGATGAATTCAATAAATACTTGTTGAGCACCTACGATCAGCACCTCTGGCTTTAATCATAATTTTTAGTGAGCCAGATATTCATTTAGGAGTTTGCTCAACAAGGATAATTGCAATACATTTTAAAGATAATCCATTATCCTGATTAAATTCAATATTAAGTCAATTATTGCTGAAAACAATGAAGTGCCAATATTTAAATCTATAACTCCAATCACCAGAGAGTATAAACAAAGGAATCATAAGGAAAAAAAATCTTAAATTCTTAAAGACTTTGCAGCAAAGTACACATGCATGATGACCTTCCTTTCTGCCAGAAGTTCAGAAGCCTGAATTAACTCTAGGTAAAGTGATACTCTGTTCAGATGTCTTACATTTGCTCAGTTTAAAAGCTGTCCTAAAACATGGATACTTGATATATCAACTACTGGAATAGCAATCTATATAATTTAGAGGAAGTTGCTAAGACTGTCATAAGCTCTAAATCCTTTTTGAAATTAAGCTCAGAATCCTATCTCCATCCCTCCCGTTTTCACCAGAACAGAAGTTTAACAACTGACTCTTATTTTATTTCCAGAGATCAAAGTTTAATAAAACTGAAAAATACTTACGACTTAAATATAACACCTTTAACTTAATGAAGACAATATAGATATATGTTCCTTTTTTTCCCCCTCTGTTTCTTGGCATACTATATATCTTCAGCATAGTTTAAAAGAAGTGGTAGAGAGTGTAGTATAATAGAAAAAATCGCAGACTCACAGAGAGTCATAAGAGCCAGGTTCTTGCTACTCACTAAACAGTATCACCCTGGACAAATCAGTCAATCGCTCTAGAATTCAATTTCTTCATCCATAAAATAATATATTTAACATTAGGTTATTATTCATGTTTCTTCCAAATACAGGAATCCAGGATACAGAATAATTTCTAAATTCAAGTAGAATCTGTTCAATCAAGGACTATAATCCACCAGAGTCATTTGTGTTAGCATGACAGAAAAAACACCAGGTAGGCTATTTGAGCAACATTTGAAGTAAAGCGGTCCTCAATTTAACTATGGTTTCACTGATGATTTATTTTTTTCTTTACCATAGCACGAAATGGATATGCATGCAATAGAAACCATACTACAGATTTTGAATTTTGATCTTTTCCTGGGCCAGTTATATGTAGTAGGATACTTTCTCAATGCTTGGCAGTAGCAACAAGCCACAGCTTCCATCCAGTCATGACCACAAGACGCTACCATGCACTGTATGGTTAGGTGACTTTGCCCAACTATAGGGTAATGTAAGTGCTCTGAGCACATTTAAGGTAAGCTAGACTAGTCTATGATGTTTGGTAGGTTACGTGTATTAAATATAATTTTTTGACCTAAAATATTTTCAACTCACAATGGGGTTATCAGGGATATAACCCCATGTAAGTTGAAACTCATCTGCAGTCTTTTTTAGATACTTAGGAATCCAACAGAGTTCCTTCTCACAAATGAAACCTTCATATTTAATTCTATACAAAGGCAATAATTGTTGATTTCTTAAATGAAACCTCTTGTTTGTAATCTGGTAAGCTTTTCTGCTAATCAAAAGAGAAGTACACTGGGAAATAATTAAAGGGCTTTTCAGTACATGTCTATTCTTTACCTCTTCTACAATAGAGGGGTCAAATTCAGTCCACTTTGTTTCTTAACATACTTTTGAATTTATCTGGGAACATCACCAGAATGTGTGAAGGAGAAATGCAGTAGCCACTCCCCATTCTGACTTTAATTATAGTCTTCAGGATTGCCACTAATTTTGAGCTGTTCAAAAAATAAAATAAAATATCCTACTCGTATGCATATCATTTCCCCTGAAGTAAATTCCTCTTATCTTCTCAAATTGCCATGATAAATCTGTTAAATTATAAAACTATACAATCTTAAAGATAGGAAACTTGGAGATCTTCTAACATGATTCTTATCCTAATATAAATGGCTCATCTCATTCTCTATAACAAGACTTTCACTACTTTACAAGGAAATACTTTCTATTGCTAGACAGCTCTAATTTTTGGGAAATTTTTCATTTCATAATGGTAAAATGATCTTCATTTAATTTCTGTCAATTCTTTGAGAGCAATACAAAGCCAGTCTACTATCTCTTCCACATGCGAGACCTTCAAATATTTGAAGACAACTGTGGTGTCCCTATTTAGGCCTCTGAAACGACTCAAGTTTATCAATAGGGCTTTTCAACAATTAACCAATTGCTTCTTTCAATAGCGCCATCAAACCACTGACTTGTTAACCATTTGTACTTCATCATCTTCTTTTCCAGGGAATATTCTCAAGAGAGTCTCCACTATTTTAGCACTATTTATACACTACTTTTACATTTATCTGAATACTGAATTCTGATCATTTAATTGAATATATATATTCATCCTCCAAGATGTGTATCTTCTAAAGATCTGTATACATGCTTTTACTGAAGCTGCAGACAGATACTTAGTGACATAGGCAAGGTCAGACTCCATCTACACTGACCCATTAATCAATTATCTGTGAGTTCAGTTGTTCCATTTACCAAAAATCTACCTAAATATCTCATGTTATCATTTACCCAACATTTTCCTCAGTGATAGCATAAAGAAAGACTATGTAAAATATTTGAAGATGTGAAGATAACTCATAGCTATACCACATAATTTTAGTAAAATAGAAATTGCCTCATTTTCATTTTAGAGGCAGTAGGAGTGTAGAATTTAAATGTGTAAGTTCTGATGTCAGACTGCCTGGGTTCAAATCTTGGTTCTGGCATTTGTCACTTGTGTGACCTGTAGAAAATGACTTACTTGCTCTTTAGAATCAGAGTTTTCTCTTCAGTAAAATTAGGTTTGTTGGGTTATTGTGAGGATTTTAAGTGAATTCATACAGGTAAAGTGCTTAGATTAATGTCTTATATATAATGATACTACGTCTACTTTAGCTATTATTGCTGTAAACATTATTTTTAATCTAACATATGGCTTTGATACTTCATTCAACACAACAGTGGGATGCAATAGAAAGAATGCTGAATAAGGAATGAGACAATCTGGGTTTTAATCCCAATCCTGCCTTAGCATTTCCTAACAGACATTCCAACCATTTTAAAACTAAATGGGATTATTCCAGTATACTAATCTAATAAACCTAATAAGAACCAATAAAGTAAAAATTGCTCTTCTCAAACTGTATATAATCTTTTCTACATCTGTCTGGGACTTGGAAATTTGAACTCACTTTAAAAAGTTAGACGTGTTCCTACTCTCCTTTTATCCCAGGCTAGGCTTTCATTGCCAATCAAGTATGCTGAATCTCTGCTTTCCAGTTTGGAAACAAAACAGGAGTTGAGTAGTTCTTGCTTGGCTGTGTCAATTATTAATATTATAGCCCAATGTTATCACAATAAATTTTTTAAGGCAATGACCTCATTATATTTTAGTACCTACAGTGCAAACAAGGGTATCTGGTATATGAAAGGTTCTCAACAAATATTTATGGAATGAATGAATAAAAGAAACAATGAACGACCATGATTGTTAGCTCTCCGAAAGTTCCTGCCATTCTTACTATGCCCTAGCTATGTACTCCTTCCTCTGTCTTTATACCTACCCCTTTAAATTATGAGCTTATCAAAGAGTTCCTGATATAGTCACACTTTTATTTAACTCCTTTTCTTTCTCAGCAGGATTATTCTCAATTATACAGCCAGAATTATAATTTTAGAGCATCTCATCCTTGGTGAGCTATATTTCTTCTTTATAATCTCTGTACATGGAATTATAAATCAGGCAACATTCATGCTTAATTAGTATTTTCAGTGTAATTTTTGTTTTTTTCTCCATTCTTTATGTTTCGGCTTCAAAACATTTAGGCTCCTAACATTAGAAAAGATAAAAATAATAATATAAATTGGGTTTTTTGTATCTTTAAAGCTTTTATATTTCAGTTTCAATGCTTTAACTCCTTAAATTAATCTGTAGAATGATTTAAAATGTTAATACTAAGCAATAAACAAGAGAATAAAAAAACTATTCTAAAGGACTTAAACACAAAACCTAAAATATACATTAGTTTTCAAAAGCAGGCATATTGTAACTTATCCTTAAAAATCACCCTTCTCAGTTAAAATTATAATAATGCCTCAGTCATGTAGGCAGTGTCCTGGAAACCTCAGCCAGCTGAAAAGGTTGCAGTATACAGTTCAATCCCTCCTTGCCTTGCTGCCTCCTGATCAAAGAGGAAACATGGTGAACAGTACATTAATAAATTCTGAATAGCATGTAAAAAATAGGCATCTTTATGAAGACTTAAAATAATTCACAACTCAACACAACCAAACAGCCCATAACACAGGAGGGCTACTGTTTGCCAGATATGGCACTAATGGCCAAGTCAACAGGCACAGTGTCAAAAAATATGGGAAACACAGTGTAAAAGGCAGTGACAAGAAAGCATAAAGGGAAGAAAGCAGCAAAAGTGAGAAGCAGAAGCAATTAAATGCAATAGTTGTAAGCAGACAGTAAAAGAGAGCCTTTGCAGTCATTGAGATATCAAAAGATCACAGCTTGAGATAATTTATGTCCTTAAGGATTACCCTAATGGATGTTTAACTCTGACCAAATATGTTATCTAATAAAAACCAAAACATAGTTTTGTCAAAGAAAACATAATTAATTTTATGATTTTTACAATCCTCCCAGGTTTAGAAATCAGCAGCAGGTAGGTAAGCTTATATTTCTACCACAAATCCCTCAGCAAAACATTAAGAAGCTGTCGTTTTATCAGGATTCAAAAATTATTAGCAAAAGTCTATAACAAGTGTACCTCTCAAAAGTTTTGAAAACTTCTTTATACCCATTACTACTATTTTCATGTAGACAACTTCCATCTCTTTGGAAACAGTGGATAGAAAATGTACCTTCAATATACAAAACAAAGTACAATTTAGTGCTTTGAACCAACGAAATTGGTTTCCCACAACCTTCAATTTTGTTTTATATCTGCTTTATTAATCACAAAAGTTATTAACTACATTTTGGATGAACTTGATTTTGGAAAAGCTCTATTTTGTTGAAGTTCAAATTCTCCCATAGTTACTTAATCATGAAATGTTGAAAAATGAAGTAATAAGAAACTAAAAGGTAGTTTTTCTTTCCTCCAGGAAGTACAGAGAATCATTTATATCTTAGTCATTATATTTAGAACATTGGCAGCTCAAATTGGCATGATTGGCACAACTAGATAACACCCGAAACAGACTCAGGGCTAAAGAAATTATTAACATAAGCACTTTAGTGATCCATTTTTCCCCCTCTGATAAACAGGTAAGAGAATGCTCCAAGATATCACACATAGTCATTTACATACAGTATCATTTTATGGAATTTTCCAAGGTGTTAATTAAAAGTTTTAATGAATGTTAATCATCTGTCAATTTCATTGGCAATCTCTGTTCAACCATATGCTTCTCTTTTACACCTGTAAGTTTTAAAAATCATTACTTTAAATTGTTTTACTTCCTTAACATGATATTTGTATTAATATTTAGGAAACAAACTTCTGCAGCCTATACAGTAATTTTCTATAATGCTTTTACGTATTTTCTAACTTCTTTAAATAAGGTATGACTATGTAGGATTTGCATGATCATTATACTTCCAAGAGAAGATATAAAAAAAGGTGTTCTTTTTTAAAAAGGCTTTATTTTGGGTACATGCCCAGAAAATAATGCTGAGCTGAAAAACTGCGAATGGTATTGCATCCCAAGACCCTAGAAATAAAATCCTATCTCATTAAATTATTGTACAACTTTTGTTACCTCAATCTTTCTATTGTTCAGTATGTTCTCATATTTAATCATTCATTCACTCATGCAAAAAATATTTTCTGAGAACTTCTGAGTTCTGGGAAAATAGGAATAAATGTAACAGACAAATGTAGTTCTCCTCAGTGAGCTTACATTCTACTTGAAGGAGGCAAGGAAACTAAGAAAATACATAGTCAGTTCAAAATAGTAATAAGAAAAAGTAAGCAGGAAGCAGGAAAATAAAGAGGGAGTGTTTATGTGTTCCTGGGAAAGGGTGGAAATGATAGTGAAATGTTAGACGGGATGGCCAGGATAGAACTCACTAATAAATATATTTGAAAAAAACCCGAAGAAGGTAAGCTATGCAGGATATTTGGAATAAAAGTGTTCAATGCAGCAGGAGTAACAAGTGTCAAAGTCCTGGGTGGGAAAATACGAAGAGTATTTGAAGAACATCTGTTGTAGATGGAGCAGACTAAGCAAAAAGTAAAATATGAGGCAATGAAGTTCAACAGGTAAGGGAGAAACAATTCACTAAGGCCTTGTAGGCTAGTGTAATAACTTGGCTATTGCTCATGCAATAAATAAAATCATTGGAGGTTTTTAACAGATGAATAACATGATCTATATACATCTTAACTAGGTCACTCTGAAAATGCACATTCAGATTCATGAAGCTCAGCATTTTCCAAAAAGGATAAATCTAAAGACACTATACTGAGACACACTGTAATCAAATTATTAAGGGTCAAAGAATTTTGAAAGCAGCAATAGAAAAGTAACAATTCATATGTAAGGGAATCACCATAAGACTACAAGCAGATTTCTAAGCAGAAACCTTGCAGGCCAGGAGAGAGTAGGACAATATCTACAAAGTACAAAACAAAAACAAAACACACAAAAAAACCAAAAAACCCTGCCAAACAAGAATATTATACGAGGCACAGGTATCCTTTAAAAATTAAGGAGAGATAAAGTCTATCCCAGACAAACACTGAGAGAGTTTGTCACCACTAGAAATGCTTTAAGGAGTTCTTTGAATTGAAATGAACACATTTCAATAAACAGAAACATGAAAATACATGAAAGCATAAATCTAACAGGTAAAGGTAAATATAAAAGACATATGCAGATTAATCTCACACTCTAAAGGTGGTGCATAAATTACTTTTAACACTAATATAAGAATTAATAAGGGGCATACTTCATCAACAAGGGTACCTACATGATCAATGTTTGTATACCTAACCCTGAATTGTATCCTACATCTTTATAATAAATAAATAAATTTTTTAAAAGAATTAATAAATAAAAATTTGATAGTGGATAGGAGAGTACAAGTATAGTGGTTTTGTATGCAAAGTTAAGATACTATCAACTTCAAATGGAATGTTGTAACTGTAAATGTGGTTATGCTAACCATTAAAAACCTCTAATATATATAAAAGATAAAGATTTTTTTAAAACTATAATATATACATAAAAGATAAATATTTTAAAACTCACTACAGAAAATTAGCAAATTAAAAAGGAAGATAGCAAGAGAGAATAAGAACAAGACAATTGAAAGACAAAGAGGAAACAGTTAGCAAAATGGCAATAGTAAGTCCTCACTTATCAATAATTACTTTAAATGTAAATGAATTAAATTCACCAATCAAAAGACAGAAACCAACTGAATGGATTTACAAAATAAGATCCAGTGATATACTCTTTATGAAAGACTCACTCTTGAACTAGAGACACAATTAGTCTAAAAGTGGAAGAATGGAAAAAGCTATTTCATACAAATGATTACCAAAAGAAAGCAGGGCTGACTCTATCAGACAAGTAAACTTTAAAATCTAAAACTGTCTCTAGATACAAATAGGGTCGTTATGTAATAATAAAAGGTTAAATGCAACAAGAAGATATAACAATTATAAATATAAAAACACCCAACATCAGAGTACCTAGATATATAAAGCAAATATTGACAGATTTGAAGGATGAAATTGACAGTCATACAACAATAGTAGGGAACTTCAGTACTCCACTTCCAATAATAGATAGAACAAACAGACATAAAATCAATAAAGAAAACAATTGGGCCGGCTCAGTGGCTCAGCCTGTAATTCCAGCACTTTGGGAGGCTGAGGTGAGTGGATTGCCTGAGCCCATGGGTTCAAGACCAGCCAGGCAACTTGACAAGACCTCATCTCTACAATACATCAAAAAAATAAAATAAAATAAAATTAGCCAGGCACGGTAGCACGTGCCTGTAGTTACGGTTACTTGGAAGACTGAGGCAGAAGGATCACCAGAGCCCAGCAAGTCGATGCTGGGGTGGCCATGAGAGTGCCACTGCACTCCAACCTGGGCTACAGAGAAATACTCCAACTCAAAAAAAAGAAAAGAAAAGAAAAGAGCTGATTTGAAAAATACTATAGACCAAATGTATCTAAATAGATGTATACAAAACATTCCACCCAATGGTAAAAGAATACACTCTCTTCTCCAGAAAAGATCACATGTTAGGTCACAAAACAAGTCTTAATAAATGTAATAATTCCAAAGATTCCAAGTATCTTTTTAATCATAATGGAATGAAGCTAAAAATCAGTAACAGCAAGAAAATAGGAAAAGTCAAAAATACTTGGAAACTAAATGACCCATCACGTTCAACCATTGAGTCAAAAAGGAAGTCAAAGGGAAATATAAAAAGTGTCTTGACAAACAAAATGAAAATGCAACATAACAAAACCTGTGGGTTGAAGCAAAACAGTAATAACAGGAAAATTTATGGTGATAGATGCTTAAATTAAAAATACAGAAACATCCCAAATAAACATCCAGGAAATATAAAACTAAGCCCAAAGTTAGCAGAAGGAAGGAAATAATAAAGATTAGAATAGAAATAAACTAGAGACCAAAAAAAGAGTTTGTTTTTTGAAAAAATAAAATAAAACCTTAGACTAAGAAAAAAGAGAAGACTCAAATAAATAAAATTAGAAATGAAAGAAGAGACATCACATTGGATGCCTCGGAAATAAAACAGATTATAAGAGACTATTATGAAAAGGTAAATGCCAACAAAATGGATAACTTAGAAAAAACAGATAAATTCTTAGAGCTATAATACCTGCAAGATTGAATCATGGGGAAACAAAAAGTCTGAACACATTTATAATTAGTATGGAGAGTGAATCAATAGTTAAAAATTACCAAAGGAAAATTCAAGGCCTCTTAACATCACTGCTGAATTCTACCAAACATTTAAAGAATTCATGCCAATTCTTCTTAAACGTTCCCACAAAATAGAAGAGAATACTTCCCAATCCATTTTATAAGGCCAACGTTATCCTAATACCAAAGCCAAACAAAGACACCACACCACAAGAAAATAAAGGCTAGAGGCCAATATCCCTGGTGACTATAAATGTCCTCAATCCTCAACAAAATGCTAGCAAATAGACCAAGACCCCATGCCAAGTGGAATTTATCTCTGGGATGTTAAATCTTACACAAATCAATTAATGTGATACACACACTGTAAAATAATGAATAAAAATCACATGAACATCTCATAGGTGCAGAAAAAACATTTGACGAAATCCAACACCCTTTCATGACAACAAACAAGGAAAAGCAGGAAAGTACCTTAACATAATGAAAACCATATATGAAAAACCCACAACTACTCGTACTCAACAGTGAAAACCTGAAAGCTTTTCCTCTAAGATCTGAAATGAGACAAGAATGCTGAGTCTCCCCATCTCTATTTAACATAGTATTAGAAGTCCTAGCCAGAGCAATTAGGCAACATAAGAAAGAAAAGATATCCAAATTGGAAAGGAGGAAGTTTAATTATCCCTGTTTGCAGGTGACATGATCTTAAATAAAAAACAACAACAACAACAAAAAAAACCTCTAATGATTCCATTTTAAAAACTGTCAGAACTAATAATAAATAAATAATAATAGATTACTAGAATAAATAATAAATGAATATAGTAAACAAAATCAACATATAAAATTGGCTGCATTTCTATTCACCAACAATAAACTGAAAAATATTAGAAAAACAATATAATTTACAATAGCAACAAAAAAGAATGACATACTTAAGAATAAAGTTAACTAAGTAAAATATTTGTACACTGAAAATTATAAAACATTGGCAAAAAAATAATAAGACACAAATAAATGGAAGGGTGGTCTGTGTTTGTGGATTAGAAGAATTAATATTGTTAAAGGGTCCATACTATCCAAAATGATTGACAAATTCACTGTCAAATTATAACACCTGTCAAAACTCCAATGGCATTTCCCACATAAACAGAAAGAAACAATTCTGAAATTCATACGAAGCAACAAAAGAGTGCAGATAATCAAATCAACCTTATGAAAAAAGGACAAAGCTGGAGGTATCACAATTCCTGATTTCAGAATATATTAGAAAGCTACAGTAATTAAAACAGTGTGGCACTGGCATAAAAACAGAAATGTGTACCAAAGGAACAGAACACAGCAGAAACAAATCCCCACACATATGGTCAACTGATCTTCAACAATGGTGCCAAGAATAAACAATAGGGGAGGGACAGGCTCTTTAACAAATGGTGTTGAACAAACTGGATACTATTGGCAAAAGTTTTACACCATAAACAAAAAATCCACTCGAAATGTCAGGAAGATTTAAATGTAAGACTGGAAAGGGTAAAACTCCTAGAAGAAAATGTAGAGGAAAAGCTTCACAGCATTGGTCTTGGCAATGATTTCACAAATATGACACCAAAAGCATAGGCCACAAAAGCAAAAATAGACAAGTAATACTAGATCAAAATAAAAAGCTTCTGCACAGCAAAGATAACACTCAGCAGAATGAATGGGCAACCTATTGAATGGCAAAAAATATTTGGAAACCGCAAGTGATGGTTAATTTAGGTGTCATCTTGATTGGATTAAAAATATCCAGAGAACTGGTAAAGCCACACTTCTGGGTGTGTTTGTAAGGGTGTTTCCAGCAAAGAATGGCATGTGAAGTGGACTGAGTGGGGAAGATACGCCCTTAATGTAGTCAGGAACCAACCAATCAACTGAGGACTGAATAGAATAAAAAAGGAGAGAACAGGATTTCTCTCCCTTTCTCCCTCCCTCCATCGCTCCCCGCTTAGCTCCCTCCCTCCCTGTCTACTGCAGCTGGGACACTCTTCCCCTTCCCCTTGACATCAGAAACCCAGGCTCTCTGGCCTTTGGACTCCAGGACACATACCAGCAGCCTCATACTAAGAATTATATCATCAGCTTTTCTGGTTCTGATGTTTTCGGACTTGGGCTGAGTGATGCTACCACCATCCCAGGGTATTCAGCTTACAGACAGCCTGCCAGGGGACTTCTCAGCCTCCATAACCATATGAGCCAGTTTCCCTAATAAATCCACGCTCATCCATCTATCAGTCTATCTCTCTATCATCTATCTGTCTATCTATGTATCTGTCTACCCATCCATCCTATTGGTTCTGCCTCTCTAAGGAACCCTGACTAAATATATGTAAGGAGCTACTTCAATTGTAAAAGGAAAAAAAGCAAAAACAAATCAGCTGATTTTAAAATGGGCTTAACACTTAATAAACATTTCTCCAAAGACATGCAGATGGCCAACAGGTATATGAAAAGATGCTCAGTCACTAATCACCAGAGAATTGTAAATCAAAACCACAAGGAGATAACACCTCACACCTGTCAGGATAGTCAGTAATAAAAAACAAAAGACGAGTGTTGGGGAGGATATGGGGAAATCGGACCCCTTGTGCACTGCAGGAATGCAAAATGGTGCAGGCTATATGAATAACAGTACAGAGGCTCCCTGAAAACTTAAAAGTAGAACTACCATGTGATCCAGCAATTCTATTATTGGCATTTTTCCAAAGGAATTGAAATCAAGATCTCAAAGAGATAGTAGCACCCCGTGTTCATTGCAGTAGTATCACAGTATACAATATGTGAAAACAACCTAGATGTACATTGATAGATGAATGGATATAGAAACCGTGATATGTACATACAAAGAAATATTATTTAGTCTTAAAAAAGAAGGAAATTCCTAGATGGACCTTAAGGACATTATACTAAATTGAAATGAGCCAGTCACAAAAGGACAAGTACTGCATGATTCCACTTACATAAGATATCTAAAATTGCCAAATTCATAGAATCGAAGAGTGGAATGGAGGTTTCCGGGGTGGGAGGAATGGGAAATGAGAGTTTCTAATCAACAGGCATAAACTGTCAGTTAAGCAAGATAACAAGCTCTAGAGATCTGCCATAAAATGTTCTACCTCTAGTTAACAACACTATTTTGTATACGTAACATCGTGTTCAGAGGGGAGTATCATGTTAAGGGTTCTTACCACAATGAAGTAAAAAATTGTAAAAGGAATAGAAAAGCAGCAGCCAGTAAGCATAAAGGACACCAAGAAAACAGAAGACCAGTGAACAATACATTAAGAGGAAACAAGAGTAAATAACAGTTTCAAACCCTGCTGACGGGACCAGTAAGAAGAGGACTGACAACTGGTTACTGGCATGGTGGCATGGATGTCACCAGTGACTTTAATAAAGAGCAGTTTCATTGGAGTGAAGGCAAATGCCTGCTTTGAGTGGTGTCAAGAGAAAAAGAGAGGGAAGAATTTGTAGGAAAAAATTCAGACAATTTTTCCAAGGAATTCTTCTTTAAACAAATGAAGACAAATGTGTAGTAGCCGGAGAGTAGTGGCATCCAAAGAGTGTTTTTCCTCTTAAAATGGAAGAAATAACAAGTTAGTAGGTTGATGTGAAAGATCGAATAGGGAAGGAACATTTGATGATGCAGAAGAGCCTTGGTGGAGCACTGTAGGAGCAGGCAGGGGAACAGACTCTAAGACCTCGTGTACACGGGGAGGAGGCAGCCTTTACTAGGGCTGCAGTTTTTACACAGGAACACAGCAAAAGCAGAGTAGGTAATGCAGGTGGGAGCTTAGGTATGATGAGAGAAGCTTCGAGCAGTCCTCTTCTTGTTCCTTTAATTTTCTGGAAGCACGATCATGAGCTGTAAGTGTGAATGGGAGAGTAAGGGTAACAAGTGTAGTGATGTGAGAAGAGAGGAGAAAAGTGGTCTCCCCCATGTAGAATAAGCCAGGCTGTCCCTAGTTCCTGGGCCCCAGCATGTGCAGTGTCTCCTCTTAAGAATTCTCTTCTCAACTCAGGTATTATCTTCCCTGACCACCCCAACCAAAGCAGACCCTGAAAACCACTCTTTACCATATTATGCTGTTTGCTCTTCTTCATACAAAATTATATTTCTTCACAATTGATTTTCTACCATGCCCATGAGATTTTAAGCTCTTTGAGGGCAAGGGCTGTCTCTCGTTAACTGCTTCATCTCAATGCCTAGAAGAATACATTTACATGGTAGGTTTCCAGATTCACCAACCCATAGTCCAAATATTAGGAGAGTTTAATCTCCCAGAGAAATATTGTTGGCATGGGGCATTTCTTAGGGTAGGTGTCTGTCTGTTCTATGATTCTAGATGAAGAGAACACACATAAATAAAGGATCTGAGGAGAGAGGTGAAGCAGTAAATCTAATCATATTTTTGTTATCGTTACTTGAATATCCGGGTTAAAACTTCTTCATCAATGGTCCTAGCTGAGACTATCTAAAAGAGCACTAAAACTAGTTGTACCCTGGTTTGGGCAGGACTTGAACTGACCTCTACATATGGCACTGAGACAACAATTTGGTTTTCAGATTCTACCAAAAAAAATGCTATCAATAATGGGGACCCTATTTCTATATATTTTTTTCATTTTCTCTATTGTAGATTTATTTTTGTATCTTTAGATTTTGCTAAATATAATATTTTAAAAATCGACTGCACAGTGGCTTAGCCTGTATTCCCAGCACTTTGGGAGGCCGAGGCAAGAGGATTGCCTGACCCCGGGGGTTCCAGATCAGCATGAGCAATTTGGTGAGACCTCATCGCTACAATAAATCACAAAAATTAGCCGGCCGTGATGGTGTGCGTCTATAGTTCCAGTTACTTGGAAGGCTGAGGTGGAAGGATCGCCTAGCCCAGCAGGTCGGGGCTGTGGTGGCCATGGGTGTGCCACTGCACTCCAGATTGGGCGACAAGAGTGGGACTCCAACACAAGGAAAAAAAAAAAAAAGAAAATATTTTAAAAATCAAGTAGCAATTTTTCTGACATTCTGCAAGAAGCTCGAGTCATACCATATGGAATCTCCTAGGTCTTAACTCCTCACCTCGTAGTTGCTGGGGGAGTAGAAACATGAGCACTAACTAGTTTGTCAGTGGAGCTGAATGCCCTACTGGTTCCTTAAGGGGGAAACAAAACCTCTTTTTAACAGAAAGTGAATGAGTGAATTACTACAACTTGTAATAAATGCAAATGTCAATTATTTTGGAAAGGGCAAATTAAGTTTACACGATTTTTTAAAAAGCTACTTTTCCTTAGAGGCACATTACTTATTTGTTATAAATGGCTGACACTAGCAAAATGTTAATTTACAAGAGTCCTCAGCACACGCTTTCATAAATGCGAATTTAATAATTTTTATTGTTTTTGTTTTAGTTCAGGGCAAAACAGGGGAAGAATAATCTCCCTATGGTTCATGATCGAGCATTTCCACACGAAGGGACCTAGCAAATTCGAGGGGACACTGTGTGTTCATGCAAGCAGTGACTAACATTCTCCTCTTTGCCATTTCTCAGTATCTCATTTACACAAAGTGGCAGCATCAGCTCTGCTGGTTTTGAACAGTACATCCCCTTTTATGGAAAATATC
Organism: Cephalopachus bancanus; assembly: GCA_027257055.1. Classification (NCBI taxonomy): domain Eukaryota; kingdom Metazoa; phylum Chordata; class Mammalia; order Primates; family Tarsiidae; genus Cephalopachus; species Cephalopachus bancanus. The sequence goes on along the minus strand of JAPVLO010000009.1, from coordinate 6,421,154 downwards.
AACAGGGATTTTTTTTTCATGGCTGGAGGTCTTTTCCTCATCTAAATATTAAAGTCTGACAAGTCTTTCCAACTTAGGGGAGCATAATCATACTTGCTACTTGTTAATTAGGAGGAGGGTGATAACTATTAAAAGTTGAAAGAGTTTCCTGGTGGTTACAGCAAGTTTCAACATGATCCAAAGCTCTGTCAATAATCACGAAGGGGAAAAAGAAAGCAAAAGGGAAATGCCTAAGCGTCCTTCATTTCTGAGAGGAGAGTGAATGCTACTGATATTATGTCACTCTCACTCAAAAGACATCTCAGCACTCAGGGAGGCCAAATGGTAGCCAGTCTGTGTTCAGAAAGCAGAGAATGGAGCCCAGCAAGGCAACTGGGAAGTCTGGGCCTATGACCAATTCTCTCAGTTATCTCTGTGACCTTTAAACCTCATCTAGCATCCCTGGACTTCAGTTTCCTCAGTAAGTCTGGAAGAAGCATCATAGGCTATCGAATACTGTCCCAACTCTAAAATTCTGTTTCTACCAGCTAATTCAAAGACCTGAAGAAAAGTTTGCAAAACATTTCTGAAGGCCTGGACATCACAGCTTGTCTCTTTTTATAGGCAACTATTCGGTATTATGATCGCTGGCACCAGCATGCTACTTTTCAGTTTTAGAATATTTGAACTTTTACATACATCATCTCATTTATTCCCCCGAGTAGGCTTGTGAACTATGCATTACTGTGTCCTTGACAAGTTAGGAAAAAAGAGCGTGAAAAAGAAAAAAGATGAAGTAACTTGCTTAACTAAGTTCAGAACTAAGGTGCCACAACCAATGTCCAAAATATCTGTCCCTATCACTTCACTTGGAGTTATAACTTAATCAGAACAAGCCCAGTTACTATGTCTAGAGGTCAGATACTATACCGAGAATAGAAACAATGAATATAAAGAGAATTAAGAAAACACACACAGCTCCCATGAACTTAGATAATATATTACCTTACAATGTTGTGTGTTTCCCCCCATTTAATTCACTGCTTTCAGAGTCAGTCTAAAATAAATTTGTCTGCAGTGGCAAATTTCCTAAAACAAATATTAAACACTGCTACTGGGATATTTGTAGCATGTTATCAAAATAATGAGACATAAATACTCAATTTATATACCACATACCTTTTAACAAAAAGAAAATATACACATCATCCCGCAGGCCTGAACTAAAATTTATATTTACATTACTAAAGAGAAAGAAAATGAAAACAAGAAGTAGAATCTTAGAAGAGTTCAAGGATTAAGGTCATGGGAGGTATTGTCAACACGCAGTGTTATAATCAGAAATCTTATTCCAAACCCTAGAACAACCAAAATGAACATAACCCAAAAGCAGACCTCATAATTTTTTTTCAGGGGTTATAGCTGGCAGAGTTAGTGCCATTTCAGTTGAAAAGCCATAAAGTTTGAACTTCATCAAAAGGTATCCAACATATGGACAAGATCATAAACCCATCAACAACTCCAAATCTCGCTGCAGTACTAGTTATTCTACATTTCACCAAGTCAGAGTATGAACAACTAACTTCCATTTGAATGTTACAGTTTGCAAAATGCATTCACATAATTGACTCATTTTATTCTCACTAAAAAACCTATGAGTGAAACCCAGTTTTACAAGTGAGGAAAGGGAGATTCAGAGTTCAGTGACCAGAATACAGAACATCCAAATGATGACTTTGGATCCTCTTCCTATGATGCTATTTCTGAAATAGCAATACAAAACTGAAGTGGCTTATCTTATGGGGGTAATAAGTACATTTACTTAAGCCATTATAAACTAGAAGTCTTATAAAAAACGTACACAGAGCTTCCAGAGAAGGCCAGTTTTCATTGCCCTTCTCCTCTCCTATCTGATATGCAACAAGAACGGATTTAGGTATTTAAACTACAAGAAAAACAGAAAGAAGGAAGAAAAGAGGAACATAAGGGAGGAAGGGAGGGAGAGACAGAGGGAGGATAAATTTACTAACTTAGCTAAATAAATGTATTCCCGTCTCTAAAGTAGAGATTGCAAGAGCAGTATGCAATTGTGCAGAGTAGATTAAAAAGCAAGGTCTTAAAAGTTAAACAAAACGATGTAATTGAAACTTAGAGCAAAATATTAAGATAAAGAAAACTATTAAATCTATTAAAATTTCCAGGATTCCATGGCCTTTCAAAAGTTACCTATGGTAAACTCACTGCATTATTATAGAGATAACAAAAATTATTTACAAAACCAAATTCCAACTTAATTCAAATTTGAAAGAAACAACGGATACCTAATTCAAATGTTATTTTTAGAACACAAATTAATTTGAATTTTCCCCTAAGTCACCTCAAGTTAAAAAAATTTTTACATTTCTTAACTCTCTTCCAAAAAAAAGGCAATTTCCTAAGTAATTTAAGTTTTCAAATAATCTCTTATAAGATTAAATATCACTCAACAATTTTCTTTTTTTTCCCAGTCCCCCCCCATTTTCTTTTAATCCAACACTATTTGTCAAAGCTCCTCTTACTTATATTAGCCCTTCTAAGATTAACATTCTTTATAGTGGCACCTTCTGAAGGACTTAGGGGACATCAAAATTAGGAATCTGGATAGAATGATAGCTATGACCCACTCTAAAATGAATTCATATAATCTGGTAAATACTGAGTTTCTTATAAATAAGAATAAATTTCTTATAAATAAAACTGCAAATTGTGACCTATTGCAATATACTACTATGTAAGCTCATTATGAAACTCTGTATATATGATTGTGCTTATTTCTTACTGTTTATCCATGGAAATTATCTATTTGCAAGCAATCACTCCAGTCTACAAGTAGCCAGACAAGTCTTAAAGAGCCAACAAATAAACTCAAATAAAGAAACTCTCTGAAATAAGCCTTACCACTATGAAAATTTAAGGGATTTCTAACCAATATTAAGCAGGGAAAAAATTAAACCACATCTAAGGTATTTAGGCTCTGGAAATACTGAATTATTATCTGAAAAATTAATCTGAAAACCAAAAAAAAATCAAAATTATTTTTCCATTTGGACAACTTATCTTAGCACAGAATTAATGGTTTTGAAAGACCCTGTACATTTTTCACAATTTGGAAAGGATAGGCACACCAATCTAAAAATGGACACATTTTTGCATGTCAGTTATAACAGATGCACACAAAAACACATGAAATATATTGTGATTATGACTATACTATATATAGTTATAGTATAACTATAAAGTAATGTAACATATTTTAAACCTATTTTAAACCATATTTTAAACCTTCACAGACAAATATGTGTGGTCCTTCAAAGAAGTGAATGTAAGAAACTATATACTCATCTCCCTCTTGCTACTATTGCTTAAAATACTTTCAGAGCCCCTGTTTTGTAATCCTCCAATTTATCATTGAACCAAGAAAATAGACCTGTTATTTTAGCTCCACAATTTGTGTTGCCCTCTGCTGCCCCCCAACCTTTGATTACCTGCCTGTTTTATTCACCAGACTTGGTCAAATATATCTTTTGACTGTTTTCAAATATAAAGCCTTCCTTCAAAGTGAGAAAATTTGCCCACTGAGGTTATCAAAAGAGCACACTGTGGCAGCTCCAAAGTGGAGTTCCTGAATATTCTGAGCAATTTTAGTAGTCAGACCTCAAGGCAGGACAGAGAAAGGTCTCAAAATTAGTATGAGGACTTTTCTGAGCAAGGGAACTACTTAAATTGACAAAGTTGGATAAAGTGATCAACACTGCTAAATAAGCCTACTGAAAGAAAATATCAAATGAAAGTAGAAAGAACACAGCTTGTTAAAACAGGAGCCAGTGAGTTCCTTTACCTCCCTATGGTGCAGAAGAGAATCCATTTAAAAGATGTACCCATTTATCTATCTAACACTCAGCTTAACTCTCCTCATTTGACAAACTCATATTATTTCAGACAACTAAAATATCGAGGTTTTGGTGGGTACGTGGTTCCACAGCTTTCTCTGTCCTGCCTTGAGATCTGGCTACTTGGAATTCAATCCTTTTTATTTGGAACCATATCTATAAACAGTAGATCTGAATCCATTGCCTTCTCACATGCAGATATAACCCAAACAACTGAAAGTCAGTGGAGAAACAGAGAAAATTAAAATGCACTGAGGTAGACAGAAAAGATATTAGTCAGACTTTGCATCAAGTTATATATCAGATTCCTAAAGAACATGGACATGACCCCAGCAGGCATTTCATCAGGATGCATAATATCAAACACTGAAAAGAGAGACAAAATAGGGATTGTTTACAACATTGCCAACTGGGTACCCTTCAAATTTTCAGTGAGATCCTTTATCTGAAACAAATTCGCCAGTAAGCTCTAACAAAAAGATGTGATGAGACTGATTCCAAGTAAAACAGGTTACTGATAAAAGTGTCATTACTAATAAAAAGACTAATGGCCCCTTAAACTAAAACCACCATTTTATATATGTTCCTAACTCAAAAATCTGTTCCTAAATAATCATCATGAAATGAGAACTGATCATGTGTAAAAGCACTAGATTTGGAGGACACTAAATGAATCATAGGGTTTTCAAAGTGAATAGTCTGAAAAGGAGTTCACTTGTACATAACCAGAAACCAGATGACTTCAAACTACTCAAAAACCAACAGTATCTTCTCAAAAAGAGAAAATGCACAGTTTCAATGAGTCCTTTTACTATGCCAACTATTTCTCTCATAGCAAAGTAAGTTCATTTAGAAGTCTATGTCTCCAATGAATTTATGTTTTCAACAAATTATCACTTAAAGTTTTCAATCATTTCTTTGTTTTCTTCGCACCTGTGATGCTCTGATGCATTTCTAGTTTTTTTCTTTCCATCGCAAATTAAGAGTGGTTTTAAAAAGACATAATAAATCTGGTATCCTATTGGAATTAAACCATAGTCAATTCAATTTTGTGAGCCACTTGTCCCAGATAAAAAGATAAAGTGTCAATTCCCTAAATGAGTTAGAGTCATTGTTGACATGAGAACTCAGAACTGCTCCATTTTGGATATGGAAGATAATTTAATGTGAATAATTTGATTTTAAGTTCTCACACAACACAGTTCTTGCTGATACATAGGAACACAGGTTCTTTATAACAAATACCCTAAAGATCTTTAATTGGTAGTTAGGAAACATGCTTTTCCTAATCATCAAGTCTCTTAAATATTATGTTTTAAAATATGCATTTAGGGAAATGAATGAGGTAAGATATGAGAGGGATAAAAAAGGTATGCTGTTTTCAAAATTAAAATTTTCAGGACATCAGTCCAGCAGGCATAAAACAACATAAAACAAATAACTAGATAATCAAACAATAAAAGCAAACTAGAAATAATATGAAAGCTTTTTTAAAAACTATTATTGCACATATGCAATAATTACTTCCATCAAGACTTTTATTATACATTTGTTTTTATGGAATCATAACACACAAGTGCATGCTATTGTTTAAACACATTCACCACATACCCCATAACAGAATATGATGACAATATGTATTAAGGATAATACAGAAAATGTGGCTAAATGCATTCTGTATTATGGTTCCATAATACAGCATGCAAATGGTTCTGACTAAGCAGACACAGGAGACAGTCGTTAGTGTGCACACTGTGAATATATATTATGAATAATGCATAAAACTTGGCTAAATCCTAATGAGTCCATTGACATCCTATGGGGTCCAAAGGAGACTCAGATCCCAAAGCATGGCCCTGGCACACTTCTACTCACCAATCATTATAAAAAACAATACCATGAAAACAAAGGACATTAAACTATAGGAATATACCCTCATTCCAGGTAAAGGTTTTGAAATAAGCACAAAAATTGGAAGAAACTTTGAAAAGAAAGCTAAAAGTTCATCTTACATCATCACCCCACTTACGGATTTTGAAAATTATCCATTGCAATTCAAATGAGACAAAAGCTGCAGTTGAGGGTTTGATGTTATTTCTTTGCTCTGGTATTGTTGAGGGAGCTGCTATTACAAGGAAGATCTGAGCGATCCCTAAGAAAAGTGACCAAACTCTTAGGCCATGGTGGTAGAAAGTCTTCCTGCTTTGAAAGACTAACGTTTACAAAATGAATTATAGTCAATTAAATGAAAAAATAGATAAAATATGTCTGAAAGCATTCTTTTAAAGCTGAAGCTCCTTAAAATTCCGGTTTTTACATAGCTTTTTAAAGAATCAAAAAAAGAACGCCATGAGCATGCTACTTACAGCATATTAAAAAAAAATCAATGTTTGCTTTTTTTTTCATGAGCCATTAAATAGAGATTCTTAAAGCCTGAGTCCTTGAATAGAGAAACCATATATCTATTACCCCTAAATGAGTGTCCCTCAAGATACACACCTATATGAGTATGTATAACATGTTCACTGAGCCAAAAATGGAGAGCTGAGCAGGCTGTGCTTGAGATGCACAAATTAAGTATGTGACAGAAGCCTGTGCGCCCAAGTCTTTCCATGGAGTGGGAGTGGGAAAGCAAGGACAGCTGTGTCTTCGTGGTGCTCCCAGGGGCGGGTACAAATGGGCACTCTGAAAACACATCCCCAGAGTCCAGAGGAGAGGTGAGGGCTGGCCACTTGGGGAAGCAGCTAGCCAAGAAAAACCCTGCTCTCTCAGAAAACATGCAAAAGCAAAATGTCGAAGTGGGAGCCGGAGTTAAAATTCTGGATGGAGTTCTTGTCAATTCGCCCAGCTCCATGAGGTTTTCCCATCCCTTTACCAGGTACAACAACCAGACACAGCCAAGGCAAAGGCCCAAACTGGAAGCTGCCACGGAGCCTAAGGCATGAAAATGCGTAAATACTTCCATCACTGAATTCAAAAGAGCAGGTCATTTACCATCCATATTTGGGCTAAAATCAGCTCCTGGCTTAGCGGCAATGGTAATTTAGCCTATGTGCTGTGAGTTGAGGGCTCCCCGGAAGACCTCTTCCGCAAAATAATATTGCCATGTTTGTCCCATTTCTCACTACTAACATAGGCAGAAATACTAATTCTAAACAGTTATGAAAAACAACCCTTCTAAGTTTCTATTTCAAGTACAAATACTCCTGGGTATAGTTTTAAAAAATCATGATAAATTTGTGTTTGTTTTCAATTTGCTTTCTTTTGTGAGAAGAACTAGGACAATAGAGGAGCCTAGAATGTTTGGAGTAGTTACCAAGTGATATAAAAATAGGGTAAAAGGTTAGAGAAGATGGGACAAGCTGACAGATTAACTTTGCTTCCTTTTCCAATTGCATTGACTTTCACAGCCAGGGATTCTGTGATGAGGAATCAGACTTTTAACGGACTCTGAAGGTTTCAAACTTTCTGGGCACTGTGTTATTATGTTTGTATTTACGCCTGGGTAAGAGCAGACACTGTTGCCAGAGCATGAAGTATGAAAATCATACAGGAAAATAAGGTATCTGTTGTAACCACTTCTGCTGTTTTCCTTGTTCTAAAATTTGCCTCATATGCAGTGCAATAGAACAAAGTTCAGTTCCTGATAGAACAATTCCATAAAGCTATTCTGCCTCAGAAAACCACTCTCCACCACGGCTGGTCCCAGCTACACTATAAGCAGCTGACAATTGCTTCCCCACCACCTCACCCCCCCGCCCCCTGCAATGTTTCTTCACCCCTCCCAGATGCCACCAAAAGAATAACAGAAAGTCTCTCAGTAGCACTTTGCTTCTCAGCAGGAAGCTGTACTGTTTGTGATATCCATTTAGATTCAAACCTAAATTAGGCCTCTGGAAATAGGTAATGCACAAAAAGAAGCATTGTGTGTCACCAAATTATTATTATAGGTTACTGTTAACCCTTGGAAGATAGAGGTGAGCTCTGTAGCTCCCCACTGAGGTGACTATTTGTCATGAAATCATAGGCCCTACCTCAAAAGATGTTTCAGGTGAGCTTGCGATCAGGCAAACTGTCTAGTTGACCTATAGGATTCTGATAGCTAGTTTAAGTGGGAAAGCTAAGAGAAATGCCAGTTAAACAAAAGGATCAGCACAGCATGGGGAGCCAGCAGTGTGCTTGCACAAGTTTAACAGCTGACAGAGCCTAGAGAGAGATGTAAGGATCAAGGTATTTTACTATCAAACCGATTTAAGACCCTTCCCTTCAAAAGCTCTCCTTGCAAAGACTTGTAGGGTTTAGAGGGGCAGAAGTTCAGAGCAACACACTTTTTAAAAAGAGGCTACTTGTGATAAAGCTATCAACTGGTCCTGTTGAAATAATGAAGTAGAATATGGAATATGCTGGTGTTTCTATTTTTTCATACAGTTCAGATGGTAAATAAAACTTTAAGTTAAAAAAACCCTGCTCAAAAATGTAAATTTCTGGCCCATAATTAAGATTCAGAGAAGTCTAAGAACTCTCCCTAAGACTTCTCCTGTGTTTTAATTCTAGTACCACTTCTTGAAAACCTTTGTCATTTTTACTTTATCTCATTTAGCCTTTGTGTTGCGTGATTCTTCCCTTCTTTTTTCATCACTGCACTAAAATAAGCAGCATTTGTAATGTTGATTATAAGCATAACTGGATTCAAGGTTTCCAATCAAAGACCACTTTCTATTAACCTATATTAGTAAAAGAAGCATGTAGAATACGCATGTCATCCCCTCATCTTTTAGCACAACTCAGGTCCCTTTCCAATTCAAAATTGCACAAGAAAGAGTCATCATGTCATACAATAACTTGACTTTTCATTCTTCCATATGCATTTTTATTCTGTTTTGGTAAAACTGATCACATGTGCCTGGCTTATCTCATTAAAATAAATAGACACGACTGAATTCCTGTCTCTCAAGACACAGTAAACACAATGCAAAATGTTAAATTCCTTAAATTGGAATAACTGATATTTATTGAATAAAAAACCTAAATGATTAAACCTTCCTCAAAGTGAATATCATAGGTTGATGATGAAAAGCAACAGAATTATTTTGCAATTGGTAACAAGGAAAAATAAAACAGCTTATAAGAATACCCGAAGTTGTACAGGGAGTTTTAGTAGCTTATGGGTGCTAGCCAAATTTCATGGTTGTCCAGAATTTTTAGCTGAGTTCCTAAAATTTGAAGACAGAGGAAATGTTCCTCTCCTGTTTCCTAGACACAACTCATAAAATGATAGATTCTTTTTAATGTCTAAGAATCTTGTTTAGGTCTCATTCTAGTCAGCAACGTGATGTTCAGACTGAGAAAATGCCTGTTCAATCCCATTAACTGCAGTAGTAGAACATTTTAACATCAAAAGTCCTGGAAACACACACCTCAGGATCAGGCCACCAAACTTTTCCAACACAATTTTATTCAAGGAATTTTGACTAGCTAATAACATGGTTTACTTAGGATATCTAAGTATCATCTGAGTGTCAGCTACTGAAATTAAATTTCCTACATTTCCATTTTCTAAAATAATTCCTCCATTCAAATATTCAACAGCATTTCATCTAGTCACTCACAGTCAAAACACCTCCCTGTTGACAAGGCATTTTCTTGAAAGTTTCTGCAGCTATTTGTCCACACTGTACATACCTGTTCAGTCCATCCCCTGGGAAGTTGCTTTTGCCATAGCTTCCTCCTTAAAAATATTCCTATACCCATGCTGGTTTTGTATCTGTTCAGTTCAAATTTAGATTCATTGGTACTTTTCCATAGTTACATGTCTTGTTCGATTGATGTTTCCTTTTATTTATTCTGAAGTTTTCGATGTGAGACAAACAGGAATACCACCTTCTAAAATTACTACTATCCTCCCATCCTCCGATGGAACATTAACGGGAAGCAATATTCTCCAAAGCTATGAAGCATACACTGCCCTAAATTACATTGCAGTCGCTGCCCTGAGCTCACACATTTTTGAATAGAAAGGCTCCCAGGGATCTCTCTGTACTGACTGCATTTACTGCTTTAAAATATTTTTAACCCAGACGCTGAAGTGCCAGCCTTGCAGTTCCTCATGCTAATCCCAGCTTGGGTGGCTGTTCTTAAGGGAAAGCATTCAAAACATTGTAACAGTGCATCAACTTTGACCCTTTTCACTTAAACATGAGACTCTTTAAAAAAGTTTGAATTCCAGAGGGAATCGCTGAACTTTGACCTGCTTAAAATTAGTTTTGTTTTAGTGCCTTCATGGTGACTCAACAGTCCAATTTTCCAGACACTTAAGACGTTTCTGCCCCTAAAGATTCCAGTTCAAGTCCACAGCTATGTTCGCTGGTCAGATCAGAACACTTTGTCCCAGAGTTTCAAGCAACAAATTCCCAGATCTCCATCTCTTTGCCAGATGTTGGCATTACTTGGTATTAAGCTGGATCTAAACTCTCTCTCTCTCTCTCTCTCTCTCTCTCTCTCTCTCTCTCTCTCTCTCTCTTTCTCTACCCACAGTAAGAGAACAAGCTCTAATTTATTTATTTATTTATTTATTTATTTATTTTACTTAGAGTCTTTTAGGAAACAAAATTTTCCACTCAAAATTCAGTCAAGGGGAAATGTTTATCAGGATTACATAAACATGACTTACTAACCTAACTCCTATAAGACTAAAACTCTTAACTTTTGGTTAGCAGTACTATGACATATTTAAAACAGTCTTTCTAAATCTATGTTTATCAATAGGGGGAAAGCCTGCAGTGATTTTATTTTCAAATCTATTACAGATTTTAGAAATCGTCAATGAACAATTATCATATCACAAATGAACAATATCACATTAGACTTTCTTTCAGTAGAATTTCAAATAAGACATTTGTTGTCAAAAATTCATGGCAATTAATACATTTAAAAAATGTACCAAAGAACTAAAGGTATGGTCCATGTTCAGTTTTAATCCCTCAAAACTGTTCCTCCTTTTAGAAAAACAAACTTTACAAAAACAAATTAGCACTCAATTTCATTAATACAAACCAAAGTGTTAAAAAAAATAAACTATTAGTCTGGAACTATACCTGCATAAGCCCTGTGCTTTGAAATTTTTAGAAAAGTCAAGGATAAAGCCGGGCTTGGTGGCTCAGCGTGTAATCCCGCGCCTTTGGGAGGCTGAGGTGAGTGGATTGCCTGAGCTCGCGTGTTCGAGACCCGCCTGGGCAGCAAGACCTCATCTCTACAATAAATCAAAAAATCAGCCGGGCGTGGTAGCGCGTGCCTGTAATTCTGGCTACTGGGACGGCTGAGGCAGAAGGATCGCCAGAGCCCAGGAGGTCGAGGCTGCGGTGGCCGGAAGTGGCCACTGCACTCCAGTCTGGGTGACAGAGTGATACTCCAACTCAAAAAAAAAAAGAAAAGAAAAGTCAAGGATAAATGCACTCAGAAAAAGAAAACCCATTTAGTACCACGAAGTCAGAAAAAAAGAAATGTTAACACAGGTAGTTAACCAGGATAAAAGAATCAGTATAACACAAATTAGTCTATATAAATCACATACTATCTTAAACAAGAAGTCTTTATTGTCTTCAAGGGATGAGCTACCTATATTGAAAAAACAGTGGAACAAAACTGTGTTCCAGGTCTTCATATTTAAACACTGGCTTGCACTTAAATTCATCAATTTTCAAAAAGTCACTAATGACAATCTTAAAACATAGACATTTGATCTCTATTGTAATGTCCTAATGCTGGCATTCAGAAATTAAGTAGATGGGGTCACAAAAACTGACCACAGCAAAATGATGTCTTAATTTTTTGCTCTCTTTCCATTAGACAGCACTAATTCCAATTCATTACTCAGAAAATAAAAACTACTCATCTAAGTCTCTCTGGCAATTATTTCATTTCATATTTTTAAAAGACTACAATAAAAATGTTCAAAGTTGGAGGAAATGGTGAGCTTCTGGATATGTACACGAATGTAGACTTACCTCATTTTCATTTTATTCATAAATCATTCAACACATAAACATTGAATAAACCAGATTTCTTAATTCCTTCCTTTTTTCTTTTCTTTCTTTCTTTTTCTTTTTTCTTTTTTTTTTTTTTAGTTGCTGTCTCATAATGTTACCCAGACTGGAATGCAGTGGCAAGATCACGGTCACCTTGGCCTTGATCTCCTGGGTTCAGGTGATCCTTCTGACGGAGTAGCTGGGACTACAGGCACACACTACCACGCCCAGCTAAAATTTTTGATTTTTTTGTAGTGGAGGTCTCACTATGCTTTCCAGGCTGATCTCAAACTCCTGGGCTCCAGCAATGCTCTCACCTCTGCCTCCCAGAGTGCTGGGATTGCAACGGTGAGCCACCATATCCGGCTAGATTTCTTAAATTAAGAAAATATTTGAAATTCATTTGAATTATTTTACAATTCAAGCACATGTAACTATTTGGGTTCTTCACTGATGGTTAAGAAAACAATTACTAATAGTTTTGAAAACTGAGTCAATTATTTATATGAAGAAATCCATTGAAATGAAAATTTCAAGTGCTACCAACTAGTACCTTTAAATGACATGAAAATTAGTATGAATTATGTAAGATACTAATGAACACACATACTTACAGATCAGACAGTAAATGACAGTATTTAAATAAAATTAGACAGAGATGTTCCCATGTAAGGACCTTATCTAAAGAATCTGCCAACATAGGATTAGTATTGTAGTTGCTTAATCCTTTAATTGTTTTAATAATAAAATATGATACTAATTATGTGAGGCATCTGGCCATGCAATCCAAACGACATATTTGCATTTTTCTTTGTATATGTTGCAAAAATTAATATACAATATCACTAAAAAAAAAGTGACTGTTTTTTAAACAACATACCTTGTCATCTAAGTTTAACTGTATTTTCCCTTCTTAGTGGTAACCTTAGAACACCACTCACTTAAAAATCAGTCATTACTCACAGTTTTTATCTCCTTTAGAAACTGCTTTCTAAGGCTGTACACACACATGCATACACATATTTCTAAATATCTTCGAGGGTGACAAATTTCATAATTTGAAAGTCAATTTTAGCCACTTTCATCATTTCAGAGAGACATTTATAGCCAATTCTGTGAATTAAAAAAAAGATAATGAATCTTGGTATAAAATGCGATTAGGAAGTAATGAGATGGATGTTTTAGTCAGTCTTGCAAATGTTTCAAAAGCCAATTCTGAGAGAGGAAGTTTTCCAAAATGTTTTGAACAAGGGCATCGTTGGTATAAGGGTTTGCTTCTCTGGGTGACCATTTTGAAAAACACCAATATAAATGCATAAATTATAGTGTAATCACTTTTCAAAAATCAAACTCTGTACTTTTCAGTCATACCCTTCAAATAATGAAATAGAGCAGATATACATTTTCATTTTGATGGCTATTTATGTGCATTAGGAAGCTTCCACCAGGTGAAACTATTTGCAAAATGTTATAGATAATATAAACTTAACTTAACTCTTTTGATCTTTCAAAAAGATGGCATGCAATTTTTTAAAAACCTTATATTCATGGTCAGATATTTACAACCAACCCTAGTCTGTAGGCTTTTATAAACTCTTTTCTCCTATATACAGTTAAAACCTGACAAGAGCTCACTGTGGGATTATGCACAAAAACTGCAAATTTAAACAAGGTGCGATCGTATACATTTTCACACATTATTGTATCATGCTGCACCAGAACACTAATGTATGCACAGTTCCAAAATAGCTTGGACTATTACTGCACAGCCTTGAAAACTACCAATACCCTGATGAGAGCACCTTTCAAAAGCTGTTCCTTTATTATAGCACACTAGTAAAAGGTTGCTTTCACTATTTACATTTCACAATAGAAAAAATACCAAGAAATGTCTACGACATTGCCTCGTAATTCTGAGGTCTTGTTTCTTATTAGACTCTTTGTAGTTATAAAAGTTGTTTCATCGATATGACTATGACAATGGGACTCAATACTATTTAATCGACTCAATTATGAAACAAGTGTGCTTTTCCTGATGCTGCCCTACTTTTCTTTAAGTTGCATTTGAATTATTGATAAAATTGCAATAAAGCATTTCTTTGTTAAACATAGTTTAGAAGTAAAGAAAGATGTTCCACGGTTAATTTTTAGACTCACGGTGATAAAATCAACACATTTGTTGTCCTTTCAAAGAAAGTAAATAGCATAGTACAAGCTTTAAAAAATGGCTTTTCCATTTTTTCCCTATTGTTTTGAGAACATAATATACTGAAACAGTGAACTTAAATACAAAAGTAAAAGGAGAAAATGTTAATCAAGAATATAGTATAAAAAATATTGTTCCAGGTCTTCCTGGATAATAAAAACATTTAAACTATAATAAATTTAGGTTCTACTTTTCCTCAAGTATTTCAAAGACCCATTCAGTCACATCACAGGCTTCCCAAAATAACAGAATGACTAGTTTTCAGGATAAGGACAACATTTCTTTCTTAGACCATTCTATTCACTACCTGTTGTTCCCTTCATCTTGTATTCAAAACAACAGCCAAAATGATCATTTTAAATCAGAAATTTGAATCCTTTAAGTACTTGCCATTGCTTTTATGATAAAGACCCCAAACTTTAACAGGAGCCACAAGATCCTACATGGGATGACTCCTGTCTCCTCCAACCTCATCCTTCACAACCCTGACTTTTCTTTTCTGTGCTCTGGTCACATCACTCTTACAGTTTCTTAACATTCCAAGTTGTAATCCGCTTCGGAGATTCGTTTATGCCTACTCACCCACCCCCTCCTCACCCATACCTTCTTCAACTAGTTGACCCTCTGATCCCTTCTTACCATAGCCCAAATGTCTCTTTCTCATGAAAGCCTTCCGGGACTTCCAGAATAAATCAGGCTACCCTATATCTCCTTATAGCTCCCTGTACTCTTCCTCCATAATACACTCCATAGCACTTATAACTACAATATTTATAGTACAACGTTCTTAGCCAACCTACATTTCCCAAGTCACCAGAGAAACTGATGTGCTCCATTTCCTCTGTAAAGCCTGCCATTGGCCTTCATGGCACCCTAATGGCTCTTCTAGCAACCCACACACTCCCACTTTCACCACTTTAATTGCTTCATCCCAAGCCTGTTTATGTCATTTGTTATTGTAATTGTGTAAATTAATTAAATATTATGTAACTAATGAAATACGAGGGCAAAATGAATATTTTAGTGATAATAAATTCAATGCTTTGGAAATAATAAAGGCAAATTGTTTTTTTTAAACCACTAAATTAGACGTCAGATAACTTCATAAAATTGAAACTAAAATTTTTGAACACTTGCAAATTCTGTACTTTGATTTCTTGCCAAATACCTTTAAGTTCTCCAGCCATCTTTAATGAATCATAAATAAAAACCATCAATTTATATTATGGGTTTTGCCTACCCAAGAAGATGACAAGGATAGTCACTCATGAGACCTATACTTAAAAGTGTGGAATCATACATCAATGAACTGGCAAATTGATAACATCAATGAACTATAAAACATCAATGAATTAATAAACCACAGTGCTTTTTTTAAATTTTGGATTCAGAGTGCACACACACATATTCACTAGACATAGATGTACTGTGCAGTGTAAACCACAGTTTTTTGTTTCTTTGTTTGAGTCAGCTTCTTACTCTGTCGCCCAGACTGGAGTGCAGTGACAATCATAGCCACTGAAGTCTTGACCTGCTGGGCTCAAGACTTGATCCTTCCACCTCAGTCTTCTAAGTGGCTGGAACTACTGGCACACTGCCACACCAGGCTAATACTTTTATTTACTGTAGAGAGGAGGTCTCACCAAGTTGCCCAGGCTGGTCTCGAACCACTGGATTCAGGCAATCTTCTTGCTTCCACTTCTCCAAGTGCTGGGATTACGGTGTGAGCTACCATGCCTGACTAAACCACAGATTTTTAAAGTCATAAGATATTTGATGTAGATAGCAATTCTTTGAGATTCTACCTTTTAGTGATTTTTTTTTTTAATTAACAGTCCAGCTACTAGTCACAATTACACTGGAAAGGATAATGTCTCTCTAGTCTGTATGTTAACATGGTCAACTGATTAACCTCCATTATTTTCACTAGACTGGAATCTCCATTAAGGGCAGGAACCAAATTTCTTTGTCTCACCATCATAACCCCATTACTCAACTCATACGTGGTAAAGAATAGACTTTCAATATAAATTGAATATGCATTCATTTCAAAGAATGCATAATAGTTAAGATTAGTCAAACACAACAACATTGTTTACTTTAAATTACTAGTAAGATCAATATGCAAATATTTATAAAGAGATTAAGAACAAGTATGAATGGAGTCACCTGAAGACTTCACGACATAATTTTTTTTGAGAGATAATATAAGCTTTTTACTCAGTAATGGAAAGATCATTATATATATATAAAAAGAATCTCAATTTCGATTTTTTAAAATACCAGCCTCTAGCATAACAAGGTTTCTGCCTTTTAACTTATGAACTGTATTTAAGATTATGTGATTAGGTTTCCTTGGGGACCCAAACATGATTACCCTATCCTTAAGACATCTGTATACTGAGTTCCAAATCCAGCTACCTTTTAATTTTATCTACAGTGATAGTAATAATAATGCTACCTGAAATGTACTTATTCCCTTCCTTCCAAGAAAGTTAAAGCAACCAATATCTTGTGAGCAGGCACTGTTAAATACAAAAAAGAGAACATAAATGAAGTAAATTTTTATTAGCAAAATAAAAGACATTAATAAGGAAGCTAAACTATCTAAAGTTCAGGCACAAGATGACTGTGGATAATTCTTGTAAAGCAGGCTGAGTTTTACCAGCAAAAACGCTTTGTTTGTAAGCATTTCAAAATTCCAAAAAGATGCAAAAGAATTTATATTTCTGACAGATTTTGTCTGTTCAGATTACCCATTTCTGAGATGACTCAAAGAAAGATTGTTTAAATTATTTCATTTAACTGATTTATAAATTGATGAATCTCAGAAAAAATATGCAATGAAAGGACATTCAAATATATTCTATGACCCAGGATATGGGTCATAAATTAGAGCCAGATATACAGAGGGGAAATGGTGTCAGTGTGGCCTCAACCTTTTAGTTAATTATGAGGAATTACTAAACAGAAGGAAATGCTAAGTCATTACGACCCTGGCTAGTGCTCAAACACAAAAACAGACATACACCCGCATGCATAGACACACACACTCCCGCCATGATTGTAAAAAATATTTTAAAGTATCATAACTATATTCCAAGACCTTACTTTTTCTTCAATTGACTTTGTAATACTTGGAGCATACTATCTCATTTAAATAGATGGATAGGTCAAACCCATTAAATTGTCAAATTTTGTCTCCAATGCACTTTCTCCTCATTTAGTACATAACTTATGCTCTAAAAATCTAGGTCAGTTGTCTTCAAAGTGGATGCAAAAAGAGAGAGAGAGAGAGGAAAAAAATCCATTTCATACCAGAAGAAAATACTACAGCTTCTATTTCCACTTCTTATTTTATAATATTCTTTATCTGACCCCTTTTTTGTGTGTTTACTATTAGTAGAGTAATATTTTTTTATTGACGGTGCATGTACACAATCAGAAAAATTAGGAGAGCACTGACTTAGACAAAACTATTATTAGTGTAGACCCAAACAGCTGTCCTGCCTCCCATTAAAATGTTCCCTTGGTTTCACTCCATAAAGAAATTTTCTCCAAAACCAGAAATTCAAGATAATCTATAAAGTTGTATTCTTGAAAAAGTAGATTATGAATCATATTGTCTAATTTTTAGCTAAATTAATCCTCATAAATGAACAAGGGGTTTAAAAAGATTTCCTGAAAAAAAAAATCTACAAACTTTCAAATAATACTAATAACGCAAACATAAATGAACACAGGAAAATGGCAGAATTGTATCTCTTAGGTCAATTGCTAGCTCTTTGGCAGCCATGTTTTTAAAAAAATCTGAGAACTCTAAAAGCTAGGAAAGTTATCAGGAAGACAGTTTGTAGTGGATGCTGTGGAATGCTGCCCGGTGGCTCTCACTCTCCCAGCTGCCAGGAGTATTGGCTGCTGGAGTCACTCTGCCCAGTCCCTTCCCAAGAATTGCCCCTGCTCAAAGTCCTTCCACCTCCCCAGGGGTGGCCCACATCCTACCCTGATGTGGAGTTACAAAGGCCTGGCATTGTATCTGTTCAGAGATTCTCTGAAGAGCCATCCAGTTCCAGAGCTTCCCTGGCTAGCCAAAGCCTCAGCTGTTCTCCTCCTGCCCATCCTGCTCCCTCACCCCCTTGCAGGTGGTGTCCCCAAGAGCCCTCCCCAAAAACTCACTGCATGCAAATCACATGTCAGAGTTGGTCTCCAAGGAACTCTGCCGTAATAGCCTGTTAGATCCACTATTGTTTAAACTGGACCTTGCTCTCAGTGCTTCTTGTGCCCTGAATATTAACTAAAGTAGCAACACATGTACATAAATTATGAATGTGTGTGTGTGTATTCTGGGGGGGATGTGTGCTCTAAACATCTTCCTGATGGAGTACCCCTAAAATATTAATACATCACCAAATACGCAAAGCCAGCATTTTAACTGCTGACTTAAGGAGCTGGTTTTCCCATTTTTGACAATGCTGTCATTCATTCACAAGCAAACCAGACCATGTCACTCAACAGTGTAAGGTTCTACACAATGGAATCTAGTGCCTATGAGTCTATGGTAAAAAGATCACCTTGATCTGATTGACCACCACAGCCTCATCTCAGCTACTCCTGTGCTGTACTTTATGCCCTACCAACACCAAACCACCTGCAATTTCACAAACACACCATGCTATTTCTCACTGCCATGACTCTTTACTTATGTTGTCCTGTCTGCTTGGAACACTCTCCTCCTTTCTCAGAGTACCACTACTTGCTTTGCTTAGCTTAACTCACAGCCTTATCAAGGGCAGGCTGGTGGGAGCAGAATGCCCAATAGTAGGAAGTCAGGCAATATCTAACATTTTTTTAAAAGTCAAGAAAGCAAGGAGCAAGCACTTTATTTAGAAATACTCAGTTGAAAGTAGTAGGAATGGAGTGGATATAGTTGCCAGTAGGACAGGATGCTATTTTAATATATTGGCATGAGTTTTATACTCTATACACACATCATTTTAATATGTATTGAATTGATTAATCAGATACTCAGCTCATGCATTGATTCACCTAGAAAACCTTCCCTAACCTCTCTTCAGTGCTCACAAAATATTATATCTGGAGTTATTTCTCTATCATTATACTTACACACTACTAAATAACAAGCAGTTTGTGTTAGCAGCTCCCCTATGAACTAAGGTTCTTGCAGACGAGAACCAAGATTTATTTATACAGTATTTGTATCCCCACAGAAATGATACTTACAATTAAATTCAAATCTGAATTCAACAAATATTCATTGAGCTGCAAGTAAACAAACGTAGTCATAAGACACAAGGTTCCAATTTCAAAGAAGAAACTTTGTAGCCATAAAAATGTTATCATATGCTGGAACTCATTGTGTGCCAGAGATTATTTTAAGTACTTTGCATTTATTCTATCATTAATTCCTCACAACTACTTTATGAAGTAAATATAATTATACCCATTCTGCAGATGAGGAATCACAGACTGAGAGAGCTTAAGTAAATTGTTCAGCCAGGAAGATGTAAGGGATGATTCAAAAGAGAAGTATAACATTGAGCTATATAGCATTAATGTCCCTAGGCACAAAGTCACAATATCTCTCAGGAGATAAGACATATTTTCAACTTGCTTACCATATGCTACAATATTTGGTAAAAGACATAAAGCTGGTTAAGGTCAGAGGGAGAGATATTCAGTCAGCATATTCCATAAAGACACTGTGAAAGAGTAAAACTTAATTTGGAAATTGAGGAATAGGTAAGATTTTAGGATAGCTATATGAGAGGAAGAGCTATATAAAAGTAGGGGCAAATATGTATATGTAGACAGGAGCACTATATATTTTATGTCAAATCTCTCACCACCAGCAGATACCCTGGGAACAGGGAGGAGTATGGATTTGAGCACTTTTTTTTTTAATTTAAATTTTTTTTTTAATTTTAAAGATGTGGGGTACAATTCAGGGTTAGGTATACAAATGTTCATTATGCAGGCACCATTGTTGATGAGGTGTGCCTCTCTCTCCCCTGAAGGTTTCCCACTACTGCCAATCCCTTTCTTATAGTGTTATGATAATCTTTAAAGGATTTAATAAACCTTTTAAAGTCATGAAATGTGGAAACACTGGGTGAGTTCCAGAGGCAACATTCCATTAAGTTAGTAGAATGGGGGAAAGGGGATCAAAGTATCTACAACTGGGTAATATGCCCTCCATGTTGGTTTCTGAAATCTTTCCTCTTGTCTCCATTTCCAACACTACAGCTTTAGCCCAAGCCCCTATCTTTCTCTTGTGTGAATAACTACAATTGCCTCCTTTCCAGCTCACACAAATCTATTCCTGCCGCTCCTAAATGTGGTCTATAGGCAGTAGGCACACATTTTCATTGGTCCCTTGAGAAATCTCAATGAGTTTCTCATCACTCTTATTATGAAGACTCAACTCTCTCATGTGGCCAAGAAGGCTTAATGATCTCATCCCAACCTCTCCCTCTACTGCCTCACCTTCACCCATTTCCCTCACACTCTGCCTCAGCCATGCTTCCCTTCTCTTTCCAAGAACACACCCTTTTCCCTCCTTCTTTGGGACCTTTGAATGTGCTATTCTCTTCACCTTGAAATATGTTTTTCTCCTGTTCTCTTTACCTCATTAAGCATCTTTAAAATGTGACTTCCTCATGGAAGTCTCCTCTGACTGCTCTCCTCCCCAGTATATCTGAAATTTCTTTAAGATGATGTATACATATTTCTCTGAAATATAGTTCTACAATTTGCAATCATAAATGCTGCTAATTATTTGACTAAAGTTTATCTTCTCTAATAGACTTTAACCTTGTGTGCAAGGCATGTGTCTGTTCCACACACTACTGAATCTCTAGCAATTAATGTAGTCTGGCTCATAGTAGGTGCTCCATAAATATTTGGTGATTACTGAATGAATAAAAGGACAAAACAAAAAGAAAAAGTCAAAATACAGAGCCATGTGGATGGAAGTCAAGGAAACTCAACTGATGGGGAGGTCTGAAGCAGTGGAAAAAGCAAGTCTTGAAGAAGTCCCTCAGTCGGAGAGAGGTCAGGTGTCAGCGGCGGTTTTTGTGCAATGACAGGCCTCTGCATGGGCATTCTGAGAAAACTTAAGAGGGCTGACATGTTGCAGACAGTATGGGAGTCATCTGGGAAACTCCATTCAGCTTGAACCAGATCACAAGCAAATTATGTTTAAAAGGAAGGTTTCAAGTATGAGACTGTAAAGACAGAGAAGAGTTGGAGGTAGATTGCAGAGGCCCTTAAAAACCAGACTTATGGATTGCTTCTCAGTCTTTTGGTTAAGATCAAGTGTAGTATCTGTTCTTATCAGTTTAATATCTAATATGTCCTCTATCCAAGGGCAATATATTAAATGGATTTTTGGAATTAGGAGATGGAATAGGAGCTTGCTCTGTCCACTCCACGCATCAACCTGGTATTGCATACTTCCAGGAACGGTGCACCCCTTCCAGGGCAAAAAATTATGATTAAAGTTAGACTAGGCCAGGCTTGTTGGTTCAACCTGTAATCCCAGCACTTTGGGAGGCCAAGACAAGTGGACTGACTGAGCCTGCAGGTTCGAGACCAGCCTGGGCAACTTGGTGAGATCTTGTCTCTAACAATAAATCAAAAATTATCCAGGCATGGCAGTATGCACTTGTAGTTCCAGCTACTTGAAAGGCTGAGGTGGAAGGATAGCCAGAGCCCAGCAGATCGATGCTGGAGTGGTCGTGACCGTGCCACTGCACTCCATCCTGGATTATGGAATGAGACTACAACTCAAAACAAAACAAACAAACAAACAAAAAACAGACTTATAAATCTGAGTTCCATCTATGTATAGTACCCAGGCACTTTGAATTTTTTAAGAAAGAGGGAACATGATCTAAATAGCACATCAGAAAGACTGACTTGATAGTGGTAAGTAGAGCAGATTATATGGAGACACACTGGTTTGGGGTACTTTGCAATAACTCAAGGGTGATAGCAGTGGTACATAAGAAAGGGGAAAAGTCAAGTGTCATTTTGAGGGATGACTTAATAGGACTTAAAATGTATTTACTATATTATAATGGGCAAGAGCCCAGCTTCAGAATCAGACAACTCTGAGTTCAAGTCTCAGCTACACTACTTAGTAGCTATGCTACTTTGAGCAAATTCAGTTTCCTTATCTATATAATGGGATAGCACCTGGACCTATGTCAGGATTATAGGAAAAATCAGTAAAAATAAACTGCTTAGCACAATGCCTAGCAGCAGTAACTTATCAATCAAAGTCAACTGTTCTTTCAAGTGAGACAGGAGAAGAGGCACGGTGATGACATGCCAGGGAAGAATTGATTTGAGGTGGGCAGGTCTTCATGTCACAAGAAGATAGCCACCTATATTGTTAACTCCTGTCCTGGCTTCTGTCTGATCTTCTTTATAACCCATTTGCCTTTCTGGCTTCTGCTCTGGATTCATGCCAAACACAATCTCTGCTGACCCTTTCAGGGACCTCATTCTTCAAACTGCTTGAGCCATTTCTAAACTTTGCCTTCGACATTTATTTTCAACTTGCCCTCTTATTCTCACGCTGCCTCTAGAAGCAATCCTAAATACAAAACTCTGTGGCTAAATACACCACTTCTGTCTTCCTAAGAAATGTCAGAAAGATTATGCTGAAAACAAGTACAAACTTAAACTCGGTTTTTAAGAGTTAACAAAGAATGATTTTTTTTTCTCCAAGGATAGGTAATAGCATCAGATTCCGAAATTAAGCACAGCAGGAAGAAAGAGCTTGCATAGATTTCACAGAGTATCACAGGCCTCTGCAATAAAGCACTTAAAAATGCCTTGTATTGCTAATTCTTACACAATCTTCTTTTATTTCCAAAGCAGTATGCGGGGCTTGAGCCATGAGACATGCATTGATGTTAACATTACACTGTTTGAATTAGAGCCATTTTTCTACTAAAACTCCTGTTAGGTTTAGAATTACTTTTTACCTGCCCTCCCCCCAATACATTTTCCAGATCAAATGAATGGTTGCCTCTGCTAACAATGCTGAACCCACTTTTGCAGTCATTACGTTAGCAAACATCCTTCCCCTCATGATTCCAATAACCAGGCCTTGAGCTATCTGGGAAATCTGTTGGCTTAAAGATCTCTTCTGGATCACATGTCACTCTGGGAATTCCAAGTGGATGAGGGCAACTCTCAGACTGTTTTAAATTTCCCACCTCTCCATAGACCTAGGTCAATACTCTTTATTCATTGATTGAATTATTTATCAAATACTTATTAAATAGCTAATATTAGTAAGACACCACGCTAGGCACTATGGTGGGTGTTCAAAACAGTAAAATAAAAATGGAATTAGCTGCAAAGCACTGCTGGTAACAAGCAACCAGATGAGACCTGACCGAACACTAAATAGATTGTCTAAGACTGTGCAGTTTTAGAGAGACCGCTATTTTCATGATCACCAATCTAGGTTAGTATTTGTAAAGATTTATTTTCTCCTTTTACAAGATACTTTTGTATAATGTAAATGCTTTTCTTTTCTGGTCCATGTGGAAGCCTTGTCATTTGTTCAATAAATATTTGTTGAGTGCGATGACCATACAGAGAAGAAAATAGACAGGGTCCCCACTAGTGTAGTAATTGCAGCTCCCAAGATAAAACTCACAGTAGCCTCATGTTTTGATCCCATACAAATCTCAGGTTTGGTTTTTTTCATTGTTTATTTGTTTGTGTACAGGCACTTTACTGTAAGGACCATATTAGTCTAATTAAAGCCCTGTTCTCCTCTTATCTCACCAGGACTCCTTTCCAGGATACTCTTTTCTGACTTATTTATCCACAGTAATCATAATCAAACTATTCTAATTTGTTCCCACATACGACTCTCTCCTCTGTCTGTTTTTATTCATTCATTAAACAAATGTCTTTAAGAACCCACTATGTCCCAGACATTGTACTAAGTCTTTGGAATTCAGAGCTGGGTAAATAGTCAACCTCCACTCTTCAGTCTACTTAGTCCCCTTTGATATTACCTTTTGAAGGCTAGAATATATACAACTGCCACCCTTTCCCAGATGACTCCAACCTCTGGTTTCCTTTTGTGAGTTCCTCTCACTCTTGACCTTAAGCATGCTAATGTTCTGTATAATCAAAATTACCAAAGGTTCTTTAAATTTTATTTCAGAACTCCTAAAACCACACTATAAAAAAAAAAAAGTCTTTCTAGCATCCAGCAATCAGTTGTGCTTTATCTTGGCACTGCAACTATTCTTTGAGCATCTTACTTAAGTTCCATATGCCATGTATATATAACTTACTACCAAACTAGATCAATGAATTTTTTATCACTGGTCCTCAAACTTTTAAGTGCAA
The DNA here is from genome assembly GCA_027257055.1 of Cephalopachus bancanus. NCBI lineage: Eukaryota > Metazoa > Chordata > Mammalia > Primates > Tarsiidae > Cephalopachus > Cephalopachus bancanus. The sequence goes on along the minus strand of JAPVLO010000009.1, from coordinate 6,396,612 downwards.
AAGAATCACCAGTTATATTTGTCAAAAAATGCTGGATTACAGGGCTACAGTCACAGAGATTCAGGTTCTATATGTCAAGGATAAGACCCAGAATGGTCTATTTTTAACAAATATCCCAGGTGGTTTTCAACTAGGTGACTGGATGATCACTTTTTAGAAACACTGTTCTGTAATTTCCTTTGATGTCAGCTTTTATGTATTCAAAATCTCTGACTAAGGTCATAAAATACTTCCCATTAAGTAAAGTATAAGCAACATATATCTGTGTGTTCAATAAATGTTTGGGTAAATGTATGGCTTAGTGAATACTTGATAATAATAACCAACATTTGGAAATTACAGATCAGCCGGGCTCGGTGGCTCAGCCTGTAATCCTGTGCTTTGGGAGGCTGAGGTGAGTGGACTGCCTGAGCCCGCAGGTTCGAGACCCGCCTGGGCAACTTGGCGAGACCTCGTCTCTACAATAAATCAAAAAATCAGTTGGGCATGGTAGTACATGCCTGTAATTCCGGCTACTCGGAAGGTTGAGTCGGAAGGATCATCGGAGCCCAGGATCACCGGAGCCCAGTGGGTTGGGGCTGCAGTGGCTGGGAGTGGCCACTGCACTCCAGTCTGGGAGACAGAGTGAGACTCCAACTCAAAAAAAAAAAAAAAAAAAGAAATTGCAGCTCAAGCATGACTTTTAATAACCATTTCTGATCTCTTCCTCCTGCCTTGTGTAATAGGCAAGTATTGTTAGTACTCCTGTTTTACAGAGAGGAATCCCACACCAACGTCTTGGCGTGATGGAAAAGAGAAAAAGTGATGGAACCAAACAGACTGAAACTCAGACAATGACTCTCCTGCTCGCTAGAGTTGAGGAAAATGGGCAAGTCACTTGAAAAGGGGCTAACACCCATCAAATAGCTGAGCTGGGAGGATTAAATGCACTTATTCATGTAAAGCACCTAGTCCCACGACTGGAACACAGTAATCATTCAAAGACCATTGTTTCCCTACTTTCCCATTGTGCGGGGCTGCCTTGACTCACTATGAAATTCAGTCTGCAAGCTAGTGCACTCAGTAATCATTTATTCTGCTTCTGCTAAGTTCCATGCATTTTGATTGTGCTAAGACTACAACACAGTGCCCTCAAGGAGCTTACCTTCTAGTGGAACATTTTCTACATGACTCTATAGTTATCCCTTTCAAACCAGGTAGCAATGCATTTAATGAAGCTTTCACTTCATCTGGTGACATTCACACAATGCTGAGTGGACAAATGATGCCACGTGGATAAAGACTTTGTGGTAAAACAGAAGTTAAGAAAAGCTCTACAAGCAGTGAGAGGTAAAAGGGAGTAGGAAGGGAAAGTATTTGGCCCCAGGAAATCTTTAAAAATAAATAGTAGGGCCCCTTTAGTTTCTTTACATGCGATAATGAGATGGATTTGTTTGATGTGCATTATCATCCACACTTTATTTCCTGGTTGAATATAGAAAAGACGTTGCTATTCTGTTAGTAGTAAAGGTATGGTAGAGATAAGGCCAAGGAGGAATAAAACTCAAGACAAAATTAAAAGAAATAGTATGCACTTGTTTAAAAGCAGTTCCTAGTGCATGAGCAAGTTAATGAGACTGATTCTGCCAGACACATAAGAAAGAGTGCCATTCATGCAGAGGAACACCAAGGGTCACGAGAATGAACATGCAATGCTCAGCCTGCTTCTCAACCCCCTCAAACAACTCTCAGAAGCCATGAATGACACCCGGATATCATAGACTTTGTGGCAATTCCTAAACCTGAACTGGGATGCACCAACTGGAGGGTATAAAACCTGGCATCGTGGAGAATTAAATCAGAAGGGTAGTGAGAAATACCAGCTAGGAAACATGTTGTCCAAAGTCACCTTTTTCTTTTCCTCTCACAAGTGTAAGTTTGTTGGCCTTTATGACAAGAGACATTGAAGTAAGCAGTGCTCACTCTTTGGGAAAAATTATGCCAAAAGCTTCACAGTAAGCAGGCCTTATCCTGGGCACAGATTCCCTAGAGGAGTCCCTTGCCTGAGGAATGTGTCAAAAATTAGCTCTCTTTTCCTGCCTCCCATCCTCCTTGGATTGTGAATTGTCCCAGTGCCAAGTTCCCACAGCAAAATACACAGAACCACCTAGAAATGTGGGGCAAAATATCCGTGGTCCCATGAATCCCACTAAAACTCACAGGCTAAATGGGTGTCTTCTTAAATTCAAAAAAATGCTCCCTGGTGTACACAAAAGTAGTGCTCTCAATGACATTAGTGATTATCAGTCTGACTGAGTCTAAATGACATGGTCTCCATCTTCTCCCACAACTGCCTTCCCCCTACCCACTCTGGCCCAAAAAAATAGCAACAACTCAATTCTCAGTCCAATAACGTCTTTTCTCAGATGTTGTTCTCCCAGTGGGTAGAAGAATGAACTGCTGCAATGCCACCAGCTCCTCTACAGTTTCTTTTAATTTAAAGTTACAACAGGAGGGAAGAAAAGAGACTTTCTATTAAGGGACAACTCCCTGAAGGGGCTCTTAGCTGACAATCGAAGGACTGCTCATGGCAGTGATCAAATCTAACGTAACAAAGTGCTGGTGGCTCTGTGACTCATCACAGCAGGAGCTCGCGCTGAGGGCCACTTGAGTTCAGTGCTTTGTGGTGCTGCAAGTTGGTTTAGGAACAGTAACACAGGGGAGCAAAGACTTGCAAGGTGTTTGAGGCTCAAGATAAAATGCAGACTTACAGTGCGTTGCTACTCAACTGAATAGAAAGCTTAGAGAGGTAAGGAAATGAAGAGATTTCTGCCTACCTCATGCTTTAGGGCAAATTACCTGAAGATGGTCAAAGTCAGTTGGTATAACTAGTGTACAGTTTATAACCTGATAAAAATAAGGACTGATACATGAGAAATATACCGAGCTATCTTTATTTATATTTTAATTTTTTTTTAGAGATGTGGGGTCCCAGTCAGGATGAGCTACTGATGTGGGCTGTATGCAGGGGAAGTTTAGGCCTCCAACAGTACTCACTTCCCCTGGTTTAGGACCAGTCACTCAGTGTGTTGCTACATGCACACCCTCCCTCCTTCCCTCCCCTGGCAGTGTCCAGCCACTGTGATCCTAAACTAAGTTATCTGTTAAAGGCAATCATTAAGTGCGTCTGTTTGCATAAACAATGCCTTCTAATTACATGTTATGTCCATTGTTTAAATATATTTACGGTTATTTGAAAAAAGACCTCTCAACTGCATTTCACGAGCACATGCAAAAGAGCAATCTATATGGTACTACGAACTTAAAGATGATCTCGTACAACCTCGTCTAATCTTGACTAGTGAGGTGATACTATCATTAAACTCATTTAACATTTTACAAAGCTCAAAAACTCAAAATTTAAAGAGAGCTCAAATAAATTGCCAGGGCCTGTGTGTGTGTGTGTGTGTGTGTGTGTGTGTGTGTGTGTGTGTGTGTCCACCTGACCAAAGCAAGTGCTACAAACCCCTGGCTAGACTGCCAGAATACAGCTATACCACTCAGATCTCCTGTTTTGAAAGTGTAATGGACTTACCATCCCAGCTGTTTCCCCTTAGGCACACACGCCATGCTTGCCAATGACTGACAGTGGGGGGTGCTGATGCAGGCCATTCCTTCAAAACAGAGGACTCTTCCAATGCCTGACTCCCATTTGCCTAGCCAAACTTTTCACTACAGTTGAGCTTCTTTCTGCTCAATGCTCCTTCCTTCCTCTCTCTTTGCCTCAAACCTGCCTCATGGTCAAAAGTTCCTCCTGGCTTTGTCCTGCTCCCTGGCTCTCTTCTCTCAACAAACTTCTTATATGCCTAATCTTATTCTGGCATCTGTTTCTTGAGGAATCCAAATTAATGCAAAAACCAAGACATGTATTTACTTTTTAAAGAAGCTCTTCACCTTAGATCGGTTGTACTTAGACAAATTCTGTTTCATTGGGAAGAAAAAAAACCACTCATTTCTCCATTTATGATGCATCGCCTCCTCAAACCAGGCAATGGCATAATTATGGCACCTTTTCTCCTTGCACTCAATTCAAACAAAACAACCTATGAGATTCTCTTTGAAGCACTGTTGACTCCATAGGGCAAAACACTGAAAAATCCAATTTATTTCTTTTTCCAAAGAAACTTTGTCTTTATCCACAGGTACTATAACGTAATAGAAGCCAGAGATGGATGATTATCAATGGATTCTCAATAAAAGTTCACTGGTTCATATTTGCTAACAGAAAATAAAAATAGATAACAAGAGGAGAAATCTACAGAGTTAAGTCCTAAAGTTTGTTTGTCTTTATCTATTATGTAGGATAAAAATGTTAATTACTAAAGGAGCACTTATATGAATAAAAGATAGAATTCACACTTGAACCAAATACAGCATCTTAATAAAACCACCTTGTCAGAGATTATATACAGACGCTAGCTTAATCACTATTTTAAAGTGTTGATCTCAGTCTCAAGAAAGTGATATTTTTGTTTTCTAAACTCAAATAAGTTCAAAGTACAAAATGGCTCTTTCAACATTTTCAATGATCAGAACCTAGACTGGACTGGGAGAGAGAAGAGTACAGATAACTTTTGTTGAACACCTAGTTCATGATATCCATTATTAGTCATTTCACATATAGTATCTCATATAACCCATATCATACCCCTGTAAGAAAGAGCATTATAATTTCTAGCTTTAGAAGTTAAGAAAAGGAGCAGAGTCCAGATCTCTAAATAAAGTTGTGGGTTTTTTTTTGAGTTGGAGTCTCACTCTGTCGCCCGGACTGGAGTGCAGTGGCCACTCCCTGCCACCGCAGCCTCGACCTGCTGGGCTCTGGCGATCCTTCCATCTCAGCCTTCCGAGTAGCCGGAATTACAGGCGCGCACTACCACGCCCAGCTGATTTTTTGATTTATTGTAGAGATGAGGTCTCGCCAAGTTGCCCAGGCGGGTCTTGAACCCGCGGGCTCAGGCAATCCACTCACGTCAGACTCCCAAAGGCGCAGGATTACAGGCTGAACCACCAAGCCCGGCTTCTAAAAAAAGTTTTAGATGAATCATAGACCTAAACTGAAAAGTTCCAAAAGTTAATGGGATAACCTCTTTTGTTTCCTGGTTCCTTCCTGAATTCCCTCTCCGCCAAGACTTTAATTGGTACTGAAGCAAGAACAAGTGTCTTAAGCAGCCAGAGAATGAACTGAATGTCAAACTAAAGTGCATCCATCCCTTTGACCTCTGTACTTTTTGTCCCCTATGGACATAGGATATATAAAACCATAAGGTACTTGAATGGCATGCAATTGAGCATCAAATATATAATTAGGTCTTTGTTTTTAAAAAACTTATAGTGGACTTTAAGCAATAGAAAATGAATGGACCTATACTTGTAGAATTCAATACCACAACCACCACAAGTACTCCCAGAAATATCTTTTATGGCTCAATTTTTAAGGATGGCTATTTAACATATCCTTTGAATATATTCATTATTTTTCCCCTGATTTTATCAGTATGCTGCCCCTACTGATTGCCATCCTTAACTTTAAATATCCATTGCCTATAAGGTATTCTTTGAATGGTACTGAAAATGTCCACTTGCTTGTAAATATTTCCTCCTGGCAGCTTGCCCTGATACTCGTAATCTCTACAAGTTCTTCTCTAAGGAATTAGATGGTCATAATAACCTATAAAAATGATAATATCATCTAGTTAGAGAATTAAACAATAGTAAACTATTAACACCTTTGAATTCATTAGCTTATGAACCAGAGGTTAAATTGAGCAAATGGGCAGGAATTTGGAAGGACCCATCAAAGGAAAATGGGCACTCAAGGGCCCATCCTGAAGTTCAAGGTCCTTATTAGAAGAGCGTTCAAAAGCTCCCATGAAGGCAGCTAAAGGTAGGGTTCTGTAGGTAACAACCCAAAAAACATTCTCTTAATGCATAGTTAGCGTACATTTAACCTTGACTCAATTGTAAAGACAAGGAAATTGAATTTGGTAATACTTATTAAATAGTCCTACCGAAATGTCCCAATATGGCTCAGCTGAAAGTGACTAAAAATGCCTGACTGTCTGCCCTACTGAGTCTTAAGTGCTTCACTTTTCCACCTTTAAATATCAACATTCTGATTTTTAAGCAAAAGACTATATCCCTGCTTCTTATTTTTAAAAACTTCCTCTTACTCTTCCATTAACAGCAACTTTTCATGCAAATAAATTCTTGGTTAATTGAAGATCATTAATTAACTTCTCTACATCTAAAGTCCTTCTCATAAATGTTAGGTACAAGTGATTATTTATGTTGTATCACACACAAAAAATAAACAACAAAGACCCCACTCACATTTGAGAATCATTTTCTATTCCAACTCCCCAAGTTCCCCCAAATGGGAAATGGAATAACAAGACTGATCATAATTGGATTAAGAAACATAATTCTTTAATTCATTCATCAAATTGAGGCATTTGGAACAGTTTATTTACAGAGTTGTTTAGACAGTTTTGTGTGGTGTTTTTTAAGATAAACCAAAATGCCTTTCTGAAATAAGTTTCAGATCCCAAATCATTAACATATGAAAACCAAATGTAGACAATTTACAAATGAGTGTTTTAAAACAATGTTTGGAACAAAATTGAACTTTTATTTTATTAACTATCTACAAATCTAAGTTCAGGATATAGTTTATTTGAAACAGCCAAGCACTTTCTTCGCCTTCAAAATAAATCTACCTTTCTCGGAATAAAAAAACTGTGATGAGTGCATGAGAGAAATGCTTTTTACCTCAGGCCTAAACAAATAAGTTTCCAGGTTACTCTCAAAACTCTAATTATACCATTCTTTACCACTATAGTTGATATAGGGTAAAACATCCAGATTATGCCAATCAATCATACTTGACAATGATACCTGCTGAAAACCTAAATAGTATTCAGCATTACAACTCTCAGTTATTCGAAATCCAGTGTATTTTAGGAGGTTACTAAACAGGAGCTTTACCCTGCAAGCGTTACCTTTTTATATAATCTGAACATACCCTCAAATCAATACTGTTTATCACTCAGTAAAAGAATAGAGCTTTTTCAAGAAGACAGCACAGTTTTGTAAGCATTATATAATATTTTAATTTGTTTTATAAGAAAAAACAATTTTCAAGCATTTGAATTCATTCATTTAATTGCAAAGGAAAATTTGAAAATTTAAATTATCCTTCTAACTCATATTTTACTCCCAATAAGGACAGCAAACAAAAAAGTCATGCCTGAGTATAAACTTCACTCTTTTGTTATTTACTATTTATTCTATATACTCCACAGATAGCATCTAAGTATATATTCATCTTTTTTCTTTTACAAAACCACGTGTCAGTCTAAACAGCACTTGCATTTACATGTGTAGAACTAAGTTAACTCGAAATAGCCACTGGATCTCAAATGCCTGGTTATTTACCAAAGAGGTTTGGGAGTTGTGAATCCTGTGTACGACATGCTATTCAACCAGAATGGTTTAAGCTCAGCAACAAAACTAATACAGGACTTCTGTATTAAGAATTGAAGATTTTTTTCCCCCGCTGCATTAAAAGTTTACACTTGCAAGTCTGTGTCAGATTGGATCAATGCTAGCCATTCAAAAAGGCTACAAAAATAAATTTTTTGAAACCCACAGCAAACAAAAAACTTTGTTGATTCTTCATGTATAAGGTTGTTAGAAGACCACTGAAAAGAAAGAGGGGGAAAAGAAAGAATTTCAAGCGAGTATGCCACTATATAATTAACACAAATAACTAAATAATTATGCACATCCCTTCCCACCCCCACAATTAAATGTTTTTAAACAACTCATGTGATGAAAGATCTACCTTTTAGGCAAACAAAAGCAACCCCTACCAGTTTAAGAATTTAAGGCTGCATTGCATCAGTTTTAAGTGATGCTTATGATTGTTATCTTGTAAGTTCTAAGGAATAAACAGTTGATGGTATAATTTGCAGGAGAACTTTGCACAGTGCCTAAGAGAACTTCCAGTGTAAGTACTTATGATTTTAAATCATTGTGGCTGAATTTATCTAGGCTTCTGCCTGGGAGCTATATTTAAATCAGGAAGAAGCACCCCTAGAAACTTTGTTCCATGTATCTGCATTTGAAACCAGATTCCTTCCCTATCTGAGCTAACAGCAACTCTCATACAGCTGAATTCCTTTAAAATTAGACAGATCAAAATTTAGCAGTTCTGTAAAGACTCTAAGAAATCGTCCTCCTTTTAAATGCTATAAAAGTCAAACTTTAAAAACATTTCCGTATACTTTAAAACCATCTGGCCCTTAACCTAATCACTCTTGGCCAGCAAGCCTCACTCCTGTAATCCTGATAAAAAATTCTCTTGTTTTTTTCTGATTGAAATGTCCATTGCCTACAAATCTCCCACATGCCTACTTCATTGGCCTAGTGTGTGTGTGTGTGTGTGTGTGTGTGTGTGTGTGTGTGTGTGTGTGTGTGTCTTAAAGATACCAGAGACTATTATTTATGAAAAGGAAGGAAACAAATCACTCTGTCTAGTCCCTTTGCAGATTCCCACACTTATTACCCCAAATCCCACAGACTTTCCTTGGTCTTGCCCTTGACTAAAGAACTGTGCTGAGCCTGAAGTCAGTCCCTGGGGACATCTTCTTGTGCCTTTCTTGACAGACTCCTTTGGTATCTCGCTCTGTGAAGATCCCAACTGGGTTAGAGCAAATCCCTAAACTTTTGTGAAGTACAGTTGTCTCCCGCCCCGAGAGCCTGAACTGGCTGGCAGTGAGAGTAGGGCTCCGCATATTCACAGAATTCCTCCTTTTGACCTGCTTTAGCTGAGGAAGGAAGACATTAAAATAAATTCACATTCATCACGCTCTGAGTTTAGTCACAGAAACCCTCGTCTTCAGATGTTCACCAGGGTCAAGCTATGTATTACTATATTCACTTTGCAACGTGTAAGGAAAATGACTATTAAAACATGTAAACAGTGCTTCGTGTGTATCCGATGCCAGCAGATCAATACTCAACAAACTGCTGCTCTCAAACGCAAACATTTCCAAATCCAATTTGATTGCAACTCGTATAACCTCCTTTCATTGCTTCTAATTACTGAAGCCCCAAAGTGCAAGCGAGATTTCCCAAACCCCGCGCTTAAAGTGACACAACACGTGAGTGGTCTTCACTTTGTACATTTGAGCGAGGGGGGGGGGAAAGTAGTTGCAATTAAAATGAAAGCTTCCGGTCTCCGAAATCCCTAGAATCCTGAAGGATGAGACTTGTTTCCGAAATTCCGGGCAGGAGGGAGGAGGAATGGAAGGGAGAGGGATCGCAGAAAGCGAAACAAAAAGACGAAAGGGGGGGCATTATGAATGCTGCGGGGTGGGCTGGGGGGGAGCGTTTCTATTCCAGAAGGGCGAAGGGGCTTTGTCCAACTTTTGGGGTCTGTCCCTTGGCGTTCGCCGAGATGCCCAGACCAGCCTGGGATCGTCCCCGCACTCCTGCCCTCCGCTGGCATCACCACCTCCGCCGCCACCCCTTGCAAAACAATACCCGCAACAGCACGCAGGCTGCCCCACGGACACAGAAAGTTATCCCGCTTCCTGGTCCGGGTCCAAGCCCACACTCCGGGGCCCCCGGACGGCCGCCCCCCGAGGATGCCGGCGCCACTTCCAGTCCCGAGCCGCCTCCCGCCTCCCGCTCACCCCCAGCCCGTCCCCCTCCCCTGTACTTGAGGAAACTCCGGCGGCGGCCCCCTCCCTCCTCCGCGGCTCTCCAGCTGGAGCCGGGGACGAGCGCTGAGTGGCGGGCCCGGCGAGCGGCGGAGGGGAGCTCCGCGCCTTGGAGGTCTGCCCACAACAACATCGGGACCCACAACAAAGTTAAAACGCAGCGATTCACGCACCTTACCGGGCCTCGTTAATGTCTCCTCCGGCGTGGGATGCAAAGTGGCACAGGGCGGGCTGGGGGCCCCCGGGAGGAGACTGGAGATGGGTTTTGGTGGCTCGCCTTTTTCACTCTGTGTGTGTGTGTGTGTGTGTGCGTGTGTGTGTGTGTGCGTGTGTGTGCCGGTGTGTGTGTGCGCGCGCGTGTCCCTCTCTCCCCCCCCAACCCCAGTCTCTGGCTCGCCCGCTCGCTCGCGCTCCCCGTGTTGCTCTCAAGGACGAGGTGAAATCCCTTTGCTGGTCATGAGGCGGCTTCAGAGACAAACAACACAATGCGAGTGCAAATAACAAAAGGCAAAAAGACAGTAGGAACAATGGGGGAGGCGAGGGCAGCGCACCAGCCGGCGGTCACCGCGGCCCGGCGCCCGCCCCGGGGGGTGCGGCGGGGGCGGGGGCGGGCGCGGGGGCGGCGCCGGGGGCTCCCGCTCCCTCCAGGTCGCCCCCGAGCTCCCGCAAGCCCACCCTGACCTCCTTCGTGCAGCTCGCCGCCCGGCCGCCCTCTCTCTCCATCCGAAGGGAACGCGCCCCAGAGTTTTCTTCCCCGTCTGCTGCAGAGTAACTAGATTGTAAATAACGCGGCGATTACCCACACCGTGCAGGAATTTTTTTTTTTTTTTTTAATCTGCCCTCCACTTAAAGGAGCGATAAAATGGAAAGGCAGGAGTGGAAGGCGGTTGGGAGAGCCGGGTATCTCTAGATCTCGACGGAGCTCGCATCTATAAATACGCATTCGTGTTTAGTCAAGTCCCTTTGTCAACTTCTTCCCAGCGCCCGAGCCTCAGCCGCTGCCCTGCGACCATTAGTACCTGCCCCTCCTCCTCGCCCCTCGCCCCCGTTTGCCAACAGTCGGGCAGGCGGGGAGGGCGAGCGCGGGGGTCTGCGGGGTCCGCGGCACCTTCCGGGAGGCGAGCCGCCGTCTCCCCGGCGCGGAGGCTGGAGCCGCGGGAGGCTCGGCGTTCAAGGCGACCCCTGCCTCCCGGAGCCCGGCGCTGCGCCGCGGGTCCCCGCCGCCGCCGCCGCCGGCGTCTCTGTGCACCCACCTACTCCTTGGAAATGTAGGGGAGAAAAGTTTTGAGGTGCTTTCATCCCTGCCTCCGGGGTGGTGGTTGAACTGGTTTGGTTTTGTGCGAGAGAAGCCAGGAAAAGAAAAGAGAGAAAGAAAAAAAAAAAACCACCCAATGCCCAAGAACTAGGGAATGATATTTTAGTGGTATTTAGGGGGGGATCAGGCTGGGCGCTGGGCTTGGACTCCTTCTGCGGCGACACTTGAGTCGGCGCGTGGAGCCAGAGAGAGACCCTCGGAGTGACATCACCATCAGAAGAAACTCCGTAGGTGATGCCCTGAGCAGAAGCTGTGCGGCTGATTTAAGTGTGTGCTCTGACAGCTCCCGGGCTGCTCCGACGCTTATCTCTTCTAATCTTACTTTCATTGACTTAAAACAGCTGCCGGTTTGCCAGGGGGGGAAAAAAATCCTATTAAATCTCAAGCCAGGGTGGGGCGGGGGCAGGGGCTCCTGACAGTGATCTTCCCAGCGCTGGTGTCCAGAAAAGAGCAGGGGGAGGTGGGGGTGGGGGGTGGGGAGGATTCCCGGGGGAGGCTACGGGTTTGGAAGAGGGTGATGGAAAAGGGGGACTCAGAGAAACAATTCGAGCAACACGTTTCTTTTCCTCGCTGGAGCCTCCTCTCCTTTGCTCTATGCCGATGTGCCTGTTCTCTTTTTCCATCTCTGGAATTCTCTCCAGACGCGCATCCATCGACCGTGCCGCGTCCCCGGGCACCCCCAGCATTTCCCAGCGTGCACCGACACTACCAGGAGATCAATGACCACACTCTGTTTATCCTTCACGCGCCTGAAAGAGCAGGGCGCTGGAGCAGCTTGGGAGCCAGGCTTAGGGCTTGCCTGTCTCTGCGATCTCTCAGACTTTTTCGGGCTGATTTCTAAATGGCAGTTAGTAAGTAAATATAGTTTCTTAGTGCACGCAACACATAGCAATCACAGTGTATACACCTAGAAAAGTGATACATCCTTTCTCCCCCTTTCCACCCTTTGTAGATTTGTTTGTGGAGGTGGATTGCTAATACCTGAGATTTTTACACTTGTCTGAGGTGGAAACTTTCTGGGGTGTTTGACGATTGATTATTTGGTACCTGTTTGTTAAAAATGGCTAAACACCTTTCCCTGGAACAAAAGTGAGAAATGCAAATCTTAATAACTCAAGGCAAAAGTTTCGAAGTGTAAGCACAGTTATTATCCACTCCCACAAAAAAAGGTTCCTCTTACACAAATATTTGATAGCATAGAGCCCAGTAATTAAGAGAACAATCAAATAAGCTCAGGGCTTTCATGGAGACTTTAAATTATCATCTGCCTAGAATTTATAAGCAGTGTAATCATTTGCTGCTTGGATATAGCTCAAGATATGGCAATCTAAATGTGTATCCTTAAACAATTTTACTGTGTTTTCTTAAGTATTTAATGAGAGAGACCATGGATGATGATAATATTCAAACTGCTAATTCTGTGTGGCCTCATCAGCTGTGTAAAAAAAATTCTCAATGTGTGCATGAAGCACTTTTCTTGTATTTCCTTTCCTTACATTCCCTCTATAATGCAAGTTTTAACTCAAAGATACTTACATATATGGCATAAGAATTCATCAATAATTGTAGTCTACACTGAATGTAGTCTACGCTGATTGTCTATTCTCATAATACATATGTAGTTATGTTTCAAAATCAGCTATTACTATGTCAGGCCCAGATCCTTAAATACTGTACAGAAGGTAAATATGACCAAAAAGTTGCCTTACACTACTAATTATATTAAAATACTTAACAGTGGGAAAGGGATTGTCATTTACTGTGAACATCTGCTGGATTTGATCCCTTTCTCTCAGACCATACCCAATGAAGAGAAAGGGACGGAGAGAGTCCTCTTCCTCTGAATCTCTGGCCAGTGGGTTACGTATGTGCCTGCTTGGCCTAACCCCACCAAGCAGAGGAGTGATGTCTCCTCCTCTGGGTTTCAACTTCTACTGCTTCTTCAGTGTTGCAGCTTCTGGGGCAAGGAAGCTTGCTACAGGCCAGAGAAGACAGACTGGACAGAGGAAGAGAAGGCGCAAAGTTCCAAACTGCCTAGTGAGAAATTGTTGAAACTTGAATTATACCCACTTCTTCCCTCCTTTTGCTCCTACAGACAGCACAACTTCCAATCACGTATGGTTATTGAAACCACATTCCCTTAAGACTAAACCATAATCATTACACAGCAACAGCATGCCTGATCAAAAACTTCCAGTGGGATGTTTGTTTGTATTGGGCTTAAAAAAAAAACAACTCACATTTGAAGTGGGATTGACACATTAAAGATCAGCATTTCCATTTATCAAGCATTTACTATGTACTAGGGTCTTGGCCTCACGCTTTTTAAAAATGTCTCTCCTTCACCACAGACTTACAAGAAATGTTACATCCTTGGTTCTGCAGATGAGAAAACTAAAGTCCAAAAATGTTCAATGACTTTCCCAAGACCACGCAGTTTGTAAGTGGCTGTACCAGGATGCAAGTCCAGGCTTGTGCAGCTTCAAGCCTGTGCTCTTCTATGTCACGTTGATGCCATATACACTTTATATCGCGATCAATTTTCAATGGGAAAATATTATTTTTATGGAATGGATAGATAGAAAACACCAAATTCATGCTATGTTGATACCAGACATGAGCTATGTTGCTATTTTCACTGATATTGGTCATTAAATAACTGTGAAATTTACAAGAAAATCAACATGTGCTATAAAAGGTGTTTGGCAATATAGATGAAATTATGTTGTAGGCTAGGCAATTATGTGTTCTATATACATTTGTATATATCCATATGATGTATAAAATAATGTATATGATATATTGTTAAATGGCTAGTTTTTTAATTCCTGTAGTTTTAGAGACATGGTTCTAGGTGCTTTACATATATAAACATATTTAATCCTCATAGCCACCCCATGAGATACATAATTTTATTATACTATTTTGCAGATAAGAAGCACACAGAGGTTATGCAACTTGCCCAAGGTTATGCAAATAGCAGATAATAGAGCCTGGCTTCAAACTGGTTTCAGGTAATCTAGCCTCAAGACCCATGCCCTTAATCACTATGCTATACTGTCTTCTAATGGATATGGTCACATGTATATATAATACACATATACAAATTTACAGGCAGTTACATACTACATACTATATACAGCTCTCAAAATATGGGGAGAATAAAGGCATAAAACTGAGCCTTGTATCACTTGTTCCCCCATATTTGAGTTGTCGCCAAAGGCATATATAAATATTATAAATTGGAGAGGGCTTTTTACTTTCTCACAATAGTCAAGAGTCTCTGAAAATTTTTGAGATCATCTCAATTCCACCAATGTATTTGTAGACATTGGGGCAGTGCTAGGAGATATTAGGGGTATACAATATTTGACCTTAGCCTATTTACAAAAGGTTTGTTTTGAATGTATTTGGTCATATATATTAAAAATAGCAAAGACAAGTTACTTGGGAACCCTGAAGAAGAAGGAGAAGAATACTAATAAGCATAAAAACCTGGAGAAAAATTTAGGAGATGCAAGAGACCAAAAATGTCATTTTAATGGTTATAAATTATCCATTTTTATTTTTTTTAAATTAGGGTAGTTTGTCGACCCTCACTCCATCAACAAGAGAGTAATATAAAATGTTGATTTAAGTTTAGCAATTATGGACCCAAACACTGACACCCCTCAAAGGAACCTTAAACTATTCTACACGAATTCTAGATATATGAATGGTTTGTTTATTTCACGTCTATTTTTACCTGTCTCACCAAACACAATGTGCATTTTAAATTTTGGAAGTGAACTTCTCCAAATCAACCAGCTCTGAAAAAAATTATTTTGAGATTTTTCTTCTCTTGCTCCTTCTCTTCCAAAATATGATATAAAGGATTATCTATGGAAAGAGAAATAACTGACAATAATCTTCCTCGGGCATTCTTAATCCTGATAACTCCAGAGATACAGACATCTATTAACTTTCCTGGGTCTGATGTACTTTTTCGGAAAAAACTGAAAAAGATACCCTATACCTAACAGATGCCACACATTAAGCTCTTACTGAAAATAACTTTTAAAGCCTTATTACAGATACATATGTTTTCATTTAAAAACTACTATGAAATTGAGTGTTCTTTTATTTAAACATTCCCCTGTGGTTCTACAAATTAGGAATTGGTAGTACTATATTAGCAACAGAGAGCCAGACCCAACTAAACTGGTTAAAAACCATTGGTAAAACTGCCAAGACTGGTTTTGTTGCTGAAGTTGACTGAAATGGATGACAGCATATGCATTTTTAAAAGAATTCCAATTTTTAAAACTTTCCCATTTGGGTGTGTATTTAGAATAAACTTTATTTTAGCCACAGTTTTGAAAAGGGGAAATAATGTATAAAACCCTGATACTTTACACAATCAAAACCACAATCACATTGCTCTTATTAGTGAAGAGTGTTTATTATTCTGATTGTTAAATTTTTCCCTTCCTGGGATAAAACCAGAAAGAACAAGATTGGTTCTATTCAAATGAAACAACTTGTAGTCCCCATATCTTTCCTCTTAATTTACTGTTTTTCAATTTTACTTCTGTAATTTTAAATAATGAGCCTACAATGTGTATGTATGGGGGGATGTTAGACATACAAAAATTGGATTTTAAAAAATATATAGATTTCTTTCAGGCTTAGCTTTCACAATATGTTCTGTTTTCTCTATTACCACAAATATTTTTATCATAAATGTATACTGGAGGAAGTTTATGTGCAATGAGATACATTGCTTTTTATTTATAAGGAAACAACAGATAATGACTAATATAATTTGCTGATTTAAAACTGGTAATGGAACTAATTATCAAGCAAGAAAATAATATTTTAAGCTTGAGTACCAGAAGAGTTTAAGTATTTGGGTCTATGAACTCATAATGGCCCCTGTCTTTTGTACTCCTTTAAGATTTTTGGTACTATATAACCAATTGCATTGTATAATATGTGAACTATGATGGACAAATGAAAGTTCAACAAAAACTTGTTTAAAAAAAAGAGGGTAGTCAGCATCACTGAAAAAAATGACCTTCTTACTTGAATCTCAGCAAATTCTTTGAAGAGAGCAAATACATTTTCAGTCTCTAGGTAACTGGGACTTCTAACCCCTTTTTTCTCATGACGCTAAAGGACTTAAATTTAGAATTTAATTCATGAGTTGCTTTTTTTTTTAAGAATATGTTAAATTATCGCACTCTAAATTGTTTTGCATGCTCAAAATGGCTGCTTCTCAGATACTTTTGTTCCAGGAGAGAGTCATCAATTGAATCACTCCACCAATGATCAGATTGGTCATGAACCATTTCATTATTTCATCCATCCCTTTGATCATGCAATAAGTCCAGTAATTTTTCAGCTTCATTTGGTTTTTGTTACATAAACAAGTAAATGATCAAGATCTTCTACAATTTAAAAAAAAAAATTGAATCCTGCAGGCAGCTTCTGAATGCTGAGTGTTTCCTGGACATAGCTGGGGCCAATAACACACTTTCCTACCTTTCTATTTTGCAGGAAATTATAACATATAAAGGCTTATAAATTTTTTAATCCAAAAAAAAAATGAAAGAAATAGTGGGATTTATCCAAAACAAGATGAGGGACAAGGGACATAAAAATATAAAAATGGTATTGGACTAGGCAGGGTGGCTTATAACCTGTAATCACAGCACTTTGGTAGGCTGAGGCAAGAGGTTTGCTTGACCCCAGGTGTTCCAGACCAGACTAGGCAACATAGAGAGACCTCATCTCTATGAAAAAATCAAAAAATTATCTGGGCATGGTGGTGCATGTTTGTTGTCCCAGCTACTAAGGCAAAAGGATTGCCTGAGTCCAGAAAGTAGAGACTATGGTGAGTCTTGATCACGCCACTGCACCTCAGGCTAGGCAACAGGGTGAGACCCCAACTCAAAAAAAAAAAAAAAAAGAAAAGAGAAGAAAGTGTTACAGTTTGTAGGAAAAAAATAGCTTTAAGTTAGTTGTTGAATAATATACACAGCTACAAGATCTGAGAATGTTGAATTGGTTGAAAAAAAATGACAAGAAATTATCAAATTAGTGTCAAATAAGGCTATTTTGCCTGGGCTAGGTCTACACAAACAAACCATAACAGGATCTTAATTACAGAGAAAAACAACAAAACTAAACCATTGGAACTAGAACCTACAGAGTAGGAAGAGACAGATGACGGGTGATTGGATAACTTTCTTCACAAATTTTTTGAGATAAAGATACTGACCAGCTATTCTTCAACTTCAAAGAGAATAGAACTAGACATAATACAAAGCCCTGGAGTAGAAGGTAGAAGACCTAGATTTAAATTCCAGTTTACTAAAAATAAAATATCTGGATCTGTGTTACAGCTTTAAATTAAATATGAAAAAATGAGATAAAAGGATAAAAGAACAGAGGAATAAAATGGAGTCATAAAATGTACATCTCACTTTAAAGTTCTATATCCTTCAATAACATTATGTATGGAAGACTTTTTGTACCAGGGACTGTGCTAGAATTGAGCCACATATTTGACTTCAACCTCTGCAATAGCCAAGAAGGAGGGAAAAAATGTCAATTTCCATATTTACAATAGTTTGGAGGAAATCCAATTATTCCTGACATCAAGACCAAATAAAACATTTTCTTGGAGAACTTCTTCTCAAGGGCTCTGAGAATGTTAAGACAAATTTTCTGAACTGTGAAAACAATAATGCATTTCAGAGGATTGTTTCTTATATTCCTGTTGAGAAAAACTCATCTTTGGGTCTCGTATGCTGTTGCAATTCATGCTGGGCCAAGAATGGGCCAAAAATACAATGCCCTGACCACTCTTTACCTATACCATTTCTTAGGGTTATTTTTACAACAAGCAAACTTGAAGGGATGAGATAATGTCTCCCTCCAAAACAAAGAGAAGGTTTATTTACTGCTTACTATAAAAGCATCAGATTCTCTAAGCTCAGCGTTCCTCATCTGCCATATAAACTCACTGTATGCATAACCTCTAACCATTCCTAAGCATGCCAAGTCTTTCTTTCCCTATCAGCAACCCTGTGCCATTCTGGTTGGTTCACTCTTTGGGTGCCAGCTCAATCAAAACTATACATAAGAGATTTAAATTTTAATTCTAGTTTAGCCTCCCAGACTAACTCTTGGGATTGACAAGGTCATAGATAATAAGGACCATGAAAACTTGGTTAAGTACACTGCTCACTAAGCTCCCCAACATGGCCCACATGGGTCAAAATGGCGGGCATGTAAGTTTTATATATATAACATAATGGGACATAATATAAGTTCTGTAAAGATGCATTGTCTCATATATACCTTATCCTTCTAGATAAAATACCTGGGTCTGAGTCAGAGATGATCAGAGAAAGGTGAAGCTATAGAAGCTACTGATGGACATATTGATTTTGTGGCTGTGGAAGGAGAATACCAACTCTGGCACTTGGAGAGGGAAACTCAGATTTCAGAAAGAGAATATCTCTGACCTGGAAAGGTACTAAGTGTTGGGTAGGAAACAACGAATGCTCTCCTTGTCTCCTAGGTCACCACAGCCTGGGAAACAATCATGTGGTCCATCTGAAACAAGAAACTGCAGCCAGCAATCTGACCCACTGCTGGTTCATCATCACCAATCTATATATTATAAATCAGAAAAACTCATGTGGACCTGGGTGACCCAGAACTATTTTGCTGTGCTGGATGTCATCAAGAGAAGCTTCAAACATGAACTCCTTTCAAATATGTACAAACACAGATTGACACAGTCTTGTTTCATTCTGACTGATACAAATTCATATGCTACACCTGATGCCCCAGCATCCTTGTGTTATGTCATGTATAACATCAAGGCTGCAACTACTTGGTGTCACTATTCATGTGGTATACACAAAACAAGGTGTTGGTGATACAAAGCAAATTTTACAACACATTTCTAACTGGAATCACTGGAATTTATATGTAGGAAAAAGTGGGCCATGGAATGTCTCTCCATTATAAGTGAGATTTATTTTATTGGCAACTCCCCATAGTTATTGACAATGATACCAAAGGTCATCTAGGGTGGTAATAGATAATAGACTGAACTTATACTGCACCTTGGCTATCTGAAATAAGACATACTAGTCACACAGGGACTTATTCACAGTTAGCTGAAACTAGGATCTTATGAGACTTGCTTGAGAGCTCTACATACTTTTCTGGTTGGCCTCATCTGACTGCTTAAAGTCTTATTAGTAGAATCCTTTATTCAATGTTATATGAAACAAATTGAACATTATTTGGTCCTAACCTCTGTAAGCCAAATTCATGTGAGTAACCAACAAAGTGATTTACTCTTGTGAAAATTCACAGAAAGCTCAGACTATATAGGGTTGAGAGATGGATTATTAGCAGAAATAGTCCATCAATAGGCTTTTGCATCCCTGCACATCTTGTTGGCCATACCACAAATGCAATGCCCTGATTGCTCTTTGTCCAGGTTGTTACTCAAGGATGTTTGCAAGGAACAACCTTAAAGGATAAGTAATGTCTCCCTTCCAGACAAAAAACAAACTTGCTTCCTGCTTTATATAAAAATGGTGCCTCCTCCAGGCTCAGTGTCTTCCCTGCAGAACATAGGAAGAAAGAGGAACCAATGCAAACATGGTGATGTTCATACTGCTTGTTGAGCCAAGGGTAATAAAGTCCTTTGTCTGACTCAAGAATCTTATGTTTTCTGTGCTAACATCCATGAAACTATGATAGACTTCCATATTGGCTCACAAGGAGGGTAAAATAAAATCTCAATCTCTTAATAAAAGCCATACCAAAAGGTAATCCCACATTGTTTATTCCTAGGGTTCCCCTCCTCTACCTCAGGTACCTCCTGTTTGGCTGGTCCTAGGTACCTTATAAACCCAGAAGTTGTGCTAATTTTTTACTATTGTCATCATCTTTTAAGAAAACCATCCATGAATTATATTTTAAAGGGCCCTGGAAGTGATTTTTCTTTTTTTTTTTTTTTACCCGTTTTAGCTGACCTTGATTGTTTTGGCTCTCAAAAGATAAGGAGGTACTGGTGATTGTCTATCCAACATCTATTTTCCCCTTTCATTAAAGAGAGTCATGATTTTGTTTGGGAAAACCGTAGGTCCAACTAGAACCCTACTTTTCCTAATGTCCCCTGCAGCTGGGAGTGGGCAAGGAGATGTGAACGGGAATCTCTGAGGTGAGCTTCTGTTAAAGCTATTTAAAAGGCAGGAAGACTTATCTGGCACATGTTCTTGTCCTTTCCCTTCCTCCTGCCTGAAACGTGGGCCCGAAGTTAGAAGTTAGAGCAGCTATTTTGTGGATAGGAATAACAAGGGCACACTAAGGATGGCTCAGAAGAAATAAGGAAATTATCTGAATTCTAGAAGCGATTAAGAAGTTTCCCAAGACCCATTGACTTCTCATTATGCGAGACAAAAAAACCCTCTTATTTTTAGGCCACTGTTTTGCTATTTTCTGTTACCTATGACTGCATATAATTCTAAGTTTTATATATAAACTAAACCTTCTTTTCCTTTGGGTCCAGCACCCTCCTCATCTTCTGGAAATTCTTTTCCATTTTTTGTGTGAGCAAGTCCTCCCCCGATTTAGTCATATAGTCCTTTTTCTTCCATGTTCTACCACCTTAAGACACTGATCGGTTGAAGAATGAACATATGATCTAAATTGGTTCAACTGTATAGTTGTTCACCCCCAAGGCAAGGCTGGTGAATAAGTGAACTCACAAAATAAACTGTCCAATCAGAGTCCTTCCTGGTCTTTGTTTGTTTATTTTTATCTGTAGCTAGGGGAAATAGCCCTTTTTTGCCTCAGGCCTCAAGCTGTGAAGACATAAGCCCAGGAGCTACTGTCAGTCATGAATCCAAGTTTATGGAGGCAACCAACCTGGGAGAATGAGTCAGACGCGCATAAAGTGAGGGAGAAAGGTTCTGAGGGCATTTGAGTCCATTATTCCAGCCCAAGAGGTCATGTGAGCTGCCCTAGTTTCTGTTATTCACTTTTCGGTTCTCTTTTTTATTTTGATTCACTCTAGTATCTTTCCACTAGATTTCATGAATTGTATTTGGCCCCAGTTAGTTCAAGTTTCTGTCATATACAAGAGAATAGTAGCCACTCTAAGGGAGAAATGGAAAATGATATGAGAACACATAGAAGGAGTACTAAACTTGGTGAGAGCAAGGAAGTTTTCTGGAAGAAATCCCATCAATGCTGGGAGATAGAGAATGAGTAGGTGTGGGCCAAAGAAAGAGTAGAAACAAGAGAATATGGTTCAGCTCCAAAGCCATGGACCCAAGTGCTAGCATGAACATGATCTGTTCATTGGAAGAGGTACAAAGAGAACTTGGAGCAGTGGGGAGTAGCTAAGGGGCAAACAGGAGAGTAAGGCTAGATATATTTAAAGAAGTTTCTTCATCCTGAAGGTGTAAACAGAAAAGGAAAAGATGAGATTTGTATTTCAGAGGATCGTTCTGTCTACAATGTGAGAATCGGTACAGAAGACTGAAGGTAGGGCCCTGGAAGAAGCCTGCTACAGATATACACAGAGAAACCCTGGTGACCTGGACTATGGTACTATGACCATTCTGATCCTCCAAGAAGCACACACCAAGGTGAAATTAGACAGCCAAGAGATTTGTTGGGAGAAATTCCTATAAAGGATGAGAGAACAGAGATAGGCTGTGGTGCGGTCTGATACCCAAGAAAGGACAGGGGGAAGGAAGCAGGATTGGGTAGGAAGGGCTCAGATAGCACTGTGGCTCTGAGAAAGTCTCAGTCTGGTAGAGAGTTACCCCAAATAAAGATTGCCCATAGAAGATTCCTGTGCTGGGAACAGAAGACCTAGCTCTAGTGCCCCCACCACCACATTCAGTTATTGTTTGGAAGCAATCCAGAGAGAGCTTAGGCTCTGCAGGGATGCCAAGGTGGATCAGCAATTTCTACAGCAGGAGATGGTCAGCTGACTATTCTCTTTGTAACAGGTTCTCCCAATAACTGCCACACTGGAGGACAGGAAAATAGAGAAAAGCAGACAGATGTAAGACAGATTTAGGCAATTGGTTGATCAGGACTTGATTGAATGAAGGAGGCATTTGTACATGAATAACTGATGTTATTCATTAATGATTTTTGAGCAAAAATTTTCTAGTTTCCTTGGCTAAGCGATTAGAACAAACTACCTAAAGATCAGCATAGAGATATTTAACAGTTACTACTCTTAAGCTTATTCATATCCAGACCTGGAATTGATGTCACAAGGAGAAATATTTGGGAGCTCCTACCGTTTGCCAGCTATCATTCTAGGTGCTCGGGATTCAGTGACAAAAAAAGATGAGGTCCTTATTCTCAGAAATCAGGAATTCTACAGGAGCAAGACAGATGCAATGGAAGTAAATTACAATGACCAAAAAGATCAGAGAAGGCTAAGTGCTTTAAAGAAAACAAAAGCATGTACGATGATCATGACTCACTGGTGGGTATTACTTTAAATCAATAATTATTTTAATTTAGGAAATAACTTTCTCAAATGATGACTAATGTTATTTTTCTCTTCTTCTTCAAAGTCAGTTCTATGCTTTCTGGAGTACCCTACATCCAGCAATCTCTCCACACACTTGGTACCAGAGATTAGGAGCCAATTTGTCTCTTCCTCTTTGGAATGAGAATTCTAGAGACACAAAATGCAAAATCCTCCCTACATCCCACCAGGAAACTTCAGATCCTCATGTAAAAAATGATTCCTAGAAGACTGCTTTGATAAGCATATGCATTTGGGTGTATCAGGATTAGCTGCTTGCCCTTCCTTGTTCACCCTTTGTTATAAAGATTAGAGATGATGGCTACAAAAGTACTTTGTAAACTTCAAAGATGATTATATCAAGTGCTATTGAATTATAATAACAATCTGTCAAAATTAAAGATGCTATACACTCAGAAATGACAATAAGGTTATAGAATTTCGTTCTTGGGTATACTAAAGGAAAGCTTAGAAAACTATCAGTTTTTGATAGATTATTAGATTGGAACATACTAGGAGCTGGACTAGACAAACCTTTACTGTCCTATTGAGTGTCCTACTAACAGCATGAAAGCATTAAACACCAAAACACTTATATGTATATGAAAATGTATAACAATTTCAAGAGAAAGGAAATGATATCACTTTTAAAAAATGAAAGACTCAAAGAATGGAATGTAACCAAAATGTACCAACTTATGTCACAGAGAACTGGATTTCTTCTCTCTCCCACATATAAATGCAGAAAACATGCCTATTGAAAGTTCATGTAAAGGCTTTTTAAAATTCAGGCATCCTTTAAAGTTGAATTTCTTTAAATGTGCCCGGTTTGCACTGGTGTTCATCATCATTCAGTGCCACGGTTTTTAGGAGAGAATGTTCCCTAAGGCCATTGTCAGAACTTCCAGCCTTGGCCCCTGCTGTAAATGGAGTTTTAGAAATGAGCTTCTGGTTATGCAGCTTTGAATCATGCAAAACCTTCCTTGAAATTGTTCACCCTGTCATCCTTCCACCATCAGTACTCCAATATAATATAATGTAATACTAGCAAAATCGAGATGATTACTTTCTAGAAAATTAAAATTAAATAAACCAGTTGAAAAATTTAAGACTACAACACATCTATCTTAATTGAAGACTAATAAGCTTCTTTTCTTAATTTCAAATTTTTGCAAAAGATGAGCAAAGGATACCTTAATGCCTTTCTCCAGGGGCCACTTTCCTGTTGAATGGATCTGAAGCAATTGTCTATGCTGCATTATGCTGCCGGTGTGTGGGAGGAGAAAGGAGACTTTAGAGGAACTAATTCAGTGAACTGTGGCCCTGGCACACAATTAGGATGATGGCACTTTGTCTGGCCAAGTTCCAATGTGGTCAAGTTCATGGCTCCTACAGCTCAGCTACCAGCTGCAGGTCAAAGGGCAGAACATGCTAAAACAAAGAATCTGGAAGTAAGAAGTTAATTTCGTAAAAGAAATTTTGACTTCATTTTCTCTATTTGAAGAGTGAGATTAACAATACAAGTGTAATAAGAAGTTAGCATTCATTGAGAACAGTTTTTTGTGTGCCAGGTATTTACTGTGCTAAGTTTTTGTATACATTGTCTCATTTAATTTCCACTATAATCCTAAAAGACAAGTACTATTAATACTCTCTATTACCAATGAGAAAACTGGTGCACAAAGAGGATAAGTAACTTTCTCAAGATCACAGAACTCAAATCTGCCTCATAGAAATGCTGGGAATGCAAACACAACAACAAATCTCAGTGGTATACATTGATGTGCAAGAAAATGAAACCAAATGTGTGAAGAAAATTTTAAATTAGTATCATACATTTGTAAAGCTTTTTGAATTTGCTATTATAAATAAGCAAAAAATTTTATTCTAAATACAGTAATATATATAATTCCAAATGGATTTCTAGTTTCAGCTCTGACATGTAGAAAGATTAGAAGTCATCATTCCAAAATTCAATGACTTTTTCTTAGACCCATCAGAGAACTAAAGTCTCAGGACAAACCGTTACTCTAAAATCTGGAGAGGCAGGCACATCCAGAGAGTCACAGTCAAGATTTACTTATCTGAATCAGAAGAAACTGGAGCCATACATTTGTAGGAACACTTAAATGGTGATTTTGATGAATTGCTGGACATCGTATGTGAACTAGTATAAGAGTGAGAAATTCCTGTATTAAATAGCACCTCCCCCCGCTTCGGTGGACTTGTATCCAGGAACCCCACCAGGTTCTCATGATGAAGATGATATCCTTCTCACTCTGGCAAGAGGAATAAATAAGTAACCATTGTGAAATCGTACACTCGGAGCCTTCTCCATAACAAAAGTCTATTCTTCAAGCAAAAAGAATTTACCAAAACTTTATTCCCCAGGGAGAAGGGTGTTCCTCTCACTGCAACTCCCTCTAGCCTTCTCCTCTCACCTGTCTCACCCAAGAGAAGGAAAACAGTCAACAGGCTTCAAGAAAACATTTGGAGAATTCTATCTTCAGGGAAAGGAATAGGGAGCCAGGGGGAAACATGTGGGGGGAGCAGAGGGGGAGAAATGTTTGTGAAGATCTCAGCCCCAAGACACAGGCCCACTGAAAAACTGAGATTTCATCACATTATAGTGTTAGCCCCTCTTCTCACACTTTACCAGTACCATAATAGGGTTCTAGTATAACAGTGGATTTTAGCTAAAGAACTGTAAGACACAGACTCTGTCTGAGAAGGAGTATTTAGAAAAGCCCAAAGTCAGGAGGGGAAACAAACACAAGAACACTAGAGAAATTTAAAATCTCAGCCAAGTACAGATACAGCAAACTTAAACCCAACCCAATCCCTAGCCACATTAATATAAATCTTCAGAGTAAATCCCTATTTATCTCAGTTCCTAATATCTGATACAAACTGTCCAGCTTTCAACAAAAAATTACAAGGCATACCAAAATAACTCAAATAAGACAAAAATCAAAAACCAAAAAACAAAACAAAAAAAACCCTGCAAGAGTAACCTCTGAAAAGCAATTATCAGAATCAGACTTGGATATTAGAGTTGTTGGAATTATTAGATGAAAATTAAAATAAATGTGATTAATATTTTAAGGGCTGTAATGGGAAAATAGACAACATGAAAGAACAGACAGGTAATGTAAGAGAAAGGTAGAAACTATAAGAAAGAATCAAAGGAGGTGATAGGAATCAAATGCACTGTAACAGAAATGAAGAATGTCTCTGATGAGCTCATCAGTGACTGGACGTGGCTTAGAAAAGAATCAGTGAGCTTGAAGACAGGTAACAGAAACTTCCCAAACTGAAATTCAAATTTTTAAAAAATGGAAAAATGGAACATAACATCCAAAAACTTGAGATCATTTCAAAGATGTAACAATAAAGTAAGCTAGAAGAAAATGTTGTTGTTATTATTGTTGTTATTATTATTATTTTTTAGTTGGAGTCTCACTCTGTCGCCCAGACTGGAGTACAGTGGCCGCTCCCGGCCACCGCAGCCTCGACATGCTGGGCTCCCGCGATCCTTCCGCCTCAGCCTTCCCAGTAGCCGGAATTACAGGCGTGCGCTACCACGCCCGGCTGATTTTTTTATTTATTGTGGAGATGAGGTCTCGCCAAGTTGCCCAGGCAGGTCTCGAACCCACGGGCTCAGGCAATCCACTCACCTCAGCCTCCCAAAGGCGTGAGATTATAGGCTAAGCCACCGAGCCCGGCTATTATTATTTTTGCGTCAGAGTCTCACTCTGTCACTCAGGCTGGAGTGCAGTGGCACGGTCGAGGCCATCACAGCTTTAATCTGCTGGGTTGAGGCAATCCTTCCGCCTCAGCCTTCCAAGTAGCTGGAACTACAGGTGCATGCTACCATGCCCAGCTAATGTTTTGATTTATTGTAGAGATGAGGTCTTGCCAAGTTGCCCAGGTTGGTCTTGAATCCCTGAACTCAGGGAATCTTCTCGCCTCAGCCTCCCAAAGTGCTGGAATTACAGGCTTGTGCCACTGCGCCTGGCTGAAAGAAAATATTATTAAGAAAATTAAGCTGGGTGTGGTGGTCCCAGAACTCGGGGATCTTGAAACCAGCTGGGGCAACATAGCAAGACCTCATCTTTACAAAAGAAAAAAGGAAGAAAGAAAAAAAATCAGCCTGGCTGGTGGCACATGCCTGTGGGCTCAGCTACTGGGGAGCTTCAGGAGGCTGAGGTGGGAAGGGTCACTTGAACCCGGGAGTTTGAGGCTGCAGTGAGCTATGAACACACCACTGCACTCCAGACTAGGCAACAGAGCTAGACCCTGTCTCAAAAAATAAAATAAATAAAAGCAAAGAAAGAAAGAAAATCATAAGGATGAGAAAATATATTTACTATTTATTAATTGGAAGTGGATCATCATATAAAGCTTCATCTGAGGAGGAGGGAGAATAAGAGGGATTCATCTTGCTGTCTCAGGGGTGGAACAGGCAGAATAAAATCTGCATGTAAGTGGACCTGTGCAGTCCAAGTGTGCGTTGTTCAAGGGTCAACTGCATATCAATAATTCCTTAAATGTAAATGGTCTAAATACATCAATTAAAAGGTATTGTTGTGAGAGTGTATTATCTACAAGAAACTCACTTTAAGTCTCAAAAGTAAAGAGATGAAAAAAGATATATCATGCTAAAACTAATCAAAAGAAAGCTGAATTATCTATATTCATTTCAGACAGAGTCAACTCCAGAACAAGCAAAATTATGAGGAATAAGTTACCACATCATGATAAAATGTCCTATTCTCCAAAAAGACAACAATCCTAAATTTGCAAGTATTAACCACAAGACTGACAAAATATATGAGACAAAACTAATAGAACTGAAAAATGAATTAGACAAATCTCCTGTTATGGGTGGAGACTTCACCATTCCTTTGTCAGTAATTGACAGATCCAGTAAAAAAAAAAAAAAATCCAATGTGTAGATGACCTAAGTACATGATTAATCACCTTGATCTAACTGGCATTTATAGAATACTCCATCCAACAGTGGAATATGCATTCATCCCAAACTCATATAGAGCATTCACCAAGGAAGAGCACATTTTGATCATAAAATACATCTCAACAAATTTAAAAGTAAAAGTTATACAAAGTATGTTCTGAAATCACAATTTTTTGGTCTCTTGCTTATTTCTTTCTTTTTCTTTCTTTTTTTTTTTTTGAGTTGGAGTCACTCTGTCACCCAGACTGGAGTGCAGTGGCCGCTCCCAACTACTGCAGCCTCGACCAACTGGGCTCCGGCGATCCTTTCGCCTCAGCCTTCCAAGAAGCTGGAATTACAGGCGCGCTTCCACACCCAGCTAATTTTTTTGATTTATTGTAGAGATGAGGTCTCGCCAAGTTGCCCAGGCGGGTCTCGAACCTGTGGGCTCAGGCAATCCACTCACCTCAGCCTCCCAAGGCGGGGATTACAGGCTGAGCCCCCGAGCCCGGCTTGCTTATTTCTTTATTAGTTATTTAATATTTTGCTAAGTTCCCAATTTTTCTCATTTATTTTTATTATTTATTTAGTTTTGAATTTTAATACCTTTGTGGTACAAGTGGATTTGAGTTACATGAGTAAATAGCGTAGTGGTAAAGTCTGGACTTTTAGTGTACCTGCCACCTGGAGACAGTACATTGTACCTGATAGACAACCCTTCCTCCTCCTCACTGCTGAGTCTTTAAAGTCCATTATGTCATGTCTATATATCTTTTGTGGACCCATAGTTTAGCTCCCACTTGTAATTGAGAACATGCGGTATTTGGTTTTCTGTCCTTGAATTACTCTTTGAATAATGGCCTCCAGTTCTACCCAAGT
Organism: Cephalopachus bancanus; assembly: GCA_027257055.1. Lineage (NCBI taxonomy): Eukaryota > Metazoa > Chordata > Mammalia > Primates > Tarsiidae > Cephalopachus > Cephalopachus bancanus. The sequence goes on along the minus strand of JAPVLO010000009.1, from coordinate 6,368,125 downwards.
TGCTGCAGGTTGCAAGTTGAACATTATTTTGTTCTTTTTTGTAGCTGAGTAGTCTATGTCAGTTCACAATTTCATTAAAGTAGAAATCAATAAGAGGAAAGATACTTGAAAAATTCCCAAATTTGAAATATAAATATGAAAATGCTCACTTCTAAATAATCCATGGGTTAAAAAAGTTTCAAGAGAAACTAAAAAAAATTTTGAACTAAATGAAAACTGAAATTACAACTTATTAAAGTTTGAGGAATTCACCAAAAGAAGTACTTGAAAGGAAATTTGTGGCACTAAATGCATATATTATAAAAAAAGAAAAATCTAAAAATCATACTTCAACTTACCTTAGAAAATTAGAGAGGAGAAAAGTAAGCCTAAAACAAGCAGAAAAAATAATGTAAGATCAGAAAACAATAAAACGAAAAACAAAAGAGGATAATAAAGCTATACTATAACCAACCTAATACCCATAAATTGGATAACTTATATGAAATGAACAAATTCCTTGAAAGATACAAACTGCCAAAACACAAACCAAGAGACATAAGCGTTCGAAACCAGCCGGGGCAACACAGTGAGACCTCATCTCTACAATAAATCAAAAAATAAACCGGACATGGTAGCACACACCTGTAGTTCCAGCTACTTGGAAGGCTGAGGCGGAAGAATCACCTAAGCCCGGCAGGTGGAGGTTGCGGTGGCTGTGCGTGTGCCATTGCACTCCAGCCTGGGTGACAGAGTGAGACTGCAACTCAAATAAATAAACAAACAAACAAACAAACAAACAAATAAAAACATTTTCTTTCTTCTAGTTTACTTTATTGTATAGTATATGATATATATATATAACTTATAAAATATGTTTAATAGACTTTTTATATTATCAGTAAGGCTTCTGGGCAGTGATAGACTATTAGGAAAGTTTTGGAAGATTCAAAAGTTATACGAAAATTTTTAACTGCTCATGGATGGGCGAGGTGCTCCAATCCCTATATCGTTCAAGGGTCAACTGTAATTGGAGTCACAACTAGCATATATGTAACTGTTTCCTCTTTGTTGCAGTTTTTTTTTTCTTTTTTCCTCTTCTTTTCCTGAATTCTCTGGTTTAATTGAGCATTTTATGATTCCATTTTATCTTCTCTCTTAATGTATCAATCATACTGTTTATTTTAAGTTGTAGTTTTACCTAGAGTTTAAGATATATGTTTTAAAATAATCTAAGTCCATCTCAGACAACACTGTTCCACTTCAAATGAAGTGAAAGTTTCTTTTAAAAGAACGACAGGGAGGACTGACACATTGAGGCTGATGGGGCAAGGAAGGGGTGCAAAAGAATCGAAATCACCTGGCATCATAGCACTAAAGAATGGGACAACAGGTGTACAGGATTCGTTACCTTCTTCTCCAAAAGTATAATCCTTGCACTCAAGAAATAAAGATATGTATATATATATTTGCATTGACTTGTGTATACATACATATACAGGTATGCATATGTGCGTATCTATGCAGGGTTGTGGATAGCATGCATATTGTGGCTATTCAGCCTCTACAGTTGCATAGAAATCCATGCTTAGAAGGATCCCACACTTGTTTTAAGTCTGTGCTGTAACAGTATTCAAATTCTTAGTAATATTTGAACATAGGGCACACGTTTTAATCTTGCACTGGTACTGGCATATACATAAGTATAAGTATGTGAACACCACTTTGCCACGATCGTCTTCAGAAAATAACAGAGAGAACACCTCTTAACTCATTCTGAGGTCAGCAGCACCATAATACTAAAATCAGGTAAATACATTACAAGAAAAAAAATTAGACAACTGTCTGACGTGAACAAAGAAAAAAATCCTCAATAAAATATAAGGAAATAAAATCCAACAATGTACTTAAAAAATGGTATTCCATGTCTATGTAGGATTTATTCCAGGTATAGAGTCTAGTTCAACACTCAAAACTCAATGTAACCTGTTATATCAACAGGCTGTAAAAATATATGACTTTATCAATTAATGTAGAAATATATCTCACAGAATCCATAGCTAAAACAGATCACAGTGTGGAAAACACTTTACGTGTTTTGAAATCATAAACTTAGTTTTAGTCCTCTTAATCAAAAGTGAATAGTGAGCCGGGCTCGGTGGCTCAGCCTGTAATCCCGCGCCTTTGGGAGGCTGAGGTGAGTGATTGCCTGAGCCCGCCGTTTGAGACCTGCCTGGGCAGGCGAGACCTCATCTCTACAATAAATCAAAAAATCAGCCGGGCGTGGTAGCGCGTGCCTGTAATTCTGGCTACTTGGAAGGCTGAGGTGGAAGGATCGCTGGAGGCCAGCAGGTCGAGGCTGCGGTGGCCAGGAGCGGCCACTGCACTCCAGTCTGGGCGACAGAGTGAGACTCCAACTCAAATTAAAAAAAAAAAAAAAATGAATAGTGAGTTTATTTTCAGTTATCACATGACTGACTTTTGAAATTAACATGGACTATATAATGTTTACTAAATAAATGCTAAAACTTTAATTTCTTCTATTTTTATTATAAAATTGTATTTTATCTTTTGTTCTTTAGTATGTGGAGGTATACAACCTCTTTCAGAATCTGATAAAAGCTATAAGCCCTCTTCCACAGAAAATGAAAATATAAAAAAGTTCTTATATGATTTCACAGGGTTCTAATTTGCTGTTATTACAAGACCTTAGATCAATGATTACATCTCTTATTATTGTATCTCATTTTTATTCAGGACAAAAATCACAAGATCTTACCATTTTACTGAGACTCTGATTTTTTTAAGGAATCATGCTTTCAAGAGCCGTAAAATTTTTGTAATTAATTTGGGATTTTACCCCATAGCTTGGTCAAGATTGAAATGGAAGAAAGGAAACTTGGAAGAAGATAACTCTACAATAACTAAAAAGTTTATCAGAATTATATATTTATATAAGGGAACAAATATTAAGAGTCTTGGTGTTAAATCCATGCATATATTCATTCATTCATCCTACTTATGCTATTACATTTTTATTTTTTAGAGATAGAATGGCATTCCATCACCCAGGATGAAGTACAGTACTGCAATCATAGCTCCCTGCCGTCTCTAACTCCAGGCTCAAGCAACCCTTCTTTCTCGGCCTCCCAAAGTGCTAGGATTACAGGCATGAGCTACCACACCCAGCCAAATGCTATTACTAGTACTAGACCACTTTGAACCTGTTTTGGGATAGGCACATATATTTCTGTTGTATCTGAATAGACTATCTCATTAATTATACTAATTAATCTCTCCTCAAAACCTCATTAATCATGCTTACTTTGAGTATCCATGAGGTACTAGTTTCAGGACCCCTGGAGATACAAAAATCCCTGGATGCTCAATTCCCTTATATAAAATGACTTGTATCTGCATATAGCCTATGAACACCCTCCTGTATACTTTAAACCATCTCTACGTTACTTATAATGCCTACTACAATATGATGCTGTTATGTAAATAGTTGTTATACTGAATTGTTTAGGGAATAATGACAATAAATCTTGTACATGTTCAGTATAGATGCAACCATCCATTGCATACCCAAATATTTTGGTTGGCTAAACACAGTAATATGAAACCCATAGATAGGGAAGACTGACTGCCCTATTAGGAATCTACGTATGTCCTATGTATGAAGATCGCTAATGGAGATCTAATGGAAAAGTGGAACAGGAGTGAATATGAATTGCAAAATCTCATGTATGTAAAAAAAGAGCAATATACCAATATAATCATCTATATTGATTAAAAAATAGTCAGAAGACTGCACATCAGTATTTACTACTGGTGTTATTCAAAATATAAAATAAGAAAGCAAAAACAATAAATAATGAGGCATCTATATTATAGAAAAACATGGAGAAGGAAAGAAATGGAGAAGAAATGCTTAATTAGACAAATAATAAGGTCCCTTTCACATTTGAGATTACACATGCATGCACACAAACTTATACCTATGTATATGCAAGTCCCAGTGCAAGATTAAAATGTGTGCTTTACGTTAAAATATTACTAAGAATTTGAATACTGTTACAGCATAGAATTAAAACAAGTGTGAGACCCTTCTAAGCATGGATTTCTATGCAACTGTACAGGTTGCATATCCACAATATGCATGCTATTGACAGTCCTACATCCTGCATATACACACACATATGCATACCTGATTACACATGCATGCACAAGTATATACAAATGTATATATGTGTGTATGTGTATGTGTGTAGTATACATATATGTATTTCTTGAGTGCAAGGATTATACCTTTGGAGAAGAAGGTATTGAATATTGTAAACCTGTAGTCCCTTTCTTTAGTGCTATGATGCCGAGTGATTCAATTCTTTTGCACCCCTTCCTTACTCCGTCAGCCTCAATGAGTCAGTCTCCCTGTCTTCTGATCCAGGACACCTCTTCCTATTGCTCGTAACTCATCTTTGAGAGCTCTACCTCCTCCGTGTAGTTCTCTTTATGTTTTAATAGCCCACATCAGAGGCAATGATTTTTTAAAAAAGGACTCTAAGTTAATTAATGGGATGAAAATTATATGTGAGGAGCTTGTCATAAGATTGAAATGAAGACCTATATATTTACCCTTTCTCTTCTGCATTTTCCCAAGGTAACATTGCTACTTCGGAGAAATGAAAATTTTCTAGACACTTAATAGTCTATAACTATACTACAGGCCTAGCCGGCAGAGTGAGAATAATTCTTAAGGCTTCTTCATAGCTTCTATATTAACTTGAGTGATAATAAATAAACACAAAAATGTCTAGTTCTGAAGCAACAGAGAATATTGAGAAAGGACCTGATGCAAAGGTTGTCCAGATCAAACATAAGCTTTGCTACAAACGAGTTCCCACTGCCAGGGTTTGAAGATCCCAAATCTTAAAATGAAGCAAAAGTATCATCTATTAAATAATTACTCTCTGCTAATCACTGTACATGCATTTTCTCATTTAATCTTCCCAATAATCCTGAGTTTATTTTATTATTATTTTTATTTTAATGATGATGAAACTGAGGAACAATTCCATATTTTGTCAGTTCCACATAGACTCTGTTGAATCCAATTGGTTTGACTTCAGAGAATGCAAATTTCCTGGCTGTATTCTGCTATCTCCCAGGCCTTAAATGTTATCTAATACATTTATCCTTCTAATATTGAGTTCCTTAACATCTAACCCAGTGGTTTTCCAGTCTATCCTCGAATTTCCCCATAGGGGAACTCCTGTAAATGAACCCATTCTAAGTTAAGACAGACAGTATGTCTTTATAATGAGCCAATATCTAGTTTCTTGTAACGTCAGTTTATTAGTTCTAGTTCTACCATTCATAAGAGTGTGTGTGTGTGTGTGTGTGTGTGTGTGTGTGTGTGTGTGTGTGTGTGTGTGTGTCTATTTAACAGTCTTTCAGATATTTGGTGAATAAATTGAAGTTAACTCTCATTGTCTAAGAATCTTCTCTTCTCTAGGCCAATATTTCAGATCAACTCATGGAAAATTGTTTTTAATTTCCTCACCCATAGATTATTCCCTTTTAAATGTAGTCTAGTTTGTCTATGTTTCCCAGGTCCTCAGAGCTGAATATAACAAACTAGGATTGCTCCACCAGCTACTGGAGCAGGACAATCGCTTCTCTCATTCAAATCATGATAGGTCTATTACCACATTCAAAAGGAGCATTAGCTTTCTCAGCAGTTGCATAATACTGCTGGTTTTTACCGAAATGAAAATCCATAAATGTTTGTTATACAGATGCCAATAAGCTATGCTTCCCTCAGACTACAGAAATACAGGTGTGTGTGTGTGTGTGTGTGTGTGTGTGTGTGTGTGTGTGTGTGTGTGTGTCTCATTCTCTGTTGCCTAGACTGGAATGCCGTGACACAATCATGACTCCCCGCAGCCTCAACCTCCTGGGTTTAGGTGATCTTCCCACCTCAGCCTCCTGAGTAGCTGGGACTAGAGGTGCACACCACCATGCCCAGCTAAGTTTTTGTAGAGGCAAGATCTCACTATGTTGCGTTGGCTGGTCTTGAACTCCTGGGTTCAAGCGCTCCTCCTGCTTTGGCCTTCCAAAGTACTGGGATTACAAGTGTGAGCCACCATGCCCAGTCTTCAAATGCAAATTTGATGAGCATTGTTTCATATTTTCCTCTAAGTCTCTAACATAATTTATAAACTGAGCAAGATACATTCCTTTGGCTTGCCTCTTTAGACCATCTTCTAGGTTGTCATAACTATTTTAATCCTAGTTTGGATTTACAACTAATAATCTATAAAAATACAAGGGCATGTAGCCCATACTTCTTCATTTGATCTAATGTCATTATGAAAGTCGAGCAGAAGCAGAGGAAGAAATGGTGGTTTCTTTTTGGGAAGTGCTCCCCTGACAAGACAGCTGATTTATAGGTTTTCAAGTCAGGACAGTTGAGCAGCCCTCCTGCAGTTCCCTAGAAAAGTAGATTTTCTCTCTTTGAAGTTGAATTGAAAACAAACGTGGGGAATCCGATCAGATTTTCTTTGTTCTTCATTAGTTTAGGAAACAAAACAATTAACTTTCTTCAGTGAACCACCACCCTACCTCTTCCCCACACATATAGAATCTGTTAAGAATCAGAGTCATAAGTCAGGTTTATTTTCAGTATATTCTAAATTTTTTTTAAATTTCATTCCATTTACCTGTGTGGTATGAGCAGTAAGCCACTGAACTCGGTAGGGAACTAGATCAGGGAAGCAAGTTCTTGGCTTACAAAAGGACTCATCAAGCCATGGCATAGGATTCTGGGCAAATGTCACAGAATTTTAAAGATTAATTAAAAGTGTTACTTATATGCCTGCTTTCTGGTTGGCTAATGCCTCCACACTTCCTGTAGGAAGGAAAAAGAAGTCTTCTAGGCCATGTAACTCCAATGATGTGACAGTGGGTATTCTATATCCTAGACTAAGTATTTAGAAAGAAAAACTATGGAACAATTCAGAATACGCTACTCTACAATCAACAATTCAGAATACACTACCCTACAAGCAAATACAAATTATTTGACTTAAATTTGAAAAAAATTGTCCTTACATCTTCAATTGTCATGATATAGAATATTAATTTTACTTTTAAAAGGCTTTTATTTTAAGCCCATGTTCCTTCTTTAGAACTTATCATTGCCGTACCATCCCAATGATTAGTGGAGGATTGTTTTTTCTCTTGGGGTGTGTGTGTGTGGCAGGTGTGCTCGCCTGCATGCACATCCATGTGCACTCTCATGGCTTCCTGTCTGTAGCCCTGTCTACTTCCCTTACTCTAGATGACACTTCTTTCCGGGTAATTTTTGGGCAGTTTCTCCAGCTAGGCTATCCTGAGAAGAGCATGTGGAAATGTAAAACTTTTTCTGTGCTCCTAGGGTAACTGGTGACATCAGCACCACAGGCAGCAGCAACACTTGGGCATATCGGAGGGGGGAAGAGGGTAGGGTCTGTTATTCACACCTCCTCAATCTTCCTTCTATTACTTCATCTTCTGCTTTTTTCTACTCCGCTTCTCATCAATTTTTCATTCTTGCCCTTTTCTTTTTTCTTTCATTTCTTTTTTTTGCAGTTAAAAAAATACTAGCTTCTTCTGTCTCTGCCTATCTTTAAATTTTTTCTTTCTTTTCTTTTCTTTTTTTTTTTTTTTTTGAGTCAGAGTCTCACTCTGTCACCCAGGCTGGAGTGCAGTGACACACTCATGGCCACCGCTGCCTCGACCTGCTAGGCTCAGGTGATCCTTATACTTCAGCCTTCCAAGTAGCTAGAACTACAGGCGTGTGCCACCATGCCTGGCTAATTTTTTTTAATTGTAGAGAAGCGATATCGCCACGTTGCCCAAGCTGGTCTCGAACCTGTGGGCTCAGGCAATCCTCTTGCCTCAGCCTCTCAAAGTGCTGGGATTACAGGCGTGAGCCACCACACCCAGCTCAACTTTCTTATTTCTCACCTCACCTTCCTATCTCTGTCTTCAGACAACTTTCTTCACAAATCTGTAGTACCCCCTTCCTCTGTGGAGTCTTCAGGCTCTCGCATTCACCCATTCCTTTTAATCACTGCATTTTGTTCATCTGCTCATCTTCATTCACTGGATCTTTGGTTCACAAAAGTCTTTTTTTCCCTTCTATTCTCATTTTATGCAGTTCATTAGTTCAGGGAAAAACCAGTTCCCAAACAAGAAAATGAGTTTATTCTTGGATGAAATTTCAGAAATTGATATTCCATACACTGGAAGCTTTGACAAAGCCATAATGGATACCCACCACCAAGGGCTTCCAGATTCAGCAAAACAAAACAAAAATACTCTTTCATACACACATATAGTTCAAATTAAATGTCAACTTCTGATTTTAAAAAAGAGTAATTTTTGTTTAGTGTATGTCCCATCAACATTTTTATATTAAAATTTTATTTTATTTATCTGAAATTCAAATCTAACTGTATTTTCTATATTTTGTTTGGCACTAATACTACCACTACTACATTTGGCCATATTCTCGATTAATAAATACATACTGAGTCCACACTGTACACCAAATAGCATAGTAGACAATGTGAAAGATTCACATGTGTATAAAATCAATGTTGCTCTCAAAGAATTCACAATGCAAAGGATTAAGAATTTTTGAGAAAGTAAAGAATTAGAAAACAATCCAAAATAGCATATCATTAAATGTTTAGCTAATTTTAATTGCATGTTTAATATAAGTTCAGTTATTGACCTGGTTGGAACAGCTCAGAAATTGCTCCTAGAGGGGAGGATGTGATCTGGACTTAATGGGCAACGCCCATGCTCCAGAGGGGAGCAACCAACGGCCCCCAGGAATCCCTCTGTACTTTCCTGCTCCTGCCTTCTGTTGCTACTCCTTTCTCCAGAAACAATCTCACCTGGGCTTTCATGCCATATACCTCTTGGAGATTCTTCCTCTTTAAAGATCCTATAGCATTCTCAGTCTATAAGTGTTGACCATACGCTGAGTATGTGTTGACTGTACTCTGTATTGTTGTTCTGACTAATTTTGAACATAACTCCTCAGGGATTATCCGCTTTTTTGATTGAAAACGCTATGTCTCTAAGCGAACCTTGAACAATTATCATAATACTATAAGAAAGGGATTGGCAGTAGTGGGAAACTGTCAGGGAAGGGGGGTGGGATTGCCAGTTGAGGGAAACTGCCAGGGGAGGGAGGGACATACCTCATCAACAAGGGTACCTACATAATGAACATTTGTATACCTAACCTGAATTGTACCCCATATCTTTAAATAAAATAAAATAAAACATTTTAAGCCAAAAAAAAAAGAAAACGCTTTGTCTCTACAGAGTTAGTACTCCACATACTTTGATGAAATGAATGAGTTAATAAATTCTGGAACTATTTATGAATCTTTGATGATTGTCCTTTCATCTCATTAATTCACACACACACACACACACACACACACACAGATCGACATAACCACATCTACCAATTACTTTCACCATTAGACTTCTTACAAGCAGAGTTGGACACTTTTTCCTCTGTGTACCCATAGCTCCCAATGTCTTTAATACATGCAGAATGTGCTATTGCATTGCAATTATTTGGATACATATTAATCCCTTCCATTGGCCTTGTTGCTCTTTGTAGTCACTGCTTTTTTCAGTAAGTGTTGAAAAATAGAGTGGGGACAGACTCTCTAGGAATAAAAAAAGGATTTTTTTCACTAAGTTTGTTTTTATGTTGATTAAAGTAAATTGTGTCCTATAAATTAATAACTACCTATAATATATATAGAAGATCCTATTTATAGTAAAGTAAATTATAGATGGTGCATATTTCATTGTGAAATAGACTGAATTCTTTTTAGATGCATGTAATTTAACTTCCTAGTTATTATAAAACCTACATTTGAGATGTGACCTCTCACTATAATTTCTTTTAATATATAGGACATAAATATGTTGCCCAGTTTTTTAATAACTATATTTGTATAGTAATATTACAAGAACAGAAAGGTTATTTATAGGCTTTGGGTTTGTTTGGAATTATTGTTTGTAAATATTTGTTCATGTCTATAACAAAAATTTTTCCATGATGCTATAAGTCCCCTCTACAAGCCTTTGTTAGCTTTATTTGGAAGATCTCCAGGCAGCACAAATTACCAAGAAACAATATAGGGCTTCAAAAGCATGTTTATTTGCACTGCAATATGAAATTCACTATCACACATAGATATTTTCAGGCCTTTACTCTCACTTATACAATAGGAGGCTTTTCTGTAAAATGTAATGATTTGCCATGATTTTCTTCTCTTGCCCCCAAAAACATTTAATACTATGGCTTCTAGGGGTCGAAAGCAAGAAGGGAAACCTATTCAGGTATGATTAATTCCTTATGCAGTGCAGTGTTGCTCAACCCAGAGCTGCAAGTTAAAGTCAATACAGAGATTTTTAAAAATTTCCAACCCAGAAATGGATGCCAGTCATCCCAAATCAGCATTTCTGCAGGGGCCCTCGTGTCAATAATTTCAAAAGTTGTACAGTGAGTCTAGTATTCACCTACCATTTGAAACCATGACTGCAGTTATCACTCAAGAGGAATAACCTATAGGAACTAGAAATTTGTTTTATTTTAGAAAATAATTAGAATTATTTTTTAAAAGGTTGATGCAATATACTTGCTTTTATATCTTTTCTTTCAACTGAACTAATTATTCTGCATTTTGATTACGCTTTTTCTTATTCATAGAAATAACTAAACAACTGACCTAATAGCACAGTTAATTATAATTATGACATCTCATCAATTTGGCAACTGGTTATTTCTAACCAATTATTTTGATTATCTTTTAAAAACCAAATATGATTGACTATTCTGCAATTCAAACTATTTTCAGTAGCTTTAAAGAAAAAAATTATTGTCTTATTGACTTGGAATTTATTAAAGGAAAATCATTACCATGATAAACGGTGACAATTGTATATTTATATGTAATAAATCAACTGCAATACGTTATTGATCTTCAAGTATCCCAAACCTTATACCACTATTCAACCATGTTATGTCACATTGACTTTTTGTATTTATGATACTTATTATAAACTTCTCTAAATCTGTTTAATTCCCCCAATATTTCTTAAATATAACCTAAAAAAATAAAGACATAATTTTCCTCCTTGCTGAACAAAACAGACAATTCAATTATCAACCCTAATACATTGAAATGAATCATATAAAAAATTACATAGTACTTTGTGGAATGGTCACGAAAAGCATTACTTTATGTAAATTCTTCTCTCTCAACTAAAACAAATTTACCCATCTTTACAACCACGGAGTTGACAAAATTTTAGGCTACACAAGAACGATAAATACTTCTGATCTTTGTATCACAAACGTTTTTTAAACAACTTTTTTTGATGATTTTGGCATCCATTGCATCATATTGTTTAACCTCGTTTCAAAATAAACAAAGTCACTATGTTAATTTGAATTTTGTTTGGATAATTCCACGTGTTTTAGGATGGAAGAATACTGCCCCCTCTAGTGGATAAAGGCAAAACACACGGCCTTGATGGGTTGAAAAGATACACTGGGTTTCCTTAAACCATCATCCTCTCTTAAGAGATTGATGGATTAATTTTCCTAAGTCATACTGCAGTTCCTACCAAGCGTGTTGTCCAGGAAAAGGTGCTATGTAGCATATAATTCTTATATTGAGAACTAGAATGGTACTTGGAATTGAACACAATGCAATAAAGGAAATTCTGTTTGTGCTAGACATCCTGTTTCATATGAAAAAGAATGGAGTTATAGGACCTCATCCTAAAATGATGACTTCTAGGGATCAAAGCACCACACACACATGTTCTTTCTAATAAGAGAAAAGCAAATAAATGGCAGAAGTCAATTTCACTTTTTCTTAACCAAGAATTTTTAATCATTAAGTATAACTGAAGTACATTAAAAAATTCAGTTGAATGAGCTAACCTTTTGACTATAGGATCTTTATGTATACAGAAAGTTGTTTAGAGCTAATTATTTACAATTTTCTACAAAATAAACACATTTATTTTTAATTTTTAGGTTTATTTCAGTTAAGTAGCATAATGCATTATATATATATGTTTTACGTTATATGTATACACACCAATATATGCTCACAAATTTGGGAACTGGTTTATTTTCTGGAATTCATCTATCAGCAAATAGTCCATTAAGTTCTGCTCAAATATGAAGATTTAAGGTCCTTCAAAGAACTGTGATGGTTGACTTTAGCTTCAGAATAAGTAGAATAAACAAATCCCTGCTCAAGTGTAAACTAGTTATACTTCTGTATTTTAAATCATCACTGCCAAGTTCTTAAAGTCAGTGTCTGATGAGCATCTGTCATTGTTGTGTTTATTGTGTATATCACTAGTAAAGTGATGGCATCTTCAGTTGCCTCATCATTAATAGATCTTTTAAAAATATGTTGTGAATGATTTTGAATTACCCTTATTAGGTCAGATTTGCCTGACCTATTTAAATATATTTTGAAGTATTTGCAAGCAGGGCATACCTCTATTTATACTTATGTATACACACACTGTTGTGTATAAGCCTCATGTAAATAAGGCTTATCTCAGTTCCTTGGTAATGCCTATTATAGCCTCTTTATTTTCAGGTACCTGGCTGCCATCCAATAAGCCAAAAATAGTGGGGTGGAAGTTTTAAGCTCCTCTCATGGAAAAGTAAAATCATCAATCACATAAATTTTATATCAAAATGAATCTGGAACTATTTACAAAGCAATTAATACCTTTATCAACTATCATGAAAGGACATACCATAAAGAAATTTGCAAAATATTTATAGCTTAAAAAACTTAAAATGTAGTTGGAGAAATATTGAGTGCATAAAATAGATTTAATGACAGACATAAACAGACAAAAGTACACATTTTATAGTTGTTTCTCAATTAGAAAAGTATTTACAAACAAATTATTGCTTTGGTTTCCTTGCCTGGAAAATGAAAGTAAGATCTATTTATATCACAGAATTGTTGGAAGGTTTTAATAATATAACATATGCTATGAAAACTAGAAAACTGTTGAGCAAATAACAAGATGTTAATAAATACTAGTTTTCCTGATTCTCACAAAACCCTATGTGGTTGAGTGGTTAGATATTCTAAAACTTCATTTTACAGTAGAAAATCAGACTCAGAGAAATTCTAAGAATGGTCAGAAGCAGCATAAAGCTCAAATTTGTAGTTCTGTGTGTGTGTGTGTGTGTGTGTGTGTGTGTGTGTGTGTGTGTGTATAAAACCATTGTGAGTAAAAATATGGGAGCCAGGCTCAGTGGCTCAGTCTGTAATTCTGTGCCCTTGGGAGGCTGAGGTGAGTGGATTGCCTGAGTTCGAGACCCTCCTGGGCAACTTGGTGAGACCTCTTCTCTACAATAAATCAAAAACTAGCCGGGCGTGGTAGTACGCACCTGTGTTCCAGCTTCTTGGAAGGCTGAGGCGGAAGGATCACCGGAGCCCAGCAGGTCGAGGCTGCGGTGGCCGGGAGCGGCCACTGTACTCCAGTCTGGGCGACAGAGTGAGACTCCAACTCAAAAAAAAAAAATGGAAGTGGAAAAATGAAGAGTAATTAAAGAGTAGTAAGTAAACCATCCTGACTGAAACAGAAGCCTTAAAAGGAGTGGCTATATATATAAGATAGCAAAGATAGGTTGAGGACAAATTTAATTCCAAGCTAGGGAGTTCAGATTTTATCTGAAGTTCACAGGGTTAAAGGTCTGCTGTAGCACAAATTGTAACTAAGGTACATCAAGGGTCTGAAGCAAAAATGTAGAAGTCTTTACATTGTACCAAAGGTACAAACAACATGATCAAAATGATGCTACGGTGACAGTTTTCAGGATACTTAGAAGGGCAGAAAACACTGAAAGAAGAGAGATAAATTGTTACTATATTGGCCCAGAATGAAGTGGAACATAAGGAAGAAGGAAGAAATTGTAAAAGGAGAATTAAAAACAAAAACAAAAAACTATGGCCAAAGGTGAATATGGGGAGTGAAAATGAATGGATAAAGGTGATTTTGACATTTCAAGTTCTTATGTCTAGTACCATTTATAAAAATAGGGGAGCTGGCTTGATCAGGAGGATGGAATTTTATCTTGATATATTGAGCAGCTTCTCTGGGTGACTAACTGGATTCTACCATTAAAGTTTAGTGCGTGATTATTTTTTAAATGCTAAGGAAAATTTGTTTTCAACCAATGAAATGACTCTAGGGAATCTTGTATTTCTGAAGTCAACTTCCCTTTTTCAAGGCAGCTTTTGTACACTTCACCAGTTGTGGTTGAGGTTGGACACCTGGTCACCATCAGGGCCAGTTTTAGGCAAAGCTGTGAAGCAGCGGAGTTGGATTTGGCAAATGTCTTTTCTCTTTTCTATGCCGCGTTCCCTCCTTTGGGTACTGTCATCAGCTTGGTATCCTGCTGCCAACTGAGGGTGAGATATTCAAGGGGACTCTTCAAGATTTCCATCACCTAACAGTGTGCTTGGCACTCTATACATTTCAGTTGTAGGAATAAATAAGATGAGCAAATGAGTGAAAGAATTAATGAATGCATAAAATGTCTGACAAATGTATGTACTCTAAGAGTCGGGTATTTAATTGAGCATCCCTCCGTAAATTATCTCTATTTAAAAACAGCCATCTGGAGAAGTATTATGGAAGAAATTATTACTGACAGATTTCACACAATAGTGGAGACTGAATTTAGAGAACAAAGGTCTCCACTTACAACTTTAAATCACACAAAAAGGACAATCATTCGCACACAAGATTAACTCCTTTTGACCGTAGTCCTCATTTCGGTTGATGCCATCCATTATTTAGTCATTGTTGGTGAAATGAAATTATATTACCTGAAAATATAATTCTGCATAATGGGATAGCAGTAATTTAGTATCACTATGTGGCCCTAAAATATGGCGCCACTTAGAGTAGCTTTCTTTACAGTTATGCAACCTGAACATCTGATGTGAATGTCAATTTTGTAGTTTATGTCGGGAGGCTCCACTTGCCAGAGTTACCAAATCACACAGCCAAAGATCCAAGGACCATCAATATGGTTATTTAATTTGGTTGTCCATTGCTTAGGTTAGTCATTGACAAGAGAGCCTTGACTAAAAATGGAACCAAATTTCAAGTGCTGTTAGTAGAATTTTGCAGAATAAATTATATACCATTTATGGTCGCTGATTTGTATTGCTGGTATACAAACATTTTAATAATGTTTCTTATCATCAGTGATAGATCCATAATAAATATCTGGAAACAGTTTTAGGATAGTCAGGTATTTCTCTGTTTCAGAATCCCTCTTATTTTTATTTGTAGTGAGAAGTCTTGAGGGAGTGACTTCGCTTCCAGTCCTACTTCAACAATAGATTTTTTTCAGAGTTCTGGTGTTTCTGCTGTTGCTGTGCATGTAACTAAGAACAGGAAGCACTGTTGAGAGGACGGAAAGGGCATTAATCAAGTGCTCTGAATCACAAAAGAATTTGAATGAAATTTTGCTTGTTAGTTATGCCAAATTTTAATGACATTCCCTGAATGACTATCTAGTTGTTATTACTCATATCCTTGGTTAAAATGATGAGTTTGTGTCTTTTTTTAAAAATCTATGCATGTAATGTTAACATCCAAACAAATATGAATTTGGATTTTGAGTGCAAAAATATAAATACTAAACTACCATGTGAGTCTTATAACTCCATAGTCTCAATACCTCAGACTCTAAGATGTGACTGCTATGATAAAGAACTGCATGCATAAACAAGTACAATGCTGTATTTATTCATATTTATTTGTATTTTAAATGTGTTCAATTAAACAGGGTATCTCTGTATTTTCAAGTGCAGCAAAACACTAATTAATGAAATCACAACTACAGATATTAGAATATGCTTTCTCAATATATTTTAGATATCTTTTTAAAATGTACAGTCGTATTTAATTGATACATATTTTTGAGATCTGAGGCTTTATTATTCTCTTATGATTAATCTTGGAGAAGGAGTAACTGAAGGTTCTGCGACTTGTCAAGAATAGTTTTGTTAATTTCAGAAAATTTAAATTATATAAAATAATAAAACTAAAGTTTGTTGAAGTCATCCACCTTGTTTTACAAGGAAACGTAGGCCTCGAGTTTGTGTACCTCAATAGATACATACTGAGAGCCTCTAAAACCATACATGGACTTACCTATTTAAAGACAATTTTAGCCGGGCTCGGTGGCCCAGCCTGTAATCCTGCGCCTTTGGGAGGCTGAGGTGAGTGGATTGCCTGAGCCTGTGGGTTCGAGACCCACCTGGGCAGCGAGACCTCATCTCTACAATAAATCAAAAAATCAGCCAGATGTGGTAGCGCATGCCTGTAATTCTGGCTTCTTGAAAGGCTGAGGCGGAAGGATCGCCGGAGCCCAGCAGGTCGAGGCTGCAGTGGCCGGGAGCAGCCACTGCACTCCAGTACTGGCGACAGAGTGAGACTCCAACTCAAAAAAAAACCAGACTATTTTAACATTTAATTTGCATTAATTCCTTTACATTAGATAGCAGTCTAGTTCTTTATGGAATCAAATACTCAATAGAGCATATGTAATCTCATTTAACATGGGACTTACCTATTAAAAAGTTTAAGTGCAAGTGCTATTCATGATGGCATTCATTGGAAGTCTTCGGTGTCAACATCCCAAGGTTCACATCCTGTTTTGTTGTTTTGTTATAGAAACGGAAGCAGAGAGTCTTTATTTACGCTGAAATCTCCTGATTAGGACTGCTTGAAACAATGAATAATAAGGTGCACAAGTAAGGAAGAAAAAATATATTTAATGAGAAAATCTAGTTATCTGCATTGCAAGTTTATTTTTAAAAGAGCCTGAAATCTAAAAAATAATAATAATAAAAGCTAATAAATATAGCAAACAATAAAAAATGTTTTTCAGTTTTATGATTGGCTTAGTAGAAGAAACAAATGTATATGAAGTAAAAATGGGTGTGAAGAAATAAAGATATAAGGAAAGGTAGAGATTCTGTGATGTGGGGAAGGACCTAGAAAGGAGGTAGAAGGAATGACCAATCTGAGTTAACAAACTTTCAGGGACTAATATTCTCATTGCATTGTTTTAGAATGTTGTCGTAAGGGCTTTAAAACCACATTGCAATTTTATAACCATGAACATCAACTGGCAGCTACACCTAAGTATATTTCCACCCAAATTAATCAGTTCTGAGGGAACTGGAGGCTAACTAAAGTTCCCTATTCCTCTTATCAGGAAAATAGACAAACAAACAAAAAAGATGGTACAATATTTGGCCTGAAGTTAGAATTAAGCCCAAGTACACCTGAAAATGTTGGTTTCTCTCAGCTTTAGGTAGCCTAAGGCAAAGGGAAAGAGGGCTCACCCTATATGTGGCTTCTTCCCAAGTGCTACCCCTCTACAGCAGAATAATTTTGTTTTGTATGTCTGTATCTACCACTGAGTCATGAACCCCTGTGTTTTCTCCTCTGTGGCCACTGGACTTTGGTATGGGGCTGTCAGAAAGCAAGGAGAATGGGCATCTAGCTGGAGCACAAGCAGCACTGCCAGACATCAACACATGCCATTACTGTGGTATTTTTGTTTAAATGCATAATGGTGTCCTTGAAGTTAATCTCAAAATCAGCTATGAAAATACTGTCTTGAAAAGACTGAAAGAATTGGCATTACTAAAAAACAAATAAATAAATTAGTAGAACTGTATCTTCAGTGGTTTTCCGAATTATTTTAATTAGCTTTACCTACTTCCTAATTTGCTAGCTGCCCATTTCTTATTTTATTATAGCAGGTATTTTTAACCTAGACTCTATTAAAAGCATCAAGATAGACAAAGAGTGGAAAATCATTACCGGAACATATGGTGGTGAAAAAAAAAAATTTGCATCTTCTTTTTTTTTCTTATTTCTTCCTTCAAAGGATGGTATTAAAAACTTGTTAGACACTATAATATTATCGGCAATTCTGGTAGATAGGATATGGTAACTATTTCATGGACATAGAATAAAGAAATCTTATGTTTTCCCATGGGTCTTCATGCCAATTTTTTTTAAAAGTAAGGAAGATGCCTTTTAAGTGGGTGTGACGTTGAAAGTGACCAATTCTCACCTCCAAAAGCTACAACTGAAAAGCTACCGTGACTAAATCAGGGTCAGTCATTGTGGATGTAGTTGCTCTGTCAAATCCTGCTCCAAATGACAGCCCAGCATTTTCTACCCTTCTGCTCAACAGTTTCAGTGAGGATGAGTATTTTCATAATGTACTCTACAGTGACTAATTTATCATGCTTCAGACTTTAATACTTTCTAAGCATTAATTCTTCAACCACTGATATAGTCTAAATTCATAACCACTCATTATCAATATGTGATAGGTTATATCATTCTTCCCAACTATAGCTCTCATGAATTATAAATCTATGCCTAAAAACATCTATGCCCTTTGCCTTGTAATTTCCCATGCTTCTCTAGTTGGAATATGCTATCGTGTCACATTGTTGGGTTGCCTAAATGATTTGATTTGGCCAATAGAATGTGAATAGACATGATGTATGCCACTTCTAGGCAAAACCTGTAAATGCATTGGAACAGCATCTCAGGATAATGGCAGCTCTTTTAGCTTAGGCATTTTGGTCTCTGATGTGAAGAGGTATAGAGCAGAAGTGAACAGACTTAAGCAAAGTCAAATAGAGCCATCATCAACTGACACACCCATGAGCCAAAAATAAATGTTTGATGTTGAAAGCCACTGGGATTTAAGGTTTGTTACCCAAGCAAAACTGATTAATAGGCTATAACCATTAAAAAAAAAAAAAGAACTAGTGTCTTAAGTTTGTTTGCAAAATGAGTGGAGATAGTGGCATTGAAAAATCAGGGTAGAGATGAGAAGAAAATGCAGCTAGATAAGGTTTTAGTATATGTTTTAATGGTGTATTCTGCTACCCACTTTCTCTGGACATTGCACATTACGTGAGTTTTCCAATGCTATTTTAAAAGTACCCCCAAACTTAGCAGTTTAAACTAATGAACACTTATGTCATAGTCTCTGCAGATCAGGAATCCAGGCGTGGCTTAGCTGGGTGTCTGTGGATCAAGGTCTCTCATGAGGTTGCCTTCAAGCTATCAGCCAGGGCTATGGTCTCATCTGTGGTTTCTTCTTATGGGGGGAAGGAAAGGGGGGATCTATTTCCAAACTCACTCACATGGTTGTTGGCAGGCCTTGGTCTCTTGCCACATGAATTTCCCTGTAGATCTATCTTACAACGTGGCAGCTGTTCTTTCTCAGGACTTGTGATCCAGGGAAGAGCAACACACAACACACAAGATGGAAGCTGAAGTCTTTTATAATCTAATATCAGAAGTGATAACCCATTAGGTCTTTCTCATCCTATTCATTAAAATTCAGTCAACAAATCCACCTCATACTCAAGGGGAGGGGATTACACAGAAATGTGAATGTCAGGAAGTGGGGATCACAGGGGTGATCTTAGAAGCATCCCACCACTGACACAGCACTTGAACTCTGTGAGTTTTAATTTTCCAACCTGTAAAATAGTGTAATTGTGCCCACCTTGCTTATCTCACAGAACACTTATGGGCCAAATGAGAAAATATATGTAAAAAGGCTTTATAAACTGTAAAGCACTATTCAAGTGTAAAATGCTTTTGTTAGCCTGGATTTCCTAAGCAAAAACCCAGATGAGATTAAAGACCCAAGGATTTTATTAGGGGAAATGTCTGTAAGGGGAAATGAGGAGGAAGCTGGGGGGATATTTGGAGAACTGTGAGATGCCCTTGGTCCTGAATAAAAGAGAGAGGGAAGGAATGTTGACTAGAATCTTATTAGTCCACCAAGTCATCTAAGGAATGCCGCAAGGTTTTTGGGGACACCCTCGAATCAAAGCAGTTCATTAAAGGAGTTCCACATCTTTCAGGAAAATATATGCCTTAGTATCCCTGCCACACTCAATCATTGGCTGGAAGTGGTCCAAGGGAGATGGGCCTTGATGCAGACATGATAATGGATTCCATTTAATTTGTAAATCCCATTCTTGTTTTCTCTGCTTGAGTTCCATCTTGGTACTATTTCTAGTTTTTCCAGAACATGGGCCATCCTGAAACCTTTGCCAAGGGCCCTGCTAAAAATTGCCTAACTTAATTTTCTCTCAGTGCTGTTTCTTTGCCTGTTGGAACACAACTCCATTTTTGGGTTTGACTGCTGGACTGTAACAACACCTGTTGACTATTGCCACAGCTTCCAGGATTGAATTTCCTCCCTGCACCTGCATTTGGGTCTATTCTTCCAGGGATCCTCTCCATTCCAGGTGGCTTTCAATTCTAGATATAGAATCCAGGCATCCTCCCAGGCTACTCCAACTGGAGCTAGACTTTTCATGTTCTAATCCTTGCACTGCCTCAGCTATGGTTTGAACATGGTTTGTTTGTCCCCACCTAAGCATATAGTGATATTTGATCCCCAATGTGGTGGTGTTGGGAGGTGGGCCTAGTGGAAGTTGTTTGGGGAGCAAATCCCTCATGGGTGGCTTTGTGCTATTCTTGGGTAGTGAGTAAGGGATGCCCCCCAGGTCTTTCTCTCTTTACACGTGTCTATTTCCCCATTAACCTTCTCCACTATGTTTTTCCCACAGCAAGTGGGATGTAGCATGGAAGCCAGGATTACTCAAGCGGAGAGGATTAAACTTAAACTTCTCAGTCTGCAGAACCACAAGCTAAGTAAATCCCTCTTCTTTTTAAACTATCCAACCACTGGTATTTAATTATAGCAACATAAAATGAATTAATACAGCTGCTTTCAAACTGTGACCTTTGACAAATTACTTAAACTCTGTATGTCATTGTAAAATTAAAATGACAACAGTACCTAACTCATCAGTGCTTTGTTTTGTTATTGTAAAGTGCTAAGTCAATGCCAGGCACATAGAACGCATTTTGCAAACATTAGCCGTTATTATTATTTATTATCTAAAAGATTTCCCAATGTACAAACTTAAATACGCTGTGCCATTTTGAGTCCTATGGAAACTCTGATGTCAATCCAGTTTCAAGTTTGGATAAAAAAAATAAATAATTGCAGAAAGAAAAAAACATTTTATGTGCATGAGTGCAACTTCTGAAGGCCTTATTAATTTAATCCCAGGCTGTTTATGTTTAATAATAACTCTGTTTTTGACACTGAGGATAGTTGGCTTAACTCCCTATCTGTTTTCTCAACCCTGACTGGATTACTTCATTGGCTAGACATTTCACGTGGTTTGGTTCTTGGTTTGGCTACCTAGCATTGCCTTTTAAAGTTGAATTCCAATGACCAGGTCCTGAAAGCTGAGCTCAGCACAATTTCTGTCAGAGATTGGAGTAGGCAGGAATTGGAGAACTGCAGTGCTCAGTTGTATGTGTTTTTTTTTGCAATTTGGTCCCCTCTTTGTTTGCTTTCACAATAAGTTTTTTTTTCTTAGTTGCCTTGTTATGGTCTGAAAAAGGACTATCAATAAAGAACAGTGGTGTAGGATTTGGTCTGGGAAAGATGGAGATGCTTTTGCTGGTCTAATTGTTCTAGCTGGGACTTCCAACACAATATACCTGTTCTCATAGGCATTAAATCAGTATTGTATTTAGGTTTCATGAATGCTGGATGGAGAGGTTTAATTAAAAGCAGTTTTTAGAAGCAGTCTTGTGGCACAGCACAGAACTTCCATGGCCTCCTTCTCATTCACAGTTGTATCCCCTCCCCCCTTTTATCACTTCATTATCTGAAGCCGAAAGTTGATTGGGTCAATTTCCTGTTTGAGTGTAAGCCAATTCCTTGAAGTTATTTCAGTATTGTGGAACTTAAAACACAAGCTTTCCTTGTTACATTTCCACCATTTTAACACTTCATCTATTGTTTCTTTTTTTTCCCCTAATGACAAGCACCAATGCATATTTTCAAGTCTACCACTTAATATAACCCCACGTGTTTTTGATACCCTCAACTCTACTAGTCTGTGTTGATAGTGACTAATCCTCAGAACTGTTAAAACATTCTGTGCAAATAGAGGCACATCAGAGGAATTTTTTATATGAAAACTTTATTTAGGGAGCCACTTTCTTTCCTGTATTTGCTTATTCAACATTTCCATTTCAACTTGTTTTGAAATACTGTCAAGCTACATAAATCAGAGTTTCCTTTTTCATTTTTATGAAGAAAGCCTGATAAAATGAAACCAAAATTGTTGATTAAACATCCCTCAAGAGGGGCTACCTTTGATACAAAAGCACCTAAACTTTTGTCAATCTCAGAGTTGTAAAGCAAGGTCATTTCGTTCAACTTTTTGTTTTATTTCTAAGGAAACTGAGGGTCAAAGAGTTACATGATTTGGCTAAGATAACCCATTTAGTTAGTGAGACAGTAGTATTTTTGCTCCATCGTGCTAGCTCTCTTAAATCATGACAATGTCCACATTAGTTTCTTTAATTTATTCCCTCATAAGTTTTGTTTTTAAGTTCAGGAAATTTAAGACAGTTTTAAAAATTAATTTTATTTAAATATAAGTTTCATGCAGTAAAATTAACCAGTCTTAATAAATGATGACTAACATGTACAGTTAGTTATATAATGGTGACCGTAATTGAAATAGAGAACATTTTCTTCACTTTAAAAAGTTCCCTTATGCTCTTTTGTAGTTAATGTACTTTCTGTATACCCTGACCCATGATGTACTTTCTGTATACCCTGACCCATGTTCTGATTTCTCACTGTATTTTACCTTTTATAGAATTTTTTTTAATGGTACCTTACAGTATGTAGTATTTTTTATGACTGGCTTTCTTCACCCACATTGTATGCATCAGTAGTTTGTTCCTTGTAGTTATTGAGTAATAGCCTATTGTATACATATACTATAATTTGTTTATCTAGTGTTCAGTTAATAAAACTGCTTGTTTCCAGTTTTTGATCATGATGAATGTGGGTGCTACAAACATTCATGTCCAAGTTTTTGTATGGTCATATGCTTTCTATTCTCTTTAGTAAAAACTTAGGTGTGGGATAACTGGGTCTTACACAAAGTGTAAGCTTATTTTTATAAGAAACTGCCTCTCAGGTGTGGAAGGAATATACTTCAAAATAGAAAGCACCATCTACAATAAACCCATAGCCAGCATATTGCTAAATGGACAGAAACTAGAAACATTCCCCCTGAAAACCAGAACAAGACAAGGCTGCCCACTCTCACCCCTCTTATTCAACATTGTGTTGGAAGTCCTAGCTAGAACAATTAGACAAGAGAAGGAAATCAGGGGTAGCCAAACAGGAAAAGAGGAAGTTAAGTTATCCCTCTTTGTTGATGATATGATCCTATACCTTGCACTGATAAAGGACTTTGGCAAAGTTTCGGGATATAAAATAAATGTGCAAAAGACAGTTGCATTTTTATACACCAGCAACAAGCAGGCAGAGAACAAAATAAAAGCACAATTCCATTCACAACAGTCACACACACAAAAAAAAGAAAAGAAAAAAATACCTTGGCATCTTCCTAACCAGAGAAGTGAAAGACCTTTACAATTACAACTACAAAACACTGCTCAGAGAAATCCAAGAATACACAAACAAATAGAAAAATATTCCATGCTCATGGATAGGAAGAATCAACATTGTCAAGATGTCCATCCTACTGAAGGCAAGCTCAGATTCAATGTAATACCCATTAAATTACCAACAGTCTTCTCAGAGCTGGAAATGACAATACAGAAATTCATATGGAAACATAAATGACCACAAATAGCCAAAACAATCCTTAGCAAAAGAAACAAAGAATGAGTAATCAAAACAACCTGCTATTGATGCAAGAACAGGCATACGGACCAGTGGAACAGAAAAGAGATTCCAGAAGCAAAACCTCAATTTCTCAACCAACTCATCTTTGACAAAGCCTCCAACAGCAACCAGTGGAGAGAGGAAAACCTATTTAGTAAATGGTGCTGGGAAAACTGGCTGATCACCTGCAGAAGATTGAAACAGGACCCCTACCTACCACCATACACAAAAATCAACTCTAAATGGATCAAACACCTAAACCTAAAACCTCAAACTATAAAAACCTTAGAAAATGCAGGAGACACCCTTATGGAAATTGAAAAAGGCAACCAATTCCTGGTCAAAACTCCAAGTGCCCATGCCATAAGAAATAAGATAGACAAATGGGACCTCATCAAACTGAAAAGCTTCTGCAAAGCCAAAGAAACCATCAAGAGAGCAGGGAGACAGCCCACAGAATGGAAAAAAAATATTTGCCAACTGTATATCTGACAAAGGCCTAAAATCCAGGATCTACAAGGAACTCAAAAGTGGTGAAAGGAAAAAACAAACAGCCCCATTAAAAAGCTGGCAAAAGACATGAATAGATACTTCTCAGAAGATATACAGGTAGCCAACAGACACATGAAAAAGTGCTCAGCCTCACTAATCATCAGAGAAATGCAAATCAAAACCACACTGAGATATCACCTAGCCCAGTAAGAATGGCCATCATTAAGAAAACAAACAACAACAGAAGCTGGCGAGAATGTGGAGAAAAAGGAATGCTTCTACACTGCTGGTAGAAATGCAAACTAGTATAACCTCTTTGGAAAACAGTGTGGCAATTTCTGAAAGAACTAGAAATTGACCTTCCATATGATCCAGCAATCCCCCTAATAGAAATATATCCAGAGGAACTCAAATCATTCTACAAAAAAGATACCTGCACATGCATGTTTATTGCAGCACTATTAACAATAGTAAAAACATGGAACCAACCATGCTGCCCATTGAAACTGGACCGGATAAAAAAATGTGGTACATATACAAATGGAATATTATGCAGTCATAAAAAAGGACAAACATATGGACTTTGCAGCAGCTTGGATGGATTTAGAGTCTATCATCCTTAGTAATCTATCACGGAAACAAATAACAGGTCATCATATGTTCTCACTCATAAGCAGACCTTGAACAACTATCATAATACTATAAGGAAAGTAGTGGGAAACTGTCATGGGAAGTGGATGTGAGATTGGCAGTAGTGGAAACCTGCCAGGGGTGGTAAAGTGCAGCTCATAAACAAGGTTACTTGCATAATGAACACTTGTATATCTAAACCTTAATTGTACCCCATAACTTTAAAATAAAAATAAATTTTAAAAATGATTTTTTTAAAAAAACTGTCTGATTCTTTTTCAAGTTGGTTGCACCATTTTACATTCCCACAGCTGTGTATGGGTTCCTGTTGTTCCATATTCTTGCAAACACTTGGTATGGTCAGTTGTTAATAATTTAGACATTTTAATTGATGTTCAGTGGAATCCTATAGTATTTTTAATTTCCCCCAAAGAATAATGATACTGGCATCTTTTCATGTACATTTTTCCATCTGCATGTTTTCTTTGGGGCACATGTTTAATATTTTACCCATTTTTAAAAATTGGACAATTTGTCTTATTATTAAGGTCTTTCTGTATTCTGGATTTCACTTCTTTATCTGCAAATGACTTTTAAACATTTTCTCCCAGTCTGTGTCTTGACTTTTCATTTTCTTTTTTTTTTTTTTTGAGTTGGAGTCTCACTCTGTCGCCCAGACTGGAGTGCAGTGCCGCTCCCGGCCACCGCAGCCTCGCCTGCTGGGCTCCAGCAATCCTTCCGCCTCAGCCTTCCAAGTAGCCGGAATTACAGGCATGCGCTACCACGCCCAGCTGATTTTTTGATTTATTGTAGAGATGAGGTCTCGCTGCCCAGGCGGGTCTCGAACCCGCGGGCTCAGGCAATTCACTCACCTCAGCCTCCCAAAGGCATGGGATTACAGGCTGAGCCACCGAGCCCGGCATGACTTTTCATATTCTTAACAGTGTCTATCAAAGAGAACATAATGTTTTAATTTATCAATTTTTAATTTATGGCTTATGATTTTTGTGTCCTAAGAAATCTTTGCCTAACTGAAGATCACAAAAAATTTCTTCAATATTTTCTTCCAGAATTTTTGTAGTTTTAATTAATTGGTTAATTTTCATTTTAGAGTTAAGGAGTACACATGAAGGTTTATTACATAGGTATAGTGAATAATGATGAGGTTGGGCTTCTTTTGAGCCCATCACTCAGGTAGTGGGCATGGTACGCGACGGGTGGTTCTTCAACCCTTACCTCCTTCTCTCTCTCTCACCTTTAGGAGTCCCTAGTGTCTTTGTTCCCATCCTTATGCCTGTGTCTAGTCAGTGTTTAGCTTCTACTTATATGTGAGAATATGCAGTATTCAGTTTTCTGTTTCTGTGATAATTCACTTAGAATGATAATCTCCATCTGCATCCATGTTAATGTAAAATTAATTATTTTGTTCTTTTTATGGACGCATAATAGTCTTTGGTGTATATGTACCACTTTTCTTTATCCACCTGAGTTGTTTCCATGTTTTTGCTAATAGTGCTGTAATGAACATGTGAGTGCAGATATCTTTTGGTAGAGTGATTTATGCTTCTTTGATAGCATAAATACCAGGAGTGGGATTGCTGTATCAAATGGTCAATCTATTTTTAGTTATTTGAGAACTCCAAACTGCTTTCCAAAGGGGTTGAACTTACATTCCCACCAACAGTGTATGAGTGGTCTGTTTTTCTCCATAACCTTGCTAATATCTGTTATCTTTTTTACTTTTTAATAATAGCCATTCTGATTGGTGTGAGATGGTATTGTACTGTGATTTTGATTTGCTTTTCTATAATGATTAGTGATGTTCAACATTTTTTCATGTTTGTTGGACATTTGTATGTGTTCCTTTGAGAAGTAACTGCTCATGTCCTTGCTCACTTTTTAATGGGGTTACTTGCTTTTTTCCTGTCAATCTGTCTAAACTCTTTATAGATTCTGGATATTAGTCCTTTGTTAGATGCATAGTTTGCAAATATTTTCTCCCATTCTGTAGGTTATTTACTCTGTTGATTTTCTTTTCTGTATAGAAGCCCTTTAGTTTTATTATATTTTGTTTGGTAATTTTTGTTTTTTCCTGTGTTTGCTTTTGAGGTCTTGATTATGAATTAATTGCCTAGGTCAATGTCTAGAAAAGAATTTCATAGACTTTCTTCTAGTATTTTTATAGTTAAATTTTCTAATCATTAATCCATCTTGAGTTAATTTTTGCATATGGTAAGATGAAGGAGTCTGGTTTCTTTTTTTTCTTTTTTTTTTTCATATGGTTAGCCAATTTTCCCAGCATCATTTGTTAAATAGGGTGTCCTTTCCCCAGGAGTTTGTTTTTGTTGATTTTGTCAAAGGTAAGATGATTGTAAGACATAGGCGTTGTTGCTGGGTAGTCTATTCTCTTCCACTGGTATATTTTTTTGTACCAGTACCATGCTGTTTTGATTACTGCAGCCTTGTAGTAAAGTTTGAAGTCTGGCAATGTGATGCCTTCAGTTTTGTTCTTTTTGTTTAGGAATGCTTTGGCTATTTAGGTTCTATTTTCTTCCATATGAATTTAAGTATTGTTTTTTTCTAGATCTGTGATGCTGATAATCTGATAGGGATTGCATTGAATCTGTACATTGCTTTAGGCACTATGGACATTTTAGCAATATTTATTCCTCCAATCCATGAGCATGGAATGTTTTTCCATTTGTTTGTGTCATATTTGATTTCTTTAAGTAATGTTTTATAGTTCTTATTGTAGAGATCTTTCACCTCTTTGGTTATATGCATTCCAAGGAATTTTTTTTTTTTAGTGGTTACTGTAAATGAAATTGTATTCTTGATTTGGTTCTCAGCTTGAATGGGGTTGGTATATAGAAATGCAAATGGTTTTGGAGCACTGATCTTGTATCCCAAGTTGTTTATGAGTGCTAGGAGTCTTTTGGTAGACTCTTTAGGGTTATCTAAATATAAAATCAAATCATTTTTGAAGAGAAATAATTTAACTTTCTCTTTTCTTATTTGAATACATTTTATTTCTTTCTCTTGCCTAATCTCTCTGGCTAGAATTTCCATTACTATGCTAAATACGAGTGATGAGAATGAATATCCTTGTCTTGTTCCAGTTTTCAAGGGGAATGCTTCCAACTTCTGCCCATTAAGTATGGTGTTGGCTGTGGGTTTGTCATAGATGGCTCTAATTATTTTTAGGAATTTTTTTTCTGATATCTAGATAATTGAGGGCTTTGTCATGATTTTATCAAATGCCTTTTCTACATACTGAGATAATCATATTATTCTTGTTTTTACTTCTGTTTGGGCAGTGGATTATATTTGTTGATTTGTGTATGTTGAACCAACTTTCATCCTAGGAATAAAGCCCACTTGATCATAATGAATATTATTTTTGATTGCTGCTAGATATGGTTTGCTAGTATTTTGTTGAAGATTTTTGCATCTATATTCACTAGGTGTATCGGCCTGTAGTTTCCTCTCTTTGTTGTGTCTTTGCCATTTTTTGCTATCAAGATGATGTTGGCTTCATAGAATGAGTTAGGGAGAAGTCCTTTATTCTGAATTGTTTGGAGTAATTGTAATAGTTTTGGTGCCAGTTTTTCCTTGTATGACAAAGAAATTCTATGTTGGTAGAATTCATTGAATCCATTGATTCCAGGACTTTTTTTGCTAGGTAAGTTTTTTATTACCAATTCAATTTCATGGTTTGTTATTGTTCTGTTCAGTGTTTTAATTTCTTCCTGTTTCAAAAGTGGAATGCTATATGTTTCCAGGCATTTCTCCATTTCCTTAGATTTTCTATCATGTATGCATACCAATTTAATAACCTTTTGTATTTCTTCTAGATCAGCTGTCATGTTGCATTTTCATTTTTTGAGTGTATTTACTTGGATTTTATCTCTCCTTTCTTTGTTAATCTGGCCAGGATCTGTGACTATTGTTTATCTTTTGAAAGAACCAGTTTTTTGACTCAATCCTTCGTATGGTTTTTTTGGTCTCAATTTCAATTATTTATCATCTAATTTTGGTTGTTTTTTGGGGGGGGTGTTTAGTTTTCTAGTTCCTTTAGGTTAACTTCCCTTAGATTGTTTATTTGAGATCTTTCATGATATGGGTGTACAGTGCAGTGAATTTTTCTCTTAGAACCACTTTAGCAGCCCAGAAGTTTGGGTATGTTATGTGTTTACTTTCATTTGTTTCAAAGAATTTTTAAATTGCTGTCTGGATTTTGCTGTTTACCCAAAAATCATTCAGGAGCAAGTTGCTTAATTTCCATGTATTTGTGTGTTTTTGAGGATTCCTCTTGACGTTGATTTCTAGTTTTAATTCACTGTGGTCAGAGAAGATGTAAAATCATACTAATTTTGATTTTTTGAAATTGTTTCAAGGCTCACTTACCAAAAAGTATGTGGCCGATCTTAGAGTATACTCCATGTGTAGATGAGAAGAATGTATATACTGTAGTTGTTGTGAAGTGTCCTGTAGATACTTGTTAGAGCTAATTGGTTAAATGCTGAAATTAAGTTTAGGATTTTTTGTTATTTGTCTGCCTTAATGATCTTTCTAAACCTTTTATTGGGGTATTAAAGTTCCCCACAATTATGGTGTGGCTGTCTATGTTCTATCTCAGGTTAAGTAGCAATTGTTATATCAATTTGAGTCCTCCTTTGTTGGGTACATACATATTTTAAGTAGATATTTGTATTTTAGAATTGAGCCCTTTGTCATTATGTAGTGCCCTTCATTGTCTTTTTTAACTTTTTTTTTTTGAGTTGGAGTCTCACTCTGTCACCCAGACTGGAGTACAGTGGCACGCTCCCAGATGCCACAGCCTCAACCTGCTGGGCTCCAGCGATCCCTCCGCCCCAGCCTTCCAAGTAGCCAGAACTACAGGTGCGCACTACCATGCCAGGCTAATTTTTTATTGATTGTAGACATGAGGTCTCGCCACGTTGCCCGGGTGGGTCTCGAACCCGCAGGTTCAGGCATTCCACTCGCCTCAGCCTCCCAAAGTGCTGGGACTGCAAGTTGAGCCACCAAGCCTGGCCTTCTTTTTTAACTTTTATTGGTGTAAAGTATTTTATCTGATATAAGAATAGTAATCCCTGCTCTTTTTTGTTTTCCATTTGTGTGGTGGATCTTTCTCCATCCCTTTACCTTTAGCTTATGGGTGTCCTCAAAAATGAGATGAATCTCCTAGATACAGCAGAAAGTTGGGTCTTGTTTTTTAATCCAGTTTGACAGTCTGTGTCTTTTAAGTGGGACATTAAGGCCATTGTCATTCAGGGTTCTGCAGATATGTGAGGATTTGTTCTTATTGTTGTGTGATTGAGGAGTTGCTGTGTTCTTACTTGTGCTTTTATGTTGGGTAGTATTGTTCTTTTGCTTCCATGTTTAGAACTCCCTTAAGCATCTCTTGTAGGGCCAGTCTAGAGGTGATGAATTCCCTTAGCACTTACTTATCTGGGAAGTACTTTATTTTACATTCATTTATGATGCTTAGTTTAGTGGGGTAAAAAATTCTGGACTGACATTTCTTTTTGTTTAAGAATATTATAAATAGACACCCCTCCAAACTTCTGGCTTAGAAAGTTTCTACTGAGAGGTCTGTTGCTATTCTGATTGGTCTTCTATGGTAGATTTTCTGGCCTTTCTCTCTTGTTGTCTTTAATGTGTGTGTGTGTGTGTGTGTGTGTGTGTGTGTGTGTGTTTGTGTGTGTATGTGTGTGCGCATGTGCGCACGCTGACCTTGGACAGTCTAATAACTTATGTTGCCTTGGGGATGGTTATCTCATATTCTCTGAATATATTGTATCCGTGTGTTGAACTCTCTAGTAGGAAGTTTTTATAAATTATGTCTGCAATTACTTTCTCCAGAGTGCTTCCATTATCTCTTTTCTTAGGAATGCCATTCAGAAACAGATTTGGTCTCTTTACATAATCTTATACCTCTCACAGACTTTCTTCTTGTTCTTCTTCCTCTTTTCTTTTTTAACATTTTTATTTTTTGTCTGACTGGGTTACTTGTAAGGATCAGTCTTCAAGCTCACAAATTCGTTCCTCTGCTTGGTCAAGTCTGTAACAAGTTCTTTGTTTCCAGGAATTCAGTGTGGTTCTTTGTTAGAATGACCATGTTAGTTTTCAGTTCTTGAATTGTTTTCATGGCCTCTCTGATTTGGGAGTTCACTTTCTCTTGAATTTCAATGAGTTTCTTTGCTATTCATATTCTGAATCCTAGGACTGTCATTATTGACAATTCATTTTGTATATGATTTATTGCTTGGGTGCTGGTGTGATTATATAGAGGTGGTGAAATACACCAGTATTTTGAGTTCTTGCATCGATTTCTTCCCATGTATGGATGTTGATGCTAAGCTCCTTCTCTATTTCTCTCTTCTCTTTCTCTCTCTCTCTCTCTCTCTCTCTCTCTCATTCTCTTTCTTTTCTTTAAAAAATGGTTTGCTATCATTGAGATGGATCTTTTTAATTTTTTCTATTTTTTCATGCTTTTTGGGGTGTGGCTGTGGTATATGCTGTGAATGGCCTATTTACTGTGTTCCTGACTATATTAAGCAGTCTAGTTTTCTGGATGGATTCACTGGTTACAACCAGAATTGTGTTGTGGCTATTTTGTGGGCTACTAGAAGTAGAGGTGCTTTATTATTATTATTATTTGCTAGGTATTGTAGTTCAGGCTGTAGACCTGTAGGTGGCATTTAAAAGTGAGGTCTGATAGCAATGGCTGTGCCTCAGTTGGACTTTCCAGATCAAGTGGGTGTGGTGTCCTCTTAACTCCTCAGGGCCCTAGAGTAGGCTGTCCCACTCTGAGGAGAAACAGCTGAAATAAGAAAGGGGGCAGGGTGGCCTGAAAGCTTGCTGCTCCTGCTTATTTTGACTGCAGAGTCTCACAGAGGACCTGCTTATTGGTCCTGATGGCTGACTTGTCTGAGGATGGCAAATTTCTGCTGCCATGCTCAGAATAATGTATGGTCCTTGCATGCTTACAGGCCCAGAACTGGCAGTCTGTTGCTTGGGAAGAGCAGCCTAGATGGAGGAAGTTGCACGGTTCCCTGACTACTAGCTGCTTGTCCTTATTTTGACAGCAGAGTCTACGTTGTCTGTATTGTGGGATTGCATTCAGATGCGATGAATGACCTGTTTAATGGCACTGGCAGCTGGCCTTCCTACAGAGCTCTGTTGCAGCATTCATTTTTTTTTTTTTTTCAGTTGGAGTCTCATTCTGTCGCCCAGACTGGAGTGCAGTGGCCGCTTCCGGCCACCGCAGCCTCCACCTGCCAGGCTCCGGCGATCTTTCCGCCTCAGCCTTCCGAGTAGCCGGAATTACAGGCATGCACTACCATGCCCAGCTAATTTTTTTATTTATTGTAGAGGTGAGGTCTCGCTGCCCAGGCGGGTCTCGAACCCGCGGGCTCAGGCAATCCACTCACCTCAGCCTCCCAAAGGCGCGGGATTACAGGCTGAGCCACAGAGCCCGGCTTGTTGCAGCATTCTTATAGACAAGGGGGGCCTCACATACTCTGCGGCCAGTAGCAGGTGATCCATGCTTGGAGGAAGCAACTGAGATTGGAGAGGTGATGGGTGCCTTGAATCCTCACTGTTCCTGTTTATTTTAGCTGCAGGGTCTGTGTGGAGATGTACAATATTGCTCTGCTGGGCTGCTCCAGTGCAACAGCAGCAGAGACTGCAGCAGCCACAAAACATTTGCCCTTCACAGAGGAACACTGAGCCTTCCTCCTTGGTGGGTGGCAACAGCTGGTGCTGAGCTGCATGAGGATCAATTGTCTAAGGGATTCCATGTAGGTTTGGGCAATGCCACTGCATGGTTGCTGCTCAGGACTCTATGCTGGCCTGGGGGTCCAGGGGCATCACAGAAGTTCTCTTTTGACCAAGTCATCAGGTACCATGGTGGTGGTGTGGGTTCCTGGGGATTTTTCACTCACTCACTCATTCATTCACTCACCTGTTCACTATATTGGGAGAACTTGCATCTTCACACTGGGTCCATGTTGGCAGACTGTCTAGTTTAACTCTTCTGCCTCTCATGGAATCCATCTCTTCTCTGCTGAGTCCCAGGAGTGTGTTCCTCCTCATCCTTTTTGGAGTGGAGAGACTCAGTCCCAATTTTGGTTCCTCTCCATGAGGGAGGTGCATACCAGCTGCTCTAGTTGGCCACCTTGAACACCCCTTTCAGGTTTTAAATACAATTATTTCAGTAAAAAGGCAAGCTGATTTAGGGAGCATATGGTTGAGAGTTGGTATGTGGAAGCGACAGAAATCACCAAGGTGGTATGTGTATCTACTTAAAGTTTCGGAAACACCTGAAGGTTTAGAATAGGCTCTCAGGATGACTTTACCTGGCAGGTGGGGATCTAGTTTTAGGTTTTACATTTATGTCTATGATCCACTTTTATATGTGGTTTTGAGTTCATTTTGAATCTTCACTCTTCTCATCAGAGCACTTCCTCCCCCGATTATATTGTCTGCTTCATCTACTTCTTGGATTTGTCTCTTTCTCTGATTATGCAATTTTCAGGCCATAGATACCTCATAAGTATATTCCTCAAAGGCTGTTCTAGACAGCTTCTGCAAGTAAATAAAGTATTCCTACTTCAACAGGTTCACCTTAATTGGGAAGACTGACTACAGCAAGATGGTGGAGTGGGAGTTTCCAATGCTCATCCCCCCACAGAAGCATCAATCTGAACAACCATCCACATATAAAAATACTTCAAAAGGGCTAGAGAATTCAGGTAAGGAATTATAACACATAGAAAGAGCACAGAAATAAAAAAAGATGCAGTAAAGAGGTAGGAATGACAGTATCATTACTCATAATTCCTTCCCAAACCCAAGCCTACACAGCACGGACAAAGATGCCTTCCATATGGAAGAAGAAGAGTAAAGAATGAGTCTAATTTTGACACAGGCCACAGTACAAGTCGTGCACCAGAGAATCCTAATGCCAGGCTAACACCTATAGCCCCTGGCTACAAACCAGCCTTCATAGACCCAGGCTTCAGGCCAGCCCCAATGCTTGATCAGTCCCCACAGACCTAGGTCCCAGCATATCCTCTACTACCCAGGGACAAGGCTGACTTCTGTGAATCCAGCCCCAGGCCCAACTACCTGCTGACTCAGGCATCTGGCAAGCCAGTTCAAAGATTCTAGCAGCAAGTTCACTGATGAGACTAGTCAGCCTATCCATAACATCTGGATGGAATAATTGGTAAAGAGTTTTCCCTACTGAAGCCATTCTGTAAAGACTGGAAGAAGTACCTACTCCTTGAAATATGCAGACACTAGTGCAAGGCTGCAAGGATCTCAAATAATCAGAACAATATGACACCACAAAAGAAACAGAATAAAGCATTACCAATCAACTCAAAAGAAATGGAGATCTATAAAATGCTTGACAAATAATTCAAAATAATAATTTTGAAGAAACTCAGTGAGCTATAAGAGAATACAGACAGATGAATTAGAAAGTCAGGAAAATAAAACCTGAACAAAATAACTTAAATGAAGAGATAGAAACCATTAAAAGAATGAAGCAAACAAACATACATAAATTCTGGATCTGAAGAATACAAAGACTGATCTGAAAAATTTCATAGACAGCTTCGACAGCAGACTTGATCAAACTGAAGAAAAATATCAGTGGTCTCAAAGATAGGCTATTTGAAAGTACCCACTCAGAGGAACAAAAAGGAAAAAGAGTTTAAACAGAGTGAAGAAAGCCCACGGGCCTTATGGAATACCCCCAAGCAAATCAATATATGTATTATGGGTGTCCAAGAAAAATCAGAGGAAAAAATAGGCAGAAACGTTATTTGAGGAAATAATGACAGGAAACATTCCAAATCTGGAGAAGGAAATGAACATCCAGATCCAGAGAACCCCAAATAGATTAAACAGAAATCTTTGGATCTTCACCAATACACAATATAATCAAATTGTCTAAAGTCAAAGATTAAAAAAGAAAGTCCAAGACAAAGACAACTTTGAAAGCAGCAAAAGAAAAGTGACTTATCACATACAAGGGGAGTCATATAAAAATATAAGTGGATTTCTCAGCAGAAACATTGAAAGCCAGGAAAAAGTGGGATGATATACTCAAAGTAGTGAAAGAAGTCAGATGTAGTGGCTCATGCCTGTAATCCCAGCTCTTTGGGATGTGGAGGTGAGAGGATTGCCTGAGCCCACAGGTTTGAGACCAGTCTGGGCAACATGGCAAGTCCTTGTCTCTACAATAAATCAAAAAATTAGCCAGATGTGGTAGTGCATGACTGTAGTTCCAGCTACTTGGAAGACCGAAGTGGAAGGATCACCTGAACCCAGCAGGTCAAGGTTACAGTGGCCAAGAGCGTGCCACTGCACTACAGCCTGGGCAACACAAAAAAACAAAAAACAAAAAACAAAATAGTGAAAGGAAAAAGCCTGCCAACCAATAGTGTTATACCTGGCAATGCTGTTCTTCAAAAATGAAGGAGAGATAAAGACTTTCAAGACAAACAAAACTGAGGGAGTTCATCACTAATAGATCAGCCTTACAAGAAATTCTAATGGGAGTTTTTTGAGTAGAAATTAAGGGATGTTAACTAACATCATGAAAACTTATGAAAGTATAAAACTCACTGTAAAGGTAAGAATAGTCAAATTCAATATACTCTAACACTATAGTGGTACATAAATCACTTTTAACTCTAGTATGAAAGTTTAAAGGCAAAAGTATTAAGATAACTGTAGCTACAATTATTTGTTAATGATACACAATTCAAAAAGGTACAGATTGGGATATCAATAACAACATGTGGGGGAGAAAAAGTCAAAACATAGATTTTTTGGTATGTGTTCAGAAAGTTAATTTGTTATTATCTTAAAACAGACTGTTATAAATACATTTGAAATGTAGACTTCATGATAACCACAAAGAAAAAAAACCTGCAGTAAATCCACAAAAGATAAAATGAAAGGTATCAAAGCATATTGTTACAAAAAAACCTTTACACTACAAAAGACGATAGCAAGAGAAGAGGAAAAAGGAGACTATGAATCAGTCAGAAGCCAGGCTCGGTAGCTCAGCCTGTAATCCCGCGCCTTGGGAGGCTGAGATGAGTGGATTGCCTGACCCCGCAGGTTCGAGACCTGCCTGGGCAACTTAGTGAGACCTCATCTCTACAATAAATCAAAAATTAGCTGGGTGTGGTAGCGCGCGCCTCTAGTTCTGGCTACTAGGAAGGCTGAGGTGGAAGGATCACTGGAGCCCAGCAGGTCAAGGCTGCGGTGGCTGGGAGCAGCCACTGCACTCCAGTCTGGGAGACAGAGTGAGACTCCAAATCAAAATAAATAAATAAATCAGTCAGAAACAAATATGAAAATGACAATAGTTAAGTTCTTACTACCAATAATTATGTTTTGTGTAAATGAATCAAATCTCAAATCAAAAGACATAAAGTGGTTGAATTAATAATTTTTAAAAAAATCTGTGTATATGCTGCCTACAAGAGACTCATTTCAACTTTAAAGAGACACATAGACTGAAATTGAAATGATGGAAAAAACTTTATGTCGAAGACTGTCACAAGGACATAGAAGATCATTATATAGTGATAATGGGGTCAGTTCACCATGAAGGCATAACAACTGTAAATACAGATGCACACAACATTGAAGCACCTAAATATGCAAATAAAATATTAACAGATGTGAAGAGATAGTTAGACAACGATGTGATAATAGTGAGGGAATTCAATACTCCAATTTCAACAATGGATAGATTATCCAGAAAGAAAATGAATAAGAAAGCAATGAGTTTGAACAACACTATAGATCAAATGAACCTAATAGATATATACAGTACATTCTATACAACAGCCACAGAATACATATTTTTTTTCAAGCACACATGGAACATTATCCACAATAGATCATATTAGACCACTGAAATAAGTCTTGACAAATTTAATAGGACTGAAGTCATATCAAGCATCTTTTCTGAGCACAATGGTATAAAACTCACCCCAATAATAGAAGGAAAATTGAAAAATTCACAAACATGTAGAAAATAAACCACACATGCCTAAAGTGTCAATGGCTTAAAGAATAAATTGAAAGGAAAGTAAAGAAATTACTTAATATAAACAAAAATGAAATACAACATACCAAAATTTATGGGATATGGTAAAAGCAGTTATGTGAAGGGAGTTTATAGCAATAAATGCATATATTAGGAGAAAAGACTTCAAATAAACAATTTTACAACCTCATGGAAGTAGAAAAGGAAGAACAAACTAGGACCAAGGTTAGTAGAAGGAAAGAAATAAAGATCAGAGCAGAAATAAATGGAACAGAGACTAAAAAATCAATATAAAAGATCAATGAAACTAAGAGTTTGGATTTGGAAATGACAAACAAAATTTTAAAACCTTTAGCTAGACTAAGAAAAAAGAAAAAAGATTCAAATAAATTTTAAATTAAAAGAGGAGATATTACAACTGATACAAAAGAAGTACAAGGGATTATAAAAGACTACTATGAGCAATCGTAGACAACCAATTGGATTACCCAGAAGAAATGGATACATTTCTAGAAATACTCATCTACCAACACTGAATCATGAAGAACAGAAATATTTAAACAGATCAATAATGAATATGGAGATTGACTCAGTAATCAAAAACCTCCTAACAAAGAAACACTCAGGACCTGATGGTTTTACTAATGAAGTCTAGCAAACATTTGAAGAAATAATGCCAAATTTTCAAACTTTTCAAAAAATTGAATAAAGGAAACACTTCCAAACTCTTTATGAGGGCAGCATTACCCTGATACTATAGTCAGATGAAGACCTATAAAAAAGAAAGTTATGTTCCAATATTCCTGATAAAAATTCTCAACAAAATACTAAAAATCAAGAGCATTAGCACATTGAAAGAATTTATCCCTGGGATGCAAAGATAGTTTACTATATCCAAACCAGTAAATGTGATCTACCATATTAATAAAACGAGGGAAACAAATCACACAATCATCTTAATAGATGGAGAAAAAGCATTATTTGACAGAACATTTTTTCATAATAAAAATTCTCAACAAATTAAGCATAGAAGAAATATACTGCAAAAAAAATAAGACCATATATGAAATGCCTACAGCTAACATCATACTCAAGGGTGAAAGCTGATAGAAAGTTGTTCTTGTCCTCTAAGGCCAAGAACAAGACAAAGATGCCCACTATTACCAATTCCATTTAACTTAGTACTAGAAGTCCTAGACAGAGCGATTAAGCAACATAAAGAAATAAAAGCTGTTCAAATTTGAAAGAGATAAGTAAAACTGTCTGTCTGCAGATGAGATAATACACTATATATTGAATAATTATACTTTTCAATATTAAATTTCCTGAATGTGATGATTTTCCCTTATTTTTTTGAAGCTACATGCTGAAATACTTGAGAAAGACAAAGCAAGCATGATAAAATATTATCCTTTGGTGAATGTACTATTCTCACAACTGTTATATAGCTTTCAATTTTTCAAAATAAAAATTGGAAAAAGTAATGCAGAAAAAATAGTTCTTCCCTTTTTGCAAAAGTTATCTTTCTATTCCAACTTTTTTTCCCCTTACTATTACCTGATTGTTACAGAATTTTGTGACGTGACCACAGCCAATTTCATTAAGTAAGACTTCAGTTTTAAAAATTTTATAAGATAAAGGTCTTTTTAGTTAAGTTGACTGCAACTCTAAGAGTTTTTAGCAATGTGTTCTTCTTCAACTCAGGGAAAATGCTGTTATTGCAAATAGAAGACATTCTCAGAGATACCCTGACTTAGGTGCAATTTAGGAATGCTGAGTCTTTGGGGATCCCATGCAGCCTTGGCCCTTTGATCTTGTTCTGTATCTATAGACCTTCAGTGAGGGACTAAACTGAAAAAAGTGGGAGTGCCCCTTATGCGGACTTAAAGGTTTTGCAATATACCACCGTACCTTTCTTACCACGAGTAAAAAAAAAAGAGGTTGCCGGGCTCGGTGGCTCAGCCTGTAATCCCGCGCCTTTGGGAGGCTGAGGTGAGTGGATTGCCTGAGCCCGCGGGTTCGAGACCCGCCTGGGCAGCGAGACCTCATCTCTACAATAAGTCAAAAAATCAGCCGGGCGTGGTAGCGCATGCCTATAATTCCGGCTACTCGGAAGGTGGAGGCGGAAGGATCGCCGGAGCCCAGCAGGCCAGGCTGCGGTGGCCGGAAGCGGCCACTGCACTCCAGTCTGGGCGACAGAGTGAGACTCCAACTCAAAAAAAAAAAGAGGTATAATAATCCTAATCCTAACCCTAATAATTTCCCTGAACCAGTGAGAAGGGAATCTACCTCTTAGCAGACATCATTGTGCTTGTACAAGATATTTAGTTTTGTGATATGCATTCTGATTTAAGCAGGAGTTCGTGAATCCATGACTGTCCCAGAGATGGCCATCTTTTGAGAAAAATGGTGGTTTGTTTTTGTTTTTGAATTGGAGTCTCACACCGTCGCCCAAGCTGGAGTACAGCAGCATGCTCATTGCCACCCCATCCGACGTCGACCTGCTGGTCTCCTGCTATCCTCCTGCCTC
Source organism: Cephalopachus bancanus (assembly GCA_027257055.1). Taxonomy (NCBI): domain Eukaryota; kingdom Metazoa; phylum Chordata; class Mammalia; order Primates; family Tarsiidae; genus Cephalopachus; species Cephalopachus bancanus. The sequence continues at coordinate 6,328,435 of JAPVLO010000009.1, read as the reverse complement.
AGCCTTCCAAGTAGCCGGAGCTACAGGTTCGTACTGCCACGCCCGGCTAACTTTTATTTATTTTTTAACTGTAGATATGAGATCTTGCCAAGTTGTTCAGGCCATTCTCGAACTGCGAACTCAGGCAATCCGCTCACCTCGGCCTCCCAAAGTGCTGGGATTACAGGCTTCAGTCACCACGTGGGGCTGAGAAAAATAGTTTTAAATGTACTCCCCTCCTAACTTTGGTAGCTGCATCTCGAGTAGTTTCTCTTGGAGAGGTGGAGATAGACATAAGCACAGTCATAGTAACTGTAGTAAGAGAAGAAGCAATTGAATAGAAGATGGCAGGGAACTGCTTATCCGCCTCAAAAGGACTTATCAACAGCTTATCCATGTAGGAGGGCTATGCCAAGTGTCATCAAAGCAAACTGGGCAAATGTTGCTTGAGAAAGGTGAGATGGGTGGCTTACTCAGTTGTTTTCTGAAGCAAACCAAGAACATCTCATTATTTCTTTGCAAACTCACCACACCTTTCATAACACAGAGAATCAGATGGAAGTAGTTGTTCTGTGCGCTTGAAATGATTTTAAATTATTACTGGATTCTCAAATCTGAATTAATTTGCTTGGACAGACAAATAGAGTCCAATCGTAAAGCAGGCATAAAGATTACATGTAAACAAATAAAAAATCTTATTTAGTTTGCAGAACTGTAAATTTACATATGGCTTTCTGGGACTCTATCATATTAAGTGAAAATACCTAGAACAACCTCAACATATCTCTTTTTGATAGAGATACTTGTCCTCTGTCACTTCCAAACACTTTGAAAGTGTTCAAAAATGTTACTAGACTAATCTCCCTTGAGGTATACAGATTATAAACATAGATTATTACTGAACCCAGAGAAAATGACGAACTATTCCTAAAATCCAATATTCATACACTGTTGTTTCTCTACTTTTCCATTGGAATTATTTACATGTAGGTAATTCTATCTAAAAATAATAGATTCTCCGGAAACATGCTGCTTATAAAACTTCCCTTCCAGGGAAAGTGAGTTCCAGTCTCTCTAGCTGAGTGAAGAGGAAATTCTTGCCATTTGAGTGATTAGGAATTAATATTCTTGACCTAACTGGCTTTTAGCCAATATAATTATTTAAGTCAAGATTGAATCCCTTCTTTCACATTAGTTTTATTGTGAGCCGAGAGGAAATAACATTTTCTAAAGTCTTCAGCACTTTGTCTTTTAAAATGAAGAGTGAGACCATGTCAGAGTGAAAATTTCATGCTTTAATGAAAATAATTCAGAAAATAATTCAAAATAATTCATACCAGATTTACGCACACACACACAATCACCACTCCAAAAAAAAATTATCATTTGGTTAAGTTGACATTAATATATTTGGATGTTGATATTTAGCAGACCACAGATCTATGGAATTAAATCCATATAGTATCTCCAGAAGGTGTTTCTTTTTATTGTTGCAAGTTAGGCTGCAAAAAGACAGAGGGATTAATTAAGCACTATATTGGAACAGACTACAGCATGAATTAAAAGGCTCCTAACTGTAAATCCACGAGGAGCACTTACTTGCTGAAGGTCACGCTGCTGGTCGCACAGCTCTATTACTCACTTTAAACTGTAAACGAACTAGACGATGGTAAGTCAGGTTTGTTTCCTTTCCCTTCTCCTCTGGCATCCCTAGGGGGCTTCTCAATTCAAAGAAACTCCAGAAGAAACAGGCCACTTACTGTGAATAATCTGAAACAATCTATAAGTTCAAAAGCAGTTGAAATTCCTAGAAGAGATTGAATGTTGTAAGAATAAATGGGTTAGTATTTTAAAGACAAAACTGCCCTTGTTTAATATCAAGAGAGTATTAGCAGGACACAGATTTTACAGTAACTTTCATTATTTATGTAGCTGTCTATATTCACTCTACACTTCAGGAAATGGAGTCCATGCTTTCAGAGTCCAAGCAAATTTTAAAACAGAGGGTTTTTTTCTTTTCTTTATGTCTATTTCTTTTCTTGAATGTGACAGTGGCACCGTCTGCAAGTGGCAGTTTTCTACTTATACCACAATAAGGCCAAATTCACAGAATACTTTCTTAGAAAATTTAGACAAATACAATCTATTGCTGCAGGAGGAAAATATGTGTATTAAGACGCATTTCATAAATGCAAAAGCAAAAATGTGGAAGGCATCACAAAGAGGAAGATTGTTTTACATAATGGCTGTGGGGAAAGAAAAATGAATTGTTATTTTTTTGTTCTAAGCTGCTAGATCTTAAAATTTTTATTTCAAATGTATCATTTTTAAAAAAATTGAAATGACAACCTGCTGAGTCTCAACTCTACTTCCAATAGTAAAGAAGACAATGGCATGTTTGGAACTTCTTTCAAAAAACTTTGGCTTCCAGGAACACCATCAAAGTTTTACCCTCACAAGAATTAACATCTTTGAATACATATCATCATTGGAAGAAAGAAAAGAGGGAAAATGTCACATTCTATATTTGTTTTAAAATTTGTACGATGGAACTACTGTTTCTCAAGACAACACATGGAAGTCAAAAAAAGTTACATGCAATTGGAAGCCAAAACAGAGAAATATGTCAAATTTAATTCATCTCAATTCTAATATATATTGAGATATTTACTTTGTATAAGGCATTGTTACTAGAAAGACAAGTAATACAGCCCCCTCTTTCAAAAAGAAATAATCTCACTGAGATACATAATGCTAATAAATCAAAATGACAATTTCACAGAAATATATACATAGTATTTAAGAATATAAAAGAGCATTTTTCATATAACTGGGTGTGTCAGGAAAAGCTTTAAGGACTAGGCAATAATTTAGAGGCTATATGGAATTTCAACATGCAAAAATAACAAAGGGGACCTGAGTTGAGGGAGAAAGAGCAAATGATCAATGGGAAGAATTCTGCTTAGAAATGGGGTAGAGTCAGTCCGATTGGGTTGCCAGAAGATAGAATAAATGTAGGAAAAGAATTATAAAAGTAGTTTGGAACCAAATTTGGCTCTGAAGCTCATTGCATGGAATTTGTCCTAACTGGGTGGGTCATCAGAAGCTGTTTTTTGAGCAGTCTTGTGGTAAAGCCGTTGCCTCCTGTGTATAGAATGTACCAGGCTGGGCATGATGGTTCACATTTGTAATCTCAGTACTTTGGGAGGCTGAAGCAACAGAATTGCTTGAGCCCAAGAGTTCGAGACTAGCCTGGGCAACATAGCAAGAACCTATCTCTAGTAAATAAAAATTAAAATTCTCCAGACTTGTAGATGGAGGCTCTCAATTTGGAGGCTGTTAGAACACTGTTGGAGTAAGATAGAAATGGTGTGTAGCAGGGTGATGATGGAACTAAATGATCTTGTGTAAAAGAATTTGTAAGGATTTGCAGCCTAGTAGGAGGAATTCTTGAGGAGAGGTTTAGCAAAGAATTGTAAAAGTGAGTCTAGAGCCTGGGGAAAGGGTAGAATAAGTAATCTAAAACTTTCTCAAAATAAACCAAAATAAATCTTGCTCTCCATCTGAAAATCCCATCAGAAGCTATTATTTAACATCATGAAGCAAGTGAGATGCTGTTCAAACTAATCTTTTCATTATGCTTGTGTATATTGGTAGTATAGATTGACTTCATAGATGCAGCCTTCCCCAAAATGATGGGTTTGGCTTTCTAATTTTACCAAAAGGTCACTGAAGGAAATTGTAATTTTCCCTTTTTCCTTTCATGTCATTGTGAGCTTGATTATTATAGGACACGTGACTAAACAGCTTGTTTTAACAACTACGAACTTGAAATGCTCTTAGATGCTCTTTCTCAAGATGCAGTGTGAGATCTTAACTGCAACACATATGGTTTTAATACTGGCTTTTGCTTACTCACATAGGGAAGACCCCAGTTGGCTACAACTCTCACATGTTTAATGACAACTTTTCAAAAATAGGGTTTCCAGATATTATTCTTCTGACTTGGTGGTTTTAAAATGCAGGTACCCCTTTGGAAAATTCATTTTATCAGGCATTTGTATTTTAATATGAATTATTTTAATGTAAACTAATCTGTCAGGGCTACCAGGTACAGTATTCGTTAAGGAAATGGTGGTGGTTGAGTGAGAAGCTAATGTAGAAATGACTTTAGAGTAAAAGTCAGAAGTCAGGTCCAGGTAGAAAACAGAGGAGAGCAGAGGAACAGAGGATCTGAGAGGCCAGTGAGGGAAAGAAGCAAGAGGGAAAAGAACACAAGGGGAAGTATGAAGTCTCCAAAACTGCATTCTACTTCACTTGTTATTCTCTCTACATAAACATTTTAATTGAACTATACTATCATAATATATAGTACATACAGTGCCACAGTACATCGCATAAATATCCACGAATGTTGTTAAAAGATAAGTAGTTCTAATAAGTAGGTCTTATTGTCAAGAAGAAGGTTGTAATGAACATTATCTAACAAACACATTGTTGACAGATAATTTCCAACATTTTGGAGATAAATATAAAAAACTGTCCAGAAGGTTAATTTATTCAGTGATGCAGGCTTACTGTCTACAGTTATTGTCTAGTGGCACACCAGGGGATCATGCTACTTAGAAATTCTCGAAAAACTTAGCCAGGGGGGCTGGGCAAGATGGCGACAGAGGAGCACTGCCTGTGAAACTCTCCACCGAGGAGAACGCAAAGACACTCTGATTCTCACCCTGAAGGCTGCAGATCCCATCGTCTGCAGCCTGCTCTTCACACAGAGCTCAAAGGTAGACTTTGCTGAGGCATCACCAAGGTCTGGGCAGCTACTGTGGTGGCTGCTGCTGCCGTTCTGGCTGGCAGCCATTCCACATCACACCACCAGTGCCTGGGGCGAGCTGCAGCCTCCTCCGAGGCAGCGGAGGTGCTAGGAGCTGCGCGGCCTCCTCCGAGGCAGCAGAGCCACTGCTGCCCCCCCTCCGAGGCAGCGGAGGCACCACTGCCCCCCCTGAGGCAGCAGAGACACCGCTGCCCCCCATCCGAGGCAGCGGAGCGGCTGCCCCCCCTCCGAGGCACCAGAGCCGCCACCTTCCCCCCAAGGCAGCCAAGCCTCTGCCTCCTCCGAGGTAGCCGAGCAGCCACTTCCTCTGAGGCAGCTGCCGCACAGAGGTGGCCATTACACATCACACCGCCTGTGCCAGTGGCCCAGCCGCCACTGCCACCACCGTTGCTGCTGCTGCCGCCACTGCCACCAAGGCAGGCACTCCGCATCGCACCACCAGTGGTGGTGCCTGAGGGGTGGGCAAGCAGCTGAGATAAAGACCATCTGCAGCGAGGGATAACACCACCTGCTGGCGATTCAAGTCCACCACCAGCAAGCGCTGGTCCGAGGCTTGGGTCCCTTGGTCCCATGCAGGGCCGGACACTGCAGCCCTCTGCTGCTGTTGTTCCACCACGTGCATGGGAGTCTCAGGTCTCAGCTAGCTCCCTGGCTACATCGTCTCTCATCATCACCAAGTCGCTGGTCACTCAGGGAGGCTCTGTATGCCTGCCCCTCAGACACTGCTCCCATTCCTGGTTGAAGTACCCTGTGGGGGGCCCAGAGCCACTCTCACCACTCACTGCCTGCCCATTAGAGCTGTGGAGCTCTGGAGGCCCGGGCCCAACCTGGGTGAGGCCCTCAGCCCGTGACCCCAAGCTTGGGGACTCAGACAAGCGGAGAGAAAGGGATCTACGAAAGAGAATCTTCCTCTGCCTCTCTCCAGGCAGAGATTTTCACTGCCCTGCCCACCTATCAACAAACTCCACCTTAGTTCCTAAGGTAACGTTGTTAAACAGGAGACAAAGCCCCACCCCTAAGCTGAATCAGATAAAAGCAATTCCCAGGCAGCCAAACCCAAGCTGTGAGTAAACCTAGCTGCCTGCAATGGAAAAACAAAGGGGAGAGGCCAAGATCAGAGCTGAAGTGATTTTAGTCTGATCTCTTATTGTGACTTATGATTTTATCATTTTGACTGTTTATTTTGATCATGTTCGTTGTTTGCCTTCTGACTTACACTGTTTCATCTTTATATTGTTCTGTCTCTGTGTAGCTATCAGTATTCTTTAGGGAATCTTTCTTACATGTCTTCTTTCATTTCTCTCCGGCCTTGTGTCTCTTTCTCGCCTGACAGTTGGTATGTATGTCTGTTTTCCCTCTCGCTCTTCTCTCTCTCTAACTTCCTATTGACTCCCCCTTCCTACATTATTTTCCTCTTTTATACCCCCATTTTAATCTAGGAACCAAGACTACATACTGCTGAACGGACAGATTGTAAGGTAGAGGGAAATATGTTCCAGTGTGTTCATACACCTGTTTGTGGATGCTAGAATCAGCATATACACCCTGAACCACAGCTTCCCTCTCAATTAAACCTCAAAACTACAAAAAGTACAGATTGCAGCTTACACTCCAACCTCAAAAGTGAACAAAGCCAGAAGACCCTCATAAGGAAGAACAGGATATTGCAGAAGAAAAATAAAAGCAACCCCACCTTCCCCAAAAAACAGAATTAAAGAAGGGGAGGGAAGGGAGGAGAGAGAAAAATCTACAACAATGAAGAAAAACCAAAAGAAGAGTATGGGTCTCTCCCAGACCCCTGGGAGGACAGACACTGAGAAAACTGACTTCGGAATGCAAACAATGAAGAGCCCCCAGAACGAAGGGCCTCAAACTATAAACGTTGATATCAAGACAATAATGGAGAGATTAAAAAGAATTGAGGAGACACAAGAAGAAACTAAGAAGGAGCTGATATCTGAGATAACAGTAATAAAGAATACTGTGAATGAAATAAATAACAAACTGATAAGCATGGAAAGCAGAATTACTCAAGCAGAAGAAAGAATCTCAGAGCTTGAAGACCAAAATATAGAACAAATCCAAACTCTTAAAACACAGAAAACAAGCTCAAAAAGACAGAACAAAACCGTCAAGAGATGAGCGATTACTTCAAGAGACCAAACCAAAGAGTAATTGCATACCAGAGGCAGAAAGAGAGACAGAGACCACACTAGAACAAACTTTCCATGAGATCACTCAAGAAGACTTCCCTTATCTAATCAGTGACACAAAAATTCAAACACAAGAGATTCAGAGAACCCCTGCAAGACAACAAATGAGAAGACCAACTCCTAGACACATAATAATTTGCCTAAACAAAGTAGGCATAAAAGAAAAAATCCTAAAGGCAGCAAGAGAAAAAGGCCTGATCACCTACCATGGAAGACCAATCAGAAGAGCAGCAGATTTATCTACAGAAACCCTACAGGCTAGGAGAGGTTGGAGCCCTATCTTCAAAGTCCTAAAAGATAAACAATTTCAACCAGGAATAACTTACCCAGCCAAGCTAAGTTTCATCAGCGAGGGAGAATTAAAATCTTTCCCAGATATCCAATCCCTAAGAATTTATGCTGCCACCAAACCACCACTACATGAAACACTTAAGAAAGTACTAAACACAGAAGAAAAGGAAAAAAGAACAACGTTCTTCAAAAGAGTATAGGGAAAAGAATAAAATATACATGAACCAACCCCAAAACCAAAAGAAAGACGAAAAGAACCAAGTGGAAGAACAACAACTCCATAAGAACTCTATGATAGGGATGAACTCTCACATTTCAATAATTAACCTGAATGAGAATGGGCTAAACGCACCACTGAAAAGACATAGAATGTCAAAATGGATAAAATATCACCAGGCAGCAATATACTGCCTTCAACAGACTCATCTCACTAGTAAGGACATACACAGACTCAAAGTAAAAGGATGGGAAACAAACTTTCAGGCGAATGGAACACGAAAGGAGGAGTCGCAATCCTAATTTCAAACAAAATACCATTTAAGCTATCAAAAATTTAAAAAGATACAGAGGGCCACTCCATAATGATAAAAGGTTCACTCCATCAACAGAAAATATCTACCCTAAACATATATGCACCCAACATAGGTGCACCAACTTTCATAAAGCAACTTCTAGGAAAACTAAAGAAAGATATTGCCTCTAACACCATCATAACTGGGGACTTTAATACCCCACTCACAACCCTAGACAGATCATCAGGACAAAAAATCAGCAAGGAGATCCAGCTCATCAATATGACTCTGGACCAAATGGACTTAATTGATATCTACAGAACACTCCATCCAAAGACCACAGAATACACATTCTACTCATCACTGCATGGAACGTATTCTAAGATCGACCACATAATTGGCCATAAATCAAGCATAAGCAAATTTAAAAGGATTGAAATTCTACCATGCACTTTCTTGGACCACAGTGGAATAAAAATAAACATTGACACCACAAAGTCCCCCCAAAACCCACAAAGACATGGACACTAAACAGCATGATGCTAAACAACTCCTGGGTTGATGAAGAAATCAAAACAGGGATCAAAAGATACCTGGAAACAAATGAAAATGAAGAAACATCTTACCAAAATCTCTGGGATGCCTTAAAAGCTGTAGTAAGAGGGGAATTTATATCCCTACAAACACACATGAAGAAAATGGAAGGAACACAAGATAACAGCCTAACGAGCCACTTAAGGAAGCTGGAAAAGCAAGAGCACAAAAACCCTAATTTCAGCAGAAGAATCCAGATCACCAAAATAAAAGCCCAAATCCAGGACATAGAAGACAAAAAGATAATACAAAAAATCAATGAAACAAAAAGCAGGTTCTTCGAAAGGATAAACAAGATTGATGGTCCCCTAGCTAGATTGACCAGGAAAAAATGAGAAAAAACCCAAATAAGCACAATCAGAAATACAAAAGATGAAGTCACATCTGACCCTGAAGAAATACAAAAGATCATTAGAGACTACTACGTACACTTGTATGGAAACAAACTTGAAAACCTTAAGGAAATGGAGGACTTTCTGACATCACACAACCTACCTAGGTTGGAACCAGAAGAAATTGAGACCCTAAATAGACCAATAACAATCAAGGAAGTCGACTACATAATAAGAAAACAACCTACAAAAAAAAAGCCCTGGTCCAGATGGCTTTCCAGCAGAATTCTACAAGACATTTAAGGAGGAGCTGAAACCAATCCTGCTGAAGGTATTCCAGGCGATTGAGAAAGATGGAACCCTCCCCAAATCATTTTAAAAAGCCAACATCACATTGATGCCCAAGCCAGGTAAAGATCCAACAAAGAAAGAGAACTATAGGCCAATATCTTTGATGAACATAGATGCTAAAATTCTCAACAAGATCCTAGCGAACCGGATTCAACAACACATCTCAAAAATCATCCATCATGACCAAGTAGACTTCATTCTTGGGATGCAAGACTGGTTCAACATTCGTAAAACCATAAATGTAATTAAATGCATCAACAGATGTCAAAACAAAAACCACATGATTATATCATTAGATGCAGAAAAAGCTTTTGATAAAATCCAGCACCCCTTCTTGATAAAAACCCTCGAACATCTAGGCATATGGGGAACATACCTCAAAATAGTAAAAGCCGTCTACAAGAAACCCACAGCCAGCATACTCCTAAACAGACAAAAATTGGAACCATTTCCCCTGAAAACTGGAACAAGACAAGGATGCCCACTCTCACCCCTCCTATTCAACATAGTATTGGAAGTCCTGGCTTGAGCAATCAGAGAAGAGAAGTCAATCAGGGGTATCCAAATAGGAAAAGAGGAAGTCAAGTTATCTCTCTTTGCAGATGATATGATTGTGTACCTTGAAAGCCCAAGAGAATCTGTCAAAAACCTCCTTACACTGATAAAGGCCTTTGGCAAAGTCTCAGGATACAAAATAAATGTGCAAAAGACAATGGCATTTCTTTACACCAATAATAAAAAAACAGAAACCCAAATAAAAAACACAATTCCATTCACAATAGCCACAAAAAAAATGAAATACCTAGGCATCTTCCTAACCAGAGATGTGAAAGACCTTTACAATGAAAACTCCAAAACACTGCTCAAAGAAATCAAAGATGACACAAACAAGTGGAAAAATATCCCATGCTCATGGATTGGAAGAATCAACATTGTGAAGATGTCCATCTTACCTAAGGCAATCTACAAATTCAATACCCATCAAATTACCAGCAACATTTTTCTCAGACCTCGAAAAAACAATGCAGGAATTCATATGGAAACACAAACGTCCAAGAATAGCCAGAACAATTCTCAGCAAAAAAACAACAACAAAGCAGGTGGTATCACATTACCAGACTTCAAACTCTACTATAAAGCTACAATCATCAAAACAGCTTGGTATTGGTATAGGAATAGGCATATAGATCAATGGAATAGAATTGAGATTCCAGAAGCAAAACCTCAATTTCTCAACCAACTCATCTTTGACAAAGCCCCCACCACCTACCACTGAGGAGAGGAGAACCTATTCAGTAAATGGTGCTGGGAAAACTGGCTGGCCACATGCAGAAGATTGAAACAGGACGCCTACCTATCCCCATGCACAAAGGTTGACTCCAAATGGATCAGAGACCTAAATGTAAAACCTCAATCATAAGAACCTTAGATAATGAAGGACATACCCTCATGGAAATCGGAACTGGCCTCCAATTCCTGAACAAAACCCAAAACCCACAGGCCATAAGAGAGAGGATAGACAAGTGGGACCTTATTAAACTGACAAGCTTCTGCAAAGCCAAAGAAACCATCAAGAAAGCAGGGAGACAGCCCACAGACTGGGAAAAAGTATTTGCCAACACCAGGTCAGACAAAGACTTAACATCTTTGATATATAAGGAACTCAAACGTGCTGAAAAGAAAAAAAAACAAACAACCCCATTATAAAATGGCAAAAGACATGAACAGACATTTCACAAAGGAAGACATCCGAGCAGCCAACAGACATATGAAGAAGTGTTCAACCTCACTAATCATCAGGGAGATGCAAATCAAAACCACACTGAGATAACACCTACCTCCAGTCAGAATGGCAATTATCAACAACTCAAAGAATAACAGCTGCTGGAGAGGGTGTGGAGAAAAGGGAACACTTCTACACTGTTGGTGGGAGTGTAAATTAGTGCAACCTCTGTGGAAAACAGTGTGGTGATTCCTAAAAGCTTTAAATATCAACTTCCCATACGACCCCGCAGTCCCCCTACTGGGAATATATCCGGAAGAACACAAATCACTCTATAAAAAAAACACCTGCACACATATGTTTATTGCAGCGTTGTTCACAATAGCAAGAACCTGGAAGCAACCATGCTGCCCATCAAAAGAGGACTGGATTGCCGGGCTTGGTGGCTCAGCCTGTAATCCCGCACCTTTGGGAGGCTGAGGTGAGCGGATTGCCTGAGCCCGCGGGTTTGAGACCCACCTGGACAGCGAGACCTCATCTCTACAATAAATCAAAAAATCAGCCGGGCGTGGTAGCGCATGCCTGTAATTTCAGCTACTTGGAAGGTTGAGGCGGAAGGATCGCCGGAGCCCAGCAGGTCGAGGCTCCGGTGGCTGGGAGCGGCCACTGCACTCCAGTCTGGGCAACAGAGTGAGACCCCAACTCAAAAAAAAAAAAAGAGGACTGGATTAAAGAAATGTGGTACATATACACAATGGAATACTACACAGTCATAAAAAAGAACAAAATCATGAATTTTGCAGCAACCTGTATGGAACTAGAGTCTATAATACTGAGTGACCTCTCACAAAAACAAAGGTCCAAGTATCACATGTTCTCACTCATATAACGGACCTTGAACATCCAACCTAATACTATAAGAAAATGACTGACAGTAGTGAGAAATTATGGGGGGGAGGGAGATGGGATTAATGAGCAAATATCTGTCTGGGGATGGGGAAGCACCTCTTATCAATAGGGTGCCTGAATGAAACATATCTGTATACCTAACCCTTAACTGTACCCCACAACATCATAATAAAAAATATTGATTATAAAAAAAAATTAAAAAAAAAAAGAAATTCTCCATGGGAATTCCCAAGGTTAACCTATGGATAGAGGGATGCTAGGACACCTCATCAAATATTTTAGACATTTTTCAGTTTCGATAATCCCTGTGTGTGTTCCAGAATGGAGTGCCAAGGTCTCTGGTGATCATTGTCAAACTGCTCTCTGGGAAAAATCCTTACATTATCTACATGAGTAAGTGGGGTTTTCTCTTATGCAGGCAAGAATAGGCTGTTAGACTTCCTAACTTTTATAATAGAATATTAATTTTACTTCCTATGTGGACACCACGATAATGACTTAACTGTCTTATACATGTACCTATCAAAAGTTTTAGTGGGATAAATTATCTTTTGGAATATGTACTTGAAGAATAACCTATCAAGTCACTCTTTTAGAAATTCCAAAAATTTGGGGATTTATTATTATCAACAGATGACCCCATATTTGAGCCATATCACCTTTGACCTCAGTAGAATGACCACTGAATTATATGTTACTATAAGGCTTTTAACTTTCCACAATGATCTCTTAAAGCCTGGGGTTTCATTGGGGGCTGTCTAACTGTGCATGAGAACATCATCCATTCTTCTGCCCTCCAGCACCTGTAACTGATGTTTATGTTCTTGGTTCTGTTGATCACATCTAGAAGAAACATTTACCACATTTGCACTAGTTATTAGAGAAAGGAGATTTCCATTTGCTAACACTTATTTTTGTTTTAGCTTGGACTGTTTGAAAATGGAACGGTACTCTGGAAAGAAACCATTTTGGAAGCTTGTTGCTAGTCTGAGTTACATACTGAACAATTATATGACTTTCAACAAATTACCTAATACTCTACCTCAAGACTTTTTTTTAAAGTTTACCAACTTACTAGAGAAATTTTTCCTTTCAACTTTGATTTTTTAAAAAGACTACTTTTTAGAGCAGTTTTAAGTTTACAGCAAAATTGAGTAAAGCATTCCCATATACCTATTGACTCCACACATGCATAACATCCCCTGTTTTCTCCCCACCCCCCCGCCCCCGCCAAAGTGGTACATTTGTTACATTCAATAAGCCTACATTGACACACCATTATCACTTAGAATCTATAGTTCACATTAGGGTTAATTCTTGGCATTGTACATTCTAAGGGTTTTTACAAATGTATGATAACCACAGATCCTTTTGCTATCTATAGTTTGCCTTTTCCAAAATGTCAAATGCGGCCATATAGTATGTAACCTTTTCACATTGGCTTCTTTCACTTAGTCATATGCATTTAAGGTTCCTCCATGTCTTTTCATGGCTTGATAATTCATTTTGTGGTGTGTGTGTGTGTCTGTGTGTGTGTGTGTGCGCGCGCGTGCACATGCGCGCGTGCACACACACACACGCATGCGCATGTACGCTCGCCTTTTTATTTTTTAGGAGATAGAGTCTGGCTCTGGCATCCAGGCTGGAGTGCAGTGGCATGATCTTAGCTCACTGCAGCCTCAAAATCCTGGGCTCAAGCGATCCTCCCTACCTCAGCTTCCCAAGTAGGTGGGACTACAGGCGTGTGACACCACAGCTGGTCTCAAACTCCTGGCCTGAAGCAAATCTCCTGCCTCGGCCTTCCAAAGTGCTAGGATTACAGGAGTGAACCACTGCACCCCACCGATAGCTCATTTCCTTTAGCACTGAATATGATTTCACTGTCAGAATGTCCCACAGTTTATTTATCCATTCACCAACTAAAGGACATCTTGGTTTCTTCCAAGTTTTGGCAGTTATGAGTTTGGATGCTATAAACATCTATGTGCAGGTTTTTGCTTGGACATAAATTTTTAACTCATTTGGGTAAATACCAAGGATTGCAATTTCTGGATCATATGGTAAGGGTATGTTTAGTTTTGTAAGAAACTGTCAAATTGTCTTCCAAAGTGCTGTACCAGTTTGCACTCCCATCAGCAGTGAATGAGAGTTCCTGTTGCTCTACCTCCTTGTCAGCATTTGATGTTGTCAGTGTTTTGAATTTTGACCATTCTAACAGGTGTGTAGTGGCATTTTATTATTCTTTTAATTTGCAAGTTCCTAATGACATATGGTGTTAAACATAGTCTCATATGCTTATTTGCTATCTGTATATATTCCCTGGTGAGGTATCTGTTCAGGTTTCAGCCCATTTTTTATTTGGGTTGTTACTTTTCCAGTTGAATTTTAAGGGTTCTCTCATATTTTTGTTACCAATCCTTTATCAGATATGTCTTTTGCAAATATTTTTCTTCCAGCCTGCTGCTTGTCTTCTCATTCTCTTGACATGTCTTTTGCAGAGCAGAAGTCTTTAATTTTATTTTATTTTATTTATTTATTTAGTTAGCTAGTTTTTAATTTTAATACGGTTCAAACTATCAATTACTTCTTTCATGGATTTTGCCTTTGGTGTTGTATTTAAAAAGTCATCATCATACCCAATACAAATGATAGTCTAGAATTTTTTCCTACATAATCTTTTAGGAGTTTTATATATTTGCATTTTACATTTAGGTATATGCATTTTAAGCTAATTTTTTTTTTAAACGAGATAGGCTGTGTTTCAGTTATTATTTTTCTTTCTTCTAGATGTCTAGAATCACTTGCTGGAAACACTATCATTGCTTCACTATGCTTTGCTCCTTTGTGGAAGTTCAGTTGACTATATTTATGTGGATCTATTTCTGGGTTCTCAATTCTGTTCCATTGATTTGTTTGTCTATTCTTTTGCAAATACAACACTGTCTTGATTATTGTGCCTTTTAAGTACAGTCTTTTAGCAGTAGTCTTGAAATCAGGTAGTGCCAGTTCTCTGACTTTGTTCTCTTTCAATATTGTGTTGACTAGTCTGGGTCTTTTGCTTTCTCGTATAAGCTTTAATTTAATAAGCTTTTGTTAATATCCACAAAATAGTTTGCAGAGATTTTGATAGAGATTGTATTGAATTTATAGATCAATTTGGGAAGAACAAACATATTTAAAATATTGAGTTTTCCTATCCATGATCATGTGGTATCTCTAGCTATTTTTTAGTATGTTTCATTAGGGTTTGTAGTTTTCTTTATATTGATCTTATACATAATCTGTTTAATCTGTACACAAGTCTTTCACTTTTTTGGATGCTAATGTCAAATATAATATGTTTTATTTTCAACTTTCATTTGTTTATAGCTGGCATATAGGAAAACAATTGAATTTGTATATTAACCTTATATCTCACAACCTTGCTATACTTGTTGACGAATTCCAGGATTTTTATTGTTGATTTCTTCAAATTTTCTACATAGACAATCATGTCATCTGCAAACAAAGACAGCTTTATTTCTTTCTTTCCAATCTGTGTATATTTTATTTTTTCTTATCCTATTGTGTTACTTCAAGCCATTGTTACCAGAAAGATTATAGTATAAAATGATATGGGAAATGCATTTTAAAATAACAAAGTGGGAAGCTTTATGTCAGAGTAGCAAATTATTGATAGTTATTGCATTCACCTTTCTAACTTCACACACAAAAGTATTCAGGAAGGCATGCAAAGGTATGCAAAATCACAACTCTGAACACCAAGATTATTGACTTTTTAGTGACTGATATATTAGTCCAAACTTAGTGTGTTGAACTAATTATTAATCATTAGTGAGATTCTGTATTAAATTATTAACCACAGTGATCACTGAAACAGCTAAGTCAAAACAATAGGTGGAAAAAGCCTTCACTCAATTCCCTGATCATTCAACTTCACCATAAGACATAGCCTCCACACCCCTCTCCATTCATCTTCGGGGACTGATTTCTGAAGTGACCATTCCTTTTCTTGTCAGCAGACCTCTTCTTACATTTTTCTGACATCTGTAATTACTAGTATTGCAACTCAGGCCAAACAGAAGAAGAGCAGTATGGCATTGCATTCTGGAAATGAAATCATCAGACTGGGTGCCCTATCATCTGGTTTTATATTTATTTTATAGTCTTCAGGTGGAAAATGATAACAATGCTTCGAGCCACCTTGAAACAAGCTCTTTCTTCATACGACACTATGAGGTAGTGGGAGATTTCTTCCTGTCCAGCAGAGTCATATTTGTACATTTCTGTTATATATTTTTAAAAAATTAAGCACTATGCACAAGAAACTGCCTTCTTGTTTAACATCTAAGAAGATTCTAGCAGCCCTCTGAGAAGAGTCTAGTAGCCCTCAAATGAATAATGGGGAGTGCTGGGGTAAACCTGCATGTTCTACACAAATAGCATACCTAGGTCACTCCACATTTCTGAGAAATAATAAATGGGAAGGTGGGAGGAAAGTCAACAAAGAGTTTATATAATAGTTAAATCTTGGAATATTGTCATAAATGAGCTCAATCCGTCTCTTTCTTTTTGTTGGGGAAAAAAACCAAAAAGAATCATGGGTGATACCATGATGACCGTTCATTATTTCATTAACTTCTGATGCAAGCTGCCATATCGATAGAAATTATTTTTAGGAAGATAAAAGTTGGTATTGAGCCAAGGGATGTCCCTTAGTTTGGATGTACTCATTTGAATGATGCTTAACCTTTCGTGAGTGCATTGGAGGCATACTTCCCACAGTGTGCAATCCCAGGAGCTCAGTATCCTCTGGAATGACAGTCTATAGATCTGGCTGCATTAACTCAGAAATGAACTCTGCTCACAGGTATCCAAAATGAAGTTCTGTCATGTAGACAAATACTGAGCTAAATGTGTAAAAGCCCATTATTCAAGTAATATCAATATTTCTCAACTAAGTGCCCTTTTCTGCACTGTAGGCAACCTTGATAAAAGCATTTCTTTTTTTTTCTTAATAAGAAAAATCATTTGAAAGAGAAAATTCAGACATAATTCTGTGACATTAGATGCTTTACATTATGCTCTCTCCCCAAGAAATATGTTCTTTGTATATGAACATATATGCATAGAACAATGTTCTAAACAATTTTGTTTTATATTTGGGAAGTATTTATACATATTTAGAGCAAACGTGCAAATTCTCTCTTAGTCAAATGAGGAGGTTTCATAATCTTAATAAGCTCATCCCAGATGCAATTTTTGAAAAACACATGACCCTTCTCAAATCCTATGTCTGCATTTACTTTTGGAAGGTGAGAAGGTCAAGAAAATCTAGGTCATATACAATAGTTGCTAATGTACCTGCACTTTGTGTGAAATGATACCACTATTATGGCTGTGGGTTGCCACCACTCCCCACCTTTTCTCTATCTATTCTCTTCCATGCTTTCTTTCACTGTGCACCCATGGTTCCCCCCACAATTTTTTCTGCATGCAGTTTTATCTTTTGCCTTGTTTTTGCTTGTTTGTTTTGTTTGTTTGCTCTTCTCTTTCCAATGTATCCATATGCATGTGACAAAGCATATATATGTGTGTGTTAATATATGTATATATGTATATGTGCATCTGTAAATCTTTGTCTGTTTAAAAAATTATGTATGCATGTGTGTAGTTGGGTATGGGAATATGGTATGTAGATAATAGGCTGTGTAAGGGCACTTGGGGACCAATAATTGCAGCTATTATCTCAACACGTGATAGATTTAAAACGTAAGATATGACAGAGAAAGTTATCTTAGAATTTTCTCCCTTTTTATTGCCTTTTAAAGCACAGAATAAGGAATCTTTTTATGTGCCAAACTTTGGCAGAATGTTTGAAGCATTACGGCCATAGTTGTTCACAGCTTCATGTAGGAATACTTCCTGTATAGTCTTCCTATTCAACAACTTTAAGATCAGTGGTCAAACACACAATCTATTTATTATGAAATGATTCATTCATTTGGATGTTCCCACAGACTTCATACATCATAAATATTTGGGAAGCTGTATCGGTGATGTCATTTCTCCAGAAAGTTTAAACTCCCTAGGTGGAGGAACTATATAAAGATAGGTTATTCTCCTGTGCTTCCAGGAAGCAGTTCTATTTCTACTGAAAATGTTTCTACTCTTTTAAGTGATCTTGAGGTAAGTGATGCATATTTTTCCTTGACCTTATAAGGAAATGATTCATAAAGAATTTATAGAAATTGTTATTTTCTTCAACTACATTTTAGGGTTTTTTTTTAAAGGTGTAAATTATTTCTTAAAGGATATTTCATATGTTGATTAAGAAAGGATGCAGTTTCTGTGACCACTAAAACATTGATAAAGTAAATAAATAAAGCAGGATTTGTTATCATACTTGACAAATTAATCATAAGAGACAATGTACAAGAATAACCAAGAAACTTTTAAGAAAAAAGAATAATCAGTACTGAGAATTTGCCCTATTATATGCCAGGGCAAATTTTTAAAATATAGGCTCTTAAATAGTGTACTTTGGACAAAGAGATGAGCACATATCTATTAATGGAATAGAGAGATTAAAAAGAGATAGACATACATAAATATTTAGGAACTGCTGCCCTAGAAGTAGAAAAAAATATGCAATAATCAGTAAATAATGTTTGGAAACCAAAAATTTACATAACAAATTAAATTAGAGACCCACATAAACTACACAAAGATTAATATAGATGAATTAAAAACTATAAAATGATAAATAGTGAAAATGTTAGAAAAATGTAGAAGAGGAATTTTTTATGGTCTTGGTGTGGCAGAGATTTTATAAGGCAAGACTCAAATTCAGAGTCCATAAGAATAACCACAGATTTGGTTACATAAAAATGTTAAATTTTTGTGTGCTCCAACACCATAATTCAAGGAAGAAGACAAATAACAGAATAGGCAAACATGTTAGAAAACTGTATAACTCACCAAGGGTTGAAATTCACAATCAATAATAAAAAGACAGTCCAATCGAAATATGGGGAAAAGGCTGGACTCGGTGGCTCAGCCTGTAATCCCAGCACTTTGAGAGACGAGGCGAGTGGATTGCCTGAGCCTGAGGGTTCAAGACCCATCCGGGAAAGTTGGCGAGACCTCGTCTCTACAACAAATCAAAAACTAGCCTGGCGTAGTATCGTGCACCTGTAATTCCAGTTACTTGGAAGACTCAGGCAGAAGGATCGCTGGAGCCCAGCAGGTCGAGGCTGAGGCAGCCGGGAGCGTGCCACTGCACTCCAGTCTGGGCGACAGAGTGAGACTCCAACTCAAAAAATATATATATATGGAAAAAGAACACATAAAGGAAGTCACAACTTTGTATTTATATAATGGCAAAACAAATAATTATTGGTATTCGGGGTAATGTAAGTAAACAAATATACAAACACATATATCTCCAATCAGAGTGTCAGAAAATTTAAAAATTATACTACCTAGTATTCATGAAGATATATATGTACAATAACATGCATACAATGTAGGTAGATTGGTATAGCATTTGGGGTTGATTTGTGGTGGTATTTTAAAAATCTAAATATTCTATTCTACAATGTATTTTTTTTTTTTTGAGTTGGAGTCTCACTCTGTCGCCCAGACTGGAGTGCAGTGACATGTTCCCGGCCACCGCAGCCTCGACCTGCTGGGCTCCGGCGATCCTTCCGCCTCAGCCTTCCAAGTAGCTGGAACTACAGGCGCGCGCTACCACGCCTGGCTGATTTTTTGATTTATTGTAGGGACGAGGTCTCACCAAGTTGCCCAGGCAGGTCTCGAACCCGCGGACTCAGGCAATCCACTCACCTCAACCTCCCAAAGGCGCGGGATTACAGGCTGAACCACCGAGCCCGGCCTAAAATATATCTTATTAAATACATACATATGTACTCAGACATGAATGTGCAAAGAAATTGATTTCAACATGGCTTATAGTAATGAAAAATAACAGACCACATATTAATATTAAGAAGAATTATAAAGTAGATTGTGATACATCCACAGTATAAAATATAATTTATCAGTTAGAATAAACATGTTTCTGTTCTGACATTTAGCAATCTCTAAGACATAATAATCAGGGAAAAATAAAATTGCAAAATAATATAATCTAATTTATGGGAAAAGCAATCTTTGCTTCTATGCGTGTGTATATACACATGTATATAAATTCCATAAAAAGCGTATACCCCGAGGGAAGCAAAGTTAGAATTAGAATGGGGGAAGAAAGGTGATTTGGTATAGGAGTGAGAGAGTTCTTTCATTTTTAGTTCAATTACATCTGTGCTTCTTTTTGGTTTGTTTGTTCTGCTTGTTTCAATCTGCATGTATTTTCAGCACTTATTTAAATTTAAAACAATACATTTGTTGCCAAAATTCAAAATATGATGAACAATCTTATCACTATCATGTTTTACCTACTGCTTATGTTCCAACCTCTACTACAAAGGTTATGCTCACATTGAAGTTAAACTAAATATCAAAAAGATTTTCTAAATTGTGGTTTAGTCATACAACTCCTAGAGCATTAAAAATATTTTTGTTCGCCGGGCTCGGTGGCTCAGCCTGTAATCCCGCGCCTTTGGGAGGCTGAGGTGAGTGGATTGCCTGAGCCCGCGGGTTCGAGACCCGCCTGGGCGGCGAGACCTCATCTCTACAATAAATCAAAAAATCAGTCGGGCGTGGTGGCGCATGCCTGTAATTCCGGCTACTCGGAAGGCTGAGGCGGAAGGATCGCCGGAGCCCAGCAGGTCGAGGCTGCGGTGGCCGGGAGCGGCCACTGCACTCCAGTCTGGGCGACAGAGTGAGACTCCAACTCAAAAAAAAAAAAAATATTTTTGTTGCCATCACCAAATATTGAAATCACAAGGAAAACAATTCCTGAAATTATTTTCTAGTTTGGGGCACGATGCTATATTGTGTCAATAATATCCAATTATCATTATCTATATCATATATATTAAGAATTACTCCATTGCCTTACCCAAAAAATGTTTTTCATTTCTTTTACAGGTTCCAGTTGTTAAGATTTTAATGAACTTCCTTTCTCTGTCTTCACCTAATAAATTTTAAATTACATTTATTGAAATTGAAAGGTGTGATCTCTTCTTATAGACAGCTCATATGCCAAAGTTAAAAACAAACGAAAAAGCAAGGATGAGGAGGAGAAGGAATAGAGAGTATCTAGAACAGAGAATCCCAATCATTTTCTAAAGAAAGACCATCTTCCATCTTTTAATTTCTTATGACAACAAGTACAAATATCTAAACTCTACTGGTCAACAGCAGGAGCACTAGGGGTAGAGGTCAAGATGAAGGGGTAGGAAATGTCTTCTTTCCTCTCAGTCAGATTGCCTTCAAAGTGAAAAGAGTGAACCCCTAGGCAAAAATTGTTCTTATGCTGCAGAAAACGGCCTGGATGTCAATTTCTGATCTACCTGGTTGGAAGATGAACTAAGAGCATCAATGACGTTATGAAGGACCTCTGAGGTGAATTAAAAAAAACTTGGCCTCATATTCAACAGATCGGAAACTTCTTGAAGGCAGAAATTTTGTTTTCTGTTCACATCTCCAGCCATTATTATTGCATCAAGCATTTCATGTAGTGTTACTTTATTGAACCATTAGTTTAATTAAATGAATGAAATAAAAGAGCCGATGCATATGGAAGTCTCATAAAATAGTTGAGGCAAGTTGTTACCATGTTAATTCCATGATTTGCCAAATGGAAAAAAGGACAGCCTAAGACAGGAAGATGCAGTATATCAAATTGGGTTCACCAATGTTTCCCTGACTAAAAGCCATAATTAACATCCTGAAAGCCTTATGAAAAGTTTTTTTAGTTGTATATTTTGAGACTCCCAGAACATTTATGTCCTTAGCGGGCAAGATTTTGCAAACAAGCATTTCATTCTTCTTCCTGAAATCACGAATGTTTTATCAAACTTAAGGGTATTAGTTTGCTTTCCGCTACTAATAAGCCTGGTCAACCTAATTCTAATTGCTTACTAAAATTCTCAATAATATAGACTTAATATCTAGGGGTGGTTTTTAAATTATATACTCTTCCCTCAAAGCCTCTGATTGCTTTTACATACACATTTGTGCTTTTGTAATTCATAGGTTTCTCTCTCTCTCTTCCCCTTTCCTCCAGTACAGCCTCTGTCTATTTAAATAGAAAGAGCTTTAATCTAAGTCAGAGCGAGGCCTTCAGAGTCAGAGGGAAGGCAAATCTCCTGAAGTTCAAAATCAATTTGGTTGCTATTAACAGCCTTGCTCTTGTACCAGTTTCAGCACTCTCTGCTGAAGCTTGCAGCTTTTTTTTTTAAATCTGTAACCACTTATTTTGTCCCAGAGTATGTTGAGGGTCCCAAAGAAATGACCCAGAATCAAGTGCTGGGGAGGTACTGAACTTTTATAGCCTGAGACTAAACACAAACTTGAAAGTAAATTTCATCATTAAAGCTAGAAGAAATGACAATAGGATTCCTGCTTCTTTTAAGAGCCAACACCAGAACACCCACTGGCAGTGAACACCGAGTATTGAAGATTTTTTTCCCTTTTAACAAAGGTCATCTTCTTTATCCAACTGCTTTTTTGTATGGTAAGACAAAAATCGACTCAGCTCACACAAGATTTACTTTATGTTTCTGTTGAATAATAGAGTTTAATGTACGCAATAGAAGCCTCACTTGCCATTCCTGAAACAAATTACTGTTTGTGATTTTGAAGCTGCTATGATTTCACCAATAATAAATGAAATATTGAATATGTTTTGCACTTTATGTTGCATTTCACCAAGAGTTAGAAAGTTTATTCTCACGGGATGCAAGATCTCAGGTTTATTATAACCATGAAGCAGTTCTTACTAAGTACATATTTGATAAACATAAACCAAGGCACTGACGATTTAGCTTACTTTCTGAAATCATACAAAAGCAACAGAAAATTTGAAAAGAAAACTCTCAGTTTTAATAAATTCACTCGACAATGATGAGTGGATAACTGGAACTATAAGGAAAGAATGATGGAATTAATAGAATTAGGGTTATTTGTTGAGAAAAGAAGAAAGTATGACATGTTTTCTGACATGCTGATAATCATATAGGATTCATTTGTACAAAGACCTGAGCTATTGCTGAAAACTAGTAAGAATTTTCTGACCAGAAGGATAGCAAAATTAATTTTAAAAACTTTGTGATAAATTTAAAAAACTTAGAGGATAAGAAATTATCAATCCAATTTGACTTCATTTTGCACCAATTCAAAGTCAGAAGTATGGATAAGCCTCATTAAGTCTCTAATGTTGAGTCATTTGTTCTATTACAACCTTCAAATTCAGGTAGGCAGATGTTCTTAATTAGGAATAACCCTTTATTTCCACCCCAACCTAGACATGAAGGCTGTGTTGCAGTTAGATACTAAGAGCTACCCAGTTACCACTCTGCTACATTATCGATGGGAATGTGAATATAGAATAACCCTTTAGAAGTAATTTCACAACAACAGCAATAATAAATGACATCAATGAAACTCTTACCAAGTGCTAGAAATTTTGCTAAGTGTTACCTTTACTGTCACATAAAATCCTCAAAACCACCCTAACACTAAAATAATTTTATACTTTATATATGAGGAAACTAAGACTGATTTTTTGACTGATTTTTCTCAAGTCACATAACTAGCATGTGGCAAAAGTTGAATTTGAACTCATATATGTCAGGCTTTAACATCTGTGCTTTTAACCTCTCCATACAGATCAAGCAACTCACATCACTTGACTCAGAAAAACTGGTTCTGGGACTTTGTTCTAATAAAATAATCTAATCTTTATCTTTTGTGATAAAGTGAAATTTTTAAATATTGGAGCAGTCTTAGATTCCTCCCTCTGCCCATAGTAAAGAGAATTCTGTCCCTCACAACTCAATCGTTGCCCTCAACCTCTGAGATGAGTCTATTTTGAGGAGACTTAATGTTATGCAGAATCTGAGCATGTTAACAGAAGTCAGGAGCTGGAGGTTGGCAGGAAAGTGGAAAGGGATAAAGAGACTGGCAGAGAGTAAAAGCTATGTGACTTACAGATAAAGAAGAGATTAGAGGGGCCTTCAAATTTGGGGGTACCTGAGCAAAAGAAAGTCTAGAGAAAATAAAGAGTTTGGGAATTGGGAGGTAAAGAGTTATGACATGTGAGGAAGGACGTAACAGGATCTTTTTAAATGTCCTTTAAGTTTGTAACTCTTAATTGTGTACCCAACCCTGAATTGCACCCCACATCTTTAAAATAATAAATAAATAGAAATAAAAAAGATTCAAAAATACTGTAATTCTTAAAGCATCAGCATCAACTAGGCATGTGTTAGAACGCAGATTTCCAGGTTCCATCCAAGCTCTACTGAATAAGAACCTCTGGTGGGAGTGTGAGAGGTAGCAATCAGTATTTTCTTTTTTTTTAATATCTTTTTTTTTTTTTTTTGAGTTGGAGTCTCACTCTGTGGAGTCTCACTCACCGCAGCCTCGACCTGCTGGGCTCTGGCGATCCTTCCGCCTCATCCTTCTAAGTAGCTGGAACTACTATTTCAGGTACGTGCTACCACACCAGGCTAATTTTTGATTTATTGTAGAGATGTCTCGCCAAGTTGCCCAGGCGGGTCTTGAACCTGCGGGCTCAGGCAATCCACTTACCTCAGCCTCCCAAGGCACGGGATTACAGGCTGAGCCGCCGAGCCCGGCTGCAATCAGTATTTTCATCAGCCTGTGCACACTTAAATTTGAGAAGTATTGCTTTAAGAGACACGAATAAAGAGCAGAGCACCTTTCCAATTATGTTTTTGTGTTTGAGGACGTATTTGGACTATACTCCTCTAAATGTACAGAGCTCTGGGATCAAACTATGTATGAGTCACAGTTTCAGCTGGGTTATATATCTGATCTTTTCTGTAAGTGTATCACATCATCAGTTAAAATCCAAATATTAAACTCTGAATGATTAGGTAGATAATACTATACTCATTCAATAAAATATAATGGAACCACTAAAATACATTTTATTATATTTTAAGAGAAAAAAAGCAGAGTGAAAAATCAAGTGGACAATATATGTGCATAGAAATATATTTATTTATATGTTTTAAGAACTCAGAAAGAAAAAGACCCCAGTTAATGTCAAAATATTAGCTATAGTTATCCTTAGATCATTGAAATGTGAGCTATTTTCTTCACTTCCATTTTCTTCTATATTTATTTCTGAGTTTCTTACATTTTCTTCTTGTTTTAGGTTGGAAAATATAGTTTATTCAAAAAGTAAATGAGAGAGAGAGAGAATGATTCACCTCCCCAAGGTAGGGGAGGGGGCAGTTTCTTACATTTTCTATGACAAGCTTGTACTAATTTGACAAAGAAAAATATGTGATAAGCTTTGTTTCTACAATAAAGAGTAACACAAATACTCTCTAGAACAACACTTCCTCCTGGGTGACTCTATGCAGGAACAGAAAAACTCATATTGAGACTAGACAGAAGCTTCAGATTGAAGAGGATTTTCAGATATTTCCCAGGAAATGTTAAGGTATGGGCTTTGCCCTTTTACCACCTCCTTTTAGAATCTACTTGTAATCGTAATGCCATGTTACACCAGTTAGGATTAGATTCAGCTGCACGTAACAGAAAACTCCAAATAGTAGTGATTTAAACAAATTAGTTTATTGTTGTCTCATATCAAAGAAACATAAGGGCCAGGTGCAGTGGCTCACATCTGTAATCCTAGCACTTTGGAAGGCCAAAGCAGGAGGATTGCTTGAGCCCAGGAGTTTGAGACCAGCCTGGGCAACATAACTAGACCTCATCTCTACAAAAAGCAAAAAAATTAGCCAGGCATGATGGCACACGCCTGTAGTCCCAGCTACTTGGGAGGCTGAGGCAGAAGGATGGCTTGATCCCAGGAGGTTGAGGCTGTGGTTAGCCATAATTGTGCCACTATACACCAGCCTAGGTGACAACGTGAGACCCTTGACTCAAAAAATAAAAGAAAGGAAGAAAGAAAGAAAGAAAGGAAGGAAGGAAGGAAGGAAGGAAGGAAGGAAGGAAGGAAGGAAGGAAGGAAGGAAGGAAAGAAAGAAAAAGAAAGAAAGAAAGAAAGAAAGAAAGAAAGAAAGAAAGAAAGAAAGAAAGAGAAAGAAAGAAAGAAAGAAAGAAGGAAAGAAAAGGAAAGAAAGAGAAAAGGAAGGAAGGAAGGAAAAGAAGAGAAAAGAAAGATAATTTTTAAACTCCTTGCTTAGAAATAGCACAAACCAATTCTGCTTCCATATCATTGGCCAGAATTTAACTACATTGGTGCACTTAGCTACATAGAGATAAGAAAATGCACTCTGCTAGCATTTTCCTCCTTGAAACAGTTGAGCTCTGTTGTTAAGAAAGAAAAGGTGGAAAGACACTTGGGTAGTATCTAGCAGTCTCTACCAAAAGTGCTCTGAAAAAAAATGCAAAGAAATACCTGAACAGCTAAAGTGTTCTTTCTGCCTTTGCCCCATCTCGGGAGTAAGGAAAGAGCAGGAGTATAATGGAGAAGGGATCACTGTGCATATCAGTGGAATCTCCATCAAAATTTAATGAAATTTAACTTGGCAAATTAATTCAGCTGAACAAAATGACCACTTGATGCAAATTTGGTAAGCTTGAATGTACATAAATAATTTTCATACACACAAATGGAACTCTAAAATTTTTTCTTCTATATCCTCTGTAATCCATATTTCCTTTCATGT
The DNA here is from genome assembly GCA_027257055.1 of Cephalopachus bancanus. NCBI lineage: Eukaryota > Metazoa > Chordata > Mammalia > Primates > Tarsiidae > Cephalopachus > Cephalopachus bancanus. The sequence continues at coordinate 6,301,893 of JAPVLO010000009.1, read as the reverse complement.
CATCATTCCTACACAAAAAAGCAAACTCTTGGTTTTGCAGAGACCAGCATTAGTCAGGATAAGACCGAATGTCTCAGTTCCAAGATCCATATTTGCATCTTAAGGTATGTGCAAGTCAGAGAACAGCAAAGGAAGGGAAAGATCGTAGAGCTGGGAGAGATCATCTTTTTTCCCAAGTGCATATAACCCTAAAGGCTGCAGGTAAGTTAGTTTAAATGGTCTAGAAAGCTTGGGATTCTGAGATACTTTTGGAAATTTCCACATTTCCCAAAAACTTCTCTGGGACTTTCTAGGGTCACAACCTCAATTTTGAATAAGATGACATTAGTCATTATTCTAAAAAGAACTCCGGTAGCCTATCTTTCACCTAGTTAGACATTTAATTATAAAGATTAAACTACAAAGAAGAAATCTGTGTGGAACAATGGATATGACAGTAAGTTATCAGTTTTTGAGAAGATACTATCTCCCAGCTAAAACCCAATATAAAGGTTAGCACTCAAGAGAATATTGTCCTTGAAAAATGGAGTAAATGAATTCAATGAATACTCTAAAATATCACTCCAGACATCAGAGTGCTACAGAAAAGCTGAACAGATAGGCTACTCAAAAGAAATATATGGAATTTTCTAGTGAATTGGGGATAAATTTGTGCTTGTATTTTCAAGGGGATAAAGTGAGTAGAGATTGAATAATGCATGAAAATATTATCCAGTAGCCTTAATTGTGTGAAATTCATCAACTGGTAAGTTTTAGAAATTTTAGTTTATTTGATATAATCACAATTATTTCAGAAAAATTATGTCAAGAATCAGAAAATAGGCAAATGGTAAATTTTGTTGGTACCATTCTTCTGAATCTGCAGGGCTGTTTCCTTAGTAAATTCCTTAATTCTTTTCCAATTGTATCGAAAATGGTTCTAGGAAAACAATTTCCATGAGTCTTCTTGGTGTACTATTCCACAGTTAAATCATAAAATGTATCTGAAATCAAAGCAAGAGTTTTGTATAATATAAAAAAATTAACTAAGAGTAGATTGTTGAACTAAATGCAAAATATGGACTTATAAAACAACTAGAATGCCATATAGGAGAAAATTTTTGTGACCTTAAGTTTGGAAAAATTTTTTAGAAATGAATCAAAAGCACAGTTTTATTTTAAAAATTGATAAATTGAACTCTATCAAAAGTTCAAAACTTCTGTTCTTTGAAAAATGCTGTTAGCAAAATGAAAAGACAAGATAGAGAAAAAATTTGTAAAATATATATGATAAAGGCCTTGTATTCCAAATATATAAAGAAGTGATATAGTTATCAATTATAAGAAAACAACAACAAAAATAAAGGTGGACAAAAGATTTAAACAGGCACTTCATCAAAGAACATACACAGATGTCAAAGAAATTGAAGAAAAGTTGCTTTGCTATTAATTCTTAGAGAAATATAAAGTCAATGTAAGATATACCTATCACAATGGCTAAAATTTTTTGGCAGTATATTTTATTTTATTTTATTTATTTTTTATTTTAAAGATGTGGGGTACAATTCAGTGGTAGGTATACAAACATTGATTATGCATGTTGTTGATGAGGCTTGCCCCTCACTCCCCTAGCAGTTTCCCTCAACTGCCAATCCCACCCCTGCTCCCCTGACAGTTTTCCACTACTGCCAATCCCTTTCTTATAGTATTATGATAATTGCTCAAGGCCTGCTGATGAGTGAGAACATATGGTACTCTGTTCTTTGTTTCTGTGATAGATCACTGAGTATGATCGACTAAATCCATCCAAGTTGCTGCGAAGTCCATATGTTTGTCTTTCCTAATGGCTGCATAATATTCCATTGTGCATATGTACCACATTTTTTTATCCAGTCCATTTCGATGAGCAGCATGGTTGGTTTCATGTTTTTGCTATTGTGAATAGAGCTGCAACAAACATATGTGTGCAGGTATCTTTGTTGTAGAATGATTTGAGTTCCTCCGGGTATATTCCCAATAGAAGAATTGCTGGGTCATAAGGAAGGTCAATTTCTAGTTCTTTCAGAAATCACCTCGCTGTCTTCCAAAGAGGTTGCACTACTTTGCATTCCCACCAGCAGTGTAGCAGTGTTCCTTTTTCTTTGCATCCTTGCCAACATCCGTTGTTGTTTGTTTTATTAATGATGGCCATTCTTACTGGGGTTAGGCGGTATCTCAATGTGGTTTTGAATTGCATTTCTCTAATGATGAGTGAGGCACTTTTTCATGTGTCTGTTGGCTGCCAGTATATCTTCTTTTGAGAAGTGTCTCTTCATGTCTTTTCCCCACTTTTTAAAGGGGCTGTTTGTCTTTTCCTTTCGGCGCATTTGAGTTCCTTTTAGATCGTAGATGTTAGGCCTTTGTCAGATTATACAGTTGGCAAATATTTTTTCCCATTCTGTGGGCTGCCTCCTTGCTCTCTTGACGGTTTCTTTTGCTTTGCAGAAGCTCGTTGGTTTGATGAGGTCCCGCTTGTCTATCTTATTTCTTATGGTATGGCTTAGAGTTCTGACCAGGAATTAGTTGACAGTAGTTAAAATTAAAAAGACTTACCATACCATGTCTTGTAGAGGATATGGAGGAATTGTAATTCTCACAATGTTGGTGAAAATGTGAAACGATACAATCCCTTTGGAAAACAGCTGGACGGTGTCTTAAAAATTACCTCATCCATTACATTTTATTCCTAGATATTTACCCAAGAGAAATGAAAACTATGTTCTTGTAAAGATTTATACACAAATGTTCATAGCAGTTATATTTGTAATAGCCAAAATCTGGGGGGGAGGAAATCCCCATTCAGCGATAGATAAATGGATAAAAAAAACTGTGATACATTTATCCTGTGAAACACAAAACAAACTGTGGTATATTTATCCTGTGAAACACTACTCTGCAATAAAAAAGAAATGGACTATTGACACAGGCTCTGATGTGGATGAATTACAAAATAATTAAGTTGAGTGAAAGAAGTCACAGGAAAGAACATACATAGTTTATCAGTGTGAGGAGAATTTTGATGGATTCCCTTAGGTTTTGAAGGTATAGAATCATACGCAAAGAGGGATAGCTTAATTTCCTCTTTCCCTATTTGGATACTCCTGATTGCCTTTTCTTGCCTGATTGCTCTGGCAATGACTTCCAGCACTGTGCTAAACAGGAGGGGTGAGAGTGGGTGTCCTGTCTTATTCCCATTCTCAGGGAGAATGGCTCCAAATTCTACCCATTGAGCAAAATGTTGGCTATGGATTTAGTTGAATGCTTTTGCTGCATCTGACGATATAATCATGTGGTTCTTGATTTTATACCTGTTAATGTATTGAACTATGTTTATGGTCTTACAAATGTTGAACCAGCCCTGCATCCTGGGAATGAAGCCTACCTGGTCATGGTGGATGATCCTTGAGATGTGTTGTTGAATCCAATTTGTTAGAATCTTGTTGAGAATTTTTGCATCTATGTTCATCAAGGATATTGGCCTATAATTCTCTTTTCTTGTTGGGTCTTTGTCAGGTTTGGGTAGCAGTGTTTGGGTAGCTTCATAAAATGATTTGGGGAAAATTCCATTTTTCTCAATTGCCTGGAATACTTTCAATAAGATTGGTATCAGCTGGAAAGTCATCTGGTCCAGGACTTTTTTTTGGTGGGTAGATTTCTTATGATGAAGTTGACATCCTGGATTGTTATTGGTCTGCTTAGGGTTTCAATTTCTTCTTGTTTCAACCTTGAAGGGGTGTGTGATGTCAGAAAGTCCTCCATTTCCTTTAGATTTTCAAGTTTGTGTGGTTGCATGATATGTAATAACAGAAAACATATCAGCAGTTGCCTGGGAAAAGGGGGACAGGATGGGAAGAGGCAGAAAGGGAATCTACAAAGAGGTGGGGAAAACTCACGGTGATGATGGCCATGTCCATTATCTTGATTGTGGTGATGATTTCATGGGCATACATGTATCTCAAAACTCATCAAAGCACAAACTTCAATGTGCAATTTATTGTATGTCATCACTATGAAAACCAAAGCGTTTTTACTGCAATATTTGCTGACATTCAACCTTTTTATACCAATGTTTCAACATTATATTATGTTTAACCAATAATACAAATTCTCATTTGTAAGACATTTCCTCACGTTGGCTTTATTGTACAAATAAAAATTGATGAGTACTTTTCCACTCAAAGATTCTGTTACCTCAAGACAATCTGACTTCTATTTTCTCACCTATGAAATGGCAGAAACAGAAGTTTGCATGGGGCTATAAAAATTAATGAAATTATGTTTCTGTAGACTCTATAGTGCCATACAATTGAGAACTTACATTGCAATTACTATAATTAATGATCATTAGCATAATTATTATTATTTCTAGCTTTAAACAGCTACAGGTTTTCTCTAATCAATAGTGGCAGCACTATAAATTCTTAACTGGTAATAACTATGCTTTATATGTTTTTTTTCTTGTTCTTTTAAAATTTCTTGTGACACCTCATACAACTTTCAATATGTAGTTGGATTCAATAAATACTTAAGTGATTAACATTTTCTCCTCTCAATACATAAAGAGAGGAACACTAAAGAAGAAAATAGAAGACTTTGATTACATTTTTTAATCTGAAAAAAATTAAGATTATAGTGAAATATTGAGTCTGGTCAAAAGAATTCCAGAATGGGAGTCTAAAGAGCCTAGATTATTTTTCTGACAACAGACCTGTTGGTATTTCACAAAAACCTGCCTTGGGTGCATTCGACTTAAAATTCCTCACCTAAAAAAATGTTGCAGTCCTCAAAGCTCAAATGAATAAGCTTCTTATCACCACAAATTTTCACCATTCTTTTACTAATGACAAGATGGTAGATTGTAGTTTTATGTGAACATTTGCCATCTTTAATTCTGAAAAAATTGCATACTCATAAGGCACAAACAGAAATTAATTTTGAGAAAAAATCAATTTTGAAAGATTTTTATACCTGATAGGTTTAAAAATTTTAAATATACATTGCAGAAAAAAGCATAACTTTTTCTTCCTTTGTTTTTCACTTCAGTCCTTTTAAAAAATCTTTGAATTATATTTCTGGGAAGAGAGCCACCTTAAACTTTTTAGTGAATAAGACCTCTACTAACTTGACCATTCACATAATGTGAACATAGCAGAACCATTCATATAATGGAGCTACTTGTTGGATAAAGAGAGTAGGAGATCATGTAGCAGATATGTCTGACAGTTGTATTTAATGGACCCCAGCACCATACACTTTCATACATCTTTCTCTACATCTCCTATTATAATTGTTTATAGTGGCATACATAGTATTAAATTGTATTAGATGTTCCTCTGATTTATTTCCTCCTAAAATTAGCAGCAGCTAAATGGCATTAGACAAGGAGAAATTTTAAATTAGGTGTTAATGGCATTAAAAGTTAAAATATTTCTGGCTTGGTAAAAGGCACAGCTATACAGATTTGAAGGAACATGCTGACTTCCCTAGCCTTCAGTTCAACAAATATTTATTAAATACTTATTATGAGCTAAGAACTGGACATATAGAAATCAATGACATTGCTCCTGCTCCCAAGGAACTTACAAAAAAGATCAGAAAGATGAAGAAACAAAATGTAACCCTATAAAAACCATGATCCCATGTGGTCCAGTCTTAAAGCAGTTATGGATGCACAGTCAGACAACCAAAAACATATTTTGAAGTAAGTCAATTTGTGTATCTCAAGCTCTAAGAAATTAAACATAATCCTTCTTTTTAAAATTTCTTTTTCACCCATTTTCCTCTTACTGTAGTTGCTCCTCCCTTTCCTCAAACTTCCTGAACATTTCTTTTTTTCCCTCCCCTTCACCATATGAAGCATAACTCCCACTAAATTTTTGCTTCAAAAAAAATCCTTATCTACTGATTTTTCATTAAATCTGTGCAAGAAAATCTTAGCAGGGAGGGAAGAAACTGATCTGGCCAGGTTAATAATCTCTTTAGCAGCCAGAAGTAGAGACAAGGCTGGAATTTTCATGTCTTTTTTTGTCTGACACAAAGGTATCATGAGATAGTATGAAAGGTTCTGTATTATAAATATGTACAAGAATGAGTACTAGTCCAAATGGAGACTTTGCCAAGGACAGCTTGCAATTTAGATTCTAATGGGTCTTTAGTTTTTCTGGCAGGTAAGGAGGAATACTAGATTGTGGGATAGGATAACTTTTATTTACATGAATCTTTGAAGTTAAGTAAATTAGAAAAAGCCAATAAAAGGTCTTGATGATAATGCATTTCTTCCAATATAAAGTTTTCTCTCCAGTTAAGGACATGGCAGAAATATACAGGATAGAGAATTAAACTTTTCCTTTAGAATGGAAATTTTGAAATATTCTGTAGGGCTACATACAAAATTGACAATGGGAAGATGTTTTGAATATAATAGGATTAAAAAGAAAAACAGGAACAAATAAAAATATTTCTAATTCTAATATGTTATATTCATGGTTGTGATTCTGAATGTCATTCAAACCCACATGACATCACTGAAAGAAGAACAAATGTGGTGTTATTGAGAGACTTCAATTATTGAAGGCATAGCTGGAAAAATCATTCTGCTAAAAGTGGAATGTCTGATAAATTCCTGGTTTGCCTGCTGACAGTGTCATTCCACAGAAACAGGAGGTTGTGACAGAGGGAGTTGCATCTCTGAAATTAATTCTGAATACAAGGGATAGTTACTTGGTTAGGTGGTTGTCACAGGGAATTTAGGGGAAAGCAATTATGTCATTTGGAATTCATAACAACCAAATATGGCATATATTTATATTTATGTCCTTGGGTTGATTGGTTGTATTAATTCAGAAACACTTATCAAGCACCTACTGTGTGCTGTACTTGCTTATATATGAGGGGTGTGCATATGCATTTGTGGCGAGTCTTTGTTCTTGAAGAGGTCAAAGGAAAAAACGGATGACCCGACACCACCCCAGATTCACCACTCTGTGAATTCAAAGGAATCACATTTGTGTTAGTAACTCATATTTTTCTAGATCTAGCTTCTAAGATACTTGCAGAGGATTTTCAGGCTGGGGAGCTCCCCTCCCCCCAAATACAAGCACATATATACTCACATATACCCTCTTCTTGAAATATTCAGAAAATGACCCAATTCTAAGAATTTGTAGAAATAAAAAGAGAGATTTGGACTCGGATGTTCTCTTGTCATGGAATTGGAATTGTGAGACAATTTTATTTATATTTCTGGTAGCCTTGGCTAAGAACTCTCTCTCTAGACAATTAGATAAAGACAGGGATCAATTCAAGTGAGCCACCACCCTGCACAACTCAGACTCACTCTCCTTCCCTGAACAGAGTGTTTTCATCTTTGGACCAAGCTGGCATGCCTGCCTCTACCTCCTTATAGGTGATATTCTGTGCCACAAAACTCCTCAGTCCCTTACTAACTAGACTTCTAGTAGGTCAGTCAAAACAGTTTCCTAGTTTTGTTATAATGGCAGCTTAAGCTCAGGATAGGGGCCCTGCCACAGATAAATTTGCTTCCATGGCTCAAGTTCGTGGGAATGTGAGCACTCCTGAATCTCAAATTCAGTTTTAAGTTATCCAAACACATGACAAAAGGGAGAACGAGGTTGAAGGAAATGACTTAGGCTGCTTAAAGAATTTTGTTGGGTCTATGTTTTAAAAGAATACATGTAACTGATAGACAGAAATATATACCAAGAATGAAAACAGAAGAGAAAAATAAAGCTTGAGAATTTTATCAAAACTGAATCTCAGAATAAGTTTAGGTATGCAAAAAGGTCAAAGATCGGGTAGAAATAACTTTTAAAGCAATCATAGAATGAAAAAAAGGACAAGGGAAAACAGCTTCAATGTTAATTTTCATTTTATTATGTTAACAGATTACACAAAGAAAGAAGAACTACTCATCTCCTAATTTGCTTCTATTTTCTCTATCAAGGAAAATTATCTTCAAACTGAAAAGAGTAGAATAAACATGGTTAAGAGGGAAATAAAACTCAAATTAGGTGAAGAGATGATGAGAGAGCTCTTAGCTGCTTTGAATAAGTTCAAGTCCCCAGATTCAGAAAAATTACTCTCAGGGGAATAGGGGAACACACAGGTGTAATCTCAGAAACGCTGTCAGCAGCCACTGTTGAGTATTTATGGAGAGATGTGATGGCAGAAGACTGGAAGCAGGTGAACGTCCTGATTTTCTACAAGTGGAAAATAGTATGCTGCAAAAACAACAGAATGCTGCCCTCCATGACAATCCCCGGAAATATGTTAGAGAATTTTATTACAAAGCTGTTTTGAAAGTCAGTAGAGAAATACATGACAATCTTTGGGAATCAGCATGGGTTCATTGAAACCAGAGCACACCAAGATGATTCTGGGATACTGTTAGGAACATGAGGAGGGGATAGAGTGGGATTTATAATGATTTTTAAAAACAACATCAAAAAAAAAGAGGATGGGGGAGAAAATGGAATTGTGAGACAATTTTATTTATATTTGTATGTATCTGTTTGCTAAGGGCAAAGTTGTTCTCACTCACTTAGAAGTGGGAGCTAAATAATGCATGCACATGGACATGGGAAGTGGAATAATAGACACCAGAGACATGGAAAGATTAGAAGGTGGGAGGATAGGAATGGGATGAGGGATTAGAAATGACCTAATGGGTACAATGTACACTATTCAGGTGATGTTATCCTAAAAGCCGAGACTTCACCACTACACAATATATCCATGTGACAGTTCTGCACTTGCATACCCTAAGTTCTATAAAAATAAAAATATAATTTACAAAGAAGATGAGATAAGAGCTGAAAAAATAAACTGCAAAGCAAGTTGGTGATGGAAAGGTAAAAGAGTTTAGGTGAATGCTAGCAGAAAATGCTAAAATAAGCAAAAGTATGCTAATGTAGACAATACACAGAGTGGATATGGTATTTATCAGTCATTCAGAAGAATCGATGGGTGCATATGTATCACCCCTGTTTAATAATATAGGGGAAAGTCCACAGATTTCTCTGGATTATTTGTGGGGATGATAAACGAAAATCAATTAGACCAGGGCCGTAAATTATTTTAACCTACAATTTTTGTGCTAATGGGATCTTTGCACTACGTGAAGTAACAAAAGCTGATCAGGATAAGGTTCAATTAAACACACAGGTTGAGTGCTAAATTCATTTTGTTTTTCTGATGTGCTTACCAGCTAAAGTTTAGGATAATGCTATCCAGACACAGGAGGACATTTAACAAATTCTCATGTTAACTGGCCAGGTGCAGTGGCTCACACCTGTAATTCCAGCACTCTGGCAGTCCAAGGTGGGAGAACTTCTTGATCCCAGGAGTTCGAGACCAGCCTGGGCAATATAAGGAGACCTCATCTCTACAAAGAAATTTAAAAATTCGGATTGGGTGCGGTGGTTCACACCTATAATCCCAGCACTTTGGGAGGTTGAGGTGAGAGGATTGCCTGAGCTCATAGGTTCAAGACCAGCCTGGGCAACTTGGTGAGCCCTCATTTCTACAATAAATCAAAAAATTAACTGGGCATGGTGGTATGCCCCTGTAGTTCCAACTACCTGTAAGGCTGAGGCAGAAGAATCATCTGAGCCCAGCAGTTTGAGGCTGCGGTGACCATGAGTGTGCCCACTGCACTCCAGCCTGGCTGACAGAGTGAGACTCTGATTTAAAAAAAAAAATTAGCCAGGTGTAGTGGTGATACCTGTAGTACCAGTTACATGGGAGGATGAGGCAGAAGAATTGCCTGAGTCCAGGAAGTCAGGCTGTGGTAAGCTATGATCATTTCATTGTAATCTAGCCTGGATGATAGAGTGAGACGCCAACTCAAAAACATAAAACAAAACAAAAAACAAACGAAATCTCATACTAGTTACTTATAAATTATTGTCATTTTTCTAAACCTTCTGCATGTCACACCCTTTGTGTTCATTATCTTTAATGCTTACAAAAGTCTTATAAAAATATGATATCTCCAAATTACAGATGAGGAGAATGAGGCTCAGAAAAGTTAATTAATTTGCCAATCTTCAGGTAGTAAGAGATGGAGATGGGATTTGAACGCAAGTCTGCCTGTAAAAACCTATGTTCTTTTATTGTATTGCATGTCTTGATGGCAGTAACTATGTGTGTAAATTTGGACCAGTCGATAACGTGGTCAGGAGAATTTCTAAGTAAACAGACAATTGTACTGAAATAATTTTGATAAATTTCTGGTATAAAACCAAAACTAGGCTTTGGTTTTGTACCTGTTTAATGTTTTTATCAATGACTTGGATAAAAACATATGGCATGAAGTCGAGAAGGATAGCTAATGCTTTAGACAAAATAATTCCTATTTAAAAGTATGTATAAGCCAGGTGCAGTGGTCCACACCTGTAATCTATTGAGTAATATGGTCATTTTAACCATGTTGATTCTTCCAGTTCATAAGCATGGGATGTTTCTTCATTTGTGTCATCTACAATTTCTTTCATCGGAGTTTGGTAGTCCTTCTTGTAGAGATTGTTCACTTCCTTGGTGAATAATTGGAATGTGACGAAGGATGAGTCTTAATGACAAGACACAGAAAAAGTTCTGGATAACATGACCACTGAGAAAGGGTGTATGAATTTAGAATGTTTAGCTTTCAAACTTCTCAGATATTTGAAAGGAGTAGATTTTATTAAGGTGGTTATTCATTCATTCATTCTCAATTCATAGAATAAATATGTATTTAGTTTTTACTAAATTCTAAATTTGTTAAGCACTGTCCTTGGTACTAGGAAGAAGAAAATCAAAGATGTGATTTCTATAGTGAAAGATTTTTTAGTATAGTGAGAGATACAGACAAGAAAAACCAAGCACCGGGGCATAAGCCGTGTTAGAGGCATTCTGGGGCACAGTGAAAGGGCATTTAGACCATACCGTAGGGTCAGTGAAGGTTTCTCAGAGAAAAGTACATTTAAGATAAGATCAGGGCAATGAAAAGGCATTAACTAGCTGAAAGACAGGGAAGAAGGGAGGACATTCCAAGAAGAAGGAACAGCATGTATGAATGTGCAGAAAAATCCAAAGAGCACAAAATAATTGGTTAAAATATAAGTATAGTCATGTGTTGTTTAATTATGGGATACATTCAGGAAAAATGCATTGTTAGGTGATTTCATGTTTGTGTGAACACCATAAAGTGTGCTTACACAGACCTAGATGGTATAACCTACTGCACACCTAGGCTATATTTCATGAGCCATTACTCCTAGGCTGTAAACCTTGCAGCATATTTCTGTAGTGAATACCATAGCCAATTGTGACACAGTGCTAAGAACGTGTGTACCTAAATCTACCTAAGCATAAAAAGGTACAGTAAAAATATATTATAATCTTATGGGTCCACTATGATGTATGTAGTATGTTCTTGACCCAAACTGGTGCATGACTGTAGTTCTGGTAGTGGAACAAAGGACATATATGTAAGAACAATTATAGGAAATAAGGACTGCACTGTATTCTAAACTAAGGAATTTGAACTTTATCCTGAAAGCTGAGTGGAGCCTTGAAGCATTTACCATTCATCAGTAACATGATTAGTTTTAGAAAGATCTCTCAGGCATCAGTGGGGCCAGGCTGGATATATGAGGACCTGTTAGGAGATACAGTCAATTCTTGTTATTTGTGACAGTCAAACTCTATACACTCACTGTGAGCACTGAATTAGTGAATTGCTTCCAGGAGAAGTACAGGGTTAGGTTCCTGCTAGTGAGCTTTGGTCACAACATTGCATCAACCAATCAATACATAATCTTGTTTTATGTGCATTTATCTGTAAACACACACACACAAATATATATGTGTGTGTCTATCTATCTATCTGTCTATCTATGTTATATGTGTGTATATTTAAAGACACATATACCATATAAATAATTAAATGACTTTTTAAAAATAAAAAACAAAACACTAGTTGAAAAGGGTTTAACATTTCCCTGACTCTGTGTAACATGACCATAAATTTCCTTGACTTTCAACCTCACAGCAATCTTGTTCACTATACTTTTTAAATTGGACATCATCTCGTGAATTCACAATTGTAGCCACTTTTCCATTTTTTCCATAGCTCCATCACTCACTATAGATGTTACTTTAGCACTTTCAAAAATAGTGTATAAATCAGCAAATTTTCTGTTTATTTTTCTGGATGTACCATATTGTTGATTCATTAACACTGAAATCAAGACTAGGCAGCACTTTGGCAGTACGCTTGGGCCATTTTAAATAGTGGAATCTCAAAAAAAATACAAAAAATACAAAATATGTGGCACTAGCGCACTAAGCAGACCTTGAAATGGACACTTTTCTTTTTTTTCCACAGCATGAGAACTGAATCAAGAAGAGAGAGAATTATCTTATTCGACCTCAGCTGAAAATGGGCATGTTGGGTGGCTCAAATTTTTCATTTTTTTGCTCATGTCTGGAAATAACTGTGAAAGTGCTGCAAATATTGATCTTTGGGGTTACAAATAAATATTAACAAGTAGATGGATTTGCAAGCATACAATCTGCAAACAACAAGGATTGACTGTGCTTACAGTAATCTAAATTATAATGGATGAACAACTGAATTAAGGCAGCAGCAGATAGAGTGAAGAGGATGGGTCCATTCATTAAAAATATTTATTGGCAGCTAGGAACAGTGGCTCTTGCCTGTAATCCCAGCTACTAAGGAGGCTGAAGCGGGAAGATTGCTTGAGGCCAAGAGTTCAAGACAAACCCTGGCAAAAATAACAAGACCCCCCCTTAAATATATATATATGTACACATATATATATGTGTGTGTGTGTGTGTGTATATGTGTGTATATATATATATATATGTGTATATATATATAGTGAGAGAGAGAGTTTCAACTATGTACAAAGTCTAGTTCTAAGAACTAAAAAGATGGTAGCATCTCTCAACTCTAAGGTATGTAGATAGTGATGAAAAACGCAGGGTAGGTAGAGAATTGCAGGGGAAGGGGTATACTTCAGTGAGAGTTAAATATCAGATATGGCAGAGGAGGTGTAAGGAATACTTCCAGAAGTGATCGGTGATATGTTGAAGTTTGTATTCATGGCACTCAGTCACAGAGGGCGTATTGGGAGGGTTTAGAAGATAAGGGATAAGTGGCAGGCTGGGTTAGCTCAAGAAAATATAAAACAATATAAGAGTGATGATAAGATAAAGGATCATTATCCAGAGAGACCTACACTGACTCTTTAAAAACAAGATTTTGAGGCATAAAGAATTTACTACTAAAAATCTGTTTGTAAAAGGTGAGCATTAACTTAAGTAGGAAGATTTTTTAAGGAATTAGAATCAACTGAGGGTTTACACACTTAGATCGGTGAGGGAAGAAGGTCATCTTGGCTTTTGTCTAAATGTTTGGCTTAACTAAATGCTTAATTTGTGCTGCTATAACATCATACCTCAGAACTGGTAATTTATAAACAATAGAAATGTATTTCTCACAGTTTTAGAAGCTGAGATGTCCAAGATCAAGGTGCTGGCATTCAGTTGGTGAGCGCCTTCTTGCTGAGTACTCACATGGTCGAAGAGGTAAAGGCTTTGTCCTTACCTGACAGAAGGGCTGAAGAGCAAAGAGGGGCCTAAGCTAGTTTCCCCCAGCACTTTTATAAGGAATTAATCCATTCATGAGGGCAGAGCCTTCATGACTTAATCACTTCCCCTTGAGATCCCCACCTCTCAAGACTACCACAACGGAGACTAGATTTCAACATGAATTTTGGAGGGTACACATTCAAACTACAGCAGATGATTGCCTGGTGGTCTCATTCACCAAGATTGGGGAGCAGCAGGAGGGGCAGATAAGGGACTAAAAGAGTATGAGATCTGTATGGGACACATTCTGGCTCTCTCTCTTCCTCATCCCCCTCCTCCTCCTCTCTCCTTCTCTTACCCTTCCACCTTGTGCCATGGAATGATACTGCAAGAAAGCTTTCATCATATGTCGGTCCCTCTATTTTGGACTTCCTAGCTTCCAGGACGAGCTCCTGGAATTTCTGTTCATAATAAGCTATCCAATCTGTGGCATTCTGTTATAACAGCACAAAGAAGACTAAGATACCTCCCTTTCTCTTTCACTCTGTTTATGCCTCACTCCTGCTCTCTAGGCTTGCACTTTATTGTAAACTGATAGCAAAGAGGCTCTGCTTTCTGGGAAGCCCAGATTTGATTATAAGTATATTCTTAGAAAAAGATACCCTTTATTGTGTTGTGATATGACATTAATATAAATATTATCCATTATTGATACCTCATCCTACATCCTTACATAATTTCCTCTGTAATGTCACCTAGTTATATAATGGCATCTAGCTATAATACAGCTTATTATTTGACTATAATCTCCCTCTCACTTGCATTTTTTAGAGGAGGTATTAGGATTCCCATTGGTATTACCTGGCAAATTCCAAATGGAGTCTTCATTTTATTTGCTGGCTTTGTTACTAACCACACTAGGATCCTTTGTAGTATTTCTCTTTCTTAACTGATGTTTTCAGTACCTTCCAATTTTACATTGTCTGAGAACTAAATAAATGAGAGCATGGTGGAACTCAAGCAGCTGTATGCATTTAACTACAAGTTTGGATGCCCAATTCGTGCACTGAGTATGCAGCCATCAGGAGAGCTCTGAAAGGAAAATCTGCAAAGCTTCCAGCATATTTTATTAATGACCAGCCAGACACCATAACCCACACCAGGGAGATGAGGACCTAATTAATTAGGCATAATACTACTTAGCACTTACCATTTTCAATAAATATTACTACATGAATGAAAGAATCCTCAAAAGACTCCCGTGAAGCAGGAACTATTAATTCTATTTTACAGCTGGGGAAACAGACGCAGAAAGGTTCTTGGATTTTCCCAAAGCTACAAAGAGAGGTGGCATCAATTTCTAATTTGGTTTTCTCTGAGCTGACCCTCTAGGCTATTTTTAGATCATGGCTTTTTCAAAGGTCAAAGGGCTCTGTAGCCATAACAATAGATTAGGTGCATATGAAGTCTAGTGTCAGGGGCTTTATATGGCAATTGCCCATTTACCGCTCCCACTTCCTTTGAGAGCAGGGATGATATATTATATACATGTGCTAGCAAGTAGCACAGTCCCTGGCACATAACAAGTATTCAGCAAGTATTTGTTTGTTCGTTCCTTAAACAAAATATCAAATTTCTGCTGTGTTCTAGGGATTCCCTTTGCCCTCATGGAACTTAGAGTCTAATGACAAAGAATATATAATAAGCCAATAAATAAGTAAAAAACATAGAATGATAGTGATAGGTATTATGGAGAGGGTTACCTAAAGGAGGAGTGGAGTGAGCCATGAAAATATCTGGAATATAAGAACTCCAAGTGGTGGAAACAGAAAGTATAAACTCCTAAGGTTGGTGCATCCTTGGCATGCTCAAGAAATAGCAAAGAGGACAGTGTGGCTGGTGCAGAATGAGTGAAAGGAGAGTGAAAGAAGATAAAGTCAGAGGATGTGATAATAGAAATCAAGTGGAGTCATGTGGGCCATTTGGATAGGAGATGTTGAAGGAGTTTGAGTGACATAAAATAAAGTGGCAGCACAATTGATTCCATGTTTTTGCTATTGTGAATAATGCTGCAATAAACATGCATGTGCAGGTATCTTTTTCATAGAGTGATTTGAGTTTCTCCAGGTATATTCCCAGAAGGGGAGTTGTGGGATTGTGTGAAAGGTTGGTTTTTAAGATTTTAGGAATTGCCAAACTATTTCCCACAGAGGTTGTACTAGTTTATTCTCCCACTAATAGTGTAGAAGTGTTCCCTTTTCCCCGCATCCACTCCAGCATCTGCTGTTTTTTGAGTTATTGATGATGACCATCCTGACTGGAGTTAGGTGGTATCTCATTGTGGTTTTAATTTGCCTTTCTTTGATGATTAGTGAAGCTGAGCATTTTTTAAATGTATCTGTTGGCTACTCATATGTCTTTTGAGAAGTGTCTATTCATACCTTTTGCCCACTTCTTAATAGGGCTGCTTGTTTTTGTTTTTGTTTTTTTGTCATGTTTGAGTTCCTTATAGATGCTAGATGTTAGGCCTTTGTCAGGTATAGGCCCATCAAAAGAGGACTGAAAAAAAAAGTGGTACATATACATGATGGAATATTACACAGCCATAAAGAAGGACAAAATTAAGAGGTTCGTAGCAACTTGGATAGACTTAGAGTCTATAATACTGAGTTATCTATCACAGAAGCAAAGAACTGAGTACCGCATGTTCTCACTCATAAGCAGACCCTGAACAATGATCAAAGTACTATAAGAAGGGGTTGACAGTAGTGGGAAACTGCCAGAGGAAGGGAGGCACACCGCATCAATAAGTGTACCTGATCTCAAACCAGGTGAAGTGGGGACCAAAGTGAGGTCTAGATTTTACCTACACAATGACTATTTGTATACCTAACCCTGAATTGTACCCCATATCTTTAAAATAAAAATAAATAAGTAAAATGAAGTGGCTTACATTTTAATAGGCTTATTCTTGCCAAGACTTTATGAGTAAGTATGGAAACAGGAAGACAAGTTAGGAGACTATTGCAATAATCCAGTAGAGAAATAATGGTGGTTAATTACAGGATTTTAGCAATGAAAATGATCAGGCCCTAGATATATTTTGAAGGGGGAGCCAAGAGGATTAGATTCAATGGTTATTATATGGAGTCTTTAAGAAAGAGTCAAGATTTCTTCCAAGATTTTTCCCTGAGAAACTAAAGTGTGGAATTACCATTAATTGTGATAGAGAACACTATGTAAAGAAAATATTTAAGATGGGAAATCAAGATTGGGAGTGTGGACATGTTAAATATAGATGCCTTTAAGCAGTCCAAGAGGAGATATTAAGTAGAAAATTATGTGTTCTCTATGACAAGGGAATAAAGTATTATAGAGGATGGAGAGAAATCAACTGTGTCAAAAGCCACTGATAGATCAGAAAACACGAAAGACTAAAAACTGACCAGGGAATTCAGAAAACAAAAGGACATTGGTGATCTTGATAATAAAAGTCTAGTATTGAGACACAGTAAAAGCCTGCTGGAGTAGGTTCAGGGAGAAATAATATTGCTTTTTTATTTATCTACATGTAACTGTCAATGCAGATATTGATCTAGATAAATACTAGCTCTGGCAACCAAAAAAAAAAAGACAAACAAAAAACTAGAAATAAGAAATAACTGAGTAGCAATGAATTCCTCTAACACCCAGATTGTAGTCTTCAAATACCATTTCCCATAAAAGGAACCAGGGATCCTTGGAGAAAAAAACTGATACCAGATCTGTGACCAATAACATACTATGTTAACTTGAGACATGGGTCATACCAGCTAGCAAAGAAGCATTCCAATTCCTGTGGTCACAACAGAAAGACTCATGAGAGTTTGACCATGATGAACTAACTGGTACTGCACTAAATCTTCTGCTATAAACACCTGAAAAACAGAGTGAAATATTTGAAGCACGTTTTTAAACATTTGAACAGCAGGCAGCATAAGACTGGATTCTGTAGAGGAAATAAACAAACAAGGAGAACCTCCCAAGCTTTCTATCTAGAGGTACTTTCCAGAGAGCACAGAAAGGGACAGTACAGAAAGAACAAAGGAATCTCTCTGAGTTCAAAAGACAGAGACTGGAATTACACACACAGAAAAAATCTGGAATTTGATGGATGGAGTAACAGAGAGGAGCTAAGCAGACAAAAAGCTCCAGAGATATGGTTAAGGGTGTCTGAGTCTGACTGAATCCTAAACTGCAGGTGCATACAATGAGATTTTCAGACGTCAGGAAAAGAGAAAGTTCTGGAGAGTTGGGAACCTGAATCCATCTAGGAGATGTTCAAATTTTGACAAGCTGGAGTAAAGAGCATGCTAGCCATTAAGTAAAAATCCCAAATTGTCCCTACTTCAGAAAAAGGGCTTATCTAACCTAGGATAAATGCTACTTTGGACATAGACTAGTAGAAAACAGGTATTTGAAAGAATAGAATTCATCATTTTTCTGGTATTTCTTACCCAAACTGTTCCAAATAGTAAATGCTGGGAAGTTTATATTTTCTGAAACTCACCAGCTAGAAATGAAAAACGAATGAAGGAATAGGAATATTGCTATCTTGCAAACCTTGATAGACCAAAGATCTGGACATTGAGCATCAGTGACGTCTAACGTCACAGAGAGGGAACTGTCAAACATTACTCATATGTGCCTACTGATGGAAGCCACCATCTATGAAATATTTTTGTCAAAAAATTTAAAGTGTACAAACTTGAATCCGATTGATTTTCTAAATACAAGTACCAATTTATGGCAAATGCTCAAGAAAGAAGAGCAGGATAAATTATACCTTATGGATACAATCAGAAATATCAAGATTCTTGGAAAATATAGAACAAATTATTTGAACTATTTGACAGTTATACTGAAAGATAAAAGAAAATCTTTAGTTGAAAAGAAACTTAAGAGATACATCAAACCATTGCAATGTGTGAACCTTAGTGGATATAGTCCTTATGCAAGTATTAAAATTGATAAATATAGTCATGCATTTATATAATGATGTTTTGGTCAATGCCAGACTGCATATATGACCACGGTCCTATAAGGTTATAAAGGAACAGAAAAATTCTTATCACCTAGTGATACAATAGATGTCATAATGTCATAGCACCATGTAGTACTCACATGTTTGTGGTGATACTTGCGTAACCAAATCCACTGTGCTATTAATTGATAAAAGTATAGCAAATACAATTATGTACAGTTCATAATACTTGGTAATGATAAAAAATAACTATATTACTGACTTGTGTATTTAATATACTTCCACTGTGTACTCCTTCTACTTATTAAAAAAATTAACAGTAAAACAGGATCTATCAGGAAGTATTTCAACCAAAGGCAATGTTATCATAAGAGATGACAGCTCCTTGCGTATTATTGCTCTGAAAACCTTCCATTAAGACAATATGTGGAGGTGGAAGACAATGATATTGATAACCCCGACCCTGCTTAGGTCTAGTCTCATATGTGTGTTTATGTCTTTGTTTTTAAGAGAAAAGTTTAAAAAGTAAAAAAAAAATTTAAAAATTTAAAAATAAACTAAAGCTTATAGAACAAAGATATAAAGAAAAAAGTTATCTGTAAACTGCTGTACAAAGCAGTCAAATAGTTTAAAATTTTTTCATTTAGAAAGTAAAATAGTTACAATAGGCTAAGGTTAATTTATTATGAAAGTAAGAAAATTCTTTTATAAATGTAGTGTAGCCTAAGTATACAGTGTTTATCACGTCTACAGAAGTGTTCATTAATGTCCTAGATCTTCACATTCACTCACCACTCAGTCACTGACTCGCCCAAAGTAACTTCTTGTCCTGCAAGCTTCATTCATGGTAAGTACCCTAGAGAGGTATGCCATTTTTAATCTTTTATACCATAGTTTTCTGTACCTTTTTTACATTGATAAATGTTTACAGAAATACCACTGTCTTACAATTACCTACAGTAGTCAATAGAGTAATGTGCTGTACAGGTTGTGTAAGTACATTCTATGATGCTCACACAGCAGTGAGATCACCTAACAACACATTTCACAAAATGTATCACTTTCATTAAGTGATGTGTGACTGTAATACAACTGAAAATTTGAACACTGAAATTGTTAGCATGTTGTTTTAAGCTTAGTAATGGCATTGAGGACTGATTTTTGAAAAGCATCCTTATTTTTTAATAAAACATCTGAAATATTTATATATATAAAATGATGTGATGTCTGGATTTTGTTACAAAGTAACATGGTGGTGAGGGTGAAACTGTGTGGGAGTAAAGGCGAAACAACATAACATTTGGCAATAAGTTCATAGTTGTACCCTTCTGTTCATCATTCGGGTCTTACATTTCTATTAATTTCTTTTTAGTGGTTTCTGTTTCTCTACTGAGGTTTCCTACCTTTTCATTAATTATGAGCATATTTTCATTTCTATCCTTGAGCTTTATTATAATAGCTGCCGCTTCCCATATCTAAGTCATCTCACGAATGTTCTCCATTGATTTCTGTCTCTTGATATAGGTCACACTTTCCTTCTTCTTTTTAATCCTGAATATTGTGAATAATACATCAAGAGATTCTAGATTCTGTAATGTTCTTCCAAAGAGTAGCGCTTTTTTTTTCTTGGTTTGTTTGTTTTGCTTTGCTTTGCTTTGGCAGGTAGTTAACTTGGCTGAACAGAAACTTCAAACTGTGAAATATCAGTTCAGTTATCTTAGCCTTAGTTGGGTTGTTTGGTGCCCATTCCATGCATGTGTAATTCAGCCAGAGATTTGGGCAGAGTTTATATGCAAATTTGAGGCTCCCTGTCTGTAACTTTCTTCTTTCCATTATGTCCTGCTTCATTTCCCAGTTGTCCTGATCTCTGTTCTCTAATTTTTTGTGCCAGTAAGACAGCCGGGTTTCTGTCTGGGCTTTAGCTACCCCACATGGTGCCAACTGGGGCCTACTCACAGGTTAAAAGCTATAAAAATTGCCTGATGAAACTTACTCTTTTTTTTCCCTCTTACAACTATTAATCTCCATCTAATATCTCCGTGACTTCTTTCACTCTTTAGAGTTTTCAGGTAGTTGTTTTTTATATTTTTTTCAGAATTTATAGTTGCCATTTGTCTGATAAGAGCTACTTGTCCATTAGTAGAAGTTGGATCTATTCTGTCTACTTCTGTATATGTTTATGAAATTTCCAAAATAAAAAAGTTGGGTAAGAGGAGAGACTGGGCAGAGGAACAACTCCTGGTCGGGCACTGTGGCTGAAGTCAGTAATCCCAGCACTTTGGGAGTCTGAGGTGAGAGGATTGCCTGAGCCCACGGGTTTGAGAACAACCTGGGCAACTTGGTGGGACCTTATGTCTACAATACATCAAAAAGTTAGCCGGGCATGGTAGCGCACACCTGTAGTTCCGGCAACTTGGAAGACTGAGGCGGAAGGGATCGCCTGAGACCAGCAGGTGGATGCTGGGGTGACTGTGAGCTTGCCACTGCACTCCAACCTGGTAGACAGAGTGAGTGAGACTCCAACTCAAAAAAAAAAATTCCTTTAAGGAGAATTTTCTAGAGCTAGAGCTGTAGCTAGAGCGCTATGTAAAATCAAGAGTTTTTTATTTTTAATTATTATACACATTATTGCACATTTATAGACTGATGGAAATCATTCAACAACTGAGAAAGGAGAGGAGTTTAGGGCATAAATGAAGGGATTGGCATTAGATTGGATGTGTAATAGTAAGAGGAAAGATAGAGTAGAAGGCAACAGTGAGGTAAGTAGCTACAGGGGGTAATGAGAGCATATAAAATATCTAATTTATGCTTCTTCAGTGATACCGAATATTATACATTAAATGAAAATATTTCTAAATCCCTCACCAATGAACTAGTAAAATTATCTTAAATGTCTTAAATAGCAAAATTGTCTTAAACATCTTAAGTAAGAAAAATAAGGAGAGCTTAAAAGTATACAAATATTGAGGAACTAGAAAATGATATTTTGTATAGATTTAACACAACAAAGAACCTGTATATGAAAAAGCAAAAATATGTAAATACACATTTAAGAATAACCATATTTTACAAAGTCTGCTTGAGTTCTCATTCCTTCTTGATTTCTTTAAAGGTTTTGCTGTCTTTATTTTCAGGTCTGTGGTTATAATAGTGATGGTTGCTTCAGAAGTGGGGTTGTTTATGGTTTAGAACATTAGTTGAAAAAATATTCACGTACTTGCAAGCAACCAATTGGTCAAAGAAGATATAATAATGGGAATTTTTTTCCCCCGGGCTGGAGTGCAGTGACACACTCACAGCCACTGCAGCCTCCACCTGCTGGGCTCAGACAATCCTTCTGCCTCAGCCTTCCAAGTAGATGGAACTATAGGCACGTACCACCATGCCTGGCTAAAATTTTTTTTGCAGAGACAAGGTCTCACCAAGTTGACCAGGCCGGTCTCAGGCAATTCTCTCCCCTCAGCCTCCCAAAGTGCTGGGATTACAGGCATGAACCACTGCACCCAGCTAATAATGGAAAATTAAAAACACGCTTAAAACAAATCTGGAGGAAAAAAAAACCTACACACAAATAAAGGACCCATTTATCAAAACATAAAATGTAGCCAAAGCAGTAAAGGGAAGTGTGTGGTCTTTAATGTGAGTATCAGAAAAGAGCAAAACTACAATGAATAAGGAAAAGTATCTGACTAAGAAGTAAGTAGAAAAACATAAGCAGAATATGCCCTAAGAAAGCAAAATGAAGGCAATAATAAAGATAGGAACAGAAACCAATAAAATAACTTTTAAAAACAAAATAAATAAAAAATAATATAGAAATTGATTATTTGAAAAGATGTTTAAAAATATCTTCTGGCCAGTATTATACCACAAGCCCTGACTAGCAAATAAAGCAAGGAAAAAAAATTGAAATTGTTGAGGAAAATATCAGTTATTCACATATGGTTTGATTGTCTACGCAGAAAACCTAAGACTCCATAAAAAATTTATTAAAATTAATAAGACAGCTTAGAAAATTTGCAAGATGTAAAATTAACATATAAAAGTCAATATCCTTACTACAATTCATGCAAAAATATCTAGGAAAATTCAACAGTAAAAGAAACTACTTAAAATGATGGTAAAATTGTAAAACATCAAGGAATGAATCTAGGTAAAATGTTCAAGGATTTTAAGAGATAAAATTTAAATTTTATTTAAAGATATTAAGGAAGATCTAAATAAATACAGAGACACATTATGTTCTTAGATAGGAAGATTTACTATTTTAATGATGTTATTTGCAATATGGATTCAATACTATTCCAATCATCCTAACAGATTTCCATAACTTTTGATAAACTGATTCTAAAACATACATATAAAAACAAAGGGCCAAGAATAGCCAAAACACTTTAGAAATGATTTTCTCCACCAGAAATAAAAACTTATTATAAATCTATAGCATTAAGTAAAAACATTATCAGCAAAAATCTAGCCAAACAGAAGAACAGATTTTAAAATATATGGTAATCTGACATATGACACAACTGGATTACTGACATAAGAAGAAAGAATAAACTAAAAAATTGTGTGAAGAGAATTGACTATCCAGATAGGAAAAAAATGATTGCTATCTCATATTATGTGCCAAAGTCCCATGTGATTCAATATCTTCTGTGAAAGAGAAAAACATTTAAAAAATAATTTTGCCAGGCAGCCTCCTATATCAGATACCCCCCAGGAAAATCTTGTAAATGTTTAGAGGAAAATTAGGGAAACTATCTCAAGATTGGGAAGAATTTCTTAATAAGACATGAAAACCAAAAACCATAGCCATAAAGGAAAAAAAACTGGTAACTATAGACACAAATATTAAAATTAAGAATTTGTATTCATCAAAAGACACACTAAAGTGAAAAAGTGAGCTGAAGACCAGGAGAAGATACTTGCAACACATTCACCTGACAAATGATTAATATCCAGAATACTTAAAAAACTCTTACAACTCAATAAGAAAAATATATGCAACCTTTTTGAAAAATTGGCAATGATCTGAATAATTTCACAGAAAAGTAAATGTGCCTGGACAATAAACATGCGATGACATTAGACTTCATTATTAATCAGAGCTATTCATATTAAAACCACAATATGCTTCTTCTTCATATTTACTACCTTGTCAAAAATGCTGACAAAAGTGTTGTCAAGCATGTGGAGCAATAGCAACTCTCATACATTGTTAGTAGAAATGGATATTGGTACAACCACTTTGAAAAGCAATTGAAGTTGAATATGCACAAATTCTATGATTCTGCAATTGCATATTTTTAAAATTTCCTCAATGAATCCTTGCATAAATATTCAGGAAGTAAGATGATTAATTTTATATATCAACTTGACTGGGCCACAGGGAGCCAGATATTTGGACAATATATATATATATATATATATATATATATATATATATTTTTTTTTTTTTTTTTTTTTTTTTTTTTTTGAGTTGGAGTCTCACTCTGTCGCCCGGACTGGAGTGCAGTGGCCACTCCCGGCCACCGCAGCCTCACCTACTGGGCTCCGGCGATCCTTCCTCCTCAGCCTTCTGAGTTAGCCTGAATTACAGGCATGCGCTACCATGCCCGGCTGATTTTTTGATTTATTGTAGAGATGAGGTCTCGCTGCCCAGGCGGGTCTCGAACCCGCGGGCTCAGGCAATCCACTCACCTCATCCTCCCAAAGGCGCGGGATTACAGGCTGAGTCACCGAGCCCGGCTTATTTGGACAAATATTATTTGGGGGTGTCTGTAGATTAAATTAACATCTGAATTGGTAGTCTGAGTAAAACAGATTACCCTGCCTAATATGGGTGGCTATCATTCAATTCGATCTAAATAGAAAATAGCATGACCCCTCTCTTAGTTAGGAGGGAACTCCTGCCTGACTGCTTTGAGACATCAATCTTTTGTGACCTTCAGACTTGAACTAAAACATTGTATCTTCTTTGGTTCCTAGCCTGCTGGCTTGAAGATTGGAACCACACATACTCTCTCCTGGGTTTCCAGCTTGCTGACTGCAATCTTGTGACTTCTTGGCCTCCATAATGACATGAACCAATTATTTTTAATAAGTCTCTTTATACTGTACATAGGATGTACACATAGGGGTATCCCCCCAAACTGGAAGTTATTTATTAACATCTGTGTATTCTTACATATTTAAGCTTCAGTCACCTTCAAAGCCTGTTTGATACAATTCACCTATTGAGTTGTTTTTCCCACTGCTCAGTTTTTGAACTTGTCTATTTCAATAACTTTTAGTGCTTCTATTGTTTTTTGTTTCACCTCTTCCACCTTGGCAAAATGCTTCCTTTTTAGGACTTTTTTTTTCATCAGGGGAAACAAAAAAAGTCTCTCAAGGTGAGAGTGGGTGAATAAGGAGGGTGGGGCATGGAGGTTATGCCATTTTTGGTCAAAAACTGCCGAATACCCATGTAACAGGTGAACAAAATTGTCAAAAATATTATATATAATTACTTTCAGGCCATGTGTATAAGGTGTATATAAACATAGATAAGTTTCATGTTTAGACTTGGGTCCCAGACTCAAGATGTCTCATGATATATATGTAGGTATTCCAAAATCCAAAAAATTCCTAACTCCAAAACCTTTCTGGTCAAGGATACTCGACCTGGAATACTAGCACATTGTATGTAATATATATATACTCTCTCCATACAGTGATAGTAGAATTAACCATCCATAAACAAACATAAACAAGTAGACGAAACTATAAAAACAGTAAAAAAAAAAATTTTTTTTTTAAACAGGGGAGCTGTTTACACAAAACTCAGAATAGTGATTATATCTTGTGTCTTTGTTTGTTTTATGCTCTTAGAAAACCTAAGACAAGGTAATTTATTAAAATACCAGAAATTTATTTTCCACAAATCTGGAGACTGAAAAGTCCAAGATCAAGGTGTAAGTAGGTTCAGTTGTCTAGTGAGGATTGCTCTCTGTTTCCAAGATGACACCTTGTTGCTGCATCTTCCAAAAGGAAGAAATGCTGTGTCCTCACATAGCAGAAGGCAGAAGTGAAAAAGCAAAGAAGGGCAAGTGAACCTAACGCTGCATGAAGCCTTCTTTACAAGGGGGACTTAACCCCAATCACAGGGGGGCAGAGCCCTTATGACTAATCACCTCTTTAAGGCCCCCACCTCTTTATACTATCACATTGGCCATTAAGTTTCAACATCAGGATTTTGGAGGAGACATTCAAACTGTACCACCTGGGCATGAGAGAAGGATGCAGTTTGAGAAGTACATATAAAGAACTCAAAAATTCTCATGAAGGTATGTCTGTTAAGCTGGGAGGTGGATAGAAGGATGTTCACTTTAATTACTATTTTATAAACTTTACGTATATGCATACTACATATAATTCTGTATATGTGAATGTGTATTTGTTTTATCATTTCTTAATAAAAATTATACCACAAATTGCAAAAGTAAACTAAAGAACAAACTCAGTGGCCTAAGAAAGCTTCTTGCTTGACATATTTTCTGACATAGAGCAGGTACTCAACAAATATTGATTATTAAAATATAAAACCCAAAGCATCTACTTTCTACCTCAAGCCCTGAAGACTGGCAGTGTTTGGTTTTCAGGTCATAGTTCTTTCAGATTTCATACTACATCATCCCCACTGCCCATCTCCATTTCCAGAATCTTCCATATTTGGCCACTTCCTGATGACTGCTGGCTCTTGCTCCAGAGACATGACTCAAACTCAGACTCTGGAAGTCATGAACTGGTAATCCATGAGATAATGGTACGTTCTAGATGTTTGACCTAATGGTATATTACAATTTTTGAGCATAACTAAAACATCAAAAGATTTAATGTAAAAATCTGGACTTCCAGCTTCTCTTGAAAAACAGGAGTATTATGCAACTCTGAGTTCACATTTCTTCTTGCCAGAAGAACTAGCAGGGTTTGTGTGGTAGTTGTCTGTCTTAGGCACATGCTTCCTGTTATGCATCTCTGTTGTATGTGTCAGAACTGTGTGAATGACAGCTTATCACCTCTCTTTTATTTTTTTAAATTTTATTTTGTTTTAAATTCAAGGGGCACATGCGCAGGTCTGTTACACAGGTATATTGTGTGATGGTGAGGTTTCATGAGCATGGCACCCGATGGGTGATTTTTCAACTCTTATTCCTCCTCCCTCTCTCTCCCCTTTAAGAGTTCCCAGTGTTTGTTGTTCCCATCCTTGTGCCATGTTTAGCTCTTGCTTATGAGTGAAAACATATATTCAATTTTCTAGTTTTGTGATAATTTGTATAGAATGATGGCCTCCAGCTGCATCTATGTTGCTGCAAATGACATGATTTCATTCTTTTTTTATGGCTGCATAGTATTCTGTGGTGTATATGTGTCACATTTTATTTATCGAGTCCACCACTAATGGGAGCCTAGTTGGTTCCATGTTTTTGCTATTGTGAATAGTGCTGTGATAAACATATGAGCTCAGGGGTTTTTGGTAAAATTATTCATTCTCCCTTGGATATATTCCCAATAGTGGGATTGCTGGGTTGAATGGTCAGTCTATTTTTGGTTCTTTGAGAAATCTCCAAACTGCTTTCCACAGGCATTGAACTAGCTTATGTTCCCACTGCCAGTGCATGAGCGTTCCCTTTTTTCCACAGCCTGGTCAACATCTGTTGTTTTTTGACCTTTTAGTAATAGCCATTCTGACTGGCATCACCTCTCCTTTATTGTTTTTCCTCTATTATTTAGAAAAATGTTTCTCAAGATACTCAGCAAAATGAAAAGGAAGACGATGTGGCTGGATGATTTTTCTTCACTTCAGGTCATTTCACTGATGAAGTGTGAGTGTTACTTGCCTAGCGCAATTTATGGTGGCATTTGCTAACTCTGTCCATGTCCTCATCTAACCATATCTAAGGGAATTCTCCTTCCTCTTATGCATAAATGTTGATAATTCAGAGAGCTGTTTTCTCCTTCTCGGCATCAAAATGAACTGAATAAATCGCCTAAACTTGCTGAAAGAGGACTAATTTCAATGTCTAAAAATCTTAGGAGGCCCAAAACGGTGAGACTATGTTGACCTGCTCTATGCCTGCACTCTCCAAATGAGAGAGCTTGGAAATCAACACCTTAATTGTTTTCTTTTCCTTTGCCTTGACTTTCCCCTGTTTTCTCCACCCTGTGTTCTCTTCTTGGCAGGAAACTCAAGCCTTAGAAATCTAAGTCTATTCATAAATGCACTTCTTTCAGTTACTATGGCAATGCTGAAGGAATCTGTCACGGCCAAACAGGATCACAAAAGGATCACTTTTATTTTTATTCTCAGTGTTTCTACCAACAAACAAATAAATAAAATGCTACAACTAGCCAGAGTCACATTTGCTTCTTGAGAAACAGCTCCCAAGGACTGACTCCCTACCTTTATTTCTTACTTAATTTTTTTCTTCTATTTTATAAGAGTTTTATTTGTTTTCCCAAACATTTCATTAGAAAGGACCACAGTGAGTGGCATTCTCTGAATCCAGAAGGGTTTTTTAAAAAATCCTTAGCTGTTATAAATGCAGCATAAGAGTTGCAATTATTTGTGAAAGAAGCTGTATAGTTTCCCAAGATTATGCTGTTAGAATTCATTTAATGAAAATACAGGTTGCAAGCTCTCATCTCCATCAGCTATGGATAGCTACCCCCAGAAAGCTGCTGTTTTGTCTATAGCTCTTATCTTTGTGTTTCATCATTGACAGTTGGGAATGAAATAATTCAAATGTCCTTATTTAAAGAAAGCAAAACAAGACAAACTTCCCGCCTTATCCCTAGGGCAGGGATGACAAGTTAAGTTGACATCAAGATTAGCAGATGAGCATTCAGCCACTTTGCCAGTCATTGCTACTGCATGGACTCCGTACAGCAACAGAACATTTGCTCTGAACAACCTACAGTCTGTCAAATTCCATAGCAGTTTCCAAGGCAATGATATGTTCTTGGTCTTTTCTTTATGTATTGCACAATGCTTTAGAAATTGCACAACAAAGAAGAGGGAAGCCCTTTGAACCCAGTGGGGGAAGATCCCCTGATTACCAGAAAGAGGTTAGCTTGCAGATGGATTCAAATTCTTTCTGCTTCTTATAAGAGGGCACCAGCTCTCCACCCTCTAGATGAGGGGGTAACACTCAAATCTCTAACCTCAGTGCACATTTTCAGAGAAGATATTTTATTTAAAATTTCCACTGGCAATTGAATGGCATTGATTGCCCTGTGTTCATGGGTAAAGGAGGAGGAAAAGATCTAATGTAGGAAATAAACATAGGTATCTTTGATTGGCTATGGAACCCCCCACTGGTCATACTAATGTGTTTTCAAGAATTTCACAGACAAATACAGAACCCACAGAACAAAATAAAGAATGAAAGCATTGGGGGAGATATGCTTGGGTATGAACCCTTATCCTGCTACTTATCACCTATCACCTTGGACAGATTATTTGCTCTCTATAAGCCTGAGTGCTCTATAAGCCTCAGAGCTTGCGGGGGGAAAGAATAACAAGAGTATCTATGACATAGGCTGATTATTAAAATTAAGTTGGAAATTGCGTATAAATAACTTAGCATAGTCCATTCCGAACAGCTGTAAACTTTAAATAAATATTAAAGGTTATTAGTACGATTTTTGTTATTGTATTCTTTAATAGGAGGATGCATACTCTTGTTTCCTATTTTTCCTGTTTAGTTATAAATATATTTATATATTATTTACTTATATCTTAGCAATTCACAGTGTGCCTTAGAATATTCTGAAAAAACATTCTATTCACCCTAAATGGTTTTAAGAATGCTTGACAAGATTTAGAAACAGACTTTTACCTTTTCGCATACCATGAATGTATTAAGTAGAAAGCAGTAGATTCATTTTACAGACTAGAAAAGTGATGTTGAAGCTGAATCCATCTAAATAAATCTAGAAATATAAATGGAAATATTTCTGATATAGGATTTTACCAATATTCAATGTTATCCCCAAATCAGAAGCTAAATAATGAATCCATTCATCATTGGAGGAATAGTTGCAATCTGATTTGATAAATTTTTTAAATAGCACCCTAGAAAAAATGTTAGGAAGCTAATGTAAGATACATTCACTCATCCTTTCTTTTATTCATTCAGCAGATATTTATTGAGTCTACTCTATGCCAGTTGCTGTGACACACAGGATCGGTGATTGAAACATAAGCAAATTTCCATTTCTTCTCTTAAGGAATTTACTGAAATTCAGTGGAGGTATGCACTCTAAGCATAAAATAAGTTCTGTAAGAATCCATATATGGAAATTTTAATATTACTTTAATTATGCCTTAAGAGTAAGATGATTTTGTATGTGGAATGTTTGAATCTACAACTTTTAGTGCTGCTTTAATGCTACTAACCACCTTGTAAATCAATTATTGCATATAACATAATTTAAGCACAGAGAAGTTATCAAGAAATCAAATGGTTCAAAAGCAACTGGCATATTTTTAGCATATTCTTAAAACAAAGTGGACATAAAATCAATAAAATGCATGAAATGATGGAAAGAGTTTAACTCATCTTCATGCCCGAGTTCTGCTTAGTATATCTGTTCATTTGAGAAAAATTCAATTCATTGTTTTTTTTCAAAAAGTTAACCTTGAATTTTCTTTTTATATTAAAGAAAAAAATAGAAAAAAAAGTTGACATTTATGTGAATTCTGAAGAAAAATGTGAAACAAACTGAGTCAGTAGCACTCTAGTCCGCCATCTGGGATTTCACACTACTCAGTCAAATCCAGAAATTAGATTAATAAGGAAGAATTCAGAAAGGGGAATTTCCTTTCAGAGGTAATTTACAAGGCTCACCTATTAACAGTGGAAAATCTGCACCCCCTAATTGCTCTCCACAAGTGAGATAAAAGACTTCAAATGAAATACAAGCCCAGAATATGTTTTCAAAATGAAAGTTCTATTCGAATTATCAATAGGCATAGCTATCAATGTTATCTGAAAATGACAAAGTATAAAGAGATTTATTAAGAAAGTACTACTAAGACAAAGGTCAAAATAGTAATCTGCTCTTCCTCAAAACATTTTGAAGTTATGATTCTACTTCAATATTTTCACCTGCTCCAAACAGCTTTCTTTATCCCCCAAATGACTTTTTTATGAATTGTGTAAAATTTGAGTTCAGAAAATTTGGCTCTGGTTTAAGATTTGCACACTATGGACAACCAGCACTGCTGTCAGACTGAAGGGATTCAGAACATCTACTTTGGACAGCAGATCCAGTGAGAACCCTTCATAGAGCTTGGGCCAGTAGATCCTAATGGCTCAGCTGATGATTTTTCAAGACCAGACCACACCCAGTATCTGCCCCTTCCCTCATTTCCACTACCAGTCCCTTGGAACAGGGGATATTAGAACACCTATGGTGGTTTCAGGGACATGGATCCCTATTAAAATAATTAGTGTGCACAATCTTTGCTAAGAAACAAAGGATGTAGTTATTTCCTTAGAAAATGTAGAAATAAACAATGTGACATACAGAAGAATATTTTCATTCTTTCTGAAACTTTGGAAATTATAGTCAAACATTTTAGAATGTATATGTTAATAAAAGATCTTTTGTCTAATTTATGTACATCACTTTACCACAGATCTATGGAATTTAGGTTACATTTGTATAATTCCATAAGGGGTTTTTGATTGCTTAAGCGCCACCTGTTCTTTATAAATGCTGTGACTGACATCAAGTTTTCCTCCATATGGTGATGACATTTTTGATTACTATTTGTCTTCTTACATTTTAATAGTGAATTGAGTTAAAATAATTTAAAGTCTGTTTCCCAATAGCTTCATATAACTGAACAGTACTGTTTATGAGTTTTATCTTTCTGTATTTTGAGTCGACATAATTTTTTAAAAGAGCTTAAACTTGCTACAGAGTACAGCTTTATAGGTCTAAATGAGTAATTTTTCAGTTGTGAGCTAAAATCAAGAGTAGAATCAATATGGGCATCTCTGTAATTGAAAACCAGTGGGTGATAACTCTGTACTGAAAACAAGATAATAAGAATAGAGATGAGCCATTGGTGGGAGAAAGATAAAATTAAAGTTGTGATCTCAATTAAATATCAACTATCATTACCATTGTAATAAAACTTCCACTTCTAATTTGTTCTTTATTTTCCTCTTTTGGAGTGTAATTATGAAGATATGTAAAAATAATTTAAGCAAATCATGGTAGAATCAATTTTACTCATTATTTCTGCTAATTTAATATTTACAGCATTGTTAATATCCACATACATTGGAGAGTAGAAATAATTTGGTGTTTTTGGTATGTCAAGATTTATTTCTCTATATTTCTGATATATTATTTGTTATTCAGTATACATAAATTTTAGAGATAACAATAAAGGCCCAAGCAAAGCATATGGCATTGAGATACACAGTGAAAAAAAAGCCAATTTCTCTCACCTTCATGCCTGACAGTGATTTTTTTTCCCAGTTAGTTAAAGGCCTATATGTTTGTGTATTTAAAAGAGAAAAAAATACCTCATAAGAAAATAAATGAACACTTTCTTGTTTATATAACTTTATATTTTTTCCTATTTTTTATTATAAAAGTTTTCTGGCAAGGTGTAGTGGCTCAAGCCTATATAATCTCAGCACTTTGGAAGGCTGAGGCGAGAGGATTACCTGAGCCCAGGGGTTCGAGACCAGCTTGGGCAACATGGTAAGACCTCATCTTACAATAAAGTGAAAAATTAGCCGGACATGGTAGCACACGCCTGTAGTTCCAGCTACTTGGAAAGCTGAGGGGGATGGATTGCCTGAGCCCAGCAGGTTGAGGCTGCGGTGGCCAGGAATGTGCCACTGCACTTCAGTCTGTGCGACAGAGTGAGACTCCAACTCAAAAAAAAAAATTTCCTAATTAATTTCTAGCCATTTATTTGATGCTGATAGACATGTTGAGATTGTTTCCGTCCGCCTCTCATTTTGAGGGACCCCATTAACATTTTTTGTTTCTTCTGTTTTCTACATTTATTCTTTCAAACTTCAAATTATTTTCTTATTCAAGTCCATGAGCTTCTGATAAACTCATATTATCTCTATGTGAATAACCTACAAATACTTTGTTTTAACAAAAGCAAAACTCTTTGCTTTATTCCACCAACTGTTAATAATTGCAAAATAAAATAAAAATTTTAAAGTATAAATTCTTATGGAAATTCATATGTGTTAATCTAAAAATAATGAGGAATAAGAATTTTGCCCCTCCTATCTAATATGAATAAACATGCTAAGTAAGTAATTGGTAATTTATGCAAATAAATCTTTAAAATAAGTCAGAGCCCACAACATTGTTCAAAGTCATTTAATCTCCAAGGGCCTTTTGATTATTTGCAAAATATAAGTGCATTAGATAATATGTAAATACTAGTTTAGTTTTAAAGTTTCTGATTTTTCAGAAGTGAAGAACTTTTACCTACTTACTATTGAATCTTTCAGAGTGACCATCTGGCAAAAATAAATTATTCCATGAATATTTGTCAGGTAAACTTGGTTTTGCCTCACATAAAGTTTAGTTTGAGGCGATCAAAAAAGGAGACAGTTGAATGCAATCAAACTGGTTATTTTGAAAACAAACTTTCTACCACCAATTTAAATTCTATCAGTGTCTTGGTTCTGGCCAGTATTAAGTACAAACACAAAGCTTTGCATATGTATTAAAACCTAAAATATAGTTCTATTGTAAAAGGAAAAGTTGTTTCTATAACTCCTAGTTAGTTAGAAATGGAAGAATGTTTCCTTAAATGACAAAAAGAATAACTCTCAAACTAATATCCAACATGGTACTCAGTGGTGAAAAAGAAGAGGTGTTCCCATGAGAAATTTTAAAATGGCAGGGAGGGTCATACTCTTTTAAAGGGTATTCAAATTTTCAGTTGTTCACATATTCGCCTTCATAATTTTTATCCTATTCACATTTCACTAATAAAATTATTTCAAATCTTTCTTTAAAACAGTTTCTGTCTCTTTGAACTGTAGCTGCCATGTTTCCTTAGCCTTGGCCCCCTCCCCTACCTTGAGGAGGTGAATATTCTCTTTCTCTTTCTCTCTCTCTCTCTCACTTACTTTCTAAATAAACTTTGCTTGAAAACTTAAAAATAACAACAACAAACAGTTTCTATGTGTTACTTAAATAGCTTAACATGAGAAGAAACTTACTGTAAATAGAAGCATTTTTGTCTTTAATAGACTATAATTATATAAATGAAAATAAAATTATTTTATATTAACAATCCTATAAACTGAATTATATTAAAATTATATTAAAGTTATACTATGACACTTATAAAATAAATTACAGACTGTAATTAAAATTTAGGTAACTGTTGGCTATCATAAACTCTGAACCAAGGTCTTGTTCTGTCAAGAAGTGTTTTAGAGACACGCAGGTACCAGATAGACTTTCTGCTGATGTAATTAGAAATATTTAAAGAGAAGTGAGTCTGGACTCAGTAGCTCAGCCTGTAATCCCAGCATTTTGGGAGACTGAGATGAGGGGATTGCCCATGAGTTCAGGTTCGAGATCAACCTGGGCAACTTGGTGAGACCTCATCTCTACAATAAATCAAAAATTAACTGGGCGTGGTAGCACGAACCTCTAGTTCCGGCTACTCGGAAGGCTGAGGGCTTTGAAGGATCACCGGGGCCCAGCAGGTTGACACCAGGGTGACCATGAGTGTGCCACTGCACTCCAGCCTGGATGACGGAGTGAGACTCCAACCCCTCCCCCTCAAAAAAGAGAGAACTGAAAGGAAATAACATTCTCACTGCTTGATTCAACATCTTTTATCTCTGTGTCTAAAATCACCTCAGTATCCTCAGAAGTGTGTGTTCTACAGTTTGGGAAACATTGACTCAACAAGCAATAAACCAAACTGCAAAGATTTAAAAAATAAATATGTGTCACACAAATCACTGAAACAGTAAGCATCTAATAGACATTTATTGAATGAATTAATTCATGAATTCAACCAAATATATAGTCAAGAATGATGACTGTCCTCATTTTTTATATATGTAAGAAAACTTTGATTATTCAATAAATGGTTCTGGAAAGTTGGTGAACCATTCAGAAACAACATTCCAGTTTTTCCTTTGAAAAAAAATCATTCCTTATAAAAACTGAAATTTCTGCTGGGTTTTCTAGGCTTATAGAGTATGCATTACCCAAAGAATGGAATAAACATTGAGGAAAGCAAAATCTAGAGGTAGATTCTTCTGAGCACTTAATTTCAGTAATGTCTAAAATGATTCTCCTGAGTTATATTATTATTTAAGTCAATAATTTTTCCTCCTAAATGTGTATGAAAGTCCTGGTAGACCAGGCTGAAGAAATAAGATTTAATGGAATGATAAATAGGGGAACAGAATATACTCTAGACAAACACCCTTTCTTCTAGACACAAATACTGGCAGGCACCAAAATCCAATGTTTTGATGTCTAAAGCTTCTAACCTTCCTCCCAGACTTCTCTACCTAATTTTCCTCTCTTTATCCTCCATCAAATATCTGATTAAGCTTTGACACTTAACTCAAACATTACCTATTGTCATAAATCTTTGTTTGGTGGGGGTTTTTTGAGTCAGAGTCTCACTCTGTCTTCCAGACTGGAGTGCAGTGGTACATTCACCGCCACCGCAGCCACAACTGGCTGGACTCAGGTAATGCTTTTGCCTCAACCTTCCAAGTAGCAGGAACCACAAGAGTGTGCCACTGTGCCTGGCTAATTTTTTGATTTATTGTAGAGATGAGATCTCACCATGTTGCTCAGGCTGGTCTCAATCCTTCTCTCACCCACCCACCTTCCAGCTCAGGCAATCCTATAGCCTCCACCTCCCAAAGTGCTGGAATTACAGGTGTAAGCCACCACACCAGACTATGAATCTTCCTTTGTAACAGCAAATTAAGTCATTTTCTTCCTTCTGCTTCCATTGCAGTCTGTGAAACACTCATTCATAAGTTTGCCTTGTTTTACTGAAATTACTTGCTTACATGTGTTTCATCTCTTTGAGTTGAATTCATATTTGCATTGCCAGCATTTAGTATAATGCCTAACTCAAAGTACGTGACTAGTAAATGTTTGATAAATGAATGAGTGTATTAACGAATGAATGGAGCACTAATTAATAATGGATTAAAAATCAACTGATCTATCTGTTAGGGATTTCTTTATTGTACAAGTGTTAAAATTCCCCTGCAGTCTAAGTAACGTGTCACATTTAGTATATGTGGGAAAGCTACACGACCTCTTTATTGCTCGCTTTCAAATGAACTTCATGGTCCACTTTCAGGTACATTTTTGAGA
This sequence comes from Cephalopachus bancanus, assembly GCA_027257055.1. Lineage (NCBI taxonomy): Eukaryota > Metazoa > Chordata > Mammalia > Primates > Tarsiidae > Cephalopachus > Cephalopachus bancanus. The sequence goes on along the minus strand of JAPVLO010000009.1, from coordinate 6,265,820 downwards.
AGGTGAATTTGACTTCATTAACTTGAAAGCAGAGCCCAGTGCCTTTGCCTCTGAATGTTGATGGCGGAGCCTATTGTCTCCTCTGCTCTTCCCAGCATAATCCATGGGAAAATGAGTATGGAGTTCTGTTCACTCCTAAGAGTAACAAGTCTTGCTGCCAACACAACTGTTTCCTTTCTCTTTAACAATGGCATATGGTTCTTATGTTTACAGCAAATCTCTACAAAATACTTTTTGTTTTTATAGAAAGACAGGTTGGGTTATGAACTCTTAATCTGCACCTCACTTCCCACACACAAAAACAGTCCTTGGGGCCGCACAAGCTGTGGACATATTTGCAATGAAAGCACAGCAAAGGCGAATGGAAATTTATTTCAATGAGTTTACTGTAAGCACACTTTTTTTTTAATTGGTAGGTTTTAAATTGGTATTGGTAGGTTTTAAATGCCTAATTATCTTTATATAAATGGCACCCTATCATCCTAAAAGTGTTGTACTTGGTGCCCTGTGCTGTTTATTATTTTGCATTACAATTATCATGCAAAGCAGAGAAGGTGACTTTAAGCAGCTCATTTAAAGTGCTTTTTTTTCTTAAGTGTAAAAATCTTTGGGAGGCTATTTACATAGATGTTTATCATTGGGTGTTAAAAATCAGTCCAATTATAAGTACACAAAAGTTTTTATTATGGGTTTAATTTTGAAATGTAAATGGCCATTGTAAAGTGCCTGTTGAAATTTTAATTTGTGCTTGTATTTTTGTCTATGGATTAACAAGCCATCCTGTATCGAAATTAATTATAGTGATATACAAAATGTTCAAAGATAACAGAACCTGTGTGGTGAAATTGCCTAAAGGTATGCGATGCAATCCCTTCTTTGGAGTTGGACATTAGCGATGTTGTAAGAAAGTGCTCGTCTGCCACCCAAACCACTAACAACACTGCGCAGATGATAGGATTCCACTTCATGTTGCATTCTGTTGCCATGGCTATGATGGCCTTAATATTGTATGCTCACAGCAAGGTTGCAATTAGTATTTGGATTTAGAAGAGAAACATAATGATCTCATATTGAAGAAACACTTGTTTAATACTATTTTGGATCTAGGCATCCTTTCAAGTTGCTAACGAGCAGCTCTGTTGGTCAGAAAAAAAAATCACTCAGCCATTTTGTACCTGAATCCTCAGTTTCTTTCAAACTTCCCCAGGATAGAGAGCTGATGATGTTTCTGGGATGTCCATACGCTTCTGCCAGACTTCCAAAAAACACATTCCTTGTGCACTTTTAAAGTTTTAATAGGCTTTCATAGAATTTCTTATGCAGTGAGCACTGATGAAAACGCCACTGCCTAGTAATCAGACTGAAATAAATACTCACTATCCCCCAAAATGCAGTCAGGCACGAGTTCTAAGATTCTTGGGGTTTGATGTATGCACGGTCAACCTCATGAAATATAATTTTGGATCACCAGCCAAGGAGAAAAGGCTTATCATTTTTTGAAGAAGGAGCTTAGTTTCTCCATATTGTTTAGTAATCATCTATTGTGGGTCTTTTTACCCTATCACTCACTTATAAAGTGTTCAGTTTCGTATCATTCACGTGGAAGTGGCAATAGGTGAGAGGAGCAGAACACAGGTGGGTTCTGGAGGTGGGAAAAGCCTGCCCAGGATAATAAAGGAGGACAAGTTGTTGAGAGAAAGTAGATGGCTGCCCCGTGTTCTCTGACTACAAACTGTACATAGACAGTCAGACCTGTACACAGACCTCAGGATTCTGGGCATGCAGCATGCAGAGAAGAAGCTAAGAGTTCCAGGAGAACAGAAAAGCACCAGACAAATTGACAGAAGTTTCTCAAACAGTGGAAGATGTGACACTGTTTTTGTTACAAAAAGGAGTTTATTGTTTTGTTTTTTTTTTAAATGGGTTGACCTAAGATATGTGAGTTGGCAACTGCAAATGTAAAAGATACAGCTACCTTATTTTGCATACTAGAACCACAAACATCTTTAAAACTTTCACTTTATAATATTCTAAATGATTAAATCTGATCCTCTAATCTATTTGATTATTTTCATAGAATGATACTACTGGAACCCAGAGCCTTTATTAGGATTTCGCTTGCAAATAAGCTTTGTGAACTACAGAATTCTTATTGAAGTTCCTGAACTTAGTATTGTTTGCGTTCCAAAAATTGAGCTCAGGAGAGATTCAGGAACTGTCCTACAGGAAAAGAAGCAGAAGGAGATACGCTAGGGACCAGGCAATGTTAGACTGGACAAGATCAAGAAGGTGTTATGAAATACTACCAAGCTGCAGAAGAAGAATGAAAGGAATAGCCTGGGAGGAAACTAAGTAAAACCAAGTAGAACAAATTGAAGGAAAGACCTGACGCTATAACTAAAAGCTAGAATTGATGTTGTGCTAAACAGGAGAAGAAAAATGATGATGTAGATGATAATAACTACTATATATTTATTTTGTAGCAATCACATATCACTTATCACATATCGACTCATTTCACCTCCCAATTGTAAGATATAATCATCTCTGTTTTAAAAAGGAAGTCCTTTGTGTTTCCATTATCAGCTCTCAAGTTATTTACAGCAGTCATTTCTTTTTTTTAACTTTTAATTTTTTTATTTTAAAATTGTGGGATACAATTCAGGGTTGGGTATACAAATATTCATTGTGCAGGTACCCTTGTTGATGAGGTATGCCTCCCCTTCCCCAGGCAGATTTTGACTACTGTCAATCCCACCTCCCTGTCACCTCTCTCCCCCTCCTCAGTTTCCCACTACTGTCAATCCTTTTCTTATAGTATTACAGTAGTTGCTCACGGACCACGGACCACTTATGAGTGAAGACATGTGATGCAGCAGTCATTTCAAAAAATCTCCACTTTCTCTAAACTTTCGGCCTCAACCTCCCGACTCAATCTCAACAGATGATCTCACCTCTTACTCCCAAAGGGAAATAGCCAGGAGATGAGAACTTTAACTGACTACTACCAAACTTAGAAATTTAGCTGTATCCACAGCCATCCTCTCTGCTTCCTTCCAGTTACAATAAAAGAATTGCTGTCCCTAATGTCTAAAGCTAATCACTCCCCCTGGATTCCATTCCCTCTGGTTCCTTGAAGAAAATTCTTCCTTCCAGTTTTTCTGAATCTTCTACTTCTCCCTTCCTAAAACTTACAGTAAAATCAAAGCAACTTTCCTTGAGCCTATGTTCCCGTCTAGCTTTTCTCCTTTCTTTCTTTTCTCGCAAAGCCTAGTTTCTTGAAAGAGCTGTTTATATGTATTCTCTTTTACTCATCAGCCTATCACATAATTTTTCCTTCTGAGATGATACCGCTTACTTCAATGAAAATCTTCTGTTCATTAATTCCGATGGAAAAATTATGGTTCTTAATATATGTAAGCTCTTAACATTGTCTTTTCAAAGGTCTCTTCCCTAGACTCTGTGATACCACACTCTCCTGACATGTTTTCTGATACTTTTTAGTGTCCTTCGCCAGTTCTTTTTCTGCCATGCCCTTAAAGATTGATGTTCCTCTTATTCTGTCCTTGAGCCTCTGTTCTCTATATACTCTCTGTGCTGTCAACCACTCATGTAGCTTCAACTTTCCCTTCTCTGATGACTTCCAAGTTAGTCCCTCCATATCCAATCTCCCTCTTAATCAAGTCAAGCCCACCACTCTTTCTTGTCTGAATGTCTGAAACAATTTTCTTACTTTAACTTTTTTTTGAGTCAGAGTCTCCCTCTGTTGCCCAAGTCAGAGTGCAGTGGCATGTTCATCGCCACCACAGCCTTGACCTGCTGGGCTCAGGTGATCCCTCCACCTCAGCCTTCCAAGTAGCTGAAACCACAGGTGTGCGCCACCATGCACAGCTAATTTGTTGATTTATTGTAAAGTCGAGGTCTCAAAGTTGCCCAGGCTGGTCTCAAACCCCTGGGCTCAGGAAATCCACTTGCCTCTGCCAAAGTGCTGGGATTACATGCATGAGCCACCATGCCCGGCTCTTCTATTTTTACTCCAAGTCTTGAACCTACTATCTTGCACTGTTGCTAGAATGATCATTTTGAAATACATATCTTATCATGTAACCCAACTCCACATATTTTAATGACTTTCCATTGTCCTTAGGATAAATCCAAACTTTTGACACGTTAAAAATCCTTCATGGTCATTTCCTCATAAAACTTTCTCATCTCATTTATTTCTGTTTCCTTCCTTTCATGCACTACAGTGTCTTAATTGCTTATACCAGCGCCCCCAGAAGAAATTCTCTTGAAAGTATTCATTAATGTTGCATAAGACCTAAACTTTGCTAAAAGAGAAAATATCTCACTTCAATGGTCACGTTTTTGAGTTTTAGATGTAAGCTGGATGTCTTTTTATGATTGGGGAATTTTTTTCAAGCACCAAATCCAAAATGAATATATGGGATGGTTGGTTTATAAAGTAGATTTTCAGGTGTGGTCAGATCTTTTTCTCTGAGTTCAGATCCTATCATAAGAAAATATTGGGATATGATCTTTAATCCCCTGGAAGACTGTATCTGAAAGATATGGACAATGAGCTTGGAGATGAGAAAGAACCTGTAGGATCTTGGACTCGTGTTTCATTTTGGAGCAGAGATGCTATTAGATTGCATGGTAATACAAGCAAAGATTATTTGCTTTTCCCATTGGTTCAACTGGACCTAAACTTGCTGCCAGAGCAACTATATAGGTAATTGTCTAAAAGCTCTGTTCTCTTAAAGAGCATCAAATTGCCTCCAGTAGGCTCAGTTGGGTCTTATGACAGTAACACAGGCAAATATGCTTCTGAAGGATTGCTGAAATTTTGCTGAGAATCATGACTTGGAAATGGGGCATGAAGGTGCCACTATTAACAATAACCACTGCTCTCTAAATCTGCCTCAAGCTGCCTGAAGGAACCACTCCTGGACATCTCTATAGAGATCCACACTGGGAGTAAGCATATCAAGTATTGGGCTGGGTGAGAACATCTTGACAGTATGGCTTATTTTTTTCTGGGTCAGCTTTCCTTTTCTCTTGAGGGAATAAAAGTCCAAATCCTTATTGCTTACTTACCATCTGGTAAGAAGGGTAGTATTCTCCTCATTGATGAGGGCAAATAACACAAACCTAATGGAATTGCAAGATGAGTGAAGTTCGAGATAACAGAGGGCTCACCTTACCTTAGCCCACAAAGTAGCACTTGGCAGGGCATAAACTGAGAGGAAAAGCATATACCAGGAAACTGGCTTGCATCCGATTTACACAGCAGCTATCATCGTGTTTTGGACACAGTAGGTAAAATAAGGGTATATGCTAGTCAGGAGGTCATGTGAAAAACAACATGCAAATCTCAATAGCTTAAGTCAACAAATGCATTCTTTCTCACAAGTGCTGCATGTCCAACTTTAATTGGCAGGGAAACTCAGGGTTGCAGCCAATGAACAGCTAAAACTCAAAATGTGGGTTCTGGAAGGTCTTGCACCAGCAATTAAACTCTTTGGTACAGAAATAACATATGTCAGTTCTGCTCACCACAGCCCCCCCATCAAACCCAAACAAGGCCAAGAAGTGAAATCCTACTATGTTATCTAAAGACAGAGAGTCCAAAAGAATTGGGAGACAGCTCTAATAGTGATTACAGCAAGTATTTGTTGAATAATAGGTAATTTTTCCATTGTGAATGTTTCTATTATGATCTATGATACATATGTGCTTGATGCTTTAAAATAGTATTGTTTGGTCTTGAGAAATTTTCAGTTCCCAAGAATATATGGAATCCTAGGTTGAGAAACTAAAAACTAAACATGGTCCTCTCAGATCACCTAAAATGACTTTAAGTGCAAGCACTATAAATACGCACTGAACTTGTTTAACAGATTTCCAAAATAAACTAATTTTAATATTTTTAAAGTGTCCATCAAAATAAAAATACAAACTCTAAAATTCTTATACAGTATAGAAGACTCCTGAGTATAATCCCAAGAACTCCCATTTGGTTATACAGTCTTGTTTGAGAAATCACTCTCTAGCTAAAGAAAACCAGCTAACAGTTAGGTAGTAGATGCTTGCCATGTGCCAGACATTGTTTCTAGTGCTCTGCATGAAATACCTCTTTGAATCTGTATGAGAACTATATCATCTAGGTTATTTGTTACATTTTCCTTGTAGAGGAACTGAGACTCAGAGAGGTTAAGTCACACAGTAACTAGTTGTACTTTGATTTGAACCCAGAGAGTCTGGGTGCAGGGCACTCTATTCTTAACTTTTGCACTATACTGTCTCTTTATTAATCTCAAGAATGGGCTGGGCACGGTGACTCACACCTAAAATCCTAGCACTTTGGGAGGCCAAGGTGGGTAGATTTCCTGAGCCTAGTAGTTTGAATCGAGCCTGGGTGACATAGCGAGACCTCATCTCCACAAAAAACTAAAAAATTAGCCAGGGGTGCATGGTGCATGCCTGTAGTCCCAGCTACTCAAGAGGCTGAAGCAAAAGAATCACCTGTGCTCAGGAGGTCACGGGTTTTGTGAACTATGATTTTGCCACTGTACTCCAGGAACAGAGGGCAACTCTGACTCAAAGAGAAAAAAAAAGAATCTTAAGAATTTTAAAATTTCATAATTCATATACTCACTAAATTATTCCTATAAAGCAATTAACCACTCTAAATGTATATACGGGCTAGAGATTTCCTTACACATATTCATTTATTTATTCGGTAGCTATATGTTTCCTGATTTGTGCAATAGTGATCTTGATATAGAAAAGGGTATAAGATACTGTCCTCACAAAACTTTCCATCTACATGGAAAATGAGATATGTATACAATTATCTAGAAAAAATAGAGAGTAGAAAATAATGCTAGTATTTAGCTTATTTATTTACTTTTGATTAAAAGGCTAAAGTGTTAGCCTCACATGACAAGGTGTTTTTTCTACCTTGCCCACCATTGTTTCCTCCATGCTGAAGAGCCTAGGAAATTGTTGGTGCTCTGTAAATATTTGCAGGAGTAAAGAAATGAATGATTAACAACTGCACTGCTGACTAGATACCAAGCACGGTAGCAGGTACTTTATGTGGTTTATCTCATTAATTTTCAAAACACATTTTACAAATAGGAAACTTAGATTTAGAGTTCAATTAGCTGGAAATGGCAAAGCCAGAATTTGAACCTAAAACTTTGTTTCTGGTACTTCCCCTGACTCTGCCCTTCAATGTGGGCCAGAAGAAACAGACAAAGTTCAATGAGAAAATGTTTTCTCCCAAACTCATACATAAAGATGAACAAAGCACATATAAAAAGAAACATTTCCGATGACTCCCACCATTTTTGTCTAAAGCAAGGACAAGAGAATATATTGCAAAGCCAGATGACTAGATATTTATCAGTCAGAAATGTCTCAAAAAATACAGCTTGATTAGTGAATTGCAGTATGTTCAGTAATTAATTAAGAGTTTGATTTGTAAAAACAAAGCATGATGGCTCCTACACACACCATGTGTCCCCTGAGCAAATGAAGACAGAGCTTAGTGCTGAGGCTCCCAGTTCAGCTAAGCAGTCACAGATGTGACTCAAATTAGAAGGATGAACTCTGAATAACAATAACGCCATCCAATTCAGCAAGCAGTATATAAAATTTCTCTGAGAAAAGCTGGAGACTGAGTCTAGGTCCAGGTTTGAGAGCATTATATTCTGCTAAAACTGATTTTGGGATCTGCCTGGGCCAGCGCTGTACATCATGGGAAGTCTTGCAGAAATGAAGAAAGTTTTCACTTTGTTCAGCAGGACACACATAGGGAGAGCTTTAAAGGCAAGTCCGCCATTCTAAGGAAACTCTGTGTGTGTGTGTGTGTGTGTGTGTGTGTGTGTGTGTGTGTGTGTGTGTGTGTGTGTGCTCGTGTGTGTGTGTAAAACAAGTGCAGTGTCATACTGGCACAGTATTTGGAAATAAGGAGAAAAACCCTCTGCTGAAAGTGGTCACCTTGGTAGAAATATAGATGAAATAAATGTTTGAAAAGCCAGTTGAGGCCACATGATTGTTGAAAACAATACAAAAAATGCAATTGTGAAGACTGCCTTCATTTCTTTCATTTTTTATAGACACACGAACTCAAAATTTCCAGTTGGGTCAACATGACCATTTTGTAAAGAAAAGGCAATTCATGGACTTCTGGGATTTGTAAATAAAAATCATTCTCAATTGTGTCTTTGAAATTTTCAGCCAGGCTCGGTGGCTCAGCCTGTAATCCCGCGCCTTTGGGAGGCTGAGGTGAGTGGATTGCCTGAGCCCGCGGGTTCGAGACCTGCCTGGGCAGCGAGACCTCATCTCTACAATAAATGAACCGGGCATGGTAGCGCATGCCTGTAATTCCAGCTACTTGGAAGGCTGAGGCGGAAGGATCGCCGGAACCCAGCAGGCGAGGCTGCGGTGGCCGGGAGCCGCCACTGCACTCCAGTCTGGGCGACCGAGTGAGACTCCAACTCAAAAGAAAAAAAAGAAAAAAGAAATTTTCAACTGTATAAAACACTTTTGAAAATTGAAGACAAAAGTCCATCAAAGAGTTGCATCCCATTATCTGTTAAAAAAAAAAGTTAAAAAAAACACATAATCTCAGTTGTAAGAAAAAAATGCCTATTTTAGTGCTTTCTATAATTATCTACTTAGAAAGAAAGAGATATACCCTTTACAACACTTAGTTGAAAATTATCACTTCATAGCCCTCAAAGTTTTGAAACTGTCCTGTTGACTTAAGCCTAGAGTAACTTGGCAGAGTATCATGGCTCAATGCCCGTAATCCCAGTGATTTGGGAGACCAAGGTGGGAAGTTTGCTTCAGGCTAAGAATTTGAGACCAGGCTCAGCAACATAGTAAGACTCCGTCTCTACAAAATAAAAATGAAAACTAAAGAATCCAAAGATTCCGAGAGACACAGTCAGCACGGTGTGCTGCCCTGGTCCTTCCCAGATTGTATTAACAAACAAACAAAAAATGCCTAGATTGCCCAAGTTTAAACATCTGACACATAATCACCTTGGTCATCTGGAAATATTCTCTTTCAGTAGATGTCAACACAAGTTACCTGGAGAAGGCAATTTTGCTTTGCTTTATGATAAAAGTCTCAACATTAGCTGATGCTTTGCTCTCAAGACCTCATCTCTGAAGCTGATAGCCTCAGTAATCTCCAAAACAGTTTTCTTGGGTGGATTTTTTAATTGACAAGTCATACTTAATATGATTGTATGTGTTCTCATTTCTAACTTATTTTTAATGATAGAGATGAGCTGATAGCATTTGTATGTGTTCTCCAATAGACCAAGAAAATTAAAAGAGAATCTTATCCTCAGTCCTTAGTCATTTAAAAATTCGTTTCCTTATTTCCCTACCCCAGATGAATCCTGCATTGTTTTAATGAATTCATTCTCAGTGTGAGGGCACATGGCATTGAAGAGACCTCAAGCAGTTTTACATTACAGACACTGACATAGCTTGCTCCAGATCTTCAAAGACTTTTGTACTTTACTGCTTCATCATTTCTTGAGAAAATTATTTTTAGTCTGTCACACTCCCCCTTTCCTTTATAAACAACAGCCAAAAAAAAAAAAAGAAAAGAAATTAAAGACAGAGGACATGATCTGAACGATATCTGTTGTTTGAAAGATTAAATAATGATATAGTTTGCTGAAAAATAGATTTACCTCATTTGTAAAATGACAGAAATTGCCGGGTTCGGTGGCTCAGCGTGTAATCCCCCGCCTTTGGGAGGCTGAGGTGAGTGAATTGCCTGAGCCCGCGGGTTCGAGACCCACCTGGGCAGGCGAGACCTTATCTCTACAATAAATCAAAAAATTAGCCGGGCATGGTAGCGCGCCTGTAGTTCCAGCTACTTGCAGGGCTGAGGCGGAAGGATCGCTGGAGCCCAGCAGGTGGAGGCTGCGGTGGCCGGGAGCAGCCACTGCACTCCAGTCTGGGTGACAGAGTGAGACTCCAACTCAAAAAAAAAAAAAAATGACAGAAATTTGTAAAACGAGGTTATTGAATTATCAATAACCTCCCCTTTTTTCAGCAGTAGACACATCTTTGAATAGCATAACCTTATACAGAAGCCCAGTATATAAAAGTGACTACTCCTTTTAAATTATTAAATTGGGAACTCCCAGAAATCTGCCTTGTCATCCTATCTTTCCGCAATCTCTAGGGCATCTCTATGATTCTCTTAGACTAAGCACTGGACTAGATGATCGCTGACATATATTTTCAAGTCAAACATTCTAGAATTCTGTTCAAGTCAACTCTACAATAATGTAATTGCTTAGACTATAACTAGAGATATAAAGATAAATGCAGTATAATTCCTACCTCAAGAAGCTCACATGTTTTGAATATAGTGGTCATTTTTACCCCCATCCTCTTGCTTGGGAAATCCCAGAATAACCCAAGGGGTTCTCTCCCAGAGAATAACATGGATCCCATTGTCTAGTGCTGGATTCTTACTGAGCAAACTTATTGAGTTAATAAGGACATTTGAATTAAATAAGTGTGTTGAGTGATTAAAATAATGGGTAATATACTAGGAGTATATAAAAATACAGTACTAGGAAAATATTATATTCAATATAATAGCTTAAAACAAATGTCATCCTTATGAACCATTAAATCAACTTTCTATATGGTAAGAAAAAAAAATAATGAATGCCCTTCCTTGTCAGTTCCCCTATAACAAGCAGTGATCATATACTTCAAAGGAAATTCTATCTTTTACTTAACTATGGAATAGTACTCCAGGAGAGGAAATACCTGATTCCAACTGATGATTAGCATATGCCTCAAAAAATAAGGAAAAGGACTCTCAACCATTCTTAAATGTTAACTGTTTTTAATATCTTACTTGGAACTTTTAAGGCTTCTCAACCTCAGCTCATATCCTGTAACAAGAAATTCTCTAATATTAACAAAGCAAATAAGCAAATGTCCTGCATATTTTAAGTTAAGAGCTTAAGTTTTTCTTTACTCCTTTCTTCCCTTGGATTAGGTAGTTGCATGGCTTTCTTTCTGCAGGAATAATTTTACATGACAATCTGTCCCAGGACCTATGATTTGCATTGTGGACCCAAGGCCACTGTGAAGGTCAGTGCCACAGGAGAGCCCACCAGAAAGTATGTGAGAACAATGAATAGTATTTTGGTGCAATTTTCAGAAAATTATTATTTTACACATACTGGTTGCTGCCTTATACAGATAAACAATATCTCTATATCCTTTTGTCAAGTACACAAGTCATTTTTTATTCTCTTAGACTAAAAGGCACATTCTTAATATAATTTTTTTCATTTGGCTCATTCACTTCAGAAAGTAAGAATATAAATGACTTAAATGAAACCATATAGAAACTTACATTTTGAAATAACAAATTTTATAAATGGCTCTTTTTATGCAACTGAATATCCTTTGAGTATATAATAGTTACTTATTACAAAGAGCATTACAAATTGGCCATGAAAGAGAGAATAGTACACTTTGACAGCTCTAGCCAATAAACTGGGCTAGAGCTAACCCAAATATTAGTTATACTCACACAGATGAAGATAAGTCAATTTTAGTCCACTTAAAATAAAGAATTTTAAAACAAAAAGAAAATAATATAGGATGGTATATTCATCTACTTGATAGAATATAATAGATATTTTAAATGATCTTTATAAAAAACCTGTGGAAAAATTCTTATTACTAATGAAGCATATTTTCCACAGTCATTTTGATATAGTTTTGATAAAACAGTAAATTTAAAATAATTCATTTTTGAAATCTCCAAGTACTGTCTAAAACAGACACTAATGATCTTATTCATCTTTGACATCTACCCTGATTAAAATAGGTTTGGGGTTTCCACTTTAATCATTCTACTCTTACAGGAATACAAATAACCTTTATATCCACAGAAAATATGTATAATTCTTCTAGGGCTGGGTTCTAAGAATATTATCACATCTGTCTTACAACAGCATTCTAAGAGAGCTAAGATTTAATCGAGAATTTATCCTGAGACTAAGAAACAAACATGTCAAGGTCAGACTTACTATCTAGCACAAACACTAAAAACAAAAGTACAGTCTTGTCTGTTAAAATAGAGTTGTTTGTTCTTTATATTGCAAAAGAGAAATATCTAATAATATGTTGATTATCAGACAGATAAACCTATGTATTAACTGACAGTAGAGTAATATAACCTTTGTTATTTTATCAGAGAACTCAGAGTATTTAAGATGAAAACTATTCAAAATACTTATAGCCATGTAGGTCAATCAAAATGGATTGAGAATATCTCGCATGATATATATATATTTTTTTAATCAATATTTTTTATAACTGGGCTCGGTGGCTCAGCCTGTAATCCCGCGCCTTTGGGAGGCTGAGGTGAGTGGATTGCCTGAGCCCGCGGGTTCGAGACCCGCCTGGGGAGAGAGACCTCATCTCTACAACAAATCAAAAAATCAGCCGGGCATGGTAGCGCATGCCTGTAATTCTGGCTACTTGGAAGGCTGAGGAGGAAGGATCGCCGGAGCCGGCAGGTCGAGGCTGCAGTGGCCGGGAGCGGCCACTGCACTCCAGTCTGGGCGACAGAGTAAGACTCCAACTCAAAAATAAATAAATAAATATTTTTTATTTTAATATTGTGGGGTACAGTTAAGGGTTAGGTATACAAATATGCTTTGTTCAGGCACCCTTGTTGATAAGGGGTGTTTCTCCATCCCCAGACAGATATTACTACAGTTAATACCACCTCCCTTCCCCCCCATAGTTTCCCACCACTGTCAGTCCTTTTCTTATAGTATTACGATGGATGTTCAAGGTGACAATATGTGATACTCAGATCTTTGTTTCTGTGAGAGGTCACTCAGTGTTATAGACTCGAGTTCCATCTAGGTTGCTGCGAAATTCATGATTTTGTTATTTTTTTATGGCTGCATAGTATTCCATTGTGTATATGTACCACATTTTTTTAATCCAATCCTCTTTTGATGGACAGCATGGTTGATTCCAGGTTTTTGCTATTGTGAACAATGCTGTGATAAACATACGTGTGCAGGTATCTTTTTCATAGAGTGATTTGAGTTCTTCAGGGTATATTCCCAGTAGGGGGATTGCGGGGTCATACGAGAAGTCAGTATTTAGAGCTTTTAGGAATCACCACACTGTTTTCCACAGAGGTTGCACTAGTTTGCACTCCCACCAACACTGTAGAAGCGTTCCCCTTTCACCACACCCTCTCCAGCAACTGTTATTTTTTGAGTTATTGATAATTGTCATTCTGACTGGAGTTAGATGGTATCTCAGTGTGGTTTTGATTTGCATCTCCTTGATGATTAGTGAAGTTGAACATTTCTTCATGTGTCTGTTGGCTGCTTGGATGTCTTCCTTTGAGAAGTGTCTGTTCATATCTTTTGCCCACTTTATAATGGGGTTGTTTGTTTCTTTTCAGCACGTTTGAGTTCCTTGTAGATCCAAGATGTTAAGCCTTTGTCGGACCTGGAGTCGGCAAACACTTTTTCCCAGTCTGTGGGCTGTCTCCCTGCTCTCTTGATGGTTTCTTTGGCTTTGCAGAAGCTTGTCAGTTTAATGAGGTCCCACTTGTCTATCTTATCTCTTATGGCCGTGGGTTTCAGGTTTTGTTCAGGAATTGGATGCCAGTTCCAATTTCCATAAGGGTATGTCCTGCATTTTCTAAGGTTCTTATGGTTTGAGGTTTTACATTTAGGTCTCTAATCCATTTAGAGTTAATTTTTGTGTATGGGGATAGATAGGGGTCTTGTTTAAGTCTTCTGCATGTGGTCAGCCAGTTTTCCCAGCACCATTTACTGAATAGGTTCTCCTCTCCCCAGTGGTAGGTGGTGGAGGCTTTGTCGAAGATGAGTTGGTTGAGAAATTGAGGTTTTGCTTCTGGAATTTCAATTCTATTCCATTGGTCTATATGCCTGTTCCTATACCAATACCAAGCTGTTTTGATTATTGTAACTTTATAGTAAAGTTTGAAGTCTGGTAATGTGATACCACCTGCTTTGTTTTTTTTTTTGCTGAGGATTGTTCTGGCTATTCTTGGTCGTTTGTGTTTCCCTATGAATTCCTGCATTGTTTTTTCTAGGTCTGAGAAGAATGTTGCTGGTAATTTGATGGGTATTGTATTAAATCTGTAGATTGCCTTAGGTAGGATGGACATCTTCACAATGTTGATTCTTCCAATCCATGAGCATGGGATGTTTTTCCATTTGTGTCATCTTTTGATTTCTTTGAGCAGTGTTTTGTAGTTTTCATTGTAAAAGTTTTCACGTTTCTGGTTAGGAAGATGCCAAGGTATTTCTTTTTTTTTGTGGCTATTGTGAATGGAATTGTGCTTTTTATTTGGGTTTCTGTTTGTTTATTATTGGTGTAAAGAAATGCGATTGTTTTTTGCACATTTATTTTATATCCTGAGACGTTGCCAAAGTCCTTTATCAGTGTAAGGAGGTTTTTGACAGATTCTCTTGGGTTTTCATGGTACACAATCATTGCATGATATATTAAAATGAACTCAAAATGGTTCAAGTACCAAAATGTAAGAGGCAAAAGTAAAAAACGGTTAGAAAAAAACTTTTGGAAGATTTATAGGCATACATCTTCATGACTTTGGAATAGGCAATTATTTCTTAAACACAAAATAAAAAACACAGGTAACAAAAGAAAAAAAAACTGGAATTCATAAAAATTTAAAATGTTCTACTTCAAAGGACATCATCAAGAAAGTGAAAAGATGATCCACAGAATGGGAGAAAATATTTACAAATCATATATCTGATATGGAACAAGTATCCATAAAGTACAACTACAATTCAACAAGATAAAAAAACCATAAAACTTTTTTGGTTGATTATATTTCTTTTTAATCAAAGGATTCCTTTTTCCCCCCAGTAATAGTCTTTTTCTTTTCTTTTCTTTTTACTTTTAAAGACATGGAGTACAATTCAGAGTTAGGTGTACAAATGCTCATTATACAGGTACCCTTGTTGATGAGGTGTGCCCGTACCTCCCCTGGCAGTTTCCCTCAACTGCCAATCCCTTTCTTATGGTATTATGATAATTATTAAAGGTCCACTTATAAGTGAGAACATATAGTACTCTGTTCTTTGCTTCTGTGATAGATCACTGAGTAAGATAGAAACAAAGGATTTCAATGGATATTTCTCCAAAGAAGATATACAAATGGCCAATGAAAAGTTGTTCAACATCATTAGTTATTAAGGAAATGTTCATCAAAATCTCAATTAAATACCACTTCATACACAATAGGATGACTATAACCAGAAAGACAGACAATGACAAGTGTTGGAGAGAATGTGGAGAAAAACTAGAGCTGTCAAATATTGCTGGTGGGAATATAAAATGATGTAGCCACTTTGGAAAACAGTTTGGCTCTTTCTCCAAAAGTTCAGATAGTTACCATATAATTCAGTGATTCTATTCCTAGGTATCTACCTGAGAGAAGTGTAAGCATGTCCACATAGAAAGTTGTACATGATTATTAGCTGCATAATTATTTACAATTTTAAAAATAAGCCGGGCTCGGTGGCTCAGCCTGTAATCCCGTGCCTTTGGGAGGCTGAGGTGAGTGGATTGCCTGAGCCCGCGGGTTCGAGACCCGCCTGGGCAGCGAGACCTCATCTCTACAATAAACCAAAAAATCAGCCGGGCGTGGTAGCCTGTAATTCCAGCTACTTGGAAGGCTGAGGTGGAAGGATCGCCGAAGCCCAGCAGGCGAGGCTGCGGTGGCCGGGAGCGGCCACTGCACTCCAGTCTGGGCGACTGAGTGAGACTCCAACTCAAAAAAACCAAAAAACAAACAAACAAACAAAAAAAATAGAACCAACCCAAATATCTATCCGTTGATGAGTGGTAGACAAAATACCTGCACAATGGAATATTTTTCAACCATAAAAAGAAATGAAACACTGATACATGTTACAACATGGACAAACTATGAAAACATTAGACTAAATGAAAGAAACCAGACACAACAAGTTGCATATCATAAGATTCTATTTATCTGAAAAATCAAGAATAAGCAAACCCATCAAGACAGAAAGTAGATTGGTAGTTTCGAGGGCCTTGGAGAAAAAAAGGAAGTGAGCAATGACTACTGATGGGTTTGGCGTTTCCTTTTGAGGTGATGAAAATTGTAAATAGTAGTGGGTTGCACAACTTTGTGCCTACACCAAAAGCCACTTGATTGTACACTTTAAAAAGGTGAATTTTATGGTATGTTAATTATACTTCAATTTAAAAATGCTTAGAAAGACTTATGACCACCTCTTAAATGATGAAAACTGGCAAAAAAAAAATCCTAACTAATCTGTTAGCCAATGTTGCTTAAATCCAACTACGGTGTTAATGCTGTCTGATCTCCATCCCATTTTTCAAGCCAGTGACATCCTTCACATTAGCAGTAAGAGATTTTGATAGGAGGAGCTAAGCTTCAGGATAGGGAAAGGATGTCTGTTTCTTCTTACTGATAATTTTAAAAATAATAATAATAATTTTGTTTTCTTTTTTTTATCATGTTGAAAGATTGGTGTCAAAATAGCTTCTTCAAAGACATCCCATAGCCAGACTTCTTGCTAGTCATAGTCACTTTTTCTATTCCCATCATAAACAACTGTGGACAAAATCCATTAAACAACTGTTTTCAGACATTGAACAGCAGGCAGACTAGGACTGTGATCCTTGAAATAAGGGAAACAAACAAAATGAGGCCATTTATTGTCTTGGCTTTCTGCCTAGAGATACTTTCTGGACAATGACACGGGGAGGACAAACTCAAACAGAGCACAATAGTCTTGCTGAGCTGAGAAGACAGACATTGGAGTTCAAGGAGGCCAAGGCAACTGGTATTTGTGAATCAGAGAATCAGAGAATAGAGAAGAGTATGCTGAGAAATAGTTCCAGAAATTGGCAGGGGGTCTTTCTTGAATCTGTTACTGAATATAAGCCTTGGATGCTTAGGGTGAAATTCCACAAGGTTGGGAGAACAGGAAAAAAAAAAAGACAGGGTTCATGCCTTAGTAGTAACAGTATTCTAGCCCTAGAGAACAGACAATTCTAAAAGAATGTAGAGAAAGATTAATCGGCCTGACAAAATAAGGTCCAACACTCTCTAAAAGAAGAAACAAAACCTCCAAACTCAACAATGTAAAATTCGAAATATCTATCACTCAACAAAAAAGTACTAGCCATATGAAGAAATGAGAAAATGTGACCCATAATCAGAAAAATGTTAGAAGCATTTCTAAAACTGACCAACATGATGAAATTGGCAGACAAAAACTTTTAAAAAGTTATATGTGTTAAAGTATTTAAAGAAAATCACAAATGCTGAAATGAATGATATCAAAAGAAACAAATAGAACTTTTAGAGATGAAAAATATAGTATCTGAAACACAAAGATTGCTGGTGATACTTAACAGCAGACTAGACACTATAGAACAAGGAGTCAGTAAGCTTGAAGACATATCTACAGAAATTATTCAAAATGAAGCATAAAAAGAAAAAAAATGATCACAGTCATTACTTTTGGGTGTGGTCTAACATATGTGTATTTGGAATCTCAGAGGAATTGTGTGTGTGTCTGGGATTGATGGACAGAAAAATATTTTTAAAAAGAATAAAGAATGGTCAAAAAATTTCCAGTTTGGTGAAAATTAAACCTACAGATTAGGGAAGTTTAGAAAGTCCCAGGTATTATAAATGCACAAGAATACACACCAAGACACATCAAAATCAAGTTGCCAAAAGCCAGGAATAAGAGAAAATCTTCTAAAGCTAAAGAAAGAGACACAATACTTACATCTTCTGACCTAAAGGATTAGGTCAGAATAAATGAATAAAAACAAATAAATGAATAAAAATAAAATGAACCATAGCTTTCATAGCAGAACTTTGCAAGCCAGAAGACAATTAAACAACATCTTTAAAGTATTAAAAGGAAAACAGCAGCAGCAAAAAGACTTCTCTCCAAGAATTCTACATTCAAGAAAAATATTCTTCAAAAAATGAAGACAAAATAAAAACATTTTTCAGAGAAACAAAACTTAAGAAAATGTGTCATCAGCCGGGCTCAGTGGTTCAGCCTGTAATCCCGCGCCTTTGGGAGGCTGAGGTGAGTGGATTGCTCAAGCCTGCGGGTTCGAGACCCGCCTGGGCAACTTGGCGAGACCTTATCTCTACAATAAATAAAAAATTAGCCAGGTGTGATAGCGCGCCTGTAGTTCCAGCTACTTGTAAGGCCTAGGCGGAAGGATCGTTGGAACCCAGCAGGTCGAGGCTGCGGTGGCCGGGAGCGGCCACTGCACTCCAGTCTGAGTGACAGAGTGAGACTCCAACTCAAAAAAAAAAAAGAAAAAAAGAAAATATGTCATCAAAGACCTGCACTACAAGAAATGTTAAAGGTAGTTACTTAGGGTGGAAGGAAAATGATGTACCCCATGAAAACTTACCTACACAAAGGAATGAAGAGGGCTATACCAATAAAGATGTGGGTAACATTAAAAAAAACTTTTGTAGTGATAACATTGTTCTATACTTTGATTGTGGTAAAGGATATGTGTGCAAACATTTGGTATATGGGTATATTCCATTGGATGAAAACGGTTTTCAGGACCTCTGGTGTTTTTATTTCTTGGATGTGTGCTTGATCATTTAAATTTGATTATTTTTAAAAAACCTTTTTATTTTAAAAATGTGGGGTACAATTCAGGGTTAGGCATAAAAATGCTCATTATGCAGGTGAGGTGTACCAATCCCATCCCCTGGCAGATTCCCACTACTGCCAAACTTGCCTCTCCCACTCCCAGCAGTTTCCTGCTACTGCCAATTCTTTTCTCATAGAATTACAATAATTGTTCAAGTTTCACTTATGAGTGAGAACGTGTGATACTCAGTTCTTTGTTTCTGTGATAGATCACTTAGTATTATAGACACTAAGTCCATCCAGGTTGCTGTGAAATTCATAATTTTGTCCTTCTTTATGGCTGCTTAATATTCCATCAGGTATATGTACCACATTTTTTAAAATTCAGTCCTCTTTCAAAGGTTTCATGTTTTTGCTATTGTGAACAATGCTGCAATAAACATACGTGTGCAGGTATCTTTTTAATAGAGTGATTTGAGTTCCTCTGGGTATATTCCAATAGGTGAACTGTGGGGTCATATGGAAATCGATTTTTAGATCTTTTAGAAATCGCCAAACTGTTTTCCAGAGGTTGCATTGTTTACACTCCCAACAACAGTGTAGAAATGTTCCCTTTTCCCCACATCCTCTCCAGCATCTGTTGTTTTTTGAGTTATTGATGATGGTCATCCTGACTGGAGTTAGGTTGTATCTCAATGTAGTTTTAATTTGCATTTCTTTGATGACTAGTGAGGTTGAGCATTTTTTCATGTATCTGTTGGCTGCTCGTATGTCTTCTTTAGAGAAGTGTCTATTCATATTTTTGTCCACTTTGTAATGGGTCTGTTTGTTGTTTTCTTTTTTGGCACATTTGAGTTGCAGATCCTAGATGTTAGGACTTTGTCAGATAAACAGTTAGCAAATATTTTTTCCCAGTCTGTGGGCTGTCTCCCTGCTCTCTTGATGATTTGCAGAAGCTTATCGGTTTGATGAGACAAGAGGTAACTTGTCTATCTTACCTCTTATGGCATGGGCACTTGGGGTTTTGATCAGGAATTGGTTGCCAGTTCCAATTTCCATAGGGTGTCTCCTGTGTTTTCTAAGGTTCTTAAAGTTTGAGGTTTTATGTTTAGGTCTTTGATTCATTTAGAGTTGGCTTTTGTATATGGTAATATGTAGGGGTCTTGTTTCAATATTCTGCCTGTGATCAGCCAGCTTTCCCAGCACCACTTACTGAATGTGTTCTCCTTTCCCCATTGGTTGGTGGTGGAGGCTTTGTCAAAGATGAGTTGGTTGAGAAATTGAGGCTTTGCTTCCGGAATCTTTATCCTCTTCCATTGGTCTATATACCTGTTCTTGTACCATTATCAGGCTGTTTTGATTATGGCAGCTTTATAATAAAGTTTAAAGTCTGGTGGTGTTATACTTCACACTTTTTTTGTTTGTTTGTTTGTTGCTGAGGATTGTTTTGGCTATTCATGGTCATTTATGTTTCCATATGAATTCCTGTATTATCATTTCCAGGTGTGAGAAGAATGCTGCTGGTAACTTAATGGGTTAAATCTGTAGATTGCCTTGGGTAGGATGGACCTCTTAAAAATGTTCGTTCTTCCTATCCATGAGCATGGAATATATTTTCATTTGTTTGTGCCATCTTTGATTTCTTTGAGCAGTATTTTTTTAGTTTTCATTATAAAGGTCTTTCACATCTCTGGTTAGGGAGATGACAAGGTTTTTTGTTGTTTTTTGTTTGTTTGTTTGGTGTGGCTATTGTGAATGGGATTGCACTTTTTATTTGGGTTTCTGTTTGTTTATTGTTGATGCATAGAAATGCAACTGTCTTTTGCACATTTATTTTATAACCTGCCACTTTGCCAAAGTCCTTTATCAGCACAGGGAGGTTTTTGACAGATTCTTTTGGGTTTTTAAGGTATAGCATCATGTCATCTGCAAAGAGGGATAACTTGACTCCTCTTTTCCTATTTGGATACCCCTGATTTCCTTCTCTTGTCTGATTGCTCTAGCTAGGACTTCCAAAACTATGTTGAACAGGAGGGGTGAAAGTGGCCATCCTTGTCTTGCTCCAGTTTTCAGGGATAATGGTTTCAATTTCTGGATGTTTAGCATTATGCTGGCTGTGGGTTTCTCGTAGATGGCACTTACTATTTTGAGATATATTCCATCTATGCCTAGATATTCAAGGGTTTTTATCAGGAAGGAGTGCTGGATTTTATCAAAAGCTTTCTCTGCATCTAATGATATAATCGTGTGGTTTTTTTTTACATCTGTTGATGTATTGAATTACATTTATGGTCTTGTGAATGTTGAACCAACCTTGTAGCCTGGGGATGAAGCCTACTTGGTCACTGTGGATGATTTTTGAGAAGTGCTGTTGGATCCAGTTTGCTGAGATCTTGTTAAGAATTTTAGCATCTATGTTCATCAAGAATATTGGCCTGTAGTTCTCTTTCTTTGTTGGATCTTTACCTGGTTTGGGTATCAGTATGATGTTAGCTTCATAAAATGATTTGGGGAGAGTTCCATCTTTCTCAATTGCCTGGAATACTTTCAGTAGGATTGGTATCAGCTCCTCCTTGTGTGTTTTGTAGAATTCTGCTGGAGCTTCCTGGTCCAGGGCTTTTTTTTTTTTTTTTTTTTGTAGGTAGTTTTCTTTTGACATAATCAATTTCCTGGATTGTTATTGATCTATTTAGGGTCTCAAATTCTTCTTGTTTCAACATGGGGAAGTTGTGTGATGTTATAAAGTCCTCCATTTCCTTTAGGTTTTCAAGTTTGTTTCCAAATAAATGTACATAGTAGTCTCTGATAATCTTTTGTATTTCTTTGGGGTCAGTTGTGACTTGATTTTTGCATTTCTAATTGTGTTTATTTGGGCTTTTTCTCTCTTTTTCTTGGTCAGTCTAGCTAGGGATCCATCAATATTGTTTATCCTTTCAAAGAACCAGCTTTTTGTGTCATTGACTTTTTTGTATTATCTTTTTGTCTTCTATGTTCCAAATTTAGGCTTTTATTTTGGTGATCTGGATTCTTCTGCCGAAGTTAAGGTTTTGGTGGTCTTGCCTTTCTATCCTCCTTAGATGATATGTTAGGCTATTAACTTGTAATCTTTCCATTTTCTTCATGTGTGTTCATAGAGATATGAATTCCCCCTCTTAGTACTGTTTTCATGGCATCCCAGAGGTTTTGGTAAGATGTTTCTTCATTTTCATTTGTTTCCAGGTATCTTTTAATCTCTGTTTTGATTTCCATGCTGACCCAGGATTTGTTTAGCATCATGCTGCTTGGTGTCCATGTCTTTGTGGGTTTTGGGGGAACTTTGTTGGTGTTGATATTTATTTTTATTCCACTGTGGTCTGAGAAGGTGCATGGCAGTATTTCTATCTTATGGAGTTTGTTTATTCTTGATTTATGACTGAGGATGTGGTCGATCTTAGAGTACATTTCCATGTGATGATGAGTAGAATGTATATTCCATGGTTATTGGGTAGAGTGTTCTGTAGGTGTCATTTAGGTCCATTTTGTTAAATGTGACTCTTTCAATGCTCTTCATATGCACCAAATTCTTCTCAGGAAAATGCTGTATGAAGATTGTGAATTTTATTCTGCTACACTTAATCAAATAAGGACCATTGGAGAAAAAAGTCACCATGCAGATTCAAGCCACTACAAAGGTATTCCTCTAAGCTTCAACTGGTTCCTCAGTGCCATGCAGGAGTTATTTATATGTTCTTATTTGTGGTCTCTTCACTTTACGTTGATCTCTTTTTTTCAAATATGAGAGCTAAAAGTTGTGAGGTTTATCTCACTCTCAGCAGAAAATCTTGCCTAATTACTTATGTATAAAATGGAAATAACTGGACATAAATTATCCCAACTATCCCCTCACATATATACATTTGAGCATCCTCATCTCTTTCTCCACTCTCAGAAGATAAGACGCCCCTATTGTCCAAGGTTCACTCCTCCACCCATCCCTTGACCCTGGCCTCCCATAATCTGCTGGGATTTCACTCCATCAGTTCTCTCACCCTCTGATCTTTAACTTCCCAGATAATCTGCACCTATGTTCAACTGATAAATATTCTCAAATATCTTCCATCTTAAAAAAAAAATGCCAAAACTCTCAGAAAATGCCATATTCTCTCTCCCAGATTTCTCTAAATTAAAAGTAGGCTGTGTTTCTACCCACTCCCTCGTTTTTCTTAACCTCTGAATCTTTTGACATACCAATTTACTGAAATATGGCCAGCAAATTACTCCCCTTCTGCCAAACATTTAGGTATTTCCCATCCGTGTATCTTTTCACTGTATTTAGCACTGTTGCTCACTCTACCCTTCTCCCTTGGTAATGGCAATGGGCAAGTTTGCTCAAGCAGAATGTTGATTGAAAAGAGAAGAAATTCAGAAGTGCAAACTTGAGTGATGTGAATATTTAAGGACCAGGAGCATATGGTTGAAGAACAATGACTTGAAATTTAGAGGGCATGGTCAGGTGACAAGAGAGAAACCAAGAAGGAGTGGTGCCATGGAAGCTAGAGAAGAGGAGAGGAGTGATTAACAATGTTAAACCCAGCAATTCTTTTTTTTTCTGAGACGGTATCGCCCTGTCACCCAAGCTGAAGTGCAGTGGTGTGATCATAGCTCACTGCAACTTAGAATTCCTGGGTTCAAGAAATCCTCCTGCCTCAGCTTCCTAAGTAACTGGGACTACAGGTACATGCCATCATGCCTTGCTGATTGTTATTTTTGTAGAGACAGGGTCTCACTATGTTGCCCAGGCCAGTCTCAAATTCCAGCCCTTAAGCGATCCTCCTGCCTTAGCCACCCAAAGTACTGGGATTACAGGCATGAGCTACAGTGACTGGCCCAAGTCCAGCAGTTCTTTTTTGTTTTCTTTTTTGAGTTGGAGTATCACTCAATCGCCCAGACTGGAGTGCAGTGGCACACTCACGGCCACACCAGCATTGACCTGCTGGGCTCGGTGATCCTTCTGCCTCAGCCTTCCAAGTAGCCAGAACTACAGGTGTGTACTACCATGCCTGGTTAATTTTGTATTTTATTTTATTTTTTTTGAGTTGGAGTCTCACTCTATAGCCCAGGTTATAGTGCAGTGGCATACTCATGGCCACCCCAGCATCGACTTGCTGGACTTCAGTGATCATTCCAACTCAGCCTTCCAAGTAGCCAGCATGCACTGCCACCCCACAGCTAAATTTTTATTTATTGTAGAGACAAGGTCTGGACAATTTGTCCAGGCTAGTCTCAAACCCATGAACTCAGGCAATCCACTCGCCTTGGCCTCCCAAAGTGCTGGGATTATAGGCTGAGCCATTGAGCCTGGCCTAATTTTTAATTTTTATTGTAGAGAAGAGGTCTCACCAAGTTGCCTGGGCTGGTCTCAAACCTGTGCGTTCAGTCAATCCACTTGTCTCAGCCTCCCAAAATGATGGAATTATGGGCTGAGCCACCAAGCCTGGCCCCAACAGTTCTTTTAAGGTAGTGGGTTGAGCAAAAGACTGGCAGTTAGGAGCCTCACTTTATAAACATCTACTTCTGTGTTTTCCAGTTCTGACTCTTTGAATGCTCAGGTTGTACAAAGATGTCCAGAAAGATGTCCCTACATCTTTCCATTTAAATGTGGATGTCTTTTACTACATCAGATTAAATCGTTTATTTAACATCTATTCTCTGATCATGACTGAGCTTTTACTTCCTACTGCCTTTCAAATAGGTTAGCCAAAAATTCTACCTGATCAGTAACCATTGCAGTATCTTTACTTATTTTCCATGCACAAACATCCCAGCCATCTGGGCATTCTGAGCCACAGAGCCTCTAAATTCTAAAAGTTGTTTAGGGACTCTAAGTTCTAAAAATTGTGCTAGTTTTAACCCAATCTCTACCAAAAGAAAAGAAAAAGAAGTCAGAGAAGCCTTGTTATGAGTGGATTTGTTCTTTGTAAATATAACTTCAAAAATACTATGAATACTATGAAAAACATATGTATATTTAGATCCAGAGACTTTGGAACTGAGTACTTTGCTTATTTGCTTATTCACCCTTCTTTTTTTTTTTTTTGCTTTTTCCTGAAAGATTTTATCCAGACTTTAAAATGAAACAAAACATCTGGGGAAAAGAAATACCTTCTTTTGAATGTATACCTTCTCTATAATATTCTAGTCCTCTGTAGTCAGAAAGAGTGCTGTTCTTTAGGGTTGGAATAAAACTAGTTCCTAACTTTTTTTTTTAAGTGAACTTATATTATAGACACCAAAGAACAAATAAGGAGTGTGAAAACAGCACTGCCTTTATCAACTCCCACTACAGTTTTCTGTCTCGAAACACTTTTTAAAAGTTCAATATAAATTACCTGACAATGGCATTTACAGCTGTGGCAAGGTGATGGGAAGTGAGTTTCTGTTGCCAAGTTTCCTTTGAGGGGTGCTAGAGCAGTTCTTTCTAACTCTGTGGTTACACCCAACACAGCACAGATAGTCCCCAGGAACCGTAAATCCTTTCCCTGCAGCAAATTTACAGTGGCAGCCAAAGAAAACAGAAATCACTGTGACTTGATGAGAAGAAGGAGACTACTGCCAACTGGAAGATGGCAGTGGTGGAAAGATAAACTTCTTCAAAAGAAATAGAGCTTGTCAGGAAGGCATGCACCTGTATGAACATTCATAACACAAAGTGTAGAAATATGATTATCATTTGAGTGATGATGCAAGGAGAGAGAAACAGAATTGATATTGTAGAGGAAGTAAGCTTTTCACTAAGTGGTCAGAGAGGAGATACACTGTTTGCTAACTACAACCGATAACACCGACACAGAAACAGGATCCAGAAGTGATGGGGGAAGGGCTGGGGCTTTATCTGACAGCTGCTGAAAGTTTCATTCTGCTAGAAGCATTTCTCTGGTAAATTCTGGACTTGCTTTGCTAATAGTTTCATCTCACATGTTTGAGGAAGCAATAAGGGGAACTGTGACTTTACTTAATTATAAATTTCAGGGAAGCACTAAATGATGATGTGTCAGGGACAGAACACTTGTGAAATGATTACCCTTATATATTGAAAATTTGTAAGAGTGCGAGGTGGGAATTCTGGGAAGAGTCAGAAAGATACCCTAGCCTTCAGAAAAACAGATTTCAAAGAAACCAGACAGAAATTGCTCACATTTTTTCAAAGGAATGTAGCTTAAGAGGGAAAAGGAGGAGAGAAGAGAAGGTTGACCTATGCAGTTATAACTTCCAATTTGTAAAAAATTGATTAAAAATTTTGAGTTTTAAAAAAACAAAAAAGTATTTGCTTATTAGACAGTGAACTCCTCAATCACCAGAAACATTAAACTAATTCTACCCAGTTACCTCTGAGTAATGAATCCAAGGAGATTTTCATATTTCCTGGGAATTTGAACCATATTAGTGGTTTTTAACCTATTGTATCTGTGTGTATCTTGATTCTTTTGATTGTCTGGAGGAGCCTATGGATCTCATCTCCTAATTATGATTTGTAATGTAAATGATTGCAAAACCCTCCAATTAAATTGAAATGCAGCTATCAAAATTTGAAAAACAAATTTGTAATATAATAATATATGTATATCTTCATTAATGCATTTAATAAGATCTAGCAGCAGGTCTAATAACTATTGGAATTTTGAATAGTACTAAGTGTAAATGTTATGTCAAGTTACCAGAAACAAATTTGATGTGATGTGAAAATACCTGCCACAGTTACCACAAATACTACTGACATTTTTTACCTAAATTCATAATTTAAGAAAATGTAACAGAATTCAGACATTGGTATAAAGATGTAAATTTTGCTCTAAGCTCATAGATTCCCTGAATTCTATCAAGGGAATGCCTGAATTCTACCCAAGGGACCATGAGAACCTATGGAAGTGTCTGCATATAAAGTTTCACCAGATTTCCATTTTCTATAGATAAAACCCCAAACTTTTTAGAAGTGCAAAAAAGGCCCTTAATGTGGTATTTGAGGAATAAGCCTCTGGAGCCAGTTTTCTGGGTTCAAATCCCATTTTGACCACCCTATCAGCTATGTGGTCTAGGGCAAACTACTTCAATTCTCAATGCCTCAGTTTCCATATACATAAAATGGGAGTAATAAAAGTATGTATCTCATTGGATTTGTCTGAAGTGTCAATGAAATAGTTCTTGTGTATAATTATTAGTTATTCCTAATAGCTATGGAAGCTTATTTATCGGTTTACTCTATTTCCAGCCCGTGCCCAGTTATGCTCATAGCAATTGCATCAATATTGTTTCATCCCTCCACACTCTCACTCATACCACTCCTTCTGCCTAAATCTCTTGCAGCCCACCCAATCCTTTCTCCTCCCCTTGTACTTTAGAATCCATCAACCCCATCTGGCAACAGTTCTGTGAAGTCATTTTACCTCATTCAGTACAAATTGGGCAATTCCTTCTTTGGGTCCTTTCATGCTTCTTCCAACCAGCAGATTTCAATATGTACTGATCCTGGCACTGTAAGAAACACTACAGTTCTGTATGTCTGTATGTTTATCACAGCAAATGCTGCCTTTACGTACTTTTGTGACTTTTTTCTCAACAAACATAAGTTTCTCAAGGATCAGAACCATGATTTGATGACGAAGTCCTTATGACAAAGCTAAAACCAGATGTGTAGTGCAGTTGTGATAAATGGGTAGATGGGTGGGTGGGGTGGATGGATGGATGGGTGGATGGAGGGGTAGATAAGTGCATGCATGGTATAATACTACAGGGTTTTCAAGCATTCATAAGAAGACAGAGGTCAGACCAGCTATGCTGACTGAAAACCAAACAAACATGATTTAATCTCTCGAATGATTCTCTTGTAATTGTAATCCTTGCCCTGCCTTTCTTATGAATTGCCATTCAGGTATATGTCTTCTTGACATGTTAGAACTATTTCTGACTTACTGGGTTGCTGTGGAAATCAAAAGAGGGAATGTATAATATAATGCTTTATGAAATGTAAAGAGCTATCCATATGTAAATAATTAAACCATGTAATTTGAAAGATGCTCTCTCAAAATATCTCCTACCATATTGCCTTTCCTGGTACAATCTGCCCCATACCGCCTATCTGGTCAGAGTTTCACAGTCCTTCTCTGGATCAGAGAACTCTTTGGCTTTCTGATGCCACTAAGTACTGGTTACTCATAAAAGAAGGGATAAGGTGACTAGGTGTCACCTTTATCCTTCTCCCCGACACAGAGATGAGTTTATAAGTCTAGCTTTGAAGTCAGACTCCCTGGGTTTAAATCTTGAACTAGGTTTGAACTCTGAGCAAGTTACTCTACCTCTTTAAGCCTTGATTTTCTGTCTAGTTCCAATGTCCTCACTTCTCATTTCTCCCTAATCAAGCTTTAGTTCTTTTGGCTTCCATTTCCTTCCATGGTCACTCTGTTGTTATCTTATTGAACCTGTAAGCATCAACAGACACAGGAGACCACTTTTTATTTCTAACAACACTTTCGTCTCTTGGCAACTGGTGACCCTACTCTCTCCTAATTTTTTCACCTGCCTTACTGGCCACTTTCTTTTCAACTTCCTCTGCCAGATCCTCTCTCTACCTAACCTTTAAATCTTGGAGTGACTTAGAACACAGATCTTTTTTCTTCTTTTTTGGCATTGTTGCTAGGATATCTCATTCAGACCCAAGACTTTAAAGAAAACCTGTAAGTTAAAATGCTAACAACTCTCAAATTCTTATGTCCATTCCTTACAGCTCTCCTGGGTGTTAGACTGATCTATCCAATTTGACTTTACTGGATGCCTAAAAGCCATGCCAAACAAAACTCTGAGTTTCCCTCAACCCAATTCCCACCAAAAAGAACATCAAAAACCCCATTCTTCTCCCACCCACCTCCCTCTCAATTATGACACAACCTAACTGCTCAAGCTAAAAACTGAGTCATCTTTCTCTTCTCACATTCATCCTCTTCTCAGCACCTTCACCCACATCTACCCTAATACCCAAAAGCTCTGCCTTCAAAACTTGTCTTTTACCTGTCCTGAATACTAAATCATTTCCATGTCTACCACTAGAGTCTAAGTCACCATAATCTTTCTCATGGACAATTCAGTAGTCCTGAATCTTGTTTCTCTGTTTATAATTTCGGATGCCAACAATCTATACTCCACAGTGATCTTTTAAAATTATAAATTGGATCATGTCACCCTCCCATTCTGATCCTCAAAACACAATCTAATTCTTTCCATTGCCTACCAAACCTTGTAGGCACTGGCACCCACCAATGATCTCACCCCAATCTAACACTCTTTGCTAATGATGGTTCAGTCACTTTAGCTTTCTGCCCATCTCTCTTAATTTACTTATAATTCCAGAATCTCGATGCTTACAGTTCCCTTTTTCTAGAATGTTCTCCCCCTAGATATTTGTATGTCTGTCTTTATCCTATCACTTAAGTCTGGCACAGCCTCAAAGAGGTATTCCAGGATCATTCTACTTAATGTCAATCTTTATTGCACTATCTTATTTTCTTTATGTCATGTACTACTACCTGAAATGCTCTTCTTTGCCTTCTTGTTTGTTATCTGTTTCCTTGCTTAGACTTTAAGCTAAATCAAATTTGTGTCTTATTAAAGAATGTATTCCTGGGGCCTAGAATAATCCTTCATATATAGTAGACACTAAGCACATTTTGTTGAATGGTTGATTGATTGATTTAATAAATGAATGACTGAACTTTGTTATGGCATAGGAGTTGTTATGAGGACTAAATGAGATGATGTATGTAAATTGCTTAGCCTACTATCTGGTGCAAAGTAAGTATTCAAAGATTCTCAACAGTCACTCAATAAATGTTAGCTCTTATTTTTATCGTTAGATTTTTTTCCTTACTCTTTCATCATTTTCTAAATAAACACAAATTCGTTGTTAATTGAATTCTCCAACTATGACTTTAAGAAAGACTTTACTTTGCTCACAGAGAGATACAGAAAAA
Source organism: Cephalopachus bancanus (assembly GCA_027257055.1). Lineage (NCBI taxonomy): Eukaryota > Metazoa > Chordata > Mammalia > Primates > Tarsiidae > Cephalopachus > Cephalopachus bancanus. Next base: position 6,236,080 of record JAPVLO010000009.1, on the reverse strand, counting down.
AGGAGGGGAGAAGAAGACCCAGAGGAAGGGAAAGCGTCTATCCTTGACACCAAACTTGGTGTTTCACCCTCTGGGAGCTTGCTTTTTAAATGTCCTTTGAAAGTATGGCTTGTCATAAAGAAGAACAAAATCATGAACTTTGCATCAACCTGGATGGACTTAGAGTCTATGATACTGAGTGATCTTTCACAGAAACAAAGAACTGAGTATCACATGTTCTCACTCATAAGAGGACCTTGAACAACTATCTTAATACTATAAGAATACTATATATACACACTATCTTTATATATATATCAAAAAAAGAAAGAAAGAAGGAAAGTATGGCTTGTAACTGGCCTGGCCACTTATGCAACTGATCATATAGTTGTAGGCATTGTGACTTCTTCCCACACTTTTCTCGACCATCTTTGGAAATAACATGGAGTGATGTTGAAAATGGTGGCCACCTGCCATGGAAGATCCATTCAAATAAAAATGTCTGGGTGGTGTGAGAAGGGAAGATATTTTTTTTATTAATTGCCCTGAAGTAGGCCACAAGGAACCATGAAGGGAAGAGTTGGGTTTGGCATAGTATGAAGGGGAACATTGTTTATTCAGGCATTCGCTGAGTCTATATTTGTTACTAAAAATAACATCATCTCTACAATAAATCAAAAAATCAGCCGGGCGTGGTAGCGCATGCCTGTAATTCCGGCTACTTGGAAGGCAGAGGCGGAAGAATCGCCGGAGCCCAGCAGGTCGAGGCTGCGGTGGCCGGGAGCGGCCACTGCACTCCCCCAGTCCGGGCGACCGAGTGAGATTCCAACTCAAAAACAAACAAACAAACAAACATGCATTTTATAACGGCTCTATCAAAATTCAGGGCATATTAAAGTCCCAGTAACAATATAACTAAAAGTGTCGAGAGTGAAAGCCCTCCCACTGAAAGCTTCTGCAGATACATTCTGCCCACATAAAGAACTGTGCAGAAGACTGAATTAGACTGTTACAGTTTCCACAAACTTGGTGTGAAGGTGCTAGGAGCTTTAGATGAGATGCTATCTGAACCCCCAGCATCACAGTGTCCCAAAAGTTGCCATGAAGCTAATACAATGAGAATACTGCTCCAAAACTACAACCAAGTGGGCTGGAAAAGGCAAACTGTGAAGTAAAAAGATCGGAGTCTTCTGACCCAGACAAACAAGGATTCAGAAACCAGCTGTGCTGAGTGGCTGTGGAAAAGATGTTGAACTAATAGCATAGTATACCTGGTATACCAGCAAATGTCTGGTGAATGAAAGAACTTGTTTAAACTTTGGGTATTTACTTTTTTTTTTTTTTTTTTTTTTAGACAGGGCCTCACTGTATTGCCCAGCCTGGAATACAGTGACATTATCATAGCTCACTGTAACCTCGAACTCCTGAGCTTAACTGATCCTCCCACCTTGGCCTCCTAAGTAGCTGAGACCACAAGTGTGTACCATTACTCCTACCTAATTTTTAAACTTTTCTGTAGACACAGGGTCTCTTTATATTGCCCAGGCTGGTGTTGAACTCCTGGCCTCAATCATTCATTTGGGCCTCCGAAAGCACTAGGACTATAGACGTGAGCTACTGTCAATTTAAATTTTTTTTAAAAAAGTTATTTATCCCAACTAGGAATTCAATGTGGAACAGAGGACCTATCTATAAAACGGGGATAAAAATTACATCTATCTGTCTTACCCAATTATCATGAGCATGAAAGATAAGCTATCTGGTTCCAAAAATACATGCCTAGTAAATTGTGACTGTTATGATTTTCCTTCACCCTCCTAGCAATTGTCTCCTCGTGATACGTCCCTTCACTACTATGTCCCTTGAAATAGCCAGGTCAACAGCATTGCCCTGCTATTCGAATTCCTTCATCTTTTCTTAAGGATTCTCAGAATAGAAGAGCACATGTGGCAGTCTTGAATCCTTACACCTCAGGCTGTACTGGGGACTTTGATCCCCTTGGTATATGTTTTAGTGTTTTCTATGTGCGCATGTAAACTGACTGCAGCTGGGTATCTAAGAAAGTAACTGTTAATTATTATAACTTGTGGGATTGACAGTAGTCAAGATCTGCCTGGGGAGGGGGGGCACACCTCAACAACAAGGGTACCTGCATAATAAATATTTGTGTACCTAACCCTGAATTGTACCCTATAATTTAGAAAAAAATTAATATAACTGGGTATATGGAAAAGTAATGCTATCTATACATCACTTCATAGCTTATCTTCTCAAAATACCATTTTGCTTAGTGTTGTTCTTGGGTCCTCAGAAGGCAAAAACAAATAAATAAATAACTGTGGGGTAAAGGGAATCTTAGAGAACCCACGAGGATCCAGAAGTGAGGGTGATCTGACCATGCTGTCACCCTTTGGAGTCTCTTTGTCGATTCAGTAAAACCGACCCAGCAGGAGGTTGCCCCTTCTCTCTTCAGTTCTATCTTTCCAAACACGGAGAGCTTAGGCAAGGAGGAGGCCAGAAGTTCCGTTCAAGTTAAGTCAGTGAACACATGGGGAAAACCTACTGGAGGCCGGGAACTGCAGACACAGGCGAATGAGATGAGGCCCCAGCCTCCAGAGCCTGACTCTTCAGGGTGTGACAGAGAAAAGCCATTTCACTGGAACACAATAAGTGGTGAAACATAAGGGTTGACGGAGTTCTTTGGGGCCTGGTAGAGAGCATTCAGCCCAGCCTTAAGAGAGAAGAGACATCGTGGCAGGAAGCTCGGTGAGGAGTTTGCTCAGAGGAGTCTCGACGGGAAGGCACATTCCTTCTTGGCATGATGAAGAATACAGCAGCTGAGTTGGGGAGGGAATGTGCAACTCTGTGGGCCCTGAAAGGAGAGGGGAGAGTGGGTGTGCCTGAACTTAGGCCTTCAAACAGGGGTGCTCTACGTGTCGTTCTCTTCCATAACACTGTCCTGTCTCCAGACGCATCTTCAGGTTCCAATCTTCTCCTCAAACCAGCACAGATACTGCCTCACTGTGCAATCTTCTAAAGCGACATTTGGCTGTGTCCCTGTTTACTGAAATGACCTCAGTGGATACCTACTGTCCACAGAATGAAGCTCCCAAGCATGTCTGCTCAGGATCTGACCCTTGTGCTTTTTTTCAGCTTCATCTCTAGCCTCTTGCCCTTTCTGTCATATGATCCAGTTTTTGCAACATGAAATCAGTCTCTCACTGCTTGGCCTTCTTACAAGCTGTTCCATGTGCTCTACTGTGCTCTCTTCCATCTCCACCTACATCCTGTTAAAGACCCAGAGGAGGCCATGCTTCCTGGGAGGAGCCTCAATGACAGTGCTTCCCAACCTTGTCTCTGCCCCTCTCTTCTCTGTACCTGCATATTGTAACCCTCCTTTTTTTGGTCTATGGCCCCTGACAAGAAACACCAGATTGATAAGTAGCAGGGTTTTGCCTCTGTCATTTTTATAGCAGCTTGTGTACTGCAATGATCAGTGGGGCCGCACATTCTGAACTTGTCCTCCACATCCGCTTTACACGCCTCTCCTAGCTCTGTACCTTGGGAGGCTGGATTGCAGGCTGCCTTGTATTTGGCTTCCAGTTGCATGAGCCTGTGGGAGGTCCCTGCTGAGACTGGAAAGTAAGAAGAGAATAAGGTCTGGAAATGAAGCCATTTGCTAGAAATTGGTTGTATCCCTCTCTTTAAGGCCATGGTTCCTCTCAGGAAGTCTTCTCCATACACCTTTCCTTTCTGAGTTGTAGTAACTCTTCTAACTGTTAACCCTTCAGGCCTATGGATGGTAACAGCTCCCCAATGTTACCAAGACCCAGAGTTGTGCACTCTGCTTTGTTAATTTCCTGACCCCAACATATACTTTTGCAAACTGCCCCTTTAGTAAACCCTATACAAATAACTTCATTTAAATTTACTATCTGTTTTTTGACATACCAGCTCATAGATATTTTGGAAAGAAGAAAGGGAGGGAGGGAGGGAGGGAGAAGGGAGCTTTGTAAGTAAGGTATTTCCTGTGCTACATTCTTTATGCACTTCAATCTTTTTCATCATTTACTGTGTGCAGTTAGTTCTTCAATTATTCTTTTTCCCCTCATTATATATTTTCCTTTTTATTGAGGGAAAGTTCGCAAACAGCGAATTGCCCAGATCTTATGTTTTCAGGTAGATGAGTTTTGGCAAATGCATTTACATGTGTAGCCTATAGCCCAGTCCACATATAAACTATTTCCATCACCCAGAAAGTGCTCCCTTTTTAAAAAAGTCTTCATTCTCAAAGGAGATCCAATCTCTGTCACCACTAATTAGTTTTGCCTATTCTTGACTTTCACACAAATGGAATCACTGAGTAGGTATTCTCTTGCAGCTGGCTTCTATACAGCTGTTAAAAACAATTTTGCTAGCCGGGCTCGGTGGCTCAGCCTGTAATCCCGCGCCTTTGGGAGGCTGAGGTGAATGGATTGCCTGAGCCCGCGGGTTCGAGACCTGCCTGGGCAACTTGGTGAGACCTCATCTCTACAATAAATCAAAAATTAGCCGAGTGTGGTAGCGCGCCTGTAGTTCCAGCTACTTGGAAGGCTGAGGCAGAAGGGTCACTGGACCCCAGCAGGCGAGGCTGCAGTGGCCGGGAGCAGCCACTACACTCCAGTCTGGGCGACAGAGTGAGACTCCAACTCAAAAAAAAAAAAACCCCACAATTTTGCTAATAGTATTATAAAATGTACCTAGAGAAACAGTTTTTGTTCTGTTAGGTCTCCAGCAAAAAGACAGGCTGAGAAGCCTAGAAATTAAAGAGACTTAGCGTGGAGAAGTTGGGAAAGCAGAGGTGAGTGACTCATCAGTAGCAAGGACGGGTCAGTGGGTGTGTAGGGGCAACAGGGGGCACCAGAAGCTTTGACAGGGCCAGGCCTTCAGCAAGCACATGGGGCTAACACTGGGGTTGGTATTATTCTTTGCCATCTCTGATGATGTGATTTGTGGAAAACTGCCCTGAGAAGAAGTTGTATGCTATGACTTCATAGAGAGAGGGGCAGAGGGGAAAGAGGAAGGCCATAGCCTTAAGAAAGAACTTCACACCCTCTGGTCTGAGTACAGATGTAATCCTTATGCCACTCCAGAGCAGCTCCTGCAGAAAGGAAGGATCCACAGGTAACTGAGAAAAGGCAAAGAGCTGGATCTGGAGGGTGAAGGAAAGAAGAAGGTTCGGGAAATGGAAGAAAAGATTCATGGTACTAAAAAGACTCCAGTGCTAACCGAAGCTGGTAGGGAATTCATTAACCACAGATCAAAATAGATCAATGTAAAATCATCGCCTTTGTTTCTACTCAACTTTTCTAAAGAAGGTGAGTGCTTGTGATATGGCTTAGTATAAAGAATTTGATCTGCAGGTCCAAAGTTTCTGAAACCCTGGAGTCCTCCAGCCCAGACTGGTGGCTTCCCTTGCGGGACACTGTCCTGGATAGTGTTACAGGGTCTCAGGTCTCAGGTCCCAGACAAGGGAAGAGAGCTCGTGTTAAGTCTTGTCATTCTCTTCACCCCCAGAGCCTGCTGCAACCATTTCAACACTATTTTCTTCCATTTCAAAGCCAAGTGTTAATGAGTTTGCAACTCAACATAGCATTCCAACTTCCCCCAAATCTCCTTATTCATGACTTTTATACACAAAAAGGCACTTGATATTGCTAAATATAAATGTCAGAACATATTGTCACATTTTGTTCACCACAACTGAATGATTTATTGTTGCTTACTTCCAATCACCAATCCCAAGGCTATTACAAAGGTGAATTTTTAATACAAACCTGAGATTTTCTTTCAGATGACATGCCCTTTAAACCCTAAACCTCTCCACTTGAACATGCCTGAAATACATACACAGACAATATAAAAAGTTCCAAAGTCCAGGATCCAAGTGGTATTTGGAATTCCAGCCCACAGAGAAATGTTTACACCTACTTCCCTTGACTGGAAAGCAGCTGAAGGGAGCTCACCCTGAACAGTAATTGCATGCTTTGTAAAAGCTATCAAAAGTTACACAGAGATGCATTTTACAAAGATCTAGAGGGGTGTTCACACTTCCTGGCAGGTGTGTGGGCCTGTGGCTCTAACAAACCAGGCACAATTGCCACAAAGGTGGCTCAGGTGGCCTTGAACGTGTCTCTATTAGACGATTTTAAACATTCCCTCCACATCTGGATAGCTTGGCAGCAAGCTGCAAATGTGTTTCTGTCATTGGAGTCCTTCAAGGGTTGCTATCTTCACATAAGCCATAATGAATCCCACAGTCAAACATTGCATGGTGTGCAATTTTCTAAACACCTGCACTCTTCCAATCCTGCCTTTGACTTATGTGATAGTGTTTGTCACTTCATTGGCACTGCATTATACAGACGAGATGTAATTGAGACCTGGAGAGACTCAATAGAGAAACCAAAAAGAATAAAAGTAAAGGAACTTCAGCTTAATACGGAGCATCAAGATCTGCTTGGTCTCAGAGTACTGGGACGACTCCACTTCGTGGAGGAGAACCAGACTCACATGGGGATAGTACTTCAGTTGAAAAACACTATTTCGCTACATTAATGTCTGCACTAATTATTATAATAACCCTGAGTTTGCACCAGTAAACCAATCAATTGTAATGAGCTGAACAAAAGAATCTAGGTGGAATTCTTTCCTATAAATATGCTCCTGTCAGTGCAGTCAAAACACAGTGCCAACACACTGCCAGTGTCAGTGAATAACACATTTTAAAACTGGTACGTCCTTTTAATCTCTTAATTGGTTGTATATGTAGGAAATCATATGAAAAGCTAAGTCTCTGTCCACCTGGATTTTTTAAGGACAGCTATACTTCCAGCTGTCACAAGTTGTCAGTGTTTTGTAAAGTGTCTGAGTCTGATTAGGTATAGAGGTGCCGAGTTTGAGTGTCACAGAAGGGGCCTGAATTTGAATCTTGGAATGTAAACAAATTAGGATTTTGTAGTGACTAATATAGCATGGCTCATACAGTTTCTTTTAATAAATACAGTTGGTTGCCTTAAAAGTTAATCAATCCTCATTTTAAAAACAATTTCACAACTGACAAGGAGGAATAGTTTTCATTCGAAAGCAGCTCTACAAACTTAGATATAGTTGACTTTAAAAGTTGTCTGTGTAGAAGATTAAATTGTTCAAACAGCATTCATAGGTAGTACCCTATTTGTCCTCCTAACTCACCAAATAGGTAGGACAGGTAATAGCCTGTTTAAGAGGTTCCGAAAGGCTCAGTGATTTCCTGCAGGTCACAGTGCTAATTAGCCATTAAACTATTTCTAGAACTATTCTAAACTATTTCTCTTTACACTTTGTTTATCACAATGCATTTTCTCCTGATAGGTTATTTTTTGGTCAGATCATTGATGGTACTTTTTGATGAGTACTGAGAGAACCCTAAGAAAAATTATTCTATATTTAGGTTGTTGGCATGTGTTGCTATCTATATAAACACATCTTTGGAGTCAGAAATGAACAGAGTTGTTTTTGTTCAGCTCATAGACTGTAACTAGTGCGTAACAGAAGTAGGAGAAATATCACTTGAGTTTGGGGACCATTGAATATAAGCATCTAAGTGTGTGCATGTGTGCACACGTGTGTGCATGCGTGTGAGCATGTGTGTATGTGTAAGAAAGTGAAGGAGAGAAAGTCTTAAGAAATTGCACATTACAGCCCATAATATGATGTAGTGCTGTATGTTCCACAATACATTATGAAGCAACCAGACGCCATAGGTCAATCAAAGTCAGGATGGCTGAAATGTGTGTTAAAGTGTAGGAGATTAAAATATTATGCCTAACACTGTATAATGCATCATGGAAAAATCCTTGTAAGTATAAATTAGCTTTACTGTTGAGTATAAAATCTTCCTTTTGGTTATTTATGAAGCTTCATTTTGAAGATTGCCTTCACTGACTAACAAGCAAATCAGAACTTGTCATGTGCAAATCTTGTGAAGATTGCAAGGCCAGTATATAATTAGCCTCAAAAGAGTGTGACCAAATTGGGTAAAAAATAAAAACACTATGAAAAGGAAATAAGAAAACCAAAAGGAGGTCAGGGTGTGGTCAAACCATGGGAACACTTTAACTTTACATTTTCCTGACATGGTTATGTTCAAAGTCTCTAGAAAAAGTGAAATTATGAAACAGATATTCCTATTCTGTTATTCAAAGAGCTGCTATTGTTCATAGATCAAAGAATCTGGTGATGAAGAGAAGTTTATACAGCTCTGAGTACGAAAAATATTCAAACTGAGAACAAAAAAACAAGAGCTGGCAGGAGAGGAAATAAGGGTGAGGAAGAGGAAGAGCTAGGACAGTGGCCTGCTCTATCACAAGTCTCAATAAATATTTGCTGAATGAATGAAGAAGGCCATAGGGAGCTCTTTTTCCCTTAGACTGTATCATCAAGCCCACCCTTCCTCAGTGACCTCTTTTCTCCCAACCCCAGCCCAATTTTCTTTCTACTCTAAAAATCAGAAGCAAGATTCCAGTGCTACATTTTACTTTTTGCTAATCATGTATGTAATGCCCTGAAGTCATTTTCGAATTTCCTGTGAGGCACACACCACCCTTTCTCACCACAGAGAATCTTGTTTGTGAGGTCAGATGGTTCTCATAGCTGACATGTGGGAGAAAATGGCCAGCTAATTGTCATTGCGTAAACTCTCTTCAATCTTAGTCTCCAGAGATGGGATTCTGGCTTCCACAGGGACCATGACATAATCAGGGACTGTCAAGTCTTTAGTTAATGAAGCCTGTTGAGATCATCTCCCAGCAGGGTGGAGTGCTAGCAGACCCTGGGTGTGAAGGCTTCAAGGGGGAAAGCCCAGGAAGTGGTCAGATGACTCAGCGGTGGGGCTTTGTTGAGTTAGGCCTAAGAACCAGTACTGTGATGCTTCAGTGGTAGACCCCAACTTGCAAGAGAGATTTTTTTTCAGGTTCATTTTTCACAAGGTGCTCACTCTATCACAGCACCTCTTCATTCTGTTTCTGTCTTTTCATCATGTCAATGTCACATCCTAATCAGGATATCTGCAGAAGTAAGGTGCTCTACGAAAGTGAAGTAATCCTGATACTACGCTCATTGTCTCTAACATATAATTAGTTTAACAAATATTTATTGAGCACCTAGAATGTGTTGGGAATTCTGTCGTTTATGAATTTGTGTTGAGACAATCTGCAACCCATGTTCTTCTGAAGGTATTTTAATTTTATTATCATATACCCTCCTTAATTAAGCTGTTGTCAATTCTGAGAAGTATCTTACACAAATATCTTCATATCGTCACTTGAGCTAAGTTAGTTTCAGCGTAACTCTTAGAGGAGAAGGGGGCAACTGAGAAAAGTAAGTCCTTACTCATAGAGCACATTAAGTGTCTCCCAGAATTGAACAGGCAATGTGGAAGAAACTGGTATGGGAAGGATGGTGAGAATCAAATAGCTATGATATATCTACTCATCTAGATTATAAATTGCTAAAATAAAGAGAGTCAATTTCTCCAGCATCCATACTACTTCTTATTATGAATATAGAATTCTTTGTTGTCTTTGCATCCAGTAAATATTTTTTGATTTCAGAATGCTTTTGTAAAAATTCTCCTTTAGTAAAAGTATTGTTTTGGTTAAGAAACGGCAGCCCGGAAGTTAGAAGTTCTAAATTATATGGATTCCAGTAGTTGTCCCTAAAAAACCAGTATCTCAGGAATGATTTCTTAGTTTGTGTGATAGACAGAAAAATGGCCCCTTGAGATGTCTACATCCTCATCTCCAGAGTGTGAGAACATCTTACTTTATGTAACAAAAGAAACTTTGTGAATAGGATGAAGTACAGGGTTGTGAGATGGGGAGATTATTCTGGATTATCTAGGTGGGCCCAGTGTCATCACAAGGGTCCTTATAAGAAGGAAGCAAAATTCCCTTGTCCCAGCTCCCTATCAGAAGTCAGACACGAAATCTGAGGCTGGTCAAGGGAGTCTGAGGTTGGAATTATGTGCTGTGAAGACAGAGATCAGGGACATGAGCCAAGGCAAGCTAGAGGCTTCTAGAAGCTGAAAAGATCAAGGAAATAGATTTTCCCTCTGGGCCTCCAAAAGGAAGACAACCTTGCTGACACTAATTTTAGCTTTATAAGACTCACTTCAGACTTCTGACTTTCAGAATTGTAAGATAATAACTATACATTATTTTAAGTTACTAATGGGTTATGACAACAATAGGAAATTTGTATTCATATGTGCCATAGAAAATAATTCAAAATGAATAATTGATATATTTTCATTTTATTCATTCACCAATATTTACATGCTAGCAACCACGTTTGATAATACTCTGGGAATTAGGGGTATAAGAGCAAACTAAATAAACATGGTTTCTGTTCCTTGTAAGATTACAAGAGGTAGGACAATGTTTTACATATAAGAAATGTGTGAACCGGGCTCGGTGGCTCAGCCTGTAATCCCCCGCCTTGGGAGGCTGAGGTGAGTGGATTGCCTGAGCCCGCAGGTTCGAGACCCACTTGGGCAACTTGGTGAGACCTCATCTCTACAATAAATCAAAAAAATTAACCAGGTGTGGTAGCGTGCGCCTATAGTTCCAGCTACTCGGAAGGCTGAGGCGGAAGGATCGCCGGAGCCCAGCAGGTCGAGGTTGCAGAGACCGGGAGCAGCCACTGCACTCCAGTCTGGGCAACTAAGTGAGACTCCAACTCAAAAAAATAAAATTAAATAAATAAATAAATAAATGTGTGAGTTTATCCAATGCAAAAATTAAACCAATTGTTTATATAGAAGTATTAAACAACTGATTAACTTTTTTTTACTTTTAATAAGTTGAGTTGGTGTCCCACTGTGACTTGTATTTTTGTGTTATAATTCAACTGCATTATAACTGTAGTTGTTTGCCAGCCAAGTTCCAACTCTGTTTCTGCTTTCTTGAAAACCTAGGGTCAGAAAGAAATCAATGGAAGTATATTAAAGGTCAGATAACTTTCTAACTCATAAAACTATCTATGCCCATAACCTCAGATATTAAAAATATATTTCTATAACCATTGATGGACTAAGTGTAAATAACTTGAGCAGTGAAAGTTTTGGTTGCAAAGAAATTTGAGACAAATGATCCTTGAACATGGTCCAGAAGAAAGTATATTAATTTTTTCGCATGCAAAAAAGAGGTATTACAGTGGATGGGGAAACTTCCTTTGTCCAACAAGATTCATAAAGTTTAAGCATCAGGGTCCCTCACTCGCAAAGCTTCCATTTAAAACTCTGAGAGATGCTTTCGTTGTTTTGTTTTGTTTTGTTTTGTTTTGTTTTGTTTTGAGTTGGAGTCTCACTCTGTTGCCCAGACTGGAGTGCAGTGGCCGCTCCCGGCCACCGCCGCCTCGACCTGCTGGGCTCCGGCGATCCTTCTGCCTCAGCCTTCCGAGTAGCCGGAATTACAGGCGCGCTACCATGCCTGGCTAATTTTTTTTATTTTATTGTAGAGATGAGGTCTCGCCTGCCCAGGCGGGTCTCGAACCCGCGTGCTCAGGCAATCCACTCACCTCAGCCTCCCAAAGGCGCGGGATTACAGGCTGAGCTACCGAGCCCGGCTAAGAGAGGCTTTCAATATGTGTGCGCATGACCATGAGTTCTTTTTTAATTTTTAAAAAATAAGATATTAACCAAAGATATTTTGGTTAAGGCAGCTGTATCTCTCTACTTCAACTTTCTCCCATTCAGATGATGTTGGTGTGGCCTTGAGTGTTTCTTGAATCAGGCCATATTTACAATTACAAAGACATTACACTTTTTCTTTTTTGGTATAAATTTCATGAAATAGAATTCCTGTATTTATATGGCAAAAACCTATAGTAACACTACACAAGGCAAGTGTGTCAATGTGTAAAGTCACTAATGTTTTGTGTATCTCAACTATCAGCTAAATCAAAATTCATCAACTAGCCTAAGGAAATGACTGACTTATTTTTTTTTTACTGTTAGAAAAAGAGACATCCAAAATTATGAAGGAAAAATAATATAGGAAAAAAGTATTAAGGAGATTATCGGGTAGTTCATTAAGAAAAATATTATAGCCGGGCTTGGTGGCTCAGCCTGTAATCCCGCGCCTTTGGGAGGCTGAGGTGAGTGGATTGCCTGAGCCCATGGGTTCGAGACCCGCCTGGGCAGCAAGACCTCATCTCTACAATAAATCAAAAATCAGCCGGGCATGGTAGCGCGTGCCTGTAATTCCGGCTACTTGGAAGGCTGAGGCAGAAGGATCGCCGGAGCCCAGCAGGTCGAGGCTGCGGTGGCCGGAAGCGGCCACTGCACTCCAGTCTGGGCGACAGAGTGAGACTCCAACTCAAAAAAAAAAAAAAAAAGAAAAATATTATTTCTTTTGATTGTAGGATGTTTGTAGTACTTGTTTTCTGACATTTTTCACTTGATATGATTTTATTTCTCATTCTAAATAAGTTAAAAGTTCAATTTTGTTTTCATAATTATATCTTTCTTAAAGTAGTCCCTCCAGAATGCTTCAGTTTTAAGTCCCGTGGAGCCTGGATCCTCTCCTGCAGGCAATAAGAAAAGGCGTTGAAGTACCAGATCAGGGAAAGCTCATGGTGTTTCCCACTTCATCACTGAAAAACCAGAGCTTTGAGATCAAACGAACTGAGACTGTGGAAATGATACTCCGGAACAAAGCTGGTTCTTCCCGGTCACTTTGCATTTGGATTTGACCAAAGACAATGGAGGTGGAATACTGGATTGACTGTCAAGAGAAAATGCTTTTTGTGATAGGATCTTCACCTTGGAAGCTTAAATGAGTGCCTGGAATCTTTCTGTGCCTCAATTTCCTTAACCATATTCTGTAGTGTTTATGGCATAAACTTTAGGGTCAGACTGCGTGGCTTCAAATCTTAGTTTGGCCACTTACTGTGTGAACGAGGGGCAAGCTACTTAACCCTGCTAAGCTTCAGTTTCCTTGCCTGTGAGCAAAATAATGATTCCTACTTCACAGGTTTGCCATGGGGATTGAGTGACATAACGAATATAAAATACTTTGCACAATGCCAACCAGACAGTAAATGCTCAATTTAAAAAAATATCAAATGGCAGTTATTTTGCTATGTAAAAAAAAAAAAACAAAAACAAACCTTAAACTAATCATGATGCCTATCTTTCTCAGAGAAATGGACTAAGGAAGAAATAACTAAGCTAGAATCAGAAGAAAAAGAAATAAGACAAATTAAAATATGTCATGCTCATAAGTGTGAACACACTCATCTATTTGTTCCAGGTCACAAGACTAAGTTGATATGTGTATATGCGAACCTGTTGAGAGGTGCGTACAGTGTAGACAGAGAAAGAGCCGGGAAGGGAGCAGCCGCTGGCTTGCCTGAGATGTCAGACCCTCTGGCGCTGCCCCCATGCGAGGTCATCCACTCACAAATCCTGGGTCCTGTCATTAAGGCATAAACTTTAGGGTCAGACTGCAGGGTTTCAAACCTTAGTTCCCAGGCAGGGAATTAGCATTCAGGTGGATGGGATGAAGGGTGGTCTTGCAAGAATTCCCATGGCCCCAGCAGGGAAATAGGGAAATAGCAGCAAGCTCTGGCTCTCAAGGGTGTCTGTAACAGAAACATCTAGCAGCCTCAGAAGCTGGCTTGGAACTCGTGTACTAAGTTCCAAGGCAGATGCTAGCCCTTGGCTCCTTCTTCCCTGCTCCACAGATCATCCCTGAACATGCTACAGCATTCTCAGAGATGTGGGCAAAATGATGCCCTTGTGAAGTTGCTGTGTATGTTACAAAGGAAGAAGTGGGCAGAATGGAAGAGATTTCTAGTGTGGGGCAAAGAGGAGGATTTACAACCATAGCGAGATTTCCTCTCCTTCCTAGGAAAGAGAATATAAACAAATGTTCTATCTAATAAGTCAACTAATTTTGTTTTGTCACTAAATTTAGTACTTTTGAAAACACGGGTCACTTGAAATTCAAAACCCAGAATTTGAACTAAAAACAGAAATGTGTTCTTGGTGCCGTATATATGTATATACAGGCATAATGATCAACCACATCCATACAATTGCCTCATTTAATCCTCACAACAGTCTTTTCAATTAGGAATTGCAGGCTTAAAGTTTGCTGTTTATATATTAGGAGACACTGTACGATGTGAAAGAAATTGTCTAAGATTGCCCAGCAGAGGTCAGTAACCTTGTCTCTCCACAAAAAATGTACATACACGTATGAGTAAATACCTTAACTATAGGGCCATATATTCTTCCATATTGAACAGGCAATATGGAAGAAACTGGTGTATATATATAAAGGATATATGTATATATAAAGGCAATATGGAAGAAACTGGTGTATATATATATGTATAAAACCTGTGTGTGCATGACATGTGAATAGGGTAGGATAATATTTGTAAAATAATAATTTTTTCCCTCCTCGATGTTTCTGTCCTTCCCTTCTCTGATAAGAGCAAAGAATCTACTCTCCAGTCACTGGCTCAGAACAAGGCTACATGGGGTCAGAAAACATCCTCTGATTCTCACATACCCAGTTTCCAAGAACCCAACACTTAGAATTTTGGTGATTAAATTACAGGGCAGGAGTGGAGAAAACCCAAAGGCAGAAAGGTTTTCCTTCTAGACTTCAAAACAGTCTCTTCTGGCTTGTGGGGAGGAAAGACAAGTGGATCCTGAGGAGACAGTGGTTGAGGAATGTCAAGGATAGAGCCCAGGAAAGAAAACATGAACCCAGGCAGGAAATTAGCATTCAGGTGATGGGACGGAGGAATGCCTTGCAAGGATTCCCATGGCCTCAGCAGGCCAGGGAAGTAGCAGCAAGTTCTGGCTCTCAAGAGTGCCTCAGTCCTAAAGGTTCCCTATGGTCAGATGGGTGTCAGTTTCCCAGTGGCAATCTTTGTGGAGCAAATCCCACCTTATACCTAGACCTTAATTACAACCCTCAAGCACCACAACTTTAACAAAGGAAGGGTCTCACTAAAAGTTCTAAAATTAAGTTTTCTGCCATCATGCCAGTGGACTGATGTTGAAAAATAGAAATTAAGTTGAATTTTAGAAAAATAAATGGCAGCTTGCCCACCCAAGGCTGTAGACTGAAATTTAAATCCACAATATCGATTGCCTTAAAGCAAACAAACAAAAAACTAAGAAACATAACTGCAGCAGTAGATATATACATTCATTTAGAACCTTGGTAGTTAACATTTATTTTTATTTATTTTTATTTTTTGAGTCAGTCTCTGTTGCCCAGGCTAGAGTGCAGTGGCACAATAACAGCTCACTGCAGCCTCAACCTCTTGGGCTCAGGCAATCTTCCTGCCTCAGTCTCCTTAGTAGCTGGGACTACAGGCATGGGCCACCATACCCAGCTAATTTTTTAATTTTTTTTTTGTAGAGATGAAACCTCACTGTTTCCCAGGCTGTATTAAGTCCCTGGGCTCAAGCAATCCTCTCGTCTCAGACTCCCAAAGTGCTGGGATTACAGGTGTGAGCCACCGTGCCCAGCAGTAGTTAACATTTAGTGTCAGATTCTGTTTTCTCCAAAACAATCAAGTGATATTTTCCCATTCCCTTAT
Organism: Cephalopachus bancanus; assembly: GCA_027257055.1. Lineage (NCBI taxonomy): Eukaryota > Metazoa > Chordata > Mammalia > Primates > Tarsiidae > Cephalopachus > Cephalopachus bancanus. The sequence continues at coordinate 6,220,453 of JAPVLO010000009.1, read as the reverse complement.
CTGACCACTATGAAAGGTTTAAAACCAAGAAAAAAGCCGGGCTCAGTGGCTCAGCCTGTAATCCTGTGCTTTGGGAGGCTGAGGTGAGTGAATTGCCTGAGCCCGCGAGTTTGAGACCCGGTTGGGCAACTTGGCGAGACCTCATCTCTACAATAATCAAAAAAAAACTAACCGGGAGCGGCCACTGCACTCCAGTCCGGGCGACCGAGTGAGACTCCGACTCAAAAAAAAAAACTCTGAGATGATTTTTCCCCCTTAAAATGAATCTGGTAAAATCACTGCTTTTCCTCCCAACGTGATATAAAGTAGGGTTGTCTAAGGCTAGCACATGTGGGTCCCATTTACAACCTCATTTTCTTCTTGTTTCCCACATAACAGACCTTTGGCTTTCTGACCCTATGGCTTTGCTTTTACTATTCTCTCCAAGAGGAGCCACTTTGTCCTTACTTGGTCTGGGGCAAAGTTCCCTTCCTCAGCAAAGTCCTCTCCAGCTTCTTCCAGGAGCACCTCCCTCACCTTTGCTCCCACCTCATTTTACATAAGACTCAGTGATAGCACCTATTAACTTAGTGTGGTGGCCTAGATGTTTGTGTCCCCTAAAACCATATGTTTAAAATTTTAACCACTATGTTGACGGTGTTAGGAGATAGGGTCTTTGAGAGATGATTAGGTCTAGGGCGAGGCTGTCATGAATAAAATTAGTGCCCTTCTAAAAGGGATCCCAGAGAAATCCTCATCCCTTCCACCATGTGAGGACACAGTGAGAAGGTAGAGTCAATGACTCAAATGGAGGGTCTTCACCAGACACAGAATCTGCCTTGATCTTGGACTTGCCAGTCTTCAAAACTGTAAGGAATAAAATTCTGTTGTTTAGAAGCTATCTATTTTACTATAGCAGCCCATATAGTCTGAGAAAAATAGTGACTGTTCTTCTTCCAGATAATCACACAGCTCCCTTCTATACCTTCTTTGGGTCTTTTTGCAGACTCTACCTTCTTAGAAAGACCTTCTCTCTAGGTGTGGGGGCTTCCACCTGTAATCCCAGCACTTTGAGAGGTGGAGGTGAGAGGATTGCCTGAGCCCATGGGTTTGAGACCAGCCTAGGCAACTTGGCAAGACCTTGCTCTACAATAAAACAAAAAGTTAGCTGGGCATGGTGGCACATGCCTGTAGTTCCAGCTACTCAGGAGACTGAGGCGGAAAGATCGCCTGAGCCCAGCAGGTAGAGGCTGTGGTGGCCATGAGCGTGCCTCTGCCCTCCAGCCTCTAAATAAATAAATAAATAGCCTTCGCTCACTACCCAAATTGAAAATATAACCAACCCAATCCTTTCTAATGACCCAAGTGTCTTCTCTCTTATCTCTGCTTTATTTTTTCCCCTTAGCACTTATCATTGTTGAGCATGCTATATATTTCACTCATCTTATGTATTATCTAGATTATTGCTTGTCTATTCAAGTAAAAGATCTTTGGCTATTTTATTTACTATTCGCCATCTACAACATGTGGTACATAGTAAACAATCAATAAATACTTGCTGAATGAATGAACGGGTGAGTGACTATTATGCTCTTGCTATTAGATGCTTATTCACTTCTCTATGTTCTACTCATCCTCATATCTTCTTCGGTACTAGGCATAGAGAGAGTGTCCACAAATGTTTACTAAGGGAAAGAGTAAAGGGCTGACCTGAACTAACCATGCCTTTCTTATAACTGAGATAGGATGGAGATTTCGCCCTACCATCAAATAATAGTACTTCCTGAACAAAGGAGGCAGAACTTTTTCACCAGTAAGAAGAATGACATAAAATATCCATAAATTGTTCTGGTAAAACTGAGTATTCTAATACTTTTTTTCAATAAGATAATTCATGAAATTCCACAGCAAATATTTATTGAATACCTAGTATTTCTCAGGCATTATGATAATCACTAGGCTTCATACAAGGTCAAATTATTTAAATTCAACTCCAAAGTAGACTGAAACAGTGGGAAAGGTTAAAGAATTTTACTTGACTATCTCTGTGAAAAGTGTGTCCCTCTCTAGAAATTCCATCCCTGTTCGTTGGCTGCAATTGAAGAAAAATAAAATCATAAAGTGAAATTCAAAACTTCAATAAAAGAGTAGACTCTAAAATAGAGTAGCAGATAAAGTAGAAATAATAAATGAAGCTGAATTGAACAAGAAGGCCATGCCACCTTGTGGGTACTGGGAGTATTTTACCATACTCAGTATCTAACTCTAGAAAAAGAGTGACCAGTGAGAGATTAATTGGGGGAAATTTCAATACTATTTTTTTAATGATGATTAAAACACATGGTATTTATTTTTCAATGTTGCAACTGTTGGATACATTTTTTGTTATCAAAATACAATATATGTTGAACCACTTTGATAAAAGAAATAGACTGCAGGTGACCAAGTTACAATGTTTTAAATTTTAAAATTATTGCATTTGTAAATGATCTTGACTATCTATTTAAAGATGTGGCCATGCACTCTTAATTTGTCTGAACAAAAACTGCAGATTGCTAAGAAAAGAAAGTATTTTAATAATAAATAAGATCAGCAACACATATACTCTGCAATGTGTATGTGTAATACGTAACTTTGACTTAGTAAATTACTAAAGAACAATCAGAAATTTTGGCTGGGTGTGGTGGCTCACACCTATAATCCCAGCACTTTGGGAGACCGAGGTGGGAGAGTCTCTTGAGCTCAGGAGTTTAAGACCAGCCTGGGCAACATAGAGAGGCTTCATCTCTACCAAAATAAATAAATAAATAAATAAATAAAGAATAATCAGAATTTTTATGCTTGTCTAAACTGGTACCAACCCACAGCTTACTACTTAGATTAGGTGATGAGAAACATGATTTTTCAAAAACATTAAAATACTAACCATGAATCTACAAAATGTATCTGTTGCTTATGGATAAACCTATTATGGTGTTAAAATGAGAACTTGGAGAAAAAAGGCATTTTTTTAGGCTAATAGGTATTTGAAGCAACACAGAGTTTTCTAGGAGGTAAAGAAAAAATACAGTGAACATTTCTTATAAGAAGAATTGTCTCTGGTCTCAAGTTAGAACCTTGTAATCATAAACTTTATTACTGGAAGGCACCTTAAATGAGGCAGAGGGACCAATGACTCATTCTAATGACTCCTTAGGCAGCTAAATTATTTCGTCTCTTGTTATTCTTTATCTAAAAAATTACCAAAAATCAACAAAGAAGGTTTCTCTTACTGACAAAATATAACAAATAACAAAAACAGAGTAGCTAGTATAACTCAATGATAACTGGAAAAAGTCAGAGATCATTGAATTCAGAGTTTCCAAAAGATGTATATATGATACTTTATTCTTAAAAGATTCTAAGATGCATCACTAGAAAAATTTTGTTTGGAAAATACCATACTAAAGTTAAGTACATCTAAATGTAGAACTGTTCACAGACTTTAATATGTGAGTTTACTTTTGGAGGGGATGGTACACAGCATTTCCCATGTATTTTATCACAGAATTAATTTTATTTTGGCAGACGATTTCACAGGTCTAAAGCATACATTTTGGGAACTCTCAGCTAAACCAATTTCTTGTTTTATAAGGAAGGAGTTGACACCATATTGATACAGAACTTGCCCAACCCAACAAAGGAAAATAATCTCAGAGGTTCCTCTAAATTCAGTGATTTGTTTTTTGCATGATGTCATACTGCATTCATTCATTCCAAATTGTCACAATTCAAAACTATTACTCTAAAAAAGTAATGTAAGAAAAAAAGTTCACTAAATTTTTTTTTTACAATTTTATGTTGTGTTTTATACAGCCATTGACCACCAAAAGACCTAACACCCTCCAACTCAGACCCACTCCTAAAGTAGACACTTCCCAAATGACATTTTTGTGGTTTCCTCAAAGTGAGACCACTAGATAAGAATAGAAATACAAATTTGTTTGATTAACTATGGTATTTCTGCCTCTCTTGGGTTCAAACCCAGATGTGTAGTCAAATTGGTTGGCTTTACAATGTTCATTTTGAGAAAGTGTTCTTGACTATAAATGAAGTAATTCAAATATTTAAGAGAAATTTTCATGGTTACTCAGTGATGTGAAAAACCATGCCATTTTCCAAAAATAAGCATTCATGTGCTCTATCTCTGACTTTCATGTGAAGGAGTGGGTAGAGGGGCAGATGTGGGACCATAGGCCTAAGTGCAGTGAAGGCATGTTGTTCTCAGAGTCGTGGAATGAAGGGATAGGCAAGTTCAATAACATCTACCGTTTCTTGGTTATTGAGACACTGGTTGAACACCAAAAGCTAGTCTGCAGATGACTCCAGATGACTTAGGGAAAAAACTTGCTCCCCAGCATAAAGGAATTCTATGGTAGTACAGACATGGATTCGACTCTACCTAGTAAAGCAACCTCTATTGCTTTTAAGAGTAACAGACACATTGCTCTTTAGCAAACAAGGCATGCTGAACTAGATAAATTATTTAAAGAAGCAATGACTCAGAACCCTGGGAACTAGGAACTGCAACCTCAATGTATGACCCAAGAATGCCCATTTTCAGGATAGACTTCCATCCACTGATGCCATTTGTTCCTCTGAGGCATCCTTACTTCCTCCTCTTGTTCCCTGTATGCTTAAACTAACGAAACTCGAGATTATGTTGGCAACGCTACTAGAGCTTTTTTTTTTTTTTAAGCTAAATAAAAAAGAAATTTAAGACTCACATTTGAACAACTTGGGTCCTAAAACCCTGCTGCTGAAAAATAGATGGTGGTTTTGTTTTATTTTAAAGTGTTTGCAATTGTCATCTTAATAGAATGCATTAACAAGACAATTGCTTGGTTTTCACAGTACATTTTCAAGCTCCTGTCGACCCAACTTTTAATAAAAATAATGCAGGAAAATAGAAAAGAGAAATACTGAATATTAAATCTTTCTTCAACCCACTGTCTGATTCTCTTAAGGTCTCTGCTGATATTTTTAGGCTTTGAGCACATATAAAATTTCATGGCTGTTTTAATATACATACAGGCTTGAAACAGATGAAAGCTTCCATCTGAATGATATAGATTCCCACTCCCACACGCAGCACTCAGACAAAACACATGAAACTAAGTTTAACTACTCCAGAGAAAAAAAAAGCTAATTCAATCCTGCCAGGATTTGAAGCTGAGATTCTAAGGATTTTAGGCTTTGCAAATCTGTTCTTTAGCTTTTTAACACACTCCCCTCTGTCAGGAACTCTCACATGGAATCATATCCCAGGACTTGTCTGCTGTTTATATAGTGAGTCTTCGTTATTCAATATAGATGCAATCCTGGGGGTCATGATAAACAATAAATATCAAATAAGTGGGCAGAGAAGTTAGTTCTCTGGCGTAAGAAGGCAAGGCCCTCAGGGAGGATTAATTTCTGTTCCTGGGTTAGTGAGAAGTCTGTTCACCAATGAAAAACATGACAACGAAGAATGAGGGTTTTCGATCCATATGTAGTCAAACCACGCAGGAAAGAAGGGGACAGACTTTTATTGGGACCTTATTATGTAGTGTGGCGTGTGTAAGGTTTTTTTAGACACTTTAATTTTATCCCAGTAGTCCTCATCAGTTTGCTCACAAGTGAATTTTCTATCCTCTGTTTTTACATAGTAAAAAACTAAGACTCAGGGGTTAGATACTTTTCCCAAATTTACACAGTAACTGGTAGTGCCAGAATATGAAAGACCCTAAGCCAGACTAACTCAATTTATCCTAGCAGTGGAAAACTCCCTATGATCAGTGTAACTAGAGTGGTCATGAAATCTACCCATTCCGCAAACAAATGATTGCTCCACATTTAGCTGCTATCCAAATCTTGTGTAACTCTTCTAGCTGCTGGGAAGACACATCTGAATAGAAGCGTGTATATATTTGAAGTCTCAGTATAAAAAGAAAGATGTTGCTACTTTTTATTAGTAAGATAAAATCCTATTATGTTTTAAATAGAAAAATGAGTCTTTCAGATTGGCACCATAGCCCTGCAATCTCAATTCAATAGGTCCAATACAAAATATGTACTGATTCTACTTTTGCTGTAAAGTTAAATGACTTTATGCCATCTATGAAATACTATGAAATAAGCAGAGTCCAGGCCTATTCACTAAAATACTATGAGTTTGTCTCCTTCATTAGGAGGACTGACAGTTCATAAGAATGTGTCATGTGAGAACTTGCAGAAGAAATCTCAGTGTGTATCTTCAATAAATCTATAATCTTAATATAACCTTTGATTAACTGCTAAATATATTGTTCATTGAAATATATTGTCCAACTATTGAAAAAGGAAACCCAAACTCTTATTAATGTTTCCCAAGCTGGCTTTCCTGTATTACTGTTTTCAACTGGGCCCTTATAATAATGAAATAAGGGCTACCTGCAGTTGCGGGTATAGGAAGACAATTCTCCATGGGTCTATTAGGTTTCTGCACATCTTGAAGGAGAATTGTTGACCTTTGCTCCAGACCATGTTTTCAAGGAAGTCTGTTTCACAAACAGGCTTTGAATACAGAGACACTATCTCTCTCCAAAGCAAAAACCAGGTTTGCTTATAGCTTTGGAAGCTGGAAATAGTGTCTCCCTCTGAAACAAAGAGCAGGTTTGCTTACTGATCATTATAAAATATTTTATTTCCCTAAGTTCAGGATTCCTTTCCTGTAACATACCTTACTGTGGGTGAAGGTATCATCTGGCCCTCTTTACATCACCTCATGCAAATTGGAGCACAAGGAACTGACACAAAAATATTGACATTCTGACTACTTCTATTGCTGTGAATAATAAATTGTTCTTTGTCTTTGACCCTGGAGTCTTGTGTCTTCTAACAGCATCTGTGAAACTATAGCATGCTAACTTGTTAGCTCGCAAGTAGGATAAAATCTTAGCATAAACACCGTGCTTGACAGTTTCATAGATAAGGATGGGATACTGACAGAGACATAGCTTTATGAAAGAGGAAGGATGGCAGCCTCATGGGCCAATTAAAGGGATTTGAAGGGAGTTCATATAAAACATTGGTGAATCTTTTGGCCACATTATATGGTATACCAGGCAATAAATATTTCACCACTTTATTGCCTACTAATGAGGAAGTATTTGGAAGATGTTTGAAGGATGAACATCAGAAAGTAGATTCAAAGAAAGCTACCCAAATTCGGCTCTGATTATTGCTTATAGTCCCTCAGGCGGGGGAGACTTCCTTTCTCATCTGTTGGTCAGCATCAGGCCCTCCATGTCGTCACAAATTACATAAAGATTCATCACGGGCATGCCCCTTTTAGACAAGAGTTACAGAGATGCAATCTACACTGAGCGTCAAAAAAGGGAAAAGTTTAACAGTACAGGTAGGAAACAAGTATATCAATAAAACTTGACATGACATGCTTAGATGATAAAGGACAGGCTATGTAATATTTAAGAAGGAATGGCAACATCCGGCCTGTCTTAGGGCTCACACACTCTTATCACACCAATCTGAAATCTGTTTGGAGATGACAGGAAAGCTCTTAGGATTTTTTTCGTAATAGGTTCTGAGTAAACAAGAAGAGAACTTTAGTCTTTTGGGGGCGCTTTCTCCAAGACAAACTCTCATGAGAAACCATAATGAGGTGTTGAGTACTTGGATACTTACAAACTTGGTTGGATTTACAATGTTCTTGATGGTAACCCACTGAGAAGTAGGAAACTGACTCAATGAGCTCTGCATAATTTTTGTGGTCCATCTCGTTGCCCTGGAAAATTCCCTTGTCTCTTAGGATGAACCTGGGCAAAAACTGAAGACATTTATTTTCTTGATAACAACTAACATTCTTGATAACAACTCTGCCTACCCCAGAGTAAGATGGAGCCTCCAAAAAGGTGATGCTGTGCAAGACAAGCCTGAATCATCCAGAGAGAGTGAATTTGACAGCCCTGGTCAGAGAGCAATATGTCTGTGACTGCCGAGTTAAGAGGTCCTCACAGTTGAAATAGATGCTCCTGTCACTTGATACAGAGCGTTAGGTATGATTTGAGCACATATAAAATTTCAGTATGGCAAAAAAGTGGGAAATGTATTTTTTTGAGTCATGAGCTTAGTACAGAAGATAGCATCTCCTTCCAGAGCAAAGGACATGCATATTGACAGCTCCCTGTAAAAGATTTGGGTCTTATGTGTGCAAGTTTCTCACCTGTAACACAACCTACTGCAAGTTCAGGTGTCATCTGTCCCATTTTGTGTTATCCTGTGGGAATTTAGGGCTCAGGGAGCTGATGGCTCTGTTTTTACTGTGGGAAAGAAACTGTCCTTTGTCTGTAACCCAAGAGTCTTGTGACCTCTACCTGCATTTATGAAACTCTGACAGACTAACTCACTAGCTTGCAAGCAGGGTAAAAATCTCAGACCCTTCACACTTTTTGACACCAGACAAATATATAACCTTGTGTAATAATTTAAGAATTTCAGTAGATATATACTTTATGTGTTTTCTGTTATTGTTGTTGTTTAGAAAAACATTTACAGTAGAACATTTTGTGTATATAAGTAAAATGATAAGGAAGAAAATTACAATAAAATATAGCTCTTCCCTTAGAATTAAGTTTAAAACTTTTGTTTTGTCGCCTGAACACCCACCATTGGACTTAGTCCTTTTTAGGCTAAAAAAAAAATTGTTTTAGATACATGTGTGCTTCTGGAAGTGGCATATACTAAGCCAGCTAGTGGTCATTCATACTTCAGGATAATCAGAACAATTTCCTCTTTTCATTTACTTGGAATCATCATCAAGAATAATAAGTTTAATATGATTGTAGAGGAATAAGTGAAGGGAAACAGAGCAAAAGGGGAGGAGGAAAGAGCAATGCTGGAGTAATATTTAGCCTGCACTATCCCACCTGGCTTTGGCAATCAAAATGCAGTATGACTATAAGAAGCCCCTAGAGGGAAATATCCAGAAAAGGCCTAACAAAAATGATAGAGGACAGTTACCAAAGACAAACTGCTTCCACATCCCTAGAGATCATCCAGTAACCATAGAAATAAAGTGACTGGAATAATCATCAAGACTTATCTGCTGCATCTCAACTGTGCTCTCTTAAACAGGTTTTGAGGATGAGTTGTGTAGTTAATGTGGACAGTTCAAATATCTTTTACCACCTTCAACTCCACTTTTTAAGCATTGGCATAATCTGGAGGTCTAATTTTAAGAAAAAGTGACAAGTTTGTTGCTTTCATTTGAAAGATTAGTCTCCAGAAGCCACACCTTGACAAAGTTAAAATAGCTCAAATGTCATGAAATTAAGTCCGTTATTCCAATTGCTAAATGAGTCACTTAACTTTTTTTTACAGGAGAAATAAAATAGTATTGCTTTGAGACTTTGAAAAATGTTTCTAGAAAGAATAGGATTATAGATCTGTCGCACAGATTTCATCTTTTTTTGTAACTTAGTAATAGAAATATGTTTCTATAAGATAATAAAAAGTCTGTAAGATTAAACCTGTTAACTTTTTCCTTCAGTGATACAAACAATGCCTTGCACATAGTGGGCTTTGTAAATATTTGCTGATTCAAATGGAATTCAATTTTGTAAAGATTAGAATGAGTTCTATGTTCAAATAATCTCTTAAACACACACTTGATTTTAATATTTTGCTCTACTAAAATAAAACAACATAAAATTTTCTTAATCATTATAGCTTCTTTTAGCCCACACATAATATTTTGTCATCTTAGGATCATTTATCACTTTACCCTACTTATTGAATATAAAATGAAAATATCTATTCAAAGATAAGAAGTGTCACATGTTCCATATATTAGGGTTTTCTTGTCCATTATGGTAAAATGACCTTGTTTAAGCAACCAAAGTTGGCAGAGTGGGCAGGTATTAAATGTGGCTCCAAGAATCTCTTTCAGTTTCATGACCTTGTTGTTACTGCTACATCTCTGAAAACATGTGCCTGTGGCATTTCACAAAGCATAGTGGCATCATTTCCTGAGAAGGGAAAAACTAGGGAAGCAACGAGAGTGAGTGTTTGTATGTGAGAGAGCGCGAGAGACAGAGAGAGAGAAAGCAAGAGACTGAGAATCAAAGGTTAAGAACAATAGGAGATGCTCTGCTCAGGAAATCCACTGAACCTAAAGATTTTTATTTACCTTCTTAAGCAGTGTGGTCATCAGTGATAATGTCTTATCAAAGGTCCCAGGTTACATTGTTTTATTCTGGAAACAATCTACTACAAACACACACGTACAGACAAACACATCGACACAAAGGGTATACATACAAATATAAATATGCTAGCCGGGCTCGGTGGCTCAGCCTGTAATCCCACGCCTTTGGGAGGCTGAGGTGAGTGGATTGCCTGAGCCCACGGGTTCAAGACCCGCCTGGGCAGCGAGACCTCATCTCTACAATAAATCAAAAAATCAGCCGGGCGTGGTAGCGCATGCCTATAATTCCGGCTACTTGGAAGGCTGAGGAGGAAGGATCGCCAGAGCCTAGCAGGTCGAGGCTGCGGTGGCTGGGAGCGGCCACTGCACTCCAGTCTGGGCGACAGACTGAGACTCCAACTCAAAAAAAAAAAAAAAAAAAAAATATATATATATATATATATATATATATATACACATATGCTTTACAAATGTCATTGCTTCTGTAATAGATATTGAGTGGTAGGGAATTTTCTGTTATCCAGAATTACAGCTATGGTTCAAAGCTCAGGGTAAGAGTGCAAAGTACCCAGTCCAGAGATGGCCACCAAGGAGCTCCTGACAATTGCAGTCAGGTGTATTCGAAAAGACAGGACTAGCCCTATTATCAACAATTCACCATCACAACCTCTTCTTCACAATCAATAGAAAAAAATTGCTGAAGGTGAAGGGGAGATATGAACAGTCAGCCTCATAAAGAGAACACTGTGGTGAAGTTACTTCCTTACCTTCTTGCTTCTACCTTGGTGTATACAAGTTGAAGGAGCTACACTTGAAAAGAGAAAGAGGCTATCCAGTGCTACACCTTGCCCGCTTCCCCACTTTAAATTCCTTAATTCATAAATCTAGACTGTGATGATGAAGGGAAAGAGTCTTGAATTGCCTATGAAATTGAAATTTTGAACAGACCTGGCCTAATGCTCAAATACTAGTGACTGGTGAATTATACAACATGCCCAGGGTGCCAGCAGGAATAGGAAAGGCGGAATTGCTATAGTATAGCAAAAGCTGAGGTCTGATAAAATAAAACTATTTTATATAATATGCCTCAATAATTTAAGACTCTTTAAGTAACCATTACACTTCACATGAATCAAAATGCACAAGCTAAATTTTGTGCAAGCCACAATCACTGCACAGTAACGAAAGACAAAACGAAGCCCCAAGATATCTAAGAAATATGATCAATTCACAAGCACATTTCTCTGCCTGCTACTATTGAAGCCTTTTCCTGAACATTTTCTGCTGTTCTGTCTTTATGATGGTGCTAGAAGAACTCTTGTGTTTTCGACCTAAGGTTGTGAAAGTGTGGGCTGCAGGTAAGAGGGAACTTACATGTATTGAGTGACTATTTACCAGCTAGACACCTCAAATACGTAATCTCATTTACTCTTCAAAGCGTGATAGAGAGACAGAGACAGCTAATTATTAGAATTAAATGTTAGAAAGTTTCCATTAAAAGAGTCCACTGTGATTAATTTAATTTTTCAAAGCAAGGATGTTTATAATTTTTAATGAGAATTTTGAGGATTTAAGAATTTCCCACTATTATATCCACATAAACTTAAAGCTTGTTGCCAGAACCATCTTTAAAAAATCAAGTATAAAACTAAAATGAAAGAAAATTTAAGTTATATTTCTCTTTCTTACAAATTTCCTCAACTAGCAAATGATGGGATTGTTGTAAATCTCTATGGTACATTCCAGCTCCTGCAGTGTAAGATTCTTACATGATATAGTGAGAAAGATAAACTAAAAATTCCATTTATTTGCGTAAAGCAAATCTAAGTTAGCCAGGTCTAAAGTTATGTCCACACAATGTCACCCAATCAGTTGAAAAGTGAACATTTCATCCAAACGGTATATTGAGTATTATATGGTAGACCAGTACAAAAAACCATGCTAACACAAACCCCATTCTGAAATTTAAACATACACATACACACACACACACACACACACACACACACACACACACAAACACAAGCTCTGTGTGTAGACATGACCTGAGATTTCTCAAATCCCACAATCTTCTTTCCAATAATGAACAATACCCCAACAATACTTTGAGGAGATCTGCGGCCATGGATACCAACTGGCATTTCTTCTGGATTCTTTTCCCTGAGTAGGACTTTGAACTTCAACTTGTTGGGGTTTCACACTCTTGAATTAACTTCATTGAATGCTCAGGCTTGAATAGACCTTATTCTAATTTTGATTTCTTTTTACAGATGAGGAAGCTGAGACTCACAGTCTCATTTCTTACCCTGTGCCAGCACCAAATCCAGCGATGATGGCTATTACATTTTCATCTAAGATAATTTCCTTAGAAAATATTAAGTGCTTTCTATTTCTCCTACTTAAGAATGGAGCTAAAACTACCAAAATTATCTCAAAAGAAGAAAGTCTTTTCCATCAAGACTAGAAAAGATATGTTGCAGCGAGGTGGAAAGAGGAAACATAATAAAAGGAGGTGATTTTTGGTGGTTTTGATAAATTTTTCATCAGGTGATTTGTCATTTGTTGAGCTGAAGGCAATAGAAGCACAATTTCAGACTCCCCTAGGCTCCCCATTTGATGTGAAAGAAACCAAAATGGACTTAAAAAAATAAGTTCCTAAAAGGATACTTTGTTCTTTTTATCTGAAGTGAGTCCAAAATCAACAACAACAAAAATGAAACTGCTAAAGGATGGAATGTCTTAATCTGGATTAGTTTGGTCACTGTTTAATTCAATTTAATTTAGCTTGACAAACTTTTATTGAGTATGAGATATGTGTAAGGCACAATCTTTGGTATTTTCCTGTCTCATGACTGTGTATCTCTGAACTTCAAAAGTTAGTTGAATGGGAAGTGACAGGGTGTGTAGATTAGAGTTCAAGATTATATTTGGCCCTTAAAAGCTAAATGTTTTCCACTTTTTTGACTGACTGGTTTCTAATGGAGATGTGACATTGGAAAAGGATCTGGCAACACCTAATGAAAGTCAATGCTATTACTTATATTATATCACTCCCGTTTTACTGAGTTAATGAGCCCCACCCTCTCAATATTCCTATGAGATTAACATATATAAATGTGTGGTGGTGGGGAGGTGGGGGTGGTTCAGTCTTTTGGTTGCTTCAAAGCTGTGATTGCTAAGCTATATATAAGGTACTTAAATGAGAGATATTGTAATCACTTCATATTAATGTATGAAGAAGAATCCTTCAAGAGGATTTAATGTAAAAGACACCACCTTTATAACAGCAGAAACACAAACTTGTCCTCCCAGTTTGCTTATCTCAGACAGGTGGTAACGTTCTATGTTATTTGCTACTAAAACATTACCAAGACCAGAAATTTCACATTCCAATCACTGTAACTTTGGATTTACAAACATAAACAAGGAAGAACAGAAATGCAAATATTAAATTTCTTTTAGTTCTGTATTTGCAAAATTAGTAATAACAATCTACACAAATTTTTATTGATTTACATAGGTGAGCAAAGATTCCCATGATCTTATTGTATTATGATGATTGCATTTAATTGGTAACTTCCTAGAAAAGTATTAATATTTACACAATATGTTAGATTTATTTATTACTTTGTTTCCCTTAAGATGTTCAAAGACTTTATAGATATTAACTAATTAAAATTCACCCCATTACTGAGGTGTATGAAGACCTAGAAAATACAACCCCCATTTAAAAAATAGAGGAAAAAAAACCCAGGAAGTGATGATTCAGGTCCGACAAGTGATGATCAGGTCCGACAATAAGCAGATGGCATATTTCAGAGATGCGCGGGACCAAAGGGAGAGAAGCCACAGAGTTCCCTGCCCCAGGATACTAATATCCCAATCCACGTATATTTCCCTTGTGTCATTGTCACAGGTTCAAGAGTTCATACTGGAGTAAGAGTGTAAGAACACCTTTTTGAATGAGTATTTACCAGGTTTAGTCCTTTTAGCACAGAAGATGACAGAGGAAATCCAATTCCAATCTTACCAGCACTTTCAACCAATTCAACACAAAGTGCTTGGAACTATCCTTTCCTACAGGGATAAACTTTGTGATGGTGACAAACTTTTGAAAAAATATGTCCTATGCTTTTTGTTTGTACTAGAGTTATTTGTGTATATGGCATCACAAAAAATAAAATTCAAAGTCAGAAAAATATGCCAAATCTTGGTTCTACCTCCTACTGGCAATGTAAATGGAAAAAGTCACCGCATTCAAATCAAGTTCAGTTTCCTTATCTGGGAAATTGAGATGATAAAACCCATGTCACTACATTGTTATGAGGATTAGATGGTGAAGTATAAAACAATTTTGGAACTTAATGGAATCAAAAATATTTTTTCTTTCCAAAATAGACTTTTCTGTGGGCAGAGTGAGGGTTGGTTGAAAGTTTGTGTAATTGGATGTGTTGTTTGCAATTGAATTCAAATTTATCTGAAAAGAGTCTATACTCTGCTTATATTCAAAAGTCAAAAACTAGTTCAGGTCATTAACAACTCAACTTGAAACTTGGTTAGCACTACTGAGAGGTTAGCATGAAGCACTATGGCTCAGTTTAACTGGAGCTCAGATGAAGGGGAAATTTTGAGCAATTTCCCAGGACTCAGTGTCTAGAACCCAAAGACAAATTACAAAATACCTTACAAACAATGAAGCATCAAGGGAAAATCACCGACTCCAGAACTAGAAGTTAATGGCACTGAAGGAAGAAGATACAATTCATTGCAGTATCTAGACTGACAAAGACTTTCTCAAGTGGACTTTATGTCTTCAGTATATATATTGCATATTACTACACTGCCACATGTCATCTGGTTTTTCCATGTCTTCTCTCATAAAAGAAACTTTCACCAGAAATGAAACACTCCCAAATCCCTCTTTCCTTTACCAGAACTAAAATAAAGCACAATTATGATGGAAAGCAAGAGGGAACACCAAAAAAGGCTCAAACCTTTAATTTTTATTTTTTAACTTTCACATAAATCTCAATTTTCTGGTTTTTGTAGGCATTAGAGATCTTTGAAAGTTGCAGGGGGGGAAATGTAGAATTCTTAAGCTGACAACAAGAAATACATACTTCTTGCCAAAAAATTTCTTCAGAAAAATGAAAACCTATTCTAAAATTTCCCAAACATCTATGAACATGATTCTGGTTGCAATGAATTCAAACTTAAAAATCTTTCAATTTCCCACAATTAATATTTTTTCTTTAGGACAGATGCTCAAACTAAATGAAGTCATTGTTTAGGTTAAGGTTGTAAATATTTTGGTGTTCTGATTTAGCTCTGGTTATTAAAGGGTTTTTGTTTTGCTTTGTTTTGTTTTGCTTTGCTTTTGACAAAACAAACCACATGAGCTTAGGTCTAGCTCAAATTAATTCCCTAGGTTTTCTTTGAAAGAGTTTAAGTTCAGGTCACAGTTGAGGTAAAAAATAACAAAGTCGGGCTTATATCAGGCTTGGTTGGGATTGAAAGGTGTGTTCAGGCCAAATCTGGGCTTCAGAGGCCCTGCAGATTCACTTGTATGGACAGTAACTGAGAGACAGCAAGCTGAAATATACATAGTGCCTCTCAAGTAAGTAATGGAAAAGGGGGCAGCCATCTTCTGTGAGGAGTGAAGGAAGTGCCCAGACCTCTGCAATTCAATCTGAAAAGTCACTGCAGTGTGGCTTCCCCTGCCACCCTGAAACTTGGCATTGTTGGTGGTGCAACTCATAGACCCTGGGGGCTAGATAGGGGTAAGGGAAAAGATAGACAGTCTCGCCACATAGCTTGATTTCTTCTCTTTACAACTCATCCCTCTTTACCCAAGGTCAGTCTCCCAAGAGGCATACCCATTTCTGTTGCCAGGAAGAGCCTTCTCCCACCTCTTCCTTACCCAACTCAACTTAAATGTACCTTCTCAGACAGGCTTCCCTGACCTTCTCTTTTGAAACAAGATGCTTGTAATATACAGGTCTATGTCTCCCAATATTTTTCCTTTATTGTTCTTATGATATTGCAGTTATATTGCTCATGATTGGTTTTCTTCACAAGATTGTTCTTTCCATGAGGTTAAAAAAAATGAGTGTTTAATCCTATATTCTCAGCAGAGGATTTGCTATATAATAGAATTGGTAGCTCTGTGCTTGTAAATATTAATTCCATCCATGAATTCCTTTTTCCATCTTCAAGTCTGTTTTGTATTCTAAGTACCCTTACACCTTTAGCAGTTAGAAGAAATAATTAAAACTATTACTTACTGGGGTCTTAATATGTACTGGACATGGGACTAGAGACATCATTGACATTATTTCATGGAAACTTCTCAGCACCCTAAAGTGTCTAAAGTTATCTACTGTGTTAGGGGTAAAGAAATTAAGTCTGGATTAAGCCTGGAGGAGGTTCATCTTGGCATGGAGAAGAAAAGAGAGGTTACTGAGGAGTGCGGAGACACAGTAAAGGCAGGAAGGGGTATGCCAACCAACATTCCTTACATCATAATCCGCCAGAGTCAGCCCTGTCTATACCACTTAAGAGCAATGCATATACCATATGTATTGCTGCTGTCTGCAGCATTAAACAAGTATTCCACAGTCAAATCCCTTTTCCTGGTGCTCAGTGAAAAGAGAAAATAGCAGATCAAAGGAGAATGCTGAAAAGAGATTTGACTCTGTGGCCCTTATTGTTTAATATCCATTAAATCTCTTCTTTTCCCCCAGTGTCTACAAAACTGGGGCTAAGACATGGGTGGTCAGAACAGATAAGCCTCTGGCTCACTTCCAATCCCATGATTCTACTATTCTGTGTTTCCATAATAATTTCCTCTATATTCTGTCAATGGACTCTCCCTTCCCTTCAGTTTGAAGATTTATTTGGCAACTGTAGTTGGTCCTGACAGCATCTAAAATACCTAAGCTGATGGCATTGCAAAGACATAATTTAACCTTTACTTATGTACCATGAAGACAAAGAAGTAGGAATTTGGCAATTAAAAAGTCAATCTGATTCAACGTGACAGCCACACTTTTTTGATATCTCATTGCCATCCTTGAAGCAGTGATGGGAAGCAGCATTCTGGATTTGTCAGTAGCGCTTCAACTCTTCCATGACAACTGGCATGCACACAAGACTGAAGAACACACCCTCATCCTGTGCCGAGGCTTCCCTCTCCTCCCCTTCTCTTCATTAGTCATTTCTAGGGTTCTGTAAAACTGTCTTGATAAGGTGCTGTGTTAAAGTTTGGCCATTGAATATTTTGACATATTATAACTTTGTAAGAAAGGGGTGTTGCTAGTGACTGGGAATTCAGAAGAGTCTGGGGGTTTTAGCTAAGAGGACTGTAACTATTTTTGTGTAACTTGAAATTCTTAGATTAGAGAGAGATTTGAGGTATGAAGACCTTTAAAGAATAATAATGGCAAATGTTTGTTTGTGCAGGGATAGAGAGATGTTCTCTTGGGACAACACATATAACACCTGAATTTTTTAAGTTGAATGAAAAAATATATGAGGACAAAAGTTATCTTTTGTTCAGGAGAAAATGTGTCTGGAAGAAAAGAGACCCAAGATTCCCATCATTTAACCTAAATTCATTTGCCTAGCATCACAGAGAAGCAGGAAAGCATCAAATACTATGCTATGGGCCAAATAGAAACTTCTCTCTTTTTACTTTGTAGTATTTCTCTCTTATAAGCCTGTGCTATTTAAGACCTGGTATTCAATAGACCAGTAGGGTGATGAGCGCTAACACTAATCGATTGTACATTTCAAAATAGCTAGAAGAGATTAATTTGAATGTTCCTAGTATAAAGAAAAGATAAATATTTAAGGTGATAGATATACCAATTTATCTGATTTGATTATATAAATGTACCCAATTATGACATATACTCTGAAAATATGTACATCTAATATGTATCAATGAGAATAAATAAAATATGATTTTGCAAAAGAGGAAAAAGAAAATAAGTGATAATAATACAAAGTTATTATATCATCATATCTGATTTTCCTTTAAAAAAGGAAAAATATCCACAAAGGTACCAAAGAAAAAGGTAATGAACAATTCACTCCCGTTTTGTCCATCATCACAGCTTACAAACACACACACAAACCCACATACACACTCAGAATGGAGGGAAACAATGAATTAGAAGGGGAATAAAAATAGATACATATTCACAACATTAAATTCCATAAAAGGAATCCAGCAAACCAGAGCTTTAGGCTTAAGTGAGCTTCTTTAAATATTTTTATTTCATTATTAATATTATAACAAAAAATAATAGTTTTAGCACAGATTCCACTTTTCAAAGCTCACATGGCTGCAACACTGAGGTTATCTTGTTTGGCATTAGAATAGCTCATGTCTACATTAAAGCTGGAATCTTAGAAGTGACATAAACAGGCCTTTTTCTATAAAGATAAAAGGCTAAGCTTTAAAGGATTTTATATTTATAGATAAATGTTTCCATAGTGATCAGTACTATAAAACTTGCTGGTGTCAGCACTCCTTTGTATAAAAAAAAGGCTCATATTAAAATGAGCTAGATTTAGAGAATCAAATGTAGATTCTTTTACCAAAAAAAATTTTTTTGTGAGAAGATCAGAAATCTCACTGAATTTTGTTGGAAACGACTCTACTTTTGGTCACATGCACAATGCACTCCCACGGAACACACAAGGGATGAAGGCCTGACCTTTGAAGGCAGCATGGACCGTGATGAAAAGTAATTTACAACAACTCACTCATTATTACATCCTCAGATGATGAGCTTGGAGCTATGCATTCTAGATTTTCTCAGTGTCTGAGGTCAGTTTTGTTTTAGGAAGAAAGAAATTTCAGGAAGAGAAAAAGTTTAGAAGGAGGCAAGATTTTAAAAAAAAGAATACAACTGTATTATTGCTTTAATAATAGAGTCAGAAATGAATGGAATAAATGTCACCCATGAGATAGTATAAAGTGGATAAGGAATTGGTTTTTAATATTTATGACTATCCCAAAAGAAATGGAAATATATCGTTACTAAAATACATGTACAAGAATGTTCCTAGCAGCCCTATTCATAACGGCCTCAAACTGGAATCTATCAAAAGTATAACATACTAGATAAGTAAGTTGAGGTATATTTATGAAATAAAATGCTATGCAATGAGAATGAATAAACTATTGATACACACATATAATATTGAGCCAAAGAAAACAGGCACACAAAAGAGAATGCAGCATTTGGTTTTATTTATGTAGTGTTAAAAAATGGACAAAACAAATCTATGCATTAGAAGTCAAGAGAGTGATTACCTTGTGGGTAGGCAGTGACCGGGAGGGGAGCAACAGAGGTTTCTGGGGCCCTGGATGTTTTCTTTCCTAACCTGGGTACTGGTAATAGTGATGTGTTCACTTTGCAAAAAGTTGTCTAACTGTACATTTACAATGTATTTTTTGCATGTATGTCATACTTTAATAAAAAGGAAAAAATACAACATTGAGGTGGTCTGAGCATTTCTTGATAAATATATATATAAATTTTTCCATTGTAATCAACTTAGTTTTATCTGTCCTAGATACCTCTTCATTTCTGTTGTTCTTGGCCAGCAAACATTTGACACTTACAAGAGATTACTTTGATTAGGCAAAGTATGTGCTTGCATGTGTGCAAGCTTCTATCCCCAGTTTAATCCACATACTTATGATATCTGTGGAGACACGTATTCAGTTGTTTAGCTCCCAAAATCCACCAAAGTCTGAAACGTTGCTGGGGAAAAAAAGAGCATTTTAAAAATAAATACTGAAACTATTCTGGACTATATGGTGTTTGTGTTAACACCTCACAGAGGGGGAGTACAGGCAGGCCACTTGTGATGCCCACAGGCTCTAATGGGACCATGCTGGGCTCTGAAGGACTGATGGGTGGAGGTGGGACAATGGGTCCCCTGGATTCCACAACAGAAAATTTCAGTTTGTCCCTCTCCTGGGTTTCTATGTGGCACTCAAGTGTTTGATAAATGGAAAAAAATAAGTGGACATGTTTAAAAAACATTCCATTCCAGGAGTTTATACTGCTCATTCTGTAAGGATTTTGAATGAGAAGAATAATCCTCTAATTTTATTTTTTTAATTCTTCAGAATGAAGAGTTGGCTGTGAAGAGGAAGCGATGAAGAAACAGTGGTAAAGAGTGTAGGTACTAGAACGTTGACCTCTAAGTATCTGTGTGACCTCAGGCATAATACTGCATCTCCAGGGGCCTTAGCTTCTTAGCTATGAAATGGGGGTGGTAATCCAGATTTCTTTGTATGATCATAGTACGAATTAAATGAGATAATATTAGAGAAAGCAGGTCATTATATTCTGACACAAGGCACAGCCAGCACTCAATAAGTGTTAGCTATTATTGCTATTATATTATTCCTCTAAAGACATTTTCAACTTAATATTTTGGATATTAAGATTATTAGATATTTGGATTTTTCCATTGTATGGGGCTTGTGAAAAAAAGTGAAATCCTGGCTGCCCATATTAGAAGGTCGCCAAATGTCATGTATAATCTTCAAATAACCATAGGCCCTCTGGCAATTGTTTTCATCTGTGAAAGTTGGACACTTAGGCACAGAACCATGGTGCACAGAGCAGTTATGCATGTAGGAGACCCATCTCCAAAAAGTCCACAGGAAAGAAGACTTGCAAACCTTAGTTTTGCTTTTGTTTCTAACTCTGTTCCTTTTGTTCTCTTCTACTCTTTCCCCTCACCCCTTCATTTTTCACAGCTAAGCTTGCTTCCTGATATTAGCATTAGTTTAGGAGTCAGGTTTCTGGGGGACTAAGAGGCTGAACTTAAACTAAAGTTATCGTGAAAGGAAGAATGAAATCGGGGACTAAATGAAGGAACCGTGTATGGACAGGATTCATTCGTGAGCATACATAATACTTTTGGATGGTCTCCTGAGACAGGTTGCGCGGCAATTTTGCTGCCTGTATTCAAATATATTTAATAGCCCTCATTGCATTTCTAATCGTGTTGCTCATAAGGGAATTTCTACCCTGAGATACAACAGAGAGGCACAACAGGCATAAGGAATAAATATTGGCAAAACAAAGAGTAAAATATTTTACCTGCAACACTGGCCTTCACCTTTGACAAAAGCAAAACAAACAACAACAAAACACTGAATATGGCCAGGAGTTTCCTTAGGATCCAAGAAAATGCTAATCGCTTGGCTGCCAGGTTTTCCAATATTTCTTTTTACTTTTTTGTTCATTTCCCTTTCTCAAGCAAAATAAGAAATAGAGAAGCCACAACTACATAAAAAGAAAGGTTTTTCATTTATTTATTTATTTATTTTTATTTTATTGCCACATATTGATGGACAGGAGTGAGCAATGTGAGACCAGGTAAGCAAGGTATTGTGACAGGATGCTGATTTTAGATTATCAAGAAATCAAGAGCAACCTCTTTCACGTCCCTTCCCACTGTGGAGCGTTGCTGTCTTCTTAATAAATTCTACTTTCAAAAATAAAAACAGGATAGTTTGAATCACAAGTACACGCATGAAAAAAAAAGAAAAAAGATAGTTTGGATCTACACTCAGATTTGCCCAGATCTATGAAAATTAACAAATTGTAGAGGAAGGATCGAGATTTCATGACTCATCATGATTGAGCCATGACATGAAATTACTTTGTTGAACATGTTGTATTTTCAGGCATGTCTTTCTTACAAAATGGTGAGTTTGTGGCTCATGGGCTTCTGAAATCTTACTGTGAGCGAGAAAATGTATGTTATAAACTTGACAGTACCTCACCCTTTGCAAGCCCTCAACAAATGGCAGCGACCACTGTCATCATGGTGAATGTCTTGACCCAGTGGGGCGCCCTCCAATCCTGACCACAGAGGTGAAACATACCTTAAGCCAAACTACTCTTCCAATATGGTGGCAACACCTGGATATACAAGAAAACAGAGGTTAAAGTTCGAATTTGGAAAACATTTCATATGAGATGAAACTGAAGGAGGAGGTTAACATGATACAAATATGCAGATGGAATAAATGACCTAATGACAGTTTCACTAGGCAGCTTCATTCTCTGAATTTAGATGAATGGTGTAAAAGGGAAGTCTATGAATTTAAAGAAGATGGAATAAGGAAGTAGAGAAAAATAAAGATCTTCTGCAAACAAACCCACTTATGCTCTCTGAAACAATTCAGATCCTCATAGCCCTCACCAGGTAGTTTCTCTGCACTGAAGAACACGCTAGTCTGGCCAGGGACCACTGGGAACTGCAGATTGTAGTGGGTTAATATTTTCATATCTAGTCAAGGTTTCCCTATTGCATTTTCTCTTATACTTGCCACTTCCCTCCCTTCACACACCTTTTGAATGCTTCTAGAAAGGTGGTGCAAAGAAAAAAAATCAAATCCTTGCCTTTGGAAAGTTTCAAAAGTTGAGGTTAGAAACTGTAGTGGTGGTGGTGATGGTTGTATAACTCTACGAATGGACTAATAAAGTTGTTTTTAGAAAGTTACAAAGTTTAGGTCAGGACCCAGGCAGTCCTACAGTCAAACTATATATTCTTCTGATTCAAAAACGGAGAAATCCAAAGTCCAGGACTTGTGATGGTAGAGTTCTAGAGAAAAGGGCTCCCTGGTTTGTCCACCTGCCTGACCACAGGACAACTCTTAGGGAGGTTATATAGAAATTCCTGGGTAGATTTGCAGAACGTGAGAACAGAGAGAAATCTGCCTTCTGCTTTCCTGCAGCCCAAGACTCCAGGGCAGAAAAAGCCTAAGCAGGTGTCCAGGCAGTTGTCCCTGAGGCAGCCTCACTGAGCTTGCAACAGTCCTGAGTAACAGGATATCAGTGGAATGTTTCCCAGGTATCCAAGAGGAGCTCAGACATGGCACAAAAATCTCAGGGACTGGAAGAGACAAGGATTTTATAGCAACGATCTGTGTGAACTAATGACTGAAGACCAGATTACAATAAGGACACCTCAGCAGATAACAACATGGATAAACTGAAAAGAAGAGGAACATATGCCAGTTTCATCCTCACATCTTGGTGCTACACAGTCCTTCCAGACCTTACCAACCATCCCAAGGCAGGTTAAGGAGACCTCGAATTCACTGAGAAGTAAGTTTTTGCCTTTTGTTCAAATAAGGGATCAAATTCAGTTTTAAACAAATGAAGATAGTTACATTGATTGAGACTGAGTTTGCAGGTTGAAATTTTATCTAATATAGAATTATTTTAGAATCAGCACAGGAAATCATGAGTGCCTGAGGTTCTGAGTGTCAGTAAGCTATGGTGAGCTAGTTTTTACAAAAGGTGAGAGAATTTTTCTGCCAACTATGTTTCTTAAGGTAGATCAGCTGGACACTCCAGATTTAGAAGGGAAGAATCAGGAAATTAAAGAGACGTTTACACTTTCTTTTCAATAAATACTATGTCGTTTGAATGACTTTCTCAGTAATTATCTCTCCTTTTCTGAAAGATTATACTACAATGACATCAAGTCATTTCATGGGTTGAGGTATTCTATTAAAGCTTAAATAATCTCTTTAGAATGGCTTTGTATTAGAAAGGAAAAAGTATATTTGAATGTTTATTGTAAGTTTTTTCCATGAGTCATATTACAAACTGCCATTCAATATATCCATATGTGCTCTAGTCTGTCTCCTCTACAAGTCAAGAATTTCTTCTCGGTTCCTTCAGGTGTACTTTTACATCAGAAGTCAATGTTGTCAGAAAACATACATGCTTGGAATCCACGATTAAAAATGAAATCATATCTCTTTTCTGCAATTGCCCTATTTTTCCACTCTCCTCCAAAATCTCTCAAAAGAATGGTTTGTGTACATTGCTCTCCATTTCCTTCCTTTTTATTTATATTTTAATTTTTTGCAAACTGATTTCTGCTCCAAATACTTTCAGTGGAGGGCCACAACTCCTTGTAAACATCACCAGCGACCTCCACCATTCCCAATTCAGTGGAAACTTCTCTATCCTCATATACTAAATCTTGTAGCAGTATTTGTTGTGAGTAAATATTGCCTCCAACTTAATTATCTCTTTTGTTGGTATTTGAGACACCACTTTGATTTTCTGTTTACTTCACTGTCTGCTCCTTCACATTCTCTTTTGTTCATTCCTTCTCCTGTAACTAATCCTAAATAGAACTCGGGGCTCGTATGGGAGGCCCCTTATCTTCTCTAAGTAACCTACTCAGACAGAGAGTTCATCGTTTTCATGGATTTAAATACCACTTGAATTCTGATGACTCCAAAGTGTTTCTCTTTAACCTAGAACTCACTTCCAAGCTTCATACTCACACACAATATTGTTTCTTTAAAGCAGATATCTTACAGACATTTTGTTTTTTTGAGTTGGAGTCTCACTCTGTTGCCCAGACTGTAGTGCAGTGGCCGCTCCCGGCCACCACAGCCTTGACTGCTGGGCTCCGGCAATCCTTCCGCCTCAGCCTTCCAAGCTTAACAAATCCAAAGTAGAATTCCCAATTTCCTCCTCAAACCTGTTCTCCCAACGTAAACCTAGTCTTCTTTTCAGTAAATGGCACCACCAGCCACTCTGTTGCTCAAGTGAGAAATATAGGTGTTATTTTGATTTTGTTGTTTCCTTGTGCCCCATACCCATATATAATAGAAAGTCTTGTCACATCTATCTCCCAACATACTTTAATCAGTTTGTTCACTTTTCTGCATCTCTTCTGCCACCATCTTAGACTAGTCCACCTTAATCTCATTGCATACACTTTTAAGTTTAATTGGTCTTACCTCTTCCATTCTTCCCCATAACTAAGCCATACTCAATACAGCAGCAATGATCATCTTATTAAAATATAAACTTGTCAACCGGGCTCGGTGGCTCAGCCTGTAATCCCGCGCCTTTGGGAGGCTGAGGTGAGTGGATTGCCTGAGCCCGCGGGTTCGAGACCCGCCTGGGCAGCGAGACCTCATCTCTACAATAAATCAAAAAATCAGCCGGGCATGGTAGCACATGCCTGTAATTCCGGCTACTCGGAAGGCTGAGGCGGAAGGATCGCCGGAGCCCAGCAGGTTGAGGCTGCGGTGGCCGGGAGCGGCCACTGCACTCCAGTCTGGGCGACAGAGTGAGACTCCAACTCAAAAAATATATATATATAAACTTGTCTAATGTCAGTCCATGGCTTCAGTGCCTTCTTACTGCTCTCGGAATAAAATTCAAAGCCCTTACCATGGTCTGTGAGCCCTTACCATGGCCAGTGATATCCTGTCCACCTCCCCAGTCTCAACTCATATGACCCTTGCTCGGTATGTGCCAACAACTCTTGTATCCCAGTTTTTTGGGGTTTTGGGTTTTTTAATATACCAAGTCCTCTTCCTGCAAATGCTTCAAATGACTGTTTCTTCTGCCTGGAATGCTCTCATCCTCTGAGCTTCAGACTAAATATCAACTTCTTGGAGATTTCCTTCTCTCTCTATTTAAAGTAGGTCTCTTTATTTTCTATGTTAAGCCCCTATCCCTTAACTTTATAACATTTACTCTAATTGTAACTGTTTTACTTATTTGTCTACTTTTGGGAGCTGTCTTCTTTACCAGAATATAAGCTTAATTTGTATATAAATTAAATCATAAACATGATATTTATTATTATTATAATATTTTGGAGATTAGCACAGGGCTTAGCACATAGTAGGTACTCAAAAATATCTATTTATTGATTTGTATTATCTCTATAGAGGTCAAATTCATATTTGTTTGCATTTGTCTCACAACTTCTCACCATAATCAATAAAAAGGAAAAGTATCTGTTGCCACCGGGGAATACATCTGCCTGTGTGGTCGACCAAGGTGTTATAACTGTGGCCAGGTGTCCAACACCCAGCATTCCCCAGGAGTCTCCCATTTCAATACTACCCTATTTGATTTCTGTGACAGTTAATTTTATGTGTCAATTTGACTGACCCATGGTACCCAGCTATTTGGTCAAACATTATTCTAGATTTTTTGGTGAAAATGCTTTTTGCTTGAGAATAACATTTAAACCAGTAGACTTTAAGTAAAGCAGATTACCTCCCAAAATGTGAGTGGGGCTCATCTGATAAGTCAAGGGCCTTAGTAGAAAAAGACTGACCTCCCATGAAGAAGAGGGAATCCAGCCAGTAGAACGCCTTAGTACTTAGACTGCAGCATCAATTCTTCCCTGCTCTCCGGCCTGATGATCTACACTGCAGATTTTGGACTTGCCAAGCCTCTACACTAGCGTGAGCCAATTTCTTAAAATAAATCTCTCTCTCTTTCTCTCTCTCTCTCCATCACCAACCCATTTTCAATTTGCTTCCCATTTTTAAGAGGACCATAGAAGCCACTAACAAGGCTGAGTCTCATTTTTCCTACTTGAAACATTCACAAAGAATAAGAATAACTGTAATTTGGGTAAATGGAAGGACTCTGTTCTCTGCGGTGGAGGACATTAGTTTCTGTGACCTCAAGGCTCACCCTAGTCACCCGTTTCACCAACTCAAAGGCATCAGATTCTGTAAATGATATTGCAACAGAGAGCTTGGCAATGCAAGTTCTCTGCTCTCCGCTCCTCTATTGACCAGTCTTATTGACTTTGGCCAGGTCAAGAGCTTTTCATTGCTTTAGTTTCCCCATCTGTTTGTGTAGCTTATTTCTCCGATATTTTGAATTCCTTCCATAAGCAGGTGCCCCAGAAGAGCAAGTGTGACTATTGATCTGGTGCTGCATTCACAGAAAGGCTCCGATTAACATGCCTGAACCCATTACCCTGCTTTGTCACACATTAAAAGCCTAGAGATTACCAGAAGTATTTGGTTTGGGTTGTTCTTTGAAAGATATGACTGTACCCACAAATATGCACAGAATACTCATCGAGGACTCTTGAATCACAAAGAAAAGTCCTTCCCTCTTCCCGCCACAATCTTTGATGGCGATGAAGAATGTGTTTACTCAAGTTCACAAAAGAGAACTGGGTTTGCTCTGTTTTAGCAACAGATTAGGATTTTCAAAGAAATACTGGCAATGTAGGTCATTTTTTTTAAAAACAAGCTTTGAAGCGATGCTGAAATCTTATCAGGATGTCAAGATTTTAAAACTCCCACCTGTACATCTCTCCCCCTGGAAGTCTTTTGTGCAACTGCTGCCTCTGCCTTTGTTGATTATGTGTGAACAGAAATGTAGCATACACTCAACTCGAGGCACTAGAAACCACTGCAAGTCATTTCTATCTCCTTGTGGCCTATCAGATAGGCAAATTCCAAGCAAACATGAATTCCTAGGGATATATTATAATATATATGATGTGATTAAATTGTGCTGGCTCACCTGCAATGGATTTGTACTCGCTCACTCTCAGAGCCCCCATTTTTCCCACAGTAATCTTCCCAAAGGGAAAGCCTGCTCACTGGGCTCTTTTTAAAAGGCAAGCAAATCTCAACACTGCAACCATTTAATGCCACAGATGTGATTGTAAAGAGAGCACAACAGAATGAAAATATTGTATTTTCATCATTCATCAGCAGAAGGCTTACACGCAATATACCTGTTGCAGGCGGGTCTGGTGTGTATACTCATTTGTTAAGAAAACACATCACCTTACTTCACGTACAAAACCATGTAAATAAGGTCAAAAGCCAGAAAGAATCTAACTTGTGAAGAAAAGGTCCTCCAGAGAACAAACAATCTGCCGCCTTTTTACTTTTGACTGTCATAGCTTGACTTTTCTAGGTAATTTCTATAAAAACCAACAAACTCTAGTTTTTATAATGACAACTCAGCCCACATTGGCTGCTTACATCTTAGGGCAATGATGGCATACATGATCATATTTTAACTTTGGGGCCTTCTTTGAGTAGAACAGGATTCCTCCTAACCTCTTTGACTATATCCAGCTCAAACTTCAGATAGCATCATCTGCAGGCCCCTGAATTTCAGCATAACCCCCAAACACCCCAAAACCAAAACCGAAGAATGAAATCCAGGGAGTCTCAGACAACAGGACTGGTAGACCCTGACCTCAAGTCACTCCTCTGATCTAACTAATGCTTACATATATTTTCAAAAGGGAAAACTTTGAGCAAGCACGGTGTAAAATTTACTTCCTGGCCCACACTCCAGTACTTCTCTTCCATGCTCCTGGAAAGCTGGAGAAAACCTTTTTAACACATAACACCAAAGAAGAACGTGCTGCAGAAGTGTTATTTTCCCAGCTCAATGTCACAATTATTTAGTGTGTTGAGCACTGTATGTCTTTTAATTTCCTCTAATCCCTACCCATAGTATAATGTGGAATTCCATTTATTCTATTTTTAAAGGGATGAAGTCATCCAGGGTGGAAACTATGCCCTGATTGAAAGTACTGAAGTGCTGCTATGTCTCAGCCTGGGCTCTGGCACACGGAGAAGTATAAATTAAACTCTTCTGCAGACATTTGATCTCTTGCTATGAAAAGGGATATTGTGTTTCCTCTGTTTAACAGTATTCTCTGTCCACTGTGAAAAGAAGCCTGTTTGCTTAAAAAAGTGTGGCATATTTTTTCCACTATGAGTGGCATTGCAAATGAAATCACAGCACGTACCGAATACAGTTCCAATAGTCTATATGAATTGTACATCTGTCAAGAGAAGCCAATGTTGAAATTGTGGTCACTTAATATGAGATGAATAACTTAATAATATGATGACTGATCACAGCCACATCTCTGGATGCTAAGACTGACAGATTTTGTTGAGTGCCCACCTGCAGACAGCGCTGTGCAAAGCAAGTTCAGCAGAAACAGTCGTGCTTTCTAATTCCAGTTCATCTTGCTGCACACCAGAGGCTGCCCATACACAAAGTTAGGACATCACCGTTACTGGTGGGACGTTATTCTGGAAGTGCATGCACACTCTATCCGTTGAGCAGAAGCATTTGCTTTCATTTCTGTCCAGAGATCCTATGTGATTTCTTAAAATCTTAATAATTCTTCGTGGAAGAACAGAAACTCTGAAGAGTCTATGACTGCGTACTAGGAAAATGCCTGCAATAAACCTTCCATTAGTATCTAGCATGCGGTAGGCACTGCGTTGACTGAATGAATAAAGGGCTATTGCCTTTGAAGAAAAACTCCAGCAAAGGTTTTCAAACTCTGTCCTGCCCCTTCTGTGTAGGTGTTTCAGGAGTTACCAAAACAACATTTGCCACATAGCATCAACTTCTTGTTATCCTAATGCCTTGAACTCTCCTCTTCTACCACAGGAGGGATAATGAATTAAGAAGGTGCTGATTTTGCTGATGGTTCTGGTCAAAGCTGGGAAAACCCTGTAGACAACCCTCCCCAGCTTCTACTGAAGCATAGATGATCCTGACTTGTTTCTATATGGGGGTTTTGGGAAAAGTGTTCAGCTGCTACAAAAATAGCTTGAAAACTATTGCTGGAAAGCATATTTTTGTGCCTTAACTTAGCTTCATTTTTTAATGATTTCTATGGAGAGAAGATGTCAATGAGAAAGATTACATAGCAGGTGCCACAGACCCAAATGATAACTTTTATCATCATAAGCAGGCAATAAAGTGTCTTTGGAAGAGACAAAGGATTTATTTTTCTTCACTGAAGTACCAATAACAAATTCATTTCACTTTGTAAGGAAAGGAAAATATTACACGCTTTTTTTTTTCTTGGTCCTCTAACCTAATTGGCAGTACATATTTAGGTAAAATGATCTGGAGAGCCAATAAAAAATTTGGCACAGTTGCTTTTAAAATGCCATCATTCCTTCTACCAAAGTGACTTGCAAAATTATAGAATATGTAATCCCAACTATTTCCTCATTATTTTGATGCTCAGTAAGTCCTATATTATAGTGTTACATTTAAAGCTTAATCACGTATGATGAGTTGAAGAATGCTGTTTTATTCAATTGACTTAATCATTTTTACAATGTGTATCATAATTCCCCAGAAAGCAGGAGCATCTGGAATGCTTGGCAAAAACACATTCCTGGGCCCCAAAAAGACCAAAATTTACAGAAGACATGCCTGATAATCTGCATGCCCAGCAAGCACACAAGATGATTCTTGTCCCCATGCAACAGGTGAAAACAGTGGGAAAGAGGGAAATCGTGTCCAGACTCAATTAATATGCCAATTTCCAATTCTACCCTATATAGAATGATGTTGTAGAGTGATGATTAAATTCGCGAGGTTAGAAACTTGGAGTCCTGGCAAATGTACACAACTGTCCTGCCAACCCACTAGACTAGCTGCAGTGATCAGTTTGAGATTAAAAAAAATTTAAATATTTTAATTCTGAATGAGAGATCAGATATGTAAAGAAAGTATGTTTTTCCAATATATGTAACCGAAAGAGTATTTGTTTTACCCAAATATCCCCTTCCTCTTACTGCATTTTAAGGGAAAAGTAAGTGCCAGAATATGGCAGCTGAGATGGGAGAGGCCAGGTTTTGTTTATCTAGTTTTGCAAACTTTCATTGCATAATTTTCCATTTCCCTGGGGAATGCTTTTGAGTTCCCTTTGAAATTCTAAGGCTACCGCTCTCTCGACCCTAAGGACCTGGAATTATCACATATTATTCTCTTGGAAAACCTTCAATAATACAATGGGTATGTGTCTTTGTGGGTGACAAATGACTTCTCCTAACGAATAATACATTCACTTTCCAAGAAAAGTGAAATATTGAGTGGCTATCTGGTGAATTCAAGCAGTGTAGACAATGAGGTGAAGAAATATGGATCGAAAAAATACATATTACCAGTGTGATGAGATTTACTTTGGGACCCTAACTAGCACAGCTGACCAATTCATCACTTTGGAGTTTGAATTGTGCAGACTGGCCTGTTTTATCTGCCTCTCTAACCTTCAAAATCCTTCAGAAGCACACAGCCTCCTGCAAGATTGAGTTCAAACTACTTACCATGGCACAGGAGGGGCTGTGGGGATCCAGCTGACTCCTTCCTCTTTATCTTCTTTCAGTTCTAACCTGCACTTCATGATTCAACAACAGGAGATTCTTGTGACTTTCTCCAGACTCTAGTATTTCCTAATCTTTGCTGGTCAGGAATTCCTGCCCCAGCCCTTCAGTGTTGAACTCAGTTTAGGAGTCATTTTCTCCAAGAAACCATCCCTCCTTTGTATGCCATCTTTGTCATTGAAATGATCAATGTCACGACATCATCCAAGCTTTAAAATGTGAGCGACAGGATTTAAGGAACAGAGGAGGGCAAGGATATGTTAACCTTTATACCCCCAGCACAGTATAGAACCTGGCCCAGGAAGGGTTCTCAAAAAACGAGTTACTGACTAAGAAAAAATGTCAATCAATCCTGAGAGTGTTTGCAAGTAGTTAAAATGAGGAGGCCAGAGTATGCCTGCCAATGCTGCTTTTCTGTTGTCTGACGTCCTTCAAAAATGACCACCATCATTTTTTTTTTTTTTTTTTTACAGCCTTGGGAAGAAGGCCAGTAGTACAAAAAACACTACTCATTTTTGATGGAATATATTTGTTTGGTATGCAGCGTGATTCTTTTTTTGCCTGTTACTGTACATTTAAAAAATTAGTTGCACCTTTTCCTTTTAGAGGTACTTAGTAACCATGTTGTTTCAGATACAAAGGCCTATAGAGCATTGCCCACTGCCCTGTGAATGGGGCCTTTGTTCTCAGGGCTGTTTTGGTAGGAAATGGTTGCTATTTAGGTCTCCAAGAGGGAATATAAACTATGCTCACCTAATCAAACAGACCAGTAAATACAGCAGTTAATCTGACAACTTCAAATTCCTGAGTTGCATTCTGAGAAACAATTTAACACCAACAATCATTTAAAGTCTATGTAAATCATAAGCCTTTGGTTACTAAGAGGTTTATTGTATTTTATTTCATTTCAGTTTATTAATTACTGCAAATGCCCGGTTCTAAGTCATATTTCAGCATGGAGACTTCTTGTTGGGGGAAAAGAAATAACATTGGAAAGTACAGTATTAATGCTCAAAAATAAAACATGTTATCCAGATGTCAAAGAGGGAGGGAAACAGTGTGGGTGAATAAATGAAAGCAAAAGATGACCCTATTCTATTGGTATGCTATGAAATAAGAATTGATGCTGGCATGGAGAAACCCAAGTGCAGGTCTGCAGTGTCCATTGTCTGCATCCCTTCAGATAGTTACTTCCAACTAATCTGCCCTGTGGCAATGGAATGAAAAAGCAGTACCTGTTTGTTCAAGATATTAACATTTTACCATGCCCTCCCCACGTCACCTTGAAGGTTCAGTCACCACTGGAGGAACAAAAGCACTGAAACAACACACATGTGTGAAAAAAAAATCCACCTAGTTCTTAAATGCAATATGTAATGATACTTTAAACCCAAACAACGACAGCAAAAAGATCTTTTTGTTTGAGTTGTGAGATATAAATATCACCATTTAGTTCCTACCTGTTCTCTAACAATTGCAATAGCCTCTTAAAACTTTGTCCTTGCAGTCTTTCAGCGAGCGGGGTCCAATATGCACACAACGTATATTAAAAGCACTATCTGAACTATTCCTTCCCTTTTGAAGAAAAAAAAAACCTAGTGTTTCTCGTTTTTAAATGAGCCATTGTCACTTCTGGTTGAATGTTTATTTTACTGTCTCCTGCACAGCAGAAGGCATTTTACCTATAAAGAGTGATTATAGAGTACGGGGACAATTTGAATACTCTAATCAATGCTAGTTAAAGTAGGAATAAATAAACTTTTATGGCACCAGGGTTCCTACCCTTCATGGAAATTATTGTTAATTTATTGAATCAATAATCTTAAAACAATAAATTACGATGCCCTTTGTTTTATTAAGCCCTCTCACGGTGTGTTAAAAAGCAAGGGTTTTATAAATATTGCAACAGGCTTGAGAGGAGGTTGTTTTAACCAAGTCTTTGTATGTGGTCCGTTATGCAAGAGATTAGACTGTAAAAGTTAAAAGTATGTGTGTGGGTGGGGGGGTGGGCTTGAACATGAGCAGACACTAAAATAATAATAATGGTAATAATAATAATCCCTTTACTGCTTAAAGTGGCTAAGCACGGAATTTGAATTCTTTTTCTCATTAACCCTGTCACTGCAGGGAGTGGTTTGGTTTTACTCTTCAGTTGTTTGAGAATTACTACTAATTAAGAGCATGATTGTTACAAATAAGGGAGAAAGATTTTTTTTTTTTTTTTTTAGCTGATACAGACTGGAGTCTGACTGTCCAGAAGGAATAGTTGTTCTTAATGTTTTTCTCCTATTCATGTTCTCAGGTTTAATCTGTTTTCTATCAAAACCCTTAGGAAAAACACAACTCCCAGACTCATTTCATATTTTGAACCTCCTGCTTTCCCGACCTCACCAGGATAAGATAAAGTGTCTAAAACAGTGTCTGGTACAGGGTTGACTCTAAACAAATTACAATGTGCCCTCTCTGGGGCCATCCTGGTGGTGGTCCTCTACCCCTCTCACAAGTTTAGCAGGTCATGAGAATTGTATCCTTGAAATCTTTATTAGTTTTCTCATTATGTTTTTACCTTTCATAGCTATCAAAGTATCTTTGGGGTACCTATTCATCCTGTTACAAAACTGTACCCAAATGTAAACTCTCTGGCTTTAAAAAATAAAATATAACGGGGAAAAGTGCACATTTGGGGTAATATCTGCAGATGAGACATTACCGTTGAAACGATGTCCCAGAAGCACCTAATATCCAAAGCTTTCTGTATAGATTAAGCTCCTCTAATGGCCCTACAGCTACTATATACAATTATCTGCTCACTAACAGCATCCCTTAAAACAGACGAAAGGGATCTTTGAAGCCAAGCTCTGCATACCTTAATTACGGAACCAATTTGGGACACTATTTGTTCCAACATTTTTTAAAGGCCTTCCCTAGATTATAAGAACACATCCTATCAGGATTATTTTTTGTGCCTGGAGACCACAGTTGTGAACGCAGGTCGTTGGGATGGTCCCCCAGAGTGCCGGCATTGGCCACAGCATTCTACTGGGCATTTTACAGTTTTTGTTACTGGACTGCCCTAAAACCAAAAATATTATTCTCTGAAGCTGAACTTACGATAGAAGTTCACCCTCCTTGAGCTCTAACTCTGGCTATGAAACTGTAATGATTTAGCACCTGAAGGTTCCAGCAAGGAAACTAGAAGCTGACAATTTATAGAATTCCCATCCATCACTGATACTGTGCTTTGATGAACTCCCACTGAGTTCAGTAAAATTCCAAAAACTCTTCCTGACATGCTGAAGAGTTCAAGAGATGTCCCCGGACCAAAGGAAGAAAAGGAGACCCACCATGTATTGAACACCTATCATATGCCATGAGTGATGCTAAATTAACCAAATACTCACAGAGCTGAGCCATTGGCAGAGACCCTCAGTCTGAGGCACTTGTAAGAGTTTGTTCCAGGCAAAGAAATTCTTGGGCCCATATTAATTTACTGAGAAAGCTCTGGCTAAGTTAAGTATTCTATTTAGATTCTGGAATTTTTCTTCCCCCCTGGGTATTCCCTAAACAGCTCTGGAGTCCTTAGAATCTGGCTGAAAGGAAAGAAGGAACAATATCCTTAATCATCATTACATTCAATTGCTAGACGAGACCAATCAGGAGCCCAGGCCGTCGGTAGCACTAGCTCTAATAAATGTAAAAGGATGGCTACCGTGTATAACTGGCTACTATATGCTAAGTACTATCATGGGATACTGATACATGATTTCATTTAGTTCTCACAAACCCTTTGTGACAGTATTGCAATCTCTATTTTAGAAATGAAGAACAGAGATTCAGAGTGGTTTAGGGATTTGCCCAAGGTAACAGAAGTGACAGATGTCACATCTGGACCTTTCTAACTCCAAAGGTCATCCTTAAGCCAATAGGCCATGCAGACAGACTTCCCTCAAAAATTATTTTGTCACTTCAGCCTGTGTATCTTCAGGGCCTTGGCAACTGTCTTAGAATTACCTCTTCTACTCACGGAAATTAATCCAAACCTTGCCCTCATGGATATTCCACACTCTGAAATTCTCATAAAGAAAGAATCAATACCCATTATGTAGCTACAAGATTCATAGATTTCAGTGAATTCATTCATAAATAGGAAGGTTCAATATTGACTTAACATTAGTGAGTCTATTAATATTAAAGCTGCTTATAGTAATTGGATTATTGCAGCCAGCATTCGTCCTTTAATGCCTGTGCTTGTCTCTTTAGTGCTCAATAAATGGATCCTCTTCTCATGGTAGGCAAGAAACACAAGAAGCCTCAAAAAATGAGAGGAGAGGCTACTATATGAATGGATACAGGTACATAAAAATGGAGACAGGAATCTTTGGGGGATCCAAGAACAGTCATTCATATAGGCACAGAGGTGAAAGCATAGTTTAAAAACAAGAAGGCTCTAAGGCAGTGCAAGAAATTGGTTATTTTGTCACTTCACGTTGTACATGAAGTTCAAGGCTCAGACCTCCCTTCAAGGCAGAGGTCTCCATCCTACCATGAGTGATGCCTGATAGTTAAAACCCTCTCCACGAATTGTCCTTGGTCAAAGGGAGCCACTTTTGTCCAAGGTTATGCACCCTTCTAGGAAGCAGCATACATACAAAGATGAGTCTGTGGCCCTCACCTCACTTAACACACAACCCTGATGAGTCATTTCAACTTGAAAATTCCCAGTAGATCAGATGAGGCTCTGATGCACCAGAGTTTAGTCTCACCTTCTGTTTAATTATGCTTCCTTTTCCCCTGATTTTCCAGAGAACTGTCCCCATTAACCCTCCTGCACACAAATCTCAGTCTCAGAGACTTGTTTCCAGAGAATCTGACCTATGCCTCCTAAAGCATAGAAGTTAATTCACACCTTGCCATAAGTCATGTTCTTGTCATTACCAGCCAAATTTGTCACTTTTGATCAAATGCTTTTTTCTTTACTCTCTCATGACTTCTATTTTGATAGCATCTGCATACACAAATTAATATTATTTGTTAATATTATTTGTTATTATTAGCTTTATTTTCATTTTGCCCCTTCGTGGTTCACCCACCATTGATCTTCTTTAGGTAGGGTTTTTGTGCTAGGCCATCACATGTGTCATTGGCTAATTTTTGGTGTCTAGCTTTTGTCTGTTTATATGGAAGATGGAGATTTAGGGTATAAAACATGGCCATTTCTGCTTAAGAAAAAGCTCAAAGCATCAAAATATCAGTGATACCTAAGAATTCACTCAACAAATATGGGGGTGCCAAAAAATGTACACACATTTTAAGCGATGTTATCTATGTATCACTTTCAAAGTTGAATTAAATTGCAGTAGCGATATGTAGTATGGTGTTCATTCAACTGTGCTTCCTTCATTTTCTTTGACTGTCCTGCCTATCACATGGTGACTCTAGCATTCATTTGATTAATGCGATCTTTTGCGTGAACATCATACTTAAAATGTGTATACATTTTTTGACCCGTATTTGTTGAGCACCCATTAGTCAGGTTCTGCTTTAAGTAAGGACACAGAGCAGTGAGAAAAATGACAAAAACTCTTGCCCTCATGGAGTTTATATTTTAGTGTGGAGGACAGAAAAAATAGATAAATAATTGAAATCCAAAGAGAATAGCAGCAATCTCAGTAAACTTATACCTTTTTCTCTGACAAAACTTTCTTCCAAATCCTCAATCAAAAAGGCAAGACAAACTGACCTTTTACCTTTTTTTTCAACTCATTCTACCCTGGTAGTATTTGTGGACAGAAAAAAGGGCTAGAGAAATAAATAATCCACTTTCTTAATTAAATAAGCTTATGAAGAGAGCAATACAAATCTTAGCCGAGAGAGAATTCTTTTTTTCTGATTCAGACTGTTTTATCTGATCACTTATCATTTTAAACAACGTTTATATAGCATCT
This sequence comes from Cephalopachus bancanus, assembly GCA_027257055.1. Classification (NCBI taxonomy): domain Eukaryota; kingdom Metazoa; phylum Chordata; class Mammalia; order Primates; family Tarsiidae; genus Cephalopachus; species Cephalopachus bancanus. Next base: position 6,183,291 of record JAPVLO010000009.1, on the reverse strand, counting down.
TGTGGTTTAGGAAGCATTTCCACTTAATCATTCATTTAGTCTTTGATTCAACCAATATATATTATTTAGTTATGTGTATCAGGCTTATATATTATCTTCTTATTTCCAAATGCAATCTAAGAGGAGGTAAATATTAGCATACCCATCTACAAGATGAGATTGGTGGGTACCCAGAGGTACAAGTAGAAAAGAAAACCTAGCATTAGAACTCAAGTTTGTTTCTGTATATGTATGTCTGTAGGGCAGGAGTTTACCCATTCAAAGAAAATTTGGAGAGAGATGGCTTACAATAATACATACAATACAGCAAAGTAAAAATATAAATGAATTGAAGGAAGTTTAATAAAGAGACAATAGGAGAAGAATAGAAAGATGAGAACAGATAGCAAATAAGAAAACAGGTATGCACATTAACTATCAAGGTCTTTCATAATTACTAAAGTTGAACATCAGATTTCTTGTGAGCATTGTGGCTGTTGGAGAGAAACACAGAAAAAATAATGATAGTTTTTCAATGAATAAATTGCAAAAATGGAGGAAGAAAGAAGTTGAATTTAATTTAAAGGGAATTAAGAGACCCATCATCCAAATGCAACATGAGTATCCTTTTGAATCTTGACTGAAATTAACCAACTGTTAAAAAATGACATGAAAAAATTGGAGAACTCCTAACAGTGATTTTCTTTAAATATTAGGAAACTGCTAATTATTCTAGGTGTGATAATGGTATTATGTTTATGTTTTTAAAAGAAGCATTATCTTTAAAATACATATTGAGTTATTTACAGTTAAACTGAAAAAAGAAAACCACAATAAATATAAAATTTCTGTTGCCCTCATATTTGCTTTGTGATTTGGGGCCAGTTATCTCACTTTTTTCTCCTCTAAACTGAGGGAAATTCAATATATTAGTCAGAGTTTTTATAAAGATTAAATGAGATGTGCACAGTCAATCCTCACTGTTTGCAGATTCTCTATTTGCACACTTTCCTACTTGCTAAAATTAATTTGTAATCCCCAAATCAACATTTACAGGGTTTTTGTGGTCATTCACAGACATGCACAAAGTGGCAAAAATAAATAAATGAATAAGACACTTCACACATATGTTTCTAGCTGAGGCTAAACTGGGCAATGCTCTGCCTCTTATTTCAGCTCTCAAATTGTAAATAAGTGTCCTCTTCGTGGTCTATTTAATGCCACATTTTGCATTTTTGTTGATAATTTCAGTTTGTAATGCCCCCACATAGTACTGATGGGCTATCTGGTGTTCCTAAGTGCAAGAAGACTGTAATTCGCCTTCTAGAGAAAATCTATGTGTAAGATAAATTTCATTCAGGCGCAAGTTATGTGCTATTAGCTAAGTTTTCAATGTAATGACTCAACAATATATATTAAATAAGATGTCTTTAAACAGAAACATACATAAATCAAAGTTATGTATCAATTAGTTAACAATAATATTGTGACCAGAGGCTCAAAGGAACCTAACCTTGTATTTCCCCTAGGAGCAATGGTTCAGTATTTGCTAATGCAGTGTTCACAGTAACTTCATAAAATACAGCTACTGTGAATAACAAGAATTCAATTGTTTAGAAATGGCTTAAGCTAACACTTTCCTTAGAGCAAATATCCTACAAATTTTTACCTCTGCCCTTAAGTGATAGAGAGCAAACCTAAACTGTCTTCTTTAAACTCCTTCTCTAGGCTCTTTATTCTTAAGATAGCTCTCCAGACTGTGAATAAATTGTAGTGTGTGTAAGACACAATTTGATCAAACAGACCTTCATCTGGACATGTTTTCTATCTTTCAGCCAATTTTTGTTTCTCTGGGGTAACCCTGGTTAACAGAAAATGCACTGGTCTTGGAATCTGAGAGCCTGGGTCAGGTTTCTGATCTTTTTATGAGTTGTGTAATCCACAGTCATATCTCAAGCCCCAAGGAATTCTCAGCAATAAAAGAAAATAAAATAAGACTCCTATTTCTATAGTAGGAGCTAAAACAGAGAGATTAATATAATCTGGAGAAACTAAGGGAAGGCTTAAGGGAACAGATGAAAAACAAGTTTGAAGCTACTTTCTCTTCTGGCTCCATGGAGTGCTGCCTGTTCCCACCATCCCTGGAGAACTCCTAGGCAAGTTGCATATCTCCCACTCTGACTTCCAAATACAGTTTATTTCTGGGCTTCTAAATGGGCATGCCAGGACTACCCGACACCATAGGATAAACATGTTTCCTGGCACAGCAATCTTATTAGAATGTTCATTAAGGTAAATATACTAAAATAAAATGTATTCAGCCATGGCTCAAAACTTCTACATAGGATGAAGTACATACTTTTGATGTGTCACAGTATTTCCTATCAACTTCCCTCAGATTTTACCTGTAAGAGAAAAGGGCAGTTCTCACACAAGCCAATAGCCCCCCGATCTGAATGTTCACCATAACTCTCAACTTTTTCTTCTCAAGCTCTCTCCCAAAGCTTCAGGTGCTTGCTCAAGCCACATGAGAGGCAAACCCAGAAGAGCAAGAGAGTTAACGCCCCTTGAAGAATCCACAAGTAATGAGGGATAAGTGCCTCAGCTCCGTGTCATTCAGAGGAATAATTCTGAGATGCAATATGCATGGTTCCTCAAAAAGTTGAGCCCCAGTCGCCCACAACAGCTCAGTAATGTAGACTTTATTGGATATCTCTCCTTCCTGTCTCACTCTTCCCACTCTCTCACCTTCCAAATAAACTACCTGTATTCAAGTCCTTTTCTCAGGCTGTGCTTTTGAGCTTGGCAGAGCCATTTGATTGAAAAATGGACCTAACCTGCATTTGCACAGCATTTTATGTAAGACAAAAGAAATCCAATTGTCTGTGTAAAGGCACCAAACTGCCAACAGATATATGATAGACTTGAAAGCATAATTCTCGTGTATTAAGAATAAAAAGACCAGGTGTAGTGGAACACTCCTATAGTCCCAGTTACTTTAGAAGCTGAGGCAGGAGGATCCCTTGAGTCCAGGAGTTCTAGGCTGCAATGAGCTATGACCATACCACCACACTCCTGCCTGAATGCAAGTGAGACTGCATCTCTTTAAAAATAATAAACAAGCCGGGCTCGGTGGCTCAGCCTGTAATCCCGTGCTTTGGGAGGCTGAGGTGAGTGGCTTGCCTGAGTCCACAGGTTCGAGACCTGCCTGGGCAACTGGGTGAGACCTCATATCTACAATAAATCAAAAAAATTAGCCGGGTGTGGTAGTGCGTGCCTGTAGTTCCAGCTACTTGTAAGGCTGAGGTGGAAGGATCGCCGGAGCCCAGCAGGTCGAGGCTGCAGTGGCTGGGAGCATGCCACCACACTCCAGTCTGGGTGTCAGAGTGAGACTGCAACTCAAAAATAAAACAAAAATAAATAAATAAAAATAATAAACATGAAAAGATATTTTTTAAAAAAGTTTCTATTATGTAGCTGCTTTGGCCCATGCATCTGAACTCTAATATATTCTTCTCTCTGATTAAGGTTCCTAAGTGAAAGAAAATAAAAATAATCTTAATAATCACAGACTGTCACTGTCAAGTTTTCTAAAACTTTATTTCAGCAGGTGGGGCTTGGAAAAGGTTTAAGCATGTAGTTCACTTAGTTACCTGACTTACTAGGAACCTCAAGGGAGACCATATTATAAGAGTCTGAGCCAGGCTCAGTGGCTCAGTCTGTAATCCCGTGCCTTTGGGAGGCTGAGGTAAGTGGATTGCCTGAGCCTGCGGGTTCGAGGCCCGCCTGGGCAGCGAGACATCATCTCTACAATAAATCAAAAAATCAGCCGGGCGTGGTAGCGCATGCCTGTAATTCTGGCTACTGGGAAGGCTGAGGCGGAAGGATCGCCAAGCCCAGCAGGTCAAGGCTGCGGTGGCCGGGAGCGGCCACTGCACTCTAGTCTGGGCGAAAGAGTGAGACTCCAACTCAAAAAAAAAAAAAAAAAAAAAGAGTCTGCCCTACTTCTCAAGCAAAAGAAAATGGAAGTCTGATTCAGTAACCTGGATAGCTGTGACTATATGAGTCATATTAACATAAAATTAACTTTCTTTCTTAAACTGAAAAGCTTCTGCACAGCAAAAGAAATAATCAACAGAGTAAAGAGGCAACCTACAGAATGGGAGAAAACATTTCCAAACGATATACTTGACAAAGGACTAACCTCCAGAATCTACAAAGAGCTCAAACAAATCAGCAAGAAAAAAAACAAATAACCCCATTTAAAAATGGGCAAATGACATGAACAGACATGTCTTAAAAAAAGATATACAAATGGCCAACAAACATAAGAAAAAATGCTCAACATCTTTATTTATCAGGGAAAGGCAAATTAAAACCACAATGAAATACCACCAGTCAGAATGACCATTATTTAAAAAATCCAAAAAAACCCAATAGATATTGGACCAGATGCAGTGAAAAGAGAACACTTAAACTGTTGGTGGGAATATAAATTAATACAATCTCTGTGGAAATCTGCATGAAGATTTCTCAAAGGACTGAAAATAGATCCACCATTCAATCCAGCAATCCCACTACTTGTTATCTACCCAAAGGAAGAGAGATCATTACACAAAGAAAAAGCCTATATCCACATGTTTATAGCAGCACAATTCACAATTGCAAAAATGTGGAATCCACCTAAATGTCCATCAACTGACCAGTGAATAATGAAAATGGATAGACAGCTAGATACATACACACACACACACACACACACACACACACACACACACACACACACCGTGGAATACTACTGGGTCATAAGAAAGAACAAAATAGTCTTTTGTAGCAACTTGGATAGAATTGGAGGCCATTATCCTAAGTGAAGTAATGCGGTAATGGAAAACCAAATACTGCATGTTCTCACTTATAAGTGGCAGCCAAGCTAACAATCTGCATATAGAATGGCATACAGGACATTGGAGACTCAGAAGGGGGAGAATGGGAAGAGGGGAGAGGGATGAAAAATTACCTATCAAATACAATGTGCTCTGACAGGAGCAATGGGAATACTTAAAGCCTAGACTTCTTCACTACTGTACAAAAGTCATTTGGCCAAAAATCATTTGTACCCCTTAAGCTATTAAAATACAGAAAATTATATTTTAAAAAACATTAACTTTATTCCAAAGGATCATTTTACCTTGCAAATCTGATTTTTTAAAAAATCTTTATTCACAGGAGTATGTTGCTGCTCTGCTCTGGAAATTTCATGAGCCATTGGTTTAAAAACTACCATCACTTTGTGTAACAACACAAAGGGTACCTAGTCCCAAACCAGGGGAAGCGAGGGCCATTTGGAAGCCCAGACTTCACCTGCCTGCAGCCTATTTGTGTAGTTAATCCTTACTTGTACCCCACATCTCTATAACGAAATAAAATTTTCAAAAATAAAAACTATCATCACAATCAAGACTCTTTCTAATGATAAAAAACACTCATGGTATCCAAACTGGATAAATATATATATATTGAGACTCTCCCTTACTGATCATTTATCCCTGGAAAGATGGGTTTATACCCAATGTTTATACACATTGTTGCTGATATTCCAAGGTGAAACTAAAGAAAAGGGTGAATGACAGGAAACTAGTGACTGATTTTTAACTTTAAAAAAAAAATTAGCTGGGCTCAGTGGCTCAGCCTGTAATCCCGCGCCTTTGGGAGGCTGAGGTGAGTGGATTGCCTGAGCCCGCGCGTTCGAGACCCGTCTGGGCAGCGAGACCTCATCTCTACAACAAATCAAAAAATCAGTTGGGCGTGGTAGCACATGCCTGTAATTCCAGCTACTTGGAAGGCTGAGACGGAAGGATCGCTGGAGCCCAGCAGGTCGAGGCTGCGGTGGCCGGGAGTGGCCACTGCATTCCAGTCTGGGCGACAGAGAGAGACTCCAACTCAAAAAAAAAAAAATTGACCTAAAATTATGTGTATTTACTTGTGTGAATGTGCTATCCACTCTCTTAGCATCTTTTTAGAACGCAATACATTTCCTATAGTCACCATGCTATACAATAGATCTCTTGAACTTATTCCTTCTATCTAACCATGATTTTAAACTTTTAATAATGTGATAGAATTTCAGTTTATACCTATTAAGCTATTCCCTAGAATGCCGTGGTCAGATTGTCTGATTCATCATCTTTCAATTAATCTTATGATCTACATTGCCTAAATTATGGTCTTCTCCAAGTTTTATGAAGCATGCATTAAGTACTGACTTCAGCATGAAGATCTAGGTTGCTTTAGTGTTGCTGAAGTTCAAGAAAGGCCACTCTGTTTGTACAAGACTTCCATCCTCATCTTTTCTGGCTTGGTTTTTGTTTTGTTTGGAGAAGGGTGACAAATAAACAAAACCCTCCATCAAAAGCAATGAGGAAGTAACAGTTTACAATATATTCTTTTAAAAATTTAACATCAGTACTTTTATTCCTTATATGGCCAGCAGTGTATCCAACCCCGCATCTTCTGAATGTGGAAGTCAACATGGTGAAATCACATTGACCTCCTATTGCTGAGGTCAGACAATAAACTAATGGGCCAGTTTATGAGCATATTGTGTGTGCTCTGTGAGTTTGTTGTAAATTAGTGCTAGATTGTTTTTGTCCCCTACTCTTTTAAAATCCAGTCTGAACCCAAATACTGCTATTCAATGACAAGAAAAAGCACAGTTATACTATTGCTGTGCCTTTATCCATTTCTTCTAGTATACACTGATTTCATAAAGTTTCTAAGTAGTGACTCTTCACCAACCCAGGGAATGGAATTGAAATGGTGACATGATAAATTCTACTGAATCACGCCTGTTCTATGCTCTATTAGTTTCACTCCATCTCTAGAAACCATGTGTCTTTGGAATCAACTACAACTGACTGGTCCAGGAAGAATTACATAAATAGTTTTGACTTTACTTTTCCTTCTTTAAAACAAAGGAGAAGAGATCAGAATCTCGGTGTTTATGCAGGAATATGTCATTCATATTGATAGACACCTGAACATGAACACTTTTCTTTGGGAGTGAAATCAGTTTGAAAATGGTCATGTTCCATGTCACTGTTGTAATTTTGCTTCTGGAATTTCTCACTGCCTGCTCGTGGTCATGTGTTAGGGTTTCTTGCAAGCCTACTGATGTGAATTGGTCTGTAGTTTTTACCTTTCACATATCACCATCTGCTAATGCAGTACAGAGTTTTCCAAGGCAATCCACTGAGGGAGCACTGAGGGTGTACAGTCCTAGGAACAATGACAGATTGTGTGGCATAAATTTAACACAGAATTCAGTAAGAAGCATATTCTAATGTAACATATTCATTGATTCATTCATTGCCAAAATATTTCCAAACTGCCTATTTTGTGATCCCCACTATGCAAGCCCTGGGAATTCAAAGTAACGAAGATAGCTTACTCTATAAGACTCACAGTCTACTGAGGAAGGCAGGGAAGCAGTTATATTAAGGGAGATAAGGGTTGATATAATGTGTAGAAAAAGCTAGAAATATGAATGATAAATAATAGGACAGTTGTATTTTATAGTTCCATGAAAAAATGAACTTGATTTTCATTGCTTCACATCCACGTGGTCTTCCTTGGAAATACCTTCTCAGTAAATTAAGAGAATTCAATAAGAATTTCTACCTTTTTAGACTCCAATGTCCCAGTGTAGGGAAGACAAGGAAATGATAGATTTTCACTCTTACGGCTACTTGATGGGCCATCCCCGTGGTCAGAATCAACTTTATGGTATAACTCACAGTTCTTATCTCTGCAACTGCACACAGGGCTCTGAATGCTCACATAGGGAATCAAACAGATGATGAGAGCCTCTTTCTAACAGAAATGTTGGAAGGATAAATGTTATTACTTTAGAATTATTCTACTTTTTCAGCAAGTTCTAAGAAGGACAGAATATAGTCTCCTTGAAAGACCTCATTATGCAGAAAGACAGCAATTGAGAAAAAATAGAAGGGAAGGAAGGTGGGGAAGGAATTAAGGAAGAGAGAGAAGAAGAGAGGGAAAAAGGAAGGAAGAAAGGAAGGCAGGCAAGATAGCTATAGTATTTGGAATAAGAGAAATGTTATTTTCTGCTGCAAAAAAATAACCACAAGTCACACACTTATTAACATAGTAAAAAAAATGTTGGGGTGGGGGAGCTAGCCCACAATAATTCCATAAATCTATTTTATCAATTTATAGTCATCTATTATTAAACACAGTGGGTCAAGTCTCACTTTGCCTGTCTCTCTACCCATTAGCAAAAGCTTTGTGTTAATTTTTCTGTGACAAATTCTGGTGTATGAAACCTGCTAACCTCACTGGAAAATAACTGAAACTTTGGAAGGAAAGGCCTAATGACAACCACATAGAATTCTCTCATTTTGGAGAGTTGAGTTCACATGAAATGGTAGAAGTCATTCATAATCACATGAACTCTATTAAGAATTAGGGAGGTGTAAAGACTATCTCTTGAAAGCCCTTTCAGAAGGAAGAATGGCCTATGGTGTCTTGGAACCAGACTCTTGAGTGCTCCTCCCTTCTTAGACAGGCTCTTAAATGATAGCATTTCTTTATTGTAATCTAGCAGGAAAAAAAAAGAGCATTCACATTTCTAAGAAGGGAGACACTAACTCTATTAAAATAAGAGACGGGTTTCCTTTCTTAATACTTGTTGAATGTTTCTTAAGACTTGCAATTTGCTATGACTCTCTTATGTTTGTCACAGTGATTAATTAATACTGTTGATAAACACATCAGATAAGATTTTTCTCCTGGAGGAAAATCACAGAAGAGGAGAATTGTTAGCAAACTATTTTGGAAGATTATTCTGAATCGGAGGCATTCATTGTTGTTGTGCAGAGTTCAATAATAAAATTTAAAATGGTAACAATTTTTTAGGATTTTCTTTAAGTTAATATTTTATTTTGAAGTGTTATCTTTGCTTAGGATAATAATGACATTCAATCATTCATTCAATAAATGTTTTTTGAGGACGCATTATGTTCAAAGTACTATTCTAAGCTCTGGGAAGAAAATGGTGAATAAGACAAAGTCCCTGCAATCCTATATGTCTACATTTCAGCAGAAGACAGATAATCAATGTATAAACAGCCAACTAATTATGTAAGATCATTGCAAATATGTATAAGTGCTAAAGATACAGTAATGGGATAGAGAATGATCGCGTCAGTGGCAAGTGGGGTCCACTTCAGCATGGTCAAAGAAGACCTTTCTAAACTGAGACAAGAATGGTAAAAAAAGGATTACTAAATAGATTCCTAACAGGCCTATCTGCTGGAAGAGTCTGTGCTCACATCAGTCAAAAAGATCCTCTTCAAAACTACATACAAGTATTTTTCCAGATCGTGGCTCTTATCTTGCGGAGAGTTAAATCAAAGTCCTTACAATGGCCGGTGAGGCCCATGTCATCTGGCTCCCTTGGACCCCTTTGACCCTTTTTCTACTTCCCTCCCGCTCACTCACATAGCTCTAGCTATGTGGGCTTTTATACCTTCTTCACCTATTTGCTGGAATGCAGTTCCACAAAAGCAGGGATCTTTGTCTGTTTGGTTCACTCATGTATCCCAATTGCAGTCCTCCGTATCTGTGGGTTCCACACCTACGAATGCAACAACTGCAGATCGAAAATATTCAGGGAAAAAAATTGTGTCTGTACTAAACATGTACAGACTTCTTCTCTTGTCATGATTCCCTAAACAATACAGTGTAACAACTATTTGTATTGTGTTACATTGTATTAAGTATTACAAGTAATCTAGAGATGATTTAAATATTGTACATGGGGGCATGTGTGTGGGTTGTATATATACCCCTGAATTTTGGTATCTATGGGGATCCTGAATCCAATGCCTCATGGATGCCAAGGAGCAATTATATCTGGTACAGGGCCTTGCACGTCGTAGGCATTCATTATATATTTGTTGAATGAATAGACCATGTTTATCTTGCACAAAGTGAATACAAATTTGTCTGCTTTTTACTTAATCTAATTAGTATATAAATTTTTACCAGATCGCACCACAATCTTAATTACTAAAAATAGTTCTCCTTAAATAAATAAAGATATGAGGTGTGAAACTCTATTTCACTATGCATTGCATAGACTTAGCCATTTACTAGCATCTCTCAACTACGGAAAACCACTTCACTGACTGCTACCCTAGTTTAAAGATCCAATCTCCACGTTGAGGAAATACTGCTTTCTTGTTGTTTCAGATTATTGGTTACCACAACTTAAGGGACTAGAAAGAGTTAGGAAATAACCTTAAAATAAGCAATTTACTCCTTCCCAAACAGAATCAGATCTGTTATTGAGTTTCTTTTTGAATCAATGAAAGCTGTCATGAGAGTATTCAGTAGCTTTTAACTCCTTATAAAACAGAAAACTGTTATCTATGAAAACCATAAATACTTCATTTAAAAATGCTTTATGCCTTAACAATTAGATCAAAGCTTTCTCTGGCTTAATCGAGAATCTTTCCATACACTTCAGAGATGATTATAGACACAAGAATGCTTATATAGAGCCATCGTGGAAGAAATAAATAATACACCTTGGATAAATGATAAAATAATGACAAAATGGAGAAAGTAGAAAGTATTGTTTTAAATGAAACAATAAACTACATTTTTTATTTGAAAAAATTATTGTCCTAAAGTCACACAATTACTTTTTTAAACTATACAATCAAAACTGCTAAGTATTGTAGTAGGACTGTTCATGAAAAAAAAAAAGTTAGGGCAGTTTAATGTTTTTTGTTTGTTTTGTTTTGTTTTGTTTTTTAAAGCAGGATTTTTGAGAGGACAGAAAAGCTCCCACAGTGGGAGAGGACCCGAGGGGGTTGCCCTGTTTTGTTTTTTGCCTAGCATTCTTGAACCAAATTAAAAATACAACTATTTTCCCATATTTCCCATCACTCACATATATCTAAGATAAAATCAAATAAATTTATTCTCAGAATATACACTGTTCCTAAGTTCTTTTTCCACAGACCTGTCAGTACTTTGAAATCTAGTTATTAGCCCAACTACTTTCTCCCCTTTCATTCTCCCCTGAGGAAGAAATCAGTAAGGAGATTCCAACCCCTAAGCACAATCTTCCTGACCTCTTCTGTAACCATTTGATCACCCGCAATATTCAAACACAACTGGATGCAGGCAGGCTTCCTTAATCAGGTCTAACCTTGCAAAGCTTGTTCTGCTTTGTTTTAAGGAGCAGATTCTCAATTTTCTACAAAGCTCTAAGAGGTTGTTAGAATTGATGATTGAACGAAACCCAAAACTGATTGCTAAAGAACTAGATGACCCATTTTTGGATTTCTCTAATCTTAATTCACTTCATTTTAGCTCAGTCATGCATACATTTAGTCAACATCTACCTTGCAGGCATGGTACAAGCACTAGATGAAAAAAACATGGCCCTGTTTGTACTAGAATAAGTGCAATAGTGGAAATAGGTACAGGGTACTCTGTGATACAAACAAGGTGTTCTTCCCGGGAGTCAGAGAAAACCTTCTGGACAAAATCATACCTGGGCCAAATTTTCAACAAAAGTGAAGTGTAAGCTATGCAAAACCAGGTGGAAAAGGGCTTCTACATAGTCCATGGATTCATTTTTACCAATTTGGTAGGGGGGAAAAAAAGAAGAAGGGGAAGGGCAATATCCAGTATCTACAAGGAGGCTGGATTATCTATGTGTCTATGTGTCTTTGTTTATTCTTTGTTTGTTTACCTTTGCTGAGTTAACTCGGGATAGAGTCCCATATTGAAAGTGATTGATTTATTTTGCTTCCTGTGACTTAAATGTCTTCATTTAAAAAGTAGTGCCTTGGTCTGAATTTTGAAAATAAAATTAATATACTCTGGATTAAGTCTGAGTAAAATCGTATTTTAATTGGTTTAAAATAATCGGGTTTAAAATAATGAATGACTGTGAGATTTTTTTAAGTATTCAGTTTGAATTTTGTTTACCAGTATAGAAGAAATTCTAACTTTTTTTGCTAAAAAAGGGCCCATATTCCAGTTTCTTTAATCCTTTGTTAGTTTGTCTTTCTAATGCACCCACTGTGCTTGTTTCTATAACATATGGGATTTTATACATTAAAGCAAAGCTGTGTTTGAAAAAAACATAGACGTGCTGATTTTAAATTCCAGTTTTTATTCCATGTATGCTGCACACTGTTATATAAAAAAAGTTACAGATCATTCTATTTTACCCAAATTTCACCCTACAGAAGTCCCTTTATTAAGAAATGAGAGTTAATGAAAAGAAAAGTAGGGCTACTGTTTATATGGCTGCAAATATCACTGGGGAAATATTTCATGTTTACATTTTGCTGAACTATTTATAGTGGGACACATACTACAGTAAAGCCCTCTTTTCTCCGTATAATGGAGATCTTTGTGCCTGAATTCTATATACTTATACAGTTTACATTTTACCCAGTCTGACCACATTTCATGCCACATTACTTTGTCCTCCAAGCCCAGCTATATTAGAGCAACACCTTCTGGCAGAACAGAGACACTGAACATCTAAAGAAATCAAACAGCCTACTGAACAGTCATTAGCAGGGACTGCAGAACAAATGTGTCTATTTAACGAGTCTCTCATATCAATGATAAGGATCTTTTTAACCCCCTTGCTGATTTTTGAAAACCCTACGTTTCAAGAAATTGAGTTTCTCTGAATTGATGGTTCACACCTCTTGCTGGATTGTATCTATATTTGAACTATTTCACATGACATACTCATACGCCATGTAAAAATCTTCTAAAGCAGTTCTTGCCTCAAGTATAGTATCAATGAGTGAACTTTGGAGTCCCTCTGGTGGTCATTTAAGTCAGTTTTAAATGAAATTGAATCTAAGTCCTAAACCTCCAGTCCCTTATCTTTGCATCTCTTCCCAGCCCATTCTCTTACCCCACAACACACACAGTTCCTTATCCTGTTCCTATGAAGAGTATAAATAAATGTGAATAATTTCCATACATTTCTGAAATTTGGCTGTGGGAACATTTTGCACACGATGTCAGATTTACAATGAAATGCTCTCACTTTTTATGACCTTGCTGAAAATTCAAATTATTGCCAGTCCCCTGGTTCTCAACTGGAAATCAACTCTGACTTCTTCCTTAAGTAGATTTTAGAAATTAATTTCAATTGTTAAAGAATATCTCTCTTCATATGCATAGCCCTTAATAACTTATACTTTGTTTTAGTCACATGATTTTGTATCTTTAAACTTTTGTTTAATTTTGGTAATTCAATAACCCAAGTATAAAATAGTTGTGCTCAGAATAAACAGTGATGTGGGGTGGTTCTCTTGATTCATCATAGCTCACTGCAGCCACAAACTCCTAGGCTCAATCTATCCTCCCATCTCAGTCACCCAAGGAGCTGGAAGTACAGATATGTTCTGCCATGCATGGCTTCTTTTCTTTTTTTAAAAGAAATGGAATCTTGCTACATGCCCAGGCTAGTCTCCAACTCCTGGCTCAAATGATCCTTCTGCCTTAGCCTCTCAAAGCACTGGGACTTCAAGCATGACCCTCTGTGCCCTGTCAGTTCCTTCTTTTAACCTAAATACAAGTGAAGAGCTTCTGGGACTAGCCCTTGGGTGGTGGATGAGGCTTTCAGATAAGGTCTTGAATTGTGCTTAGAAGAGATTATTTACCTAGACAGAAATGAGATGTTGTCTTGACTTTATGTGTTGTCCCCTTGACATTCCTGTCATTATCTAAGATAGTTTCTAGTCTATATTTTCAGGATTTCAGAGCATTCCATGTTCAGTTTCCAAGAGAGAGAGAGAGAGAGAGAGAGAGAGTGTTGGGGTGTGTGTGTGTGTGTGTGTCTTCCTGGATGTATGCATATTGCCTGCCTTCATTCTCAGCCGAAAGATGATCATCATTACACTGGAGACAGAGAAGGGGAGCAGGGGGTAGAGGGACAAAAAAATCACCTATTGGGTACAATGTGCACAGGTGGGAGTGGTGGGTACACTTAAAACCCAGCCTTCTTTTCCACTCTACAATACAACTGTGTAACCAAAAATTATTTTGTACCCCCTAAATCTATTGAAATAAAAGAAAAAGAAGCCGGGCTCGGTGACTCAGCCTGTAATCCCGCGCCTGTGGGAGGCTGAGGTGAGTGAATTGCCTGAGCCTGCGGGTTTAAGACCCACCTGGGCAGCGAGACCTCATCTCTACAATAAATCAAAAAATCAGCCAGGCGTGGTAGCGCGCGCCTGTAGTTCCAGCTACGTGGAAGGCTGAGGCAGAAGGATCGCCAGAGCCCAGCAGGTCGAGGCTGCGGTGGCCGGGAGCGGCCACTGCACTCCAGCCTGGGCGACGGAGTGACTCCAATTCGAAAAAAAAAAAGAAAAAGGGAGAAAGAGTGTTTGCTTTTATTTAGAAAATGAGTATATTTAATGTATTGTTTAGAAAAGGAAAGGAATAAAGGTAGTGATTGTGTTTATATTGAGATCAGGTGCCCCTAAATTTTCCAAACACATAGTTCTCTGGAAGCCCAGAGTGCATCATCTTTTCTTCTTATTATAGTGGCTTTACATGAGTATCAAAATGTTATATTACACACTAGTCATCATACCCACAATATCCAGTCAATTACCCATTTTATTAAATTAGATGAAAAGAATTGAATGTAGAACTGTGGTTGAAAAGAACATCACCAGCCGGGCTCGGTGGCTCAGCCTGTAATCCCGCGCCTTTGGGAGGCTGAGGTGAGTGGATTGCCTGAGCCCGAGGGTTCAAGACCCGCCTGGGCAGCAAGACCTCATCTCTACAATAAATCAAAAATCAGCCGGGCATGGTAGCGCGTGCCTATAATTCCGGCTACTCGGAAGACTGAGGCGGAAGGATCACCGGAGTCCAGCAGGTCGAGGCTGGGTGGCCAGAAGCAGCCACTGCACTCCAGTCTGGGCGACAGAGTGAGACTCCAACTCAAAAAAAAAAAAAAAGTGAAACAACCAAATATAAAAATCTACACATACACATACCTTATACTATTTTTTAACAGCCAAAAAACCATCAAACAGATATCCTCCTTGTCCTCCAGGAGCTAAATATAAGTAATGTTGCATTTGTTGAAAGATAGTTCTAATAAGAAAATATATTGTGACTGATTTTCAAGAAAAAAACCACGAATTACCATCTTTTGCTGCTTTTTCTTAAGTGTTGCACCACCACTGATGAAAACTAAAACAACAGCATTTCTTCTTTTGCAGACATCTTTACCCAGTAGTTTCTAATCTCAAATTCACTTTCATATGCTGTGTGGCTTCAGGGCATTCAGTGTTTGTGAAGGGGAGTTGAAGTTCACATTTTACTATTTTAAAGAGATGTAAGCAATTCAATATTGCAAACAGAAAATAGGTTTCACTGTTCTTGGGATTTTTAATAAGCAGTTACGTTTAAATTCTAGCAAACACATCAACTTCTTGTCATTCGTCACAACTCTGATGCAGGTTTTCTGAATCTGTAACAATGTGATTTGTAGACTCTCATGAATAAATGTTTCAACTGTTGTCATATGGTCCTAATTATTTTAAATTAGAGAAGCTGACTGACAACACTAGAAACATGGATGCTTAGCACCATCATTTGTTCAAGAACAAAACAACTGTATGGTAAATAAAGGGGAAAGTCATCCCCCGGGTAGGACTTTCAGAGAGGGTATGTATTAGTTTTCTATTGCTGCTGTAACAAAGTATCAGAAACTGAAAGAACACAAATTTACTAACTTCAGGGTCTGTATGTTAGGGGTCTGCAGTGGGTCTCCCTGAGCTACAATCAAGGTGTCAGCAAGGCAGCATCCCTTCCTAGGGTATAATCTGTTTTCTTGCATTGTTTAGTCGAAAGAGGCCACCCACATTCCTTGGCTCATAGTCCTCTTCCTTCATTTTCAAAGCCAGCCATATCGCATCGCTCTGACTGCTTACTCATAGTCGTTTTGCCCTCAGATTCTGACCTTAGCTAAGAAAGGTTCTCTGCTTTTAAGGATTTATGTGATTAAGTTGAGCCCATCTACAAAACCTATCCAGGATTTTCTCCCTATCCCAAGATCCTTAATCTTAATGACATCTGCATAGTCCCTTTGTCCATGTAATATAACATATTCACAAGTTCCAGGAATTAAGACAGACATCTTTGGGGGACCATTATTCTGCCTACCACAGGATATGAGAGTTATCATTAACTAAAAACCTTATTCTTTTTTTTTTAATATGTGGGGTACAATTCAGGTTTAGGTACACAAATGTTCAGTATGCGGGTACCCTTGTTGATGAGGTGTGCCCCCCTCCCCTGGCAGTTTCCCACTTCTGCCAATCCTGCCCCTGCCCTCCTCTGGCAGTTTCCCACTACTGCCAATCCCTTTCTTACAGTATTATGATAGTTCAAGGTCCGCTTATGAGTGAAAACATGTGATACTCGGTTCTTTGTTTCTGTGATAGATCACTCAGTATTATAGATTCTAAGTCCATCCAAGTTGCTGTGAAGTTCATAATTTTGTCCTTATTTATGGCTGCATAGTATTCCAACATGTATACGTACCACATTTTAAGAACCTTATTCTACTATACAAAATTTGATTCCTTGACTTTTGTTGAAGTCAGTATGTGTGTAGTGGTATATTATCAATTATGTCAGGGACAGGGAAGACTTGTCAGTTCTGTAATTTAGTTCTTATGAACTCAGAAAATAAATGATTTGTTAATTTTCTGTCACTAATGCATATTGGTGACTATTCTTAAAATGTCGATCTCTTAAAAGCCTCACTACTAAATTCAGTTCTCCTTAGGGGATGGGCCTGTCCTTATTTCATCTAACACCCAACCTCTACCCCTCATCCTGTCCCACCAGTATGCATGCTCTCACAGCCCCTCCCCACCCCCCCCCACACGTACACACACATCTATACATATTCACACACTCAATAAAAATTATTATTTTCTAACGTTTAATTTCTCTTCTACTGAAGGGTTCAGCTTTCAGTGTCTCTCTTAGAACATCTAGATAGTGTTTCCACATTATTTACATTTAAATGTCATTTGTGATTAGTTTATTCTCATTTCTTTTGTACAGTAATGTTATTTATATGTTAGTGCTAGACAACTTTGATGATCAGTGCTCGGTATCCAGTTTTATTACATTTATAACAGTAATACAGATATGCAAACTGCCGGACTCTCAGGATGTTGCTGGCATTTCATGACTAATCAAGAAGTACAGGAAAAGGATGGGTGCTAGAGAAATGCCCAACAGGCTGGCTCCATATTAAACCCATTTTCTCTTCTGACCAAGGGACCATGGTGACACTTGAAAGGAAAGGCAATTTTTGGCTGACAGTGTTTTCCAGAGTCCTCACCGATTCCTGTGCCTAACACTTTAAAATTTTAAAATTCCTGGGAGAGAGGAATCTCTAGAGAATAATTTTCCCCAGTCACATTCACTTTGGGATGCATTTAATGTTCTCACTAAAGAATGGGAAGAGTGGACAGCATCTTTTTATAATTTTTCAAATTTGGTAACAAAATAAAGTGCTGAGTTTCTTAAAGGACTCGAAAATGAATGTCAGCTGTTCAAAGTCTATCTCAACTTCTCTCTCAAAATAATAACCGAATGTGTACAAATATTATAATTTATAAGCCAGGTTCACAACTATGTAACTCGATGATAATGCCAACCCTGTGGGACAGACATGCTTTTACAGTTGAAGAAACTATGTTCATAGCTAATTGACTAGAGTTCTGAAAGAAAACACTTGTTGATAAGGATATGGAAAAATAGTCACTATTTCATAGTGTCGGTTAAAAATTAATCCAGCTCTTCAGAAGGGCAGTATCAAAATGCTAAAACATGTCTTAAAGTAAGTCTTTGACTCAGATTTTCCACTTTAAATAACACAATGGGGGGAATCCAAAACAAAAAACAACCAGAATTATCTTTTGGAGGGCGGACCCTTTGTAGCACAGACTTTTACCACTAGGAAAGTATTCTAGGAATCCACTGGTTTTTATCTGGAGCTTTTGAGAAGGTTGCATCACAATTTGCAGAAGAAACATCCTGAGTTGGGTAAACAGGTGACTTGTTCTTCCACCAGGACAGCGCACCTGCCCACACCATGCTGAGTGTTCAGCAGTTTTTGACCAAAAACTGCATGACCTCCATGCCCTACCCTCCCTCGTCACCTAATCTCGCCCAGAGTGGCTTTTTTTGTTTGTTTCTCTGGATGAAAAAAGTCCTAAAAGGGAAACGTTTTACTCGTGTGGAAGAGGTAAAACAAAAAATGTCAGAAGAACTAACAGGCATCAAAACTGACAAGTTCAAAAACTGTTTTGTGCAGTGGAAAAAGTGTCTTGATAGATGTACTTGTATTGCATCAAACAAAGATGGTAACTGAAATTTAAACATGTAAGAATAAATACACCATTTTTTATAAATAAATTTCAGGTTTTGGAGGCCCCTCTTTTAATATTCTAAGGAAAGTTTTAAGAATATGAACAAAAATTGAAATAAAGTAGCTTTCATCTCAGTTATAATAGTAATAAATGGGAAATAACCTATGGCAGAAACTACTGGTAGTCAGCAAAATCTATTTCCCTTGCCTTCCAGATACACCATAGGGCTACATCTCCCAGCTTCTTCTGCTGTTGTAGATGATTATGGGGTTATTTTCTGGATTACAGAATGTGGGCAGAAGTCATACAAACAACGTCAAGTCCTAGTCCATAAATAATTCCTGCTGAGTGATCCTTCATGCTGCCTTGGCCCTATGTTGGTGAGATACAGAAAATACAATCAAGATATCCAAAGCTTCAGATGATGACAAAACTAGTTGAGAAGACCCTGGGTCCTTTCCCGGAATGACCATATGGAGAGCTATCCCTGAGCAGGAACATACATATTATGCTGTGCGTGAGCAAGAGATAAACTTTTACTGGATGAAAAGACTGAGATGTTACCGCAGATAAAGTGAACCCTAATACAAAATTTAAATGTCCAATGACAGACAAATTAGCCAAATAAACTTAAGTGAATTTCTTGTAACAGAGACCATCTTTGAATGAGTTATTGATCACAATCTGGGCAATAGCCAAACCAAAAGAGAGATAAAAGCTTGTATTTCCATTCTGCTTTATTATCATCACTCTTAATCTCAGGCTATTAGGAGAATGTGCTACTACTCACTCATTGCAAACTTTGTGTGGCAGCGGGTGTGGGGTGGGTAGGTGATTGGGGTTGCTCTTCTTTACATCTCTGTTTTGTTGACACTGTAAGAAGTAGTAAAAAAGGGAGAAGAGAATTCACCTATAATTAAATCTTTTAAAAATAAAATGACACATTCTGATTGGTAATTTGCCATGGGATCGTAGAACTGGAGAGTTAAAATGAATTAAGGGTTGGTTAAGCCAATCACTCAAATGGCTTGAATTCCAGCCACATCATTCAATTAAAGAATCATCCATCTTTTCTTGAACACCTTCAATTGTGGTCACTCGAAAAACACAGAAGAAAAAGCAGATTGGGTTTTTGTGTCTCTCTGTTTTGCAGAGCGAATAACAAAAATAGGAAGAGGACAGCAGGCAGGCAGACAAGTTAACATTTACTGAATGCCCACTGACTAGGACCTACGTATAGCACATCCATACATGTTATTTCATTTAATCTTCACTTGATGCTGCAGGGTTGATGTGTCCATTTTTAGAAGACTGAAGCTCAGAGAACTAAAATGTATAGATCTGCCAAGTTCCTGTATCTGCCACAGTAACAGAGGCAGTGCTGACCCTATCATAGTGTGCCATCTCCCAAACCTGGAAAGAAGGTAATAGGAAAAGACAGAGGATCAAAGACATTTGGATAATGATGGTGAGTTCGTATTTGGAGTCTATTACACTGGAGGACTGGGAAAAACAGCATCATGGCAGGACTTGGCTTCTAAAATTGACTGCTGAGGTTGGTATCTAACAGTACAACCTTGTGACTGTTTCTCTAGGCCTCAACCTCCTTATCTGCACAATGGAATAATACATGATAGCTATATTGTACAGTCATATCGAAGATGGTTTGAGATGATGCACAGAAAGAACTTTGCACAAAGCTTCACAGAACATGAGTAAAAGGCATAGGGTTTTGTGCACAAAGAAGGGGAGCATGGTTGCCCAAGCTGAGAAGTTAAAACACTTCAGGGTGCTTGTAATTTTCTCAGAGACATATTAATAGATATGAAAGTGATATAAGTACATATAATACATATCAAAGCATAGTTTTAAAATAGAATCCAGTGAGTCTCATAATGGGCAGAGCGTCAGTCTCATAATCTAAAATAGTACACATTTTATTTCGTGTTGTTTCCACCAGGCAAAAATTCTGAAACCTCCTGTGTTTTCTATGTGAATGTGATATTATGTGTGTGCTCTGAATTATACCTCAAGGCATCATTACAAATTTGTGCTTAGGCAATAGGAAAATCATGGAACCAACCTAAGTGCCTACAAACAATCGACTGGATAAAGAAAATGTGGTATATATACACCATGGGCTACTACACAGCCATAAAAAAGAATGAAATCATGTCCTTTGCAGCAACATGGATGGAGCTGAAGATCATCATCCTAAGTGAATGGACTCAGAAATGGAAAACAAATACTGCGTTTTCTCACTTACATGCAGGAGCTAAATGGCCACAAATATGGAAATAATAGACACTGGGGACCCCAATAAGGAGGGAGGCAAGGAGGGGAATTCGAATTCAGAAATTACTTATTGAGTACATTGTTCACTGTCTGGAGAATGGGCTACCTGAGACCGATCACCACTACTACAATATATCCATGAAACAAACATGCACATGTACCCCCTGAATCTAAAATGAAGATGGAGGGGAAAGAAAGAAAAATCTGTGCTTAGGATTGTCTACTCTCATTCCCTGGACATTCCCTAGTAAGTTCCCCAAGCTAACAACATGAATTCTTAGGTTACAGTCTGTAATCATTAAAAGCAGGGGCAAAAAAACCTGATACTTCCACTAAAAGGCAGAAACTGTTATATTAGCACAATGATTGCAGCTTCTAAATACACCTATTCAGATTTCAAAAATTATATTAAGCAAATTAAGTACTCCTTTTTTCACAAAACATGTCAATATAAATGACAAACATAAACAAGGTCATAGAGACGTATAAAAGCTGTTCAACGAAAAACTGGAATATTAAAGAGTGGTCTGTTTAATTGGGGGTATTTCCAGCTCAATTCAAGTTGTCCATGATAATTAGAAAGACATGAAATGCAAAAATTATTTTCACAATGGGAAGAGGTATTCTGGTGAGCTGGAAAAAAAGAATTTGGAACTTGAGGAATTAGATAAGAAAATACCTGAAGTTAAGGGGAACTAACAGATTAGAGAATGGTAGTGGTTAAAAAAAAAAAAAAGCATTGGAACTCTTTTATCAAATAAAACCTAGTGGATCCCAATGTATAAACAAGGTAAAAATGGAGCTCTTTTGCTTGAAAGAAGGTATGTGGGACCTCCTCCATTAAACCTCCCTTCTGCTGACACTGAGTCTGTTCAGACCACAGTTTGGAGAACAGTGCCTACCCAAATACCGAATAATCACCTGGAGATGCTTGATAAGAACGCAGACACCTGGTCCCAACCCCAAGATTCTGATTCAGCAACTCTGATGTGGGACATGGGAATGTTTATCACTGAAATGCCTCCTTCCTAGAGATTGTGATGTACAGTGAGCTTTGGGAAGAGCTAAAAAAAGGCAACCTAGTACAAGCCCTTTCATTAAAGCAGTTGAATAAATACTACATATAATGTGCCTCTTCAGGTATTTAACAAGGCACAGCCATGTTGTAGGTTGATGTGGATGACAAAAGAGATTAATTTGTTGCTCTATTTAGCCTAAGCAGAATAATGGAGGCAGTGGAAAAGGTTTAAGTTAAGTTTTGGATGACCAAAACTTGGCCTGAAGATTGGGCAAAAAGAAAAGAAAATACAAACGCACCCAAAGAGAGCAGTGTGACTACACAGCAGTCACAACAGAGTGGCTAAAAGAGCATGGCCTCCCACATTGGGTTCCTACACTTGAATTCATGCTTTTCATGTAACTGTTTGACCTTGGCTAAATTATTTAGTCACTTAGCCCTGCTTCTCTCTTCTACAAAAAGAGGTAAATAATAGTACTTGGATTGCTAGATTGTTTTGAGAATTGCATGAGTTAAATTGTTATGAGGCACACAAACAGCTCTTAAACTCTCAGCTGACTATGCCTACATGCTAGTCAGAATGTCTGAAGTCGAGTCTCAGCAACTCTACTTACAGCATGAGTGTCTGACCTTTTGGCTTCCCTGGGCCACGTTTAGAAAAGAGGAATTGCCAGGCTGGGTGGCTCAGCCTGTAATCCACGCCTTTGGGAGGTTGAGGTGAGTGGATTGCCTGAGCCCATGGGTTCAAGACCCGCCTGGGCAGCGAGACCTCATCTCTACAATAAGTCAAAAAAAATCAGCCGGGCGTGGTAGCGCATGCCTGTAATTCCGGCTACTTGGAAGGCTGAGGTGGAAGGATCGCCAGAGCCCAGCAGGTAGAGGCTGCGGTGGCCGGAAGCGGCCACTGCAGTCCAGTTTGGGCGACAGAGTGAGACTTCAACTCAAAAAAAAAAAAAAAAAGAGGAATTGTCTTGGGCTGCACATAAATTATATAATATAGTTAGTGTATATACATAAAAAGACTTATTTTTTAATGTTTTATTATAAAATTTAGAAAAATGAGAACTATATAAAACTAGTGGGAAATCTGACCTTGTTTTTGTAAAACTAATCTATCATTATCTGGTTCAATGGAAGTGGTCGCAATTCTTAGTAAGTTCTCAAGGTGCTCATCAGAAATGTTTGTTCGAATTTTGCTCTGTGTGCCTCATAATTGAAAACAGCTGCTCACAAATGTATGTGCTGCCAAAAAACAATGTTATGAATAAGGTGCGATTGTGAACTTCAAAATTGGATCTATGTGTGGGGTCACAAAGAAAATAAACACTAAAAAACACATGTTGTTAGAAGATCTTATGGAGCCACATTATTGACTGTCCTGGGCCAAAGGTGACCCATAGGCCTCAGGTTGGACATGCTTAACTTACAGCTGTAAAACTTTAGATAAGTTTTAATGTCTCAGTGTTTCTGTTTCATCTGTAAAATGGGGATAAATAAATAAAGTAACTATAAAAGTACCCCAAAAAGTACCTAGCACAAAATCCTCCCTCAGTAAATGTTATCGATTCTGCTTTTTGTTTGAAGAATGAAAAAAATAATGAAAACCAAAGATGATTCTGTAGTTTTTTGCTTACGAAGTAGATAAATAAGCGGGCTCGGTGGCTCAGCCTGTAATCCCGCACCTTGGGAGGCTGAGGTGAGTGGATTGCCTGAGCCCGTGGGTTCGAGACCCGCCTGGGCAACTTGATGAGCCCTCATCTATACAATAAATCAAAAAATTAGCTGAGTGTGCTAGCGCGCACCTGTCGTTCCTGCTACTTGGAAGGCTGAGCGGAAGGATCGCCGGAGCCCAGCAGGTCGAGGCTGCGGTGGCCGGGAGCAGCCACAGTACTCTAGTCTGGGCGACAGAGTGAGACTCCAACTCAAAAAAAAAAAAAAAGTAGATAAATAGTAGTATTATAATTCTAGAAGATGAGCAATGTGCCTTTGTTGTGTCAAATATGAGTTGCTGTTGGTGTTGTCAGCTAAAAAGAACTCGGGTCATATTGGACGACAGGGAATGATCTGGCTGGAAATTTTATCATTCAGTTCCTGATTGCTACAGATGCTAAGTGAGCAAGGACTCTCCCCGCAAATCTTTAAAGACCTATAAATAAATCAGAACAAAGTATGGGAATAAACAGGGGAAAACTGCTACATAGTTGAAGGCTTAAAACGCTTTCAAGAACTGGGGCAGCCGCGAAGGCGTGCTGCTTGGGACTCCATTTAAGAATCTGCCATTCAGCTACAAAAAGCACACTTAGCTAACAGTCTCCAGCTCCGACGCCTTCAGGATCATCCTCAGCTTTTTTTTTTTTTGAGTTGGAGTTTCACTCTGTCGCCCAGACTGGAGTGCAGTGGCCGCTCCCGGCCACCGCAGCCTCGACCTGCTGGGCTCTGGGGATCCTTCCGCCTCGGCCTTTCAAGTAGCCGGAATTACAGGCATGCGCTACCATGACCGGCTGATTTTTTGATTTATTGTAGAGATGAGGTCTCGCTTCCCAGGCGGGTCTTGAACCCGCGGCTCCGGCAATCCACTCACCTCAACCTCCCAAAGGCGCGGGATTACAGGCTGAGCCACCGAGACTGGCTTCACCCTCAGCTTTTGAGTCCAGGCCATTCTTTCCTTGAACAACCCTCAGGAAAAGACTGAGCACAACTGGAATACTAGCACTTGACCATTTCTGCCCGATTCAAGGCTCCTCTCATGGAAAATTTTAGCTCCAGAGCACCCTATTGGTCTGGCTGGGACCTTGTCAAACGACATGATGCTCTGAAGCTCTACCCTCCATAAATTACTTCTATTCCTGCGTATGGAAATCTCAGTATCTGCTTCCTGGAAGAGCCATGCATATCCCACAATTTTAAAATAAAAAAATTTAAAAGTTAAAAAAAATGCAGGCTGCCATATAAGGGAGACAGAGGAGCTAAAATGTAATATAAGGCAACACCCTACTGTGTTTGGGGTTCAGCCTTTAAATGTAAATCCGCTGGGCCAGTGCCGGCACAAATAAATGCTGCTTCCTGGCAAAAAAAAAAAAAAAAATTATTTACTTATTTATTTTTGAACTCAGTATAGATACGTATTTTTGACAATCAAGAATTGTATATATTTTAATTATACAAGTTGATGTTTATGTATATGTATGCACATGCATTTAGTGAAATACCACAATCAAGCTAATTAACATATTCACCACTGTTTATGTAAATATTTTTTCATAATCTGTGACTTGATTTCTATTATCTTGCCAGAGCAAGCATTTTTAATTTTAATAAAGTCTATCTTATTAATTCTTTTATGAATCATTCCTTCAGTTTCAGATCTAAAGTTTTTGCCAAACCAAAGTTCTCTAGAATTTCTCCTATATTATCTTCTAGGAATTTTATAGTTTCATTTAAATCCATGACCCAGTTTGAGTTAATTTTTTGAAAGGTATGAGATCTGTTCTTCTTCCTTATTAACAGACAGAAGTTAAGACAGGGGCTGCTCATTAAATTGGGTACTTATAAAACTGAAATAGAACAATTCAATGTGATTCCTTGCCTTCCTCAAAATTTGAATGTGAGAGATTGTCTTGTAGATAATTTCTTATTTCTCCACTAAGGCAGCTACCACAATTGGCACATAAATCTGTACTCTGAAATCTGTTGTAAAATGTCAAGGTAGAAGGTGCCCAGTTTGTGTCTGTAGATATAAAGTAAAATTGATGACCGCAGGGTCCAGACCTCCATTTCAACAGCTGATTCCTATAAATTTTCTCGGGGTGAATTTTGTCGAGAAAATCAGCAGCTTCTTTGAACCTAAGTAGAATAAATAGCCACATGGTGGTAGAAGGAATACATCAGATATATACAAAAAGTAGTCTATTCGTTGAGGTAAGTCAGGATTTAGTTGAGAAAATAGAAGTCACTCTATGCTGTTTCAAAACAGAAAGATCAGTTTACCAGAAGCTTATAATACCCCTGGAAGGGCTGAGAGGGACAAGGTTAGAACTTCCATTTTCAGGACTCGAGGGAGGACAAGGATTACAGGAAAGCATCTAATGGCAATCATCCTGTGGCACCACAGAGGCAACTCCCAGGAGGACCCCCGAAGCCAAAGGAAGTCACAAGGATGCCCTCAGCTGCCACTGAAGAATAACAGCTCTTCCATTCTGCACCTTTCAAGCATCATAGAAAGGTCTATCATTTGGCAGAATCTTAACCCACAAACCTATTAAAAAGAGAATTTTGAGAATTATATTTCCAGAGTTTTGCCTGGCAGGAGGTAAATGTAGAGGGCCAGGGAGGATGCTGAGTTGCCAACAGATCATTGAGGGTACCAGTGTCTGTTGCCCATGTCTTCTGATTGCTCACCCACCCCCATAATGTCAACTTGCCAGCAGCCCATCCAAGGTACCACAGTCTCTTGCCCATACTTCTGACTCATCATCCACACACCATGATACTGAGCTGCCAACAGACCATTCAGGGTACCAGTGTTTGTTGCCAGCATCTTCTGACTGATCATCCACTCACCACGATGCTGAATTGCCAACAGCCCATCCAAGGTACCAGTGTCTGTTGTCCACATCTTCTGACTGCTCACCTGCCCACCATATTCTCTCCTGCTACTGGTTCTTGCCAGGCCATTAGGAGTTCAGCATTTTGCCACAGTCAAATGTTTGCACTTTGCCTACCACAGATGTGAAGGCCACAAAAGTCTGGCAAGAATACAACTGGAAAGCAAGAGATACCACATTGAATTTCATAAGGGTTTACCACCTGATTTCTGTGAAGATGACCTGATTTTTCTTAGGACTCATAGATAAATAATAATTTCCTTGCCTAACTTCCACTACATTATTTAATCTTCTCAGGCAAGAAGTCCATTTTGAGAAAATGTTATAACAACATTGCCTTGGGCCACTTGAAATATGAGTTGATGGTTTCTTGACCATCAGCTGCAATTACTACTAATTTAACTCACTGTCTATACTACCTACCCTGACCCAAAATTTCACAAATACACACCAGAACAATCTTTTTTTTTAAGTAAGACATTGCTATTCCATAAGTGTTTTGTTCGTTGTGTGTGTTTTTTTAGAGACAGGGTCTTGCTATCTTGTCGAGGCTAGATTGCAGTGGCACAATCATAGCATACTGCACATAGCATGCAGCCTCCAACTTTTGGTCTCAAGCAATCCTCCTGCCTCAGCCTCCTCAGTAGCTGGAACTATAAGCATCTGCCACCACTTGACTGCCATAAGGTTTTTAAAGTGAGTCTATGTATATGTATGTATGTATGTATATATGTATGTATGTATGTGTGTATATATATATATATATACGTATATACATATGTGTATATATATATATATATATATATAATATAATATATATATATATATATCTGTCCCTGAGTTCATGTTCTAAAATAAAATGAGCCAGAATCAATTTGACACCCCATCCCTTTTGAAAGAAGACTGGTGTACTTTCTGATACAGAATACTATATACATTTTAGAAATATGTCCAGGAATTCACAAAAACAAGATAAATTTCTACTTAGTTAGTTGGCAATTAAGTCTTCTTAGGAAATGCAAATTTCCCTGCAGATATTTTAGACATAAGTAATGAAACCATAAGAGGGTAAAGTAAGCCATGTCAGTATTAAAAATAATTTCAAATATACTTATGAACCTAAAGGTACAAAATGTCTATGTAACAATTTTCAAGATGGATTTTGGTCTTTTTTCACTAAATATTTCAAAACTAGAAGACTCTTCTAGAAATATATGCCACATGAAGACTGAACACTGAAACTACCCCAAACAAGTTGCAGTATTTTACAAAATGTTTCAAATTGCTACATCTAATTAAAAAGATTTTAATAACAACTTTTAAATGTCTTCAATGTTGCAGAATGAAAAATGAAAGAGAATAAACCTAACTAGAAACCAATTACTGAGAGGGGAATTCAGAGAATATAATTCTTACTTGTGAGCAACAGAGAGTGTATGTTCACTTTTAAATATTTAACAGCACAAGAAAAATTGCAGCATCTTTCAATCAAACTCAACGAATACTGTTCCTTTGCATTAATCATTGCTTGCTTCAAAGGAGATTGGTGATGGCATTTTCTTTGGTCATTGTCCTTGTTTCCATCCCAAAGGTTAAGCATTGTTGAGTCAGTTAAGAGGTGTGATCACAGGCTTTAGAGTTGGCTCTTCTCCCCCTTTTTTTTCCTACAAGTGTAGTGATGTCATGCAAGTGGGTACCTATATCATCAAAATTAAGTTAAAAAATAATTGAATATTGACTTTTGTCAGTAAAATCATTTATATGGCACAGCATTTCAATTTTAAATAATTCCCCATCGATTTCTACATCAACTGGGGCAATGACCATTACATACCAGTGGGGGAAAAAAAAGTGAACGCTTCTTGGTGCAACCAAAGAGGAATACCTAATTTCTTCTTTAACAACAATCAAATAAGCCCTGCTTATCTGCCTTCAGAAATTAATCAATGCTGCTGGTTTTTAGTTGAAATATTTCTCAAACTCCTGCATGATCTAATTATTTATTTTTTAAATTAAACAAAACTAAGGTTATTTGAGGATAGAGATGATGATGACGTATGAGCCCGAGGCTTGTTCAATACATGGTAGGCAAGGGTTACTCAAAAGTGAGTCAAGAAAATAGTCTGAGGCTTAGAAAATGCAGGGAGAGAAGAAAGCTAAAGAGAGAATAATTTCCATCAGTCAACCCCCATATATCTCAAATACTCAGAGTCAGAGACAATGCTTTCTTTTAGAAGTGTTTATCCATACAACTTTACAATCTAGTTTTGGCTACAGGCATTAGTCAAACCTTCTGTACATAGACTCACCCTCCCATTTGGCACAGAAATAAACAGTAATTAGGTTGACACCTAAACATAGCCAAAAAGAAGAAATTAAAGTCCCTTCCCTTCAAAATCCATCAACCACTCTGTTGAACTGTTCTTTCAACACACTTGACCTGCCTCTTTATTGCCCATGCTTCCATTTTTTCCTCTGCCCACCTGGACACCCGTTTGTTCCTTTACATCATCTATTGTGTTCCATGCGGCAGCCTCCTGGGCTTCCTAGTTTATTACTGAGAAGTTCACAGAAGGAACTGCTCTATATTCAGTTCCTTTCTTTCTTAAGTGCTTCTCATTCAAACCTAGAAAGGAGGGAATTCATTTTGACTAATGTGAACTTACATAATTACATTGATAAAACTAGAGGATTTCGGAACTTCTCTGCATGCCCCAAAAGAGGGGAAAAAATACATTTACAATAAACTAGAAGGTCCCCATATTCAACTCGCCAAATACAATCACATCAGTTATCTTCATTCCTATATTTTAGTATTAACAAATATAAGAAATAAGCTCAACAGGTCTTCTAATGTTACTGAGGAGGTCAGAAATCTCTGGGAAGTT
Source organism: Cephalopachus bancanus (assembly GCA_027257055.1). Lineage (NCBI taxonomy): Eukaryota > Metazoa > Chordata > Mammalia > Primates > Tarsiidae > Cephalopachus > Cephalopachus bancanus. Next base: position 6,154,031 of record JAPVLO010000009.1, on the reverse strand, counting down.
AGTTATCCATCCAGAGTCTCCTAAGCAACTGCTATAGGTCTACATAATCTCAGAAGTATTTCCAGATTAATTGTACCCATTTTTAACAAACTAAGGCAATTTTTAACTTCCCCCTGTCTTTATTCCCCATATAAAATCATGACTTTCTTGAGGAAGGACACCATTTTCTGCATAGTAGACTGTAAGGATTCTTAGTCACTCACTATCAAGGACTGGAACTTTAAAGGTAGAAAAAAAGATATCTACTTGGAAGGCTGAGGCGGAAGGATCACTGGAGCCCAGCAGGTCGAGGTTATGGTGGCCAGGAGCATGCCACTGCACTCCAGTCTGAGCTACAGAGTGAGACTCCAACTCTTAAAAAAAGAAAAAAGATATCGAGGGAAGTCACTGATTAGAAGGCATGAAAACACAGCAGGAACAATGTTCTTTTGTATTGTGTAGAAACAAGTCAGACCTCAAAGCTAACTTAAGATAGGAAGGAAAGGTCTACATGGCTTATTAAAGGTAAAAAGTAACTGTGTCTACCGCCAAAAACAAAACCTATTCAAAGTCTGATGTAAAGAATTGATTCTGGCAGCTGAAATCAATGAGGACGTCACTAATCACTGGAGACGAGTTTAGACATTTAGTATAAATGAGGAAGCGTTGGAAAGTGCATGTGATCCAGCTACTCTAGCAATTAAAATTTGTTTTAGAAAAGCCAAAATAAGGACAAGATCAAAGTGAAAATAACAAGGGTTGCTTGGAAAGGCTGCAGAATCAAACATTAATGTAAACTCTTATAGAGGAACATCCAGAAACTACTCTGCTTAAAAGTGGTCATTGTCTTCCCCACGTTAAAGAAAGCAGGTTTCTCCGCTAAAGGACTAATTCTGTCTGAGGACAGATTTTGCTCTTTAGCAGAATAAAATACCTCTTTTACCTTTAAAAACTCCAAAATATTGAGCTGTGAGATAAACTACAGTAGTACTAAACACAGACCTCAGCTTTTAGGAGCTTACATTCAAAATCAAACTAAATTAATTTAGTAAAAGTGACACTGGGGAAAAAACAACCCAACTAATAATACTCGTGTACAACCGTCAAATAGCTGTAACAAACAAAGGCCTCATTAGAGAACAAGCAGTTCAACTAAAGCCAGAAATGGGTCAATATTAAACAGAGCGAAATAAACTGGTTTACATTTTAAAACTATAAATGGTACTCTATTAGGTTCTAGCTATATATCATCTATCTATCTAAATTCTTTTGAGATGGGGTCTCACTGTGTCGCCCAACCTGATGTGCAATGGTGTGACCATAGTTCACTGCAACCTCAAACTCCTGGGTTCAAGAAATCCTCTCCACGTCAACCTCTCAAGTAGCTGGGATCACAGGTATGTGCCACCATGCTCAACTAATTTAATTTTTTTTGGTAGAGATAGGCTCTTCCTACATTGCCTAGGCTGTTCTCAAACTCCTGGTTTCTAGCAATCCTCCTGCTTTGGCCTCCCAAAGTGCTGGGATTATAGATGTGGCCTCTGTAAATACATTTTAATCCAGATATTTAGTTTCTAATTGATACCAGAGAAGATACATGTGTTCAAGTGTGTGTACATAGAAGGCACTCAAATTGAATGCTCTAAATGAGAGGAACTAACAGAAGACTATAGAGTTCTCCTTACTTTCGAATTTCAAAAATAGGGATTGAAAGGGTCATATTTTCCTTGGCATAACTGATGTTGGTACTATCATTTAGAAATGTATGAAAAGATTTTTTGACTTAATGTACTTGTCAGTTCCACCTTATCCATCTCTGAGTAATATTTTATGTCTGTTTATTCATAGACAAAATAATACTTTTATTTATCTGAACATAACTGCCTTCAAGCTTCGGTGGGTTTCAAGGAAAAGTAAACTAACATTTACCAAAGTAGCTTTAAATTTTGTGCCAGAGAAAATTTAAATCTGGGGAAAGCTAATCCAAATGGGACATTTCAAGTTGAGAAGAGTAGTTGAAAAGATAGAACTTACCATTTAAAAATAGATATTAGATTCCATTAGTCTCCTGGGTGTTCTTCTGAACTAACAATGAGATGATCCATAGAATATGATCTCAAAAGAGACCCAGAGATTACTTGATAACAAATGCCTCCTCCCACCTTTTTTTTTTTTTGCAAGTGGGAAAATTTTTAATGACTTAATCATCTGCTAAACAAACATTCCTTCATTCTCAGAGAAAAAAAATCAATTTATGAGACAATATTTTCATTGAGAACAAATGAGAAATAATCCAGAATATATGGGTAAAGTTGTTGAAAGAAACAATACAAACCAAGAAAGAAACTAAATTCAAAGGCCTTGGTTACTTGCATGTGATTTAACTGTTCCGTTTAGTCTATTGGAAATACCCCACATATATTCAGAGTTACTACTGTGGGTAGGTGTGGATATCATAAATATCTGATCTATAAAGCCTATGTTTAAAAACAAATTTTATAACTTTAGGAATAGCAATAGAATACATGCATTTATACTCAGTAAAAATTCCCCACAGAAGATTATTCTCATACTGTTTGAATTCAAAATACCTTCAAAAATTTGTTTTAACATAACAGTTCCAGGAATATCATAAGTATATTCATGCTGGTAACATTTCTGTCCGAAATGATCAAGGAGAGAGGAACCGGATTGACAAAAGCTCTTTATAGAGAAAAGAAAAAAATGCATGTTATTACAATTCTTTGAAACTGAGATAGAGCAATTCTTTACATAAAACATCTAAGCACTATGAATATCTGCAGTAGGTGAAAAGGCATTCCCCCAAACCTTCCTACTTGGAAATGCAGTCATTTGCAAGAACCAGAAAGTGGACAATAAGGAAGTTCCCAAGATACAGATGTTTATGTGAACAAAGTGTTGAACAAATGGGGACGTTAAATGCCTCTGCTAAAGTAAGTGGGAAGGAAGCTGTCGGAAACATACAGGCCATTACAGTGTTGAGCAATAATTACTCATTCATTTTTCTTGCTGGAAATGCATCTGTGGCATTTAAGTTCAAGGAAACCAAATCCTCAACAGAGCCTGTTGCTCCATTTTATATCTGGGTAGCTCATGTTGAGAGAAAGCTGCACATCTTGTATGATTAATTAATTTCTCATTGAGAATGTGTCCTGTAGAGCTGGTGATCCTCTTAGAGAGATACACTTTGTTTGCTTGACCCAAAGCCTTAAAATAATGGGCAAAATAATGGTCCGTTTTGGGTTACTAAACCTCTCTTCTGAAATCTTGAGCAGACATTGAGAGGTGATGGTGATTATAAATCTAAAGTGGTAAGTTGTGTGATATTTCCTTATCAGCCTGTTACAGGCTTGCATGAAGAGTTGGAGGCACTAAGTTTATTTTTCTCACTTTTATAACTATAACACCTGGACTACACCCAACAAAAATGAGGAAGGAAATTCCCTAAACATATTTAATTTCTATCCCATATTCAATTTCTCCAACTTCTGCCTAAGGTCTTGATGGTGATTTTGGTTCCTACCCAGGGTGTGACAGATGCATCCGCATTACTGTTGGGTCATCCCAACATGCTCAGAAATCTTAGGCAATTCCTCCAACACCTTGCCCACACAGCCACTTTAATTGTTCTTAATTTTAAAAATATATATATTTTTTGAGTCAGAGTCTCACTCTGTCACTCTGGCTAGAGTGCAGTGGCATGCTCATGGCCACCACAGCCTTGACCTCCTGGACTCAGGCGATCCTTCCACCTGAGCCTTCAAAGTAGCTGGAGCCACAGGTGCATGCCACTACACCCAGGTAATTTTTTGATTTATGGTAGAGACGAGGTCCTGCCAAGTTGCTCAGGCTGTTCTCGAACCCCTGGGCTCAGGCAGTCCTCTCACATCCACCTCCCAAAGTGCTGGGATTTACAGGCATGAGCCACTGTACCCTGCCAAAAATTTTTATTGAAATAATATAGATTCACATGCAATTGCAAGAAATCATATTGAGAAATCCTAGGCATACTTTGCCTAGTTTCCACCAATGGTAACATTTTGAAAAACTATAATATACTATCACAACTGGGATACTGACATGCTACAACCAACCCACCATCTTCAATTTTCCTAGTTTCACTTTTACTTGGGTATATGTGTGTGTGTATAGTTCTATACCTATATATTCTTTTTTTCTTTTCTTTTCTTTTTTTTTGTTTTTTGTTTTTTGAGTGGCATGATCACAGCTAGTTACAACCTTGACCTCCTGGGCTCAAGCGATCCTCCTACCTCAGCCTCTTCAGTAGCTGGAACTACAGCCACACTCCACCACATCTAGCAAATTTAATTTTTTTGTAGAGATGAGGTCTCTCTTTTTTGCCCAGGTCTCAAACTCTTGGGTTCAAGGATCCTCCTGCCTTGGCCTTCCAAAGTTCTGGGATTATGGGCGTGCCCATCCTTATTCCTATATATTCATTTTAAATAATAATAATTACAGCTAAAATGTATTGAGTGTCTACTATATGCCCGGTACTGTTCTAAGTCCTTTAATGTATCATCTCATTTAATAGTTCCTTAGGTAATATTCTTATCCCCATCTTACAGATGAGAGAAGTTAAATGAGTTGGCGGTGACAGAGCAGTCCTGCTGCAGGAATAATTCACTTTACTGCCACCACTATGCCATACATTTCTCATTACTTCAGAGCATCTATGAAATGTGACACAGCCTTGTGGAGATAGACTGTATATCCAAGGAAATGAGTCTGGGAACACACTTTTAAAATAGCTATAAAAGTCAATGTCTTTTATGGGGGGGAGGTGTATTCTGTATGATAGATGCTATGATAGTAGATACACTACCATTACGCATTTGTTAAAACCCATAAAACTGTATAGCACAAAAAAGTGAATGCTAATATAAATTAAGTCAATAGTGGGCTTCAGTGAATAATAATGTATTGATATTAGTTTACCAATGGTAACAAACATGCCACACCATTGCAATATGTTAATAATAAAGGAATCTGGTGCAGGGGAGGGTGACGGAAATAAATGGGTACTCTCTACCTTCTGCTCAATTTTTCTATAAACCTAAAACAGTTCTAAAAAAAAAAGTCTACTAATTCTAAAAAAATTAAGTCCATGGCTCTTTCAGATGGAGCCAACTAACAAAGATGAAACTAACAAGATGATAATACTTTCATCTTGGAAATCTCCAAACTTTGGTCACTGAGCATTTGTATTTTGCCAGCTGCCTTGTGTTATTTGAAGTGGCAGGAAAATGGTGACAAAAACTCAGGCACTTAGAGAGTGCCCTGGGGATGTGTGTGGCTTTTTTTCTCTCCACATCTTCCCCGGCACCGACCTCAGCAGCTGAGCAGAACCAGGACAGGCAGAGTAAAGTGTCTGTGATTCTCATCCATTCTGGCCCTGTGGAATTTGAACTTATGTTTACTGCATTGTCACTTGAACATTAAATCTTAAATGTCAAAATATTCTTCAAGGCAGAAAAAGAATTTCCAACATGGCGTCCCCAAATCTCTTTTCCATACTCTTCTTGGAAGCTCTGACAAAAAGTTTTTCTACTCCTTTAAAAAAAAATGCTTTTATGTTTCTGTGGAAATTCACAAAGAGAATATTGCATTTAATTTTTACCACAAGCAGAAATAATTATTTCTGATGGAAATAATATTAGACAAGAATATCATGGAAAATATTGCCTAAACTTTTATATTGGGTAAAAATTCATCCTGCACCTCAGTGGTATTGTACACCCAGAGCAATCAGAAAATTGCCAACGACTACCCGCTGTGGAACTTGTTACTTTGACAAACATGCTATGCTTCCAGGCAAATTGTACCACCACGTATCGTCATATAAAACCAGAGAGACAAATTAATCTTAGCAGCTATTTGGGAGAAGATATCTGAATATGCCTCACCCTCCTCTGCCCCAAATCACAATCCAATATTAACTCATAATCTTTTTCATTGGCTTTGGTAACTGTACCCTTTGAAGACAATCTGTGAATATGCATATGGCCTTTAGGCACTTTAATTGCCATTTCATCCAATTAACAGATAATTAAAAATGCTGTATATGAATACCTTTCCTCTTCCTTTTATCGCCAAAGAGTGCACAGTGCTGGAAGTATGAAGTGCAAGAAGCAGTCCATACCGACAGCAGATCTCAGGAGTACTGAGGGCAAACATAGCCAACCTCCTTCTGTCTTGCAGGGTCCCAATCACTTTGTAAGTTGACCCTCTAAGTTTGGGTTTTAATAATCTGCTGTCCTCCTTTAACCAGTTAACTGTTGATTATGGAGCTATTCATGAGATGTTTCCAAAGTTCTTATGTGTTACTGAGGTCATTTGTATATCGAGTGTCATGGGTAGATTAGTTTTTACAGCAAACAAGGAGTAAATCTCACTTATGGCTAAATGGTTGGGGAGATACATTTATAGATACTGTGACTGGCCTTCTCCACACTAAGAATCCTCAGGAAATAGAGCCTGAATTGATAGATTAATTTCAATTCCATTTTATGGATTTCTTTTTCATTTATTCACTTATTCATTTATTTATTATTTTTTGAGACAGGGTCTCACTCTGTTGCCCAGGCTGGGGTGCAATGACTTGATTCAGACTTGACCTCTGGGACTCAAGTGATTCTCCTGTCTCAACCTCTTGAGTAGCTGGGATTACAGACATGTGCCACCACGTCCAGCCAATTTGTTTAGTTTTTGTAGAGACAAGATCTTGCTGTGTTACCCAGGCTGGCCTTACCCTGAACTCCTAGGTTCAAGCGATCCTCCCAACTCAGCCTCCCAAAGTGCTGGAATTACAGGTGGGTAATTTCTTTTTCCTATACAAATCAAGATAGTTCGTGTTATGGGAATGAACAACTCTCACATCTCAATGAACTCAGCCAGGTATTTTTCTCACTCATACATCATGTTCAACATAGATCAACAGGGTCTCTCTCCAATTTAGTCATTCATGCACCCAGGGTGATAGACACTTCATGAAACTCATGATTCTATGACTACCAAAGCAGAAATAAGAGGTTTTCTGTTGAGCATCACCAAGTAAATGCTTCCACTTGGAAGAGGCACATGTCATTTCCACTCATACTGTATGGGTCAAAGCAAGTTGCTGGCAAAGCCTAACTTCAAGGAGACAATCTTTTTTTTTTTGAGTTGGAGTCTCACTCTGTCACCCAGGCAGGAGTGCAGTGACACACTCAAGGCCACCGCAGCCTCAACCTGCTGGGCTCAGGCGATTCTTCCACCTCAGCCTTCCAAGTAGCTGGAACTACAGGCATGCACCACCACACCTGGCATGGAAATCACAATCTTAACAGGGCCCAGAAGGAGAATGAGAATATTCGTACAGACCTCTAGTAATTACCTATTCCCTGTTAGAGTAGTTTAATAATACAACGTAGTTTGGTGAAGTCTGAGAAGTTAGCATTGAGTGTTTCAGCTACATGTGAGTGTCCCTAAAGGTCTATGATAAGGTCTAATGTCATGTAGGAAACGATATGCAGCTGACAAGTTAACTGTGTGGGTCTCTACTTGTCACCATTCACTCAAGGAGGTGATAAAAGGCATACTTATTTGTCCTCATGAGAACTTTTTATCATTTTAGGAAGTTAGAAATTCTTTGTATCTCCTTCTGTCTCTGAAGAGTTGGCATGTTTCCACATGTAAATTAATTAGAATTTGTTGACTTTGCAGAGAACCAGGTATAAATTTCGAATTAGCCCCAAGAGTTTACATACTTTTTAACCTCTTTTCACCTGAATGCCTCCTGTGTAATTAATTTTTAAGTAATGGCATTATATTTATTCTTTTTATAAGTGACCTCAAGCCCTTTTATGAGAGGGATGAAGAGTGAATAAAGAATTGGCATTGAGGAAAAAAAAAAAAGCTTTTCTTTTTAAAGACAATAGTTTTCCTGGTTGGACATTTGCTATAGTGATGCAAGAATGTACCATTGGGGAAAACTCAAGGAAGGACATATAGGATCCCAGTGTATTATTTTTTACAACTGCATATAAATCTATAATTGTCTCAAGATAAATTTTTTACAATAGCCATCCAAAGATGGCTGACTGCTGGTGAAGGTGCTAGAAGTAGTCTCTTTAAAAGACTTGAAAAATGCCAAGATTCTCTTTCAAGCTAATCATTTAATGAAGAAATGTCCAGTTTACTATGCGATAGGAATTGCTGTAGCAGGGTGGGTATGGTAACTCACCCCTGTAATTCCAGCACTTTGAGAAGCTGAGGTGGGAGGATTGCTTGAGCCCAGAACTTTGAGAACAGCCTAAGGTAACATTGTGAGATCTCATCTTCACAAAAAAAAAAATTAAAAAATTAACCAGGTGTGGTGGTATGCACCTGTAGTCCAGCTACTGGGGAGGCTGAGGTGGGAGGATCGCCTGAGCTCAGGTCAGGGTTACAGTGAGCCATGATTGTGCCACTGCACTCCAGTCTGAGTGGCAGAGTTAATACCAGACTCAAAAAATAAAAGAAAAAAAGAAAAGAAAAAAGAAATCACTGTGGCAAAACTTGGAATCACAGTCAAGGGATACTTTTATGAATTAGTAAGGAAATGGCAAAAGATTAACGCATAAAGAAAACCTTGGCAGTAGTGGAAAACTGTCGGGGGGGGTGGAATTGGCATTTGGGGGAAACTGCTGGTAGAGGGAGGGGCATACCTCATCAACAAGGGTACCTGCATGATCATTGTTTATATGCCTAACCCTGAATTGTATGCCACATCTTTATAATAAAAAAATAAATTAACTAAAAAAAAGAAAACCAGCCTTTCTTTTCCTTCCATCCTTCCTTCCTTTCTTCTTTCTTTCCTTCCTTCCTTCCTTCTATTTCTCTTTCTCTCTCTCTCTTTTCTTTCCTTTCTGCTTTGCTTTTCTTTTAAAAAAATATTTGTTAGAGTCCTCCTATTGCTAAAGACTGGGATAAGCAATTGATAAATAAAGCAGAAAAGGTGTTTGTCCACCAGTCCCTATAATCTAATGGTGGAAATGGTAAAGCAGCAAATGAATAAAACAATTGCAATTGTGCTATGCACCTTGAGAAGAACTAAGAAGGTACTGGCAGAAAAACAATGGAGGTGAAGAGTCACTCTAGGTAAGGTGGTCAAGAGGAACTCTGTGGTGATGCAGGAGGCAAAACAACTCGTGTTACAAAGAGCAGGTTGAGATCCTTCCAACCAGAAGGAGCAGAGTGCACAAAAGGCCTTGAAGGGAGGTGGATCTGAGTATATTTAAGAACCTGGGAGTTGGCCAGTATGGCTGGTAGGTGGTTATCAAGGAAAAGGCAAAAGAGGACATAGGAAACATTGTGGGCAGAGATCCAGTCTAGTGTTGTCATAGGTGACTTCCAGCCAAGGTTGACATGATTACTGACTGGTGTACGTTCTAAACTGAACACATTCATTATCCAACTAATGGAACTTAGAGCAATTTCTATCTGTCTCTCTACTGTATATGTTATTATTGTTCCCATATTCTTCTATATTCGATTTCCAATAAGAAGGCTAATGAACAAGGAGGTTAAAGATACAAAATGGAAAAGAAAGTCAGAATGACAGCCTCTTGTTAGAGCCCTACATATGTAAATAAGGCACCAGAAACAGGAAAAATTCACTTGGCTGATATACACGAGAGAATGTGAGTATATTATGTTTCTCAGAGCCAGCTATTACCACTGGGAAGTACTCTCTGCTCCCCTCATCTTTTTCATCTGCCAAAAATTCTACTAAAGATATATACAACCTACTTATCTTATTATAAGAGATGAGGCTTAAATACAATATTCCTTGCAATGGTAACACTCTGACTTAAATTTATATTATAGGTAAATGACTATCCTGGAGAGAGTTTATCTCCTAGGAGTAGACAAGGGATTGCAATAGAAGAGAGACTACGCAAAGGATCAAACTTTAATGGTAGCATTTTAGAAAGGGCCATTTGCATTTCCTGCTCTGGTGATAGTTAAAAAGGAAAAAAAATCTTCATATTTGTGCTGGTTTAGATGCAGTCCAGCGTGAGGTAAGAATTCCTTCTGGTCTACAACAGAGCAAGGATGATGATTCTGGTAGGAGCTAAACCCAACTGACTTGACTCTCAGCACCCTAATTTCAGGTTCTCAGAAAACTTGGAACTGGAGAAGGAGAATTCATTGGGATCACGTGGGCCCATCACTGCACCTGTGATACCTCGTGAGCAGGCTCAAGTCCCTCAGGTTATCAGCTAACCAACCGTCATTGGCAGAGAACTTACATTAATATAAAAGGAAACACTTATGGAGGTTAGCAATCCAAGAAACTTAAGAACAGCTGCAACTTGGCTGGGAATCTTATCTTTTTAATTGTGTATATATGCCCAGAGGCTCTACGGTGGATCTAAATATAAAGAATAAATAGTGAGCAGGAATTCAGTAATTAAGAGTCTCCTGTTATTTCCTGTGTGGTAATTTTCACAGACCACCATGATAATATTCACATGAGACTGAGATAGAAGGAAGTTCCAGGAGAAAGCTCAGAAGGAATTAGCCATTTAGAGGAAACATTTTATAGTCAAACCTGCATATGTTGGTTTTTGAGCAAGCACAAGTCTACCTTGAGCATGATGATGTAAAGTCACTTCAACTTCAGAACTAATTCTTTTACTTATAAAATTAATTTTATTTTTCAAATGAATCTTGTTTCTAACTTTGCAATAGTTTCTCAGTAGCCCCTTCATTTGCTGCAACACTAAGAAACTTTTAGATCAGTGCTTTCGAAACTGATTGGGAGCTCACCTGTAGTCCCAGCTACTCAGGAGGTTGAGGCAGGAGGATTGCTTGAGTCCAGGAGTTCTGGGCTTTAGTGTGCTATGATTGTGCCTGTGAATAGCCACTGCACTCCAACCTAGGCAACAAAGCGAGCCCCCGTCTCAAAAACAGAAGCAACAACAACAAAACATTTGAATGTATAGACAAATCATCTCATTAAAGCCTGAATCTGATTCAGTAGATCTGGGGAGGACCTGAGATTCTGCATTTCTAAATTTCAGCCCAGGGGTTGCCAGGGCTGCTGGTCTGGTAACAATGCTTTGAGTAGCAGGTTTTGGATAACTTCAAACTCATCTAGTAGGTACAATTTTAGGTTTCAAAAGACACTCTTAGGGAAAAAAATATTTTTAAATTAAATGAAAGAAAATCCAAACAACAGGAATCTAAGATCAGTTTTTAAAGCTAAATGGTTGTCTCTCCAGGCCAAGAGGCAGCTCTTGCAAGTCAAGACTTTGAGATTAAGCTAGCAAAGCAGTGTAGACCAGAGCCAGGTAAGCCTGAAGGAGCATCAGTCCAAATCACCATGTCCGAGGGATCATGACAAACTCAGGTCTAATTGAGGACATTTTAAGCATCTAAGAGTTACAGACTGGTTGATGAGGCAATAACCATAATTGAGCAAGAGATAGTAATTTTGCTACAAAGATGTTGATCTAGAATTAAAGTGGACCTGTCTACATCTGGATGGGAAGAGATAAAGTCCAGACTTGAGAAGGTGGTTGGCCTCTGGTCAAGTGGGCTAAAACTCTGAGTATTGTGCCTATTACAGAGAAGAACCATACCAGGGCAGAAACTCAGCCCATTAGGATGGATGGACATGGAGTTTGAGGGTTTGGGAGAAAGCAACTAGCTTAGTGAAATCCATAGATTTATCCTAGACACACCAGATGCTGGGATTAGGGCAGTAAAGCTAATTTCATGCCCCTGAACCTCAGCTGTTAATGCACGATCAGGCCTATTTCCAACTATCTCATGAATTGAGTGAGATTGAGTTGGCAAACCAGAAATCTTCAATCCTTGAGCTAAGTGGCGCTTAGAGAAAAAAGGTGTGGGGCTGCCAAATATTTTGTGCCTATTAGATGTTAGGTACTATACTGGGTGCCTAATACATACTACTTATATATGATTAAAGAATTTTGTTCTGGGAAGATGGAAAAATGGGTCAGATGTAAACCTTTGAAGAATTACTAATCTAGCAGGAGAGGCAAATATTGACATAAAAAAATACAAATTCTAATAGTCACCTAGATGACTATGAATGGAAGGAAAATATGAAAGCAAAGCTGTCTACAGATTTCGCATACCTGACTATGAATACTAGCTTAAAAACAGTGATTAGCAAAAGAATAATCAGGAAGAGAATTTTTTTTTTTTTTTGAGTTGGAGTCTCACTCTGTCGCCCAGACTGGAGTGCAGTGGCACGCTCCTGGCCACCGCAGCCATGGCCTGCGGGCTCCAGCGATCCTTCTGCCTCAGCCTTCCAAGTAGCTGGAACTACAGGCGCGCGCTACCACTCCCAGCTAATTTTTTTGATTTATTGTAGAGATGAGGTCTCGCCAAGTTGCCCAGGTGGGTCTCAAACCCGCGGGCTCAGGCAATTCACTCACCTCAGCCTTCCAAGGCGCGGGATTACAGACTGAGCCACCGAGCCCGGCTGGAAAAGAATTTTTGCTATTAAAGAAAACTTGCATTAAACTAGGGGGAATACCCTTACAGAAAATGCAAACATTGACCTTGTAATTATAATAAAGGCAAACCCAAGAAAAATTATCTTCCTTCTCTACATAGAAAATATGATCATCTTCTTCTGTGAGATACAAACTGGTGAGGAGCTGCTGTAGATGGTCCCTATCCCCATCGCTTAACTTCATGGGGCTTCTTACTGCCTTTTAAATTGCCTATCAAATCTCATTATAGAGGCAGACCGATTTATTCTTTTTATTCAGGGGTCTACAAAAACTGTTTTACAAAATGTAACTTCAATACATGTGGGACATAGGGAAATAGAAGTCCAAATGACTACAGAGATGCTTCCTAACTTGAGCCTGGTAGTGGGAGCACCAGAAGTGGGGGATTGAGCCTGGTTGTCATACTGAATGGTCAGCAGGATCTGGATGACACCTACAAAAGACACTGTAGTCATACATTTAATAAAATATTAAACTTTCACTATTAGGATGGCTCTTACCTGAAAAACACCAAAAACGTTTCTTTTCTGTCTACTTTTGGCCATATTGTATTCTCAGGGAGAAAGACTAAGCTAACAATAATTTAAGGGGCATTGAATGACCTAACAGGCAGACACATTTCTCTCATTTATACTTGAAAATTTTCTTGTGATATCTGCCTTTATGTAGTCAGTTTTGGTAGGGCAACATTGCCGGTCCTGGAATTCTTAGTTTTTCTTAGGTAGGTTCTATGTTCGCAATCAAACAATCACTGGTGCCTTATGTGATGAACAATTTTCTGAACTGCTAGGCAGCATATGATTTTCTTCCTTAGAAGAGGAAACCATAAGTAAGAATGTTGTTTTTGTTGTGTAAGCCAGGATTGATTCTACAGAGAACAAATAGAAGCTTCATATATATAATAATAATTAATAATGTGTGTGTGTATATATGTATAAAATAAAGAAAGTGAGAGAGGTTTATAAGGAATTCAGTTGCCTCATGTGATCATGGAGACTGGCAAGTTCAAAAGTCCATTGGGCAAGCTGATAGGTTGGAAATCCAGGTTAAGAGCTGATGTTGTGGTCTTGGGTCTGAAATCTGCAGGGCAGGCCAGGAAGGCTAGAAATACAGGCAAGATTTCTACGTTGCAGTCTAAAGGCCAAATTCTTTTTTATTTTTTTTTGGAAAAAACTATCCATGCTTTTAAGGCCTTTGATGAATTGGATAAGGTCCACCCACATTATGGAGGGTGATCTGCCTTTCTCAAAGTCTTCAAATTTAATCACATAGAAAAGATAACTTCACAGCAACATCTGGGCTGGTATTTGACTAACAACTGGGCACCATAGCCTACTTGAGTTCATACATAAAATCTACCGTCACAGTTTACTCATGTGGAACTTGACTCATTTCTAAAAGCTAAAACATCTATTTCTCAATAATTGTATCAATTGTTGCTTCACCTAGCCCTGAATTTTACTTCCAGGCTTGAGTAGCTCGCACATTTCTAAATCACTCTCAGCAGTTTGGGGAAACTAGATTGTGTCACTTGTCCTGCAGCAAATACCTGTGTTCTGGGTCTGGGAACTTGCACCACCTCCATCATGTTGAAGGGGAGAGGCTGATCACCACAGCTTCTTCACACAGAACTTTTGTTAGGTGTTAGACCCTTCCTGTCTTCGGGTTCATTTTTAAATGTTTAATAAAATTCCATCACATTTTACAGGAGCTGTTGTAAGAGCCTCATATTTGCATTAATCCTTATAACCAGTAAGTTTGGTACTATTATGACACCCTCCCCTTTTTTTTTTTGCCAATTTAAGAAACCTATTTTAGACCACAGGGTTAGCCAATGGCTCTTCACCATTCTCTTAATTATTAGACTACCTGCAAGCTAAGCAAGCTGTTTTGTGATGTCCCACTATGGTTTGGGAGAAGCCAGAGATTAAAGTTAAAGTACGTACCACTTCTGCTTAACATGAATGAATGAATCTTTGATGAAAGATGTATATTAGATTATGTAACCATCTTTAAAACAAATGCAATTTAACCTCCTCTTTTTAATCAGTTCAGTTTTTAAAACTGACATATTGCATTTGGGATAAAAACAACATGAATCTTTCAATTCTAAATTTATTTTATCATCTCATAAATTTTTCAGATTCCCTATTGGCTTAGTGACAAACACCCCTGGAGAGAATGACCATAAATTTCAATCAACACTGTACCTGTTGCATGTAAGCCCAGTGATTATTAGACATTTCTTAGGTCTGTGTCTTGGCTGTGGGGTTTTATTTTTTGGTTTTTTTTTTTTTGGTTATAGGAAAGCAACCCTGCAAGTTGTCACCATTATACATAAAGTTAGGCTACCATAGCATGTTTCCCTTAAATTATCATGATTCAAGGGCCATGTGATATGTCATGTGTCTGAGACCAGAGTCTTGATTTGAAAAATATGCTTAAGATCACATTGAATCTGCTTGGCAGAAAAATAATTATGAAAGTTGAAATTCTCTGGCTTTTTTTTTTCTTCTTAATAAATCAATGTAGAAAAGACACTTTCTACCCTGAAGGAGACTGCTGTCTCATTTGATAAATCATATAAGCTCCAGTAAATGTATGTCATCACCCTCAGGAATGACAGGTCTCTCTTTGTCACGCTTGTGGGAGTTGAGCATTGACACTGTAAGACAACTTGACGAATAACCTTCGCCTGGACCTTCCACACTGCACGTAACTTCTTGAGAGATCTTGATAAAGGTCAATATTTTCACAGGTTGACAGGGGCTGCAGTAAAGGGTCACTAAGCACTCTGACACTTTTAAGTTCAGTTTATAGTAACTCCTTGAAAAACTTTAGATTCTTCTGTACTTGCAATCATTTGGGTACATTCTAAGAAAATGAATACAAAATATGTGACCCTTATATCTGCATTTGGGTTTTACTCTCCCATGGTACTTTTATAGGCGACTTATACAGGCCTGGTTTGGCTAAAAGGGACACATCATTGACGTTCTCTAGGTTTTGACTGAATGCCTTGCACTTCGTGAAGTTTATTTCATTCTAAAGTCAGTTAACCACATATGGGTGTATAGTTTTGTCAGTGAGGTAGATCGATTATGACAAAAAGTGGGAAGAGATAATCTATTACCCTCATTCTGTGCAAAACCCAAAATCTAAAGCTAAATTTTCTTAAAGATAAATCTATAACCGGGGGAAGAACGATTTTTAAGTGCCCATTGTATTTCTTCTCCAAATGTGTGAAAATGAGACATTAACTCTAGACAGTTGTGTGGTTTCTGATCTTTCTGTTGTGCTCAATGCTCTCTGTTATTCTGGTTTAAAAATACTACACTACATTTACATACCCTGTCCAGAAATCTTGGGACATCATAAAAATGCTAATTAAGCATTATTATTTCATGCATCCAACAATGCCGATTTCAGGAAACTACACAAACAGGATTCTTTTAAGTTGTTTTATTGATGACAGCAACTGTGCATAATTACAGATTTGATGAGGAACCTGCAAATAATGGAGAATGTGTCTATTGCCAGCAAAATGCAATGATTCCAGGTCCTTTCGACACACAAATATAGAGTTCTTCACACCAGATGGCTCGTGTAACAAAGCCATTTGAGAATGTTTAATTGTGCTTCTAAAAAACCTTCAAAGAATGAGGTAGTTTCCTTTACCTACTATTTTCCACATTTCCAGTATTACACTTTTAGTGAGCAAAAACCCTTTGAACATAACCATTAAACAATCTTTCACGAAAGCCAATCCTCGTTTTCAAAGTGTTTATTTCATTCTACTCAATTTTTCTTAAAAAGAATTTCAACTAAGAACTTGAGACTTGCATTGGCTGGGGTTTATCATTGCAATAGTAACTCCCTCAGATTCAGATACAAGAGAAAAGATTTTTAAAATTTCACAGTTGACCTGATATTCTGTTCCTATCTATACAAGCTCTAATTTAAAAACTACTTCCTCAAATGACTTATTTTCCCTCAGTGGCAATATCAAGTAGGCACAAATTCTTAGAAACAGTGGGCTGGGCTCCAGCTAGTTGGGTGTATTGTGGGATCATTGTTATTAAGTCATCAGGGAAACACCTGCAAAATTTATAGATGCATAGAGATTAGAGAGCTTATTTTTTAAAGAACTCATTCAAAATCTACAGATAGCCATACTCTTGAGAGAATTCCTGCATTCTTTAAAAACGTATTAGTGAAGTATAAATTGAGGCAGAACCCTGAGAATCACTTCAATGTTCAAATTAGTTTGAGGAAACTGTAGCGTGCTATTGCACACTTTAATTAAAAACTAGTATTCAACCAACTTCCAAATCAGTTAACCTTCACCAATGACAGGATAGTGGTAAGTAGCATTTCTAAGGCAGGGGGAGGGGAGGGGAGGGAAGTCACAATCTACTCCTTGTCACCTATTCTTTTATTCAGCCTCAGGAAGTTTCGTGAACCTTAGAATAAAATAGCTTAAGAAATGATACAATGGGACCAGGCGTGGCGGCTCACACCTGTAATCCAAGCACTTTAGGAGGTTGAGGCAGGAAGACTGCTTGAGCCCAGAAGTTTGAAACAAGCCTGAAAAATATAGCAACACCTCATCTCACACACAAAAAAATTTTAAAAACTAGTCAGGCATGGTGGTGTGTGTCTGTAGTCCCAGCTACTCAGGAGTCTGAGGCAGAAGGATTGCCTGAGTCCAGGAGGTTGAGACTACGGAGAGCCATGATTGTGCACTCCAGTGTAAGACCTCTACTCACAAACAAGCAAACAAAAACAGAGATGATACAACAGATCCTATTGGCTATGCAATTTATGAAATAAAATCTCATCCAAACTAGTAGTAATCACACCCCAATAATATGAACTATCTCATGAACTGTGACTACACTTAGTCACTTTCTAATGGTGCTATTTGTATTGACACCATGTTAAAAGCTGAAGATCCCAATGCCTGGCAGAAAAAGGAAAAGGCTCCTTTGGACAACACAGAAGTAAATTGCCCTCCTCCTCTCTTTATTATTCCTTTCTTTCTCTACCTTCATTTTTTCTTCCTCTGACATCTTCTTTCATTAATTTTTTTCTCCATAATTCAATAATGAGCAACAAGGAACCTAGCCACTGTAATAGTGGATATGCAGAGAAATCTATCAGTGAATCTGTATTTTAATTCACTCTTATACCACAGCTTAAAACAATTCTTACCATCCCAGCAGTAGATTATATAAACTGAACAGTGTGTAGTTTGAGTTTTAGGTCTTGTTAATTGGATCTATTGTGGTATGGAAAATACACTTTCAGACAGAATAAGATGACTTGAGTCTTCAAAACTTGTACCCAGTAAATTTTAAAGAGCACTTCAATTTCTAAGACTGAATTTCATGCCTTTATCATTTACTAAAGAAAATATGTTTACATATATCTCATCCCAGGGATTTACTTACCCACAAACACTACCAATCTCTGCAAATTAAATATCTGAGAAGTCTTTTATTGTGGTATGTATGCTGAAGATGAAAAATAAATAACTTTCTTCTACCTCTGTATTTTTAAAGGGGCTTTTTGGCAATAATAAAAATTAATCTCTTTGCAATACTTTAGCTTTTCTTATTTAAAACCTCTAACTGTGAAGACTCATGGTTATTTGAAAGTTATTTTCTGAGTAGCTTGATCCATCACCTTCAAGTTAACAGTTTAAACAGCATGATATATAATAGATATTTTCTAGAAAAATTCAATCTAGGATCATTTTCTTTGTTTATTTCAATATAATCCAGCTTTGAGTTTAAGAAAATCACCAAGGATGCTATAATCTGTGGTGTTCATTTGTTAGATGTACCATGAAACTCAACACTGCTTCAACAAATGTACTAGGTTGGTAGTAAATAGTAAACAAGAAAGAGGTCATTCACACCAGATAGACAATGGCTAAATAACCCTAAGTACTAACATTTGTAAGTAGTTGTGCACTAAAGGCCGGAATTTAAAGGGATAAATCTGCCTTAAAAATGAGATGAAAATGTTCATTGTGATTACTTTTTTCCCTCAATTAAAAAAAAGTTTTTGCAGAGACAGGGTCTAGCTATGTTGCCTAGGCTGGTCTTGAATTCCTGAGCTCAAGCAATATCCTGCCTCAGCCTCCCAAAGTGTTGGTTTTATAGGCAAGAGCCACCATACCTGGCCATTGTGGTTTCTTGACAAGAGATGTGCTATGGCCTTCTCCTACTTGTGATTGAATTATTAAGCACAGCTTTTATAGCCAAAATCAGTTCAAGTAATAGACTATAAACTCCATGAGGGCAATGTCTATACGCAATTTATTTTCTAAAAGTAACTTCCTAATCCCTATTTCTGGATGGGGTAGATGCACATTTGTGGGTGCTCAACCACAAATGTGCATCATGATCATTGTCAATCAATAGGTGATGCTTACTGAAAAGCTGGTACCCTTCGCCTTCTTCTTGGGGGAGATATCTGGAAAATATATAGCTGACCAAATTCTACTTGTGGCAAAACAAAGTGGCAGTTGTTATAAAATGTCCACTAAAATTACTTGCTAGCATTACCATTTATAACTTAAGTTTTTGCATATCCACATAAGAAGAAATCCACATTACAAGGGAAAGTATTTTGATAGTATTTAGAATTAGGACATAAAATAAGGGGTTTTCTCTAACCTTGAAGTCCTTTGCCTTAGTGCATCCAGTGAATATCTATTGCTCTAAATGTTAGAAAATATCACTCATTGAAAGTGAACAAATATTGTTTTTTGCCGAAAATACATTTTTCCCCAATCATAAGGGTAAATCAAACATACAGCTTGAAAAAAGAGAACAGAATACAGTGATTGAGCACTGAGTGAAGCTGGGGAAAATAAATAAGCTTATTTTGGCAGCTGCTTTCATAGCACAATTCCCCCAAAGCAGAACTGAAACTGCAGCTTTAATCAAAAGCGCCTACCATTCTTTTGACCAAGATATATACTCATTAATCGTCCTCAAGTGCCCATGAGTGCTTGGATTTGAGGCTAGCAAGACTACTTAATTTATCAGGCAACAAAACTGATATGGTGGAGAATTTTAACCCAGGGAGTATAACATAGGCTTTCCTCATCTTCAGGAGAGTGGATCGCATCTCACCAAACAGCTGATGTTTCACTGTGTTTTCTTGCTGCTGCCTGCCTCTCATCTTTTTTTCCTTCTTTACTGTAATCTTTTGAGAAAAGATGTTTACCAGTTTTAATAAAAACCTGGTAATAAAAAGCCAGGTTGAAAAAAGATGATTCCCTAACAAGGCTTCTCAATCACTTCTTTTTCTCTTTTTCTTTTCCTTTGTGCTTTTGAAAGCAAAGGCTAAAGCAGGTGTTATACATTTATTCACTCCTGTACTAGACAGCATGGTACACATCCCTGAAGTCAACACTTCTTGTGGTGTATCTTGAGTTGAATCCTTAATAAGTGACTACAACAAAGAAAATTTCTAACAGCAAATCTCCTTAGGGAATGCTTAGGTTTTATCTAAGTCCTAACACTTCATTTTAAAATCTTGGTTTCTACTGATGTGTTTTGGAAAAAACTAACAAACTTGCTCTGAAATGGAAAAACTAAAAAAAAGTAAAGGGAAGAGAACATGCAAAGTAAGTTAATCATTATCATTTTAAGTGCCATCAGTTCTGTTTATATTCATGCACATGTGAATTGCTGAATCTCATTTGATCAACCCAATTAAACATTAAATAATTGCAGCCAATTATGCAAATATCAGCAACAATATTAATTTGATCTTTTTGAGCAGATTAGCTTCACATGTTCCTAATGCTAGACTATCTTATGCCTTAAATGATCAATTAGTGTGACGATAACTAAGTCTTGAAGAATAGATAATTGCCTAGTTATAATGTGGCTCTCCTGCTGTATTAATCCACTGCAATTAAACAAATAGTGCACAAGGAAAAAAAGATGTGCAGATGTTCCTTTTAAATCTATTTAACAAGTTAGTGTCAAGGTCAATTTCCTGTCTTATTACTTAAATAACAATGATAGATTGTGTTCTCTGTATTAGGAGACCTCCACTTTTTAAAAACATATATCCTTAGTTTTCACTGGGTCTGGCAGAAGGGGCTTAAAGTACTCTTACGGTTTTATAAAAGAAATCATACAAAAATAATGTTCTCTAACTTTCATAATGGGTATGTCTTGTCATACTAAATTCAGAGATGCAAAGTCTAAAATTTATGACAAGTAAATAATTTTCATTTTTCAGAGGAATCGAAAACTAGTTATCATATGCTACTTGACAGTTAAAAATACCTGCTAGTCTTTTCTAGACATTATATTCAGAGTGAGGTCAAAAGAGTTAGCCAAAGCAAAAGCATACCAAGAGAAAAAATGCTACTTGGGGAACTTGTGCAGGACACAGTCAACAGCACTTAAGGCCTTACAAGAACAGACTCTCCCAAGATTTCAGAACACCAAGTAAAAGCCCTCTCCCTAAAAGATATTTTTAGCATTTCTTTTCATCCTACACTTCTCTAATTTTCATTTTACCATTCCGGTCTATAAAAGACCCTATGACTAAAAGTTTTGGAAAAGAATGCTATGCATTGCTAAATGCCTTAAGGAAATTTATCCAATGCATCAAACTTTTAGAATGTGTTTTTTCTTTTCTCTGAAAAGATAATAAAATATGATCAGTGAAAAGAAAATGATTAGGACTGAGGGAGCCCAAAATACAATGTCTGAGAGTTGACCTTCCAAGGATAAATGTTTTCTATCAAGTTTTGACTTTCTCCCAGATAACTAAGGAGACAATTTTAACTCACAGCTCCTAAACAAGGAAAATATCATCTACAATTGCTCTCCCTGTGCCCCTATCTCGTACTCATCCCATCTCCACTCAACAAAAAAGAGCACCTGCAAAAGACAGAGTATAAAAATCAGTGTATACCTCTCTGCTTCTACAAAAAAAATGTTCATTTTGTGTTTAAAACTTAACATATAACATTTGTCATTTCCATGTGCTTGGTATGATACCATGACCTCTCTCTCTCTCTCTCTAGCTATACCTTCAATTCCAAGAGAGTCTTCAAATATGAAGTGATTCCTCCAACTAACTATGCCTCAGAGTATCTCTAGTGACTTAGTAGCCTATGTGAAACAAAGATAATATGAGGTAAATATACACAGTGTCAGAATCAATCACAAATTCTAATAAAGAGGTTTCATAATATAGAAACAAAGAAGGTACACTTCTATAGAAGCTAAATGTTAATTCATTCTTCATACAAAATGTTTACTGAGTACCTACTATGTGCCAGGCATTGGGGATACAAAGATCTATAAAGCACAAGACTCTCAGTCTTGTAGTAGCCTGACAAACTGCTGATAAGGATATACCATGGCAAGGGCAATGGTGGTAGTGTGCTCAGGTCTCGGTAATGTAAAAGGTGAGCTCAAAGCAGTCTGTGACATCAGGAGGAAGAGAAATGTTTACCTTAAGATGGACTTAGGGAGCCTACAAAAGACTAGGAGTGGAGGAAATCCAGTTTTCCAAGTCATGATTTTAAAAAAACAAAATATTTTCTGAAGATGTATGTCACAAGAAATGTTATCTATGAAATTGACTCAAATTAGCTTTTAAATACGTACACACAAAAAATATATTTTTGGTTGAGAAGCAGAACATAACTTATACTAAAGTATAAACAAACATTTTAGGATCTGAGTGAAGCACTTAGGGAGGCACTAAAATCAGTAAGGACAAGTCTGTGCTATATGGCTTACATTAATATTTTTTCTAGGAAAGGTAAGTAAGCTACTACTACCAGGTTTACCCAACACCATTTGATGATTGCAATTCATTTTCTCTGGCATGAAGAAACAACCATCCTTGTAACACACTAATAATACAAACTACATTATGCACAGTAACTAACAGGTAGCCAAAAAAATCTATCACAGTTCAAGTGCAGCAGTCTGTCCTAATAGCATACAGGTGTTATATGTGTTGTTCATTCAGGATACTACGATTGTCCAGTCGCTTTCTTCTCTTCCATACTGCAACAAAAGCAAGAAAACATGTTTCAGTACAAAAGCTAACTGTGCAGAAATAGCTTATAAACAAACTTAATAATACCACAAGACTATGCAAATGGTTTACTTTTACTTTGAACAAAAAAAGCGTATTCACATTAAAATTCGGATTAGAGAGAAAGAGAGGGAAGAAGGAGGGAAGGGAAAGAGGACACCACATAATAATAAGAGAAAAGCATACATAGGGAAATTGTTTAAACAACCAAATACCAAAAATTTTATAATTTTTGCTGAACTCAAAAAACTCACAGCTGGGGTAGGTCATTTATATATTTAAGTACATGCCTTTTTGCTACCATTTCTAAGTGAGTTAAATTGTTTAACTGTTATTATTTTTTCTATGAAGAAGTGATGCTCAAAGTGTATTCCCAAACCACAAGCATCAACATCACCTGGCAACAAGTTAGAAATGCAAATTATCGAGTCCCATCTCAGATCGAATCAGAACTCTGGGGATTGGGCCTAGCGATCTGCATTTCAGTAGGACCAGGTGATTCTGACGTGCACTAAAGAGAGTTTTACATTCATAGACAAAAATGTTACCTTGAAAAGCACCACGGATCTTAACAGAGACTGTTCTCAAAATCAAATTTGTGCTATGTTAGCTACCTAATTTTTCTTATTCCTTCCACAGTTACATAACTCTACAATAATCAGAATTTGATTATTTGCATCAGCAAATTCACTTTAAAAGTCAACCTGAATTTTAATAAAGTGAAATTAAATGAAACAAAGATATTTCCTTTGTCAGAAACAAGAAGCTAGTTCTATATTCATTCATTCACTGATTCAGTCAGTCAATAAACACCTGTGTTTAAGTAACCATTCATTCTTTGACCAATTACTATATGCCAATACCATCATGCCAAGAGTTCTATAGGCTTATTAGCTGATTTAATCCTCATAGTAACCATAGACAGTCCATTATCAATTCCATTCTATGGATGAGAAAACTGAATATTAGGGAGATTGAATAACTTGCTCAGAGTAGCCATCATCAAATAAAAGACTCCAAACCCTAGCCATGGTCTCTTTCACACCAAATTCCGTGTTCTTGACCACCATCAAGGTTGCCTTCCGCATGTTCACACAGCCACGTAATCTTACCAACGTAGTGTATTAGGCCATTAAATCTGTCATTATGTGTTTGCCTAAATCACTCAGACTATGCCCCTTTTCACATGAACTGGCTCTTCTAGTCCTAATATAATTTTAGTTTAAATTAATATCAGGAACTGAAAATAAAGATGACAGTGGAGCCAGCCAGACTGTGCAAATCCCTGTGTGAGTGAGTGTATAGAGAATTTGCATGCATGTCTGTTTGTAAGTGGGCATGTGAGTCGCTGAGTGGGGACTCGTGAGTAAGTGGCCAGGGCTCTCCTGGCGAAGCAGCTGGTGCCGGCAGCTGCTCTGCTTGGACCCTAGCACCTCCTGGGACACAAAAGCCAAGTGCCATTTTCTAAAGTCAACAAACCTTTTCCCAGGGAAAAGCTGCCAGGAGTAACAGCTATTGCCAGACTGTCTGACCACCACAGCACCAGGCCAGACACTGGCAGCAAGGGTCACGGAAGGAGAGCAGTAAGGGAGCCAGAGGCAGAGTCCCACTGGAAAAGACGAAGAGGTACCTTGCCACCATCTTGAAAACTAGACAGGGAAATGCTCCAGCTTACGCACCATGGAGCAACAGACCCAGCGGGCTAACTACTCAGGGGCTGATCATGACTCAAAGGGAACATCCCAAAAGCACAAACTTCAGGGGGACAGGATTATGTGGAGTCTCAGGCACCCCACCCCCTACTCTGATCCAGTTGTGAAACAAAGGAGGAGACCAGAAAGGACAAGGAAGACCCCCTCACCAAGAGCTCAGTGGTGAGTCCTGGGCTGACCTAACCCCTCCTCCGCAGCAATCCTCTGAACATCAGACACACACGGCTGGGACACGACTGAGAGGAGCAAACACAGGTGGAGCCTAGACGGCTGACGGGCTAGGAGAACTTTACTCAGAGATAAGCCTGGCTGGGTGCCCACCACCAACACCTAGAGAAGAGACAACCCGCACCTCCCCACCAGAGGGGATTCCCCTGACATTACAAGAGTGGGAGGGGAGGACTGATACCCCACCCACCCCCACTGCCCCTCCCCCCTCCCCCCCTCCGGGGGAGGGGGACTGTGTATGGGAAAGATTGTGAATGAGCTGCCAGCCCCACAGGAAATAGCAGGCAGGTTTACCTGTGAGCAGCTGAGAGGAATAATTACAAAACCTGCCATAAGAGGGCAATTAGTGCTCAGAAATTCTATTTTAATTCTGTTTTGTTTTTCTTTTGTTTTGGTTTAGTCTGTGTGTGTGCCCATAAGGGTTCAATTTGCATTCTTCCTCCCCCTTTTTTCTTTTTCTCCTTCTTCTTTCATTTGGGGTGTGTGTGTGTGTGTGTGTGTGTGTGTGTGTGTGTGTGTGTACACGCGCATGCATGTGTGTATGTTTGGTTTTCGTTTTTTTCTCTGTTTTATTTTCTGGTTTTTTTTTGTTCTTCTTTTGCTTTGCTTTAGTCTGTATGTGTGAATATGTGTGTGAGAATTCAATTTGCACTCCTTCCCCCTCCCCATTTTTCTTTTTCTCCTTCCTTTTTCATTTTTTCCTATGTTTGTGTGTGCGCACACATGTGTGTTTCATTTTTGTGTTTTTTGTTTTTTTCTGTGTGTTTTATTTTCTGTTGGTTTCTGTTTTTTGCTTTCTTTTTGTCTTTGTTTTCTGGGGTTTTTTGCTTTTATTTTTCTGTGCTTTATTTTATTTTTTATTATTTTTGTCCAATGTATCTCATTCTATTTTTCTCTGTTCTCCTCATTACTGTTACTTTATCTTGGATTCAAGGGGTACACACAGGTACCCACTTGGTCAACATATAGAGTACTGGTGGGGAGTAGGTCTCAGGAGGACCATACACCAGTTAGTAAGCACTGTAACTTCCAAGTAGTTTCTGAATCCTAGCTCCCTACCCTCCACCTTATTCGACTCTCAGAACTACAAACAACAACAACAACAACAAAGCTTCCTACCCCCAGCCCTGTTTGAAAAGAGACCAAATTCAGAGGCTTTGATCAGGGCAAAATAGAAGGCTGAGCAAACAACAGAAGTGAAAACCCAACCCCCTACCACTAAATAAAGAATTAAAAAAGAAAGAGCTCTGTCAAAAATGAGGGAAAAAAATCAATGAAAGAAAACAGTGTCCTAAGGAGGTAATACCCAAAAAAATCAGACCTCAAAGCCCAAATAATGGAAATCATCAGTAATTGGTCCATGAATACAACAGGGATTAGGGAATAGATGGAAAGAGTGAATAAGACTCAAGAAAGACAAGATGCAACATTGAAAGAACTTGTAAAAGAAATTTTGGCCATAAAAAATTTTATCCAGGAAATAAATAACAAGATGACAAGCATCGAAAACAGAATTAACCAAGCAGAAGAAAGAATTTCAGAGACTGAAGACTGAAACCTGGAAGTAACCTGATCTGTTAAAAACATAGAAAGAAAACTCAGAAAGAACAAAGCCTCCGAGATATGCAGTTGTATAAAGAGGCCAAATTTACATCTGATCGGTATTCCAGAAGAAGAAAGGGAAACAAAGAACACCTTGCGACAAGTATTCCAGGAGGTTATCCAAGAAAACTGTCCCCATCTCACCAGAGATGCGACCATACAAAAACAAGAGATTCACAGAACCCCCACAAGACATCAAATGAGAAGACCACCCCTAGACACACAGTAATTTGCCTACACAAAGTAGGTATTAAAAATAAAACCCAAAAGGCAATGAGAGAGAAGGGTCAGACTGCTTACTGGGGAAGACCAATCAGAATAGCAGCAGACTTATTGGCAGAAACACTACAAACTAGAAGGGACTAGAGCCCAATTTTCAAAGTCCTCAAAGATAAACAATTTTGAAAGGATTTCCTATTCATCCAAGCTCAGCTGCATCAGCAATAGAGAATTAAAATTCTTCTCAAACATCCAATCCCTAAAAGATGATGCTGCTTTGAGACCAGTTCTACAGGAGATGCCCAAGAAGGTATTAAGCACAGAAGGAAAAAAAGATTGAAAGAACAACCATGCATTTCCCAAGAATGCAGGAAAACATAGAATCAACACAAACACCTCATAAATGCAAAATTGAACTCACACACATATATCAACCCAAAAGTCAAAAGAAAACAAAACAAGAACCTCGTGAAAGGGATAAACCTTCACATTTCAATAATAAGCCTGAATCAATGGATTAAATGCACCACCAACAAACATAGAACAGAAAACTGGATTAAAAAATATGACCCAACAATATGCTTCCTTCAGGAAACACAACTTCTTACAAAAGACACACAGAGACTCAAAGTTAAAGGATGGAAAACAAACTTCCAGGCAAACGGAAAACAAAAGGAGGCAGGAGTTGCAATTTCAATATCAGACAAAATAACCTTCAAGCTAACAAAAATTTTAAAAGATATAAAAAGACACTACATAATGACAAAATGTTCAATTCATCAACAAGAAATATCCATCCTAAATATATATGCACCCAACACAGGAGCACCAGGATTTATAAAGCAACTACTAAGTAAACTTAAAAAGGATATTAACTCTAACACTAACATAACTGGGGACTTAAATACCCCACTGACAACCCTAGGTAGATCATCAAGGCAAAAAAATCAATAAGGAGATTTGGAACCTTAACTTGACACTTGACCAAATGGACTTAATAGATACCTACAAAACCACTTCATCCAACAATCATGGAATATACATCTTACTCATCACCACATGGAACATACTCCAAGATCAACAATATCCTCAGCCATAAATCAAACATAAACAAATTCCATAAGCTCAAAATACAACCACAGTGGAATAAAAATAATTATTGCCACCAACAAGACACAAAGACATGGACACTAAACAGCACTCTTGGGTCAACACAAATAAAAACGGAAATTAAAAGATTTTGGGAAACAAATGAAAACAAAAACACATCTTACCAAGACCTCAAGAATGCCATGAAAGTAGTACTAGGAGGGGTATTTATATCTCCATGAATATACATCAACAAATTGAAAGATCAAAGTCAACAGCTTAACAAATTACCTAAGGGAGCTGGAAAGGCAGAACCACTAAAACCCTAACTTTAGCAGAAGAATCCAGATTGCCAAAGTAAAAGCCCAAATACAAGACACAGAAGACAAAAATATCACAGAAAAAAAAATCAATGAAACAAAAAGCTGGTTCTTTTCGAGGATAAACAAGACTGACAGATCCCCCTAGCCAGACTGACCAGGAAAATGGCAAAAAGCCCAAATAAACACAATCAGAAATGCAAAAGATCAAGTTACAACTGACTCCAAAGAAACACAAAAGATTATCAGAGATTATTATGCACACCTGTATGGAAACAAATTTGAAAACCTAAACGAAATGGAAGACTTTCTAACATCACACAACTTCCTAAGATTGAAACAAGAAGAAATTGAGACACTAAATAGACCAATAACAACTTGGAAATTGACTCTATCATAAGAAAACTACCTACAAAAAAAAGCCCTGAACCAGACGGTTTTCCTGCGGAATTTTACAAAACATACAAGGAGGAGGTGATACCAATCCTACTGAAAGTATTTCAGGCAATCAAAAAAGACAGAACTCTCCCAAATCATTTTATGAAGCTAACATCACACTAATACCCAAACCAGTAAAAAACCTAACAAAGAAAGAGAACTACAGGCCAATATCCCTGATGAACATGGATGCAAAAATTCTCAACAAGATTCTAGCAAATCAGATCCCAAAACAAATACATCTCAAAAATTATCCACCATGACCAATCAGGCTTCATCCCTGGGATGCAGGGCTGGTTTAACATCCACAAGACCATAAATGTAATTATGCATCAACAGATGTATAAACAAGAACCACATGAATATATCATTAGATGCAAAAAAGGCTTTCAAGAAAATCCAGCATCCATTCTTGATAAATACCCTTGAACACCTAGGCATAGAAAGAATGTACCTCAAAATATTAAGAGCCATCTACAATAAACCCACAACCAACATATTACTAAAAAGACAGAAAGTGGAAGCATTTCCCTGAAAATCAAAACAAAACAAGGCTGCCCACTCTCACACCCCTCCTGTTCAACATTGTGTTGGAAGTCTTAGCTAGAGCAATCAGACAGAAGAAGGATATCAGGGGTATCCAAATAGGAAAAGAGGAAGTTAAACTATCCTTCATTGCTGATGATATGATCCTATATCTGGAAACCCCAAGGGAATCTGTCAAAAAACTTCCTTTAAATTACCCCATTAAATTACCATCATTCTTCTCAGAACTTGAAAAAATACGGGAATCCATAGGGAAACACAAATGACCAAGAACAAAGTAATCCTCAGCAAAAGAAACAAAACAGGAGGTATCATACTCCCAGGCTTTAAACTTTATTATAAGGCTACAATAAACAAAACAGTTTGGTATTGGTACAAGAATAGGCATATAGAACAATGAAACAGGATAGAAATTCCAGAAGAAAAACCTCAATTTCTCAACCATCTCATCTTCGATAAAGCCTCCACCAACAACCACTGGGGAGAGGAGAAATTATTCAGTAAATGGTGCAGGGAAAACTGGCTGACCACATGCAGAAGAATGAAACAGGAATCCTACCTATCACCATACACAAAAATCAACTCCAAATGGATCAAAGATCTGGATGTAAAACCTCAAACTACAAGAATCTTAGAAAACGTAAGAGACATCCTTATGGAAATTAGAATAGGCAAACAATTTCTGATGCCCATGCCATAAGATATACAATAGACAAGTGGGACCTCATCAAAGTGAAAAGCTCCTGCAAAGCCAAAGAAACCATCAAGAGAGTGGGGAGACAGTTCACAGAATAGGAAAAAAATATTTGCCAACTGTATATCTGACAAAGGCCTAACATCCAGAATCTACAAGACATACAAACGTGCCAAAATAAAAAAAAGCTTCACTAAAAATGGACAAAAGACACAAATAGATACTTTTCAGAAGAAGATATATGAGCAGCCAACAGACGCATTTAAAAAGTGCTCAGCCTCACTAATCATCAGAGAAATGTAAATCAAAACCACATTGAGATACCACCAAACTACAGTAAGAATGGCCATAGTTAATAAAACAAAAAATAACAGATGCTGTCAAAGATGTGGGAAAAAGGAAATGCTTCTACACTGTTGGTAGGAGTGCAAACTAATTCAACTTCTATGGAAATAATGTGGCAATTTCTAAAACAACTAGAAATTGACCTGCCATACAACCTAGTAATCCACCTTCTGGGAATATATCTAGAGGAATTCAAATCATTCTACAAAAAAAGATACCTGTGCATGCATGTTTATTGTAGTACTATTCACAAATAACAAAAACATGGAACTAACTGTGCTGCCTATCAAAAGTAGATTGGATAAAAAAAAATATGGTACATATACATGATGGACAATTATGCTGCCATAAAGAAGGACAAAATTATGGACTTTGCAGCAATGTGGATGGATTTGGAGTCTATCATACTCAGTAATCTATCACAGAAACAAAGAACTGAGTACCATATGTTCTCACTCATAAGTGGACCCTGAACACCTACCATAATACTACAAAAAAGGGGTTGGCAGTAGCGGGATACTGCCGGGGGCGGGGGGTGGGCACATAACACCTGATTCTAATCCAGGCAAAGTGAGGTTCAATGGGAGACCCAAAACTTTACCTGTACCTAAACCACTTATGTATGCAATCCTGTTTTGTACTCCACAACTTTAAAATTGATTAAATTTAATTTTAAAAATAATTAATATCAAATACCAGAATTTCCAAATTAGAAAGAACATTAATAATCAAATAAAATGTAGGGGATTGCCCACATAAAGGAGGCTCTGGGTTTTACTTCTTCACTTCAGAATAATTCCACTTTTATCCATTATGTATATTGAGATTCCAGAAATGATTTCTTTTGAAGGATGTTCTGTTGCTTAAAAATCAAGTGTGAAGAGCAATGAATTTTAATTCAAACTTCTCATTTTAATAGAAGAACACTAGGCTCTAGGCCACCCTCAATCACAAGCCCAGTTCTCCTGCTTCTGTCTGATGGAATTTCATCTACATCACACTGTCCATATGTTGTGTTCCTCTTAAATATCTCAGAATGAAGTATCTACCCCACTGGCAAATACTAGATGCCAAGAATGGGTCTACCTACCACCTTCGGGTATACATAAACAGGAGAATGAAGGAAGCCAAATGACCATAAATAACTTACAAAGTCCGTATCAGAGTATTGTCTAAAGACTGTAGCCTCCTATTCATGTGATGGATATGCCAAGAGCAGATGTCATCAGTATGCAATATATAGATGGAAGAAATCTGTACTTGTACCCCTCAAATAAATAAATGGCCAAATTAAATAAACAAAACAAAACAAAACAAAAAAGACTGCAGTGTCCCATTACTAATTCTGTTGCTTTATGACAAATGCTGGATGAAACACTTGCAAATTCTAACTGATTTACATAGGGTGCCAATATGACTTAAGGTAAGAACAAAATATGTGTATTATTGCCCTTATTTGGATTCCCCTTATTATATGAAACCTTTTGCTATTAATAACAACTGAGTGTCAGTGTATTGACATTTCAGCAGATCCACTACTCTCACTTCAACTTGAATTTCATTGGTTAAAGTAAATTTGCTTTCAATTAGTTGTCTTACGTTTATAAATGACTGAAAATCAATTTTGGTTACAATGACAGTCATAGGTCATATATCATACCATGAACCTGCATAATACATATTAAGTTTTACCCCTCTCATCCTGCAAGTTATGATTTTATGTAAAATAATATATGCTTTTATGTAAGAGCATGCATTCTGAGATGTATCCAAGAAAAGTAGTACTACAGGTAATTCATAATGTCTGGATCTAGGCATTTAGTAATCAACTTTTTCATTTGGCTGATGGATAATTTAATTTTTTAAAAGAAAATAATTCTGAGTGGAGATGGCGAATTTTAGCAGAGACAGAAATTATGTTCTTTTCTTAAGAAGAGGAGTCCACAGAAGGAGGGGAGAGAAAACATGTCTGCATGGACCAAAATGTCATAATGCAATCGTCAGTGTCATTACAAAATAACAGCAGCAGGCTCACACCTTCAACATTTGGGAGGCCAGTCATAAGTCACACCAACTTAGCTTTGTTCACTGGAATCAGAGATGGTGCCAAAGCAATGTGGCAAATGAGGTTGAGTCTGGGGATGGTATTTTGAGCCCTTGTGGAAGACTATCAGTGTGATGTGCAGAATTTTAATCCTTTGCAAATTCCAGTTAGAACACTAAACCAAAACATGACTAATGAAAAGTCCATTACTTAACATTTGAAGTACATATGGGAAATAACTTTATATGGTCTTTGCTAAATGCCTTTTACATTCAGTAGAAAAGTATTGGCAAAACAAAGGGACAACCTGCATATGACATACTCACTCTCTGCAACGCCAATAAAATATAATCAGTGCTGTCCACCAGGTCGTAATTTGTCATTCCTGTTCTAAACCCTGTGGAAGGGCTGTGCAAAGCTTTGAAATCACGTTGCATGTGGAAGAGGGTGTGATGGAAACGAGAAGGGGCTGGGAAGCTGGTCAAGGGACTGAGTCACTCGGGCAATCTGGAGACAAAGTTCAGATGCACACAAAAAGGCCAGTTCAGGACATCGGTAGGGAAAGTGGATGGGGCCTTTAACTTCTTATGTAACTGAAAGTCATAAAGCTTCTCCCCTGAAAACAAGAAAAAAACAATCCCCTCTAGTGGTCATTTGTGCTTACACAGCTGTAGCCACTTGTGAGAAAACAGATTTTATTCTGTCTGGTGACCTGCAATTAATTCAGATTCTGCTCCTGTCCCATTCAAGCTCTCCTTTTCCTAAACAGCTTCAGACATCCACCTCTGGGTCTCTGCCATCTCCTCCTTTACGAAACCTCAGTAGCAGCAATGCTAGTTATTCATTCATGCTCCCCCGATATTTAAGACCCAAGTTCCAGCTCTATCGGATCGTGACAGTGGTCTCAATGTGTATCTCATTTTGAACAAAATCGAAATCAGGTTCTCTGAAAAATAATTTGACATTATTCGAGACTTTCCTCTCATTTCTTCTTGGAATATGCTAGTGTACAAGAGCAATATGTTTTTTGCTCTTTAGTACTTGTTTGGGGTTTCACTTACCCCACTCACTCCTTTATTCAATCATTCAAGAAACATTACTGTGTATGTACTATGCCCAAGGCCCTGTGCTAAATAGTGGGGGTATAAAAAGAGAAAGAGCAGTTCCAACATTTAAACAGCCCCAGAAGAGAGACGAG
This sequence comes from Cephalopachus bancanus, assembly GCA_027257055.1. Classification (NCBI taxonomy): domain Eukaryota; kingdom Metazoa; phylum Chordata; class Mammalia; order Primates; family Tarsiidae; genus Cephalopachus; species Cephalopachus bancanus. The sequence goes on along the minus strand of JAPVLO010000009.1, from coordinate 6,120,968 downwards.
TGCGTGACTAATTATAATGTAATTTCAAAGCCTTATGGGATCTTCCCTGGCTCTATGAAACTGGAGAAAGCAGCAGCGTTCAAGTGGGTGAATGTATATTTGGACTGGGGGGAGAGAGACTGCTCATGAGAGACTGAAAATATTCCTGATGGAGATGAGTCACGAAGTATAGCCAAGTCCTTTTCAGGTGAGCAAACCGCAGAGGGTACAGCAAAGGGAGGAGGCATCAGAGAGCTGAGTTCATTTGGAGAACACAGAGGACCCCAAATGGCAGGGAAAGGTGAGTCTGATGGTGACTATGATGGTGAGCAAAGAGTAAATAGGAGCGAAAAGAAACAGAAAACATGGCTAATGTTCTTTGAGTTTAAGTTTGGTTAAATATAAACACAGACTATTCTTTGTTGCTTAAAGAAAAAAGAAAAAGGAAAAAAATAAACTTTCATTTGAAATGTTCCCCTCCTAGGAGCTATTTGCAAAGCAATCTAAGACCCGGGGAGTCATGTGGATAATTAGCTAAACGGGATGAATACTTAACCTCAGAGATTCTTACTCATATACAGAAGTACAGAAGTTAAAATGAAAGTCAAATCTGTGGTTCAGAAGGAATGTTCCCCCTGGGCCGTACTGGCAAGAATCTTGAAAGTTTCTCTGGTGGTTTTTGTTCCCTTCTTCAATTTACCAGAGCACTTCATAGGAAACATCCGTGTTTCCATGTCATGTCAAAAGAAATCAAATGTAAAACATGATGCAATTCTTTGCTTTTTCCTCAATAATTACTTATTTTTCTTGGAGAGAAACAGACAACCCAGTAGCTGGCTGACAGCACCAATTTGCCATCTTATAAGAGAATAATTTTGAGACTTGAGGTTCCGTGCACATAGGCATAGAATAATGGAGATGCACTCTTGGATTCTGAGTGAAGGGTCCTTTGTTATTTAACAGTTTGTAGCAAATTTGATGCTTCTAGCTTGTGGTTTAGAATTCCTATATTTTCTCTTTGTCCTGTAATGGTATTCCTTTGTTTCTTTGTTTAGTATGGAATTCTGAATACATCAGTTAGTTTTAGTGTCAATGACCACTATACTTTATTATCTAGGGTAAAAAGAGATATTATTCATTTCTTCTTAGCCACAAGCATTGAGTTATATAGAGAAAATATAAAGTTAGAGGAAAAGGTTATACTTTTTCTCATACTCTGCTTCACATATATCTTTTCCTTTTAAACTTTTTCTACATGGCCTCACATTTACACTGCATATCTGTTTTGTCCTTTTATAGCGGGGTGCTTCGCCTTCTTTAGTTTATTGTCCCCTTTTTCACTACTATCTCACCGGCACCAGACATGGCTTCTGAGTACTGTTTGTGCTCAATACATACATTTGTTGTATGAATCCATCGAGAACATTCACTTTTGTCGCGAACATTCTTTTGGTTTCTATAATCTTACTTTTAAGATTGTTCTTTCTTTCAGGCTCAGTGGCTCAGCCTATAATCCCAGCACTTTGGGAGGCGAGTGGATTGTCTGAGCCCGCGGGTTTGAGACCTACCCGGGCAACTTGGCAAGATCTCATCTCTACAATAAATAAAAAATTAGCCGGGTGTGGTAGCATGTGACTCTAGCTCCAGCTGCTTGGAAGGCTGAAGGGGAAGGATAGCCGGAGCCCAGCAGGTTGAGACTGCGGTGCCTGGGAGTGTACCACTGCACTCCAGTCTGGGCAACACAGTGAGACTCCAACTCAAAAAAAAAAAAAAAAGTTCTTTCTGAGAACTTTGGTAATGGTCTCCCATCTTTCCCCCAAATTATGTGTTTGGGATTCTCTTTTACTCATATTTTAGGTTCAAATGCATATACTTTATCACCACCTCAATTTAGATGAGTCACAGTCCTGTTTTTGCCTAGCATTTTCTTCCTTAGCCAAAACTTCATTATTGTCTGCTGAACACCTCTTAGATCTTTCTTCCAATTCCAATGTAAGAGTTCAATTTTTCTCTCAGCCTAGTCACTACTTTTTCTGTTAATCCTTTACAACCAAATCACATAAGTTTAAATTTTCTTATTTCATATAATCTCTAAGAAGTAACCCTGAAACTTTGTTTTGTACATTAACTGCTACAAAATGCACAATTTTTCAAGAAAATTATGAACAACTTGTTCAAGAAAACGTTCCAAAGTGATCTTTCTTCCTTATCACTATGATAACATGTGAAGAAAAAATCTTAAAAGTCTCTAAACTCCTGTTTCAGATAAAGACTTTCATAATCTAGCCAATTATGTATTATTTGGTTATATTTATGTTCTGTATTTGAGCAAAACTATAATAATGTATTATTTTCAGACTTGTTCAGACAACTCTGAATAAAATGAAAATGCCTGACCCACCCATGCAGAAATTTTTATTAGTTATCCCTCAAATTACTTGTAATTGTTTCTGTGTACAAAGGTAGAAAAGAATTTTGACTTAATTTTATTTCTTCCAAAATTAAGATATTCCTCTATGACACTTACAAAACATTCTTATAGAAAACCTTTGCTGAAGCGTGGAAGTATGCCAGCTCACTGATTCAATAACTACAATCATTCTTTCTTTTTAATACTACTAATTTTTCATAAAAGTTGCTGAATAAGTCTTTTTAAAAATTCTATTTTTATCACTACCTGACGAACATAATTGCTCTCCAGAGGCCTGCTTGCTGCTTTCCCAACCAACTTTAAATTTTGCTTCGCTTATGACTCAATACTGTCTGATGTCACCCAAGCAATCACACTTATTTTTCAATATGCGGCTGAGACCCCCTTGGATATTTTTACTAACTGGCAATGATGGCATCTAGGTTCAAGAAAATCTTCCAATAACTTGTGAAATGTTTGTAACTTAAAGAGCAATCTTTTTTCTAGGTGATACAGTGTTATCTGATATTTGATATATCTGCTTACCCACCTGATGAGACATTACAGTAGGTTGTTGCTCAAGAAAAATAGGCAAAACAAAGTTAGCAGTATGAAAAAATAGGTGTGCACACCCTTGAACCCAACAATTGCTATTCTGGAGATTTATCCTCAGGAAATAATCAAGGATGTATTGTTCACAATAGAGAAAAAATTGTCAACAATATAAATGGTCAATAGTACAATTTCTTTTTAAAATTACAGTAGATGAAAATAATGGAATTCATTTAAACCTTATAAATAGTATTGAGAAAACTACTTTTTGACATGAAAAAGGAAAGGGTTTACTAAGTGAAAAAAGTATGTACAAAAGTAGGTATAACATGACTCCATTTTGTTAGAAAAAATAACTATTTAAAAGCATGCAACCGCTACAGAATACTGAAGGTTAAGACGTTAAAAATTAGCCGGGCTCAGTGGCTCAGCCTGTAATCCCGCGCTTTGGGAGGCTGAGGTGAGTGGATTGCCTGAGCCTGTGGGTTCAAGACCCGCCTAGGCAACTTGGTAAGACCTCATCTCTACAATAAATAAAAAAATCAGCTGGGCGTGGTTGCGCGTGCCTGTAATTCTGGCTACTCAGAAAGCTGAGGCGGAAGGATCACCGGAGCCCAGCAGGTCGAGGCTGCAGTGGCCGCTCCCAGCCGCTCCAGTCTGGGAGACAGAGTGAGACTCCAACTCAAAAAAAAAAAAAAAAAAGACGTTAAAAATTAATTGTGGTTATATCTCAGTGTTGGAATTACAGTAAGAAAATTTTCTTCCTATGGTTTCTTCTACTTTCAATTTTTTTTACAAAAGTATGTTACACTTTTTAATGAGATTTTAATGTTATCAAAATTTATATTTGTTTATTTAAATGCTAAGTAATTTGGAGTCTCTGATAATATTTCTCTCTCTTTCTTTCTCATGATATTTTTTCTCACTTTGGCTTTGTTCATGCTGTTGGGATACTACTGGGATACTATTGGGAGTATCTTCCTTAAATGTAACATACTGATCTCAAATTGTAATGTTTACTCACTTCCCTCCATTGAAATATGATATGCTCTGACTGGAATAAGGTGACATCTTAAAAAGAAAGAAGCCCTTACCTGGATATCAGTCAATTTGCCCAAGATACGACTTGCAAGCTTTGGACCATTCTCCATAGTTGGAATGTGTATTGGCTACAAAACAAAGAGAAGCGAGACAAATTGAGGATGACCACGTAGATGGTGATAACAGGCAAGACATGTAGCAGTTCCATTATATTAAGGCAAATAAAGAATAGCACTATAGCCTAATGATTATGCATGCTAGCTAGTTCCTTATGTCAAAGACTCTTTTCTGGTCTGAATTTGAATTAAAAACTAACTAGCCAATGATAGGGTGTTCACTGCCTGTCAATTGATTTTAGGGCACAACCGGTTTATAGGCCAGCCTTCAGGCTGAGGAAACAAGAAGCTAAGGGAACCTAAAATAGTGGTTAAACTTAAAGAATCCTATCTCTTGCAAGATTCTACATCTAACCTTCTGGCAGGGAACGAGAACTCAAAGATATTTGCCATAATTTAGTGCAAGTTATTTCAGGAGCATAAGTTAAAGCAAGACTATGCCTTCACAAAAGCAGCTTCTATATCTATCACTAGTTCAAGCTAAACTTCCAAGGGTCACACCTCCACAATACTGGACAACATGATTCAATCCATGCCTGAGAGCTGTCATGGCCTAATCTGTATCTGAGTCACGCCTACGCATGTACTGCCAGCTTGTAGGCTTTGACAGTTTGATTTTAGTAGATAGTGTGTGCTCTCAAACACTTTTCCTATCATGTCTGTTAGCACAATAGGATAATTAGATGTACTTTTTAGCTATAAATGCCCCTTAAAACAGGACCATTAAAAATAAGCTAAACCTAGCCAGAGTGCAGTGGCTCACACCTGTAATCTCAACACTTGGGAGGTGGAGGCCAGAGGATTGCCTGAACCCATGGGTTCGAGATCAGTCTCTGGGCAACATGGCAAAACCTCATCTCTACAATACATACAAAAATTAGCTGGGAATGGTGGTTCATGCCTGTAGTTCCAGCTACTTAGAAGGCGGAAGCAGAAGGCTTGCCTGAGCCCAGCAGGTCAAGACTGTGGTGGCCGTCAGTGTGCCACTGCACTCTAGTCTGGGTGACAGAGTGCGATTCCAACTCAAAAAAAAAAAAGAAAACCAAAAAAGCCCACAAAAATCTGACCTAATGACAACTTCATTTCATAAAGTGGACTGATAGCATAACCATAATATTACCATAATAAAATACTAAATAGTAGCTTTATAATCAGTGCAAATATTGCTATAAAACAGGATAATTCTTTTCTTATAAATCAATCAATCTGCAGATGGAAGTATGTTAAGAGCAATCCCTTAAAAGCAAATAGTAAAACCTTAGCCAGTGAGGCAGTCACCATTAAAATCAGATCAGCTGAAGAAAAATAATTGTAAAATAAAACTTCAAAACCAGTAGAATTTGTATTTACATTTGAACATCATGGGTTTGAACAGTGTGGGCCCCTTATACTCAGATTTTCTTCCACCTCTGCCACCCCAGAGACAGAAAGACCAAGCACTTCTCTTCCTGAGTCTATTCAATGCGAAGGCAATGAGGATGAAGACCTTTATGATGACCACTTTCACTTAAAGAATAGCAAATTTATGTTCTTTTCCCTGAGATTTTCTTAATAGCATTTTCTTTTCTCTAGCTTACTTTATTGTAAGAATACAGTATATAATATATTCAACACAAAAAATAAGTGCTGTTTATATTATTGGTAAATCTTCGGGTCAACAGTAGCCTGCGAGCAGTTAAATTTGGGGGGAGTTAAAAGTTGTATATGGATTCTTTAACTGTATGGGGGATCAGATGTGCCCCTAGACATGTGTTGTTCAAGGATCAATTATAATATGAGTAATTTAAGTCAATTCACATTATAAGAATAATGCCCACTTGCCTGTAAGTTAAAAAGTCACATGCTGAAGTTAATCACAAATATCGAATATTTGTTATAAAAAGGAAAGCAAGAAAATTTACAAGAAAATGGAAGCACAGCGCATATAAAATCAGACTTGAAAGAAAAAAATAAAAATAAATAAATAAGAATAAAATTGGACTAATTTACTAAGGATATTTCTTCCAATCAAATATTCAAATTCTTTTTGTAAGATTTTAATAAAAGCATCAGTTTGCCCAGTGAAAAATTTTTGTAAAGTACTCTACTTATTAATAAAAATAACAATAGTAACAGTAATGTAGAAGTTGATCATACAAATGCATTTTCCATAACTATGTGCCATTTCTACATTCAGAAATCAGAAGCTGCATTCTAACTACATGTAGAATCTTTCTTAGTGAGCTGGTAGATAGAAAAAGAGTAACAGTCTACTAGCATGGCTCTAATACCTGTACTGAGATAAAGCAGATGTGACACCTGTCCAAAGACAAAATTGATTTCCCACCATGTTTGAGCTTACGTGAAATCTCTGGAAAGAGGGTAGTGATATAGATTCGTCTGAACAAACTGTCCCACTTAATGTAATGCCAAGTTAAAAAAAAAATTGCTGAACATGGTGATGTGTGCCTGTAGTCTCAGCTACTCAGGAGGCTGAGGTGGGAGGATCACTTGAGCCCAGGAGTTCAAGACTGCAGTGAGCTATGATCATGCCACTGCACTCCAACCTGGGTGACGAGACTGTCTCTTAAAAAGAAAAAAAACCAAGCCGGGCTCGGTAACTCAGCCTGTAATCCTGCACCTTGGGAGGCAGAGGTGAGTGGATTGCCTGAGCCCACGGGTTCGAGACCCGCCTGGGCAACTTGGTGAGACCTCATCTCTACAGTAAACCAAAAAATCAGCCAGGTGTGGTAGCGCATGCCTGTAATTCCGGCTACTCGGAAGGCTGAGGCGGAAGGATCGCTGGAGCCCAGCGGGTCGAGGCTGCGGTGGCCGGAAGCGGCCACTGCACTCCAGTCTGGGCGACAGAGTGAGACTCCAACTCAAAAAAAAAAACAAAAAAAAACAAAAAAACCTTTGCATCCTGGGTCCAATTAAAATTTTATTCACACACTTAATAATTAATTAAATTACAGGCAAATGTCTGGAAGTGACAGAAAGTGAGGAAATCCTCGTCTTACCTCGCCCTTGTACAGTATATCAGACACTGGGCAGACAACGCAGGCTGTGCCAGAGCCAAACATCTCCCTCACTCTGTTTCCCTTCACAGCAGTTGTCAAATCATGCATGGTGAGGTATCTCTCTGATACCTTAAATTCACCCTGTTTGGAATATAAAAAATAAAAACAATATGTTTTAAAGGAAAGGGCATGCAAAACAACTGCAATACTTGTTCTACTTTCCATTCTGATTGAACTCAGATAATGTCATAATCACCCTTCCAGGGAGAGCTGGAAAGTACACACCATCCTACTGGTGAACACGCTGAGATGTTAAGCAACCTACTTCAAGGTCACATCATTTACAAATGAGATAACCAGAATATGGCTGGGTTCGGTGGCTCAGCCTGTAATCCCAGCACTTTGGGAGGCTGAGGCGAGTGGATTGCCTGAGACCGCAGGCTCAAGACCAGCCCAGGCAATTTGGTGAGACCTCGTCTCTAAAATAAAATTAAAAATTAGCCGGGCGTGGTAGCGTGCGCATATATAGTTCCAGCTACTTGGAGGGCTACGGTGGAAGGATCGCCAGAGCCCAGCAGGTCGACTGTAAGTGTGCCATGGTACTCCAGCCTGGGCGACAGAGTGAGACTCCAACTCAAAATAAATAAATAAATAAGAGATTACCAGACATCCAATATAAGATTATCCCCACAAAATACATGCTGCTTCTTGCCTTTTACTTGTCATGAACAAAGTCTCACAAACTGATACATGTCAAGTGCTAACTGATGCATATTCTACATCAACCGTGTCTTAAACCCCATTTTTCCATAAAGGAGAATGATATATTATATAATATTAATCATTATAACTACCATTTATCCGTCCCATATCACCATGCCAAGTTCTGTAATTCTAATGGTAGGTATCCCTGTTTTGCAGATAAGGAAACTAAGGTTCAAGAAGGTTGAGGGGTATCCCCAAGGGCACACAACGAGTAAATGGCAGAAACTAGATTTAAACCCAGGTCTGATTTAACTGGCTCCTTCTGTAATTTGAATGGAATAAAAAACACAGACAGAGTTTAAATATCTAAAATATTTTTAAAAATTGAATGTATCTTTGAACTCCAAGAAATTGTATTATATGTATTTTTCTTCCTAAATTCACCGATAGTAGACTTTACAGTGATATTCCTCTTCCTTCATTTAGTATCTTATTCAGTTGAATTTCATTGTGGAGTTAGTGGTATAACCTCATCAACTTCTCCCAAACTGTTTGAATATCTTCTTTGCTCAAGGACAGAAAATGGAAACAAAAAATCCTAATCTGTCTTATCTGTTTAATACTCATTCTCTGATCTGTTTATTTCTCATTCTTTTATCTTAGTGGTTAAAGTTTGAAATTTGTCAATAAGTTATTTGAATAAGGACAAAAAAGAATAGATGAGTTTTAAAAAATTAAGATGAGAGTATTTTTAAAAATCTGCAGACCCAGCCGGGCTCGGTGGCTCAGCCTGTAATCCCGCACCTTTGGGAGGCTGAGGTGAGTGGATTGCCTGAGCCCGCGGGTTTGAGACCCGTGTGGGCAGTGAGACCTCATCTCTACAATAAATCAAAAAATTAGCCGGGTGTGGGAGCGCGTGCCTGTAATTCCGGCTACCTAGAAGGCTGGGGCAGAAGGATCACCGGAGCCCAGCAGGTCGAGGCTGCGGTGGCCGGGAGCGGCCACTGTACTCCAGTCTGGGCGACAGTGAGACTCCAACTCAAAAAAAAAAAAAAAAAATCTATAGACCCACAATAGATAAAAATAATCAAGCGAGTTTCGGTGGCTCATCCTGTAATCCTGAGCCTTGGGAGGCTGAGGTGAGCTGATTGCCTGAGCCCGCGGGTTCGAGACCCACCCGGGCAACTTGGTGAGACCTCATCTCTACAATAAATAAAAAAATTAGCCAGGCGTGGTAGCGCGCCTGTAGCTCCAGCTACTTGGAAAGCTGAGGCGGAAGGATCGCCTGAGCCCAGCAGGTCGAGACTGCGGTGGCCTGGAGTGGCCACTGCACTCCAGTCTGGGCGACAGAGTGAGACTCCAACAGGCTATAAGTAGATTTGGAAGGTTAGGAAACTATGTTTGCAATAGAAATATGGCTCTTTGTAAGTTTCAATTTCTCTCAGTTTGTAACTGCAATTATGTTGTTCAAAGGTAAATAAATAAATTCCAGAAAATCAGCCAAGTTAATTAAAAACAAGCTGAGTTCTGTGTCCTGGAAAAGGGGGGGGGGAAAAAGAAAAAACCTCTCTTGTAAATAAACAGAATTGTTTTTACTTTGCTCACCCTTACTTATCTTTGGACAATTTCCCCTGTCTGGCAATTCCCCTACCACCCCCCACATGCCTCTTGGCATTTTATGTCTCATGTTTTAAAATAGCTTTTAAAATAAATTACAGCTAAGGAGTCAAGAAAAAGCTTCCTCTATAATAACCTATTTTTCATGCTAGCAGATCATTAGTGTGGGAAGGCATTTCCACTTGCAACTTGTCATCAAACCTTCTGTACTTGGTTGATTTTTTTCCTTTAATAAAACAAAAATTACTGAGCTTCAAAAATATATCTTTCCAACTGCAAACATATTTAGGACAGGGCAAGCTGTTTGAAATTATACCAACAGTTTGTAAATGTCATGCCCAATGTGCCAGCCAGCATGTGGCAGTTGGGTCTTGTCTACTTCAGGGTTTTGTAGAATTATTTATAGCACATTTCCTCTATTTTCAAAGCATGTTCCAGGGAAATTGTACTAGTGCTCTCCTAGATGATGTGTGTGTTTCTAAACATTAGTTCCATTAGTACTGTTTGACCACAGTATGCTCAAAGCCTTTTCGTGTTCTTTGGAGACCATTTTAACACATGGGTCAAAAGTTCCATCCAAGAACCTCTGCCAGACAACTCATTCAATATTCATCTTGAATATGTTATGTCACATCCAATACTAAATAGTTTAATATGCTTGCCTGCATCACATGGGTTTGAAAGTCTACTGAAGACAATGCTATATTTGCTTGTATGTTCTGTTTTTTAAATAAGCATATATATGAATTTTGGAGAACAAGAGGCAGGATGGAGGGAGAAAGAAGGTAGCCAAACCAATAATATTTTGTTAGTAAACATTTATATGTCAGTGAAATTCTTTAATTTCCATGACAAGCATGGTTACGCTGGAATAAATAGAGGAAAGGAAGAAGTATGTATCATTACCATTTGGAAACAATACACTTAGACTTGAAAAGTTAGGGACTGGTTGGATGGAAGTACACCAAGTATGAATCAGGTAAGATGGCAGGAGATGCCTGGTAGATTGGGATTAGTACTAGAATACTTCTTCACTAGAACATCCTGCTAAACTGGTTTCTCTCTGCCCTCCCTATAGACAATACTTACTTGTTAGTCTTGCCAAGATGTACTTCTAGAAGAGTTCTTTCTACTCAAGTTAGAATTTAAAGATTAGATAACATTGGTTGGAACCACAGGATATTATTTCAACATTAGAGTGAGCTTATTTTGAATACTTTTTCTTTCAGGCCTGTAAAAGTTGTTCATGTCAGAGGTACCCACCCACTTGTGTGCCAAGTCCAGAATGCACTGCCGTGTCACTCCTGGAAGAATGATGCCATCTAGCGGAGGAGTTGCCAGTTCTTCCTCTGTCAATTAGAAATCGGAATATTTTCAAGCTTTACCAGGCATGCCTTATATCAACAGCAACTTTTAAAAACTGTTTCCCACAACTTTGCTAGTAATAAACATAAAGATAATGTTACTTTTCTACATTGTCAAATACCCCAAACCTCCCAAAACAATTCATACTTCAAGTAGATCTTTATTTTTTTAAAATAAAAGAAAAAGCCAGGTGCAGTGGCTCATGCCTATAATACCAGCACTTTGGGAGGATTACTTGAGGCCAGGAGTTCGAGACCAACATGGGCAACATAGCAAGAGTCAGTCTTTACAAAAAAAAAAACTTTTAAAAATTAGGTGAGGCCAGGCACGGTGGCTCACGCCTATAATCCTAGCACTATGGGAGGCGGAGACAAGAGGATTACCTGCATCCAGGGGTTTGAGACCAGCCTGGGCAACTTGGTGTGACCTTACCTCTACAATAAATAAAATAAATTAGCTAGACATGATGACACATGCCTGTAGTTCCAGCTACTTAGAAGGCTGAGGCAGAAAGATCACCTAAGCCCAGCAGGTTGAGGCTGCAGTGGTCGTGAGCGTGCCACTACACTCCAGCCTGGGTGAAAAGGGAGACTCTGACTCAAAAAAAAAAAAAATTAGGTGGACATAGTGGCATGCACCTGTAGTCCCACTACTTGGGAGGATTGCCTGAGGCCAAGAGTTTGAAGCTGTTGTGAGCCATGATCATGCCACTGCACTCCGGCCTGGACAACAGAGTGAGGCTGTGACTCAAAAAATAATAATTAACATTTTAATAAAAGGAAAATAAAGTTACTCATCTAATCATCTTTAATTTATCCTTAACCAGTAAAATAATGAGATGGTTTCCCATTGACAGACAGTAAGAGTTATAGAATACTTCAGAGGAATATTCTTTTTTTAATCTTAAAGGTGTGGGGCACAATTCAGGGTTAGGTATACAAATGTTCATTATGTAGGTGCCCTTGTTGATGAGGTGTGCTCCCCCTTTCTTGGCAGATTCCCACTACTGCCAATCACGCCTCCCCTGCCCCCTACACCTGGCAGTTTCCTGCTACTGCCAATCCTTTTCTAATAGTATTACAATAATTGTTCAAGGTCCACTTATGAGTGAGAACATGTGATACTCAGTTTTTTGTTTCTGTGATACATCATTCAGTATTATAGACTCCAAGTCCATCCAGATTGCTGTGAAGTTTATGATTTTGTCCTTCTTTATGGTTGTGTAATATTCCATCATGTATATGTAACTACCACATTTTTTTAATCCAGGCAAGAGGAACATTCTTTTTTTATTATTATTATAAAGATGTGGGGTACAATTCAGGGTTAGGTATACAAACATGGATTATGCGGGTACCCTTGTTGATGAGGTATGCCCCGTCCTCCCCTAGCAGTTTCCCTCAACTGCCAATCCCACTCCCCCTCCCCTGACAGTTTCCCACTACTGCCAGTCCCTTACTTATAGTATTATGATAATTGTTCAAGGTCCGCTTATGAGTGAGAACATATGTTACTCTGTTCTTTGTTTCTGTGATAGATCACTGAGTATGATTGACTCCAAATCCATCCAAGTTGCTGTGAAGTCCATTTATTTGTCCTTCTTTATGGCTGCATAATATTCCATTGTGTATATGTATCACATTTTCTTATCCAGTCCAGCTTCTATGGGCTACATGGTTGGTTCCATGTTTTTGCTATTGTGAATAGAGCTGCAACAAACATACATGTGCAGGTATCTTTTTTGTAGAATGATTTGAGCTCCTCTGGGTATATTCCCAATAGGAGAATTACTGGGTCATGTGGAAGGTCAATTTCTAGTTCTTTCAGAAATTGTCACACTGTCTTCTAAAGAGGTTGCACTAGTTTGCATTCTCACCAGCAGTGTAGAAGTGTTCCTTTTTCTCCACAAGGAGGAACATTCTAAAGTCAAAATTTCCCTTAGCAGGCTGGGCTCGGTGGCTCAGCCTATAATCCCAGCACATTGGGAGGCCGAGGCAAGTGGATTGCCTGAGCACATGGGTTCAAGACCCACCCAGGCAACTTGGCGAGAACTTTCTCTACCATAAATCAAAAATTAGCCGGGCATGGTAGCACACACCTGTAGTTCCGGCTACTTGGAAAACTGAGGCAGAAGGATCACCAGAGCCCAGCAGGTCGATGCTGCGGTGGCTGGGAGCATGCCACTGCACTTCAGTCTGGGCAACAGAGTGATACTCCAACTCAAAAAAAAAAAAAAATTTCCCTTAGCAGATAAAAGCTGGTTAGTAATTAGAATAATGAAGATAGAATCTTACTAAGGAACACTAACCATTACCAAACTTACTAAAAATACTACAAAGGAACCCCTAGGAAGTGTGTGTGTACCTGCTCTGGGCTGGTCACTGCCTCCATGCTGCCCTTTGAGAAGTGTATCATTAGTGATTTGCAAACCTGATAGAGTATCAACACTAAGTATAGAGATGCTGCCTTCACCCTTTGAGATTCAAATACCATAGACTCAGGGTGAATTCAAGTATTTATATGGTTAACAAAGAAAAAAAAAAGACACCCAAAAAACAAAACTCCAAGGCTGACCTACTGGTCTACTGTGAGATGACCATGGACACACCAACCACTGTGAGGGTTGGCATGATGATCCATCTATGTCACATGTGTTCCATCAACTGTACAATGTCCAGACATTGCCTCTTCTCCCCTTTAACTGGCTTCTTTCTGACCTTCCTTCAGGGAGCAGCCTCTGGCCAACACTGGTCTCTGAAGGCCATGCATATTCCCAATAAAGAGTCAAGGAGTGCAGGTGACCAAGCAAAGTTGAAAGTAATGTGGTCATCACGTGCAATCAATGTCATTGTAAACATAAAATAGGAAATTGACTGATTGACTTGCTAGCCCATAAAACCGTTTGCTGTACTACCCCAAAGCATGATTTCTTTCTGCACCAACCCACCACCATCCAGGCCTCATGGGCAGACCCTTTCCTCACTGACCCACTGCCATCAGTGTCTCCTGTAAACTCTAATAAACTAAAGTCTTTTCCTGCTGGACCTCTGGGTGACTTCTTTGGATTAGGTAAAGAATCTTACAATCAAGTCCTCTCGCCTTTGGGGGTGCCACATCACAGATCTCCTTGCAGTATTTATACCCAAAACCTCCCTTTCCTTCCAGTCTCTGGCACAAGGAATCTGACACTGAAGCCACCACCCTTTCCCTCAGTACAAAGTGGTTCTAGGTTAACCTGCTCACTGTGGTTGTATCAGACATGCCCAACAACCATGCTCTATCTGGAAAACCAAAACTCCATATTCATTTTTGTATCCCCAAAACTGGGCATCATGCCTGGCCCAAAGTGGTATGTAATAAATGTTTTTGAATAAAAAATAAATGAATACATTTTCTTTGCTATGATACAGCAGTATGGTTTTTTAAAATTGTGTCTGAAAATCATCTGCTGAAAATTGCTTTCTGGAAAGAGGAAAATTTGTTCTTGGCAATGTTCTTAGGGCTACTTTTTGTCGTGTTCAGAAGTGTTGATGATCTCAAAATAAACATGTGTTTTGCAATAGCTAGCTAACTAGATACATAAATGTATGGATCTATTTGTGTGTATAATATATATGTTCGCACACACATACTTCTAGTGCCCCCAAACCGGACCTTTCTTAAAGCTTGCTGAGCTCTGAGACTGCATCAACTTAAATGAAAACAGCAGCCCTGCATGTGCAAATGCTGTTTTGTGAAATATATTTAACACCCAGAACTGTAACCACTAGCCTGAGGTCAGTGAACAGAACATCTGCTTCTCTGGTTGCCAGACAGAGATGATGACATGACAACATTTGGGTGAGAAATATTCATTTTCCTCTGCAACCACAAACATGCTTACAAGAGCCAGAACTAACTCCAGATTGCCCAATGTGAGGAAAACAGAGCCTACAAATGTAGCTTGTTTTTGACAAAGAAATCATTTTTAGGGGATGAGGAATTTAGAAGAAATAACAGCAGGATTCATCTGTGACTTCCCAAAATCAAGGACTAATGGAAACCAGGAATGTAGGTTTGTGTAAGTTCTCTAAACATCACCAGCACAATTATCCATTTATTCTGCAAATACATATTGAGTGCTGTTTACTGTTTCAAATTCTATGAACACAGCAGCGAACAAAACTGATATAACTCCCTGCTTACTTTCTAATAGGCAGAGGTAAGCAATTATTGTGTTAATAGTATGCTAGACAATGGAGGAAAAACAAAAAGAAGGAAGGACAATGGCGAGTGGTGGGAAGTAACGAGGAAGAGACTTTAAATTTTGAACAGGAGCTCAAGGCAAGCCATACTGAGAATGGCATTTGTGAGCAAAACCTTGAAGGATCTAGAAAGGAAATTGTGCAGACATCTGAGAAGAGTGCTCCAAGTCAAGTCAGTGTAAACGTCTGATGTGTCTGAGAAGGCTCCTGGGGCCAGGTAGACGGAGCTATGTCAGTATTCACTGCCAGTCATTTGCCCAAACTGACTGTGAACTCAACCACAAGGACTGGGTCTTATTTTTTCAAGGTTTCTCCAGTGTCCAGGACACAATACAATTCTTTTTTTTTTTTTGAGTTGGAGTCTCACTCTGTCGCCCAGACTGGAGTGCAGTGGCCGCTCCCAGCCACTGCAGCCTCGACTTGCTGGACTCTGGCAATCCTTCCTCCTCAGCCTTCCAAGTAGCTGGAACTACAGGTGCGCGCTACCACGCCCGGCTAATTTTTTGATTTATTGTAGAGATAAGGTCTCACCAAGTTGCCCAGGCAGGTCTCAAACCCACGGGTTCAGGCAATTCACTCATCTCAGCCTCCCAAGGCATGGGATTACAGGCTGAGCCACTCAAATGGTGAACAGCAAGTGTATGGGTTATATGCTAAATTACTCATCGACAGAATGAAAAAGAGACTGGAGGCTGTGTGAGCTTACCACCACTGGTGTTCTCACTGAAATCAAAATGAAACCAGCCTAATTGTCCAACAAGCCAAACACCCATAGCACTGAAGCTTAGGAGATTTACACTTGTATAATAAAACGCACCCACTGCCTGTTGATGAGCTCTTCTTCCTTACCCCCCCATTCCTCTTTTCTTGCAGGTAATGGTTACAATGAGATGCTAGATGCCCTCCATTCAACCACCTGTTGATTAGCTCCTCTTCCTTGTCCCTCCTTTCTTCCTTCCCAGCAATATAAACCCTTAATTTATTTATTTATTTATTCATTTTTTGAGTCAGAGTCTCACTATGTTGCCCAGACTGGAGTGCAGCGGCACACTCGTAGCCACAGCAGCCTTGACCTGCTGGACTCAGGCAATCCTTCCACTTCAGCCTTCCAAGTATCTGGAACTACAGGCATGTGCCACCATACCTGGCTAAATTTTTAATTTATTGTAGAGACGTGGTCTTGCCAAGTTGCCCATGCTCGAACCCTTGGACTCAGGCAGTCCTCTCGCCTCTGCTTCCCAAAGTGCTGGGATTATAGGCGTAAACCACTGTGCCTAGTCAACCCTTAACTTTCATAGGGGAGTAGGAATGGGTTTGAGGTTTGTCTCTCCGGTTGACATCACCTGTAAATAATAAAGGCTTCTTCTCTGGCAATACTTCTTGTCTCAGAGATTGGCTTTTCTGTGGGGCAAACAACAGAACCCTAGACTGAACCCATGATGTTCGGCAACAAAACTCCCATGAGTTACAGGCCAAGTGCCACAGTGACTGTGCACAGTAGCATTGTGCTTTAAACACACACTATCCACTATCTTATCTACTTTCCTGAACCAGCCATTTCCCCAACAGGAGCAGTGCAAGTGGTTGTTCACAGAAAGATGGCAGGCTATTACTGAAAGAACTCTGCTTATACCTCCTGTCAGTAAAGTTTGTAAAAAAAAAAAAAAGAATCAATATTTTTCTGATCTTCAACTCATTATTCTTTGCATTTTCCTAAAGCTGCATGGTATTAACCAAAGTCACTACAATGTTTTATTTTTTAGCCCCAAGGTTATTCTGATATCCTGTTTACTTCTCTCATAGTACCATTCAAACATTGATTTCACTTCCTTTCTCCTTATTTCAAATTGTATTTGATCTGTTAAGTGAACCTCTCCAAACTGAAGGAACACATTAAAACTAAAGTCATCTCAGGAAACCATAATCTGAACAATAACTCTTAAGGTCTTGTATATTTTGCAAGAGGCAGAAGACAAATTCACTCATTTCCATTTTGACCTTTAAAAGCTATGGTGGAAATGTTCCATGATTATTGTTTGGATAAGAATTTTTTACCAGAACAGTTTCTGGTATTTCTGGTTAAATCATGTAGCTCTGATTCAGACTGTGCTTAAATCCTGACATCTCCCATCCATAAAAATAATGATGGTACCACTTCTGAATGATGTAACTGTTTTTGTTTCGGGTTGTGTGGGTTTTCTGGCAGAGTTTGGGGGTGTGGGGGAGGGGAGTGAGAAGGGGCAGGTGGGAAGTAGAGTCAAAGCAATGTATTATTAAAAGTGCTGAGATCAACACTGGCTATCATCTTCCAAGCATAGCTTTTGTTATATGTCATATATAATAACTCAAATTTAGAAATCACAAATATTCCAGTATAAATTTTTGCTTTCAAATAGCGCCAAGGACAAACAGCAGGAGTGGACGAATGAGTATGATCTGTATCTGGCTTTTCTAATGCCAAGGATTACCAATGGCCAACCCCAGGACAAGGTGTACTTACCACACCTGCTGTTTATTCTACCTCTGACTGGAAATATAAGGCTCATCTTGTTAGTCTCTGCAACTAGTACTAAAATTAGTACGTTGCCCTAAATTCAGCGACATCTGAATCACCATTTTCCTCTTTTTGTAGCCAAATAACAAAAGAGCAACAGAGGGTACGGGAGCTGCTTTAAAATAAATATTTCATTTAAAAATTTTTAATTGAAACTAATACTGTGGCTTCATAAGCATTTGAAAACATCATTTTGTATTTCCAGTCTCTATACTCACTACTGTGAAATGCACAACCTAGGAGTATAAACAAGTCTAAATTTCTAAATTTAGTGTGACTATCAAAATTCTAATGGAAATAAATGCATATGTTTTCCCCGCTGCTACTGACCATTTAATTCAATACCATACATTTTGCCAACACCACTGAAGCTCTATAGTCTCTGCCAACTAATAAAAATAATAGCAAAGAAAGATAATGAGGATTTAGCATATCAAAGGTAGTAAAGAAATGCTGGTTTCTATAATGGTCAGGCAGTAATAATCTTGAATGAACCAGGTACAGTGATTTGTCTTTAAAAATGATGTTCTTTCTAGGCACGGAGGCTCATACCTATAATCCCAGCACTTTGGAAGTCTGAGGGGGGAGAATGGCTTGAGCCCAGAAGTTCAAGACCAGCCTGGGCAACGTAGTGAGACCCCCATCTCTCCAAAAAAATCCAAAAATAGCTGTGTGGTGGCACATGCCTATAGTCCCTGTTATTCAGGATGCTGAGGTGGAAGGATCATGTGAGCCCAGGAAGTCAAGGCTATAGTGAGCCAGGATCATGCCACTGCACTTCAGCCTGGGTGACAGAATAAGACCTTGTCTCAAAAATGAATTAATTAGTTAATTAATTAATTAAAATGATGTTCTTTAATCAAAATGAGTTCCAGGATAAATCTGGAGGGCTTTTGATATATAACCAAAATATGTAGGATGGGCAACAATGGTTAAAATAATTATAGCAAGAGAGTACACTGAATTCCTTATGAGTAGAAAAACAGACTGTGTTTATTATTCTAGCATTTTATACATAGAATACGGTGAATGATCATTGAACTGATCTGTGACTAATCTCCCAATACAATGTGCCCAGATAGAAAAAACGTTAGGGGACAGTGAGAGGGATAATCACCAATCATGGTGATTTACAACCTCTAATTTGACATCTTGAGAATTAGTATATATAGAGCCAAAAAAACAAACCAAACCAAACCTTTATTGCTTCTTTAAACTGAAACACATGTCTACATAGACAGCAAAATACAGTAGTCCTTAACCTTTGGAATTGTGCTACTTACTTCCTTGTTCTAAGTTTCCAGTTCTTGTCTTTCCAGTCCCACTAAAAATGAATAACAAATAGTATAGAACTGAAATCTATGTGGATTACCTCCGTCTTCATTTATCCAATAAAGAAAAAGATTCATAGTTCCAACTTCAGTTATCTGATTATCCTCTCCATAGAGCCATAGAACCTGCTGACACCCATCGGCCACTGCTTCACATTGGGCAAAAAGAGACGAGCCATAATTCCTTTTGAGAAAGAGGAAACATACTGATTATGAACATGCCTTCATCCTCTGCATGCCAACAGGCTCACATTTTCAATTCAGATGTGGATGTATTCAGCGTGTTATGTTTACAACATACACGCACTCTCTTAACTGCTTAACATTAAAGGAGAATTTATTAAAGAATCTAAATGATTTAACTGCATTCATCTGAGAAAGAACACA
Organism: Cephalopachus bancanus; assembly: GCA_027257055.1. Taxonomy (NCBI): domain Eukaryota; kingdom Metazoa; phylum Chordata; class Mammalia; order Primates; family Tarsiidae; genus Cephalopachus; species Cephalopachus bancanus. The sequence continues at coordinate 6,101,668 of JAPVLO010000009.1, read as the reverse complement.
GTGAAGCCCTGGAATCCTAACCTAAAAAGTAATGCTAGGAGAACACAGGCAAATAGCCAAGTGAATGGCAACAGTTAAAACTTATTGAGTAGTCTTCACATACCAAGCAGTTCTACATGAATTATTTCTTTTAAACCTCACACCAATACTATGAGGTAGGCACTATCATTATTTCCATTGTTCAGATAAGAAACTGAGGCTCAGAGAAATCTATCGAGTTTCAGCAATTTAAGTAGAAGAGCACCAAGTCTGTGCTCTCTTATCTAAGACCTTTCAATACATCCAAGGAACACCTAATGTCCAACATCTAAATTCCCCCAAAAGGCAGAACAATGTTAAAAATCCTGATTTTGTCCAAAAAGTATTTCAAAAGCTCATTTATCTCAGCCTGTACTATTCATTTGGGGTTATTTAAAAATAAGAAAAACACAACATACCTTCCTGAATGGTGATTTAAGTTAGTAAATATTTTATTTAAATTTATATGGGAAAATTATGGAGTACGTTACAAAATATGGATGACTGTTTTAGATAAAACATGAGAGTTCTCAAATAAATGTAATGACTGCTTGCCTCTCTAAGCCCCTGGCTGTACAATTAACTTTCCTTGGCTTTCAGAGTATATCGGCAAACAAGTTTAAGAAGCATGACCATATGACAAGCAGGACTGGGAAATAAACCCTAGAGTCACTCTGGAACTATAGCCTCAGAAATACATAGAATCAGCCAGGCTCGGTGGCCCAGCCTGTAATACTGCGCTTTGGGAGGCTGAGGTGAGTGGATTGCCTGAGCCCACGGGTTTGAAATCCGCCTGGGCAACTTGGCTAGACCTCATCTCTACAATAAATCAAAAAATAGCCAGGCATGGTAGTGCACGCCTATAGTTCCAACTACTTGGAAGGCTGAGGCGGAAGGATCGCCGGAGCCCAGCAGGTCAAGGCTGCAGTGGCCGTGAGCGGCCACTGCACTCCAGTCTGGGTGACAGAGTGAGACTCCAACTCAAAAAAAAAAAAGAAATACACAGGAATCAAAATATCTAAAAACTAAAACAAGGCCTTAATGTAATCATCCACAAAATACCACCCAGGGTTCTTAAACTATCTGCTTTATATGTGGGTAAGATTGCCATTTGTAGTGTTGCTAAATAAAAGTGTAGGTTAAGAGCCATATATAATAGTGGACATCAGTCATTTTCATCACAACAGCTTCCCTTCCCACTATATTCCCTCTTATAAAAACATGGCCCTTTCTATGGCGCCAAATCATTCTGTTTAGATTGACAATCATAGCATCTTGCCCTGCTGCAACTGAATTAAAGGGTGGGCATGTAACCTAAGCTATTCACGAGTCCTTCTTTGGGTTACTTCACTCATTCATTTTAATGTATGGAACAAGAAATACAGGTATTTTCTCCCTTCTGGGGTAAAAGTAAGCCTGGGGTCTGCTATGTCCATGGTCCCCACCCTTCACAGAAGAAAAACATCTAAAGTAGGAGAGCCCTGGGCCAACAAGTAGCCAGAGATGGAGGAAGGAAAAAGAGAGAGGGCAAAGCGCAAGGGAACCAGAAACAACAATTTGAGGCCCTAGCAAGTCCAAGGCTACCATCCTATATGAGCCAATCAATCCTTTTCCTGCTTAAGATCATTTTGAGTAGGTTTTCTGACTTGCAAACAAAGAATATTAACTTATGCCTAAAATATTCTAGAAAGTTGTGAAAAATAGACCTTATACTATGGTTATTGCAATTGGAGCATGATAAAGTTGAGCCACACTAAAGTACTGTTAGGATTCATTAGAAGACCCTCAATACAAACACTTCATAACACAGATGACACATTCTTGGTCAGTCTGGAGATGATAAAAGTCTAGTATACAGATAGGAGGCTTTCGTTTAATGACCATAAAAATCAAGTCATCTTTATTCAGAACTGATGGTAAGTAGACAATAACTGAGTTAAATTATGAATGCCTTTTAATAATACATTAAACCAGATTGCAGGGTAGTCCAGTAAAAGACCACAGGTTTGCGGTTAGCATGCCTGGCGCAGCTCTTGTAACTCTATTATGTGTTATATGTGAACTTAAGCAAATCAGTTCATAATTTTGCCTCGTTTAATTCATCTGGTATATAAATAAAAATATTTGCTTTATGTACCACTAGGGCTGTTTGGAAAAAATAAAGAATAGCTAAGAAATGGGTTATATGAGCCTTTTATATCCTAATGAAATTAAGTGTTTAAAAAATAACTATTTTCTGGTCTTTGTCATTTTGGGGGTTAAGAAAAAACAAAGAACTATTGTATTTGAATTTCCTCTCATTCACAGACACAAATGTGAGGTTTTACCATATCTGAAAACAAAACACAATTTCTCTCATACACAAAATGCCCTTTATACTCTATTAAAAACTACATAAAGGATTTTTACAGTATGAAAATGTAGCCTTTCCGAGAAGCTTCTAAATGCGAAGGCAAATACACATTTGAGAGTGTGACTGGATTAAAACCATGTCTCCTTCACATCGCAAAGCACTGGGCAGGAAAGAGAATTAAAGATCTCAATTGTTTGAATGCACTCAAAAGGTTTTTTATGACTGGTTTTATGTATTATTATAATTGATTTACGTATTACTTATACAGTATAGATGGTCTTCCCCCCCAACACAAATTTTCTCAAAATTCTTGCACAAGTGTAAACTGTATTATTAATGTCCACAGGATAACTGATATCATGGTAATATAGGTGGGTTCCCTCACATGTGCTGCCAATATTCAGAAAAGAAACATATGTTCTTGAAGGAAAGAGAAACAATAGGGAAACTGTCTACATAGAAAAATTTCAGGATCGTTTTAAATGGAATAAATATCTGGGCAAATGAAGATATTAAATACATCCTTCCAAAAGAATACATTTTATAGTGTAAAATTCAACTGACTGCTTCTAAGACAAAGAGCATCCAGGAGATGAAATAAGAAAGTCAGAAAGTCCCATAATATCAACTACTGTTTGAGAGGTTACTACAGGTTGAAGATCTCAAATCCAAAATGTTCCAAAATCCCAAACTTTTTGAGCTGGGGAGCTCAAAGGAAATGTTCATGGGAGCATTTCAGATTCTGGATTTTTGAATTAGAGATGCTCAAACAGAAATATCTCCCCCAAAATCCAATACACTTCTTGTCCATTTTAGATAAGGGATATTCAACATGTACCTTTCAGACAGGGCACTAAGTACTTAACCACATTATTTAATCATCAGAAGATAACCTTTGGCTTTATTATACTTTTGAGGACTTGGAGGATTCAATTGTACAAGATCACATAGATAGCATGTGTGTGTCTCTCAGATAGCTGACTCCCAAGTCGAAGCTTTTAACCATCAGGTTATCACACAGCATTTGCTGAGAGCTTTCTGTATGCCAAGCACTGTCCTGAGCACTTTGTTACTTTAATTAGCATAAGTCAGGAAGGTATAATTGCCAGGATTTTATAAATGAGAAAACTGGTACTTAGAACAATTAAATAATATGCCCAAGGCAATTAGGTTTATTTGTTTTTACAGACTTCAATTTTCTAAAAGCAGTCTTAGGTTCACAGCAAAACTGAGAGGCAGGTACAAGGTACAGAGAGTTCCCCTATGTCCCCTGCCCACACACATGCATAGCCTCCCCCATTACCAATGTCCTGCACCAGAGGACACTTGCTACAATTGATGAATCTACATTGACACATCATTATCACTCGCAGTTCACGGTTTACATTAGGGTTCAGTCTTGAAGTACTTTCCATGGGTTTGGACAAATGTATAATGACATGTATCCACCATTATACCAGTTAGGTTTGTAAGCCAAGTCTTTCTGACTTTGAAACTTGCACTCCTGAGTGCAAAATTAGAGTACAGGAAAAAGAAAAAAGCTAAGAGAGGTGTAGGGGTGTAGGGGTGTGTGTGTGTGTGTGTGTGTGTGTGTGTGTGTGTGTGTGTGTGTGTGTGTGTGTGTGTGTAGGGGTGTAGGGGTGTGTGTGTGTGTGTAGGGGTGTAGGGGTGTGTGTGTGTGTGTGTGTGTGTGTGTGTGTGTGTGTGTGTGTGTGTGTGTAGAGAGAGAGAGAGAGAAAGAGACAGACACAAGACACAACCTGATTCTTTCCAAATTAACTAAGAACTTCCCAAGATGAAAAACCCTTCTCTAGTCAGTACTTCTCAAGTTTGGCTGCATGTTAAAGAACTCTGATGCTCAGTCTACATCCCAGACCAAATACACCAGAAGTTCTAGAGGTAGGAATCAGGCATCACTGTTTGGTAATGCTCTCGGATGATCTCAGTTTGTAGCCAAAGCGAGGACCACTGTGCTAGCAATTCAGCTGTAAGCAACTGCATTACTTTTCTCATTGTATTTAGAAATAAAAAGATAACGTTATCTCCAGTGACTTCAAAATAGTGGAATAATCTTAGAATTTTTAAAAAAATGCTTCTCTCCCTTCCTCAGATTCACTTAGATAGAAAGCAGAAAGTTCTTGAGCTTAAAAGAATCAACAGCTATGTAAAATACCAACTGACTACAAGGGCCCTAAAAAGCGTTCAGAGGGTAATTGTTGACATAGTTAAGTTTAGAAAAGATGTAATAACGTTGACTACAAATGTCTTTGCTAAGTAAGATGTTACTAAATGCAGAATCACTTGTTCCCTTTGTACTTCTCCGGATTGGAAGCACAGGAGTACAGAGCTTTAGAACTTCTTGGAAATGACAGGCATACAGGTTAAAAGTCCATCCTGTTGGTTACCACCTTCCCTCTGGCCATTTTTAAATTTTGATTTATGAGCACCAATATTCTCTTCTCCAGTCTCCTCTCTTGAGAGATTTCAAGTCAACTTCCATTGGTCACGATTAACCTAAGCCTAATAAGTTAAAGAATTCATTTTTTAAATAATGACTTTATTATTTACAGTGCCTTTAGATTCACAGAAAAACTGAGCAAAAATTATAGAGCTCCTGTATTCTATCCCTTTCCAACCCACCCTCCCATTCCCCAGTTTCTCTTATTGCCATCTGGCATTAGTGCAGTACACAGTCTGAAGTTCATTAGGGCATAATCTGTCTTGTACAGAAAGCCCTAATTCTTAACTGGCCTACAGTGATCATGCATTCTGTAATACTGCATCATATCATAGTTTACACAATAAATTACAACCTGCCCGAATTCCAGTTAATAAAGCTTTCCCTACAATTTCTGTGTCCCATGTTATCTTTTCCCTAGACAGGCAGGGGGAGCTAGAAAGCAAGATTTAAAAGCGAGAAACTTTTCCCTTATTACTTCTCATCATGATTGTCAATTTACTGTAATGCGAACCCTATGAGAAGTCTTAACAAAACAGTCTTTGTGCTATGCAGTGGTGTGTGTGCACATGCTCTGTGAAGAAGACTGAATAAGTAAAAAAAGAAAGCAAGAGAGTAAACAAAAGTTTTCAGCCTGATAAGCCTAGGACACAGGGTGGCATGCTCTAAGCCAGAAGGAAAATAAAGACTTCTCAGCTTTACGTACCCTGTTCATATTTCTCTGCCCATTGAGGGAATACAGTTGCCGAAGTTGTCAAAAGGGATGAATTTTATAACCATTTTTTTTTCCTTTTTGTTGAAGGGGCAGGAGAAAAGAAAAGGAAATTTGGGAAGACTACAGAAGGGTTGAAGCCAGTTGTCACTGTCTCTCTAGCATCTCAGCAGCATGTCATTCAACCTCCTCCCTCCCATCTCCCACCCCCTCCTTCCTGAATGAATCTCCATGTTGTACTAAGGCCACAAGGCTGCCACTGAGTCACCTTCCAGAACCACTGCTGCCCTGAGTACATGATGCACGGCACCACTTGATACTTACAAAGGAAGAGCCAATGCTGCTTAATCCAGTTATTCTTGTTCACCCTTAGGGACACTCCCAATTCACGGCCAAGTCCACCCCAGAAATTGTCCAACACTTTTCAAATACTCTTTTATTTCCTGCCAGCTACATATGGCCTATGAGACCGGCCTGACAGAGCCAAAGCAGGGCTGTCCCTCAGCCAGTTGGCAGCAGGTGTGGCTACAATCTGTGGCAATGAAGACACCACTCCAGTGAAGCGGGCACCTTCCCCAGACAGGACTCCCTGAAGCCAACTGAGAGTCTGGGTCCCAGGACCAGATGCTCTTTGATGCCAACCATCAGCCTGAGCCAAAGAGGACCAGTGCCCAGGGACAGTTCATTCACGCCACTGATTTGATTCCTGTTTTAGTTGCTTATTTTAGTTCCTGCGCATGCATCATAGCCAGTGTTTCTTCCTTCTAAAGGGCCACGGGCTATCCTTTCAACAACCAGCACGTGTAAAACACTGAAATCTAATCATGAAACAGAACGAGCATTAAGGTTTGCATATTATTACATTTATTCGTACTGAAGTGAAATGGCAATAATTAAATGGTCGTGCCTCTCATTTGGATAGAGACACAGATTTACTTACCCTCCCATCTTGCAGTCCCCAGTTCCACCTGCCCAGGCTCTTACATACTTCGGATTAGCCCACAGGGACACTGGATTAAAGGTTCCACTTGAAAAATAAGGTCCCACTGGGCTCAAGATAACAAACAGCAGGGCTTTGGTAGGCTTCTTGACTCCAAGAGAAGGCTGTAACAAAGCAGAGGTACACATAGCTGTAACTTAAAAAGTAGACAACAATCTTAGAGTCTGGAATAGACTCGTAACTGTTTCCTGGAGCTATTACTTCCGCAGATGCGCTACACAAAGCCTGCTCCGAGAATGGAGTATTTAAAATCCATTTTGCGCCGGGCTCAGGGGCTCAGCCTGTAATCCCGCGCCTTGGGAGGCTGAGGTGAGTGGATTGCCTGAGCCCGCAGGTTCGAGACCCACCTGGGCAACTTGGCGAGATCTCATTTCTACAATAAATCAAAAATTAGCCGGGCGTGGTAGCGCGTGCCTGTAGCTCCAGCTACTTGGAAGGCTGAGGTGGAAGGATCGCTGGAGTCCAGCAGGTCGAGGCTACGGTGGCGGGGAGCGGCCACTGCACTCCAGTCTGGGCGGCAAAGTGAGACCCCAACTCAAAATAAATTAACAAATAAATAAATTCCATTTTGCTTTGCTTTCTGAGTTGTTATGATTTTAGAGGAAAAAGCGAATTTGTCCATTTTTTGTGTGTTAGTAGGGTTTTGGAGAATCATTTTTTAACAACTAGCTATATAACACCTTTCAAGGTTGTATTGATTGAGAATTGAGGAAAGGAAGAACCCAAACACCGTTTCAGTCTTTGAGGGTAAAATATAATGTGTGACCTTCTGTTTCCTAGCCTAATGATGACTTCAGGTGATAGCAGGGTCTCCAGCAAGCAGCGGGTGCAGGGAATGTCCATTACCACACCCGCCTATGTCAGGTAGCAGATAGCAAGAGTGTAGCCTTACAAGAGGAAAGACACCAGACAGGATAAATGCCAGCAAAAGGGGAGGGGATGAATGACTCAGGAATAACAAAGAAGAAAGGCAGCCTTTCCTATGAACACTGGAAAGTCAGAAGTCAACAATGCAAAATCATACAAATTCCTGCAGCACCAGAACAGTTACAAGTAACTAAGGTCCATTAAGGAAGATAACTGAGAGACTCAAAGTTTTGAAGGCTACACATTATAAAGGTGAAAAAGATCACTGGGCTAGCCTCTGTGATTCAGCACTGCAGGAAGTAAGACCACAAGACAGGACGATGACATTAAGAATCTCAAGATATAAAGATTGTGTCCAATCTTCCCTGGAGTCTGGTCAGTCTGAATGGGAGTGCGAATCTGTCATGCACAGGATGAGGATAAAAAGATTCCATTTCAGTCGATTTTGTGGCTTTGTAATGTCTGTTGAAACTGGTTAAAAGCAAACTTTGGGATATTTTTATCTGAACTTCAATTATACCTCCCCATATTCACCCATGGCCCATGTCTACTACTCAACACCCACATCATCAAAAGTCAGGTAGATAAAATACTCATGAGCATTAAAAAAACGTGTTTGCGCACATGCACACAGATGCCATCTGAAATTCATGCCACCCTTAGAAATTGGGAAGCTGATTCCATTAGCATTCCATGGGAACCTGAGGACCAAAGAGCTTGGATGGCACAGAGCAAACCATGATGGATGATGGATGACCACATTGGGGAAATGTGCTACAACAGGTTTTGGGTTTTTGCTGGTTTATGTTTGTTCCTTAATAGGGCCTAAACATTAAAGGAAGATTATCCTACCAATAAAGGATAAAGCACCTATCCTACCAATAAAGATTATCCTACCAGTAAAGGATAAAGTTTCATGTGCCTTTTTTGGTTTCATTGTTTGCGAGAAAAAACGTCAGCATAATGTACACAGCTGCCTTTCTTCCCAGTTCTAGTAAAACATGACTATCTTATCTCTGCACTTTTACTTACCTATCAGTTAAGAATGATTCATTTCATGGGTGCTTTGAAGTTTAACATTTTCGATTTTTTTTTTTTTTTTTTGAATCAGGGTCTCTTTCTATCGCCCAGACCGGAGTGCAGTGGCACGATTACAACTCACCACAACCTTGATCTCTGCCTCAGCTCCTCAGTAGCTGGAACTACAGGTGTCCGCCACCATGCTCAGCTAACTTTTTGGTGTTTTTGTAGAAATGAAATCTTGCTTGTTGGCCAGACTGGTCTGGAACTCACGGGCTCAAGCAATCCTCCTGTCTCAGCCTCCCAAAGTGCTGAGATTACAAGCATGAGCCACCACGCCTGGCCTAATATTTTAGATTTTTAATAAACTCTAGTAATGAGGAATTAAGAAAAGTTTTGGGACATAATTTAGATATATAATATGCTGGCATAGTCGCAATAATTTATCCACCTTCTAAGTTTCTTAATAGAATAGATTACTTGTGGACAAACTAGTGGCATTTTATGTTACCACATGAGTATGGCTGGGACTTTTTTCATTCGGAATTCATGTATTTTATGCAACCTACATACATTTTAAAAAGTAACAATAACTTACCATAGAAAGTTTTTCCTGAGGTAAATTTCACTTTGTTCATTTCCTTCTCCGGAATTTGCATTTATTCCACTAGGTGGTAGTACAGAGAACACAGATGGAAAACAGGGAATAATTCTATGTTAAATCTGCTTTTAGGCCAAGAGAGGTGGCTCATGCCTGTAATTCTAGCACTTTGGGAGGTCAAGACGGGAGGACTGCTTGAACCCAGAAGTTAGAGACCAGCCTTGGTAACGTAGTAAGAGCTCGTCTCTAAAAAAAAATTGTTTAATAAAAAGAGTCAGGTGTGTTTGCCTGTAGTCCCAGCTACTTGGGAGGCTGAGGCAGATGGATTGCCTAAGCCCAGGAGGTCAAGGTTGCAGTGTGCCATGATCATGCCACTGCACTCCAACCTGGGCAACAGAATGAGACTCTGACTCAAATAAAAAAGAAAGAAAAAACTATTTTAGAAAAAAGCCTCAATAAACCTCTAAGCAATATTTTTATTCTTAACAAGTAGGTAAATTATAAACTAGGTTTTTCAACGTTGAGAGAAAATGTGTTTATATATAGTAATAGTTCATTTTCTAAAATTTAACCAAGGTCAACGAATGTTTTATAAGCACTTCAAGTACTAGTATTGATCATGGCCTGGTCACCTTCATCCTTAAATGTTTACTTATATCTATTGACTTTTCATGAAAAGAACTCTATGACTACTGAAAATGCTCACACTACTTCAAGACTGAGAATAAATTGACTCTAACTCTAGGCACAGAGAAGGGAGGTTGGTGAATGGATGTGTTTCTATCCTCAGAAGCCATTATTTGTTCTTTTAATTCTTCCTTCTATCTTGAAAAGCAATTTAAATATATTAAAAAATTGAAAGGGGCTTTAAAAAAACATGAAAAATAAGAAATACAGTCCATGTCACAAATATAGTCCTGTATCCTCTGAATCTAAAATTTAAAAATATAAAATACAAAATTTGAAATGCAAAGTATTAGGTTGGTGCAAATGTAACTGCGGTTTTTACAAGTTGAAATTTCCCATTTGATATTGGAATACACTCTTAATAAATGTGGTTATGCTATACATAATTCTAATGTGCATTTCTCGCTTTATGTTTTTTGCTAATGACTTATTACTTGTTGCTTATTTTGTATTTATTTTAGACTATGGAAATGATGTTAGACAAAAAGCAAATTTGAGTGATTTCCTTATCAGAGTTCAAAACGGGTTATAAAGCAGCAAAGACCAACTTCAACATCAACAACACATTTGATCCAAGAACTGCTAATGAACATACAATGAAGTAGTGGTTCAAGAAATTCTGCAAAAGAGACAAGAGCCTTGAAGGTGAGGAGCATAGTGGCCTGCCATCAGAAGTTGACAATGACCAATTGAGAGCAATTATCAAAGCCGATCCCCTTACAACTACACGAGCAGTTGCCAAAGAACTCAACATTGATCATGCTCTTTTTTTTTTGAGTTGGAGTCTCACTCTGTCACAGGTTGGAGTGCAGCGGCATGCTCACGGGCACTGTAGCCTCAACCTGCTGGGCTCAGGCGATTCTTCCGCATCAGCCTTCCAAGTAGCTGGAACTACAGGTATGTGCTACCACATCCAGCTAATTTTTTTGATTTATTGAAGAGACAGGGTCTCACCAAGGTGCCCAGGCTGGTCTCAAACCTCTGGGCTCAGACAATTCTCTCGCCTTGGCCTTGCAAAGCGCTGGGATTACAGGCTTGAACCACCACGCCCGGCAACATTGACCATTCTATGGTCGTTCAGCGTTTGAAGCAAATTGGAAAGGTGAAAAAGCTCAACAAGCGGGTGCCTCATACACTGACCGAAAAAAAATCGTCTTGAAGTGTCATCTTCTCTTATTCTATACAACAACAAACCATTTCTCGATTGGATTATGACAGGCGACGAAAAGTGGCTTTTATTTATTTATTTACTTATTTTGAGTTGGAGTCTCACTCTATCACCCAGACTGGAGTGCAGTGGCACGCTCCCGGTCACTACAGCCTCGACCTGCTGGGCTCTGGTGATCCTTCTGCCTCAACCTTCCAAGTAGTCGGAACTACAGGCACACGCTACCACGCCCAGTTAATTTTTGATTTATTGTAGAGATGAGGTCTTGCCAAGTTGCCCAGGTAGGTCTCGAACCCGTGGGCTCAGGCAATCCACTCGCCTCGGCCTCCCAAAGTGCTGGGATTACAGGCTGAGCCACCATGCCCGGCTGAAAAGTGACTTGTATACGACAACAGGCAATGATCATCTCAGTGGCTGGACTGAGAAGAAGATCCAAAGCACTTCCCAAAGCCAAACTTGCAGCAAAAAAAGGTCATGATCACTGTTTGGTGGTCTGCTGCTGGTCTGATCCACTACAGCTTTCTGAATCCCACTGACACCATGACATCTGAGACGTATGCTCAACAAATTGATGAGATCCACCGAAAACTGCAACATTTGCAGCTGGTGTTGGTCAATAGAAAGGGCCCAATTCTTCTCCACGACAACTCCCAACTACACATCGCACAACCAATGCTTCAAAAGTCGAATGATTTGGGTCACAAAGTTTTGCTTCATTGCCATATTCACCTGACCTCTCACCAACTGAATACCATGCTTCCACAATCAGCAGGATGCACAGAATGCTTTTCAAGAGTTCATTAAATCCCGAAGAACGGATTTTTATGCTACAGGAATAAACAAACTTATTACTCATTGGCAGCAATATGATTGTAATGATGCCTATTTTGATTAATAAAAATGTGTTTGAACCCTGTTATAATGATTTAAAATTCACGGTACAAAACCACAATTACTTCTGCACCAATCTACTATATAAACCCTCAAGAGACCACACTGACTTTGAGGTTGAAATGCGCTGATATGTTAAAAAATAAAAAGATTTTTTTTTACTTCATAGGCTATACCTCGCAAATAAATAAAAGTATATATGTAAGGGTATTAAACACATGAGTATTTTGCACAGAAGGACAAGTCACACTGGGGTGTGATGGAAAATAAAAAGACATGTAACAGTGAAAATTACCACTGCTAGCTGGGCTCGGTGGCTCAGCTTGTAATCCCAGAGCTTTGGGAGGCTGAGGTGAGTGGACTGCCTGAGCCCGCGGGTTCGAGGTCCGCCTGGGCAACTTGGCAAGATCTCATCTCTACAATAAATCAAAAATTAGCTGGGAGTGGTAGCGCACACCTGTAGTTCCAGCTACTTGTAAGGCTGAGGCAGAAGGATCGCCAGAGTCCAGCAGGTCGAGGCTGCAGTGGACAGGAGCAGCCACTGCACTCCAGTTTGGGTGACAGAGTAAGACTACAACTCAAAAAAAAAAAAAAAAAAGAAAATTACCACTCCTTTCCAGGTCAGTCAGAAGTTACTTTATCGAAAGGCAGGATTTCAGAGATTATTTGAAAGAGTTCAGTGAGCTGAGAAAAGTACTGCTAGTCAACGCTTTGGCTTGGAAGGCAGACAAGCAGCACAGTGCCTATGCAGGCTGAGAATGAGGCTGCCTAGACAAGACACATGAGAGACAGAAGAAATAAGGTAACGGGGATGACAAAAGAAAGGTTCTCGAAAAGTGCCATAGTTTTTTTGTTTCAATCCAACGTGCAGCCTGGTTTACAAAAACAAAACAAAACAAAAACCCTGCTAGTTCTTTTTAAAAGTAGAGTAAATGGTTAAAGGGGAAAATAGGAAAGAACACTGGAATGAGAATGCTGTAAGGAGAAAGACTCAGTGATCCATACAGAGCCCTGAATGTCATGAGGGTCACAAAGGAAGGAAACACCCAATTAATACCATGTTTATACAGGAAAAACCACTGTAGTTGGTTTGGTGAAGTATTTAAAAAATAATAAAAACCCTCTATTACATATTGCTTTTTAGCATTTAAGGTATTGTACAGCCATTATCTCATATAATAGAATAATGCTGAAAGATTTATAATTCCCACTTTAAGTTGTGGAAACTGAAGCTCAAAACAAATGCTTTGCTTGAAGTTTCATAGTTATTGAGGTCTAGATCTTCTTCTCTTAATCCAGAGTTATTTTAAACTATACCAAAGATTTTCTTTAAATGGATGAAGTACCCACAATCTCCAGCTCTGAAGACTGGTTCCAAGCTTTCTTTTCCTTCAGCCTTCAACCATAGTGAAATGGTACAGGGACTGCCCCGCCTTCCCCAACCCCAGCATAAAAATAAAGGAAAATCCAGACTCGGAAACATGGCAAGACCCCATCTATACAAAAAAATTAAATTAAAAAAATTAGCTGGGTGTGGTAACCACACCTGTAGTCCCAGCTGGTTGGGAGGCTGAGGTGGGAGGGTCACTTGAGCTCAGGAGGTTGAGGCTGCAGTGAGCTATGATCGCACCACTGCACTCCAACCTGGACAAAGCAAGACCTGTCTAAATAATAACAACAATAACAATAAAAGGAAAAATCTTGAGTTTCTTCAAGGAAGATTTCAGGCAACTAGTTAGCCTTGAGAAGTAAATGAGCAAACTGATAAGCAAAAAGGTAACAGAAGCTTAAAAAAACAGCCAAGGAAGTTAGAGACACGAGATGTTTGTTCCTGAGTTGTTTTTCAAAAACTTGAACACCCATCAAATGAATCCATTAGACCTCAGATAAAGGGGAACAGAGGTCAGAACTCTGAGCACCATTCTTTGTTCTAAATTTCTTTGTAAGGGGCCTTGAGGAAGTCAAGCCCATGGGCCAGGCCTAACATTCCTTTCTGCTTACCCCAAGACTTTAAACAAAGCTTCCCTTTCTTAACTAATTGCAAATCTAACACATCTTTGAATCTACCTGTGACCTGTATGTTTCCCTTTCAAGATATTCTGTCCCTTTAGGCCAAATCAAAGTATAACTTCCATGTACTGATTTACAATTTTGCCTGTAACTTTTGCTTTCCTGAAATTAACCCCTGCCTTTAAAAACTTTTGCTTGCAATCGGGCTCGGTGGCTCAGCCTGTAATCCTGCGCTTTGGGAGGCTGAGGTGAGTGGATTGCCTGAGCCTGTGGGTTCGAGATCCACCTGGGCAACTTGGGGAGACCTCATCTCTACAATAAAAATAAAAAAACTAGCCGGGGGTGGTAGTGCATGCCTGTAGTTCCAGCTACTTGGAAGGCTGAGGCGGAAGGCTCACCGGAGCCCAGCAGGTCGAGGCTGCAGTGACCGGGAGTGTCCACTGCACTCCAGTCTGGGTGACAGAGTGAGACTCCAACTCAAAAAAAAAAAAAAAAAAAAAAACTTTTGCTTGCAAGCCATCAGGGAGGTCAGGTCCTAAGCATGAGCTGGCCAATTCTCCTTGCTTGGTACCCTGCAAATAATGTCCTCCTTTCTCCTGCTGTAAGACCTCAGTGTAGATTTTTGACCTTATTGTGCTGGATGAGTGGACCTCAGTTCTATTTAGTAACAATATTCCTCATCCTCTACTCACGCTCAAACCATTCTGAACCTTTTCAATTCCTCTTTACTTTCCTAATTCCATATGCCTTACTGCACTACTTCCTCTCCTTCCAATCCCCTTTTTATAGACTAAATTGTGTCCCCTAAAATTCATGTTTTGAAATCTTAACCTCCAATGCAACTATATTTGGAGACAAGGACTTTAAGGAGGTCATTAAAGTTAAATAAGGTCATGAGGGTGGGGTCCTAATCTAATAGGACTGCTGTCCTTATAAAAAGAGGAAAAGAAGATGGGACACGGTGGCCCACATCTGTAATCCCAGCACTTTGAGAGGCTGAGGTAGGAGGATTGCTTGAGCCCATGAGTCCAAAACCAGCTTGGGAAACAGAGTGAGACTTCATCTCTACAAAAAATTTTTTAAAATGTATTTGGGAGTTGTGGTACACACCTGTAGCCCCAGCTACTCAGGAGGCTGAGGTGGAAGGATAGCCTGAGCCCAGGAAGTCGAGGTTGCAGTGAGCTGTAATTGTGCCACTATGCTCCAGCCTAGGTGATAAAATGAGACCCCGACTCAAAAAAAAGAAGAAGAGGACAAGAAGCCAGAGATCTCTCCCTTACCCACATACAGGAAAGGCCCAGTGAGAATAGAGAGAGAAGGTAGCCATCTACAAGCCAGGAATAGAGGCCTGAACAGAAACCAGCCCTATTGGCACCTTGATCTTGGGGCTACTAACCTCCAGAACAATGAGAAAAACAATGTTGTAGAAACTTGCCTGAGCCTGGGGGTTCCAGACCACTCTGGGCAACTTGATGAGACCTCGTCTCTACAATAAATCACAAAAATTAGTCGGGCATGGTGGTATGTACCTGTTGTTCCTTCAGCTACTTGGAAGGCTGAGGTGGAAGGATCGCCTGAGTCCAGCAGGTCGAGGCTGCAGAATGATACTCCAACTCAAAAAAAAAAAGGAAGCTATCCAGTCTGTAGTGTTCTATCAGCTCTAGATGACTAAGACACCTCCTTCTCTCTCCTGAGTGATACAAACCATTCCATCTCATTTAAACGTCACTTCAGGAAATGAGCCTCCTAGATCAAGTTAAGTGCTTGTGTTACTTGCTATTTGCAGAAAAAGAAAACAGCTCAAAGCAGTCTGAGCTATGTGAGGTATGCCGCCCAGAGTGACACATGAGTATTACATTTCAGTAAAGGAGATGGGGAGGTACCCATGCTTGGAGGCAATTGTTGAAAGTCATTTTGTTCTTGACTAAGCTGCCTTATCCATTAGCTTCGAGTTCATGGAATCTGTGACACAGAGAACAATGTGTAGCCAATGAATATCTATGCTATCTTGATATAAATTCTTGGTAAACAACTTAGGAACTGTCTTTTCTTTCCCTATAGAAATCCACTTGTAACTGCTGCTAATCAGAGTGTATATTCAGGGCAACTTGAATCTATGCTCCTGGGCATACAATCCTCAAGCTTGGTCCACATAAACTCTCCATTTTCATTAATTTTGTCTTTCGGGACAACATATTATAATATGTCATGGCATCCTGTACTTCAAGTGTAAACTAATAAAACACTATTACACTTTTTACATCTTCTTACTTAATTCTCTGCTGCTGCTACCTTGGAAATTCTATGAAATGCAAGATCATCTCTGTCCCCCACATAGAATATCCAAGGTAGTTTACACCAGGTGTTTACAAGGTATCTGTGGAACGACTGTCTATCTGAATAAGATTCTGTTTATAGAAAAGGGTTGTGAAAACAACCTAGAAGACTCTAACATACTTGAATTATTTTGACTTTTTTTTTTTTTGAGTTGGAGTCTCACTCTGTCACCCAACTGGAGTGCAGTGGCACGCCCCTGGCCACCGCAGCCTCGACCTGCTGGACTCCGGTGATCCTTCCGTCTCAGCCTTCCATGTGGCCAGAACTACAGGTGCACGCTACCACTCCCGGCTACTTATTGATTTATTATAGAGGCAAGGTCTTGCCAAGTTGCCCGAGCGGGTTTTGAACCCGCGGGGTCAGGCAAACCACTCGCCTTGGCCTCTCAAAGTGCTGGGATTACAGGCTGAGCCACCGAGCCTGGCCTATTTTGACTTCTTTTAAAAAGCTAGTGTTAATCCTAACATAGATCTTGCATTGACACCTAGAAAAAAAATTCCTTTGTTTCTTGCCTAATTTCCTTTAATGCTAACCTCAAGACTAACAGGTAATTAATATCTAGGTATTGAAAACAAATATTGGGAAAGCTGAAACCCAGAATTTTCTAAAACTTGCTGTAAAATGTGAGGACTAAACTCTAACCATTTTTTTCTCTTGCCCAAATTCCTAACTAAGGGACTTGGGGAGTTATGCCCTACAAACCATAAACTCTCATCAGACAGGTATTTATGAACATTATATGATATGGCTTACTTTCCAAACTGACTCTGGCATAACATCACATAACAGACAAAAAAAGGAAATAAAAAGTATTTTATGACCCTGCAAAGCCACCTCTTGGAGAAATTTGCATCTGTATGCAATCCCCTTCCCAAACTCCAGGCACCTTTTAAGACATTTAGCACCCATCTCTCTGAAGTCTATTTAAAGACTTCATCTACATATCAAGAACCTTGCCTTCCTCAACCCTCTCCCTCTTATCTTAACTCAGCATTTCTTTTACTAGTTTCAAATTCTTTAGACAGAGCCTAATTCTTTCTATCAACTGTCAATCAGAAAATCTTTGAATCTACCTATGAACTACAAATGCCCCCTTGGAGATGTCCTGTCTTCCCAGGGCCAATCAATGTGAACCTCACATGTATTGATTCATGTTTTGCCTGTAACTTCAGTCTTCCTAAAAATGTATAAACCCAAGCGGTAATTCAACCATTTTGGGTACATGTTCTCAAGACCACTTGGGACTGTGACATGGGCCTAGGTCACTCACATTTGGCTCAGAATAAGCCTCTTCAAATATTTACAGAATTGATGGTAACTAACACCTATAATCCCAGCACTTTGGGAGGCAGAGGTGAGAGGACTATCTGAGTTCAAGGGTTCAAGACCAGCCTGGGCAACTTGGCAAGACCTCATCTCTACAATAAATTTAAAAAATTAGCCAGGCATGGTGGTGTGCAACTGTAGTTCCAACTACTTGGAAGGCTGCAGTGGAAGAGTCACCTGAGCCCAGCCGATCAAGACTGCGGTGGCTGTGAGCATGCCACTGCACTCTAGCCTGGCCAAGAGAGTGAGACTACAACACAAATAAATAAATAAATAAATAAATAAAATATTTTACGGAGTTTGTCATTTTTCATCAACAAATGGGTAAGGAATAGATCTGGGTTTGTCTTTCAGCCCTGTTCAAAGAGAAAGACAGTATAAATGTAACACTTGGCAAAAAGGCTGAGCAATCAACTCTTTTCAGTTTTTAAATAAGAATGATTTTAGAATTTAAAATAACAGTTAAGAGAAACTAAAGACAAAGTAGAAAAGGTTAAAATAATATAACAGTCTTATCTAATTTCTTCATACATTAAAAAAAGTGATAATGACTACTCATAGAGTTCTTTTATTTAATTTTTTTTTTTAAGAGAGAGAGTCTTACTCTGTTGCCCAGGTTAGAGTGGCATGATCACAGCTCACTGCAGCCTCAAACCCCTAGGCTCAAGTGATCCACCTGCCTCAGTCTCCCAAGTAGCTAGGATTATAGGTGTGCATGCCCCCATGCCGGGCTAAATTTTTTTATTTCTTATAAAGACAAGGCCTTGCTATGTTGTCCAGGATGATTTGAACTATTGGCCTCAAGTAATTCTTTCACCTTAGCCTCCTGAAGTGCTGGGATTACAGGTGTGAGGCACTACACCCAGTTTCACAGGGTAAATATAAAGCTTAAATTAGATAATATTTTAAGAACACCAGGGCCTGATCATTTTCAAGCACTCAACAAACAGCAGTTGTTATTACAAGTAATAATTGCTCATAGTAATGGTAATTGATTCCATATGTACCAATACAAAGAGCATTAAGATAAGTGTACACATGGCCACAGAACTACACACAACATTCAATGTTGGAATAGTAGAGAATGAGCATTTGAGGAAAATGTTCATTATACCAGTGACCTGTGAAATATAGGTTGGTAAATTGAAAATCAATCCTAAATAAAAATTTTAGTATGAGTTTAAACAAGTGTTCAAGGATGCTTGACAGAGAAGTACTCAAGTGGAGGTAGAATGAGTCACTTTAGAAAAGCTAGGCTTCATTTACATCTCTGAGATGATACCAGACCAGAAGTCAGCAAACTTCAGCCTGCCATCTTTTTCAGTTGTATCAGAACACCTTCGTTTTATTTCTGAGTGTCTATGACCGGTTTTGCACTATGGTAGAGTATCTGTATGGCCGATAAAGTCAAAAATATTTTCTATAGAACCATTACAAAAGAAGTTTCGTGGTGCCTTCCTTCTCTAGGTGACAGGAAAACGCTATGGGAGGGTTTTCATTGCACCAGAAATGACCTAAAAACCAGGATCTCTTCACTGGCTCCTGACTTTGACCTTGTGGTGGCATCCAGTTTGGTTCAATTGACTGGGATAGGCACTGTGCTGGTCCTGGAATAGAAAGACAAATGAGGCCGGGCTCGGTGACTCAGCCTGTAATCCCGCGCCTTTGGGAGGCTGAGGTGAGTGGATTGCCTGAGCCCGCGGGTTTGAGACCCGCCTGGGCAGCGAGACCTCATCTCTACAATAAATCAAAAATCAGCCGGGCGTGGTAGCGCATGCCTGTAATTCCGGCTACTCGGAAGGCTGAGGCGGAAGGATCGCCGGAGCCCAGCAGGTCGAGGCTGCGGTGGCCGGGGGTGTGCCACTGCACTCCAGTCTGGGCAACAGAGTGAGACTCCAACTCAAAAAAAAAAAAAAAAAAGAAAAGAAAGACAAATGAGACCCATACAGGGTGGTAACATTTACAGTGAAGATGTATCCAACAGAAGCAAATCTGACCCCAGCTGAGAAAGAGAAGAAGAGGATACTGAGTAAAATAATGAAGAGCTCACACCAGGACACTGTGGTGTCAATGAAACAGAGTCTGTGTGAAACTGCAAGGTAGACAGGGCAAGGCAGAGGGTGGATGGCCCTCCACGTAGTCACAAGTCACAGCCTGCCTATGTTGTCACCCTCAGAAGTAGAACCGTGAAAGTGTAACCAAGTATCCCAGCCTTAAAATGCACTTTAAACTTTTTTATTTCTTTTAATCTTAAGAGGTAACCTTAAAACATGCTTTAGAAACTTACTTTCTCCCTTTGTCTACCAGACATTCCCTTGCACTTATCTAACTGCATGCTTGCTGAAAAATTCCAGGGGCTAACCTTAAAACAGTCTGACTGAGGGATCCTCCTAATGTAGTCACAAGATAGCTAATCCAGAACTTGACTGCAGCTGAGACCTCTGGGGGAACCCAATATAAGCTATCAGAAAAAGACACTTGCACCCTACGCTTCTCCGGCATGTTTCCCATACCAAGTTTCCCTTAAAGTTGAAATGGTCTGTTTAAGGCATTAGCCTAGTCATTTTCCTAACTGCCAGCTTCTGGGATAAAGTCACTTTCCTTTCACCACCCTTGTCTCTTGAGTTTGTCTCTGAGTGGCGAGCGCCAGAACTTGTTTTCTGTTACAATAGGAATCTGAAAAATACTGAGTATATTGACAGTTTCCCCTTGCTTCTGAAGAAATATGCCATAATATCTTCCATCTAAAATATACACTCACTTTACCATACGTCCCACTCTAAGTAATCACTCATTTCTTTGCTAAACTGTACATACAGCACAATTCCTCACAAGATTTGTACAAACTCATCATCATAACTTCCTCTCCTCTCATTCTCTTGAGTCCCAAACATTTCAATCACACCACCCTACTGAAATAAGCTTATCAAGATCACCAAGGACTTCTATGTTGCCAAATCCAGTGGCCAATTCTCAAACTTCATCTTACTAGACCTATGGGCAGGATCTGCCACAGTTGCTCATTGTTCCCACATTCACTTGGCTTCCAGGACGCCAAGCTTCTCTTACTTTTCTTCCTACTGTACGGCTTCCACTTCTCAGGCTCCTTGGCCGATTCTTCTTCATCTCCCTGTCTTCAAATACTCCAGGGCTTAGTATTTGCCTTCTATTCATCTCTACCTACCCTTTAAGACTTCGTCCAGACTGACTCTTGGTTTTAAAGCCATTTATTTTTTTATTTTAAAATTATGGGGTACAATTCAGGGTTAGGTATACAAATATTCATTGTGCAGAGACCCTTGTTGATGAGGTGTGCCCCCCCTTTCCCAGGCAGATTCCCACTACTGCCAATCCCACCTCCCTGGCCACCATCTGCATCCCCACAGTTTCCCGCTACTGTCAATCCTTTTCTTATAGTATTATGATAGTTGTTCAAGGTCCACTTATGAGTGAGAACATGTGATACACAGTTCTTTCTTTCTGTGAAAGATCACTCAGTATTGTAGACTCTAAGTCCATCCAGGTTGCTGCGAAGTTCATGATTTTGTTCTTCTTTATGGCTGCATAATATTCCATTGTGTATATGTACCACATTTTTTTTATCCAGTCCTCTTTTGCTGGGCAGCATGGTTGGTTCCATGTTCTTGCTACTGTGAACAATGCTGCGATAAACATACATATGCAGGTATCTTTTTTACAGAGTGATTTGAGTTCTTCCAGGTATATTTCCAGTAGGGAGACTGCGGGGTCATATGGAAGGTCGATTTTTAGAACTTGTAGGAATCACCACACTGTTTTCCACAGAGGCTATACTAGTTTACACTCCTACCAACAGTGTAGAAGTGTTCCCTTTTTGCAAATCCTTTCCAGCATCTGTTATTTTTTGAGTTATTGATGATGGCCACTCTGACTGGAGTGGGTGGTATCTCATTGTAGTTTTAATTTGCATTTCTTTGATGACTAGTGAGACTGAACATTTTCTCATGATGGCTGCTCGTATGTCTTCTTTTGAGAACTGTCTATTCATATCTTTTGTCCACTTTGTAATGGGGCTTTTTTTCTTTTCAGCACATTTGAGTTCCTTGTAGATCCAAGATATTAGGCCTTTGTCAGACATAAAGTTGGCAAATATTTTTTTCCAGTCTGTGGGCTGTCTCCCTGCTCTCTTGATAGTTTCTTTGGTTTTTAAAGCCATTTTTATGCTAAAGACTAGAACACATCACATAGATTCCAAACTCTCTCCTGAATAACAGACTTGCACATTAAACTACATTACCTACATGATATCGCAGGCTTAAGTTACCATACCCACAGGGTAGATAAGAATGGCATGCTGGGGTCTGGACAGAGATATAGTTACAGTAAAGCATTAATCAGGCTGCACTTTGCACTTTTTCTTGTTGCTAAAAGACATAGAGCACTAGATACTGACCATTTGCATACCCTTGCTTTGATAGATGGGATTTCTGAAAATAGGGTCACACGACTACTTAAGAATTGATTTGCACACTCACTGTTCCTATAGACAGGCCCTCTGACATTAGACTTACAAGACTATTGTTTAATAATCGCTTAAGATGACTTTCAAACTCTGAATTCCAGGAACTAGTCTGAAGACCCCCACAGAGGAATGGGATCAGCATGAGAATACAGCTTCTTCACCTCTCTGTCCCATGACCTTAACCTGTACTCTTCAACCAATCAATGAACTTCACACTCAGCCCACTCCAAATACTTAAAAACCCTAGTCCCAAACTCCTCAGAGAGACAGATTTAAGGTGTCCTCCTCTCATCTTCTCATTCAGTAACCCTACAATTAAACGTCTTTCTCTGCTGCAGCCGGGTGTCTGGGAGTATTGCCTTGCTATGTACATTGGGCAATAAACCTACTATAGGCACAGTTACTGAATCCAAAACTCTTGACTGCACCCATACAATTCCAACAAACAAATACACAAAACCTTCTCTATCACTTTTCTCATCCCAAAAAATAGTTACTATCCAGTTCCTGTGGCCCAAAAGAAAAACCTAACATCTCTCCACTATCAGCAAATTGTGTGAGCTGCAATAATATATCCTTGAAGACGTCTTTATACATAAGGGGATATGTCTACAACATAGATTTCTTGAAGAGAGCCTACATCTTTAAGACTCCCAAATTTAATTTTCCTGCTTTACTCAATTTACTAGTAACAGTTCTTACATTTGTGACACCAACAACATAATGGTTGAAGCACAAGAGACTGGTTATATAAATTATGCTACCATATTTTACAGATTCTAAGATGTCCAGTTCTTCTTCACTTTTAACATGTCTGAAATCTGGACTCAGTGTTTTACAATCACTATTTGCTAAGCAGTAGTCATGGCAAAGCTGTCATTGCCAGATTTGGTCATAGCTGCTCATAACGATATTTCCAAAGGTTCATGGGCATTGGTGATGTTATACATGTTG
Source organism: Cephalopachus bancanus (assembly GCA_027257055.1). NCBI lineage: Eukaryota > Metazoa > Chordata > Mammalia > Primates > Tarsiidae > Cephalopachus > Cephalopachus bancanus. Next base: position 6,078,765 of record JAPVLO010000009.1, on the reverse strand, counting down.
AGTTTGACATTTTAAATGTCTCCAAAAAGTAATGGAATGACTTGGCACTGTGAAGAAAAGTTATCACACAGAAAAGCACAAAAACAGGAGCAGGACATGTGATTGATATTAGTGAATCAAATATTTGTAATAATATTAAACAAATACAATTCAATATTTTCCTGCAAAGCAATGATCTGTCCTCTAAGGGAACCCATGACAGGAAGAAACCCTTCAAAAGACAAAGTTGTCTGAACATTTGTTATGAAGATACATGCAAAAATATAAATGCTTGTTACACGTTAAGCAATGCAACTGACAGCAGAAGAAACCACAGATTTCCTCAGAAATGATACATCTCAAAGAAATAAGAGGCTGGGATAAATAATTCAAGAGTCACTCAGGATGATCAGGCAAGTATGTGTCACAGTTTGGCAATGTTTCTCCATCTCAGTGTATAAAATAATGACGCATCTTATAATTTAGGACAATTATTATCCAATTCAATATGGCAAATATGTACAATGGAATATCTCACATCTAGGAAAATGGAAAAAAAAAGAAAGAGGTAATATCTTCCATGTGTACCAAAACTGAAAGCTCTCCAAGACAAATTATAAGTGTAAAAAACCATAATACAAACAAAATCGTTAATAACATTGCTATTATTTATATTTTTAAAGAAGAAAAGTACAGATAGACAGCCCAGAAATAGTCTTTATCTACAGTAACTTGACATATCAACAGCTGGCACTGTCATCAGTGACGAAAGGATGAACCAGTCAATAAATGATGATGGGAAAATTTGATCTCCATATGGAGAGAAATGAAACTGAGTCCTTAATTATATAAACTTCACTTCCATATGGATTTCATTTAAGTGAAAAAAGCAAGACTTTAAAACAGAAGAAGGCCTTGGAGTAAGAAAGATTTTCTTTAAACTGCATGACCTTGGAGAAAGGAAGAATTTCTTTAAATACATAAAAATCAAAGCATAAAAAATCAATATTTTGTGACATCAATAAGAGTAACAATAAGATATCAATAAGATATCAATAAGAGTGACAAGGCAAGACAGAGATGCAAGCCACAGACTGGGAAAGTATTTGCAATACATTTACCCGACAAAGGATTTGCCACAGACTGGGAGGTTATTTGTGATACATGTACCAGACAATGGATTTATATACAGAATATATAAAGACTCAAAAAATTAAAAAGACAAATCAAAAGACTTGCAAAGGCACTTCACAGGAGGATTTTTATAGTCGATATACATGTGAAAACTTACTCAACATAATTTATGTTCAGGAAAATTAAACTAAAACCACAAATAAGATAAGTCTGCAGGCTGGGTGCAGTGGCTGAACCCTGTAATCCCAGCACTTTGGGAGGCCAAGGTGGGAGGGTCACTTGAGGCCAGGAGTTCTAAAACAGCCTGAGCAATATAGCAAGACTTTGACTCCACAAAAAAAAATTTTAAAAAGATTAGCCAGGTGGGGTGGCACATCCCTCTAATCCCAGCTACTGGGGAGGCTGAGGTGGGAGAACTGCTTGAGCCCAAACAGACAAGGCCACAGTGAGCTATGATAGTACCACTGACTCCAGCCTGGGTGACAGAGTGAGAATCTGTCTCTTAAAAAAAAAAAAAAAAAAAAAGACTGCATACATCAGAATGGGTAAAATTAGCAAAACAATATTAGTTTTGGCAAAGAAATTCCAATGGAACTTCTATACTTCACTGGCAGGAGAGTAAATTAGTATAAGCACTTTGGGAAACTGGGAGTATCTATTAAAGCAAAACACACATAGACCCTGTGAACCAGCAAATCAAATCCTAGGTAAATACCAAAAAGGAGCAAGTGCGTATGTCCACCTAAATGTCGATCTGTGGTCAAAAAGATCTGTGCCACACCAGGTGGGGGAGGGGATAAAAGAATGAATAATAAACAGCTGTAACACACAATACTGTTGATCCTCTTGGCGAGAAAAAGGCAATGGAGAAATATTCCCAAAGGGTTTCCATTGTACCCATCATGTCCTCATCTTAACTGGGTGTTGGGTCCATAGCTTTCCATTTTTATTCTTTTCTTTACACTATATGTGTATGGGTGTGTAGTTTTAAAAATCTTGAGTATTGGCAAAAACTAGGCAGAGAATTCCTGCCATTTTTGTAAAAAGAAGAAAAAAAGTGAGGACCCAATAAGCGGTCCAAACTTCACCTGTATGATGATCACTTACTTATGTACCTAACCCTGAATTGTACTCCACATCCTTAAAATAAAAAAAGAGAAAAAAATACTTAACGTACAAACACTTGTAAACATATGTGTGTGTGTATCTCTGGAAGAGTATAAGAAAAATTGGCAACAAGAATTGCTTGGAAAGAGGTGAACTGTAAAACCTGGATCGAAATGAGAGTGGGATGGAAACTTCCTTTCTATTGTATACCTTTGGTACTATTTACATTTTCTTTTTTTTTTTAGTTGGAGTCTCACTCCATCGCCCAAGCTGGAGTGTGGTGGCACACTCATGGCCATCCCAGCGTCGACCTGTTGGACTCCAGTCATCCTTCTGCCTCAGTCTTCCAAGCAGCCTGAACTATAGGCGCGTACTACCGCACCCAGCTATTTTTTTTTTTTTTTAAATTGTAGAGACAAGATCTCGCCAACTTGACCAGGCTGGTCTCGAACCTACGGGCACAGGCAATCCACTCACTTCAGCCTCTCAAAGTGGTGGGATTACAGGTTGAGCCACCGAGTCTGGCTGGTACTATTTATATTTTTTTACCAGATAGTTTCTTCTCCAAAAATCTTTCCTTTAAAATCCCAGAAATACATTTACAAGTGTTCATGTGAAAACTGATAGTCCTGAATTCAGAAGCACTGTAACTAAATTTGAAACTTAACTATGTGTATATATGTGTGTGTATGTTATATGATACATAAATTATAAAATACATAAGACAATATATAAAATCTGGTGTAAGTATGTCAAATATAATTGAAAGAAGAAAAGCTGGCAGCTCAGAGAAAGAAAAAAATACAGATCAAAGTAAACACTTTAGAACAAGATGGAAAGAACTTAGGCACCCCATCAAAGTTATGTTTCTAAGCTAACAACTCTTAGCAATCCAGGTTCCATTTCTTCACAGCAGTGACCTCCATCAATATGCACACACTTAGGGGGTTGTCATCATGAAAGTCCGAGCTCCTCCAAATTAAGGAGATGGTTTTTGCTCAGCACAGTATCCCTTGACCTAGCGCAGGGCCTAACACATAAGGGATGCTGCAAGAGTAAGCGCACAGGCTCCTATTTCACTTACATGAGTCTCAAGTTCCGTGTCTCTAAAATAATGTAGCAGTACCCACTCACAAGATTGTTATCTGAGTTAGTTCATGGAAAGCACTGAGCACAGTGCCTTTGAGGGCCACTTTCCAATGCCAGGTGACAATGATGGGAACAGACCGAATGACTATTTCACCAAGGACAACCAGACATCCCTGAAAAGCAGCAGTGCTTTCTGGGAGTGGAAATGTAAGATGGGCCTGGAACTGTTGCTAGGAAATGGGAACTCCTTCAATTATTCTGTGCATTGTATATTTTCAAGCTGTGAACTGGAGCATTATATGAGGCAGCAGGGAATTGGAATGCCAGTGAGAGAACTGGGACACCCTGTGGAAGACGTTCAGCACAGAGAACTATGCAGCAGTTAGCAGTGACGGACACAATATGCACATAGTGGCCTGGATAGAAATGAAAAATCAGTGCTGAGGCAAAAAGTGAAGAAACACAATGAACTCTGGAGACCTAGTCATGTATAAAAATTAAAATTACAGGCATACAAAGTGATGTGAGTCTTAAAAACACACATAAACCAAAAGAATATCCATTCAACCCATGAGAGTGACTTCAATGGCAGGAGAGGATACCACAGTGGTAAATGAAGCAAAAGGGAATTTTAAAAAACAAAGAGAGAAACCTTACATGCCCCAAGACGGAAAGTGCCGGGAACCGAAGAGCACAATTAAAAACCTGGTATGAGCTGGGCTCGGTGGCTCAGCCTGTAATCCCGCGCCTTTGGGAGGTTGAGGTGAGTGGATAGCCTGAGCCCGCGGGTTCGAGACCCGCCTGGGCAGCGAGACCTCATCTCTACAATAAATCAAAAAGTCAGCCGGGCGTGGTAGCACATGCCTGTAATTCTGGCTACTTGGAAGGCTGAGGAAGAAGGATCGCCAGAGCCCAGCAGGTCGAGGCTGTGGTGGCCGAGAGCGGCCACTGCACTCCAATCTGGGTGATAGAGTGAGACTAAAACTCAAAAAAAAAAAAAAAAAATCACAAACAAAAAACAACAACAACAAAAACCTGGTATGCCGGGCGTAGTGGCTTACACCTGTAATCCCAGTACTTTGGGAGGTAGAGACAAGAGAATTGCCTGAGCTCACAGGTTCGAGACCAGCATGAGCAACATGGCAAGACCTTGTCTCTATGATAAATAAAAAAATAATGCGCCAGTTCCAGCTACTTGGAAGCGCTGAAGCAGAAGGATCACCTGAGCCCAGCAGGTTGTGGCTGCGGTGGTTGTGAGCGTGTCACTGCACTCCAGCCTGGGCAACAGAGTGAGACTCTGACTCAAAAAAAAAAAATCTCATGTACCAAAACTCCAGTGAATAAAAGAAGTCCCCCGTGACAAGCTGAAATGAGCAAGAACAGCCTCAAGAGGATACCCATTGGTAGGAGTGGCAAGATAATAAATAAACTGGGCCGGGCTCGGTGGCTCAGCCTGTAATCCTGTGCCTTGGGAGGCCGAGGTGAGTGAACTGCCTGAGCCTGTGGGTTCGAGACCTGCCTGGGCAACTTGGCAAGACTTCATCTCTACAATAAATAAAAGAAAATTAGCCGGGCATGGTAGCACGTGCCTGTAGTTCCAGCTACTTGGAAGGCTGAGGCAGAAGGATCGCCGGAGCCCGGCAGGTCGAGGCTACAGTGGCTGGGAGCGGCCACTGCACTCCAGTCGGGGTGACAGAGTGAGACTCCAACTCAAAAATAAATAAATAAATAAATAAATAAACTGATTAGTGCAGGCTAATCACTGCAAATAAACCATTATCTCTAAAAAAAAAAGAGAGAGACTTGAGGTTTCAAGACACTTTTTTTTAAAGGCTGTTAATATAAAATATGCTAATAGTTATACAAATAAAACTGAATACTGTTTATAAACAATGGAGTAAATGTGTATGTATCTCAAGTGCAGAAGAATATATTAAGTGTATGAGCATGGCTGGGCGCAGCGGCTCATGCCTGTAATCCAACATTTTGGGAGGCTGAGGCAGGACTGCTTGAACCAGGAGTTTAAGACCAGCCTGGACAACAAAGCAAGACTTTGTCTCTACAAAAAAAACATTTTCTTCTTAATTAGCTAGGTGTGGTAGTGCAACAACTACTTGGAAGGTTGAAGTGGAAGGTTTGCTGGAGCCTAGGAAGTCAAGGCTGCAGTGAGCCATGACTGTGCCACTGCATTCCAGCCTGGGTGACAGAGTGAGACCCTAACTCCAAAAATAAAAAATAAAAGGAAACAAAAGGCATGTCTATAAAATGTACATGTCCGTAATCTCCCTGTGGAGTGAACCAGAAACGAAGGGGTGGACCATTTGGGACAGGCAAATCAGGGCTCCGGCCTTCTTCTGTCCACTCACAAAAGGGCAGCAGAATTTTAAAATGTGAGCTCTAATGAAAATTTCATGCTGAAAGATTTCCCAGGAAGTTGAAAATGGGGAAACAACTTACATGAGATGATTAAAATATTGCTCTGCATAATTCAAGGTGTATTCTGTGCATCTAAGGTTGATATTAACCAAATGAAAACAGCTACTCTCTAGTTGAACTTAACTCCAAAAGTATTTAGGGACAATCCAAATATAGGAGTATGAAGTTAGCTGATGATGAGTAATTAATCAACTTCTGAGTTAGCCAAGATCAGCTTGTCTTAGAGTTCATTCGGAAAAGTCAAATCTGCTAGTAGCCTGCACATCTGTGGTGGAAAGCCTGGGATCTGCACAGATGCTGGGTATGCTGACTCCTCACAGCCTATGGGACTGCCTCTAGCATCAGACTTCACCCTTTTCAATGACACTTATTCTCAGCTCTGATAAATTTTAGTATTGTCTTACTCCGCCACCTCTCAAATGGAGAGCGGGATGAAATGGGACTAACATACACTGAAAAAGTGGAAGGCTATGAAGGTATTGGAGAATTTGTGACTGTGGGTATTTCTGCTCTTGACTATTGTCAAGAAACCTCTACACTAAGAGCCCATAGACATAGGCCTGTGTCTATGTATTCATGGGTGTGCACTGATATCACTGAAACTGCATGAAGTTGCTAAACAGGGCAAGGGTGGATCAAACAGATGGCTTAACATCAGCAAAACTCATCTTCTTCGGACGTAGGGCTGTTAGGTATCCAATACTGAACCCGACAGTCATGCCATTTCAGCTTCCTGTCTGATAGAATGAAAATGTAGAAATCACTCATGTAAATATTCTTTACTTAAATGTTACAATTTCAGATGTTATTTTAACTCCCAGTTGATACGTATTCAGCAGTAGTTTGGAGCACTCCAGCTTTTAGCTTATCTTTAAGTTTTTAATAAGCTATAAATAAATACTTCAGAAGATATTGCTTCAAATGATACTATAATCGTTTTTTTAATGAGAAATCTTTTGCTAATGTAAATAAATTTTATCCTCTAATTTAAACTTTTTACAAGATTAGGTTAAAAAAATCCAATAAAGTGCATAGATTTAAATATCTGTATACCACATAAATGTTATACATTCACATTAATAGTTATTTATATATATTAATTGATATATTTATGTATTACAGGTTGAAAATACCTTATCTGAAATGCTAGGGACTAGAAGTATTATTTCCTTTGAGTATCATGTCAATGCTTAAAGTTTCAGATTTTGGAGTATTTCAGATTTCATATTTTCATATATGGGATGCTCAAGCTAAAAACAATGTGTAGCATTGTGTTTAATGATGGGAAACTTACAAAAATATGTCTGGTAGGCATATATTTAATTCCTTCACAAGGCTTGGAATGGTGATTCTTTTGAAAGTAGTTAAGACATTTCTGGTGGCCAGTCACAGTGGCTCACACCTATAATTCCAACACTTTGGGAGACTGATAGGGAAGATAACTTCAGCCCATGAGTTCAAGACCAGTCTGGGCAACATAGCAAGATCCTTTTTCTACTTAAAAAAATTGTTTTTGTATAAAAAGAAATCTCTGGAATCTCTGGAGACTTTGTTAAACACACAGTCTCAGACCCTGGTTCCATAGATTTAGATATGGGTCTGGGCAAGAGCCCAATGTAAGAGTGTCTATTGTAGAAAACTCATTGTTCTATATACACAAGTAAGTACCATAGCAGGAAATAAAGACTGAATTCAGGTGATCACCTAGGCAGTTATATCACTTAATAAATTACTCAAACATAGTTTGTTCATTCAGAGAAATCAAAATACCTTTTGAATATAAGGCCCAGCTAATCTAACTATAAAAGGACATGAAAGAAAAACATAGAAGTCAGCTATCAACAAGGAAAGACCAAAAAAAAAATCACATAACTGACACAGAGGTGAAGACGGCGACAGGACAGAGCCATCAAGTAATGCTAAGTAACATGAAAAAACAAACAAAAGCTAGTCATCTCTGATAAAAGGATCCCAGTGAAATCAAAAGCTACTGGCACCAATCTTCTAGCCAGTACCTCATATATCAAATGCAGACACCATGAAAAGCTAACGTATTAGCTGGGCGTGGTAGCGCGCGCCTGTAGTTCCAGCTACTTGGAAGGCTGAGGCAGAAGGATCGCCAGAGCCCAGCAGGTCGAGACTGCAGTGTCCGGGAGCAGCCACTGCACTCCAGTCTGGGCGACAGAGTGAGACTCCAACTCAAAAAAACGAAAAGCTAACGCATGATAATTGCATAATATCTGTGGGGTGCAGAAATATTTACATCCATATACCTTCCTGGAATGTTAATTGTATCATGCTTATTTCTGAATTATAAGTGATTATTTGTTCTGCCTATACCATTGAGTAGTGTTCTGCCTATACCATTGAGTAGAAAATGATAGTTAATATAAGTATACCAAATGTCAACTCGCCAAATGATATTAGTTATTTCCTTCAATTCTTACTCATAACTTAGAAAGAAGATATGTTTTCTTGTTATTATTGATCTCGGGGTCCATAGCTTAATCAAGTATGTAAGTTAATAGAGTGTAATGAAAATGTAGGAGATCTACTTGGTAGGGCTTTTGTGCTAAGGTTCCTGAATTTGGGTAGGTATCAGAATCAACATCTGGATCTAATCAATCATAATCTCTGGAGATTGGGTTTCACATGCATATTTTAAATAATACATGTGTATTTTTACCTAAGTGATTCAAAAGCAAAGAGTTGTGGACACCCTAATAGAGAGGATTATTGTGACCGCAGGATGGACTACAAAATCAGATTTAAAGTCTTGTCTAACTCTAGATGATGGGGGATTCTGGCAGTCTAAAGGATTTACTAAACCACAGAATTAGATATATAGGTGCTTCTCCACTTACAACGGAATTAAGTCTCGATAAGCTATTGTAAATTGAAAATACTATTAAGTTGAAAACGTATTCAATACACCTAACCTATCAAACATCATAACTTAGTCTAGCCTACCTTAAATGTGCTCAAGAATACTTACATTATCCTACATTTGGGTAAAATCATCTAAAATCTAAAATCATCTCAAAAGTATGGAATAGCTCATGTAACTTATTGAATACTGTACTGAAAGTGAAAAACAGAATGGTATGGGTACTCTATGGTTTCTACTGAATGTGCATCACTTTCACACCATTCTAAAGTTGAAAATTTGTAAGTAGACCCATTCTAAATCAGAAACTCTAGTTCAGTATCTTTCATGAACACATAGACACAAAAATTTCTAACAAAATATCAGCAAACTGAATACAAGATATAAAATGGATTATTCACCATAATCAAATAGCCCAGGAAAGTAAGGTTGATTTAATATCCAAAAATGAATTAATATAATTCATTCATTCATAATGGAATAAAGGACAAAACCACATAATCATGTCAAGAGAATCAGAGAAAGTAAACAACAAAATCTAACATCCATTCATGGCAAAAACTCCCAGTAAACTAGGAAGATAAGAATCAGGTCTTATGCTTGAAAGTACCTCAGGATAACTGAAAAGTAATGCTATGAGATTAGTAACAATATCTCAACCAACTTTACAAATTGTTTCTTCCTAAAGTTAAAAAGTAATATTAAAAGATTCAATCATATTAAAATGCCAAAAAAAAACCCTAAAGAAGTAAATCACTTTTTAAATTATCCCCATTCTTTAAAACTTACCAGTCAGAGAAACTGTAAATTATTAAACGCACTGTCTAGATTCTTAAAAATTTTTCAAAAATGGTCAAAAGGTAACAAAGAACACCCTAAAAAAAAAAAAACTACTGAGGTATCCTGTGTTTCTATATATTTTTCTCCTCTTTGCATTCATACAACCTAGTAGAAAACCTAGTAACCACACAATCTCCCAGTAAATAACAGAACAGCTAAACAATAGTAAAAGATCTCTACTCATGCTCCTATTCCTAAAGATCTTTATATGCTCCACCCCCTTCCTGCCCCCCACATTCGATCTCCTCCCCTCACATATCCTTCAATATCACCCACTCTCCATAAAGCAAAACCTGCCTAGAAGATATAATAGACAAGTGACCGTCTTTATATAACAAACTCACTCAAATGGCATTGGGTCCTTCAAGCACGGCAAAGTCCATACCTTCATTTTCAAGGGCACCAAATCAAGAAACTATGACCTACAGATCGTAAGCCCATGTTATTTAAACCTGCCATCTCAGATCTCCATGCCCTTTCTTTAACTTCCACTGTGAAATTTATTTTCAGCATGTTCTGTGTGGGAAGGGGACCCTCCACTCCTACTCCTTGCCGAGTAATCAGGAAACCAAAAATTGAAAAATGGCAGCTCTCTCTTCCCCCAAATTAAAAATCATTAGCACTTCTACCTCAGAGAAGCGCTGCCATGACGGAAGGCACAGCACTTGCAAACTTAGGAAACCATGATTAGCCTTGATCAGGGAAGGCAAACAGCATCACTTTTTTCTCATTCATTTACTCATATATGTACCATCTACAACATCTATAACAGCAGAATTGAGTGACTGTGACAAAAATTATATGGCCCACAAAGTCTAAGGCATTTACTCTCTGGGCCGTTAGAGAAAATGCTACCCTTAGTCTTGACAATCAGGAAAAAGGAGTCATTAATGATTAATGATAAGGGCAGCTGCTTCAAATTACATACTAGAAGTTTTGACAAGAGTAAACACTGATAACTTGCCACCAAAGTACTCCAAAATAGGGAGTCAGTTTTCACCTCAGTTCCTATGAATGTAGGGCGAATATATAGGCTAGCAGATGTTGAATATGGGACCCATTCTTGATCCAATTTCACAAGCTGTAGAATACACTCTAAAAGCTCCTCCTTGTCAAATACCTGAAAGAATAGAAAACATAGTAAGTGATGGAATTTCCTCCCAGTGTAGCAATAGAAAATGCTCTTCATGGAAGTTTTTAAACTGTTAAATAAGTAATACTGATCCCAACACAAATAAATGAGAAATTTTTGAGGTGATGGATATCCTAATTAATTTGGTCATTACACATTGTATGCACGTGAAAACATCATATGTATCCTATAAATATGTATAATTGTCAAGTACCAATAAAAAAGTTTTTGCAGCTGATTATGGTGGCTCATACCTAGAATCCCAGCACTTTGGGAGGCCAAGGCAGGAGGACTGCTTGAGGCCAAGAGTTTGAGATCAGCCTGGGCAACAAAGCAAGACCTTATCTCTACAAAATAATAACAGTAAATATTTTAAGTAATAATAAAACCAATTTTTTTCTTTAATTTTTTTCCCCAAAATACTGTGATGAGATGATGAACTATCCACATGGAAAAGATAAGAAATTAGATCCTTACCCCCAGGATACCCCTAAATCAATTATAATTGGATTACATATGTAAATGTGACAAAATGTTAAGACTTTTATTCAAAAATACAAAATATCTTTGTGATCTTAGGCAGGAAAAGATTCTTAAATAAAAGAGGCAAAATACAAATCATAAAAGAAAAAAATGAATCAAATTTGGCTATATAAAACTTAAGGGTTCCTATTCTTTAAAGACGCAAAAGCAACTGGTAGCATGTAACCAACAAAGGATCATAAATGGTCTGTGTATGGATATCATTAAACTCAGTAAGAAAGGAAAAGATAAACCAAAAGGAAAATGGGCAACAGCAAAAAGCACTTTATTTCTAAGGACAGAAAGTGTTCATATACAAGATGGGTGACAGTTCTCACCTACAGGGCAGAGAAACATACTTTCAGAGATGTGATGAGTTACCCAAGGCCAAAATGAGTCAATAACAGGCATCTGAGTAGAGCTCACAACACCAGGATTTGCCTAAGTAAATACCAACCTATAACAGCAATCTTAGTGTAGTAATGTTACAGAAGCTGGGACTGCCAATCATATCAATGAACTCTGTATCACCTGCCAGGGTCCTTGACATTGCAGTCTAAAGACAGAATTTACGAAAAGAGAACTTCACTAGGAATCAGGAAGCCTGAATCTCATTTCTTGCCCTCTCCCTTTGCCCTGTGTGACTTTGGGCATGTCATTTAAACTCTCTGGACTCGTCTTCTCTGCACAAAGGTCTGCTAAACTGTACAATAAATACCTTCTTGACAATGGCTTACTGCTATGATTAAATAGATAAGGAATATGAAACTACATAAGGCAGTGTGTACCAGAGTTGGTGTTCGATTAATATTACTTCCCTTTTCTTCTGACCTGTTTTAAAGTTTCCCCAGTGACCTATCTGGAAGTGAAAGAAGAGTGAAACTAGGACCTAGCACAAAGAATTGGCCTTAATTTCGCTTCTGCTACTACATTATCACCTCTACTAAGGAGGTAGGTGAAGCTCGGGTTACAAAAATTGGCAGAGGAAGAAAGAATGTAGCTAAAAAAAAAAAACTAGTTACTTAGACTTAGTTGGCCCCAGGCTTCATCAATGTACAAACTGGGCTTGAGTTCCTAAAGGTTATATATACAGAATATGTAAAAGAATAAAAAGGTTCCTTTCAGTTCAGAAAGGCGACTTAGCTATGTCTCAGGGGTGGGAGGTGATCTAAGTCACATCCTACCTAGATGTGAACCATGCAGTCTAAATCTAACCCACCTTATAATGAATTCTGTTCCATAACCAACAACATTATAGCCAGGATTCAAAGGTCAAGAAAAACTATTTTTATATCCTTTTTCCATTTCAAAACAAAGCTTGGGATAAAATATCCGATTAAATCACCCTATTCTTACTAGTGTCTAAAACAATTAGGCAAAATATTCCCAAAATATCTGTGCTGCATACCATATTTTCCATTTTAAATATTATTTCATGTGGTCTTTAAATTTTATTTTTGTTAGAGACATATTTTTTCTTCCGTATCCTTTTACCTCACACATACACATTAATCCTCTACAGACACTCATTTAAAAAAAAAAGAAACATTGTAGAATTGCCAAACAGTATTGGTTATTTCCTTGTATTTTTATCTTACTCATTAAAGCAGATCAGAATTTCAATGTTCATATAGTTTGTACTGAATATTGATCTAATTATTCAGAAATGATTTGTTTGGTGGAAAACAGAGTGACCCATTACATTAAAAGAAACACAGAAGAAACTCCTAAACTGACATACCGGCAAAGTTGCCCTCACAGCAGATCTATGCATTCTATCCATGTTGAGGTCTGGCCGAAAGAGTCGAATTTTATTATCCGTGCCTCGAAATGCCTTCAATCCTTCAAACAACTGAAGATAAAAGAGAAATAAATCTTAGAAGGTAACTAAATAAAAACTACCCCTCTGTTCAAAAGACTAACTCTCCTATGGGTGCTCTCATTGGTCATGTAAAGCTGTTGATACTGACCTCAACTTAAAATTATTGTATCTGGAAAAGCTAGCAGTTCACAGGACTGGTGATAGCAACTGGGAAAAAAATGGGTCCTTCTATTACCAGAATTTGGTGGGAATTCAGAGTCAGCCTTTGCTTAGCAAGAACCACATTGCTAAATAACACATTTAGGCATCATTTAAAGGAGGTAGGAAAAAAATATTCTGAATCAGGCAACATGGGTTAACTGTTTGGGCAGTGGAGATTGAAACCAAAGGCCCGGTGGCACCCTGATCCCCAAAGAGTACCCCTGTATCATTTCATTAATTTGGTTCATTCAAAAGCTTGATAGGAGATAATCTAGGTGTGACCAGAGCTATCCAGTCCCACAAACCATAGAATCCAGGCAGCTCAAGACCACACTATATTAGGACATGTCATCTTCCTTAAGGTGCTGTCCTGGAAAAGCCACTGAACAGGGATTTGAAAACATTTAAGTAGATACTGATAAATACAGTGAAAAAAGAAAAATCAGTAATTGTAGTGGGAAATTTTAACAGTTTCTTTAAGTAATTGATAGAACAAACAAGCTAAAAAGCAAGCAGTAAAGTCAATGAAGATTTGCTCAACAGGAACAACAAACTTCCCACACTGTATACACCTGCAGAATTCCCATGTTCTCCAATCACAAGATAAGCCAGAAGTCAATACCAAAAATATAAATAGAAAATATTCCTTACTAAATAAACTATAGGTCAAAGACAAAAAAAAAAGATGGAAATTCAAAAAGATGTTGAGATAAGTAATAATGAAAAGTAGAGTATGTAAAGATTTATAGCAAGCTGGGCTCGGTGGCTCAGCCTATAATCCCGCACCTTTGGGAGGCTGAGGTGAGTGGACTGCCTGAGCCCGCGGGTTCGAGACCCGCCTGGGCAGCGAGACCTCATCTCTACAATAAATCAAAAAATCAGCCGGGCGTGGTTGCGCATGCCTGTAATTCCGGCTACTTGGAAGGCTGAGGCGGAAGGATCGCTGGAGCCCAGCAGGTCGAGGCTGCGGTGGCCGGGAGCGGCCACTGCACTCCAGTCTGGGTGACCGAGTGAGACTCCAACTCAAAAAAACAAAAAACAAAAAAAAAAAATTTACAGCCTGAAAGCTTACATGAGAAAAAAGAAAAGAAATACAAATCATGTAGTAAAACTAAAAAGAACAAAATTAGATGTTGCATTCAAGTGCAAATATATTATCAATTTATTAAATACAAGAGGACCCAAAAAAGACCCCAGAATTACCTTCCGTAGGGCAGTGGGCCCCTTGTAGTATGGGCTTTCCCCACCAGGTAAGTGTCCTAGGAACCCACGGGCATCAGTGTACCAGCTAGTATTATGGTGAGAGGTTGCATTCTTCAGTGAATTTTTTTTGGAGATTCTTTTCAACGCATTTATCCATTTCATGAGTGATTTACGAGCATACCTGCCCACCCCACACTGAGGGTTCAGCAGTTTTTGAACAAAAGTGGCATGACCCACCCCCACATCCCACACTCCCTATTCACCCAATCTTGTCCTGAGCAACTTTTTTTTGTTTGTTTCCCCAGACGAAAAACCCCTCAGAGGGAAATGTTTTGCTGATGTGGAAGAGGTGAAACAAAAAACGGAAAACGCATGAAAAGACATCAAAATTGACGAGTTCAAAAACTGTTTTGAGAAGTGGAAAAACATCTTGATAGGTGTATTGCATCAAATGGAGAGTACTTTTAAAGATGACTGAAGTTGAAACATGTAAGAATACACAATTTTTTATAAATAAATTCTGGGGTTTTTTGGATACCCTCTCATATGCAGAAGTACTTTATGAGACGTTGCTATTTTGTCACACAGAATATTAAGATAATATTTACTCAGAAGTTAAGATTTAATAAAATTAGTAATTGTTACTTCTTCACCAAGCACATTCTGAAGGAAAACTGGAATTTTTACGCTGTGACAGACAGCAGGAAAAAATATAACAACTAACCAGCAGGGATTGGATGCTGAAGCTACCTAGTGTAAATATCACCACAGTGAAAAAGAAAAATAAGGTCTTACCACTATTTTGAAAAGAGTTTTAACCCTGGAGAGCTCTTAAAAGGGTTTCAGAGGGCCGGGCTCGGTGGCTCAGCCTGAATCCCGAGCCTTTGGAAGGCTGAGGTGAGTGGATTGCCTAAGCCCGCGGGTTTGAGACCCGCCTGGGCAGCGAGCCCTCATCTCCACAATAAATCAAAAAATCAGCCGGACGTGGTAGCGCATGCCTGTAATTCTGGCTACTCGGAAGGCTGAGGCGGAAGGATTGCCGGAGCCCAGCAGGTCGAGGGTGCAATGGCCGGGAGCGGCCACTGCACTCCAGTCTTTGGGCGACAGGGTGAGACTCCAACTCTAAAAAAAAAAAGGGGGTTTCAGGGGCGCCTAGGAGTCTGTGGACAACACTTTGAGAACTGCTGACACAGAGAAATTCATATACAAGTACAGCAGCATACATGTACAAGAATGTTCATAGAAAGATACAACACAAATGCCCATCAACAAGACTGGATATATTCACATAATGATACTACTACTACAGGGAACTCAGGGATGTGGTATCTACCACCCTTAGAGACAGCTAACCAGGACCTCTGCCCAGAGCTCCACACTTTGTGGAGCCTCTCACCCCTGCCTTCCTCCAGCTATGACCTTCTCCCAAAGGCAAATAGTGAATAGAGTCAATGGGACATGCCCATCAGGACCCTGAGTTTCCCACCTAGACCAAACTCCAAGTACCCAGTTCCCTAGAACTCCCTGTCCAAACAGACCTGATCCCATTTTCAGGACCTCACAGGCCTCCTCAGGCTTGTCCTTCCAAGAACAGACAGCACCATTGGTATATTCTTGCCTAAGTCCAAGGAGTGGCCATGCGGTCACCTGTCTGCAGGTGTGTTACTGAAAGGACAGACCGAGAACAGGAAGTCATCTGGAGAAATCCACTTTTTATCTTGTTCCTAAACCCTAACACAATGATGAGAAAGTAGAGGCTATGTCCGAGAGAAATACATGCTCTAGGTAAAAATTAACTTTGCCGACTTTGTCTTTTCAGAAACACAGACTCCTTAAGCATGACCAGTACCGGCATATTGTAATTTGTCTTTTTAAAAACCTCAAATTTCTCAAGCATGACCAGTATCGACCCATTGTATATTCAGTGCCTGGTGACCAGGACTCCCCCCTAGGGTCTCCAAGACATCTGCAAGTGGTCAACAAGGAAGTCACGGCAGTCCCATCTACCTGATCGCAACACCTTCAAGGGAAAGGATTTAAGCCAGGGCTCAGGGAGCCACACTCATCTAGAGTGTAGGCCTGCTTCCTATCTGTGGGAGGTGAACCTTTCTTAAATAAATGTTTTCTTCTTTCACCTCTTTGTGTGCTGCAAATCTTTGTATTACTCAGATCTCTGGGTACCAGCGCACACCTCCAGCAGACTGGCTCCAGTGGTGCTGCGCCCTTCCCCATCCATCCACCCTCACCCTCTGTACCCTGACAGTTGTGAGTATCTAAACACATGTGGGTAAGGCCCCTTGTGGTACAGGACAGAGTCAGGATGGGAAAAGATAACGAGTAGACTATGAGGACTCTGTCTTGTCTGTACTTAGGTCTCAGGTCCCAGAAATGTTAGATTTGGTCCTGCCTGGATATATCTTACATGATTCTGTGCTCACTGCGGGTACCAGCGTGCACATACACGTACATACACACAATACCATTTACATAAAGTTCAAAAAGAGGTAAACCTACAGTGTTAGAGAACCACACACTCCATAAAGAAAATGAAAGAGCCGGGCTCAGTGGCTCAGCCTATAATCCCACGCCTTTGGGAGGCTGGGGTGAGTGGATTGCCTGAGCCCGCGGGTTCGAGACCCGCCTGGGCAGCGAGACCTCATCTCTACAATAAATCAAAAAATCAGCCGGGCGTGGTAGTGCATGCCTGTAATTCCGGCTACTTGGAAGGTTGAGGCAGAAGGATCGCCGGAGCCCAGCAAGTTGAGGCTGCGGTGGCCGGGAGCGGCCACTGCACTCCAGTCTGGGTGACAGAGTGAGACTCCAACTCAAAAAAAGAAAATGAAAGATAGCCAGGTGTGATGGCTTGTGCCTGAAGTTCCAGCTACTTGGAAGGCTGAGGCAGAAGGATCACCTGAGCCCAGCAGATCGAGGCTGCAGTGGCTGTGAGCGTCCCACTGCACTCCAGCCTGGGCGACAGAGTGAGACTCCAACTCAAAAAAAGAAAAGAAAAGAAAAGTTACCACAAAAATAAGGATAATGGTTAGCAAAACACAGGGTTTGTGATCCGGATGGGACACACGAGGGCTTCTGTAGTTCTATTTCTTTACCTGGGTGGTAACTATATGAGCACCTATTTATAGAATTCATTAAACAGGATGTATATGTTGTATCTATTTTTTTAATTATGCTTTATTTCACTAAATGTTTATTTCAACCAGAAAATGAGTGTCTATTATCAATTTTTCATTTCCTTGTATCCATGTTTCCTATTCATAGTTCACACGTCTCTCCTCTATTATTTGAAAGCTTCACATATTTATATGTGAAGTAGTTTCATCTAGGCGCGGTGGCTGAAGTCTGTAATCCCAGTACTTTGGGAGGCCAAGGCAAGAGGACTGTCTGAGGCCAGGAGTTCAAGAACAGCCTGGGCAACTTGGTGAGACCTCGTCTCCATAATAAATGAAAAAATTAGCCAGACATGGTGGTACATGCTTGTAGTTCTGGCTATGGGCATGCACTGCACTCCAGTCTCCAGCCTGGATGACAGAATGAGACTCTGAAAAAAAATAAAGTTTCAGGTATCAACAGAAACCATGTGTAGTTGCCAGTCTCAAATAAAATGGATCCTAAGAACAACAGATCTGATGAGTGGGGAGAAACATCTTTAAGGATATTACTCCTATTTAATTTTAGATCAAAAAATACAGCTCTTATTGAACTTAAAACTCAGGATGGTGCCCAATAATGTGATATACTAATTATGTCAGTGTAGGAGAAACAGCCAACTAAGGAATAGCCTGAAAAATAATGGAAGACATGTTTCAACCACACTATTTGGGAAGAAATTATTTGAAATAAAATACCTGCCTAATTTTCTCTGTGGAGAGAGAGAGGGAAAAAAAAGAAGGAGGAGGAGGAGGAAGAGGAGAAAAAGGAGGAGAAAGAAAGGAAGAAAGAGAGAAAGCAAGCAAGCAGTCAGGCAATTCTTTGAAAGCAAGGTCATGGTGGGTTTGCTTGCCAGCCTAATTCCCCATGCTTTGCACAGTCTTGGGCACATAGTGGGCACCCAACATTCACTGAACAAGTAAAGAGGGAATGAAATGAATAATATACTTGGTGAGAAAACACAGGGACCCTGAAGTTCTCTGCACAAGGCAGTCACATTTCCTAAATTCCTATGACACTGTCTTAATACCTGACCCGTGAAATCCTAGAGTGCAACTTGCCATTCAGAGAAAACCACGTGCCCCCCATATCCCCCATTTGTCACTGACACTTATCAGACTGTACTTTGCAAGAAAAGGCCACACCATATTTCCAGTCCTACATGCTCTTCCAGAACCTTTATGTTCTTTTTTAAGAGAGTGTTTTTGTTCTCCTTTTGAACTTGGGCAGGCCTTTGTGACCACTCTGACTGATAAAGTATGGCAGAAACAATGCTGTGTGATTTCAAGGTTAGGGCATAAACAGCGATAGAGCTTCCATCTGGGCTCAGTGTCCCGAGACACAGCTTTCTGGTGCTGGGTTACCACATAGGAAGTATGGCGACCTCGAGGCCACAGTGCTGGAAAAGTAATGCTGGAAGAGCCCCAGCCTTTTAGCCCTTGACTCTACGAGTTTTTCAGTCCAGGAACCAGACATGTGAATCAGGAGGCCTTTGAGCTGACTTTAATCCCAACCACTGGCAGCAACTGCATAAGACACCGCAAGTAAAAACCATTTCACCATCCTAGTCAACTCAGAAACATAATAAAAAAATGATGGTGGTTATTTTAAGTCATTGATTTTGTTACAGTGATAGAAGACTATGCAATACACAATCTAGTTCTTAATGCAAAACATTTCTCATACTTATATTGTAAGTGGAACACATAATATGGCGAAGATTTTGGATTTTAACAAAGGATAATAGTAATTTGAGTTTTTTTTAAACTACCCTATCTAAATTGGTAAACTAATCAAACTAGTATTCTTAATTCATCTAACTAGATTTCCAAAGAGTTTTCCCAAACCAACGGTCACCAAATTCTTTTTTTTTTTTTTTTTTTTTTTGAGTCGTAGTCTCACTTTGCCACCCAGACTGGAGTGCAGTGGCACACTCACTGCCACCACAGTCTCAACCTGCTGGGCTCAGGCAATCCTTTTGCTTCAGCTTTCCAAGTAGCTGAAACAACAGGTGTGTGCCACCACACCCAGCTAATTTTTTTATTTATTGTAGAGATAAGGTCTTACCATGTTGCCCAGGCTGGTCTCGAACCCTGGACTCAGGCAATCCTCTCACCTCTACCTCCCAAAGTGCTGGGATTATAGACATGAGCTACTACGCCCAGCAATCTTTTTTAACTTTCAAAAAAGGACATTAATTCCTTTTCATTTACTTCTATAGGCCAGTAATTCTCAAAGTATGGTCTCTGGAGCAGCAGAATCAACATGACCTGAAAACTTGTTAAAAATTAGAAACTCTAAGAGTGGAGCCAGGTAACTCCAATGCACACCAAGTTTGAGAGCAAGTACCCTCAGCTTGGTCATATTCCTTCTTTCAAATTTAAAATCATTTTATTTCATATGCTCTTTACCTCATCCTATGACATGGTGGGAGCTTGTGGCAAATAATGAAAAAACTCAGTCAAGTTCATACTAAGACACAGAGCTGGGAATGGAAACTTGGACTCCTAAATTCAACATTTTGTGAATACATATGGGCAGTGACTATGTTTCCAAAATTATATGAATTTATTATTTTAGGAGTTAATTGGACAAGCCTCTTACTAATTTTAGTGCATACATTTAGGGGTTGTGTAATGGAGTAGAAGCTCCTCATTGGAGTCCTGGCTCCACCCTCATTGCTGTGTACTCTTGGGCAAGAAACAACCTTTCTGAGCCTGCTTCTGTAATACAAGGGGAGAATCCCCTAAAAAATTCAGAATTATCTTTGGAGGGTGGGCCCCTTGTCGTACACTCTGAATTAGTTTCTCTGGATTAGTCAACCAAAGTTTTATCTGTAAGTTCAGAGAAGGTTACATTATGATCTACAGAAGAAATGTCCGGAGTTGTGGCAAGCAGGTGACTGGTTTCTTCCACCATGATAACACAACTCCCCACATGGCGTTGGGTGTTCAGCAGTTTTGCTTTGTTTTGTTTTTGAGTCTCACTCTGTCAGCCAGGCTGGAGTGCAGTGGCATGCTCATGGCCACCCCAACATCGACCTGCTGGACTCTGGTGATCCTGCTGCCTCAGCCTTCCAAGTAACCAGAACTACAGGCACGCGCTACCACGCCTGACTAATTATTTTGATTTATTATTGTAGACACGAGATCGCACTAAGTTGCCCCGGCTGATCTTGAACCCGTGGGCTCAGGTAATATACTTGCCTCAGCCTCCCAAAGTACTAGGATTACAGGCTGAGACACCAAGTCCCACCAATGTTCAGCAATTTTGGACCAAAAATGGCATGACCCCATGGCCCTATCCTCCCTATTCATCCCATCTCTCCCCAAGAGATGTTTTGTTTGTTTCCCTGGATGAAAAATGTCCTCAAAGGGAAACACTTTGCCAATGTGAAAGAGGTGAAACAAAAAGTGGCAGAAGCACTAAATTAAGGCTTCAAAAACACGAGCAGTGGAAAAAGCATCTCAGTAGGTGTACAGAGTACTTTGTAAGTGACTAAAGTTTAAACACTTAAGAATACAAAATTTTTTATAAATAAACTTGGGGTTTTGGGGGCACCCCCACATACACTATGCTACTGTTTAGGGGCTAATCATTATAGCTAAAAATTGGCCTCTCACTATGCACCAGGCATGGCTCTATATGAATTAAATAAATTACTTTATTTTATACTTATAAGAATACTATGAAGATATTATCACTGCCTCAATTCTACAGATAAAGAAATTACAGCATAAATGATTAAATTTTCTAAATCATGGAGCTCCCTGTGGAGTTCCCAACGGAGCAACTGACAGAATTTGAGCCCAAGAAATCTGTCTCCAGAACCTGAACATTTAACCCTATGCTTTTTCACTTAAGATAATTAAATGAGATGATTCATAAGAAACACAGTACAGGGCATATTGCAGAAATTCAATAAACAAAAGTGATTATGTTATCATTATATCTATTATTATCTTATATTACCATTTTTTGCATCTTAATAGGTGGACTATTTTTATTTCCAGCACCTCCAATATTCTGGGAGAGATGTCCAACACATTAAAAATAAAATAAGGCCGGGCTCGGTGGCTCAGCCTGTAATCCCACGTTTTGGGAGGCCGAGGTGAGTGAATTGCCTGAGCCCCGGGTTTGAGACCTGCCTGGGCAACTTGGTGAGATCTCATCTCTATAATAAATCAAAAAAAATTAGCCGGGAGTGGTAGCGCGCACCTGTAGTTCCAGCTACTTTGAAGGTTGAGCAGAAGGATTGCCGGAGCCCAGCAGGTCGAGGCTGCAGTGGCCGGGAGCAGCCACTGCACTCCAGTCTGGGCGACTGAGTGAGAGTCCAACTCAAAAATAAATAAAATAAAATAAAATAAAATAAAATGAGGTTCAAGGAAATAATGGGGATCAAGGGAATGGGAAGTATATTGTGCATCTGATTAGCTGTGTATTCTGCGAAGGGCCAAGGAAAAGGAAAGAATTCTCTAAACATTTTATGCTTATAATTATTTCAACTCACGCCTGAAGGAGGACATTTAATTACATGTCCCTTAGCATGCATAACTACACATTATTGCTGGTTATAAAAACACGGAGTTAGCATTACAATCTAATCATAATATTGTACTCAATGACCCCTTCTCAATTATTAGATCTGAGAAGAGAGTTGGCTCAGAAAAAGATCAACAGTACTGGTGCGCCGATGGCTCATTTTCTTACCAACTATCCTTTCTACTTGCTCTAAATAATTTTGTATTGACATCATAGAAAATTCAAGATTATCTGAAAAGGTAGTTCCTAAGATCTACTCTCAACCCAACTGTCTACAGGACAATTTCTAAAGACATTTTCTACTTCCTCTGGTAAATATGATAAAGCCCATCATGCCCCAAAGCTATTTTAGCGTGTACCCACAGTGAAGTATAAACACGCCACCATCATGAACTCCCATGTACTCACTTCCACAGCATAGTGCAAAGCCGATGAGCCAGGATGCAACGACAGGTTTTGAAGAGGCTTGATATGAGGTTTCTCCCATCCAGACTCTGAAGACCACTCCACTGCCAGCATATGATCCGTGAACACAGTTCCAAAAACCAGATTATTTGGGTCTGGTTTTTCCTTTAAAATGGTAGCTGGTGTGATTATTAGATCTTTAGCCTGGGGAAGAAAAATCAGCACCATTTAAAGAAAAGTATCTGACCATCCAGTGGCTAGATGATACAGAGGGCAAAAGTGCAATCATTTGACTTTTAAATGCTGCCAACTAACACAGAAACGTATCAGTATGTGAGCTGAACAAATCTTGCCTGCGTTCAGAATTCAGCCAGTGGTTCAAAATCTCTGCAATCAATGTACACTGCCTAATAGAATATCAGAACCAATCTTCAGCACCTAATACCACCACTAACTTTTGAATAGCTATAGAATGTTGACAAAAAAACATGAAAGAAGCTCTTTCACAAGTTGAAAACCAGGGACAAGTTCAACCTGTTAAAAAGTGGTAAGGAAACAAAGATAAAAGAGCCGTTGGGGTAAAATGATGCAAAACGGGGAACACATCCTTCTTCACTCATCACAGGACTCACATTGAGCATCTGGGAAAGAAGAAAGGGGTGTCTTCCATAATAAAAACGGCAGTGCTTGGCAATTATGTCATTAAGAACTGAACCTCTGGCCAGGAGCAGTGGCTTACGTCTGTAATCCTGGCACTTTGGGAGGCCAAGGCAGGAGGGTTCCTTGAGCCCAGGAGTTCAAGACCAGCCTGGGCAACATAGTGAGAGCTAGTCTCTACAAAATATATTAGCCAGGCATAGTGGTGTGCACCTGTAGTCCCAGGGAGGATCACCTGAACCCCGGAGGTTGAGACTGCAATGATCCATCATCATGCCGCTGCACTCCAGCCTGGGCAACAGAGTGAGACCTTGACTTAAAAAATAAATAAAATGATTTATCAAAGATTTTCCTGGTTAAAAAAAGGAAAATAACTGAACCTCTACTTGGCAGTGATTATGCTCCAATTCCCCCCAAAGAAGTACTGACATAAGCCTTCCAAATCCTCTGGGTGCAATGCACAGGAAATGAGCAAGTGAAGCACATGTTTTCCTCTCTGAAAACAGAAGTAGAGAATGAACACTAAGATATAAATCCTCTATTCTGTGCTGAGAAAACAGTAAACAAAGAACCTCTCATTCAAAAACAGATAAATAAGAGTAATCGGAAACAGTTCCCACATGGCCAGTTTGCCTGTGACAAATGACCAAATATTAAGCACACAAATTGCACTTAATACCACCACTAACTTTTGAATAGTTGTAGACTGCTGACAAAAAAACATGGAAGAAGCTCTTTGACCAGTTGAAAACCAGGGACAAGTTCAACCTGTTAAAAAGTTGTAAGGAATGTCAAACTCCATTTCTTAATACACAAAAATAGTCATTTTCCTCAACCCCAAATAAATACAGAAATACACCAGCTTCTATTGGTTTTTTAAAATGATCTGCTTACAGCAACTTTCGTCATTTGATATATTATGAATATAATCAGTTTTATTTTTAAAAGAATATTCAAGCTGAAAAACATATTCTTAAACAACCAGAGTCAGGCACAGTGGCTCACATCAGCAGTACCATTATGTGGGACGCTGAAGTGGGAGGATCATTCAAGTCCAAGAGTTTGAGGCTACGGTGAGCTATGATCGTACCACTGTACTCCAGCCTGGGAAACAGGGCAAGACCACGTTTAAAAAAAAAAAAAAAACAGGCAATCACCTTGGGTCCCATCCCACTGTGGGAGCTTTTCTGTTCTCTTAATAAATCCTGCTTTCAGAGGAAAAAAATGGAAAGCTGACATTATAATGAAGCATAGAGCACTAAGAATAACATATTACTATAATGTTCAAGCTAGTCTAGTAATGCTACTTGGTAATATGCCAATAAAATGCCAAGTTTTAATCGAAAACTGACTTTCTTCTACCTTTTTTTTTGAGTCAAGGTCTCATTCTGATGCCCAGGCTGGAGTGCAGTGGCATGATCATGGTTCACTGCAGCCCTGACCTCCTGGTCTCAGGCAATCCTTTCACCTCAGCTTTCCAAGTAGCTAGAACTGCAGGCATGTGCCACCATACTCAGCTCATTTTCTGATTTTTTTGTAGAGACAAGATCTCACTATGTTGCCTACACTGGTCTTGAACTCCTGGGCTCAAACTATCCTCCTGCCTCAGCTTCCCAAAGGGCTGGAATTACAGGCGTGAGACACCATGCCCAGCCTTTTTCTACCACTATTTAATCCAAGGAAATAAAACCCTTTATTAGGTGCAATACATTTATTTAAATTTATCCCAGCAAAATTGTTTTGATCTTTGAATCCTATTTCTCTCTCTAATGAGCCTCTAGACTGAATAGCGGTTTGGGCAAATGTCACCTACGGCCCAAAAGTTGCCAATTGGCTTGCTTGTACATAAAATTGTATTGGGACATACTCTCATCATTTTTTTTTTTTTTTTTTGCCTTCAACGGTGGCAGTCTACTAGTTGTGACAGAAATCTGATGGCCCTCAAACCGAAAATATCGCTTATCTGGTCCTTTTGAGAAGTTTGTCAACCCCTGCTCTAGACTGCTTAGACAATAACTCTGGCTATAGTATTCATAATTAAATCTGCAATGTTAGCACAGTGCCCAGCACACAGGACAGGAGAGGGTTTCTTAAGTACTAAAAAAGTCTGGCTGATTTCAGATGTGCGCCTTAATGAATGACAGACTCACCCATAGAAGATGGCCAGGATTTAAGGTGAGTGAAATTCTAACACAAACTTTTTATTACATGAGCATTTCACAGTATTCTTGCACAATGAACACTACGAATTTGCTTTATTTAGCTTTTTTTAATGGATGGGGAAGATGCCGAGCTAAGATGAAAACTGTAGCCATATCAATGCTGTAAGATAAATGTAACACAAATGTTCTTCTACTAAGACTAACAGTAAAAGTTTCTTAGTGAAAGGGTAAAGGAGGTATTAAGACACAAAACAAAAACAGAAAGATGTGTAGGTAAAAAGAATGATTGTGGTCCAGTACATATGTTTAGTTTTCTAAGCCCCCTTCTTAAAATACCTCTAGGACCTATAATGACCCACTGTTCCAGAGAAATCAAATTAGTTAATGGCAGAGCAGAGATAGAATAAGTGATTTTTATGCTCAACTTAGTGTTCCTATAATTATAACTTGATAATACCAGTTAAATTTCTGAAAATTGTAGTGGTTTCAGTAAACCACTACATTCTTTTGTACAACACGTGACTTCCTAATGATACGAATAGTAACCTTGAGCAATCTTCTTACTTTCTGAATTGTACCTCAGGATTGTCATGTATCCAGTTTTTCAAATTAATGCACAATCAGGTGGCTTCAGGATCTTAAGAACTGTCCTTTAGGCCAGGTGCAATGGCTCACACCTGTAATCCCAGCACTTTGGGAGGCATACGCGAGAGAATTGCCTGAGCCCAGGGGTTCAAGACCAGCTTGGGCAACTTGGCAAGACCTTTCTTCTACAAAAAATAAATAAAATAAAAAAATTGGCCAGGCATGGTGACGCATGCCTGTGATTCCAGCTACGTGGAAAGTTAAGGTAGAAGGACTGTCTGAGCCAGCAGGTCGGAGGCTGTGGTGGCTGTGAACATGCCACTGCACTCCTGCCTGGGGGACAGTGAGACTCCAACTTCAAAAAAAAAAAAAGAGAGAGAGAACTGTCCTCTATTTGAAAAAAATGTCAGCAACTCTGGAAATTAAAATAACAGCTTTTATCCTGAGCTCAAAGAGAAATTTTCTAAGAATACTAAAATAACTAAGTGATACAGCTCAGAAGTAAACGAGCAATATTAACTGAAGGCATGCAACTGGTCTTGCACACATATGAGAAATAGTTCAGGCCAGGCTCGGTGGCTCAGCCTGTAATCCCACGCCTTGGGAGGCCGAGGTGAGTGAATTGCCTGAGCCCACAGGTTCCAGACCCACCTGGGCAACTTGGCGAGACCTCATCTCTACAATAAATCAAAAAATTAGCCAGGTATGGTAGCATGTACCTGTAGTTCCAGCTACCTGGAAGGCTGAGGCGGAAGGATCGCCGGAGCCCAGCAAGTCGAGGCTGTGGTGGCCAGGAGCATGCCACTACACTCCAGTCTGGGCGACACAGTGAGACTCCAACTCAAAAAAAAAAAAAGAGATATAGTTCTAAGGGAAAAAGGTATTGGCATAATAGAAATAAATTTTATAAGCAATTTTTATCAGTGTTCTTTCAAAATCATGTTCCTTTTCTAGATTTCCTTTCCGAAGATGAGTAAAAAAAAAAACAGTATTTATAAAATGAAGCTTCCTCCTGCATAATTCATCTGTCTTTTTCCAATGCTCCACACTCTCTGATGACGTCAAAGTCAGGATGTTTCATAACATTTGCTTGTGGAATAATTTGGAATGTCACAACAACTGATTGTGAAATGGCAAGAAATAATGACAAAAAGAGAGCACATTAAAAAACAACAATTTCCTAATTCAAAGTTCATGGCTGGGTGGTCATTTGTTCTGAAATGGAAAAGCCCATGACAAGGGGGTGCAACTTAGAGAAAGCACCTGAGGACCGTATTATCCAGGGTTCAGTCAACATCTTTTGCTCACCATCTTAGAGCACATCTGTCCTTCATTGCATTGGCTATGCCTTTCAAAGACCAGGTCTGCATTACAACTGTATCGGAAATTCAATGACCTTGTTCTACAATAGGTTCCTGTGCATTTTTCTTACTCTATCTGGAAAGCCTTAGGTGCCATGTTCATTATCTTTCAAAGATGCTCTTTTAAGATCTAACAAAGAGTTAGGATGAGAGAATTATAAATTTGGAGTGTCACATTCTTGGAGATATGTAAAGCAGGGGGAACTGGAAGAAACAGACAGTTGACCTCTTTCAAACAAGGAAGAACCTGGAGTCCCACAAAAATTGTCTATGAGATATACTCAGACACTTCATTGCTAGGCCCTATTGGAAAACTGCATCCTCACTTTAATATAATTGCATCACAATGGGGGTGGGAGAAGAAATATGAAACACCCAAAAAGCAATATAAAATGTTATAAATGGGGTAGATTAATAAAAAGACAGAAAAAATATGTCAAAAACAGCTCCAGTTAGAATGGAGTTATTAAAAAGACAAAAAAAATCTTATCTCATTAAAAAGACAAAAAAACCAGATGCTGGCAAAGATATGAAGAAAAAAGAACTCATACACTGTTAGTGGGAGCAGCATATATTAATACAGTCACTGCGGAAAACAGTATGGAGAATTCTCAAAAATAGAATTAAATAGAACTACCATCTATCAAGTAACAATTCCACTTCTGAGTATTTTCAAAAAAAAAAAAAAGAAATTAGTATGTCAAAGAGATAACCTGCACTCACATGTTTACTGCAGCACTATTCACAACAACTAACATATGGAATCAACCTAAGTGTCCATCAATAGATGGATAAAGGATATGATATATATATATATGTAATGAAATATTATTTGGCCATAAAAAGAATAAAATCATGTCAATTCCAGCAACATAGATAGAACTGGAGGTCGTTATGCTAAGTGAAATGAGCCAGACACAGAAAGACAAATATCACACGTTCTCACTCATATCTGGGAGCTTAAAAAGGTTCATCTTTAGAGAGTATAATGATAGATACCAGAGGTTGGAGGTGTTGGGGGATGAATGAAGAGAGCTTAGTTAACGAGGACAAATGACAGTGAGATAGAAGGATTAAGTTCTACTGCTCAATAGCAGAGCAGAATGATATCGTTAACAATAATGTATTGCATATTCCAAAATGGCCAGCAGAGAGGACTTGAAATGTTCCCAACATACAGACATAATAAATACACAAGATGATGGATGCCAAATACCCTGATTTGACACACAGTCTATATAACAAAATATCACATGCACCCTATAAATATGTGCAAGTATCAATTTTTTTAAAAAGAAAAATATTGCCAATAACAAAGACAGTCTGTAAAATCTGCCATTTTCTCCCCCAAATTATCAATATCATTTCACATTTGCATCATATATGTGCTATGAATACATCTACCATAACTCATGCTTTGATATGTAAATACATGAGTGTCAACAGACAATCCCCTTTCACTTTGAGCAAAACCTTATAGAAATCTAAATGAATAAAAAGATTGTTTACATTACAGATTAATTCTTTACTTTCAAAGAATAAGATCTTTCAGGAAAAACTGTATTTATCTATTCTCTTTGAGGAATTGACTTACTGTGTAAAATGAGCCTTAGAAATTATCAAGTAGGTGTCCCTCTCATCTTATTTTAAGAACCTACATCTTCATATGTATTAGAGCTTAGTCTTTGTAGATTAGCAAAGTAGATCTGCTATAGGGTTTGGAGGACATTCTCTTTAAGAGCAAGAAACAATACAAACAAATAAAAAGAATTTATCTTCTCTTGTATGCTGATTTTTTTAAAAAACCCTTGTAAGCAGAGACCTTATCTTGAATTTATCTTTGGATTTCCAGTGTCTAGCACGGTCCTAGCAAACTGTGAGTGCTGAGTGTGAAATTGATGAGTCAAGTTTCACTCCCTCTCTGAACTCTGCCAGGATGTGAGATCACTAGGACAGTCTGTGCTATGGATGACAATTGGCAGTGACTGAAACAGGCAGAAGAGCAGAGCTAGGCATAAGAAAAGAGGAAACCTCCATGGTGGGGTGGGGGGACGGGCAAGGATTTACAGAGGAAAAAATATTACATCAAGGTAACAGTTACAAGATTCTTATTACAAGATTATTTCATTGGCTCTTCATCATTCCCCTGCGAAGTGAGAGATTATTTAATATATAAACTCCTTGATTCACACAGAAAAGAAGAAAATGCAACACTAATTTTACTGTAATGTGTTATATGCTGCTTAAAGAGAAAAATCACAATCAGTTTAACTTTTTCCACAAGTAGAGTGAAGGGTTATATGTATTATGTAATCAGATAAACCTCTAGGTTAATCTTCACGAACTGAATGTACCATTGCTTCCCAAATGGCTTTTTCCCCCTAAAAATGAAATTTAAGTTGCAAGACAGCACATCCCAACTACTGTATAATCCACACAGTGAAAATCCACCCCCCCACGCCCCCATCTCAACAAGGACTGGATTTACTCGGTTGAATGTTGCGTCAGACACTTAGCCTCTGGCAAACTTACCCTAAAAGTCTCCACCACCTCTTTGGATCCTCCTTCTCTGGTACATTCTGCGGAGCATCCGTTACTGCAGTCCTTAAAGAAGAATTAAACCACCATTAAGCAAATACAGACGGGGAAGTGGGGTGTAGGGTCATCAACAGGACTCACCATCACACCGTGTGCTCTGCTCCGGGACCCAAGCAAATAGAGAAAGGAGGATCAGTCAACTAAACACCCCAGACACGAGCCTCCAACAAGGGCGTCCTGGCAGCGCCGCCCTTCGCGTCCCACCCCGCCAGCCGGCGGCTGTTTTTGTCCTCCTCCGCTGGCTTCGGGAAGACTGGTGAGATTCCAGGTCAGCCCTCCACAGCCAGGGTTCACCAGCAAAGAACAACAAGGCAATTGTCCCCCTTATATCCCAGTAAATAGTCTAGACTAAGGTTTTAAGCCATTTATAGAAAAATCTCCCGGGCGCGCTCAGCCTCGTGGTCTTGTCAATCACTGGCGCACAATAGCCAGCCAGCAAAAGGGATGGGGAGGGGCATGAACCATTTTCTCCACCCGCAAGGTCCTTCCGCGCGGAGCATCAGCACCAAACCCCATACCTTAAGGACAAAACCTCACGGTATTAGGGGGCAACTTAAAAGATAAAGTCACAGGGAAGCGGGACTCCTTGGGGGAAAGGTGTAGACATTTTTTAAAACCCTAATCTAAATAACTACGGAGGGCGGGGTGGGGGAAGGGATCCAAGGAAGCAGAAGGCTGCGGTCTAAATATTTTGGGGTGACGAGGGCACGCAGGATGTGGCTGTGTGTTCTGGCAGCCCCGAGATTCCGCTCCCCGCCCCCCCAAAGCGACTCCATGACCACCCTCACGTCCCGCGTGGCGATCCTCGCCGCGCTCCGAGCAGGTCACCCATTGGGCGTTGGACCTGGTCAGCGGGGGCCTCGCCGAGGCGGGTTTCGCAGACTGGGACTCCAGATTTTTCGGGCAGGGATGCGGAAGAGGAGCCGCATTTTTAGAGGCGGAGCGGGACGGCAGACGAAGGAGGAAGGTGCAGGAAACCGCAGCCATGCGCCCGGCCAGACCCGCTGGCTTCTGAGGCAGTGGTTCCAATCCCCCCGCCCTTCCGCAAACGCCCGGGTTCGGGGTACCTGGCGGGCGGGGGCCGCGGCGGCGTGGGGCAAGCTGACCATGGGGAGGCGGCGGAGGCGCGGACCCTCGCGGAGCGGCGGCGGCACGGAGCGCGCGGCCGGACGCGACAGCTGGCAGCGCGGCCAAGCCCGGCGCAAAGTCCGCGCGGCGCTGGGTGCCACGAGCTGGGGCGGCGCGCCAGGGCCAGGCGCAGGGAACGACGCAGCCCCTCCAGCATGCCTGGAGGAAGAGCCTCCGACCGTCCAATCCCTGTCTGTCCGCGGTCACGAAAACCAAAGCCGTTGTCCCAGCCGCCGGGTCTCGTGCGGTGGCCCGAGAGTGCGCGCCGCGAGCGAGCGCCTTTCCAAGCGCTGGCACTTCGCGAGCATCCTTAATGACTAAACAGCCTCTGGGTGCCCGGAAACGCCCCGCGGGAAGGCGCGAGAAACCTCGGGAAAATTGCATGAGGGCCGCTTTTGCATCGACTGCGGATCCAACTGCCTTCAGGTTCTGCAGGCCTGGACCTCGCTCTTGTCTGCTGCTGACCGCGTGTGCAAACTCAAGGGGGAGAACATGAATCCGGTTTTTAGATTTCCTTGCGCCACCTGCCCAAATCGGATTTGTGACTCTGGGTGTTTGGGGACTAGCAGGTTCACATCCCCCAATGGCTTTTTCTGCCTAAAGATCTCGATGCGATTCTCCGTTTTCAGGCAGAATAGGGCTCCCGATCATGCTGTTTCCGCAGTTTTCTGATGTAGGCTCGTGGTAGCAATATTTAGAAGAACTGGGAGAGTGACGTTGGAAATACTGCTTGGTTTAAAAAGGGAAAAAAGAACATTGGAATAGCTATTGGCTGCCCTGCTGTATTCTCCTAGGGCAACGTCAGCCTAAATTATGAGCCTACCTGGTTTAATAGGAAATGGTGCCTGGAGCTGACTTGATCTTGGAAAGGCAGGGCAGTTTATTCGGGGTAAAAACAGTTAAATCCGGCCTGAGTTTTGAAATGATTTCATACAGCACTACAGATAATATACCCTAGCTCTAATCGTATCAATTTAGAAAACAACTTTCACTTCTCCCTTATACAAGGCACAGAAAAGCCTCTTAGGGTAGGGTCCCAAGCCAAAGACCACAGAGCTCAGACAGGTCACGTTCACATTAAGAATGACAAGTGTCCTGGAAACCTAGAGTCTCTTATTTTAAGTTTTAATTTAATTTTAAAATGAAAATTTAAAAATACAGGCTAAGTACACCCTAGGGCGCCAGTTTGTCACCTTTGACCAAGGTTTAAGAATAAAATCAAGCCAGGCTCGGTGGCTCAGCCTGTAATCCCGCGCTTTGGGAGGCTGAGGCAAGTGGATTGCCTAAACCCGCGGGTTCGAGACCCATTTCGGCAACTTGGCGAGACCTCATCTCTACAATAAATCAAAAAATTAGCCGGGCGTGGTAGCGCGCGCCTTTAGTTCCAGCTACTTGGAAGGCAAGAATCGCCAGAGCCCAGCAGGTCGAGGCTGCGGTGGCCGGGAGCAGTCACTGCACTCCAGTCTGGGTGACAGAGTGAGACTCCAACTCAAAAAAAAAAAAAAAAAAGAATAAAATCAGTCTCAACTGAAGAGTTATAAACAACTTATTGCATTTGAAAGGTTCACTTAAATGTCCGCACCAGACATTCATTCAAGTCCTCTCATTGTTTTAAAGGTAAACACTACACAATTCCAATTTTCTTGCTACAATATTATTATTATTATTATTATTATTTGAGTTGGAATCTCACTCTGTCGCCCAGAATGGAGTGCAGTGGCATGCTCCCAGCCACTGCAGCCTCGACCTGCTGGGCTCCAAGGATCCTTCCACTTCAGCCTTCCAAGTAGCTGGAACTACAGGTGCGCGCTACCACGCCCGGCTAATTTTCTGATTTATTGTAGAGATGAGGTCTTGCCAAGTTGCCCAGGCAGGTCTCGAATATGTGGACTCAGGCAATCCACTCACCTCTGTCTCCCAAAGCGCGGGATTACAGGCTGAGCCACCAAGTCCAGCTTTCTTGCTACTTTAAATGCTACTTGTAAATCCTTCCTTTTTGGTCAGTCGAGAAAACATATACAGAGGGTGCCAAATAAAAGTAAACATATTTTAAGAAAGGAAAAGGCCGGGCTCGGTGGCTGAGCCTGTAATCCCAGCGCTTTGGGAGGTCGAGGTGGGTGGATTGCCTGAGCCCGTGGGTTCGAGACCCACCTGGGCAAGTTGGCGAGACCTCATCTCTACAATAAATCAAAAATTAGCCGGGTGTGGTAGCACACGCCTGTAGTTCCAGCTACTTGGAAGGCTGAGGTGGAAGGATCGCCAGAGCCCAGCAGGTCAAGGCTGCAGTGGCCGGGAGCGGCCACTGCACTCCAGTCTGAGTGACAGAGTGAGACTAAAACTCAAAAAAAAAAAAAAAAAAAAAGAAAGGAAAAAAACATATTAAAATTGTAATACTCAGTATATACCGATAACAAAAGATGAATACAAGTCACATTTGACTTCTGCAATTACAAGAGGGGCTCAAAGTGCTTACCATCAGCGTCCAGATACTTCTGGTTACAGTGAACTAAAAGTATACATAGATAACATCTCTTAAAACATGTATAAATTTTTGGGCATCCCCGTTGTAATACTGTAGGGTTATTAAAGAGTTAATCACAGTGTCACCTCTGCCTTTTCTGCCGTTCAGAGCCAAACTTTGCAAAAGTGCCATCTGTTTTAACTGCTTCTGTTTCCTCCCCATTCAAGTGACTGTTGTTTGACTTCTGTCCAGCTATTCCACCTAAACAAGGTTTCTAATAACCTTCATTTTCTTCAGCCCAATGGTATTGCTTCTTGTGCATTTTCACGGCTGCATCTATATGCTGATGAATCCCAAATATATATTTTCAGTCCACTTCTTTCCTGAGCAGTAGGTACTTGCAGTCAAAAATCAGTTTCAGATATGAACTGTGTTATCTACCATGTGCAAAGCACTGGGCTAGAAGCTGGGGATATAAGCATATCACCATCCTGTTATGCACTGCCCCCAGTCACAAAGAAAAGTGTTAATTGTGCCAGAAAATGTGCTAACTAATTCCACAAACAAATGCAAAATTGTAACAAGTGCTGCCTGTGCTCTAACAGCCTCTAATGATGGAGTGTAACCCACTCAGAAGACCTGGAAAGGCTTTCCAGCAAGTGAGCCTTGAGCACAGATCTGGAGGATTTCTACAAGTTACTGAAGGAAGAATGGGTGAAGAGCACCCGGGATGAAAAGAGAGGCCAAAAGAACATCTCTGAGGAGGGAAGGAACCAAGTAGACTAGAGAGAAGAAGGAGCAGGGAGAGACTACCAGGTAGGCAAGTGGCCAGCCAGGCAGTGCCTTCTATAGAGTTAAAAGACAACTATAAAAATAAAAATGTAAAACCTGACTATCATACAGGTATGACATAAAGTATAGAGCTTATCTAGCTCATTTAATGAAGCTACCAGGCAGATATTAAAACTGGTTCAAAGAACAAGCACATTTTGGGGTCAGACATATTAAATTGAATATGCAAATAAAACTAGCTTCTTTCACAGTGGGACAGAGAGAAGTTAATTGACCCTGACCTTCAGAATGTATTTGCATATCTACGCACAAGAATTATTTTGCATTTCAATCAGTTATCTATAAAATAACTAAAAAATAATGAAGCAATGTAAGACACAATGAAAGGGCTCCTGGAATCAACTCATTTTTTTCCACTGATGTTCACATTTTTCCCTACAATCTTTTCCATTGACATACAAATCAAGAAGTGCTATTAATAGGCAACAACTTGAGTTAACCAGACATATTAGTCACTCTGTTTACTTGCTACATTAAGAAACTCTGGCTTTAACAGTTTCAATTCAGCTTATCCTAGGGACAAGAAAAACCATCAAAAGGAAAGGTTAAGGATTAAGTAGGTAGTTGGGGAGTAATGACAGGAATGAAGTGAACTGGCTGCAGTTTGCAGATTGGAAGAGGGGCTGGGTAGAGAGGAATGGATTTGTTGTTGATGTTTGAGACAGGGTCTCACTATGTTGCCCAGGCTGGGGTGCAGTGGTTATTCACAAATGCCAAATACACTATAGCCTTGAACTCCTGAGCTCAAGTGATCCTCCCTACCTCAGTCTCCAGAGTAACAGGTGCCACCATCTATGGCTAGGAATGAATTTTTGAGGAAGCTATTACAGACCCACATATGAGATGATCCTATTAATTGAACCAGGTTGGTAGCAGGTGATAGAGATAGAACAAAAAGATCAGATTTCAGCAAGGTTTAGATAGAACAGATATGAAGAGGAATAGGATGAGAGAAGTTTTAGGAGGGCTTCTTGGATTCTGGCTTTCTCACCTAATTGGTGATATTCACTAAGAAAAAAAAAATGGAAGCAGCGTGTCTGGTAGCACACTATGGGAGGCTAAGGCAAGATGATTGCCTGAGCCCAGAGGTTTGAGACTAGCCTAGGCAACTTGGCAAGACCTTGTCAGTACAATAAACCAAAAAATTAGCCAGGCATGGTGGCGCACGCCTATGATTCCAACTACTTGGAAGGCTGAGGTGGAAGGATCATCTAAACCCAGCAGATTGAGGCTACAGTAGCCATAAGTGTGCCACTGCACTCTAACCTGAGTGAGACTCAAAAAAAAAAAAAAAATAGGAACATTGAAAAATGGTGTGACCTCAGCAACAAGGGTACCTGCATCATGAATGTTTGTATATCTAACCCTGAATTGTATCCCACATCTTTAAAATAAAAAATTAAAAATTGAAAAAAAAAGAAAAATGATGTAGTTTGAGAGACAACAAGAGTCTGGTTTGGAGCATATAAGTTTTGAGGTGTTTTTAAGACTGTCTATGAGAGATATGTCTCAGAGGAGAGGCCTAGATTAGAGGTAATCTTCTGGTGAGTCACTGGCATATAGTTGGTAACTAAAGCTATGAGTGTGGATGAGAATCTTTTTACCTCAGTTTTCTCATCTGTAAAATGGGACAATAGCAACACTTCGTATTTGCCAATTGGGATAGATGATCATAATAGATGTAACATATGTATATTACCTAGGACCATGCCTGATATGCTAGCCATAGACAATAGGGAAAAGAGTGGACATGGCTGTGTTCCCATAAACTGTATTTACAAAATCAAGGGACAGAGAGGATATGGCCTGTGGGCTATAGGTTGCTGACCCCTACTCTATGCAGATGCCTTAGCTAGAAACATAAGGGTCATCTCTCAAACACATCCAAGTGACCACCAATATCCATCCATTCTAGCTCTGAATACCCTGATATTGCCATTTTTCCAACCACATTACCACCATTCCTGTACCAAATGGCTTCTCTAACTCCAGTTCTGCTTCCTTTTAAGCCATTCTTAGCATGACAACCAGAGAAATTGTCTCAAAATGCAAATATAAACATATCTGTTTTTGGCTAAAAAAAAAATCTTAAAGGCTTCACATCACGCTTTTGACAAAATACTTTAGCAAGTTATCCAACCCATCCTAAATTCTAGCTCTTGCCCCTGAGTCCCCAAGTAGTCTTCTACTTCCCTTCTTCTTCTTTTTTCTTTCTTCTTCTTCATCTCTCTCCCACTCTCCCTTTCTCCAGCCACACATTTAACTTATTTTATTCCTTTTGGACATTAGGACTTCTCATAGTTGGTATGGAAGCTTAAGCAACTCCATCTTGGATGCTAACCCACCATATTGACTTCTTTTTGTTGTTGTTGTTGTTTTGGGGGTTTTTTTGGGTTGGAGTCTCACTCTGTTGCCCACACTGGAGTGCAGTGGCCTCTCCCGGTCACCGCAGCCTCAACCTGCTGGGCTCCGGCGATCCTTCCGCCTCAGCCTTCCAAGTACATATTGACTTCTAATTAACCCCAGTTTCCAGATGACCTCTAGAATTTCTACTTTGTCTATGGTTTACCATAAACTCTGTCCTTAGGCAGATTCCTTCTGAAGCATGTTTATCCTAACCCTATGGTAAATAAGTCCTAGGTCTGGTAGGTAAATGTGGGGGGATCCACCATCTGCTCTTGTGACCACCCAAGACATAGCTTCTATTCATAAGTCCCAGTTAAATGTTTCTTTCTGAGAAACTGAATTTGTCAGCCTCTTTCTTCAGCCTCTTGGCTTCTTCAGCCTTTGGGGGTAGGTCTGCACAGAACTGCTCATGCTGGAACAGCTAGCCAAAGGCCTGTGACACTCCCCTGCCCTTGCCTGGTCCCTCATCCTTCCTTGTTCAATAGAGCACATCCTTTGCAGGAACACCTCTGAACTCTATCTAGGCTACAGTGGGTCTCCCCACTATCTACGTCCATAGAATACGTCCCCATTTCAAAATAAGTGTCATACTTTTTCTTTTTTTCTTTTTTTGAGTTGGAATCTCACTCTGTCACCCAGGCTAGAGGGCAATGGCACACTCATGGCCACCACAGCCTCAACCAGCTGGGCTCAGGCAATCCTTCTGCCTCAGCCTTCCAAGTAGCTGAAACTACAGGTGTATGCCACAACATCCAGCTAACTTTTTGATTTACTGTAGAGATAAGGTCTCATCATGTTGTCCGGGCTGGTCTCGAACCTGTGAGCTCAGGCAGTCCTATCACCTTGGCCTCCCAAAGTGCTAGGATTATAGGCATGAGCTACCATGTCTGGCCTACTTTTTATTTATTTATTATTTGTTTATTTATTTATTTTAATTTTTAAGTGACCTACTTTTTTCTAATTATTTGATTAATTCCTCTCTAATTTTTATGGTGGGAAAATTGTCTACTTCATTCACCTAGCCATCCTGCCTCACCCAACTGCCAGGCATGCAGTTGAGACTTAAGTACCAGTTGAACTGCAGCTATCTAATTTTTTCAAAAGTATGTAATTAATATACTTTGGGATTGTAAGTGTGAAAGTTAACAATATAATAGACTAAAATTTTCTCAGAGCCTACATTACTCCCAGATAGATAGAGGCTTCTTTCTCCACAGAACTGCGCTCCCTCACCCTAAATCTTTCTCTTTCTGTTTCGTCAATTCTCTGCCTTCCACTCTTTTTTCTCTTCCCTTCCCACCCATGATAAGAACCTTAAATGCATTATGACTGTTAAGAGACTGGACTAGTGCTTTGCAGTAGAACTTTGTGTGATAATGGAAAAGTTCTCTAACTACAGTGGTAGCCACTAAGCTACCTGAACACTTGAACACTTGAAATGTGGTTAGCGGAGACATGTGACTATAGAACTGAATTTTTAATCTTGTTTGGTTTCAACCTACATTTAAATGTTATAGCCATGTGTGGCTACAGTCCCAGACAGCACAGGTTTGGACACTGAGGTCACTTGCTTGACGGTTGGCATCTAGCTCTAACACTTATCAGCCCTATGACCTTTGATAAATTACTAACCTCTTTTGGATTTCATATTCAAACTCAAAGGAATAAGGCAGTGATGAGCTTGAATATGAAGCAGTACTTAGCACTTAGCAACTGCTCGATAAATGTTAGCTGTTATCATATTTCCATTTTTTAATTTTAAAGAAATCACATAGCCGGGCGTGGGAGCGCGCACCTGTAGTTCCAGCTACTTGGAAAGCTGAGGTGGAAGGATCGCCGAGCCCAGTAGGTCGAGGCTGCGGTGGCTGGGAACAGGCTACTGCACTCCAGTCTGGGTGACAGAGTGAGACTCCAACTCAAAAAAAAAAAAAAAAAGAAATCACAATTGTTTTTCACTTATATGTAGCCCTTGACTTAGGCTATGTTGATGAGATATTACATAAGAGAAACCTTAAAAATATACATCTACTATCGTTAGAAGTTTTTTAAAAAATGAAGTTTGTAAAAAAGACTAAAGCTCAGTTTGGTTCAGAAAACAAACTGCACAGTTATTATTTACATACTTCCCACTTGGCATTAGGATGACAAAGATGGACGGGGCACAGTTCCTAACTGCCCTAACCCTTCCCCCATCCATCTCATGTTTCTAGAAAGATGAACCATAAAGAAATTTTGTCAAAAAAATTCTCAGTTGGATTCATCTAATGCCACATTCCCTTTAATAAATTAAAATTAGTAATTCCCTGTACTATATATGTAGTTACTCTATCAATTTCCTAGGGCTGTGGTAACAGAGGAACACAAACTGAGTGACTTAAAAACCACAGAGAGAAATTGAGTGTCTCAGTCAGGTGTCATGGCTCACGCCTGTAATCCCAACACTCTGGAAGGCAGAGGTGAGAGGATTGCCTGAGCCCACAGGTTCGAGACCAACCTGGGCAACTTGGCAAGACCTTATCTCTACCATAAATCAAAAAATTAGCTGGGCGTGGTGGCACACACCTGTAGTTCCAGCTACATGGAAGACTGAGGAAGAGGAATCACCTGAGCCCAGCGGTTAAGGCTGCAGTGGTTGTGAGCATGCCATCGCACTCCAACTCAAAAAAAAAAAAAAAAGAGAAAAGGAAAGAAACTGAGTGTCTCATAGTTCCAGAGGCTAGGGGTGGGCAGGGCCATGCTTTCTTGGAAACCTGTAAGGGAGAATGCTGCCTGGACTTTTCTCATCAGGCGTTCCTTGGCTTACATCAGCAACACTTCAGCCTCGCCCTCTGTGACCTGGTGCTCTTCCTTCCCATGTCTTTGTCTGTTGCCCTCTTCTTGTAAGGGTACCACTCATATCGGATTAAGGGCCCACTGTAATACTGCATGAGCTCATTTTAACTTGATTACATCTGCAAAGACCCTATTTCCAAATAGGTCACATTCACAGATACTGAAGTTTAGGGTTTGAACATATCTTTTTGGGAGACACAGTTCAACCAATAACAGTTAATTAAATTTAATGATCATAGCCGGGCTCGGTGGCTCAGCCTGTAATCCCGCACCTTGGGAGGCTGAGGTGAGTGGATTGCCTGAGCCCGCGGGTTCGAGACCCCTCTGGGCAGCGAGACCTCATCTCTACAATAAATCAAAAAATCAACCAGGCGTGGTAGCGCATGCCTGTAATTCTGGCTACTGGGAAGGCTGAGGCGGAAGGATCGCCGGAGCCCAGCAGGTCGAGGCTGCGGTGGCCAGGAGCAGCCACGGCACTCCAGTCTGAGCGACAGAGTGAGACTCCAACTCAAAAAGAAAAAAAAAATATTTAATGATCATGACATCTTTTGTTTTCTACTTTGAACAATAAACTTTTTTTTGAGTTGGAGTCTCACTCCATCACCCTGGCTGGAGTGCAGTGGCACGCTCATGGCCCCCCCATTGTTGACTGGCTGGGCTCCCGCGATCCTTCCACCTCAGCCTTCCAAGTAGCCAGAACTACAGGCACGCACTACCACACCCAGCTTTTTTTTTTTTTTTATTGTAGAGATGAGGTCTCGCCAATTTGCTCGAGCTGGTCTCAAACCCGCAGGCTCAGGCAATCCACTTGCCTAGGCCTCCCAAAGCGCTGGGATTACAGATTGAGCCACTGAGCCCAGTCAACAATAAAGTTTTTTTATCAATAAAATGAATTCAAAGTATGTGACTTTCATTAAACTTTCCATCAGGACCTTATGATTAGATGTAAACAGATCCTTAAAAACTTACAGTCTACAAAAGACCAATCTTTTGCATGGCTCTAGATTTTTCTTTCCTTTCTCACCAATTCAGTAAGTCACCAAGTCATACTGCAAGCACTGCCTGCATATTTCTCTTCTCTACCCTCTTCTCACCTCCATTGCTGCCTCATTCTCCTGGCAGTAGTCCCCCAGGTGGTCCCCAGCTCCATTCTTTTTGTTTTGTTTTGAGTTGAAGTCTCACTCTGTCGCCCAGGCTGGAGTACCGTGGCACGCTCGCAGCCACTGCAGCCTCGACCTGCTGGGCTCAGGTGACCCTTCTACCTCAGCCTTCCAAGTAGCTGGAACTATAGGCACACACCACAACGCCTAGCTAATTTTTTGGTTTATCATAGAGATGAAGTCTTACCAAGTTGCCCAGGCTGGTCTCAAACTCCTGGATTCAGGTAATCATCTCGCCTCCGCCTCCCAAAGTGCTGGGATTATAGCCGTGAGCCAATGTGCCCTGCCCAGCTCCATTCTTGATCTTTCACCTTGTCCCCTAATACATTTTCCATGTTCACTCTGAAAAGCTTGTTCTAAGCTTGTCACTCTGCAACTTAAAATCATAACAATATCTTTCATTTTCTACTTTGAACAATAGATTCAGTCACCCTAAGTACACATATTCAGGTCACCCTAAGTACACATTTTTTTATTTAGTACTCACATAAGCACCTCTCCCTCACCCCTACCATGAATACCATAAGTTCTATTTCATAGATTTTCAGAGAAGTTAGCTAAATTTCCTAAGATCAAACAACTGTAGGTCAAATCAGTTTGACTCCAAGGTATGTAATCTTACCTACAATTCTGGCTCATTCCAATGACTTCCAAGTGCTTAGAGTGGTGATCTCCTAATTTTATGACCATAAAAATGGAGCTCATGTGTGGCAGATTGTATTTTCCAAAGACAGCTACCACACTGAATTCCATTACATGTGCTCTTCTATTTAACCAAGTGAAGTTTATTTTCCCCATCCTTTTAAATTCACAGGGCCCTGTGACTGCTTTGACCAAGAGAATATGGCAGAAGAAAAGTGA
This sequence comes from Cephalopachus bancanus, assembly GCA_027257055.1. Taxonomy (NCBI): domain Eukaryota; kingdom Metazoa; phylum Chordata; class Mammalia; order Primates; family Tarsiidae; genus Cephalopachus; species Cephalopachus bancanus. The sequence goes on along the minus strand of JAPVLO010000009.1, from coordinate 6,037,238 downwards.
CGTTGTTCCGATTCTAAGTGTTGACTTTTTTTTTCTTTTTGAGTCACAATTCCACTCTATAGCCCAGGCTGGAGTGCAGTGGCATGCTCAGCCACTGCAGCCTCAACCTGCTGGGCTCAGGTGATCCTTCTGCCTCACCACCTCAGCCTGCCATGTAGCAGGAACCACAGCCCCGTGCCACCACACCCAGCTAATTTTTTTTTTTTCTTTTTAGTAGGAGTCTCACTCTGTCACCCAGACTGGAGTGCAGTGGCACGCTCCCGGCCACTGCAGCCTCAACCTGCTGGGCTCCGGCGATCCCTCCGCCTCAGCCTTCCAAAATTTTTTCATTTATTGTGGAGAGAGGTCTCGCTAAGTTGCCCAGGCTTGTCTCAAACCCCTGGGCTCAGGCAATCTCGCCTCAGCCTTCCAAAGTGCTGGGATTACAGACATGAGCCACTGTTCCCAGCTCAACTTTAAGTGACAAGGCAGGTTCTGCTTTCTTCCTCTCAGAAGTCTCTTGAGATTCCTCCACTTGTCACTGAGCTGTGAGGAAACCAGATCACATGGAGAGGCAGTGCGGGCTCACTGGTCAACAGTCCAATATCCAGCATCAACTGCCAGCCACGGGAGCCTTCCAGCCTGTCTTAAACATTCAGCCCAGCAGAGCCTTCAGATGAAACTAACTCCAGGCAATTGGTTGAAACCACATGACAGACCCTAGGCAAAAACTACTCCCCGGTGAGCCCAGGTAATCTAGCAAACATGAGAGATAATAATGAGTTGTTTTAAGGCCAAAGTTTGGGGTTTTTATTATATAGCAATGTTAAGCAAAACAGCATACAATCCTAACATATGCTATTGCATTATTTATGAAAATAACCTAAAATATAATAAATCACACATAAAAGTAGGAGTAAAAAGATTAGTAAACATGAAATAATTAACACTTCAAAATATCTTCCTAGTTATGGCTGTTTTCTTGTATACCTGGCTCAAGGCCCAATATACACAAGGGCCAAGTAATCATTAATGACAGTGGATATAAATCCTTCTTTTAAAGAGTCTTCTTGATGATATCTAAATTATGCAGCCCACTGCTTGTCAGTTCTGATTAAATCATAGTTGTTCTGATCTCATAATATGGTTAATGGAAAAATGAGAATTAGAAAAATATTAGCTTTGTCATGAAAAGTCTGACAAGTTTCCTTGTTTTTACATGAATATTTTTTATCTGGTTTTATCCTTTTAAATGTTTATGTATGTTTGTTTGGGTTTCTTGTAGAAATCTCTTATAGCCCATTGTCCCTTTTTCAAGGATTATCAATGAACACTGGATGATATAATCTCTAAATCTCCTTAACCAGTCTCACAGAAACCACAATTTACAACTTGCCGGAAGAAAACAAATGTGCAAAGCTGCACAGACAACCCTGGGAGCAGGAACTCTGCCCTTCTTTCCCCTCCAAACACTGCTTAAAGTTTGTGACAGTGTGGCAGTGTGGCAAACAGACTTAGCACATGTCAATCCATCTGCATCAAATACAAATACAATTAGATGTTTTCTCATATGTAAGAGGAAAAATAGAAATAATAAATTCTCTGTCATCCCAGTGGACAGGGATCATCCCAGGTTCACACACTACACTTTGAAGCCCACTGTGATGGAAGACAAAGTGCGAACTCCCAAGCCTAGGCTATGGGGCTCTGCACTTTTGAATCACCTTTCTCTCCTTTTTTCCACCCTCATCCTCATTTGCGCCTTCCATTTTCCTCTGGACACAGAGGAAACCCTAAGCATGTTGAGCCTGGGGGTCATCTCCAAGTACCTGAGAATGGAATCAGAGGGAAACGAACACCTGAAGATGAAATGAGCTAAATCAGCTTAAAAAATCAAATTGCTAGCAAAATAATAGTATCAATCAGCTTACCCCATTTTGTTTAAAACTTCCATCTTAGTTGCCTTCCAGACCTAAGAATCACCCCTCAATGCCTACGTGTGACTACTGTAATGTTCCCATAACCACAGACCCCAGCTTTGTTCCCTTTGGGCAGGTCTTCTGACTGTTTCCTGCTGACTGTTACAAAACTCCCTAGCCATAATTTCCATGCAATTGTATGCTTTGTTAACTAAAATCAAATGTTACACTTTGCAAAACCCCATTGTTACATTTTCATATTTTGTTCTTATATTTTGCTAGTGACCTAGCCAAGGTAACTCCATTGTGTAATGATTCTTCTACCTTGTCTCTATGTAACTACCTTAAACTATATCTTGTTGGCAGAACTCCAGGGACTTTCTGGTCACTGGCTATACCTGGGACATAAAATTAATCAAAACTTCCTAACAATCAAAAGTTCCCATTTTGGTTGCCAAGTTGTTAGTTAATGGTTGCTATTGTCACTAAGTTGCTATGTAACCAACACTACAAATTTTACCTATAAAAGCTTGTCACAAACTCCACTAGTTTGTCAAGAGGTTTTCTGGTATAAGCCTGCTCTTAACCTGCACGTTAATAAAAAACTCATAATTAATTAAACTCAGTATGCTGGCGTGTCTCTTTCTCGCAACTTGGTCATAACAAAGATTCTAAATTAAATGTTTAGGAATTAGGAATTTCATTTCTTTTTTGGAAACAATTAAGCTTATAATCTTGCACTATACAGCAATAGAATCACATAACTTCTGAGAGGAAATAATTAATCCGAATTAAATGAGACGTTTTATAACATCTGGATCTTATATCCTGCACCAGTACGTAAGTGGGTGCTCTGCTTTTAAGAGTTTAGGTTAGTCTACTCTGAGGAAATAGCAAAAAGAAAAGGTCACAGCACAGGCAGAGAGGATATAAGTTTAATTAATGATTATTAGGTGCATTTTTTTTTTTAGTTGGAGTCTCACTCTGTCGCCCAGGCTGGAGTGCAGTGGCACACTCACCGCCACCCCAGTGTCATCCTGCTGGACTCTGGCAATCCTTCCGCCTCAGCCTTCCAAATAGCCAGAACTACAGGCACGTGCTACCAGGCCCAGCTACATTTGATTTATCGTGGAGATGAAATCTCGCCAAGTTGCCTGGGCTGGTTTGAACCCGTGGCCTCAGGCAATCCACTTGCTTCGGCCTCCCAAAGTGCTGGAATTACAGGCTGAGCCACTGAGCCTGACCTTAAGTGCACTATTTATAATAGAACCCACAACACACACCTATAAAAATAACTTAATTCTAGTAAGTACACAGTAAACATGAAAAATGAGAAGAGAAATGGTTGATGACTGACAATGAGAAAAATATGTGCACCAGAAGAAAAAAACGGGTATTTTCAGATACAACAATCTTTTGAAAAAGGAATGGAAATGTTTTTCCTGTGAGTATGACATACATTCAAGAAAATATAGATACTAACTCATCTCTGATAAGTCTCTTATAGGGGAAAAGGGAAAACTTCCCCATTGCACTCTGAAGGTTCACTGAAAATCAACAACAAAGGGTAGATTAACAGGGGGAAAAGCTTACAAGTTAATTCCATCAATGTCGGGGTGCCAGCCCCGACTTAGGGTAGGGTTAGGACCGCAACGGTGAATCAAGACGGCGAGAAGAGACCACTCTGAGGCAGTTCTTCTGGGAACAGTCTGATCAGGACTGAAGCCAAATTTTATTCGGACTCCTTCCAACGTATATACCATTTTTCATACCCTCCAGCAGTGTGATAATCACTTGCTGGGGGCGTACAAACTCCATGATGTATATTGCGCTTTACAAACTATGCATCACAAGACCATCACGAGACTTGCAAGCTCCAAGCAGACAGTTCGAACTACATGGTGCCTGACGTGCTTCACAAATCTCACATCAAGGTCATAGGTGCACAATTTCAATACAGTTCGTTTAAAAGTGACTTCCATAGTGTTCAACAAATCATTCATATTATACTCTTTGTTCTAAACCCTGATCAATACAAAAGCTTTCTTAGTTAACTCTAGGTTCAATCCAAGTTCACTGACTCCTAATATTGTTTAACGATTGAAATTATCAACTTAACACTATACTATAATCTATAAGTTTACTTAAATGACTTAATTTTTATTTATTCCATTAACCTATTATGATTCAACATAGTGGCCTGTAATTCTATAACAATTAATTCAAAACTTATTCCTTACCATGACTTATATGAGTTTCATGATCTAGTGTTTGGACTTTAATACTATGCTATATCTCATTAAGCTAATACCTTATCATTGAATCTTATAATTATCATTGACGTATGATTTTAAAATCATAACACTATAATTCTCATTCTATTCTAATAAAACTATGACTTTAACCCAAAACTTAAATCTTTTTTCTTAGTATATTAATACATGGCTACGTGTAAAATTTCCTATTGTCATATTAGAAGCAAAAACAACACCATTGGGAAAGTTTCGGTATACTAATCAGAGGATCTTAAAATTGGCCTACAGGAACAGGAACTAAAGTCATAATCTGAGAAAAGGAAACTTAAAAAGCTTAAACAAAACCTAAAAGTTTTCTACAAATGCTTATTACTGTTTAAATCTTTCCGATGGAAATTGTATCGTCTTAAATGAATGTTTTATCCAAACAAGTCTATTCTAAAAATCAAATAGTAGCTGTCACACTCTTGGATAATGGACTGCACGGTTACCATGGCAATGGCCACGGGCTGAAGCAAACAGAGTTTCGGCATGTAACGAAACTAGAAAAGCGTCCTGCCTGGCTAGAGGCAGGGCAATAAAACTATTATGGTAATTTAGTTTCTAATCTTAATCCTAGGAGAAACTGCCTTTGGGAACAAGAGCTGACTCACCAGTCTACCAGGAAATAGAAGTTAAAAAATATCTAGAAAGAAGTAAGACTTAGAAGGGACAAGGTCATTCTGCTGTATAACCTTTCATCAGGTGTATAGAGATTTTACTTATAAGTTTTACTGCCATGTATGCACACTGGTCACTAATCACACGCCAATATTATAGGTATAACTGATATCCTATGTCAGAGGTGATCTTCCAGATGGGCCTTTACAGGCCTCAGCCATGTAGCTATAGATTTTGGCTCCCAGCACATCATAGTTTTACATGACACAGGAGCCTTCAGAACAAGGCCCAAAGACACCCGGGAAACTGTCGATTTGTATGCTTAGGTTAAACAGTATGGCTAGCAGGGTAGACATATGATTGGACAAAAAGAGTATGCTGTAATGTGAATAGACTGAGTAAGGAAACCCAGCAAGGCCTTTCTGTCTAGTTTCTTCTTCACCTCTCTGAGACTGCAGTCCATCCTTCTGGATATGGGGCAGGATCCTCTCTGGAATGCAGGTCTTATGACCTACAGTCAAACAAGGGAATTCAGATACTTCTTTTTTTTTTTTTGAGTTAGAGTCTCACTCTGTCGCCCAGACTGGAGTGCAGTGGCCGCTTCCGGCCACCGCAGCCTCAACATGCTGGGCTCCGGCGATCCTTCCGCCTCCGCCTTCCAAGTAGCTGGAACTACAGGCGCACGCTACCACGCCTGGCTGATTTTTTGATTTATTGTAGGGATGAGGTCTCGCTGCCCAGGTGGGTCTCGAACCCGCAGGCTCAGGCAATCCACTCACCTCAGCCTCCCAAAGGCGCAGGATTACAGGCTGAGCCACCGAGCCCGGCCAGATACTTCTTTAGGGCCAGTGAGTACATACGAAGGCAGAGAGTGGGGTAGTTAAAGCAATTTTTTAGATTTTATGACTGGCTTTGGGGCAAAGGGGATGCTCACCTTTGGAAGAGGGATTCTAGTTTCTATGGCTAGCCTCAGGACAGCATGAAGAACCAGAGAGAGAAGGCCAGGTGCCCCAACAGTCCCTATCTGAAACTCCTCCAAGAAGTTTTACAGTCCAGAAATTGGGTTGGTAGGTTGTCTTATAAAGTCTCTCAGTCCTGAGATTAGGCCTATCCAATTAAACAGTTAACAGCTGTGTCTCATTTCAGGCAGTGGCATTGAAGATAGACTTCCATCAAAGTCAGGCGTTTGTATGATTTGAGCAATCAGATATTTAATAAGACATTTTTAAATATATGTTTTAATAGAGACAGTCTTGCTATGTTGCCCAGTCTCAAACTCTGGGCCTCAAGAGATCCTTCTGCCTCTGCCTCCCAACGTGCAAGGATTACAGATGTAAGTCATTGCACCCAGCCAATAAAAGGCATTTCTATGAAAAAAAGAGAAAAACAAAGGTTTTTGAAGTAGTCTATAAAATAGCTTTCCTATTGGTTTTCTGAAGCATTTTTAGATTGCAGTGGCAATTGGACATGTTTTTCTGAATTGTAGTTTGAATCAGGTACTCAAGTGAACTTTCTGAGTAGTCCATACATCAGTTGGCATGAAGGCTGTTCAAATGTTAAGTTGCTGTAGTAACTTCTCCCGAAGTTTATATCAAGTTGTCTAGCTTCAGCTTGTAGGACTTCAGTAGAAAGTAGTTTTTAATGTCAATGTTTCCAAGTCAGAAAAATGTATGAAAAACCTGGAAACACTGGTTTGGAGACTTTTACCCAGGAAAGAATTCAGGATTCAGTCCAAACTGTAGGCAAATGATAAAAACTGAAAAAACAATGGTCAGAACCTAACAGATGTGCTATAATTTTCTTCTGAAATACAATTTTTCTCTTTCTACAGTCACCCCTATTCTTGCAAAAGGTAATCACAGCCAGATTAATTTCTTTGCAAAGTGAGTTTAGTCTTTGGTCTGATTATTTGCATAAAGTGCAATAAGAATGGTGAATGGTGATATGGCCGGGCTCGGTGGCTCAACCTATAATCCCAGCGCTTTGGGAGGACAAGGTGAGTGGATTGTCTGAGCCTGCGGGTTCGAGACCCGCCTGGGTAACTTGGCGAGCCCTCATCTCTGCAACAAATCAAAAATTAGCCAGGCGTGGTAGCGTACACCTGTAGTTCCAGCTACTTGGAAGGCTGAGGTGGAAGGATCTCCGGAGCCCAGCAAGTCGAGGCTGCGGTGGCCGGGAGCGGCACTGCACTCCAGTCTGGGCAACAGAGTGAGACTCCAACTCAAAAAAAAAAAAAAAAAAAGGAATGGTGATATATCATACTGGCTCTTTTTTAGTTGACTTTGCTGCAAATTTTTCATAAGGACTCTCTGATTAAACTTTTAAAAGCCTCTTAACGAAGCCAAGTCAAGGATTCAGATTGTGCCTGTATACCTATATGGACTGGGAGAATTCCTGTCTCCTCAAGGTCCCCCAAATATCTTGAGGTTCATGGGTCTGTCAGAAAGTGACATTTTTTTACTTACTGCAATGTCAGGAACCCTATAAGAGAATCGTGACTGGCAAGGTACCAAGCCAGTCTGTTGGCTTTATAAAGTCAACCTCAATACCTCAAAGCAGTTTGGTCACATTAAAAAATATGATTTTTCAATCAAAGCCTTGGTAAAATAGCCACTATTTCCAATGTGCCCTGTTATAAAATAAAGCAGATCCTTATTAAATTTATATACATAACTACATTGCCATAAAATAAGAACATTAAAGAATAGTTTCCAAATTCTGGATAATTCAGGTAGAAAGGTATGTTTCCATTTTGTTCACAGGGGTATACTTTACCCAGTTGCTGTAAGCTATAATGTGCTCAAGAGAAAAAAAAAGTTGTCTTAAGTCTGGAAAACAAAACATAAAAGAACCAGTACTGGATCAAACAAAATCATTTTTAAAAATCATTTCAGTCTATATCTATCCAGGTATAGATTCTTGTTCTCCTTGATGTCGAGTTAGCAATCTTCGTGAATGCATTCGTTATTTGTTAGAGTTCTGGAAGCCTTTACCTAGTTTGATGGTATGCTTGCCCAAGTTATCAGAAACTGGAATTAAGAGTACTTGTCAGGGTCCTTTCCATAAATTTCATCGAAGACACCACATTTTAGGATTTTCATAGGCTTTTAGAAAACAGCATCAGAATAAAGCAATTTACTGCATATGCCAAGACATATCAGAATTTTAGGAATCTCATACAATTGTGGATCACATATTAAAAACATATCAATACCAATGTAACTCAAAGAAAGTTCAACACCATTTCTTATTAGACTACCTCCCACGTGGTTTTAAGACACCAAATAAGTCTAATGTCTCCCTTGGACTTCCAAGGGTTCTATATAATATGTTCAAATTGGTTTAGGTCACAGATACTTAATTTTAGAATTTGAAATTTGATTTGGGGAAGTATGTCAAGTATCAAGGGTTTAAAACACTTGATATTAAAATAAAAAGATTTAAAACACTTGATCAAAATAGAATCACAGGTCCCTGTGATCTGGCAGAGGCTGGAAATTAATTGGTTTCTTAACACCTGTCTTGTGTACTTCTTTGGAAAGTCTTCCTGCATCTCGAGGGGCAGGAGTTCTGCAAGTTGGAGATGTTAGTTGAACCTTAATTTAATAGCAGTTATGATTTGTTTATCACTTGTTTCTTTTTTTGAGTTGGAGTCTCACTCTGTCACCCAGGCTAGAGTGCAGTGGCCCACTCACAGCTGCCCCAGTGTCGACCTGCAGGGCTCCGGTGATCCTTCTGCCTCAGCCTTCCAAGCAGCCGGAACTACAGGCACACATTACCATGACCAGCTAATTTTTTATTTATTGTAGAAACGAGATCTCTCCAAGTTCCCCAGGCTGGTCTCGAACCAGCGGGCTCAGGCAATTCACTCGCCTTGGCCTCCCAAAGTGCTGGGATTACAGGCTGAGCCACTGAACCCAGCCTGTTTCTGTATCACTTTCACTTGTTTCTGTATCAGCTTTCACCCATCTGGGTAGTGACTTCATTTCCTTTGGGTTCCCAGTGCTTCATACACAGTCAGCAATGTGTGAGCTTCAATAAAAAATTGCTGAATAAAATGATTGAATACATGAATCCACCATTTTTTGTTTAAATTAAAAATTGATAGATGAGCTGATATACCTTATACACACACACACACACACACACACACACACACACACACACACACCACACACACACGGAGAAAGAGAGAGCAGAAAATAGATACTCACATAAAGTCAACCATGTCAAGCACAAAGGAACCACAAATAGATTTTAAATGTGGTCATTGGTTCAGGCTATGTCACCGATCTACTGAAGCTAGACTAAACTGCCTTTATCTATTTACAAGACACTTTACCTTTCTCCCCCTAATTTCCACACTTTTCTGGAGAGACAATAAAATGTCCCTAGGACTTTTTCTGAATCTTATTCTGAGTTCGTTAAAAGATTTTGTTCTAAGTTCAGCCTCTATGATCTAGTTGGTTTCAAGTTCTAGCTCTATTAATCACTAGGCAATTATCTAGTAGCTAAACTTTGGGCAAATCACCTAATATTTCGAAACCTCACTTTAGTATCTCTGAATAGAAGTGTGGGAAGAGTATTTTGCAAATCACTGAACAGAATGTCACAATTATTTATTTTTTCTAAGGTATAGAGAGGTAAAGTTCTTGGGGATCCTTTCTCCTCTCTAAAATTATAAATAATTCAGTTTTCACAGATGCCAATTTATCTCAAAGACCTACAGACTCTATATGAATCTTCAGTGTAATAATGATAACACACATAGATTAAGATCTTACTGGATGCCAGCACAGACTTTATGTGATAACCTTATAAGGTTATTAAACATATACGGATCCTAAAAGTCAATGGCAAAGTGTACAGACTCTGCCAGGTACAGTGGCTCATGCCTGTAATCCCAGCACTTTGGGAGGCAGAAGTGAGAGATTGCCAGAGTCTAGAAGTTCAAGACCAGCCTGAGCAACTTGACAAGACTTCATCTCTACAATAAATCAAAAAATTAGCCAGGCGTGGTGGTGCACGCCTGTAGTTCCAGTTACTTGGAAGGCTGAGGCAGAAGGATCACCTGAGCCCAGCAGGTCGAGGCTGCAGTGACCATGAGCGTGCCACTGCACTCCGGCCTGGGTGACAGAGTAAGACTCTGACTCAAAAAGGGGGGGGGGACAGACTCTGGAGTGACATTCATAGATATGATTCTGGCATGCCACTTTCTAGCTTTGCAAGCTTAGTCTCCAACTGTGAAATGATGTTAATAATGAACTTTTATGAGGACTAGATAATTCACGTAAAGCCTGTGCTGGCACCTAGCAAGATCTTCTTCTTCTTCTTCTTCTTCTTCTTCTTCTTTTTAAGAGATGAGGTCTCACCAAGTTGCCCAGGCTAGTCTCAAACCTGTGGGCTCAGGCAATCCTCTCACCTCAGCCTCCCGAAGTGCTGGGATTATAGGCGTGAGCCACCACATCTGGCCTAAGATCTTTTTTTTTTTTCTTTTGGAGTTGGAGTCTCACTCTGTCACCCAGACTGGAGTGCAGTGACCACTCCCGGCCACCACAGCCTCGACCTGCTGCGCTCCGGCGAGCCTTCCGCCTCAGCCTTCCAAGTAGCCGGAATTACAGGCATGCGCTACCACGCCCGGCTGATTTTTTGATTTATTGTAGAGATGAGGTCTCGCTGCTCAGGCGGGTCTCGAACTCACGGGCTCAGGCAATCCACTCACCTCAGCCTCCCAAAGGTGCGGGATTACCGGCTGAGCCACCAAGCCCGGTTTGGGAGCGCAGGCTATGGATGGCCTAAAATCTTAATCTATATTGGTCATCATGATTAAGTTGAAGATTCATATTGTAGACCTTTTGAGATCATTTGACATTTGTGAGAGCTGACAATTTACAATTATTTTAGAGAGAAGAAAGGATCCACAAGAACTTCACATCTCTATAAACTGAAGCATGTGGCATGCCTTAATGGAATCCTGCTGCAGGGCTGAGAAGTGGTGCTTGACCTTAGATGCTCCCTAAATCCTCTTGGAAAATTGACTGCTCCATATGGTCAGCGCTTCCACCACTGTACTAAGAGAGCCACTGGCTTTTATTTTGAAGCCTTTCGTCCGATTACTTGAGCTGCAAACAGGAAAACCAATTTTCCACTGGGGTTCCTTAAATATTCTGACTTGGTGTAGTCCTCCAGTGAGTTTAAACTTTCTACAGCAAAAAATCCGGTTGATGTATCTTTCCACTTTAAAAAAATTGGTATGGAAGTTACTTCTCATTAATAATGATAGCATACATTTCCCCAATAATGTGACCCCAATAAATGACAGTCTCAATTTACCAAACAGATATATCATAGGGTCTTTTTTTTTTTTTTTTTTAAGAAACAGGGTCTTGCTCTATCACCCAGGCTGGAATGAAATGGTGCCATCATAGCTCACTGTAGCCTTGAACTTCTTGCCTCTAGTGAACACAGGGGATTTTTTTTTTTTTGAGTCAGATTCTCACTCTGTCATCCAAGCTGGAGTGCAGTGGCAGCAGACACCGCAGCCTTGACCTGCTGGGCTCAGGTGATCCTCCTGCCTCAGCCTTCCAAGTAGCTGGAACATCAGGCATGCGCCATCATGCCCAGCTAATTTTTTTAAAATTTATTGTAGAGACGAGGTCTTGCCAAGTTGCGCAGGCTGGTCTCGAACCCCTGGATTCAGGTAATCCTCTTGCCTCCACCTCCCAAATTGCTGGGATTACAGGCATGAGCCACCATGCCCAGTTTACAAGGTATTTAATAAACAAAAAAATTACCACAAATGACTTTGGAATAGCAATTCACTTTGTGTATATGGGTGTGATTTGTTTATAAATTATGAGTAGGTGAGTTATGTTTTTATAATACAATTATCTATTGTATAAAAATATACTCAGTAGTAAAGCACTGAATTTCTCTCTACAAGTCTATCTTCGGCCATAGAAAAGGAGAGTTTTTAAAGTGTGAACATGTTTGTGTGCATGTACATGTGTGCTTATACATGATTTATGCCACACTGATTCCAACTACTTCACCATTAGAAAAAAATAGTAGCCAGGCTCAGTGGCTCACCCTGTAATCCAGCGCTTTGGGGGGCTGAGGTGAGTGGACTGCCTGAGCCCGCAGGTTCGAGACCCACTTGGACAACTTGGTGAGACCTCATCTCTACAATGAATCAAAAAATTTAGCCAGGTGTGGTAGTGCGCGCCTGTAGTTCCAGCTACTTGGAAGGCTGAGGCGGAAGGATCGCCGGAGCCCCAGCAGGTCGAGGCTGTGGTGGCCGGGAGCGGCCACTGCACTCCAGTCTGGGCGACAGAGTGAGACTCCAACTCAAAAAAAAAAAAAAAAGAAAAAAATACTGGTCATTATTTCTGATCAAATAGAATATCCTACACCAGGTCTAAGCTCCAATTCATTATCATCATACAACTCTTGAAAGGAATTAGCAGAAAAAACTAAGTAAGATTTAGATACAGGACATTGGGGGAATATAAGGTAAAGGAACCTAATGGAAAATAACTTGGGAAGGTAGTTTGAGGATCCTTAAGGAACTTGTATGTGTTCTATGGACAATGTAAACCTTTTTTTTTTTGAGGTGGAGTCTCACTCTGTCGCCCAGACTGGAGTGCAATGGCCGCTCCCAGCCACCGCAGCCTCGACCTGCTGGGTTCGGCGATCCTTCCACCTCAGCCTTCCAAGTAGCTGGAATTACAGGCATGCGCTACCATGCCCGGCTGATTTTTTTGATTTATTGCAGAGATGAGATCTCGCTGCCCAGGTGGGTCTCGAACCTGCGGGCTCAGGCAATCCACTCACCTCAGCCTCCCAAGGCGCGGGATTACAGGCTGAGCCACCGAGCCCAGCTCTATGTAAACCTTTTTAAAGATCCTAGACTTAAGAACTTATGTGACATATCATTCTCCCCACAATGTATAGAATGGTTTTGAGCAGGAGGAACTGAAACAGACAAGCCCTTTCACATTATGTATTCCAGAGTTCTGGGACCTAACCCAAAGAAAATGAAACAAACAATGAATGGTAGAAATTCTGTGGTCTCCACAGCTGAACACAGTCTAAATGGCAGAGCAGAGGAAGAAGATCAGTTTTCTTTCTGAAGTCCTCTCTCTCCCCTACCATGTTTTAAGTATGTAAGCATTAATGGACCATCACTGGACAGTTTCCAAGGATAGATGGCTCTTTCAGTATGAGACTATGCTAAGTCTGGTGCCACAGATCTAAGAGTCAAGACTGCCCTAAAATTCTGCCTTCATCCAATGTGACATACTTTCCTTGGTAGTCAGCTTTCATGCAGTATGGTGCTGTGGTGTTGAGGCACGTCACATACCAGTTGGTATGAATTCTCAGTGATTGGCTCTCCTGACCATAAGAGATATCACATACCTGCAGAGATCTTTGTATTACCTAATAGGACATTCAGGAGTATTCCCTCCACCACAGGGCAGTCAAAGATAACAGTTATAAGAAAAAGAACTGTAGAAAAAGTGACAATTTATGATGTATCCTTGGTACATTTTGTTTTAATAGTTTTCATTAGTCACAACTTGATAAACTGTAAAATTCCTTTCTAAACCCACTCCCTGCCCCTTCCTCATTTCTGTAATTTTCCCCAGTAGAATTTGTGGTACATGCTTACTCCACAAATTGCCAGGTACATGTCAAATGAGAGCATGAAAAAAAAAAGAAAAAGAAAACCTCCCAAATGATTTCATTGTTGGGTAAAAAAACTAACACAAGCACACTTTAATGAAAGAACTAGGAACCTTCATAGACTGTTGTTTTCATCAAAGATTTGAGACTTAAAAAAAAAAAAGATGGGGTCTTAGTCTGGGCACAGTGGCTCATGCATATAATCCTAGTCGTTTGAGAGGCCAAGGCAGAAGAATCACGAGCCCCAGAGTTCTAGACCATCCTGGGCAACATAGCGAGACCTTCTCTTTATCAAAAAAAAAAGGGGGGGTGGGCCTTGCTATGTTGTCTAGGCTGGACTTGAACTGTTGGGTTCAAGTGATCCTCCCATCTTAGCCTCCCATGCCTGGCCTTGAGAATTAATTTAAGTAGATATGTCAGTATTATTATGGCAAAGACATGAGCACACACACACAGACACGTGCCTTTTTGTCTATTTACTTATTTACTTTATTTATTTATTTATTTATTTATTTATTTATTTATTTATTTATTTATTATGAGTTGGAGTCTCACTCCATTACCCAGGCTAGAGTGCAGCGGCACACTCACGGCCACCCCAGTGTTGACCTGCTGGGCTTAGGTGATCCTTCTGCCTCAGCCTTCCAAGTAGCTGGAACTACAGGTGCATACTCCCACACCTGCCTAATTTTTTTTTTTTAATTATAGAAACGAGGTCTCACCAAGTTGCCCAGGCTGGTCTTGAACATGCGGGCTCAGGCAATCCACTCGCCCCAGCCTCTCAAGGTGCTGGGATTACAGGATGAGCCACTGAGCCTGGCTGCTTTTTTTTTTTAAAGACTAGGTTTCACTATGTTGCTAAAATGCAATGGCTATTTACAGGTATGATCATAGGACACTACTGCCTTGAACTCCTAGGCTCAAATGATCCTCCTGCCTCAGCCTCCAAGTAGATTGCACTACAGGTGCATGCCACCAGACCTTGCTACACGCTGTTTTTTATATAAACAGTTAACATACTCCATAATAACCACCACCCTTTATTGGATACATCCTACATCAGGCTCTTAGTTTCACACACATTTCACTATATTTTTCATACTCAAAATAACACTCTAAGGTAGATATTATTATTATTATTATTATTATTATTATTATTATTATTACAACCCATTTACAGATGAGAAAATTAGAAGATTGGTGACTTGCTAGGTTGACTCAAGGAATGAATACTCTCAGCTGTGATTTATTACAGAATAAAGATATTATAAAAGATAAAACCAAGAAAGGGAAAAGGCACATGAGACAAAGGAAACGAGACACAAGCTTCCAAGAGTCCTCCCCCAGTGGTATCACACAGTATACGCTTAATTCCTTCACCAGCAAGTTGTGATAATGTGACTGAAATGTTGCTTACCAGGGAATCTCATTAAAGAGACTCAATGTCTAAGGTGTTTATTGAAGGCTGTCATCATACCAGTATTCCAGATTCCTAGAGGGAAACAGATGTTCAGCAGATACTACATGGTTTGTACAAATATTGTAGGTACAGAGAACCATTCTTATCAGGGAATGACGGGAATTCTCCAAAAATTCAAGCTTCCAGACATCAGTCTGGCATGTATGTTTTTCTAACAACAGCAGCCTCAGGCGTACTTTGTTCATTCTTTCCTACACAGTGGAATGAGAAGCCTTGACCAACTGTGGAGAAATAGAGGATAGCATTGAGTACAAGGAATATGAAGCATTTAAGAAATGCTTAGGGCCGGGCTCGGTGGCTCAGCCTGTAATACCAGCACTTTGGGAGGCTGAGGCAAGAGGATTGCCTGAGCCCGCAGGTTCAAGACCCACCCGGGCAACTTGGCGAGACCTCGTCTCTACAATAAATCAAAAATTAGCCGGGCATGGTAGCGCGTGTCTGTAGTTCCAGCTCCGTGGAAAGCTGAGGTGGAAGGATTGCTGGAGCCCAGCGGGTGGAGGCTGTGGTGGCCAGGAGCGTGCCACTGCACTCCAGTCTGGGCAACAGAGTAAGACTCCAACTCAAAAAAAAAAAAAAAGAAATGCTTAGGTTCACTTTAGAGATAGCCAAACTGACTATCAGGAAGGCTGACTGCCTTGATCAACATAAGATAGCTACAAAGAGGCAGAGCTGGTACTAGAACCTAGGTCTTCATATCACATAGGACACAACAAACACTAGAGTAAAAAGCAGATTCATGGCCTATTTTGGGAGGCCAAGGTGGGAGGATCACTTGAGGCCAGGCATTTAAGACCAGCGTGGGCAGCGTAGTGAAACCTCATCACCACACATACACACAAAAAAATTAACCGGGCATGGTGGCATGGGCCTGTAGTCCTAGCTACTTGAGAGGCCGAGGCAAGAGGATCATTTGAGCTGAAGAGTTCGAGTTGTTAGCCGAGCTCAGTGGCTCAGACTGTAATCCCAGCACTTTGGGAGGCTGAAGTGAGTGGATTGACTGAGCCTGTGGGTTCGAGACCCGCCTGGGTAACTTGGTGAGACCTCATCTCTACCATAAATCAAAAATCAGCCGGGCGTGGTAGCACGCGCCTGTAGTTCCAGCTACTCGGAAGGCTGAGGCGGAAGGATCGCTGGAGCCCAGCGGGTCGAGGCTGCGGTGGCCAGAAGCGGCCACTGCACTCCAGTCTGGGCAACCGAATAAGACTCCAACTCACAAAAAAGAGATCGAGTTGTGACACTCAGCCATGATTGTGCCACTGCTCTCCTGCCTGGACAACAGGGCAAGATACTGTTGAAAGGAAGGCAGGAAGGAAGGGAGGGAGGAAGAAGGAAGTGAAGAAATTATAAAAACTTCTCACTTGTCTGTATAATGTGGGACAGAATAATTAACAACCACATACACTCTCCAAACTCCACTTCAACTCTAAGTAATAATCTTTTCTCCCTTGTTAAAATTTTTATTGGAAACAATAGTCTTTTCTTTGAGTTAATTTTCATCTCTTTGATGATTATGAAACAACCAGGCCGGGCTCGGTGGCGCAGCCTGTAATCCCAGCACTTTGGGAGGCAGAGGTTAGTGGGCTGCCTGAGCCTGAGGGTTCAAGACCCACCTGGGCAACTTGGCAAGACCTTGTCTCTACAATAAATTAAAAATTAGCCAGGCGTGGTAGTGCATGCCTGTAGTTCCAGCTACTTGGAAGGCTGAGGCAGAAGGATCGCTGGATCCCAGTGGGTCAAGGCTGCGGTGGCCGGGAGCGTGCCACTGTACTCCAGTCTGGGTAACAGAGTGAGACTTCAACTCAAAAAAAAAAAGAAAAGAAAAGAAAGAAATTACCAAATACCCAGTTATTAGAGAGAAAGAGAATTCAAGGTGATCTATATAGACAAGCTACTTAGCAATACTGGAAGAACTGAGAATGTTATTATTTCTCCTTAAAAATCTACCAGTGAGGGGATGGCTCAGCCTGTTTCCGAGGTGAGTGGATTGCCTGAGCCCACGGGTTCAAGACCAGCCTGGGCAACTTGGAGAGACCTCATCTCTACAATAACAATTTTTTTAAAAAATTAACCAGGCATGGTAATGCACGCCTCTAGTTCTGGCTACTTGGAAGGTTGAGGTAGAAAGATCATGGAAGTCCAGCATGTCGACACTGGGATGGCCGTGAGTGTGTCACTGCACTCCAGCCTGGGTGATAACGTAAGACTCCGACTCAAAAAAAAAAAAATATTTACCAGTGACTCCAATTAAACTCAACTCAATGGTGAACTCAACACATGCACTTTTCCCCACATCTTTTTAGAAACTCTAGAAACTCACTGATATGTTATTTTTTTAAAGCTTGATCCATAAGGAAAAGAGAATGAGAGATAAGAAAATAACAAGTGAGCCGGGCTCGGTGGCTCAGCCTGTAATCCCGCGCCTTGGGAGGCTGAGGTGAGTGGATTGCCTGAGCCCGTGCGTTTGAGACCCGCCTGGGCAACTTGGCGAGACCTCATCTCTACAATAAATCAAAAACTAGCCGTGCGTGGTAGCGCGCGCCTGTAGTTCCTGCTCCTTGGAAGGCTGAGGCGGAAGGGTCGCTGGAGTCCAGCAGGTAGAGGCTGCGGTGGTGGCCGGGAACGGTCACTGCACTCCAGTCTGGGCGACAGAGTGAGACTCCAACTAAAAAAAAAAAAAAAAAAAAAAGAAAAAGAAAATAACAAGTGATGTTAATACATTCAGGAAGATAGAAAGCGAATAGCAGAGAAGTAACTAGCTCCATGGACCAGAAGGAACTGAAACTATATTACCCAAAGAAGAAGATATTGACGAGAACCCAATTTCCCTCGCAGAATCTCAGAAAGGTTCAGAATAAAGACACCAGGTGGGACTGAAGACAGGGACTTTTGGTGAAAATCTATATTGAATGGCATTGACTTGTGAGAGTACAATGAGGTATAGTTTTATTTTTCTCTCACTGCTGCCCTTCAAACCTGCTTTTAAAAATCCACCTCCCCCATCTGGAGATGATCAGATTGATCCTGTTGTGTTTCCAGTCACTTTTAAGTATTAGGAAAATCTTGTTTTCAGGAATAAACCTTTCACCTCACATTGCACTTAAGACTTTACTGTCTGAGCAGCCCCCAGCCCCGTTTCTCAACAAGTTGAGGTTAGTAACATCTGTAAAAGAAAATAAAATTTCAGGACTCTTTAAATTTATTTTGCCAAGGGAGAAGGTAAGTCCAAGAGACTGAGTCATCACGCAGGTTTGCAATTCTGCTTCTTAGATTATAGATGACTTTCTTCCTCATTGTTCATGTTCTTTAAATAACTAGGAGAGATCAGAGACCAGATCTCACCCCTTCCAAACACTGGTCTTTGTTATAGATTAACTTCTCACTCTATTATCGTGTACTTAACTCAGACACGATGGCATAAAAGACCCCATGACTGTTACATCGTCATTGTGGAATGCTAAATATACCTTTCCCAAAAGAAAAAGATCATCTTGACTCATAATCAGATTGTTGTAACTACGTATTAAGCCTTATATAGAAAGATTCTGTTAAGCTTCACTAAACTTTCTGTGTATAAACAATCCCAAACTTCTATACTTTGGATCACTGACTTCCATTCTTTGAAATTGGTGCTTCCTAGGCGGTTGTACTTAAACATTGCACTTGAATTAACTTGATTCTGAACCTTTTGATTATTTTAGGTTAACACAACCAAGAAGAATGGAGTTCCTATTTTTTCACTGCTGGGCTCAAGACACACCATCCCAAAATATGACTGTGGAAAACCAGAATATGCCACATCAGGTTATACTTCTTCTGTGTGTGTGTGTGTGTTGTTTTTTGTTTTTTTTTTTTGGTTTTTTGTTTTTTTTTTTTAGTTGAAGTCTCACTCTGTCGCCCAGACTGGAGTGCAGTGGCCGCTCCCGGCCACCGCAGCCTCGACCTGCTGAGCTCCGGCGATCCTTCCGCCTCAGCCTTCCAAGTAGCCGGAATTACAGGCATGCGCTACCACGCCCGGCTGATTTTTTGATTTATTGTAGAGATGAGGTCTCGCTGCTCAGGCGGGTCTCGAACTCACGGGCTCAGGCAATCCACTCACCTCAGCCTCCCAAAGGCACGGGATTACAGACAGAGTCTCACTATGTTGCCCAGACTGGTCTCAAACTCCTGGCCTCAAGCAATCCTCCCACCTTGGCCTCCCAAATTGCTGGGATTACAGGTGTGAGCCACCACACCCTGCCAGGATATACTTCCTTGGCATATTTCCAGTTGATTATTCTGAGAAACTGTAGACACAGAATAGCTTTGAAAAGCTGTCCTAGCTGGGCTGGGTGGCTCAGCCTGTAATCCTGCGCCTTTGGGAGGCTAAGGTGAGTGGATTGCCTGAGCCCGCGGGTTCGAGACCCACCTGGACAACTTGGCGAGACCTCATCTCTACAATAAATCAAAAATTAGCCGGGCGTGGTAGTGCGTGCCTGTAGTTCCAGCTCCTTGGAAGGCTGAGCAGAAGGATTGCCGGAGCCCAGCAGGTCGAGGCTGCGGTGGCCGGGAGCAGCCACTGCACTCCAGTCTGGGCGACAGAGTGAGACTCCAACTCAAAACAAAAACAAAAACAAAAAAAACACTGCCTTGCAGTTCCTCACTACAATGGTGCAGGCTCTATCTCACCTCTTAGGATTCCCCTCAAGCTCCAGCTCTGGCATTATACCCTACATAGCCTCTGACAGCTGGTGCCTCCTTGCTCCAGCCATCAGCCTCCTGCAACAGGGTCCTTTTGAGATGTTTTTAATATGACTTCTTTCCTCAGAGTCCACATGGTTCATGGAATCTTTGCCCCACCAAACTCTGGAATTGTAAACTGCACCCACTGAAGACCCCTCTCTTGACTCCCATCACAAGCAGTGCCTGTGACAGCCAACCTTGACTGTCCCAGAGGAGAGTTAGACAGCTGTATGTGCTTCCCCCATACACCAGGGAGCACAAGACAAGTGTTCTCAAGCTCCAAACCCTTCGGGGAAAGCAGACTCCTCACTTAATTGTGGGGAAGTATTATGTTGGGGGAATGTGAAAAACATTTTTTCTCCTTCTCCGGGGTAAAAAAGTTTCCAGAAATGCCAAGCACTCCTTGCTTGGCTAATGATTTTTTATTCCTCTTCTTCCATTCCTGTTCTATTGTCACATCTCCTTTACTGATTCTGACCCTTCTGCCTCCCTCTTATTAAGACTCCAGTGATTACATCGGATCCAACCAGATAATTAAAAAATAAGCTCTGACAGGCTCAGTGATTCAGCCTGTAATCCCAACACTTTGGGAGGCCGAGGCGAGTGGATTGCCTGAGCCCATGGGTTCAAGATCAGCCCGGGCAACTTGGCAAGACCTTGTCTCTACAATCAATCAATCAATCAATCAATCAGCTCTCCACATCAGCACCTATAACATAATCACACCTACAAAATCCCTTTTACCATGAAGTTTTCTGGGTATTCAGCTGTAGATATCCTTGGGGGCCAGTGTCCAGCCACCTATTATGGACCAGGCATTGGTCTGTATAGGACTGCACAATAGTAAAACACTGGATATGCTCCCTGCCCTCAAGAAACGTGTGGTCTAGTGGAAGAGTCAGACATCAATCCCAAAATATTCCCAACAAAATGAAAATTATGGGGCTCATGAGAGTAAGAGGAAGTAGCATTCAATGAGGCTGCTGGAAGAGGTTAGGAAGTACTTCCAGACAGAGGCACCAGCAAGGGCAGAGGCCCCAAAGAAAATGAGTTTGGGCGATGAGGGAGGTGGAAACAGCAGCAACAAGATGAGACTGCAAAGGTGAAAAGGTACAGATTCCTCAGGGGTTTCTGGAGCATGGTAGGAACTTTGAGCTATGTTTTTGTTTTCTTAGGGACAGGGTCTTACTCTCTCTCCCATGCTGGAAGGCACTAGTGCAATCATAGCTCACTGCAGCCTTGAGCTCCTGGGCTCAAGCTATCATCCTGGCTCAGCCTCTGAAGTACCTGGAATTACAGGCATGCACTACCATGCCTGGCTAATTTTAATTTTCTTTCTTTCTTGCTTTCCTTCCTTCTTTCTTTCTTTCTTTCTTTTTTTGAGACAAGGTCTTACTAGGTTGCCCAGTCTGGTCTCAAACTCCTGGTCTCAAA
Organism: Cephalopachus bancanus; assembly: GCA_027257055.1. NCBI lineage: Eukaryota > Metazoa > Chordata > Mammalia > Primates > Tarsiidae > Cephalopachus > Cephalopachus bancanus. The sequence goes on along the minus strand of JAPVLO010000009.1, from coordinate 6,016,107 downwards.
CGATCCTTCTGTCTCCCAAAGTGCTGGGATTACAAGCACAAGCCACTGTGTCCAGCTGAGACTTTGGGTTTTATTCAAAACATAACAGGAAGAAGTTAAGGAGATTTTTAAGTAGGTGACTGATGTGATCATTCTATTCTGGAGAACAGATTAGGGCTGGGGGACAGATGTGAGCAAAAATGGAAATACGTATGCCCAATAAAAGAAGACAGTAGAGGCCGAGGCGAGAGGATTGCCTGAGACCGCGGGTTCGAGACCCGCCCGGGCAACTTGGTGAAACTCGTCTCTACAATAAATCAAACAAAACTAGCTGGGCGTGGGATTGGTTGGACTGGTGCCTCTGCCTGGAAGGACTTCATAACCTCCTCCAGCAGCCTCATTGAACACTACTTCCTCTGACTCTCATGAGCCCCATAATTTTCATTTTGTTGGGGATTTTTGGGGATTGATGTCCAGAAGGATCGCCAGAATCCAGCAGGTTGAGGCTGCAGTGGCTGGGAGCGTGCCACTGTACTCCAGTCTGGGCGACAGTGAGACTCCAACTCAAAAAAAGAGAGAGAGAGAGAGAGAGAAGACAGTAGCCTGAACTGGGCACGTGGTAGTTAAAATAGAACACCTGAACAGATGTAAGATACATCTTGGGCCAAAAATGGCTCACAGGACTGGGTAGAATTTAATGTTACTCAGTGGTCTGGGGTATAGCCATAGGTGGGTATATAGGGTTATATGAGGAATGCAGCAAGTTTATGGAAACAAGAAGTTAAAGGAACTGAGAGGTCAGGCAGGGGAATGAGCCATCTACCCGTACCTTGAAATAATGTGGGAAAATAGCACTTGGGAGGGAAGCGAGAACCAGGAGGCAAGTGCCAAAATCCTCCACTGATAAATGGGGGTAGAGGGAGCAGGATGTCTTCTAATGATGGCTAGAGGAGGAGAGTACAGACTGATAGCCTGAGTAGCAAAGAATAAGAGGAATCTCATATGGAAACAACTCTGGGCAGGTGAAAGCCATCAGTCCCCCTTAAACCCTAAGGGAGGAGTAGACAAAATGAGCAGCCTTCACTTAAGAGGATGGCAGGAAAAGACCTTACCCGCAACCAGGAGAAGCAGAAAACATTTAGGGGAAGTGAAAGGGAATATGCTAATATTGGCTACAAAGGATATTATGGACAGAATTGGGTGAGAGGTTCCAGTGAGGGTGAGTCAAGAGAAAAATGCAGAGCATTGAGAGAGTGAAGAGGGAGGGAGCAGGGAGGATTTAACTATGCATTGGGTTGCCAATGCTGTGAGTCCCAATAGTTTGTTCCCTGGAGGGTGTTGGGTGCTCAGGCCTCTGTCCTTAGCTGTGGGCTGGAAGAGAAACCTGGTTGCTTTTCCTCATCGTCATCTATGGTAAGGGAGTAAGTGATGGAGTTTGGGTCTAGGAGTCTGAGGTTGGGTAAAAGTGCTCTAACTGGGCAACCCCCTTGGGTCCCCTTCCATTATGGGAGCTTTTCTGTCCTCTCAATAAATACTGCTTTCTAAAACCAAAAAAAGTGCTCTTACTTCCTTGCTCATCTGGTCGTTTTTCATGGTTCTGTTCAAACATCACCCCACTCCATAAACCTTTTCCTGATTTCTCTAAAGTCTTTTCCGCATACAATGGTACATTGTATAGACAGACACTGTAGCACCTATTATACAAACGCATTGCATTTGCTTTTTATATCTCTCTCTCCTTGAAAAGATTTGTTTCTCAAAAGTAAGAATAATCTTTGAATTATTTCTATTACCTAGCACAAAGTCTGGTAGTCTTAGTAGCCTGAGTAGCAGAGAAGAATAAGAGGAATCTCATATGGAAACAACTCTGGGCAGGTGAAAGTCATCAGTCCCCCTAAAGTTACCTAAATGTTTAATTAAATAAAATTTAACCATTGTTTGTTGGTCATTATTGTATTACATAAATGACAGATTTGAAGAAGAGTTTATGTATTCTTAATATAATCATGGCTGTATAGTGTACTCATTATATTTAACTTGCTTTCTTAATAGATAATTTTCAGTTAGCTGTAAGTAAATATGACAGTTTGGAAATACTGTCAAGAAACATATTCCTGGTTTTAACTACACTTTGCAGAAGACCAGTATTTCAGATTCTTTTGATAATGGCCCTGGTGCCAAGTTAATTTCACTACAAAGCATTGCTATTTTTTAAAGTTTTCAATTTTAATTATAATAAACCCACATGTATCAAAAAATCAATATGTACATGTATGTAGTGAAAAGGCTCACGGTGACATTCCTCTTGCCTATATCCAAAGAGTTTACTGATTTCTCCCTGACTCTTTTCTTTTTTTTTTTTGAGTTGGAGTCTCACTCGGTCACCCAGACTGGAGTGCAGTGGCACGCTCCCAGCCACCGCAGCCTCCACCTGCTGAGCTCCGGTGATCCTTCCACTTCAGCCTTTCAAGTAGCTGGAACCACAGGCACATGCTACCATGCCCGGCTAATTTTTTTCATTTATTGTAGAGGTGAGGGCTCACTAGGTTGCCCAGGCAGGTCTCAAACCCGCGGACTCAGGCAATTTACTCACCTCAGCCTCCCAAAGCGCGAGAATACAGGCTGAGCCACGGAGTCCGACTGACTCTTTTCTTTTAATCTCATTCTTTTTGTTTGTTTGTTTGCTTGTTTGTATGTTTGTTTTTTGAGTCAGGATCTCACTCTGTTACCCAGGCAGGAGTGCAGTGGCATGCTCATGGCCATCGCAGCCTCGACCCACTGGGCTCAGGCTGTCCTTTTGCCTCAGCCTTCCAAGCAGCTGTAACTACAGGCATGCGCTACTACATCTGGCTTATTTTTTGATTTATTGTAGAATCGAGGTCTCACCAAGTTGCCTAGGCTGGTCTCGAACCCTTGAGCTCAGGCAATCCTCTCACCTTGGTCTCCCAAAGTGCTGGGATTACAGGCTTGAGCCACTGTGCCCGCAATCTCATTCTTTTTTACACCTCATGACTATGCGGGCGACTTCCAATCTTTATTATTACAAACGATGCTTGTAAATGCTCTTGTTCAAATATATTTTCACATATGTACCAGTAAATATAGGCACTTGTAATTATTAATTATTAAATCTATCTCAAACTATGCAGTGAATATGATTACGGATGATCCCTCATTTCAGGTTTGGAAGTATTGTCTTTTCACATCAAGTGGCAGACTGACCTGTTTCTATACAAAATGTTCCAAGAACACTGTCAGGAAGAGGGAAGGTGCCAGTTAACCAGCAGACACAACAGTCATGTGAGAAGCATGCATTCAATTATGAAGGGACATAAGACTTAGTGACTTCCTATAACTATATATTCTCAGAATTACTGATATTACTATAAAACATTTGCTCCAGGCTGGGCTTGGGGGCTGTAATTCCAGGAATTTGGGGGGCCGAGGCGAGTGGATTGCCTGAGCCCGCGGATTCGAGACCCACCCAGGCAACTTGGCGAGACCTCGTCTCTACAATAAATCAAAAAGTAGCCGGGCGTGGTAGCGCGCGCCTGTAGCTCCGGCTACTTGGAAGGCTGCGGCAGAAGGATCGCCAGAGCCCAGCAGGTCGAGGCTGCGGTGGCCAGGTGCATGCCACTGCACTCCAGTCTGGGGGACAGAGTGAGACTCCAACTAAAAAAAAAAAATTTGCTCCAATGTTATTGAATTTTTAAAGTGCCAGTACATTTTTAATAACCAGGTAATGAAAACATACACAATGCTATATGATATTTTTTAAAATAAGCATAAAGACTTATGGTAAACCAGCAGCATAGCCAAGTATGAATAGTTAATGGGTCCAACCAAAAGAAAAGGGAAAGAAGTCAACTATCAGGAGACTTTTGAAAATGAGCATAGTTAGGTGGCAGAATTGTCCACAGGAAATTTGAGAAGTCCTGTTTCTTGAGATAGTTAAATGGAATAGAACTGAAAGTCAGAAAAATAAACTCAAAAGAACAATCCTTCTTTGGCAGAAGTAAAAGCCTAGAATGACCTAATAGATTTTTTTCTTTCAATTTCTAGGATTCAATGAACACTGCCTCTAAGTGCCCCTTTTGTTGGAGTTGTTTGTCAGTGTATGCATTAATTAGTTTGCCTAAAAACTGCATTGTTTGCAACAAAGAAAAACATGTTGAACAGTATCCGAATTGGTTGACATTCCCAGACACATGACTTTGATATTTTGTCATTTCCGGGGAAGTTTCCTCTTACATACTGCCTAAATCTGAAAATAGTAATGATTGAACAGATTGGCATTGCTGGATTTGTTCATTATGATTTTATGGTGTTCATCATTTTTGTGCATTTTTCTATAATCTACACAGAGCTTCACTACCAATATTCTATATATTAAAAAAAATTAATCAGAAAATAGCAGCTATGTGAGTTTGGCAATAAGCATTAAGACATGTGAATGCTTTACTGTCCTCTGTGTTTTATAACTATCTTTTGGGAATCAGAAGACATGTCTTCACTCCAAAGACATCCATATGTGGAAAGATGTACATACTATTCAAAAACAGAGAAGTATAAAACGAAGCAATTCATAAGGACTTGGGTAACCAAGGAACAGGCACTTGATTTAACATGACTAGTGTCTGTAATGGACCGATGATGGTGCAAGATTCACAGCAGAGTAAAAGGGAAGGTAAGTGCAGAAGGATTACAGCATGTCATCCGTGTCTTACTGGCATAGGGTTCATGCCAGAACAGAGAAAAAAGTGAGTGCAGAGGAATGACAGCATTGATTGGTATCTCACTTCCTGACTTCAAAACATAACCCTCCTCATACCTTCCCGCCTTCCAACCACATGCATTGCACTGTAAAAACACAGTCACTGCTCTCAAGAAGTACCTGTGATGTGAGTGGCCTGGTGAGCAGTGTGGCAGAGCCTAGATAGGGCAGAGGAAGTTAGAAATCAACAAATAAACTGGGCTCAGTGGCTCAGCCTGTAATCCCGCGCCTTGGGAGGCTGAGATGAGTGGATTGCCTGAGCCCGCAGGTTCGAGACCTGCCTGAACAACTTGGTGAGACCTCATCTCTACAATACATCAAAAAATCAGCCGGGCGTGGTAGTGCGCGCCTGTAATTCCGGCTACTCGGAAGGCTGAGGCAGAAGGATCACCTGAGCCAAGCAGGTCGAGGCTGCGGTGGCCGTGAGTGTGCCACTGCACTCCAGCCTGGGTGACAGAGTGAGACACCAACTCAAAAACAAAAAACAAAAAAACACAAAGATAAAGCTGATTACTCGTATGCTGCTAAAAAACAAACTATTGTGTGCCTTTCTCTAGCGAGGTGATTTGGGCTCCTCGATATTCAAAGGGCAGAGTGAAGCTCTGGCTCATGTATTTTCATATCTCAGTTGATTGCAGAAAAGCCAATAGCTCTCCACTGCTCTAAATAACTAGCTTATTTCAGTATTTTCTACCTGTCTTTCGTGCTATATGAACTCTCTTGTCCTGTTTTTAATAACCTATAATTGAGATATAAAATGTCATGCCTGCCGGGCTCGGTGGCTCAGCCTGTAATCCCACGCCTTGGGAGGCTGAGGTGAGTGGATTGCCAGAACCCACGGGTTCGAGACCCGCCTGGGCAACTTGGCGAGAACTCATCTCTACAATAAATCAAAAACTTAGCCGGGTGTGGTAGCGCGCACCTATAGTTCCAGCTACTTGGAAGGCTGAGGTGGAAGGATCGCCGGAGCCCAGCAGGTGGAGGCTGCGGTGGCCGGGAGCGGCCACTGCACTCCAGTCTGGGCGACAGAGTGAGACTCCGACTCAAAAAAAAATGTCGTGCCCGTGTGAGTTTGTACATTTTGTTGGGAAGATTGTCTATACTCTTCATAAGATTTACAAGGTGGTCAGACCCAAGAAACCACTGGAGAGGTGGACAACACACTAGACTAGAAGTCAGAATGTCTACCTTCTCATGCTTTTTCATTTGTGACCTTAAGCAATTCTAGTACATTTTCTGATAGCCATTTTCCTCTTCTATAAAATAAGTTAATAATAGCTGTGATGCTTTCCTCATAAGAATATTTTGAGGTTACAATTCAACATAGTTTGTATGGCATTTAGGAAATGTAAAACATCATTATTTTAGTCCAGCAAAGAAGCCCTTCCTCAAGCCTGCATGTGTTTCTTCTATAAACACCAGTGCCATCCTTGGAAGCACACAGAACATTCACCAACACTGAAAACTATGGAAGCTCTGAGTGATGTATTATACTTCCACATGTAGACTTTGCAGTCCTCTTTTAGCTCTACCTTTTATCTTCAAAGCTGAAAGGAACATTTATTATGATGTCAAATTCCTGAACTCACATCTAGTCCTGAAGTCAAAACAATAACACTTGGTATCTGAATCAGCTAAAATGAAATGAAATGTGCTTGGCAAAATCACCCTTTTATGTAGTGGTGGAATGCTAACAACTGTCCAGGGATCATCCTGTGCAAATCCACCCTTGGCCTCATGCTAGGATAGACCCAAAATGTGTCTCAACTGTATCTCTCAGTCAGTCACGGAAGAGACAGCTGTGGAATGTTTGGTCTACTACATCCCAACAGGTGCTTCTTCTGTCTAGATTTATATAGAGTCAGTGAGAATCTGAACTCTCTGATCCTATGTCCCAGGCTTCTGAAGCTTCCATCTACCCTCAAAATAGCAAAAACATTTCTCACACTAAAGGATAGACTATTAATGCAATTGCTCAAATATTCAGATCTATACATCAAAGAATGAACTAACAAATGCAAATGAATTCGTTCTTTTCAGATGAAATATAGGACTATTTTTAATGCAATTAGTTGATTTTTACAAGTATTTCACAACTTTTTGATTACAGAGAACCGTATGTTTTTCAGTATGACTCCAAATTACTGTTTGTTGCAATGTAATCCTCTCTATTTTTTTTAACTTGTATTCTTCCTTTCCACTCTTGATCTTTTCCCTATATTTTTGGAGCATGATTGTCTCTTTCTTTGAGAGTTTCTTTTTCCCATTAATCACTGAACACAAGAAAGTATTTTGAAAAATAGCTTTTTCTATCTCTCATATGACCAATATGACAGCTGAAAAATGTTTGTGAGATGCTATGCTGTATTAATCAAGTGATTCAATTTCTGAGCTTTTTTAAGAATTGCACACTCAGTTTCTACAAATAATATAACTTAGTATCACAGATTTAAGAGGGCAAATTGTAAGTATAGGTAAAATTGGCCTTAAACTCTAGTGTTATTGAGAAGACTAACTTGGCTTTGACTTTGCATTCATCATTAACATTGTGAATTGCAGGCAAGATCTTATGAAAACTATTTACAATATTTTCAAAGTTATGTTTATGAACCGGGCGCCTGAAGTGCTTAATTCTGAAACATTTAAAAAATTTGAGTTGCACCTTACATTTGTGTCTCAGCTGAGTTATATAGAATTGCATTTCAGTGACCTTAGCTGAACGGACTACGAAAGCTCAGGAAAGACTCAGTGGGAACACATACCATATGTTATGTTAAATGTTTAGAGCATTTGGACAGCTGTTAAGGGGATAAAGTTACAACACAAGGGCTGCCCATATTTCTAACTGCAAAATGAACAGATAAACACAGTGTTCTCCTGTGCTCAGAAAGAATGATAACATCATATAGAAAGAGGATATCTGGGATAATGATGTCTATCATGGAAGGGTCCAGATTCTCACTCTCTGATATGGTAGCCAAATCCCCTTGGGCATAAGACTGAACATTCCACTAGAGTTTTTGGAGTAGCATCTGTTATTTAAAGGAATTGTGGTTACCATGTTAAAAGGGAAAAAGAGAAAGTTCTTCTTTTCCAACTTCCTATACCAACTAAGAAGTGGCCATTCAATGAAGCGGGAGACCTGAAACCCCAAAAGATATATCAATCTAAACACTCAAGGTGGCCATAGTTTAGAAACAACTCTTCATTTCCGCACAGAAGTAACTTATTCATAAACCCAGGTCTCTCAGGTTAATAACACTACTATCAGCTTTCTAGGTGTTCACTCACTTTCCTTGATTTATTTCTAGACATGAAAAGTAAGGAACAAACTCTCTAATTATTAAAATAATTGGGATGTTGACCTAAAGGAAAAAAACATAGGCAAAATTAATATAAGTAGAGAGTTTATTTGGACTACATTTGAGGAGTGCAACCTGGGAGACATAGATTCAAACTGCCCTGAATATTTGCAGTAGTTACAAGTGGATTTGTTTGTTTGTTTGGAGTTGGGGACTCACTCTGTCTCCCAGGCTGGAGTACAGAGGCACCATCTTGGCTCAACAGCCTCATCCTCCTGGGCTCAGGTGACCCTTCCACCTCAGCCTCCTGAGTAGCTGGGACTACAAGCGTGCACTACTGTACACAGCCAACTTTTTAATTTCTTGTAGAGATGAAGGTTTGCTATATTGCCCAGTCTTGAACTCCTGAACTTAAGCAATCCTCTCACCCCAACCTCCCAAAGTGCTGGGGTTACAGGTATGAGCCACTGCATTTGGCCAAAAAATGGGTTTTTAAAGGAAAACAGAAGCAGTTCCCAAATTGTTTCCCAAGAACTTACATTAAAATAGCATAAGCAATTAATTGCCTATACATTGTCCGTTGTATCACAAATTTCAGGAATATGAAGATCATGAGTGAGGCAAGTAGTCAGGAACAAAATGCTTTTTTTTTTTTTTTTTTCTTTTTTTGAGTTGGAGTCTCACCCTGTCACCCAGACTGGAGTGCAGTGGCCGCTCCCGGCCACCGCAGCTTCGACCTGCTGGGCTCCAACGATACTTCTGCCTCAGTCTTCCAAGTAGCTGGAACTACAGGCGTGCGCTACCACGTCCGGCTAGTTTTTGATTTATTGTAGAGATGAGGTCTCGCCAAGTTGCCCAGGCGGATCTCGAACCCGCGGGCTCAGGCAATCCACTCACCTCAGCTTCCCAAAGTGCAGGATTACAGGTTGAGCCACCGAGCCCGGCTACAAAATGCTTTTAAATAATGATTCCTGACAAGGGTGCAGGGCGTGACTGAAGTCTCATACTCTTATCTCTCTGGATCTGAGAAATTTTGTATACCTCACATAGCTCAGATTGTTCTGAGACATTTTTCTTCTCTCAGGGAGTTGCCCAACTACTGAAGGAAACCATAACTTAGTATGAATTCTTAGCACAAACCTCTGTTATGATCAAATGACTGTTTTCAACCACCTTTCCTAATTTAAAGTTTTAATTCACTTCAAATAATTAGACCTTCTTAGGTTCTAATGAGCTGACAAGCAAGAGCAATTCTTGCATACCAATGAACAATTTTTTAAACTCTCTTTCCATTCTCTCTGTAGTTCTGAAATCAGATGAAGTGACTCATTATTGAACTCACCAGATGAAATATTGGCTACCCCAGCCCCTTTTTTCTTTTTTCTAATCACTACCCTTTTGTGAGGCCAGCTTAACTAGCTTTGCATCTCTGAGTCTTGCCTGCTGGGCCATATCCTGCGCCTGGAATGTAAAGCCCCTCTCCAAAATAGGCCTCAGGTCTTCTCCCCTACACACACACACACACACACACACACACACACACACACACACACACACAACACACTTTCTTTCACTTAAACCTTATATCACCATTACCTTCCCTTGCCTCCATCCCTGGAATGTAAAGCCCCTCTCCAAAGTAGGCCTCAGGTCTTCTCCCCTACACACACACACACACACACACACACACACACACACACACACACACACACTTTCTTTCACTTAACCTTATATCACCATTACCTTCCCTTGCCTCCATCCCTGGAATGTAAAGCCCCTCTCCAAAGTAGGCCTCAGGTCTTCTCCCCTACACACACACACACACACACACACACACACACACTTTCTTTCACTTAACCTTATATCACCATTACCTTCCCTTGCCTCCATCCCTGGAATGTAAAGCCCCTCTCCAAAGTAGGCCTCAGGTCTTCTCCCCAACACACACACACACACACACACACACTTTCTTTCACTTAACCTTATATCACCATTACCTTCCCTTGCCTCCATCCCTTTCAGATGTGTGTCTCCTTTAAGTCTCCACCTTAATTCATTAAGTCATAGCATGCATTTACCATTCCTTTTTCTTTTCTTTTTTGTTTTTTGAGTTGGAGTCTCACTCTGTCGCCCAGACTTCCAAGTAGCTGGAACTACAGGTGCATGCTACCACTCCCGGCTTGCTTATTTACTTATTTGTTTGTTTGTTTGTTTATATTGTAGAGACCAGGTCTCACCAAGTTGCCCAGGCTGGTCTCAAACTCCTGACCTCAGGCAATCCTATTGCCTTGGCCTCCCAAAGTACTGGGATTATAGGCTTGAGCCACCACACCTGGCTTTTTTTTTTTTAGATTGGAAAATATAGTTTATTTAGAGAGTAAATTAGAAAGGGAGAGAGAATACATAGGAAATTCACCTCCCTAAAGTAGGGGAGGGAGCCAAAGCTGGGAAACGTGGTGACCATAGCTCAAAGAGCCACGTGGCCAGACCAGAGTTTAGCAAAGCAATGAGTACTTACCATTTCTAGACACATGCTAGTCAATGTACATGCAATGTTTGTTATTCAGTTTCCCATTCATCCTAACACATAGGCTCCCATGCAAGATTCAAGTCTGAAAATTTGCTGAAGACAAAGGCAAATCCAGGTGCCACTACACAAATAACATTTTTTAAAAAGAGTTTGAAGCAATACATATATAAAAGATAAGCAGAAAGATTTTTGAAATAATAAAACTAATGTAAAGGAACCTTCCACACCCCGTAGCTCATTCCTAGGATGAAAAATTTCTCCCCCAATCTTAGGAAATATCAAAAAATGAGAGTACTTGATGATATCTGATTTTTCAGGCTAAAAAAGGACCTTGTAAAAGAGACAGAGACTTTTGGCTACATGTTAAAAGCACCTACAGACAAAAAAGAATAATCAACCACCGCTCCACAGAGAACACACAGAAAAGCTGGAGACTTTATTTTCATATTTTTTCTTTTACTCATTAAAACTATACTCAACAAAGTGTATTTTTATCTGAAAATAAGCACGGATGAGTGTTCTGAAGCAGGACATCTAAACTAGAGACGAAAGACTGCTAAATGTTTCACTTACATGATCTTTTTAATACGAAACACTCAGTTTCCACTCAGTTGCTGCTTAATTGTAGTGGAAATTTTAGTCTGGTGGAAAAAATTTTAGTTTGGTGCAGGGGCGTGACTGAAGTCTCATACTCGTTTACATTTATGTCATTTAAGTGAAAATGTGATCTGGTCTGGGTTATGGATAAGAGCAGGTGAGAAGCGCACTTCGCCTTTCTCCTTGGATGCTCTGAAGCTTTCCCAAAAGTTCAGACAGCATTACGGTCATCTCAATTCCGAAATGTTAGACCGCGGGACTACATCTGCCCATCCTTCTCTTTCTTTGGAAAACGCTGCTTTGCAGGTTTTAAATGCCACTGCAGTTTTCTAGTGCTTGAGGCTAGGGAAGCAAAGCACTTCACAATGTATATCTCTGACACCTAAAACTTCAGAAGCTAAGCAGCTAGGCTAATTATCTTTGATTAGCATAAGAATGCCAGCCATACAATGCTCACTCGTTTAACAAATGAATGCCCTTAGGCACATAGGGTTTGCAACGCCTGGAAACTTTAATTCCACAAGAAACAAAAACAAAGAAACCTGCTTTTCACAGCGAAGACATCGCTTTCCCTCCCCTCTCTCACCCCGGTCCTTCCCTCAGGACACAAATTCTACAGGAAACCCCGTGTACATCCAGGGACACCCCAAACCTCTTCTCCAAAACCCCCCGCCACCGGCGCTTCTTAGAAATCAGGAAAAGCCTGCTCTTCCTTTCCAAACTTGAAAACAAGGAGAGGAGGGAGCTGTGAACAGCCTCTTATCGCCCATCCCAAATGCAGCTGTAAAAAAAAAACCCACACGGGCACATCCTGTGTGTGGAGGTAAAACAGAGAAGACCGAACAGAAAGGACGGTCCCGACAAACTCTGACCGATAAGGAAGATACTGTAAATGTCTGCGGGGAACCAGTCTCCGGTGGTCAATCATCCCCCCATCCCTCGCTTTCCGCCAGCCGGGTTTTTCTTGGGGAAATCGCGAGTTCGAGTCATACACACATTTCGGCAAACTCCAGACAAAATCTTAAGCAGCCACGTTACCTTCATTGTCCCCTTGGCCGCGAGGGAGCTCGAGCTGAGCGGAGGGCAAATCCCAAGGGCCTCGACCCCTGTGCTGGGGGCCGGGTCGGCGGCTGGAGGGCGCTGTCCCGGCAGCGGGAGAGCCGGGGAAACGGAGGCGGGCGGGCAGCGGCCACACGTGGCAGGCGGGATTGCAGAGAGGCCCTCTCGCCGCAGAGAGGTCCGGCTCTCAGGTTGCATCAGCAGGAAGACTCCGAGGCTGTTTCCCCCAGACCGCCCCCAGACGGCGGAGCCTCTCCCGGCGCGAAGACTCAGCCCCAGCGCCCGCCCCGGGCCTCACGCCTGGGGGTGTGCCCGCGTTGCAAGCCGGTAGCCACGTGCTGCCCCCGAATGAGTGCTTGTGAGCGCATATCCGAATGTGAGGACACTGCGTATCATTTATGTGGGGACGTTGAGAAGGAGGGACGCGACAGATCGCAGACATAATTTGACTGCCGCGCTCTTCTCACTGGCTACCTGTGTCTAGAAGCCTGCCCTTCACTTCCCACTGGCCCAAAGGGGTGATGCTGCTAAGACCACACAGCACAAACTTGCTCAAAATTACACAGGAAATACCCCGCGTCTACAGCTTTTTTTTTTTTTTTTTTTTTTTTTTTTTGAGTCGGTATCTGGCTCTGTCGCCCAGACTGGAGTATATTGGCCCGCTCATGGCCACCGCAGCCTGGACCCGCTGGACTCAGGCGATCCTTCCACCTCAACCTTCCAAGTAGCTGGAATTACAGGCGCACCACACCCTAGTAATTTTTTTATTTATTGTAGAGAGGAGGTCTCGCCAAGTTGCCCAGGCTAGTCTGGAACATCTGGGCTCAAGTAACCCTTTTGTCTCCACCTCCCAAAGTGCTGGGGTGACAGGAGTGAGCCACTGAGCCCAGCGGGCCACAGTTTTAGGTGCACTTTTTTTTTTTTTTTTTTTGAGTTGGAGTCTCACTCGGTTGCCCAGACTGGAGTGCAGTGGCTGCTCCCAGCCACCACAGCCGGGACCTGCTGGGCTCCGGCGATCCTTCCGCCTCAGCCTTGCAAGTAGCCGGAATTACAGGCGCGCGCTACCACACCCGGCTGATTTTTTGATTTATTGTAGAGATGAGGTCTCGCTGCCCAGGCGGGTCTTGAACCTGCGGGCTCAGGCAATCCACTCACCTCAGCCTCCCAAAGGCGTGGGATTATAGGCTGAGCCACCGAACCCAGCTAAGTGCACTTTTTAAAGAGTAAAAAATACATGCCTAGTTTTTAAAAGTTCTTTAGTCTCTTCCATCCCTTCCTCCATCTCCCCAGTCAACCCTCGAATACAACCATTTTTGCCAATTTCTTATGTACCTGGGAAAGACAATTTCATGTTGGGAGCCAACATCTATAGCTACATGGCTGAGGCCTGTAAAGGCCCATCTGGAAGATCACCTCTGACATAGGATATCAGTTATACCTATAATATTGGCGTGTGATTAGTGAGCAGTGTGCATACATGGCAGTAAAACTTATAAGTAAAATCTCTATACACCTGATGAAAGGTTATACAGCAGAATGACCTTGTCACTTCTAAGTCTTACTTCTTTCTAGATATTTTTTAACTTCTATTTCCTGGTAGACTGGTGAGCCAGCTCTTGTTCCCAAAGGCAGTTTCTCCTAGGATTAAGATTAGAAACTAAATTACCATAATAGTTTTATTGCCCTGCCTCTAGCCAGGCAGGACGTTTTTTCTAGTTTCCTTACATGCCGAAACTCTGTTTGCTTCAGCCCGTGGCCATTGCCATGGTAACCGTGCAGTCCATTATCCAAGAGTGTGACAGCTACTATTTGATTTTTAGAATAGACTTGTTTGGATAAAACATTCATTTAAGATGATACAATTTCCTTCGGAAAGATTTAAACAGTAATAAGCATTCGTAGAAAACTTTTAGGTTTTGTTTAAGCTTTTTAAGTTTCCTTTTCTCAGATTATGACTTTAGTTCCTGTTCCTGTAGGCCAATTTTAAGATCCACTGATTAGTATACCAAAACTTTCCCAACGGTGTTGTTTTTGCTTCTAATATGACAATAGAAAATTTTACACGTAGCCATGTATTAATATACTAGGAAAAAAGATTTAAGTTTTGGGTTAAAGTCGTAGTTTTATTAGCTTAATGAGATATAGCATAGTATTAAAGTCCAAACACTAGATCATGAAACTCATATAAGTCATGATAAGAAATAACTTTTGAATTAATTGTTATAGAATTACAGGCCACTATGTTGAATCGTAATAGGTTAATGGAATAAATAAAAATTAAGTCATTTAAGTAAACTTATAGATTATAGTATAGTGTTAAGTTGATAATATCAATCGTTAAAAAATATTAGGAGTCAGTGAACTTGGATTGAACCTAGAGTTAACTAAGAAAGCTTTTGTATTGATCAGGGTTTAGAACAAAGAATATAATATGAATGATTTGTTGAACACTATGGAAGACACTTTTGAACAAACTGTATTGAAATTGTGCACCTGTGACCTTGATGTGAGATTTGTGAAGCACGTCAGGCATCATGGAGTTTGAACTGTCTGCTTGGAGCTTGCAAGTCTCGTGATGGTCTTGTGATGCATAGTTTGTAAAGCGCAATATATATCATGGAGTTTGTACGCCCCAGCAAGTGATTATCACACTGCTGGAGGGTATGAAAAATGGTATATAAGTTGGAAGGAGTCCGAATAAAATTTGACTTCAGTCCTGATCAGACTGTTCCCAGAAGAGCTGCCTCTGAGTGGTCTCTTCTCGCCGTCCAGATTCTCCGGAGCGGGTCCTAACCCCACCCCTAAGTCGGGGCTGGCACCCCGACAATTTCAATCCTTTGACTTCAACATATAAAGTTCTTTCTGACTTAAAATTGTCTTCTAGCCCAGTTGGAAGCCTGTAAGTTCTCTCCCACCTCTGCCCCTAAGCTCCAAAAGTTGCTGCTCTTTCCTGTCCAGCTCCCAGTCAGGCTCCATGACTTTGCTTAAATATCCTGCTGGTTGACTCCAGCTTCCTCTCTGTCAATCTGGCAAGTTCCTATTTCTGTAAATCTCAACTGAAGTCTTTGCTGTGAAATTACTGTTGTCTCACTCAAACAGAATTGGGCCCTTTGTCTGTGTTCTGCAGTTTGTCCATATGTTTTATTAAAATCCATTTTCTTAATTTTATTTTAATTATTTGAGCAGATTGTCACTTCACTGGATTACGATATTTATAAAGGCAAATGCTTTGTCCCATGTATCTTCCATACACGGCACCCTGCTTTGGAAAAGAGGGGGTGTTAAATAAAATGTGTGCTTAACAACTATTGGTCGGGCAAATGAATGATTGAATTCTTTGTTTGATCTATAGTAATGCTTTGTGTTCCTAAATGTCTCAAAGTAGAGTCACTTGTGGGAGGTGACTCAGCCTCCAGTGAATTGCTGACCACCCAAGGTGATAAATGTATGGTGAACTAAAATGATAAAGTAATATCTGCTGTGGCCAGACATCGCTGACAAGAAAGTGAAGCCAAAAGTCAGCTGAGATAATAGCTATGGACGCTCCTGCAGATGGCCATAAAAACCACTGACCATGGCTGAGACTCCAGGAGAAGTTCTGCCCATGAGAACTATGAGGCTGCTTCTCCACCGGACAGTAGTTCATTCCTCCTCTCTCTTATGACTGCCTGTGTGTGTTAAATATATTTACATGACTGCTGGCGTGTGACGACCTGGCAGTAACCATGTTCAGTTTCTTCCTACTTGAACTTCATTTCTTCCTATTGCTGATTAGTATTCCATTGTACAAATTAGGTCATGTTCTATGTATCCATACATCAGTGGATGAACATTTTGCTACCTAAGTTAAGGTTTATTTTCTGTTTTCCACACTAGATTATAAGCTCCATGAGAGAACTTTTTTGTTGTTTGCCACTCTAACCCAAGCACTAAAGAGAACTGAAGTACTGATACATGCTGCAACATGGATGAAACTTGAAAACATTATGCTAAGCGAAAGTAGTCACAAAGGACTACATGTTGTATGACTCCATTTATCCAAAATGTCCAGAATAGGGAAATTCATAGAGACAAAAAATAGATGGTTGTTACCAACCTGGGGAAAAGGTAAAATAGAGAGTGAATGCTAATAGGCACAGGATTTCTTTTTGGGGTGGTTTAGTGAGTTCCTAGGGTTGTATAACCAGTACACACTAAATACCACTGAATTATATTCTTTAAGTAGATGAATTGTATGATATGTGAATTATATATTAATAAGGATGTTATTTTTAAAAATCAGTTAGCACGTGAAAATGAAGAATGAGAAGGGGAAGAGGGTGATGGTGTGATAAATGTAAGTGAATAAATGAGTAAATTCTAGAGCAGGCCTAACTTTTAGACCCAATTGATACAGGTGAGGGGACCCCAAATTTGAGTTCCTGCTGGAGTTGCCAAGAAAGATAATGTAGGCAAACCTCAGAATTGGAGTTCTTGGCTTGCACAGGAAGGAATTCAAGTGTGAGTCATAAGCAGGAGATGAAGAGTAAGTTTATTAAAGAAAAAGATCCACAGGCATCAGTGGGGTTTCAGTTGGAAAATAAAAGCGAGTTTATTGAAATGACAGAGAACAGGCTACTCCATAGACAGCATGGTCTGGGCTGATCTATAGGAAGAATAGCAACTGTGCATTGCCAGGGCTTTATTTTTATAGCTATCTCCTGATCATATACTAAGCAAGAGGTAGATTATTAATGGGTTTTCCAGGAAAGGAGTGGGAGTTTCCAGAATCAAGTTTTCCTTCCGTTTTTAAACCATAAAGGGTGATTCTGCAAGTTGCCTTGGTTATTGTAAACTGTCATGGCTCTGGTGGATGTGTCTTCTAGCATACTAATGCATTATAATTATCATATAATGAGCAAGAAGGTCGGGTAGAGGCCATTTTTTGATGCCATCTTGGTCTCAGTTGGTCTTGCCTGGTCTTCTTACTGGCTCTCATCTTGTCAGTGAAGTCTGGGGCCTGAGACCTTCGTTTTGGAAATTAGTCCTACTGTTTCCCTATCTCACAATGAACTTGCTATGTAAGGATTCCTTTGGTGTTAGCAACAAAGGAAGAGGGAGGAAGGAAAAACATAAAGAGCTTGAAGGGAAGTGAGAAATTTGGGGAATTAGTATCCAAAGAAGAATGTGAGAAGTATCTGACTATCCTTTCATTTCTCTTAGTGTTGATGGGGCGTTCTCATAGTCCTCCCTCGTTGCTACATGTACACTCCCAGACAACAAAAATGCTTTTCAAAATGATGAGGGTTACATCAACCAAGTTTGTTAGTCTTCCAGTGGCACTATACTTCAAAAAAGTCACAGTTGTAATCCCGCGCCTTTGGGAGGCTGAGGCGAGTGGATTGCCTGAGCCCGCGGGTTCGAGACCCTCCTGGGTAGGCGAGACCTCATCTCTACAATAAATCAAAAAAATTAGCCGGGCGTGGTAGTAGTGTGCACCTGTAGTTCCAGCTACTTGGAAGGCTGAGGCGGAAGGATCGCCGGAGCCCAGCAGGTCAAGGCTGCGGTGGCCGGGAGTGGCCACTGCACTTCAATCTGGGCGACAGTGAGACTCCAACTAAAAAAAAAAAAAAAAGATATTTAAGAAAATAAAATACTCCAAACTCATTGTATATAGTCTCATTCTTTGTGAGCATTGCCTTTTATTACATTGAAGAAAAGACAGAATTTCTAACATTCTCCAGAAACACTAACTTTGAGGTTGATTTCAGAGTCCCAGATTCCATGTTGTCATCACTGTTATTAAAGTTATTAAAGTTTTAAAAATCTGTCTTGTAATCATTATAAAAAAACATATACCAGCTACCTGCAGAATTTCTTTCCTATATCTTACTAAATTTTCTCTAGAGGAGGGGAAACTCACAAATCTTCTCTGCCTTGGGCTATTATTAGTTCCTGGGATTTGAGTAGAGAATTAACATAAAGCAAAATAAAAAATATTTCAAAATTTTATCTTTTTTGCATTTACTATAAATGTACTCATATGTACTCATTACATATATGTGCACATACAACACACACACCAAGTAAAATACTCCAAAGTCATTTATATTCTATGGGATATGAAAAAGATTTTCCAGGACAATTTAGATTCTGTGAATTTATTTTTGGCCTTGTTGTACACACTCTAGTACCTAATCCCCATGTAAAATTGATACAGAAGTCTGCTAATGTCCATCCCTATTGTCACAGTCCCTAGAGAAGGGCAGAGCCAGGGTTCAAGCACTGCTGCACATTCCTGAGCACATCACTGAGAGTTCTCTTAACTCCTCCTGTACATTCCCAGTAAGTAGCTTCAAGGGATCCTTGACTTCCCTATAGACTGCCCAATCAACTGAAAGATGCAAATCCCTATTTACTCCCTTTTTCTGACTGGTTGTAAGTTTGGATAATATAGTATCAATGTAACCGTAAGTCTTGTGATTTGTATCACTTTTGTATCAATGTAATCATAAGTTTTGTGATTTGTATAACTTTTGCTTAATGCATGATGTCTTAGGCCTTGTAACCTCCCTTAACTCTAACACAAGATTGATTAACACTTCTGCTGTGCCCTACTGATAAAAGTTACGAGATACCTCTGATACCTGGCACCAGAAAGTTTGGAACGAAAAATGTCACTATCAATAAATGCAGCTGAAACTCAAATTCTATACAATGCTCTGCTGGTCCCGTGGCTAATGTCTAGGTACTAACAACTCTGAACATAAAAGTGAACTGTAAAGGCCTGGAGGGTGAACAGAACCATTTAGAAATACCCCAAGTCTGGATCTGCTCCCTGGATTTGAACTCAGAAATAAACTTCTTTCTACCAGTTCCCTGCCCCTTTGATTTATTGGTATCAAGGTGAGTGGCTGAGCACTACTCGGACCATAACAAAACTAGACTCATTATGGCAGATAACTTGGCCACCCCATGCAAAATGGGGAAATAAATACCAAGTCCAATGATCTCTTGGGCCCACAGGTAGAAGCCTCCAAAGAGAAGTAAGATAATTACCAAAGGTAATTATCTTCTTGTTGAACGTGGAGAAAGTAGTAACCTCCGCATTCGACTTTCCCTAAATAAACAGTAAGCTTTCAGTAAACTATCAGTGGGTGGTAGGGATGGGTGGGAACTATTTGCACTTTTACAGCTCCTTTGTACTTTCTTCTTAGTTTGATTCTTTTCTTAGCTCCCTCAGAAAGTGAACAGACTCAAGCATAATCCTATAGCAATCTCTACAGCAAGTTAGGAGAAGACAAAGGGTCTGTTTAATACGTGATCATCAAACAAAGGGAGGTATGGCTTTAGAGTCAGATCTGAACTTGTATCTCCAGTTTCATTAATTTGTAATGTACGACCTTTCCCAAATACTCAGTATGCTTTTTTCTTCTCATCATTAAGATATGAAAGGGAGGATGGGCTCGGTGGCTCAGACTGTAATCCCAGCACTTTGGGAGGCCGAGGCGAGTGGATTGCCTGAGCCCACGGGTTTGAGACCAGTCCGGGCAACTTGGCGAGACCTCATCTCTACGATAAATAAAAAATTAGCCAGACGTAGTAGTGCACGCCTGTAGTTCCAACTACTTGGAAGGCTGAGGCGGGAGGATCCCCTGAGCCCAGTAGGTTGATGCTGCGGTGGCTGTGAGCATGCCAGTGCACTCCAGCCTGGGTGACAGAGTGAGACTCCAACTCAAAAAAAAATAAAAATATATGGAAGGGAGTACCTAACTTGGAGGTATGTTGCTATAGGAGACCAATAAGGCAATAGATGTACAGGGCCTGGCACTGGAGGCCCATTCTATATGCCCCCTGCCCCATGATACATGTGTATCCTCAGCCCTACTCTCCTTAGAATAAAGTACCAGCTAGTCAACTTCCACTAGGAGTAAGTGAGGGATATAGACAGAAGTTGAAACAAAAGAACTTTTAGAATATAAAAACACATCACTTATCAACCAAGAAAAAATTACAAGAGGGATTTATGAAACCCTTCTTCTCAATTATTTAAAAATCACTTAATACCCCTTTGTGTTGAAATGATATCTGTCTTCTTATTGCTAGTTCTCTGTAACTTCTCAGGGTACTTCCTACCCTGACCCACAAAGCTAACCACCTTCCCCGTGAAATTTCTCCTTTTTGATGAAGAGACCCTCTTACAGAGACCCTCTAACATTAATACATTAATGTTACAATGTTTGTTTGCCTAAAATTACTACCCTGCACACACCCAAATTCCTTAGAATTATAAGACTGTGCTGACCCTTTCTGGAACAGAATGAGTCATTGACCCCGCGATTGTATTCACCTAGTTAAAAAATAAGTTGTTACTCATTTTATGATCAATCTTTAATAAAGTTAAGAATATAATTATATTAATCTAGTAACCATAATTAATATACTTTTTGTTTTGTTGTACTCATTGGCTAATGATATATCACAATGAATAATGTTTTACTTTGAGGTAAGTTCCACTGATTCTTTTTTTTTTTTTTTTAATCAGAGTTTCACTGTCACCCAGGCTGGAATGCAGTGACATGCTCACAGCCACCTTAGCTATGACCTGCTGACTCAAGTGATGCTTTCATCTGTAGCAAGAACCACAAGAGCGTGTCACCACGCCCGGCTAATTTTTTGATTTATTGTAGAGATGAGGTCTCACCAAGCTGCCCAGGCTGGTCTTGAACTCCTGGGCTCAGGCAATCCTCTCGCCTCTGCCTCCCAAAGTGCTGGGATTACAGGCATGAGCATGCCCGGCCAGCTCCACTGATTCTTTTATTTAGAGTTACTGATAAATGAAAATTACAGGTTCCTGGTTACTGTACCAATAATATACAAACAATGAATGTTATTGACGAAACGCAATTGTAATTGGAATCTTTTCCAATGTTTTGTAAGTTACGTAGTTTGATGTTAATCAATAGCAAATACCAATGCTTATGCTTATAAATATAGATTGTAAAATCTGAGGAGATGAGCTGTTCTTGGTATCTATACTGGCTTGTCTTCCTGAATTCCGAATTCAGAAATAAACTTCTTTCCTCCCAGTTCCCTGCCTCTCAGGTTTCACTGGGAGCAAGAGAACAGTCATGTGATTAACAGTTCATTTCATTTCCACAATGTAATTCTGGATCTTCTCCAGCCTCTCTGACAGGTCCTTCTGAGACAGGGTAACTAGCAAAGGTTAGACATAGATATTAATAGATATATTTCCTGTAGGCAGGTTTTAGGAAGCATTCAGACACTTTTTAAAATTTGAAATTACATTTTTCTGCAGGCCAAGCTGGCAGCCTACTCCTTCCCCTTGGCAAATCAAAAGAAACCCCCATCAGATGTAAGAATAGAACAGCCCAACCTTTTAATTTATGGTTTAGCATAATAATCACTAAGAATCTTTCAGGTTCCTTATTGAAGGAAGGCCTAATGCCTCTCCTTAACTAACTAAAACCATAGAAATGATAATAAAACCCCCTTTTAACTCAAGAACTTGTGAATTGAAAATGTCTGGCAGATCAGGAAAAGACCACCTAATCTCCCACCCCTCCCATCAGAAGCTGAGAGATGTCAGTCTCTGGAGTGGTGTTTACTTGGGCTCTTTAACATATCAGCCATTGTGAAGGTGCATCAGGCCTATTGTAAAAAGCAAAAGGCACAGTTTCTCTCATCCATGCCAGCTCTAGCATGCCCCGCTATCTTTTCCTTCTTCTTTCTCTAATAAGCTTTGTTTTAAAACTTTGCTGGCCACTCTAAAAGCTCTAAAATTCATTTTAGGGTTGAGCCAAAGAATCTATGAGTTTTGGGTCGCACTCCAACCGGCATCACTTTTACCTTATTTATGATCACACATCTTCCTCCTCATGGAGAAATGTAGGCAAGGTATTTTTCTCACCTGTGTCTGATCTTGGATCTCCTCTCTTTATACTCTGTCCTTGGTGTCCTAACTATGACTTTGAATCTGATAATTTCCAAAACTATACTAGATATCCAGTTCGTGGCCATTATTTCAAGCCAAATAAAGCCAAATCTAACCACATAATCTTCCCTTTTAAACCTGCTTGTCCTAGTGTCTTCCTTCACTCTCAAATTCTCAAATTTGTCTTTTGATCTTCACACTCATTAGAATGTCTTATTTTAAGCTCTTATCCTCTCTTAGTTTTTAACTGATATCTGCATGATATTTTCACGTATCAACCTCTCTTAGTTTTATTTTCCTTATGTGTAAAGTGAGAATAATAAGCTCTGTGGTTTTCCTGAGTATTAAAAGATTTAATATGCATAAGGTAATTAGGATAGAGCCTAGCACATAGAATATGCACAATAAATATTAGCCATTATTATTATCTTCGATCCTAATTTGTCTTTTTTTGTTCAGTGAGATTATTTTCTTTAACATAAAGCACTTTTTTCCAACTCACCACTGCCCAAATGCTTCTCACTTCAGCCAAACCAATTTACTAGAAGTTCGGAAGATGATACTTGAGAATATAAGGTTCAGCTCTCTTCTCTGCCTTCTCCATACTAGCATTTATCACTGACTTAGGCTTCCCACTTTAAGAAGTTCAAGGTTTTCTTATTTGGTCACAAGTTCCTTCTCAATCCCAAACCCTCCAATGACCTTAAGTCTTCAAATGAAAACTGACACCTGGGATCTGGATCCTTCCGCCTCAGCCTTCCAAGTAGCTGGAACTACAGGTGTGCGCTACCACACCCAGCTAATTTTTTTGATTTATTGTAGAGACTTGCCAAGTTGCCTGGGCGGGTCTTGAGCTTGTGGACTCAGGCACTCCACTCACCTCGGCCTCCCAAAGTGCTGGGATCACAGTCTGAGCCACCGAGCCTGGCCTGGTTTCAAAGTTTAAATTATAAAGCTAATACCACAACTCTCATTAAAATATAGAATGAACACATGTAAAAAAATTTTTATTTAATTTATTAATGAAGGAACCAACAGGAGAGTCAAGCTCATTCAAAGAAGTATAGAAGAAAAAAACTATTTATAGTCAACGAAAGTTTGAATGCAAAAATAAGACTGCAAAGTTAGATACAAACTAGTTAATTTCCAGCAGGGCATATTGGAGAATAAATTTTTCATCAGGTATGAAATCTGTAAATAATAGCTATAATTATTATCTCTCTTGAAAAATATGCTTACAGAGTCTGCTTCTTGCCATTTTTACTTTGTCTAAGCTGAACCTAGGCAAAGGAAAGAAAGAAAATATCAATTTTGATATAGAATCCTATCCTTATTCCCACAAAAAGAAAAGGAAATTAGTTCAAATAATGTTAATATTGATTGGGATGTAGTAGACAGAGATCAAGTCATAGTTATTGTTCCTCATAGACTTGTTTCTGTTATTAACCGTGACTGAAATTATAGTACAGTAAGGAATAGATAAAGTGTTTATAAAACTTTGAACTCACCTAAAGAATGTGTGAGCTTTAGGAATACTTTACCAAAAGTTAAAACATTGTCATCTAAAATGAATCCTTTTAGTAATGTGATTATAAATACATACTTAAATGTGAGCATTGAAATCAGGACAGTTTCTGGTCACAAGATAGTCATCAGAAAACTCAGGGTGTAGAAAGGGAAACACACACACATATATATATATATATATATAGAAGAGAGAGAGAGAGAGAGAGAGAGAGAGATTTTAAATATATGTATTAATCCATTTGTTAACAAATATCATAGACTATAAAGAACAGAAATTAATTTTTCTCACAGTTCTAGAAGCTGGGAATTCCAAGATCAAGGTGCCAGCAGGTTCGCCTGTCTGGTGAGGGCTGCTCTTTGCCTCCAAGATGGCAGTTTATTGCTGCGTGCCCCAGAGGGCAGGAACACTATGTCCTCACGTGGAGTAAGGCAGAAAGGCAAGAAGGTTGAATGCCACGCGAAACCTCTTTTATAAGGGCACCAGTCATGCTCATGAGGGGAGGAACCCTCGTGACCGAACCGCCTCTCAAAGGCCCCATCTTTTTTTTTTTTTTTTTTGAGTTGGAGTCTCACTTTGCCGCCCAGACTGGA
This sequence comes from Cephalopachus bancanus, assembly GCA_027257055.1. Taxonomy (NCBI): domain Eukaryota; kingdom Metazoa; phylum Chordata; class Mammalia; order Primates; family Tarsiidae; genus Cephalopachus; species Cephalopachus bancanus. The sequence continues at coordinate 5,991,814 of JAPVLO010000009.1, read as the reverse complement.
GTGCAGTGGCCACTCCAGGCCACTGCAGCCTCGACCTGCTGGGCTCCGGCGATCCTTCAGCCTCAGCCTTCCGAGTAGCCGGAATTACAGGCGCATGCTACCACGCCCGGCTGATTTTTTGATTTATTGTAGAGATGAGGTCTCCCTGCCCAGGCGGGTCTTGAACCCGTGGGCTCAGGCAATCCACTCACCTCAGCCTCCCAAAGGCCCGGGATTACAGGCTGAGCCACCGAGCCCGGCTGGCCCCATCTTTTAATACCACCACATTGGACACTAAGTCTCAACACCTGAATTTTAGAGGGAACACATTCAAACCATAACAATATATATATTACATATATATAACAGTTTAATAAACATTCAAAATTTTTAATTTTCTGAATAAAACTCTGGTGCCTCCAGAAAATACCCATATCTTGAGTGAAAACAGTAGACTAAACTAACCAACCACTCTGTGGGGATGAAAATTTATAAAGCAGTAGTGTCCACTTGGAAGCAAGCGAGAGTTTCCAAAGATGTCAACACACACTTGAAGTGTTGGATCTGAGACTCAGAGAAGCCAGCAGAAAGTCGTGGAGCGCCAGGGCAGGTGATCTCAAGACTTTTAAAGCTATTGTGTCCTTTTAATCACATATATTTGACAATGCTGTCTTTACTGTGCTAAAATGAAATTTATAGATAGGATAATCTACCTACACATATAAGGCTCAGGCAATCCTCTCACCTTGACCTCCCAAAGTGCTGGGATTATAGGCATGAGTCACCGTGCCTGGCCCACACATTATTTTTAGTTTTGGTTTTAGTTTTTTGAGTCGAAGTCTCACTCTGTCGCCCAGACTGGAGTGCAGTGGCACGCTCACGGCCGTCCCAGCTTCAACCTGCTAGGCTCAGACAATCCTTCCACCTCAGTCCTCCAGGTAGCTGGGACTACAGGCATGCACCACCATGCCTGGCTAATTTTTTGATGTATTGTAGAGATGAGATCTCACCCAGTTGCCCAGGCTGGTCTTGAACCTGTGGGCTCAGCAACCCTCTTACCTGGGCCTCCCAAAGAGCTGAAGTTTTTTTTTTTTTTTTTTCGGAGTCTCACTCTGTCGCCCAGACTGGAGTGCAGTGGCCCGGCCACCGCAGCCTCGACCTGCTGGGCTCCAGCAATCCTTCCACCTCAGCCTTCCAAGTAGCTGGAACTACAGGCGCGCGCTACCACACCTGGCTAATTTTTTTTTATTTATTGTAGAGATGAGGTCTTGCCAAGTTGCCCAGGCGGGTCTCGAACCCTCGGGCTCAAGCAATCCACTCACCTCAGCCTCTCAAAGTGCTGGGATTACAGGCTGAGCCACTGAGCCCGGCTAAAGAGCTGAGTTTTATACGCATGAGACACCCCGCCTGGTCTACACACATAATGTAAACACATGTTATAAAGGAAAGCAAAAAGGAAAGTAATTTATATTACTTTAAAGGAAAGTAATACTAAGTGGTTCAATGCTTACATGCATAGACTCTTCAGAAGGAACGGAGCTGATGCTTACACCTGTATGTGGAATTAGCATGAACGAGACAACTTCAAATGCAGGCTGATCCTGATCAGTGCGTATTGATCACTCACAACTGCAAGTGTGTTGCCTTTAAGTGATGTGACTTTCCAGATAGTTAATGCATTTTCCAAATTCTGAAGTTAGAAATCAAACACAGTACAATTTTTCCTCTATTTATACAACAGTGAAATAGCAGAATAACTAAGATAACTAACTCCATTTTTGTTTAAGGGGCCCTTACCCATTTCTGCATGTGGGCTAGGATTATTTTATTTTATTTTATTTTATTGAGTTGGAGTCTCACTCAGTCGCCCAGACTGGAGTGCAGTGGCCGCTCCCGGCCACTGCAGCCTTGACCTGCTGGGCTCCGGCGATCCCTCCGCCTCAGCCTTCCAAGTAGCTGGAACTACAGGCACACGCTACCACGCCCAGCTAATTTTTTTTTATTTATTGTAGAGATGAGGTCTCGCCAAGTTGCCCGGGTGGGTCTCGAACCCGCAGGCTCAGGCAATTCACTCACCTCGGCCTCCCAAAGTGCGGGATTACAGGTTGAGCCACCAAGCCAGGCCAGGATAGGATAATTTCAGAGCACTGAGATGAAACACAAAAACAACAATCATGTAGTTTTTAAAAATTAACTCTGGAATTTAAGGGAAAGCATGTAAACAACTAATTATATTTTGCTGAAGACTTATAGGAACACTGTGATCTAACCAAGGCCAAAGAAGCTTCCCAGACTTCTCAGGCCCTTGCTGGAGCCAAGATATCTGCCCGTTACCAATAACCTCTTGATTCCAACCCCCCTCATCCATCTTCACTAAACAGAAAAAGAGCCTGAAATTTGTACTAACTAAAGATGGTTCTTTGAGACGCTGGTCCACCATCCTCTCAGTTTGTTGATTCTCCAGATTAAAGTCTCTTTCCTTGCTCCAACTCCTTGTCTCTGACTGTCACGCGGTGAGTAGAATGAGCTTGGACTAGGTTACATTTACATGGCTGTTGCATTCCCGGAAAATTGTTTTTTAAACTATGCACAACATATATTGAGTTTAGATATAGAATGGAATTTGGTTCTAGACTCAGATGATTATATACTGTCCCACCTCTATGGCTTTCTGGTGAGACATTTGAACACCAGCCTGGACACAGGCCGACTCTCCTATGTAGGCATCTAGTGCACTTTGATCCATCCTAAATGCCTATGACATTCTGTTCCATCCTAAATCCCTCTGACATCACTGTGACAAACAAAAATGCCTGCACATATTTCCAAAATGTTTCTTGGGACTGAGAGGGGTGTTATTCTATTAAAAACCACTGTGCAAGAGGAAGGACTAAATATTTATCGTGTGCTTAAGCATCTAAGGGTGTAAATGCCAATGTGTAGTTAACTAGCATAAAAAGCACAAACTTTCTGAAGACACAGGTGAGCACGGGGACCTCTTGTAATTCACTATCTCGGCTCTGGAGACAGAAAATATCCAGGAGTTTTGGAAAAGCCCAATGGATGTGGAGGTTTGGTGGTAAGGGTGTTTTGAAAGGAGATAGATCAAACATACATTCGGTTTAAGTTTTTATTTAACAAGGCAATAATAGACCAGGGGAAAATGTTTTGTTGTAATTTGAAGTCACCTTTGAAGTTATAAGTTCCAGTTTCTCTGACATTTTCTTTGTCAGTTTCTCAGAAAACCCAATCTCAGTTCTATCCAAATGAATTATTTTGGTTAACATTCATGTGCGGTTATTTTCACAAGTATACTTTAAATAACCGCTTGTGTAATTTTATTTAAAGCCCATCCCTTCCATTAGACTGAAGGGATTAGACACTATCCTCACCCATATTCCTTGTATTATCAGTGCCTAGTACATAGATGTATCCAATATATTTTTGTGGAATGAACATAAAATTATGAAAAAAGTACATAAAATAGCTATGTAAGTTGCAAGACATCGTATTTCTTTTTGGTTTTGGACAGCTTTTAAAATCTGCTTTTTTTTTTTTTTATGAGTTGGAGTCTCACCCTGTCATCCAGGCTAGAGTGCAGTGGCACACTCACGGCCACCCCAGAGTCAACCTGCTGGGCTCCAGCAATCCTTCTGCCTCTAAGCCTTCCAAGTAGCCAGAACTACAGGCTTGCACCACCATGCCCTGCTAATTTTTATTCATTGTAGAGATGAGGTCTTGCCAAGTTGCCCGGGCTGGTCTCAAACTCACGGGCTCACCAATTCATTTGCCTCGGCCTCTCAAAGTGCTGGGATTACAGGCTGAGACACTGAGCCTGGCCAAAATCTGCTATTTTTATTTTAAGGATACAAATAAAAGCAAAGGTAGACTTATGAGCCAGGCATGGTGGCACATGCTATACCACCCAGGAAAGAAGGAAGGAAGTCACTGAAGGAAGTGGAATCATGGACCTCTGTATGGAAGAGCTGATCTTTACACTGTCTTCCTTCAAAAGCGAATCCTATGGAAGAGAGTATTTCCTTTCATCCCAAATGACAGGAAAATGTCTGCATCTACAGATGTCCTATATCACGAGTGGTTTTCACATGTGTCACAAGTCCCATCAAGAGGTTTATAGGAAATTTGAAACTGCGAAAAGCAGAGTAATAGGTTACAGCAATTCACATCACAGTTCTAGACTGAGCTCCCAGAAGGCAGTCCCTATATCCACTTCATTTTTATATTCTCAGTTCTAGAACATTACAAAAACTACATGCACATCTGTGTCAGAGAGTAACTGGCATTTTCTGATATGAAGCAACAATTTTATAATGGAATTCAGCCCTCTCAAGTGAGACTTTTTTTTTTTTTGAGTAGGTGTCTCACTCTGTAGCACAGGCTGAAGTGCAGTGGCACGCTCACAATCACCACAGCCTCGACATGCTGGGTTCAGGCAATCCTCCCACTGCAGCCTTCCAAGTAGCTAGAACTACAGGTGTGTGCCACCATGCCTGGCTCATTTTTGTTTTATGTAGAGACGAGGTCTCGCTATGTTGCCCAAGCTGGTCTTGAACCCCTGGACTCAGGCAATCTCCTTGCCTCAGTTTCCCAAAGTGAGGCTTTCTGTGATGGTGGAAATGGCCGCATGTGGCTGTAGCACACTTGATATGTGGCTAGTGTGACTGAGGAACAGAATTTTAAATTTTATTTAATTTTAATTAAGTTAAATTGAAATAGCTACACATGGGTAGCACAGATTGTTGTATGAATTCAAATTCTTCCTCAAACCTCTGGAATAGTTCCAGGTAATCGGTGGTATGTAGACTGGCCAATAAAACACAGCTGGGCCAGAGTATAACAGGCAGAATCCGCTTTTGGTCTGAAAGTGACTATCACAATTTCCTCAAGTCTAGGAAATATAAAGCTGGAAGGATATATTTGAGATCATTATTTAAATTCATATTTAACTAATTAATTTCCACCACTTTGGAAAATAATTTTTAATATAGGCAGTGCAGTGCTCCAGCTCTTTTAGAATTTGTCTGTCAGGTTTTCCAGTTTTCATTGGAAACCCCCCTTAAAAATACAAACAAAAAATGAATGACAAATAGGCCGCATTTCAGATATTATGGGTCCACAGAAGAATAATCAACCAATCGTAAACCTGGAAAATATATTGATTCATAAGGATCTTACGTTGGACCATAGATTTTGAGAGAGATTAGGATGTCACAGTGTTTTTTCTACAACAGAACAGGTGGTATATAAAACGCTGAGAAGGAATTTTCTAGGTTTGGATGTTGCTATGGATTGAATTGTGTCCCCTCCAAATTTACATGTTGAAGCCCTAACCACCAATAGAAAGGGACTTAGGGAAATAATGAAGGTTAAACGAGTTCATAGGTGTGGGGCCCTAATCCGATAGGACTGCCATCCTCATCAGAGGAAGAGACACTGGCGAGTTCTCGCTCTACTCACAACAGGGGGCGGGACTTGGAAGGCCACAGCAAGAAGAGACCATCCACAAGCCAAGAAGAAAGGCATCACCAGGAAGCAAATAGGCTGGCACCTTGATTTGGGACTTCTGGCCTCCAGAACTGTTAGAAAAATTCACTTCTGTTGTTTATGCCACCGAGGTTGAGTATTTTGTTTCGGCAGGCCAAGTTGACTAACACAGATTAACCTTTTACGTTATTCAAGGACAGTTAAATTTTTTTTTTTTTTTTTTTTTTGAGTTGGAGTCTTATTCCGTCGCCCAGGCTGGAGTGCAGTGTCACGCTCACAGCCAACCCAGTGTCAACTCGCTGCACTCCGGCGATCCTTCGGCCTCAGCCTTCCAAGTAGCCGGAACTACAGGCACGTGCCACCATGCCCGACTAATTTTTGATTGATTGTAGAGACGAGGTCTCACCAAGTTGCCCGGGCTGGTCTGGAACCTACAGGCTCAGGCAATCCACCCGCCTCAGCCTCCCAAAGTGCTGGGATTACAGGCTGAGCCACTGAGCCTGGCCAAGTGCAGCTAAATTCTTACTTGTTAGATTTCTAGAACAAACTTTACACACTGATACTGAAAGTTCAATCTGGAATAAACCCTATTTAAAGCACAGGCATACATACATACATACACACACACACACATACATACACACACACATATACACACCTCTCAAAAAGGCTTTATTGTGGAAATTTTGGAAGTTGAAGAAAAGTGTGATATTATCCACAATTTTACTACCCAGAACCTCTATTGCTAATGATTTGGATATTACTTTTGGACTTTTCTTCTATATATTTGAGGTCATAGTATATACAATTTGCTTTTATTCACTTAAAACCTCCATTATTTGATGTAAAGATTATTTTTGTACTATTTCTGTTGTATCAGTTTGGGATGCCCCTTCCTTTTAGTTGTATTTGAGTGTTAATGGAAGATCAACTTCTCTGGAGTTTATGAAGCAGAAATGCTACGACAGCCTTTTGAACTGCCAGAGAGAGCTTTATTAAGTCAACAAAATGCTTTCTCAGCTTTGAGCTACTGTGCAGTGGGATTCAACACAGACATTCCACTTGTCTGGATTTTCCATTTTTCAGACTCATGTGAGTTAGAAAAACATGCAAGTTCTACCGTTTTCTTTTCATTGTTTTTCATTTATTCTTTTATTTATAGCCATGTATTTTCAACATGACAGAAGGTTTTTATGGAGCCAGTAGGACTTACAGAAGGTTTTAGAGGAAGCTGTTATAAAGTCTGTAATTTCCTTTAAAAGAATTCAGTGTAATTGGCATGATATTATATACATACCAATTAGTTGAAGACCTGTCCCCAGGCATGTGTTCCAGGGTGGTTGTCTAACACTGCATGAAAAAGGCCAGGATCCAGATGTCTTCTGTGAGCTTCCCTGCTATACCACTTCTTCCATCAACCAGGCTTTAGATGATTAGCACACTGGATGTCAAAAATGGGGATTTATTGCCAAATAAATCTGTATATTTATTATGTGTCTGTATATTTATTAGTGGTGGTAGATGTTAGAAACTGACTCTCATTGGTGAAAATAATATTCTCTCTCTATATGTGTGTAGACAGATTAATTTAGGGACACTCCCTAAATCAGTTCATAATCTATGGTATGGTGGGCTGCCCCAATGCTCCTAAGTGTGGACTGAATTTAGTGACTTGATTATAATGAGTAGAAAATGGCATAGTGATGAAATGTCACTTTCAAAATTAGGTTTGAGAAGACTGTCGCTATTCTTGTCCTCTCTCTCTCTCTTTCTCCCCCCCATCCCTTCCTCCTTCTCTCTCTCTCTCTCTCTCTCTCTCTCTGCCTCCATTCTCTCTTCCCTCCCTCTCTCTTCCCACTTTTCTCTTTCTTTTTCTGTCTCTTTTTCTTAGATTGCTCTTCCTAGAGAAAGCCAACTGCCAAACTGTGAGGCAACCCTGCAGAGAGGTCCATGTGGAGCGGGATTGAGGCATGCCAATAATCATGGTAGTGATCTTGGAAGCAGAACCAGTTAACTAAGCATTCCCAGATTTTGAAGTCACAGACACTGTGAGATTATAAATGATTATCAATCCAGACCTCTAAATCTTAGGGTGATTTGCTTCACAGTAATATATAACTACTTAAAAAGGATAAAACATGAGAAATGAAGATAAAGTACTCAGTGTCATACACACACATATATATATATTTGGCAAAAATCTAGCTAACTCTTCAGAGTGCCCGGTATGTGCTAAGCAGTGTTCTGTGTATTGTACATACAGCAATTCATTTAATCCTCACTTTAACACTGCTAAACTGCCATTTTACACATAAAGTAACTGCTATAGAGAGGTTAAGTCATTTGCCCAAAGAGAGAGTTTAGCAGAAGCTCTAGGCAATCTAGATCTTGAGTCCAGTGCTCTTCATTTTTTTTTTTTTTTTTTTTTGAGTTGGAGTCTTACTCCGTCATCCAGACTGGAGTACAGTGGAACATTCTGGCCACTGCAGCCTCGACCTGCTGGACTCCGGCAATCCTTCTGCCTCAGCCTTCTGAGTAGCTGGAACTACAGGCATATGCTACCATGCCCATCTAATTTTTGATTTATTGTAGAGATGAGGTCTTGCCAAGTTGCCCAGGTGGGTCTTGAACCTGTGGGCTCAGGCAATCCACTCATTCCTGCCTCCCAAAGCACTGGGATTACAGACTGAGCCACTGAGCCTGGCTGAGTCCCATGCTTTTAACCCCTGCTATATTCTCCTCTTAGAGTCCACTATGGAAAGTGGCTTGAATCAAGTTCTGTTAGAAGGCCATTATAGGTCAGAGTGGAGGGGTGCATGAGCAGAGACAAAAAGTTGAAAAAGCTCACTGAAGACTAAATTTGAATTCATTATACATAATCTATATAAATTAAATTACCCACACCATATGTCTTAGTCCATTGTCCACTGTTATAACAGAATACCACCAGCTATAAAGAAAAAAAAATTGATGGTTCTAGAGGCTGGACAGTCCAAGAGTGTGTCACTGGTATCTGATGAAGGTCATTCCCTGGTAGAAGGGTGGAAGGCAGAAGTCAGTGCACTAGACAAAGGAAGGATAGACGCAGAGCTTCTCAGGAGCCCATTCTCACAATAACGAACTCATTCCTATGATAGCTGCATTAATCCGTTCATGAGTTTATCTCCATTTCTCTACATCTCTACACCTCGACCTCTTTTTATGAATGAATCCATTCATGAGGGCATCAATCCACTCATGACCTAATCAGCTCTTAGAGATCTCACCTCACAATGTTGTTGCACTAAGGTTTAGTTTTCAACACATTCAAACTATGCCATTCTTCCCCTGACTCCTAAATTCATGTCTTTCTCATAATGCAAAATACATTCATTCCATTCCAACAGTCCCCAAAACCTTATCTCATTCCAGCAGAAACTAAAAATTCCAAAGTCCAGAGTCTCATCTAAACCAGATATGGGGGGCAACTTGAGGCACAATTCATCCCAAGGAAAATTCCTCCAGCTGTGAACCAGAGAAATCAAAACAAGCTATCTACTCCCAAAATACATTTGTAGAATAACTTCAGGTTAGGCATTCCAAAAGGGAAAAATAGGCAAGAAGAAAGGGGGTGACTGGTCCTAAGTAAGTCTAAAACCTTACAGGGAAAAAAATGTGAAGTCTTAAAGCTAAACTGGATGTGGTGGCATGTGCCTATAGTCTCAGCTACTCAGGAGGCTGTGGTGAAGGGATCATTTGAGACCAGGAGTTAGAGACTGTAAGGCACTGTGATCATAACTGTAAATAGCCACTGCTCTTCAGCCTGAGCAACAAAGTGACACTTTATTTATTTATTAATTCATTCATTCATTCACTCATTCATTCATTTTTTGAGTTAGAGTCTTACTCTGCCCAGACTGGAGTACAGTGGTATGCTCTCAGCCACCGCAGCCTCAACCTGCTGGGCTCCAGCAATCCTTCCACCTCAGCCTTCCAACTACAGGCTTGCGCTACCACGCCCAGCTAATTTTTTTGATTTATTGTAGAGACGAAGTCTCAACAATTTGCCCAGGATGGTCTCGAACCCATGGGCTCAGGCAATCCATTCGCCTTGGCCTCCCAAAGTGCTGGGATTACAGGCTGAGACACCAAGCCCGGTTGAAAATTACATTTTGACACATAAGCTTTGTGGGGGGCACATTTAAACCATAGCACCCTTTCCTCACTACAAACACTAGCAGTCTGTGAGGAAATCTGCTTATTTTGACAGGGAGGAACAGTTTTTCAAGGGAGGCGAAAAAGTCCAAGTCATAGATAAAATAGATATGACCATCAGTGCTCTTTTGTGATGCTGTCTATTTCAACATTTCCACCTCAATGAATTCACTCAAAAGGAATAAATTCATCAGCAGATTAGCTATATACACTTCCTCCAAGATAAACTAATCATATATTATTGCAAATTTTCACAAATACTGAAAATAATAGGCTATTTTGTTTTCTTTGTCTGCCTTTTCATAGTGACCTCCATGCATCTAGGTTTGGCGTTTAGAATTATGTGAAGAAAGAAGGTTCTTGGTGATCTCAGCAGAGCCTGATATACAGTACCCAGTTATGTCCCTGCAGATGACACCAAGAAATTCTCAGTGTCATTACTCTGAGCACTATCTGACCTGATCACTGAAGGAAATAAATCCCTACACCTTTGGCTGTTGCTGGTAAACGTCTTGCTGAGTGTCAGAAATTAAGCTTGGCACAGTTGTCCTAGGAATATATTATAGAGAGTGGATAAACAAATTGGAGGACAGAATTTAAAAAAAAAATTTTTTAAGACAGTGTCTCTTTCTGTCGCCCAGACTAGAGTGCAGTGGCACGATCGTAGCCCACTGTAGCCTCGAACACTTGGGCTCAAGTGATCCTCCCACCTCAGCCACCTGAGTAGCTGGGATTACAGACACACACCACCACACATAGCTAATTATTTTACTTTTTGGAGAGACGGGGTTCTCACTATGTTGCCAGGCTGGTCTCGAATTCCTGGCCTCAAGTGATTCTCCTACCTTGGTCTCTCAAAGTGCTGGGATTACAGGCGTGAGCCACCGTACCTGGTCAGCAGGAAAGAATTGTAATGAAGTACTGCTATACCCCCGCTATAACCTACACTGTACTGGAATATAGCAGCCCTCCCTTATAACAGCTTCATAGAGGGCTGCTGATCTCTAGATATTCAGGACTAGAAGTTCTTCTCTGACAAACTTCTGCTCTTCCATGACAATGACAAAGCCAGCCTGCGGATTTCCGTATGTAGAGAATGCCTAGATTTTACATAGGGTGCTTGATTTATTATTCAATTCTGTGTGCCAGTTACTCTGTGAGTAGTTTTATGGGGGAAAAGTCATGGTAAATAAGTGATTCATTTTGTATACCATAAAAACAATAAAGCAAAGACAATACTTGTGTAACATTAATTCTTACCTGCCAGGAAGAAAAATAAAAATATGCTTGTCTTGCAAACTAGATAAGGCTCTAGTTCGAGTATTTTCATGATTGCACATTTGGGAGGAATGAAATGCTTCTTCCATTTAAAAAATATTGCTATATATTCTATTTGGTATTCTAGTATATAATACAGGCACAAGAACCACTCAGGGATCATTCTCAAAAGCACATTCAAGACAGATGTATAAACAGTGCAACTAAATCAGAGAACTCAGTTGCTAGATGCCGTGTGAGACCTCTTCTTGGAGAAAGACCATCAATTGTGGAACTGTGAGCTTATGGTATTAGAGCACACTCACACAGGCACTTGGTCCTTGGCCATACCCTTGGTTTCTCTCTCTCTCTCTCTCTCTCTCTCTCTCTCTCTCTCTCTCTCTCTCTCTCTCAAGTAGGAATCTCATTCTGTCACCCAGGCTGGAGTGCAGTGGCATGCTCACGGCCACCGCAGCTTGACCTGCCGGGCTCAGGTGATCCTTCTGCTTCAGCCTTCCAAGTAGTTAGAACCACAGGTGTGTGCCACCACGCCTGGCTAATTTTTCTTTATTGTAGAGATAGGTCTTACCAAGTTGTCCAGGCTGGTCTCGAACCCCTGGGCTCAGGCAATCCTCTCGCCTCAGCTTCCCAAAGTGCTGGAATTACAAGCATGAGCCACTGTGCCTGACCCCATTATATCCCAAATTCTGTATTCCACTCTTTGACCGCTGTCTGCTAACTTTCCAGCTCCAGCTCATTCCTTCTAGTCCCAACTTCACCAGTCTTCGATCTTATTAGGCTCTTTAATCCACTGACTGCATTGTTGCTCTGTCTCCACACAGTGTTGATATTTTCTCCCTACCTAGCTTAAATCCCATGGCCATCAGTAGAGTCACCACTTTGCAAACACTCTGCTCTACTAAGTCCCTCCTACTTCTCACATCACACTTACTTGGCTACATTACCATCCTGGTTAACTCCAAATTCACACCTACTCTGTGCCAGCACCCTTGTGGCTCACAGCCATGCCATCACACTAGCTGGTCTCCCATTGAATTTGGGACCATAAATTCATGCCATCTTTAATGCTGTCCAGCAATCATAGTGTTTCTCTAATTAATTCTCTCTTTCACATTTTCTCCTAGACTATTTCATACTTTCCCTTCTCCCTCAAACTTCTAACACCTCCTCTCTGTGGCTTTGCTGAGTTTATTGAAGCAACCAGAAGAAATCATCTCAGCACTTTGGGAGGCCAAGGCAGGAGGATTGCTTGAGCCTAGGAGTTTGAGACCAGCCTGGGCAACATAGAGAGACCTCATCCCTACAAAAATATTTTAAAAATTAGCCAGGCCTGGTGGTGGGTGCCTGTAGTCCTAGCTATTTGGGAGGCTGAGGTGAGAGGATCATCTGAGCCCAGGAGGGATTGTGCCATTGCATTCCAACCTGGGCAACAAAGTAAAATCCCAACACATGCACACATCACACACACACACACACACACACACACACACACACACACACACAAGAAATCATCCACCTTTCCTTCCCCTGCACCTACCTCTCTTCATCTGTGCCCACACTCTGTCCGTCCCTCTTCCTGTGACCTGTCTCTTCTGCTGTTAATGAAATCCAAGCCCACGTGGAGTCACACTCATAGTCATAGACACCTACTCAAGGGCAGGTTCTGCCATTCTCATTTCCCTCTGCTGCATCCTCAGTGTTGCCCACCACGTTGGATCATTTACATAAACATGCAAGCATGCCGTTATTTCTCCCGACTAAAACAAACAAGCAAACTCTCCCTTAACTCCACTCATCCCTCTGCTAGTGTTCATTCTTTCTTTCCTTTTTTCCCCTTTCTTTTTTCTTGTTTTTGTTTTTGAGTCTGAGTTTTACTCTGCTGCCCAGTCTAGAGTACAGTGGCACGCTCAGGGCCACCATGGCCTCAACCTGCTGGGCTCAGGCAATCCTTCCACCTCAGCCTTCCAAGTAGCTGGAACTAGATGTGCACGCCATCATGCTTGGTTACTTTTTTGATTTATTGTAGAAATGAGGTCATGCTAAGTTGCCCAGGCTGGTCTCGAATCCCTGGACTCAGGCAATCCTCTCATCTCTGCCTTCCAAAGTGCTGGGATTACAGGCGTGAGCCACGGCACCTGGCTCTTCCCTTCCTTTCACAGCAAACTCTTAAAAATCAGTTTCCAGACTCACAGTCTCCAATTCCTCTCCTCCCATTCACTTGTGAACATATTAGAATGAACTTGCTCTCATCAAGCTTACCAGTTACCTCCTCCTTTACTGCTAATCCAAGGTCATTTCAAGGTCCTCAGGTGTCCTATCAGCAACCGATTACTTTCCTATTCTGAAAACACTCTCTCCATGTGGCTTCCAGGACGCCATGCTCACCTGACAGTCCACCTACCTTTCTGTGTTCCTTTTCAGTCTCTTTTGTGGGTTCTCCTCATCTCATCACCCAGCTGACAAATGTTGCCAGGCTGTAGGGCTCAGACCTCGGGCTTCTCTTTTTATGTGCCTTCACTCCCCGGTAGTCTCAGGAGGTCCCACCACTTGATGTGCCACCCTGGTGCTGAGGACCCCCAAGTTTTTGTCTCTAACCCGAAGCTCCCTTGAAGCTAGAACATATGTCTGATTGCCTCTTTGACACTTCCACTTTTTTCTGACTTTGTACAAATGCATTTTTTTTTTTGAGTTGGAGTCTCACTCTGTCACACAGACTGGAGTGTAGTGGCGGCTCCCAGCTACCGTAGCCTTGGCCTGCTACGGTGATCACCTCCGGTGATCCTTCCGCCTCAGTCTTCCAAGTAGCTAGAACTACAGGTGTGCCCTACCACACCTGGCTAAATTTTTTGATTTATTGTAGAAATGAGGTCTCACCAAGTTGCCCAGGATGGGTCTCGAACCCGCGGGCTCAGGCAATCCACTCACCTCAGCCTCCCAAGGTGCAGGATTACAGGCTGAGCCACCGAGCCTGGTTTACAAAAGCATTTCATGTGGAAGATTAATAGATAAAATAGGACCAAAAAAAGAACTATTCTGGGGGGGTTGGGGAGATTTTGTCACAGGGCATGACATTTTAGTTAGGAGAAATAAGTTCAAGAGATTTGTTGTACATCATGGTAACTATAGCTAGCAATACATTATATACTTTAAAATTGCTGAGAGAGTAGATTTTAAGTGTTCCCACCACAAAAAATGATAAGCATATGAAGTAATGCATATGTTAAATAACTTGGTCATTCCACAATGTGTACATAAATGCCTGTTGCATACCATAAATGTATAAAATCTTACTTGCCAAAAATAGAAATAGAAATAAATTTAAGAAACTATTCTGGGTGAATTAGGGTGAAAAACCACCCTGACTTTCCAACTATTTGCATATTTAATAGCATCTCAAATTCAACATTCTGAAACCAAGCTCCTGGAATTCCCCTCTCCCTGGAAGCCAGCTCAACCAATGGCAGTCACATTCCTACAGTTGCTCAGGTAGAATTTTTTTTTTTTTGAGTTGGAGTCTCACTCTGTCACCCAGGCTGGAGTGCAGGAGGCATGTTCCCGGCCACTGTAACCTCGACCTGCTGGGTTCAGGTGATCCTTCTGCCTCAGTCTTCCAAGTCGCTGGAACTACAGGCGAGTGCCACCATGCCCGGCTAATTTTTTGATTTATTGTAAAGATGAGGTCTTGCCAAGTTGTCCGGACTGGTCTCAAACCCATGGGCTTAGGGTTTCTCCTCTCACCTCAGCCTCCCAAAGTGCTGGGATTATAGGCATGAGTCACAGCGCCCAGCCCAGGTCAAAATTTTGAAGTCATTCTTTGTTCTTTGATTCCGCTCACACCCACCTTTGGTCTGCCAGCATATCCTGTTTCATCCAACAGTCTATATCTAGCTATCATCTACCTAAGCCTTCTTGTTATCCTTTCTTCTCTGGGATTATTGCTGTCAATGTCTAACAAGCGTCACTTTCTGCCCTTGACTCCCTTCAGTTATTCATTTATTCAGACCACGTCTCTGCTTTGCAAAGTCTTTCAGTGGTTTCCCATGTATCTCAGAGCAAAAAGCCAATGTCCTCCTAGAACCCTGAGATCCTGTGTAATTTGCTCTTCCTCGTTAGTGCTCTGCCCTCATTTCCTACTGCTCTTCCCTGCAGGCGCGTCACTCCAACCATACTGATCTTGTGGTTTTTTTGCATATGTCAGGCACATTTGCATCTCAAGTACTTCTGCCTGGGTGTATTTTCTCAGATATCCTGGGTATATTTGCTCAGATACCTGCTGCCTAATGCCTTCACTTCCTTGGGATTTTATTCAAATATACCCTTCCTTGGCTACTTCATCTACAACTGCAACCCTTCCTCCAAACTCAATCTTTATATTTCCTTCCATCCTTCCTTCCTTCCTTCCTTCCTTCCTTCCTCTTTCCCTCCCTCCCTTCCTTCCTCTTTCGAGTCAGAGTCTCACTGTCACCCGGGCTAGAGTGCAGTGGCATGCTCACAGCCACCACAGCCTCAACCTGCTGGGCTCAGATAATCCTTTCACCTCAGTCTTCCAAGTAGCTGGACCCATAGGCGCACACCATCACGCCCAACTAATTTTTTAATTTAGTAGAGACGAGGTCTTGCCAAGTTGCCCAGGCTGGTCTCAAACCCCTGGGCTCAGGCAATCCTCTTGCCTCCACCTCTCAAAGTGCTAGGATTTTGTGAGACATGAGCCACCATCCTTGGCTTTGTTGTTTTTGTTTTAGCATTTATCAGTCCTTTAACATACTTATTTTTGGCCTATTATGTTAATTTTCTGTTTCCGCCTGTCAGAAGTAAGCTCTATGAGAGCAGAAAATGTATCTATTGTGTTCACCATGTATCCCCAGCACTAGAACATGTCTGATACCCACCATGTATTCAATATTTGTTGAATGAATGAATTATAATGAGGATGAACACAATTAAAATATACAGATTGGGGGCACACCTCATCAACAAGGGTACCTACACTTGTATACCTAACCCTGAATTGTACCCTACATCCTTAAAATAAAAAATTAAATTAAAAAAGAAAATATACAGATTGACAGCACAAACATACACAACGGTGCTTACTTTTATACAAATTGCTAAGAATAGATATCATTTTATCCTCATTTTCCCCACATTATCAAATGTAGAGTTCTGCACCAGTTAAAATGCTAGAATTGTGAACTGCTACCAAAATATGATTTTTGTAACTTAAAGAGATTACTACAGTGATATTTTAAAATTATGATACAAAATATTATTCTTTTGACACACTTATTTGAACCCATGAAAGTAATCACAAAACTGACTATGAGATAAATAAACCATGGGTTCGTTTATTAAAGATTGTGGGGGAGGGGAGTCACTGAATTTCAACTAGTTACCAGCAGAGGGTGCTACTTATCTATGTTTTTCACACATTAGAAGGTATTCTTTTGCTGAACTGAAGGGCAGCTTTCAATACTGTAAATGATAATTGTCTTATAAATCTGCATTATGTGATAGTGAAACAGCCACAAAAACATAACTTGAGTTTTAAAGATCTATTATTTTTATTTTCTGTATTTGTGTATTTCAATAGGTGACCCTATACATAAATATGATACAAAAAAATACAGAAATACTTATATCTCTTTTCTACCCCATTCTCTAGTTCTCCACTCTCCCCTCCCAAGGCTTCATTGTCTCCAGTTTCTTTCGTATTTATGTATGTGTGTTTTGTTTTGTGTGTGCTTTTCAAAATCAGACATGGTGTAAGCACTGTCCTTCAGCTTAGAGTTGATTTATAACTTAACTGCATAATTTTGAGACTCCAAAATTTATAGAACCTCGTTCTTCTAAACAGCTATAGCTTATGTAATTTATGTAACCAATCCTCTATTAAAAGATACTAAGATTTAACAAGAATATTTTGCCATTCCAAACAGTACTATAACTATTTACATAGTTATCTTTATAAATATGTGCCAGGCCGGGCTCAGTGGCTCAGCCTGTAATCGCGTGCCTTTGGGAGGCTGAGGTGAGTGGATTGCCCGAGCCCGCGGGTTCGAGACCCGCCTGGGCAGCGAGACCTCATCTCCACAATAAATCAAAAAATCAGCCGGGCGTGGTATCGCGCGCCTGTAGTTCCAGCTACTTGGAAGGCTGAGGCGGAAGGATCGCCGGAGCCCAGCAGGTCGAGGCTGCGGTGGCCGGGAGCGGCCACTGCACTCCAGTCTGGGTGACAGAGTGAGACTCCAACTCAAAAAAAATAAATAAATAAATAAATATGTGCCAAATTACTGTAGGGTAACTTCCTAGACAACACAGTGTACCCATCTAAAAATAATGAAAGTGGAATTCCTTCTCTCTATTCACCAAAATAAATCAAAATGTATTGTATCATAAAGACATGGAGAATATTTTTATGGTTCTGGAGCCAGGAAGGCCTTTCTAGGGCTACACAAACTCAGAAGACACTTTAAAAAAGACTGAATTCTGACTATGTTACAAAAATAAAATCCATGTGGCAAGAAACACCATAAACAAAAGATACAAGTGACACATAGTAAAAAATGCATTTGTAACACATATTACAAAGAACAAAATCCCGTAATATTTAAAGGGCTTTTGTAAATTGATAAAATCAAGCCCCTAATGAAAAATGACTAATAAATATAACAAAAAGAACATAGAAATGGAAGTTACAAATGGCTTTATACACACGAAACCATATTCACAACGAGAGAAATGCAAGTTAAAATGATAAGATGCCCTGTTTCACCTATCAGATTGGCAAAGATGAATACATTGTGTTGCTGAGGGTGTGGGGAAACAAGGTCCACAGATTGTTGGTGAGACTGTAAATTGGTACAACCTCCATGGAAACCAATTTGGCAACAGCTATCAACATTTTAAAATAAAAATTCGTAGATTTTTTTTTCTCTTTTAGTCAAATCTCTTTATTTGAATTATCTGCATGTTCTTACCCAGAAGGAAATCTACATCGAATTTAAAAATAAAGGCAAACTATTAAAAATTGAAGGGAGATGTTATGCTCTTTATGTAATGTGGCTAAGAACCATGGAAATTAACACGACAACTTAAAGAATCTCTGAGTGGATATTAGTCAAGGTCCTTTCCGAAATTGATGGTCCTTTTTTTTTTTAAAGGTAGGCTGCAAAGAATGTAATTTCTGAAGGTTTAGGCAGGGTTAAGGGAAACGACAAGGGGTGGTGAGCTTGGGAATGATTTTAGGAAGCAGTTACCATCCTGGGCAAGGGTGAGAGAGGGAACAGTAACAGAACCAAGTGAGGACTATCACTTCAGGAGAAGAGCACCTGACAGGAGCTGTGCAAAAAACGTGAGCCATTGTCAGACGGAGGCCTGGAGGGTGGGGGTGCCAGGATAAAAAATGCCCAGCTATCTTCTGCTGGTGCTTCCCACAGGCCAAATTCAATGGAAAATTAGAGGGCAAGGGAGCCAGACTGACACAGTATAGCGGGCCGTCTCCTGGACACAGAGACGGGTAGATCTTTCTCTATGTCCACAGTGTGGATCTGGAAGGGCAATGGATGATTTTTGTTCAAGATGATATGAATGAAAGGGGACCCCAAAAAAGAGGGTGGGCCCCTTGTACTATAGTCTTTCCTGGCTTGGTAAGCATTCTAGGAACCCATTGGCATCAGTGTACCAGCCGTGAGAGGCTGTGCGATTTTTTTTTGGAGATTCTTTCAAGGCACTTGCCCATTTCATGATAGGTGACTTACATGAACAACCTGCCCACACCATGCTGCGTGTTCAGCAATTTTTGACCAAAAATAACCTGTCCCCCATGCCCACCTTCCCTATTTGCCCAATCTCGCCCCAAGTGACTTTTTTTTGTTTCCCCAGATGAAGAAAGTCCTCAAAGGGAAATGTTTTGCTGATGTGGAAGAGGTGAAACCAAAAACAGCAGAAGCACTAAAAGGCCTCAAAAGTGGCAAGCTCAAAAATTCTTCTGAGCCGTGGAAAAAGCGTCCGATAGGTGTATTGCATCAAATGGAGAGTACTTTGAACTGAAGTTTAAACATGAAAAAATAAATACACAATATTTTGTAAACAAATTCCGGTTCTTTTGACTGCCCCCCCCCATATCTTGGTAATATATTCAGAGACTTGCTTCATTCCCACCACCTTCCAAAAAAATTATTACCAATTTTTCTTTCAAAGTACTCACTTCTGCATTATTTCTTTTCAGAATGGAACCCATACACTACCAAAATTTCCAATTTCATTCTTCTAGGATAGCATCTTTATGAAAATTGGCTTTCTGAAGACACTGAATTTGCTAATTAAAGTTTAATTTTTTTTTTGAGTTGGAGTCTCACTGTGTCGCCCAGACTGGAGTGCAGTGGCACACTCCAGGCCACCACAGCCTCGACCTGCTGAGCTCCAGCGATCCTTCTGCCTCAGCCTTCTAAGTAGCTGGAACTACAGGTGTGCGCTACCATGCCCGGCTAATTTTTGATTTATTGTAGAGACTAGGTCTCACCAAGTTGCCCGGGTGGATCTCAAACCTGCTGGTTCAGGCAATCCATTTACCTCGGCCTCCCAAAGTGCTGGGATTACAGGCTGAGCCACCGAGCCTGGCAAAGTTTAATTTTTAAAAAGACAATTTGCAGACAAATACACCTAAAATATAAGCACACTAAAAAGTTCATTATAAGAAATAGTGCACTTTACATAGAGTGGATATTTAAAAAAAAACAACTTATGTTTGACCATGTGTATACTGGAGGAGAGGAACTCCACTCTCTGGTTTTCTTTCTTTCCTTCCTTCCTTTCTGCCAGTAGTGCCTCTCAGCTGTACACCTCCCACCCATTTAAATCTGGTTAGGCAGAATGACTTCCTTGCATCAACCAGTAATCATAGCAATCCACTGGCTAGATAATTTAGCAACACTGAAGACTGCATTCGAGAGAAAGGGGTATATATAATTTAGGTAGATTTTTTTAAACCTATTTATATGATAAGATTTAATTTCCTTGAAATGTTTTGAAGCCTGGAATTGGCATTGCTTACAGGTCTCTAATAAGTTGCTTTCAGGTTACTTGGCAAGTAAACACTAAACAACTATCCGGAACATGAATCTCCATCTTCAGATACACTCTTTCCTGTGTTTGCAAACTGTCTGATAAAGATTGGAAAAGCTGCTGCATAAGAGACAGCAAGTTTCTGGCTGTCTTTGAGGCTGGTACAGGAGTCACCAGCATATGCTGTTCCGTGGCTGCCTTGTCCCTTGTTTCTAGTGAGCAGAGAGTCCGGCATTGTGGGTGTTCTACTAGGACAGTCATGAGGCAAAGATTACGTACATAATGCAATAACATGCTAATGCAGTTCATCACAGATCCATTGAAATTTACCGTTCAGGCTTTTCCTTTCACTGCTCTGAAAAACATCAGATATGATATACTCATTTGAAGCAGGATGTAAGAGTAATAATTTGTCAGACAGGCGATATGGTCTAGTGGATTCAGAATTTGAATATTTTTTTTGGCTCTGCAACTGGTTTCCTTTATGACTAGGAGGGAAATCTCTCTGGGTGTTGCTAGTTTCGGTATCTGTGGATTGATAAGCAGATCAGAAGCATGGCTGTTAGAACAGTTCGTTTCCTGGGAAATTAAACAGTGCACGTCTAATGAGAGGAATGGGTTAACTGGACATTTCTTTCTCAACATTATTTGGTGCTTTAAGAAGACACCTAATATTACAATAAATGAAAGGAGTTGCATAACACCATTACTGAGTGCCCAGAATGTGTCAGCAAGGTTCTGAGGACTGCATATGTATTATCTCATTTAATCCCCACGGCACACACGGGAGGTCATTGTGTTATTTCATTGCAATTTTACAGCTGAAGAGATTGAGGCACAGAGAATTAAGTAATTCGTCCAGGGTTACAAAGCCACCAAGCTGCAGAGCTGGGATTTGAACTCAGGCTATTTAAAGACCCAAGCCCCAACTCAACTACCTCGCTACCCTTCTCTACTTACCTGGTGATAGAAATGTGACCACAAGAATCAGAGCATATATTTAAAAAACTAGATCTTCCAAAAATAGATTTTCAGAGCACCCTAGGTGGAGCAAGGGAGAGAGAAAGTGGGGAGGGGGGCTGGAAATCATCTGCGCTAAAGTCTGTGTAGCATAGGAGTAGAGGCCTTAAGTGGTCTAGCCAGAGAAGCCCTGAAGGTATTATGCAAAACTGCTGTTCTGGTTAGGAGGCTTCAGGTTGTGTGTTTAGAACCTGATCCTGGTTTGTCCTTTTGTTTGTTTTACGGTAGGTTTTGTTTTGTTCTGTTTTTAAGATCTCTGTCCCAGCAGAACATTAGTTACTTGTATGGAAAATGGCCTTGTAGATTTCATTCATTGCTGAGTCTGTCTATCCCAACAGACTTTTTTTTCACTGCTCCACAACCGCCCACGTGTTTCCCTGGTTGGTGAGACTGCTTACCCAGTGATGCCTAACCAACAAGCTTGGGCTCCCCACTATGCTTTTCCTCCAGCTCTCCCAAACGCAACTTTGCCCACCCCCAGCTATCCAAAACGCTTTATTATTATTATAATTATTACTACTACTATTATTTAGAGACAGGGTCTTACTTTGTAACCCAGGTTGGAGTGTAGTGGCGTGATCATAGATTCAAAGTCCTGGGCTCAAGTGATCCTCCTGCCTAAGTCTCCTGAGTAATTGGGACTACAAGCTCATACCACCAAAGTTGGCTAATTTTTAATTTTTTGTAGAGATGGGGGTCTTGCTATGTTGCCCAGGCTGGTCTCAAATTCCTGGCCTCAAGTGATTCTCCCACTTGGCTTCCCAAAGTGCTGGGATTACAGCTGGGAGCAACCACACCTGACAAAATGCTTTGTTATTTAAAGCCAAGCTATGTTCCACCTCCTTTATAAACATTTCTCAAATTTCACATTGAACCCACATTGATCTTACCCAATCCTGACCTCCCATGGAGCTTAATTTATGTACCACTCATATATTTTCTTGCCAGATATGGTCCCATGAAAGGCAGGAATAATGTTATTCATGTTTTAAAAACTATATAACACTTGTAAAACTTTAATTTAAAAAAAAGGCCTTTTCTTCATCCTGATTAGAGAGAGTACATTTGGGGTGAGCTTTATTTTGATATGACTGTGCTGAGGTGTGTGCCAAGATGGCGTCTACATACCCAAAGCTGCTATCCTCCTTCCTGAGGGTCTTCCTCCCATAGTTGCTCTCATTATCTTAGCTCAAACCCAAGCAGGTGCAGCTGATCAGCAGCCTCCTCCTTCTCCAGCTTTTGTCTTTCACCTCAGCCCAAGGAACCCAGTAGAAATTAGCTCCACCCACATCATCTGACCTCTAGGCCCCTGCTCTCTTTTCCTGGTTTTCAGATGGTTCTTGGAGTCCCGGTAAAGTCAAGTGAAAATAAGGTGGTAAGTTTTCCCCAAGTAAATAGTTCAGCTTTAATCTCAGATGTGAGCTGCCATGTTGTCCCTGAGCCTCAAAATGCTTTCAGCAAATGAGATAAATCTCCAGTCAGTCTATACTGGGGGTTCAACAGAGTTAACCGAACACTTGAAACAAATCTAGAAGAAAAACACTGAAAAAATAGGTAGCTGAGAGTGATGAAGCTAGACTTCCCAGAAGTCTTGCTGTCACCACAGGCACATCTCAAGTTGTTTTCAAAGGGGCTTTTGGATGCTTAAAGTCCTTTGTGGTCGCTTTCAGACAGTCATTTGGAGCCTGTGTGAGTGAAAGTGGTGATGGAGTTTAGTAGCCTGTTAGAATGTGATAGCACCTGAATTCTTGGAGTTATAGATTTATTATAGGTCTTTTGGTCTCTGAAAAGAAAACCACACTTCACATAATAAGTGAAAAAGAAGAACAGTTTTCAGAAGCATATGTGTCACTCTGCTATTTCAGGAGTTGTTCCAATCAGAGATGTTTATAACAAGCTTGGTGTGACCCAGCCAAGAAGCTTAATATAACAAGGTTAAATGGACTGTGGGAGTACAGGGTTCTAGGCTACACCAGCTTGCATTTATTAATAATCAGTTGCAGATGACAGACTCACTGAACGTTTACTAAATCTGGCACTTGGGGTTTGCAAATCATTTTGATTAACGCTGCAATCATCTGTCCTTGAAAGGGAAGGAAAAAGTGTGTTACTATTTTATCACATAAAATACTAGTCACAAGAGACTGAAAATGGTTTTATCTGGCAAATATAAAATTCACTGGTTAAGTAGAAAACCATTCTCTGCCCTCCCACCAAGCTTGCTAAAGATGGGTTTCCTGGGGACGTCTCAGTGAACAGATGTTTCTTCTTAAGTTTTGATGAAGAGTTTAGTGGCATCTAATCATTAGTGAAGGGCTGTTTTGGCAAAAAGAATCATTTGCTTACCTATCATCTGTCTATCTACATACTTTTAAAAATGTTTTACATACATTCATTAAGGGTTTTGCATTAATTAAACTACCAAGTGGATCTCACTTCGTTGAGTCATGAAAAATTTGGCTTTCAAAATCAAATAGTGAATGATTTTTAAAATCAGCTTACCTGATGTAAAGTTTGAAAGTTCAACGTTCAAGAAGTAATTTTTTTTATTTATTTTTTTGAGTTGGAGTCTCACTCTTGTCACCCAGGCTGGAGTGCAGTGGCAAGCTCACGGCCACTGCAGCCTTGACCTGTTGGGCTTAGGTGATCCTTCTGCCTCAGCCTTTCAAGTAGCTGGAACTACAGATGCACACCACTACGCCTGTCTAGTTTTTGTGATTTATTGTAGAGATGAGGTCTCACCAAGCAGCCCAGGCTGGTCTCAAACTCCTGAACTCTTGCTTCGGCCTCCCAAAGTGCTGGGATTGCAGGCTGAGCCACCATGCCTGGCCAAGAAGTAATATTTAAAGAGAGAAAACTAATTAGGGTAAAGAAAGATAACTACATTGTCAACATAATCTTTTTTGAGAGAGTTTGATCCAGAAGACATTCTAAAGAGCCTTTTCAATCACCCTGAAATCTGCCAACTTTTTCAAGGGTGCTAGTTTTGTATCCCTGTATAAATCCTGTGCCTTTCTTTGCAATGAAATTCAACTATTTCTTAGCAATTGAAGAATAGGGATATTGACACACACAATTTATGTCATTTTTTTAATCTACAAATTCCTAAAGGATATGAACTATTGTCTCCATTGCACATGCATGGCAGATTTACTCTAACCCATTGAAAACTCCCTTAGGAAGTCAGAACAAATGTAGATTTTTGTAAGTCTCAAAGACTGCAAATATCCTAGAGATTAACTCTGCAGTTACATCAGTGGGGAATATGAAATACGTAACTAATGACCTAATTTTAGGTAAGAAAAAAATACTTGTTTTACAGATGTTGACATACATCAGAGACTTTTAATTATTGCTTTATAGTTTGGGATCAGGCATATGGCTGAAATGTTGGTTTAAGAGCTTTTACTATAGACAACAAGACAACTGAGGCAATAATAATAATGGGACTCAGGCTGTATAAACAAGAACAATGAAGCATAGTTGTTCAGTCAATAGGAAGGATAAAAAACAAGATTTGTGAAATAAGTGGTATAGATAATCTCTGGTGTAATTTTTTACTTTATATTTAGGTCACATGAATTCAGATGGAAGTTCCTATAAAAAGTTATAGTCCACTTTTTAATTTTCTGTTTATAATCCTGGACTTAGCAAACAGTATATATAGCATTACATACAATACATGACACATAAGAGATGCCCCTGATGTTTTCACTGTCCTCACTCCCAAACTGGGATAATCTGCTATTATAGGTTGTCATAGCTCCTGGCTATGTAATTGTTTGGGGACTAGGGTTGCCAGATTTAGCTAATAATAATACAAGACACCTAGTGAAATTTGAATTTCAAATAAACAACAAATAAGTTTTGAGTGTAAGTATGTGCCATGCAACATTTGGGCCATACTTACATTAAAAAATTAGTCATTGCTTATCTGAAATTAAAATTGTATTGGGAATCCTGGAATTAATCTGGCAGCTCTAGTGGTTTACTTGTTCACTTCTGTGTCTTCCATAGACTGCAAGTTTTAGGGGAGCAGAAACTGTTTTGCTCATTATTGTGTTCCCAGTATCTGCACAGGGCTTAGCACTTAGTAGGTATTTAATAAATATGTGTTGACAGCCTAAAGGAGTGGCTATTACAAGTATTTTAATTGGAAATATGCAAAATGCAACTGAGGTTCATAGAACTTAAAAACTAGAGAATCAGTCCTTGCTTTTGAGATTTCTACAAGTGTACCGTCTTTTTTTTTTTTTTTTTTCCCTAGGCTGGTCTTGAACTCCAGAGTTCAAGCAATCCTTTCATCTCAGCTTCCTAAAGTGCTGGATTACAGGCATGAGCCACTGCACCTGGCCCAAGTTTACCATGTTTATATAATAAATATTCAATCAGCTAAGACAGAGAAATAAAGGGGAAATTCCTTTCAAAAGGGACACTCGAAGCAACTGATTCTCCTAGTAAAATTCCCTTTTGGTTTAAATTTTTCACTTAATGATTTTTCAAAGGCAATTAGACTTGTTCTTTTAAGTATTCTGGCAGACCTCAGCTAAGCTTTTCTATCAGAATCTAAAACTAAAAAAGAGGTTAAGAGGTTTAGAAAGAAGAAAGAGCCAGGAGATATTTCCAAGCTATATATGGAGAAAGTAGCAGAAATTTCGAAATCTTTATCACTCTTTCTTATTTACTGAACTCCCACAAATGTTCTGCTCTATATTAGAAAAAGCAAAACAAGTTAATCTTGTGAAGCTTTGTTAGCTCGTGAAAAGCCAGTGTCTTAAGTATACTCTTTATAAGGTTTAACTTACCAATTGCCAGGCAGGACTCACTTAGGTGAGTCATGAAAGTTTAGAAAACAGATGGTCGAAGGAGGAAAATGCCTTGGAAAAAGCAAATAGAAATGCACATCTTATATGCTAGGAACATTCATCTGGATTGGTTACAAATGCCTTCCCAGTGAGGTCTTTCATGTGGCTTGAACGGCATACCATGTCATTGTTCAGCAGCATGGGTAGACAGGGCTTGGGAGTCTGAGGTTCTAGGGCCTCTTTTAGCCTCAAGCCCAGCCATTGCCTCAGTTCTGTGGTTCTAGAGGGGAGAAATTGCTCACACTGAGAACACTGACAGATACTTAACCAGTCTTTTATAAGGCTCTTTGCCTGACGAGGGTAAGTCCTATGTGTTCCTGCTAAGTCACTTCCACAGTCAACCGCAGATGTGAAATGTGTTGAGTTCACAGGTTCACTGCTGCCTCACTCTTCCCACTGGTGTAATTAAGCTGCTTCTGTTGGTTCAAGGGCTTCAGGGAGGAGGTGGTATTCTCTAGTCAAGGTGGTGGCTGAAAGTAATTGGAAACCAACAATCACAACAGCTGGGTGACAAATTCACAAGCCTGATAATCCTATGTATTATATATAACTTTAGATTATCAGTTGTGCCAACAATAATGTATAGAGTATCTAAAAAGGGTGTCACATCATGGCTTTTGAATGTAAGAATTAAATGCATTTTTGAGGAGACAACATGCACACACATTTGAAACAATCCAAGAATAGAAGCCAACATTTATTTATTTTTATTTTATTTATGTATTTATTTGAGTTGGAGTCTCACTCTTGTCGTCCAGGTTGGAGCGCAGTGGCATGCTCACGGCCACTGCAGCCTCGATCTGCTGGATTCAGGCGATCCCTCCGCCTCAGCCTTCCAAGTAGCTGAAACTATAGATGCACACCACCACGTCCAGCTAGTTTTTGTGATTTATTGTAGAGACAAGGTCTCACCAAGTTGCCTAGACTGGTCTCAAACCCTCAGGGTCAGGCAATCCTCTCACTTTGGCCTCCCAAAGTGCTGGGATTACAGGCTGAGCCACCACGCCCAACCTAAAATTTAATTAAATGACAAAATATACAGTACACTCATAAATCCTAAGTGAGATTAGAAACTATTTGGTCCAGTGAGTATAAACTGATTCCAGAATTTCAGTAGAGGAATGTGTTTTAGGCTCCTTATGGAAGGATAAGCCTTGAAGAGATGGAAAGGAGGGTATTGCCAGGACACAAGGCAGTCACTAGCTTAAGCAGTAAAGAATTCTGTTGGTAGAAACTTCATTGGTTGAAGCTGATCATCATGTTGAAAAAGAAACCAGACTTAGAGGATTTTGAGTATCTTCTTCCTAGTCTTTCTAGACACACCTTTCAATTATAGCTCTTTGCAAATTTCTATACTTTTCGTTCATTCTTTACTAAGGGATTTTAAAAAAATCTATGGAAACTTTTGTGAAGGTCCCCAAAAATTATAACTTTCAAAATCAATACTTTATTTTTATAATTATCTAAGCTATTGTAACTCTTTGCCTAGAGGATTTTAAATTTTTCCTATTTAAGCAAAATTTTGGATTTATTTTCAAATTTCCTAGTTTCTATCTTATAAGAAGTGAGATTATTTTTAAAGGCTATATATCTTGCTATGCAATAAAACTATACTGGAGCCAGACACTCTTTGGCTCAAATCTTAGAAACGTGACCATTAGCAAGTGACTTGACCTCTTTGAGTCTTAGTTTCTTATTTGTGAAAAGGAGCTATTTCCATATAACTGACAGGGTTCTTGTGAAATTTAGACATAATATATGCAAAACACCCAATATGGGGAATATTTAGTACATTTTGAATACATGAGAATTAGAACAGTGCCAATGGTAAGGGTTCAAATGGGAGCTGTTAGCATCATCATCATATTTAACATATTAATATAAATGAAAAGCAATATGGTTAAGGGTTTAACCATAAACTCTTAGACTGTATTTGAATCTGGGCTCTGACACTTAACTTGAGTGACTTTGGGTGTATCCCTTTTTTCCTCTTTGCCTGAGAATGGAGACGGGAGTCATGTTTACCTCAAAGAGTTGTGTTGAGGATGATATGAGTCGATGGATATGAAGAACTTAGTACTATGCCTTGTACATTGTAAATACTTTATATATGTTAGCTATCATTTTCTAGAAATTTGAGTGCTAAAGTTAAATGCATGGAAAATTGCTTAGAGCAATTGAGTATCTTGTCTTGATCCCTCCCAAACTGATTTGGGAATAATTTGCCTATTGCTAAATTATTATTAGGCCAGTGCTAACTTTCAAAAATGTATCTATTTTTTGCCTATACTTTAGCAACTTCTGTATAATTGAAGAAAAGTCAGCAATGGCCTCTGCAAGGAAGGTAACTGAGAAGCGGCATAACCCAGTGGAAAGCATTTGTAGAAAAATCAGAGCCATCCAAAGGAGAGAAGCCATTTCCAATCCAATTCAACAGATTATCAAATACCAGTCTAGCAGTTTTGACAGTCCACAGACCAATACCAAGAAGAGTTTTGAAGAGCTGATGAGGAAAATGACTGCTGCTCATGTTTCCACGCCCAGCTCTCGTTTGTCAAGTTCTGAGGAAGTTGACACCTTCAATTCGTCTCCCCAAATGATGTCTCCAAGAACTCCATCCATCTCTCACCTCAGCTCCCCTGAGACTGCAACATGCTCCGTTATTCTCACAAGTTCTGAAAACATCTCAAAGCCGATGTCACAGAGAAACAAGAGTTATCCATCTTTGATGTCACACATCAGAAAAGGAGAGTTCTCTAGCAAGGATTTGACCAGCTATTGTAGTGGAAATAAATTTAGTACTGTAACACGTGGCTTTGATTCTACCTCTGATCAAAGCTCTGAATGTTTTGATCCTCAGGGTTCAGTGGTAAAAAAATTATCACCGAATGAAGATGGTAATATGTTTTATGTTTGTTATTCTAATAGAGTAATAGGCATATCTTTTAGAATATCTGAACTAAAAAAAAGAAATCCACCTTATTAAATTTTGAATGGAAGCATCCATCTTTCCCTTTCTTTTTAAGCTCGTTTTCCTTCTTTCCCCCTTTGAAAAGAAAATCTTATATGTAAAATATAAGTATTTTTCTATGCTTTCAATTAAAAACCTGATAGAAATTCTGGGTTGTATTTATAATCATAACCATGTGGTATTTCTCTACTAACCTAAAAACACACTTTATTGAGGCCAAATTGGAATGTCATGATGGGAATGTTTAGACATAGGGGAGTTAAAATTCATATTTGCTTAAATGACCATTTTAGCTTTTCTTGGCATAAGAGTCAAACATATAAGAAAGTGTGGGTTCCATTGCCGGAGACAAGGAGGTTGGCCAGGAGAGGATGTGCCTTTTGCAGGGCAATTGATATTTAGGGAGCTCTGTTTAGAAGATTGTTTAAAGAGTCACATAGGTACTAGGCTCTGATAATTAAAACAATTTAAAATGCCACATTATCTGTGTAGCTAGTTTCTGCTTTTCTTCTGTTTTTCTTAAAAAATACTTTTATTTGTGTTATACTAGTTGTTTTGTTATAGAACACTTTGATGATGATGATGATGATTATTGTTTGAGTTGGAGTCTCACTCTGTCACCCAGACTGGAGTGCAGTGGCCGCTCCCGGCCACCGCAGCCTTGACCTGCTGGGCTCCGGCGATCCTTCCGCCTCAGCCTTCCAAGTAGCTGGAACTACAGGCACATGCTACCATGCCCGGCTAATTTTTGATTTATCGTAGAGATGAGGTCTCGCCAAGTTGCCGGGGCGGGTCTCGAACCCGTGGGGTCAGGCAATTCCCTCACCTCGGCCTCCCAAAGCACAAGCACACTTTGAATATTAAAGTGCAAAAACGCTCATTTTCTTCTCGATCTTTCCTTTCCCCCCTTCCTTTTATAAAACTTATGAAGTAAAAAGAAAAATAAATCATAGACTTTTCAAGATTATTTTTTTGATTGGTTCATTTAAGCCAAGTAACCAATATTGGGGATGGTTTTTTAGAATAGGTTTTTGTTGTTAAAATTAGACTCCCAACATGGGAAATTAATCATCGTAGTACAGAAAAGCATCTAGATTTTTAAAAGTTTTATATATATATATATATATATATATATATACACACACAGAGAGACAAGTTCTCGCTATATTGCCCAGGCTGATCTCAAACTTCCAAGCTTAAGCATCACTCCCATCTCAGCTTACCGAAGTGCTAGGATTACAGATGTGAGCCATAGTGCCCAGCTAGCATCTGATTTACAAACTTTTCCTTGTAATAGGAGAGAAACAAGGAAGTGATAATGGCAAAGAGGAGGTAACATACAGAATCAACAGGACCTGTGAAGAAGAGGTACTGACAAGTATTTTTAGTGCATGTGACACAAAACACAAAGGTGAGTTGAATATCTTCTGCTCAGATGTTTGGTAGTCCTCACCAAGTCATCTGTAC
The DNA here is from genome assembly GCA_027257055.1 of Cephalopachus bancanus. Taxonomy (NCBI): domain Eukaryota; kingdom Metazoa; phylum Chordata; class Mammalia; order Primates; family Tarsiidae; genus Cephalopachus; species Cephalopachus bancanus. The sequence continues at coordinate 5,961,472 of JAPVLO010000009.1, read as the reverse complement.
CTTCTATTGGGAGAGAAAAGGAAATTATTTGTGTTGGGGGTTAATGTCTGTGTCTGCACACGTGATGGATTCAACCTAATAAGGTTGGCTATTTCTTGTTATAGTTGTATTTCAGATGATAAATTAGGAAGGAATGGTAGAATATTACCATTTTAACACCTACTGAGAGTGTAACTCTAAGCCTTATCAGTAGTTGCCTTCTGATGAGAACACATAACACCATCTATGTAGAATTCCTGCCCACCCCCCAAAAATAAAAAGCCTCAAGGTTTTTTTTTCTTTATTTTAAAGATGTGGGGTACAGTTCAGGGTTAGGTATACAAATGTTCATTATGCTGATCCCCTTGTTGATGAGGTGTGCCCCTCCCTCCCCTGGCAGTTTCCCTCAACTGCCAATTCCACCTACCCTCCCCTGGCAGTTTCCCACTACTGCCAATCCTTTTCTTATAGTATTATGATAATTGTTCAAGGTCCACTTATGAGTGAGAACATATGGTACTCTGTTCTTTGTTTCTGTTCTTTGTTGAGTACGATAGACTCTAAATCCATCCAAGTTGCTGCGAAGTCCATATTTGTCCTTCTTTATGGCTGCATAACATTCCATTGTGAATATGTACCACATTTTTTTTTTAATCCAGTCCAACTTCAATGGGCAGCATGATTGGTTCCATGTTTTGCTATTGTGAATAGAACTGCAACAAACGTGTGTGCGGGTATCTTTTTGGCAGAATGACTTGAGTTCCTCTGGGTATATTCCCAATAGGGGGATTGCTGGGTCATATGGAAGGTCAATTTCTAGTTCTTTCAGAAATCACACTGTCTTCCAAAGGAGTTGTACTAGTTTGCATTCCCACCAGCAGTGTAAAAGTGTCCCTTTTTTACTGCATCCTCACCAGCATCTGTTGTTGTTTGTTTTATTAATGATGCCATTGTTACTGGAGTTAAATGGTATCTCAATGTGGTTTTAATTTACATTTCTCTGATGATTAGTGAGGCTGAGCACTTTTTCATGTGTCTTTTGGCTGCCTGTATGTCTTCTTTTGAGAAGTGTGTATTCATGTCTTTTGCCCACTTTTTAATGGGGCTGTTTGGTTTTTTTCTTTTGGCATGTTAGAGTTCCTTGTAGATCCTAGATGTTAGACCTTTGTCAGATATATAGTTGGCAAATAGTTTTTCCCAGTCTGTGGGCTATCTCCCCACTCTCTTGATGGTTTCTTTGGCTTTAAAGAAGCTTGTCAGTTTGATGAGGTCCCACTTGTCTATCTTATCTCTCATGGTATAAGCACTTGGGGTTTTGATCAAGAGTTGGTTGCCAGTTCCAATTTCCATATGAATGTCACCTGCATTTTCTAGGATTCTTATAGTGTAAGTTTTTACATTTAGGTCTTTGATCCATTTAGAGTTAATTTTTGTGTATGGTGATAGGTAGGGGTTCTGTTTCAATCTTCTGCATGTGATCAGCCAGTTTTCCCAGCACCATTTACTGAATAGGTTCTCCTCTCCTCAGTGGTTGTTGGAGGCTTTGTCAAAGATGAGTTGATTGAGAAATTGAGGTTTTGCTTCTGGAATCTCTATCCTGTTTCATTGGTCCACATGCCTGTTCTTGTATCAATACCAGGCTGTTTTGATTATTGTAGTCTTAAAGTTTGAAGTCTGAAAGACTTCAAAACCTCCAGCTTTGTTTCTTTTACTAAGAATTGTTTTGGCTATTTGTGGTCGTTTATGTTCCCATATGAATTTCTGTATTGTTATTTCTAGGTCTATGAAGAATGATGTTGGTAATTTAATGGGTATTGCATTGAATCTGTAGATTGTCTTTGGTAAGATGGACATCTTAACATTGTTGATTCTTCCAATCCATGAGCATGGAATATTTTTCCATTTGTTTGTGTCTTCTTGGATTTCTTTGAGCAGTGTTTTGTTGTTCTCATTTGTAAAGGTCTTCCACTTCTCTGGTTAGAAAGTTGCTGAAGTATTTCATTTGTGTGTGTGTGTGTGTGTGTGTGTGTGTGTGTGTGTGTGTGTGTGGCTATTGTGAATGGGATCGTGCTTTTTATTTGGTTCTCTACCTGCTTGTTGTTGGTGTATAAGATTGTAACTGTCTTTTGCATGTTATTTTGTACCCTGAGGCTTTTCAAAGTTCTTTATCAGTAAAACCCTCAAGCTTTTATCTGATTAAACCCCTAAATATAGGAGACAGAGAAACAAGTTAAATGTTCTTACAGACACTTAATCACCAAATTTCAGATTGTGGGGAATTTCAGGTTGTTGACTGTCTTGGTTATCTCTTTGTAATTTCTCTGTATCTATTTTATACATTTTAACAATGACTTAAATGATTTATGGAACATATCAGCTGATTGATCAGCTCTAATCACAGATTGGAACTACTTATGTGTCATAGAGGATGACCCATAAGAAAAATGTTTTTCAAATTTATAAGATCACTGCACGTCTAACTCACCATTTTTAGTTAATTTTAGATTTTCATTTCTGGGTTTTTTTTAGGTATGTCCCTAAAATTTCTGCAATTTTTAGCATGTAAATAATTCATGCTCATTATAATAAAATTAATAATACATTGATAAGCAAAAAGAAGTAACAAGATAATCAGTAATCCTATTTCCCTGAGTAACCATTGTTAGTGATTTGTTGTATATCTTTCCACAATTTCCTTTGTATGATTTTGTTTTATTTGGATTAAAAGCTTATTATTGGCCGGGCTCGGTGGCTCAGCCTGTAATCTCAGCACTTTGGGAGGCTGAGGTGAGTGGATTGCCTGAGGTCACAGGCAATTTGGCGAGACCTTGTCTCTACAATAAATAAAAAATTAGTAGGGTGCAGTAGCATGCACCTGTAGTTCCAGCTACTTGGAAGGCTGAGGCAGGAGGATCGCCTGAGCCCAGCAGGTCGAGACTGCAGTGGCCAGGAGTGTGCCACTGCACTCCAGTCTGGGTGAGACTCCAAATAAATAAATAAATAAATTTTTTTAAAAGCTTTGTATTATAGAACATTTTAAATATACACAGAAGTGGAGAGAATAATATGATGAGCCCTTATGTGTCAGAACCAATTATGTCTCATTTCTAACCCCACTTATTTTCCTCTCCCCCATTCTGGATTATTTTGAGGCAGATCCCAGACATCACATTATTTCATCTGTAAAAATTTCAGTACATATTTTATTTTATTTTTTTTGAGTTGGAGTCTCACTCTGTCGCCCAGACTGGAGTGCAGTGGCTGCTCCCGGCCACCGCAGCTTCGACCTGCTGGGCTCCAACGATCCTTCCGCCTCAGCCTCCAAGTAGCTGGAACTACAGGCACGCGCTACCACACCCGGCTAATTTTTTTTTTTTATTGTAGAGATGAGGTCTCACCAAGTAGTCCAGGCTGGTCTCGAACCCACGGGCTCAGGCAATCCACTCACTTCAGCCTCCCAAGGCGTAGGATTATAGGCTGAGCCACTGAACCCGGCTCAGTACATATTTTTTAAATGTAGTGACTGATTTTAAACATAACTACAATGCCATTCTCATGACTAGAAAAGTAACATATTAATATTATCAAATATCTTGTCAGGATTAAACATTTCTCATTTTGTGACACCCACACACAGTTTTATTGTTCAAATCAATATTCAAGAAAGATTTGTTCATCGCAATTGGGTGTCTGCCTTATTTCTATGTTCCCTTTCCATCTTTCTTTTTGCATGTTATCTGTTAAAGGAAATGGATTTTTTATTTCGTAGTTTCCCACAATCTGAGATTTGGTGATTATCCGTAAGAACACTTAACTTGTTTCTATGTCTCCTATATTTAGGGGTTTAGTTATATAAAAGCTTGAGGGTTTTTAATTTTTATTTTGGGGGGTGGGCAGGAATTCTACATAAATTCTGCATGGAGCCGGGCTCGGGAGCTCAGCCTGTAATCCCACGCCTTTGGGAGGCTGAGGTGAGTGGATTGCCTGAGCCTGCGGGTTCGTGACCTGCCTGGGCAACTTGACAAGACCTCATCTCTACAATAAATCAAAAAATTAGCCGGGCATGGTAGCGTGCGCCTGTAGTTCCAGCTACTCGGAAGGCTGAGGCGGAAGGATAGCCGGAGCCCAGCAGGCGAGGCTGCGGTGGCCGGGAGCAGCCACTGCACTCCAGTCTGGGCAACAGAGTGAGACTCTGACTCAAAAAAAAAAAAAATTCTGCATCTCTCTCTCTCTCTCTCTCTCTCTCTCTCTCTCTCTCTCTCTCTCTCTCTCTCTCTCTTTCTCTCTCTCTGTCAGAGTCTCACTCTATTACCCAGGCTGGGGTAGTCACAAGCTCATGGCCACTGCAACCTTGACCTGCTGAGCTCAGGCAATCCTTCTACCTCAGCCTTCTGAATAGCTGGGACTCCAGGTGAATGTCACCACAACTGGCTAATTTTTTTTTTTTTTGTAGAGACAAGGTCTGGCTATGTTGCCCAGGCTGCTCTCAAACACCTGGGCTCAAGCAAACCTCCCACCTCAGCTGACCAAAGTGCTGGGATTATAGACGTCCTACAACCACAAAGTACTAAATTCTGCCAACAAAAGCAGGTTATTCCCCAGTTAAGCCACAGGCACTGCGCCTGGCATCTACCTGTTTTCTAAGTAATAAATTGGTTTTGTAGAATCCTCCAAAGATGACCAATTAATTAGAATATTTGATGTATTTTATGCATTGTAATTATTTTTCTTATTGATGTTCATCTTATTCTTATTGATCTCTATCATTGGACAGTAGGAATCTCTTCATGTTGCCTACAGAATCATTTTTTTGAGGAGGAGGGTATAACTTTTTATTCTGATATAATTTCAAACTAACAGATGGTAAATTGCAAGAATAGTACAAATAACTTGAGTGTATCCTTTATCTAGATTCACCAGTTGTTTACACTGTGTCCCATCTGCTTTATCTTTCCTGTGATTTTGCCTCCTTCCTTCTAGCCCTCCTCCCTCCCTCCCACCTGAGAATTAGTAGCAGATGTTTTACCTGTTCACCTGTAAGCATATCAGTGTATCTTTTCTTTTCTTTTTTGAGTTGGAGTCTCACTCTGTTACCCAGACTGGAGTGCAGTGGCCACTCCCGGCCACTGCAGCCTAGACTTACTGGGCTCCTGCGATCTTTCTGCCTCAGCCTTCCAAGTAGTTGGAACTACAGGCGCACGCTACCACACCCAGTTAGTTTTTTTTAATTTATTTATTGTAGAGATGAGGTCTCACCAAATTGCCCAGACGGGTCTCAAACCCGTGGGCTCAGGCAATCCACTCACCTCAGCCTCCCAAAGTACTGGGATTACAGGCTGAGCCACCAAGCCCGGCTCGCAGTGTATCTTTTCTATAAACAAGGGCATTTGCTTACTTGACCATGCCACAATGATCAATATCAGGATATTTAACATTGATACAATACTGCTATCTAATTCACAGTTCTGTATTCATATTTTGTCAGTTATCTTGGTAACATGAGATAGCTTCATAGCTTTTTATTTCCTGTTCCAGGATCCAATCCAGAATCACGCCTTATATGTAGTTGTCAGATCTCTTCAGCCTCCTTTAATCTGGAATGGTTTCTCAGATTCTTTGTCTTTTCTGACCTTAAAATTTTTGATGAGTGTAGGTCAACTACTTAAGCATCTGATATTTCCTCTTGATACTATTCAGGTTATTCATTTTGGGCAGGCATACTACGGAAGTAATATTGTGTCCTTCTCAGTAGGATATGTCAGGATTTTTAACTTGATTCACTTGGTTAGTGTGATGTCTGCCAGGTTTCTCCATTGAAACATGCTATTTTTTCCTTAGTAGTTGATAAGTATTTTATGGAAGGTGCAGTGAGTCTGTGTAAATATCTTGTTCCTCATCAAATTTTTACTCACTAATTTTAGCATTCATTGATATTCATTGCCTGGATTAACTATTCTATGATGGTTGCCAAACAGAAACTTTTCTGTCTCCATCAATCTTGTTACATTTGTTATGACCATAGTTACCACTATTTAATTAGTATCACTGTGAATTTCTGGATTCCTCTTATATTTGGTGATTTGTTACTATCATTATTTATTTTGATGTTCAAATTATCCTAGCATTGGCCATCAGGGTACTCTTTAAGCTGGTTCTGATGTCTGTCTGCTATGTTCCCAATTTGCTATGGGCATTTTTTTACTTCCGGGTGTAACCAGATGCCCCAGGTACTAATGCTTTCAATATGTGGCCTATAGTTTTTTAATAGCATCTTTGTTTTTCCTGGTATTATATAATTTTGTAGGCTTGTCTTGTACATTTCCTGATCCTGCTTTGGAACCAGTTGTTTCTTCAAGGATCCACAACAGCTTTTCATGAGAAATGTGGTATAGAGATCACAATTTGGGGACGAGGAGTGAGAGTTGTTTCTAGACCTTTTCAGTGGTTAGATCTAAGAAATACATACATGTTTTAAGGATAAAATACATTATGAGTTTGCAGTTCTTCTTCCAATGTAAATTCAGGACTACAGGGTTTTTACTTTTCTCTTTTATATGTGAATCTCCTAATCATTCACACCCAGTGGTTCTCACTGTCACCAATATAAATGCTCATTTGCTTTCTCCTCCTCCTCCTCCTCCTCCCTCCTCCTTCTTCCTTTTTTTTTAAAGACAGGGTCTCACTCTGTCACCCCAGGTTGGAGTGCAGCGGCACATCATAGCTTACTGCAGCTTCCAGCTTCTGAACTCAAGTGAGCCTCCTGCCTCAGCCTCTTAAGTAGCTGGGACTGTAGGAGCATGCCACCATACTTGGCTAATTTTACATATATATATTTGTTTGTTTTTTTTTAATGTAGAGAGGGTCTCTCTATCTTGCCCAGGCTAATCTCAAACTCCTGGCCTCAAACAATCCTCCTGCCTTGGTCTCCCAAAATGTTGGGATTACAGGCATGAGTCACGCCACCTGGCCTCATGTGTTTTATTCTATACACATACAACAGTTTCTGAATAATAATACCCTAATTACTTGTATTAGTTCTCTATTGCTGAATAACCATGAATTTTTCAGCTTAAAACAACACAAATTTATTACCTCACAACTTCTGTGGATCACACGTTTAGGCACAGCTTAGCACAAGGTTGCAATCAAGGTGCTAGCTGGGAAAGCTATCCCACCTGAGGCTCAACTGGGGAATAACCTGCTTTTGTTGGCAAAATTGAGTACCTGGTGGTTATAGGAGTGCCAGCTCCAGTTTCTTGCTGCTGCCAGCCAAAGCCTCCCTCAGTTCTTTGCCACTTGGGTTTCTCAACATAGGACACCTGTAACATGGCAGTTTGCTTCTTCAAAGTCAGCAAAGGAGTGAGAAACTTCAACAGGGCATTCGCTACAGTCTTAGGTAACTTAATCATGCAGTTCCATCACCTTTGCTGTAATCTCTTAGAAACAAGTCACAAGTCACTCCTATACCTCAGGGGAGGGGACACACACAGGGCCTGAACACCAGGAGATGGGATCATGGGGGACACCCTGCAGTCTGTCCACCTTCTTATCCCGACATGATTGCTATAAATGACTTAAGATTTCTTATGGTCACTTTTTGTCATATTATCTAACACATTAATTATTTACATATTTCTAAATCTAACATTATCTAAGTATGTGTGGGAATTTATAAATTTAACATATTATCTAAGTATCTATGGGAATATTCCCAGACTTGTTTTATAATCTGAGTTTTCTCATTTAATAACATGAGTACTTATCTACATCAATGAATTTTCTTCATCTGCTATACTTTTTTGAAATGTAACATATTTAACCAATCCATCTCAATTGAATACTCTTTGTTCATTTATAAACAGCATGGTGATGAACATCTTTGTGGTAAAGGACTTGTATATACTCTTATTTATATCTCTAGGCTGAGTGGAGTTTATTTGTTCCCAGAAAGCTTGGACAGAATTTAATAAATTAATTCTCTGAAGAAATTAAGATAACTACTGAAGGGAAATAGCATGTGTATTAGCCAGGGTTCTCTAGTGGGAGATATATTTATAACTATATCTATCTATCCATTTAAATAAATTTATTGTAAGGAATTAAGTTATGTGATTATAGAGGCGAGCAAGTCCTGAGACCCCATAGGGTGAGTCAGCAGGCTAGTGATTCAAGAAAGCCCACTTCGTATTTTCATTCCAGGTTCAATGGTGTAGTTCTAGTCTATCAACCAGCAGGCTTGAGACTATGGAAAAATCAGACTCAGACTCAATCAGACTTCAGACTCAGTTTGAGTGAGTCTGGAGGTAAAAAATAAAAAGCCAGTATCCTAGTTCGAAGGTAGTCAGGCAGAAGAAATTCTCTGTTACTCAGGATTAGCTTTTTTCCCCTATTCAGGCCTTCATCTAATTGAATGAGGCCCTCCCACATTAGGGATCTGCTTTACTCAGTCTGTAGATGTAAATGTTAATCTCCTCCAAGAGCAACCCTCACAGAGACACTAAATATATGACCAAATATCTGGGCACCCTGTGGTTCAGTCAAGTTGACACGTAAAATTGACTATCACGGGAGGTCTTTTTAGTTTTGAGGTATAAGAGTGTTTAGAGTTTTAGTAGAGGAAAATGAGATAAATGTATCCTTGTTGGCTTTTTAGCTTTCTTTACAGTTCTACTGCAAATAAAATATACACTTATTTCTCTAAATAATTGTATTAATAATTTTGTTTCTCCTTCCAATACTTACTATCACGTCTAAATAACATATTATATTAAAATAATATTCCCTACAAAGTTATTCAGTCTCCTTTACAACTGTATCCTCCTCCTAATTACAGGACTTATTTTTTTTCTTATGCCATGGTCTAGTCTTCCTTACTCTTCATTCTTGCATCAGCACTGTCAATCTTTTACTTATTTTTCCTTCTTCCTTGTAAGCAGCCTGCCCAAGGCAGGCCTTAAACACGATTGATGTGTCAACTACTAACATAGTTTGGATGATTTTCTTTTCTTTTTTTTTTTTTTGAGTTGGAGTCTCACTCTGTCGCCCAGACTGGAGTGCAGTGGCTGCTCCCAGCCACTGCAGCCTTGACCTGCTGGGCTCCGGCGATCCTTCCATCTCAGCCTTCCAAGTAGCTGGAACTACAGGTGTGCGCTAACATGCCTGGCTAATTATTGATTTATTGTAGAGATGAGGTCTCGCCAAGTTGCCCAGGCAGGTCTCGAACCCGCGGGCTCAGGCAATCCACTCACCTCAGCCTCCCAAAGGCACGGGATTACTGATTTTATTTTCTGAATGTGAGAGTAGGACTGACTACTGTGTCTAAGAGTGGATTCTCCACCCTACCCCCAAATAAAGATAGTCCTGAAGTTCTTACTTGAGCCTGAAATTTTATTTAGGGCAGGAAAAAATTTCCCTCGCTTTATTCTTTTAAAGGAAAAAGTTAGAGGGAAAATTGTAAAGTGTCGTTTTCATCTTCCAGCACAAGCAATGATTGATTACATATATCATCAATATTTAAACTCACAACTCTGTATTGTAGATATCGTCATCCTCATCTCACAGATAAAGAAACTGAGGTTCAGAGAGATTAAGTAATTTTCCATAGCCACATAACTGATAATCTTCAGAGCCAAGATTGACACTAGGTCTGTTAGACTCTAGCTCAAGGCCAGTGGACTTTCCACTATACCATGCCAGTTCACAGGACTACAAGGATGAGATGGCATGTTTCCAGAATCCAGGTGACATAAAGGAGTTAAGCACTTCACTTGATAAAAATGTATCTTTCTCCATCTTTCTAAACTAATTTGCCTTTCTTCCTCCTAAGGCTTGGTAGGAGTGACCAAAATAATAGATTACCTGAAACAAACAACTAGCCAAGATGCTGAAGAGAGTGGCCTTGAGGAGCTGTGGAACATGCTTGATCCTGAGAGGAGAGACCCCCATGTGGATCTGAAAACTTTCCAGGCCATCATGAAAGAATGGATGGTTTTCTGTAGAAACAAATGGTAAGCAGAGTCTCAGAAGGGTGCATTTTAAGGTTCTGTTTTAATAATCAATTAGAATTGATGCTAACCACTGACTTCTGAATACTGTAAGCCAGTGCTTCCCCCACCTTGGCATGCGTTAGAATCACCTGATTGTTAGGCTCCACCACCATGATTCAGTAGGTCTGGGGTAAAGCCTGACAATCTGTATTTTTTTTTTTTTTTTTGAGTTGGAGTCTCACTCTGTCGCCCAGACTGCAGTGCAGTGGCCGCTCCCGGCCACCGCAGCCTCGATCTGCTGGGCTCCGGCGATCCTTCCGCCTCCGCCTTCCGAGTAGCCGGAGTTACAGGCGCGCGCTACCACGCCCGGCTGATTTTTTGATTTACTGTAGAGATGAGATCTCGCTGCCCAGGCGGGTCTCGAACCCGCGGGCTCAGGCAATCCCCTCACCTCAGCCTCCCAAAGGCGCGGGATTACAGGCTGAGCCACCGAGCCCGGCGACAATCTGTATTCTAATAAGTTTCCCAGTGATGCTGATGCTGGAGGGTGCACACACTCTGGGAACCACTGCTCTAATATATTGATTCTGATAGCATTCATTTCTTGTAATTAGTGAAGAGCACATATTGTTATGTTCTTACAAAGACTTGAACTGGCATAGGAACCAAGTGAATTATTATTATTTTATTTATTTTGTTTTTTTGAGTTGAGCATCTCACTGTGTCACCTAGACTGAAGTGCAGTTGCATGATCATGACTCCCTGCAACCTCTATCTCCTGTGTTCAGGTGATCCTTTTGCCTTGACCTTCCTTGCAGCTAGGACTACAGGTGCATGTGATCCCACCAGGCTAATTTTTTAAATTCTGATTTTTTGTAGAGATGATGTCTGGCTGTACTGCCCAGGCTGATCTTGAACTCTTGGGCTCAAACAATCATCCCGTTTTGGCCTCTCAAAGTGCTGGGATTACCAAGTGAATTTTTGATACTGACTGTCAAATACCCAAATGTACTTAAATTTAAGAATGAACCTCCTTTCAAGGACAGTGGGGCTAGTCAATGGAAGACTAGAACAAAGGGAGGCTAAGAGGTAAATAAGATAGTGGGGTAGGAACAGAAGGAAAAGACAGAGAATAGTACCCATGATCTCAGGTGCCCCTGGTGGATACTGGATACATGCATCTTCTTCCACAGGAAGCCTAATTCCTATGCCTTTACTCAGCCGTGAATCTCCAGCTATCAGCTGATGCATGGGATTTTCTTTAAAAAAAAAAAAAAAAAAAAGGCACACTCCAAAAATGGAAAAACTTGCTAGTTTTTCTGGTGGGATTAGGACATATCAATGACAAGAAAATATGACTGAAATGTTGTTTGCCATAAGCAGGTTAATCTTGAAGGCAAGATAAATATAGAAATATATAATCTTAGTAGTAAAAAGTGCAAATAAAGAGAATATACTCTTTATCTATGAGTTTAACACAGATTATTATTATTATTTTTTTTAGTTGGAGTCTCACTCTGTCACCTAGGCTGGAGTGCAGTGGCACGCTCATGGCCACCCCAGTGTCAACCTGTTGGGCTCTGGCGATCCATCTGCCTCAGCCTTCCAAGTAGCTGGAACTACAGGCATACATTACCAAGCCCAACTAATTTTTTATTTATTGAAGAGATGAGGTCTCACCAAGTTGCCTGGGCTGGTCTCAAACCCGCGGAGTTAGGCAATCCACTCACCTCGGCCTCCCAAAGTACTGGAATTACAGACTGAGCCACCGAGGCTGGCCAACACAAATTTTAAATAATGTCAATATTTCATGTGGTGGGACAGGGGAAGGATGGAGAGATGAACTCTCCCATACATTGTTGGTAGTAGTGCAAGTTGGCATCTTTTAAAAGAGCAATTTAGCAATATGTATGAAACTCTTTAAAATTTACAATCTCAGCCAGGCTCGGTGGCTCAGCCTGTAATCCCGTGCCTTTGGGAGGCTGAGGTGAGTGGATTGCCTGAGCCTGCGGGTTCGAGACCCGCCTGGGCAGGCAAGACCTCATCTCTACAATAAAATTTAAAAATTAGCCAGGTGTGGTAGCGCGCGCCTGTAATTCCGGCTACTCGGAAGACTGAGGCGGAAGGATCTCCGGAGCCCAGCAGGTCGAGGCTGCGGTGCCCGGAAGCGGCCACTGCACTCCAGTCTAGGCGACAGAGTGAGACTCCAACTCAAAAAATAAAAAAATAAGAAAAATTTACAATCTCTTTGAATGGTAACGTAATTTCAAAAAAATCAAATATATGCTCTAATATATATGCAGAAGGTAGTTTATATCAGTAATAAATAGAAGCAACCTTATATTTAGAAACAGACAGTTGGATAAATAAATTATAGTGCTTCCCTAAACTGGAATTCTAAATAGTCATTCAAAATAATGAGATCAATATTTGACAAGGTAAATATTCACATGTTTTATTTCTAGTAAATAGTCCATAGATCTGTATATATAGTATAATCCTATTTTTGTCAAATAAAAATATACATAGGAAAAAGTTGAAAACAATGTATACCAAAGTCACTTCCACATGATGGTTTTAATTTTTGTTATTTTAATTTGTTAATATTTCTAAAATATGTAAGTTTGATTAATAAAAGTATCAATAGTCTGTTTATGAAATAGGGCAAAAGAAAAAAACTCTTATTTTTATACAATTACGAAGGCAAAGCCATGGGAGGTTTAAATACAAAGTATAATAGCAGAAATCCGGAAATAGTGATGGCTGTATATATAGGAATAGTCAGAACTAATCGTGTGAGCCTTTTTGTTCAGCTACCTTCTGACAGGCATTTCACATAGAAAAACAATATAAGAGGGGACCCCAAAAAACCTTGGAATTATTTATAAAAAATTGTGTATTTATTCTTACATGTTTAAACTTCACTCACCTTAAAAGTACCCTTCGTTTGGTGCAATACACTTATCAAGATACTTTTTTCACTGCCTAAAACAGTTTTGAACTTGTCAATTCTGATGCCTTTTAGAGTGTCTGTCATTTTTTTTTTTTTGGTTGTTTGTTTCACCTCTTCCACATTGGCAAAACATTTATTTCCCTTTGAGGACTTTTTTCATCTAGGGAAACAAAATAAAGTAACTTGGGGTGAGGCCTGGGAAATAGGGATGATGGAGCACAGGAGTGAGGGGAGTCATGTTGTTTTTTAGTCGAAAACTTCTGAACACTCAGTGTGGTGTGGGCTGGTGCATTGTCGTGGTAGAAGAACCAGTCACCTGTTTGCCACAAGTTGGGACATTTCTTCTGCAAATCGTAGTGCAAATAGTCAAAGTGTTTATCTGGAAGTTTTGAGAAGGCTGAAGTTCACTGAAGTTTAAACATATAAGAATAAAGACAAAATTTTTTTAATAAATAAATTCCATTTTTTATGGGGTCCTTCCTCATATATGATAAGTTATGTTTAGCCTAGAGTTGTTTCCTTAGATATTTTAAGTTCCACCTAGGAATTTCTCCACAACTTTTCACATAGTGAACTGTAGCCTAGCTGGATGTGTAAGCAGACTGTAACCTACTCTTGTGTCACTCACTGAGTTTCAGGCATCTGTTCCAACCGAGTTCAAGTAAGGCAAACACTGGGCTGTGACCAGTCAGGCTGTTTCTGTACCTCCCTTCCTTTTTTTTATGTTACTTTCCTTTTTCATTCCATAAATCTTCCTCCACCGCGTGACTGTACTGGAGTCTCTTTGAATCTACAGTGATTCTGGGGGCTGCCCGCTTCATGAATCCTTCTTTGTTCAATTAAACTCTGTTACATTTCATTTGTCTTAGGTTTTTCTCTTTTATCAAATGTAAGCACAAATTTGTAGAATTTTGTGGCTGCCCCAGAGGGAAGCTGAGGATTTGATGCTTAGAAAGACTAAGTAACAGAATTAACTGATAGTATTAAGACTATAAAAAGAAATGGTTGAAATTTTAATAGGTTTATTTTGTAGTTAGAGCTAGAATTTGTGTATTGAACAGGTCCTCCCTATACAGAGGGTTCCCCAGATTTTAGGAGCAGAATGCTTAAAGTACAGTGATTCCAGATTCTATCTGGTTCTCCATGAGAAAGGGAAAATGCCAGCACCATGGATGTATCCCAAGGTATTAGTCGTTCAGGCTTTTTATTTCCCAGCCCCTTAAGGCCCCATCTTGCTACCTCCACAAGTCTTCCCTCACCATGCCAAACAAATCTGCTTCCTAACCCACTGAGGCGGTTCCTCCCCTAACCATATGCTGCACACATATTTTCTTTTTCATATCAGATTAAAGTTTTATGGATGGTGGAGGAATGCCTTATGTTTCTCTTCTATTACTCTAAGTACCTAGCACAGTACTGGGCTCCAAACAGTTGTTGAATGGATAGATTTTTTTTTTAACTTAGAAAAAAATACCCAAATAGGAAAGTATAGAACATGTTTAAAAAATGAACTATACTTTGGTCTGGCAAAGAGTGCTAGCTCACTGGTTTTGTTTTTTGGTGACAGGGATGGAGTGAATAGTAACATAAGCAGCATCCATGATTCTGTTTTTGAACCACAGGACAAAGTAAAATCAGGTGGAGCAAGTAAGTATGTGCTTCTTCAGGATTGTTCTGCTGCTTTCTTATGGTTTGGAGAAAATGATTTTTTCATAAACCCTCTTGTTTGTGTTTCAGTGAGGATGAGGGAAGACATCACAGAGTTTACATCAGGGAGCTTCGAGGCTTTGAGGGGAGACATGTCTAAAGGAGTCTTGTAAGTGCTCTTACTTAAATGATTTCTCAAATTTGTTTTTCTTACTCATCTCATAAATCTACATATTTTGATTATGATAAAGTCACTTAGCTCTCTCGCTCTCTCTTTTTTGTTTTTTTTTTTTTTGCAGTAGCACTAATGTAATTGATTTTGAGTTCTTAACTATTCTGTACCATCTGCATTAGAACCATTTTCACTAGGAACACACATGTATTCTTTTTTTTTTTTCCCAAGTCAAGTTTCACTCTGTTGCCCAAGCTGTGCAGTGGAGCCATCCCAGCTCGCTGCTGCCTCAACTTCCTTAGCTCAGGCAATTTTGCCGCCTCAGTCTCCCAAGTAGCTGGAACTATAGGCTTGCACCCCCACACCTGGCAAATTAAAAAAATTTTTTTGTAAAGACAAGGTCCCATTATATTACCCAGGCTGGTCTCCTGGACTCAAGCAATCCATCTGCCTTAGCCTCCCAAAGTGCTGGGATTACAGGCATGAGCCACCATGTCCAGCAAGAACACACATTCATTTAGGATTAGTAATTCAAAATTATTTGCTCACTCAGGAAACCCTCTCCTTTACTGACTTTGTGTGTTTCCTATAGAAAATAAGTTCTATTTTAAGTAAAGTTAAAATACTGACTTTAAGCTCTTGCAGAGATTATTTTAAAGTACTTTTTTAGTAGAACCTTTTAGGCATAAATGAGAAAAGTTGTTTTCCATTACATGTGTAAGTTTTAGATATTAGGAGAGGTGATCCTACCTCTCTCTCATGTTATCTTTGCCACTTCAAGTTTATCCATGCAAGAAGGTAGGGTGGGAACCATGTTCCTGGACTGAGCTCAACACTGGGATACGATAGCAAAAAGAAGGGGAGGCCCAATTTGAAACACACGGTCTAGACTCTTAAAGGGTTTATGAACTGATGTTGGGGCAAGGGTGATGTTCACAAGCATTAACAAGTGATAAAAAAAAATTAGGAAAAATGAATACTGAATTGTAGGCTACAGGCTGTCATTACAAGACTCTTGGAAGTTTCCTAGTTAAACCTGTCAAAATGCCCTCACCAAGAGTATTATGTCCATATTTATTTCAGGATCCTCCTATATTCCCGATAGAAATAGGGACTCTTCAGGGTAGAAGGAGACAAATGTTAAGAATGAAGTAGAAAGGAATAAACAGAAGCTGTGAAAGTTGATTTCACAACTGGCAGATCAGAAATACCTGAAATTTTGGGGAAAAAATTGATGCTATTATAATAAATATTTGAATAACTATTGTATAAATTAATTATGTTTATAATGATAGATGAGAATAAAATAGAAAATCTCACAAGAATATTTAAGTCTGGCTTGTTTGACCATATGCTTTATTTTGACCAAAAGGGATTAAAGATGTTGAAGATTATTCTCTTTTATTCTTTCACCTACAGAGAGGTGTCTGATTTGATTGCCTATGTAGCCGAACTACATTTCAACAAGCAGAAATTGGAAGAGGAAAACAATAAATTTAAGTTGACTTTAGAAACCCTGGAAGAAATTAACAGCCAATTATCAGAAGACTGTACTGAATTGCGCCTTCAGATAAAAAGGTGAGCCATGGTGGGGCACTGTGTGCTGGGGGCTTTCTATTCTCTTTTCTTTTTTTAGCGTAAATTTCACTCTTCACTCTCTGAAAGTATACAATTCAGTGTTCTTTTTTATTTATATATTCTCCAGGTTGTACAAGCATCACCATTATCCAGAAAATTTTCATCATTCAGAAAAGAAACCCCACACTCAATAGCAGGCACTCCCCATTTCTCCGCCCTTCCCTCAGCCCTGGCAATCACTGTTCTACTTTCTGTCTCTATAGATTGGCCTCTTCTGAACATTTCATGTGCATGGAATCATCCAATATGTGGCCTTTTGTGTCTGGTTTATTTTGCTTAGCATAATGTTTTTAAGGCTCATCCATGTTGTAACATATATTACTGCCTCATATCTTTCATGACTGAATAATATTCCATTGTATGGATATACTACTTTTTGTTTATTCTTTTTTGTAGATGATGGAGATTTGAGTTATTTCCACTTTGGGGCTGTTACAAATAATGCTGCTATGAACATTTGTACATGAGTTTTTGAGTGGACATATGTTTTACTAAAGCATTCTTCCCCTCAAATTTTTTTACATAGTTCAGTCCAGGCTCCAAACCAACTTTAGAAAATAAAAAATATGCTTATGTCAACTTCTGGCCATTCCACAATTGGCTTATTATTTAATTGAAATATAATAATTAAAAGTTTCTTTAATGAAGCTGCTTTGGAAAAAAGTGATGGTCAGGATTTTTGGTTGCAACCACTAGAAGCTGAGTCTGGTTAATTTAAGCAGTCAAGAAATGACTCAGAAAGAAATTGAGTAACTCACATAGTAGACAGAAAGGCTGGGAATCTGAATGGGCAGACAGAATGCCACTGTCTAAAATTAAGCCACGTATAATTTTCTCCCCCCGTTCCCTTTTTAAATGTTTTTTTAAATTTTATTTTGAAGATGGGTACAATTCAGGGTTAGGTATACAAATGGTCATTTTACAGGTAAAGTTTGGGCCTCACTTTGGTCCCTACTTCACCTGGTTTGAGATCAGGTACCCTTACTGATGAAGTGTGCTCCACTCCCCTACCTCCCAACAGTTTCCCGCTACTGCTAATCCGTTTCTTATAGTATTATGATAATTGTTCAGGGTCCACTTCCCCTTCCCTTAATTCCGCACAGAGAGCCTTTGTTTCCTTTGGGGTCTCATAGCATGTTTTTTGTTTGTTTGTTTTGAGTTGGAGTCTCACTCTGTCACCAAGGCTGGATTGCAATGGTATGATCACAGCTCATTGCAGTCTTGACCCCCTGGGCTCAGGTAATCCTTCTGCCTCAGCCTCCCTAATAACTGGGAATACAGGTGCAAGCCACCGTGCCTGGCTAATTTTTATATTTTTCTGTAGAGACAAGGCTTCGCTATGTTGCCCAGAGACTGATCTCAAACTCCTGGGCTTAAGCAATCCTCTCGCCTTGGCCTCCCAAAGTGCTGAGATTACAGGGGTGAACCACCATGCGTGGGAAAAAAATTGCATCTTCTCTGAGACCTTCAGATCAGTTTATCATCTAGTGGGAGATACAAATAGGTAATTCCATGATATAGATTAACGTAATTCATTTGATCAGTTTCCTATTGGTGAACATTTAGATTGTTTCCAATACTTTGTTATTATAAATAATACTATAATAAAATTATTTATAGAAATGTATCATGTAGAGACTGTTGGTAATTATTTAATCATTTAGTTGTCATCTCCCTCCATAGTATGTAAGCTCTTTAAGGGCAAGGACCATGTCTTTTTGTCTGCCATTGTAGCTTTCATGCAAAATCCAGCACTTAGAGCATGGTATCATTCAATAAATATTTGTGGAATTACATGAACTAATATTACATCTTTTTAGTAGGAGGAAAAAATTCTGTGATTCACCCAGTGATGGATTTCAAAGGATCCACCAAATCTTTAGCTTTAGAAATATATTTGTCTATTTTCCCTCTATTCTCCCTTCCCCACCCCCCATTTTCTTCAAATCTCTTCCTTTTCCAACGTCTGTGAAAGATCATGGGTATATTTTTACTATCACGGGCATCTGGTTGAAGACTTCGGTGGTTTTTAACTTGGGTCCAAAATAGTCCTTGGCTGTACTTAGTATCTTTGGTGGTTATATTTGAGGTTTTGCTCATGGCCTTCTCCCCCCACCCCCACAGTGCCCACCAGGCTATTATGGGAACAAATCTGTTAAAAGAAGAGCTGGAGGAACTGAAACTTAGTATGAATGCTTCCGAAGAGCAGAAGAGCATGATTGTAGCCCAGAGCAAACAATTAGTAAGTCATCCAAGTACTTTGAAAGTGGCATATAGTTTACATAACTGAAATATAAGAGGATTTATGTTTGTGCAAAAATCAGAAGTCAATAAACCGATAAATGAATTGGTAACAAGTAAAGGCAGGTAGGATTAAGAAAAAATTCTGGCCAGGTGCAGTGGCTCAAGCCTGTAATCCCAGCACTTTGGGAGGCCTAGGTGAGAGGATTACCTGAGCTCAGGGATTTGAGACCAGCCTGGGCAACTTGGTGAAACTTCATCTCTACAATAAACCTACAAAAATAAGCCAGGCATGTAGCATCTGCCTGTAGTTCCAACTACTTGGAAGGCTGAGGCAGAAGAATCGCCTGAGCCCAGCAGATTGAGGCTGTGGTGGCCATGAGTGTGCCATTGCACTCCAGCCTGGGTAACAGAGTGAGACTACAACTCAAAAAAAAAAAAAAAAAAGAAAAGAAAATCTGTGCTTTTCTCTTCAATCAAGATTAATATTCTTAGTAAATTTCCCAGTCATGTTCACAATAGTTTGATCTAGAAAATCTCGGGAATTCCTCCTAAAGTTGGTAGATGAATTCATAAATATCTGGTACTCAGTAACCACTTGCATTTTTAAAAATTCTGTCAAACTTTCACCTGTTTCTCAGGTTTTAGAAAAAAAAAAATCAGTGCTCACTCTTTTTTTTTGAGACAGGATCTTGCTGTTACCCAGATTGGAGTGCAGTGACACAATCATAGCTCACTACAGCTCCAAGTTCCTGTGCCCAAGCGATCCTCTTGTCTCAGTCTCTTGAATAGTGGGATTACAGGTGTGCACCATCATGCCTGGCTAATTTTTAATTCATTCTTTGTAGAGACGGGTCTCACTGTGTAAGCTAGGCTGGTTTCAAACTCCTGGCCTTAAGCAGTCCTCTCACCTTGGCCTCCCAAAATGCTGAGGTTGTAGGAATGAGCCATTGAGCCTGGCCAGTTCTCTTAGTACTTACAGGTTACTGAGAAACTCCATAAATCATTTCTTCTACTAATAAGCACAAACTTGTACTTTCAGAGCAAAAATGTCATTTAGACTAAGCTTTAACCCAGATGCTGGAGAAATCATTTTTATTGAAAATGTTAAAGTGTTATCTAGAGCATTATTAATAATCTTCAAGATCCCGAGAAATTTCACCAGTATTTTATATATATATATATATTTTTTTTTTTTTTTGAGTTGGAATCTCATTCTGTCGCCCAGACTGGAGTGCAGTGGCACACTCCCGGCCACTGCAGCCTCGACCTGCTGGGCTCTGGCAATCCTTCCGCCTCAGCCTTCCAAGTAGCTGGAACTATAGGCGTGCGCTACCACACCCGGCTAATTTTTTGAATTATTGTAGAGATGAGGTCTCGCCAAGTTGCCCAGGCAGGTCTCGAACCCGCAGGCTCAGGCAATCCACTCACCTCAGCCTCCCAAAGTGCGGGATTACAGGCTGAGCCACTGAGCCCGGCCAGGATTCTAGTATTAACAATACTACTGTGATGGGCAGCTGAAAGTCATCCATACTAATTTGTTTCTGGCTCTCCGTTGGAAAGCTGATTTTAGAGTCTGTCTGTAAGTTATTGGGAGGTTTGTTTCCAGTGTCAGTCATCCCACAACCAACACAGCTTTGTTTAGTTTAGCTCTTACCTCAGTAGTCAAATATGGGGACCAGACCCATAGAATGGCAGGTCCTTTGTGACCCTGCAAGTCTCTATGAATGCACTGTGGGAAAGACTCAATCTGGGACCACTGAGGAGCGTCTAACTGGTGGCAACATAGAGAGATGATCAAGACCCAACACTAGGAAGTCAGGCTGCCTGTGTTCAAGTCCTGGCTCCGAGTAATGTAATCTTAGACCTGCCACATAACCATTCTATGCCTCAGTGTCCTCTTAGATATAAGAGATGACAATACTACCTATCCTAGGGCTAGGAGGGATAAATGAGCTATCACATATGAAGCATTCCATGTCCTTTTCTTTCCTTTTAGTGATTGATAATGTTAGATTTTTTTGGTTAAAGTGCAGAGTTCTAAAAATACAATTCTAATCATTTGCATTTTGCAATGTTTTATTATTTCAAAATAATTGCTATTTCATCTTTATGGTAATTATAGTAATTTTGTGTGGTGAAAACAGAAGTTACTATACTTTTATGTATTAAAAACAAGTTTATTAGAGTGATAAAGTAAAGCTGTTTTGATTATCCAAAGTCAATTGTCTTTTTTTTTTTTTGAGTCAGGGTCTCACTCTGCCACCCAGGCTGGAGTGCAGTGGCATAATCATGGCTCATGGCAGCCTCAACTTCCCGGGCTCAGGCAATCTTTCTCCTTCATCCTCCCAAGTAGCTGGGACTACAGGCATACGCCACTAAATTCAGTTTATTTTTTTGATTTTTTAAATAGAAATGAGGTTTTGCTGTATTTCCTAGCCTGATCTTGAACTCCTGGGTTCAAGCAATCTTCTTGCTTCACCCTCCCAAATTGCTAGGACTACAGGTATGAGCTACCACGACTGACCAAAGTCAACTGTTGAATAAGTGGTAGAACTAAATTAACCACTCTACAGAATATATGTACTTCAAAACATCATATCATATGTGGTAAAAACATGCAATGTTATTTATCTGTTAATTTTAAAAAATGGTAGAGCTAGAATTGAACGGAGATATTCTGATTTTAAATACATGGTATGTATGTGTGTTTCTTTATTCTTGTATCAATGAAATCCCAATTTGAAGTATTTTCCCTTTCATTTTTATATTCTAAAGGTAATACCTATTCACTTCATAAAACGAAGACAATGCATATTAACAAAAAAATCCACAAAAATTCTTATCCTACTCACAAGATTTACTGTTAACATTTTGGCAAATATCCTGTCCTGGAATATTTTTTCTTCTGATGGTTCTTCATTTGAGAATGTAAATTATAAAATAGTTTCAGATGTTCATGGGTTGTGGAGACACTGAATCTGAGAATATTCACAGTTTCGTGATTTCAAGGTGCTATTTAAATAGTTGAGTTTACAACTACCTGTCATAAATGGAGGGCGGTAAAATAGCAGGGAAGGAAGTCAGATTGTTCCCTTTTGGTTTTTCATCTTTTCTTCCCTAACTACCAAAGTTGCACAGAATCAGGGAAAAGAACTCCTCACATATACCTAAGAAACTGCAAACCAAGGCTTAATCCCACATGGAAAAATATTTTCATACTAGTCTTGTTTGTGACATGTGAATACCACGTTTAAGGTTGGTAAAGAGAATGTCAATAGTCTTAGAGGTAAATATATGGTATTTTCATAAACTTATTACGTACTTTTAAATTACTTTTCTGACGTTGAATCAGGAGACAGAAAACCGGGCTCTGATCGTGAAGATTCGGATTCTACAGGAAGAGGTATGTTGAAATCCTTAAACACTGGCATAGACAAACGTGGAAATCACACAATCAGCGTTATGACTGTGAGTTAAATAAGAATCATGTAAGTATTTAGGCTCCTATGGACCAAAGAACAAGTTGATTTGTCAAATTGCAAGTAAGGAAGAGTGGATATAATTTTCATGTCTGGACAGAGGTACTTATTACTTTTATAATTATTCATGGAAGATATTGGATTTAAGAAATTCACATCTGAGATGGAACAAAATTAACTTATCTTTTAAAATATCCTAATCAGCCAGGCTCTGTGGCTCAGCCTGTAATCCCGCGCTTCGGGAAGCTGAGGTGAGTGGATTGCCTGAGCCCGCGGGTTCGAGACCCGCCTGGGCAAATTGGCGAGACCTTATCTCTACAATAAATTAAAAAAAAATTAGCCGGGCATGGTAGCACACACCTGTAGTTCCAGCTACTTGGAAGGCTGAGGCAGAAGGATCGCCAGAGCCCAGTAGGTCGAGGCTGTGGTGACTGGGAGTTGCCACTGCACTCCAGTCTGGGTGACAGAGTGAGATTTCAACTAAAAAAAAAAAAACATCCAAATCAAAAAGGAAAGCACGGTTGTTATCTAAAAATTTTCTATTATTATTCCATGGAACAAAGTGGCAAAAGTCTTGAGTTTAAGATCTATATTTAAAATTAACTGAAAGTGTGATGCTGGAAAAAAACATTTATCTTTTCTAGGTTAATAATATCTGTTCTATAGATAGTTTGCAGATTAAGATAATTCCTGTGAAACCATTTGGCAAACCACAATGTACCTTATAAATATTAGAAAATATTTGTATAATCTCTAAAAAGAATTACTATTTGCAATATAATTTTTTAAGCAACAGAATTAAAACACTGGGAGAACAGGTAACAAAGCTAACGTAAGTTACAATTTTGGAGAGAAAATTTCCTGTAGATTTCTTTTGAACATCAAGTATTATGTAAGTTTGATATTTTGCTTGTATGTAAGGCTGTCAAAAGTATTTATCAAGCTCTGCTGAACAGTCTGGAGAGTTATTAAAAATGTGGGCCAAGTGGATATTTTAAAAATTTCATAGTGGATTGGAAAGAAAGCCTATGTTAGATTCAGAGTTGTTATAGCTTCCAGGGCAGACATTTGTGAAACTAGTGATTTATTATTAGACTCCTAAAATAAGATATTTTTCTCCTTGTATTTAAATGAACAACATGCACAAATACAAAGGTTTGTACCAAATTGGTTTATAATTGATATAGAAGGAAGATTTACAGCCCTTCATCATGAAATAGCATTGCAATTATTGACTGGTGTTAGACAATGCGTATGTGTTACTGTTAGCAAAGATTCCTTTAAGAATTACTCTGATACATTGTGAAGAGTAGCAGCACAATGGTTTGGTTAAGTGATTCACTTTCATTAATTAATTCATTCAACACATATTCATTGGGAGACCTCTATGTGCGGGTGCTGAGTATACACGTTTAAGCAACTTAGCCCAGGTGATACTAGTATGTTAGATAGTAGTGCTATGAAGAAAAGTAAACAGAAAACAGAAATGAGGCTCTGGGAGTACAAAAACTAGGATGGTTAGGAAAAGCAGCTCTGGGAAGCTAATCCTTTGATTACAAACTGAAAAGGAGGTTAATCTGTGAAAGAGCATTCCAGGCAGAGGAAATAGCAAGCTTCAAGTTATGGGGCTGCAGCCTGCTTGCTAATTTTGAGGGATAGCAGGGTCAGTGTGTCTGGAGCAGAGTTAACAAGTAGCCAGAGATGTCGCTGAGACACAGAGGGTCTTATATAGGTGCTAAGTGTTTTAAGAGCAATGCTTTTTTTTTTTTTTTTTTTTAACACCAAGTGGGATGGGAGCCATTGAAGGGTTTTGAGCAGAGGAGCGATATGATTTAATTTCTGTTTTAGCAAGATAACTCTGGTGGCTGGGTTTAGAATCCACTGTACTGGGACAAGGGAAAACGCAGGAAAATCAGTTAGGAGGCCCTTGAAATGGTCCAGGCAAAAGCTGAGAGGACGTGGACTGAGCAGCCATAGTGGAGGTAGACAGGAGTGTTTGGATCAGGGTATGCTTTATAGTGTATACAGAGATATTTAACATATTCGGGTAATGTGGAAGTTCTCTTCTGGTTGTTTCTAGTGTCTCAGTGAAATACAAAGCAAAGTCATCAGCTGAGAGTGAAAGTATTGGAAATTTGAGGAAAGAAAAGGAATGGGATGGGTCAGAGTGTAAAACTTTTTTGTAAAGGACCCGATAGTAAATATTTTTTGGCTTTGCTAACCAAAAGACCTTTGCCTCAGCTGCTTACCTCTGCCTTTGTAGTGTGAAAGCAGTCATAGACAATATGTAAACAAATTAGAGCTATACTCTAATAAAATTTTATTTACAAAAACAGGTGGTCGACCAGATTTGACCTTTGGAGGTGGGAGATGGGTGGGTATAGTTTGCCAATACCTGTGTTAGGCAAATAGCTGTGTAAATATATCAGGATTATAGGGGGCCCTCCCAAAAAACAGAATTATCTTTGGAGGGCAGGCCACTTTAGTACACTTAAAATTTGTTCCTCTGGATTAAATGATCAACCAGTTTTTATCTGGAAGTTTTGAGAAGGTCGTGTCACGATTTGTGAAGAGGTGTCCTGAGTGTGACACACAGACGACTGGTTCTTCCACCGTGACGATGCACCTTCACACACCGTGCTGAGTGTTCAGCAGTGTTTGAACAAAAACAGCATGATCCCTGTGCCCCACCTCCCTATTCACCCAATCTCACCCCAAGTGACTCTTCTTTGTTTCCCTGAATGAAAAGAGACCTCAAAGGGAAAAGTTTCGCTGATGTAGAAGAGGTGAAACAAAAAAACCGGCAGAAGCACTAAAAGTCATCAAAACTGATGAGTTCAGTACCTATTTTAAGCTGTGGGAAAAGTGTCTTGATAGGTACATTGCATCAAATGTACTTTGAAGGTGGCTGAAGTTTAAAAATGTAAGAATAAATACACAATTTTGAATAAATAAATTCTGGGTTTTTTTTTTTTAATTCACCCATATGAAATAATCACCAGTAAACATTGAAGGTTAAGATCATAAATTTGACATGTGATCTATTCATTCATTCTTTTTTAAAGTATATTTATCTGAAATGGTGCTGGTGTGGAGTGGGTGGCAAGTAAGTTTAAGTAAGTACTAAGAAATAGAAAGTTGGCAAGGTCATTGAGGCATGTGGAAGGCAGTGATTATAATGAATGACCATGGAGGAATTTAAGCTGAGTAAAGAAGGAAGTGAGTTCATGAGAAGGTTGAAGGGTCACAAAAAGGTGGTAGGATCAATGGATTGTAGGTCCAAGGGGGAATTAAAGGTTTGTTGGTGCTAGAGGAAGTAATCTGAAAGATATGGGGTGATGAGTGAAGAGTGGGATGCTTGCAATTAAGATAATGGCAGGGGTCACGATTACTGGTAATAACAAGTTTGAGTTTATGACTTTGAGAGTGAATGGAAAAGGTAGAGTGGAAGAAGACATTATTGAGAGTATTCCCAGATGGTCCTGTTAAAAGGATCATGTCACTTCTGTACAAAGTCTAAAGTTTTGTTCCTTAGTTTAAAATGGATTAATTACAGTGTTTTTTGTTTTGTTTTGTTTTTGTTTTTTGAGTTGGAGTCTCCATTCTGTTGCCCAGGCTGGAGTGCAATGGCACACTCATGACCACCCCATCATTGACCTGCTGGGCTCTGGCAATCCTCCCGTCTCAGCCTTCCAAATAGCTGGAACCACAGGCGCGTGCTACCATGTCCAGCTAATTTTTTTGATTTATTGTAGAGACGAGGTCTTGCCAAGTTGCCCGGGCTGGTCTCGAACCTGCAATCTCAAGCTGTTCACTCGGCCTCGGTCTCCCAAAGTGCTGGGATTACAGGCTGAGTCACTGAGTCCGACCAATTACATTGTTAATCATGAAAATATCGCTTCCTAAAAGAGACTTTGATTGTGATAATCTTTTAAATTTGTTGGTGCCAAATGTAAAAATATTATTTTCTTTTACAATAGAATATTAAGAACACTGTGGATATAGATAGGCTGGAAAAGAAGATTGAAGAATTGTCTAAAACTGAGACAGAGCACCAAGTAAGTGCTTCCCAAATATTGGTAAAATGCTTTCTTCTGTCAAACCAATATTATTCTGGGACAATGTATATGACTAATTGACAAACTAACCTTTGGCTATAAATTCTGAAATTTGTACTCCTCAAAAAAGACTGGATTATTTATTTAATTTTTTAATAACTGGATTATTTAAAAGGCAGTTTCTTAGTCTTTTTTTAGCAGCTTTATTGATACACAGTTCACATGTCTTAACATTCACCCACTTAAAGTGAGTGTTTTTTTAGTATATTCACAGATTTTTGCAACCATCACCATAATCAACCTTAAAACATCTTCATCAACCAAAAAGAAATTCCTTTAATAGGAACTCCTTGACACACACACACTCCCTTCCCAGCTCTAAGCAACCACTAATCTATTATTTGTCTCCATGGATCTGTCTATTCTGGGCATTCTATTTCATACAAATGGAATCATCTAATATTTTGTGACTGCCTTCTTTCACTTAGCATAATGTTTTCAAGGTTTATCCATGTTATAGCATATATCAGTACTTCATTTCTTTCTTTTTTTTTTTTTGAGTTGAAGTCTCACTTCATCGCCCAGGCTAGAATACGGTGGCATGCTCACGGCCATCCCAGCCTTGACTTGCTGGGCTCCACCGATCCTTCCGCCTCAGCCTTCCTAGTAGCCCGATTTACAGGCTTGTGCTATCACGCCCGGCTGATTTTTTGATTTATTGTAGAGATGAGGTCTCGCTGCCCAGGCGGGTCTCGAACCCGTGGACTCAGGCATTCCACTCACCTCAGCCTCCCAAAGGCGCGGGATTACAGGCTGAGCCACCGAGCCCGGCTTAATTTTTTTTTTTTTTTAATCGTAGAGATGAGGTCTTGCCAAGTTGCCCAGACTATTTTCAAACCCATGGACTCAGGCAATCCTACTTCATTTCTTTTTATTGCTGGATAATATTTCACTACATACATGTACCACATTTTGTTTGTTTATTCATCAGTTGATGGACATTTGGATTGTTTCCACTTTTTGGTTATTATGAATAATGCTGCTCTGAACATTTGTGTATGAATTTTTATGTGGATATATGTTTTAATTGCCTCTGTGCATATTCCGAGGTGTGGAATTACTGGATCGATATGATGTCTATGTGTTTAACCTTTTGAGAAACTACCAGATTGTTTTCCAAAGTAGCTGCACCATTTTACATTCAACCAGAAGTGAATGAGAGCTCAAATTTCTCTACATGCTTGCCAGCATTTGTTATTATTTATCTTTTTTATTATAGTGTTAACAGAATCTGATTTTATAAATCTCTAAATCAGGAAAGATTTCATGTATTGCATATATTATATCATCTTAATGTAAAAAATGAGAATAGAAAGAAAAAAACTATCCTTCATTAAATTAAGGAACGATAATACAAAATGTTTTTTGTCTATATTGTATCTAAAAAGTCTATATTTAGTATATACTTTTGGTATCTGCCATCCTTATCAGGAAACACTTGAAAACTAGTAAATTCATGAATTTGTCTCATGCTTATTGTTATCTTTAATGGCTTATTTGAGCAATTTTGTTGCTGTATATATCTGAAATGCTGATGTAGTTAAATTTCATATCTATATGGATAATTTTCCTGTTTCCTGGCAGAAATCAAGATTTCATATGTGTGCACATATATATGAGGAGGGACAAAAAAACAAAATTAATTTATACAAAATTATGTATTCTTACATGTCTCAATTTCAGTCACCTTCAAAGCGCTCTCTGTTTGATGCAATACACCTATCAAGACGCTTTTTCTGCTGCTCAAAACAGTTTTTGAACTTGTCACTTTTGAGGCCTTTTAGTGCTTCTGACATTTTATTTTATTGTGTTTTAATTAATTAATTTTGAGTTGGTGTCTCACTCTGTTGCCCTGACTGGAGTCCAGTGGCAGATCACTGCCACAGCAGCCTTGACTTGCTGGGCCCAGGTGATTCTTCCACCCCAGCCTTCCAAGTAGCTGAAACTACAGGTGCACGCCACCGCATCCAGCTAATTTTTTTATTTATTGAAGAGACAAGGTCTTGCCAAGTTGTCCAGGCTGGTCTCAAAACCCTGGACTCAGGCAATTCTCTCGCCTCCACCTCCCAAAGTGCTGGGATTACATACGTGAGCCACCGTCCCTGGAGCTTCTGTCATTTTTTGTTTCACTTCTTCCACATTGGCAAAATGTCTCCCTTTGAGGACTTTTATCATCTGGGAGGGGGGAAGTCATTCAGGGTGAAATCGGGTGAACAGGAAGTGTGGCGCCCCCAGGGAACATGCCATTTTTGGTCAAAAACTGCTGAACACTGAGTGTTCAGAGGAGAGGTACGTTGTCTTGGTGGAAGAACCAGTCACCTGTTTACCACAATTCACCACACTTCTTCTGCAAATTGTGGTACAACCTTCTCAAAACTTGCAGATAAAAATTTGGGTTGACCATTTGATCTGGATGAACAAATTCCAAATTCCAAATGTGCTGTAAGGAGCTTACCCTCCAAAAGATAATTCTGTTTTTTGGGATCTCCCCTCATATATACACACATATATGAAACTGCAGTTATACTTTAGACATTGAAATTAATTCTATACTATGAGTGGGTGTCTTTGGAAAATATAACTGTGACAAACTAGTGGAAAGAACCAGAAGGCATAGATTTAGATTGATTGTGTCTTCTTTACTTAAAAGTTTGTTAACCTCAAGCAAGTTTTAAGTCTCAATTTTCTCATCTTCTAAATGGGTGTGATATTTCTGCCTACTCCACAAGCTTATTGGAAGGTGAGGGGGATAATGAAGTGATCATATCCAATGTATATGATTATAATGATGGTTCTGCTTCTGACCATACTGATTATGTTTCCAGGTTCTCAATTCAATCAGTATGCATATTTATCAATTATACTATATGTGGAAGCATATGCCAACCAACTTGCTTTTGATTTGAATAAATTGATATATCCTTAATATTCACTTTGCTAAAAGAAATCTTTTTTCTTTTTGAGTCTGAGTCTCACTCTGTCACCCAGGCTGGAGCACAGCAGTGCATTCACAGCTATCACAGCCTTGACCTGCTGGGCTTAGGTGATCCTTCAACCTCAGCCTTCCAAATAGCTGGAACCACTGTCATGCATCACCACACCCAGCTTATTTTTTCTTTTATTGTAGAGATGAGGTCTTGCCAAGTTGCCCAGGCTAGTCTCAAATTTCTGGACTCAGACAATCCTCTTGCCTCAGTTTCCCAAAGGACTGGCCCAGCTAAAAGAAATGTTGATCATTTTTAAACCATGTTTTTATAAGAGGAAGAGTCTTCTATGTGTCCTCATGGAATCTATGTTCGTGTTCTATCTAGATTTTCATTTTCACCAAAAAAATAAAGACTCCATACATTCTCTTATTATATGAGATAGGGAATATTGGGAAGGGTCCTTGGCTGGAGCCACAGACTCACATTCTAGGCTCAGCTCTGCCATGGACTGTGTGTTACCTTGGGTGAGTGTCTGAAGAGTGCTGAGCTTTGACTTCCTCACTGGTAAAGTGAGGGCGGTGACCCCTACCTCTAAGATTGTAGTAAGACTGAATGGGAAAGTTCTTTGTAAAGTGAAAAATACATACTCATTAAAGGTGCTTTAGAAACATGTCTCCCTTCCCGGAATGATTGTATGGCATCCTTTTACCAAAGCAATGTCACAGTGGTCTTCCCTAAATATGCTTTTTTTTTTTTTCAGATGCAGTTACACACATATGAGAACACATTGCTTAATAAAGATGCAAGTTTGCAGAAGGTTGGTACTGTCCCTTCCCATGAAGGCCCCTGGAATTGGCTATCTCTCTCCAAATCAAAAAGGGGGTGGTCATTTGTGTAACTTCACTCCTACTGAGAGATCTGATTCTAATATTATGTCATAAGACATAACAGTATTTCTGTAGAGCACTTCAAAAAAATGTACTGAGTGATGAATACATTTGAACATACCTCTCTAATTTCTGGTGGTTATTCATCCACATAAGCAACAAATAATAGTGTGCCAATCTCTCAGTCCCTGGCTAGATACTGATGATGCAATTTTAATTTGTGACAACACAAGTGAGTGTGCAGCCATTCACTTTAGGGAAGAAGAATATACACCCAAATTATTTGCAACCTAATTTGATTGATAGATGTGTACATAGATAGATACCATTCTATTTATTTTGGGTCCTGTAATTGTAATCTATCTGGTACCAAAGGATGCTGGCTAAAGAGATGCTGGTTATGGTGACTTTAGGAGACACCGGAAAGAACACAGCCTCAGTTAATAAACTTCCACATTCCAAGACAGTAAAGTGAAGAAAGAGCACTAATTGCCACTCTTCTTTTCCTTTCCCTGCACATTATAAATTTTCAAAGGAGGCACTGATAGCTTGTGGACTTTGACCAGGATACTGGACATTGTACTAACTTTATCTCTTCTTCACGGGTGTTCTCTATCTGCATAATGATATTGTGATAGTGGTGACTATTCAATTCCTCTATAACTCTGGTATTTCTACCATTCTGCACTCCTGTCCAGCAATCGATAGTTATTGATTAAGCACCTCCCATGTGTCAGGCACCATGCTAGTCCTGGGATAAAATTTCAGATAGATCCGGCACTCATTACCTAGCTAGCTCTCTGACCTCTTATATCTGGTTCATGAAGGCTCCACCTTCATAACCTAATTACCTTCCAAGGGCTTCTCCTCTAAATAACATTACCTATACCTTCTAGTCTTACAGTACAAAACATTGATTTTAAAATGGCATTGTTAGAACTGGATGAAATTGGATCCCTGAATTTCATTGGTCGTTTGCAAGTAAAGACTGACTTTCTTAAATGCATCATGTTAACAACTATAATTTTGGCTGGATGTAGTGGCTCAAGCCTGTGATCCCAACACTTCAGGAGGCTGAGGCGAGAGGATTGCCTGAGCCCGCAGGTTTGAGACCAGCCTGAGCAACATGGTGAGGCCTCATCTCTACAATAAATCAAAAAATTAGCCAGGCATGGTAGCGTGCACCTGTTATTCTGGCTACTTGGAAGGCTGAGGCAGAAGATTCACCGGAGCCCAGCAGGTTGATGCTGGGTGACCATAAGTGTGCCACTGCACTCCATACTGAACAACAATAATATTATTATTTTGATTTGGGCTTAAGAATCACCTTTTAGAGTTTGATTCCATGGGTCAAACACAGAACATAAAGACACCAGTTAGATATAACTGCCTTGTTGTCCCATACTTCTTGTGGGTTTTTAATCACAGACGTTGACTGGCTTAGTTTTGAACTGTACAATCAGTAGAAGATCATATTGATTGGGCATTTACAGTTCTGTGGCTCACATTGATGGTCTAATAAATATGACTTGGTGGATCCATTATTTTTTTGCTATGATTACTCTCTTCTCCTTTTTAGAAGGATTTAAATATAGAAGAACTTAAGTCAACCATCACAGAATACAGAAGTATTATGGAGGTATACCTTTTAAAATTATTGTTATTAATCTCACAGCTTGCAAGAGGGCTTGTTAAATGTAAATTCACCACTTGAGTCACATGTACAGCCTAATGTTGTGTGTGATTCCAGAATTTACAAGGGGATAAAAACAAACTGACTCATGAGTTACAGCACTTGCAGCAGGAACTCATCATGTGAGTATACAGCGGTCCTCGCCAGTCTCCTTTCTGTGCCTCCGCCCAGTTGTATTGTTGGCCAACAGGGCTACATGCAGTTCTTTGAATGTCCACTTTCTTTTCTTCTGTACCTTGGTGATATTTTCTCCGCTTTTCTCCATGGCAACGCCTTTAAACATTTCTTATGGCTTTTCCTGATTATCTTACTCAGCTTGAACTGCTATTAATATAACAAAATACCATAGACTGGGTGACTTCAGCAGCAAACATTGATTTCTCACAGTTCTGGAGGCTGGAAGTCCAGAACCAGGGTGCCAGCAGGGTTGGGCTCTAGTGAGGGCCCTCTACCAGGTTACAGACTGCTGACGTCTTGTATCTTGGGGGAAGAGACTAACTCTTTGGCCTCTTCTTAGATCCCGCTCATGAAGGCTCCACCCTCATAACCTAAATTACCTTCCAAGGGCTCCACTTCCAGATATCATCACATTGGAGTTGGAGTTTTAACATATAAATTGGGGACCTGGAGACACATTTAGTCCATTGTGATGTCTTTCCCTTTGCTCTTCCCTTACCTAGAGATTAAGTAGTCTTTTTGAATGTAAGCATGGCATGTTGTTTTCACCTCTTTCCCAACACACATCATCCTGTATTATCCTGAATAATAATCATTTGTTTCTGTATGTGTTTAATATGCTAGTCCAGAATCCACAGCAGCCAATCAGATAACAAAAATGAGTAAAACCAATGGAGTATGGACATGCCTGCATTTGGTGAATGGTAAATGAGAAAAGTGCATTTAGAGGCAGACGGGGCTACTCTACTTAACTCCAGCTAATTGCTACATTGAGACTACTTGGACACAGTCTGGTGATATCTTCTGGTATTGGAAGAAAAACCAAAAACCCAGATGTTTTAGTAAAATTTTCTAAATTTTAACTATTGGCTTGATTTCTTTTAAAAAGTATAATCTACTTGTTTGTGATCATCTATAGTCACATCTGTGCAGCTTCTGGAGAACAGAGGGGACTATTTCTTCTTTCTGTATCCTGAAGCACCTTATGGAATTCTGGGTGCACATGGGCGCTTCCTGTTGGTGATAAATTAACATATTCTGGTGAGTTTGAGCAGTGTTGAGGTATACCTAACTAGACCGGACTACTGTTTTTTCAAGGAATGGCATCCAGTTGAATATTAGTGGAGAGTGTGATGGGATCATCTCTGAAGGAGAAAAGTCTTTACATTATGAACTTATTCTTGCTCAGTCTGCAGAGGTAGGTAATTACAACAGGATGGAAAGCTTTGAGAAGTAACCCTCCCCTGTGATAACTTACTATTAAGTGAAGGTCGATAGCTTGCTGAAAACCACCAGGGACGTTTTGAGGGAATCTGCTGATAATTCTTAGAATCCAAGTCTAATGTCACTTAGCCTGGGGGAAAGGACTGTTGTCAAGTTATGGTCGAAAGCTCCAGCTTTCAAAGGATCCAGCAGAGATTTGTGGAACTGTGCATTCAGTGCATTGGAACTTTAGAAATCCTTTTATGTTTTTGATCTTTCTAGAACAGATTACCTGCACTGGTCCCCAGCCTGGGGTCCTAAAGGTAGCAATGAAAATCCTTAAGCTACTTTTTAGTATTTTCCAAACCTCCAAACAAGATGTATTTACCCAAAATAAATATGCCCAGAAACACCATATTTCTTTGCTTTAGGATGCAATTACCCACCAACCCAATTTAATGACAATGATTATTACATTCTGAACAGAAAGTTAGCATTTTTACATGTGTTTGGTTAATTTTATAGTGTCAAAATGAATTATTAAGCTTGAAGATCTGAGTTTGTCTTGTAGGCCCAATTCTTTATCACATGGTAGAAAATATCCAAAAACCTTCTCACAGATAAAAAACATTGTGATGCCCTTGTGTTATATTCTCACCCCTTCATATTTTCTATGTATGAATGGGGGGGGATACAAACATTTAGGATTTAAATATAGATATGTTGGGAACATATCTTATGTTGGGAAATGCTTTATTTAGCAAATTGCTTTCTTTTCACCATTTGATGGTCTCTCCGTATCTGTGGATGGTGAATATGTCAGAAAGTTCTCCTGTTGACAGCTGTGATATAACCTTGAAAGGAGGGGAAGAATGTCTTTGGGGCAAATGCTGTTTGAATTGCTTCTGCCAAGGATGCAGAGACAGCATATGCTGCCTTCGTCTGAAGCCGTCTCCGGCAGCCCTGGACATTCTGCTGAGGGCTTTGCTTTCCTGACATTCTGTTTCAAATGTTCATCATTTCTCTGTATTTTTGAAACCAAGCCAAACTGCCAGACTGAATGAAACGGTGGCAAATCTGCCACGGCAGTGTGTTTTTATCCTCAGTCCTCTGAGATAATAATGATGTCAAGATGCCAGCTCAGAAAGTTCTATATTTCTTAACAGGGGGTTATCAGCCGGCAGAGTTCTGGCTCTGAGGTTTACCCACTGATGAGTTAGGAAGTTTGCCTTCTAACTAGAATTTGAAAGAAGAGTCCTCTGACCTTTTCAACAGACGGCAAGAAGAAGGCTTGTGTTGATGTCGTCTATCTAAAATCTGACAAAATGCAGAGACTATGAGAGAAGTATAAGGAACATACTTTGTGAGTGTGCCTTTTATGAATGGGAAAGAGGCAAACGAAACCAATGTTCAGTGGGATTTTTTGAAGAGCCCCCTCCCTCACCAGTTTTTTCCTTCGGTGAATTTATTATTTTTATTTATTTTATTTTGGATTCAAGCAGTACATGCCCGTTTGTTACATGGGCATATTGTGTGAGGTTTGGGCTTCAGTTGAGCCCATCAACCAAATAGTGAGCATGGTACCCAGTGGATGGTTTTTCAGCCTTTGCACCCCTCCCTCTCTCTCCCCTTTAGGAGTTCCCAACATCTGCTGTTCCCATCCTTATGCCTGTGTGTAGCCAGAGTTTAGCTCCCTCTTATAAGTGAAAACATGAGGGTTTCAGTTTTCTATCTCTGTGTTAATTTGCCTAAAATGATGACTTTCATCTGTGTCTACACTGCTGCAAAGCACATGATTTCATTCTTTTTTATGACTGTGTAGTAGTCCCTGGTGTATATGTGCTACATTTCCTCATGAATTTCTTTACCTTCCCCTATTTTCATATTAACATAAACATAGAGCCGTAACAGTTTGTATCACTCACACGTAAATGTTATCTATTAATGAATGAATTTTCCTTAAGACAAAATAAATGTTCAGTTGAAGCCATTCTGTAGAGAAAATGCCAACAGTTTTTGTTCTGTTTTGTTTTTGTTTTGGATGTTGGAGTCCACAAGACTGCTGAGAACTGTTTGACGATAATAATTACATTGACCCATGAGTATCATTTTCATAATGTTCTTTAGTGTTTAGTAGGATGACACAATTCTGGGCATTTTGGTAATTGTTTCAGAACAATGAAACTGAATGGCAGTTCAATTTAATCAATTTTTCATCTTTGGACAAGATGTCGGACCAAGAAATGCTGCTGTTACTAAGAGAGCCTGAACAAAAGAAAGCAGAGTTTACAGCTACGCTTCAGAAGCTGGTATTATATAATGTGCTTGTATCATGTTATTTCACTTTGGCTAGGAATATCTGCAGATAACTGGCCTGCAGCCTGTTTGCTGAGTCCAAATGTATCTGTGTGCTGTTGAGACACCATTAATTCTAGGATAAGAGAAGACTTACTTTCTTAAACATTCTTAAACATTGATCTTCTAGCTCTGAGTCAATCAGGACTAACACATTGCCCAGTAGATATGGATTGCTTGAGCTTATTTTTCCTATGGGTTAATCTTTAGTATCAAAATGCTGAAGACATAGTATCTATTAAACAGTTTCCTTCCCTTAATTTTCTTCTAGTTAATGGGCTAGTATTTCTTCCTCCATTTTTATTTTTCATTATAAACTCCAGATAAGCTGGGTATCATGGCTCACACCTGTAATTTCAGCACTTTGGGAGGTGGAGGTGAGAGGATTACCTGAATCCAGGGGCTCAAGACCAGCCTGGACAACTTGGCAAGACCTCATCTTTACAATAAATCAAAAAATTAGCTGGGCGTGGTGGTGCACACCTGTAGTTCCAGCTACTTGGAAGGCTGAGGCAGAAGGATCATCTGAGTCCAGCAGGTTGAGGCTGCGGTGGCCATGAGCGTGCCACCGCACTCCAGCCTGGGAGACAGAGTGAAACTCCTACTCAAAAAACAAAATAAAACAAACAAAAACTCTAAAAGATTGGAGAAATCAGAAAACAACATTTTTTCATATCAGTACTTCCAGTCCCTTTCACAGTCCCTAGCATATAGTAAGTAGCATTTAGTTTGGTGAATGATAAAAATTAACAAAAATGTGTGTTTTCTTCTATTTAAAAGAGAAATAAAATGATTCTATATATATTCATCTTATGTAGAGTACCTGACAAGAGTTACCATGTATACACGGCAACAGCCTGGCATAAAGGAAAATCTATTAGGGGACATTAGATGAGAAAAACTCTCTCTGATATCTTCCTAAATTTTCTATATAGTTGAACTTTGGCCTAATTAATTCTAATGGTACAATAGCATATGCCTTTCTCCTGAATTCATAATTGGAGATGTGGAACTCTTTTTTCCAGCATGAAGAAGTTTCTGAAGCTGAAACCCTCATTGACAGCACCCTGCAGTGGGTTACTAACCGAGAAATCACCATGAAAGAAAAGTGGGAAAAGAAGCTTACTGTGAGTGTTCTATATTTTGTGAATTTCCTGGTTTTTCTTCCACTTTTTAAAGTCAGGTAATATTTAATAGATACAGTACTATTTCTAAGACTTCATTGTGACCTTCTGCTATCTTAGTCTGATGATGAGTGTTGAGTGTAGGTATACAAGTGTGAGGGTTAGGATAAACACGTGTGAGCGAGAGGACTGAGACAGCGTGAGACTGAGTGTGAAGATATGTTTGATATGACTGAAAGACAAAGAATAAGTGAGACGATTTAATGAAAAATGTATCCTGTTTGTATTCTTGTGAGAACTGGCTAGTCTAAGCTTGAATTTTTTCTTGGCCTATTAAAATTCTCTAACTTTGATAGAATGATTATTGTGTAAAAGAATTGTATTCCCAAGACTCTGACAGTTTTATTATCTCAGAATGTCACAGTACCTTAGAAAAACAGGAACTTCTTAGGTAGCTATTCCCTACTTTGTTAGAAAGAAAGCATATAAGAAGAAATCTCTCCATCTGTCTATTATCTATTATATCTACTTCTTGATAGTCAGACTACTCCCTAGCATCCATCAGCTCCCTAATCTAAAGAAAGACGTAAACTCTGGAATATTATTCTCACCCCTTTGCCAATCTAATATATTTTTAAGTTGCTTTTGAATATGATAATCGACAAATACTGATTCTGTTGTATTATCTTGTCCCATCCTGTTCTAAAGCAATTGTGATGACTGCTGAAATGATCTGGAACCCTCTTATCTCAAAAAGAAAACAAAACTCAATTTTAGGAATGTGATAGGCACTTTATACAACACATGTTCAATTGAGATAACCAATGGGCAATCTCTGAGTAATTGAGCATTGATATTAATTCATTGATACTTTTTGTGTCCCATGACAGGGAATGCCATTGAGATGACAATTTTCACAGCATTTTATATAGCCTCTGTCATTTGTTTATACTTAACATTGAAATACTGGGGTTTGTTTTGTGACTTTTCCTGTAGGAATTCAAGCATAACATGGAAGAGAAAATCAATCTTTGCATACTAATGCTGAACATCTTGGGAAACCACAAAGAATCTCTTAACAAACGATTTGTCAAATTAATAGAGATTTTGAAGAGATTCAGGCTGGAATATTTTTATTTCAGAAAAGAATTTCTTTCCAGGTGATGATCATTTATAAATAAGAAACCCATACTTCCATACTCGATGCTATGATTATGCCACAGTGTTCAGTTTACTTTCTGCAAGTTGTATACATTGATTGCAGAGGATACTTTTTTCAGAGAAAACATTCTGTTTGACATTTCTGAATTGTGAAATAGTGTGAAATTGACTTATGTGTTCAAAATTGCAAATGATGAACTTTAAAATCTGTGGAAACCAGTATAATGAGTTATTTTTTCCTTAGAGAAGGAATGTGGGATTATGAAATATAGAATTCTTTTAACCAAAAGAGACCTTCGAGATTCTTAGTAATCTCATAGTTTTACAGAGGACTAAGGCATAAGGAGATAATGTGAATTCATCACAGTTCGACAGTTGTTAATGGAAACTCTAGAATGTGATGTCAGGTCTGTCATCCCCTACCCTACTAGGCTTTAGATTTCACCCCAGTCTACAATGCGTCACAGTGGGCACCAGTTAACTGAATTTCAGCTAAATGGAGTCATAGGGAATAGAGAATAACCCATGTAAAATAACTTATCATTGTATACTTCCTCTTACCTCCATTTTTATGATTTTGGAGAAATTCTTGAAATTTTTATATTCCGTGAACCACAAGCGCAGTGATGGTATCTTTCACTGGGATTCAGACTACTATTTATATAGCTGCTAGCATACTTAGCATTCCTTTAATAAATACTTTTTGAATGAACAAATGAACATGGGTGTATATTGAACATGAGCAAAGTAAAAAAAAAAAATGTAGAGACTAAGGTAAGCTTAAAGGAAATAGCCAGTATAAACTGTTCTCTTCCTCCAAATATAAGGAAACTAGATACTAGAAGGAGGCTAATACCAGAAGAAACCCTCAAGAAAATGGTTTTCTGCTTTCACCAAGAAGCAGAGAACCCAGATTTCCTCATAGTGGTAAATGATGTGGGTTAAGTGGATCTGAAGCTTCCTTTATGCAGATACCATCTCCACAAAGGGAGCATCAGAATTCTTCTATTTAGTAACAAAGAACCATTAAGAGAAAGGCTGCACTAGGGTAACCTCTGAGTGAGTGAATCTTCATATTATCCTACTAGACATATAAGCATCCCAGTTAAATAATAGTAGGTATCATTGTCTAGAGGCCACTATGTCAGATGTAGTGTTAAGAATCAAAATGCATTTATCTCCAGAGAGATAACTTGTCACCATCTGGGATTAAGTGACAGCTGGATTCAGGTCTAGTCATGTCCAGCTTCAAAGCCTATGCTCTTTCAATGATTCCCTGCCATTGGCTTGTTAAATCTGTTACAATATTTGTTAAAAATATTCTGGGAACCTAGCATTGGGTTAAATACTTCGTGCCAACCTATGGCTGGTTGTAGTCTTCTAGACACAATTTAAAACAGACAATGCTACATAGAGGCTACACACAAAACAACTTGATTACTAATTTTAACTATAAATAAGGAAATGAGTGAAGTATTTTGTAAGGGAGAGAGAGAATTTTATGTTTAGATGAGGTGGGAAATGCTTATTAAAGGCAAATTTTTAGGTGCCGTTTGCTGAGGAAGAGAAGGCTTCCGTTCTGCTGTGAGACAAATAGGCTCTAGCACTAAGGATTGAAAGAATTGAGTGGGTCAATGAGAGCCAACAAAAGGAAAAGTTGCTCTAAGAGGCCTGAGTGAGAAAAGCAAGGCATGATTCATACAACATCCATCTGAGTTTCCGCTCTTTGCCAGGCTTCTGCACCCCCTGCATCCTGCCAGGTACTAGGGAATTACGGGAAACAAGACCAAAATCTCTGCCCTTATGAAATTAACATCTAGACAGGGACACAAATACCAAACTAATAAAAAATTATATGATATAATGCCAGGAAATAATAAGCGATATGGAGAAAATTAAAGCAGGATAAGAAGACAGAGAATGACAGGGAACAGGAGAACCCAATTGTTGAAAGAATAGCCAAGAAAGTTATACCTGAGGAGTGATGAATTGAGTGGATTGCTGGATAAAGTGAGGGAATAAGCTGTGTGGTGATTGGGAGTGTACGAGGAAGAGGAAGTAACTGGTGTGAAGACCTTGAGGTTGTAGTGAGCTTGGTGTGTTTGAATAACAAGAAGCTCGCTGACTGGGGTTGGATAAAGGTTGGATAAAGTGGTAGAAGGTGGTACCAGAGGGATAGGTGGGGGCCATGTCACAGCCAGCCTTGCTATCCATTTTTAGGAGTTGCGATTTTATTGAGTGTGGTGGGAAGACATCGGAGGGTTAGGAACAGAGAAGAGAGATAACTTATGTTTTGAAAGATCTACAGTGTGGAGAATTATTTATGAGGGCAAGAGTAAAAGCAGTCAGACCAATGAGAAGAGTTTTTTCCAACAACAGATCACCATTTAGTGATCCTTACATCAATTTACTGGACTGTGACCCCCTTTAAAAAAACCCTAAGATACAAAGTACATTGCATATAGTAAGAGTAGTGCTTAATAAAATTTTTGTTTCAGCTACATGAATTTGTGTGTGTAGTGGGTTAAAATATAAAATATTTACTGAGTCATGGTCAAAAATGTTGCTATTGCAATAGTCCTCGTAAGAAATGTAATGTGGGCCTGGGAAATAGTCTTGGAAGTAGTAGGAAATGATTGGATTAAAACTGAATTTTGAGGTGGATCAGATTAGATATGCTAGTAGATTAGATGCAGAGAGAGCAAAAAAGAAAAGATTCATACTTAAAGATTTTTGGTCTAAAACTTGGTAAATGATGTGCTACTTAGATAGCAAAGTCTGGGAGAGATGCAGATGTGATAGGGTTTGGAATAGAAATCAAGATTTAGCATGAGAAAATGTTAGGAGGAAGAGATGTTGGATTTAAAAATACACACAAGCTAAAGTTAAGTACCTCTTAACATGATAATACAAATTTCTATGGAAGAATTATCATCTGTTGACTATCTTTAACAGATGGTACCATCTAATTTTTTTTTAAAGCTATTTCTGAGACTGTTATGATTCATAAAATTTATAAAAATTATTGTCTTATAGGTAAAAAATACATATAAGTAGTTGAAAGTATTAGTACTATTAAATAGGAATTTATGATGGTCCTGAAAATCCTTTTGCTCTCTCTTAGAAGGTAATAAATATTCTTGAGAGCTTAGGCTGTTTCTGGAAGAGAGAAAAGTAGATAAAACTCATGTCTTTGAAGAAAAAAACCAGAAGTGATGTCAGAAAGATGGTGGAATAGGAAGCCATGGGCCCTTTTTCTCCCCCGAAATATACTGTTTGATCAATACATGAACAAATTCCTTTTGTGAGAAATCCAGAAACTAGTTGAGAGGCCCCTGAACCCTGGGTGAGCACAAAACCAGCTATATCAAGGCTGCTGAGAAAATTTTAGAAACCCTCACCATAATCCTTATCCACAGCTTAGTGCCATGTAGTTGAAAGGATATCCCCAACCACTGACTTCTCTCTGGGGAGGAAAAGAGTTCTAACACGTGTCTTTTTTTTTTTTTGAATTGGAGTCTCACTCTGTCGCCCAGAGTGGAGTGCAGTGGCCGCTCCCGGCCACCACAGCCTCGACCTGCTGGGCGCCGGCGATCCTTCCACCTCAGCCTTTCAAGTAGTTGGAACTACAGGCGAGCGCTACCACGCCCGGCTAATTTTTGATTTATTGTAGAGATGAGGTCTTGCCAAGTTGCCCAGGCAGGTCTCGAACCCGTGGGCTCAGGCAATTCACTCACCTTGGCCTCCCAAAGGCGCGGGATTACAGGCTGAGCCACCGAGCCCGGCCTACACATGTCTTAATATTCCAATTTTTCTGGGGGCTACTCGAGGTACAGGTTTCTGTTTCACCTGACTTGCAGGGCTGATGAGACCTGGTATAATCTAGATGCCTGGAGGTCCCTGAAAACAAAGAAGGCCATGTGAACTTGCATGCATGTGCTTGCTAGAGCCCCTATCCTTAGCTCAGTGCAAAGCTAGTAGGTGAAAAACCCTAGATCTCAACTGCTTTCTGGGAGGCTGAAAGAGTTAGCCCAAGCATCTAATGTTTCAACTCTGTGGAGGGATTCCTAGGGAACTGCCTCTTATTTGTCACTCACAGAGTACTGATGGGACCCAGCCTATTCTAGATGCCTGGGTGCTACTAAGAACAAAAATGGTGCTTTGGACTAGTGTAAATGTTTGAGAGGCCCCTAGAATCTCTGCCTGGACTTTTTAAGTGTTTTCTCTTGTATGGAATCAGTCTGTGAAGATTGAGAGACCTGGTTATTTTTTCTAATGCATAGTTAAAAACACAAACGGTTAAGGAAAATGAAGAAATAGGGTAATATGCAAATAAAGGAACAAAATAAGTCTTCAGAAACTGATGCTACTAAAACAGATAAATGAGTCACTTAATGGAAATCCAATAAAGACGCTCAATGAGGTCAGAACAATGTCCAAAGTGATCATTTTAACAAAAAGAAAGAAGATATTAAAAAGTACCAAACAGAAATTTTAAAGGATAAAATTCACTAAAGGAGTTTAATAGCAGACTATATCAAGCAGAAGATCAGTAAACTTGAAGACAGGTTATAAGAAATTATCTAAGCCGGGTGCGTCGGTTCATGCCTATAATCCCAGTACTTTGCGAGGTGGAAGAGAGTGGGTTGCCTGAGCCCAGGGGTTTGAGACCAGTCTGGGAACTTGGTGAGACCTCGTCTCTACAATAAATAAAAAAATTAGCCAGGTATGGTGGTACATGCTTGTGGTTCCAGGCTGAAGTAGGATTGCCTGAGCTCAACAGATTGAGGCTGCAGTGGCGGTGAGTATGCTACTACATTCCAGCCTGGGCGACAGTGAGACTCTGACTCAAAAAAAAAAAAACCCAAAACACAACACAACACAAAACACACACACACACACACACACACACACACACACACACACACACACACACAAGTTATCTAGGCCAGGTGTTGTGACTCACACCTGTAATCCCAACACTTTGGGAGGCAGAGGTGAGAGGATTTCCTGAGTCCAGTGGTTCGAGACGAGCCTGGGCAAGTTGGCAAGACCTTATCTCTACAATAAATTAAAAAATTAACTAGGCATGGTGGTGTGTACCTGTAGTTCCAGCTACTTGGTAGACTGAGGTGGAAGGATCATCTGAACCCAGCAGGTTGAGGCTGTGGTGGCTGTGAGCATGCCACTGCACTCCAGCCTGGGCAACAGAGTGAGACTCCTACTCAAAGAAGAAGAAGAAAAAAAGAAATTATCTAGGCAGAGAAGCAAAAAGAGAAAAAAAAAAAAAGTGAACAGACTTAAGGAATTTATAGAATACCAGCAAGTGAAATAATATATTACTGAAATCTCAGAGGAGATGAGAGATAGAAAAGGACAAAAGGTTATTCAAAGAACTAAGAACCCAAAACTTTCCAAATCTGGAGAAGGAAATGGATATTCAGATCCAGGAGGCCCAGTGGATCCCAAGCAAGATGAACCTAAAGAAATTCATATTGAGACATATTATAACCAAATTGTCAAAAGTCAAAAATAAAGAGATAATTGTGAAAGTAGCAATGCAAGCCGGGCTCGGTGGCTCAACCTGTAATCCTGTGCTTTTGGGAGGCTGAGGTGAGTGGATTGCCTGAGCCCGCGGGTTCGAGACCCACCTGGGCAGCAAGACCTCATCTCTACAATAAATCAAAAAATCAGCCGGGTGTGGTAGCGCGTGCCTGTAATTCCGGCTACTGGGAAGGCTGAGGTGGAAGGATCGCCGGAGCCCAGCAGGTCGACGCTGCAGTGGCCGGGAGCGGCCAC
This sequence comes from Cephalopachus bancanus, assembly GCA_027257055.1. NCBI lineage: Eukaryota > Metazoa > Chordata > Mammalia > Primates > Tarsiidae > Cephalopachus > Cephalopachus bancanus. Next base: position 5,917,930 of record JAPVLO010000009.1, on the reverse strand, counting down.
TGCACTCCAGTCTGGGCGACAGAGTGAGACTCCAACTCAAAAAAAAAAAAAGAAAGTAGCAATGCATTATGTTAAAAGTGACTCATCACATAAAAGAGGACACCTATAAAACAATCAGCAGATTTCTCAGCAGAAACCTTGCAGGACAGAAAGAAGTATGATTATATATTCAAAGGGCTGAAAGTAATAGAATACTGTGCCTTACAAAACTGGCCTTCAGAAATGAAGGTGAGATAAAGACTTTCTCAGACAAACAAAAACTGAGGGAGTTTATTACCAGTAGATCTGCCTTACAAAAAATGCTAATGGGAGTTTTTCAAGTTGAAGTAAAATGATGGTAAGCAATAATACTAAGGCATATGAAAACATAAAATGAGCTGGTAAAAATAGATAAATAGACAAATACAGAATACTGTAATAGTGTAGTGGTAGTAGGTAAATCACTTGATTCTAGTATAAAAGTATTATAAATAAAACTATAGAATATATCAATGGGTACACAACTAAAAAGATGTAAATTGTGACATCAAAAACAAAATGTGGGGAGAAGCAAAATAAAAGTATAGAGTTTTTTTAATGTGATTGAAATTAAGTTATTAGCTTAAAATAGACTGTTACAACCATAAGATATTTTATGTAAGCCCCATGGCAACTACAAAGAAAATACCTATAGAAGATACACACAAAAAGAAAGGAGTCAAAGTATATAATAAAAAAAAATCAACAAAGTTCAAAAGACAATGACAAGAGAGGAAAAGAGGAACAAAAGAACTGTAAGACATAAAACAAATAATAAAATGTAAATTGCGAGTTATTACCTATCAATAGCTACTTTAACTGTAAATGGATTAAACTTTGCAATTCAAAGATACACAGAGCTGAAAGTATTTAGGGAAAAAAAGCCAAGAGCCAACTATAAGATATCTTCAAAAGATTCACTTTAGATTTAAGTACATATATAGGCAAAAGATGAAGAGATGAAAAACGATATTTCATATAAATGGTAAGCAGAAATTAGCAGGGGTAACTATACTTATATCAGGCAAAGTAAACTTTAAGTAAAAAAAAAACTGACATAGACAAAGAAGGACATTTTATAATGACAAAAGGACCAATTCACCAGGAAGATATAGCAGTTGTAAAATATCTATGTACCCAACATAAGAGCACCTAAATATATAATACAAACACTGACAGAACTGAGGGAGAAATAGAATAAATAGACAGTGTTACAATAATAGGAGACTTCAAGTTCACTTTCAACCATGGAAGGAACATCTGGGCAGAATACCAATGAGGAAATAGCAGATTTTGATAACACTAGAGATCAAATGGACCTAACAGATAAATACAGAACATTCTACCCAACTGCAGCAGCATATATATTCTTCTCACATGCATATAGAACATCTTCAGGATAGATGATCATGCGTTAGGTCACAAAACAAGTATTAACAAATTTTTAAAAATTGAAATAATACTAATTATTTTTTGCCTATCACAATGGAATGAAACTAGAAATCTATGGCAGAAGGAAAACTTAAATATTCACAAATATGTGAAAATTAACATATTCGTTAGTAATGAATGGGTCAATGAGGAAGTCAAAAGAAAAATTAGAACTATCCTGAGACAAATGAATACAAACACACCATGCCAAAACCTATGGGATACAGCAAAAGCAGCACTAAGAGGGAAGTTTACAAGAAAGGAGAAAGATCTCAAATAAATCTAACTTTATACCTCAATGAACTAGAAAAAGAAGAAAAACTTAAGATCAGAGTTCTTTCCCAAAAAATGAAAATAATAAAGATTACAGCAAGCCATCTCTTAAAAGAAAGGATAGAAAAACAATAGAAAACAATGAAACTAAGAGTTGGTTTTTGAAAAGATAAACGAAATAGACAAATCTTTAGCTAAAGTAAGAAAAAAGTAGAGGAAAAAAACTCAGTTAAAAAAAGAAATAAATGAGATGTTATAACTGAAGCCACAGAGATACAAAGCATCTAAAAGGCTACTATAAATTATACACCAACAAATTAAGAAGAAATGGATATATTTCTCGAACTCACAACCTACCACATGTTTTCATGAATCATGAAGAAATAGAAAATCTTCAAAGATGTGGGGTACAATTCAGGAATATATATACAAGTGGTCATAATACAGATAAAGTTTGGGCCTCCCTTTGGGCCTCACTTTGCCCGGTTTGAGATCAGGTTCTCTTATTAATGTTGTGTTCCCCCCCACTCCCATCTCGCTGCTGCCAATCCCTTCCTTATAATATTATGTGATTGTTCAGGGTCCGCTTATGAGTGAGAACATATGGTACTCTGTTCTTTTTTTCTGTGGTAGATCACTGAGTATGATAGACTCTAAATCCATCCAAGTTGGTGTGAAGTACATATGTTTGTCTTTCTTTATGGCTGTGTAATATTCCATTGTATATATGTACCACATTTTTTTATCCAATCCAGTTTTTTTTGTTTTGTTTTTTATTTATTTTTTAGTTGGAGTCTCCCTCTGTCACTCAGGCTGGAATATAGTGGCCTGCTCATGGCCACCGCAGCCTCGACCTCAGCCTTTCAAGTAGCTGGAACTACAGGTGTCTGCCACCGCAGACTAATTTTTTGATTTACTATAGAGATGAGATCTCACCAAGATGCCCAGGTGGGTCTTGAACCAATGGGCTCAAGCAGTCCTCTCACCTTGACCTCCCAAAGTGCTGGGATTATAGGCGTGAGCCACCGCGCCTGGCCTATCCAGTCCAGTTTTGATAGGCAGCACGGTTGAGTCCATGTTTTTGCTATTGTGAATAGTGCTGCAATAAACATGTGTGTGCAGGTATCTTTTGTGTACAATGATTTGAATTTCTCCAGGTACATTCCTAGTAGGGGGATTGCTGGGTCACAAGGAAGGTCAATTTCTAGTTCTTTCAGAAATTGCCACACTGTTTTCCAAAGAGTTTGCACTAGTTTGCATTCCCACCAGCAATGTAGAAGCATTCCTTTTTCTCCACATCCTCGCCAGCATCTGTTTTTATTTATTTATTTATTTATTCGTTTATTTATTTGTTTATTTATTTATTGAGTTGGAATCTCATTCTGTTGCCCAGGTTAGAGTGCAGTGGCACACTCATGGCCACCCCAGCGTCAACCTGCTGGGCTCCAGCAATCCTTCAGCCTCAGCCTTCCAAGTAGCTGGAACTACAGGCGTACGCTACCACACCCGACTAAGTTTTTATTTATTGTAGAGATGTGGTCTTGCCAAGTTGCCTGGGCTGGTCTCAAACCCGTAGGCTCAGGCAATCCACTTGCCTTGGCCTCCCAAAGTGCTGGGATTACAGGCTGAGACACCAAGCCCAGCCTGTTTGTTTCATTTATGATGACCATTCTTACTGGGGTTAGGTGGTGTCTCAATGTGGTTTTAAATTGCATTTCTTTGATGATTAGTGAGGCTGAGCATTTTTTCATGTATCTGTTGTCTGCTCATATATATTCTTTTGAGAAGTATCTATTTATGTCTTTTGCCCACTTTTTAATGGGGCTGTTTTGTTTTTCCTTTTGGCATGTTTGGGTTCCTTATAGATCCTAGATGTTAGGCCTTTGTCAGATATACAGTTGGCAAATATTTTTTTCCCCATTCTGTGGAATGTCTCTCCGGTCTCTTGATGGTTTCTTTTGCTTTGCAGAGGCTTTTCAGTTTGATGAGGTCCCACCTGTCTAACTTATCTCTTATGGTATGGTCACTTGGGATTTTGATCAGGAATTGGTTGCCAGTTCCAATTTCCATAAGTGTGTCTCCTGCATTTTCCAAGGTTCTTATAGTTTGAGATTTTAAATGTAAATTTGATCCATTAGGAGTTGATTTTTGTGTATGGTGATAGGTAGGGGTCCTGTTTCAATCTTCTGCATGTGGTCAGCCAGTTTTTCTAGCACCATTTACTGAATAGGTTCTCCTCTTCCCGGTGGTTGTTGCTGGAGGCTTTGTCAAAGATGAGTTGGTTGAGAAATTGAGGTTTTGCTTCTCTATTAGACAGAATCTCTATTCTGTCCCTTTGGTCTGTACGCCTATTCTTGTACCAATAGCAGGCTGTTTTGATTATTGTAGCCTTATAGTAAAGTTTGAAAACTGGAAGTGTAATACTGCTTTTTTTTCTTTTGCTAAAGATTGTTTTGGCAATTCATGGTCACTTGTGTTTCCATATGAATTTCTGTATTGTCATTTCCAGGTCTTAGAAGAATGATGTTGGTAATGTAACAGGTATTGTGTTGAATCTGTAGATTGCCTTTGGTAAGATGGACATCTTAACAGTGTTGATTCTTCCAGTCCATGAGCATGGAATATTTTTCCATTTGTTTGTATCTTCTTGGATTTCTTTGAGCATTATTTTGTAGTTTTCATTGTAAAGATCTTTCACTTCTTGTTAGGAAGATGCTGAAGTATTTCATTTTTCTGTGGCTATTGTGAATGGGATTGTGCTTTTTATTTGATTCTCTGCTTATTGTTGGCATTTAAGAATGCAACTGTCAGCCGGGCTCGGTAGCTCAGCCTGTAATCCCGCGCCTTTGGGAGGCTGAGGTGAGTGGATTGCCCGAGCCCGTGGGTTCGAGACCCACCTGGGCAGCGAGATCACATCTCTACAATAAATCAAAAAATCAGCCAGGCGTGGTAGCGCATGCCTGTAATTCCGGCTATTCGGAAGGCTGAGGCGGAAGGATCACTGGAGCCCAGCAGGCGAGGCTGCGGTGGCCAGGAGCGGCCACTGCACTCCAGTCTGGGTGACAGAGTGAGACTCCAACTCAAAAAAAAAAAAAGAATGCAACTGTCTTTTGCACATTTATTTTTTACTCCCAGACTTTGCCAAAGTCCTTTATCAGTGAAAGCAAGTTTTTGACAGATTCTCTTGGATTTTTAGGTATAGGATCATATATCGTCAGCAAAGAGGGATAGCTTAACTTCCTCTTTTCCTATCTGGATACCCGATATCCTTCCCCTGTCTAATTGCTCTAGCTAGGACTTCCAACACAATGTTGAACAAGAGGGGTGAGAATGGACAGCCTTGTCTTTTTCTGGTAAAAGCAGTAAATTTTTTTTTTTTTTTGAGTTGAAGTCTCACTCTGTTGCCCAGACTGGAGTGCAATGGCCGCTCCTGGCCACCACAGCCTCGACCTGCTGGGCTCCAGTGATCCTTCCGCCTCAGCCTTCCAAGTAGCTGGAACTACAGGCGCACGCTACCCCGCCCGGCTAAATTTTTGATTTATTGTGGAGATGAGGTCTCATCAAGTTGCTCAGGCGGATCTCGAACCCGCAGGCTTAGGCAATCCACTCACCTCGGCCTCCCAAAGTGCGGGATTACAGGCTGAGCCACCAAGTCCGGTGCAGTAAATTTCACCGAGCAGTAAATCTTAACACATCTATTACTAGTAAGGAGATTGAATCAGTAATCAAATATTTCCCAACAAAAAAAAGTCCAGGATGAAATGACTTCATTGTTGAGTTCCACCAAACATTTAAAGCAGATTAACTTCAATCTGTCTGAAATTCTTCAAAAAAAGTGAAGAGGGGAGAACATTTCCAAACTCTTTTTATGAGGCTAGCATTACTCTAATACCAAAGCCAAGCAAAGACACTACAAGAAAAGACTCTAGGCCAATATCCCTGATGAATGTAGGTGCAAAATTCTCAAGAAAATATAAGCCAACCAAACCCACCAACATATTAAAAGGCTCATACACCATGACCAAATGGGATTTATCTCTAGTATGCAAGAATGGTTCGGCTTATACAAATCAATTAATGTGAAGGATAAATATTACATTATCATCTCTATAGGATCCAAAAAAGCATTTGACAAAATTCAAGCCCTTTATGTAAAAACTCTTAAAAAACTAGAAATAGAAGGAAATTACCTTACCATAATAAAAGTCATATGAAAATCCACAGTAAATATTGTACAATGGCAAAAAGCTGAAAAACGTTTCCTGTTAGATTGAGAACCTAATCTTGTCACTTCTATTTAACGTAGCACTTGAAGTCCTAGCCAGAGCATTTAGGCAACAAAATGAAATAAAAGGCATACAAATCAAAAAGGAAGAAGTAAATTACCTCTGTTTGTAGACAAAATGGTTTTATGTATAGGAGACCCCAATGATTTTATTTGAAAAAACTTGCTAAAACAAATTCAGCAAAGTAGCAGGATAAAAAAAATCAACCCACTATAATGTATTTCATTTCTATATGAGTAACAGTGAACTATCTGAAAAAGAAATTAATAATCTCATTTGCAATAGTATAAAAAAAGAATAAAATAATTAGGAGGAACTTTAGATTAAAAAGTGAAAAGCAGCTGGGTGCAGTGGCTCATATCTATAATCCCAGCACTTTGGGAGGTAAAGGTGACAGGATTTCCTGAGTCCAGAGGTTCAAGACCAGCCTGGACAACTTGGTGAGACCTCATCTCTACAATATATATACAAAAAAAAATTCTGGATGTGGTGGCACATGACTGTAGTTCCATCTGCTTGGAAGGCTGAAGCGGAAGGATTCCCTGAGCCCAGCAGGTCTAGGCTGTGAGGGCCGTGTGCATACCACTGCACTCCAACCTGGATGACAGCGTGAGACTCCAACTCAAACAAACAAAACCAGAAAAACCCCAAAAGTGGAAAACATAGTGAAAATTATGAAATATTGATGAGAGAAAATAAAGAAGACACAAATAAATAAAAAGACATTCCATATTCATGGATTAGAAGAGTTAATATTTTTAAAATATCCATACTACCCAAAGTGATCTTTAAATTCAGTGCAATCCCTATTTTTAAAAATCCCAATCTATTTTTTATAAAAATAGAAAAAAAATGTCTAAAATTCTTGTGGAACCACAAAGGACCCTGAATAGCCAAAAATAATCTTGAGAAAGAAGAACAAAGCTGGAGGCATAACCCTTCCTGATTTCAGAATATATTACAAAACTACAATAACTAAACCAGTATAGTACTGGCATATAGACAATGAAACAGAAAGAGAGCCTAGAAATAAACCACACATATATGACACAAGTGCCAAGACTACACAGTGGAGAAGGGATAGTCTCCTCAACAAATGGTATTGGGACAACTGAATATCTACAGGCTAAATAATGAATTGGACTCTTATATTATACCAAACACAAAAATAAACTCAAAATGGATTAAAAACTTAAATTTAAGACCTAAAACTGTAAAACTCCTAGAAGAAAACATGGGGGAAAAATTCAAGATGTTGGTCTTGACAAGATTTATTGAGTCTGACATTAAAAACCCAGCCAACAAAAGTAAAATAGATATGTGAGACTACATCAGACTAAAAAGCTTCTGCAGAGCAAAGGAATAATTAATAACAGTGAAAAGACAACCTACAGAATGGGAGAAAATATTTGTAAACCATGTAACTAATAAGAGGTTAATATCCAAAAATAAAGAAAGAAAAATTCTACAACTCAAGAACAAAAAACCCAAATAACTTGCATTTAAAAAGGCAATGTCTTTGCATAGACATTTCTTTTAAATTTTTTTATTACTTATTAATGGTTTGAGGTTAAGTTGAATGGACATTTCTCAGAAGAAGACATATAAATGACTGATAGGTGTATGAAAAGATGTTCAACATCACTAATCTTCTGGGAATGCAAATTGAAACTTCAAGCAGATATCATTTTATACCTGTTAGGATGGTTATTGTTTAAAAAAAAAAGATAAGTGTTGGTGAGAATGTAGAGACACTAGAACCTGTGTACACTGTTAGTAGGAATACAAAATGGCAGACGCCAGTGGCTCAGCCTGTAATCCCGTGCCTTTGGGAAGCTGAGGTGAGTGATTGCCTGAGCCCGCGGGTTCAAGACCCGCCTGGGCAGCGAGACCTCATCTCTACAATAAATCAAAAAATCAGCCGGGCGTGGTAGCGCGTGCCTGTAATTCCGGCTACTTGAAAGGCTGAAGCAGAAGGATCGCCGGAGCCCAGCAGGTCGAGGCTGCGGTGGCCGGGAGCAGCCACTGCACTCCAGTCTGGGCGACTGAGTGAGACTCCAACTCAAAAAAAACCAAAACAAAACAAAATGGCAGACGCTCTGGAAAACGTATTGGAGCTTCCCCAAAATATTAAAAATTGAACTACCATATGATCCAGCAATCCCACTTCTGGGTATTTATTCAAAAGAATTGAAATCAGGATCTAGAAGAGATATTTGCACTCCCATGTTCATTACAGCATTGTCCTCAGTAGCCAAGATTTGGAAACAATTTAAGTGTCCACAGATGAACAGATTTTTTAAAATGTGGTACATACATATGATGGAATATTATTCACCCTTAAGGAAACTCTGCCATATGTGAAAACATGGATAACCCTGGAAGACATTATGCCAAGTGAGATAAGGAAGTCACAGGACAAATACTGCATGATCTCACTTATCTGAGGTATCTGAAATAGTTAAACTCATAGAAACAGAGAGGAGAATGGTAGCTGCCCCGGGGAGGGGAAAGGGAAAGTGAGGGGTTGCTATTCAACAGGTGTAACGTTTCAGTTATGTGGGATGAATACATTCTATGATTTGTACAACATTATGCCTATAGTTAACAGCATAGTTAACAACACCGTATTATACATTTAACATTTTGGGAATAAGGCAAATCTCCTGTTAAATGTTTCTGCCGTAGTTAAAATAAAATAGACTTGACTATAAGCTTTTGAAGAAAGCTCAGTAGAATGTGTGTGAGGATGTGGGTAGTTTTTTATTATTGTTTAGGATTTTGTTTGCTTTACCAGTATGGTAAAGCATCCTGTGAGATCATTCGTGCCTCCCATGTGGTCCTTCTTATAACTAGGACTGGATTTATGCCAGTGTGCAATGGGATTCTGACTATGTGTTAACGTTTAAGAGGCAAGCAAAAGGCCTGTATGTAACAATGTCTTCCTCGTTGCTTTGAAACTGCCAAAGTTTATTATCCCTTTGAGTTAAGATTCTTATTTGAGTCAAGTAGTTTCCAGATAATCATTGATATGCTGATTTGTAGCACAGTTTGAATAATCTCATCAGCTAACAGAGAGCAAATAAATCTTTATGTATTTTGGATATTAGTATTGGATCCAAATAAGAAGTAACATAATGACACTTTGAGATCTGTGGTGGAGAAGGAGAAAGGGGAAGGACTTAAGAGAGGACTGCAATGGAAGTAACAGCTAGCGTTCATCTGTGCTTGGGAGCGGTACTTCCTGTACTCATGGCATGTATTTATGCCATGATTGACAGCTCTTAAGGAAAAAGGTTAGGGTCATGAAACAGAGCTCTCTCTTCTTTTCTTTTCTCCTCCCACCCCCACTTTTTTCCTTTCTTTTCTTTTTCTGTAAAACTAGCTGTGATGTATCAATATTGCACCTGTCACCCTGACCGCATTGTAAAACCATCGTGTAAGCAACTGGCAACCGGTGCTAAGTTTTATGAATATAGCTTGTGGGGAACTGAACATACCAATGTAAAATAGGAAACTAGATTTTTTTTTTTAATGTGAGAAAATGGAGGGTGTCAGGCTAAGTGATCAATATTATTGCTGCTTAAGACTTTATATTTGTGAAGCATTTATATATATATATGTAAATACTTTCACTTTTTTCTCTGATCTCTAAGGAAGTGTGCTAAGTTTGAATCTGTCACAGTTTCCTAGGGTGACTCTTAGTTGAAATGTCACTGACAGCTTGTGGTTTGAACTTTTTTTTTTTAAAACTCCAGTCAGAAACAACTAGAAGCCATTAAACAGCTGCAAGAAGATGCTGTCAACCAGGAAGCTGTCCTCAGGAAGAGGCTCCAAGAAGCCGGCCAGCCGCTGGGGGGCCCAAAGGAGCAGGTAAGGTGGCCCTTGACCACACTGTATTCAGGGGAAGTCTGCTGAGATGTCTTTAAAACCATGGAATAAAAATGGAGGAGGAACAAAACAAAAACAAAAACAAACAAACAAAAAGCAAAGAGGAACTGCAAGTTGAGTCCCTAGCGACTAGCAGTGAGCAGAGGAAGTACAGGGGGAGTTGTAAGAGAGGCGGTGTCAACAGCCTGCTGATGAAAGAGGCAACTTTGCAGAAAGAGGCAAGTTGACATCTCAGGACTTTTACCGTGGTAGAAATAGCTCAGGCATACCAAGCCCATGCAAACACAGAATTGCAGAAGTTCAGGAGAGGCTTATCACTTCCCTGAGAAGAAAAACACATTTTCAGTTTTGTGTGCATAACCAGAGTGAGCGTTTGGTTGCTTCCTTTCCTGGTCACACTGCTAAGATCCAGTATTACTATCCATATCCAGATTAAGGATCGAGATCGGGCAGCCCACTCTGCCAGTGAAAGAGCTGCGTCTTTACAGCACAAATTAGAGGAAGCAATTTCAGAACAACGGAACTTCCAAACTATAAATACTGAGTTATCGAATACTTGCCAGACGCTTGAGCAGAAGACAAGAAAACTGAAAAGTGAGTAGCAAATATTCATTTGTGCCCTGATTCAGTCCACCCTGAGGAGGTGCATAAGACTACAGCCATTTTTCTAGATAACAGCTGGGCTATTATTACTGAATCTGTGACAATGAAATGGTTTGAGAAGGCAACATTGTGGGCTTTCAGAGAGGTTTCCTTAGTGGTGACTGGGTGCGTGGATTTAACCATTAACTTCTCTTTTTGGTTGCTTATTTTAAGCCGGATTTGTCTGTGACTACTTTTTCTTTTAAAATTACATAAAAATTTTCAATATCTTTAAAAGTAAACAAGGAGAAAAACCTTGCGTGCATGGGATATTTGAACTTGCAAATTGTTTGCATAGTCTACTCTGATTTTATTAGCTAGTTTTTACCCGTTATGTGTTAGAAAAGGCCCTGCTTCTCTATTTTCTTTTAAATGGTGATTTTCAGGAATTGGGCAAAATAATTATGAATTTGATGTGTAGCAACATCTTAAATATATATAAAAATTCCTTTTGAATCTCAGTGCATTCTCTATATACATATTTTGCATTTAAAATTGGAACATTTGTCATTTTTCTTGATCTAAAAATGCATAAGCATTTACTAAGGATTTATATGAGAAAACAATTCTGTCAAATCACAGATATCACATTATTTGTAAACCAGTTTCATTCTAGAAACATAGTATGGTAAAAATAAAGCATTATTTATTTAGTCATTTATCAGACAACTGCTTTTGTTCAGCCAGTTTCTCGTGCTAGCAGTATAAATGTTCTTTTTATAGAAAGCTATTTGGTTTGGGTAATAAACAACTAAATATAAGCAAAAGGTAAACTAGAGATGAAAATTTTCAGATTTGTGTTTGTTTTGGATTTATTGTATCCTTTCTACTATTATCTGAGAAAGCTACTTGAAAGTTTAAGAAATTGTCTAGTTTTAAAATAGCAAATGGTTGTTCAACATTTTATTGTTATTTTTAAGCCGTTATGAACTTGCCAGTTTTCAATATTTCTAAGTATGTGATTCATTCTGTCAGGCAATGTAAGGTATGCTTTAAATTACATAGTCTATATGTTATTTTACTGTTGCTTATAGGGCATTGGAGAAGGTTTCCGTGTGACTAGAACTGTTCACATTGAAACATGAATCATAAGATATTCCAAATTTGGTTTAAGGTGTGTCTGCTTTAAACTCTGTGCTCAGAGAATGAATCATTTGCTCCAGTTATGTTTATCTTTTGATTAAATCAATGTTATACCCCATGGTTTTATGAGCTGCTAAGAATTTATGTCCCTCTCTTCCCCCATGACTTCCTTGTGGTACCTTCCCGGGAGAGTCAACTTTTATTAACTTACCCCCAAATGTATGTTCTTGGTATTAGAAACTTGCTCTTGTCTTCCCAGTTAATCTCCAGGGTATAATTGATTAAAATATTGTTAAAAAGAAGAATATGAAAACTGACCTAAGTTGAATACATGTTTTTTTCTGCCTGGATGAAGGTGGACACTTCCTTTCTGTCTTGAGTTGTTTAAAACCTACCCAGATTTATGAAATCCCTTGTAACTTGTATCTTTTTCTGCCCAAAGAAGGCATACTTATCTCAATTTTGCTCATAAGACCCTTGGCTTATGAAGATCTTTCTAATAATGCCCTAAAGTCAAGCTTGGAGAGAAGATGGAAGATTAGAAAGCACACATTATCAAAATGTTTTATAGCAGATGTTCCAGACCATAAACAAATGTCAATGAGTAGGACAGTTACCACACAAGCATCTCCTCACACATTCCGCCATGACCTCTGCCTCCCCATGCTGTTTGAATCATAAGTCAGACATCTGAATTCTGAGCCAGAAAACAAAAATATTTAAACCTATTCACCTCTTCTGCAACTCTGGCTAGTTTAATAAATTTGCTAAGTATGTAAGACAATTGCTTTCTTTTTAAAAAATGTTATTTTAGCCGGGCTCGGTGGCTCAGCCTGTAATCCCGCACCTTTGGGAGGCTGAGGTGAGTGGATTGCCTGAGCCTGCGGGTTCGAGACTCGCCTGGGCAGGCGAGACCTCATCTCTACAATAAATCAAAAAATTAACCGGGTGTGGTAGCACGCGCCTGTAGTTCCAGCTACTTGGAAGGCTGAGGCAGAAGGATTGATTGCCGGAGCCCAGCAGGTTGAGGCTGTGGTGGCCGGGAGCTGCCACTGTACTCCAGTCCGGGTGACAGAATGAGATTCCAACTCAAAAAAAAAAAAAAGTTATTTTAGATTCAAGGGGTACATGTGCAGGTTACGTAGGTATATTATGTGTTGGTAAGGTTTGGGCTTCTATTGAGCCTGTTGCCCAAGTGATAAGCATAGTACCAAATGGGTAGTTTTCAATTCTTGGTCCCCTTTCTCCCTCCCCCATTTAGAAGTCCCCAGTGTAAGATAGCTCTATCTAAGAAGGTTCATCAGCAAATTGTGTGGGTTGGTTAATCTGAATGTTCAGATCAATGTGTAGAATGTTTGCCGGCTCGGTGGCTCAGCCTGTAATCCCGCGCCTTTGGGAGGCTGAGCTGAGTGGATTGCCTGAGCCCGCGGGTTTGAGACCCGCCTGGACAGCGAGACCTCATCTCTACAATAAATCAAAAAATCAGCCGGGCGTGGTAGCGCATGCCTGTAATTCCGGCTACTGGGAAGGCTGAGGCGGAAGGATCGCCGGAGCCCAGCAGGTCGACGCTGCGGTGGCCAGGAGCGGCCACTGCACTCCAGTCTGGGCGACAGAGTGAGACTCTAACTCAAAAAAAAAAAAATGTTTACAGACTAAAACTAGAAATTTGTTTATTTCTGACATTGATCAGAAATCCTGAACTTTAGGTTGAATAAATAATACTGTTCAAGTTTTCAATTGCCACCAGGACTGGGCTGATGTATGAGGTGATTAGTATGTATGCTTGCCTCGAAGAAGTGTGCCATTAGAACTGTTCAGTTTCTTGAATGGCTTCTTATATATTTTCGTTCTTCTGCTTTTCAACTTTATTTATATCTAAGTATCTTGTTAACATTGATAATACTGGATTGTAATGGGTGTTTTCTTTAAAAGGGAATTTTTAAAAACGTTTTTTAGATCTAGGGTATGCATATAACACATTAGGATGAACCTGATATACAGAAATCATAGATTAATTGATTAACCCAAACTATCACCCCTTTACTATTCAACATCTCCTATCCCTATCTGACATGAAAGCTTCATTGAGTCAGCTTCATTGTCATTAAAAGACAATGAGGGAATTACCTTTAGGAGCCATAAATATTTCCTCGGGAAGATATTCTGAGAAGCTCCTTTATGTCATAATTTCTTATTTGAACATAGTATCTGCACACGAACTTCATAATTTACAGAAAGCTGTCACCTAGATGATTTCACTGAAAACTCTCTTCTGGTTTGCCGTTTTAACACAGAGGGTATGATGTGTGGGAGTCGTAAAAGCCTTAAGGCTTTGAAGATGGATGCAAGATAAAAGCCACTGTCCTGAGCTGTCAGTAAACAAGATGAAAAGAGGCCAAAGAAGGGGAGGGGTGGGTCCAGATTATTGAGAAACTTAAAGATAGAAAGTTTTGGGGTGGGCCAAGGAGAAAACTAAAGACAATTATTGCTTGCTCAATAGCTTCATGGGATGGGAGCCCAAGTTTTCCCAAATGAAAAATGCAGGTGTGGATGAAATAATCTAGGGAGTATAGTATACTGATAAAGAGCATGGGATTTGAAGTTAAACCTGTGTTCTGACTCAAAGCCTACAAAAGAGTGGCTGAGTAAAGTTGGGCAAATCTCTGTACCTCTCTGAGCCTCAGTACCCTCTTTCGTTAGATGCAGTTGTTGTGAATTATAAATAATATAACAAATACAAAACAGTAGCTAGTACTTGGCTATAGTTGTTTATGTGTTTTGCTGCAACACGCTTCTATACCATGAACTACTTCATGTGCGAATGGTAAATGAGGAATGACCTGGCGATGTAGTGTGGAAGTTATATTGTTTCATTCATCATTTTCTTGGGAACTGGAACGGTAGAGCACTCACCTTCAGCAGAAAAGGAAAAGGCTCTTAGCTTGGCTGCCAGTTAGGCAGCAGGAGCCCTTTCAGCTTTATTTTGAGAAAATTGAAAGACAAGTTTCTGTACCTGGGCTTCCCTTCCCAGAGACCTGTAGCCCCAGCCCTGCAATATCCTCACCTGCAGCAGATCTTCTCCCTCCCGCAACTGCCTCAGGGGTTCACCTCCATCTGCATTTTCTTTGTGCCCCACCTGCACTGTTCCAGTTTAAGTGTCACCGGCATTTCCACGTTCTTGTTTTGTGCATTTTCTAGTATCCTGTGAGATGCGTATCTGAGACATCCTGATCTCTCTAGGTGTTAGTAATTTAGTAATTGTGTTTGTTAGTACTCTGGTTACAAATGTCACATATTTTTTAGTGGTTTCTTTCTAACCCTGTGTTATTTTTGTTCTTATAATTTTTAATTCTTATTCATGTACACTTCACGTGTCAAAAAATGTTCAGATCTTAAGTGTACTGTTCAACCAGGAAGATAAATGCACATCAAAACACAGAACTTCTATCACTCCAGAAACTTCCCTTGTGCTACTTTCTAATCAACACCCCTCCCCCACCAGCCCCACCGTGAGGAGCATCCACCTGATAGGTTAGCTTACCCTATATTTAGAATTGAGTTATACAGTTTGTACTTTTTAAAATGTATTTGTCTTCTCTTCTTTAGCATAATATTTTTTGAGTTTCATCTACGTTGTGTTTATCAGTAGTATTTTTTAAATTGTTGAGTTGTATTTCTTGGTATGAACATTCCACAATGTGATTATTTTTCCTCCGGTTATTGGTTATCTAAAGTATTTGCAGTTTGGGTTTATAATGGATAAAGTTGTTATTCATACCTATGTACAGGTCTTTGTGTGGACAAATGTTTTTATGTCACCTGGAATAAATATCTAGGCATAGAATTGCTAGGTCATAGCGTTGTTGTGGCTCCAACATTTTAAGAAACTGCCAAACAGTTTTCCATAATGTTTACAGCATTTCTCACTTCCTCCGGCAGTGTTCCACATATTCAGTATTTGGTAGTATCAATCCTTTTCATTTTAGCCAAGCTCCTGGGTATTTCATTGTGATTTTAATAAGTAGTTTTCAGATGACTAAAGATGATGGGCACTTTTTCATGTGCTGATTGGCTGTTGTTCTGTCTTTGTGAAGTGTCTGTCTTTTGTCCATTTTTAAATTGAATTGTTTGTCTTTTTATTATTGGATATACTTTTTTTTTTTACAGATATATACTGTGACTAACTTCTCTTATTCTGTGATTTTAAATGAACTCTGATAGTTTTAATGCACAATTTTACAGAACATGAGATTTTTTTCAGTAAGATACAGTGTTATGAAAAGCCATACTCCATAATTGTCAACCACCATTGAGAGCTAACATTATTGTCACTCTGATACTGTTATGGTTTTGATTTTCAACAGTCAATTAATTGTGGGGCTTTTGCCTGAAAGCCACACTGCACAGTCATTTAGAATGTTGCGTTATCTCTGCTTCCTTCAGAGACAGTGTATCCAAGACACCTGGTCCCATCCTACATTGCAGATGACAACAGCAGGGGTACAGTGGCCATTGTTTTTGCTTGCTTCTGTATAAGCCTAAATGTACTAGAGACATTACAGGTCTGACTCCAAACATGTAAAGAAGAATGCAAAGGTGAATGCAAATTGGGGTCATGAGCCAGCTTGTTTTGTCATGTGGAAAATATGGAAATAGTTGCTACACATTGCACAAAACATCTTTTGAAATAAGGTTTTCAGTTTGAATGCTTTGATATAGACTTTCTTAAACCCAAGATTGCCTGATGGGCAAGCAGATGGACAATTTAGACAGTCTTATATTAGCTCATTATTTTCTCTGAAACACAAGCTTAGATTGGAAATTCTGAATAGTATTCTGAATTTATATTTTGGAGATACAAGACCTTGAGAAACATGATAACTGCTTCTGAAAGCTTTGGGTGCTATTGTCTGAATGTAGGTCAGGGGGAGTACAGGGCTTTCTTTCTTTGTTTTAGAGACAGGGTCTCACTCTGTCACCCAGACTGTAGTGCAGTAGCATGATCACGGCTCACCACAACCTCGACCACTGGACTCAAGACATCCTCCCACTTTGATCTCCCAGGTTGCTGGTCGTGCACGACCACACTCAGCTCATTTTTTTTTCTTATTTTTTATGGAGGTGAGGTCTGTCTATGTTGCTCAGACTGGTCTTGAACTCCATGGCTTAAGCAATCTTCTCACCTCAGCCTCCCAAAGTGCTAGACATAAGCTACCGTACTCGGCCTTTCTTAATATAGTTAACACAGAATTTAAAAAAATCTAACCTTTATCAGAGTTCTAAGAATTAAGAAGAAAAACTTTATTTACTTAAATAGTTTAGAAATACTTGTTAAAAATGTGGCTTTTTCCTACATGAGGGAGATTTTAAAACAAAAAATATATACTTTTCTCCTACTAGGCCAAGTAATACTATGTCAAGCATAGTTGAGGCATAAGTTATTTTTACCAAAAAAAAGTCTTATAAATAAAATTTTGCATGAGTAATTTTCTATATGATTGAAGCTTTTAAAACTGTTTTTTCTGTAAAACTTTTTAAAAATTAGACACTTCTTTATGGAGTGTCTATATTAACATTATGTTCATGACTCAGAATTCTCCAGGCTATTAAGATATAAAACTGTTGGTCTGTAAAATAAGAAGCACCAGATTGCTGTGTGTTTTGGATACCAGAGTATCTGCTGCTAATAATTTTCCTGGCTGCTGGTGATTAAAAAAAAAAAAAAAAAAAGCGGTAGCTATTAATATGCTTCCACCTAGCAAGCTCCCCCTTCTCTTTCAATTTTTGCTTTTAATCTTCTGTGGGCTGAGCAAGCAGTCAAGTTTGTGAGAATTATGTATACATTCAGAGCCCACTGCCTGAGTCAAAGTGTGAGATTTGCCACATGAATAAAGGGCATGGATATCAGTATCTATTTTGGTTGCTCAAAAGATTTGAGCTTATTTTCTGGGTCTTGGCTATATTTCAGAGTATGGGTTGTCAAATAAATAATATGTTATTATGTAAATGAAAGAGTTAAATAGGCCTTTTTCTCCCATTTCCATTATTCCAGGGGTAAGACTTTGGAAGTTACTGGGAAGCAGATTTTAGTTAATTAGAAAGACAAATATTTTTAATTTCACAGAATAGTACACTGAATTGAGCACTGTTACATGAGTCTAATCTCAGCTCCATGACTTACCAGTTATCATTTCAAACCTCTGGGTATCAGTGTTCTCATGATCTCTGATCTACTTTAAGGATTCTGGGATTTAAGGAGTGTAATTCTAGAGCTCAAGCAGAGACTTATTGGAGAGAGGATTTTTACATCAGCAGGAGGTTGGACTCAATGACCTCTAAAATGTATTCTTATTTTAAGATTGAATAATTTATGAGTCACTTCTAGAGGACATTTCACTTGCATCTATCAAAGTAAGTTTCCAATACCCAAGAGTAATCATGGGTCAGCTGTTCCAGACTGCTTTTTCATCTTCCCCTACTCAGAAGTTGAGAATGCCATTCTCAGAAGTCATTGTTTTCTCTGTCCTTTCCTTCAGGCCCCACGTTGTTATAAGTTATGAAAACATTAAAGTTTATGAAACAATGAAATGCACTAAGGGAAGAAGGGTTAAAAATGGTCATATTGAGCTGGTTATTCATTCTCTTGTAGAAACAACTGAGTCACTTCGAAAGAAGTTAATTGAAAGGGGACTCCATGGCTTGCTGTTTCAGGTAAAATAAAACCCTTCTATGATACGTGATTTCTTACTTTGGGGAAGATGTCCAATTGCTTTCAGGTTTTAAAGCTGATTTATAATATATAATGTCATTAATCATTATGTTAAATAAAGAAATCAGAAAAAAATGCTTTGGTGGACTTTGTTCTCTTAGACACTGAAAGCAATTAGTCAAACAAGAGCGGAGAACTTCCAGTGAGAAGGCGGATCCTGATAACATCTTCCAAAAAGAGAGAGCATTTCAGAATTTACTTTGCCCAGCCAATATATCTATTAGCAAATAGCCAGTCTTTTCGTTTTAGGCACCTTCTTACAGTAAGGATGCATCCTTCCATTTATAACCATATGCTGAAATGTTGAGTACTCATGAGTAGACTTTGATGGTTACTGTCTCTGTTTTTTCTTTCTCTTGTTTGAATTAAACTTTTAACTCCTGTCTGTCCAGACACCCCAAGATATACTCAGTAGAGTTGAATGTACTTTTTTCCTTTGTGATGCTTGGTGAATCTCCTTTTTGTTCATAAACGAAGAACATTTCATAAACAAGGGAACAGCAAGGTTGGCACTGAAGGAAGAGGATGGAGGAAAAAAAAGGAAGGGTGATATTGGCATGTATTTGCTTCCAGGGCATAATGCAGATTCATTCGTTTAAGCAGGAAACAAAAATTTGCTCATGTGGCATCAGAGTGGCTGAAAAGCCTTTTACAACAAGCTGAGCTGGAAAAACCTCCAAGATGCTTTAATCATCTCCAGAACTCCAACAAAATTTTCTATGATAATATAACTATGACAGATATGAATCTACCTCTTAAATGAAGGCCACAATTTGATTGCTATAAAATTTTCAGACACCATTCTCACTACTTTGAGTTATGTCTCAGACAAGCATCTTTAGCCTCTGCCTAAAGATTTCAGCAATAAAGCCATTCAGTTTTCTGTTCCTGATTTTTAGATTTCAGTCCTAGATCGAATAATGAGTAAAATATAACGAGAAGTTTACACTTACAATTTGTGTTTTCTTATAGTAGAATACAAGTTCAAGAACTGGTCAGTTTCACCCACTTTAAGTAGAGTCATATCTTCTATGCAGTCTAATGTGTTCTGTATCTTCGTCCCTTTCATTGTTCTGTCTTTGAATACACTCTACTGTTTTCTCATGACAGAGCTTTTTAGATGAGGAATTTCCTCACTGTGATCCCCTGTCCTGCACAGATACAACTCAACAACGTCTTCAAGAAAAATTGGTAAGTGCACGCTTTTTGAAATGATTATGTAATTGTGAGTCAACTACTATGCCAAAATAGAAAACTAAGTCCAGTGTATATTAGTAGCTTTAGAACACTAAACTGTATTGCTTTCATCAAAGGACTATCAGGTGAGGCAATGGATATGAATTCTTTTCTTTATTTACCACACACAATCCTGGTGGGTCCTAAGAAATAGCAATATTAAAATTTTTAAAAATTTCACTGTCATGAAGAATAAAATAACTAAGCTTGTCTCTCACCTATTACTCTTTCCTTAACATATTTGTTTATATCAAAGTGTCAATTACTTGGAATTGATGATGCTAGTATTCGGGCAAATTACTGAACTGTGATATTTAAATAAGAATTATCATTTACTCATATGGCATACCTTTTGAACAATCATGTGAAAGCTTTTTTACTCAGCATAATTTATTTTCTTCCTTATCTCTCTCACATGTTCATTTGAGACTAGTGATATTATTTTTGTCTTTAAAGATGAAGAGAATAGATTATGAAATACACTGTTAGATTCCTTTAGACATCTAATAATGCTTGATTTTCTGTTCAGAAGCAGTGTTGCCACAACCTATATAGTGGTCAGGAAGCAAGAATACATCAGACACTCCTGACCTTGAAACATACATGCTGGTACACACCTCTGCTGGGTAAGCATGGATGGCCCCTCTCCAGACATAGCTGGCGGTGAGGTGCTTTTTGAAAGAGAAATAATTAATTAGAATACTATTTGTATAGGAAGAATTGTTGAATACTTGGATATTTATCCCTGAATGTAGCCTATCAATATTTATTTGAGCACCTGCATTGCACAAGGCAACATATTACATATAATAAAGAATAAGTCCAAAAATAACCCACAGATAGGAAGACAAGGTCTGGGCTTTTTGAAGTAAGACAAGACTCCGTAGAAGTGAGAGCTGAACCAAGCCTTGAAAGAGAGTTTGGATTTAGAAAAGCAAAAGCATGAAAAAAAGTATTCTAGTGGGTAAGAATGACATGAGCAAACAAAACAAAAATTTAAAAATCGAGAATGCAAAATATCTTAAGGGTTTGAAAAAGAGCCAAAGGTGGCCAGATCATTTTAGAAACAAGAGGATTCAGCCAGGCACATCGTCTCTCGCCTATAATCCCAGCACTTTGGGAGGTGGAGGCAAGAGGATTGCCTGAGCTCAGGGATCTCTGCCAACCTGCACAACATGGCAAGACCTCATCTCCACAGTAAGTCAACAAATTAGCCAGGCATGGTAGCACACACTTGTAGTTCCAGCTACTTGGAAGACTAAGACAAGGATTGTCTGAGCTCAGCAGGTACAGGCTGCAGTGGCCGTCAGCATGCCACTGCACTCCAGCCTGGCTGACAGAGTGAGACTCCAACTCAAAAAAAAAATCAAAGAATCAAGAGGATTCAGATTGAGATACAGTAGAATGTTAGTTTGGAGAAGGAAAAAACAGGTTGTGAGTCCAATTGTGGACTATTACTCAATACAGGCTAAAAACAAAGAGCTTTATTCTAGGAAATGCTTAAAGTAGTTACATTTTCTCAGCACAACTTGGATGTGTTTCAAAGCAAAAGTTAATGGCTGGTTCCAAAATGACAAAAGAAATGAGATGATTATCTAAATAAATTTAAGAAGGCATAAAGAGAAAGTAGAGCAACTTGTGAAGCATTTAAAAGAGAGGAAAGTATTGACACTATTCATGGGGATGTCCATTTTGTGTTAGACAATAGATTAGTGCTTTATAGAGATATTTTGCTCACAATAACTCAGTGACCACAACCACCAGCAACAGTGGCAGCACTTAAAGAGAGCTTGCTGTGTGTCAGGCACAGTTCTGTGCTCCTAACATATGTATCAACTCATTTAATCCTCACCACATCCATATGACATAGATGCTAATTATTTTTTATTTTATTACTTTTCTTTTAGATTCAGGGGTACAGGTATAGGTTTGTAACATGGATATATTGTGTAATGGTGAGATTAGGGCTCTAGTATACCCATTGCCCAAATAGTGAACATTGTACCCAATAGACGAATTCCTTTTTTTTTTTTGAGTTGGAGTCTCATTCGGTTGCCCAGGCTAGAGTGCAATGGTATGCTCACCGCCACCTCAGCGTTGAGTTGCTGGGTTCCAGCAATCCTTCTTCCTCAGCCTTTCAAGTAGCAGGAACTATAGGTGTGCGCTACTGCACCCATCTAGTTTTTGATTTATTGTAGAGACGAGGTCTCACCAAGTTGACCGGGCTGGTGTCAAACCTGCAGGCTTAAGCAATCTACTCGAGTAGCCTCAGCCTCCCAAGGTGCTGGGATTACAGGCTGAGCCACCAAGGCCAGCCAAATTACCATTTTAAAGATGAGGAAGCACAGGAACAGTAAATTAGTAATTTGCCCAAAGTCATCTATCACTTTATATATAAGTAAACTGAGGCGCAGAGTGGCTTAGTTATTTATTCAAGATCACACAACTGGTAAGTGGCAGAGTCAGAATTTGAGCTAAAAATTTCTAATTGACTCTAAAGCCTATTTATTTTTTTCCCATTAACCTCTGCTGCTTCCTATACTCAAAAACACACATGACAAGATAATTTCCCCAAATGAATGGTTTCTCATTCTAACCTGCTTTCTGTGCCACTCTTGGATGGATTCTAATCACAATGTCTAATACTTTTCTCTTTGGGAGGCTGCAAAATTGTTCTATAAAGGGTCAGATAGTTGATAATTTTGTTTCTGCTGTAACGACTCAACTTTACTGATATATCACACAAGCAGCCATGGGCAATATGTGAACAAATGGGTGCGACTGTGTTCCAGTAAAACTTTATTTACGAAACAGGCAGTTGACTGGATTTTGCCAAATGACTGTAGATTGTTGTTACCTTTAGTTGCTTAACGTGCGAAGGTTTTCTGGACTTCCTCACAATTTTTTTCTTTTTAAAATATTTGCCGTTTCCACCCTACATTAAAATGTTAACAGAATTGGGTCAACTTCTGGTTTTTTAGAAATGGTTTAATATTTCAAGAGGGGAAGAATTTATGCTTTGATGTAGTTTAAACCAGAAATTAATCTCAATTTTTATTCTTTCTTGTTCTATTGCAGATGCCTTATCTCTGGATAGTCTTATAGCGATTCCAGCACTGGAGTTGAAACCTTCCTCATGTGTAGCCAACCAAACCCATACTTTGCATGAAAGGCCTACATATGGAGAAATAAAGGATGGTGCTTTGGATGTGACAAAACAACCCAAGTAAGTTAAAAGAGCAAAATTTACTTGCCCTTCTCTTCATGGGTGGCCTATTCCCATCTCCTAACATTTTCATTTGTTATTATATTAGTCCATTTTGCATTGTTATAAAGGAATGCCTGAGGCTGGGTAATTTATAAAGAAAAGCAGTTTATTTTGGCTCATAGTTCTGCATGACACTAGCCTTCTGGTGAGGCCTCAGGAAGCTTTGACTCATGGCAGAAGGCAAGGGGAAACAGTGTGTCACATGGTGAGAGCAGAAGCAAGAGACTGAAAGGGGTACCAGGCTATTTTAAACAATCAGCTCTCACGTGAAATAGAATGTGAACTCATTTATTACAACGGGGAAGGTACCAAGCCATTCATGAGGGATCCGTCCTCATGACCCAGACACCTCCCACTAGGCCCCACTTTCAGCACTGGGGATCACATTGGATTTGGAGAGACAACCATCCAAACTATGTCGGTTTAATTAACATATCCTGAGATAATAACTATGTATATATGTATGTATGTATATATGTATATATTTATGTATTTATTTATTTGAGTCAGGTTCTCACTCTGTTACCCAGGCTGAAGGGCAATGGTCTGATCGTGGCTCACCACAGTCTCAAACTCCTAGGCTCAAGCCATCCTGTAGCCTCAGCCTCTCGAGTGGCTGGGACGACAGGCGCACACCTGGCTAATTTTTTGATTTTGTGTCTAGAGACAAGGTTTCACTATGTTGCCCAGGCTGGACTCGAACTCCTGGGCTCAAACAATCCTCCTGCCTCGGCCTGCTGAGATTATAGGTGTGAGCCACTATAACCAGCTATAATATCCTTATTATGAAACTTTTGCTGTGGAACTTCTCTAACTTTCTGAAGTTTTACAGTTTTAAAATAAAGACATGGCTGTAGTTGTCTTGAAGTGTAGTTTCCTTACATTTTAAAAAATTTCATAATATCCATTCTAAAATTTAAAAGACAAATTAGACTACCTAAGATGTTTTCCAGTTTTAGGGACTATACTTCATACTACTAAGTTAACTTAGGTAGTGTTTGATCATACTTCTATTCCTTTGACACACAAGGTTAACAAGTCTTTGGGAACCGATCTCTGTTCCTGCACTCCCTACTCTCCTTTTTAAGTTCACATAATGATCTTCCAACTTAAAGGAGAAAACAAACTCACCAATGAACTGTTTTTGCCTACTATACCCTCGACATGACATTTCTGACACCAGATGTGTGATTTTTTCCATCAAGGGATTTTCACACACCAACCAGTTTTCCAGCAGACACCAAATGAGTGCCCTCTAATTCAACTCAGTTCTGATACTCTTTACCTGGAGATAGTGTCAGATAACCCCCATAAGTTACGAGCTCAGTCCCACAAGCCTGCCCCTCACTTCAGGTGCCAATTGTGAGTCCCATGTTGTGACCTATTCTTCTGACCTACTGGCTATAAATAGGGGGTTCCCACGAATCCCTCCTCAGGCTTAATTAGCTTTCTAGAGTAGCTCACAGAACTCAGGGAAATACTTAACTTGTATTTACCCACTTATGACAAGAGATATTTTAAAGGATACAAATGAACAGTTAGATGAACAGATACATTGGGAGAGGTTTAGAAGGGTCCTGAGTGCAAGAGAGTCTGTCTCTGTGGAGTTGGGGTACACCACCCTCCCCATATGTGAATGTGTTCTTGCCCATCAACCCAGAACTCCCAGCCCTGTCCTAGGAGTTTCATGGAAGCTTCATCAAATAGGCATGATTGATAAAATTGGTCATTGCTGATCAACTCGGCCTGCAGACCCTCTTCCTACCCAAGAGATTGGGGATAAAGACTGAAAGTTCCAGCCCTGTAATCACGGGGTGGTTTCCCTGGTAACCAGCCTCCATCCTGAGGTTGTCCAGGAGGCCACCAAGAGTCACCTCATTAGAGCAAAAGATGCTTCTTCACCCAGGAGTTCCAAGGGATTCAGAAACTCTGTGACAAACACTCCTATCACTCAGAAAATTACAAAGGTCTTAGGAACTCTGTGACAGGAGCTAGGGTCAGAGACTAAATATCAGAACAAAAGATTTTCCTAGCGCCCCTAAAAGGATTTTAGAAGCTCTGTCTCAGGAACTAGGAGCAGAGACCGTCATATCAACTATATACTGCTAAATTAATGTAGTCAGGTTTTGATCCTATTTTTATTTTTTTCGCATTCAAGGTTAACAGGCCTTTGTGGACCACCCCTGTCCCTGCCCCGCCTCCTTTTTCCAAGGCTCATTTGTCCTCACCTGCCCTTCTAAGTATCAGACTAATCTTCCTTAGGAAAAATTCAGAAATGTCAGCGGCATTTGTGAGGACCATGTACATCCATAAAATTTCCTTCCTGTATTGAGAGTGAGGAAGGATAATTTTAAATTGCAAATTCTTCATTTTCATTTTTGACTGGATTTTCTGTTGTTTGTAACCTCTCTCTGATGGAGATGAGAGCTCTCTTTCATTATGTCTTACTTAAGCTATGAACTTAATTATAAATTTGATAAAATTGGTAGGGGAGTGGGAACTATGTTATAGTTTGGTATCTGCTAAAATTTTCAGTTTTTCCATCTGTAGTAAATAACTCCAACTTTTAACTGCCAGGTGTCCAGACCCCACGGGTGGCCCTGACCCAGGAACAGATCTTTCAGGTTGCATCAAGATGAACAATGACCTGTGTATGGAAGTGAGTACTGGACTAGATTTCAATTTCAGTATTACCATATTCTGATCCTGTTCTATGGATGTTCTTTTTTTCTTTCCTTTCCTTTCTTTCCTTTCCTTTCTTTCTCTCTTTCCCTCTTTCTCTCTTTCTTTCTTTTTTTCTTTCTTTCTTATGAATATTCTTATAGCAAGTATGAATGTGACACCATAAACCTCAGATGCATGAGAAATAGCAACCTTTAAAGTCAGAAAATTAAAATTCAGTCATTTGGGGGCTTTCTACCTCCTGTATAGTATAAACTCTAGGTTATATAACCAAAAGATTTGGATATAGTGTATAAACTTTTTGTTTAAGAGGCAGATTGGTTTGGGACCTAAATTCACCAATGTCTATCAGAAGTCTCAGGTCTCACTGATTCTCTAAGAATTGAGGTTAGGGCTAGATCATATTTGAGGGGATGACTCTTTGTCAAGACCACAGAACAGGGCCATGCCCATAAAGAGTAATCAGGTACTAATTGATGAAATCAGGTACTCATGCCACTTCTCTACCCAAGAAGAGGATAACACTAAGTGCCTTGAGAAGGTCACTTGGGTCAACTCTCTAGATCAGAAGTCCTCAACCTTTTTGGCATCAGGGACCAGTTTCATGAAAGACAATTTTTCCACAGATGGCAGCGGGGTGGAGGGATGTGGAGTCAAACAACCCTGCTAATGTTAATCTGTATTTGCAGCTGCTCCCCAGTGCCGGCATCCACCTCAGATCATCAGGCATTAGATTCTCATAAGGCACATCCAGATCCCTCACATGCACAGTTCACAATAGGGTTTGTGCTTATATGAGACTATAATGCCTCCACTAATCTGACAGAAGTGGAGTTCAGGTAGTAATGTGAGCAACAGGGAGTAGCTGTAAATACAGAGGAAACTTTGCTCGCTCGCCTGCCGCTCACCTCTTGCCGTGTGTGTGGCCCAGTGACCCAGTTCTTTGCAGGCTGAAGAGGTTGGGGACCCCTGCCCTAGACCATTGACGTGTGACTTGAGTGCCTTCCTTGACCTGCAGCCAGAGACAATTCTGTTTCAGGATCTGGCAGTCCGTCATTCTTCTTTGTCTTGTAAAAAATATCTTTATTAAGATATAATGCACACACCAAACAATTCATTAATTTAAATTGTTCAATTAATTAACTTTCAGTATATTCACAGAGTTGTACAGCCATCACCGCAATCAATTTTAAACCATTTGGATCACTCCAAAAAGAAACTCCATACCAGTTAGCAGTCTCTTCCTATTTTCCCCTCCCCCACGTGCTCATCTCTAGGCAACCACTAATCTACTTTCTGTCTCTATAGATTTGCCGATTTTGGACATTCCATATAAGTGGAATCACATAACACTTTACCTCCTATGACTAGTTTCTTTTACTTAGCATAAAGTTTTCAAGGTTCATTCATGTCATAACATATATCAGTACTTCATTCATTTTAATGGCCAGGTAATATTCCATCGTATTGATATACCAAATTTGGTTTATCTGTTCATCAGTTGATGGGCATTTGAGTTTCTATTTTGGCT
Source organism: Cephalopachus bancanus (assembly GCA_027257055.1). NCBI lineage: Eukaryota > Metazoa > Chordata > Mammalia > Primates > Tarsiidae > Cephalopachus > Cephalopachus bancanus. Next base: position 5,890,820 of record JAPVLO010000009.1, on the reverse strand, counting down.
ATTGTGAATAATGCTATTATAAACGTTAGTTTATGTTTGTGTGCAAACATGTTTTTAATTTTGTGTGGTATATACCTGGAATTAAATTACTACATCTTATAGTACCTCTATATTTATTGTTTTGAGAACTGCAAAATAGACTTTGCCAGAGGCTATGCCATTTTATATTTCCACCGGCAATGTATGAGGATTCTAATTTCTCTGCACACCCACTGGTACATGCCTGTCTTTTGGACTACAGCCATCTTTGTGGGTGCAAATTGATATCTCATTGAGGTTTTGATTTGCATTTTTCTATTGAGTAATGGTGTTGAGCATCTTTTCATGTGCTTGTTGACCATTTCTGTATCTTCTTTGAAAATATGTCTACTCAAATATTTTACCAATTTAAAAATGGGTTTATATTTCTTTTTACTATTGAGTTTTATGACCTGTTACTATTCTTCCTTTTAAGTGTGTGTATCTGACATTTTTTTCCCCGTTCACTAGTACCTGTCTTACTAACTAAGAAAAAGAAAGAAAAAGGAAATGATTTTATTTTGCTATTGCTTAACAGTTCTTATGAAGTTTTAATAAAGGAAGTTGAATTTGGAAGCTTACAGGATGTTGGGTTATTAGTAATTTCCCTTTTATCTGGCACTAACTTCACTAAGAAGAAGGAAGAAACAAAGATTAGTTGTGCACCAAGAGCTTTGTAGGAAAACATTTTCACATGCCATACTACTAATCCTCACTACAACTTTGAGTGGTAGATATTCCCTGCTTTTTATACATGGGCAACTGAAGTTGACAGAGTTAAAAACTTACCTAAGATCACTCAGCTAGTAAGTCGTAATTTCAATTCAAATTCAGATTTGTCTAGCTTCAAATGATAGGCCCTTTTCACAACCACTGTTCATACACCGAATTTAGACATTTTGATCTTAATAGTCACTCATAGTTTTCTGGAAAGTAGAGTTTTGGCTAAGAAATGTGCTACCTTATATTTCTAACAGGACTTCTTCATTCTGTCTCATTAGGATATGTGACTGAGTGATTTTCACCATGGTCTTGATACCCCTTAAGGAACAGGAGTTAACAGGGTTCATGCTAGAAACTCCTGTCAAATGCTCCTGAGGAAATGTATAGGTTCTCTGTGGGTTCCCTGAAGGTTTTTCATTCTGTATTCTGTACCATTTCTTCTGTTGTCCCCCGGAACTAGCCTGTTGGCTGTCCTTTGTGACTGATTACACCAGTTTTCAACCTGCTTCTTCTAGGTCTCAGCTCTGTGGGAGAAGCCTGGCACCCATGCAACCCAGGTTTATCTTGGGTTGGCCTCTGTGTGACTCTGAAAAAGTCATGTTTTCAGGCTTAGGTTTCCTCATTGTTCAATAATCCCACTTAGGAAAAAAACTGTAGCTGTACTCTCCACCTCCTCCTCTGGTCCTTTGAACAACTCCCCACCAGCCACCCTTTTTTTATATGCTCCCTCACTCCCCTGTCTCTCAAGCTAGTAGAAAGTTCTTCTTAGAAAATGCTTTTTTGGCCATTGCCAGGCCATTGTGGCCATTGCCTTGCTAAGCTATGGTGTGGCCATATGTTCTTTGAGTTATGGCCAGGTCATGTTTCTTAAGCTTTGGCCCCCTCCCCTACCTTGGGGAGATGAATCTCCTCTTTCTCTCTCAAATTTACTTTCTAAATAAACTATATTTTCTAATCTAAAAAAAAAGAAAATGCCTTTTTTTAGAGAAAAATAATTTTTAGTAATTTTACTAATTTTTAATAAACTTGCCAATTTTACTAATTTTTAGAAAATTACTAAAAGTTTTATTAGTAAATTTCTAAAAATGTTATTCTAAGCATTCTTATTAGTAATAATAGCTGCAGGAAATTCAAATAAAACATATCAAAATTATAAAAAATATAATCCATATTCATTCCAATGAACCCCCAAATGATGGTGTTTTCTTAACCCATTGGCTTTAGATGATGAATTTTATCATTCTACAGCCTCATGGCAAACAACTTGAGCTGGTATTCAAGTTCTTCTATAATGTTGTTACAACCTACCTTTCTACCTTTATTTCCCCATCACTTCCTATGGTTGTCCCAGTACGTCAACCAAGTCAGGTAGCTCATTTTGTTGGAATATATCACACAAACCTGTTTGTGCTGTTTTCTTTGCCCAGAACCATGTATGCTTTTCCATTTATCAAAATTCTATTAGACTGTCAAAGCCCGTTTTTAAGAAACACAATAAAACTTTTATTGTGGTAGCATGAAATGTTGACAATCTAGCACTTCCAGTCCTTCTTGGGGTGAAAAATTATAGTAGATTAGAAGTAGGAAGGTTAGGTTTTTCCCTGGGCTGACCTCTGTATGGTCCAGAAAAGTCATGTTTTCGGGCCTGAGTCTCTTCACTTCTCAATGACCCCACTCAAGAAAAAACTAATTCATGCCCTTCTTTGAGACCTCAGTAACTCTTTGTTCCCCTTCCCTTGTCATCTACATTCTGGTTGCATCATAGTTACCCATTTTCTTATATTTATTCCTGTATTGCTGGAGAGTGCCCTTATTTGACCTTTCACCAAGTACATCTAGCATCCTACATAGATTTGTGTTCGGTAGCTGCCCATTCATATTTTTTAAATGCCTATTTATCTATTTTATACTCAGTGCTCTCTGGAGGGTCTCTTTAAAACATTGAGAGCAAACACTCCGTTAATGTACTGTTTTCTGACTTCTTTCTTTGGACTCATGTTCCTAAGGACTAAGGTTCACTTTTTCTTCCTTCCCCATATTCTCAGAGGAAGCTATCTTCTAGCATGTTTCTCAGAAGGGACAATGTAAGATAAAAGTGAACATTAGTATTCATAAGTGAACCTCTGAGAGAGCAAAGGACTCTAACAAGATGAATGACTCAAAAAGAACATCTCATAGTAAAATAATTTGGAGCTCATTTGGAAACATTCTTGATGAGATGAGTTTCTTTACTGATCCAATGGGTTCATTTATTTGGGATATTTTGGTGAGGTTAGGAAAGAAAGAAATACATTATTTCCTATTTTTTTTTTTTTTTGAGTTGGAGTCTCACTCTTGTCACCCAGGCTGGAGTACAGTGGCACGCTCACGGTCACTGCAGCCTGGGCTCAGGCGATCCTTCCACCTCAGCCTTCCAAGTAGCTGGAACTACAGATGCATGCCACCATGCCCAGCTAGTTTTTGTGATTTGTTGTAGAGATGAGGTCTCACCAAGTTGCCCGGGCTGGTCTCGAACCCCCAGGCTCAGGCAATCCTCTCGCCTTGGCCTCCCAAAGTGCTGGGATTACAGACTGAGACACTGTGCCCAGCCAGAAATACATTATTTTCAGTCTGTATCTTTTAGAAATTCATTCAGAACTATTTATGGATGAAATGTTATAATATCTGGGATTTGCTTCAAAACAATGTGGAGGGGGGTTTAGTGAGAGTTTGAAACAAGATGGACTATAGGTTGATAATTGTTGAATCTGCATGACAGATATACAAGGATTCATTATTCTGTTCTATTTTTATATTTATTTGAATTTTTTTTCCTAGTAATGCCATTGAATTTCTAACCACATAGTATAGGCTTTGGAATCAGGCACACCTGGATTTAAGACTGGCTCTGCTTACTAGTTGTGTGAACTTGGACAAGTGACATAAGCTGTACGAATTTGCTTATGTGAAATAAGGATACTGATTTTCATGGTTCTTTTGAGGATTCAAATATACACAAAGATATTATATATACATACACATACATATATCTGCACAGCTAAGTTCTGGCCTAACCAGTCCATGGAACCAAACCAAGTAGGTCATATTTAAAGGAAAGACAATGCCTCTCAGTGCCCTGTTTCTTCACTTGCTGATGACTAATGAATGTTTCAGTAGTTCTTTTCTACAACATTTCAAAAAGCTTCAGAGCATGCCAAATGTACCATGTTCTTCAAGCATTACCAATTAGTCGCTTCCAGATAGACTTGACCTGTTGAGAAACTGTGGGGCATAAAAGTTGATTTCACCACTCACGTCTCTGCAGTCCTTTTTGCTTGCCTACACTGTCCATGGTCCCTGCCCACAGCTCTGCTGACCTCCTTAGAACTTTGTGTTTGAACCTCTGATGATCTCCCTTTCCTAGTCAGTAGAGAGACAACTCTCCCTTCTTGTTCCAGCACTTTCAGAAAAGGGTGTCAAAGTGGTGTTATCAGGCTCCTTGTGATTGTGATTGTTAAAATGATCTTTTACTTTTCAAGACACATAGATAATCTGGCAGGGCTGGGAGACACAGCAATCAGTAGCATTGAATCTGGTATTACTGCTCCTTTGATTAGCTAAATCCTCTTCCTCAATTTCTCATCAAACTTGACAATTTCTCTTTAGGGTCCTGTTGCCAACTCCTTAGTCTGTCTTTCTTTCCTTAGTTACTATTTCCACCATTCAGTCTGAAAAACAACCAAAGGCTTTCTGGGCCTTTGCAAAACCGGACATGTGGTTAGGTATCTATTCGTGTCCCCAAATACTCCAAGAATTAAGAAATTCTGTAAAAATTTTATTATAACAAAACGGATTCTCTTTTCTACCTTACATCAATCTCAGATATAACTCTATCAAGGTGCTTTGTAGTATATGATATGTGAAATACCTAGATCATAGTAAATACAAAAGAAAAAATTTAGCTGTTACTACCATCCAGAATCAGAAATATCATCAATGTGATGCTCAGAGGATATCTTTTAACAGACCAGGGGTCTGAATTTCTCTGTTTTCCCTTTGGCTGTTAAAAAGAAAAGTCACATACACTAAATATTGTCTTGCTTCCCTTTGAGTTCTCCTTCATGTCATTACATGTTTTTGTCTAAGATATACTATCACTGGGAGGAGGTGACTTATTGAAGACAAGAACAGGATCAATTTAAAAATATCTCAGGAGATTTTCTGGTCATTGTCTGTCCTGTTCGTTCAAGCTGTGTGTGGGTGCAGCATTAATAACCTTGGAGAATGAATAATATTGCCAGTTGCAAAATCGGGACATGCAGAAGTTGACTGATAACTGTATTGTAAATGAACCTCAAAGTGGTGGGTGTGTCCTCTAGATCTGAGGGTGTGATGTACTTTTAGTTACAAATTGAAAAAGAAAACATGTAAGTAAATTTAGTTTATTTAGGGTCCAGTAATTCTAATCTTTTAAAGTTCAACTTAACAGTCTTTCTCTTTTCAGAACATTTAAGTGGACACTGAGTCAAATCTGAAGCAAATCTATATAGACTTTTTTTTGTTCAGTTTTTCTTTTGTTCTTAGAAAAATCACATTAATTAAACTAACATCAGTTGTCTAAAATATATCCAGTAGTCATCATTACATTGGTAATATAAATGTTTGCTTGCAAAAGAGTTTCTGATCATAAAATCTGTAGTCTAAGCAGCATTTCATCTAGAAAAGCAAAAATAAAGTAATCTTGGGAGATTGTCTGGGCCAATTAATTAGCATTACTAATATCTTAAAAGTTATTTCTTATTCTTTATATTTTTCTATCTATTGAAATAATACTGCTATGTATGTGTGTGTGTGTATGCGTGTGTGTGTTCTGCATCTTCTGACCCAGCCTATGGGAGAATCTTTCTTACTTTGTGCCGTGAGTACCTTGACTACCCCACCCTACATTAGACTCTTGATGTCAAAGGCAAATGGGCTGGACCATGGATTTTTCATGTAAATTTTATGCAGGTTAATATTTGAATGGTTTGAACAGGCAGAGCACTCTTCCTGCTCTATGCTATCGACATGTGCCACATTCATTGACTTGAGCCAGTCTTCTGCATGTAAGTAAATCTCTCATCTGAACTTTCTCTTTCTTGCTCTTAATCAATTTCTTGATCTCCTTTGGTTTAAAATCTATCTACTAGAGCATCTTTTTCATAGATTATCTTTTTTATAAGAAGAAAAAAATGTTGTCAGACCAAATTTCAAAAAATGTAGGATTGAGATATATTGTGCTTTGGGTTATTTTATGGTCACTGAGTTTTATAAAGATTAATGATTTGGGAGTAATATCCAATTTCTTATTTTGCAAGTGTTTCAGAACAATGTAGTAACATATGGCTACAAAATATATGCGATTTCTCCAAAAATCACAGAATTATTTGTTTAATCAATAAACATTTGTGGTCGGGCTCGGTGGCTCAGCCTGTAATCCCAGCACTTTGTGAGTGTATTGCCTGAGCCCTTGGGTTTGAGACCAGCCTGGACCACTTGGTGAGACCTACTTGAAAGACTGAGGTGAAAGGATTGCCGGTGCCCAGCAGGTCGACACTGAGGTGGCTGTGAGTGTGCCACTGCACTCCAGCCTGGGAGATAGAGTGAGATTCCAACTCAAAAAATAAATAAACAAATAATAAAATAAGCATTTGTATTTATCAAAAGACTTCTAACTAAAATGTTTCACATATAAGATATAAGGCAAAAGAAGACCTGATACAGAACGTGAAGACAATGGAGGCTCATTTGTAATATAATGGAGGCAAATTGTATTTTTACTGTACTTGTTATTTTGCTATTCAATAATAAGTAGACCCTTTAAAAATAATACTTAGATATATATAATCAAAAAATTGGTGTACTCTCTTTTCTCCAAATTGGAAACTAGTTCAATGGAACAGGAAATAAAAACTGCAATTTTTAAAAGTATTTCTTAATATCAAACACAAATATCCATGACCCTGATGGGTACAGGCTGAAGTCTTTTCTACCAAAGTTCACTTTTTAGTTGTAGTGCAATAATCATTGTCATTTCAAGCTACACATAGGAACAAAGCTTATGTGTTATAGAATGTTAAATAGACTTTTTATTGTTATTATTAAGAAATAAATTCTTGTTGATTTTATGAAGTATGATACTCAATAAAACTGAAGGATATTTAATTTTCTCCAATTTTTATAGCTTTCTTTATACATATATTGGAGTATAGTTAAATGGGCACATAAAATTACTAATACAACTCATTTAAATATTTTTATTTATTTATTTATTTATTGAGTTGGAGTCTCACTCTGTCATCCAGACTGGAGTGCAGTGGCCGCTCCCGGCCACCGCAGCCTCGACCTGCTGGGCTCCGGCGATCCTTCCACCTCAGCCTTCCGAGTAGCCGGAATTACAGGCACGCACTACCACGCCCGGCTGATTTTTTGATTTATTGTAGAGATGAGGTCTCGCTGCCCAGGCGGGTCTTGAACCCGCGGGCTCAGGCAATCACTCACCTCAGCCTCCCAAAGGCGCGGGATTACAGGCTGAGCCACTGAGCCCAGCTCATTTAAATATTTTAAAGATGGGGCCTTCATCATTTAACTGCCTACAGATTATAAAGTACAATTTTTCTTTAATTCTGTTCTGTGCATGTTTATAGATTATAAAGCAGTATTAATGTTATATATTTCTGTTACTGACTGGCTCACAACCTTTCAGGACAAGGGTTGGTTTTTGTTTGTTTTTTGTCTTTAACTTTTGTCACTGTTTCTAGCACAAAGTGGGTTTCTGATAAACGTTTGTTGAATTAAACAGGTGGCATGAAAAATTTCAGTCACATATAGTGTGGATTATCATATACCCAAGTTAGTTTTATTTACAGTCGAGAGAACACTGTGTATAGTTCAATCCGTGTTTGAAGACTGATTCTACCATTCTGAATGCTCTTGAGAAACTAGTTTATTCACTAGAGTCTTAATTTTTTTTACCTGTGATCAGTAAGTCTTTTCTTGCTAAAATCTACGCCCAAGTTTGTTGGAGGAATTAAATGAGATAATACATGAAAGGGATTTTGTAAATTCTAATGTGCTAAACACATGTAAGCTGCTACTATTCTACTGGGTAACTATAAATTCAGCGAACCCTTGGCAAACCTTTGCCTTTCTGTGACTAGTAGATATTTCCTTAAATATATTCTAAATACTGTATTTGATGTATAGCATTCCTCCATAGAAACCTACTGTTGGTTGTGGCAAATAATATGTTCTGTGTTTGATTATGAAATACTTAAATGTCTTCATTTTTACATGTCTGTGCAGGTTTTTCAGATGTCTGATTTATTTCAATTTTAATTTATTAATTTATCTAACAAAATCAAATAATAATGAAAATAACTTATTAGAAAAGCTTATCAGAAGGAAACAATATACTCACTGTATTTTTTGGAAGAGAATATGTGTACAACCTTAATTTCATAGTTTCCCCCAAATTAAGAATTCCCGGTAGAAATTCAGAGGTTCATGTGAGACTTTCAAACACTTGCCCTAGCAGGCTAGGACCACAGTTTTGTTAAGCTCTTTAATCCCTCAGATTTTTGAAATATATATAATTTAAAATGTATGACTTGTCTAGCTGGAAAACTGAGAACCGTTTTTAAATCACCAGGTCAAACGTTTTAGGTTGAGAAATATCCCCATACATAGAAATGTTATTTTATGCCCACGTAGAATGTTCTGCTTAAAGAAAACTTGACTTAAGTTTATGAAATAAACTCTATCTGCCCTTTGAGTTTAGAATTTATTTTGCCCAAGAATTTATCAGGTTTTCTTTAAATATCAGACTTGTAAATATACTTAATATTGAATTTTTTGGGTAAGTGCAGCTTTGAGGAAGTGTGTATATCTATCTCCCCCGTACGATTCATTCCCATATCGTCTCTGAAAGAGCAAAGCAAATATAGGTTCATTTAAAATTGTACGAAAATGTTTGCTTAAAACAACATTTTTGGAATGGAAAATGTCAGATCGTTGAACTTATATCGCCTTTCTTTTTCCTTAAGGAGAATGGTGTTGAACGCATGTGTTCTGAGAGGCTGCTGCAGTCCAGGTTTGCCTGTTTGTGTCATGTGTGTAAATTTGTGTGCATATTCAGTTGGTTTTTAAGAGAGTTCTTTCGACCTGAGTCTCCAATAATTTTTTTCTATCCATTTAGCAGGGAATGCCCCATACTACCATCATCCAGACACACTTCATCGACAGACAGTACTGTAACTTCAAGTGGTGAGTGGACTTGAAAAAGATATTAATATAGAGTGTTAGTATTATAACTTTAAGCCTGATGTTCTGTGACCTGCTGAGACGTGTGCAAATGAAAAGAACATAGGCAAATACCCCTTTTTGCATAGTATTCATACTGTTTGTTTCTTCCTGTTGGTAGATTCTGGATCAGAAAATTTGAATATGGCTTCTGGTGACCTTGATGATAAATCACTCAGGAAGAAAGAAGAGGATACAGGATCAACTTCTACCATGATAGAGACCCAAGGTAAGCTGTTGGGGGATAGAAACATAGTTTCCATTCAAAAACACAAAGCAGGTCTATAAGCTAGTGGAATAACTATCTTTAATAGCTAGTGATATTATTTAATATTAATTTTTTATAAAATAATTTTGAAGGCATAGTCTGACGAAAAAAGTCTAAGATGTAACCATGGCTTTCCATATGAGATGATACCAATTTGTGTTTCAATTTTGTAAATTGGACACAAGTTATGATGTATTATAACGGGACTTAAAATTTTCTATGACAAAGATTAACTGGACTTTACTGGGTTTCAACTGTTACACAGATGTGACATCACCTGCTTAGGAGAATTCTTGGAATCCTAATTAGAATCTATCAGCTTAGAAGGATGGACCAATTAGCGATGTCCACTCAGGCAGCGAGGGCATTAACTGGATGGTATATTAGACCCCTTTCTGCTACTTGACTCTGAAAACAAAGTAGTTATTCTTGACCATTCCTAGTGAGACACCACTCTAGTTGACATTCATGGGAGGAATAGGCTCTAATTCCTACCAAAAAATAATAATAATCAAGAAAAATAGTAATAATAATCAAGAAAAATCCATTCTATTCTTTGAAACTGACATTTAAATTTGGGATTTTAGGTGCTAAATTAGAGTAGCCATAGAATTGCAGAAATGGAATCCATTTTATAAGTTAATTGATGAATGTCTTTCTACTCCACCTTGAACCCAATAAAAAAGTTTTAATTAAAACTGCACCAAGATACCATTTTTCATCTGTCATGTAGACAAAGACACAAAAACTTGATTATTCTGTGTTGGTAATGTTGTAAGGGGCAAAGAAAACTGTTGTAGAGAGTGTAAATTTTTGTAACTGCAGCCATTCCCCCTTATCTGCAGGGATACATTCTGAGATTCTAAAACCATGGATATACCAAACCCTGTATACACTATGATTTTTCCTATATAGACATACCTAGGATAAGCTTAACTTATTAATTAGGCACAGTAAACGACAAACAACAATAAAATAGAATAATTCTAACAATTACTATAATAAAGTTATGTGAATATGATCTCTAGCTCTCTCAAAATATCTTATTGTATATAATATTTTCAGACCATGGTAGATAGCAGTACGTGAAACCGTGAAAAGTGAACCCTTTGATAAGGGGGGACTACTGTAACATGGAGGGAAATGTCTAATGTGTATCAAAATGTTAAATGGACATATCCTCAATGAACAACAGTTCATTTTCCAGGAATATATCCTAAAGATAATAGGGATGCCCAAATGACATATGTGCAAGCTATCTATTACAGCCTTGTCTGTGATAAGAAAATACTGGAAGCAAGTTAACTTACCTATCAACAGGAGATTACATTTTGGCATATTCATGTAATAGAATACTAATATGCCAACATAAAGTATGTATAGGGAGACTTTTCTTCTTTGAATAACATAAAATCTATTGTTTCTTAGAAAAAAGGTACAAAATGTTATGTGTAGTGTGAAAAGTTTTGTGGAAAACAGGTAGAAAAACGTTTTTATCTCTGGAAGACTAGGCAAAAATGATTAACACTGTGAGGATGTTAACTGGATTTCTGGCTGGGAGGGAAAATTTTCACTGAAAAACATTTTTGCACTTTTTGATGTGTGGACCATATGAATCTAATATCTGTCTTAAAATTTTAAAAAACCTAAAAATTTTTATAGGGAAAACATTGTATATCTCTGAAGAAACTGATTATCATTTTGTTTTTATTTTCATATAAATTTTACTAATATAATACCTAATGTAAATATTTTTTAAAAAGAAAGAAAACCAATCTGTAACTGTTGACCTTTGTGTCTGTACTGAGCTGAGTGCAGGACAGTGGACTGAGAGGAAAGGAGAACAACTATCAGGTATATTCCAGTACAAATAAAGTACACAAAAGTCAGGGGAAATTACAAAAGGAATGGCACACGTGAAAAGTGCATCTTCTTAGTTCCATGACATTTTACTTAGAAAAGTACCATGTTTTAGAAGAATATCATTCTTTATTTTCAGCCTTGCTTATGTAATTTTTTTTTTTTTTTTTAAGTCAAGGTCTCACTCTGTCGCTTAGGCTGAAGTGCAGTGGCATGATCATAGCTCACTGCAGCCTCGTGCTCCTGGGCTCAGACGATCCTTCTGCCTCAGCCTCCCAAGTAGCTGGGACCACAGGCACATGCCACTATGCCCAGATAATTTTTTATATTTTTTGTAGAGACAAGGTCTCACTGTGTTGCCAAGGCTGGTCTCGAACTCCTGGGCTCAAGTAATCCTCTCATCTTGGCCTCCCAAAGTACTGGGATTACAGGTGTGAACCACCACGTCTGGCCACATATGTAATTTAAAAAAAAAAAAGTTTGTCAAGCTATAAAAAAACTACAAAGTTACTAATTGTTCATTCTTCCGTCGTTCATTTTCTATTATTATACCAGTAATGTATTCAGTAAAAAAGCAGCATCAACATAAAAATGATTTTTTTTAAAAACGTACAAATGCTCATTTCTATTAGGAAATTTTATACAGCTTAGCTTTCACATGGGCATGCCTTATTCTAATTCTAAGTCAATAAGCACATGTATATTTTATTTCATATAATATATGTTATACTATATATATGTATGTTTTGTAAGCTCATAATTTGTCTTATGTGTTAAGGCTTTTGTTACTTACTGGTTGGCCTATATAGCCACCCTCACCATTTTTTTCTCTTTTACTTGCTACTGTTCCCACAACTTCCTTGTGTGTTTCCTTTTTCTCACAGGCACAGGTCCAACTCATGAGAATATTGCATGCCAAGACTCTATGAGTAAGGATAAAACCACATTCAATCAGGTAAGAAAATAGACACGTTAACAATAAAAGTAATGATATATTACAAATGGCACTTTGTGTTTGCAAAGTACTCTTAAAAGTATTATCTCACTCTATCCTTTCAAAATATTATGAGGCTCATAGAATTTAATTATAATCAGCATTTTATAGACAAAGAAGTTGAGGTCAAAATGCTTTTATGACTTGTGCAAGATCGTATTAATACAATAGAGTCAGAACTAGGAACTTTTGGCTCCACCTTGATTTTTCTTACATTCGTTCATTCACTCATTCATTTATTTATCGAAGATCTGTTGAAAACGAGCTAAATATCACTCAGGAGAGGACTGCTTAAATAAATGAATGCATTAATAAATAAATGTGAATAAAAGAGTGGCATCGATTCTAAGGATATGTTCTTCTAATCAAGTGAAGAAACAGATAATTACTCAATAGTTAGAATGTGATTAGTGATTTGAAAAAAAAAATGCTTGGGGTGGAAGGCCACAAAAGGGATCATGGAGGAAATACCATTTGAGTGGCACTGAATGTGCTTTAGTTGCACTTCAGAGCTCTGTACCACATTATAAGGAGAGTTAGAAATGTTCATAGAAAAGAGTATTTTCTTAAAGAGAAGACTCCTTGCCATTGTGTAAATTAATAATTATTGAAAAGTAACTTGTAGATTATGAACTCAATTCCATGATCCTTCAAGAGTCTTGCTTTCATAGTCCTTCTGTTATATGTGTAGAGTTTTTTTGTGTGTGTCTTATTGTTGCTTTCTCCTGGACAGGTATGCATTGTTCTAGTTAGGCCCATTTAGTTACAAGAAACAGACCCAAGCAAGCTAATTCAAGTTAAGAGGAGGTTACAGCAGTTTATTCTGAAGGAATAATTGAATAATTGGATATATGATTTGTAATGATCCTTTGAATGTGGTATGAAGTTCAGTCATCAAATGCTCAAGACCCTTATATAAAATGGCATAGTATTTGCATATAACCTAACACATCCTCTTGTGTACTTCACATTATTTCTGGATTACTTATAATATCTAATATAATGTAAATACTATGTAAATAGTTCTTTTACTGTATTGCTTAAGAAATCATGACAAGAGAAAAGTGTACATATCCAATACGGACACAACTATCATAGGCCTAACCACATTTTTTATTTGAGGCTGATTGAATCCATGGATATGAAACTGATGGATATGGAGGGCTGACTGTATAGTGTTAGCTAGCATGCATGCTGAAAACGACTGCCCCTCATAAAAAATGACAGAGGAAAATTCAAGTCCTTTAGTCTTTCATAGTAGAATCTTCTGAGAAAAGTAATTCCTTCTCATCTCAAAAAATATGGCACTTTAATTAAAAACACTTAAAAAAATAATGGATTAGAAAAATGTAGAAATGGCCGTGGTGGAATTGGTTAGGATACTCTGGTAATAATTCAGACGAGAAGAAGGTAGTGTGAATTTAGTGAGAATGGAAGAAAGGATTTGAGATCTATTTAGGGATGGAATTCACAGTAAGTGGTGACATATCAGGAGTAGAATAACGTGAGAGTAAGGAGGGAGGAAAAAACAAGAAAATTTGTGGGATAAAATAAGATCAGTTTGAGACAGGTCAGATTTCAGGTTGATGTGAGATACCAGTAGTCTGTAAGGAGATTTTATATATGACTATATATGCATATTCATAAAGTCACTCGTGTGACTTTTAAAAGCAGATACACATTTTGAGTTATCAGCAAAAAGCCAAGTGTATGGACAAGATTTCCCAAGGACTGTGGCAGGAAGGGAGGGAGCACTGAGGATAATGAACTCCTGATGGACAGTATCTAACAGCGCAGGTGGAGGAAACTGAGAAGGGCTATTGTGGTGATATGGGACAGGGGCATTACAAGAGGGAAACCAAGAGAAGGAAGGTCTTCAAGAAGAAGGGATTTATAAATCATTTTAGATGCTGCGGTGAGGTCAAGACAAAGACTAATCATCCATTGGATTTGGCAATGGAAGCTCACTGATAACTGGTGAGAGCACTTTCCTGGGAGTGTTGGCTGAAGGGTAGAATAGCTAATAGGTCACGAATGGGAGATGAACCAAGAACAGCAGCCTTGGACACCTCCTCCCAGAAGCATGACTGCAGAGGACAGGAAAGAAAAGGCCATCACTGGGAAAGATCTGGGATTGAGAGAGGATTTTAAAAAATAGAGAATATTAACGTCCATGAGAACAATCTAGTGTTTAATCTGCATCATTGTATTTGTTACATTTTATTGAAACCTTAGTTTCAATTGTTTAAAAATGTCATGACATGGTGTCAATGGATTTACCAAGGAAATTTGTCTTCTTAGACTTCATTTTTAATAAAAAATTTCTTTGGTTTTCTAAATTATTCTATTAATCTGAGAATGTTGGATAATTATTAACATAAAAAGGATTGGCTACGTAAAGTTTTCCCATTAGATTTCCCTAGGCAGTTCAACACTGTTTTTGTGGTAAACTTTGTTATACAGATATATTTATAGGACAGTTTCATGACCTGAAAACATATTCATGTGGCGTAAACACCTAACATAACAGTGTTGGCTACCATCTTTGCCACAGTTTTTCCAGAAACCCATCTAGAAAGCCACATGAGATAGCTGCACATCACCCCACTTGACCTCTTCATCCATCCGATCCTACCTCTCTCCATCAAGCTTCAGCACATTCCTTGTCTGCAGATTTTCCATGCTTCTCAAGCCATGATATCTTTCTCCTTCCTATCCAGAGCGCTTATTTATCCATCTCATTCATTTGGCAATTAACCCTAGTTTGCATTGTTGTAACTTGAGTCATATTTCCAGCTTTTCATATATTTATGTCATTTTTGCCTCGGCTAGATTGGAAGCCACTTTGGAGCCAGGTTTTTTTTTCTTCTTCTTCTTCTTAACTCTTTGTATAGTTCTTTGAATACTATAGAATGTTTTTGATGAAGTAGGACTAGGCGAGGACAGGAAGTTGGGAAATGACTGGTTATGAAGAATTTCCACTCCATATACAGCAATAAAACCCTTTATGATTTTAGGAAACCAAAGAGGAACCAGAAACAATAGAAGAGCATAAAAAAGAATGTGCTACAGGAGGTAAGGAATGTTTTCTCTCGATCCCTATGGGAACTTTTGTTCCCTGCTGATATTTTTGTGGGTGAAATCTTTGAGTAAAGATATGCCATCTATGAATTATGCAACTCTGGATAAGATCACACAATAGGACTGATTTTGTTGATTCCATTTGTATCATTTTCAAAAAGTCTATTTATATTGCATCAACTCTTTGATCCCAGAAAGCGTGTAAGAACTAGAATTCTATTGTGAACTAAGAAAAGCTAATGTTGATAATAAATTCTAAGCTTGAGTTCTTTTTCAGTATCCCACCTAAAGTAAATAAGCCAATATTTACAGAATAAATGCTAATAACCTTCCTCAACCTGTCTTCATTAGGATGGAACAGTAAATAGAGTTCAGCCTTGGAGACACACAGACTTCTGTCAAAAGAAAATGTGAAGAAAGTCAGTCTCTGACTAGCTATGTGATCTTGGAAAGTTATTTAACCTCAAGCCTCAGCTTTCTCATCTGAAAAATGGAAACAATGAGTAAAAAAAAAGCACACTTTATTGAGAATAGGCTATATTCTAAGTACTAGATTAAATTCTTTATGTGTGTAATTTTATTTAGTCTTCCAAATACTATGAGATGAGTAGATTGTGATGAAGTGGCCTAGCGTGTAAAATGTGGACAATAACAGTATCTACCACACAAGGTTAGCTATGAGGATTAAATAAATTAATGTGTATAAAACACTTAAAAAAGTGCCTGGCACAGAAGTTCTCAGAAAAGTTAGCTACTTTTGTAAAAATAAGGTCAGCCTTATTCAGTAGACGGTTTTAAGAGGTTGTGAGTTGTGACGTGTTCAAGATCACATAGCTATGAGTCCAACAAAGCTCAGATTTAAGCCAACTTTATTCAACTTTAAATCCAGTGCTCTTAATAGCTAACAGAGTATCATTTGCAAAGTTGTCATAAAGAAAATCACAATATGTGTAAAGAACTTTGTTCTGGGACTGGCATATGGTAAAACTATGGTTCATGACATGTTTATTGTTGCCATATTTTTATTACCACTATTATTATTACTACTTCTGTTACTAAAATTATTCCTGCTGCTATTAAAGGCTTGATCCAAAGAATGACCAGGATACCAGAGAAAGGCATGCATTTAGCCGTGGGATCAAGTGTAAGAAATATAAACACAAAGAGAACAAATCAAGCTGTCCCTTGAATTCTTTAGGTTTCAAAGACTAGTCACATGCTGAGGTGTCAATGATCTGAATGTCATCATGACCCCAATAGCTTAGCATAACATTATCTTAAAATTTAAGCCCATTATTGGCTAGCTATCACCTCAAACAAATTTAAATGAAACGCTTTTCTTTAGAAGAGCTAGGCCATAAACAAATGTGCTTTTAGGTGTTAAGTCTTTTTAACTAAATAATATATTATTGTCTTTTCCTAGACATGACAGTCACCCCTCTTCCTGTAACCACTGTGAAATCAGTTAACTTTAGACAAGGTGACAAGTAAGTGCTTCTTCTCATAGCATGTTGACAATGTTTTATTTTGCTGTTGGATTATTATTTGAGTAAATTCTTTTTCTTACCCTGCAGCACCTCAGCTAATGAGAAGGAGGTGGAGGTGAGTTAAAAGCAAATGTTTTTTCTTTAAAAAAAAAAAATTGTTCCAGACTCCCCTGCTCCAGTTGCTTCATGCTTTTGCACAAGCTCTTGCGCTTGGTGTCTGTTTGGCTTGGCAATGACGAGGTGCAGAGAAGCCTACGCATGTCAGCATTATGTTGCTGGGAAGAGAGAGAAATGTCTCAGTAAAACTCGGTACTAAATGGAAATATTTGATCATGTCCAATTTTGTCTCCTCACCTTCACATTATTTTGACAACAGGCAGAATTTCTCAGATTATCTTTGGGGTTTAAGTGTGACTGGTTTACGTTGGAGAAAAGAGTGAAGCTTGAAGAGAGATCCCGTGACTTGGCAGAAGAAAATTTGAAGAAAGAAGTCACTAACTGTTTAAAGCTATTAGAGGTGAGAAGCAGAACATGTGGGATTTAAACATTTGGTCATATTTCTAGTAAGGTTTGTATAATTTTATATGATTTTACATGTGTGACCAAAACCGCCAACAGATATCAAGCCCTGCCTCACCCAAATGTGAATTGTAGAAACTAAGAATTCAGAAGCAACCTGAATTAAAAGTTTTGCTAATAGAAGAATGTCAGCAATAAAGCAAAAATTATCTTTTGAAGTGGGCTGTATGAGTCATCTGCCTTCTCCCTTGATTTTTCAAATAGATTTCAGGCAGAAGAGTGATCATGCAGAAAAGCTGAGCGATAGGAGATAGTATCAATTTTAAGCTTCATAGAAAAGAATTGAACATCTACTTCCATTTATGGTTAGCTGAGGAAAGGGAATGGTGACTGACTCAGTCTTGTCACATGGTGGGCAAGCCTGCTGTGGGATACTGAGAGAAGAAAGAGGGTACACAGGACTACAACAACTACTATTATCCTTCCATGTTGTGAAGCTGCCATAAATTTAGAGATGGATTGGAAAATTAAGAGGTCTAATCTGGAATGAAGAATATTAAAATTGAGAAACCACATTTTGTTTTTTATTGTGATAAAATATATCACATAGAATGTACCACTTTAACCATTTTAAATGCACAGTTTAGTAGTGTAAGTTTACATACATTGTTGCAAAACAAATCTCTAGAGCTTTTCATCTTTCAAAACGGAAACTCTATCCCTATTAACTCCCTCTTTGCAATTTACCCCAGACCCTGGGAACCCATTCTACTGCTTCTATGAATTTGACTACTCTTAGAGACTTCATACAAGTAGATTCATACAGTATTTGTAACTGGTTTATTTCACTTAGTGTCTTCAAAACTTACCCATATTATAGCATGAGACAGGATTTTCTTTATTTTTAAGGCTGAATAATATCCTGTTGTATGTATATACCAAATTTTGCTTACTGTTGATTCATCGATGAACATTTGGGTTGCTTCTACTTCTTGTCTATTGTGAATAGTGCTGTTAGGAATATGGGTGTTCAAATATCTCTTGGAGACCCTGCTTTCAGTTCTTTAGGGGTGGTATGTATACATCTCCAGAAGTGAAATTGCTAGATCATATGGTAATGCTATTTTTAAGTTTTGAGGAACCACCATACCATTTTCAATAGCAACTGTGCTATTTTACATTGCCACCAATAGTGCATGAAGTTTCCAGTTTCTCCAAATCCTCACCTTGCCAATCTGTGTTCATTTGTTTTTATGGTAGTCATCCTAATGGGTACACAGTGGTATCTTTGTGGTTTTGATTATTTCTCTGATGATTAGTGATATTGTGCATCTTTTCATATGCTTGTTGGGCATTTATATACAATCTTTGGGAAAATGTCTACTCAAGTCTTTTGTCTGTTTTTAATCGAGTTATTTGGATGTTGCTGGGGTTAAGTGGTAGGAGTTCTTTATATATTTTGGATACTAATCCCTTTTGGTTATGTGATTTGAGTACTTTCTCTAATTCAGTAGGTTGCCTTCACTTTATTGATTTGTTGATGTACAAAAGCTTTTTAAGTTTGATGTGGTCCCATTGGTCTATTTTTTTTTTTTTTTTTTTTTTTTTTGAGTCAGAGTCTCACTCTGTCACCCAGGCTGGAGTGCAGTGGCCACCCCAGTGTCGACCTGCTGAGCTCAGACAATCCTTCTGTCTGTCTTCCAAGTAGCTGGAACTATAGGCTCAAGCTACCATGCCCAGCCAATTTTTCGATATATTGTAGAGATGAGGTCTCACCAAGTTGCCCAGGCTGGTCTTGAATCCTTGGACTCAGGCAATCTTCTTGCCTCAGCCTCCCAAAGTTCTGGGATTACAGGCTTGAACTACTGCGCCCAACCCATTAGCCTATTTTTACTTTTGTTGACTGCTTTGGATGTCATATCCAATAAATTATTGCTTTTTCCTTATGTTTTCTTCTAGGAGTCTTGTAGTATTGGGTCTTTTAGGTCTTCAATTCATTTTGAGTTAATTTTTGTATATGGTGTAAGATAAGGGTCCAACTTCATTCTTTTGTACATTCTTACCCTGTTTTCTCAGCATCATTTTGTTGAAGAGACTACCCTTTCCCCACTGTGCATTCTTGGCACACTTGCCAAAGATCATTTGACCATATATTTGAGGGTTTATTTCTAGACTCTTTATTATTCTGTTCCATTTGTTCATATGTCTGTTTTTATGCCCATATCATACTGTTCTAGTTATTGTAGCTTCATATTATGTTTTGAAATTGTGAATTGTGAATTTTCCAACCTGTTTCTCTTTTTCAGAGTTGCTTTGGCTATGCAGATGTCCCTTGAGGTTTCACATGAATTTTAGGATACATTTTTCCATTTCTGCAGAAAATGTTACTGGGATTTTTAGAGAGGTTTCCTTAAATCTGTAGATCACTTTGAGTATTATGGGCATCTTGAGATAATTAGATCTCCCAATCCTTGAACACAGATGTCTTTTCTTTTATTTGTGTCTTCTTTAATTTCCTTCAACAATGTTTTATAGTTTTCAGTGTAGAAGTCTTTGCCCTCCTTGATTAGGTTTACTCCTAAGTATTTTACTCTTTTTGATGCCATTGCCAACTGAATTATTTTCTCAATTTCCTTTTTGGAAATTTTGGAAATTGTTATTTCCTTTTGGAAAATATACACAACTGATTTTTTTTGTGTTAATTTCACATTCTACAATTTTGCTGGAATTATTTATAGTTCTAACAGCTTTTCATATAATTTTTAGTGTTTACTACATACAAGATTACGTCATCTGCAAACACAGATAATTTTAATTCTTCCTTTCTGATTGGATACTCCTTATTTTTTTATTTTCTTGACTAATTATCCTGGCTAGATCTTCCAGTACTCTGTTGAATATAAGTAATGAAGTGGGCAATCTTTTCTTTCCTTGCTTCTCAGAGGAAAAGCTTCCAGTCTTTCACAGTTGAGTATAATGTTTGCTGTAGGTTTTTTCATATATCACTTATGTTGAGATAATTTCCTCCTATTTCTAGTTTTTTTTTTTCAATTTTTTTTTATTTTAACGATATGGGGTACAATTCAGGGTTAGATATACAAATGTACATTATGCAGGTACCCTTGTTGATGAGGTGTGCCCCTACCCCACCCCCACCAGCAGTTTCCCACTACTGCCAATCCCACCATTCTCCCCCCACCCCACCCTCTGGCAGTTTCCCATTACTACCAATCTTGTCAAATGCTTTTTCTGCATCAATTGAGATGATTATGCGATTTTGTTCTTTTTTATTAATGTGGTATATTACATTGATTTTCATATGTTGAACCACCTTTGAATTTCAGAAATAAATCCCATGATGTATAATTCTTTTAATATGCTGCTTGATAATATTTTGTTGAAGATTTTTATATTAATACTCATCAGTTACATTGGTCGGTAGTTTTACTTTTTGCCATATCCTTGTCTGGCTTTGGTATCAAGGTAATGTTTGTCTTCTAGAATGAGTTCTCTCTTTAATTTTTTTGAGAGTTTTAGGAGGATTGGCATTAATTCTTCTTGTAATGTTTGGTAGAATTCCCCAGTGAAGCTACCTTGTCCTGGGCTTTTCTTTGTTAGGAGGTTTTTGATTATCAATTCAATTTCCTTATTAGTTATAGGTCTGTTCAGATTCTCTGTTTCCTAATTCAGTCTTGGTTAATCATATTATTTTTTGCTAACAAATATCTGCTCTTTCCTTCCCAATGGGAGGTGGCCATTTAAACTACCGTAAGAAACTATGTGTCTGACAATAGTCATTCCAGTTGTTAGCCACTCTCCAGACATGACTTACACATATTCTCTCTGACTCAAAAATGGCTGCCCTTCTTGAGCACCAACTATCTGACAAGCAATTGGCGTCTCTTCTCAAACTGCAGTATTCCTGAAAAGAAGACATGATTGTCTCCATATGACAGATAGGGAAACAGCAAATCAGAAAGGTGGTTTTTTTTGTTGTTGTTTTGTTTTGTTTTTGTAGAGACAAGGTCTCACCAAGTTGCCCGGTCTGGTCTCAAACCCACGGGCTCAAGCAATTCACTAGCCTCGGCCTCCCAAAGTGCTGGGATTACAGGCCACCCAGCCCGGCAAGAAAGGTTGTTATTTTAACGTTTCTAGAATTATGATGCAATTTAAAATCAATGGTACCTAATGGCTTTATTGGCAGCACTTTTTCTTTCTTAATGTTATACAAAATAATGGTACCTCTGTTTTAGATTTGAGCAGGTCTTAGAAATTTGCTCATAACCATAAAGCTAACAAGTCTTCTTGGTCTCCAGACCTGCTGTTCTCTTAGTTCTGTCTCTACCCTAGTCCAGACACACCCTAACATCAATGGAAAAGCAAGTGTAGCAGTCAGAGCTATTTCTAATTCCAGTATGCTTGGTTACTTGCCTCAAAATTTCTACCTATAGTTCTCATGTGGTACATTCAACTCACTTATAGGCACCGTCTCCTTACCGTTACCAATTAATTACAGTTCATCTTATTGATTATAGAAGAAAGATGTGAATACGTATGAGGAAGTGGCAAATTTGGGAAGCAAAGGATCAAGAATAGACATAAAAGATTTGTGATTACCTGCATATATCTATTCATTAGCCAACAAAGATACTAATATTTAATATCATTCATTATTGGTTTTTGCTGCTACTTTTCACCCTCTACCAAGGTAACTGAGATTGGACTGTCATTTGTATTTGCAACTTAGTCAGTGTTAGAATCACCTGCTGAATGCTTGTGTTGAATATCTTAATACTCTTGTCTCTGTACAGTCTTTAACACCTCTGTGTGAAGATGACAACCAGGCCCAGGAAATCATTAAGAAGCTGGAGAAGAGTATATCGTTCCTCAGCCAGTGCACAGCACGAGTGGCCAGTAGGGCTGAGATGCTGGGAGCCATTAATCAGGTAAACTGTCTTCATTTCTCTAATCACAATGAAATTACTAAAAGGATTTATTTTCCCTAGGATTATGGATTACATTTCTAGGAAGAATCTTTAAAATACTTTTTAGATGTACAAGGCATATATGTTTAATATATAAATACACAAATAAAAATGTAAAGAAAAATATCCTATAATATTAGGCATGTACAATTATAAAAATTTTGTGATATATTATTCTAGCTATTCATTCATACGTTGTTATAATCTGCTTCTTTTTTGTTTAACATATAGTATAGATAACTTATGTGTGATGCCATAATAATGGGATGTATATTAAGTCAATCTATTGGTTGAATAGATATAGATTATTTAACAAATCTCTTCTATTTGATCATTTAAGAATGCTCTTAATATTTTACAATTAAAAGCAATACTACAAGAAATATCCTGTACATGCATCTCTGTGTACTTATTCTTAGAGAAGAATTTTAGAATTTATTTGTGGTCATGTATGGAGAGACTTGAATTTTTTTTATCTGTTCCTAAACAAACTTGTGAAAAAATTTTTTAAGGAGACATTTAATTGTGGTGGTAGTTTTAGTTTGATCATTTGTTACACATTTGCACATCCTAATTCCTTTTTAATCCCTCACTAGAGAATATTTTTTTAATTTTTACTAAAGTTATGTATGCATATAATTTTTTGAAAAGTCAAATAACTCTATAAGCCTTATAACCCAATTTCCCATGCTCCAGAGCCATGACTTTCAACTCCCTTGGCTGGTTTGCATTCATATTTTTAAACCACATGCTTATGCTGTCATTTAGTGATTTGTTTTCAGTTTCAGGTATTATCTGTAGCTTTCCCACTACAAAAATGAATATTTAGTCCTTTTATCAATTTCTGCTTCCTCACACCTTATCCCTGGTCCTCACCCTAGTGTTGTCCACCCTTCTTTCCTGACTAAACTTAAACTTCATGGTCAAACAGTGTTCACTAGCTCACATGAACCTTCAACACTTTTCCCTTTCTTGCTTTGTCTTACTCATTTGGCAAATCTACAAACCTGTTTATATCTACTTCTCCTTATTAACTGAGTGTTACCTGAGGAAAAAAAATAAAGTAAAAAAATAATAATAAATTAAGTTCACTTCTCCACCTGCTCATACCTGCATAGTTGGAAAGCACCACACCCCTTTTCTGACTGAGTTCTCTTTAAATTCATTATCACAAACCACAAATGGGTCTTTGAAACTTCCCATCATGCCCCTCCCTGTCTTTTAAATATCAATATCACACCCTTTCCTTTCTCCTCGAACCTCTGTCATGTCCTTCCCTATATTCTCTGTCCAATACAGGTCATGACTTTGCTTCCTACCTCACTGAGAAAATTGAGACCATGAGAAGGGAGCAGCCACAAGCCCCGAGACTACCAGCCTCCAAGCCCTTATACACTGCCTTCCACCTTCCTCCTGTTACTCCCGAGTTGTCTCTGATCCAAAGGCCGACTTTCCCACCTGTATATGAGATCTCATCCCCTTTAATTTACTCAGGGTCATGGGCCCAAATTCTCCCAATTCTCCTCCATTTTAGTTTTCCCCACTCTACTGAACCATTCCCATCAGCACCCACATATACTGATTTTAAGAAGGGAAAAGTAGCACAAAATAAACACAAACAAAAGAATCTTTTGCTCTCTCTTCTCTATGACCACCCTGTTCTCGCCTCTCATTTACAGCAAATCTCCTCATCAGAATAGCACTCAAGGTTCAGTCTCTCTCCTCCCATACTCTCTTAAGCCTACTCTAATCAGCCGTTTGCCTCCACCCAGCTGATTTTGCCAAGGTCACCAGTAACCTCCACTTTTCCACATTCAGTTTCTCAGTCCTCATGTGGCATGGCTGAGCTCTTTCTCTTTCTGGAAACACTCTCCTCAGTTAGCCTCCAGCGATCACATTCCCCTGGCTTTCTCTAAAGCTTGGGCCCCTCCTACCAGACACCGGGGCTCCACCCCTCTTCCCAGACCTCTTAGCACTGGAGAGCCCGAGGATTCCACACTCATTTACGTCTGATCTCCACCTGCATTCAATCCGCATGCTTTTGGCTGATGACTCCCAAATTCATGTTTAGCCTAAGCCACTCCCTTGAGTTCCAGACTGAAATATACTCCTGCTGACTCAACATTTCCACTTGGGTAGTTGACAAATAATGCAAACTTAACAGCCAAAACAAAACTCCTTATGGTCCCTCCCAAACCTACCCCACCCATAGTCTCCTTACCTTGGTCAAAGGCAATTCTGTCCTAGTTACTCAGGCCAACATGGGCGAAGGGGCACTAATTCTCAGCACCTTTCTCACCTCACACCCAAGCCTACAGAAAATCCTATTCACTCTACCATCAGAATATATTCAGAATTCAACCACTCATTTCCCTCTCCACCGCTACCATCTTGATCTAAACTTACATTCTATTTCTCCCAGATTAATTTAATAGCTTCAGAAATGGTCTCCCTGCCTCCATCCAATCCCAATCCCTCCTCCCAACACAGTCTGTTCTTAATAAAGCAGCCAGAGTAATCCTTTAAAACTTTAGCCAGATCATACTACTTTTGGGGTCAAAGTCCTTCAGGGCCTCCTCACTTTATTCAGAGTAAAACAAATACTTGTATACAAATATTCATAGGGCTCTGAGCGTTTCAAATGTTTCCTTGGGATATCCCTAATGTTGGTAGTTAAAGAACTTTCATCTTAAAATGTTAGATTCCCCAGAGAAAAAATCTTCCAACTATCTGCCTTGAGAGAATAACCCTGTCTGCCTGTGTTTGGGAGCTTGAAGAAGAAATAAGATTGAGGGATCTCAGTACTAGTATGCATACAACCTTTGGCTTAAATCTATTGTTTTCAATATGATATACTCACCATCAACTATCTGTGATTTTCCGGTCAACAGAAGCTCTCTTTAACTCTCTCTAGATTTTCAACCTTATGGTCTTTCACCAAGATAGTGGAGGGAAAGTTGCTCTATTGGCCAGAGTAAGAAAGGGGATCTCTGAGTCTAATCACTTTTACACAGACTTTCACCCATTTCTTTTATTCACATATCCACCTTCAACCTAACTCCCAGTTCAGAGTGCCACTAATTCCTAAGTCTTTGAGTATTACTATTCTGTTGTCTAGGTTGCTTCTAAGCAATATAAATATATACCTGATACATAAACACACTGCTTTTTTTAGGGTTCAGGTTTTCCACGTCTCCGTCATTTACCACTGTATATCTAGACTTCAAATTTTTGATACAGCTTTATTCTCTTCCGTCCTATTTGCCCTTGTAGACCCAAGTCTTTTTTAAAAAATACTTTGGTTGTGATTTTAGTGGGATTTAGGAATGGAGTAAAGGCAGATGCATGTGTTTAATCATCATCTTTTAATTGAATATTGTGAAGAGTATTCTCAATGCAAATTTGCTCTTTTTTTCTTACTAGGAAAGTCGGGTTAGTAAAGCGGTTGAAGTGATGATTCAGCATGTAGAAAACTTAAAGAGAATGTATGCCAAAGAACATGCCGAATTGGAAGAACTGAAACAGGTTCTTTTGCAGAATGAAAGGTCTTTTAATCCTCTTGAAGATGAAGGTAATAAAAGTCTAAATAATAGTATTAGCTGGGGTGTTTTTATAACATTATCCTCTTTTATGCTCTCTGTCTTATTAGGTCTTTAGTACAAGACCTTAAACTAAAGGACATATTAGAAAAATAACTCATTCCTGTTATTCATAAAGTGAAGAGTAAGGTGTCAGAAAACCAGTTGGGAGACATGAAGGATTCTATGGTAATGACACCCAAATTAACTCAATTTAGATTGCTGAAATGAGAAAATTTATTTATGTGTTTGTTTATTTATTTATTTATTGAGTTGGAGTCTCTGTTGTCCAGGCTGGAGTGCAGTGGCATGCTGATGGCCACTGCAGCCTCCACCTGCTGGGCTCTGGTGATCCTTCTGCCTCAGCCTTCCAAGTAGCTGGAAGTATAGGCATGCAGCACCCCGCCCCTCTAATTTTTTGATTTATTGTAGAGATGATGTCTCGTCAAGTTGCCCAGGCTGGTCTTGCACTGTGAGCTCAGGCAATCCTCTCACCCTGGCATCCCAAAGTGCTGGGATTATGGGTGTGAGCCACTGTGCCCAGCCAGAGAAAATATTTTTTTTTTTTTGAGTTGGAGTCTCCCTCGGTCGCCCAGACTGGAGTGCAGTGGCCGCTTCTGGCCACCGCAGCCTCGCCTGCTGAGCTCCAGCGATCCTTCCGCCTCAGCCTTCTGAGTAACCGGAATTACAGGCAGGTGCTACCACGCCCGGCTGATTTTTTGATTTATTGTAGAGATGAGGTCTCGCTGCCCAGGCGGGTCTCGAACCCGCGGGCTCAGGCAATCCACTCACCTCAGCCTCCCAAAGGCGTGGGATTACAGGCTGAGACACCGAGCGCGGCTGAGAAAATATATTTAATCTAACTCATTAACTTGCTCCTAGTATTTCCCTATTTGGGATATGTTAGAATTGGCTATTTCTCCACATGTAAAGTAAGGCACAATAACTTCAGCGAGCCACTCATCAATATTGGTTTAGATTCTCAAAGAAGGAATGACTCTGGCACAGTAAACCGGCCAATGGGCTAGAGAGCAGAGAAGCATGTGTGGCCATGGAATATATATATCATAACATATTGCTCCTATAAATTTTACAATAATTTTCTTTAAAATAAATGGCTTTAAGTTTGTTGAGCAGAATTCTTATTTTAACAATATGTTCCCCTTCCAGAAGAGTAACCATATTTAGTACTCTTCTGGACTGTACTTTTAGACTCCCTTCTCTGACAGATAATTATTTAGTGTCTACCATGTCCTAACTAGACATTATGGACACCATGGTGACACAAAGAACTGTATTTCGCTGGTTAAGATCATGATTGTTATGAAGCAAGAAATAAATAATGCTGAGCTTGGTGGCTCAGCCTGTAATCCTGTGCTTTGGGAGGCTGAGATGAGTGGATTGCCTGAGCCCACGGGTTTGAGACTCGCCTGGGCAACTTGGCGAGACCTCATCCCTACAATAAATCAAAAAATTAGCCGGGAGTGGTAGCGCGCGCCTGTAGTTCCAGCTACTTGGAAGGCTGGGGTGGAGCCCAGCAGGTCGAGGCTGCAGTGGCATCTGGGCAACAGAGTGAGACTCCAACTCAAAAAAAAAAAAAACAAACAAGAAATAAATGATAAACAAATAATGATATTGCTCAGTAATCTCTGGAGTCTTACGTTGTTTCTGACCTTTGCTTTTCTTTGTAAAGAATTAAGACATTGCTTTAACACAAATTGCAGGTATAATATGTAAAATGTGTCTTTCCTTTTAGATGACTGCCAGATTAAAAAACGTTCAGCTTCTCTAAACTCCAAGGTAATTACTAATTCACTTACCCAAGTCTATCAAATGCTTGTAAGCAAGCTGCTTTTAAAATATTATTCGAAGCTACATGCCTTTCAGTGTAAATCACAAAACAGTGATTTTAATTCATATAGACGTATGTATAAGTGTGTATATTTGTTAATATAAGTATGCTTTTATACTTCCTACTGTATTCACATATCAATTAAGTTTGCCTGGTAGCACAAGGAAAGCTCCCATAAAAATAGTGTCTCTCCATCATGTAAAACCAAAGTTGGAAAGAGGCAGTCTGACAGTGGAGGGCAGTTACACAGAGTCCATATGGACCAGTCTCCTCCTTTCTTGATGCTTCACTACTGTCAGCGCTTGGCATCCCCCTCAAGGTTGAAGATGGCCACTTCAGATCCAGGCACCAAGTCCTCATCATTATATAAAGTCACATTCCAAGAAAAAGAAAAAAGCAAAGAGAGGCATTCCCTGTTCCTGGAAAGGCACTTTCTAGAAGTCCAACTTAACATTTCCTTCTTCATTCTTGTAGCAAATGAGACTGGAAAATACAGTTTCTCTTCTAGAAGCTATCTGTCGAGCTAAAATCAAGGAGCCTATTACTAAATGAGAGGAGGAGAATGGGATATTGAAGATCACCTGGCAGATTTTACCACAGTTTGGAAATCATAGATATACAGAACTTTTGAATAAGTGACTTAAAAATCATTTTATACAAATCCCCTTTTTTACAGACAAGGAAAGAGAGATGCACAGCAGTTAAATGATTAGTTATGATCATGTAGTGTTAGTACCATAATTAGAAACTGAGTTTCTGGGCTGCAGGTTTATATTCTTGATGATCAACTAACCTATGAAATTAAATTAGAGATGATGGTTTAAGAAAAAGATTCAAGTAGAACCCCTTTAAATTAGTTTATTTGCATCCTGAAGTTGTGTTTATTTAAACTTTAAAAACCACATAATTCCACACAACACCTTTCTGTGCAAATTCAAGACTGATATACAAACTCATTCATTAAAACATCATGACAATTCTTTTTTTGTTTGTTTGTTTGTTTGTTTTTAAGAAAGCAGGATTTATTGAGAGGACAGAAAAACTCCCACAGTGGGAGGGGACCAGAAGAGGTTGCCCGATAGTTCTTAAATGTGTTCAATGGAAAAGATGAATTTGTAAAAAAAAAAAAAAAAGCTGTGAATATAGGTGCATCTCCTTTTGAGTTGAGGGAAATCTTTCTAAGCAAAAAAGCAATAGTGGCAAAAGAGAGAAAGCAAATAATAGATTTGACTGGATTAACAATAAAAAAAAAATTCTTGCAGGGAGTGGCGGCTTACTCCCGTAATCCCAGCACTTTGTGAGGTTGAGGTGGGAGGATTGCTTGAGCCCAGAAGGTTGAGGCTGCAGTGAGCTGTGATCCTACCACTGCACTCTAGCTTGGGCAACAGAGTGACACCTTGGCTCAAAAATGTTTTTCTGTCAGAGATATAAACAAAATCAATGTGGGCAAAGGTCATAAACAGGTGGTTCTCAGAGCAGATATATGCATGGTTATTTAACATAAGAAATGTTTAATGTTACTAGAAGTCAAATAAATGCAAACTCAAACAAGAGATTTATTTCTTGTTTGATTGGCATAAATTATAATAGCCCAGTGTTGGGAAGGAGGATTATAATTTGATAAAAATCACCAGAAGGTAGTTTGGCCATAACAAGATCCTTTAAAGTAAATGCACTGTTTAACTCAGCAGTGGTCAAGTGCATGGCTGTGTATGTGCAAGGATATTCATCAGTGTTGCATACAGTGGTAAAATATTGAGGATTTTCTAAATGTAATTTTGCTCTATTTGGTAGCCATCTTCTCTTCGAAGAGTGACCATTGCCTCCTTACCCAGAAATATAGGAAATGCAGGAATGGTAAGAAAATCCCTAAACATTCTTAGTCAAAGGTAAATTCATTTTCATATAACAGAAATTTAAAATCACTTTACTAAATTCATATTTCATCATTTCTTTAATATCTGAACTTCTAAAGGTGGCTGGGATGGAAAATAATGACCGATTCAGTAGGAGGTCAAGCAGTTGGTAAGTGTAATTTTATGGTTGCCCTTTGGGAATCTTACTGTTTTACAACTGGGGTAAAGTAAATGAGTGTTTGAAATAAATGATATGATAGCATTTGGTTTGTACAGAGTATAAGCAGAATAAATAATTATATAAATTGGTATATGATCATAGAGTTTTTTTTATTATGAAGTATGTGGTCTGTGAATGTGCCAAGAAAAAAATTAATTAGAGCATAATTTTTTTGTATTGATTTAAGCAGTAGGAAATAAACTGATAATAGCTACAGATGTATTTGATTTAATAAGTGACTATAATCATCTTTATTTAGGCGTATTTTGGGCTCAAAGCAGAGTGACCGTCCCTCGTTACAGCGATTTATTAGCACCTATTCCTGGGTAGATGCTGAAGAAGAAAAATGTGAACTAAAGTAGGTGAAGCTTGGTGTGTTTATTGACCTGACATGAACTGGAGCATAAATGATGGAAATCAATTTCATTCCAGGCAGATGAGCTCAGTGCTGCATCATCAAAGAGAGAACTCGTTGTGAAAGAACTTCCATCAACTGCAGAGCACAATATAAATGTTATTTGTGAATACATTCACTCTTGTAGCTCTCTTGTAGTCCTTGGGTGACATTGGACAAATTGCCTAACCTTACTTGGTTTTAGTCTTCTCATCTGTTAACTTGCGAGATCTTAATGAAATGATTTCATGTTCGGTTTATCCATTTTCCCTGAGGGCCTAACATGTGGTAGACGCTATGACCAATTCCAAGGAATATAAAGATGACCAAGGCACACTGCCAGCACTGAAATAGTCTTTTAAAAATTTTTTTTTACATTTTAAAAAACTTTTAAATCTTGGGAGCCCATGCAAAGTCTTTTCAGATTTAGAGTTAGCATAATGGATCTTTTTTGAGCTTGGTGGAAAAAAAATTCAAGAGTTCCCTTCAAAAGATTATCTTCTACTTTTCGCTTTTTGTTAGTATGATTTCTACTGAAAAGTCTTGGCAAGCAAAAGACCGAGTCCTTGAGAATCTTATAAGAATGTAAATTATTCTGGCTTTTAGGCCTTGTTTTCTTTAAAAGCTAAACTTCAGTCTACCATATATACTCCCTATAAGTGTTTGAGGGAAACAAACGAAAAGAATCTTGAGATACATTCCCTTTAGCAATTGTGAGGACATTAAAAGCTTGGGATTTCAAAGTTCAAATTCAACCAGGAATTTATCAGTGAACATGATAATGAAACAATTATGTTTTTAAATAATATAATTTGGTTTAAAATACAGCTATTCCTGTGTACACCGAATACTAGCTTATTTTAACTAGGTTTTTATTTTAACTAGCTTAACTGAGAATATTTTCATAAACACTTTACAAATTATTAAGAATTTTAGAGAAAGAAAATAAATGAGCTTTGATGTTATTCCAAGTTAGCATTGATCAAAAATCCTACAGAGAAAAGAGTAAAGTCAACTGCTAATACAGGATATTTAAAAATTTGTAATAGGAGAATATTTAATAAGAAAAGATTTTTCCTATATGTTGAATTACAAATGTATAAGAGAAGAAGAAATAGGTATTCACACTTGTTTTTTAAAGTATGGTTAAATATTTATATATATTCATGCAGAGGTAGAAATCATAGTAATAACATTGGTTAATTATGAGTGGTAAGATTGACTTTTATACATTCTTTGTAAATTCCCCCTTCTGTATGTCTGACTAGTATCCCAACCTCTTCACAAACATCTTTTTTCTAAATAAAGTTATTTTTTAACATTAAATTCCTATAAAAGTTTTGAATTAAAAATTTGGTGATTTGACTTTTAGAATTAGATATTTATCAAATTTTCCTAAAACAGAACAAACATTTGTGAGCCTCTTGAGTTACAGTAAAAGTTTGCAATATTTTATGAATAATTACAGCATATTATCCTTAGCTCCAAATATTTTAAAAAAAAATTTATTTACAGAACTAAAGATGACTCAGAACCACCTGGAGAAGAAATAGTGGAAGGGACAAGGAAGCCAAGTCTGTCTGAAAAGAAAAATAACCCATCAGAATGGGATACCTCTTCGATGTAAGTTGTCTGCTTGCTAACTGTCACCATTTGAGTGGAGTGGGAAAGGGTAAGGCAGACATTACTTTTAAACAGCTAAAAGACATGCCAAACTGTTATAGTTAAGATGAATAACTAACTTCACATGATCTACAGAGTTATTCTTAAACTTATGTTACAAAGGAGGCAGGAGAGTATGTATAGTAATCTGACTCTGGAACAAGACTGCCTAGGTTCGAATTCCAGCTCGCTAACTAGCTCTGTGACCTGGGCAAGTTTCTCCATGTTTGAGCAACAATTTCTTTATCTATAAAATAAAGATGATATTAGTACCTATGCCATCTGTGTTGTCATGAGTAAATGAATTAGCAGATGTAAAATGCTTAGTACAGTGTCTAGCACAGGGTTCATTATTTTCAAAAACTTAAATGATGCCGTAATATGTTTTATTGGTGTTACTAAAAGAAATAGAGTTTAAATTTTAGTCCCTCTTTATCTTTGGTTTTACTTTAGCAATTCCCAAATAGGTGAGCGTAGTACAATAAGATATTTTGTGAGGGAGTGGAGACCACATCTACATAACTTTTATGATAGTATGTTGTTATAATTATTCTATTTTATTATTGTTGTTGTTAATCTTTTACTTTGCCTAACTTATACATTAAATCATATGTGTGTATGTGCAGGAAAAAAACATAAGTGTATAGAGTTAGTACTATTCTCAGCTTTAAGCATCCACTGGCGGTCTTGGAACATATACCATGGAAAAAAGGGAAACTACAGTACAGAAACATAAGTGAACACACATATATCCTTCTCTACCAAGTAAATAATATGTTTTTGGCCAGGCATGGTGGCTCATCCCTGTATTTCAGCACTTTGGGAGACCAGGGAGGGAGGATCACTTAAGCCCAGGAGTTCAAGATGAGCCTGGTCAACATAGTGAGACCTCATCTCTATCATTTAAAAAAATTTTTTTAAAATATTTTATTTTCTCTAGAAGATATATTGAGAAAATGAGATAAATATTTGTATGTACTTGTTAGGAGTTAAATGATACCTAAATCACACAATTTTCAGATTCTTAAAATAGCATTCATTTCTTTAATTTGAATAATGATAAGGGGACAGACTGTGTCAAAAACCAAAATGATAAATCATAATATGTAGTTTAAAAGACAGCATTGGTGGTATGCAGGGTAGATCAATGACTCAATTGGTATTGTTAGCAGAAGGAGTGTTTCTAATAGCAGATTAATGATTACCAAATTCTGTTTGTGCTTTCCTTCTAGTTATGCCACAATAGCTTCCTGGGCAACAAATCTCAAGACTTCCATCAGAAAGGCAAATAAGGCACTTTTGCTTTCTGTTGCGTTCATTGTACTTTTTGCAGCCTTGATGAGCTTCCTCACAGGTCCATTTTTCCAAAAGTCCGTGGATGCCGCTCCCACACAGGAAGGGGACTCCTGGATGTCTCTAGAACACATCTTGTGGCCATTTACCAGACTCCAACACAATGGGCCACCACCAGTGTGATAGCAGCCCATCCTAATATATGTATCTTGATTTTTAAAGGTTAAAGTTTCAGTATCTGAATTTCGTAAATTAGAAGCTTTTGGTTGGGAAAGCATAGCATGAAGTCAGAGGTTCTCAGGATGACTGTAAGGTATTTTACATTCCTTCTTTTCTGTGTTTATTTCCCTGACAAAAACAACATGGGAAAGAAGCCTGTCTATCTTTTAATGAGCTTTTTTAGGAAGAAATGTTGTATATTGTTTTATTAAATTTTATTGAAATAAAGAATCATTTAAATCTTCAAACAGTGAAAGTTGAAATTCTCAATAGACCAAGTAGTCAAAGGAAAAAAACTTTGTTTACAATAAAATTTGAGTAGAAAATGCTGATTAAATAAT
Source organism: Cephalopachus bancanus (assembly GCA_027257055.1). Taxonomy (NCBI): domain Eukaryota; kingdom Metazoa; phylum Chordata; class Mammalia; order Primates; family Tarsiidae; genus Cephalopachus; species Cephalopachus bancanus. The sequence goes on along the minus strand of JAPVLO010000009.1, from coordinate 5,857,151 downwards.
TTTAATAGCCTATTTGAAACATATCCATTCACTTGTTACACTTTATTGAAGAAATACCTGATTTTATTTCAAAATGCTTGATCCTTCATACTGAATAAACTTTGTAAGTGGAGATTACGAGTAGCTGAATAGTCTAGTAGACAGTAGCATTTGACACACACAGTCAACAAACTGACAGTGGGAACTCCTGACTTTCTCCATTGCTTCTTTAGAAGCAAAATCATTAACCATATGATATAAAGTAGAATGAAACTCAGTTTCCTCTTTAAGTGCTTCAGAAAATGTCTCGCTGTCTTCATTGATCTTGAGTCTTTGTGCTCTGTCACCACTAAACATTAAGAGGGCCCAGTTAGGTTTCTCAGTACCTTCTTCAGTAAGGTGTTCCCTCACCTAAAAAAAAGAAAGAAAATTAAAACAATCTGTTAATTGTTCCTCTTCTTGTTGGTACAGTATTATTTAAAGGGTTCACCTCAATTTCCCAAAATGCTAAAATTAAAAGAGACATTCAAATGCCCCATGATTGGATTTCTTCAAACCAGGAAGCTGTTTCTATCTTGGTGATTATGGAGCTTATCCACATATATTAATTCATGCAACAGATATTTACTGAGTACCTATCATATGCCAGGCACTGTTCTAGGTGCTGGGGATATAGTGGTGAAACAAAACACACACTTACACAAATTGTTTTATATATATAAACAACAGCAACAACAAAACCCTGCCCTCGAGGAGCTTATATTTGAGTGGGGGACATACAATAAACAAAAATAAATATATAGCTAATTTATGCTTAAACATTTACCAGACAGCTTTTAGAATTTGATAAGATACATTTTTTTTTATGAGACAATAAAGGCAGTAAATGTGTCAGAGAGTTAATTGAAGGCTTAACTCTCTCGGAAAGTTTGAATCACAGACATAGTCATGCCAAAGGCTTCCGTTTGTTCTTGAACTGATGTAAAGTGATACAAGGACTCTGGCCTGAAGTCAAGAGCATTTTATACCATAGTGGACAGCAAAGGCATAACCTTTATATATTTTGGACTTACGTTTTTGAAAATTGAAATTTTACAGCTCCATTTTTGTTGTTGTTTGTTTCTTTGTTTTGAGTTGGAGTCTCACTCGCTTGCCCAGGCTGGAGTGCAGTGGCATGCTCATGGTCACCATAACCTTAGTCTGCTGGGTTCAGGTGATCCTTCCCCCTTAGCCTTCCAAGTAGCTGGAATTATAGGCACACACCACCATGCCCAGCTAATTTTTTGATTTATTATAGAGTTGAGGGCTCACCAAGTTGCCCAAGCTGGTCTCAAACTTGTGGGCTCAGGCAATCCTCTCATCTCGGCCTCTCAAAGTGCTGGGATTACAGGCATGAGCCACTGCACCCAGCCAGCACAATTCATTTTGAATGTTAACTTATTTTACCCCTCTAAGAGGGGAAGCCATGGTCTACAATTGTTTAGTTTTTGAGTACTCTGTCTTCTTTTGGAGGAATACTACGTACCTTAAATACAACATTTGTAGAATTACATGCTAGGTTCCACTTACTCCAACCAAACTCAAAAGCAGAACTTAGTAGGGCCATCTGTCGATAAGCTTTCATTTCTACCAAAGGAAACTGTAAACATGAAAACAAATAGAATTGATCTTAGAGCTTCTCAATAAGTCTCCCTCCACACTTGGTCACCTTCAGTCTATTCTCAACACAGAAGGATCCATTTAAATTTGTGAGTCAATATACGACTCTTCTTTCAAAACTGGGCAATGGCTTTCCCTTTCTCTGAGTAGAATTCAGAGCTAACAACACACCCACGTGGACCCCATTACTCTCTACCTTATCTCTTTTTCTTCTCCCTCTGCTCTCTGGTTTTAGGCACCCTGGCCTCCTTGCTGTTCTCCTGTTCTCAAACACACCAGGCCACGTCCTCAGCGCTCTTGTTCTACCTGTCCTCTCTACCTGGAAGTGCTTCCCCAGATACTCACTCAACTAAATTCACCATCTTCAAGTTTGCTCAAACCTTCCTTCCCGTCAAGTCTCCCTCCCCAACACTCTATTTAATATTGTTTACTGCCTCAATCCCCACTGCCCCTGATTGACCTTTTTTTTTTTTCATAGCACTTTTCACTTTTTTAGCATACGAGATCATTTTTTTCCTCTTCTACTATAATGTAAACTCCACAAGGGCAGGGACATTTGTTTTATTCACTGATATATTCAAATCATCTAAAAGAGTGCCTAGCATATAGGTGTTCAGAAAAAAGAAAAAGATTTCTTGTATATAATATTCTGAAAACATGAACAGGACACTACATTCAACATTGTAGAGTAACAGGCAATTTGAGTTACTAAAACCAAGGGTTTTTTCCCCCAATGCATATATGTACACACCCTTAGTTATATGATTATTCCCAAATGTCATATGACTACCTATATTGTTTGTCATTTTCCAGTACATTTATAAACATGAGTATAGAACTTTCCTGCCTACAAACACTTTTCATGATGAAAAACTACTTTGTGTCTTCATTCATATACCACAAATGTTTACTAAACATCTGTTGTATTCTAAGAATGTGCTACATGCTAAAAGAATCAAAATTGATTAGGGAACAGCTCCTTTCTTCAAGGAGTTCACAGTTTAAACTGGAAGGATCTTATTTATTTAACAAGCCTGACGAGTAACATTAAGTAGTAGACAGACATGGGGGCTCTGCCCAGAAACCAGAGGAAGTGGGTTTTGTAAATTATGTTTAATTTTGACTAAATTACCAAAATGTTTGGTAAAGTGCAGAGTTATTTACTCTTTTACAAAATTTGAATATATTCAGTCATGGAAAAAGAAAATATACGAAATGAGAATTGCTTAGACTACCTTTGCATTATGAAGAACATTCTACAGGCTTGCTTTCCTGGGGAAAATAATTAAACTTGAGAGAGCCCTGGATTTTCACTTATTATCTGGTCTTTTCACTTATTATTTCCTATCTTTTTAACTATAATCCTGTATAATTATATAAAGCTCATGGTGTATATATACAAAATTATACAAAATTTAACATTCTAAATGTCCACTACATTGAATTTGGAAAGATTCATTCTTGCCTTGTTGTTTATAACAACATAAAAATGAGAGTGTCCACTAGGAAAAATATTCAATCCAGCTTCTTTTAAAGCAATGATGAAAGGGATAGGAGACATCCATTTTCCTTTCAAAATAGAGAAATGTTCCTTGTTTTTTATTTTGATTGAAGATAGCATGCAAAGGTTTTCCTAGATTAAATTTAAAAAAAAGAAACTTTTATATAAATTAAAGAAATTATTACTTCAGTATCATTCCAGGTCCAGCTTCTAGATTCTCTATACTACTTTTTAAATCATCCATCAGTCTATTTTAAAAAGAATGCAGGGCAAGTATAATTCGGGCCTGATCAGCAAGTTCCACCACCAAGTCCCCATGTGACCTTTAGCAGTTTATGAATCCCTTTTGGACTTCATCTGAACAATCAAGGGAAGTTACTGAAGGAGCCCTCAAGTTTCCTATTTTATCAGCTATGACCTGAGAACAGGCATATGTTTCTACTGAATTAAAATACTATCAATAACAATCATGGTTGTATTTATAAGGATCATTCATAATTTTTTACACACATGTAAATTCTAACATAGTGAGGCAAAATTATCCAATTTTGAAGTTAGGCAAAGTGACAATTTGAAGGTGCACAGAGTTCACTTATCTTTTTTTTCTTCTTTCTCAAATGTTAGTATATTTTGCCTAACCTGATATACTTAAAATATTTCAATATGTAATCAGTTTGAAAATCATTCATGAGACAGTTTACATTCTTTTTCCATATCAAGTATTAAAATCCGATATGTATTTTGCAGATGTAACACATATTAATTTGCACTAGTCACATTTCAAGAGCTCAATAGCTACTATGTTAGCATAGATGCACCTTTAACATCTAACCTGAAAACACTGAGCAAGTCCTTGGTGTTTCCATCTTCATATGAACACGTGAACATTGTGAAGGTGTTTGTATCTTTTCACGAGACTAGAGGAAGAGTGTTTACACAGGGCTCTTCAGGGTTGCTGGGATGTGCGGGGGAAGCCTAAGAGGAAGCCCTGATACCATAATCTCACACAATTTCAGAAAGGTCACTTAACTTAACCTCTTTGGGCTTCAGTTTTTCTATGAACTGTGACAGGAGACCAGAAACATTTTAAGGGTTCTTTCTTGTAGCATTGATGATCCTGAGCTCGCCGTCTCCCATTTCATTTAGCTTGAAAAGCAAAGTTTAATAAATATTCTAGTCTTTCTGCTACATTCATAAGGAACTCCAAGCTCTCTCTTTTTTAAAAAAACAACTTTGTTAAGATATAAATATCAGCCGGGCTCGGTGGCTCAGCCTGTAATCCCGCCCCTTTGGGAGGCTGAAGTGAGTGGATTGCCTGAGCCCACGGGTTCGAGACCCGCCTGGGCAGCGAGACCTCATCTCTACAATAAATCAAAAAATCAGCCGGGCGTGGTAGCGCATGCCTGTAATTCCGGCTCCTCGGAAGGCTGAGGCGGAAGGATCGCCGGAGCCCAGCAGGTGGAGGCTGCAGTGGCCGGGAGCGGCCACTGCACTCCAGTCTGGGCGACCGAGTGAGACTCTAACTCAAAAAAAAAAAAAAAAAAAAAAAAAAAAAAAAAGCTATAAATGTCATAAATTCATCCATCTCAAATGTACAACCCCAATGACTTTTAGAAACTTTATCGAGGGGTATAACTATCGCTGTTTTCATTCCTCCCAATAAGATCCCTTTTGCTCCTTTACAGTTTATCCCCATTCCACCCTCAGCCCCAGACAACCATTAATTTACTTTGCCTCTATAAATCTCAGGCAATGTAATTTCTGACTGATGGACAATTCAGAGAGAGACCAGTCTCAAAGGGGATTTCAAGTGGCTCGATGATAATGATTGGGGGCCTCTTTAGGGTGGATCAAGAACTCTCCGGGATTCATACTGCAACCAGGCCTGTCAGTTCATTAGTTGATCTATTCCTAGTAACTTTAGGGTACAAGTTTGAGCCTCACTATTTACATTATTGCCTATTTAATTGTTCAGTTAATATTTCATTTAGAAATTATTGCTCAAGGTACATTTTAAATGTAGTTATAAAAGACATTTCAGTATAAATCAGCGGTGATTGATTGCTTTGATACACTCTAATATAATCATCAAAGAAGTTTACTTCTGATATGACTTGCTATAATAGTAACTCACCTTAATTTGTATTTGAATCTCGGTAAATACTGTCGTCACAGTCAAAAGTACTTTATTTATATCAAGTGGTCTTAACTCCCATGACTGATAGGGCATGTTAATATGAGTATCTTGAATCAAGGTAACAGGGCCAAAGGTTTCCAGGCTGAATGTTATAAGTCTTTCTTCAGGTTTGTAAAATACATTACTGATGCCATCAGTTCTCCAATGTCTCCCTTTACGATAAATAAAATGACACTAGTTTCATTTTTTTCTATAAAAAATAAGATGGATAAAACCACCCAAATATTTGCTATTTGTATAAACTGATCTTCAACATTTAAAATAGAATCTCAACAAACAGTCAATTTTGCTGGGAAATTTCCTCTCCTTAGAGGATCAAGTCCAAACTCCTCACCATGGTATGTGAGACCTTCAACATTAAGCTGTTTACTGGCTCCATCCCTTGACTTCTCAGCCCCACTTTTTTCCTTCCATGAAAACACCAACTGGGCTTGGTGGCTCAGCCTGTAATCCCAGCACTTTGGGAGGTCGAGGTGAGAGGATTGCCTGAGCCCGTGGATTCGAGACCCGCCCAGGCAACTTGGTGAGACCTGTCTCTAAATAAATCAAAAACCAGCCGGGTGTGGTAGCGCGCGCCTGTAGTTCCAGCTACTTGGAAGGCTGAGGCGGAAGGATTGCCGGTGACTGGGAGCGGCCACTGAACTCCAGTCTGGGCGACAGAATGAGACTCCAACTCAGAAAAAAAGAAAATACCATTTACCTCTGGGGCTTTGCACATGTCATTCACTGTTCCTAGAGCACTCTTCCCTAATCTTTTAAAGAGACACTCTTCATCTTTGTTTTAAAACAACCTTAGAATTCACCTAGTTTAAGCATACAATTAAATTGTTTCTAGTCAATTTATCCAATTGTGTAACCATCACTACCATCCAGCTGTAGAACATTTTAATCCCCTCAATAAGATCCCTTATGTCCATTTAGAGTTGATTCCCTTTCCCACTTCCAGCCCCAGACAACTAGTAATGTACTTTCTGTCTCTAAAGATGTGTTTTTTCGGAACTTTTCACACAAATGCTTCATATAATAGGTTGTCTTTTGTGTCTCTTAAAACTCAGTGATAAAACACAACTCAATTTAAAAGTGGGTAAACAGCGTGGATAAACATTTCACCAAGGAAGATATATGAAAGGCTAATAAGTACATTAAAAGATGTCCAACATTATCAGTCATTAGGGAATCACAAATTAAAACCACAATGAGATACCACTTCATACCTACTAGAATGGCTATACTCAAAAAGACAGACAGTAGCAAATGGTATCAAGTATGTGGACACACAGGAAACCTCACACACCGCTGACAGGCATGTAAAATGCTACGGCTACTTTGAAAAACAGTTTGGCAGTTTCTTAAAAAGTTAAATACAAATGTACCATTCAACTCAGCAATTTCGCTCTTAGGTATTTATCCAGAAGAACTGAAAACACATGTCCACACAAAGACCTACATGCAAATGGTCTCTTTGACTTTTAAGGCCTTGTTCAATCTTCTGTAAGAAACCTTCCCTGATTCTTCAGGTCGACTTGTTCACTGTCATGCTCTAAAGCGCTATTTTTTTTTTTTTTAAGAGAAGGGGTGTTGTTCTGTCATCAAGGCTGGATTGTAGTGGTGCAATCATAGCTCACTGCAGCCTGCAACTCCTGGTCTAGTGATCCTCTTGTCTTAGCCTCCTGAGTAGCTAGGTCTACAGGCACACACCACCACACCCAGCTAATTAAAAAAAAATTCAGAGGAACGGGGTCTTTCTATGTTTCCAGTATGGTTTCGAACTCCTGGCCTCATACCCTCCCCTCTCACCTGGCCTCCCAAAGTGCTGAGATTGCAGCGTAAACCATTGCTTTACATCTACGCTAACATTCTACTATACTGTATTATAGGATGTTTTTCTGTCTGCCTCTCCTACAACTTTGAAACTCCCAGAGGAAGAATCTATGTCTCATTTATCTCTATATTTTTTATTGTTTAGCATCTCTATAGGACCACTTTTTTCCCAGATGCTCGCTTCATTTTCACTCAGTTCTCTTTCCTCCTCTCACATGGAAGTTTCCATTGACTAGTTTTTACTCTTAAATTTCATATAATAAGTACAATTATATTGATACACCAAGTTATTTTTAATTCTTTTTTCTATATTAACAAAATTATTTTAATTTATAAAGGTAAAATTATTGCCTATAAATAATTTTCCAAATTTCTAGTGTTTCTTGACAAAAAGTTTCCCTGTGGTTTAAAAATTACTAGAATTGTAGATTACTGCTGTCTAACTACTTCAGTTATACAGTCAAATTTTGCACAAGTTATATTTTCCTGAACTGCATGGGATTATTTACCTTGTCTAATTAGGATTCAGTGTGAATGATTCTTAATGTAATAAATATTTAGGAATATTGCCATGAAAGTAAAGTGACACCTTCAAAACAATATGAAAGAAGAAAATACATAATTGTTCATTTTGATGTATTTAATAATTTATTATATTATTATTTATTTATTATTTTATTTTTCCAGGCATGCCATGACAGGTATGATATTATATTATTAGAATTTACTGTTTCTAATACATAAACTGTTTTCAGAATATAAATAATATCTTGTGGCTGTGTCTACACAAGCAAAATTGTGGAGAACTAGGGCATTCATTAAAAAGTTTAAACTATGAAATGTTTTTTCATCTTGGTAGAAGTTCCTAAATTCTCCATAACTAAATAAGTAGATCATGTAAGGACTCTATGCTTGAGTGATCTTATCTCTTCTTACTCTATAACCAAGTATGTACATCTCTTCATGTTAATGGATATAAGTCAACCTTAAAAACAAAGCATAAAACTGCATACATAAATTCACAAGACCAAGACCTTTCACAATTCCACAGTCCTACCCCAAAGGAGATATTTGTTAATGATCAGCAAGTCATCAGGTTATATTTCTATTGGTATTTCTAGTTTTATTACTATTTATTTAATACCCAGACTGGAGTGCAGTGGCTGCTCCCGGCCACCGCAGCCTCGCCCGCTGGGCTCCGGCGATCCTTCCGCCTCAGCCTTCCGAGGAGCCGGATTTACAGGCATGCACTACCACACCCAGCTGATTTTTTTTTATTTATTGTAGAGATGAGGTCTCGCTGCCCAGGTGAGTCTCGAACCCACAGGCTCAGGCAATCCACTCACCTCAGCCTCCCAAAGGCGCAGGATTACAGACTGAGCCATCGAGCCCGGCTTATTTAATATTTTGAATAAGCAATAATGTTCCATAGCTCGAGAATTTAAAACTATAACAAAGGCACACAGTGGCTAGTTTTTCTCTTTCTCAGATTTCCCATTTGTGCATTTCCCAGTTCAATACTTGTTTGCAATTTATAAATGATTAGCATTCAAATAATCAATGTTAGTCACTCAAAACTGAATTATGTAGTTATTTCACAAGAAAGTAGGTTGTTCATTTGTTTTTGATTTGCTAAGCTGTCTTAATATTTTCTTTCCTTTTAAAAAAAAACATGATATAACCATAAAGTAATTGTTCATAGACTATGGCAGATATAGACACTTTGGGAAATAACAATTATAAAATTCAACAACTTCTTAAACTCCCACCCCTATTCATTTCCATCAAGTGCAAACAAAGACCTCGGAATTGGCAATATGTAAGACAAGAAACTCAGTGTACATACTCCATTTTCTGCTTCAATTTAAGGATTTTCATTATTATCCCTTTTTTATACATAATATAAAAGCTGATTGAGGCATTGCTGTACCTTCAGCATCCCACCTTACAACCATAGGATCCTCAAAAAATATTACATTTTTATGAACCTCAAGCATGACCTCTATAGGTGGGAAAACATTTTCTGTTTCAAAGTCTTCTGTGATTTCTGGAGGATATGTGTATTTCTGTAATCCTTCTTTGGGTATCTTTTAAGAAATGAACAAAAACAACATCAAGTTAGAAGTTGACTGATAACAGTTAAAGATGTAAATAGTACTAAATAAACTGTATAGTTATTTTTAATAAGCACTGCAGTTTAGTCCCATCTATAGATCGACTGACAAAATATCATAGCAAAATTTAAAAAGATAAATGTGGGGGGGGACCGTCCATAATTATAATTATGGAACTTCCTATGGACCAAGTTGTAGGCTGGAGGGTATCCAACATTCTATCCCTCCAAGCAATTCTAAAGGCATGTACTTAACAGAAACGATGACTAAAACTTAGAGAAATCAAGTAATTCGCCAAAGTTTACAAAATGACTTCAAGGTGGCACCAGAACTCAAAAACAGATCTATAGGACCCCAAATTACAAGCTTTTTGCTAAGGGTGTATAGATGAAGAGAGACAGAAACATAGACAATCTTTTTAGAAGTGTAGAAATGAAAGGATGAAAGTGAATTAAACAGATCTCAGATTTTTCTGGGTTAAGGGAGATTTGTATGTTATCTGAATGCAACACAGAAGGATCTAGGGAAGCAGGGAAGATTTAAAATGTTAGCAAATAGGGGGAAAAAACGGATGAAAAAAAAATCTAGAGGAGGTGGGAAGTTCTTTTAAAAAGCCTGGAAAAAAAGAAGGAAAACCTCTCTGCTGCAAGAGAGAAAAATAGGGGTGAAGGTGGATTCTTTGGGTTCAAATGGGAACACGAAGTGGTGACAGGACATTCTGCCAAAAGTAAAAAACAACAGAACTTCAGATGGATCCTTGAAACCCCAGCTCAGGCTGGGACCTTCCTATGGATAATGAATTCATTGAATTTTTTTTTGGAGTTTGAGTCTCACTCTATAGCCCAGGCTGGAAGGCAGTGGCACACTTATGGCCACTGCAGCCTCAACATACTGGGCTCAGACGATTCTTCTGCCTCAACTTTTCAAGTAGCTGGAGCTATGGGTGCGCACTACCACCCGGATAATTTTTTGCTTTATTGTAGTACGAGGTCTCGCCAAGTTACTCAGGCTGGTCTCGAACCCCTGGGCTCAGGCAATCCTCTCGCCTTGACCTCCCAAAGTTCTGGATGGCAGGTTTGAGCCACCACACCCGGCTATTGAAATTTTATTGGGGGAAGTTGTTAGGGGAAAAATTACTACAAAAACAGGAGAAAAATGTTGAGAAATACTTCACTAATAATAGTAATAAATAACTATATAATGATGCATAATATAAAAAATAATTATTACATAATAATAATTAAAGAACTAATAATAAAATAATGCACCCAGGTTCTTAATGGATGGGATTTTGGGTGAGAAGTACCTGGCAATCTGTGTATATGCTATACTATGAAAACGACAGAGAGAGAGAGAGACAGACAGACAAAGAGAAAGCTATTGCAACATAACTGAGTACGGTAGTATTCCATGGGATGCAAGCCACTATGAGGTTAAGTTAAAAATAAACCAACTCAATACTCATGCAAATGTTACTACTAAACAGGTGTAAGATGCTCCTTGAAAGATGATCTAACAACTGCTATCATCCAAATTCTTACCACTCAAAGTATGGTCAGTACATTGGCAGCATTGGTGTTGCCTGGATTAGAGCTTCTCAAACTTAATGGGCTTGTGAATCACCTGGGCATCTTGTTCAACTGCAGATTCAGTAGCTCTGAAGAGCCCCAAATCATGCATTTTTTATATGTTCCCAGTTGATGCTAATGCTGCCAGATCAATGCTGTTGACTGGGGACTGACCACACTGTGTATATCAGGGATTCAGAGCAGTGGTTTTCAAACTTTAAGGTGTGTTTTACCAACACACAGATTGTTGAGCCTCACCTTCAGAGTGTCTGATTCAATAGGTTTGAGGTGGGGCACATGACTTTGCATTTCTAGCAACCCAGAGGATGCTGATGCATCTGCTCAAGAGATCACATAATGACAACCACTGATGTAGACCAGAGTCCACAGTCTACAGTCACTGGGAAATACCACTCAACACCGGTTGAACATCTCATTCATCTACATACATCAGTTTTAGCACTACAGTGGCAGAGGTGAGTAGTTGCAACAGAGCTGGTATGGCCCACAAAGCTGAAAATATTTACCATCTAGCCTTGTACAGAAAAACTTTGTCAACCTCTGCTCTAGACTATAAAATTGGCATTATCAAAATATAGTGCCATAGGTTTACAATTAACATGTTTGAATTCTAGTTTTAAAATTCATATCATTTTAGATCCCTTCTAAGTATCTGATTCAACATGTCAATACCTATACATTTAAGACAGTTTAAAATGACATGTTTTCCTTTGTGCTTGCTTGATAGGGTTAAAGTTTTTAGGTGCTAGATAATTTAAAATAAAGCAAAAGTGTGAGCAACTATTTTGCTTATAAATTTGATTCAAGACTCCACCTACTTCCACAATCATCCAGCCCTTGACTGGTTTACATTGTGGGGGAAGCTCCAAAATGTCCAAGTGGTATACTCCACCCAGAGTTGTGAACTGGCATAAATCCACCTCATTGTCTTCATAGAAATCCGGCTTTTCAGTAGCATTCTCTACCAGCAAGAACTGTGCTAGAATTAATCAGATTAACACAAGTTCTAAATAGATCACAACATTTTTATATTTTTCTTAGGAGGAAATGAAAAAAAATCCTAATACTGGTAAAAGAAGTTTTTATTCAACTAGGTACTGAAACTTTTCAAAAAATGATTAACTCGAAGGTATTCAGATCTAACCTTGGAGGCAGGAATAGGCATGAAAATGACGGGGTTCAAGGGAGGGTTCCATATTTATTTTATATACTGACATTTTAGGAACTTGCATACAATAAGCATGTGCTGTTATTAAAATAAAAACAAAAACATTTTATAAAAAATTAAAAATGACTTAACACAAAATTTGATAATTGCTATATTCATTTCTTAAAATTGGACATTATGGGACCAAAAATCTGAAAAAAGTTGAATGGTGAAAAAATAAATTTTGGTTCATGTATGAAATTAAAGCAAACAGTTTTTTAAACAAAAATAGGTCCAGTGCTCAGAAAAATAGGAATGGAGGCTTGAAAGTAAAGGAACTGTACTGGTTCATCTCTGGCATTCAGAGATTCTATGGGAATTCTATGATTCCATAATTCCCAGTGCATAATCTGAACATCTGAAGTTACATATTAAAGGGACAATTCCCATCCTTCACCAAATTCTTTCGATACAGTGTAGTGGTTAAGAAAGGAAGTCAAACCACTTATAGGTTTTACCCTGTTTAGCTTGACCTCTCAGTTTCTTCATCTACAAAAGGGATACAATAGTTGTAGCTCTCTCATAGAATTTGGGGGAAGAGTGAGTTAGAACACATAAAGAGTTTAGAACTGGTGCCTGACGCAGAGTAAAAATGCAGTAACTACTAGTATCTATTACTACAACTTTCCTTTCCCATAAAAGGAAGCACACTGATGTGGCAATGAATTCAACCCATGGAGATCAGATACTGAAAATTAATGGAAATAACCAAAGAAAATCCCAATTAAGCAGTTGCCCCCTTTTCCTTGTGTACATTAAATAAATTACAATATTTAATTTGTAAATGTATTTAGTTAATAATTCATTTACCTAAAAAGAAAGAATATTGTGTTTAAATTTAGATGGTTATGATATATTTTATTTGGCAATCACTACGTAGAAAAGCTTGGATTATTGACAGAAGTTCATTAACTAACTATAGTGTTGTATTTCTAGCAGGAAAACTAACCAGTCGAGGCTATGGGGAAATTATAAAGATATAAGCTTCAGTTACCACTGAAACAAAAGTGTGCTAGAAAAAATGAAGTAGAGAGAAAGACTGTTATGAAACATATGCTAAGAAATATGTGGAAAATAGACTTCTTAGAAGTTATTGAGAAAGAAGCATAAAATTAATGGAAAAGATGTATATAAATCTCAAAAAGACTGACAAATTAGACATCACTATCACATGGACATTTCTAAACTATATCCAATCGCAATTTGCCAGGACCAGACTGAATACAAATACTTGTAAATACTCAAACTGTTGAGAAATTTTCAGTTGTGTGTGTGTGCCTGTGAAATTCATTACATTTTTTGTAATAATAAAAAATTAGAAATAACCTTACTGTCTATCATAGAGATTTAAGTAATATTACATTATTGAATGGAATTATACAGCTACTAAAAAAAGTGAGGTTATCAATGTGTTGTTACCAAGAAAAAGGTAGAACATTACTCATTTATGTAGAATATTGTGTTCTATGTATGTAGCATATTGGTAGGTGGGAAAAAAGGGTAATTTTCAACAACATTTGTACGATAGGATTCCATGGTTTTATTAAAAATCAAAAGAGAGAAAGAGAGTAAACGAAAGAAATCTGTCAACACCTGCCTATCTCAGAAAAAGGTCTATAAAGGATTTTCACTTTAAATATATTTCTGAAATGTCTGATTTTTTCCCCCAATGAACCAGTATTTCTTTTGTAAGAGGAAAATCTCAGTAAAGTCAAATTCTAAAAATGTAATTTAGAATACCTGCTGAAATTGTTTGACTTAATAATCTCATCTCCTGATCACATTTTATGGTTTCAGAGTCTTCTGCAGCAGAATTCTGCAAAAAAACATAAGGACAGAAGGGTGTGATTGTAGGGGTTTATGTAAGCCCAGAGTCATTTTCTTTCTGTTCTGGTCTCACTTCAGATTCCTGCTACCTTAATTCTAGGGCCCCAGCCTGACACTTGCTCTAGCATAAAACTGTACTCAGAAGAAATATTGTATTTATTTATTTTTGTGTTTTTGTTTTTGATCAGGTTCTCACTCAAGTCGTCCAGGCTGGAGTGCAATGGCACAATCACCACGGCTCCCTGTGGCCTCCCCATCCTGGGCCTCAAGTGATACTCCAGCCTCAGCTGCATGAGTAAGTGGGGCCACAGGCGCACGCCACCACACCCAGCTAATTTTTTTATTTTTATTTTTTAGATAGCTCAAGCAATCCTCTCTCCTCGGCCTCCAAAGTGCTGGAATTACAGGTGTGAGCAACCATGTCCAGCCTATTTATTATATTTTAGAGGCAGGGTCTTGCTCTGTCACCCAAGATGGAGTGCAGTGGCACAATCCTAGCTCACTGCAGCCTCAAACTCCTGGGCTCAAGTGATTCTCCTGCCCCAATCCCCCAAGTAGCTTGAATTACAGACACATATCACCATGCATGCTAATTTTAAAATTTTTTTTTTAGAGATAGGATCTCACTTTGTTGTTCAGGCTGGTCTTGAACTCCTGGCCTCAAGAGATTCTATCACCTCAACCTCCCAAAGTGCTGGGATTACAGGTGTGAGCCATCTCACCCCGATGAAAGCACTGTTTTAAAAAGCAATTAAAATAAGAGCACATTTCCACAGAACTTTACAAGGGCAGAAGCTGGCCTGATCAGATTTCTGCTGAAAACCCTTGATGTGAAATATAGAGATTAAAGAAGCAATGCAAGCTATACAAAATATTATTTATACTTGCATTTTAGTTTTAGTCAAGGAGTAGGCTTTGCTTAAATTTGGTAATTAGCTCTCTGATAGCATATTTCCAAAGCCTGCTTTTGGGTAAATCTCTCAAAGAAATTAAAGATGCTGTCAAGATATCATTTCATTGTACTTTAGTGTAGTGAAAAAAAAAATCATAAAGAGGTGTCATAAGATCTAGACTTTATGTCTAAATCGTTCACTAACTTACCTTTGTTACCCTGAGGAAGTCATTTAACTATTGAGCTCAAATTCCTGATCTACCAATAACATACTTGGCACTTAATTGTGTACTGTACATATAACATATTTAGTAACAATTGTAAAAGATAAGACTGCTAAAGTTTAGGGAGATAACTAAGGGTCAATAAAATAATGGAAAAATGTAAAAGATGTAAAAGAATGTAAAAAATGTAAAGGAACTTTGTATACTGTAAGGCACTAGATAAATGCAGTGTTGTCATTATAAAAATTTGGTGTGTGTGTGCTGCTATGTGAAAACTGGATGATCGCCAGAAAATTTCATTTGACCTCAGCTACCTCCTGTACTTCTGTAGCAATGGAATAACCTCATACCAGAATTCTAGTCAGAAACTTACAGCTATTAATCCCACCATGACTCTCATCCTTAACCACCATACACAGACACGTCTCCTTTAGTAAGCAATCCTTTCCCTTAACGCTGATGACCATATTGTCCTGTGTTCTTCTTGACCAGTTTTAACACTGCCCTTCTCTGCAAACCCTTTCCATTGTGTCTCTGAAACTTCTTGATTATTTACTCACTCATTCAAAGAATTTTTACAGAGCTGTTAAATTGTAGAGGCATTGCTAGACAATGGGAATTTTTTTTTAAATGAAAAAGACAAGGCCCCTAGCTTAAGAAGTTTCCAGTCTACTAGGAAAGCGGGTAAATAAATGGGTATATTTTTGTGGGGGCTGTATTAGAAAGCAAGGGATCTACCATAGAAGTGCAAGGAAGAATAGTCAATTTTGTGGGAAAATTGGTGGGTGAAGACAGTCAACCTACCTAAATATGGCAAATGTGGAACTAAATTTTGAAAAATAATTGGGTCTTCCTCATAAATGGTTGGAGGGAATTCCAAGTGTGATTGAAAGGCATGAAGCAAAACAGGGTTCGAAGTACTCCAAGTGGTCCAGCATGATAGGAGTGAGGCATGCTAGGAGGGTGTAAAGATCTGAGGCTGGAGAGATGCAGGGGCCAGATTGTGGAGAGTTTAATACCACCAGGAGTGGTAATAATAACAAAAGAAAAGCAGGAGGAAATACAATTTGAAGAAAAAGTAATTACTTTGATTGTGGAATGTTAAATTGACGGGGCCTGTGGAACATTTGTTTGGTGTTTGATATTATTTACCTTTAAAATACAAGTTGCAAAAGAAAAAAAAAAACACAAGTTGCATTTCTTTTTTACAGGGGGCATTATAATCATTAAAAATAACAAAGATATCAGACCAATAAGCACATTAAGCTAATTCACATTTCAAAAAGTTGAAAACTCTTCAAAGTGTTTAGACCAAACTGGTTTCTTATCTTTCAGGAATACTAGGAATTCAGACTTTCTCAACAGAACTTTCCCCTTGATAAACACAATAATTCAGCAGGCAACAGCAGGAATCCATCAGCTTCTATATTATGACATAACAAAGATAATAATCTTGCATTTAACACACTGTCTTTATATATAATTCCATTTTTTAAAAATTTGTATTATTCTTTAACTCAGTTGACTCTTTTTGAAGTTAGACTTCTCGATGAAGGAAGCAATTGTTTCATTCTAGTGCAAGTTTCTTGATCTTGATAACTATTACAGATTGTTTTCCTGTCATCGCAATTTTGTCATCAGAACATGCTCCTGCACAAAACTTAAACTTCAAATCTCGTTTGTTGACAATATAATCCTTCATAGTTTTATACATTATAAAGTTCTTTGTATTTGTTGACAATGAAGCCAAAAAAATACTTCTTTCTACAAATTTTCCACACATTTTATATCTGGCAACAAAAGTCTTCTTTCATTATGATTCTTTTATAGAATTGGCTGTGTTGCATGTATTTTTTCTTTTAGATAAATTTTGATAGCATATTGTCAAGTCTTAAAAATTACTAACTGAAACTTTCATTTGAATTGTACTAGATTTACATATTTATAACAGATCTATAGTAAGTAACATTTTCTAAAAGATGTCCATCTGGAAATGTTGACAGAATATGAAGAAGAGAAGGTAGTTAAAGTATAAATTTTCAGTGACACCTTTGCTCAAGACATACATGAACTGGCTCATAAAATGAAGAACTTCATGGAACACTAGCAAAGCGTTTTCATTGCAACTTGATAAATGCACAGAAATTATAAAGACATCATAAAGAAATTCCTAGTACGTGTGCAATTTGAATTTGATATAAAAACATAATCTGGATCACAAATAGGTAGATCAGTGAAAACAGAATAAAGATTCCAAAAATAGATCTTCAGATACACTTGAAAATTTAGCATATGACATTTCAGATCAATAGAAAAAACCTAGTTTTATATGGTGTTGGAGACAGCTGGCTAAGATTTGCAGTAAAATAAATTTAGATTCAATTTTCCCACTTTACACTAAAATAAATTCCAGATAAATTTAAATGTAAAAACATAACTAAGCCAATTGAAAGTCACAATAATTATGAAATATCTGAATAGAATATAGGAAACTAATGCCAAAAATTATTAATGAAGTAGATGGTCTTGATAATATCTGCAAAATGTGAGCACTGAACATTTTACAAATTTGATAAAATGTCTTGAATTTTATTATCCATCAACAGAAGATCTACATAAAAGAAGTTCATTGATATGAAATTCATTTTTTTATCAAGAGATAATTTAAATTTTACTATAACTTCAAAATAAATTGGAACTGGCTCTTGATAAGGAATTGAAGATGAAATTATAGCATTACTTGCTTAATTTGGATAAAAGTTAAGAATAATTATTCTGAGTCTGCTGAATTCTCATGCATTCTTGTAGCTTTAAATGCCATGTGTAGGCCAATGATTCCATATATAAGTGATGATTTCATATATATAGTGATGATTCCATATATATAGTGATGCTCTTGAGGCCACACACATTGTGTACTGCTTGACTCCAGAAGTTCAGAATACAACTCACACATGAACATGTACATAATCCCTGAGTCTGATTTGCCTCTGAACTCCAGATTCACATCTACCCACTTGACATTACCTTTTGTGTGCTCCAAACTTATCATGACCCAAACAAAACCCTTATTTCATAGCCACTCTCAACTGGTCCACCCCATTCTTATTCATCTCAGTATACTGTACCACCATTAGCCTAGTTTCTTGAATAAAAACTCAGGCAGATTTGTTTATTTTACCTCCAAAACATGTACCAAACATATCTATCTTTCCACAACTCTTACTACAACCTTCATCCAAGCCACCATGACCTCTTATGCCTTATGAGTATATTTAACTAGATACTGTGCTCTTACTCTTACTCTTACTCTGGCCCCTCACAATTCACTTTCTACATAGTAGCCAGAATAACCTTTCAAGGTTGTACACCAGATCCTGTCCCTCTCCTGCTCATAGCCCTCTAATGGCTTCCTACTGCATTTACAATAAAAGCCTAAGTCCTCACCCTGGCCTGCAAAACCTCACTTTATCCGGTTTCTGCCTCCCTCTCCAACTTCATCAAGTACCACTTTCTTCCTTACCATCCGTATACATCACTCCACTAGCCATCTTCCTCATTTCTATCTTACAACCTTTGCAGAAACTGTGCCTAAA
Source organism: Cephalopachus bancanus (assembly GCA_027257055.1). Classification (NCBI taxonomy): domain Eukaryota; kingdom Metazoa; phylum Chordata; class Mammalia; order Primates; family Tarsiidae; genus Cephalopachus; species Cephalopachus bancanus. The sequence goes on along the minus strand of JAPVLO010000009.1, from coordinate 5,838,545 downwards.
GAGTATTTTTACCTTAATAATTTTATAGCTGATTTCTTCTTGTCAATTGGGTCCCACCTTAAAAAATACCTCATCAGACATGCCCTCCCTAACCACCCAATCTAAAGATACTACCAGTTTAATCCCGCTTAATTCTGTGTGTGGCAATGATTACTATCAGGCATTTTCTATTTTTAAAAAATTTATTGTTAATTTCTTCGAAATTGTATGTAGAGTATAAGAGAAGGACCTTATTTGTCCTTTCACCACTCTTCTCTGAGGGCCAGAACTCTCCATATGGTAGGCATTCAATCAACATTTGTTGAGTAAGTAAAGAAATGTGAACATGATCCAGAGTATAACCATGGAAATGCATTGACAACTTAAATGTGTGGAAAGTAGAAAATTGTTGAATGTTAGAAGCTCTGATGTTAGGGTTTTTTTTTTTAACATGGGATAGTCTTGTTGATTTTTAATTTATACACAATGATAACAAACTGTCCCCAAATCACAAAGGCTATTTTATGTCTCTCTACCTTTACTTCTGATCAGAATAAGTTCTTTTCCTTCCTCTCTAAACTCCTCCATGCTTACATCAAAAGATTCAGCACAAATGTACCTCATCAGAGAAGACTTCCAATCTATTCACTTATTTTTATTTTGGATTAATTTTGATCTATTAACCCCTATGCATAATCTCTTCATTGCATTTATTAGAATGTATAGTAACTCTTCTCCTCCACAAGATTTTTAGCTGATTAAAAACAAAATTGTGTTGAATTCCCTATAGCAGGTACTTAGTAACTACTTGACAAATAACATTATTATTATTATTATTTTTGAGTCGGAGTCTCACTCTGTCGCCCAGACTGGAGTGCAGTGGCCGCTCCCGGCCACCGCACCCTCAACCTGCTGGGCTCCGGCCATCCTTCTGCCTCAGCCTTCCAAGTAGCTGGAACTACAGGCGCGCACTACCACGCCAGGCTAATTTTTTTATTTATTGTAGAGATGAGGTCTCGCCTGCCCAGGCGGGTCTCGAACCCACAGGCTCGGGCAATCCACTCACCTCAGCCTCCCAAAGGTGCGGGATTACAGGCTGAGCCACCGAGCCCGGTTGACAAATAACATTATATAAATATTACATATGTAAAATATTTATGCTAAGTCCAGTATCTGTTTGCTTAGAGTATCTTAAAGACAAAACCTATTTTTAACTTGAATTTTAAAAAATTCAAATATCCACGTACCCACATGCATACTCCTTAGATTACCGAAATATTTCTGAAGAGGATTCCTACTTTTAAAAAAATTCCTCATAATGTGCTACATTTAACAGGCTTTTCTAAATATTCTACTGATGTATTAATTGGGAAGACAGTATTACCAATATCTTCAAAATTGTTATTACACATTTAAATTAACTAAAATATGGTATTAAGAGACCTCTAGTGGCAAAGCTCTTAATACACTCATGAAAAGGGAAACAATTTGTACCATCTTCTAATGTAGGAGATTTAATTTTTAAATTAGCAAAGTACTAAGTACTTGTTCTTTGTGATTATCTCACATATCAAGCATAACTAATATATTGCCTTGCATCATTCTCTAAAGTCATTAAGAGATGGGAAATGTAATGCTTGTAATAAAATATGCCAATCTAAAATTATGAGGTAAGCAGTTTACCTTAAACAAAAAGGAAGTTAGGAAAAAAGAGAAATTTTTTCTCTAAAACAGAAATATAGTAAGTTTTACTGCTGATCTAACAGGTAGTCCCTAATTTACACACATACATACAAAACTTGAATGTCATGAATTTATATGCCAGTTTCAAAATTTTAGAATACGTTTTGTCACACACACACACACACACACACACACACACACACACACGTTATTATAAAAAATATTGAGGATTATGATAGTTTCCATGTGACTGTAATTATAAAGTAATACAAATCTCACTACCATCTATAAATATTGCTTCAAACTCATTATGAGTTCCAACTGGAATATGGGGAGCACACATTTCCTGAAGCTGTTGTAGTGATGGAAACAAGGTTTTTCTATCACACATACTATGCTGGATCACTCAAGGAACAAGTGGGTCAGAACTACTGAGGAGAGGGTCCTCAGAATCCCTAGTGACAAGCTTACAGATTCCCTAAAGGTAGCAGAAATTACTTCTAAGTAATTTCATTACATCTAAGTGTAATGGAAATGGTCTTAAGTATCTCTCAAAGACAGTATAATTTTGATGGGACAGTGGTTAAATACCCTGATATGGGTGACTTTCTTAGGTTGGTTGCTCACAACAAATCAGACTCAATTCAGGACCTGCTTTTCCTCACTTAACCATCATTCATACAACTTATTCCTTCATTAATTTAATAAACATTCGTTGAGCCCTGTGCTATGTACCGGGAATATGAAATCTCTCAAGAAATTCCTTCCTTAGCAAAAGAAACAAGCCAGGCTCAGTGGCTCAGCCTGTAATCCCATGCCTTTGGGAGGCTGAGGTGAGTGGACTGCCTGAGCCCGCAGGTTCGAGACCCGCCTGGGCAACTTGGCAAAACCTCATCTCTACAATAAATCAAAAATTAGCCGGGCGTGGAAGTGTATGCCTGTAGTTCCAGCCACTTGGAAGGCTGAGGTGGAAGGATTGCCGGAGCCCAGCAGGTTGAGGCTGTGGTGGCCGGGAGCGGCCACTGCACTCCAGTCTGGGCAACAGAGTGAGACTCCAACTCAAAAAGTAAAAAAAAGGAACAAAGCAGGAGGTATCACACTGCCAGACTTCAAGTTTTACTATAAGGCTAGAGTAATCAAAACAGCCTGATATTAGTACAAGAACAGGTATAGACCAATGGAACAGGATAGAGATTCCGGAAGCACAGCCTCAATTTCTCAACCAACTCATCTTTGACAAAGCTTCCAACAACAACCACTGGAGAGAGGAGAACCTATTCAGTAAACGGTGCTGGGAAAACTGGCTGATCACATGCAGAAGATTGAAACAGGACCCCTATCTATCACCATACACAAAAATTCACTCTAAATGGATCAAAGACCTAAACATAAAACCTCAAACTATAAGAATCTTAGAAAACGCAGGAGACACCCTTATGGAAATTGGAACTGGCAGTCAATTCCTATTCAGAACCCTAAATGCCCATACCTTAAGAAATAAGATAGGCAAGTGCTGACCTCATCAAACTAATGAGCTTCTGCCAAGCAAAAGAAACCATCAAGAGAGCAGGGAGACAGCCCACAAAATGGGAAAAATATTTGCCAACTGTATATTTGACAGAGGCCTAACATCTAGGATCTACAAGGAATTCAAATGCGAAAGGAAAAAAACAAACAGCCCCATTAAAAAGTGGGCAAAAGACATGAATAGACAATTCTCAAAAGACGATATACAGGCAGCCAACAGACACGTGAAAAAGTGCTCAGTCTCACTCATCATCAGAGAAACGCAAATCAAAATCACATTGAGATACCGCCCAACCCCAGTAAGAATGGCCATCATTAATAAAACCACCAACAACAGATGCTGACGAGAATGCAGAGAAAAGGGAACACTTCTACACTGCTGGTGTGAATACAAACTAGTGCAACCTCTTTGGAAGACAGTGTGGTGATTTCTGAAAGAACTAGAAATTGACCTTCCATATGACCCAGCAATTCCCCTATTGGGAATATACCCAGAGGAACTAAAATCATTCTACAAAAAAGATACCTGCACACGTATGTTTGTTGCAGATCTAGACACAATAGCAAAAACATGGAATCACCCATGTTGCCCATCAAAGCTGGACTGGATTTTTAAAATGTGGTACATATACACAATGGAATTTTGCACAGCCATAAAGAAGGACAAACATATGGACTTCACAGCAACTTGAATAAATTTAAAGTTGATCATACTCAGTGATCTATCACAGAAACAAAGAATAGAGTACCATATGCTCTCACTCATGAGCAGACCTTGAACAATTATAATACTATAAGAAAGGGATTGGCAGTAGTGGGAGACTGTAGGGGGGGTGGGATTGCTAGTTGAGGGAAACTGCTAGGGGAGCGAGGGGCACACACCTCATCACCAAGGGTACCTGCATAATCAACGTTTGTATACCCAACCCTCAATTTTATAATAAAAAATAAAATAAAACAAATTCTTGTCCTCCAGATCATCATTTAGTGCTTAAGGTAAGAATTATAACAAACAGAATTGTAAGAGCATAGTGGAGGGGTATACAATTTGAGGCAACAGGGAGAACTTTGTGGAGGTAAAACTTGAGGTAAGTCTTGAAAGACAAGTAGAAATTAGGTAAAGGAATGAGGGTTATGGGAGGATGAGAATTTCACGATAGAAGAGCAAGTACCATGATTTATCATGGTAATAGGTTTATCATGAACTTTTCTTCTTTAAAATCCCAACAGGAAATATATTGCTTTATTCCAAATGAGGAAAGTAATGTTTTCAGTACTTATTTATTGAAAATGCAAATAATTTGGGAGTGTATAGAGAGCCAAAATCACTGGTAATATACCACTATCTCATCTTTCTCATGCCCCCTCCCCTACCACCAAAGATAGACACTGTTTGGTGAATAGGCTTCCAGATATTTTTCTTTTCAATCACAAAAACAGAATCATATTGCAAATAGCATTTTTAACTTTAAAAATGTAACAATACATCCTATGTATCTTTTCATGTAAAATTATATAAAGTATACATCATCCTTTTAAATGGCTACTAAGATTTGTTTGGACATTTTATAATTAATTTTATCTGGGGACTTTTTTTGCTAACATAAAAAATAACTTGGTTGGGCTCAGTGGGTCACATCTGTAATTCCAACAATTTGGGAGGCTGAGGCAGGGGGACCACTTGAGACCAGGAGTTTGAAAAAAGCCTGGGCAACATAGTAAGACCCTATCTCTACAAAAAAACTAAAAAAAAAAAAAAGCCAGGTACAGTGGTACATGCCTGTAGTCCCAGCTACTTTGGAGGCTGAGATGGGAGAATTACTTGAGTCCAGGAGGTTGAGGTTGCGGTGAGCTGAGTTCATACTACTGCTCTCCAGTCTGAGTGACAGATAGAGTGAGACCTTGTCTCAAAAAATAATAAAAATAATAATAATTCAATGAACATTTTGGCACTTTCATTTTTATTTATTTGTCCTATTAGTCTCAAATAATAAATTATAAAGGTAAAATCACTAGTCATAGACACATTTACATAGTGCCAAACAGCAATTGTACAAATTTATACTTCTAATAACAGTATGTGAAAGTGCTGCCTGATCGATCTAATATGAAATATGTTTTTTCCAATTTGATTGTCATAATAATTTTAGAGTTTTCTGAGCAATCATATTGTGTGAAATAGAAGATAATTTTTATCTTTCCAACTCTTAGATCTGTTTTTTTTTTGTTCTTACCTTATTGCATTGTCCGCAGTTACCACACTGAATAGAAGTTGTTGCAATAGCATCCTTCTCTTGCATTTAACCTAAACGCAAATGCTTTTTAAATTTCACTATTATGCAATATCCTTGCTGTATGGTTTTGATAGATACATTTTGAAAGTTGGTTTCCTCAGGTATTTTTTTCCTGTGATAAATGATTGGCTAATTATATTGAGTGCTTTTACTGTATCTATTATAAAAACCATGGTATTGTTCTTCTTCTAGTAATATAGTGATTTAACTAATTTTTTTCTTACTTGATGGTACCCTTGTACTCTTGGTTGTGTGTATTTTCATATGTTTATTGGATAGTTGTATTTATTAATTATGATCAAATAACTTGGCAGGAAGAGGAAGAAATTATCTAATATTTTGATCAGATCAAGACCCCAATATTTGTAGATATTTTTTTCATACTCAACAATTTTGTTAACTTTTTATTTGTTCTTTGTTTCATAAATTTCAGATCACAAATCCTGTCAAATTTTGCTTTAAGTTACTAGAGTTTGATTTTGTTTCTTACTGCATATTGAAATAATACTAAGTCTAGGGCCTATTTGCCCATTTTTTTTAATCCCTTAGGAATCAATTTGTCATAGCCTCACATCTTGGGTTAAAGCAAGTCACAAGGTCATGTTGAGTTTCAACGGGGAGAGGAGTATAGTCCTTCCATATTCCAGGAAAAGAAAGAGAATTGAAAATATTATTGGACTCTCATAAAGTTACTTGATGATTAAAATAAAAATTTTAATTTAAAGACTACCTTATTGACCAAAGAACATTTTAACAAAAATGACAAATTTTTTAAAAAGAATAAATCATTCATTTCCCACCTCTTTAAAATATCAGCTATATGTAGGTTTCTGTGTTTTCCTTTTCTTAGACTTTGAAATTTTTACATGGTTGTAATTCGACTCTAAATACTATTGTTTGTACTTAGCATTATGTCATATCCATTTTGAAATCCCATATGATCTTAGAATATTTAATAATTCCTATTCTGATTTTAAATTTATTCCATTTAATTCTTAATCCTTTCCTGTGTTTAAGGAAAATAAATAAATAAGTGAATGCATTTCATGTCTTATGTATTTGTAGGAAAACTTCATATTTCTGGTCCTTCCTAACAAACAGGAAATAGCTATACAAATAAGCTTCTTAGCTCTACGAAAGTATTACCAAATTCTTAAGAGACATTTTTTTGAACATAAATTTTTTGAACAGACATAGCTTGAAAATCTTGGAAACAGAAAAAGAAGCAGAAACCAGCTAGAGAAATATGATTATTAAATTGTTCAAATAATATATCTAAAGATGTTTTCAGACAAAAGTACAATATTTTAATAAAATCAATTTATACTTTATAAAATTCTTTCTTAAAAAACCAAAAGCTGAGGAAGTAACTGTAATATAAGATAATCTTCCAGTTTATGAAACTATTAACTGCAAGTTTTTATTTAATGGCAAGTTTCCTAGAGTGAAGTTGAAATATGTAATAAACATATAAGAATTCAATAGCTTAAAGCTTCCCAGAACTGCACCTAATATAAAAATGGGCAATTTCTGTGCTGAACTTTGGGATGTTAAAGCAACTGGCTCAATATAAAGAGTCTATTAATGAAAGATAAGAAAAAGATACATGTTAAAAATTGAGGAACTGGCAAGAAAGTGCCTCTCAGTTTCTAGCTATTTAGGAAGAATCTTGGGAATACTTCAAGAGAATCTAATAACATGTGTTACATGAAGAAAAAGTGTATATATTTAAATATGTCTTACCATTTCTACTTCAATGTCATCTTGTTCCTCAACTTTTATTTCTTCCTCATGAATTACGTTAGACCCTCTTTTTTGTTGTGCAGACTCTTCTTGGACCTCTTTGCTGATTTCTTTTTCTACATCTGTAACTTCATATTCAACAGGCTCAGCTATTGTAGAAATATGTTCTTCAGTTGATGGTGTTGGAATAGGGTGAAGTGGAGAAACATGATCATAATGAGTATGTAGGAGTCGTAAAGCAATGTTACTTGTGGCTAATATCCTTGGAATTTCAAATCCAACTTGTGTTCCAGAGAATCTGATACTTCTGTACCTGTTAATAATCAATTTTAACAAAGAAGATGAGGCCCTAGGAAACTCTAGGCTTGTTCCAAATTTATACCTTCTTCTCCTCCATCTCTGGCAGCTCCTTCTGACTCCTCAGTAGGGCCCTTTTCCTAACCATTCCTTGAATATTGATATTACTACATTACTCAGTCCTCCATCCTAATCCCTCTTCTCCCTTAACACACACTCTCTGGAAATTATTATTTCTGTGACTTCAAATAAAAAATATATATATAAAATTAGGGGTTTTAACATGAGTTTTACTTTTTCCTAGAGTGGAAAAGAGGGAAGAGGCATCCCTGAATGAATTTTAAGAGGTCCAAAAATGTTCTTCCGTAAGTGTGAGCATATAAAATTATTTGATGCTCAGAAGAATCTATGACTCCCCCAAAATTAAGTACCATTGGTCTATATGCTGATAACTCCACAAGATATACTCAACTTTATATTTTTCTCAATGCCTTCACGCATTTGCACTTGGTCTGTCAAAGTGCTGGGATTATAGGGATGAGCCACTACACCCAGCCTATTTTTATTATTTTAAATCTATACAGATTAATTTCCTTCACTTTTCTACAGATGACATATTTTACAGTGAAAAAGTTAATATATTGTCTCTGATTAGATGTAAGTCAAAGAGTATTTTGTAGCAAATGGAAAGAACTGGAGAAATATTTTGTCCTTCCTTTTACTAAATATGAAAAGTAATTACTAAATAGGAAAAGTAAAGTCCAAACTTTTCCAATGGCATATAACTAGTTTTTTTAGAGCTGGGACCAGAAACTAGGCCTTCTAATTTTTCTTCTGGTAATTATTCCCTGAAACTCACTGCCATACCAATGTAATTAATTTAAAATGTTTACAATCAAACAGTAACCAAGTGACCTTGAATTTGTCATTATCACCATCAATCCTCATGAAGATGTTTCCATGTCAAAAATTATTGGTGAAACATCACTCAAATGTCAAAAAAAACCAAATATGAAAATATTTTATTTGTAACGGTTCACAAAAATGAGTATATTTTTTAAAGTTCTAGATTGCCATATAGAAACCACCTACCACTTCCGCTTCTTTAGGGGGAAAGGGGCTAGGTGGGTGAAGAGAAGGAGAAGACCTGATATTAATGGATTGTATATTTGTAGTAGACATTATGCTATAACTTTTAGATGCACTAATGTTTAATCCTCAATCCAATCCTATTAAGTAAAGTATAATCCTCATTTTACTGATGATATACTGAAGGCCAAGTAACTTGCCTAAGTAAATGGCAGCTCTGTGATTCAACCCCTGGTGGATTAACTTCCTAACATAGGTCTTTCCAAGTGCAACATGCTGCTATGGACAGGCACATGCCTGGAAGTCATGATGTGACTCTAATGTCTTTCCACCTACAGGGAATGTATTAGCCATGGGGGTACCTTGGATTCTTCTTGAGGTTTGCCCATACATATACAGTAACATTTTCACTTTGAATGATTTTTTCCATATTTCCACTGTCCAGATCTGCTAAAGTACTAGCTTGCTGCAAGACAAAAAAAATTGTAAAGGGTCAGAGGCCTCATAAATTATACAACTTACATGTTATTTAATAATTTATGTGTTAGATTCCCTTTATTAATATACTAAAAGAGAAACAGTTAAAAATAGGGTTCAAAAAGACAAAGAATCATTTTTTTTAATTCTATAAAGGATCCAAATGTATTTACTTAATTAAATATGCCTCTACTTTTTCTACTCAGTTTCTCTGACAGCGTCTAAGGAATAAAGTTGCCCCTACATTCCCAGGTAGCACTTGTGGATTACTATTACCTTTTTCAATCTTAACAAGAGAATCATCACTTTTCATTTAACTCTATGCATGCTTCTTTACCTGTATCTTATCAAAGTATAGTCTGTTCTACTGCAAAAGTTAGCCTTTCTGCGTTTAGAAAGCAAACATATCCAGTCTATGGAATACAGATGAGTCACATGTTTTGCTAGTCCTATAGTTTATATCCAGTGTTAACAACAGAATTTAAGGCTGTTCTTGAGAATTTTTCACTGGCTGGGCTCGGTGGCTCAGCCTGTAATCCCAGCACTTTGGGAGGTCGAGGTGAGTAGGTTGCCTCAGCCTGGGCAACTTGGCAAGACCTAGTCTTTACAATAAATCAAAAAATTAGCCAGGCATAGTAGCGTACACCTGTAGTTCCGGCTACTTAGAAGGCTGAGGCACAAGGGTCACCGGAGCCCAGTGGGTCGACGCTGAGGTGCCATGAGTGTGCTACTGCACTCTAGCCTGGGCAACGGAGTGAGACTCCAACTCAAAAAAAAAAAAAAAAAAAAAAGAATTTTTCATTAAAAACTAACATAATTTGATGCCTATTGCTCAAGAAATCAGCTCTCATCAAGGGTCAATATATGTTTAGTTGCTATAATGTAAAAACTTTAAAATGTTGTGGGTTATATTTATTGCTAATTTTTTAAAGTGCTGATCCCTTCATACTTTTTTGTTTTTTATGACTTTTACTTTTTGAAGTGTTTAGGACAGTTGCCTTGAAGAACGGTTCCACTGTGAATGTATGTGATTGTTTCCTCATGGCATTGCTTAACTTGCTTCTCTAATTCCCTTTATTTTTAAGGGATTAATTAGATTTGGAGCAACCATTTTCAGCAAGAGGACATCATAGGTTATGTTGTGTTCTTCATATTACATCCTATGAGGAGTATACAATGTTCTGCTATTAATGACACAGACTTGATCACTTGGTTAAGGTGTTGGCAACATATTTCCCCATTGCCAAGTACATTTCCCACAATCAGTTAGTAATCTGAGGTCTAACACTTTGGCACTATGAGGATAATGTGTTCCTCAACAACTTTTCATCTAATCTCTTAGGTGGCCATTGAGGATTCTTACCTGGATCAATTATTACATTGGGGACAGAAAAATGGTGATTTTCTTACTGGTCATTCCTTCCATGTTAGTTAGATGGCATTCTTCTGTAAAGAAATGTTCTCACACTTCACAGTCCCTATTTCTTTTTGGAGTATCACTATGACTCGTGGATTTTTACTTACTTAATGTGATATAATTAATTATAGTCATTATTATTTCTGATATTCAAAGTATTCTGAATTTGGCCTAGTCCCTGTCCTTGGATTTGACCCCATTAGTCTCTGAATGCTTACTTGCTTTCTAGCACAATAAGATAAACCAGCCTCATCTTTCACTTTTCCTACCCCAGTCACTAAATCAAACCATTTACCCCAATTAGTTCTGGTTCCTATCTATGGAATAAAAAAAATAGGGTTCATTCTGATATTTCCATTTCAAATTTAATATTATAGTATTTTTCAAATTTTCACTTGCATATTGGTTCCCTTAAAAATCTTGATTAGTAATAATAATGTTTTCTTACTTCCTTTGCCCTATAATACATATAAATACATAAATAGTTGCAAAGTTATGATATGAATATTACTGCTAACAATAAGCAACAACATAAGCTTTATTTGAAATCCTTTTTGTAATTAGGACATATTCCACAAAGGCTATACAAAGAACTATATTTTAGACGGAAAGAAACCAAAAGACAAAACAACCAAAAGTAATGTGTGACTGTAGACTGTTTTTTGATTAAAACAAAACAAAATAAAAACAGCAATAGAAGACATTCATGGGAAATAAAGGAAAATTTGAAGATGAACTATTAGAAATACTATGAAATTATTATTAATTTTCTTAGGTATAATAATGATTTTATGGTTTGTTTGACTCTTGTCACTAATGCTGAGATACCTGGGGATGAAAAAGTAGCATAATATCTACATCTTTCAAATGCTACACAGCTAAAGTAGAGATTTATTTTATAATATTTGCTAGAGATAAAGCAAACATTATAAAATATTGCAATATTATTGATTTTTGTCTATCAATTATACTTCAATAAGCTTAAACAATTGTTGACTATAGGTGGCAGGCATATGGGGATTCATGATACTATTCTTCCAACCTCATGTACAAATATAGCATTTTCAAAATGAAAAGTTGAAGAAAAATGGAGTTACTACCAATAATTATAATCTTGCATCTATTAATTTATCTAGCGTGAATATATAATATGTAGTTTCATAAATTTATCATCAATGTGAACTTAGTAAACTTTGTGAAATATACAAAAACTAGACTTTAACTATATTGGCAATATTTTATCTAAAAATAAAATATTAACAGTTGTTAAATATGGGAAAATATTTGTTCTTTAAGTTATTCTATTGACTTTTCCATAATCTATTTATTTTTCAAAAAGAAATAAAAACAATACTGTATGATTTTACTGTATAGCATAAAATGTTAACTCTTATAAAAATTGATAATAACATGAAAGCAAAGTATCACACTTACTCTGAGAAGTATTTCTGTGACTACATTAAACTTAAGATGAAGGAGCTCCTGTAGTTGTAGAATTGATGCTTGATGTTGTATTATATTTTTATCTTGAAAATCACTCTGTGGGGTCTCTAATAAAATTAATTTCAATTTCTCAATTAACTATAAAGTAAAAGAATATTTACATTAATCATCTGTCAAGTAGTCAAAGGAAAAGTGAAAGAGGGTATGTTCTATCAATTTAGAATTGAGGAACACATTATCCTCAGTAAAACATGGAAATCCTTTCCTGTATTTATTCTGTAATTTAAGATCATGGAGAAATAGATACTTTCTCCCAAAATACCCTTATAAGTTCTTATCTGTGTGTAACAGAATTCTCATTGAAAGAGTTGATGAATGAGTGGTGATTTGTCATTACCTAAGACCGTAGAACAATAAGAATAAAGCAACAGTATGACAACAGCAATGAGGAAGAGAATGAGAAGGGTGGAAGGAGGAGGAGAACTACTAATGTTTACTAAATGCTTAACTATGTACCAAGAAGTATTCTAAATGCATTATACATTTTAATTCATTTAATTCTCATCATAAATCTATGAGGCAGACGCTGGTCTTGTGCCTGTTTTATAGTTGAGGAAACTGAGGCACAGCATGATCAAGGAACAACTATTAAGTGGTGGAATTTAATTTTGACCACTAACGCAGATAATACATAGAAAAGTTCTAAATTAAATGAGATAGTTTAGTAGTAGAGGGCAGAATGGGGACTCTGAATGCTGGGCTTCAATCCTATCCAGCTCTTGCTAGCAATGTGGATCTGGGCAAGTAGTTAACATCTTCCTCAACTTCCTCATTTGAAAAATGGGGTTAATGGTGCCTACCTCATTGAGTGTTATTATGAGAACACAGAAAGTTGATATTTCCAAAGTTTGCATTAGACAAGAGTTGTTTTTTGTTGTTGTTGTTGTTGTTTTGAGTTGGAGTCTCACTCTGTCGCCCAGACTGGAGTGCAGTGGCCACTCCCGGTCACCACAGCCTCAACCTGCTGGGCTCCAGCGATCCTTCCGCCTCAGCCTTCCAAGTAGCCGGAATTACAGGCATGCGCTACCAGGCCCGGCTGATTTTTTGATTTATTGTAGAGATGAGGTCTTGCTGCCCAGGCTGGTCTCGAACCCGCGGGCTCAGGCAATCCACTCACCTCAGCCTCCCAAAGGCGTGGGATCACAGGTTGAGACATCAAGCCCAGCTAGACAAGAGTTTTAAATAAATAAGTCTGAACATCTGGAAACTGGTGTTTACTATGGGGTCATTTCCTTCTATTACTGCTGTCCGATTCTTTCTATTCCTTTTGTGGTTTCTTGCTTTAGTTTTCTATTTCTGGGTTTTCGGCTTTACTTTTCTATTCCTCTCCTCTTCTGTCCCCTGTTTTGTTCTATTTATCCGTTACAGTCTTCCCTGTTAGTTATCACTTCTACATCTGTACTCCACATTCTTGTAACAGGAAGCTGCCCCTTCCAGCTCATGATGGGTGAATTCTCAGGCTACTTCACACTGCCTTTCTACTAACTGCAGAGTATCAGATTCCTAAACTGGCATCATGTCATGGCAGCCTCCCTGGTGGAGAGGATGTACAGTGGCAAGCACACTGTATGGTGAATCTACTGTCATTCAAATAGCTCAGAGTGTATAGGAAACTACTTGGAGTCTTTGGAAAGTCAGAATAAGATCCATCTCATAGGATCCAAATAAAAAACAAAGTCCTCACATCCTCTCCAGCATCTGTTATTTTTTTGAGTTATTGATAATGGCCATTCTGGTATCTTGGTGTAGTTTTAATTTGCATCTCCTTGATGACTAGTGAGGTTGAACATTTCTTCATGTATCTGTTAGCCACTCATATGTCTTCTTTTGAGAAGTGTCTGTTCTGTTCATATTTTTTGCTCACTTTGTAATGGGGTTGTTTGTTTGTTTCTTTTCCTTGTAGATCCTTGATGTTAGGCCTTTGTCAGACATGGAGTTGGCAAATACGTTTTCCCAATCTGTGGGCTATCTCCCTGCTCTCTTGATGGTTTCTTTGGCTTTGCAGAAGCTTGTCGGTTTAATGAGGTCCCACTTGTCTATCTTATCTCTCATGGCCTGGGCACTTTGCGTTTTGCTCAGGCAACACTTCTACACTGTTGGTAGGAGTGTAAACTGGTACAGCCTCTGTGGAAATCAGTGTGGCGATTCCTAAAAGCTCTAAAAATCAACTTCCACATGACCCCGCAATCCCCCTACTGGGAATATACCCTGAAAAAACTCAAATCACTCTATAAAAAAGATACCTGCACACGTATGTTTATTGCAGCATTGTTCACAATAGCAAGATCATGGAACCAACCATGCTGTCCATCAAAAGAAGACTGGATTAAAAAAATGTGGTACATATATACAATAGAATATTACGCAGCCATAAAAAAGAACAAAATCATGAATTTTGCAGCAACCTGGATGGAATTAGAGTTTATAATACTGAGTGATCTCTCAGAGAAACAAAGATCTGAGCATCACATGTTCTTACTCATAAATGGACCTGGAACAACTACCATAATACTATAAGAAAAGGATTGACAGTGGCAGGAAACTATGGGGGTGGGACAGGGAGGGGAAGGGAGGTAGGATTAACGGTAGTCAATATCTGTCTGGGGAAAGGGGGGCACACCTCATCAACAAGGGTACCTGCACAATGAATATTTGTATACCTAACCCTTAACTGTACCCCACACCTTTAAAATAAAAATATATATATTTAAAAAAGTCCCAAACCTTCCAACTGACTAAATGGATCCCCTTTTGGCCAAGGGGATTGCAGAGGAACCTAAAAAACTGAATTCCCAGCCATGATGGGAAGGGTGGTTGGACATGCCTTGTCATATTCACTCACCTTTGGAATTTAGGCACAACTGATGAGCATTAACACTAAAATAGAGATCATAAGACTGACAAAACAGTCTTTGTGGCAATAAGATACCAAATTATAACCTGACTCTGGTATAGCATCACATGACAGACAGCAGTCCTAACAGAAATCAAAATATTTTGTCCCAAAATATATTTATTTGACATCTTTTGAAACAACTGCCACAGGGCCAGCAGACTGAAAAGATCTTGCAATGATCTTTTTGGAGGAAATTTGTATGTGTGGAGAATCTCCATTAATGCAGTCAGGACTTCTCTTTCTAGGCCTTTCCTGGATCTAGGACAGGGGGACTTAAGTTAGTCTGATATTTTTTAAAGTCTGAAAAGAACAATTTACCATCTATTCTTTCTGAAGGCTACTTACCCATGAGCTTTCATTTTTGTAACAAGAACCTTGGCTCCCATAACTCCCTTATCTTGATTCAAACATTCCTTTCTAATGACTTCAGGTCTTTAGACAAAGCCTAACTCTTTCAATCACCAATCAGAAAATCTTTGAATCTACCTATGACCTGTAAGCTCCCACTTCAAGATATCCTGCATGTTTAGGCTGAACCAATGTGCACCTTCTATGCATTGATTTATGTCTTTCCTTGCAGTTCCTGTCTCCCTAAAATGTATAAAACCAAACTATAATCTGATTGTCTCAGGCACACTTTCTCAGGACCTCTAGACACTGTTCCCTGGGCCATGGTCATTGATATTGGTTCAAAATAAACCTCTTTAAATAGTTTATAGAGTTTGGTTTTTCCATTAACATTACGTTTCTTCAGATAAAAATGAATCTCATAACCTTGTTGTCCAGATTAAATCAGGCAATGCATAATATAAGCTTAACAGAGTCTGGAGTTACTTCATTTTACAGCAACACAGAGAAGAAGTAAACTATGGCAACAGTGAAAAGAAGCATGAAAATGCTGTGAGGAACTAGAACAAAAAGTAAACGCAGACAGAAAGGATCTCCAGGGATTATAAGAATCTAATCACCTTGAGCAATCAGCCTGTTTTACAGCATGCTGCATTGCAGCCTTTTTCCCTAAACCATATGTTGAATGTGGTCACCTTGTTGCTTGGAACTAGCTCCTGATAGACCTCCCAGCAACTTATAGATTAAGCCAAGTGAACCTTCCTCATTACCTTGCTATACCAGTCCCTACCCTGGGAAGAACTATAACTTTATTGCTATAACATGTGATCTACATGCTGACATAATGACTCACTGCATCTATAGTACTGGGACCCTTCCTTTACACGCAGTGATGCACTTTTCCCCCTTTCCATTAAAACCCTCCTATCACTTTCCCTTGGGGAGACATTGCTTTGGAGAATGCTCCCAGTGTTCTGCTTTCTTGCACCAAATAATAAAACCCCTACTGATCAAAATCTGTGTTCTCATAGAGAGTTATTTTTCACTTGCCAGGTGAACAAACCTTGTTTTTTTCTGGGTAACAAAAACATTAAGAATAAGAATAAACTCCTTCTAGTTTCTATAAGACTGTAGGTGTGTTTAAATGTGCATATCTTTATTTATCCTAACGTGTTGTGACATCAAGAAATAAATATTCGATCTCTGCCCTCTGTTCCTGGCACAGAGCTTCTAAACTCTTGGAATTTCCTGAGTAATAGAGGTGGGAGAAACAGCTTTTCTTATTCATAGTAAGTCCTTTTTAGCCATACCAGAGTTTTTACTAATGTAGTGAGTCTTAGAGGATGGGTACTAATCACCAAAGGGACCAACCACATGATTAGAGGGCTGGAACTTTCAGCCCCACGTCCCAGGCTCCAGAGTGGAGAGGGTGGAGATTGAATTACTCACATATTTGGGACCAATGATTTAATTAATCATGCCCCCATAGTGATGTTTTCATAAAAACCCTAAGCCATGGGGTTCAGAGAGCTTCCTTCCTAGACAGTGAACACATCAAGGTGCTGGGAGGGTAGTCCACCCAGAGAAGGCATGAAAGCTCCACGTTCCTTCCTACATATCACGTCCTATGTATTTCTTCATCTAGCTTTTCATTTGAATCCTCTGTAACATCCTTTATAAAAATCAGTAGACATAAAATGAATCTCATAACCTTGTCCAGATTAAATCAGGCAATACATAATATAAGCTTAACAGAGTCTGAGTTTCCCTGAGTTTTGTGAGCTGTCAGAGCAAATTACTAACATGATGAGGGGGTTGGAGAAACTTCTAATTTATACCTGGTTGGTCAGAAGGACAGGTAACAACCTGGGGCTTGTGACTAAAAAAGAGGGGAAAGGGAAATTTTGTGGGACTCATTCCTTAGCCTGTGGGGTCTGTACTAACTCTGGATGTTTCCTTCTGGGGTCTGTACTAACTCTATGTTTCCTTCTGGTACTTCTGCTCCATATATTTTTAGTCCTTCTGTCTCTATCATTAATGTCTGTCAACTGCTCTTTCAAATTCTCCACATCTTTGTCCTGTATTCTGGTAAATTTTTGCAATCCAACTTCAGATTCACTTGTCATTAAGAATAGAGACATTTTTGTTTTCCCTTCACTACGTTAAAGATGAGTAAAACATACCTTTTTATCATCTCCCTTGCAAAGTGGATTTTTTTCTCCTATTATCCATAGCACCATTTGAGGCTCCTGACCATACTCTGATTCAATTTGCCAAGTTGCATGTTCCCTAGGTTTTGCCTCCTGATGAGCCTTAAACCAATGCCACACCACTAGGGGTTAGCAGATAATTTCTGGGAAGCCACCAGTTTCACACTTTATTACTTTCTGGATTGTTTTATGGCCTCTAAGGTTTTCCCTTACTTTTCTGTGGGCTGGACAATGGATTTAAAAGTCATTAATTTTTTTCCCAGTATTTTTAAGGGCATTATAAAGTGAAAGCTCCTCCGGCCAACCTAGCATACTATCTGTAGAAATAGAAATCAGGATATTCTTATTTATTTTTGCACCCCCAGTGCCTAAAGGAATGTATACCTGGCACTCAGTAAACGTTACAAATCTTGGATATTAAATTACTGAATAGTGGATAATCCCAGTTGAGGGTAAAACCCAATTATCCTCCACCAGTTATCTACATAAATGCATGCAATTTGATTTTTTTTTTTTTTGCTTGATCTAGGAGAAAAATAATCAATGTTTCACATTTAGGTTATATTTACCTAATCTAAGGTGGCAAGGGACATTGCAGTTGTTAAGAGAAAAAAAGAAAATGAAAAGATTACCAAGTAACTCTCTCTATATAGCCAAGGGTTCCGAAGCAGTAGTAGTATTATTACTTGGCAATATAATATATAATTTATTTTTATTTTTGGACTAAATACAGAGTATTTGTAATAAACCAAAACCATGACGCTAGTACTTAAACACTTACACTTAGCACTAGTTTACTCTTCTCGATCACTTCCTCAAAAGTCTCACTTGTTTCCTCTTTCCACAAACTAATGAAAGTATTCATTTCTTGGGCTATTGAAGGATCTGGACTCCCATCACATTGAATGTAGTGTTTCCACTGTGGAATGAAAATGTTTGCAAGTTCACAAGGATGAAGATTCAACCAAAGATTAAATTACATTTTTTGTGATTTATACATTCTCATAACTCAGTTTTACCAATTTAGACAAAAACATATGATAGTTTTAAACAGTAACTTGAGATAGCACTAACATAACCAAATTCTTCATCCAAATAATTTCTAATACTCAATATTCAGATAAATAGAAATACTACTTACTAAAAGGACAGACCGATAGTGGGAAGCCATTTTTCATCTTGTTCTTAAACCCTGACACAATGATGAGAAAATAGAAGCTGTGATTTTGGAGAAATGCACACTTTAGGTATAACTAACTTTACTGACTTTTTCTTTTCAGAAACAGACTTCCAGGTGTCTGAGGTATCTCATAGTGGCAATCAAGCGTGCCTAGAGTAAAGGGAAATTTACAAGGCCTAAGACATCATGGCATTGGGCAAGGACTGTAAAAGTGATGAAACTTGTAATTACAAAAGTTATAACCGCTCAGAGGGAGGGCAGGTGGGGATTCAATCTTCCAGTAAATTGGGCACTTTCTACAGGGAAGCCAAGGATCCCCCGATGCTACCCACTGGGAATGCCTAGGAGATAAGGGGAGGTACGCCCTCCATTAGCTCTAAGGAATGTTGTTTGGGAAGGTGCAGGAGAATTAGAATCCTTGTCACACACTTCTCTAGGGGCTATGATAATGTGGGCGGACATTAATGGCTCTCTGTGTCACAGGATCTCAAAGACATCCACAGGTGGTCGACAAGGAAGTCACAGCAGTCATGTGCAACATCTCCAAGAAAAGGATTTAAGCCAGGACTCTGGAGGGCTACGAGGCCACACTCACCTAGCGTGTAGGCTCACTCCCTGTCTGTGGGGTGTGAACTTTTCTTAAATAAATCTTTTCTTCTCTCATCTCTGTGTGTCGCAATTCTTTGCAATTTACTCGGATCTCTGGGTTCCCAGCGCGCACCTCTGGGTTGCCAGCCCCCCGCAGTGCTGCGCGCCTCGCCTCGCCTCTCCACCCTCACCCAGTCCATCCGTACCCTGACACTTACTTTCATATTTTTATATTTAAAACATTATTTATTTATGAGTGGTTTTGTTTTGCTTTGTTTTTCTCTCTAATCAAAGAACTTCTTGTTTGCGAAAACCAACACTTGAACTAATTTCTACTTCCCAAGTTATTACTAATTGCTAATTGCTACTGGTGTTTTAGTATGAGTTCTTCCGTTCATTTTTATAGTCTATGCAAATGTTACATTTCTAACCATATTGTACTATATATGTAAATTTTTTCATTTACAGTTATACAATCATCTTTTGCTATGTTATAAGTTTTAAAATTTTTTTCTCCTATGTTGTTTCCAAAGGTAGGCTGTTTTGAGCAAGACAAAATTGCCTTAAGCACAAAGCTTTTACATTTTAATTTAGAATAATTTTCTCAGTATAAATTCTCAACAATTGAATCAGAGTCAAGGGATATAAACATTTCAAAAATACTATTAATGACAAATAGCTTTCTACAAAGTTATATAAATTTACTTTGTCATAAGCAACCAATTTGTCAGATGAGAGTTTTGTTTTATAGATAAATTTAAAGTTTCTTGGGATTAAAATGGACATTGGATGACAACTCCCTCTTGTGGTGATAAAAGCATTAGCTTAAAAAAAAGAAATTAGTCTTACTTGAGAAAGCAATCTAGTATCTCGTTTCAATTTCTCTGCTTCAGGAAAACATTCCTCTAATAAATAAAGTTCTTCAAGTTCTTCAGTTCTCCTTTCCAGATCCTGTTGTATAGGGATAGATACATTGATCTGATCTCTAATGTTACTGTGTATTTCAGAGGTAGCATTTAAAATTTACTTGGCTCAGCATATCACTGTAGTCTCAAAATGAACTAAAATCAGTTTGATTATAACAGATATTTCCAAAAGGTTTCATCTGAAACAGTGGATTGCATAGTGTGATCTGCAGACTCTTGGTGGGTTCCCAAAACTCTTTTTGGATCTGTGAATCCATTCCATTTTTATAATAACACTTGGTATCATTTGCCTTTTTCAGTGTTTATATTTGCATTGATGGTGCAACATGGGGTAAAACTGTTGCTGCCTTAGCACAAATGAAGGCACCAGATAGCTTTACATCGCTGGTTTTACTAGTTCCAAAGGAGAGGTGAGAAAGAGCCAGCTTCACATAAAAATGACCAGATAAAGAGGCAAAAATTATTAATTTTATTAAATCTCAACCCTAAGTACATGCAATTTTAATATACCATGTAATAAAATGGGAGATTCCCAAAAAGGGCTTCAACTGTATATCAAAAGACAATACTGGCTTGAGACATAACACTTGTGCAATTGTTTGAATATTTTGGCAGACATTCTTTCAAAAATAAATGAATTAAGCAATCACTTTAAGGAAACAACTTAAAATATTTGTTGTCAATGATAAAATTCATGCTTTCAAGCAAAAATTTGAATTTTAGAAAACTTATATCAATCACTGTAAGCTTGATAGTTTCCCAATCCTTAAAAAACTTCTTATTTGATTGTAGATGATACTAGTGTATATTATTTTTTTATAATGAATAATAAGATACATCAATATTTGGAAGCAAATAATTCGTGAATCAAAATTTTCCAACTGGGCAAAATATTGCATAAAAAAGAACTATTATGAGTGTAAAATAGATCAATGTTTTAAAATAACAGAGTATAAAAAGTTCATTCGTATGGTTTCATATTCCACATTAAGAAACTACCACTTGTTGAGTTTTGGTATAGTATCAAAGAATATCCACAATTATCTGACAGGCTATTAAAAGATTCCTTTTTTCTTTTCCTTTTTTTTTTTTTTTTTTTTGAGTTGGAGTCTCACTCTGTCACCCAGACTGGAGTACAGTGGCCACTCCCAGCCACCACAGCCTCGACCTGCTGGGCTCCGGCGATCCTTCCGCCTCAGCCTTCCAAGTAGCTGGAACTACAGGCATGCGCTACCACACCCAGCTAATTTTTTGATTTATTGTAGAGATGAGGTCTCACCAAACTGCCCAGGCGGGTCTCAAACCCGCGGGCTCAGGCAATCCACTCACCTCAGCCTCCCAAGGCATGGGATTACAGGCTGAGCCACCAAGCCCGGCAAGATTCCCTTTTTCAACTGCATGTCTATGTAAGACCAGATTTTCTTCATGTACTTCATTCAAAACAATACATTGCAACAGATGAAATACTGAAGTAGATATGAGAATTCAGCTGTCTTCTGTAAGTCAGATATTAAAGAGATTTTAAAAGTATAAAGAATGTAATTCATTTCCCTAATTAAGAACCTATAATCATTTTCTTTAAAAATAATAATGTACTTACTTATGTGTATTAAAGTTTATTTTTATCAATGTTTAATGTTAATTACTACAATAAGCATTTAAAAATTATCAGTTTTAATTTCTCATATGGTAAATATTGATAGATGTAATCTATGTAAACAAAAGCTCCTTGGGGGTCTTCAATTTTTAATAGTTTAATGGAGTTTTGTTCTTAGATCAAAACATTTCAAAATTACTGATCTAAAAGATTCTGGTGAAAAAGAGAAGTGAAACTATAAAAAATGAGTTACAATTTGAATATTCTAAATTTTTTTTTGGTCCCAATTAATTTGTCTATAAAACAGATTCATGCATGATTAAGTTACAAGTGTGGGCTCTGAAGCAAGACTGCTGAGGTTTATGTCCTGGCCCTTCCACTTAATAGTTACTGAATTTCTCTATGTCTCTGTTTCCTTACCCATGGAATGTGGGTAATAATGTCACTTACTTTCTAGTAGCATTAAGCTCATGTGGGCCTAAATATTACTGGTCGCTATGGGCTGAGAAGTACATAAATGACAACAGATCTGATAACCATAGTTTGAGTCTTCATTAAGGCTATTATTATTATTATTATTTAATTTGTATAAATTTAAGGGGTACAAGTGCAGTTTTGTTACATGACTATATCGCACATGGTGAAGTCTGAGTTTTCAGTGTAACCATCACCTGAATAGCATAAATTGTGCCCATTAAGTAATTCATTAAGAACATTATTGAGGGAGGCAGGAGGGTGAGGGGTACACAATACAACAGAAAGTATACCTGGTCCACTACCAGGGAGAGTGAGGGCCAGTTAGAAGCCCAAACTTCACCTGCATGCAACCTACTCATGTACTTAATCCTCAGTTGTACCCCACAACTCTATAATAAATAAGTAAGCTTAAAAAATTAAAACAAACAAAAGAAGAATATTATTAATGTTAACTTACTTGTTCTTCAAGCTGATGCAATTTTTCTTTCTCAATTCGCTGTATTTCAAGCCTTTCCATTTCTTCTTTTTCATATTTCAAACGGGCTTCCTCTAAAGAAAAAAAAAACTCAGTGATTAGATCACTATATTTTTAAGCCCTTAATATTATTCCAATATATTCAAGATGTAGTGGTGATGGAATATTTTATTTAAGTCACAACATTTATTATGTGGTAAAAATGAGAAAAGTGTTAGCTTTCCTTATTTCAAAAAAGTAAGATGACTCAAACTTTCTGGCCAAAAAAATAGGCCCACGATGATATTTCTCTTCTCAAAAAAGTTGATAGCAATTGAAAATTCAATAATAATGTTAACCAATAAAATATGACAGATCTATCTCGGGCAATAAAGGGGAAATAAAGTCTTTAGAAGACTTCCACAACCTTGTTACATTTACATAATCAGAAGTAATTACCTTAGTATTCTCTTGCTCTATTATAATCAAAATATTAACTATACACTGAAGAATAGGACCTTAACCCAATAAAATAAAACATGCCCTAAATAAAGATTCTAATATTGTATTCTTATCATGAGTCGCCAAAAAAAGGATTTATAACATTATACCTAAAAAAATCAACATGAAGCCTGAGGACCTGAATCTGAATCTACAGATGTTTTTAATGCTAAAAGCTATAAACACTTGGAATATTCTCTTATTTAAAAACACTTTTTGATATTTTAACTAGTAAACAATTTTATCAATGTTTAATTGATTTTTTAAAAATGAAATTGGCATTTTAAATTTGGCAAATAAAAATTATTAAACTATAAAACCTTAGGCTGTTGTGTGTATTTCCTGCTAGTGTATATTTCCTATACTTAATGAATTTGAATTTTATAATTCTTACTGCACAATCAGTACCAATGCCCCTAATTTCATCACCAAATATAAATACTTCAAGATAAAGTTGACAGAATTAGCAAATAAAAATACAGGAATTTGAATTTCAGATAAACAATGAGCGTATTTTTAGTATAGTATAGCATGGAGCAATTATCCTAAATTAGCCACTGATGATCTGAAATTCGAGTTTAACTGGGTTTCTGTATTTCACCTGGCAACCCTATTTCAAGATATATCTGAAAGTGATTGGTGTACTAACAGATTTTTCCAGGTACTCTCTAAATGGTAGGTATCTAATATAAAACAGATTAAGTTGAAAACACTGAAGAATTTTGAATAAGTATTGACTGTAGTACAGAAGAAAAATCTATTGTTAAGAAAACAGTATCACTATTTATTCTGTACCTTCCTCTTTCAGTCGCCTCTCCTCCTCCTCTTGAAGCTGCTTCAGTCGTTCAGCTTTGGTGATTTTCTTTTTCTTATTGCCAGACTTAACAAAGACCACAACAAAAAAAAGGCTATTAACAAGTACCCAAGTTACTAAAAAACAAATCCCCTCAAATAGTAATTATGAAAAACATTTTTGTTTTTATGAAACCAGTCTTTTATGCGTTCATTCAGCAAATAAGACTGTCTAGTGCAAAGCTTTGATTCATGCATTGAAGGACAAAATCTGGAAACAAACAAGAAAAATAAGCATACCAATTATTCAAAGGAAAGGGTGATAGTGCCAAGTATATGCACTTTAAATAATTCTCTCATTCCCAGTTTCCACATCTTTTAAAAAGTGCCAAAGAAAACATTAACTTGTGGTAAGGAATAAAGTAAAATATATGTAAAAAGCAATTTGAAAACTGTACATATGTAAAAATGAATAGTATCTTTATGACTAATAGGTTTATAGAGAGCATTATGTTGCAAATTTGGAGGAAGAAAAGATTACTTTCAACAGCAGGGATCAAGCAAAATGTTAATAGAACAGGTGGTATTTAACTTCATGTCCACAAGATTTTAACATTCAGGGGAAGATATTCCAAGAAGAGCAGACGCGGATGTAAGATACGGCTTTGAAAGAGCACTGTATGAGCCAACAAGTTCAGTAGGCCCTGGAAAGACTCCAAGAAGAGGTCATGATGGAAATGGGAATGGGAAAAAAGTCTAGAGCCTATGCTAGTTCGGAATTATTCTAAGAGAAATGGAAAACTCCTAAAGTTTTTGAGAAGAGCTGTGGGTATTAAGAATATAGTGTTTGAAAACTAACCTGACATTGGGAAAAAATGATTACAAAGAGGATACCACTTTGGTTACTATTAACAAGACTTAATAAACTAAAGTCTTGGCAGTGGGGATGCAAAGAAGATCCAGTAAGTATTTTATAAGCTAACAGAAAATAATGATCAAAATTGGAGTCAAGGAGAAGGAGGAGTCAGTGGAGTCTGGAAAAAGAAAAAGGCAGTCTAGAAGAATTGAATTTTAAGGAGGAATTGCTGAAAAAAAATTACATATAATAGTAGAAAATGCTGGTAGATCACTAAGGCAATTTGTAGAGCTGAGGTTTAACAAAGCAATCTTGGGGCTATAAAGCAGATTTGAGAGCAATTTTGGTGATAACGACCTCTCCTCCATTTCCATAAGGGAAAGAGAAAGAGAAGAAAAGGCACTATCTAAACTTAAGAGGAATCCACTGAAAGAGTGGTTAATCCTTGGGATATATGGACTCTTAGATGACCTTTTTTTTGGTTTACCTACTCCAGGATGCTCATAGAATCCCTTAAGGTGCCACTGGAATCTCTCATATATCGTCTCTACCAATTTTTTCCTTTTCATCAACCCCCTCCATACCCTCATCTCTTCCTTTCCCAGATTAGATTTCACAGTTCATGACTCAAATCATTATCATACATAGCTCCACCTTCTCTAGTCTCTCATTCCTCTAAAAAACTCAGTTGGCAAAAGTCCTAGGTCTAGTTAAACTCAATTTTCCATTTATTCTGTGCTAGCAGTACTAGCAGCTGAACCTTGCCAGAGAAAAATACACATAAGCTCAAATTTATAAGCACAGCTTTTAAATAGACTCTAAGATTTCACTCTCATTTCAAACCTCCAAAATCTTTTCCTTCCTACTCTCAGCTGTTAACCTTACCTCTTGTATCACTGAGAAAATAGAAACTTCCAGGAGAGAAAAATCTCCTTTATCCACCAAATCTTTGGACCAATCTGTATTTTGTCTGCCTTCCTTGCTGTCACAGTGGATGAACTATACGTATACTTTGCTTTTACACGTTTTAAGTTGGTATTTAAAACTTTTCACCGCGAGTTTAAACAGCTGCAAATGTTGCCCTTTCCAGTATATGATTCATAAAATAAAACTTTTACAGCACTTTTAAAAATATATCCATCATTATTTAAAATATATCCAATGGGATCTACATACCATAGAGATTTGATCGCCAGTGTCATCCATTAAAAATATGAACAAAATTTTCTGTAATAAAAATGGTAATCCTATTTCTCTTTGAACTCATATTTCTCTTTGAAATCATATTTCTACTTTCCTCACAGATTATTATTTTAATGTAACATACTTGAAAAACTTTTGTTTTCTTTTCGTATTTGTTCCAAAAACATGTCTGAAAATTTAAATTGAAAAAAGTTTAATGCCCTTATCGCTAAGTATTAAAATTTTTGCTTTAGATTGAGTTAATCTTATAATTATTTCAGTACACAATTGAAGAAGGCAATATATATTATAAGTTTTGATAAGTAAATATTAAACATAAAAAGTAAAGGTTTCCCGGATGTATATCTCTTGATGAGATAGGGGACATTTTCTTTTTCCCGGTTAGCACATAATCCGTGGGTAAATGTTAGCTATTACTGAATGAAACCGAGATTCAGATTGACTCTATTTTTATTTTTTATAAATATGTGGGAAATCAGGTTTATATTTAAAAGCAAATGGGAATAAGTTTGCTATAGTAACATTATGAAATTATTTTAATTCCTTCACACCATATGCCAAAAATTATATACTGATTTGCCAAAAAAAATTACTTCTAATCACTAACTTTTGTGATGATTTTTTGATAGTTTTCTTATGTATCTTAAACAATATCGTTTTATGTTTAAACTTCATATAAATTTAATTATGTTTTATGTATATATTGTGATTTGCCTCTTTTATTGTGGCAAAGTATACCTAACATAAAATGTACCATTTTAAAATTTCCAAGTGTGCAGTTCAGTGGCTTTAAGCACATTCATGATGATATACAGCCATCATAGCACCCACCTCCAGAAATTTTTTGACATCCCACACTGAAACCCTGTATACATTAAACAAAAACTCCCCATTTTTCCAGCCCCAACCCTTCAGTAATCATTCTACTTTGTCTATTTGAGTGTGATGATCTAGATAGCTCAAATAAGTGGAATAATATAATATTTCTCCTTATATGTGACTTACTTCTCTAGATATACATTATGGTTTGTAAAAATTTATTCATATTGATAGATATAGCTATTGTGGTATATTTTCACTGCTGAATAGTAACATTAATTTATGTATTCATTCTTCTATTGATAGATATTGAATTGATTCTAGTTTGTTACTATCATAAATAATGCTGCTATTAACCTTTGAATGTATGTATCCTGTTGCCCATTTGCACGGATTTTTCTACATCACAGAATAAAACTGATGGGTATGTGCATTTTAACTTTATTAAAGTTGTACTTTCCAAAGTAATTATTCAAATTTACACTCCCACAATAATTAACCAAGTCAATATTTGTTAATTTCAGTACTTTTGCTTATCTGGAAGTTTTTTTTAAAAAATGGAGACACCTTTATAATACTAAGAAAGCACACTGTCACCTATCAAACGGTAAGGTACATTAACGCATTTTAACTCAATCTAATTACATACATTTAATTTTGTATACTATACCACCTCAGCCTTCTTGAGATAAACTGAACTGTGTCATAACTTATTACCACTTAACACTTCCAGATTAAGTCTGCTAATATTTCATCTAGGATTTTTGTATTTATGTTCGTGAATAAGCTTTAGTTTTCCTTTTCATACTATCTTCAGGTTATCTAAGTAACTCAAAATAAATTAAAAAGTGTTCCTTCTTTTTACATGCTCTGGAAGAATTTGCATAAATATGAAATTGTTTATTTACTTCTGAATGAAGAACTAGCTAATGAAAACTTGTGGATCTAGAATTTTTGGGGGGAAGATGTATAACCACTGATTTAATTTCTTAAATGATTACAGGACTATTCAGATTTTCTACTTATAAATACAGTTTATTTTTTTTCTGGCTATTTGTCTAGTTTATGTAAGTTGTCTAATTTACTGGCATATAAAGTTATTCAAAATATTTAATATCATTTATTATTAAAGTCACAGCTCCCTTTTCACTCCTATTATTTATGCCTTTTGTTCTTCTTGACACACCTCACCAGACAATTGTTGATGTTATCAATTTTTTCAAAGAAACCAACTGTGGATTGTTCATTTATGTAACTGGTTTAATAAATATTGAGAGTCTAATATATGCTAGTTATTTGAGATATACGAGTAAACAAAAACCCTTACCTTATAAGCTTACATTCAAATGGAAAGAGAAAGGCAAACACAAGAAACAAAAATTTAGAATAAATTATAAAATATTTTAAAGGGAGATAAAGTATATGCAGGAAAGTTGGAGACTCCAAATTGCTAGCCAGTCATGGAAGGGATGAATCACAACTGTAGATAGAGTGGTTAAGGTGTGCCTCGTGTAGAAGTTGACATTTGCGTGAAGACTTGCAAGATATGACGTTACTGATCCACTCTCTTACATGTTTTCTATTAATGCCTGTATTTGTCCTTATTGTTTGTTTCCTTCTCCTTACTTTGAGTTTTATTATTTTGCTTCTTGAGAAGGATGATCTAGTTCATTAATGCTCAGTCTTTCTTCTCCTTCTAATAATAGTACCTAGGGGAGCAAATTTCCCTCTAAACATTTCTTTAGATATAACCCACACATTTTAAAATTTTCCTTAACATTGAGTTAAAAATATTTTTAAATTTCCATTATATTACCTCATGATTCACTTTAGAATTCTTTAAAAATTACAAACATATTGTATCTTTCTGTGTATAAGTGATTTGACTTTTAGCTTCAATACAATATTCATTATAATATATTATCTGAATTGTTTCCATTGAACTTTGAGAATAGTTTTCTATCATAGTTTATGAGCGTGGGAGTCAAAAAACCATGGAATTATTTTTGGAGGGCAGGCTTTTTGCAGTACAGTCTTCCCCCACTAGGTAAGTGTTCTAGGAACCCATTAGCACCAGTGTACCAGCTAGCGTTGTTGTGAGAGGCTGCATTTGGCCTCAGTTTTTTAAATTTTTTAATTTTTTAGATCCTTTCAACATGTTTGCCAATTTCATGGTGGGTGACTTATGAGTGCACCTGCCCACACTGCGTTGAGTGTTGAGCAGTATTTGACCAAAAAATGGCATGATCCCTGTGCCCCACCGTCCCTATTCACCCGATCTCCCCCAGCAACTTTTTTTTTTTTTTTTTGCTTCCCCAGACGAAAAAAGTCCTTAAAGGGAAACATTTTGCCAAAGTGGAAGAGGTGAAACAAAAAACGGCAGAAGTACTAAAAGGCATCAAATTGACATGCTCAAAATCTTTTGAGCAATGGAAAAAGTGTCTTGATAAATGTACTGCAGCAAATGGAGAGTACTTTGAAGATGACTAATGTTTAAACCTGTAAGAATAAACACACAATTTTTTTTAATCGCTAAATTCTGGGGCTTTTTAGGGGTTCCTTCTTGTATTGTCAATTTTGGGAAAATAGTGTGTGTGCTTCTCTAGTTGTTGGGTGCAGTGTTCTAAAGATGTCTAATTCACTAGATTTGTTCCTCATGCTGTTCCAATCTTCTAAATTTTTACCAATTATTTTATGCTTTGTCTATCAATTATCAAAAGAGGAAATCTTTCACTATTACTGTGGACTTATTTTTCCTTGTAGTTGTCTAAATGTGTGCATTGTATTTTTCAAGGCTTTGTAATTAGGTATACACAAATTTAAAATTATATTTCCTTGGCTAATCAAATCTTTATTATCATGAAATAACCCTCTTTATGTCTAGGTGTGTTTTTTGCTTTAAAGTCTGTTGTGTCTAATATTAATACAGCTATACAGCTTTTGTTTTTCTAATATTTGCATAGTATGACTTTTTCCATCACTTTACTTTTAACTTTTCCGTATCTTTTTTTTTTTTTTTGAGTTGGAGTCTCACTCTGTCGCCCAGACTGGAGTGCAGTGGCATGCTCCCAGCCACCGCAGCCTCAACCTGCTGGGCTCAGGGAATCACCTCACCTTAGCCTTCCAAGTAGCCGGAACTACAAGCGTGTGCTGCCTCGCCCACCTAATTTTTTATTTATTGTAGAGACGAGGCCTCACCAAGTTGCCTAGGCAGGTCTCAAACCCGTGGGCTCAGGCAATCCACTCACCTCGGCCTCCCAAAGTGCTGGGATTAGAGGCTGACCCACTGAACCAGGCCAACTTTCCCATATCTTTATTCTCTAGATGGATGTTTGTAAAAAGATTATTGTTGGATTTTATTTTTATCCAATCTGACAAACTTTCTCTTGTAATAAGAGTAATATGTCTGTTTATATTCATGTACTTATTGATGTATATGTGGACATAAATAAGCTATCTTATTTTGGGGTGTTATCCTGTTTTCTCTTTGTATTCTTTCTTGATATCATTTCAATTGATTATTTTTGTTATTGCACTATTTTCTCTCCACTATTCAACAGTTCCACTGTTTCTATAATGTTAGTGGTTACTCTAGAAAGTCAATAAATATACCTACTATATCAATACCTTTATCTTCCTACCCATCAGTACAAGGACTACAGAACATCTTAACTCAATTTATCCCTCCCCAATTAAATTACGCATTATTGTTGTCATGCATCTTTTAAATAATAGTTTTATTGAGATATAATTCACATACCATACAATTCACCCATTTAAAGCATATAATTCATTGACTTTCAGTATAGATTGTGTGCAAACATCATCACAATCAATTTTAGAATATTCTCATCACTTCAAAAAAGAAATCATATACCCATTAGCAGTTACTCTCCATTTTTTCCCAACCCCCTGTTCTTGGAAACCATTAAGGTACTTTCTGTCTTTATAGATTTACCTATTCTAGACATTTCATGTAACTAGAATCATGCACTCTTTTGTGACTGACTTCTTCCATGTAGCATGTTTTCTAGACTCATCTATGCTGTATTATGCATCAATACTTCCTTTTTATGGTCAAACAATATACCATCTTATATACCACATTTTTTTCTTTTTTGAGTTGGAGTCTCACTCTGTCACCCAGGCTGGAGTGCAATGGCACGCTCACAGTCACTGCAGCCTCGACCTGCTTGGCTCAGAAGATCCTTCTGCCTCAGCCTTCCAAGTAGCTGGAATTACAGGCACACACCACCACACCCAGCTAATTTTTTAATTTATTGTAGAGACGAAGTCTCACCAAGTTGCCCAGGCTGGTCTCAAGCCTCTAGGCTCAGGCAATCCTCTTATCTCAGCCTCCCAAAGTGCTGGCATTACAAGCTGAGCCACTGTGCCAGGTCTACATACATTTTTAATCCATTAATCAGTTGACAAACATCTGGGTTGTTTGCTGTCATCTATCTTAATTGTTTTTAAAACCCACATGTTATTATGATTATTGTTTTATACCTCATATATGTAATCTGTTTTGCAGGTGGCAAACTCAGTTATGAAAGAATGTTCTTAATTCACCTTTAGTTTTGAAAACTTTTAGCTGATACAGAATTCCAAGTTGCCATTTTTTTTTCCCGGTACACTGAAGACATCATTCCACTGTCTTTGGCTTTCATTGTTGTTGTTGAAACCAAGGCTCAACTTTTGTCCAGTTCTACAAATGCCCTCACGATAAAAAGTTTTAGTGTTTCCATTACCTCTTTGATTTATGTGTTCAGTTAGTTTTCTCCTGATAATTTCTTACTCTTAAATGCTCTTAAGATGATAATTTTGATCTATATGTGCACATCTAATGTACATATCATAGTCAGCATTATTTACTGTTTTTGGCAGAAAAGGTGGTTCCCAAAATCTTAAGCCCAATGTTAGTGGAAAGATAAAAATCATATTTTTGATAATTTTTTTATCCTATTATTTTCATCAGTTACAGATTTAGATCATTCAAAATATAAAAAATGTCTACCATTTACCTAATGGGCAAAGCCATCTTCAGACTTAAACTAATCGGCCATACCAGATTTATTTTCTAACAAGGGCAGTCTGAGTTCATTTTTTTTTTTTGCACAAATAAATATGTTAATATACATTCTTGTGGCAACCTATATCATTTCTGATTGTGAACCAGGTATAAGTTGATTTAATTTCCTCATACATTGTTTTATAAAGATGCAATTTTAATATCCTGAATTTAACACCATTTGTATTTTAGTATCAACAATGAATGTTCCATAGAAACCAAAGCCTATTTGGCAGTCAAAGCCTGTTTGTGTTCCTAAATGAAAGCAGATTTTTTTCTTTTTTCTTTTTGAAGTGACAGTGTCTAACTGTTGCCTAGGCTAGGGTTCAGTGGTGATATCATACCTCACTACAGCCTTGAACTCCTGGGCTCAGTCAATCCTCCTGCCTCAGCTTCCCAAGTAGCTGGGGCTATAAGCACACACCACCAGGTCCAGACAATTTTTAATTTTATTTTGTAGAGATAGGGTTTGCTATGTTGCCCAGGCTGGTCTCGAACTCCTAGCCTCAAGTGATCCTCCCAGCTTGGCCTCCTAAAGCTCTAGGATTACAAGGTGTGAGCTACCACACCTGGCTAAAAATAGAATTTCAAGTACAGATATGGGCAATAAGTCCTCCCCTTTTACCCATTCATTATAGTTCCATGCCCTGAGGTGGCTGGGCACCATTTTCATCCAATTCAAATACAATCAATTCAAATAAAAGTATTCAAAGTTTTGTAATATCTCTTCACAGTTGAAGAGATATTTGAATATCAAATTTTTATTAATAATGCCATTTTCTTCACTAGAAAAAAAGTCACAGATTATTAACTGTGAATGACTGGAATCATCTATGTATTCATCAATCTGTAAGGCAATTCTTCCCACAATCTAATCAACATCTTCTGTTATTTTGTGTATTCTATGCAGTACAGTGGTTTCTAAAAGACAACTTCAAGATCTGTATTAAAATAGCATATTCATTTACATTTTTTACTGATACCCACATCTTTCTTTAAAAAAATTAATTATATTATCTTTGTAGTCTGGATGTTTTATCAATAAATTACACATTGTGAGAGTCGTTTTATGCCACTGTTTGATAATAGTTTCACGGGCAACATCACGAAACAAAAGTTATCACCACTCCTACCACTCCACACTACAATATACTTGAATTCAAAATATCTCAATCCTTCTAATGTCACATTTCACCACTTACAGAAAGACACATACGACAGACAAAAACAAGAAGTCCTTGATTAAAGAAAGCTTTGCCAACACAAATGTCTAGCATTGTCTGATGGTTTATACCTCAGGCCCCAGCAAGATTTGGAGTGGATTAGAGTTAAGCTTTTTTTTTGGTTTGTGTTTCTCTTTTTTTTCTGAGTTGGAATCTCACTCTGTCACCCAGGCTGGAGTGCAGTGGCACACTCACGGCCAACCCAGCATCGACCTGCTGGGCTCTGGCGATCCTTCCGCCTCAGCCTTCCAAGTAGCCAGAACTACAGGTGTGCACTACCACACCCGGCTAATTTTCGATTTATTGTAGAGATGAGGTCTCACCAAGTTGCCCGGGCTAGAAGCTTTTGTTTTATAAAAAAGAAAGGTGATTATGACAGGGGAAGATGTAATGGTAAAAAGGCAAGAGTTTATAACAGCAGATTTTCTTAGGAAAAGGTAAATATGAAAGTCAATGATCTAAAAATGGATTCCCATAAAACTGTCTGTGCCCTTGTATCCTTAAGAAAATCTCTGTATACCCTCCTGAGGGTACTCTACTTCCAGAAGTAGGTTTACCCCAGTTTGAAGACGTGTAGTCCAGACTGCTGCAACAGCTTCCTAAAAGGTCCTCCCACTTGACACTTGCATCCCTACAGTGAATTTTCCACATGACAAACTGACTCTTTAATAAATCAGATCATGTCACTCTTCTGCTTACAACTTTCCCAGGCTGCCCATCACACTCACAATAAAAATCCAAACACTTCACCATGACCTACTTAGCCATGAACTAAAAACTGGTTCCTGCTTAACCAATCTCCTTACCATGTTTTATCTTTCACTTTCTCATTCCACTTACTCTATTCCAACCACACTGGCATCAGCACAGAGGTCTTTCCAAACTATGAGTCTTTGTAATAGCTGCTTCTCCTGCTTAGAATACTTGTCCTATCAGGTAATTGTTGGCTTATTCCCTTGCTTCATCTGGGACTCTCCTCGAATTTTACATCCTTAATCATTCTATACGAAATAGCATTATCATTTTCCCTACTCCACATTTTTCACTGATATCTTACTTGGTTTCCATGTATTAAAAGTAATCTGAAATAGTATTATTTATTTCCCCACCCTTGAATAGAATGTAAGCTTCATGAGGGCAGGGACTTTGTCTTGCCGCTGCTCACTTAATGCTTTGAACTTGTTAAATCAAAGAAATAAATTTTCTTCCATGTTTGCAAAGACTTATATAAGGATCTTCATTTCTACCTTGTTTGTGGTTACAAAAAATAGGGACAACATAAAAATCATAATGCATACTTTTTTTTTTTTTTTTTTTTTGAGTTGGAGTCTCACTCAGTCGTCCAGACGAGTGCAGTGGCCACTCCCGGCCACCGCAGCCTCGCCTGCTGGGCTCCGGCGATCCTTCCGCCTCAGCCTTTCGAGCAGCTGGAATTACAGGCATGCGCTACCACGCCTGGCTGATTTTTTGATTTATTGTAGAGATGAGGTCTCGCTACCCAGGCAGGTCTCGAACCTGCGGGCTTAGGCAATCCACTCACCTCAGCCTCCCAAAGGCGCGGGATTACAGGGTGAGCCACTGAGCCCGGCTATAGTGGCATACTTTCAATGGGATATGATGTAATTATGAAAAGGAGTGAGGTAATCTCACTGTGCCAAACCAAAAAGGTCCCCAAGATATACGTATTACAATAAAACTAAGATGTTATCAGATATAAGATGTACCTTTAATTTATTACTAACCAAAAAGAAAACAACGTCCAAGATAGGAGTCTAAAAGTGACATATGAATAAAGCTAGAGATAGATAAAGACAAATGAATCCACAACACAGAAATGCACAGCCAAAAAAATTTGCAACTCTCAACCCTGACACTGGGTAGAAGGAAGAAAAAAAATTCCCTAAGAATTTAAACCACACACCGGGGGCAGTGGCTCAAGCCTTAATCTCAGCAATTTGGAAGGCTGTGATGAGAGGATTGCCTGAGCTCAGGGGTTCGAGACCAGCCTGAGCAACTTGGTGAGACCTCGCCTCTACAATACATCAAAAAATAATCTGGTCATGGTAGCATATGCCTGTAGTTCCAGCTACTTGGAAGGCTGAGACAGAAGGATCACCTGAGTCCAGCAGGTCGAGGCTGTGGCAGCCGTGAGCGTGCCACTATACTCCAGCCTGGGAAACAGAGTGAGACTCCGAGTCAAAAAAAAAAAGAATTTAAACCACAAGCCAGTTTACATGATTTGCAGTTCGACTCATACCATTAGTGTGGTCCAAAACCCTTAAGCAAGACTTTAGTATTATTGAGTTGGTAATAAGCCTAAGTGACTGACAAGCAAACATCCCCCGTGGAAAAAATGGATGCCAATTCAGGACTCCAATATTTTCGTATACTATCTGTTATAAGACACACCCCAATTTCAGTAATGTTAAAATGCAAAAAGAGGAGTATTCCAGAATTAATAACATAAAATATTATTAAGTGAAAAGCAGAAAGTACAGAATGCTCCCACAAGTGGGAAAGAAAGGGATTGTATACTCCTTAATGTTTAGAAAATGTATGAAAAGATATACAGTGGTTCTTCCAGGAAGACAGATCATTTGTCCTAGGTGGAAGAAAATTTTCAAGTTTTTTAATGCTATTTTAACTTTGTACTCTGTGTGTTTATTATTTTTCCCTTAAAAAACTTTAAAAAGTCTGAAAGAATAATATATATTTTTCAATGTTTTCCAAACTACACTGTAAATTCCCTTTATAGACTTAACTCATCCCCAAACTGCAGTCTTTAAAAATGAAATAATTAAAAAGCGATTTCTTCCTTGGGTTTAGTTTCAAATTTCATAGGAAGAATCTCACCATTTTCTCAGAGAAACAATGCCATACACACAATAATCCAGAAGCATTGATTTAGCACCCATGCATTCATGAAGAAGCACCAAAGTTACTTAGGACAATGAGTTTTCAGATTTAAAATGATGCCTCTAAGATTTCACAGTCTAAAACAGAAAATGAAAGTTCACACAAGCCAATGAGTGACTGCAGACACAAAGGGCCCTCCAGAATGCTTTCCCTTCAGAATGTTTCCAAAGTCTTCATAAGTTTTGTTCAGTTATATCCACAGTCCCTAAGAGAGTATCAGGTTGGTAATGAGTCCAAGAGACTGACAGAAGCAAACACAGAAGGCACTCAACAGTATTTCTTGAAATATTTAATTGTATAAATACTGAATATACATTTATATAAACATTTTTTTAAACAGTCAAGAGCCCAAGTGTTTTTAAAGGGTGGTAGATTAAATGAGGTTTCACATATCCACTCAACAAATATTGACTGAATTTCTACTATGTGCTAAACATTATGGACATAAAAATAAGTACAACATGCTCCTGGCCCTGAACAGCTCACAGTTATAAACAAATAATTACCAAAAAATGATACAAGGGCTATAATTGAGGTACGTACAAATGCGTGTGCTATAAGAACACAGAGTATAATGATTCTTCAATAGAGCATGATGTGAAAATTTATAGAGAAGTGAACTTTGGGCTATGCCTTAAAGCAGGCATTCAAGACCCAAATCCCATTGGGATCAGAAAGATAAAGTATCTATTGGTCATGGTCAGAACTATGGAAAACTGAAGATTTTGTGCATTCCTAAAAGGGGTAGCAGTTATTCAACCCAGTCAATTGTTGCCTTACAAGACTGTGTAGGCTCAGTGTTATCTGGTTCCCAATTCAAGAATAGATGGAAATCAGATTTTTGTGCAAAAACTGGTGACTGATTTAAAAACAAAAACAAAAACTTTTTAGGTGAAACCAAATATACAAGCAGGAAATCTGTCCTGCCAATCAAGAGATTATGATCTTTGACTTAAAGTATAAATCTACAAAGAAGAGAGAAAAGGGTATTACAGACATATAGAACTATATATCCCTTATTGTACTCAAATTTCTAAATGGTACAAGAAATACATGTATGTGTTACCATGCAACCCATAAATAGTCATATTACCTTATGGTTTATTTTTGTCACATCAAGTTTTATAACTAAATTTTTTTTGTATATGTGGAGTGAAGAAAAGGCTTTCTAATCCAACATCTTTTAGAAAAGTAACAAAAGGCCTCAAGTCTAGATACAAACAAAAATTAAAGGCTATTTGAAAACCTTTTTGTGAGGCTAGAAAAGTCTTTTTGTCAAATTTGAAATGTTTTCATAAAGGATTATTCCATGATTTAAACAGCATTGATATCCAAAAAGTAAATTTAGTAAACTCCATAAACAAAATAAACTAACTAGAAAAATATTTTGCAATTCCGAAAAATTCTATTCATACAATGTAAGAACTTATACAATGATCTATTTTTAAAAAAATTCTACATACCTTTTTTGCCTTGGGAGCCTGAAAAGTTGGGAAAGAAAAGAATTGATAAATATTAAAAGGAATTCAGATACTTTTAACGAAAGGATCTGTAAGGATTTATAAGGATTATAAATAAGATATTAAAATTAGGAGAAGATGTTAGGTTAAGGGCATAGGAGAAGCCTCTGTACCATCTTTGCAACTTTTCTACAAATCTAAAATTATTCCCCAATAAAAAGCTTTGTAAGCCGGGCTTGGTGGCTCAGCCTATAATCCCATGACTTTGGAAGGCTGAGGTGAGTGGATTGCCTGAGCCCATGGGTTTCGAGACCCGCCTGGGCAACTTGGCGAGACCTCATCTCTACAATAAATCAAAGTGAGCCAGGCGTGGTAGCGCATGCCTGTAGTTCCAGCTACTTGGAAGGCTGAGGTGGAAGGATCGCCGGAGCCCAGCAGGTCGAGGCTGCGGTGGCAGGGAGCGGCCACTGCACTCCAGTCTGGGTGACAGAGTGAGACTCCAACTCAAAAAAAAAAAAAAAAAAAGCTTTTCAAAAAGTGTAGGAAAAACTAAGTTCACCTACTGACAATTTTTAATATGTAGATTTTACACTATTTCCTAGGGCAATCAATGATTTATGTTTAGTGAAATACCGTCACCAAACAGAGTACCAGTCAAGAAGGTACTGGTATAAAGGGTTCCAAAGAACAATAAATCATTGACTAATTATTGGTACTAATGCCATATTTTCAAGTATGGGAATGAGCTCATATTATAAAGAAATAACTTTTCTGTAAAATTACATTGATGATTTTTTAAATTATATATTTTTTAGAGATAGGGTCTCGTGATGCTGCCCAGGCTGATCTCGAACTCCTGGCCTCAAGCAATCCTCCTTCCTCCATCACCCAAAGTGCTGGGATTACAGGTGTGAGCCACTGAGCCCAGCCCATGACTGAATATTTTTATAGAAAAGAAACTAGTTACTTAAGGCAGGCAAAACTATGACAAAATGAAGATTTTATTCACTAATGAGTTTTAAGTAGATCTATTCTTTTCTGGAAATTATTTTAGAAAGCACAGGATTTCAATAAAGATTCACAATTACAAGTATTTTTTAGTAACACTACTTATAATTTCCTAATTAATCCAATGTGTCCAGCAGATTTCTGGTAAGAAATCTGTAGATCATACACTGGAAATACTAGTTTAACCCAAAAGATTATCACTGTAGGGGTGGGGGTGAAAAAAATGATTATCACTGTATGAAATATGAATGCTAAGATTAACATATATCAGTAGATTACATCTTCTTGAAGAATGCCTATATTTCACTAATTCATTCAGCAGATAATGATTTACACAAAAGGCACTCTGAGGTGCTGAAGATGATATGAATAGGAATAACAGAGACTCTGCTCCATACAAGTTTTATAAATAGGTTGTATTCTTATCATATCTGCTATCAATTAATAGTGTACTTCCATCTGGAAATAAGTACTAAACAGAAGAACATGCAAATAGTATTGCCCCTGTTTTCAAGTAGCCATGTTTTAAAGATTGGTAAATTAGCACCTTTCACTAGAGCTTTTAATACGAACTGGGTTTAGGGTAAGTATGTATCCCCTTCCTCCTACAAATCATATGAGCCATTATGTAGTGAAGTAGTTCTTCAAAGTCCAGAGGGCATTAGGATCATCCTGGAAGCTTCTTAGAAATGCATATTCCTGGACTAAAAGCATAAACACGCACTTTCCTTCCCACATTGTGATTCAGCAGATGTTATGGGTTGAATTGTGTCCTTCCAAAATCCATATGCTGAAGTCCTAACTCCCAGTACTTCAGAATATGACCTAACAGAAGATAGGGTCATTGCTTATTTAATTAGTTAAATTAAGACGAAGCCACACTGAAACAGGGGGGGGCCTCTAATCCAATATGACTGGTGTCCTCATTAAAAAAAAAAAAGAAAGAAAGAAAAGAAAACTGGGACATAGATACTCACAGAGGGATAATGCCATACGAAGAATGAAGTTATGCTGCTACAAACCAAGTGAACTTTCAGAAGCTAGGAAAGAGGTCTGAACAGATCCCTCCCTAGGACCTTCAGAGTCCTTCATGCCCCTGCTGACACTTTGATCTTGGACATTTAGTCTCCAGAAATGTGGGCCAATAAATTTCTGTTGTTTAAGTCAATCAGTTTGTAGCATTTCCTTACTTGACAGCCCTAGGAAACTAATGGGGTAGATTTGGAGTTGAGTGGTTTCCTGAAATCTGTATTTTTTAAACAAGTACTCCAGGTGCATTAGAAGTAAATGCTCCATAGACCACACTTTAAGAAATATTGCAAAAAAGATCTAAGAAGAAATTTAAGTATCCACTAGAAAGTAACAAATAGGTGATTATTGTTCCCCATATTTATTAGTAGTTTTAAGTTGGCTTAAGGTCTACTGGCATCCTACCAGGAAAGCTCTCCATTTCCTTTTCTTGTCTCCCCACAACTTCATCATTTCCAACTTATGTTACCCCATTTTAGATACTTAAATTGTGACAATTATAAAGCTGTATTGTTATTAATTTGTTTAATCTGTATCCCCTAGCAGGGTTGTCATATTCATCTTTGTATCTTTGGCTTCTAGCCCAGTGCCAAATACAAAGAGTTCGCTCCATATTCTCCCTTAATTAATGAATTAAATAATTAACTAAGTAATTACATTCTCCACTTCCTGATTTTAATTATAGAAGATGTCTTGATGAAAACCACATTTTACAAAATGAGAACAGAGATGATCTCATAGCTACATGTTGGCCTTTCTCCTTGGTGAAGATACAGCAGTTGAAGAGCGCAGAAAAACAAAACGAGAAGCTTTATAATATTTAATTAATGCAGAGTGAGGACCTTGAATAACAAAACAATTCATAAAATAACTTTTCAAAGCAGAGTAAACTACACCAGCTTTTAATTAACTACTGAGGAGGTGTGAAAGCATTTCCGCCAAGTTTCAATAAGAGTAATTTAGTGAGAACCTCTATCATTACTGGAAATTGCTGGGTTGGAACCAATTTTTAAACTTAGCACCATGCGAGATTAGGATACCAAGTGACTGCTCTGGCCATCTCCCGTATGTAGAAACTGGTTTGGGCCTCCCACTGGTCCCGCGGATCCAGGACAGGAAGGCCACT
The DNA here is from genome assembly GCA_027257055.1 of Cephalopachus bancanus. Lineage (NCBI taxonomy): Eukaryota > Metazoa > Chordata > Mammalia > Primates > Tarsiidae > Cephalopachus > Cephalopachus bancanus. The sequence continues at coordinate 5,797,856 of JAPVLO010000009.1, read as the reverse complement.
GGTCAGGAGAAGGCCGACCCTCCGCGGGGTATGAGTTCTTTCCTGAACCGACCCGCTCCCCTTCAAAATGTGACGGGCTTATTACATCATTTAACAACGGTGAAGTAGAATCAATGCTCGCACCTTCGCCTGTCTCCCTCACTTTCCTAACTCACCATGAAGAGGCCAGCACGACTTCTGGGCTCAGCAAAGTCCGAGCTCAGTTGTGCGGAGAAACGCTCCGGGTTGTCAGGACGACAGGCCCCGCCCACTAGCGCTCCGAGAACAGTGCGCAGGCGCATCCAACCAGGAGCCGGAGAGCGCTTCCGGACGGCGCCCCGCCCCCTTCACTGACAGGTTGCCCCACCCCCCACCCCGCCCAGCCTCGCGGTTGACGGACCCAGGCATCAAAGCGGCTGGAGACGCTTACGGCTACGGCGTGCCGGAAAGTGCGTGAGTGCAAGCGCCGCAGCGTCATATTCTGATTTCCAGAACCCAGAGTCTGGAGGCGGTGAGGTATGCTCTGGGCTAGGGCCACTGCGTGTGGCCAGGGGGTCGTGAGAGACTTTTACCGTTGACTGTCTCTCCCTGCCTGCCGTCCTAGAGGGTGTCGGGGCGAACCTCCGTAAGAGTTTGAGAAGGAAGGGAGCCAGCGTGCGGCGGGATCAGGCACCTGACTCCCGGGAGGGCGGCCTGGGCCACCACGGGGTGGGCTGGCCGCGGGTCAGGGCTCCTTGGGCAGTTTGGAGAGGTAAATACGTTGGCTTCAAGAGGGTGGGCTATTTTAGGATGAACGACCTTCGGATTCCTCTCTGTTCATTCTGTTTGACTCTGGGCAGCGTGGATGCCCTTGCTCCCAAGAGCGCCCCAAACAAGAGTCGGAAAAGGTTTGAAGCAGTTCCTGGGATAGGTATTCCTTACACTTGGAGATCTCTGAGGTACGGAAGCTTCACTAAGTTGTTTGCCCGAGGTCACAGACTAACTGTACTAACCCGGAGCATGACCTTTGGAATATCAGGGTCCTCCCCACGCGAAGAAACACTGGCACCTTAGAGCAACAGCATAACTAGAAGAATCTAAGTGACGCTGTTCTTCTAAAGCCTAGCTGAATTCTCTATGATTTTAGGACCCAACCCACTCCCTGTTTTAGCATGTCAAGACCTGAGGTACTTAAAAATGACTGGTACCAGCCGGGCTCGGTGGCTCAGCCTGTTATCCCGCGCCTTTGGGAGGCTGAGGTGAGTGGATTGCCTGAGCCCGTGGGTTCGAGACCCGCCTGGGCAGCGAGACCTCATCTCTACGATAAATCAAAAAAATGAGCCGGGCGTGGTAGTGCGCGCCTGTAATTCCGGCTACTGGGAAGGCTGAGGCGGAAGGATCGCCGGAGCCCAACAGGTCGAGGCTGCGGTGGCCGGAAGCGGCCACTGCACTCCAGTCTGGGCGACCGAGTGAGACTCCAACTCAAAAAAAAAAAAAAAAAATGACTGGTACCACTTCTCATCTCTGAATTCTAATAATAATGTCCTCTCTCTTCCCGCAGCATTGACTAAGTGTATTATTCATAAATAAGTAGTAGGTCTAAGCAAAGTCTTTGTGGGTTAAAATGTGATCCCCATGGAAACAGAAATCCAGGTTATGCAATAGTTAGAACATCTCACCTCCAGATCCTGCTAGTATGAGAAGAATATCTTAATGTTGACTTTGTACAGAGTTCTAATTCAGTTTATTATAGCTATTTGATATAGAAGTAAGCTTTCATTTTGATTTTTTTCAAGAAAATTGCCAGTGTTTCATGATAAAAAGCCTCAGGAAGTTTAAGCTAGAATTGATGAGGGTAAGGAGGTGTTATGGTAATCCCAAATTACCTTAAAGTGGTGTGCTTTTAGAGGAGAGGATGTACTGACACTCTCACTCTATCACCCTCCCTCCCAGGAAGGAGTTGTTGTTATGGATGTGTTAAGTTCTGAGACACTGGGCTGTGTTCTAGGGGTCACGCCAGTGACTTTCGTTCTCCTTTAGTACTTGTACAAGTTGCTTAAGTAGTAAGAAGGTCTGTTTCCTATTCTCTCTTCTTTACCTTCAGCCAGGCATAGTACCTACCCTTTCTGAACATACATAACTACCTCCTTTCAACTTGGATAATCTGGCTTCTAGGCCTATACCAAGCTGTATGCCAGCCTTTAGGGTCAAAATCTCTTGCCACCTACCTGTTTGAGTATATGTATATCTTTTGGTGCTGGCAAGTGTATTGGAATAATCTTTGAAATTTTCTAGGCTTAACTAGCTTGGGAAATGTGCCTCACTTGTTTCAATCGAGTGTACTAGAGCCCAGTGACAACAATGTACTGCCTTTCTTTACCAATTTTCCTTCCGTTTTTATTGTCATCTGAACTTCGTGGGGAGGAATGATTAACAAAAACTTTGGGCACTGTATTCCATTTTGCGTTGCTATAAAGAAATACCTGAGGCTGGGTAAATTATAAAGAAAAAACGTTTTACTCATACTCTGATGGTGCTGGCATCTGCTTCTGGTGAGGTCTCAGGAAACCTACTCATGGTGCAAGGCAAGGGGGGCTGGCATATCATGAGAGCAGAAGTGCAATCGAGAGCAAGGGAGGGGCCCGGCTCTGAAACAACCAGCTGATACTAATAGAGCAAGAACTCGTTTATTACTGCAAGAACAGCACCGCTCCATTCATGAAGGATCTGCCTCCCTTTTCCCAATCACCTTCCACTGGGCCCCATCCCCGACACTGGGCATTACCTTTCAACGTGAGATTTGGAGGGGACAACCAACTAAACCATATCAGGCACCCTAACCTCTCATAAAATGACAGTTCTCTGTTAGCCCAAGACTGGAGCTGGTTAAGTCTTCACTCCTTAACCTAGAATCATTGTAAAAGCTATTGATGGGGACTCTCACTCACCCCCCCCACACACACACATCCAAGTCCTCGGAATAATAGGGGATTTCTCTTAGCCCTTAACTTGTTTGGCTCTTAAAATAGTAACCTCTATGACTTCAGGAGCAGCTTCAAGTCCCCGCTGCACTCAAACTGTTCATTCACTAAATTGTGAACCCAAGGAGACCTATTTCTCCCAGGGGCTAAAATAAACCTAAAGGCCAACTGTATAATAATAAAGACAAACTATGCTAACCCATATAAATTAACAAAGAACTGGACACATTTACCTAACTACACTAGCTAAATTTTTGCTAGGAAATCTGTTATTTAAAAGGGCAACTTAAGCCAGTTCCCTAAAAGCTTTCACAAATTACAAATTATTAAGTTAAAGCTGTTTTTTAATGGGAATTAAATAGGATGAAATTTACAATTTGAAATATCTATGTAGATTTAATTTTGAATTATCTGAAAGGCATGGGGTTAAGAGTCATTTTCCAATAAGATTAAATCACAGTGAAAATGGTTCTTTGCCCAAATATTTTTTAAATAGTTCTTTGCACTAAGAATATTTCATCTCATTTCACTCTCTTCCAAAACTCTACTAAATCTTCAGTAAAGGGATGTAAAAAATAAATGGGGAAAATGGGAGAAAAGATGGCAGCTAAAAAAACTTTAGAAGATGGAAAACAGATTAATAAATGTGACTTAGCACACCAGAAAAGTTCCAGTTTACACTCTCAAAAGGATCTGGAACAGGGACCCTAGAATTGAAAATGAAGTAAATTAAAGAGGACTACATGAAAGCTATTTGAGAAAGACTTCTAAGTGTACCAATGATTCCTACAGAAGACTGGAGGTTTATTTCCGGAAAAAAATAATACTAGTTCCTGAGTTAGGGGATCTTCAAGCAAACTAAAGTACATGAGAAGCACACTGAAAACAGGGATTAAATGAATTTAGGTATACACAATACTGAATATGGTAGGCCCCCATTCCTTCTTCACTTTTAATAGGCAAATCCTTAGCAGATGGGCAGACTCTGCTCTGGGTAATTGGCCAGCCCAAGAGAAGCAATCTAAGCTACTGACATCAGAGGTTCCCCAATAAAGGGCCCACTCAGAGTACCGTAAGTGAAGGTGAAGCTCAAAGACTGTGAGCTTTACCAGTGTATACAGATCTGAAAAGCTTTTTCCACTCATAAGAGTGGAAAGAAAAGGATTACCAGATTTTGGAAGAAAGAAAGCTCAGAAGTGACAGAGACTAAAGCAAGCAGGAAAAGTGGAGGTTTTTTTGTTCCTAAATTGTATGCTTCTTATGAGAATAGCTTATAAACTAGTAAATAGGATAATTTTACAAGTATTACATGGAAGTAATTTTGGTTTTTATGTGTTTTTTTTTTTCCTACAAGAGGAGCCAGAAAAGCAGATTTATGATCACTAGCAAGAAGAGTTCTTTGCTTAGCTGTTTTACCAGCAGCAGGTGCCTTACAGTTTTTTAAAAGTTATTTAAAATAAGTGCTTATACCCAGGGCTCTCTCCCCACCCAGAAAGGCACATCCCAATTTTTGTGCAACCATTGACTGTGGGCAGGTTTGACCACCAGTCCTACCTACTAATTGGCAGCTTTGTGATTTAGCTAGATCTCTACTTGCACGTGTATCTCGGTGTCTTCTACCCCTGCTCTTAGACTTTTATTAACATTTCTATTATTTGTTTTACTGAAGTAGAATTGATATACAATATACTATACCTATTTAAAGTGTACTTTGATAAATTTGACATGTACATACACCTATGAAGCCATCACTACAATCAAGATAATAAACATATCCATCATCCCCAAAGCTTATCTCTTATTTTTTTCTTTTTGGTCTCCAGTCCCTATTCCCAGGCTACTGTTATTTTCGAGTATTTTTAACATCTCTGCAGTAGTCTCCAGTTATGCTGAGAGCGATCTGAGTAGTCTAAATTAACTGCCCAGGTACCAATTTCTGTAAATTGTGAAGAGCCCACTATTCACTCGTGGTATTGATAAATTAGCTTCTCCACAGGGGATCCATAAACGCTGGAGAAGGTAAAGCCAGGCTAGGACTGTTTAGTTTTAATTTAACAGTAGCATTATTGCTCATTTCCTTACTAGACACATGGTTGCTGGTCAGATTGTCAAAGCTAAATATTTAGGGCAATGTTCACAGGTGTTGGGAAAATTATAAAGTAAGATAATATAAAGTCATTAGAGGCTATCTTGGAAAGATGGGGAAGAAGATACAATTGGAGAGGGGTATATGGGGGCTGCTAAGACTCTTAATTTTCTAATTCATAATTTGAATGACGAGTACCCAGATGTATATTTTACTTTAACATACATATTTTATGCTCAGTTTTTATATAGAATATATATAAAAATGTAAGATGAAATGAAATACAAGAAAGCACTGGTAACCTGCCTTTCAAATTATGAAAGATGTAAATTTTTTAAAATACATAAATGCAGGGAGGCAAGTAAAGTAACAATGAGAATCTACATTATTATACTTGGGGGCTGAACCAAAATAAAAGTAGTAAGACTTAAATTATTCAGCATGATTATTTTTATTGAATTTTTTATTGAATAACTTTAATCTGTATTTTCTCATAGTTAAAATAACCCTTAAAACTGATCTGAAAGCGTATTTTTATTTTTTTTATTTTTTATAATCAATATTTTTTATTATGATATTGTAGGGTACAGTTAAGGATTAGGCATACAAATATGCTTCGTTCAGGCACCCTGGTTGATAAGAGGTGTCTCCCCGTCCCCAGACAGATGTTTACTACCATTAATCCCATCTCCCTTCCCCTCCCCCCCATAGTTTCCCACCACTATCAGTCATTTTCTTATGGTAATATGTTGGACGATCAAGGTCCACTATATGAGTGAGAAATGTGATACTCAGATCTTCGTTTCTGTGAGAGATCACTAAGTATTATGGATTCTAGTTCCATCTAGGTTGCTACGAAATTGATGATTTTGTTCTTTTTTCTGGCTGCATAGTATTCCATCATGTATATGTACATTTTTTTAAATCCAGTCCTCTTTTGATGGACAGCATGGTTGCTTCCAGGTTCTTGCTATTGTGAACAATGCTGAGATAAACATTCGTGTGCAGGTATCTTTTTGATACAGTGATTTGAGTTCTTCAGGGTATATTCCCAGTAGGGGGATTGCGGGGTCATATGGGAGGTCGATATTTAGAGCTTTTAGGAATCACCACACTGCTTTCCACAGAGGTTGCACTAGTTTACACTCCCACCAACAGTGTAGAAGTGTTCCCTTTTCACCACACCCTTTCCAGCAACTGTTATTTTTTGAGTTATTGATAATTGCCATTCTGACTGGAGTTAGGTGGTATCTCAGCTGGATTTGATTTGCGTCTCCCTGATAATTAGTGAGGTTGAACATTTCTTCATGTGTCTGTTGGCTGCTCAGATGTCTTCCTTTGTAAAGTGTCTGTTCATATCTTTTGCCCATTTTATAATGGGGTTGTTTGTTTTTTTCTTTTCAGCACATTTGAGTTCCTTGTAGATCCAAGATGTTAAGCTTTTGTCAGACCTGGAGTTGGCAAATACTTTTTCCCAATCTGTAGGCTGTCTCCCTGCTCTCTTGATGGTTTCTTTGGCTTTGCAGAAGCTTGTCAATTTAATGAGATCCCACTTGTCTATCTTATCTCTTATGACCTGTGGGTTTCGGGTTTTGTTCAGGGACTGGATGCCAGTTCCAATTTCCATGAGGGTATGTCCTTCATTTTCTAAGGTTCTTATGGTTTGAGGCTTTACATTTAGGTCTCTGATCCATTTGGAGTTAATTTTTGTGTATGGGGATAGATAGGGGTCCTGTTTCAATCTTTTGCATGTGGTCAGCCAGTTTTCCCAGCACCATTTACTGAATAGGTTCTCATCTCCCCAGTGGTAGATGGTGGAGACTTTGTCGAAGATGAGATGGTTGAGAAATTGAGGTTTCGCTTCTGGAATCTCAATTCTATTCCATTGATCTATATGCCTGTTCCTATACCAGTACCAAGCTATTTTGATGATTGTAGCTTTATAATAAAGTTTGAAGTCTGGCAATGTGATACTGCCTGCTTTGTTTTTTTTTTTTTTGCTGAGGATTGTTCTGGCTATTCTGGGTCATTTGTGTTTCCATATGAATTCCTGCATTGTTTTTTCTAGGTCTGAGAAGAATGTTACTGGTAATTTGATGGGTATTGCATTGAATCTGTAGATTGCCTTCAGTAAGATGGACATCTTCACAATGTTGATTCTTCCAACCCATGAGCATGGGATATTTTTCCACTTGTTTGTGTCATCTTTGATTTCTTTGAGCAGAGTTTTGTAGTTTTCATTGTAAAGGTCTTTCATGTCTCTGATTAGGAAGATGCCAAGGTATTTCTTTTTGTGTGTGGCTATTGTGAATGGAATTGTGCTTTCTATTTGGGTTTCTGTTTATTATTGATGTAAAGAAATGTGATTGTCTTTTGCACATTTATTTTATATCCTGAGACTTTGCCAAAGGCCTTTATCAGTGTAAGGAGGTTTTTGACAGATTCTCTTGAGTTTTCAAGGTACACAATCATGTCATCTGCAAAGAGAGATAACTTGACTTCCTCTTTTCCTATTTGGCTACCCCTGATTGCCTTCTCTTTTCTGATTGCTCTAGCCAGAACTTCCAATACTATATTGAATAGGAGGGGTGAGAGTGGGCATCCTTGTCTTGTTCCAGTTTTCAGGGGAAATGGTTCCAATTTTTGGCCATTTAGGAGTATGCTGGCTGTGGGTTTCTCGTAGATGGCTTTTCCTGTTTTGAGGTATGTTCCCCGTATGCCTAGATGTTCAAGGGTTTTTATCAAGAAGGGGTGCTGGATTTTATCAAAAGCTTTTTCTGCATCTAATGATATAATGATGTGGTTTTTGTTTTGACATCTGTTGATGTATTTAATTACATTTATGGTTTTATGAATGTTGAACCAGCCTTGCATCCCAGGGATGAAGCCTACTTGGTCATGATGGATGATTTTTGAGATGTATTGTTGAATCGGTTTGCTAGGATCAACTTGTTGAGAATTTTAGCATCTATGCTCATCAAAGATATTGGCCTGTAGTTCTCTTTTTTTGTTGGGCCTTTACCTGGCTTGGGTATCAATGTGATGTTAGCTTCATAAAATGATTTGGGGAGAGTTCCCTCGTTTCAATCACCTGAAATACCTTCAGTAGGATTGGAATCAGCTCCTCCTTAAATGTCTTGTAGAATTTTTCTCGAAAGCCATCTGGTACAGGGCTTTTTTTTTGTAGGTAGTTTTCTTAATATGTAGTCAATTTCCTTGATTTTTATTGGTCTATTTAGGAGCTCAATTTCTTCTTGTTTCAACCTAGGCAGGTTGTGTGATGACAGAAAGTCCTCCATTTCCTTGAGGTTTTCAAGTTTGTTTCCATACAAGCGTACATAGTAGTCTCTAATGATCTTTTGTATTTCTTCAGGGTCAGAGGTGATTTCATCTTTTGTGTTTCTGATTGTGCTTATTTGGGTTTTTTCTTTTTCTTCGTCAGTCTAGCTAAGGCCCCTCGATCTTGTTTATCCTTTCGAATAACCAACTTTTTGTTTCATTGATTTTTTTTTTTTTGAGTTGGATTCTCACTCTGTCGCCCAAACTGGAGTGCAGTGGCCACTCCTGGCCACCGCATCCTCGACCTGCTGGGCTCCGGCGATCCTTCTGCCTCAGTCTTCCGAGTAGCCAGAATTACAGGCGCGAGCTACCACGCCTAGCTAATTTTTTTTTTTGTTTGAGTTGGAGTCTCACTCTGTCACCCAGACTGGAGTGCAGTGGCCGCTCCCGGCCACTGCAGCCTCGACCTGCTGGGCTCCAGCGATCCTTCCACCTCAGCCTTCCACATAGCTGGAACTACAGGCGCACACTACCACACCCGGCTAATTTTTTGATTTATTGTAGAGATGAGGTCTCACCTGCCCAGGCGGGTCTCGAACCCACAGGCTCAGGCAATTCACTCACCTCAGCCTCCCAAGGCGCGGGATTACACGCTGAGCCACCAAGCCTGGCTACACTGATTTTTTGTATTATCTTTTTGTCTTCTATGTCCTGTATTTGGGCTTTTATTTTGGTGCTCTGGATTCATCTGCTGAAATTAGGGTTTTTGTGGTCTTGCTTTTCCAACTTCCTTAGGTGGCTTGTTAGGCTGTTAATTTGTGATCCTTCCATTCTCTTCATGTGCATCTGTAGGGATATAAATTCCCCTCTTACTACAACTTTCATGGCATCCCAGAGATTTTGGTAAGATGTTTCTTCATTTTCATTTGTTTCCAGGTATCTTTTGATCTCTGTTTTGATTTCATCATTGACCCAAGAGTTGTTTAGCATCATGCTGTTTAGTGTCCATGTCTTTGTGGGTTTTGGGGGACCTTGTTGGTGTTAATGTTTATTTTTATTCCACTGTGGTCCAAGAAGGTACATGGTAAAATTTTGGTCCTTTTAAATTTGCTTATGCTTGATTTATGGCCAATTATGTGGTTGATCTTAGAATACATTCCATGTGGTGATGAGTAGAATGTGTATTCTGTGGTCTTTGAATGGAGTGTTCTATAGGTATCAATTAAGTCCATTTGGTCAAGAGTCAAATTGAGGTTCCAGATCTCATTGGTGATTTTTTGTCCTGATGATCTGTCTAGGGTTGTGAGTTGGGTATTAAAGTCCCCAGTTATGATGGTGTTAGAGTCAATATCTTTCTTTAGTTTTCCTAGAAGTTGCTTTATGAAAGTTGGCGCACCTATGTTGGGTGCATATATGTTTAGGATAGATATTTCTTGTTGGAGTAAACCTTTTATCATTATGTAGTGGCCCTCTGTATCTTTTTTAATTTTTGATAGCTTAAATGGTATTTTGTCTGAAATTAGGATCGCGATTCCTCCTTTCTTTTGTGTTCCCTTCGCCTGAAAATTTGTTTCCCATCCTCTTACTTTGAGTCTGTGCATGTCCTTTCTAGTGAGATGGGTCTCTTGAAGGCAGTATATTGTTGCCTGTATTTTATCCATTTTGCCATTCTATGTCTTTTCAGTGGTGCATTTAGTTCATTCACATTCAGGCTAATCGAGAGTTCGTCCCTATCATAGAGTTCTTATAGAGTTGTTGTACTTCCACTTGGTTTTTTTTGTCTTTCTTTTGGTTTTGGGATTGGTTCATGTGTATTTTATTCTTTTTCCTATACTCTTGTGAAGAACATTGTTCTTTTTTCCTTTTCTTCTGTATTTAGTACTTCTTAAGTGTTTCATGTAGAGGTGGTTTGGGTGCAGCCTAAGTTCTTAGGGATTGGATATCTGGGAAAGATTTTAATTCTCCCTCGCTGATGAAGCTTAACTTGACTGGGTAGGATATTCTTGGTTGAAATTGTTTATCTTTTAAGACTTTGAAGATAGGGCTACAAGCTCTCCTAGCCTGCAGGGTTTCTGTAGATAAATCTGCTGCTATTCTGATTGGTCTTCCATGATAGGTGATCTGGCCTTTTTCTCTTGCTGCCTTTAAGATTTTTTCTTTTATGCCTACTTTGTTTAGGCGAATTATTATGCGTCTTGGAGTTGGTCTTCTCATTTGTTGTCTTGCAGGGGTTCTCTGAATCTCTTGTGTTTGAATTTTTGCATCAGTGATTAGATAAGGGAAATTTTCTTGAATGATCTCATGGAAAGTTTGTTCCAGTGTGGTCTCTGTCTCTCTGCCTCAGGAAGGCCAAATACTCTTAGGTTCGGTCTCTTTAAGTAATCACTCATCTCTTGAAGGTTTTGTTCTGTCTTTTTGAGCTTGTTTTCTGTGTTTTTAAGAGTTTTAAAACTCTTAAAGAGTTTTAAGAGTTTTGGTTAGTTCTTTCTATATTTTGGTCCTCAAGCTCTGAGATTCTTTCTTCTGCTTGGGTAATTCTGCTTTTCATGCTTACCAGTTTGTTATTTATTTCATTCACAGTATTCTTTATTACTGTTATCTCAGATATCAGCTCCTTCCTAGTTTCTTCTTGTGTCTCTCAATTCTTTTTAATCTCCATTAATGTCTTGATATCTAGGTTTGTAGTTTGGGACCAGTCATTCTGGGGGCTCTTCATTGTTTGCATTCCGAAGTCAGTTTTCTCAGTGTCTGCCCTCCCAGGGGTCTGGGAGAGACTCATATTCTTCTTTTGGTTTTTCTTCATTTGTGTAGATTTTTCTCTCTCTCCCCCTTTCCCTCCCCTTCTTTAATTCTGTTTTTCAGGGAAGGTGGGCTTGCTTTTGTTTCACTTGTGCAATTTCCTGTTTTTTCTTATGAGGGTCCTCTGGCTTTGTTCTTTTGAGGTTAGAGTGTGGGCTGCGGGCTGTACTTATTGCAGTTCTGAGGTTTAATTGAGGGGGAGGCTGTGATTCAGAATCTATATGTTGATTCCAGCATCCACCCACAGGTGTATGAGCATACTGGAACCTATTTCCCACTGCCTTATAATCTGTGCAGCGATATGTAGGTTTGGTCCCTGGATCAAAAGGAGGTACAAAAGAGGAAAATAACGGAAGAAAGGAGGGTCAATAGGAAGTTAGAGAGGAGAGTGAGAGGGAAAACAGACATACATACCAACTAACAGGTGAAAAAGAGACACAAGGCCGGAGAGAAGTAAAAAAAACACATGAGCCAAATTCCCTAAAGGATACTGGTAGCTACACAGAGACAGACCAATAAAATCATGAAACAGATAGTGTAAGTCAGAAAGCAAACAAAAGTGAGCAAAACAGTCAAAATGATAAAATCAAAAGTCAAAGTAAGAGATCAGACTAGCTCTGGAATCTTTCCTAAATGGCTAAAGTCTCTTCAACTCTGATTTCCAGCCTCTCCCCCTTTGTTTTCCTTGCAGGCAGCTAGATTTACCGGCAGCTTGGGTTTGTTCTTTTTAGCCACCTGGGAGGTCTGCAACATTGCCTTTGTCTGGTTCAGCAGGGGAAGGGCTTTGTCTCCTGTTTAGCAATGTTACCTTAGAAACCGAGGTGGAGGCTGTTGATAGGTGGGTGGGGCAATGCAAATCTCTGCCTGGAGGATGGCCGAGGTGGCAGCTTCACTTTTGCGGATCTTTTCTCTCTGCTCGTCTGGGTCCCTGTGTGTTCCACTGTGATGGACTGTTCTGGAGTGGGAGGCACCAGGGATCAGCTGCACAGCTGGGCGCTGGATCCAGAGTACCACCAGCAGTCTGGGGTGCAGGAAGAGGTTGGGAGTTCCCTCCTCTGGAGCTGAGAGCCTCCGATCAGCACCTCCTTAAGATATGCTGTTCCCTTACACAAGCATGGGATCGTGCGCTGAGTGCCTCAGCCAGGGTAGGCCCAGAGCTCCAAAGCCCAAAGGGCAGGCAGTGGGCAGCGAGATTGGCCCTGGGTCCCTCACAGAGTACTTCAGCCAGAAATGGGACCGGTATCTCTGAGGGGCGGGTGCCCAGAGCCTCCCTGGGTAACTGGCAACTTGGTGCTGGGTGCTGGGTGAGACAAGGTAGCCAGGGAGGGAGCCGAGACCTGGGACTCCCATGTGGGCGGGATTCACATGTAGTGGAGCAGCAGCAGCCAGGGGCCGCAGTATCCGGCCCTGCATGGGACCGAAGGTCCCGGACCTCGCACCAGCTTGGCTGGTGGTAGGCAGGGGGTGGGGGAAGAAAGTAAGAGTCTTTTTGGGAACTCACTTTCAGAGAATCTCACAAATCCACCTATGCCGATGCCATCTTACCGGAACTCTGAAAACGTATTTTTAAAATAGAAGTTGTTCCCTGCTTGCCCTTCAAAGTAATTCATTCCAAAAGCCATTGGGTAGAGCTGAGCAAGGTGGGCGTTTGGGGAAGTTGGCAAAGCAAGTAGCTAAGTAGGAGGTACTGGAGCCCAAATGGAGTGAGCATGGTTTATGGGGGCAGGGTGTCACAGCAGCCTAGCGTGGAGCAAGGAGGGCTTTCTTAGGGTAGAGGGGGTGGTGGCACAGGTTGTTGGTGTGGTAACAGGGTGAGGCTCTTCCAGAAAGGGAGAAAGTGGTACAGTATAAGTTGAGCCCAAGAGGAGTAGGTAAGGGGGAATGGGAATGTGGAGAAGAGAAGATATATGTGTGGGACAGTGGCAGTGATGATCTGGCACAAGGTGGCAGAGCTCAGAGAGTAGACTGTGTGCTAAGTCGTGACATCAACAGGAACTTGGTTACATGGTGGGAAGAAGGGGGTGATCCAAAAAGTAAATTTATTAAGGACAATGGGAACCAGATTTCTCATTATTAGACAAGAGTATTAAACCTATAGGAAGAGGGGAATGCACTAACCCTGTGTTGGAACTGAATGTAGGTATCAGATTATATGGATATTAACATAAAAGTAAAAAAAAAATACATACTCCACTTAAATCTATATGTATATACATGTGCAGCTTTTACTTAGAGGAACTGAGAATCTCAGAGTAATGAGTGTTTCTAGCACCAAGACCTTGGTTTTTAGAACATTCTATCCAGATTGTAGTTTCTAAATAGTATTCTCCATTAAAAGTACTAGGTTCTTTGGAGAAATAATTTTACAGTGGAGAATCTTATCAAACACTTAATCAGATAACCAAAATGAACATCAACTACAGTGGAGAAAATTGGAATTGTGTCCACCTGATAGGATGCAATGTAAAGAATTTATTATTTAATCTCCATGCTGTAACAAGTAGTGGGAATTATTTTCTAGGTTTAGGCTATTATAGTGCCTTTAAGGAGCCTCTTCTCCTTAGCATTAACAAACTACACATTAAAGAAATGTAACCATTTTGCCTCTTGACCACGTGTTATTGTACATCTACTATTAATTCCAATCTGCTTTACTCACACACACAGTTTCTGCTAGTTTTTAGCTTTCCTTAGGATAAGTACCCTTCCAGATTTGATCAGGCCTCTTCTCAATGTCCTTCAAATGGATATGGCCTTGCTTTGAGACCAAGGTAAGACAGTATTACTTTTGATGATAAGGAAAACTCAGGCTCAGCAAAGTTAAGTAACATGTACATTTGTAGCTGGGATTCAAATCTAATCATAACTCATTCCACTGTGGCATAAAAGGAGGTAAACACCTACATATCTGTGATGATCCATTTTCTCTCTTTCATTATCCTGTTCTTTCATAGGACTTCTCATAATTTCATAATTATCTTCTTTGTTTATACTGTCTCCCTTAGGAAAAGTCAGTTCTGTAAGAGCAGGTTATCTTATCTGAACATGTTGTTCATAACTATATCCCAGTACCTAGCACATAAAAGTGCTCAATAGATATTTACTGAATCAATGTAAAAAAAAGTTAACATTTTCCAATGTGTAAAATCATTTTTAAAATTTTTTAAAGACTACAATGCAGTTATTTGCAAAAAAAAAAATTTCCTTTTCTTTAGGTATGTTATGTATAAAAGTGGATAATTTACATGATAAATGAAAATGGCCAATTCTTTAAGAGGAGAAGTACTGAGCCTTTATAAAAATGTAAGTAATTATTTTGCCAATTTTATAAATGTTATTATATGACATGGATTGCTTAAAATATATCTTTCTTTTTTAAGCTGCTGTATCTTGGACGAGACTATCCAAAAGGAGCAGATTATTTTAAAAGGCGTTTGAAGACGGTTTTCCTTAAAAACAAAGATGTGCAGGACCCAGAGAAGATCAAAGAACTTATCAGACGGGGTGAATTTGTAATGAAAGAGCTAGAAGCCTTATATTTCCTTAGGAAATACAGAGCTATGAAACAACGCTATTATTCAGATACAAACAAAACTAACTGATCATTACTATTGTAATTTAGGTGAAAACCAGTACCACCAATTTATGTATACCAACCATTGTATAATAATTCAAACTTAAAATGAGAAGATATACATATTATGTAAAAAATAATGAGCTGCCCTAATGAACTAAGATTAATAGGTTTCAACTTCTGTTCATACTGAGAGCTTTTTATCAGCAACACTGTATGTTCAACTTTTATATTAAGATAGCAATTTAGCTATCTTAACAATTACAAATTAATGAGCACCCCATTTTGAATGAAAATAATACTTAATTTCCTCACATACTAGGACTTAGCTAATTATTCATAGTCCATTTCTCCATTTTACTGACAGGAGAATGCTATTTACTGAACATTTAATAAGCAAAATAATTTCTTACACATTTACTCCCCTTAACTTTTGAAGAAGTGCCTTATTTTTTAACCCAATTTGGTCTATTAACACATAATCAAGATTCACTACAAAACGTATGGCACCTAGTAATAAATGTAGTTACAGAAATAATATGTATAGCATCATTGCTTCTGACCCTGAAATAGCCTGCTGGTGACTTGTATTACATACATAACTGTTTGGTTATTTCCATTACTAATTTTGCTGCTGGCTGCCTTTGGGCCTTAAACAGATCACCTGTTGTGTATCAATTACTTTGATAAAAGGTAATAATGTTATTCTGTTGTTATAAAGGCAGATTTGTTTTGCATTTACTTCTAAATATGGTTTTAAATTTAAGCAAACACTAGAAGTCTTTACATAATGTCCACAGCTCCTTTTATAAATAAAGAGTATTTCTAACTTACAACCTACATAAAAGATTCACTGGTTTACTATAGTGGCTGTTGCTTATAAAGTATTCCACATCAATTTTGGGGTAAATATTTCAAATTTCCATCAAATACACACTCATAGTCACCATAACTATTTTTATTACATTACAATAATTAGGAGCAGTACAGTTCATGACAAAAATATTACAAATTTCAGATCACTTCACAGCACATACTCCTATAAACATTTAAAAGTTAATTTTAATTAAAAGAGTGGTCACTTTTAATGTTTGATATGACCAACATTCCTAGGTCAGCGCAACCAAATGATGGAAAACAACTGGATCACACTGCATATGTCCCACAAAAAAAAGCACAATGTACAAAATGTGCATGTTTCAGTTTACACTATACAAAAATAGTTAAAATACATTCCAGGTAAACATGTTACATTAAGAGATAGTACTAGTAAGAAATTGGCACTCAAAGGAAAAATGCAAAAGTATTTTCAACATGAAAACACAAGACAGTGGAATTGAAAACTTGGATAAAACATTATTGTAACCCAGTTAGCTCTATTGGTGGGGGGATGGACCCTCTGTAATCAACATTTCTGCAGATAATAACTTTGTTTTTCCTAAATTCATCTAAATTGCCTATCATCATCCCAAACAGGCACTTCAAACTATTAAACTAAAACACAAATCTTAATCTATTTATGACTATTCTTCAAGAACTAATATGAATATATCTTTAAAAAAATTTTCATTTTCTGACAGAATTTATAGCTACCAGTTGTATGCTATTCAGTTTCTCAATGCAGAATTCATGCTACCCAATTTTAACACAGAAGTTAATAAATATAAATTCAGCTTTAAAGTAACTGCTGGGTTTTTTAAAACATTACTACATAGTTACCAAGGAATTATTACTTTTTGACTAATGGAAATGACTTCAGTTAGTTTTTACTCCCTACCAAAAAAACCCTAAATGTGAATATACAGTTTGAAAAAACGATGGTTAGAAAGAAAAATCACTGGAATACAAATGAGATGAACTTGTGCAAACTGTAACTTAACATGCCTCACAAAGTTTCTATATATATTAGGACAAAATTGTGCAATGGTGGCAACGGTTTTGTTAGTCTATAAAAATTAGGTTCTAAATTCCTATGCAGTGTGACTCAGTTAAAATAGAGCCTAGAATTCCTAATTGGGGATATTCACTCAAATTATACTATATACGTCTGCTATATTCTTCCACAAACATGTTAATGCCTAAGACTATGTAATTTAGCACTTAAAAAAAACAAGAATTTTTATCTTTAAGGCTGTAATAATTAGATAACATTCAGATTATTTCTAGGATTCTTTCCCCTTTTAAGCTCTACAAAAACAAACCTTTTGTTAAACCATTCAAAATTCACATAAAGATAGTTACTACCACCTTAAAAAATGTCCAGCTACATCAAAAATTCAAAAGGCCTAAATATCCCCTCAGTTATGCACTGCAGTTCCTGAAGTATGGCCATTATTTCTCTGTGTAAAAACAAGAGGTTCTGTATGTCCTAATACCCTACCCTAGACAATGTTCCATAGATCTATAGTTTAGCATAGCATTTCAAAAATCATACTGATTTTTACATAAATTTATTTTTCTGTGAATTAATTCAGGCACCAGTTTATTCGTACCCAGATAAACAATTTTAGAAATCAATATTTAATTTTAAAAAGTCTATTTTACTTATACAAAGAAAAAACGAATATTATACATTTAGGCATTTTAATATCAGTATCTGACATATGACTTAATGTGTGCTTACAAATTTCTCAATAGAATCACATAGTTATGCCAAATAAGAAAACAATATAATCAGGCTTACTCCTTTAAAACAATGAAGTGATTTATATAAAGTAGCTTGATTAAACAGTTACATTGAAATCATAGCAAAACAATTATTTTAGAACTGGAAGAAACCTTAAAGACCAAACCTCTTTTCTGCCAAACTAAAATATGCACTGTGTTATCTCTGGGTCATGTGCCAAAGGCCTTACTAAGACATTACAGACCATTCTAGCACTACGTAAGGACAGAGTTAATGTCTTGTATGGGAATATCTTATCCCCTGTGCCTTGTGCTGTGGCTGGCAACTGGTAAGCACTCAATAAATATTTGTTGAATAAATGAATTCTGCAGAAAAGTCAGCTTTATTAATTAAATGTTAAAATATTTTTCACTGTAAAATTTTTAGCTATTAAAACAATGGAATGTATTGGTGTTACCAGGGCTAACCCTACTTGTAAGTTACATAGGAATTATTTCAGCACTAACTTTATTAAATTCTCCTTCCACTGGATAGGGTTCTGTTTGTTCATAACAGGTTTGAAAATTCTTCCTCAGTCACTAACGGACCAGGCATCAAAGAGATGTTCAAAAGATCAGTCATCACCTGAAAATTAGCTATTAGGTTAAATCCTATTATGATATCTGTCAGATTATTTTGAGCCCTGAGGAAATAAGATGTAGGGTATTTTTTTCATGTGACTTTATGGGAAACTTTCACGGAGATATCCATAGCAGCAATAAATCTTGCATCAAGTCGTGAGGCATGTGAAAGGTAGGCAGGCAAGATAACACTAATATGGCTGGGAAGTCTTAAAGCTGGAGAATGTATAATCAAATATAAACCTCACCTCTTGCACAATTTTGCCCAAGATTGGCACTGAAGATGGTAACACAGGTTAAAAAGTTACAGATTGTGCTGAGCTTGACAAACAGGTGTATCCTTTGTAAACTGAATGTAAATCACATAATTGTAAAAAAGTTAAAGCCTTTGAGATGACTTCTTTTAACATGAAAAAATGGATAGTGATTTGCCCAAAATCAGAGTTCTACAAGACGCATCTAAAGCTAGCTAAGTCACCTTCATCCTAATCCAGTGATATTTTCACCTCACCACACCATCTCACTTCAAATATTTTTAATTAAGTAACATTTTAAATGTATTGAAAAGATTTTCATTAGTTAATTTTTAAGCAATATCCTTAAATATAGATCAGAACTGAAAACATTTATGAAATGTTAATTTACCTTGTTAAGAGAACTAGTCAAACCTAGAGATTTAAAAACTTTCCACTTCATTGTTTAAAACAAATTAATGTCTTGGCACCCCCCCCACCCCCACATTCTCAACTTCTAAGATAATGTTTAAAAGTAATTCTTTTAAAGATTTTTTAAAAAACAAAAGTGGTGCTCTTGATTTGTTGTAGGACCACCACATAGTAAGAATGCATCTTGATGAGCTATCCAAAGTCTCTCCTAGTCCCCACTTTGACCAACCAACGCATGACAACACTGGATGACCACAGGGATGCAGTCCATGCTGTGAAGCTCAAAGGTTCACAGAGTGCCTGGCCTTGCAACCCTGGTCTCTTCAACACCGGCTAAGCTGTAACTGGCCCAAATAATCTTTAATCACTACAGAATTAAAACTATTTTCAAAGATGATGTTCAAGAAAAGATTTAAAGTTATGCTAAGAAAGAACACTCTGACACTGGGAGACTATATGGAATTCCTATGAGAAGAACTTTTTACATATTAAAATGTTTTCAATTATAAAAATTTAGTAATATGTAAATATAGCCCCAAAATGGTTGCTATAATCCCCATTTCATACTGGGTCTGCCTTAACATGAAAAGTTATTTAGGAGTCTTTATAGTAATTTATCTAATGTGGAAAGGAAATGGCCTTATAACAGTTTCCATTGCCTTGTATTTTTTTCCATTTTTTCCTTTTTATAGAAAAAATATATTTTTAGGAGAGTGACCATGACTAATAGCAGTGGAAAGGAAGAAAAAAACCTTTGTGAACAGTGTAATTTTACATTCATTAGGGATGACAAACTATAGGACATGATGCCTAGAGAATGAATCATCAGGAAGCCGATAAATTGATGTTCCTTCAATGTTTCAGTAAAACCAATCATAAAGTCTCAACTGAAGTTATAATTAGTAATTAATCCATTTATGTGACTAGTAAAACACAGAATAGGGATGATTCAAAGCTTCATTAATTTGTTTCACACCAACGTTCACAATTGGTAAGAAAAATAGGAAGTAATCAACTGCATGCACCAAAAACCCTAAGATAGAAATCTTAGGTATTCAGTTTCTTTTTCACAGGCATTGCTAGTTCAAAAACCAAAACTCAGGGAATACTGGCACTTAGAGGAAAAAAAGTTTCCACTGTCATTTTAAAATAAGCATTTAAGATAAAAGCTAACAGTTTGCATGGAGCAGGAAAAAAAATTAGGTAATGCTAAACAAATGCTAATAATTTAGTGTAATGTACAAAAATTACCACTTTTACTTAAGTATGCCTTAAGAAAAAAGTACAAATTGTATTTACATAATTATACACTTTGTCTTTGACTTCTTTTTCTTCTTTTTACCATCTTTGCTCATCTTTTCTTTATGTTTTCGAATTTCTCGAACTAATGTATAGAAGGCATCATCAACACCCTGAAATACATAAAGTATTAAATGAGAATATTTATATGATAGTTTAAAGTACACAGATAACAGATTTCCATTATTAATAGAAATAGTAATATTAAGGAATAATGTTTCTTTTCAGGCAATAGTACAGTATATATATTAGACTTTGGGGATTCTTTTTTTTTTTTTTGAGTTGGAGTCTCACTCTGTTGCCCAGACTGGAGTGCAGTGGCCGCTTCCGGCCACCGCAACCTCGACCTGCTGGGCTCTGGCGATCCTTCCACCTCAGCCTTCCAAGTAGCTGGAATTACAGGCATGCGCTACCACGCCCGGCTGATTTTTTGATTTATTGTAGAGATGAGGTCTCGCTGCCCAGGCGGGTCTCGAACCCGCGGGCTCAGGCAATCCACTCACCTCAGCCTCCCAAAGGCGCAGGATTACAGGCTGAGCCACCGAGCCCGGCTGACTTTGGGGATTCTTAAATTGTCATCTTCATGGATGTTTTGTCAGTATAAATAGAAACACTGATTTTTACAATAGGCATTGATAACCAATGGCACAGAGTTGTAAATAAGCTTAACAAATGACTTTTTCCCAGGGGAACTTAATTTGCTACTAATTTTTCCATATTGGCAAATCTTAGTCACCAAAATCCAAATGTATTTGTGTGTGTATGTACAGTAAACTGTCCCTTTGTTTTTGGACTCTGGATATAAGCCATACAACTGTAAACTATCTGCACATTTTCATAAATCTTTACAGTAATAGTGTTTGGGCTCTGGGTCTTTACCTATGTAAAATCTATTAGGTTTAAATAATTTACCAGGAAGTAAACAGTTTCTGAACATACTATGCAATAACTTACCAAGAAGTAAACAGTATCTGGACATACTCAGTTTTCAAATAGTATATATTAAGCCATTAGTTTCATTTCATATACTTATCATTAAGAAAGAGGTTTAAAGCACCCCCAACACAGCATAATACTTCTTTGAAAAATATAGTATTTCTGATTTGTGGAGAAATAAGCTAAATCTTTTGAATGGTGCTGCAGTTTACCAATTTGGAGGAGATTCTTTAGTTACCATAGTTTTAGTTTCTGTTTATTAGTTATTCAAAAGCTTGCCATATAAAGCCTAATGCACTGTCTTCAAAGAATTTTCAATATTTGGTCACTGTGACCTATATCTATCTTGATCAAAGCAAGGTATCTAAATTATGTATACCTAAAAGTGATTTTAAATCAGAATAATTTTCAACCTAATAACCTCATAATATGAAAAATGGCACTCTGAAAGTGGTAGAACAGATTTTAAACCTACACTACTTAAATTATGCAAGATTCACACATAAGTCAACTTTTGTCATGTGTCTGTTAAAAATAAAAATATAGCCGGGCTCGGTGGTTCAGCCTGTAATCCCTCGCTTGGGGAGGGTGAGCTGAGTGGATTGCCTGAGCCCGCGGGTTCGAGACCCGCCTGGGCAACTTGGCAAGACCTCATCTCTACAATAAATCAAAAATTAGCTGGGCATGGTAGCGCACGCCTGTAGTTCCAGCTACTTGGAAGGCTGAGGTGGAAGGATTTCCTGAGTCCAGCAGGTAGAGGCTGTGGTGGCCAGAAGCGGCCACTGCACTCCAGTCTGGGCGACAGAGTGAGACTCCAACTCAAAATAAACAAACAAACAAATAAATATATAAATAAAAGCAAAAAAGTTGAAGAAAAAATACGATTTTCTCTGTATTTTAAAATCTGTTTCACTAAGTAGTAACTATAAAATGAAAACTTGTTTAACCTAATACTTCCAAACCTAGACACTAGAGGGAGTCTTAGAAACAAATACCCAACAAATTAAGCTGTATAAGTCAAGCCACTTTAAGAATAATGGAAATTGGGATTTTACTTATTGTAATCACTTGAATATTATAAAGTGTGTAAATAAGTATTATAGAACGTATTCTAAATGTTACAATATGTATAAATGCATTCATTAAATTATGTTGAAAATAATTTAAAAATTTAAGTGATATTTCTCCTTTACTGCATTACTAATAGCTTCAACAATATTTCAAAATAAATCATTTTAGAGAACACTTCAATGTATTTAATTTTCATAATAGATCTCATTCAGAAAAGCATGACCAATATTTTAAGAGAGGTAAACTCGGAGAGAAAATGAGAGGCTTGTTCACATTTAAACAAACAGTAAGATAAAAACCAGCATTACTGAGTTGAATGCTAATGAATAAAGTCCCCAAACTGCACTCATGGATGTTTTCTACATTCTGATACCATTACTAATACAGTATAAACACAAGCTTTTGTTTCTCCAAAAGGAGAAAGGAAAAGTGGTAAGAAATAATTTATCAGCAATACAATCAAGACAATTTCATGTGTATCTTTTCATGCTAATTTACTGAAACGTGCAGAGAGAAAAACATCCAATGATATGATAAAGATTATTCTATAGCTCAATAACATTTGGCAATTTAGAATCATAAACCCTTAGAATGTGATGGGAATTAAAAAAATTTAATCAAACTCCTCTTTCCTTCAAGAATTAATCCCTTTGATCACACATCCTTATGTAGTGTACTCCGTTTCAGTTACTTTCATAATGTAGAAATATGCCAATGGTACTAAAGTGATAAAGCAGGAAAAAATGAAAAATCATGAGATGGATAGAGAGAAGACATATTCTGTGATGAAGACAGTATATAAGTATTTAAGAGATGATGACAGAATTTGATAATATTACCTTTTTGTAAGATTTTGACAAACAGGCTCATGTTACTCTGAATTCTCTTTTCTATATAATCATATCACAATTAAATAATTTCAATGATTAGAGAAATGTCACAATTAACTTAAGCAGGGCAGTGAATTCTTTTTTCTTATATGAGAACTAATTACTCTTAAATGTACACATAAAGATAAAAGTAGTATCCCAGTAATTAATTTGCTTAAATGTTATCTTTTTCTAGATTAAGAAAAACCAATTTGTATTTATCATTGTCAAAGTTTTAAAACTTTTACTTTTTTTTTTTTAATGAGATGAGGTCTCACTCTGTCACCCAGGCTTGGAGTGGGGTGGTGTGATTATATCTCACTGTAGCCTTGAACTCCTGGGCTCAAAGCAAGAAGACTACTGGCATATGCCACCATATCCAGCTTAAATTAATTGTGTAAAATTTGTATTTAACTTTACATTTTAAAATCTTGCCAAGTATACTTTTTAAAAGAAATATCCATGTCCACTGGAAAAACAAGGTGAGTTATCATGTCAGTTATCTGACATTCACATTACAGTCACTATGAAAACACAGCCTGCACAAATTAAAAATTTTAGAATAGTATATGCTTATACCTTTGTTTTAAATATGTTAGAGCATAAAACTTATTTTTTAAATAGTTTTATTTTTTAAATTATCTAATGGTGAGACAATAGGAGGAGAAAATAAAAAATTAAAACCACAAATTCTGGTACTGTTATTTTGAAAGTTTAAATTTTCTTTTCATTTTTCTTTTTTTTTTTTTTGAGTTAGGGTCTCATTCTGTCACCCAGACTGAAATGCAGTGGCATGGTCACAGCTCACTGTAGCCTTAACTTTCTAGGCTCAAGCAATCCTTCTGCCTCAGCCTCCTGAGTAGCTGGAAATACAGGCATGTGCCACCTTGCCTGGCTAATATTTTAATTTTTTTTTGTAGAGAAGAGGTCTCACCATGTTGCCCAGGCTGACCTCGAACTCCTGGGCTCAGGAAATCCTCCCACCTCAGCCTCCCAAAGTGAGCAAGCCACTGCGCTGGCCTAAACAGTTTAGCTTTGTTTCAAATTGCATTATAATGTTAAATTCTACCACAACTTCTAAATTAAAATAACTGTTTTACACAATGATACTCAAAAAATATTAAGAGTTCATAAATCTCAATAAAAATGCTTTGTTTCGTCTGTAGATTATCACACCACATAATATCTTTTGGAACTGAGTCTGCCATTTAGAGGTTATATATATATATATATATATATATATATTTTTTTTTTTTTTTTTTTTTTTTTTTTTTTTTTTTTGAGTTAGAGTCTCACTCTGTCACCCAGACTGGAGTGCAGTGGCCGCTCCCGGCCACCGCAGCCTCGACCTGCTGGGCTCCGGCGATCCGCCTCAGCCTTCCAAGTAGCTGGAATTACAGGCATGCACTACCATGCCCGGCTGATTTTTTGATTTATTGTAGAGATGAGGTCTCACTGCCCAGGCGGGTCTCGAACCCGCGGGCTCAGGCAATCCACTCGCCTCAGGCTCCCAAAGGCGCGGGATTACAGGCTGAGCCACCAAGCCCGGCTTAGAGGTATATTTTATGCTTTTGGGAGATACCTAAAATTCATATAATAAAAAATAACAACTTGAAATAGGTACAATAAATGATATCCTAGTAGTTTTTGAAAACTAATTTGATTTCATATTCTCACAGAACATTACATATTACAAACAATATGCATCAAAAGCTTAAGCTCTGGTATGAACATTATGACACCAATTAAATGAAGTATTTTCTGAGCAAGACATAATATGAGTTAGTTTAGAAAGGAAAATGAAATATTCCATGCAATAAATCTTTACTGGATAGTTACCATGTGCCAGGAACCTTACTAGGCAATGGGCATGTAAAAACTAAAAATATATGATCGATCCTGGCTTCTAAGAGTATACTGTCTAATATAGGAATGAAACTTAAAAGAAACTACTTCAATTTAACATGGGAAGCATATAAGTTAAGAATAGTATATGAGAAATACACAAGAAGGGCACTATGCCCTGTCTAAGGATTTTTTAAAAGATTTTTTAAAGAATAGGAGATTGGGAAGCCCTGAAAGAGTGTTAGCTAATTAACAAGACTAGGGATAAGAACCTTGGCATTTCAAACATGAACCAAGAATCAAGGAAAGATAAGAAATGACATGGTATTTACATGAAGACATAAAATTCAATCAAGATGACAGCTTTTTAGATAAAAGACCAAAAGAAAAAGAAAAAGGGTGGGGGGAATGCAGAGGTAAGAAGGTAGTAAGGGCAACATATGACATGCTGTGAAACTAGTGATTTTAGTCTATAGGTAAGTTAGTGCCTAGGTTTAAAGATAAGAGAATGAAACTTCTTTTAAATATATGTCTCTGGTTGCACAATGAATGATAGCAATATCAGGTAAATCAAATAGGAGGTTATAATAGTGCAGCAAGAGACAACAGGGGCCTGAACTAATGTGATGAAAAAGACAGAAAGTAAATCATAGAAATTTGTGGATGCTTCCTAATGGACATGAAAAATAGGGAGGTAGGAGTCATTCTAAAACTCCCAGATTTCTCACTCGGGTAAAAAAGTGCTGTTGATGCCACTGAGTTGAAGAACACAAGAATAATTATTTGCTTGTGAAACAACCAAAAAACAAAACAAAAAATATTGTAAGAGTGGCTTCTTCCCGCTTTTTTGGGTCACTCCATCTTACTGCTCTCCATTTCCTACATTTTTTTCCCAAAAAAAAAACCCCCCAAAACTGCTGATTATCTCAAAACTTGAATCTGATTTGCCTTAAAAATAAAGGTAAAGCTAGGCGCGGTGGCTTATGCCTGTAACTCCAGCACTTTGGAAGGGGATTCGAGACCAGCTTAGGCAGCTTGGTGAGACCTCGTCTCTACAATAAATCATAAAAATTAGTCAGGTGTGGAGGCGCACACCTGTAGTTCCAGCTACTTGGAAGGCTGAGGTAGAAGGATCGCTGGAGTTCAGCAGGTCAAGGTTGCAGTGGCCATGAGCATGCCACTGCACTCCAGCCTGGGTGACAGAATGAGACTCTAACTTAACAAATAAATAAAATAAAGGTAAATATCAGTTCCCAAATGCTCAGTTTACTTAAGACTAATTAAATCATTAGACTTTATGCTGAATGTAGATTAATTAGCCTACTATAGCCAGGAAAATGTCTCAATTATAATTAATTCCTATTAGATGACAAATAAATGTACTAATTATGGAAACAAACTATAAGTTTCCTATCTTTCAATACAAATTAGAATACCACCCCTAAGCAGTTCCAAAGTCATTGCTACTTTGTTACCTTTGAAAGACGTGCTTTCTGCCAAAATTAATATACTGAACTTACCAGATTACATTATAATGCATTTTTTAATTTTCACACAGCCAGGAGTCTTTTCTTCTTTGCTGATTTTTTTCAATCTGTATTGTCGGATCTCTCTCACCAATGTATAAAAAGCATCCTCCACTCTCTGCATTGTAAAACACAACTTCTTTAAAGTCTGTTTCATTGGTAGGAGTAATTTATTGGAACAGCCATGTGCAAGAAGTTTGAAATTACGAGCTTTACTTGAGAATTTTTTTTAAACAGATATCAGATTGTTTGAATAAAATTGAGGATGCAATTTTAAAATATGGGCTAGAATCCTGGTTTGTTCTTAAAAGTCAGTTTTGTTTTCTAATGGAATTAGAATTTTTAAAAATTTTCATAAGGAATTAGGAGAGATTATGAAAAGCCTAAGTACATGTATTAGTATATGTTTATCAATTAATCCAATCATTTTAGTGCAATTTGCTAGTGTTGGAATTAAAGCCTAAACTGAAATTAGGTGTAAAATACTTCTTTGCTTTAAAAGAAATAAAACAGAATATTTATTTGACTTAGGGAAAAAAGGATGATTCACATACTACTTATTACCATCCTCCTCCTCCAGTGAAGAGTAGGAAGAAAAATGGTATCATATGGATGTATAACCATTGTTCGAAACAAAACACACTAAAGCACCTCAAAATGAGGTGAGTCAAGAGATTGAAATTTTGAGTTTTATTTTCAAGTATAACACTTTCGAGAATATAGCCAGGATCCATAAGTGGAGCTGAGAGTGGGACTTTTGTGGATGGCTACATTTTTTAATTAAAAATCTTAAATGAGGGCTGCTTACCACAATGTAAAAACATCATGAATTGTTTAAAATACACACACATATAGGAGCATTTTGAATCCTTACTACAAATATTAAGAATAATTTTTATGTCCAGTCATAATGGTTCTGTAACTTCTATTTTAATTTAAATATGCTGAAGAGGCTTTTCCAGCTTAAGGCAGTAAGAAAGTTATGACAACAGGCACAATTATATATGGTCATATGAAGATAAAGTTTTTGCTCTTTTCCAATTTAGAAAATTAGGCAGTAGCCAAAGGGGACAGAGTACTTAGTTAACTATGCTTTTAGTATGTCCAGGAAACTACACTACCAAAGTAGAAGTGTACATCTAATTAAAAAATGCACAGAAATATTAATCTACATGTAGTACAAACTAAAAGATGTAATATTTGTGTTCATTCTTCTAAAAGAAAGAGGTAAGTGCTTAGAAAAGTTGGTATATTTTACTGCACATTCAGCTTTAAGCATATTCTGTTCTTTTCACTTTAAGAATGAAGTACTCAGTTTTGGGATTGGCATATTTTAACTTTCTGGAACTGGTAACATCAATGTATCTACTGAACCAAATGTGACAAAATAGATTCAGCAACTAAAAAGCAAATATATATCAACAGAATGATTTGTATTTTTAAATTCAATCAAGCACAGATAATTGGCCACTAAGTATTAATCAAAGTAAGCCAATAGCTAGGATTGGACTGGGGCTTAAGTTTTTTGCATGCAGAAGTCATAAAAAGATCAAACTTTAAAATTCATAAAATTTTCAGTTAAAAAGCAGGCATTTAAGCAATGGGATTACATATTAAAATGCATACCTCAAATCACTAACATATGCTATCCAGTGATACATTTCAATTCAACTAACTAATAACAAATAGCTAGCCAAACCAACTAGAAATAAAAACTTGCAACCACTTGTTCAAATCATTAAATATATGCTGGCACTTTAAATTAGTCCCCACTTATATTGCACACAAAAGCTTTAATTATAATTGTCATTAATCCTCAAAAGGAAAGGGTTTATTGTTTTTACTCACTGGTTCTTGAAAAAAATATATATGTATGTTAGAAAATTTTCATTATTAAGCAACATAAGTAATTTAAGGCATTAAAATAACTTTTGTAGCATGTAAAATGTGAAGTGTGAGTTCTGTCACTTATGATATTTTCACAAATGATTTTCTTTCAACTTGAAAATCAATGCAAGAAATTTAAATATGTGTATCTATATATACAAACCAGGTAAAAGCTCATATTTTCTTATATTTTTTAAGAATATAAATTTTTATTCCTCTTTAAAAAAAAGCTACAAGGCAAATGTAGAAGTACCAAAACGTGCTATGAGGGAAAAAACCAGCATTGGTCCTCTACTAATTTCACAAAAGCAAATTTTGATTGCAACTTATCTCTAAAATCAGTTTGAATGTGTGTACTTTTTCAGTGTGAGCATCCCCATCACCAATAACAAAATATATGATTTTTGTTTCCAGCAATGCAGAGAGAATTGGAAGCCAATAATTAAAAAGAAGAGATTACTACCCACCACCAAGAATTCAATGATAGGACTTCACTGGCTCAGATAATTAACAACACAAGAGTGACTTTTTTTCATTTCTTATTTTTACTAATATGAAACTTAGATTTTAAAGAATCAGTCATTTACCATAGTTTTTCATATTTAAATTATTTCTTGATAATATGCTTTAAAGTCATACTGACATCATGAAAACATTGTTATTTATTCTTGTGTGCACCTTAAGCCACTGACACTAGCTCTTAAAAAAACTGTATACAGTATACACCTATGGCACAGAACACTGGTTTCATATAATAAAATGTGTAGATAATTTTTTGAGATAAAGTATAGTCAAAAGAGTTATTTAATACCCACTGTGGCTAGTCACTAAGGTCTTAAATGGCACTCAATGACTCATTTTGAGAATATGCCTTGTAGCCACATATACTCATTTTCAAATGTCACTAATCTCTAAGAACTGAAAATATAAGTGTAGGAACAAAAGTGTAAAGTTTAAATATGTAAATTTTTAAAAATCAAGAGATTTGACATTATTTTCAGCTCAACTATTATCTGAAAACATAACTGTGAAGTTTTGGAAACAGTGCACTCCAAACAGAGAAAAAAAAAACTACCAACCAAAAGTATCATTCTACATCCTGGTGCCTAGGTTTTTACTAAAAGATTTTGTTTTAAACAAGTACTGGTTCCTGTTGATCAAATCTGCAAAACTTCTTGCAAAATCGTGTCAAGGAAATAGCCTATCAAATACCCAACTATCAAATACCCAACAGATGCAAGAATACCAGCCTTCTTTTGGGAGGGGAATGGAGGAACAAGACGTATTCTAAAAACCAGATTTGCAGCTTTGCATCCTTGACCTTCTCAAGAAACCTTGCCAAAATATAGCTCATCTCAGATACTACTGAAACGCAGCAATAACCACTATTTAGGAAGCCATCGTGCAGAGGAGGCGTTCAGTGTCTGTTTATCCATATTAACTCATAAAAAGCTAAAGTTCAAAATATCTCAAAGTACACAAACTCATTGACTTTAAAGCAGACAGATATGGCATGTAAGGGTTTTTTTTCCTACTTTGTTAAAATAATTTCATGAGAAGCTTTGTTTAATGGAGTTCTTCTAACTACTAATTTTAAAGATCTAGAAATTAACAAAAATAGGAAACTAATCATGTAATATTTTTAAATTTGCAAAGCTAATTTTATATTATGTTCAAATTGAGATTCTCAGAAAGCAAAAAAGTCACATGAGGAGTAGCAGATACCCTGAGAACTGTTTCTGTCATTCATTTTACTGAACCTTCCCCAATTTATTTTATCAGCCTGGAAAACACATAATTCCCCTGGTGTCAGTGTTTCAGTTTCAACCTTTGCAAACACTGTCATGCACTGTCCAAAGGGACCAGAAAGATCTGTCAATTAACAACCAAATGTAAATCAGGTAGCAGTCCTTATACACGAGGAACATACAGATCACATACAACATACTAGCAGAAAATAACTCCCTCTGCCTTTCAGATGTAGACTAAACTGATTTTAAGGAATATACAATATATTATATTCTAGCCAGGTAAAGGGCTTTTAAAAATTACACAGTAAATAAGCAGGTAAAAATATACATTCTGCAACCTGTATCTTAAAAGTACTAGGGTAAAATTTACATTTCCTTTTCTTAAAACATGTAAGTTTCACTTTATTAAGGTTAGCCTATAAAATTAAAGTTCAAGGTCTGACCTAACTTCTAGTATCTAATCAAACACTAAAGTTAACCAGAGAATCAGAATACTACAACTCATAGGCCAAATGCAGCCACAGCCTATTTCTGTACTATCACAAACTAACAATGATTTTTGCATTTTTAGCAGGTTATACTTTTTAGAAAATGCAACAGGTAACACTTATGGCCCTCACAACCTAAAATATTTACTATCTGGCCATTTACAGAAAAAGTTGCCAGCCTCTGACTTACATTGATGAGAACTTCTAAATAAATGTTTTGTTCCTATAACTTCAACATAATTCTTCTTGGTGTTTATATTTTAGGCTCATGATCAAGACCCAAAATTAGGGCATAAGACAAGTTGCTGATAAAATACAAGGATATGCATGTTGTTTGTTTAAAAAACAAGTAAACTGAATAACAGATGAGTAACATAAAATACTCTGCACAAAGTAGGGCTTCACATTTTCACAAAAACTGGAGGCAAAATTTATTAAAATTTACATGATTTTATCATCTCTACCATTGCTTGGAATCATTCTTTAGAGTCTTCCAAAAGCATGCAAATATCAAATTAATTTCAACAGAGGAAGATGAATAAACTTTTCAAAGGCAAATTAATTTCTAAGCAAATCAACAAGTCCATTTAATAATAAAAGGAAATAAAAGAACATGAATTAAATATTTACAGTTTAGCAACATAAATTACATAAAGACATCCATAAACAGGATATAAATATACAAAGGTTGAATGCTACATTAATACAAGTATTCTTTTATATTACATCCCTCTAAATTTTAATTAGATGATCCACATAAACGTCTGTAAAACAAATTTAGGTTCATCTACTTTACACAGCATATGCTTCAAAAAAACAAAACAAAAAACCCAAGGTCACGAAATAGTATAAAACCTAAATATCTATTTTAAAAAGAAGCCAGATAGTTTTCTGATCAAATAGGAATGTTATGGTATATTAAACTACTAATGTCAAACAACAAGAGTCAAATTAGTACTTCTGAGGTAGTAATACTACAACAAAAAAGGAGTCAGTTATTTTGGGTTCTTATCAGCTAAGAAGTGGAGAGCAACACTGTGGAGACTCATTTTACAGTCTTCTATTGTGCTTTATTCTACTCAAAGTATGGTTTGTGTACCAAGATATCCCCTGGGAGCTTGTTAGAAATGCAGAATCATGGTCGCAACTTAAAAACACTAAGTTAGAACCAGGATCTAAATAAGTCCAATTGATTTGTATGCATATAAAAATATGAAACCACTTCTCTGTTACAACCTTCTACAACATTAGGCAAAATCTCTCAAATTTTTTCTTTGTGAAATGTAAGCGAAAATTCTTAGTCTAAAAAGCATACTTTAAAAGTTCTAAATAATGCAAGTACAGTGAAATAATAATGGTAGAATCTAGGTAGTAGGTTTCCAAATGTTTTCATCAAATTTCTTCAATTTTATATTTGAAAATGTTTCAAGAAAATGTTGGGAGAAAAAGCTATAAATATTAGAATCATGCATTCTCAGTACTTTCTCTCCTAAGAAAAAGCAAGGAGACTGGTCAGAGAAGATCACTAAAAAGAAGAAAAAAACTAAGTTTCTTTCTAGTCACTGAAACCTGGAAATGGATTTGAATGAAATCTTAATTCCTCTAAAGTAAAGTGATTACCAGGTCTTTCTTTAACCTATACACCAGATTTTAATAAACTGCCAGAGAAATTTGTATGATGGTCAAACTACAGAAATCTAGTTTTTAACCCCAAAACAAGGACCTAGAATAGAATTTATTGTTTCTTTACCATGTACCAAATTTGCATAATTAGCAGGAGCTACATATGATCTCCCACTAGAGAAATAAGTATACTAGCTGAATAATGATTTACATTTTAAATTTTATACTTCAAATTTAATAAACTTTCTAGAATACTTGGTTTTTGTACACTTAGCTATGTAAGGAGTTGTTCTTCAAATGTTCTTAATTCTTAAGATTACAGAAGTTAAATTCTACAAAATCAGTTTTGTGGACTCAGAGGTACAAGTAACCAGAAAAAAGCCCTAAACAAATTTACAGAATATGAATTGGATCAATTTCTAAGTATAGTCATATGCCACATAATGAATTTTTGGTCAATAACTGTCTGCATATATTACAGTGGTCCCTGAGATTATAATGGAGCTGAAAAATTCCTCTTGCCTAGTGATGCTGTAGCATAATGCATTACTCACATGTTTGTGGTGATCTGGTGTAAAGAAACTTACTTCACTGCCAATCGCATAAAAGTATAGTACATACAATTATGTGCAGTACATAATATTTGATAATGGTAGCAAATGACTATGTATTGGCTAATGTATTTATTATACTTCAATTTTTATGATTAGAGTGTACTCCTTCCACTACTTATTTTTTTAAAAAGTTAACTGTAAAATAGCCTCAAGCAGGTCCTTCGGGGGCATTCGAGAAGAAGGCATTGTCATCTTAGGGCATGGCAGGTCCATATGTGTCACTGTTGCTGAAGACCCTCCAGTGGGACAAGATGGGGAGGCATAAGTCAGTGATCTCGATGATCCTTTGTGTAGGCCTAGGCTAATGTGTATGCATGTCTTCATTTTTAATTTAAAAAATTTAAAAAGTAAAAAGATTTTTTTAAATGTTTAATTTAAAAAGCTTATAAAATAAGGACATGAAGTATTTTTGTACAGCTAGCTGCACAATGTGTTTGTGTTTTAAGCTAAGTGTTATTATAAAAGTCAAAAAGTTAGGAAAAATTTTAAAATGTGTAAAGTGGAAAGTTTACAATAAGCTAAGGTTAACTTATTGAAGAGATTTTAAAATAAACTTGGTGTATCCTAAGAATATGGTGTTTATAAAGTCTGCCTTAGTGTGCAGTAATGTCTAATACCTTCACATTCACTCACCACTCACTGACAGACCAAGAACAACTTCCAGTCCTGCAAACTCCGTTCACAGTGAGTGTCCTATGCAGGTGTGCATAGGACACATTTTTCATCTTTTATACTGAATTTTTACTGTAACTTTTCTATGCTTAGATAAATAAACAACTACCACTGTAGCATAACTGCTTATAGTACTCAGCACAGTAACATGCTGTATAAGTTTATAGCCTAGGAAGAGGCTATACCATATAGTATAGATCTAGGTTTGTGTAAGTACATGCTATGATGTTTGCACAATGACGAAATTGTCTAACAATGCATTTCTCAGAATGCATCCCTGTGGTTAAGCAATTCATGACTGTATATGAATTATATTCCTTCAGATCTTTATGTAGTCCTTTCTAGGATTTTTTTCCTATATGCTAAACTCTTATTTCATACAAATAAGTTAAATAATAATATCAACTGAAATTATTTTATTTTATCTACAGAAAAAGTGATTTTAAAAATGAAGATGGTTTTCTAAGAAAACTGAGATTCCATCTGGCATTAATTTTTGTCAGAACAACGCAGTAAATCAGTAAGTGAGAATTTCTATTTACTTTCTAAGTATTCTCTTGCTTTAAAGAAAACTTTCTCCAAAAACAAATATCCCCCTCCCAAATTCTGCCAAAGTACAATTCCTCAAATACAACAAAATTCAATCTAGAAACATAACATAATAGTCTTAAAAGCACATCTAAAATAGTAGACTCAAAATCTGTTTCTTTTCTTTATGTTTATCTATATGTATATGAGAAAAAAAATCCTATGTCACTTGAATTCTAAATGTAAGATATGCTCAGAGTTAAGAGAAATTTTCAATGTAGAAAGAAACCAAAGTCAAAAGTAGTGTCGTAGACAATGGGTTAAGCAGCACAGCCCTCTCAAGAGAACAGAGCACTTACCAAGTAAACATTGTTTTATAACCTACTAAAGCATAGTGGAGAACTGATAAATCACATTTAACGATATAATAACAGTTATGCTATCA
The DNA here is from genome assembly GCA_027257055.1 of Cephalopachus bancanus. Taxonomy (NCBI): domain Eukaryota; kingdom Metazoa; phylum Chordata; class Mammalia; order Primates; family Tarsiidae; genus Cephalopachus; species Cephalopachus bancanus. Next base: position 5,763,714 of record JAPVLO010000009.1, on the reverse strand, counting down.
GGTATGTATGTTTATTAATGTCCTTGCCCTCTTGCCACCCAAAATCATGTTATTAGAATATGTATTAGTAAATTATGATTAATGACTAAAATCACTTGATATATTTTGCAGAAAACAGATTTGTATTTATTCCAGTTTTACTTACCTGTCTTGTCTTTGCTGATGTTTCAATAAAAGGAATTCCATAACTTCTTGCTAAGTCCTGAGCCTGTTTTGTGTCTACTGTTCTAGAAGGTAAATCACATTTATTTCCTACTAGGACCATAGGTACATCTTCAGAGTCTTTAACTCTTTTAATTTGTTCTCTGGAGAAGGAAAAAAAAAAGTATAGCAGAGAGATTAGTAACACAAATATCCTTCAAAAACTGTCTACAACTTTTGTCTTATAAAATTTGGTGGAAAGAAAACTTTTAATGTAATTAATTCCTAATTTCCACTACACCAAATTTTCCTTGTATTTCCTTCTAGTTATTTTCTTCTCCATCTTAAACAGAGACCTTATACATCTTTTAAAAAATTAACTATCCAGACGTCTAGCAAAACTCTAATATAATAGGTTTATATGCAGGGAGATCATAATGATAAACAGAAAATTCTCAAAAATTCTAGACCAAAGTGCTGTGCCTAACTTAAAAAACTATAAGCTTGGAAACATATATGTGTGGTTAAATGTATATGTATAAAAATATTTTGACAAAAACTGAATTACAGCATTAACATAACTTTCATATTACTTTCTCAAAAAACAAATTGACAAGTGGAAAGATTTTTGATTTCTAGGTGGACAACTGAATTACTACACTGTTTTTTCTGTTAAAAGCACTTCTATGTATTGTTAATTTTCAATATAAGATGTACATAAACTCTAAATTTGGGGTAAAATTACACTCCCTCACAATGTTTGATTTTCAAAAATACAACATGGAAGAAGGAGCATAGTAGACAACAGTCAAATTGGTTCAATTTCCCAGTTCCTCTACTTGGGTAAGTTACCAAATTTCACCTGTTTACTACACTATAAAATTACTACCACCCACCAAAATTTATTTTTCTCTACTACTGTGAGGAAACATGCTATAATAAATGTTCTTAAATAAAATGTTAAATCTCTTAACTAGGCTAACTCACTATTACATTACATAGTCAATGAATGTTATATTTGCTTAACATGCAGTTTTATGAGAACTGTAAACCCTCAAAGAAACAGAATATAAAATGTATTTAACACAATAATAATTATTTTTAAGTAGTCAATTTTCTGCAGACTTCTCAGATTAAAAAAAAACTGTAACTGCTCTAACTCTTCAATCTTTTACAACCTCAGTGTTATATTTTTTAAATAAAATATGTGAGGCCATTGTTTATCCAAGAAATTCTATACTAAACATACACGATTATATTTCTAAGACTATTCAAGTGATACCACCTCAAATCACTTTTTCGTATTTTATTTATGGTTTTCATTTTTAGGATGTTTCTAAAAAGTTTAAAGTCTTGCTTCTCTAGTGAAGAGTAGTTATGAGTATAGAAGATTTTGGGGCCAAATAGGCCTAGGTTTCTATCCCAGCACCACCTCTCTCTGCAATTTCTAAAAGTGACCCCACTGCTGTAATCCTCACAAAATTCACTTATAAAATAGGGTTATAACCTACCTCACAAAAATTTGTTTAAAACTCAAATTAGATAATATATGCATGGCAGTGAGCAAAGCCTCAATAAATAAAAACTATAATTACTTCTCAATGCCAATCTATTATAATCAATTTAAACCCACCTATAATGGTGAATATCTTCAAATGATTTAGTATTATTTATGGCAAATACACAAAGAAAGCCCTCCCCAGTCCTCATGTACTGGTCCCTCATTGCACTGTACTCCTCTTGACCTGCTGTGTCGAGAATATCCAAGAGACAGGTTTCTCCATCAATTACTACTTGCTTCCTGTAGGAATCCTGAGAAAGGAGAAACACAGTCTGGATTATTAAAGTGCACCTTTTACTTTTAAAAAGGTGTTATTACAACTCAGCAACAAAAAGACAACCCAATTCAAAAATGGGCAGAGGACCTGAATAGATATTTCTCCAAAGAAGATAAACAAATGGTCTTGCACATGAAAAGATGGTCAACGTTATCAGTCACTATGGAGAAGCAAATCAAATCTATGAGATACACCTCACATCCATTAGAACTGGCTATTATTTAAGTACAAAACTGAAAAATGAAAAATAGTGTTGACAAAGACATGGAAAAACTGGAATCCTTGTATACTGCAAGTGGGAATGTAAAATGGAGCTGTCATTGTAGAAAACAGTTGGGTAGCTGCTCAAAAAGTTAAACATAAAATTATTATATGACCCAGCAATTCCATTCCTAGGTATATAACCAAAAGAACTGAAAGCAGAGAATGAAACAGGTATTTGTACAACAATGTTCATAGCAGCACAATTTACAACAGCCAAAATGTAGAAACAACTCAAGTCTCCATTAACAAATAAGTGGATAAACAAAATGTAGTATGTAAAGTGGAACAATATTTAGCCATAAAAAGGAATAACATTCTAATACAGGTTTAGTATCCCTAATCCAAAAATCTAAAATCCAAATTACTCCAAAATCTGAAACTTTCTGAAGCCAACAAGATACTCAAAGAAACTGCTCACTAGATCATTTCTGATTTCGGATTTCTGGATTAGGGATGCTGAACCAGTTAAGTATCTGCAAATATTCCAAAATCCAAAAACATCTGAAATGTGAAACACTGCTGGTCCCATGCATTACAGATAAAGGATGTTCAACCTGTACAGGCTGCAACATAGATGAACCTTGAAAACATGCTAAATGAAGTCAGACACAAAAGAACAAAGATTACATGATTACATTTATATGAAGCATCTATAATAAGCAAATTCAAAAAGAGAATACCGGAAACTGGGGCTAAGGAAGGGAGAATTGGGGAGTTATTGTTCAAGAGGTAGAGTTTTTCCCTGGGATGGTAAAAAAGTTCAGAAAATAGATAGTACTAATGGTCACACAATATTGTGATGGTTGGACAACATTATGAATGTACTGAAGGCCACTAAATTGTACACTTAAAAATAACTACAATAGTAAATTTTATGTTATGCATATTTCACCACAAAAAATATTTTTTAAAAAGGTGTTATATGGGATTCAGCAATGCAAGTATACATTTACAATAGCCAAAATTTAGAAACAACATAAGTGTCCCTTAACAGATAGGTAACCAAAAAAAATTACCTATAAAAGAAAATGCTTAAAAAAAATGGAACAGTTCTACCAATTCTATTATTCAAGATATTTAGATTACAAGAAAAATCAATCAGATTACAAATAATTTTCATGAGTCTTTGATTTATAGTCAAAAGAATACATAAGAGAATGGTCCATACTCAAGGTTCTAATGCCCTTAACCCATTTCTGAAAAACCTGGGAAAAGTATCTTATAGCCAAATGGATACTATAACTCCAAAGAACACAGTTTCAAGTGCAAATCTGGAGAGGAATCTAAGCAAAAGAGAGATAGATCTTAAAAGATACTATGTAACTATAAGACTGAGTAAAGGAAGAGGTAACATTAACAGAATGTTGAAATAAAAATCAAGCAATACTTACGGCTAAAATATTATACATTCTGCCAAAACAGGCTTTAAAAAAGTAAGGAAAGGGGATGGCACAATGTGAAGACAAGGAGTAAGAGGCAGGACTGACAATGGGTATAAAGTATAAACGTAATGGCAATTATTTCTTTTCTTTTTTTTTTTTTTTGAGTTGGAGTTTCACTCCGTCGCCCAGACTGGAGTGCAGTGGCCGCTCCCGGCCACCGCAGCCTCGACCTGCTGGGCTCCGGCGATCCTTCCGCCTCAGCCTTCCCAGTAGCAGGAACTACAGGTGCGTGCTACCACACCCAACTGATTTTTGATCTTTATTGTAGAGATGAGGTCTCGCCAAGTTGCCCAGGTGGGTCTCGAACCTGCGGGCTCAGGCAATTCACTCACCTCAGCCTCCCAAGGCACGGGATTACAGGCTGAGCCACCGAGCCCGGCAACAATTATTTCTTAATGTTTCACATGCAGGCTGTAGTACTAAAGTGCTGTTAGTTCATGAAATAATTTAGACCATTCTATCATTAAGAGACAGAGAAAATGGTCATTAAAAATCATAGTTATAGTAAAATGTCTGAAAAATATTTACTATGAGAATACAAAAATACATATGTAGCATGATCCCCCCAAAATTAGTTTACATATTTGTATAAATGCATTGTACATGTATTTAAGAACTGATGGTATATACATCAAAAATGCTAATAAAGGTTATGTCTTTGATGGAGATAATTTAAGAGATATTTATCTTTTTTATACAAGATGCTATATTAAATGTATTTTCCTTTAGTTTACAATTCTAAAAAGTGTAAAAAACTACCATATTAGACTATGATCTCTTGCTTTTCTCTTAAAGTATACTGTATTTTCCAAATTGTCCATAATAAAAATTAATTATCTCAGTCAGACAAAAAGGATGGATATTTATTTTCTAAACAAGAAGCTCTTTAACAAAGATTTCAACATTTGGTTGCCATTTTCCTATTTTAGCCTATTCCCTTAATTAACTACTTGAAAGAACTCTCATATATTATAAATGGAAAACTGGTGTTTTTGAATAATAATGAAAAACCAGGATTTGGGAGCAGTACAGTGTCTTAGTATCAATCCATGACCCAGGCATGGCTATGGAGCATATAAAGCTGATCAAAGACTTCCTTATCCGCTACTGTCTCCTCATTTTCTTTGCTTACCAATGTGAGTTGAGCATCCCTCATCTGAAAATCCCAAATCCAAAATACTCTGGTCCCATGCATTTTGGATGAGGAGCACTCAATCTGTAATGTGGGACATTAGTGGTTTTGCTATTTCAACACATATTATTCATTCTCTTTACATTAAAATAAAAACATCATTCTGAGAAAGTACTGAATATCAAAGCACAACTAATTTAAAAACAGATTCTAAAATGAAACTAGTTAATGATCAGCAAAGAAAAGATCAAGATGTTTTTAATTAGCATTCTTTCTGGCCTTTCAAGAAGGTAAATTTTAGATCATGTACATATTTATTAGACTCCTTAGGAAACTTAGGATAAAATAAAATCACTTTAACACAGTAAAAAATTAAATCAAAGAATGTTATTCTTTCCATATATTCCCCTCACTCCTAGCTAAAGTACATTTTTTTCTACTGAAGTAGTAAAAAACTTTTATAAATGAAATGTAATAATGTAATAATAATTTATTCACAAGAATAAACTGGAGATAGAATTCAAATATTTCTGGTGATACAAGAAACAGGCACAATGAATGCTTTTGGAAAACAATTATAGCACTTACCTAGAACCATACAAATGTTCATAGCTTTTGACACAGTAATGCCACATGAGAAATGATGTTTAAGAAATATGTGGGTTTTTCTAAGTGATAGTTATAATAGAGATATTTAACATGGTATCCATCCTAAAATGTCTTACAAAGAAAAATTACATAGGCATTCAAAACTGACCCACAGTCTTGTGCCATTTGCCTATATTCAAAATACACCCTAAATCCAACACCTACCACTGCTACCAGCACCATCCCCCTAGTCCATGACAACTATTTTGTCTTGGGCAATCTGCTGCAATTGCTTCCTAGTAGGTATCCTTGCTGTTACTCTTAAAACATTCTCCACATGGCGGCAAGTGATTGTTTTTAAATGTAGGTTAGATCATAGCATTCACTTGCTTAAAGTCCTCAGATAGCATCTCTTCAGTCTTAAAAATAAAAATCTAAAGCATTCCTCCTTCCCTAGCACTTCCTATGTTTTCTCCATAGCATGTGTTAATAGTCTAATTTACTTGTGAAATTGTCTACGTGTACATCATCCAGGAGGTTCTGTACTCCATGATGGCAGGGCTCACACCTTGTTCTGCTCACTATACACCCTGTGCTTATCAGTCTTGAACATACAGGTAATCAGTACTGTCAAAAAAAATGAATGAATTCATTCAAGGTAAATATATGTAAATAAACATAAATTTTGATTATAGTTAAACAGTTAACAAACAGTTTAACAGGTTGTTCAAGTGCACAACCTCTTATCAAATATTCTAAAGATGCTGCATATTTGAAATGAATCTACACAACTCTCTGATTTTCAATGTAATAATTTGCAAAGATAGATTTTTTAAATCTCTCCGCAATTTGCTTTTAAATATATTTTTCAAGTCTCTTATAATGAAACCAAATGTGGCTAAACATTAAGATATGACAAAGCTGGTTGGTGCATATAAGTTCATTACTTTTCCATAAATCATTAAGAGTGTATCCATTTTATCACTACTTACTAACAACAGATTTTATATTTTTATTTCTCTTTAAATTTCTATTGGTTTGATAGGCTAGAATTCTTATTGTTTTAATTTCTATTTTTTTGAAGAGTAATAATGCTATATAGTTTTTTCTTAGCTTCATATTTATTGCCTTTATTGTGACATTTGCCCAGTTGGAATTTTAATCTTTTTTTATAGTGATATGCATATTAAAAAGTATTATCCTGCTTATTAAATGCCTTCAAATGTTGTTTTGATGTATAGAAACTTATCTGAAGAACTATTATGAGGAATTTAAAAGCTCCGGCTAAACCATTCAAAATAAACTTACCAACCCAAACATTACTTTGTCATTTTTCTACTGTAATTAATAATAACCAATTCATTTTTTTAACATACGCAACTTAGTTTTACAGCTTAGGCAGTAGCCCTGACATGAGGAGATATTATATATGCCAAAATAAAACAAATATATATGTTTGCATTTATCATGCTATAGTAAACAAAAAACCTAGAGAAACTAGTAACTTTACTCAAGGTAATCAATCATATGACTATTGATAGTAATTGCAGCAGTCAACATTTACTGAGCCCTTGTTTATACGTCAGATGCTGTGAAAAGCAAATTACAAGCATTATCCTATTAAATCTCCACCTTCATGCTGTCAATTCCATCAGACACTCTTGTCGATATACAGAGACCTACTGAAAAATGTCAGCTAATGTATTATTCAGGGACTTACTTTTTGTTGTTAAGCTTTCCTGATGTGTTAAGTATTACAAAGTACTTTTCATTTACTACTTAATAACATCTATGGAGGAAAAAATGAGAAACTGACATTTACTCTTAATGCTCAAGTACCTTATGTTACTCTTCCAAAAGATTATTTTAATCCATTGTAGAATGATGTGTTTCACACTACAGGTTATAAGCCATCAAAGATTGGTGTAGACTGTTAGAATTATAATAGAGAAGAAACAGGGAATTTAGGGTATGTGAACAGAAGTTCATGAGTGCACTCCCACCTACCTACCTCACTCGCCTTATATCAAAGAAGCACTTAGTTAGTCATTAAAACCTAAGTGTCATATACTGTGCCAGGTATTATTCAATTTCTGACTTCAAGGAACTAGGTTTAATAGAAGAGATGTGAATGTATACAAACAACTAAAATAAACTGAAATAAATGCAACACCATATGCAGAACAAAGTACAATGGTGGCACAGAGGACAGATCAACTTTGCTGATGTGAATTAAGAAAGACAGGGAAGGGGAAGATCATTTCAGGCAGGAAGGAGCAATGAAAATGCACAAAGAACATGAAACAGCATGTTGAACACATGGAACCAAGGAGCTCAACATAACTTTAGTTTAGAGGGGAGGGCTTAGACGTAGCAAGGAGTGAAACTGACAATCAAGCAAAGCCAGCTTATGGAGGGCTGTGTATGCCATATTAAGGAGTTCTGAACTCCATTCTATATAAAAAATACAAAAAGGTTTCTAGTAGGAAGGGAGGATCAGATTTACCACATTCACTAGTAGCCTTATTAAGACAAACTGGGAATGGACAAAATTTTTGGCCTTCCCATACACTGCCTCAGCATATCTGCTCAGAGGCACCAGTTTCAGCACACAGATACTGCAGCAGTGGGCTAAGCCTCAGTAACATGGGGCTCCTCCTTTAAGCTTCTAGTTGTAACAACTCCCAAATCTTATCTTCTCTGCATTCTCCAAATCCTAGGGATAGTGGGCATTTCTTTCTTTCTTTCTTTTTTAATCTTTACCTGGTTTGGGTATCAGTGTGATGTTAGCTTCGTGGCATTTCGTGTTACCTCAGTGTTCTCTTTTTGCTTTTCAATCTTCTAACACCTAATGAACTAATTCTCCATATTAAGTTCTCCAAGTTGAAATATCTAGTGCGGTTTCTGTTGTCCAGACCAGATTTTTGACTTATATAAATGTTAAAAGAAAAAAAAAAAGCTGGTGGAAAGAATGAGGAGAGAGACAGGTAAGGAAGTAAGGGAACAGAGACTGGGAGATGAGCTAAGAAATTATTACAAGAAGTGACAAAACTTGAACTAAGGTAGCAACAGCAGTATAGATAGAGATTAAATCGATTTGAGAAATACTTAACAAGAAAAATTGCTAGTAGGAATGTAAATGGCACAGCCACTGAAGAAAACAACCTGGTAGCTCCTCAAAAAGTTAAAGACAGAGCTACCATACGACCCAGCATTTCTACCTCTAGGTATATACCCAAGAGAACTGAAAATATATGTTCACACCGAAACTTGTACATAAATGTTTACAGTGGCATTATTCAAAATAGCCAAAAGGAGGAAACAACCCAAATGTCCATCAACTGATGAATGGATAAACACAATATTCAGTCATAAGAAGGAATGAAGGACTGGTCAACATGCAACGACATGGATGAACCCTGAAAACATCATCCTACACAAAAGAAGTCAAAAACAGAAGGCCACATACTGTATGCTTCTATTTATATAAAATATTCAGAATAGGCAAATCCACAAAGAGTAGATCCAAAAAGTAGATTAGTGGTTTTCAGGGTCTGATGGGAGAAAAGAATGGGAGTGACTGCTAATGCACAGGGAACTTATTTCTTGGGTGATGATAACATTCTGGAATTAGATAGTAGTGATGGCTGTACAAACCTCGAGAATATACTAAAAGTGACTGTATACTTTAAAAAGGTAAATTTTATGCTTATGTGAATTACCTCTCAATTTTAAAAAATAGCAGAACTTATTATTAGGGGGTGAGAGCGGAGGGGAGAAGGAAAAGATGAGTTTGATTTTGAGTATGCTGAATTCCCTACGCTCATGGGTTTTCCTGGTGAGTATAACCTGCAGGAAGCTTGATATACAAGTCTGGTGCTCAAGACAGAAGTCTAGGTTAGAGACAGACTTAGGAGTCTTCAATCTATGGGCAAAGATTTACTTGTGGTGTGGGCTTGGGCAAACTATTTAATCACTACCTACTCTAAGCTATTGTTCCTTCAACTGTAAAAGTAGATAAATGATCACATACAGGATTATGTATACAGGTTGGCATTAAAGACCATAAAAATCCCTCTATAAAATGAAAAGTGCTATAAAAGTTAACTGTATTATTTTAAATACTATATCATACATACCAAAAAAGTAGGGGGTAGGCACTGGCTACAAGGAACTGTATAGAAATAGCATCCCATCCTATAAAATCACTGGACATCTATAGTATAAAATACTTTTTGCAAAAATAGTCAACATATTTCAAAATAAATACAATGGAGCTGAACAAATTGCAGGGAAGGAGAACTAAAACTAAGGGTTTTGAAGGATTTCTGTTTTGATTAGGAAGTATGTTAAAGAGCTTATTTTCTGGACAGCATTTTTGTTTAAAAACTAAGACATTCATTAAACGCAAGAATAAAAAACCAAAGAGTTCTTTATCAAATACTGAACACCTGAAATTACTAGAATAATGATTTTTTTTTTTTTTTGAGTTGGAGTCCCACTCTGTCACCCAGACTGGAGTGCAGTGGCCGCTCCTGGCCACCGCAGCCTCGACCTGCTGGGCTCCGGCGATCCTTCCGCCTCAGCCTTCCAAATAGCTAGAACTACAGGTGCGCACTACCATGCCCAGATAATTTTTGATTTTTTGTAGAGATGAGGTCTTGCCAAGTTGCCCAGGTAGGTCTCAAACCCGTGGGCTCAGGCAATCCACTCACCTCAGTCTCCCTAAGTGCTGGGATTACAGGCCGAGCCACCAAGCCCGGCTTAGAATAATGAATATTAATTTAGGACTAGAGCCAAGTAAATGTATATTACTCGCAACAGATAAAAGTAGTTCAAAAATCTGAATAAACTCAAGGAAAACTTATGTAACAAATTTTAAAAATAAGGATGTTATAGGGATATATCTGTAGCCTGTTGAAGTCATATGGCATACACCCCAGTTAAGATTAAGAGGCTGAAATGATCATAGATCCTATCTTACTAATTACAGATACCAGCACAATTTTCATGTTTTATATTATATCTCTTAGTTATTCTTTACTTAGCCTGGATATCAATTTCCTTAGTCTAAGAGTACATATGCATTATCCAAATCACTGAGGCTTTAAAAAAATGAAAGTATAAAACAATATAATGGTATCTAATATTTTAGTGTCCTTTTCTCAACCAAAAATGAATATTTACTTCTCACCTACCCCCAACAATATATGCTTATTTTTAAAAACTGAAACACCACAGAGAATAAGGAATTAATTAATTTTGTTTTTTGTTTCTTTTTTTTTTTTGAGTTGGAGTCTCACTCTGTCACCTAGGCTGGAATGCAGTGACCCGCTCCCGGCCACTGCAGCCTCAACCTGCTGGATTCCGGTGATCCTTCCACCTCAGCCTTCCAAGTAGCTAGAACTACAGGCACGCACTACCACACCCAGCTAATTTTTGATTTATTGTAGAGATGAGGTCTTGCCAAGTTGCCCAGGCGGGTCTCGAGCCTGCGGGCTCAGGCAATCCACTCACCTCGGCTTCCCAAAGCGCTGGGATTACAGGCTGGGTCACCGAGCCCGGTCTAATTTTGTTTCTGTTTTTTGGTGGGGTTTTTTTTTGAGTTGGAGTCTCACTCTGTCGCCCAGACTGGAGTGCAGTGGCCGCTCCCGGCCACCGAGCCTCAACCTGCTGGGCTTCGGCAATCCTTCCGCCTCAGCCTTCTGAGTAGCCGGAATTACTGGCGCGCACTACCATGCCTGGCTAATTTTTTGATTTATTGTAGATGAGGTCTCGCCTGCCCAGGCGAGTCTCAAACCTGCGGGCTCAGGCAATCCACTCACCTCAGCCTCCCAAAGGCGCGGGATTACAGGCTGAGCCACCAAGCCTGGCTCTAATTTTGTTTTTAAATAAAAGGAATCATACTTGACACAGTGTGGTGTGACCCACCTTCACTTACATAATGGAAATTTTTCAGTATCAGCACATATAAATCTACCTTATCCTTTCTACAACTGTATAATTTTACTTAACCTATTCTCTATTGACAGACATGTAAACTATTTCCATTAAAAAAACTCATAAACAACACTGGAATAAACATACCTGTATGTACAACTTAAACATTTATCCAACCAAATCCTTGGAATAAATTCCAAGAAATGGAATTACCTGGTCAAAGGACACGCAATTTAAATTATGAAACATATTTCCAGAGTGACCTCTGAGAGTTTATACACCCACTACAGCAAAAAGAATGAACATTTCTATATATCCTTCCCAGCAGTTACCATTCTAACCTTAGCCAATATGAAAGTACAAAATGTTATTGCTTGAACTTGTATTGCACTAATGAAGTTAAGTATCTTTATATGTTTATGTAATTTGTTTCATTTATTTTTTGATAGACAGGCTAGCTAATTATATCTTTGGCTCTCCCTTTTGTTTTCTATTTGGATGTTTGCTTTTTTTAATCCTGTTATATGAATCAAACAGTTTTTCCAGGTTTTCATTTATCTTGTATCTTTGTCAAAAATAACTTAATTTTTATGCAGCCAAATAGTTTATTTTTTTCCTGAATGTTTTTCTTAATGGTGTAAGGGTACTCTGATAATGAGAAAGGACTCCTCCTTCTTCAAAAGAGAAAACTAATTCTAATTCCACAAATAAGGAAACTAGCCTAAAGTTAAGTTAATTCACTCAACCTATGTCACTTTGATAATATGGCAAAAATCAGGATTTAAGATTGACTTTTTTTTTCACAGCTGTATACAGGTTAGCATTAAAACTTCTACAAGGTAGACTATGACAGAAAGAAGATATACAGGAAGGTAAAGAAGAACAGCAAATTTATGACTTTTTAAAAACATGTATTTCCTAGCTCTGTGCATTGAAAAGGTCTAGAAGCAGTGACACCCCAGCAGCAATGAACACACTTAATAGCCATACCTTGATTTCTAAATACCACTCCACACTAAAAGGAACTGGGGGTCCTTGTACAAGTGGCTAAATCCAGGGTGGGGAAAGGAAAAGAAAAGGTGACCCTGGAACACACAGTGCCAGAAAGTAAGAAAGAGTTCAAAAACTGTTGGGGACATGTTGAAAGGACAGAAGATCAGCTCAAAAGGGATTACACCAGCCACATCAAAAACAAATTTGAGCATCAAAGTCGGTCATTACAGTGACAGACTTCAACACATTAAAAAAGAGTTCATTAGTCTATACAATACCTAACAAATAAATATACTATACCCGACAAATAAATGAGGGGAGGAAAAAGAGAGTCCTTATTTATGGTAGATGCCAATTAATTCATATAGAAGTGTAGAAGTAATGACAGAATTAGAAGATTACTATTTTGTAACCACCATGATAGTAATTTATTTAGGCAAGAATTATCAATAGATGCTAAATTCCACTGGATGCAAATACATTGGATAACAGGGTATTTATGGCCTCAAAGTATCTCCCCACAGAATACTTACTAATTATAAAAGAATTCATGACAACTTTACAAAGAGAAATATGATAGACATCACCTTAACCAAAAAATCAATGTTATCAATAATGGGACAAATCAGCATCATGTGTCTCCTGTTGTGATGCAATGTGGAGGATGTATCATCACTTCTGTAGCTTTCCTGCCACAACTGTTTAACCTGAGTATGACCATGAGAAAACAATCAGACAAACCTCAACTAGAGGACATTCTACAAACAATTGGCTTGAATTCTTCAAAAAGTACCACTGTCATAAAAGACAAAGTTGAGAAACTGTTCTAGATTAAAAGAGACTTTGAGATATGATAACAAATTTTATATCCTGGATCAGAAAAAAAAACAAACATTCTCGGAACTGAAAAAATTTCAAACGGACAATGTATTAAAATATTGTATCAATATTAAATTTTCTAAATTTCATCAATGCATTGTGGTTATACAAGGAAATATTCCTGTTGTTAGAATAGGGTTAGCAAACTTTCTCTGTAAAGGGCCAGAGAATAAATACTGCAGGCTTTAGGTTGCAACTACTCAACTCTGCCATTGTAGTGTGAAAGCAGTCATATACAATATGTAAACACATGAGTATGACTGTGCTCAAATAAAACTTTACAGAAACAGATAGCAGGCAGGATTTGGCAGGCAAGCAAGCCAAAGTTTGGAGATTCCTGTCTTAGAAGGTAGAAGTTTATAGAAGAAGGGTCATAATATATGCGACTTTTTCTCAATTAGTTCAGCAAAAATAAAGAATACACATTCATGTATGTATATATGCACATAAAGCGAACACAATATAGATCTAAAAGCAAATATGGCAAAATTGTAATTAGCGAATCTAGTTTAAAGGTAACAGGTATTCATTGTACTACTTCTTACTACTTTTTGATAGGTATTAAATTTTTCAAAATAAAACACTGAAAAAATTATCTAAGGTAGTAGTTATGTCCTTAATCCTGTCAAATATATTTTTACTACCTATTTCTACTAATTTTATTATGTTAAGATACAATAATATAACCATCTCATTATGAGACAATAAAGAGATGTAAGAAATTTAATGTTCTTCTAAGGTGTAAAGTCATTATATATATTAAGTCATATATATAATGAGTATCACTGACTAGAAAAACTACTCTTCAATATACAATTGGGTCTCCATATCCACGGGTACTGCATTTGTGGAGTCAACCAATTGTGTATAGATGCCAGCATTTCAAGAAAAAAAAAAAAATCCACAAAGTCCCAAAAGTAAAACTTCAATTTGCTGCATGCCAAGTACTATGTTGAATCTACATGAATCAAGTGTTGTGTAGGTATGGCATTAGGTATTAAAAGAAATCTAGAGATAATTTCAAGCATGGGGAAGGATGTGTGTAGGTTATATGCAAACACACCATTTTATATCAAGGACTTGAGTATCCAAAGACCCTGGTACCCACAGGAGGTCCGAGAATCAATCCCCACAGGTATCAAGGGACGACTGTACATCTAAGACTAATGGGCTCCACGAAGGCAGAGATCTGGTCCATTTTGCTCCTCAATGAATCTCTGGTCCCTAGGAACACTTCTTGGTACAAAGTGAGCACTGAATAACATTTGGGGATTAAGAAATTTGTTGTATTATTAACCAGAATTTTAGGAGATGTCAAACCATAAAAACATTTTTTCTTTTAATTATTTCCATTACCAACTTCCATTTGTATGTTTTTTAAGCTTTGTATTTATAAAAGCCCAAGAAAGAATAAAAACATGTCTAATAAATTTTAACATTCAGGTCTAAATAAATACATATTAAGTAAATGCTTCTTAAATTGACCAAAATACAGTGCCTGAGTTTTGTGTTATTCTAAAAATCAGGTTTTCTGTAACTATTCTACGGTACTCTAAAAATCTACAAAACATGAACTTTTACAGTTTGCCACTTCTGAATAAGCCCTTCAGAACACCCCTATAAACACACCATCAAGTTCTGGACTCCAAAAAGCAGCTCCCAATTACACGCAAAGAAACTAAGAGCCACACTGCTGCTTTTTAGTTCCTTCAACAAAGCAAACACAGTAAGTGTTAATAACAAAGTCACCCTATTTTCTCATACATTTCCTCATTTCCTATCTTAGTTAAATATACTCACTTATTTAATTAGCTAGGTCTATCTAACCTATGCAGTAATCTTTATATCAATATTAGAAGAGTAAAGTTGATATTTTAAATTTCTAAAAAAATCAATCATTTAAAATAAGACTTTTGAATAAATTGCTATATTTATAAATTGATTATACCCACAATTAAAATAGAAAAAATATCCAAACTTGGGATTTCATTGTTATTATAAAAGCAAATAAGTTGACCAGTAGAGGGCACTCACAAAAGGGGGGAAGAACTGGCCACAGCCTTGAAGAGAAACGCATTTACAAAACTGTGTATCGGATTTTAAAAACAGAATGCTTTAAATAGATACTAGAGTAAGCTAATATATTATCAATTTACAAAACATTTAATTCTATATTATATGTGAAAATCTAACATAAACCCTACAACAGGAACTTGAATTTGGCAATTTACTACATGTAATGGGGGCTATCCTGTGTACTACAGGAATGTTAACAGCATCCTTGGTTTCTATCCTATAGATGCCAGTAGCGGTCTATCCTCCCCAAGTTATGACAACCAAAAATGCCTCCTGGTTGCGCAATGTCCCCCAAGGGGCAAAGTCACCCAACAACCCTTCACTGATAACTACTGATATACATGTATAAAAATCAGAAAAATAACAGTTTACAAATTACATAAGGCTCTTCTTATACTAATCTTCAATACTAGTCTAAAATAAAAATTTTCTTTCTATAATCTACATATAATATTCTGCAAGTAAAATGAATTATATAATTAACATGGAAAAATAAAAGAAAACAAGAAACTAATAAACTTTGGCAAACAAATACTCTATAGCTCAGAGTACTAAAATGGAGCAAATCAATCCAATTATTAATCTATTCTTCCTTAATGAGTAGGAAACTTCTTCATCAAAGAAGGGCATTAATATTTGAACTGAATTACAAGCATCACAATAAGAAAACCATGTAAATGTCAAACAATTAGATCCTGGGAAAAAATACTTCTTGCTATATTTATTTTTATTAGCATAACATATCCAGTAGTCAGTCAGACTCTGTCTCTCTCTATATATATATTTATACATATATATATATACACACATATATATATACATAAAACTGATCATTTTGATCTCTGTGTCTATAACTACCTATATTTTTCTAGACAACATTTTTCTTCTTCCACTAAATTTTATCTTGGAAAAGAATTTCAGGGAATATATTCTGAGAAAAAGGCTAATCTCTAAACTATAAAAGCATATGTTTCTAGTCAACTACTGTGTTTAGGGGCTTGTGTTGACTTTTTAATAATCTTGCCATGTAATGAGGTATTTCATTATCTCTTTGGTGGACTACATAAAAGATAAAGGTAAAATCTTTCAGAATGGAAGTAAAGGTGATTATCATGTGCATAGTCTCAAATATAAATACACTCCATCTATGTGCCTGACTGTCTAATTCTATATCATATCTCCATCATTAAGTTGCCATTAGATAATAAGCTAAGTTCAAATGTTGATATATTGACAAATCTAAATTAGTCTCCATTATTCGGTATTTTCTTAGATTGAAAGACAGTTAATTTTTCACTTTTACAAAGTTATTTAAGAGTACAGTGGAAATTCCACTTAACTTGGTGTCAGAAAACTTAAATTCAAATCCATTCCTTATTAGCTAAGTATTCCTAGGCAAGTTAGAACCTCTACAACATCTTTATTTTCTATAAAATGAAAGAAACAATGACCGCCTTCCTTATCCACCTCCCAGTGTAAGTCTTTGCAAATTCTAAACAGTACTTGATTTAAAATTGTTAAGAAATTTACTTCCATTTTTTTAAATGTAGGAAAACTTTTGAGAATTCCACCATGTGTAGAATCTATGCTCTTTCTAATTCTCTCTGACCCATACTGTTCACCAATCAAAAGTTAGCAGGGGCCGGGCTTGGTGGCTCAGCCTGTAATCCTGTGCCTTGGGAGGCCGAGGTGAGTGAACTGCCTAAGCCCATGGGTTCGAGACCCGCCTGGGCAACTTGGCAAGACCTCATCTCTACAATAAAAATCAAAAAAATTAGCCGGGCGTGGTAGCATATGCCTGTAGTTCCAGCTACTTGGAAGGCTGAGAAGAAAGGATCGCCAGAGCCCAGCAGGTGGAGGCTGCGGTGGCTAGGAACGGCCACTTGCACTCGTCTGGGCGACTGAGTGAGACTCCAACTCAAAAAAAAAAAAAAAGTTAGCAGGAACACTGAAATCTCCTATACTGTTTTAATCTTTTAGAGTAATATTTTTATTCAATCAACTATTAAGTTAAACTACTAAGTTCCCTTGCCTTTCTTATTAACTACACCAAGAACTTAATGTGTCAGTTTCCTCAGAGACTCACTGTAACTTGGGAGATAAGAGATAATCTCAGATACCCTTTCTCAGCTGGCTAAGCTGTCAGTTTCAAAGTTCACAGGTAATCAATGCTTCCCAGAGTCAAGTATTCTGGTTTGGAAGAAATTATAATCAGAGTTATGAATAATCCTAAGTAAAGATTAACTGCTAGCTTTATTTTTTCAAGATTTATATTTCAGGCCAGGCGTGGTGCTTCATGCCTGTAATCCCAGCACTTTGGGAGGCGGAGGTGAGAGGACTGCTTGAGACTAGGAGTTAATGACCAGCCTAGGCAACATGGAAAGTCCTTGTTTCTACAAAAAATTCAAAAATTAGCCAGGTGTGGTGGCACGTGCCTGTAGTCCCAGCTACTAGGGAGGCTGAGGTGGAAGGATCACAGGATCACATGAGCCCAGGAGAACAAGCCTTCGGTGAGCTGTGATTGTGCCACAGCACTCCAGCCTGGCAACAGAGTGAGATCCCAACTGGAAAAAAAAAAAAAAAAAAAGAAAGAAAAAGAAAAGGACTTATACTGCATTTTGACAATTTTGAGCAAAAAGTTTCCTAACCAATTTTATCACATTCACGCCTTTGTGATTTCTTGCTACATGCACTCACATAGTATTCATGACTTCTGATAGGAAACAGAATGTAATGGAATGTCTCAAATTTTCAGGGAAGATAAAGGGCATTTCTGCTAAAATTATCTTCCAAAATCCCAGAAAAATTTTCATGCTTAAGCTGAGTGTTATTAAAACTTCCTTTTACATCTCATTTAAATAGTAGAGTATGCCAAGCAGTCCTGGATTTGGAATACAGAATGAAATGAGTGAACTATTCAATCTCTTCTCAAAGGAAAAAACAAAACTACAGTACAGCATTGAACTGACTTATCAAAAGTAAATATACATACCGGGCTCGGTGGCTCAGCCTGTAATCCCAGCGCTTTGGGAGGCTGAGGTGAGTGGATTGCCTGAACCCAAAGGTTCGAGACCCGCCTGGGCAACTTGGCCAGACCTCATCTCTACAACAAATCAAAAATTAGCCGGGCGTGGTAGCACGCGCCTGTAGTTCCAGTTACTTGGAAGGTTGAGGCAGAAGGATCGCCGGAGCCCAGCAGGTCGAGGCTGAGGTGGCCAGGAGTGGCCACTGCACTCCAGTCTGGCTGACAGAGTAAGACTCCAACTCAAAAAAAATAAAAATAAAAAATAAATATACAGAGACTGTCACATAGGGGGTTCACTTCAATTAGACTGTTCTCCCTTACTAACGTAAATTCTTAAACTTGGAAGCCATCTAAAAGTTCCTTCAATGTTTAAATCAAATCTTTGCAAATAAACATTATCTTCAATGTTTTGTAGTACCAAGAATACGTGACATTTCCTTATGAACTGTTGCCAAGTTCAGAACTGTTACCTCAGTGCTAAGTGTTACTTCAAGACATTATACAGCACAGTACCTTAGTAGAACATTTTGATCTGTTCTAGATTCCACAGCTTGGAACTTGAGAAAGTTCTGGAAAATCAGAACTGATTAAAAAAAATCAGTATATTAAATCCTGACTAAAAGCTAAGGAATTAGGATTGCTTAAACTGGGGTAAAGAAGCCTAAGAAATAATTTAACAACAAAAGGTATTTCAAAGACCAGGTGATATACTTATTTCCATCTCTACTGATGTTTACTTTAATGTGAAGTGTCAGATTATGCATAATATGCTAATAATTATGTTCTGAAAATGGGTTAATAAGGACAGTCAGAAAATATCCCCTCCTCTGGTCTCTCAGATTAAATAAATCCTTATCTGCTTGGGATAATTGTAGTGTCTAGTGCTGCCAGAAGGCAGTAGGAAATACTACCACCTGACCTACCAAGGTCTTTTCCAGGTCTTTCCCTGTCATTCTGCTGTTGGTCTTTATTGTGGTAAATTTTCATTAAACTAAAAAGTCCCAAAAGCTTATTAATCAAATTTAATTTGTAAAAACCCAAACATTTCCTTGAGTTAATTAAAAAAAGGGCTGCAAAGCAAAAGGCAAGGATAGATAGTGGTACCTTTTTTATATATCACACCTTAGGCAGAGAATGATCTTTTTGAAATGAATCAGGTAGCTGTAAGGTTTTGCGTTAATGTTGAGTAGGAAACAGAAAAATGCTATTAATTAAATTTTTTCTAAAAAAAATCAACCATTAAACAATTACATTTCATCAGTGCAATTCAATCTAACTTCTACATGTGACATCACTAAGTGCTGGGATTGCAGGCATGAGCCACTGCGCCCGGAAAGACAATGGTTGTTCAAAGAGAAATAAGTAAAATCATATAATTGTTTTGAAATGATTATCCGTGACTACAATGATCAGTAAAAAGGATAACATGAATTGGAGGTTGAAAAGGCAATTGCTGAGGTCTTTGAAGGTCCTGGCCGTATAGACCCACCGAGCGCTGGGGCTTCAGACACACCCTAACACCTGGGTTGTTCCACCCTCCCATTGATTGAGTTAGCAACACACAGTCAATCAGTGGGGCCCATTTCAGATTGAGTGCTGGGCACCAGGGTGGACTGTCTTCATTTCTGTCTCAACACGACCCAACCCAACAAGTCTTGCAGTGGTCTCTGGATTTATCCTTCAGCATTTGCGGACTGACCAACCATAGACTGCACATATTTGAGAAAAATGACAAAAATGACAATAAAAATGATATCATTTAAAACAATACACAACAATAAATGTTTATATATCAAAAAAACAAAAAAATACTAAGAAGTCTATTAAAAAAAAAAGTCACATTTAAAAGAATGACTTTTAGGTATAGATAGAGGCAAATTCACATTTCTACCTACTCATAAAACTCTAAAATATATCTCCAATCAAAATGCACATGCACTAACACAGAGTGACTGGTATGAACCTTGGTATTCTCCCAAGGGAAGTAAGGCTCCCATATTTATGGTTACATATAACTTCAGTTAAAGCCTTGACACCCAAGTGCATTTCAGATAACTTTCAGTATAATTACCTTGTAATAAGTACATCCAAAATGATCAGAGAAACCTTTATTTGTACCAAAAGATGGTTGGTCCTGCACAAGTAATATGCATAACATTAAAACAAGATTTACCTCTATTGTTGGATCATATTCATCCACAAAGTGATTCTGTATTAGCTGTATCGTCAAGGCACTCTTGCCTACGCCACCAGCTCCAACTACCACAAGTTTATATTCAGTCATTTTCAGCAGGCCTTATAACAAAAATAATGAAAATGTAACTAAATTAGAACGTGTCACACATGCAGTTAATAATCTGTAAAATATTCTATCAGTATCTTTTAACCCAAACTCACCTTTTGAAAATTATTTCAAAATACCTTACAAAATGCAATAATGTCTGTGGCTGACTACAGATGTGTACTGTAATAAATAATACTTCACTTATAAACTCCTCCATCAACATTTACGAAAAATGCATACAGACCACATAGACAGTTCTTTTATATTCAGGCTGTTCTAGCTAAACAGCCAGACTGCTGCTCTGTAACAGCTAATGGCTCTCAAAGGTTCATATCATGACTTCACACAGTACAAGTGTCTAGCACAGTGCTCTACCCTGTGTAGACACACCCACACAAAACTTGTTGACAGCTATCTCCACGCCTATTATTGCAGTGTTCCTTCTTGACTCCTGTCTAAAAGAGCTAGAAGTAGATATGCTGAGTGTCTTTGTTGGAGCCAACAGCTATGAAAACTCTTTAAAAGCATCATCATAGTAGTTTTCCCAGATAAGTAGCAAAAATCAGATGGGGCTTGGGCGGACAAGTCAAATAATGCTGGACTGTGTCATGGGGAAATAAAAGTTGAGACACTGAAGCAGATAAGAACATTTGATGACATTTTAATCTATAAAATATCTCTGGGGAAATAAAGGTAAAAACTAAGAGAGTTTTGAGAACTTTGGATTAACTTACTCAGTATAGGCGATTTGATCATCAATCATAATACACAATCACATTTGCACAAAAAAAAATTTAGAGAAGCACTACTTTAAGAAAAAAAGTTTTAAAAGAATATCAATTTAAAAAGTGAATATGTCTCAGTAATTCATGTGACTTTTTTTACTCATTGCTTTTCATACACTGTCTCCCAACAAGTGCAATGAATACTGACAACCTGTAGGGTTAACAAACACAAGACAGAAAATAAAATGTAATATTCTGTATTCAGCTGTTTAAAACTTTGTCAAATAAAATGAATACATCTAACTTCATCTCCTTTTCATTCATGTAACATATTTTTACAAGTAAGAAGTGCAGAATGGCAGTAAATGCACAATTTATTATAAAGTAAGTAGTTCCAGATTAATGTGTATGCATACACTGAAGATAAACAGTAAATACATGCACCATTCTATTTGCTTAAGACACCACCAGGAATAATAGTAATATGTTGGTTTTCCAAATGATAACATACTAACCGTATTCCTGAGCCCCTTCCTAGAGAGCACCACAGGCTAGAAAACTGTTGTATCACAGACTGATGATTCTAGCTCCCTGCCTCTCTCTGCTCCACCTAGTCTCTCTTGTTGTGTGGGTTGACAGCCACTACAAACATGTATCTGATCCTGTCTGGCTATGCTTTATTCCAAATGCAGACCATAACAAAATGGGACAGATGAGGAGAGTCACACTGAAACGTATACTCTAGCTCCCTGTTCACCCCATACTCCCCAAATGGTTCCCAAACTGGTCTGGGAAGCTCTCAGGTTCCTAAGTCTTTTTTGGGTCCAAGAGGTCAAAACTGTTTTCATAATAATACTTAGATGTTCTTTACCCTCTCGCTCTCATTCTTTCACAAGTATAGGGTAGAGTTTTCCAGATGTGTGATCACAACAGATTGAATGCAGATGCAGTATGAGAATCCATATGCCTTCTATTAAGTTGCATAATTAAAGAGATTTGTTAAAGTATAAAACAATGCCACTCTTCTCACTAATTTTTGGTTTTGTTTTGGAAAATAGTTATTTTTTTTAAAATAAAATACTGTATTCATGTTATCAAGTAACAAGTTTAGTATTTCTATTTTTAAATGAATTAACAAATTTTTTAAATTCCCAGTTTTAACTTCTAAAATGGTAAATATTGAAAGACTCCACACAAATCAAAGGTTTTTGAGAGCCACAATAATTTTTAAGAGCGTAGAGGGGTCCTTAAGACCAAGTTTGGTAGTCTAGGAGATACTGAGGACACATACTAAACTAATATGTATGTATACATATGTCTGAATTCAGAGACATTTCTGATCTTTTTTTTATGCAATGGTAGTTTCCAGAAAAAAAAAAAAATTCTTGAATCAAATTTTTAAAATCAAGTAACACTGAAATACAATAGAAAGAACTGGGTTCCAAAGAAGTCTTATTAAATGAAGATCATAACATAGGCCATAAAAAGGGGGTCCCTCACCCAAATTTACAAAAGCAAGAAAGGGGTGGAACTGGGACTAGAACCCAACAATTTTGCTTAAAAAATTCATGAAACCAAATTACCTTGTACCACCTTTTCAAAGCAAGTATACTTGTAGATGGCTACAGTCTCAGAGTAAAAAGTCTTGGTATCAGCCATATTTAATATCTATAGTCTATCACATGTGGGAGTCAGCACTTTGGATCTTAGTCACTTAAGGGTGACACCAATTATATAGTTAATTCTGAGCCTATGATTACAAATAAACCTTTTCCCTTTATAACTTCTTTTTAAATAACTTTCAATTACAAACATAACACATACATTGTGTAACAATGAGAAAATACCTTTCCGTTTTTAACCCACTGTTTTGATGAATAATAACAAGAGTCAAGAAGGCTAGCTTAGGACTTCAGCTATAACATGCATATGCCTAAGAACATTTCAGTTAGCTGGCCGATCACAATTAACTCCTCCTGTAAGTAAGTTTAAAAAATCCTGAGAGTGCTGTTTAGGAGTACTATAATAACTCTTGAGACGGGGAACAAATCTGCAAGGATGAGTCTAATATAGAAGAGATGGGAGAAAGGACAAGAACAGGCAAATTAAACTTCAGGTACTATTTCAGCTATTGCTGCCTACACTCAGCAAGGAAAAAGCCCCGCTTCTGTTCTGCGGGTTTTCTTCGTGTGTTAACTTGACCAGCCAAAACAGACCTTCTGGGATTAACTTTTTCCTTTTCACTGCAGGTCACAGGCCCTACGTGTAGGGTGTTGGCCACCTGTTCTTCCACCATCATCTCTACCTCCACCTCCTCCTTTGTGGCCACAGCAATGTCACAGCCCATACATGGGGGAGGGGAGCAGTCAGGAACTCGGAGGCAGATGCGTTTTCCCTCCAAACACAATAACCTCAAACAGTGGTCTCTAAGCACTTTTCCTGCGATCCTCCAAAACGTGACCTCCCCTCGGGCCCACACATCCCCTACACACGGAGAAGGACCACTATCCATTCAGCCTGCGCTCGGGGGAGAAGTTTATGCCTCCGTCCTAGAGATGCTAGATGCAGCAGGGAAGGCAGTACCGAGGCGGCCGAGCGCTGCGAAGGGAGGAAGAGGTGCGGGAGCAGAGAGGGGGAGGGGAGGCGGGGGCGCAGCGGGAGTAACCTCCACCGCACCCGACCGCCCGAGGGGCAGCCCGCCGGGCCGCGAGTTTCTCCCCTGCCGCCTCCAGCCGCGGCCCTCGGGGAGGAGGAAGGAAGGGGTTCCCCGTCCAGGAAGCAGCACAAGCGGCGGCCGCCTCCAGCCTCACCCTCCCCAGCCCCGCACCGCCCATTCCCCACTCCCCGCGCCGCCGCGTCCCCGCGCCTCCCCCTGCAGACCCCGCTCACCCCGCCCGCCCGCCCGGGCCCCGCGCCGGCGCCCCCTCTCCGCCCCTCCCGGGACCCCTAATTCATTCACTCGCCGCCGGCCCCGCCCGGAGCCGGCACGGAGGGTCGGGACCGGGGCAGGGGCCCGAGAGGGGCGGTCCACTCCGTACCTCTCTCCCGCACCTGGGAGCCGCCGAGCCTCTGGCCCCCGCCGCCGCTCTCAGTGCTCGCGCCGCGCTCGCTCCCAGTCCGAAATGGCGGGGGCCGGGAGTGTTGGCCGAGCAGCCGCCGACGCCGCCGCCGCCGCCGCCGCCGCCGCCGCCGCCACAGCCACCGCTGCTGCCTCCGCCGCCGCGGCCGCCGCCTAGGGAAATCGAGCTCCGAGCACACCGATGGGTTCGGGGCCGGGCGGCCGCAAAGGGCAGAGCTATCGATGCGTTCCGCGCTCGATTCCTCCTCAGACCGGCGTACGGGAGGGAGCGGCTGAGGGCGGTGTGGGAAGAGGGAGGGGGAGGCTGCGAGCGCCGCCGGGAGGAGGAGGGGCCGGCGGAGGTGGAGCGGGTCTGGGCGGTGCCTCCGCGGGGAGGAGGGACGGCCGGCCCCACGCGGCGGCCCGCCCCCTGGCTCTCCTGCACGGCCGGCACCGCAGCCGCGACCGCGGCCGCAGCCGCAGATTCGGAGCTGGATCGGGACCTGGTCGCGATGGGCTCCGCGGACGCCACCAGGGAGACACCGTAAGCGATTCAGCCGCAGCGCTGCCAGTTCTACTCCGAGGAGCTGAGAAAATCCCCCCACCCCCGGGGGTCGACCTACAGTTGTGCACGTTCATTTACTGTCATTTGCTGCATGTAAATAAACATGCCGTCGCCAAACGTGGGAGGCGACCCGGGTGTCTTAGCGAGAGACCCGGCGGACGATTTCCCACCTCAGGGCCTTCTGATCTCCGCACGCCCGATTATGATCGGCCTCAACACTTGGGCTGGGAATTTAGCCCCAGGCCCAAACCAACGCGACGAACGCTTTCATCGCTAATCTTCTGGGGGGTTGGGGGGGGGAGACCTGTGATATTTTGTGATTTTTCTTGCTATCTTGAAACCATCACAAGGTCTCTCTAAACAGGGACCACAGATGTACCCATTGCCCCCTGAAAAGCACCAGCAGAAGACAAACTTTAAAAGTGCCTTTGATAGTTCAGACCTGAGGAGAGTCAAACATTAATTAGAAGAATGAGATTAAACAGTTAACGTTTACAGAATTAAGACATTAAACAATGGGGCAATTACACATGCTGCCAAACCCAGAGTCTGCGTTGATAAACTTCCTAGAAAGGTCAATTGGGAGAGACTTAAGGATAGAGACCCACGGACCAAACCCTACTCTTCATTTGACTGCGTCTCTGAGTCTCCCTGTAGTCCACATCATAAACCACCAATAAAACAGTGATTTTAAATCCCAGCTATTATGTCTGTTAACCAAAGCTTTACATCTACTGTCACCCTTTTCCTCCTACTCTTATGTGGGCTGTAATCTGCAAGGCTTATTCCAGTCTCCCTCTCCTAACACCAGGTGGAAGAGACAGAAGAGAGGAAGTGGAAGACAGAGAAGGGGAAAGAATGTGCCTACACTATGTCAAATTTTTGCTAAATGTTTTGCACATGTCATCTTATTTAATCAGCACAACCTCATGAGGTAGAATACTTTTCATTATTTTACAGATGAAGAAACAAATTTGGAGAGGTTAAAAATTGGGCCCAAGTTCATACAGTTAAAACATGAAGTATACTTCATGTCACATCATATTCCCCCTGCTCCCAGCTCTCCAGTGGCTCTGATTCCCATTCTGACATAAAAGCAAAATTCTCAAAATCTTGCACGGCCTTGGTTTATTAGAGGCCCCATGTCTTCTCTGAACTCTCACCCTTCCTCCCTTCCTTACATACACATTACTGACTTCCTTGAAACACCAGGCAGGCTTCTTTCTTAGGGAATGTGTACTTGCTACCCCTCTGCCTGGTACTATATATGCACAAAGCCTCCTCTGTCATGCTTTTAAATCTTTGTTCATATGTCTTTAAAATGAGATATTCCCTAAAGATCATTTTTTATACTGTAACTCCCACTTGTCCTCCCAAATTCTAACTCTCTTCCTGCTTTATTTTTCGCCAGAGCACGTATCACCTTCTTTCAACAACTTACTATCTAACTTTATTTTTGTCTCTCTTTCTTTCTCACACCAAAGTGTAAGACCTATGAAGGCACAAATTTTTGTCTGTTTTATCTACTGCTAAATTTCCAGTGCCTCCAACAGTCTCTGCCACAAATAAGGCACTCAAATATTTATGGAATGTTGAATGAATGAATCTATGTACCCTCTGTGGATTCTAAATCCTAATCCATGAACTCTGTAACTCTCAATCCTTACTTAAACAAAGTGTCTTAAACCTCTTCTCAATCTCTGTTTTCACCATCTTACAAAATCTGCTTTGAAACTCACTCAGGTCGCCTGATAAGCCACATTCTATGGAGTCTAAAAAAGCGTCTTGTACATAATGGACAAAATGAATTTTTGTTTTGAATTTGCACTTATGGATATATTGCTTTGTGATCACTCAAGTATAAATCACAAGTTGACTTGGTGAAAACTTCAAGTTCATGATTAACTCTTGCTTTTCCTTATAACTGTGAATACAATGTTTTCCCTATAATTGGTGCTCCATAAATCTTAAAAGGACTATCGTAGAAAAGAGAAAAAAGCTTTACATAGTACTTTTATGCCTATTATAAAAATTCTGACATTAGCAGAAACCTCATCCATCATGTACACAGTCTCAGTTATTATTTAGGTTCAATGCTCCCAAAGTGAATCTGCATCCCACTGTTTGTCCCATGCACCCTACACCCCAGCTTCACCTCACACACTTTCTCTCCTTCCTTTTCACTCCCAACACAATTTATACATAAGTTAAGTTGGGCCTTTCTGCCATTCATTCCTGGGAGCTTTCTCAGAAACCAACATTCCCTTTCTTTCCTTAACAGAAAGCTTACAGCAGTAGGTCTTAAGAGTTAGTGCTTCATGAATCTCCTGCCATGCTTACAAAAATGCAAGGTCCTAGGCTCTTAACCTAGCTATGTCGTTCAGCTGCTCTAACGTGAACCAGATAACCTTGGTTTTTAACAAATCAAGTGACACCAAACTGGTGGTTCATTATATGTACATTGAAAGTCCATGGTTTAATACTCAATTCCCCGCAGCTGTACTTTCCAGTGTCTTTAGGTTTTCCTCTTCCTCAAGCTTGGTGGCTCTGTTGTAGTCTCTCTGACTCTTCCTTCTCTTGCTCTTTCCAAGGTCAAGCACACAAACTCCAACTGTGATCACAATGAAAAAGATGGGGAGGAGGAGATCATCAAAAGTATAAACGTAGCCAGGCTCTGTGGCTCAGCCTGTAATCCCGCGCCTTTGGGAGGCTGAGGTGAGTGGATTGCCTGAGCCCGTGGGTTTGAGACCCGCCTGGGCAACTTGGCGAGACCCCATCTCTACAATAAATCAAAAAATCAACCGGGTTCGGTAGCGCATGCCTGTAATTCCGGCTACTGTAGCGCATGCCTGTAATTCCGGTTGAGGCTTCAGTGGCCGGGAGCGGCCACTGCACTCCAGTCTGGGTGACCGAGTGAGACTCCAACTCAAAAAAAAAAAAAAAAAAAGTATAAACGTGAGGATTCCAGGTTGGCTCTAAGATGTTTCTACCCTCTACTCTTAGACTCTTCTGGGAAGGCAGCCACATACACTCATGCACATGTGCACATTCTTTTGATCTGCTTTTGAAGACCATCCTGACCCTTTCCGTCATGAGATACTCTCTTCTGCCAAAAGAAGCAAAGTCAAAACAATAGGAGTACTCGTGTGTTAGTTTTATTCTTATAAGGTATAAAATGCCAGAGCACTGTAAATGCTGAGGACTTATTTTGATGAAATAAGGCTACTTTAGAAAACCATATCATCAGCCAGAGAGCTACTGCTCAGTCCGGAAATCAATTAAACTTGTGATCCAGCAATGGGCTCTGGTACCCTGCTCATCCCCTCATTCAGA
Organism: Cephalopachus bancanus; assembly: GCA_027257055.1. Lineage (NCBI taxonomy): Eukaryota > Metazoa > Chordata > Mammalia > Primates > Tarsiidae > Cephalopachus > Cephalopachus bancanus. The sequence continues at coordinate 5,735,431 of JAPVLO010000009.1, read as the reverse complement.
AGCACCTATTGCCTGTAACTCTAGTTATCTTGCCATTCTCAGAAACCAGCACCTCTCTGCTTCTTTTTCATACAGTCTCGTTTCTAATGCTCTCTGTGCTACTAGTTATCACTCTCTGTGACCTACATCAAAACATTCCAAGAGAGAGGATCTGGTAGTGTCTGTCATTCACTATTCAATAAGAAGGACCTGTATGAGACACAATTTTCCTGACTGGTAGCTGGCTTTCTTCAAATCTGCCTAAAAGACCACTTTCTTTGTTTGTGCACCAGTCCTGGCTCCAGGGAGTTGTGACTAGACTAGCAGGGCACAGAGCATGGGAACTCCAGCAGGAGGAGCTGCCCATGGGTGCTGTCATGGACTCTACTTCAGCACAACCTTTGACTCAGGTGGGAAATTTACACAGAGTTCTGAACAGGTGCTATTTAATTCACTGACCTAGCAGGTAATCTTCACTGGACACATTTCATTATACTTAGTATTCCTATGCTACTTATCTGTTTTTCTCATATCTGTTTCACTAGGTTATACATTCCTTAAGGCTCCTGCCTATTTTCATGTTGTATTCTCATAGCTCTTAGCACATGAGTTTTCTATAAATACTGGGTGAATGAAATTATAACAAAACTTCCGTTCTGCCTCTTCACAGTCACTTCATTCTCATTAAGTCAATTTCCAAGACCATTTCTAAATGAATGTCCTGTCATCATGGAAAATGCCAATCCAAAGCCAAATTCCTTATCTTATTCCCCCAAACAAATTCCCTCTCCCAGTTCCTCTATCTTACCTGAGCAAATTCATGGTCCTTCAAACTATTTAGACTTGAAAACTTAAATTTATTTTTAACCTACTGCCCATTCAAATGGGTCACGGCGCCTTTTAATTCAACTTCTTAAGTATTTTCTCATATCTGCCTCTTCTCTATTCCTTCCTTCACAGCTACATTTCTGGAACAGCTTCTCAATGACTTTCTACCTCTGACTTTCTTCAATTCAGGTCATATGCTGTTGCCAAATTAATCTTCCTTATACATGTATTCATCATCATCAAACATTAACTCTAAGCTTACGCCATATAGGTTGCATGCATACAGGGTATATATTTTAACAGTGGAAAGAGTTATAAGCTAAGTACCTAATGAGTACCTAAAGATGATTAGTACCTTAGAAATTATAGGAGAAAATGAACACTGGTTTCAGCTAAGCCTTCACTAAGACTTAATTTTGCTTACAAATCTTTATATATCCAGTCCAAAACTTGCTTCCTAGCCTTTGAGAGCATCCATAGTAAGGTACCATCCTGACCCTGTGACTTTGTTTCCCAATTTCTCAAAGCAGATGCTGTCCTCTCCTTAAGCAAATTCCCTGTCTACACCCCTAAAATAGGATATTTTGTGTCTCTGCTGCTTTTTGCACTCTGCATCTTTTTGTCTCTCTCTCTGTTCAAGTTCTCTCTCATTCAAGATCTAGAACAAGACCTACTTCCTCTATGAAGACTTTATTATTAATTATGCCATCTGTTTTTTAATCTCCCTCTCTGTTATTTCATACGGGTTAATCATGTCTCCCCAAGTAAATTCTAAAATTCTAGAGGCAAGAGCCATATCTCAGGTATGAGAACCTGACCCACCCATATGAGCCTAGTTCACTGCAATTACTCAATAACTACATGAATACATATAATGTGCTTATCAGCAAGGTAAACATGATGAAAGCAATGTTTGAGGTGGATTAGAAAGCTACATGCAAAAATGATTGGAAGAAAAAAAAAGACCTTAGGTAAAACATTTTCCAGGTGGTGTAACTGTACCCATTGGTAGAGGGAATGTTGGCCTGGCTTCATTTACGAGTCCTGTGAGATAGAACAAATCTGTGAAGCTCTGCGAGTTCCACATTTAAGAATGGAGTAATGAAATAACAGCTACCATTCATAAAACCCTCCTATGAGCCAGACAAACTTTATACACTATTTTAAACAAATAAATCTATCCTCTCTTTGTCCACTTCTTCACTGCTCAGTGTGGTCCAAGTCACTACTGTCCCTCCCTTAGTGGGACAGCCAGCTGCTAACAGGTCCCCTCACTTCTGCTCTTGTTCTACAATCCATTCCCCCACAAAGTACCTGGACTGATTTTTTTTTTGTAAATGCAAATTGGATCATGTGACCAGCTCAAGCTCGCCAATGGCTTCTCATTGTGCCCAGGATAAAATTCAAATTTCTTCAAGCCATCTCATGACCCAGTTTTTGCCCACTTCGACTGCATCATGAATAACCCCTTTCCTTTCTAGGTTTCAACTTCACTAACTCCCACCTCTTCTTCCCCCACATACACACCAAGCTCATTCCTTCTTTGAACCTGTGTCTTCTCAGTAAGGCATACTCTGGCCAGCAAGTCTTTCTGTCTTTCAGGTTTCAGGTTAATACCACCACTTCAGAGAGAGATTCCCCAACACCAGTCAGGTCTAAATCAGCACTCCCCACCTTATTCCCTAACTTCTCCCCTTCAAATAATCTCTCCTGAACACAGTGCCCTGTTATTATCTTACTTAATGCTTATCATATCTGAAATTATCTTGGTCGTTTGTTTGCTTGTCCGTTTCTTCCTCTGAAACATACATTTCATGAGCCAGGGACCACTGAATCCTCAATGTCCAGAGAGAGTCTGGCACGTAGTAGTCACTTAATAAAGATTTGTTGCTAAACTGCTATAAAGCAAATAATAGGACTAATAATCCTCTCTAAGTGAGGTCTCTGAAAGTCAATTGAGGTCTTTTCATTTTGTTTCTATCTACACAATGCAATAGTACTTCATTTAGTGCTTGTTTTGTTTTTAAGAATATCAGAAATCCGAAGTATTTTTTAAAATTATGTCCTTCTAATTTCCCAAGAATGTGCTAATTGGACTCCCTACTGATTGCAAGCCTAATTTTCCTAGTTTCTGTCTCTTCTCCTTAATCACGGCTGTTAGATATGTTGTCAGGTGCTTCTATTCTCTTCATGCTAATATATATTCAAATAGAGCTTTATTTGTGCACATCAACTTAACGTGGAAGAGTCTAGGGGCAATAACCCTTTGGAACCATGCATTTCAAGGTCCATATATCCTCAGTTGTATGAAGCAAGTCTTTTTTTTTTTTTTTTTTTGCTAAAGTCTTCTAATCTTTTTAGAAGATTGTTCTGCCCTGTCAAATAATTTCTTATATCAGGGGTCTATGAATGTAGAGAGATTGTAAATGGGACTATAAGTGACTATTTCACTTTACTCTGAATTATTTTTGTAATAATTTTAATGTCTGCATAAAATAATTCTGTCCTAATGTATGTACAAACCTCAACAAACCCAAATACTACCATTTGTAATAGACCCTTAAGAAGCCAATATTAGCTCATCTAATATGTTAATAACATTTTAGTCATTCATTTATTCAGCCAGTAAATAATATTGAGCTCTTACTACACACCAGACACCATTTTGAGTATCTGGGATGCACTGATGCACAACAGACAAAAATCTTTGCTCTTTTGAATTCACATTCTAAGCAGTGGTTCTTAGACTTTTTGATTTCAGGATCATTTTACTTATTTTAAAAATTATGTATTTATTTATTATTGTATTTACGCATTCATTAAAAACAATAATAGTGGTAACATAAATTACATTATGAAAATAACTATATTTTAAAACATATAGTGAGAACAGTGGCATTGTTTTAACTTTTTGCAAAACTCTTTAGTATCTTGTTTAATAGAAAAAGCTAGATTCTCAAATCTCCTGCATTTTTGTCTGTTTAGATATCACACATAACCTCTGGAAAACTCCACTGTGCACTCATGAGAGAAATGAAAGTGAAAAAGGAAAATAACATCTCAGTATCCTTATGATTATAGATTTGACTCTCATACCTTCTGAAAGTTTTGGAACCCCAAGGTTGCCTGGACCACACTCTGAGAACTGCTGATCTAAATAACCTTTTTTTTCCTTAAGTTGGGGTCTCATTTTGTTGCCCAGGTTGGAGTGGAGTGGCATAAGCACAGCTCACTGCAACCTAAACTTTCTGGGCTCAGATGATCCTTCAGCCTCAGCCTCCTGAATAGCTGGGACTACAAGTGTGTGCTATCATGCCCGCTAATTTTTTTTTTCTTGGTTGAGATGAGATCTCACTATGTTGCCCAGGCAGATCTCAAACTCCTAGGCTCAAGCATTCCTCCCGCCTCAGGCTCCCAAAGTGCGGGGATTGCAGGCTTGAGCAAATGCATGGCAAAACAAGTTTTTGTTAATTTTTTTTTTGCTAATAAAACATGGCCAAATTTAATAAAGGCCAATGTAATCATTAGCTTTCCCAAAATTATTATTTTACTCCTCAGAACAGGCTCTCTGATTCTCTATTATATAGCATCTATTGGTAATGGTAATCAGGAGAAGTTATTGTTAAGATAATGTATAAAGTAAAACAGATGCTCCAAATAATGAACTTCCTTATAATAATTGAAAATTCTTGTTTTTAGGTCAGTCTTGTGTTCTTGAGGATTGAAGTACTTTATATTAATTAATTAATTAATTAATTAATTAATTGAATTTCCCAGGATGCCAATAAATATTTCCAAATATAATTTCTGTGTACCTTGCAGACAGTTTAACTGGCAAACAAGGTAGCAGAGATTGTCCTAGCTTGAAGGAAAGCTGTGAGCAAAACCAAAGAATTACCATATATTTATTGTGACTATAAACATACTTTATTTTCTCCAGACTGTCTTAATTTACCAAGTTTATCTGAAAAGGCTTCACTGTTACACTGAAAGTTACTACTCTCAATGTCTTTGCAATACTTGATTTCTTTCTTGGTTTTTCTCCTTCCTTCCTTCTTTCCTTTCTTTCTCCCGCCCTTCCTTCCATTTTCCTTCCTTCCTCTCTCCTTCTGTGTTTCTTTCATTTCTTCCTTCATTTTTTTTCTAGAAAAAAATACCAAAACTATGAAACTCCCAGACTTATTTGGATCATGAAATCTTATGCCAGCTCCATAAACACCCTGCTCTCTAGAAGTCATCATTTAAGTGGCCTCAGAATCATATTGTATCCCACCCACTAATAATTAGTTCACATCAGGCACAACTAAATCTTGTCACTCCTCTGTTCAATACCTCCAATAGAGCCACAACTTATTCAAAGGTAAAACCTTCAGATGACCTACAAAGGGCCCTTAGCTTTCCAATTTTATGTTCTACTCCTTTACTTCTTATTTGATCTTTTGTTGCCACACTGGCCTTCTCTTGTTCCCTAAACAAACCAGGCAGAAACCCACCTCAGGGCTTTTGCACATGCTGTTCTCACAACCTAAAAGGCTATTTCCCCAGGTAACCTACGATTCATTTCCTCTCCTCTTGCAACTCTTTGCTGAAGTGTCACTTTCTCAGTGAATTTTCCCTGACCACCTTATTTTTAAAAAATAAAACTTCAATTCCAGAACCCTCTCTTTCCTTTATCTGCATTTTTTTCCATAGAACATATCACCATCTGTCACACAATATGTTTCACTTATTTATTTGTTCACAGTCTGGCTTCCCCCAACTAGAAATTAAGCTATACAAAGAGCTGAGATTTGTGTCTGTTTTATTCACTGTGGATTTCCCATCACTAGCACACACAATAGACACTCAAAAAATATTTGTTAAATGAAATAAATAAAATGCATTTTGACATGTGTCAGGATGAATAAGATTGTGACCAACTAAGAAAACTTTCTAAAGTATAATAAACATGTATTTCCAGAAAATCATTCTGGAACAAGTTGTTTTATCAACAATCAAGGACAAATGGATACTACATTCAACTTTTTCTCCTGGCTTCAGAATGTTATATAGCGTGTATTGCTTTTTAAAAACTAATGTTAAGACTTCTCAAGTGAATTCTGTTAACAGATAAATTTGTGATCAGGGTGCAAATTTTCCTCATGATTTTAAATGAGAGAAAGTATTTAACTGCTTTTGAACTTATTCTTGCTCTCTCTTTATAGTTTAGGAAAACTATTGACCTGAAATCAGTTTTAGCAAAACAAAATAAACCTATAATAACCAATCTAATTTTCTAAATGAAAATTTGTTACCATTAAATATACTTATGTATTATAAAATCAAAGAGCATATACTTTGCAATTGTATGTAATTTTTGATAGAGTCTGACAAATCAAAGTTCAGAAAAGAGAAGAATGAAAAAATATGAGAGTCTGCTATGGTTTGACTATGCCCCCTAAAAAGCATGTGTGGAAATTTAATCCACCATGTAACAGTGTTAAGAGGTAGGACTTTTAAGAGGTGATTAAGCCCTGAGGGCTCTGTCCTCATATACGGATTAATGTCGTTATCTTGGGAGTGGGTTTCTTATAAATGGATGAGTTCAGCCCCCTTCTATCTCTCTCTCATCCTCTTTGCCCTTCTACTATGGAATAAAGCAGCAAGTAGGTCCTCACCAGAAGCCAGCCTCCCTCACCATGAAGCAATAAATTTCTGTTTTATTATAAATCACCCAGTTTTGAGTATTTTGTTACAGCAGAACAAAATGACAAAGACAGAATCTATGCCTAATTAAGACTGGGAATGTGCACGTGTGTGTGGGTGGTGGATAAGAATGTTGTGTGTGTGTACCTCACTGGCACTATATAACGCTGGATAGTGATAGCATCAAGTCTAGCAGCTCTCAACTTAGGAACATGTTGAGATGTGTTTAGTTGTGGGGATATCCACAAGTCATTCGTAACTAATGTTGAAGTACCTCACACTTGAGTTGGCTTTAAAATTTTTAATTTATGCTCAGGGTTATCCCTAGCACAATGCTTCTCAAGCTGGCTTGAATTATCATATGCATTCTTGAGTGGAAGTTGCAGTTAGTTCCCATGGGAGTGTATTATGAATGTGATTATCCTCAATCATTTGTGATACAGGGAGAGAAAATTGAGAATTATTGGTCTAGTTCTTTTTCTAAGGAAAATTGTAAACCATAAAAATTAAAGGAAGAAAGTAAGCAAAGCTTTGAGTCATTATCAATAAACTGTTGGGCCATCTTTTTCAAACATTTCTAGAGTAGAACACTTGAAAACCACTCGTCATGAGCTTGGTTTCAGATGGCTAAAGGTAAGCTACTATAATGCATGTAAGTACACAGGGTAAATTCCAAGTGGTGCAATGTTATGCACCGCAACATTAACGTATGACACAACATCCAGAGGTAGATTGCTCTTGGTTTTCTTTTCAATGAAGACTTCTCAGAGTAGCTGTGAAAAAAGCATTACTTTGTAAGCGAATTTGGGACTGATTAGGTCCCAGTAACATCTCTACACAAGATAGTAAATAATGTGTGGAATGATATTTTTCCTTATGTGCTGTTAAAGAAACAAGCTGTTATGGAACTTTGCATCTTATGTGCAATTCCGTTGCTATAAATTAAAGAAAGGCATGTAGTATTGCTGTGATACTAACTCACCATAAAGAGCTGTAATAAATAAATAATAAGGATGTGTATAAATGCTAGACACTAACACCCAATAGTAATGCTGAATAGTATGCAATATGTCGTTTTATAATGATGATAACCCATTATCTCTCATCTAGACGTTTGTACTGAAATCCTAACAGGTCTCCTCAAGTATGGCTTTTCCCTCTTCAAATTCACTTCATACACTATTTCAGATTAATCCTCTGAAAGTACAATGCTGACATCCCTCCCTTGTTTAGAAATCATAAATGCCCATAGCATTAATACCTACAGAATGGTCAGGCTCGGTGGCTCAGCCTGTAATTCCAGCACATTGGGAGGCTGAGGTGAGTGGATTGCCTGAGCCCGCAGGTTCAAGACCAGTCTGAGCAACTTGGTCAGACTGCATCTCTACAATAAATAAAAAATTAGCCAGGCATGGTAGTGCGTGCCTGTAGTTCCGACTACTTGGAAGTCTGAGGCCGAAGGACCGCCAGAACCCAGCAGGTTGATGCTGGGGTGGCCGTGAGTGTGCCACTGCATTCCAGCCTGGGTGACAGAGTGAGACTCCAACTCAAAAAGAAAAAAAAATTACCTACAGAATAAAGTTCAAACCTGAATCTGCTTTTTTGCCCTCATCTGTTACTAATAGTCCTCTTCAGGTGCCTTACTTGAAGCTAAACTTCTTTACTTCCCTACCGGTTCCACTGCTAAAATTTTGTCCACTTCCAGAACTCCTCTCTCCATTTCTGCATCCTCCCTAATCATCAAGCATTATTAAAGCAAGTTCTGATGGAGACAGAGATATAAACCCAAGCGTAATACCTGTTCCTGGGGTTTGTGAATACCGTTAAGTGGTGCAGCCCTTTGGCCACTATTTTTATAGTGTTCTAGCTAATGTATTTTTTATCTTAACCTTAAAAACTTTTATGACAGCATGATACCTTAAAACACTTTAAAAGTCTTAGTTTTAGAGAATATTTTTGAGGGGAGCAACCTCTCCCTTCACACCCAACTAGGCCCCCTCTTACTGCTTGGATGACATCATCACCGTGAAACCACATCTCTGATTCTCTCAGCAAGAAATAATTTATACTCTTCTTAACGCATGTTATTCTTTGTCCATTTTTCTTATTCATTCAAGTGTCTGTGTGGCCTCTATGTGTCTGGTGCTGCAACTGCGAAAGTAAGAAGAATCCCGCTGCTAAGCATTTAACCCTCTTATGTGTTTGTTGGGTTAGGAGGAGTCTTTTCAGAGTGCAAGGAATAGGCACACCCAGGTTACCGCCTAATTAATAGGAATATATTGTGAAGCTCTGCAGGGAAGTTAAAGAAAGAGCAAGACAGTATCTCAACAGCCAAATCGATTGTGAAAAGAACCTTTACCAGGACACAGCTGTGCTTGGGACCCTCCAGGCTCAGAAGCTCTAGCCATGTGTCTCGACTGGCCGTCCTCATCCTCTGAGCTCAAGCAACACACCATTCGCTGCTCCTCGTTCTAGTTTTCTGCTATCACAGTGACTTAGTAACCTTCCAACTCTGCTTCTTGACTCCAGCCACATTACCCACAAATTTACTCTCTCTGCATGTTGCATTCAAATTTCTGAAACTTGAATGAGCTAGCCAGTGAGTGACTTGTCAGTATTGGACTCCTGTGTTGGGGAGAGCTCACATCCCAGACCACCTCTGGAAATAAATGTTCATCTTAGAGCTAATCTTCAAGGCACTGGGATGCATAATGCATACATAAGAAAACAATTTTAAATTGTGTGTTTTTAAAAAAATCTAGGTGGAGGAAACCATGCTCCCATAGTTGTTGCATGCACCATGCCTACAAAATTAGCACCACAAGGGTGCTGAGAAGGCTTAAGGCTGGTACTTTCCAGAGAAGCAGGTCAAACTGCCCCTGGACCTGCTTGGGCTGCAGTTGGGATGGCTGAGGGATGTTGTGCAGGAATGTGGGGAGCAGAGATCTGAAGTGTCTCTGGGCAGCAAGCCCATGGAAGGATTCCTAGGCCTCCTCATTTCCATCTGAGGCATCATCAGAAAGGCCTTTATTGTCCATATTTCTACCAGCATCCTGATCATGACCATTTAAGTGATCTCTAAGAGGTTCCAGATTTTCCCTACAACTTCCTTCTTAACTGAGACCTCACCAAAATGGTCTTTAATGCACCACTCACAGACATTTTCTGGCCTGCTCCTCCAAATCTTTCCTGCCTCTACCCATTACCTAGTTCCAAAGCTGCTTCCACATGTTTAGGTATCTGTTATAACAACCCCTTCTTGGTACAAATTTTCTGTCAGTCCATTTTATGCAGCTATCACAGAATATCACATACTGGAAAATTTATAATGAAAGGAAATGTATTTATCATCATTCTGGAAGCTGTGAAGTCTATCGTCAAAGTGCAACAGCTTGTAAGGGACTTCTTGCTGTGCCTTCCATGGTGGAAAGCAAGAGAGTATAAGAGAGGAAGGGGGCCAAATACATACTTTTATCAAGAATCCACTTCCTTGATAGTCAGCTCCTGAGGTAATGGCATTAATCCATTCATGAGGGCAGAGCCTTCATGTCCTCATAACCTCTTAAAGAGTTCACTTCTCAACATTGTTGCATTGGGGATTAAGTTTCTAATATATGAATTTTGATGGACACAGTCAAACCATGGCAGGTGGCTATGAATACATCAGATGATCAAAGCTTCGTATCAGACACAACTTTATTATCGCTGTATGTATTGCTTTATATCCTGCACTTGACTGTCAGTCCCTTGAAGACATAATCATATTCTTTCATTCATCTTTGCTTTCTTCATAGAGAGTAGGTTAGTACCCAGCACAGAGTAAATGCTCAATAAAAATATATTAACATGTGCCCAGATCACAAGTGCCCTGAACACAAATCCTATCCCTGCCACCAAATGCTGTGAAGTATAATTGACACTGGTTAGTCTCCAAGGTGGTTGTGTGTTTCCCTTATTCTCAGTGGCAGTCACACTAAATTGGAGTTTCACTATTTCACATATATAATTCTAGCCAGAAAGGTACCAAGCTTCAGTCAAAGGTGGAGGTAGTTTGTCAATTTGCTTTTTTCTCCACTGTGGAATATGTTATAAACAGTTTCAAAAGACTTCGCTAGAGCCTAGGGCCCCTGCTTACATAAGAAATGCTGAAGTAACGACCAAATTATGGTTTAAATGTTGTAGAAAAGACTTTCAGAGGTGGAGCAAGAATGTGAAACAAAGTTTAAATCCCAGTTCTCATAAGCACATTTCTCGTCTCACTCTGACTTGGCAGCCACCCAGAGGGCCCACACGGAGATGGAGACAGTACTTTTTAAAAACAGAGATTTACAAATAAATTTTCTGTTTTATTTTATTCCCTCTGAGTAATTCATTGTTTTCACTTCTCTTTTATAGCTTCTGGATTATATTTCTAGGTGCACTCCTATGCTTATATAAAACAAAATACTTTTATTTTCATTGTCTTTAATACTTTTCTCCTAGAATCTTTTATCAGTAGGCTCTTTCTCATATTTTTCTTTCATTAATTTCTGAGTTTCTACTCTGCAAGATCTCATTTTTCTAACACAAATTATCCATAACTGTACTTTGTCATACATATTTTTGATACATGCATATTTCTCTTGGTAATGATTCTTTTCTGAAAAGAATACCATTAAAGATAAGTCCATAAAAAATGTAAACTGTTTATGTACAAATCTCATTTTACTTTCAAAACATTTTTCAAATATGAATGCTTTCACCCTAAAAGAAAATGATTTACTTGCTTTTCCTGCTTGATTACCTCAGTGTATGAAAAGAAAAACATAAAGCCATTTTGTTAGACATTTAGTTTGAAATTTTTGATTAGAAATATTGCTGCTTGAACTGAAAGAATGAGAGAAATGAATGTTACATGCCTTGTAAGAAAGAAATTTACAGCTATATGAAACAGCATTCAGTCATGCTTAAATTTGAATAATTCTAGTCTAAAACATTAACAAATTAAATAAATGGATATTTTGCCTCTCCACTGGAAAAATAATCAGAATGAATTCGTCAGACAGCTCTATTTCAGCATATGATCCATCAGTTTTAACCTCTTCAGCTAAGAAATTATTTGATAGTTTCCATATTAAATGTTTTGTTACCCAGGAAATACAGGCTTCTGTGACATAGTTTCTCAATATTATACATAATAGCCTAGATTTCTGTTCAGTAAATCTCTGTTGCAAAGCATCTACATCATTAACATAGATAAACATATTTACTCGAAAGTTTACATACCACTCTGCATTTTTCATAATGAAAACATTAATAGACCAAAAATGTTCTTCTTGTCTATTATTTGCAGATTAACCTATGTCACTCATGTGCACCAACTAATATCATCAACACACAAAGAGCCCTTCATGAATCTCAGTATCATACACCATCTGTGCATTGCTCCTGCAGGATTCTGTGGGAGCTAACAATATGTTTTAGAGTAAGAGTTACCCTTATAGTTGAAAATTTCTCTTAAAAAAAATTCCTTTTCTGTGTTTATTTAGGAACAAGGACTTGTAATGCTTAACAGCATAATTTGCTTTCATTTTAGGAGATAATTTTCTTTCTTAAAAGAATACATTTTTCTTTTTCAGGCCTCAGCCCAGTGACTTTCAAGGTAGAACACAAATTATTTTAGTACAGCCTAGAGTGGAAACACAGTTAGCAACTGAGCCTGGCCCTCAACTTTCTCACTCACAGAGTAGACAGATGTGGTAAGAGAATTTGCTATTCTTACTTTTAATTTCTAGCTTGTCTCTGATGGGAAGATTTCACTTTGAGTAATTAAAGCAGTTTTCAGAAATAATGTCCCTCTAGTAATTCAGTAACCCACAGACTCCCTAACTCTGGTTTGTCATTTCTCCTACACAGCTTTCTTTTCCTCTCTCCCTCATAGCAATATTTGATCAGAAAGGACAAAAGGACAATACACAGGACAATGAATAAAAAAGAAGGTTAATATTAAGATCATTTACAATTTTATATATACTTGGACTCCAATGATGGCTAATAAAATGGAGATAGACATACTAAAAACCAGTCACCAAAAACTCAAATTTATAGCAGTCAACTGACTAAGAACACATTTGGCTAGGAGATAGAAAGGCTGATTTTATCACCCTCAAGCTTTACTGCAGCTTGTGAAAAACTGGGAAGACCAAATTCTGTAGACCCCAGCCTTTTCAAACTACCTTAAGGTGCTTGTGCCCCCACTTGGTTTATCCCCATGGAAGCACTGACGGCACAGTCTTTATTTCTAGTTTACTAGAGTGTATGCTCCATTATGATAAGAGTCATATTTTGTTATTTTATTCACTCAACAACTATTAGCTAAACATTTATGAGTTTATATCAGGTACTGGGGATAGAACAGTGAAAAAACAAAAATAAAAATGCCTGCCCTCATGTCGCTTATAGTCTAAAAGCTTCCGTGCCCTGCTCTCCTTTTCAGACCTACCTGACCATGTGTTTTCCTTGCTTTGATGCCTCTTGTTCCATCTACGTTTTCACTCCTTGACTTTCTTCCAACCCAGTCTTTCTTAGTGCTTGGTGGTCAATAAATACTTGTTGAACTGAATAACTGTTTCTCTGTATTCAGTGGAGATGCAACCTGTCGCATTCCTAAAGTTAGAAAGACACCAATATATCGTTGTGGGGCCCACTCAAAAGTAACGTGGGATCTGAAAGGAGAGACTGTGGGAGTGACTCATGTGGAGGGCAGAATGAGTGGCACATGGTCACGGTGACATGGCCTGTGCCTGCCTAAGATGGGCTCAGGATATGGACTGAGCAGAGACAGAGGTAGTTACGTAGAAGAGTGATTTGAGTGGTGGCAGGGAACTCTCTTTCAGTGCCTTCCTCTGTTGTGTGTTGCTATAAAGGAATACCTAAGGGTGGGTTATTTATAAAGAGAAGAGGTTTATTTAGCTCACAATTCTGCAGGCTGTACAAAAAGCATAGCATCGGCATCTGCTTAGCTTCTGTTGAGGGCTTTTGTGCTGTGTCAAAACATGGCAGAGAAGGTGAAAGGGGAAATGGGCACATTGCAGTGGAACCGAGCCTGAGGGATGTCTCGGCTTTATAACTACACACTCCCGGGGAATTAATCTATTCCTCAGAGAACCGGTCCAGTTGGGAGAGAGTGAGAACTCACTCACTACCACAAGAACTGGCACCAAAGCCATTCATGAAAGATCTGCCCCCAAGATTCAAACACTAGCCACTAGGCCACACCTCTGCCACTCTGGGGCTCAAATTTCAACATGAGCTTTGGCGGGGACAAACCAGCTATATCCAAACCACAGCACCACCTAAGTGTGCTAGCCTAAAAGAGCCAGGCAGAAGCCAATGAGCTGATTTTAATTGGATAAGTTACTCTAAGAGATGCTTTTTTTTTTTCTTGAAGGGATGGAAAATCTTGTGTCCTGATAGGATTACCTCTTCTGGCTGGGAATGTATGTAAAGGGAGGAGAGTAGAAGAGATGAGCATGAAGCTGTCTTTAAAAATAAAGGGTAGGGGTCTACTCTGAAGATAAATGAAAAATGGATGGGGCAGCAGGTTCTGACTAAGGCAAGGGAGGGGCTTAGAAGACCCTCATGTAGGGCCTTGGGACTGTGAACTCTGAGAATTACCATCACTAGCATCCAATTGTACACTTTCTGGTTGTTGTTCTCTCCAGTTAAACTCAACTGTCAGTAAAGCTTTGATGAGTGTTTATAAAATACATATTTAGCATAATTTGTACTAGCCAAAAAACGGACACTAGTCAATTAGTATAAAATATAGTTCGACCATCTAAGAATGCCATATGGCCACTAAAAATGGAGATATAAAAGTATCTTTAAGCCAGGCACAGTGGCTCATGTTTGTAATCACAACAGTTTGGGAGACTGAGACAGGAGGATCACTTGAGATCAAGAGTTTGAGACAAGCCTCAGTCACAAAGGGAGATGCTGTCTCTACAAAATTTAGAAAAATTAGCCAGGCATGGTGACACAAGCTGGTAGTAGCAGTAGCAGCTACTTGGGATACTGGGGCAGGAGGATTTCTTGAGCCCACCAGTTGGAGGCTGCAGTTAGCTGTGATTGTGCCACACACTCAAGCCTGGGTGACAGAGTGAGACTCTCTGAAAAAAAAAAAAAAGAAACAAAATTATCTTTATTGTAATTATTTCCAATATATAGTTAAATGAAAATAGTAGATTATAAAACTATATGCTCCTGTTTTGTAATGAGAAATAAATATTTACATACATGTATGGAAGTTTAGGCTATTTATTAAACTATTAATGGAGAAAATGATAGGTGGTAAAATTAAAAGTTTTAAAAATTATTTTTAAATTTTAGCAGTAAGTTTTAGATATTAAATTAATAAAAACAGATTGATGGAGCCCTAGTCAGAATGACCAAGAAAAAGAGAGAAAAAACCAAATAAACAAAATCAGAAATGCAAAAGATCAAATCACAACGGACTTTGAAGAAATACACAAGAATGGGCAACACTCTTTCAGGTTCCCTCCCACTTGGGAGTTTTTGTTTGTTTGTTTGTTTGTTTTGGTCTTCTTAATAAACTCCTGCTTTCTCAAAAAAAAAAAAAAAGAAAAGAAGGAAATACAAAAGATTTTCGGAGATTACTATGCACACCATATGGAAACAAACTCAGTAATCTAAAGGAAATGGAGGACTTTCTGATATTACCTCTCAAGTTTGAAACAAGAAGACATTGAGACACTAAATAGACTGATAGCCCAGGAAATTGACTCTATCATAAGAAAACTACCTACAAAAAAAAGCCCTGGACCAGATGCTTTCCAGCAGAATTCTACAAAACATACAAGAAGGAGCTGATACCAATTCTATTGAAAGTACTCTAGGCCATTGCGAAAGATGTAACTCTCCCCAAATTACTTTACTAAGCTAACATCATATTGATACCCAAACTGGGTAAAGATCCAACAATAAAGACAACTACAGGCCAATATTCCTGATGAACATAGATACAAAAATTCTCAACAAGATTCTAGCAAATGGGATCCAACAACGCATCTGAAAAATCATCCACCATGATGAAGTAGGCTTCATTCTTGGGATGTAGGGCTGGTTCAACATCTGCAAGATCATACATGTAATTAAATACACCAACAGATGTAATAACAAGAATCACATGATTATACCACTAGATACAGAAAAACCTTTTGGTAAAATCTAGCATCCCTTCTTTATAAAAATCCTAGAATACCTAAGCATAGAAGGAACATACTTCAAAATAGTAATTGCCATCTACGATAAATCCAAAGCCAGCATATTGCTAAGTGGACCGAAACTGGAAGCATTTCCACTAAAAACTGGAATAAGACAAGGCTGCTCACTCTCACCCCTCCTGTTCAACATTAGGTTGGAAGTCCTAGCTAGAGCAATCAGACAAGAGAAAGAAATCAGCGGTATACAAATAGGAAAAGAGGAAGTTAGGTTATCACTCTTTGCTGACGGTATGATCCTATATCTCGAAAATTCAAGAGAATCTGTCACAAACCTCCCTACACAGATAAAGGACTTTGGCAAAGTGTCAGGGTACAAAATAAGTGTGCAAAAGACAGTCACATTCTTATACACCAACAACAAACAGGCAGAGAACCAAATAAAAAGCACAATCCCGTTCACAATAGCCACACACAAAAAATGAAATACCTCTGCATCTCCTAACCAGAGAAGTGAAAGACTTATACAATGAAAACTACAAAACACTGCTCAAAGAAATCCAAGAAGACACAAACAAATGGAAAAGCACTTCTTGCTCATGGACAGGAAGAATCAACATTGTTATGAAATCCATCCTACCCGATATTTAATGCAATATCATTAAATTACCAACATCATCCTTCTCAGACCTGGAAAGCACAATAGAGAACTACACATAGAAACATAAACGACCATGAATAACCAAAACATTCCACAGCAAAAGAAACAAAGCGGCAAGTATCACACTTCCAGACTTTAAACTTTACTATAAAGCTACAATAATTAAAACAGCCCGGTATTGGTACAAGAACAGGCATATAGACCAATGGGACAGGATAGAGATTCCAGAAGCAAAACCTCAATTTCTCAACCAACTCATCTTTGACAAAGTCTCCACCAACAACTACTGTGGAGAGAAGAATCTATTCAGTAAATGGTGCTGGGAAAACTGGTTGACCACACGCAGAAGAATGAAACAGGACCCTTATCTATCACCATAAACAAAAATCAACTCTAAATGGATCAAAGACCTAAATGTAAAACCTCAAACTATAAGGATCTTAGAAAATGCAGGAGACACCCTTCCAAAAATCAGAGTAGGCAACCAATTCCTGATCAAAGCCCCAGGTGTCCATGCCATAAGAGATAAGATAGACAAGTAGAATTTCATCAAACTGAAAAGCTTCTGAAGAAACCATCAAGAGAGTGGGGAACCAGCCCACAGAATGGGGGAAAATATTTGCAAACTGTATATCTGACAAAGGCCTAACATTCAGGATCTATGAGGATCTCAAATGTGCCGAAAGGAAAAAATCAAACAGCCTCATAAAAAAAGTGGGCAAAAGACAAGAATAGACACTTCTCAAAAGAAGACATACAGGCAGCCAACAGACACATGAAAAAGTGCTCAGACTTACCAACAATCAGAGAAATGCAAAGCAAAAGCACATTGAGATACCACCTAACCCCAGTAAGAGGGGTGATCATTAATAAAACAAACAACAAATACTGGCGAGGACGTGGAGAAAAGGGAACGCTTCTACACTGCTGGTAATGCAAACTAGTTCAACCTCTATGGAAAACAGTGTGGAGATTTCTAAAAGAACTAGAAATCGACCCTCCGTATGACCCAGCAATCCCCCTACTGGGAATGTACCCAGAGGAACTCAAATCATTCTACCAAAAAGATACCTGCACATGCATGTTTATTACAGCACTATGGACAATAGAAAAAACATGGAACCAACCATGATGCCCATTAAAACTGGACTGCATTTAAAAAATGTGGTACATATGCATGATGGAATATTATGCATTCATAAAGAGGGACAGACATATGGACTTCGCAGCAACTTGAATGAACTTAGAGTCTGTAATACTCAGTGATCTATAACAGAAACCAAGAACCGAGTACCACATGTTCTCACTCATAAGCAGACCCTGAACATTTACCATAATACTATAAGAAAGGTATTGGCAGTAACAGGACACTTCTGGGCAGGGAGGTGGGAGGTGGGAAGGGGCACATAACATCAATAAGTGTACCTGATCTCAAACCAGGCAAAGGGGGACCAAAGGGAGGCCCAAACTTTACCTGTACGATGACCACTTGCATATTTAATTATGAACTGTACCCCACACCTTTAAAATAAAATTTAAAAAAATTTAAAAATTAATGAAAAACAATCACGGCTTATAAAAATAGTTATAAAAAGTAAAGAAAATGAGAAATAAGACAAGAATTGCTCTTGTAAGGGCCTTGCCATCTTTATAGCTGCCAATTTTGAGAGTTTCCTTACCTGTATCCACCTCTTCCCAGAGTGATAGGAATGAAATCTTTAGAGCAAAATATGGTTTACTTAATCAAACAACAGATATTTGCTGAGCACCTTCTTGGTGCAGGTACTGTGTTACATGCTCACAATACACAGATACCTACTCTTACAGACATGGGAGGCTAAGAACAGGAAAATCTGAACAGTTTGCTACTGTCTATCCCATGACGGAGCAGAACACGGCCTGGCTTTGGAATTAGGCAGAGGCAGGTTCAATGGTTTTGCCTAGGAAGCCGCTAAGTGAAGAGCTCAGTTAGTACGGTCCAGGCCTCATGGTATCATTGGTGTATAAATCTGAATTTGTAGCATGGTACTCCTTGGTTTTACTTGTCTGGTCAACAGCAGGTTGTGTGTTTTAGCTGCTACAACCCCCTTTATCCAAGTTCTTCTTCCTTCCAAGCCTAGCTATGTAGTAAAAGATGTTCTCCTTTGTTCCTTTCTTTCAATGAGCATTTATTTAACTAAAAGAGAAATTCCTTTTTTTTTTTTTTTTTGAGTAGACGTCTCACTCCGTCTCCCAGGCTGGAGTGCAGTGTCATGTTCACAGCCACCCCAGCATCCACCCACTGGGCTCTGGTGATCCTTCCGCCTCAGCCTTCCAAGTAGCCAGAACTATAGGTGCCCGCTACCGCACCTGGCTACTTAAAAAAGCATTTTTTTTTTTTAAGTTGTAGAGACAAGGTCTTGCCAAGTTGCCTGGGCTGGTCTCGAACCTGTGGGTGCAGGCAATCCACTCATCTCAGCCTCCCAAAGTGTTGGGATTACAGGCTGAGCCACCGAGTCTGGTCAAAAGAGAAATTTTTAAAGTAGTGCAAATTAGATGGTCTAGAGATAGAGAATGGGGAAAACTTTAAAGCATACACGTCTATGTGTGCGCATGCGCACATTCATAAGCGCTGCTGTGGTGAGATGCAGGGATTCACTCTTAGCATCCCACAGTTGGCTTGCCCATCACGAGGTCAGTCCTGGCCTAGAGCAGTAAACCGCAGTACTGTGTGCTGATTGAAGACCTTCGTGAAGACAATGCCTGGCGGTACATTTGTTTAATTAATGATACTTACCCCATTGCATTTTCCAGGGCCCTCCAGAAAGAAAGAGGCATTTACTTAATCGTTCAATACATAGTTACTGTGTACTATTTTATGCTAGTCATTGGGTTGAGTGGCAAAAAACAGAACAATGAACAAGACAGGAAGCACCCCTGTTCTCACAAAGTGTACAACCTACCAGTAAAACAACAAAGCCCACTTCCATAATGGTTTCTGTCTTCTTATAAACCCCGTAAGTAGCCGGGCATGGTGGCTTACTCCTGTAATCCCAGCACTTTGGGAGGCCAGGGCGGGAGGATTGCTTGAGCCTGGGCCACATCGTGAGATTTCATCTCTATAAAAATAAAAATAAAAAATTAACCGGGTGTGGTTGAGAGGCTGAAGTGGAAGGATAGCCAGAGCCCAGGAGATGGAGGTTGCTATGAGCCATGATTGTATGACTGTACTCCTGCCTGGGCAACAGAGTGAGACTTCAATTTTTAAAAATAGATAAATAAATTCCGTATGTAACCACTAGGAAGGCAGAAAGCATAGACTCGTTGCATTAAAACTAAGATAGAACTGAGTTTATCAGATGCTGTGAATTTTTCTTAAGATCGTATGTTTCAGAAATTATTGTTTAACAAACTTTTTCTTCGGAGGATTCCATTTACAAAAGAAATATTTTTTTGTTTTTAAAATAAACTTTATAGCTGGGCACAGTGGCTCACACCTGTAATATCAGCACTTTAGGAGGCAAAGGTGGGATGATTGCTTGAGCCCAGGAGTTCAAGACCAGCCTGGGTGATATAGTAAGACCTCATCTTAAAAAAAAAGTAAGTAAATAAAATAAAATAAACTTTATATTTTAGAGCAGTTTTAGATTTATTTATATACAAATTGCAAAAATGGTACTGTCCAGCGATTTTATATATGTGAACTTTTGAGCAGGTGACTTAACCTATTTGAACCTGAATTTCCTTATTTGTGAAATGAGAAATATAGATTTCCTTCACAGGTTTGTTGCAAGAATTATAAATAATATTTTAAGAACATATTGGTAGGTGTTCAATAAATGTTAGCTGTTAATTATTGCCTTCTAGGCTATTGTAATTTCTGGGCAAACAGGCCACAATTTATGGCCTTTCAATCTCTGTGTCATCTGTCCAAGGGACTCTTGGGCAGTGGCCACATCTCTAGAGTGACCTGATTGCACTCTGTTCATGATCAGAATTATGCCAGTGTTGGAAAAAGAAAAATCTTCCTCTAGGAATGCTTGACTATGTGACCATTAAATCATGGTCATTCTTTCAAACAACTTACATACTTACTAGGCAGAAGGAATCTAGAATTACAGCCCTTCATATTCTACGTCATGCCTGTTCCACAGCCAGCTGAATTTATCCAGAAATGAGTAAGATCAAATGACTCACTAATGGAGAGAATGGCCAGCCAGCCAACTGAGGACAGGGGGAGCAGAGATTTTTCAAGAGAGCGTCACCTGTAATGCTTCAGGCTATGCCTGGCAAAATGTGCATGACTAAATCACACTGTACGTGTTTTAAAAATTGATTTTTATTTGGCTTTTATAAGAGCTTTCTTTGTCGAGAGAAAATGCTTAGAGTCATTGCTGTGGGGAAATACTAATTGTCACTTAATAGCGAACATTTTTTGTATACTAACAATATGCCAAGTGTTGTCCATGTATTTTCCATATAATACTCACTACAGCTCAGTGAGGTCGGTGCCCTAATTGTACCACTCTACAGATGTCAGAAATGACACTGAGTTTGATCCCAGAGCCTGTGCTTTTAACCCCTACACATGAGTGTGTTATAAGGTTTTATTCAACAACTACTTTTGAGCTAGAAATAGATAGCAGCACCTCTGCTAGGTCTTATGCTGGTTCTTGGCATGATAGAGAACAAGATAGATATGGAACCCACCATCACACACTTTACAATCCAGAGGAAAGGCAGGCAATTATGAAGTCATTCAGTAAAGTCTTATGAGTATTATAATGGAAGAAAGATAGGATTGTGAAGGGAGTGAAGTGAAAGTATAATTTTATACCAGCTGAGCTCTCTGGATCACTCTGAAACTTGATGCTTCCCATAGAGAAATTTGGGTTGTTGATTCTATATCATTTAGCTCACAAACCTATAATCCTTTAACATCTCAGCAGTTGGTTCTTCTCTCTCTCTTTCCCCACCCCCTTTCTTTTTCCCTTTTTCTTTCTTTTCTTTTTATACCTAAATTAAGTGTATGGTTGGTTTCTTCCCTGTTCATTAATACATTAATATTCTGGAATTCAAATTACTGTCTTTTTGTTTGCAACTGAAAGAATAGGAGATTATTCAGAGATGACTTTTTTCTGTTATACAAAGGAAGAAAAAATATTTGGTAAAGTTTGAGGCCAAGCACTGAGACCCTTTTAAGAAAACATCTCATTCAACCCTTTTCTCAGAAGACAGTATCACTGTCCAAAAATACCTCTTAGTTCAAACACTTACTGAATTTTTAAACATCCATCAGTTCCTATTAAACAATACTGATGTATATAAAATAAGTCAGAAATATGTACATTACATTTCCCTTGAGACCACTATGAATGTTAAGAAGTTCTTTTTAGAAAATCACTTTGTTTTTGCCAAGCCCATAATATTTGAAAAATAATTGGAAATATTTCATGAAAC
The DNA here is from genome assembly GCA_027257055.1 of Cephalopachus bancanus. Taxonomy (NCBI): domain Eukaryota; kingdom Metazoa; phylum Chordata; class Mammalia; order Primates; family Tarsiidae; genus Cephalopachus; species Cephalopachus bancanus. The sequence goes on along the minus strand of JAPVLO010000009.1, from coordinate 5,713,618 downwards.
CTTATATCCCAAGAGAGTCATCCATCTCTCTCAAATTGTTAGAACATGTGTTTTATTTCTACACCTAAACTTATCCAATTTGGGCCTTCTCCTAGGAAAAAAACAAACAAACAAAAAACACCCTTTAAAGCAGGAGTGCGCTGGAGCCCAGCAGGTCAAGGCTGCGGTAGCCCGTGAGTGTGCCACTGCCCTACAGTGTGGGCAACAAAGTGAGACTCCAACCCCCAAAATTAACTAATTAATTAATTAATTAAAGCCAGTGGGGAGGTACCATACTGAAAATCCAAACCAACTGTGACTCTTGGACTTGAGAGCTACAGTTTTTGTTTTTGCTCACAGGAGCTCTTTTAAAATATGGATGGCTACACTCTTATGACGCGCCTATCATGTTCCAGGCGTGGTGCATGCTTCTTTCAATATTGTGTTGATTAGATTCTTTCAGGGAGCAAAGAACAGAGAACTGACTACTTGGCTCAATTAATGCAGGCTTATTGAAAAGAATATAATATAGAAAAATAGGAAAAAATAGAGATCTCATTGGCAGGCGCAAGGAAAACTAGAGGTACGCTGTAGCTGCTCAGCCACAACTGAGAGTCGTAGCTCTAGTAGCACAACCTATGCTCTGGTGACCTCACAGAAACTCTTGGCTCCTTGCCACGCCCATGACTCAGCTCTTCAGTCTGTTTCTCTCCACCTGCTTATTCTTCCTGACTATTACTATTAACTGTACTCCGCTCACTTTCTTTCTGCCGCATGGCTTTGCTTACTCATGACTTCTGTTTCCTGTCTTCTCTTCACTTCTGCATTTGCCCAATGCTGATCCTCCCTGGATGCTTCATACTCAAAACTCTGTAAGACAAGAAAGGGCACTACTCTTGTGCGAGAGGCCATTGGTCTTTAGGTCATGTCGAATTCACAAGGTTATATGGAAAACAGCAACATGGGAACACACCTACTGGAAAACTCACAAAAAACCACTCTGATGCTTCTCAAAAGAGAGTATTGAAACTGGCTACGAGCCTTAATGGCCTACACATATTTTATTACTTAACTTTGAAACTCAAACAAATGCACAGCGTTTGTTATTTTTATTTTTATTTTTTTATTTTTTGAGTTGGAGTCTCACTCTGTCGCCCAGACTGGAGTGCTGTGGCCGCTCCTGGCCACCGCAGCCTCGACCTGCTGGGCTCCAGCGATCCTTCCGCCTCAGCCTTCTGAGTAGCCGGAATTACAGGCATGCGCTACCACGCCTGGCTGATTTTTTTGATTTATTGTAGAGATGGGTCTCGCTGCCCCGGCGGGTCTCGAACCCGCAGGCTCAGGCAATCCACTCACCTCAGCCTCCCAAAGGCGCAGGATTACAGGCTGAGCCGCCGAGCCCGGCTATCGTTTATATAGAGTAAACTCTACCATCAGCATCATTTTGTGGTTGCATTGTGGTCATCATCACCACCATATCTATCTCGTATAATAATATCTAAAGCTCTATGAATATTACCTTACAAACATGTGTCACTCTGGTTTGTCAGGTATACTTTTTTCTAGAGAATGGTTTGGTACACCAAATGAGGACTGTTGATTTTTGAAAAACTAGAGTAAGAGGGCATCGAGACATAACTTCGTGGTTTTCAAACTGGGAGTGTTACAGGGCAGTGTGAGGCAGAGATGGGAAGAGAACCTAGCAAGAAGACAAGCTTCCTAACCAGAGTTTCTAGGAGGTTATCTGTTTGGTCTTTTTCACATACACAGAAGTTTTTGCTGTTGGAAAAGATGCCATAGGTTAATGTAAAGTCTGGAAACTATTGTTAGAGATATATGTTCAAATTATTTTTTTTTTTTTTTTTTGAGTCAGAGTCTCACTCTGTTGCCCAGGCTGGAGTGCAGTGACATGATCACGGCTCACTGCAACCTCGGCTTTCTCGGCTCAGGTGATCCTTCCACCTGAGCCTCCCACGGAGCTGGAACTACAGGTGCACACCACCACACCCAGCTAATTTTTTTACTTTTTTTTTCTTTTTGGTAGAGATGAGGTCTTGTTATGTTGCCCAGGCTGGTCTCAAACTCCCGGAGTAATCCTTCGGCTTTGGCTTCCCAAGGTGTTGGGATTGCAGGTATGAGTCCTGGCACCTCATTACTTTCTTTTGCCAGTCTTTCTTTGTTTAAAAAATGGAGATGGGCCAGGCCCGGTGGTTCAACCTGTAATCCCAGCACTTTGGGAGGCCGAAGCGAGTAGATTGCCTGAGCCCATGGGTTCGAAACCTACCTGGGCAACTTGGCGAGACCTCATCTCTACAATAAATCAAAAATTAGCCGGGCACGGTAACACATGCACCTGTAGTGGCGGGGGGATGATGATAGCTCTTTCATAGATTTGATGCGTCAATCTAAAGAAAGATGGCATATATATATACAGTGTATTGGGATCATTGTAACTAGATAAATGTTAGCTCCCATCTACATCAAATACTAAACAGTAAAGCTTTACTGGTCATGACTTAATCTCTCACTGTTAGTATACAGAAGGACTCTTCAGCAGCTTTGTAAGTAAAATACTTACTGAGATTTACATACAGTGCTTGCTATAGAAGTATTTATATTATAGATTTTGAACTACACTTTTGTTGTAAAAATCCAGAGTTTTGGAAAATTTTCATTGTACAATCAAGGAAAGGAAGAATATAAGACAGAGATATTACCTCTTTTGATTATTCACACATATTATTCAAAATGTAATTTCGTTGTAATTTAAGTCATAATTCCTTCAAAAATATTAAATGTTTTTAAAAGTAGAGATATGATTATTTTTATAACTATGACTCTCTTCTGGTTTGTATGTACATTTTGTAATAGCATTTAAGACATTAATTTCACCTTACTGATAATTTTTCCTTTTTGAGATCTTTCCAATAGTGAAATCATCATGCAAAGCACAGCTCCAGGTAGTAAGAACACAAACATGACTAAAAATCTATTGTCTTGCACATATAGGTGTTGATGATTTTTCCGATTTGCTAATTTGTCAGATGGGTAGTTGAAGTTTCAAAATTCAGTGACTTTCCCAGTTTTAGGGAATTTTAGGATATACTTGTTCAAGACACTTATTTGATAGCTGAGAGAAATCAAGTACTGAGAAGCTACATGATGTCACAACCACAGCTAACGCTGGGGCCATGAACAAACATAGACATGCTGGCTGTCAGCACTCTGCCTCACGTTAAGACCAATGCAAAAGCTAGCAGCGTCACTTGCTGAGTTATCATTTAAATCTGAAGTTGAACTGAACTCTAAGAAAAAGTATGAAATAATTATCAAAACAAGAAAACTCAGGGGAATAAAAAGTACAAGTTTAGTGCATTTAACAAGCCTAAAATACCACATCAAAGATTAAAAATTGTATTACAGTAGTCATGTAATATTCTATATCAGTTGGGGCTTGGTGGCTCAGCCTGTAATCCGGCGCATTGGGAGGCTGAGGTGAGTGGATTGCCTGAGCCCCCGGGTTTGAGACCCGCCTGGGCAACTTGGCGAGACCTCATCTCTACAATAAAAAAAATCAGCCGGGCATGGTAGCGCATGCCTGTAATTCTGGCTACTCGGAAGGCTGAGGAGGAAGGATAGCCGGAGCCCAGCAGGTCGAGGCTGCAGTGGCTGCTCCCGGCCACTGCACTCCAGTCTGGGCAACAGAGTGAGACTTCAACAACAACAACAACAAAAAGTTCTATATCAAGCTAAAAAGTCAAGTATCTAGTAGAGAAGTCAATTTAAAAATTCAGTGTTTAGAGTTCTCTTTAGATAATAATAGCAGAAATTGTCAATTACTCGTTTGTCTGAGAGAAAGTTTTACCTTCATTATATTAAACAGTGGAGAAAATGTGTTTAAATTCTACAATAAGTTAATATGTACTTTTCTATGAGTAACAATGACTGAGATTTAATATATTTAAGGTAAACATCAATATAGAATCTTCTTTAAACTAACAGAATTATTCTTTATCATGAAATGGAATTTAAATGAATTGATTTGCTGTTTTTCTTCTATATTGTGACATTAGCTTCTATGATGGTTAATGTGAATGTGTATAACCCAGGTGAATGTTTACAGCAAATGGTAGATAGGAATACTGGTATCCATGGCTGCCCAGTTAGTCACTGACCATCCCTCTGGGAAAGAACCATGTTATTACATTAGGCTTCTCACTCTCCTTTTTCTCTTTTTCAATATTCCTACAAGGTTGTATAAGTTATTTATTATTAAACAGATAAAAAATTTGCTTGGGGTAACTTATTACCCCAAAACTAATGACTGGAAACAACAATATACATTTATTATTTCTTACAGTTTCTGTGGGTAGAAAATTTGAGGGTGGCTTGGCTGTTGGTTCTGAACTGGTGTCTCATAAGGTAGAGTCATTCACAGAGTTCACTGGGCTGGAGGCACTGCATCTAAGATGGCTCACTCACATGGTGGCATGTTGGCATAGGCTGTTAACACTTGTCTTAGTTTCTTTCCACGTGGGCCTTTTCATGAGACTACCTGAGTGTCTCTACAACATGGCAGCTGCTTCCTTGTCTGCAAACAATCCAAGAGACCAAGATAGAAGCCTCAGTACTCTCTGTAACCTAGCTATAGTAGTCAAGTGACACACCATCATCTCCACATTCCCATTTAATCTATTAGTATACTACACAGGATGTGACTACCAGAGTTGAGGTTCATTGGCTACCACTTTGTAAGCTGGCTATCAAAAGAATAATGTTCCCAGAAGGTCGAGACCATGGTGGCCATGAGTAAGCCACTACACTCAAGCCTGGGTGAGACTCTGACTCAAAAAAAGAAAAAAAAAGAAGAAGAATGTACTAGCCAGGACTCCTTTGGTTCTCAAATCACAGAAGTACCACTTAAATTTACTTAGGTAAGGGGGAATTTATTGGTTCACATAACTCAATTATCATTAAAGATAAAATTTATGTGTGTCTTAGATGTTAATGAAACCAGATGCCATGAGAATTCTCTGTCTATTTCTTGCATCTACAGCTCTTTGCATGTCAGTAATATGCTCTCAAAATGTCTGCTTCCTCCTGGCCATCTTACGTGAGAGATACCCCTTTCATCTTTGCATTCAAAGAAACGACTCTCTTCTCTTAATTTCAATTGGAAAAGTCCTGGGGGAAAAACTCTCATTGGCCCACCTGTTCATGTGATCACTCCAGTGGCCACTGGTTTGGGTACGATGTTGTCTGTTCCCACCAGACCATTGGTTGGAGTCCAAGGCAGAGAAGTTTCCCAAAATAAGTAGAGCTGGTTCCCAGAAGAAGAGAGGGATTGGGGGACAACCAAATAACAGTGATTACAAAAATTAAATATTAAGTTAACTAATTATTTAGCACTTTGGCCTCTTTATTTTTTTACTACTTTGCTGTGAGGAGGCAACAACTGCCTGTCCTCCTGGTCATCATTTCCTTTTACTAAATTTAACCATGAATATCCTTTTTTTTCTTCACCAGGCACAATATTTGCTAGACAAGAAAGCCCTGTTAGTCCTTTTTCAAAAGTTTATTTTTAAAGCTGTAAGTGATGCATTATTTTGACTTGATATCAGTGTAATTTGCAAATGGGTCAATTGGTCAATTGCATAGCACAGGTGTTGTATAACGGTAATAATAGAGTGAACATAAAAATAGTTGAAATCTGGAATGAGATGAGATTTGATGAAAATACTAGGAACATCAAAATTGGTTCTTTCTCTACATATTTATAATATTTTAAGTAAGAAGATATATGTATATGCACTAACATATACCTATACATTTAAATATATATTTATAAATACATATGTATCTATATGCTATGTGCATGTATGAGTATTTACATATGTGTATAATACATACATGTTTACATATATTTGTGTCTATATACATAACGTCATATAATATATTCAGAATAGATGAATAAGGAAGAGATATATTCACCGCTGATATATTATAAAATATTAATAGACCAAAAAACACAGAACTCCTCAATCCTTTCTTTCAACATAGAAAAACACTGGACTTTCTACTGGAAAGTAAAGATCAATCACTGCTAAAAGAAACCTGAAGTCAAAGATAGATAAGAGAATAATAAGAGAGGACCTAATCACTTAATCAATTCCATACTTCTGGCTAAGACAAAGACTTACTAAATTACTACATCACTTGCAAATGTGTTTGGGGACTCAATTTCAGTAATCTTTGAGAAATCTAGAGGATCTGCAAGTAGAGTATGCTGCTCAGCTGTTGTTATTGAGTCTAACCCAGAGGTATTTCTTATTGTTGATGTGAATAAACCAGAGGTGCTTTCAAAAGATAGTAGCAATAAATCACCGTATCCATCTAGTAATAACAAAGCCCATATGCCTCAGAAGGTGGCCTAGAGAGGCTCAGTACAATCCAAGTTAATTCAAAATATATTTAATTTAACCCAATCTGTAAAAATATTGTAATCTTATGTAGCCAATATAAAAAAATTGAGATACCTTACATTTTTTTTGTTGGTAGTAAGTCTTTGAAATTCAGTGTGTTTTATTTATTTTTTATTTATAGTTATTTATTTATTTTTTTGAGTTGGAGTCTCACTCTGTCGCCCAGACTGGAGTGCAGTGGCCGCTCCCGGCCACCGCAGCCTCGACCTGCTGGGCTCCGGCGATCCTTCCGCCTCAGCCTTCCGAGGAGCCGGAATTACAGGCATGCGCTACCACGCCCGGCTGATTTTTTTCTTATTGTAGAGATGAGGTCTCGCTGCCCAGGCGGGTCTCGAACCCGCGGGCTCAGGCAATCCACTCACCTCAGCCTCCCAAAGGCGCGGGATTACAGCCTGAGCCACCGAACCCGGGTTTGTTTTTTATTTTTTATTTTTTGAGCTGGAGTCTCACTCAGTTACCCAGGCTGGAGGGCGGTGGCCGCTCCCAGCCACTGCAGCCTCAACCTGCTGGGCTCCGGCGATCCTTCCGCCTCAGCCTTCCTAGTAGCTGAAACTACAGGCACGCTACCACGCCCGGCTAATTTTTGATTTATTGTAGAGATGAGGTCTCGCCAAGTTGCCCAGGCAGGTCTCGAACCCGCGGGCTCAGGCAATCCACTCACCTCGGCCTCCCAAAGCGCTGGAATTAGAGGTGAAATTCAGTTTAGTACATTTCAATTCTAACTGGTCACATTTCAAGAGCTCAGCAGTCACATAGTGACTACTGTACTGGACAGCACAGCTCTAGTCTGGGATTATATACAAGTGGTTCTCAAAATATTATTTCTTCTTTCCAGGAAGACTGAAGACTTACAATGCTTGCTCTTGCCCATGTAAAGGGAGCCTCAAAGCCCAGTTTATGATTCCTCATCTCCTTTCTATCCCCTGTCACACTCATGTTTCTTCCTTTTGGTTTACTTGATATTGCTAAAAGGTGCCAATTCAACCCATTTTCTGTACTTTTCTTCAATAAACAAATCTGACTTAGAAAGCATGAGGATAAGACATATTTGAGTTCAAATCCTATCTTTACTACTTATGGAATACTGCAGAGATTTTAGTTGTTCTCAATATCTGTCCTCCCCTTCTATAGAGGTGGGGTACAAAGCTACTTAGAAAAAGAACTACTATACTTTCCAGCCTAATTTGCAACTAGATGTGACCCACATGCCTAAATTCTGACCAATAGGATGTAAGCAGAAGCATCATGAGGAAGCTTCTGGAAACCTTCCTAAAGAGCAGCATGTGTACCCTGTTTGACCTCTTTTGTCCTTCTTTATTGTTTAGAATATATATGCTGCCACCTTGGACCATAAGGTCAAGGTCATGTGTACCTTGAAGCCACCTGTCAGCTCAAGACTTTTATACAGGAGTAAACTTCCTATGCCACTGTAGTATTAGATTTTCTGCCACTTCTAGCAAAAACCCTAATATGATAACCTCGCATAAAGATTTAACTCTGAGTTTATGAGAATTAAAGGTGAACATGACTATTCTAATGTCTAGGACAAAGTAGGCACTTTATGATGATACATTTGTAAAAGTACAGTATATTAAACTCCACTAAACTCTACAGGTTTCTAAATAAACCTGTTTCTCTTCTAGCTCAGTTTTCTGGTTTGCTTCTGAACTACTTGTAGATGATACAGATATCTTCATCACATTTCCATCTCTCCCCAGAAAATTGCCTGACTGCCAATACTGTCATATTCATGAATGCCTGATGGTTCAGAAAGTCCCTGCTAGAATACCTCAGATAAGTATGCAGAAAGGCATTAGGGGAGTGCTTGGCAGTGCTGTTCTAGAATTTCTAAAGCAACTTGATACCAAGATCAGGAGGCCCTTCTTCAGTATGTCACACTTCTCAACCAAGCAGATCTGCCTACCGTACTATTATTTTTTAATAGGAAAAAAAAACCCATGAAAGGATTATTTCCACAGGGTTCTCACTTTCCAGAAGAGTGAGAAGTAGGCAGTGAAAAAGCTCAGGAAATGCTCAGTGTTCTATCAGTTGTTTTCAAGTTCTTTTTTTGTAGGGGGATGATAGTAAGAATTTTCAAGGAATCCCATGTTTTAAAACAAAATTTCAAATATAGATAGTGATATCAGGAAGCGTGTATTCTGTCAGAATGTCATAATTAAAGATAACTGCCAACACCAATGAAGGTTCTAAAGAATGCTAATGTACTCCGTTTGTATATAACACGTTTTATGTGATGTCATTTATTATGCTTCAAAAGAATAGTTTTTTTAAAAAAGGAGATGTATGTTAAAAAGAAATCGTAGTTAACCAAAAGAGCTGCCAATGACCAAAACTGGAACAATTTGAGCAAAAAACAAACTATAGTATTGAATTATAATTTTAAAAATTAAATAAATATCGATGAGTTCATATGGATATAAATGAATGAATAAATAAATTTGAGATGAGACAAATATTTCTTATAAAAAATCACAAATAATAAATATAGACACTTCTGCTTCAGTACGTAGAGCTTAATTTCCCTCTCTTTGCGTATGAGTTGGTCTTAGTGACTTGCTTTCAAAGTGTGGAAAGGAAAAGTATGAAAAGAAAAAAAATAGCCACTCTACAGAGGAGAAGCTTGGCAGACATCACTTTAACCAAAATTCCAAGGTTAATATCATCAGGGACAAATCGTGTTGATATTATGTGTGCTCTGATATGATGCAATGAGAATGGCACTTAGTCTCTATAGAATTTCCCCCAAATTCATACTCCTAAAAAAATTATGATAAAACATTAGATAAATCTAAATTGTGGGACAGTATGCAAAATACCTGACCAGTGCTCTTCAAAAGTATCAAAGTCATGAGAGACATGTAAAGACTGAGGCAGATAAGAGGCGACTGAGAAGACATGATGGTGAAATGTCATGTGGTATCCTGGGCTGAATCCTGGAACAGAGAAAGAACATTAGTGGAAAAACTGGAGAAATTGGATAAAGTCTCTAGTTAATAGTTTTGAAAAATGTACCATGATTATGTAAGATGGTAACATTAGGAGAGTGTAAAGTAACATTTGTAGAAAGCCTATTAGGTGCCTGGCACTATACTACATTATAAGTATAAATATAAATATAGTGTATATATATGTATATATATACATACATAATATATACATATATATCTGTATTTGGCATAAATACTGTTCTTATTACACATAGTTCACCCAAGAACTATTAAATAAGAGAAATATGGTTACCCTCTGGGAGTTAAACATTACAAATAAACCAGAGCAGATATAATGGAAGTCACCTTTAAAGGATGTTGTACATTTATATAATGTTTATTCTAATAACTTTTCATATACATATCAAATCCTCCTGAAACTCCATGAGTAGGTATTCTTATTATTCACATTTTTGTTTTTATTTTGAATAATAATAGGTTCATGGGAAGTTGCAAAGAAGTACACAGCAAAGTTCCATGCACACTTCCCCCCCATAGTTGTGTAAGTTAATGTCTTACATAACTATAGTAAAATATCAAAATCAAGAAATTGATATTGTTCTATCCATAGAGCTTGTTCAGATTTCACCATTTTTGCTTGCATTCATTTGTGTGTGTATATCCAGTTCCATGTATTGTTCTCATTTTACAGAAGAGGAAACTGAGGCTTAGAAAGGCTCAAGGTCACTCAATTTGTACTTGGTGAAGATGTTCTTCAAATCTGGGCATTTGACTCCAGAGTCCATACTTTCAATTATTAAGCTCACTGTATATCTACTTAGCATATTGTAGTAACTTGAAAGATCACACCAGCATTTCTAAAGAAAGAGTGTAATCACAAATATGTGTAAGGTTTAGGAGAGAAGATCAGAAAAAAAGTCTTTCAGAAGAAAACAGTAGGCCAGGCTCAGTGGCTCACATTGTAATCCCAGCACTTTGGGAGGCTGAGGCAGGAGGATTGCCGAGGCTGGGGGTTCAAGACCAGCTTAGACAACATAGTAAGATCCCGTTTCTACAATTTTTTTTTTTTTAATTAGCAGGCTCAGTGGGTCATGTTTGTAGTCCTAGCTACTTGGGAGGCTGAGGCAGGAAAATACTTTGAGCCTGGGAGTTTGGGGTTACTGTGAGCCATAATAGTGCCACTGAACTCCAGCCTGGGCAACAGATCAAAACTCTAACAAAGTTAGAGTTCCTACCCCATAACTGTTTATGGACAAGCATTTTTGGCCAAACTGACTTCAAATTTCTTGGTGCAGTCATCATAAAAAGCAATTTTATAATTAAAAACGAGTATCTCAGCCAGGTGCAATGGCTCATGCCTGTAATCCCAATACATTGTGAGATTGAAGTAGGCAGATTGCTTGAGCCCAGGAGTTCGAGATCAGCCTGGGAAACAGAGTAAATCCTTGTCTCTACAAAAAATAAGAAAAGTAGCTGGGCTTGGTGGCATGTCCTTGTAGTCCCAGCTACCAGGGATGCTGAAGTGGAAGGATCATCTGAGCCCAGGAGGTCCAGCCTGGGAGACAAAATGAGACCTCAACTCAAAAAGAAAAAAAGAAAAGAAAAAGAAAGAAAGAAAGAAAAGAAAAGAAAGAAAAAGAAGAGAGTGTCTCAAGCGATTATACCTTAATAACTTACCAGGAAAAACAAGTAGCCCTTGTTTTTACTCATGACCACAGGACAATGTCTTAGCCATCCACTTACTTCCAGTATCTCATAAAGAAAATCCTCAAGAACTGTTATGTAAACTCAACTGAAAGCTTCTTTGAGGACAGGCGTGACATCTGTCTTGTTCATGTTGCTTTTTGTTGAATCAGTGAATGAATGAATGAATCAACAAACTGATTAAAAGTGTTGTTAGCAGCAACTTCACCCCCCACATATTCAACTATAATGCTGAAAATATTTGAGTACTTTGCATTCTTTCATTTCTGATAGCCAGTCTTCAAGTTCTAAGGACTCATCTTGCCATTTTTTTTCCTTTCATATATTTTATTTACTTTTTCCCATCACTTAATCTACCACCCGATTACCTAGTAACCATGCACTTGCTTTCTTTCCTCTTGCAATAAAACAACTATCCTCACTCCTGAGCTCTCCTTTTGTGCTCTTGACTTCATCCTCTCTTTTTAACAAGGATCATATTTCCCAAATCACTTCCATTTTCTTTCACGTTCTTCCTCATGGCTAGTTTATTTCCATCTTCATGAAAACATGCTTTAACATCATCCATGTTTAAAAAATGAATAAATAAAATCCCTTGACTTCAATCCCTCTCTGTCTACTATCGATTTCTCTGTATTTTCACGACAAAAGTTTGAAGCTGTCTATGTTACCTGTCTCCTTTCACCCTTTGTAATCATTCCTCTATCCACTATGATTGAGCTTTTGTGAATATCACTCTGCGGAAATGGTTTTTATTAGACCACTAGATAATTCCATCTTGGAAAATTTCTACAGGTCAACTTTCCACCCATCATTTGATTTGATCTCTCACCTGATCTTTCTTTCTTGTAACGTTTTCTTTTTCTTCTCTAGGCTTTCTTGATATCACAGGCTTTATCCTATCACAATAGTCCCTCCTTTCCAATCTCCTTTGCTCCTTTTTTCTTCTTTAGTGAACTCATCCAGGCCCATGGTTTTGGATACCTGCCATATGCTTGTGACTCCCAAGTACATGCAGTTCTGACCTCTTCCTGAGTTTCAGATTCATATATCCGATTATCTACCCAACATCTCGTGCTGAATATTTAACAGGCATCTCAAACTTAACATTTCCAAAATAGAATTCCAGATCCCTGGCCTCTTCCCCTTCCCAAACCCTCTGTGCCAGTGTACCTCTCTTCCTCAGCTCAGTAGATAGTCCAATCATACATCCAGGCCAGAAAAAGTGATAATCATCCTTGATATTGTTCTGCTCACAACTCATATTCAATCCATAGGCCAGACCTGCTGATGCCACCTCCAATGTAGCCCATCAGTGACCACTGTTCAACCATGTCCCTGAGGGACTCTGTTATAAGTCTCCCTTATCTCTCACCCAGTCCACTGCAATAGTCTCTCAACTGGTCTCAAATAACTTTCTTTTGCAGTCAGAATCAAATCCAATCTCTTTTCTATGGTTCATGAGACCTTCATTATGTGGCTCCTGTCTTCTTCTGTAGTCTCATCTCCCATCACTCCCCACTTTGGATTGTATATTTCTCCTTGCCATGTATAATTCCTTCTGCCTAGAATATTTTCCCACTGGCTTCAGTGACAGAATAACACCTGTTCATTTTCTCAAGTCTCAGCTCTGTAAAATTTTCCCAGAAACCCTCTTGACTGGACACCCTTAGTTGTTGCCCAATAAATGTCCCTTCCCTGGTCTAAGCTTGATTTTTAACTCAGGGCTTTTGCATTTTCTATTCCTTCTGCCGGAAAGGCTCTTTCCTTCACAAATTCTTTCCACCTGTCTTTTGTCTCAGCTCACATGCACTTCCTTGGAGTCCTTCCATAATTACCTGAGATAAGTAGTTGCCCCACATTCTCAAGTGCCCTCTACCCTTCCCCTGATTTCATTGTCTTTATGTCACTTAGTATTATCTGCAAATTGTTTTATTCATTTATCTATGTAGGTTTGTTTCTGTGTCCCCCAGCTAAGTTGTAACCTCTGGCATATAGTAGACACATAATAAAGAGTTTAATTAATAAAAACTTAAGAAGAGTTTACTATGTGCCTGTTACTGTGCTAGATGATAGGGAATGACACTGAACAAGATATTGGTCCCCACTCATGACCTTTTAGGCTAGTTGGGAAGAAGGATATTGCAATAAGAAAGATACTGCAACCCAAAGCAATCATAGTACAAAATGATAAGTGGTATTAAAGTACACAGTATACAACTAGTTATGGAGCTCAGAGGAAGGAATAAATAATTAATCGTACCTCCAGAGAGGGTTGACTGGAAAGACATAACAGAAATGCTATTTGAGCTGAGTCCTGAAAGATGAGTAAGAGCTGCCTTTTAGTGAAGACAGAAAAAGTGGATTTTAGGCAGAAGGAAGAACATACAAAAAAACTTGAGGGGAAAAAATCTTAAAAAAAAAAAGAGCATGTACACAAAATTGACCTATAGACCAATGTCATTCAAATAATAATCCCAGCAGGGTGTGTGTGTGTGTGTGTGTGTGTGTGTGTGTGTGTGTGTGTGTAGGAATTGACAAGCTGATTCTAAAACTATATAAAAATACAAAGAATCTAGAATGGAAAGCCAAATTGAAAAATAAATTGAAGCACTTATACTTTGTGATTTCTAGACTTACTATAAAACTACAATAATCAATAAATTATGGTACTGGCATAAACATCAATAAATAGACTAATGAAACAGAATTGAAAGCCCAAAAATAGATCCACATTTAGATAGTCATTTGATTTTCTAACAAGCACCAAAGCAATCCTATGAGAATAAGAATTTTTTTTCAACAAATGGTTCTAAAACAACTATTGATCAATAATGGGAAAAAATGAATCTCAACTGCTAGCTCACACTGAACACAAAAAGTAAATTAAGATGAATTATATTTCTAAACATAAAAAGTTAAAACCATAAAGGTTTCCAGGGGAAACATAAAAGAATATCTTTGTGACTTGGGAACACACAAAGGTTTCTTAGACAGGATATGGAAAAGAATAACCAGAAAGAAAAAATTGATAAATTAGACTTTACAAAATTAAAACCTCTGATTATTAAAAAAATACATCAAGTCACAGACTGGAGAAAACATTTTAAAAACCTCTATTTGACCAAGGACTGGTAACCAGGATTATTAAAAACTCCTACAATTCAATAATAAAAAGGTAAAAACTTGAACAGACACATCACAAAAGAAGGTATACAAATACACATAAGTACATGAAAAAGAACTTGGCATCATCAGTCACCAGAGACATGCAAATTCAGCAATGAGATGCCAGTACATACCTATCAGAATGGTTAACATTTAAAAGATGAACAATATCAAATGTTGATGGATATGTGGAGCAACTAGAACTCTCATACATTGGCAAAGATATAAAATAGCACAACCACTTTGGAGAGAGATTTGCTTACTGCTTATAAAGTTAAACATATACTTGGCTTATGACCCAGAAATTCTACTAGTATTTACCCAAGAGAATGAAAATATGCATCCAAATGAAGATGTGTACAAGAATGTTCATAGCAGCTTTATTCATAATACCCAAACACTGGAAACAGTCCAGAAGATGGTCAACAAGAGAACGGATAATTAAATATGTTATATTCATACAAAGGACTGCTACTCAGCAAGAAAAAAAGAATCAACGGATACACTCAACTATACTCAAAACAATATGCTAGGTAAGAGAAGAGTATATGTTGTGAGATTCCTTTTACACAAGACTCATCTTTGGTGGAAACAAATCTGAACAGTAATTATCTCTGGATGACTGGGGCTGGGATTGACTGGAAAGAGGCATGAAGGAACTTCCTAGAAGAGATAGCAATGGGGGTTTAGATTACACAGTTGTATGTATTTGTCAAAATTCAGTGAATGCTATCCTTAACATCTGTATACTTTACTATATGCTAATTTTTACTGCAAAAGGAATATAAAAGGCCATAAATAAATATTGATCTCAGTTAATGAATATGCATGCCAAAGTGTTTAGCAGGATGACTACTGGTAACTGCAATTTACTTTGACAGAAGAATAGACAGATGGGTAGATGTATGATAAAATAAATACAGTAACATAAAAATAAAATGTAGGTAGTAGGCACTGCAAAACTCTTTAAAACATTAAGTTTGAAAATATTTAAAGTAAAATGCTGGCGGAAAAGACATGGAGATGTGAAGGAAGGGGGCATCCCAGATTGTGTTCAATGTCTAGAGCATGGGATAGTTTGGCAAATGCTGAAGCAGAAGCAGCAATCAGAAGTCTGATTGTGAAGGGCCTTTGCTGTCATGCTTAGGAATTCATATTTTATCCATTGCTCAACACTTTCTACTCTCATTGCTACTGTCTTCAGTCATGCCCTCATTAACCTTCATCTGGTCTTTTGCAATGTATTTATTTAATCAAATTGGATTGAACTGAATCAGATATGAAGGATGCACTTCTATTGCCTGTGAGTTTCCATAATTTTTCCTTCTTTAATGTCAGGCAATTTTGAGATTTTTGCATATAAATAGAAATTGCTGTTTAAATGCATTTCCAATGGAGAGTGGCTTCAAAACTGCATCTTTGTTTCCATCCCTTAGGGCCTTACTTTGAATTTTTCCCAAAATAAGTGAGGAGAAGACTTCATATGTAAGTTTTGCACATGGACAACGAGCAATGAATTCACTTTATGTTTCTCAGCAAAAAATATTTAAGCAAATGTTGAATATAAAATGCTATAGCAAACACTAGGGAGTTGCATAAATTCCCTAATTATAAATCATAGCCCCTGCCTCCAAGGTTTTGACTGTCAAAATTCTTACATTTCATGAAACACAAAGAGGTTGCTTTGAAATGTGTGGGTTTCCCTCCTCTCACTTTTCTGTTCCCATTTGATAATGAGACAACTATTTGCTAAGGTGTAGTGGTAGATGATATCATAGTTTGGGCACATGAAGTGTTACCATCTATGGAGATAAAGCAACGGGGACTGAGCAAGCCTTCCATTTCCCAACTCCCTCTAAACTGAAAACTCACCTCCATAAAAAGCCTTTACGAAAACAAGTCATAAGCTGTGCTCGGTGGCTCAGCCTGTAATCCCGTGCCTTTGGGAGGCTGAGGTGAATGGATTGCCTGAGCCCACGGGTTCGAGACCTGCCTGAGCAACTTGGCAAGACCTCATCTCTACAATAAATCAAAAATTAGCTGGGCATGGTAGCACGCTCCTGTAGCTCCAGCTACTTGGAAGGCTGAGGCGGAAGGATCGCCAGAGCCCAGCAGGCGAGGCTGCAGTGTCCGGGAGTGGCCACTGCACTCCAGTCTGGGCAACAGAGTGAGACTCCAACTCAAAAAAAAAAAAAAGAAAAGAAAAGAAATCATAAAACACAATATTAGTTATGTTCCAGCCCATTTATCTCTTTGAAGAAGATTTGCCTTATTCATTTATTCTTTCTTTCTTTCTTCTTACAGGATCTATTTTCATTCTGGTGATTTTTGAAATGTGGGTGTCCCTCAAAAGATTTATTCTTCTACATCTATTGAGTAAAACAGCTATCTGTTCATGAGAACCTAATCTATTTTTGCCAAATTTTATATTCCCAGAGTTTTGCCTAGTGCCTGGTATAAAATATATGCATAGTAAATATTATTTGAATACATAAATTAATGAGTAAACCACAGCCAGGATACTAGAAAACTAGATAATGCAACCAACGGTTATAAATGTAAATATTCAATTACACAACATGTATTCCCCTCTTAGCACTAAGACATAAAACATTAGACACCCTAGCACGTTTTTAAATTAACTTTTTAGCAAATTAAAAGATGTATGTTGTGAAATTATGATCAGAATAGTTGTTTTATGCTAACTTTGGTGGGGGAAAAGAAAGCATGAGACTTGTTAGCACTGTGTACTCAATAATTCTATTAATAGACTCTGTATTAACAGGTATTTGGTAATTAGAAAATTACTTTTGACAGATTCTTCTGAGACTGATGTACAACGATAATGGATATTAATTAAAGATGAGTTTAAAACCAGAGTTGAGCCCCAGGCAAAAATTTGAAGTTTATGAATTTTATATTTGGGGCCACTTGTGTCTTCACAGCTCTCCTCCACTTCACAAAGTAATGCCTCCTTCAGCCCTTGTAGCAGACACTGGTTGCCTAATCAGCAACTAATTTCCTTGCTTTTTCTGATCTAACGGAGCACCAGTTTTGTTTCGATATTCATGCACCTCCATAGGGTTGGGGATTCAAAGGATGTTGGCTCCACCAACTTAGCTCCAAAGGCTAAGGCAGTCATAGTGTTCGCATTTCCTGGCCAGAGATTGGTTGAGGCATCTACTTGTGACATAATTCTCACAAGAAAGAAGTTGGCCCAGGGGCTTTGGGGAAAGTTTTAGCCGTCCTATGTGACTACAGACAGGAAGAGACAGTGCCATTTTTTTTCTGGATATTGTTGTGTTGCACCTGAAATTGGTATTTGGAATTGTTACAGTCTCCTGGTTACAAGACTGAAGATAAGGCCAACATACAGAGAAAGGAGAAGGCAAGAGATTACAGAGGAGTGGACCTAAGTCCTGTGTTTACATCCTGATTTACCTCTGTGTACACCCATTTTAACTGAGGTTTTCTGTTACTTGCCACTAAAAGCATATTGATAATGTTGTTATGTGGATTTTATCAACTCCAAATCTTGGAAAGCTGATCATCTACAAATGGTAGATAGAAGAATATAATTAAGCCAGAACATTTGATTTTCATTTTCAACCTGGTCTGGAAAATGAGAATTTAATGCATGTGTGTTAAATAATTAACACAAAACCTCTTCTTAAAGTTTTTCTATTGGGGTTAAAAATATGTGAAATTTGATCTATCAGAAAGGAAGAAAAATTCTTTTCTTTAACAAAACAATACCTTAGTATCATGTCTTGGATAGCTCACTAAGAACTAATCGCTAACACCAAATCCTGTTTGACGTCTGTGATTACTTACTTTCTACAAGGCTTGTAAATCTGAAGTATTTCATTCAAACAGGGGCTAGCCAGAACCATGGTCACATGATGGGCTTTCATACATAATTGGCGCCACTTAATAGGATGGTGGTTAATATTGCTGTCTGAGTATGGAGAACATGTGACTGGGGATCAATTTCACATCATCACAACTAAAGATTTCTTTTTTCAAATCAGATTCTTTAGGGGATACTTTGAAAACCTCAGGTCAGGTGACAGAGAAGTGGAGAAATGCTTTTATGTGCATTTATGATGAAAGGAGCTATTTTAAAGACTAAGATAAAAAAAGAAAAGCTGATCTTTTCTGTACGGGATATTCCAGACATTTCTCATGAGTGAAGGCAAATGGGAAAGTACTTTTCTCAGACCCAACTATGGTAGCTCCATTATCCCACCAAGTATCGAGCACCATGAAAAAGCAATTATGACTCACTGTGCCCAGCTCAGTAACTGGTACAGAGGAAATGCCCAATCATTATTTATTGAATATTCATACAGTTGAAAGGTTGAAATGAAGGGCTCAATTTTTCTTTAACAGCAGCCATTGCCGTTTCCCCAAAAAGTTTCCTTACCCATCTACTACTGTTGCTTTTATGATTTACAAAGATTAGAAAAATAATAAGAGTGACATCTTACTGAGCACTGACTATATGCTAGGTACTGTTCAGATATAAAGATCAATAAAACAGGGCTGCTGTTCTTGAAGAATAAAGAGTTACTAAACAATGATTAAGATAGGAACAAGTCACAATGGGATCCCCAGACAGAAGAAAATTAATTGCCTGGGAGAGCCAGGCGCAACTCCATTAAGGTGTAACAGCTTTGCAGTGAATGAATATTTATTGAATGCCTACTAATGTGCCAGTGGCGGGCATTTGACTGGCAGGGAAGAAATGGGAAGCTTATTCAGGCACAGGAAGGCCACGTTGGGAGAATGCCCGAAGGTTCAGTGTAATTGTAGTGTAAAGTATCCCTGGAGTCCACGGGGACGTGGAATGGTGGTGGAGAGGAGGGACTGGTGGCAAGACATGAAACGAAGCTGGAATGAGCCATCAGGATTTCAAAGAAAGACTGACGTGATTGAACCGTGTGTTTTGGAAAGTGTATCATGTGAAGAATGAATTCGTGGAGGAAGAATGGATTAGAGGCAGAGGAAAATGAAGGAATCGGAAGGTCGTTTTAATAGTTCCTTAGAGGGAATGATGACTTTGGAACTAAAACCATCTCCAAGAGGAAGGGGGAAAATACAGAATCTGGAGGCAGTTCAAACTAAAACGAAAGTACAGTCAGGAGGTCCAGGTGACTGGTTAGTTATGGAAAAGTTGTAGACTATTCCTAGTTTTAAACACATAGTATAAAGTCGAAGGAGATATACAAATGATTTCTTCCACAAAATCTCCTGTCTCTATTCTTTATATATGTCAATGAATCACTGAAGAGAGAATAGCATTATGAAATTAATTTATTAATAAATAGACAACAGAGTCTCTAGTAGGCTACACAGAACTGCAGAAAAAATCCCACTAAGCTCACAAAGTGAATGATTTTTTAAATAAAACATTCTTTGAAGTTATATATTTAACCTCAGCATATGCAGTTACTGTTCTATTACTATCAATTTTATTATAGATGTTATATATAATAATAAATAGTACTTGTTTAAAATAAATATCAGCTGTACACAAGAAGTCAGAGGAAACATGATAATTGAAATTGTGTTTCTAAGTCTTCATTTAGAATTTTCCTGCTCGGTTTTCAATTCCTGCCTTGAGTTTCTGACTTAATCTCACATATTAAGCTGCAAAGTCATATCAATGAACATTACTAGTCAAATTTAAAAAGAAAAGGAAATAACTAAGTCATCTGTTTTCACTTTTGATGCTGAGTTGGTCTAGACAGGATGAATTCATTTTAACAGAGTTTTCGGCTGGTAGCCATTATGCCCTTAGAAATGTGATATTTCAATTTAGAATATGCTTCTCTAGTATTTTCATTGTTAGAAATGACTCTTAGTCTTTTATAGATATTTATCTGTTGTCACTAATAGGAATAACAACAGTATAAACCTATGTTACAGTATAGGTTTTAAATGCCTTTACATTTGTTATTTGACTCATAACAGACATTTGACATAGATAGGGCTGATATAATCAGGTTTTTAAAAATGAAAGTTAGCCCTTTTATGAGATATAACACACAAAATGTGCATAGCTCAAGGAATTAAGATAATTGCCTGTGTAATCACTTCCAGGTCAAAGACCGTTACCAGGTTCCAGAAGAGCCCCTTGACATCCTTTTCAACTATAATTCCAACCTATATATATATACCACAGTGACTATTTTTATGGCCTCACAGCTATGGCTATTACTTTCTTGCTTTTTTTTTTTACAGTTTTGCCACCCACGGATACATCCCTAAACACTGTGGCTTTTGTTTGTTTAATTTGATTTAAATTAAATTATTTTTTGCCTGGCTTCTCTGATGCAAGATTATATTTTTTTATATTTATCCATTTTTTCCCAGTTTTAATTCATTCATGTTTATTACTATGGAGTATTTTCATTGAATTAATATGTCACAACTTATAAATTCATTTAATATAATATATAATATATATTTACTAATATATTATTCATATATATGTATATATGTATACACAGAGAAAGAGAGAGAGAGACTCTTGCTCTGTTGCTTAGGCTGAAGTGCAATCATGCAATCATAGCTCACTGGAATCCTAAACTCCTGGCTCAAAGTAACCCTTCCTCAGCCTCCTGAGTAGCTGGGACTATAGGTGTGTGCCACCTCACCTGGCTTCCATTTATTTAATTTAATTAATTAATTTACTTATTTAGAGACAGGGTTTGCTCTCTCACTCAGGCTAGTTTGATCATGGCTCACTGCAGCCTCCAACTCCTGGGCTCCAGCAATTCTCCCAGCCTAGGACTATAAGCATGCATCACCTCATCTGGCTAACATTTTTATTATTTTGTAGAGACAGGGTCTTACTGTGCTGCACAGGCTGGTCTTGAACTCCTGGCCTTAAGTGATCCTCCCTCCCAAAGTGCTGGGATTTTAGGCGTGAGCCACCATATCTGGTCCTATTTACGATTGATGGAAATTTGGATTGTTTCAGGATTGGCTAATGCAAATAATGCTTTTATGAACTTTCTTGTATATGTATTCTGGATGTACATGTGCACAAATTAGGGTATATATACCTCATAATAGAATTATCGAGTCACAGATTATGTACTTATTAGGTAATGCTCAATTGTTTTCATTGTGTTGTGCCAATATACCCTTATCAACAGCATGTGACAGTTGTTGTCATTCTGGCTACTCACTAGCATATTGCTATTGTTGATCTTTAATTGTATCCTTTCTGGTAGGTGTGTAGTACCATCTCACTGTAATTTTGATTTGCATTTCTTTGATCACTGCCAATAGAATCCAACCACTTTTCATGTGTTTACTGGACATTTGGATATCTCTTCTGTGACATGTATGTTGAAATTCCATTTTTTTCTATTGAGTTATCTGTCTTTTTCTGCATTGATTTACAGGACTTCTTTGTATATTTTAGATACAAGTCCCTTGTCATATTTATGTTAGGTACTTTTTTTCTAGCCCATAGCTTGTTTTGTTTTGTTTTTTTCCACTTTCTTCATATTCTCTTCTTTGAATAGTTCTTAATTTATCAAAATTTATCCAACTTATTAATCTTTACGGTTAGTGTTTTTTTGTTTGTTGTACAAGAACTTTCTACCTACAAAGACATGAAGTTGTGACGTTTTTAGATGAGAAAATGAAGACAGAGAGAGACAGAATGGTTTTCTAAATTTGAATTCAGGTATTTTGACACCAGATTCTGCATTATTTCCATTACCACATGCTAATGTCAATTTTGAATAAAAATTATGTTTATTTTTGGTCACTCATCTTTCCTCGTCACTTGAGGTGGTACAAAGCTTTAAGAATATGGAGGAGCAGATAGTGTATTCAGGGATAAAAAAAGTCCGTAAAGCTCCCACTTGCCACTTCATGCCCTCAGCCAGAGGGGGAAGGATCTCTTGCATGTATTTTGCACTTCGGTGCTCATGCAGCCTTTTCTTGGCTGATTAATATTCCCACATTTCCTCCATCCTAATTTTTGTCCTATGAACTTGAGACTTGGCAAAATATGGTACAATGGGGACTTACATTCATAAAGAGTATACAAAGGAGACCCAGAAAAGATATATAAGCTCCTTGTGGTAGAGAAGCTTCCCCCACGAGGTGAGTGTTCTAGGAACCGAATGGCATCAGTGTACCATCTAGCATTGTTGTGAGAGGCCGTGTTTGGCTTCAGTAAGTTTTTTTTCTTTTTTCTTTTTCTTTCTTTCTTCTTTTTTTTTTTTTTTGAGATTCTTTCAATGTGTTTGACCATTTCAAGATGGGTGTTTTACGAGTGCACCTGCCCACACTGTGCTGAGTGTTGAGCAGTTTTTGACCAAAAATGACATGATCCCCGTGTCCTGCCTACCCTATTCAACCGATTTTACCTCAGGTGGCATTTTTGTTTGTTTGTTTTTCTGGTAATAAATAAATAAATAAAAGTTCTCAAAGGGAAACATTTTGCCAATGTGGAAGAGGTAAAATTAAAAATGACAGAATCACCAAAAAGCATCAAAATTGATGAGTTCAAAAACTGTTTTGAGCGGTGGAAAAAGTGTCTCGATAGGGTTATTGCATCAAATGAAGAGTACTTTGAAGATGATAGAAATTTAAACATGTAAGAATAAATATACATTTTTAAATAAATAAATTCCAGGGTTCTTTTGGGTCCTCCTCATATATGCTAACCAATAAACCACCTTTTTAAGGTTTTGTTTTTATTTTGAAATAGCAAAGGAGGCCGGGCTCGGTGGCTCAGTCTGTAATCCCAGCACTTTGGGAGGCCGAGGCGAGTGGATTTTCTGAGCCCGCGGGCTCGAGACCCGCCTGGGCAATTTGGCAAGACCTCATCTCTACAATAAATCAAAAATTAGCCAGGCGTAGTGGTGCGTGCCTATAGTTCCAGCTCCTTGGAAGGCTGAGGCGGAAGGATCGCCAGAGCCCAGCAGGTCAAGGCTGCGGTGGCCAGGAGCGGCCACTGCACTCCAGTCTGGGCGACGGAGTGAGACTACAACTCAAAAAAAAAAAGGAAATAGCAAAGGATATGTAAAGTTATGGAGGATATATAAATAAGGGAGCAATCCTGTGTGTTTTCAGTTTAATGTGGGCCTCCCCAAGTTTCCATAGAGATGTGCACTGACATATGATATCCCCTTTGCTGAATAAGGATTCCACCAGATTTGAGAGGCATCCAAAGTTTCTGTAAATATTCTGGTAACTTCCCTAAATAGTTTTTAGAAACCCCAGTTGCATCTCTGCTTGCTCACTGGGAACAAATGACTGATACAAAGCAACTCCAGCTCATCCCTAACATTTTTATTTTACAACTTCTTATTTTGACATAATTTAATAGTCACGATAGTAGATGGGTTTCCCATATACCTTTTACCCAGATTTGTCAATTTTTTACATATTGTTCTATTTGCTTTACCATTCTGTCTACCCATACACTGGTTTTTTTCAGAAGCATGCGAGTTGGAGGCCTCATAACCCTTTCCTCCTAAATACTTCATTGTGCGTTTCCTATTATTAAAATCAGGACATTTAGCATAGCTATAACACTGCTATCTAATCCATAGTCCATATTTGAATGTTGTCAATGGTTCCATAATATACTTTATTGCTATTTTCCCCCCACTCTAGGATCTAGTCCAATGGTAGGCTTTGTGTTTAGTTGTCATGTCTCTTTAGTCTCCCTCAATCTGGGATAGTTTCTCAGCCTTCTATGTTTTTTTAATCTTGTTATTTTTGAAAAATACAGCCATTATTTTGTAGACTCCTTCAATTTGTGTTTGTCTTATGTTTCCTCATGCTTAGATTTAGGTTATGCATCTTGTCAGGAAAACAACAGAAGTCATGATACATCCTTCATTTTGAAGCAATCATAATATTGGCAATTTTAACTTTGAGTCTTTGGTTAGAGTGGTGCTTTCTAGGTTTCTCCACTGTAAAGTCATGCAAATATCCAGTGCCTCATAAAAGTTTGACAAACTGGTTTTACCATCCAGTGAAGATTTTTTTTTTTGGTGAGAAAGTAGAATTTATTGAGAAGACAGAAAAGCTCCCACAGCAGGAGGGGACCCAAAGGGGTTGTATTGAAGATTTTTTAAATGCATTTCTTGTATTTATTAATCAACTTTCTACTGTAAGGAAGAGCTTTCCTCTATGTATGGATGTCAGTATGAGTTCATAGATTTTCATTTTCTCAATAGGTTGTAATCCATTGCTACCATTATTGATTATAATAATTATTATAATAATAATTATTATTATTAGTCAGGGTTTTACTCTGTAACTTAGGTTGCGGTACAGTGCATGATCACAGCTCACAGCAGCCTTGACCTGCTGGCATCAAGCAATCCTTCTACCTCAGCCTCCTGAGTAGCTGGGACCACAGATGTGTGCCACCACGCCCATCTAACTTTTTTTTTATAGAGACGAGGTCTACAATGTTGACAAGGCTGGTCTCGAACTCCTGGGCTCAAGAAATCCTCTCACCTTGGCTTTCCAAAATGCTGGGGTTACAGACATGAACCACCATGCCCAGTCACTGATGCATTTTGATGTTTACATTGTCCACATTTAGCCAGTGGAAAAACCTTTACAGCTGTCTCCAGACCTTTTGATAGTCTCCCTCCATTCTTTGAATACATTCTAATTTTCAGATTCAATGAGATATATTCCAGACTCATATGCCTCTGCTCAAGCCTTGGAACCCACACTACTTCCAAGGTTCCTATTCTATTTAATTGAGAATGGCAATTAGAAAGGAAGATGAGGTAGTGGTTACACAGCCATATGCACTGGTCAAAACTAGTTACGGAACTATACACTACAAAGGATAATTTTTTTTCTTTCTACTCTTTGGTATTTATAAAAGAAAATATACAATCATTACAATAAGAAAAAATTAAAAGCAAACTAGTACACTAGTGCAAAAGTACACTAGCAATGTGTACACCAAGCAATCAGGATGTGGCATATTTCCAGCACCCAAAACAATTTCTTTGTGCCCCTTCAGTGCCAACATCTTTTTCCTCCCCAGTCCTTGGCAACCACTAATCTATTTTCTGCCCCTTTCCAGAATGCCTTACAAATGGAATCATACAGTATGGAGCCTTTCTTTTAACATCATGCATTTAGCTTCCTTCATTTTATTGCATATATTGGCAGCTTGTTCCTTTTTACTGCTGAGTAATATTCCATTGTGCGTACTACAGCTTATTCATTTACCAGTTGAAGAACATTTGGAGTCTGGCAATGATAAATAAAGCCACTACAAATGTAACCAGGTTTTTCGTTTTTCTGGAGTTAAAAACATAGGCGTGAGCTTACTAGATCATATGGTGTGTTTAACTTTGTAAAAAAATTGTATTCTCTGCAAAGTATTCTTCAAAAAATTTTAACTTTACAAAGTAAAACAAAAACTTTATAAATTCAAACTACCAAACATTTTCAGTTTCATTCCTACTAGCAGTGAATGAGAATTCTAGTTGTTCTATATTATTGCCAGCACTTGGTGTATTCAAATTAAAATTTTAAAAAATGTTGAATAGGTATATAGTGGTATCTCATTTGTGGTTTTAATTTGCACTTTGTTGATTGCTGATATTGAGCATCTTTTCATATAACATACAGTCTTTCTAAAAACAAAAGTAGGCCGGGCTCGGTGGCTCAGCCTGTAATCCCATGCCTTTGGGAGGCTGAGGTGAGTGGATTGCCTGAGCCCGCAGGTTCGAGACCCGCCTGGGTAGCGAGACCTCATCTTTACAATAAATCAAAAAACCAGCCGGGCGTGGTAGCGCATGCCTGTAATTTCGGCTACTCGGAAGGCTGAGGCAGAAGGATCGCCAGAGCCCAGCAGGTCGAGGCTGCGGTGGTCAGGAGCGGCCACTGCACTCCAGTCTGGGCGACAGAGTGAGACTCCAACTCAAAAAAATAATAATAATAAATTAAAAAAAATAAAAACAGAAGTAGAATTACATTACATATATTATTTGCATGCTATTTTTTATTTCTCACTTAATATTTTGTTATTCATGTTGTTCGACTAGGTAAATAATTAATACTTTGTTTAAAGTCTAAGCAAATGACTGGCTAGCAAACGTGAAAGCTAGACAAAAATGAGGAATCCTATGTTAAAATGCCCATCTCCCTAGTAAAATTAAATCTAGAATTCATGTTTCGGTATTAGAAAGACAGTTGTCCCTATCTGGGTGTGGTAGCGCACATCTGTAGTTCCGACTCCTTGGAAGGCTGAGGAGGAAGGATTGCCAGAGTCCAGCCGGTCGACGCTGGGGTGGCCGCGAGTCCAGCCTGGGCAACAGCGTGAGGCTCCAACTCAAAAAAGAGGAAAAAGAAGAAAGACACTTGTCCCAACTTTTTTCCATTATTTGTTTTCCCTCTCAGAATAGCTGCTAGATTGTGATTTAGTACTCATTCCTCATTTTCTCTCTCTTGCTGGTCTGCTGATGTCACCTTTGACTGGGGATGGAGCAGGCAGAATAATCTGTGCTCTGCCCTGTCTTTAGTGTGGTCCCCTCTTCCCTACAGTTCAGCTCCCACTTGTTTTATCAAGAGGGAAGGTTCCAGAAGGAGTCTGCTCCTCTCTCAGCACAGTGGGATACTTTCCTAAGCTATTATCTCTTAACTGAGATCTCTGAGATTGTCTTACTACCACACCCACCATCCCTACTTCTCTGGGATCCTTTGGACTTCTCCGAACCCAATCACTAGCCACCCTCCCTCAACCGGTTCCCAATTGATCAGAACTGAGTTAGTTTTCTAAGAGCTTCCCACATGCTTCTGTCGGGGTTGATTTTATCAGGTAACTTCTTCTAAACTTTTATTTAGTAAATTCTTACTTCAGTATTTCCATGGAGTCTTCCATGTAGCTGAATAGGTTTTCTAAAGCAAGTTACTGCTATGTTCATCTCATCCATATGGAAATTGACAGCTATTAGTGGTTAATCAAAATGAGAGAAAGACTTCTTCAAATTGGGGCTTTAAAACCCCTTCCTTAGGTATACTACCCACTGAGAAAGAGCTGTTCATATTAGAAGCTGTTCAGCACAGAAGTCCTTCTGTGCTCTTCTTTCCAGAAGGCAGGAAGATTGTTTGGAGAGGATTAACACAGATGCTTGGCTCTCAGACCTCCCTCTCCAAAAGATCTGTGACTCTACTGATGAAAAATAAATTGAGGCCCTTCTAGTCTTGAGTGGTCATTCTCTTCTCCCCTTTGAAGTGGAAGATTTATGGAAAGCAACTTTCTCCACTTACCCATTCCTTCTTCATGTTGGTAGCTACTTTCATCTACTCTTAAGCAGATTCCTCAAATCTTTTCTCAGTTCAGACCCTGACCCCATTTCAATTCATCCAGGTGTTCTTCTATTGTCTAGAGTCAGCACTGTCTTCCCTCCTTTGCTGGAAGATCTGATGAGGATAAGCTAATTCACCATCCCATCCCTCACCTGGTGTCCAAACAAAAGCTCAAAGATAAGATGTAGTGGGAATGAGCTGGGATGTTGGTGAAATCTAAGTCTCCCTCTTCTAGTGAACATTCCTCTTGGACTTCTTAGCTTTATACTGTTCTGCCTTCATTATCTATCATTATTCTATAATCTAGCAACTTAAAAGAACAAACATTAATTACCTCACAGTTTCTGAATTTACATTGAGCGAGTTGGATGGTCTGCCTCAATCTTGTATGAGATTACAGTCACAATATCAGACAGGTCTGCATCTCTGAGGACTTGACTGGGGCGAAACACCACTCTGCTGTTAAGGCTTTATGACAACATCTCCAACACCCTCACCCAGTCCTTCTCTTTATCACCTTTAATAGGTCCGACAAATCTGGAACTGTCAAACAAAGTTTTACTAAAAGGCTAAACAATTACAGAGAAAGCTAACAAAAAGAGTATAACAAATTTAGAAAATCTGGCCATCACGGAAGTTTAGAGACTTTTAACTTGTACTCCACTCTGAAGTGCTGGTCCATTCTTCCTAGCCACCTCCCTGCATGCACTAGAGAAAAGCTATTATCAACCCTAGCTAGTGGGGGCCCACTTTCCTAGACACCTAGGTTCTTTATAACCTAGCAAATATGGTGACAGAACTTTTTTCTCCTATCAACCTAGAAATCACAACAGGTTTTCTGCTTCAGGAATTGCCTCTTCTCATGAATCTCCCAGGAAAGACACCTCTTGTCCTTAAGGGGGAATACTGCTTCCAAACCAAAGAATGGTGCCTCTGTCTTTGTCAGTCTTAACTTGATAACCATTTCTCAACAAGCACATAACCGAATATTCACATAAGTGACGCAGATACTAAAAGTTGTTTTCTTAAACTAATACCATGTTCAATTGTTTTAATTTTTGATGTGATTTCAAGTCAATCCAATCCATACTAAGAGGATAATTCCCAGAATTGATCAGATAATGGCTACAGCAAATACTTTGACAGGTTTTATTTACCTTCTCCTACCAGGATTGGCATTGAATTTAATATGACTGCTTTTCAAAAGTGAGGTGTAGATTCCAAGTTAATTTCCAGTCACCCAGTTTAACTCTGGCTATATTTCTCTGGTTTGCACTAAGTATAGAAATGACATCTAGAACTTTCAAAAGGAGTTGAAGTTCTGGAAGACAGGCTCCAAATCATGGGGTCCCTTTGCTGTAAAAAATACCTTTAGAATGTGTCTTTTCTCTGCACAGTAATCTTCATTTGAATCTGTAGTTCAGACATTAACCTGATCAGTATTCTCTGCACTTGAGATGGCAAAAGCCTTTCTTGTCAAAGGCCCAGAGTACTGTACTGTGAGGAGTATATGGTTGTGTTCATGATGAGTAGCAGAGTCTCTATAATTGATGAGAAATCTCTGTAGTTAGGTCTGTGCAGCCTTGTGTTGCCAAAGTGTCATGAATAGGATGTGCCCACTCCAGAAACATGATCTAGTTGGTGGGTTCTGGTATTGCCCAGGTTCTTTGACTGTCAGCCCATCTAGGCCAAAGGTACAAGATGCCCAATTCTAAGGATCTTTAAAAGGGAAAATCTTTTTTCATTCCCTAGTCTTGCCTTGGAGGGTAAACTCAAGTAGCTCTTTTGCTTGACAAGGCCAACCAAAAGGAATAGGAGAAACTAACATTTTCTTCTTTACGCCTTTTTGGCAAATTAGCATTTTAAATGGAGAAGTTTTAAATCACATGGCTAAAGTGAATGACTTAAAAGAATTTATGAAGTTGCTACCAAATATCTCAAAACATACACTAACATGGAGCAAATTGTTTGAAAGAAGCTCAAGAGGACAATAGTTTCTCTTAAAGCAAGAGGGAAAAGATAAAAGCTCCTGACATGACTTTATAAAACACCACACCAAAAATTCTAGGCATTCATGAGAACTGGTTCTGGAAGCCTGTGTAAAGAAAAGACATATTCTTTCCAGCACCCACATATCTGTAACTACCCTCCCAACGGTCTCCAGAGTTCACATAATTGGCCCTAAGATTTTCAAATGCTTGAGCCTTGTCCCTGGAGTAAAATATTTGCGATTTAAATGTTCATTGCTTCCTTCAGCAATGTCTGTTTTTAAATATCCTATTTGTTTCTTTGTCTAATAATTAATCTTACTGCTTTGAGTGATCACCTTATCTTTTTCTCTTTTAGGATGAACATATAGTACCAGGGCAAAGACATGTTTCTGGGATTTAGAACACATTATATTACTCGGTTTGGTTTTTATTTGTTGCTAAATTACAAACTTTTATGCTGATATATACATGGGAGACAGGAAGGAAAATGTCTTTTAATATTCTTGAATAAGAGAAGGAGTTACTAGCAATTAATGGTACATCAAATCTCCCTTCAGGTAACCAGCTAACATTTAAAGTATTACAAATAATTCACTCAGACAATTTTTGAATCCCATAAGTATTTGCTGAATATATATCTAGTTTATGCATTGTACAGACAGTGGAAGCTATGAAGATTAATAAGAAAGAATTCCTGCCCTGAAGAATGTACAGCCTCAAGAGGTGGGCAGCCATTCAAGAATAATTTCCTATTCTTTTGTGATAATTGAGGAATATTGGATTATTGCTAAGTTGACCTGCTCCCCTCTCCAAAGAAACATGGTTTTAGACCTCTTTATATAAGCTAAGGAATGTTGGTCTTAATCTCTTCTATAAAGCTACAGGAGAAACGGAAAAGAGTTTGTAAGTTTGTACCTGGGACACAAACAGTCATGCTTTATATATGCACATTATTTCACGGTATCTAAAATATCTCTCTGTTGGGTTATTATGATCCCATTTTAGACATAACAATTATAATTTCATGAAGATTATATTACATTCCTTTGAAACCACATAGCTAGTAAGAGTTAGAACCAGGACTCAATCTCAAGTATTTGTACTCCAGGTTGAGTTACAACCTATATTCATATTATTTGTCTCTATATTAATATAAGCATCTTCAATGTATTGGAAGGTCCCACAGTGCAGGGGTACATAACTCAGTAACTACATTTTCTATATTTTTAAATGTCTTTCCTTTAGAAAGAGAAATGACTTCATAAAGTAATTACACAAAGTTACCCAGTCATGCTCTAGCTTCATTGAAGAGTAGAAGAGAAGACATGTCAGGGAGAAGATTTGATCAGAAATAAGATGAGCTATTAAACACTGCAACAAGTTACTGATGGCAGTTGTGCAATCTCTTAAGGTCTCTAAATACAAGACAAATTCTCATCTGCTCAGGGTTGTTTTTAAACATAGTTCTGCCTGAAGGTCAGAGAGTAGATCCAGTAATTTCAAAACCCCTGTAATTATATGATTTAGGGGAAACTACAGTGAAAACCTCTTTTTTATCCCAACTGGAAGAAAACATTGACTGTCTAGGTTGATGGGCAATAGTGTACAAGATGAACTTTACTTTGTGTAAGTTTTTAAAATAGAGACATTTATATAAAGCTTTTTTTGTTTGTTAAAAATCTAGAGTTAAAGACTTTTGACAAATAACTTAGATACCTCTGTGTTGTGACAGCAAATTTTTCCCCTGAGGAAAGCAACTTAAAACTTCAGAGACAAAAAAGAGAAAGTGTTCAGATGCAAGAGTTTCATAAGCATTTATTATCATCAAACATGCATTCATCTAGCATGTATAGAAAACCTACTATATTTAGAGACTATGCAAGATGCCTGAGGGAATACAGAGGAGAAGGCATAACACTTGTCATTGAGCCAAGTATGGCAATTTTATCGGGAAAGGTTTGATTCACCAAACGGCAAAGAATCTGTGTGACGAATCTGCAGGTCTAATTAATATTCCTCAGAGTCAGTTGTTTAAGTCTCAGCCTTAACCCATTTTTGGACAGCCCTGTGGTTTTAAGGTGATTTATATAGCTTCTGCAAAGAGTGTGGAGAAAATGCTTGGTGATCATGTGTCTTGTACAAATACAATTTACAGATCAAATCAGAGAAAAAGTATCAAAGCAGCTCTGAGGGAAGAAGCTGTGAAACACCCTAAACCCTACACTGTTCCTGTCACATATAGGCACCTCCTATGTGTTGACTGAATAAAGGTACTATCTCAGATGCTGCAGAGGCCACAACTTTAAGTTAGAAATACATGATTTCCCTGTAATCCCAGCACCTTGGGAGGCCCAGGGGAATGGATTGCCTGAACCGGCAGGTTCGAGACCTTGTCTCTACAATAACTAAAAAATTAGCCTGGCGTGGTAGCGCTCGCCCATAGTTTCGGCTCTTGGAAGTCTGAGGCAGATGGATCGCCGGAGCCCAACAGGTTGACGCTGGGGTGGCGGTGAGTGTGCCAGCCTGGGTGACGGAGTGATACTCCAACTAAAAAAAAAAATACATGATTTCTCCTTTTGGGGAGCTCATACCTCATATATCTCATGGGAGACAGGGACACACAGATGACTGTTATCAAGGCAGACCTGCCTGTGTCAGATCTCTTAGCTCTCCAATCATGGCCATAACAGAGGTCACCGTGTGCTAAAAGCGGCCGTGGGCCCCTGAACTTTGCTCAGTGAATTCCCATCTACTTATCTTGCAGTTGTCAACCTTGGCCCTGCTCACACATCAATGAATCTCATTCCTGACCCATTTGGTCCCGACTTTTGGTGTCCAGCTCACTTGGACTGGTGATCTTATTCAAAATTGCTTACCCTGGTGCTGTCCTGGCAAACCTTTAGTAGAGGCAGCAGTGATGAGTTAAGAGAACAGACTCTTAACTATCTGGGCTGTCTGCATTGGAAGCCTGACTCTGCTATTTGTTATGATCTTGGGCATCTGATGTAACTTTTCTGTGTGTGCCTCAGTTTTCTACTTTCTTGAATTAGGATCATGATAGTACCTAACTCACAGGGTTGTTATACGGATTAACTGAGTTAATATTTCCAAAGCACTTATGTTAATAAAGGCTACTTCTCTGTGGTTTCTTCTCAGTACCATTTCAATAAATGGAGACAATAGGCCTCATCTCTACGTGGCCTAACCGGGTCCTGGGACACCACTAGTTGGCAAAGAACATGAGTGAGCTGAGGTAAGAAGGTCGGAATGTCAAGAATGTCGAATTAAAAGTCCTGGCTAAAGCACTGGGTTCAGGGGACTGTGTCTGTGTAGTAATGGTTTTAAAAGGCTGAAAAGAACCAGATTGTGAAAGAAATTGAATCCCAAGATGTGCTCATGTGGCATCATAGGAGGATAGCAGTGTTCTTGAAAGAATTCTAGCAGGAGTAAGGAGGATGGATAGGAGACCGGGAGGCTGTGTAGGCAAGAAAACATTTTGAGAAAAGTTAACATTCATCTGGGCCAATGGTAATGAGCACAGATCTAAGGTGGTGACAATGTGAGAACAGTACAGCAAGTGGAAAAAGTGCTAAGATAAAAGATCCTATTTGGAAGTAAGACTAAAAGTGTAAAAGGCAGAAAAAATATTTGCATGTCTATGATATGTTGGGAACATGCAAGGTGTTTTGGAAACATGATCTCATTTAACTGGTGCAACATCTGGGCTGGGCAAATATTATGAGTACCTGATTATATGTACCTGATTAATTCAGATGAAGAAACTCAGGGAGATTAAGCAATTAACCTGAGGTCACAGTTCTAGAAAGTGGCAGAACAGGCATTCAGCCCAAGTCAGTCTGGTTTCAGAGTCTCGTCATTTTGTCACTGATTAAATTCGTGGAGGGAATGAGAAAGGAAGGAGCTAAATGTGCTCTCAAATGCTCTTGGAGGCTGGAAATGCATTGGTCCGAATGAAAACTTTTTTTTTTTTTGAGTTGGAGTCTCACTCTGTCACCCAGGTTGGAGTGTAGTGGTACACTCACAGTCACCCCAGCGTCGACCTCCTGGGTTCAGGTGATCCTTCTGCCTCAGTCTTCCAAGTAGCCAGAACTACAGATGCGCACTACCACACACGGTTCCTTTTTTTTTTAAATTTATTGTAGAGACGAGGTCTTGCCAAGTTGTCCAGTCTGGTCTCAAACTCACAGGCTCAGGCAATCCCAGAGTACTGGGATTACAGGCTGAGCTACCGAGCCGGAGGAAAACATTTCAAAGATGACATGCTTTCTTTTTCTTTAAGATTTATAGGTTTTAATTGTTTTAGAGATGTGGTGTTGTTTAGCAGACAAATGGAAACTCAAGTGTGAATTAGGAGAGACGCCAAGATTGGAAACACATATTTTTTCAAATTCATTTGCAGAAAGTTGAAAAAGCTGGTTAGATAAGTTCTCCAAAGGAGAACACAGAGAGTGAGATAAAAAGAGGGTCAAGAAAGACCTTTAGTAGCACTCTGAGGAATAGATAGAAAGAGAAAGAAAATCTGTGAAGGCTAGGGAGGTCAAAAGTTCAGACAGAGGAGTCTGAGACTTCAAGGAAGAGACTTCAACAGAGAGTAGGTGCCAACAGTGCCAGATGCTGCTGAGATCAGGGAGGGCAAGAGCAGAGAAAAAGCCAATGTATTTAGCTTAGCGAGGCCACGGGGGATCTTTGGTAGAACTATTTTAGTAGAGTGGAAGACCTTAATTTAAAAGCGAGGGTTTGCTTTGTTCACAATAGCAAAAACATGGAACCATCCATGCTGCTGCTCATCTAAAAAGGACTGGATTTTAAAAATGTGGTATATATACATGATGGAATATCACACAGCCATAAAGAAGGACAAAATTATGAACTTCACCGCAACTTGGATGGACTTAGAGTCTATAATATCAAGCAATCTATCACAGAAGCAAAGAACTGAGTATCACATGTTCTCACTCATAAGCGAAACTTGAACAATTATCATAATACTGTAAGAAAAGGATGGCAGTAGTGGGAATCTGCCGGGAGGCAGGGCACACCTTATCTACAAGGGTACCTGCATAATGAACATTTGTATACCTAACCCTGAATTGGATCCCACATCTTTCAAATAAAATTTTTTTTAAAAAAGCAAGGGTTTGGTAATGAAGGTAGAAAAACAGATGGGACATTAGAATGGGAATGGGGAAATAGAATGTTTCCAGGTCAAGGAGAGGTCAAGCCAGCAAGAATGATTGAAACTTCATGGAAGGATAACTAATGGAGAGAAGGCAGTAGAGAAGACTGGAAAGGGAGAGATCAGGGCATAGGTGAGGAGTCGTCCCTGGTGAGGAAGTCAGTGTCTTCCTCTTCAGAGATCTGAGGAAATTTGTGATGGAGGCAGTGAAGAAAACCCATGTTGCCTGACCCTGTTGTGTCAATAAAGTTGATGCAAATAATGACCTGTTGAAGTGGAAGGGCTCTGGTGAGGCATCCAAGGAGCAGGAGAGGAACGTAGACAATGCAAGGCCTCCTCTTCTATCCTTTCCTACCATGTTGTCAGATGACTCACTGCAGACATTGCATTTCTTTTGTTTCCTTTATTGGCTTGTTGGTTGTTTTTATTGGCATCATGTGTGAGATATAGCATGCCTCCAGCTCTTTGAAGTGTTCTTGTTTTCTCTTGCCATGTATAAAATATACGTAATATTTCATGAATAAAAGTGAAGATACCAAAAGAAGATACAATTGTAACAGATAATAAAGTAACTAAGTAAATAAGACATAATGACAACTCAGGGTAAAAATACTGAAATAATGAACCATACGTGAGATCTCTGTGTGAATTCCTGAAAATGATATTTAATTCACTTAATTTAGATAGCCATCACATTTTCTAAGCATCATCCTAGAAGAATGAGAGGCATATTTTTACTTGTAAGAATTGTTCCTTGTATTTCATTTGCCCTATTGCAAGATAAGAAGAAACATCTTTGTATAGTGCAAGTAACAATAAAATCACTGTTGATGATAACAGCAATAGAAACATTCCAGCTCTCCCAAACTGTAGGTCAGGGACTGAACTTCAAAGGGGAGACGCTGAAATCAATGCAGAATGGGATCAAATGCAGCCCACCCCCCTGTGGAGAGTGCTCTCCCACTCTACTATTTTTCTACAGATATGATTAGTGTCATGCTCATTCTCAGGGATTTTCCTGGTTGTAGAGAAATGTTGCTATGTAGCTGCTCTGGTTCAGTTTTCAGAGCTCTCTCTGAGGAACACAGGAAAGAGCGAAGCCAGCAGTCATCTCAGTTCGAAGCTCAAGAGAAAAAGTGAGGGGGATGGTAAGATGAAACTTTCCTGTGTGGCGCATTTTTGAAGTGGCTGAAAGAGCTGATTAGAATAACACTTTTCTCTGTGACATCACTTTTCATCTTAAGGAACTCAGACATTTTTGGCCTCCGGATAATTCCACTCTGTGGATGGATGTAGTAACAAGCACAGGATTAAAGAAAAGACAGAAGAGGTACTCAGTTGTTCACTGTGCTTATTTAGTAAAGGGAGAGGTTCAGTCACAACTTACATTTTACCTCTTCAAAACTTTTCCCTTAAGGAAGGGCTGTGCATTTTGCTACTGTTTACTAGGTTATGGTACATTCTATGTTACACATGGCGTAACTTTCTGTTAGGCAGTTCCATAAAATTCCTTGTTTAATAATATCAACAACCCTCAAAGATAGTATTTATTGCCTCATTTTATAAATGAAGACACCAACTGTCTAGAAAATAAACCTACTTCCCAAGATCTTTCAGCGAGAAGACAGTGGAGGGGAAATTTGAATATAGATTGTATGGATGCAAAACCTGTGCTTTTTCCACCAAAAAAATCTTCCTACTCCCCACCCACACACACACTACTACCTCCTCCCAGAGATAACCCTTTCCCTTGATTTTTTTTTTTAAGTATTGCTTTTTTTTTTGAGTTGGAGTCTCACTCTGTTGCCCAGACTGGAGTGCAGTGGCCGCTTCCGGCCACCGCAGCCTCGACCTGCTGGACTCCGGCGATCCTTCCGCCTCTAAGTATTGCTTTTAGGTAACTTTAGGCTTAAAAAGTACTGAAGGAGAGAGTTCATAATGTGATTTCTGAAAGGTAAGTACCCATGTTACAAATGTTCACTGTGTTACATTTTTATGAGAATCTAAACTACTTTTATAAATATAATTATGGTCTTTGAGTAAAGTTGGAAAATACATATATGTAAGTAATTTAGGATATGTTGAAGTGTGGCTGCAGCCTCAGTATTCAGCCAAATTTTACTATTTGGTTTCAGTTTCAAACTTAACCTTGGCTTTTGAAAGGCAGAATAGATGAATCCCTACTTCATAATGTAATGTTAGCAACACAAGCAAGGTATGTTATTCAGATTTATACTAATATTTGAATATTCATTTTAAATATAATTGATTGTAACATTATATAACATATAATTATATAACAATATATCATGTGATTATATATTATAATGTTTATAAGCATTCTGGTTAGTACTTTGAGTTAAAATTCACTTGTGTGCTTTGTTCAAATTTTGTCAGTTGAAGTATAAATGCCTTTTTTTTGCTATTCTGATAGAAAAGTATTACCATCATTTAATAGTGATTATAAACATCCTAATTTTATGTACTAAAAATGTCCCTCAGTTATTAAGAACTTTTTTGGAGTCAGGGGGGTCTCATCTGTCACCCAGGCTGGAGTGCAGTGCAGAATCACAGCTCACCACAGCCTCAACCTCCTGGACTCAAGCAATCCTTTTGCCTCAACCTCCCGAGTAGCTGAGACTACAGGCACATGCTACCACATTCGGCTAATTTTTTGATTTTTTTTTTTTTTTGTAAAGACGAGCTTTTACTATATTGCCTAAGCTGGTCTCAAACTCCTGGGCTCAAGCAATCCGCCCACCTTGGTCTTCCAAAGTGCCAGGATTATAGGCATAAGTCACCATTCCAGGCAAGAATTTTCCAGTAGTTAAGTAGAGGACTAGATTGACAGTTATTAGATTAATGGTTCATAATCCCTTAACTGCATTCCTTAAGACTATATATCTTGAAATTCAGAAAAATTCAGTTTTTTAGGAAGGTAGTAGATTGATATAATGTGTTTATCAACACTCCTGGGGGTGGGGAGTTAGGAAACAAAATAAAAGAGCATATTAGTATGTAGTAAAATGTGTGGATATTCCCAGTAAGCCTACACATCACATCAGATAGATTTTGTGGTTAAATGAGTCCTGAAAATATTTCCATTTCTCAGAGCTTTCCTATTTGTAAATTACAGATGAAGAATTATGGATATATTTTAAGAGAAGCATCTGCTAGGTAGCTTTAGGAAGAATAACAAATTCTTTATAAACACGTAAATAAACATCAAAGTAATAATATAAGACAGAATAATAGAGATATTGTTAAAATATACCATGGCATACATTTTAATAAAGTAACAAACAAAAGTAAACAGCAGCCGGGCTCGGTGGCTCAGCCTGTAATCCCGCGCCTTTGGGAGGCTGAGGTGAGTGGATTGCCTGAGCCCGCGGGTTCGAGACCCGCCTGGGCAGCGAGACCTCATCTCTACAGTAAATCAAAAAATCAGCCAGGCATGGTAGCGCATGCCTGTAATTCCAGCTACTTGGAAGGCTGAGGTGGAAGGATCGCCGAAGCCCAGCAGGCGAGGCTGCGGTGGCCGGGAGCGGCCACTGCACTCCAGTCTGGGCGACAGAGTGAGACTCCAACTCAAAAAAAAACAAAAGCAAAAAACAAAAGTAAACAGCATTTTGTGAACTGGAATTCATAATATTAAACAAAAATTACCTTTAATATTCTGTATTTAGTTATTTAATTTTTTAATAGTATTTAATACTTATTTATTTCATCTAGGCCATTTTTCAGGAAAAAGTCTCTGTTAGGATTACTCAGTCCGTTTCTGGGTTTCATTCTACTTGTCTACATGATTCCTTTGCTTTCTCACATGATGGATCCTTTGACACACTGCCATCATCATTGCAGTTAGTTTTTCTTTTTTAACGTTTGACTATCATTCTTATGATATCTTTATGATTTTGTTCTTTCAATAATTTGAATAGTGTCCTGAAAAAATACAATCATAAGAATAAGCTTTTAAAGTTAGAGTAGCTATGCTAACATTCATGAACTGTCGTGAGCTAGAGTGTGTAAAAACAACATATACGCTACAGACTCCCACTCTGGGATAATGGGTTGTCAACGACAGCACATTTTCTCTTGGGTTCAACAGATCTGTAAACCATGCTGAATGTAATGATTCAATGTTCCTACCACTTTCCTCTATTCAAATTGCTGGGAACCTTTGCTTGTGCAACAAAGCATGATGTCATTTAGCTTGCTATTAACAGAAATGCAAACGGGGACACTCTAATCACATGACACTACTCAGTTATAAGATAGTTATTCTGATGATTCACAACGTGCTTATTGTAATTGTTTTAGATTAATAACAACAACAAAAATGCACAAAATTTTTTAAAAATTCTGCACGGACTTCCAGACGTTCAAGAAGACAAACACAAAAATAGGGTTCTATTAGATCTGTGTGCTAAAAACAGAAAAAAAACAACTTTTATTGTCAAATATGTTCAGGGACTCCATTACCACATTAAAGGCTCTGAGAAATTCTAGTTAACTTTGTTTTTCTCAGTTCAGATTAGAATGTATTTTGGACAATGCCAATCTAAACAACAATGCACAAAATTCTAGAATTGATACATCTAGAGAGAACCCCATAATTTCAAAGACTAATCATCTCAAAATATTGGCTGGGAAATTGCTTTCTCCTCAGACTTTAAAAAATTTCTTCTTTTTTTTCCACCCAGACTGGAATGCAGTGGCAGTGATCCTCCCACCTCAGCCTCTCAAGTAGCTGGAACTACAGGCACATGCTACCATGCTTGGCTAATTTTTAAAAAATTTTTAGTAGAGACAGGGTCTCACTGTGTTGGCTAGGTTGGCCTTGAACTCCTGATCTCAAGTGATCCTCCCTCCTCAACCCAGCAAAGTGCTGGGGTAACAGGTGTGAGCCACTGAACTCAGCTAAAAATTTATTTTTCTTTTTTTTCCACAGCTCAGTCTTCAAAGGCTAATAGAAACCAGTAGTCTGTTGATACGATATTAAGCACAAGGTAATAATATCTGTATTCACTCTTACTCTAATTTGAAAAGGAAGAATTTTATCTTTTGTTTTGAATATGGCCACAGTGCCCAGCGCAGTGTCTTACATGTTATAAACACTCATTAAATGTTTGATATTTGACTGATGATGAAATTTTTCCAAGCCCCAAATGTAATTTGCAGGCGTGACTTTTGTTGATAATAACTAAGTCCATAGGGACTGCAGTGCATGAACACAAATGACAAAGCCACGGTACTGTTGGGAACCTCTAGCACTGATGCTGTTGAATAAATTTATGGTATATGCATGAATAAAATTTATGGTAGGACATTTTAATTTATGAATACAATTGACAGAATTGAAGAGAACATGAGATGTATTTTTAGCTTGTGTTTTCCCTTTTTCTGGGACTGGATGGTTTGATGCTTCATGTTTTTAAAAGGTGTTTTCATCTCTTTTGAGAGTTTTATGAGCCCTTTTCAGTTGGGAAAAACTGCTGCCTCCTGTGGCACAAGGTCTGTAGAAGCTGCTTGTGGATTTTGGCCCAGAGGATGGAGGCGTTATTGTGTATTTCTATAATTTTTCAGGGATATGTAACTTGCCTATAAAAATATGCCTGTGGGCTGAATCTTGGCACTTAACATTTTAGTAAGAGAATATATTTAGTAATATCTGACTGCCTAAAAGAGTAACACACAGGTAAGTTGTTTTTAAAAACTGGGTGACGAAAAACATTGGTTGTTATTTCCACCTTTTGAATGTGTTTGGCTATAACTAAATATCAACTCTAAAATTTATTTTTTAAAAAACATTTGAGAAGCAAAGATTTGGGTTAGCCTTGCATTGGCTCACCTTGTCATGAAAAATAAATAACTCAAATCCTTCATTTGGAAAACTGGTGACATGGAGCTAGACTTTTTGAGAATCTGACCTCTTTGGGTATTTGGCATTTCCATTGCCTCTGCAGTGCTGATGTAGGAAGATACATAGTGACTTAGAGTTCTTGACTCAAATTGTGATGCATATGGGTGATTTGGGGCTCTCATTATGGTCTCTCTTTTTCATTAATTCAGTTAATTTAATAAGTATGCATGGACAGCATTTCACATTCCCTAGCTTTATCCTGAAAATATATAATGATAGGATATCTAAGAATAGGAGGGTATTATCTTTGACCAATAGGTGACTATAATTTAGAAGTGAAGATGAAACAAACAAAAGTAAACAGTATTATAATGTAATTCTTTTGGTCAGAGATATTGTCATTAATAGTTTATGAAAAGGGACACAAATTAATTAACTCCAAAATTTAAAAAACCAAAATAAATAAATAATGAACGTATTTGGAAGGTAGCTTCGTGTAGTGGAAAACCTCATGCTTTGAATACAAACTCTACCATTGTTACCTAATTTTTTTTTTAAGCTTTAATGCCTTCACTTGCAAAATAGGGATAATTACGGCTATGTTGTAGGGTTGTTTTAAGAATTAGACAAATACAGGCCAGGTATGGTGGCTCACACCTGTAATCCCAGCACTTTGGGAGGCCGAGGTGAGAGGGTCACTTGAACCCAGGAGTTCAAGATCAGCCTGGGCAACGTAATGCAACCTCATCTCTACCAAAAATGTAAAACAGGAAAATTAGCCAGGCATGATGGCATGTGCCTGAAATCCAAGCTACTCAGAAGACTAGTGAAAGGATCACCTGAGCCCAGGAGATGGAGGCTGCTGTGAGCTGTGATTGTCATGATAGTGCCACTGAACTCCAGCCTAGGCGACAGAGTGAGAGACTGACTCAAACAAACAAACAAAAAAGTCAAATACAATGTGTTGTATAAATAAAGACCATGAATATTATTTTTGTGGCCAAATCCCCGTTGACGTTTCACAGCCACTAAGTGTGAGTAGTAATACTCAACAAGGGGCAAGTTGGGTCGTTCAGAGTAACCAAGAAAGGCCTTACCCTTGCAGAGGTGAGGTTTGAATAAGAGTAGATTATAGACAATTGATGAGAGCAGAAGGGAAGGGTAATTGTATGAGCCAAGGCTTCATTTAGAAAGGAGTCTTTCTTAACTGGATAAAAAAAAATATGGTACACATACACAACGGAATATTATGCAGCCATAAAGAAGAACAAAATCATGAACCTCGCAGCAACCTGGATGGACTTAGAGTCTATGATACTGAGTGATCTTTCACAGAAATAAAGAACTGAGTATCACATGTTCTCATTCATAAATGGACCTTGAAAAACTATCGTAATACTATAAGAAAAAGATCAACAGTAGCGGGAAACTGGGGGTGGGGGAGGGGAGGACAGGCAGGTGGGATTGGCAGTAGTGGGAATCTGCCTGGGGAAGAGGGGTGCACCTCATCAACAAGGGTACCTGCACAATGAATATTTGTATACCTAACCCTGAATTGTACCCCACAATTTTAAAATAAAAAATTAAAAGTTAAAAAAAAGAAAGGTGCCTTTCTTTAATCTTACATAGGACCCGAAGCCCTGAGATGCTAAATTCACATGGGAGGATCATAAATTCAAAACCCAAATTTTCATGCTCAATAGTGTAGCATCTTTTCCTTAACACAAAGTTTTAGTTTGTGTTAAGATACGGATATCAAGACTCAAATTTCTTTTGTCTTGCTATGAGAAAGAGCTGAGGAGAGACCTGTTGCAATACTAAAGAAAGAAAATAATAAGACTGCACCAAAAAACCCATCTGTTATTAGCTATATTTTCATGTTTTGAAAAAGACACTTTGGGAGGCTGAGGATTGCTTCAACCCAAGAGTTTGAGATCAGCTTGGGTAACATAGCGAGAGCTTGTCTCTAGAAAAAAAAATCCCACTAGAAAAAAGTCCCAAGCCAGGTACGGTGGCTCAGGCTGTAATCCCAGCACTTTGGGAGGCCGAGGCGAGTGGATTGCCTGAGCCCGCAGGTTCGTGACCTGCCTGGGCAACTTGGCGAGACCTCGTCTCTACAATAAAATAAAAAATAAGCTGGGCGTAGTAGCACACGCCTGTAGTTCTGGCTACTTGCGAGGCTGAGGCGGAAGGATCGCCAGAGTCCAGCAGGTCGAGGCTGGGGTGACCATGAGCGTGCCACTGCACTCCAGTCTGGGCGGCAGAGTGAGACTCCAACTCTTAGAGAAAAAAAGAAAAAAATCCCAAAATTAACTTGGTGTGGTGGCACGCGCTTATGATCAAAGCTACTCGGAGGACTGAGGTGGAAGAATTGCCTGAGACCATGCAATAGAGGCTGCGGTGAGCCATGGTCGGGCCATCGCACTCAAGCCTGGGCAACAGAGTAAGACCCCAACTCAAAAGAACAACAACAAAGACACTGGTGTACCTTCCAATCACAGAGTAAGTTGAATGGTGGGCTTGGTGATTTTACCAACATGATCTTATTTCTTTTTTTTTTTTTTGAGTTGGAGTCTCACTCTGTCGTCCAGACTGGAGTGCAGTGGCCGCTTCCCGCCACCGCAGCCTCGACCTGCTGGGCTCCTGTGATCCTTCCGCCTCAGCCTTCCGAGTAGCCGGAATTACAGGCACGCGCTACCACGCCCGGCTGATTTTTTG
Organism: Cephalopachus bancanus; assembly: GCA_027257055.1. Lineage (NCBI taxonomy): Eukaryota > Metazoa > Chordata > Mammalia > Primates > Tarsiidae > Cephalopachus > Cephalopachus bancanus. The sequence continues at coordinate 5,670,221 of JAPVLO010000009.1, read as the reverse complement.
ATTTATTGTAGAGATGAGGTCTCGCTGCCCAGGCGGGTCTCGAACCCTCGGGCTCAGGCAATCCACTCACCTCAGCCTCCCAAAGGCGCGGGATTACAGGCTGAGCCACCGAGCCTGGCTGATCTCATTTCACTCTGACAGCAATATTGGGAAATGGGCACACTATCCTCTCTGTAAGTATGAGGAAATGGGCTCCAAGAGCCTAGCACAGCCAGGATGAAAGCTGGGTTTTGTTTGCTTGTAACCACACCATGTTACACATTCTAACCTTATCACGCATCACAGTGATTTTTCTACTGCTGTTCTTAAATTTCAAATGGGAAACCAAGGGAGAGGGGCATGGGAGGGAGAAATGACGGTGTGGGGGGATACAGCAGCTCTGTGGTAGAGATGAGAGTATATACCAGGGGAACCCAAAAAAACTGGAATTAAAAGTCCCTTGTCATACAGGCTTTTCCCGCTAGGTAAGTGTTCTAGGAACCTATAAGCATCAGTGTACCAGCTAGAGTTGTTGTAAGAGGCTGCATTCGGCTTCATTGAATTTTTTTTTTTTTGAGATTCTTTCAACACATTTGTCCATTTCATGATGGGTGATTTACGAATGCACCTGTCCACACTGCACTGAGCATTCAGCAGTTTTTGATGAAAAACAGCATGACTCCAGTGCCCCAAGCCCCCTAGTCTCTCAGTCTCACCCGAGCAAATTTTTTTGTTTTCCTGATGAAAAAGTCCTCAAAGGGCAACATTTTGCTTATGGGGAAGAGGTGAAACAAAAAACAGAAGCGCTAAAAGGCATGAAAAATTAACAAGTTCAAAAACTCTTGAGCAGTGGAAAACGCATTAGATGGGTGTATTGCATCAAACGGAGAGCACTTTGAAGGTGACTGAAGTGTAAACATGTAAGAATAAATACACAATATTTTATAAATAAATTCCAGGTTTTTTGGGGTCCCCCCTCTGTGGCATATTAACCATGGGATTGAAATGTGGACTGGGTAGGGAGGAGACCATAGACCATCAGGCAATCAAATTCAAACTCACCAGTCTTGGGGTCTCTTGTGGGACCCCAGAAACATGTATTTCCCATTTTCTCTTTTATCTGCTGGATCTCACAAAATGTTCTGGCATAATTTGAAGTCATACCAGTATCTATGATCCTTGTGTTTGAGACAAGCCGCTGCCGAAACCCACCTTCCCCACAAGCCTTCCAGGACTACAGCCAAGGATGTAACCCCACCCGGTGTTGACAGTAGCATTGTCCTGTGGCTCCCTCCCAGCTGTCACTCTTCAGGTCTGCTGGTCTTTCCTTTTATTCACAGTAAACCTTTCCTCGTATTCAGTGCTGACAATAATATTTTCTACAACCCCTTGATAATGCACAGAGTATTATCTGGCTGGCTGGCTGCCTCACCTTGGTAATCAGAACTGCCCAACTATTAACTTGAAGACTTGGATTTGAAGACCTTGAACTTATGGTTTTACTCCAAGGAGGGAGCAGAGCTAGTGAGAGTCAAACCAGTCTTGTCACTGAAGCTTTGGGATATTTTCTGGGCTCTGCCTTTCACGCTGAGTTACCAGGTTCACTCTCAGTGGGGTATAAGTAAAGTTTTCAATGGTGGTGAATTTCAACATTCTGCCCAGGAAAGTCCTAGCATCCTAGGCCTGTAGCATGCCACTGTAGCAAGGCATCCATTGAACAAAGCTTTTAGATCATTGGCAAGAAAAAAAAAGGGAGCAGATTACAGAATCAGTTAAGCATGGTTTTTGAAGCTTACATTTCTATATTTCAAAAATAATACATGCTTGTACAAACTTTGGAATATGTAAGCTTTTGACACAACTGATTGATAAAGCAGAGGCATCTCTCTCTTAGCTGGTTTGGGGTCTGCTCTCCTTTCCACATCCTTTGCCCCCATGAAAGGTCCAGTGTGACAAAGGATATCAAAAAGTTTCTCTTCCTTTTCCTCCTTTCAAAGCTGCATCTTACAGAGAAGTGGCAGAATTATACATAGAGGGACTTAGGGAGCACGTCCTACTACAAAGAAAGGATTAAAGCTGTGAGTTTGTATAGCACTTGACATATGACCTGAAAAACATCAATTATTCATTTTAAAGAATGTCTCATAGAAATGTTTTGAAATGAAGTCCTTCCAAGTCATACTCCTAGTGCCACGATTGCTGTAGGGGGTGTCCATGAGACTACTTAGCTTCCTATTCAGTTAATAAGCATTTATTAAAAACTTTCTATGTGCAATGCCATAAGGTAGATCCTAGACGAAAAGAGGGGAAAAAAAAATGAACAAACTATGGCTCTGACTTTGTGGAATTTTTAAATAACAAAAGAAGTCTTTGTTTGACATTTAGGTCATTTTCTACTAAAAATAATACTGTGATGAAATCCCTGTGGTTGAATTCTTTTGCACATCTCTGAATATTTCCTTAGGATACATTTTTAGAAGGAGCTTTGTAAGGTATCAACTTGATGGTCTTAGAAATTATAAAATAATCAGAGAAATTATGAAATATCCAGAATTTAACAAATTATTTATTTATTATCGATAAGAGTTGGGTGGTTATAAAACTTAAAAGTATATTAAAAATGCAAGGATTTGACTAAAAGGACATTTAAATATCTCAAAAGCCGAAAAATATATAAAATTCAATCAAATGAGGAAGCTTCAAGGGGAGTATTACAGATTCTAGTATAATTTGAAAATTAGGTTAAAAAATGACTCAAATCTAAGGTCTTTGGCCACATGATCATCTTTTGTTTCAAATGATGAAATCTCTGTTACTGGCTATAAATAGGGTTTAGTATGCTCTTTCAATGTCATAAACAAGGATCCAGTGTTTTCTTAGCCTAGATCACCTGGTACCTACAAAGCTTCAGCAAGCTGAAAAGACAACCTAAAAATTACATGAAGAGGTCATCTTCCAAACTGTAAAAGATGACATCACTACTTCTTGATGACTAAGCATCTTCCAGCTCTATGAAGATTTAAGGATTTTCATGATATTGACATATTTTGTGTTAGGAAATCTATATGTGCTTAGTATTTTTGTACTTTTTTTTTCTTTTTTTTAATCAATATTTTTATTATGGTTTTGTGGGGTACAGTTAAGGGTTAGGTGTACAATTACGTTTCATTCAGGCACCCTGTTGATAAGAGGTGTTTCCCCATCCCCAGACAGATATTTGCTACTGTTAATCCCACCTCCCCCCATAATTTCCCAGTACCGTCAGTCATTTTCTTATAGTATTACATTGGATGTTCAAGGTCCATTATATGAGTGAGAACATGTGAAACTCGGATCTTTGTTTCTGTGAGAGGTCACTCAGTATTATAGACTCTAGTTCCATCCAGGTTGCTGCGAAATCCATGATTTTGTTCTTTTTTATGGCTGTGTAGTATTCCATCGTGTATATGTACCACATTGCTTAAATCCAGTCCTCTTTTGATGGGCAGCATGGTTGGTTTCAGGTTCTTGCTATTGTGAACAACGCTGCGATAAACATTCGTGTGCAAGTAACTTTTTTATAGAGTGATTTGAGTTCTTCAGGGTATATTCCCAGTAGGGGGATTGCGGGGTCATATGGGAGGTTGATATTTAGAGCTTTTAGGAATCGCCACACTGCTTTCCACAGAGGTTGCACTAGTTTACACTCCCACCAACAGTGTAGAAGTGTTCCCTTTTCACCACACCCTCTCCAGCAGCTGTTATTTTTTGAGTTGTTGATAATTGCCATTCTGACTGGGGTTAAGTGATATCTCAGTGTGGTTTTGATTTGCATCTCCCTGATGATTAGTGAGGTTGAACATTTCTTCATGTGTTTGTTGGCTGCTTGGATGTCTTCTTTTGTGAAGTGTCTGTTCATATCTTTTGCCCATTTGATAATGGGGTTGTTTGTTTTTTTTCTTTTCAGCACGTTTTAGTTCCTTGTAGATCCGAGATGTTAAGCCTCTGTCAGACCTGGTGTTGGCAAATATTTTTTCCCAGTCTGTAGGCTGTCTCCCTGCTCTCTTGATGGTTTCTCTGGCTTTGCAGAAGCTTGTCAGTTTAATAAGGTCCCACTTGTCTATCTTCTCTCTTATGACCTGTGGGTTTTGGGTTTTGTTCAGGAATTGGAGGCCAGTTCCGATTTCCATGAGGGTATGTCCTTCATTTTCTAAGGTTCTTATGGTTTGAGGTTTTACATTTAGGTCTCTGATCCATTTGGAGTTAACCTTTGTGCATGGGGATAGATAGGGGTCCTGTTTCAATCTTCTGCATGTGGTCAGCCAGTTTTTCCAGTACCATTTATTGAATAGGTTCTCCTCTCCCCAGTGGTAGGTGGTGGAGGCCTTGTCGAAGATGAGTTGGTTGAGAAATTGAGGTTTTGCTTCTGGAATCTCAATTCTATTCCATTGATCTATATGCCTGTTCCTATACCAATACCAAGCTTTCAATGTTTGTAATTTAGTTAACAGATAAATTATAGTTATTATCTATTATAGTTAAAGATTGTTGAGATAACTGAGATAATTCTTTAGCTACAATTTAAAACATGTATGTAATGTTTAATGAATTTAGACTTGTGATTTAAGTTGAAATTCTATTGAGTTAATACACAGAATAGTTAAGAGACCTTAAAGTTCATTGAATCTACGAATTTGTTTTATTAGGTTTATAGTTTATTGGGTACCAGGAAGGTTTGTTAATTAGATCAGACAGTCACCGTGTTGAAAAGAAAATTAATGTTTTAAATTTATAAATAGAGTTTAAGATGTCCAAAGGAGTCCATTTATCTGTAAATGAGATCAAACTTTGATGGCCCTTAAATATGATTATTATGATTTACTGTACCTTGAATAATATTATATCTGAATTTGACATCCAAATGAACAGATATTATTTAGAACTTGTAACTTTAATTTTAAAGTTTTGAATAATCTTTTACACACACAAAATCCTCTTTTGAAGATACCCCCCAAATTCACTTTTCACACAGAATTAATACAAAGGCCAATTCCATGCTTTTGATAAATATTTAGCTGTTTATGTTTGAAATTTTGAATTCTCTATCTCTGTCTAGCCACAAACAGTTATCTCGACAATACATTTTAAATCATTGTAATCGATTTCTGTCCTTACTTTACTGAATTTTTATCACTCTAGGTCTAAGACACATACTCTGACAATATTTTTGAGCTGATTGACATGATAGGGTTATAGGTTTTTTAAAAAGTAAATTTTAGCCGGGCTCGGTGGCTCAGCCTGTAATCCTGTGCCTTTGGGAGGCTGAGGTGAATGGATTACCTGAGTCCGAGGGTTCGAGACCAGCCTGGGCAACTTGGTGAGACCTCATCTCTACAATAAATCAAAAACTAGCCGGGCGTGGTAGCACGCCTGTAGTTCCAGCTACTTGGAAGGCTGAGGCAGAAGGATTGCCTGAGCCCAGCAGGTCGAGGCTGCAGTGGCCGGGAGCAGCCACTGCACTCCAGTCTGGGCAACAGAGTGAGACTCCAACTCAAAAAAAAATAAAAGTAAATTTCTTAAGATACATAGAAGAAAACAGATAGTTGTATAATTTTCTTCAATGAGGCTATAAATGCATGGTTTAGAGTCTCAGGGATTCACAAGACATCTACTGATTGGGAAGCTCTCATAGTATTAGGCAGAAAAAAGATTTGAGATGACTTTATGAAAGATCCACAAAGCTAATCAAAGTTTTATGAAATAGGCTCCATAGGAAAAGCTTTAAAGATCTGGGATATTTAACTGGAGGAAACGGAGGCGAAGCCTCTAAACAATGTGAGTTGACTAAGTTGGCTTATAAAAACTGGTTGGATTTCTTCCAATAACCACCTACATACTGCAATAATAATAATAATAATAAAGTTGTTATTTAAATTCTTCAGCTGACCTAGTAAGTGCAGAATTTAAGGATCTCTGAATAAAGGAAGAGATGTTCTATGAATTATAAACTAAACAAACATTTTCTTTCCATTGGAGATGATCCAAAGAAAGAATGAGTTTAAATTACAGCAAGAAAATCATTGGTAGATTTTAGGAAACAAATTTAGATCTAAGATTGCATTGTACAAATATACTGTATTATCTTTTTTTTCTGCAAAAAGAAACTAAGATGCATAGAAAGCATTCTTTCTTGGTTAGTAGAGATGAATGTAAAAAGTGCTGAGAAAGTCACAGGATGAAGGCAGAGGGAAGGGAAGGGAGCATGAGTAGCCCTTGGGCTTAGTTAAATCCAGGCAAAAGGTTAAAGAGGTCAAATCCAGCCATTTATTTCTTCCTGCTTCCCCTCCTCACGTTCAGGAAACTAGCCTTGTAGGATTCTCACAGTCCCTACTCTGGACCCCACTGGTCTTACTCTAAGTCATCTAAGCAATTTCTCCCCAGCCCTGAGGGGTTGGGGAGGTTGTTTTTGATTAAATACAAATTGTTTATCAGGTATAGTGCTTACTAAGGTGTTAATGAATACCCCCTGGCTAATGTTATCTTTGCCCAGATATCACATTTGCTTATAATCAGATTTCTTGAATATATATAACTTTACTCAAAGAAATGACTTTAATGGTAAAACTTTCGAGAGTTATTTAAGGTCATGGTAGGAGATAGCAAATTTTTTAGACATCTAAACACTCTATATGCATTTATTCATTCAACAAATAATTATTAAGTAATTCTTATGTTTCAGACACTGTCCTGGGCATGATAACAAGAGAGGAACAAGGTATGCAATGTCTCTTTCCAGTGAGATTGCATTCTGCTGGGACCTGGGAGACACAAACTATAATTTCACATAATGATAAGTATTGAAAAGACAACAGGGTGATGAGATAGAGGTGAAGGGGAAGGGCTGGGGCAGCAGTGATGGTGGTGGTAGTGGCTACTTTTTCTATGTTGGACAGTTTTGGAACTCCTCTCTAAGGAGGTGACACTTGAACTGAGAATCCTGAGTAATACAGAACTTGCTAGGCAAAGATTTGGGGGCAGAAAGTATTCTAGGTGAATTTTTAAATAAAATTGGACCATCATTGCATGCGTTCGGTTAAAGAATATCAGTAGCACTGTGGAATTAATATTGGACTCCAGCAATTTGCTGTGACCCATGTAGGCCAGTTTAGTCTCAAAGATGACATACTTACCATTCTCTCCTAGCAACTACATCCACAAGGCTTAAATTTTCCTAGATTCTTCCCAATTAATTTAAAAGGCACTATGGGAATACTGTGTAACAAGCACAACACTGTGTGTTTGTTACAGTGGCTGTTGTGACATGGTTATTTTCTGGGAGCAGTGTTTTAATGCATTTTATCTGCTCTAGGTATCTTCCAGTACTGAAAGATCTCAAGATCTCAGGATTAAGCATACTTTTGCTCTAGATGCCTTCTTTTTTTCTGAGTTGGAGTCTCACTCTGTCACCTAGGCTGGAGTGCAGTGGCACGCTCACGGCCACCCTAGCGTCAACCTGCTGGGCTTCAGCAATCCTTCCACCTCAGCCTTCCAAGTAGTTGGAACTACAGGCATGTGCTACCATGCCTGGCTAATTTTTGATTTTTTATTGTGGAGACGAGGTCTCGCCAAGTTTGCCTGGGCTGGTCTCAAACCCGTGGTTTCAGGCAATCCACTCTCCTCGGCCTCCCAAAATGCTGGGATTACAGGCTGAGCCTCTGAGCCCAGCCTCTAGATGCCTTCTAATTCAGATATTTTTCATTCCTTGAGAGGTTACAAATAATAATACCAATTTCCTTACTCAAAATGAAAGTTTAATAGCTATTTCACAAAGTTATTGTGATGGTCAACTCAAATGAAATAAAGAAAGGATTTAGTTTGACATCTGGGGGCATAGTGTAACATCCACAAATGTTTATTTTTTTTTGTTTCTATTTCTAGATCTTAAAAACATTTTATTTTTAAATCCACTGGACCGGAGTATAAAGGTGTTTTCCAGAAAATCACCCAATAGCACCTGCAATTATAAAAGAAAGAATGTCCCAAGATATTTCATGTTTGTCTTGGACTTGCTGGGCATAGTGGCTCACACCTGTAATCCCAGCACTTTAGGAGGCAGAGACAAGTGAATCCCTTAAGTGCAGTAGTTTGAGATCAGCCTGGGCAACACAGTGAGACCTTGTCTCTATAGAAAATTAAAAAAAAAATAATTAGCTGGGTGTGGTGGCACACTTCTGTAGTGCCTGCTACTCAAGAGGCTGACGCAGCATGATCACTAGAGCCCAGGAGTCAGAGGCTGCAGTGAGCTGCTACACTCCAGTCTAGGCAGTAGAGTGAAAGATCTTGACTTAAAAACAAAATCACCTTGGAATCATATAAAAAGATTTAAGTGTGAAAACCTCCTTCCTCTTTGTAATGTATAAGGAACTACTGTATTGCTTTGCATCATTGCAACAGGTCTTATGTATAGCTTAAATTACATAAATAATACTATTAATCATTTATGTTAATTTTTGCAGACTAGTAGTAAAAATCTAGGCTTCTTCATGGAGGTTCTTGCTCTTTTTTTAACAACTATTTTTTAAGGACTTAACATGCTTCAAGTAGTGTACTAGACCCTGGAAATTTGTTGGTGAATAAGATACTATCTGTGCCCTCTAAAAGGTAATGTACAGTGACATTGAAGACTAGAGTGCAGTATGGCCAAGCTGTCAACAGTAGTAAGCTGAACACTATGGGAGAATAAGTGTCCCATTATTTTTCTTAACATTTGCCATAACTTATTGGAGATTTAATGTAATAGGTGTTTAAGTTCTGAAGTTACAATTCCACTTAATGAGTAGCAGATGATTTTAAGCATAGCTTTGAAATGGGATATTTTATTAGTATAATTAAAACTTCCTTTTCCCTTTCTACAACCAGAAGTGTGACTATGAATACCTGGTCCTAACTAACCCAAGCATGGCCGGCCACAATAAGAACATGTATTATAGTCATTTTGTAAGTGAAGCCTGAATCACAGTTTCAATGATAAAATGGTCTGTCTACAGATTTTTTTGTAAAGGTGTGAGAACATAAATGTTTTGGCTAAGGAACACCAACCTTACTTTTCTCCAGGGAAATCAAATCTCATAGAAGCATTTTGATTTTTTTTTCTTGGAGTATTTACATTCAGCGCCTCCTGGAAGCAAAATCTCCAGCCAGACACAGTTCCCATGTGTTATAGCCTTTTAAACCATTTCACAGTGGTTATTTTTCTCAAGTTTTAAGGTAGATCACCAGCTTCCCTTCAACAATTGTGGAGTGCTTACATATCAGGGTTCTCATTCTCAGTGGTGAGGAATTTGATAATGTTCACCCTGTGGCCTCACCTCTTTCCTTCTGGACATCTTGAATTCCCTTTGATCCCTTGTTAACCACAGTAGTCTTTGTGATTTTTGTTCACCAAGGTTTACCAACTAAAACCTACTAAATCAAAAGAAAACCCATAATTAAAATTCAGCAACACCTCAAACCATGTAGAAATGATCAATACTAAGAGAAATGTAATTGTCTTTAACATTTCTTGGTTATTCATTAACAAGTAACCTCAGGAAATAGCTCTGAAAAGACTGACAGCTTAGAGTTTTGAAAACATTAATTAATTCAGTAAGGTTGAATTAGGGGCAAAATTTGGAGAAATATATTCATGTTGTTTAAAAAGTTATTTTCTCTTTTATTTAAGTTAAAAATATAATTTCCATTTTAATGAGAAAAAGTTCATATTGGATTTTTCTAAAATAAAGCAGCACTTATTTTAAAGCTAAGCTCATAATGCAAGTAATAATTCATTGTTTTAATTTCCCAATGAAAAATACTACTTTTTTTTGAGTTGGAGTCTCACTCAGTCGCCCAGACTGGAGTGCAGTGGAGTGCGGCCACCGCAGCCTCGACCTGCTGGGCTCCGGCGATCCTTCCGCCTCAGCCTTCCAAGTAGCTGGAACTACAGGCGCGCGCTACCACGCCCAGCTAATTTTTTTTTATTTATTGTAGAGAGGAGGTCTCACCTGCCCAGGGGGATCTGGAACCCGCGGGCTCAGGCAAATCCACTCACCTCAGCCTCCCAAAGCGCTGGGATTACAGGCTGATCCACCGAGCCCGGCTGAAAAATACCACTTTAACATTTGAATTTGCATCCTCTTATTGTCTGTTTACAGACACCAGTGTCTTTAGCTGGCATGCTGATATGTGGGTCTCATAAGTGCTTATGCTGACATGTGTTTTCAGGTGAATCGGAGACTAAAAGAGAAGGATGTATGCTTACAATTTTGTTAATAAAGATAAAGCATATGCTAATTAGGCCAGTGAAAGAAGGCTCTAGGTCCCTGGACTCAACACATGAGCTGTATTGTATCTATTTCTTTTACATCATTCTCTGCTTAGACTGTTGGTTCCTGGAGATCAGTGGCCATGTCATACCCGTTTTTAAAGTCAAAGCATTAAGTATGCATAGACTTGACAGATAGTGGAAGCTCAATAAATAATTCTTGAACTGACTCTCAAACAGTCCCTAAAGGCAATTATAGTATGGATAAATAAGAATAGAAATGAAGATTAAAAATAAACCTAGAACCCTGGTTCTATATTTCTTTAAGATATTGATATGCCCTAGCATTATTATATATAAGATTATAACTACTAACAGGTAGAAGTTAATGCAGACCTCTAGAGCAGTAGCACAAAATTTATAAGCAAACTAGTCTGAGAGTAGTTTGTGGTTTGTTTTTTTTTTTCCGTTTTTTGTTTTGGTTTTGGGGTTTTTTTGGCTGTTTTTCTCAGTTAATGTTATTTCTAGTATCTGCAATTAAATAAACTAAACTGCTCCATCTAACAATTTTCAGTGCTTATTGTCTATCTAAAGCCAAATATAGCAAGATTCCCAGAATACTGGATTCCTATAATGGTTTAATTTCTTTCCTCTCAACAGCTGTGTGTTCGTGTGTGCGCGCGCTTTTTCACATCATTACTTATCTATTTAAAGGGGAAACTTCTGAGAAAAATCACAGGAGGACTGAATTTAGCCTGCTCTGACAAACTAAAAATATGAAACAAAAAAAGAACCAATTTTGGTAAACCATCTCTTACCTCACTTTCCAATTCTAAATCCATCTGCAGAGTTTAAAAATATTAACTTAAAAATTATGTTTCTAGCCGGGCTCGGTGGCTCAGCCTATAATCCCGCGCCTTTGGGAGGCTGAGGTGAGTGGATTGCCTGAGCCCGCGGGTTCGAGACCCGCCTGGGCAGCGAGACCTCATCTCTACAATAAATCAAAAAATCAGACGGGCACGGTAGCGCGTGCCTGTAATTCCGGCTACTGGGAAGGCTGAGGCGGAAGGATCGCCGGAGCCCAGCAGATCGAGGCGCGGTGGCCGGAAGCGGCCACTGCACTCCAGTTTGGGCGACCGAGTGAGACTCCAACTCAAAAAAAAAAAAAAAATTATGTTTCTGTAACACAGTGTGAAGAGGAAGTATAATACATAATAAAGTCATATAATTAATGTAAAGTCCTTTTGCATGTACCAGGCTTCTCAGGTCCACATTAACACATATGGGCTCACATCATTCAGGATGTCTCTCTCTAAATCTCGATTCCCTATGTGTGAAGAAAAGTCTTTTTAAAACAGCTCCCTTTTCAGTGGTCTTTCTTTCCTTAACTAGTTAAGTCTGTAACAGGTTGTTGAGGTTATGTGCAGTAGCTCACGCCTATAATCCCAGGATTTTGGAGGGCTAAGGAGGGAGGATTGCTCAAGGCTGGGAGTTCAAAACTAGCCTGGACAGCAGCAAAGTGAGAACTCCCTCCCTAAACCCCGCAGTCTCTAATTTTTTTAAAAAAATTATTATTTATTGCATGCTAAGCATCTCCTGCACCAGGGGGTATGAAGATGGATGAGAATAGGCTCATCTCCTTGGTGAACAAGAGAGGAGTTTCTGTGGCACGTACTAGAAGCACACTGGAGGAAGCCATGTTGTCTGCCTGGAGAAGCTGGGGTGGCTTCATAGAAATGGCTTTTCAGTTGGATCTGGGAGGTGGAGTTGATTTGCAGAGGGATGCGGGGGTGGGATGGGGGAGTCAGAAGAGGGGAGCTATGGTCTGAATGTTTGTGTCCCCCCCAAATACATATGTTGAAATCCAAACCCCTAAAGTAATGGTATTCGCGGTTGGGGCTTTTGAGAAGGGGTTAAAACACAGAAGTAGATTCCTCAGTAATGGAATTTTTGCTCTCATAAAAGAGGCCCAAGGGAGCTGCCTCCCAAGGTGAGTATGCGTTGAGAAGGTGCTATCAGAAACTAGGAAATTTAGCTGGGCCGGTGGCTCAGCCTGTAATCCTGCGCCTTTGGGCGGCTGAGGTGAGTGGATTGCCTGAGCCCGCGGGTTCGAGACCCGCCTGGGCAGCGAGACCTCATCTCTACAATAAATAAAAAAATCAGCCGGGTGTGGTAGCGCGCGCCTGTAATTCCGGCTACTCGGAAGGCTGAGGCGGAAGGATCGCCGGAGCCCAGCGGGTCGAGGCTGCGGTGGCCGGGAGCGGCCACTGCACTCTAGTCTGGGCGACAGAGTGAGACTCCAACTCAAAAAAAAAAAAAAAAAAAAAAGAAAAGAAAGAAACTAGGAAACTGGCCCTCCCCAGACAACAGATCTGCTGGCATCTTGCTCTTGAACTTCCTAGCTTCCAGAATTAAAGAAAGAAATGGTTGTTGTGTACAAGCTACCCAGTCTGCGGTATTTTGTTATAGCAGCCCACATTAAGATAAGGAGAGTTAGAAGGAAGGCCCATCATTTCAGGCAGGGTGGAACAATCAGAATAAAGACATAAGGCAGCTGACTGGCTTTTTGTGTTAGGGAAGTGGAAAAGCATTTGGAAGGGACAGAGGGCAGAGTAGGTAAATAGCACCTGGACTGAGAAGGAATCTAAGAAGGAATGTGGGCTTATTCTTTAGAGATTAGATGCTGCTTCTCCAACTGCTATGTACGTTCTCTCCTGGGGGCATTTGAGGCTTTAGCATAAAATAGTGCAGCTCCTCAGAGTGCCAATTAACTCAGAAGATTTGGTGGGGGAGGGGAGGACAAAACATCATTCTCATACCCGAATAAACACGCATATGTTGTAGAGAGCAAAAATGCTATGCTTGGCAATTGCTTAGGGCTTTGCCTTGGAACCTCAGAGATTTCCTCTCTTCGTCTTTTTCTCCATTAGGTATCCTTCAGTAAGGTCTGGGAAGTCCTGGGAAGTTGTTGCTTAGTCGGTGCAGAGCCTGGGTCTGGCCGCCCAATTCTAACCAGGAAACAACACTTTCAGACTGACTGCTCTCCTCTTTCCAAAAGAAAAGCTAGTCAGTGTTATGTACACCCATCCTTCCTTGCTTCTTGGGTTTGTATTTGAATAGGTGTGACCTGAGTTAACATAATTTGGAATGATGGGGTCAGAATTAGAAGTCAGTTTTATCTCACTCAACAGTCCATTTCCTAAGTTCTTAACTTTTTTTTTTTTTTTTTTTTGAGTGGGGAGCTCTTGCTCTATTGCTCAGCCTGGAGTGCAGTGGAAGGATCACAGTTCAGCACAGACTTGACCTTCTGGGCTCAGGTTATCCTTCTGCCTCAGCCTCCTGAGTAGCTGGGACTACAGGTGTGCACCACCATGCCCAGCTTATTTTTTTATTTTTTTTGTGGAGAGGTCTTGCTATGTTGCCTAGGCTGTTCTCAAACTCTTGGTCCCAAGCAACCCTCCTGCCTCGGCCTCCCAAAGTGCTGAGATCACAGGCGTGAGCCATCATGCCCAGCCAGTTCTTAACTTTAGGCAACTCTGCTTGGAAAAAAAAAATCCACACTTAGCCATTTTGGGGTCAGATGAGTCCTCATCATATTTGTACACGGTGTCCTCTAAATCCACAGAGACAAAGCAGTACTTCTAAGGCCACTGTGCACTTGCAGAATCTCCACCTGGTCGCCTCTCCTCATTCAAAGTCACAGAAGCCAAAACCAGCACTGGAACTGGGGTTGTAAAATCCATACACTCTAGCCGGGCTCGGTGGCTCAGCCTGTAATCCCGCGCCCTTGGGAGGCTGAGGTGAGTGGATTGCCTGAGCCCGCGGGTTCGAGACCCGCCAGGGCAGCGAGACCTCATCTCTACAATAAATCAAAAAATCAGCCAGGTGTGGTAGCACATGCCTGTAATTCCAGCTACTTGGAAGGCTGAGGCGGAAGGATCGCCGGAGCCCAGCAGGTCGAGGCTGCGGTGGCCGGGAGCGGCCACTGCACTCCAGTCTGGGTGACAGAGTGAGATACCAACTCAAAAAAAAAAAAAAATCCATACACTCTCATGCTGGGGTGAAGCACCAACTGTCTGCTCGAGCTCCCCAGGTAGGAGGAATGCATATGTGTGTGTGAACCTCACACGTTGCATGTGGGAGCTAAAGCCAAACAAAAGAGCCAAAGCAAGCAATCTCACTTCACCAAGAATCGCTCTAAGCTTTCAAGACGGCGATTTCTCCTAATAGATGGGGGCAGGATTCTAGTTATTTCAATTGACAATTTTCTAGTTGATTAATTTGTCTTATACTTTGTACTCACCCTGTTTTGGAAAGATTACTATCCGGGCAAAGCATTAATGAGAGAGAGAGAGAAGATAGGGAGGTTGAGGAAGGAAATTTGTTTGCAATTTGTTTTTCAGAAACTTACAAATCCTTTTACAAAGCTGACACTTTCAGAATCTTACTTGCTTTCCTATATTCAGATGAAAAAAAAATTTAGTAGTTGAAGGGCAAGATACGTGTTAAATATACAATAAGAGTCCAGGTATATAACTTTAGCCTGCCTTAAAAGTCACTTGTGAAATTCATTAAACGTAATTCTGGGTCCCACCCTCCTCAGGGATTCTGACTTTGTACTGTTGGAGGACTCATGACATTGCCTGGTCAACAAGCAGCCAGGAGATTCTGGAGCAGATCACACTTCTGAGAAACACTCTTCCCCACTGTGAGAAACCACTGAATTCTAATTTATTAGGAATTAAATGGCAATGCTATAAAAGTACTTGATCAAGAATAGGAGCAGAACTCCTATGGGGCAGAACTAGAAAGGGCAAGAATGTCTGCTGCTGCCACCGGGACACAAACCACACAAATGGAAAGGGCAAAGTTTGCTCTTCATGCCTGCATGTCTCTCCGCTCTCCCCAGGAACACCCCACGTGCCTGTGCTGTAGGGTCTATGGCTCCCAGGTTAAGAAATCCTGGCCTAGCCTGCTGAGGTAGTTTTGAAATCTACCTCATCATCCAGGTATTTGCTGTCTTCTCAGGATAAGAAACTCTATCCTGAAGGGAGTTGGCCAGTTTCAGGGACTCCTTGGAAAGATTCATTAGTTCCACAAAGGTTGCTTGAGGTATGAGTGGAAAAAGAAAATGTCACGTTTGAGCAGCTTGAGCCCCTGGCAAGATACTATAGTAGGCCTTTATGCATATAATCTCACTTAATTTTATCCAAGCCAAACAACTACCCTACATTTTAGAGATGAGGATCAGAGAGGTTAAGCAACACTCCCAAGGTTACACAGCTGGTAAAAATGGCAAGTGAAAGTTTCAAACGAAAGTTTATTTGACTTTCAAACTCAAAGTATCTCACGTCCAAGGGGTTACATGAGAAGACCTGAGTGAGAGCTCAAAGGCACAAGAGATAATTCTCAGATGTTACAACCTCTGAAGCCAATGTAGACCTGGAGTGGGCAAATGAAACTGTGGAGAAAGTGAGGAATGTTGATGATATAAGGTAAGTTTCAACCTGTCAAAAATTTGTTTTATTTTTTGCTTTTGGATACCATCCAATATATTTGACAAAAGCAACTTGCATCCCCAACAGCCAGGAGAGAAAATATAGCACAGGGAGAGAAGTGTTTATGCAACTGGTTTCTAAATAGAACCATGTAATCAGTGACATCAGCAGCTTAACTCAGAAGAGATGATGAAAAGGGGCACGTTTTAAATGAAAAGTAGCATCGTTCAAGATCAGCCGAACTGATGCATGTTCTGCAACTGTAAAACACATTACACAACTGTGATAATACCTTATTTAGAGAGCTTGATGTGCTAGGAAGAATTTGTTCCACATTGTTTCCATTCAAATCATAATTCTATAAGACATTTTGTTAGGGAAACAATGAAGAGACATTAAACACGTATGTCACCACAATGCTTTCCCTGACTGAGTCATCTAATATCGCCACCCCAGGCTCTATTCCACTGCCCTGTTTTGTCTTTTTCATAACACTTGGTACCACCTGAAATTATCTTACTGTATTTTTTGCTTGTTTCCTCACTGTATTTTCCAGTAGAATATCATCTTCATGAGAGCCATCTGTCTCACCACTGTATACTCACTGCCTACATCTGTGCCTAGGGCATTTTAGGAGCTTGTGGCGAATTTGCTTAAGAAATTAATAAGGGCCGGGCTCGGTGGCTCAGCCTGTAATCCTGCGCCTTTGGGAGGCTGGGGTGAGTGGATTGCCTGAGCCCGTGGGTTCGAGACCCGCCTGGGCAGGCGAGGCCTCATCTCTACAATAAATCAAAAAATTAGCCAGGCGTGGTAGCACGCGCCTGTAGTTTCAGCTCCTTGGAAGGCTGAGGCGGAAGGATCGCCGGAGCCCAGCAGGTCGAGGCCGCGGTGGCCAGGAGCGGCCACTGCACTCCAGTCTGGGTGACAGAGTGAGACTCCAACTCAAAAAAAAAAGAAATGAATAAGTGAATATGGAAGTCAAACACTTGTTTGAAAAAATGTTATCTGTCTAAATTTTTTTTAAATCTGGTAGTAGAAAAATAATAGTTGCATCTAAAAAATACTTCATGATATGAATGTTTAGTTACTGTTATATATTTCTAAGTGCCCCCAAAAGAACATATTATGTATAAGATATAAATAAATATAATTATATAAAATACAAATAAATATGTTACATGTACATATATTATTGTGTGTATATCATACACCAGACATATGTTATTAACTCATTTACTCCTGCAATGACATCATGAGCTAGGGCAGTATTTTTGTCTTATATATATATTTTTTAGTTGGAGTCTCACTCGGTTGCCCAGGCTAGAGTCCAGTGCCATGATCAGGGCTCACCATAGCCTGAATCTCCTGGGCTCAGGGAATCCTTCTGCCTCAGCCTCCCGAGTAGCTGGGACTCCAGGCATGTGCCACCATGCTTAGCTAATTATTGGGGTTTTTGTAGAGACGAGGTCTTGCTATGTTGCCTAGGCTGGTTTCAAACTGCTGGGCTCAAACAATACTCCCACCTCTGCCTCCCACAGTGCTGGGATTACAGGCATGAACCACCATGCCTAGACTTCTGCATTATTTTTTTTTTTTTGAGTTGGAGTTTTACTCAGTCACCCAGACTGGAGTGCAGTGGCAGCTCCCGGCCACTGCAGCCTCAACCTGCCGGGCGCCGGCGATCCTTCCACCTCAGCCTTCCAGGTAGCTGGAACTACAGGCGCGCACTACCACGCCCGGCTAGTTTTTGATTTATTGTAGAGACGAGGTCTCGCCAAGTTGCCCAGGTGGGTCTCGAACCCGCGGGCTCAGGCAATCCACTCACCTCGGCCTCTCAAAGTGCTGGAATTACAGGGTGAGCCACCGAGCCCGGCCTGCCTTCTGCATTTTAATGCATGACACAATTGAAGCCTTTTTACTTTAAAAAAAATTGTATCTGCCTTTGTAAAATTTCAACTTTGACTTTGAAATAATGTCAAGGTCATAGAACATAAAGGTACCTTACCATGTTTTCCAGCAAGAAAACAGTGAAATTGAGATTCAAACCTAAGGCGTCTGACTCCAGAGTCCAGAGTCTCAAATCACTATTTTCTACTGCCTCTCTAGACATGTTTTTTTCCTTTGCACAAGCATGGCAGAGTTCATACTTAGAAAATATATATTTTTTTAAATTACATGGTGATCCTGGCATTTTATCAGATCTTTAATTTTACAGATTTGGTACAAACACTGGTCTAAAAATTAAACATTATCCCATAGATTGCTTATTCATCACAAAGGTGAAAACAGTAACTATCTACAGTGAAGAAACAAAACCACACCTTAGCCAGGTGACCAGAATGAAATACAATAGCCAGTGAGAAGATGATATCTTGTGCCTACGGAAGGACATAACATCATTTACATAGCAAAGCATAACTTGAATAGTGAGGAAATAGCAGAATGAGGAGAAATGACAACTAAAGGCAATGAATGCATGAACCTAGACTGAATCTCGTACTGAAGAAGGAAAGTACCACGAAGTTCATTGTTGGATAAACTGACAAAATTGGAACATGGACTCTAGAGTAGAGGAACATATTCCAGTAATTTTTTTTTTTTTTTTTTTTTTGAGTTGGAGTCTCATTCTGTTGCCCAGACTGGAGTGCAGTGGCCGCTCCCGGCCACTGCAGCCTCGACCCGCTGGGCTCCGGCGATCCTTCCGCCTCAGCCTTCCGAGTAGCCGGAATTACAGGCGCGCGCTACCACGCCCGGCTAATTTTTTGATTTTATTGTAGAGATGAGGTCTCGCCTGCCCAGGCGGGTCTCGAACCCGCGGGCTCAGGCGATCCACTCACCTCAGCCTCCCAAAGGCGCGGGATTACAGGCCGAGCCACCGAGCCCGGCTTCCAGCAATATTAAATATCCTTAATGTGTTAACTGAACTGTGATTATATTGTTCTTTTGTTTTGTTTTGTTTTGAGTTGGAGTCTCACTCTGCCGCCCAGACCGGAGTGCAGTGGCGGCTCCCGGCCACCACAGCCTCGACCTGCTGGGCTCCGGCGATCCTTCTGCCTCAGCCTTCCGAGTAGCCAGAATTACAGGCGCACGCTGCCACGCGCGGCTGATTTTTTTTGATTTACTGTAGAGATGAGGTCTCGCTGCCCAGGCGGGTCTTGAACCCGCGGGCTCAGGCAATTCGCTCACCTCAGCCTCCCAAAGGCGCAGGATTACAGGCTGAGCCACCAAGCCCGGCTTATATTGTTCTTAAGAAACACACATTGACGTGTAAAGGGATAGATAAAAGGGGCAAGATGTGTGCTACCTAGTCTCAAATGGCTCAAGAATAATATGTAGCACATTTTAAAAATTGGTGAGTCTGTACAAAGTATAATGGGAGTTCTCTATTTTTATTCTTGCAAACTTCCTGTGACTTTGACATTGTTCAAAATTGAAGTTGAAATTTTACAAAGGAAGATACAATTCGTTTTTTAAGTAAAGGAGCTTCAAAGAGTCATTGAGTTTATCACTTGATGTAAATGATCTACATAGACTGTGTTTCAGTAAAGAGCATGTGTTTCAATAGTCTTTGCAAACTAGAATGCAGAGGTAGTTCCTGTACCGGTTCAAGATGTTGGTCTTGCCGTCATGATTCAGTCATAGGAATCACAATGGTTGTCATTAACTATGCCCACTTAACTATTAGCATTCCACTCTTCACCTGTCAAAAAGCTACTTTTCATGTTTGTTTAGTGTCCTGTACTCCTTCATGAATCTCTGAACTCAAATGACTGGGTATCTTACTGTGAAGTAGCAAGAGATACTAAGTGATCTGGAGAAAAGCCAAGTGATATGGAATGTTAGTCAGACCTGGGAGAGATCTGTGGGATTTTACCAAAGTTCCAATATTACAAACTAAGATATTTATTTAAGTAACTGGCCTAAATTATGTATTAGTATAAAAAAGGAAAAAGCAAGTTTGAGAGATGAGGAAATAAATAAGCAACAGTAGAATGAATACTTATTGCTTTGTTATATAATTGTTACTTCTAGACTTTGGCTTGCTTTAGTATATGGCACATATTGGTTCTTAGTTTATCACAGTTTGTGAAGCAGAGTTTGTTTCTTCCTTCCTTGCTACTCCAATGTTTAAAAATTCCTAGTTTTGATAGAGTTCTTTTTAACAAATAACACTGACTAGGTGCGGTGACTCACGCCTGGAATCCCAGCACTTTGGGAGGCTAAGGTAGGCTAATTGCTTGAGTCCAGGAGCTCAATACCAGCCTGGACAATACAGCAAGACCTTGTCTCTACAAAAGATCCAAAATTTAGCCAGGCATGCTGGCCTGTGCCTTTAGTCCCAGCTATTTGGGAGGCTGAGGTATAAGGATCACCTGAGCCCAGGAGTCCAGGCTATGGTGAGCCGTGATTGTGTCATTGTACGTCAGCCTGAGTGACAGAAAAGAGTAAGACCTTGACTCAGAAATACTAATACTAATACTAATAAATAACACATCAGTTAATAAAGACTTGGTGTTCTCTGAGGATCAGGGAAGCTCTCTGAGCTTCACTTGGATAGGACATCCCTCAAGACTGGCTTCCTTCCTGGTTGCGTTTCTTTTCCTTACTAAGCTACCTTCTGCATTTGACTGCTCAGAGGGAAATAATGCATTGAGCAAATGAATTAGAGCATCTGCTCCATTTGTCAGCTACATTTCTCACTTTAAAGGAAGAATGTGTTGCTCTGTTTAACACAGATATCTCGTGGAGTTCAGTTAGCCATGTTAGACTCTTTGTTCCATCAGAGCTGGAGACCCCTTTCTGGAAAGCAATGATTATGCCAGCAAGGTGCTGCCAGATAAAAGGAGCTGCACTACAAGCCCTCCCTAAATAAGAATTTGCTCAGATTATAATCATTGTAAAATGTATCCTTCTGTCAATTAACCATAATTAATTTTGCAGTCCAAGTTTCACATCCTATGGCTTTACTGTTATTTCAAAATACAAACCTGCAGCAACCAAGCATTACCTCAACAATGTGCCAAGCAGTGTCTCCTAATGGCTTTGTCCCCTGCCTCTCAATCTGGCTGGATGGGGCTAAAGCTAGATGGAGACCTAAGGGTCTGGGGTGAGAGTGGGGGCTGAGGACAGGCTCCGTCCAGATTAAACCCTGGCTTTCCAGGTTGCAGGCTGAAGGACCTTACAAGTGTTCAGAAGACCAGCAGGCAGCATGGAATGCACAAGGCAAACCGACCCAAGGAAGTCTAAACTCTCACCTTTCCCCATCCAAGGGGAGGGATATCCATTATGACTGCCTAAAACCCTTACTCCATAAATGCTCTGCCAACCATCAGTTTTTCCAGTTTCGCTATCTCTACAATTCCATAATTTTCTCTTTAAATAATATTGTCAGGCTGGATGCGGTGGATCACACCTATGATCCCAGCACTTTGGGAGGCCAAGGCAGGAGGATTGCTCGAGGCCAGGAGTTCAAGACCAGCCGAGGCAACATAGTGAGACCATGACTCCACAAAAACAATTTAAAAAAATTAGCTGAGCATGGTGGCATGTGCCTGTAGTCCTGCCAACTCAGGCAGCTGAGGTGGGAGGCTCACTTAAGTCCAGGAAGCTACAGTCGTAGTGTGAGCTGTAGTCACACTATGGTCCTCCAGCTGGGCAACAGAGCAAGGCCTTATCTCTAAAACAACAGCACCAACAAAAAAGCATATTATCACTTAGGTGGTAAGGTTATCTCATGCCAGAATAATACCAAAACAATCCAACTAGTATCTACTAAATGCCTGTTACATGCCAGGCCCTATGTCTCACTTAATCATCTCCTATAACCCACACAAGTCTGAAGATGGGCTAGTTGTTGTTGTTATGAAATATATACATGTACAATATTTATTTAATATAATATTTAATGTACATGGGTATATATTTAAATGTAGATGAGAAAACTAGGGTCTATGAAGATTAATAACAGATCAAAAGTCACACAGCCTATAGGTAGAAGAACAGGAATGAAATTTACATCTTCTATGTTCCTTCCTAACATACCACACCAGAAGAGCACACTCAAACAAATTCCTAACCAACTAGTGCCCTCTGACCTCAGGTCCAGGCCATTTTCTGAGAAGCTTGTCTTAGGTGTGTGGAAGTCTCTCTGGAACTGCAGGAATGAAACAGCTCTTCTTATCACCTACAGAGATTTGCATTTATTACTATTATTATTATTATTTTGCCTTACTAAGTAGAAGACACAATTTTACATGAATTGTCCTCTTTCGTTTTTACTTTTATATTGATTGGTACCATTTTAGTGCTTTTATATTTAATGCCACATCATCCTAAACACTTATGACAGATATAGTCGATCTACAACCTTTTAAATGTTCACAATTCAAAATACCACTCACACTTAAAATTTCAGTTTACTCAAGGGGAAAGCACTTCACAGACAAAAGACTGCAGTGCCTCTGAATATCTGAACAACAAACAGAATTCTTGCTGAAGAACTCAAAAGTCTAGGAGAACACAGATATTTTGTATTCTATAAAGCTTCAGTAACAAGCTAGTGTTTATTAAATGCTAAATAACACACCAATTGAACTTTATCATTCAGCATTTCAGGCTACTTTTATACCTTAAATGAATGGATTTCATTTTCTTTTTTTTTTTGAGTTGGAGTCTCACTTGGTCACCCAGACTGGAGTGCAGTGGCCACTCCCGGCCACCGCAACCCCGACCTGCTGGGCTCCAGCGATCCTTCCGCCTCAGCCTTGCAGGTAGCCGGAACTACAGACACGTGCTACCACGCCCGGCTGATTTTTTGATTTATTGTAGAGATGAGGTCTCGCTGCCCAGGAGGGTCTCGAACCCGCGGGCTCCAGCAATCCACTCACCTCAGCCTCCCAAAGGCGCGGAATTACAGGCTGAGCCACTGAGCCCAGCAGGATTTCATTTTCATAACAATACAAAGAAAATGATTAAAACTGCTATTTGTAGACTGCATTTGTAAGATACTGCAGCCTTCCTCCCCATTTCACCGCCCCTCTTCCCAGTGGTATATTTAGAATATGAATAGTATCACTATTGTTACTCTCTTTTTTTTTTTTTGGAGTTGGAGTCTCACTCAGACGCCCAGACCCGAGTGCAGTGGCCGCTCCCGGCCACCACAGCCTCGACCCGCCGGGCTCCGGCGATCCTTCCGCCTTAGCCTTCCAAGTAGCCGGAATCACAGGCACGCGCTACCACGCCTGGCTGATTTTTTGATTTGTTGTAGAGATGAGGTCTTGCCAAGTTGCCCAGGCGGGTCTCGAACCCGCGGGCTCAGGCAATCCACTCACCTCAGCCTCCCAAAGGCGCGGGATTACAGGCTGAGCCACCGAGCCCGGCTATGTTACTCTCATTTTTTAATAAGAAAAGGAAACCAGGCAGATGGCGATTTTTTCCAAGTTATATGAAGCTTACAAGTCGATTCATAGCTCCTGGTTTAGTCAACTCTGCTGTTATATCCCAACTCTTTGTTTCCCAGAGAAATATATGTTCACTGATTCTTCAAATTGTAATTGAAGATATCAAGATATTCACATTCCTCATCCAGGAAAACCCGAGAGAGTATTTTGCATTAGTAGTAGTCAAATCACATGATTTTTGAGGTTTCTGACAAATTTGATATTACTTAAGGGAAAAAGCATTTAATATGCCAGGGATGCCAAAAAATGTATTCATATTTTAAGAGACATTAAGAGATATTCACTGTAATCAGAAGCATCTGGACACTGATGGTAACCACTTTTAGCATTTCTTGTAATTGCAGAAGTCAAACGTGACATCTTATTGAGTATTATAATTTTAATATAGTTTTTTCCTTTCTTAAAATGTGCATACTTTTTTTGGCACCTTTCATGTGTGTATGTATGTGTGTGTATTTCTTTTCTTTTCTTTTTTTTTTTGGAAGAGAATGCATTGTCTTTATAAGGCTATTTTTTCCTTTATAATCACTCTGACAAGCATATGTAGATATTTTCATAACATCATACATTTTTAAACAAAAGAATTGCCCTTATAAAACATATCCTAAACACTAAAATGAAATATTAATATTTTAAGTTAGCATTTATTAACAGCGACATATCCAAAGTAGAGTAAGGTGATTATAATGTGGAATTCATAAAGTGGAATCCTCTATATATGTGTAAAATATAGAGTCTTATATATGTGATTTAATTTTTTTCAGCCTCAGTTTTCTAATCTGTAAAATGAGAAAAATATTAAGGTTATTAAAATCAAATAAATCTATATTATAATACACAATATATAGTATCACATATAATATATACTGTTATAACATGACTCTATGTTATGTTATAATATAGATTTTGATAATGTGTCATATAATATAGAATTATTTGGTTTTAATACCTTATCGGAATGCTGTCTAGTTATTATAAAATAAATAGACAATGCCGAATGTGATAAACACAAAAATTAGGGTAGATGCCCTACTTATAGTGTTTTTCTCAGTGACTATGTCAGCACCAGTTTCTGTCTCTTTTTCAGGAAGAACATTTCCTTTCCCTCTGGACACTGGTTCTAGATTGGAACTGCCCTGCTATTACATGATCTCACATCCTCAAACAGAATGATCAAGGAGAAGGCATGTGAATCAATTTGGGCAATGAATACCTACATTTTTGGCCACAGTAATGGGTGCAGGAATGGGTCAATCAGAAACCTTTCTTGAGATTTTTGCTAACTCAAGATGGGGAAGAAGAATTTTCTTCTTGGATACTCTGAAGATGTGAGTCTAGAACCTACCTGCAGTGGCCTAATCCCAACTGAAAAAGGAATCCTACAGTTAAGAAGGAATAAAGCTGAAACCCAGGAAGAAAAATAGCAGAGTTTTGATGGCATTTAGATCCTTGATTCTAGATATTCCTTAAGCCAGCTTCACCCACACCCTGTCTACCTCTGGATACATGATCTAATAAATTCCCTCTTTGTTGATGCTAGCTCGAAAAGAGTTTCTATCATTTGTACCAAAGGGAGACAAAAACCTGATTAGTACAGTTAACATCTGAAGTTGGAAGTAAAATTTTCTCAAGAGATACTAGTCAGGCTTATGGATATAAATAACAGAAGCCCAGTATGATCCATTTTAAAGAAATAGGAAGATTTATTTGCTCATATAACCAAGACTTCAGAAAGGTAAATGCGGGACCTGGTTCTTTGGGAACCAGGGACTCACGACTAGCTCTGTCTTATCTCCACTTGTCTCTGCATGTTAACTTTATTATCTCAGATTGGTTCTCTTCCACTGGGAATGAAATTTGTCACCAGCATCTCAAGAATCATCTGTGTGACTGTAGAAGAAAGAGGACTTTTTCCCCCTCTTAGAAGAAGCCAGTTAGCAAAACCCTCAGATAGCACTTTGATTAGTCTGGCTTGAAGCATAGGCTAACATCTGAACTAATCACTGTAACTAGGAGGTCTTGGGTAGCAGAACTGGCCAATTTCTGCAGTCAGATAAATAGAATTGAAAGAAAGATGGCAGCATCCATTTGAATCAATTGACAAAAGTAGGAAGAGGAGGAGTTTATCAGATAGAGTTGCTGTTCAAGAGAAAAGTGTGAGACAATCAATCAATGTTCTTCATTCCCTTTGTTAATAGTTTGGTGCATATCCTTCCAGATTTTTTTCTATTGTGAGCAAATTTAGAAATATAGGGAAATCTCAATGAATCTGTGTATAATGGGTGTATTCAGTAGTCAAACAAGGTGTGGCTAAATCTAGTTTCCACTGTATCTAGTAGGTGGCAGTCTACTTTCCTTCAGTACCAAAAGAAAACCAGAATTTCCCAAGGAAAGCTGGAGGTACAGGCATAGCCCTAGGGGCTGGGGTTAAATTGCATGCCCAACTTTTGGCGAGACATGATTCTGAAAAGATGTTGCAAAGATATCCTTCAGATAAAATTCTAAGATGACTGTCACATCCCTTAAGTCATGGTCCTAGCACAGTCCTTGAGATATAGCCTATTCTAATGAATAGTTGGTTAATTGTCTTAGACTCTAAAATAGGTACTTATTTTTATCAGGTTCTTGCTGTTCGCTGGAAACTTATATTTTAAAAATAAAAGTATATCTAAAAGGATTTTTATATTTGAAAGAAGTAATGGCTTTGCAGTTCAGTACTGTTTAGAATTATCTGCAAGGCTTTATAGTGTAAGCTAGGGGAACCAACCTCTGAGAGGGCCCCCAGTGATTCCCCTCTCTTTGGGGCTCATGCCCTTGTAATGACTATCCCCTCATTTAACTAGGGACTAGTAAACAGATGGTTTCTGAAATAGGTGACTTTGCAGCTGTCTTGTATTTTTCACTCTGGGGGAAGTCAGATGCTGTGTTGTGGATATTCAAGCAGCTCTATGGAGAGGCATATGTGGAGAGAAAACTAAGGTCCCACCTACAGCCACCACCAACTTGCCTCCCAAGTGAGTGGACCAACTTTACCCCTAGTGAAGCCTTTACATGATGTCAGTCTCAGAAGACATTTGAGCAAACTTCATGAGAAGTCCGAGCCTGAACTGCCCACCTAATTCCTGACCCATGGTGACCATGAGAAATATTAAATGCTATTATTTTAAGCCACTAAATTTTGAGATTATTTGTTACACAGCAATACATAACTAATAATAAGCTAACAAGAAAAAATAAATTTAACAAATATATCTTAGCAAACTTTTCTTCTGAAGTATTAAGTCAACTTTAAGATGCCAGATTAGACCACATTACCACAAATGGAATCTATTTTCTAGTTCCTTTTTCCTGTTGAGTCTACTATTCTGAGAAGTGCATATCTCTAAGGCACTTTATTTCTAATAATTAGAATCTGTCTCCAGCCAATGAGATCTTTGTTGCAAAGAGAACTAGAATCACTGTTTTCTTTACCAGCCATAAAAATTCAGGCAAGAGCTGAGGTCACTAGCAAGAGAATACAGAGTAACTGTGAGGCAATATCTCTCCGCCCCACCCAATGGTTTCCCTTTAAATGCTAAACAGACATAAGCCTTAAAAACACCTGTAACAAAAGTGCTACTGTTCATATATTTTAGAATTTTTGTTTACTTTTGCTAAGTAACTTGTTGAGAAAATGTGTGTTATTGAAATATTTTTAGTTATGTAAACTCCTTGTTAATTGCTAAAGGAAGGGGTTTTTGGAACCACTCATGCTAATATTTGCTTTTCTGAGCACCAACTGTCCCTTAGCTACATGTTCAAAGGATTCAAAGAAACAGCTTTAAAAATTGTAATGGAGGAAGAAACGGAAAGATTTATTTTTAAAAAGAATTATTTTTAGAAAAATGTAAGCTGATCTAGGCATTCTCGAAAGGGTAACAATGAATTTTCCTAAGTTAATGTCTAAAATAAGAGAATTTAAATATGGAAATATGGCCTCCTTTAAACTACAGGGTTTAAAAAATGTCCTACCACGTTAAAAGCTATTGTCATTTAGAAAGTAGATTGATGGTTGTCTGGGGCTGGGGCTGGGGCTGGGAGGGCTGGAGGCTTCTTTTTGAAATGTTCTAATATCGGATTATGATGATAATTGCACAGTTCTGTAAATACACTAAAACCTGTTGAATTGTACACCTTAAATGGGAAAAGTTAAATTATATCTCAATGAGGCTGTCTTGAAAAATTGTAATCGAGGACCCTGAAAATATTGACTGAAGAACTAGAAATGAGCAAAAAGTCACCAAAAGAATAGTTTTGTTTCAAATGTTTCCTCCCACTTCGAAGCAGTTACATACACAGAGCTAAAGTTGAAATCAAAATTTAAGACACCCCAACAGTACATTTAAAGAACACTCTAACAAGAAGTGCTGACTAAAAGACTTTTTTGAGCTTGACGCTTTGTTTCACTATGTGTTTAGACAATAAATTTGTAGACTTTGAACTTGCTGTCAGAATTGACGGGGTAATAGCTGAAGTCAATTTGCAGTTACTATCAAAGTAAATCTACAATGCAAAACTGAAACTCTTACAAGTGGAAAAGCTGTGCTTCTCACAGACATTTCTGTAACCACAACAAAGTATATCAGATATTTTGCATTTTAATTATTTCAAAGGATTACAAGAAATGGTTTTTTTATAGATTACCTTAAATATACAAAAGTTGCTGTAAAATATATGAGTTCTTTTAATTTATTTTATTTTTTTTTACTTCTGGCAGTATGGAAAAAAACCCCAAATTGTTAACTAGAATTTGTTGACTATCTGTAATATAAAAGTTTTTGAGGAGGAAAAAGTTAGTTCTTAATTAAAGGGTCAAAGATAATTAAGGTATCCCAATTATAACTCTATACATTTACAAATTAATAAAAGAAACCTATTGTTGTTAAACACCTCAGACTCAAATTGTAACGAAAGGTCAAGTATAATATTTATAATGAAGGAAGCCAGAAACAAAAGACTACTACTGCATTATTTCATTTAAATCATATTCTGGAAAAGGCAAAACTGTAGAAACAGGAAACAGATCAGTGCTTGTCAGAAGCCACGGGCACTGGCTGAAAATACGCACGAGGGAGTTTTCTGGGTGATGGAGCCATTCTGCATCTTGACTGTGGTTGTCATGACATGAATTTGCATATGTGTCAAAGCTCATTGAACTGTACATTAGAAAAAGGCTGAAGTTGAATGTAAATAAATTATAACCTCAAAATCTGATAGAAACACAAATATAAGTACATTGTAAATATTAGATTTAACTATTCAAAGAGTATGCTGTTAGAGCTAACTACCTGATTCTAAAAGTACACTGTGCTATCAAACAAAAATTGTCTATATTTATTGGAAGTTTTATGATTACCAATTTTTTTTAAAGTTTCCACTGTAGGAAACTTAATGAGAAAAAGTTTCTAAAACAAAAATCCTAAAACCCAGAGGAAACACTCTTGGGTTGTTTTTGAGTGCATCTTTGATTTTTTTTCTATGTTACCCAGGTGTATGATTCTTGTGTATTTTTGCAAATCTTTTTTACACACACACACACACACAACAGGTATAAATCTATCTATCCATCCAGAAACATATATAAATCATTTCATTAAATATTTTTCCAGGATGAACTTTTTTGTCGTCTATTTCTTTTTTTGGGGGGGGTTGAGTTGGAGTCTCACTCTGTCGCCCAGACTGGAGCGCAGTGGCCACTCCCGGCCACCGCAGCCTCGACCTGCTGGACTCCAGTGATCCTTCCACCTCAGCCTTCCAAGTAGCTGGAATTACAGGTGTGCGCTACCACACCCAGCTAATTTTTTGATTTATTGTAGAGATGAGGTCTCACCAAGTTGCCCAGGTGGGTCTCGAACCCGCGGGCTCAGGCAATCCACTAACCTCAGCCTCCCAAGGCGCGGGATTACAGGCTGAGCCACCGAGCCCGGCCTTGTCGTCTGTTTCTATGTATAAAAATCAAGATTAATTTACATCATTGATTGTTATTAAGACAAATGAGATTAAGTAAAGTGTATAAAAGTTACTGGCACAAAGTAAGAATTGGATACATGTTAGGTATTATTATTGTTTTAGATCAGGAAAAATTATAATCTGAGTGGTCTACTACCTCTACAAACAGTAAAGAAATATTTACATCAAGAAAAGTGACATTTATTTATTTATTTATTTGTTTGTTTGTTTTTGAGTTGGGGTCTCACTCTGCTGCCCAGGCTGGAGTGCAGTGGCAAAATTATAGCTCATTGCAGCCTTGAACTCTTGGATTCAAGCAATCTTCTCTTCTCTGCCTCCTGAGAAGCTGGGACTACAGGTGCATGCCACCATGCCCAATTAATTTTTTTGTAGAGACAAGGTCTCGCTATGTTGCCCAGGCTTGACTCTAATTCTTTAAAAAAATCATATGCACTGGGGACAACGGGATGGCAAGAAGACACATATTGGCAAGGGTGGCCTAATTTTTATTTTCAAAATACTGAATACCTATCCAGACAAGGCCTACAGTAATCCCCATCTTAAAAGTAGACAGACCAAGCCGGGCTCGGTGGCTCAGCCTGTAATCCCGCGCCTTTGGGAGGCTGAGGTGAGTGGATTGCCTGAGCCCGCGGGTTCGAGACCCACCTGGGCAGCGAGACCTCATCTCTACAATAAAAAAAAAAAAAATCAGCCAGGCATGGTAGTGCACGCCAGTAATTCCGGCTACTCGGAAGGCTGAGGCAGAAGAATCTCCGGAGCCCAGCAGGTCGAGGCTATGGTGGCCGGGAGCGGCCACTGCACTCCAGTCTGGATGACAGAGTGAGACTCCAACTCAAAAAAAAAAAAAAAAAGGTAGACAGACCACTGGGCTCGGTGGCTCAGCCTGTAATTCCGCGCCTTTGGGAGGCTGAGGTGAGTGGATTGCCTGAGCCCGGGTTCGAGACCCGCCTGGGCAAATTGGCGAGACTTCATCTCTACAATAAATAATAATAAAAAAAAAAATCAGCCGGGCGTGGTAGCGCATGCCTGTAATTCTGGCTACTTGGAAGGCTAAGGCGGAAGGATCGCCGGAGCCCAGCAGGTCGAGGCCACTGCACTCCAGTCTGGTTGACAGAGAGAGACTCCAACTCATCAAAAAAAGAAAAAAAAGTAGACAGACCATATTCTGACATCTATTGGGCTCTGGTGTTGTCAAGGACGATGCTTACCTGCTGACCCAACCGTCTGTCTTTGTACAACCCCATCTGTCCCTCGCTGGGATGTCCAGTTGATGCGGGAACTTGTTGAGGAGGACCTGGATCATGAGGCAGGAAAAGAAGCTACTGGTAGAATGCCAGAGGGCAAAAGCTGAGACAAGACTACAATGGCCCTAACAGAGTTCATGTTGACAAGAGAAGGGGATTGGGTCAACTGTGTAGTAAACCACCATAGAGCAGTCTGAATAAAAATTGTAACACTTTAGGTCAAAATTAATTCCTACAACGCAGATGATCAAATACTTTGCAAGGTACTTATATTCACCACAGACTTGATTATTATTTACTGTATCCTCTTGTAATTTCTCTATTGTTTTTATTATTAGAACTACCAAGTAACTATCATTCATTCAAGGCCTGCCAAGTTCTAGCTATTTTCTCAACATATTTGTACCTATATTGACATATATGGTAATGTTACATATCTGATAAATAAATAGGAGAGATTTGTTCCCAGATCCTTTTATTATAAGACCTATCTTTTCATGTTTATTTCTATTTCCCATTACAGTATGAGTTGCTTGAAGCAAAGGGCAATGTGATATGTGTCTATTTTTTTTTTTTCAATCTCTACTGTGCCCACTTTGAAGTAATGTATGTAGCAGATGCTCATATATTGTTGCATGAGAATAGAACGAACTCATTAATACTCATCACAGAAGAGTTATATGTTATTGTAATATTTAGTCCTATAATATAAATATCTTTGGAAGTCTACTTTTTATTTTTATTTTTTTGAGACATGGTCTCACTCTCTGCTCCAGGCTAGAGTGCAGTGGTGTGATCATAGCTCACTGTAACCTCAGACTTTGGGCTCAAGCAAATCTCTTACCTCAGCTTCCTAAGTAGCTGGGACTACAGGCACATGCTACTATGCCCGGCTAACTTTTGAAACTTTACAGAGATAGGGTCTTGCTGTTTTGGCTCTGGCTGGTTTCGAACACCGGGGTTCAAGAGATCCTCCCACCTTGGCTTCCCAAAGTGCTAGGATTACAGTTGTGAGCCACCATGCCCCTCCTGGAGATATATTTATGTTAGGCATTAT
This sequence comes from Cephalopachus bancanus, assembly GCA_027257055.1. NCBI lineage: Eukaryota > Metazoa > Chordata > Mammalia > Primates > Tarsiidae > Cephalopachus > Cephalopachus bancanus. Next base: position 5,638,692 of record JAPVLO010000009.1, on the reverse strand, counting down.
GAGAAAAGGCTTCAACTCCATGGATTCCAAAACTGATTTATAACTTGTCCTTGAAAGTAATGGTCATTTTATCATTTTAAAAGGCGACAAATGCAAGAGTATTTCTCCTTATCACTGCAAGGCTTGGAGGCATATCTTGCTTAAATTCCAATGAATTTAAGATGACATCAGATCATGGTTGTGATAACTTTTGTAGACTGGTGTTCAATACCCTTTCCATCATCCTTCCAATGTGCCTGCCTATTCTAATGTGCCTGCCTATTCTGCAGAAACTGGAAGGTGTCCCAGAATCCTTGCAGCTGGGTCCCAGAATTTATTTAGAAACTACCCACCTGGGCAACTTGGTGAGACTTCATCTCTACAATAGATCAAAAAATCAACCGGGCGTGGTAGCGCGCGCCTGTAGTTCCAGCTACTCGGAAGGCTGAGGCGGAAGGATCGCCGGAGCCCAGCAGGTCGAGGCTGCGGCGGCCGGGAGCGGCCACTACACTCCAGTCTGGGTGACAGAGTGAGACACAAAGAGAAGGGAGAAGAGAGAAGAGAGAAGAGAGAAGAGAGAAGAAGGGAAAAGAAAGGAAAAGAAAAGAAAAAACTACCAGTGTGAAGGATCTTTGTGAGGGTGAATCGCACTTCTGTCGCCCCGCTGGCAAGCACAGTTGTGGAGGTGGTGTTGGGATTTCTGCGACAGCATTAGCAGAGCATCCCCACTGTGTAGTCACTAGCGGCATGGGTGTCAAGGGCAAGAAGTGGGGCATCAGTTTTGCTGGAGTGAATTGTAATGAACATGAAGTGGTTCTGAAGCCAGCTGCTGTGGCCATAGCTTCCTGATTGTGGCAGGGGTAAAGTCATTCTGGAGACTTGACTACAGCTTCCGGACTGGAGAAGAGACAATAGCTACCTTAGTGGTCCAGTTCTGTGGCATAACTCTATGAGTTGTCCTTAAAGTCTCATCTCAAGTCTTTTTCAATAGTTCCTCAGCCATTTAATACCCCATAATAAATCCTCTGCTGCTTAAACTAGCTTGAGTAGATTTTATTCTCTACAAATGAATCCTGGCCAATGCAGAAATGAAATGGATTACAGTCATCTATAAACAAAAATTAAATGGATGGAGGCACAATACTGTCAATCAATACAATAATGAAAATGACTCATGAGCTTAGCTAAAAGGAATGGATTTACACTGCAAGTTTAGATGGACACTCTATTTGCAATCTAATAAACGCCAAAGAGGAGGTCAAATATTGCATGCAAATAGAACATTGCTTGAAATAAGAAAGTATTGATCAGATCCTATAAAATGTAGAATATTTTCATCAATTTAGTGCCATTATTTAAAAGTGATAGGAAGTGTGATTAAATAGGACTATTCAAAAGTGATATTAAGTATGAAAAGATAGAAGTGGGAAGAAGGGAAATAAGTGATTAAATCATATGAAAAATAGTATTTTTGAATAGAAACTTTTCTAAGATATGCCAATTATATGAAAATCTGCTGATTTTACTTAATCATGAGAAGTCTCAAGTAAAGCCTCTTAAACTGGGGAAAGTATTTGATAATACTGGAATAAAAGGGGAACCCTCCATGTAAGTTTTGCTTGGGAATTTAAAATTAAAGAATATAAATATAAACTTTTACTTTGAAACCATATAATTAATTGGTGCTAGACAACTTACTGCTAAGGATTTTGAACTTTCAGAGAAAAAAATAGCCACAATGTAAAATATGATGATGATGATCTATTTTGAAGGAGATTTTCTTTGAGTGGCAGTTATAGCCACCATAACAACTTTCAAAATGCTTTAACTTAAAATAGCTAAAAGGAAGCCTTATAGTACCATCTAGGTGCCCAGTTGAAGTCATCGTGAATGTGTCAGCAATGTAGAACTGCTATTTTAAAAGAGCTGACATGATCCTCCAGTATATTAACTGAAATATGACACGCGAAAACCATGAAGTAATTTTCCCAATATATGTAGGGTTAGTCAAGCCCATGTTAGAAACTTACTCACATCCAGTCTTCTTTTTTCATTTTTTTCAAAAGAATGTAGAGAAACCAGAAAGGATACAGAGCATAGCACAAAGAATAATTAAAAGGAGCTAGAAAATATGGCGTGAAAACAGTAAGAGGACTGCTTTTATTTAGCCCTAAGAAGGTTAAATGGTCTTAATATGTAACAGCATTTTGGGCTATAAAAATAAAATATACAAATTCCATCTAGTGGTCCTAACCACCCAGAGAGTAGCAACATTAAATAGATAGGAACACAAAGTTTGCAAGAACGATCACATAAGTGTGAATTGGTTCTACCTTTTGATTCCAAAGTAGCTAACCAGATCATCTGATCATCCCCGCAATGTGAAAATGCGGGATATGAGACCCTAGCTTAGTAATAGAACCTCTGTGGTATTTATGAATTGCTGAACTAATATTTACATATTTCTTTTTTTTTTTTTTTTTTTTGAGTTGGAGTCTCACTCTGTCGCCCAGACTGGAGTGCAGTGGCCGCTCCCGGCCACTGCAGCCTCGACATGCTGGGCTCCAGCGATCCTTCCGCCTCAGCCTTCCAAGTATCCGGAACTACAGGCGTGCGCTACCACGCCCAGCTAATTTTTGATTTATTGTAGAGAAGAGGTCTTGCCAAGTTGCCCAGGCGGGTCTCGAACCTGCGGGCTCAGGCAATCCACTCACCTCGGCCTCCCAAAGCGCTGGGATTCCAGGCTGAGCCACCGAGCCCGGCCTACATATTTCATTATAGAAAGAAATACTCCACCTATTTATAACATGGAAGACCACTAAATGGAAGACCAGCATACTGTATCAGCAGAAGACATTTTCAGAAATAGAATAAGTCACTCATACAGGCATCCAGCTAGCTGTATTGACAAGTTAAAGCAAGTTTCATGAATAATTGTATAGGACATACTTAACAAGTACTGGCAGATTTAAATCTCCAGTAGTAACCCTCTTTAAAGCAGGGCAGCATGCCAACAGGAAACAAACAAAATATTGGCTCTGGCTGAGTCCCTGACCACTTTCTGTGAGGTATCTTCCTTACCACAGTCTCAGTGTTTTAAAGATTAATACTGGTCATCTAAAATAAACCAGGCTGGTTTCTAAAAGAAATTAGGCTAGAAAAGGATTAGAGAAGGCAAAACAGCAGAAGGCATCTCTCAAATGCCACTCGCTACTTCTTAAAACCTCCAAAATATTTCGATAATTAAATTAGGGTCTTCAGTTGTCAAAAAAAATTTTTAAAAATAGAATAACCAGCTGGGCTTGGTGGCTCAGCCTATAATCCCGCGCCTTTGGGAGGTTGAGGTGAGTGGATTGCCTGAGCCCGCGGGTTCGAGACCTGCCTGGGCAGCGAGACCTCATCTCTACAATAAATCAAAAAATTAGCCGGGCGTGGTAGCACGCGCCTGTAATTCCAGCTACTCGGAAGGCTGAGGCGGAAGGATCGCTGGAGCCCAGCAGGCCGAGGCTGCGGTGGCCGGGAGCGGCCACTGCACTCCAGTCTGGGCAACAGAGTGAGACTCCAACTCAAAAAAAAAAAAAAAAAGATAACCGGCTGGTGGCTCAGCCTAATCCCCGCCTTGGAGGTGAGGTGAGTGGATTGCCTGAGCCCCGGTTCGAGACCCCTGGCAGGAGACCTCATCTCTACAATAAATCAAAAAATTAGCCGGGCGTGGTAGCGCCCTGTAGTTCCAGCTACTGGAAGGCTGAGGCGGAAGGATCGCGAGCTCAGCAGGTTGAGGCTGCGGTGGCCGGGAGGGCCACTGCACTCCAGTCTGGGCGACAGTGAGACTCCAACTAAAAAAAAAAAAAAAAAAGGAGTAACCGATTGCCAGAACAAGGCATGAGACCTTGGGCCACCCCGGTAACAAAATATACCAAAAAATGGACCTAGTAGTTTTTGACCAAATCACAATCCTGATTTCTTGAGGGAAGGCACTGGGGGGAGTTTGGAGGAAGGATAATGGGGAATAGAGATGTGGTGTTGCTAGAGAGACTCTGGATGTTTTCCAGAATTATGTTAATACATTATCCTGATGCTTTAGTTCTGCCTCCTGAAGGGACTTAGAATTCCAAGTAAAAGTGCTAATTAAAAAAAAAGTGAGGAAAAGTCTTCTTCGTGACAATGAAGAGAATAATGCACAATTATCCAATGATCTTGAAACACTTCCAGGATTCTGTTTGGATAAGCAGGCGAAGTGGGAATTTCAGATGTTCCCTGTAATGAACATCAGTGATTTTTTTGCTGCCCTTTAAGCCTTGCTCTGGGCAACTGCTTCTCTCCCCATCGTCATGGGATTCTGATAAGACTGTCAATCAGACAGCTCTGCCTGCCCCTCCACAGGTCTGAGCATCGGAGAATCCCATTCCCTGGACACAATGGTTAGTTCGGAGTGGCCATGGGTCCCAGCTGGACCTTGGAGGTTAACATGGCTTTCGGGAAATGGAAAGCACCACTCTTTCCGGGACCATCAGCTAGCAAGGCCATGTAACCCAGGTAAGACGGAAGGCCACCTTTTCTGCCTTCAGGAGAGAACCTGCAAGGGAATGAGGCTGATGCAGAGCAGAGCCAAGAGATGGGAAGTGAGAAACAATCTTAATAGCAATCTTTCAGCCACAGCCACAATGGTGAAACACAAGCCAACACTTGGAGTTTTTAGTTTAAGTGAGCCAGTAAGCTTCTGGGTTGTTTGGGATAGACGCTATGTTGATTTGGATTTCTGGTAACTTGCCACCAAAAGAATTCCAGATACTGCACTCTCGTTGTTTGGGAAACAAAAGCACAATGACGGTTACAATCTATAGTGAACAAGAAGTGAGACTACTCACTTAAACGTTTACTAGTCCATACAATTAGGACACAATTATGCCATTATAGTTTACTTCCTTAGATTTAAGCACTTCGGAGTTTGTGAGAGTTTTACAGTATGGAGAAGAAGGGCACAGGCTTCCAGTAAGGACAGCCCAATGCTCCAGCACCAAGCACACTTACTTGCTGGAAGCTTCAGGTGGGAAGGGGGAAGAGGGACACTAAACCTCACTAGGTATCAGTTTTCTCATCTGTAAGATAGGAATAAGAATAACCTCTACCTCATACAACTAAATGAGATAGTGTGTGTAGTCCATCGTTACAAACCCTATGTAACTATGCAGTGGCTGGCACTTGGTGAGGATTCAGCAAATTCCTTCTTCTTTTCCACAGATTGCAAAAATGAACATTAGAAACAAGACCTAGGGAAGATTAACGTTCTGGGGGAAACACTGTGCATTTTAAAACATTGAGTTCCCTCCCCATGTTAACAGATACTTCTAGTTAAAAAAAACAGTTCTAAATATTTATTACAACTGTTCTTTAAAAATAAATTTTACCTACAAACTTGCTATATAATACGACAATAAAGGAGACTCTGAAAAGTCAGTAATTCACATTATATATTTTTTCTTATCTGATTCGCTACCCTCCTCCTCCTTTCCTAATCTCAGGTCTGACACTACAATGCAACCCTGGTGGGTACCAGGGAATGGCAAATAACACATCATTTTTAAAGAGCTCACAAATAAGAAAACCCAATGTTATATTCCTAGGAGCCATCTGTGTTTTGGCATGCAGCTAAGGTCATTTATTTTCAAAGCTCTAAAATATAATATCCTGTGAATACACCATATTCATTTAACTATTTTCATTGGATAATTGAGTTCTTATCACATTTATTTTGTTATGAATAAGCAAGGTTTCGGGGAGGATATAATCTACTTCTTGATCCTCATTCCGTATTTATTTGCCTATTTATGCACACATCTATTTTCTCACCTTCCTCTGCTGTGCTTTTCCTCTTTTTCTTTTCTTTCTTTCATTCTTTTTTTTGAGTCAGTCTTACTCTGTTGCTCAGGCTGGAGTGCAGCGACACCATCACGGTTAACTGCAGCCATGACCTCTCGTACTCAGGGAATCCTTCCACCTCAACCTCCCAAGTAGCTGGGACTACAGGCATGCACCATCACATCAAGTTAATTTAAAAATTTTTTTTATAGAGGCGAGGTCTCACTATGTTGTCTGGCTGTTCTCAAACTTCCAGTCTCCAGCAATCCTCTCACCTCGGCCTCCCTAAGTGATGGGATTACAGGTGTGAGCCATCGCACCTGGCCATCTAGTGTCTTTTTTTTCAGTTGGAGTCTCACTCCATTGCCCAGACTAGAGTGCAGTGGCCGCTCCCGGCCACTGCAGCCTCGACCTGCTGGGCTCAGGCGATCCTTCCGCCTCAGCCTTCCAACTAACTGGAACTATAGGCGCGCGCTACCACGCCCGGCTAATTTTTGATTTATTGTAGAGATGAGGTCTCACCAAGTTGCCCAGGCGGGTCTCGAACCTGCAGGCTCAGGCAATTCACTCACCTCGGCCTCCCAAAGTGCGGGATTACAGGCTGAGCCACCGAACCCGGCCTAGTGTCTTTTTTTAAAAAAAGTTCCAGCCGGGCTCGGTGGCTCAGCCTGTAATCCTGTGCTTTGGGAGGCCGAGGTGAGTGGACTGCCTGAGCCCGTGGGTTTGAGACCCGCCTGGGCAACTTGGTGAGACTTCATCTCTACAATAAAATTTTAAAAAATTAGCCGGGCGTGGTAGCGTGCGCCTTTAGTTCCAGCTACTTGGAAGGCTGAGGCAGAAGGATTGCTGAGCGGCACTCCCGTCTGGGCAACAGAGTGAGACTCCAACTCAAAAAAAAAAAAAAGTTTCTCATAATTAACATTTAAAAAAATTAACCACACTATCATTTTAAAAAATTGATTAAAAAAATTAAATTTGCTGGCATAGAGCTGGGTTCAGTGGCTCATACCTGTAATCCCAGCATTTTGGGAGACTGAGGCAGGAGGATCCCTCGAGCCCAGGATTTCGAGCTCAACATAGCAGAGATCAGGTCTCTTAAAAAAAAAAGAAATAAAAAAAAAAAGATCACAAAAATTAGCCAGGTGTTGTGGAACACACCTATCGTCCCACCCACTGGGAAGGTTGAAGTGGAAGGATTGCCTGAGTCCAGACTGTGATTAGCAATGATCATGCCACTGCACTCTAGCCTGGGCAACAGAGTGAGATTCCTAATTCAAAGCAAAACAAAACAAAAACAAAACACACCTCGCTGTCATGGGTTCTGTTTTCCTGAAAAGATATTGACTGATCAGAGTTCTCTGTATTCAATTAGTGACCAAACCCTGCCAGTTTTTAGCATTCTGCATTTTCCTTCACTCCTTTCTCACTGTCCCAGGGCAGGCCAGCAATTCTTACCTCAACTAATCTAATGTCTGCATTTCTAGTCTCCTGACCGTCAATTCAGTTCCCCTCAAAGACTTATTCCATATTATTGTCAGAGCCAGCTTCCTAAAACACAGTCACTTTGTGGTCTTGTCACTAACCTACTTATAAATGCCTTCGGTGGCTCTTTATCGCATGCAAGAACTAAGCTTCATAGCATGATAAAGTTTTCCACAACCTGTCTCTGCTCCTGCCGGCTTCATCTGGCTTCTCCATGCTCTAGGAACACCAAGTTGCTTCTAACATTCTCTCTCACACACACCCACACACAGGCATGCACACAACCACTCACACAAACATCCTGCTGTTTGTCCTCTCTGATCGCCATGGTGTTTCCTTCTTACCACTCTACTTCTGGCTGACTTGAACGCGTTTAAAACTCATCTCAGGAATGTCCCCTCTGAAAGGCTTCTGTGAAAACCCACGCTGGGCTTGTGCTGTTTGAGCATACTTCTCTGCCTGCAGTGACCAAGTTGTATTCATAGCCTGTTTCCAAGTCCTTTCACCCATGTGGAGCGCCTCAAGGACCCAACCATACCTCCCTAGCTCTTTCATGTGTCTGTACTTCCTATCATGAGATACTGGTAGAAGTGATCTGAACCATGTTCCCATGTGCTCTGGCAGACAAAACTAAGAACCAGTGAGTCATCCTAAATTTCCCTCTTCTTTATCCCCATATCCAATTGTCAGCAAACCCTATTTTATCTCAGAAATTTCTCTGATACCCTTTAAGTTTTCTTTGATCGTGACCCATGGTAAGAAATCCATTTTGCATTGTGACACAAGAATTGCATTCTGTAGTTCACATTTTTCATATAAGATGCAAACAACTGACAATAACTTCAGCCCTCCAATACTTTTAAAATTTTGTGTGTGAGTTGGTGTCTCACTCTGTCATCCAGGCTGGAGTGCAGTTATGTGATCACTATGATCATAGCTCACCACAGCCTTGATCTCCCGTGATCAGGTGCCTCAGCCTCCACAGTAGGTAGAACTACAAGCGTGTGCTACTGTGCCTGGCTAATTTTTTTTACTTTTTTGTAGAGATGAGGTTTTGCTATGTTGCCCAGGCTGGTCTTGAATTCCTGGGCTCAAGCAATCAGACTCCCGAAGTGCTGGGATCACAGGCGTGAGCCACCACATCCAGCCAACCCTCTCACAGTTTGTATTGAAAACGATGGTGCCTATATTGGAAGCGAATGTTTCTGCAATTAAACATGCTAAATTTTAAGTAAATTCACTTTATTCATTTTAAATATTTAAATCATAGAAGTGAATGGATTAAAAATTATTTAAATTATTTAAATTCCCCAGAAAATTTATGTATAATATGTGAGTACATAAAATGGGAGGTTTATGAAACAACATTATTTGGTTATGACTCACTAAAATCATTTCAGGATCCACTAATGGCTTGTGATTCAATTGAAAACCACTGTTCTAGGCTTTCATGATCACTTGGCTGAATTACTGCAATTACTTACCTACTTGTCCCCCTTGCCTCTAGTCTTACTTTTGTGCAGCTACCTTTCTGAAGAAGGACAGAACTAACCCTGTCACTTTCCTCCTAGAAAAAGGAATGTTCTGGAAGCCTGATTTATGACCACCTGTAGAATAAAATTCAGATTTCTTAGCATGGCATCTAAGGTCCTCCAGAACCAGTCCCACTTTATTCTCCACCCTTGTTTCCACCCATTGCTTTCACTTTTTTTTTTTTGAGTTGGAGTCTCACTCTGTCGCCCAGACTGGAGTGGAGTGGCTGCTCCCGGCCACCGCAGCCTCGACCTGCTGGGCTCCGGCGATCCTTCCATCTCAGCCTTCCGAGTAGCCAGAATTACAGGCATGCGCTACCATGCCCGGCTGATTTTTTGATTTATTGTAGAGATGAGGTCTCGCTGCCCAGGCGGGTCTCGAACCTGTGGGCTCAGGCAATCCACTCACCTCAGCCTCCCAAAGGCGCAGGATTATAGGCTGAGCCACCGAGCCCGGCCTCTTTTTTGAAAATTTGAGTTGAGGTCTCACTCTGTCACCTAAGCTACAGTGCAGTGGCCAAGAAGCTGGGACTACAAGTGTACACTACCATGCCTGGCTAATTTATTAATTTTTGTAGAGACATGGTCTTGCTAATATGTTGCCCAGGCTGGTCTTGAACTTCTGGGCTCAAGCAATCCTCTCACCTCAGCCTCCCAAAGTTCTGGGATTACAGGCACGAGGTACTGCCCCAGCCCCTCATTCTTTCTACTACGTCATGACCCCCTTGTCTGTCCCATCACTGAGTAACTCTCCTATCTCCATCCTTTTACTGCTGCTGTTCCCTCTTCTTGGCATGTCCTTCCCCTCCTGATGGGTCTGTAATCCTTCCTTATTCTTCAAGGTCCAAGTATCAGTGCTACTGTTTCTTCATATCTTCCCCACCTTCTCCTCACCTCTGAGAGACTAGCAGATGAATCGCTCCCTCATCTGAGTTCCCATTTGACAATTCTGGCATTTATTATAGTTGCTATTTTTTTTTTTTTTGAGTTGGAGTCTCACTCAGTCACCCAGCCTGGAGTGTGGTGGCCGCTCCCGGCCACCACAGCCTCGACCTGCTGGGCTCCGGCGATCTTTCCGCCTCAGCCTTCCAAGTAGCTGGAACTACAGGTGCGTGCTACCACGCCCGGCTAATTTTTTGATTTATTGTAGAGATGAGGTCTCCCCAAGTTGCCCAGCATATTAGGTGGGTCTCGAACCTGCGGGCTCACTCAGCCTCCCAAAACGCAGGATTACAGGCTGAGCCACCAAGCCCAGCTTATCATAATTGCTTTATACAAATTTCAGTAGATACCTGTGTCATTTTTCTGAACATGTGCCTCTTGAGGGCAGAGTCTTGGCACTATTAAAAGAGATAAAGAATGTAATGTCCCAGGAACAGAAGGTGGTGTGATCAAGAGATAGGAATTCCTTTTCCTTTTCATTCACCTTTGTGTCCTGTCACCTACTCACATGATCCTCAATAAATGTGAGGTGACTTTCAATCCATAATTCAGTACCATATAGTTATGTTGTGTATTAGTTATACCCTGTATTATATAGTATCTTACATATTACAAAAGTATTTGTATTCTGAAAACACATGGGGTATATACTGTAGGTAGGCAGGATGAATGAAATCCCAGTTTAACAAAGAGGAAATTGAGGAAGAACTCAGAGACTGATCAAGGCCACCACAGCTAAACCCAAATCCAGACCTGACTCCAGAGGCAGTTTATCTTGTTTTCTTTGGGACAGGAGTATCCCCAGTCATTAATGCCTTGCAGTCATTCACTTACTGGTAGAGCCCTGCCTAGATTCAGAGAAGTGCCATGGGTCTCATTAAGTCCCAGTGTTCACCTTTATATCCCTAGCCTTGACCTTCTTGGATTTCAGTCCCACTTCTTCAAAGACATGATGAATAAAGTTCCTTTTCTGAAGAGAGCTCCCCTCAAAAAGAGATTCTAGGAACCATATGTCCTCAAAAAAGCAAAAAAGTAAACAGACCAACAGAGAAACAATAAATGTGACCCCGTTTGTCTACTAACAAGAGTGTCAATCAAAAAAGTAGGCCCAGGTTTCATAAGGTATTTAAAAACAAAACCAACTGTAGTGATGCAGCAGGCTAAGAACCTACTCTAAATATCTTTTCCTTTCACTCACTCAGAGGGTGAAGGGTAACAAGGTTGACAGACAAACATCAAATGACAGCTGCTAGCAAGAGGAGGAAAAGACAGTCCAGAGTCACCCAATGCCTGTGATATCCCAGGGAACAATAAGCACATTTTGTCTGATCCTCACATGTCCAGTCAACCACAGGAGTGCCTCTTGCTATGTACTAGGTGCCCGAGACACGGGGTGGACAAGACAGGTACAGTGTCTTGTGGAGCTGCCAGTTCTTCCAGTCTAACACACCTGAGGGATACAACACAGTGCCACTACCAGGACTCACTGTGTAGTGATTTTGCACCTCAGAACACACTCATGGCAGACTGGGAGTGGTGAGGTGGATGAAGTTTTGGGTGCAGGTTGACAAAGTACCCCGAATGATCTGACATATCCTCCTTCCCCATGAACAAGGGCACAGACTTAGAAAAGTTAAAAGACGGCATAGAGTGTCTAAGTGCTGTGATAGGAAAGCACAGCATTTTAGCAGGCTGAAGGAGCTCCTGTGAAGTTGGGTGGGAGTCAAGGACAGCTTTCTGGAGAAAGAAACACACAATAAGAACTGAAAGAACAGGTACTGTTCAGTCAGAGAAGGGGCGTGGGAGGGGATGAGACAGGATGACTGCATTCTAGCAGTAGCCTATGCTAAGGCTCAGAGAAGGAACAAGAGAATTTGGCGTCATTAGAGGAACTGAAAAAACTAAAGAAAGGCTGAAAGGTGGAGTGCAAGCAAGAGGAACAGCTGGAGACTCAGGTGTGGCCCCAGTTTGGAGTGGCCTTGTAACCCAGATCTTGCTTCATTCTGAGGGCAACGAGGGCCGCTGAAAGGGACTGATAAAGGAGATCCAGCTGTTTGGTGGAGACGGCTTAGGAGCCCTTAGGAGCTGTAGACAGGAGGCAGCTGGTGGCCCAACCCATGTTTAGGAGTTGGCTGTTAATTTGATGGGTTGGGTAAGGGAAAGAGGAACGATAACCAAGACTTTGACTTGAACAACTAGGTGTGGATATAAAGAGGTGCAACAGACCTTTCATCCGATGTGGCTGGGAGACGGATAATGAGCAGTACAGTCTGAATCATTTAAACTTGAAGTGTCCAAGTGGGGATGTTCTGCACACAGCAGATATGCAGGTCAGCAGCTCAGAAAGGAGATGTGAGCAAGAGAGAGAAGCTGCAAATGGTTATGGAAGCATGGCATGAGTAAAATCACCCGTGGGTTACTCACTCAGAGAGTGTGTTGAGCGGTAAGAGATAGGGCTTAGGAGGAAACTTTGAGAAACACTAGCATTTAAAAGAATAGAGAAAGAAGAGGCAGCGGCAGAGGAGAATGTCAGGAGTAAGGCCACCTCATCTTACAGATGGGGAAATTGGGTCTGATTCCACAGCTTGTCTAAGGCCATCTAGCTGGGATGGAGCAAAGCTGGGCTTCATCCTCTATGAGATGCTTAGCTTCCAAATCACTTGTTTCAATCGCAGTTGTACAAACAGGTACAACCTCCCTCCTCTCCCCCCTCCTAAATTCCTCATTTGAATTTCCCTTTCCAGACACTAATCACAGACAATCTTCCCAGTCCACAAGCAGTTTCTCCTCCCTGGCTCTCTCCTGTCTAGTTGCTAATGATTAGAGGATAAAGCAACCAACAAGGAAAGCAAAGACAGACTCACCCTGATCTTGAATTAGGTTATCAGCTAATTCTATACAACACCTCACCACTCATTTACATGGCAAATCACTCGTTCTTTAGCTTTGCTGAATGTTTAACGAGGAGAAAGGCATCTGCCATTACCCAGTGGCCTGAACTAGGAGTGCTATATAGTTTTAAACATTAAGCAACTTTATAAGATACTCTTGCAAACACAAGGCAATGTGAAAATTAGTGTAACTTGGGTTTTCCTCGTCTCTCTCTTACACCAGGACATTAGAAACATGCCGCCTGACAACTACCCCAGTTTAACCAAGACCAGGTTTACTGAGGTTGACAGGAGAGCAGGGATGCAGGAAGGACTCTGCCTTCCTAGGACAATGCAGGTGAGGCTGGAAGCTCCCCAGCCCAAGTCATCTCCTCTTCCCACAGAGATAGAGAGCACCAAGAGAGGTTAAGAGGGCCTGACGTCAGACTGCCTGGGCTCACATTCTCCCAGCTGGTGGACACATTAAGTCTCAGAACCTGTCTCCTCATCTGTGAAACGGGCCTAACGACAGGCAGAGCACTCAGCATGCCGCCTAGCACACAACAGCCAATAATCATTAGCTATGATCATCACCTTTCCGTGTGTGTCAAGCTTTGACCAGGGGTGGAGGACTGGTTACTAAGATTAACTTGTGATGACCCTGAACCTAGCAGTGAGGGAACCGCAGCACAGGTGAGGCGAGGGTCAAACTCAACATTTTCCACGAGGTTAAATGGAATAATTCACAATGTTCTCCTGTCTCACGGTTGTCCTTAAGAGATCCCTGAGGAGCTGTGACAAGGCCCTGGCTGAGAACAAGTTTCTTTGATCACGTCGGTAAATACTGAGAAATGGGATCCCTGACAAGGTGCTGAGAAGCCGCCCCGTCTTGTCTTCTGCTGGGAGTGCTCCCCATTCACCACCTGTTTTCCTGGGTTGGACGTGAGCTGGTGCTAAGCTGAGGACAGCTGCAGAGCACTTCGTGTGGTTCCCCGACCCCTCCTGGAATTCTGGAAATCCACCTAAGCGCGGGGCCATCTTTAAGAGGAATTCGCTGTGGCTTCTGAGGAGCTTGCCGGGGACAGCTTAGGGCGACCTGGGACTGGGGCCCAGCGGCCGAAGGCCAAGGTTCCCGAGTCACGCCTGCGCCCGCCCCTTTGCCTGAAAGCCTGCGACGCCTCGCCGGGGCAGCACCCAGTGCCCGAGCCCAGCGAAGTCCTGCCTTAGGAAAAAAAAAAAAAAGTGGGGGCGGGGCCGGGGGGGGGGTTGGTTTAGGACAGGAAGCCAGCCCGTCCCGCAGATGCAACCGTTGCAATTTGGGTCTCTTCTCTCTTCTGACGTAATGCCAGTTTCCTGCTTTCGCACCGCAGTGTGCAGCTCGCTGGCTGGGAGGTCAGATCGAGCGACTGAACGCCAAGATAATCACCGCCACTGTGGTGCGATTTATTTTCCACGAACACACTTGAACGGGTCCCGTCACCCCGCCCCCACATTCCACGACTCTTCGGCTTTTTTGAGAGGCATTGTTCTCCCCTCCCCCCAGGAAGGCCGCCACCTCGCAGCCAGCTCCAGGAAGCGGCGTCGGCCCGGGGCGCCAATGAAGGGCCGGGGTGGGGTCGGCTCAAGCCTCCTGCCCCAAATCCCTGGCTTTGTCTTAAGCAAAAGTACTGTCGAAGCGGCAGAAACCTTTCCAGAGACCGAGCGAGGAAACGGGGAATAGCCACCTGGGGACGTTTACGAACGTTCCCTCACGCCCAACACCCCCGAGGGCCGGGACCTGCGGCGGTCGCTCCGCCACCACACGCGCGCGGAGTAGACTGCAGCCCCGCGGCCGCCGCCGCCGCCGCCCAGCCGGGCCGGGGGAGACTCCCAAGGGCTCTTTAAATACGATCTATAAATACTACTGGCGCCCGGCGCACGCGTCACGGCATACTCGGCTTCTGATTGGCCGGCGGAACCTGGCTTATTTGCATAGGCGGATTGCACAACCGGGCGGCGACCTCCGCCGGGTGCTCGGGCCCCGCCGCCCCTCCCCCTCGGCGCGCGCGCGTGGCCGCGGGCGGGGACAGCGGGGTGGCGGTCGCGGCGTCCAGAGTCACTTGAACTCGGGAACCTTTTAAGTCCTCCGGGACTCCAACTGCCTCTCGGAAGGATCCGTTTTGGCCAGCCGAGGGCCGGCCCGTTTACTCTGGGTCCTTTTGCTTCCTGCAAAAAGAAAAGATACAAGGTTTGAAGGGCTGAGCCAGAGCAGACGCTCTGGGTGGCTCGCAGAGGCTGAATTTAAACCACGTGAGACCTGGACACGGCTACAGTCCTGTCCAATGACTTGCTACTTGGGGTGTTCAAAAAAGGCTTTTGCAGTTTCCCTAGTAAGACCTCGTTAACTTGCGGAGGATTCGGAAAATGCAAGATGTGGGATGCCTCTTGGCTTAAACCTATGTTTTTTTAAAAAAATGCACCACTTAGACAATATGAAGCGGCGACGTGGAGACTTTCTCCAACGCGGTTCTCAGAGTAGAGAATCCCTTGCAGCAACTGAAAATGTTGAGCCCCTTGACCCTGACCTGAGTTAGTTCACTCTGGGGAGGGTGATGGTGACAGCGAAAACCACGTTTTGGGATTAGAAGGGCAACTCGACTGTTTGGGACCGACGATTCTGTAGGAAGGGGTGCCGCTGATCGCGCGGTAGGAATCTGCAGATATTGTTATATTTTAATATTCGGTTCTTAGAATATCACTGGTCTCTTCAGGATGTAAACTAAGAATATGAACTGTTTCTACTATTTGCTCCAAACATTCACTATACCATGGTGAACTATCTTTACTCTTGAGTGACTTAATTCCTTCTCTTTGTTTTGAAATGTTCTGTCCTTAAAGTCAGCTTGTTCTGAAGGTCCAAGCCTTCCTGTAGCGATATCCGGGATGACTGCTACAAGTATGTATGTTGGTGTCTTATACAATCGGTCCTAAGCAGATATTAGTAGAATGAATCAAGTAGACATATGCAATTATTCAGAAGGGATTAACCATGTGCTAAAAACAGAAATTTAATTAAATTATATTTCATAAATGTCCTCCTTCTGGCATCCTTTCCCCGCGCTCCGAATACATTCAAAGCTCAAACGGACTTTTTAAAAATTTGAAGACAGTGCCTTAACAACTATTTAAAGTTGGACGCTAGCGAACAAGCTGTCCTAAAAGCTTTTAGAAAGAACTTCAGATTTTAACGGAAGGGCTCCCCCTGCTGTCAAATGGTTTGTGGGCAACGCGTCTGAAATATCTTGAAACACCTGGAGTGGGCCCATTGCCAAGGTAGCAAGGTGAATTTTAAAGTATTTTTCACTGAGAACATCTCTTAATTCACTTTGTAGCCATTCTAATCATCACTAACAAAAAAGCGAAAGCGTTTAGTTGGGGATACTACCTTAAATGCCTTTCTTATATCTGTGGCAATACAAACCAGTTGATACTCTAAAACCAGTCTTGATTATATTAAAGCAAAAGATGGACTTGTTTTACAGTCATTATTCTCTGCATTAATAGATACCAACATAAGAAAAAATTATTTTAACTATTTAAATACTTTTTCCAATAATGTTAGTACTGTACGGTTGAATTCTCCAAATGGGTTGATTTGAATGCAGACTACTTACAGTGGTCTTACACCAGCCTTCCCTTCTCAGCTTGTTTCCCTTTGCCTTAATCAGTGTTTCTAGTTTTCCAGGCCAGGAATAAATGCACTTATAGCCACCACCTTCTTAGTAATCATCTAATTTTTCTTTTAAGTTTTTAAGATGTTACATTCCTTTTACTAATTCGTTTCATTGTCTTTCTTATTAATATGCCCAGATGAAGAAAATATTTTTTAAAGGTCTCAATTGACTGTGTAAGTTGAAAACTGCACATCTTGGTTGTCACTTCCATTGGTTTTCAGAGCCATTCATCTTGAGGAGGAAAGAACTACATTTAGAAGTTGGCTGCTGGTGCAGCTTTGAGTCACCAGGAGGTAAGAGGATAACTGGTAAACCACAAACAGAGATAAAGGAGGTGTGTCTTTACTGTTAATGCTAATGTGGGCATTTCAGCTGCATTTTTCACAACAAGCACTTTTCCATGCTTTATAGAAATGTACAGATAACGATCGCTAATTATTCTGTGATTCTCCATTCTCCCTCAGTTGCGGAGGCAGAAATAGAAATAAGGGTTGGCTATTAGGCAGGAAAATGTATTAAGAAAAGCTCTAATACTCTCCAGGACTGAGGAGAGACTCTATCCTTGTGTTAGCCTGGGGTAAACAGGCCACCACTGTTACAAAAGTGCCAGGTACTCCTGCTGCTTTATGAGTTGGGGCTTGCTGTGAGGTAAATTGTGTACCCCTAAATTCATATGTTGAAGCCCTAACCCTGAGTTCCTCAGAGTGTGACTGTATTTGAAGACAGTCTTTCTTTTTTTTTTTTTTGAGTTGGAGTCTCACTCTGTCGCCCAGACTGGAGTGCAGTGGCCGCTCCCGCCCACCGCAGCCTCAACCTGCTGGGCTCCGGCGATCCTTCCACCTCAGGCTTCCGAGTAGCCGAAATTACAGGCACGCGCTACCATGCCCGGCTGATTTTTTAATTTATTGTGGAGATGAGGTCTCACCAAGTTGCCCAAGCGGGTCTCGAACCCGCGGGCTCAGGCAATCCACTCACCTCGGCCTCCCAAAGCGCGGGATTACAGGCTGAGCCACCGAGCCCGGCTTTGAAGACAGTCTTTCAAGAGATAATTAAGATTAAATGAGGTCATTAGGATAGACTCCAATTTGATATGGCCTTATAAGAAGAGAGGCTTAGGACAGAGACATGTGCTTACACAGAGAGAAGCCATCTGCAACCCAAAGGGAGAGTCCTCTGGAGAAACTAAACCTGCTGACACCTTGATCTTGAACTTCTAGCCTCCTTAACGATGGGAAAAAATCAGTTTCTGTTTTTAAGCTATTGAGTGTTGTTTAAGCCACTGATACTTTGTTATGGCAGCCCTAGTACACTAATACAGCCCTCTTCCTTCTAAGTTAATAGTGTAGGAACCACATATTTTTTGTGGTCATAAAATCACCACACAAGCCAGTTTTTTGTTTGTTTGTTTTTGAGCTGGAGTCTCACTCCATCGCCCAGGCTGGAGTGCAGTGGCGTACTCGCAGCCACCCCAGCATCGACCTGCTGGGCTCCAGCGATCCTTCTGCCTCAGCCTTCCAAGTAGCCAGAACTACAGGTACTCACTATCATGCCCGGCTAAATTTTTGATTTATTGTAGAGATGAGGTCTCGCCAAGTTCCCTGGGCTGTTCTCGAACTTGTGGGCTCAGGCAATCCCCTCACCTTGGCCTCCCAAAGGAGCCAGTTCTAAAGATAGAAAATGGATCCTGGGATATTGGTGTCATCAGAATATATCTGATGATGTTTTTGCCTTTTTTCCCATTTATTTAGTAGTAATTATATATCTATCTACAGACATTTACGTTTATACTATGCATGCATGGTAGGTAGAAAATTTCAAGGCTTAGTGGATGATTGGTCATATGTCAAAAGGCTTAAGAATTGGCCCAGCTTCAATGTAATTAGGTCTGCAAGTACCTGAGGTTTTTGAGTGATAAGTATGTTAACTAATCTAC
Source organism: Cephalopachus bancanus (assembly GCA_027257055.1). NCBI lineage: Eukaryota > Metazoa > Chordata > Mammalia > Primates > Tarsiidae > Cephalopachus > Cephalopachus bancanus. Next base: position 5,620,382 of record JAPVLO010000009.1, on the reverse strand, counting down.
AGTAGAGTACACTGCTGACTTTTCATGTCCACCAACTGAGGGATAGCCTTTGTACTGTTACCAATGTCCTTGCTTTTCTTTCTGATAAGGAGATTATATTACTTATACTGAATATGGAGTATGTCTGTTCACTTTTGGTAAAAGCATGAAGTCCAAACTTGCTATATTTGGTCTTCTTTCTATATTGAGTTTTGTGTGTGTTTTCTAATGAGGAGCTCATAAAAGTCTGATTAGATTCAAAACTACTTTTGTTTTTATAAAGAAGAATTTACAAAATACAGTTGACTTTTTTTTTACAATTACTTCGTCAAAATTATGCTACCTCATTGAAGCACTTCTTCCTTTAAGTAATTCTGTTCTATAGATCAGATAGCCTGAAGAACATTATGAATAGAAGAATTACTATTTGATGAGATTTTAGCACACATCAGGACCATACCAAGATCTTTTGCCATCCTTACAGTAATATTATGAGGGAAGTACTATTCTCTCTAGTTTACAAATGAGGTAACTGATTCTTAGAGAGGCTATATAACTTGTTCAAAGTAAGTGCAGAGCTGGGCTTCAACTCCAAGTTATATTTTAGGTCTAACCCTCAGAGAATAGAGAATAATTTACAGATATATAAAATTGGAACCACAAGCCATAGGCCTAAAACTAACTACTTTATATGTTACCCTAGAGCAATACTTCTCAAACTATATATCAAAAAAATGTTAGTTCTATATGATATATATAATTGGCATGAAGAAAAAAGAAAGGTTCCATGATCAAATTCATTTTGGAAATAAAGAATTAAACCAATATTTTTTGACTGTTAAATTGTAAAACATTAGTGGGATCCATTTATACTTGTAGTCATTGCAGATTTATATAGTTATTATAACAATTTTCTAAGAGGTGGCAGAAAGAGATATCCTATGTAGGAGAATTAGGAAATTAGGAAATTTTGCACATGGTAACATTTGGGTTATAATTGGGGCTAGAGATAGGAATAATATGAAACTTCTAACACACCTGAATACTGTCCTATTTCACAATTGCCAGCATCATCACTTACTAGTGTTTTTCAGTTGATAGTTATTTGTACCAGGTAGACTTTGAAAATAGCTAATTAATTTTAGGGGTTTTCAGTGCCTTACACTATTACTTATATTCCTCAGAGATATGTTTAGAAAGCTGATAAGAGACTTGCTAATAAGACATTTTCAAATAAGGACATTGGAATAATAAAATATCAGATTTTTTTTCCTCCTGAATCAGAGTCTCACTCTGCTGCTCAGGGTGGAGTGCAGTGGCATGCTCATGGCCACCATAGCCTCAACCTGCTGGGCTCAGGTGATTCTTCTGCCTCAGCCTTCCAAGTAGCTGGAACTACAGACGTGCGCCACCATGCCCAGTTAATTTTTTTATTTACTGTGGAGATGAGGTCTCTGCAAGTTGCCCAGGCTGGTCTTGAACCTCTAGGCTCAGGCAATCCTCTTGCTACTCCCAAAGTGTGTAATCCTTTTGTAATCCCAAAGTGTGGATTACAGATGTGAGCGACTGCTCCCTGCTTAGATTATTTTTTAAATGAGCTAAGAATAGGCAGTTGGTTCAAGGAAAAATAGTTGAAACTTGCATGCATGCATACGTATAAATAGATTAATTTAAACATCTTTAGGAGAAAGTCTTTATTTTTGTCTCTTTATCCTTGTCAAATGCCTGGCTATAGTAGGCATTCATTCATTTATTCAGTGTTTACTGAGTTCTTTCTATGAACCAGGCATGATTCTGTTTCAGGCACTAGAGTTAAGAGTAAAAAAGAAGACTTTTTGTCTTCTTGGAGCTTATATTTTGCTGTATAGAGATAGACAGTAAAGTAAAAAAGAAAAGGGAGCAATGAAGCCATGAATTGGGTAATAGATATGAAAAAGTTGTAGAATCAGTAGATCAGAGTTCTTAGTGAGACCAAAGAATTTGTGAAATGGGTTATGAAGGTATGTACACAGGCAGGAGAAGAAAGACTTGAAATAACATTTTAGAAGGTGATGTAATTATTGGTAATAAAGTGAAGTTATGTCTTTAGGTGTAAGAGGATTAAACAGAAGATGATAAAAAGATTATTAGAGAGGAGGTCAAGAAACGGGAAGGTGTGATGCTGAATGGGACAGTGCATGAATGTTAATGGGTTTTGAAAATGGCGATCGAAGCAGAGTGAGGAAGGAGACAGTGTACTATGTGTTGCAGTCTTCCATGAAGGGCACAAAGCAGTTTAAGAAATCACGGGTGACTGCAGAAGGAGGGGCAGGTGCTTGTAAAGTTGGATGGAATAATTTCATTGAAGCTGGAGTTTTTGAGGGTGGAAAGGGAAGAAATGGTTTGGAAATGGCAATTTACAGGTAAGTTCAGTCAAAGGTAAAAGGAGGTGAGAAGACAGCCAGGGAAGTGTGTCCTCAGGAGCAGCCTGCTTTCAATTAGGCCAAGAATGGAAGGGAAGCATCTTTTTTTTTTTTTTGGAGTGAATGAATGTTGAATCTTCATTTAGACAGTTATTTTGAATAAATTTAAATTTAATCTTCATTTAGACAGTTATTTTGAATAAATTCAAATTAACCTTTGAAATTAATTTAAGTTTAAGTAAATTTAAGTTTAAGGCAATGTGTTCCTATTTCATTTGTTCATACTTTCATCTTTGTTTCAATATACTGTTAAGGATAAAAGTTGGAAATAGAAGAGAGATTTCTGAGTTTAAAGGTATGTGTTGCAATGACAATTACTGTTTTTTACTTTAGACACTTCAGCATTTTAAAATTTATTACAAGTAAATAATGCTTTTATAATAAAAGAGAAAGCAAAGTATGTGTCTTTACTATAAATATCTGAATATTGACTGGGTGTGACGGTTCATGCCTGTAATCCCAGCTCTTCGGGAGACTGAGGTGGGAGTACTACTTGAGCCTAGGAGTTTGAGACCAGTCTGGGCAACGTAGCGAGACCTTATCTCTACAAAAAAATTAAAAAATTAGATGGACATGATGGCACATGTCTGTAGCCCCAGCTACTTGAGAGACTAAGGTAGAAAGATCACCTGAGCCCAGGAGGTTGAGGCTGTGGTTAGCTGTGATCATGCCACTGCACTCCAGCCTGGGTGACCGAGTAAAACTCTGACTCAAAAAAAAAAAAAAATCTGAAAATCAAGCCACTGAAAAATGAAAATGCGTATCCTGAACTACTTCCCTTTTATTCCTGGACTAGGATAATTTCAGAAAAGGGAAGGAAGCAATACCTTTTTTTAGATTGTTCAGCCACCTCCATCTTCCTACCCAAAGAGGAGCTGGGATTAGATTTTCTCCCTACTACTGAGCAGTGGGCTCTAAAGACTTCCCATGTTATATCCAGTTCTAGTGGTTGTTGAGCCATATTAAGGCAGTGCATAGAAGGATTCTGGGGAAAAAACAGAGTTCTCTCTGTCTCCCATTTTCCAAGAAATGAACTCGCTCATGCATTATGCCAATTCACTCTACTAAATATTTGGGCAAACAATTCAACAATACTTTAGACTGAATAGTGCTTTCTTTTGGGTCATATCTTACCAACTATAGATAAAAACAGGTCTATTTAATAAAAATAAAAACAACAACAGTGAGCACTTACTCTGTTAAAATACTGTGCTAAGAGCTAACACCTCTGGAATTTCTTGTTTAATCCTTCTAACACCTCTTTAAGAAAGGTGCTATTTTAATCTAATTTACAGTTGAAGAAACCAAAACACAGAGGGAATTAGTAGCCTGAGATTGTGCAGCAGTAAAGTCCTGGAACCGAGATATGAACCCAAGACCTGTGCATGAGCTATTAGGCTATACTACCTCTCTATTCAGGTTATTCAGTAGAGATTGTCCTTTTGGCTGTTTTGGAGTTTGCACTGAAACTGGATACTTGTTCTGTTGAACTTTAGGGACTTCAGGATAAGAGAAACTTCAAATTCTCATAAAAGATCATCTCAAAGTCATTATATAGTGATGATAATAAATGATGGTACTTTATAGTATAGTGAGTACAATTAATGATGTTTTATGTAATTTGGATCTGGAAGTGTTAAGGATACTGTGACTCTTTTCAAAAAAGGAAAATTTAAAAACCTATTTTAAAAACCCCAGTGATTTTGAGTAACATATCTGTATCAGTCAGGGCCCTGATGGAAAAGGGATAGCACACGCAGCTGGAATTTTTTTTTTAATGATGTGTTTATTTTAAAAATTATTCACAGAGCTGTGGATAGATTAAGGGATTAAAGGACTCAACAAGGGATGTTGGGGCATACAGGGATTAGTAACAGTGGGAAGCCATTACCTTCACAGATCAGAAGGGCAGCAGAGGAAATGATGTTATTGGAGCTGGTGAGAGTGGTGACCTTGGAAGGGACCTCCAACAGGAGCTGTGGCTGTTGAAGGATCCAACCACTGTCAGAACAGTTAGCTGGGCGGGAACATAAATGTGAGAAATTAACACTCCCACCAGAAATCAGAGGGCAAGGGATTAGGGTGCAAGTGAGGCACTTCCTACAGCAGGGGTCCCCCTCTTAAGGCATAGGGCAGGATAAAGAATGGATTTGAGAAAAATAGCCTATTATCTATCCAGGCCAGGTAGAAGTGATAATTTAGAGCCAAACCAGTCTCCATTATTTAGTAGGACTAAGACTGCATCCAGTAAGTGGCAATGCCTTAGGGAACAACTGGGACACATAGTATATTATTTCAGTTTTGTATTACAATGACAACCACGTTAGTATATAAATCAATTTATAGGTTGACTGGGATCTCATTTCTTTCCTTTCTATCAAAAAAAGTTTTGTTTTCTAATGCTTCTTTTTAAACTTTGTATTTGGAAATAATTTTAGACTTGTGGAAAAGTTGCAAAAATAAGAGAATTCCTGTATATACCCTTTACCTGGCATCCCCTAATGCTAATAATTTATATCATCATAATACAGTTATCAAAACTAGGGTTCTACCATTGTCAAAAAATTAACTGTTAACTAAACTTATTTGTTTCACCAGTTTTTCTAATAAAGTCTTTTGTGTGTGTGGTTTCAATATCTAACACTGAATTTAGTTGTATCTCCTCAGTCTTCTCCAATCCATGACAATTTCTCAATCTTTCCTTGTCTTATTTTTATTATTATTATTTGTTATTTTAAAGATGTGGGATACAATGCTGGATTAGGTGTATAAGTGGACGTCGCACAGATAAAGTTTGGACCTCCCTTTGGTCCCCACTTTGCCTGGTTTGAGATCAGGTACCTTTTTTGAGGTTATGTGCCTCCCTTCTTGTCTTTAATGACCTTGACACCCCTGATGAATCAGATATTTTGTCAAAAACTGCTGAAGTTGGATTTGTCTGATGTTTTCATGAGAATTATTATATAAAACCATAATTCAAAAACTTAGGTTAACTTATTTTTCAAGTCTCTTTTCATTGGAGATGATTTGCATGTTTAGGAAGAATACCCTGGAAGTAAGGTATCTTTCTCTGTATATCATTTTAGGGGACCCATGATGTTGAATTTTTGGGGGGAGAGAATGAGGTCTTGCCATGCTGCCCAGGCTGGTCTTGAACTCCTGGCTACAAGTGATCTTCTCATCTCAGCCTCCCAATTAACTAGGATTACAGTCACGAGACACCATGCCGGCTATGTTGATGTCTTATTACTGGTGATTTTACTCTTGATCATTTGATTAAGGTATATGTCTTGCGTTTCTCCGAAATAATATTACTGTGTTTCTCTGTGTAGATAAATACCTTGAGGGAGATTGTTTTCTGATTCTTGATTGGTGATACTTTAAAACAGAGGTAAGGAAGGAAAAGAAACTTCCTGCCATGCAGCTATTTTACTTTAATATTTAAATGCACGCTATGAGACAGTAATGTCAGGTTATTACTCCTATTTTAAAGTTGAAGAAACTACTTTTTTTTTTAAGTTTATGTGACTTGGCCAAGGCTATAGAGCTAAGCCTTTGTTTTTTCATTTTGAAGGCTGTTGTATTTTCGAAAGACAAATATAGTCATATAATTCATAACAAAAGAATCTAAGTTTTAAATTTGTTTAATGCTAGAACATAAATTGATTATTTTGTTAGTTTTCAAATGCCTGCAGCGTGCTAGAATTTATACAGTCTTTAAAAGCAAGCAATAGTTCATTCCAAAGTACTAATTTAAAACCATGGCACATCTCCAAAACTCATTTAAGAAACCAAGTAGTTAATTAAACCTTCAATCATATTATTTGAATGTTTTTTAATAGGCATGCTGCGATTCAGGCAAAAATGATGGTGGAACATCCTTTGGAAATGTGTGTCATGATTTTGGGGACTGATCCAAAGGTCATTTACTACAGATAAATAATGGTAAAATGAAGAACTACAGTGATGACAGCAAGCTTTGAGCTATTTAGTATAAGAATTTGTCAGTTAAATCATTGTGAATACCTTCTGAATAGATGTTAAATTTGAGTGAACATAGAAAATGGCACATTATCTAAATTATACTTTTATTGGCATAGGTAATTGTGTAATATTGCCCAAATGACTAAGGATCAGAGGGCTAAACAGACACAAGCATTAGATATGTGAATACTCAATAATTACCTCTAATGAAGAGATATTTTAAAATAAGTTAACCTAAGTCTTTGAAATGTGATTTCATATAACAAAAATAAGAAAACTAAAGATGTAATAAGTCATATTCTTTTCAAAATATTTTTTAATCCCCCACCTTCCCACATCTGATTCCAGTTCCCCAGAGGCAAGCATTTTCACCTCTTTTTAGCTCTTATAGTATTTACTTCATAGCGTTTACTTGCTTGATCTTTAAACAAAGATATTTATTATTACCTACAGACTTCCTGTTATGGAAGGTGAGGACTTAGCCATGTACTCTCCCCCATTCCCCCTTCTCTGTCATGTTAATATGATTTTACCATAATTTTTGGTAAGATGATATTCAGTGTTTATAATAGTAAGAGTGTGTGGTGATTATTTGCAATTAAGCCACATAGGAGATAATGATTCCATTTCCTCCTTTCAACAACTTGCTTTCCTTGGAATTCATAATGCTTTTTGTTGTTACTTAGTTTTCTATCATTAACCCAAAAGTTCTGCTAGAAGTGCCACACACATAAGGTGATACAACTACTGTCTTCTCTTTCCTTTTCTCTCCACCTTCCCTCCTCTCCCTCCTTCACTCCTTTTGTTTGTCTCCTTCCTCCCTTCCTCCCTTCCTTTTAATACTCCTGATAATCTCTCTTCCTCCAGTCTGGACTGGTGCTGTCCCAGCCTGCTGTACTGTCCTCATCCTGGGATTTTCCTTCACTTTCATGCTGAATGTTCTGTTTACTTTCCCTAACTGTTCAGTTGGTTTGCTTGTATTTGCTGGACCACATCCTCTAGTATCTTTTTGGAAAAAGTAAGTGAAAATTACATCTTGAGGCCTCACAAGTTTAAAAATTTTCTTGGGTGTGCACGGTGGCTCAGCCTATAATCCCAGCACTTTGGGAGGCCAAGGCGAGAGGATTGCCTGAGCCCAGGGGTTCGAGACTAGCCTGGGCAACTTGGTGAGACCTCGTCTCTACAGTAAATCACAAAAACTAGCTGGGCATGGTGGCATGCATCTGTAGTTCCAGCTACTTGGAAGGCTGAGGCGGAAGGATCACTTAAGCCCAGCAAGTTGAGGCTGCGGTGTCCATGAACGTGCCACTGCACTCCAGCCTGGGCAACAAGAGTGAGACTCCAAATTAAAAAAAAAATTTTTTTCTTATTCTATCATTTGCATTTACTTGATAATTTGGTTAGTTATGAACTCTAGGTTGGAAATAATTTTTCCTCAGTATTTTGAAGGGTGTTTATTGTCTTCTAGCCTTAAAGCTGCTGTTGAAAAGACCAATGACATTCTGATTTCTGATGCTATATATTTGAACTGGATTGTTTTCTGTGCTGAAAACTTTAGAATATTCTCTTTATTCTAATGTTAGGAAATTTCAGAAATTATAGATTTTTCCATTTATTGTGCAGGTATTTGATGGGTCCTTTTAATGTGGAAGCATATATTCTTTAGGCCTAGGAAATGTTTTTCAATTATTTATTTTTTAACCTTTTAATTTAGCTTTCTCTTTCTGGTACCACTGTTAGTCATATACCTGTCAGTACCTGTAGGTCATTTTCCTTGGGTTGGTCAGTTTCCCAAAAAAGGAATTTTCTGGGAATTAAAAGTCAGGCCCCGAGTGTTTTGAGAGCCCAATATAGGAGAATGGCTATGAGATTTCATCATTCAATATGTGGACACTCAATCACCCATCAGCCAGAAGTGGAAGCCTTGAATTTGTAGTCTGTCTCTCTGGTTCAACTTCACCACAGAAAAATTCTCTCATTGCAAGAATAAGGGTAATCATTTGGCTGTCTTGGGCATAGGGGACATGAGGGTTACATGGCTTCCTACAGACTTTCAGCCAATTCTACTATTTTTGGCCACATCTATACCCCCATTTTCAGGGTTACTGTGAGCCTGAAATTTCTGAACTCTTCCAGGGTCCTAGGATCTCGCTTGTTGTTGGCATTCCCACACTAACCACTTTAGAGTTCCTCTTTCTCAGGCTTGTTAAATCAGTTACACCACTTGCTTTATATCCACTTGCTTTCTGTTGTTCAAAAATATCTGTGTGTCTCTCTCTGTTCCCATTTTTTTTCTTGTAGTTTTTGAACCATTTACTGTCATCTGAGTATGATTTAGAGGGAATACAGGTTAAGAACTACATTTACTCTATCTTTAATTATTATAAGGCTATTATGAGAGCCTGTAAGAAACCTTTTCAATGCATGAAATTAAGTAAATAATTTGGACAAGAATCTTTGTCTCCTGTTACCTGGGATTTTTCACTTGAATATGAATATATCTCCCACCATGGGCACCCAGAACTTCCACCCCTGCCCAGTAGTTGCAAGGAGACCCCTACTCTTGAAAATACAATATATCCAAATATGTGGAACACAGCTAAAGAAGTGCTGGGGAGAAATTTATAGCACTAAATGTCTACATTAGAAGAGCAAAAAAGTTATTAAAACAATGACCTAAGTTTCCATATCAAGAACCTGAAGAAAGAAGAGCAAAATAAACTCAAAACAACCAGAAAGAAAGAAATAATAAAGAGCACAAATCCATGAAATTGAAAACAGAAAGCAATAGAGAAAATCAATGAAGCAAAGAACTGATTCTTTGAAAAAGTCAATAAATTTGACAGCAAAACTAACAAAAAGAGAAGACACAAATTACTAATATCAGGAATAAAGCAGGGAATATCATTACAGACCCTGCAACTATCAAAAGGATAAGGGAATACTATGAACAAGTCTACACACATATATTTGGCAATTTAAAAAGAAATGAACCAATTCCTCAAAAAACACAAACCATCATAACTCACCCCAAATCAAATAGATAATTTGAATATCTCGAACATTTTCAAGAAAATTAGACTCATAATTTAAAAACTCCTGACAAAGAAATGTCCAGGCCCAAATGTTTTCAGTAGAGAATTCTATGAAATGTTTAAAGAACACCAATTCCACAAAATCTTTTCCCCCAAAAAATCAAAAAGCAGGGAATGCTTCCCAATTTATTTTATAAAACTAGTATTATCCTGATACCAAAACCAATGACACCATGCATACAGAAATCAAAACTACAAACAAAGATCCCTCATGAGCATAGATGCAAAGATACTTAACAAAATATTAGCTAATAGAATGCAGCAATATATAAAGAGAATTATACACCATGACCAGCTATGTTTATTCTAGGGGTGCTAGGCTTGTTCAATATTTAAAAATCAATCAGTGTAATCCATCACATTAACAGTCTAAAAAAGAAGTCACACACTATATCAATGATGTAGAAAAAAACATTTAACAAAATTCAGATAAAAACTCTCAAAAAAAATAGAGACAAACTTCCTCAGCTTATAAGGATCATGTGCAGAAAACCTGTAGCTAACATTATACTTACTAAGTAAAACACTAACTGCTTTCCTCTTAGAATGAGGAAAAAGATATGTCCAACCTCACCACTTTTATTCAACATAGTGCAATATGACATGAAAAGGAAATAAAAACTATCTAGATGTAAAGAAAGAAAGAAAATTGCCCCAATTTGTAGATGACATAATTACATATAAAATCCCAAGAAATCTATAAAAAGTCTCCTAGAACTAATAAGTGAGTTGATCAAAGTCAAAGGACACATAAATGTATAAAAATCCATTGTATTTCTGTATACTAACAATGAATTCATGGACACTGAACTTCAGAATATGATACCATTTTCAATAGCTAAAAAATATACTCAGGTATAAATCTAGTAAAACATATACAAGACTTTTATGCTAAAGACTACACAGCGCTGATGAAAACAATTGAAGAAAATACAAATAAATGGAGAGGCATACCATGATCATGGATTTAAAGACTCAACATAAAAAATATATCAGCAGCTGGTCTCGGTGGCTCAGCCTGTAATCCCGCACCTTTGGGAGGCTGAGGTGAGTGGATTGCCTGAGCCTGTGGGTTCAAGACCCACCTGGACAACTTGGCGAGACCTCATCTCTACAATAAATCACAAAATTAGCCGAGCGTCGTAGCACATGCCTATAGTTCCAGCTACTTGGAAGGCTGAAGCGAAAGGATCGCTGGAGCCCAGCAGGTCAAGGCTGCGGTGGCCGGGAGCGTGCCACTGCACTCCAGTCTGGGTGACAGAGTGAGACCCCAACTCAAATAAAAATAAAAATAAAAAAATATATAAACTATTTTCAAGTTAATATGCAGGTTTAACATTATTTCTATAAAATTCCTAGACAATTTCTTGTAAATATATACATGATTATTCCAAAAAGGCAATAAAATAAGAATAGCCACAACAATTTTGAGAAAGAATAAAGTGGAAAAAATTAGTCTACCTGATTTCAAGACTTATTTTATAGCTACAGTAATCAAGATTGTATGGTGTTGGTGGAGAGAGAGACAGATAGACCTAAGGAACAAAACAGAGAATCCAGAAACTGCTCACAAAAATATGCCCAACTGACTTTTGATAAAGATGCACAATCAGTTTAATAAAGGAAAAATAGCCTTTCCACAAATAGTGCTGGAGCATTTAGCCATTCACAGACATTTAAAATTTTTTTTATTTACCCTTGACCTAAGTCTCATACCTTATACAAAAATGAACTCAAAATAAAACATAAAGTTAAATTTAAAATGTAAAGCTATAACATTTTAGTACATGGGTACATTTAGTAAAAAAAATTATAGGAGAAAATCTTTGGGATTTAGAGCTAGGCAAAGAGGTTTTTTCTTTGTTTTGAGAGAAGGGGTCTTGCTATGTTGCACAGACTGCAGTGCAGTGGCTATTCACAGGCATGCAATCATAGCACACAACAACCCCGAACTCCTGGGCTCAAGCAGTCTTCCCACCTCAACTTCTTGAGTAGCTAGGCCTACAGTTGCTTGCCACTGTTCCCAGCTTAGGCAAAGAGTTCTTAGACTTGATACAAATAACATGATCCATAAAAGGAAAAATTGATAGCTTACATCAAAGTTTAAAATGTTTGCTCTGTACAAGACCCCATTAAGATGATGAAATGGTAAATTGCAAAGTGTGAGCAGTATTTGCAAAAGACATACTCAGAGACAGTCTAGTGTCTAGGATGTATAGTCTCAGATTTAAAAAAAATAAACCAATTAGAAAATGGGCAAAAGACTTGAAGAAACATTTCACCCAAGAGTATATATGGATGGCAAATGAGCACATGAAAAATTGTTCAATATTATTTGTCACTAGGGTAATGTAGATTAAAACCACAAATTAATATCACTATGTAATTATCAGAGTGGCTAAAATGAAAATAGGTAACACCAAGTGCTGAGGAAAAAGAGTAACTGGATCACTCATATATCGCTGGTGGGAATGTAAGATGGCATAGCGATTCTGGAAAACAGTATGGTAGTTTCTTAAAAAATAAACATGGAGCTGTCATATAATCCAGCCATTGCTTATGCTTAACTATTTCTTATGAACAAGACCAATGTTCACACAAATACATACACAAGAATGTTTAAGTAGTTTTATTTGTAATAGCTCAAAACTGGAAACAATTCACAGGTTGGTCTTCACAGGTAATCAGCTAAATGAACTGTGATACATCCATAGCATGGAATAATACTCAAAAATAAAAAGGAATAAACTGTTGATACGTGGAACATCCTGGATGAATCACCAGAAAATTATGTGAGTGACAAAAGGCAATTTCAAAGTAGGCATATGCAATTATTCAGAGGAGATTAAGCATGTGCTAAAAACAAATTTAATTAATGTATATTTCATAAATGTCCTGCATAATGTATGGATCCATTTATATAACATTATTCTTTTTTTTTTTTTTTGAGTTGGAGTCTCACTCTGTCGCTCAGGCTGGAGTGCAGTGGCACAACTCATGGCCACCCAGCATCTACCTGCTGGACTCTGGCGATCCTTCTGCCTCAGCCTTCCAAGTAGCCGGAACTACAGGCACATGCTGCCAGGCCTGGCTAATTTTTAAAATTTTTTTATTGTGGAGACTAGGTCTTGCCAAATTGCCTGGGCTGGTCTCGATCACTTGGACTCAGGTAATCCACTCATCTTGGCCTCCCAAAGTGCTGGGATACAGACTGAGCTGCTGAGTCCGACCAACATTCTTTTTTTAAAAAAAATTTTATTTTAAATAAGTGGGATATAATTCAGGGTTAGGTATACAAATGTTCATTATGCAGGTACCCTTGTTGATGAGGTGTGCCCCCCCTCCCCTGGCAGTTTTCCACTACTGCCAATCCCTTACGATAGTTATAACATTCTTGCAATGACAAAATTACAGTTGACCCTTGAACCACATAGATTTGAATCATGCAAATCACTTATATGTGAATTTTTAAAAATAAACATATTAGAAAAAATTTTGGAGATTTGTGACAGTTTGAAAAAATGGGTGAACTGTGTAGTCTAGAAATTTGGAAAAAATTGAGAAAAAGGTAGGTCATGAATGCATAAAATATAGATGGATACTAGTTTGTTTACGTGTTAATCAATGGTTTATGTTATTGGTAAGTCTTCCTGTCAAGTAGGCTATTAAGTTTTGAAGCATCAAAAGTCATATATGGATTTTCAACTGCACCCTAACCCTTACATGATAAAGGACCAACTTATAGGAACAGAGAAAAGATTAGTAATGGGTTGTAAAAGGGCAATATAAGGAATCCTTATCTGAATCCTCATTGCATCCATGTCAATGTCCTGGTTGTGATATAATGCTATAATTTTGTTAGATGTTACTAGTGGAGGAAACTGGTAAAGGGTACATGGGATCTCTCTGTATTATTTTTTTTTTTACAACTGAATGCAAATCTACAATTACCTCTAAATGAAAAGTATAATTTTAAAAAGTGAAGGTAACTTCTTCAGCCTTCAATCCTACCCTATCCCAGTATAACTACCAAAACTTTTTTGTTAGCTTTGTTCCAGATGGTGTGTCAGGACAAAAATCCATATTTTAGATAAGGATTCCTTGATTTTTTCTAGACCATGCTTTATACTTCATTCACTTTTTAATTTAATAATGCGTCACTCCAGACAACTTTCCATGTCAGCACACTTCTCTCTCTTTCTCTCTCTCTCCTTTTAAAACTAAAAAGTGGCCCATTGTAGGGATATAGAATTCCTTTTCACTAGCAATAGACTTTTATGTTTTTTATGGATTAAGTTGTGTCCTTTACAACAAGCTGTGTTGAAGCCATAATCACCAATTCCTCAGAACGTGACCTTATTTGGTCTTTCTTATTAACAAGACTGATGTTCACACAAACACACACACACAAGATCTGGTCTTCATATGGGCAATCAAGTTAAAATGAGATCATTAGAGTGGGCCCTAAAAAGGAGGAAATTTGGACACAGGGAAAAAGGCGCCTAGAAGGAAGGTAATGTGAAGATGGGTTTAGAGTGAGACTTTTATAAGCCAAAGAACACCGAAGATTGCCAGCAAGCACCAGAAGCTAGCAAGAGGCAAGGAAGGATTCCCCTACAGATTTCAGAGGGAGCATGCTTCTGTGGACATCTTGATTTTGGATGTCTAGCTTCCATAACTGTGAGGCCAGACATTTCTGTTGTTGTAAGCTACCCAGCCTGTGGTATTTTGTTATAGCAGCTCTGGGAAACAAATACAACAATGTTGCAAATTTTTGCAATTACAAACTGCTGCAGTGAACATTCTTACACATATAGCTTTATGCACTCATTTCTGTAGGATGGATGCAATTTATGAATCATAGTGTACGTGTGTAGTATACCTCCAAATTACCCATGTGGGCATTATCTTAATATGTTAAGTCAGGAGAAATTTTATCTTTTATGGAGATTAGGTTAGGGTTGCAGGTTCCATAGGAAGCCACTTCTCCATATAGCAGTTATTGAACTGCATAGACATTTTCATCTCAGTTCTGTGCAAATGGGGTGCTATTGCTTACCAGTTAATGTTGACATCTTAGAGGATAGCCATACCTTTGATCTACCCATCCTTTAGTTTCAATAGCAGAGACAGAAAACAGGACTTGAGAAGATGTCAGAGCTAGTCTTAGGCCAGTTTTAGGCCTAATCTCAATCAAAGAGTTTGTCTTCTCTACTTCTAGCCTGAACTTTCTATGCTCTTTTTCCTGGCCCTTCACAGATCTTTCCTCCTCACTCATTTCTTCTATATCCTCATAAACTTGTCAAACTTATTTTCTGAAAAGACTACAAATCCAAATATGTATTTTTTTCCCACAAAATTTGCTTTTTTTTTGAGTTGGTGTCTCATTCTGACCCAGACTGGAGTGCAGTGGCCGCTCCTGGCCACCGCAGACTCGACCCGCTGGGCTCCGGCGATCCTGCCGCCTCAGCCTTATAGAGTCTTGCTCTGTCACTCAGACTGGAATGTAGTAATACAATCATAGCTCACTGTGACTGTGACCTCCACTTCCTGGGAGCAAGCGACCCTTAGACCTCAGCCTTTGGAGCAGCCAGGACTACAGGCATGTGCCACCATGCCAGACTAATTTTTTAATTTTTGTAGAGATGAGATCTTGTTATGTTGCCCAGGCTGTCTTGAACCCCTGGCCTCAAGCGATCCTCCCACTTCAACCTCCCAAAGTGCTAAGAGTACAGATGGGATTTGGAACCTGGTCAAAATTTGCTTCAGAAGCCTGAATTTTAGGCATTAACGAGTAGACTAGGTGAGTGTTTGAACAAATGAAGGACCAATCCTGGTCCACTTAAAAATCAGACTGCAGAGACCCTTGTTCTGTACAGTCTGGTTAACATTTTAGCATGAGCCGGGCTCGGTGGCTCAGCCTGTAATCCCGTGCCTTTGGGAGGCTGGGGTGAGTGGATTGCCTGAGCCCGCGGGTTCGAGACCCGCCTGGGTAGCAAGACCTCATCTCTACAATAAAACAAAAAATCAGCCGGGCGTGGCAGCGCATGCTTGTAATTCCAGCTACTTGGAAGGCTGAGACGGAAGGATCGCCGGAGCCCAGCAGGTCGAGGCTGCGGTGGCCGGGAGCGGCCACTGCACTCCAGTCTGGGCGACAGAGTGAGACTCCAACTCAAACAACAACAAAAAAATTTTAGCATGGTATTTCCTACCTTCCTTCTATTTCTGAACTGTAGGCTGTGTACACACCATGAGTTAGGGTTGATTGCCCAATCTTCAGGCACCTGTGAACTCTCCCTTTCTTTGCCCAGCAGAAATGTCAGGAGAGAGGAAGGAGTTTCGACATGGAAAAATCAAATGGCCATGTGACTGAGCAACTCACCAACTTCTCGATCAATTAAGTCCTGTTGCCCTTTGCAAATGTAGTAGCCCACACATTTAGCCTTTGCTTGGAAAAAATTCTTAGAGTATAAGCTATGAAAAAATGTTGACGTCCAAACTCAGTTTCAAAAAAGGCCTCACAAGTGTTTTTCTCCCGGCCCACCCCTCTCTCCTAGGGGGTTGTTATCTGCTTTTCGTCCTTCTCCTGAGGTTTCTTCTTTTGCTGCTGACAACATAAACTGTGCATTTAGTAAAGGTTTGGTTGAACTTTGGAATAAAGCTACAGCACAGCTCTTTCCTCTTTGTTGTGCTTTTCCCCTCATTCCCATCATCTATTCCTTTAAAGTTTGGACATGGGATATTTTTAAACATTAGCCAAATATATCTTTTTTTTTTTTTTCAATCGGAGTCTCATTCCATCACCCAGGCTCATGGCCACTGCAACCTCGACCTACTGGGCTCAGGCGATCCTTCCACCTCAGCCTTCTGAGTAGCCGAGACTACAGGCGTGCGCCACCATGCCTGGCTAGTTTTTGACTTATTGTAAGAGATGAGGTCTCACCAAGTTGGCTAGGCTGGTCTCGAACCTGTGGGCCCAGTCAATCTCCTCTCCTCGGCCCCCAAAGTGCTGGGATTATAGGTGTGAGCCACCACACCCGGCCAGCCAAATATATCTTACAATCAAAATTAGTTTTTGAAAACAGCATTCTCATTTGTCTTTATTAAATAACTGACACACCTAAAAGTTCGAGGACTCTAGCCCGTCACTGTTCTGTTAAATATTATTAAGAAAAATACATAAGAAAAATGATTGTTGGATTGTTTTGAATGGGAGGGCAGCTGTGGTAGTTTTTTCCCTTCCCTCTTCCCCTGTACACACCTCAGGAAGGAAAACACAAAAACACCCTTTAGACTACTCTCTTGAGAAGAGCTCTTAAGCTCAGAATAACCCCAAACAAGCAAAACTTTTATGTTCAGCAGAGAGTGGGTGTGAAGGAGAAAAGAATGTTGAAAAGACACAGAACATTGGACTCTTCTTAGAAGGAAATTCTGTGCTTTTAGTGTCTCTGAAAGCTGTTTACCAAGGGAAAGGATGGTTGAAAATGTACCCGGTTATAGGGGTTGTTTGAATCTCTAAATTTGACTTCAGTTTCTAAGGTGAACAATCTGTGTAAATAAAACTAAAATTAACTCAGGTTTCTCTATGCAATATTTTTTCCTCCCTTTTTGCCTGTGGTTGGCACTCCAGTTTGGGTCAAACTTGCAAATAAAACACCAGGTGTGAAGACTGAATGGGCCTGATGTACCCTTAGGTTCATCAGCTCACAACACCTAAAATGGAAATTACTCTTCATTTGGGAAAACAAAATATACTTTTTGATATTTTTTCCTTTTTAAAAATAATATATTAATGCCGTGGAGCATTAGACTCTATTCTAATCTTGATAATCTCATATTATAAATATTCTACCGAGCTGCCTTATTATTATTTCAAATTCAATCTATCAAAAACCGGATTCATCAGTTCTCTTGCTCTGGTCCTTCACCAAATTTATTAATTTATTCATGGAAAAATTGAGTACTTTCTTTGTGCTGGGTACTGGGCTAGGTGCTAGGACCAGAGGTGAATAAAGTAGGTGTCATCCCAATCTCCATGTAGCTTACATTCCAACAGGTGGGATCAGATATTAAACAATAATACCTTAATTGAGATAAATACTACAAAGAAAATGCACAGGTGCTATCAGTGAGTTTAACTGAGGGACCTAATCTGGAGAGACAAGAAAATTTCACTGAAAAAGTAGTCTCTGAGGAAGTAGTATCTGATTGGAGTTCTATGGCATATGTCCAGGGGAACAGCCCATGGAAAGTACATGAACTGTGAGAAAAACATGCCATGTGAAAGAAGCTGGAAAAAATCTGGGGTGGCTGGAGCAGAGAATGAGGAGGATGCAAAATTTAGTTTGGTAAAGTAGGCATGGCTTAGAGCATGAAAACCTTTGAGCTGTCTGGGAGATTTTGAATTTTATTCAAAATTCAAAGAACAATAGAAAATCATTGAAAGATTTAAAGCAAGAGGATGATATACCATCAGATTTAAATTAGAAATAATACAATAAAATAACTCTGGCTTCTTTGAGGAGAATAGAAACAAACTCTGACAGAATTTTTGTTCATCTAGCCACTTTCCCTTTTCCCCAAAGCAGGTAGCAGGAACTCTCTGGTTGTGGAGAACCTCTACCACATGATTTGGGTGGTGTTGACTCTCCCTCACCACTCATCATAAAGATGGGCACATAACCCGGTTCTAACCAGTCAGAGCTCCCCGTTCTTCTGGCCTTAGTGTTTGGTGTAGGTTTGGGCACACAACCCAAGTTAGACTAAACAACACCCTTTCTAACTTCTGCTTTTACTCTCAGCTAAGAGGCAATCTCTGTCTTTCTGGAATTGCTAGCTGTAAGGACAAAGTCTGAACAGGAATAAAAAAGATCACCTGTCTTTTTCCATCATGTGGAGAGAATCATCTTAGAATAAAACCAACACAGAGGAAAGTACAACTAAGAGATGAAGTAAAAAATAGAATCCTGAATAAATTAGACAAATCCATAATCTGGTCATGACTAGTTCACTTCTTCTTGGTTATATGGATATAGTTTCCTTATCTTGAAAACATTAATATAGTTTGAATCGAATTTTTGTCATTTGTAATCAAATGATCCAGGTCAATAATGGGGTTAAGAATAGATGAAGAGAACAATTTGGTAGGCTATCACAGTGGTACAGCTGAGAGATGATGGCTTAGACTAGCGTGGTCATGATGGAGATGGTGAGAAGCCAACACCTCTGAAATCTATTTGGGAGATACAGCTGTCAGGACTGGATAATTGATTAGATTTGAGGGTGAAGGGAAATGAGAGTAAAGACATAAACAATTGCTAGTTTTCTTCCTTGCATGTCTAAGGATGCCATTCACTGAGATAAGAAACACCCAAGGAAAAGTGGTTGTGGGAGGTGTTGTGGGAATTCATTTTTGGTCATATTAAGTTTGAGATTCTTGAAAGACACATGTCTGTTAATGGCATTATTATTCTACTAGGTACTTAGACTTAACACCATTATCTTCCTTAAGTTACCTCTCAATATCATTTTTGTAAATCCAGGAAGACCTGGAGTTAAAAAAAAATCAACTTTATAGAATCACAATTTACAAAATGAAAAAAAAAATATATATATATTTGTACATGAAATGTGAGCATGCACATGCCTGTGTAACCCCCTACACAATCAATATAGAGAACATGTTCATCACCCAAGAAGTTCCTTTGTACTCCTTCCCTATCAGTCCCCTGCTTCTCCAATGCCTCATCCCAGGCAAACACCAATCTTCTTTTTATCGTAGATTAAATTTTTCCTTAGTTTTTCATATAGATGAAACTATACAGTATATACTCTTTATGGTCTGAATTCTTTTGTTCAGCATAATGTTTTTGAGATTCACCTATTTTATTGATGAATTATCCTGTTGTATGGATATACCATGATTTGTTAATTCACTAGTTTCTAGTGAATTTGTTTCTAGTTTTTGGCTTATAGGAATAAAGCTACAATGAATTTGTCACATGCAGGTCTTTGTGTGGTCATATGTTTTCATTTTTTCTTGAATAAGTTCCTAGGAATGGATTGCTGAGACATATGATAAAAATATGTTTGTTTAACTTTATTAAAAAACTGCCTGCCAAATTGTTTTCCAAAGTGGTTGTATCTCCAGAAATGTATGAGAGATCCAGTTGCTTCCACATCTTTGTCAACAATTGAAATTGTTGTTTTAAAAAATTTTTAGCCGTCCTAGTGTATACATAGTGATATCTCATTGTGATTTAATTTGCATTTTCCTGATAACCAATGAGGTTGAGCATTTTGTGAAGTGCTTATTTGCTGTTAGTTTGTATTATTTGGAGATATGTCTGTTCAAATCCTTTGTTCATTTTCACCTTTTATTTTAGTTGATACATAATAATCGTGTGTATTTATGGGATTTAGAGTGCTATTTCTATGCATATATTTTATGTATAATGATCAAATCAGAGTAATTAGTATATCTATCACTTTGAAGATTTATAATTTCTTTATGCTGTGAACAGCCAAAATTCTCTCGTTTTGAAAACACATACTAAGTTGTTTTTAGCTGCATTTGCCCTGATGTGCTGTAGAACACTATAACTACTCCTGTCAGCTAGCTGTAACTTTGTTAATCTATTTCTTCCTATTTTTCCTCTCTAATGACCACTTCCATCTCAATACTTGTAGCTCCCACATATGAGTGAGAACATGTGGTATTTATCTTTCTGGGCCTGATTTATTTCATGTGTCTTGTTAATTTTGTATCATTTTTTAAAATTTTGAAATAAGCATAGGCTCATAGTAAGTTACAAAAATAGTACAAAGAGTACCATGGACCCTTCACTTAATAGTTGTAGTACTTGCCGGGCTTGGTGGCTCAGCCTGTAATCCCGCGCCTTTGGGAGGCTGAAGTGAGTGGATTGCCTGAGCCCGCGGGTTCGAGATCCGCCTGGGCAGCGAGACCTCATCTCTACAATAAATCAAAAAATCAGCCGGGCATGGTAGCACATGCCTGTGATTCCGGCTACTGGGAAGGCTGAGGTGGAAGGATCGCCAGAGCCCAGCAGGTCGAGGCTGCGGTGGCCGGGAGCAGCCACTGCACTCCAGTCTGGGCGATGGAGTAAGACTCCAACTCAAAAAAAAAAAAGTTGTAGTACAGTATCAAAATCAGGAAATTTACATTGGTAGTACTATTAAGAAACTTTATTCAGTTTCACCTTTGATAAAATAATTCATTTTTTTTGGTATAAGGATAGTATGTGTGTATAGTTCTATGTAATTTTTTTTTTTTTGAGTTGGAGTCTCACTCTGTCACCCAGGCTGGAGGGCAGTAGCACACTCACAGCCACCGCAGCCTTGACCTGCTGGGCTCAGGTGATCCTTTCACCTCAACCTTCCAAGTAGCTGGAACTACAGGTGTGCACCACCATGCCCAGCTGATTTTTTTTTTTTTTTAATTGTAGAGACGAAGTCTCACCAAATTGCCCAGTCTGGTCTTGAACCCCTGGGTTCAGGCAATCCTTTCACCTTGGCCTCCTTACAGGCTTGAGCCACTGCGCCTGTCCTGTATAATTTTATCTTTCGTGTAGGTTTGTGAAACCACCACCACAATCAAGATACAGATCTATTCTATCATTGCAAAAGAGCTCCCATTGAATACTTTGTTTTTACATACTTCACTCTATCCTTTGTGTCCTCTGGCAACCATTAATCTACTCTCTGTCTCCATAGGTTTGTCATTTGAGATCATATATAAATAGAATCATACAGTATGTAACCTTTCGAGAATGGTTCTTTTACTCAGCATAGATCCCTTGAGATTCACTCAAGTTGTGTCTATGAATAGTTTGTTCATTTTTGTTGTGTGGTATTCTAAAGTACAATAGATGCACCACAGTTTTCACATTCATCCATTGAAATATATGTGGGTTGTTCCAGATTTTTGGCTGTTTTTGAAGCTGCTATGAACATCTTTGTAGAGGTTGTTGTGTGAACATGGGTTTTTATTTCTTTTAGATAAATGCCCAAGAGTATTGGATTATTTATCTTTTTATTATTGAGTTATAAGAGTTTTTAAAATGTATTCTGAATAAACTCCCCAATGAAATATATAATTTGAAAATATATATATATTTTTTTCAGTTAGAGTCTCACTCTGTCACCCAGACTGGAGTGCAGTGGCCGCTCCCGGCCACCGCAGCCTCGACCTGCTGGGCCCCGGCGATCCTTCCGCCTCAGCCTTCCAAGTAACTGGAACTACAGGCGCATATTACCACGCCCGGCTAATTTTTAAAAAAATTTATGGTAGAGATGAGAGCTCGCCAAGTTGCCCAGGCGGGTCTTGTACCCGCAGGCTCAGGCAATCCACTCACCTCAGCCTCCCAAAGAGCGAGATTACAGGCTAAGCCACCGAGCCCGGCTTCCAATGAACTTTTAAAATATAATACGAAGTAGAGCTTCAACTTCATTGTTTTTAATGTGGATATTTAGTTGTCCCAGATCATTTGTTGTGAAGACTATCTTTTCCCCATTGAATTGTCTTAGCTCAAATGTCTAAAATTAATTGGTCATAATGGGTTTAGATTATGTTCTCTCCTTCATTAAGATCGATGTATTTATTATAATCAGCAAAGACTTTAAAAATAATTTGAGTTTACAGTGCTATTTTAGATGCTGTCAAGCAGAGATAATATAATAGACATACCCTGGCGTGACTATTTCTCTGGAACTATTTCTTATCCATAGCCTTCAGAAATCAGAGACTTAGGAAGACTATGGAGTCATAATTTTACCAAGGGACTCTGTTTGATTAAATCAAGGATGGCCATCAAACTCAAGAGGAACCAGTTCACTGACTGTG
Source organism: Cephalopachus bancanus (assembly GCA_027257055.1). Taxonomy (NCBI): domain Eukaryota; kingdom Metazoa; phylum Chordata; class Mammalia; order Primates; family Tarsiidae; genus Cephalopachus; species Cephalopachus bancanus. The sequence goes on along the minus strand of JAPVLO010000009.1, from coordinate 5,598,000 downwards.
CTAAACAAATTCAATTCCCATCCTCAAGAATTTGTACAGCCGGGCTCGGTGGCTCAGCCTGTAATCCCGCGCTTTGGGAGGCTGAGGTGAGTGGATTGCCTGAGCCCACCACGGGTTCGAGACCAGACTGGGCAACTTGGTGAGACCTCATCTCTATAATAAACCAAAAAATTAGCCAGGTGTGGTTGCACACACCTGTAGTTCCAGCTACTTGGAAGGCTGAGGCGGAAGGATCGCTGGAACCCAGCAGGTCGAGGCTGCAGTGGCCGGGAGTATGCCACTGCACTCCACTCTGGGCGAAGAGTGAGACTCCAACTCAAAAAAAAGTATTTATACTAAAAGGCACATAAGTATAGTTGGACGATGTAGGGAACTGGAAATGAAAGGTCGTGCAAATCTGGAATTAGAATGATTCAAGACAAGACAGAGCCAGTTGCAGGCTTCTGTTGTGGACAAACATTACTAAAGAAATGGACAGAGGAAGTTAGTCTTCAGGAAGGAAAATGTAGTGGTGCAGAGATGAGAGTCAATTGAAGCCCAGAGAGGGAGACAAAGGAGGAGCATCAGAACTTGTTTTTCCAGCTCAAAGCCTCATGTGAAGGCTGCAATTAATTCCTTTTTAGTAGATGTATGCATTATTCAACAAACTTGAGATGTTTGATTCGGTGTTCAAAAAAAACATTTTTATTTTGAAATTATTTTAGATTTGCAGAAAAATTGTAAAGATAGTACAGAGAATTCCTGTATATCTCTCATTCAAATTTTCCCATTGTTAGCATGCTGCATTTTCATGGGAATTTTGTCAAAACTAAGACACCAACATCGTTACATCGCTATTAATAAAACTCCAGATCTTATTTGGATTTTACCAGTTTTTCCATTCATGCCTTTTTTCTCTTTTGAGATTCGATCTGGATTTTGCATTTAGTTGCCATATCTTTCTAGTCCTTTTTAGTCTATGACAATTTCAGACTTTCCTTATTCTTTACGACCCTGAGAGTATTTTCTAGAATATTCTCTGATCTAGGTTTATCTGATGTTTCTTTCATGATTATACTGAGTTTATGGATTTGGCATAAGAATAGCACAGAAACAAAGTGTCTTCCTTACCACATCATATCACATCACATCAATCATATCACACCAGGGGTACCTGATAGCCACATGATTTCACTGGTGATGTTAAACTTCCTCACTTGGATAAAGTAATGTTTGTCAGACTTCTCCACTGCAACGTTACGGTTTTTCTTTTTTCCTGCTCTGTTCTTTGGAAGTAAGTCACCAAGTCAAATCAATGTGTTAGGGTTCTCACAAGAAGCAGAACCAGTAGGGGACACACACACACACACACACACACACACACACACACACACACACGTACATATACATACTCATATATATCTATGTAAAGAGATTGATTATAAGTAATTGGCTTACATGTTTATGGAGGTTGATAAGTCCCAAGATTTGTGGGGCGAGTCAGCAAGCAAAATCCCCAAGAGAGCGTATGGTGTAGTTCCAGTCTGAAGGCTGGCAGGCTCAAGACCCCAGGGAAAGTCAGCATTTTATTTCAAGTCAGAAGGCAAGAAAAACCTGAAGTCCCAGTGCAAAGGCAGTTAGGCAGGAGGAATTCTTTCTTACTCAAGGGAGGGTCTGCCTTTTTGTTCCATCGAGGCCTTCAACTGATTGAATGAGGCCCACCCATGTTAAGGGAAACAATCTGCTTTACTCAGTCTACTGATTTAATTGTTAATCTCAACCAAAAACACCCCCCACAAACACCCAAAGTAATGTTTGAGCAAATCTCTGTGGCCCAAGTGACATAAATTTAACCATCACAGCCACCTTCAAGGTTGGGGGGTATTAAGTTCTACTTCCTGAAGGAGGATATCTAGAGATATTATTTGGAATTCTTCTACAAGAAAGATTTACCTCTTTTCCTCATCAGGTAGGTTTTTGTCCCTTTCACCCAACCAAATGGACCCTAAAATAGGAGACCTAAAAATGTTGAAGGTATACTTCAGTATAACTTTTATCTTAAACTTATGCAATACGTATATTTTCTATCCAGAGCCTTTCTTCATATCCTATAGAGTTTAATGTCTCTTCTACTGACTCTTGGTGAACCAAACTCCCACTATGGTATTTTGGTTCTCCCCAGCTCATCATTTATTTACTGAGCACTTACCATGTTCCAGGGATGATGCTCAGCCTTGAGAATATGGTGTTAAAAATAGTCCCTGCATTCAAAGAATTTACAATCCAGTGGGACAAGCAAAGACGTAGCTAGGGGATGTGAGTTGAGTCCTACTTTGCCACTTTCTCTGTCCTTAGGCAGCTTAGTTAAAAATTCTTTGAGCTTCAGCTTTCTCATTTGTCAAAAGAATATGATAGTTAATAATAATAATACCCAATTCATAGGGCTGTTATAATAAGTAAATAAAATAATGTTTGTGAGGAAAAAGGTAGCTTTTACATTGCTACACAAATGCTAATTATTGTTCTCTACAACTTATTGAGATAGAAAAGACTAGATATACTTATCTATAACTTTTATCGCTTCAAAACCAGAGTCTAAAATGGTAAGTTTTCTTGCACAAAATCCTGCAGGCCGTTACGTGGTGGGGCTTAGTTCAGAACACGGATCTTTGCATTCTGTTTTTTCTGCACTGCTGCATTGTAAGAATCACATACGCTCCTGTTTATAAGAGCAGCCTGTCTATTTTTTAAAATATTCCGGGACACATCTAAAAAGCCATAATATGAGATAAGAAAAAATAAAAGCTCTGTTTTGCATTTATCCTGACAGCTTGAGGAGAGCATATTTTTTTGGACATGTTTAGAAATGGATCATAGTTTTTTATTCTTATCCTCATTCTCCAGGCTTTCTTTGGGACACTTTGAGAGATTATTTGTGAGACTAAGGAAAGCATAATGTCATTTTATATTTCAAATCCTCAGGGTGTTAGATTTAATAATAAGTTTTGGGTCTTATTTCTCAGTCTGCCCTTTCATTGTGGCTATTATTTTTGATGTATAATATTCATAATTCATTTTGTTGGAGAAGAGATTTCATTTAATGTCAATAAATATGCATGAATGCTGGGAGGAACATATCTGAGCTATGAGTGCTGGCAAGAATTATAGGGCACAGTACAGTAAAATAGAATATGGGGATTATGTCATTGACCTCCTCTGTGTAAACCTCATGATTGAGAAGAAAATGAAGATCGTCTTCTGCTGAAATTCATCATAGAAACATTTTCAAAGTCATATTGGAAACACATGATAAAATTAAAAGGACACGGTTTGTTTTATTTGGAAAATCATATTCTCTTGAGGGAGATCTGGGTTAGCAGACTTCAGAATTTTGGCTCTGTTCAAGATTCCCTATCTCACTGGGTGGGTTGAAAAAATGATTTAAATCCACCATTCTTGTAAGTTAGAATAATGGTAATTAACACTGTACTCAACGCTTGAGTGTGATTCTATTAATGGCTGGTGTTTATGTATGATTATTATATGCCAGACCTTATGCACTTTACTAGTTCTAATTTTGCACACTACGGGAAGTATGTACCATTCTTGTCTCTATTTCATAGATGAGAAAACTGGTAGGAATTTTTCAGTGTATTCTAATCATCTGTTTGCATATTGGTCTTTTCCTTTGTGCCTGAATCTGTGAGCATAGGGATTGAAGTCTCATAACATCTGTCTCCCATGCTTAGCATAGACTCTGGTTCACAGCAGGTACTCAGTGAATTTGATCAAACCTGTGTTTTGGGAAGTCACTATGGGTAGATGAAAGTGTGAAAAGACAAAGTGAGGAAAGAGCTGAGACTATTTCAATTGTTTAGACAAAATCAAATAAGTTGTTTTTTGTTTTATTTTGTTTTGTTTTTTTGGGTTTTTTTGAGTAGGAGTCTCACTCTGTCACCCAGGCTGGAGTGCAGTGGTATGCTCACAGCCACCTCAGCCTCGACTTCCTGGGTTCAGGTGATCCTTCTGCCTCAGCCTTCTAAGTAGCTGGAACCATAGGTGAGCACCATCACACCAGGATACTTTTTTTATTTATTGTAGAGACAAGGTCTCTCCAAGTTGCCCGGGTTGGTCTCAAACCCCTGGACTCAGGCAATCCTCTTGCCTCCGCCTTCCAAAGTGCTGGGATTACAGACACGAGTCACCGCACCTGGCAGGAGTTGTATTTGGATGAAAAAGTAAAAAAAAAAAAAAAAAAAAAAAAGGTAAGGAGACATGAAAAGATAAATAATTAGAAAGAGATATAAGATTTTAACTAAAAGCAATAACGTAAGCTATGTTTAACAGAGCTACTTAGGGCTATGAGAACATGAATATTAATAAATTAAAGTAGTAGAGCTTTGAGTGGTGATTTGAAGAAGAAATATGGCTAACAGTATGCGGATGATATAAGCTGCATTATATCCTTGACATATGAGGGAGGATCCCCCAAAAACTTGGAATTACTTTTTGGAGGGCGGGCCCCTTGTAGTACAGGCGGCCCCTTGTAGTACAGGCGTCCCCTGGTAGGTAGGTGTTCCAGGAACCCATTGGAATCAGTTACCAACCAGCATTGTTATGAGAGGCTGTGTTAAGGAAGAAATGTCTTGAGTTGTGGCAAACAGGTGACTGGTTCTTCCACCGTGACAACACACCTGCCCACACTGCCACCGAGTATTCAGCAGTTTTTGACCCAAAACAGCACGACACCCATGCTCCACCCTCCATATTCACCAGATCTCACCAGAGTGACTTTTTTTGGTTTCCACAAATGAAAAACGTCCTCAAAGGGAAACGTTTTGCTGATGTGGAGGAGGTGAAGCCAAAAACAGCAGAAGCCCTACAAGGTATTAAAATGGACAAGTTCAAAAACTGCTTTAAGCAGTGGAAAAAGTGTCTTGATAGATGTGTTGTATCAAAACAAGAATACTTTGAAAGGGACTGAAGTTTAAACATGTAAGAGTAAATACACAATTTTTTATAAATAAAGTTTGGTTTTTTGTCCCCCATATCTTGTTTTCTTTTAAGTGTTTTCTAACTTTAGTTTTTAACTTTGGTCCTATGATCTATTTTGAGTTAACTTTTGTATAAAGAGCAAGGTTTAGGCTGAGATACTTTACAAAATCTTAATATTCAATTGTCTTGGAATCACTTGTTGAAAAGGCCACCCTTTCCCGTTGAATTGCCTTTCCACTTTTGTTCTGAATAAATAGGCCATATATGTGTGCATCAATTTTTGAAATTTTCAGTTATCTTCCACTTACCTATGTGTCTATCACTTTGCCAATATGATACTATTTGGGATATTGTAGCTCTATAATAAGTGTTAAATTGTGTACTGTGAATCCTCCCACTTTATTCTTTTTGAAAATTGTACTGACTATTCTAGCTTCTTTACTTTTCCATATACATTTTATTTTACTTTATTTTATTAATTTTTTTAGAGACAAAGTCTCGTTATGTTGCCTACTCTGGTCTCAAACTCCTGGGCTCAAGCAATCCTCCACCTCAGCTTCCCAAAGTGCTGAGGTTAAAGGCGTAAGCTACCACACTTGGCCCTCCATATGCATTTTAGAATCAGCTTGTCTTTGTCTACAAAAAATTTCACTAGAATTGCTTCAAATCTGTAGATAAATTCGAGGAGAAATAACATGTTTATTATACCAAGCTTTCCAAAACCTATGAACATAGTTTGTCTTTTCATTTATTTAGGTCTTCATTGATTTATTCATAAGCTTTTCCACTCTTATCATTTCTTTTCTGTCTGAAAAACTTTATTTGGCACTTTTTAAAACAGGTCTGCTGATGATATATTCTTTGACTTTCTTCATCTGAGAATATCTTTATTTTGCCAACATTCCTGAAGGATATTTTAACTGGATATATAATTGTGGGTTGAAAACTATTTTCTTTCAGTAACTTAAAATATTTTACTGCCACTGGTTCTCATGGTTTCTGATGAAAAATATAAAGTCATGTGAATCATCATTCCCTTATATATCTCAGATTATTTTTCTCTGGCTGTTTTCAGACTATTTTATTTTGTCATTAGTGTTCAGTAGTTTAATTATGGTATTATCTAGGTGTAGATTTCTTTGAATTTATTCTGAGCCTTTTTTATATATAAGTTGATGTCTTTTGTCAAATTTTGGGATTTTTAACAACCTGTTTGTTTCTTCAAGTGTCTTTCTGCATAACTCTCTTTCTTTTTTCCCTTTGGAACTCCAATGTTACATTTTTTGGTAGTGTCCCACGGGTGTTTTAAACTTTGTTCACCTTTCAAAAATATTTTTTGCCCTATTGTTTAGATTGGATACTTTTAAAATTTTATTTTTAATTTTGGTATGTTGTCTTTCTAGTAACCTACAGATTGGATAATTTTTATTGATCTATCTTCAAGTTCATTTCGTTGAGCCCATTCAATAATTTTTTAATTTAAAAGTTTTTGTATTTTTTTAATTCTAAAATTTTCTTGGCTTTTTTATATTTTCTATTTCTCTTCTGAGACTTTCTATTTTCCTATTTGCTTCACGAGTTTTCACACTTACTTATTAGGGAATGATTTTAATAGCTGTAAAGACTGCCTACTTTCAACTCTGTGCTTATGGCCATTGATTGTCTTTTTCCTTGAGCAATATCAAGATTTTCCTGGTTCTGTATATGCTGAATAATTATAGATTTGATGTTGGCCTTTTGAATACTATGTTATGAGTCTTGTTAAATCCTATGGGAACTTTTGTGTGCTTGTTTTAGCAGGAAATTGACAAGTTTGGAATTAAGTTGCAAGTTCTTACTCTACCTTCTGTTGCCTATGGTTCCAACATCAGTTCAATTTTCAAAGACTTTGCAATGCTACATGGATCCTTCCTGTGTGTGTGACACCCAGTGGCCAGTCTAGGACTGTTTTCAATGCCTTCTATATTCTGTTTAGGGTCAGATCCATGCATACACAGCTCAAAGATGAGCCCAGTAATTCATACATAATTTTATTGCACCACTTTCTTAAGCTTCCTTATTTCCATGATTTCCCCCAGGGAGATCTTTTCTGCTCCCAGGTACACTTTTTCTGGGATGCTGACTATATAGCCACTGCTTTAGTTTCTCTGTTCTGTTAAGTACTTTCCATGACTATATCTGCTACAGAGACCAAGTGGTGAGAGGACAGAGAAAAGAGTGACATGATTGATTGATTCATCTCACAGTCTCGAATCCATGACTCCTCTGGTAGAAAAAAAAAGAATTCTGAATTTTAAACATTTGCTCATCTATTGCTGTTTCTGTGCATGGTGGGATTGCCTGGGGACTAGAACAAGAGAGGGGGGAAAAAGTTCAGATTTCCCCCACTACCTCTGACGCATGGAAGACCTCCTCAGACAAGAAAGGACTTCTGTTATACTAAGTTTAGTCTGCACCTGGTATATACTTATGGATTTCAGGTTGTCTTTGAGTCCAGGCTGGGAAAAACCCTATTTAAAAAGGGAAACTGATCCCCCAATTCAGTGATTCTCAGAGATCTGTTAGCTTTCCCTAACATGCCTGCTACCATTTTTTCTGCCAAAGTCCTCAGATAATAGTTCATCTTAGCCATACATCTTAGCCAAAGTTTTCAGTTGCATTCAGTAGGAGAGACAGGGTGGGGTATGCTTTCTCCTCTTAAGTGGAACACAGAGAGTGCCTTTGCTCTTCAATGTATATTTCTTAAGATGAAAGACTTTCTCTTAGTAACCATACTACAATGAACAAAATAAAAACATTTACCATGTTAATAATATTATTGTATAACCCACAGTTTATTTGATCAATTATCCCAATAATTTCCTTTATAGTTATTATTTTCCCTAGTCAAGATCTAATCAAGGATCATGAATTGTACTTACTTGTCAGGTCCCTTTAGTCTGATACAGTTCCTTAATCTTTTTTTGTCTTTTACAACCTTGACATTTTAAAGAATACAGGTCTCTTCTTTTATAGAATATCCTTTATTTGTGTTTGTCTGATGTTTCCTAATAATTAGATTCAGGTCATGTGTTTTTGGCAGAAATAGCAGATGTGAGATATTGTGTTCTTCTTTGGGTAGCATATCAGGTGGTACATAATATCTATTTGTTCCACTAGTGGGGAATGTTATTTTTGATTACTCAGATAAGATATTGCTTCATAGATTTATCTACTATAAAGTAACTATTTTTATTTCTTAAGGGCTGGGGTTTGAATATGAGCTATGAAAAAATTACAGAATGCCATTCAGAAGAATTCTCTGTGATGATGAAATGTTCATTTCTGCACTGTCCAATATGGCAACCATTGCCACATGTGGCTGTTGAGCACTTGAAATAAGGCTGATGTCATAAAGAAGAACAAAATCATGAACTTCACAGCAACCTGGATGGACTTAGAGTCTATAATACTGAGTGATCTTTCACAGAAACAAAGAACTGAGTATCACACGTTCTCACTCATAAGCAGACCTTGAACAACTACCGTAATACTATAAGAAAAGGATTAGCAGTAGTGGGAAATTGCGGGGGGTGGGGTGAGGGTGGGAATGGGATTGGCAGTAGTGGGAATCTGCCTGGGGGGGGCACACATCATCAACAAGGGTACCTGCATAATGAACGTTTGTATACCTAACTCTGAATTGTACCCCACATCTTTAAAATACAAAAATTAAAAGTTAAAAAAAAAAAGAAGGCTGATGTGACCGAATTAATTTAAAGGGTATAATTTGAATTTGAAGACTTTCAGAGAACACCCTGTACTAACATTTCCCAAAGAATGTTTTTATATCCTGCTTTCCTGAAATGCTCTGAAAAAAAGGGCTCCAGAGTCAAATAAGTTAGAGATCATTCTCTATAACATACTTTGGGAAACACAGTCCTATATGCTGCCATCTTGGGATTTACACATCTTTGTTTTTTTCATTTGGCTTTGTGTGAGGAGTAGACAAATTTGTCAGCCAATTGCTCTGTGAGTCCCCAAACAGCTGCTTAATTAGTTTGTGTAAATGACTTACTGAACAGCAGAGTCAAACCTGGCAATGGGGGGATTTACACCTGGGCCAGCAACCTGATTGCAAAAGCGAAGGTATTTCTAGTATACTAGAAACGGTAGTGGAGAAATGGTGTTGAAATTCAGGTTCCTCGTGAGACTTTGTCTAATGTTGATACAGGCAAGAAGTCTTCAAAGACTCATTACTTGGTATATACATTATTTTTTAATCAATGCAAAACTAGGAATTGTTTAGCATTCACAGAATATGGTCATCTCAGTCTTTCTAAAAGAATGAATGGCCTTTATCAACTCACAGTATAGCTGAGGATGTGTTTCTTTCTATTTAAATAGAAGTATTCCTGGAACAGACTAGTAGCTAATAACTTACTCTAAGTCATTCAGAGCAAATATTCTCATACGAATACAATTTTCATAAGAGGATTGAAGTCCCTCTCAAAATCACACACATACTCAGTTACCAAGGGATTACAGGGTGGTTAGAAATTAGAAAGGAAGGAGGATTGGAGGGGAGAGAAAAGTGAACGATTTGCAAAGACAAAGAAACTTTAAGTCAGAGACTAGAGACAGCAATTGGCTGGTTTGAATTAGAAGAGAGTAGTGAGTTGTCTTCTTTCTTTCACTTCAGCTATAGTTCCTTTGGGATGCTCTATGCTGAGCCAGAGAAATTTTACTCCTGTAACTGTTACTGTTGTTTTGACTGGCTTACCCCAGCAGCTGAGAGCTGCAGTTGGAAGGATTCTCAAGAAAAGGGACTTTATCTGGTTGCTGAGCTCAGAATTTAGATAAAATCTTGAAAGTGGTAACGAGTTATTGTTGTCCGAAGTTCTAATTCTTGAAGGTAGTTGGATTTAAAAGCAGAAGACTTTTGGAGAATGATTTTATTCTCCACATTTTTTAAAGGTATCAGTGGAAGTTGTGACCCAGAAATGCCCCAATAAGACCTCACAGATGATGGTTTTCATGTATCATTTGGCATTTGTTCAGGAAAACCAAAGGGGGAAATTGAAATGCTTATGCTTTAAGATGTATGCTGCAATGCCTTGTAAAGATTCATTTTATTGCCAACTATAACATTCAGTTACCAGTTGGAAGTGTAAAAGTTCATATTTTCATGAAAATCTTACCAATGACTCTAACAGGCTTGTTTCATTTTTTCCATTCTTCAGTGCCTACTTAGTTTACCACTAGAGGGCATTGTTGGCAGTGATATCAAGAGAAAGCAAACTGGAGCATTTTGCCAAAATGTTTTTGAGATGTTTTTACATTTTCATTTTAGCCAGTAAGTTAAAATGTACATTTAAAAGCGACTTTACTTACTATTTGGTTCTTATATTTTTATGCACTCCAAATACTTAATTTCTAGACTTTTTTAGCGCATTAATTTAAAAAAAGATAAATCATTGTGAAATTTGGTTTCTGTTTTCTAACCAATGCTAAATCTAGAATCTGTCCAATTTTCCCCCCTGCAATGAGAGTCTTGAACACTCTCTTTGGAATGTTGTTGAACACTTGGAGACCCATTTTTCCCCCCAACAGTAAAACAATTCTATTTTCTAAATAGCACCTTTCCTGATATTGTCAGAGAGTCTCTAAGTAGCAAGTAACCTTTAGTTTACGTAGTTCCAGTATTTATAACAGATGGAATCTCTTCTATACACTGATGAAGGGTGTCTAAACCTAAAAATGATAGAGAAGCTTTTTCCATTTGGGGGCAACTGTATTATTTATTGGAAAGTTCTTCATGTGAAGGTAAAAGTTTGCCTCTTCAAAATTTATTGTATTAGACAAAATCTCTTAGTAGTAAATAACAGAAACTAAATCAGTTTTGCTTTTGAAAAAAAAAACCTGGGGAAGGATTGTTAGTCTCATGCACTGACTAAAAACCTGAGCTCCATCAGGGCTCAGTCTCTTGCCTCTACTTCTTGCTATGTAATTTCTTCCTTCCTTTCTCTCTGCTCATCAGTGTTTTCTGCCTCTCTTATCCCCGTGGCACAATATGCCATTTGAATGAATAAAAATGACAAAAGGGCTTTTGTTACCTAAGAGTCGGCCGGCCATTTCAGCCTTCTGTGAAGCTGACTACTTCTGGATAATACAGCATGTGATGTGATTAGTCATCCCCGTGGTCATGGACCCACTCCCACACTGTTCTCCCAGTGAAGTAGGCAACCTGGTGGGGTGCTTTGTTGTGTGGATGCTCAGGTCTGTAGATGGGGCACCCTGTAAGCTCTGATAGTGGTGCTGGCTAAGGTAGTGTGGGCAGAAAAGGCAAACATATACCTGGAATGGGTATCTGTTGTTGTGAGGATGAATGTTGTCAACTTGCTAAGTGATTAGTTGATTTCCTCGAGTAATATGCCTTAGTAAGCATTCAATGTTGGTCTCTGTTGAATGTTTAGAGGTAGCAGTAGCTAGATTGGTGTTGGTTAGTGGGGGTCCATGCTACTGAGCTCACAAATAGTCTCCATTTCTGCCACCATGTCCACTCTGTTTATGTATACATCATGCCTGCTCTGGGTGGCCAATGACAAATACTGGCTAATGTCAAAGGGCTGAATAATTTTGTCTGCTTGGTTGTTCAGTGCTTACTGCATGGTAGAGGCTTTCTGATGGGTATCCAAATATAAAACACAAGTCTTGACACTTTATACCTTCATTCATTTGTCCATCCACATGGCTTTTCCTCAGACTCCTTGTCTTCAAACCCCCCCTCTCTTTTTTTCAATTCCCTGACCAGACAACCAAGCCATTGGCCATTTCCTACACATTTATATTTATTTTTACCTCGAGTCACTTCTCCTTCTACCCAAAGTGGATGACTAGTTGTACTGCTCACAGCTCTATCATTAGGAAGATTACTTCCCCGCTGTCTTTCCCTGAATATGGTTGTTACTATCCCAGTAACACTACTGTCTGTTTTTTGGTTCGCATCTATGTTCTGAGCCAATCTATCATAAACCAAACTTGAACTTTTTCCTTTTCTTTCATCTGGTCATAGGGAGCCCCTTTTGTTCCACCTTCCCTTCTTCCTGCCCAAATATGTCATAGATGCAAGAGTGGGGGGCACCAGTACAATTGTGCTTGGTGACATAGTGTCTTGGTTCCCTCCTCATGAAGTTTACTCATGCCTTTTATCCCTGTTCTGGTTCAATCACATATATCACTACTGTCTTACAATGGCTTTATGGTTTAGTGGATTCTACAGAACCCAGTTGCATAGTAGGCATAACCAAATGGTCACTTGATGTCCTCTGGTCAATTGTTCCATCTCTTCTAGGACCCAAACACCAAAAACAAGAGCTGTTTTTCAAAGGGCACATAATTCCGTGCTGCTGATGGCATAACTTTGCTCCAAAATCTCAGGGGCCTGAGTTGTGATTCTTTCACTAGAGCTTGCCAAAAGTTCCTTATTGCATGTTTCCCCATCACATGACACTTTTAACATTATGGGGTCTGTTGGGTCATATGGATCAGGACTGATTGCATTGTGACCTGGTCCTGCCTTGACACTTTTGCCTGCTCAGGTCCCCACTCAAAACTGGAAGCTTTCCATGTCACCTGATATATAAGTTGTAGAAATATTACTAGGCATGAAACGCATTACCTCCAGAGCTCAAAGAAGCTCTCAAGGGTTGCCCTTTCTTTTTGTGGTAGGAGATGGAGATGAATGATATAGTAATTTGTCTTATACTTTGGAGAAGATAACTCTACATACCTCTACATACTACTGACCTGTTGGATTCCTAAAATTTCACTGAAATAGCAAGTCATGAATCTTTATATGTTTGTCTCTCACCTCTTGGAATGCATGTCTGAGATATATATTCTTTTTCCCTGGCTCCTGACACAGAGCTTCTAAAGCCCTGGAATTTCTTAAGTAATAGAGGTAATAGAATCATCTTTTGTTGTTCATAATAAATATCTTCCAACCATACTGAATTATGCTAACAGGGTGATTCTTGGTTGGCCCCTAGACAGCTTCAGAATGAGGGCTGGTTGCCAGAGGAACCAACCATGTAATTAGTGGGTTAGAGTTTTCAGCTCCACCTCTGAAACTCCATTGAGGAGAGAAAAGTTAGAAATTGAGTTTAATCACTGATAACCAACCATGGAAGCTCCATAATAATCTCTACACCATGGGATTTAGAGAGTTTCTGGGTTGGTGAACACATGGAGGTGATGATGCCATCTCCAGATATTAACATTGTCAACTGAGGTCTTGTGTCTAATAGTCCTTGAAATGTTTGTTATTGTCCTTTCCCCGGCATACAGTCACTGAGTACATGGTTGTATTTCCCTTTAAAGTAGGACCAGAGGAATCACTATAGTATGTATTTTCCATGGTGCTGTTGGGTCCTTCCTTCTAGGAGCCTGGACACGTTTTTAATCAATGGGTCTAGATATGAAAGTTTGACTCAGTTCTGGGAACTGAGCAAGGAATTGTGACTTTTACTGTGGTGACTGCCCACATATTCCTGCTCCTCTATTCTTGCTATTTTTTAAAAAATCATATATATTTAGCAGCACCCTTGGTGGCTGCTGATCTGTTTTTCCCCAAGGGACACTGTATGCTATTAACCATCTTCATAAGTCCTTGTTCATCAAGCCCTCTTGACTGTGCCTGTGACCTTGCTGGTCCTTATATTTATTGTGACCTTCTGACTTCTGGTAGTTAAGTATAACCACCTGGCCTCTATTACCTCAGAACGTCATCATCTCCATGGATATTAATGCACCACTCTTTGTGACTGCTCTTCTACTGTCATTCTTAGCTTACGGAGAAGAGCCGTCTCTGAACTTAGTGATTCTAATGCTCCTCATCCCACTACATGCCTGATGCCTTTGAATGTTGTATCCTCTGAGCCCTCTCATGGCAATCCTCTGGTGGGTCTCCTGGGCTTACAAATTAATCCATTCCAGCATGCTGACCTCCCTCAGTCACTTTATTCCTTCATCTTCCATCTGCCATGGCATCTTGGGCCTTCCTACTTTGCTGAGAGTTAGACAACTAGTTTTCCAGGCTTCTGAGAACTATCCCAGTAGCAAATCTGATCTGTCCCCTGGGGTCCTTACCAAGATAATAAACTTGAGTTCTGAGAGCATGATCCAAGGTTGATAAACTCTGGTTTATTCGGCCTTACATCTCAGTTTCTTTGATCAGGTACCCTCAAAACCTTCTCCCAGTGGTACCCCACTGGCTTCTGCCAGTACTTGCTGTATAGTTCTTGCAATTCTTTAGGCATGTATTTTTTTCCTTCCCTATCAGATCCAGCACATTCTTAGCTAGGTTATGCTTGGATTTATGCCTGGCAGCTGGAAAGTATGTACTACATGTTGTACAAGCAGCTTTGTCTCATATTAATATAACTACAAAGCTTTCCTGTAGATCAGGGGTACTCAAACTTTTAAAACAGGGGGCCAGTTCACTGTCCCTCAGACCGATGGAGGGGCGGACTATAGTTAAAAAAAAAAACTATGAACAAATTCCTTTTTTTTTTTAAACTACAGTCCGCCCCTCCAACGGTCTGACGGACAGTGAACTGGCCCCCTGTTTTAAAAGTTTGAGGACCTCTGCTGTAGATAGTGTGTGCATGTTACAGCTTTCTCCATCCTTTTACATTGTTTTACTTTTTCACTTTCTTCCAGCATTGAGGTATAAGTTATAAATAAAAATGTATATATTTATAGTGTATAATGTGATATCTTGATATATATGATACATTGTGAAATAATTATTACAATCAAACTAATTAACATATTCATTAGCTCACATAGTTTTTCTGTGTGTGTTGAAAACATTTAAGGTCCACTCTCTTAGCAATTTTCGTTTTTTTTGAGTTGGAGTCTCACTCTGTCGCCCAGACTGAGTGAGAGTCTCCCGGCCATCACAGCCTCTACCTGCTAGGCTCTGGCGATCCTTCCGCCTCAGCCTTCCAGGCATGCGCTACCACGCCTGGCTAATTTTTGATTTATTGTAGAGATGAGGTCTCGCCAAGTTGCCCAGGTGGGTCTCGAACCCTTGGGCTCAGGCAATCCACTTACCTCAGCCTCCCAAAGGCGCGGGATTACAGGCTGAGCCACCGAGCCCGGCTAGCAATTTTCATATGTTTTGATTGACTGTAGTCCCATTGCTGTACAGTAGACCTCCAGAACTTATTAATTCCATCCTTTTACTTTCAACTTATCTGTGTCCTCAAATTTCAAGTTTGTCTCTCAAAATTAGCATGCACAGATGTGCCTTGATGGTGTTACATCCTGATAAACCAATGATGAATTGAAAATATCTAAGTGAAAAGTACATATTGCACTTGCAATATTTTCAACTGAGAATGGATTTATCTGAATGTAAACCCATGGTAAATCGAGGCGCCTATAGACTGCATAGCACTATGACCCATCATGAAGTCAAAAAACCCTGAGTCAAAGCATAGTAAGTCAGGGACTGTCTATAGTTGGGTTTTGTTTTTCTAAAATCCAGTCTTATCCTATCTGACTTTCTAATTGAAGTGTTCAGTCTGTTTGCATTTAATGTAATTACTGATATGGTGGCTTTAAGTGTACAAACTTTTATTTTTTTATTACTTTCGTTTGTCTCTCCTGCTGGCTTTTTAGTTTCTTCTTTTTGTATTTACTTTAGTGGTTAGTTTAGCACAGACATGCTCGAACTTTAGTTTGCATTAGAAGTCTGGAGGCCTTTTAAAAACAGAGATTACTGGGGTCAACCCCCAGAGTTTCTGATTTAGTAGATTTGAGATAGAAACTAAGACTCTGCATTTTTTATAAGTTTTTAGGTAATGTTGATGCTGTTGATCTTGAAAAAGATACCTGCATACGTATGTTTATTGCAACATTATTCACAATAGCAAAAACATGGAACCAACTGTGCTGCTCATTGAAAGAGGACTGGATTTTAAAAATTGGTACATATACACGATGAAATATTACACAGTCATAAAGAAGGACAAAATTATGAACTCCGCAGCAACTTGAATGGGCTTAGAGTCTATAATACTGAGTGGTCTATCATAGAAATAAAGGACTGAGTACCACATGTTCTCACTCATAAGTGGACCTTGAACAATTATCATAATACTGTAAGAAGGGAATTGGCAGTTGTGGGAAACTGCCGGGGGGAGGTGCACAACTCATCAACAAGAGTACCTGCATAAGGAACATTTGTATACCTAACCATCCCTGAATTGTACCCCACATCTTTAAAATTAAAAATTGAAATAAATATTTACTAAAGCAAGTGAAAAAAAGAAAATCACTGCTCTACAATTATAACATGCATCTTTAACTTATTACAGTCCTTAGCACTTTACTACTTCATGAGCAATGAAAAAAGCTTAGCTTGCTAAACTTCTCCTTGTTTATAATTGTTCTCTTAGCTATTATTGTTATATATCTTATTTCTGCATATATTCTAATCTGCAACATGTTATTCTTTTTTGTTGTTTTATTTTAAATAAAGTCAGTAGTCTACTAAAATTTTAAGAAATGAGTAGTATTTTATATTTGCCCTTATATTTATTGTTCCTGGACCTTTTCATTCTTTTTAAAATTTCACATTTTCATTTGAGGTCATTTCTCCTTAACCCAAAGAATGTAGAGCAGATCTGCTGACTATAAATTCCCTCAGTTTTGGTCCATTTGAAAATGTCTTTATTTCACGTTTGCTGAAAAAATTTTCATTAGCTAAAGAATTCTAGGTTGGCAATTGTCTTTTATCTTTTTTCCCAGCACTTTAAAGATGTCATTTAATTGTTCTTTGACTTCTACCATTTTTATAATTATTTCCTTGAATATTATATCTTTTTTCTCTGTCTAAATTTTTTCTTTTATTTTTAGCCTTAAGCAGATAACTGTGATGTTCTTAAGAACTTTTTTCTTTGTGTGTATCTTATTTGGGGTTCACTGAGCTTCTTAAATACATGAATAATGCATTTGCTTTCATCAGTTTTGGAATATTCAGACATAATGTTTTCAAATGTGGCTTCCTCCCCCCCCCCTTGTTTTCTCTTCTTTTTTTCTAGGACCTAATTACACATATATGAAGAGGGACTCCTCCCCCCAAAAAACGAAATTATTTTTTGGAGGGTGGGTCTCTTGAAGAACAGGCTTCCCCCGTGAGGTTAGTGCTTTAGGAACCCATCCGCAACAGTGTACCAGCTAGCTGTTATGAGAGGCAGTGTTCGGCATTCGTGGTTTTTTGTTTGTTTGTTTGTTGGAGATTTTTTTTTATTATTATTATTTTTTGAGTTGGAGTCTCACTCTGTCGCTCAGACTGGAGTGCAGTGGCCGCTCCCGGCCACCGCAGCCATGACCTGCTGGGCTCCGGCGATCCTTCCACCTCAGCCTTCCCAGTAGCTGGAACTACAGGCGCGCGCTACCACGCCCGGCTGATTTTTTGATTTATTGTAGAGATGAGGTCTCGCTGCCCAGGCGGGTCTCGAACCCTCGGGCTCAGGCAATCCACTCACCTCAGCCTCCCAAAGGTGCGGGATTACAGGCTGAGCCACCGAGCCGGCTTTTTGTTGGAGATTTTGTCAATGCTTTTGTCTATTTCATGATGGGTGGTTTATGAGAGCCCTGCCCATACAGCGATGAGTGTTCAGCGGTTTTTGACCAAAAATGGCATGGCCCCCATGCCTCATTCTCCTTATTCACCTGCTCTTGCCCTAGTGACTTCTTTTGTTGTTTCTCCAGATGAAAAAAGTCTTCAGGGAAATGTCTTGCAGATGTGGAAGAGGTGAAACAAAAAAGTGGCAGAGACACTAAAAAGCATTAAAATTGACGAGTTCAAAAACTTTTTTGAGCAATGGAAAAGAGTCTCAATAGCTGATTGCATCAAATGGGAGTACTTTGAAGGTGACTGAAGTTTAAACATGTAAAAACAAATACACAATTTTTAATAAATCTGGTTTTTTGCCCCCCTCTTGTATGAGACCATTTGACAGTGTCTTTTCCTTTTCTTTCTTTTTATAAAATTCCCTTTTCTCTCTGTGTTTTAGTTTGAATAATTTATTTTGAGCCACCTTTGAATTCACTGACTCATTCCATAATATCTTAATTTCATATACTTTATAGTTCTAGAAAGTTAATTTAGTTCTTTTTAGAGGTTCTGTTTTTCTGCTTAAATTCTTCATATTTTCATCAATTTTGTCCATCTTTTCATCTATTTTGTTTAACATATCTATAGCAGTTATTTTAATATGTGTGTGGATATCAATCTCTGGGTCGTCTATAGATCTGCTTCTATTTTTTTATTATAAGTTACATTTAGTGCTTCTTTGCATACATTATTATCATTTAAAAAATTTTACTCTGAGAATTGTGTAAAAAGATCTGTAGATACTGAAATAGATAGTAGGGCAAACTTTTCCCTCTACTAGGGAGTAAGGTTGGCTTGAGGGCTAATCACTTCAGTCCATCAGGAATTGAGTTGGGAGGGGGATGGGTTACAGTCTTAGGTTGCTGCAGTTCCCAATATATAGGTTTCTAATATATTGAGAATGAGATATGTCCTGTGTTTATTACAACTGTTCCCACCATTTGACTTTGAGATCTACAGAGGGTGCCATAAAAAGATGTATACACATTTCAAGAAAGGAAAAAACTGTATTAAAATTGTAATACTGTCCTGCCAGCCTCATGGTGACGCTAGCATTCATTTGATTAATGCCATCTTTTGAGCGAACGTCACACTTCACACTGCTACAGTAATTCAATTCAACTTCAAAAGTAATACACAGATTATATCAGAATTACAGGCATGCGCTACCACGCCCAGCTGATTTTTTTATTTATTGTAGAGATGAGGTCTCGCTGCCCAGGCCGGTCTCGAACCCGCGGGCTCAGGCAATCCACTCACCTCAGCCTCCCAAAGGCGCGGGATTACAGGCTGAGCCACCGAGCCCGGCTACGTTTTTATTTTAAATGTATATTATTTTAGAAGTATTTTTAGAAGTATTTTAGAAGTATTTTTAGAAGTATTTTAGAAGTATTTTGCACCAAAACAACAAGGAAACTCAACAATTGAGAAATTTATAACTGTTCATGCAGAGATCGTAAAAACAGAAGTATTTTCTCCATAGGGTAGATACATTGTTTATTGCTGCCTTGTATTGATGTTTTTTTAGCCTGGATTTGATTGTCAAAGTTAAAATAAAAACCGTAAAATATTTTGCAGGAAATGTGTTAGAATATATTCATTTGGTTCAGACTCAGGACACAAAGTTTCATATGAATTAACAATCAAATTGGCCTCCACTGAATCTTCTGGAATTTCTACCAAATTCCAAAGTAAATGGAGATCCATACTCTTCTTTGAGATGGAAGAAGTGTTTTGTGTCATTTGAAAGCATCATGGCTATGATGTACTGCATGGTAAAGTTCAGGGTATTGAACACAGATGTACCAAGCAGTTACTATGTCCCGAAATGTGGTGATATGCTTCCTGATCCCAAATACCAAATGTGTGCTGAAAAACGTGTGATCAAGAAACCTCACTACATTTATCTCCCCATTGTGACATCAATAAATGCTAATGAGTGGTTCTTGTTATAGAGAATACAGAAACATAACCTTTACCTCAGAAAAATGTAGTGACCCTCACATGCCCATAATCTTGGTTTAATCAATGCTCAAATCTTGGTCAATCTTGTTTCATCTATGCCTCTTCCCATTTCCCATCATCCCTAACCCTCCACCCCAGCTGGACTCAGGATGATTCTCTAAAAATGTGTTGTTGCTTACACACTTCTTTTTTGTTTAACACATCTTTTATTTTGGAAGGATTTGAGGTTCACAGAAAAATTTTAGAGATAGTCTACAGAGTTTCCATATACCCCATACTCAGCCCCATTAACATTTTATATTAGTATGATACATCTGCCACAATTAATGAAGCGACATTGATACTTCACTATAAAGTAGAGTCTATAATTTAATCAGATTGCCTTAGTTTTTTTTTTAAAGCCTAATGTCCATTTTCTATTCCAGGATCTTATCAATGGATACCATGTTATATTTAGTTGTCATGTATCCTTAGACTCCTTTTGGCTGTGTGTTTTTCAGACTTTCCCTGTTTTGGGTAATCTTGACAGTTTGGAGGACTACTGGTCAGGTATTTTTGTGGAATATCCCTTAATTGGAAGTATTCTGATGTTTTTCTCATGTTTAGACTTGAGAATGAAGATGACAGAGGTAAAGTGCCATTCTCCTCACATCATATCAATGGTGTAGACTGTCAGCATGACACAGCTCTGTTGCGTTAAACTTGATCTCTTGTCAAGTTACTTCACAAAGTTATTCTTTCCCACTGATTTTTACACTATACTTTTTGGAAGGAAATTATTATGTGCATCTATTCTGGTTCAGGCATAGGGAGTACAGAAATGAGTAAGCTATGTTTTCTCTGAGAGTGTTTTACAAACAGTGGAAGAGGAAGGTGGAACTGGAGATGGTAATACTTATCTACATAAATTTTTACAATACGGTCTGGATGCAATGACACATGTTTTTTTAAAGAATAAAGTGGGGGAAATGAGTAATGATTTAGTGAAAGACAACAAACACTCTAGTTTTATTTTGTTTTTTAAGCCAGAAAAAGATATTATACAGGAAATGAAGAGTTCAGAAAAACCATTGCAAGTTAGAGGAAGGGCTATCAATCTTCAAAATCTGTTTCCTATTATTCCTTGAACCATCACAAAGTAAAAATAGTTAGGATCTGAGGTTCCAGAAAATGAAGAAACTTTGTCTACATGTTCAGCTCAGTGCCATGTGGAAGGTGATGTATGGAAGAAGGCACAATCTGATGTATTCAGTTTACAAGTGCCAAGAGAAGCTAATAATTGATTACTCACTGTCTACATGAAAAATTGGAATTAAGTTTGGTAAGCTAGGCCAGGCTCAGTGACTCAGCCTGTAATCCCAGCTCTTTGGGAGGCCGAGGCTAGTGGATTGCCTGAGCCTGTGGATTCAAGACCAGCATGGGTAATTTGGTGAGACCTCGTCTCTACAATAAAAAAAAATCAAAAAATTGGCTGGGTGTGGTAGCGTGTGTCTGTAGTTCCGGCTACTTAGAAGGCTGAAGTGGAAAGATCGCTAGAGCCCAGCAGGTCAACGCTGGGACGGCCCTGAGGGTGCCACTGCACTTCAGACTGGGTGTCAGAGTGAGACTCCAACTAAAAAAAAAAAAAAAATTGATAAGCTGAGCATGATGGCTTATAAGAGAGTGACATTTAGTCTTATTGTGGTGCTCTCATGGTGTAACTTAAATTTGGGAGCTGGGTGGGAAACATTGAGTGATGATGTCCTTTAACTTTCCAGGAAGATTAAGTTATTTTCCTGATGTGCTACAGCTGATAATAAGATTGAAGACACAGTCTCTGTCTCTGAACTACAGATTTGGTGTTCTTTCCACCAAACCCTGATGCCATTCTGCATTTTTGTGCCCTTCAGCATTGAGCCAGCAGACACAATAACCTTATTTATTTGGCAGTCTGGAAAGAGACAGGATTTGTCTATTTAAGAAAGAGGAAGCTTATTTAATTAGTGACCCACTCTGCTTCATAGAGAGAAGAGGTGGTCTATATCCTCCAGTAAGAAGAAAGTTACTCTGTGGTCAATGGTCCTTGGATTACTCCTTGCTGGACTCAGTTGCACAAGATGAAAGACCAGTGGAGAACCTGATTTTTTTTTTAACTCCAGTAAAGAAAAAGAACCACATGTCTAACCTTTACAAAATATGGGTATTCCAGATACTGCCTTAGCACTCTGTGCTATTTCAACCCCTATTGATGCCAATCCCTGGTTTCCTGACCACTGGGCAGCTGCAGGAACTTCCTGTTTTTCTGGTCTAAAAACTGAAAACTAGTGTCCTCCATTTCCCAGTAACTCTTGCTCCCAACTCATGCAATGGTTTTGAATGCATCTAATTCTATGTACAAATTCTTTTCTATTTGAAATAAATAAAGGAGTTTCTACTTTTCTGATTGAACTCTCTTCAAAATGTTGTAAAGAGTGTCTATGTCTTAAATATAAATGGTGGGACCAATTTATATCTCTGAATGGTAAAGAAAATGGGACACACAAAAGTAAGTTATTGAGCAGAAAAAAAGAGTCATTTTTTTTTCTTTTTTGAGTCAGTCTCACTCTATCTACCAGACTGGAATGCAGTGGCATGATCATGCTTACCACAGCCTGGAACTCTCTGGACTCAGGCAATCCTTCTGTCTCAGTCCCTCAAGTAGGTGGGGCTATAAGTGTACACCACCACACTCAGCTAATTTTTTTATTTTTTGTGGAGATGAGGTCTCACCATGTTGTCCAGCCTTGTCTTGAATTCCCGGGCTAAAGCAATTCTCCCGCCTCAGCTTCCCAAACTTCTGGAATTACAGACTGTGAGCAACCGTACCCCGCCAATAATCACTTTTATATTTAAAAATGAGCAAAGTACAGCAAAGTCATAACTGTCAGCATTTTTGTTTTGTCTTTTTCTAACCTTTAAGATAAAGCTGTCTACTTTAATCTTCACCACTCCCTCCTCTCCACCTATCACCTGTCATTCCTGTCTCCCTTCCTCAAAGTAACCACCATATTGAATTTTATATTCTTCTAATCCATATTTTACACATAAATCATATGTAGTAGTATTTTATCTGTTTGAAAAATAGTATCATGTGTACATATTTTTCATCTTGCATTTCTCCTTCCACATCAATTTTTGATCCATGTTAATGTAAGTACATCTAGTTTTGATTTGACTGCTACATTGTTTCCTGATGATTATTCTACATTGTGTTAATATGATCCCTATTGATGGGAACTTATGTTGTTTTCAATAAATAGAATGAGCTCCCATTGTTTTTAACGCTGTTTGAGCTTTAAATTTTAGGGAAGCTAAGATTACACATGTATTTTTAAAAATATTTTCTCACCTCTTGTTTTTTTTTATTAGACGTACAAGGTCTGACCATTAAGTTCATGAACTAATCCTAGAAAAAGTGCTACCTACCTCATTGCTGAATATCATTACAGTCACTTTTGAAGTACTTCCTTTGGTAAGCTATGCACTGACACCATTGGCCATTGGAGCTGTCATCGTATTACCCTTGATGTCCTGAATGTCATCAAAATGACTTCCTTGCAATATTTCCTTTAATTTTTCTTAAATAAAAAAGTCATTGAGGTCCAGATCAGGTGGGTAGGGAGGGTGTCCCAATACAGTTATTTGTTTACTGGCTAAAAACTCCACCACAGACAGTGCTGTGTGAGTTGGTGCATGTCGTGATGCAAGGGCTCCTTCAGGACAATTTTTGCACACACTTTCTCATGCCAAGATTTTCAGTTAAGATTTTCCTGTTTCTCTATTGATGTTTATTTGGTCTGCTATGATTCTCACAGTCAACTGGTGATTTTGACGCATAACTTGATGAATTTTTGCCATGTTTTTGTCAGTTCTGCTTGTTACTGGCAGTCCTAACCTCTCTTCAACTTATTATTTCTCTCCCCTCAGGAAAATGTTTAATCCATTTGTACACAGCCATTTTTCTTCATGGCATTATCCCCATAAACTTGGACTAACGTGTCCCTGATTTCACTTCCACTCTTGCTGAGTTTAACAAGAAATATAATGTTTGTTCATTGCTAATTCAAGTTCCGATGTTCTTGCGATGACACATAAAAACATGCAACAATATTGAACTCCACTCAGCAAGACACTGCCTCACATCAACGTGCACACAGCTGCAAGACACTGATATACCAAGGTTATTAAACCTTACCGAGTTGTTTGTGCATTGCTGCCAACATAAGCGCACAGTGGCAAGTTTGCGAACTTAATTGTCAAAGCCCATATGGTTAAACAATGACATGATCATATACTCTAAAAACTGAAAATATATATTAACTGTTTTTTCAGGCTCTCCAGCCTTTGGAGAAAAATAGTCTTTTAAACAATCAAACAGAAGAGACAACTTACATAAATAAGCTTTTCTCAAATTTTCCATTTCTTTTGACTCTGGGAAGTTATGAAGCCAGAAAGGAATGATCAGTGTTAATAGTTATTTGTGGACCTTTGGCTTTCACATTGCATCATAGTGTATTTGCTTTTATAGTACCTTCCTGGGCACACATCAAAAAATAGCAGTATAAGGCCAGGCTTGGTGGCTCAGCCTGTAATCCCAGCACTTTGGGAGGCCGAGGTGAGTGGATTGCCTGAGACTGCGGGTTTGAGACCAGCACGGGCAACTTGGCGAGATCTCGTTTCTGCAATAAATCAAAAATTAGCCGGGTGTGGGAGCACACACACGCCTGTAGTTCCGGCTACTTGGAAGGCGGAGGCAGACGGATCCCTGGAGCCCAGCAGGTCCAGGGATGACTGTGAGTGTGTCACTGCACTCCAGCCTGGGAACGGAGTGAGACTTCAACTCAAACAAACAAACAAACAAGCAAGCAAAGTAGCAGTATAAAACTCTTTGCCTCATTTGGACTTTGTTTATCTATATTTTTGCTTATGCTCAATGTCAATTTATTGCTTCCTGACAAATTTCCTGGCAGTGCAGAAATCACTGTTGGAGCACAGTAGCTAGTAAGTGTGACAATTATCCTTAGCGAATGTCTGGTGTAGTCCTTAACAAGAGTATTTAGTGGCTCACTTGATGGCACGTTTCATGCAGAGAGATAAGTTTTTGCAGAGATACAATTCCTATAGGGATGAAAGTGAGTCACAGTAGTTGATTAGTTTTTGGTGATGATAAGTCACGGAAACCAAAGCATTTTGCAAAGTGCTTGGCAGATGACCAAATGTTCTGGGCTTAAGCTACTGAGAAATGACATTTTGGAAAATGGGAAGAAAATGGTCATATCTTACAATCTCCACACGGAAGATGTTTTTCAGCTGCCTAGAGGAATATTTTCCTTTTTGCACATACTGCTCCCTAGACTCAGTACACCCACTCCAGTGCCGCCACCTCTGATTGGCAAATTTCTATTACTCAAGACTCATTTCAGACCTGAAGCATTTTTCTGAGGCACAATTGTTCCCTCCCATCACTGATCCCACAGCTGCTGGCTTCTCCTGTTATTAAACCACCTATCGTGTGATACTACAGTTTGCCTGTTCCTGCATTTAGCATCTCCCACACTCTCTGGAGGAGAGACCTTTTCTTGGTTGTTCTTATGTACTGAGTACGTGACGCATGGTAGGGCTCAAGTCATTTTGCTTCTTTGTTGAGTGGATGTGTTTCTATTTATATAGGCATTATGAGATGTTAAGAATGATAACAGTGATAGTTAATACTTACTGAGTGCTTCTTACATACTAGGCGCTGTCTGAAGTGCCTTAAGTGTATTAACTTATTTAATTCTCCCAGTATCATCCAGGAGGTAAGTACTGTAATCCATTTTAGAGAGAAGGAAACTTAAATGCAGAGAGGTTAAGTAACTTGTCCTAAGACACACAGCTACTTGGTGGTGGGTTTGGAAACTGTGCTCAAGCAGTGTGACAGCAGAGCCTGTATTTTTAAGCATTATGCCTTATGGCCTTTATTTTTCCTTAGGAAGAGAATCTAAACACAATTATAATGGAGCAAAATAATTTTACATGGAA
The DNA here is from genome assembly GCA_027257055.1 of Cephalopachus bancanus. Taxonomy (NCBI): domain Eukaryota; kingdom Metazoa; phylum Chordata; class Mammalia; order Primates; family Tarsiidae; genus Cephalopachus; species Cephalopachus bancanus. The sequence goes on along the minus strand of JAPVLO010000009.1, from coordinate 5,572,352 downwards.
AAATAAAAATCGCAGATACCAAAAGAGAATGTCTCAGGATTAACTTGAAGGTTGTACTTGAATGATGGAGCACTGCACCTGTGGCTTGGAGGGAAATCTATAAAAACCAGATGGTAGAATCATTGCACTGTGTGATTCCTTGTGAATAAGAAGAGAGTGATAGAAGGCTCTCTTCCTTTCACATCTTTCTCTCTGTTTGCAAAACATGTATCTGTTGGCCAGGCTGTAAATATTGGTTAAAGTGCAGAAGGTCACTAAAGTTGGAAGTGTCATTAATTTTCCTTTCTTGTATTGTTTCATCGGTTTCAGTGGCAGCCTGCCACTCTTTGAATATTTAAAGAGGAATTTAATAGAGAAAAAATCGTGGAAGATCAATAAACTGAAATTCTAGGGAGAAATCCCAGAGAAGGTGACTCGCCAAGTCACACCTAGAGCAACTAGATGAAACTGGCTTAATTCAAAGCAGTTTCCATGACACCCTCATCTCAGGAGGGGCAGTTTCATTCTTAATGTGGAGGACTATAGGAAATAAGGAAACCGAGGCTTGGGCCTGGAGGACCAGGCCTCCTGGTGTGTTCCAGCTGACTCTTGCATCTCCCTGGACTTACTTTACTCCACTTTCCCCTCAGTCCCCAGCTACTTATTCAGCGAGGAGCCCTGACTGCTGCTCTGGCAGAAGTTTTGAACTCCACTGTCAGTTTAAACCAGCAATCTTGAGTTCTTGTCCCATGACGGAGAAGATTAAGGAACGTGGACACCAAAAGGATGAGTGAAAGAGTCTATTTTATTATTTATTTATTTATTTATTTTTTAAGTTGGAGACTCACTCTGTCGCCCAGACTGGAGTGCAGTGGCCACTCCCGGCCACCGCAGCCTCGACCCGCCGGGCTCCGGCGATCCTTCCGCCTCAGCTTTCGAATAGCCGGAACTACGGGCGCGCGCTATCACGCCCGGCTGATTTTTTTTTTTTTTTTTTGATTTGTTGTAGAGATGAGGTCTCGCCAAGTTGCCCGGGCGGGTCTCGAACCCGCGGGCTCAGGCAATCCACTCACCTCGGCCTCCCAAAGGCGCGGGATTACAGGCTGAGCCATCCAGCCCTGCCGAGGAAGGAGTTTATTAAGCAACAGAGCTCTCTCCAGAGAAGAGAGGGGACCCAAAATGGATTACCCGGGGCTAAGAGTTTTTTGTGTGTGTGTCGTTTACGTCTTATCTTTTCTGGGGATGTTTCTCTCATTCACATCTCATCCGCCCCTTCCTTCCTGAGACCCAATTCTTATTGCACACGCAGATCCTCGACCAAAGTTATTCCATCTTGAATATTACCCATAAGTACCACAGAAACGTGGGGAGAAAGGGAAGGGCAGCGGGGAGCGGTGTAAAACCATAATGCAAATACTATGTTTATGATGTTATAATAAGCCATGGTTAAGTTAGGACAGTTAAGCTACTGCAACTGCGATTAAGCAGGAAAAAGTCCCTTTTAGCAGAACATCCTGGGTAGAAAGGATGTTCTTAACCACACTAACCACATATCCAGCCAACAATTATATAATGGGTGTGGTGCAGGGGGCGTTTCCGCAGGTGTTAAGTCTCCCCCAGACCCTCCTTCTCTGTCGGCCTGACCAACTTCTATCTCCTCTCTCACTGCCACCACCTGGAGTCTCAGCTTGTTCTGGGTGAGGACATCGTTAGGCATCCGTAGCTGATCAGGTATCTCACAAAGGCTCTGGCTCCTGCTTGCACGTCTAGGTTCAGAGGAAGTACATACTGCCGGTTGAGGGATCTGGCTTCCCTGGGAGCTACCCCAACAGACTGGGCAACAGGCCTGGAAGTCCAGGGAAGAAAATGCTCTGGGCCGCACACTTGGACGGGAAGTAGAAAAGCCCAAGCTTCAACTTGTCTCTCATTCTCCCTTTGATGGTCTCTTATGAGACTCAATGGTTCCACGTGGTCTTTTCGGAGATGTGTGTCCAGGCAACCGATTAGGTCATCTTGTAAGGGTATGGCAGCTCTGCAATGCACCACCTTGTCCTTGCATTCCTTCACTGCGACCTTTCTCTTTTGTCCTCAATCCTGCTGTTGTGGGAGGCAGAGCACATAGCAGGTTAATTTTACATTAGGCTCAGTTTTCTAAGGAACCAGGGAGAAGACTTGCTGAGTGGCTCTCTGGGTTTTAGAATGTTGATACCTGATGCTATAAATAGGCCTTTAGACTGAAAATTGGGAAGCACTGTCTGAAGTTCAAGCATTTGACTGATGGGCTTTGGAAGGTCTTAAAATATTTCTTTGCCTGATATAAGAAAATGTAGGCTAGATATATTATTCAGAAAAAACAAGTTTTCTCTAAACTACATAGAAAAGGATTAACTTGAGATTTTTATGCAGTAAAATTATGTGAATGTCATTGTTTGAATACCTAGATTTTCTTATTTTATTGCGTTTTCACCTACAGGGTTTTGTCTTTTGCATTAACACTCTATTATAGCCAAGTAAAAAAAAAAACCGCTAGTTTTATCCAACAGATATTTGATATTTTAACCAAGACCACATGTATAGTTAATAAAATTAAAGTAATATATGCTTATTAAAAATTTGATACATACATTAATGTATAAAAATTAAGAATGACCTATAATCTTATCCAAATATAGTCATGTTAACATTTTGATATATGTTTATTCATGCTTTCTATGAACAAAATACATACATATATTTCACAAATGTGTGGATTTATATATTTTACATTATACATATAATATGGTTATATTTTATATATACATGTAGAATATTTTTCAATGGTACTATACTAATATTTGCATGTAATTTATAAAACCTGAACATATTTTATATATGATGTAAAGTTTTATTGTTTAACATAATATATTATGAGATATTTCCCAAGTTATCCAATGTTCAAAAACATGCATTTTAATAGGACCATTCAGTATTTCATGGTACGAATAGGCCTGAGTTCATACTTAACCAAATACTCTGTTGTTGAATATTTGGAGTGTTTTGGTTTAGGGTTCTTGCATAAGTTTCCCTTGTTCTTTTCAAAAATGTAGAATTCAGAAGGACAAAATATCTTTGAGAGATAGTCTAGTTTACTTCTTTGTATGCTTTTTAAAATCATCCCTTAAGCAGGACGGAGACTAAGTAAATTTATTTAAGGGATTCATTTCATTTCATTTAGTTTGTTCCTCTTGTTCAGGTGCCTAATACCTTCAGCCCCTTTTCTCTCTGCTTGCCTGAAATGATTGTCAAAACTTCATCTGTGCCGGGCTTGGTGGCTCAGCCTGTAATCCCGCGCCTTTGGGAGGCTGAGGTGAGTGGATTGCCTGAGCCCGCGGGTTCGAGACCCGCCTGGGCAGCGAGACCTCATCTCTACAATAAATCAAAAAATCAGCTGGGCGTGGTAGCGCGCGCCTGTAGTTCCAGCTACTTGGAAGGCTGAGGCGGAAGGATCGCCGGAGCCCAGCAGGTGGAGGCTGCGGTGGCCGGGAGCGGCCACTGCACTCCAGTCTGGGTGACAGAGTGAGACTCCAACTCAAAAACAAAAAAAACAAAAAAAACAAAACTTCATCTGTATGGTTTTAATAATAGTAATAATGATAATAACAGCTAAGGCATATAATGCTTCCTGTGTCCTGGGTTCTAGTCTAAGTATTACATATATTTTAAATCACTTAATTCTTGAAATGTCTTATGAAGTAGATACACTTACTATCCCCAAATTAGAGATGAAAGCATAGAGATTAAGTTAGTTATTTTAATTCACACAGTTAACAAGTTGTGGAGCTAGGATTTGAGCCTAGTTAATCAAGTTCTACTATCTGAATTCTAACTCCTATGCTGAAATGAAAGACTTCCTAGAATAATGATGGCAAAGAGGTTTTATTTTGAATTCTAATTTTAATAATTGGAAATGACTGCATAGAACAATGTGTTTAGAAGGATTCTGAGGCTGAACCTGAGATTAGAGGAGAAAAAGGTCATGATGTATAAGGACAACATTCCCTTGTTTGAAAGAAGAGTGATTGTGTATTTGCCATCTTTGGTTTGTGGTTTTCATTAACCTTGAATACTTTTTGTTCAAAGAGATCAATCTCTAAAGGTAGATAAAATAGGATTTATTTATTCAGTATTTTTGTCAGATAAAGACGAGGATTGGGCTTTTCCAGCCTTTGAAATCATACTTTTGGTCTCCCAGTTTTCTGTTAACTGTCATACTATTTCCATCAGTGCAAATGACTCCATATGCATTTCAGGACCTCTATTTTTATAATTGTTTTTTAAAAGAACTGTTTCATTCTGTCTTTCTTCATTAGATATAAAAGCAGAGAACAATGAAAATACAAAGGGTTTGCACACATAGATACATGGGCTTGAATTATTTGGCTCTGTCAAATTAATCATGTGTTCATGTGGATTAGTTACTTGACCTTTCTTAGCCTAAAGTTTCTCATCTGTAAAATGAGAAAAATAATTCTTACTTCTTAAATTGTTGTGAAATTAAATCAGATAGTTTTATATGAAGTCCTTTGTATGCAGAAGACCCAAATGTTCCCTCCTTCACTTTCTCATATCCATCAATCCATTGTATTCTTTCATATTATTTTTCCTTTGATTATTTCTGATAGAGGATATTGACTAAAATATATTTTTTTTTTTGAGTCAGGGTCTCACTCTTTTGCCCAGGCTGGAGTGCAGTGGCATGAACACAACTCACCACAACCTCTATCTCATTGGCTCAGGGAGTAGCTGGAACTATAGGTATGTGCCATCATGCCCGGCTAATTTTTTTATTTTTGTAGAGATGAGTTCTCACTATGTTGTCTAGACTGGTCTTGAACTCCTAGGCTCAAGCAATCTTCTCACCTTGGCCTCCAAAAGTACTGGGATTACAGGTGTGAGTTACTGCACATGGTCAAAAAAAAAAAAAATATATATATATATATATATATACATATATATATATACATATATATATTTAATAGCTTAAAATTTCATTTTTGCTTCTTGGTAATATGGAAATACTTTTATCAAGCTTCAGTTATAGATATTTCAGAAATTAACACACAAATAAAGACCTGGCTAGTCTTTGGTAACTATGCAGAATTGTATAATGCGTCAGTTTAATGTTTGTTTGCTAAGAATTATAATTCAGAAGTTTAACCAAGAAGTCTGTTTTTTGTTATATTCATAATAGCACCATGTCCCAAGTTGTATAAGGCAGAAACTTATGATTCTTCATATAAATTTACTTTCATTTTAGATAACTTCTGTTGCTATGTCTTCATATTCACTAATCTTTCCTTTGGCAGTATCTAATCAGCTGTTAATAACATCTGTGCACAGAAAGAGTTAACTATATTAACTCTTTATAGAAACACCTGCTATAAGGCTTGGTGTTGTTACTTTCAGAAGGATTTGCTGGGGGACTGGCTTTTGACTACTGTTTGAGAACTTGACTTTGGAGTATTTTCTACATTGTTAAGAATGATTTGCCCACCTGAGACACTGAATCCTCATGTACCAGCTTTCCTAGATTATTTGTGCAAATGATGTCATTTATGGTGAGTATCTGCTTTCCTGCTAGAAGTCTGGAATTTTGGTAGTTATGGCTTGACACACAGGCAGAGAGTACCAAAATGACTAGCTCCAATGAAAACTTGGACTTGGAGTTTTAAGCAGACTCCCCTTGGCAGAAACACTGCATTTTGTTGGGAGGAGTATGTTTATTGGATGAAAGAGTCTTACCCCTCTTCAGCCCTAGAGGAAGCACTTGGGAAGCCTGTGCCCAAATTCTTCCAAACTTCATCTGACGGTATTTTTTTTTTTTTGAGTTGGAGTCTCACTCTGTTGCCCAGACTGGAATGCAGTGGCTGCTCCCGGCCACTGCAGCCTCGACCTGCTGGGCTCCGGCGATCCTTCCGCCTTAGCCTTCCACGTAGCTGGAACTAAAGGCGCGCGCTACCATGCCCGGCTAATTTTTTGATTTATTGTAGAGATGAGGCCTCACCTGCCCAGCCGGGTCTCGAACCCGCGGGCTCAGGCAATCCACTCACCTCAGCCTCCCAAAGGTGCGGGATTACAGGCTGAGCCACCGAGCCTGGCTGATGTATTTATTTCCCCTTGCTGGAATTACTGTGTATCCTTATGCTTTGATAAACCATAGCTCGATTACTCTGCCTCTGAGCCTTGTGAGCCTTCCTAGTGAGTCCTGAATGTGTGAGTGGTGAATGTGTGGGACATCCAAAACACCACCCACTGTATTTTTAATGTCTGGAGATTTAAATTTCGATCGTTTTCATATCAACCATGTCTCCTCTTAATAAGTTCAATCTTTACTTTCTTAAGTATATGGAATATATTTATTATAATTCCTCTAATGTTCATGTCTACTAATTCTATCCTGTGTGCCATTTCTGGGACTGTTTCTCCTGAATGATTGATTTTACTCCTCATTAAAGGTTGCATTTTCCTACTTTTTGCCATACTTAGTAATTTTTGATTGTATGCCAAACATGGTGAATTTTACTGTGTTGCTTGCATATTGAAGATTTTCATATTCCTGAGCCTTTATTCTGATTTGCAGTTAAGTTACTTGGAAATAGTTTGATTCTCATGAGGCTTGTTTTTAAGCCTTGTTAGGCACAACCAGGGCAGACTTTGGGCCCAGTACTGAGGCAGTTTTCTTCTGTGTTCTCTGACACCTTGTGTATTACAAGGTTTTCCACTCTGGCTGGTAGGAACATAAACTACTCCCATTCCTATGTGAGTCCTAGAGGTTGACCTACCTGTTGCTTTCACATGGTCCTGTCCTTGGCCTCAGGTATTAAGACTTAAGAGGAACTCAAGAAACCTCCGGAGAGATCTCTCTGTGCAGCTCTCCCTTCTCTTCGTGCGGCTCTGTCCTGTTTGGTGCTATGCCTTGCGACTTCTAGCTGCATTGACTCCCCCAAATTCTCAACTCTGTCTTCTCAAATCAGGGAAACTGCTAGTCTTTGTGTTCCTTTTCCCTGTGTTGCCGCCTGGAAACTAAGCAATGAGTAAGGGTGCCCACAGAGCTCACCTTGCCTCTTTCTTCTAAGAGATTTTCCTCTACTTCCTGTTTTCCAATGTCTAAAAGCCATTGTTTCATGTGTTTTATTCATTTCTTTATATTTGCTTATGTTAGGAGGGTAAATTCAGTCTTTCTACTCCACCGTGGTTGGAAGTAGATATCCATACTTCCACATTATTCATTATTCCACATTATACATTGAGGGTCTTGACTTCTCATAGTTGCACATAGTAGGTAGTCAATGCCTGGCACATAGTAGGTAGTCAAACATGAGCTAATGAATTAGTAAATGAATTAATAACGGTTTTCCTTAACTTCACTATAAAGTTAAAGATATGATATTATTTTTCATTTTCCAGACACTTATTATTAAAACTCCCAAACTTGGGTATATATCTATGTAGGTCTGGCTTAAAATTCCTGCCCTTCCACCTAGCAACTATCTGATCCTATCACATTTTTCCTTCTTAGGATAACATGTACCTTGTGAGGCAGGCATGAGAATTAAGTGAGGGGTAGTGAATGTAGCACACACAGTAAGTTCTCTGTGAAAATGGGAGTTCTTGCTGTCGTTCTTGGTGTTCATAAATAGTGATCACATGTTGATAAAGGGTTTTTATAATTCATGTACTTTCTAGATGTATCTTTATATAATCCCAACAATACATTTCCCCCCCAACACATAGTTATCCGGCTTTACCACAAAGCAAGCAAAAGTTCAGAATCTTTTGAAAGAAAAAAACCCAGATTACTATTTGAGTATTTGGAGGCTTGAGAGTAAGGCTTTGCTTATATTAAGGACTCTTGAACATCACACTCTATTTCTGGCTTTAAAGAAGAACACCTGGGCTTGCACGATAGACTTTGTCTCTCACCGTTTTCACCTGTTCCTTCTCAACTAGTTGTGTATGCCAAAAGCTATTTTTCATTCATACACACACACACACACACACACACACACACACACACACACACACACACACCTTTGTACCCACATTTAGTGGTATAAGGTCTAAAATTAATATTATACGCTGCCTTGACATGTAGGAAAATTCGGAGGGCCTCCAATGGCCTAACTGCAAATCCCTCTCCCAACTCTTCTCTCATGAATAAGGTCCCCCTAGCTAAACAACCCTTCTTATTGAGGGTCCCTGAGTAACATGTTTTAGTTCCTTGCCAGCTCAAGAAATTATTCAAACATGACAATTACATCCTCATGTGGGAACCAGGGGGCACTCTACCCTCTTGATACTACAAAGCTTGCCTCCTATAGCTGTGGGCTATTCACTCTGTTCCTGAGTCTAGCTCCTGTGTGGCCCTGCATGCTGTGCTGTGAATGCCTTCTCCCCTAGGCTGTGGGTATATGAGACCGATGAACTGCTGTTGATCTCATCTGTCCAGTGTTGGGTGTCATGTGTCCAGTCATCTTCTTAACCCTATCAGCATCTCTCCCTCACCAATAAGATGAATAGGAGACCACTCTAGATCGCCCACTTGCACTACCTCTTCCTACTTTTCAGTTCTAGCTGTAAAACGTCAAGGCAGTGCCTCCACACTCACTCCATTTAGGTTAAAGGGGATGAAGGGGAGAAAAAGATAGGGAGAAATAAAGCACTCAAAAGTATGCTTGTTAATCCTTTAAAAATTCTGGGAGTTTAAAGATGGGTTAGCATAGGCCATTTCAAGAGGAGGAATAAGAAGTGAGACCCAGCTTCTCCTGCTTGAATTCTCTGGTGTTCTTCACTCTCTTTTTTCCTTCATTCTCACCCCTCATGAGAAAAGATACATCCCAGTTATGCTGTGAGAGGTCGTCAGTATTAGGAAGAGGAAAGTTCGTTTATTAAATAGTCTCTTTGGTCAAGGTTCCCACTTATGTCGGAATTCACTGTTAATCCCAAAACGGAACCAGGAGTAATGGCTTGGTTGGCTTGGAGAGGTGGTAGGTGGGAAGGATGGAGCCAGAGTCTATGGGTGAAAAGAGAAATAGAAAAGAAAGAAGTATCAGTAAAGTCATCTGCCTGTTTGGAATGAACATGTTGGGGCTATAAAATGTAATTTCCATCAAATATTTAAATGACATGAATATAATTAAATTAAAAATTAAACATATATTGTGGTTTCTGTCTATAGTTTATTCTCTCAAAAAGTTCCTAGTTTTAGACACATTTAATCGAATAAGTTAATTTGAGTTAAAAAGAATTTACATGAATCTGGGAGCTAGCTGGTAACAAGTGTAGTTTTTTAAAGCTGGTTAAGATCCCTTTCACATTGACTGAGTCAGAATGGTCTTTCCTAAGAGAGTGAGACAAAGAATCCTACGAATATTCGTTGAATTGTTTGGAAACAATGCAAATATTATACCAGGTTCTATGCTAGGCACTTGCTTATGAGCTTTATCCCATTCGATCCCCAAAACAGCCTTACAAGGTAGGTGGGATCATTGGTTTTGTGATTTCTGGTAAGTCACTTAACCTCTCTGAGTCCCATCTGTGAAATGGATAGAGTTCACAGTATCTATCTCATTGCAGTTCTTATGGAAATGAAATGACAGAACCAATGTAAAGCACTTAGCCCAATTCCTAGTGCACATTAATTGTTAAAATTATTAGCTGTTAAAAACTATGCTGTTGTTTTATTCCTGACTATTCATGGGAAGTATTTACAGATTATGGATTTGAACATTTTTTAAAATTAAAAATATAAAAGCATTAAAAAACGTTAAACATCCTAGTGCACATTAATTGCTAAAATTATTAGCTGTTAAAAACTATGCTGTTGTTTTATTCCTGACTATTCATGGGAAGTATTTACAGATTATGGATTTGAACATTTTTTAAAATTAAAAATATAAAAGCATTAAAAAACGTTAAACATCCTATCACTGGGTCATTATTTAATTGTAAACTCAAATCAGTACCTGTTACAGCTAGATCCTCTCTTGGAGCACACAGGTGTGATTGTGTCATCTGGCACAAAGTACCCAGCAGGCAATGCAATATATGAAATAATACAGCAACTAAGACATGGACCATGGAGTCAGACTGCCTGTGTTCTAATCCCAGCCTTGCCACTTAATAGCTGTGTAACCTTGAGCATTTAGTTAACCTCTCTGTGCCTCAATTTCCTCCTCTGTAAGATGGGGAGAATGATGAAAGGAGACAGTCCAATGAAGGTATGTAGTGAGCACTCATGTATGGTAGTGATGACACCTTGATGAGCAGCATTTGAGTAGATCCTAATGCAAAATACTAATAAGGTATGAGATGGGGAGTTCTCACCACTACCATGTAGAGAACTCTTTGGTAAGAATGGATTTGACTGCTTAAACAGCTAATGTGTGGGATACTACTGCAAGGAGTTATGCTAAGCACTTTTAACTGTTTTAAATTATTTAATCTTCATAATTCTGTAATTTAGGCAGTGTTGTTTTTCTCATTTTACAGATGAGGAAACCAAGGCACAGACAGGTTAAGCACCCATTCCCCCAAGCAGTTGGCAGGGCTAATTACATTGAAGGGCCACATGAATGTGGCTTGGGGTACAATGTTCACTCAACCACAGTGTTTATATGCTCAACACCGGGCTTTAGGTCAGGAGGCAGAAGCCTGTCGGGGAGGGGAAAGGGGTGCAAGTCTCTGCAAATGCACTTACTTGTTAGCAGAGGGGGCCGGCTATGAGAGCCTGCAGGGCACATGCTTTACCTCTCACTGAGAAGCCACTGCCTCAAGAGGCCACCTCATTAAGCCTATTAGAAAAGGGGACCCCAGCTGGGCTCGGTGGCTCAGCCTGTAATCCCGCGCCTTTGGGAGGCTGAGGTGAGTGGATTGCCTGAGCCCGCGGGTTCGAGACCCGCTCTGGGCAGCGAGACCTCATCTCTACAATAAATCAAAAAATCAGCCGGGCATGGTAGCCCATGCCTGTAATTCCAGCTACTTGGAAGGCTGAGGCGGAAGGATCGCCGGAGCCCAGCAGGTCAAGACTGCGATGGCCAGGAGCGGCCACTGCACTCCAGTCTGGGCGACAGTGAGACTCCAACTCAAAAAAAAAAAAAAAAAAAAGAAAAGGGGACCCCAGAGAAAGACTTTCCCAAACTCTGGGTGCCTGGCATTAGGATAAACTGACAAAAGCAAGGGAGGGAGAGATGGACAGGCTTTCTGGAGTAACATATCTCTCAGTACAGCACTGAGATAAGTCAGAGATAGCTTATATCTGTCCAGAAACATCCATCCTGCCACCTGTCTGAAAACCCTTTTGTTTCCAGAATTCCCTGTTACAAAGGGAAGAACACAGGGACTATATTAAACTGTCTTGAGGTAACACTAACCAGTTAACAACTACTTTGTGTATTGTTGAAAAGATCAAGTTTAATGTCATCCAGACAAGAAAGAAAAAAAAAGAATAGGAAGCTAAATGGTGTGTGTTATTGGGGGTGGGGTGGGTTGAGAGAAAGAATAGGGATTGGGGAGGACAGAGGGTCTGAGAGGGAAATTGGTTGGGCATCAAGACAATCCTGTCTGCTTCCAGTTTCTCCTACACAGACCTTGAAAAGGGAGTTCAGGAGACCCTTGTGATTCTTTGGCAGGCCTGTTGTACAACACTGACCCTTAGAGGAAAGCAGACAGGAGTATTGTCTTTTTCGTCTTTAAAAACACTTTACTTTCTGTTCAGCAGCTGCCCTATTGCAATTTAAGTACCCATCAGTCAAGCAGACATTAAGTGGTTTCTTATATAAATACTTGCAGAGTTCTGACTTTACAAGAGTCTCCAAAAAGCATTCTATTCCTTATAAGTTCTTTGAAGTTTTCTTTTGGCTCCATCAAGTGTGTGCAGATATATCCAGAGATGAAAATTGTTCCTGTGCAAATTGGCTTCACAACCACAAAGTTAGGATAAAAGCTAATGCTCAAAATTCACTATGGGAGTAGCACCTGGAGGATCATCGCCAGGTAACATGATTGGGAAATGTCTTTTGCTGTAAATTATTGTACTCATTTAAGATGGAAACTTTAAGAAATGTTTTTCTTGATTTTAAACTGTTCTGGATAAAATTAGAAGGATATGAATAAACGGATTGAATATAAAAATCACCTGTAATTACAATACCGAAACAATTTTTGTTAACATATTTTGTTCTGAATTTTTCTGTATCTATATCTTTGTCTCTATTGATCTACCAGTTGATATGGACACAATAATATTTTGAGATACTCACCAATTTTTATTGTAAATTTTGTCAAAATATAATACGGAAAAGTGCACAGATCACAAATATACTAATGTGTTTCTATATGCTGAATATACCTGTGTGTCTAACACCCAGCTCAAGAAACAAAACATTGCCAGCACTGATGTGTATCGTTCTAAATTTGTATGCACCTTGAGGTCCTTTCTTCACCTCAAGCATCTAGCATTTTCCACCTTCATGCCTTTGGAAAAGGATGTCTCAGCAGATGTGGAGCAAAAGAGCTTTACTTTTTGAGAGATCCAGGAATAAGACAAGAGATCTGGAAGAACATGAGTCAATTTGAGCCAATTTGTCTAATCCTATGTATAGATAAAAGATTCTTGGATGGGGGAAGAGGAGTCAGTAAACGGAGCATAGACACTGGTGAGTCTCCATGTATGGGCATCAGTCCTGCCCTATGTTCAGAAACTCTGTGAGAGAAACTGTGGGTATGAATTTTGACCCACATGGAAATATTTTCAAATACACAGCTTCCTATTTTTTAGGACAGTAAAAGCCTGAATCCTGTTCAATTCAGCCAGAGTAGCCCCCACGTTCCATTTCTCAGTGAAAGCTTCCATGTCCTGATGTGCACATCTCAGACATAGAGGTGATTCTGATGCAGATGACCCTTGGTCCTCACTTGCAGAAACATGGCCATGGGTTTCTGTCCATGCCATGACTATGGTTCTCAAACTTGCATAGAATTTACCTGAGGATCTTATTAATACACAGATTCCTAGGACCCTGCTGACTTTTTTTTTCCTTTTTCAATTTTATTTTACAGTGGTGGAATACATGTAAGTATTTACTATATCAGTAAATTGCATGCAGGTGTGGTTTGAGCTTCTTAGTGGGGCCTTTCTCCCCCTGAAAGCGGACTTGGTACTCAGTGTGTGGTTGTGTGCCTCATCCCTCCCCTCTTCCTCTCTCCTTTAGCAGTGTCCCGTGTCTGTTGTTCCCACCTTTGTGTTTATGTGATCAATGATCAGGGCTTGCTTATGAATGAGAACATGTGGTATTCAGTTCTCTGTTTCTGTTACAGTTTGCTTAGTATGATGGTCTCCAGCTGCATCCATGTTGCTACAAAGGACATGATTTTGCTTTCTCCATGACTGCATAATATTCCATCCAAATGTACCACACTTCCAAATGTACCACATTTTCTTTATCCAGTCTACTTTTGATGGGATCCTACTGACTTTTATCGGGTCTGGCAGCATGAATGTTAATTAATTCCCCAAGTGGTGATGCTCCAGTCTGGCACCAGTGGAGGGCTAGATTTGGGAACTGTGTTTCCTATGATCCATGAACTATATTGTCTTATGAGGACAAAGATTCAGTGCCATCCAATTGACCCAGCAGAGCCTGTCTAGAAGCTGTTGATGGGAGGAAGAAGCTCAGTTGGCAAGGTTCCCTCCTTTCCTGCCTCTCTTTCAACTGAACCAGCCCCTTCTGCCTAATGGTACTTGCATAAAGGATTCCAAGCTCAAGAAAGGTTTGTGAACTACTGTCTATGCCACTGTATCAACCATTGTCAACCACACCTTTTGTTCTGTCACTTATTTTATCAGCAGAAGAATTTATATGAGGATAAGGGTACCCCTGAGAAGAGCTTTGCAGGCCAAAATCCTCTCCCTGTTCACTGAAAAAGGGAATGATGCAGCTGTGATACTGTTGGTCTATTCTTTCCAGCACCATGCGGTGTCTGCAGGCCTCCAAAGGCTCCCAAGAGATGCTGCAATGGATTAGATTATGTCCTTTGATTAGAATGTCCCCTGAGCTTGGCTACAGAGGCTTTTAGGGCTCTGTTCTCAAGAATTAAAAGCATAGCAAGGGTGCAGAGGACATTTACAATAAAAAGGCCCTTAAAAGCCACAGCTATAACAGACTAATTTTTTTAACCCCTCTAGAGGAGTTAATCTAAAGTGAGAATTCCAAGTGTAACAATCCATTAGGATACTGGATAAACCATTGATCAGCACATTTGAAATGTATACTGCTAAAACCAACATCTTCCATCACCAAAGACTGGACATGTCTTGTTTAGGGCTGCAGATGACTGGGATGAAAATATAGTTGAGGCTTCATGTATGCCAATGAGAGCAAGTGAAAAAAATGGGAAAAGGAGAAACAGGATGGATCAACACCCAGAATTTGAAACCCCATAAAAACAATCCTCCAAATGGGATACTGAAAGAGAAATTAGAGAGGATACAAAGGAAACCTGTAGTGTCTGGGTGACAGTCATTCAAAATATGGGATTGTCTAGGAAAAACAAAGGATGGAGGAGAGGTTATGATTCTGTCACTCAAAATCCTGGTACTGACTGGAGAGATGATACTTTAGTACATTTTGTGCCACTGTGACAAAATATCTGAGACTGGGTAATTTACAATGAACAGAAATTTATTGGCTCATAGTTCTGGAGGCTGGAAAATCCTAAATCAAGGTGCTGAGTCTGGTCAGAGCCTTCTTACTGCATCATCACATGGTGGGAGGCAAGAATGTAAGAGTGCAAGAGAGCAAACCAATGTCTCAAACCCTTTTTATAATGGCATTAATCTATTAATGGTGGAGCCCTTATGACCTAAACACGTCTCATTAGGACCTCTCCTGACACACTGCCTTGGGAATTAAGTTTCCAACACATGAATTCTGGGAAACACATTCAGACCACAGCAGATGGGGAATGTCCCCTGGTAAGCAAGGATAGGAAAATTAGAGTCAGGTGGCGTTTTGTTTTTTTTTTTAATCTGCTTTTTTCAAAGTAAACTTCTCATTTAAGTATATCTTATGTATATAAAAGTACAAAAACATAAATGAATAGCTAGGTGAATTTTTACAAGTAAACTTGTCCTTTTTCCAAAGTCAGCACCAGATGAGGAGATAGGACACCAACAGTTCCTTGGAAATCCCATTTTGTCTCCTCCTAATCACTGCTTCCCAGGGAGGAGAATGCTATTCTAACCACTGATAACAGAAATTAGTTTTGCCTACTTCTGAACTTCTCATAAATGGACTCCTACAGTAAAAAAAAAATCTGACTTATTTGGCGCTTTCCTGTCTTTGTCAGATTTATCTGTGTATTTGTGTGTAGCTGTTCATTTTTATTACTGTATGTCCATCAGAGGAACATACCACTTAGTTTATTTCCAATTCTTTGCTATTACAAATACTGTTGCTATAAACATATGTTTTTAAAATAATTTTTACTATTTACATTATTATAAAAATAATGCAACTATTTTTATTAATGAAGAAAATGTTGAGTATACAGCAAAATATTTTCTTAGAACTAAAAGTTGTTTTTTTTTTTGAGTTGGAGTCTCACTCTGTCGCCCAGACTGGAGTGCAGTTTCAGCAGTACCATTTTTTTCTATAATAATATTATTAACATACATATTATCAGTGATCCCCATCACAATATTGTTATCATTTGGATAGTAGGAGAAACTCACAAACACATGACTGGAGGATTGAGAAAGTATTAAGTATCAATAAAATTACATTTGTGGGTGAGAATTCTTTAGTTGAGAAGACGAATTTGTAATGTAGTGCTCTGCATTTTATTTTTCTTTGTTAAAACATTTATTTATTTATTTTTATAGAGAGTTGGAGTCTCACTGTGTGGCCCAGGCTGGTCTCAAACTCCTGGCCTCAAGCAATCCTCCTGCCTCACTCTACCAAAGTGCTGGGATTATAGGCATGAGCCACTGCAACTGACCAGTTTACTATTTTATTATAGTCTATAATCTGCATGATCTTTTCATGATAGGAATTCCTTAAACCGATTTCCAATATCTTAGACCCTATCTTAAAGGTTCATTCCAAACTGTTGTTTCTCCATGAATGTGTTCTAATTCTGCTCTTGTCTTTATAAGAACATGATGGATGAGTATTAACTCACTGCTGCTTTCTCCCCATAATCTGTAACTTGCAGGTTGTCTCCACATATTAGTTTGGATTCAGTTCAGATCCACATTACAATATAAAAGAAAATAACGGTGGTTTAGTCATGATAGAAGTGTATTTCTCTTAAGCAGTCTAGGGATATATTATATGTTTAAGATAATATCAGGGATCCAGGCTTTTATCTTTCTTGTCAGTCTAAGCATATGGCTTCCATTTCCATGGCCACCCTGGTTCAGTATGACTGCTAGTGATCCAACTGGTAGTATGTCTGTGTTACAAGCTAGGAGCAGAAGGGGAGGAGGAAGAACATGGCTCTTCTGGTTGGGAAGACTCTTTGAAAGCCACATGTGCTTCCACTCCCACCTCACATCAGAATTTCATTGGGAAATATGGCCACCCTGTACAAATTGGAGCTGCGTCAAGGAGAGGCAAAAAATGTTGGGTTAGAGTGTGGGCATTAGAAGTGTTTGCCACACCTTTCAGGATCCTAAGCAACTGCTGTATTTTGCTCAGGGGTGGTGGGTCAATGCTGTGTAGCAAAGTGATAGATACCAAAGAAGGGCAGAGAGGATAGTAGAGATAAAACTATATCTGAGACATGCCAGGCATTAGACAGGCCTGACTTGGCAAAAGGAACTCCAGATTACTCCTGTAGGAGCACTTTACTTAGCATGCGTTTTCAAAATACAAAAGATAATTGAAGGGAAAATAAATCCTTTGCTTTTATCAAGAGTATGAAGAGACGATGTGTTTTTGTAAATTGGTTTTGCTTTCACCAGTGAGGCAAAGAAAGACAATAAAACCTCTTCTGGAGACTGCCATTTATTTATTTTTTTAAATCTGTTTAAGGTAGTTTTAAAGGTCGTCCTGCCTGAAGGTAGGAGAATAAACTAAATTGTATTGTAATGAATTTTTAAAACTAGTAGTAGAGAAGAAATCTAAGTTTAAATAGTTTTTATTGGATTTTTAAAAAAATTCACCAAATGACTATACTTTAACTATTAGTATTACATAATGTTCTCACATTTTTAAAAGTTTTCAAAAACATTTAATACATTTCATTTTATTTGCCATATAGCTCTTACTGTATGTACAACCAGAAAACAGTTGCTGAATATTCTCTCTACAGTGACTTGGGGATTCTGTGCTATTCATTCCTTAAATAACTTGTATTATTTAGGATTGTACTTGTAATGATAATAGCAAAAATGAAAATAATAAATAATAAGAAAATCATGCTGGTTTAATATTTAATATTTTGAATTCAGTATGTCAGCCAAGAACAATCTGAAAAATCAGGAAATAGTATCACTCATTCCAGCCGCATAGTTATCCATGGATCCCATAATGGAATCAAAGCCTGCGCTGAATATTTAATGACGTGCGGCACTGTTATGAGGGAGAGTCATTCGTCAATGTAAGATGGTGAAGCGTTGCACATGCTCTTCTTTTGTGAAGTCTGTACTCAAAATAACTTTATTTACTAAAAAGAGAAATTTAAGGTAAACAGCAATTGTATCCATTTAATAATACTAAATCATCTGCTCGTTTTTTGCAGGAGTTTGCAAGGGAGGAGGGGTAGGATTTTATTTTATCAAGTATCTGTAATGCACCGATTTTACATAACAATACAAATTTTGGATCCTTTTTGCATACAGAAATGTGATGTTTTCTCCCTTCTCATGATAGTGCGAAGGTTGTGAGGCAAGCCTTGGAGACTTGAGTTTTCTTCCTGCTTTTCTAGTAATTGGTGGAGGGTGAACTAGGTTAGTAATAATTACAACAAAATAAGATTGATCTGCTATTGAGCTCTGTGTGTCAACACTATGCTAAATTGATATTCCTGTGTTAATTTATTTCATTCCATAGCTATATGAGATAGTTGTGTTTAATCTATCCATTTTACAGATAAGGAAATCAAATAATAAAGACATTTGGGTTGAACTGGTAAAACTGAGGGCTGTAGATTAACTGATTTCTTTTTCTTTTTTGACTAATGGATTTCTAAGGTTTATCCAAGTTCTGGGATTCTTGGATTCTAGTTTTTTAATTTATAAGGGTATTAAAACCATGTTGGGAAGTTATCTGTAAGCTCATGGGGCAGCACTCCTGACTGAAAGCAGTAAACTTTGGATAACTGGGTCGTGAAATATAGTCCTCAATGATCATGTTGTTGGACTGATCCACAGAAGTAAATTAATCTCCCAGAACTTCCTGGGCGAATCTACAAAGTAGCTGAAGTGCATCTACTACCATGGCCGGAGTCATCCAGGACCACCATTACCACACCGAGTGGAATTCTGGAGTCAATGTGACTTATATTCCTTCCATCCTCATCCTCATACACTTGGATAATCAACAGATGGGCTTCAGGGGATTAATCCATTAAACTCCTGAAATCAGATACAAAATCTGAATGTAGGCAATATGAACATTTTTCTGAGGGGAAACCCATAGCTTTCACATGGAGAACCATTACATTATTTATTTATTTTTATTTATTTATTTATTTATTTTTGAGTTGGAGTCTCACTCTGTTGCCCAGACTGGAGTGCAGTGGCCGCTCCCGGCCACCGCAGCCTCAACCTGCTGGGCTCCGGCAATCCTTCCATCTCAGCCTTCCAAGTAGCCGGAATTACAGGCGTGCGCTACCATGCCCGGCTGATTTTTTGATTTATTGTAGAGATGAGGTCTCGCTGCCCAGGCGGGTCTCGAACCCGCAGGCTCAGGCAATTCACTCACCTCAGCCTCCCAAAGGTGCGGGATTACAGGCTGAGCCACCGAGCCCGGCACATTATTATTTATTAAAGGAGTTTGTTAGTGAAGAGAAAGTGAGATGGTAAAGATATCGTGAAAAGAAAGTAGGGCTGACAGAAAGGTTATTTTAACAGATGAAGGAGTTGGGGGCATCTTTGACCTCAGGGGAAGGAGGTTACAGAGAGGGAAAACCTGGAGAAATAAGAATAAATAAAATCAATTGGGCATTGTTCTAGTGGAGATAGGTGGGGATAAAATTGGTGGTAGAAAGTAGCAGGGGTGACTCCAACGAGAGAAGAAGAGGAGAATGGTGAGGATAGAGAATAATGAAGGAAGAAAGACAAATTGAAAGATAAGTTACTGGCTAAATGTTAGAATTCAGGACAAAAAGTCGAAATTTAGAGAAGTCACCTTGGGGGATACAACAAGCACCAAGGCCCAGCTGGGATGGAAGCACACAGTTTTGTGCTGGAACCAGTCAATATAGTCATGAGATTTCCCCCAGTCATTCTGAGCAGCCTCAGATTCAAGAAAATAGTTCCTATTTAGACTTATTCCCACCTCGTCCTACATGCACAGCTGCCACGTGTGGTTGTATTGTTTGTGCAGTACCCGACTTGAGGGGATGTACTCCCACTGTGGCCAGAGTGCATTTGTATTTTATCATGACTTTCTGGCAGATGGCAGTAAAGCATTTTGTTATCACAGAATCAGTATGCTACAACTTTCCAATGATGAAAGTAAACTGGTTGAAGAAGGAGAGCCTTTCTTCAATTTGCAGAAAGGTGCCATATAGTCTAGCAGTTGTCCTAGGTGCAGAAGAAGGGTAGCAAAAATAATGCAGGGTAGGGCAGGTGGGTTAGGATGCAAGGAGTTGCTTAATCCAGTGCTGTAGTCAAAAGGTCAGTCCTCTGCTGAACAGACTTAGGCTTTTCTGTCTTAGCTGATACAGAATTGTTCTACTTTGTGCTACTCTTTCCAAACACCAAGGATGGTTGAAAGTCTAGCCCCTTTCTCCTTTCATCCTCAAATCCTTTCCTGAATTCAATGCCTGATTTTTTTCTCTCCTGAAGTCTTTTTTCCAGCACTTTATCTTACAAGACACTACTTTGTATTACTGTTTTCAG
The DNA here is from genome assembly GCA_027257055.1 of Cephalopachus bancanus. NCBI lineage: Eukaryota > Metazoa > Chordata > Mammalia > Primates > Tarsiidae > Cephalopachus > Cephalopachus bancanus. The sequence continues at coordinate 5,552,263 of JAPVLO010000009.1, read as the reverse complement.
ATCCACATGTCTTTTATTGTTATTTTTTATTTTTTTGAGTCAGGGTTTCACTCTGTTGCCCAGAGTAGAATGCAGTGGCGTTGCTCACAGGCTCAAATGATCCTTCTGTATCAGCCTCCCAAGGAGTAGCTAGGACTACCAGCACGTGCTACCAAGCCTAGCTAATTTTTTTTCTAATTTGTGTGTGTGTGTGTGTGTGTGTGAGAGAGAGAGAGAGAGAGAGAGAGAGAGAGAGAGAGAGAGAGAGAGAGAGAGAGAGAGAGAGGTTTTGCTTTATTGCCCAGGCTGGACTTGAACTACTGGGTTCAAGTGATCCTCCTACCTCAGTCTCCCAAAGTGCTGGGATTACAGGCGTGAGCCACTGTGCTCAGTCACCTATGTCTTTACAATCCCTAAATGATTTGAAATCCACAGATGGCAGCAGAGTTAGCTGACCCATTGAGGTACCATTGGTCCATGTGGGTCAACCATGGCCTAAAGAGCCCCCTGTCTCACAGTTAGGCCTGTCTACTATGCTGCCCAAAGATCTGAGGCCTGTGACAATCTTTAAAATCAAGAATCTTTAGGCATCAAGGTAATTCATTCCACAAGACTCTACAAGACCTGCTCCACTGCTTGCCTCTCTGATAAGATTTCTTCTACTCTCTCCATACACACTGGTTCCAGTCATACCTCGTTCCTGTTCCTCCACCAGAGTCTTTGTGCTTACCATTCCTACTGCTGAACTCTTCCCTCCATGTTCCCACTTGGTTTGTTCTCTTGCCTTCTTTAGTATTGGCGGACATGTCACCTTCTCAGTGACACCTCCCCTGTCCATCCTGTTTAAATAGCAATACAAACCACTCCCGCAGCTCTTTATCATCCTTCCATTTTATTTTCCGGCGTATCACCACCGTCTAACATGCTATCTTAATGTCCTTATTTTGTTTATTGCTAATCTTCCATCGCTAAAATGTAAGCTCCATGAAGGCAGGGAGTTTTATCTATTTCCTGCCCCTGGACCCAGTCAAGGCTCTTCTCAGCATGAAGAGCAGTGCCTGTGACGCAGCAGGCATATTATTCTACACTAATTTGTTACTTGCAAATAGCCTCATATGCTACTCTCCTAGATCACATGTACAATGACCAAAGTATTTTCTAAACCAAAATGTAATACACATGGTCTGATGTCTTAGTCACTTTCAGATTTCTGTGCAGCCTGACATAGAGTTTGAGCATTCAACAATTTTTTGGAGAAGGGTAGATGATTCACAGACAACAGAACGGTGATTTGAAATCAGGATGTTTCTGTAAAAGCTAGAACTCATCACTCTAAAGTGTGCATGGATAGATAGTAGGCTTAATCGAAATTGAAATCTTTTAAATCTCTAAAGAGGAATCTCATATGACAGTTGTGACAGTAGAGAGATTCTTGAGCAGTTGGGTTTTTAAAGATGTTTTTCAAAGCAAAACTTAACTACCTAGTCTACTTAATAAGTTAGTTTAGTGGATACACACCTGGGCCACCAACATAGAGTAATACATTTTCTCTTCATATATATCACTGCAAATAAAATCTTCCAGTTTTCTATTTAAAGATCCTCAGTTGAGTAATAATTTTTTTGAAACTCAAGTCTCTTTAGCAGTGTTTTCCCCTGTGGTAATGGAAAACGGCTGATTGGAGATGATTAGATAGAAGTGAAGTAATTTGGAAAACAGTTCAGAATACATACTATGAGAATAAAATGCAGGCACAGAACAAAGAAGTGATTCCTCATGCTATTTTAAACTTCAGCCTATAAAATTGTGGTCATCAGCATGTACACATTTGACAGTTATGGAGTAAAGTGACTAATTGGCTGCATTTGATGAGAATAGACAGAAGATAACATGTGGAAACTGAATAACACTGCACGTTGATTTTGGAACCACATTAACTTCAAGTGACTCCATCAGCAATAATGTTACATTTTCCAGTAATTATACTTTTTATAGTTGTCAGAGATAGTTAATCTTAAAGTCCTAAGATAGTCAATCCACTTTCTTAAGGAAAAAAAGAAATTAAAGTTCAAGATTTAATACAAATCTAACTGCCACAGTAAGGAATTACTAATACTTATCTGTTATTCCATTATGCTTTTTGACAATTAATTGGGACGTCTCATTTTTTTCAAACAAAATTAGCTAAATTTTGGATAGATTCTTTACTAATGTTCCCAAATGAGAATCAGTAATAGATGTCAAGATTTAGCTACAAGTAGCTCTTTCTAAAACGAAGAAGCAGGAAGTAATGCAGTATCAATCACGTTTTCAGTTTTTGCAGAAGTCTCTCCTATCTCCTGAGCACAGAATGTTCACAGAATGCCTCATCTCATCCTGGTGCCTGGCTGGCGGATTGTGTTTGTGTTCTGCCCCCTCACTTGAAGAATCACAGGCTTGGGAAACAGCTGTTCACAATTAAATTAATTATCATTTGTCAACAGCATTATGAGGCCCAGAAATTCTGTATGCACAGCAGAGAATCCTGCCAGGCCAGAGCGTACATCAGAGTGTGTGTTCTCCTATGATACCCATCTAGTTTGGTGAGGTACCATTAAGATTAAGGTTTTCAAAGCAGTGACAATCAATATCTTTGTAAAACTACAGCCACACAATTCACAAATCATTTTCTCCCAATGTTGGGGCATTTGCTCATTTGTCTACCCTTGGATTTTGACTCACCACTTGAAAATGAAGGACAGACAGCAGAAAATAAAATAGGTATAAGAAATATTGGTGTGGGCCTTTAAGAATGAACAGTTGGCTGGGCTCGGTGGCTCAACCTGTAATTCCAGCACTTTGGGAGGCTGAGGGGAGTCAATTGCCTGAGCCTGTGGGTTTGAGACCAGCCTGGGCAACTTAGTGAGGTCTCCTCTCTTCAATAAAATTTTAAAAAATTGGTTGGGCATGGAAGCACTCACCTGTAGTTCCAGCTACTTGGAAGGCTGAGGCAGAGGGATCACCGGAGCCCAGCAGGTTGACACTGGGGTGGCTGTGAGCATGCCACTGCATTCCAGCCTGGGCGACAGAGTGAGACTTCAACTCAAAAAAAAAAAAAAAAAAAAAAGAATGAACAGTTAATGGCTAAAGCTGAAGTTCTGAAGTTCCGTGGGCAGTAACCCTACAAAATTTATGAATGAGAATGCTTACCATTTCACTCCCTGGTTCAAACACTTCTTTGCTGACATGAATAGTCTGAAAAGCTAAACATGAAATAGAGGATGACGAACTTATGTTGTGTATCTATCCCCTTATGATGTGTATATATACAAAAAGTTCAGCTAAAAAGTAATTAACTTCAGACTTGCCAGATAACTGAGGAAAAAACAGGTGTGTTTGAGTTAACTAGATAGTTACTTTTGGGTTTTTCTTCTGGAGATTAAAAAAAAAAGAAATTGAGAATGGAAGAGACATATTTAGAAAATATTCCTACTTTATCCAATAAGAATTTCCTATTAAGGTTAAATTATTTTCTAAATTACTTTTAAAATTAAAATGTTCATATAAAAACAATGTGCATAAATATGTTTCTTGAAACATTGATTACAAGAAGAAACATTCAGGAAATACTTTAAATATCCCATAGGGGAATGAGTAAATAAATTATGAGATATTTCACCCAATGGCCATTTTAAGTAGTTATGAAGCAACTGCAGTATGCTTATAATTAAATTACAAGAGGAAAACCAATGATATTATTGAAAACAAAAAGGAGAAAGAGGACTCAGGATATAAGGATTGTATGTACTGATTTCATGTATGTTTCTTTGTATAGCTTCCAAAATCTCAATAAGGTGACCATAAATTTATTGGTTTAATTTGAAGTAATATATAAGAAAGTTATATTTTGATGCCATGAAGAGACTGAAAACTTTACTGATAAAATCTAAAGGAAACCAGAAAGTTTAGTTTCTATTTAAACTATTTGAGTTTAAAGAAAAACCGGTTTAACAAATACCTTTCTGAGCTGCCCGCTCCCCTATCCCCCAATTTGTTCAGCATTTGAGGCTTTTGGATAAGCCTATAATGTGTAATGTATTCTTCTGTAACACTATCCCTTCCTTTTCTCTAACCCCTTCTTTTCCAAAAGTTAGCAAGAAATAAGAAAGCAAACAAACCTATAGCTAACAAAGAAACACCACGGATAACAGATATCCACAGTGGTGTTTTTGCCAGTTGCAGAACTAGCAAAAACTCCATTTGGCGAGTTCAAAGAGGGTTTACTTACCTTCATAAAATTTTCCTAACCTTGAGTGAAGTTAAAACTATAATACTTCCTTCAAGGACATCATTTCTGAAACACTTGGCAAATACAGTTCTGAACAAGGTACACGCTCTTTAGTTTCCACTGAACAAAAGTAACAAATCTATTATTTAGGTGGAACAGATCAATTCAACAAAACTAGAAGTGAAGCATTTACATTTAAGGCATGAAAAAAGGAAATATTATTTTATAGACGTGTGGAAGGGAACTAGAAACATGAAAATCGTTTTTTAAGTTTTTGCAAATAGTTTAAATTCAGAACGAAAGCCTTTCCTTTCTCTTTACTTTTGCACTGTTGAACTATTTTGCTTTTTCTTCTGGACATTTAGGGTCACTGACATCTCTTAATGCTGAACCAAGTCCTAGTTGAATACACACGTTAATCAGCAAGTATCTGTGAAGATTCTGTGAACCTAGTAATACAGGAGTGCTCTAGATTAGTGATTCTCTAAATTTGATGGGAACATTAACCACCCAGGGACAGAGTTACGATGTGAATTCTAATTCAGTAGGTTTGTGGTGGGCTCTAAGATGCTGACGTCCTAACAAGCTCCCAGCTAATGTTAATGCAATTGCTATGGAGACAAATATTTGACTAGCACAACTCCAGGATACCAAAAGGCAAAGTGCATGTCTTTATGAAAGTGAAATGAACAACTGACCGAGAGGAACCAGAGAGCACTTGCCCAGTGTAAACGGAGCAGCTGTAGAGAAGCTCTAGCTGGTTACCGTGTTGGGGTCCAACACTGACCGAGGTTAAAATGAGAACCAGCTAAAGTTCCTAGTTCTGTGGCTGGTTACCACGTAGGTCCTTGATTATTGCTTTTTCCTCTTCTTTCTAGAAAATGATTACCAACGGAAACATTAGAGAGCATGACTAACATTTCAGCATTGTATACTGATAAAATCAAACACTGATTAGAGAATGAGGCAATGGGTATAGTGTGTAGAAGACATTACTTAACCCCCAAAACTAGAAAGCTAAACTTTTCAATAAAAGAGGTGACAGGAAAATCTACAGTAGGGGTGGCAGGGAGTAGAGCTGGACTATGGAGCTAAGGAAGTGAGCCAGGAAGGAACATTGTTGGAGCCACACAACTTTATGTGAAGAAAGTCCTTGAGAAGTTCCTAGTGATGGAAGTGCCCAAAAGACTTCCGACAGCATTATTAAACATTCAGTTTATGTTCTTTTAATTTTTTTTTTATTTTAAAGATGTGGGGTACAATTCGGGGTTAGGTATACAAATGTTCGTTATGCAGGTTCCCTTGTTGATGAGGTGTGCCTCACCCTCCCCTGGCAGTTTCCCACTACTGCCAATCCCTTTCTTATAGTACTATGATAGTTGCTCAAGGTCCACTTATGAGTGAGAACATGGGAATCTTGATTGTTTCTGTGACAGATCCTTCAGTATGATAGCCTCTAAACTCATCCAAGTTGCTGTGAAGCTCATTATTTTGTCCTTCCTTATGGCTGTGTAATATTCCATCATGTATATGTACCACATTTAAAAAATTCAGTCCTCTTTTGATGGGCAGCACAGTTGATTCCATGTTTTTGCTATTGTAAATAGTACTGCAATAAACATGCGTGTGCAGATATCTTTTTCATACAGTAATTTGAGTTCCTCTAGCTATATTCCCAGTAGGGGAATTGTGGGGATCATATGAGAGGTCGATTTTTAGATCTTTTAGAAATCGCCACACTGTTTTCCACAGAGACTGTATTAGTTTACATTCCCACCAACAGTGTAGAAGTGTTCCTTTTTTGCCACATCCTCTCCAGCTTCTGTTGTCTTTTGAGTTATTGGCGATGGCCATTCTAACTGGAGTTCTTTGCGATGCTATAGACTCAGTGACAGGAACTTTCTCTGTTGCCCCCGAGGCAATATGGGCTGGACACCGGCCTCCTTGTGTGGGGAGTACTTTGGTATGGGGAGGATTCTGGGTAGGGCCAGCCTGATGGTAACGTGCAAGAGAACAACAGCAAGTACAGAAGGCAATATAGGAATAACCCATGGAGAATTTGGCAAGATGTCATTAGTGACCAGGGAGATATAACCCTCTAAACAATCAGCACTGCCTAAGCTATTCGGAGAGACAATGGGTTTCCCATTGTGAGGGACAGGTTACAAATCAACTATTGTTAGCAAGCTGGAGTCCTTGGGAGCATTAGGAAGCTTGTGCTTGCTTTACATAAAAATAAGGTGCTGAGAGTGATTGTGCAAATAAATGTGGAAAGGAGACGTGTGACTGGAAATCAACCAGAAGTCTTTTAAAAAATTTTTTTATTTAAAAAAAAATTTTTTTTTTTGAGTTGGAGTCTCAGTTGCCCAGACTGGAGGGCAGTGGCCGCTCCCGGCCACCACAGGCTCCATCTGCTGGGCTCCGGTGATCCTTCCACCTCAGCCTTCCAAGTAGCTGGAACTACTAATTTTTTTTATTTATTGTAGAGATGAGGTTTCGCCAAGTTGCCCAGGCGGGTCTCGAACCCTGGGGCTCAGGCAATTCACTCACCTCAGTCTCCCAAGGCACGGGATTACAGGCTGAGCCACCGAGCCCGGCAGAAGTCTTTTTTTTTAAATCAGTACTTTTTATTTTAAAATTGTGGGGTACAGTTAAGGGCTAGGTATACAAATATGCATTAACAGGCACCCTTGTTGATAAGGGGTGTCTCCCCATCCCCAGACAGATATTGACTACCATTAATCCCACCTCCCTTCCCTTCCCTCCTCCCTCCCATAGTTTCCCACCACTGTCAGTCCTTTTCTTATATAGTATTACGATAGATGTTCAAGGTCCACTATATGAGTGAGAGAGTGAGAACATGTAGTACTCAGATCTGTTTTTCTGTGAGAGTTCACTCAGTACTATAGACTCTAGTTCCATCCAGTTTGCTGCAAAATTCATGATTTCGTTCTTTTTTATGGCTGTGTAGTATTCCATTGTGTATATGTACCACATTTTTTAATCCAGTCCTTTTTGGATGGACAGCATGGTTGGTTCCAGGTTCTTGCTATTGTGAACAATGCTGTGATAAACATACGTATGCAGGTATCTTTTACTTTGGAGTTTACTTTAAATTTCAAACTGTGTGTAAGAGTCATTGCGGGGTCTTGAACAGCAACATGAGCTAAGTGGTGCAGCATTTTGGCAAAACTAACTAATAAGACAAGTTTAAAAGAGCCTATCAATCTTATTAACACTTTTGTCCCAAATGAAAATATCTCTTTATCCTTCATAAAGTATTTACCTGAAGCCAGGCTCAGTGGCTCAGCCTGTAATCCCGTGCTTTGGGAGGCTGAGGTGAGTAGATTGCCTGAGCCCGTGGGTTCGAGACCTGTCTGGGCAACTTGGCGAGACCTCATCTCTACAATAAATCAAAAAATTAGCCGGTCATGGTAGCGCGCACCTGTAGTTCCAGCTACTTGGAAGGCTGAGGCGGAAGGGTCGCTGGAGCCCAGTGGATTGAGTCTGCAGTGGCCGGGAGCGGCCACTGCACTCCAGTCTGGGCTACAGAGTGAGACTCAAACTCAAAAAAAAAAAACAGTATTTACCTGAAATTATTATAGCAGAGGATAAGCATAATAATTCAAGCCAACTTTTCAATTTAGGTTTATACTCTTAATAAGGTATCCTCATTTCCTGAGACAGCGCCTTGCATGTGGTAATTTCTCTATAGAATATTTCCATAATGGAGATTGAACAATATGTAATTTATTAATTAGGGGACATGAATTACATTGTACAGACTGACATTGGCTTAACACTAAATTTTTAGGGGAAAAAGTCTGTCATACAAAGTAAGGTTGCCTTGAGTATTTTGTTTCATTCATTCTAATAGGAGATAATAAAGTGAGAAGAATTTTAAGAGACCTAAGCTGATAGTAAAGATACACAAGTACTCTGAAGTCAAGGTAGATGTATTCAAACACTATATTTGATCAATTTTTTTAGGTTTTATAATTAACTATATATATGTGCAGCTAGAAGTGCTACCGTCCAGTTTCCTAAAGCAAGTCATAAAAAGCCACACTGGAAAAGTTAGGTTTCTTAGAAAAGTAACTACAATGTTACTTTTCTAAACAGATTCAGAACAAATTCTATCTTCATCTCTCACTATCCTATTTATTGCTAAGTTCCAAAAGATCATCTGGAATTACTATTTGTCTTCTATAACTTATGGGAGCAAGTTCAAACACTTGGCCCCAGAACACAAAACTCATGATTTGGCTCAATCTACCTTCCTAGCCTCATCTCCTTGTTCTGTCTTTTATCCAATAAATGTACCAATATAAATGACTTTTTTCAAATCCACCCCAGTGCATTCCGTGTATTTGCTGCAAATCCTGGTCAGTCTTCCTTTTCTGCATTAACCTGAAACATCTTACCTGTCTCTTAAAATCAGCTCCTTGGCACACAACTGCAATTCTTATTCTCCAAAGGCTCACAGGATTTTGTATTTAGCTTTATTGTAGTACTTTTGTGATTTTTAAAATATTTGTTTACATGTATATTTTCCACTGGTTTATAACTTTTATAAAGGCATGAGCCATGTATTATTTTCATGCTTAGTATATAATAGATGCTTTAAAGATATCTGATAGTTAAAATGCATAACAGGAAAAAAGCTTGCAAATAAAAACAAAACCAAAAGCGACAAGCCCTTCACTACATCTCCAGATGGATTTTGACGATTCAAGGAAGAAGGAAAGATGTTGAAGGGCCCTGGAGGAGAACAAAAAACAAACTCCAAAAGTTTTCTATTAACAAGAGTTAATTTATAATCTCTAGATCCAATTATTGCTTCAGAGAAATATTTCAAACAAATTTTCCTCGCTTCAATGAAACTCACAATATACCCCAAATAAAGATAAAAGGCCATAGTTTCTTGCCTGCTTTGTTGTGATTCTGTGAAACATCAGGGTCCCATGAATCCACCAACTGAACTTGGGGTAGATGTGGGGATATATTTTATTTTCCAAGATTGAGGCAGAAATTCCCAACTGAGCTTAAAAAGATAAGATGAAGATAAAAAATAGTGTGTGTCTGCTTGGCTATTCATACATAGGGGTGGGTTTAAAACAGCACAGAATTGTTTCACGGACTTTCTGTAAAGAGGTGAGATCTATGTTCCCTACCCTTAAATCTAGGCTTGACTGATAGAACATTTCAGAGTGATGCTGTCAGTTTTTGCATTGTATCCCAATAAATGGGCAGCCTCCACTTCCTGTTTCCTAGGACGCTGACTCTTGGAACCTACGCACCATGTGTGAGGAAGCCTGAGCTGTCTTATGGTGTGGACAATGTGGAAATAAACATGCTTTCAGGACCAATTTGCCAGCCATGTGAATGTGCCATCTTGGAAGTGGATTCTTTCTTTATCCCATCCTATCCCTGAACCCCTTGTACAGTAGTTCCCAAAACTGTTTTCTTCATAGCAGGAAGTATAAGAATATGATTGAAAAGTATTTCCTGTGGTAGCTATGCTCCTGGTTACTATGTTCCTCCTTCTATCTGAACTCAAATTATTCACCGATAACATAAAATACAATGTGCTTCTATATTTTGTTTTCCAAGATTGAGGCAGATATTCCCAACTGAGCTTAAAAAGGTGAGATGAAGTTGAAAAGTAGTATGTGTCTGCTTGGCGATTTATAATGGAGGGCTTAAAACAGCACAGAATTTTTTTTTTTTTGAGTTGGCGTCTCACTCCATTGCCCAGGCTGGAGTGCTGTGGCACACTCACGGCTACCACAGCGTTGACCTGATGGGCTCTGGTGATCCTTCTGCCTCAGCCTTCCAAGTAGCTGGAACTACAGGTGCACTACCACGCCCAGCTAATTTTTTGATTTATAGTAGAGACGAGGTCTTACCAAGTTGCCCGGGCTGGTCTCGAAACCACGGACTCAAGCAATCCACTTGTGCTCCCAAAGTGCTGGGATTACAGGCTGAGCCACCGAACCCAGCCTTGCACAGAATTCTTTAACGGACCTGTGCTGGTAGAGAAGAATTGTCTTACTGACCTTTACAATCTGTTGATATCAAGGCAAAATTTGGTCACCTGGTAATCATACTGACTTCATGTTAATATTTAGAGAAAACTTCCCCCTTCTTTTTCAGGATCATAATAGACACATACATAACCCATTTAGGACAGATTATACTGTCCTCAAGTAATTCCAAAAGTCTTACCTGTTTTCATATTGTTGCAAAATTTAAACAACAGGTTGGTAATCTCATGGCATTCAACATACTGAAACTGTCTTAAGCCTAAGAAAATATTAGGAAAGCAAAACTTCAAAAATAAAATACAATCTCTACTTTTATCTCATTTGTCTTTATAGCATATTCCAAAGATTATGATTATGAATATATTATGCAGGTATATTTCAAGTCAGTACTTTCATAAACATAGTTAATTGAGTGGTAACCATTTATATTATCTAAGTGCACAGTCATATTGTTTCCCCTCAAGCTTTATCAAGGTAGGACTGGCAAATAAAAATCATATTTACAGTGTACAAAGTGATATTTAAAAATCTGCATACATTACGACATGCTGAAGTCAATCTAAATGATGTATTTGTCACTTCATATACTTACCATTTTGTGGTGAGAATTTATAAGCTGTACTCTCTTAGCAGTTTTTAAGTATACAATACAATATTATTAACTGTCACACCATGTTGTATGATAGATTTCCAGGTTTTATTTACCTTGTTTAACTGGAATTTTGTACCCTTTGACCAACAACTCCTGCAAAGTCATATTATTACTATAAATTTAAAACTTACACAGATAGTTAAATGCTAATGTATCCTCTACTCAGACTTGGGGGAAAAGATGAAAAATAGCAGGAGCTTACCCCTTAAAAGAACTTTAGCCCTGGTACTGATCTCAAAATTTGGATTTCTCTTCAAAGTTTGCTGGCAATTACTCAAATTACTCACTATCTTCAGGGCAGTGCTTGCATTTTCATAATTTCTTTTACTATTTCCTGCCAAAATCATAAAGTGCATGCATGTATGTGTGTGTGTGTGTGTGTGTGTGTGTGTGTGTTGGTGTGGATTAAAATATTTACCTATTTGGGGGTATGAGGCAGTGGGAGGTAAAGTTTTGGATTTCTGTTTCATTGTAATTCATCTAGTTCATCTATCTGTAAACGAATTTTTCTCTAACGTGAATATTATTTAACAATGCCTGTTCAAATGTTAGTGAAATAATCCTCACAATTCCTGTAAGGTACTTATAAACAGAGTGCTGCCATTAACTTGCAGAGGGCAATAATGAAGTAGCAGATTTCTGGCACCATAAGATAAAGCGCACTGCCATCTAAGACTGCTGACACCTAAAAATCAATTTTTAAATTCTCATTCATAGAAACAGGAAGATACAATGCTGCAAAAACACATTTAGGCAATTAATGGTTTATATCAGCAGGGATGAGTGTGTCTCCCCGCTCCTATGCTATTCTAGAGAGGGACTGACAGTCCTTGTGCAGGAAGATAGTTGAGGTATTATGCTGGAATGCTCTGTGGTGATATAACTGACAAAGAATCTACTATGGATTCTAGTGCTGAGCATTAGTTTCTCTCTTTCTTGCAAGGGCAAAGGTTATATACTTTCTAAGAGCACATGTCACAAAAGCAAGCAATACTTAAACATACCATATTTTTGGCCTCCCGTGAATGAAACAATTGTGTAGAAGAGTTCAGAAGAGATATTTTATTGATGACAAGTCAGTGAATCAGAGATATGTAGATGAAATTTTCCTGAAACTACACCATCTTCAAATACAAGGAAAATCCTTTGAGCTGAAACATGTTTTGGATCTAGAAAACCTCTGCTCATATGAGGGAAATAATTAAAAACACCTGAACCTTACATACCATGTGTTTCATGTGTTTCTATTACAAATATTTAAGGGAAAGAAGTTGGAAGGGAAGTCTGTTAGGGGTGAAATTGTTTATTGGCCAGAGTCACCAGAGCCCTTTTGGTTGTATGTTTATACTCCCAATGTGAGCATGATAATCATCACAAATGGAGACAGCCGGAAGAAATTTTAAGCCACGAAATAAGTTACCTTTTATTGTACACTCTCAAATTCCCTGCTAGTCTCCTCAAAACATCGTGACTACCCAGTTTCTATAGTAACCATGAAAAAGACAGAACAACCTGCATGATTTAGCCAACACCTGATTCAAAGATAATACTTAATGGGGCAAAGTGATATAAAGTATTATTGACAGTGTTCTGAAAATGTACAAGTCTACTCCTGAGTGTCTGAAGAATAAGGAAATAATATGCTCTGTGTGGCCCAGCAACTAGATAACATTTATTCTGCATCATAGCCAGAAGGTATATGAGAAATTATTTTGTCAAGCAATGGATATGTTCTCAAATGCTTTAGACCAGAATATGATTTTCTTCCCATCTTTGAAAAACAAGTCAGATTTTATTAGAGGTGTTTTTCTAGACCACTTTAAAGTATACAATTTAGTGGTGTAAAGTACATTCACAATATTGTGCAACCATTACCACTATCCATTTTCAGAACTTTTTCATCAGTCTCAAATGGAGACTCTGTACCTATTAAACAATAACTTCCCAGTCTCCCCAGACAGCTGCTGGCCAACCCTATTACACGTTCCATCTTTATGAATTTTCCTACTGAGATAAGTGAAACATATAATATTTGTCCTTTTGTGTTGGGCTTACTTCATTTAGCATAATGTTTTCAAGGCTTATCCATATTGTAGCATGTATTAGAACTTCATTCCTTCATATGGCTGAGTAATATTCCATTGTATTATAAACCACATTTTAAAAATTCATTCATCTGTTGAAAACAGACTTCTGTGACAACAAACTTGGCTTGCTGTGAATAATACTCTATGAATATTGGTGTGCAAGCACATATTTGAATCCCTTGATGTGTTTTTTAAAAGTAAAGTATTGTAGCTTTTGGTGTTTGGATGTAACAAATCAACAAAACTCAGTTTCTATTCATGGTCACTGATAGATTTGGGGGTTATTTCACTCTTTATTTTGTTAAAGCAAATATTGAGGAAAAAATCCTTAGTGTGCTCCTCTTCCTGCATATGCTATACAAATCCACATGAAGCAATTGAAATGGAACTAAGTAGGTCTATAAGGTATAGGCAAAATATCTTCTCAGAATCTGAAGCAATCTTACCTTCTTTAAGATAGGGTTGTCTACAAATAGGGCCAACATTAATAATCAGCATATTTCATTTTTCCAACTTCTATATTGTTGATAGGCATAGGACAAGCTAAGTAGAGAATAAGGTGTGAAAATGGTTTAAAAATGTAGTTCAATCACATTATTTACTTCAAACATTTTTGTCCTTTGGCATTTCCTTTTCATGGGATTTTTTTACGTAATCACAAGCTGGAAGGTGAGACTATTTTGGCTGTGTTTGAGATAAGTGTAGGCAGAGTCAGAAACTCCCAACTGGTTACTCCATAGAAATTTCACTTATTATTTCATTAGAAGGCTGAATTAACCCACACTTCAATGAATTAACCCACCTTCAAGGAGACAGAATCCATCTCTAGAAAATCAAACAGACTCCAAGATTTATACTTCTGTATACATAGGCTTTTGGAAAAATGCATTTGCAGAAATAGCAGAAGTGGTGGACCTAATAGCTGAGCAGGGTATAAAAGACTGAAACCACAGGGCACTTCATGTAAGCAAAATAAAGACTGTGCTGGTTTTACTTTTGATCAATATTATTCTTCTTAACTGTTTAGAAAACAGATACTTTGTCTACTGATGCCATCTCTTCCTTTAAGAAATGGCTATAATGAAGTCCCAATAAATTATGTTTTCTAAGAGAAATCATCTTCTTGCTTACTGCTGGCTTTCCCTCCTGTGTGATGAAGGCCAATTGTGACATGCTGGGCATCCTTGTGCTCTCTAGACTTGGATATTATTGTCCTGAACAATAACAAAACAAAATGCCAATGCATGGTGAAATACGTTTCAGTTGTTGTAGCATCTATAAATAGAGATGTCGAGTCTTTTCATTTGTGTTAATCTTAAATTAAGACCTGGAATTAGCAGGTCTTGGTCTTACTAATGGGTGCAGGACAATAACAGCAGAAAGGAGATTATTTATATGATATCTCAACTTTTGCCAAGGTAAAAGAATTATTCTTTTCTTTTTCCACTACTAACATAACTCTATAATGCACTTGTTTAGGGTGATAGTTTTTTGTTTTGTTTTGTTTTGAGTTGGAGTCTCACTCAGTCACCCAGACTGGAGTGCAGTGGCCGCTCCCGGCCACCGCAGCCTTGACCTGCTGGGCTCTGGCGATCCTTCCACCTCAGCCTTCCAAGTAGCTGGAACTAAAGTCACGTGCTACCATGCCCGGCTAATTTTTGACTTATTGTAGAGATGAGGTCTCGCCAAGTTGCCAGGTGGGTCTCGAACCCACGAGCTCAGGCAATCCACTCACCTCAGCCTCCCAAAGCACTGGGATTATAGGCTGAGCCACCGAGCCTGGCTATGGTAATAGTTTTCATGGTGATTTCTGACATGCAAGGCTCTTTGACTCCTACAGCAGCTTAGCTATTTCACTAGCTGGTCATGGATACTGTTTACTTTTGGTCTTGAATACGGGAATCAAAATGGCTTTGAGGCAACCAGTTTACTGACCCATTTCTAAATGTTCACACTCTTTGTTTTCTTCTTTGTGGTACTTGGGTAGTATCAAATATCTTTTCCCTTAAATATCTAAGATGTGCCCAGACTTAAAAGAAACCAGGTAACAAGTAAAATGAAACAGAAAACAAGAAAGCTTTGTTTCCCTATGTGTAACTGGCTGAGTCTTTTGTAAAGTTTGAGCGGAGGCCTGAGTTGTTTGTGTTTTATGCCTTCTCTATGGAAGTGGAACATGCTATGTTTGCTCAGACCCTTGATTTTCTTTCAACTAGGAGTTGTCTTTGACCAGCATGGGGGAAAATCTAGATTACAGGTACTTTTACTCTTCCATAAAACCAGACTGTGACATTGTAAAGCTGAAGCTAGGAAGGTAAGAACAGTATAACTAACAAACTTTGAAGAAAGGAGGCTGTGGAAAATGGATATTCATATATTTCAACTAACTGAAGAATTTTGAAAATTTACAGTTCAGTTTGGAGTCTGGGAACAGAAAGATATTATTAGTGCAGAGACTGAAGGAGCATACCATAACAAAGAATAGGTAATACTGACACTACAAAATGTAACCATTTAGACTTTCAAAACTCCTTCAGCAAGGTTTCACATTAGAGAGCATTATATAGTCCTCCCTTCTCTGGGCCACTAAACACCAATTCTTCACTCACAAAAACTGGCCTCAGGAGAAACTGTTATGAAACTTCTTATGATGGTCTCAAGGAACAATCCTCGGAGAGCTACAAATGCTTAGACTGTCTAGTTTAGATTACTCAGAACAGTAAGAGATATGGGCGCATAGCTCAGGTCATGGACAGACTCCATCACCAGCCCTTTACTAAAGTGCCTACTCTGTATAAGAACTTTTACTGGTCATGAATTGATATCATGCATTTTCAATTTTGCTGCTTTGTAGAGGTCCTAAGCAATTGCATACGCCTGAGGACAGTGCTGGCGATATGTAACAAGACCCAATTCCTCCCCTGCTCACCTTTTTATTCTCTACCTAGAATCCTCAGGATCTACTGGCATGTCTAAGAGTTCATATGGCAGGTAGCAGACACATCGGAAGATTACCTGGCCTTTCTAGAGTTCTCTAATTCTAACTTGTGGAAAGTTCTGTTTTTGTGGCATTCTATGGCACCACCCACATACAGTGTTCATTAGTCACACAACAGAACTCCCACACATTCTTTGCAAAGCACTAAGGAGCACATTTGAAAGCCATGACTCAGTATCCTGGATGTTTACAATCAGTTGTTGCAATGAAATGTGATTATCAGTCAAAGACCCCTGAGATTGAATTTTGATTTCCTTGTGTTTGTCTCTAATTACATTCTGTTAAACTAGCAATTTTGGAAGCAGAACCTGAATTTTTTTTTTTTTTTTCAGTATGGAAAGCCTTAAGATTCTTATAGTAGCCTACTCCTTTTTGTGACTAGAAATGTTCTTTCTATTTCTACTTCTAGATTTTTTTTTCCAGATAAATTTGCAGTGAGGCAATAAGACAAAGACGACCTTAAAGCTTAATTGGCAGAGTGGTGTGGAAGGGCACTGGCATTAGGCTGAGATTCCAGTCTTAACTCTACCACTTACTAAGTGATTTTAGGTAAGTCACTTAATCTCTCTGAGCTGAAGTTTCTTCAGCCACCAACAGCAGATAATATCAGCCCCACCTGCCTCATGGGTTCAAATGAAATAATGTGAAAGCCATGAAATGCTATGCAGTGTAGAGCATCACAAGGAATGCTCACAAATACCAGTAAGAACCGAAGAAACAGTGGCTTTCTCTCTGAACAATTTTTTGTAAACTGACAAGCCAGACTTAGAAGCTGACTGTAATAGATAAATTATTCACTGATGGATAGTTAAAATGAATAAGTAAAAGTTTCCTCCTAGTGAAGGCTTCGGAATATTGAGGGCACATTGATGGTCAGTTCTAAAGATACCACCAGATGGGGGTGGAGGCTCTCAGACAGAACTGAGGCATCTTAGAAGGCCTAGGTGTTTTCAAAACAGGGTGGGCTACAAAAAGGTAAAACCACCAAAGAATATGCCACAGAGATCAATGAACAAATTGGTGACCATCACAGTTAAAGCAAAATAATAACTGAGGAAAATCAACAAGGACTAAAATTCTCTGCCAAATTTATGTTCTTCAAAAGTCAATGAGATGAATCAGAATATTTTCCCCAATCAAAACAAACACAAAATTGTTGTTTTTGTATATGATAGAATATCCCCTTTCCAATTCTTGTGCAGATTTATTGGAAGTCTCTCTGGCTACAAAGAGTGAAGGGTAATTGATTTGAAGAAGTCTGGTTGCTAAATTTCTGGGCCGACTTCAGATCTCACTCTTTGCATTTTGACTGCTCATTGCTAAGGGTTATAGGAAAGGGATCCCTGTGTAGACTGAACTCAAGATTCCAGAAGCTAGAATTATATCTGTGGAAGCCAAGGTTGAATTCTCCAGCTCTTTGCAGTTAAAACACCTTAGAATTTGTTCTAGCTTTGTGGTTAACTACTGTTTAATTTTGGTGACTCATCTCTTCAGACTTCAGTTTCTTTTTCTCCAAAGTAAAATGGTTGGTCCCATTATAGTCCATGTCCTGTAAGAAGTGTCTGAGAATAGGGAGTTTGTGGCTATTACGTTTTTAGGAAGTTGGAAGTTCAAGGATATGATGCCACAGGAAATAAGACAGTGGGCTTGTCAATGAGTATGTGACTTTCAGAAAAATAGACAGTGATGATTAGAGAAAATCTAGGGAAGGGCAAGAAAGAAATTGAACAGCTGGGCAATTAGAGAAATCCTGAAAGGTTGGTGCATGCACAAAGGTAGCTGGAGAGACCCTGAAAGCTAGCAGACAGTGTGGAGTAGCAAAATCAAGTCATTTCTGCCAGTAGAGTTCAGAACATTAACAAGTTAGGTTTCGGGTGGCTTTTATCTTTTTTTTTTTTTTTTTGGTTATAGGATCTCACTCTCTAGCTCAGGCCGGAGTGCGGTGGCACAATCCCAGCTTACTGCAGTTTTGACTTATTGGGCTCAAGTGATCCTTCTGCCTCAGCCTCACAAGTAGCTAGGACTACAGGCATGCACCAACATATTCAGCTAATTTTTTTATTTTTATTTTTTGTACAGATGAGTCTTTCTGTGTTGCCCAGGCTGGTCTCAAACTCTTGGGCTCAAGCAATCCTCCTGACTTGGCCTCACAAGGTGCTGGGATCGCAGGAATGAACTATTGTGCCAGGCCTACAGTTTTAATCTTAAACCAAGGAATGGACAGAAAGCCTATTCAGAAAAAAAAGAGCAAGAAAACATATAAACAGATCAGTCATGGAAGAGGACAGCAAAGAACGTGAACAAGAGGTGGACTCTGACCAGGAGGAGTTCTTGACCAAAAAATCACCTTGTCATCAGCTTTTGGGGGAAGATTTTAAACTCAACCACTTAAAAGAAAGAAAACCATCTTTGTTGAAATATTTCTCAATTACTTAGCTGATATTATCATGAAAAAGATGAGGCAACTTAGAAATTAACTGGTTAAATGATACAAGGTCATTTAGCAAGTCAATAGCAGATGCTAGAGTTCATTTCCTTTCGTTGCCATTTAAAAAATACCTGCAGTCTCTTTAGCCAGAATGACTTTAGTTATACTGTTAATAACTTGTTGCTCAAAGGAATTAAAATGTACTGGTGCAGTTGCAGGGTTGCTCTTTGAATATTTGAAGTGACTCTGGAGTTCAAGAGTTCCTACCTACCTATTAACAAGGACAGGCTTAGGATATGGGGCAAAAAGTAAAGATGTGACAGTTCCTAATTTCCCATTCTTAGAAAGTTTATCTTTCAACAGGAAGACAAAAACTGATGACCCAAAAGACAACACAAATATTTTAAAGATAATTAGTGACTACGGAGTACATATGAACTATTCATGTTCTGATGATTCTTAAAGACATCTCTGCAAATTATTTGTCTTGCTATTTTTCTGCAGAGAAAGCAAATTTGCACTACAGTTACTTACTTTTAAAGTTGAATTTGACTGCCTATGGCTTTTGTGACTCAGATGTCTTCTTTTTCTTAGTCCCTGAAAAATTTTTCAAAGGTGGGGGATGGGTAGGGAAGGGCAAGAGTTCAGTCCAATATTCCAAGCACTGGTTTTTCACATTAAAACAAATCCTAGAATAAGCTAACAACAAAAGGATTTTGTTTCATTTGAAGAAGAAATCTATTACTTAAGGACAGTATTTAATGGATACTTGAACCAAGTGGTTTAAAAACCACCTGAAAAGTATTATTTGATTATTACTGAGTCTAAGTTTCCAATGAATCATTTTCAAAGGAAGCATGTATTTCAAGACATAATTAATCAAAACCTTGAGAGAAAAAAATTATCCATCTGGAAGATATATATTTAAAAACAGAGGTTTGCAGAATAATTTCACCAGCTTGGAAAATTCCTCAAATGCTTTCTATGCTTACAACTGTCATAATGACAAAGTAGTCAGAGGAGGGATGTCCAGGACTCTGGCAGCATCAGGGACGCATGAGGATGAATGTGAACAGGAGGAGATACTGCCTCGCCTGACGTTTTAGTCAAACTCCATGCTGGTAAGGGATGAGGTGACAGATACTGTGGCCTTTCTCACTCTCATATTTTACAAATTATTTTGGGGTTATAGGGTACATGTGAAGGTTTGCTACATAAGTAAATTATGTGCAGGTGAGGTTTGGGCTTTTAGTGAGCCCTCTCTCCCCTTGGGAGTGGACATGGTACCCAATGGGTGGTTGTATGCCCCATCCCCTCTCCCTCCTTCCCCCCATTATCAGTGCCTAGTGTCCCTTTCCTGCCTTGGTACTTGTGTGCCCAACATTTAGGACCCTCTTATGTTCACTCTCATATACTTAAACAGGAATTAAAAATCACTTTGTTTAAATGTAATTTCCACATATGAAACTAGCGTACCCAACCAAAATAGTGCTGAAGTGAATGATTCCCTGTACAAATTACTTCCAGACCAGAGGTGAGATGTTATTTTTATTCTTGTAAATTAAAAGACAAGAAAGCAAAAGAATATGCCAGGTACAGACAACAGTAAGCTCCTCTGGAAGAAACAACAGGAAAAGCTCCCAGGTCATTCCTAACTCTTTGTCTATGCAAGCTCAGATGAATTATCAAGTTAAATTGTCAGTACTTGATTACAAAGAAGTGATATCTTGAAGGTGAATGTGAAAATGTGATCTGCTACGAAGATTAACAAACATGTAGGGTGTTTTCTGGTTTACACAGATTTTCTTAGGCACAAATAAGTTTCTGAATCTAAAGAATCAGGATGCTGTCTGGCACATCACAGTATAAACTTTCTGAACAGTAAGTTATGAACCTAGAATATGAATAGGCTTCTAAGATATTTTCCTTACCATAGGCAGTGGCTTAGATATAGGAAGAATCTAACCTATCACTTCTCATCTTCTGGAGCAATTTGTTGGCATAAACAAACCTCGTAAATATTTTATGTATGTCCTTCCAGACTGACTAGCCTGAGGATGAAGGTTAGAAATTGTACCCTGAAAGCTAGTTCCTCAAAAAACAACATACTGCATTTTAAAGTAAGAACATTTATAGAAAATTCCAATCTATACATTCTTGAAATGTAATGACAGGACTAGTAGTAGTGGTGTTTACCTGTTTCAATTTCTGTGGGTGATGGCAATTTTGGGTGTTATCTGAACCTGAAACATTTAGCACCTCGTAAATTTAATTTGAATACTCTGACTTTCTGAGATCACATTTTTTACTTGTGTGAAGAAATGAACATATTTTCATAAAGGAGGTTATAATCTATCATAACTAAAGGGCAACTTCGAACACTTCTTTTGCAATGTTGAAGTGTTTTGAAATAAAAGATCCAGTCATAATATTACCTAATTATTCTGTTATTAGGACTAATATCTTAGAATTTATTATTTTGCCTTTAAAAATACCTTTAGTTCAGCTATCAAGAGAGACATAAACTGCTTTCACTTGTCTTTAAAAAAAGAGTCCTGAAGAACTATGGTGATATTATAATCTAAATTTTCTGAGAGTAAGCAACTGAAGAGAAACATTATTACCCTTGAATACAGGATGTAATATAATTTTCCTTTATATAAAAGTTCATAATATTTTGATACTATTATTTGGTAACAGAATGTGAACCCCTTAGCATTTTGCAGTGTTCCTTCAATTTATTATTTTTCTACTCAGTTGGATTGTAAGTGGTCCAAGAACAGAAATGAGCCACAGGATAGTCAGACTTTTTTCTTTAAATATTTCTATTTTTAGTTATATTATTGACTAATATTACCGTGTGTGTGTGTGTGTGTGTGCGTGTGTGTGTGTGTGTGTGTGTGCGTGCGTGTGTGTGTGTGTGTGTGTGTGTGTGTGTGTGTGTGTATTTCAGTCACCTTCAAAGTACTCTCCGTTTGATGCAATATACCTATCAAGACATTTTTCCCACTGCTCAAAACAGTTTTTGGACTCATCAATTTTGATGCTTTTTATTGCTTTAGATGCTTTTTTGTTGGTGTTGTTTTACCTCTTCCACATTGGCAAAATATTTCCCTTTGAGGATTTTTTTCACCCAGAAAAACAACAAAAAAAAGTCACTCGGGGTGAGATCAGGTGAACAGGGAGAATGCCACAAAGGGGTCATGCCGTTTTTGGTCTAAAACTGCTGAACACACAGCAGTTTGTCATGGTGGAAAAAACAGTCATCTGTTTGCCACAACTTGGGACATTTCTAAATTGTGATGCAAACTTCTCAAACCTTCCAGATAAAAAAAACTTTGGTTGACTATTTGATCTGGAGAAATAAGTTCTGAGTGTGCTACAAGGGGTCCACCCTCCCTGCCAAAAAAGATATTCCAGGTTTTTATGAGTTCCCCTCATATAATATCAACTAATACTCTGCCAGTCATAGAAATGTTATGTTAGATATCCCAAATTCCTAATCTGATCAATTTAAACCATGCAATACAGGCAAACATCAATAAACATAACAAATACTAATCTGAAGAATACATTAAAAAATTTATCTGAAACCTATATTGAAAGCAACTTCTTATGGGAAAAAATACTTTGATCCTAAGACAGATCTTTTGAACTGTAATGAGTAATTGCTTACAGCTGGCTTGAGTAAAATTACAGAAAAGTGGTCTTAATATAGAGCTCACATTGATGAGATTTTAGGTGTTTCATTCATGCATAAGGTTATCTGTATTCTAGCTTTAACTATATTCTAAATGTTGACTTTTTAGTGTGGCCTTGCGACCCTCAAAACAGAGACTATAACTGCTACTACTACTACTACTACTACTACTACTACTATAATATCTGCATAGAAGACATGGTGTGAGGTCACAATTAAAATTAATTCCATAGCAATGTACAAGATAGATCACAAGTGATGGACAAAGAGTATTAAATAGTGCAAATAAAGTATATTAAGCAGTAAGAGTACCCACAATATTAGCTTAAAATAATGTTTGTAAGACACTATCTTCAAGCTAGTTTCTGTCATTTAGCCTGAATAACAGAAGAAGACTGACAAAGTTGTCCACAATCAGTGTGTTCATCTTAGCAAGAAGAAAGCACATTCTCTCGAGGTTTAAGATGAATGATGGCAACGCAATGCAAACCCATTTGTGAAAGGGCTTGTATCCTTTATCCTGGTGACTCCTTCATGTTGTACTCATGACTTTGCATTTGTACTCTATCAGCTCCTGGTACATACCACATTCTAGCAAAAAAGGTTTGTCTTATTTATTTTTTCAAAATTTTATTGTGAAAAATTTAAACATATAGAAAAGAATGAATAATACAATCAAATTTGTATATCTATCACCCAGATTCAATCATTAATTTTGTCATATTTGTATTATCTATTGTATATCTATCATATATGCTTATATCACCAAACCATTAGAAAATAAGCAAATATTCCAGCATGAATGTACTACTGTCACATGCAATAATATCAATGACTCTCATAAGCCATAATATTGGACAAAAGATGTCGGACAAAAAGAAATGTATATTGGATGGTTTTTAATTCAAAAACGTACAAAATTGAATCATGGTGTCAAAGGTCAGAATAATAGTTAATCTCTGAGAGAAGGAAGGAGTAACACTTGCAGAGTATGCAAAAGTGTTGCTCTAACAACCAATATAACCACAACACAATTAACTTGCCTAAGAAAACAATGGCTCAATGTCTAATATTCATTCTGCATTCATATTTACCTAATTGTTTCAAAAATGTCTGTTCTGTTCTATCTGTGATTTTTGTTTTCTTTTCAACCAGTAGCCTATTAAGGAAAACTCCGTCTTAAGTGGTAGCAATGCTGTGTGGGCCGTCTGGCTCAGACATAATGATCCAACTCAACAATGGCCTGAACAAGATTATTTCTCTCTCAATTAACAATCTGGAGATGTGCCGATACAGAGCTCTTAGGGAGGTTCTTCCATCCTCAACAAATGGTTTCATCCTTGAGCTGAAATATGGCAGCTCCAGCCCCTAGAGCCATGCCCCAGAAAAGACACAGAAAAGCACTTACTCCAAGGGCATGATTCCGATGTTGCAAACACAATTCTTGTTCACATTCTATTGTACAGAATGTACACAATCCTACTAGCTGCAGGAAGGCTGAGAAAAACAGGTTTTATTCTTGGTGGCCATGATTCTAGACTTCCCTGGACCTGTGAATCTTGTTTCTAATGGAACAACGGTTTAAGCAATGATGCTAGCCACCTCTGCCATGAGGTATTCCTGGAAATGACTAAACTATGACAAACTATATTAAAACTAACTCCTGACACACTGTAATATAATGGCAGGTCTAGACTTATTTATGGTAAGACAGTTTTTCTCCTACATTAAATAAACTTCATGCTATTAATATTGAGTTCATCAATGCATTTTTAAGATACTCTTTTTCCTTCCTTGTCAGAGTAGAAGCTGTCAGTGTTCATCACTGGAATCATGCTTTCTTCCCTTTCTTTTGTCATCAAGTTTTTTAAAAAGAAATTTTTATTTGAGTATAACATACCTGTAGAAAAGTTCATAAATCCAGGTGGGAACAACAGATATTAGACACTGTTAAAGGAATGAGGGTGGGAGTGGGGAGAAGGGGCACACAACCGTACACTGGGTACTAGGTCCACTACCCAGGGGAGAAAGGACTTGCTAGAAGCCCAAACTTTATCCGAATGCAATTTACTTATGTAGTAAATCCTCACATGCACCCCACAACTCAAATTAAATTAAATTAAAAGTTAGCAAACAATAATTGAGTAAAATGGCAAAACAGTAACACATTCTTGTAAACAACTCTCAAATCAAGAAATGGAACATTATCAGTGTTAGAGTAGCACTCTTGTGTACCTTGCAAGTATTACCCCTTCCTTCTATCAGAGATAACTACTATGATTCTGACCTTTGACACCAGATTTAATCTTGTAGGTTTTTGAATGTAAAAACCATCCAATATACATTCCTTTTTGTCTGACATATTTTGTCCAATATTAAGCTTATGAGATTCATTGATATAATCGCATGTAGCAGTAGTACATTCATTTTCATTGCTTATGAGATTGTATAATTATATCACACCCTCTCCATTATATTGTTGATGAATAATTAGATTGCTTCTTTTTTTGGCTATTACAAATACAGTTGTAACCGTTATTGTACGTGTATTTTGATGTACATATGTATATATTTGTTAGGCATATATAGCTCCTGGGAAAGGAACTGCTAGTTATGGAATAATTAGGTACACATATATTCATTTTTCTTGTCTTATTGCACTCAAACTTAGAGTACACTACTGAATAAAAGCCATCATAAAGGTAATTCTTGTCTTGCTCTGAATCTCAAGGAAAAAACTTTCACTACTTCATCATTATGTATGATAAGCTGCTTTAGGAATTTTATAGATACCATTTGTCAGATCGAAAAAATTCTAGTCCTAATTTTCTAAGGTTCTCCCATCATAACTGGTGGGATAAATTTTATCAAATCCTTTTCTATATCTATTAAGATCATTATATAATTTTCCTCTTTATTCTGTTAAGGTGATAAACTTAATTGGTTAATTTTCAAAGTTCAAACCAATCTTGCATTCCTAAAATAAGCCCAATTTGTATTATCCCTAAACATCTCATGTATTAAAAAAGATATCACATTGGAAATTATATATTTTGAATTGAATGATAATGCAAGTGTGATATATATCATGTCATTAACATGACATTCCTAAATTTTCTTTTAGTGTCTATCCTGTATTACAATATGCACCTTTGATTTATTAACGTCTAATATAAATTGCTACTTTTACAGGTTAAAAACAGGAAATTTAGATGACTTTAACTTCATGTAGTTTGCTTTCAACTTTTGTGTTATTTATGTTGTTATGGGGTGAATTATGTCACCCTAAAACATATACCAAAGTCCTAACCCTTAGAATCTATAAATGTAACCTTATTAGAAAATGTGCAGATGTAATAAAGTTAAGATGAGGTCATAGTGGATTAGTATGTGACTTGTGCCCTTATTGAGAAGAGGGAAATCTGGACACAGACACACAGGAGGTAATGCCATGTGAAGACAGAGGCAGAGATTAGAGTGATGCACCTGCAAGCTAAGGAATGTCGAGGAATGCTGGCAACTGCAAAAAGCCAGGAAGAAGCAAAAGGTAATTGTCTAGAATCTTCAGGTAGAGCATGACTCTGCTGACAACTTGATTTCTGCTGTGAGGGAATACATTTCTGTTGTTTTAAGACATCAAGTATTTTGTTGAGGTAGCCCTCCCTAGGAATATAATACAGTTGTCAGGTATTTAAATTCTATATAAATTAAAAACCCAAGAAGACAATATTAGTATTTTTTTGCATAGCAAATATTAATGTTTATCTATGTTTTGGTTGTTTCCATTTTGTTCAAGCTGCCTCAAGTCACTACATCCATCTAGGATAATTTTTTTTCTACTTGAAGTATTTCCTTTAATATCTCCTTGGTGTGAATTTGCCATTGATAAATCTCAGTTTTCGTTTGTCAGAAAATGTCCCTATTTCATTTTCATTTTTGAAGAATAGTTTTTCAAGATGTAGAACTTTGGGTTAGTAGTTCTTTTAGCATTTTTGGGATATCATTCCAATATCTATCACTCCAATATCTTCTGACTTCCACTATTTGGTTTTCTGACATTTTGTAATGATGTATATAGGTGTGGTCTCCTTTGTATTTATGACACCTGGGATTTATTGTTCTTGATTCCGTGGCTGGATGTCTTTCATCAGTTTTTAAGAAATTTTGCCCTTCCCCCTCTCCCTCCCTCTCTCTGTTCCCCCCTCCCTTTCTCTCTTTGTTTCTTTCAGAGACAGGCTTGCTCTGTCATCCAGGATGAAGTATAGCAATACAATAGCTCACTGTAACCTCAAACACCTAGGCTCAAGCCATTCTCCTACCTATGCCTCCCCCAAAGTGTTGGGATTACCGATGTGAGCCACTGAATCTAGCCTTTTTTCCCCCCCATTATGTCTTTAGATATTACTTCTATCCCAATCTCTCCATCGTCTTTTTTTGGGACTCAAATTACAACTCTACTAGATCTACCTGTGCCCAATCTTTTTTTTCTAACCTCCTTTGTTCTTCCTCCCTCCCACCCCCCGCCCCAATCCTTTCCTTTTTTGCTTTTCTCCCTAGATTTTGGGATATGTTGTACTCCATTTTATTTTCCACAATGGTTCCACATTTTCATTAAAATACCAATCTAACTCTAAGAGATACCTATTTAGAAACCCACAGTGTTTCCTTTTCTGTCTGTTCTTCAGCAGACAAGTATTGAACAACTATTATGTGTCATGCACTGAGCTTGGTACAGGTGACAAAAAGATGACCAAAATAAAAGCAATTTCTATTCTTTTAGCATTTACATTCAAGTGATCAAGATAATTTACAATACAGTGCAATACATGCTTTGCATGATAGGAAAAGTGTAAGACATTGCTGAGAACACATATCAGAAACACAAAATTCATCTGATAGAGACAAGAAATAGTTTTTTTTTTTGAGATAGTGGCATATAAGTGGAAACTGTAAGGATGAATACGAATTACCCATGTTAAGAGAAGGAGAGAATGTGTGAAAACCTGGAGGTAGTCAGGGCATGTTAGAGGAACGGAAAGAACTTCAAGATGGCTTAAACATAGAATGCAACAAGGTGAATGTGTGATGAGATAGGCTAGGTCAGGCTGTAAAGATACTTAAACAATTTTATGGGTTTGGACTTCATCATGAGAAAACTGGGGAGAAAATGATGATTTTCAAGTAAGAGAAGAAATGTTTAGGATAAATAAACAAGATTTTGTGATCAAATATATTTGGGAGTTGAGAAAGGGAAAGGAATAGAGAAAGGTTACCTGGGGTTTCTGAATTACCTGGGGTTTCTGAATGGCATTCACTTAGAGAAAAACAGTGGAATGACAAACTTTGAGGGAAATTTTTCATGGGGCATCTGAGTAGAAATTATATGTAATTGGCTTCATGAATCAGGAGTTCAGAAAAGAAAGCTTGAGATACAGATTTTGGAATCTTTCCTACCCCGCTTCATTTTTCTCATTGCTTTTAAAGTTCTCTTTCAAGCACAGATCTAACTATATGAGACACTTGCTTAAAATGTCTCCTCCCTACCTACATATCTAGTCGAAACTCTAACATGGTGGTCTGCAAATACCTCTCAAATCTAGTCCCTACCAAACTTTTCATACTAACCACCTCAACATCTATTTAGTTGGATAAATTTCTCACTATCAACTGAACTCAAAGTTTACTCTTGCCTCTTTGTGTTTAGTGTGCTGTTTCTTCTACTCAGAATGCTTTGCTCATCCTCTTTTCAACCTGACTAACTCCTATTCATCCTTCAATATCTTAGTGCCATTGCTCTCTCCCCTGATACGCCTTTTCACTTGCCCTCATGTCACTTTATAAATATTTCTAAAACAATGGTTGTTAAACAATAGATCCTGTCCCATCTGTTATGGAATAAATTTAGAGGATCATGACAAGTATTTAAAAACAAAATAGAAGAGAATAGTGTAGGAAATATCAGAATGCATCACACTTAGAAAAATAATGCTATATTATTAATGTATAAATATATACACATTTGTATGTATATATGCATGTATACACACACACATATACACACATATATATTAAGTAATGATGTAAAACATATTTCTTCCTATGGTTTTTTGATCAAAAATATTTGACAGCTGCTATCCATACTACTTTTGATTGCTTAAGTATTTGTTTCTCACCCTAGAAAAGAAGTACCTTAATTATTTTTGTGTCTCTGGTGCTTAACACTGTGATTCATCATGAGTACTTGTTTAATAAATTGTCTGAAATTAAAAATGCTTTGCACAGTTTCCAGCGTTCTCTCCCTCTTTCCTTTGTTCAATGTTCCTTCAGTTCTTCAATTAAATAAATAGTTTAGGATATGCTAACATGACTTCAATACACATTGACCTTCAAAAATCTTTGTAAAAGGATTGATGAGTCTATGTTTGGAATATATATTAGCAGCAACAGATGAGTTTTTTCACCTTTAAGGTTGATACTGAAAAAAAATCTGAATTTGAAGTTAGATTTGAATTAAACAACAACACAATACAAACAAGCAAAATAAAATAAAAAAGATTCCTGGTTCATGGTTGTTGCTTCAGGGAGAGAGAAAGGATATTGGTACTAGGGAAGGAAATGTAGGAGATTTTTATAATACTTATTGTATAATACTTATTTCTTTAGGAAAAAACAGTTGATGCAAATATGACAGCATATTAACCTTTTTAAAAAAAATTTTCGAGAAAGGCAAAGGAGTGATTTTTATACCTTTCTGTGTTTTATAACATTGAAAGAAACTCAAAGGGGGAAATTTTTCTAGCTCTACCACTTACTAAGTTATTTATCTGTGAAATGGCATATTAGTGGAATTTATAAGGAGATGAAAAATGTATTTCTTTACATCTGCCATCAGATTCCTCTTAGGATGAGGAGAGTATTATACCTTGACAGTCTTTTTGATAGAAGATGTGATGATTCCGGAAAGTACGAGAATGAGAGTTTTTCTGAAGGAGAATATGAGAACAACTAGGGCAAGAAATTTGGTAGTGCATCAAATAAGGGGCCAAGGGCATCCCTCTTGGTAGGCCAGCTGGAAGGCCTCTAGAGGAGAACCTACTCACAATTTTCTTTTTTTGAGGAGAGGATTTAATGAAGTTTCTTCTCATAATCTCCAAATCATCAAGTATAATTTTGAGTGATTTTTGGCAAGGGCAGAATGAGTTTTACATCATATTTAATCCTCTAACAACCTGTAGCCACAAAGTTAGCTGGAGGCTTTGTGCGTTTTGTGATCTCCATTACACTGAATAAAATTCCTAACCCTATACACTGTAGAAATGCAGAACATTCCCCCAAATTTCTGCTAATTCCCATGGTAACAAACTCTCAGAAAAATGAATGATCAGTAGTGACTTTCAGCAAACGTTCTACTAAATGGTGCCACTTTAGAAGCATGTTTCTTAAAAATAGGAATAAGACAAAAAGAGTCACACTCCCTAGAACCTATCTTTCACCAGAGTCAAGGCAGCCCAGTAATACAAGAAAATGACATCAATGTGTAAGCATTGGAAAGAGCATGTCATTTTCTTTCATTACGAGGGGGGAACGAGATTGCAGACAAACTATTAAAACGAAAAAGTTAAGAATATTGATTAAAACAAGGTCAACATGCAAAAATTGTTTACCTCTTCTTACAAAAAACATTGTAATAGAAAGTCCGTATATAATATTTTTACAAACAGAAGCAGCTGCAACAAATCAAGATACTTGCTTGAGTGAAAAATCCAACAAAAGATGTGCAAAAAATTTGTGGAAAAATTACAAAATCTCATTGGCGAACATGAAAGAAATCTGAGTGAATTAACAAATTATTTCATACACCTGATTCAGTATCATGAAGATGTCAACTATCTCGCAAATTAATTTACAAAATCCTTGCCATTTTAATCAACCTACCAATAAAACGTTTTTTTTGTTTGTTTGTTTGTTTTTTGAGTTGGGGTCTCACTCGCCCAGACCAGACTGCAGTGGCATGCTCCCGGCCACCGCAGCCTCGACCTGCTGGGCTCCAGCGATCCTTCCGCCTCAGCCTTCCAAGTAGCTGGAACTACAGGCGCGCGCTACCACGCCCCGCTAGTTTTTGATTTATTGTAAGACGAGGTCTCGCCAAGTTGCCCGGGTGGGTCTCGCCTCGGCCTCCCAAAGCGCTGGGATTACAGGTTGAGCCACCGAGCCTGACCATAAGATGGTTTTCTAGGTGAAACTTAATAACTGATTCTTGTAACGAGGAGGAAAAAGTTCTTTAAAAGCCAGATGACACTGAAAAGGAGAAACAAGAAAAGAGTAAAAGAATTATTATATACCAATAACAATTAGAAGATTGTTATTGGCAGAGCAATAGATCAACAGAGCAGAAGGCAAATAATTTAAAATTCTGGCAATATAAAGTTAAGTGAGGATAGGGGGAATAGGAAGTATTTTATAATGATGGTGGGAATATAAATTAATAAAATCTTTTTAGAGCAGTTTGGCAAAATCTAATAAAGTTGAAGAGGCATGTATCACATAATTGAACACCTAAGTACATGTAGGGATTTTTAGAAGACATTAAAAGTTTAGGTATAAGACCCAAAAGAAATATTTGCATATGTGTTCAAGTAGATATGCGCAAGGGTAATCATTGCAGTAGATATAGAATTTTCATCTACATTGTTGTAGAGCAAAATGTTAATAGAGGACTAAGCAAAATACAGTAAAAATGTATAATGAAATACTATATAACAGTTGAAGTGACTGAGCTAGATTTACATATATCACTATAGTTAAATCCCCCAAAGAAAACCAGCAGGCCCAGTTAGCATGATGCCACTTATGTACATTAAAAACACACCAATTATACTCTACATATTTTATGGGTCCATATACATGCAATTAAAGTATAAAATGGAAACCATAACAATTTATACTAATATCAGATCAGAATTGGAAAGACAAAAGGGACTTCAATTTATGGATTTTTATTGGATAATGGGACAAAATGTAAACATGCGTTAATTCTGAATGATTAGTATATGGGTGCTATTTACATTATTTTCTGTATTTTAACAAGTTTTTTAAAAATAAAATGTGCTTGGTATAGATTGGGCATATGGTGTGCTGATGTTTCTTTCAAATTATCCTACTTGTTAGTCTCTAAACTCCTCTCTAGCAAATTTAAGAGACACAGTTAAAAACAAAGCAACTATTTCCAGTTAGAAGATTTCTATCTAAGATTTCTTTCTTCTGTAACTCAGCAAATTAGTCTGTTTATTATTGTAGGATAAATAGATTAGGATTGAATAACCTACAAATAAAATTGATGAATTAATGTTTTATCTGTTTTTTTCTATGCCAGTTATTGAGTGTGTGTTAGTGATAATAAATAGCCCAGTAGTAGGTAAATTAAAAAGGTACTGGAAAATTAGCAAACCATGTAACTTTTCCTTGAATAATCATGCTATATATCCTTTCCAGGAAATGAACTGGTGATTCAGGGATTGCTTTAGTCAATCAATCATCAACCAGTCATTCATAACATCTGTTTCTTTGCAACCATCTTTTGCAATAGAAATCAAAGAACAGCTTTTGCTATTATGATATATACCTTTTTATATTGAAAACTTAATGAGCAAAAAATTAAAAGTTATATAATAATGAGCAAAGACCTTACCAGCATCAAAGCAACTATCTTTTAAAGTTATTTCAAATAGAGACATACAATGAAATATTTTGTGTTGAATAGCAAATATGATGTCTGACAATTAAATTTATGAACTCATCCTAGGAAAAGTGCTACATTTCTCATTGCTGAATATCACTATGGTCACTTTCAAAGTACTCCCCTTGGGAAACTATGCACCGACATCAGCACCTAGTCTACCTGTCAAAGCAATTTTGGAACTCTTTTTCTGAAATGGCCATCAGAACTGTCATTGAATTACCCTGATGTCCTGAATGTCATCAAAATATCTTCCTTTCAATATTTCCTTTATCTTTGCAAAAAGAAAAAAAGTCATTGGGGACCAGATCAGGTGAGTAGGGAGAGTGTTCCAATACAGTTACTTGTTTACTGGCTAAAAACTCCCTCCCAGACAGTGCTGTGTGAGCTGGTGCATTGTCGTGATGCAAGAGCTCCTTCTGGACCATTTTTGCACACATTTTACTCATGCCAAGATTTTTGGTTAAGATTTTCCTGTTTCTCTATCAGTGTTTATTTGGTCCGCTATTTGCTTCTCACAGTCAGTTGATGATTTTGATGCACAGTTCAATGAACTTTTGCAATGTTTTTGTCAGTTCTGCTTGTTACTGGCTATCCTGACCTCTCTTCATCTGTAACACTTTCTCTCTCCTCAGAAAAATGTTTAATCCATTCATACACTGCTGTTTTCTTCATGGAATTGCCCTCATAAACTTGGATTAACATGTCCCTGATTTCACTTCTACTCTTGCCAAGTTTAACAAGAAATTTAATGTTTCTTCATTGCTCTAATTCAAACTCCAACAGTCTCATAACAACACACAAAAACATGCAACAACAATAATGAATGCCACTCAGCACGTTGACATGAACACAGCTGTGAGACACTGATATACTAAGGTTCTGAAACATTACTGAGTTGCTTGTACAGTGCTGCCAACATAAGCACACAAAGGCAAGTTTGTGAACTTAAATGTCAGACCTCATATTATTGAATAATCATGAAGAGTTTAATACCACTACAGAAAAGTGCCTCAAGAAAATTTGAAGCCAAATTTCTTTGAAAAATGGGTTTTTCAGGATTAGTAAAATAGCAAAGACTATCATTAATTGGAGCAAAAACATAAATTAATATACATCTTGATAGCCTTAAATTTAAATCGCAAAATACTAAAGATCATACACACTCATACACACACACACACACACACACACACACACACACACACACACACAGAATTTACTACTGAAAGAGCCATTTAAATTTCACACCCAAGCAGGCCTGGTGGCTCAGCCTGTAATCCCGCGCCTTTGGGAGGCTGAGGTGAGTGGATTGCCTGAGCCCGCGGGTTCGAGACCCGCCTGGGCAGGCGAGATCTCATCTCTACAATAAAAAAAAAAAAAAAAAAAATTAGCCGGGCGTGGTAGCACGTGCCTGTAATTCCGGCCACTCGGAAGGCTGAGGCGGAAGGATCGCTGGAGCCCAGCCGGTCGAGGCTGCGGTGGCCGGGAGCAGCCGCTTCACTCCAGTCTGGGCGACAGAGTGAGACTCCAACTCAAAAAAATTAACAAAAAATTTCACACCCAAATCATATATGTATATATAATATAATTTTATGAAAATGGTCTATATTCATTAATTTACAAAATTCCCACCCTTCTACTTCTAAAATATACTATTTTGGGGGGGTGCTATTTCCCAAGGATGTTCTAGTATACTAACACAGTGGTTTTCATACTGTTTTATGGAGACTCCTATGATTTCACAGAGGTGTCTTAAAGATCACAAGCAAAGAGGAAAGGAAGACTAAGGGGGTCATGAGCAGTGGAAATGGCTACCATCTCACCTTGGACAGATCTGCTTTTATGCATTTCATATACTGGGATTCTGCTTAAGATTTCATTTGTCCAAAAATAAGCATACCTCTGCTAAATATAAGTTTGTGAATCATTACAGCTTCACAAATGCTGCTAAATAAGTGAATCATACAACTTCACCAGAACATTGCTGCTATGTTAAAAAGGCCTTCTCCAACAGTTTAGAATCTAGTTCCTTCTTGGTCTTGTCTCCTTCTAATCTAGTTCTTAGACATTTGGGAACATATGATAAATCTCATGAACTCTCTCCTCAGAAAAAAAATCATATAGGTACACAATTTTGTGCCAAATTTAGCAGGTTCATGGACTTCCTAGAATCCGTAAACAGATCCTGTGCTAATGATACCAACTCTAAAAGCTTTATTTGGAGGACTTAAGAAACTTCTGATTGAAAAGTAATAAGACTTTGGGATATTAAATATTAAAGTGAGTTTGCAAAAGATGGATATTTCTTACTACAGCATAACTTGTCAGATCAGTTTTTCCTGCCTAATGAAAAACAAAATGCATTTTTCCGTGAATTTCAAGAATCACAGGTACTCTTGCTGGCCACACTGTTTGATTCATTCAATAGAAATTTAACAAGCACAGATATATCTTGACTTCTGTGCTAGAGTAAATATAAGTGAATGGTTTATAATACTTGCTTTAAGAGCTATCTATTCTTGAGAATAGATCTTTTAATACTTAGTAAGTTTTACCACTTAACTCCTTTTCAATAATTGTTAACACATGCACATGCGCACACACACTCCTTCCTCGTCATTGGAATGAATATTCTTTTGACTTACCTGGGGCTGGATCAGGCCTGGTTGATTGAGACCTGGGCTGTCTACCCATACTGCTTCCAGTAGTACATGTATTATATGGTTCAATAAGAGGAGAGTAGGGATGTGCAGCGACATAGGGACTCTGGCACCAAGGACTGCGATTAGGAAAAAGAGTGGGTGGGATTTCCTTTACTCTGTAAAGACAAAAAACCCAAATTGAACTCAAAAGACATTTTATGCAATAGCACTAGTGTTGATGGTACAATTAAAGTGAAAGTCTATTTCAAATCCAAGAGACTATGGCTTTTCTAGACCTTCTGGGCAGAACTTCTATTATAATCTCAGAAGCATTTGTCTACAAATGAATAGCATATTCTACACCTCTGTCCACAGACAGCACTTGATCCAAGATGAAGTCACTATGTGATGCAGCTCTCCCTCCTCCTAAGCACTGCTAAAGGCTTGGGACAGTTCACCTCTTCACCTATCTGCAGCAGCCTGGCCTCTGCTAGCAATGCCAGTGAAAAGTGAAATGGCCGGGGGTCTCAGTATTACCAAGAGGTCACTAGCCTTCATTGTCTCATGAGGGTGTACCTGTTCACTCTGTCTTTATGACTTTCACGAGTCCTATTCAAAACAGTAGTTTTAAAAAATCACCATTAGTGTATTTATTCATCATATATCTGTTTGTAATGCAGTCATTCTTACATGCTCTAGGTACTAATTGTGGGAAAGTCTCATTAAAACGAACAAAACAACATCTACCTCTTAAGAAAACCTTGAGTTTGTTCCACCTGATAGTTGGAGATATCTTTCTTACGTTGATCTTGTTTCTCTTTACTCATTGTAGTCGTAGAAGCTGTCCACTGAAACATGTGCCTTTGCAATGATGGAGTTACCACTGAACATCTATCAAATTCAATGTCAGTCTCTAATTTCTTATATGCTTGCTTCCAGTGAATAGGTGTGTACCAGGAAACAGCCTAATGAAAAGGATTCATTAATATCAACTGTATATATTTGACATTTACAACATGATGTTGTGGAATGCACTGCATATATATAGTAAATGGTTACTACAGGGAAGCAAATTAAAGTGTATGTCATCTTACATAGTTACTTTTTTGGTGACAAAGCAGCTAAAATCTATTTATTTAATAAAATTCCCCAACACAATACAATTTTGTTAACTGTAGTCCTCGTGTTGTACACCAGATCTTGAACACTTGCTCATCCTACATATCTGTTACTTTATACCTTTTGACCTTCATCTCCCCATTTCCTCTAGTCTCGCCCTCGACACTGGTAATCACTGTTTTATTCTGTCTCTGTATATTTCACCACTTTTTGGTAGATTACATATATCACTGAGATTATGCTTATTTTACTTAGCATAATGTCCTTCAGATCCATCCATGTTGTGGCAAATGGCAGAATCCCCTTCTTCTTTAAATTCGAATTGTATTTCATATATATACATATACATATATATGTATATCTTACATTTTCTTTGTCCATTCATCTGTTGATGGACACTTAGGTTGTTTTCATATTTTGGCTATTGTGAATAATGCTGCAATGAACACGAGAGTGCAAATATCTTTATGAGGTGATAATTTCATCTTTGAGTATATACCTAGAAAAAGGATTGCTGGATCATATGGTAATTCTATTTTTTTTTTTTTTTTAGTTGGAGTCTCACTCTGTCGCCCAGACTGGAGTGCAGTGGCCGCTTCCGGCCACCGCAGCCTTGCCTGCTGGGCTCCGGCGATCCTTCCGCCTCTGCCTTCCAAGTAGCCGGAATTACAGGCATGCGCTACTATGCCCGGCTGATTTTTTGATTTATTGTAGAGATGAGGTCTCGCCGCCCAGGCGGGTCTTGAACCCGCGGGCTCAGGCAATCCACTCACCTCAGCCTCCCAAAGGCGCGGGATTACAGGCTGAGCCACCGAGCCCAGCTTCTTTTTTTAATTTCTTTAGGAGCCTCTAGAATGACTACAACAATCTACATTCCCATCAAAAACATACTGGGGTTCCCTTTTTCTACATCCTTGCTGATAATTATCTCTTGTCTTTTTGATAATAACTAACAGGTATGAGGTGATATCTCACAGTGGTTTTAATTTTCATTTACCTGATGTTTAGTGATGCATATCTTTTCATATATCTGTTGACCATTTTTATGTTTTCTTTGGATAATTATCTGTTCAAGTTTTTTGCTCCTTTTAAAAATTGGTTTATTTGTTTTCTGAGTTGTTTATAATTTTGGGTATTAGCCTCTTATCAGATATGTGTTTACAAATATTTTTCCCAGTCTGCAGGTTACTGTTTCATTATGTTGTTTCCTTTGTTGTGCAGAAAAGTTTTAGTTTGATATAATATCATTTATTGTTGCTTTTGTAGCAAAAATTTAAAAAATCATTGCTAAGGTCACTGTCAAGGAGGTTTTCCCCTGTGTTCACTCCTAAAAATTGTATGGTTCCAGGTCTTACATTTACATCTTTTACCCATTTTAGTTGACTTTTGTGTATGATATAAGACAAGGTGCAATTGAATTTAAAGCTTAGATGGTAAAACTTCACTTACCTACTGTGTGTAAATAGTGAACCACATGATGAGGACATAGTAAGACATGCTGGCCTTAGTTTCTAGCTCTGAAAATTACAAGCTGCATAACCTCAGAGAGGTTAGTTACTATCTTGGACTGTGTCCTCATATGTACAATGGGGACAATGGAGAATTGCTTTATAAGGGTATTGTGAAACTCAGAGAAGCTAATGAATTTCAAAACTATAAAGAACTGTGCAAAAAGTAGTTGTAATATTAATGTTACAATTTTAAACATTTAAGATATTATATATATATTATACATTTTAACTTACATATATCCATACATTCTGGTGTCTTATTTTGTTTTGATTTTAATTTTTAAAAAATGTTTTGAGTCAGGGTCCCATTCTGTCACCCAGGCTGGAGTGCAGTGGCACAATCATGGCTTACCACAGCCTTAATCTATTGGGCTCAGGTGATCATTTCACCTCGGCATCCCAAGTAGCTGGGACTGCAGGTATGTGCCACCATGTCCACTTATTATTCTTTTTTTATTTGTTGTAGAGACAATACCTCTACAACAAGCTATGTTGCCCAGGCTGGTCTCGAGCTGCTGGGCTCAAGCAATCCTCCTGCCTCAGCCTTCCAAAGTGCTGGGTACAGGCATAAGCCACCACTCCTGGCCTTGGTGACTTATTTTAGGCAATTGAACTAGAGACATGGAGAAAAAAACATGTTCTCAAGGCTAGAATCCTAGGTGGGAATTAAGAAGACCCGTGGGCACAACAGTTGGAGTTTGCTTTGGTTTTCTGAATATGTGGCAAATGTAAAACATATATATATATAAATTATTCAGAACAATCCTGCACCCGGTCTAACAGTTATATTTTTATACAACATGAAAAAAATGTCCTAAAATTCTTTTTCTAGTGCTATGTTTTTAGTTTATAAAATTAGAAGTTCGAACTTTAGGCTGTAACCATTGAAAAACCCTCTGCTTGGCCTGACAAATTAAATAGACACAAAAGCCACAGAAGGCAAGTTCAGTTAGGTTATGCTAACAGGAGAGAAAGGCAAAAATCTTTTTTTAAAGCTTATTTTCATAAATAACAGCACAAAAGATTACTTTTGTGAGAGATCATTAGTAAGCGAATCTTTTTTTAGTAGCTCAAACATAGTCATTGACATAGAAAATACGTTCATGATTTTTTTTTTTAGTGCAATCTCCCTTCATGAGACTGTATGCATTTCCTGGACAACAGCAGTATTTTATTTTTCTTTTAAAGCTCCTTTGAGTTAGAAGATATGGTTTTATTTTAGTTCTGTCATTTCACTAATCATGTGACATAGAGCAAGTCATTTAACTTTCCAAGCCTATTTTTCTCCTTTGTAAAATATTTAAACGTTGCTGAGAACCAAATAAAATAATATAGAAACAGCTCTTCAGTGAGTTCCTAGTGCATGGGAGTTGGGAGTAGTCTGTTCCATCTTTGAATTTCTAATATAAAACAATGTATTGGGAAAGTCCCAGGCACTGACAAATATAAGAAGTTTATCAATTTTTTGACATGCAATGTAGAGGCTACAAATCCTACTGGACAATTTGACAGATGAAAAAAATCTAGTCCTGTTTTAAAAATTCATAGATGCATAGAATCCTAATGATCATATTGTACTATTGCTTACTTTACAGATGAGAAAGTAAAATAACATTACATAGTTTACCAGTGACAAAGCAGAACTGAAATTCACCTTTATATTACACCAGAAAATCTGCACTGGTATTGAATATTAACCATTACCATGTTAGTGACAAGATGACTCCAAAAGCAGTGTAAGTCATTTTATTTTAGGTTTTCATTTTGTTAAATTACTCACAATATAATTTTTTCTTTGCCCCATCTTTTTTTTTTTGAGTTGGAGTCTCACTCTGTCTCCCAGACGGGAGTGCAGTGGCCGCTCCTGGCCACCGCAGCCTTGACCTGCTGGGCTCCGGCGATCCTTCCGCCTCAGCCTTCCGAGTAGCCGGAATTACAGTGCGCGCTACCACACCCGGCTAATTTTTTGATTTATTGTAGAGATGAGGTCTCACCAGCCCAGGTGGGTCTCGAACCCGCAGACTCAGGTAATCCACTCACCTCAGCCTCCCAAAGGCGCGGGATTACAGGCTGAGCCACCGAACCCGGCTATGCCCCATCTTTAAAAACAAAGTATACTTCAAGTTCAGAAAATAGGATGTATTCTGATCTGTATAACTGGCTATTGTTTTAGGCAGCAGGCTGCAGGCTCTGTGAATTATTACACAAAATATGGATGATTTTCTATATTCAAATATTATCAATAGAAATTAATCCCAGGGTCATGATGAAACCTAGGGTCTGTCTGTGATTCAGCATGTCTATGGAAGTGCAGAAACTTGTCTTTTTAACCCTAATCTGGGTTGTGCTAGTGATCTCTTATGAAGCTAAGTAAACAACTTAGATTGCATAGCCTTACTTTCTCCATCGGTGAGAATTATCAGAAGTATTATAAAATCTACCTAGCAATTGCAGATAGTGAGGTCCAAATGGAAATGAATTTGTTAAAGAAAAAAACTGTATATGCATTAGAGTTTCAAGTTGACTTACAGTCACATTTCAATCTATTTAATAGAAATATTTTCTAACTGAGTAAAGTAATGCTTATTGCTTTACTATGGGCTGGAATACGCCAATGGAATGTGACTAAAAAAAAAAGGCATGAGCTGAGGTCTGAAGGGCAGGTAGGATTTAAAAGACATAAAAGAAGAAAGATTCTATGGAGAGGCAAGAGAATGTGCAAAGATCCTGTGGCTTGATGGAGCAGCCAAGAACTGGAAAGTAAAAGCAGTAAAAGAAGGCCAGTGTGGTTAGAGCAGACAGCATGGAGAAGCCAGGGGAGAGGTGAGTTAGTGATGGAAAGGGGCAAGACCACAGTGATACCACTAGGCAAACTCCCTCCCACGTGCACACTCAAAACACATCTCTTCCTCTTAATGCTTTTCCTGATGCTCTGCTTTACAGAGTTGATTGATATTTCTAACCTGGACTACCCACACTTCTATCAAAGTATTGTTTCACTGTACTGGAATTATTATTATGTATTAATTTCTACTAGTAGAGGGTTTCCTGAAGATAGGGACTATGTAATACTTATGTTCTTGTTTCTAGCACCTAATCATGCCTGATAGATACTAAATATATGTAAATATTTTCCATGTGAATTAATCAATCAGGTTCAGTCTTTCATCAGCAAACACAATTCTTTGTGCTTTTATCACCCTTCAGCAATGGTCTGAATCTACATGAGCAAAGTAGTTCAAACCACTGGGTAAAAGAAGCAGTCTAATTACAAAGCCTAATTCAGGTGCAAGGAATGACAGTTTACTAAAATATACAGGTCAGGAGCTCAGGACCTTTTCTGTTTGGTTCCATACTCAGTGCCTGAGCAGTGCACTTGCAAAGTCTGAACCACAAACCCCTTTACAGAGCAGATGCAGATAGATGATGAGAGTTCTGAGACAAGAATGCCCTAATCCTAATCTGGGTTGTGCTAGTGATCTCTTATGAAGCTAAGTAAACAACTTAGATTGCATAGCCTTACTTTCTCCATCGGTGAGAATTATCAGAAGTATTATAAAATTCAATTTGAGCCCACAGAGAGATCTGAAGCCAAGTGAATGAATGCTGCTCAGTTTCCTTGAATGAGTGTTCTCACCATCTCACAGCTCTTCCCACAGAAAGGCAGTAGATGGTTCTTAATAAATTAGTCAATTCTATTTTAAAAGGAAAGTCAATCTAAGCATCAGTTATAATGTAATATATATAATATAAAGAAAGACATTCAAAGATAGATGCTGATCAACATACTTTGTGGTTTATTATATGGCATAGTAAGTTAGGTTGGGGATAAGAAAAAAAAGAAAGAAAGATATTTTAAAATGATCTAAAGAGTGGTTGTTATTCACAAGAGCAAAAACATGGAACTGACGCAGATGTCCAACGTGGACTGGACATAGAAAATGTGGTATATATATATATACACATTGAAAATGTGTATATATATATATACACATATATATATATATACACACACACATGATGAAATATATGCAGCCATAAAGAAGAACAAAATCATATTCTTTGCAGTAACATGGTTGCAACTGGAGACCATCGTTCTAAATGAAGTATCACAGAAACAAAAAACTGAATGTTGCATGTTCTTACTCATAAGTGAGCACTAAACTAAGCACATGGGCACTGCTCATGGAGGGAGGCGAGATAAGGGATACAAAACCATGCATTGGGTACCATGCTCCCTCACCTTCATGCAATATACTTGTGTAACAAATCCTCACATGTACCCCATGATTCTAAAAATAAAAAGTAGTTTTGAAAAAGGAATAACTTTTTTGTTGTTGCAAAAAAGAGATACCCTTAAATCTTAATGTGTGCCCATGGATATATATTTATGCTAATATCATGCCAAGGAAAAGGTAGGGCGAAAATATAAAATTGTCAAATGCTGGGAATGAATTACACAAAGCTATTGCCAATACACTTAATTAAAAAAAATTTTTTGAATTTTTTGTAGAGATGGGGTCTCTCTATGCTGTCCAAGCTGATCTCAAACTCCAGGCCTCAAGCGATCCTCCTGCCTTGGCCTCCCAAAGTGTTGGGATTGCAGGTGTGAGCCACCACACCTGACTGAATACACCTAATTTTATAGAAAATAAAGTATACTCATTTAAAATTAAGACTGCAAGGTAGGTATTTCATTTGGAAAGAGAAACAACATATTTTCATATTTATAAATAACACATCAAATAAAGGACTTATATCCAAAATACATAAAGAACTCTTACAAGTCAACAATAAAAATATAAATAATTTATTTTTAATGAGTAAAGAATGTGAATAAATATTTCTATAAAGAACATATGCAAGTGGACAATATGCATGAAAATGAAGCTCAACATCATTAGTCATTAGGGAAATGGAAATCAAAACCACAATGAGATGCTACTTCATGTACACTAAAATGGCCACAACTTAAAAACATTAAAAATAACAAGTGTTGGCCAGAATGTGGGGAAATTGCAACTTTCATGCACTGCCAGTGGTAATGTAAAATGATGTGGCCACTTTGGAAAACAGTTTGTCAGTTCCTCAAGAAATTAAACATAGAGTTATCATATGATCTAGCAATTCCACTCCTAAGTATATCCAAGAGAAATGAAAACACATGTTTACACTATACTTGTACATGAATGGTCATAATAGTGTTATTCATAATAATAAAATAGTGGAAACAACCCAAATGTTCATCAGTTGATGAATGGGTAAACAAAATGTGGTATCTCCATACAATGAAATATCATTCAGCCATAAAAAATACATTAAGTACGGATACATGTTACAGCATGGCTAAATCTTGAAAATATTATGCTAAGTGGAAGAAGCTAAACACAAAAGACCACATATTGTGTGATTCCATTCATAATGCCTAGAACAGGCAAATGCCTCAAGACAGAAAGGTACTGACCTGTGGTCAGTAGGGTGGTGGTGGAGGGAGGGGCGTGAGGAATGACTGTTCATGGTTACGGTGTTTCATTTTGTGGAGATGAAAATATTCTAGAATTAGACTGCAGTGATGGTTGCACAACTTTGTGAATATACTAAAAGTCATTCATTTGCATAATTTAAAAGGGTAAATTTCTCAGTGTGTGAATTTATCTCAATTTTTAATATGTAAAAATACATTATGAAGTTTTTATCTCCCTCCTCCAAAAAGAATATTATTTCCTTAAGAGCAGATACTACATCTTAATCTGTTATATTCCCAGTATCTAATATAGTCCTAAGAATAGAGAATTTAGATAAATATTGGGGAAGTGAATAAATGAATAGAAAAGGCCTGTATGTAGTACTTTCTGATGCTACTCTTCTAAATATCACAAATAAAACCTGCCCTTGAAGTAGCTTCTTAGAAGTATGGGATATCAAAGTTATTTTTGCCACATAAGTAGCTCTTGGACACTTCGACATTGGGAAGAGGGTGCTGTTGATTTGCCTGATGTGATATGGCATTCAGTGATGATTCTATCCAAGCATTTAAGTATTAAAAAACAACTGAGCGAGCTAAAGGGATGAGGAACATAAGGAGAGCTATCCATTCTATTAAAAATCATTGTTAAGAACCAGAAACTGACTTGACCATTAGGTTTGCACAGGATTGTTGTACAGTCGGAACTTGTTCTAAACTTGTCTTGTTCTTTCCAGAGAAAATCTGATGGTGGCTGATGCTTGGCTTCAGATGCTGCTGCCCACACCTGCGAGAAAATCATTTGTTAAAGACGGAGTTCAATACAATTTTGCAAATGTCATAGGGAGATTGCAACATAATCTTTCTGAACAGGAGATTTTAAAATATAATGACTGCATAATACATACTGTCAATCTGTGTATCACAAATAGCACAGAGCTTAAAGGAAAGCACAAGCAATGGGGAAGAACTCGCCAGCATCATCTAATTACCTATCTTCTAAGCAAATAATCTCTCTGATTGCCTTTTTCCCCCCCTTTTCTTTCATTCTTTTTTTTTTTTTTGAGTTGAAGTCTTACTCTGTTGTTCAGGCTGGAGTGCAGTGGCACAATCATGGCTCACTGCAGCCTTCAAACCCTGGGCTCAGGTGATCTTTTCTTAGTCTCCTGAGTAGCTGAGACTACAGGCACGTGCCATCACACTTAACTAATTTTTTTTATTTTTTGTACAGACGAGGTCTCACTATGTTGCCCAGGTTTGTCTCGAACTCCTTGGCTCAAGCAATTGTCTTCCCAAATTGCAGGGATTACAGATGTGAGCCACTGCTCCCAGTTTTCTTGTCTTTTAAGAATGATGTTTGCTTAGTCTTAGGAATTCCATGTTAATAGTTACATCATAAAAACAGAAAATATTATATACCAAACTGAAGAAAGTTATGGAAATTTAACTGTGGGAATTAATTTACATTCAGTAAATGGACAAAATGGTACAATTAACCAACAACGACAACAAAAGCACATTTTCTGTACAGATGGAGTGATGGTGAGATGGGTGCTGAGCCACAGGTCAACAGTGTAGATGGATTTTAGCTTACAGTATTGACATCTTATACTCACTGTTACTGTGGAATTGGCCTGCATTATGATATTTGGAGGGAATCGGTACAAAGAAATTGTTTGTCCATTCACATTTTGCTGGAGAATGTGATCTCCAATTGTCAGCTCTTTGTCAAGGGAAGTGTTAACAAGCTTTACAAACAAACCCCTCGTATTCACTTCAGCTATTTTAATGTCTCCAAGAGAACTAGAAAATAAAACACAAAGATTATAAGGT
The DNA here is from genome assembly GCA_027257055.1 of Cephalopachus bancanus. Taxonomy (NCBI): domain Eukaryota; kingdom Metazoa; phylum Chordata; class Mammalia; order Primates; family Tarsiidae; genus Cephalopachus; species Cephalopachus bancanus. The sequence goes on along the minus strand of JAPVLO010000009.1, from coordinate 5,507,800 downwards.
GACTTCAGATAGGAATGTCTTTGACTCACTCTAGGAACTGAATAATGAGTGTGCTTTAGAAGTTGTTCTTAATCTGTACATGCTATTGGACAAGTTCTACATAGAAATATTATATTTTGTATTCTGAGACACTTAGCTCTGTTTCTTTATCTATGCAACAAGAGATCTGTTTCACTTAAGAAAAAGAAAATCTACAAAGTACTTTAGGTGTCAAGGCATAAATGCCACAGAAGGTGTAATTATAATTATTTAAATTTTCTATTATTCAACATAAATTCATTAAGACATGAAACTCTCAAAAGTAGGTAAAGCAATAAGTTAAATCATTTACTTCTGATACAGTGAATGTGAAGAAAAGTAGCAACTATGTGGTTAAAAGAATTTTGACAATAAAAACATTATATAGACATAAGATTGTATTTTTAACCTGCATTGAGAGCTTATTATATATGTTCCAGGGACCAGGTTAATCATTTATATATCAGCTTTTTTTCAGTGTATGCGTCATAACCTATTTGTTGGTCATAAAATCATTTTAGTTGCTTAGGACCAACATCTTAAAAATAAGGTCTCTCTCTACCGATAATAATAAGCAACACTAGTTATGCACTAGGCACTTAAAAAACAGTATATATCTAATATATTTATGTCTATCCCTATCTCTATATGACTATTTTTAATTTATCTTTCCACAATTTCTTATTCAGTTTTGTAATACAAAAAGCTTTGAAAAAACAAAACAAAACAAACACATTTGAAGCCAAACCTGTTTTAAAATTGAAGTAAGGCTATTTATAGTCTTTGCTCATGCTTTGTGTGACTATTTGTATGTTTTTCTGTGAAAATGTTTAATTGTTGATATTTCTCTAATTCCTTACAAGGTAGTATGTAACATGAGTTCTAGGCATCATGTTACTTTCCTAAAATTCCTAAAATTCTGAATTTGGAAATATGTTAAGTCCCCAAATATTTTGGCGAAGACACTGTGGACTTGTAGCATTTAATTCTCACAAAATACATATATTTTGCATTGAAATATTTCCACATGTTTTTTATCAAAGGCCGCAGCCAAGAAAATATGAGGAACACCGTATTATCTCATTTAATTCTCACAGCAACACAGTGAGGCAGATACTATTTCCAGTCCCATTTAATAGATGGGAAGACCAAGGTTTGGAAGGATTAATTCTTATGTCCTAGGTCACTCAATAAATGTTAGCTCTTGTCCTTCTGTTTCACTTGACTAGTAAAAATCTCACATAGGTTTAATCCAAGCATTCAACCTATTTAAACCTTGCACAACCCATGGTGATTAAGCACTGCACTACACACACACACACACACACACACACACACACACACACACACACACACACAGATTGCAACTGCCAAAAAAAAATTAGTGGTCTCAACCACACCTGGGCCCTTGGTGTTTCCCTGAGTGATTGGCAGCAAGTTGTCTTCCTCATGACCTGAGTCAGCAACAGCTGTCCCTCAACAGTGTTCATATCACTGCCCCATATCTCCAAGGAATGATCTCATTAAGATCAGCAAATGATCTAAGAAAACATGGCCATCAGAGACAAGTGCATTGCCTGGGTTCACACCTAGAAACAGGGTCACCTACAGCAACACCCATCTTTTCTCCATCGAAGTCCAGCCTGTTTCAACGGAAGAGCCTCCTCTCCCATCTGCAGTGAAGCCCCTGGTCTCCACTTCCTCCTGCTGCTTTAGCAGCTCAGTCCACTCTCTGTCCTTCCTTTTTCCTTTACCCCCAACCTCTCTCTCTGGACTGCCTTTTCCCCCCCCAAATAGGTACATATCCTCCAAGGGCTACCACCTTAAACAAAATCACAGTCTTCCTCTAGCTTATAATTCATATTGCCATTACAACCCAGCTTTTGGAAAGGTTATGTTACTAATCCATCACCTCTCATTCACTCTTCAACCCACAACTGCCTACTTCTACTAGAGACCCACATGGCCAATGCCCTGCGTGGATGGTAAATTGAGTGGCACCTGTTCAGTCTTTGTCTTTATGTCTCTGCTATATTTGCCTCTACAAGATATTTCCTCTTTTTGGAAACTCCATCCCTTGTTTTCTGAAGTCCACTATTTTGTGTCTATCTGTCTGGTTGCTCCTATTCAGCTGCCTTTTCAGATGTCTCTTCCTTCACCCATCTCTCAGATGTCAATCCTGGGATTCTGTTCTTAGTTCTTTTTTACTCCCGATACACTCTATTGTATGTGTTGTACACAAACAGGGCATCAGTAACCATCACTACATGGATGACAGCTAATGCTAAATCTCTTGCCTAGACTTTCCTGCTGAACTTCACATCCATAGAAACAATTAACCACAAGACCCCAAAGGTACCTCTGAAGTCATCATTTTGGCTTGTTGTACATTTCCTCTTCCAGTTGGGAAACTATCCCAGTGAATTGCATCGTTTACCCTGTTGGCCAAGCCTAAAACTTCCATTACTTTTCTCTCTCTTATTCCTTATGCCTTTTCCATGACCAAGTTCTGTTGATTTTACTTCTCTAGTTGTCTTCTATTTACATCTCCTTCTCTCCATCCCTATGGTGGCTGTCTTTACTACACTCTCATTATCTGTGTCACATTGTAATGATATCCTAACTGGTTTCTCCAGTCTTGTTCCCTCCTAAGCATTCTCCACTCTGCTTCCTGAGAAATCTTTGTACAATTCAAATCTGACATTGCCACTTGCCTGCTAAAATCCTTCAATGACTTACCATTTCCTTCCAGAGAAAACAAAAACTTTACAGCATGGAAACAAAGCTCTACGTAATCTGCTGGCCGCTCAGATCTCTTTCTCTATTTCCTACCTCATGCTTAAACTGCAGCCAAAAAGAATTCCTTGCTAGAGCAGATTTCCTGCTGCTGCATGCCTCGTACACTGTCTACACCAATTCTCTTCCCTCTTTGTGTTACTCATATCCATATCAGCACTTCAAGTTTTCAGACTTCCTAATTTTTTTCATTATCATGGATATAAAATGGAATCTCACTGTTCATTTGTTTTTCCTGATTGTAGGGTAGTTAAATAAGCTACTTATTGCTCACTCAGTGTTTCTCTTCTATGAATTGCCTGTTCATATCATTTTGGTTCACTTTTCTTTTCCTTTTTTTTTTTTTGAGTTGGAGTCTCACTCTGTCGCCCAGACTGGAGTGCAGTGGCCGCTCCTGGCCACCGCAGCCTTGACCTGCTGGGCTCCAGCGATCCTTCCGCCTCAGCCTTCCATGTAGCTGGAACGACAGGAGCGCGCTACCACGCCCAGCTAATTTTTTGAGTTATTGTAGAGATGAGGTCTCGCCAAGTTGCCCAGGCGGGTCTTGAACCCACGGGCTCAGGCAATCCACTCACCTCAGCCACCCAAAGCAGGGGATTATAGGCTGAGCCACCGAGCCCGGCTTGGTTCACTTTTCTATCAATTTGTTTTGCATTTTTATAACTGATTTATAGTATACGTAGTATAGTATTTAAATATATGTAGATATTCTTGGCAAGAAGAGAACTTTTAAAAAAAAATGTCAGCCAGGCACGGTGACTCACGCCTGTAATCCTAGAACTTTGGGAGGCTGAGGAAGGAGAACTACCTGAGCCCACAGGTTCGAGACCAGCCTGAGCAATATGGAGAGACCTTGTCTCTACAATAAATCAAAAAAAATTAGCTGGGCATGGTGGCGCATGCCTATAGTTCCAGCTACTTGGAAGGCTGAGGCAGAAGGATGGCCTAAGCCCAGTAGGTCGAGGCTGTGGTGGCTGTGAGCAGTGTGCCACTGCACTCTAGCCTGGGTGACAGAGCAAGACTACAACTCAAAAAAATTTTTTTCGTCTATGATGTCTCTTATAATACAGTTTAAATTTCTAAAATTTTTACTGTGATGAAATTTATCAATCTTTTTCTTTATAGTTTCTGGTTTTTGTGTTCCAATTTTCCTATTCTTACATCATATTTTCTTCTAAATATTTCAAGAATTTGCTTTTCACAACTTTACTCATATGCGTATGTGTATATGTGTGTATGTGTATTTTATATAAGGAATTTATGGACAATATTGAATTGGCCATCTCCCTCCTGATTTGTAATGCCACTTCTGTCATATAGCAAGTTTCTGAATATTGTAAGCCTTTCTATTTATTTCGGTGATATAGTTTTCCATCTTGTGTCTATACCAAATGGTTTTAATGTATACTGCTTTATATTAAGTCTTGATTTTGGTTGGACAAGTCCTCCTTCATTTTCTTTTTCAGTATTGTGTTACTGTTTAAACTTTTTGCCTTTGTGGTAGGCCGAATGGTTGCCTAAAGATATCTATCCCTAATACCTGGGATCCTGTGAATATGTTACATTACGTGGCAAAAGGGGCTTTGTAGATATAACAAAGTTATGGATCTTTAGATGGGGAGCTTATCTTAGGTTATTCAACTGGGCCCAATCCCATCAAATGAATCCTGAAAATTAGAGAATTTACTCCAGCTGGAAGCAGAAAAGAGCTGCAGCAGAAGGGAAGTCAGAAAGAGTCCAAGCCTGAGAAGAATTCAGTGCAAAGCACTGTTGCTGGATCTGAGACATAGGGACCCAGATGCAAATACTTGGGAGAGGGCTTTTAGAACTAAAGGTAACACTGTCTGGCTGTCAGCAAGAATATGGGACCCTCAGTCCTAAAAACACAAGGACTGAATTTGGCCAATAACCTCAAAGAAGTTTGGAAGAAGATTTCCCCCCGAGTCTCCAGATAACTAACAGCTGTCTGACGTTTTGATTTTGACCTTTTGCAACATCTAAGAAATCACTTGAGCCAACACAGACTATGACCTACAGAACTGTGTGTTAATAAATGGGTACTATTCATGCTATTTTAAGCCATAGAGCTGGTGGTAATTTGTTATGGCAGCAAAAGAAAACTAATATACACTTCTTATAGTTTTGAGTCAATTTGTCAGAAATGTTGGGCTTGCAGTTTAGTCTCAATATCCTCATTGGAGGTTTAGTCCAGTGTCTCTCATTCTATTTTTCTGTTGATAAACATTTTTTCTCTGATTGACTTTAAGATTTTCTTTATGTCTTCTGTTTTAAAGGTTTTTCTACAATGTTCCTAGGTTTGTTTATTGGTTTATTTCCTGTCCTCTATCCTGCTAGAAAGTTGGTAGTGCTTCTTGAAGTTTGACTTAATATCATTAATTTGGGAAAATTCTCTGCTGCATTTCTACCAATTTTATTCTACCTAAGTCTTTCCTCTCCTTCAGTGACTTCAATTAGAAGAAAACTAAAACAAAATCTTGCCCTATTTGTATCTAAACTCCTTGCTTTCTGTGATTCAGTCTGGATATTTTATTTATCTATTTATTTATTTTTGTGTCTGGATATTTTCTTCTGAGAAAATTTCGGTTAAAAAATTTTCTCTTCTGCTTTATGAAAAGTGCTATAAAACCCACCTGCTGAATTAGTAATTTCTGTTATTGGATTTTTTTACTTTTAGGACTTTCTTTTGATTATTTTACTTTTAGTTCCCAGGTCTATGCTATTACTTTTATCTTATTACTTAGCTCCTTGTTAATCTTAGTCATTGTTAGTTTTAAATCCATGTCAGATAACCACAGTGTCTGTATCTTCTAGGCCTGTTTCGGTGTTTACTTTGAATCCTGGTTTTTATACACCTTGCTATTTCTTATTTAGTGCCTAGTATTATAGATAAAAAATTGCAGAGATAATTTAGGACTTTGTATAATATTTTCTCATTCAAGAGAGGATTTACTATTGCTTCCAGCAGTCACCTAAGTTGAGAAAAAAAATCACTTTAATTAAATCAGAGTGTGAAATAATTTGTTACTTGGTCTATTTTGCATATAGCCTTACTCTTGGATGTATCCTTTGAAGTTACAATTGAAGGCTTGAGGTGTTTATCAGTGACCCTCCTTTTTTGTAGGCTCTAAATACCAATTTTTATTCACCCAGTCCTATGATTCTGCCAAAAGCTCTGATTAACTTCTTAGCCTCTTAGCTGCTACTTTCAAATTACCAGTTGTTTTTAGGAGACAAGTGGTTCCAAATGCCAGGTTATCACTCTGGGTTCCCTCTCCCAGAAGAGAAATGATGAGACTAAAGGGTGTAAATATCTGTGAAATCTTTTTTTTTTTTTAGTTGGAGCCTCACTGTCACCCCAGGTGGGAGTGCCACTACAGCCTCAACCTGCTGGACTCAGGCAATCCTGTTTCAGTCTTCCGAGTAGCTGGAACTACAGGTACACACCACCATGCCCAGTTAATATTTTTTATTTATTGCAGAGACGAAGTCGCACCAAGTTCCCCAGGTTGGTCTCAAACCCCTGGACTCAGGCAATCCTTTCACCACAGCCTCCCAAAGTACCAGAATTAAAAGCGTGAGCCACGGCACCTGGCCCGTGAAATCTTTTGATAAACACTAATAAATACCTTTCAAAATAATGATCTCACTTCATACTCCAACTGCATTCTAAGAGAATGCTTGTTTTATAGAGGTTCATTTTTGAACAATTTATGTAACATTTTCTCTTTTTTCCTCATTTCTTTTTTCTAAATTTTAGAGTCAACTGGTGTATATGCAGGTTGTTGCCTTAGTATATTACATGATGGTGAGGTTTGGCCTTCTATGAACTTGTCACACAAATCGTGAGCATGGTATCCAGTATTTCTACCCACCCCCCATCCCTTTCTCTCCCCCCTTTAATTGTTCCCAGTGTCTGCTGTTCCCACCATTATGCCCAGGTGTATTCAGTGTTTAGCTCTCACTTGTGCAGTATTTAGTTTTCTGTTTCTATGATCATTTGCTTAGAATGATAGTCTTCAGCTGCATCCATATTGCTGCAAAATACATGATTTCATTTTATTTTATGACTATATGGTATTCCATGGAGTTATATGTACCACATTTTCTTTATTCAGTCCACTATTGATGGGCACCTATGTTGGTCCCATGTTTTTGTTGTTGTGAATAGTTCTGTGATAAACATATGAGTGCAAGTGTCTTTCTGGAAGAAAAATGTATGCTCCTTTTGGATAGATATCCAGTAGTGAGATTGTTCACTATTTCCAATGATAAATCTATTTTTAGTTCTCTGAGAAATCTCCAAACTGCTTTCCACAGAGGCTGAATGAGCTTACATTCTCACCAATAGTGTATGAGTGTTTCATTTTCTCCGCAACCTTGCCAACATCTGTTGTTTTTTTATTTATTAATAATAACCATTCTGTGAGATGGTATTCGCTGTGGTTTTGATTTGCATTTCTCTGATGATTGAACATTTTTTCATATGTTTGTTGGACATATATATGTATTCTTTTGAGAGGTGTCTGTTTATGTCCTTTGCCCACTTTTTAGTGGGATTATTTGTTTTTATTATCTGTTTCATTTAAGTTCCTTATAGATTCTGAATATTAGCTTTCAGATTAATAATTTGCAAATATTTTCTCTCATTTTGTATTTATTCTATTGATAGTTGCTTTTGTTGTGCAGTAGGTCTTTAGTTTAATTAGGTCCCACTTGTCCCTGTTTGGTGTTTTTGCTACGTTTGCTTTTGAAGATTTGGTAATAAATTCATTGCCTAGGTCAATGTCCAGAAGAATGTTTCCTAGGCTTTCTTCTAGGAGTTTTATAGCTTGAGGTCTTGCATGTAAGTCTTTAACCCACCCAGTATCCCCTCACTATTTATTGATTAGGGTGTCATTCCCATCATTTATTTTTGTCAACTTTGTCAGCAATCAGTTGGTTGTAAGTCAGCAGAGCTTTACTCCTAGATTCTGTATTCTGTACCATTGGTCTATGTGTCTATTTTTGTGCCAGTACAATGCTGTTTGGGTTACTGTAGCCTTGTAATAAAATTTGAAGGCTTTTTATTCAAAAATGTGATACCTCTGGCTTTTTTCTTTTGTTTGGATTGCTATGGTTAGTTAGGCTTTTTTTTTTTTCTTCTATATGAATTTAAGTATTGTTTTTTCTAGTTTTGTGAAAAATGACACTGGTAGTTTGATAGGGATTATGTTGAATCCATAGATTGTTTTGGGCAGTATGAACATTTTCATAATATTGATTCTTCTAATTCATGAGCATAGAATGTTTTTCCATTTGTTCAAGTCATTTTTGATTTCTTTCAGAAGGGTTTTGCAGTTGTCATTATAAAAGTCTTTCACTTCCTTGGTTAGATATGTTCCTAGGCATTTTAAATATTTTAACGGCTATTGCAAATGAGATTTTGTTCTTGATATGGTTCTCAGCTTGAATGTTGTTGGTGTCTAAAAATACTACTGATTTTTGAACGTTGATTTTGTATCTCAAGACTTTACAGAAGTTACTTATCAGGTCTAGGAGTCTTTTGGTGGAATCTTTGGAGTTTTCTAGATACAGAATCATATCATCTGCAAAGAGAGATAATCTGACTTCTTTGTTTCCTATTTGGGTACCTTTTATCTCTCTTTCTTGACTGATTTCTCTGGTTAGGACTTGCAACATTTTTGTTAGCCTTCTATTTCTTATGCATTATTATTATGATTCTTACTACATTGCAAATATAACATGTTACTCTTCTTTGACATCCTGGAATTACTTTATGTCATCTTTATCTTTCTTATGGTTACTATTCTATATGGCTGTTTCTTATTTTTTGGCAGAATACCCTCTTCAGACTTGCTTATTCTGCCCAGATAAATGAGCACTAATTTGATTTTGTTTTCAGGCCAATAAGACCTTGGAGTGTCTCAGCTATCCCTTTGTTATCACATATATCATTGAATATTTGCAGTTGCTTTTCAAAAATCATTATTCAAGTAAAGTGCTTATTCATTAACTTTACATTTTATTTTATTTATTTATTTATTTATTTATTTTGAGTTGGAGTCTCACTCTGTCACCCAGACTGGAGTGCAGTGGCTGCTTCCGGCCACTGCAGCCTCGACCTGCTGGGCTCCAGCGATCCTTCCGCCTCAGCCCTCCGAGTAGCCGGAATTACAGGCTACCACGTCCGGCTGATTTTTTTATTTATTGTAGAGATGAGGTCTCGCCAAGTTGCCCAGGTGGGTCTTGAACCCGCGGGCTCAGGCAATCCACTCACCTCAGCCTCCCAAAGGCACGGGATTACAGGCTGAGCCACCGAGCCTGGTTTTACATTTTATTTTATGCATGTAAGTAGAATACTTCTTTGGTTTGAAAGGAAAAAAAGTTGACCATATCAGGACACTTATTTGCCTTCCTTCCTAAAGACACAGAAAAATATGTAATGCATGGAAATTCACAGAGGCAGGCTGTTTGCTACCACACAGCATTTGATAGTTTGCCTTTTTTCTTTCCTGCAAGCCTTCCTATTTATCTTTCATAGGAAAGAGACTTGAGACCTCTGCTTATAACTTGTGATTGGCTGAGAGTAGAGAGTGCTGTCTGAATTATCCTGTCAATAGCTTTTGCACAGTCTGGATTTATAAAGAGATTGAGGAGACACATAGCAATGTCATTTTTTAAACAAAATCACTTTTCATTATTTAAGCACTGATTTATCTAGTTGTTGGGTTCTCCTTGATAGCTCCATGCTATTTATTGACTTTTAGGTTTCTGATATTCATGCCTAGCCTCAATTTGCTAAAATTATCTTTAAAGTTTCAGTTCTTCCAACCTGTATCTACCTAACATTTTCTAGGGAAGTTGGTGTCTGTGTTTGTATTGGGGGCATATGGGCTGATGGAGGGGTGCAGCATTTAGGACTCCTTAAGTTTTTAAAAGACAATCTTGGAAAGACTCAGGGAACTTGATTAATTCATTAGTACTACCAGAGAAGAGCCTGTACACCTAAAAGTTTTCATAGTATATTCTTAATGTAATGGAGAGGTAAATCTGTATATCACTACACTAGGTTCTAAATAATTCAAGGGAAGAATAAATGGGGTTTAGCCTGAATCAGAGTCCTTTGGGAATATCAGTCGATTTGCAACCTCAAAATTATTTTGAACCAGAACTACTGATGTGGTTATCATGATCTTGGTGAGGCCCATCTGAATCTGGAGCTTACTATCATTCTGACTCTAGATTTGTAGAATACAGAATTGCCTAGGAGGGAGAGATGGAGGATGGATGAGAAGTTGCTTTCTTAACATAGTTTTATTACTCCTGAGGCATGTAGAACTAAACTTGAAGCTAAGGTGAGATCTTGGATATAAGGAGAGAGAACATGCAAAACTAGTGAAAAATACTAATAATGTCTCCGCTTTGTTTCCTGTTTGCCTACAAATCCTTTTTTCTCTTCTGCTGGTAGATATTAAACAGAGATGGTAGGTGGCAGCAAAGAAACAACAGCTTTGATCGAAAATAGCCATACTGAGAGTGAGTTTATGTTTCCAGTCAAGATGTAGAGACAGGAAATAGATTTATTATCTCATCTGAAATAACGAAAACCTTGGGAAAATGTATATAACAGTTTTTGAAGATAATGGATGTTGGTATGGAGGAACAGTGATTCTTGAGATCAAGGGAACAAATGCAGTGAGCCTTAAAATTTCTCCAGATTATTTCTTGAGAGAATTTCCAGGCAGATCACAGAGGGTGAATCCTTTCTGACTTGAGGAGATGAAGCTGAGAGTATGTGGCTGGAGGTCACAGGCAGAGTATCAGACAGGAGATTGCTACACACAGAGAGAGTTCTGGAGATTCTGAATACTCCCTTTTGCATATTTAGCAGAGGACTGATCAGCACATGCATTTAAGTAAAGTCCCCAAAACTAGAGAAAAAGACCATTTCAAAGGATTAGAAGAAACTACTTGAAGCTCTCCCAGGGTAAGGAAGTTCCCACCAACCAGACTAAAAGAAATTCATAATTAATAGAGCATTATATAGATTATTCAAGAGAGTCTTACCTCATCAGTGAAGAATAATTAATAATAAAGACATTGATGAAGACGTTGCTCTGTTCCCACTTAAATTTTGAAAACAAATCCTTAAACACTCAAACTATTTCCAACCAACTAAAGTGGGTCCCAGAACAAAACTACATTTATTAAAATATAAAAATATTCTAAGCCGGGCTCGATGGCTCAGCCTGTAATCCTGAACCTTTGGGAGGCTGAGGTGAGTGGATTGCCTGAGCCCGTGGGTTCGAGACCCGTCTGGACAGCGAGATCTCATCTCTACAATAAATCAAAAAATCAGATGGGCGTGGTAGTGAATGCCTGTAATTCCGGCTACTTGGAAGGCTGAGGTAGAAGGATCGCTGGAGCCCAGCAGGTCAAGGTTGCGGTGGCTGGAAGCAGCCATTGCACTCCAGTCTGGGCGACAGAGTGAGACTCCAACTCAAAAAAAAAAAAAAAAATTTCTAGCTCCCAAACAAGGTAAAACTCACAATTTCTGGCATATAATAAAAAATTACCAGGCATACAAATAAGTTGGAAAATACAACCCATAACAAGAGAAAAATCAAATCGAAACTAATACAGATATTAGAAACAGCAGAAAAGGAAAAATTTTTGTAACTGTTCAGCTAGAGAAAAAGCCTTATATGCACAAAATGCTAGAGAAAAGACAAAATGATGTGTAGGGACAGGATGAGATTTTCAAATATAATGGATAAAATTAACATAAGAGTAGTCATTGCTGATAAAAAGATTAGTGAACTTGTGAACTAGTGAAAAGAGTAGTCATTGCTGATGAAAAGATTAGTGAAAATGTTTTAATAGATACCATCCAAAAAGAAACACCAGAGGGGGGAAAAAACTTTTAAGAAGGCAAAAAAATAACCGAGCATTAGTGAACCATATGATACAACTTCGAGTGGGTCAAATATATATGTAATTGGAGTCCCTTGAAAAGAGAAAGAGGGATCAAAAAAATTTGAAGAAATAATGACCAAAAATTTTCCAAATTTTCAAAATTCAAAATCTCTAAGTCTGCAAATCAAAGACAGTCAGCAACCCCAAGCACAGGAAATCTGAAAAAAGTTACACCAAGGCACATTATAATCAAATCTCCCCAAATCAATGATAATAACATCTTAAAAGCTGCATGAGTGGGGTGGTTGAGGGGTGGGGAGAGAGAAGTGTTTACACAGAGAAGCAACTATAAAAATGACAGCAAACTTATTAGAAACAACATAAACAAGAAGATAGTGAAGCAAGAAAATGACAAGATGGTAGACTTAGCCTAACCACATTAATAATCACTTTAAATGTAAATGGTTTAAATGCCCCAGTGAAAAGACAGAGATTGCCAGATTAGCTAAAAGAGAAAATCTCAACTGTATGCTATCTAAAAAACATGCACTTGAAATATAAAGACACAAATAATTTAAAAGTAAAAGTATAAAAAAAGATATACCGTGCTATCACCAGTAAAAAGAAAGCTGCAATGGCAATATTAATATCAGATAAAAAAGAGTTCACAGCAAAAGACTATTGCCAGGGATAAAGAAAGTAATTTCCTAAAGAAATAAGGATCAATTCAGAAAGATATAACACTCCAAAATATTTTCTGTTTCTCCTTCTAATAACAAAGTATTGTATTTCCTTCAAAATACATGAAACAAAACTGAACTGCAAGGATGAAATCAACAAATCCACAATTATAATACATTTTAATACTTCTCTCTCAATAATTGATAGAACAGGTAGACAAAAAATGATCAAAAAGATAGCAGATAAACACTAACAACCAATATAGCTTGGTTGACATTAAAAACACTCCATTCAACAACAGCAGAATGTACATTACTTTTTCAAGTGCATTCGGAACATTTACCAGGATAATCAATATCCCAGCTATAAAACAAGTTTTAATAAATTTGAGTATTTTTTTTTAACATAAATGGAATTTAATTAGAATCAATAATAAGAAGGTATCTGGAAAATTATTGCAACTGAAAAATCTGCAAAATACTTGGAAATTAAATAACACACTTTCCAATTATCCAAGGATAGAAGAAAATGGAAATGAAAATTAGTAAGTATTTTGAACTGAATGAAAATGAAAATACAATACATCAAAATCTGTGGGATGCTGCTAAGCTGTATGTGTAGGAGAAAATTCAAAACACTAAATACCTATATTAGAAGAGAAAATGGCATAAAATCAATGATCTCAACATTTACCTTAAGAAATTAGAAAAAGAAAAAAGCAAATGAAACCCAAAGACAGAATAAAAGGAATATAGATCAGAATGGAAAACAAATTTTAAAACAAACAAAAATAGGGGAAAATCAATAAAACCAAATACATGTTTTTTGAGATGCTCAATAAAACTGCTAAATCTCTACTAAGACTGATCAGGAAAACTATTAAAATACAAATGACTGTATCCTGAATGAAAACTGTGGCAGCACTAAGATTCTACAGTTATTAAAAGGATAATAAGGGAAGATTATGGCCAGCATTAAGTCACTAAATTAGATGACTTGGATAAAATGGATACTTTTCTTGAAAGATACAAGCTACCCAAGTTTAATCAAGAAGAAATGGATAAACCAGAGTGCCCTAATATCTATTAAAGAATAGATTTTAGTTTAAAAACTTTCCCACAAAGAAACTCCAAGCCCAGATGACTTTATTGATACATTCTGTAAGACATTTGAGGAAAAAATGTGTTTTGTAGTTAGCCTTGTAGAGATCTTTCACTTCCTTGGTTAACTTTATTCCTAGTTATTTTATTTTATTTTTTTGTAGTTATTGTAAATGAGACTGCTGTCTTGATTTTTTAAATTTTTATTTCTAATCAATATTTTTTATTATGATGTTGTGGGGTACAGTTAAGGGTTAGGTATACAAATACGTTTTATTCAGGCACCCTGTTGATAGGAGGTGTTAACCCATCCCCAGACAGATATTTGCTACCGCTAATCCCATCTCCCTCTCCCCCATAGTTTCTCCTCACTACTGTCAGTCATTTTCTCATAGTATTACATTGGATGTTCAAGGTCCATTATATGAGGGAGAACATGTGATACTCAGATCTTTGTTTCTGTGAGAGGTCACTCAGTATTATAGACTCTAGTTCCATCCAGGTTGCTGCGAAATTCATGATTTTGCTCTTTTTTTATGGCTGTGTAGTATTCCATCATGTATATGTACCCCATTTTTTTAATCCAGTTCTCTTTAGATGGGCAGCATGGTTGTTTCCAGGTTCTTGCTATTGTGAACAATGCTGCGATAAACATATGTGTACAGGTATCTTTTTTATGGAGTGATTTGAGTTCTTCAGGATATATTCCCAGAAGGGGGATTGCAGGGTCATATGAGAGGTTGATATTTAGAGCTTTTAGGAATCGCTACACTGCTTTCCACAGAGGTTGTACTAGTTGACATTCCCACCAACAGCGTAGAAGTGCTCCCTTTTCGCCACACCCTCTCCAGCAGCTGTTATTTTTTGAGTTGTTGATAATTGCCATTCTGATTGGAGTTAGGTGGTATCTCAGTGTGGTTTTGATTTGCATCTCCCTGATGATTAGTGAGGTTGAACATTTCTTCATGTGTCTGTTGGTTGCTCGGATGTCGTCCTTTGTGAAGTGTCTGTTCATATCTTTTGCCCATTTTATAATGGGGTTGTTTGTTTTTTTCTTTTCAGCACATTTGAGTTCCTTGTAGATCCAAGATGTTAAGCCTTTGTTGGACCTGGAGTTGGCAAATACTTTTTCCCAGTCTGTAGGCTATCTCTCTGCTCTCTTGATGGTTTCTTTGGCTTTGCAGAAGCTTGTCAGTTTAATAAGGTCCCACTTGTCTATCTTCTCTCTTATGACCTGTGGGTTTCGGGTTTTGTTCAGGAATTGGATGCCAGTTCCGATTTCCATGAGGGTATGTCCTTCATTTTCTAAGGTTCTTATGGTTTGAGGTTTTACATTTAGGTCTCTGATCCATTTGGAGTTAACCTTTGTGCATGGGGATAGATAGGGGTCCTGTTTCAATCTTCTGCATGTGGTCAGCCAGTTTTCCCAGCACCATTTACTGAATAGGTTCTCCTCTCCCCAGTGGTAGGTGGTGGAGGCTTTGTTGAAGATGAGTTGGTTGAGAAATTGGGGTTTTGCTTCTGGAATCCCAATTCTATTCCATTGATCTATATGCCTGTTCCTATACCAGTACCAAGCTATTTTGATGATTGTAGCTTTATAGTAAAGTTTGAAGTCTGGTAATGTGATACCATCTGCTTTGTTGTTGTTGTTTTTTTTTTGCTGAGGATTGTTCTGGCTATTCTTGGACGTTTGTGTTTCCATATGAATTCCTGCATTGTTTTTTCTAGGTCTGAGAAGAATGTTGTTGGTAATTTGATGGGTATTGCATTGAATTTGTAGATTGCCTTAGGTAAGATGGACATCTTCACAATGTTGATTCTTCCAATCTTTGAGCATGTTTTTCCATCTTTTTCCACTTGTTTGAGTCATCGTTGATTTATTTGAGCAGTGTTTTGTAGTTTTCATTGTGGGTCCTTCACATCTCTGGTTAGGAAGATGCCAAGGTATTTCATTTTTTTTGTGGCTATTGTGAATGAAATTGTGCTTTTTATTTGGGATTCTGTATGTTTATTATTGGTGTAAAGAAATGCGATTGTCTTTTGCACATTTATTTTGTATCCTGAGACTTTGCCAAAGGCCTTTATCAGTGTAAGGAGGTTTTTGACAGATTCTCTTGAGTTTTCAAGGTACACAATCATGTCATCTGCAAAGAGAGATAACTTGATTTCCTCTTTTCCTATTTGGATACCTCTGATTGCCTTCTCTTCTCTGATTGCTTTAGTCAGGACTTCCAATACTATATTGAACAGGAGGGGTGACAGTGGACAACCTTGTCTTGTTCCAGTTTTCAGGGGAAATGGTTCCAATTTTTGTCCATTTAGGAGTATACTGGCTGTGGGTTTCTCAGAGATGGCTTTTACTATTTTGAGGTATGTTCTCCGTATGCCTAGATGTTCGAGAGTTTTTATCAAGAAGGGGTGCTGGATTTTATCAAAAGCTTTTTTTGCATCTAATGATATAAGCATGTGGTTTTTGTTTTGACATCTGTTGATGTATTTAATTACATTTATGGTTTTACGAATGTTGAACCAGCCTTGCATCCCAGGAATGAAGCCTACTTGGTCATGATGGATGATTTTTGAGATGTATTGCTGAATCCGGTTTGCTAGGATCTTGTTGAGAATTTTAGCATCTATGTTCATCAAAGATATTGGCCTGTAGTTCTCTTTCTTTGTTGGATCTTTACCTGGCTTGGGTATCAATGTGGTGTTGGCTTCGTAAAATGATTTGGGGAGCGTTCCATCTTTTTCAATCACCTGGAATACCTTCAGTAGGATTGGTATCAGCTCCTCCTTAAATGTCTTGTAGAATTCTGCTGGAAAGCCATCTGGACCAGGGCTTTTTTTTGTAGGAAGTTTTCTTATTATGTAGTCAATTTCCTTGATTGTTACTGGTCTATTTAGGGTCTCAATTTCTTCTTGTTCCAACCTAGGTAGGTTGTGTGATGTCAGAAAGTCCTCCATTTCCTTTAGGTTTTCAAGTTTGTTACCATACAAGTGTACATAGTAGTCTCTAATGATCTTTTGTATTTCTTTGGGGTCAGATGTGACTTCATCTTTTCTGATTGTGCTTATTTGGGTTTTTTCTCATTTTTTCTTGGTCAATCTAGCTAGGGGACCATCGATCTTGTTTATTCTTTCTCAGAATTAGCTTTTTGTTTCATTGATTTTTTTTGTATTATCTTTTTGTCTTCTATGTCCTGAATTTGGGCTTTTATTTTGGTGATCTGGATTCTTCTGCTGAAATTAGGGTTTTTGTGGTCTTGCTTTTCTGGCTTCCTTAGGTGGCTTGTTAGGCTGTTAATTTGTGTTCCTTCCATTTTCTTCATGTGTGTTTGTAGGGATATAGATTCCCCTCTTACTACAGCTTTTAAGGCATCCCAGAGATTTTGCTAAGATGTTTCTTCATTTTCATTTGTTTCCAGGTATCTTTTGATCTCTGTTTTGATTTCATCATTGACCCAGGAGTTGTTTAGCATCATGCTGTTTAGTGTCCATGTCTTTGTGGGTTTTGAGGGGGCCTTGTTGGTGTCAATGTTTATTTTTATCCCACTGAGAAGGTGCATGGTAGAATTTCAGTCCTTTTAAATTTGCTTATGCTTGATTTATGGCCAATTATGTGGTCACTCTTAGAATATGTTCCATAAGGTGATAGTAGAATGTGTATTCTGTGGTCTTTGGATGGAGTGTTCGGTAGGTATCAATTAAGTCCATTTGGTCCAGAGTTACATTGAGGTTCCGGATCTCCTTGCTGATTTTTTGTCCTGATGATCTGTCTAGGGTTGTGAGTGGGGTATTAAACTCCCCAGTTATGATGGTGTTAGAGTCAATATCTTTCTTTAGTTTTCCTAGAAGTTGCTTTATGAAAGTTGGTGCACCTATGTTGGGTGCATATTTGTTTAGGATAGATATTTCTTGTTGATGGAGTGAACCTTTTATCATTATGTAGTGGCCCTCTGTATCTTTTTAAATTTTTGATAGCTTAAATGGTATTTTGTCTGAAATTAGGATCACGACTCCTCCTTTCTTTTGTGTTCCATTCGCCTGAAAATTTGTTTCCCATCGTCTTACTTTGGGTCTGTGTATGCCCTTTCTAGTGAGATGGGTCTCTTGAAGGCAGTATATTGTTGCCTGGTGATATTTTATCCATTTTGCCATTCTATGTCTTTTCAGTGGTGCGTTTAGTCCATTCACATTCAGGCTAATTATTGAAATGTGAGAGTTCGTCCCTATCATCGAGTTCTTATAGAGTTGTTGTTCTTCCACTTGGTTTTTTTTTTTTCTTCTTCTTTCTTTCTTTTGGTTTTGGGGTTGGTTCGTGTATATTTTATTCTTTTCTCTGTACTCTTTCGAAGAACGTTGTTCTTTTTTCCTTTTCTTCTGTGTTTAGTACTTTCTTAAGTGTTTCATGTAGAGGTGGTTTGGTAGCAGCATAAGTTCTTAGGGATTGGATATCTGGGAAAGATTTTAATTCTCCCTCACTGATGAAGCTTAGCTTGGCCAGGTAAGTTATTCTTGGTTGAAATTGTTCATCTTTTAGGACTTTGAAGATAGGGCTCCAAGCTTTCCTAGCCTGCAGGGTTTCTGTAGATAAATCTGCTGCTATTCTGATGGGTCTTCCATGTTAGGTGATCTGGTCTTTTTCTCTCGCTGCCTTTAGGGTTTTTTCTTTTATGCCTACTTTGTTTAGGGAAATTATTATGTGTCTTGAAGTTGGTCTTCTCATTTGTTGTCTTGCAGGGGTTCTCTGAATCTCTTGTATTTGAATTTTTGCATCACTGATTAGATAAGGAAAGTTTTCTTGCATGATCTCATGGAAAGTTTGTTCCAGTGTGGTCTCTGTCTCTCTTTCTGCCTCAGGAAGGCCAATTACGCTTAGGTTCGGTCTCTTGAAGTAATCGCTCATCTCTTGAAGGTTTTGTTCTGTCTTTTTGAGCTTATTTTCTGTGTTTTTAAGAGTTTGGGTTATTTCTATATTTTGGTCCTCAAGCTCTGAGATTCTTTCTTCTGCCTGGGTAATTCTGCTTTCCATGCTTATCAGTTTGTTATTTATTTCATTCAGAGTATTCTTTATTACTGGTATCTCAGATATCAGCTCCTTCCTAGTTTCTTCTGGTGTCTCCTCAATTCTTTTAAATCTCTCCATTAATGTCTTGATATCTAGGTTTGTAGTTTCAGACCCTTCATTCTGGGGGCTCTTCATTGTTTGCATTCTGAAGTCAGTTTTCTCAGTGTCTGTCCTCCCAGCGGACTGGGAGAGACCCATACTCTTCTTTTGGTTTTTCTTCATTTGTGTCGATTTTTCTCTCTCTCCCCCTTTCCCTCCCCTTCTTTAATTCTGTTTTTGAGGGAAGGTGGGGTTGCCTTTATTTCTCTTCTGCAATATCCTGTTTTTCCTTATGAGGATCTTCTGGCTTTGTTCACTTTTGAGGTTGGAGTGTAGGCTGCAATCTGTACTTTTTGCAGTTTTGAGGTTTAATTGAGAGGGAAGCTGTGGTTCAGAATGTATATGCTGATTCTAGCATCCACAAACAGGTGTATGAGCATACGGAACCTATTTCCCTCTGCCTTACAATCTGTCCATTCAGCAGTATGTAGTCTTGGTCCCTAGATTAAGAAGGGGGTATAAAATAGGAAAATAATGGAGGAAGGGGGGTCAATAGGAAGTTAGAAAGAGAGAAGAGAGAGAGGGAAAACAGACATACATACCAACTATCAGGTGAGAAAGAGACATAATGCCGGAAGTGAAAAAAGACACATAAGAAAGATTCCCTAAAGAATACTGATAGCTAACAGAGACAGACCAATAAAATCAAGAAACAGTGTAAGTCAGAAGGCAAACAACAAATGTGATCAAAACAAACAGCCAAAATGATAAAATCATAAGTCAAAATAAGTGATCAGACTAAAGTCACTTCAGCTCTGATCTCTGGCCTCTCCCCTTTCTTTTTCGTTGCAGGCAGCTAGATTTACTCGCAGTTTGGGTTTGTTTTCGTTTTTGTTTTTTTTAGTCAGCTGCCTGGGGATTGCTTTGTTTGATTCAATGTAGGGGTGGGGCTTTGTCTCCTGTTTCACAATGTTACCTTAGGAACTGAGGTAGGGTTTGTTGATAGGTGGGTGGGGCAATGGAAGCCTCTGTCTGGAGAATGGCCAAGGCAGTTTTTGCAGATCTGTTTCTCTCTGCTTGTCTGGGTCCCCCAGCTTGGGGTCACGTGCTGAGTGCCTCAGCCAGGGTGGGCCCAGAGCTCCAGAGCTCCAAAGCTCCAAAGGGCAGGCAGTGAGCAGCGAGAGTGGCCCTGGGCCCCCCACAGGGTACTTCAGCCAGGAATGGGACTGGTGTCTCTGAGGGGCGGGTGCCCGGAGCCTCCCTGAGTGACCGGTGGTGGCTTGGTGCTGGGTGCCAGGCAGGAGACAACGCAGCCAGGGAGGGAGCTGGGACCCAAGACTCCCATGCACGTGGTGGAACAGCAGCAGCAGGGGGCAGCAATATCCGGCCCTGCGTGGGACCAAAGGTAGCGGCTGGTGGTGGGCTGGAGGATGGGGGAAGAAAAGTAAGAGTCTTTTTTGGAACTCACGTTTGGAGAATCTCACAAGTCCACCTATGCTGTTGCCATCTTGTTCCCATCTCGATTTTTTTTTTTTTTTTTTGCTATTTCATTATTGGTGTATAAAAATGCTACTCATTTTTGTATGTTGATGTTGTATCTTGCAGCTTTGCTGAATTTATCAGTTTTTTGGTGAATTATATTGACTTTTATAAATATAAGATAATGTCATTTGTAAAAAGACAATTTGACTTTCTCTTTTCCAATTTGGATGTCTTTTATTTCTTTCTCACACCTGATTGCTCCTACTACGACTTTCAGTATTATGTTGAATGAAAGTGTTGAAAGTGGGTATCCCTGTATTATTACAGATCTTAGAGTAAGGGCTTTCACCTTTTCCCCATTCTATATAATGTTAGCTGTGGGTTTGTCTTATATGGCCTGTATTATTTTGAGGTATGTTCATTCTATGCCTATTTCTTGAGAGCTTTTTTTTTTTTTTATCATGAAGGGGTGTTAAATTTTATCAAATGCTTTTTCTGTGTCTAGTGATGATCATAAGGTTTTTTGTCCTTCATTCTGTTGATATGATGTATTACGTTTGGTAATTTGCTTATGTGGAATCATCCTTGCACCCATGGTATAAATCTCATTTGATCACTCTCAGGAAGATGGTAATGGAGCCAGTTGGACTAAGTGAGTCCCAGTGTGAATGAGTGAGTGTATGGAAAATTTTGCATAAGTGTTGGTGAGTAAGTGGAGCGTGAGTGACTGACTGAGTAGGGATTTGGGAGCAAGTGGCCAGGGTTCTCCTGGTGAAGCAGCTGGTGCCACAGCCACTCTGCTTGGTCCCTAGCACTTCCTGGGGCTCAGAAACCGAGCACCATTTTTAAAAAAAATTCAACAAAGCCCATCTTAGGAAGATGCTACTGGGAGACACTGCTGGCTCCAGGCTCTGCCTCACCACTGCAGCACCTGGCTGGACATTGGGAGCAAGGGCTGCAGAGGGAGCACAGCCAGAGGCAGTGCCCCACTGGAGAAGAAGAAAGAGGCACCCTGCCAGCATCTTGAAACCTGGGTAGGAAAGTGATCTGGCTTGCTCACCACAGAGCAACAGACCCAACCCAATCTCTGTGACCAGTGATTAACTACTCAGGGGTTGATCATGACCCAGAGGGAATATCCTGAAAGCACAAATGCCACAGGGATAGGATGAGTGCTGAGTCTCAGGTGCCCCACACCCTACCCTCATTCAGCTGCAGGACAAAGAGTGCAGCCAGAAAAGGATGAGGAAGACCTCCAAAGAGAGCAGTGATGAGCCTGGGGTTGACCAAACCCCCTCCTCCCCAGCAATTCTCTGAGCAAAGGACCCACACGACTTGGGCATGACTGAGAGGGGCAAACCCGGGTGGAGCCTGAACATCAGCCACAATAGGAAGACTCCATTCCAAGATTAGACTGGCTGGGGCATCCCCCACCATCAGTACAAGGGGAAGAGACAATCCTGCACCTCCCCACCAGAGGGGATCTTCCTGATCATACTAGAGTGAGAGGGAGGACTGAAGCCCCACCCATCCCCACAGCCCCTCCTCCTTCCCTGGGCCAGACACTGGGGAGATTGTGAATGAGGCTGAGTCTCTGCAGAAGACAGCCAGAGGGGCAGCTGAGAGGAACAACTACAGAACCTGCCACAAGAGGGCAGGGTTTTTGTTTTTACATTTTTAATTTGTGCATGGATGTGTATGTGAGGGTTTGATCTGCATCCCCCACTCTTTTTTCTTTTTTTTTTTTTTTTCTTCTTTTACTTTTTTTTATTTCTTGCTTATCTGTGGACATGAAGGATTGATGGTTCATCTTTCAGGGGTTTTTTTTTTCTTTTCTTTCTGCTTTTTATTCTTCTCTAGTTTAATGTGTGTGTGAATACATGTTTGAGGGTTCAATTTGAATTCCTTTTTTTCCCCTCTCTTTTATTTTCTCCTTTCATTTTGGGTTGGGAGTGTGTGTGTGTGTGTGTGTGTGTGTGTTTGGTTTTCTTGGTTTTTGTTTTTCTTGTTTGTTTTGTTTTGCTTTCTTGCTATTCCAGTTTGTTTTGGGGTGTGTGTGTGTGTGTGTGTGTGTGTGTGTGTGTGTGTGTGTGTTTAATTGTTTTTTGCTTTGATTTCTGCTCTTGTTCTGTGTTTTTCTTTTAATTTTGTCCATCTTATTTCATTCTTCTTTTCTCTGTTCTACTCATTGCTATTACTGAATCTTGAACTCAGGAGGTAAACACACAATGCCATTGCACCATCATATAGAATGGTGGTAGGGGTAGGGAGTGGGTCTCAGGGAACCATACCACAATCAGTGAACATTGTGATTTGTAAGTAGTTTCTGAATCCTAGCTCCCCATCCTCCACCTCATTCAGCTCTCAAAACTACAAGAGACAGCAAAGTTTCCTACTTACAACCCTGTTTCAAAATAGAACAAATTCAGAGCCCAGATCAGGGAGGGATAAAGGGCTGAGCAAACATCAGAAGTGAAAGCCTCTCCCACTGCCACTGAATAACAGAACTAAAGAAAAAAGGCAGATCTGTCACAAATGAGGAAAAAATTAGTGGAAGAACACAGTAATTCCCAGTGTTACAAAGGGGAACAAAATCATAGCTTAAAAAAAATCATAGCTCAGAGCCCAAATAATGGAAAACACCAATGACTGGCCCCAGAATACAACAGGATTAGGGAATGGATGGGAAGGGTGAATAAGACTCAAGAAAGACAAAAATAAGACTCAAGAAAAACACTGAAAGAACGTGTAACAGATTTTGGCCACAAACAATTTCATCCAGGAAATAAACATAAAAAGATGACAAGAATGGAAAGCAGAATAAATCAAGCAAAGAAATACTCAGAACTTGAAGACCAAAACATGAAATTAACCTGATCTGTGAAAAGCAGAAAGAAAACTCAGAAAGGAAGAACAAAGCCTCCAAGAGATGTGCAATTATAACAAGAGGCTGAACCTACATCTGATTGGTATGCCAGAAGAAGAAAGAGAAATGGAGAACACCTTGGAGCAAGTATTCCAGGAGATTATTCATGAAAACTTTCTCCATCTCACCAGAGATGTGACCATCCAAACATATGTGATACAGAGAACCTCACAAGACATCAAATGAGAAGACCAACCCCCAGACACAAAGCAATTCACCTACACAAAGCAGGCACAGAAGAAAAAGTCCTAAAAGCAGCAAAGGTCAGACTACCTACCAGGGAAAATCAATCAGAATAGCAGCAGACCAATCGGCAGAAACACTACAAGCAAGAAGGGACTGGAGCCCAATAGTCAAAGTCTTCAAAGATTAACAATTTCAATCAAGAATTTCCTACCCAGTCAAGCTCAGCTTCATCACTGATGGAGAATTAAAATCCTTCCCAGACATCCACTCCCTAAGAGATTATGCAGCTTCCAGACCAGCTCTACAGGAGACACTTAAATGGTATTAAGCACAGAAGAAAGAAAGAAAGAAAAAAGAATGACCATGCACTTTCCAAGAGAGCAGCAGAACACAGAATCAACAGAGAATACATCATGACTGCAAACTTGAAAATACACACATACATCACCCAATAGCTAAAAGAAAACAAAGAAAAAACTTTATAAAAATTTCATGATGGGGATAAACAATCACATTTCAATAATCAGCTTGAATATGAATGGACTAAATGCACCACTGAAAAGACATAGACTGGCAAACTGGATAAAAAACTGTGACCCAATAATTCGCTGCATCCAGGAAACTCATCTCACCACAACGGATGCACATAGACTAAAAGTTAGACAATGAGAAACAAGTTTCCAAGTGAATGGATCACAAAGGAAGACAGGAGTCATGATGTTAATATCAGACAAAATAACCTTTAAGTTATCAAAAATTAAAAAAAAATGAATGGACACTACATAATGAAAAAGGTTCAACCCATCAACAAGAAATATCCATCCTAAATATATATGCACTCAACACAGGAGCACCAGCATTTATAAAGCAAGTACTAAGTAAAGTAAAAAAAGATATTGATTTTAACACTATTATAGCAGGTGACTTAAATATCCCACTAACAATCCTAGATAGATCATCAAGGCAAAAAATCAACAAAGAGATTGGGAACCTCAACTTGATGCTCGACCAAATGGACTTAATAGACACCTACAGATAACTCCACTGAACAATCACAGAATATACATTCTACTCATCACCACATGGAACATATTTCAAGATCAATCACATCCTCAGCCAATAATCAAGCATAAACAAATTTTATAAGATCAAAACACTGCCACGTGCCTTCTCAGACCACAGTGGAATAAAAATAAATATCAACACAACAAAATTCCCCCCAACCCACAAAGACATGGATACTAAACAGCATGATGCTGAATGACTACTGGGTCAATACAGAAATCAAAAGAGAAATTAAAAGATTCCTGGAAACAAATGAAAATGAGGAAACATCCTACCAAAACCTCTGGGGCGCCATGAAATCAGTTCTTAGAGGGGAATTTATTCCTCTATGAACACACATCAAGAAATGGAAAGATCACAAGTTGACAGCCTAACAAATTACCTAAGAGAGCTGGAAAGACAAGACCACCAAAACCCTAACTTTAGCAGAAGAATCCAGTTCAAAAGTAAGAGCTCAAATATGGGACATAGAAGACAAAAATATCATAGAAAAAATCAACAGAACAAAAAACTGATTCTTTGAAAGAATAAACAATATTGATGGATCAATCCTTAGCCAGAATGACCAAGAAAAAGAGAAAAGGCCCAAATATCACAGTCAGAAATGCAAAAGATCAAATCACAACTGACCCTGAAGAAATAAAAAAGATTATCAGATATTACTATGCACATCTGTATGAAAACAAGCTTGATAATCTAAATGAAATGGAGGACTTTCTGACAATCTCCCAAGGTTGAAACAAGAAGACAGTGAGACACTAAATAGGCTAATAACAACCTGGGAAATTGACTTCATCATAAGAAAACTACCTACAAAAAAAAGCCCTGGACCAGATGGCTTTCCAGCAGAATTCTACAAAATGTACAAGGAGGAGCTGATACCAATCCTATTGAAAGTATTCCAGGTAATTGAGAAAGACAGAATTCTCCCCAAATCATTTTATGAAGTTAACATCAGACTGGTACCCAAACCAGGTAGAGATCCAACCAAAAAAGAGAACACCAAGTGAATATCCCTAAGGAACATAGCTTCAAAAATTCTCAACAAGATTCTAGCAAATCGGATCCAACAACACATCTCAAAAATCATCCACCATGAGCAAGTAGGCTTCATCCCCAGATTGCAGGGCTGGTTCAACACCCACAAGACCATAAATGTAAATAAATACATCACCAGATGTAAATACAAGAACTACATGATAATATCATTAGATGGAAAAAAAGCATTTGATAAAATCCAGCATCGCTTCTTGATAAAGACCCTCAAACACCTAGACACAGAAGAAACATACCTCAAAATAGTAAGCACCATCTACAATAAACCCACAGCCAGCATATTGCTAAACGAACAGAAACTGGAAACATTTACCCTGAAAATTGGAACAAGACGAGGAAGGCTGCCCACTCCCACCCCTCTTGTTCAACATTGTATTGGAAGTTCTAGCTAGAGCAATTAGACAAGAGAAGGAAATCAGGGGTATCTAAATAGGAAAAGAGGATGCTAAGTTATCCTTCTTTGCTGACAATATGATCTTATACCTTGAAAACCCAAAATAATCTGTCAAAAACCTACTTTCACTGATAAAGGACTTTGGAAAAGTCTCAGAGTACAAAATAAATGTGCAAAAGACAGTTGCAAATAAAAAGCACAATCCCATTCACAATAGCCACTAAAAAAAAAAAAAAGACCTTGGCATCTTCCCAACCAGGGAAGTGAAAGACATTTAGTATGAAAACTACAAAACACTGCTCAAAGAAATCCAATAATATAAAAACAAACTGGAAAAGTATTTCATGCTCATGGACAGGAAGAATCAACATTGTTAAGATGTGCATCCTACCCAAGGCAATCTACAGCTTCAACACAATACCCATTAAATTACCAACGTCATTCTTCTCAGACCTGGAAATGATAATACAGAAATTCATATAGAAACACAAATGACCACTAATAGCCAAACAACCCTCAGCAAAAGAAACAAAGTGGGAAGTATCACACTTCCAGACTATAAACTTTATTATAGCTACAATAATCAAAACAGCCTGGTATTGGTACAAGAATAGGTATATGGACCAATGGAACACGATAGAGATTCTGGAAACAAAATCTCAATTTCTCAACCAACTCATCTTCGACAAAACCTCCATCACCAGTCACTGGGAGGAGAACTTATTCAGTAAAAGGTGCTGAGAAAACTGGCTGACCAAATGCAGAAGATTGAAACAGGACCCCTACCTATCACCATACACAAAAATCAACTCTAAATGGATCAAAGACCTAAACGTAAAACCTCAAACTATAAAAACCTTAGAAAATGCAGGAGACACTCTTATGGAAATTGAAGCTGGCACCAATTCCTGATCAAAACCCCATGTGCCCATGCCATAAGAGATAAGATAGACAAGTGGGACCTCATCAAACTGAAAAGCTTCTGCAAAGCAAAAGAAACTATCAAAAGGGCAGGGAGGCAGCCCACAGAAAGGAAAAAAAATTTGCTAACAGTATATCTGACATAGGTCTAACATCCACAATCTGCAAGGAACTCAAATGTGCCAAAAGGAAAAAACAAACAGTCCTATTAAAAAGTGGGCAAAAGACATGAATAGACACTTCTCAAAAGAAGATATACGGACAGCCAAGAAACACATGGAAAAGTGTTCAGCCTCACTCATCATCAGAGAAATGCAAATCAAAACTACATTGAGATACCACCTAGCCCCAGTAAGAATGGCCATCATTAATAAAACAAGCAACAACAGATGCTGGTGAGGATGTGGAGAAAAGGGAACATTTCTACACTGCTGATGGGAATGCAAACTAGTACAACCTCTTTGGAAAACAGTGTGGCAATTTCTAAAAGAATTAGACATTGACCTTCCACATGACCCAGCAATTCCCCTACTGGGAATATACCCAGAGGAACTCAAATCATTCTACAAAAAAGATACTACACACTCAACGTTTATTGCAGCACTATTCACAATAGCAAAAACATGGAACCAACCACGATGCCCATCGAAACTGGACTGGATAAAATAAATGTGGTATATATACATAATGGAATATTACACAGCCATAAAGAAGGAAAAACATATAGACTTCACAGGAACTTGGATGGATTTAGAGTCTATCATACTCAGTGATCTATCACAGAAACAAAGAGTACCATGTATTTTCACTTATAAGTGAACCCTGAACATTTACCATAATACTATAAGAAAGGGATTGGCAGTAATGGGATACTGCAGGATAGGGGGGCAAAGGGGGGACACAGCATTAATAAGTATATCTGATCTCAAACCAGACAAAATGGGGACCAAAGGGAGGCCCAAACTTTATTTGTACGATGACCACTTGTAAACCTAATCCTGAATTGTACCCCTGTCTTTAAAATAAATAAATAAATCTCATTTGATCATGGTATATTATCTTTTTGATGTGCTGTTGGATTCAGTTTGTTCATATTCTGTGGAGGTTTTTTGCATCTATGTTCATCAGAAATAATGGCCTATCGTTTTATTTTTTCTGTTGTGTCCTTGTCTGGTTTGGGTATCAGGATAGTGCTGGCCTTGTAGAATAAGTTAGAGAATTCCCTCCTTTTCATCTTTTTTGAGAATCTGAGTAGAATTGATATTAGTTCTTTAAATGTTTGGTAGAATTCAGCAGTGAAGCTATCAGGTCCTGGGTTTTTCTTTGATGGGAGACATTTTATCACAGCTTCAATCTCCTTACTCGTTATTGGTTTGTTCAGTTTTTCTATTTCTTCATGGTTCAATCTTGATAGGTTTTATGTGTCCAGTAATTTACCCACTTCTCCTATGCTTTTCAATCTGTTGACAAATAGTTGTCCATAATATCCTCTAATGATTCTTTGTATTTCTAAAGTCTTAGTTGTTATGTTCTCCTTTTTCATTTCTGATTTTATTTAATTGGGTCTTTTTTTTTTTTAGTCTGGTTTAAGGTTTATTAATTTTGTTTATTTTTCCAAAACTAACTTTTTGTTTTGTTGATCTTCTGTATTGTGTTTTAGTCTCCATTTCATTTATTTATTTCTTCTCTAATATTTATTATTTCTTCTACTAATTTTATATTTGTTTGTTCTTGCTTTTCTAGTTCTTTGAGGTTGTATGATTAGGTTGTTTATTTGAAGTATTTCTACTTTTTGACATGGGTGTTTATTGCTATAAACTTTCCTCTTAGTACAAATTTTGCTGTATCCCATAGATTTTGTTATGTTGTATTTCCATTTTCATTTGTTCCAGGAAAATTTTAAATTCCCTTCTTAATTTCTTTACTGACCTATTGGTTGTTGAGAAGTATATTATTTAATTTCTATGTGTTTGTGTATTTTCCCAAATTCCTTTTGTTATTGATTTCTAGCTTTATTCCACTATGATCAGAAAAGATACTTGATATGATTTCTACTTTTTTAATTTGTTGAGACTTATTTTCTGGATTAAGATATGGTCTATTCTGGAGAATGATCCTTGTGCTTTTGAAAAGAATGTGTATTCTTCAGCAGTTGGGTGCAATGTTCTGTAAAATCATTTAGGCCTATTTTGCCTAGTGTGTAGTTTAACTTTGATGTTTCTTTATTGATTTTCTGTCTGAATGACCTGTCCATTCCTGAGAATGAGGTGTTAAAAATCCCCGGGCTCAGTGGCTCAGCCTGTAATCCCGCACCTTGGGAGGCTGAGGTGAATGAATTGCCTGAGCCCGCGGGTTCAAGACCCACCTGGGCAACTTGATGAGACCTCATCTCTACAATAAATTAAAAAAATTAGCCGGGCATGGTAGCACGTGCCTGTAATTACGGCTACTTGGAAGGCTGAGGTGGAAGGATCACCGGAGCCCAGCAGGTCACTCCAGTCTGGGTGACTGAGTGAGACTCCAACTCAAAAAAAAAAAAAATTCCCCTGCTATTATTGTATGGCAGTGTATCTCTCCCTTTAGATCTATTAACATTTGTTTTATATACTTGGGTGAATAGATATCTAAAATTGTTGTGTCCTTTTGATGAACTAACCCTTTTTATCATTGTATAATAACGTTTGTTGTCTCTTTTTATAGTCTTTGATTTATAGTCTATTTGATCTGATTTAAGTATAGTGACTCTTGCTCTTTATTTGGTTTCCACTTGCATGGAGTGTGTTTTTTCCACACCTTCCCTTTCAGTCTATGTGTGTTTGTATAGGTAAAGTAGGTTTCTGGTAAACAGTCTATAAGTGAATTTTGTTGTTTTTTTTTTTTGAGTTGGAGTCTTACTCTATGACTTTTAATTTTAGAACTGAGGTCATTTACATTCAGTGTAATTATTAATAAGTAAGAACTTGCTTCTGCCATTTTGTTGTTTATTTTTTGGTTGTTTTGTAATTCTGCTCTTCCTTTGTTACTGTCTTCCTTTGTGATTAAGTAATTTTCTCTGATAATATGTTTTAACTCATTGCTTTTTATTTTTAGTGAATCTATTATAGGTCTTTGCATCGTGGTTACCATGAGGCTTGCAAAAGACATCTTACAGATATAAGAAATTCTCTTAAAGAGATGAAAATTTATATAAGATCACAAAGAAAAGAACAGAAATAAAGAAAAACCAATTTTTAAAAACTCTGGACTTTAACTTCAATCTCCCACATATTGATTTTTAGTTGCCTCAATTTATATATTTTTATATTGTCTATCTCTTACAGGTTGCTATCGTTGGTTTTGATAGAAATATTTGCAATTTATACTAGAGTATGAGGTAGAGTATAAAGTAAAATGAGTGGATTCAATACTGCAATTACAGTATTAGAGTATTCTAGGTTTTCCATGCACTTAATTTTACCAGAAGTTTCATACTTTCAAAGGTTTTCATTTTGAACATTAGTGTTTTTATCTTTCGGGTTGAAGAACTCTCTTTAGCATTTCTTATAAGACAGATTTGGTGGTGGTAAATTCTCTAGGCTTTTATTTCTCTGAGAAAGGCTTTACCTTTCCATATTTGAAGA
This sequence comes from Cephalopachus bancanus, assembly GCA_027257055.1. Taxonomy (NCBI): domain Eukaryota; kingdom Metazoa; phylum Chordata; class Mammalia; order Primates; family Tarsiidae; genus Cephalopachus; species Cephalopachus bancanus. The sequence goes on along the minus strand of JAPVLO010000009.1, from coordinate 5,477,508 downwards.
GTATCTTTGCTGGATACAGTATGCTTATATGACAGGGGTTTTTTTCAGCTCTTTGAAAATGTTGTTCCTGAGTACCACATTTTCTCACTCATATACGGACCCTGAACATTTACCATAATACTATACGAAAGGAATTGGCAGTAATGGGATACTGCCAGAGTGGGGTGAGGGCACATAACATCAATAAGGGTACCTGATCTCAAACCAGGTAAAGTGGGGACCAAAAGGAGGCCCAAATATTACCTGTATAATATCCACTTGTATACCTAATCCTGAATTGTACCCACCTCTTTAAATTAAAACAAAATTGCCAGGCTCAGTGGCTCAGCCTGTAATCTCACACCTTTGGGAGGCTGAGGTGAGTGGATTGCCTGAGCCCGCGGGTTCGAGACCCGCCTGGGCAGCGAGACCTCATCTCTACAATAAATCAAAAAATCAGCCAGGCGTGGTAGTGCATGCTTGTAATTCCAGCTACTTGGAAGGCTGAGGCAGAAGGATTGCCAGAGCCCAGCAGGTCGAGGCTGCGGTGGCTGGGAGCGGCCACTGTACTCCAGTCTGGGTGACAGAGTGAGACTCCAACTCAAAAAAAAAAAAAAAAATTAAAACAAAATTTTAAAAATGTTGTTCCCCTGCCTCCTGGCCAATATGGTTTCCACAGAAAAGTCTGTTGCCAGATGTATTAGAGCCCTTTCTATGTTATTTGCTTCCCTCTTGATGTTTTTAGGATCCTTTCTTTGTTCTTGACCTTTGAGAGCTTAATTATATATATATATGTGTATATGTATATATACATATGTATATATATTAACATTTGTGTGGCCCTGGGAACTGCCTCATCCTCATATTTGAGTTCTGGGACATTTTGGATGATAATCTTTACATGGGTATATTTGTATTTGTCTTCTGGAATGGGGTAAGGGTGGGAGAGTAAAGCCAGTTTGCTTCTATGCCACCATTTTTTCTATAACTGCATTTCAACAGAAGCTTAAAAAAATGTTTTTCTGCACCAAAATAGCTCATCATTTTACTATGGTAGGTAGTAAATGAATAATTTAGCAAGGTGTTTTTAGACAGTTGAGCAAATGCTCAGGTATTCTCCACTGTTAAATGGTATTAGAACATGGGTGATTAATTTTAGGAAAAGTGGCATAAATGGGAAAATGTTTCTTCCAAATATGACCCTCAACTCTAGCTAGGGTCCTAACACCCTCTATGTACTTATTACCAACACTTCACAATCCAACATGTTGTTTATATAGTAAACAAACCAGAGTTATGTAAATGAATAAATAATAGCTCTTTTATTTTAGTAAAATAATCAAATGTCTTCCTAATCAATTTTTTTGCCTAGATACTAACAGCCATACAAATAAATCAGTGAGGTAAAAATTCATCTCTCTCCTTCTGTGAACTCAGGAGCTTCTAGAAGAAAAAATTACATTAGCTGTATCTAAATAATTCACCAAAAATTTAAAAAGTTCTTAAATAATTGAGTTGCCCCTATTTATAGAGATTATGCAGCACTGTTTTCTCTGGCATCTTTGAAGAATTCACATTCCTTGTTTGATTCTTTAGAAAGTTATATCAATTGCTTTAAATTGTTCAGGAGATGAAACAGTTATATTTTAATGAGCGGCTTAGGATTTTAGCCAAAATAATGCATATAACAACAGATTTGAATTTTGTTTTCGATTGACTTATTTATCTTATCCCAACAGAAGATATTAGTTCAAATAGAATGTGTACCTGGATGTATACTGGCCAACTTCTTCAAGAATCATCGAAAAGTGTTTATAAGATTTTTCGGCATGCCTTGAGTGTGCAGTGAGTTTCTTTGAATCACCAAACAAAGAATGGAAATAATCCTCTCCTTCCCCAATCACAGGTGGCTCAGCCTGTTTCTTTAGAACTAAGAAACAGTTTTGGTTGCAAAGACACCAAAGAAGGAAGCAGCCAAAAGAGAAGTAAATAAAAGAACGTTAAAACAACCAAAGCCATTATCTTTATTCTCTACTACTACAAAACTATATTCTTTATACATTTTACTGTCTCTGTCAAACTCAATGAGAATAGTTAGATGCTTTAAACAAAAGCCTATACAGTAGCCAGTAAGCGGATATTTTTAGTGACATTCTCAATTCTGAGAGATTATTTCAGTTATCTTAAACTATTATCAGCATAATAACCATTTAAGTGATTGTAGTTGTTCTAGAAGAATCATAAGTTTTTGAGTAGGTAAAACATTTGAGTCTGTCAAATTTGGATATGTTATATCTAAATATAGCCTTATTCTGCTTCATATTGGCTATACTTCCCATATTGCTACCCATAAATTAAAACCTTACATGAGTTCTTTCCTATCAATTCAAATGAGTCCTTTCCTACCAATAGTTAGTACTTTTGCCAGGTAAACCTAAACTTCCTTTAATTAAAATACTTTATTAGAAAGATAATGTAATGCTTAAACAGATTCTAGTATTCTCTGAGAAGTTTGTTCTTTTGAAATTCTCATACTAAGATTCATATACAAAATAGGTTTCATGATTTTGCACAGAAAGAGTCATTCTGGATTAATGTAATAACATATTTACAAAGAAAGAGTTACACAACAAAGAGGCATCAAGATAAAGTGGAAAGTGCAACATGTCTTGCATTTAGACAGACCTGCAATTGTATTCCAGCTTTGCCATTTACTTTAAACTTTCCAAGTTTCAGTTTTCCTGAACATAAAATAAAGATAATATGACCTTGTGTAAGGAGATAAGAGACTTGGAGATCATGTAGTTAAGTGTCCACCATGATGTTTAGTATTTATCTGGTACTCAATAAATGATAGCTATTAGTACAGTACAAGAGTTTTGGTTAATGTGATCTTGGATTCAAAAATCTCAAAGAATTAGGACAATCTAGAGTTTGCTTTAGATTCTTATATCTTTAACAAAACCAAAAACAGGGTGAAAGATATAAAAGAATAAAATCATAGTTCTTAAGGAAAATTCTTCAAAGTATTTTGTTGAGAAAAAAAATTCTGTTCATTCCCAATAGCGTATTTACTTAATCCTTAAATTCCTTTAGAAAAGGATAATATATGGCATCCTTCTTAACAGCTCATCCTGAGAGATGAAAGCCTCTGTATTCCAAAAGGAAAGAAGATACATTAATTATTAACCCATTGTTATTTTTCTTGAACAACAGATAGCAATGACCCAGATAGAACAAGTCTTAGTGGACCTTGACATCTATCTACAGAAGCAGAATCTACAACAAGTAAGTAAGAAGACTACATCCCAATTTAGTTCCTATCTTGCAAAGAAAAACCAATATATTTTGTTTTGTTTTCCCAATGAATTTTTACAGTTTAACAAACCAAATATAGAACATTTACCATGATAACATAATGCCAAATTATGGAAAATATTTCTTTCTTAGAGCTAAAATTTGTATTTGCATTTTCAGTATATGGACTATGGTCATTGCTAAAGGTCAGTGGAAACTTGGGGAGCTTTATTGGAAATTTTATCTTAGTCATACAAACAATGAAACACAGGAAATATGACTATAATGCCAGTAGAACAAAACCCTGTATAATACTGTGTTAAAGCCCTAGGACAATACCAGAAACAAAATGAAATGTAGATGAGAGGTAGCCACCAGGCTGTAAATGTACACAGAATGGTAAAGGAAAACTGAGGCATCAGATAGTGCTGGTGCTACCAGTTTTCAAACTTGCTTGTTGACTGACATTTGAAATACTCCAAATCTAGCCTATTCTAAAGTAAAGTGATTGCAGGTATGTTCAGATTCACAACTAATTTTTTAAAGTACTTATTTATGTGCTAGGTGATTTTCATAAATATCTCATTCAATCTTTAGGAGATCCCTGGGAAGTTGATATATTAATCCCCATTTTGCAATTGTGGAAAATGAGATGCAGAGATACTAAATACTTTCCCTGATGCCTCACATCAGGGAAGAGTAGAAAAACAGTAGGTCTTGTGTTTCCAAAGATAGTAGTGTTTTTAGTAAACCATGAAAACATACCTTCAAAGTTCCCTAAACATGATGAAAAACAAACACCCTATAGTGTGGGTATTGTTAAGTACGTTGTTGATGGTAGTCAAAACTTTATTTCTTCCTACCATGCTACTGTTTTCATTTTCCTCTCCTTCAAGTTCTCTTTATTGTTTTCCCCTTTTCTCTCCATCATTTTATTGTCTACTTTATGTTTCTTCTTTCTCTTATCTATTCCTTACTGAAGTCATAAGTTTTCTAAAGGCACAAAATATACACAATGTTGCTTAATCCTGGTAGCATTCAGAGGAAGGGCAATTAATGTTATAAATTGAAAGTTTTAAGTCTCTAGCAATTCTAGAGCATGTTAGCAGAAAACCTACAAATCATCCTGATAACTCAAGATGTCTTAATCAAGCGGAAAATATATTTGAACACATGCATTTATGTGGCCTGAATTTAAGACTCCAGTTTTAGGATCATAGTTAAGTTACTTTACATAGGATATTAAGAAGTTAGCATTACTGGGGACCAATAAAACCCCATTCTGACTGATAGTAACATCAAGAATCTATTGAAGGATATGCTTTAAAAGTAGTCTTACACAAATCCATAATTATAGTTGGGACCACCAATACTCCCTTCTCAGTAATTGATAGACCTTCTAAACAGCAAATGGACACAGGTGTCGAACACCCTACACAATACAATTTAATTGACCTATTTAGAACTCTATTACAACATCACAAGATGTTAACATTGGGGGGAAGCTGAGTAAAGTTTGGGATTCCACAGGATTATTTCTTACAACTGAATGTAAATCTACAATGATATATATATTAAAAAAGTAGTATTACAATATTTGGTCCATATTTTGCTTACCAGAGTTGTTTTCTGCTTGGCAACAGCAGCTTATAGTAGCTTTAGAAGTCACTGGTCCAGTTGTTGATGCAATTGCTTCACTAGTCTGAGGACTAGACAGATAGTAACCAAGAGGAATTCCATTAGATAATAAAGATGACGATGGCAGTGTTGTTGTATCAGAACTTGACATCTTTGAGTAAAAATGTACTGAAGATTGCTGTTTCACTGGGGAAGCTCCAAGTTCGTCTTCTCTTCTATATACAAAAGTTATAATAAAATAAGAAAGCCAAAATGACTATAAATACAAGAAGCACGGAGTATCATTATTACCCAGAGTTCTGCTTTTCAAAGGTATTATTCCTCTAACACAAACACAGTAACATCCTATATTTCTAGTTTCAATAATTTAAATAAAATACTTTAGTATCAATTTATTGCATGTTTTTCTATTTAAAATTCAATGCATTTTTATTGTAAGTGATTTTGAAAGTGTGCAAAAGTAGAAAATACAAAATAATAATTATTATAACACTGCCAATCAGAAGTTTCATTATCTTCTTGGACTTTTAACTCAAAATTGAGACTTTATAAACCTTTGTATACCACTTTTATCACTTATTATATCATTTTCTTTTCATTAACATAAACACATGATTATAATTCCTGCTTAAAATACCATTGTTTACTATGTCATTGTGTGTGTGTATGTTGGAAGGGGTGGCAGAAAAGAGGAAGAAGAAAGACAATTTTCCAGTATTATGAGGAAGACCTCCCAAAACCCAGAATTTATTTATAAAAACTTGTGTATTTACTCTTATATGTTTATACTTCAGTCTCCCTTCAAAGAATTCTATAGAGATGCTTTTTTCACAGCTCAAAACAGTTTTTGAACTCATCATTTTGATACCTTTTAGTGCTTCTGCCATTTTTTATTTCACCTTTTCCACATCAGCAAAGTATGTTTCCCTTTGAGAATTTTTTTTATCCAGGGAAACAAAAAAATTCACTCAAGGAGAAACTGAGTGAATAGGGAGGGTGGGGCACAAGGGTCATGCTGTTTTGGGTCAAAAACTGCTAAACTCTCAGAAAACAAAATTTCACTGCTGCACATTGTTCATGTAAATCATCTATCATGAGATGGGCAAATGCCTTGAAAGAATCTCCAAAAAAATAATTCACTGAAGCTGAATGCAACCTCTCACAACAATGCTAGCTGGCACACTGATGCCGATGGGTTCCTAGGACACTTGCCTAATGGTAGAAGCCTGTACAACAAGGTGCCTGCCCTCCAAAAATAAAAAAAAGGAGAGAGATAATTCTGTTGGGGGGGTCCTCCCTTGATTTTTATAAGTGAATCTTACTGTGAGCCAAGATTTTCCTTTCTTTTTTAAAAAAATAAATGTAAAAGCATTTAATCCTTAACTACAGTACAATACTTAAACTACAGTGCAATCACTTTACAAGCTAAACTATACTCTCATGATATGAATCATGAAAAGATTTATGACACTCCATTCTGAGTCACACTGAGTCACATTGAGACTTTTCCCAGTGACCCCAAAGCAATTATTGTATGTGTGCTTAATGCTTAAATTGTGAACAAAGCCCTGGAGTCCAAACTCTTTCTCTCTCTGAAAAACTAGACAAATAGCAGTTCAACTATCCCCTTTCTGGGGGCCACATATCTATCCATTATAAGTCAGGAGCTAAGTATTTTGCTCCCGTGGATTATCTCTATTTTGATATGCTTTCCAGAGCTCTTATAAAGTTATTTTTGCCAATCTCTTGTTTCAAGTTCTCATGGGAGAATGAGGGTCTGCCGTTTCTTATGCTGCCATCTTGTTGTTGTCACCCTCAATATCTTGTTTCCCAAGAGCTGTTTATAATAATTTTGTTCTACAATTTGAAAGCTCCCCCATCAGAAATCAGGAGAGCCTGGTATTCAAAACTAGAATTCTCTAAATGTACCTCTCAGAAGGCACAGCCATCTTAGACCAATTTTAAAAATAATTAAATGACATTGGCTTTTTAAAAAATGGCGTGATTACTAGCCCAGTGCTTGGTAAGCTTGAGCATTTGCCATTCTGCTGACACCAAGAGTGCTCATATTTGTCGGAAAAGTTCTGATCCATGAAGGCATACTCTTTATGACTGTGGAGGTGGTGGGAAGGAAAGGGAAGGTAAATTGTCGATTACAAATATTTCATCTCCTTTCAATCTGAAACAGGATTATATAGCATGACTTCTGACACTGACTACAATAGCAAGAGAAGTGCTTTTCTCTTTTAACATTCCTTACGTCTGGTTTTCATTACAGACTGGCTATATCTCTTCAGCATGTTCATTTTATAAGTTCCCTTTTTTTTCTTTTAGTAAAACAATAGCATTTTCAAATAAATTTAATTACACAAAAGATTTCCAAATAGACCTTCACAAAATGTTGCTATCAGAGAAATCTGGTCCAGTGTCACAGGGTGTTCTTATTTTTGTAGTTGAACAGAAAAATTCTGATGTATGCACACATCTTTGGAAGAACTGAAACATTTCAGGAGCATACTTGTGATATAGCCCATCATCTGAACTCTCCATTCATCTACCTATTAGAGATTTTTCTCAGTGCTTGGTGCTTTCTCTTTAGCATAAAGAATTTTCCAAGCCCCTTCTCGCTACTTTGTTCTCTCTGTAATTGATTAGAATAAAACCAGAGGCAATTACAAAAGCTCAATATAAGCATTTCAGTGTTACTTTAGGAGATGCTGCATAGGTAATACTGATGAGAATCACTTCTCAGTGGATTCTAAGAATAAATATTAAAAAATGGATTGGACAGAGCAATAAACACAGGACATCTAGGTCCAAAGTAACAACAGCTTTATGTATACTCAATACTAAAATCCATTTCTTGCAAAATATTGGCAAACCAATGCTAATGCTTTAGTTGATAGAATGATTTAGATTAGTAGTAAAAATAGAGAGTTGTAATTTTATATAAATCTTTACAGATATTTCCCAAACCAAAATTCTGGTAATTTTTTTTTTGTCTCCAGGTCTGTAAAATCATTCTACAGAATTTGTCTGCAAGTTGCCTTAGCATGTTAAACGGAAACTTTGGAATCTCAGCCAGGTCTTTCTTGAGGGGAGGACCCAAAAAAAGCCCCGGAATTCACATTACTAGACTTCAAACTTTACTATAAAGCTACGATAATCAAAACAACTTGGTATTGGTACAGGAACAGGCATATAGACCAATGGAATAGAATTGAGATTCCAGAAGCGAAACCTCAATTTCTCAACCAACACATCTTCGACAAAGCCTCCACCACCTACCACTGGGGAGAGGAGAACCTATTCAGTAAATGGTGCTGGGAAACTGGCTGACCACATGCAGAAGATTGAAACAGGACCCCTATCTATTCCCATACACAAAACTAACTCTAAATGGATCAGAGACCTAAATGTAAAACCTCAAACCATAAGAACCTTAGAAAATGAAGGACATACCCTCGTGGAAATTGGAACTGGCATCCAATTCCTGAACAAAACCCAAAACCCACAGGCCATAAGAGAGAAGATAGACAAGTGGGACCTCATTAAACTGACAAGTGTCTACAAAGCCAAAGAAACCATCAAGAGAGCAGGGAGAAAGCCCACAGACTGGGAAAAAGTATTTGCCAACTCCAGGTCCAGCAAAGGCTTAACATCTTGGATCTACAAGGAACTCAAATGTGCTGAAAAGAAAAAAACAAACAACCCCATTATAAAGTGGGCAAAAGATATGAACAGACACTTCTCAAAGGAAGACATCCTAGCAGCAAACAGACACGTGAAGAAATGTTCGACCTCAATAATCATCAAGGAGATGCAAATCAAAACCACACTGAGATACTACCTAACTCCAGTCAGAATGGCAATTACCAATAACTCAAGAAATAACAGTTGCTGGAGAGAGTGTGGCAAAAAGGGAACACTTCTACACTGTTGGTGGGAGTGTAAACTAGTGCAATCTCTGTGGAAAACAGTATGGCAATTCCTAAAAGCTCTAAATATTGACCTCCTATATGACCCTGCAATCCCCCTACTGGAAATATACCCCAAAGAACTCAAATCACTCTAAAAAAGATACCTGCACACGTATGCTTATCACAGCATTGTTCACAATAGCAAGAACCTGGAAGCAACCATGCTGTCCATCAAAAGAGGACTGGATTTAAAAAATGTGGTACATATACACGATGGAATACTACGCAGCCATAAAAAAGAACAAAATCATGAATTTCACAGCAACCTGGATGAAACTAGAGTCTATAATACTGAGTGAACTCTCACAGAAACAAAGATCTGAGTACCACATGTTCTCACTCATATAGTGAACCTTGAACATCCAGCGTAATACTATGAGAAAATGACAGTGGTGGGAAACTATGGTGGGGAGGGGTAGGGAGACGGGATTAATGGTAGTAAATTTCTGTCTGGGGACAGGGAGACACCTCTTATCAACAAGGGTGTCTGAATGAAGCGTATTTGTATACTTAACCCTTTACTGTACCCCATAGTATCATAATAAAAAACATTGATTATAAAAAAAAAAGTCCCGGAATTATCTTTTGGAAGGTGCGCCCCTTGTAGTACACTTGAAATTTGTTCCTCTGGATCAAATGGTCAACCAAAGTTTTTATCTGGAAATCTGGAGAAGGTTACATCACAATTTGTGGAAAAAACATTCCAAGTTGTGGCAAACAGGTAACTGGTTCTTCCACCATGACAACGCACCTGCCCACATTGTGCTGAGTGCTCAGTAGTTTTTAACCAAAATGGCATGACTCCCATGCACCACCCTCCCTATTCGCCTGATCTCTACCCTATTAACTTTTTTTGTTTGTTTCTCTGGATGAAAAAAGCTCTCAAAGGGGAACATCTTGCTGATATGAAAGAGGTAAAACAAAAAATGACCTAAGCACTAAAAGGCATCAAAATTGAAGAGTTGAAAAACTGTTTTGAGCAGTGGAAAAAGGGTTTCGATAGGTGTATTGCATCAAATGGAAAGTACTTTAAAGGGGACTGAAGTTTAAACATGTAAGAACAAATACACAATTTTTAATAAATTCCAAGTTTTTTTTGGTTTCCCTCATATGATGGAGATCTGTCTAGGTGAATCTGTATATTTCTCAAGGACTAGAACCTTACAATAAGCTGTTGGGAAAATAGTCGTATACTACAGTCCATTTTAGAAAATGTGTGGGCTCTATCTAGCTCTAACTACTTCCTAAGAAGTTTTGAAACAAAAGAGGTCCAGCACTCCAGCATTATCCCTCCACAACTCAGACTCTGCCCTCCTCTCATTTGTGCATTCTTACTGTTCTTGTTTCTCCATTTTATCTTCTTGCTTGTGGACTTCACTCTGCAGGGCCTCTGAAGCTTCCTGAATGTCTTGTGTGTCTTTCATCCTGGCTAGAGAGAAGTCTCTTTTCTTTCCTAGGAAAATGGATCACGGTATCAGGCAATGAATATAGCTGAGACTCAAGGCAGATTTTCTTTTTAAAGTGACCTCACCTGTTAATCCAACTCTCTTCAAGCACCAGCCAGATTTAATGATTTCTTTACCAAACTGGTATCAGAACCAGAACTCTCATGTGAATAATTAAGGACCAACATAGCCAATACTGATGTCGGCTAAGGATATCATTCAAACCATGGTGAAGGTGTGTGGCATTTACTGGAAGCAGCTCAAAAGACAGGGGCAGTAACTCGGCAAAGAGACTTTTATGACTACAACTTTCACATCTGGCCTCTTAGAACTATGAGGTAATGTCTCCATAGTTACAAAGTTCCAGTCACTGAACAATTACTATGTCGATGCTGTACCTGCTTTGCAGCTTGCTGACTTTAAATAATGTGAATTGCTTTTAGGAGAGACATATCTGCCACCAGACAGACTTCGCCAACAAAATGTTTGATATTTAACTTTGGATTTCTGAGAGGCAAGGCCAGTATGTACATTTTGGGGGAATTAACCACAAATCTTTCTTTCCTTCTTCTTTTCTTTTTTTCTCTTTTTCTTTTTTCTTCTTCCCCTCTCCTCCCATCCCTTCCTCTCCCCTCCCCTTTTATTTTCCTTCCATTTCCTTTCCTTTTCTTTCTTTTCTACAAATGCTTTGAACACATGCAAACAACTAGGCAGCAGGATTAGAAGACACAACATTTTAATGCAAAAAGAGGAAGCCTATTGGTAGAAACAGTAAGAGCAAAGCCAGAAAACCTAAATTCTTCTCCTAGCTCTGTCAGCAGTATGATTTATAAGAAACTACTTAATTTAGTTTCTACTCTGTGTAAAACACGCACATTTTTAATGTTTCTTTTTTCTTTTTTACCTTGTTAGCATCTTTGAGAAACTGCAGACATGATGACAATCCCAAGTGTTGATATAGTTCAACCTTTCTATACAGAAAATAACAAATATAACTCAACCAGCCTCCACCAAAGATTCTTTCAACCACATGTCAAATGTCCATCACCACGACAACCCTCAGCCACTTTCAAACTGGAGAGCTCAATTCTCTACAATTAAACACACAGTTTTCCTCAGAGTTAAATTTCTCCCCAAGTTTTCTTCAGAGTTCTTTTTCCAGGATAGGATTATGGCCCAGTTGAAGACCAGGTACATATGAAACAAGTACCACCAAAGTCACAGCCAAAGTCTCTCGTCCATTTTCAGCACCAAAGAGCAAAATCTTCACAAGTCTTGTTTTTACAGTCCCTTTCCAGGGACAGTGCCACTGAAGGTTTGCAAGACAGCTGTGTTTGGTCAAGTATTTGAAAACAAAAAAAATATATAGCATCATTAGAAGACAAGGGCCTACAGCCACACTTAACTTGATTACTTAACAGGAACTGGCATTAGAACTTCCAACACAGAGATCAATACAGAAAGCAAATAAATAAATAAAGTAACGTTGGCCACTGTATAAAACCTGGAGTGTTCCAAAGCACAGATTCAACCAATAACAATAATTTTTTTTAAAAAAAAAACCACCAAAACCGCAGCTTTTGTTTACAATCTTTATTGCAGTTATACAAAAAGAATGCCCCAAAGTGAAAAAAATACATTATATACAAAAATACTTTTCCCTGGGGAGGAAGACTCTGCCCCCTCTTAACATGCAGTGCTTTCAACTGTAACTCCTGCTCCCACTGTCCCCTCCAGTGCTGCCTGACTTTCAGTCTGATTCTCAGCCTGAAAGACAAATGGAGCCTGGGCATGAGTGACCCTAGTTTAAGTCATTCCATCTTATATAGCCGAGCAGGTCTCAGTCAAAGGAAGTGAACACAGGGTCACCCAAAATATTCTGATCCCTATACTAAGAGGGCAATGCCCACAAAGTACAAGGCCATTTCCTGAATTCTCTGAGACAACAGGGCTGACAAGGCCAATAATCACATGTTAAATGGAAAGGAGCAAGCAGAAGTGACCTAATGGTCTTGCTGGCCTTCTCGTGTGTTCTTTGCAGGGACCTGTGGTATAATGTCCATTTGTCAGTGAATCATTCCACACCCCCATAACCAAACTGTCTCCTGCACAATTACTGTTTCTGTGAGGGTTGCACTCAACAATCCAAAAAGGACCAAGGTGGGGAACACGCACTTGGGAGGACTGGTTTCCCCAGGCCCTGAGAACAAGGGATGAGGGCAAGCCCTGCTTAACCGCCCACCTCCTCCTCCATGTTTTTCAAAACTTCATTTCCACTGGGGACAGCATCCCCGTTGCCCCCATTCAGCCCCAGCTCTTGTTTGGCTTTCTTTGTATCGTCTTTCTTTGTATCGTCTTTGTATCCTCTTTTTTCTTATAAGACAGGAAATACCAGTCACACAATTTGATGAGGAAGCACCCTATGTTGGCTTTCTACTGGCAATCATGGAGACTGAAGAGCCTCCTCCACTAGGAGTGAAACCTGAAGTAGAGCTCTCCACCAGAGTAGCTTTCAGAGCCAATTCAGCTTCATTCCCACTACACCGGGACTTGTTTGTACCTTCTATTTAATTTCAGGAAGCAGATCCTTCGGCTCCTTGATTTCTTTCTTGTATTCAGTTAGTGAGCTTTCAGCCTCCTTCATCTGCTTGTTTAGTACAGCCATTCTCTTCTCAATGCCTTCAATAGATTTGCTGAACTGTGCCACTGCCTCATCATACTGAGAGTTGTACCCATAGGCCAAGTCCAGCTGGTAGTGGGTCTCTTCAAGAAGACAGTCATGGGCTTCCAGTTACTGCTCCTGCAGGTTTAAGCAAGCCTGGAACTCCTCTACAGCTTGGATAGAGTTCTCAGATTCAACACTAACTTCTCTGAGTTTAAGATGTGCCCATGCAATATAAAGCAAGGCTTCGTTTCGTGCCTTTAAAAATGATCTTTGTTAAATGCAGCATATCCCAGGCAAGCTCTAGGCTCCCAATCTCCAACTCTTCATTTTCTGTTTTTTTGTTTGTTTGTTTGTTTGTTTTTCAGTTGGAGTCTCACTCTGTTGCCCAGGCTGGAGGGCAGTGGTATGCTCCCGGCCACCTGCAGCCTCTACCTGCTGGGCTCTGGCGATCCTTCCGCCTCAGTCTTCCAAGTAGCTGGAACTACAGGCGTGCACCACCACACTCAGCTAATTTTTTGATTAATGTAGAGATGAGGTCTCACCAAGTTGCCCAGGCAGGTCTCGAACCCGCAGGCTCAGGCAATCCACTCACCTCAGCCTCCAAAATGTGTGGGATTATAGGTTGAGCCACTGAGCCCGGCCTCTTCATTTTCTTGAAGAGACTTGTTTTCAAGAACTGAATCATCTGGCGTTTCTTCAATCTTGTCATTTTCTTTATCCTCTTCTTCTGAGCCTTTGGTCTCTTCACCCTCTTTCATCTGTTCTTCTCTCTCTTGTGTCGCTTCATTGGCAGCTATCTCAACTTTGTCTTCAGGTGATTTCTCGTAGCTCCCTGGACTACCTTGGCATCAACCTCCACTCCAGCTGCCTCAGACTCTTCTAAGGACAGTTTGGTCTCCTAGGCTGGGAACCAGCTTTGCCCTGACAGTCTCCTCTAGTCCTGAGTCATCTTTTGTTTCTGGCAGTCTTTCTACAGTAGTCTGTGGTTCAACAGAAGTCTGACCTACAGCTGACAGTTCACTGACTGCACCATCCTTAGGGAGAACAGTCATTTCCTGCCAAGGTTTCTCAGAGACTTCTGATCCAGCCTCCGTAGCCGAGGACTGCAGCCTCTGTTGTGACTTCTGGGATTCTTTAGCAGGAGGCTCTTCTTGCCCTACCAGCTGCTCAAGAATAGCCTTTTCTGTCTCATTTTCAGAGGTAGCTACCTTCCTTGACTCACCCCCATGCCCCTCCACTGGCTTGACTGTTGGGTCTCCAGGCTCTGCTTCTGCCTTCACTGCAGTGCCCTGCTTTTCTAGACTCACAACAGGCTGTTCTTCTGAAGCTTCTTCTGGCTTCTCTGTGCTCAAAATTACCTCTCCTGACCTCTTTTTTCTCTACATTCTTCTTGGACATCAGTTCCAGAACCTGATTTTTCTTCTTCAGTATCTGGGACTTCCCACAAGTGACCTCAGCTTCATTCAGTCCTTCTGGTACTACTGTTTGTTTTGCCTCTTCAGAGGTTTCAGTGAACTTATCTAGAGTCAATTCAACTTTTTCCTGTACCCCCTCTGCAGGCTCACTTATATCCACATCTTCTCTTCCGTCCTTCTCCATTTCATGGTCCTGTTCTTTATCAGATTCAAACTTTGCCAGAGACTTGTCTTCTGTGTTTTTGGCTTCTTCTTTTTCTCCCATGGCACCATAAACTTGTTCTCTAAACTCTTCCCTTGCTTCCTCATCTATGTTATCATTATATTCTATCAGAGATTTGTTTTCTGTTTTGTTTCCTTCTTCCTCTTCCACATACATACCTTACAAGGCATTTCCCGACACACCATTCTCTATTCTTGTCAACTCCAGAGGTGATTTCCCATGAAAAAGAAGGCTTTTATACTCATACTCATTAGCTGTTTCTCCACACTTCTTACTTAAAAGACTAGCTGCTTCCCAAAATGCATTGACTGCTGCTGGAATATCTCCCATCACCAGATGTTTCTGTCCTAAACCCAGTAGTTTCTTAGCTTCACAGTCCACATCCAGATTCTCCACTTTATCTGCAGAGGTAGAAAGAGCAGGAACAGCTTCTTCAGTTTTGTTGGCAGAAACCAGCCCGTGGTGATGGTGGCAGTCACTGTGGACTCTGTAGCCATCATCCTCCTGAGGTGGTAAATCAACAGGCAGAACTGAGCCTATGAGGAAAACTGAGGGAATTGGGGATGCCAGCAACTTATTGGGGGACAGAAAATGGAAGATTCTTAATGTTTCACGATGATAGTAGTATGAAAATAAAATAAACAAATATGAAAGTACATAATTCTACACAGTAATAAGATACATTAATGATAATGATCTGGATGAAAAAGTTCATTCAGCAAATATTTAATGAGCATCTACAATGTATTGAGAACTGGCTATTTAGGATAAATAAACAATTTCTGTTTTAGGAAATAATAATAAAAGATTTTCTAATCCAGACTTGGAAATGGTTTCCATCTTGGAATAATGAACAGTACTGACATACAAAACACAATAAATAAAGTAACTGTTTTAATAAGTTGAAAGAAATAGCAGAAGTATTATATGTAAGTTGACTGTATTTTCTTTATCTCAGAGATGAAACGCAATTCCTTTTCAGCCTTATGGGTCAATTATGCAAATATGCTTTGAAATATACTTATGTTTTGAAAAGAATTTAAAATGGATTTATCATTTCCTGCCACTATCCTAGTGTCCCTACCTGTACCAATCTGGATGGTTTCTAGCTGCTAAATATTGAATATATAGAATATATAAATATTCTCTAGTTGTACTATATATATATTAGCATGAAGTCATTATGACCTCATTTGTTTAACAGAGAGCCTATTCATAGTTCCCAATATAGTTTGGAGAAATAAAATTCTGTGGACTGAGAACAACTTTTGAAAGCTTTAAATTTGTGAATATTCACTCCCTATACAGGGTATTTTTTATTTCTTTTTCAAAAATTACTACATATATGCAGTGAAAACCAATTTCCTCTTTTGCTGTTGCTCAAACTAATTTAATGGTTTTCAAAAGGGGACAAAGTGAACCATAGGTGGAATTTTGTAAACATAAGAGGACATTGATAGTAGTCATAAGGATTTGGGTGAGGTGTTAGTGGCATTTAACAGACAGGAGCCAGAGATGCTAGAATTTCCACAATGTGGCAGCTAATCCCATTTTGCCAAAGAATTTTCCCATGTACCACATGACTTTGTAGACATTCATCCAGGTGGAAAATAGATTACAACATCCTAAACCTAAAGTCTAGTTCCATATTGCATATACATACAAAATATTTTGGCAGTTTCAATATATACCAAATTTTCCAAGAAGTAACTATTTATAGTTTAAATTGAGGGAAGATTGTATATTGATTTGTTCAGACCATTTCTAAGAGTTGTTTATAAGTGTGGAAAAAATTACATCACAATGGCAAAACCACTTGGTAATATTCATGTGGTAATATAACTTACCTGACATAGATAATAACAGTAACATTAAGACTACCACCACCAACAAAACCAAGCTTCCTTTCATGTAATACAATGAGCACATAAACTAATAAAGGGATTTAAAAGACACGTTTTGTAATTTGTGGATATTACATATCCTCATTTAAGCAAACTGTAAAAATTTGTAAGACATTAGCAATTTAAGCATACTGAATATGTAATAATATTAAGAAATAACTGGTAAATATTTTAGGTGCAATATTGTCTTTTTGAGAGTCTCTATCTTTTAGAGATTAGTACTAAAGCATTTATAGATAATATGATATCTGGGCTTGTTTCAAATTAACACAGAGGGTAGGGAGACACGGATGTACTCATAGATGAAAAAGATGGGCCGTGATTCATTATTATTGACGCTTGGTAATAGTTATATGGAGACTCATTATACGTTATGACTGTTTATTGCAGTAAATGCTCTAATTTATCCATTAGTAAAACAACTTAAAAAGAAGGATTGGTTTGATATGCATAGACTTCAAACACTGATAGCATCATCATCACAGCTGTCTCTGGCTCAGGAAGGACAAGGTCAAGCAAGAACAGTAGAAGCAGTATTCTTTACACTTCTTTAGGTGCAGTGTTCTTTACACAGGTTCTTTCACCACAGCTCTAGATTATGGGAATTTCCCCATTTTCCAAATGAGGAAGTGGAAGTTCAGAGAGATGAAACACCTCTTCAAAGGTTAAACCACCAACAAATGGTAGAACCAGGATTTAGTCTCATCCAACTGTTATAAAGATCCCCTCATCACATTCAAGGTTTCTGTTTTAATTTCTGTCCCATACCTTCCTAACTCCTTCCATTGCAATTGTTTAAACACTCATTCATTCCTGAACCAGCTTTATCCTCTTCTTTCTTTCTGCTCTGGTCTCAAATCACTCTCTCCCCTCATCTTGGACATCTGTCAATTTTCTTTGGCCTCATTCCCTGTTAAGAAAATACCAGAATATTGCATGGGAAACAGAAGCCCCATAAGAGTTGATACAGTTTTTTGATTAAAAACTGAGTTTCATGTTGTGAGCTTTCTACCTTAAGAAAAAATTAAAAGTGGCAAAATTCCATAGTCTACAATTTTAAAAGACAGGCAAAATGATGCTACATACACATGATTTTTAAAGAGCTGAAGAACACAAGAACTGGCTTGATACTTTCTAGTCTTCTCTCTCTCTACATATGGGAAAGATTTGCACAGCAAGGAATTTTATTAAATTGATAATACAAATAAAATGCCTTATGTGAATAAAGGCTGCACATATAAAGATAATTTCCATCCCCTCTTGAGCCATGGGTAATATATATTTGAGTAATACTCAATTCAGGATTACAATTTTAAACATTATGACATGTTCCATTATCTAAGATTCAAAGAGTTTAGAATATAATTTCATATTTGCACCCATGTTAAACTAGCATAAATTCCTATTTTAAGCATCTTGGCTGGTCTGAAAATGTACTGGGTCAATTCATTTCCTTTATGCAGATTCACATGTAAGTAACATAGCCTCAAACACAGATGCTATTATTTTACCTCAAAGTTAGGGTCACATTAAGGACCTACTAAAGGTATTCAAAGAGAGGTTAATTGAAAGATTCAAATTTTAGATAGTTTATTCAAAGTTATGGGCCTTTCCAATTATAAAATTCTGTTATAAAACAACACTAAGAGCTTAGATCTGGATTTATGATGGAAAGTTTCAAATACTGCTTTGACTCCTCAGACATTCATATCAATTTCAATAACAGTTCATAAATAACTGTATAGTGACTTGACACTTAAGGTATGTGGATTTTAGGCTTAGTCTCAATTCATGAATCTTTTTTATTCATGCTCTTTAGAGAAATATAATACTTATTTTTCTAAGGCAGAGCAGACTTGTTCAGGGGACAGAAATTGATAATGTTTGATCTTATTTGTAGAACACCATGTTCTCTGCAGAATACTTTTAAAAATACGAATCGACATATTTTTATTTCATCTGCACACTGTTTTCATATATTTTTACTAGTAGAAAGAAATATACCTAATATTATTTGTATACCATATGAACTCATAATTGCCAGCCCACAAGTCTAAAACACCCAGCTAACTGTTGAACCAAGAGCAAATGATTGACTTTGAGTTTTTCTATTGATATAAATTTGCAATTTCATTTTTTTCTGTCATCCACTGGTAACCTCCAGCAGAAAAGTGGTCTGGAGCCAAAGACTTGGAAAAAGTTATAGAAGAACAATTTGAATTGAGAAAATTCTATTCATTAACTTTTTTTTCCCTCTGCCAACAGAATAAAAGCTGCCATTACTCAATATTACAGCCAAATGTGGACTCACTGTAGCTCATGGAACACTAGGGCCCCACAGGAACACTGGTTAAAATATAGAAAAATGTTAGCTTATATGAAAAACACTGGATTAAAGGAATAAGAAAGAGTTATAGAAGCCTGAGAATGTGCCCTACCAATGGCTTCAGGCACAAATATAAGATAATAATATGGAGCCCAACCGAGCCCAGTATAGAAACACACGAGGCAGGGAAGGCCCTCAACTTTGGCTTCTCATCCTCCCTGGTTACCAGGCATATAACAAAGTTGATCAGTGGTAGCTGCTGCTAGCATTATCACTGATGATAGCAGTAGGTGGCAAGGAGGGGTTCAGTTCACCAAACATGGATTAGTCATTCTTGAGAATTCTGTGATACTATTTACTAAGTGAAGCTGTTTTCATTTATTTTCTTGACCATTTGAAGTATAAACAAATTTAAGTTGGTAAATAGAAACTTTTACTCCCATGTGCAAACAAAAGATTAGAATAAATTAAGAGGACCCAAAGGATACTAAGGACCCTAAGGTTTGAGTTTTGTCTTCTGTTAGAGAAGGATACCTCTAACCTTCACTAGGAGCAGAAAAGAGACCACTGGGTAGATAATATAGTGTCTAAAATGACATTGTGTTGTTTGTTTGAGACCATGTCACATGAGAAAGAGGTGACAAACTAGACATCTGAGATGGAATGAGAAAATTCATGTAGTATTAGAAAACTAAACTCTAAAAGCCCTTGGCCAAATTTGGATTAGTCTGTAGTAGAAGAAAGGCAGTCTAGACATTTTTTATTTGCTTGAAATTTTTGTTAACTAGTTTTTTCTTAGTTTGTTGTTGGTGCACTGTGTTTGCTTTTGTCTCTCTTAGTTTTCTGAGCAAGTTATTTTACAATTCAGAGTCAGCTCTAATCAATAGTGAATAAATACTATTTCTATTGCTACTATTAGCTATCATTTATCCTGTTCATGTCAAGTACTCTACATATATTTTCTCATTTCATCTTTATAATGATGCATTATTATCTGTCTTTAACAAATGAGGAAATTGATGCTTACAGCAGTCAGGTAATTGCCCAGAGTCACACAGCTATTTATACAGGGGCAGAACTAGGACCAGAGTTCAGTTCTGTCTAAATTCAGAGGCTGCATTCTCAACCATTGCATCACACCATTGTCTGCAAAATATTGAGCACCACTATTTATAAAGCAACTGGACAGATACTATATAATATAGAAACATGTGTCAGACATGTTCCTTGCTCTTCTGGAATTTATTATTTAGATGAAATGATAGTATCTGTGAATATAAAAAATATATAACATGCACAACTATATATATAAAATGCACAAGAGGGCTGAAGAAGGAAGGAAGGAGGGAGGGAGGGAGGGAAGAAGAAAATATGTTCTGTAAAATGGGGATAAAAAGAGCATTGTTATGAGAATACAGTATAAACCATATAACTAGGTACACACAAATTTATATTTATTATTCATATCATTCATTTTATTGACCTTAATACTAAAAATATTTCACCTTCTATTATATTCAAAGAATGTTATGGTTTAATTATATTTAGTGCACATGGCAAAGTGGCATCTATTTATGAGACTACTTAAATGATTTGATGGTATACAAGAATATTTTCTATCTTCTTTCCAAACCAGAAATATAAATTAAAATCTTGTTGGAGGATTTACATGTGCACAAATATCCATCATTTGCCTAGTGACACTAGTCTAAGGAAGAACATACATAGATGATCCCAGTCAGCAAACAATCCAAATTTGCAGCGTTGTATCCAACAGGGTTACACTGGGGAGGAGCAGAAGGTATATAAAAGGGAAGAAGTTGAAAGTACTAACAAAAATACCATGTGGCATGAAATAGAGGCAACAAGACAATGGAAAATTAGAGGTTGCAGACTTTGAACAAAGATCTGAAAATCAAAAAAGAAAACCTCTGCACTATTATATTAGCATATTTCCTTCTTCCCTCCTTCCCTCCTTTCGTCCTTCCTTCTTCAGCCAGATAACCTTAGTGAAGAAAGGGCTGTACTCGTTTCATTTCCTTCCTGCTCACTCGCATTTACCCTTGTGATATGCTTTCTTCCCTCATGGATAAATCATGCCTGCTCTCAGGGATCACAAGGTCCTCCTAGTAGATTAATCTAATGGCTTTAATCCTCAGCTCAGCTTCCTTTCTGGAGCACTGACACTCTTCTGTTTGCACCTTCTCCCCTGATGTGTGTATCACTCTTTCTTGCCTTTCTCTTCCAAATCGTGTCCAACTTCCCTTCTTTTTTTCTCCTAGTTCAGAGCATCTCCTTGTGTCAGTCTTGGCCCTTCCTCTGTGTTTTGATTTTTTTTTTCCTTTCTTATTTTCTTCAGCAATTTCACTCTTTTTTGTATCTTCAACCAATATATCCTTTGATGCTAAAATTTCCAGCTTATACATTCCTCCTAAACTCCAGTCCAGCAATTCCAATTGCCCACTGCAAGTTCCAGATTTTTCCAACCCTTCTCAGATGTCTCTGTTTATTAATGACCTCCCTAAAGGGAACAAAGCTCAGCCCAGTCCTACAACTGATGAGACTTTGGATTGGCAGGAGATACCAGCTGCTTTCCCTATGAACAAAGAGGGTCTAGAAATAATATAACCTTTTGACTTCCCCATTCCTGAGGTCTGAGTGCTTTGAAGCGAACAGAGCCCTAAATTGGCCAATAGCATAACATTTTAGTGGAAAACTGAACTACCAGCAAAGTCCCACCCAGAAGGCTGTTTAGTTAGACGTCCTGCCTAGCTCTGAGATGCCCATTCTTTTATCCAGTTCACTGGGAATGGAATGGGGAGGATCCTTGTTCCCTAAGAAATTGGCAACTGCCAGTGGGGCAGAACTGGCTTTTTGTCCTGAACTAATCCTTTCCCTTGTGGCTTGAGTTTGCCTCTTAACTTCTCTCATCAAGCCCTGAAAGGTCTGCCCTGATGATAGTTAGTCTTCACTGACTACATGAGTCTCTGTGCCATGTCGTGTGGATCACCTTTGGAATACCATGGGACTTGCCTGAACTGGACTTGAGTTTACCCTACCCTGGTCTAGATATGGTCTGAGACTATTTCTCCCTCTAGGGATACTCTATCCTTGAGTTCAGAACTTTTATAAACCAACTATTGATTACAGCTCAGACTTTCCTGGGCTCTCCCCCTCAGCCCTTTCTCAACCTGCATAGCCGATGTTGGGATATTTATAACTAAGCCTTTAGGAAGGAACTCGATGCTCCAGATTCCCCATTTTTACTATTTTTTCTCCTACTATCACTTTCTCCCAGACGTTCAATCCCCAAATCACTTCCATGGCTTTGACACATCTTTCTCCTTGTTACTCCAAAACAAAGCACTTGCCAGGTTATTTTATCCTATCTCCATGACAACTCCCATCTGTTCCTCTGTTACCTAGCTCAAACAAAATATTCTGTTTTCTCTCTTTCATTGTTTGCCTCGCCCCATCCCATGCCCTACCCAAATTGATCCATGTGGTGTCTTTGTGTATACCCTTGCTCTCTCACATTCATGTCTTTGTACTGACTATTCCCACTGATGATCGACACTCTTCCCTACACTGCTTCTGACTCTTAAGATTTATTCATTTTTTCAAAGCCACTTCTCTTATTTGTAAAATGGAATCAATGCCTATTTCATAAAGGATTAAGTAAAATGATGCAATCATAGCACTTTAAATGGTAATTATTACTTTATTATTAATATTAATATCATTATCACTCATCTCTTTCACACAGTGTTTTCTGGTTCTCTCTTAGAAATGATTCTCTTCTCTTCTAAATATCCATGGGGCATGCTTTCTATTTCTTTCCCCCTGCATCATCCCTTTCTGTATTAACTTGCAATTGTTCATGCATATGCTTTATCTAATCAAAATAGTTCCTAAGTTCCCTGAAGTTAGGGACCATTTCCTGAGCATCTTTGTTCCTTCTCCAGTGCACAGAATAGACACCTTCTAAGTATTTGCAAAAGGAAGGAACAATATCACCACAGTGGTAATTATAGCTTTATTACAATCTTCACTCACAAATTACCTCTTGATGAAATTACCAATTAACAAATCCCATTATACCTACCAATTACATACCGAATCACTCATCTGGAAGGTGAGTACCTGGCTCTTTGAGAGCTGTTGGCAGGCTCTGAAACACAAGTAGAGACCTGAAGAAGGCAATGATGTTGCTTAGAAGCAGGAAGCTGGGAAGACTTTTGTCCCTGGTGAACATTTTCAATTTTAGTGTCGAATTTCTTCCATTCTTTTGGCTGTAAAATGTGCCATTATTTTATCAACTACCAAGAAAAAAATCCCCAAACAGGGAGTCTAATAGGGAACTCTGACAGAAAGCTGGGACCCCCAATGGACAACTTGTCTCTCTCAACCTTTGCAATGGGAGGAGGGAGAAAAGAAAAATTTTCCCTGAGATTTGGAACCACAAGCCATTAGTCACATAAGCATGAGGTCTGAATGCAGATCATCAGTGTGGTAAAAAAGTTCAGGAAGAGTATTTAATTTGACATGGTCTCAGGTTGGTAGTGGCCCTAGTTAGATGCTGGAAATAAGTGTTTCTATAAGAAATTCAACCCAGGACAACAGCAATGCCACAAGATGCCATTGATTGTACAAAGCATCCCAACTGCAGAGGCATTAAATTGTGAAAAAATGTCATCTTAAAATTAATGCTATATGTTGTTTCCATGAAGAACAGAGAAGGTCTGCAAATAACTCAGTGGGAGAAGATATAAAAATAAATCTCTCATTCTGACATTTTGGCTAGGCCAATTGCTCCTCTTTCTAGCAACCAGTTAGGAAGTCATCCTAACCCTATTTTCTAAGTTCAGAAAAGAGATTTTGAGTGGGTGGGTCTGTGTGCTGGTCCTGCTGTCCTGTCCCAAAGTGGGAGCACAGGTGGAGAGGTCCAGTTTCTCTAATCCCACTGGACTGACTCTTTCTACTTCCTGGCTCCTTGAGTTCACCCTACAGAGAGGCTTCTTGCCTTGTTCACCTGCCTCGTTGTGTACATGCTTTGCTGTTGTCCTTTCTCCCATCTTACAGAGCACAACAGGAAGCAGCCCATTCACATAAGCAGACATTTTGCATTGGGGGCACACATATGTGCATGCACAGACATACACACACTTTGGGAAGATTGGCCAATAATGTTTATATTACAGTAAGTCCCCTACATGTGAACCTCCAAGTTGCGAACTTCCAAAAAATGTAAATGTGTGTTTGCATGTCCAATCATGTAAGTTAATTCACATGTCTGGTATGCTTTTCAATCTATTGTACTGTAAAATTAGAAATGTTTTATTTTTTGTTTGTTTGTTTTTACGTATTATTTGCATGAAAAGTATTATAAACCTATTATACTACTATGTAGTTCATTGTGTTAGTTGAGTACCTAGGCTTTGTTGGACTTACCAACAAACTGGATTTACAAACATGCTCCTGGAGTAGACCTCATTCATACGTAGGGGACTTCCTGTACTGTGAATAAACCTAAATCCCTAAAATGTGGTGTTTTCCCTAAATAGTAGTTTAAGTGACACCAGAGAGGAAGGGAAATGGTGATGTGGGTACAGGGAAAGGGCAGGTGAGTGAAACACTGCAGGGTTGGTCTTTGGGCAAGTAGAGCAAGTTCGAAGGCAGTAGATTCCTGAAGGCTGGGGAAATAGTGGTACCAGGAGGTAAGAATGTGCCAGAAATAAATTACTCGGCTTTATAGCTTTCTTCCTGGGGATCCTGCTTTCAGTGTGACTAGAGATACTGATCACACGATGTATTACATATGTATGTAGATCTGTTTAACGATATAAATGAGGAAGCTGCTTAATACTATACCGCTCATTGACATGAAGATTCAATAACACTAGTGTAGACTAGTACAGATTCAGACTATGAACCAATGCCTGGCAATTCCCCCAGCTGCCACTTGTCAAGTCAGCCCTGGAGTTTTAAGTGCAGTCTGACACTATATAACAGCATGTAATCTTGGAATTCACTAAAGCAAAATAATGAAAACACTCTTCAGAGACTTGTCTCAGGGATATTTGCAAATCAAATTCACCTATAAAGCAATCACAATCTAACTTTGACCTTATCAGCACAATGAAATTAAAATCAGCCAAATTCCATTTTTGAATACATTTTGATATTTATAAAATATGATATGCAATCTATAAGTTGACTCAAACCATAAAGCTAAATTAAACTGATTTAATTTAGGAAGATCTGCTCAGCATCCCCATTATGTTCTTGGACAAATAAAACACGGTAGAAAAATACAGCATTATGCTCAAAGCACTAACCTAATAAATGTTATTTTCAGCCTAACTTCTTCTAAAGGAGAAATAATTACATATTTTAGTTTCAAAATATTTCCTTCTTAGGCCATGAGTTGTCTGTCAAGTAAGTGCATATATATATATATATATATATATATATATATATATATATATATATATATATATATATACAGCCAGCCCTCCATATTTGTGGGTTTGCATTTGTGAATTTGACCAACATCAAATCGAAAATATTCAGGGGAAAAAAAGTTCTGGGCATGGTGGCATGTACCTGTGGTACCAACTACTAGAGATACTGGCAGGAGGATTGCCAGAGTGCAGGAGGTTGAGGCTGTGGTGAGCCATGATCATGCTACTCCACTTCAGCCTGGTGACAGAGTGAGACCCCAATGAAAGAAAGAAAGCCGAAAGAAGGAAGGAAGGAAGGAAGGAAGGAAGGAAGGAAGGAAGGAAGGAAGGAAGGAAGGAAGGAGGAAAGAGAGGGAGAGAGGGGGAGGGAGGAAGAAGAAAGAAGAAAGGGAGGGAGGGAAAAAGGAAGGAAGGAAGGAAGGAAGGAAGGAAGGAAGGAAAGAAGGAGAAAAAATAGATTGTTGCATCAGTATTGAACATGTACAGACTTTTTTCTCATTATTATTTCCTCAACAGCACAGTACAACAGCTATTTACATAATATTTATATTATGTTAGGTATTAAAAGTAATCTATAGATGATCTAAAGTATACAGGTAGATGTACATAGGTTATATGCAAATGCTACACCATTTTATATCAGGGATTTGAGCATCCATGGATTTTGGTATCTTCAGGAGGTCCTGGAACCAATCCCTTTCAGATACCAAGGGATAACTGTATCACGCATCAAATAATTTAATTAAATAGAGCAGGTACTATCAGTCATTTATAATAGTTCCAACAGCTGGTGTGACTTTTCCATCTGGGTGTTCTGCATGACACACTATGCCCCAAACCAAGTTCATTATCTTGCTCACTTTCCAAACATATCTCTCCATCTACCTGCACCATCTCAGTAAAAACCAACCAAGTTGCTCAATCAAGAACTCTGGACTCATTGATTCTTGATTCTTCCTTTCCCTCTCTTAATATATATAATCAACCATTACATATAGTCAACTGCTTCTTGCATCCATTCCCTTCTCTTTGCAACAATACCAGTTCAAGCTCTCATCACATCTCTCCTGAACTATCTAAGGAGTCTCTGAATGATGATTTCCCCACCAGTGCATTCTCCACAGTACTGCCAAAATTATCTCCAGCATAGATGTCATTGTTAAGGCTCTCTGATGTCCAGAGAAGAAAGTAAGAACTTCTTAGCTTAACTTAGGCCCTTTGTGATCTGGCCTAAAATGAGTTTTGTCATCATTTAGCTGTTCCTCTCAATGAGTCCAATAATCCAACCACAGCAGGCTACTAGACACTTCCCAATGCCACTCAACCTTTCTTGTTTAGTTATTTCCTCTGCCTAAAATGCTATGTCCTCTTTTGTCCAATGGAAAACTTGCCTTTATCATAATTTCAAGGTTCAGATCACACATCATCTCTATTTTGTAGTTTTTCATGATCTACCCCTTGCTTCCACCCTCCTCCCCATGTATGTTTCCATATAGCTCTGTTTTAATATGATTACATTGTTAAAGGCAAAGCTGATATGCAACTGCTTGCATTTCAGTCATACTAGGTGTACGTAGCCACTGTCTGTTCTGATTGATAGGTGCTTGTTTAGCACAGTTATTAAATGCTTGACTAGCACTCTTAATTGTAGGTATTACTTCAGATCTATCTCTACCATGGTGCTCTGAGACCAAGGCCAAGGGTTGTGTGTCTTATTCATCCTCATATTTCTAGGCACTGGAAGAATGTCCACATAGTGGTGTGCCCTTGTATGTTTGATGAAATGAACAAAATGTAGATAATCAATCTTTAAAATAATTCTTTCAAAAACAGCATTACTGTAGTCTAAATAATTATAAAGTTTGTCTGATCTACACCAAAATTATCACCAACCTATTTGATGATCAAAGCTACACTATGGATTTGCTATAGCAGATGATTTGTATAATTTTATGAGTTTTCTTTCCTTGCATCTGGGTGGGAAAAGCCTAGAATTTGAAATCAGACAAACCAGAAATTGATTGAAAGCAATCTTGTAAAACTATGTGACTTTGGTAAGTTTTAACCTCTCTGAGTTCTATTTCCTCTTCTTCAAAAAAGGGAAAAGTAAGTTTTAGCTTACTTGGGACTAATTTAAGTTAGTAAATAAGCTTTCCAATTTAACAGCGGCCTCTCCAGTCAGAGCAGGAAAAGGCAGATGAGGTACACATTCCCTGGCAGCAGCCTGTAGAAACTGTACATAAGCCATCATACTGGACGACATGCCTGTTACCATGTGCCAGTTCTGACCGTGCCGCTGAGAAATGATCATATGGGCAGTGTTATGTTCCAGAGATAAATTAAAGACCCCAGGCAGTGTTTCATTTGTCAAAACAGGAACTACTGTTGTTTTATCTCTAAAGCATCTGGTTTTAAACATCTGGATTCATTTTCAACAGAGGCATCTCTTTTGCTGATGAAATATGAGAAGTAGTAGGTAATGTAGTTGGTAGGTCAACTGTCAAGATTAAGAATGTGTCATAATTATGTTGTTTCTACCCTCTGAATCTATTAGGACTAGGAAAGATGATTCTGAGGCAAAAAAAAGTTGAGCACCTCTAAATCACAAAATTTAGTAATGAAGCCAAGAGAACAAAAAATATTCCAAATAGATTACTTTTTTGATTAAATTTTACTATCCTGGGTATATAATTCTAACATAACAAATCTACAGATAGAAATAATTGATATTATAAAGGATTAAATATAGAATAGAAAATGTACAGTCATGTGTTGCTTAATTATAGGGATATGTTCTAGTTCTGAGAAATGTGTCATTAGATGATATTGTCCCTGTGCAGACATCATAGAATATACTTAGACCTAGATGGTACAGACTACCACCCACCTAAGTTACATGGTATAGCTTATTGCTCCTATACTACAGATCTGTACAGTATGTTACTATAATAAATCTTGTAGGCAATTGTAACACAGTGGTAAGGATTGGTATATCTAAACATACATAAACATCAAAAGGTACAGTAAAGCAATCCTTACAAGTCCCCTCCTGCTGTGGGAACTTTTCTGTCCTTTCAATAAATCCTTCTTTCTCACATTCTAGCAAAACCAACAGACAAACAAAAAAAAGGTACAGTAAAAAAACGGTATTATAATCTTATGGGACCACTATCGTATATGAGGTCTGTCATTGACCGAAGGGTTGTTACATGGCACATGACTGTATTTACTCTCATTTACACCTGACCTTTCATTCCTCTACTTCCATCTCATCCTCAACCATATGAAGAAACAAAAACCTGGCATCAAGGGTCCCACAGCTGACAGCTATGAAGTGCTTCTTTATTGAGGAAGAAGAAGACTGGACTCCATATAAATGTTCAGGATCTAACTAGGATACCAGAGTGGCCAAAAGGAGATTCCAGGCAAGATCTTGGTGTGGTTTTCTCCCTTCACCTTCAAGTACTTCACATTTTCTACAGCTCTGAATAACCCAGTCTACATATCTGTGTCAACAGGGAACGGGCAAGGAGTTGCACTAAGTTTACTTTCAAACTTATTACCCTATGATTTAATAATAAAATTAAATCAGCTGTTATTTTCATACCTGATCACTCAGTAAACTTCATACAAACATCTAACTAACCATAGACAAGTCTGCTCCAAATGGCGATCTTGCTCAGAAGCCAAAAAAGAATCACACAAAATGCCTAGATCAAGAGGAAAAAATGCTCAACATGAGATCTCAATATGCAGAAAAATTAAAACCTCACTAGTTCTCAATAAGTTTCTAAAAGCAGCAGAAGACTTCTCATAAAACCACACACCTGAAACTTTTTAAAAAATACAGCAACTTAAATTTGGTATTTAAATAAGATTTTGCATCAATATTCCATAAGCACATCTCTGCGGGAATTCATCTGCATATTTACATAATTATTTTTATAGTACCTGTTATTAATAGAATTTTAGATCTAGAAGACAGTTTGAAATGCTAACTTTGAAATGCGCACAAATCTCACACCTGAAAAACGTAATAAGTTATTTAAATAATACAACAGAATGTCTAAAATATCTTTTGGTGTTTTTACCCTTTTTAATCCCCTCGCTCCAATTTGAGATATAATATCTCATTATCAAAGGTGCTCTGGATTTCCTGTATCCTTTTCAATTCCAGAGATTCTTGTTAACTTGTAGCTGGATTACCTCACAAGCCTCTGCTGGCAGAGGGAGCAACGAGTCAGAGATCTGAGGTAGGATCTGGCAAAGAGCCTAATGAAGCTGGTGAAGAGGGAGCAAAGAGAGTGATGCGGGAGGGCTTGGCCAGTGATAAGGGATGAGTGAGAGCCAATGAAGAGGCACGATCCCTGGTGTCTTATCAGTCAATGGAAAGAACTTTGGCTTTTCCTCTGAGAGAGAAAGAAAGTCATGAGCGGAGAAGCCTTGAGCTAAGGATTGTCAAGATCTGATTTCTGTCTTAAAAGGACCACTTTGACTTCTATATTGAAAATAGGAGAACAAGAAGCAGAGAGACCAAAGAAGAGGGGACTGCTGCCATCATCCAAGGAGGGTCTATGGCACTAAGCACCAGGATGGTATCAATGGAGGTGATGAGATGTGATCAGACCCTGGATATAGTCTGAAAGCAAAGCTGGCAGAATTTGCTGGTAGATTAGATATGAGGTGCAAGAGGGAAAAGAGGAGATGAGATGAGATGAGATGAGAGGCTTGAGCAATGAAAACTGAGCTGCCAGTTTTTAATATATATATAATATATACACACATATTTATATTTATACATGCACATATAGTTGTACTGTATGTATGATGAATATATATGTATATAATGTATGCAACATATTCTCACTGATTTTTCTCACTTAAAGTGCAATTGAAATAGTCATAAATTAACTGAGAGAGAGGCTAACTTGTTTACCCATGGTTACCTTGCTGGGAAGGGACAAGCTTGGCTTTGCTTAATATAATCACTGAACTGTTCTCTCTAAGCTATGCTACATTGATTCCCATGTTGAGTTTTTGGTCAGCAAAAATCCTATATGATGTTTGACTTTTGAGAATTTAATTCTAGTCTACAGCTATACCATACTGAACATGGTGGATCTCCACTGTTCTGGGAAGCTAAGCAAAATGAAGAATTTACTTCTAAGTCATGGATTTTTTGTACTTGAGAATATTTTATAGACCTAATCAGATGTGTAACATCTGAGGGTCTCAGGTCTAGTCCAGAACTCCAGGTCCCACATCTTGCAAATGTGACTAAATGTAAATCTTTGGCAAAGAGTAAAGAAACTTCAACATCTGGTTTATCATCTGCCAAGAAGGATTAATTTAAAAATACAACTGACAGAGTTAAGGATCATTTGGAGAAATAAAAAACATAAAATTGTGGCTTCAAAGCTGATTGTATTATCATATTATTATTTGCACTTGTTTCCTTTTGGCAACTAGGAAAACTTATATTTTCATCACAAAGGATCTAATAATATTTAGAAAGGCATATTTAATCTAATATGTATTCAGTAAGGAATATTTTTCATTGACTAAAAAATGCAAAGTTGGTGCTGGATATGAGTTCTAAAATATACATTTATATCAAATTTCCAAACTATTTTCTATCAAAAGAAATACTAGTTTAAACTCTTTCCAAGTAAAATGGACTATACCTGCTGAAAGTTATTACTGGTTCTCATTTAAGTTGCTGATTTTTTAAAAAGTGTCTGACCTTGAGGATTGCTGCCAGTTGGCACAAAACACAACTGAGAGGAGAAGAGCCACCTGGGCCAAAACAAACACCTGAGTCTAACAATTGTATCCTGTGGACTCTTTTAAGTCCCCGTAAGGCATTCAGGGTCTTGGATTTAAACATTCTTTCCAAAAGACTAACCCTCTTCAGCAAACTCTCAGCTATTCTAGACTCCTTGGCATTTTACAAAACCTGGCAGCATCCTTGGGTCCTGCTTGTTAAGACTTGCAAAATACTATGGACTTAGGCTGTAACTTTCAGCTGAATTTGGATATAGGAAATTAGCAATTACAACATGCTTTCTGCCAAAAATCACATGTTGCCACCATTACTTTACTCTGTGATGAAACAGATCATGTTAATCCTTTGTAGTAGGTGGAACAGTGTGTACTTGACCAACCTAAAGGAAAAAGTCTTCTTAAAAAAAAAAAAGTCTTCTTAACTCAAAGGAGATATTTTCAGATACCACATGTAGGTATATGCACATAATAGGAAAAGTTATCCTTTTACCCCAAGTAAAACCTTTTAAAGTAATTTTGAAATGCAATTGGCCAAACCTCCACTTTAAAAAGATACTTTGTAAATTTGTCAAAGTTTAATACCACCAGGCCACACTACATGAGGTTTCCAGCAGCCAAGTGAAAAGATATGCGAAGCAATTAGACAGGAAATTGTGTTTGCTTGAACTTCAAGATGTTACCTCAGTCCTCCCCGCCCTCGCCCCACACACACACTAGTAAGGTATGCCTGGCTTGGATGGCACAAGGTTGCTCATTTTTGTGCTGCTGGTAGCATGAATGAGTGGTCTGATTACTAAACCAAGTAACTCTACAGCTGGATGAGACTTAAACAGTTCAATTTTCTGATTTTGCAAATGAGGAAACTAAGTCCCAAAGGATGAACTCACTTGCCCTTGGTCATTTGTCCAGTTGGTGACAGGTCTGGAATTCAGATTTCCAGTCTCACTGGCTTGAATAGAAGAAAAAGGCCAGCATCCCATGTCATTTGGACATCAGTATCTCTCTGATCCCTTCTGCTTTTAAGTAAAATCCAAACATTTGGAGGAAGCACTGAGGACGGGGTAGTGTCTAAGGCAGGTAGACTTTTAAGTACTATTTTGAATTTTTTATTTTTCTTCCGTCTATTTTGTGATAAAAATTTACCATGGTGATACAGCTATCTACTCAAATACTCAAGCCAGAATCCAAAAGCCATCACCCCATTCACTAGATCACTGACTCTTAACCACTCTGCTTCCCAAACAGCTCTCTGATTTGCTTCACTCTCCATCCTCACTGACACTGACTTAATGCAGCCTTTATCCTTCACTACAATGCTGCAGTAATCTTTTTATTGGTTTCCCTTGCTTCCAACGTCTTATTTCTCAGAGTCAAAATCGGCTGGTTGTCCTCCATTTTCCTTTCTTTGCTTCCCGGCTTACCTCAGCGGGGCGTGGCCATGTGACCAAGTGCTGGCCAATGGGAGGTGGGTAGAAGAATCACGTGGCAGTCTCTGGGGACCTTCTTAGCAAGACTGACGGTAGGCACGTTGTGCCTTCAACTGCTTTGTCCCTGCGTTACCTTGCAGCCTGGAAGAGTAACGATACAGAAAGAGACTGAGTGAAACCACAGAGTCTCAGATGCCATGGTGAGTTGTATCTCTGGACCAGCTTTTGAAAGCAATATTATCTGGGGTTACTGCCAATCAAGCCAATCTTAATACTTACCATACAGCTCTGAAATTCCACATCTTGAAGGTCATATTTCTAAAACACAGGCTTGGTCATGTTCCCATTTGTAAATGGCCCCTGCTTCTTATAATAATGTTCAAACTCCTAGACAAGTCATACAGCGTGCTCTTGATCTTACCTAGGACTTACTCTCTGTGGCCTCATCTCTCTTCTTGCTTCCTCTTTTGGTTAAAGTTCCGGCAATACCGAACTACCTGTAGTTCACTGAACCCATTGTAACCTTGGGATTTTGCCCATCTGTTTTCTCTTGGCTGGAAAATTTCGATTCATCCTTTTAAACTCATCTTGACTGCCTGTTTTGTGATACTGTTCCTTAGTACACAGAACTTTATTGGAGTTAATTATCCTCTCCTGTGACTTTCACTATTTTTTATTTTATTTTTGCCTTTATATTCTATGCTAATTGTCCACCTGTATATCTTCTTTCCTGAATTATGAATCCTTTGAAGACAAAATCACTTATTTTTTTTTCTTTGTCCTTCCTTTTTTATGGTTGGGGTAGGGAATATTACTTAGGCCCTCAAATGGTTTCTTGAACTGAACTAACATTAATTGAATTCGGAGGGTGCTTAAGGAAAGCAAATCAAAGAACAAGAATATTAGGTGAATTCCAGTACGCTTTAAACAATTTTTTTTTCATTTTATATTTTAAAAAAATAGTTTATCTAAATACAATTGTCAGTGTCCTTGGGTCCTAATTATTACTGTTTACCAAAAACCATGGTGTTGGGGCAGCAACCTTGACGATTTATAACCCATCTGGCTATTTCATACTATGTTTCCATGAACTCAGAGGATCAGAAGTTCTTCTGAGGTACATATTTAGGGTCCTGGTATTAAGGAAAAAATAAAATAAAAACTGGCAATGCCTCAGAGATAGTAGATGTGAAATGTGGGTGTATAAAAGTTAATCACTGGTTATACTAAACGTAAAATGTTCAGGAATAAGGCAGCAATAAAATGAAAATAAATCTGCTACCATAGCAACTAACTAGACATTTAATCAAATCTCATGACTCATCTGGAATTAGCATAGATTTGTAAATTGGGATAAAATGGGATACATAAGTGGATTTAGATGAGTATTATTTTGTTTTAAGTTTATTTAAATTTTAAATCAGATAATCCTATGTAAATTTGAGTTATAGGCCAAAACTGTAGGGCTAAAGTAAGATGGATCACAAATTCTGGACACTTCAAGACAGGCTGTGTGATTATGCTAAGTCTCATAAATATAATGATCTAAAAATTTAAAAACTTCATAGATGGAAGGGGCTTAATTAAAAAAGGTAAAAACTAAAGTGTATACATAATCTAAAGTTCAAAATAGTATTAAGCTATATTGTTTAGGAATGCATACATAAAACTATTGAAGAAAGCAAATAAATGATTGTTTAAAAAAAATCAAGATATTGGTTCCCTCTAGAGCAAAAGGTGGAGTTAGATTAGGGAAAAAATGTGGGATTTGGGGGTCCTGGAAATGTTTATTTCATGACTTGGGTTGTACTTATACAGATATTTCCTTTAAATTATTTATTAAATTGTACATAGATGTTTTATGCATCTTAGTATATTATTTCACAGTTAAAAAGAGAAGAAAGCCTATGTATTAATGAGTAAAATTCAAACATCCCAATAAGAAAATGGGAAAAAAACCAAAACTGAATGATCATTAAATATTTTTTTAAAATGCTTAACATGATTAGCAACTAGGGAAATAACAAATTAAAACCACAATGAGATACTATTTAAAAACCACCAAATGTGCTTTAAAAGTATGACCATGTCCAGTTGAGGGGAATTGCTAGGGGAGGGAGAAGCACACCTCATCAACAAGGGTACCTGCATAATCAGCGTTTGTATACCTAACCCTGAATTGTACCCCACATCTTGAAAATTTTTAAAAAAATTTTCAGTAGAAAATAAAAAGTATGACCATATCAATTCCTAGTGAGGCTGTAGAGAAACAGAATCCCTCTCATGCTGCTGGACACCAAGTTAGAAAACAACTAGGAATTATCTAGCAGAGCTGAAGACATGTGTACACTATAACTCAGCAATTACTGTCCAAGATACATGTATAATCGTGTTCATAGCAACATCATTATTACAGCAAAGTTCTGGAAACAAACCAGATATTCATCAATAAGAGAAAGAATAAAATTTCCATGTATTCAACAGTCAGACATAAATTAACCAGACTACACATACCCATGTTACACATTAACGGATCTCAAAGCATGTTAAGAGAAGTCATTGGGAAAAAATATGTCTTTTACATAAAATTTAAAACTTACAAAATTATATACATATATATGCAGGTGTTAGTGATATATACTTAAGTGGTAAAATAGCAGACAAGCAAGGATCTGATAAACACAAAATTCAGGATAATGGTTGAGGTTGCCTTTTACAGGGGTTGGGATCAGGGATAGCCACATTGGTGACTTCAAGGCAGAATTAATGTTCTGTTTGTTCTGTGTCTTAAGCTGGATGGTAGGAATAAATTTGTTCATTTTTCTTACACATACTTTGCATATCATTTTTTCAATATATTATATGTTTTATTTTATATAACTTTTACATTAAAAATAAGGAATTTGATTATCATTTTGTGCCCCAAGTACCTGCCGTTCCAGGAAGGGATTATGAGATTATGGCAGAAATATTCTATGACAGAATAACTATAAAAAGTGCTTTCTAGTCTACAAATTAGGCTTGAGAGAAGGTAGTGGGCATAACAATTATTCATTGTGCAGATATCCCAGAACCACATATTCTGTGCATTATATACTGTGGCTGCACCTGCAATAGCCTCCACCCATCTCACCCATGTTCCCATGGAGAGGTGGCACATTTGTGGGGATTAAAATTCCAGAGAAGACTCAATTATCCTGTAGAACAAAGCTATTGCTTTTGTAACACCAGATGCAAGTTGATAAGAGAAGAAAATCAATACTTAATCATCAGTTCTCATGCTCCACACTTGCTGAAAACCAAATTCATTCTTTTCTTCGATTTTTAAATTTTATTTATTTTTATTGATATATAATAGTTGTACATATTTGGGGGTATATGAGGTGATATTTTGATACCTGTTACAATGTGTAATCACATCAGGGTAATTGGGATATCCATCACCTTAAACATGTATAATTTCTTTGTGTTGGAAACATTACAAGCCTTCCCTTCTAGCTGTTTTGAAATATGCAATAAATTATTGTTAGCGATTTAACTTTTCTAAATGGTCTATCAACATCTTAATGCCTACTCTATGATGTCAGAAAGCTTGTTTTAGGTAATGTCAGAAAATTTGATTATTTTTAATCTTCCTTCTTCTGTATCTAGAAATGTATCTTGACTAATTAATGAAACTAGAAAGAAGGGGTACTAAGGGCCATCATTTAATATCTTGCAGCCTCTTCATAAATCTATCAAAAAGTATAAAATTAAACCTATAATTGGGCAGCATGACTCTTGCTGTAACTTGTTCATCTTAAATGTTTCTTTCTTTAGGGCATGCATTCAACTAAAAAAAAAAAACCCTCAACTTTCCTGCTGACTGTTCTTGGCCCATATTATATTGTCTTTTTTTTTGTTTAAGTGGAGAAGCTGGGGAACATTTTAGAAAAGAAGGGCAAGATAGGAGAAAGCCCAAGATTTGTCTAGAGAGAAATCATTGATTTTTGTTAATTCCTAAGATGCGGACATGGTCAGGGAGTCATCAAACTTCCATTTCTTGGCAACTCCACAATTACCCCAGACCTTCTCTTGCTTTTTCTAAAGGGTTTTAAATTGCAGACAGTCAAAAGGCCCAGATAATTATTTCATAATATACACCAAAAGTAAGAGAATCTTACTTATGACCTGATTGAACTGTCTGTTAAACTACTATACATTTGCATTTTTCTGGAGGCTACAGTCATGCATATCAACTAGTAATATGGCTTTTAGTCCTGCTAATTTCAGTCACTTAAGAACTGAATACCAATGGGAAAAGGCGGAAAAAAATTAATTGAAACAAAGAATTCAGTCTTATTTTTCAGTGTTAGTTGCTCTGGATTTTTTATTGTTTTAGCTAACCTATTGTAAAAGCCCTTCCTCTGAATTTTGGACAACGCAAGTTTCTGTAAATTCACACTGAGAAACATCTGGGCTGTTGGCAGCAATTTGCCAAATAGAAACTTACACTGATGGAAAAGTTCTGTAATGCTACAAAGAGCAGGAAGAAATGATAGAGATGAGTGGTAAAAACTTCAGCTACATTACAATAAGATGTTCTCCCTCTTAAGTCTTGCCAGAGTTTACTGTTTACCTTTTTGATTCGCAATTATCCAGCCTTTAACTTTGTGGAGCACTGATTTAGTGTCCGTTAATTTCATAAAAATATAACCAGATGTACAATTCTTTTAGTTTTCAAAATTCTATCAGAAACATGTGTTGAATATTTCAATAGGAATGTTTCAGAAGTGTTTGAAAAATAGTTATCTATCTTTTAAAATCAGATTTTAAACACTTTATTACAAAATCTTTTTGACATTCATATGTCTGACTCCTTGTGCTTGTAGTCAGTATGGGGACAAGAAAGTCTTTCGTACATTAATTATGAAATCAATTCTAGAACCAGATTAATAAATCTGTTTTAAGTTGAAAGGTCTCTTAGAGGTAATTCAGTATAGCCTTTTCATTCCAAAGAAAATATCTGTTGAATAAATAAAGGAATCCAATTATACCAGGTCCCAAAGGGAATCTAACAATACAGAGGTAATTCCTGTCCTTACAAAGTTGATATTCTAGTAGGTAAGAGAAGAAATATACACAAATAATGTGAGGCAGAATAATAAGTGACTTAAAATGGATAAATGAAGTCCTGAAGTTTTGGAATAGAAAAACAACCCATCTACGAGGGGGAATCCAAAAAAACCCTGAATTATTTGGAGGACAGGCCTTTGTAGAACAGGCTTCCCCCACTAGGTAATTAATAAATCTAGGAACCCACGGGCATCAGTGTACCAGTTAGCGTTGTTGTAAGAGGCTGCGTTCGGTTTCCATGAGTTTTTTTTATTTGGAGAATCTTTGAACGTGTTTGCCCACTTCACGATGGGTGATTTACCAGCACACCTGCCCACACCACTGAGTTTTCAGCAGTATTTGACCAAAAATGGCATGACTTCCCTATGCCCTCATCCTCCCTGTTCATCTGATCTTGCTCCGAGTGACTTTTTTTTGTTTTCCCTGATGAAAAAAGTCCTCACAGGGAAATATTTTGCCAATGTGGAAGAGGTGAAACCAAAAATGGCTGAACCACTTAAAAGCATCAAAATTGAATTCAAAAACAGTTTTAAACAGTGGAAAAGGCATCTTGATAGGTGTATTGCATTAAACGGAGGGTACTTTGAAGAGGACTGAAGTGTAAACATGGAAGACTAAACACACAATTTTTGTACATTAATTCTGGGTTTTTTGGGTCCCCCTTATATATGTGGGATGTCTGAAGTGGGAAGGAGGGAAATTTTCCTTGTGACATATGATTTGGCTATTGAAAAATGGTATAAAATCTTGACAAGAGAAACTACAAGTCAAGGAAGTGCAGCTATGGGAAATAGCATGGACACGTATGAAAATTAGGAGAGAAGAATGAAAAAGTAGATTGGTCTTATACATGCCAATTTAAGAAAGAGCTACAAACAACCAAGCTAGCAAACTGTATGACTGAAAAGAACCATATTCTTCAGTCAATGCTATAACATTCCCACAAAGCCATCTAGTTTAAATGACCATGTACAGTAATAATCTGCTATGTCTTAAAAGTGGACATATTAGGAAAATATTTTTTTCTAATAGTCAACTAAAGTTGTTTTTCTTACAACTTTTGCTTCTTTGTTTAAATGCTACTTCATATGGCCTCATGGAACAAAATAACTCTTCTTTCAAAGGATAGTTATTTAAATATTGTACTCAACTTATTTTTTTAAAATCATGATTCCTATGGTCAGAATATCTCTATTTTCTTAACCGTGTATTATATGACATGGTCGTGGATCTTTCTCCATTCTCGTCACTGTACTCCTATTGAACTCAGTGTTTTCTATATCCCCCTTTAAGTGAAACACTCTCATTGGACACAACTCTGATGACATTAATGTGTGGTGGAACAATCTGCTATCTCTTTTATTCTAGATATCATAGTATAGCTGATAAAATTTAAGGCCAACTTCATCTAGATTTAGCTTAGTGGGCAGTGCAGAGCCATTAAAAGTTTTTGAGCCAAACCTTACAGCTGCTGATGGGTTAAGGATGGATTAAAAAGAAAGAGGAGAATGTAGATGGGGAGCAGCTTATTAGGAAACTAGGACAATGGTCCGGGAGAAAGATAATTAAGAGGTGGCTCAGCCTGTAATCCCGCGCCTTTGGGAGGCTGAGGTGAGTGGATTGCCTGAGTCCGCGGGTTCGAGACCCGCCTGGGCAACTTGATGAGACCTCATCTCTACAATAAATCAAAAAAATTAGCCGGGCATGGTAGTGCGCGCCTGTAGTTCCAGCTACTTGGAAGGCTGAGGCAGAAGGATCGCCGGAGTCCAGCAGGTCGAGGCTGCAGTGGCCGGGAGCGGCCACTGCACTCCAGTCTGGGCGACAGTGAGACTCCAACTCAAAAAAAAAAAAAAAAAGAGGCTGAAATGAGGTGGGAGTGGTGCAAATGGAAGGGAAAGAGATGCAAGGGAGTAGAAGGAAGGAGACACCACTGGGCTTGGCAACTCACTAGATTAGGGAAACAGAAAAGCCACAGAACCTTCCAAGATTATTGGTTTGGAGTGGGCAAACGGTGGTCTCACTGGCAGGTATAAGGGAGTCTCAAGGCACAACTGGCTTCAGAGGAAGGTGTTGGGCTTGGTTTGGACATAAGAAGTTTGAGGTGACGGCAGAGGTTCAGACCAAAGGAAAATCAGGAAGTCACTTGTCTTTAGCAGCTGAAACTGTGGGAGTGGACGCTTCTCAAAGTAATATATTTAGAAAGAGAAGAGATCCTTGGGTATCACCTGCTTTGGGGGCTTGCAGGATTCAGAAGAAGCAGAGAAGGAGAGTGAAGAGAATTGGTGTAAGGCAGAGAAGGGACATCAAGGGAAAGATAATATTCTATCAACAAATTCCAAAGAAGTCAGAGAATAAAAACTGAGGCAAAGCCATCACATTTGGTGATTAAGAAGATGTATCATTAGCCGGGCTTGGTGGCTCAGCCTGTAATCCCGCACCTTTGGGAGGCTGAGGTGAGTGGATTGCTTGAGCCCGCGGGTTCGAGACCTGCCTGGGCAACTTGGCGAGACCTCATCTCTACAATAAATCAAAAAATCAGCCAGGCATGGTGGCGTGGGCTTGTAGTTCCAGCTACTTGGAAGGCTGAAGCAGAAGGATCACCTGAGTCCAGCAGGTTAAGGTTGTGGTGGCCGTGAGCGTGCCACTGCACTCCAGCCTGGGTGGCAGATGGGACTCTGACTCAACAAAAACAAAGGCACGAATAAGATTTACAGGCTGGTTGCAGGGACTTTCCTGGACACTATATGTTTCTAAGAAGCAGAGAAAGTGCAGCAACATATGTTGTGTTTGCAGAAGACAAACTGTGTCTGTGACAGTAAGGGAGAAGAGAGACTCTGTGTTAAGAACATCTGCTAGCCGAACTCGGTGGCTCAGCCTGTAATCCCGCGCCTTTGGGAGGCTGAGGTGAGTGGATTGTCTGAGCCCACGGGTTCAAGACCCGCCTGGGCAGCAAGACCTCATCTCTACAATAAATCAAAAAATCAGCCAGGTGTGGTAGCGCATGCCTGTAATTCCGGCTACTCGGAAGGCTGAGGCAGAAGGATCGCCGGAGCCCAGCGGGTCGAGGCTGCAGTGGCCGGGAGCAGCCACCGCACTCCAGTCTGGGTGACAGAGTGAGACTCCAACTCAAAAAAAAAAAAAAAGAAGACGTGTCATTAACAGGCAATGTTAGTGGAATATCACGGACAGAAATTATACGTTTTGATGTTAGGATATGATTAGGTTGTGAGAACCAAGAAGATAAATAATTTTTAAAAACATTGCCAATCAAGGCAAATACAGGTTTAACAGGAACAAAGGCAGTTGTTTGATATTTTGATGGTTATGGGAGGGTTGTTTTGTTTTGTTTAGGATGGGGAGACTTCAGCAAGGCTGTGAGGAATACCGTGGAGAGGAGGGGCTAGGATGAATCCTTGACTATGGAGGTGAGTTCCGATGGTTAAATGTGACCCCACCTTCATTTTTAAATCAAGCACAGTGGTTTAGCTCTAGTGCTCAAGTGTTTCATTTCAGAACATTTACAGTATTACTACCTTAAGGAACAAAAACTTGGTAAAAATACTCCCAAATATGATTGGGAAACAAAGGACTGCTTTCCCCCCCCAACACACACAGACACACTCACATACAAGCGTACACACACTTACTTACATATATGCATACACACAGAATCATGAGTACCACTAAAATATTTCTTTGACTCTATTTTTCCAGACAAGCAGTCTTAGAAAATGAGCCTGATCTCAGTTTTTTAGGAAGCAAGAGCTTTGCATTCAAAAGTTAGATTTGAATGAGCTTTATTTTATGCCAATCTGATTTTAGTGGTTCTTTATACATTTGGATTTTCTTTACCCACCATTTCTGATTCGTAACGTTTCCTCTTTGGTTGCTTTCTTTTTATTGTATGTGGTGGAATTTAAGAGAAAGCTTCTATCAGCAGGAGGATTTTCTTCTCGAAACAGCAGAATTTCAGTCCAGGGATAGAGTGCTTATTAAGCTTGTTTTACCATCTTAGCCTTTAACATAAT
The DNA here is from genome assembly GCA_027257055.1 of Cephalopachus bancanus. Classification (NCBI taxonomy): domain Eukaryota; kingdom Metazoa; phylum Chordata; class Mammalia; order Primates; family Tarsiidae; genus Cephalopachus; species Cephalopachus bancanus. The sequence goes on along the minus strand of JAPVLO010000009.1, from coordinate 5,435,818 downwards.
TGTACCTATTCAAAGATTTCTGTGTGTGCTCAGTGAGGTAGAGAGCTTTGCTTTCCATGCCAACTGCAGAAATGAGAAAAATACTGTGGCATTAGATGGAGAGATAATAAAATTAGAATTTTTCAGAGTAACTTCCAATGCTTCCTCAAATGAATAAACAGTCCCAAAAAAGTACATTATTTCCTACAATTAGCCAGCTTTATCTCAGTCTCTGGGGTCCTTTAAAACACACACACATACCCACCCCACTTTGTCAACAATACTGAACAATTGCTCATAGCATACTTCTTTCTATGTGGTATCTGCTTGACAAACTCCTACTGTGGTTCAAGACTTAGCTCCAGTGATTCCATATCTGAGAATCCTTTGCTGAGGCACTTAAGTAAAATGAGCTCTAATCACACCTTATATATTCCTTCACTCTCATTATCTGCTTGCTGTATGCCCAGTACCCTGCATGCTGCCTTACACACTTAGGAGCTCCATAATGGTTTCTGGCTGAATGACTGAAGCTGCGATGAACATATCTAGATGCAGGGAAAAGGAAAGGGAGTTTAGAGATAGAGTTGCTTTTTATATTTTTTAAAAATTTAGTCTCTTACATGTATAATTTAAAGGATACCATGTGTGGTAGGTCGAATAATGGCCTGAGTCCTAATTTCTGGAGGTTGTGAAGGTTGCTTTATACGGCAAAAGTGACTTTCAGATGTGATTAAATTTAGGATCTTGTGATAAGGTGATTATTCTGGATTATCTGAGAGGACCCAATGATGTAGTCACAAGTGCTCTTATAAGGAGGTAAAGGGAGGTTTGCCAGAAAAGGAAGAAGGCCATGGGATGATGGAAGCAGTGGGAAAAAGGGAAATGTCATGAGGAGGCATGAGCCAAGGAACCAGGACAGCATTCAGAAACCGGAAAAGGCAGGGAAGCACATTGTTCCTCAGAGGCTCTAAAGGAAGTGTGGCCCTGAAGACACTTTGGTTTCAGCCCTGTGAGACTCATTTGGGACTTCAGACCTCCAGAACTGTAAGAGTATTTGTGTCGTTAGGGGAAGGGGGTGAGTCAGCATCTCAATCTGTTGCCGAGGCTGGAATGCAGTGGTGCAATCCACAGCTTACCACAGCCTTGAACTCCTGGACTCTAGCAATCCTCCCTCCTCAGCCTCCCAAGAGCACTTCAGGTGCACGCCACCACACTCAGCTAGTTTTTTAATTTTTTGTACAGATGAGGCCTCACTATGTCGCACAGGTTGGTCTCAAACTCCTAGGCTCAAGTGAACCTCCCACCTTGGCTTCCCAAAGTGCGGGGTTTACAGGCGTGACCACCACACCCAGGTATTGTGGGTTGCTTTAAGCCACCAAGTTGAAAGTAATTTGTTACAGCAGCAACAGGAAATTGATACACCATGAAAGTCCCGTTCTTCCTCTGGATTTCAAAGCACTCTTACAACTGGCTTTACAACTGGCTTTGACATCATAATTGATAGAAATAAAGTCAGGATTAGGTTAGGAGCCAGAAGACTTGTATCAGGTCTTGACTTTGCCATATTATATCAAGACATGGGGCTTGACTTTCCTGAGGTTAAAATGATCCCTGCCCAATCTACCTGGAGTAGTTATAAACATCACATGGCATAAAATACACAAAAGCATCATGTAAACTGTAACAGAAATGTAAACTATTATGATTACTACTTAATTCTTTGGATCTGGGAACTGAAGTCTTCTACTTCTGGCAAAATGTAAATGAGCCTCTTTTGATCATTAACATTGTAGTTCAGTCCTTTGAATAGTGCCTGGTACATCAAACCTTACGTATATTTGTTAAGAGAATGAACAAATGAGTGCATGAAAGAAATGAGCTTATTAGAAAAAATATTCATTATCAATAGAATCTTGTTGGCAGTGGGTCGTAGGAAAAGTAAATATTGGAAGGAGATAAAGTATTCGAAAAAGTCAAGGACAGGATGGAGATGGGAAGCTACCGCAGTAGATGAGTGGGAGGGGGCTGCTGAGTGAGAACTGGAACTAGAGCAGATTTCTAAATACAGTTGACACCCAAGTAGCTAAAGGACTAAAGGAAAGGGAAACAAACAGGGAAACAGAGGGAGAAACCAGAGGGATGGGAAGAAATGCAGAGGAGAGTATTGTGGACAAAGGAAGAGAGTGTTTACAGAAGGAAGGAGGAAATGATTATCAATGTCTAGTGCTGTCAATGGGTAAAAAACAGAGTTTTTACACATATAGGGTTTTATATGTATATATAAGTAGATAGATAGATAGATAGATAGACAGATACACCCCCTTATACATAATATATGGTTTTTTAAAGTGTCTTTGGGCTTATTAAGGCAAGTCATTAGTGGCCAGTGGGGTGGGGAGTTGAAGAGTTGGAGTGGGAGTTGTGTTCTTCCTTTCTGTCTGTTCATTGTTAAACTTCCTAAGCATTTTCCCGGTTCTCTTCTGGCCTCATCAGCTGCCTTTCCTGACTTCTCTTGCTCTTGCCTCCACCAACCCTGATCATTTCTACAGCTCAGGCCTTGGTACTGAGCACCAAGAGTACCCGTGATCTGTATAGACACATTCCCTTGATAAGCTCACTTCATTCCAAATCCGCAATTATCGAGTCTCTGGGTGACACCTTTAATGCGGACCTCCAGCCCAGCACATCTGGAAAAGATATGGTTTTCCAGACATCCTGCAGAGGAGTCAACCATGAACTGGGAGCAAAGCTAGAGTTGAATCTATCTTTCATGATACTATCATATCTAGCAAACTTGTGCCCATTCCTTCTGGGAGTTTTCAGAAACCCAGAAAAGAACAGGGTGCCAGAGCTAACTGCAGCAGAACGACAGATTGCAGAAACTAGCACCCTGGGAGGCAGAATCAGATTTAAAAGTTTGATATTTGTTTGCTAGGGCTACTATAACAAAGTATCATGGACTGAGTGGCTTTAGCAACAGAGATGTATTGCCTCACAGTTCTGGAGGCTAGAAGTCCAAGACCAGGGTGTTGGCAGGGTTGGTTTGTTTCTTCTGACCTCCCCTTGGCTTGTAGATGGCCATCTTCTCCCTGTCTCTGCATTATCTTCCCTCTGTTGGTGATTGAGTTCTAATCTCCTCTTTTAATAAAGACATCAGTCATATTGGACTAGGGTCTACCCTAATGACCTCAGTTTAAATTAATTACCTTTGTAAAGACCTGTCCCCCAATACAGTCACATTCTGAGGTACTGGGGGATAGGACCTCAACATGTAAATTGGAGGAGGGAGGGAGACACAATTCAGCCTATAATAATGACCAAAGACAAAATGAGGCACAGTTACAAAGGAGAAACTTTGGTAGTCAAAAAAAACTCCTTGCTTCCCAGATGAAAGATGGGTATATGGGAATTGGGCAGATGAGGTCATTGCAGGTCACATGCTGACCATGAGTCAGCAATGGGATGCAATAAAACATATAAGCACGATTTCTGGATATATAAGTAGGAGAATCAGAGTAGTGCTTGGCAGGTAATTCAGCAATTACCCTTTGCAGTAATTAGAAGCACCACTTCCAATTCTGAGCTCCAAATCAGAGAGGAATGTGAAGATTTGGGGCAAGGTTCAGAAGAGAACCATGTAGATAGAACCTTATACTTTTAATCATTAGAAAATAAAGAATCTGAGATTTATCTGCCCAGGGACAGGGAAGCTGAGGAGAGATACATTTTGACTCAAAAAAATGTCACTTGGAGGACAATGACCAGTGGTTCTCCAATTCATAAATTAGTAAGTGAAGGGAAATAAATTTAGATTTGTTATGAATTTCTTCTTAATGATAGTAACTTAGTCGTCATAAGAAAATGTTAACAGTGCATGTTATTAAAAACTGGAGTTTACTAAGGTGGATTCAAATTTAAGTTATATTGCATTTTTTTCATGTATCGGCTGCTTGCATGTCTTCTTTTGAGACGTGTCTGTTCATGTCCTTTACCCACTTTTTAATGGGGTTGTTTGTTTTTTTCCTTTCACTTTGTTTGAGGTCCTTGTAGATCCTGGATGTTAGACCTTTGTCAGATGCATAATTTGCAAATATTTTCTCCCATTCTGTGGGTTGTCTCTTTACTCTCCTATTGGTTTCTTTTGCTGTGCAAAAGCTCTTCAGTTTGATGAGGTCCCACTTGTCTATCTTAGCTTTTATGGTGTTCACTTTTGGGGACTTGGTCAATAATTCACTGCCTATACCATTGTGTATAAGGGTGTTTCCTTTGCTTTCTTCTAGGATTCTTTTAGTTTGAGGTTTTGTGTTTAGGTCTTTGATCCATTTTGAGGTGATTTTTGTATATGGTGATAGGAAGGGGTTGAGTTTCATTATTTTGCAAGTGGTCAACCACTTTTCCAGCATCATATGCTGAATATGGTCTCCTTTCCCCAGTTACTGGTATTGGTGGCTTTGTCAAGGATGAGTTGGTTGAGACTGTTTTTTGCTTCCTGAATCTCTGTCTTGTTCCATTGATCTCTATGTCTAGTCTATTCTTATACCAATACCAGGCTGTTTTAGTTACTGTAGCCCTGTAATAAAGTTTGAAGTCTGGAAGTGTTATACCTCCTGCTTTGTTCTTTTGCTGAGAATTGTTTTGGCTATTTGTCTTCTTTTCTGTTTCCATGTGAATTTCTGTATTGTCGTTTCCAGGTCTGAGTAAAATGATAATCATCAGAGAAATGCAAATCAAAACTATATTGACATACCACCTAACTCTGATTAGAATGGCTATCGTTAATAAATCAAGAAGCAACAGATGCTGGCACGGATGCAGTGCAAATGAACACTTCTACTCTGTTGGTGGAAGTGCACACTAGTTCAACCTCTATGGAAAGCAGTATGGCAATTCCTAAAAGTACTAAAAACTGACTTTCCATACGATCTGGCAATTCCCCTCCTGGGAATATACCCAGAGGAACATAAATAATTCTACCAAAAAGACACCTGCACATGCATGTTTATTGCCACACTATTCACAATGACTAAAACATGGAACCAACCCTACTGCCCATCAAAAGTGACCCAGACAAAGAAAATGTGATACGTATACACAATGGAGTATCATGCAGCCATAAAGAAGAACAAAATCATGGACTTCACAGCAAATTGGATGGAGTTGGAGACCATCATACTAAGTGATCTATCACAGAAACAAAGAACTGAGTACCACATGTTCTCACTCATAAGTGAGCCCTGAACGATAATCATATGAACACAAGGGAGAAATCAGCAGTCGCTGGGCACTCCTAGGGGAGGGAGGGAAGGAGGAGGGCAGGGGACATTTGTCAACACAAAAGGTACCAGACCCGTTACCAGGGAAAGGAAGCCCAAACTTCACCTGCATGCACCTACCTATGTAGTTAATCTCCACTTGTACCTCACATCTCTATGATTAAATTAAATTAAATTAAAAATAAGCCGGGCTCAGTGGCTCAGCCTGTAATCCCACGCCTTTGGGAGGCTGAGGTGAGTGGATTGCCTGAGCCCACGGGTTCAAGACCTGCCTGGGCAGCGAGACCTTATCTCTACAATAAATCAAAAAATCAGCCGGGCGTGGTAGCGCATGCCTGTAATTCCGGCTACTCGGAAGGCTGAGGCGGAAGGATCGCCGGAGCCCAGCAGGTCGAGGCTGCGGTGGCCGGGAGCGGCCACTGCACTTCAGTCTGGGCAACAGAGTGAGACTCCAACTCAAAAAAAAAAAAATTAAATAAAAAATAAAGACAAATTGGTTATTATTTCAGGTGATTATAGTATGAGTCTACCTAAAGTTATGAGCATGTGGATTATATTCATTTGTTCAACAAATATTTATTAAATGCCTGCCATATATTAGGCACCATTCTAGACCTAGCAGTGACCCAACAAAGTTTCTGTCCTCATGAAGATACCTTCTAGTAGAGAAGACAGATTACAGACACACACACACGTACATGCACAATGTGAGATAGTGATAAGGTATATGAAGTAAATAAATAAAACAGGATAAGAGAAAGAGTTTAACATGGCTGACACTATTTTAGATAGGATGGTCAGGGAAGGGCTCTCTAGGAAAGAAATATTTAAACAAAGACTCAGATGAATCAATAATAATAGCCAATATTTATTTAGCCAGACATTGTGCTGAGTTCATTTAGTCCTTACAACAATTAATTTTACAACCACTCAGCAATGAAAAGGGACAAACTATTGATATATGCAACAACCTGGTTGACTATCCAGAGAATTATGCTGGGTGAAAGAAGCCAACCACCAAAGGTTACATACCGTATGATTCCACTTACATAACGTTCTTGAGATGACAAAATTATAAAAATGGAAATGATTAGTGTTTTCCAGAGCTTAAGGAGGGGGTAGGAGTGGAAGAGAAGTGGATGTGGGTTTTATCAGCAACATGAAGTAACCTGGTGGTGATGGGAATGTTTTGTATCTTGACTGCATCAATGTCAGTATCCTGGTTGTGACTTTGTACTGTAGCTTTGTAAGATGTTATCACTGAGGAAAACTAGTAAAGGGTATAGGGGATCTCTCTTATTTCTTACAAATCCATGTAAATCTATAATTATTTCAAAATAAAAAGGCCATATATATTTTATTTCACTTACCTAATATTCTGGCAAATGTAAAACTATAGGAACAGAAACTAAATTTCTGTCTTCCAGGGAGCTGGGAGTGGGATTGACTTGTAACTGACTACAAAGCAGCACGAAGACATTTTTGGAGTGATAGAAATGTTCTGTATCTTGAGTACAGTGGTAGTTACATGACTATGTGATTGTCAGAACTTGGAATTGTACACCCAAAATGATGAATTACACTGTATGTAAATTATACCACAACATAACTGATTTAAAATTAAACAAACAATAATTTATTTTATAAAGAAGGAAATTGAGGCTCAGGGAGGTTAAATAACTTGCCCAATAACTTGCATGGCTATTAAGACACAAGCTCTTGCTGAATCTTGCTTTTTACCCCTAGTTGTTATTAATACTAACTTTAATTAATGACAAGATTTAACATTAATGTTAATATTGAGGCTCTGATGGGCATTGAATATTTATTTATTTTTTGTGGGTAGTTCCCAGGTATCAGGTGAATTTTACAGAACTCCAGTATCCCTGTGCAGTCTTGGGTACCATCTGCCTCTTGGTTTCCTGGTGCCACCTTAAACAGAGACTTCACTGATGTTAGTCAAACCCACAAGGAAGGTGTCTTCTGAGCAGACAAGAAAGGAATGTGATTTCCTGGTAATGGACAGACTCTGTTTTATGTATTTAGTCTTTGTAGAGGTTCTACGAGAGGTAGGTATCATTGTTTTTTTCATTGTACAGGTAGGGGATTGATGTACAAGCTCACATTGTATGCAGTGTGTGCGGCTAGTGTGTGTATTGTTGACACAAAATTATCCCATCTGACCCTAGAGCGTGCCATCTCAATTGCTTCCCCAGTCTTGACTTTTTCAGACTATTATCCTCACAATTTCAAAACTACCTTCATAACTTCCTATTTGTCTCTTTGTGGTTGCTTATGTGTCAGATAACTGCAGGATTTTACTTGAGATGGACATTTTGATTGATTTCAACCAAGCCTGCCTATTAGCGTCACCAGGGGAGCTTTTTAGAAAATTCCAAGTCCGAGGCTGTAACCTCCGGATTCTGATTTACTTGGTCTTGATTGGAGGCTGGCATCAGTGTGCTTAACATCATTCCCCAGGTGACTCTGCACAGCTGTGGGTGAGAACCACTTGCTTAGGTGAAATAGAAGAGCTCTGAGGGGCAGACAAAATAATTTGATACTATACTTGCAGTACCGTTAGTGATACTCACAGTATCATTGCTTTGGCTTAAGAATTTTCTCCCTTAAAATATAAATTGCTTTTGAGGTTGGAGCAACATGCTATGTCTCTACAAAGACCTTAGTAGGAGTAATTTTATAACTCTCTTTTTTCCTTATGAGACTTTTGAGAGGGACCTTTGATAGTGCACCTAGTCCTGGAGAGGAAAGGCAAAATAGAAATCAGAGAAGCCAAGGTTGAAAAGAGAGCTAAGAATTTGCTCTATACTTGATAAAATAATTTGACATCAATTGAAATATTTATTATATAATTTATTTTGTTATTTTTATTTTTTAGTTGGAGTCTCACTCTGTCGCCCAGGCTGGAGTGCAGTGGCACACTCACTGTCACCGCAGCCTCAACCTGCTGGGCTCCAGCAATCCTTCCACCTCAGCCTTCCAAGTAGCTGGAGCTATAGGCATGTGCCACCATGCCCGGCTAATTATTTATTTATTTATTGTAGAGATGAGGTTTCACCAAGTTGCCCAGGCTGGTCTCAAACCCATGGGCTCAGGCAGTCCTCTCACCTCAGCCTCCCAAAGTGCTGGAATTATAGGCGTGAACCACCGCACCTGGTTTTATTATATAATTTAATAATTGACTCCAAGACCAAACCAACTGCTAAAATAATCTAATAATAAGCCCAAATAAATTTCAAGATCATACTTTAGCTAGTAAAGTACACAGATGGCTAGGCTGTAAGCTTCAAGAAGGTATGTATTGTGTCTTGTTATATCCATAGCACCTAGCACAGTATTTAAAACCTAGTAGCTATTTATTGAACTTCATTGAATTAGCGAAATTTATCAACTGACTTAATCTTGTGAAATGACTTGCCCCAGAATAGGAAGCAGGTGTGCTGATTGGCTAATAGTCTTTGCCATGCCATTGTAAAAACATCCTATAATTTGCTTCAATTTATTCCCCCATTCAATGACATTTAGATTGTTTTCAATTTCTTTGCTATTAAAAAAACAATACTACAGGCAGGCACGGTGGTTCATGTATGTAACCTCAGCACTATGGGAGGCTGAGGCAGGAGGATCACTTAGAGACCAGCTGGACAACAAACTGAGAAGCCCCCTACCCTGTCTCTATTTATTACTGTTTAAAAAAAAAATACTGCAAAGAACACCTTTGTATGTGTCTGCTTGTGCACTTGTACAGGAATTTCTCTAGACTGTATCCATAGAAGTAGAATTGCTGGGTCAGGGATATGTGCTCTTCAACCATGTATATATATGATTGGAAAACTAATTAGCAATACATACATATGTGTGGATGAGCTTTGTAGAAAATTCCAAGTCCCAGGTACACCCTCTGGATTCTGATTTAATTAGTCTTGATTGGAGCACAGGCATCAGTGTTTTTAGCATCATTCCCCAGGTGATTCTACTGCACAGCTGTGGGTGAGAACCACTTGCTTAGGTGAAATAGAAGAGCTCTGGGCAGACAAAAGAATGTGACTCTATACTTGCAGTATAGTTTTCCAACATTACACACCAAATAAGACACAAAAAGCAAAACCTAAAGGAACAGATTATTTCTTTGACTTACATTGTAAAAGTTCTAGATGACAAACATACAACATACAAACAAAGCTAAAACGCATAGTAGCCCTTTTTACTCCTTTCCAGGGCATGTAAAATATATAATAAACAATTTCAAAGTTCTAAGTTTGCCTTTATAATCCATTCACAAGATGGCTGAGAGAGTCCCAGGCCCCCTTTTCCTGTCTGCATTTGCCCTGTGAAGTCAAAAGAATATTCCCATCTCCAGATGGTTCCTCGGGGCAGCTTGGCTGCTGGTAGGCAGGCTGCAATCCAGGAAAGAATGATCTCAGACTGCAGGTGTTCATTCTGCCATTTTTCCAAAGCCAGTTCCCAGCCCTCAGTGGGCAGGGCAGCCTGGGGCTCCTCCCGGCACCTCTGCCTCTTTCTTCCCTGCTCATCCCCAGGGAAGGACTATTTTGGCAGAATGGATGGTCAAGCTATCCTGGGCATAACTAACACAAAAACATTCCCCTCAAGACTGATCATAGATATTCTAGTTCCTCCTTTTTTGAGACACTGGTTCTAAGGTTCTTGTCCTACATGTAAATTCTGACTTTAATCAAATAACTCAGAGTTAGAAGTGTCTAGCCCTTCTTAGGAAATCCTTTGAACTCTGTATCTCCAAAGGCCTTCATTTTATAAACATTCAGATATGTGCAGTATATCCATATGAGACCATGCATATTTATGATTTAGACTCTCTTTTAGCTCTGCTTTAAATTTGGGTGTACTATGCTGAGAGAGGAAAAAAAAGCTGAGCTATCATCCTAGTTTACCTTAAGTTACAACAGAGCTGCTCCTCCAGAGGAAACCATATTTTCCCACAGGTGATTGTGTTTTAGATGGAATAGCAAAACCTACAGTGATTCCTCTAACAACGTTTTCAAAGAGAATTTCAACACAAAACAAGTCTTTTTTATATGTTAATGAAACATCAACATTTTTCTGTCTAATTCTATTTAATTCTATGTTCTCACTTCTAATCTTTACAGTTAAATTTTATAATTTATAAAATATACTTTTATAATTTTAAATATATCACTTTTAAAATTATAGAATAAATTTGTTTTCTTTTTTGTTGTTTCCCTGAAGGATAGGAAAAGTGGCAAAATGTACTTTTTTAATGTAAATGCTGCTTCTTCTTCAATGGGATAGTAAATTTACTAGCTTTTCCTGCCACAGTAAAACAAAAACTCTTTTGCTACTATTATGTTGCTATTATTATGTGGGTCTTCCATTCATCTGTGCTCCGGGTACTCACTAGTTTCTCCTAGAGCAAGGCATTCATTTGTACTTTTCTCTGAACTGATTTCCTTTCCTAATGCTGAACTTAGAAGTACTAAGCTTAGCACTACCAATTCAGGCAGTGGGTTCCCTCGCTTTTCTCCTAAAATCCCCTGTGGATTCCATCCAAGTCTATAGCCACTACTGTTTGGCTTCTGAGTCTTCATTTGCTCTAACAATGGTCAATATTTATGAATTCTTACCATATGTGTGCTGTATCATCACTGTGTCATAATTCTCATCAGTACTATGCAATAGTTATGTTACCCTGACTTCACAGATGAAGCAAAACTGAAGCATCAAACTTGTTCAACATAGGTAAGTGGCAGGGAGGAGATTCATACGTCCAGCACTGGGCTCCTAACAACTGTCCTATGCTGCCTCTCTCAACTAGTTGATCTTCACATCAGGTTTCTTCTGATTTGTTCACTGGAGTATTCCAAGGGCCCAGAATAATGCCTTGCTTATAGTGTTAATATATTTACATGTTAATACATTTGGGGGGATTTTTTAAAATGTTTTTATTTTTAATTATTTTATTGACACATAAGGGTTGTATATATTCAGGGTGTACAGCATGATGATTTGATGCGTGTTTACATGGTGTAATGATTACCATATGCAAATTTATGATCACATCCATCACCACTCCTGCTGTACATTAAATCCCCAGTATTGTACATCTTATATCTGAAAGTTTGTTCCCTTTGACCAGTTCTCTTTGCCCATTTTTTCTTTCGTTATTCACTTGTTTGTTCATTAAACAAATGTTTACTGAGCTCCTAAAACCAGACCTTACCCTACACATTTGAGTCCCAGAGATGAATAAAACAAAGTCCCTTCCCTAGAGAAGATTATTTTCTGGAAGAAGGAGATAGAGTAATCAATACGGTCAGTGAAGTGGAAGAAGGGAAGAGGATCATGGAGCAGACTTGCGCTTTTACCCCGAGATGGGAAACTAACAGAGGATTCTAGACAGAGAACTGATGTGATTTCCTTCCATAGTAAGAGTCTCCCTGGCTGCTGTCAGGAGGCACACACGGAAGCAAGTAGAATAGGTAGGGCCATTACAGTAATTCAGGCTGGAGGTGATGGTGGGTTGGACCAAGGTGGCAGCAGTGGGGATGCTGAGAATTACTTAAATTTTAAATATTTTTCAAAGGTTATATAATCTGCTGATGGAGTGCTTGGAAGGCTGAGGCAGAAGGATTGCCGGAGCCCAGCAGGTCGAGGCTGCGGTGGCCAGGAGCAGCCACTGCACTCCAGTCTGGGTGACAGAGTGAGACTCCAACTCAAAAAAAAACAAAAAATAAAAAACATGGGATATGAGAGAAAAAGACAAACAGCCCCAAGGTTTGGGGCATTTGAAGGGGGCTTTCCTGGAGAGTGCTGTGATGAGCAGGTTTGGGATTGGAAGGGAGTCAAAGGTTTGGGGTTTGCACATGCTTCTCATCATCCAGTACTGCCTTGTATGTTGAAAATATGCTAGAATGGTTCTATAAGACAGTTGTTCAGGGCCCTGAAACTCAAACACCCTCAGGATACACCAAGCAGGTAACCTCACCGTATGATTTAGCCAAGTGTAAAACAGCAAAGCAGTTTTGGGACCTGTGAACTGAAGAGTTCATGAATGATCTACAGGCACTGACATAAAATAAATGGTTGTGCTGGCCAGTGTTGCCCTTGATTTTGACTTTGTGGCCCCTACAAAATAATATCAGTGTCACTGGCTTTCATACACATTGTCCTTAGTGAATACTTACATCTACCTTCTGCTAAACTGGGCATGTAACTGAATTTGGAAGGACAGAAACTGCATGCCCTGTCTCATTCATCATAATATTATTTGTACAACAAATGCTTACTATCTTCATTCTGTGCAGGTCACAATTCTGTAAAAGACATGACAGCCAATGTAGTGTCAAGTAACATTTAAGGTTATATTAATGTCTCACAAATTCAGAAATGACCCCTCTGGATCTCAACTGTGAAAACAAACTAAACAAATTAAAACAGAAAGTCACCAAAAAGGTTCTGAGGGTTTAAAATTGATATTTGATGTCCATACACTACAGTTTATGAACCAAATTTGTAAGAAGTATTTTCAGGACCTCCCTCTCTTATTTTACACACAATTTTAGAAAAGTCAGACATCTGTTTTGCTAACTCCAAATACATAAATCAAAAATAAGTTGGCAGAGAAGGGGGAGAAGGAAAGCTCTAATAGAGATGGGCACACTGAGAAGGGTTAGATGTAATACAAAATGCCGGCCGGGCATGGTAGCTCATGTCTGTAATCCTAGCACTTTGGAAGGCAGAAGGGGAAGGATTGTTAAAGCCCAGGAGTTCAACCTAGGCAACATAGCAAGACTTCATCTCTATAAAAAATAAAAAAACATTAGCTAAGTATGGTGGCATACACCTGTAGTCGCAGCTACTTGGGAGGCTAAGGCAGAAGGATCATCTGAGTCCAGGAGGTCAAGGCTGTGTTGAGCCATGATTGTGCCACTGCACTCAAGCTTGGGCCACAGAGTGAGACCTTGACTCAAAAAAGGGAAAAAGAAACACCATCTCACTGCTGGAGGGAGAAAAATTGCACACACAAATAACACAAGAATTTTTTTTTAATATGGCTGTCTGAGAAGACTTTATGACTTCCTGTGTGGACAAGAAGTCTGTTGGAGCTTAATAAACCAGAAGACTTCACTATTTTAAAGCACAATGCAGTCAGGGTGGCTCATCCAGTAAGGTTTACATTAAACTCATAAACTCTGCTTTAAAAATGAGGGCAAACATACAATTCATTCAAAAGGCTTCCCTGAAAAGGATGAACTTATGCATTTAAAAGGATTCTGTTCAGGTATTTGGAAAACTCACCAAAGTGAAAAGCCTCATTCTCTAATAATATGGGGTATTTGCTCCAATTCTGTAGTCTTGCCGTGTGTCACACCCTCGGCCAGCAGATGCTAAGAACACACTGTCAGACATGACTTCCTGCTTATGGAAATTGCAAGAGACCCCCTCATATCACTCGCCTCCTTCTTCCCTCCCATCTGCATTCCAGGGTCTAGCCAGCTTCAGACTGACTGCTGCAGCCCGGCCTTGGCTCCCTGCACTCACATATTAGACTTCATGGCATATTTCAGCTTCCCCACGTCTGACTTTGGTGCTCCCTGGGATGGGCTACATGTGTACACATCAGGTACTCACCTTTTTTCGCTGAACCCGTGCATCTCAAAGTCCTCCCTAGCTTCGTCCCATACTTGGCTTATGCTCAGATTGGACCCACCACAGCTTCTCATGACTCTTTCTATAGTCAACATGTATTGCAAATGCCTTTCACATATGGAAAGGACACAATTATCATCGATAGGGATGTGATTTGAGTTGTTCCCAAGTAAGTGGTTTTCTTTTCAAAAGTGGTTAACTAAAAGAATCATAACTCTTGGACTTAAAAGTAGTATCTTTTTTTTCTTTTCTTTTTCTTTCTTTCTTTCTTTTTTTTTTTTTTTTTTTTTGAGTCAGAGTCTCACTCTGTTGCCCAAGCTAGAGTGCTGCTCACGGCCACTGCAGCCTCAACTGCTGGGCTCAGGCAACCCTTCCACTTCAGCCTTCCAAGTAGCTGGAACTACAGGCGCATACCACCATACCCAGCTAATTTTTTTATTTATTGTAGAGATGAGGCCTTGCCAGTCTGGTCTTGAACCCCTGACTCAGGCAATCTTCTCACCTCCGTCTTCCAAAGTGCTGGGATTACAGCCATGAGCCACTGCACCTGGTCAAAAGTAGTAGCCTTAAAGTTTGCCATCAGTCTTACTGTGAATACTGCCTACAAAGTTACCAAACTTTCTCGATTTTCATAGTTTTCCCTTATTTTCAGAAACATTCATTTATAAAACATAACTAGGAATAGGTACGATAGATAGCACTCTATAGCTGTGATATAGACCACAAAGCCCAAGAGTTAATATAGGGATTAAGCTAATGACCTTGACTGTTCAGAGTAGAAAAAAACTTACCAGTCACAGCTAGTGACTAACAGTGCAGAGCTAAGTGAACAGCCCAAACCTCTTCACTTTCTTTTATGGAAAAGAAGGCACCACCTCTCAGGGAACTTTTAGGAATAATTTCTGATTCTCAGAGTAGGTAGAGTCACTACTATAAAATAGGCATATAGAACTGGAGTCTAAGGTTTTGGCAAGTTTTACAAGTTTCTGATGTTAATTTTTGTGCAAAGTAAAGAGGGATGGAGCTGTCATTATTTGCATGATTTCGTTGTGTGTTCTTTAACTTAAGATGAAGTACCTTTAACCATATGATCTAGGTTTTAAAACACATCTGGATCACACAATCACTTCTAGAAACAAGTTATCCTCTGTCTAAAGGCAAATAAAATAGCAAGCATCCCTGTGTCCACAAATTACCCTTGCAATGGAAACTTTCTATTATCTTCAGTTGCTATATGGAGAAAAATTAGACCAAAGTGAATGCTAGCATTACAGTGATCACAAAAGATCTAAGAGTGTTGGGCACACACATACACACACATACATGATCACATACACACACACACACCAGAGCATACACACACACACACCAGAGCAGTGTGTTAGTGGGTACCTCTAGAGCTAGGTCCTTTTTGTTCACACTTATTCCTCATTTTTTCTTATCAACTGAAGATAAAGTTTGCATGATGTGCTCTGTCTGAGTAATAATGTAACTACGGTTTCACTTTGACCCTTCCAAACTCTCTCAACCAATAGCTTTCAAAACTGCCTTGTCCTTTGTTCCAACTTGTATTTTTCCTGAACTTTAACATTTTTTCCACCACAGTTCACTAGTACAAAGTGACAAAATGATCTGACTTGAGTAATAATAATAAATACAATGGGTATTCTGATTATAGCTTCATCATTTATGCCCCTGCAACTGAGGACACCCCTTAGGCCTCTGTTTCTGTATCTGTAATATTCAGTGGAACAATCTCTGTGAAATGGGTCCTATACCCTCACAATCTGGTCTGCCATCTCTGGTGGGGGGGGGTTCTAGAACCTTCCACGCCTTCCCCAGTTAGGCTCCCAGTTTGAGTGTCTTCAGATTCTGCTTAGCCTATTAAGCCCGTTCTTTTCATACTCTTCTGATTACAACTTATCTTTCCTTCATCATATAAGTAGGGGACTTTTTTGTCCAAAAAGTCTTCTCTGACTTTTTGGTTGCCAGGGCCCTGTCTGGTTAGGGGTTGTCAGACTCATGACTGCTGAGAATCGGCCTCATCACCAACAAGACAGGCTCAAGTGATAGAGGCTGGGGTGGCACCTCTGCCTTCCTCTAGTGGCGGCCTCCTGCAGCCTGGGCTGTGCACAGTCCCTGTTAAAGTCACAGTCTTAAAGGTCTTTGAATTTAGAATGAATTATTCAGGCCTTTTCACAAATTGGTTATCTCTCTTGTGGTTTTTTATTAACTATCCCTCCTTTATGAATGAAAAAGTCAGATTATATTTATCTCTCCTTTCCTTTTAGGGTACTTTTTCATCTATCTGAAAGTGTATGACAAATACTTTTGGGTCTAAACTATATAAATTAATGTGTCAGAAAAATGACTATTTAGTTAGCTTTTCAAATTTCAAACAAACACTATCAAATCCCTTTCTGAAAGATTAAATGAAGTGGGCTTCTGGGATGCTGTCTTTAGATCTAGGCGTTAGTTACACAAACGTGTTGTTAACACGTTTAAATTAACAGGACTGAATACTCGTGTTAACTGTATTTTTTGTATGCATATTATACTTCAATAAAGATTTATTTTAAAGTTAAGTGAACCGACCATGCTTTGAAATGTTGCCTTTCGATGATATTTTCTCCTTATATAAGCAGTCTATAGCTTTTCATTTCCACAGGAATAGATATTGTGATGACATTCTTGTGCAATGAATTAAATACAACTTGACTAATACACCTAGTGACTCTTCAGGCTTAATTTCCTAACAGCACTAAGTAGAACCTAAAGGTTTTGTCCTTTCCTAAAAAGGCAATGCACATAATACTTAAAGGCTAGAGTACAGTGGAGATTGAAAGCCTTGTTCTATAACTTTTTAGCCTGTGTTGCACTCTACTTCAGAACTTCTCCATATTTATTTTTGGGCTGGGGAGTTTTACACATCCAATAACTTAACAGAATAAGCATCAAAGATCACTCCCACCCAACCTGAAACCTCAAAAACATTCTCAGTGAGCTTGAACATCACTTGAGAATACATCAAACAATGGATTTCCTTGATTAAAGAGATTTGTTTTATGATTCTTTTAAAGGAGGCCTTTAAATTCAGTCATTTGAGAAAATGTCGATGCTCTCTAGCACTGTTTTTATAGAAGAGTAGTAAACCAGTAAGTCTAATGAAGAACATTCTACAATAAAAAGGATCTATTCCACAGAATCCAGTCCTATGCCCAGAAAACACCCCCACATTACCTTTCTTTCTCTTTCTGAGTTGATACTACAAAGGGAATTTTACATGCTAACAAGAGGGTCAGACCAAATCTATTCAGCAGTGTAATCTATCCCTTTCAGGGGCTGGATTCTTTCCCTGTAACTACTGCTTAAAACTGACAATAGCTTATTGTTCAACTTCTCATTCAGTGATGATGATGCACCTGTGAAAGGCATCCACGGTGGGGGTGGGTAGTATATTCTTTTTTTTTTCTTTCTTTCTCTTGTTTTTTCATGAAGTGGATTTGAAAAACTCTAAGCGCAGGCATTGCTGTTAAAAGCAGCAGTTCTCACTCTCATGATGACTTTCTCCCCAATGTACTGTGTACAATCATTAATCAGTTCTTTTCATGGGTCATTTTATGTCACAAGAGAACTGTTAACATGCCCTGAATGTCCTTCAGAAGCAGAGGAAAAAACAACCCAGGAGAACAGTGTGTTGAGGATCACACTTTACAAACTTAAATTGATGAAAATATTTTTTGGAAAGAGACCCTCACACACCATGTGTTGTTCATTCAGCTAAAATTTCCAGGTTGCTTCTGCAATTGGGAATGATTTTCCTTTTTTGGTATCACCACAGGACACATTATCCATAAATTATCTAAATGTGCATATTTTGTCCCACAGTGCATATGGTAATAACTACATTTTATTGCATATATTCATGAACATGAATGAAATTAACTTTGGAGAAAACATAGCTTGCAGACAGTCCTTTTCTTTAAAAAGGAGGTGAAATATTTATACAATGATTGAGTTGCACATATTACTTTAAGTTGACTTCACATAGTTTTGATAAAAACCAATTTGGTGCCTTCATAATTTACCTGTTTAAAATCTATGCTTATGGCTTAGAATCCAAAAATAACATGGATTTTATTTTATTTTTGATTATTCAAACTTTACATTCCAAAATAAGAGTTCAAAGACCTGATTCTAGTTCAAACTAGTGTCTCACACTAGCTATATGATCTTCAGTATGCTTGTAACAATTTGAGCTATGGTTTATTCATCAAAGACTAAGGCTCCTTCAAACATAAAAAATATATATTTTAATAATCACTCCTGCCAAGTTGTTTATATACTAGTCCCTGAAACCTAAGCATGCTATCTTATATGGCATGAGGAAAATTGCAGGTGTAATCAAGTTAAAAATCTTGAAATGATGAGATAACCTGAATTATCCAGGATGAATCAGAGTAAGAGGGAAAGCCATGTGACCGTGGAAGCAATGATGTGAGTTATGTGTTCCCACACTAAGGTGTGCCAGCAGCCTCTAGAAGCTGCAAGAGACAAGGAGTGGATTTTCCCGAGTCTCCAAAAGGATCCAGTCCTGCTAAAACCTTGACGTTAGCCTAGTGAAATGGATTCCAGACTTCCAGCCTCTACAACTATAGGGGAATAAGTTTTTATTGTTTTAAGCCATCAAGTGTGTGGTAATTTGTTATAGCAGCCATAGAAAATTAATTCATCATGTTAGAGAGAAGCGCTTCCCAATACTGAATAAGGAACTCTGAACCCTCTTTCCAGTGAAACAACTATAAATAATGAAAATTATTTTTAAAAAATTAACCATTTAAAGTTTCTGGAATTTATCCTAAGGATGTACAGAACATGGAGATAATTTTTTAAAAACCTACTAAAATATCCTTAAGGACAGCCACTATCTGACATTTGAGCTATAATAACCTACTTTTCACCTCTTAGTTTAGTGTGACAGACGCTCTCTACTCTGACAGTGACCAAGAACACGAGTTCTTTCCTTTTCAAGTCCATAGTGGGGTTATGGTTTCTCCCAGCGTGGCCTAGGTCACCAGTATTTCTTACTCCCTCCTGTCTCCTTATTGCAGAAACTCTACTTTATGCAAGTACAAACAAAATGTCTGGAGCTCCCTTTCTTCATTAAGCAGCTCCCAAATTGTAAAGTAAGTTTTACTTCGGGCATGGTAAGTCAAGACTACTGAGTCCTAATCAACCTCATTTCACGTTGATCTTGGATGGAAGTTTCATACTAAGAGAAACAATCCAGGAGTAATAGAGGCTGCCACCCTCACCAAGTGCCCTGCTCATAGACTATGTTGTTGGTCCAAGGGAAATGGATGCTGTCCCTGCCTCAGTTCCAGAGCAGTGATGCAGAGGTTTGCCTGAGAAGAGTGGGCAGACTTTAAGAACAGAGCTCTCTATCATTCTCTAAGGGTATTTATTTTATTTGAAACAGAGTATGAAGAATTTCAAGCCTAAGTGCACTTCTGAAAACAATGAAAATTTTGATGGTAAGCAATTAAGAGGAAGCTAGTAACTCAATGATAGCAATAAACAAAATGGTAGATTAGCTAGAGAGAAAGATCCAGTTGGAAAGTGCTCTCCTGGAATTGGAGTAAGCCCCAAAATTAAACTTAAAGAAAACCAAAACAGACACCTGACTTTAATTAGATCACACTATAAAGCAATTTGTGACCCAAAGCATAGTCACAAACAATAGAGTAAATTAGTGGAGCTAATCCAAACATGTAGACTAACCAGAAGCTTAATAGGGCTATCAGAAAAATAGTCAAAAAGACCCTGGCTAAAACCACTGCCATCCTTTGGGGGAGGGAAAATTGTGTAGTGGTCAGGATGACTGCACATGCCCAAGACTATGGAGTAACATTCAAGGCTGTACATTCTGGAAAAAACAAATGTTACTGAATTAATCCAGTTAACCAATCAAACAAAAAATGAGTCAACAACAACAATAATAAACCCTGGAGAAATAGCAGTGTCTAGAGTTGCTATAATATATTATCTAAAATGTTCAGTTTTCAACATAAACATTATAAAACATTTAAAAGACAGGAAAAGTTCACTAATGCATAGGAAAAAACAAAGCAGGCAACAGAAAATGCCTTTAAGAGGACACAGATATTGGAATTAATAGAAAATGATTTTGAAGCACTTATTATAAACATATTCAAAGAAATAAAGGAAATCATGTTTGCAGAATTAAAGGAAATCATGATGACAATGTCTTATCAAATAGAGAGTATCAATTAAAAAATAAAATTTTAAAAAGAAAGAAAAAATTCTGCATTTACAATAACTAAAGTAAGTACAATAACTAAAATTGTACTAAATAACTAAAATTTAATAATCGTTACAAGATTTTAATAGTAGATTTAATCTGGCAGAAGAAAGAATCATGAACCCAAAGACAGATTGATAGAGATTATACAACCCAAAGAACAAAGAGAAAAAAGAAAGGAAAAAAAAAATCCCTGTGACAGAGAACTGTGGGACACCATTAAGTTCATTAACTTACACATAATAAGAACACCATTAGATAATGTAGATGAAATGGATAAATTCTTAAAAATACACAAACTACATAATGTGTCAAATAGAACTTGCAAACAGATCTATAATAAGTAAAGAGATCACTGGTGATCAAAAATATCCCTAAAAAGAAAATCTCAAGCCCAGAAGGATTCACTGGTGAATTCTACCATATTTTTAAAAACGAATTAATACCACTTCTTAACAAACTCCTCCAAGAAAAAAGGGGGGGGAGAAGACTTCTCAACTCATCTTTGAAGTCATATTACCCCAATATCAAAGCCAGAAAAAAAAAATCACAAGAAAATCAGACTAATATTTCATATTCATATATATGGAAATTTACTCAACAAAATACTAGTAAATTGAATGTAGCAACACATACACCATGACTAAATGGGATTTATCCCAGAAATGCAAGGTTAGTTTAACATCCAAAAATCAATTAATTTAATATACCACATCAATAAAATAAGATACAAAAACCATATGATCATCTCAGTAGATACAGAAAAAATATCTGACAAAATTGAATATCCTTTCCTGATAAAAAGAGTCAACAAACTAGGAATAGAAGGGAACTTTTTCAACTTGATAAAAGACATGTACAAAAAACTCACAGCTAACATACTTAATGGTGAAAGACAAAATGTTTTTTCCCTAATATTAAGAACAAGGGGAGACGGGGCAAGATGGCGACGGCATAGGTGAACTGGTGAGATTCTCTGAACATGAGTTCCCAAAAAGGCTATTACTTCTCTTCCCCCATCCCCCAGCCCACCACCAACCGTGCTGGTGCCAGGCCCGGGAGCTTCCCACGCAAGGCCAGATATTACGCACCCCTCACCACTGCTGCTGTTCTACTCGTGTGTGGAAGTCTGCAGTCCCAGCCCCCTCCAGATCCCTCCCCGGCTGCATTGTCTCCAGCCCGATGCCTGGCACCGGGCACCCGGCACTGCAGGTCACACGGGGAGGTTCTGGGCGCCCACCCCTCAGAGACTCTGGTCCCTTTTCTGGCTGAAGTACTCTGTAGGGGGCCCAGCGCCACTCTCGCCGCTCACCGCCTTCCCTTTGGAAATTTGGAGCTCTGGAACTCCGGGTCCACTCTGGCTGAGGCACTCAGCATGAGACCCCAAGCTGGAGGACCCAGACAAGCGGAGAAAAACAGATCTGCTTAAACTGCCTCGCCATTCTCCAGGCAGAGACTTCCATTGCCCCGCCCACCTATCAACAAACTTTACCTCATTTCCTAAGGCCAGATATTGCAGTGTGCAGGGGAGTTTTGGGTCCCTGCTCCCTCTGGCCCTCTCCCCGGTTCCATTGTCTCCAGCCTGACACCCGGCACCGGTACCGCCGGTCACACAGGGAGGCTCTGGGCGCCCGCCCCTCAGAGACTCTGGTCCTTTTCCTGGCCGAGGTACCCTGTGGGAGGCCCAGAGCCACTCTCGCCGCACACTGCCTGCCCTTTGGAGCTTTGGAGCTCTGGAACTCCGGGCCCACCCTGACTGAGGCACTCAGTGCGAGACCCCAAACCGGGGGACCCAGACAAGTGGAGAAAAACAGATCTGGGTAAACTACCTTGCTACTCTCCAGGCAGAGACTTCCATTGCCCCACCCACCTATCAACAAACTTTACCTCAGTTCCTAAGGCAACAACGTGAAACAGGAGACAAAGCCCCACCCCTATGCTGCAATGAAAAACAAAAGGGAGAGGCTAGAATCAGAGATCACAGAAGTGACTCTAGTCTGATCTCTTATTTTGACTTATGATTTTATCATTGAAACTGTTGGTTTAGATCACATTTTGTGTTTACCTTCTGACTTGAACTGTTTCTTGATTTTATTGGCCTGTCTCTGTGTAACTATCAGTATTCTTTAGGGAATCTTTCTTACCTGTCTTTCTTCACTTCTTCCCGGCCCTGTGTCTCTCTCTCACCTGATAGTTGGTATGTATAACTGTTTTCCCTCTCGCACTTCTCTCTTTCTAACTCCCTATTGACCCCCCTTCCTCCATTATTTTCCTCTTTTATATGCCCCCTTTTTAAATCTAGGGACCAAGGCTGCATACTGCTGAATAGACAGACTGTAAAGCAGAGGGAAAAGTGAACAAAACCAGAAGACCCTCATAAGGAAGAACAGGTCATTGCAGAAGAGAAATAAAAGCAACCCCACCTTCCCTCAAAAACAGAATTGAAGAGGGGGAGGGAAAGGGGGAGAGGGAGAAAATCTACCGAAATGAAGAAAAACCAAAAGAAGACGCCTGGGAGAGCAGATTGAGAAAACTGACTTTGGAATGCAAACAATGAAAAGTCCCCAGAATGAAGGGTCTCAAAATGCAAATGTAGATATCAAAACAATAATGGAGAGATTAAAAAGAATTGAGGAGACACAAGAAGAAACTAGGAAGAAGCTGATATCTGAGATAACAGTAATAAAGAATACTGTGAATGAAATAAATACAAATTGATAAGCATGGAAAGCAGAATTACCCAAGCAGAAGAATCTCAGAGCTTGAGGACCAAAATATAGAAATAACCCAAACTCTTAAAAACACAGAAAATAAGCTCAAAAAGACAGAACAAAACCTTCAAGAGATGAGTGACTACCTCAAGAGGCCTAACCTAAGAATAATCGGACTCCCTGAGGCAGAAAGAGAAACAGAGACCACATTGGAACAAACTTTCCATGAGATCATTCAAGAAAACTTCCCTTATCTAATCAGCGATGCAAAAATTCAAACACAAGAGATTCAGAGAACCCCCACAAGACAACAAATGAGAAGACCAACTCCTAGACACATAATAATTCACCTAAATAAAGTAGGCACAAAAGAAAAAATCCTAAAGGCAGCAAGAGAAAAAGGGCAGATCACCTACCATGGAAGACCAATCAGAATAGCAGCAGATTTATCTGCAGAAACCCTGCAGGCTAGGAGAGCTTGGAGCTCTATCTTCAAAGTCCTAAAAGATAAACAATTTCAACCAAGAATAACCTACCCGGCCAAGCTAAGCTTCATCAGTGAGGGAGAATTAAAATCTTTCCCAGATATCCAATCCCTAAGAACTTATGCTGCCACCAAACCATCTCTACATGAAACACTTAAGAAAGTACTAAACACAGAAGAAAAGGAAAAAAGAACAACATTCTTCACAAGAGTACAGGGAAAAGAATAAAATATACACGAACCAACCCCAAAACCAAAAGAAAGACAAAAAAAAAGAAAAAGAAAAAAGAAAAAATCAAGTGGAAGAACAATAACTCAATAAGAACTCCATGATAGGGACGAACTCTCACATTTCAATAATTAGTCTGAACGTGAATGGACTAAACGCACCACTGAAAAGACATAGAATGACAAAATGGATAAAATATCACCAGGCAACAATATACTACCTTCAAGAGACCCATCTCACTAGAAAGGACATACATAGACTCAAAGTAAGAGGATGGGAAACAAATTTTCAGGCGAATGGAACACAAAAGAAAGGAGGAGTCGCGATCCTAATTTCAGACAAAATACCATTTAAGCTATCAAAAATTTAAAAAGATACAGAGGGCCACTACATAATGATAAAAGGTTCACTCCATCAACAAGAAATATCTATCCTAAACGTATATGCACCCAACATAGGTGCGCCAACATTCATAAAGCAACTTCTAGGAAAACTAAAGAAAGACATTGATTCTAACACCATAATAACTGGGGACTTTAATACACCACTCACAACCTTAGACAGATCATCAGGACAAAAAATCAGCAAGGAGATCCGGAACCTCAGTGAGACTCTGGACCAAATGGACTTAATTGATACCTATAGAACACTCCATCCAAAGACCACAGAATACACATTCTACTCATCACCACATGGAACATATTCTAAGATCGACCACATAATTGGACACAAATCAAGTATAAGCAAATTTAAAAGGACTGAAATTCTACCATGCACCTTCTCGGACCACAGTGGAATAAAAATAAACATTGACACCAACAAAATCCCTCCAAAACCCACAAAGACATGGACACTAAACAGCATGATGTTAATAACTCCTGGGTCAATGATGACATCAAAACAGAGATCAAAAGATACCTGGAAACAAATGAAAATGAAGAAACACTTTACCAAAATCTCTGGGATGCCTTAAAAGCTGTAATAAGAGGGGAATTTATATCCAGATCACCAAAATAAAAGCCCAAATCCAGGACATAGAAGACAAAAAGATAATTGAAAAAATCAATGAAACAAAAAGCTGGTTCTTTGAAAGAATAAACAAGATCGATGGTCCCCTAGCTAGACTGACCAAGAAAAAATGAGAAAAAAACCAAATAAGCACAATCAGAAACACAAAAGATGAAGTCACATCTGACCCTGAAGAAATACAAAAGATCATTAGAGACTACTACGTACACTTGTATGGAAATAAACTTGAAAACCTTAAGGAAATGGAGGACTTTCTGACATCACACAACCTACCTAAGTTGGAACAAGAAGAGATTGAGACCCTAAATAAACCAATAACAATCAAGGAAATCGACTACGTAATAAGAAAACTTCCTACAAAAAAAAGCCCTGGACCAGATGGCTTTCCAGCAGAATTTTACAAGACATTTAAGGAGGAGCTGATACCAATCCTACTGAAGGTATTCCAGGCGATTGAAAAAGATGGAATGCTCCCTAAATCATTTTACGAAGCCAACATCACATTGATACCGAAGCCAGGTAAAGATCCAGCAAAGAAAGAGAACTACAGGCCAATATCTTTGATGAACATAGATGCTAAAATTCTCAACAAGATCCTAGCAAACCGGATTCAGCAATACATCTCAAAAATCATCCATCATGACCAAGTAGGCTTCATTCCTGGGATGCAAGGCTGGTTCAACATTCGTAAAACCATAAATGTTATTAAATACATTAACAGATGTCAAAACAAAAACCACATGATTATATCATTAGATGCAGAAAAAGCTTTTGATAAAATCCAGCACCCCTTCTTGATAAAAACCCTTGAACATCTAGGCATACAGGGAACATACCTCAAAACAGTAAAGCCATCTACGAGAAACCCACAGCAAGCATACTCCTAAATGGACAAAAATTAGAACCATTTCCCCTGAAAACTGGAACAAGACAAGGATGCCCACTCTCACCCCTCCTGTTCAATATAGTATTGGAAGTCCTGGCTCAAGCAATCAGAGAAGAGAAGGCAATCAGGGGTATCCAAATAGGAAAAGAGGAAGTCAAGTTATCTCTCTTTGCAGACGACATGATTGTATACCTTGAAAACCCAAGAGAATCTGTCAAAAACCTCCTTACACTGATAAAGACCTTTGGCAAAGTCTCAGGATACAAAATAAATGTACAAAAGACAATCGCATTTCTCTACACCAATAATAAACAAACAGAAACCCAAATAAAAAACACAATTCCATTCACAATAGCCGCAAAAAAAAATGAAATACCTTGGCATCTTCCTAACCAGAGACGTGAAAGACCTTTACAAGGAAAACTACAAAACACTGCTCAAAGAAATCAAAGATGACACAAACAAGTGGAAAAATATCCCATGTTCATGGATCGGAAGAATCAACATTGTGAAGATGTCCATCTAACCTAAGGCAATCTACAAATTCAATGCAATACCCATCAAATTACCAGCAACATTCTTCTCAGACCTAGAAAAAACAATGCAGGAATTCATATGGAAACACAAACGTCCAAGAATAGCCAGAACAATCCTCAGCAAAAAAAACAAAGCAGGTGGTATCACACTGCCAGACTTTAAACTTTACTATAAAGCTATAATCATCAAAACAGCTTGGTATTGGTACAGGAACAGGAATATAGATCAATGGAATAGAATCGAGATTCCAGAAGCAAAACCTCAATTTCTCAACCAACTTATCTTTGACAAAGCCTCCACCACCTACCACTGGGGAGAGGAGAACCTATTCAGTAAATGGTGCTGGGTAACTGGCTGACCACATGCAGAAGATTGAAACAGGACCCCTATCTATCCCCATGCACAAAGATTAATTCCAAATGGATCAGAGACCTAAATGTAAAACCTCAAACCATAAGAACTTTAGAAAATGAAGGAAAAACCCTCATGGAAATCGGAACTGGCATCCAATTCCTGAACAAAACCCAAAACCCACAGCTCATAAGAGAGAAAATAGACAAGTGGGACCTTATTAAACTGACAAGCTTCTGCAAAGCCAAAGAAACCATTAAGAGAGCAGGGAGACAGCCTACAGACTTGGAAAAAGTATTTGCCAACTCCAGGTCTGACAAAGGCTTAACATCCTGGATCTACAAGGAACTCAAGCGTGATGAAAAGAAAAAAACAAACAACCCCATTATAAAATGGGCAAAAGATATGAACAGACACTTCACAAAGGAAAACATCCGAGCAGCCAACAAACACATGAAGAAATGTTCAACCTCACTAATCATCAGGGAGATGCAAATCAAAACCACACTGAGATACCACCTAACCCCAGTCAGAATGGCAATTATCAACAACTCAAAAAATAATAGCTGCTGGAGAGGGTGTGGTGAAAAGGGAACACTTCTACACTGTTGATGGGAGTGTAAACTAGTGCAACCTCTGTGGAAAGCAGTGTGGCGATTCTTAAAAGCTCTAAATACCAACCTCCCATATGACTCTGCAATCCCCCTACTGGGAATATATCCTGAAGAACACAAATCACTCTATAAAAAAGATACCTGCACATGCATGTTTATCGCAGCATTGTTCACAATAGCAAGAACCTGGAAACAGCCATGCTGTCCATCAAAAGAGGACTGGATTAAAAAAATGTGGTACATATACACGATGGAATACTACGCAGCCATAAAAAAGAACAAAATCATGAATTTCGCAGCAACCTGGATGGAACTAGAGTCTATAATACTGAGTGACCTCTCACAGAAACAAAGATCCGAGTATCACATGTTCTCACTCATATAATGGACCTTAAACATCCAATGCAATACTATACGAAAATGACTGACCGTACTGGGAAACTATGGTGGGGGGAGGGAGATGGGATTAACAGTAGCAAATACCTGTCTGGGTACAGGGAAACATCCTATATCAACAGGGTGCCTGAATGAAATGCAATTGTATACCTAACCCTTAACTGTACCCCACAACTTCACAATTAAAAAAAAAACAAAACCAAAAAAAAAAAACATGAAAGCGGTGACATCACTAGAGATCCTATGGACATTAAAGTAATAATAAAGAAATATTATAAACAATATATGCCCATAGATTTGATAAACTAAATGAAGTGAACCAAATCCTTGAAAGAATTGCCAACATTCAAACAAAAAAGACAGATAATCTGAATAATCCTAAATATGTATTGGCAAAATTAAATCAATAATTAATAACCTTTCAAAAAGAAACCACCAGAGAAATAGAACTAGCAGAATTTATATATACATAGGCGAGAGAGAGGAGAGATTTTAAGGCTTGGAATATTCAAAATCCACAAGGTGGGTTGTCAGACTGGAGACCCAGGGAAGAATTGTAGCTTAAGGCCAAAGACAGTCTGCTGAAAGAATTCCTTCTTACTCTAGGGAAAGTGAGTCCTTGTTCTATAAAGGCCTTCAACTGTTTGGATAAGTCTTAACCATATCATGAAAGATAATCTGCTTTTCTCAAAATTCACTCATTTAATGTTAATCTTATCCAAAAAAACTTCATTGAAGCATCCAGAATAAGGTTTGACCAAATGGCTAGCACCTTGGTTCAGTCAAGTTTGTGTATAAAATCACCCATCATAGGGTGAAGTTCATGCTTGCATCAGGACAGTTCCCACACCTGACACATTGACCAAATGAGAGTTCCTAGATCAATCCAGGTTTCACAAAAGTAATAAAATATGATATGTTATTTGTTTGGATTAAATCATGATATAATGAGTACATTAACATAATATTTTTAATGCAAATAATAGTAATATTGTCGTGGCAACTCTTTCGGATCGCTTTCCACTGTGGGAGCTTTTCTGTCCTCTCAATAAATCCTGCTTTCTCACTTAAAAAAAAAAAAAAAGTAATATTGTCTTCCAGCTACAGAGGATTGTCTTTAAATGTCCTGTGGTTTATTTTTTCTAAAAGATGCAGGGATTTGTAAAAAAATTTTTAATTTTAAATATGGGGCGTACAATTCAGGCATAGGTATACAAATGTTCAGTATGCAGGTACCCTTGCTGATGAGGTGTACCCCCATCTCCCGGGCAGTTTCCCACTACAATGCAGGAATTTTTTAAAAACAGTACTGGTATAAGAGAATACAACACGTCTCAGTTTAAATAATTTAGTAAAATAAAAATCTTTCGTATTGACTTGTATCACAAAAAAAAAAAAAAAAGAACAAGACAAGGATGCCAACTCTTATCATTTTTCTATTCAGCATTGGACTGGAAGTCCTCATCAGGAAATTAAGCAAGAAAATGAAATAAATAGCATCCATATTAAAAAGAAAGAAGTAAAACTATATCTATTTGTAAATGACATGAGCTCATATATATAAAAATTAAAGAATTTGCTAAAAACCTATTAAAATAAAGGGTTTAGCAAGATAGTAATGTAAAACTATGTCTAGCTGCAAATAACATGAGCTCTCTCTATAAAATATTAAATAAATTATGAGAAATCTATTAAAGAGTCCAACAAGAGCATAGGGTAAAGATGAACATACAAAAATCTGCTGTTTTTCTATCCACTAGCAATGAGTAATCCCAAATCAAAATTAAGAAAACGATTCCATTTACAATGACATAAAATAAAATATTTGGAACTAAATTTAATAAAAGAAATACAAAACTTGTACCCTGGAAACTACAAAATATTGCTAAAAAATTAAAGATTACAGTGGCTCATGCCTGTAATCCCAGTACTTCAGGAGGCAGAGGTGGGAGGATTGCCTGAGCCCAGGGGTTTGAAACTATCCTGAGCAACTTGGCAAGACCCCGTTTCTACAATAAATCAAAAGATTAGCCAGATATGGTGGCATGTGCCTGTAGTTCCAGTTACTTGGAAAGCTGAGGCGGAAGGATTGCCTGAGCCCAGCAGGTCAAGGCTGTGGTGGCCATTAGTGTGCCATTGCACTCCATCCTGGGCAACAGAGTGAGACTCCAACTCAAAAAAAAAATGTTGAAGGTCTAATAAATGGAAGACATTCCATGTTGATGAGTCAGAAGACACAATAGTATTAAGGTGGTAATACTCCCCAAATTGGTCTACATAGTCAATGCAAAACTCCAGCAGACTTTTTTTTTTTTTTTTGGTGGAAATTGAAAAGTTAATTTTAAAATTCCTGTAGAAAAGAAAGAGGCCTAAAATAGCTAAAATAATCTTGAAAAAAAAGAACCAATTTGGAGGACTCCTATTCTGGATTTTAAAACTTAGTACATAAAGTCATGACACATGGTACTGTGGTGATGGGCTAGATATATAGATCAGTAGAACATAATTGAGAGTCCAAAAATAATTTCTATATTCACGACCAATTGATTTTTGACGGGCACTGAGGCAATTCAAAGGGGGAAAATGTTGTTTTCAACAAATTGTCTGTGGATAACTAAATATCCACATGCAAAAGAATGAAGTTGTACTCTTCCTCATACCACATATGAAAATTAACTCAAAGTGGATCATAAACCTATATGTAAGAGCTAAAACTATTAAACTCTTAGAAGACAATGTAGAGATAAATTGTGGTCTTGAGTTGGCAAAGTCTTTTAAAAATATGACACCAAAGATATAAGTGACAAAAATTTAAAAAGATACATGTGACATAAAAAATAAAAATGCTTTCACTACAAAGAATGACATCAAGAAAGTAAAATGCAGAATGAAATAAAGTATTTTCAAATCTCATAAGTAGCATGTGTCCAGAATATACAAAGAACTCTTCCAACTGAACAATAAAAAGATAAATAATCCAATTTAAAAGTGGATAAAAGATCTAAATAGACTTATTTTTTCCAAAAAATATATACAAATGACCAAAAATAAAAAGATCCTCAACATCATTAGTCATTAGGGAAAAGAAAATCAAAACCACAATAAGATATTACTTCACAAACACTAGCATGAGTGTAATATTAAAAGACAAACAATAGTAAGTGTAGATGGGTACATGGACAAATTGGCAGCCTCATACATTGCTTGTGGGAATATAAAATGGTGTCATTGCTTTGGGAAACAGTTTGGCAGTTTCTGAAAGTGTTAAATGTAGAATGACCTTAGGACTCAGTAATTCCACTCCTAGATATATACACAACATATATAAAAACTACATCCACACAAAAAATTATACATGAACATTCATAGCAGCCTTTTTCCGTAATAGCTAAAAATGGAAACAACCTAAGTGTCCATTAACTGATGAATGACTAAACAAAATGTGGTATATCCATACAATTGAATATTATTTAGCAATACAAATAAATGAAGTATTGATATATACTATAACATGAATGAACCTTGAAAACATGCTTAGTGAGAGAAGTCAGTCACAAAACACCACAAATTATATGCTTCTGTTTAAATAAGATGTCCAAATTAGGCATATCTGTAGAGACAGAAAAGAGGTCAGCAGCTGCCTTAAGCTAGGTGACGGGGTGGGAGCAGGGAGGGAGAATGGAAAACGATGCTAATGAGTACAGAGTTTCTTTTTAGGATTATAAAAATACTCTAGAAGTATATTGGGGTGATCACATAGCTGTGACTATACTAAGAATCACTAATTACATTCAATAAAGTTATTAAAAATGTATCATTTATTCAAGACATTATAATAATAATACAATATCAGCTTATTGGCCAGTCACAGGGCTCATATCTGTAATCCCAGTGCTTTGAGAGGCCAAGCCTAGAAGATCGCTTGAGACAGGAGTTGAGATTACAGTGAGCAATGATTGTTTCACTGTACTCCAGCATGGGTGACAGCAAGACGTTGTTTATTAAAAAATATATATATATATTATATATCTATATATTCACATATATGACCTTATTGAAAAGAAATGTCTTTTAATTTGAGGTGTACTTAGTTTTCTGTTCATTTACTCATATGGCAAATGTTTATAAGTTACCAGAAAGTTCTTGGTACTAGGAATGCTCAGCTGAAAAATAATTTCTACAATGACTACTGTTTTGGCATATAGTATATATTCAACAAATACGCTTCGGATGGATGAATGGATGGCCATAGAATGGATCTAGTAGGTACAGGCAGGTAATAGTGTTCTGTTTATATTAATTTTCATAAAAATATAATCTTGTGTAAAAATTTGAGTTTTACCAAGACCAAGTAACTAAGGCCTAATTTCCTTTCCTTTACAAGGTGATGCATAAACTAGTAGTTTGAAAAAAAAAAAAAATTATCAGCTGATAAAATAAGCTAGGTGCTGTGGAAAGATTTGGGGGCTTATAAATCAGAAAAATAAGTGGGCTTAAATATTTTCTCTGGCATTTATTACCAATGTGACTTGAGATAAATTTAAGCCTTTGTTCACTCTTCAGTTAAATAGTAATACTATCTCCTTTACTTGGAAGAATTATTAATAATGTATATTCCGAAATCAGGTAATGTTCAGTTTAACTTAAATGAAGTTTTAAATTAAAATAATATAATAACTGCTTGTACAACTATTTATCCATAATGGTAAGCACTTAAAATATATATTTGATATGCCACATTAATCTTTGTGATAAATAATAAAAAAAACTTGAAACTCTGGTTCCACAGAATATAATTTAAGAAACACACAATTTGGATGTTAAACTAAACAATTGCTAAAATGTGGTCTTGCTTTTGAGGTTTCTCTTCATTTCTATCCTAATTTTTTTTGGTACTCTTGAATAATAAATATAATATTATTCATACTATTCCTTGTAAATTAATTGTGAGTGTGCAATCAGAAATTCTAAAACTCAACTCTGTAATCCAAAGGCTTTTTCTCACTGCACAATCTCTCCATGAATGCAACTATCATGTTTCATCCAAATCTTTTAAAAAATATTTCCCCAAAGTTAATGGAATTTATTTTATGACTTAGATGCCAGTTTAAAAATAATATATGTTTAAAAGTCTAGGGTAAGGAACCATACTTTTATTTTGGACTTCAAGATAAGGAAGTTTGTTGATCCCAGTACCCCCATGTTATGGACTGAATGTTTGTGATCCCTCCCCCAAAAAACTCATATGTTGAAGCCTTAATCCCCAGTATGATGGTATTTGGAGGTGGAGCCTTTGGGAGGTAATTAGGTTTAGATGAGATCATGAGTGTGGAGCCCCTGTGATGAGATTAGTGTCCTTAGAACAGGATGCTCTCTCTCCACTGTGTGAGGATGCAGCGAGAAGGCAGCCATCTATAAACCAGGAGGAGGGCCCTCACCAAGAATCCAATCATTCTAGCACTCTCATCTTGGACTTCCCAGATTCTAGAACTGTGAAAATTGAATGTTTGTTGCTTAATCCCTCCAGTCTATGGTGCTCTGTAAAAGCAGCCGAAACTGACTAAAACACTCATCTTTCTTCAGCCACCTGTACTTCAATACTAGAGGAACCAGAAAGTAAATATCAGCTTTATTCTCCAAATATAACTTTCTTCTCCTTTCAAAAAATAGGTAAGCAAGTTTATCTTTTGATCTCTTTTCTCTTCTTCACTTCAGAAAAGCACTGAGAAATTGTTTCTTAAGAAATGTAGTTTGCGTCAGAGCTACCCTAGTGGATGCTAAGTGGTGCCAAAACCCCACTCTGATCTCAATTATAGCCAATTAGAATAATATATATATTGCCCACAAGTCAGGTTTCTCAGGACTGTGTTCTCACATCTTCTATTTAGTCTCAACATGTCTATCACATATTTTCAATTAGAGGTCAGCATACATCCAATGATTCAGTAAGTACAATGTGCCAAGCATTGTTATAGGCATTGAAAATATAGCACAAAATCATAGCCTTGAAGGAAGATTAATACTCCTCCAAGAATAAGCATCTCAAGGATCTTATAATCTAGTGGATAGGACAGAAAATAAGCATATAAAACAGTAATTTTAGTTTGGGATAAGCATTATATAGTAAGTCATGACAGAAATATAGATATTATAATGTGCACTATTAGTTATAATGGAATGAGCAAGGAAAACCTTTCTAAACAGATGACAGTTGAGTTCTGCATGACAAAGAGGAGGTAGCCATGCAAGGAACTAGAGAACAGTGTTACAGGCAAAGGGATGGCCAAGGAGGACACCCTGGTGTGTTTGAAAAATATAGTGGAGGCCAGTGTGGTGAGTAAGCAAAGAAAAGAATGATGTGAAATGAAAAAGACAGACAAGGGCTGATTATAGAGGGCTTTATAGACAATAGGCTACAGAATAAACAGGGAAGAGATGGGATCTGATTTCTACATCCCTCTTTAGTAACAAGGAAATGTCTCTGGAAGCTCTAGAGTAGATTTTTCCATTTATTGACCAGAAATGTGTCACATGCACATTTCAATTTTTAAGCCAATCACTGACAACAGAAATTTAACTATCATTATGGGCTCATGACTCATCAAGTGTCACTTGGATGACCAATCATGCCTGAAGACCATGGTAATTGCACAAAATCAGGGTTCTAATGGCAAAGAAGGGAGACATGACTGTTGGGCAGAATCCTGATGGAAAGTACCAGAAAAAAAAAAAAAATCAATGTTTGCTATCCAAGTGGAGGTGCCGGGTAGATGATTACACAAGTCTAGAATTCAAGAAAAGTGTCTCTGATGAATGGGAAATAAAGCCTTTTGCATATAGCTGATGCTTACGGTCATGGACTAAGTAAGATCACTTGGAAATTCTGGAGATAAATTTAGGAGTCAGTCCACTGTTCTGCTGTGGCATATCCCGATATTTTGAGATCAGATAAAGGAAAAGAAATAAAAGATGGCCCAGATCTAGGTAAAAAAAGTATTCCTCTTAAAAGCCAAGAGAGGAAAGTTGTCCAAGAAAAGATTGGACAGCTGGGTTAGATGTTATTGAGAGTAAGGTAAGTTCAATGGAGACAGAAGCAGCACAATAGGATCTAGCTAGAATGAGTTTGTGATGATCCTGACAGAACAGTTTCAGTGAATGGTAAAGCAGAAGCTCGATAGAGCATCCAGGAAAGTGAATGAAAGCTGGAGAAGTATTTTGAGAAGGATTGCTATGAAAGAAAACAGACAAATATGGTTGAGGGCATTATGATGGTCATGAGAGGTGTTTTGGTTTTTATAATTTGGCAGATTATAGAACTTCTTTGCATGTTTTCTGGAATGATCCAATGCAGAGAAATCTACCAATGCTATAAAACAGAGGGGCTTTAACTATGAGAACAATCCTTGGAAAGATGAGAATGAGTGGGATCTGAGCATGACTGGAGCTATTCACATCTCATAAGAGCAGACACATTTATTCCATCTCAAAAAAGAGGGGCGGCAGAGAGAATATGGCACAGAGACAGAGTTGTATAGACTTCATAAGATGAAGTCTGTCTGCCTGATCGTTTAGGTTTTTTCAGTGAAGTATGAGTCCAAGGCCATTGGGATAATAATGGGGAGAGAGAGAGCGTGGGAGGTTTGGGGCAAGAGGAAAATATGAAATAATCATTTCAAAGGCTCAAAAGGAACTTTATTAGGGAAGCTAGTAGGACTCTTTGGCAGTACTGAGGGCATATTTGAGGCTTGGGATCACAGATTTAAAGTGCAGCCAGGCAAACTGTTGTGATATAAACTCCAGGAAATACAGGCATCGAGAAGATGGTTATCTGGGCTCAGGAAGAGTTGGAGGCTGGCCAGGTAAGTACAAGGAGAGTAAAGACAGAGAATTCAGCATGCTTTCAATTACATAATTATAGAAATGGGT
Organism: Cephalopachus bancanus; assembly: GCA_027257055.1. NCBI lineage: Eukaryota > Metazoa > Chordata > Mammalia > Primates > Tarsiidae > Cephalopachus > Cephalopachus bancanus. The sequence continues at coordinate 5,400,411 of JAPVLO010000009.1, read as the reverse complement.
CATGAATTGTAAGCTAGGAAAAAAGAAAAGCGAAGTTAGAAAAGTAGCGATAATCGTGAAAGAGTAACAGCATCAATGGGCTGAAGGTTTCAATAAAAATAAGGAATAATTGCAATGGAGGCAAGGAAGCTGAAAGGATAGGTGGTCGTGACCATTAGAACAATGTCCCACTTTTAAGCGTTATAGTTGCTCATACATTATTACTTTGCATTTACTATGGCCTTTTCAAAAATATCAAAGTAACTGCTAAGCCCAGCTCACTAATATAGAGTACAATTACTTGTGGCTAAGGAATAGCCGTGTGATTAGGAAATTAGTAATGTGCCAATTCAGCAACGACGTGGTAAAATGGGCCTTAAAACATTACATCTGAACAATAGGGCAGCATCGCTGCATAAGGAAAAGGACTTTGAGTCAGAGCAGCCTGATTAAACCCTGCAGCGCCAGATGTGTTGGGATTGTTTCATAGCCTCTCTACATCCTTGGTTATCCTTTGGAACTATGACATGACTACCTCCTCACAGGCTTGCTGTGTACATTAAGGAGGAAAATATATGTAAATTGCCTGTAAATAATAGGTGCTCAGCAAATATTAATCACTGAAAACAAGGAGCCATGTCCCTACTGCTAAACCACAGTTATGGAGTCACTTTGGGTAGTTGTAGTGTAGGTGTTAAGGAACATATCACCCAGAAAAGCAAAGAAAGAATTCTCCTTATTGAGCTATCATGGGTGATGCTGAAACCTGGGTTGGCTATTTGCATTATAGCGAATCATTTTGATGATAGGATTGATGGTCTGATTGTTGGTATGACATTTTGGAGGTCAGGAATAAAATTCCAATACCTGGATGAATTATTTTAAAATAAGTGTTGAATCCAAAACTGAGGGAGATGGTACTGTTCAGAATGGCATGAGGTGGAAGACCTATCTATCCCTTGCTCAGCAAGAACAGGCCAGTGTTCATAGACAGCAAACAGCCATTAAAGTTTGAGTTTCTAAATGGGCTCTGAAACCATCCTCATCTTTACCTCCCTCTCATCTCCTTGTAACCTCTCCTAGCCCTCTCCAGTTACTCTGACCTCTCAACTGCTCCTAATTTGTCATTTGATTATTCTATCTTCCCTGATTTATCTTGGTTTATAGCATTTAATCACCTTTTAAAAGGCCTTTTCTTTCCTGCTAGTGGACTTCCAGTACCTAACCTAGTCCCAGAACCCTTTTGTCACTTGTGATTTTCTCAAAGCCCCTCAGAGGGGCAACTGGATAGAGAAGGTGATGCCTGCACCCTTGTGTGCTAACCCAGAGTCTCCGGTTTTTCAATACTTCCTAGTTTTATTTTGGGAGAAAAGAAGTAGCCTGAAAATATGGAGAGAGGAAGCATCAACCTTGTTTAAGAGAGAGGTCACCACTAATTGAACAAGTAGGCAAAACAAAATTCCAATAGTCCCATGCTGCAAATGTTTTCAAATATAACATGCTGGGAGACCTTAGAAAATCCCTAAAAGGTAGGTAAGGATCTATTGGAACTCAGAACATTTAAATGCAAACCAGCTTTTTCCCAACAATTTTATTTACAGAGTATATGCATTTTAGTCTTTAAACTTTATAATTCAAACAATACAAAACTTCTCTATGACATGGATCTATTAAATACAAAACATGGTTGATATACTTTATCTAAGACCCATTAACTAAGAAAATGCATAATTAAAATTGCATACTTTTAAAATGTATTCTGGAATGATGATAATTTGGATTTTCTTCTAGTAACTTCTCATATATTTATAGAGTTATTTCTGAAATGGTTGAATAGGTTTTTGAGACATTTATATCTAATAGATTATTTGACTATTTCATATTGTGTTATCTCCATGAATAAATATTTCTCTTATAAAATTCCTACAATCTAGCACAAACCACTTTTGGAAGTAGTTATAGTACAAGTAAAAAAGTAAATAAATAAAATGTATAGTTAATTCTGTAACCGGGGGACTGTGTCCATTTTATTCACTCTTTTCTCTCTCGCATGTTACATAGTTTTTAGCACTCACCAATTGAATGAATGAATGACTATATCAACTAGTTAATTTATCATCTCCTGAATTGTCAATATTTATGTATAACAACTATTATTATATAATGAATTTATTTCAGTCTTTTTTATTTTAAAAAATGGCTTTATTAAAGGCTATGAGTATAAAACATAATCAAGTTACAAGTTGTCAGTAAGAATTCAGTATTTTTGAAAACATGTAACAAAGAAAGGGAGGCACAAAGAAATGGGAGTGGCTCCTGACACCCACGTGGCGGGTACAGCTGGGCCCAGTGACAGACCCACTACTCCCAATGTGGGCAGTGTTCCAAACCCAGAGGGCCCTGGAGGGGTCCCCAAGGAAACACAGCCTGGTTTCTAATTTCTTGGGGGAGCTTGTAAAAAATGCAGTCACTGAAAACAAGACACTGAATCTTCTAGCTGAATCCCAGATGCAGGGGGGGGGGATCCAAAATCAAACACAGTCTTCTTCTCCTGAAAAGTAGATATCTTCTAAAAATATATACATATAAACTCCTGGTTTTCGAAACTCCATCCTGATACATGAGAGAAAAAACATGTGGCAAATGAAGAGCTTGTTTCCCTTAGCCTGCCACAGATTCCCAGACAGAAGGGAAAAGAAACCATCTTGGCATAGACTCTACCTGGGTTTTAGAGGATGATCCGCAGATCAGACGGGATAAGCCCTCCAGGTCTTTACTTCTTCCAAAAGCAGAGCAAAGCAACACAACTTTAGGAATCCCTCCAGGATTTCCCAGTTTTTGACTATACATTTAATTTCAGGAGGCTATACCATTAAAAAAACAACCATTATGAGAGTTAGTCAAACACAGCTGAGTGCTGGGCCCCAGATGGTACTAAGTGAAGCAGAGGCTTTCAATAATCCCTACACCCCTCAGCTCCAAGAAGAACTTGAAGGAATGCTTTATTTCTCATATTAACTTTATGAGAAAGTAGGAAAGAAATCAGAATTTCTCCCAAGAGGACAGAGAGATCACCTTGACCCATTGTCCTAGGACGTAGACTTTTCTTCCCTGCTATACCAATGCTAAGGAATACACATTCACATACATATGCTCACTACCATGGGTTCTAAAACAGCTCACCGCCCTAAGGCAGAAAATGGAGGCAGGTTCTAATCAGTTCTGAGCCCCCTGTGTGGACAGTGTTGTTGGCCCCAAAGGAGTGGTCTTTTAAAGTCTTGAACCTAGGTAAACTGTCCTTAGTTAACTAAAATGGTTCATCGTGTCTCTTAGTTCGGTTAAAAAAAAAGAAAGAAAGAAAGAAAGAAAACCAGCCAATTTTATAGCAACTGTCAAATAATTTTAAAAATTAGTAAAAGTAGAGATTTTAATTATTTAAGGATTTTTTCTTTTTCTTTTATTTTTTTCCTTTCTCATCTGCTGTATTACCATGTTACTATTATTATAACCAGATGACTATTTATTTTTAAAGATAGAGAATGTCGTTTTTGAAAATATAAAAATTTTTTTCATTGTAAAAATAATGCATATTTATTGGAAGAAATTTGAAAATATAGGCAAGGCAAACCCTATAAAAATCACCCAAAACTCCAATATTGGAAGTACCTCTGAAAAATACCTCTGCTTATTTTCTCTTCTATATGTACGTGCATGCTCACTTCTACAATTATGGGATCATGCTATATATACCATTTAAACATTCTTTTTTCACTTCATAATAGGTTGTTCGATATTTCACTAAAAAACTGCACTTCAATTCATGCCATTTCAATACTTTAGAAATTTCACTTCCACATTTACAAAAAAGTACATATAAATATATATACACTATATATATGTGTGTGTGCGTGTATATATGTATGTATATCAGTGATGATGACCAATGTGACCCCTTTCCAAAGTGTCAGTTGTTCATGTAGAAAGGAAATGAGGGTAGCCAGTGAATTGCCTGATAGGGAAAATCCAGCGTTCATTTCCCACTTACTGTGGTGGATCTGGACTCTGGAAATGCCAATGCTTCCTGCTCTCGCTGGCTGTTGAATCTAGTTTCCCCAGCCTTCTCCTGTTATGCTCAGACTGGAGATCTGGCACACAGCACCATAGTAACAACGCAGTCAGCCAGATTTCCTTAGCTACACACTAGTGACAGGACAGGACGCTGCTGCCCTGAAGTGCCTGCCACTGACTCAGTGAGGGGGCCTGGAACACACAACAGGAGGTGGGGATGATTTCTGCCTCACACAGAGGGGCAGGACCCTTAAAAGGAAGTCAGTCCATAGGCTTACTGAGCTCATGCCCTGGCAGGGATTGAAGAAGCTTTTAGGGGTGTTATAGAATTTCATCTGCTCGGTATCCCAGTTTAATAGTACAAAAAGTTTATCTTTGAAAACATTTTACCTAATTTTATCTATAATATATGCTGCATGCCTTGTTTTCTCATTTCATTTTACAGATATATATCAGGCACTGTGCTAAGTGTTGGGGAATCTAAGGGGGCGTGGGATTTGCCGTAGTGGGAATATGCCAGGGGAGGAGGGGCACACCTCACCAACAAGAGTACTTGTATAACGAGCATCTGTATACCTAACCCTGAAATGTACCCCAGATATTTTTTAAAGACAAAGAAAAATAAATAGATAGATAGATAAATAGCTTCTAAAAAAATAAATAAATAAAACTGAAAAATTTTTAAAAATTCCATAATCTCTCTCAAAAACTGAGTTGCACAGTGCTATAGTCACATGTGGCTATTTTAATTAATGAATTAATTTTGATTTGGGGGTCTCACTCTGCCCCCCCAGACTGGAAGACAGTGGCATGATCACTGCAACATCAATCTCCTGGACTCAGGCAATACTTTCACCTCAACCTCCCAAGTAGCTGGGACTACAGGCATGTGACACCACACCTGGCTAATTTTTTGATTTTTTTTTTGAGAAACAAGGTCTCACTCTGTTGACTAGGGTAAACTCAAACTCTTGGGCTCAAGCAATCCACCCACCTCCCAAAGTGCTGGGAATAGAGGCATGAGCCAACGTGCCCAATCTAAATTAAATTTTTAATTACTTAAAGTTAAATAAAATGAAAATTTAATTTTCTCAGTCACACCAGCCACATTCCAAGTGCTCAATGGCCACGTGTAGTGATTGCTTACCATACTGGACACCACAGACGTAGAATATTTCTATCACTGCATGAAGTTCCATTGGATAGGGCTGATGGAGACACCAAGAAAATATCAAGCCTGTTAGTAAATTGTGTTTCTGAATCTATAAAATTGAACCTAGCCTTAAAAACATTTTGACGACTCTCCCTCATGGTGGCTTTGTAATTATACAAACTATTCTGTAAGGAAGCTTAAGGAGATGAGCTTTAGGAAGAGAGTGATGATTCACATATGCAGATTGTTTAAATAGGGCTCCAAAGGTTTCCAAATAATTCTACACCACTTAAGGAAGCATTTTCGAGCAATCACCCCCAATATAGGCATTTGCATTTATAAAATAATTACTATGCGCTGCTCTCAGATAGTATTTCAAAGTGCAGTATGTACTTAGGGCTCATTACTGATAGTTGATATAAATCCACATTTCACATAATCTTCTTGATAATTTTGAATCCCAAGGGCTAACTACTTGTTATATCTAATTAAATCATCATTGTTTTGATTTCACAATGTAACTGAAAAAGAGCTTTTTTCCAGGACTAGAAGTGTCTGCTTCACAATTTTCTTACTCCTTTTGCGTTTGCATATTATTCTCCAGTCACCATTTATTTGCAGGCCTGTTTTTAAACCACTTGTTCATTTTGTGAGAATACGCTTAGATAATGCTAGATAATGTAATTTGTAAGTCCAATTGCATGGGTGTACATCCGGAACAATCCTTAACAATAGATCATCCTCAAAGAACCAGGGTGTTTGCTGCAGTCAGCCATGACCTCCCTCTCTTCCTTCCAACTGTCTCATGCTTAACTGTCCCAGTATGGCCCAAGTGAGGGTTTCATTGTCAACACACATAATAAATATTAGAAGCTATGATTTTTTTAATTAAAAAAATATAGATAGTTTGAGGTCACTTATTTAAACTATGGTGCAATGTCTACAATCCTCTCATGTCATTTATAGATGGTATTCTCATCTTAACTAACTACATCTACAAAACCCTATTTCCGAATGAGGTCACATTCTCAGGTACTGAGGGTTAGGACTTCCACATTTGTTTTTGTGGGGGACACAATTCAACCCATACCAGATGGTCTATATAAAATACCTTCCACCATACCTGGAACGTGGTGGGTTTTCAATGTGAGTTTCCTTTGCCCTCCACTAGGTTGAATCTCTTATGAATTACTTTGCCTCATTTTTCTTTGCGGTCTCAATACCTTGCACACATAGAGTAGATGTTTACTGACTTTTCTTTAACAAATGATAAATCAAAAGCTTGGAGAGATGGTGGGGGTCAAGATGGTATAGAGTGGTGGAATTATCCTCTGCCCAGCAAGAGCAGACCAGTGTTCATAGACGGCATATGGTCGTTAGAGTTAGAGTTTCTAAAAGTGTTCTGAAACCATCTTTGTCTTTACCTCCCTCTCAGCATCCTCTGACCTTTCTGCCATCTCCAGTCACTCTGGCCTCTCACCTGCCCTCGTTTGACATTTGATTGTTCTATATTCCCATATTCATCTTGGTTTACAACATCTGATCTCCCTTTTAAAAAGACTTCTATTTCCTGTTGGTGGACTGTCAGTACCCAACCTAGCCCCAGAACCCTTTTTCCACTTATTTTCTCAAAGCCTCTTAGAGACGGCAACTGGGTAGAGAAGGGTGATACTTGTCACCCTTGAGTGCTAACCCAGAGTCTCTGGTTTTTCAGTACTCCCTCGCTTTGCTTATTATGGGAGAAAAAAGTAGCCTGAAAACATGCATCAGGGAAACATCTTTTTCAGAGAAGGAGATCACCATAGTCCTCTGAGTATTTATACTATAAAATACTGTAAACCGTAATACAGACTGACATGAGTGAAAAAGTGAGAATCAAAGAATAGTTTATATTCAATTCTACCACTTTCATTATTTTCATTTGGAACCTAAAGTTAGGTTAAACAAGTAGAGTGGAAAATCTCTTATAATGAATAAATAAGTGTAGCTTGTAATCAACAGAACTAACAATCCACCTTAGCATTGCTGGATTTCTACTTCTGTGACTCTGGCTATATCTACAAATAAATGGAGAACACTTGCACATGATTATAACAAGTTGGTAACGTTTCCCATTATAAACTTCAAATATCACACTTGCTTCATACATTTCTAACAATGGAACTAATTAAATTCTTAATTTGTGAAACTTCAAGTGAAAAGAATTATTTAGTTGCTCATTTTCATTTAAAAGTAATATGACAACAAATAGAAAATTAAGTTAGAAAAGAATGCCCTATGAATTTATATATACAGAAGATCAACTAACTAGAATCCCAAGTTATAACTGTTTTCTTCTGTATTGTATTGCTATGAACTGGATGAAATAATTTTTTAACTCTTTAAGAACCCTTTCAAAAGTGCTTGTGCCTTCCTTTTTCCATGGAACCAGGTCTCGCATAAGCTAAGTTATTGTTCTAGTTTAGTCATCAATTTGCAGGGAAAAGCAAACCTTAGCAAGTCACTTGGGCCTTTCCTGGCCTCCTTGTCTAATAAAAGAATTAGAATATATTGTTTTTTTAGGTGCCTTCCAGCTCTTCATTCAGGGATTCTATGAATAGAGAGTAATTTTAAACTACATTATTCATCTTTTTACAGAAAGTTAATTTTTAAGCTATATGAAGCTTACATGTTTTTAATTGGCCAGGAAATGAAGTATGTGTTCAGAAATAGAAGAAAATCCAATCCACAAATCTCCCTCTACAAATAATAATTATAACAGAGAAGCATACTGGTCATGTACCTCTGATAAGATTTCCTCATGGTGCCTTTATAAATCACACACTGATTGCTTAACTAAATGAGGTCCTTCAAGTTATGCTGTGATTTTTCAGCATTATGAGAGCAAAGGGCCTATTCGGTGAATTTCCATGGTTGATTCTGCACAAGTCATTCTGCATATGCAGCAAGCTGAATCTATTTAAAGACCCAAATCCATTCACCAAAGTCACCTTCACAAATTTTAGCAAATGTGTAAGTTAAGCAATGCTTACAGTCTACTAGATTGATTATAATTAAAAGAAACACCTCAAAATTGCACTTAATTTTGAACTAAATGTGAATTTACAAGGCAAAGGATGAGCCTGCATACACCCTTTCCATGCTGATTGCATCAGGTGTCTGAGACAAAGCAGCAAAGAGGGTCATTAGCTCCTAAAAGAGCAATTAGGTAAAAGTGCTGTAATTTACCAAATGTATAATGGATGAGGTTTTCTGGAAGGGTTTCAGTTTGTGTAAAGCAGGTCAACATAATAACAGATGTTTCTTAAAGGGACACTAACATAATTCAAAAGTCTGTCTACATCTAAAGTTCCCTTCCTATAGGATATTATATTGGGAAATTTAAATGTTTTAATTTGCTTTAAAAATACATGCCTGCATAATGACCATTTGAATACCTAACCCTGAATTGTATTCCACATCTTTAAAATTAAAAATTTTTAAAAGCAAAACAAACAAAAATACATTTTTTTTAAGTGCTGATGAAAATATAAGACTACATAATTTAAAAATTCCATGACCTAAATTTCTTGTGTCTTCCTTTTTTCTGGAGGGCAGCCTTTCAGTGCAATAGTGCTAACATATTGAAGTCCTCATACACGAGAAAGCACTCCCCTTGTCTGATGAACATGACGGATACTCCAGTTACCTATAACCCCATCAAGCCAGAAAAGAATCGGAAAAGGGGAGAAAGAAAGAATAAGAAATTGGTATTTGTTAAGCTGAACACTCTGCAAAGTACTTAACATAAATCGTATCACGTGGCCACAAGAAGCACCCTGAGACAGATGGAAGTACTCTTTTGACAGATGCCTTTAAGGGGTTGATCTATGCACTTTACACTTAGATAAATAACTTTTTATCAAGGCATAAAATAATTAATATGCTACTCTCGTAATACGTGACAGAGACTGTCTTTTTTGGCCCCAAGCTCATGTTTTTCCCCCATTTCACTGCACTCCCTCCCAGACCAAAAGACTGGGGAGTTGGTGAGAGACACTGTGGGGATTGAAAAAGAGATGGAGGATGAGACAGGTAGTGACTTACTTTTACTCTAGCATTAAGAGGCCATGGAGCTGGAGGCTAAGGAGAATGCAGAAATCCTTACCTGTGATACTTAAATGAGTCTAGTGCAGCTTTACTTTAACCTAGCTCTTACTGAATAGCTGTGGCTGAATACAACTTTGGAAGCCAAGCCCTGTTTGAGTCATTTAAATATGCTTTGTTTTTATGTCTGCATAATTTTCAATTAGTAATGTTCTTAGCACTGTTTCTCTGACCCTCCATTTCTGTCAGTAGTTTAGAAATGCTGCCGGGAATGGTGGCTCAAGCCTGTAATCCCAGCACTTTGGGAGGCCGAGGCGAGTGGATTGCCTGAGCCTGCGGGTTTGAGACCAGACCTTGTCTCTACAACAAATCAAAAAATTAGCTGGGCGTGGTAGTGCACACCTGTAATTCTGTCTACTTGGAAGGCTGAGGCAGAAGGATCTCCGTAGCCCAGCAGTTTGTTGCTGGAGTGGCCATGAGCGTGTCACTACACTCCAGTCTGGGCAATGGAGTGAGACTCCAACTCGAAAAAAAAAAAAGAAAGAAAGAAAAGGAAAGAAATGCACCAGAAAACTTCTCTACCAAGGAACAGTGTTGTTGTTGTTTTCACCCCATAAACAAGTCCATTTTAAAGCCATTGACACACGCAATTAATTTGTCTTAGTTTGGTCCATTTTCACCTAGAGAGAGTTCAACTTATAACAAGGCACTCTGCAATTTGGCAAATCAAACAAAATCAATGGCAACAGATATTTATTGGGCACTGATATCCTTGCTGCAGCTTGACCAAATTCTCCTGGCTATGCGAAGGTGGTAGAGTGTGTCAGGACACTGAATGGTATATGAAGGATCTACTAAGAACAATAATGCCTTGAAAGGACCTTTTGTCATGCCAGAACATAAATAGTTACAGGAAAGGCTCAGCCAGGAAAACCAGCATGGGGTCAGCCAGGCAGGAAAGGGTTGTCTGATAAGACCTACAGCAAGTAAGAGGCAGCATGAGGTCTAGGCAGTGGGTCAGGATAACAGCACCAACAAAAGAGAGGTGTCCTCTTACCCTACACACAGATGCAGTGAAGGTGTGCTGGGATCTCAGCAGTAAATTCAGCAGTTAAGTCTGACATTCTTCTGCCAGCAGGAAGAAGAAAAAAGAACAAAGTTTTGGAAAATGACCCAGCTGTGGCTCTGTACCCCCCTCCAATTGCCATTCACCCAAATATGCCATCAAAAGTAGGTGTGAGCCAGGTGTGGTGGCTCATGCCTATAATCCCAGCACTCTGGGAGGCTGAGGCAGGAGGATTGCTTGAGCCCACGAGTTCAAGATTAGCCAGGGGAACAGAGTGAGAACCCTCATCTCTACAAAACATCAAAAAAATTAGCTGGGCATGGTGGCACGCACATGTAGTCCCAGCTACTCTGGAGGCTGAGGTGGAATAATTGCCTGAGCCCAGGAGGTTGAGGTTGTGCTGGCCATAATTGTGCCACTGCACTCCAGCCTGGGCAATAGAGTGACACTCTGATTCAAAAACAACAACAACAAAACAAACATAAAACAAAAACAGTAAGTGTGACCAGCAAGTCTGAGTCTAGCCTGCATAGATACCCAAGGGAGCACCAAGTAGTAAGCAGCAGACTCCAGGCAGGGAGGACTCTTGTAGTCAGACGAACAGCAGCGTCCTAAAACAGTGGATCGATTATTCTGTTTAAAGACTGTGGACAAAGCCACAAGGCTGAGCAAAGCCATAGAGCTAAGCAAAAAAGATAAGGAGTGTGGCAGGGCCCGGGTAGCCAATGAAACTGAGATGTAATTATATTAGTCTGCTTGGGCTGCCATAACAGAATACCAGACTGAGTGACTTAACAGAAATTCATTTCCTCACAGTTCTAGAGGCTAGAAGGCCAAAGAAGGGTGCCAGCAGAACTGGCTTCTTGTGAGGCCTCTTTTCCTGTCTTGCAGCAGATGGTGCCTTCTCACTGTGTCCTCTCCAGTCCTTTCCGCTGTGCGTGTACATTCCTGGTGTTTCCTCTTCTTATACAGCAGCAGGCCTGCGGGACTGGGACCCTGATCTTATTACCTCAGTTAACCTTAATTATTTCTTTAAAGGCCCTGTCTCCAAACAATTGCATTGGGAGTTAGAGCATCAACAAAAGGAATTCCCGAGGAGGGCCACGATTCAGTCCATAACAGCAAGGAAGGACTTCAGGGAACAGACATGCTCAACAAAGTCCAAGACATGAACACCATCATACATTAGGGGCCAGTACCGCAATACAGCCTAGAGATTGTTCCCAGATGTCTGGCTCTCTCGTTTAGGTCTACAAGACTAATTCCACACTTCACCTGCTAAGGTGGGAGAAGAAGGACTGGTTAAAAAGACTCTTCACTTTCGCCCTGTCCTCATTTGATCGGTATAGGCTTGACTGACCTTAAGGGGAAAGGCTTTTGTGAGTACAAAGGAGGGGGGTTAAGGAATCTAGAGGTGGGCAGAAGGCAAATAGCTTCTGCCCAATTTCATGCTCCTAGTAGGTGTGGCTCAGCATGGGTGACAGCCTGCAGGCAAATCCCGACCAGGACTGGGAAACCCACTGAGTCGCTGGGGCCTGGGACTGCTCAGGGGCCTCAGCAGGTGTGGAAGGGGTCATGCCAGGTCAGTGGCCCTGGCACCTGAAACTGAGATCACCTTTCATGGTGACCCTACAAAGCCTGGGGTCATAGAACCAAATGAGAGAGGAACATTGGAGATCCCCACTCACCTGCTGGGTGGTGACCCTTGACGAACATGCTAAACCAGATCATCCTGTGTTCCTCATTCCAGCCCTTTCTTGGGGCTTGCTGAGCACTGGTTAGTACATTTCTCTACCTGATAGTTGTTTACAGAGCCCTGGAAGCTATTTCAAAATTATTTTAGTTTATTTTATATATACATTTTTTAATCCATACCAAAGCTTTTTTGGTAAGCAATAAACATGTTTTAAAATTAAACATAGCCGGATGTAGTGGCTCATGCCTATAATCCCAGCACTTTGGAAGGTGGAGGTGAGAGGATTGCCTGAGTCCAGGGGTTCAAGACCAGCCTGGGCAACTTGATGAGACCTCATCTCCACAATAATTAAAAAAAAATTAGCTGAGCATGGTGGCACATGCCTGCAGTTCCAGCTATTTGGAAGGCTGAAACAGAAGGATTACCTAAGCACAGCAGGTTGGGCTATGGTGGCCATGAGCATGCCAATGCACCCCATCCTGGGTGGTATAGTAAGACTCCAAAAAATATTTTTTTAAATAAAATTAAATGTTTTCTGAGTGCCAACAGAACTACAGAAGTGTGCACAGTTCATTTACCTTTGGTGTGTTCTCAATGAAAAGAAAGATCTTGACCTACACCCTTCCATACATTCCCAGTCAATAACAGTTGACCGAATAATCCTTTTCTCTGCCCATTATGCCCCTCCTCTCCACACAGAATAGGCTCTTTGGAGATTTTTTAAATTAACTTTTTTGATCTAAAAATCAACCTCCCATAAGACCCTGCAATCCCCCTACTGGGAATATACCTGAAGAAACTCAAATCACTCTATTAAAAAGATACCATCATCTCTACAGCAAATCAAAAAATCAGCCGGGTGTGGTAGCGTGTGCCTGTAATTCCGGCTACTTGGAAGGCTGAGGTGGAAGGATCGCCAGAGCCCAGCAGGTCGAGGCTGCGGTGGCCAGAAGCGGCCACTGCACTCCAGTCTGGGTGACAGAGTGAGACTCCAACTTAAAAAAAAAAAAAAAAGATACCTGCACATGCATGCTTATTGCAGCATTATTTACAATAGCAAAAACATGGAGCCAACTGTGTTGCCCATTGAAAGAGAACTGGATAAAAAAATGTGGTACATATACATGATAGAATATTCCAAAGCCATAAGGAAGGACAAAATTATGAAACTTGCAGCAACTTGGATGGACTTATAGGCTATAATACTGAGTGATCTATTACAGAAACAAAGAACTGAGTATTAGATGCTCTTACTTATAAGTGAACCTTGAACAACTATCATAATACTATAAGAAAGGGATTGGCAGTAGTGGGAAACTGCCAGGGATGGGAGTGGGATTGACAGTAGTGGGAAACTGTCACAGGAGGGGGGAGCACACCTCATCAACAAGGGTAACTGTATAATGAACATTAGTATACCTAACCCTCAATTGTATTCCACATATTTAAGATTTTTTTTAATCTTTTTTTTTTTTAACCAGCATGACAACTAAAAAATTTCTGAATAGTGGGTTTTGGGCTTTACCAAAGCAAACCTATTTCCAAAACTCTCCATGTTCTTATTTACTATACAGCCCCAAAGACTCCCTGGATTTGGAAAGAAACCCAGGCTGGCCTGTATAGTAGTTTCCCAGGGAACCTTCCTGTTTCCTGGGAAATCTCTATGGGAACTGCCCAGTTCTATTACAGAGTCCCTTAGAGTGCTGAAGAAGTATTCCAAATCCCTCCTTGGGTTGGGAGAAGATGTTGAAACCATAGGTATGAGAAGATTCTGGGGGGAAGGCCACAATTCAGTCTATAACAGAAAGAAGGAAGGACTTTAGGGTTCAGATATGTTCAACCCCAAGGGCTCACCTTCACCCCTTCAACCCACCACTAGCCTTCACCACACACACACACACACACACACACACACACACACACACACACACACACCACACACATTTTGTGTTCAAATATGAGGCCAAGATGACTTTGCCACTTATGTCTAATCCAATAGAATCACAGAAAAGAATGTAAGAAAACAACTTAAGAAATGACGCAATGTGTCAAGATGACCTGACCATAATGATACAAACTGGCAAAGTATTAAAGACAGATGAGTATCTCCAAAATGATGGTAGAACCTTGCTCTTCTGAGGATTGAATGGTAGCTAAGGGGAATAGCTGAGCTGTGGTCTGGATTGTGGCAGGCAAATAAATAAGAAAGGCAAATGGGCTTTTATCTAGGCTAAGGTGGAAAATAAGGAAAACAAAGAGAACTTGAAAGAGGCAGATCTATGCTGTAAGCCTGTAGCAAGCACAGGACAGTGCCGAGATGTGAATTATAACTCGCACGGCAGGCACTGCATCCAAAGACCCTCTTGCATACTTTAAAAAATAGACTGAACACCTCAAAATAAATTAATTCATGTTGAAAGAAAGGGAAGGATGCATTAATTCTTCAGTTAAAAAAAAATCTGTCTCCAAATCTGAAAAAAATTAGCCAGGTTTATTTGCTCATTAACATTTTAGTGTGTGTTTGGTGGGGAGGAGAGTGTATATTTCATCTTAAAAATTTTAAAGCTTTTTTTTAGCTTATTAGCATTTTTACTTCAATTTTTCTGGTCTTAGAATTAAGAAATACCCTATTGGAGAGGACATATCATAAAATCCCTTGAGCACATCTGAGCTGTGCCACTAACTGTCTCACGGGATCTTCCAAAGGCTCTGGCTGCCTGTTTTGGTACAGGCCGTCCTGTCAGAAGAAAAGAGCTGAAACAATGAGTTCCACCAGCAAGGTCTCACGCTAATGAGATAGTGCTCCCATTGCCAATATTCTCTGAATTAAAAGCGACCAAAAATGCTTCTGCATAAAGAGAATTACATGGAGGATTGGGAGTGGAAGAAAGATCCGAGCATTAGGGCTAGAACTTAGCAAGTTCATAGTTTTATTCATAATGTTTCATCAGAACTTCTATAGGTCTCACTTTGTCAACTGTTCAGCTTGATGAGGTTCTCAAAGGCACTTGACATAACAGAGTTGAGCTCCAACTGGGGATAGATTAACCCAAGGGCAATAGGGCATAACCTTGATAGTCTGAAGATTAATAACCATTTAAAACAAAATAAAGCTAAGAAAACACAAAACAGTAAAACCAAAAACTTTTAGAGGAGGATAGAGCAGCTTGTGACCCTTACAAACTTATCTGCATGGTCTAGAATCTGGATTTCCCAAGACTTCTGTGTAAACGCCCTGCCCTGCTTTCAAACGCCCTGCCCTGCTAGCCTATTGTTGTAAAAATCAACATTTCGATGTTGTTGCATACAGTATTTATAAAGCACCTTAGAATCATCTGCGGAATGTGATCTTCAATCCAGATAAAGAAAGCAAACAGTTCAATTATAATCCAATGCTGAATGTTAACCAAAAAGGTAAGAAGCACGCTCTTCTGCAATCATTGGAGTTACTTCTGGCAACAAAAAAATATAATGCCAACATGTCGTCCAGTGAGGTTGCCAAGTTGATGCCAGACTGTTTATGAGACAATCAAGAATAAACACAACCTGAGAATAACACAGGAATTGTCACAGTGGGTGGTTTAGAGTCCATGCAACTCGGTTACTGCTGCCAGCACAACTTCAGCAGGGAAGGCAGGGTTCAGTCATCCTTCCTAACTCTAGGACCTTTCCCCAATTCTCTTAATCTCATGGTGGGACACCTGCTTTGTAGGCTCCTAGCAGAACACACACTCCAAATCTTTAAGCTTCTCTCAGTTATTGAAATGGTCCTGCCATTCACAAATATATAATCTTTTCTTTCATGACTACTTCTTGAACTCATGAGTTCCACAAAGGAACTTGCAGTGAGCAATTGTAAACATCTGTATACTTAACCTTGAATTGTACCCTACATCTTTAAAATAAAACTTTTTTAAAAAAAAGAAATTATAAACCAGAGAGTGAAATGTTTAAGCCGCCTTCTGTCTTTAAGAAACTACATTAAAATATTCTAAAGGCATTTTTTAAAAAAAATAAAGCATACTTGGAAAACTTTAAGGGATTTAGTCAAGAGAGGTACAAAATATGGAGTTCAGAAAAAATTGAAGGTCTCAAATTTAAGGCTGCCATTAGCTTTATGAAGGGCTTCTGATATTTCAAGTTCTAGAACTGGATCAAGGTTTCCTTTTCCCAGTAGTGATCCCAATATCTAGCAGATGGAAAGCTCTCATCCAGGCCATATTTGTTATAGAAAAATGAATAATTTAGTATATTCACATGTAATCTATGTCTGCTAGGTCTAGTTAAAAGTAAGTTAAAATGTTATCATTTTCTTGATCAAAATTTTTCAGTATTTCCCTGTTCTATTTTCCATCAGTATCTTAATATGCTTTACTTTTTCCATAGCAGTTATTGCTATTGTTAAATTTTGTCTTGTCTCTCCCACAGGAATGTGAGTTCTTGACAGCATTTATTTTGTCTTTGTGTTCAAACACTGTGCCTCCTGGTGCCTGAATGGTGCTTGGTATGTAGCACGCACTCAAGAAATGCTTGTTAATTGGTGAGCAAATAAATTTTCATCCACATATTATCACCCATCTAGTGTTTCCACTTGGGAAATAAACACCAGAGAGAAGAAAACAAGGCCAAGTTAAAGAAATCGGAGTCCAGGGAGGCCAATGAAGAGGTCTCTGTCCAGCCACTAGCAGGTTACAGATTGTAAGCTCAGTGCCCCAAGGTCTACCCCACTTAGTGTCCTCTGGCCTAACTTAACTTTTGCAATTTGGTTCTTATTACCACACCTGCATTCCCAACCTTTTGAGAGCTTGAAGACATAGATTCTTTTTAAAACAATTTTTGATAATAAATAAATAAATAAATTGTTCTTCTGTTGCCTTCTGTTCCGTCATCAGTCAAGCCAGAGAATGCCAGTGTTCACACTGACAATTTGTTGCCATAGTAACAACTGCAGCTTCATTTCTAAGGGAAAGCGAGAAATCAACTCTTTTAGTTGATCTAATGAGGAAATGGCCTCTTGTTTTTTATATTTGTATTTTTTATGCAGAAAAAAAAGACTTTCTTAACTTCAAAATGCTTAGTAGCCAATCATTATAACTGTGTTGATGTTTAGTCTTCCCCACAAAGCCTTGTTTCAAAGAAGGAAATTTTTATCAACAAGTGTATCACCTTCATGTTAGAACTCCTTAAAGAAGAGAAGTAATCAGCTTTATTCCCATTTTACAGATGAGTAAAGAGAAGTATCACATAATGGTTAATCAAACTCAGTCCAAAATGAAAATGACTGATTCAGATCAAAATTATAGTCAAAGTGGATTCAGTTAGAATCCAAAAGCGATTTTTAAAGCTCTGCAAATGTGAGCCTTTTCTCTTTCCATTTGGTTTGATTTTCCTTGGACTCCTTAAAACAGGGAGGCTCAACACTATCATTGAGATGAGTTACAAATGAAGAGAGTGGAAGTGCCTGAGGGGAGAGTGAGCATTCACAAATGCCTGGGCGAACTGGATTCTTTCGAGCTAAATGTTATTTGGAAAAACTACACAGAAAGCTTTTTCTTTTGGAGGAGGGTTCTGAGCCATATTTCATACACTAAGACATAGGCAGATTCTAATAATCAGTGATATTTTCAATGTATTTATAAAGTACTTGTGGCACAAAATATTAAAATTAATGCTTTAATAAATAAACTTCATTAACAATTGCCTTTATATTCACAAAACTAATAATATTGGACATTATTATTACAAATATTTATGATTTTTTTCTTTCTCTTCTATATTTTACACTTTTGGGGAGTATGGGTCATGTCTTCTTTTTTTTTTTTTGAGTTGGAGTCTCACTTTGTCGCCCAGACTGGAGTGCAGTGGCCGCTCCCGGCCACCGCAGCCTCGACCTGCTGGGCTCCGCCGATCCTTCCGCCTCAGCCTTCCAAGTAGCCGGAATTACAGGCATGTGCTACCATGCCCGGCTGATTTTTTGATTTATTGTAGAGATGAGGTCTTGCTGCCCAGGCGGGTCTCGAACCCACGGGCGGGTCATGTCTTCTTTATTTGTACCTGATAGTCAAAAATATGCTTCTTAGCTGATTGTTTTCTCTAATAGATATTAAAAGTAATCACAGTGATCTATTTTCTTTGGAAAAGAATGTCCAGTAAATTATTAGTTAATAATTTATTATTACATTGATAATTATTATTTCTGTTCTAAAATAGCTTATTTTTGAGAAATGAGAAATGATACAAAATAAAATAAAAATCTATTATTTTGCCACCTAGAAATACATTAATAATATTTAGCTAGTGTAACTTACTTCTTTTTTCTTAGTGTACATAAAATATGCTTTAAAAAAATAAAAACCATGCTGAGTGCGATGGCTCAAGTCTGTAACCCTAGCACTTTGGGAGGCTGAGGTGAGAGAATTGCCTGAGCCCAGGGGTTCGAGACCAGCCTGGGCAACTTGGTGAGACCTCGTCTCTACAATATATCAAAAAATTAGCCAGGTGTGGTAGTGCACGCCTACAGTTTCAGCTACTTGGAAGGCTGAGGCAGAAAGATCGCCTGAGCCCAGCAGGTTGAGGCTGCAGTGGCTATGAGTGTACCACTGCCCTCCAGCGTGGGGGACACAGTGAGATTCCAACTCAAAAAGAAAGAGAGAGAGAGAGAGAGGAAGGAAGGAAGGAAGGAAGGAAGGAAGGAAGGAAGGAAGGAAGGAAGGAAGGAAGGAAGGAAGGCAGGCTAGGCGTGATGGCTCAAGCATGTAATCCCAAGCCTGTAATCCCAGCACTTCGGGAGGTTTAGGCGAGAGGACTGCCTGAACCTAAGGGTTTGAGACGAGTCTGGGCATCTTGGCGAGACCTCGTCTCTACAATAAATCAAAAAGTTAGCCAGGAGTGGTGGCACATGCCCATGGTTCCAGCTACTAGGAAGGCTGTAGTGGAAGGATCATCTGAGCCCAGCAAGCCGAGGCTGCAGTAGCCGTGAGCATGCCACTGCTCTCCAACCTGGGCAACAGAGTGAGACTTCAACTCAAAAAATAAAAATAACAACCAAAATAAAAAACCACACATGCCATATTACTTTACATTCACCTTCTCTCATTTAACAAAAGTTAATTTTTTTTCCATTTTCCTACAGCAGACACAATATAAAAGCAAAGAATGACTAGAACACCTTATATTTTAAGTTAGAATTAGTCACAAACATATGCAATGTTCCTTCTAAAACATATTTTGAAAAACCATTCGGCTATTATTAAACTCTGATGCAATCAACAGAGTTGCCTGAAGTTGACTGGCATTGAAAAGGGCTCAAAGTACAAAAGGAGAATGATCTTCAGGTTTTGGTGAACTTTTCTAGAGTTCTATTGCCCTATTCTTTCTACTTCAATTGTGGCTGGTCCTTTTGTGAGACTCCAGTTCAAGGAAATGGCACAGAGCAGCAATTTCAGCAGCTCACATATATAGCTATCTTATGTATTCCTGAGTACAACAGTCTCTCAAAGCTTCTTTGAGCCCTTTTCAATGTACCCCAGGTCAGAGCCAGTCAGAATGTCCACCAGCATCGCCAACACATTGGCTCTGGCTCATATCACTTAAGCCTCTTCTTTACTCCATTAGTTTTCAGGAGTCATTTTATTGCATGTTTTGTTGTTGTTGTTGTTAGTTTGTTTTATTTTCAAGGCAAAAGTTATGACACCTTTAAAGCAATGAAATGATTGCATCGTTTCTTATGAGCTATGAAAAATATCTCCAGTTTACTAAAGAAGTTTATTGCATTATTGTATTTTTTTTAAAAAGCCATCACTTTTTCAATAAGTCTGTAATTTAAAAAGTTGAACAGAAATTTGTAACTTAAAAATAAATGAGCAGGGTTTTTTCTTAGCACTTTAAAATTTCATATATAATAAGCATATAAATAGAAAACTGAAATGTTTTATCTTAATATAGAGGGACCAATCATCAGGGTTTGCCTGGGACTATACCAATTTTGTGACAATTTCAGTGGAAAACTCCTCAGTCCTGGGAAAATCAGGATGGTTGATAGTGTTCAGCCAGATAAGCTATATTTACCAAGATATTAATGTGCTGGTGGTGTTGCCTAGGACGTGAACAATCATTTAAACAAGTCCCACTTTTACTCACTATATGTTCAAGTGTGACAATAGTCTATTGTAGTCACTCTGGGAAATGTTTTCAGCTCTCTACATTTTTTTTACAAGACTGTGTGATCTAAAAAATGCTTATGAATTGCCAAAAAGCCCATATGTTGATACATACATAAAATAGCAATTTGACAAACTTGCAAAGACTTTGTTTTCCACTGTCCTTTTGTTTCTGGCTACTGGTAATGCTGAACTGAACCAAACATTGGACAATTTCAAACTTTTTGTCTTTCAGATGTGATTTTCTTTTTTCAAAATCCTTAGCACTGTGGTCTCTGCTAAAACTAACATTTTCCTGTTGTTCTCCAGAGCTGCTTCTCACCAATGCAATGCAGCCAACAAAATGGCCTATAAAGAATGTTCTGTTTGTTAGTGCCATATTTGAAGGACTTTTTGTTAGTACTATAATTGAAGGATATGTGCCAGTCTCTTGTCTATCAGTAGGTAATAGATAATAAACTGCTCCCCAAAAGTGTTCACTCTCCCTTCTCTCCCTCCCTCCCTCCCCCCCATTGTAACAGACATTGTTAACACAATATGCAATATGGTGACTGCCCCTTCAGTTCATCCTGGAGTTGAAGACTATGTCATATAATCATTAATATTTTGAAGCCAAGTCATATTTTGTTGATATGAAGATTCATTACTGTTTCCACACAAAGCATAGAAAACATTTCATGACATCTGGAGGGGAAAGGCCTTATGATATAATAAAAAGATAAAAAATACCAACATCTTCTTTTCAGCTCATACTAGTTTATAACAACTCACACCCAGGAAACTCGAGAGTGTTGATGCTCATTACTGGAGTATCTGAGCATCTGGAAAATAGAAACTTATTGTTTTTGGCAAATTTCACTCATATCCTATAATGTATGTCAATTTTATATCCCTGAACTTAGTTTCATTGTAGACTTGGAAAGTGCTATCCCATTTTTACCCTGATAAAAATACTGAAGACCAATTTTAAAAGAACTAATGTGGCTGGGTGTGGTGGCTCAGCCTGTAATCCCAGCACTTTGGGAGGCCGAGGTGAGAGGATTGCCTGAGCCCGGGGGTTCAAGACCAACCTGGGTAACTTGGTGAGACTTCATCTCTACAATAAATCACAAAAACTAGATGGGCATGCTGGTGTGCATCTGTAGTTCCAGCTGTTTGGAAAACTGAGGCGAAAGGATTGCCTGAGCCCAGCAGGTCGAGGCTGCGGTGGTCGTGAGCATGCTACTGCACTCCAACCTGGGTGACAAAAGTGAGACACCAACTCAAAAAAAAACCCAAAAAACAAACAAACAAACAAAGAATTCGTATACTAGATGCGGTTTTTAATTTAAATAGAGACTTTAGTTTAAATTGTGACTAACATAATTACTATGGGAATGTATTTTATCTTTAGAAAACATTTCATGAGAAAACTTGTATCATCACTTAAAGAGATTTTGGAATTTGTTTTGTACCTCAAATAAAAAGCCACAATTTTAATGCCCCAGTATAAAAGTTAAAAGAGAGTTAGAATGCTTTAAAATACTGTTTTGTTTTTAAAAAAAAAAAAAAAAACTCCCCAGAGTTGCATTGTATATAACTAGATTGCTGAAAATTTGTGTCAGTTTATAAATATTATGAAAGGATGATATTGGCACCTTATGGCTTTTTATGAATTTTCACTTTCTCTGGAATGTTAGTTATAGATACATAAAGAAGGCTTATGCAATTTATCAAGCTGGAACAAGAAAGGTAATGTGGCCTCATATTTCCTCATCTGGATATTTTAATCAGTTAGGTATGGGCATAAGATTCAGTTCTGCTACTAACTGATCAATCTTGGAATAGTTACCAAATCTCTTTAAGCTTCAGTTTTCTCATTTGTAAATGGGGAAGCTCTTAGGAAAATTAAACAAGGTCATGTCCAAGCAGGACTTAGCACAATCTCTGACATGTGTTAAGCACTCAATAAGTGATTCATGCTATTATCAGTACTATTAAACACAGGAGACATAGGAGAACACAATGGAAGTGATAGTCTTAAGGTCATTTCATGCTTCATAGAATCTTCATAAAATGTGCTTCCCAATATATGCCAGTTCACAGCCCAGCCAGGCTTTCAGGTATATTCCAAATGCCATTTTCTCCAAGAAACCTTCCTTGGTCCCCTTACCTAAATGTAAATATTCACTCTCTTAAATGCCCAAAGTACATATCATCTGCCTAACTAAAATGCCTGCATACATAGAGACCCTGGTATTTAGAGCTCTTTGTTTTAAAAGTTCTCCTTGGGACAGGGGTTCTGTTTTACTCCTTAAGTATTCTTAAGTCATCTAAACTCCTAATATTGAATAGGAAAGAAAAAGAGGAGAACACAGACAACTAAAATTTCAAACAGCATATGATATATACAGCAAAAGCAAAACAGCCAATGTTCAGAGGAGGGAGCGATGATGGCTTGTGGTTGGATGATAGAGAAAGATTTGTTTGGATAAAGTAGCTTTTAAGTGGGCCAAAAAGTCTCAAGAGGTCTTTACAGGAGAAAAATTGGAGTGAGGGCCACTCCGTGAAGAAGCCAGTCATCCACAAGGGTAAGTCAGTTTGAAGGGTAAGTCAGGTTGGTGTGACAGGTGGAAGATAGTGCTGGAAAGATAGATGCAGTATAATTACAGAGACCCTAAAAGGACTCTGGATTTTATTTGGGAATCACTGGGGAGTTGCCAAAGCTTTGAAAGAAAGAAGTGACACAGAGAAAGATGCCAACTGTCCCCTTGGCAGCCTTCTAACAGCAGATTCACCAACACTCAGGAAAAAAAATTCTTTCTGTATTTCAATAGCTTTAGGGGGATACAGATAGTTTTTGGTTACATGGATACATCATATAATGGCAAAAATGTCTGAACTTTAAGAGTACCCACCACCCCTACCTGAGTACCTCGTACCTGATAGGTGATTTTTCAGCGCTCCATCCCTTCCCACCTCCCACTTTTGAGTCTCCAATGTCCTTTATATCATTCTCTATGTGATTGCAGATCTTTAGTTTAGCTCTCACTTCTAAGTGAGAACATATGGTGTTTGGTTTTTTGTTTCTGCATTATTTCACTTAGGATGATGGTCTCTATTTCCATCCAAGTTGCTGCAAAAGACATTATTTCATCCTTTCTGACAGCGGAATAGTATTTCATGGTGTGTGTGTGTATATATATATATATATATATATATATATATATTTATATATGTATATATATGTATATATACACATATATATGTATATACATATATACATATGTATATACATGTATATATACATACATATGTATATATACATGTATATATGTATACATATATACGCATACATATATGTATATACATGTATATGCACACATACATATGTGTACATACATGTATATATATACACGCATACATATGTGTATATATATATACACATATGTATGTGTGTATATATATGTATATATACCATGAAATACTATTCCGCTGTCAGAACGGCTTGTTAAATGTGAGCTATATATATATATATATATAATGAAAATGTGAGCTATATATATATATATATATATAGCTCACATTTTCATTATCCACTGGTCAGTTGATGGGCATTTATGTTGATTCCACATCTTTGCAACTGTGAATTGTGCTGTGATGAACATGCAAACACTCAGAAAAGTTTGCCGACTCTCTCCAAAAGTATCTGCCTCATAACTGTCTCTTAAAGACAGCTAATCAGGCCACATACCAAGCCTTGAGTATATGTAAAGCAATAAATCATAGCTTGCGTTTCTGCAATAGTAAGTGCAGTATGTGATTAACAGCATGAGATTGAGAGGCAAAAAGTTCTGAATTCAAATCCTAGCTCTGCCAACTACTAAAGTGACCTCAAGAAATTACTTAATCACTCTAAGTCATAGATTTCTCAGTTCTAAAATTAGTTAGTTATCATATGAACTCACTGTGTTATTGTGAAGTTTACATGCCATGCATGTGAAGTACTTTGAGTACCTGACACATGGGAACTGCTCATAGCATTCTATGACTCATCGTACCTCCACCTCACCCCCCTTATTCTTTAATAACCCACTTCTCTTTGACTTCCAACTTTTAGTACTGTTTCCTATTCTCCATCATGTTTGACGGTCTGATCAGGCTTCTTTCTCTACCATAAGGATCATCTCAGAAAAGGATGATCCACTCAGGGGCTTACACTTAGGAGTTCGAGACCAGCCTAGTCAACATAGTGAGACTTCATCTCTACCAAAAAATCAGAAAATTAGCCAGGTGAGGTGGTGCACGCCTATGATCCAAGCTACCTGGGAGGCTAAAGTGGAAGGACTGCCTGAGGTCCAGGAGGTTGAGGCTGCAGTAAGCCATGATTGTGCCATTGCACTTTGGCCTGGGCAACAAGAGTGAGATCCCCAACTCAAAAGAAAAAGAAAAAAAACTTGAAGAGAGTATTCCAAAAGGACTACTTACTGAAGTATGGACTGGGTTAAGAAGCCAAGGATGAAAGAGTACCAATGAATGGAAATCATGATCCCCTTTAGGTTTAAAGGTGACAAAGGTGTCACTGGAACCAAAAGGTAGCTAGAATTGCGGCCTTAGAGGAATGCAGCCAGCCTAGAACTGCAGAAGGCAGGAAGGGAAGCAGCAGGAGGGGGAGACCTCTTTCTCCTCCTTCCTTCTAACCTTTTACCAGTTACTTCCATTGGTTGAAACTAATTGGAAGCAAAATAATAAAGGAGCCAAGGGATGTCGTGTATAGAGGCTAGTTTTGGGGGCCACAGGCAAACCAGAGAAGGATAGAGAACAGGCGATGAAGTGTGGCTGAGGGAGCCAATGAAGAGTAACCAGTACCCTGCATGCTTGCTAACTTTGCTCCCTACTCCGCTCTCACATCTGCCCCCTCTTAACCCTACTGCTGCACATGCTTGAGTAAAAAACAGTTCACCTCATCTATCCCATAAAATCTTCATCAAATACAGCCCTCACCACATGGGTCGGCTTCTGCTCTAGAGGGGCAAATCAGAACAGCTCTTCACCAGGATTCCACACGGAACTGTTTACAAGGTTACATTCGATGGCATTAATAAATCCATTTTTGCCTCACACGTCTGTCTTCCTTGGACCCTGATGTGCATAAACCCCTCGCTGGCCATGTTTTCCATTGAATCTATGTTTGTGCTCAACACTGTTTTTTCCCCATCTGGAGCCCTGTGAACACCCGCCTTTCAGTTGTAGACACTCTCTCAGTTGTAAACACTCTCTCTACACCCTCAACATCTTGCCAAAGACCCTCTTTACCTCCATGAATCAGTAATATCAGGGTTTCCCTGAGAATATGCTCTTTCCATTCACTCTCCCAAGCCACACACAGAGGTACCGCACTGAGTGTCCACTCTTCAAGCCAGGGCCACACCACTGCAGCCCACACACTCTCAGTTCTGTCATTTGTGGCTCTCCAACTCTCCCATTCTCGCCAAGGACTGGATCACAGGTTATGGAGGTTATGGTTGGTAAGCTAGTTGACTCTTTTGTGCTATATCTTCACTTTAGCATTTGATACTTCTCTTGATTCTGCAAGCATCATGTTCTCTGGTTCTCAATTCATTCGAACAATTCCGCTTTCAGTTCACGTGCAAGATCCTTTTCCTCTGCCGAGCCCTGCATTCTTCGGAATTTTATCTTTAATCTTTTTCTTCTTACTCTATATATTCCCCCGGGATGGCCTTGTCTATATTAATTACCTCGACTACCATAGCATGCTGGTCTCCTAAACCTTTGCCAATGCTATTGGTAAAGGTTTAGGAGACCAGTATGCTATGGTATTAACCTATATTTGCAACTATCTACTGGACATCTCCATCTGGAAGTCCCAGAGCTATTAACCTATATTTGCAACTATCTACTGGACATCTCCATTTGGAAATTCCAGAGCTATTAACCTATATTTGCAACTATCTACTGGACATCTCCATCTGGAAATCCCACGGGCTTTTTAAATTTGAAATGTCCCAAACTGAATGATGTTCCTCTTTCCTAAACTCAATTCCCCCAATTCCATCCTGGACCTATCCTCCTGACACTGTCCTCATTTTGATTCATGTGATGAATGGCACCACTATTCATTTCTTCTCCCAAGACTGAGCCATGAGTCAACTCTCAAGGGTTGTTTCTGGTATTGCCACCAGTAAATTGTCCTTGAACCTTAAGACTGGGTCAAGGGAGCCTCATTTGTATGACAAAAGCTGTCTATATATTTCTTAGCATTTTGCTTGAAATGGTATCTTTCTGTGTCTAGCTCCTGAATTCGTCTACTTCTTGTAGTCAGAGGCCACATTCTTTATATTCCCAACATGCTGTGCCTGATACATAGTGAGTGCTTCAGCAAGTTTATATAACTGACACCTACCTCTTCCTCAAGCACTACACACCCATTAAGAATGAAATTCTGCTATTTCTACTTCCTTAGCATATCTCTTATCTACTTCCCTCCTCCCCATGCCCACTAGAGTAGTTTAGCTCAGGTTTTTATCATTTCTTGCTTGTACTATTGTTATTAGCATCCTAACTAGTTTCCTTAACTTGGTCTTTCCAATTCTTCCTGCCTACAACTATCAAACTGATCCTTCCCAAATTTAACCTGACAATATCACTTTGATAACTGATCCACCTACGTCCACATAGCTTCTTTGTCAGGACTAAGAACCACATAGATCAACCTGACATCATCATCATCATCATCATCATTATTATTATTTGTTGTTGTTGTTGTTGTTGTTGTTGGAGTATCACTCTGTTGCCCAGGCTGGAGTGCAGTGTCACACTCATGGCCATCCCGGCATCGACCTGCTGGGCTCCTGTGATCCTTCTGCCTCAACCTTCCAAGTAGCCGGAACTACAGGCGCGAGCTACCAAGCCTGGCTAATTTTTTATTTATTGTAGAAACAAGGTCTCATCAAATTGTTCAGGCTGATCTTGAACCCACGGGCTCAGGCAATCCACTCGCCTCAGCCTCCCAAAGTACTGGGATTACAGGCTAGAGACACTAAGCCCAGCCGATATTATTTTCTAAGGAAAATTATTGCTCAAGAAGGTCAGACTAGCTGAACCTGGTGACTCAGTCTGCAATCCCAGCATTTTGGGAGGCTGAGGCGAGTGGATTGCCTGAGCCCATGGGTTCGAGACCAGCACGGGAAACTTGGAGAGACCTCGTGTCTACAATAAAAAATCAAAAATTTAGCCGAGCGTGGTAGTGTACACCTGCAGTTCTAGCTACTTAGAAGACTGAGGCAGAGGGATCGCTGGAGCCTAGCAGGTCAACACTGGGGTGGTCGTGAGTGTGCCACTGCACTCCAGCCTAGGCGACAGAGTGAGACTCCAACTCAGAAAGAAAGAAGATCAGACTATAATAAACTGATAAATAACTCTACTGTTTGAGTCAGGAATTTCATGAAGAACAATTTATTTGAATAATTAATTGTTCATTTGAGCAAATAGTTCTGTCTCAGGACAATAGGCTGTCAACTAGGAAAACGGCTCAAGTAACTATTGACTTATCAAGACTCACTTTAAAACTATCTTATCTGCTTCTACCAATCCTATTTGTCATGAACTTTACTCAATCTCAATCAGATCTCAAGCCTATAAATATGTGCTCTGAGCTCTCTTTTTGAGACACTGTGACAGCTCTGTTAAAATAGCACTTTTTCTTACCTCAACAACTTAATAAACTAAACTTTGTTTGATCAGTAGATCATTATGTTAGTTGGGGGGGTTGTTTTTTCTTTTCTTTTCTTTTCTGTTTTGGTAGTTGGCAGTTGCTTGAGAACGCTTTGCTTAAAATTCTTTACCAACTCTTTAATTTCTATTTCTTTTTCTTTCTTTCTTTCTTTCTTTCTTTCTTTCTTTCTTTCTTTCTTTCTTTCTTTCTTCTTCTTCTTCGTTTTTCCTTTATTTATTTATTTTTTTGAGGTGAGATCTTACTCTGTCACCCAGGCTAGAGTGTGGTGGCATGATCATAGCTTAAATTGCAGCCTTAAATTCCTGGATTCAAGTGATCCTCCCATCTCAGTCTCCTGAGGAGGAAGTTAGATATAACTATAGTAATATGCTATTTTTATTTTTTATAGAGACAGTGCCTTGCTTCATTGTCTTGAATGACTCCTCAATTTTCAAACAAAATGATCCCTAAATTTACCCCTAAATTTACTTGCCCACCGGGATTATCTGAAGGCAGTTTTTGAAATACAGATTTCTGGAAACATCTCCACACTTAAGTTAAACATCACTGACAGCTGGGTGGAGGTACTAGTAGTGTGCATTATTATTTTTTAATTCAATGACATTGAGAACACCATCATCACAACCCAGAAGGTTAAGGTCCAAACTTTGCTCAAGACATATGAAACTTTTTGTAAACTGGCCCCAGTTCATCCACTTATCCTATCTCCTGCCATTTTGCTCATTGATAATTGCTCATTCATAAGTTTCTACTTATTCTTTAATATCCAATTCAAATGTCAACTTTAACTTTCCTTTCTTTTTTGGAAACCTCTAAGTAGAATTAATAGTATCTTTTTCTGTGCTTCCAAAGCACATTTTGACCATATATTGTTGTAGGCCTTATCACACAGTTGTGACATTTGTCAACATGCTTATAATCCCTGCTAGACCACTGACCTGTAGACAGCTGGAGCTGTCATATTTATCTTGGCTTACCTGATGCCCCTCATCGTGCCTGACCTTTAAATGTTTAATAGATGAATGAATTACTGAAACATAAAATATTGTAGCTCAGGAATAACTGACTTAATGAGCTGAGAAAAAAATCCTTTCAGTCTATTGCTTTAATTCAAGTCTGAGAACATGAATACACATGAACTAGTCAAAGTATTTGATGTTTCAGTACATGATTCTCAGTTATGATCCTTAATTTCTTTTCATTGCTGGGTTAATACTTCCCAATGATAATCTGAGGCAAGATGTGCTGCTGTTTTCTGTATATGGTATAAAAGTAGGGAAAGAAAACTCAAGATCTCAATGAGAGGTTATCATTGCCCTCATGACAGGTAAGAGAAATGCCTTCAGAGAGGCAGATTTGCCAAGGTCTTCAGATAGAAAGGGTAAAGGAGCCAGGCTCAGAACCCTAGATGGTGCCACAAAGCTTACATCATTTCCTACTTCACTGCATGGTTCTGCCTAGAATGATGACTGAAATGAACTTGGTCTCATCTAAGCAGAATTTCTGAGATAAAGCAAGGTTTTAAAATCCTATTTTATTTTTTGCCCCTCCTTTAGTTTCCTACTTACTGGAATCCATTGGTCTGAATCCATTTCATTGTGATTTCCAAATCATCTTTCAGAGAGGGTTTCTTAAAGATTAATTTTGAAAGTTATTGACAATTGCCAACTTGAGTTTCCTTCTTTTTAGAGGGAGGAAAGGTTAGGTCTAAAATATAAAGTTGTCCAAAAGAAAGACAGAGAGAGAGAGGTACTAGGTTTTGCAAAACCAGTTTGGGAAGCATTATTTTGGATAGCTAAAAACTGGAAAGTAACCAAATAAGCCACAAGAATGGAGAAAAAAATTGTGAAATATCCAAATATAGAATATTACACAGCAAGTGAACTAAAATTACATGCAAAAAAAGGAATGAAATTCATAGACATAGTATTGAGGAGGAAGTTAGATTCCACTTATAAGCTTTCAGAAGCAGGTAAAAATAGTCCATGGTTTTAGAAGAAAGGATAGTGATTTGGGGGCAGTGATAAATGACTGGAAATTAGCATGATGTGGCTTCTGTGGCATTAATATTGCTCTGGATTTTGTCTATTCATTTGTTTTTGTTTGCTTAATCTGGGTGGTGGTTGCACAGATGTGTTTATTTTGTGACACTTCATTGAACTGCCCCTTATGATTCGTGCTCTCTTCTATATGCATGTTAACACTCAGGCACATAGTTTGGCATAACTAGTTGTATTGTTCAGTTCTGCTGCAGTAAAAACTAATCTTCCAAATCTTTGTTGCTTATAACACAAACATTCATCTCATGTGATAAGGAGAATGCTAAGGTGACTCCTGTGGTCTCCATGCCCTGGTATGACTTCCATGATTATGTGATATTACATGGCAAAGAGAATTTGCAGATGTAGCCTTGTTCACAGTAGAAAGAACATGGAATCAACCATGCTGCCCATGAAAAGAGGACTGGATAAAAAAAATTGTGGTACATATACATGATGGAATATTACACAGCCATAAAGAAGAACAAAATCATGAACTTCACAGCAACCTGGATGGACTTAGAGTCTATAATACTGAGTTATCTTTCACAGAAGCAAAGAACTGAGTATCACATGTTCTCACTCACAAGTGAACCTTGAACAATTATCATAATACTATAAGAGAATGATTGGCAGTAGTGGGAAACTGCCGAGAGAGAGGTGGGGAAGCAGGATTGACAGTAGTGGGAATCTGCCTGAGGAAGGGGGGACAAACCTCATTAACAAGGGTACCTGAATAATAAACATTTGTATGGCTAACCCTGAATTGCACCCCACATCTTTAAAATAAAAAAAATTAAAAGGGAGAATTTGCAGATGAAATTAAGCTTACCAATCAGTTGATGCTAAGATGGGAGATTAGCTGGGTGGACCCAACCTAAAATATGAGCCCTTTAAAAATAGAGTTTTGTCCTACTGGTGATCAGAGCTTTGCAAGGAGGGCGTTCAGTGCACATTGATGGCTTGAAGATGGAAGAAGCCATACTCAAAAAACCTGAGAACAGCTTCAAGGAACTAAGAGCAGCCCTTGGTCAACAGCCAGCAAGAAAATAGAGATCTCAGTTCTATAACCATAAGGAAACAAATTCTACCAGCAACCAGTGAGTTCAGAAGAAAACACCAATGAAAGATCTTTATGATGAAAACTACAAAACAATGCTCAAATAACCAAGAAAACACAAAAAAATGGAAAAATATTCCATGCTTATGGATAGGAAGAATCAACATTGTTAAGGTGTCCATCCTACCAGCAGCAATCTATAGATTCAACATATTACCCATTAAATTACCAAAACCATTCTTCTCAGACCAGGAAAAAACAATATAGAAATTCATATGGAAGCTTAAATGATCACAAATAGCCAAAACAATCCTTAGCAAAAGAAACAAAGCAGGTGGTATCACACTTCCAGACTTTAAACTTTACTATAAGATTACAATAATCAAAACAGCCTGGTATTAGTACAAGAACAGGCATATGGACCAATGAAATAGGATAGAGATTCTGGAAGCAAAATGTCAATTTCTCAACCAACTCGTCTTCAACAAAGTCTCCACCAACAACCACTGGGGAAAGGAGAACCTATTCAATAAATGGTGCTGGGAAAACTGGCTGACCACATGCAGAAGATTGAAACAGGATCCCTACCTATCACCATACACAAAAATCGACGCTAAATGGATCAAAGACCTAAACATAAGACCTCAAACTACAAGAATCTTAGAAAACACAGGAGACACCCTTATAAAAATCAGGGTAAGTAACCAATACCTGGTGTTCTTGCCATAAGAGATAAGACAGACAAGTAGGGCCCCATTAAACTGAAAATCTTCTGCAAAGCCAAAGAAACCATCAAGAGAACAGGGAGACAGCCCACAGAATGGGAAAAAATATTTGCCAACTGTACATCTGATAAAGGTCTAACATCCAGGATCTATAAGGAGCTCAAATGTGCTGAAAGGGAAAAAGCAAACAGCCCCATTAAAAAGTGGGCAAAAGACATGAATAGATACTTCTCAAAAGAAGATATACGGGCAGCCAACAGACACATGAAAAACTGCTCAGCCTCACTCATCATCAGAGAAATGCAAATCAAAACCACATTGAGATGCCACCTAACCCCAGTAAAAATGACCATCATTAATAAAACAAGCAACAACAGATGCTGGTGAGGATGCGGAGAAAAGGGAATGCTTCTACACTGCTGGTGGGAATGCAAACTAGTGCAACCTCTATGAAAAACAATGTGGAGATTTCTAAAATAACTAGAAATTAACTTTCCATATGAAACAGAAATTCCCCTACTGGGAATTCCAGAGGAACTCAAGTCATTCTACAAAAAAGATACCTGCACATGCATGTTTATTGCAGCACTATTCACAATAGCAAAAACATGGAACCAACCATGCTGCCCATTGAAACTGGACTGGATAAAAAAATGTGGTACATATACAATGGAATATTATGCAGTCATAAAGAAAGACAAACATATGGACTTTGCAGCAACTTAGATGGATTTAGAGTTCATCATACTCAGTGACTGATCACAGAAACAAAGAACAGAGTACCACTGAAGTAGACCCTGAACATTTATCATAATACTATAAGAAAGGGATTGGTGGTAGTGGGATACTGCTGGAGTAGGGGGAGAGGGACACAATATTTATATCTGATCTCAAACCAGGCAAAGTGGGGACCAAAGGGAGGCCCAAATTTTACCTGGATGATGTCCACTTGCATACCTAATCCTGAATTGTACCTCGCATTTTAAAAATAAAATATATTTAAAAATAAGAGAACTCCAAATCCCAGATGAGAACAGCATCGGAGACCTTGACTTCAGCCCAGTAAGACTCTGAGTAGAGTATCCAATAATGCTATGCCCAGACCTGACCTACAGAAACTGAGATAATAAATGTGTGTCGTTTTAAGTTGCCAAGTTGAAGCCATTTGTCACATAGCAATAGAAAACAAATGCACACTTGTTCACGTGTTGACAGTTTTGGGTTGGCAGCTGGTGACACTCTTCGCAGAGTGTCTGCATGACTTCACATCCCAGAGGCCATGTTGAAGGAACACTGGGGAAGAGGGAAAAGAGCAAGTGAGCAGGATAAACCCTCATGACGCCTCTTAAAGGATGTGGTGGTCATCATGTCCACTCACACACCCAAGGTCAAAGTAGGGGGCATAGCCATGCCCAGAGTCTGGGAAGCAACATGTATGATCATCTTGTAGGAAAGGAAGATTGAATAATTCTGAAAAACAGCACAATCTGCCACCCGGCATGTTATAACTATGCCCTAACTGGAAAGAGCAAAGTCTTTGGAGTCAGAAAAATTGAGTTTGATTCTTGATATTGTCACTTTACTGGTTTTGGGACCATGCAGAAGTTAAGAAAACTCTCTGAATCTCATGATAAATAGCTGACTCACTCACATTGGTGTGAATGTTAGATATACCAGTACAGTACCTGACAGATATTTTAATATGTGCTTGATAAATACTAGCCTTGGCCTCTTTCTCATGGACTAATCAGAATGTATTTCTCCAGAAGAGAGAAGTCAGGAAATGCAAGCCACATCTAAACATACATCCTTCCCTTAATTTTCCTAATAAAATTAAGAGAGAGTCCCAAATGTGTAATACCTTTATATATTATATATCTCTGAACAGCATAGTAACAAGTCACTTAGATTAAGAGAATATGGTATTACTCTTCTGAATAGGATCATTAAATGCAATCAATATCAGAAGTGGAATTACTTTATAACTACCTTTCTAAATTGATGACTCACTTTAACACCTATTTTTGGCTTGTGAAAATGTTGTCATATAGCCATAATTATTACAGTTGGAAAACTGGCCAAACCAAACAGTGAATAATACTTTGTCCTTGGATTGTTTAGACTTTCCTTATAACTTGCCCAGATAATTTTGTTTTTTATTTTTATTTTTTGAGTTGGTGTCACACTCTGTTACCCAGATTGGAGTGCAGTAACACGATCATGGCTCACCACTGCCCTCCAGCTCCTAGGCTCAAGCGATTTTTTCACCTCAACCTCCCAAGTAGCTGGGACTATAGGCATGCGCCACCATGCCTGGTGAATTTTTTGACTTTTTGAGGAGACAAGGTTGTGCTATGTTGCTTAGGTTAGTCTTGAACTCCTGGGCTCAAGCCACTCTCCTGCACTGGCCTCCCAAAGTGTTGGGAACATAAAATCTCTCTCTCTCTCTCTCTCTCTCTCTCTCTCTCTCTCTGTCTCAGACACACACACACACACACACACACACACACACACACACACACACACACAATGAAGTCATTACACTTTAGTCAGAAGAAAAAGTCAAGTCACTCTAAAACTAATGAGAATAAAATAACTGCAGTCAACATTGTGGTGTGTATTTTTCCAATTTTTTCACTGAATAGATAGATAGATAGATAATAGTATGTGTGCATATATACACACATATAGATATATACACATATATATTATTTGTATTTACATATACTTCTTTTACAAAATAGGGTTATACATAATATTATATTTTACTACCTGCTTTTTGTTTTGTTGTATGCATATGAGGGGAACCAAAAAAAAATACTGTGATTATCTTTTTGGGGGGGATAGCTCCTTGTAATATACACAGAATTTATTTCTCCAGACCAAATGGTCAACCAAAATTTTTATCTGTAAGTTTTGAGAAGGTTGAGTCATGATTTGTGGAAAAAAAATCCTAACTCTGACAACATCATGCTCAGTGTTCAGTAGTTTTTGACCAAAATATGGCATGACCCCATACCCTACCATCCCTATTTATCCAATCTTGCCCTAGCAACTTTTGTGTTTCCCTTGATGAAAAAAATCCTCAAAGGGAAATGTTTTGCTGATGTGGAAAGAGGTGAAACCAAAAACAACAGAAGCACTAAAAGGCATCAAAATGACAAGTTCAGAAACTGTTTTGAGCAGTGGGAAAAGTGTCTCAATAAGTGTATTGTGTCAAGCAGAGTACTTTGAAGGTGATTGACGTTTAAACATGTAAGAATAAATACACAATTTTTAATAAATAAATTCCAGATTTTTGGGTCTCCCCCTTGTATGTACCACTGTTTTAATTATTACATTGAATGATTCTATGTATTTTTTCAATCAGTGCCTTATCATTGGATATTTAGATTATTTGTCAGCCTCTTACACAGAGCTTTTTCTAGTTCATAAATATGCCTTAGAGGAAGCCAAGCCATGGGGCTTGGTGTCTAGGGTACCACTAGATTTTGGTCCTACTCATCCCTACTTATTCCTCTGGTCAACTCTCAATCTTGGCAGCTCTGCTCTTAAATTCCAAATATTTACAAGAAATGTTAAAGAACAATAACCATAGAAGCTCTCTCAGAACAGACAAGCTTTTGTGAAATTTCCAGTCATTTACACCTCATCAACAAGGGTACCTACATTATGAACATTTGTATACCTAACCCTGAATTATACCTCACATCTTTAAAATAAAAAAATGTTAAAAAAGTAAAAAAATTTTTTAAAGAGTTGCCAGATAGTATTTAAAAGTATTTACATCCTGGTTTTGTTAACTGCCATTTCCAAGATTTGTCTTTATTGACTGATTAAGTTATCTGTGAAAGGCTGTCAAAACCTTCTCAAGTGTTACAGACTTTACAAGTCAGAGATGTACACAGTACCCTTGTGTACAGTGGTATCCCAAAGATGCCCATTACTAGAAAACTCAGGTTCTGTCTTCTTTTTTCTCCCTGAAACAAAAATTGAAAAGGCAGCCTTATGTTCTGATTCTTCTTTTGCTTCAGACCAAGGAAATAATTGCTCATAAAGTCTTCAAAAAAACTAACAATACAGACTCTGAAATGCCCTGAATCAGCCATTGTTAAAGAAACATGACTGCTTTTATGAGCAAAATAATTACATATTATTTATTTTACATACAAGGAATTAATGGAAGTCTCCATCTGCCTCAGTTAAGAGCTCCCTTTGGAGAGCTGGGAAGCCAATTACCCAGGAGCCGTAGACACTGACCTCTAGCCTGGCTCCCCTTGGCCCCAGCCTTCCCTTGTCTCCTGGGCTCCAAATAATGCAGCTCTTTTGATAAATGTGCTATTGTCGGTTTCTTCAGAGACGAGCTGTTAAAGGAAAGGGAAGATTATTTGCAAGTGAGTAGAAAAATGGTCCAACAAGAGAATGAAATGAAGTAATTAGCTTCCTTCTCTATATAAGCACCCTCACTGCCGCTGAATCCTCAGGCCATGGTGATTGAGGAAACTAATGACCTTTTGGGTGCAAGGCATAGTCACATGCAGCTGCGGACCAGTCACAGGTAAGGTTACCCTCTGCTTTATCTCAGGGAGAATGCGAGCTTGAGTGATTGTGAAATTGTTCTTAGCTATTATTAATCTTATTATAATCTTTTAAAATGAGGACCACTTCTTGAGTGGAAGAGTATGTAAGCTAATAATTCCTAAGGAAACTAAAATCTTTAGTAACATGCGTGTGAGGTGAGATTAGTTGATTATTAATTTTTACAAAATGTAAGGTGCTTATATGGACTAGGATAAAACTCCAAAAAGTCTAGCAACCTTACCATTATACTATTCTGGTGAGCCTGAGGTCTGACAGGAATCTCAAAGCTATGAGGAAAGGCTTCTCAAACATGACCTGTGCTGTATTATTTTGGACAATGAGAGAACATCATGGGTTGTCTATCTCCTAGAGAGACGATTTGGACAATTTGACATTGTAGACAATTTGAAAATGTGGAAAGACAAACAGACAACTGGAAAATGTGTATAGCAGGTTATAGAAAGGAGCATCTGGGCATGACCCGAGCTAGCTTCAAGTTAGCTATTAGCTTTCTCCACGAGATGGATGATGGCATGGCTGCTATAAAGAAAGAAGGCTCTTCATTTTCACCTTGAGGAGAGATTTGAGAAAAGGGAGCTGGTGGGTTTGCTGCAGGCCTGAAAGTGCTTGTATGAAAATGGTTGCCACCAGTGAAGAAAAAAAACAGTTAATTTCCAGGGGTACGCTATGAATCAACCAAAGGGTTTATGTAAAGAAGAAAGGTCATGAGATATTGATACAGAGACCCACTAATGTCTGTCCATATTGCCACAGCCCCTAGATAAGGGTATAGCAAGGGTTCAAGCGCTTCTGCACATTCCTGAACAATATTCCTGAGAGCTAATAAAAGGTGTGCTTCCCCTTATCAGCTATGCATTCATAGTAAGTAGCTTCAGGGGATCCTTGACTTCCCTGTAGTCTATGCCCAATCAAGTTAAAGAAGCAAACCCCCATTTACTCCCTTTTTCTGAGTGGTCTTAAGTTTGAATAATATAGTATCAATGTTATCTTAAGTCTTGTGATTTGTATAACTTTTGTATCAATGTAATCATAAGTTTTATGATTTGTATAACTTTTTCATAATGCATGATGTCTTAGGCCTTGTAAACTTTCTTTACTCTATGTCAAACTTGATTAAAGCTACTGATAAAAGCTATGAGATACCTCTGATACCTGGCACCAGGAAGTCTGGACCAAAAAATGCAACTGAAACAAGTTCTATACAATGCTCTGCTGGCCACATGGCTAATATGTAGGTACTAACAACTCTGAACTTATAAAACTGAACTGTAAAAGCCTGGGGGGTGAGCAGAACCATTTTAGAATGACCTCAAGTCCAGCTCTGCTCCCTGAATTCGAACTCAGAAATAAACTTCTTTCTACCAGTTCTTGCCCCTTTATTTATCGGTATTAATGGTGAGCAGCAGAGCGTTCCTCGGACCATAACAATACTGAAGGACAAGAGTTGAAAGAGCGAGAAGGGAAATTTTAAAAAAACAGGAAGTCATCATAATGATTTACATTTTAAGGTCCTTCTTAAACTCACTGGCTTCTTGACTTTCTGCTTCCTGTTTTTCTGCTTCCTGCTCTCAGGTCTCACATTCTAAATAACACTGCTCTTAGGAAGCCTTCTGCTCCTAGCCTAAATGAAACACGCTCATCTGAGCTCCCGGGACTCCTTCAGTCTCCCATCAACATCAAGGTGTGCAATGACCTAAGTTTGCTTGTCTATCTATCCAGTTGACAGGAAGCCTCACAAGTTCAGTGGTAGGCCTGCCTTGCATTCTATGGTGGTCTTAGGGCCTGGAACAGCTTCTGGGGCATAGTCAGTTTTCAAAAAGTATGTCAAATAAATAAATCACAGAGGAGGGTGTAAAGATGATAAGCAGAGAGGAGGACCTGGTGAGAGAGGAGTAGATTTGTGAGGATGGCCAAAGTCCACAGGTAGAGAATTAGAACAACCTGGAGACATAAAGAAGCATCACGGAGTATGAGGAAGGGGCAGGAGAGGGGGCTCGAGGGGTTACCAGGCTTGATCACAAAGGGCTCCTTAAACCTTATGAAAGAGCTTAGAATTAATGCCAAGGGCAGTGTGGAGACATTAACAGAAAAGCTGAGAAGTGATGTAATTAAATTTGCATGCTAAGAAAGAGGTATTTTGCTGTAGCCTGGAAAACAGTATGGCGAGAGACCAACATGGAGGCAGGTAGCCCATTTGGAAGACTATTGCAAAAATCTATGAGAAGTATTATAGTGAGTTGAACCACCTAGTGCAAAGGGATGGAAACAGTGGATGGATTTAAGACATTTCTCAAAAGTAGCATTGGCAGAGTTTTGAAATATATTGGAAAGAAAATGAGGACAAGGAGGAGTCAAGACTGAAATCTACATTTTAGACTTGAGCAAACGGTACCATGCACTAAGATAGGGAAAGTAAAAGGAAGGACATTCTTGCATTTTTGCAAATTCTGTTTCAGACAGGTTGAAATTGATGTGCCTGTGCAATATCCAGTTAGATATTTGCATCTTGAGGGTTCAGGTGAATGGCATGGCTGGAGATACAAAGCCAGTGGTTATTGGCGTAGAGGTGGTAATTAAAGCCAGGGAAATTGATGTCAGTTGCTTAGAGAAGTATGTAGAGAGGGAGACAAGAAGACTCAGAACTCTGAAGAACAGACACATTTTTTTAAAAGGGCAGAAAAAAGGACCCTAAAAGGGGAGTGTGATGAAGCAGCCTGAGAGGCAAAGAGGTGTCCCAGAAGCTGAGAGTTGAGTTCATTTCCAGTAGAAGGACTGATCTAAATATCAAAGTCCATTAGGTTAATTGCTGAGACATGTCTGTTAAAAATAACACTAACAAAGTCTTGGTGACCTATATGAAAACAACTTAATTACAATTTCGGGGACAGAAGCCATATTATGCTGGTTGAGAAGTGAACAGAAGGTCAAATGAATACAAGGAGTGTTGACAAATATTCCAAGAAGTCTGACCATAAAGGGACAAGTCCTCTTATATTTTTCAAAGCCCTTAAATATTCAGTCTTATGGGAAGACATAATTGGCAAGTAGCTGTGGGTTAAGGAGAACAAAGAACAAAACAAACAATCCTTCCCCCTGCCTCCTCTCCCCTCTCCTAACCCCCTCCCCACTAGCAAAACCTATGGATAACTTCAACACCTTGGAGATGATAGTCCCACAGACAGAACACAGAGGAAAGTGAGTTTGATGGAGAAGTTTAATTTTAAAGTCTGGAATGTTGGATGATGTTTTGCCAAGTAAAATATAAAATAGTACTGGGCATAGTGGGGGACGGGGGGTAAGGCAGCAGGATCCCTTGAGCTCAGGAGTTCAAGATTAACCTTGGGGAACATAGCAAGATGCTGTCTCTTTAAAAATAAAATAAAATTTACTTTTAAAAAAATAAAGAACATATACAAAAGCAATTGGAAAGAGAATAATAGAACTGAGGAGGAGCTCTGGCTGAGATGACATTTCAAGCGTTCTCTGCAGTAGTGGTGGCTAAGGCAATCAACAGGCAGAATGTCTCCCAGGGAAAGACTGAATGAGAGAAACAGAAGACTTATAAGGACAGTGACACAGCAGTCCATTGATATCTGTCACCCAGAAGCAAGGCACTTATCCTGAGTAGACAACTGGATAAAGGCAGTGTAGTTAGCCTTGTTATGAAGACTTTTAATCCTTTACTAAATAATGTTGAATATAAAGAAAATCTAAACTTCTGATTATTAAAGACAAGTTAGCACTTTCTCACCCTTATCCCATGCTATATATTGTGCAATACTCTTGACACTACAACTTGAAATTTACTCAGTTAAATTTATTCAGGTGCTTTTAGCATTTTCTGCATGATATAACTTTTATGAGCAGTATATTTCCCATCATAAACTTCTATTTTCTTTCATCCTTTAAAAAACCAAACAAACAGGATCTCATTCTGTTGCCTAGGCTGGAGGGCAGTGGCGTGATCAGCCTTGAACTCCTGGGCTCAAGCAGTCTTCCCACTTCAGCCTCTAGAGTAGCTGGAACTACAGGCATGCGCCACCGCACCCAGCTCTTTATGTATTTATTCCTTTTTTTTTTTGAGACAAGGATCTTACTATGTTGTGAATTTCTGGCCTTGAGTGATCCTTGTCAGCCTCCCAAAGTTCTGGAGTTACGGACATGAGCCATCGTACCTGGTCTTATTTTCAATAAGGCGTAAAAGTGTCAGAGATTAAAATATAGTGTTCACTGCAAGTGCTCTCTGAATGAATGCTGAAAGACATGGTGTGTCCAGGCAACAGTCAGAGTATGGATGACTGAAGCTCAGAAGATATGGAGTACTATGTTAAGAGCTGAGGCTGAAAAGGTGAATGGAAGTAAGATCATCGCCGTCTTTAATATTCCAAGTGCTTTCAACCTCATTGCAAACAATGGAAAGTCATTTGGTTTTTGTGAATAGAAAAATGATATCACAGAGCTGAGTTTTAAGAAGGTAATTCTGGTTAATGAAGTCTGGAAAGTAGGCTGTTAAAAATATTTATCAACTGAATGGAGACATGACGAATGAAAACTAGGGGTTCAGATAAAATGTGCTGTTACGGTCTGGAAGATAATGGGAGATAAGGTGGAAGGTCTATCATTCAATGAAATCAGAAACGGAATTTGGTCAGTTATTTGTAAAAGTTGTTAAAGGGAATAAACTGATGTACACTTATCTCAGGCATTATATTTTCATTTAAGATATGTGTGGGTACATTCCGCTACCAACTGCATGACAGAGTGCCAAGCCCCTTCCTTTGAGTATAGGTTTGCTAATTGGTGTTTGGCCATTTTTCTTGCATAAACTGCACCCATGTTTTCTCTTGTTTCTTTAAATTGCAAAGGACAATCAGAATGCAGAATCTTTAACAGATTTTCTTACCTGAATCATTTTTGGTTTATCTTTCCCATTACTTATTTGAATTATATTTTCAGCCACTAAGTCTCATCAAGTCTTTCCAAAGTCTTCAACTTAATTTTCATAGGAATAACTCTCATTCACATTAATATTCATTAATTTACATGTTATTTAATTAAATATTGTAACATAGTAAAAAGTACAAGTACAGCTGCATAGACCAATTTGTGAAAAAAAAATACGTGTTTCCAGTAAACATACAACTAAATTGATAGAACCAGGAAAGTTCATCCTACCAGACGATCTCTGCTAGCCTCCAGCAATGTGTGTAACAGAGGACTGGAGAGTGTAGTTAATGAGGTGACTTGACCAACTGGGGATTGCTGACAGAGCTTCCACTGTAGTGACCTGAGCTAGAGCAACAGCAATGGGAAAAAAGAGGATGAACCAATTGAAAAGAAATATCCAGACATTAGCTTTGGAAACAAACAGTCTTGGTTCAAATGCTGGCCTCATCACTTAGCTGTGAATCTCAAAGTTTCTATTTTCTAATCTGTAAAAGAAGAATAATGCAGTGTATAGTTGAAAGATCAATTGAGAAGATGCACCTTATGTATACTTATGTAGTGTTCTTAACACAAATAATTTGTATGATAGTAGGTAAATAGCAGTTAATGTTAAATTGAGGCAAGTGAAGAATCAAAGATGACTTTATATCTTCTACTTTGGGTGAAAGAAAAGTTAACACCACTACTTCACTATCTGAAACAGAAAATGCAAGAGGAGAAACAGGTTTAGCAAAAAATGTAGCAAGGTTAGTTTTGGATGTGTTGATTTTCTGGTAGGTCATCCAGTGAAGGGTGTGAAAGAGGACTGAAGAGCATAGGTAGAGGTGACTTGGCTAATGGTATTGCTAACAGGGCTTCCACTGGCATGACATGAGCTGAGGCAACAGCAACGGAAAAAGAGAAGTGAGAACATGTTATTCTGGCTTCCAGTGAGAGGTCTTTGTTAGTGACATCAACTTAAAGTCGCCCATAAAGAAATGAAAAATGAAGCCAAGAGAATGAATGAGAATGGGCAGAAAAAGAGTGCTAACACAGCAATGCCTAATCACATAGGCAAAATCCAAGGTCCAAGAGGAACCTGCTGTGGCAGTGAGCATGTCCAGGAGATAGATATAGGTGATAAGTTCTGCTTATGCCTTGTTCATTGTCTTGGTTCAGACTCCAAAGCTTGGATAAGACATTTTCATTCTGGAAGCATCTAAAAGCTCTCCAAATGGTACCAGAAGAGTAGGGAACTATGAAAGAGCTTTCCCAGTAGTTTGGAAGGAGAGCAAAACTGGAAAGGAGTCTTCCTTAGAATAGAGAAGACTTGAATGCTTCTCATTCCTTGATGAAAAGTTTTCAATGCAACCCACTAGGCCCTCATGTTCTGGCCCTGAGACACCTCCAGGCTTCCCGGCATAATCCTGCACATGGCTTTCTTGTTCCTCAAAAACAAGGAGTTGATAAAGCATCAAGAAAGGTGGGGATGGGGATAGGACTGTGTCATATAATCAGTTGTCATGGACATCAAACCGAAGAGGGATTATTGAGATAAAGAGGAAGAAGTAGTAAGTAGAATGTAAGAAAAAAGTCATTGCTTCCTAAACTTGATACAAGGAATAGGGAGGAAAACCAGAATGACCTCTGTTTGACAGTATTGTGATTCAAGTGAGACTGTCAGAAGTAAGCCAGATTTTAGTCAGTTGTATTCTTGGTTTTTCATTCATTTAATTAGACGATATCATAAATCAAATATTTCTATATATAGCTGTGAAACAGATGAGGCATTGAGGATGATACGTACTAGTTAGTACAACAAGGAT
Source organism: Cephalopachus bancanus (assembly GCA_027257055.1). Classification (NCBI taxonomy): domain Eukaryota; kingdom Metazoa; phylum Chordata; class Mammalia; order Primates; family Tarsiidae; genus Cephalopachus; species Cephalopachus bancanus. Next base: position 5,357,291 of record JAPVLO010000009.1, on the reverse strand, counting down.
ACAAATTTCGGCAAAGTTTAATTTTGCTTTCATACAAAAATTCCAGAAAAGATTCTCAGACCTTTTGTTTTATGATAGTGTTATAACACTGAGGATAGTCGCTGAGCAAAAAATTGCCTTGGAAATTGGTTGAAACTCAGCAATGATTCCAGGTGAAATAACCAGACAATATGTGCAACAGACATTTTCACATTTCCCTTCTCATTGAATAACATGGTCCTTGTTCTGCAGAGCCTTAGGGAAAAGTTACTGCTGCCTCAGATCACATCATACAAATGAAGAGTTCATAATTTCTTTTTTCCAGCAGGCAGAGGTCATAAGGAACCACATGTAAGCAACATGTTTGATTGCTAAGCAAAGAGCCTTACTTCCATGGATCATGGGAAGGGAGTCTTTTTCTGGCTTCTCCATGAAAATGCCAAAGTATTTATCATGAGGGCATCTATTTGAACTGCTGCTATTCAACAGGTAAATAGTGGTTTCCAATCAGCCCCTGAAATCATAGCCTTACACCTGGTAACCAAATCATTCAGGAGGCGTCTAGAGACTCAAGGTGCTCATGTCATTTTATCTGCACACCTGGTTGACACTCCAGTCTAGGCCCAAACTGGATTCAGCCACTCTGATTGTGTGTGAGAAAGTGACAGCCTGAAGCATCTTTTGGAGAACTTGGAATGATCAGCTTGATCGAAAACATATTTGCAGCTAGAAGACAGAAATGATTATGAGTATATTCAGTAGTTGTCCTCAGAAGCCTCTCTGCTCAGTCTTACAAACTCATATATGGATGACAGAGGGAGAGTGGAGCTGGGGCACTTTGACCCGTCTCTGAAACGCCATGACCCAGAGGGTGCTTTAGCACCACAAGAACTCTGGTATTTAGAGGTATCACTCAGTGTGAGGAGGAAGATCAGGAGACACACTTGACAGGAGGGGATGTGTCAGGACCTTTTGTAAAACCCTCACTGTGGACTGTGAAAATACTTACACAGTTACAGAAGGTTATTTTGCAGGGAGAGTAAAGCCTCAGACAATTCACAAATTTCTGGTCTGGACAACCAATAGGTAGTGATGCCATTTCCTGAAATAGGGAATAAAAGAGAAACAGATAGTGACCAGTTCACTTTTGAACATGTCGCATTTGAGCTGCCTAAGAAACTTCTCAGGAAAGTTTCAAGAATGCAGTTGAGAGCTTTAGAGAGAGCCTGGGGTAGATTATATACCCAGCATCATCAGTTTATAGATGGTAGTTGAAGTATTGGCTGTCATGGAGACGGTACAGAGAAGAATGTGAAGAGAACCAAACGAAAATAGATCCCTGGGATTATCCACCTCAAAGGAGTAGCAAAAAGTGACCTCAATGCAGGACATCTGAATGACAGGGGAAGCCTGGGACCGAACAAAGGAAACCTGGAAGAAGTTTATGCCTGAAGAATTCACACTTAGAACTTTATCTGCAGATTCAGTTCTGGAAAATTATATCATTTCTTTGTTTCTAGATCTTCAAAGTGTTAAATCTGAAACTGCATTTTCAAATAAAGGAAACAATTGTAAGGACTTTGTTTTAAGGATATAAATCAGCCAGCAATTCAACTGAGGAATAATAAACAGATACTAGCTAAGGCATAGCAATGGAAGTGCCAGAAATTTTTATTTGTTTTAGAAAATTGATTGTCCAGTTAGACACCAATAATATAGAGTCACATTAATTGGTGCTTATAAAGTGATTAATCTCTCTAATTCTCTTCCGGTCATTTGAAACATTGTATAAGAAGCCCTTGTACAAAGCATATTATTTTAAAAGGGATTTTACAAGAACTTTCATTTCACAAGGTTTTAGAGTGTGGTGGCATGGTTTGCAACATCATAATTCAACACCAGCCTACTTCAAATCAGACATTTTTATGTGGGTTTAAAAGACATGCAGGACTGTGAACCTCAGCACTGAAATCTCAGAAAGCAGAGCTTCCCTTTTTTGTTAACTGGAAAATAAGCAGACTTCTGTTCTAGTGGTAAAAGAGATTGTAGTTGATAAGGAACATGAATGACAGTCCCGCCAAGTCCCTTCATTTACCCTCTCTTTAGCGATAAACTATCCACTCGACATTTTTCCTCATCATGTTAGAGGACTTGGAGCTCTGTGCCCAAGACCCACAGTCTCCAAGCCCTGATCCCAGGAGGAGTCCCACCCACACCAAGTGCCTGTTCTCCAGAAGAGCTGAGAGAATGATGTGTGTCAGTGAAGTATTTTACAGGTATTCTATAGACATAACTCACTAACTGAGTGGGTGGAAGACTCCTGTAACTCCAGGGTTGGCCTCTTGGCTTATCCATTCTCAGAACTCCCAAGCCCTCAGGAACTGAAGGAGCAGTTGCTGCACCTGGCATTAATGGGCCCTCTTTCTTCTTTTCTTGTCTTCTCCTGACTAGTTTTGATTATCTTGCCACCTCAATATCCAATCCTACGCTTCCCACATGGGAAGTATTTAAAGGGCCCTTGATCTCCTCACGTTAAGGAGAGGTTTAATATCAAATGTCCTGGGCAGTGGTTCATTGACTTGTGTTAAGTTGGTATACACCTTTCTGCCTGCCCTACATCAGGGTGCAAGGCCCCAGTGTGCTGGTCTGCACCATGCCTCTCATTCCTTGGTGATGACTCCATTCTGACAATGGGCCTCTTGTACTTGCCTTGCCCTTGAGAATTGGCCCTCCTTTGCTCTTGCTAGTTCTGCTACTCAAAAACTGAAGCTTTTCCCTGCATTTTAATTCTAATTTGGGGTCAAGATTCTTTCTACACTTACACAGGTCAACTGAAGGCAACTGTCAATCTCTCTGAACTTGCATCATGGGCGTCTGTGGTTGCCCACTTGCTAAAGGTAGCTACAACTCTGAATCGTGGTGCTTTCTGCCTCCCAGGTGGATCCATCATATCATCTCTAGAACTGGCACATGTATCCTTGGACCAGGCTTACATTACTAAGGGAACTAATATCAGATTAGTTATACTGCCTTCCGCTCTAACTTGCTAAGAATAAATATTGAATGTGTTCCTGATAGATCCCAAACCATACTATTAACATTTAATTGAAAAACAAAAACAAAAAAGACAAAAAAATAATCTAAGACAAATTATGTTTAACAGTTTAATTGAGCAAAGAACAATTCATGAATTGGATAGCCTTCGAACCAGAGTAGGTTCAGAGAGACTCCAGTGCAGCCACATGAAGGAAGAAGATTTATGAATTAAAAAAAAAAGAAAAGTGACATACAGAAAAAGGAGTGAGGTACAGAAACAGCTGGATTGATTACAGTGCATCACTTATTTTATTTGAAGCCTGTTTACACAGTTGGCCATTTCTGATGGGCCAAAGCTATGATATTAGCACAAGAGAAGGTTACAGTTGGTTTACACACCTAACTAGGTTACAGTTTACCACTTGAAAGGGCACAGAGAAACCTCTAGGTCAAACCCAAAATATGCAAGGGAGCAGTTTTGAGCTCAATTTAACATAAAGCACAAGAATATTTCATGCTACATCAAAACTATACTATCAGTTGTCCTTCTAATAAACTTACACTTGATGTAGCGAATGAACTTTAAAAATTTGGTAAGATTACATAGATATGGTATCTGCATATTAGTAACAACCTTTGCAAATAATCAGTTCTTTCTAAATGTTTGGTGGCCAACTATCTAGGTTGGCCCAGGACTCTCCTAATTTTAGCACTAAAAGTCCTACAAACTGAGATGGTTGGTCACCCTGAGAAAATGAGTCCATCTTTCTCATTGTTATTGATCTGTAAAATGACAAAGAACTCAATTATTACTATATATAAGATTATCACCTGATTTTTCAAAAAACTATAGTCTCTTCTGGCCCACTTAACACATGATAACTACATAGTACTTTCAGCTACATGAGATCTCTCTCCCTTTTAAAGAGCGCTTTCCATTCCCTACATGACATTTTCTGTTCCTAAGACTGTTATTAACATTACCTTCTACAGTTAAGCGATCGTTTTGTCCCAGACAGCAACCCTGGCTCCAAGGGGATGTCCTGTCCAAGCCCAGCAGTTGTCCTCGTTTGCTCATTGTTGTGAATGATGTGCTGCAGTGTCCCCTTTTTTTTTTCATCCTACAGCAATTGTTTTAAATGTTTAAACCAGAAAGGAAGCAGAAACCCAAAAGCAAGCATAAGCCAAATAAACAGATTTTTTTTCTTATTCATCAGGACTTCTTAGAGTCTTAATTTGCTAAATATACACTGCGAATTGCCAAAGGAATCAAGTACATTCACTATTTCCCCAAAGCCCTTGATCATGAATGCCTTTGGAGGGATAACAATGTTAATACCTGGTGGAATTCATGTCTGGCTGTTTAAAGTCTAGGAAGTGTTAGTAAATAGAAAAGTACAGATTTTGCTGCCAGAAAACTGGATTCAAATCTCAGCTCCAGTGTTTCATAGTTGGGTGATTTGTATGATTTACTTAGCCTATCAGTAAACCATTTTGGTTTTTGGTTTTTTGTTTTGTGTTGGTTTTTGTTTTTGTTTTTGAGTTAGGGGTCTCATTCTATCACCCAGGTAAGAGTGCAGTGGCACAATCACAGTTCACTGCAACGTTGACCTTCTGGGCTCAGGCAATCTTCTCGCCTCAGCCTCTTGAACAAGCTGGGATTACAGGATCGCGCCACCATGCCTGTCTAATTTTTTGATTTTTTTTTTTAATAGCGATGTGGTCTTGCTAATTGCCTAAGCTGGTCTCAAACTCCTGGTCTCAAGCAATCCTCCTGTCTCGGCCTCTCAAAGTGCTGAAATTACAGGAGTGAGCCACCACACCTGGCTTCATCTGTAAATCTTTAAGTTCCCATGTTGCCATTTTTTAAAAAAAAGTGGAGAAGAAGATAGATTTAAAGGCAGTTTCTATTTTCTCTTTTGTATAGCAGGTACTCACGTGTTAGGATTGTTATAAGGATTTATAGGCTCATGTATGTAAGGCACCTGCCATACTACGTCAAAAGTTCATGGTGAAAATCTCACTCCAGTGGCTATAGATTGATGGAACAGGGCTAAACTAAAAGCAAGAAACTAATGTTTGCTAGGATTTGAGGGAGGTGTCGAAATACAATCATTGACCCCTTGGCTATCATTTTATAGTTCCTTTCCTTTGAGATTTAACATTTTTGTCATCTTACACAGTTCTCAAATGACCCCTAAGCAGACATTGCTTCAAAGATGAGAGAAAAAATTAGTGGGTAGAAAGAGAAGAGAAGCACTGTCTCCCTTCTGGCCCTGCTGGGAGACCCATAAGGCCTATTTGCATAGTAAAGTCTCCCTTTGGGTTAGATGGGTGGAAAGGTTACAAAGAGGATGGGAAGAAGAAGCCTGAGGCATTAAAGATACAGTTCACACCCTCTGCTCACTCAACAAATGAGAAGAAGTGAGAGGGGTAGAGATCTGATTGTTAAATTCCTGAGCCGAGTGTTCTATTTGGAGAAGGAAAAAACAAACAAACAAACAAACTTCCAAATCTATACCCAGTCTTGTTTCATAGACTAGTTGTACTCCAGAAAAGTGAACCTTTCTACATGTTTATTAAGCACCTTTTCCTACAGGCTTTCATTATAAGAGCAAAGGTACATGTCCTGGAAGAAGTACTAAGCCTACATGTAGTATACCATTGTGTTATGGTGAAAAGAATCCAAATTTTTGTCTGCCTTGCAATGCAAAGAATGCCATTTCCCTTCCTGAGACTTTAGTTTTGTCTTTAAAACAAGCATAATAAATAAATGACATTTTCCCAGGGTGATTACAAGGATAAAATTAAATGAGTTTTGTGAAAAACCCTACTAGGTGTCACCTCTCTGAGGACAGGAACCATGTCTATTTGCTAGTTAATAAGAGTTAATTCAATCAGCGGACTCATGTACTGACACTAAGTTATGGTGGAAAAACTTGATGACTTTCTGTTTCCAGCATCGTCTCAGTGTCCGACATATTGTGGGCACCCAATATATCTTTGTTGATGAGTAAATGAATACTTTATAAACTCAAAATCCCTTAAAAAAAACACTTGTTTGATTTTTGCTTATTTCACTATACAACTTATTAGTGTTCCTAGCAGTGTTTCAAGACCTTTAAATTTCATTGTATCTACTGTTGATGCCATTTTATATAAGAACACATTTTCAAATAAAAAAGGGTAAGAGTACCAGGAGGTCGAGGCTGTGGTGAGCTGTGATCATGCCACTGTACTCCAGCCTGGGTGATAGAGAAAGATTCCTCCATTCAAAAAAAAAAAAAGATCCAGAACTATTAAAAAAAAGAGTGGGAGTGATGTCATCTCTGAATATAGGTCAGTCCTTTCCATGAAAAGACAGTTCATATCTTAAGTTGTCCAAAGGTAATATTATTTAGTATTCATTGAGCACTTACTGTTCTGTATGCTTACTAATAACTTATTCTTCATAATTCCCTTTGAAATAGGTATTATTACCATAACTATTTTGTAGATGAAAAACTGGGCCACAGAGAGGTTAAGTAACTTCCTGAAGATCACAGAGCTAGCACTCAAACCAGGCTGATTGGCTCTACAGTCCTCACCCGTAATTGTAATATCTTGTTGCCTTTCATGGTTCTTGACATTGTCTTTATTTTGCACTAAGAAAACTTGATCTTGGACCGGTCTGATATCTGCAGAACCCTGATTTATTTTACTTGGGGATTCCTTTTGCTATAACCCTCTGAAGTCCTAGCTCCTAGAAATTTCAACTTCAACTTGAGATTTTTTTTAAAAAATGCGTAGTTCTAATTATCATAATGCATAAGAAAAGGATTGGCAGTAGCGGGAAACTGCCAGGATTGGGGGGAAGAAGGGATTGGCATTAGTGGGAATCTGCTGGGGGTTGGGGGAGCACACTTCATCATAAAGGGTCCTTGCATAATAAACATGTGTATACCTAACCCTGAATTGTACCCCACATCTTTAAAATGAAAAATTTAAAAAAAGAAAAATGTAAACTAAAAGAAATGAGTAGTTCTAATCAGAAGACAATAATGTGGAAAAAATAAAAGTAGAATTCTCTTTGTAAAGAGATGAAAATCAGAAAGATGTACTAAGGAGAAATCTATTCTACTAGCAGGGGAACTCTGTCCAGAGCAACTAGTACAATTTAAATGAGTTAATTAAGTCAGTGGACTCATAACTAGACTACGTACAATATAGTAAGTCATGGTGGAAAACCTGGCAAATGTCGACCTACCAGGTAGACAACCTGGAAAGCTCTACCTTTCTGAGTCTACACGAGCAAACGGACTGAAGATCATGGGTGGAGCTGTACCAGATGGAGCTGAGAGTAAATTCTGCCTACATGGGGCCTTTCCTCAAGTTCATGAACTAATCAGTGTAGAGGTGGGGCAACACTCGGTCTATCCCTCCCCTTGGGGGTAGACTTTGCAAACCGTGAGGGTTTCAGAATGGACATTTCTGCTTTACCAGCTTGATCCATGCAGGGCTCTGCCAGTAGGGGGCGTGAGAGGCAGACTGGAAGGCGAAGGAGGAGAAAGGGCACTTGTCTGCTTCTCTGGGGCATGCTGGTAGCTTCCTGTTCCTTTGAGCCTATCACCAGCCCCTTTTTCTTCACCGCAGCAGTTGTTCCAGAGGTTGTAACGTTCAGATGTTTCCCTCTCTCCATCTCGGGACAAGCTTGAACCGTCTCAGAATCACCAGCACCAGCCAGTTATCGCCCTTTCCTCAGAAGACTAGATCACGACACCTCGGAGCTGAGCTTTTCAGTTCTAATAACTCCAACCCCTTGACTTTGCTCCCATAGTCGGCCTGCGGTTACCTGTGGGCCCCTTTTGTCATTTTCCATCCTTGAATACCCATTTGACCAATCTCTTCGTTAAAATACCTGGTGTGGGTTTTAGTTTCCCTAGCTGAACCTTGGTTGAACAGTCTCAGTATTTGCTGATTTGCAGTATTAGTAAGGTTTCTGAACGTATGTGTTCTGATTTCCCACTTGGAGAAAAATTGGGAGCCCAGAGGGACAAAAGGTAATAATGCATGGATTCAGAAAGAAAGAGATAAGATCTGATCCTTCCATTTTACAAACAAGTGATTGAGCAAATTATTTAACATCTCTGTACGTCACTTTATCATCTATAAAATGGTGACAATAATGCCTGTCTCATAGTGATGCTGAGAAGATATAATGAAGAAGAGATAATAAAGTGCCTTAATAAAGGTACTACGTATATAAAGGCACTCAATAAATGGCTTTTTGTTTTTGTGTATCTGTGTGCAATTGCTTAGGGCACTGGCTTGTACACAGTAGTCACTACTCAGTGTACACTTAGTGGCGATTACAGTTAGCTCATAATATGTTATAATCCATTTGATGTGTGTATTTACTAAAAAAAAAAAAATAGACTGCTGCTCTACCTGCAAAGAATTCCAGAGCATACTGTTTAACTGAATGTCTCACCTCTGTGGGTACACCATATATGAACCAAGCATTGGTACAATGTGTTTGGAACAAAAGGTCTGTTATCTGTTCAAGTAACCCTGCTGATAGGAAAGAAATGAAACTCTAGATGATTTTCTTTGAAGCAAAAAAAAAAAAAGCCTGTGACTTTCATTATTGATCTTACTTTTGATGAAAATGGCAAACATTCACCACCCACAGTTCACGGGAATCATGAACAGCTCCGAGGACAGTGTGTTTTCACAGTGGAAGAGCAGAATGAGAATTCCAGTAGCCCCTCTGAGTGTCCTTGAAGAGCTGGAAAGCAGACCTGCATGCTTAATCGTACAGAAGGAATAATAGAGATCAGATGCCTGGGAAAGAGGTGGGAAGGAGTAGCATGGAACTCCAGCAGACTCTGCTCAACGCAATGTTGTGTAAAAGTGTTCTATTTTCCATGCAGCTTGTTTTCCTTAGATAGGGCCCATCATACACTAAAAGTGGAGTATCAGACTCTTTGAAGAGTTTGAGGACAGCTTTCTCAACTCATTCAGACAGTCTTTAGAATATATTTATATTGAGCAACAACAGCAAATATCCAGCATATTTTCATTTATATTTATAAACACTGTGGTCATTAAGAGACTGGAAAATGAGAGCCGCCTAGCTCTTACTACAGAAAAGGTATGCTGTCAAAGTTCAGGGAAGTGACATTCATTTGTGGTATCTGAAAATAAGTCACGCCTCGGAAGTTTAACTTTGCTAATGTTAAAATACTATTCTTGTTGGTGAGGTCAACCAAGAATATCTGTCTCAATTGCAGTGGTTCTCTAGCTTTAGTGAGCATCAGAGTCACTAATTAAACACCAACTGTGACTTGTTAAACATCGATTCTAGGTGTCACACTCAGGGTGGAGCCTGAACTGAGTGCCCAACTATATAAGTCAGAGTTCTCCAGAGAAACAGAACCGATAGGAGATGCATATAGTAGTAGAGGAATTTGTCATTAATAATTGTCCTGCACAATTATAGAAGCTGAGGAATCCCAAGATCTGCAGTCAGCAAATTGCATACCTTGGAGAGCCAACAGTGCACACCGAGGAGGTCCAGTATAAGTCCAAAATCTTGAAACCGGGAAACTCAGTGGTGTAAGTTCCACTCTGAAGGCTTGCAGGCTCAAGACCCAAAAGAGCCAATGTTTCAGTTCTAGTCTGAAGGCAGAAAAAGATTGATATTCTAGCTCAAGCAGTTGGGCAGGAGGAGTTCATCCTTACTCAGTCTTTTTGTTCTATTTAGGTCTTCAATTAATTGGATGAGACCACCACATAAGGGAGAGAAATCAGATTTCCTTGGTCTACCGATTCAGATATTCATCTCCTTCAGAAACATCCTAACAGATGCATCCAGAATGTTTGGCCAAATGTCTGGGCACCCTTGTGGCCCAGTTAAATTGGAACATAAAACAAACCATCAAACCAAGGGATGCTATGATGCTTATTGAAGGTCTACATTTTGAGAACAACTTCTATAGCAGAAATTGAGTCAGGATTAGAAATCCACCACTTGCTTTATTTTTGTCACAGAACCTGAGACAAAGTAGATACTTAATAAAAAGTGTTTTGAATGAGTGAATAAAGTAATAGAGGGAAAAGATGGAGGGAGTCAAGGAGGATCTCTTGTATAAAGAGACCTGAGTAGATATTAGATGGTCAGAGTTCTAGTGTAAACGGACTTTAATTTCCTCAGCTCCGTTGTGAGTTATCTTCACAATAACTCCATTATTCCCACTTTATGGGTGAAGAAATTGAGTTCATGCCTCAAGGAAGTAGTCAAGCTGAGTTTCCAATTCAGCTTCCCTGGACCTAAAACCTTTGCTCTTATCCTGTCTGCACCACAAACACTGGGGGTGCACTGAATATGAACAAGTCACCACACTATGGGAAAACCTCAAGATATTTATAGTCTAGTGAGAGGCAGGTTTCTATTTTTTAAAAAAACTAAAGAAACTTGAAATAGAAGATTGTTCAAATTGTCACTGATATGTATGATGAAGGCATGAGGCAGTGGTTTTAAGAGAATAACTTTGTGGCTTAGACACTCCTGAGACTGAATCCATTTCTATTATGATCTGTATTACTTTTGACAAGTTGCATAATCTCTGTGCCTCAGTGTCCCCATCCACACATTCTTACCTCATGTGGATCTTTACATCCTTAGAGGATTACACACTTGCAGGAATAAATGAGTTAATATAGTAGTCCCTCATTCATGGTTTCATTTTTCATGGTTTCAGTTATTTGCGGTCAACCACAGTCTGAAAATATTAAATGGAAAATTCTAGAAATAAACAATTCATAAGTTTCAAATTGCATGCCATTCTGAGAAATGTGGTAAAGTCACAAGCCATCCCGCTCTGTCCCACCCAGGAAGAGAATTCTTTTTTTGTCCAACATATTTCTGCTGTGGGCATTGCCCACCTGTTAGCCACTTAGTAGCCATCTCAGTAATCGATTAGACTGTCACAGTATCACAGTGCTTGTGTTCAAGGAACCCTTGTGTTACTTCACAGTACCTCAAAGCACAAGAGTAGCGACAATGGCAATTCAGGTATGCCAAAAAGAAGCCATAAAGGGCTTCCTTTAAGTGAGATGAAAGCTCTCATATGCTGAGGTTGCTGTGACCCATGGTAAGAGCAAATCTAACCATGAAATTGTGGAGAAGGAAAAAGAAATGTATGGACAGTATTTATAAGATTTGGTATTATCTTATGCTTCGGGCATTCACTGGGGATCTTGGAACACTTTGCCAGTAAACAAGGAAGCATTATTATATATGTAAGGTATTTACACAGTGTGACTTACAGGGCATTCAGTAATTGAGTGATTATTATTATTATTATTATTATTATTATTACATCCTTAGTACCTAGCTTAATGCCTGATACCTGGAAGATTATCTTTTATATGTGTTGAATGAACACCAAGAATCTTCCTGGAGATGTAGCAATTAAAGTTTCCTATATTACTCAGTGATCTATCACAGAAACAAAGAACAGAATACCATATGTTCTCACTCATAAGCAGACCTTGAACAATTATCAAAATACTATAAGAAAGGGATTGGCAGTAGTGGGAAACTGCGAGGGGAGGGCGGGGGAGGATTGGCAGTTGAGGGAACCTGCTGGGGGGTGCACACTTCATCAACAAGGGTACCTGCATAATGAACACTTGTATACCTAACCCTGAATTGTATCCCATATCTTAAAATTAAAAAATAAAATAAATAAAGCTTCCTATATTACTGACCTTCAAGAAACTTACTCTCAGCCTTTGAATAGCTTCTTCCTTTTTTCAAGGCACCAATTTCAATAAGTTATTACTACCTCTCAATAAGCCTGCTTATCCCTGGTTCACTGATGCTCTATTGATATGGCCTTGGTGTACCCCATAAATACAGAGCAAGAAAATGAGACCAAAATATTGAAATTTGTCTTCAATGCCTGATAATTTTCAGTTTTCACAGCTGAAGATGATTGAGGAAATAACCAGGAAGGACTTTTCAATTTGCCTTTTAATAAGTACCTTATGTATGAATTGCAGTCGATGACCTCTTGTTTTGCTGGTCAGATCAACTTAATAAAAACTCACTTGGAAGCGCAAAGCTTCATCCATCCTTTCTTCAAAAAGTGGCGTGTTGCCAAGGAATTCATAGCTGAGCATACGGCGAGAGCTGGGGTTTGTCGTCTGACATTTAAAAACCTACCTGAGCTCTTTAGCGCATGGATACTGAATATTCAACAACGTTCTGAAATTTCCAGCACTGCTGCTTGCTTCAGCACTTTCATTCCTCAGATATGCCAGGATTGCATATTAGCATTTAAATGGACAGCCAAGTCCTACGGAAACCTCATGATATATGTCACACTGGAACTAGCTTCAACTCCTTTAGGGGCTGCGGAGTTGCTTGTGCCTTTTCTGATGTTCCAACTTCCCTTTCAACTTTTGCCTTTGTGGATTTGGGATGACCAGTTATCTGCAAGATTTATAACCAACAGCTTTGATGTTGGACAGATGTATGGTGTCAACATTCTGCAATTCAAGAAAATCCTCTTTCTCCTTTAGGATGTAATATGTTTTGCTCTCTGCTGACTGCTCACTTTGATATAATAAAGCAAACTTCAGTTCCCTGGGCTTCTCTTAAAGGGGAAAATTTTAAATCAGTCCTCATTCCAAGTTGGAACCTAGTTTGGTAAAACAACCTTAACTTCACTAAACCACCCTGCTTGGTCAAAAGTGTTCATTTGGGCCTGGCACGGTGGCTCAAGCCTCTAGTCCCAGCACTTTGGGAGGCCAAGGAGAGAGGATTGCCTGAGCTCAGGGGATCGAGACCAGCCTGGGCAACTTGATGACACCTCTACGATAAATCAAAATATTAGCTGGACATGGTAGCACACACCTGTAGTTCCAGCTACTTGGAAGGCTGAGGTGGAAGGATTGCCTGAGCCCAGCAGGTTGAGGCTGCGGTGGCCGTCAGCATGCCACTGCACTCCAGTCTGGACGACTGAGTGAGACTCCAACTCAAAAAAAAAAAGGCGGGGGGGAACCTCATTCTTCATACATCTAAAACCACAGCTTCTTATGTCTCAAGAACAAATCGCAAGTACTAATGACTAGAGGGTTTCATTTGGATGTGATTTCCCACCTACTGAAACTCAGACCTAAAACACAATTTAAGTCACATGCTTCTCTAGCAGTCATCATGGATTCTATCCTTTGGCCTCCTGAGTATGATAAAGATGGAACTTGTCAATATTCCTGGAGTTGGGTGTAGTGGTTCGAGCCTGTAATCCCAGCACTTTGGGAAGCTGAGGCAGGAGGATCACCTGAGCCCAAGAGTTCAAGAGCAGCCTACTCAAAATAACAATACCTCATCTCCAGAAAAAAATAAAAAATTAGCCAGGCATGGTGGTGCACACCTATAGTCTCAGCTACTGGGTATGCTGAGGCAGGATTGCCTGAGCTCAGGAGGTTGAGACTATGGTAAGCCATGATTTTTCGACTGCACTCCAGTTTGGGTGACAGAATAAGACTCCAACTCAAAAAAAAAAAAATCTGGATAACCTCATTATACTGCCTTGCCAGTATAACAGTGGATACAGGACATACAGCTAGTGAGGGTGAGTGTTCTATAAGCATGCAATCATACCACTTTCCAGTGTGTTTCCTTTAGGGCTTGTGCACAAAGCAACTCACTAATGATCATTCTCATGGCATCCTCTAGATCTGTGCAGTCTCAAGGGTAGCCAGTTGTTACATGTGGCTACTTAAGTTTCAGTTAATGAAATAATCCAGTTCCTCAACTACATTGTCCATATTTCAAGTGCTCAGCGGCCACATGGGGCTATTGTATTAGACAGTATGGTTACAGAATACTTCCATCAGTGCCAAAAGTTGTACTGGGCATCCTTGACCTAGAGTCTTAGGGTTTAGAGAGTCCTTAGGGCAACCAAAAAAATCCTGGTTTTTCCCAAGACTGAGGGATTCTTGGGTTACATACTTTTAGGACTAAAATTGAGAACGTCCCTGGAAAATTGGGAGAGTTGGTCACCCTAATAGGTCGTCTAGTGTAACCATATGTCTAATGCAGACGTTCCTTCTGCATCATTCTTGACTTGGGACCTTTCAGAGCCAGCTAGCTAAGTAATGTTAATACCTTAACTAACGTAGCTGAAGCAGGCAGTGTTTGAAGAGCTGTAGTAGAAGATTAAGCTAAAACAACAAATGGGAACTTGGTTTCTGATTTTCACCATGAAGAGAAAATTCACAGGAGCAAGACAGACTGTTTAAGCAACCCACAGTGAAATGGTCCCACCCACTGAAAGGGAGCACATTTCAAAAGTAGCCTACAAGGTTAGTCATAAAATGACTTCTTTGCCTTACCCTGAAATCTAGCTTCAAAAGCACATTTGTTAGAGATGGCTGAGATGTTTACTGGTAAATCAGGGTCCCAAGTCACATTAACAGGCAGGGTTCTATTAAATTATTTCTCACCCAAAGAAATAAATATATATTTTATAGTTGATGAATTTAAGAACTGAAGGAAGCCTTGGAGCTCTTCTAGTTTGACTCCAATTTTGCAGAAGGACAAGGCACAAAGTGCCTAAGTATTTTTTCCAAGTTCCACAGTGAGGAAGAAATTCAACCTCAGTTTTCCAAAAAACAAGGGCAAAAGCAAATGTACAGAGTAGTCTAAATACCTGCAAAGAATTAATGGAATTCTAAGTGAGTCTTACATTTTTATTACTTCTCCATGATTGTTGTTCAGTGTTGTTCAAACCTATTTCTTGCTTGATATTATTTTATATCTGAGGTAGCTTCCTATTGAGAAAATGACTAGCAAGCATAGTATTAGTAAATGTGACTTGAAGAGCAGCGTGGCGCATAGAAAGATGGTATAATGTTTTTGGATGGCAGAGGGAAGGCAGAATTATTCCAACTATATTGCACATCGGCTTCTACAACCAGGGGAGTGATCGCTTAATGTGAAGAGAACGTAGAAAACACTGTTAACAGGGAACTGAAACCCAAGTTAGGCAAGGAACAGAAAGAGCATCTAGGACTCCTTCAATATGGTTAAAACCCAGGCACCAGAGACAGATCTACAGGTAAAAGCTAACTCCACCATCACATGATCTTTGGTAGGCTATTTTACCCCTCCATTCTTCAGCAAGGGACTATGTAAAATGGTAATCTTAACAGATCCTATTCCATAAGGTTAGATACTATGTAAAAAGTTCCTAGACCAATGCCTGGCTTATTTAATGCTCAATGTTATTAATTATCATAATCATTATCATTAAATTATCCAAATGATTTTATGTCCCCACATTCAGATAAGATTATATTTCAAGGTAATGAATGACTTAGAGAGATATTTCTTGAATGGTAAATACACAAATTACACGTAAATCCAGCATCTTCAGCTTGCCACTATTGTCTTGATCAATAACATAAAATACCCACACTCAGACACTTGCTAAAACAATGCTTCACAAATGTTTGCTGTTTGATTACCATCTGTATTAGTTTCCTATTTCTGCTGTAACAAATTACCATATATTTAGTGGTTTAAGATGAGATTAATTTATTCCTAACAGTTCTAGAGGTCAGAGCTCTGAAATGGATCTTACAGGAATAAAACCAGGATGTTGGCAGGGCTGGTTCCTTCTGGGGCCTTTAAGGGACAATTTGTTCTTTGTCTTTTTCAGCTTCTAGAGGATGTGTGTACTCCTTGGCTTGTGGCCCCTTCCTCGTATCACTCTAACTTTCTTGTTTCTCCATCACATCTCCTAATCCTCTGTCTTTAATTTTCCTGCCTCTTCTTATAAGTACCCTCTGGGTTCACCCAGATAATCCAGGAAAATCTCCCCATCTCAATATCCTTAACTTAATCACATCTGCAAGATCTCTTTCATCATATAAGAATGAGTATGTGGACATCTTTGGGGACCATTATCTAGCCTAACATTCCACGCTCACCATTTGAGTTTTGCCATGTTCTGCTTCCCGGCATACTATTATTTATTTAATATTTACCTTAAAAGTTGCTTTACTTAACCTTATCTGTGAAGTCATGGATTTGATGGGCTAATTTAGGTTTTTTTCTAAAACACATTAAAGCAACATTTACTTATGAAAATAAAAAATTTTACTTATCTTCCAACATCTCCTGGACTATGAGTGATGTACATATCACACTTTAGGAAACCTTTATTACAAATTCTGCTATGCTTTGGCCACACTTAAGGATTGGTCAAGGATTTTCCTGTCCTAGCTCAGGCAATTAGACAAGAGAAGGAAATCAGGGGGTATCCAAATAGGAAAAGAGGAAGTCAAGTCATCCCTCTTTGATGATGACATGATCCTATACCTTGAAAATCTAAAAGAATCTGTAAAAACCTGTTTGCACTGATAAAGGACTTTGGCAAAGTCTCAGGGTACAAAATAAATGTGCAAAAGACAGTTGCATTTCTGTACACCAACAACAAGCAGGTAGAGACTCAAATTAAAATCACAATCCCATTCACAATAGACACACACACACACACACACACACACACACACACACACACACAAAGAACTACCTCAGCATCTTCTTAACCAGATAAGTGAAAGACCTTTACAATGAGAACTACAAAACATTGCTCAAAGAAATCCAAGAAGACACAAACAAATGGAAAATTATTCCATGCTCATGGATAGGAAGAATGAGCATTGTTAAAATGTCCATCCTACCAAAGGCAATCTACAGATTCAATGCAATACCCACTAAGTTACCAACATCATTCTTCTCTGAAATGAAAATACAGAAATTCACATGGAAACACAAACGACCATGAATAGCCAAAACAATCCTTAGCAAAGGAAACAAAGCAGGAGGTATCACACTTCCAGACTTCAAACTTTTCTATAAGGTTAGAGTAATCAAAACAGCCTGGTATTGGTACAAGAACAGGCACATAGACCAATGGAACAGGACAGAGATTCCAGAAGCAAAGCCTCAATTTCTCAACCAACTCATCTTTGACAAAGCCTCCAACAACAACCACTGGGGAGAGAAGAACCTATTCAGTAAATGGTGCTGGGAAAACTGACTGATCACATACAGAAGATTGAAATAGGACCCTTACCTATCACCATAAACAAAAATTAACTCTAAATTGATCAAAGACCTAAATGTAATACCTCAAACTACAAGAACCTTAGAAAACACAAGAGACACCCCTATGGAAATTGGAACTGGCAACCAATTCCTATTCAGAACACTAAATGCCCATACTTTAAGAAATAAGATAGACTGGGATTTCATCAAACTAGTGAGCTTCTGCAAAGCAAAATAAACCATCAAGAGAGCAGGGAGACAGCCCACAGAATGGGGGAAAAAAATTGCCAACTGTTATCTGACAATGGCCTAACATCTAGGATCTACAAGGAACTCAAATGCACCAAAAAGATAAAAACAAACAGCCCCATTACAAAGTGGGCAAAAGACATGAATAGATACTTCTCAAAAGAAGATATACGGGCAGCCAACAGACACATGAAAAACTGCTCAGCCTCACTCATCATCAGAGAAATGCAAATCAAAACCACATTGAGACACCACCTAACCCCAGTAAGAATGGCCATCATTAATAAAACAAACAACAACAGATGCTGGTGAGGATGCAGAGAAAAAAGAACACTTCTACACTGCTGGTCGGAACTAGTGCAACCTCTTTGGAAGACTGTGGCGATTTCTGAAAGATCTAGAAATTGACCTTCCATATGACCCAGCAATTCCCCTATTGGGAATATACCCGGAGGAACTCAAATCATTCTACAAAAAAGAGACCTGCACATGTATGTTTGTTGCAGCTCTATTCACAATAGAAAAAACATGGAACCAATCATGTTGCCCATTGAAGCTGGACTGGATAAAAAAATGTGGTACATATACACAATGGAATATTATGCAGACATAAAGAAAAACAGACATATGGACTTCACAGCAACTTGGATGGATTTAGAATCAATCATACTCTGTGATCTATCACAGAAACAAACAGCAGAGTACCATATGTTCTCACTCATAAGTGAATCTTGAACAATTATAATACTATAAGAAAAGGATTGCAGTAGTGGGGAACTGTCGGGGGGGTGGGATTGGCAGTTGAGGGAGACTGCTAGGGGAGGCAGGGGCATACCTCATCAACAAGGGTAATTGCATAATCAATGTTTGTATACCTAACATTGAATTGTACCACATCTTTATAGTAAAAAAAGAGATTTTCCTACAATATTTGATATGGGAAAGCCTAGCCCAGTGTAAGGAGCAAACTTATTATCTTCTCTTCCAAGTTATTTTATTTTTATCCCAGTATTACCAAAGAATATATGAAGGTATGAGTTTTGAGTCATATTATTAAAGCCAGGCATAGAAATTCCTTGACTGAATTACAGTTTAATGTTGAGTCCCCTACCATTAGGGGAGGTTAATGCAAGATCCATCTCTTTAAACTGTATTTCTGATCCTTTTATAAACCTATAATTGGAGATATGACCCATTATGTTGCTGAGTGTCCTTTGTACAAGGAGGCAAAGTCATACATTCCCACTAGACTTTATTTCCAGCAAAAAAGATGGTCTCTGATGTTAAATTTGTTATCTTTCTTTTGTCATAGAAAGAAATGCGTTTCTCTTTTTGGCTAAGCTGCTAAGTATAATCAGATTCAATGCATACATGAAATCAGATCATCACTGGTACCTTGGCTACAAAATTCTCCTGCTCTGGACATATTAAGTATTTTATGTTATTTTGAGTTTGAGACCTAGTTGTTATACTTTACATTGTGCCAAATTTTATTTAAAGTAATAATATAAAAGTCCTATGACAGAGCTTGTCATTAGGTGGATTTAAGTATTTTATATGAAACTCATTCCCAATCCTTAATTACATTTGATATTTTAAGAAATTGTGGTGATTATAAGAATATGTCTCAAGACCTCCAACTACAGAGAACTTGAAAAGGGTCTCAGCTGCCATACACTGAAACACATTCCCATGTTTGCACTGAGGCCATGCTTCCCATGGACTGTTCCCAGGCAGGGACTGAGTATAACAGGAATAGAAAGACCTATTCCTGGTAGACTTGGAATGGAATTCCTCTTCGACAGCCAGTTTTCGTTTGAGGACTCCCTGTTGGCCTCCCAGAGCCTTCCTTTGATTTTTATGGTACTCTAAGTCACTTCCATTCACCCTTTCTCTTCTCATTTGCTGTCCTTGCATCATTATTGGAAGACTCAGCTTCCTCTGGTTCCCTTCTTTTCTCTTGTGGAAATTTCCCTAATTAAATCTTGTTTAAACTTTTGTGGCATCTACATCTGGGAGGAACCAAGTTAACAAATATTGTAACTTTCTGTTCCTTAAAATAATCAGAACACCTTTATTTTTGTTTAAAGGCAAATATGCATATAGTGGTTGTACCAAGTTGTTTGACTATATATGTAAAGGGAGCAAACATAACACACAGTTTTTTTCTGGGCACCATTTAAATTGGAGTTGTATCTGCCTCCTGAAATACTCTGATACAGGTTCCACAGTGGAACCCACAACTTAGGATCTACATCAATGTAGTACAGTTAGATTGTTAGACCATCAAAAGACTGCCAATAGAATGATGAGTAATGAAAATAGACTTCAGTAGCTATTACAGGTTTTTGTGATGAGATGGAGTAAGGAGAAATAGAGTTATAACAGAGCTCAGGTGTAAAGTAATTGAGACTGGATCTTGCTGACAGTTCATTTAAGAAAGTCCATGGGAAACCAAAACCACAACTTTATAGCAAGGAAAAAAATATCCTGGCAAAGAAATGACAGAATAGTCAGTCTGCAATTTCATTTGGAAAAAATGGGGTAGGGATACATAATATTCAGCTTGAAGAAGATATAATGCAAGTAGGTTTTAGTTTTCCTCACTGCTTCAGGTCTACAAATAGGGGTCACTTCCTTCTTTTATCCCATTCCAAGTGACAAGAATTTAATCTCCATGCCTGAAAACCTGGCAGTGTCTTAGGTCGTGACAGAAAGACAATCTCCCGTGCTAAAATTTAACTCCATGCAGCAGTTTTGAAATTTTCAGTGAGAATTTCAACATATATATAAACATAAGCAGATTACCCAGTATATGTTTATAACATACACCAACTCTTAAGACTAAAAAAATGCCGGGCTCGGTGGCTCAGCCTATAATCCTGCGCCTTTGAGAGGCAGAGATGAGTGGATTGCCTGAGCCCACGGGTTCGAGACCCGCCTGGGCAGCGAGACCTCATCTCTACAATAAATAAAAAAATCAGCTGGGCATGGTAGCGCATGCCTGTAATTCCAGCTACTTGGAAGGCTGAGGCGGAAGGGTTGCCGGAGCCCAGCAGTTCAAGGCTGCGGTGGCCGGGAGCGGCCACTGCACTCCAGTCTGGGTGACAGAGTGAGATTCCAACTCAAAAAAACCCCAAAAAACCCCCCAAAAATCTGTGCTTATAGTACATAACAATGAGTTAATATATAATTTAACTGGATTTTTCTCCAAAGTCTGACAATTGAGTAACTAAAAGAAATTTAAAAGAGTGAGAAGGCTGAAACATAGGAAAAGACATGGAGGTACGGAATAATTTCATCATTAGTTTTAACTTTCTTTCTGCTTTTTGAAAAAATAATACCATAATAATAACTAAAACATGTATCCATTGAAGAAGAGAAGCAGGGGTGGGGAAAGAATTATAAAATTTTCTGGAATTCTTTGTGCTCATCTTAAACTAGTCTGTATATATATTTTTATTTTTAGCACACATGCTACCACTAAGATCTTTATGAAGTTACAATAGAAATCTATTTTGCATTGTGCTGTTTTCTATAGTAAAAAAGAAACAGTAGGGTCTTCAAAATACCCTTTCAGTACTAGCATTTGACAAGAGCCTCAGGTTTTAAGTTTTCACTTTAGCAGACTGCTCTGAAACCCTCGAAAATGTTGGTATTAAAGAGAGCACCATCTGGTAAGAGGTAGAGTAATGAACAGGGAGGAGAAGCAGTAAAGGGATTTTAGATTCATATGCATTTTAAAACAAACTGAAACTAATTTCAAGGAGATAGCAGGCAGATAAGTGTCAGTAAAATATCACCAGGGCCTCTGTGAAGAGAAAAAGGAGCAAGAATGCAATTAGAGCCTGGAGTTGTTCAATTACTTTAATGGTTCCCAAAAAGGAAAAGGAGCCCAAAAGTCCAAACACTGGATAGAAATGAAAACTAGCAGCCAACAGAATTAAATTGTGATTTTAAAAAATCTTTAAACCCCTTAGTAGAACTGCTTTGTTATACGGATAATTGCTAGCATCTTCTAAAGACAATTTAACTGGTGAAAATACCCAGAACATTATCATTCTACATTAATGTCATCATTGATCGATTCCATTTTAATAATTATGAAATGACTTGTTATTTCCACAGCTAAAGTAAAATGTCTTCCTGTATAACATAAAGTCATATTTGTGTGTTTGTTCATCCCTGAGTATCACTTACCAGATACCTATAATGACTTCAATTAGCTCACCTCTAGCAATCCCCTGAGCTCTACAATTCTTGGAGTCTATAAGATACAAAAGATATTGTGCCTTCTCATAGAAAACAAACAATTAGGGACAATGGTTTATGGCCAAAGGATGCCCAAGAGAAGGGACACAAATGAAGTGAGCCCTAAAATTGCACTAACTTACTGCCTAGGATGAATGTACAGGACACAGAGCAGAAATAAACCAAAAATTGCATGACAATCTCACGGTTTGAGAATACAGAGGCCAGAGTTCAAAGTAACCAAGGTGATTTGAATTTATAGAGCAGAGTACTAAGGAAAAAAAGACTCAGAGAGACAAAAAGAGAGAGAGAGAGAGAGAGAGAGAGAGAGAGAGAGATTTATAAATCTGCACAGGCTTCCATTTGAGTCTTTCGTCTCTGTACTAGTTACTGAGGAAACTACAGAATGCTAGTGAAAGGAAGAGCTACCAGGAAGAAATAGGCATAATGGTGTCTAAAGCTCACACAAAACTGAGAATAGTTTGTGTTCCCACCAACCTAAGTAAAAAGTTTGTTATACACATGGGGCATGGGAAGAATTCTCAGAATGCCTTAGTGGTGGGGCTAAATTTACCATAGACCAAAGCCTTCTCTGAATTCACTCTGGCTAAGCTTAATACTGAGTCTCTAAAAGAACTGATTCCAAGTCAGTTAATGACACACAGAAAAAAATCAAATGCTATTTAAAGGACCACTATAAAATTCAGCAACAATAATGCAAAATTCACCATGTCTATCATTGAGTTCAAAATTGCCAGGTATGCTAAGAAGCAGGAAAACAAGATGATTAGCCAGGAAAAAAATCAGTCAAGAGAACAAACTCAGAAATGACAGAGATAATGGAACCAGCAGTCAAGAATATTAAAATGGCTCATATAAATATGATCCATATATTTTAACATAGTAGAGTAAAGCATAATCAGGATAAGGAGAAAAGTGAAAGATATAAAAAGGACCCAAACAGAGGGGAAAAGGGGGAGGCGGGAGATGCATTATCTGAAATTTTTTTAAAAAAAACTTCATTGAATGGTTTAAGCAGCATGTTAGACTCCACTAAAGAAAAAAAAATCAATCAATTTCAAGACATAAAACCAAAAACTATCAAAAATTAAATATAGAAATTTTTTTTAAAAGACTGAAAATGACCTGTGGGACAGTATAAAGTAATTTAATATATGTGTAATTGGAGTTCTAGAGGAGATAAGAGAGAGAGGAATAGAAAAAAATATTTGAAGAAAGGATGGCTAAACATTTTTCAAATTTACTGAAAACTGTTAACCAACAGATTCAAGAAGATTAATAAACTCGAAGCAATTAAAAATTATAATGTACTACAATGGACAATAAATACAAAGAACAGTATGGTAAGTTAAATCATCATCACATTTCTGACAACCAGCAATAAAGAAACAATCTTTTTTTTTTTTTTTTTACATGCTATACAGTTTCATTTTTATGAAGTTCAGGAAGAGGAAAACTGCATGGTGATAGATGTCAGAACAGTGGTTGCTTGAACGAGTGATATTCACTGGGAAGGGGCATGAGGTAGCATTCCATGGAAAGAAGTAGTTTCTTTTTTAAAAAAGAAACAACCTTAAAAGTAGTCAAAGAAAAACAGACACACAACATAGAGGGAAACAAAGATAAGAAAGACAGAAGACAATAGACATCTTTCAAGTAGTGTCAACCTAGAATTCTATACACAGCAAAAATATATTTTAATAATCAAAGCTAAATAAAGCCTTTCTGACAAAGAAAGGTAAGAAATAAGAGACATCTACAATTGACTTCACTCTTCTGATATGATTTGTATTATCTGGAAAAAAATAAATAATCGCATTATTTGGAACTAGCAAAGGATGGTCCAGTCTTCTTGGAAATGTAAAGTCACAGCCTCTCTCACTTCTCCTCACACATAGTGTCCTCAAGTGCATTCATATTAGAAAACATCACGGCTGGTGGCAAACTTGTCCATTCTTCAAATAAGTGTGGAAGGACCCTCGTCTCATGTATCATACCTTACAGTTTCTCAATCTAAAGGTTGCTAACTCTATAATACATAAGTCGCAGGAAAGAAAATTCCCCCCCTTTTTAGTAAAGATAAAACTGTATCGGTTTCCTCATACCTAAAACAAGGAGGTCCTGGGTTCATATCCAGATGAAACCTATTTTAAAAACAATAATAAAAATTTATAAAATGAAACACACAGATTTGTCTAGGTGATATCTCATGTTCCTTTTGGCTCTGAAATTACAAGAGCACAATAAAAGCGCTAACATAAACATTCACTTAACAGCAAGTCTGATCATATGCGCCTCCATTTATGCTATTCTTGTCAAACTAATAAATAATTTAAAATTACAATGTGTTACACAGGGCAAAATATATTCCTAAAAGATAAAATAATGGGGAAGGGGAGCAACGCATGTTATTTTCAGGAACCATTTTCTCATATGCCACAATTGTTAAGTACTTGAATTCTGTTATCAGAAAACCAAATGTCAAATTTCATTATTTTCTGTTTCTCCTTCTTAATTCATACCACTCTCCCATCTGATCTTTCCTTCAGCCCATGTAACAAGAAGCATTCAAATAAGCCTTCATTAACTATTGTTTAATGATTTTCTTTCCTTATTCAAAAACACCCAGGAACATTAGAGACATCCATATTCATTGGTTAGGAGGTATCCCCCAAAATCCTATGCACATGACAATTTTCCCTCTACTGCACATATTTGGAATGAACCACATCTCCTTTCTCAGTATCTGAATCCTACATTTCACTTACACTCCAGATCAAATCCTTTCTTTCCTTTAAAGCCGTATTAGACAACTGCATTCTGCAGCAATTTCTTCCTCCTTAGACTCTACAGTTTTTACTGAGCTCACTGGATTATATTCTGATTTTCAGTGCATTTAACTTTTTATGAATGTATCTCAAAACCTCAGTATGAGGATAATATTCCTGAAGGCAAGGCCAATAGTTTATTCTTTTGTGTGTATTGCCATATAGTCAGTCATGGTTATTTAGGACTAGCTATGTTTCCGGTACTGTGCCAAACACTTAATTTTATCATATTTAAT
The DNA here is from genome assembly GCA_027257055.1 of Cephalopachus bancanus. NCBI lineage: Eukaryota > Metazoa > Chordata > Mammalia > Primates > Tarsiidae > Cephalopachus > Cephalopachus bancanus. The sequence continues at coordinate 5,332,581 of JAPVLO010000009.1, read as the reverse complement.
TCTCCCCAGAACTCTTGAAGGAGGGACTATAATTAGCCATTTATCAGGTGAGAACATTTAAGCACAGAGAACTTGAGTTAGAGGTATTAATAAGGAGGATTTGAACCACTGAAGTATATCTGACTCTACAGTTTCTCTATTAATTAACATTTTTGCGGATTCATTATGCATATTGTTTTATGAGATACACAGCACGTATACAAATTTTCTTTCATTATTACCAGAAGTTCCTGGGAAAACCCAAATACAAGATTCATTTTAGGGATCATATATTTCTTAGAATCAATTTCCTAAGATATTTTTCTCTAATTTGTGATAGAAACATTGAAATACTCAGAAAAGCATCAAAAATACATTTACTTAGTCACATAGGTTGTTCAGAGTTGAGACACAGGAAGATAAATCTCATGAGACCTTGTGACATCTTTGTGTTTTCCATTAATTCCTATTTTGAGTGGGACTTTAGTACCACGCTCCACTGTTGGGCATTTTAATAATATATAAAGACCAAAACTAATGCAGAATTTTAAATATTGAATATTCCATTAAGTTTTAATGTGAATATAGAGAGTTGTTGTTTCTTTTTACTTGTCCCTCTGAAAAATCTTAGTACATTCACTTTTTAAATGGTTTGGGAGATAGGAGAGTGGTAGTATTAGAATGAGCCTTGTCCAAGATATCTCATAACTTATAATTATTTAATCAGAGAAACATATGAACTCTTTTGAGACTTACTGAATTTAAGAGAAAGTCACCTACATTTAAATTAGATCATTCAAGGATATTAAACTAACCTCACTCTTTCTGCAATCCATAGTGAGGAAAATTGGGAAAATCTAATCTTGACAAAGAAAATCTACACCAAAGAGTGTAATGTCCAACAAAAATCTTTCCCAAATATACTTAAAATATAGAGGTCATATCTTTGTTTTTTCTTTATTTTCTATAAAAATATAAATGTATAGGAAGAAAACAATCATTTCAATCAACATCCAGTGGTAATTAAAAGCAATTGTAGTCCTCGGGCTATTTCCTTCAAATATGATCCAGTGATCAGAAGGAATTGGAAATGATTGCATTTTAACTGGAAACACATTTCTGTTCAGAACTGAACTTCGAAGCATGAAAAGGCACAGTGGTGGCCCCTGTTTGTGTTTCCATCTGGGGCTCTAATTTGAACTTTAGTGATTATTCTGCCAGACTTCTGGCTGTGCAGAGATCCGGAAAGTCAAAGCCAGCATATTCTTGTATGCTATTTCACGCAAAAAAATAAAATTGCACCAATTACCATGTTTGCATTTTGTAGAATGGCTCTATTTAAATCGATTATATGTTAAACAAGAACATTTGTAAAATTCACAGCTCAGAGTTAATCTGGCTTTATCCCAGGGCACCCAATCTGAAAAGTAAGTGATTGTAAACCCTCTTAGAAAGGAAGTTAGCAACAGTTTATAATGAAAACCAGTCTTGATCAACTAAATATAGCTTAATTTTCAAATTGAGAAGTATATCTATGGTTGGTCTTTCATTTGAAAGACATCTTCAAACCTCATTTAAAATGCTCATCTTTTCTTCTAATATTAAATTAGTGCTTCTAGAATGACATTGTTATCAGTGATAAGGATAAAAGAAGAGAAAAATATAAAGTCTCATGCTAGGAATTACCCTGGCATGCAAAGCACCTGAAGGCTATTGTAGTTGCTCTAATTTCTCTGGCACTGGGTGTTTCTGTTTTCTGTAGCCAGGAGAGAACAGTGAAGTCATAAATGTCTTAATGGGAAAGAAAAGAGGATGGTTTTGTGAGCACTAGATAGCTTGACAACTTACTAAATTTGATGTGAAATCACAGTCCTTTTATTTTCTTAATCGAAATGTCCATGAATCTTTTTGACCTCTGAATCTCTGTTTTTAATTCTTAGACTGAGAATTATAGTAGTTATTTAGAACATTGAGTATTAAGTTGTTCAATATTCAAAGTAACTATTAAGATTGTACATAAGATCATAAAATAACAGAGTAACACTACTATCTCATAATCATTTAATGACTTTTTATTACCAAAACATTTTCCTCAGAAAGATAAAAGGGAAAAACAGACTGATTCATAGGAGCAGGATAATGTTCTCAGATGACACGTTCTTTCCTTTCCTTTCCTTTCCTTTCCTTTCCTTTCCTTTCATTTCATTTCCTTTCATGTCACAAACACCTATATGATGCCTTCTATATGCCAGGCACTTGTTTTAATCACTTTACAAATATTAATTCATTTAAAACCTCATGTCAATGCCATAAAGTAGGTATTAGTTTTAATCCCACTTTACAGGTAAAGAAACAAACACAGGGAGGTTAAGTAACTTGCCCAAGATCACACAGTCATGAAGCCAAGATTTCAAAGCCTATAGTCTGGATCATGTTTCTCAGAAACCCTCTTGAATCAAACAAGCTCGTAGCACACAAAGACCTTCCATAAAAGCTGTTTAACAACATGAGCATTGAGAGCAAATGGTAAAGTAATTTTGAATTAGGTTGTATACATTTTATAGCTTAGAGATGATTTTTGATGTTTGTTATATTAAAAGGTAAAAAATTGTAATGCTGCCATCAAATCTTTAGCTGCATATGTGTGATGAGAAAAACATACATAAGTCAAATGATCTGTCTATATGGCTTTTCTTATTAGCATAAGGTAATAAGGATAGATCTTTAAAACAATGCTGATGAAAAATAGGAAAGGAAATTATATGTATATATATATATATAAAATGTCATTTAAGTAAATTAAAATACATGTAACATAAAACCATAATGCATATTTTACAAGTACATCTACCAGAGAAGAAAAAAAAACTATACACAGAAAATGCATTAGAAGAATTGCTTATGGGAGGAGACAAATGGAAAAAAAAATAGGGATAAAAGGGAATAAATAAAACAAAAGAGCTTTACAGGGATCTTTGATCATGTACAAAGCCTTGGGATAACTTAACTTTCTAATACTAAGGTCTGAAGCAGGAAAAAAGCATCTTTCTAACTATTTATCCATGTATACATAGATTTCTCTTTTCTATGCATGCATTCATTCATGCAAACAAGGGAAAGCGAAATTGCTTTCCGTGTTGCTGATTGTGATGGTTAATTTCATATGTCAACTTGAGTGGGCCATGGGGGACCTAGCCATTTGGCCAAACGCTATTCTGGATGTGTCTCTGAGAGTGTTTCTGGATGAGATGAACATAGAATCAATAGACCCAGTAAAGCAGATTCTCTCCCCAGTGTGGGTGGGCCTCATTCAATTCATTGAAGTCCTGAATAGAGCAAAAGGCTGAATGAGGAACAACTCTCTCTTCACCTGTCTTCTAGCTGGGATGTCGGTCTTTTCCTGCCTCCAGTGTTGAACTCAAACTGAAATTTATACCATCAGCTATAATGGTTCTTGGGTCTTCAGACACAAGTCAGAACCATACCATCAGTTCTCCTGCCTTTAGCTTGCTGACTTCTCAACACCTCCATAATTGCATGAGCCAATTCCTTATTTTATGTATATACACAAATATATATAGTATCAATATACATGTATATATATCTATTATATATTATTTGCTATTGGACTAGTATATTTTTATATGTTATATACTCTATACAGAGGGTGACAAAAATAGCATGCACATTTTTAAAAAGAAAAAACATATACTGATAACAGAAGATGAATACAAGTCACGTTTGACTTCTGCAATTACAAGAGGTACTCAAAGTGGTTACCATCAGTGTCTAGAAACTACTGAAAAGTACTTCACCCCTACCTATCACCATACAAAAAAATTAACTCTAAATTGATCAAAGACCTAAACATAAAACCTCAAACTATAAGAATCTTAGAAAATGCAGGAGACAGCCTTATGGAAACTGGAACTGGCAACCCATTCCTGATCAAAACCCTAAGTGCCCATAACATAAGAAATACGATAGACAAGTGGAACCTCATCAAACTAATGAGCTTCTGCAAAGCAACAGAAACTATCAAGAGAGCAGGCAGAATGGGAAAAAGTATTTGCCAACTGTATAATCTGACAGAGGCCTAACATCTAGGAACTACAAGGAACTCAAACACGCCAAAAGGATAAAAACAAACAGCCCCATTACAAAGTGGGCAAAAGACATGAATAGACACTTCTCAAAAGAAGATATATGGTCAGCCAACAGACACGTGAAAAAGTGCTCAGCCTCACTCATCATCAGAGAAATGCAAATCAAAACCACACTGAGATACTATCTAACCCCAGTAAGAACGGCCATCATTAATAAAACAACAGATGTCTGTGAGGATGCGGACCAAAAGGAACACTTCTGCACTGCTGGTGGGAATGCAAATTAGTGCAACTTCTTTGGAAGACAGTGTGGTCATTTCTGAAAGAATTAGAAATTGACCTTCCATATGACCCAGCAATTCCCTTATATACCCAGAGGAACTCAAACCATTCTACAAAAAAGATAACTGCACATGCGTGTTTGTTGTAGCTCTATTCACAATAGCAAAAACATGGAACCAACCATGCTGCTCATCAAAGCTGGACTGGATAAAAAAATGTGGTACATATACACAATGGAATACTATGCAGTCATAAAGAAGGACAAATATATGGACTTTGCAGCAACTTGAATGGATTTAGAGTCTATCATACTCAGTGATCTATCACAGAAACAAAGAACAGAGTACCATATGTTCTCACTCATAAGCAGACCTTGAACAATTATTATAATACTATAAGTAAGGGACTGGCAGTAGTGGGAAACTGCCAGGGGAGGTGGGTGTGGGATTGGCAGCTGAGGGAAACTGCCAGGGGAGTGAGGGGCACACCTCATCAATAAGGGTGCCTGCATAATGAATATTTGTATACCTAAACCTGATTGTACCCCACATCTTTAAAAAAAAAAAAAGAAAGAAAAGTACTTCAAAAAATAATACATAGATAACATCTCTTAAAATGTGCATACATTTTTGGAATCCATTAACATAAATGTGCATATATGTTTTATATATATGTACATATATACATAAAATCTATTGATTTTTTTTCCTGTGCAAAACCCAAAGAAATACACAGAGAAGCTTAGAGACTAATACAGTGATATTTACTGGATTGTTCACAGTATAACAATTATTAACACTCTGTAGCAGCAGCTTACATATGTTTTGGACTCAGAACACTTTATACTCCACAAATTAGTGAGAACCCCAGAGTTTTTGTTTATGTTAATTTTATTTATATCCAATGACATTTATTAATATTTACCATACTAGAAATTAAGACTGAAGATATTCTAATATGTATTGACTAATTAATTTTAAAAGAATGATTACCTTGAAAACGCAAGAGAATCTGTCAAAAACCTCCTTGTACTGATAAAAGACTTTGGCAAAGTCTCAAGGTATAAAATCAATGTGCAAAAGTCAGTCATATTCCTATATACCAACAATAAACAAACAAACCCCAATACAAAGAATGATGACAAACTCATTACATGTTAATATAAATAAATTATTTTAATTTTATAGTCATATTTTTCAAAGCAAAATTTTCAATAAAAAGACATTCTTTTTTTTACATTTTTGCAAATCTCTTTAATGTTTGGATTAATTGAAGACAGTAGGTTAACATATCTGCTTCTATACCCCATATGCCACAATGTATTGCTTTGACTGAAGTATATGAAGACAATCTGACTTCACAAAAATATGTAGTTGGAAAAAGAAGGTATATTTAATGGCCTTTCTGGTAACCATGAATATTCTTTTTTATACTATACCAAAACTGGACAAGTATTAGTTTTTAATGGTTATTGTAATGTGGAAGCCAAAGCCATATCAGTGACTTTTTATATTATATACATTAAAATCCACTGTTCTATGTTACACCTTGAATGGATCTTTTACTCATGTATGTTTTTGCAATATGATTCATCATTTGTCATCTGTGGCCATGCCACCTTGGACACGCCTGATTCATTTGACATTTGGAAATATGTTGGCTCGTTAAGTCATTCAGATCTTCTGAATGTTGTCATATTTCATTAAAAATAGCAAAATATCACACTTGTTAGTACACAGATCTCATAATAAAAGTCCTTTTAAGTTTTGGTAAGCTTTCAACTCACGGTGGTAGACACAAATTTTCCCCAATTCAAATTTCCATCTGAAAGCTTGAATTTTATCATTGGCAACAAATGCCAGTTTTTTTGGATGTGATAAGTTCACTTTATTTTTTATAAAATGACAGTTTGTAGCCTTTCTTTTAAGTAAAAATGTTTAGCTTGCAACTCAAACAATGGCTTTTCCTGCATACAAACATTGTATTTGGGTATGCAGAAGTGCTTAATGTACACAGAATAATAAAAAGATGTGTACTCTAGGGTTGAGATTTAGCAAATTTTCAGTTTTATGAGGACATTATTAAGTAAGACTGCAATCTTTTTAACACTGAGTGTATGACAATGAAGAAGTCACTATCTAGAGCAACCTCTTTGATTCTTGCTAAGAAACCAGCAAATTACCCATCATTGCTTTGTACCAACAATGCAAATGTCAACACAGTAAATAGATAATAACATCCTAGCATCATTATGAAAAGAGTTTTGATATCTCAGGATCCTGCAGGGTCCGCAGACCACACTGCTGCTCTACAATGTGCTATCTATTCAAACTTGGCACCTAAAGAATGTACGTACTAAACTCGATCTCAAAAGGAACTAATGAAATCTGATTCAGGCACTTCCTGAGCCTCGAATGAATTCAGTGCCAGGAGCCATCTGCTCATTAATTAATATTTTATTTGCCTTACTGATATTTGGAGTGCTAATCTTCAAAAAGTTAAATATTAAGTGTTTTTTTTCAAGCTTTCTAAACTTCTTACTTGTAAGAATTTCACAGCATCCCCAGACGAGATTGCCTGTTCAATCAGTGAGCAATTCTTTTGCTTTATAGCTTATTCGCAAGGTAGTTCTGAGACTGTTTCAGACCCAGGCAGGGTCACTGATCAATATTTAATCAACCCACAGACGACAATTCACTAAATCACCTTTTTTGGAATCATCTATCCAATCCTGTTCCTAGTGCTCTCCTACTACATTAAAACCTGCAGAAACCCTGCCAGAAGTGTTCTAATTCTTCCCCTAGAAGCAGCCTTTGAGGTCCCTGAAATTGGTTCTCTGAGCTGGACTGAGTCCATTTTTTGTATTTCTATACCCTCCCTCTCCAACACACCCTCTTCCTTCAGTGATTATGAAGTGTTCTCTCTTTGTATAAGGCAGGTAAGGAAAGTACTACATGTAATTCATCGAGTGCTTGAATATATCTACTTTACCTTCAGTTAACAAACACCTCTTAAGGACGCTGGATTTAGTGCAGGAGATTTGAGGGTGAGGAGAATAGTGACGACATTATGAAGAGACTGAAGTTATAGTTCTTGGCTTCAATAAACCAAAAACATGTCTGGGAGAAACAGCTCAGACCCATGTGAAAGGTTAGTCATGAATCAAGGCAATATCCAGTGAGAAGTCAAATGGATGATACTAAGTGCTGTTCCTTCGACTCCAGATACAATCCAGATCTCATCATGTTCCCCCATTCAATGTTCCTCAGCCTGAAAACATCTTGTCTCAGTTCTTCACACTGTATGTATCTCTATGTTTAAATAGCACCTTAATGGGGAGAATTTCCCCTATCTAAAATAGCATGCCCACTCTATTTTTTACCTTGTTTTGTTTTTCTTCACAGGAGTTACCACTGCGTGGCACAATACACAGTTTTTGTTTGCTTGATATTGTCTGCCCCACTCCATTTAAATACAAGTTCCAGAAAGCAGGGATGTAATTATTCAATACAATATCTCAGGTCCTAGGCCATTCCTGGTTCTTACTAGGTCGCAATAAATACTTGTAGAATGAATGAATGAATACCGTAGCAACTGAGAGCTGGAGGAGGAGACCAATGGGCACTAGGTGTTAAGGAAGCACTTCACAGGCTGAAGTCTGAGCTGCCCCTTGGAAGGTTTGCTCACATGCAGTGTCAATGAACAGAGCAGCCTGCGTGCCTTCAGGGCTCCAATGAGATGCCATCCTCTCAAAGAAGCCTTGTTGGGGTCTCCAGGACTGACTGAGTTGCCTCTGCTTTGGGTTCCCATAACTTTCCACATTCTCCCCCATGGCCCAGCTCACCCCAGGATATCTGGTCTGTCTACTTGCCTGGCTGCTCCTGTGGAATATCAGCTTCGGGGTGATAGGTGCAGTGTCTTATTCATAGTTACACATCCAGTCATAGCATAGATCCTGTTATAGGGTAACTACCCAGTACAAATTCGTACTTATGGACTGTCTGGATTAATGAACTAAGGAGAAAGCTCATGTGAAGGAATGAAAGGCAGGGATGGCAGAAATGAAACTATGGGAGGTTCATAAAGAAATATGGAGTTTGGGTTTTGATCAGGGAGATGCTGTGGCAACCTATAGTCTTAGCAAGATCAATATGAGCATGTTGAACATGACAAAGAAAGTGAAAAAAAATTTTAGCTGGAGAGACAAATGATAACCATTTTACAAAGCTTCAGACACAAAATAATAAATTCTTGGATGAGGATGGTGGCAATGGAGTAATCATAAGGGAACAGGTAAAGTCAAGAGTCTTGGTGATTGATTGAGTGTTAAGAGCAGCCACAAATGACTGCATATTTTAAGCCTGGGTGACTATAAGAGGATATGTAGTCACTCTAGCTCAAATCTTAAGGCTCTAAATTACTCACTGTAATGGCATCATTTCCGTATTTTAGCAATACTTAGTGGCAGAATCTGTCAGAATTTATTTATACAACCTATACCTTGATAGTAAGCTTTTTAGACAAAACTTAGAAGTCCTAATATTATATTTCTTTTATGATTGCTTCCAATTATCTATGAGAAGATAATTTCTAGGATATAAAGGTAGCAATATTAAAATACTAAATTTCACCACATTCATCTGTAGAAGTATCACAGAATTCAGGGCTTCGAGGAACTTCAAAGCAGATAAGGCAAACAGGGTTTATTCCCCCATGAGAATTACCTAAGACTACACAGAGGCACAATGATTCACGGGCCAGGCTGGGGTAGATATGTAGGGAAGACAGGAGCACAGCCACCAGATTTTTCTCTCCCTGTCTTACAGGTCAGCTCTGGTGACTCCTCTTTGGCACATATGAAAGTTGCAGTGAGGTAGAGAAGGAAGTTGAACAACCCTAGGTCATGGGGCAGAGGCATGATCAGACCTGGATTTCAGATCTCCTGACACTCAGGAGGAATATCAGTATATAAAACATTTATTACAACAGTACAGTTTTAGGGATAGGTAAGCTTTAGAAACTATGGAACAATTTTGGATCTTTTCATCTCCTCTCCAAAAGAGGAATATACAGGACTCAGGAACAAAGAATAATCAGGAGTATTTTTGAAGTGATTAGAGGATAAAGAAAATCTGAAATGCTAGAAAATCTGTGGGAAGAAGAGGTTCAAAGATAAAGTTCCCAATTGATTTTCTAACAATTTTCTCCTTTGGACCCCAAATCTGGATCTCTATTATAGTTATCTTTAATTATTTTTCTAACCAAAAGCATCTCTGTGGTTTAGGAGTATGATATGATACCTATGCCTTCACACTTCATATAATTGCACACTCCAGCCTGAACAGATTCAGGGGTTCATATGACAGCATTGTGATTTGCTCTTGCTTTCTCCTTCTCTAGCCAAAAATTTTTTTTAAACTCAGTTCTTATATCTCTTCATATAGTAGCAAAATAGCCACTATTCCATCTTCTCAACAGCTACGGCTAACAATCTCTTTCTCAAATGTTTCAACAAATGACCCCAAATTGAATTTCAGTGACTTTTATTACATTATATGTTCTTCCTTGAATCAATCCTTATGTTAAGAGAGTGATAATTGACCAAAGAGAGGTCACGTACCCACAAATGGAATGAGTAGGTGGATCAATTACATCCACATTTTATGGACCTTAGTGAAAAAGAATAGTTTCCCTAGACAAAAATCAGCACACTGTTAACAAAAAGAAAGAAAATAGATGTTGGGTACACAGACGTGGCAGCTGACCACTATACCCACTCAACCTAGCTCAAGTAAAAGTGAATTTCCTCTGCTGAAACACACTGATTGGAACTGGACCTGGAATGTTTTCAGGGCTTGAGGCAGCTATAAGGACTTTTCTCCACTGCCCATCTTCTTTGTCTCTTTCTCTATCTCCCTTCTATTTTTTCTGGAAGATTCTTTAAGCTTATGCATAGTTTGTTCTTTCCCCTACTTTAGCATGGCATAGACCTAATTCTTTCTAATGGGATCTCTCATTGGGCCCTTTCAGTTTCTGTATTGTCTTCTAATTTCCTCATTCTCTCCATTTCCTAATTTCAAATTTCTAAGAACAAGAAACTGATTGTTTAAGTCCATTGTATGACCATTCAGAGGTGACACATCACCCGCTAGACATTGTAACCTGTGACTTGCCTCCCAAGTCTTGTTCTCATCAGTTTAGTGGAAATAGGAAGAAAAAAATGTTTTAAACACCCTTGGCCATAATTTTGGCTGTAACGTTTCTTTTAGCAAGGAATGTGGGGAAAGCAGACTTTGTTAAATAACTTGCCATAAGTGCCAAGCATAGAATCAACAACATTCTTCTAGTAACTCTACTTTCCCATTCTCCAAGTCAATCACTTCACACCTTCCAGTAGCCTCTCATCACCCACTCTCACCACATTCTTCTCAGGGAAAGCATATGCAATCTTAGAGGGAATACTTTATTCTTCCATCCCCAAATCCACCAAACTAAGTGCTTATCTAAGGCTGTCTACACACCTGGGCTCTGAATTCCACTCCATTCCCCTTCCCAGGGATTTCTCTCCAACCATTATCAGTATCCTAAAATACATTGCATGCTTCTCTGCATGTTTGTTATCTGTGACTTCCTACTTATGCCTGCCCACTAGGAAATAAGTTCCTTGAGAAAAGGATGCTTTAAGTTTAATTTAACACTATTTTCAGCCCCCTGAATCAACAGCTTACCACATAGTAGGCTCTCAGTTTTTGTTGTCTGTTTGACTAACTTGAGTATGAAAACTCCTTAGTAAATAATACTACCTTTTCTCTTATTCTTTTCCTTTAACTTTCTTGAGCATTTTTTATTATAATATCTGTTTAAATAAACTTTCCTATAATCACAATACAGCTGCAAATCTATTTGATAAAAAGCATTTAGCAAATGCTTTTTGGTCTTGAAGATCAGTTATACGTTGATGTGTACATTTTCCAAAAATATCAGTATGTTTTCCTGATGTCTCTTTCAAGACTCATTTAGTTTAATTAAGTAATAAGTCCAGAATGACTTCAAATTAATGATTTTTTGTTATGCAAAACAAAAATAAATATAGCAAAAATAAAATGCTTTACTCTCAGGAAGCTTTCAATCTAGTAAGATAACCAAAGTTGCCTGTGCAACAATGTTTATCACACTTTGGTTTATAAAAGGAAAGATTTTAAATAACCAAAATGTCTTTAACAAAAAGTAGAATAAATTGTAATTGGTAAAGCTATTTGTTTATTGCAGCAGTTCTGTAATAGCAAAAGACTAAGGAGAACTCAACTATCTATCAATTGTGGACAATTTGAATAAACTAAGATTATGCCAATAAAATGAGCACTATGTAGCTGTGATCACATATATTTAAATGAGAAAAACCAATGGGTATAATATGTCCCCGCTATGCCATCTTATAGCTAAGAAAGGACACTAAAAATAGACACACACACACACACACACACACACACACACACACACACACGCACACACTCACACAGACTTGTTTTTAAAAATGCCAAGGTAAGTCAAAATCGAAAAACAATTGCTACCTTTAGGTTAGTATGAAAAATGGGGAAGAGGATGAGTATGAAAGTTGGATTTTTAAAATATTTTGTAGATTTACTCTGGAAATATATGTATATAAACCTTCGAAAAATCAGAACTTAGACATCAATTGCAAAAATTAGACAGCTACAGGAAAATAATAAGCCTAACTGTTGTTTGAGATAGTGGCTTAGCCACCCAAAGAACAGGTATTTAAAAGTGACTTTAACACAGGAATCTTACAACTGCTATTTAACATAGTACTGGGTATATAGTACTGGAAGTACTAACCAGAGCAGCCAGGTAAGGGAAAGAAATAAAAGGTATCCAGATAGAAAAAGAGGAAGCTAAATTATCTCTCTTTGCAGATGATATGATTCTTCATCTAGAAAACCCTAAAGATTCCACCAAAGTCCTGATAAATCACTTCAATAAAGTCTCAGCATACAAAATCAACATTTAAAAATCAGTTGCATTTCTATACATAAACATTTAAGCTGAGAATAAAATCAAGAACGTGATCTCCTTTACTATAGCCACACATACAGAAATATACCACGGAATACATCTAACAAAAGTGATAAAAGATCTCTACAACAAGAATTACAAAATACTGCTGAAAAAAATCAAAGATGGCACAAACAAATAGAAAAACATTCCATGCCCATGGACTGGAAGAATTACTATTGTTAAAATGTCCGTACTGACTGAAGCTATCTACAGATTCAACACAATCCCTATAAAACCACCAGTATTATTTTTCATAGATCTAGGAAAAAAATACCTAAATTCATATGGAAGTAAATAAGAGCCCAAATAGCTAAAGCAATCTTATGGAAAAATAACAAAGCTGGAAGCATCACCTTGCCAAGACTTTACCACAAGGCTAAATAACCAAAGTAGCATGGTACTGGTACAAAAATAGAGACATAGACCAAATCGAACAGAATGGAGAAACCAGAAATAAAACCACTGACCTTTTACAAATTTGACAGAAACAAATACCCAGGAAAGGACACCCTGTTAACAACTGATGCTGGGAAAACTGGCTAACCATATGCAAAAAAATAAAGCTGAACCTCTACCTCTCACCATATAAAAAAATTAACTCAAGATGAATTATTGATGTAACTGTAAGACCTCAAACTATAAAAATCCTGGAAGAAAGCCACTCTCCTGAATATTGACTTTGGCAATAAATTAATGACCAAGTTCTCAAAAACAAATGCTGCAAAACCCAAAATTGACAAGTGGAACCTAATTAAACTAAAGAACTTCTGCACAGCAAAATAAACCATCAACAGAATAAACAGACAACCTATAGAATGGGAGAAAATATTTGCAAATTATGCATCTAACAAAGACCTGATATCCAGAATCTATAAGGAACTTAAATGAATTGATAGGAAAAAAGCAAATAATCCCATTAAGACGGAGATAAAAGGCCCGAACAGGCATTTCTCGAAGGAAGACATACAAGCAGCCAACAAACATGTGGAAAAAATCCTCAGCATCACTAATCATCAGATAAATGCAAATCAAAACCACAGTGAGATACCATCTCACAACAGTCAGAATGACTATTATTAAAAAGTAAAAAAAAAAACCAAAACAAATGTTGGCGAGGTTGTGGAGAAAAGGCAGTGCGCATACACTGTTGGTGGAAGTGTAAACTAGTTAATCCCCAGCAGAAAGCAGTTTGAAGATTTCTCAAAGAATGAAAAATAAATTTACAATTGGATCTAGCAATGCCACTACTGGGTATATACCCAAAGGAGCATCAATCACTCTACCAAAAAGACATCTGCATATGTTTATCACAGCACTATCCACAATACCAAAAACATGGAACCAATCTAGGTGTTCATCAATAGTGAACTCTATAAAGACATTGTGGTATATATACACCATGGAATACTATACAGCCATATCAAAGAACAAGATCATATCCTTTGCAGCACCCTGGATGCAGCTGGAGGCCATTACTCTACATGAATTGTCATGAAACAGAAAACTGAATACTGCATGTTCTCACATATAAGTGGAAACTAAACATTGGATACAAACAGGCATAAAGAAGGGAATGACAGAGACTAGGGCCTCTTAAAGGGAGGAGGGAGGGAGGATAGGAAGGGTTGAAATGCCACCAATTGAGTACCATGCTCACCACCTGGGTGATGGGCTCAGTAGAAGCCCAAGCCTCTCCATCATGCAATATATCTATGTCACAAACCTGAACTTGCACCTCTTGAATCTAAAATAAAGTAAAATAAAAATAAAAGCAGTAAATTTGTTGCATATCCCTAGTGAGATACAGTCTAAGGATAAAAGAAATGCAAAAAAGTCTTCTTAGTAATCAAAGTTTTCTCAGTAGTCATCATGTTAGTTTGAATAAATTGTCATTCTAATACTATTATAATATAAACAAATAAATAATTATACTGTTTCATTCTGAAATCAAGGCATTTAGTAAAAGAGAACACAGATAAAATTTAAATTAAATAAGCAAAAATCCTGGAACCAAAATTTTTATTGACAGAGTTAGTATGAACTTCTGAACTATTTTTCTAACTTTGATCATGAAAAAAGTCTAGAAACAATAGTCAACTCAGCAATGAAACTGGAGATTCTAAATATAATTCTCCATTAAAAGGAATCTTGGAAAAAATACTTGACTCCAGATCTAGGGCAAGAAATGTGACAAACACAGAGCATTGTGCTGCACCAAAAAGTTCTAAAAAGGACTCAGGAGTTAACTTGAAGATGTTCTCAATGTCCAAGCAGGACAACTTGAGCATTAAAAGGGAAATAACAGCAGTAGATTTCAAACATCAGTATATTAAGTATGTTAATTCATTTGCTTACAATAATAATTTTAAAAACTAATTAGTGAACTTTGTCAGGTGTTAAGGAATAAGCTCATTATTGTGAAAATCAATAAAGGAAAGAATCAAGTATTTATATGACTTTCTTGTACAAAAAGTAGTTCAATGTAACCAATAGTTGATGCAGGAAAGCCATCTTTCATAGAAAAACTCCAGGTAATAGAAAATGAAGACATTATAGAATTGGACTATCTCAATTTTGCAATCTCTAATGAAAAGATCAATTTAAGTGGTGGTCATAAATGGCTACTAAAATTGTTAGCTGAAAAGCTGATGAGGAACTTTATAGGGAAAAGATTTGGCTGATAGAACCTAGCAAGTTGATCAATCTTAATGTCACAAAAAGAGACAACTTAGCATTTTGTTCCTCCTGACGTGATATAATAGGAATAGGAAGTAGACAACACCATCCATGAATATTCTTGAAAAAAAAAAATCAAACCTAAATCTGATCAATTTACAGAAATACAAAGGACTGAGTACATAATAAATAAAATCACAGGAATACAAATAAGCAAAATCCACAATGTGAAATACCCTATAAGAATTTTTTCAATAAATAAATTGCAAGAAAAATAAGCAGAAGTAAAAATGAACCTATATATTAAAAGAACACTGGAGACATAACAACCAAATGTACTATGAAAGCCTGCTAGGATCCTGATTTAAACACACTAACTTTTAAAAAAGAAGAGTGAAAAAGAGAGAGAATAAACACGTATTTTCAATACCACTATTACTTTATTCAGGAGTGATAATATGCTTGGGAATAGTTTTGTAATCTGTAGTTTGCATTGGTTCATAAAGACGTATTTACAGAGAAGTGAGATGATGTTCGAGATTTGCTCAAAATAACAGTGTGTAGATGAAAGGGGGATTGTGGGTAGAGGAGGAGATCAAACAAGACTGGCAAGCACTGGTAACTGTTCAAGCTGAGTGACTGTTCCATGGAAGATCACAAAAGTATTATCTCTTCTCTTAATATGTGTGACAATTTCTATAATAAACATTCTAAAACTCTGTCTCTGTCTTTTTTCTATTTTCTCTCAGTTCTTTCTGGAAAATGCTAAGATGACTTATGGAAACAAAGAACTATGAAAATTCTTCTTCAGAAGAGTCTGAAATAATAATGAATTCCAAAAGCATTAAATCTTCTCTACTCTTCATCATTTATTTTAAAAGAGGACCATTTCTCACATCAACTGACATGAAATATTTATATAATGATCCCTTGACTAGAAGCTTTTGACTTCATATGAAGGAAATACAATATCTGAGTTAAGAAAAAATATAGTTAAAAAAAAGCACAGATTGTTTTGAAATTAGTTTTTCCTTAAGGTATAATTCCATTAGTTTGACACTCAGTAGGACAAAACTATATTTTTCAATTTGTCTAACATCTGTCATTGTATAGTGACTAAAATTTTGATATTTTTTTCCTGTACAATCAGAACAATAGAATATCTTCTCTAGACCAAAATCAATCCTGCAAATCCTTTTAATCTTGTTTTCTACAATGAGCCTGTCATTAGTTCTATGACTAAGCTGACAAGGCATGGCCATTTCCTCAACCAAATGAGTTGACAGCACCGTCTTCAATTATGGCTAGATCTCAACTGTCCTAGGCAACTCTAAGAGTAAAGTGCTTCAAAAGAATGAATGTACTGCAGCAACTGAACTTAATTAAAATAAACTTTACACAGTTCTACTACACTCAACAAATGAATGAACAAATGAGGTAGAAGGATGTCACCATCAACTAATAATAGGGCTTCAAAGCAACTCTTGAGAATTGCCAAATAATCAAATTAAGGTAGAAGTGCTAATTTTTCCACATACAGGGACTGTATATGTGTGTCATCATAATGAAGACAATACCACAGAATCCCTGAGCATTCTGTCATGATTTGTGCTGAAAAATTCTTAGAAAGGCAATTCTCCTGTGCTATTTTGCTTGCTGGCAACACAGCAATATGGTTAATAGTATATGTCCAGAGATCTGACTGCCTGGGTTCAATTTACTGTGAACCACATACTTTAAATTTAAAGTTACTATGATCTAATTGTATGGTTTTATCCTCAATATACTTCAGTCTTATCATCTATGAAATGGAGCGATTTAGCCTTGAGACCTAATAGCACCACCTTCTTCCCAGGTCTTCATGAGGATTTTATGATGAAGCACTTAATACAGCACCTGGTGCATAGCTACCAAAGGGAATGCCCATGGATGTTTTAAATCATTTAATCTGGGTTTAACTTTTTGTCAGAGCACTATTTGGGTTCTGTGGTAGAGAGTGTCCTTGTTCAGTTCGTTGTACATTGACTTATTTCTCCATGATAGTAGAATCCTGGGTTCGGTGGGCCACTTTGTTAACTGGAGTAGAAGAGTATACTTCTCAGCCTCCCTTGCTGCTGGGAGTGGCCACATAACTACGTTCTAGCCAATGAGAGTCAACTAGAAATGTCATATGAGATGATAGAAGATTTTCTCAACAAAGACGAGTAGACCTTTCTCCCTCCCCCTCCATCCTACTATCTGGAAAGCAGATGTGAAGCTAGAACAACATCCAGACCTCAAGAGAGTGTGCTCATGAAAGCAGAGAAGCTGGATAGCTCTGGAGCTGCCTTGCCAACCCCGAATGTTTCACTCACTTCCAGACCTTTTTTTTTTTTTTGCGAGAAAAAGTTCCAGCTTATTTTAACCATAAGTTTGTTGTTTTGATTTGTCACATTATTACTGTTGTTTTGTTTTATTCAAGTTACAAAGCAAGCCCTTTAGATCTGACCAGAGATAAGAAATGTTGACTGAAAAATACATATTTCATTTATGAGTGTATGTGCCAGACCATGTGTGAGTGACCTGCAAAAGATGAATATCTGAGGTTGGAGACAGGACAGGCTAAGAAAACACGGAAGCCACATTTTCTTTATCCAGTCCAATTTTTGATGATCATTGGCATTGGTGTCATGTTTTTGCTATTGTTAATAGTGCTGCAATGAACATATGTGTGCAGGTATCTTTTTGGTAGTGCAATGTATGGTCTTCTAGGTATATTCCCAGAAGAGGGATTGCTGGATCTTACGGAAGCTCAATTCTAGTTCTTTGAGAAATTGCCACACTGCTTTCCATGAAGGTTGAACTAACTGGACTATTACATAGCCATAAAGAAGAACAAAATCACGGCCTTCGCAGCAACATGGATGCTAGAGACCATCATACTACGTGAACTACCACATAAGCAAAGAAGTGAATACCGCATGTTTGCACTCATAAGTGGGCCCTGATCACATGAGCATCCAGGTGGGATCAACAGATGCTGGACACTGCTAGGGGCCCATGGCAACACACTAGACACAAAGTCCACTATCGGGGGAGAGAGAGCTGGCTAGAAACCCAACTTCACCTGCATGCAACTTACTAATGTAGTAAATCCTCACTTGTACTCTACAACTCTAAATCTAAAAACAAACAAATAAATAAATACAATATTTATTCACTTTTTTTTTACAAAGAAAAGAAAGCATAGAAGTCAAGTAGAGGAACAAAGACACAGTTTTGAGAGGATCATGCGAACCAATATAGACTTTGAGCCATCATTAATTTATTACGGTACAAATATATGATGGTATAGTCTACAGAAATTTTTGAGAAAAAAGTAGTAGATAAAATGTGAATAAAAGGCATGTGGATAAAAGCTTTCCAATGGCAGAGGACTGAAAGTCTAGCCAAAAGGATATGTACTACAAAAGTATAAAACTGCCTACAATTTCAATAATGCCTCTGTAACTAAAAGTTTAATGGGCTATCACCTGCACATTTTCATTTCCTTCTCATAGCATCTATGAAAGATAGGTAGAAATAGAGTTATATAGTAGTCAAGAGTACTAGGACCCTGGAGTCAGAAGGAGGAAGGAATTAGCCAAACCCAGAGGGTGGGACACTCTACTGGACAAATAACCTGGTTTATCTATGAAATCAATGGCAAGAAAAAAAATAATGAATATTTAGGAGGCTGGGAGCTGAAGAAGTAGACTGTTAAAGAATACAGTATACTTAATAACAACCAAATGCAGTGTTTTATAGTTTTCCAGAAATGCAATATGTAAAATTGTTTCAATACTGATTTGAATAAACTGACTGTAAAAAAAAAAAAAAAGTCATGTAGAGATATTGCAAACAGCTCTGGAGCACAAGGAGAGGAAAAGAGGAAACATTTATGCAATTGCTGGGTTTGAGAATGAGCCAAAGTATTTTGGCAGACAAGCACTGAAAGTCGGTAATCTATAATAAATGAGAGTCACTACACCAAACTTGTTCCTAGAATGAATCCACTCTGAATTTAATATGGGAAACGTTCCCATCCATACTGAGAATTGTTAATCCAATGATAACTTTTAAAATTTTTTGTTTGTTTCTCCCGTCATGGATCAAGACATGCACACTGATTTATGTTCTAAGAAATTGTTGGTTGTCTTCTTTTGTAATAGCAAATGCAAACCCAATGCAATCAGCACTAAAAATCTGGTCAGTCTGGCTGATCTGGAATTGTCTGTTAAAAGCTGATTGATGAGTCTCATGTTGTGCTCTGTGAACAGCCAGAGCATGCCAAAGTATTTGTCTCTGCGTTGTAGCTGACCCATCTCTACAGTATTGTTCAACAGATCTTTAAGTATGCAATGTATCATCCATATGCAGCTCCTTGCTATTTTCTAGTTATGTCTCAAAGCTAGACCGAACCTTCAGTATTCATCTGGTGTGGGCCCCTGATTCAGGTAGACGCCAAATTGAATATAGCCAAACCTGGTGATTAGCTACAAAACTTTTAGGCAAAACTTCTCTACTGCAGATTCCATAAATTAATTCAGCAGACTAGTCTCCTATTTTACCACCAAAACTGCTCAAGTTCTTTATACAAAATAAAAAGGAACACTGATTTAATGTTATCCTTTCCCTTTGTTTAATCCTCTGTGAACACGGGAATAGCTTATGGAGATCTTCACAGAAAGCCTATGCTTCAAAACAAACCAAGTCATCCTGGACCTTATTAAAGCTAAATGGTTTCAATTCTTGCAATATTTTAAATAGCTTTTTAGAAAAAGAAGGAAAACCCTTAAAAAGGAGGAGGGGTCACTCTGACTACTCCAAACCGGCTATCCTCTCCAGCAGAACAGTTCCCAGATTCAGAGTCTATCAGACAGAGGTGAAGGTGGTCAGGGCAGCCTGGGCGGGGCAGGCATCTTCCAGGCACGTGTCTGGCTGGGCTGGAGGCATTGGTGACAGGGCAGGACTCCATATGCTCAGAGGTCCGGCTGGCTGTCTGTCCTCCACAGAAGAAGCTGCCAAGTTGGGGTGTCTTGGTTTAAAAATTTCTGGTGGGAGCAGGGAATCCCTGAAGGGACTACATTTTTTTAAAATAGTGGATGTTGGGAAGGAGGATGAAAGCTTCTGTCCAAGAGCATCTACGTAAAAATAAAAATTTTTTTTAAAAAAGGAGAAAAAGAAAAATAAGGTCTCTTAAATGGCTGTGAGGGTTCTATGGGTCAACTTAGGGGATGGACCTGAAGACAGTTCTTGCTGGCCGGCCCCTGGTGCTTAGCTGGCCTCCATCCGAAGCTTCTTCCAGCTCTGAGGCTCTTTCGGCTCCCGCTCCAAGCTGGAGTCCGAGCCCCCATTGAAGGCAGAGATGGTGCAGCCCTTAGTGTTGGTGTGGATGCTGTTGTCTGAGAAGGGGTAGTTGATCTGCAGTTGGGCACTTGACCTCGCCTTCTCCAGTGTACGAACTTGCTGCTTTCAAAAGAAATTAAACTACATACTCTCTATATGTTTGTTTCTTTATTTAATAATGCTGTCAGGCTTCTTCATTATAAATTTTATTGTGTAGAAGAGAGTGATTTACATTTTAAAACTGTAATTTAAAACTGTCCAGAGACGTTAGGGTGGGGATGAGAAGGCTGAAAATGGATCGTGGGACCTAGCTACAGTAAGTGGTCTGACCTGGGAAGGCTCTTCGTCCCCACTGGCTCTTTGTCCAGAGATACTGGGTCATCTTAGGGGCACTAACTGGAGAAATCTCAGTCCCGTCCAAACCAAGAGACATTGAGCAGCCTGACCTGGGAAAAACTCTTTGCCCTCTCAGAAATCACCAGTAGGGACCACTGAAAACGCCACTGACAACAGATAAACCAAGAAGACCAAAATAATGCCAGAAAAATCTCTGAAAATTAAACTATCATTGGAAGAATAAATGTCAAAGTTGGCCAAAATCCATGTGCTAAACCAAAATAGAGTGATTGCCTGCTAAAATAAAAGATTGAAGTAGGATCCAGAGTCTCTTAGCATAATAGACAAAATGTCCAGGATACAACAAAAAATTACCTGTCTTACCAAGAACCAAGAAAACAGCAACTTGAACAAGCAAAACCAGTCAACTGACACTAACTCAGCATGAATCAGATGTTGAAATCATGTGATAAAGATTGAAAGCAACCATAACAAAAATGCTTCAATAGTCGACTACAAACTCTCTTGAAACAAATGAAAAAGGAAAATCTCAACAAAAATAATGTCAATTTTCTCCAGAAATGTATGCATGGATAATTTAGATTTCTTCAGAGCAAAGTCTTTGAAGTAAATGTGGTAAGAGTAAGTATAGCCAAAGTAATGTGATATAAACTTTTAAATCAAGTGTAGTCAATGTTCAGAATAAAATAAATGTGATTGAAAGGTAGAACAAGATGCACAAGCTATCTGTGCTTGCATGAAATTTCTATTTTTAGAGCATTAGTGTTAAAAACAGAGGAATAGCTTCCAAGTTACTCTAATCTAAGCAACTCAATTCTTACTTACCTTTAGGCTGTTGCCAAGAATTTAGCAAAAAGATAAAATGTCAGAAGTCTCTCTAACAGACTAAAGGGCTAGGCTTTCCAAATGTTTTTCATAGTGGAATTGAAACATTGTAGAGATATTCAAATGATTCTCCAAGCTATTTGGGGGGGGGAGGGGAGGTCAGGCTTATGCCCAGTTAAAGTGAAATGATTTGAATTAAAGGCAACATGAATGTAATTTCTAGGTCCCCCACCGATAAGAAGACATGTGCTTTGACATGTGCTATGTTGAACTGAACTGCAATAAGCCAACAGAAGCATTTGGTAGCTATGAATATGATTGAAATAAATATTTGCACTTTGGAATTTTTCATAGCCCAAATAGATGTTCCAATAACAATAAATCTAGCAAAAGTTTACTGTGCACTTACCATGCACCAGACACTGTGATGAGTTTTTATTTGGGTTGTTTAATGCCTATAGCAATCCTTATGGTAAGTATTATTATCCTCATTTTACACATAAGGAAACTGAAATTCAGAGAGGTCACAACTTGCCCAAAGTCACACAACTTTGTTGTACTTGCTTAGTGAAACCCAAGTCCTTAAAATCCAATTGCCTGCTTACTCCATAACTGCATCCCTACAGCTGAACGTAGTACCACTTTAAATTCATGAAAGTGAACTTCATGTGATCCTTTGAGGCTGCCATCATTCAGACTACATTTGCTTAATGTTTTCACTCATAGATGACCATTTACAAATTCTTTACCTTCCAACCCATCTCTCTCATCCTCACTCTCAGCTGATCTTTTTGCTTCCTACTTTGCTGAGAAAACACAATCAGAAGAGCAATTCAGAATTCTCACACTCTGCCTTCCTACTTGTTATTCTGGATGAACCATCTGCTCTCTGTGCTCAGACAATCCCTCACCTTGTGCCTTAGACGCTACCCTCACCTATTCAAAGGCATCCTCCAGCAATTCTCCTAATTATCACCTGCATTATTGTTTTTCCTTTTCTACTGAGTCTACTTTGGCAACATACAAACATGCTGTTATTTCTCTCATCTTAATGAAGCAAAATAACCACAAAAGCAAAAATTCCCTTTTCTTCTTCAGTCACTGCCCATATACTGGTCCCTTTGTAGCAAAATTCAAGACGTGATTATATTTACTCTCTACATTCTTCTCATTTCTCCTTAAACCTCACTCTAAACAGGCTTTTGTTACCCCACCCTACTGAAAATGCTCGTGCCAAGGTCAATGATGGTCTCCACATTGCTAAATCCAATGGACAATTCTGAGTCCCATCTTTCCAGGTCTTTCAGCAGCATTTGACACGGAGGATCACTTCTCCTTCTTGACGTACCTTTCTCAGCTGGTTTCCAGGGCACAATCTCTTGATTTTTCTCCTCTCTCCCTTGATATTTTCCTCAGTCTCCTTGGTTGATTCTTTCTCCTCTATTCAACCTCCCAACATTAGACTGTCCAGAGCTCAGGTCTCAGTCCCCTTCTTTTCTCTATCTTCCCTAATTCCCTCAGTAATCTCATCAGGTTCTAAATATCTTCTTTCTGCTAATGGTTCCTAAATTCCTATCTCTAGGCCGCTCTTCTGAATTCCAGACTCAAATATCCCACTGCCTATTCTCATCTTGTCTTTCATATCTCAGACGTAGTCCAAAATCGAATTTCTGATCTTCCTTTCATATCAGTCATAGTTTTGGCAAGAAATAGATGGCACACTTTAAATGGGTAATTTGAGGACAGTTTAATAAAGAGGCTATTTATGGGATGAAGAGGGTAAAAAAAAAACCAAAAAAAACCTCACAAATGATAGTGTGGTACCCAGTGCTGATAAAAGTGACTATTGTCCCACCAACTCTAGAGTGTAAAAAAGTGAAGAGAAGAAGCAGTTGTTACAGAGAGAGAGACAGAGAGAGAGAGAAAGAGAGAGAGAGAGAGAGAGAGGTGTAGATCAGAAGACAGGAGATGTGACCCTCTGTGGGAACATAACCAGCTTAAAGCAGGCTTCTTTCTTTTGTATCTCATGCCTGTGCACCTCAATTGCTGAACATACACTGGAGAGCCAGGGAGCAAGAGATCAGTAATGTACTCCATAGAAGTCAGCCTCCTAGAGCACAGAAAAAAATGAAGGGTAGAGAGTGCATCTAGAAAAACAAATAAAAGATACCCTGCCCACTCCCCAAACAACTCCACACAGGGTCTTTTCCCCTATCAGATGAAAAAGCCATCTTTGTTGTTCCAGGACAAAAACAAGGAGTCATCTTTAACTCCCTCTTGCATTCGACCTATCAGATCTCATCGGCCTTATCTTCCAAATGTATCCAGACTTCAACCACTTCTTACCACCTCCAGCATACCACCATCTTTGAGCCACCATCCTCTCTTCCATTCACAGCTAACAGGTTTCCCTACTTCCACTCATGTGCCCATACACGTAGTTTTAAGCACAATAACCAGAGGAGGCTTTTATTTCTTTCTAGG
Source organism: Cephalopachus bancanus (assembly GCA_027257055.1). Taxonomy (NCBI): domain Eukaryota; kingdom Metazoa; phylum Chordata; class Mammalia; order Primates; family Tarsiidae; genus Cephalopachus; species Cephalopachus bancanus. The sequence goes on along the minus strand of JAPVLO010000009.1, from coordinate 5,308,429 downwards.
ACTTTATCATTTCAACTAAGTTGTTTAATTTATTGACATACAATTATAGTATTCTCCTTTATAATCCTTTTCATCTCTAAGATTGGTGGTAGTCTTTCATCTCTAATTCTAGTAATTTCAGTTTTCTTTTTCTTGGTCAGTCTAGCTAAAGTGTTGTTGATTCTGTTAATCTTTTCAAATAACCAGTTTTGATTCTCATTAATTTTCTCTGTTTTTCCATTCCTTATCTTATTAATTCCCTCTCAAAAATATATTATTTCCTTTCTTCTGTTTGCTTTAGTTTTAGTTTGATCTTCTTTTTCCAGTGTCTTACAGTAGAAAATTAGGTTTTGATTTGAGATTTTATTTTTTAATATAGGCATTAACAGCTATAAATTTCCTGCTAAGCATAGCGTTAACTGTATCTTATAAGGATTTATGTGCAGTATCTTAATTTTCATTCTTCTCAAAATATTTTGTAATTTCTCTTCTCAAAATATTTTGTAATTTCTCTTTTTATTCTTCTTTGACCCACTACTTATTTAGAAATGTGTTGTTTAATTTTCACATATCTGTGGCTTTTCTAAATTTCTTTCTGTTATTGATTTCTAATTTCATTCCATTTGTGATCAGAGAACATATTTTATATTATTTTATTATTTCCATTTTTTTAATTGATTAAGGTTTGTTTTATGGTCTAATGTATGGTCTATTTTGGAAAATGTTCCATATACACTTGAGATGAAAGCATATCCACTATTGTTGATGTATTCTATTGATGTGTGTTAGATATAACTGGTTTATGCTGTTGTTCAAGTCTTCTATTTCCTTGTTAATCTTTAACCTAGTTGCTTTATCCATTATTGAAAGTGGGATATTGAAGTTTTCAACTATGATTGTTGAACTTTCTATGTAGTTTTTGCTTCGTGTATTTTGGTGCTCTGTTGTATATATATATGTTTATAATTGTTTTATCTTTATCTTCATGATAGACTAACTCTTTTATGGTTACAAAAGTACTTTTTTATCTGTAGTAGCATTGTCTTGTTTTGAAATCTATTTTGTTTGACACTTCAGATTTCTTGTTTGCTATCTGTATGATATGTCTTTTTCCATCCTTTTTCCTTCATTATATTTATATCATTGAATCTAAAATGTATTGTCTATAGACAGCACATAGTAGGAATGTTTTTATCTAATCTGACCTCTCTGTCTTTTGACAGGATTGTCTAATACATTTTCATTTGATATAATTATTGATATGGTTCAATTTACATCTGTCATTTTACTTTTTGCTTTCTATATCTTATGTGTTTTTGATATTCTGTTCCTCCTTTACTGTTCTCTTTTGCATTAAGTTAATATTTTCTAGTGCAGAATTTTAATTTCTTTAATGATTTTTTTAACACAGTTTTAAAATATTAATTCTTTGGTGGTTGCTCTAGGATGTATCAAAGACAGCTTCAGATTTATATTAATGTAATTCCAGTGAGTTATAGAAATATTACTCCTGTATAGCTCTATTCCCCTTCCCCCATTTTTGTTGTATTATTATTACACATATTATATCTATAAATGCCATAAATCTAAAACTACTTTGTTATGATTATTATTTTATAGGTATTTTATCTGTAAAGAATTAAGATTTTTTAAAAGATAGCAAGTATAAATTTATTTTTGGCTTTTGTTGTATTTAATTTGTCATTTATCGTCATCAATTTTCATTTATTCTTATAAATTTGAAGTCATTTCTTAACCCAAGAGAGCTCTACTCCTGCTCATCTCCTTTGTTCTACTATTGGCAAATATGTTACATTTCAATATGCTATAGGGTCCCAAAATATTATATATATATTATGTTATACAATGCTTTTAAAATCAGTTAAGAGATAAGAGAAGATATTTATACTGTCTTTATAATTACATAATTACCCTTACCAGTGTTCTTTGTTTTTGTTTTGTTTTTAATGTGAATCTTATTTCTCTTGCATTAAGACTTAAGCACTTCCTTCAGTATTTCTTGTAAGGCAGTTCTGCTAGCAGCAATTTTACTTGAATTTTGGTTATCTGGGAATATCTTTTTTTTCCACCTTCTTTTCTTAAAAATAACTTTGGTACATACTTAAATGACAGCTTTTTTCACTGAGCACTTCAAATATATTATTCTACTGCCTTCTAACCTCCATTGTTTCTGATGTCAGCTGTTAATCTCATTGGGGTTCCCTTGCATGTGACAATGTCATTTTTCTTTGCTATTTTCAAGATTTCCTCCTTGTCTTTGGCTTTGGGCATTTCTACTATGATGTGTCTATTCATAGATCTCTTTTTGTTTATCCTACTTGGAGTCTTTTGACCTTCTTAAATTTATAAGTTAATAGGTTAATATTTTTTAATGAGCTCCATCCATTTTCAGACATAATCTCTTTAAATATTTTTTCTCCTCCTTTCTCTTTCTCCTATCCTCTTGGTCTCTCATTACATGTATGGTGCACTTAGTGGTTTCCCATGTTTCTCTGAGGCCCACAGTTACTCTGGAGTGATAGTGATTTTGGAAAGATAATCTGACTCTCTCTTTCTCTGTCAACATTCAGTTCTTCACTCCCCCTAGAACCTGAGTATAATGAGAGATGTATTTGATAAGTGTGTATTGGGCACTGAATGATGTCAAGACATAAAACTATCACATGTGACTGATTAAGAAGTTTTTTCCAGTTAATGTTTCCCTTTCAATAAAAATGCATTTGGTAGTGATTTTTTATACCTCAATGTGAATTGCTTCAATAAGACTTTCAGTTCTTCTTATAATCTATTCACCTACACAAGGTCTGACTTTTATAAAAAGTAAGATGAGGCTTTTAACTTCTGGAGAGATATTTGCCTTTGAGAGTCTATAGAGTATCAGAGATCAATTGTTGTCTGGGAAATGAAGGAAAAGAAGCAGGAAGTTAGAGAGGAGTTTACTCCTGGTACATACATCTTCTCTCTTGTCCTTGATTTTACCAAATTTAGGATATCTGCCTTGTTACTTAGACAGTTCTCACCTTGATGTTTGTGTGGTTGGTCCTTCTTGTCATTTAGATCTCAGCTTAAGTATCATCTCCTTAAAGAGTCTTTCTCTGGTATCCCAAACTGAATTGATTAGCAGCCACTCTCTATTACATTTTATTTTAATTCTCCAAAAATACTTTCTCCATGATATTTTTCTACATATAGCAGTTTGTTTCTTCTTTTATCCCATTATAAGAACATTGTTAATCTTGCCTACTTCTTTATCTTTATCATCTAGAGTGATGATGCATATAAAATATTCAGTAAATATTTGCTGAATGAAATTATTATTTCTTCTCTTCTTAGATTTCTCATCTCCTATCACTTCTTCTTCATTAGAAATGTTATAAAAATAAGCACAAATTTAATGTAATGATCATAGACTTTCTCTAGCTTTAGAACCTTCAGAGCAATGTTCTTAGAGAACCACAAAGGACATATTGAACAAATAGACTCTATTTTAAAAAAAAGCAGGCCTTTTTTGTATTACTCCTTAACGTATAGTACTCAATATATATTTGTTGAATAAATAAATTTGCAGAAAGAAGAAATAAAGATCTGATGGCTCAAGGGCTCATGGAACTAAATACTTTTTTAATTAGTTAATGAATATTAGGATTGATATTTTAAAGAACACGGTGGCTCACTTTCTCTTGCTTGTTTTTAACAGTAAAGGAGTTGATGATTCAGAAAATTATAGTACTTATATAGGGCTTCGAACACATTAACAATCAATTTTATAGAATAAAATAAATGATACAACTCATAATGACTTCTGTTCAAATATGTGTGGATTCCTGGGGTGTGGAGGATGTTGTGTTGTTGATATGCTTAGCTTTGTTTTTCTTTTATGATATACTGTATAACAGATGTCCAAAGAAAAGATGTACTGAAAAAGAGAATTGAACAATGGATACACAAACATCAGTGGTACAAAGAGGGAGAAAAAAGAGAAGCCCCAGATTATAAGCATAGCCAGCCCAGATGACTGGTGGCCTCAAAGGATTCCTCTAATCAAGATGCACAGACTTGCTTCTAATAGACCCCCTGGATGCCATAGCAGGATTCTGATGTATGAGCTGGCATGTCTATATTTGCATATTAAATATATAAATAACTGGCAATGCGGGGAAGAGATGGGGGAAAATAGGAACATGACATTGCAAGAGCATATTCATCCAGTTAAAAACTAGTTGGAACACAATCAGACTCTGGTATGTAAAAACAATAAGCATTTTTTTGTAGCATGGCCCAATTCCAAAACAAGATCAGTGCACAGCCCTCAGCAGATGGATGCAGCACATATTGCTGGAAGACAACTTGCAGATCATCTAGTGCAACTCTCTCCTTCACTCTCACAGAAGTAACTGGATCAGACTGACACAGCATATGTTATAAAATGTGCCATGGTATGTAGGTGATATAAGAGACATGGTATTGTTAAAGGGCTATACCATTTAGTGTGGAAAGAAGACAGACTAGTTACATTCTATATAATGTGATAAGTGGAGAGATACAAGTTTGTACAGAATGCTGTGGGAGCCCAGAGGAGGTATAAGCATAGATGTAGATCAGGGAATGAGGGTCCCTGGTACCTAGCTGCTAGTAGTGAAAATATAATCCAACATAGTTTAATTTTCTGTGCCTACCCCTGATGATGGGGAAGTGTGAGGAAATTTGTTAGTCCATCCTATGCTTTTGTTTGATGTCTGCATTTTACTTCCTTTAGAGTTGATAAACTGGTATTAGATTGCCTATTTTATGATTAACTCAGAAACTCCCTAAGAAGACACCCAAAAAAATTTTCCCAAGACTCCATGCAGGATCTGCTGTGGGGTTACATAGCATTCTCCCCCTCATCCAGATTGCTGGGGCATCCCTGGCTTGGTTCCTGCCGCCAAGTTACTCTTGAAACAAGAGATTGGACTCTATTTCTATTAAGTGGGTCAAGTGAGAAGTTTGCTTCTGTGTTTACAGAAAATAAAACAAGGTTGTGTTGTTACACAACATTTATTCACTCAAAGTTCACTTTTTTTAAAAAAATCAAATTTATAGAAGCAGAGAGTAAATGGTGGTTGCCAAAGGTTGGGGTAGGGGAATAATGGAGATGTTGGTTAAAAGGCACAAACTTGTAGTTACAAGAAAATAACTTCTGAGGGTCTAATGTGGTAACTATAGCTAATGATATATATTATTTGTTTGAAACATGATAAGAGATTAGATCTTAGGTGTTTTTTAACACACACACACACACACACACACACACACAATGGTAACTGTAACTATGAGTTGTGATGAATGTGCTAATTAATTTGATTATGATAATTATTTCACAGTATGTGTGTGTGTATACATATATATGTACATATATATGTTATATATGTCCAAACATTCCTTTGTATGCCTTAAATCTATACAGTTTTTTGTCAATTGTACCTTAATAGAACTAGAAAAAGAAACGATTACTCTTGCTTCTATGTGAGTATTGGATTGTGGAAAGCACAAGGAAAAGCAAGAAAACTTTTAAAAGGTTTTTGCAGTAGTCTAAGAAAGAGATGAAAGAGGCTTGAACTAAGGAGGAGTGGGGAAGATGGAGAGGAATAAATATAATAAATACATTGGAGGTAGAGCCAGCAGGACTTACTGATAGATTGGAGTTTGGGCATGAGGGAGGCTGGAGTCCAACAGCATGAGCTATTAAGCAGATGAAGTTACTATTTACTGAGATGATAATTTTCATGCATCAGTGAAAATGTGTGCCGTGACTTTAGACTGATCAGGTGCAAGTAAATAGCAATAACAACCATAAAAACTAGCCTCTTTGGATTGCTTATGGTATGTAAGATACTATTCTAAATACCTTAGATATATTCATTCAACTCTTAAAACAGTTCTGTGAGATATGTATTATCATTATCAACATTTTACACATGAGTAAGCCATAGCGCAGAGAGATGAAGTAGCCTCCAGTCACACAGCCAGCAAGCAGTAGAGCCAGGGCTGGATTTTATTGCTGCAAGAGTTATGATTCCAGAGTCTTAACCCGATGCCATACTGCTTGTCTGTTAGTCTGACTCCAAGATTGCAGTCTAGATCTCCAGGTCTTGATCATTTGTCTCCACATATCCATATCCATGCTGTTGGGAACAGGGGTCTCAGACGATAGAGAGTGGGTTGGCTCAACCTAGAATGCCCACCAAGGTCAGAGCACACAGCCCTCTTCCCCGGAGATGTTCAGGAGGAGAGCCACTGAAATCAGCATCACACAATCATCCTCAAAAGGATTACAATTGATTACAATTCCATGGAGTAAGTGAACATTAATCCAGTGTCTGCTGCACTTTATAAACAAGGAGGTGGAATTTCCTGTGCCTCATTTTACTCATTTGAAGTAATGGGAAGTGCCATAAATTATTTATCTGGGAGGAAACCTTGTACCACTATTTTAAAATGCTGTTCTGGAATCAGATTCCTGGGTTCAGATTCCAGCTCATCATATCATGAGTTGGGTGACTTTGGTATAATATCTCTTTATGCCTCAGTTTCCCCATCAGTCATATGGAGGATGATAACACTATGCCAAATACTGCCAGTCTTTCACCAAATCTAATTCCCTTTCCTTCTGACCAAAGAAAGAGACTGTGCCTCCCAGCTTCTCTTACAATTTAGCGTGGTCAGATGACTTGCTGTTAGGATAGGCAGAAGTGATGGATGCTGCCTTCAGATCTGGCCCATACAAATCTTCCAAGTAACACTTCACACACATATTCCTCTGTGTGTGTGTGTCTGCTGGATGAATACTGAGGATCTAACAGAGGACTCCAAGGCTCCAGAGGAAAGCAGATCCACAAACTGGAAGAAGTCTGAATCTCTGAATGACTGTGTAGAAGGCCTGCTGTCAAGTAGGCTCGTCAACTGTAGACTGCATAAATCAGAAGTAAACATTCATTTATCAAAGCAGTAAGAGTTGGGAGTTTGTTTATTACAGCAGCTTGAATTACTTATCCTAACTAGTATAAACACCCACCTCATAGGGGTACTTTGCATTAAAGTATCTGTAAAGTATCTCTATACGTGTGCTCTTAGAACATAGAAGAAAAGGTGTCTCCATGACTCTCCTTCTCCAAATTCGTTGCAGTTGGAGAAGAATATAGATCTCACCTGAAATCATGATTCTCCATGTAAGCAGCCTATTTGTATATAAAAATGGATATAGATAGATTATATAAAAGAAGTAGAACAATAAGAGGTGAGTAAATATGACCTAGGAGAGTTCAAAAGGCTGTCATCAGTCCATTTATGTGGCTATAACAAGATACCAGAGACTGGGTAATTTATAAACAATAGAAATTTATTTTGCATAGTTCTGGAGCTGGAAAGTCTAAGACCAAGGTGCTGCTGGATTCAGTGTCTGGTGAGGGCTGCTCTCTGTTTCCAAAATGGCACCTTGAACACTGCATACTCCAGAGGGGACAAACGCCTGTGTCCTCACGTAGTGGAATGGACAGTAAAGCAAATGGGCCTGGCTAGTTTCTTCCAACTCTTTTATGAGATTGCTAATCCCATTGATGAGGGCTCCTCCCCCATGACTTAATCACCTCCTAACGGTCCCACTTAATACCATCACACTGGCCATTAAGGAGGTGCATTCAGCTGTCCTCCTTCCAGAGTTTCCAAGGCCTTCCTGTGAAGTCAGGCCTATATGATCTGTGTGTCTGGGACTTCCCAATATGACTGCATAGATTTACCGAAGATTTAAATAAATACGCTTATGACAACTCAGTATCTTTCTTTTGGGTAGATTCGGGGCCATCAGAAATACCCTGTGTCTCCCCCAGTAAGTGGGCAGGAGAGGAGACTTTAAAGATTAGAAAATTGATTATGTCACATAGAAACAGAAATGCATGTTTAGAAATAGAAATTGTTCTTGAGAGATGCTTAATTTTCCTTTGAAAATCTTTTATTATTGCTGTAAAGTCAAAGTCCCAAAAAACCTCTCAGAGATTCATGAGAAGCTTCAACAAGTGGTCAGTTCTACCCAAAAGAAATCTTTTGAACAAGAAGAAGTCTTAAGCCACTTGGTATCTCGCTTGTATATTTGCTTGTTTCTACATACCCTGCCAAGTTCTCCCTAGGCTTATGTTGCCAAATAAATCTCTTGATACTTGATTTTAATTTTTTCTAGTTCACTCTCAGGCTCTTATGATGCCATACTCTGTCATCATCACTCACCATCTTGTATCTCTAACAATATCGCAAATCTTATTTTATGATATAGCATTGTTGACAGGTATACTGCTTGGGTGGCATAGAGAATACTTCATGAGTATCTAAAATGACCTTGTAGGTAAATTGGTCTATCGGTTCAAAGATATTCATGTATTCACAGAAACCTCTCATTATTGGAAATTTTCCAATGTGTCTGAAGTCGGGAGTACTAGCAGAAAATGCCTTTTATAAAGGTTATGACCATCATGCAGATATAATCCCAAGGAAGTCTGGCAATATGGCTTCATCCCAGAGAGCTATTAACATTCAGAGAAGTACGATCCAGACAGACGTCCAATATTTATGTACATATTTCACCATCCTTAAATATGATGCCAGTATGTAGACTACTAAACATTACAGCCCTCTCTCCTTCCCTAGTTTATAATGCCCCAAACTCCAGGAGGTCTCTTGCTTCCCTACCCCAGAAAAATTGCCTATGCTTTCAGATCATTTCTTTACCCACAATTTTCTCTTCATGAAGTTCATCCTTTCTTCCCAGAGCTTCCCAGAAAAGGATATAACTTGCTTCCAGATCTCTGAACGCAGTAGTTCTCTTCTGAGTTCTTTGCTTTTCTGTTAAAAATTCCATCTGCTTTGCTTTTGATTTTTCTGTCTTGTCTCATTCCACCAATTTTGCATCATAAAAACCCAAAGAACTGTCTAGAAATGGTGGAGCTTTCCTCTGTGTGCAGGGACCAAGCTGGCCAAGCCAGAACCTTCCTCATGTGTTAATTCCCATCACACCTATTAAGTATAATGCCAGTCAGACAATGCCTTATAATGTGTACATGTTTCCTGTACAGGCTCATTTCCAAAGATCTTTTCAATTCAAAAGCAATGCTTTGTGGGAAATGGAGACAGCCATTTGCCTCTGTTAAATGATTCAAGAAGTTCAACATGATAGCACCATCTCTCAAACGCTTTGCCCAGCTGAGCTTTAGGTAACATACAAAGTCCCCTTCTGTCACCTAGTAAAAGAAGAATAACTTATTCTCCTACTGGGACTAAATTAAAAGATAAGACTGATCTATCATATTTAGCAGCGCTCTCATAATACACAAAAGCTTCTGTGGCATTGATTAAAAGGGGAAAATATCATCTGGCTGGTAAAAGATCTGTAGCTAAAACAAAAGTATTCTCACCCTTGACTAAACATTGACTGTCAACAGTCTGTCTTCTGTTTGTGCCTGAAAAATAATACTCCCAAACACACACACATACATACAAACACAAATGTTCTGTTCACAGTAAATCGGCTCTAAGGAGCAATTACCCGGGAATAATTTTTCTTTACCTTTTAAGCAAAATGCTTTACAAACGAACATCAGGATTAAATATGCTTCCCCCCATAGAGAAAATCCACAGGCCACTTGTGCCATTGTCAAGAGGAAAAAAAGAGGGATTATTTTCTTAGCCCTTATTATGATCATTATAGTGCTCATTATTTCCACAAATAGGTTTCATTAATCCCAAATTAGCTGTCTGGGATCCCTACCCCAGACTTCTACTTAGTGAAGAGCATGGGCCTGGTTTCCCTTGTATGTGTGTAATATCCTTGCTGTGGACAAGAAATCTCTCTGTTTCTTGATCTTTAAAAACCGGACTGAGTTTATCCCAACAAATTCATCATTTACTACAACATAGTTTCTCCCTCTGGGATTTTTAGTCTCATTTAAGTGTGATCTAAATGGTGGATGACCTTAGGTTTAAAACTTCTTCCTTTTCTGTGACAATATAAATAAAATATTTATTTGATCAATAGAGAAAAACATTACAACCTAAACTGTTCATGCCTCCAAAAAGGAGAGATTCCTGTCTAAAGCACGTTAATGTTTTTACTATTTATAAAATAGGCATTATAACTTATAACTATAATTATTTAAGTTTAAACTTTTCTTATACATTGTTGAAGTGTATGAAATAAAATAAATGGAAACGACTATGATAAACCAGTTTTGTAAATATTGCTTATTTTCCAATGGCTTAAGACAGTATTCCAAATCTCAGTCATTTCTAGCAATATAATTCATATAGAAAGCGGAAAAGTTTTTTGTTAAGGTAAATGAGAAAAATCTAATTACATATACTTAATATCAATAGTTTCTTGATTTGAGGGTTTGCTACTCTATATTCTTCTATACCATTTAATATTTCTCATTATTTTTAGGGTCTCTTAAATCATTCCACTTGATTTATTTTTGTTTCTTAGAAAGAAAGGGTTTTACCTAATCAATTTGTTATCTATTGCCCCAGCATGCTAAAATTGCACCCACAGATGCTTAATAAAATGATCTGAAGATAAATCACAAGCCATACATGCAGCTCACATGGGAATGAGATGTATATGGGAATAAAATTGGGCTTTCCCACCAAGCCCTGTATTTGGAATTCAGTGAGACTCCCACTAGAATAGCTGAGAGTCTAGAGCCTCACATTCAAATAAGAGGGAGGTTTAAAAGCAATCCCAAAGGAAAATGATAAACATTTTCAAAACATTTTCAATTATTGGGAAATGGATCAGATGAGGAAAACAACTGCTCTTGCTTAGCTCAGAAAAGAAAGGATTTTTTTCACACATAGTTCCCAAGAATATGAAGTGCAGTTGTAAAGAGGAAGATGATTCACCATTTTCTCTCCTCCTCTTGCTCTCTTTCTGTGTGTGTGTGTGTGTGTGTGTGTGTGTGTGTGTATGTCTGTATGTGTGTATCCTCTTTTCTGGTAATGAGGATAGATGTGCAAGGAAGTAGTCATAGAAAATAACTGTATATAAATTATTTTTAAATGCTTTGACCAGAGGCTGAGTCAAGTTGCATATGCAGGAGGCAAAACTCATCCTTATAGAAAATTGTCAAATGAAAAGTTTATTTCTATTCCACGGCTTTTTATGCTCCTTTACCAGTTCAGAAATCATATTTTCCCATTCTATAATACATCAAAAACATTTGTTACTTTTTTTCATTTTCCATCAAATCTGTATCAGTAAAATATTTGGTAAAGTCACCCACATTATGGTATATAACATAGATTACTAACACTTTAAACACAATAAATATTCAACACAATTCTGCATAATAAGTATTTTTGGAACTCCTACGGAGTATCAGGCTTTGTTTTCACTACTATCCAAAATCTCTGGGAAGAAATGAGCACAATTTTTATAGGCACGAACACTTGCATTTGAAAAAGAGGAAAAATACTTTGAGTCAAAGGATGTAACTTTGGTTGTTATGTAATATATATATATATATATATATATATATATATTATATATATATATTACATATTCATGCTGCCTCTTTGGATATGCAGCCTGTTTTATTAACTACTTTTTTAAATAAACCTGAAACTTAGAGAAAAATTGCAAAACCAATATAAAAACTTTATTTTCCTGAACCGATCTGAGAATTAGTTGCTGGCACCTAAGTAAGAATATTCTCCTACATATAACCACAATAAACCTTCAAAATCAGGAAATTCACATTGATACATTATGAACAGTTAATCCTCAGACCCCACTGGGGCCTGCCAATTGTTCCAGTAATGTCCTTCATAGAAGAAAGATCCAGTCCAGAAACACATGCTGCATTTAGTTGTCATGTCATCTAGAAACTTCTTCAGTCTTTCCTGGACCTTCATAATGTTGACACTTTTGAAGTGCCAGTTATTTTGTGGAATGCCTCAATTCAGTTTTATCCAATGTTTCCTCATCATTATATTCAGATTCTTTACCAGGAATATCACAGAAGCTCTTCTCATTTGTCCCATTACTGGTGGTGTTAAATCACTTGATTAAGCTTCACCACAGTGAAACCTCTCTCTTCTCCTTTTGAAATTAATAATTATTTTGTGGGAAGATACTTTGGCACTATAAAAATATGCTCATCAAACTATCAACTTCATGTATTTATTTATATCATTATGGACCCATTGATTCATCTTTTAGTCATTGGTCTTATCTATTACCATAATTACTTATTTTGATCATCAAATTGTCACAAATTTGGCCAACATGAACCCTTTCAATCAAATCTCTATGTCCTTTTGAGATGTCACTATCACTCTTTGAACACATGCTTGTTTCTGACACAAAAATGTGTTCCAGATTCATCTTAAACATTTCCTGCCTTAAACCAGGGATTAGACATTTTTTCAAGGAACCCTGTTGTTGTTGTTTTTTTAAGTATAGAATGGTATTTAGAAACAGAGATCTTTATGCTAGAGGTGCTCCTTGTGAATACATATACACATATTTATTTTAAAATCTGTCTCTAAATGAAAAAAACACTATGAATTCAACAGACAATTTAAATTCAAATCTAATGCTGTAGATTTTCTCTTTTCCCTTTGTACCTCTCTTCTTTGTCAGTAAGGAATCTGATTCCTATTATTTTTTATTATATTACTTATTTGATCCATCCTCCATATGCAATCAATTTCTCATTATCACCACTGCCCCTCCTCTTTGCTGGCACAGATGTTCTCCTCACTCCAAAATTCCCAGCCAGGCTATTCTTACACTTATTTGAATGACAATACTACACAGGAACCATTCTAGCAGCACTTGCTTACCCCAATTTCCAGAGCCTACCTTGCTCAGTCCAATTTAATGGAATTTAAATGGAAACATTTAGGAAGAGAAAGGAGGTGACTGCAGAATCTTTGAAAATTTGTACCAAATTTTGCAATTCTTTTTTTACCTGTGAATTTACTAAAAAATAATTCATAGTTCTAAGATAGTGTGTTCTAAACTAGAATAACTGACAGACCTAGAGTAGAGATAATTCATAAAACCAGTCAAGAGGCCAAAACCATTATTTACAGTGTTCACTGTTCTTAAAATTTTTGGAGTCATGAACACATTTGGGATTCTGATGAAAAATACAAATCCTTTCCCCCAGGAAATTTCACTACATGTTTGCAGCCAAGAACCTTGACCTGACTGATGGCCTATTATATACCTATTATATAACTATGAATGCTCTGAACTGCTATATATTGAGTCTATGCCATTTTGAAAGTAATGTGAGAGGGTTCAAAAATAGCATGTTACAATCTTTTCTTTATGAAAAGTCTACTGGAATACTTAAAGATGACATCATCTTATAAGGATTTCTATAAGATGCAGGGTAAATAATTGCACATTGAATCAGTCATGCTACTTAGGTAGAAAGGAATGTCTTAAAATATCAGCAGCTAAGTTATGGTTGGTCAATAAACATGTGAAAATATGCTCAAACATATTTCCCTGTGTAAACAGGGAAATGCACCTTAAAGTCAAAATGAGATGATACTACTACTTATCCAAAAGATTAGCAAAAATTATAAATCTGACAATGCCAATCTTAACAAGATTATGGACCAATGGAAACTCTTTTTTTTGAGTTGAAATCTCACTCTGTCACCCAGGCTGGAGTGCAGTGGCACTCTCAAGGCCACTGCAGCCTCGACCTACTGAGCTCAAGCTATCCTTTCATCTCAGCCTTCCAAGTAGCTGGAACTACAGGCATGCACCACCGTTCCTGACTAATTTTTTGATTTATTGTAGAGATGAGGTCTCACCAAGTTGCCCAGACTGGTTTCGAACCCATGGGCTCAGTCAATCCTCTCACCTTGGTCTTCCAAAGTGCTGGGATCACAGGCTGAGCCATTGATCTTTCTGGAAACTCTTTATATGCTGCTTGTGAGAGTATAAATTGGTACAACTTTTTAAAACAATTTGACATTTTTAGTAATGGCAAAGATGTGTACTTTAAACTAACAATTGTACTCTCAAGTCTGTATCCTAAAGAAAAATGTCAAAATTATACAAGAATATACCCAGAAGCATTGTTTGCATTGCCAAAGTAATGGAAACAAACCAATGTCCATTAGTGGAAGAATGGATAAATAAATACAGTAAGTCCCCTACATACAAATGAATTCCATTCCAAGAGTGTGTTTGTAAGACCAATTTGCTCGTAAGTTCAACAAAGTTAGCCTAGGTACTCAACTAACACAATCAGCTATATAGTACTGAACTGTAATAAGTTTATAATACTTTTCACACAAATACATTAAAAACAAACAGTATAGTATAGTAAAGTACACAAAAGCACAACCACTTGTAGAGTATGCACACACATGACAATGTATACTAGACATGTGAACTAACTTACATGACTGGACCTGTGAATACACTTTTGCATCTTTGAAAGTTCACAACCTGAAGGTTCATATGTAGGAGACTTACTGTAGTGGTATAGATATATAATGAAATAGCATAAAGTAGTTAAAATTGTGGATTTGCAGCTAAACCTCATGGATGAATCTCACAAATACAATGCTGAGTTTAAAAAGTCAGGGAAGTATTCATCCAGTAAAAATCCATTAATATAAAAGTTTTAAAAACTAAAATATATTGTTTTGAGTCTACTTGCATATATAGTAAAAAGATAAACTATAAATTCAGGATTATAGTTACCTTACAGGCAGGGGATTAGACAAGATTGAATAGAAACCCATGGGAGACCGCAAAGATATTTGTAATGTCATTTGTGTTTCTTAAATTCATGGCTGGCACACAGGTGTCAATTTTATTGTTATTCCTAATATTTTACACAAATGTGGAATATTATTTTCTTATTAAGCATTTAATTTTTTAAATTAAAAAAAGGAATTGCCTTCTTGAGGTCCCTTGTACCATTTTAACTCTATAGATGATCATTTTATTGTTAGGAGGAGTAAATTTTCTGAGGCCAAATACGAGTACAGAGGAGTTTTTAGATGTTATTCCTCTTACCTAATTTTAAGATAGATACTTTACCATCTCCTACAGATGAAGAAACAGATTCTCAAAGTGTAAAACTATGGCCCCAGTGCCTTCTGGCTGAGTAGAGGTGGGTGAGAATTTGAAACATACCCCACATCTTTAAAATTTAAAAAAAAAAAGAGCAACAATTTGACACAATGTCTCCCTGATTCCAAAGTGTGGGCGCCTCCTGTACCACCAAATGCTACCAAATGTTCCCACACAAATTATCTCATTTAATTTTCTCAATAACTCTCTTGGGGAGGTGTTGATAGCTTCATTTTTGAGATAAAGAAGGGTTAAATAACTTTCCTGTGGCCTTACCATAAAAGAACTTCAGTCCAAGTCTTTTGACTCCCAAATTCAGTGATTTACCCATCTAGAACGTCATCGCCTTTCCAATGATAAATCCTACAATAACTGGGGAAAGGGAGACATTAGAATTTCATTTTAAATTAACCTCCAATGCATAACAAAATCACCAGATTTTTTCTTGATTAAAATAATCATATTTTCAATCTTTTTTTCTCTGCTATAAACAACCAGAGTAATATTTATCAGGAATTAGTTCATGTTCTGATAGCTCCATAATGTTGACTAATTTTGCTAGTTCCTGGATTCCTAGCTCACATGTCTTGTTTCTTAGAATGGGAAGCTCAGGCAGGAAGGCTAAATGAATTGCTCAAGGTCATGGAGAGACCTTGCAGCAGAGCTGTACCTTCCAACAGCAAAGTCCATGCCCTTATCATCTTAATTGA
Source organism: Cephalopachus bancanus (assembly GCA_027257055.1). Lineage (NCBI taxonomy): Eukaryota > Metazoa > Chordata > Mammalia > Primates > Tarsiidae > Cephalopachus > Cephalopachus bancanus. The sequence goes on along the minus strand of JAPVLO010000009.1, from coordinate 5,292,586 downwards.
CTTCACTTAGCAAGGAAAGAATATTCCTATGTATTTCTTCATGTTCACTTCAACCTTTAGCTTATTTACTTTATCTCACATGACTTTCAATACTTTGTTCTCAGCCTTAAGAAACTTGACCTCTAATGGCCAGAGAGTCGAGAATGCAGAATGCACTCTTGACATGCTCTTCCCAGGAATGCTATTTTGGTTCCACTTAAACAGTGAGATGTTCAAAGGTTGTATGTAACTGCTGTGACTCTTACTTTTTGATAATTTACTTTTTAACACAAAATAATTCATATAAATAAAAATAAAATGAATTCATCCTGAAATTGAGGTATAGTAAAGGGTATTATATATTCTTCTCTCCAGAACCCTGGAGACTTCAAGTCCACCAATGATAAACCTTAAAATATAAGACTTTTATTTGGACGTAATTTGTATAAATGTGGAGGAATTCAAGGTTCTTACCTCCATAGCTCTAGGAAGCAGGAAGGGCACCTTGTGGGGTTTGAGGTGTGGAGATTTACAAGATGAGAGATGCAGAAAGTTCACAGAAATGTTTTACTTGGTTGGGGGCATCTGAATATAAACCTCTGTTGGCCAACTGATTGATTCATTGACATATATACAAATATACAAATGTGCAAATATTCACTTACAAAGAGTAGTTACAGACAAGTGCTGGTATACTCCAGTGGAAAATGCAGCACAGATCTCTCATTTTCACACTATCATCTAAATCTAAGTGAATATACTGCCTGAGTTAGTCTGGAATCTAGTATCTAGTATGCTTTACTTTAAATGTCAAATATTAAGAAATCTGAAATGTTATTGAAATGTTAAATAGTAAATGTTTTAAATGAGACTTGCAACCAGGTACTAAGTGCACTTGACAGCATTGTCTTACTTAACCCTCCCAACTTTCATAGGGGATAAATATTGTTATTATCCTCAACATTTATTCAGCAGAAGAATCTGAAGCTTAGAGAGGTTTAATGGCCAAAGTCAGAGAGCCAGTGAGTGGTATAGCCAGATTTAAATCCTTGTCTTTCTGGCTTTTCTGGTGATGCTCCTGCTTTAACACCCAACAATCTGAGTCTATTCTGGTTGGCCTACAGTCTTCCTGTTTCCAAGTGGAATAAATTATACTCTGTATTTTCTAGGGAAGAAAGAGTAGTGTTGAGGAAGACAAGGAAATCTGACTCTGAGAAACTGCTGAGAAATTTTCCAGATCATGTCATGGGGATAGCCTAATCCCAGACCCAAGGTACTTAGCTGAGCAAGGATGGTGAGTTCTGGGAGAGAGAAGGGTCAGCAATATTCCATACATTAGTTACAATGATTGTACTTTATGTATTCTCTGGCCTTAGAAAGCACAGAACAATAAGGTCAACTAATTAGATATGCAGGCCAAGCTCACCAAGTGCTAGCTTTCTCCAGACACTAAAAGGAACATCAAAGGCAGCTTTGAAGTTTAAAGGAAGTCATAAAGACAGTCTGAGGATCTGTGAACCTGTGAAGGTCTTTATTTCCTTGGCAGTAGTGCTACTTTTGAAAGAGGAAAATGAAGGGAGACGTTATTAAAAAAACTGAGCATCTTAGGCCTCATTGTCTGACACTCATACATTTGTTCATCCTACAAGATGACAAACTCCAGGAAGACAGCCAGAATCTAGAACTTCTGGTTTTATACTGTCTACCTATCTCAGAGCAGGCACTATATAAATAATTCATTCGTATCTTCAACTATATTTATTAGTATTGATTGAGCAATTGATTGCACACCTACTATGTGTTTCTGTTCTAATTGCTAGAAAAAGGATGAATCAAAGTCCTTGCTCTTTCAGGATAAACAAATCAAAATAAATATATATTATGTTAGGTGCTCATAAGAAAAATAAAGCAGGGGGCTGGGCAAGATGGCGACGGGGCAGCACTGCCTGTGAAACTCTCCACCGAGGAGAACTCAAAGAGACTCTGATTCTCACCCCAGAGGTCGCGCATCCCATTGCCTGCAGCCTGCTCTTCACACGGAGCTTGAAGGTAGACTCTGCTGAGGCATCGCCAAAGTCTGGGCAGCTACTGTGGTGGCTGCTGCTGCTGTTCCAGCTGGCAGCCATTCCACATGACACCGCCAGTGCCTGGGGCTAGCCGCCCCCCCCCCGAGGCAGCGGAGGCGCCGCCGCCCCACCTCTGAGGCGGCAGAGGCGCCGCCGCCCCCCCCAGGCGTCGGAGGCGCCGCCACCTCCTCCTTCAAGGCAGCCGAGCCTCCACATCCTCCAAGGCAGCCAAGCAGCCACTTCCTCCAAGGCAGCCGCAGCACAGAGGCGGCCATTACACATCGTAATGCCTGTGCCAGTGGCCTAGCCGCCATCGCCACCACTGCCACCACTGTTGCTGTTGCTGCCACCACTGCCACCAAGGTAGGCATTCCACATCGCACCATCAGTGCCTGAGGGGCCGGCAAGCAGCTGAGATAAAGACCATCTGGAGCACTGGATAACACTACCTGCTGGCGATTCAAGCCCACCACCAGCAAGCGCTGGTCCAAGGCTTGGGTCCCTTGGTCCCACACAGGGCCGGATACTGCGGCCCCCTGCTGCTGCTGTTCCACCGCGTGCATGGGAGTCTCAGGTCTCAGCTAGTCCCCTGGTTACATCGTCTCTCATCATCACCAAGCCACTGGTCACTCAGGGAGGCTCTGGACGGCCGCCCCTCAGAGACACCGGTCCCATTCCTGGCTGAAGTACCCTGTGGGGGACGCAGGGCCACTCTCACCACTCACCACCTGCCCATTGGAGCTTTGGAGCACTGGAGCCCTGGGCCCACCCTGGCTGAGACACTCAGCCCATGACCCAAAGCTTGGGGACCCAGACAAGCAGAGAGAAAGGGATCTATGAAAGAGAATCTGCCTCTGCCTTTCTCCAGGCAGAGATTTGCACTGCCCTGCCCACCTATCAACAAACTCCACCTTGGTTCCTAAGGTAACGTTGTTAAACAGGAGACAAAGCCCCACCCCTAAGCTGAATCAGATAAAAGCAACTTCCAGGCAGCCAAACCCAAGCTGTGAGTAAACCTAGCTGCCTGCAATGGAAAAACAAAGGGGAGAGGCCGAGATCAGAGCTGAAGTGATTTTAGTCTGATCTCTTATTGTGACTTATGATTTTATCATTTTGACTGTTTATTTTGATCACGTTCATTGTTTGCCTTCTGACTTACACTGTTTCATGTTTATATTGGTCTGTCTCTGTGTAGCTATCAGTATTCTTTAGGGAATCTTTCTTACATGTCTTCTTCCACTTCTCTCCGGCCTTATGTCTCTTTCTCACCTGATAGTTGGTATGTATGTCTGTTTTCCCTCTTGCTCTTCTCTCTCTTTCTCTAACTTCCTATTGACTCCCCTTTCCTCCATTATTTTCCTCTTTTATACCCCCATTTTAATCTAGGATCCAAGACTACATACTGCTGAACGGACAGATTGTAAGGCAGAGGGAAATAGGTTCCAGTGTGCTCACACACCTATTTGTGGATGCTAGAATCAGCATATACACTCTCAACCACAGCTTCCCTCTCAATTAAACCTCAAAACTGCAAAAAGTACAGATTGCAGCCTACACTCCAACCTCAAAAGAGAACAAAGCCAGAAGACCCTCATAAGGAAAAACAGGATATAGCAGAAGAGAAGTAAAAGCAACCCCACCTTCCCCCAAAAACAGAATTAAAGAAGGGGAGGGAAGGGGGAGAGAGAGAGAAATCTACACAAATGAAGAAAAACCAAAAGAAGATATGGGTCTCTCCCAGACCCCTGGGAGAGCAGACACTGAGAAAACTGACTTCAAAATGCAAACAATGAAGAGCTCCCAGAAGGAAGGGTCTCAAACTACAAACGTTGATATCAAGACAATAATGGAGAGATTAAAAAGAATTGAGGAGACACAAGAAGAAATTAGGAAGGAGCTGATATCTGAGATAACAGTAATAAAGAATACTGTGAATGAAATAAATAACAAACTAATAAGCATGGAAAGCAGAATTACCCAAGAAGAAGAAAGAATCTCAGAGATTGAGGACCAAATATAGAACTAACCCAAACTCTTAAAAACACAGAAAACAAGCTCAAAAAGACAGAACAAAACCTTCAAGAGATGAGCGATTACTTCAAGAGACCAAACCTAAGAGTAATTGGCATACCTGAGGCAGAAAGAGAGACAGAGACCACACTAGAACAAACTTTGCATGAGATCGTTCAAGAAAACTTCCATTATCTAATCGGTGATGCAAAAATTCAAACACAAGAGATTCAGAGAACCCCTGCAAGACAACAAATGAGAAGACCAACTCCAAGACACATAATAATTTGCATAAACAAAGTAGGCACAAAAGAAAAACTCCTAAAGGCAGCAAGAGAAAAAGGCCAGATCACCTACCATGGAAGACCAATCAGAATAGCAGCAGATTTATCTACAGAAACCCTACAGGCTAGGAGAGCTTGGAGCCCTATCTTCAAAGTCCTAAAAGATAAACAATTTCAACCAAGAATAACTTACCTGGCCAAGCTAAGCTTCATCAGTGAGGGAGAATTAAAACCTTTCCCAGATATCCAATCCCTAAGAACTTATGCTGCCACCAAACCACCTCTACATGAAACACTTAAGAAAGTACTAAACACAGAAGAAAAGGAAAAAAGAACAACGTTCTTCAAAAGAGTACAGGGAAAAGAATAAAATATATATGAACCAACCCCAAAACCAAAAGAAAGACAAAAAAGAACCAAGTGGAAGAACAACAACTCCATAAGAACTCTATGATAGGGATGAACTCTCACATTTCAATAATTAGCCTGAACGTGAATGGACTAAACACACCACTAAAAAGACATAGAATGGCAAAATGGATAAAATATCACCAGGTAACAATATACTGCCTTCAGGAGACTCATCTCACTAGAAAGGACATACACAGACTAAAAGTAAAAGGATGGGAAACAAACTTTCAGGCAAATGGAACACAAAAGAAAGGAGGAGTCGAGATCCTAATTTCAGACAAAATACCATTTAAGCTATCAAAAATTAAAAAAGATACAGAGGGCCACCACATAATGACAAAAGGAACAGGAAATATCTATCCTAAACATATATGCACCCAACATAGGTGTGCCAACTTTCATAAAGCAACTTCTAGGAAAACTAAAGAAAGATATTGACTCTAACAACATCATAACTGGGGACTTTAATACCCCACTCACAACCCTAGACAGATCATCAGGACAAAAAATCAGTAAGGAGATCCAGAACCTCAATGTGACTCTGGACAAAATGGACTTAATTGATACCTACAAAACACTCCATCCAAAGAACACAGAATACACATTCTACTCATCACCGCATGGAACGTATTCTAAGATCTACCACATAATTGGCCATAAATCAAGCATAAGCAAATTTAAAAGGACTGAAATTCTACCATGCACATTCTCGGACCACAGTGGAATAAAAATAAACATTGACACCAACAAAGTCCCTCCAAAACCCACAAAGACATGGACACTAAACAGCATGATGCTAAACAACTCCTGGGTCAATGAAGAAATCAAAACAGGGATCAAACGATACCTGGAAACAAATGAAAATGAAGAAACACTTTACCAAAATCTCTGGGATGCCTTAAAAGCTGTAGTAAGAGGGGAATCTATATCCCTACAAACACACATGAAGAAAATGGAAGGAACACAAACTAACAACCTAACAAGCCACCTAAGGAAGCTGGAAAAGCAAGAACACAAAAACCCTCATTTCAGCAGAAGAATCCAGATCACCAAAATAAAAGCCCAAATCCAGGACATAGAAGACAAAAAGATAATACAAAAAATCAATGAAACAAAAAGCTGGTTCTTCGAAAGGATAAACAAGATCAATGATCCCCTAGCTAGACTGACCAAGAAAAAATGAGAAAAAAACCCATATAAGCACAATCAGAAACACAAAAGATGAAGTCACATCTGACCCTGAAGAAATACAAAAGATCATTAGAGACTACTACGTACACTTGTATGGAAACAAACTTGAAAACCTTAAGGAAATGGAGGACTTTCTGACATCACACAACCTAGCTAGGTTGGAACAAGAAGAAATTGAGACCCTAAATAAACCAATAACAATCAAGGAAATCGACTACGTAATAAGAAAACAACCTACAAAAAAAAACCCTGGTCCAGATGGCTTTCCAGCATAATTCTACAAGACATTTAAGGAGGAGCTGATACCAATCCTACTGAAGGTATTTCAGGCGATTGGAAAATGATGGAACTCTCCTCAAATCATTTTACAAAGCCAACATCACATTGATAACCAAGCCAGGTAAAGATCCAACAAAGAAAGAAAACTATAGGCCAATATCTTTGATGAACATAGATGCTAAAATTCTCAACAAGATCCTAGTGAACTGGATTCAACAACACATCTCAAAAATCATCCATCATGACCAAGTAGGCTTCATCCCTGGGATGCAAGGCTGGTTCAACATTCATAAAACCATAAATGTAATTAAATACATCAACATATGTCAAAACAAAAACCACATGATTATATCATTAGATGCAGAAAAAGCTTTTGATAAAATCCAGCACCCCTTCTTGATAAAAACCCTCGAACATCTAGGCATACAGGGAACATACCTCAAAATAGTAAAAGCCATCTATAAGATATCCACAGCCAGCATACTCCTAGACAGACAAAAATTGGAATCATTTCCCTGAAAACTGGAACAAGACAAGGATGCCCACTCTCACCCCTCCTGTTCAACATAGTATTGGAAGTCCTGGCTCGAGCAATCAGAGAAGAGAAGGCAATCAGGGATATCCAAATAGGAAAAGAGGAAGTCAAATTATCTCTCTTTGCAGATGATATGATTGTGTACCTTGAAAACCCAAGAGAATCTGTCAAAACCCTCCTTACACTGATAAAGGCCTTTGGCAAAGTCTCAGGATACAAAATAAATGTGCAAAAGACAATGGCATTTCTTTACACCAATAATAAACAAACAGAAACCCAAATAAAAAACACAATTCCATTCACAATAGCCACAAAAAAAATGAAATACATTGGCATCTTCCTAACCAGAGACGTGAAAGACTTTTATAATGAAAACTACAAAACACTGCTCAAAGAAATCAAAGATGACACAAACAAGTGGAAAAATATCCCATGCTCATGGATCGGAAGAATCAACATTGTGAAGATGTCCATCTTACCTAAGCCAACCTACAGATTCAATGCAATACCCATCAAATTACTAGCAACATTCTTATCAGACCTAGAAAAAACAACGTAGGAATTCATATGGAAACACAAACGTTTGAGAATAGCCAGAAAAATTCTCAGCAAAAAAAACAAAGCAGGTGGTATCACATTGCCAGACTTCAAACTCTACTATAAAGCTACAATCATCAAAACAGCTTGGTATTGGTATAGGAATAGGCATATAGATCAATGGAATAGAATTGAGATTCCATAAGCAAAACCTCAATTTCTCAACCAACTCATCTTCGACAAAGCCTCCACCACCTACCACTGGGGAGAGGAGAACCTATTCAGTAAATGGTGCTGGGAAAACTGGTTGACCACATGCAGAAGATTGAAACAGGACCCCTACCTATCCCCATGCACAAAGGTTAACTCCAAATGGATCAGAGACCTAAATGTAAAACCTCAAACCATAAGAACCTTAGAAAATGAAGGACATACCCTCATGGAAATCGGAACTGGCATCCAATTCCTGATCAAAACCCAAAACCCACAGGTCATAGGAGAGAGGATAGACAAGTGGGACCTTATTAAACTGACAAGCTTCTGCAAAGCCAAAGAAACCATCAGGAGAGCAGGGAGCCAGCCTACAGACTGGAAAAAAGTATTTGCCAACACCAGGTCAGACAAAGGCTTAACATCTTTGATCTACAAGGAACTCAAAAGTGCTGAAAAGAAAGAAGCAAACAACCCCATTATAAAATGAGCAAAAGACATGAACAGACACTTCACAAAGGAAGACATCCGAGCAGCCAACAGACATATGAAGAAGTGTTCAACCTCACTAATCATCAGGGAGATGCAAATCAAAACCACACTGAGATACCACCTAACTCCAGTCAGAATGGCAATTATCAACAACTCAAAGAATAACAGCTGCTGGAGAGGGTGTGGAGAAAGGGAACACTTCTACACTGTTGGTGGGTGTGTAAACTAGTACAACCTCTGTGGAAAGCAGTGTGGTGATTCCTAAAAGCTTTAAATATCAACTTCCCATATGACCCCGCAATCCCCCTACTGGGAATATATCCGGAAGAACACAAATCACTCTATAAAAAAGACACCTGCACACGTATGTTTATCGCAGCATTTTCCACAACAGCAAGAACCTGGAAGCAACCATGCTGCCCATCAAAAAGAGGACTGGATTAAAAAAATGTGGTACATATACACGATGGAATACTACCTAGCCATAAAAAAGAACAAAATCATGAATTCTGCAGCAACCTGGATGGAACTAGAGTCTATAATACTGAGTGACCTCTCACAAAAACAAAGGTCCGAGTATCACATGTTCTCACTCATATAATGGATCCTGAACATCCAACCTAATACTATAAGAAAATGACTGACAGTAGTGGGAAACTATGGTCGGGGGGAGATGGGATTAACGAGCAAATATCTGTCTGGGGATGGGGAAGCAACACTTATCAATAGGGTACCTGAATGAAACGTATTTGTATACCTAACCCTTAACTGTACCCCACAACATCATAATTAAAAATATAGATTATAAAAAATTAAAAAAATAAAATAAAATAATAAAATAAAAACACATCCTTTAGGAAAAAATAAAATAAAATAAAAAAAGAAAAAGAAAACAGAGTTAAGGAGAAAGAGAATGAAATGAATAACACAGAGCTAGGAGCTAGATAGAGAAGAGATAGAGACAGTGATCAAGAAAGATCCCTCTGAGTGTGGGGAAAAGAGGATGCTTCTGCACTGTTGGTGGGTGCGTAAATTAGAACAATCTCTGTGGAAAACAGTGTGGCAATTTCTAAAAGATCTAATAATTGACCCTCCTTATGACCCAGAAATTCCCCTTCTGGAAATATACCCTTAGGAACTCAAATTATTCTATAAAAAGAGATACCTGCACACACATGTTTATTGCACTATGAATCACAATAGCAAAAACAAGGAACCAATCATGCTGCCTTTCAAAAGTGGACTGGATTAAAAAAAAATGTGGTACATATACACAATGGAATATTATGCAGCCATAAAGAAGAACAAAATTACGGATTTCGCGGCAACTTGTATGGATTTAGAATCTATCATACTCAGTGATCTATCACAGAAACAAAGAACTGAATACCACATGTCCTCACTCAGAAGCAGACCCTGAATTTTTATTATAATACTATAAGAAAGGGATTAGCAGTAGCCAGAAACTGCTGAGGGGGCAGCACACAACAACAATAAGGGTATCTGATCCTAAACCAGGTGAAGTGAGGGCCAAACTTCATCTATATGTTGACCACTTATGTACCTAATCCTGAATTGCACCCCACATCTTTAAAATTTTAAAAAGACCCCTCTACTAAGGAGGTATTTAACAGAGAGCTCTGAAAAAACTGAAGTGACAGTGCAAATGTAGGCTAGCAATCTAACATAATCAATAAATACTTTTAATTTTCTAATCCCAATGCCTCCAGTTCACACTTGTTTAAGCACAGGAAGTCCAAAGTCTTTCTCTCAGGAGGATCCAGGAATCACCAGGTGCACTGTCATTTGTTCATGAATTACACTCAGTCACTGACTTAATAACCTGCTATATATGTATAACCACATTTCATTGCATTTTATATAATTAGTGAATACATTTCCTTCTCTCTTTGTTGGTCATTTTCCTAAAGGGTGAATGAAGACAATTTCCCATCTCTTACATCTAAGGAAGTTTCTATACTATTGCATATAATTTTAAAGAAATTCAAAGTTTCTACAATTTGATGAACTGTTCCAAGCTGTTCTTATGTGGTACTAAAGAAGTGTCAAGTTATACATTTAATCATGTGGATAATTCATGCATTGGACAACACTTTTTGGCTGCCACTGGACAGACATTTTACTTGTGTGCTGATTTTCTACACAATTTTGCTCCAAGGGTCAGAAGTATAATGCCCTAAGGCATGGGGGTAACAGTTGTTCAATGAGGCCATCACCTGGACAGTCAAGCAGTCAAGTTCTCCATAACTTTTCCAAGTGCAGTGTACTCCAGGATAAGATCAATCTGTACTTTATTCAAATCTAGCAAACATTTAATTAGTACTTTCTCTCTGCAAGGCCCAATACTGAGTGCTTTTACATAAATTTTTCCATTTATTCCTCACAGGAACGTGCAAATTTACTAAGATGTCTTAAGGACACAGAAGCTTAATATTTTAACAGAATAAGCTTACTCTGTTTAATAATATCTTGCACTCATTCTTCACTCCATCTCACACTATTCTTTAAAGCAACAGCATTTAAATGATTAAAACGTTTATTTCTTCCTCAATGATATTCATAATGTATTGCTCTTAAGAATTACTATTTAAGGTTGTATTTATAAACCCATTATACAAGATAAAAACTATAACCTAAGTTTTTATCTGGAAATTTTGAGAAGGTTACAACACGTTTATGGAAGAAATGACCTGAACTGTGGCAAACAGGTAACTGGTTCTTTCGCCACGACAAGGCACCGGCCCACAACGTGCTGAGCGTTCAGCAGTTTGTGACCAAAAATGGCAGGACCTCCGTGCCCCACCCTCCCTATTCACCCCATCTCACCTCAAATGATCTTTTTTTGTGTCCTCAGATGAAAAAAGTCCTCAAAGAGAAATGTTTTGTCTACGTAGAAGAGGTGAAATCAAAATGGCAGAAGCATTAAAAGGCATCAAAATGGACAAGTTCAAAAACTGTACTGAGCAGTGGAAAAAGCTCAATAGGTGTATTGCATTAAATGGACAGTACTCTGAAGGTGGCTGAAGTTTAAACATGTAAGAATAAATATACAATTTTTAATAAATAAATCCTGTTTTGGGGGGATCACCCCTCATACTGTACTTTTTGGGTGGTTTAAGGAATTTCTGTAGGGCAATTTTGATGATAATTATCACCTTGATGGCTGACTTAAGATTTTATCCACTTAGGTAAGATGTGACTCTGTTCTACACTCAAAGTTGAAATAGATAAAGATTTCTGATCAAAATGGAAGATGAGAAAACAGGCCCAATTCAAGATCTCTGGTCAGAATAAGCAGAGACATCCCTTGGAATCCACTCACAGATGTTTGAAGGGTTTGTAATTTTAATGAATGAAACTCTTGATCCCATTATACCTCTGGCTACTGCTGCTGTCCTTTTACAAGGCTCACTCGTGTCATGGATTTTATAGTGCAAATAGAGTGCATGAGTACTGTTTGAATTATGTCAACAATTGCATTTATAAACCAGGAATGTTGAGAGACAATTGACCCTTAACAAAATAATTCCCATCTCTCTCCTTTAATGCTGAATGTTTCCATATTATACTTGACCTAAATTTCTATGTTCAACAGCTTTCCCTTCCCAAGAGGCATGTTTTTAAGTGCCACATGAAGAAATGTTCAGTTATAAGGGAATGTATAAAAGTCAGAATACAAGTGACTAGCACACAAGTTATCTTTGTTCATTTATTTAAATACTCAAGAAAGACTTTGTTCATCTAGGAAGAATTTACTAGAACTTGTTTGACAGGCACACAAGTCATTACCAACTCATCTCTATGATAAGCAGATAAGGACAACATTTAAATATAAGGATTATCTCATTCCAAGAGACAGTGAGGAGAAATGATTTTCAGGTTTTGCATCATTTGTGGAAAGGGATATGAGAGGACAAAGGGAACACAGGTGATGTTTTACAGCACAGTGATAGAGAAGAATTCATTTCTGGTGGAAAAAAAATATAACACAGGAAAAGCTAAGATGAAGCAGAGAGGACTCTGATATTCTATATTTACTCAGTGATTCAGTCCCAGTCATGGGTTATTCTACAAGGTCAAACCCTGGATCTGCTCTATGAGAATACAAGGCTATCATGGTTAGGGATATTCAGTTACACAGTACATTCTTAGGTGATCATAAATCAAAAACACTGAATTCCGAGATTATTTTGGAGCAGTCATAATTCTGATATCGTCTTCCCTAAAATTGTACCTAAAACATCTATCATGCCACTTTTTGAATTCTGACCCAAAAAAATGTTCACATTGATTATGAAGTCAAAATTCTCTAGCATACCAACATAAGAGTATCAGTTGCAAGCTCTGCATAAAAATGATATATGAAAGTTTTGGAATATATAAATGATAGTATTAAACCGCCATCATTAGGAAATGGGTTTTGACTTACTTTAATTTGATCAAGTTGAGATACATTGTGGTCTCTTGTTCATCCTTTCTGTGGGACCAATTGTGCAATGTTGAGCTTAATTAAGAAAATCATATATCATACATGCTCCTCTAAGCCAAGCTCCTTTCATAGGCTCTAACAGAACTCTGTTTGGGGATAGGCTGTTAAATATACCTGTAAAGAGGCAAATTTGTTAGACATTTGCATGGAATGTCTAGTATGGGGATGCCTTTAAAAAGAAAACAGATTGGAGTTTGCCAACAGATTGAAATTTAAATCTTAGCTTTACTATTTACTAGCTGTATGACTTTGTATAAACTATCCTAGGTTCTCTTTTAACTACAAATTAAGTTCATGGTATTAATCTCTCTTGAGCTAATCGTAACTGAGCATACTGCCCAAAACATAGAAACCTTCAATAAGTGTTAGTTTTCTCTTCCCTTTGAAGAGCTGCTTGTCATAACATTTCTAAATATAATGTATTCTGACTTTCATGATCAGCCAAGATGAAGTAAAGGAATATGGATATACCTAAAACAACTTTGAAAATGGACAAACCATATGAAACAACATCAGTTAACAAAGGACAAGTGACCCTTTAGAGAAGGAGAGCAAGCAAGGTGAGCCCTCTGATTGCCACAGCCTGTTGCTCAGAGAATATGTCCTGATCACAGTACAGGAAAGTGGCACCCAGGCAGAGTCCGGCAGTTTCCCTGAGTCAAGGAGACAGAGCTGAGAGTCTGGGAAGTAAAGGCAGGGGTTCTCAGAACATAGTACAGGAGAGGAGGCAGCTGCACAGAGCCAGAACTGTAGAAATTCCCCCTCAGGTATTCAGCTGAGTACTGATTAGCAATGTGTGCAAGGCAACTATCCAGGTCTGGATAAAGATCCAGTAGAAAGTGTTAAGGGGAGAGTGTTTGAAGCTCTCAAGGGGGAAAGAACTGCCTAATCCAATAGCCAAAATGGAAAACTTCATAATTCACGGGGCATCCATTAGCATACTAGCAAGAGTTTTGCCTCAACAGTTGGGAAAATATTAACACTAGATTAAACATTGCTCTGGTCCCTTTTATTAAAATTTAGAGGCATAATCCAAAAGAATCAACTGTTTCCAAGTGACTTAAACATGTCCCAGAGCAAAGCTCAAGAGTAATTATAGGAACACAAAAATACCCAGCACTCAACAAGGCAAATTGTACAATGCCTAGCATCCAATTAAAAAAAAAAAAACCCACAAGGCATATAATGGAGGAGAAAAAAATGCATAATGAGAAGAAAACTTAATCAAAATTGACCCCAGAATGACACAAATGACAGAAACAGTAGACAAGAACATTAAATCAGTTATTATAAATATATCTCATATGTTCAAAAACTAGGATAAAGACTGAATATATTAAATAGAGACATAGAAGGAATACAAAAAAGACAAAAATTGAACTTTTAGAGATGAAATCTGTAATTTTGAGAACAAGTCACACTGGATGAAATTAAGAGCAGATTAGATATTTCAGAAGAAAAGAGTGAACTTGAAGGCATGGCTATCTATCTAGATATCCAAAGTGAGACACACAGAGAAAAAGAAAACAATCAGTGAATTATGGGACAATTTAAATATATGTGCAACTGGAGTCCTCAGTGGACTGGGAAAAATATTTGAAGAAATAATTGCCAAAAGTTTTCTAAATTTGACAAAAAGTTATAAACACACAGGTTTAAAAACTTCAACAAACTCCTAACATAATTAATGAAAACTGTACCAAGACACACCATAATAAAATTTCTTAAAGCCAAAGATAAAGAGAAAAATCTTAAAAGCTTGGGGGTGGGAAATGTTACATAAAGAAGAATAAAGGAAAAAAAAAGACAATTTCTTACTGAAACAAAGTAAACAAGAAGGTACTAGAGCAGCATCTTTAAAATACTAAAAGAAAAACTTGTCAGCCCTAAAATTTTTTACGCAGTCAAAATACTTTTTAGGAAAAAAGATAAAGTCTCTTCCAGACATATAAAAGAAGAAATAATTGATAACCAGACAACATAATCGCAAAATATCCTAAAGGAAATTCTGTAAGAAGAATGAAATTACAACTGATAAAAACTTGGACCTAATGATGGTCATTCTTACTGGAGTTAAGTAGTATTAATTTGCATTTTTCTGATGATTAGTGAGGCTGAGCATTTTTTCATGTGTTTGTTGGCTGCTACTCATACATCTTTTTTTGAGAAGTGTCTATTCATGTCTTTTGCCCATTTTTTAATGGGGTTGTTTGTTTTTTTTCTTTCAGCACATTTGAGTTCCTTATAGATCCTGGATGTTAGATCTTTGTTACATATATAGTTGGCAAATATTTTTTTTCACATTCTATGGGCTGTCTTCCCACTCTCTTGATGGTTTCTTTTGCTTTGCAGAAACTTTTCACTTTGATGAGGTCCCACTGTCTACCTTATCTCTTATGGCATGGGCATCTCGGGTTTTTGTCAGGAATTGATTGCCAGTTTCAATTTCTGTAAGAGTGTCTCCCTGTGTCATCTACGATTTTTATAGTTTGAGGTTTTACGCTTAGGTCTTTGATCCATTTGGAGTTGACTTCTGTATATGGTGATAGGTAGGGGTCCTGTTCATTCTTCCGCATGTGGTCAGCCAGTTTTCCCAGCATCATTTGCTGAAGAGATTCTCTTCTCCCCAGTGGTGGAGGCTTTGTTGAAGATTAGTTGGTTGAGAAACTGAGGTTTTGCTTCCAGAATATCTATTTTGTTTCATTGGTCTGTACATCTGTTCTTGTATCAGTAACAAGTTGTTTTGATTATTATAACCTTATAATAAAGTTTGTAGTCTGGAATGTGATACCCCTGGCTTAGGTTCTCTTTCTAAGGATTGTTTTGGCTATTCGTGGTCATTTTAAAAACAACAGATGCTGGTGAGGCTACAAAGAGAATGCTTCTACACTGTTGTTGGGAGTGCAAACTAATTCAACTTCTGTGGAAATAGCATAGTAATTTCTAAAAGATCTAATAATAGACCTTCCATACAACTCAGCAATCCCCTTTCTGGGAATATACCCAGAGGAACTCAAATCATTCTACAAAAAAGATATCTAAGCATACATGTTTATTGCAGCACTTTCACGATAGTAAAGACAGGAACCAACTGTGCTGCCCATTGAAAGTGGGTAGGTTAAAAAAAAAGTGGTAAACCGGGCTTGGTAGCTCAGCCTGTAATCCGCGCTTTGGGAGGCCAAGGTGAGTGAATTGCCTGAGACCGCGTGTTCGAGACCCACCTGGGCAACTTGGCGAGACCTCATTTCTACAATAAATAAAAAAAAAATTAGTCGGGTATGGTAGCGCACACCTGTAGTTCTGGCTACTTGGAAAGCTGAGGCAGAAGGATCGCCAGAGCCCAGCAGGTCGAGGCTGCGGTGGCCGGGAGCGTGCCACTGCACTCCAGTCTGGGCAACAGAGTGAGACTCCAACTCAAAAATAAATAAATAAATAAATGAAAATGTGGTACATATACATGATGGACTCTTACACAGTCATAAAGAAGAACACAATTACAGACTTTGCAGCAATTTGGATGGATTTGGAGTCTATCATACTCAGTGATGTATCACAGAAACAAAGAACTGAGTATCACATGTTCTCTCTCATAAGGGTACCCTGAACAGCTATCATAATACTGTAAAAAAGGAATTGGCAGTAATGGGATACTGCCAGAGAGTTGGGCAGGGGTGGCACATAACATCAGTAAGGTTGGCTGATCCTAATCCAGGCAAAGTGAGGTCCAATGGGAAGCCCAAAACTTCACCTGTACCTAAACCACTTATGTACACAATCATGATTTGTATACCACAATTTTAAAATTAAAAAAAAAACTTGAGCCTACAAAAAAGAGTAAAGAACACCAGAAATGGTAACTACCTCAGCAAATATAAATATTTTTCTTATTATGTAATTTTCTTTATAAATTAACCAACAGATTGAAAAGAAATATTAATAGAAATATAAAATTAATAGCAAGATGGTAGATTAAAATAATCACATTGGAAGCAAAAAGTCTGAAAATAGCAATGAAAGGCAGAGCTTCTCAGATTTAAAAAAATAAGCTCAATTATATGCTTCATTAGAAATATACTAGTAAGTCCAAAGTAAAGGATACAAAAGATATGGTGTGCTAAAATGAATTAAAAGAAAGCTGCAGTGGCTACATTAATGTCAAAGTAGGTTGGACACAGTGGCTCATATCTGTAATCCCAGAACTTTCGGAGGCTGAGGGAGGAAAATCACTTTAGCCCAGGATTTCAAGTCTAGCCTGGACAACATAGCCAAACCCCATTTCAAAAAACCTACGTGTGTGTGTGTGTGTGTGTGTGTGTGTGTGTGTGTGTGTGTATGTGTGTATCAGAGTAAACCATATTGCCAGAAATAAAAAGAGGCATTTTATAGTGATGAAGAGTATCAACTTACCAAGCAGACATAACAGCCCTAAACATTAAGACATCTAACAACAGACCTTCAAAATGTGTGAAGCAGAAACAGAACTGCAAGGAGAAACAGACAAATCCACAATTACAATCTGATATCATCTATTAACTCTAATAGTTTTGTTGTGGGTTATTTAGGTAGTCACTTGATTTTTGACAAGTGTGCAAATGCAATCCACTGGAGAAAGGAAAGCCTTTTCAATAAATGATGCAGGAACAATGGAGCATTCAATACAAAAACAAAAACCCCAATCCATTTCTCACACAATACATATGAAACAAAAAGCACAACCCAAAAGAGAAAAAAGTGACAAATGGACTTAAATTTTAAAGTTTTGCTCTTTGAAAGAAAATGGAAAAATAAGTCACAGACTGAATGACAATATCTTCACATTACATATATGGTGAGGGACTTGTATCTCAAGTATTTAAGGAACTCTGTAATCTCACTAATAAGAAAACAAACAATCCTCTCAATATCTTTAAAATGAGCAAAACATTTAACACTCATCCAAGAAAATATACAAGTGGCAAATAAACACAAAAAAGATCCTACATGCCATCAGCCATTAAGGAGTACAAATTTTAAAAAAATAGTGAGATACCAGTATATAACTAGTAAAATGGTTAAAATTAACAAGCCTTAACATACTAAATATTGACAAAAATGTGGAAGAACTGGAACTCTTATGCCCTGCTTGTGAGGCAATAGCATGATACAATTACTTTGAAAAGCAGTCCACAGTTTCTTCAAAATCTAGGCACACACCTACCATATAATGTAGCTATTCTACTTCTGTGTGTTTACCTAAGAGAAAAGAAAGCATGTATGTGCATACAACAACCTATACACAAGTGGGTATAGCAGCTGTATTGTAGTAGCCAAATACCAAAGATAATCCAAACGTTCATTAACATATAAGTAAGTGTATAAGCAAATAGTAGTATCTCCATAAAATGGAATTACTCAGCAATGAAAAAAGAAGGAACTATATATGCAATTGCATGAATAAATCTCAAAATAATAATTATGTTGGGTGAAAGAAGCCAGAACAAAAAGAATACACACAGTATATAAGTCAGTTCAGATTACAATAATAAATTACCATTGACTGGTTGGCTTAAACAACATTTATTTCTTACAGCTCTGGAGGTTGTAAAGTCCAAGATCAAGATGGCAGCAGATAAGGCGTCTTTTTTTCTTTTTCTGGTCTGGTGTCTTGCAAGGGCCCATTTTCCAGTTTGCAGATGGCTATCATCATGTATCATCACATGTCAGAGAACAGAGCAGATAGAGCAACTCTCATGTCTAATCGTACTAGAGCAGTGATCCCATCACGTAATTACTTCCCCCAAAGTCTCTCCCCAAGTCCTTCCTCCCCAATGCTATCATACTGGGGGCTAAGATTTCAACATATAAATGGGGGGAATGCAAATATTCAGTAAATAATAATAAACATCAATAACATTTATATAATTCCATTTATATAAAACTCTAGAAAATATAAACAAATCTATGGCAGCAAAAGGCAAACCCAAAGTTGCTTGCGAATGAGGTTGGAGAAGGACAGAAGAGATGGATTACCAAGGGATATGAGGAAATTCGGAGGAGTTGATGGATGCGTTCATTACCTTGACTGGGATGGTGCATTCACTGGGATGTTTCAAGTCACCAGATTGTACACTTTAAACATTTGTGATTTATTGTATATTAATTTTCTTTCAGTAAAGCTGTAAACAAAGTTGGATTTGATTTACTTGAAAGAAAACATTTCATAATTTCATTATTCAGCTCTTCTCTAAATGTGTTCTTCAGAACTTATATCCTATGAGTTTTAATAGTTTTTACTCAAAAAGAAGGTCCCCGGTTTTAATAATTGAAATAGTCTGGGCTAAACATAGATAATAGATTTCTTTTGGGCAGTACTTCTGGAAGATTTTATTATGCCAATATGTATTGTGAATTTTCAATAAGGGAATGCTATTCAGTACTGTAATTAACTAACTAATTTGACCATAGAAACTTTCTTCCAAGATGATTTTGTAAAATTAACATTTTTTGGACTTTTAATTTGGAAGATGCTGGCATAAAGAAATTGTGACAATTTAACAGAAAATACAGTTGCTGTAGTAAGTAACTTTGACTCTCTTCTCATGAACTATTAAAATTTATGATTAGAAAATATGACCTTCATCTAAATTCAAGCATTTGAGCAAATTTTAGAAAGATTTTAGGTAACTTTATTGCTCTTCAGTGAATGTTATACATGGATTTTTTTTTAAATTAAGAGACTTCATTTCTTAGCAGTTTTAGGTCTATAGAAAAATTGAATAGAAAGTGCAATCATTTCTTTTATTTATTAGCATCTTGCAATATAGTGATACATTTGTTATAATTGGACCAATATAAATACAGTATTATTATCTAAAGTTCATAGATTATATTAGGGTTTACTCTGAGTTATATGTTCTTTGTATTTTGGCATGTGCTCACCACTGCAGTATCACACAGAAGAGCTTCACTGCCCTAAATATCCCACGGGCTCCACCTGTTCCTCTCCCTTTCTCCCCCAACCCTGATCTTTGCTGTTTCTGTAGTTTTCCCTTCTGGAAAGTCATATAGTTGGAAAGAATCAGTATACAGTCTTTTTAGATTGGCTTCTTTCACTTAACAATATGCATTAAGTTTGTTCTATGTCTTTTCATGGGTTGTTAGCTGGCTTCTTTTTCTTGCTGAATAATATTCTATTGTATGACTGTACCGCAGTTTGTTTATCCATTCATCTTTTGAATGGTGGCCTCCAAGTTTTGGCAATTATGAATACAACTGCTATAAACATTGTGTGCGGGTTTTTGTGTTTTCAACTGATTTGGGTAAATACCAAAGAGTGCCAACTGTCAGATCATACAGTAAAAGTATGTTTAAGTTTGTAAGAAATTGCCAAACTGTCTTCCAAAGTGGCTGGACCATTTTGTATTTCCACCAGCAATTAATAAGACTTCTGGCTGTTCCACGTCCTTGCTAGTATTTATATTGTCAGTGTTCTGGATTGTAGTTATTCTAGTAGGTACGTACTGGCATCTCCTTGTTTTAGTTTGCAATTCCCTAATGAAATATAAAATGTTAAGCAACTGTTCATAAGACTTTTGCTAACTGTATATCTTCTTCTAGGAAGCCTTTTCATATCTTGTGCCCATTTTTGATTGGGCTGTTTTCTTATTATTGAGTTTTTAGAGTTCTTTATATATTTTGCAAACATTCTTTTAATAGTGTCTTTGCAGAGCAGAGGTTTTAAATTGGAATTAGGTCAAATTTATCGGCTGGGCACAGTGGCCTACACCTGTAACCCCAGCACTTTGGGAGTCCAAGGAGAGAGGATTGTCTGAGCCCAAGAGTTTGAGACCATCCATTCTAAGTAGGATCCATTTTGGAAAGGGTGTAAGGTCTGTGTCTAAATTCACTTTTTTCCATGTAGATGTCCAATTATTCACGCACTATTTGTTGAAAAGACTATGCGTTTTCCACTGAATTGCCTTTGCTCCTTTGTCAAACATCAGATTATATTTGTTTCTGGGCTCTCTATTCCATTCAATTTTTTTGTGTATTTTTTCATCAACACTACACTATCTTAATTATTGTAGCTTTGTAGTAAGCCAGGTAGTACAGATCTCTGTTTTTGTTCTTCTTCAATATTTTATTTGTTACTCTGAATCTTTTGTTTTTCCATATAAATGATAGAATAATTTTCTTGATATCCACAAAACAACTTTTCTGGGATTTTTATTAGGATTGCACTGAATCTAATGATCAGGATGGGAAGACCTGACATCTTGACAACATTGAATCTTAAAGATAGGATCTTTTAATAAACTAATAAAGCTAAGTACCATACTTTCCTTCCTGTAGCTTTTATTATCCTAATTTCATTTTTTCTTCAATGTGTTCTCTTTCTCTCCCATCATTTGCCTTTTAACTTTATAAAAATGTATTTCTGGGCAACCCCTTCAAATCTCCTCCCACTGCGGGAACTTTTCTGTCTTTTAATAAATCCTGCTTTAAAAAAACAAAACAAAACAAAACAAGTTTTTCTGTCCAGAGTTAAGTAAAATTCCAATTAAATCCAACAAATGAGAAAGTCAAGGGCAAGATGGAGAAAACTGAAGTAGTAAGAAGACAAAGGAATGTTGTGGAATGAATAATATGTACTTCATCACCTATACAAAACCTTAGCATCTTGCACAATCCTTGCCAAGGCACATAGTCAAGATTACTTGAATAAATGTGTGAATGACTTGCAAATATGGCATCTTAGACCTCTATCACTACTGGAATTCATTATGATGTTAGTTAATACAGCTTCTTTGAACTAGTCATCTCTGAAATAGATGAGCTTAGAATATTGACAATTCCTTATGTATATAGTTCTTTAAGTACAAAGTCTGCTTTTTTTTTTTTTTTGAGTCGGAGTCTCACTCTGTCGCCCAGATTGGAGTGCAGTGGCCACTCCCAGCCACCGCAGCCTCGACCTGCTGGGCTCCGGGGATCCTTCCACCTCAGCCTTCCAAGTAGCTGGAATTACAGACATGCGCTACCACGCCTGGCTGATTTTTTTTATTTATTGTAGAGATGAGGTCTTGCTGCCCAGGCAGGTCTCGAACCTGCGGGCTCAGGCAATCCACTCACCTCAGCCTCCCAAAGGCGCGGGATTACAGGCTGAGCCACCGATCCCCGCTCAAAGTCCGCTATTATAGCTTCCATAAATAATACAAATATTTCTTTTAGACCTGTCCTTAAACATAGAAATCAATAGTAATAATACATTCCTCAGGTGACTTTCTCAATTCATGAGACTATCAGTAACTAAATACTTGGTATTTTGATGACAGTACTATAATATGATATTTGTTGGTGGATCTGTAACTCGGGAATTAGAGTTTCTTCTCGCCCAAGAAGGTGTTTTTGTTTTGTTTTGTTTTGTTTGACTAATTGTTTTTGTCTGTAATATACTAAAGATCCATTCTTTTCTCCTACTAAGTATAAATGTGGGTCAGCCAGGACAACTATCTTGCAAAAAATCTTAAAGAAAACTTAGAAGTAAGGGAGGAAGATACACAATAAGCCAAAACTTTGCAGCAATTTAAAAAGTTACCAACCTTTAGCATGGCACATACATCGAGTTAATAACAACATTAACATCTTAAAATTTGTCTAGTGCTATCTATTTCCCAAGGCACATTCACAGATATAATCTCACTTCATAGCCTCATGAAACTTATGAAGGAGAGACCAAGTGACCTGCCCAAAATCACAAAGTGGCCAGCGCTATCGCCAACCATATTCACATTGTTTTTTTCACTATTTCTGAGCCCTCACATTATTTAAACGTCACCAAATCATGCATCTAGTAGATAAAAACTATTTATAGTATTAAGGGCCTAGATGAAAATATTGACTTTGGTCTTTAAATTCAATGTAATCCCAATAAAAATCCCATTCTCATATTACTTCATTGCCTAGCCAAGAAAAGTGATGCTGCTTTTCTTTTCTCAGTTTTTTTGGCAACTAAACTTCTTGTAACTTCAAAGTAATATGAGAAGAATTGACCATTCTGTGCAATGAAATAGACTGAGACATGCCTTCCTATTTTCTAGAAGAATGGGGCTTTTGGAAATGAGAAATTTTGAGATCTTAAAGAAAACATGCATATTTTTCTGTATTATTTGCCCTCCCATGATCCTCAACATGCACTGAACTTCACTGTTTGAATAGATCACAGTTCAAAATTACGGGAAATCTCAACCACAAGAAATGAAAACGTACTACTTCTCAACAAATATATATGAACATATATTTGTATGCATGTATGTGACTGTATAGTACTAAATTCTAATACAGAGAAAGCTATGCTTTAATGCAGAGGAGAAAAAGCTTAGGTAATTGTATATTAACCGTTTAAAGTCAAGTAAAGAGAAAGTATAAAATAGAATGTTTAAGTAATCTTTTAAAATCCAAGTGTAAATTTTAATCCTTTAAGATTGATCTGACTTCTATTTTTTTTAAGTTATGGAACAAAAATAAATAACCTCTTTGGACAAAGTAGTCTAATAATGGCATACTAATTTTTAGAGAACTGGGTGCTAGCTCTGAACCCACTACCAATATGCTTTATGATTTAAGCATGATACCTACTGTTTCTTAGCATCCTTACTTGCAAAATGGTGAGTTAGGACTAAGGCCTTTTCATCTCTGATTTTCCATCACTTTAAGTTATTTTCTAGTCAGGCGTGGTGACTCAAGCTTGTAATCCCAAGACTTTGAGAGATTAGGTAGGAGGATTGCTTTAGCCGAGGAGTTTGAGAACAGCATGGGCAACATAGCAAGACCTTGTCTCTATAGAAAATCAAAAAAATTAGCAGGGTGTTGTGGTACATGTCTGTAGTGCCAGATACTTGGGAGGCTGAGATAGAAGGATCACCTGAGCCCAGGAGGCTGAGGCTGCAGTGAGCTGTGATTATGCCACTGCACTCCAACGAGGGTGATAGAATGAAACCGTGACTCAAAAAATAAAATAAAATTATTTTTTTCAAGCCCTTCTAGCTAGTGATGTCCAGTGTGCACAGAACCTCTTTATTAGAATATTGGACCTTCTCCATGTTGAAAGTGTGAATTATGCACATGCAAAATAACATTCCATGAAACAGAGAATACTTGATCTAGAAAGATTAGATATCAATAGTGCAAATTTTCACTTTACACACAAGCAAAGTAAGATCCAGAAAGAGCAAATGATTTTTTCTTATTTAGAATGTGTTCCCAAAACCCCAAACCCACAGGCCATAAGAGATAAGATAGACAAGTGGGACCTCATTAAACTGACAAGCTTCTGCAAAGCCAACGAAACCATCAAGAGAGCAGGGAGAAAGCCCACAGACTGGGAAAAAGTATTTGCCAACTCCAGGCCCGACAAAGGCTTAACATCTTTGATCTACAAGGAACTCAAATGTGCTGAAAAGAAAAAAACAAACAACCCCATTATAAAGTGGGCAAAAGATTTGAACAGACGCTTCTCAAAGGAAGACATCTGAGCAGCCAACAGACACATGAAGAAATGTTCGACCTCACTAATCATCAAGGAGATGCAAATCAAAACCACACTGAGATACCACGTAACTCCAGTCAGAATGGCAATTATCAATAACTCAAAAAATAACAGTTGCTGGAGAGGGTGTGGTGAAAAGGGAACGCTTCTACACTGTTGGTGGGAGTACAAACTAGTGAAACCTCTGTGGAAAACAGTGTGGTGATTCCTAAAAGCTCTAAATATCGACCTCCCATATGACCCCACAATCCCCCTACTGGGAGTATGCTCTGAAGAACTCAAATCACTCTATGAAAAAGATACCTGCACATGTATGTTTATCGCAGCATTGTTCACAATAGCAAGAACCTGGAATCAACCATGCTGTCCATCAGAAGAGGACTGGATTAAAAAAATATGGTACATATACATGATGGAATACTACACAGCCATAAAAAAGAACAAAATCATGAACTTCACAGTAACCTGGATGGAACTAGAGTTTATAATACTGAGTGATCTCTCACAGAAACAAAGATCTGAGTATCACATGTTCTCCCTCATATAGTGGACCTTGAACATCCATCGAAATACTATAAGAAAAGGACTGACAGTGGTGGAAAACTATGGGGGGGAGAGGGGAAGGGATTAACGGTAGTAATATCTGTCTGGAGATGGGGAAACACCCCTTATCAACAAGGGTGCCTGAATGAAGCATATTTGTATATCTAATCCTTAACTGTACCCCACAATATCAAAATAAAAAATATTGATATAAAAAAAAAGAATATGTTCCCAGTCAGGCATGGTGGTTCACGCCTATAATCCCAGCACTTTGGAAGGCAGAGGCAAGAGGATTGCCTGAGCCCACAGGTTCAAGACCAGCCTGGGCAAATTGGCAAGACCTTGTCTCTACAATAAACCAAAAAATTAACCAGGAGTGGTGATGCATGCCTGTAAGTCCAGCTACTTGGAAGACTGAGGTGGAAGGATTGCCTGAGCCCAGCAGGTCGAAGCTGCGGTTACTGTGAGCATGCCACTGCACTCCAGCCTAGGTGACAGAGTGACACTCCAACTAAAAAAAAAAAGTTCCCTTCTTTATATGCTAATTTTAAATGTTTACACATCTTCATTCCATATATGTGAATAGGCAAGCACTATCTAGAGATTTATCAGATAGTTGATCCTTTCATTGTAAGAAAATTTAACTTATTATTTTTTCATTGCTCCTTTAATGTTATATATTTCACTGAAAAATGTTTTCATATAAAGAAACATACTGCATCAAAAACCTGTATTGCACTAAGTTTACAATGCACCTTTTACATACACCATCTTATTTAATCTAATAACACAAGCCTGAGCTGCAAACCATCTTCTACTGCTGCTAAGACTGAGCAGATGCTGTTCATGACATTTCAGTATTTCTGGCAAACAGAGGTTATAAACTAATGTTCCTTGACCTCAAAGAACTATGTTCGGATACATACAGAGATTAATTCAAAGTACATTGAAGGAAGCAAGCCTTCAAAATGTCCAGGATGATTTCAGTGTATGGGAAAAAGTTCATGAAACTTGAGTCATAAATGTGCTAAATCAATTAAAATTTTTCTGGAAAAAAAGGTTTGACCAATTTGCATTTCAATTTAGATAACATTATTCGGATGCCATCTGTTCAGTATCTTAACTTTGACACTAGAAAATGTATTAAGGTTTTTATTGAAGTGTAACATACAGAGATGTACACCAGCAACTAAGTGTATAGTTGGATGAGTTGTTTTTTTTTGTTTTTTTTGTTTTTTTTTTGAGTCGGAGTCTCACTCTGTCGCCCAGACTGGAGTGCAGTGGCCACTCCCGGCCACCGCAGCCTCGACCTGCTGGGCTCCGGGGATCCTTCCGCCTCAGCCTTCCAAATAGCTGGAATTACAGACATGTGCTACCACGCCCGGCTGATTTTTTGATTTATTGTAGAGATGAGGTCTCACTGCCCAGGCGGGACTCGAACCCGCGGGCTCAGGCAATCCACTCACCTCAGCCTCCCAAAGGCGCGGGATTACAGGCTGAGCCACCGAGCCGGCAGATGAGTTTTCACAAAGTGAAGTGGCTCATGTACTCAGCACCCTGTGTCCTTTTATTAGCCCCTCCCCCCAAAAAATAATCACTATCCTGGCTTCGTTTTGCCAGTTTTTGAATTTTATGTAAATAGAATCATCCATCAAGTCCTTCTTTTGCTCAACATGAGGTTTTTGAGCTTCATTTATATTGTTGTGTCAGGTAGGAGTTTGTGCAGTCTCATCACTGTGAAGTCTTCGATCGCTGTGTAGTTTCAATCTATGTATCCACTCTAATGTTGACAGGCATTTGGATAGTTTCCAGTTTCAGGCTATTAGAAATGGTACTCTTATGATCATTCTCATTCCTGATTTTAGTGAATATGTATATGCATTTTTTATCCTCGTTGTATAATTGGTATGCACATATTTAATTCAGCTTTAGTAGATAATAAAAAGGGTTTTCTGAAATGGCATTTCTACCAGCAGTATATGAGAATTCCAATTGTTCCATGTCTTCTCTAACACCTGGTATTACTGAAGCATTTAATGGCATTATTTTTGTTTTTATTGTACACCTGCAGTTTTTTTAAAAGCTAGAGATTTTGAAACTGAGATTTTATATAACAAAGAAAAATAAAATAGGAGGTGGGAAGAAAATTAAAAATAAGAAAATAAAATTATCTGATTAATCTTTGCAGTAAAGCTAGATACACTAAACCAGTCCTGACACAAAAAAAATTTCAAGAAAGATGCAAACCATATGGATTCATTCTATGTAAGTTGTTTATATGAGAAAGTACTGAGTGACATAATCTTTTTAGTGTGTGAGTCAGAACTAACCCATATTTTTTCATTGAAGTGTTCTCATATTCGTTTAGAGGATATATGAGTTCAAAAACACAAGGTAAGTTTGGGTATTTTGGAAAAAGTAGAGAGTAAAGTAATTTCGCTACACTGGGTGTATAAAATGTAAGAAAGGTTCATTTTGAGGATTTCTATATAGTTTATTTATATTTATTTATTTATTTAAGTTGGAGTCTCACTCGGTTGCCCAGGCTAGAGTGCAGTGGCATGTTCACGGCCACCCCAGCATCCACCTACTGAGCTCCAGCGATCCTTCCACCTCAGTCTTCCAAGTAGCTGGAACTACAAATGCGTGCTACCATGCCCGGCTATTTTTAAATTTTATTGTAGAGACGAAGTCTCACCAGGTTGCCTGGGTTGGTCTCCAACCCGCAGGCTCAGGTAATCCACTCGCCTCGGCCTCCCATAGTGTTGGGATTACAGGCTGAGCCACTAAGCCTGGCCTCTATATAGTTTTAATATGAAAATGAATATTAGCCTAATAAAAACTACCAAATATTGATTATTTGTGACCCCCCCAAATGCCACAATTTTTCCTTAATTTCCTAACAGAAATCCTGTCTTGCATCATTTGCAAAGGAAATCATCAGTAAAACCAAAGGTGAGCTCATAGCTCAAATTATATTTTGGCTTACAGAAAAAAAATTGTGATAATTATAGAGCATTTACCTTTTTAAAAAATTTTAGAAATGTCAAGAAGCTGTAGTTAACATATGAAATATTTCTCCTTCAAACAAAGTGGAAAGCTCAGATCTGTGAAAATCCAAAGAGCTATTTGGCAGTGATGGTGATAGAAAAACTCATCCTTGCAAACCCTTTCTAACAAACTGGCACCACCAGTTCTCTGCTTTTCCTCACTATCGGCTGATCTCTTGTTATCTTATATTTGGATTGTTACCAACATCAACCTTTCCCTTTCCTAGCTATTGCTGTTGAATTGTTCTTCTGAAAAACAATGCAAAGATATGCCCATATATTTTGCTGTCTAGAAATCATCAAACATTTAGTCATGATTCCCTATTCAAAAAATAATTGTTGATCCCTATATAGAAAAGCCTCCAAAAGGAGTCTGAGGATAACCATATTTTACCATCACTAATGTGACCTGATGAATAAATTTTAAATTTTAGGGCCCTAGTATAACATTTACATAAAATTTGTACAATGGCCCTTCCTACATATCTGTGGGTACAGACTATATTTCTATTGAATGGAAAAAGTTGTGGCAAATATGAGTTCTAAATTTCTTAATAGTATAAAGATTCAGTAAGCCAAATAAGAAAATCATTCTCCTTTCTTGTTTAGAGAAATGACTCATGTCTGCATTATATACAGTCAAAGGAGATCGTGAACTCCTAGTGGAAATGAAAGTTTCTTCATATTATTCATCTCCCACTATCCAATAAAATGACACACATATAAAATTATATAATGATAATCATCTGATATTTGCTAAAAATAAGCTTTAAAAGATAATGCTCATAGACAACGTCTCTTGAATACTTTCAATGTACCATGTGTGCACTTTTATTTTCTTTCACATTTACTTTCAACAATATCCCTAGAATCATTGTCCCTTTTTACTGATGAGGAAGCTAAGGATCAGATAAGGCAACTTTCCCAAGGCCACTTGAACTCAGGTCTGCCTGTGCCCTTAATCACCATATTCTCCCTAAAGAAAGTGCCCTTGGCAAAAGAGAAAGAAAGATTGAGAGAGATTGAGAGAGAGAGAGAGAGAGAGAGAGAGAGAGAGAGAGAGAGAGAAGATAAGAGACAGACTGCTATCTATCATTTGCTGACTGGTCATCAACTGAGGAAATTTTCAATTTGGTTCCAACCACTGACCACCGAAAGTCCCTCAGTAAATTAGACTTCCACTTTGAGGCATCCTCCTGACCACATTCACCATGATAACAGATTTTTTTATTTTAAGTCTTCTATCATTTCAGGAAAAATTCATGTTTTACGAAGAAAAGCACTATTGAAAAAACGCATAGCACTAGGCATTTTCAGTTAGAATTTTGCTCCTACAATGTCTAAAACCAAAAATGAAGATGACAGCTTAAGTTCTGAGGCTGCACCCGAGGACCCAGATCATGGATTGGCAGGAAGGACCATCTCTGCATTCAGGACCACAAATATTTAAAATGTAAAATACAGATAATAAATTCCATGGCTGTAGGGGCAGGAGGCATGTTTGTACTCTACCACAATCTTAAAATGGTAGGCCCATACCTGAGATTCAAACAGTTTTATGGAATTTCAAAAAAGGAAGAGAAACTGTTGAATGGGTGTTCTTCAACCTCCAAGCACTCTGCTTGGGACTCCTTTGTAATAGTGAATCCCTCAGCTCCTGATCTATCTAGGAAGAGTGATTCAAGACAAGTTCTTTCCTGAAGTGAGGGACTGGGAGTCACAGCAGCTGAGGCCTTCTGTCCACGAGCAAATACTGAGCGACAAAGCCTCAGTTGTTTCACCAAATCTCACAATCAGAATTGTTATTTTGCTGATTAATGGCACTGTTTCCTACTTAGATAAAAGGCAGTCATAAGAAAGTAAATTTAAACTGCAAGAGGAATGATGAAATGTCCAAGTGAAAAAAAAATTCTGATGTTAGCAGCTAGTAGGAATATTAATAGCCACCATTTATTGAACACTTGTTGCTTAGGCACTGTGTTAGGCACTTTACAAGAATTATGGTAACACTCATAAGACCCTGCTCGGGAAAGCAGTTTCCCTTTTTCAGAAGAGGACATGAAAACTTGAAACAGTAAGAATCTTGTTCAAGCTCAAGCAACTAATCAGTGGCTTAGTCAGACTTGCCACTCGAGTTGGTCAAAACGTCATGTTCTTTTTACCACAGAACAGTTCCCAAGCTGTGAACTTAGTAAGGCTCATTTTATAAAATAATAAGAGATATTACATTGGGAATAAACATGTTTGAGAACTACTGAACAAACTTCAGATCAATTTAGTTATTATCAACTTTGTCAAAATGCACTGGTAATGTGCAGTACAAATCCTCATGGGAGGATTCCACTCCCTAATATCAAGCATCTTTCCAAACCTGTTTTGTTGCAGAACTCCTTTATTTATGTTATAACTAGAATCTCCAAGAACTCAGATTGCATAGGACAGTATTCAGGAAAATCTGCACTACGCTAACCTAACTTGAAGTCTCCTTCAGTAAAAATCTTTTTAAAAGTTAAGAGAGTTGGTTCATTGAATCACAGAAACAAGACAGCTCAAATCTTCAGTGGCTAGGTGGTTTCTCGCAGCCCCAGTATAATAATAACACATTTCTGGTTTGTCTGAGCTAGTGAGTACCTGTCGGGTGACCAATTCCACCACCACACAACTTCTACATGTTAGGAAGCCTTCCACTTGCTAACAGATTTCTTTTCCCCTCCAAGTTGCTCCATGAAGTCAATTCTAGCCACCAAGAACAGTAGAACAAGCCCCTCACCGCAATTAAATGTGGTCACCATGCATTGCATTTGTTTGCTATGTGAACTGAAGTCAATCTTCACTACAGTTGAAGATTGGAGGTTGTACTACCCAATTTCTGATGCAGTTAGGCATGAAAAATATGGAATTAGGAATTATTTGGACAAAGCAAAAGTTCTCCCATACAGTAACTCAGTGCCCCAGGCCCTCTGCCCTTTGCTGTTTCTCCCAGTCTTTGTAGGCAAGAAAAGAAGACTCAGTGCAATCCCTGGAGAGGTAGATGCAAGGCTCCCCATTCCTATGCAAGTGTTCCCTTAAGCTGCTTGTAATACCGACCAGCAGCCTTCAAAAGCAGTGCTGACATAAATGATGTGTGAGGATTAAGACAGTTGTTTTCCAAAACGCATGTGGTTTGCACTGTATCAGCCCTAATGTCACAAGATAAAGATGACTTCAGCCTCCCCTCCACACCACACAAACTTTTTCTCTAGTGGTAAAACATTTTCCTATAAAGAATACTCTAGCAAAAATAGTATACAGATGCTCCTCCACTTAAAATGGGCCCACGTCCTCATACGCCCATCAAAGTCAAAAATATCGTAAGTTGAAAATGCATTTAATACATCCAGTTTACCTAACATCATAGCTTAGGCCTAGTCTACTTTAAATGTGCTCAGATCACTTACATTAGACCACAAATGGGCAAAAATCACCTAACACAAACCTATTTTATAATGAAGTATTAAATATCTGATGTAATTTATCGGATACTGTTCTGAAAGTGAAAAACAGAATGGTTATATGGGTGTCATAGTATAGTCAAAAAACCATAAGGTGAGTCATCATAAGTCAGGAATCATCTGTAATATTTCTTCTCCTCTCTTTGATATAAGGTAATTAAAGAAAGAAAAAAAAGCATAATATGGAAATAACTGATATATCATAGTTAGTTCTTTGAATATCTGAATCCTGTAAGCCTGTAAGTATAAGCCTATGTATACTTGTACTTTGCAAGTTCCCAGAGGTCAGGAACTGTCTTATTTCCCTAATACCCACAGTTCTCAACTCAGTGATCTGCACTTAGAAGACACTCAGAAAAGGTGAAATGAACAGATGAATAAGATTATTCTAATTGCTTGATTAAAAAGAAAAAAGGAATAAAAATAATTAATAAATTGACTCTTACAAATTTCAAATGAGACCTACTCTTGGATAAAATTCACAAATATTCCATAAAATCCTGCACAACTATTTGTGCCTTGGAAGATTTCAAAGTAAGAATTTAGTAAAAATGACTGTGTCTTAGATACAGAACTTACCCAAAGCATCCTACATCATCTCCTTCTTAGAACTAAAAATTATACCATTATAAAATGGTATAAAGGACACTGGAGACTCAGAAGGGGGAGCATGGGAAGGGGTGGAGGGACAAAAGATCACCTATTGGGTACAATGTGCACAGGTGTGGGTGGCAGGAACACTTAAAGCCAGGCTTCTTTGCCACTATACATACAATGCATTCATGTACCAAAAGCTATTTGTACCCCCAAATCTATTGAAATAAATGCATACATACATACATACTATACTTGCCTGGCAGGGGAGATACCATGATCACATACATACATACGAAATAATAAAAATGCATTATGCTTTCTCCAATTCATAATTATTTAGAAATAAACAGAGAAAAAAGTAACATACATATGCACACATGGTACCATTCCAAATATACTTATGTGAGGATGTTATATGCATTAAACAATATTTCTGACCTCGGTGTCACGATATTTCAAGTGCAATCTGAGGTCATGGGATTTTAGGCTGGCAACTTCCATGAAGATCTGCTAATAAGTCCTTTCTCTTCTCATTTAATAAACAAGGGAATTGAAACTCTGAGGGGTACGGTAACATGCCTAAGGTGACACAGGTTAATAATGGTGGATTCAGGGCTGAAACCAGGTTTCCTAGTTCCCAGCTCAGTCCCCCAAACTGCTTCTGTTCAGAGTTGATTTACCAGCTTTGCCAGCCTTAATCAGCTCCACCCCTATTGACCTGGGGAGCCCCACCGTGGATGAAAAGTCAGCCTCATTAGAAATAGGGTTGTGTTGGGGGTATTTTTGTTTGTTTTTCCTGAAAACCCATTGTTTTACATCATTCCTTCCTGGAGTTTTGTCTGTAAAACTTTTTCTCCCAGTAAACATTTTATTTCTGTCAGCAACTGAGCAAGATCACACGGTTACACTGTGAGTTTTGAAAGGAAGATTTGCCTGATAACCTTATGTGGATAAGGAATAGAGTAGTAGCTTTAATGGCGAATTAGTCCTTCAAGAATCTCACTTGAACTTGAAGGCCCCCAGCCTTTTCTTCTGTTATTGAAAGAACTTTTACAGGGTTAACTAAATCACTTAGACGACATACCCCTAAATGTTTTAGTATCATGTAATGTCTCCAACAGACAACTCAACAGAGTTAACCAAGTCAGATTTTCTTAAAAGACAGAACAATAAAAAATAAACACTTAAAAAAAAAAAAGACAGAACAATTAAGTTATGGAGAGAAGGAAAAAAAAAAAAACATTTCATTTAAGACCCAGACTCTACCTCTAACCTTATCCTTAATAATAGTACGCTTGGCAGAAATGTTAATAGTGCAGCAACTTACAGAGAAGAACAAGTCGGTGCATGGTGAGAATATTGGATTTAATGTACTCGTTAGACAGGTTTTACTTATTTTATTTACATATTTATTTGTTTTATTTCTTTTTGCCACATAATATATTAATAGTAAGTATTTTATTAGAATTGTTTTTTTCCAGAATAAAAACAGCCCTAAAAGAGTCTAAGTAACATCTACTCCTTAGTGGAAAAAATAACAATTTTTCTTGAATTATAGTATTTCCTGGCACAAAATAAGTTAGACCTATTTCTTCAGGGCTGTTTTCCAGTTCTTCAGGCTTAAAGGAATCAACAGATGGAGGGAAAAGAGCAGTGTATGCCTGAAGTGCGCGCCTCACACTGGACCTGCATTCACAGCCCTGGAGTTCTTTCCTGTCTGGGGAGGGAGGGTGAGCCTGACTGATGTGGTGGGACAGGTCTGCTCTGTGTCCGGTCACTTAATGTCAGCCAGCTGGGGCAGGACTCCCGGGGTGAGCAGTTTATCAGACATGAGGCTCTTGGGAACACTCATCACTGAAGAATGGGCCCCAGGGGGAGCAGAACACTATCAACTCCACCATCTGACTTCTGCTTCCTATTACGACTCCTTTTAGCAGGAGAAATGATTTCCTAGTGGTTGGGCATGTTTTAATTTATTGCTTTATTTGCTGGCTATTGAATTAAGTGGGAAAATCCACTATAAGAACTCCTTAGCAATGCTGAAAGGTCATTTGTCATATCAAATTCTGTCTTTTCATTGCCTTCTTTCTATTTAGAATTTCTTTAATTGTTACTTAATAATTCTAGCATTTGATCTCAGTAGCCTTCTCTGCATGAAGCTCCCGTTTTAGCAAAGTTCAAAAGGCTTCTGTACGCACCAGAAATGACCCAGTTGGGGAGTTCCTTTCTGGTAATTCCAAAGTTTTTATTTCCATTGTCAGCACACCCACATTTAAGCAACTGAGAAATATGCATATACATTTTATGTATCCAGAGTTTCAAGGGTCATTTTGAAGAACTTCAGCAGATCTGCATAACCGGCATTGAAGCAGAATACTTTTTCAATAACATAGTACATACAACCTTATTCATATTATGGTTTTCCAAAGAATAATGTCTATTTCTTTTTTTTTTTTTTGAATCAGAGTCTCACCCTGTTGCCCAGGCTGAAGTGCAGTGGCAAGTTCATGGCCACCCTAGTATCAATCTGCTGGGCTCAGGTGATTCTTCTGCCTCAGCTTTCCAAGTAGCCAGAACTACAGGCGCATGCCACCATATCCGGCTAATTTTTTGATTTATTGTAGAGACAAAGGCTCACCAAGTTGCCCAGGCTGGTCTTGAACCTCTGGGCTCAGGCAATCTTCTCGCCTCAGCCTCCCAAAGTGCTGGGATTACAGGCTTGAGACACTGCGCCTGATCAATAATGTTTATTTTAATTACCACTCATGATTATAGATAGTATTATGACTACTCTCTATGTAAGGCTACCTTGACTTAAAAATCTAATTCTAAGTAAAGTCAAAATTTTAGTTGCGTAATAGATTCTATGTATTTGGATGCATTTTGTAATGTTCATTTAATTTCTAGTTCTCTGATAGTTTTATTCTATTGTTCTTCTTATTATTATAAATATATCTAGTTTCACTTTTTTTCTTTACTCTATCACCTGTGCTTATGGTTATTCGTACATTTTAACTCATTTGAGACATGATGGTCAGTTCTACATTGTATAGGATGCAGGCCCCATGAGGGATCACCATGGCGCAAAGTTAACAGATTCTGATCAGCAGCTGGACAGGCCTGCATGGACTTTGAGGCAGAGTCCTTCTCTGGTCATTGTCACTGCATTAGCACCTTGTGAGGATCCTTGACTAGATGCCCACAGTCTAATAAACTGCAGGTGCCAGTATGTGGCACAGGTATTTAACAATGTCTCTGATGAAAGGTCACAAAGTACAGTGGAAGATGACTTTGAAGTCAGACTTGGTTTAAATCCTGCTCTGACACTCAATCTGCAAAATAACCTTGGGTGGGTTATTTTACAGTTCTCTGACTTCCTGAGGTAAAATTAATCATATAGAATTATAGTTGGCTTAATATGGTTGGCCATCCAAAGCAGTGGTTAAAAGCACAGCTTCCTAAGTTCTACTATCCTGATTTCTCGTTGCTCAGTCTTGGGCAAGTTAGCTTAAATCTTGACAGAGCGGGAAACTGCAGGGATGTGGAGGGTAGGGAGATGGGATTAACAGTAGTTGATATCTGCCCGGGAAAGGGGAGCACACCTCATCAACAAGGGTACCTGCACAATGAATATTTATATACCTGACCCTGAATTTTATCCCACAATTTTAAAATAAAAATAATTAAAAGTTTTCTAGTTAGTCAGCACAAAGATAATAAATGAACAAAATAAATAAATAAATCTTGGTTTCTCCATCTGCAATATAGAAATAATTATAACTTTTCAGAGTATTTTGGAGGGGTTACATTTTTAAATGAATGAAAACCATGCTTCACAATACTTGATACATAGTAAGCTCTCAATATTAGCTATTTATTTTTTATAAAAATTGACTTATAGTTCCTAGCATTAGTAGATGTGTAATACCCTAGAGCCTAGTGTCTCATTCATGTCCCTAGGGGGTCTCTGTTTTCTGTGTTCTAACTAATACCAGGAGGCCATGTTTATGAGAATGAGAGTAACTGCAGAGCTACTAAGAGGAATTTATATTTATAAAATGTCCTGGAAAATAGACTCAACTGTTTAACTTTGTAGGTCTTATTTTTAAGCCTTTAAAGTTATTTCTAGCCGGTGCAAAGGCTCAAGCCTGTAATCCCAGCATTTTGGGAGGCCAAGGCAAGAGGATTGCCTGAGCTCAGGGGTTCGAGACCAGCTTGGACAACTTGGTGAGACCTCGTCTCTACAATAAATCAAAAACTAAGCCGGGCGTGGTAGTGCACTCCTGTGGTTCCAGCTACTTGGAAGGTTGAGGAGTAAGTATCGCCTGAGCCTAGTAGGTGGAGTCTGCGGTTGCTGTGAGCGTGTCACTGCACTCCAGCCTGGGTAATAGAGTGAGACTCCAACTGAAAAAAAAAATTATTTCTATATTTGAAATATCTAATCCATAGGCCATATATTCTGAAGAGAAAGCATACTTAAGTTGCCTTCTCTACCTAAATATCCATGTTTATTTTTTTTACTGAAACAGTTGTAGCCGATGTAAACACTTAGCAATCAAGGTACTTTGAAAATGTTTTCTATTTTCATTAAATAGTGTTTATCCTAAAAAGAAATGCTTAATGCCTTCAACATTACTTTTAGAATGATACATATTTATGATGTAATAGCATGCCACTTTTGGAACCTTTTTTCATCTAAGTTTCTAAAAAATAATATTTACATAATTTTTCCTCAAGCTTGTGTGTAATTCTCTAAAGTGCACTCTTTGATGATTTTACACATACATATTCCTTTCATCTTCTAATAGCAGATTTGTTTATCTCTTCATTCAATCAGAATAGTTTAGATGAATATTGAAATAATTATTGGCTTTTAAAATAATCATGTAATCAACAGCAGGGCATAGTTGTTAATCATATTCATACTTCATCAGTTTTAAAATGTACTCATTCTTCATAGCAAATTCCATATACATGGTTTTTAAAATAACTTTTGATACACTTATTGCCAATTTCTAAACTTTGGAAATGTGGAGGACATTTCTACTTACTACTGGTACATAATAAATGTATATATTATCTACAATAAATGTATATATTCTATTATCTATATAAATGTAATATACATGTATGCTTGTGTATATTACATGTAAATACATAGTATTATATATTAAATAAGCAGCAGAAGATGCTATTATATTAGATTTAAGGTACCATCTTCCTCTAATCATCTCTTTCATTTCTCTTCCTTCTGACACCATCACTACTGGCCATGATTTATACACCATCCATAGCCCTTCATAATTATGACAGCAGACACTACGAAGGGCGTATTTCTATGCTCCACATCTCTTCCCATAGTCTCTCCATTCTCCCCTAGCCTCTATTCTTATCCCAACACACACACACACACACACACACACACACACACACACACACACACACACACACGGATTCTTCAAATCCATGACTACAGTGAGGGTTGCCTTAACCATATTTTAAAAATGTATATGCTATTTTCTCCATACCTCCACAGTCTAGCTTGTCGGTCATGAAATGCACATTTAACAGTGATAAGGCAATCAGGATACAATACAAAAGCTGGACATGGTGGTGTGCATCTGTAGTTCCAGCTATTCAGGAGGCTGAGGTGGGAGGATCACTTTAGCCCAGGAAACAGAGACCACCCAGTGCAACATGGCAAGATCTCATCTCTAAAAATACATATACATATATGTAGTGTATATATATGTGTATGTGTGTGTGTGTATGTATTTATATACATGTTTTAGCAGTAGCATATATGTATGCATATTCTTCTATAGTGGTTGTACATATGTAAATTATACATATATAATAAAATATATTAACTTACATATACATATATCTTGTTTGAAGTTTCTATCGAACAGGGAGCACAGCTACCTGTATACTCTTGACTAAAGAAAAGTCCTCCTCTATCAGGAAAGGTTGTATTCTTTGACCAAGCATGCAGTTTTGGGAAGGAGGCACAGGGAGCAGTAAGGGAGGAAGAGGACACCTGCCTAACCAGCCAAATCAACCCTGGTGATCAATAGCATGACAGCTATTGCAGTCCTCATGTTCATAAACACATATCTCTTTAGGTATGTTCATATTCTCTTCGATCAAAGATAATATTCCTTCTAGGTGTTAATATGATATCAAAGGAAGCTAAACGCTCTCCTCCCAATGACCCCACAGCCTGAGAGCAAAACGATTTGGTCATCGACACTCCATTTTGTATACTGTATTTTCCAGAATATAACTTAGAGCAGGCCAGGAGATGAAAATAGGGGAATGGTACACACTCTCTTGGGTATGTCTTTATATGTGCAGTAGCAGCCTCCACAGATGTTAAGTTTGGATGTTTTCTCCACTGCATTTAGATGATGTCAAAAGGAGTCAAGGTTAATAAGCACAGGCTGTGAGAAAGTTAATCTCTTTTAAAACATAAATGCAGAGACCATTTTATCCCTATTCTTGGCTCAATACTTAGTACATAGTTAGCACTCAGAAACATAGATTAATGACTGAATGAATGAGTAAATATAGTACAATTTTGGTTCAGGTATAAATGAAAAGTGGAGAAGAAGAAATCTCAGATGTATTCTAAGACAGAGAAGAGATTCTAGTAGCCTAGAACTTGACAATCACGAAAAAGGACACTTGACAAGTTTTCCATTAGGGAATCGGCATCACAGTCAGGTTACAGAACCCTGGACATAGGCAGAGATCAAATAGAGAAGTTCAAGAGAGGTCACTAACTCTAAACATACTCCTAGTTCTTAGTCAGTAAGTTTGTGAACCAATGAAAACCTTGTGCTCACCAGGTGGCCTCCATCAGTCACAACAGAAAGCTCCAGGCTCAACAGAAAATGTACAAAAAACAGGTTTTGTTATGACAGTCTGGTATTATTAATATTCTACTGATCATAGTGGGCTTACCTTGTATTAATGACTGCTTAGGGTGAATGAGATCCTAAAGTCCAATAAAAACATCTTTCAGCCAGGCACGGTTGGCTCACGCCTGTAATCCCAGCACTTGGGGAGGCCAAACCAGCAGGATCACTTGAGCCTAAAAGCTCGTGTGGAATAAGCAAAATAGGAAGACCTGGTTTCTACAAAAAAAAAAAAAATCAAAAAATTAGGTGGGCATGGTGGCATGCACCTCTGGTCCCAGATACTTAGAAAGCTGAGGTGGAAGGATCCCCTGAGCACAGAAGGTAAAGGCTGTGGGGAACCATGATTGGGCCACTGCACTCCAACCCAGATGACAGAATGAGACCCCAACTCAAAAAAGAAAAAAGAAAAAGAAAACCATCTTCCATGTACACAGCAAACATCACTGGGAGCTATTGCCACCTTTAAACGAAGTGTCATCCAGCAATCTAACCTTCTTCATAGCCTTTCTGGAAGTGGGAGGCCACTTAGGACTACCCGGACACAGGAGGCTTAGGAAACAATTGATCAGGCTGCTCTTTAGAAAACAGAAATCCAACTGACTTTCCCAGGCTCCCCTGACTCAGCATTTGCTGAGCCGGATGCATTTGCATACATTCCATGCGGTCAAATTTTTTTCTAACTTGGTAATAAAAACATGGCAAGATGGAATACACACCACGTTTCATGCATTTTAATGTCCTAATATTTGTTAACTTGGAATGAAATATAAAATATATCTGGTTTTAGCACCCTAGCAAGCTGAATGCATTGGCCATCTGTTCGTTTCTTGCTTTTATACATCTTAGTCATTTCACTTCTGCTTTTAATTGTAACTGCCATTTTTATGCTGATGGCACAAATCCTGAGACCCTTTTAATGCCACTTGCAGGCCTCCTTCTGACCCTTGGCTCATCTGACATGATGGCTTAATCTCAATTGCTTCTAAATTTATGTTTAAACTCAAAGGGTTGATCTAAATAGATAGGCTTTCTTGAATAATGCAATTCCATCTTCTTTGTCTTATTTCTTGTTTTGTTTTTCACATTGGCTACCCAAGATCACAGTCTGGTCTCCAAGACTGTATAATTTTTCTTTCTTGTCTTGTTTTCTCCATTCCATCACAGCTGAAGCTTTCAATCACATTATCCTATTGCACATTATCATTTTGCCACCTACTCTGTTTAATTAAACAATTTGTTGACACACTCAGATATCTGTTTACCCTAGCCCAGGAGTTCCAGCCAAGATAATTATATCCAAGGCTTCAGGACCTGCCTATGGTAAAATATTGAAGTAGGAAAAATTTGCCTTTAGCTTTCTCCCACGGGATTTATCAACTCAGTTTCTTTTCTTCTTTCTCCCTTTCTCTCCTCCCTCTTTC
Organism: Cephalopachus bancanus; assembly: GCA_027257055.1. Taxonomy (NCBI): domain Eukaryota; kingdom Metazoa; phylum Chordata; class Mammalia; order Primates; family Tarsiidae; genus Cephalopachus; species Cephalopachus bancanus. Next base: position 5,252,533 of record JAPVLO010000009.1, on the reverse strand, counting down.
TTCCCAATTTGAAGTGACTATCCTTTTTGCCTCTTCTCATCCATTCCTGTCTTTAAATACTTTCCCCATATCCAGAAACCTAATTGTAAATCCATGCCTCTAGATGGTTTTAAAATATAGTAAAATTAGCTAAATCCCAATCCTACTATTCGCACTAAAATATTAATAAATACAAAAACTGTCAGTTCTTTAATGCTCGAGCTAGTTCAACTATGCTAGAAAAAAGTACTTATTGAGTGCTAACTATGCCCAAGACACCATGGTAAGTGCCAAGGGTATAAGGAGTAATAAGTCACCAGTCCCTGAATTCCTAAAGTATGGAGTCTGGTTTTAAAAACAAAATAAAGACACAGACACAGAAAATAACAATATCATATGATGAGTTCCATGACAGTATGCATATGGACTTTGGAAACACAAACCATGAGCAACTACTCTCAGTCACCCTCCCTTCTCTATGTTTCTTTCTGAAGCAAGTATCATTTTATCAGGATTCTAATGAATAACAATGGCTAACAGTTATTGAGCAAATACCATATGCTAGGGATTATCTAAATATATTTCACATAATAACTCATCTCATTCTCATAAATGACCTCAGTATGTTGACACTTATATCCTCATTTTATAGATGATAAAACCAAGACACAGAAAGATTAAGTTACTTGCTGAAAGTCAGACAGTTAACGTTAAAGATATAACTTGAATCCAGTCTGATTGACTCTAGAGCAGCACTGTACAAAAGAACTTTCTGGAATGATCAAAATGGCCTCACTTACACTTCCCAATATAGCAGCTGCTAACTACAAGTGGCTATTGAACATTTGAAATGTGATTACTTGCAACTGAAAAATTGAACTTTTAATTTTATTAAATTTTAGCTCATTTTGATAGCCTGACCTGAAAGTCTTCTAGTCACTGGGCTCTACTCCTCTACAGCGCGTGGCAATAGTGTGGTGAAAAGGAGAGCAGTCTGAGCAAAGACATCTCTGGTGGGACTTTCCATGGAGACGTTGACAGTTGAACTGGCAGCTCTAGAAAATACTTCAAGGTTTAAAAGAATAAAAACCTGCAAGGTGGAATCATTAGTGTGGACTTAAAATGTAAAGGGTGACACCTCCTCCAGTGACCACTATCATCAAGGCTTTTCCATCTACCAATAAAAGGCACACGTGAACATCAGCCTTGTTACTCCGGATACCCTTAAGAGAAAGCATGGTAAAGCTCTGCAATTAGCCCTTTAAAGAAGGATTTAAAATATGGTTTTATTTTAAAAAAGAAGAAATTTTAAAAGAAGAGAAAAGGCAAGAAGCTCTTAATGGGATAATAATATTGATAGAAATATATCATTTTTTAGCATCTATAAGTCTAGCAAAAAATTTATAAATTTTTAAAATTATCATTTTGTCCTTACAACCCTGTAAGGTGGGAATCATTGATTTCACTTTGCAGATAGACACTTAAAGGGACAGGGAAGTTATGGAGCTTGTCCAAGGTCACATGTCGTGTAAGTGGTGGAACCACAATTTGAGCCTTATCAGTCTGGATTTAAAGTCTATGCTTTTTTTTCCTCTCTGTGCAATCATCTTTCTGCTAAAACTGCCTCTTAAAGCATCTCATATCTGATGTTCAATTCCAGTCTCTCTTCTCAGCATCAATATCCATCACCTGAGTTACCTACTAAAACTAGTAGAGGACATGGAGAAAATTACTTGGGAGGCACTCTATAAATGCTGATTTTCCTTGATAGCTCATCTTCTTCAATATCACTAGATCAGTCTCCCTGTTGCAGGGTTTCATCCTTGTCACTCAAAAATCCTAAAGAGTGCTGATAGGATCAGGCAGAAATGCCCCAATCTGTCACAGAAGCAATCTGATTCCACCGATTTGCAGAGGTCCACTTAGTAGTGACTGTCAGGGTAAAGTCTGCACTGCTGTCTAGTTGACTCATTAGCCATCCCCACCCTCCAGGCATGGACAGACTTTTAGCTCTTGCTCTTCTTGGGTCTGGAGTTCCCTCATTCCCTACCCCCGCCCCCTATCTATCCAAAATCCATGTGTTCGACAATATCCAGGTCAAATCCCTTCTTCCATAAAGCCCTTCTAACTACTTCAGTACCCCATTACCTCCCGTGCTAGACCCCTGTCTCTAGTTAGGGTCCATGCCACATATTTTTATACTTAATCACATGTCATGTTGTTATCAAGTCCTCTATGCACATATTTCTTGACTCTCCAATGAAAACATAAGATGTGTAAGCACAGAAATATACTTTTGAAAGTATGTTTATTTTTATATCATGTCGGGCGTGGTGGCTCATGCCAATAATCCCAGCACTTTGAGAGGCTGAGGTGAGAGGATTGCCTGAGCACACGGATTCAACACCAGTCTGGGCAACTTGGTGAGACCTCATCTCTACAATAAATCAAAAAATTAGCTGGGCATGGTGGCACGTGCCTGTAGTTCCAGCTACTTGGAAGGCTGAGACAGAAGAGTTGCCTGAGCCCAGCAGGTCGAGGCTGCGTTGGCCGTGAGCATGCCACTGCACTCCAGCCTGGGCAACAGAGGGAGACTCCAACTCAAAAAAAAGAAAGAAAAATCACCTTCAAAGTTATGGAAAATACCTGGCATCCATTTGGTAATTATAGAACACTACAAAGGGTATATTCAGTGGCCTGGAAGGTTCGACTGATTGTATCCTCCAGTTTTCATCTTCCCCATTCAGGTGTGATCTTTTCAGGAAGGGCCTCTTCATTATTGATAGTTGTACTTTCCAAATTGTCCTCAGTGCCTCTTCTAGCATCTGCAAAAAGTAAGTGGCCAATAAGTATCTATTCAATAATATTTATAGCAAATTGTGTGCCCCGCACCATATACAAAGATGCTTGCAGATTACCTCCCTTAATCCTCACATGCAGGTATAGTGGGTGTATGACCGCTGTTCAGATCTCCTCTAGAGAACTGAGACTCTCATTCCCCACTCCCAGCAGTGTTGTGGCTGTGTTACTCTACAAGAATCCTCCTCAGCTGTCACCCTTCCCTGTGCTTCCTTCCCTGAATTACTGATGCAAGGGCTTAAAAGCCCAGCTCTTTGGCCTCGGAGACTCTGGAGGGCCTTCTTAGCTCAATAGCTCCATGCCGGATCCGTGAGGCCTCTGACTGTACTGTAGTTTAGTTTGTCCTCTGCTTCATTTACCCTCCCATAGCTGTGGATACCAAGGCACCCACAACAAACTCCTTTGCTCACAAATCCCCTTCCCAGAGTCTACTTCCCAGAGAATCCACCTAAGACAGAAGATGTTGCTAGTATCATTATTTCCGTGGCACAGAGGAGGAAAGAGAGGTTTAGGGAAGTTAATTTGATCGAAGTTAAACAGGTCATGGACAGGCTCGGTGGCTCACGCTTGCAATCCCAGCACTTTGGGAGGCTGAGGTGAGAGAATTGCCTGAGTCCAGGAGTTCAAGATCAGCCTAGGCAACTTGGTGAGACCTCATCTCTACAATAAATCAAAAAATTAGCCAGGCCTGGTAGGGCATGCCTGTAGTTCCAGCTACTTGGAAGGCTGAGACAGAAGGATCACCTGAGCCTAGTGGGCTGAGGCTGCGGTGGCCGTGAGCGTGGCACGGCGCTCCAGCCTAGGTGACAGAGTGAGACTCCTACTCAAAAAAATAAAAATAAAAAAGTCATGCAAGAGGGACATAAGCCAGGGTGGATGATCCATCCCTGAATTCTTGCTCACTACCATGTGCTGCCTTCCTGCTGGTTCAAGAGCGAATGCATGAGTGACTAAAGGAACTCACCATCTCTGTGTTCCAAAATGTCCTCATTCGGGGCTTCCAGTACCTTTGGCCCTTTCTGTGGTGAGGAAGCAGGAGTGGACCAAATTTGTGGTATTTGCTCAGGAGAACACACAAGTTCTAGGACTTCTAGATATGCCAAGGGTAACGTACCACTGGGACCCTCTGTCGCCTTCTGTATCCTCCCTTGGGATCACCATGACTTCACACAGTTCTTATCTCTGAAACACCTCTTAAAAACCCAAGATTGTTAAACTAAGAAAGGAAGTTGAGGTGAAAGGTTTTTTTAAAAAATCATTCACTATGGAGGATGATAATCAGCTGTTTTCTGTTTAACCTGACTGAACAGGAAAGAATTACACATGTACTCATGCAGTGTCTAAGATAAACCTGAGAAACGACTTCCTGACCATGAAGAACAATTGTGAGTGATTTTTAAGCACAGTTGTTATTGTAGAAACTTTTTCTCAGAGAGACTATAATAATAATCACAGAAGTCAATAAAACATTTGGAAGATAACAGAACACATGAAAACTTACACTGTTCTAGAAACTCTACACGAGCCGTAGCTCTCACAGCTTCCTTATAGATGTTGAACAACTGTCCGAAAGACATGGAAAATTGTCTGGATTGACATCTTGGGTAATTTCAGAAGGTAAAGAATGGATTTGTAACCTCTCAAGATAATTGTACTTTAAATAACGGGCCTCTGTAACTAGTTTGGATTTTTAAAAAGGTATAACAACAGGCCTTTCTTTTCTGTCTTGATTTTTAAAATTTATCCTGCTTTGTTAGTGTTTGTATGTAGGAGAGATACATTTAAAATCAATCTAAGAAACATTTATGTCTTATAGTAATAGAAGAAGATAAAAGAGATGTAATCTTAAAAAATATAATGATTAAAAACAGATTTTGTGGGACAATAATTTTCCTGAGCTTGTGACAATGCGTGCCTTTTCTCAAAACTATTTTCCTAGCTTAATATTTTAATTGAGATATATTCTAACACCATTGTGCAGTAATTTGGATAAAATACATACTTGACAGACATGAAAGATGGTAAAAGGCCCTCTTGGTTAAGAAACTTCTAAAAAGAAAAACTTAACTGACTCTGAAGTCCAGACAGAACAATGCTTACAACTTCCAATATTTGGACCCATTTTGAGTTTCTATAAATTTCTTCAATACCATGTCTTAATTTATATTCTTTTCTTAAAATATTTCATAACATTAAGGTAATTTTTTTCCAGACTTCAGACCACAAATTCACTCAGCAAGTATTTGTGATCTCCTACATTCCAAGTGCTGTACCAAAAGGTGAGAAAATTTTTAATCTAGTTGTGGCCTAAAAGTATAAACTTAGGAAAGCCATTTAACCTCTTTTGATATGTGTATTCAGATCTCCAAATTAAGACTAGATTGTGATTCTCAAATGCTTAGAGGGCCAAATAAATAACATAAGTGAACTTGAAGCTGAGACAGTTCATTTGCATATTAACCCAAAAAAGCACATTCTTCACTGCCACAAGGAAACTTACCCTCTTCTAATCTTTTAAACATGAAACTGCTCAGACTATATTCTGTTTTCTCATTTCTGACAGAGTCAGAAATATTTTTTCCTTCTAAATTCTACTACAAGAAAATGATACCAACCAATGTTCAATCCCAACAAACTGCTGACCACAATATTGCCAACCCATAAGGAAATGCCACAGTGACATTATGCTGGACAGCTTAGTCTCCTCTACAAGGAGTCCTGCCACTCATTATGGCTGGTGACCTCCATGCAGGAATACAGGCCCAGTGCTGCCTAAGATGTGAACTTTCAAGAGAAGCCCAACCACTTAATTCGGAGTCTACCATGTTCTGTATACTTTCACATATTACTAAACCTCACAATAAATCTATGAGTATATTAATATTATTCCCATTTTTAAAATGAAGAGCAGGACCAGAATGAAGATGGGAGGAGAGACTTTAAAAATAGGTTGAAGTAGCAGGGCTTGGTGGCTCAGCCTGTAATCTCGCGCCTTTGGGAGGCTGAGGTGAGTGGATTGCCTGAGCCCACGGGTTCGAGACCCGCCTGGGCAGCAAGACCTCATCTCTACAATAAATCAAAAAATCAGCCGGGCGTGGTAGCACATGCCTGTAATTCCGGCTACTTGGAAGGCTGAGGCGGAAGGATCGCCGGAGCCCAGCAGGTCGAGGCTGCGGTGGCCGGGAGCGGCCACTGCACTCCAGTCTGGGTGACAGAGTGAGACTCCAACTCAAAAAAAAAAAAAAAATAGGTTGAAGTTAGAGTTTGAATATTATCCTGTAAGCAATGGATCCACTCAATTTTTTAAAATAAAGAAGAAACACGATCCAAAGAGAGAGAGAAGCCCAACATACAGATTTTTTAAATTTGAAATTACACCCACTTAAAAATTTTGACAACCAATTCAAAAAATTATAAGAACTCAAATTATAAGAACTCATCATTTGTGGAAAACAAACAACAGTCAAAGGTAGCCAGCTTCAGCCTGGGAGCTGTCAGTTTGAGACGTTGGGACTAGCTGATCTCTGAGGTCTCTTTCTACCTAAACAGTTCTATGATTTTCATTAGGAGACCCTGAGGTTTAGATCACAGTGGCATGAATCCAATTAAAATCACAGCCACAACTGCCAGAAGAAAGAGTCTCAATGTTATATGCATTCTGAAAAAAGATCATCCTGAGAGAAGTCATTCATTACATGTAATAAAGTAGCTGGTAACAAGAAGCTAGGAGGAAGATCATTAAATCCAACTCAGGAAATGTATATGTTTAGGTGCTGGTTATAATTCTCTTAAGAGCTATGGAATAATAGACCTTTGATACTTGATACCACTGATATGGATTGAAATTTGGATACATTTTCCAAAATGGAAAGATCGTTTTGGTACATTACTGACTCAATTTTTACATCATCAGCATCCAAAGAATCCCATGTCGGAGAGAAAGAGCCGAGCAAGTCCTTGGGACACTCATGGGACCACATCATATTACTGATCCCATTGGTTCAGTAAACACGTGGCTTCATTGTGATATGCATTTGCTATTTTGTCGGCTTAAGGCATCTAAAAATGATCACAGACACCCAGTTATAGAGCTCTTGAATTCACAACTTGGAATGCCATTTATTAGTTGGCCTTGGACAAGTTACTTGAACTCCCTGGGCTCATTTTTTTCACCTGCAAGATAGGAATTTTGAGGAATAATCAAAACATTACATGTAAAAGGCTGGCACAAGGTAGGTATACTTAGCAAATATTGATGAAATGAAAAAATGTAAGTGACCGATTGCTTTTATTTAGAAGATTCCAGAAAATCTAGGACAAGTTTCTCATGGGAATATCCTGATACACTAGGAAGTTGCAGCAGTGGGAAAAGGCTGGAAGTAGAGTCTGTACATAGGAAATTATGCATTACCCAAAGCTTATCTTATCTCTACAGCAGGAAGCCTATCAAAATCTGAACTAACCATGGAGTTGTTAGAATGTGAACATATAACTTAATACTAAAAAAGACTGAGAAAATTCCAAGATGCTTTTCACATCTTCAGAAACAAAATCCTTTATTATTTGTGCATTTTGCTGCCTCTCAGATCATGACTAAAGCCCAACTAAAAAATGGCCCACTTTATTCTATCACATTATCAAGGCAGAAATTAAAGCAGAAATAATACAGCTAAGGGGTAGCAAGGCTAGAAACTCATGCACTCCAAGCTCAGATTGTGCCAAGAATTCAATTTAGTTTATGAAAATGTCAGAGACTGTCTCTGTCACAGCCACCCTGACCTCACAAGGCCCTCTCCATTGACGACTCCATGATATTACTCCAGGTGGCCAGTTTCTAGGCCACCATAATCCTTTAAATAATAGCTGAAACAAGACACAAAAACATTTATCAAGAGTAGAACTAAAAGTCTGAAGACAACTTTTGGCTGGTGAATCTGGTGACTTTTTTTAGCAAGAGAGGAAAGGGAGACTTTCAAAACAAGCAATAATTTCAAACTTCTGATATTCTGAGTTAGTGTTAAATTTGGAACTTGGAATTTTTTGCTTTGGGTAGATGTCCTTCCAGTACTGCATTTGACTCTTCTAAAACTTGCATCTAAACTTCCGCACATTTTGCAGTCTCCCCAGCCTAAAAGACGGTGTACAGATTGCCCGAGATGTAGAATACAGCTGTGTTTTTTCTAGCAGTTCAAACACTTTGAATATATGCCTTGGCAGCTGAAATGCTAACCTGCAAACTCTGCACTGAAGTTCTTTGAGAATTTATCAATTTGTGTTTAGGGACTTTTCAAACAGAAAAATGAAGTTATTCATGTTTTCACAGGCAGTTTCAAATTCCAAATTGTGTCAAGGGCAAAATGTTTCTGTGTTTAAAAAGCCAAACGGAATTACGTAACCCAGATGAGAACAATATAACACTATAAGGAACAAATTATAGGGCTTTAAAATGTTACTATTATAATTCTATAACTTTACACATTAGGAAGTGGTTCTTTTTCACCCCCTAGGGAAACTGCACTTAGCTTTCATAATAAACTTGTAAGATCCAAGGAATTAGAAATTCGAATAGTTACCATAAAGAATATTTTAATAATAATAATAAAGAAATAATGTTTTATCTTTTGTATGTCCAAATTTAGGAAGCTGTCTCTGAGTTTTGCCAGTGGTATGCTCTATGGGTCTTTCTGTGTTGCTACGGGTAATTGCAATTTGGGTGCTCTTTTATTTTTATTTTTTAAACAGTTGGGACCTCAACTGAACTTGCCATATTGGTTCACAGAATTCATGACCTAAACATGTTTCTAGGCCATGTATTTCTAGCCACTTATTCTGTCACTCACATTTTAAGTTACAGAATTGGATGTGGACTGCATAATATTAAAACTCAGACAAGTATGGGTACATTGTAATTGTTGAGAAGTACGTGGATTTTTATTTTTATTTGTGAGGAGTATGTGTCTTTTTTTGGGAGTCGGGGTCTCACTCTGTCACTGAGTATGAAGTGCAGTGGCATAATCACAGCTCACCATTCCCTTAACCTCCTGGGCTCAGGCGATTTCTCTTCCTCAACCTCCCAAGTAGCTGAGACTACAGGCTCGCACCACTACCCTCAAATGATTTTTTTATTTTTTTGTAGAGATGAGATCTCACTGTTACTAAGGCTGGTCTCAAACTCCTGGGCTCCTGGGTTCCTGAGCTACTATACATGGCCGGCTGCAAAAAATTTTATATTTAAGTTAGTACATGAGTAACTAGGAATGGCAAAGAAACCAATACCAAGTTCTTGGTTCGTTTGGAACAAGGGTTTCAGGAGGTACTTTGAATTCTAAATGAGGAGTTGAGGCGAGATGAAAATGTGGACAAACAGGAAGGGGATGCATTATACTACTGAGCAAAATATCCTGGCCTAGCGGCTTTTAACCCCAAAGCTCAACACTGTGCTGTATTCTGTCTGCAACTATTTACATTTGGAAACCAAGCAATTGATTTCAAACTATAGGTAGATATCTTGGAATATTTACAAGCAGTAGACTTAGTGAGGAATGGTGGTTAGTTAAAAACAAAACTAAACACTATTTATTTTAAGACTTCTATTCTTATAGGTTCTATGAGTCCATAATATTTTTTTGAAAGCTGTTTCATACAGAAACTCTAATATACACCTTAGACAACCACAGTAAAAAGCATAGGATTCTGTAAGAATTTAAGAAAATTATAAAGGTCTTGAAACTCAAAGTCTTCCTGGAAGTTTCTTTCATCCATATCAGGACAAACTAGCCAAAATTATGAAACCAAATACTTTGTTTTAAGGGTGGGACAAAGTGTTTTTTAAAAAAGCATATAAAAGCCAATCTAAACTTTATTCAAGCTGATATTATTTGTTGTGATTTGCTTGGCGCCATGGTGAGCACAGGTGGACAAAGTGTTCTTCTCCACAGAGCCTGAAGATGGAAGAATAGATGCTTGTTCCACTTCTCTTTAGAAGGGCTTGCCATTGTTCTATCATTCCTGGCAAGGACTCAGCATTTGATTTAACAGGTTAACAGGTATGAACCTTGCAAAGGTAAATGTATTCAACAAACAGGAGGCATTAACATACTATTACCTAAAATGATTATGTCTATTCTACCTACATCTTTTATTTCTTTAACTAAAGTGACACAAAGGCCATCCATGTTTTTCCTTGCAGTGTTTTAATTCCAGAGCATATTTTTCCATATCACAGTGTTCTAGACAAAGTTCTTTCTTAGTCTGACTTTCTTAAAAACTGAGAAATCAGTAATATATACAATTCCATGATTAGTAAAAATTTGGTGATTTAGAGTAAAGAAGTTTATTCAACTTGTGTGTTTGAAAGCTCAGTATTAAGTACATAAATCTGCAGGTATCTAAACTTTAAGAGAGCTATATTTTTTATATTCACCCAATTTTTTTATTTTACCATATGTTTTAAAATTTTTTCCCAAATAAAGAAGAGCCTACCAATTAATTCATACTTATGAAGTAGCATTTATTTCATAAATATTTATTAGGCCTCTGACATATGCCAGGCAATAACTAGGTGGTGGGATATGATGATGCTATCTAGAATGAAGTGTTGCCCTCACCAGATCTATAGTAACCCTGTTTAAAAGATGGACAATAAAACAAGAAAGAATATAAAAGTGCTCTAGTGTGATGAAGAAATGCTTAGAGAAGATTATATGTCTGAAGCATCTTACTTAGTTTAAGTGGAAGAGGGAAAAGTTTACAGAAGACACCTGACACAAATATCTCCCTTCTGGGATTCTGTTTGGCACCTAAACTCTTTCATGCATTTGTTTCCATGTTCATTGTCTGTACGCTAAGCATGAAAATTTCTCTTTTTTTGAGTCAGAGTCTCACTCTGTCGCCCAGACTGGAATGCAGTGGCCACTCCCGGCCCACCGCAGCCTCGACCTGCTGGGCTCCAGCGATACTTCTGCCTCAGCCTTCCGAGTAGCTGGAACTACAGGCGTGCACTGCCACGCCCGGCTAATTTTTGATTTATTATAGAGATGACTTTTTGGATCACTGCTACATCTCCAGAGTCTAAAGCAAAGGTCTGGCAGACCAATAAATAGGCCCTCAAATATTTGCTGGCTGAATAACTGACTGGTAAGAAAAGGTGCTGGGGAAGAAGGTAACAGCTGTTTAAGCCATATTGAGGAGTTCAGACTTCATCCTGTAGCCAGTGGAAAACAGCACGGTTTTCTGTTGGGAGCCAGCCTTGGAGGTCCACCTGATTGACAGACTCCTGGTGGGCCAAAGACCCCAGGCTGCAGGGCCAGCCCAGGAAGCTGAGGCCCTTCTGTCTTCCACCTTTGCTGTTTGGTACCACCGAAGAATTCTGTGCAGTCGTGGAAGAAGAAAATGGCATGTTTATGTGAAGTACTCACAGCTAACCTGAGAATGTCATGGTTCATTTTCCCATTTTCCCACTATGCCGCTTGGCCTTTTCTAACATATGCAAGGGTTAAACTCTGAAACACATCAAGAATGCTTTCTTTCACTTGGTTATAAATTACTAGATATTGCTTGAATAAAAAATGATATACGTATATTCACTCCTTATTTGATTTAGAATTATGCAGTTTAGTGTTTAGAAATAAGGTTTTATAGAAGCACAAGTTTATAGTAAGTTCATTATGAATTCATTATAAGTTCTAACACTTATCTAGGAGTTATGTAGGTAATTTATAACACTGTCTTCACAGACTTAGGATAAAGATTAATCGTTAAGGTTTTTACTTAATTCTATAGTTAAATTTTAAGTAAACGTTTATAGAGTAGGTTTTCACTGAATTCATAATGTACTAATTAGATACTTTTATGATAATTAACTAAATACAGAAAGCAACCTTGGGGGCCTGGGAAATGTCATTAAAAGCTTCTTTTGAGTTTTCTTTAGAAATAAACACTGCAGGATAAGAGAAAAGTAACGAAGACACGTGGACAAGAGAGGCAATTACAAAGCTCTGAAGGTCATAGAAGCCCCAGATGGGAAAACTACTGCTACATGAAGAACTTTACACTTGGAAACTTTCTGGAGACAGTTCAAGGACTGTAATTCGGGACTTTGGACTAAAACTCTCATCTTTGGCCTTATGAATAAGACTCATTAACTAAAAGTAGATAGTGTTCTTGGCTTGTTTGTCGCTTCTAGACCGCTAGATGGTGGTAACTTTTAAAGCATATGTACGTGAAGGAATTTTCTTTGTCTTGTCCCTTTACGAATGGTATAAAAGCTCTGTGTTAACTAACAGTATATTGTCATCTGTTCAGGAAGCAGGTGTCCAAGTATATTTTCATCCTTCTCCTACCCGTCTCTCCTTCAGGAAATCTCACGACCCTTGTGGGGCTGGACCCCCGCAGTTTTCAGCAGGACAGTGACATCATCTGATGGAATGTACCACTCTAGCTCCACAGAGAAAATGGACGGGGCTGGGGAGAGTGAGGCCGATGGTCTTCAGTCAGGGAGATACACCCAAGTGTGAGTTAAAATCAGTGGTGGCCTAAAGATCAAGATGATGATGGGGAATGAGAGAAGTGGATTCAGGAAACAATGTGGAAGTGGACTCAATAAGTTTTGGTTGGCTGTGGTGGAGGGCGGGAGGGACATAGTCAAGAAGAATTTCAGGTTCGAATCCCTGGTTGGTTGGAAGACACTAATAATTCATTTGGACTGGAAGCATTGAAGCAGGAGGGTTTTCTAGAGAAAGATCAAGAATTTGATTTTGAGCATGTGTACTCTGAGGTGCCTGTGTAATATCCAAGTAAAAATGTCCAATCGATAAGCAGATATTCAAGTTCAAAGCTAAGAACACAGTCTGAAGTGGAGATATAAATTGAAATAGCTCAACACAGAAATTCAGTTGCATCCCCAACTTGTTAGGGAGCTACAATAATCAGAATAGAATATTTTTTTCTTTCCATTTCCCTGACACTTGGTGTGTCACACTTGCTAAGTATTAGCTGCTGATGATGACAACTTCCTGGTGTCAGACTACTCTTCAAGTTGAAGTGCCGAACGGCAATGACAGGGACCTGGCCTAGTGCAATTTCCAAATTGCTTGGTAGCCAAAAGAGGTGAAAAACTCATTACCAAGCCATCTGTCCTGAGATGCTGTCCTGATTTCTAGGCCAGAGAAACTTGAATAATTTCATAAAATTTAAATAGCACACACACAGGGGTGTTCACTCACTATCTGCCCTGTATCTTAGTTTCTTGTGCATTAATAAATTGTTCAGAAAGTTGTGCGAGGTGGCAGTATTAGCAAGTTGATGTTCTGGCTATAGACTTTATTTCCATAGAAAACATAATGTAGGCGGGCACGATAGCTCACGCCTATAATCCCAGCACTTTGGGAGGCCAAGGTGAGAGGATTGCCTAAGCCCACGGGTTGGAGACCAGCCCGGGCAACATGGCGAGACCTCATCTCTACAAAAAATCAAAAAGTTAGCCGGGCATGGTAGCATGAGCCTGTAGTTCCAGCTACTTACAAGGTTGAGGCTGCAGTGGTTGTGAGCAGTGTGCCACTGCACTCCAGCTTGAGCAACAAAGTGAGACTCCAACTCAAAAAAATAAAAAAAAACCCATAATTTAGCAGAGAATCAGAGATCTTTCCACTAAGTAGATTATTTTTATAACACAAGTAACTTTTGTTAATAGTATCATATTTTATCTTATCCTATTTCTATGCTCCACTTTTAGTCCTGAGATAAGTATTTCCTGTACAATAAAGATAAAAGTAGCAATGAAATTAATCTAATAGTCAATTTGAATATCTTACTTGTAGAGAACATTAGTGGGAGTCAAATTTTTCCTCCCCTCCTCTTTTTCTTTCCATTCTCTCTCTCTCTCTCTCTCTCTCACCTACGTCCTTCTAATTCCTTTTTTTTTTCTTGTATAATAATAGACCATGAAATTGTGAGTCAGACATAACTAGGTTTGAGCCAAGTTTCTCTACCTTATTTTAATTGAGTGCTCTGAAGCTGTTTCCTGGGTTTTGAATAATAATAATATAGATGGTTTAAAATATCAGAAGGTTACTATGAGGGTTAGATAAGAAAACATAGACAAAGATCACTGCAGAAAGATGGCTCACGGTATGTGTTCCATAAATGTCATTTGTGTTCCCTTTTTCTCCAATATAAAATGTCATCCAGATTTCCATTTTCCTCCAGTAGGTAGGTTATTGGATATCAGCATCATGAAACTTGTTGAGAACCTTAAATTCGATTCAGTGAGTGGAGGAAGAGAAAAACGAGTGGCAATGGGTCCAGAAGTGGATGGAAAATACTGATCTTCAGACAGTGAGAATGCCACTCTTTAGAAGAGGGTAAGGGGATATAGAATAATGGAGCAACAGAGAGAGACAGATTCAAATCTAGAAAAATTTCTCGTTTCTTAGAATGGAGAGACTGGACTTGAATGAGTCCATAACAAGAGGAGAAGGATGAGACAGATAGAAAGAATATAAAAATAATAAAGACCAATAATAGAGAGAAGTCCTGAAGGAAATGGGATATAAGAGCAGCATTGATTAAAAAGTGACTATAGCTATAGAAACAAATTGCCATATGTATACGAACTCCTTATGAGCAATACAACAAGCAGGGCCTTTGGAGACCTGGGATCACTGTGATCTTGAACTTCATTCAGACTATTTCTTAAGCCAGCAATACCATGTGGATCTGTAGTTCAGGGCTGAGAGCTCCTATAGGAGTCTTCTGTAAGCAGCTGTCTTTCTCTATTGCCTTAAGTGGAAACTGTTAAATGCCAAGCAATTGAGAGCTATATAGCTTAGTTAAAAGCCTGTCTGTGGGAAGTACAGACTTCGGTTTGAATATGACCTCCATCATTTATTATTAATTTATTATTGGCATAATCTTAGTGACTTTTAAAAAAGTTTCCTAAGCCTTAGTTTCTTTAACTCTAAGATAAGAATAATGGCTACTACATAATAGAATTGGAGATAAAGTATGCCAAGCAATTAATAGAGATTAGCATACAGGAACCACTTTTATATTGTGAAGTGTTAGAATACTATAATTTGCCTATTTGCTTGTTAATGAATAGTTCTTTGTTTTCTTTTCATAAGACTTTCAGCACATCTAATATAATGTGCTTGCTGAGATTTGAGTGGTTATGACTATTACTGCTGCTATCCTAGGATGAAGAGATTGTCCCAGTATTCTGAATGTGACTTGAGCCAACAGAACTATGACACTCCCCAAAAGAACCCAGGGCTTTTGTGCCTCAGACATATGTGATGAAAAATCTATGTGTGACACCCAACTTCAACAAGAAAACAGAGGAAACATTTGTTTGAAAGTTCTCACACACTGAGGGCTTTCACTTCAAGAACCTACCCTATGATCTAGGCATTTATTCACCTATTTTCATCAGGTTTAGATCAGTGTGATTTTTCCCAGTGTGATCGTTATTATGACAACAGTGAAAGCACAAACTATAGAGATTCAGAAGTTAAAACAATGTCTATTTCTACAATTCCACTTACTCTTATTATTGTTATCATCATTATTATTTAATAACTATTGCATTTACCTAGTATCTTTGACTAGACCAATCCCCATTATGAGTGCATTTTTAATATAAAGAAATCAGAATGTCTGAGGCTTACTTCATGAACAGTCCCATTTTCGTGCTGCTTTTTCTCAATCCTGACTCCATGTTCCAGCAGACAAAGCAGAACCTAACAGGTACGTGCTATTTCTTATGCAATTAAAATGATCAGTGAAGATTTGGAGAGGCTTAATGTAGTAAGGTGAACGTATGGATGAGAAAGGGCCATATGGAGGGATCCTCTGATAGCCTAGAGAAGCACTTCTGAAACTTTAATGTACATGTAAGTCAGCTGAAGATCTTGCTAAAATGCAGATTCTGACTCAGTAGGTCTCCTGTGGGGCCTGTGCTTTTGCATTTCTAACAAACTTCCATGTGGCTGATGCTGGTCCCCTCCCACACTCTGAATATTGAGGAGGAACTTAGAACCCGGTCATGAGTGGGGACGGACAATGGCAAGTGTCCACCCTCCAGCTGAGCATCATGGAAAGTGTCTGATAACTTAACCACTGCCCACTCGCCGCCGGTCATGAGTGGGGACGGACAATGGCAAGTGTCCACCCTCCAGCTGAGCATCATGGAAAGTGTCTGATAACTTAACCACTGCCCACTCGCCATTTGGAGCCTCTCCTCTTTTAGCACAACAGCTCCCTGACATTTTGATGCTGATAACTGGCCTAAACCCACCCACAAATAGAAGGCATAGCCTGTGGAAACATGCATTTATCTTGAAACTGGATGGACATTGGTCAGATAGCTAAAGAAACAGCAGTAACTAGGTGACATCATCTGCTGAAGTGAAAGAACAAAAACAGGACCAGAAACCTTAATCAACAGCCTTTCTGGTAGCCAGGCCGCCCCTGCATATGCCCCAACAGTGATTCTCAAAGTAGTTCTTTTGGAAAAATCATCCCAAGCAATCTTTCTACTGAAATTATTTTCTTGGGGGGGGCCTATCAACATGAAGTGATTCCTCTTCACTTTCTCTCAGATAAAACAAACTCAGATTCACACTACCATTTATTTTCAAAGGAAACAAGTAAGCAAAATATTTGAATGCATGAAAACCCTAGAGGTGCTCTAATTTCTTTTAGAATTATTTACTTCTGTCAAAAAAGACTCATCTATCTCATTTATGAAAAGCATTTCCAATAAAATTTAGTTTTCCATTAAATAAAGAATTATTTACTTCAAATACAACACAAGAATTATAGTGGAAATGTCTATCTCATGAGTATCTCATGAGTATCTATTTTTATTAGAATATTTCTTTTTCTAAAAGCAGTCGCCCTTTTTAAGGCAGTCAAGACAGGGTGAGCTGAACCTAATTGCTTTTAATTGTGGTCTGAGATAGTAACATCCTATAATGACCTCAGGATAGATTGTTGAAGGTGTTCTGTGCATGATGATGTTTATTCAGCAGTGAGCTATCACATGTATTTCCATGTTGTTGTTGTTTTTTCTCTCTAACAGTTGAATAGACTATCAGAAGCCTCATTTCCTGGCTAGACAATAAGCATCCCACCCTAAGCTTGGATGAACACTCAGCACATCTTTTCAATTGCTGAGTGAGTGATGGCTGTACTATGACAGCTGACGCCTTCACTAAACCATTATTCTTGGAAACAAGGCAATCTATAAACTGAGAGAGGCAGATTTTGCTAGCTGGGCGTTTATATCTATATTTGCCACCTGGGGAACATGTTAACTGTATTTCAGAATGAACTGTATAAGTAGAGATATAATCTTAATTTTACAATGGAGTAGCACATGCTTTTGTTTTTTTTTCTGTTTTTTCAGTTTTATTTTCTGGGTATCTTAATATAAAATGACTCTTGAATGGGTCTTTCAGATTTATCTTCTTAAATGCTACTCATCCCCTGGGCTAAAAAGTTGTTGCGATTGCTTCAGAAATGAAAGCCCTGATTTCTATTTCACAAGTATTTTCAAAGGCACTGCAGCACAGCGGGACCTGTGTCCACTTGTCTTCCTTCCTTGATAAGTAGGAAAGCATCCCGGAGGAGAGACAGGCACAGGCTGTCACTGAGAAGGCAGTCCTTGTTCCCTGTGAGAGCCATTCATCCCTTCACTATCACGCCTTACTTTACCCAGACAAAAATAGATCTTCACTTGAGCTGGAAAAGCAGTCAGATGAAGAAGTACAGAACTACAAGTCTAAATACTTCAGTTCTTTCTGTGAAAATGACTCCCTGTTGCTTGGTGACCTTGGTTAGGTCAGTTCACATAAAGCTACAAAGAATTGATTTATCTTTCTTGCCAATCAAGTGAATAAACACTTTTTAAAATATTGTTGGACACAGACCAAGAAAATGTAGCAAATTAACTTAAAGTTGATGTGATATCAGACTAGAACACCACCGATGACATTTGGATAGGAAACAAAATATTGAAAAAAAGTACATTTTCCTTAAAAAATAAATAAATACATGGCAGATTTTTGAATAAATAACAACGTTTAATTCATAATGACTTTATTATATAAATTAACTTTTTATATGCTGTAGTTTTTCAAATAAAATGGACGGCTTAACAATGACCCTTTCTTCATTATTCTCCAGCGGTTTTATAAGGATTGCTATCTTCCCAACTAGATTTTAAACTCTTCAAAGGCAGCAATAATGTCTTTTTTATTCATAATTTAGGGTGAAATCACAAGATCTCTGTGTGATCCATGAGTTCAATATGGGCAAAGAGACAGGAACAAATTCCAGCACGGCCTCTAAAAAAGACCTCCATATGTAATAAGGAAGTAAAATGAGCTCTTGTACCATCAACTTCTAGTCACTCTATTTCTTATGATGGCACAACTGAATTCAACTAGAAGTTAAATGGGCATTAGGAGGGCAGACAGAGGATATTTTGTACCTTTGTCCCATATTATTGGTACTGGCCCTGGGGCTATGGCAACAACTTTTTGACATGCTGTCATAGGTCTGAGATCTGATGGGGATAATTTTTACCTTCCCTTGAGTTTAAATTTTTTATCCTTTGTTTTAATAAAATTGAAATTATCTATGTACAGTGATTCTTGGTATAGCCATTTATTTTGTCACTATAATACCACTAGTAATTACCATTTACTGAGCATGTATTAAATGGTGAGTACTCTAAATGGATTAGCTAATTAAATCTACTTTAAAATCCTCAGAAATAGCTCTTATTGGTCCCAATATAGAGATAGGGAAGTTGAAGCCTTGAGATCTTATTTAATCTCATATATCTGGAAAATGCAGGAGAAGGTCTTTGAAACTAGGTCTGTCTACATCGCCTATGTTCCTAATGTGGGAGTCTTAAACGTCTACAACTTATTCTCATCTTGGAAAATAGGCATCTATATGTTTGCCAAGTTGTATGGATACTGAATAAATGATGTGCAGTGGGATAGGGAAATTGATGGAGCAATCATTTGTTCCAGGACCAGCTAAAATACTGTCATTTGTTCCAGGACCAGCTAAAATAGATTGCTAAATGATGCCTGAGATACAGTTGAATGCTGGGACACAGTTGCTACCTTCAATCAACAGAAACACAAACTCAGCCTTCCAGGATGATGAACCCTGCATGATTTGTGAGACAACAAGAGATAGATTCTTAAAACTAAATCTTTTGTTCATTCCCTCATGATTCCATACATAATAGAAATGAAGGCAATTTCTCTCACCCATGCCAGTTCTGGCATGTCTCTCTCTCCTCTTTTCCTTCTCTAATAAACTCTGTTTGAAAACTTTAAAAAAATGAAATGAAAAGAAATGTGAATGCAGGCAGCAAAAAAGAGTGAAAAGTCACAACTTGGGAGAAAAGATTTGCAATATACGTTACTCACAAAAAGAACTCAAGCAAGTTCATTTAAAAAAAGACAAGGAACTCAACAGAAAAATGAACAAAAGACTTGAATACGTTATTCATCAAAGGAAAGATACAAATGGCCAGCAGAAATTAAAATCACAGTGAGCTACCACCATGTTATATAAATCAGAAAGGTAAAACATTATTACCATAGTGAGAATATAAATTCTATAATAGATATCTATATATATAGATATAATAACAGTGAGAATATAACACTTTTATAAGGCTGGTGGGAGGGTAAACATAAATTTGGTAAGTAACTTAGCATTATTTAGAAAGCGATTTGGCATTATCTAGAAAAGTTGTTTTACTCTCAGTATATCGCAATGTAACAATTTTGTCTGTGTGTACAAGGAGACAAATGGTTCATAACAATACTATGTGTAATAAACATAAAAAGGATAAAATAGAAGTAACCCAAAGGCAACCCAAATATCAGTCAACATAACAACAGTAAATGAGTAAATAGATTGTGGTATATCTATATGATGAATGTTACATGGAAGTAAAAATGAGGTATAGCTACATGTAACAATCTGGAACTAAAGACTGAACAAAAAACTGTTGCAGAAAAACACATAAAGTAAGATTCCATAAAATTTACCATCTTAACTTTTTTTTTTTTTTTTTGAGTCTGGGTCTTGCTCTGTTGCCCATACTGGAGTGCAGTGGCGTGGCCACAGCTCACTGCAGCCTCAACCTCCTCAGCCTTCAGAGTAGCTGGGACTACAGGTGCATGCCACCATGCCTGCCTTATTTTTTTTATTTTTTGTAGAGTGAGGTCTCTCTATGCTGCCTAGGCTGTTCTCAAATTCCTGGGCTCAAATGATCCTCCCACCTTTGCCTCCCAAAGTGCTGGGATTATAGGCATGAGCCACCACATTGAGCATGTCTTAACCATTTTTAAGTGTATAGTTCAATGGCATTGAATACATTCACACTGTTGGGCAACCATCACAGTAATATTTGACTGAAAGAACATATAGTTATGTTTGGTGATAATTGTATCATATTTGTATTTATGGTGAATTTTAGCCAGTTCACAATCGTAAGAAAAAAAATTTCTAATTTTGGTAAATTTTTTGTAGTGAGAAACTTGTTTTTTATTGCTGAAAAAAAGTATGTTGTGTTAGTCTGGGGAAAATTAATATAATATTGGAAGAAATTTAAGTTGTTTGATCTCCTCAAGTCATTAAAAAGCAGCAACGAGCCGGGCTCGGTGGCTCAGCCTGTAATCCCACGCCTTTGGGAGGCTGAGGTGAGTGGATTGCCTGAGCCCGCGGGTTCGAGACCCGCCTAGGCAGCGAGACCTCATCTCTACAATAAATCAAAAAATCAGCCAGGCGTGGTAGCGCATGCCTGTAATTCCGGCTACTTGGAAGGCTGAGGCGGAAGGATCGCCGGAGCCCAGCAGGTCGAGGCAGCGGTGGCTGGGAGCGGCCACTGCACTCCAGTCTGGGTGACAGAGTGAGACTCCAACTCAAAAAAAAAAAAAAAGCAGCAACATATTTTTAATGGCATCTGAAGGTTCAATGTCACTTAGAGTTTAAGGATTTATTTTTACAACCTATTGGGTCCATTGTAAACTTATTTTAAGTTGAATAGATGTTTTGCTACATTAATTAGATTTTATCTCTCTTTCTAATTATTTTACAGCCCAAAGGTTAAAAAAAAAAGTATGACACATTTGCATCTGAACATTTTCCAAATATTACATAATTAGAAATGGCAAATAATTGTTCTAGAAATGGCAGATAATTGTTTTATGATACCAACTGTTCACATGTTTTGTGAGGAGCAAGGTTGAAATAGCAAGTATGAAACCCACAACGGAGTTATTTCCAATCTTCCATCACCTCACACGTTTGAACATTACTGATCTCACCTTTTTCTCCAGTGCTGAGATTTCAGACCCAAGCTTAGCAATTTCTTGCTGCAGTTGTTCATTTGTTCCCTGTGCCTGTTGCAGCATGACTCAAACATTGTTTAAGTGCATTTGTAACCCCAGAAACTGAGGGCAGAAAAAAAAAAGAAGGGGAGCTGTATTAGGCAACAATCCTGTTTTATAATAAAAGAAGCCATTGAGTGCCCAAAGCTGATTATGTAACAAACTCCATTAAGGTCTGCAAAATTCCTTCAGAGGATGAAACATTATGGGAATTTTCAAGTCAGTTCTAATTTCTTTTCTGTCTTCAGGAATTCTTTGTTAAAAGCAATATATTAAGTCATTAAAAAAAAAAGACCTGGCAAGACTTCAAAAAAGTAGTTTAATCTGCTACATTTTATGACATTTTATAGCCAATTCATTTTAAACAAGTTCATTCATTTAATAATGACAACAGATTATCTAGTACAATTCTCTCTGTTATACAATAGAATTTTCCTCAAAAAGTAAGATTTGTTTAGATTTTTTAAAATCTCAATTTTTTTATAGGATAGTTTCATAAATATTCACAATGTGTAATTTTGTGTTCCACCTTTGTTATAAAATCTTAGCCAACAATGCACCAATGAATAATAATGGTAACAGCCTTTGCAGCTTCTGCTTCTTTAAGAATTTAATTAAAAGTAAGCTTGTGACACCAAGAAAGCAGCATATTGATGGTTTGTGACTAACAACATGGAAAAGTAATTTAAATTTTTAAATAATTGTTTCATCATCCAAATACTTGAGTATTCTCCAAATACTGAGAGACAGCAGGGCCCAGTGCAATTCCTTTGACAGTGCATCCAGATTTCAGTTTTCTTAGTTATAAATTGAAATAACACCACATCAACTAACGTTATTACAGAATAAAATGGAACTGTAAGTGTACTGTCTAAATCTAATTATCATTTGTTGGGGATGTTCATTTAAGCCTTTTTTTGAAATTCATATTTAGGGTAACACAAACAGATTGTATTTGATAAAACTGTACTTGGTGCTGATTTATCAAATTTCTGTAAGCCTAAAATATTTTCCTTTAAAAAAAAAATGGGCCGGGCACAGTGGCTCAAACCTGTAATCCCAGCATTTTGGGAGGTTGAGGCAAGAGGATTGCCTGAGCTCAGGAGTTCAAGACCAGCCTGGGCAACTTGGCGAGACCTTGTCTCTACAATAAACCAAAAACTAAGCTGGGTATGGTAGTGTGTGCCTGTGGTTCCAGCTACTTGGAAGGCTGAGGTGGAAGGATGGCCTGAGCCCAGCAGGTCGAAGTTGTGGTGGCCATGAGCATGCCACTGCACTCCAGTCTGGGTAACAGAGTGAGACTCCAACTCAAAAAAAAAAGAAAAGAAAGAAAAAACAAAAACAAAAAAATATGTGTGTGCATCTGTGTGTGTTTGTGTATGCCTATATAATGTACATACACACACCCACATTAGAGTAACTGTGTGTATGTGTGTGTGTGTCCCCACACGCCCTGCTTGCAGAGGTATGTTCTTGGTCAACAAGTTCCAGCCGACACCACTCTGCTGTTCGTGTAGTTTTGCGTTGAATGGGTTCTAAAACATGCATTGTTTACTCTGCTGTGGCTATCGTTTCTGCTATTTACTTTTGTATTATGGTGAGCAGTTTTGACCCATAATGTATGACAAAAAGTTGAAAAGTATGCACATGATACTCAAAAAAGGTGGTCAGGAGGGTAAGCAGACCAGAAGGAAAGGACCCAGAAACCAGAGAGTAGGAGCTCATGAAGCACTGAGTGCTTTTTGAAGGTCCTTTTATCTTTCTAACTATCCTAAAATAAGCTGGAGGACTGAGCAACAAAAAAGCGATTGTTGACATTGATGGTCTAAAGAGCATATTCTTCCAATAAACCCACATAGAAACAACCCTGAAATTTCTGGGAGTATGGCCCCTGCATTGAACCAGGTGTCCTGTACCCAAAAATTTTCTGGAGACATGTCTCTTTTGGAAAGTAATTTTTTAAATACAGTTTTTAGATGGGACAAAAGGTATTTAAGAAACCCTAAATCACAGGAGGCACGTTACAGTGTGAAGAAAGGAACCACATCTGGAGAAAGAGTAAAAAAAAACCAGAAAGGTTAAAAGTATGACAGGAAAAAGAAAATAAATATTATGCTAATCTAAGTTTACATCTCATGCCTAACCTGGCACACTAAATACAAAATGGAAGTCACTCTTTCTAGAAAGCTGAGAGGCATAAAATAGCAGAAGAACTCAGGTAGATCAGTTTATCATAATTTATCTTACTCCACCAATGGTGTCTGGCACATGAATGAATCCACAAATGGTTCATACCACCCAAGAAAAATTAGCCAGTCTTGTTTTTCAGATGGTGGGGAAAATGCTACAAAAATTACTCCAGCAGAAAGATTCTACACCAAGTATATACCTTATTGTTTTGATATTTTAAAATGAGGATATTCTAAGATATCCTAGCTAAATGATATATTTACTCAGAAGACAAAAGCTTCTTTCGTAGCTACTTACTCAGGGAGAAAGTTATGAGAGTCTTAGAGGGTCTTTACTTAGTCTTTTTTCCCAAATCCTTAACAGTGAAATGTCTTTTTTCTAGGCCCACTTACATGAAATGACTCCGTGGCAATCAATCAAATTGATTCTTGGAAAATATACTTTGCTTCCAAACGCTGGATTTGTTTCAAAAAAAATTAAATTTTATATTTTCTAAAAATATTTTTACCTTCTCATTTCTACATCTCACAAATTGGGAGAGAAAATATGTGAACTCTTGCCCTTTCCTCTTCCCTACCCCCATCTTTTCTACAGACACATATATTTAAAGGGAAAAAAAGGTTAAAGAAACAGTGGGAAAAAAAGAAGAAAAAGAAACACAGTGTAAGAAAATCTTTGTAGCAAATAAGCCAAAGAGTGTTTTAACTACATTTTACCTGCTCCTGCTGAGTCATCAGAGGTTTTGAAGTTAGGGTAGTGAGAGAGGAGCAGAGGAAGCCGGAAGGACCCAGAGAAGTGACAAGTTCACTCTCTAAGCAGTAACCGGTCTCACTGACAGAGCTGGAGATAATTCATTCTAAAAGAAGAAAAGCTAACAAATAGAAGACAATCAAATAAGTATAAAATTAGGAATGCTATGAAAAAACAAATAAGGTCTGGAGGGTAGTAGTGGCGGTTGTGTGTACCAGGTGTGGAGACCTACTTTAGACAGAATACTCAAGATGGAATGAGGAGACAGTCATAGAAAAAGTAGAGAAGCAGCCAGGTGCGGTGGCTCATGCCTGTAATCCCAGTACTTTGAGAGGTGGAGGCGAGAGGATTGCCTGAGCCCAGGGGTTCGAGACCAGCCTGGGCAACTTGGTGAGACCTCGCCTCTATAACAAATCAAAAAGTTAGTGGTAGTGGTGGCATATGCCTGTAGTTCCAGGTACTTGGAAGGCCGAGGCAGAAGGGTCACCTGAACCCAGCAGGTAGGGGCTGCAGTAGCCATGAGCATGCCACTGCACTCCAGACTGAATAACATAGTGAGACTCCAACTCAGAAAAAGAAAAAGGAAAAAAGAAGGAAAGAAGGAAGGGAGAAAGGAAGGGAGGGAGGGAGGAAATGAGGTGGGGAAGAGGGGGGAGGGAGGGAGGAAGGAAAGAGAGAGAGAGAGAGAGAGAGAGAGAGAGGAGAGAGAGAGAGAGAGAAAGGAAGGAAGGAAGGAAGGAAGGGAGGGAGGGAGGGAGGGAGGGAGGGAGGGGAGCATTTCTTGGGTGAAAACAACCAGCATCCTTGGACCTGACGTAGAAAGAGGAACAACAAAGGGTTTTGAGCAGAGACCCCACAGTGACCAGTGTCCCTTCTGCAAAGATTGTGCTGATTGACTTCCAAAGAATAGCTAGTGAAGGCCAAGCAAAAGTGGGCGGGGGAGAATCTTGGTAAGAGAAGTGTGCAGCTGGGACCGGGACAGGGCAGAGATCATGGACAGGAGTGATGAGATGTGGCTTGCTGATGGAGTAGGCATGAAGGTGAAAGAAAAAGGAAGAATCAACAATGACTGCAGGTGCCAACCTTGAGCATTTGGGTGGCCAGTGGTGATATGTCATGAGATGAATAAGACCAGAGGCTGAGAAACAGATGAGAAAGGAGGGACAGGGTATTAAAATCAAGAAGTCCATTTCAAAAATTGTCCCACAATTAATCTTATAGCTGATCCTGTTTGAGCCATGAAATATCTGCTTTATAAAATGAGATTACAAAACTAAATACGACAATTATTCCTCTAAACCTGGTACAACAGTGACCACATGAGAATTACAATGAGTTTTACTTAATGCACAGCACATTGTGATGTTCTCAAAGGAAAGTACTAGATATGTGTGGAAGGCTCATTAATTTAGTATCCAGGAATGCATTGTTGAATGCAGTAGTGCTGAAAGTAAGAGTAGAGGGCTAAAAACAGCAGCACGGCTTCTTCCCCTTAAAACTCTTTCTCTAACAGATTAGCAAGTGGCTGTTGCCCCTGTTTAAGAGCCTGTAAGCATCAAAAGCTCCCAATCTGGAAAGGTACTACTGCCTTGCTCAGAATAAAGTCTGTCATATTTTGGGATGAGATTCTTCCCATTTTCCTTGGATTTTCGTGCTGTAGGAGTTGGGGAGATTCCTAGAGATTACACATGGATTTACCTAAAGTTCTTGTTTAGAGGGCAAATCATTGGCTGGTCTTGGTGGCTCATGCCTATAATCCCAGCACTTTGGGAGGCAGAAGCGAGAGGACTGCCTGAGCCCAAGGGCTCGAGACCAGCCTGGGCAATTTGGCAAGACTTCATCTCTACAGTAAATCAAAAAATTAGCTGGGTGTGGTAGCGTGCACTTGTAGTTCCAGCTACTTGGAAGGCTGAGGCAAAAGGATCACCTGAGTCCAGTAGGTGGAGGCTGCGGTGATCATGAACCTGCCACTGCACTCCAGACTGGGCAACAGAGCGAGATTCTAAATTAAAAAAAAATAGAGGACAAATTATTAATTGTACCACTGTCTCAAAGGTATGTAAGACTCCTTACGCAAAGTCACACATGGCTTTTCATCTATATCAACTGTTTCACTGCAGTGATATTTTATTTGTATGGAATAGTGTATGGAGTAACAGATATATTGCCCAAACTTATTTGTCCCCTGTTGCATCCATCGATCAGTCGTCAGAGATTTGAAGTAATGAGATTTATAGCTTGTTCTTGAATATCTCTAGAGAACGATATTTCCCAATCAGATCAATTCAATAAACATTAAGAGAATGTATATCATGTGTCAGAAATTGTGCTAGGGTCCAATGATAAGGAGTTAATATTGCATGGTGTTTTTATAAACTGCCTCAAACACCCACTTCTAATTTTTTTTTTTTTTTTTTTTTGAGTTGAAGTCTCACTCTGCCGCCCAGACTGGAGTGCAGTGGCCGCTCCTGGCCACCGCAGCAAGTTGAGGTGAAATGTGCATAGCATAAAATTAACCATTTTATTTTATTTTATTTGAGTTGGAGTCTCACTCTGTCACCCAGACTGGAGTGCAGTGGCCGCTCCCGACCACCGCAGCCTCGACTTGCTGGGCTCCAGCGATCCTTCCACCTCAGCCTTCCGAGTAACCGGAATTGCAGGCAAGCGCTACCACACCCGGCTGATTTTTTGATTTATTGTAGAGATGAGGTCTCCCTGCCCAGGCGGGTCTCAAACCCGCGGGCTCAGGCAATCCACTCACCTCAGCCTCCCAAAGGCGTGGGATTACAGGCTGAGCCACCGAGCCCAGCTAAAAATTAACCATTTTAAAATGAGTGACTCAGTGGCATCTAGTACAGTCACAATATTGGGCAACCACAATCTCTATCTAGTTCCAATACATTTAATCACCCCAAAAGAAATTCCCCTGTCCCAATAAGTAGCAACTCCCTATTTCTACCTCCCCCAGCTGCTGGCAACCACCAGTCTGCTTTCTGTTTCTATGGATTTACCTACTCTGTGTATTTTATATAGATGAAATCATAAAAACCTTTTGTGTCTGGCTTCTTTCACACAACGTAATGCATTTGAGGTTCATCAACACTGTAGCATGTGTCAATGCTTCATTCCTTTTTACAGCTAAACAAATTCCATTGCATGTTTATACCACACTTGTTTATTCATTGTCCATGGATGAACATTGACTTGTTTCCATCTTTTGTTTATCATGAATTAGTGCTTCTATGGACATTCGTGTATAGGTTTTGAGTATCTGTTTTTCAGTTCTTTTGGGTACATTCCTAGGAGTGGAATTGTTAAGTCATATGATAGCTCCGTGTTTAACTTCTTGAGGAATCACCAACCCTTTTCCACAGTGACTGCACCCTTTAACATTGCCATCAGTAATGTACAAGGGGCCCGATTTTTCTGTGTGGTTTTTTTTTTTTAATTATAGCCATCCTAGTGGGTGTGAAGTTGTATCTCTGTTGTTTTGAATTCACTTCTCCAGTGCCTCATGACATTGAGCATCTTTTCAGGTGTGTATTGACCATATGTCTGTCTATCTTATTTGGAGAATGTCTTTTCAAATATGTTGCCCATGTTTTAATTGGATTATTTGTTGTTTTTTTTGCTGAGTTGTTGAGAATTTTTTTTACATAGCCTGAATATACTAGACTCTCATCATATATATATATATATACATATATATACACATAGTTTGTTTGGTTGTTTGTTTTGAGTCAGAGTCCCACTCCTTCCTCCAGGCTGGAGTGCAATGGCACGCTCACAGCCACCCCAGCATTGACCTGCTAGGCTCTGGCGATCCTTCGCCTCAGCCTTCCAAGTAGCCATAACTACAGGTGTGCACTATCACACCAGCTAACTTTTTATTTATTGTAGAGATGAGGTCTCGCCAAGTTGCCCGGGCTGGTCTCGAATCTGCAGACTCAGGGAATCCACTC
Organism: Cephalopachus bancanus; assembly: GCA_027257055.1. Taxonomy (NCBI): domain Eukaryota; kingdom Metazoa; phylum Chordata; class Mammalia; order Primates; family Tarsiidae; genus Cephalopachus; species Cephalopachus bancanus. Next base: position 5,224,368 of record JAPVLO010000009.1, on the reverse strand, counting down.
ACCTTGGCTTCCCAAAGTGCTGGGATTACAAACTGAGCCACTAAGCCCAACCCCCATATCAGATATATTATTTGCAAATATTTTCTGTCATTATGTAAGTTGTCACATCGCTTTTTTGATAATATCCCTTGATAAATAAAAGCTTTAAATTTTAATAAAGCCCAATTTCTCTGTTTTTTCGTTTGTTGTTTTTGGAGTCATATATAAGAATCCAATGTCAAATCCAAGGTCACAAAGATTTAGACCTATGTTTTCTTCCAAGAGTTTTAGAGTTCTAGCCCTTATATACTAGGTTGTTATTCCACTTTGCACTAATTTTTGTATATGGAATGAGTACAACTTCATTCTTTTGCATGTGACTGTTCAAAGTTGTCCCAGCACAAGATACAGAGATTTGGGTTAAATTTTGTCTCAGTCTTTACATTATATAAGGATTTTTCCAATTATAATTTCCAAAAGTTTAGGGGAAAACAGTTATTACAAATTTTTATATTTGGCATTTATCACAATATATTGCTACTATTACATACTATGTAATAAGCTATATTATTATAATAATAATGATGACTCTCACTTTAGACTAGGATCTCAAACACTAACTACATGTTAGAATCCCCTTTGAGCTTTGCAAAATGCTAATACTTGGGCTAAACTTCCATCCAATTGAATCAGAACCTCCAGATATGAGTCCCGAAAATCAGTAGTTTTTTGTTTGTTTTGAGTTGGAGTGTCACTCTGTCACCTACGCTGGAGTGTAGTGGCACGCTCATGGCCACCACTGCCTCAACCCCCTGGGCTCAGGTGATCCTTCCACCTCAGCCTTCCAAGTAGCTGGAACTACAAGCGCATGCCACCATGCCTGGCTAATTTTTTGGATTTATTGTAGAGACAAGATCTTGCCAAGTTGCCCAGGCTGGTCTCAAACCCCTGGGCTCAGGCAATCCTCTCGCCTCTGCCTCCCAAAATGCTGGGATTATAGGCCTGAGTCACTGAGCCTGGCCTAAATCAGTAGTTTTTAAAAGCTTCCCAAGGAGATTCTAATATATAGTAAGTTCTCACTTAATGTCATAGACAAGCTCTAGGAAAAGTGAAAGGATGTATAATAACACCAGTTTTTTTAGTTTCAGTTTCTGGTAAAGGCTCTCTTCTTGACCTGCAGATGACCGCCTTCTCCCTATGTCCTTACATGACAGAAAGAGAGACAGAGAGTATGAAAGAGAGAGAAAAAACATTCTGGTGTCTCTTCTTATAAAGACACTAATCCTACTGGATCAGACCCCACCTCTCTAAACTCATTTAACCTTACTTACTTCCCTGGAGGCCCCATCTCCAAATATTAATACAACTACATTAGGAGTTAAGTTTTCAACATTCTTGGGGGATTCTTGGGGGACACAATTTTGAAACCTATGAATCCCTTTTCCTAGATCATGTGATCTGTATATTCATGAAAAAATTTTAGTGGTTGTACATTACTAGTTTAGACTGTGAGCTCCTCGATGGCAGGAACTGTGCTTTTTATTGTTGTATTTTTGGTATGAGCCTTATCTGCACGTCCCCATCTTCACTTCAACAAGTGAGAGTCTGGCAGGGCATGATGGCTCAGCATGTAATCCCAGCATTTGGGGAGGTCGAGGCGAGGGGATTGCCTAACCCCAGGGGTTCGAGACCAGCCTGGGCAACTTGGTAAGACCTTGTCTCTACAATAAATCAAAAAATAAGTTGTGCTTGGTAGTGCATGCCTGTAGTTCCAGCTACTTGAAAAGCTGAGGTGGAAGGATCGCCTAGGCTCAGCAGGTAGAGGCTGCAGTGGCCACGAGCATGCCACTGTACTCCAACCTGGGCAACAGAGTGAGACTCCAACTCAAAAAAAAAAAGTGAAAGTTTGAATCTTGGCTTAAGTACAGACATATAAACTAATGGAATACAACTGAGAGTTCAGAATAAGCCTATGCCTCTATAACCAATAGATTTTTTTAAAGGGTACCAAGATAACTCAGTGGAGAAAAAAATATTCTCTTCAACAAATGACCCTGGGACAATTGAATATTCACATGTAAAAGAATGAAGTTTTACCATTAAAGCATGCTGTATCTCTTAAATAAGATTTAGGCTTGAAGATTTGGCTATCCCTATTGCAACCAACTATGGCAACAGTAGGAATAAACCACAATGTAAATGAGATGATGTGTACTACAAGAATTAATAGCATCTAAAATATCTTCCAATCAGTCAAAAGGAAGACTATTTTTCAGAAGTTGAAAAGTTGTTTGCTTAGGACTTCTAAGAGTAATTTGGAGACTCAAGTGGGATTCTATTGATTCTTATACAGTGGATAATATCATATGAGTAGAAATCATTTCCTTACAACAAGAAACAGTGACAATTGAAAAAAGTGGAGTGACAAAATTTTACTTGCTTCAGCAAACAAACAAATAGTGAAACAACAGAGCAAAGATTTCTATAGATAGCTCAGAAAGCAAATTATAGGGGAGTTTTATCAAGCTCTTAAAATCTTCAGTTTCTATAGATTCCTAAGATTGCTGAATAATTACTTGGGACTCATCATTTGTGTGTGTGTGTGTGTGTGTGTGTGTGTGTGTGTGTGTGTGACTTTTTTTTGGAGTTGGAGTCTCACTCTGTTATCCAGGTTGGAGGGCAGTGTCATGCTCATGGCCACCACGCCTCGACCTGCTGGGCTCAGGTGATTCCTCTACCTCAGTCTTCCAAATAGCAGGAACTACAGGCATGCACCACCACACTTGGCTAATTTTTCTTGATTTATTGTAGAGATGAGGTCTCGCCAAGTTGCCCAGGCTGATCTCAAACCTGTGGGCTCAGGCAGTCTTCTCACCTCGGCCTCCCAAAGTGCTGGGATTATAGGCATGAGCCACTACACCCAGCCAGGACTCATCTTTTAAATAGAAATTCTTTCTGTACCACAAATGATTTTTCCATCAATATTTTTTTCAGAGCTCCTAATGAGTAACTATGTTTTGTTTGTTCCTGTTTATGACCTGCATTATGTAATATGAATAAAGAAAACAACAATAACAATACTCGTGGGCATGAAGAAGATCCAAAGACCATCTGGTTATTATTACCTTACAGCTTCTCTTAGGTGTTTGGTGGATTCCCACAGGCAATATACTGTGAAAGCAAAAGTTATTTTAGTCTTTTATAGTAGCTTTTCCCCTCAATCCTGGTTTGGACATTCAAATCAATGTGCGCATTTCAAGGGATATAAAACATGGAGTGGAAAATACAGAGTAGGGGAGACTCTTTCAAGTATCAAAGTATCACCATACTGCATTCTGGAAGTGTTTAATTTAAAGTTCCAAATAAGCTGGGCTTGGTGGCTCAGCCTGTAATCCCACGCCTTTGGGAGGCTGAGGTGAGTGGATTGACTGAGCCCGTGGGTTCGAGACCCACCTGGGCAACTTGGCGAGACCTCATCTCTACAATAAATCAAAAAATTAGCCGGGCGTGGTAGCATGCACCTGTAGTTCCAGCTACTTGGAAGGCTGAGGCGGAAGGATCGCCGGAGCCCAGCAGGTCAAGGCTGCGGCGGCCGGGAGCGGCCACTGCACTCCAGTCTGGGCGACAGAGTGAGACTCCAACTCAAAAATAAATAAATAAATAAATAAATAAATAAATAAAAAGTTCCAAATAGGTTTTCTTGCTAGGCAAAACTTCAGTGATGTACTTGTGTTAGTTTCAGGTAAGCCCTTTGTTAAAAGACTATAAAGTTTCTAGTGTATGATATGTATTGATTGTTTCTCTCTTTATAGGTATACACATAAACATTTTATTTTAGATTATTTTTAGTAGCTACATAACCACTCCATGGCTCCTTTTCCTTGCCTGTGCACACGTTTGATATCTGTAAGATGGGGATAATATTTGTATCTGCCTTTTTGAGTACTTGAGGTTACTGTGGGGATTAAATGAGTTACTACATGCAAAGCTAGGCACAAAGATCAGCCACATTTCCAAGAAAAAAGTAAAAATGTATACATTATTTCCTAAACGCTAACCTTTTTGTACAAAAGTTACTGTTTTTTAAAGCCTTAGCTGCTATGGTTTTTAATCTTAGCATGGGCAGTATATTTACCTGGACAGGGGAAGCTCACAGATTTAGAGGCTTCTGATTCTTTCCTGCACAGGCTACTGGTTTACATTCGAACTTATTAAGACAATGACTCAGAATCACTGCCCTCCAACTTTCCTGGATGCTTCCATGAAAAGACTTCTCTGTGCCCAGCTCATAGGGAACAGATGTTAAAGCGAAAAACTATCAACATAACAATTTCCTCTAATTAGTACCTTTATGAGTAAATTGAACAAGAAGAGTGAACAAGCCAGGAAACTAAATTATCCTTTCATCTCTGGGCGACCCTTCCAGCTCAGCAAGATGAGTCAGAGAGAGCAGAGAGAGTAACTTTGTGTCTCTGCTGTGAATAAATGGAGCCCTTAGTCTTCAAGTTTTTTAAAGCTATAAATCTGACCACTTTTAAGAGCACTTTAAGCATTCTACGTTGTTTAAAAGCTGATGTTTTGATACCATCTTTCTTTCTTCCTTTCCCCTTACCACAAAGGGAGATAATTATACTTTTTATACTATGGCTGACTCAGCAATTCTGTGATCTTTTTATGAGTGCCTGCTAGGGGAAGCTTTAAAATATTTCCAAATTAAGAGATAACAAGGTAAACTTTAGGGCAAAAAAGAAAGGTGGAAGGAGAAGAGAAAACCTTGTTTTACCACAAGAAGTTCTCAGTCGAAATGATACCAAATGATGATTTTTGTTGTTCTAACATGAAATCCAGCATTTATTGGTGAATACTAATTTTTTCGATTTACCATTCAGTATCCCCTGATAGGATTAATTTTAAGATCATGAGAACAAGCTCCAGCATCTTAACTATTTCATTTGTATGCTGTAATTTCAATATGATTCAGTTCCATGTTTGAAGCCTAGAGGCCCCAAACAAATGTATCATATCACAGGACTGCAGCATCATTTTTTCTGTCATTAGGATAAATTTATTCTGGAAATAGATTTATTCTATCCAACTTGAAATATACAGCCATTAGCACAAACTTTTAGGACTGAAAGAAAACGTAAGGAGTCCTCCAGTCTAAGGCAGACCACTTTTATTTTTATTTATTTTGATTTTTTTATTTCAACAACTATTTTAGTGCAAGGCTAGATTTGTGAGTCGCTAACACTGGTTTAAAGAAAATATTAAATACATAATACACAGATATTTCAAAATCATGAAGATGGTACTCAAATGACCAAAGTCCAAGATAACTAGCTGCCAGACCACTTTAAGAATCCATTAGATAGAGAAAGTGGTTTCAAACCTAGCCTTAGGATTTTCTTTCTTTTTTTTTTTTTTTTAATTGGATTCTCACTCTGTCGCCCAGTGTATGGAGTGCAGTGGCACGCTGCTCACGGCTACTGCAGCTTCGACCTACTGGACTCAGGTGATTCTTCCACCTCAGCCTTCCAAGTAGCTGGAACTACAGGCATGAGCTACCACGCCTGGCTAAATTTTTTTTTTGGGGGGGTGGAGGTTTATTGTAGAAATGAGGTCTCACCAAGTTGCCCAGGCTGGTCTCGAACCCCTGGGCTCAGGCAATCCTGTCGCCTCAACCTCCCAACATGCTGGGATTACAGGCTTGAGCCATCACACCTGATCAGGATTTTCTAAGAAAGAAAATGTTATAATATCTCCCAATAACTTCTTCTGCAGCTTTGACTATACAGAGTGTGTCCATACAATAATGAGGCATGTTCCCATAAATCACTCTTGAAAACTAACATCTCACTTTTTACAAAATGTTATATACTTTGTTAAAATTAAATTTTTAATGGGTTCACTATCTTTTTTAACCTCTTTTTTATCTTCTTTCCTTTAGTGCATTTTAATAAACAATGTAGTATTTACCCCAAAAAATTATTTCAGGCTGAGCGTGGTGGCTCAAGCCTGTAATCCCAGCACTTTGGTAGGCCCAGGTGAGAGGATTGCCTGAGCTCAGGGATCCAAGACCAGCCTGGGCAACTTGGTGAGACCTCGTCTTAATAAATAAATTTTAAAAATTTTTTTGAGTTAAGAAATTTATTGTCAAACTGTCTTTTTGTTAATTCTTAATTATCATAGACAACATTGCTGTTTACTACGTCCTGTGAAAGGTCCATATTCACTCTGATATAGCAACAAAACAAAACAAAAAACAATGACACACACAACTGTTTGATTCAAGATCATGGACAGCCGGAATATTTTTGCCACACAAACATCAACTGAATCAATCCCTTTTGGAATTAAGTAGAAATGCAGGTTTATGAAAGTCTATCTGTTTTATAACTTATTGGATAAACATTCCCTTTTCAAAAGGACCCATAAATTTTTTATTTCACAAAAAATGTTTGTCTTCCTGAGTTTCCTCCATATACTCCTCAAGAAAAATGGGTTTAAAAAAAATAGATATTTATTAATACCCACCATCTACCAGGCACTTTGTTCAAAGAACGGGATACAAAAATGAATAAAACCAGGTTCATGTCTGGTGAGAGCTGCCTCTTTCTGGAGCCACCAACACATAACGTATCATTTCTGTACAAGTGGCCAGTGCCATGAGAAAGGTCTCACCAAAGAAATGAAATGAAAAGTCAGAGAAGACTTCCTGGAAGAGTCGCTATAATTTTTTAGTTATATGATTATATAAGGACATTTTTAATTGAGTTTTTAAAAAACTATTCTGTATAAAAGAAATTTTTTACAAATATGTTTATGGTGGAGAACCTAGGAGGACAAATTGGAGGACAGAAGAGGAAAGAGGCAAAACATTTTTCACTGTGTCACTGAAAAAGGGAAAAGTTTTCTTCTTTAAGCTGCTTAAGCAGATCTGGTGAACATTCACAGGTCTGCTTCCAACTCTACTTACTGTTTGTTCTCAAATCAGATATATGATCACTTGGACAGCTTTCAACAGGCAAACATACCTAAGTAACACCTATAGAAAATGCAGGTCTGGAGAACATCCCTAGATCTATTTTTAATACAAAAAACCCAGATGATTATTTTACAATGAATTACCCCTGTTTGAACTAGTTTGGGGTAACACCTTCTAAAGCAATGGCTCAAGTTTTAATGCATTTTAGAATAGGTGGGGTCTCTGAGTTCTGTGTTTGGAGCTATTTTCCCAGAAGACTTCTACACCTACTATAAGAAACCCTGGTCAAGACAGGATGTGATTACCCTTAGTTTGGGCTCCTAAGGTGCTATCTACATGTATGAGGAACTAGAGTCTCTTTTTTTTTGAGTCAGAGTCTCACTCTATTGCCCAGGCTGGAGTGCAATGGCACGCTGCTCACAGCCACCACAGCCTCACCCTGCTGGACTCAGGCAATCCTTCCACCTCAGCCTTCCAAGTAGCTGGAACTATAGGCACGTGCCACCATGCTCGGCTAATTTTTTGATTTATTGTAGAGCCAAGGTCTCACCAAGTTGCCCAGGCTGGTCTTGAACCCCTGGACTCAGGCAATCCTCTTGCCTCGGCATCCCAAAGTGCTGGAATTACAGGTTGAAGCCACCACGCTGGAGTTTCTAAATAAATAATAATACTAAGACAGCACTGCCATATTTGTTGCAAGTCTTAAAACACAGAAGACATGGTCGGTGGCCACCCTTACTCTCTGGCCTTGCAATGTACTTTGCACCTCTGGTCTGAGGACCAATCTCACCATGCACAGAGCAAAATGGAAATGGAAATGCCAAGGAATGAGCAACCTTCAGACACAGACCTCAACATTGACTTGTCTATAAGTGTCCCAGCTCCCTTGCCACTCAGGCAGGACAATTCGAGGCATGTACTTGCACTGTTTTCTAGAGTTTCCCCACAGACTTACTATACCAGCTGCCTTCATAATGCACATTTTATCGACTGCCTTCCTTTCCCTGTAACATTTCTGGACTCTCCTAATGGTGCTGGCCACACACCTCCAGATACACTTCTTATGCTCAAATCCTTATCTGGGGGTCTACTTCTGAAGGGGCCCAAATCAAGAGAATATAAACCAATAACTATGACAGTATCTTCAAATTTAAATCGTATTTTTTTTTTTTTGAGTTGGAGTCTCACTCTGTCGCCCAGACCGGAGTGCAGTGGCTGCTCCCGGCCACTGCAACCTCGACCTGCTGGGCTCTGGTGCTCCTTCCGCCTCAGCCTTCCAAGTAGCCGGAATTACAGGCATGCGCTACCACGCCCGGCTGATTTTTTGATTTATTGTAGAGATGAGGTCTCGCTGCCCAGGCGGGTCTCTAACCCGCGGGCTCAGGCAATCCACTCACCTCGGCCTCCCAAAGGCGCGGGATTACAGGCTGAGCCACCGAGCCCGGCTTTTAAATCGTATTTTTTAAATACCATTCCTCAAAAAAATTCAGTGAAAATAAATATAACACAAAAGCCAATTTAACAACTATGTTTTATAAGATACATTGGAAAACAGGCTTTTGTTCAAATGCATGATTTTTATTCTAGAAGCAGACCATAGTTTGCACTTGCTTGGAGGAACATCACAGTTAGGAATGTCAGTCAGCAAGGAAGGACAAGTCAGACATCATTCTAAAGATAAGACCAGAGAATGGTACAGATGGACTCAGGGAGGTATCAGGTAGAAATCCGAAGACAGGTGCTGGATTTTTATAAGTATGTAAATATAAGTGTGCATGCTGAAAAATCCTGGGGGCCTGCAAACCTGTTGCTTCTCCCAATAACTCTGAACAGAGTCGTGTAATGAAGAAATCATGGTACAATGAAATGTTAAACCTGGTTCATACCACCTTGTGAAAGCCAGTCGTTAATTTCAGGAGTTTTGCAAGCCAGATGACCTCACATCATAGACTGAAAATGACCATGGCGGGAGTATTTACACCACAGAAATGAGCAAGCACTATAAACCAGAGCTTCCTTTTTTCCCTGAGAGTCAATTGTTAAACATTTACCAGCACACCACTGAATCATGAACTTGTCATTATTCACCTATTATAGTTGCTATTAATTAGTCAACCTCACTGAAACAAAGAAACTAAGGGCTGGGAGAAGGGCAATTCTCACTCTCCTAGTACCTTGTAAGATTGTGCTGTATGCAGAGTCCAAGAGGTAAAGGAAAATAAAACTTAGAAGAATGGTATTTCGGGCTTTGCAGATGCGTAGGGGTTTGCACACACAATTTTAAGGAACTAGGTTTCCAGATCTTCAACTTCCCTATGTGCTCTTTCTAAAAACTGAGTCACCTGAGAATAAGGCTATCTCTCCACAGTCTCGCTTCCACTTGACAAAAGGAAGGCACACCTTCACACACATCAAATCTTACTGTGGGGCATTTTCCTGGTGTAAAAGTCTCCAGGACCCCAAAGGCATACAGGGAAAGATGGGTTTGGGCGAAGACTTCTTTCATGATTAATCAAGGCATCTTAAATGCACAGGACCTCCTATCTACTCCTATTTTTATGCCTGTATCCATTAAGGGGAAGCTTGGCATTTTATTTTTAAAAGATTTTGTAATTTTTCTGAATTCAGAACAACTGAGGAAATACAGATCAGTGACAATGATTCTTTTCATTGTAACTGGAATGCTTTACAGGATTACCAAAAATGGGAAGATATTTTGGAAAATGCCACAACTATAAATTTTACTTGCCTTTCTTGTTTAGTGAGCTCTATTTCATAAGGTAGTTAAAATGTGCCTAATCAAATCATATCATGAAATATTTATCAAATTACAGTCAATCTTCATCTTATTTTATTTTATAAACTGTTCAATATTTTCTACTTCCTGGTAACAAAAATAAATAAATGTATTTAAACTTGTGATTAAAACACAGGTAGGTATCAACTTTTAAATGACTGAAAAGAGCTGGGTATAGTGGCTTACACCTATAATCCCAGCACTTTGAGAGGCCAAGGTGGGAGGATGACTTGAAGTCAGGAGTTTTATTTATTTGTTTGTTTATTTATTTATTTATTTTTTGAGTTGGAGTCTCACTCTGTCGCCCAGACTGGAGTGCAGTGGCTGCTCCCAGCCACCGCAGCCTCAACCTCCTGGGCTCCGGTGATCCTTCCTCCTCAGCCTTCCAAGTAGCCAGAACTACAGGCGCGTGCTACCACCCCTAGCTAGTTTTTTGATTTATTGTAGAGATGAGGTCTCGCCAAGTTGTCCAGGCGGGTCTCAAACTCGCGGGCTCAGGCAATTCACTCACCTTAGCCTCCCAAGGCGCAGGATTACAGGCTGAGCCACCGAGCCCAGCCAAGGCCAGGAGTTTTAGAGCAGCATGGACAACATAGCAAGACTCCGTGTGTGTGTGTGTGTGTGTGTGTGTGTGTGTGTGTGTGTGTGTGTGTGTGTGTGTGTGTGTGTGTTTTGAGTCGGAGTCTCACTCTGTAGCCCAGGCTCAAGTGCAGTGGCATGCTCACGGCCACCGCAACCTCGACCAGCTGGGTTCAGACAATCCTTCTGCCTCAGTCTTCCAAGCAGCTGAAACTATAGTCATGTACTACTACGCCTGGCTTATTTTTTGATTTACTGTAGAGATGAGGTCTCATCAAGCTGCCCAAGCTGGTCTCGAACTCCTGAGCTCAGGCAATCCTTTTGCCTCAGCCTCGCAAAGTACTGAGATTACAGGCTTGAGCCACTGCATCCGGCCTATTTTTTTTTAATGGCTGTAAAGTTGTGAGGTTTTTAAACATTTGCTTTAGTGGGCACATAGGCTAAGATGTTTGGCACTGAGTTCAGGCTATCCTCATAACTCTTACCTGGAGAGTCTGGCCTGTCCAGAGGCAGACTGGACAGAGGCAAACAAACACACTTTAAAAAGTACTCAAATGTAAAGAAGAGAAAAAAATCACTTTGGAGAATATAGTCATTCACTGTAAACGTTTCATTACAGTTGTTATTTAGCAGCCCTAAGTGATGTGTGAAAAAAAAGTTTAAGAAAATCTAAGGTTGGGCGCAGTGTCTCACACTGATAATCCCAGTGCTTTGGGAGGCTGAGGTGAGAGGATTGCCTGAGCCCACGAGTTCGAGACCAGCCTGGGCAACTTGGTGAGACCTTGTCTCTTTAATAAGTCAAGAAAAATTAGCCGGGGGTGTTGGCGCATGCCTGTAGTTCCAACTACTTGGAAGGCTGAGGCAGAAGCATCACTTCAGCCCAGCAGGTTGAGGCTGTGGTGGCCATGAGTGCGCCACTGCCCTCCAACCTGGGTGACAGAGTGAGACTCCAACTCAAACAAAAAGAAAAGAAAATCGCCGGACTCAGTGGCTCAGCCTGTAATCCCAGCGCTTTGGGAGGCTGAGGTGAGTAGATTGCCTGAGCCCACGGGTTCGAAACAAGCCTGGGCAACTTGATGAGACCTCATCTCTACAATAAATCAAAAATTAGCCGGGCGTGGTGGCGCGTGCCTGTAGTTCCAGCTACTTGAAAGGCTGAGGCGGAAGGATCGCTGGAGCCCAGCAGGCTGAGGTTGCAGCGGCCGGGAGCGGTTACTGCACTCCAGTCTGGGCGACAGAGTGAGACTCCAACTCAAAAACAAAAAAAAGAAAAGAAAATCTAGAAAACAATTGTTTTACTGTGTGGTGATATTCAAATGTACATATCTGAATACTGACCTATGTCAGTCCATTAAAGAACATCGTTGACCCCCCAAAAAGGAAAACTTCTGGTTTTTATAAATAATCCCTAATCCTCAGCCAAGAATATATCCCATTGCTTTGTTTTTCCAAGTGTACCCAAAATTTGGCTTTTCTTAGATTCTATGATCTAAGTGTGTGTGATGTAAGCTTTACTATGGAGTCATACAAAATAGTAAATGTCGGTGTTATTAATAGTATCAAAGTAATAAATGTGTTCCTGACATAGGCTAAACCTGGGTATTTACGAGGCACCTGCACAAGCTTTTAAGAGTTCATGTTGGCAGAATATGTTGAATTGTTTCTTCTAAAAGCATCTACTAAAAACAGTCCTCTTCTTCTTCTTTATTAGGAATTCCAGAAGTTATGGTCTACTATAAAATCAAAATCATGTGGGAGTAAAATTTATCTTCTTCCAGAAAGTTCCTCCCAGCATTAAAGACGTGTTTGTAGAACTTCAAACGGTGGCGGCAGCAGCCATCCATGCGGATTGCTCCTATGAAATTCTCAATTTAAAGGTATCTTGTTTTGGCAACTTAATGACTACATTCAGTCAGCTTGGCAGTGGTGGAGGCAAATAAAATTTCCTTGATCAAGAAAAGAGAAAATGCGTGGTTGTGGTTTTTAAATAAAAAAGCAGGCAATCTCAGTGGCAGCACTTTGTCCAAATAACTGCAGGCGTTGCCTTATTTTTTATCATAAACAGTGTAAAGAGTGACAAGAAATAAACTCTGTTTTGGTGGGAATAATCCATTCCATTTCTGTTTTCTAGAAACCAGAAGAACCATCTATCCTAACAGTTCATCTATGTGTATATCTAGAGAAATTTACTTTTAAAAATTATCTTCTCTTGCAAACGTGTGAGGTAGTATTGACTTAGCCATAACTTCTTACATTCAAGACATGAAATCAAATGATTACTTACATGCATGTAGAGAAATACAAGACTTAGAAAAGGATTCCTATTAAAATATTGGGGGTGGGAAGCTGAAGGGACCACATTTTAGAGAACAAGAGAGAGGGAATAAAATGATTAAAAATGATGATGATAGCCGGGCTCGGTGGCTCAGCCTGTAATCCCAGCACTTTGGGAGGCTGAGGTGAGTGGATTGCATGAGCCCACGGGTTCGAGATCCGCCTGGGCAACTTGGAGAGACCTCATCTCTACAATAAATGAAAAAATGAGCCGGGCGTGGTAGCGCGCGCCTGTAGTTCCGGCTACTCAGAAGGCTGAGGCGGAAGGATCATCGGAGCCCAGCAGGTCAAGGCTGCAGTGGCCGGGAGCGGCCACTGCACTCCAGTCTGAGCGACAGAGTGAGACTCCGACTCAAAAAAAAAAAAAAAATGATGATAATGAAAGGAGTTGTGCGTGCTCAATCCAGAGGAAGACACGTAAATGATAATCATGAAGCCATCAGTGCTGCTTATTACTCAGTGAATACACATAGTATGGCAGACTTCAGAATACCTTCTCAACCCAAGCACCGTCCAGGGCAGTTCCCACTACCACAGCTTCAACAGCCTTTACTAGGTAGAAACAGATCAAGGACTGTTACTTCTCCCTCCCTCCCTCCTCTATTCCCTCTCCTTTTTCTTCTCCCCTTGACTTCTTGGTCGTACTCACTTTGCCTGATGTCTTCATTACGCCCCTAAGTCTGTTTGGTTCTATTTGCCCCAGTTTCTTGGGGAGCCTCGATTCATTGTGGGTGTAAACAGAAGACATCTTATTTTGGCTAATAAATAACTGCCTCCAAATTTTTGTTTGTTTGTTTGGGGTTTTTTTTTTTGAGTTGGAGTCTCACTCAGTCACCCAGACTGGAGTGCAGTGACCGCTCCCGGCCACTGCAGCCTTGACCTGCTGGGCTCCGATGATCCTTCCGCCTCAGCCTTCCAAGAAGCTGGAACTGCAGGCACGCGCTACCACGCCCAGCTTATTTTTTGATTTGTTGTAGAGATGAGGTCTCAGCAAGTTGCCCAGGTGGGTCTCGAACCCGCGGGCTCAGGCAATCCACTCACCTCAGCCTCCCAAGGCGTGGGATTACAGGTTGAGCCACCGAGTCTGGCAACTGCCTCCAAATTTATCTGTTGATCTCCCTTCCCCCTTGCTGGTCAACTTTTTTTTTTTTTCCAACTTTTTATTTTAAAGATGTAGTCCACTTCTTAAGAACATTTTCAGGCATTTTTAGTTATTAAAACAGTCTAAGAAGTGCTTAAGACAGAGTGCTATTTGTTTTTAAAAACTTTAATGTTGCTAGACTCAAAAGTTCCCATTTCTCTTTTTGGCTCAGGAAGGTTCACAGTACGCGAATGTGTATGGGGGGGGGATGTCCAGGGGTTATTAATCTGTCTTCACAGGGCCCCTCCTTTTTCCCTTCCAGATGCTGGCTCCTCCAGTGTTAGGACAGAGGAAAAAGGAGAGATGGACCAATGTCTCCTTTCTTGGTTGGCACAGTGTGGCTCTGTCTGTCATCGTTACTCTGACCTAGAGGCCCAGTTTTGTTGCTGTTTGTGTGTCAGGGGTTCACAATGGCCTCCTGGAGAACACATGGGTTCTTGGCATGGTCAACCTTCCCACTGCAGTTTCCAGATTTGGGTGGTGGAGTCTGGTCAGACCACTCACCAATGCTTAGGTCCCACCTCTGGCCTTCAGTCCCCCAGCCTCTTGTTTCAGGGAATTCTTCCAGAAAATAGCCTAGCCCCATCCCAAGGTGTCTACTCCCCTCTCACATCCCTGTCACCCTAAAGGTGGGAGCCCCTCTGCCTGGGCCACCTGCTTCCTCAGCCTGTCTCTTTGCTGACATTTCTCTGTGGATCTTCATGACCCAGCAGCAGTGAGCACACAGCACGTCCAATGGGTCTCAACTTTCAAAAGGAAGAGATTCTTTGTTTTTGATTCTGTGTCTGGGGCAGAATAGTTCAGGCATCCCTTCCTCTACCCACTGCCCCTGCAAACTTTCTTGGTAATTACCTTGGCACCTCTTTTCCTTGTCTGGAATGGTGATGTTTTCTCAGCACTGGCACCTTCTCACTACATCCTGGGAAGAGGTGGCTGTCCTGTCTGCTAGAGTCACTCTAAATTGTGAGTGCTTGGTGCTTCTCATTCCCCATTAGGACAGCAAAGAAAATCCCATTTGACATCCTGTTATGCACGGGCTGATCTGGATAAGTTGCTGTGGCAGCTCCCTGGCCTTCAGTCCACTTGAGGGAGAGTCCTGGCCTTCTGCTCCTCCCTCATGGGAAGCTCAGTCCTCCTGATTGATGTTTGGCACTCATCAAGCAGTTGTTTGTCCTCAACTGTCTTAGAATAGTACCTGGTACATGGTACATTTATCCTTATAGTCACAAGATAAAGATCAAAACCTCTTATTAACTCAGGTGGTTTGATGCCAAGAATATACAACAGTCTAGGTGAGAAGGAGAGACCCAGGGACAGAATGTCTACTGACAGCTCAACATCTCTTGCCATTTTCCCAAGGTCCTTTGTGTGTACACAGCTCATCGTCCCATCCATAGCTACCTCTGTGCACCCATCTAAATATTCTAGGACTATTCCCCACCCCTCCCTAACCCTGACAAAAAGAAAGAATTGGATTCTCTTTGATTTATGATAGTTTCCATGCTTAGCTCAAAGACCTATACTTTTCCCCAGGTAACAGATTCTTTTCCATCTCTTGATTATGTCAGATTAATCCATTCTCAATGCCCTAAGGCAGAAAGTCTGCTGGCAAAGTTTTAACAGCATCATTCTAAGTTATGCCCCAGTTAGATGTGTAGAACTATCATTATTACAGAAATCAAAATGTGTATGTTAACATAATGCCAACCAATGGTAAATCCCAAGCAACTGTCCAAAACCTGGTGCTTTGGGAACCACAGAACACACTGATGCCTAGATAGCTACTTAGAAGATCACTGCTGATGGGAAGAGTCAGCAGGGGAAGAAAGGGGAAGAAAAGGGAAGAGTCAGTAGTCAGCTGGGGAAGAAAGCATGACAATCTTAAACACATAAACAATCTGTAATTTCCAACAATGTCACCAAGGAAAAGAGATAGGATTGTCCTTCTCCTAAGACACACTCTCCAGGGAGTCAGTTTATGATCTCTTCCAGCTCCGTCCCCAACCCCCTGCAATGACTATAACATCACCCTTAGTGGTTTTAATACCAAGATTCCAACTGTTTTACATGTGAGCAGAGGAAGGAAACTGGATGAAGAAACACATTTCTTTGGAAGAACTTCAGAACTCAAATTACAGAAATGTTATAAATGAGGTTCTTGGTGGATATGACTCCAGAATGTTTTCAACTCTTTGAGTTTATAGGCAAGAAGTTTTTCTATGATCAAAGATACACAATTGAAATAAAAGTAAACTTTGCAATATGCTTCTCTTTTCTCTAAAGATTCACATCATGAATGAGTAAGGGAGAAATAGCGCTCTCTAGGAAACCGCTGCACGGTTCCACCTTCTTTCTAAATACTATAGATGCACCATCACCCTATTCCTCAACTACAGAGGGTGCCTGAACAACAGATACACATTTTAAGAAAGCAAAAGACAGTATTAAAGTTGTAATACTCAATAAGATGAATGCAAGTGATGTTTAACTTCTGCAGTTACAAGAGGTGCTCGAAGGGGTTGCCATCAGCACCCAGACACTTCTGATTACGGTGAACTTTTTTTTTTAAGATGTGGGGTACAGTTCAGGGTTGGATACACACATGTTCATTTTGCAGGTACCCTTGTTGATGAGGTGTGCCCCCCTCCCCTGGCAGTTTCCCACTACTGCAATCCTCCTCCCTCCAGCAGTTTCCAACTACTGCCAATTCCTTTCTTCTAGTATTATGACAATTATTCAAGATCCACTTTGAGTGAGAACATGTGGTAGAACATCTCTTAACATCGCTTAAAATTTGTATGCATATTTTTGGCACCTCCAGTATATTCTAATCTACAAAACACACTGAAAGTGTATTCATTTATTTATTTTTGAGTCAGAGTCTCACTTTGTCTCCCAGATTGGAGTACAGTGGCACAATCATGGTTGACTGCAGCCTCGACTTCCTGGGCTCAGGTAGTCTTTCTGCCAGTCTCCCAAGTAGCTGGAACTACAGGCATGCACCACCATACTCAGCTAATATTTTTCTTTTTTAGAGATAAGGTCTCTCTTTGTTTCCCAGTCTGGTCTTGAACTCCTGGTCTCAAGTAATCCTCCCACCTCAATCTCCCAAAGCGCTAGGATTGCAAGCATGAGTCACCATAACTGGCCAACACTGAAGTTTATAGCTTTGATTTCTTAATTTACCTGTCTTGATAACAAATCTCTATCATTATAAATCATTGTATGATACAGTGATAATCTCTAGCTCGATCTCTTGGTGCCATAAAAGAACTAATCTGCCTTTCCTTATTGAATATATCAAGAATTCTCTGGAAGTAAGTTGCCCTTCATAAGGATATTTAGAGAGAAAATTAAAATCTTATTCCCTAGGAACTTAAAAACAACTTTGGGCAATTAGTTTTCTCTTTCTGAATCTTAATGGCATCATTCATATCCTGGAGATAATAATGATCCTGGATTACAACCCGAAATGACTGCTCTAATAATTGCTATGGAAACATTTATTAACTATAAAATCTGATATAGATATTATTTGTCTATGAAATCCTGCTATAGGGCCCTGTACTTCTCCACATTACTCTGTATTATAATTGATTTAATATCTTGGGAGTAGAGAGAGACACAGCAGGTAAAACAAATTTTAGAATGGCTATTGATTAGATAAGTATTTCCCAATATGCGATTATATCCACGAATTGTCACAAATTTATCAAGATCATTTTTTAGCCCTGCCCTTGAAGTGGTGCAGTGTTTGAAAGCACTTGGCACATTTTAGCTGTGTTAGGCACGCTCTGACTTTAGAAGTCTAACTTTTGTGCTGTCTAGCCCTTGCTAACCAGAAGCAAAAAAATAATAATAATTGAATCTTAAGATGCAATAGGCCTATCGGAATTAGCCAGTGTGCTCCAGGCACACAACTCTGCCTTCTCCAGAGAAGTAGAAAGTAAAAATAATCAGTAAGTGGCTCCATGAAGTGCTTACAACTGCCAGGCACCGTGCTAAAAGTTTTTCATACATTTCCCATTTAATTCTTGTAACAACTCTGTGAAGCAAGTAGCATTATCCTCATTTTAGAGATGTGAAAATTCTTATTTTTTAACAAGAAAGGAGTGGAAACTGGAACCTCTGATTGCTCCAACTTGATTAGACCTAGTAGATGGAGGTTATATACTTTCAAGTTCATTGAAGGCTAACACCAACCTATCAGTTCATTAAGCTTTTACCTCTTTTCATACCAGAAGAGAAAGACAAGAAAAGAGAAAGCAGATAATTTTTCTGTTCTAGATCAAGCTTTCAAAAGGTTTCATCGGAAGTACTTCATGGTTCCAATTCTAAGGAATGGCTGAGACGGCCTTCCAACTGTAGTCTGCCTTGTCTCTCCTTCACACTGAGATGTATCCAAATGGCAGTTTCTTCATGAATATGTAAGCATCATACCCTCACCCTAACATTTGTCTAAGTGCATCAGCTGCTAATGCTCCATTCCCTAGTAACATTTTTAAAATTTCCCTGTTTTCAGGTTTTTTTTTTCCATCTGCACTACCCCAATTCTAACAGCCTGAGTGCATTTTTGTTTATACATTTTATCCCAGTAAATGAAAAGAAATTCCGAGTGAGTGACAGCTGAGGAACATCTTATCTGGAGTGATTCCACTGCACAAGAGAGCAGAAAGACTTCACTTGAGCATTTATGGAGCTAAATCTTGCACCAGCAGATACACAAGTACAGCATGCTCCAGGCTGTCGGATAGGAACACACAGAGGCCATGTGATAGTCCTGCGCCCAACAAACTAGAATGTACATAAATGAACAAGTGGGATAAAAGATAAAGTTGCAGGATCGTGGAAATTTAGAATAAAAACCTAGATGAGGTTTATTTAATCCATAACTCAGTCAGAAGTTCCATTTGCTAGACATAACAGATAACATATTCATCTATTGCTGTGTGACACACTGCCATAAATTTAGCGGCTTACAACATTACTGTATCATCATGCAAGTCTTTAGAGCAGAAGTCTGGTGGTCTTGGCTGGATTCTCTGCATAGAGTCCCACCAAGCCAAAGTCAGCTGGGCCGAGCTCATATCTGGAGGATCTATGGAAGAATCTCCTCCCAAGTATATTCAGATTATTGGGCAGAATCCAGTTTCTTATTACTGTAGAACTCAGGTTTTCATTTCCTTGTGAGCTGTCAGCCAAAGGTCACCCTCAGTTCCTGAGACCACCAGCATTCCTCTCCATGTGATCTTCTCCATCTTTACACCAATAACAGTGCATGAAAACCTTGAGTTTGCAGTCTCTCCGCCTTCCTCTTTTACCACCAACAGGAGAAAGTTCTCTACTTCCAAAATCTAATGCGATTTGATTAGACCTACACAGATAATCTCTTAGAAGGCTAACTGTGCCACATATCACATCACATTCACAGGTTATGGCGATTAGGGGACATGAAATTTTAGGGGGCCATTGAGAATTTTGACTACACACTTAGCAAGTAGAATAAATAAAAATTCTGTTAGGTTTGCCATATCCCCAAAAGATTGTAAACAGGCAGAAAAAGTTAGAAACGACACGGAGAATCAAGTCACTGTACATGAAAGTTTCAAAGTTAGACTGAGATGGTATACCATTCACACACCAAAGAAGTATCTTTTTTTTTTTTTTTTGAGTTGGAGTCTCACTCTGTCACCCTGGCTGGAGTGCAGTGGCATGCTCACAGTCACTGCACCCTCGACCTATTGGGCTCAGGCTATCCTTCCACATGTCTGGAATTAAAGGCATGCATCCCCATGCCTGGCCAATTTTTTTGATCTATTGTAGAGATGAGGTCTTGCCAAACTGCCCAGGTTGGTCTCGAGCCCATGTGCTCAGATAATCCTCTCACCTCAGCCTCCCAAAGTGCTGAGATTTTGGGTGTGAGCCACTGTGCCTGGCCACAAAGAAGTATCTTAAGAAACCATTCAGGCCCGGGCACGGTGGCTCGCACCTATAATCCCAGCACTTTGGGAGACCAAAGTAAGAGGCTTGCCTGAGCTCATGGGTTTGAGACTAGCCTGGGCAACTTGGTGAAACCTCATCTCTACCATAAATTAAGAAAAAAAAGTAGCTGGGGCATAGTGGCATGCGCTTATAGTTCCAGTTACTTGGAAGGCTGAGGTGGGAGGATTGCCTGAGCCCAGCAGGTCGAGGCTGCAGTGGTGGAGAGCGTGCCATTGCACTCCAGCCTGGGCAATAGAGTGAGATTTCAACTCAAAAAGAAAGAAAGAAAGAAAACATTCGGTGTCCACTGAAGAAGGTAGCAATAACACTTTAGTAATCAATCTTTCCTAATACAGAATTTCAGAAAATGTGCTAAAATATCCCCCTTTGTCCTACAAAACATAAAAGGCCACAATTGATCTGCTGACCTCACAGCTCCAATTTGACAGCCCCTGGGTATCCTCTCCTTCATTCACAGCAACTCCTTGAAATTAGCCTTGACTTGTCTCACATCCCTCTCCTGACCTGCTCCCCAGCTCTTGAAACCTTAGTACAGCTCCTTCTTCTATCAGCATCTGGCTTCTTTGAGACTAACTGCAGTGGCTCCTCCCTAACCAGGTCTGCACTGCTTCTGGTCACTCTGTCAGCAACCTATCCAGAGGTCCTTTCACCAAGGTCCCCGGGGACTGACCCCTCTCTCGGCATCAGGCCACATGCCAAGGAAACTCACCCTATGCTCCAGGGATAACTGGTTCTTCCCTGGCAAACTTGTAACTCTTATGAATTCCCTTTGTTTGTCCTCCTATTTTGTGCACTTTGTTCTTCCGTTTACTATTTATTTTACTCAATGTCTTCTTTAACATCGCCTGTGTATCCTTTATATTTGGGCAATATTATGTCTCTTAGAATATGTACCTTCACAGGTGGATAACAAGGTATCAGCAAGTGTTAGAAAGTATTTGCCCAGGGATGGTGACGATCATGGTGTTGAGATGTTCTAGGAGATATCCACAATTTAATGTCTCTATATCACTCACACCCTAAAACATACAAGTTTAAGATGAGTCCACGTTCATACATGGTAAATTGCCAGTCATATTGTTGATAGTTGAGAATCACTGGGCACAGTGGCTCATGCCTGTAATATCAACACTTTGGGAGGCTGAAGCAAGAGGATTGCCTGAGCCCAGGAGTTCGAGACTAGCCTGCGCAAATTGTCAAGATCCTGTCTCTACAATAAATCAAAATATTAGCTAGGTGCGGTGGTGCGTGCCTGTAGTTCCAGCTATTTGGAAGGCTGAGGTGAAAGGATACCCTGAGCCCAGCAGGTTGAGGCTGCGGTGGCCATAAGCATGCCACCATACTCCAGCCTGGGCAATAATGAGACTCTAAAAAAAAAAAAGAGGAAGGAAGGAAGGAAGGAAGGAAGGAAGGAAGAGGAAGGAAGGAAGGAAGGAAGGAAGGAAAGGAGGAAGGAAGGAAGTTGCAAAGCTAGAAATAAAGATGTTTGATTTTTCGTGTATGACTGGAACAAAAAGCTGTTCCCAACTGGTTTCCTGGTAAGTACAGTTCCTGGGTCCCATAGACTCAAGCCCATCTCATAGGCCAATGTCAGGAAGTTATTTTTTTTCTGGCTATTAAATATGTATTTTTAAAATTCTAACTAGTAATTGAAAGACTTATCTAAGTAAAAGAAAATTTTTTTCCTTACTCATTGTATTCAATTTTTTTAAAAAAGAGTGCTGACCTATCTTGACTCCCTAAACTGAAATACAAGCTTTGTGAATTTCCACACTTTTTTGACAATGGTGAACTTTAATCAAAGCAGAAAACTTTGCCTCAAAAATAAATTTTGGGCTGGCCATGATGGTTCACACCTATAATCCCAGCACTTTGGGAGGCCGAGGTGAGAGGACTGCCTGAGCCCACGGGTTCAAGACCAGCCTGGGCAACTTGGTGAAACCTCATCTCTACAATAAATCAAAAAATTAGCTGGTCATGGTGGCGCGTGCCTGTAGTTCCTACTTGGAAGGCTGAGACAAAGGATTGCCTGAGCCCAGCGGGTCAAGGCTGTGGTGACCATGAGTATGCCACCATCCTCCAGCCTGGGCAACAAAGTGAGTGAGACTTCAACTCAAAAAAAATAAGAATAGTAATTAATAAATAAATTTTGGAACTGTAAACACAAGCATATTTTATCAATTTTTTAAAATAAAGAACATTTTTAGTACTGTATTTTTGGCCACAGACTGAAAATTGTCTTCTAGCATCATTTAAAAACATTTTGTTTCTTTTTCCTCTATGTCATTAGGTAAATTATCTTCAATTCCAGATAACAAAAATGAAGGAGTATGACAGTGAGGGGATCATTTTCTGATAATATTTCCAAAATCATCACAAGCACATTGGGAAATAGGCATGTGGAAGCCTTAGGATGGGTAAGGGGGGGCTTTTGTTCATCAGTAGTTTCATTCAGACCTTTGCCCTGGATTTCACCCTGCAAAATCCTTGTCAGGTCTTTTTTCCCTCCTTCTGGATTAAAAATAAAACGTTGTAGCCAAAATATTCAGTGACAGATGGCTCATTTCATTGCTGTAATGTCAGCCTTTGGGTCTCTGAGGGAATGATTCCAGAAATAGAAAGTGGAGCGTGTGCGGGAGTGGATGTCTAACACAATCTAACATAAGCAGGGTCCTCTAGTTATCAGTGGAATCAAGAACTTGCCTTCTAAATCCACCTAACAACAGGGAGTAGCCCTTCTTCTCTCTCAAGATGGTGGTTTGTGCATAGACTGAGGCACAGGATCAGTTGTTCCCCTGACCCTGATCAGCTTGGTGATTTTTAATCTGCTCCTCAATTTTCTCATAAGGAAAATGGGCATCACAATAGCTCTCATCTTCTAGGACTCTTTTGGAGTCTAAATAACATTTGAAAAATGTTTGTCTAAGTGTCCAGCCCTAGCCAAGCACTCTATAAATGGCAACTGCTATTTTCTTGCCACTCAATTTGATTTTATATAAAAGAATAATGCATACTATAGCATAAGACAAGATGCACAATGTAGAAAGCCTAGAATGGAGATGCTATGTTGTTAAAATGCCTAATTCAAAAGGGATTGAGATTACATTAGTCTGAAGTCAACATTTTATTGTGCTATTATGGAACTGGGGATTTTTCTACTGAGTCAGGCCATGAGACAATTAGCTATTCTTTTCACAATTGAGGTCTCTAAGACTAAGAGAGACTGTAGTTGACCCATAGCCACATCTAAGAAGCTCCCTGATAAAAAAATTTCCCATATTGCGGGCAACCCTCTCGGGTCCCCTCTCACTGTGGGAGTTTTCTGTTCTCTCAATAAATCCTGCTTTTAAAAAAAATTTCCCATATTGCTCATTAGAATTGGCTCTAAATTTCACTTTTTGTTTGCTTCCCTTTTTGGGAAAATATAGAAATGTTTCCATCACGTGCATTTACAAAGATGTAATTGATAAAGATCCTGTTTTCTTCTAACTTGGCGTGCCCTAATCTTTTCCCTAGAGGTCTGCATTTGTGCTGCTCTTTTTCAGTTTGTCTGTTTGTCTTGGCATCACTGACTCCCCATTTGGTACCTGACCCAACACAGTTTTACCGCCATTATCTAAACAGTACCACCCCAACCGAATGTATCTCTCAAATGCCCGTCTCTGCTCCATGCCTCTGCCTGGGTCTGCTTTCCATGACATTACTCACCCATCTGTTCCCAAAGGATGGCAGGAGAGAGTAGCAGTGCTCTATATAGCCGGCAAAATCTTGGCCTTTACTTGGGTTTAGTCCCTGTGTATCACCAGATTCCTAACTTTTTTCCTTCAAGATTCTTTCCAAACTGAAAGCCTCACAAAGATCATCAGATTCTGAAATATCCTCACAAGCCTGCTCCCTTATGATTAATTTGCCCTTAGTATCATTTACAGTTAGTCACTGGGTGCCAGAATTTTACATATATGATTTTCATTCTTATAATAGCCCTATGTGTTCATAAGTGCCATTGTCCCATTTTCTAGATGTAGAAACTGAGAATTGGGGAATTTAAGGAACTTCTTCAAGAACCCACAGTAAGTGGCTGCCTTTCCAACAAGGCCAAGATGTCCAAGTGGGTCCTTCAAACAACATGACAGTTGTTCTCAAATGTTAATATGCATAAAAATCTGGCATGCTTATTTAGAGTATACCCCATAAAAGCTACAGTACCTGCTATTTGGGAGGCTGAGGTGGGAGAATCACCTGAGCCCAGGAGTTCGAGACCTAGCCTGGGCAACATAGTGAGACTCTCTTCTCTTATTTTTTTTAGCTATACCCCATAATTCCAGGCCCCATTCCCCAAAATTCCAGGATACATCCCCCAGTGAGTGAACCTAGGTGCCGCCTTTTCCACAGGCTCTTCTGGAGGTTCTGATACAGGCCATTGGTGCAGACACCAGTTCAGGAGAGTCACAGATTGTTTCTGTACCCCCAGCTAAATGCCAGCTCTAAAAGAAGCACCACATTCCTCCTTCTCCTCTCCTCAAAGCCATAAATTAACCAAGTGTTAAGGTTGTCTTTTATATAATAAAAGTTAAGCTCAATGGGGCTTTCCAGAATTTAGGTTTTGTTGGAGGCAGAATTCTAGCCTGGAAATTGATACCACTGGTTTCTCTCTTTCCTTTACTGACTTCTTGAGTGACATTTGTTAAAATAACCTCATTGTGTTTCAATCTTCTCTGCAAATGGAATGTGAAAATTCATGTCCACGACACACCACAAAAGACTCTAACGAGGAAAAATGTGACAATGAGAGAAGCATGGAGAGCTTTAGGCAGAGATCACGGTATGAGTCCTCAAGATCGAATTACACTCCTATACATGTTGGACATGTTGATTTTATCATGGTTGCTATTTACTTCACAGGATACAAAGGATAACGTATTTGGTTAGAATTTGCAAGACTTGGATGCAGCATCTTACAGTACACAGTATTTGTGCTCTTAGGGAAGTTATTTAAAATCTATGCACCTCATTTTCTTCATGTACTAAGTGGGAATAGTAATAATACTATTATCAACCTCATGTGTTTCAGTCACTTAGCGTTTTACATAAATGAATTAGAACATGCCAGGCACTGTGGCTCACGCCTATAATCACAGCTCATTGGGAGGCCAAAGCAGGAGGATCATTTGAGGACAGGAGTTCGAGACCTGCCTAGGGAATATACAAGACCTCATCTCTACAAAGAATTTTCTAAATTAGTTAGGTGTGGTTGTGCGCACTTGTAGGCCTAGCTACTTGGGAGACTGAGGCAGCTTAAGCCCAGGAGGTCAAGATTACAGTAAGCTATGGTCATGCCATTGCACTCCAGCCTGGGTGACAGACTCCAGTCTCAGAAAAACATAAAAATATCAGCCCAAATATTTTTATTCTCAATAGCATGGCTTCAAATTATTGATAATATCAGTACTTCATTCTTAACTGCCTGCTATGTGGCATATTAGGTGCTATGGAAAATAAGTATGCCATTGTCCCTGCTCTTAGGAAAGTTATATTCAAGTAGATGAGATGCTTTTACATGATACCTAAAGCAATTGATTTGGGGGGATTTTCACTACATACTGTTAAGTTGGAAAAGCTAGCTGTAAAAAAGTGTATTTAATATGATCCTAGATTTTAAAAACCACTTTAAAACAGTGACCAGGCAGGGCACAGTGGCTCATGGCTGTCATCTCAGCACTATGAGGTGAGAAAATTGCCTGAGTCCAGGGTTGCCTGAGAACAGCCTGGGCAATTTGGCAAGACCTCGTCTCTACAATAAATAAATTTTTAAAAAAATTAACCAGTCGTGGTGGCACACACCTATGGTTCCAGCTACTTGGAAGACTGAGGTGGAAGGATTGCCTAAGCCCAGTAGGTAGAAGCTGTAGTGGCCATGAGTGTGCCACTACACTATACCCTGGGCAACAGAGTGAGACTCTGATTCAAAATAAATAAATAAATAAATAAGAGTGACCAAGTCTCCCATATTTGTATATGTATACATTATGTATACACATATACAATATGAATATATTTATAAAATAGATACTTTATTATACATGTACATATATATCATCAATATAAGTTGCTTTGGACAGAGAATAAAGGAATAAAGAAAGGGAGAGAAGCAAAAAAATGCATAAGTAAATAATAGTTTGAAAATTGCAGGAATGTCAAGCCAGGCACAGTGGCTCAAGTCTGTAATCTCAGGACTTTGGGAGACTGAGGCAAGAGGATTGCCTGAGCCCAGGGGTTTGAGACCAGCCTGGGCAACATGGCGATACCTCATCTCTATAATAAATCGAAAAATTAGGCGGGCATGGTAGCATGCACCTGTAGTTCCAGCTAATTGGAAGGCCAAGATGGAAGTCTAGCCAAAGCCCAGCAGGTTGAGACTGCAATGGACATGAGCATGCCACTGCCCTCCAGCCTGGGCGACAGAGTGGGACTCCGAATAAAAAAAAAAAAATTGCAGGAATGTCTACAGTAAAAAGAGCATATGTGATATGATCCTTGAAATAAACATGTATCTATATGTGTGCATGTGTATATATGCATAAAGCAATGCATGAAGACAGTCAAAATGCCAATGGTGACTACCTCAAGGTAGTGATAGTCAAGTGATATTAACTATTTTTCCGTATTGTTTAACTCTTTTCTGTAATAACAAATGTGATTTATAATAACTAAAAACCTTCTACAGAGGAGGGACTGTGTCAAATATATTTATTATGGCACATGATACAGTGTTTTATTAGTTCATCTTTTTCAAATTGTTCTTAGAAGATATGAATTATCTTTAAATGGGAAAATGATATTCTTTAAACAGATATCATCAGTAATCATAAAATATAGTGGGAAAGTATTATTCTAAATAGAAGGCCAAATCTCCTTCAGTTCCCCAAGTAAAGCAAAGGGCACAATGAGCTTGTTATGCCAGAAAAAGAAGTCCAGTTATTAAACTCTTTTTTCTCTTCTTTCTCTTCCTTCTGTAGATGTTTTAAATTATGTAAATCCTGGATTTGTTGAAAGATTTCCATTTTTTAAAAAAACTTTACAATATGGTTTTACTTATGCTTTTCCAACTCATTATTTTCTACAACTCAGCATGCTCAAAACTGAACTCATTGTCTTCTCTTTCACGTCAACCTCCTTTCTCTTCCTGTCTCCCTTTCAAGAGGAATATCACCACTGTCCTCCAACGTACCGACAGTGGTTAACTGGGAACCACTCTGGATTCCTTCCTCTAGTTTATAGGCCTTCTGCAGACCATGGATCGATCACTTCTATAAATGCTACATCCTAATACCAAGTCTCTCCTTTTCGTAGCCTTTCTTCTCCATAACTGTTGCCCTCATTGATCCTACCTAATTTGTAGCAGTAACCTTTAAATCAGATCCTTGTCTCCACTTTGAAATTTTGATCAAGTAACCCCATAGAAGAATGTTCAAACTTCTTTACATACTATGAAAACAGTTGTGAGTTGTCTGCCAAGATTCCCTTCCTTCAAACAACCAACCTCCCCCAAAACATGTTGTCTTAGGGACTGTCAGTCACAGTATCCTTACTCCCCAGGATGTTACAAGTCAGGACCTGAGAAAGCCCCCTCCCCACAGGCTCAATAATTGGCTCCGGGTTCAGGGATAGGCATATGATCAAAGAAGCATCAGGCACTCTGACTCAGGGTTTTTCTGCTAAAGTTAAAAGATGCTTATGTCCTTGAAACTTTCTAGAAGGCCATGTTCCAATAATGCATTCCGTATTCAAATATAGTAAGGGGCTAGGTGTGGGAGGCTGAAGCAGGAAGATTGTTGGAGCCCAGGAATTTGAGACGAGCCTAAGCAACATAGCAAGACCTTGTCTCTACAAAAAATCAAAAACTTTAGCCAGGCATAGTGGTGCACACCTGTAGTCCCAGTTACTTGGGAGGTTGCGGAGGGAGAATTGCTTGAGCCCAGAAGGTT
Organism: Cephalopachus bancanus; assembly: GCA_027257055.1. Classification (NCBI taxonomy): domain Eukaryota; kingdom Metazoa; phylum Chordata; class Mammalia; order Primates; family Tarsiidae; genus Cephalopachus; species Cephalopachus bancanus. The sequence goes on along the minus strand of JAPVLO010000009.1, from coordinate 5,196,565 downwards.
GGGACTGCAAGTGAACTGTGAGCATGCCACTGCACTCCAGCCTGGGTGACAGAGTGAGAACCCAACTCAAAAAAAAAAAAAAAAATGTAAACAGTAATGTAGAGACACAAAGCAAGCGAACTATTTTAATGATCTTATAAACAGGCACAGATTTTCTTCTAGTTTAGAAACCAATTCCAATTCTAGAAAGGTAACAAGGTTAAATGATGCTTTGTAATGAACTCTACTTTATCAGTGTGGTAGCTCCAAAAAGGAGACATTATTAGTTTTAACTACTATTTTCAACTAGGTTATTAAATGTCTTTATGTTTTTTACACCCTGTGTTATAGGATTGCCATTAAAAAATTGTCCATTTTTCTGTTCTAACATTTTGTTGATTAATAATATGCATAAAAATTGCACATATGTTAAGTGTATAGTCCAATACATTTTCACAACTGAATACAACTTTGCTTCTATATATATTTTTTATGTATATAACTAAATTTTAAGATGTCTAAGGTCAGGATCAAGTTTTCACTTTTCACAAAATCCTGCTCTATCCAAGGCCCAAAAGTAATGTCCAATGTTGATGCCATTGTCCCTTACCTACCAAACATAGGCATTTTGTACCAGAAAGTCATCACATAGAAAGGGAGAAAGGTTACCCCAGCATTAATTCATTTTTTAAAAAAATGATCCTATGACTCTCTAACAATTATCAAATGCTTATAGGTACTATTATTACTTCCATTTTTATAGATTAGAAAACTGTAGTGGAGAGAGATTCAAAAATTGACCAAGATCAAATAGCTAGCAAATTGAAAAGTAAGACCCCAAGATAAAAGTTAATTTCAAAAAAGTAATTTAAGTCATCTAGTCCCTCCACTATAATAATCTTTTTCTTTGAGGTCAAGGAAAAAACTTAATAATCTTCTTAAGAACAAGGAACAGAACATATTTTCTTCAGCAATTATTAGTGATGATTCAGCCTTGGAGGAGGAAAGCAGTTGAGGGAAATCTAAAACCATTTAAAATTCTATGGAAGACAAATAAGACCTTTATGTTATAAACTATAAACTTTTAAATTGTAGGCATGATCCAGATCACGCTACAACATGGCTTCTGTTTCATGATGTTGCTTACGTGACATCTCTACAATCCTTGATTTGAAAGCTCTGCCTGATGGGTGGGACGGTACGTCTAAGTGGACAGCAGCCTGACTCTTGTCTCTTCAAATGCCTGTCATTTTAGTCCAGGAAAACAGATGAGAAAGTGACATTGTCTTTGAGGCCTTTGAGAAGATCCTAACCCCAAAACCCACAGAATCATATTTATTCAAATTGTTTACTGTAAGAAAATTATTCAGATTATTAGATTGTATGTTTAAAAGAATCCAAGAATTTTACTTGGTTGTATTATTTGAAAAGTTGTAGGTACTACTGGGAGATTTTTTATGACATAACCATGTTCTAACTTGGATTTTATTGTAAATATTTGTGCTAAAAAATTTTTTTTAAACAGGAGATATTAGAGATTTGGTAACCACCTTTCTTTGGTTATGTTTCTTCTTAATTTAGCTAAGATGACAGAAGAAGATTTTAGTGATACTTTAAGTATAGACAAAGTGAGGTCGGGCGCAGTGGCTCAAGTCTGTAATCCCAGCACTTTGGGAGGCTGAGGAGAGAGAATTGCCTGATCTCAGATGTTCAAGACAAGCCTAGTCAACTGGTGAGATCCTGTCTCTACAATAAATTAAAAAATAAGACAGGTGTGGTGGCATGCATCTGTAGTTCCAGCTACTTGGAGGGCTGAGGCAGAATGAGACACCAACTCAAAAAAATAAAATTAAATACAGTCAAAGTGAAGAAGAAAATAATATATACACTAATCTGATGTCTATGCCATGTAATACCCTAAATAGTATAATGAAGTTGACATATTCAATTCTGAACTAGTAGAAACTACATATGAAGAATATGTAGGTTATCAATCTACAGACAAGGAAGATAAGAATTTTAAATTATTTTGAAATTCCTCTACAATTAAAGTTATACCTCACTTTGGCTTTAAAAATAAAGACATCTAAATATTTAATAAATTACCTTTTTTTTAAGTCGGAGTCTCACTTTGTCACCCAGACTAGAGCACAGTGGCATGCTCATGGCCACCTCAACCTTAACCTGCTGGACTCAGGTGATCCTTCCGCCTCAGCCTTCCAAATAGCTGGAACAACAAGTATGCACTACCACGGCAGCTTATTTTCTGATTTATTGTGTAGATGAGGTCTCACCAAGTTGTCCAGAGTGGTCTCAAACCCCTGAGCTTGGCAATCCTCTCGCTTCAGTCTCCCAAAGTGCTAGGATTACAGGCTTGAACCACCGCGTCCAGCCAAATTATCTTTTTAAAGTAAGATTCCGCAGGGCGCAGTGGCTCATGCCTATAATCCCAGCACTTTGGGATGTCGAGGTGAGAGGATTCCCTTAGCCCACGGGTTCGAGACCAGCCTGGGCAACTTGGTGAGACCTTTTTTCTACAATAAATCAAAAAAATTAGCCAGGCATGGTGACACGTGCCTGTAGTTCCAGCTACTTCAAAGGCTGAGGCAGAAGGATCACCTGAGCCCAGTAGGTCAAGGTTGCAGTGGCCATGAGTGTGCCACTGCACTCCAGCCTGGGTGACAGAGTGAGATTCCAACTCAAAAAAATAAAAAGTAAAAAAAAAAGTAGGATTTCCATTTCTTTCATGACTAAAAAGTATGGCAGTTGTAAAAGACACTGAAATGTAATCCATATTAGGGAGAAATATGGCCTTAACCTTTAACAAAGACATCTTGCTTTTTCTAACCCAAAGAACTTTGTTGATGGCTGTCTTTCACATCAAGTGATAGCAAACATAGGAGCCATACCAGTCTATTTGCTTTCATAACTTGATGATCTGAAGAACAATGCAAGGGTGATAACTCCATTAAGCTATCAGCCCAAATTGCGCTGTATGCGGCCCTATACATTCTCAGATGTTTTTTCTCATCATTTATTCTCTTAAAAAATGTTCTTGGGAAATTGGGTGGGGAAATAAGGGAGAGATCAGTCTGCAATTCTATTTAAGACCTGTATGGTCAGAAAATTTGGGAGCTGAAAGGGACCTTAGAAGTCATCTCATTCAACTTCCTCATTGTACAAATGTGGGAACTGGGCCTCCAAAAAGTTCAACTCACTCAGAATCATGGAGTTAATAGTAAAATCATAACCCTAACCTTTGTCTATTGACTCTTAATAATAACTAATAATTTTAAACATAGACTACGAGTACAAGGTCTGCACTAAATGCTTTACATTAATGTGTACTGCTCTATGAAATTGATGGTATCATTATCTCCATTGAGCTTTAAAGGTTCTAGACAGAAGAAGTAGTAAGTGAGAAATACACTATTCTTTGCAGAAACAAAAGCTAACTTCAAATCATCTCAGTCACTGAAATGGGATTAATGCAATCCTCTATCTCTTGTGCTTCTGGCCACCATCCAGCAGCCAAGGTCAATTCTCTCTGAGAGAAGATAGCATCTTGGACTTCAAATTGTTTTTGCAATTTTTAAATCAATGGCTAGCATGGACTCATAAATAACCAGATTACGAGGAGCCAAGATGACATGACCACAAATCCAAAGAAACAATAGATAGTAGAAACAGTTCGGGAGAATCCAACTAATGTCCAAGGAAATAAGATACAAGATTGGAAACTTTGGCAGAGAGCTGGAAACTACAAAAGTAAACAGAAAATATGGAATGAAAAATACTTTAAACAAAATATTAACTGATAAGAAAATTAGAAGACTAGTGCTTTAAGTCAGAAGAAAATATTTAGATGAAGGATAGACACACAAAATGATGAAAAATAGAAACGCAGTGGCTCATGCCTATAATTCCAGCAGTTTGGGAGGCCAAGGTGAGAGAATTGCCTGAGCCCACAGGTTCAAGATCAGCCTGGGCAATTTGGCGAGACATCATCTCTACAATAAATCTAAAAATTAGCCAGGCATGGTGGCAGCACGCACTTGAGTTCCAGCTACTTGGAAGGCTGAGGCGGAAGGATAACCTGAACCCAGCTGGTCAAGGCTGCGGTGGCCATGAGAGCCCCACTGCACTCCAGCCTGGGTGACAAAGTAAGACCCAGACTCAAAAAAAAAAAAAAAAAAGCAAATAATTTAGGAGACATAGAAAATACCATGAGAAGCTCTAATTCTTGCTACTGACGACCCAGAGAGGAGATCAAGAATGGAGCAATATTTAAAGATAAAATGGGAAAGTCCAAAACAGACCAAAGACATAAAGATTGAAGAAATTCCATGAACTCCAAGGACAAATTTTTTTAAATCACAGAGGTACATTTAAAAAAACCACTGGAATCCAAAGACAAAAAGGAAAATCTTAAAAGCAGCCAGAGGAATAAAAAGATAGATTGCCTTTGAAATATCAACTGCAACAGTAAAATCCATAAAGCAATAGAATATCTTTCAAAGACTGAAAGAAAGTAACTATTAGGTTAAGCATGGTGGCTCATGCCTTTATCCAGCATTTTGGGAGGCTAAGGCAGGAGGATTGCTTGAGCTCAGGAGTTCGAGACCAGCATGAGCAAGATATCAAAAAGTAAAAAATTAGCTAGGTGTGGTAGAGTGCACCTGTAGTGCCAGCTACTGGGGAGGTTAGGTGGGAGGACCACTTGAACCCAAAAGTTTGAGGCTGCGGAGAACCATGATCATGCCACTGCAATACAGCCTGGGCAACAGAGACCATAACTCAAAACAAAGGAACTATCAACCTATATCTAGCAACACCTGCTTAAAAAATGAAAAAAATAAGCCGGGCTCGGTGGCTCAGCCTGTAATCCCGCGCCTTTGGGAGGCTGAGGTGAGTGGATTGCCTGAGCCCACGGGTTCGAGACCCGCCTGGGCAGGCGAGACCTCATCTCTACAATAAATAAAAAAAATCAGCCGGGCGTGGTAGCGCATGCCTGTAATTCTGGCTACTTGGAAGGCGGAAGCAGAAGGATTGCGGGAGCCCAGCAGGTCGAGGCTGCGGTGGCCGGGAGCAGCCACTGCACCCCAGTCTGGGTGACAGAGTGAGACTCCAACTCAAAAAAAAAGAAATTTTCAGACAAACTGAGAAAAATCACCATAAGCATACTGCACAAATAGTGACTACTAAAAGATTTATTTAAGCAGAATAAAAATGAACCAAGGCTACATGTCTTAATTTCTAGATTAATTATAAAATTTAAAAAATAGTAAAAGAATATATAGCCATCAAGCTAATGGTGGAGCAGGTAATAAAGACAAGAAAGAAGAGGAGGTGAGACAAGAAACTAAATATTAGAATAGTAGATTTAAACCTTTGCTATTGACAATTACCTTAAATATAAATGTACAAAACCTTCTAGTTAAAGTATAAAAATGATCAAGAGGAATATTTTAAAACAGCAATATTCTGTTTTTGATATATACAAGATACAGACAGGTTGAAAGTAAAAAGGATTTAAAATAATACACCATGCTAGGCACCATGGTTCATGCCTCTAATCCCAGCACCTTGGGAGGCGGAGGTGAGAGGACTGCCTAAACCCAAGGGTTTGAGACCAGCCTCGGCAATATGGTGAGACCTTGTCACTACAATAAATCAAAAAATTAGCCAGGTGTGGTGGCGCATGCCTGTAGTTCCAACTACTTGGAAGGCTGAGGCAGAAGGATCACCCGAGCCCAGCAGGTCGAGGCTGCGGTGGCCATGAACAGCTTGCCACTGCACTCCAGCCTGGGCCACAGTATGAGACTCCAACTCAAAAAAAGACCAAAAAAAATTTTTTTAATAATATAAGATACCATAGAAAAAAAAAACAACAACAACTTTGATCAGAATGCAAAATATAACATGGTACCTGGTAAGTACCCAGAAACCACCTCCACCTGGCAGTCATAAAATCAGCTTCTACTCAGTTGGGAGTAACAGAAAAGTAGATCTCAAGTGACCTCAAATCATGGTTAAACAAAGCTTATCTAAATAAATCTGGTCTCACTACAGAACAAAGTTCTATACTGAGAATTCTATATTGAACAGAGCATTAGGCAAGATAAAGGCATCCAGTCACAAATTAAAATTGACATCCACAGCTTGGAGCACATTTACCACTCTGTGCATATTGGGAGCAAATAATATTATAATTTTTTCTAAGTTTAGAGTTAATAAGTAGCACATAACTTTCTTCATGAAAAACTATCAAAGCAGTGGTACTAGAAAGGTCAGAAATAGTATTTAATGCCAGAGCAGAAGTAGAAATGAGTTGCTGAGGAGGACACAGGAGTGGTTTCTGGAGGTGCTGGCATCGTTCTATGTCTTTATCCAGATAATGGTTTCGTGAGGGTTTCTAGTCTATTAATTAAGCAAGTTGTCATGTGGAGTTAATATGTTATGTAAACTTAATATTTTATATAGATATATAATTACACCTTTACTTATACTAGTATATGAATGCTAAATGTCCCTATCTTTAAAAAAAACATGAGAGCCAGTTTCTTGATTGTGTTCCTCTTTTCAGATACTAGAACAGGATCAAGTCAGGTTAAGAGTCCTAGAGAAAAAAAAAGTCCTAGAAACATATGCACCTCCCTCCCTCCCCACTGCCGGCCCTGCCTCACTGTAACCTGTCTACCTCATGATCATGTGATACCCCAAACCTCATCGTGTTACTAAAGTCTCAAGGTTGCCTTGATTAGTTTCTATACAGTCCCAAACATAGGTTCCTTTTAATTTGCAGTTTTCCTTGATTTATAGTAATTTTTATATATTATCACAAATATGAACTAAAATTATGTCTCTCTCTAAACCAACAAAATCAAGTAACACCCCCATCATGTCCAGAATAAAGTTAAAATTCACTTAGGCAGAGCGAACCTTCCATCAGTACATACTAAGTCGTTGAGCAAAGCAACAGGCAAGAAAAGACTAAGTTGATGGTTATAAGATGGTTCATATTAAAGTAATAATATCAGCTATTGAACATTCATTATGTTCCATGCATTATGCTTATCTCATATCTCATAACAACCTCTGTGTTAGGTATGTTGTTTTCCCAATTTACAGATAAGGAAACTGAAGCTTATAGAACTTGTAGGTGACTCTGCTAGTAGCATGCAGTGGCAGGATTTGAACCCAGGACTTCTTACTCAGTTAACTTAAGACTTCCGCACTTAGGAATGATGCTATAACACAAAGAGGGAGAAAAGGTGCTTTTTCTCCAAACTTGTGTCTGTGGGGGTGTTAACATAGGCAATTTATCTAAATTCCATTATGGAGTAAAAGAAAATAAAAACAAAAGAGCATGGGAAGTGGTACTCTTTCAGGAACAATGGTAATGAGGTAGCACCCTTAAACCACCCCCCCACTAAAAGGCCTTTTTCTTTTTAGTTCTTCATCTGTGCTCCTGCAAGCATGAAATTGAAGCGAGAGGAGATATATGTACATTTTCACACACCTCCATTCCCAACAAGCCCGAACTCCTTATTTAAATTCCCTAGAATATCTCCTTCTCCAACCTACTTATTTTTATTTTATTCTTTGTTTGGTTGCACTGCCTTCTATATCAAAGCAATAGTTCTAAGCCTCCCTTTCAAGTCTCTAAATCTCGTTGCCTTTATTGAATTTCTTCTCACTCTATTCTGATTTTTCATTTTTATGTTACACATCTAGCAATTTAAAAAACACTAGAAAATGAATTATAATAACTAGCAAATATACAAAAACCTCATATAATAATGATAATTATGCTTATGATAATCAATATTATCATTATCACTTTATAATAATAAAAATAATTATGATGATGATAGTTATGATAAATCTATGAACTAAATATCATTGTAACTGTATACACACAAAACACTCATGTCTTCCCAGTTCATGGTAAATAGAACATTACTACAATGATGGTTAGACTGCAGTCAGGCTACTAATATCATTTTTGTAAGAGCACCTACTTAGTGATTTGAATTTGTTGTATTTCCAAAGGCATTGCCAGATGCCAATCAATACATAACAAATATGAAAGAAGAAAAAGAGAACAAGTACCTTGAAAGATTATCAAGTATCAATATAATTTTCTATTGCCAGCTTCTAGAAAGCTGGAAAGTAGTTCCCATAATACCCTGAATTGTCGATGATCTACATTTAATTTACTTATATAACAGCTTTTGTCAGATTGCTCCATTATTACTATTTATTATTTATGGAGTGCCAACAGGATTTTAAGACGTTGTCCATATATGTTGAGTCATGCACAAGTCTAGATAGGACAAACAAGATGAGACATAAAAACCCAGGAGTGAGTGGCAGTATTAAGTCTTCATTTTCTTTTTTGTTTGTTTCTATGCTACTTTCTTAGATAACAGAGGACAAAAGCATACTGTCCTTGATCAAAAAAGAAGAGGAGGAAAAAGGAGAAAATACAGCCAAAGTCAGAACACATCAAAGAAATAAGAAAAAATGCTTTAATTCATGTTTTACAATTCTAGCTTTGGTAAGAATAAAAAGAGGATATTGTTCTCTTGAGTCCTAGACAGAAAAAAAAGTCTAAGAAATGAATTTGCAAAGTCAAATAATTTAAGAAAATTAAGTAAGATTAGCTAAGACTTTCTTTGAAGTTTGATCAGATGAATTTTACTGTTAAATTCTTTTCTCAGTAAAAAAAATATACTTAATTCATATTCACTTACCATTAATTTGGTCAAATAATTCTGCTGGACACCTTATGATAAAGATAACTAATAATAAGATTATGATAGAGCTGAGAAAGACAAATTGTGGTCCATGCATCTTTTTTCTTTTTTTTTTCAGTTGGAGTCTCACTCTGTCGCCCAGGCTGCAGTATAGTGGCACACTCACAGTCCTCACAGCCTTGGCCTGCAGGGTTCAGGCGATCCTTCTGCCTCAGCCTTCCAAATAGTTGGAAATGTGGGCATGTACCACCATGCCCTGCTAATTTTTTGATTTATTGTAGAGATGAGGTCTTGTCAAGTTGCCCAGACTGGTCTCGAACCCATGGGCTCAGGCAATCCTCTCACCTCGGCATCCCACAGTTCTGGGATTATAGACTGAGCCACTGAGCCCAGCCCATGCATCTTTTTTAATATTAGAAATAGAGAGCCAGGCTTGGGGCTCAGCCTGTAATCCCATGCCTTTGGGAGGCTGAGGTGAGTGAATTGCCTGAGCCTGAGGGTTCGAGACCCGCCTGGACAACTTGGCGAGACCTCATCTCTACAATAAATAAAAAAATTAGCTGGGTATGGTAGCGCGCGCCTGTAGTTCCAGCTACTTGGAAGGCTGAGTGGAAGGATCACCGGAGCCCAGCAGGTCGAGGCTGCGGTGGTTGGGAGCGGCCACTGCACTCCAGTCTGGGCGACAGAGTGAGACTCCAACTCAAAAAAAAAAAAAGAAAAGAAAAGAAAAGATATAGAGTAAAATTCAGGATTCTGCAGTCAACTGTTTGGGTTCAAATCCGGGATCTGTCACTTACTAACTGTGTGACCTTAGGCAATTTATCTAACCTCTCTGTTTCTCAGTTTCCTCATCTGTAAAATATGAATGATAATAATATGATCTACTCTATGGAGTTGTAAAGATTAGTAAACAGTGCCTTCCTAATACTGAGCACTATTTAAGTACCTGCTGTTATTATATGAAACTCATTTTCAGAAAGATATTTGACATTGAATTCATTTCTGGCTTTGAAAATCCTCATAAAGCTTAAGAATAAGAAAAAAGTGTTTTTAACTTGTGCCAGTTAAGAATGTGTGTGGTAGAAAGTAACAGAAAGCACTATGAATGGTGGCTTAAGTTATAAAAACATTTTGTGTTTATTTTACAAGAACTTCAGAAGCAGACAGTCTCAGAACTGGGTCAATGAGCCAAAAATATAATCCAGGACTCAGGCTCATTCTAGTTTTGTGTTCTGACCATACTTAGTGTTGGTCCTCAGTCTCATGCTGGTTACTTACAATCAGGAGGGTTGCCACAACTCTGGGCATCAAATCTGGAAGGACAGAAAGGAACATGTGCTCTGAAACCTATTCCTTTAAGAGGATTCACGTTATTAGGCCGGACACAATGGCTCACACCTGTAATCCCAGCACTTTGGGAGGTGGAAGCGAGAGGATTCTCTGAGCCTAGGGATTCGAGACCTGCCTAGGCAACTTGGTGAGACCTTGTCCCTACAACAAAAGAGAAAAAAAAATTAGCCAGGTGTGGAGGTTCAGCTACTTGGAAGGCTGAGGCGAAAGGACCGCGCAAGCCCAGCAGGCTGAGGCTGCGGGTAGCCATGAGCATCCCACTGCACTCCATCCAGCCTGGTGACAGAGTGAGACTCAAAAGCAAAAGTGGGGGATGGGGGATTCACATTATCGCTTCTGTAAGACGCTGGCAGACTTCCCCTTATGGAAGAAGTGAGTAGGTAGCTTTCCAGCATCTACAGTGACAGGCCACAGAATGGCTGCTGGATTAGCCTACTGGCGTGTCTGTTACTTTGACAAAGAGAGTCTATCAGTAACCAACAACAAATGTCACCCATATGGTGAGACACTTCAAGTACTCTGATTAAAGCTCAGAACAAGAAAATTCTGCTTATTCACAGCTGTTATTCAATATTTTATATGAAGCTCCTAACCAATGACCGTAAGCCAAGAAAGTCAACTGAGAAATTTAGATTTGAAAGTAAAACTCAAGTCCTCTGTCTTTCTAGCAACATCTGAAATGTTTTACAGCCACATGTGGCTAGTGGCTACCATACTGGACAACACAGAGAACATTTGCACAGTCTCAGAAAGTTTGATTTGACAGTGCTGCAATTTGGAGTGAAAGTTGTCAGTTTCTATCAATCTTTAAAATGTGAATATTTGTTGAATCACAATAATCTGTCCTGCTTAAATACACAAGGGTACAAAAAAAATACATACAAAGTGGCAGCATTGTTAGCAGTCCTCAGAAAACTAGAAATGACATAAATGTCCATCAACAGAGGGAGATTTAATAAATGATGATACATTCATATTATAACATATCATGCAACTGATTAAAAGAAGTAGGAGCTTCCGGGTAGCTGAATGTGTGGGGGGACCTGGGGGGGTGGCACTCCGGTACAGTGGCACTCCGGTACAGGGCACTCCGGTACAGGGGTGGCACCCCTCCTCCCATACCTCACCTTTCACATCTCTTCCATCTTGGAGTTCATCGAGGACAAAATGTAAAGAAATATGCAACGCTATGGTTTCATATGACTAAAAATAAAATATCCAAATGGAGTGAAAAAAAAAAAAGAGCCGTAAATGCACATATGCCCACAAGGAAGGTTGCTTGCCATCATTGTTAGTGATTTGAGCAAATTATGGATCCCATGCATGGTGTGATCTTATTTTGATTGTAAATATGTTTTATATAATTTGTATAAATATGTATGTGTATATTTGCACGTATTTGGGACCAGGACTGGGAGAAGGGGAGTGGTGGGCGAGCCACAAAACGTAAGGCACTCACTTTCAGCACCTCTTTAAATTTTATACCCTGGATTCCTCGTCCGTGGTACCTTAGTCCTGGCCCTGACATGTTGACATGGAAATTGAAAAATGTTTGAGAAGAATCACACGTGAGTAAAGGAGTCTTTTTAAATGTTGACTCTATTCACCTCTATGCTATTTGGTTTTATAAGAGAAGATGTGCAGGGTGTGATGGCTCACACCTGTAACCCCAGCACTTTGGGAGGCCAAAGTGAGAGTATTGCCTGAGCCTGCAGGTTCAAGACCAGCCTGGGTAACTTGGCGAGATCTCTTCTCTACAATAAATCAAAAATTAGCTGGGCATGGTGGCACTTGCCTATAGTTCCAGTTACTTGGAAGGCTGAGGAGGAAGGGTCACCTGAATTCAGCAGGTCGAGGCTATGGTGGCTGTAAGCGTGCCACTGCACTCCAGCCTGGGCAACAGAGTGAGACACCAACTCAAAAAAAAATTTTTTTAAAAAAGATAAGATGTGACCTGAAGCAAGTCATTTAATGAGGCCTGTTCCCAGGGGATCAATAGAGACCACAGCAGCAGTGAAAGATCTGCTTTTCTTTAGGGATCCTTTTAGTGAGAATATTTCAGTATTTGAGCTGGTTTTAATTTGTTCAGTTCCACCTTGTATCTAAGGATTTTCATTTATTATTCATTCTCTGGCTCTTTGAACAGAGGAAATACTACCAGCACCCTTATTGTATAAATAATTATACTTGACCCTCTTTGTATTTTTTAGTCTCGGTACTTACTCATAATGGCTCTTTCAGATCTATATAACTGCATGCAATCAGCTGAGCAAAATTTAATGACTCTTTAAAAGCACAGAAAATGGCCAATTATTTGCAAACATTTACAGTAGCTCAGGGCACTGGTCCATGTACTGGCACTGCTACTAATCACGGAATTTAAACCTGAATATGAGTGACTTCAGTCTCTCTTCACTCATAGTCTCTTAGTATTTTCTTCTGATCAGTGGTCATGCCCTTATTTTTTAGCTTTATGTGAGCATTTCATATGAGATTTAATAAACTCATCTTTTTCACGAGACCATATTTCCTATATCCTGTTAGTTTAGAAATTAAAGCCAGACTCAGTGGCTCAGCCTGTAATCCCAGCATTTTGGGAGACCAAGGCAAGTGGATTGTCTGAGCCCACGGGTTCGAGACCAGCACAGACAACTGGTGAGACCTCCTCTCTATAATAAATAAATGAGCTGGGTGTGGTAGCACTTGCCTGTAGTTCCAGCTACTTGGAAGTTTGAGGCATAAGGATTGCCAGAACCCAGCAGGTCAATGCTGGGGGATCTGTGACTCAAAAATAAAAATAAAAATAAAAGAATATAAAGCTAACAAGTTATTAGTTAGCTTAGCTAGCTTTATTTTAGTATGTATACTTGTCATCAAAGGAGTCTTTTCCTTAAGATAAAAAGTGGAAGTGTGCCCTATGTTTTATACTGATAATAAATTAAGAGCCTCTACTATTTATGCATTACCTTCCTGTGATGTGAAATCATTCCATTGTGTTTTTGTTGCTTTTCAAAGATAGGGCCAACATGTTCCTTTTCTGTTTTAAAACCTTTCAACACCACCCATAAAAAAAACTCAACCCATAATTCTGCTATCCAGATTCATGAATATAAATCGATGAACAACTGACATAAATTTTTAAACATATATCAAAATGCAGATTATCCAGTTTTTGTTTCCCAAGTGTAATTTCTAGAGACAAAACGCAGTATTCCCAAATCCTCTGTTGTGACTCCAGCATGTTACATGTGAAGTGACCGATTTACAGAAGAGTGAAACCTTTATCTAAGTCAGTCAGCTGTTTGGTCTTCGTGCCAAACAATGGCTTTGGTCATTTTTCCTAATGGCTTGATTGGCTTTGGCAACATGAAAAAACTGATAGTTGCTTAGAAATCAAACTTCAGATGCTATCAATCTATAATTTTAACAAAGGTTCCATTTCAATCAGATGTTTATTATTCCTTTGGAGAGTAAACAAACTAAATTTATATTTTATTTTATTATTTTTTCCCTCTGATATGGAAGGACTGGCTCATTGAGTACACTGCAAGGCAGCAGCGGGCAGAACAGCGATAGAAGAGCTGTCTGCAGATATTTTAATATTAAATAAATATTAACTTCTTTGATGGCAAGTATACATACTAAAACAGAGCTAGCAAAGTTACTTGTTAGCTTTAATTTCTAAACTAACAGGAAACAGCAAATATGGTCTCCTGAAAAAATAAGTTTATTAAGTATCATTTGAAATACTCATATAAAGCTAAAAAATAAGGGGCATGACCACTGATCAGAAGAAAATACTAAGAGACTATGGCTCATGTTTTTAGATGCATACCTGTTTGTAACTTATCTACATTTCGTTGTTGAAGAAAGAGTGAAATCATGTTTAAGGAAAAGGAATTAACTATTTTTAAATTAGCAAACTCATTCTATTTCATTCCTGTGGTTCTTTATGGCCAGATTAACTTGCATGAAAAATAACATTAATCTGGTTTCTAGTATTCACTGTGGACCTTGAGAAATTCAAATCCTTTAAGATCCTTCAGTCATTGCTCATTTCCACTGTTATAGTCATGTGGAAGCATTTATCAATAATCCTCATTAAATATTTTAGATGTCTCCTTCTGGATCTCAGTTTACATATCTGTACATTTAAAACTGGAAGGTTAAAAGACATAATCTCACCAGGTGCAGTGGTTCACGCCTGTAATCCCAGCACCTTGGGAGGCAGAGGCTAGAGGATTGCCTAAGCCCATGGGTTTGAGACCAACCTGGGCAACATGGTGAAACCTCATCTCTACAATAAATCAAAAAATTTGCCAGGCATGCCGGCACATGCCTCTAGTTCCAGCTATTTGGAAGACTGAGGCAGAAGGATCACCTGAGCCCAGCAGGTAGAGGCTGCAGTGGTCATGAGCATGCCACTGTACTCCAGCCTTGGTGAAACAGTGAGACTCTGATTAAAAAATAAAAATAAAAAGACATAAAATAAAAAAGACATAATCTCTATAGGTCTAAAATCCTACAATCCTATCTAAATTTTGAAATTATATTATAAAAACATTTTCTCACTTCTCATGCTATTTGATGTGCATAATTTTTTTCCTTTAAAATTTCCACCTACTTATCACATTCCTCTGCCACTGTTATAAATTAGGTACTTACTACTATCCTTATTTTAATTAGGTGTATTAATGAGGTATCTTATGTATGAGGGACAGAAACAAAATATCACATTATTTTAAGCAGTAAAAACACAAGTTATGGACCACATATCTGTAGATACAAGGGGTTACTAGCTTTGGGTAGAGTAAGATCCAAGTATTCAAATGTCTCTAGTGTCTGTCTCTCTCCACCTCTAAGTTCTTTATGTTAGATTCATTTCTAGGTATATTTCCTATGTGTCACATTAAAAATGGCTACCATTAGCTTCATTCATCTTTACATTCTATGAACTCAGCAATCCCATTGTTGAAAAAGTGAATATCTTTCTTATCAGGTTCAGAAGGTCTGGGATGGATTCTAGTTGACCTGACTCAAGTCATGTGGCCAAATCTGGGCCAATCCCAGTGGCAAGAAAAATTGTGTTCTCATTGGCCAGGCCTGGATCTTTTTTTTTTTTTTCCTTCTTCATTAACTTTAGGGAGTACAAGGGGTTTCTGGTTACATGGATGCATTGTATAGCAGCAAAAAGTACACATTGTAGATGTTGAAGTTCATCCCTTCCTAACCTCCCACTTCTGAGTCTCCAACGTCCATGAGCCCTGGATCTTATGCTTCATCCCAGGGATCAACTATTACAGTCACCATAGTCACCCTAACTGAACTCAGAGGGGAGGGATGCTTCCCAAAAGGAATAAACATAGTATGTCTCAGGAGAAGGGACTTCTGAAAGGGCAGGGCACATAACATCAATAAGCGTATTTGATCTCAAACTAGCAAAGTGGAGAACAAAGGAGAGGCCAAACTTTACCTGTATGATGACTGCTTGTATACCTAATCCTGAAGTATACCCCACATCTTTAAAATAAAAAATTTTAAAAAGAGAAGGAATTTTCAGCCAGTAAAGCCAGCAGACATCCAAGTGCTAACTCCTGATCAGCCTCAAGTGCTATGAACTTGAGTCTCCAACTGACATATTATAGTAGTCAGTCTATTTGTACAGCTGTTGTTAATGCAGTTGAGTACAAAAGGTTAATTTTATGGCATTTACTTGACGTTTTCCATAGTATAATACTTTATATGAGGTGAAGAAATATTTTGAAAAACAGGTATAGAATATATTCTATTACACAAATTTTTTTCTTAAAATTTTACATATTGTTTTCAGTTTTTCTACATCTGTACTATGCAATTTGTAATTAAACAGAATAACAAACAGATCGGTAAACGTTGCTTGTTCATTTTCCAAGCTTCTGAGATTTGAGCCTCAGCCAATTTTCTAAACATTCTCAAATTCTTTTATTACTAAGCCTCTTCACACACACACACAAAAACAATGTTCAGTATTCTTACTATTATGTTTTCTTCAAGGATCGTCTATAGAGAATTCACTATAACATCTACCTACTTATAATAAAATCCTGATATTGTCATCAACTAAAGAGTCTTATATAAGGTTCGAGATAGATATACATAAGTTAGCAGTTAAATTCTAAGGTGCTTATCATTTTTTAAAATTAATTTTAGGCAACTGGATCTTTTAAATAAGTTTCTTTTTTTTTTTTGAGTTGGAGTCTCACTCTGTCAACCAGACTGGAGTGCAGTGGACGCTCCCAGCCACTGCAAGCCTCGACCTGCTGGGCTCCGGCGATCCTTCCACCTCAGCCTTCCAAGTAGCTGGAACTACAGGCGCGTACTACCACGCCTGGCTAATTTTTTGATTTATTGTAGAGATGAGGTCTCGCCAAGTTGCCCAGGCGGGTCTCGAACCCACAGGCTCAGGCAATCCACTCACCTCAGCCTCCCAAAGGCGTGGGATTACAGGCTGAGCCACCAAGCCCGGCTTAAATAAATTTCTTTAAACAATATTTGAAATTGTCACTAATAAAATAAATGTAGTACTCTGGTTCAGAGTCATAATTGTATTTTCCTCAGCATTTTAATTGTATATGATTGATCATCTTCATGATTTATCCAAAATATTTTTATCATAAGTGAATAAATTCTTCATAAGTGAGTCTCTTCAGACAAGAACAGCACGTGAGGTAAATAGTATTATTTCAGATGCAAATGAGAAGAGATTAGAGTCTAATGTGACTCCCTAAGTCAGATATTCTCAGCCCTCAAATATTCATATGTTGGCATTAAACACCATTCAACGCCTTTAGACCACTAGGGGACCAATTTACCAGGTTAATCATCAAAAAGAAAAGTAACATAATCTTTTTTTCCTTTCTCTCTCTTTTTTTAAGGAACATGACACTTACTTCTCCTAGCAGCTAACCAGGTTCTAACTGGGTGACTTTTTGCTTCTTAAACTAAATTATGTAAATGCATGCCATAAATCAGTGGTTCTAATCTGAAATATTTGTAGTGCTGGATAAAAGCCAGCCGCTTCCTTTTCGTGAAATTTGAACATTTTTAAAGAAGCAATGGTAACATCCATCATTTTCCTCTAAATACTGTATGTATGAGTGTGTATACACATAGTAATGCATTATATAATATATATGCATCAATACAGTTAATATTTGATGATAAAATGTGGGGTGATCTGATCTACTGAGCATGGAAAAGGCTCTGGAATGGTAGAAATTGATGGGAGAAATTGTGGCAAAAGTGTTCAGCTCTTTTGTCTGAGAAGAAGTCTAATGGGAATAACCAGAAGGTGGCCCTAACTCTAACCCTCTAGCAGGGGGAATTGATTGCTGCTGAGAGATGCCATTATGGTCCTTAGAGCAAAGCCAAAGGCTGTGGGCAGCAGGGTTTGCTTTGATTTTCCAGCCTATCCTGGGTTCTTCCCTTTTAGGGGGATTTCCCCAGAAGCCACACATTCCTGGATGTGGTATCCATGGTCTGGGGACTGACTCATATAGCGGGGAGTAAATAACAAAGGGCAAAAATGCTCCATTTTTCACACTGCATAGTCAAGATCCAGCTGGAATGGGCAGCTGCCCGAAGTGTGGCCTGAGAATCCATCCACAGTGGAAGCTTGAAAGAGCAAACACAAATGGACTTCGCAGCAACTTGGATGGATTTAGAGTCTATAATACTCAGTGATCTATCACAGAAACAAAGATCTGAGTACTACATGTACTGACTCCTAAACCGACCTTGAACATTTATCATGATACTATCAGAAAGGGACTGGCAGTAGTGGGACACTGCTAAGGGCAGAGGGAGGGCATGTAACATCAATAAGCATACCTGATCTCAAACCAGGTGAAGGAGGGACCAAGGGGAAGCCCAAACTTTACCTGTACAATGACCACTTATGTAACTAACCCTGAATTGTACCCCACATCTTTAAGAATAAAAATTTAAATTAAAAAAAAGCAAACAGTGCTTAAGAGCTTAGACTCTGGGTCAGATAGACCTGAAATTCCAGGGAGGCTGCACCAGTCACTAGCTGGGTGACTGAGGTAATTCCCATATTCCCTTTCCTCATCTGTAAAGTGGTGGTTGTAAGATACGCAATGTCAGTCTTGCAGGAGTATTGCATTGTGAGTTCATGGTACATAATTAAGTATGTGACACAAAGTGAGGGAAAATGAGTGGCCCAGAGGACCGAGGGTGGTGTTAGGAATGCTGTTACAAGGGAGGGGAGGTGTAGAATAAAGAAACTGTGTATCCCTTTACTGAAGTCAGTCACATTGTCACGGCAGTGGGGAAATAGGCATCTGTCTCCACCCACACTCGATGGTCCATAAGTGAGTTGGCCATCTTTCTCAAAATGCTACATGGGGCTGCAGTGTGAAACACCCCTGAACCAACTTCAAGAGCCTCCAGTAAAGTTTAAGCACAGATTAAAAAATAAATGAGCCAGGCATGGTGGCTCACACCTGTAATCCCAGTAATTTGGGAGGACAAGGCAAAAGAATCACCTGTGGCCAGAAATTCAAATCCAGCCTGGGCAATATAGCAAAATCTTGTCTCTATAAAGAAATAAGAAAGTAGCCGGGTGAGTAGTGTATGCCTATAGTCCTTGCTACTCACAGACTGGGGCAGGAGGATTGCTTGATTCCAGCAGTTGGAGGCTGCAGTGAGCCATGATCGTACCTTTCTGCTTTCTAGCCTGAGCAACCAAGTGAGACTCTGTCTCAAACAATAAAAATAAAATAAAATAAACTCTTTGTTAGAAAATGATTTCCCAAATTATCTAACATCTCCCCTTCACTAGGTAGACTTCAATTTAAACATCTCAAAAGATATAATTTAACTTTAATTTCAAATATCTATAGAGAAATATTTTTCATAACTTCACTTGACTATTTCAGCAGCTCACAATCTTTGCCTCTAAAAGAGAAAAGAAATCTGAGAGGCCATTACTAATATGTGCGGATATTCTGTTTCTAATGATCAGTTATTATTCTTCCTGAAGGGATTATTTTCTTAACCAACTTCTATATCAGTAATTAATTATTTAATGAGAAAATGTATACTATTATGAGAAGTTGTATCATGTTTAGAACATTCAGATTTGAAACTGTGGATGCAAATTTAAGTTCCAGCCTTCTCACTGCAGCTCAGTTGAGGTGGGTGTGAAGATGGTTTCCTGTCATTTCTTCCACAGCATCTCTGGGTTTCATTGTCTTTAGCCTAGCTGCACATTAGAATCACTCTGGGAGCACTGAAAAAATTCTGTTGCTATGGCCTCACCCCCAGAGATTCTGAGTTAATTGGCCTGGGGTGTGACTTGTCATTGGTTTGTTCTTTGATATTCCCAGGTGACTCTAACAGATTTGAGAGGCAGTGATCTCTGTGGAATTATACATGCAAAGACATGAAATATTCTTTTCTCTTTCTTTTGTCCTTTAGTTGCGCAATTTAGTCATTTTAAGAAAGATTATGATACGAACATAATCTCTCTAGTTAAGAATATTTAAATGATTGCATAATGATTTTCTGTCTTTTCATTTGAGCAATTTAGAGAGAAATGATATAGTAACTTCTACGTTTACTATGAAATGGTCTCATAAATTGTATTCGAAAATTATTGAAGCTGTGTTCACCCACTAATGAACCTTTTTACTTTTTCTTCCATAGACCAAGAAGACAAGAAATTTTATGAAAGTAATGAATGAGCATTTTTCACCTTCCATTGAGAGATGACTTCTCCTAATAAAACCACTAGTCTACCAGGTATCCATGCCTCAATCTTGTCACCTCTACCATAGTGCCTTATAGTGGGCAAAGTGAGCTCATTTTCTTTTTTTTTTATTTTCTTTTTTTTTTCTTTTTTTGTGTTGGAGTCTCACCCTGTCACCCAGGCTGGAAAGCAGTGGCACATTCATGGTCACCGCAGCCCTGACCTGCTGGGCTTAGGCGATGCTTCCGCCTCAGCCTTCCAAGTAGCTGGACTACTACAGATGCGTGCCACCACGCCCAGCTAATTATTTTCAATGTATAAATAAAAACATCCCATTGGGTGGTGGTGGGGCGGGAAGGAGGATCCCTGATGCCCCCTCTCTGCTTCAGAGTGGCTTGCATTTGTAATCCTCTTCATGAACCTCTGTCCCTGCTGTTTCTGGAGCTGTTCAGGTTGCTGCCTCTCCACGTATTCACTGAAACTTCATTTAATAAATATTCACTTGCCCGGTGCCATTTAATATGTGTCAGTCTCTCATGTGAAATGTTCACAAACAAATTTTAAAAACTTGCTATCCATTACTCAGTGTAAAGCAATAAACACTCTACTGTGTTCATGTCAAAGGTAAAAAATATATGTGTGTGTGTCAGGCACTATTTAAGACTGTGGACCTGTGGCAGTGAGCAAGACCAGCAAGAGAAGCCAGTTCTCCCACGGACACTGCACTTCTGGAGGGAAGACAGAGAATGAACAACAAGTAAACAAACAAGAAAATCAGTATCAGGCAGGACAGAGAATGTATCATATTGCAATCTTGTATTTCACAGACTACACTTTGGGAAATTCTGGTCTATTATATGCTCCTAAGTAAAGTTTTCCTCTCTCTGTTTATTACAAACTCTAAAATGACTGAGTGATTTTCTCCCAAGAAATCTTCCACTTCCCTTTTAGAATTAGATCTAGCTCAACGGTTTTCCAGAATTCCTTCTGTTGAAAGCTCACTCAAAATATTATCTCTTTAAGTTCAGTAGAGATTGATAATTGAATTTTGTGTGGTATCTCTTGCATAGTCCAGACACACCATCTATCATTTTTAATTCAAGTTTACTTAAAATAGTGTAAGAAGTAATAACACTGTAAAAGTAGCTGAATACTGCAACAATTTTCCTGTTTGTAATTTTCTCGTCTTGTACAGTTATTTTACTCATAGTTATTCTGACAGCACTTGTTTTAGCATCTCATTTTTATAGTCTTTCCAAAGTATTCAAATAAGTTCTCAAGAAACAGCAACTCTCATTCCACACTTAATATCTCATCAGTTTAATAATATTTAATCCAATTACACTTTTTGTTGTTGTTGTTGTTTTGAGTTGGAGTCTCACTCTCTTGCCCAGGCTGAAGTGCCATGGCATTATGATCATGGCTCACTGCAGTCTCCACCTCCTAGGCCCAGGGCAATCCCTCTACCTCAGTCTCTTGAGTAGCTGGGACTACAGTCACATGCCACTAATCTTTTTTTTTTATATATAGACAAGTTCTCACTATGTTGCCTAGCCTGGTCTCAAACCCCTGGTTTCAAGTCTTCCTCCTGCCTCAGCTCCCAAAGTGCTGGAATTACAGGCATGAGCCACCACACCTAGACTCAATTACACCTTTTAAAACATCAAGAACAACTGACATAATCTGATTTGAGTACAAATCCAGCCTAACCCTTGGGAAACACACACTCCAGGTGGAGAAAACCAAGGGCAGGAGAACATAAGGAGCCTTCCCAACTGGAGGCATTCAGAGTGTCTTGGGTATCTGTTAGGGCGTTTCATTTCACAGACAACATGGAATACTCTAATCTGAAAGTTGCTTAAGAGATTTACTCATGTCATATTCTTGCAATATGATACAAATGGTTTAATAAAGGCTGTGCAAAGTGTTATGATATACCTTAAAAGGATCCTCCCCAGTTACCCAGCATGAGTATTGTTTTAGAATTTTTTCTTGCTCCTTTTTATTTGTCTTTTATTATTTTAATTTATTTTTTGGAATAGGAAATATAATTGCATAGTTCAACATTTCTAAAGTTAAACAGGGAGAAGAATCTCTTACACTACTGGCCCCCAGCTCTCTCTCTGGGAGATGACCATTGTGTTACCAGGTCCTCTGTGTGGAGATTCCTTATGAGATATTTTAAATGACTACAAAAACGCAGTACATAATCAAATACGCTCTTTTATTCTTTTTATAAAGATACAAAATTTTAGCATTCTAGTTTCTGCCACTTCTACGATGAGTTTTGACATCTTTCTTCACCCTCTGGGATAGAATTTTCATCAAGCAGGTCAAAACTTGCCAGATGCTCTGTGTTCCAATGACTAAGGCTCCAGCAGATGGCCAGATTACGCCCCTGTCACTACTATATCTTGATTCTATGCCAGTTTTGTAATATGTATCAAGAACATATCATCTGCTTTCTCTCTGAGGCCAGTCCAATATCATTTTTGACTCTTTTATTCATTTGTAAGCAGGTTAGTATACATTTTGTGGATTTCCTTAAAGGTGCACCTTCTTGGCAATAGTACTGTTATGCCTTTCTTCCTATAAAATTTTAATTATTTTTCATTTATTTGGTGCATGAGATAAACTATTTCATGATATAGCCACTAAGCCTTGGTACTGCTCTAGATTATACATATGTATACATGTGGCAATGTGTATTCCTTTATTGACCCAAGTGCTTTACATTTGTATTGGTATTTGAATTTCTAAGTGATACTTTCAGTCTTCTAATTATTTTCTCATGTGAATCCCTGAGAAGTTCCTTCGTTCTTATTTTTCTTTCCGTGTCCTACCTGTTCTCCTTCAAATAAATCAGCATCATGGCTTTATCCGGGAGTTTATTTTGCTTTCTCTACATTTTCAGTGGACAGCCCTCTTAAAAAATCCAGTTAACCTCTAAGAAAACACAGTTGTTCTTCTCCATCTTTGCAATATGCGTGTGACCCCAGCCAAGAGCCTATCATGCCAGGATATTAAGTCATGGTTCCAGTATCTAAGCTCATTTCATCAACACTAGCTGCATTGTCAGTAGTTCCCTTCCCAGAACTTTCTCTATCTTTTAAATATCATACGCCAATGAAAAAGAAACAATGGAAACATGGTCTCTACACCACTAGTTTCCTGCCTAAGAATACACAATCTCCAACGATGTTTCCCCAATCTTTCGTCGTGTCTTTTTTCCATTCAAGAATGAACAATTTGCTGATTTGCCAGCTACGTTAATCAATTTATACAACAAACATTTACTTATTACTCAGGAGTTGGGTTGCTAAAAGTTAAAATAAGCCGGGCACATGTTAAAATATGGCTCACACCTGTAATCCCAGCACTTTGGGAAGCAGAGACAAGAGGATTGCCTGAGCCCAGAGGTTCAAGACCAGCCTGGGCAGCTTGACAAGACCTCATCTCTACAATAAATCAAAAAATTAACCAAGTGTGTCAGTGCACATCTGTAGTTCCAGCTACTTGGAAGAATTGAGGCAGAAGGATTGCCTGAACTCTGCAGGTCGAGGCTGCAGTAGCCACGAGTATGCCACTGCACTCCAGCCTGGGTGACAAAGTGAGACACCAACTCAAAAAAATAAACATTAGCCAGCCTCGGTGGCTCAGCCTGTAATCCCACGCCTTTGGGAGGCTGAGGTGAGTGGATTGCCTGAGCCCGCGGGTTCGAGACCCGCCTGGGCAACTTGGCGAGACCTCATCTCTACAATAAATTTAAAAAATTAGCCGGGCGTGGTAGCATGCACCTGTAGTTCCGGCTGCTTGGAAGGCTGAGGCGGAAAGATCGCCGGAGCCCAGCAGATCGAGGCTGCGGTAGCCGGGAGCGGCCACTGCACTCCAGTCTGGGCGACAGAGTGAGACTCCAACTCTAAAAAAAAAAAAAGAAAATGGCAAAGAAATGGGAGAAATCTGAAAACTTAATTTTTTGTTACATTCCTGGTGATTTTCCTGAAGAGCATGAACTAAACCAGAGGAAACTTCATTCAGACCAGCTC
This sequence comes from Cephalopachus bancanus, assembly GCA_027257055.1. NCBI lineage: Eukaryota > Metazoa > Chordata > Mammalia > Primates > Tarsiidae > Cephalopachus > Cephalopachus bancanus. The sequence goes on along the minus strand of JAPVLO010000009.1, from coordinate 5,172,677 downwards.
CTCCCCCGAGGGTGTACTCCCTGTGAATCAGAGACCTGTTTATTTTCAACACAACATTTTACAATTCTGCTCTGCCTAATTCCTTCTGTGGGCTTTGGTGTTGTGTTGGAATTTCCAGACACTCTTGTCTTTTTTGAAAAAAAATTGTTATCTTCATGAAGTAGGCCACTTTATATTTGTGCTAAAATATTTTAAAAGAGAGTGATACTACTTCCAGTGAACAGAGTGACAGATTGAGGACATATTAAACTTGCTTAGTTTATATAGGATTCAGTGAGAAACTCAGAATGCTAAATAACAAATAACTTTTGCAATCAACTTGTAGTATAAATTGAATAGTTACTTAGTAGTAATAAGAAATTGTGTCATATTTTGCCTATTATTCCTTGGGCATTCATAAATTCTTAATATAAACATCCAGTTGAAAGCAGCCAGTTGCTAGCTCACCACCACAGCAGTAACTGAAATTTGTAGACCATGTGTTAAATTAGTGAATGGGTACAATGATTTGGTCAATTCATTTGAAGATGTCTGAAGTGTCATACTGATATTAGCCTTTGTCTAATTTCTAGGGAGGGTCTGGTTGGCAGGATATTACCAAGAAAGATGGGAAAGTATGATTCAGAACTAGCGTGACTAGCACGTGTCTGGAATCAGTGTTCTTGATCAAAAGGACAATTTTTTTTTTTTTTTGAGTTGGAGTCTCACTCTGTCGCCCAGACTGGAGTGCAGTGGCCGCTCCCAGCCACCCCAGCCTCGACCTGCTGGGCTCCGGCGATCCGTCCACCTCACCCTTCCAAGTAGTCGGCACTACAGGCACACACTACCACGCCCAGCTAATTTTTGATTTATTGTAGAGATGAGGTCTCACCAAGTTTTCCGGGCGGGTCTCGAACCCGTGGGCTCAGGCAATCCACTCACCTCAGCCTCCCAAAGGTACGGGATTACAGGCTGAGCCACCGAGTCCGGCTTTAAAAAGGACAATTTTGTTTTGTAATCATTGTTTTCCTATCACTGTTTTCTGTTAGTTTTTAAAATTCATTTTTTCTTTTACTGATACTATTTGATTCCTATTATTAATGTTTTCTATTACTATTGCCATATCTTTTTCTTTTTCTTTTTCTTTTTTTTTTGAGTTGGAGTCTCTCTCTGTCACCCAGATTGGAGTACAGTGGAATGCTCACAGCCACTGCAGCCTCGACTACTGGGCCCAGGCGATCCTTCCAAGTAGCTGGAACCACAGGCACGTGCCACCATACCCCACTGATTTTTTGATTTATTGTAGAGATGAGGCCTCACCATGTTGCTCAGACTGGTCTCAAACCCCTGAGCTCAGGTAATCCTCCTGCCTCCGCCTCCCAAAGTGCTGGGATTACAGGAGTGAGCCACCACACCTGGCGCCATTTATTTTTCTATTACTATCCTGATAAAACAGATAAATGAGCTGAAAAGATTGTTCACAATGGGACTCAGTGGCTCACACCTGTAATCCCAGCACTTTGGGAGGCAGAGGTGAGAGGATTACCTGAGCCCAGGGGTTCGAGACTAGTCTGGGCAACTTGGTGAGACCTCATCTCTACAAACAATCAAAAAATTAGCCGGGTGTAGTGGTGTGTTCCTGTAGTTCCAGCTACTTGGAAGGCTGAGGCGGAAGATCACCTGAGCACAGCAGATTGAGACTGCGGTTGCCATAAGCGTGCCACTGCACTCCAGCCTGGATGACAGAATGAGGCTCCGACTAAAAAAAAAAAAAAAAAAAAAAATTGTTCACAATTTTACTTTTCCTTATAAGAAAGTTTATTAAGATAAGATGTCCCACTTATTTACAGCCCATTAAGTTCTCAATCCACAGCAAATTTCACTCCTATGAGCATAACAATTGCTCAAACTTACTTGACATTTTGTTTGGCCCTCTCCCTTGGCCTCAGACCAGAAATTCTCACAACCTCACAGCATATGGGGTTCCTCAGCTAGAATAGCCTACAGCTACCTCAAAATCGACATGTTCAAAGTTAACTTCATTGTCCTCAGTCCCACACCAAGACCTGTTCCTTCTCTTGAGTTCCTTATCTCTGGCTTTACATCCATCTTTCTACTCATGACCCCAAACTCACGGTTGTCTTTCTTTTGTACTACTAGTCAATAACTCCTAGAAATCCCAACTTTAAACTATCTTCCGTCTCTTGTTCACCTCTAAACTGGTGCTGATATTGCCTTAGTTTAGATTTTACCTGTGTGTGCACACCTCCATGCTTTTGCATAAAATCCTGTCTGTATACACTTCTCTTCCTTGCACCCTGGCAGATGCCTACTTATTTCTAAAATCCCAGATTTTTTCTTCTGTAAAGCCATCATACCTGTTCCCACTTCTCTGCTACCCTCCAGAGTTATTTACTTCTTCCTCACTGCTCCCATATCTTTTGTAGCATAGTTTTATGTAATACTTATCCATCTAAATTATGACAGGGCCAGGCATGGTGGCTCACACTATAATAAGCCTAGTACTCTGGGAGGCCAAGGTGGGAGGATCGCTTGAGCCCAGGAGTTCAAGAACAGCCTAGGCAACACAGTGAGGTCTTGTCTCTACAAAAACAATCAAAAAGAAAATTAGCCAGGTGTGGGGACTCCAGCATGTAGTCCCAGATGCTTGCAGGGCCGAGGTGGAAGTGCTGCCCGAGCCCTGGAGGTCAAGGCTGTGAGCATGCCACTGTATCCCAGCCTGGGCGACAGAGTGAGACTCCAACTAAAATAATAAATAAATAAATAGTCCAGGCGCAATGGCTCATGCCTATAATTCTAGCACTTTGGGAGGCTGAGGCAGGAGGATTGCTTGAGCCCAGGAGTTCAAAAACAGCCTGGGTAATTTGGCAAGGCCTCATCTCTACAATAAATAAAAAACAATTAGCTGGGCATGAGGGTGTGTGTCTGTAGTCCCAGCTATTTGGAAGGCAGAGGTGGAAGGATTACCTGAGACCAGCAGGTTGAGGCTGTGGTAACTGTGATTGTGCCACTGCACTCCAGGCTGGGTGCACTCCAAGGTGAGATTCTTACTCAATAATGATAATGATAATTAAAAAATCGATAAATAAATTATAGACACGCTAGCCATGTAGTAACAAATTACTGTAACATTTAGTAAATTAATATGTTAATGTTTATTTATTTATTTATTTTTTATTTTTTTGAGTTGGAGTCTCACTCTGTCACCCAGACTGGAGTGCAGTGGCGCGGGATTACAGGCTGAGCCACCGAGCCCGGCTCTTTGCCGTTTTCAAGAGCAAATTTTACCTGTTGAAGCTTTTGTTCACACCATTTCTATCACCCTGTTCATTTACAGAACACAAAGTTAAAAACGGAAGTGACCTGAAGACAATGAGTACGTTTAATTTTAAACTATATCACTAGTATCTAGGTCAGCACCTGCCCCATTGTTTTTTTTTTTTACTTTTTACTTTTTATTTTTATTTATTGTAGAGATGAGGTCTCACCAAGTTGCCCGAGCTGGTCTTCAACCCTCAGACCCAGGCAATCCTCTCACCTTGGCCTCCCAACGTACTGGGATGACAGGCTGAACCACCAAGCCTGGCCCCTGCCCCATTGTTGATGGTCAAATATTTGTGTTTTTGTTTGGTTGGTTGGTTGGTTGGGATTTTCTGTTGTTATTTTTTGTTTTGTTTTGTTTTGGTTTGGTTTGGGTTTGGTTTAAGTCAGGGTCTCACTCTGTTGCCCAGGCTGAAGTACAATGGCACGATCATGGCTCACCACAGCCTCTAACTCCTGGGCTCAAGTGATTCTCCCACATCAGCTTCCCAAGTAGCCAGAACTACAAGCATGCACCACCACATCCAACTAATTTTTTAAATTTTTTTGGAGAGATGAGATCTCACTATATTGCCTAGGCTGGTCTCCAGCTCCTGGGTTCCAGTGATCCTCCCACTTCTGCCTCCCAAAGTGCTGGGATTACAGGCATAAGCCACTGAGCCCAGCATAAATATTTATTAAATTAAATTAAATAAACGCATTTTGTTGTCTATGCCCAACTCCATTTATCTGTCACAGACTTTAACACAGTCACACAGAGGACTTTTCCATGTCTCCCTTGCACGACTATACTGGAAACCCAGGATGACTGGAAGACTTCCAGTTAATGAAACAGTGATTATTTGTTAGATGAGCAATTTTTTTTTTTTTTTTTTTTGAGTTGGAGTCTCACTTTGTCACCCAGGCTGGAGTGCAGTGGCACACTCACAGCCACCCCAGCATCGATCTGCTGGGCTCAGGGAATCCTTCTGCCTCAGCCTTCCAAGTAGCCAGAACTACAGGCACGCACTAATATGCCCGACCAATTTTTTATTTATTGTAAAGACGAGCTCTCACCAAGTTGCCCAGGATGTTCTCAAACCCACGGACTCAGGCAATCCACTTGTCTCGGCCTCCCAAAGTGCTGGGATTACAGGCACGGAACCTGGCCCAGATGAGCAATTCTTACTCTAGTCTAACCCATTAAGAGGCTACCGTGACACCTTCAAAAGTTTCAAATTTTTAAGAAAAAAAATCAGATAAAAATGCAGCTCTAATAGATGTGTATGTCGTAAAAATCCTTATATGAAATACCAGTGGCAACGATAATAAAAGAACCATAGTTTGCAAGTTCTTCAATATACTGATTTTTTTTTAAGGCAACTGATAAATTCTGGACAAGGGAGAGTGCTGACCCAATTTCTTTGGCCTCACACAACTTCAGTCAACTGTTGGCATCTCTATTCCATTTCTCTTTACAATCCAGAACAGAGGTCATGTGTATCTTACAGGCCAATCTTTCCTCCTTACTTTCTTCATGTTACTTTCCTTATCTCCTTCAGGGATCACGTATTTATCACCTACCATACATTAGGTCTTGGAAATACAAAGGTCTATAACATTTAGCATCTCTCTTCAAATAGCTTATGAGCCAATGGAGTAAATCAACAGTTATAATGATCGCAAAATGTGCTGTGGTCGCATGTAAGAAAAGCAGGTAACCCTGACTTCCCAAAAGAGGTAGCATATAGACTGAGTCTCAAATAATAGATGGAAGTGAACCAAGGAAGCAGCATGGACACAAGCATGAAATCCAGGGAAGCCATAGTACATTCAGGAAGCTGGAAGTAGTTCTTTAAAGATTGATGCAGACATTGAGAGATAAGATCAGCAGACAAGATAGAGGTAGTCAGGACTGATAAGATTATGCCATCTCTGTGCCATCCTAAGGTGATTACTTATTTATTTATTTATTTATTTGAGTTGGAGTCTCACTCTGTCGCCCAGACTAGAGTGCAATGGCCGTTCCCGACCACCGCAACCTCGACCTGCTGGGCACCGGCAATCCTTCCGCCTCAGCCTTCCAAGTAGCTGGAACTACCGGAGCGTGCTACCATGCCCGGCTGTGTTTTTGATTTATTGTAGAGATGAGGTTTCGCAGCCCAGGCGGGTCTCAAACCTGCGGGCTCAGGCAATCCACTCACCTCAGCCTCCCAAGGCGCAGGATTACAGGCTGAGCCACCAAGCCTGACTAGATGATTACTTTAACTCAAACTCTCTGCATAGCCACTGAAACATTTTAGTTGAGGTGACATTTCTTTTTTAATTTTTTCTTTGTCTTTTTCTTTTTCTTTGAGCTGGAATCTCTATCTCCCAAGCTTGAGTGCAGTGGCACAATCATGGCTCACCACAGACCCAACCTCCTGGGCTAAGGCACTTCTTCCACCTCAGCCTCTGGAGTGGCTGCGTCTCAAGGTACAGGCCACCACACCTGGCTAATTTTCTGATTTTTTTTTTGTAAAGATGGGGTCTCATTATGTTGCCCAGGTTAGTCTCACACTCCTGGGCTCAAGCAATCCACCCACCTCAGCCTCCCAAAATGCTGGAATTATAGGTGGAAACCACCGTGCCTGGCCAAGAATGGCATTTCTATAAAAGAAAAGGTTATCCAATAACACAATTGAAAATATATTGAAGGTAGAGGAAGAAAGCAAGCAAAAAAGGCAGATTGGGGAAGCTGTTTCTTTAAAAAATAAAAAATATCTTAATTATGCTACTGACAGAAGGGAAGTTTGCTTCAGAACCTCCTAACCAGTTAGGAGGAGATTATCACAATCCTCCATGAAAGAAATGACGTTGTCCTAAACCAAAAAGATGAGTTTAAGAGATTTTATCTCTCTCCATTTCTATACAACATGTCTGTTGTTCTGAGTTTTTCCTTAGAATCTAAGTTATATGAGTAAAACCTGTTGACTTTCTGGTTCCATGGACTAGGTAAATATTGTCTAATGTTATTTTCATTTTGTGGTTATCTGAGATGAAGATCTCTATGAAAATGCATTTTTAAAAAGACCTTTATCAACTGCTACCTGGAAGTACATGCTTTAAAAGAATTTAATGATCAATCTGAACCCTTCTTAAATGGATGAACACAGCTGGTAGAGCAAAGAGCTTGAAGAGTGACCCTGTTAAAATATAACTAAAGTCATCTCACTCCTAATCAAAATCCTTCCATTCTTCTCATCCTGCTCTGAATAAAAGCCACTCTTTACAATGACTCACAAGGCCCAGAGCAGACTCCCAGCTTAATTTTTCAACTCCAATTACTCCCTCCCCTTCAATCTATTGGGGCAACCACATCGGCCTCCCGATCCTCAGAGACCCATGCGGGCATGTTTAGGCTTTGAGCACTCATTCTTCTTATGTTCCCCAGTTATCCCCCCGACTTTCTTCCTTACATCCTTCAGATCTTTTCCTTCCCTTATCACTTTACTTTAAGATAAAATATTCCCTCCTACTCAGCACCCTCTTCCCAGTTTATATTTTTCCATAACACGTACTAAAATCTAATAAGCTTTCCATTTTGCTTATCTTGTTTATCTTCTGTCTCCCACAACTAGAAAGCAAGTTCCACAATGGCAAGTTTTTAAAATATTTTGCTGTATCTTTAGTGCCTAGAACAGTGCCAGGCACATGGTAGAAATTCAGTGACTATTTGCAAAATGAATAAGTTGCTGTTTCAGTGTGAACCGTCAGTCACACGATCATGGTATTCCAGGACCTGACTGATGATTGACCGGCAAAATCATTACCATGGAAAGAACCCTGCAGTTAGTTATTGTTTTTTCCACCAGGAAGCCTCTGGCAAAGTTAAATATAGTCTGAACTGTTTCCAGCAACACGGAATTTTGAGTAAAGCACTATCATTAGGCCTTGGTTTATAAGAATAATTAACATATGGCCAATCTTCACCTGACTCTTAATGACTATCAAGCCATGTTAAATTCTTTAGCATAACATAGAATCTGTGCATATTCAAAAATGCAACTTTCTATTCTTTCTGGTAATAATAAAATGCTCCTTGTTCATTACTTTTAAGACATGTGTTTGTTGAAAGTGATTCCGTTGCCTTCAGCGTCAAAGTTAGACATCTCTGAGGCTTCACTTGAAAGAGCTCATATCAGCCACAGCAATCATCATAATCAACAAAACTAAATCATTGGATGATGCATCCAAAGACTCTCTTTTAATCGTCTTAATTTTTGGAACATTGTTATTGCTATTTCATTTTGCAATACATAAACAGCTGCTCGTTTTTTATTATTACAGATGCAGACAGTTTAAAAGAACAAGTTTACTTTCACCCTTTTCTCCAAATCCATTCTCCTCCCAGAGTAACCAAAGTTAGCAATTTGGCATGCATTTTTCTACACTTCTTTCTATCCATTTACACAAAAATGCATACTCAGAGTTTTAATATTAGAAGATTAAAAATTAATAAGCATATATTTTGGTAAAGTGCTCTCTTCATAAAACAATGTGTTTGGAACATTTTTCCACATCAGTGCATGCAGAGTTCATTGATGATACATTTAGGTTTACCCTATTTTTCCTGAATTAATTATTAATAGTCCCATCTCTCACTACTCAAAGTAGCTTGGGAGGCCAGACATGGCGACTCACACCCGTATTCCTGGCACTTTGGGAGATCGAGGCAGGAGGATTGCTCGAGCCCAGGAGTTCAAAACCAGCCTGAGTAACATAATGAGACCTGGTCTCTACCAAAAACAAACAAAACAACAACAACAGCAACAAAAACTTAGTTGGGGCAATGAGTTATATAGCCTCTTAATATAATGCTATCTGATTAATGAATTCGGTTTATAAAACTAATTTTTGCAATCACTACCTTATAAGTGAACATTTAGATATGACCTTTTTTGATATCATGAACAAGTCTGCAATGAACATCCATATACATATCTCTCTGTATGTGTGTATGAATATACTTAAATGATAAATCCTGTAAGTTGAATTGTAAGGTTAGAGGATATATACATTTAAATTTTTTGTATACTACCAAATTGTTCTCTAAAAAGCTGTGTTGTTTTTATCTTTCCATCAATAGTACCCATGTCCCCATATCCTCTCAACTAACTCTGGATATTATACATTTTTTTGGCCAACTCAATGAGAAAATATATTTTGTTATTGTTCAAATTTGTAGTCCACCTATTACAATTGAGACTGAGCACTTTTTCTATATTACTTATTATATTTTGACCATTTTTTAGTGAGATTGTTTTTTCTTATTAACTTGTAGAGATTGTTTTATAGCAAATGTAATATATGTAGGTTATAAATATTGTCTCTCAGCCGGGCATGGTAGCTCATGCCTGTAATTCCAGCACTTTGGGAGGCCAAGGTGAGAGGATTGCCTGAGTTTATGGGTTCAAGACCAACCTGGGCAAATTAGTAAGCCCTCATCTCTACAATAAATCAAAAAATTACTGGGCATGGTGGCGTGTGCCTGTGGTTTCAGCTACTTGCAAGGCTGAGGCAAAAGGATCGCCTGAGCCCAGCAGGTGGAGGCTGCAGTGGTCATGAGCGTGCCACAGAACTCCAGCCTGGGCAACAGAGTGAGACTCCAACTCAAAAATAAACAAATACATATATACATACATACATAAATATTGTCTCTCAGTATCTCACTCTATTTTCATAATAGCATGGAAAACAAAAGTACCAATTCCACCCATCAATTCTGATATTCTCTCAAAATGATTAAAATATAATTTATGATTAAAGCATAATGTCAAACTTTCTTATCTTCCAAAGTTTTATATATAAACAAATATATCCCAGCCACACCCAAGTATTATGATCAATGGATAGATATGGTCTGCCACTGGATATGTTGTATCATTTTATTTCTATATACCATTTTTCAAAAATTCTATATTGGGTTTGTATATTTCTTTACAACTAAATATTTAAATTACAATTTTGAGTACAAAAAGCAGACATTTACCACCTATGAATCACTTAGCTCCTACACATAAAATCTCATCTCTTTAGAGAAAGGGAAACTTAATCAGATTCTTTTGCATTTTTCATGCTTTGACTACATTTCCTAGTTTTGTCTCCAACAAATTTCATCAGGATTGAGCTTAACCTTTACCTAGAGGTCACAATGGCAAGTATGTCCTCCAAGCATGGAATTGACACCCACGGTGTTACTCATCTCATTTTTCAATAATTCATGAACAAATGGAGATAACATGCATTCTCATCTGGAGAAAATGTTTAATGATTTCCAGAGGGACAGAGCACAAGCAATTTTTTTAAAAAACTTTATTTAATTTTCCTTAGACAAAAAGATTTTCCCCAAACACTTTCTCATATGAATACATGTTCATGCTATTTGCCACAATTGTTTGTCAAATAATTTTTTGGTTATATGAAAAAGCTATTTAATGGGGTGTTTTCTTTTCTCTGAATAAACACACTGTTTATTAATTAGCAAAAATTTTAAAATGAAAATAGACATCAACAGCTTCAGGAAGTTCAATTAAAAACATAACTTTCATCTTTTGAATATAATAGGCTTTGTGTTTTATCAAAATCGTGTTGTAACTAACAACAGGTATTAAAGTTATATTTCTATATTTTCATTATAACCTGACACACATCTAACAAGTCCTCAACACTTCCACATATCATCTCTCTGAATAGGTGACACAAAGGCCAAATCTGGGCTGTTCAAATAATTCCATGGGAAAGTAACTGGAAATAATTTATCTCACCCCAGTTAAGGTCAACATAATAAGCTGTGGAAAGATTAGCTGAATTGAAACTTTCAGGCCTGTTTAATTTATCTTTATATATGTACAGACAAATTTTCAAACAAAGCTTCAAAACTACGGAGATAAATATTCTATTCCACACTATTTCCATAACTCTGTCCACTTTGCATAAAGATCACCTGTACTAATTTATGACACTCTTCATACTCCCAAGACTCTCCACAGGAATTCACTAATGACAGTCTAGGTGTAAGGAATAAAACTTGGTTTTCCAGCCAGTTGACTCTGTGCAATTGCTATAATTCCCTCGGCTCAGATTCAAGTTGTAATTATTATATTAGATGAGATTGGAAAGGCAGTATCTTGCTGGCTCATTCCTCTGAGTATTTCAAAGCATTGTCATCTTAACAGGAGTTTCAAACAGTAATCATGGTTCATTTTAAAGGACTTTAGTAAAAAAATTTTAAAAGACCTTTATTTATTCCCTAGAGTAATAAAGCATTAATCACATTCAACCCCACTCAATCCACAATTTGATAGAACTCAGCTTGTTTTCTGCCAGATTTAATCATTATTTCTAGAATGTAGTGCCTGCAAAAAAAAAAAAAAGTCAGAGATTTTTAACCTAGATATTGATTTGAAGGTTTTTAATTGTCTGTAATTAAGGTAAAAATTTGACACTTTTGATTGGTTTTCTCTAGCACCATTTATTAATAGCTGTATTTTGAAATTGAAACCAACAGATTGAATGGTTTTTCCTATATACCATCTGCTGATACTCAGAAAGGAAATGTCCTAATTCTGCCCTTCAATGGTGACAATGAATGAGCCTATTAATCATTTAGGCAAATCAGTTCACCATCGCTGCCCACAGTGAATCTTTGCAAGCTTTGAAACTAGAGAATGAATTAAATTAAATTTCAGTTCTACCACTTATTAATATGTGACCCAGGAAAATTGCCTCCACTCTCTAAGTCTCATAAAAATTGAGATAATAATACTTACTTTGTAAGTCATTATGAGAATGAAATGCTAAATGTTCAGTAGAGTGCCTGGTACTTTTTAAGCACTCGAAAAAATGGTGTTATTATTGCTACATCTTTTCTTTAGTGGATTATCTTACAATAAATGAAGGCAGTCCTTCAACTCTTTCAAAATCATCATTGAAACTTAACTCTCATACCAATTTGCACCTATATTATTAGGCAAAAAGAAAGTCCAATTAGCTATGGAATCTTTTGTAATGAGTACTTTTACACATTGCTGTTGAAAGAACATGTTTCTTCCAAAGAGCAATTTTGCAAAATTTGTCAGAAGTCTTAAATTTGGTCACATACTTCAGGTCAATATTTCCTTCCCTAATAATCTGTCCTAAGGTTTTAGACATAAAGATGTTCATTGAGTAACTACACAAATAATACCAAAAAACAAAATCAACTTATAAATTCACTAATTATAAGCTATTTGTTTAAAAGAAGGCACTATAGAAATATGATGAAAACTCTAGACTTTATATAAAAAACATAAGAAGACTTTGAAAGTTAGATAGAAAGCAGACTGGTTTGGGGCCTGAGGAAAGACATGGCAGTGAGCTTCCTGAGTATTCTTCTTGCTGAAGAGGTAGTAAACTGTAAGTGTCACTGAAGACAGACAAAAAAACAACAACAAAAGATCCAGTTCTCTCTAACCAAAGAACTAAGAAAAGGGTAGACCAGTATGATGGAAAACTTTTCTGTGTAGCCTCCCCACCCCCAACCAAACTCCACAGAAAAATGTGCATCCCCACTGCCAACCCTGTCAGCAAAGGCTGAGTGGGGATTAGTAGGGATTACGGATCTTGCACAGCTGTAACAAGTCACACTTCCCTCCACCAGTGGAGCCAGGATTTTCATGCCTGCCTGACAGCAGCAAGCCTCTTCCCTCACAGTGTTGGGAAAGATCACAGGGGAGTCTGGATGTTCACCCCCCAATATGGAGGTGATGAGGCACTCTTTTACCTCCCCAGTGGGGTTGTATCAGTGAAGGCCAGGTAAACGTGCACTCCTCCCTAGTGATAGCAAGATAGTCCTCCCCTACAGTGGTGTTGGTAGAGACCAAGTGAGGTGCATTAATGCCTGAGGGGAGTACCCTCTCTCTCAGGCTAGGGTGATGTCACAGTGGCCTAGTGGGGAGCCTTACTCCTATTCCCACCTATGAGTTATGAGAACCTTCACCCCAGGGTGACAACAGAGGCCAAGTGGCAAATCTAGATATGTGCAACCACCTGTCATTAAGGAAGTAGCTTCCAACCTACTTCCCCTGCTGAAACAGTATCAGATAAAGTCTCTCAAACCAGAAGATATAAATAGGGTCCAGAGTCTCAAGCATAATATTCTAAATGTCTACGACACAATCAAAAGTCATTTGCCATACCAAAACACAGAAAAATCTCAACTTCAGTGAGAAGAAACAATCAACAGATGCAATACTGAGATAACACAAATGATGGTAATATCTGGAAAGGATTTTTTAACAGCCATCATAAAAATGCTTCCACAAGTATGAAGATGCTTGAAACAAGTGAAAAAATTAGAAAGTCTCTGGAAAAAAATTGATATTAATAAGAACCAAATGGAAATTTTAGAACTGAAAAGTACAATAACCAAAAAAGAAAAGAAAAATGTGATAGATAAGTTCAATAGAAGAATGAAGAGGACAGAGGATAAAATTGGTAAACTTGAAGATAGAACAATAGAAATAACCCAATCTGAATAACAGCAAAAATAGACTGAAGAAAAAAACAGAACAGAGCCTCAGGGAAATGTGGGACTAAAACAAAAGAATTAAATTTATGTCACCAGAGTCCCAGAAGAAGAGGAGAAAGAGGTCAGTGCTGAAAAAGCACTTTTTAAAAAAAGATTGAAAATTCCCCAAATTTGGCAAAATACAAACATATTCAAGAAGCAGAGCAAATTTCATATAAAAACTAATACAGGCCGAGCTCAGTGGCTCGGCCTGTAATCCCAGTACTTTGAGAGGCTGAGGTGAGTGGATTGCCTGAGCCTGTGGGTTCAAGACCAGCCCAGGCAACTTGGCGAGACCTCATCTCTACAATAAATAAAAAATTAACCAGGCATGGTAGTGTGCACCTGTAGTTCCGCCTACTTGGAAGGTTGAGGCGGAAGGATCATCAGAACCCAGCAGGTCGACACTGGGGTGGTCGTGAGCGTGTCACTGCAGTCCAGCCTGGGGGACAGAGTAACACTCCAACTCAAAAAAAAAAAAAAAAAACTAATACAGTTCCACACTCAGACATAGCATCATGAAACTCCTGAAAACTAAAGATGAAGAAAGAAATCTTAAGACTGGCAAAAGACAAATGATACCTTACCTTCAGGGGAAAAGCAGCTCAAATGACAGGGAATTTCTCATCAGAAACTGTGAAGGCTGAAGGAAATAACACAACATCTTTCAAAAAATAGAAGTAAAGAACAGTCGGCCTACAACTCTATATCCAGCAAAAATATCCTTCAGTAATGAAATAAAAATCAAGACATCATCAGATGAAGAAAAAGAGAATATGTCATCAGTAGACTACCTTAAAAGAATGGCTTTAGAATATTTCTGAAACAAAAAGTAAATAATAAAAGAAGGAATCTTAGAACATTAGGAAAAAAGGAAGAACTACAGAAAAATAAAAAAGATGAGCAAATAATACATTTTTCTTCTTCATTTTTCTAAATTGTGTTTGACTATTGAAGCAAAAATGATAAATTTTTGTTTGTTTTGTTGAGTTGGAGTCTCACTCCATTGCCCAGGCTGGAGTGCAGCGGGACGCTCACAGTCACCCCAGCGTTGACAAGCTGGGCTCCAGCAATCCTTTTGCTCTGGCTAATTTTTTTACTCTTTGTAGAGACAAGGTCTCGCTAAGTCACCCGGACTGGTCTTGAACCCGCGGGCTCAGGCAATCCACTTGCCTCGGCCTCCCAGAGTGCTGGGATTACAACCTTAGCCATTGAATCCATCCATGATAACATTTTTGATCTGTAAAAATAATGTACAATGTATGTATGTAAAAGAATAGGCAAAACCCATCCTATGAGACCAAAACTTGACCGAGATATTACAAGAAAAGAAAACTAAAAACCAATATATATATATATAATATATATATATATATTTAAAAGAAGATAAAAAGAATAGAAGGAAGAAAAGAAAAGAACCCAATATCTCTGATGAATATAGAAACAAAACCCTCAAAAAAATACTAGCAAACCAAATCTAGCAACATATAGAAAGGATTATACACCATGACCAACCAAGAATGCAAGACTGGTCTAACATATAAAAAATAATTGCTACCGGGCTCTGTGGCTCACATCTGTAATCCCAGCACTTTGAAAGCCAAGGCTAGAGGGTTCGAGACCAGCCTGGACAACATGGTGAGACCTCATCTCTACAATAAATTAAAAAATTAGCCTGGCATGGTGGCAGGCATCTGTGGTTCCAGCTACTTGGAAGGCTGAGGCAGAGGAATCGCCTGAGTCCAGCAGGTGGAGGCTGCAGTGGCAGTGAGCGTGCCACTGCACTCTAACCTGGGCAACAGAGTAAGACTCTGACTCAAAAAAAAAATAAATAAATAAATGAAATAATAGCTGTAACATAGCATATTAACAGAATAAAGGACAAAGACCATGTTATCATCTTAATAGATACATAAAAAACATTGGACAAAATCTAACATTCGGGATAAAAACATTAAACAAACTAAGAATACAGTGAAATTGCCTTAGATTGATCAAAGAAAACCCACAACCAATATCTTACTTAATGGTAAAAGACTATACCTTCCTCCTAACATCAGGAACAGGGCGAGCATGTCCACTCTTACCATTTCTATTCAATGTTGTCCTATAAATCCTGACATAGAACTTTGTCAAGAGAAGAAATTAGGTCAGATGCTGTGGTTCATGCCTGTTATCTCAGCACTACAGAGGCCAAGACAGGAAGATTGCTTGAGTCCAGGAATTCAACACCAGCCTGGGCAGCACAACGAGATTCCATCTCTACAAAATATTAAAAAATTAGCTGGGCATGGTAGTGCATGCCTACAGTCCCAGTTACTCAGGAGACAGGATTGGGAGGATCCCTTGAGTCTAGGAGTTCGAGGCTGCAATGAACCATGACTGTACTACTGCATTCCAGTGTGAGTGACAGGGTGAGACCTTGTCTCAAAAAAGAAAAGAAAAGAAATCAAAGAAATGTATATTGAAGAGAAAGATTTAAAACTATCTACAGATCTGAAAATTCATTGCAACTCCCATTAAAACACCATCTGATTTTTTTTTTTTGCAGAAATTAACAAAGTGAACCTAAAATTCATATGGAAATGCAAGAGATCCAGAATTGTCAAAACAACTTTGAAAAAGAAGAGCAAAATTGGAGGATTCTTTCTGATTTTGAAATGTACTAGAAAGTTACATTGGCTGGGCTCAGTGGTTCAGCCTGTAAACCCCAGCACTTTGAGAGGCTGAGACGAGTGGATTGTCTGAGACCGAGGGTTCGAGACCAGCCTGGGCAACTTGGCGAGACCTCCTCTCTACAATAAATTTTTTTAAAAAATAGCTGGGTGTGGTAGCAAACGTCTGTAGTTCTGGCTACTTGGAAGGCTGAGGCAGAAGGATCGCCAGAACCTAGCAGGTCAATGCTGGGTTGGCCATGAGTATGCCAACTGCACTCCAGCCTAGGTGACAGAGTGAGACTCCAACTCAAAAAAAAAAAAAAGAAAAAGCAAGTTACATTAATCAAAACTGCACAGTATTAATATAAAGAAAAACAAAAACATCTAGATCAACAGAGAAGAACTGAGTCCACAATAAATTTATAATCAATTGTTTTTTGGCAAGGGATCTTAAGTCAGTGGGGAAGGAAGAGTTCTTTCAAAAACTGATGCTAAACAACCACATATTTATATGCAAAAGAAGGAAGCTGGACCACTTTCTTACACCATATACAAAAATTAACCCCAAATGAATCATAACCCTAAATGTAAGACCTACAGCTATAAAACTCTCAGAAAAAAAAAATAAAATCAGAGTATATATTCACGACTTTGGGTTGGGCAAAGCCTTTTCAGATATAATACCAAAATACAAGTGATAAAAAAATACATTGGAAATCATCAAAATTAAAAATGCTTATGCTACAAATGATATCTTCATCAAGAAAATTAAAAGATAATCCACAGAATTGGTGAAACTATTAGCAAGTCATATATCTGATAAACTAAGGACTTGTATCCAGAATACACACACATATACAAACACCTACACGTATCTTACAACTCAATAATAAAATGATAAATAACTCAATTAAAAAATAGGCCAAGAATCTAAATAGTCATTTTTCCGAAGAAGATATGTAAATGGTCAATATGCACATGGAAAGATGCTAAACATCATAGTCATTAGGGAAATGCACATTAGAACCACTACAGCAGGACCCAGGCATGGTGGCTCATGCCTGTAATCCCAGCATTTGGGGAGGCCAAGGCAGAGAGGGATTGCTTGAGTTTTGAAGCTGAAAACCAGCCTAGGTAACATAGTGAGACCCCATCTCTACAAAAAATTTTAAAATTAGCAGGGCATGATGGCACACACTTGTAGTCCCAGCTACTCTGGAGGTCGAGGTCAAAGGATCACCCGAGACCAGGAGAATAAGACTGCAGTGAACCATGATCGTGCCACTGCACTCCACACTGGACAACAGAGTAAGACACCAACTCAAAAACAACAACAACAACAAAACACGACACCAGGATTTCTGTAATAATAGTCATTCTATTCAGATGGTATCTAATATAATAGCAATTAGGTAGGGTGCTATTTGATTAATATCAAATTAACTTTTTGTTTTGTTTTGTTTTGTTTTGTTTTTGAGTTGGAGTCTCACTCTGTCACCCAGACTGGAGTGCAGTGGCCGCTCCCGGCCACCGCAGCCTCGACCTGCTGGGCTCCGGTGATCCTTCCACCTCAGCCTTCCGAGTAGCTGGAATTACAGGCATGCGCTACCACGCCTGGCTGATTTTTTGATTTATTGTAGAGATGAGGTCTTGCTGCCTAGGTGGGTCTCGAATCCGCGGGCTCAGGCAATCCACTCACCTCAGCCTCCCAAAGGTGCGGGATTACAGGCTGAGCCACCGAGCCTAGCTAAATTAACTTTTTTAACAGAAAATAATAAGTATTGTTAAGGATGTAGAGAATTGGAAACCTCACACATTTTTGGAGAGAACATAAAATGGTGCAGTCAGTTAGAAAAACTTTAGTATAATGTTAATGTTAAGTATAACATTATAGCCGGGCACGGTGGCTCATGCCTGTAATCCCAGCACTTTGGGAGGCATAAACAAGAGGATTGCCTGAGTCCAGGGGTTCGAGACCAGCCTGGGCAACTTGGCATGACCTCATCTCTACTATATATATAAATTAGCCGGGTGTGGTGGTGGTGCTCGCCTGTGGTTCCAGCTAACCAGCTAATTTGGAAGGCTGAAGCAAAAGGATTGCCTAAGCCCAGGAGGTCAAGGTGCAGTGGCCATGATCATGGCACTGCACTCCAGCCTGGGTGACAGAGCGAAACTCTGACTCAAAAAGAAAAAGAGAAAGTATAACATTATACTTAAGTTTAGAATTACCATATGACCTAGCAAGTCCACTCCTAGGTATACATCCAAGACAAATGAAAACATACATGCCACAAAAACTTGAACGCAATTGCCACAGCAGCAATAATCATAATACCCAAAAAAGTGGAAGCAACTCAAAAGTTCACCAACTGATGAATGGATAGCACACACATGTCTAGGAGGCAAAGTCTGGAAACAGTCAGATCCAATAATAGATTACTTAGAAAACATACTTTGTTCTATCTTATTGAATTCCAAACGTTTTCACGCGTGTAATTTGCAGCAAATGTTAGACTGGAAGAAAAAAATTTTTTAGGAGGATAAATGGTCTTTCAGACAACTTTCAGGTATATTAAAGACATAGTTGAGACAATTAGATATCAAGTAATCTGAAAGGGAAACATTATATGAAAAATAATCATAATGGTAACTACAGCTAACATTAGTGAACTCTTGAGGCATGGATCCAAGCACTTTATACTCATTTCTTCATAATTATCCCAGCAATCCTAAGAGATAAGTACTATTGTTTTCCCTTATTATAGATAATGAAACAGAAGCTTACAAAATTAATACTCAATTGAAATTCACAAAGTTAATAAATATCAAAGATTCAAACCTAGGTTTGTTTGGTATCAGAGACTGAACTTTAAACCATAAAGCTATATTTCTTCATTTTGCCAATAACATGTTGTCATTGAAAAACGTACAGTTCAATCCATTTTCTCCTTTCTGGAATAAAGCTGATTTAAAAATTTTGAGAAGTTGATGAGTTTTAATGAGTTATAAAACAAGCAATATTTTTGTCCTCTTTTTTTTTTTTGCAAATAAAAAAGGGAATATTTGGAAGAAATGCTTTTTAAAGCTTCAATACTTTGGTAATTTTTGACTAGAAAAGACAATTCCACCTCATTCCAACCCCCTAAATAAGCTTTGACTACTGCTCTGAGCCACACCATTCCCTCCTGAAGAGTGACCCCAATCTCTGCATTACAGTTCCAGAACTCCTTAAGAGTTCACCATTCTTAGAGTACTGCCTGCGCCTCTGATACTGACCTCCCATTTTGTTTGTTTATTAATGTTTGTTTCTTATCAAGCTCTTTCTTTTTATGGAGCATTATGCTTTGTGAATGTTTAGAGTCCAGCATACAACAGATCTGTCTTGTGGCCTACATGCTAATACTTTTGATAAAAGATGCCACCTTAACCAAACCACTGTCCCTCCATTCCCACCCTTTAACACAGAGACACACACATGCAGGGAGGAGGGTCTGACAAGAGAAAGCATGCCATGCCAATGGAAGCAGGCTACATGTGCTAGAAATCTAGGCATCATTTAATAGGCATAGTCTCAGAAAGAAGAACCTTAAAGAATTTATCACCCTCAGGGGAGGGAGTACAGGGAAATGACAGAACAAGAAGTTGTCTTCCAAAATCCAGTCACACTCTGCGTATTTATCTGAGAAAAAACATCTCCAAGGAAGAAATTCTTAAACTTCTCTGTGTCACCCATTTCAAGATCTGATCATGTATTTTTCAGGAGGAATAGTCAAAAGGAAGGCAGTTTCAAATAAACAAAATCAAATGAAGACACCAGAAAAAAAAAAAGTGAAGTGAAGTGAAGTGAAGTGAAGTGAAGTGAAATGAAACTTAGAATTTATTGACAGTGTTTGCTGAAGAAGGAAAAAGAGGGAGGGAGAGAAGAACTGTTAGTCCTGGTGAGTTAGAAATTAAGTTCTTTGGCAAAAATATTTCAGATGTCAAAATTCCATTAATCCCATTAATGGTTCTAGCTAACTAGAATGTTCTCTTTTTCTTTTTTTGCACATTTTCTCCCTAGTCTTTACATCACACTTTCAGACTTCACTGATTAGTGCTTTCCTCCGCTGAGATATTTGTAGCCTGTTTTTATGGCCTTTGATTCTTCTTGTTTAAATTTCAACAAGTGCTCACTGCACAGCCCAACCCACATTCCCACTACTGACTCTCCTTCACCTCCTACATACTTGCTGTAGCCCAGCTCCTACCATACCTCTCACTCTTCTCACAAAAACTTATGAAGTCTAAATCAGCCCAGCAGGCAAAGCTTTCCACAACTTGGCTTCAACTCATGGTTTTAACTTCCAAACAACCTTTTTTTCCCGCTCTTTGCTTCTTATTAACAGCATATGGCAGTCAGCCTTAACGTTTTGATGACAAACAAGCAGCAATGTCTACGGAGTTTAAATCACAAGCACGTGTCTTGCTATAAGGAGAATTGTAAAGGAAACCTTGGAGGCATGCCCCCCGCCAGAGAAATGCGCAGAGTGAAGGAGGCAAAATTAACTTCTGCAAATAAACTTAGAGTCCTATTGAAGATGCACTCATAACAAGGCATTACATGTGATTCGAAAAGTAATGACTTAAAAAAGAAAATATATGGACTGAACTTGATTTTCATTCAGGCATTCAGATTCATTCTATGTTTGGTTTTCTTTCAAGCTTAGGTATAATACTTGAAACATAAAGAAATTGACAGTTGGTCTGGCTTGTTTTACACTAATAATAAAATAAGAAGTCTTTGTGCCAACATAACTCCTCCTACCCCCTAAATATTAGATTCTTCCATTTTGGAACAAAAGGAAGCAAAAAAAAAAGTTTTGTTTTAGTTTCTTTGCTTTTTACATAACTCTGAACCAGTAGAAAATTGATTTGGGGGGGTTTTTAGATTAGAAAATATAGGCTGGGTGCAGTGGCTCACGCCTATGACCCCAACACTTTGGGAGGCCAAGGTGAGAGGACTGCCAGAGCCCTCGAGTTCAAGACCAGCCTGGGCAACTTGGTGAGACCTCATCTCTACAATAAATCAAAAATTAGCCAGGCATGGTGGCACATGCCTGTAGTTCCAGCTACTTGGAAGGCTGTGGCTGAAGGATCACCTAAGCCCAGCAGGTCAAGGATGCGGTGGCCATGAGCATGTCACTGCACTCCAGCTTGGGCAGCAGGGTGAGAAATTCAACTCAAAAAATATATATATATTTACATAGTTTATTTAAAAAGTAAATTGGAGAGAGAAAAGAAAAGGAGATTCACCTCCCCAAGGTAGGGAAGGGGGTCAAAGCCAGGAAACAGGCGACAGCCATAGCTCAAAGACACCTGGACACACTGGTGTTTAGTAAGGCAATGGCCGAAAATTGTTTATTTAAAAACCTTTTAAGATTTTAAGTGATTTGTTGTTATGTAGATTAAAAATTAGTTGTTTGAACCGGGCTCAGTGGCTCAGCCTATAATCCCGCGCTCTGGGAGGCCTAGGTGAGTGGATTGCCTGAGCCCGCGGGTTCAAGACCCGCCTGGGCAACTTGGCGAGACCTCATCTCTACAATAAATAAAAAAAAAAAAATTAGCTGGGCATGGTACCGCGCACCTGTAGTTCCAGCTACTTGGAAGGCTGAGGCGGAAGGATAGCTGGAGCCCAGCAGGTTGAGGCTGTGGTGGCCGGGAGCATGCCACTGTACTCCAGTCTGGGCGACAGAGTAAGACTCCAACACACACACACACACAATATAGTTGTTTGAACTAATGTCAAACTTATTTGTATGTGTAGACACAGCCATTATATTCACCACATGATTTTATGTTTCTTTTTTAATAGCAAGCATTTTCTTTTTTTTTTTTTATTATAAAGATGTGGAGTACAATTCAAGGTTTGGTATACAAACGCTGATTATGCAGGTACCCTTGTTGATGAGGTATTTTCTACTCTTATAAACAAGCTGCCAAAGAGAGGTAGCCCCATAAGTCAAATAAATGGTGATGGTGTCAACTGAGTTTAAATCCCTCTAACTCGAGTTCTGAAAGAGCCCATACAGTGATGCAATTTTATTTACTGTTTCCCCATCCTAGACCCATAGATCACCATCACTTAAAATAATGGATCATGATTTTTTTTTTAATCTCCAAGCATAATTACAGAGGGTAGCAGAGAAGCACACCTATAACATTGCCATAGTTTTAGTAATCATCTCTTGAGACATCGGTCACATTCTGCTTGATGTCACTACCATTTTCTTTTACACTCAGGCATATTGTGGCTTGTTCATCTTTCTGTTCCACAGGGCCTAGCTGGACACATAATAAGTGCTCACTAAATACTTGTTGAGTAACTGACCAAATAAAGAAATAAATAATGACTGCAACCATATTTGTATTCAGGAGAGAACAGTAGAACAAATCCAACTGTATGCCTTTTGCTGATGAAATAAAAAATTAGATTCTACCAGGAGCAGTGGTTCACACCTGTAATCTCACCATTTTGGGAGGCTCAGTTGAGAGGATGGCTTGAGCCCAGGAGTTTGAGACCAGGCTGGGCAACATAGTTAGACCTCGTCTCTACAAAAGAACAAAAAATTAGCTGGGCATGGTGGCATGTACCTGTAGTCCCAGCTTCTCCAGAAGCATTGCCTGAACCCAAGAGTTATAGGCTGCAGTGAGCTGTAATCGTGTCACTGCACTCCAGCCTGGGCAACAAAGTAAGACTGACTCAAAAAAAAAAAAACCAAAAAAACTAGCATCTAATGCTGTAAGTCCAGCACTTTGAGCTTGGATTTCATTATAATTAGCCAAGCTAGCCAAGGCCCTTCTCAATTAACTTCACTCTCAAAATCACAAATTAAAAAGAGGAAAAAAGTCAGACTTGGTGACTCATGCGTGTAATTCCAGCACTTTGAGAGGTGGAGATGAAAGGATTGCCTGAGTAAAGGGGTTCAAGACCAGCCTGGGCAACATGGAGAGACCTCGTCATCACAATAAATTAAAAAATTAGCTAGGGATGGTGATGCTCACTTATAGTTCCAGCTACTTGGAAGGCTAAGGTGGAAGGGTTGCCTGATCCCAGCAAGTTGAGGCTGTGATGGCTGTGAGCATGCCACGACACTCCAGCCTGGATGACAGACTGAGATTCTGATTCAAAATAAAAAGAGGAAAAAATATGAGTGTGCCTGTAAAATTTCTTAAAAGTCTTCTATTATTCTGATGAAGAATGAGTGACTTACAGAGTCTGAAAAATTTTCTGAGTTAAAGGTTTTGGGGAAGGTTGCTTTGCGTAACATTTAAGTGCATTCTCCAATCTCTTCTTTACACACACACACACACACACACACACACACACACATCAGATGTTATATCTGAAGAAGTGTTTGGGTACCTCCTGAGTTAAGCCTGGCCCACAAATGTTGATGCTTCTCGAACACCCAATTGTCTTGAGCTTCAAATTTATATATTCAACTGTTTAATGAGCATCTATTCCCGGATATGCTTTACTTTCCTAAATTCAAAACTTTAAGAACTTCATCTCACCACTTTCCCACACCAACACACACACACAACAAACACACACACACACACACACACACACACGTACACACACATCTGACTAAATCTCTTCTGTCAATTATTAGCATTTCTATCTAGCTATTCACACAAGGCAAAAACCTGAGGTCTGTTCTAGGCTTGTGATCAGAAAACTACAGTCCCATGGATCTGTTTCTGTAAATGAATTTGTATTGGAATGTGCATTCCAATATGCCCAGTATGACCCACAAGCTTAAAATGCTTATGATCTGGCCCTTGACAAAAAAATGCTGCTGACCCCTGTTTTGCACACTCTCTTTCTCTCAGATGGCAAATGCTGCCTATTTTTCCCTTCTAAATATTTCTCAAATTCATCCCTGTCACCTCCTAAAATTGGACTCTCATCATCTCTCAAGTAGATTACAGCAACCAGCTATTATCCTCTCTCTCACCTGCCACCAGAGTGGTCCACCTAAAGCAAGCAACCAACTATTATACTACTGGGAGGCAATTCTTCATTTGTCTGTAACATCTCTGCACATCTTGTGAGCAGAGATACCGACAGCTTTGGCTCCAGACTGTCTCTTCAAGAATATTTGTATAGCAAACAGCCATGGTGAATATAATATCTCCCTTCAGAACAAAGAACAGATTTGTTTGCTGTCTAGTACAAAGATAATATCTTCTTCCAAAGCAAAAGTTGGGCAACTTTGTAAGCATCTCTTTTACAAAATATTGGCAAATTCTAAGCTCAAGATTTCTTGGCTATAACACAAACTCACTACATTCACAACGTCTATCTGGGCCCTCTTTTCTGTGGACCTGATGGACCTTAGAAACCAAGTTAAACTAGCAGGAACTCGAAGCTCTTGCTGCCTGTTGTGCCATAAGTAACAGAGTCTTTTGTCTTTCACCCAGGAGTCTGGTGTCTTCTACAAGCATCCATGAAACTGTAGCAGCCCAATTTAGCTTGCAAGCAAGCAGATTAAAATCTCAGACCCTTCACAGTTCTTGGCATTTATTCCCTTCTTATTTCTATCGCCTGTAGACTGAAGTCCATGCTCTTTAGCCTGGGTTAGAAGGAACTTCAGTGGACTGGGTGCCCTTTTCTTCCAGTCACATCTTCTACCATTCCCCCCGATAACGTTCACTCACAGTTTACAGCTGTTCATAGCTCTCCGATAAGCACATCTTATTCTATGTCTTCCCACCTTACTCAAGCCCGAACTCCTTTCTAAAAATCCCCAATTACATTTCCCCTTTTTCTTCCCCCATTCCCCAACCTCTTTTTCGTACTTGAAGCCCAGTTCTGGCACTATCTCCATCCAAAAGCACCCGTCCATGGCTGACCTCAGCGCTCTCCCTCTAGGTTCCTAGAGCAACCTGAGAAGCACTCAACCATAGTTCTTGCCATGTTTTTATGTGTCCATTTGTGTGTCTGTCTCACCCATCAGACACTGAGTTCCTTGAATGAAGAGACAGTATCTTCTTCATCCTGGTAGCCCCAGCACCTAATTTGATGCTAGCACCTATGAATGCTCAGTAAATGTTTAACTGATCTGAACTGAAAGAAACTAGGCAGATGAACTGGCCCTAATGCCTTTCATTCTCACTTTGGATAGATGAAAAAATAATCTTTCCCATTTGTATTCTTAAACTGGAAAAAAATGCTTTTCCTTTTAAAACACTTCATTTTTAAATACTATTTTTCCTTTTAAAATAGTATTCAGCCAGGTGTGGTGGCACACACCTGTAATCCCAGCACTTTGGAAGGCGAAGGTGAGAGGATTGCCTGAGTCCAGGGGTTCGAGACCAGCCTGGGCAACTTGGTGAGACCTTGTCTCTACAATACATAAAAAAATTTGCTGGGTGTGGTGATGCACTCCTATAGTTCCAGCTACTTGGAAGGCTGAAGTGGTGGGATTGCCTGAATCCAACAGATCGAGGCTACAGTAGCCATGAGGGTGCCACTGCACTCTAGCCTGGACAACAGAGTGAGACTCCTGCCCAAAAAATAAAATAAAATAGGATTCACCAGCCTGGACAACATGGCGAGACCTCATCTCTACAATACATCAAAAAATTAGCCAGGCGTGGTGGCATATGTCTGTAATTCCAGCTACTGGGAAGGCTGAAGTGGAAGGATCACCTGAGCTCAGCAGGTTGAGGCTGCAGTGGCCGTGAGTGTGCCACTGCACTCCAGCCTAGGCAACAGAGTAAAACTCTGACTCAGAAAAAAGAGAGATATATATAGAATTCATTAAGACTCAGGACCTTCCAGAGGAGGTAAGAATTTAATAAAATGTTCCATAGAGGTTTGCTATTCTTCCAAATCTAGTTTTGGGTTTGTCAAATGATTCCTGGTATCAGTACTGCAAAGAAAACGATCCAATTCTTTAACGCTAAGCACTTGAGAAATGTCCTGAATAATGCCAGATAATATGGGTCATGAGGATAGACTTAGAATGGCCTGAGTACTCTGGCTCCTGGGGACACCCCCTACTCTGGACAATGTTCTGTCAGTACTAGAAAAAATATGGTTTAGTCTTTTAGTGAATTGGGTGGGGCTAGGTGTCCCATAGTTGCAGGAGGTGGGGGAGAATGTCATTGTCAGATCTTTCAGGACCATTTTATGTGAGGTGTGTGTGGAAAGCACTAGTAAGCTCTGATACCACACCCTTTAGGACATTCCCAAATCCATTGTTGGTGATATCTAAGGAGTTAATAAATAGTGGAGACTATTTGCATTCTCCTGATTGCTCTGGGGAATGTATGCTTTAAAACAAAATGAAAAAGAAAGGGAAAGAAAAAAAATGTGGGAAGAAAAGCGATCATTGTTGGCACCCCAGGTTCTTAAAAGCTCATCTATAAAGTCTCACTTATGCAAATAAAACAATTCCAGGCAATGCAGTCTCCTATCTACCGGCCAGAATTTGAGAATGCTCTTAGAATTATTCCTGCAAATGAGCTCTTCAACAATGCTGTTGGTAGAATGAGCACCGTGCCATGCATTCCAAGCAAGGAATGTAATGTCTAATAAAACTTGGCTAAAATGTCCTCACATTGAGTATTTTGTTGGGTATGGTATTTATACACACCCTGGTGAAAAATCTTGTCTTGCAGTATTCCACTGACTTTTCCAGATACCGTTTCTGATCCATGTGAAATTGTATTAAGAAATTTGATTTGACAAGTCAACCAGTCCTAGAATTGTTGTTATAAAGATACTAATGTTTCTTTTTCTTTTTTTTTTTTTTTTTTTTGAGTTGGAGTCTCACTCTGTCACCCAGACTGGAGTGAAGTGGCCGCTCCCGGCCACCGCAGCCTCGACCTGCTGGGCTCCTGCGATCCTTCCGCCTCAGCCTTCCAAGTAGCCGGAATTACAGGCATGCGCTACCACGCCCGGCTGATTTTTTGATTTACTGTAGAGATGAGGTCTCGCTGCCCAGGCGGGTCTCGAACCCGCGGCCTCAGGCAATCTACTCACCTCAGCCTCCCAAAGGCACGGGATTACAGGCTGAGCCACTGAGCCTGGCTACTAATGTTTCTTAAAAATAAAAAAATATATATGATAGTAGAAAGGGGACATGTTCTGCCTTTACTTCAAGCTACATGACAAAACCCAAAAATCTTCTTCCGTTTTAGTTTAAACAAAGAACCCTAGACTAAATACAAATCTACATTGCACCGAGACATCCAGTTCACAAAAACATGTTAGTTGGCCGGGCTCGATGACTCAGCCTGTAATTCCAGCACTTTGGGAGGCGAGGCGAGCAGTTGCCTGAGGCCACGGGTTCGAGACCAACCCAGGGAACTTGGCAAGACCTCGTCTCTACAATAAATCAAAAATTAGCCGGGCATGGCAGCGCACGCCTGTAGTTCTGGCTCCTTGGAAGGTTGAGGTAGAAGGATCGCTGGAGCCCAGCAGGTCGAGGCTGTGGTGTCCGGGAGCATGTCACCGCACTCCAGCCTGGGCGACAGAGTGAGACTCCAACACACACACACGCACACACAAATGTTAGTCCTTTTCTGAATATTTTTGTTCACTACCAGTGGAAACTGTAATGTGCCAAACTACATAAATATAATCCATCATAAGCTAATGAATTAATGACTCCAGAAATATATATATTTCATGAGTGGGAGTGGGAACCGAATCTGAAGTACCTTACTGAAACATTTGGTTATTTTTTAAAAAGACAATATTTACTATAAGAACACATTTCTCATTGCCTTGGATATACTTTAGTATTGGATAGAAATTCTAAACATTCTTAATTTCATTTGCTTTCTTCTAAAACTCTTATAGTTAGTATGTTGCTGGGGCTCAGAAATCCATACCCCAAAATATGGTGTTTTGCCATGCTGAACCAAAGAAGCCTTAAAGTCCCTCTTAAGGTCGCTAACCCCACACTGCCTTTCACAAATCAAGTTAAAGTTCCTTTAACTGCCTATGATCTACCAAAAGGAACAATCGTTTTTATTACTCTCTTTCCTGTAAAATCAAAATGTAGCCAGAGCTCAACAGACTTTTTCTTTTCTTTTTTTTTCTTGAGTTGGAGTCTCACTCTGTTGCCCAGACTGGAGTGCAGTGACTGCTCCCGGCCACCGCAGCCTTGACCTGCTGGGCTCTGGTGGTCCTTCTGCTCAGCCTTCCAAGTAGCCGGAACTACAGGTGCGCGCTACCACGCCTGGCTCATTTTGATTTATTGTAGAGATGAGGTCTCTCCAAGTTGCCCGTGCGGGTCTCGAACCCACGGGCTCAGGCAATCCACTCACCTCGGCCTCCCAAGGTGCGGGATTACAGGCTGAGCCACCGAGCCTGGCAACGGACTCTTTCACAAGATAATTAACTAAAGTTAATTCCTGTCCCCTGATCCATTTCTTTTCCCTAGTAACCCCCACAACAGAAATTCTCTTCTCTCTATCCCATAACCTGTTTTGCCAAAATGGTACATAAACTTTTGAATGCCATTGGATGGGTGGGGAATCACTCTGTGGTTTTTTTTCCCCTGAGTCCACGTTAAATAAATTTATATGTCTTTTCTTCTATCAATCTGCATTTTGTGAGTTGATTTTCAGTGGACCTTCAGAGGATGAGGTGAGATTTTTCCCTTGACTCTGCAATATCTTTTTAAGACCACAGGAAAAAAAAAACTTTCAATAAGCTTAAGGCAAAAATAGAGTCTATGGCCTGTTTCAAAGGGTGTTGGTAACGACACACACATACACACAACATATCTTTGTCTATTTCATAAGAATAAAATGCTATTTTTTAGCCAGGGGAGGTGGCTCATGCCTGTAATCCCAGCACTTTGGGAGGCAAAGATAAGAGAATTCCCTGAACCCAGGGGTTTGAGACCAGCCTGAGCAACATGGCAAGACCTCATCTCTACAATAAATCAAAAAATTAACCAGGTGTGGTGGCACTGGGCCTGTAGTTCCAGCTACTTGGAAGGCTGAGGCAGAAGGATCCTTCCAAGTAGCTGGAACCACAGGCACAGCGCCACCACACTTGGTTTTTATTATTTTTTTTTTGTAGTGATGAGATCTTGCCAAGTTGCCCGGCTGGTCTCAAACCCCTGGACTCAGGCAATCCTCTCGCCTCTGCCTCCCAAAGTGAGGCATGAGCCACCACCCCCGGCCTCATCATCAAAATTCTAAGCACTCAGCTGCTCACTAGGGAAACATGTTCAAGATAACTAGAAAGTAGCTTTCCAATAATGTTGACAATGCAAGATTATCGAAATATTTGTAAAGAGAATTGCAACAAAAGAAGACTTGCATATTTAATTCATTAGCTTTAATTTCTCCCTTACTATCAAGGGGATTAAATTCATTTGCATCAGACTTTGTGTTAATACTGAAGAATTTATTAGCCCCTTTCCACCATTGTTTTAGAAGTACTTTCTTTTTTCTGGATGTTCTGAGATTTTAACCTCTCAGGTGCCAAGAAGTTTCAGCAGATTGGCAATGTAAAATGACTAATCATTCAGGCTTGGATTCCTAGGACAGATGCAGTTAGATTTGCTGTGCGCTGTCTCACGCACCCACTGTATTGATAATCACGGTGTTGGTGGAAAATGTACTCCCAACTGAGTGAGGCGTCCTTATCTGCTGGTATTTAACTGAGCATGGTCCACGGTGTGAAGTATGAGTAAATAGCAGGCAAGGTATAATAACTACTGCATTCAGACATGTTTTATATGAAAGTTTGTATTTACTGGCTTAAGTGTGCTTATTATAATAGACTTTTTTAAAAAATTCAGATGGTGTCTGATTACAAAAGCATAGTGGCAATTGAAAAATCTGTAGTTACTGTGCATCGTGACTCAAGCCTGTAATTCCAGCACTTAGGGAGGCCGAGGTGAGAGAATCACCTGAGCAAGGGGTTAGAGACCAGCCTAGGCAACTTGGTGAGACCTCGTCTCTACCATAATGTTTTTTTTTTTTTGAGTTGGAGTCACACTCTCACCCAGACTGGAGTGCAGTGGCCGCTCCCGGCCACCGCAGTCTCGACCTGCTGGACTCTGGCAATCCTTCCACCTCAGCCTTCCAAGGAGCTGGAACTACAGGCATGCGCAACCACACCCGGCTAATTTTTTTGATTTATTGTAAAGATGAGGTCTCGCCAAGTTGCCCAGGCAGGTCTCGAACCCGCGGGCTCAGGCAATCCACTCACCTCCACCTCCCAAAGCGTTGGGATGACAGGCTGAGCCACCGAGCCCGGCTTACAATAAATTTTAAAAAATGAGCTAGGTGTCATAGCTTGTGCCTGTAGTTCCAGCTACTTGGAAGGCTGAGACGGAAGGATGGTCAGAGCCCTGCAGGTCGAGACTGTGGTGACCATGAACATGCCACTGCATTCCAGCCTGGGTGACAGAGTGAGAATCTGACTCTAAAAAAAAAAAAAAGAAAGAAAAAGAAAAATCTGCAGTTTATTTTGCAGATCACTATCTACTTCTTCAACTATCAATTTCTTTGTTCTAAGAATGGCCTTTTTACGATAAAAGGCCTACCCAGAGGATGCCTGATATAAAAGGTTGTTTTTGACCGGGTATGGTGACTTATGTCTGTAATCTCAGCACTTTGGGAGGCAGAGGCGAGAGGATTGCCTGAGCCCAGGGATTTAAGACCAGCCTGGGCTACTTGGTGAGACCTTGTCTCTACAATAAATTTTTTAAATTATCCAGAGGTGGTGGCGCACACCTATGGTTCTAGCTACATGGAAGACTGAGGCCAATGGATCACCTGAGTCCAGGAGGTTGAGACTGCAGTGACCATGAGTGTGCCATTGCACTCCAGTCTGGGTGACAGAGTGAGACTCCTACTCAAAAAAAAAGAAAAAAGGTTATTTTCATGATAGTTTATCAGTTTTTACTGTCTCAGAGACATGATTTCATCACTAATTTTCTGACTCATAGCAGTTATTTTTCTTTTTCTCTCTGCAAGAGTTCCACCATATTGCACATTAAGTTTTTAGTATGTTGATGTTTTTCACAGTTGTATTTTACATATTCATTTTACTTTTAAATTCACATTGTGGTCGCATCCTTTAGTTGCTGGTTGACATCACAGCGCTTTCTCCAGGGCAAATAAAAAGCACATGCATGTTGTCATGCCTTCAAATGTTCTCCTTTGAAGTGGGTCCCACTGATTATAAAGAAAGGGTTTTCATGACAAGACTAATTCCAAAGCAAGGATTTTAAACTTGCAAATGACCCATAAGAAACTAGAAAAATATCCTATTTGTAGTCAGTGCTGCAGATATAACAATTTGGTGTTTATTTCTATCCACGTTTTATGACAAAGAAACATGAATATAAATTAGCTCTTTGTTTCTTATAAGAAAAACAGTGGCTGTCTATAATTAAAGACCATATGCTTTTATTTAAATTATTTTATTTAAATCTGAAAAAAATCTAAATTTATAACTCCTAAATTAAAAATTCCAACAATGGTTAACCCTTTTAAAAAGTTCTTTATGTAACTGGCATGAGTTTCTATTGGCTAGTTTCTGTTCCATTTTCTGGAAACATTAAAAAGCAGCGATAACATTTGCCCTCTTGATGCAAGGGACTTTGTCCAGGTCTTGTCATCAAACAATTGAATCTATTTATCCAAATTTATCTGTCCAGATTCTTTTCTCTAAGTTAAGTGTATTTTAGTCTAAGCCTCTCATAGCTATGACATATTTTTGTCTGCATATTAGATTACTCTGCTGTGCTGTTAAAAATTCAGCTTCAAGCCGGGCTCGGTGGCTCAGCCAGTAATCCCGCGCCTTTGGGAGGCTGAGGTGAGTGGATTGCCTGAGCCCATGGGTTCGAGACCCGCCTGGGCAGCGAGACCTCATCTCTACAATAAATCAAAAAAAAAAAAAATCAACTGGGCGTGGTAGCGCATGCCTGTAATTCCGGCTACTTGGAAGGCTGAGGAGGAAGGATCGCCGGAGCCCAGCAGGTCGAGGCTGCGGTGGCCGGGAGCAGCCACTTCACTCCAGTCTGGGCGACAGAGTGAGACTCCAACTCAAAAAAAAAAAAAAAAAAATTCAGCTTCAGTAAAATGGGATTGGGTGATTTCTAATCTTTTATGTTCAAACTGTCTGTTCCAGAACTCTCCAAGGAAACAGATATCATTTACGTCCATTTTTTTTTTTTATTGTAGAGATGAGATTTCCCCAAGATGCCCATCTGGTCTCAAACCCACAGGCTCGGGCAATCCACTTGCCTCGGTCTCCCAAAGTGCTGGGATTACAGGCTGAGCCACTGAGCCCGGCCCAGATATCATTTTCAACAATAGCTTATTTCATGGTTTTACAAGTCTAAACATTTGAAGTTCTTTCTTAAATCTGTTCTTAATCATTTCTGCAATAATAGCAGTGGCCTTTTATTGTCATCAATACTCGAAACACAGTTGGTTATTTAGATGGAACAGAGCACAAGTTGTGACAGGTACAAACAGATTGAAAGAGAAATACTAGCAATGTTTTAAGAAGCAGAAACTTACTAATTTTCTGTTGTTATTAAATTGAAAGTGATATGCTCATGAAAACAGCATATTTAGGTGTGACATGAATATAGGAACTCAGGATATAAAAAGAGGGAAACAAGAAGTCCTTCCAACTAAGTTGCGATATGAGGAAATGTCACTACTTTCAAAAGAAACTTATGATCTTACT
The DNA here is from genome assembly GCA_027257055.1 of Cephalopachus bancanus. Lineage (NCBI taxonomy): Eukaryota > Metazoa > Chordata > Mammalia > Primates > Tarsiidae > Cephalopachus > Cephalopachus bancanus. The sequence continues at coordinate 5,140,405 of JAPVLO010000009.1, read as the reverse complement.
GGTACTCTCATAGAAAATTGTTTAGGGAAGGAGAAAAAAGAATACTGCCAACATCTAACATAGCAGTGTCAGAATCCTTGCTGGTAAGCACACAGGAGATTCAGTTGAACAGAAGGATGGTTGAGACAGTAGAGGTTTTCACATCTATCTATATTAGCTTAAGAAATCTCACAGTGAGTTTCACCACCCATCTTTATGTATAATATTAAGAGTTTCATTACAATGTAAATACACAATAAGCCTTCACTAGCCAGGTGCAGTGGCTCATGCCTATAATCCCAGCATGTTGGGAGTCCGAGGTAAAGGATTGCCTGAGCCCACAGGTTAGAGACCAGTCTGGACAACTTTGTGAGACCTCATCTCTACAATAAATCAAAACATTAGCTGGCATGGTGGCATGCACCTGTAATTCCAGCTACTTGGAAGGCTGAGGCAGAAGGATCTCCTGAACCCAGGAGGTCAAGGCTGCGGTGGCCGTGAGTGTACCACTGCACTCCAGCCTGGGCAACAGAGTGAAACTTCGACTTAAGAAAAAAAGAAAGAAAGAAAAAAAAAAGTCTTCACTTATTGTTGATAGGTTCTTGGAAAGTGTGACTTGAAGTGAAACAATGCATAACAAAACTATTATACCACAGACTAATTGTTATAAACAAGAATTGAGTTCTCATGGCAAATTTCTGATGTAGGGGCAAAGGGAAAAAATTTTCCCTCCCTCTTAAGTTTAAAAAAAAATTAGGCTGGCAAGATGATTCACGCCTGTAATCCCAGCACTTTGGGAGGCCAAGGTGTGAGGATGGATTGAGCCCAGGAGCTTGAGATCATTCTAGACAACATAGTAAGACCTCATCTCTACCAAAAAAAAAATCAGGAAATAAGCCAAGCATGGTGGTGCATCCCTGTAGTCCCAGTGAGAGGACAGTAATAAAGTATACCATAGACTTAGGTTAAAAGCATGCTATAACCCAATAAATATGTAATCAGCTTGTGGACAAGAGCACAGCCATTTTTAGTTTTTAGTTTTCTGTCTTAAAATATAACCTGTAACTGTTTAAAGTTCCAGTTATGGGGAAAACTACAAAGCTCCAATTATTCTTCCCTTATCTCACTTTCCCTTAGCAACAACCAATCAGGTGCCAGGGGGTAATCACCTAAGTTTCCAGATGTCTCTGCAACTTCCCTAGCTAGTGGACCAAGGTCAGCCCGAGTCAGGCTAACCAATCCTCCACGACTAAGCTGACCACCAGAGGAACTACCCAATTAAATGGTAACAAAACTGGAAAGCCCCCCAAACTCCTCCTCCCTTTGTGTAAAAGCATAAAAGGCACCTGCTTAAGGAAGTCAGAGCCTCTGAATGTACTCCGCTGTGTCGGTTGTCGACAGAGGCCCAGGCTCGAGCTTGCAAATAAAGACCCTCTTGAACTTTCACCGGAATTGGCTCTTGGTGGTCTCTCGGATTGAACATTCGGCCACTACACCAGCTACCCAGAAGGCTGAGGCAGAAGGATCACCTGAGTCCAGGATGTCAAGGCTATGATGAGCCGTGATCATGTTACTGCACTCCAGCCTGGGCAGCAGAGTGAGACCATGACTCAAAAAAAAAAAAGAAAAAGGAATCAACTGACAAGAGGCAGAATAATAGGAGAGATGGCATCAACTACAAACACAGGAGAAAACCACAGAGTGACACCCCACCCATATGGGGTGCAGAAGTTCATACAGCCTTTTTTCAGAAGGGAAGGTGGAGATGAGGAATATAGGTAATTCTATTGATGGAAAATAAATTATTACCAGATAGAATGAATGGGTCAGGGAACGGAGATCAACTTGTAAATGATTTTCTTTGGAAACTGAATGAGCCTGAGAGAGACATTATCTTGTGAAAGAGTTCATTCAGGTGTGGTTATATTCTTCAGTCTTTTTTTTTTTTCTACAATAGATAATGAGATAACAGGAAGGGGGAAGGAAAACAATTGTTCTCCTTGATGAGTCCATTAGGTCTTTTTGTAGATAAGAAAAAAGCCTCTTCCAGTGTCCGTTGACCTTTAAGGGACTTTAACTCAAAATAGTCTTTATTCAGCCTGGGCAACATAATGAGATACTGTCTCTAGAAAAATAAAAATAAAAAATTAGCAGGGCATGACGGCATGTGCTTGCAGTCCTAGTTACTAGGGAGGCCAATATGGAAGGATCACTAGAGCCCAAGAGCTTTGAGGTTGCAGTGAGCCATGATTGTACCACTGCACTTCAGCCTGGCCTAGGTGATAAAGCAAGATGCTGAGTCAAAAAAAAAAAAAAAGTCTTTATACGATGGAGCAATATTTTGGGTGAAATATTTTGGTTTATTTCATTGGTTACAAAAACATCACCAAACTTCTAAATAAAAACCCAAAACACTTCTTTTCTTTAAATGTGTAAATGTTTAATGGGTATAGAATTTCAGGTTTGTAAAAAATGAAACCGATCTGCAGATTGGTTGAACAACAATGTGAATATACTTAACATTACTGAATAGTACACTTAAAAATGGTTAGGGTGATAAACTTTATATTATGTATTTTTTACTACAGTGAAAATTTTTTTTAAAACACACTGTTATAAGAAACATTGCAAAGTAAATCTACAGACCCTGATAAATTAAAAAACAAAAACACATAGACTATACCGGAAAAGTATATGCAAGGCTGTAGTATTATAATTGTTCAAGGTCCACTTATGAGTGAGAACATATGGTATTCTGTTCTTTGTTTCTGTGATAGATCACTGAGTTTGATCGACTCTAAGTCCATCCAAGTTGCTGTGAAGTCCATATGTTTGTCCTTCTTTATGGTTGCAAAATATTCCATTGTGTATATGTACCACATTTTTTTATCCAGTTCAGCTTCGATGGGCAAAAACACTTCTAATATTAAACATTGAAATAAATGTTAGCTATACATACACTTAAAAAAGAGTAATAAAAACAAGTAGAGCTGGACGTGGGGGCTCACACCTGTAATCCTAGCACTCTGGGAGGCAGTGGCAAGACGGTTGCCTGAGTCCGAGGGTTCGAGACCAGTCCAGGCAACTTGGCGAGACCTCGTCTTTACAATAAATCAAAAAATAACCAGGCATGGTGGCACGCAACTATGGTTCCAGCACACATGGTGGCATGCATCTATGGAAGGCTGAGGCAGAAGGATCCCCTGAACCCAGCAAGCCGAGGCTGCGTGGCCGTTATTTGAGTATCTGCTGTATATGATGCACATTCACACATTCTCCCCAGATATACAACAAACTCTAAATGGTAACTCTTTCTTTCTTTCTTTCTTTTTTTTTTGAGTTAGAGTCTCACTCTGTCACCCAGGCTGGAATGCAGTGGCACTTAGTGGTAATTAGTTATGCCCTTGTGGCAAGTTAAATAGCTAAAATCTTTTTCTTTTAGTTATACAGTGGGTTTTTCTCTAGAACAAATCATTTAAAATGAAATTCCAATGTAATATGAACAAATAATATATTTTTTCTAATGTAACTGTCCTTTTTTAGCTAACAAAAAATGAGTACTTAACCTCATCACTTCCTGCCGGGAGATATATGATCACAATACATGGTTTACCAATTTCCCCCAAGAGTATGGAGCCTTGGAAAGTTCTTTCACTTTCTTTACCTTTCCTTCCTTCTTTCCTTCCTTCCTTCTTTCCTTCCTTCCTTCTTTTTTTTTGAGTCAGAATCTCACTTTGTCACCAACGTTGGGGTACAAGGGCATGCTCATGGTCACTGCAGCCTTGACCTGCTGGGCTCAGGCAATCCTGCCACCTCAATCTACCAAGTAGCTGGAACCACAGGAGCATGCCACCATGCCCTGCTAATTTTTCATCAAATTGTCCAGGCTAGTCTTGAACCTCTGGACTCAGAGAATTCTCTCCCCTTGGCCACCCAAACTGCTGGGATTATAGGCATGAGCCATGGTGCCTAGCCTGCATTTCTTTTACTCTCTCTCTTTTTTTTTTTTTTTTTAAGTTGGAGTCTCATTCTGTCACCCAGGATGGAGGGCAGTGGAATGCTTCCAACCACCGCAGCCTCAACCTGCTGGACTCAGGCGATTCCTCTACCTCAGCCTTCTAAGTAGCTGGAACTACAGGCACATGCCACCATGCCCAGCTAATTTTTTTATTTACTGTAGAGATGAGGTTCACCAAGTTGACCAGGCCGGTCTCAAACCCATGGGCTCAGGCAATCCTCTCACCTTGGCCTCCCAAAGTGCTGGGATTATAGGCGTGAGTCACAGCGCCCGGCCAAGTCTGCATTTCTCGATAGGACACAAGTAATGGAAAATATGAGGAATCTTTAAAAAGTTTATGAAAAATGCATATTATGAAGAAACAGTGCATGGATTTCAAAAGGAGTTTGCACAAAATAAACTTGTACTAACGTGTTACAATATGTCTGAACAAGATCTAGTTTAAAGCACTAAGAAGGCTAAAACATCCATTTGAAAAGAGCCTCTATCAGAACAACATGAATTCTGCTAAAACTGAAGCAAGAATTTCAAATTTACGGTGAAGTTTGGGTGCAAGGATTGTGAAATCATTGATGCTTTACAAAAAGTGTATAGAGACAATGCCTCCCATGAATCAGCAGTTTACAAATGGATAATTCATTTTAAGAAGGGAAGAGACAGGCTGGGCACATTGGCTCACAACTATAATCCCAGCACTTTGGAAGGCTGAAGTGAGAGGATTGCCTGAGCCCATGGGTTCAAGATCAGCCTGGGCAACTTGGCAAGACCTCATCTCTACAATAAATCAAAAAATTAGCTGGGCATGGTGGCGTGTGCCTATAGTTCCAGTTGGAAGGCTGAGGCAGAAGGATCACCTGAGCCCAGCAGGTCGAGGCTGTGGTGGCTACGTGTGTGCCACTCCACTCCAGCCTGGGCGATAGAGTGAAACTCCAGCTCAAAAAAAAAAGAAGGGAAGAGACAATGTTGAAGATAAATAGGACTAACAATCAACAGCAGAAATAATATTAATAATAACACCACATACATCTCAATTGATTCAGTCTACATAATTCTGACTGAAAATAAAAATTGAGCAAATTTTCCATTCAATGATGCCCATACCATTGTGCCCAGATCAGCTGCAGACAAGAGCAGAGCTTTCAATGAAAATTTTAAACAAAAGGGATCAAGATTCTGAAGGATTTCTTCAAAGAATTGTAACAGAAGATGAAACATGACTCTACTGATATCCTGAAGACAAAGCACAATCAAAGCAATGACTACCAAGAGGTGAAATTGGTCCAGTTAAAGCAAAAGTGGCTTGTCAAGAGCAATGGTCATGGAAACAGTTATTTGGGATGCTCAAGACATTTTGCTTGTTGACTTTCTGAAGGGTCAAAGAACAATAACTGTTTATGATGAGAGTGTTTTGAGAAACTTAGTCAAAACTTTGGAAGAAAAATGCCCAGAAATCTTCATCAGAGAGTCCTCTACTACAGCATTGTCCCTGCTCATTCCTCTCATCAAATAAGGACTATTTTGCGAGAGTTTCCATTAAAAATTATTAGGCATCCACCTTACAGTCATGATTTGACTTCTTCTGACTTCTTTTTGTCTTCTAATCTTAAAAAAAAAATCTTTAAAGGGCATCCATTTTCTTCAGTTAATAATGTAAAAAGACTGCATCGATATGGTCAAATTCCCAGGATGCTCAGTTCTTTTAGGGATGAGTTCATTTCCTACAAATGTATCTTGAACTTGATAGAGCTTATGTTGAAAATAAAGTTTGCATTTTTAATTTTTAACTTTTAATTCCATTTTCCATGAATTTTAAGTTCCCTCATATATGTAAGTGGGCACAGAGTCTTTGGGACTCACAATTTACAATATTCAAGAAACAAGTTCAGCCAGAGTTTTTTGTTTTTGTTTTTGTTTTTGAGTCAGTCTCACTCTGTTGCCCAGGCTGGAGCGCAGTGGCACACTCACTACCACCGTAGCCTTGACCTGTTGGGCTCAAGTGATCCTTCCGCCTCAACCTTCCATGTAGCTGGAACTACAGGCGTGCACCATCACACCCAGCTGATTTTTAATCTGTTGTAGAGACGAGGTCTTGTCGAGTTGTCCAGGCTGGTCTCGAATCAGTAGGCAATCTTCTCGCCTCAGCCTCCCAAAGTGCTGGGATTACAGGCATAAGTCACCATGCCTGGCCAGCCAGAGACTAAAATGGGGCAGTGGCTCATGCCTATAATCCCAGGCGCAGTGGCTCATGCCTGTAATCCCAGCACCTTGGGAGGCCGAGGTGAGAAGATTACTTGAACTCACAGGTTCAAGACGAGCCTGGGAAACTTGGCGAGACCTCATCTCTACAATAAGTCAAAAAATTAATTGGGCATGGTGGCATGTGACTGTGGTTCCAGCTACTTGGAAGACTGAGGAGGAAGGATCACCTGAACCCAGCAGGTCAAGGCTACGATGGCAGTGAGTATGCCACTGCCCTCCAGCCTGGCAACAGAGCGAGGCTCCAACTCAAAAAAAAAAAAAGAAAGAGAGATTAAAGTGGCTGTGTGCAACCACTTAGTTCTGTCATGGCACCCTCTTCCAAGTTCTCCCACCCTTCAAAAAATCATCATCATCATATTTCCATTTTGGTGCCAAGCATACTGCTAGTCATTTTGGACTTCTCTTATATACTGTATTTCACCAGACTTTCATTCTTTGCCAAATGTTGCAGATTAAATTCTCCTGGAAAATATATTTTAATCTAAATTTGGGCATACAATGGAGTGCTCTTGGGGTCAACATTTGTAGAGTTGTGAAGGAAGCAGGACTGAGCAGAGAGAGAAATTAAACTATAATGGCATCTCATCTAGCCTCCACCAGTCCTCCGTGGATGACTGCAAAGTAGTTCCAGGTTGAGACAAGAAGGTCAGATGTTAGTAACCCTCACCCACCTGTCATTAGATGCAGGCAAGGGTAGCACCTTGACCAAGGTGGCTATCTTTAATCCAGTGTAATCACCAAGAAGAATATACAGCTGCAAGATGTCAGTCACCCTACTCTCAGAAGCTGGAGGAGTAAGTGCTTCCATCCTCAACAGAACTTCATGGTGTTCTGTACACTAAATATACAAACTTCTTACTATAATATAATATTGGCACTTACAGGAATAAATTATCTGAGACCTTTGTTGTATTTGGCACACTTGTACACTCTAAACATGCAAACCATTCATAAACTTTCTCTAGTTCATTCATAAGCTTATTCCATTTGGTTCAATTCAACAACTTTGTGTTGAGTACCTACAATACATTCAGCACTGCTTAGCTCCAATGACAAAAGATTAGATAAGGAAAAGTACAGAAGCACAGTCATCACGGTATAAAGTATTTACTGAGCTTTTACCTTGTGCCAAGTTCTATGCATCTCATTTAATCCTGTAACTGCCTCATAAATTTTTTTTTTTTTTTTTTTGAGTTAGAGTCTCACTCTGTCGCCCAGACTAGAGTACAGTGGCTGCTCCCGGCCACCGCAGCCTCGACCTGCTGAGCTCCGGCGATCCTTCTGCCTCAGCCTTCCAAGTAGCTGGAACTACAGGCGCACGCTACCACGCCTGGCTAATTTTTTATTTATTTTAGAGATGAGGTCTCTTCAAGTTGCCCATGCGGGTCTCGAACCCACGGGCTCAGGCAATCCACTCACCTCAGCCTCCCAAAGTGCTGGGATTACAGGCTGAGCCACCGAGCCCGGCTAAAAATTTTTTTTAGTTATAGAGATGAGGTCTCACCAAGTTGCCCTGACTGATCTCGAACCCCCTAGCTCAGGCAATCCTCTCACCTTGGCCTTCCAAAGTGCTGGGATTACAGGCTGAGCCACTGCACCCAGCCTAGGTTTTTTTTGTTGTTGTTTTGTTTTTGAGTTGAAGTTTCACTGTGTCACCTAGGCTGGAGTGCAGTGGCACTCTCATGGCCACTACATCCTCGACCTGCTAGGCTCAGATAATCCTTCTGCCTCAGTCTTCCAAATAGCTGAAACCACAGGGGTGCACCACCATGTCCAGCTAATTTTTTTATTTATTGTAGAGACGCGTTCTAAGTTGTGCAGGCAGGTCTTGAATCTGTGGGCTCAGGCAATCCTCTCACCTCCTAAAGTGCTGGGATTACAGATATGAGCCACCATGTCTGGCCAGCCTCATAAATTCAGTTCTATTTTTACTCCCATTTTGCAGTTGGGGGAACTCAAGATTGTAGGAGTTTACATAAGAAATTCATAAGGAGCCTTCAGTGAGGGAAGGGCAGGGCAGACAGTGATGAGGAGAGGTCAAAGGGTAGATATTTAATTCAATTTTGCACTTGCTGAGGAAATTCTGGAACATGTAACTAGGTATATGACCACTGGACAGTTAGATCTTCAAATCTAAAGTTCAGCTGGGTGCAATGGCTCACGCCTATAGTCCCGGCACTTTGGGAGGCAGAGGCGAGAGGATTGCCTGAGCTTAGGGGTTCAAGACAAGCGGAGGCAACTTGATGAAACTTCATCTCTACAATAAATCAAAAAATTTTTCGGGTATGGTGGTGCATGTCTGTGGTTCCAGCTACTTGGAAGGCTGAGGCAGAAGGATCACCCGAGCCCAGCAGGTCGAGGCTGCAGTGGCCATGAGCATGTCAAGAGTGAGACTTGAGCTGGGCACAGTGTCTCATGCCTGTAATCCCAGCACTTTTGGAAGCTTAGGTGAGAGGACTGACTAAACCCATGGGTATGAGACCAGCCTGGGCAATTTGGTGAGACCTCATCCCTACAATAAATCAAAAAATTAACCAGTGCGGTGTTGCATGCCTGTAGTTCCAGCTACTTGGAAGGCTGAAGCAAAAGGATTGCCTGAGCCCAGCAGACTGACGCTGTGGTGGCCATGAGCATGCCACTGCTCTCCAGCCTAGGTGACAGAGTGAGACTCCAAAACAAAAAAAAAAAAGAGTGAGACCTGGATTCAAAAAAAAAATACAAAAACAAATTTAAAAAAGCAAATCTAAAGTTCAGATGAGAGGTGAACGCTGGGAATACTTTGAAGACTTATGAGAATATAAGTGGTAATTAAAACATTGGGATCAGTATATTGTGATAAATGACACAATTCTATATTGAGTGTAGAAAATAAGAGCGAAGGACTGAGAATCAAATCTTAGGGAGACCAAACAAGATAGAAGAGTCTACAAAGAACAAAGGGTTAAAGACAGAGGAAGAATGTGCAGAGTCATAGAAAGAAAGCTTCAAAACAATAGTCTCCAGTGTCAAAGGCATAAGATAAAGCAGAAAAGTCCAGTGCTGGAAAGTGTTTGTCAAGTTTGGCAATGTGTGAGTCATTGTTGGCCTTCTGGAACTGGAGAGGGTGGGAGTCTGAGTCCCCTGAGTTGGAAAGGTGAATGCGAGGTAAAGAAGTGGAGCTATGTGGTGCTGGGAATCCGTTCAAGAAGATTGAAGGGAAACAAGTGCAAAATGGGAGCTACAAGGGGCCAGTGTCAGAGGGATGTTGCTTTAAAAAAGCAGGGGTGGTACTGGGTGCTGTGGCTCATGCCTGTAATCCCAGTACTTTGGGAGGTCGAGAAGATTGCTTGAGCCCAGGAGTTTGAGATCAGTCTAGGCACCATAACAAGACTTCGTCTCTACAAAATTTTTTTTAAAATTACCGAGGCATGGTGGTGTGTGCCTATAGTCTCAGCTACTCAGGAGGCTGAGGTCGAAGACTGGCCTATGCTTTGGAGTTGGAGGCTGTGATGTGCCATGATCATGCCACTGTACTCCAGCCTGGGAATCAGAGTGAGACCCCGACTCAATGAATAAATAAATAATTTTTAAAACCATACCATTTCCTAGACTAATATATGACAGACACTATGGAGACAAAAATGATTGAGATCGTGTCCCTGCCTTCAAGAGACTCATAGTCTAGTCCAGGAGACAGAAACACAAATAGTCGCAGTGAATCGTAATGAAAGTGGTGATAGCAGTGATCAAAGAACCATGGGAAGAGGGAGGAGATAGTCCCTGACTTTGCTTAGAGGTCAGAGAAGTAGGTAACTTAGCTGATCAACAGATGGTCAGCAGAAAATGGAACAGCTGTGGAACAGCATGGAAGTATATAAGAGATGGGCACATTTGTTGAAATGAATGTTCAGTATGGCTGAGCACAGGAGCCTCAGCCACAGGTGGAGACAAGAGATGGCACTAGAAAGGTTTGGTTGAATGCCAGTTGCATAGGGCTTTGTTTGCCACATTTCGGAATCTGAACTTTTTCTGCTAAGTCATGAGGTAGCTTGCTCAAGTGATTTAAGCAGGTCAAGTAACAGAGCAATTGTGTTTTATAGGCTGGTAAGAGAGAAAAGGGTGGCTTGGTGGAAGCAACCCAAGAATCAAGAAGACTAGTTATGAAATCGCTGCACTAATCCAGGTCATTTATGAAGGGAAAATGACTAAAGCAGCTAGGATGGGCATGAAGAGGAGATATAGATTTAAAAGACAGAATATGCTGGGCACAATGGCTCACGCCTATAATCCCAGCTCTTTGGGAGGCTGAAGTGAGAGGATTGTCTGAGCCCACGGGTTCAAGACCAGCCTAGGCAACTTGGCGAGACCGCATCTCTATGATAAAAAAAGAAAATTAGACGGGCATGGTGGCGCATGCCTGTAGTTCCAGATACTTGGAAGGCTAGGCAGAAAGATCTAAAGATCACCCCTGCCCAGCAGGTCGAAGCTGCGGTGGCTGGGAGCATACCACTGTCCTCCAGCATGGGTGACAGAGTGAGACTCCAATTCAAATAAATAGATCAATAAGTAAATAAATGACAGAATTCACGGAATATGATTATACTAATGAGTAGGGGGGGTGAACAGGAAGGAGCAATATCATTGTGAATTTCTGAATTGGTGGCTGGATGGATGCTGTTAGAATTCCTTAAAATGTAGGCCCTATAACAAGAAAGTCTTTTGGTTACAATGTAATGAGTTCAAGCCTGAAATACTGGTGTGATATCCAAGTACCTGTTGCAATATGCATGTGTGGGCTAGGAGATGGGGAGAATTTGGAGGTATATTTTCAAGTGGTGGTAGTTAAAGCAGAATGAATGGAGGAAGAAGAAGGAACTGAGAACAAAACCCTGGAGAATTCACATTGACAGGGTATAGAAGAAGTAGAAAGTGTTTGACCAGCCAATGTGAGAAATGACTCAGAGAAATGGTCAAGAAAATGTATAAGATTATTAAGTGTCAGCCGGGCATGGTGGCTCAAGCCTGTAATCCCAGCATTTTGGGAGGTCAAGGTGAGAGGATTGCCTGAGCCCAGGGGTTCAAGACCAGCCTGGGCAACTTGACAAGGCCTCATCTCTACAATAAATCAAAAAGTTAACCAGGTGTGATGGAAGACTGAGACGGATCGCTTGAGATCAGCAGGTAGAGGCTGCAGTGGCTGTGAGTGTTCTACTGCACTCCAGCTTGGGCAAAACAGTGAGACTTCAACTCAAAAAAAGACAAAAATAAAATTTATTAAGTGTCACTGAGCCTGGCCTGCTATGGAAGACAAACTTTCGTAGAGATTTCATCCATAGGGTTGTATGAGTTAACATACAATGTTGGGTGACCCAGAAGGACAGGTGAATTGGTGGGGTGTCTGCTTCTGTTCATGTAAGCTAGGAGGAAGCAGGGTCAAGAAATCTGAGGGCGTGGGTAAGAAAGCAGTTGAGTTTCAGTTGCCTAAGGAAGGATGCTTAAGAAGCAGGTATTCTAGGAATAAGTGAGACTGCATAACCTGGAACTCTTGACAGTGTTGAAAAGCAAATATTGCAGTAAAGCCATGAAAGAACTAGAAAGCTAGGCAGCTATGGTCTGAGGATGGAATGCAGATCTTAAGACCCCAGAGGCTTAGTTGTCCCAGAGAGTGACAAGGTTTAGGGCCTCTTTCTAAGTACAGCAGAGCTGAGGGTCATTAGAGTGGAAAAAATTTATAAGCTCCCTTAGTACAGAATCATATCTTGAATGCGCTTTACATATTTCCTAGCAGTGCCAAGCACAGATGGATTTTCTTTTTGTTGCAAAAACAATATGACTACGTTTTGGAAAATAGAGGGGGAGAATTACATTCCCACCACCTACACAACTCCTGCTCGCAATTGGTTGTGCCTTCCACATGGTGTTGCAACCATAGCTTGCATGTGATTATCTATCCTTTTCTTTTAATCTAACATTATAATGTAAGCGTTTTCCATGTTTTAATATAGCTTTTATAATTAATTGATGGGCTCTTAATAAGTATTTCAAGTAATAATTTTGAAATACTCTAGTTCACAGATGATGATCCTTGTTTTTTGTGAAACCAAGGAAGAGAATTGTGAAACTTCAACCAAATTATCAGGAATAAACAGGGGCATGACTCATTTTTGTGTTACTGTCAGGGATCCATGGTCTTCTGACTTCTTTTTATTTTGATGTTGCCAGTGTTACTCTTCTCTCTTGACCAACTGCCTTCCTCAGTCATTTGAAGTCAGGGATATTATGAAGTTGGTCAGAGTACAAATCAAAATCTGTAGCTAGTAAGGGTAAGGGTGACGCTAGATCTGTCTTCCTCTCTCTCTCTTTGCTTTCTCGCCTCCTAGAGACCTAAGGCTTCCCTTTGGAAGAGTGCTATGAAGTTATCCTCACCTAAATACAACATAAGAAAGTTTTAAAATTTCACTGAGTTCTCATTTCTCTCCCTGGGGTCAAAGAACATCGTTTGTCTTTTCCTGTGTTGAGAAAAGATTTAAATTTGGTAAAAGACTGGCTGACTGAATGGAGTCATTTTTTATTTTATCCCATTGCTGAACCCCTGCAGTCTTCTATGGCAAGAATGAATCCAAAGACACATGAAGAAAAATTCTCATTGTCCAAGTTAGACATAAAGATACAACAAAATTAGCAAACTTCAAAACACAGACTTAGAAATCTTGAACCTGTGTTTTCAACGGTGAATGTCTTTAGAAACATGATCTTGATCTGTGATCTGGAGAATCCCAAAAGTGTTATTTGAAATGCTTATTAAGAACCCATCAGCCGGGCTCGGTGGCTCAGCCTATAATCCTGCGCTTTTGGGAGGCTGAGGTGAGTGGATTGCCTGAGCCCGCGGGCTCAAGACCCACCTGGGCAGCGAGACCTCAACTCTACAATAAATCAAAAAATCAGCCAGGCGTGGTAGCACGCGCCTGTAATTCCGGCTACTCGGAAGGCTGAGGTGGAAGGATCGCTGGAGCCCAACAGGTCGAGGCTGCGGTGGCCGGAAGCGGCCACTGCACCCCAGTCTGGGCGACAGAGTGAGACTCCAACTCAAAAAAAAAAAAAAGAACCCATCAATTAATTATACAAGCTATGTTGAATGCTTTTGGAAAAATGCTTATATTATAATGTTAAATTAAAATAAAAGGATAAGGCCGGGTGCCATGGCTCAAGCCTGTAATCCCAATACTTTGGGATGCTGAGGTGAGACGATTACCTGAGTCCAGGATTTCGAGACCAGCCTCGGCAACTTGGTGAGACCTCATCTCTATAATAAATCGAAAATTTAGCCACCGTGGTGGTGTGTGCCTGTAGTTCCAGCTACTTGAAAGACTGAGGCAGAAGGATCACCTGAGCCCAGCAAGTTGAGACTTCGGTGGTTGTGAACATGCCACTGCACTCCAACCTGGGTGACAGAGTCAGACTCCAACTCAAAAATAAAAATAAATAAATAAATGAATGAATAGATAGATAATAATATGTAAATTATGTTTGCAACTGTGTACACCATGTGGAAGGCACCACATGCGAGCAGGAGTCGTGTAGGTGGTGGGAATGTAATTCTCTCCCTCTATTTTCCAAAATGTAGTCATATTGTTTTTGCAACAAAAAGAAAATCCATCTGTGCTTGGCACTGCTAGGAAATATGTAAAGCTCATTCAAGATATGATTCTGTACTAAGGGAGCTTATAAATCTTTTCCACTCTAATGACCCTCAGCTCTGCTGTACTTAGAAAGCCAGGCCCTAAACCTTGTCACTCTCTGGGACAGCTAAGCCTCTGGAGTCTTCTTTTCTTGAGTCAGATTCTCACTCTCTCACCCACACTGGAGTGCTGTGGCACGCTCGCAGCCACTGCAGCCTCGACCTGCTGCGACTAGGCGATCCTTCTGCCTCAGCCTTCCAAGTAGCTAGAACTACAGGTGTGTGCCACCACACCCAGCTAATTTTTTGATTTATTGTAGAGACGAGGTCTCACCAAGTTGCCCAGACTGGTCTCCAACCCCTGGTCTCAGGCAATTCTCTGACCTCTGCCTCCCAAAATTCTGGGATTACAGGCATGAGCCACCGTGCCCGGCTCATTTCATATTTTCTTGTCTAAATTTCAAATCATTGATTTTGTTTTGTTTTATTTTACCCCCGATAGATGCATTATACTGGAAGAACATTATATTGGGAGAATCGTGTAGGTATATTAAGAGAAATCCGTTTGGAGGCAATTTTACTACTTAAGGCAGAGATTGGTAATTGTCTATCCTAAATCCTTCTTCCTCCTTCCTCACTAATCGAATCCAGTTTTCTTTGTGTGACAGTATGCATAGCTGAAGATTACATTTATCAGGCTCCCTTACAGAGGTGACTAGTGAGATGTCTGCGGTGCTCATATAGGTAGGCTTCCCAGAAAGCGCTTTAAAGGGATCTGAGCCATCTGTGCCCTTTCTGACCTTTCCCCTTTCTTCCCTCTTCCTGTCTTTAGCTGAGACATCATGGCCAGAGCTTCAGCAGCCATTTGCAACCATGAGACAATCTTATATCTGCATGCTAAAAATAGTGGAGCAGAACCTAGAAGTCTGGGGACATTCACAATTTTATTGCACAATTACTACCTAGTCCTGGGCTTCTTGCCTGTCAACTTTTTTTTTTAATGTGAAGAAAAACAATCTCTATTTTTAAAAATTAAATTGTATCACTAATTGTTAGTAAATTGTATTACTAACAATTTTGTGATTCCTAATAGACATGTTACTTAATTCACTCCTTCACTATCAAGTATTTCCTGATTTCCTGTTGTGAGTTCAGCATTATATCAGAAGTTTGGGTAAAAATAAAAAAAAAGTATTAAAATAGTTTTAGAGTACAGGTAAATTCCTATTTATTCTTTTTTTTTTTTTTTGAGTCAGAGTTTCACTCTGTCACCCAGGCTGAAGTGCAGTGGTACTCTCACGGCCACCACAGCCTCAACCTGCTGGGTTCAGATGATTCTTCTACCTCAGCCTTCCAGGTAGCTAGAACTACAGGCATGCACCACCACGCCTGGTTAATGTTTTCAATTTATTGTAGACACAAGTCCTCATCATGTTGCCCAGGCTGGTCTCAAACCCCTGGGCTCAGGCAATCCTCTCGCCTCAGCCTCCCAAAGTGCTGGGATTACAGGTGTGAGCCGCCACGCTGGGCTAATTCCTATTTATTCTATTTAAGAAAAGATATTTTAGCCAGGCTCGGTGGCTCAGCCTGTAATCCCGTGCCTTTGAGAGGCTGAGGTGAGTGGATTGCCTGAGCCGGGTTCGAGACCCGCCTGGGCAGGCGAGACCTCATCTCTACAATAAATCAAAAAAAAAATTAGCCGGGTATGGTAGCGCGCACCTGTAATTCCAGCTACTTGGAAGGCTGAGGCGGAAGCGTCGCCGGAGCCCAGCAGGTTGAGGCTGCGGTGGCCGGGAGCGGCCACTGCACTCCAGTCTGGGCAGCAGAGCGAGACTCCAACTCAAAAAAAAAAAAAAAAAGAAAAGATATTTTATTTATTTGTTTATTTATTTATGAGTTGGAGTCTCACTCTGTCGCCCAGGCTGGAATGCAGTGGCACACTCACAGCCACTGCAGCCTTGACCTGCTGGGCTCAGGCAATCCTTTTGCCTCACCCTTCCAAGTAGCTGGAACCACAGGCATGCGCCACCATGCCCAGCTAATTTTTTTTTATTATTGTAGAGACAAGGTCTTGCCAGGTTTCCCAGGCTGGTCTTGAGCCTTTGAGCTCAGGCAATCTTCTCACCTTGGCCTCCCAAAGTGCTAGGATTATAGACGTGAGCCACCGCGACCGGCAAGGAAACATTTTTTTTTTCTTTTTTGAGTTGTAGTCTCACTCACTCTGTCGCCCAGACTGGAGTGCAGTGGCAAGCTCATGGCCATGGCAACCTCGACTTGCTGGGCTCAGGTGATCCTTCCACCTCAGCCTTCCAAGTAGTTGGGACCACAGGTGCATGCCACCATACCTGGCTAATTTTTAAATTTATTTTAGAGATGAGGTCTCACCAAGTTGCCCAGGTGGTCTCAAACCCATGGGCTCAGGCAGTCCTCTCACCTCGGCCTCCTAAATTGCTGGGATTATAGGCGTGAGCCACATTGCCTGGCCAAGAAAAGATATTTTAAAAATCATCATGGACTCCATGGTAATCTACATTTTTTTCCAAATACACTAAAAAGTAAAGGCAATAAGGACTGTGGGTTCTTAAGAATGACACAGGTGAAAGGTTGTAGTGACTGAGAAAGGTGATGAGGCTGGAGTTGAACCTAAAAGAAACGAGAATGGGTAGAGAGTTAAGTAATTCCTTCTCATACTGGGAGCAAAATCATGAACAACAAACTAAAGAGGAAAATGAAAACCTGAAGTTCAGGAGGTGCTAAGAACCACAGTCTGACTGGACTCATCTTGTTGTGAGTGCTCAGGTAAGATAGTCAATCTCTCTGTTCTGGAGAATTCCCCTTTCAAAAATAGCATATATGAAGCACCTATAATCCCAGTTACTCAAGGATGATTAGGAGGGAGTATCACTTGAGCCTGGGAGCTCTGGGCTGAATTGTGCTATACCAGTCAGCTCTGCACTAAGCTTGGCATCAATATGATGACCTCTTGGCAGTAGGACACCACCCCGTTGCCTAAGTAGGGTGAACCAGACAAGGTCAAAACTCCCATACTGATCAGTAGTGGGATCACGCCTGTGAATAACCACTGCACTCCAGCCTGGGCAATACAGCAAGAACCTTTCTCTTGAAAAAAAAATTGTTTAATTAAAAAAATAAAAACACTACATGGTTTTATAGCATGCATGGAGATTGTCAGCTGAACTCTGTACAACACTGTCAGTGGCCCAGGAGTTTCAGTATCGTACAATATCAATCTTTCTTCATAACAATATTATAAGAACAACAACTTTATATGGAGTCTGTGTTTTACAGCTCTTTGTGTTCACATCCTGAGTTGTCCGCTAATGCCTATGGCATTTATACTAAATGAAATCACTCTACATGATGTATTCTCGGGTCTCTCTTGACACGGTGGGAAATGCCTGTGCCTTCCTTTGCTCAGTGAGTGTGTCTTACTATATTTTTATCCTACTGTGTCATATTGGCTAATGTATCATGTCATTAAAGGTTTTGTTGTCATATTTTACCAACTGATGTCATAACCGGCATATGCTCATCTTCCTATGGTCACAGTTCAGAAAACTATATAGGCTGTTTAGTCATTTAAGATCCCATGGCAATTATTTAACCATCTGTGTACCACTGATGGAAGAGAGACAAAAAACTGACAGTAAAAACTAATACCTTTCCAGCTGAGTGTGGCGGCTCACAACTATAATCCCAGCACTTTGGGAGGCCGAGATGAGAGGATTGCCTGAGCTCACGGGTTTGAGACCAACCTGGGCAACTTGGAGAGACCTCATCTCTACAATAAATAAAAAAAAAATTAGTTAGGCATAGTGGCATTTGCCTGAAGTTCCAGCTACTTGGAAGACTGAGGCACAAGGATCACTTGAGCCCAGCAGGTCGAGGCTGCAGTGGCCATAAATGTGCCACAGCACTCCAGCCTGGGGTCCAACTCAAATAATAATAATAATATATTGAGGGGTGACCTGAAGATGGCAACCGCATAGGTGGATCCCTGAGATTCTCTGAACATGACATGATCGTATACCTTGAAAACCCAAGAGAATCTGTCAAAAACCTCCTTACACTGATAAAGGCCTTTGGCAAAGTCTCAGGATATAAAATAAATGTGCAAAAGACAATCGCATTTCTTTATACCAATAATAAACAAACAGAAACCCAAAAAGAAGCACAGTTCCATTCACAATAGCCACAAAAAAATGAAATACATTGGCATCTTCCTAACCAGAGACGTGAAAGACCTTTACAATGAAAACTACAAAACTCTGCTCAAAGAAATCAAAGATGACACAAACAAGTGGAAAAGTATCCCATGCTCATGGATTGGAAGAATCAACATTGTGAAGATGTCCGTCTTACCTAAGGCAATCTACAGATTCAATGCAATACCCATCAAATTACCAGCAACATTCTTCTCAGACCTAGAAAAAACAACACAGGAATTCATATGGAAACACAAACGACCAAGAATAGCCAGAACAATCCTCAGCAAAAAAAACAAAGCAGGTAGTATCACATCACCAGACTTCAAACTTTACTATAAAGCTACAATCATCAAAACAGCTTGGTATTGGTATAGGAACAGGCATATAGACCAATGGAATAGAATTGAGATTCCAGAGGCAAGACCTCAATTTCTCAACCAACTCATCTTCAACAAAGCCTCCACCACCTACCACTGGGGAGAGGAGAACCTATTCAGTAAATGGTGCTGGAAAAACTGTCTGACCACATGCAGAAGACTCAAACAAGACCCCTATCTGTCCCCATACACAAAAATTAACTCTAAATGGATCAGAGACCTAAATGTAAAACCTCAAGCCATAAGAACCTTAGAAAATGAAGGACATACCCTCATGGAAATTGGAACTGGCATCCAATTCCTGAACAAAACTCTAAACCCACAGGCCATAAGGGATAAGATAGACAAGTGGGACCTCATTAAACTGACAAGCTTCTGCAAAGCCAAAGAAACCATCAAGAGAGCAGGAAGACAGCCTACAGACTGGGAAAAAGTATTTGCCAACTCCAGGTCTGACAAAGGCTTAACATCCTGGATCTACAAGGAACTCAAACATGCTGAAAAGAAAAAAACAAACAACTCCGTTATAAAGTGGGCAAAGGATATGAACAGACACTTCACAAAGAAAGACATCCGAGCAGCCAACAGACATATGAAGAAATGCTCAACCTCATTAATCATCAGGGAGATGCAAATCAGAACCACAGTGAGATACCACCTAACTACAGTCAGAATGGCAATTATCAACAACTCAAAAAATAACAGCTGCTGGAGAGGGTGTGGCGAAAGGGAACACTTCTACACTGTTGGTGGGAGTGCAAACTAGGGCAACTTCTGTGGAAAGCAGTGTGGCGATTCCTAAAAGCTCTAAACATCAACCTCCCATATAACCCTGCAATCCCCCTACTGGGAATATACCCTGAAGAACTCAAATCACTGTATAAAAAAGATACCTGCACGCGAATGTTTATTGCAGCATTGTTCACAATAGCAAGAACCTGGAACCAACCACGCTGTCCATCAAAAGAGGACTGGATTAAAAAAATGTGGTACATATACACGATGGAATACTCTGCAGCCATAAAAAAGAACAAAATCATGAATTTCGCAGCAACCTGGATGGAGCTAGAGTCTATACTACTGAGTGACCTCTCACAGAAACAAAGATCTGAGTATCACATATTCTCACTCATATAGTGAACCTTGATCATCCAATGCACTACTGTAAGAAAATGACTGACAGTGTTGGGAAACTATGGAGGAGGATGGGACTAATGGTAGTAAATATCTGTCTGGAGATGGGGAGACACCTGATATCAACAAGGGGACCTGAATGAAGCATATTTGTATACCTAACCCTTAACTGTACCCCACAATATCAAAATTAAAAATATCGATTAAAATAATAATAATAATAATATATTTCCATTTTTCCCTCCAGTACAGATATTAACATGTCTCTAAGCCTTTGGTTAACTGACCTTTCTTCATGCTTTCTTTTCCCATGACTCAGTTCCTGTCTCTAGAGTTTATAATGATATTAACTTGTGTTTCTCCAATTTCTTCTACAGTCACTTAGTGTTTCAGCATAAAACCAATATTTTAGTAACTCAATGCCTTGAGTAAAGGCCTTAACCTGCATAAACACCCTGAGCCTATTTTGATTTTGACAATCTGACTTCACTCTCTAAAACCTGGTACCATTTAAGAAAAAAATATCACAGACTAAACGCTGAGGATGTCAGGGACCAAGTTTATATAACCTGTGGAAAAAAGTTCTTTGGAGAGGTTCTTGGGAGATAGGAGAGAACACATTTTTATCCATTCTTGCTCCAAGATAAGGACTTTTTTCCTTGCGCCACTATGTGTTTGCTCTCAACCTGGGGGCAATGACAAAGATTAGGGTCCTTCTCTGATTTGAAGGCACCAAAGTCAAACTTTTTCACCACAAGGAGCAATCATTTAGGTAATGACATTTAGGAAATGACTCTTTAGATGGCCTTCATTAACATAGCAGTCTTTGGATAAGTTTACCATCTTCAATTCTAGGTGTGATGGAAAAAATCCTACAGAGAATGCTTAAAGGCAAACTTATTTGAGTTTGAGCTATGACATTATACAATTGTACACTGCTTGTTCTTACCCAAGATCTTACAACAAATAAAAAGTTAACTATTCTACTGTAATTGAAGCCCAGACCAGCTGTGAGAGGAAAATTTACCACTTTCTGCCAGGAAGATTAGAGGCTGTTTCTAGCAAGGCAAAAACCAGTTATTAAAGTTTTCTAGCTAAATAAAGACTTTGTGTGTTACTGTGGATGTGTAAGCAATTAGTGCCTGCCATCTCACGGAGGATACACATGGTGGATTGCAGGACCAGGGCAGGAGAGCCCTATTGATCCACACCTAAACTTAGTTTCCTGCCTCTCAGGGATAACTAACATTTGCCCCAAGACATCCCAAATGAGACTCAAGGAATTTCAAATCCCTTTTCAAATATTTTCACTAAAAGTCTATGTGGATCTGGAACATGGACAGAATGTTTCAATCCTTTTTCTATCACTTACTGGATCATAGGCAATTCCCATAAACTCTGAGCAACAATTTTCTTGCTTGTAAAACAGGGTGACTAGTACCTACTACACAGGATTATCAGGGCATTTAACAGTAGTATGCATAAAATATCTGGCATCTAAGAGGCTCTTAATATATTATCAATGTTACTATGAATATAACAAATCTTCTGGTTTCTTTGAACACAAACACACTCACGGTGGGGAAGGAAAGAGAGAGATAGAGAGGATGGTGCAAAAATTCCTTGCTGTTGAGTAAGAGGAGGCCTATGGGAACATGTTTTTATTACTTTCTCATTTCACCATTTCAGAAAATGGGCAAGAAACAGTCTTCAAGGGATGGGGAGAAGGAGCAATTGCCTCTCAGTCACATCCTCACTGAAAGGCTGACCAATCTGAGTTCACCTGGCTGAGCCACTCCTGCGAATTTTTTGCATTGAGTCCTGGTAATCCAGTCAGAGAGTGGAAAGAAGTGAGATATGTAAGGGGGAGGGAGCCAGTGAACATTCTCTCCTTCATTCTCCATAACATTGTCTGTCTTTCCAAAGCTGAGAAACATTGCAGAGAAGTGAAGCAGGAACCCCCTTTCTTAAAATACCACTTCAATGTTTCCCTTTTCACCTTGACTCCAAGGGTCTATAGTAGACATACGGTGCACTCTATGGATTCTCTCTTTAGGGCTGAGATTCTTATTACCTCTGCTGCTGGCAGAGTTGCCTGGGAATTGTTCCTGGTCAAAGGGAGCTGCCTGGCTCTCCCAGAGCAACCAGCACCTAGCAATGTTGAGATGAGGGTTCAAAGACCCTACACACTTGCCTTAATTCAGGATAGGCAATTCCAGCTGTAGACTCCTCCAAGGATCATCTAAGACCTCTGTTGTGACTACAACACAGTTCATATCTTCTTTTGTCTCCTCTGAATGGATGCTGGCTCTTCCCTTCTTTCTGCACCCCTTAATAGATGTTCCTGAGTCCTGTCTCCAGTTAACTTCCTGCATGCAAATCTCCATGTCAAGGAAATAGCCTCTAACAGTGACCTTGGATAATAATGGGCAGAGTCTGGCAGGAGCATGCTGCTGGTAAAGCTCATGACAATCCACTAATCATGTGCACAGCTGTTCTGGAAGAACATGGAGGAGATAGGTGCTGAAAGTACCAGCTCACCAAATGATGGGAAGCCTGCATTTATAATACAGGCAGCCTAGTGGAAGCGTTCATTAAGTGCTGGGCTCTGGAGCTGTCTGCCCGTGTGAAATCCTGACACTTTGCCACATGCTGGTTGTATGACCTTGGGTAAATCCCTTAATCACCGTGTGACTTAGCATCCTCCTCCATAACCTGAGGGTAATAATAGGACCTACCTCATAAATTTGTTGGGAGGATTAGCTGAGTCAATATGTATAAAGTGCTTAGATTAGTTTTGGCACATGGTATATACTCAGTAAATGGTAGCTGTCATAAAACATTTGGACAATCCTGTGAGTATGTGTATCTAGAAATAGCCAGGTTTTCAAAGTACCTATATCAGTTCACATTTTTTGTTTTTGTGGGGGTTTTTTGAGTTGGAGTCTCACTCTGTCGCCCAGGTAGAAGTGCAACGGCATGATCCCGGCCACCACAGCCTTGACCTGCTGAGCTCAGGCAATTCTTCTGCCTCAGCCTTCCAAGTAGCTGGAACTATAGGCACGTGCTACCTCACCCAGCTATTTTTTATTTTGTACAGACGAGGTCTCACCAAGTTGCCCAGGCTGGTCTCAAACCCATAGGCTCAGGCAATCCTCTCGTCTTAGCCTCCCAAAGTGCTGGGATTACAGACTTGAATCACTGCGCCCAGCCTCAGTTGCACTTTTTTTTTTTTATTTTGAGTTGGAATCTCACTCTGTCACCCAGGCTGTAGGGCAGTGGCATGCTTCTGGCCACTGCAACCTTGACCTGCTGGGCTCGGGCGATCCTTCCACTTTAGCCTTCCAAGTAGCTGTAACTACAGGCACCCACCACCATGCCCTGCTAATTTTTTTATTTATTGTAGAGATGAGGTCTCACCAAGTTGCCAGGGCAGGTCTCGAACCCATAGGCTCTGGAAATCCTCTCACCTTAGCCTCCCAAAGCGCTGGGATTATAGGCGTGAGCCACTGCACCCAGCCCACATTATTATCTCAATTATTATCCCAGTTGCACATTATTATCTCAATTGTTTAAGATAGTAAATTCCTTGAGGGCAAAGAGAATA
Organism: Cephalopachus bancanus; assembly: GCA_027257055.1. Classification (NCBI taxonomy): domain Eukaryota; kingdom Metazoa; phylum Chordata; class Mammalia; order Primates; family Tarsiidae; genus Cephalopachus; species Cephalopachus bancanus. The sequence continues at coordinate 5,117,145 of JAPVLO010000009.1, read as the reverse complement.
TATTTAGTGATTACAGAAACCTGAATCCACATATGCATCTATTTATACACATCTATGTATATGTGAATGTACATGTGCATATGGAGAGTATATGTTTGTGTCAAGCTGTTTATCTAAATCTCTGCTTATGCCGGGCACGGTGGCTCATGCCTGTTATCCCAGCACTTTGAGAAGTGGAGGTGACAGGACTACCTGAGCCCACGGGTTCAAGACCAGCCTGGGCAACGTGGCAAGACCTTGTCTCCACAATAAATCAAAAAATTATTCGGGTGTGGTGGCGCGCGCCTGTGGTTCCAGCTACTTGGAAAGCTGAGATGGAAGGATCACCGGAGCCCAGAAAGTTGAGGCTGTGGTGGCCGTGAGTGTGCAACTGCACTCCAGCCTGAGTGACTGAGTGAGACTCCAGCTCAAATAAATAAATAAATAAATCTCTGCTTGTGAAGGGATATCACAGAGGGAGAAGCAGAGATACAATGACCCTGAACAGAGTAGCTAGAAGGATGAGCTCTGCTCCATGGAGCTCTCCAGGGATCTGCATTCTCCTCTCTGCTCTAATCTTTCTCCTTAGAAGGCATTTCTCTAACACATAAAGGAACATACCAGAAGACAAGACCCTCAGCCATGGCCTAAACAACTTTGGCCTTTGTCCAGAGCTGTACTTCAGAGACAAAAGGTTAGTCTGCTGATTTGGTGCCTAGAATTGCAAGAGTTGATAACTCTTTTGATGTATGGAATAGTAACTTTGACATATTATATTCATGAAAGGAATGGAACAAAGACAATAATGTCCTGCTGGGTGTTAAAATTTAATGTCTTTCTTTAACATTAAATTTGCTTAAAATACCCTAAAGTCAACAAGTTGGTGAATGAGCATGAGTCAATAGCATCTAAAAAAATGCTCATCCACTTTTAAAAATAAAGTATCCCTGTTACATATAGCTTCCCTAATTGGGAATTTTCTTTTAACCATCTAGGGAAACATTAGAGTAACATCATAAAAATTGAAGTTGGAAAAAACCTTAGAAGACATGTATCCTCCTTCACCATATAAGTGAGGAAACCAAGACTTGGAAAGATTAAGTGACTTGCTCAAGATCATACAGAATTTTTAAATGTTTTATGAAGTTCTGAAGATCGAGAGAAAATGGATAAATAAATACTCAAATACTTAATTGCTTGTACATATCATAAGCAGTGCAATTTAAGGTAGGACTGTAGTGAGTTCAGGGGAAATCTTAGCTTACATTTGTCTGTGGGATGCAAAAGAGAAACCCAGCACCAGCTCTTGAAACAATGATTGGACACCTGCCAAGGGTTTTGCATGGTGTATTTCCGGAGGACATGTGCATAGACAGCAGAGGGGGATAAAATGCTAGCCATTGTCCACTTCAAACAATTAGAATTCGTCCGTAAGGTAGATGAAAAAACAGGCTTGGGAAATAACAATGGTGTGAGTATTGTTATTCAATATAAGAAACAATAACAATAATGAACGTTAGTCAGGTGCTTTACAGATTACAATGTATTGTCAAGCACAACCCTTTCTAGCCTTATAATAGAAAACCACCGGATGGGTAGGCTTTATGCTGTTATTACTACTACTGTCTCCAAATGAAGAGACTTAAATTGGTGACAAGAACTTCTCCAGGTCACATGCCTGGGCCAGAAAATACTACACAGTTCTTACTCCAGGGTCTGGGCACACTCCCCTATTCAAAGATGCTCATCACGAATAGTACATCAGTTTGATGTTCCCTTCTGAGCCCTTCCAACACAGTGGTCAGGTTAGGGAGGTAAGGAATGAAGTCAGCATTAAGAACTACTTACTTCAGAGAGACAGATTCTCTCTGTGCCCAGGACAGGATCATTCTCTCAGTATCAAAGATTTTTTATGAAGGCATATGAAAGACAAAATCGGAGATTCTTTTCCTTTTTTTTTTTTTTTTTTTTTGAGTTGGAATCTCACTGTGTCTCCCAGGCTAGAGTGCAGTGACACGTTCATGGCCACCATAGCCTCAACTTCCTGGACTTAGGCAGTCCTTCCGCCTCAGACTTCCAAGTAGCTGGAACTATAGGCACATGCATCTTGCCCAGATGATTTTTGTGATTTATTGTAAAGATAAGATCTCACCAAGTTGCCCAGGCTGGTTTCGAACCTGTGGGCTCAGGCAATCCTCTCACCTCAGCCTCCCCAAGTGCTGGGATTATAGGCGTGAGCCACTGCACCCTAGCCGATCTAAGATTCTTTAGATACAATTTAATTTAAGCCATCAGGCTAGAAAGCAATGAGTGTGTCCCTATGGAACTTTTGTGCTCTTATACTTAATCTATTCAGATATTGTTTCATATGAGACAAAAATCACTCAGATTCTTTCCTTAAAAACTTTCCTAAACCAAAAGGAGCACAGATCTCTTCTTCAGCATGTTAAGGTGAAGGGATTTATATAGTAAAAAGGAGTAAGGCAACTAAATAGTGATTCCCTTAGAATTCTGGGTAGGAAAACAGAATGTTTGCTGTAATTTTTTTCATGACTCAATCTCCTTGTGTCCCACCATACCCATGAGCATTTACTATTTGTACTGCCTGACTTAAGCTTGTACCTATCTGAAGAGAGCCATCTTCAATCACGACTTTCACAATCTCATAAATGTACAGGCAGCTGACAAAACTCAAAGCCAATCAAAAAATGATTGTTATGCTTTCCTAAGTGTGCATTGAAGTGTACGAGAGCCAAATCAAAGCAAAATTATGGTTATCATATCCGTAAAGGAAATGTGGGATAAATATTTGTTTAATACCCTTCTTAGTCTTCTAGAACCTATAAAGCCATTTTCATTTTTTCAGCTCTGCCTTATAAGGACCCACAGAAAGGATCAAACCTGAATTTGTTAATAGGGTATGCTGAGAGCTTAAATGTGTTATATGATTTGGGAAGCACGTATCTGGTTACTGCTATGTGAATCTCTCGTTTGTTCCAGTTTGATTTGTGAGAAGCTATTCTTAAGTTGTTCTACTTATTAGCCATTCCAGTCTCTAGGGTGTCCATTTATGGCATGCCGGAGGGGAACATAACATTAGGAGCAGACTTTTTCTTAGAGCCAAGTGGGAAATCTGCATGAAGTTTTTAAACAGAACTTTGAATGCACTCCAATCTGGAACATATAATTACTTCACGCTGACTGAAATCAAGAAGTACATATGTGACTATACTCGCAGATGTAATTACAAGTTACAACCTGTGCCTCATCATTGTCATCGACTCAAAGATACTCTTTGCTGGGTTCCTTAAAATAATGCCTTACTTCCGTGATTTAATGGAATTGTGAGTAAAATCTAACACTCTGATGTTCCTAGGCAATTTATGATGGCTGGTGACATTGGTTGGAACTTGAGGAAAATTTCTAATGACATTAAAATATCTGTAATAGGCACACACACAAATTTCTCTCTCTCCTTTTTCTTTTCTAATCAGTTCATTTTTCTTTTAAAAACAGAAGAATAGAAGTAGTCTACAATAACATATGGATTTCTTTTCAGAAGTGTGACTGAATTTTGAAATTCATGAGTTTATAAATATAGCTTGAATTATTTTTACCTAGATGCATGATAACCAGTGCATGTCAGAAAGAAATCCATCAACCACTTTCCTGCCCCTAGCCCAACCTCTGAGATTTTTCCTATGTATCTGGCATTTTTTTCACCTAGAAAAAAATCATTTGTGAATTGGAGTTTTCACGCATCTATAAAAATTTTAAATATATCCATTCTAGTAAGACAATCCCACTATTTGTACTTTTATGTTACTTATACAATACTTATTTTTATTTTATTTTAGCAATCTTTTCTTTTATCCAAGGAAGAACTTGCTGTCCAATAACCCACACTAACAACTTTTTAAAAATCTTCGGTGGAAGCTCTCACCTATAATCCCAGCACTTTGGGAGGCCGAGGTGAGAGGATTGCCTGAGCTCACTGGTCTGGGAAACTTGGCGAGATCTCATCTCTACAGTAAATCAAAAAATTAGCCTAGTGTGGTGACGCATACCTGTAGTTCCAGCTACTTGGAAGGCTGAGGCGGAAGGATCACCTGAGCCCAGCAGGTCGAGGCTGCGGTGGCCATGAGCGTGCCACTGCACTCCAGCCTGGATGACAGAGTGAGAGAATCCAATTCAAAACAAAAACAAAAACATAATTTGTTGAATCTGTAGTGAGGTTTCCTGTTTCATTTATAATGTTGGTCATCAGTATTTTCTCTTATTTTCCTTGTTCAGGCTAGCTAGAGTTTCATCAATTTTATTGATCTTTTCAAAGAACCAGTTTTTAGTTTCATTGATTTTCTTCATTGTTTTTTGTTTACTCTTCATTGATTTGTTATCTTCATTGTTTCCTTCCTTCTACTTATTTCCAGTTAAATTTGCTCTTTTTTTCTAGTTTTTAAAGATAATTGATTTCAGATCTTTCCAATATAGACATTTAGTGAAGTAAATCTCTCCTTAAACACTGTATTGGCTTCATCCCACAAATTCAGTTCAAAATATTTTCTAATTTTTCTTTTTTTTTTTTGAGTTGGAGTCTCACTCTGTCACCCAGACTGGAGTGCAGTGGCTGCTCCCGTCCACCGCAGCCTCTACCTGCTGGGCTCCAGCGATCCTTCTACCTCAGCCTTCCAATTAGTTGCAACTACAGGCACATGCTACCACACCTGGCTAGTTTTTGATTTAATGTAGAGACGAGGGTTTGCCAACTTGCCCACGTGGGTCTCGAACCAGAGGACTCAGGCAATCCACTCGCCTCGGCCTCCCAACGTGCTGGGATTACAGGCTGAGCCACCGAGCCCGGCTCTAATTTTTCTCATGATTCCTTCTTTGACCCATAGATTATTTCAAATGTGTTGCTTACGTTCTGAATATTTGAAATTTTTTTCAGATAATTTTATTATTGATTTGCTTAATTCCTGCTTTCCACTTGACACGGAGTTTGAAGTTGTGTCTTTGATCTTGTTCTCTAGGCTGTAATGATGGGTCCTTACTAGTATTTGATCCCTCGCAGCTTCCCTCCCCCCCTCTTGCTCATTAATCGTCCTCATAGGACTTATCTGGAAATGTCTGATTCCCTAGCTTCTACCTGATTTGATAGAGTGATCATAAACAATGGTAAATTTGACAGAAAATCAAATTGAAATCAATTAGGAGACTGTCAATGTGCATTCACGTGTTGGCAGAGATTAGAGAAATAAACAATGCATACTTATTTTGATTAATTTCTCCAGAAATACTCAAGCTGCAGAATAGAGCACTATTCTGAAGATGTATACTGTAATGGGGTTTTACTTAAACTCAACAATTAACAGAGTTGAGAGGATCATAGTGGAAAGATTCAGTTGTTAATAGGACTCTTCTTTGACATAACCCAACCTCTTTCAAAATTATCTCTCAAATTTTTCCATTAGCCTCTCAATGCAGGTATAAAATAATACATGTGAAATAGATACCCTATTTGATACTAGAGTCACAACAGGGAATACTATTAAGTTTAGTAAGCCTTGTTCTTCATCAATGATTACAATCACACCTGTCCTTAGCAAGACGCTTAGCATTCAGACAAAAGCAATGGATTGTTTACAAGTGCAATCAATACAGCCAAAGTATTTCACAATTTTTCAAAACTTAAATTTGTGTTATTAGTCAGACACAGTGCCTAATGCCTGTAATCCCTGCACTTTGGGAAGCTGAGGTGAGAAGATTGCCTGAGCCCACCGGTTTGAGACCAGCCTGGGCAACTCGGCAAAACCTCATCTCTACAATACAGTTTTTTTTAAAAAGTAGCTGGGTGTGGTGGTGCACACCTGTAGTTCTAGCAACTTGGAAGGCTGAGGTGGAAGGATCGCCTGAGTCCAACAGGTCGGGGCTGCAGTGGCCATGAGCGTGCCACTGCACTCCAGCCTGGGTGACAGAGTTCTGTCACCCACTGCAGCCTCAACCTGCTGGGTTCAGGTGATCCTTCCACCTGAGTCTTCCAAGTAACTAGAACCACAGGCATGTGCCACCACACCCAGTTAATTTTTTGATTTATTGTGGAGATGAGGGCTCGCAAAGTTGCCGGGCTGGTCTTGAACCCGTGAGCTCAGGTGATCCCCTCACCTCGGCCTCCCAAAGAACTGGGATTATAGGCGTGAGCCACCATGCCCAGCCAATGAGCTTTTTGTAGAGTCTCTTTTGATACATATACTAAAATATGTGCAGATAGAATGATATTTTTACTTAAATTTAAACTTAATATTTCTTCATTAAAAGAGAATACGCTGGACAAGTTGTTTAATTAATTTGAAATGAACATGGTAGTATTTTTAATATATTCATACATGTAGAAAATAGCTTAAACATATAGGATCTCATATCTTTATTTTCTACATATAGTCTTTAGACAAACCAGTCATATAATGACGTACAAACAAATCAATTCACAAGCACTTCTCATAATTTGAGGGCAGTCATGACTGATCTTCATGGAGGCCATATCCTATAAAATATATCCTCATTAGGGCGTCTAGAGCAAATCACCAATAATCAAGGGATATGTTTAAACAGCTACTTAAAACTTAAGAATGGCATTTAATCCGATTACAGACCAAATGGGGCCTACATTAGGCTGGCCCTTTCTGTTTTTCTGAATTCGTCGCTGAGTCATAATTCCCCTTCCAAGAGGGCCTAAAAAATGGGAAAATGGATCAGACTTGACTAATAAATCAAGAGTTGTGTCTACATGTACAAACGGAAAGGGTAACTTCTGAGTTGAATTTTGTCTCTATCTCAGAAAGCACAGAATCCTGACTCATTTGTAAAATTAATATTTACTTTTAAAATACTGTACATTTATTAATATAAATATAGCATGAACTGTATTTGTAGGGTTTAAACTAGCACAGTTATGTCTTCAAATGTGATTAAAAGTACTGCAAATTTGCCAGGTGTTTCTATCAATACTTTTGTGGTAATACTTAATTTTTTTAATTTTAAAGATGTGGGGTACAAGCCGGGCTCGGTGGCTCAGCCTGTAATCCCGCGTCTTTGGGAGGCTGAAGTGAGTGGATTGCCTGAGCCCGCAGGTTCGAGACCCGCCTGGGCAGGCGAGACCTCATCTCTACAATAAATTTAAAAAAAATTAGCCGGGTGTGGTAGCGCGCACCTGTAGTTCCAGCTACTTGGAAGGCTGAGGCGGAAGGATCGCCGGAGCCCAGCAGGTCGAGGTTGCGGTGGCCGGGAGTGGCCACTGCACTCCAGTCTGGGTGACAGAGTGAGACTCCAACTCAAAAAAAAAAAAAAGATGTGGGGTACGATTCAGGGTTAGCTATACAAATGTTCACTATGCAGGTACCCGATAATACATTTTTAAAATCAATAAATTAACTTGTGATGTGGTGACAAGGTAACTAATCAGTTTTACTATAGTTTTAAATTATTTGTCCTTATAAGGGATTACAAATAATTTCTTAAATAATTTAAACATATAACTTGCTTTTTGAATTAAGACTGTGAAACTATCTAGTCTCATTAATTGAATGAAAACTGATTATATATGTTAAAAATGTTTGGACATCACATTTAAAATATGATTTGTAATCATAAAACATTTTTTGAGATAAAATCAGAGTCCATCTTATAGTCAACATGACTTAGAAAACTTGGCTCAACTAGAAAAAAAAAATCAAAGAGAAAAGAAAACAAGCAGAAGTCCAGAGGCTGAAATTTTAACTCTTAGGAATAATACAAGCCAGTCCAGGCGACTGTCTTGCTAAACTATGGCCTAGCCATGTGTCCTTTGAGCTATGGCCAGGCCATGTTTTCCTAAGCTTTGGTCCCCTCCTCTACCTTGGGGAGATGAATCTCCTCTCTCTCTCTCTCTCTCTCTCTCTCATTTACTTTCTAAATAAACTATTTTTAAAAAGTCAATCCTATAATAAAAATCCATGCTGATTATTGTTGACATGGCAGAGAGATCAAATTTTGAAAAAAAATCTTGCCTTGCTGACCATCTGTCCACAGTCTGTGCGCTGCTGCTGCTCCAAGGAAAAAGAAATACAAATACATCCTAGGAAAATCCCAGGAACACTGGGTTTACTAATAGTGACATTATCACTACTATGCCTTAGTCAACCCTTCTGCAGTCTGAGAAAAGACATGATAGATGAAAGTTAGATGTATTGCATGATGAGAGAGTATGAGATGATCATGTCGTGTTTTGCATTTTGGTTTTTCTGTTTTGTTTTGTTATTCATTCTGCAACCTAATAGCTATAATTCCATTTCAACCTTATCTGGAACTGGAGAATATTGACCACCATAGTGTCCCAGGTTTGAAAATGAAGCTTGAACTGTCACTTAGAACAATGACTGGGGGAGAAGAACAATGATAAAGTTTGTTTTGTTTAACAGTTGACTGACAATGACGTTATTGTCCACGTGTGTGTTTATAAATACTGTTGCACATCTCACAGCTCTTTCTTTTTTTAATATAATTCGGGCAGATGAATAGTTCCATCCATCACCATGGATACTAAAAAATCTGGCCAAATGACATAAAATTGGCTTGTGCTGGTATCTGTTGCTGTGAACTAATGCCAATGTTTTCAGCCTTCTCATAGCAAGAGTAGCCCAAGAGGGGTCCACTGTCCCCAGTGATCTCCATCTCTACAGGTTCTCCTCTCAGCCGTTATCTGCCCTAGCTCCACAGACTTTTCTGACGTTCTGAACCTACAGGTTTTGCTGTCCATCCACACAAGAATCCAGTGACACCACCTCTGGCCCCAGCTGTTCGTCTCTGGGATAATCATTCTGACCTCTGGTTTCTTCCTTTATCCAAACCAAGTATGAAAAACCTCTTTGACTTTCGTTTAGCTTAAGCAAAATGCTTTCACCAGAAACTTAAGGCAAACAATGAATTTGAAAACAAAACTTAATTCAGAGTATTGTTCTACCTTTAACTCACCAAGGACCTTGAGTAAGTTACCTAACTTTTCATTACTCATTCGACCAATATTTGTCAAGGACCTACTGCATCAAGCATGCTTAGGCAACAGATTTGCAAAGAAAAATGAAAAACAATTCTGGTTCTAAGGTGTTCTCAGTAGAAAGGAGAAGATGGACACGTAAACCAGTTTTCACAATGTTAGGTGATGCGATCTTGATGAAAGGAAATGGAGGCACTCATAGAGGATCTGGCCCAGACTGAGAGGGTCAGGATGGACTTCCAGAAGAAAGCAAGTTTAAGTTGAGGCCTGAAGGATAAGTAGAAGACAATCAGTCCAAGATGGAAGGAGGGGAGAGAGAGAGTACTGAAGGAGAAAGGAGTGAAACAATAACAGACTTTGAAAAGAATATGTCATCCTAGCATGCTACTTGGTCCAGCATGAAAAAAAATTGTCATAATAATATAAATGCCATGAATTAGCTTTTAAAGTCAAACTGTAGATAAAAGTATTATTGTTGATTTAAGATAGAATAGTTAATAACATTTAAATGTTAGCAACATTTAACCACATAAAATGAAATTATTGTATTGACTCTATAACCTAGTAATTTCACTCCTAGGTAGTTACCCAAGATCAATGAAAATATATATCTACACAGTCTACAACAAAGATGTTCTTAGCCAGTTTGTTTTTATTCATATTAGCCCAAACTAGAAACAACTCAAAAGTCTATTAACAGGGAAATGCATAAGCAAATTGTGTCTATTTATATAATGTAAGCTTCTCTGTGATAAAAGAGGAATAAACTTTGCTACCGCAACAACATGAATTTCTTTCTTTTTTTTTGATTTATTGTAGAGATGAGGTCTCGCCAAGTTGCCCAGGTGGGTCTCGAACCCGCGGGCTCAGGCAATCCACTCCCCTCAGCCTCCCAAAGGGGTGGGATTACAAGCTGAGCCACCAAGCCTGGCTAACAACATGAATTTCAAGATATTATACTAAGAGAAAAAAAGACAGACATACACACAAAAAAGATACTGTTATTATACATATGCAAATGTGTAATTCTAGAAGAGGAAAATCTGTTCCATAATGAAAAAGGTCAGATAAATTGTTGCCTCTGATGTGGCAGGGGATTGACTAGGAAGAAAGACAGGGAAATTTCTGTAATGAAAAAATCATTTTGTAATGAAAATGATAGAGATGCGAGTTACACAGGTGTATGCCTCGATTGAATTGTAAAATGTAGATTTATGACTTTCACTGTAAGTTTTTGATCTAAAAAATGAAGCATTAAACTTTAGTAGGTTTTCTTCGGTGGTGTAAGTTCTGAGACTACCTCCTATGTGTGCTAGGTTTGAGCAAGACAGTATATGTTCTGAAAGTAATGGTACCAGTTTTCTCCCTGTTGGAGAATGGAGTAACGAACATGAGAAGGAGAAAGATAGACGGTGCTGTCCAATAAGGTAGCCATTTACCATGTAAGGCTATTGAACACTTGAAATGTGGCTAGACCAAACTGAAGCATCTGTCAAATGTCAGACACACTGAATTAGGAAGGTTTAGTACAAAAAATATAAAATATCTCATTAACTTTTTATGTTCTTTGTATGTTGAAATGATAAAATTTAAATATACTGGGATACATACATTATTAAAATGGATTCCAAGTCATTCTTTTCTAAAACATGGCAACTAGAAAGTTTATAATTACAAATGGGCTGGGCGCAGTGGCTCAGCCTGCAATCCCAGCACTTTGGGAGGACAAGTTGAGAGGATTGCCTGAGCCCAGGAGTTAGAGACCAGCCTGGACAACTTGGTGAGACCTCATCTCTACAATAAATCAAAAAATTAGCTGTGTGTGGTGGTGCGTGCCTGTTGTTCCAGTTACTCGGAAGGTTGAACCAGAAAGATCACCTGAGCCCAGCAGGTTGAGGCTGTAGTGGCCGTCAGCGTGCCACTGCACTCCAGCCTGGGCGAGAGAGTAAGTAAGACTCCAACTCAAAAAAACAAACAAACAAAAAACACAAAGACAATAGGATTACATAATTGGTTCTGAGTTTACTTTGATAATTTTTCTAACTGTAAACTTTTAAAATTATACTTCTGGCCGGGCTTGGTGGCTTAGCCTGTAATCCTACACCTTGGGAGGCTGAGGTGAGTGCATTGCCTGATCCCGCGGGTTCAAGACCCTCCTGGGCAACTTGGCGAGACCTCATATCTACAATAAGTCAAAAAATAGCCGGGCAGGGTAGCGTGCACCTGTAATTCCGGCTACTTGGAAGGCTGAGGCAGAAGGATCGCCGGAGCCCAGCAGGTCGAGACTGCGGTGGCCGGGAGCAGCCACTGCACTCCAGTCTGGGTGACGGAGTGAGACTCCAACTCAAAAATAAAAAATAAAAAAATTAAAAATTAAAAAAATTAAAATTATACTTCTAAATCAAAGAATTTTTTTCTGTGCAATTAGTATATGAGGAGATACTTTGAGACTATATAATTCTGTCATCAAACTTTTACCGACTAGTTTTAGTATCCACAGATGATTTTCTATCTCCATAGTTTTTTTCTGTATTATTAGTTGGCATTCTGCTGTAAAAAAATATTTTCTCTTCTTATTTACATATTTATTCATATGACTGTTGACTCATGAATTCTTGCTTTATCCAGTATAACAGGTTATAATCCATTGCTACCATCATTTATTTTGATGCTAAAATTATACTTGATTTGGCCAGTGGGAACCCACAAAAGATAGTTTCTTTGTATCATTTTGATATATTCCATTGTGCTTTTTGAGCAATTCTTTGCTCTTTTGTGAACTAGAAGCTTCAGGCTCATGCTGTAGCTTCCCTACCCCAGTCTTGAAATTAACCATTCTCCAAGAGACTATATTTCCTCTTAATGGTGAATGGTGCCATGATCTGGGTGCTCAGTGTGTTCATCACTACTGAGGTGTCATTGTTTCTAAGCTGTTTCAGGGAAAAAAGATAGATCGACATAACTATGAGTTCATTTATTAGAATGTGATATCTCCAATTCCAGATCTACATAATGTCAGAATTCAAATTTTCCTCAGACAACATTCCCTTACCCCCAATTTGACGAAGGAAAATTAACCTAACCTAAATTTAGAGTCATCTGATGGTAACTGTGGGTACAATTAAAAATATTATTTACAAAACCAACTCACAAATTTGATCAGGAAACAAGAAAGAAGAATATAGAAAGGTACACTGTCATTTTTCATAGTCATACTTGTTATTGTTATACTTTAAAATACTATCCTTTTAAGTAGTGCCAAAAAATCTTTTGTAAATCTTGCGTTGAAACATTTAAAAAATACTGTATGTAATTTGTAAATCTCTAATACATCATAAAGGTAAAAATTTCATGGAGATAGGGCAAAATAGAGAAAATTACCTATATAATTAGATATTTTTAAATAGACTTAAATGTAGCAAAGTCAAGTTTATTGCCCAGCTAAATAACTTCTATATTTTAAAAAATGTCATTACCTCCCTATACATTTTGAGGCAGAACTATGTAGTCAGTAATTGGATGATATTTAGGCCAAAACTTTAAAATTCACTCATATGCCAAAAGCTGTCTAATTGAAAGCAAGAGGATTGGTGAATTTATTTGTTAATTTGTCTATTTGTTTGTAGGATAACCTTTTTCAAAAGATTTGAGTTGCTTACAACAGAGGGTATATAGGTTATTCAAAATGGAATATAAAAGTATTGCATATTAGATTCATGGCAGATTTGGATGTGAAGAGGAAGGTGCCTGTTTCCCAGAGTTTTCTGAAAAAGCCAAAGAATATTCATAAAATTGAAAGCCAAACATCTGGTGATTGACTCCTCGGGAGCTTAAAAGTCAAAAGGAAGCTTTGTTACGAAAGAGTTTTTTTTTTAAACATATTTTTTATTTTAAAATTGTGGGGTACAGTTAAGGGTTAGGTATACAAATATGCATCAAATATTGTTGATAAGGGGTGTCCCCCCATCCCCAGACAGATAGTGACTACCGTCAATCCCACCACCCTTGTCCTCCCTGTCCCCCCCATAGATTCCCACCAGTGTCGATCCTTATCTTATAGTATTACTATAAATGTTCACGATCCAATTATGAGTGAGAACATGTGATACTCAGATCTTTGTTGCTGTGAAAGATCACTCAGTAATATAGACTCTAATTCCATCCAGGTTGCTGCAAAGAGTTAAGTGTTATCATAAGAAATGCAGGAATAAAATTTGAATAACTAAAATGACAAAAGCCGGGCTCGGTGGCTCAGCCTGTAATCCCAGCGCTTTGGGAGGCTGAGGTGAGTGGATTGCCTGAGCTCACGGGTTCGAGACCCACCCGGGCAATGTGGTGAGACCTCATCTCTACAATAAAAAAATTAGCTGGGCGTGGTAGCACGCGCCTGTAGTTCCAGCTACTTGGAAGGCTGAGGCGGAAGGATCACAGGTGCCTGGCAGGTCGAGGCTGCGGTGGCCGGGACCCAGTCTGGGTGACAGAGTGAGACTCTGACTCAAAAAAAAAAAACCAACAAATAAACAGATAAAATGACAAGGAAAACTGGCAGAGACTAAGATTCTTTGAACCTCAAATTAACATTTGTCATCAGCATCAAAAGAGTCCCAAATCTATCACCATCCAAAGCTCTTGACCTTCACTAAAACATTTTGTGAGGATTGTTCATGTTTCTGAATATATTTCACAGGTGTCTTCATCCACAGAAAGCCAAGAAATGACACACTGTCCTGGTTTTTTGGTAAACATGGCAGCAACTCTAAGGAGGGCATAATCATCAGATTTATTTGATTATCAAACCCTTTAGGCTGGGCACGGTGGCTCATACCTGTAATCCTAGCACTTTGGGAGGCCAAGGCAAGAGAATTGCCTGAGCCCAGGGGTTTGAGACCAACCCGGGCAAGTTGATGAGACCTCATCTCTACAATAAATCAAGCAAAATTAGTTGGGCGTGGTAGCATGCACCTGTAGTTCCAGCTATTGGACGACTGAGGCAGAAGGATCATCTGAGCATGCCACCATACTGCAGCCTGGGCAACACAATGAGACTCTGACCAAAAAAAAAAAAAAGAAAAGAAAAACCCTCCTGAGCTACCAATAATTTACTGTGGTATTTTTATTTATCTTCTGCATATATTGAAAAGAAGAAAATACTACTTTTTTGGTGGAAATACTACTTTTTTGGTGGAAAGTAGCAAGAAGTTTGGTTAGAGAAAGAACAGCATAAAAAGCCTTTTCAACAAAAATCAACTATAGGTATCTACAGTCACTATTTGTATTTACTCTAATTTTTAATTTAATTTAATTTTTTTTTGAGTTGGAGTCTCACTCTGGAGTGCAGCAGCACATTCACAGCCACTGCAGCCTCGATCTGCTGAGCTCAGACAAATCCTTCCACCTCAGCTTTCCAAGTAGCTGGAACTACAGGCATGTGCCACCATACCAGCTTGTTTTTTGATTTATTGTAGAGATGAGGACTCACCAAGTTGCCCAGGCTGGTCTCGAACCTGTGGACTCAGGCAATCCTCTCACCTCGGCCTCCCAAAGTGCTGGAATTATAGGCGTGAGCCACCACACCCTGGGTACAGTCACTATTTTTAAAGCGTGACCATCTTTTTTTTTTTTAAAGCAGTTTAAAACATTATGATCTCTGTGGAAAGCAGTGTGGTGATTTCTCAAAGAACTAAAAATTGAGCTTCCATATGATCCAGCAATTCCTTTTCTGAGAATATGCCCAGAGGAACATAAATTGCTCTACCAAAAAGACACTTGCACATGCATGTTTATTGCATCACTATTCACAATAGCAAAAACATGGAACCAACCCAGACGCCTATCAAAAGTGGACTGGATAAAGAAAATGTGATGCATATACATGATGGAACATTATGCAGTCATAATAAAGAACAAAATCATGGCCTTCACAGTTAGTTGGATGCAGCTAGAGACCATCATACTAAGTGAAATAATGCAGAAAAAAAGACTGAATGCTGCATGTTCTCACTCATAAGCAAGCCCCAATCACTGGTCACACTAGCACAAGGGTGGATCAACAAACACTGGACACTGCAAGAGTGGGGAGAGGGAGGGAAGCACGTGGCAATGCACTGGGTACCTGATCCACTATCAGGGGGAGAGAAGGCCAGCTAGAAGCCGAAATTTCACCTGCATGCAACCTACTTATGTAGTAAATCCCACAACTCTAAAATTTAAAGCATTTAAAAAAAATTTTTTTAAATAAAAAATACAACAACATTACTTAAAAGGCATGTACCACTTTAAACTTTGCTTGCTTTTGGTGTTTTTTTTTTATTTTTTAATATTTTTTAAATTTTAAAGATGTGGGGTACAATTCAGGGTTAGGTATACAAACGTTCATCATGCAGGTATCAAACTTTAAACTTTTTTCAATGCTTTATATACATTATCTCATTTGTCTTTATAATAAATCTCTGACTGTTATACAACAGGTATGTTACAAATGGGAAAACTAACTTGCTCAAGATCATACTACTGATGATCATACTACTTATGGCAGAATGTAGACTAGAAACTTGGTCTCTTCACTTTCTTCCTATCTTCGTTTTTTAAGTAAGAATTGCATAAACTAGACTGAAACAATGCAATGAACATTTAGGAGAAGGAAAATTTAAGGGTATTCTACAAATATCAAGAAAAATGTCGGGAAGACACATTTATGGGAATATTTATAAATTTAATTTTTTATTTGAGTTGGAGTCTCACTCTCGACCAGGCTGGAGTGCAGTGGCACGCTCACGGCCACCGCAGCCTCTACCTGCTAGGCTAGGTGATACTTCAACCTCAGCCTTCCAAGTAGCTAGAATTGCAGGCATGCGCCACCACGCTCAGCTAATTTTTTGATTTATTGTAGAGATGAAGGCTCACCAATTTGCCCAGGTTGATCTTGAACCTGTGGGCTCAGGCAATCCTCTCACCTCGGCCTCCCAAAGCGCTGGGATTATGAGTGTGAGCCACGGCGTCCAGCCTAACAATTTTTTAAGAGTCAAGAATTTCATATAGGTGTTTAAAACTTCAGGAAGGGATATTAAACTATTTAGTTTATCTTCTCTTTTCACCTAAAAGTTTTGGCCAAACTATAGGTTTGGGTTCAGGTTCAGGTTTGAGTCTAGGTTCAAGTTTTCTGATCATCCCAACTATAAGATAATATACTAATTTAAACCCTATTTGTTTGCCAGATAAAACTGGAAGTCTTCGAGTAATTTTTTTTTTTAAGTGTGAAGGTTCTACAACTCCTTGTACTTCAGTCAATTCAGGAAACATTTTCCTGCTGTTCCTCTTATATCCATCTTCATCTTCATATTTACTAAGTTCCTGGGCATCTTCTAATTCCTCTCCTGTGTTTCTGGCAAGGAACGTCAGAATTCACTTTCCCTTAAACTATAACAACCACCACCAAATCCCACTATAAATATAAAACTTCACCTGTTGGGATCAAATCCTCAGAACTAAATATAAAGCACTCAATTTAAAAACACAGAAGCAGCGGCGGGCAGTTAACGGTATATAATTAAAATATCAGTTTTTAAATGTGCCTTCAAGGGCATTTGGACAAAGTCCAATTTAAAGAATTTTTACTGTGCTGAAAAGGTGTTCCACTGAGCTTGAGTAGACTGAAAAATCAAGCGAGGAGAGCTCTCATGAGATACAGACTGCTCTTCATTCCATCATAAGGGGACTTCTTGGAGCACAATCTGACATTATCATGGCAGGCCTGAAAGAGACTGAAGAGACTCTCGACCTCAGAGAACTGGAGCACAAACCTTTGGCTGGCAGTGGGATGAATCGGGCTCCTAGCAGTTTGGACCACTGGAAATATTAGCCTGACCACACATTCTGTTTGACCAGAGTGATCCTGCTCTTTAGTTTCCTTTTCCCCTTTATGAATGTGTCGAAATGTCAATTTGGGTCATTTTCCTGAGGAACAAGCTAATGAATGGACATTAGTACATAAAAAATGAAAACTAGTCATTATGTCCTTTGGCTGCAAAATGTTCACAGTTAGATGGAAGCAGACTGAGAAGCCATGTATGAAATTCAGATCAATCAGCCTCTCCTTGGGACCAGCCAGGCCCAATTCCAATGGTCAGTTTTGCAGGCAGTGAACTCTTTGAGCACCAGCTATTCAAGTGACAATGTTACCGAAACACAGTATGTGGTTCTTTCATTGGCATCTTTCTAGTAAAGAATTATTTTTAAAAATTTATTTTATAAATACTTTTCGAGATTCTGCTTTCTTCTTTTTAAAATATCTATCCATCCATCCATCCATCCATCCATCCATCCTATCTATCTATCAGACTTGCTATGTTGCCTCGGTTGGTCTTGAACTCCTGGCCTCACGTGATCCTTCCACCTTGGCCTCTAGCATTACAGGCATGAGCCCCCATACCCGTCATTTCTTGCTTTTTATTTTTAGCTTGTTTGTCGTCAGGGTTGTTTTTTGTTTTGTTTTGTTTTGTTTGAGTCAAGGTTTTACTCTCTGTCATCCAGGCTGGGGTGCATTGGCATGATCATGACTCACTGCAGCTTTGACCCACTGGGCTCTGGTGATCCTTCCACCCCAGCCTCCTGAGTAGCTGGGACTACAGGCCTGCCATCACGCCTGGTTAATTTTTTTTTATGTTTTGTACAGACAAGATCTCGCTATATTGCCTAGGCAGGTCTCAAACTTCTGGCCTCAAGTAATCCTTTTGCTGTGGCCTTCAAAGTGCTAGGGTTAGGTGTGTGAACCAACAAGCCAGCCTCTTGTTTTTTAAATACCTTTCCTTACTCCTCAATCTCTGACATGTTTTCTTTCTAGGAACAACAGAATCATTGAAAGAAGTAGGAGACTGGGCGCAGTGGCTCATGCCTCTCCAGCACTTTGGGAGGCCAAGGTGAGAGGATTGCCTGAGCCCATGGGTTCGAGACCAGCCTGGGCCACTTAGCAAGACCTCATCTCTACAATAAATCAAAAAAGCCAGCTGGGTGTGGTGGTGTGTGCCTATAGTTCCAGCTACTTGAAAGGCTGAGGTGGAAGGATCAGCTGAGCCCTGCACGTCGAGGCTTCAGTGGCTGTGAGCGTGCCACTGCACACCAACCTGGGCAACAGAGTGAGACTCCAACTCAAAAAAAAAGGGTAAAACATCCTTCCTTGAACCTAGGTTCTCCCCCCACCTAAGAACATATTTATTCCCAGCTCCTGATGTTCCCTTTTATTTAGAGATGTTAGCATAAAAAGGTCACAGTAAAGCAGATATTCATGTTTTCTTTTCCACACTAGAAGTTTTTCAAGGGAAGTTTCCACACAGGAGGACGCTGTGTCCATCTGGCCGGGTCTGATGGGTAAGTCTGCCTATTTCTGAGACACAGTATTAGGAAGCTCACAGTTGCTGCACCTCTAAGCCACATTATCTCTCCCAGCCTTAATCAGTAGTAAGTACTACATAGTGTTTTGATCTCCATCTGTCCTATTCTTTGTCTGTCTCATAAGTGGCTTAGAATTCAGGACCACTTTTTAACTGTGTTTACCTTGGAACATTATTAGGACAGATAAGCCCTAATAAAGTTATTAGTACTATTTTGCTATAGTCATTGTTTCCACTCATATTTGTCAAGTTTTTGTGCACCTACTGGTTCCTCTTCTGGATGTGACCATTATTTTACCAACCTGGCAGGACTGTGAATGTAATGTGTTTAGCACAAGGCTTGGCATTCAATTAAAGTTTACCTTCCCTTTCGATTATTTTAATGTAGTGAACATCTCATTTGTCTTAGTTTCTTCCTCCCTTTAATTCCCTGCAATAAGTTATCTGCTTCTATCTTTCCTTACTGTCTTCAACACTCTTATTTTTTTTTAGACTAGAAAATATAGTTTATTTAAAAGTAAATTAGAAGCCGGGCTTGGTGGCTCAGCCTGCAATCCCGCGCCTTTGGGAGGCTGAGGTGAGTGGATTGCCTGAGCCCTTGGGTTCAAGACCCGCCTGGGCAGCAAGACCTCATCTCTACAATAAATCAAAAAATCAGCTGGGTGTGGTAGCACATGCCTGTAATTCCGGCTTCTGGGAAGGCTGAGGTGGAAGGATCGCCAGAGCCCAGCAGGTCGAGGCTGCGGTGACTGGGAGCGGCCACTGCACTCCAGTCTGGGCGACAGAGTGAGACTCCAACTCAAAAGAAAAAAAAGTAAATTAGAGAGAGAGAAAGAAAGAGGAGATTCACCTCCCCGAGGTAGGGAAGGGGGACAAAGTAAACACAGTGGCAGCCATATTTCAAAAAGCACATGGCCACACCAGAGTTTAGTAAGGCAATGATTGCAATGGCCTGCAATGGTCACTTTCTTATTTTTTTTTAGTTGGAGTCTCCCTCTGTCACCAAGGCTGGAGTGCGTGGCACACTCACGGCCACCACAGTCTCGACCTGCTGGGCTCAGGCAATCCCTCTGCCTCAGTCTTCCAAGTAGCTGGAACTACAGGCATCACTATGCCTGGCTAGTTTTTTCATTTATTGTAGAGATAAGGTCTCTCCAAGTTGCCCCGGCTGGTCTCAAACCCCTGAACTTAGGCAATCCTCTCACTTCTGACTCCCAAAGTGCTAGGATTACAGGCGTGAGTCACCGCACATGGCTCAACACTTTCTTATTAAACCCTCTGTCACTAGATATTTTCCCAAGTCAATGGTTCTTAAAGTCTGGTCCCAGAACCAGCAGCATCAGCATCTTCTGGGAACTTTGAAATGGAAACTCAGAACCCATCCCAGATCCACTGAATTGGAAACTCTGGGGGTGGAACCTAGGAATCTGTGGTGTAACAAGTCCTCCAGGTGATTCTGATGTATGTTCAAGTTTGAGGACAAGATCTAAATAATTCCATTTCTGTGCAAATCCATGACTCGTCTCTGCCCAGATACTTTACTTTTTGTGTCTCGGTCTCCTCTGTGACTCCCAACCATACCTCAAAGCCATACCACTCCCATCTCCATTCAAAAAGGGTAATTATTTGGTCTTAAAATAATTTAAAATTAGGATCGAAGGGGTTTTTTTTAAACATATTTTTGTCACTTCCTAATTATGGTATCTGACTTATTGAAAATCTGGGCAACTTAAGTTTTTTTAAATTTGGTTCACCAGGTATTCATCTCTACAGCCATTGTATAACTCAAACCACTCACAAATCTGCAAATCACTGTTCCGTGTTTTGTTTTTAACGGGTAAATAGAAAATCTCCTATCACAGGACACTACAGGTAGCACTGAAAAAAGTTGGTTTTCACAGCACTGATTTCCCAACAACTTGAAAAGCATCAAGCAATTCAATTATCCTAAAATTGCCATCCAATTTGTTTCTCTGTGGGAGAACTAGTATTCTTATGTCACGAAGACCAGGAAATTAGCTGCTTTCTGGAATATGTGAATCTTTTCCTTCCTATTTTTGCCGAATCTGTGAGAGAAATATTTAGGGACAGCAGGGATTGGGGGAGTTGGGACAAAGGAGAGGGGGAAGAGAGATGAAATGAGATCTGAGAAAACAAAGATGTTTTTCATTGCAAATGGCCCCAAAATATTACTATTTAATTATTCAATGTGCTCAATATACTTTTACCTTTTTACTTTTATTATCCTTTAATAAATGTTAGCTAATACCAAGGTACTTCAAATAACTGAACACTTCATGTGTTTACTAACTTTCCTCCCACTAGTCCCCAAATGTTTATGCAAATTAATTTTCAGTCAATAAAGTGTGTAGGCATTCATGATTCCACTATAAATTCATATTAATGTGCAACATTTAGGGGAAAGGTCATTCTCTCTTATGCCATTCATTATGAGACATTTTGAGGGAAGCAAATCATTCACTTACATTGTAATGAAAAGCATTTAGTTTTTATTAGTGTGTAGGAGTCTTGTTCTCAAGGGAGTATTTCACAGCTATTATTCATTCAATCTCAGTTTCCCCAGGAGGGAGGGAAGGGAAGCCCAGTGAGCCAAAGTCAATGAGTTGAGTCATTGT
The DNA here is from genome assembly GCA_027257055.1 of Cephalopachus bancanus. Taxonomy (NCBI): domain Eukaryota; kingdom Metazoa; phylum Chordata; class Mammalia; order Primates; family Tarsiidae; genus Cephalopachus; species Cephalopachus bancanus. The sequence continues at coordinate 5,096,116 of JAPVLO010000009.1, read as the reverse complement.
TCAGCTCCATTCCAAAGGACTACTCAGTTTCAACCAAACCCCTTAGGTTCAATTTAAGATTCCCTGGTGAAGTCTATCCCTTATGATCTACTCCCCATTAGCAACGACTCGCATTGCCTGTGTGTTCTCTGAACACCTTCCATCTGCAGAACCCCGGGAGGCATCCATGGAAACTTCCTGAGGAACAAGGGCCTTCTAGGGTCAAGCAGACATTCCTAGAGTTGTATCTTCAGAGATCCCCACAGCACCCATCATAATGGCCAGGCCTTGTACATGATCAGTGCTCCAAAATTTTTAGTTTGGTGGCAGTGAGGACAGAGGTCCTCCTTTCTTATTTTATCTTTATTTATTTCTTCATATATTGATTTCTTAATCATATAGAAGCAGCACTTTGGCCTCATTTGTCTCTTCAGTCTTTTTTCTAATACTAGTCAGTTTTGTTCTTTTCGTTTCTTGGCTCTAGTACAGGATTCCAGGACAAATTATTTCTTTTTTTTTTTTTTTTTTTTTTGAGTTGGGGTCTCACTCTGTCGCCCAGACTGGAGTGCAGTGGCCGCTCCCGGCCACCGCAGCCTCGACCTGCTGGGCTCCGGCGATCCTTCCGCCTCAGCCTTCCAAGTAGCCGGAATTACAGGCATGCTCGGCTGATTTTTTGATTTATTGTAGAGATGAGGTCTTGCTGCCCAGGCGGGTCTCGAACCCGCGGGCTCAGGCAATCCACTCACCTCAGCCTCCCAAAGGCGCGGGATTACAGGCTGAGCCACCGAGCCCGGCTTATTACAATTTCTTAGTCAATCTATTATACAAAATAACACATAAGCATTCCAAGGAGCATTTTGGAATGATTTGAAATGTTATTTTGTTTTTTATTTATTTTTATTTTTTGAGTTGGAGTCCCACTCTGTCGCCAAGACTGGAGTGCAGTGGCCGCTCCCGGCCACCGCAACCTCGACCCGCTGGGCTCCGGTGATCCTTCCGCCTCAGTCTTCCGAGTAGCTGGAACTACAGGCGCGCGCTACCACGCCCGGCTGATTTTTTGATTTATTGTAGAGATGAGGTCTCGCTGCCCAGGCGGGTCTCGAACCCGCGGGCTCAGGCAATCCACTCACCTCAGCCTCCCAAAGGCACGGGATTACAGGCTGAGCCACCGAGCCCAGCCTGGCTAATTTTTTTTATTTATTGTAGAGATGAAGTCTCATCATGTTGCTCAGGCTGGTGTTGAACTCCTGAATTCAGGCAATCCTCTCACCTTGGCCTCCCAAAGTGCTGGATTATAGGTGTGAGCCACTGTGCCTGGCTTCAACACTGTTTTTTTTTTTTGGTTTTTTTTTGAGTTGGAGTCTCACTCTGTCGTCCAGACTGGAGTGCAGTGGCTGCTCCCGGCCACTGCGGCCTCGACCTGCTGGGCTCCGGTGATCTTTCCACCTCAGCCTTTCAAGTAGCTGGAACTACAGGTGCATGCTACCACACCCGGCTAATTTTAGATTTATTGTAGAGATGAGGTTTCGCCAAGTTGCCCAGGCGGGTCTCGAACCGGCGGGCTCAGGCGATCCACTTACCTCAGCCTCCCAAAATGCTGGGATTACAGGCTGAGCCACCGAGCCCGGCTCAACACCATTTTCTTGACCCCTCATTCCATCCTTTAACTTTTCTTGAATCTTCCACATTAATTTCAGCCCCTGATCATTTCAACTTTCCTTTCTAACTCTACACCTAAACATCCAAATTTGGGGGAAAGGATACAAAACCATCTCAGATGCATCTCCCCAGCAGTCTTTTCAGACCCTCCAACAAACTGTAAAGCTTCACACAGGACAGTTTTTGGCTTACCCTCCTGCAAGCCCCACATAATCCCAGTTCCCTTATTCTATGCAGGTGACCTTGCCACTTCCTGTCACTACACTCTTTTCTGCATCCCCCTTCAAATTTTCTTTATACTTTTGCCCCTTTCCTTCTTTCATATTGCTTCAGAGTATCCCTCCTATATTCAACGTATCCATCGTATGAAACTTTTCTTCATTTCTTTTTTCTTTTAGTTGGAGTTTCACTCGGTTGCCCAGGCTGGAGTGCAGTGGCATGCTCACGGCCACTGCAACCTCAACCTGCTGGGCTCAGGTTACCTTTCCGCCTCAGCCTTCCAAGTAGCTGGAACCACAGGCATGTGCCACCACACCTGGCTAATTTTTTATTTATTGTAGAGATGAAGTCTCGCCAAGTAGAGATGAGGTCTCGCCAAATTGCCTAGGCTGGTCTCGAACCCCTGGGCTCAGGCAATCCTCTCACCTCGGCCTCCCAAAGTGCGGGGATTATAGGCGTGAGCCACCGTGCCTGGCCTACTTTTCTCCATTTCTTTCCCTCACATTTGCTCTGCTCTGTCTCCTTTTTTCATCTCCATCTCATGAATGCTTTGCTAGGCCAACACTCTCAGTACTCTCCTTTGGAAAACAACAAACAAGTAAGCAAACAGAAGTCAATTTTCCTTAATTTTGCAATCTCTTTGAATTATCTTCTTAGTTTTCTTTCCATGGTAAACGTTTTACTCCTGGACATCTTGAAAACTAGCTCATGCCCCCTTGTTTCATAGAAATGGAAATTTTCTCAGAGGCAACCAGTGACCTTTAATCATTACTAAACCCAGTGAACTAAAAAGTATTCAATATTCCTGGTCTCTGAGATGTCTGCTTTTACTCACCAAGTCATCTTGAACTTGCTCTTTGCTTAGCTTTTGGGAGACAAGCTCCTTTGGTACCTCTTCTATCTCCTTTGGTGGTTCCGTCCTCTCACAACTTGCCAGAAGTGATCTTCTACCAGGTGCTTTCTCCAGATCTCCTTTCTCTAATCTCTTCCTTGACTTCATCAACTCCCACCTTTTAAACTATTGCTTCTTGTGCATAATTCCAGAATCTAAATTCTGCCTGCCTATCGGACACTTCTACCTTGAGTGTTCTGGAGAAGGACTGGTAAACCTTTAAAATAAAGAACAGGCCAGGCTTGGCAGCTCAGCTCGTAATCCCAGCACTTTGGGAGGCTGAGGCTAGTGGATTGCCTGAACCCGCAGGCTTGAGACCAGCTGGGCAACTTGGCAAGAGCGCATCTCTACAATAAATAAAAAAAATTAGCAGGGCGTGGTAGCACACGCCTGTAGTTCCGGCTACTTGGGAGATTGAGATGGAAGAATCACCTGAGCCCAGCAGGTCGACGCTGGGGTGGCCGTGAGTGTGCCACTGCTCTCCAGCCTGGGCGACAGAGTGAGACTCCAACTCAAAAAATAAAGAAAAATAAAAATTAAAGAACAGCTACTAAATTTTTTTTTTTTTGAGTTGGAGTCTCACTCTGTCGCCCAGACTGGAGTGCAATGGCTGCTCCCAGCCACCGCAGCCTCGACCTGCTGGGCTCTGGCGATCCTTCCGCCTCAGCCTTCCAAGTAGCTGGAACTACAGGCGTGCGCTACCACGCCCGGCTAATTTTTGATTTGTTGTAGAGATGAGGGCTCATCAAGTTGCCTAGGCGGGTCTCGAACCCGCGGGCTCAGGCAATCCACTCACCTCGGCCTCCCAAAGTGCTGGGATTACAGGCTGAGCCACCGAGCCCGGCCTGCTACTAAATATTTTAAGCCCACAGGCTCTATGGTCTCTGCCATGACTACTAAGCTCTGCTGTTGTAGTGTGAAAGCAGCCACACACCATACCTAAATGAATGACTGTGGCTGTGTTCTAATACAACTTTATCTATGGGCACTGATATTTGAATTTCATTTTATTTATTTATTTATTTATTTATTTATTTATTTATTTTGAGTTGGAGTCTCACTCCGTTGCCCAGACTGGAGTGCAGTGGCCGCTCCCAGCCACCGCAGCCTTGACCTGCTGGTCTCCGGCAATCCTTCCGCCTCAGCCGTCCAAGTAGCTGAACTACAGGCGCGTGCTACCACGCCGGGCTCATTTTTGATTTATTGTAGAGATGAAGTCTCGCCAAATTGCCCAGGCGGGTCTCGAACCCGCGAGCTCAGGCAATCCACTCACCTCAGCCTCCCAAAGGCACGGGATTACAGGCTGAGCCACCGAGCCTGGCTTGAATTTCATATAATTTAATGTATCACAAAATATTATTCTTCTCTGGATTTTTTTTTAAACCCTTTAAAATGTAAAGCCCATTCTTAGCTCAGGTGGGAGGCTGGATTTGGCCCTCAGGGTGCTTGGCCCACAGGGTGTTTGGCCCTGTTCTGGAGGCATTCCCACAGGACACATGCCTGTCAGCTATTTATTCTTCCCTCCCCGCTGGGATTTTGCTTCCTCTTTAGGACTGTCTTTATTTTTATTTTTAAATAAAGAGTTGCGTTTTGTGTAATTTCCTACAGGTGCAGATTTTTATCTAGAGTGAACTTGGGGAAAACAAGTATGAATACAGTGTTCTTATTTTCAGATAAGGAAGTTGAGGCCCAGCTTGGGATTTGTCAAGAAGTTAAGTAGTGTTAAATCCTGCATTACAACTCAGTTTTCTAGATTTTTATGACCAAGACTCGAGATGGTTTGCCACATAGCAGTTAGTTGCCTCTAATGTGTGGTTTTATCTTTCAACTCAGAAGAAATAGAAAACTTGCCAAGATTCTTTTCAAATCTACCATCCGTATTATCTTGGATCCCACCTGCTATAAGCATGCTCTCTTGTCAGTGAAACTTACTTGAGCAGCCAGGAATGGGTGGGAGAGGGGAACCAATGTTTACCAAGGCACAAGCAAAGTCCCACAGGTGTCAAGTTAGGGTTGAAATAGAAATCTTCATATGAGCAATGAAGATCTAGATAATAACTATCACAATAAGTTAAAGTCCATTATTGCATTAAAAAAAAATAGCTGGATCTGGTAGCTCACGCCTGTAATCCCAGCACTGTGGGAGGCTGAGGTGAGAGGATTGCCTGAGCCCACAGATTCGAGACCAGCCTGGGCAACTTGGTGAGACTTCATCTTTACAGTAACTTATAATAAAAAAAATTAGCAGGGTGTGGTGGCACATGCCTGTGGTTCTAGCTACTTGGAAGACTGAGGCAGAAGGATTGCTTGAACCCTGTGGTGGCCATGAGCTTGCCATTGCACTCCAGCCTGGGCATCAGAGTGAGACTCCAACTCAAAAATAAATAAATAAATAAAATAAGGCCGGACACATTGGCTATTAGTTCCAAATATGTCAAACAAGAATGGATTATGTTCCATTATAGCTAATGCCTATTTTATCTTCTTAAATGTATTTCCTTAGAACTTATTCAGAATTCTGAATTACACTAAGAATATCATAATATTCACTCAGTTTTTAGGAGGCGACTAAGGTCACAGAGTCTTTTGTAACCTCCCTTTCCCCCTCTACATTTTAGGGCTGTGAGAAATGAATTCACTTTTATTTCACTTAAAGCCTGTATGTTTTTCTCTTTTAGCCATGAGCCAATTTAGTATATTTTAACTTTCATATTTTACATTATTTTGATAATGTAGCTTTTGATTAAAGAACTTTCTAAAAAATCTAAACTATAAATGTTATTTTGCTGTGTGAGGAAAATAAATATAAAAGCCAACAAATATGCAAGCAAAAATTATTCAGCAATCAGTAAGTACCATTAGGTATGACACCAACTGTGGCTATGAAGAACAAATCATGAACAGGTATAATTCTACCCCATTCCAATTTACACTTCTTTTTAAAAGTTCAATGATGTTAGCCTTGCTTTATGCTTCTTTTGTTATTTTATTACTAAGTGACCCTTGAAGAGTTTTGTTTCTTGAGGGGGCATTTCATCATAAGCAGAACTTGGGCCTAATTAAAATGGGATTATCATGGGATGCTCGATCCAAGAAATTGCTTCTGAGATGGGTGGGTATTCTGCTACTTATTTTCCTTTAATAGATATAACAAAGGCCAGAACAAATTACCCCTTTCAAATAACAAGCCTTTGGAAAGTATGTCTAGCTTTGGTAAATAGATTTTGATGTTTGAATGGAAGATTAACTTAGCCTCATACATTTCTTAATGTTTAGAAAAATTCACTATCAGAACCAAAGTAAAATAGTTGAAGCCGGGCTCGGTGGCTCAGCCTGTAATCCCCCGCCTTTGGGAGGCTGAGGTAAGTGGATTGCCTGAGCCCATGTGTTCGAGACCCGCCCGGGCAACTTGGCGAGACCTCGTCTCTACAATAAATCAAAAAATTAGCTGGGTGTGGTAGTGTGCACCTGTAGTTCCAGCTACTTGGAAGGCTGAGGCGGAAGGACCGCTGGAGCCCAGCAGTTCGAGGCTGCGGTGGCCGGGAGCAGCCACTGCACTCCAGTCTGGGCGACAGAGTGAGACTCCAACTAAAAAAAAAAAAAAAAAAAAGTTGAGAATGTCTGGAGGTTTTTTTTTTCTGTAGAAAATTACTTTTTGCTTATATAGTTGGGTTATTTAGTATTTGAGATAAAATACTTTACAACAGGACACCTTGTAAACTATTTTTTGTAGTAGTATTTTAGCATTGGCCAAGCTGTTGTAAGAAAGAAAGTCCCCAAAATTCAGTAGCTCTAAGAACAATGAGGTTTATTTGTTTCCAAAGTAAGCCTCCCAGGTGAGTGTCCCAGCATGGTGGGCAGCTGTGCTCCAGTCACTGGAGACCAGCCTGGCAGCGGCTCTGCCATCAATAGCCGGCTTCCAGGGCTGCTCTGGCTGGGCCATTCCAGCTGGCTGGATTTTGGGAAAAGAGGGAATCGCTGGCCAGGGATTTTCTCTGACGCAGATGAGGCAGACGTTCTCGAATCATCTATACCCCTATTCCATTGGCAAATGTCCAGTCACACCGTCACACGCTGCTGCAAGGGATACTGAAAACTATAGTCTCCCCATGTGTTCAGAAGAGGGAAAGAGCAGAAATGGAGAAAAACTGTAGCCTCCATCGACCCTTTGATTGTGAAAAATGATAAACAGCCCAGCAACATGCATTGCAAGGTCTCTATGATGTTATACAAACACAGTAAATTATAAGAAGGAAGCAGGTCAACTTTGTTCTATTATGAACATATTCAACAAGGTAAAAAAAAAAAAAAACCCAAGGCAGGCCTTTCTGATTTTATGTCACCACATCAAAAAGATCTTTGTTATGAAACACACAAAGGAAATAGTCAACTTAAAATAAATTATGTTCTAAAAGCTGGAAATTTGTTTTCTCTTTAAAACAATGTTCTACAAATGGCCAAGTTCCAAAATTATTTCAAAAGCGTTTATTTACCTGATGCGGCACATTCACAATGAAAAGTAGTGGAAGATAATATACTATAGTACTCAAAATGAAAAAAAAAACTGCAAGAAATAATTTTTTTTTTTTGAGTTGGAGTCTCACTCTGTCACCCAGGTTGGAGGGCAGTGGTATGCTCCTGGCCACCACAGCCTCGACCTGCTGGGCTCAGGCAATCCTTCTGCCTCAGCCTTCCAAGTAGCTGGAACCACAGGCACGCACCACCATGCCCAGCTAATTTTTTGATTTATTGTAGAGACGGGATCTTGCCAAGTTGCCCAGGCTGGTTTCGAACCCATGGGCTCAGGAAATCCTCTCACCTTGACATCCAATGTGCTGGAATTATAGGTGTGAACCACTGTGCCTGGTGGAAATAATTTAATTTAAAAGCATATTTTAAATAAGGAAATTAGTGTTAAAGAAGGGTGTAATGGGGGGGTAGTAGAGGGAAATGTAGCCAGGCATGGTGGTACACGCCTGTAGTTCCAACTACTTGGAAGACTGAGGCAGAAGGATTACCTGAGCCCAGCAAGTCAAGGCTGCAGTAGCTGTGAGCATACCACTACACTCCAGTCTGGGAACAGAGTGAGACTCTGAATTTTTTTAAAAAATTTTTTAAGTGGGAAGTGAATGTTTCGATGTAAAGTGTCCTTCAAAAGCATTGTGCGGTGGCTTTTTATTTGAACACACACAAAAATGTGTGACTTTGCTTTTTCTTCCTTCAAATCTTATCATAAGCAAAATGAACATGCTTATCAGCCATGTCTTACAGGTAGATTTGGAGAATAAAACAAAAGGAAGAAAATAATGAATAGAAGTATAGAAGGAGAGAATTCTATAGGAAAGCAGAAAACAAGCTGGGAGGCAGACACAAGTCTCTGTGTCCACATGTGCCTGTAAAGAAGGAGATGGGCAGAGGGAAGACAAAATTGAGTGTGAGGTCAAGGGACAAAGACTGACACATGCATGATCTCTTGGAAGGAAGAGAGGCTGGGCATAGTGGCTCACATCTCTAATCTCAGCACTTTGGGAGACCAAGGTGGACGAATTGCTTGAGCCCAGGAGTTCGAGACCAGCCTGAGCAACACAGTGAGATCTTGTCTCTACAAAAAAAATTTTTTTTAATTAGACAGGTCGGGAGCAGTGGCTCATGTCTATAATCCCAGCACTTTGGGAGACCAAGGTGAGAAGATTGCCTGAGCCCACGGGTTCAAGACCAGTCTGGGCAACTTGGTGAGATCTAATCTCTACAATAAATCAAAAAACTAGCTGCACGTGGTGGTGCATGCCTGTAGTTCCAGCTACTTGGAAGGCTGAGGCTGAAGGATCACCTGAGCCCAGCAGGTCGAGGCTGTGGTGGCCATGAATGTGCCACTGTGCTCCAGCCAGGGTGACAGAGTGAGACTCCGACTCAAAAAAAAAAAAAAGTTAGCTGGGTGTGGTGGTGCGTAATCCCAGTTACTTGGGAGCCTGAGATGGGAGGATCACCTGAGTCCAGGAGTTCAAAAGCTGCAGTGGGCCTTGATCATCATCACCATGCCTCTGCACTCCAGCCTGCATGACGGAGTGAAACATTGGTTCAAAGAAAAAAAAAAAAAAGGAAGAAGGAGAGCAACCTGCAACTGAACCGGGAATTTGATTACTGCCAGCAACGAGAATCTTGAATTAGGGAAGCAGCATACAAGTGTCCATGTGTAGAGAAAGAATGTTCATGGGCTGAAAGGAATTCAGGGAGAGACTGACCTCTATTTCATTTTTCTTTAATTGGCACAAGGAAAGGTCAAGGCTTATTTTCAGAAAAGGAAAACATCTTAAAATGCAAACTAGAAGAAACTTCATGGCAGAAGATTCTTAAACTAGTCTAGAAGAAACAATAAGATAGTATCCTCCGCACTGGGCCCCAGTGAATATGCCCACCCACCCTCCTTGCGTCTTTCAAGCACACATTCATTTCTTCCTTCTCTCTGTTCTATTTCAGTTCAACATAATAGTTCCCCTACTGCTTTCAATATAATTTCTGAAGATGCTTAACCTTGAGTAAAAAGGCAATTTTGAGCAGCTTGAGTTGAGTCCTGTGTCTTAAATAGTTGAGTCCTGTGTCTTAAATTGAGTCCTGTGTCTTAAAACCTGTGGAGGATGGTTCTCTGAGAGCCTAACTGCTCACAGTTCATGGACCACAGAACTCACCAATGGATGCTGGCTTCTGTCATTTGACAACTGCACGTACTATAATCAGAAAGACATGACATTTGGGCTCCTCTAAAATGGCCTTGAATAGCTTTCAAAACAGCACTTGGTGTAACAGTGGCATGAGCAACAATAAGTCATCACCATGGGTATCAAGAGCCCAGACTTTAAACTCTGAATGTGGTACAAAGATTTCATTAACTTCTGAAAATGACAGCCCCTTTGAAAATATAAATTTTCACATTGGTTGCAAACTATTTCATCAAATGTTTTTTGTGGTTTCAGAGACTACAAAGATAATCTCAAACATGTCAGCACAATTTCTCTCCCCAATTTCTCTTATTCCAACTTATTGCAACATTAATTATTTTGCAGAGATAAAAGTTGAGGAGTGATGTGAAAATAAATACCAGTACAGAAGGTTTTTTTTTTTAATTGTCTATATTCTGCTTCAGATCTTAACTCTGGCTCTAATTAGCTGCATTATCTTAAGCAGGTCATTAGACATATGTAGATTTGACTCCGTGACTGGAAAATGAGGGGACTGGATGATATGAACTCTAAGGCTCTTTCCAGTTCAAAAGTTCTGATTGTAATTTTTTCAGCTTAAGCTGTGCCGTGACAGGGAACATTATCGTCAGTCTTTGATTACTTGGGATGGAGCCTCCGGCTTCAAATCACGCAATCCTGCCCTGATCAAGCATCTCACAGCTGCTCTAGTCCTTCTGCAAGAGGCTGTTAGATGGAGGTGAGTTCAGTGAAATTCTGTACCCAGCTCCAAAGAGTTTTTGAAAAGCTGCCATGTGCCTCCTAAGAAAGTTTTCCTATACAATCTGGCTACCCTAAGCCAATTTACAAAGCGATAAATAGGCATTCACAGTCAACACCAAGAAACTCTTCAAATGTGACTTTCTTGTTCAGCCCCTGCCCTGCCACACAGAACTCTTTCAGAGCAATAAAGCCAAGTCTGAGACTAGAGTCTTTTAAAAAAAAAAAAACAAACTCTGATTTTTTTTTTTTTTTTTTTAAGTTACAGTCTCACTCTGTTGCCCAGGCTAGGGTGCAGTGGCATGCTCACGGTCACTGCAGCCTCAACCTGCTGGGCTCAGGTAATCCTTCCACCTCAGCCTTCCAAGTAGCTGGAACTATAGGCACACACCACCGTACCCAGCTAATATTTTTTATTTTTATTTATTGTAGAGATGTGGTCTCGCAAAGTTGCCCAGGCTGGTCTCAAATCCGTTGGCTCAGGCAATCCTCTCACTTCGGCCTCCCAAAATGCTGGGATTATAGGCATGAGCCACCACGCCTGGCCTGGCTTTTCTTTCAGACCTACTCTTCAATAGCCAGTTCAGTGCTCCCTATACATGAGAGGTACTTGAGTGAGTCTTTTTGTTAGATAAATGAAGAACAAATTAATACACTTCTCAGAGTTTTCTTCAGAGGCTCGAGCCTGAGTAAGACTATTGTCAAAAGGAGAGAATATTTAGGAATAATTATGGATGTTAGAAGATGTTGTCTTTTATATCACTTCTTCATCTTCCTGGCTATCTTCGAATGCAAGAGGACAGAGCACCATAGCTGGCTCCAGCAAGCTGTGAATGCATGGCATCAGCATCCATCTATATGGCGACGCTTGTGCTGACTTTGGGCAATTTATTTAAACTATCTGGGCCCCAGTGTCTGCATGTGTAAAAGGGAGTGATGATGAGTATTTACCAAATTAGATGGCTGAAGAATTAACTGTGTCTGACATAGAGTAGGCCTCAGTTCATGTCAAGTGCTATCATCCTTAGTTTGTCTCCAGAAATGAGAAGTTTCAGATTAGTTTTTAGTGAGGTGCTTTCTTATTGAGGGGCCAGAAACTGGTGTGACCCCAGAAATCCAGTTTCTCAGTTAGAAGCAGAAAAAGAGGAGACTCAATGATTCAGAGATGGTAATTCAGAGACAAGTGCCAACCTGGAGGTGGCTGTTATTCCCCAGGCAGGCAAATATCAGACAGAAATGTTTTATTTTTTGGTTTTGGTCCATTCTGCTGATAAACATCCTTACTCATAGATTATTACTGCAAATAAAAATACTGGTAAACCAGACCTCTGATGTGTTGTTAAAAACAAACAAACAAACAAACCAGGGCAGAATGAGACTTCAACTCAAAAAAAAAAAAAAAGAAAAAGAAAAGCCAGGTGCCAGGTGGGAGCTAATAGACCCAGTTCCTTGCAAGGCTGAGGAGGGAGAATTGCTTGAGCCCAGTGGGTAAAAAATGTAGTGAACTACAATCGCACCACTGCACTCTAGCCTGGGCATCAGAGCATGACCGCCATCTCTAAATAAATAAATAAACAAACAAACAAATAAATTTTAAAAAGAAAATAACTCCAAGATGTTGTCCATGCCCTAGAAGGATTATAATCCAGTATTTAGCAGTCTTTCAAACATCTTATAAATCCATTTTACCTCCAAATCCATCTTCTCTCCTCCCAAATAATTTTTGCCTGTATTAAGAAATCCAGGGATCATCTGCGTATCATCTATTTTCTCTCAAATTTAGAATTTTAACCATTCATGTTAATTATGCACTATTCCTAAAATATATCCTAAATATGTCTTTGAGCTCTCATAGTAAAATGTTTACATGCATAGGAGTTCCTCTTCCAATCACCACTGTTTCCTTTTTCCAACTCCAGCCTAGTAGAAATATAGTAATGAAAGCACCTCTTAGACTGACTCTGCCATTGAGTCTCCATTGGCTTCCTTTCTTTTTGTATTTGTCTTGGGTGTTGATTGTCAAGTTCTGGAATTTTAGCTCCCATATTTCATTTTGTCTTTTTTGTGTGTGTGATTAGATCCCTTCCCTACAAGGCATCCTAAAGCACAATCACCTTTTATTATAAAAGAGGAAGAAGGAGACTGGCATGCTAATCTCTCTTTGATTAATTTCTGAGAGTTGGAGTCTAATAAATAGTGTTTTCGTTTTAACCAACACTTTCCTGGGAAATATCAAATGCTACAATTAAAACAAAAACAAAAACAAAAAAGTCTCTCCCCTGAGGAGAAGAAAAAGATATGTTTTTCTTGGTTTATTCTCTGAGACTACACGGGGGTGAATTGATTATCAGCTTCCGTCTAGAGTCAGTGGAGTATTGTTCAGTTTTTCCTTTGATTTGCTATGCTGTCATGACATCTATTAGTATGTGGACTTCCCAATTCTGAGAGCCGAGGGGCAACAAGTGGCATGAGGCTGTTTTCTTCTTAGGGTATCATGGCTTTGCTCATTTATTTGTTAAAAAGATTGAGTGACTAACAGCACTCACTGGATAATTAATTTTTTTGGAAACCGAGGCTCAGAAATTGATATATAAATTGAGGGCTAAGAATGATATTATGTTCCTAATGTCAATCTCTCTTAAAGACCTCCTTCCCCCAAAAAAGCCTGGGTGCAGTGGCTCATGCCTATAATTCCAGTGCTTTGGGAGGCCAAAGTAAAATTTAGAGCAGTCTAGGCAACATAGTGAGACCTCATCTCTACAAGGCACCAAAAAATTAGCTGGGTGTGGTGGTGCGTGGCTGTTGTCCCAGCTTCTTGGGGGGCTGAGGTGGGAGGAGGATTGCCTGAGTCTAGAAGATTGAGGCTGCAGTAAGCCATGACTGTGCCACGTCACTCTAGTCTGGGTGACAGAGTGAGACCCCAACTCAAAAAAAAAAAAAAAAAAAGGCTTGTCTAATTTTTTTTTAAGTTGTATTTTGAGCTGCTGTTCAGGTCATTATCAGAAATTAGAGCAAACTTTGTCTGCCATCTCCTCTTTCAAAGGCACCAATTATTTTAATTTGTGGTTCATAGATTCAGCATGTTAGAGCTAGATGCAGCATTTGAGGTAAGTCTGTAAGTCCCTGTTATGGGAATAATGTACCCTCAACCTGAATATGTGCTCCTCTTGCAATACACACAAAGTCATTTTTTCTTTTTTGAGTTGGAGTCTCACTCTGTCACCTAGGCTGGAGTGCAGTGGCACGCTCCCGGCCACCGCAGCCTCGACCTGCTGGGCTCAGGCATTTCTTCCGTCTCAGCCTTCCAAGTAGCTGGAACTACAGGCACGTGCCACCACGCCCGGCTAATTTTTTGATTTGTTATAGAGACAAGGTCTCACCAAGTTGCCCAGGATGGTCTCAAATCCATGGGCTCAGACAATCCTCTCACCTCTGCCTCCCAAAGTACTGGAATTACAGGCGTGAGCCACCCCACCCGACTACACACACAGTCTTGAGGGGCCTGCACAGGGAGCAGTGGGGAGGAATAGGAGTTCCCATCAGCCAGCTAGATCTGCCGGTCAGTGCTGGGGTTCACAGAAGGGGATCTATTGTCAGATCATCCTGCCAGTACAGGAAGGCAAAGCGACACACCCAGGGTCATGAAACTAACTTGTGAACTAACCTTCACTGGGTCATTTCCAGGATGACCCCTTACCCTGTAAAAGACACAGAAGACTAGGAATGTCCTTCAAAATGCCTACAGTTATCTTACTCATAGTCAACTATGGTTTATTTTCCCAATTTGCTTGAGAATTGACTTAGAAACTTACCAGTCATTCTAAAATAAAATAGGTTAACTTATTTTGCTGGGCCCATAGTCCACGAAGAAGCCTTGAGGTAGCTAGACCCATCCAATTCTCTCTCACTCCTCACCATCATCACAATCTGGGCGCCTGGTGAAAGGAATCCGCCTAACTCAAATTCTCAATTTGCAATTCCATTCTGATCTTGTCACATTGAGCTGGTGCCAGTTCTATTCGTTATCTTTGATTCTTGCCTCACTCTTTAACTACCCATCTCAGTGGTGGAGGGCAGACTTTGAGGTTAGACTTCCTGGGTTTAAATCTTAGCTGTGCCACGATCGAATGATGGAACCTTGGGCAACTTGCTTAATCTCTATGCCTTGGCTCCCTGATCTATAGCATAGGTTGAATAATAGTACCTTCCTCATAGGGTTGTTGTGAGGATGAAAAAGTTAGTATGTGAGTATTTAGAAAAGTGTCTGGCACAGAGATGTTGAAATGGAAATTTTTTTTTTTCCTGGAGACAAGAGTCGAAGGCTGAGAGGTATTATTCAAAGCTCTGGTTGTAATGGCAGGTGAAGAAATTAATGAAGACTATCCAGTAGAAATTCATGAGTATTTATCAATGTTTGAGAATTCCATTGATGCTGTGGATGAGATGTTGAAGACTGTGATGTCTGTTTCCAGAAATGCGTTGCTGCAGAAGTGGACCCACTTGAGCAAGCGAAACTGGACTTGGTTTCTGCATACATATTAAATTCAATGTTTTGGGTTTATTTGGCAACTCAAGGAGTTAATCCAAAGAACATCTAGTGAAGCAAGTGTTGGAAAGAATCAGAGTATATATGAACAGAGTCAAGGAAATAACAGACAAGAAAAAGGCTGGCAAGCTGGACAGAGGTGCAGCTTCAAGATTTGTAAAAATAATGCCCTTGGGAGCCAAAACCTAAAAACGCATCAAAAGTTGCCAGTAAAGGAAAGGAAAAAGTAAAAACTAAAAAAAAAAAAAAAGGAAAATTATAATTATTTGATGAAAGTATATTCTCACCTATGAGCCTTCTGATAATAATAATAATTATCATAGCAATAATACACAAGGAGGGACCAAAAAAATCCAGAATTTACTTATAAAAAATTGTGTATTTATTCTTACATGTCTAAACTTCAGTCACATGGCCAGGCGTGGTGGCTCAAACCTGTAATCCCAGCACTTTGGGAAAAGGCCACGGTGAGAGGACTGCCTGAATTCAAGGGTTCAAGATAAGCTTGGGCAACTGGGTGAGACCTTGTCTCTACAATAAATCAGAAAATAAGCTGGCCATGGTACCGCATGCCTGTAGTCCCACCTTCATGGAAGGCTGAGGTGGTAGGATAACCTGAGTCCAGCAGGTTGAGGTTGTGATGGCTATGAACATGCCACTGCATTCCAGCCTGGGTGACAGAGTGACACTCCAATTCAATCAATCAATCAGTCAGTCAATAAACTTCAGTCACCTTCAAAGTACTCCCCATTTGATGTAATACATCTCTTGAGATGTTTTTCTGCGGCTCATAACAGTTTTTGAGCCCATCAATTTTGATGCCTTTTAGTGCTTCTGCTGTTTTTTTTTTTTTTTTTTTTTTGAGTTGGAGTCTCACTCTGTCGCCCAGACTGGAGTGCAGTGGCCGCTCCCAGCCACCGCAGCCTCGACCTGCTGGGCTCCGACAATCCTTCCGCCTCAGCCTTCTGAGTAGCCGGAATTACAGGCGCGCGCTACCACGCCCGGCTGATTTTTTTATTTATTGTAGAGATGAGGTCTTGCTGCCCAGGCGGGTCTCGAACCCGCGGGCTCAGGCAATCCACTCACCTCAGCCTCCCAAAGGCGCGGGATTACAGGCTGAGCAACCGAGCCCGGTTTGCTTCTGCTGTTGTTTTACCTCTTCCACGTTGGCAAAACACTTCCCTTTGAGGATTTTTTTGATGCGGAGAAACAAAGACACTTGGGGCGAGATCAGGTGAATAGGAAGGGTGGGATACGGAGGTCATGCCATTTTTGTTCAAAAACTGCTGAACACTCAGCATGGTGTGGGTAGGTATACTATAAGTCACTCATCATGAAATGGGCAAATGCATTAAAAGGATCTCCAAAAAAAATTCACTGAAGCTGAATGTGGACCCTCACAACAATACTAGCTGGCACACTAATGGGAATGGGCTCCTAGTTACTTAGTGCAGAAAACCTGTGGGCCTGCCCTCCAAAATATGTCTGGGTTTTTTTTAGTTTTCCCTTTGTGTGCTAGGCACTGTGCTTTACAAACATTACTCTGGTTGATTCTATAATATCTTATTTGTGTGCTACTAATATTACCTTCTCCTTCCCGCCACTCCCTTATTTTTTTTGCAGATATGAAAATTAAGGTTAGAGAATTTTAAAAACGTGCTCACAGTCACCTAGATAATAAGAATCAGAGCCAGGATTTGAACCGAGATCTGTCTTGGTATCTTTCTAATCTCTCTCAGAGAATGGTCTTAGAGTTATTTAAGAAATTAGGTGGGAGCTGGGCTTGGTGGCTCAGCTTGTAATCCTGCGCTTTGGGAGACTGAGGTGAGTGGACTGCCTGAGCCTGCAGGTTCGAGACCTGCCTGGGCAACTTGGCGAGACCTCATCTCTACAATAAATCAAAAAATCAGCCGAGCGTGGTAGCGCATGCCTGTAATTCCGGCTACTCGGAAGGCTGAGGCGGAAGGATCGTCAGAGCCCAGCAGGTCGAGGCTGCGGTGGCCGGGAGCGGCCACTGCACTCCAGTCTGGGCGACAGAGTGAGACTCCAACTCAAAAAAAAAAAAAAAAAAAAAGAAATTAGGTGGATCACCTCCCATATAGGTCAGGGAGGCTGTGATCTCTATAGAAGCTGAGGGGCAACTGGAATGTCTCCCTTGGAAGGTGGCAGGGATGGGATGACGACATTATAAATGTCTTAATCAGCTCACCCCCCTGGCTTCCACTGTGCCACATGGTGTCCTCCCCTAGTTCCTTGCTCAGTTGATTACAGTATCAGGAGATGTTCTGATTCCAGCCAAAGTAATAGTATTAATAGCTTTTAAAACCTAGAAAATGTCAGAAAAAGCTGGGCATGATGTCTCATGCCTGTAATCTTAGCACTTTGGGAGGCCGAGGTGAGAGGATTGCCTGCGTCCATAGGTACGAGACTAGCTTGGGCAACTTGGCAAGTCCTCATCCCTACAATAAATCCAAAAATTAGCTGGGCATGGTGAAGTGTGCCTGTAGTTCCAGCTATTTGGAAGGCTGAGATGAAAGGCTCACCTGAACCCCGCGGGTTGAGGTTGCAGTGGCTGTGAGTGTGCCACTGCAGTCTAGCCTGGGCAACAGAGTGAGACTCCAACTCAAAAAAAAAAAAAAAAAAAAAGAAAATGTCAGAGAAGTTGAAACTGAATGTTTGTTATATGAATAGTGGTGTAAAAACTGAACAGAAAGAGAGATGACCGCAGAGGCCAGGGAAGACAGAAACCCTGGTGAACCACAAAGGGTATTGGCAAAGGAAAGGTAGGCAGGCAATCCCAATTATTTTTCTAAGGCTAGCAGGAGACAAGGAAGGGGGAAATTAGCAAGTGGGCCTCAGACATAGACCTTAAACCAAGGGGTCCCCTTATTCCATTCCAGACTGTTTAGATCTATCCTAAATTTTCCTATATCCTTAGTTCCTCCCCCAAGGCATTTTGTCTCAGTCCAAGAAGTCACCACTAGCTGCCACTGCCTGGCAAGAAGGATAGGTAGAAGAGACAGGGTTCCTGAGGCCCATTAGAAGATGAGAGTGCTCCTTGCATCCCTGGTTATCCTCTGGACTATTTTTCTTACAAGCTCATAATGCTGTTTGGCCTCTGCAGTACTTTTAGTAGTAAGCTTCAGTTGATTGGTAGGGGTTGGTCTGGGGCTCTAGCCCATACGTGACAGTGTTTCCATGTGTAATGGATAAGTTGGTGCCCTGCCCAGATCCCCTTCTTGGGTTGGTGCACACATACCTAGCCGCAGTGTATTAGTTGCTCTCAGAGAATTACCCTTACCCCTGGGCGAACAGAAGTTCCTTGCCTGGGGTTACCATCAAAGCACTGCCAATGAGTGCTGACAACAGAGGTGCAAAAGACCAGCCTCCTTGCTTTAAGGGGACCAACTCTATGGTGCCATCCCTGTTCTAGTGTTCCCTCTTAGTTCATTTAATGTTTCTATACAGGAATACCTGTGGCAGGATAATTTTTTTTTATCAATATTTTTTATTATGGTTTTGTGGGGTACAGTTAAGGGTTAGGTGTACAATTACGTTTCATTCAGGCATCCTGTTGATAAGAGGTGTTTCCCCATCCCCAGACAGATATTTGCTACTGTTAATCCCATCTGCCTCCCCCCCCCCCATAGTTTCCCAGTACCGTCAGTCAGGCTGGATAATTTATAAGGAAAAGAGGTTAAATTGGCGTACGGTCTACAGTCTGTAAAAGAAGTATGGCACCAGAGCTTGCTTCTGGAACAGGCCTCAGGCTGCTTCCACTCATAGTGGAAGGTGAAGGGGAGTCTGCACATGCAGAGATCACATGGAGAGAGATGAAGCAAGAGACAGAGCTGGGGGAGATATCAGACTCTTTTTAATAACCAGCAGGTACTAACTGAGGAAGAGCTTATCCCTACCCCATGCCCAGGGAGGGCATTAATCTAGTCATGAGGGATTTCCCGACATGACCTACACATCACCCATTAGGTCTTATCTCCAACACTGGGGATCAAATTTCAACACAAGGTTTGAGGGGACAAATATTCAAACTATAGCAGGGTACCCACAGCTAGTCTCCGCCTTTGCTTAGCTTTATCTTCCTGCTCTG
Source organism: Cephalopachus bancanus (assembly GCA_027257055.1). Taxonomy (NCBI): domain Eukaryota; kingdom Metazoa; phylum Chordata; class Mammalia; order Primates; family Tarsiidae; genus Cephalopachus; species Cephalopachus bancanus. Next base: position 5,077,259 of record JAPVLO010000009.1, on the reverse strand, counting down.
TGCTACTTCTCTCACTCCTTTTCTCCTGAGAGCACACTCTCACTTGCACAAGGATCCCGGCCTCAAGCTCCGCTTCCAGGGAATTTGACCTAGGACATGTTTATTCCATATGTTTATTAGAGGTCCTTCACTGTCACCAGAGCTGTCATATACATCTCTGGGGAAACCAGGGGTGAAATGAGAAGCAGTTTGATAGAAGCCTCAAGCCAAACTTGGGTATACCCAACTTAATTGATAATATGCCTAATATTTGCTCTCTTGCTAACACTAACAGACTGATCTCATTCTATCAAATCTGAAATGAAGATTTATTTATAGTCTAAGATAATTTTTTTCTCATCACAGATTATGAATTAGCTATATAACATTTATTATTAACTAACATATTTATTTCAATTCTTAAAAGTGTAAGCCGGGCTCGGTGGCTCAGCCTGTAATCCCACGCCTTTGGGAGGCTGAGGTGAGTGGATTGCCTGAGCCCGCGGGTTCGAGACCCGTCTGGGCAGCGAGACCTCATCTCTACAATAAATCAAAAAATCAGCCGGGCGTGGTAGCGCATGCCTGTAATTCCAGCTACTCGGAAGGCTGAGGCGGAAGGATCGCCGGAGCCAGCAGGTCGAGGCTGCGGTGGCCGGGAGCGGCCACTGCACTCCAGTCTGGGCGACAGAGTGAGACTCCGACTCAAAAAAAAAAAAAAAAAAAAGTGTGGCTGGTTGTTTCTTAATCATTTTATAATAATTACTCTTGCTATGATAGTAAAAAAAAAATCTCACAATGTGAAACCAGTTGCTGAGGTTTTTTTAATTTTTAATTTTTTCCCCCATTAACTGTAAACTCTGCTACTGAGGATGCTTGGGTCCTTGATAAGGAAGCTCTGATTAATCTAGTCATGTTCTAAAACACATCATATTTCTAGTGCACGACTAATAAAAATATAATTGAATGCACAAAGGCAAAGCAGAACATAATTTAATCTTTCTGCTATGATTCAGAAGTCATATCAGGGTCATCATTATAAACCTCAGTGACAGTATTGTAGAATTGTGGTGAGACTGGTGAGTGACATTCAGGTTTAAAGAAAGTCAGGCACACCTGATTTTATTGCATATATTTACAAGGATGCAACTCTATAACACCTGATACCTCGTCCGCTGTTTCCTCCCAATATTCTTATCCTAACATAGGTTTGTGTAGAGTCCCCCATACTTAATCTCAGCTGACTAAATCCATTCTTCTAGCCTACAATAAAAGAATCAAGACTTTTTAATTTCCATGGGATTATCCTCTCAAATAACTTCCACCTAAAGAAGGATTCAATCATATTTTAAATCTGATTTCTATTTGGATGTATTCCTTTTTGTATAACCTGTTGTATTTTCCATTTGTAGTTTATGCTTTATTTTCCTTCCATGCTGTATTTTATTAACAAAATATACTGATCATCACCTTCCTGCCCCATCAGATTATTGGAGGGTCTTTAAAGGGGTTGTTTGTGATTCGATAACTAAATATTTTATTTATATTAAGAAGAAACCAGTCCAGTCAGGCATGGTGGCTCACGCTATAATCCCAGCACTTTAGGAGGCCGAGGTGAGAGGATTGCCTGAGCCCAGGCATTTGAGACCAGCCTGGGCAAGTTGGTGAAATCTCATCTCTACAACAAATCAAAAAATTTGCTGGGTGTGGTGGTGTATGCCTGTAGTTCCAACTACTTGGAAGGCTGAGATGGGAGGATTGCCTGAGCCCAGTAGATCAAGGCTGTGGTGACCGTGAGCAGTGTGCCACTGCAATCCAGCCTGGGTGACAGAGTGAGATTCTGACTCAGGAAAAAAAAAAAAAAAAAAAAAGAAGAAGAAACCATTATTAAGTGGAAAGTTCTTAATAGGTCTGAGAACTGTCGGTAGTTTCCAAAAAGACCCTTTATATTGGTTAAATAAATCACAATATTTATAGATCTTTGCAGTGTTTCAGTATGTGAATAAAATTTTCATTAGAAACAAGAAAAGGCCAGGTGTGGTGGCTCACGCCTGTAATCACAGCACTTTGGGAGGTGGAGGTAAGAGGATTGCCTGAGCCCAGGGGTTTGAGACCAGCCTGGGCAACTTGGTGAGATCTCATCTCTGCAATAAATCAAGAAAAACTAGCCAGACGAGGTGGCGCACACCTGTAGTTCCAGCTACTTGAAAGGTTAAGACAGAAGGATCACCTGAGCTCAGCAGGTTGAAGTTGTGGTGGCCATGAGTGTGGCACTGTACTCTAGCCTGGGTGACAGAATGAGACTCTGACTCACACACACACAAAAGAAAACCATGAGAAAAATACATTTACTTGCTTAACACATACATGCACTGAAGAAGAGATATTTTTGTTCTTCTTCTGTCCAAATTTGAAATGATCCCTTTTGTACAAATTGAAAATGTGATTAAACATTAAATCTTTCCTCCTCCCCTGGAGCTTCAGCCATGAAGGTTGAGCTGTGCAGTTTCAGTGGATACAAGATCTACCCACACATGGGAGGTGCTGTGCCAGGACTGCCAGGAAGGTTTTTCACTTTCTTAATACAAAATGCGAGTCGGCGTTCCTATCCAATAGGCATCCTCGGCAAATAAACTGGTCTGTCCTCTACAGAAGAAAGCACAAAAAAGTCTTCCAGTCTCTCCTTTTCCTCAGCCAAAATTAATTATTTCATTAAATGTATATACACAGAACTTTCAATACATACCTTATGCCACCATATTGTAATTATTTGTTGTACTAGTTGGCAACTATGTTTGGCTATCATTACGAGAGCTGCTATTTTTCTCTCACATAGGAGAAATTTAAAGGGAGTTCAGGGTTCTTAGTACGGTCTTTTCATCTTTCTGCTGTCTTCCTTAGCATATGACTTTGGACTTCAAAGTAGTCACAATCACAATATTGTTGCTATAGATCCAGCTATCACATCTGTGTTTCAGGCAGGAATAGGGCTTGAATTGGCCCTGTTAGTACCCTATCACCAACTTTTTCTGAGAGTTTTTCTGGGAGTCCTACATTACAACTCCCATCCACAATACCATCGGCCTATATTTAGTTACTACCATCAGCAAGGAAGATTGTAAAATGAACTTTTTCAGCTGGGTACAAAATCAGGTTTCTGTTCCTAAGAAAGAAGAGGAGAAAGGGATAGGATGGTTGGCCATTGTTATCTGTCTCATTTTCCTTTTTTAGCATATGTTCTTGTAAACGCACTGAAAGGGTCAACTGAGGCAAGGTGGGCCAGAGCCGGTGCCCGGGCCGCAGGAATAATACAAGACTACAATCAAGTAAGAAAGCAGAAAAAAGTAAAGTTTATTATTCACCTTTCACAGATTGGAAAGGGGGCCGACACACAGAGGCAAGTGTAGCCTCAAAGAACCATGAAATGAGTATATTTAAGGGCTTTTGGGTAGGGGGATTTTGACCCAAAGAAGTGTCCAGGGCTGCTGGTCTTTGATGTTGATTGTAGTCACATGAGTTTTACATCTTGAGGTTGCCAGACATTAGCATCTCATGCCCTCAGGTGGTGGGCTAGATGGGAAGAAACAAGGGGGTTTTCCTGCAAGAAACTTGTTAGACATCTGTGCAAACTCCTTGACCAAAGGTGGTCTTATTATCATTTCTATGACTTTGGCCAGCCAAGGGGTGATCTTTGACCTTCTGCCTTGACAAGGAACCTAAACATTTACTAGAGATTATTATGCTAAATTATGAATTGAAAGGTTAGGCTGTCCTGGTCTTGCATCTGATGGAGATTTGCCAAGGGGGTGGGGTAGCCTGCTACTTGGCCTGCAGTAGACTGACTGTCTTTAAATGCTTTCTAATGGCTATGCTAAGGCAAAATAAATAAATAAATAAATAAACTAAGAATAAGCTAAGTTTCTTCTAGATTTCTATAGGTACCTCCTTTCACGGAGCTCAGAGTGGGTTGAAATTATGTCATGTTCATTTGTATAATCTAGAGCCAAGCATAGTACCCCACAGTTTATTATGTTTATTTAAAATTTATGCTATTGCAAAAAGAACAGAAATCTCAGTTGGCATCATTTAATAGGCATACATCAGCTGGGCACAGTGGCTGATGCCTATAATCACAGCACTTTGGGAGGCCAAGGTGAGAGGACTGTCTGAGCCCAGGGGTTTGAAATCAGCTTGGGCAACTTGGTGAGACCTCATCTCTACAATAAATGAAAAGATTAGCTGGGTGTGGTGGTGTGCACCTGTAGTTCCAGCTACTTGGAGGCTAAGGTGGGAGAATCACCAGAGCCCAGCAGGTCAAGGCTGCGATGGCCCTGAGTGTGCCACTGCACTCCAGCCTGGGAGACAGACAGAGTGAGATTCCAACTCAAAAAAAAAAAGAAAAAGGAAAAGGAAAGAAAAAAAAAACTACACAGAAATCTTGTTCAAAAGAGAAAACCAAAGTTTGCTTTTGTACAGTGTATTACCAATACTAAAGCTAGTTGTAATAAAACCTTATAAACAAATTCATCCAATCTGTCAGCTTTTGACCACAGGAGTTCCATACACCTTTGTCATTCTATATTTTTTCTATTCTTTCTCTTCCTAACTCTCTATATTCATTTAATTGTATCTATGTCTTTTTTATTCCTAAAGTTTGAAGCAAACTTTACCTTCTCGACAAATTTATCTTTTTCTCAATACACATTTCATGCCTTTACAACTTCCCTCACTAAGAAACATACCTTGTTTTTCTTTATGTACTCCGTGTACAGAATCGTTTTTCTCTCTCTCTTTATTCTTTTGTTGCTTTTTTTAGAATTTTTAATTTTATGTATAAGAATCTACCATGATTTCATTGGGTGGATGCCTTGTATAATCCATTCAAGGAAGATTACTCAGTCCAACTTAATGAAACCTATATCCTTCAAGTACTAATGGAAACACTGGCAGCTCATATTGAGACCATATTTCTGGATCAGACCCTGTCAGTTTGAGCGTATGTGACAAGAGTGCAAACCCTGGCTGAATTTCTGCGGGTGGCTCCAGCAGAGCTGCTGGTGACCCATCTTGCTCTCAGAAGTGAAACGAAGCAAAAGCTGTTTGTCTTATATCTAGTAGTTTTAATTATGTATATTAGCTACACTTTTAGCTCTCAGCAATCCTAATTTCTTTTTTTCTTATTTATTTTTAATTTATTTTATTTGTATATAGATTGCTCTGTCACCTAGGCTGGAGTGCAGTAGCACTGAGAGAGGAGATAGCCAGAAAAAAGCCAGGCAGACAGACAGGGCAGGTCCCCCATAACCATGTAGTAGCAAACTTCCAGCAGGTCTCTCTGGCTGATAAACAAGCGTTGGAAAACAAGCTCACTGCTGGGATAGAAAAACAAAAAATTAGCTCACCATTAGGCCTCTACCTCCTGCTGATTGGTCCTTAGTACTGACTAATCAGCACTGTTAGTGCCCACGAATCAGCTCACAGCTAGTGCTAGTCAATCAGCTGGGTCTTAGGGCTATATGAGCACCAGGTTTTGGTCCCAGATTGGCAACCTCATCAGGTACTTCCCTGTGGGAGTTTTTCTGTCCTCTCACTAAATTTTGCTTTCTTAACTTTCTGGGTGTCTGTGTCCCTCATTCCTCCTGGGCACGAGACAAGAACCTCAACCTGAAGAGCTGCGGAAGTTCTGCAGAAGATTGTCAGAGCTGAAGAGCCATGATGGAGCCAGTTGATAAAGCTGTTGGCAGAAGGCGAGACTCCAAAGCTTAGACACTTCTGGGGCTGCAACATTCTTGGGGCTTGGCTTGTCAGCCCATTAGAGCCAATATTGCTGGAGCTAGGCTTGCCAGTCCATCAAGCTAACTCTTTCTGGAGCCCAGCTGGCTGATCCATAGAGCTGACACTTCCAAAGCCCAGGCTGACCTTAAAAATTCATATCTGCCCCATTATAGCTCAATGCAACCTCCACTCCCTAGGCTCAAGCAATCCTATCACTTCAGCCTCCTGTGTAGCTAGGACTACAGGCATGCACCACCACAACCAGCTAATTTTGTTTAGAGATGCAGTTTCATTATGTTGCCCAGGCTTGACTCAAGCTCCTGGCCTCCAGCAATCCTCCTGCCTAGGCCTCTCAAAGTACTGGGATTATAGGCATGAGAAACTGTGCCTGGCTCAGCAACCCTAATTTCTAGTGAAAACCTAAGAAATACATAATTTTGAACTGCTTTATATCAGTATTTGTAGATAAAAACCATCTCATAATTTTCTAGAAAGGTATGTTTCCTCAAATTTCTGTTTAACAGATCTAAATATATATAGCTTTTTTATACCATATAAAAACTAAGATGTTAAAGTATATAAACTTATGTTTTACAATTAATATTTCTGTATTTTAACTTTCTTAGAAATGACTCAGGCTGGGCATGGTGGCTTACACCTGTAATCCCAGCACTTTGGGAGGTGGAGGCGAGAGAAATGTCTAAGCCCATGGGTTTGAGACCAGCCACGGCAATTTGGCGAGACCTCATCTCTAAAATAAATAAAAAAATTAGCCGGGCATAGTAGCATGCGCCTGTAGTTCCAGCTACTCGAAAGACTGAGGCAGAAGGATCATCGGAGCCCAGCAGGTCGATGCTGGAGTGGCCATGAGTTTGCCACTGCACTCCAGCCCAGTGACAGAGTAAGACTCTAACTCAAAAAAAAAAAAAAAAAAAACCCACTATCATTCACAGACAAATCAAACAAATATCCAAAATAGAATCAGCAGTTTTATGACCTTTAAACATGTAGCTGAGACAGTATAAGTCTGTCTGACCAGTAGACCCAGGCAGAAATGTCTACATAATAAACAGACAATTCTGAAGCCATTCCTACTTTATTTTATTAACAATTTTAAAGCTAGCTTTGTTTCCCAAATGTTATCACATATACATAACACATATAGACATACAGATCTTATGCAGTCAGAAGTAGATCTTATAGTTTTCAAAAAAATTTTTTCATTTGCTGGCTTTCATACAGTTTCTTTTTTCCTCATTCAGATTGTCAATCTTCCAATTACTTGTTTCATTTCCATAAGCAATTGTTAGCTAGGCAACCCTAGATTTGTACTTCTAAAGGGATGACTCCTAGGTGAAATAAGGTAGAAAATTTACATCTCAAAAGCACAAGCTGAGACTTCAGCTCCAACTATTGTACTATCGTTTGCTCAAACCAAGGAAGAAGATAAAGCCCAGTTAAGACAAGATGGCAAAGAAAATCACCTCAAACACTCACCTCATTTCTAAGGTAAGACTTGTTATGTAAACTTAAAGCAATAGTAACAAGTTTCTAGTCACTTAGTCTTCCTAGTCACTTTCTTTCCAGTGTAGCTGCCCTTACAAGTGGAGACTTCCTTTAAGATGTAAAGGTTTCAGCCGGGCTCAGTGGCTCAGCCTGTAATCCCGCACTTTGGGAGGCTGAGGTGAGTGGATTGCCTGAGTCCGCGGGTTCGAGACCCGCCTGGGCAGCGAGACCTCATCTCTACAATAAATAAAAAAATCAGCCGGGCGTGGTAGCGCATGCCTGTAATTCTGGCTACTTGGAAGGCTGAGGCGGAAGGATCGCCGGAGCCCAGCAGGTCGAGGCTGCGGTGGCCGGGAGCGTGCCACTGCACTCCAGTCTGGGCGACAGGGTGAGACTCCAACTCAAAAAAAAAAAAAGATGTAAGCGTTTCAAAATAGCCAGCTAAATGTCAGAAAGGTGTATTCTAGAGACTGATTTAGTTCAATAGTTGGTGTTTTTAACTTAACTGTTTCTTCTTAGCTTTTTAACTGAGTTTGGCTGGACCCAGTGGCTCACGCCTATAATCCCAGCACTTTGGGATTGCCTGAACCCAGCAGGTCGAGGCTGCACTCTAGCCTGGGCGATAGTGAGACTTCTACTCAAAAAGAAAATAAAATAAAATACATAAAATAAAATAAAATTACTGAGTTCAGGTGGAGCCCATTAAGAAATACAGTAAGCAGGATGTGGTATGGTAGCTCATGCCTGGAATCTCAGCACTTTGGGAGGTGGAGGTGAGAGGATTGCCTGAGCCTAGAGGTTTGAGACCGGCCTGGGCAAATTGGCAAGACCTCATCTCTACAATAAATTAAAAAAAAATTTGCCGGGTGTGGTGGCCGGCACCTGTGATTCCAGCTACTTGGAATGCTGAGATGGAAGGATCACCTGAGCCTAGCAGGGGAGGCTGCGGTGCCTATGCACTTCAGTCTGGGCAACAGAGTAAGACAAGGAAGGAAGGAAGGGAGGGAGGAAGGAAGGAAAAGAAAGAAAAAAGAAAGACAGAAAGAAAAGAAAGATAGTAAAGAAAGTATTTTGTATGCCTGGACTCAGTATGGATATCTCTGAAAGAAGCAAGTCTACTTTACCAGAGGGCCTATCTTTTATAAACAATTTATCTAGCTTTCTTTTTGCCTTCAGGACAGGATAGTAACTAAAACAAAAAGGAGATTTAATTTTTCTTATCAATTAGTTGCTTAAGCATCTTATTTACCTTCTAAAAATCTTTTTAAAGAAGTAATAAAAGTCGGGCTCGGTGGCTCAGCCTGTGATCTCAGCACTTTGGGAGGCTGAGGTGAGTGGATTGCCTGAGCTCGTGGGTTCGACACCCGCCTGGGCAACTTGGTGAGACCTCATCTCTACAATAAAATCAAAAATTAGCTGGGCATGGTAGCACGCACTTGTAGTTCCAGCTACTTGGAAGGCTGAGGTGGAAGGATCGCTGGAGTCCAGCAGGTCGAGGCTGCGGTGGCCAGGAGCGGCCACTTCACTCCAGTCTGGGCAACAGAGTGAGACTCCAACTCAAAAAAAAAAAAAAAAGAAGTAATAAAAATATTGAAATCTGGCCTGGTGTGGTGGCTTATACTTGTATTCCAAGCACTTTGATAGGTGGAGGCAGGAGGACTACCTGAGCCCAGGGGTTCGAGACCAGCCTGGGCAACTTGGTGAGACCTCATCTATAAAATAAATCAAAAAATTAGCCAGGCATATTGGTGCACACCTGTAGTTCCAGCTACTTGGAAGGCTGAGGTAGAAGGATCACCTGAGGCCCGCAGGTAGAGGTTGCAGTAGCTGTGGGTGCGCCACTGCACTCCAGCATGGGTGACAGGGTGAGATTCCAATGCAAAAGATTTATCTTTTTAGAAACTTCTGCATATCAACTGGCATCCCACAATGAGACTAAATTGAGAGCAATTTTTTGAGTTGATGTCTCACTCTGTTGCCAGGCTGGAGTGCAGTGGCATGATCATGGCTCACAGAAGCTTCAAACTCCTGGGTTCAGGTGATCTTCCTGCCTCAGTCTCCCAAGTAGTTGGGATTATACCCAGCTAAGTTTTTTTATTTTTTGTAGAGACGAGGTCTCACTCTGTCACCCAAGCTATTTTCAAACTCCTAGGGGAGACCTCTTTTTTTCTGAGTCAGTTTCACTCTGTCACCCAGGCTGGAGCACAGTGGCATGCTCACAGCCACTGTAGCCTCGATCTGCTGTGTTCAGGCAATCCTTCCACCTTAGCCTTCCAAGTAGCTGGAACTACAGGTATGTGCCACCATGCCCAGTGAGTTTTTTGATTTATTGTAGAGATGTGGTCTCACCAAGTTGCCCAGGCTGGTCTCAAACCCATGGGCTCAGGCAATCCTCTTACCTCAGCCTCCCAAAGTACTGGGATTATAGGCGTGAGCCACCACACTAGGCTGAGCCCTCATTTTAAAATGCACTTCTTTTTTTTTTTTTTTTTGAGTTGGAGTCTCACTCCGTGGCCCAGCCTGGAGTGCAGTGGCACGCTCCCGGCCGCCGCAGCCTCGAACTGCTGGGCTCCGGCGATCCTACTGTCTCAGCCTTCCAAGTAGCTGGAACTATAGGCACGCGCTACCACACCCAGCTAATTTTTTGATTTATTGTAGAGATGAATTCTCACCAAGTTGCCTAGGCAGGTCTCGAACCCCCGGGCTCAGGCAATCCACTCACCTCAGCCTCCCAAAGCACGGGATTACAGACTGAGCCACTGAGCCCGGCTTAAAATGCACTTCTTAAAGTCTAGTGTTGTTCATTTAGAAAATTTCCCCATACTTTTAAATTACCTTTAGTAAGAATTCACTATTTCTGCAAGCGTTTGCTACTTCTGGGGCCCAATACTTATACATGTGTAGGTAGGTGTAGCCAAACGGTGAAGTACTTAGTTCTTCAGAAATTATCCCCTTTTTTATGCTGAATCTTGGGTTTGGCTCTCAGACTCCCTTCATCCACTTAGTCAATGATTTTTCCCTACCTACGTGTCCACCAAAAACAAAGGGGACAGAACACAAAAATCCCTGTGAATTTCCTTAAGCTGGAGTTTGTACTCTCTGTAGTGCTGTCAATTTACTGCCAGTTTCTGTCTGACCCAGTCAGACAACAGAGGCTTGTAACTGGATCCAAGCCAGTTAATTATCAGATCCAATCCAATCCTGGACCCAGTCCAATTTCTGTCATGACTTACAAACCAGTTCAGGTAAAAAATTTGCTCAAACTCAGATAGTCCAAAACACAAATCCACGCAGCTTTGGAATCCAAGAGAGATCTTACCCTTGATCCCCGGGTGCTATGAGATAGCAATGGACACAATGGACCCTGCAGTTACCTCACTCGGTCACTTGATGCTCCTAGGGGGTCGCTAGAATCTCTCCTTCAGGTTCCACTCTTGCCAACACCTGTTAAGAGGAAAACTTTAGATAAATTAAATTTAACAGAGCTTAATTGAGTAAAAACGATTTGTGACTTGGGCAGACCCCAAACCAGGATAGGTTCAGAGCGACTCCAGCACTGCTCAGGGGTCAGAGAGGAATTATGGACAGAAAAGGGAAAGTGACACACAGAAAGTGGAAGTGTGGTACAGAAATAGCTGGATTGGTTATCTTTGTGTTTGCCTTTTTGAATACAGTTTGAATAGTTGGCCACCTTTCATTCGCTGAGGCTCCATGATTGGTACAAGAGGAGGTTACAGTGTGTTTACACATTGAATGAGATTATAAGTTTACTAGGCTGAAATGTGAATATGTCAGAAGGAAGCTGTAGGATAAACCTGGGTTTAACATTAGGAAGCTGGTTGGGCACAGTGGCTCACGCCTATAATCCTAGCACTTTGGGAGGTCGTGGTGATAGGATTGCCTGAGCCCAGCAGGTCGAGGCTGCTGTGGCTGTGAGTGTGCCACTGCACTCCTGGATGACAGAGTGACTCAGACCAAAAAAAAAAAAAAAGAAAGCTGTGAGTAGTTTATTACAGATGAAACACAAGTAGGGAAACAGTAGGGGAGAAGAGGAAAGGCATGTGGGATCAGATAATAAAGAACCTTGGGCAACCCCCTCTAGTCCCCTCTGACTCTGGGAGCTTTTCTGTCCTCTCAACAAATTCTGCTTTCTCAAAAAATAAAATAAACTTATGTTACATTCAGATGTCCATTATTTATTCCTGCCAACATCACATACCAATTTGTTTTAAAATTTTAATTTCTGTGTCTCCCTGGACTTCCTCATGAAGTGATTTTGCCCCTACTTTGCCCTTGATGGATTCTTTTTTTTTTTTGAGTTGGAGTCTCACTCTGTCACCCAGGCTGGAAAGCAGTAGCACGCTCCCGGCCACTGCAGCCTCGACCTGCTGGGCTCTGGTGATCTTTCCGCCTCAGCCTTTCAAGTAGCTGGAACTACAGGTGCACGCTACCACACCTGGCTAATTTTTGATTTATTGTAGAGATGAGGTCTCGCCAAGTTGCCCAGGCGGGTCTCGAACCCGTGGGCTCAGGCATTTCACTCACCTCAGCCTCCCAAAGGCACGGGATTACAGGCTGAGCCACCAAGCCCTGTTCCTTGATGGATTCTTATTCATTGACAACTTTTTTCTGGGTACAAGCATCTAGGCTAGTCTTAGAATGTAATCACAATTGTATTCCAAGGAGCTTACTGAACATGGAACAATTAATTGTCTTCCCAGCATCTCATCTTATAGGTTGGTCTTCCCTAGTGGGCTAGTTTGGGAAATGCCAGTCTAGACACATATTTCTCACACTTGGCAATAAGACTCCTCTGGACATTATAAAAGAATTTCCAGTGATTTCCAGAGAAAGAGATTTATTCCCAGGAACTACAAAAATAGACTAGGTTTTCATAGTGTGTTAACACTTTGGTTTCTGTCACCAGATTGATACAGATTTAGTTGAGGTAACAAATCACTGCTTCGGCAGTTATCAATTATCTCAATGAGGATTTGGAAGCAATGAAGTCACTCTCATCTCTTAACATAAGTACTTCAATTCAATGTATTTCATATATGAGAGGATGAGGTAAGAGGATTGCCTGAGCCCATGGGTTCAAGACCAGCCTGGGTAACTTGGTGAGACTTCATCTCAACAAAAATAAAAAATTAGTTGGGCGTGGTGGCGCGTGCTGCTAGTTCCAGCTACTTGGAAGGCTGAGGCGGAAGGATCACCTGAATCCAGCAGGTTGAGGCTGCAGTTGCCGTGAGCATGCCACTGCACTCCAGCCTGGGTGACAGAGTGAGACAACAAGTCAAAAGAAAAGAAAAAAAAAATCAATTCCTGTTATCAGAGAGAGAGAGAGAGAGATATGTCTCCATCACTATGAAGCAAAGGTTGGGGGTGGGAAGCAGAGAGAGAGACAGAGAGACAGAGACAGGGACAGACAGAGAGAGAGAGAGATGCTATGCTATTGACCTTAAAGACAGAAGAGGCTAAAGGCCAAGGAATGCGGGTGGCATCTGGAGAAAAAAAAAGATTAAGGAAATAAACTCTCTTCTTGACCCTCCAGAAGGAATACAACTCATACTTCTTGTTGTTCTGAACCACTATTCGTGTTAATTTGTTGCAGTAGCAATAGGAGACTAAGGTATACCTTCAGATGCATCTTCTGGTATGGCCTCTCCTGTTCCCCCTGCTCTCCACATTAGCCTCTCCTTTTGGATATGCCTCTTTTCTGAAACAATTCTCAAATTGTTTCCTTAAAAAACAAATCTTATTGTGTCACAGGGACTAAAGTGTGTGACTACTTACTGACTCTAGTTAGACTCCTTTCCAGGAATATCATTAGAATTAGGAGTCAGGGTTGTTTATAAACCCCATCAAGGACAGTTGGTGTGAAGCATCAACAGGGATGTGATTATAGCTAAGAAAGCTTAAAATAAATTGTACTGTAGTCTGAAGAAAGAAAACATTGACCAAATGGGCTGAGGTAGGTCAGAGATTTTTCTGGGTTTATCCAGCATTGGATGAAAGCAAATTCAATAACTTTGCTCCCAGTAAGGCACCCTATGGTTTGGAGATGAAGATACCTCACTAGGCGCTTGGATTTTAGGAAAGGCTCCTCCTAAATAGTGGATATGGGAATTCAATCAGTACATTTAGTCCTGACTTACGTGCTAGTCACATGAGAGTTCGTTCTCAGGAGTCAGTCAACTTGCTTACCTTTGAATGCTTGATAAAATTGAGGTCCAGATCCTCCTGATGATCAACAGAAACTGGATTAGTGCTATCACCACACCCTGTTTCAAGATCTCCACAAAAGAGGAATGAGTCTCACAGTAAAAGAAAGGAGGAAAGTTCTAAGAAGGAAGGAGAGGTCAACATTGGCAAAGGGCACAACAAGATGGGGATTAAATTTTTCCATTAGGTTTGGCAATTAGGCAGTGACTGATGTTGCTCAGTGGAGTGAAAGGTGGACAAGGGAATGAGAAGTTAGGAAACATTCACCTTAAGGCTCAACAACTCCTATGAAAAGAGCCTGGAAGGGTTAAGGGTGGGTCCATGCCCTACAGGCTCACTTTTAAATCATATTCCCTTAGGTTTTGCATTTGGATCATAAAGACTGCTCCAAATCCTCCAAATGTTGATTTGGCAAATTTAAGTCTTAACATCTCTCTGTCCTCAGTCCACCTGCAGGTACAGGAACTAATGAGGTGTGGAATAACTAAAGGTCAAAAAACAAGAGGAAGAAACAAGGGGCCAAAAAGCCCAAACTCAAAACAAATCAGGTTCTGAGTCAGATAAGTTGTAACAAGTTGTGCTTCAAATTTAATATCCTTTTTTTGATGATTTTTTTTTTTTTGAGTTGGAGTTTCACTGTCACCCAGGCTGGAATGCAGTGGCACGCTCTCGGCCACCTCAGTCTTGATCTGCTGGGCTCAGGCGATCCTTCCTCTTCAGTCTTCCAAGTAGCAGGAACTACAGGCACGCACCACCACTTCCGGCTAATTATTTGTTGTTGTTATTTTTTTTGAGTCTGAGTCTCACTCTGTGGCCCAGGCTGGAGTGCAATCACCGCAGCCTTGACCTGCTGCGCTCAGGCTATCCTTCCGCCTCAGCCATTCAAGTAGCTGGAACTACAGGCATGCGCCATCATGTCTGGCTATTTTTTCTTGATTTTATTGTAGAGATGAGGTCTCACCAAGTTGCCCAGGCTGGTCTCGAACCAAATGGCTCAGACAATCCTCTTACCTCAGCCTTCCAAAGTGCTAGGATTCTAGATGTGAACCACTGCTCTCAGCTGGTGATTTTTTTTAAAGAAGCAAGTGTCTGGAGAATTAAAAGTGGAGCATTTTATAAAATTGGAATACTTTCTTGTGTCTCATCCATCTCCCTTCAAATTAATAGCTGGAGTTGAGTTGTAGGCATGTGTTAGCACAAGCCTGGACCAAAGACTAAATTCTGTCCAGTGGCTTGAGTGCATGACAGACAGCACACACACACACACACACACACACACACACACATAGCAGAATAGTGGAAACAACATACACATCTGCATTTCCAGATGAAAGCACAGGTTTCCTTCCTTGATTATCTGCTATTTTTAAAGGTGGGGGGAGGGAGAAGCGTTCTTCTTAATCTGAGCCCAGCTCATTCTAAACTTTTGTTACTCACGTCCGTCTGATTCATTCGCTGTTTTTTTCTTTCTTTCTTTCTTTCTGTTTTTCGTCTCCTGCCTCTGTCAGTGACTGCCGCTAAGAGGGACGCTGAATCACAGCCACTCCAGATGAAAAGCAATTCAGACCTAGTCCTGGGGGATGGAAGGGCTCTGTTTAATTTTCTTCCGGCTGCGGAAAAAGCCTCCTACTTTCCGGGGTGACCGGAGAGGGCAGGTTTACAAGTCCCGGCCCCGGGCTATGGAAGATTTCGCCCGCGGGAGCGGCGGCGAGGCGCTGGCCGCCCCACCGCGCCCGGCTTTCGCGTCCGCAGGCCTCGGGCGGCGCGGCGCCCCGGGGCCGGGCGGGCCCGAGGGTCGCGCCGCGCCCCCCGCCGCGGCGAGAGCTCCCACAATGCAGTGCCGGCGTCCCAGTTCCGTTACCCCGTCTCTCCCGGCGCCGGCGAGCGGGCGGCGCGGGCGGCGCGGGCGGGGGAGCGGGGCGCGGCGCCTGTAACCCGAGCGCCCGGCCGAGGGGGGCGCCCCCGCGCCGCTCCTCTCGCGCGCTCCGCCGCGGCCCGGCGAAGGGGCGGAGCCGCCGGCCGCCCGGCCCGGCCCGGCCCCCAGCCCGGCCCCCAGCCCAGAGGCTCCGGCCGCGGGAGCGAGGCGGCCGCCGACTCCGCCGCCGCGCTCGTCCAGCGCCGCGCGCCGCGCCCCGCGCCTCGCCGAGCCTCGCCGCCCGCCCGCCGGCCCGCGGCGGCGCTGGGGCGGCTCCCGCGGCCGCTCTGCCGCTGCCCGAGCGCTCGCGCCCCGCGGCTCCCCCGCCGCGGGCGGCCGCGCTCCCCTAGCGCCGGCCGGGGCGGTGCGCGCCGGGGCGCCCGGGCCTCCAGCCGGTGCGGGGCGCGCGCCGGGAGCGCCGGCGAGGGCGGCGCGGGGACGGGCGCGGGGCGGACGCCGGCTCCCGGCGCCGCCGCGTCCCCAGCGCCCCCGGGCCCGGGCCCCGCCGGGCGGCCTGCGGGGGCGGCGCAGTTGCGAAACTGAGTAAGTATTAACTTTACTTGGCGGCGGCGATTTCTGGGCTGCGCCCGGGTCCCCTCCCGCCCCTCCCGGAGCCTCGGGGCTCCCCTTCCCCGCCCCCTCTCCCTTTCCCCCTCTCCCCTCTCTCCTCTCCGCGCACCTTGGGCTCCGGCGTCCGTCCTGCCCCCGCCCTGCTCCCGCCGCGGGCTCCCGCTTCCTCCGCGGTCACCTTTTCCCTGGCGTGTCACCGCTTTGCGCCTTCTCCCCGCGGCACACACGCGCCGCGGACCGAAAAGTACGAGCCTGTTCGTGGTTGTGCTGCTTCCTCCCAGTGTCCTTGGCAAGGGAGTTTAGAGGCCACTTTTGTTGGGAAGGGAATGTATGTCTCTGGGCTTCTTTAATGTAGTTTTCTCCAGATGGGAATCGGATGCTCCCTCGCCGGGTGGCGGTTTGGTGAACGCTTATTTTTTCCTGTCTGAAAAAAAATGATTGGCTTGGAGGTTTTTAAATTGTATTTGAACTGTTACCCATCCTGCGTTCCTAGTCCCCCTTGCCGCCAATGTCTCTGGGAAGGGGAGTGCAGAAGTGGGGACCTTCAAAGTGATTCTGTTTTGCAAACTAGAAACTTTGAGAGGGTGAATCGCAGAAAACCTGATAAGGCTCAACTTTAAGGGACACCGGGCTGTGAATGTGAGTCCTTCCAAGCCCAGTACCTGGGTTCTTCAGCGAGTGTTGCGTTGTTATTTTAGCATCACAGAGCCGCCTGGTGTTGCTAAACCACTACTTTCCCAGCATCAAATGACATCTTGAGCAGTGCAGTCGTAGAATATAACTGCAGGTCAATATTTCCCCTGATGTTTAGGGATTTATAAGGGAAATTAATGCGAGGCACGTTTCATAGCCGACTTAAACCTGTCAGGTTAGCCCTGTCAGTACATCAAAACATTTCATTGAAAAAAAAAAATTATTCCAGCCTTGTGACAGCAGGGACGAACATTTATGGATTTTCCAGTAGATTGTGGCTCAGCAATTCATTAGATATGTTTTAAAATATATGGAGGTCTCTGCTTTTTTTGTCCGTTGGAATAGCCACTCATTTTGGTGCCAGGCCCTAGGTAGTTTTTCTTTTCTTTTTCTTAAGTCTTTCATCTTGGGGTTGCCAGGAGTTGCGATATGTTATGAAGGAACAGAAAATGAGCTTTCTTAATGGGTTTTCAACATCCTGTGCTTTGCCTGGGTGAGGCAGTAGTGAATGCCAGCCAACCCTCTGCAGGGAGAGGTGAAACAAGGGGTGGAGGCAAGAATCAGGACACAGGACATAGCACTATCATTTCAGGAAGTGGTTTGTGTTTTATCTTTTAGCAAGCATATTAATGGTACTTATATTTTATCTCCATGGGGAACTCTCCACAAACTGTCAAAATTACACAAGCTCCTATTTAGGTGGTACTTTCTATAAGAGACACAACTGGCAGTAATGCTTCGAATCCTTTCTAGGCTCACTGATCAAGCCTCATTTCTGGGCTTCTGTATTTTGGGGTACAGTAGAGAGCCCTGAGAGGGAGCAACTCATGGGACTGTGCAGATAGGAATGGCATTTCAGTTTGTAGATGTGTCATTGTGCTGCAAGGAAAAGCAGTTTTGGCATTCGGTGGAGATATTTGCTAATTATGGACTTAAAATTCTACATGGTTGCAGTATTGTTTCTTTTTGCCTTCTTGTGTATTTATTTTTTTGAAGGCTGCAACTTTTTAATCTGAATTTTCAGTGCTTGGCTTTTGTAGCCTTCTGTACTTGGTGATTTGCATTAGTTTTTGACTTGAATGCCTTGCATTTTGAGAAATCCTTAGTTCTTCAGGGGTTCTTACTCATTAATTAATCTATCTTGTGGTGTGAAATAGTGACTTGAGTGTAAAGATGTTTGCTGCAGGATATTTTTGTCCTTTTCATTATAGTTAATTCCTGACATAATGGCTTTATTCATTTATTTTTTTATTTTTTTGAGTTGGGGGCTCACTCTCACTCTGTCGCCCAGACTGGAGTGCAGTGGCTGCTCCTGGCCACCGCAGCCTCAACCCGCTGGGCTCCAGCGATCCTTCCGCCTCAGCCTTCCAAGTAGCTGGAACTACAGGCGCGCACTACCATGCCCGGCTAATTTTTTTGATTTATTGTAGAGATGAGTTCTCCCCAAGTTGCCAGGTGGGTTCAGGCAGTCCACTCACCTCGGCCTCCCAAAGTGCTGGGATTACAGGCTGAGCCACTGAGCCCGGCTATTCATTTATTATAAAGCATCTTAGGTGTCCTGCTAGTGTTTAAAACATTGCAAAATTTTTTGCAGATAAAAATAAAGTGGGGATGGGAGTTGGGTAGAAAAACATTATGCATCTGCCAGACTCGATGGCCCATGCCTGAAGACCCAGCTACTTGGGAGACTGAGACAGGAGGATCACTTGAGCCCAGGTGAAATCTAAAGATTTGGATTCAAAAAATAATGTAACACCTATTTACTCTTCTTTGCTGCTGGCTTGCTTCAACCCTAAATAGACTTCAAAATTCAAAGTGTAGAGATAGTTTCCAAGTACTCTGTATAGTAGAAAGAATGTTTACTCCATAGCCTGCCAGATGTAGGTTACACAGGTGACTTTGTTACTTCCAAGGTGAGTGAACTTGGCCACTACTTCAACTTCTGTGATCTGTAGTTTGCTTTCTGGAAAATGGGGCTACTACTACTAAAAGGGTTGCTATGGTGAGTAGAACATCTAATATAGTGCCTGGCGTGTCTTAGGCTGTCAGTGAATGGGAATATCTTGAGCTTCTCCTGAACTGAGCTCTTGATCAGCCATACTTTCAGAATGTTCCTCTTCTATTTTTCATATCATCCATGCAAGGAGTAGCTCAGTCCACGCTTTCTTTTCTGTCAGCCCGCCAAACCAGTCTACTACAAAGTCCTGCTGTCCATTCTTCTTGGAAAATCCCCTTCAGACGCTGGTTTTGAGTCTCTACTCTGCTGCCATCTAATGCGAGCCTTCAATGTATTCCCTTTCCCTGGTGCTTCTTGTACACACTCTGCCCCTTCCAACCTGTTTTCCCACCAGCAGCCTAAAAAAGAAAGTGACTTGCTTTTTTAAAGTCTTCAAGACTTGCAGGAAGCCCATTTATTCCTGGGATAAGATACAAAATCCTCAACATGCCTTCAGGGTCCTTGGAGATTTGGCCCCACCCACATCTTTTGCCAGCATCTTGTCCTGTTCTCCAGACTTGACTCAGGGCTGTTGCTCGTGCTATAGGTCTCTATTTTAGAACCATCTCCTTGAGGAGCAGCTCATCCTTGGGTGCTTCCTCAGATATCCTTTCTGATAAAGGTTTTCTCTGACAAGACCATCTTTATCATTATGTAAATTAGAGTATTTTTTTCTACTCATAGCATAATCATTTTCTTTAATATTTACCACAGTTTATAATTATGTTATTTAATTATTTAAAGTCTTTCTCTTGTCCTTGAGGTTAATAATGCCTGATTTATTCACTAGTGTTTGATATGTGTATAGTAGGTGCTCAATAAATATTTGTTAATATAATGAATAAGATAGTAATATCAATTTTGTATTTGTATCTTTTTTTTTTTTTTTTTTGAGACAAGGTCAGGGTCTTGCTCTTGGTCCAGACTGACCTCAAACTTTTGGGCTCAAGAAAGCCTCCTGTCTCAGCCTCTCAAGTAGCTGGGACTTCAGGCATGTACCATGCCCAACTGGCATTTTTATTTTGATTGCCTGCTTTATCACTGCTAAATTTGCATTTATTTATTTATTTAGAGTAGGAGTCTCCCTCTGTCACCCAGGCTGGAAGACAGTGGCATGTTCACGGTCACTGCAGCCTGATCCATCCTTCCTCAGCCTTCCAAGTAGCTGGAACCTTAGGCCTGTGCCACCATTCCTGGCTAATTTTTTGATTTATCGTAGAGATGAGATCTACCCAAAGTTGCCCAGGCTGGTCTCGAACCCCTGGACTCAGGCAGTCCTCTCACCTCTGTCTTTCAAAGTGTTGGGATTACAGGCGTGAGCCACCGTGCCTGGCTACATTTGCTTTTAATGACAGAAAAGCCAGACCAGCACTCTCCTATGTTCCTTCTTTGCTGGTTATATTGTATAATATGAAACAACTTTTGCAGATATGAGGTAAAATTAATGCACTTAGGCTCAGTGGAAGATTCATAGTTGGTAGTAAATTGGGACACCTTTTAATTAGTGTTACCCTTGTGACTTTCTGTTTTAGATAATCCTTTTTCTAAGTACGTCATTAAAATAATTATGCTTCATTTTCATCAGCACAGGATTACTGACAGGAAAAAAATCTTACTGTGCCACATTATTTTACAGTGTCACATGATTACACGTTAGTCAGCTGCTGCCAGCTGTTCAGTGCCAGACTGCAAGGAAGGTTGGGAAACACTAGTAGAAAAATGGGAGTTAGGATATTTAGTGCTGTCCAGCTGTTGATGTGACTTTGCATGATAAGGAGACCTCCCTTGACCATCCAGCTAAGGGAGTGGAGAAGTTGTTTAAAATCGGGAGCCACCTAGTGGACTGGAAGTTCCTTTTTCTCTCTCTCCCTAAAGCATTTCTTGTTTTAGCCAAAAAAGTCTCGTGGCCTTCCAAGGGCAAGGAAGGCTTCAAGATTTGTTTGGGTATTTTTGTCATGTAGTTGCTCTTTAAGAAAATTAGTTTGGTGTCCTAAACTCTGAAGTACTTATGTCTTTATTATTGATGTTTGTAGTCTCTGCTTCTTTATAACTGCATTTTTCTCTTGATTGGATTTTTTAGGACTTTAGCTTTCCTTAAGAATTATTCCCTCACACCCATTGACTGTAATTCCAGTTCTTTTCTAGTTTTGCATTGCGTTGGTCACTGAGTATTCAGGGAACTTTAGAGTTTGTTCTAGTCCCTTCAGAACTTACTCCTCTGCACTCCGCCTCCACGTTTCCCAAACTGTGACATCTCTGAGTGGTCTGGAACCTGAGCTTTCCCCAGCCCGGGTACTTTTAGGTTGAGAGAGCCGGAGGTTGAAAGTAGCATGTTTGAACTCCTATTGTATGCCAAGCTCTGCACTATTTGCCATCACAAAAGAGGAGTGAGTAGTTTACCTGATCAAAATTAGGAAAAGGAAGCTTCAGCTTTCCATACATTCACCTCACTCAAGGAAATTGTTCCTCTTGTTCTCTCATTTTCCCATCCCTGATTGTTCTAGTTAGGAAAGCATGAGAAGATAGAGATGCCCCCTTTATCCAGATCCTTACCTTGGTGCTTATTTAGACCGGATTTTACCTTTATAAAAATGTTGAGACTGAGACCTGAGAGGGGCACACCATGTGATATGCTTTGTGCAGGGTCTCTGTGCCCCCTGGACATCTGCATCATGAGTAGCCACCACTTGGAGGAGTGGAAAGTTATGGTTGGGAGCACTTGCTATTTTTTTTTTTTTTTTCCATCATGTATATGTCCACTGGCTACTTGTGTGACCTTGAACAAGTTGCTTGGAGCTTTTTAGCACCGATAATATTTATTACCCGTTTATTTCAGAGCCTTGCTGTGGGATTTATAAGACTTGTTCTTAGCAGTTTTTTTTTTTTTTAATGACATTCAAATATATCACAGAGCTCATTATGGTTAACTCTAGGGCTGTCCAAGTTTTATGCATTTAGGACAATATTTTTTATTCTTTAACATACACTTTACTCTTTGTTTTGAAAAGAAATCAGATGTAAATGTAGCTGTAGCAAGGGGAGAATTGTGATAATTTTTCACCAGGTTTTATTCTTGCAGGTGATATATTTTGTGAGTGCTAAATCATGTTTATCCTTAATTGTAGTAATTTTATAACTGGAAAATCACTTAAGATTTTCTTCCAAATATGAGTTAATATGTTGAAAAAATTAGGGTTCTCTTAGTGGATAGACATTGGGCAGAAAGTAAGATTTTACTATTATTTTTGCTTAAAAACTTTGAATAGATTTGTGATCTATGAAGCCATACTTTAGAAATACCATTGAGAAATGAGTTGGAGATATTTTGCAATGTTCAAGGTAAAATTTGACTGTTTCTACAGGAAGTTTTAATACCTAATATATTAAATGTCAGAAAATCCTTTTTTTTTTTTGAGTTGGAGTCTCACTCTGTCGCCCAGACTGAAGTGCAGTGGCCACTCCCGGCCACCGCAGCCTAGCCCTGCTGGGCTCCCGCAATCCTTCCGCCTCAACCTTCCAAGTAGCTGGAACTACAGGCATGCGCTACCACGCCCGGCTCATTTTGATTTATTGTAGAGATGAGGTCTCACCAAGTTGCCCAGGCGGGTCTCGAACCCACGGGCTCAGGCAATCCACTCACCTCAGCCTCCCAAAGGCGCGGGATTACAGGCTGAGCCACTGAGCCTGGCTAGAAAATCTTATAATAATTTATTTGTGCTGTATTTTCTTATTTTTTAGTGTATAATGCATAATGACTTCCTTCCCATATATATAAATGTATATATAAAAACAGATTTATTAAGATATAATTGACATGAAATAAACTGCACATACTAAACTGTACAATTTTATAAGATTTGACTGATATATACATGTGTGAAATCATTACCAAATCAAGAGAATGAACATGTTCATCATCCCACCCTGCAAATATTCTTATGCTCTTTTGTGTTTCTGCTTCTTCCGTTCTCCTCTTCTCTAAAACTACTGCTGTGCTTTCTATCACTATAGAATAGTTCAAATTTTCCAGAATTTTAGTTTAATGAAATCATTCAATGTGTACCCTTTTGATGTTGAGGCTTCTTTCACTCATGGAGATACACTCATGCAGATGTATGTAATAGTAATTTATTCTTTTTCATTGCTGAGTAGTATTCTGTTGTATGACTTTATAGCAACTCATTCACCTGTTGGTGGACATTTGGGTTTTCTGTAATTTTTGGTTATTATAAATAAAGCTGTTATGAATCCTTGCATACAAGTATTGTATGGACACATGCTTTCGTTTATCTTGGGTAAGTACCTGGGAGCGGAATGGCTGGGTCATTTGTTAGGTATACGCTTAGCTTTTTAAGAGACTGCCAAACTGTTTCCAAAGCGATTGAACCATTTTACATTCTTACCAGCAGTGTTATAAGCATCCTAGTTCCTTTACATCCTTGCCAGTGCTTGGTATAGTCATTCTTTTAAGTTTTAGTTACTTGTATTTCATGGTGGAGACTTGCATTTCACTAATGACCAATGATGTTGAGCATCTTTTTATGTGTTTTTTGCTATTCTTATATCTTCTTTGCTTAAGTGTCTGTTCAAGTCTTTTGCCTTTGTTTTTATTAGGTTGATTGTTTTCTTATTGTTGACTTTGAGTGTCCTTAAATATTTTAGATACAAGTTTTTTTGTCAATACATGGCTTACATTGTTTCCTCCAGCTTGTGGCTTGTCTTTTCATTCTCTTAATATTGACTTAAAAAATAGTTTTATTTTACTTTAGATTCAAGGGGTACATGTAAACGTTGGTTATATAGGTGTATTGTATGACGGCGAGGTTTGGGTTTCTGGTGAGCCTTCCTTCCCCTTCCCCAGTGGTGAGCATGGTACCTGATGGGTGGTTTTGCAGCCCTTCTTCCCCCTCTGCTCCCTCTTTAATAGTCCCCGGTATCTGTTGTTACCATCCTTATGCCTGTGTATGCCCAGTGTTTATTTCCTACTTTTGAGTGACAACATGTAGTATTCAGTTTTCTATTTCTGTGATAGTTCGTTTAGAATGATGGCCTCCAGCTGCTGCAAATGACATGATTTTGTTCTTTTTTTTATAGCTGTGTAGTATTTCATGGTGTATACATGCCACATTTTCTTTATTTAATCTTCTGTTAATGGGCACCTGGGTTGGTTTCATGTTTTTGCTATTGTGAGTAATGCTGCAGTCAACATATGAGTGCAGGTGTCTTTTTTGTAGAGCGATTTATGTTCTTTTGGGTATATTCCCAGTAGCGGGTTTGCTGGATTGAATGGTTGATCAACTTTTAGTTCTTGGAGAAATCTCCAAAGTTGGGGTTGAACTAGTGGGGTCCAACAAGTGTACGAGTGTTTCCTTTTCTCCTTAGTCTCACCAACACCTGTTGTTTTTGGACTTTTTAAAAATAGCCATCCTGAATGGTATGAAGTAGTATATCACTGTAGTTTCTATTTGCATTTTGCTGATGATTAGTGATGTTTGGCATTGTTCCCTATATTTGTTGGCCACAAGTATGTCTTACTTTGAGAAGTATCTGACTGGGTATGATGGTTCACACCTGTAATCCTAGCACAGTACAGGGGTTCAACAGCTTGGGCAACTTGGTGAGACCTCATCTCTACAACCAACCAATCAATCAATCTCTACAATAAATAAGTAAGCAAATAAATAAATAACTTGCTGGGCCGGGCATGATGATTCACACCTGTAATCCCAGCACAGTCCAGGGGTTCCAGACCAGCTTGGGCAACTTGGTGAGACCTCATCTCTACAATAAATGAATAAATAAATAACTAGCTGGGCATGGAGGTGTGTGCCTGCAGTTCTAGCTAATTGGAAGAGGCGGAAGGATCACCCAAGGCCGGTAGGTGAAGGCTGTGGTGGCATGAGTGTGCTTCTGCATTCTAGCCTGGGAGACAGAGTAAGATTCCTACTCAAAAAAAACCCATAAAATAAAAAGAGAATTGTCTGTTCATGTCTTTTGTCTATTTTTTTTTAATTTTTATTTTTTTGATTTGGAGTCTCACTCTGTCGCCCAGGTTGGAGTGCAGTGGCATGCTCATGGCCACCACAACCTTGACCTGCTGGGCTCAGGCGATTCTTCCACTTCAGTCTTCCAAGTAGCTGGAACTATAGGCACATGCTACCATGATGGGCTATTTGTCTATTATTTTTTTGACTTGGAATCTCACTCTTGTCACCCAGGCTGGAGTGCAGTGGCATGCCCATGATCACTGCAGCCTCGACCTGCTGGGCTCAGTTAATTCTTCTGCCTCAGCCTTCCAAATAGCTGGAATTACAGACTCATGCCATCATACCCGGCTTATTTTTTGATTTATTACAGAGACGAGGTCTCACCAAGTTGCCCAGGCTGGTCTTGAATCCCTGGGCTCAGGCAGCTTCCCAAAGTACTGGGATGCCGGCTGAGCCACTGTGCCCGGCCTTGTCCACTTTTTAATGTGGGCTTGTTTTTTTTTCTTTTTCCTGTTCATTTATCTGAGTTTCATAGATCTGGATATTGGGCCTTTGTTGGATATGTGGTTTGTGAATATTTTCTCCCATTCTGTGGGTTGTGTTTCTCCCATTCTGTGGGTTGTGTCTTTGTTGGTGGTTTCTTTTGTTGTGCAGAGCACAACAAATTAATTTGATAAGGCCCCACTTGTCAGCTTTAGTTTTTGTTGCCTTTGCTTTTGCAGAACTTGGTCCTGAATTTGTTGCCTAGGCTGATGTCCAGGAGGATGTTTAAAAAAAAATCTTTTTTTTGAAGATTTTTATAATTTGAGGTCTTATGTTTAAGTCTTTGATCCATTTTGAGTTAAATTTTTTTATATGGTGGTAGATAGGGATCCAGTTTCATTCTTCTGCAGGTTAGCCAGTTTTCCCACCATCATTTGTTAAATAGGGTGTTCTTTCCCCAGTGTTTGTTTTTGTCAGTTTTGCCAACGAAGACTTGGTTGTAGGTCAGTGATTTTATCTCTAGATTCTCTATTCTATTCCATTTGTCTGTGTGGCTCTTTTTGTGTCAGTACCATGCTGTTTTGGTAACTGTAGCCTTGTAGTAAAGTTTGAAATCTGGTAGTGTGATGCCTTTGGCTTAGTTCTGTTTGCTTAGGGTTGCCTTGGCTATTTGGGCTCTTTTTTGCTTCCATATGAATTTAGGTTTTTAAATTTTTAAAATTATTTGTTTATTTATTTATTTTTGAGTTGGAGTCTCCCTCTGTTTCCCAGGCTGGAGTGCAGTGGCATGTTCATGGTCACCGCAGCCTCGGCCTGCTGGGCTCAGGTGCTTCTTCCGCTTCAGCCTTCCAAGTGGATAGAACTACAGGTATGTGCCACCATGCCTGGCTAATTTTTTTGATTTATTGTAGAGATGAGGTCTCGAACCCATGGATTCAAGTATCCTCTCACCTCAGCCTCCAAAAGTGCTGGGATTACAGTTATGACCCACCACGCCCAGCTTTATTTTTTTTATTTTGAGTCGGAGTCTCACTCTGTCACCCAGGCTGGAGTGCAGTGGCATGATCACAGCTACAGCAACCTTGGTCTGCTGGGCTTAAGCGATCCTTCCTCCTCAGCCTTCCAAGTAACTGGACTACAGGCATGTGCCATACACCTGGCTAAATTTGATTTATTGTCTTGCCACGTGCCCTTGTCTGCTCTCAAACTCCTCGGTTTTTGCCTTGCCCTACCAAAGTGCTGGGATTACAGGCATGAGCCACAGCGCCTGGCTAGGAGTTGTCTTTTATAGATCTGTGAAAAATGTTGTTGGTAGTTTGATAGGCATTGCATTGCATCTGTAGATTGCTTTGGGTAGTATGGACATCTTAATAATATTAATTCTTCCAGTCTATGAGCATGGGATGTTCTTCCATTTATTTGTGTTGTCTTTGATTTCTTTCAGCAACATTTTGGAGTTCGTGTTATAGAAATCTTTCACCTCTTTGATTAGATGTATTTAGAGTTATTTTATTTTGTGTGTGTGTGTGGCTGTTGTGAATAGGATTGTGTTTTTGATTTGGTTCTCACCCTCTTTGTTGTTGGTGTATAGAAAAGTAACTAATTTTTTGTTTTTGTTTTTGAGTTGGGGTCTCACTCTGTCACCTAGGCTGGAGTGCAGTGGCATGATCATGGTTCACCACAACATCGAACTCCTGGCCTCTAAGAATCCTCCTGACTCAGTCTCCCAGGTAACTGGGACTGTAGATGCACACTACCATACCTGGTTAATTTTTTGATTTTTTTTTTTTTTTGTAGAGACGTAGTCTCTCTATGTTGCCTAGGCTATTCTTGAACTCCTGAGGTCAAGCGATTCTCCTGCATCGACCTCCCAGAGTGCTGGGATGACAGACCTTAGCCATCGCGCCTGGCTGCAACTGATTTCTTTTCTTTTGAGTAGTAGTCTCCCTCTGGTGTCCAGGCTGGAGTGCAGTGGCACGCTGCGCACAGCCACTGCAGCCTCGATCTTCGGGCTCAGAGGATCCTTCTGTCTCAGCCTTCCAACTAACTGGGACTACTGGGTGCTACCACACCCGGCTTATTTTTTTATTTATTGTAGAGATGAGGTCTCGTCAAGTTGCCCAGGGTGGTCTTGAACCTGTGGGCTCAGGTAATCTTCTCACCTTGGCCTCCCAAGGTGCTGGGATTATAGGCGTGAGCCACCATGACCAGCTTGCAACTGATTTCTGAGCATTGATTTTGTATCTTGAGACATTATTGAAGTCATTTATCAGTTCTAGGAGATTTTTTGTGGAATCTTTTGGGTTTTGTAGGTATATAAACATATCATCTGTGAAGAGAGAGAATTTAACTTCCTCTTCCTATTTGGATACCTCTAATTTATTTCTCTAGTCTGATTGCTCTGACTAGAACTTTCAGTACTACGTTAAATGAAAGCGGCAGCAGTGACTTTTGAAGAGCAGAAGGTTTTAATGTTGATGATTTTCAATTTATTAATTTGTTCTTTTGTAGATTGTACTTTTGGTATGGTATTTAAGAAATCTTTGCCTACCCTGAAGTTATGAAGATTTTCTCCTGCTTTCTTCTAGAAGTTTTATAGGTTTAGGTTTTACATTTAGGTCTATAGGTCTAAGATCCATTTTATGTTACTTCTTTATAGTGTGAGTATGGATCGAAGTTCCTTTTCTGTTTATGGAAATGCAGTTGTTCCAACACTGTTTTGTTTTGTTTTTTTTTAAAGACTATCCTTTCTCCACTGAATTGCCTTTGTACCTTTTTTGAAAAACAATTGTGTGTCTTTTTTTGTTGTACCAATTGACATTCACAACTGGATAACAAACTAAATGAAAAGCAACTAAATCCAACAGTACTTGATAATGTGTTTTTGTCATGTTTACATTATTAAAAATTCATATTTTTCTTACTGTAGCCTTCATGAAAAACCTTTTTACTCAAACATTTCTTCTTTTCTCTTTTTTATAATTTTGCTCTCTGTTGAAATAATAGTCTTGGTGTTGGGGATATATACATATCTTGCCCCTTTTAACTGATCTCAAATACACTTTTTGTTATTTTTCCTGTTAATGACTGTTATTCCAGTTTTCTCTCATTGAAAGTCTCTCACCCCTTCTAGATCACCCCTTCATTTTTCATTTTCTTTTTTTTTTTTGAGTTGGAGTCTCACTGTCACCCAGACTGGAGTGCAGTGGCTGCTCCCGGCCACTGCAGCCTCCACCTGCTGGGCTCCGGCGATCTTTTCGTCTCAGCCTTCCAAGTAGCTGGAACTACAGGCGCGCGCTACCACGCCCGGCTAATTTTTTGAATTATTTTAGGATCGTTCTCACCAAGTTGCTCAGGCGGGTCTCGAACCTGCGAGCTCAGGCAGTCTACTCACCTCAGCCTCCCAAAGCGCGAGATTAGAGGCTGAGCCACCGAGCCTGGCTCATTTTAATTTTTCTAGTCTTGGTTATCCTTCTATTGTATTCTACTGAGATATGGCATTGTATTGGAAAGAATGCCCACTTGATTAAAAGCTTGGCTGTATGTGGGTAGCCTTGGAGAAGTTGTGAGACTTCCCAAGCCTCAAGTTTCTAATCTTTAAATGGGGCTACTGATTTTTCACTCAGGATTGTTTTGAAATAAAAGATGCTTCTCTGTGTCCATATATGGAAACGTGTGTGAAGTGACTCAGTGGAGAGTTAGTGCCTGTGCAGCTGCAGTGAGCTCTGTAGAATCATTCTGTTTGAACTGGTAGGCTGGACAACCCTCAGTACTCTTTGGGGAATGACAGATACTGACCCCTCTGCAGTTCCTCCAGGCCAGTGTCTCTGAGGAGCACTGGAGTTATGGAGAACTGCCCTAAACGGTGGGAGAAGAGTGTTTGCTCGTTACTGGAGAATCTCCTCATCCTCCACAACTGGAGCCTGCTGTCTCCAGGGCCTTTCTCTGGCAGCCATCCTTTCTGTGTACTGAATTTCAGTCTCACCTTCCCTTGGCTCCTCACTCTCTGCCTGGAAACAATGTATTCAAGTCTCTTGATACTGCTGCTCTTTCTAGCTGTCTCCTTTGTCAGCCAACTTCTTCCAGGGGTTGTCTGTGCTTATTGCTTCTATTACCTCACCTGCCAACTTACTCTCCAGCCAGGTACCATTTCTTGGAAGCATTTCATGCTACAGGCACCCGTACTGTCATTGCCAAAACCGATGGAAACATTTCAACCCTAACATTACTGCAGTTGTCTGCAGTATGTTTACACTGTTGGGCCGTCTCCCTCTGTTGAGTCTTCTCTTCCTTGGTTACTTGGCATCACTCTGTCTTTGTTCACTCTGTAATTTATTCATTCACTCAGAGCTGAACTGCACACCCTTCCATGAGTGAGGATATGGCAGAGAGTAAAGAACACAAAGCTGTAGCTTGTGGAGAGCACGCTCGGCTGGGAGAGTATGGGGTTAGACAATTAAGTTTGCGAACTTGCCTCTGCGCTTACGTTGGCAGCACTGTACAGACAACTCAGTAAGTTTCACAGCCTTAGTATGTTAGGGTTTCACAGCTGTGTTTGTGTTGATGTGTTGTGGTGTCTTGCTGAGTGGCGTTCACTTAATGTTGTTGCATGTTTTTATGTGCTGTCGGAAGAATGTCAGACCTGGAATTAGAGCAGTGAACAAACATTTAATTTCTTGTTAAACTTGGCAAGAGTGAAAAGTGAAATCAGGGACATGTTAGTCCAAGTTTCTGCGGATAATGCCATGAAGAAAACAGCAGTGTACACATGGATTAAACATTTTTCTGAGGGAAGAGAAAGTGTCACTGATGAAGAGAGGTGAGGATAGCCAGAACTGATGAAAACATTGCAAAAATTAGTCAAATTTTGTGCATCAAAATTGTCGACTGAATGTGAGAATCATAGCAGACCAAATAAACATGGATAGAGAAACAGTAAGGAAAATATTAACCAAAATTCTCGACATGAGAAAGGTGTGTGCAGAAATGGTCCCAAAGGAACTCTTGCATCACAATAATGCACCAGCTCACCCAGCGCTGTCTGTGAGGGGTTTTTAGCCAGTAAACACATAACTGGTATTGGAATACTCTCCCTATTCACCAAAAAGTCCTAATGACTTTTTATCTTTACCTGAGAATAAGGAAAATATTGAAAGGAAGACATTTTGATGTGTTTCAGGACATCAGGGGTATACAGCGAGAACTCTGATGGCCATTCCAGAAAAATAGTTCCAAAATTGCTTTGATGGGTGTACTAGGTGTTGGTTTAGGTGCATAGTTTCCCAAGGGGGAGTATTTCAGAGGTAACCATAGTGATATTCAGCTATGAGGTATGCAGCACTTTTTCTGGGATGAGTTTGTCAGACGCTTGTAGATAGTAAATGAACAAGTAATTTCGTGTCATTTATATGGTGATACATGCTTTGGACAAAAGATACAGTAAGATGAGGATGTTGTGTTGGAAGTGGAGGTGTTATTTGATGTTGGATGGGCAGGAAGCCCTCATTAATGGCAGCACATTTGAGAAGAGCCCTTATGGAAGTGAAGGAGCCATCTCTCTAACTGTCTGGAGGAAGGATGCTCCAGATAAAGAACACAGACAGAGGCCCTGGAGGAGCTGCCCACAGGTGTGCCCATGTCCTGGCAGCCAGACAGGTGACACTGGGGGCAACAAAGTGCAGAGGCTGGAGATGAGGCAGAGGACATAGTGGGGGTCCCTGTACTAGGGCATTATTTGGTGTGACAAGGATCTTGGTTTTTACTCTGTGTGAGAAGACGGTTGAGGGTCTTGAACAGGTAAATGAGCATACCAGAGTGCATTCTGAGGTAGAAAGCAGGAACGCAGACTCTGGAGCTGGCTGCCTGGGCGAAAACCCCAGCCCTCCACTTACTGGCTCTGTGACCAAGGATTCATTCCCTAACGTCTCTGTGCCTCATCAGTAAAATGGGAATAATGGTGATGCCTATCTTGTAGTTGTGTTGTGAAGATTAGATGAGTTAATATTTGTAAAGAACAGAGCATGACAGATATTGAGTATTATAAAAATGTTTGTTAAATAATATTTAACAGTTTTTTGTTTTGTTTTTTTTTTGAGTTGGAGTCTCACTCGGTCGCCCAGACTGGAGCGCAGTGACTGCTCCCGGCCACTGCAGCCTCGACCTGCTGGGCTCCGGCGATCCTTCCACCTCAGCCTTCCAAGTAGCTGGAACTACAGGCACGCGCTACCATGCCTGGCTAATTTTTTGATTTATTGTAGAGATGAGGTCTTGCCAAGTTGCCCAGGCGGGTCTCAAACCCGCAGGCTCAGGCAATCCACTCACCTCAGCCTCCCAAAGGCGCGGGATTACAGGCTGAGCCACCGAACCCGGCTTTTAGCAGTTTTAATGTTAATAAAATTAGTACTATATACCTCATTGCTGAATATCACTACAGTTACCTTTGAAGTACTCCCTCTTGAGAAGCTGTGCACCTAAACCAGTGCCTAGTTCACCCGTCAAAGCAATTTTGGAACTATTTGTCTAGAATGGCCATCAGAGTTGTCATTGTGTACCCTTGATGTCCTGAATGTCATTAAAAATGTCTTCCCTTCAATATTTCTTGCTGCAATATGGAAAGTAGCTTGCCAAGGGAAAGTAAGGCTAGAAACAGAAAGATCAGTTGGAGACAATTGCAGTAATCCACTTGAGGAATGACTTAGACAAGGTGCAAGTGGTGGAGATGGGGAGGCAAGAAGGGTCACATCCTGGGTTATTTTGGAGGAACTGGTTAGAGGATTGGATCTGCTTTTCTTTCTCTCTCTGGTCTTCCTAGGTTTTCTTTGTTGTCTCTTCTTCTCCCTCTTGACCAGGGATCTCCAGTGGGTGGTACCATTTTGAAATATGTGGGTGCGTTTTTTGATTGTCACAGAGACTGGGTTATGGGTATTTCTGGTATTTCATGGTCAGGGACTGAGACCAGTGCTCAGTGTTCTATATGGTGAAGACTTATCCCTCTCAGTGTGCCAGTGGCATCCTGGTTGAGAAATGCTGCTTTAGACCTTCCACTCCCCATCCCTATACTCTTGTCCCCAGGCCCCTAATTTCTTTCTTTTCTTCCTTCCTTCCTTCTTTTCTTTCTTTCTTTCTTTCTTTTTTGAGTTGAAGTCTCACTCT
This sequence comes from Cephalopachus bancanus, assembly GCA_027257055.1. Classification (NCBI taxonomy): domain Eukaryota; kingdom Metazoa; phylum Chordata; class Mammalia; order Primates; family Tarsiidae; genus Cephalopachus; species Cephalopachus bancanus. Next base: position 5,044,981 of record JAPVLO010000009.1, on the reverse strand, counting down.
TTGCCCAGGCTGGAGTGCAGTGTTAAGATCACAGCTCACAGCAGCCGCAGACTGGGGTTAGGTGATCCTTTTGCCTCAGCTTCCCAAATAACTGAGAGTACAGGCACATGCCACTACTCCCAGCTAAATTTTTAAATTTTTTTTTAGAGATGAGGTTTTTATGTTGCCCGGCTGATCTTGAACTCCTGGACTCAAGCAATCTTCCTGCCTCAGCCTCCCAAAGTGCTGGGATTACAGGCATGAGCCACCACGCCCAGCCTCCTAGGCCCAGGCCCAAGATTTCTTAACCTGCAGTCCCTGTATGGGCAGCTGGGGGCCTAGAGCTTTCTGATATTTTTTACTAAAAATGTCTGTTTTTGTGCTTTTTCTTTCTTTCTTTTTCTTTTTCTTTTGGCGAGAGACTGTAGAATTTTCATCAAGTTCTAAAAGGGGTCCATATCCTAAGAACATAAGAATTCCTGTTATGTGTGGTCATATCTTCTTTCATTGTTTTTACCCCAACCTGTATGGTAATGAACTTCCAAGTCTGTGTCCCTGCACTGTTCTGTGCCCTGGTTTCCAGCCTCTGCCTACTGAGCTGTGTGTCAGTTCCTCAGAATTAATACGACACCTAACTTCTTTATTTCCTGCCTGGGTGTGTGGCACCATCATCCATTTTACTCCTAATCTTGCCTTTCCTGTGCCACCTCCCCCTGACTAATTAATCTCGTGCTTCCAATTCCACCTCCTGGACAGCTGAGGAAATTTTCTCCATCGTCTGTCATTTACTACCCTAATTTATCATCTCTCATTTAGACTGTTGCCTCTTAACTGGTCTCCCTGCCCGAAACCCATCCCTCCACATGTCACCAAATGAGCTCTTGGATGCACAGCTCTCACAGTGTCACTGACCTGCTAAAAGCTTAACTCTGTCAGGCCCACAGGGCTGAGTTCAAACCCTGTTACAGCATGCAGGCCCTCTGACATCTGGCTCTGGTCTCCCACCCTGGGCTGACCAGGTAGCTGTCCTGCCTCCCTGCTAGTCTGCCCTGCCCCTTGACCATCCTCATGCGCCAGGCTCCAGTAGGACTAAATTAAGAAGCCATCTCATGTGATGCTAAAAATCTGGGCATGCTGTTTGATCACTCAGAAAAAATGGTTCAAGCCCTCCTTTACCTGCCAGAATAGCCCTAAAAGCAGCCTGGCCGTCCTTTCCTCCTAAAGGAGGGACTCACTTAGGAGTTGATCATGCCTTCTTTCTGTATCATATGCATGCGTAGTTCTCTCATTCCTTTGTGCTGTAGTTTTAGAAGCCCTCTACTTCAAACACAGGAGCTTCTGAGAGGCTCTTCTCAAGCTCATTTGTTCACAAGCTCAAAGTGACTAAGGGGTCTTTAAACTTTCAGTCCTTGATGCAGTTCAAGGAGTGTAAGGTGGTTCTTTGAAGCTTTGTGACCAGTTATGCCCTTGCTGCTAGATGTTCTATGGGGTATCTTTTCCTAAAGTAGAGCTGCTTTGTCTGCACTAACAATCTCCTGAGGTATGTGGTTTCTTCATGATTTCTTTGGGGCCCTGGAGAGCCCCTCAGTAGCTCTTGAAGTCCAAGTTCACCCTTCACCTCTTGAACTACAGGAGCCTTGGTGGACTCAACTCTGGCTTTACTCAGCCTTTCTGTTCTAGAAACAGTTCCTGGTTTCCTGAACTAACAGTGGACCAAGTTTCCACCTTTGGCACCGATCACCCAGTTGCATTTTCAAAATGGACAGACTTCTGATGATCTCCCTTCTGTGTTCTGGTGGATCATTATTGCTTGTATTTCATCGTTTGCTCTTCAGGGGCCTTCCTGATCTTTATTCCATGTGCAAAAGAAAAGAAAAATAATTTTCACCCTGTCAGCTGTTTTTATGAGTTTTTTGTTCTTCCAGCACCATTATAATCTTTTTTTTTTTTTTTTTTTTGAGTTGGAGTCTCACTCTGTTGCCCAGGCTGGAATGCAGTGGCATGCTCACGGCCACTGCACCCTCCACCTGCTAGGTTCAGGAGATCCTCCTGCCTCAGCCTTCCAAGTAGCTGGAACCACAGGCACAAACCTCTGTGCCTGGCTAATTTTTCTTGATTTATTGTAGAGACGAGGTCTTGCCAGGTTGCCCAGACTGGTCTCAAACCCATGGGCTCAAGCAATCCTATTACCTTGGTCTCCCAAAGTGCTGGGAACCTGGCCATTATTATCTTTAAAATTATTTTATTTTTTATATTCAAGGAGTACATGTGCAAGTTTGTTACATAGGTATATTGCATGATGGTGAGGCTTGGGCTTCTGTTGACCTCATCAACCAGGTGATGGGAATGGTTCTCAATGGGTAGCTTTTCAACCCTTTCAACCTACTCCCTTCTTTCCCTCTTTAGGAGTCCCTGAATATGTATTATTCCCCTCTTTATACCTGTGTGTATTCAATGTTTAGCGTCCACTTATACGTGAGAACATGTGGTGTTCAGTTTTCTACTTCTGTGATATTTGCTTAGAATGATGGTCTCCAACTACACCCATGTTGCTGCAGAGGACTTGATTTTGTTCTTTTTTGTGGCTGCATAATATTCCATGGTGTATGTGTACCACATTTTCTTTATTCAGTGTACCTTTGACGGGCACCTGGGTTGGTTCCATTTTTCTGCTGTTGTGGATAGTGTGCGATAAACATGTGCAGGTATCCTTTTAGTAGCGTGATTTATGCTTCTTTGGGTATACAAAGGGGTACCCAAAAAACCTAGAATTTATTTATTAAAAACCGTAAAAACATGTATTTATTTTTACATGTTTAAACTTCAGTCACCTTCAAAGTACTCTCTGTTTGATACAATACACCCATTGAGATGCTTTCCCACTGCTCAAAACAGTTTTTGAACTTGCCAATTTTGATGCCTTTAGTGCTTCTGCTATTTTTTTGTTTCATCTTTCCCTTTGAGGACTTCTCATCCAGGGAAGCAAACAAAAAGTCGTTCGGGGCAAGATGGGTAAATAGAAGGGCATGGAAAGGTAAATAGAAGGGTAAATAGAAGGATAAATAGAAGGGTAAATGGAAGGGTAAATAGAAGGGTAAATAAAAATGGCATGGAAGTCATACCATTTTTGTTGAAAAACTGCTGAACTCTCAGCACAGCGTGAGCAAGTTGTTCCTGTAAATCACCCATTATGAGATGGGCAGACACATGGAAAGAATTTTCAAAAAATATTCACCAAAGCCAGATGCAGCCTCTCACAATAATGTTAGCAGGTACACTGATGTTGATGGGTTTCTAGAACACTGACCTAGTGGGGTAAGTCTGTACTACAAGGGGCCAGCCCTCCAAAAAATAATTTCGGTTTTTTTGAGTCCCCTCTTGTATACCCAGTGGGGTATTGCTGGGTTGAATGGTAAGTATATTTTAAGTTCTTTGAGAAATCTCCAGACTGCTTTCCCCAGGGGTTGAACTACCTTACATTCCCACCAACAGTATATGAGTGTTCCCTTTTCTCCACAACCTTGCCAACATCTGTTGTTTTTTGACTTTTTAATAATAACCATTCTGACTGGTGTGAGATGGTATCTCATTGTTGTTTTGATTTTATTTCTCTACTGATTAGTGATGTTGAGCATTTTTGCATGTTTGTTGACTTCTTTGGTATGTCTTACTTTGAGAAGTGTCTGTTCATATCCTATGCCCACTTTTTTTGAAAATAAAGATTTATTAAAGGAAAGATATGCTGTAAAAGGCACAACAGGCAGACAACAGCAAGAGTGTCTGCTATCTACTGCCTTTGCCCACTTATTATGGGGTTATTTGTTTTTTTCGTCAATTCATTTGAGTTCTTCATAGATTTTTTTTTCAGTCATAATGTGTGTTTCTTTTCTACTAGCACTTTAAAAATGTACCGTATGCTTTTGCATTGTCAGATATGATGGGGTCAGTAATGAGTGTACAAAACATAAATACAGCAGACACAATATTCGCAGACCAACAAACATGAAGATGTCCACCCACGCCAGATTTTCAGAGTTTGGCTCTGGGACTGGTATTTGTCCCCACTTACAGTTGTGATTTGAAAGCTCAAGAGTGAGGAATCTAGATTTGTTTCGTGTTGCCCTCCATGCTAGACAGGGGGTCTCTTTGAAAGCAGGATCCATATTTAATTATCCACCAGCTGTAAGCTCTTTAAAGGCAGGTACTTGTCTGATTCCCAATGGATCCTTGGGGCTTGGCACAGCTGGCTGTGGAATGAGTGTATACCCTCCTACAGGACCATGCTAGACTGCCTGTAAACATTTAGCTGTGCAGACTAAATGAAGAGCTTGGAATTTATCTGGCTAAAACATTCATATTATGTGGATGACTGAGGTGTTACTGAAATCTAGATGGATGGGAATGGAGGTTTTACTTGGTTTCTGAAAACACTTCAACAAATAGTAAGCACCTGTGTTTGGGAGACTGACATAAGGTTCTGTGGGAGTATGAGGAAGAGCAAATATGATCTGTGATTTTGGGAAGCTTCTTATTGGGCAATGAAGATACAATGAGTACCTAGTCATATACGCTATAGTATATAATGATATAAGGCAGAGTGAGAAGAGGGAGTGGCTATAAAGGTATTTACTACAACAATATTTATTTATTTATTTATTTGTTTATTTGTTTATTTTTGAGTTGGAGTCTCATTCTGTTGCCCAGGCTGGAGGGCAGTGGCATGCTCCTGGCCACCTCAGCCTCAACCCTCTGGGCTCAGGCAATCCTTCTGCCTCATCCTTCCAATTAGCTGGAACTACAGGTGTGTGCCACCACACTTGGCTAATTTTTTGATTTATTGTAGAGATGCGGTCTTGCCAAGTTGTCCAGGTTGGTCTCGAACCTGTAGGCTCAGGCAGTCCTCTCACCTCGGCCTCCCAAAGTGCTGGGATTATAGGCATGAGCCACCATGCCTGGCCAACATTTATAATAATAAACATTGGAAATACCAAAATGGTTGATATCAGGGCACTGGTTAAGTAAATGATGGTACAGGCACCAGATGGACTCTTGTACAGCCATTAAAATCATTTATGAATAATTTACAGCAGTTTGGGTAAATGGTTGTGCTTTTTTGTTAGGTTAAATGTCAGAATTATAATGTTAAAATTATATCTATAATGTGTTAGCAATGTTTTTTATTTTTTAAAAAAGTAATACCAAAAGGGGAAAAGAAAGCACCAGAATGAAACACACCAACATACTAACTTTTTTTTTTTAGTCTAAGACTCACTCTGTCACCCAGGCTGGAGTACAGTGGCATGATCATGGCTACCACAGCCTTGACCTGCTAAACTCAGGTGATCCTTCCATCTCAGCCCTCCAAGTAGCTAGAACCACACATGCGTGCCACCATGCCTGGCTCATTTTTTGGATTTGTAATGGAGACAAGATCTTGCCATGCTGCCCAAGCTGGAATTGAACTTCTGGGCTCAGGCAATCCTCTCACATCAGCCTTCCAAAGAGCTGAGATTACAAGTGTGAGCCACTGCACCTGGCCTTAGCTTTGTTTTTGACTTCAAGTATGTTATGTGTATATACATATACATAAATGCATAGTTCATTGAATTTTCACACATTGAACATACATATCCATGCAAAAAGTGCCCGGATTGAGAAATAGAACATTATAGCATCCTTATGGGCCTTCTGTGCACCTAACTTCTAATGGTATCCCATAGTTTTCACTGTTTTTGTTCTTTATATGAGCATAATACAACACATACTCTTTTGTGTGTAGATTGTTCATTCTTTTTATTTATTTATTTATTTATTTGAGTTGGAGTCTCACTCTGTCACCCAGGCTGGAGTGCAGTGGCACACTCGCAGCCACCGCAGGCAGCTTCCACCTGCTGGGCTTAGGTGATCCTTCCACCTCAGACTTCCAAGTAACTGGAATTACAGGCGTGTGCTGCCATGCCTGGCTTATTTTTTTTATTTATTGTAGAGATGAGATTGCCCAGGCTGGTTTCGAACCCCCAGGCTCAGGCAATCCTTTTGCCTTAGCCTCCCAAAGTACTGGCATTATAGGGCCACTGTGCCTGACCTATTTGTTATGGATGACTTTTAATCTTATTCATTCATTATTATCATAGATAGCATTTGTTTTTTTAAAGAGGAAAAGGCATGTTTATTTGTTAAAATTTGGGTAAGTTGAGTTGACCAATTTGGCTAGACCATGGGACCTTTGAGGGAGGACTGAGAGGACAAGTCGATGCTGTACTGAAACAGATGTGGCATAGTGCAGTGTGAACTCAGGGTCAGGAGAACCAGATTCTGCTTGTTATTTAGTAGTCATGGGACTGTGGACACATCATTTAATCCCCATGATTCTCTGTTTGCTCATCTATTGGTCAGCTGGGTGCTTTTTTATCTTCCTTATAACCTGATCATGAGGGTTAACTTAGATACTGAGTTTGTGAGACAATTTGCCAGACAATGAAATACTTCATTTAAAATTAGAGTTAGAGTGGATGGCTGCTCAGGGAGAGAATCTGCTATGATCTGAATGTTTGTGTTTCCCTAAAATTCATGTGTTGACATCCTAGCCCCCAAACCAAAGTGATGGTTCTTGGAGACGTGGCCTTTGGGAGCTGATTAGGTCATGGGGGTGGAGCCCTCACAGTGGGATTCATGTTCTTATAAAAGAGAGCTAGCTAGTCCCTTACGCTGTGTGAGAACACAGTGAGAAGGCACCATCTATGAACCAGAAAGTAGGCCCTCACCAGAGACCTCTGATCTGCTGGCGCCTTGATCTTGGATTTTCCAGCCTCCAGAACTGTGAGAAATATTACTTTCTGTTGTTCATAAGCTATGCAGTTTATGGCATTTTGTCATAGCGACCCAAATGGACTAAGGCAGAACCCATGTCTAGTAGCTACAAATTTCTCTGTGAAGTGAGGAATGAGGGAAGGGTGTTACCTGGAAATGAAAGCAGATGGCTTTGAGGTTGGAATGTAAGCAAAACAGAGAAGTTCTGGGGTAAGCAGCCCCTAATTGTTCAGCGAACTTGGGGTTCAGGGAGAGTGAAGGGAGGTTTAACAGTGTTGAGTGCCCAAATGAGAGTGGAGCATAAATGTAAAGGCATAAATATAGTTTTCTTCTAGATGATTTAACTTATTGCACTTTATTTGGGCTGTTATTAAACTAATTTTTCCTAATCATACAAGTGGAGGAGGCAAAAACAGAAAGAAAAAGGAGGAAGGAGGAAAGCCCAGCTGACATGTGAGATGTGCCATGGCTAATCTACAAAAATAATGCCCTGTTTATTTTTATTTTTATCTTTTTGAGTCAGTCACACTCTTTCACAAATCAGAGTGCAGTGGCATGATCATGGCTCACTGCAGCCTTGAACTTCTGAGCTCAAGCCATCCTCCTTTCTTAGCCTCTCAAGTAGTTGGGACTACAGGTACATGCCACTGCTAATTTTTTATTTTTTGTAGAAATGAGGTCTTGCTATGTTGTCCAGGCTGGTCTTGAACTTCTAGGTTCAAGCGATCATCCCACCTTGGCCTTCCAAAGTGCTAGGGTTACAGGCATGAGCCACCATGCCCAGGCATAATGAATGCCACATTTAAAGGACACTTCTGATTTAAAATGTGAGTGATGGAGAAGTCCACAGTGATTTAGAATATCTTTTTCCAAAGCTATTTATCTTAGAAGGGAGGGCTAAGTTTTTTGTTTAGCCCACAAAAGTCTGCAAAACAGGAAACTAAAATGCTGTGTTTTCCAACAATGACATTGTACTGGAAGATACTGAGCAGTACTCTAAACCCAAGTTAATTCTAAAGTAATCCCAACATTTTTAAATGTAAAATCTGAATAAGTAGAAATATTAATTTCTCACTACGGTTTCACTATTATAGATCCTTCAAGTCGAATGGGGTCTGAGAAGCCAACTTAGAAACCTCTTTGTTGACAGTGGCTTTGTTTCTGTGAGAATATGACTCAGGCAGGTAAACTGCTGGGAACGTGCACTGAGTTCATCGGCCGCTTTCAGACACAGTGCTGGGTGAGCACTCACCTCTGAACCCAGCGTGGACACATTAGTTATTGGTAGATCATCAATGTTGGTAGGTAGAGCAGTGCCTTTATTCATCATTGATTCATTCAGACAGTATTTGTTGCATGTGTGCAAGCCAGATATGCCAAAAACAGTAAGAACCAATCTTATCTTTTAAGACATTTTATAAAAAAGGGGGCCTTTAAACCATTTTCGGAGTCTGATAATGAATACAATGGAGATGTGGGTTCCTGGGGTGGGGTAAGAAGTAAGTGCTTCTGGAGAGATCTTCCTAAGGCTGCCTGAGGAAATCAGGGGACATTCATGAAGGCAGTTTACTCTTGAGCTGAGACTGAAGGATAAGCAGGCATTTTCTGGGAGGACACTCTGTATAAATAGAACAACAGATCCAGAGGCCCAGGGTATAAGGGAGATATGGTCTGTTGGAGAGCTGCTTAATAATCTTGATGTATAAAACCAGAAGAACACTGAGAGTTGGCCAGAGCTGAGGTTAGGAATAACTCTCCCATTCCCACCTCTGGCAGGGTATAGGACATCATGCTTAACTTTTGGTTGATAGCAAACTTGGTTATGAGAAGCAGTTTTTTCCTCTCTTTGTTCTGAAGTAAGAGTTGTACTTATTCAGAATTTATATCAGGAAATGTTGAGATTGCTATAGAGTTCATTTAGGCTTATAGTACAGTTTGGTGTCTTTAGTGTAGTATATTGAGATCACCTTGTTTATATTCACTACACAAACATTTATGGAACGTATGTGTTACAGGAAAGATACTTGCAGTGGTTGGTGTTAGAGAGATAAGAAAAGGCCTCTGTCTTATTTATTTATTTATTTTTGAGTTGGCGTCTTACTCTGTCACCCAGACTGGAGTGCAGTGGCCGCTCCCGGCCACCGCAGCCTCTACCTGCTGGGCTCCGGCGATCCTTCCACCTCAGCCTTCCAAGTAGCCGGAATTACAGTCATGTGCTACCATGCCCAGCTGATTTTTTTTTTTTGATTTATTGTAGAGATGAAGTCTCGCTGCCCAGGCAGGTCTCGAACCTGCGGGCTCAGGCAATCAATCCACTTACCTCAACCTCCCAAAGGCGTGGGATTATAGGCTGAGCCACCGAGCCTGGCTGCCTCTGCCTTATTATTATTATTGTTATTACTACTATTATTATTATTATTGAGTTGGAGTCTCATTGTGTCACCCAGGCTGGAGTGCAGTGGCACGCTGCTCACAGCCACCGAAACCTCGACCTGCTGGGCATAGGTGATCCTTCTACCTCAGCCTTCCAAGTAGCTGGAACTACAGGTGTGTGCCACCATACCCAGCAAATTTTTTGATTTATTGTAGGGACAAGGTCTTCCCATATTGCTCAGGCTGATCTCCAGCCTACAGGCTCACGCAATTCTCTTGCCTCTGCCTCCCAAAGTGTTGGGATTACAGACGTATCCAGCCTGGGCAACAGAGTAAGTTGCTCACTCAAAAAGAAAAAAAAAAGTCCTATTATAAAAATAGAGACAGTTGCAGTGGGAAGAGAAGGGAGTTGTTACCTACAACTGTGGGAAGCAGAGAAAACCATGTAGAAGGCAGGACATACTGATAAGGACCAAAGGACCAGAAGAAATGATTGCCTGGTAGACAAAGGTACAAAGGAAGGCGAGAAGTGATGGGGGAACTGGGAAGAGGTCACTGTAGCCAAGGACCACAGTGGAGGCTGGCCCAGGAGCCTGGATGTCCAGATTGCCTTTGGAAGGTAGCACAGTGTCTAGAGTCATTCAGGGTGGGATGTACTGCTGGGAGTAGAGAAAAATGGGGACTATGATGTAGCTGGGACCAGGTGCTGCACTGAGGAAGTTGGACTTTATTCCATGGCAGTAGGACTTGCTTTTTATAAGCAAGTTTTCTACTGGTCTTTCCTCACCCTGGTTGCCACTTTCTTCCCCCTGCTGTGTTACATTAAGAGGTCAATGTGGTACACCCAATCCTGACACCATGTGACTAAGACGCTCCTGGTTTTGCATAGTTATTAAGAAAGTTGTACTTTTGGTCTAGAATTTTAGGATTTTTCCCTCGTCAACAGCTTATCCCTTCACTATTGGTTCTCCTCACCTTAGATTTTTGCAGGGCACTGTTTAGTTTTCCATCCCATTTTGTGTCCATTATCTAATTTGATTCTTAATAGCCATTGGAAATAATCAGGTCTCGCAATTTATAGATAGATAAATTAGCTCAGAAAGCCTAAGTGCATAGACCAAGATCATTCATTCAGCAATAAGTATTTGAGATGAGATTAGAAACATCATCTTAATGATCCTGTTTGGTCCAGGGTTCCTTCCATTAAGTCATTACACCATAGCCTTCCACTTGAGTGATTCTGACTTATTATCAATAAATGCACGCCGGCCGACTTGTTATGGCATTAGTGAGATGTTTGTGTAGATTCATCCCTGTTAGGCTGTGACTTAAGTATTTTGAAATGGCTGAGATCATGGGTTACATCTGTGGCTGTTACACAGAGAGAAACTAACTGACTTATGTGGTAGTTTGCTCATAAGCATCTTGTTACTTATTTTTCTTCTATTTGAAAGGAACATCCTAACTCGTAGTAAGTCTCTTTTATTCAACTACTCATTTTGATATTATTTTTTATTCTTCTTTTATTTTGTATTTATTCATTTATTGAGTTGGAGTCTCACTCTGTCGCCCATGCTGGAGAGCAGTGGCATGCTCATGGCCACTGCAGCCTCCCCCTGCTGGGCTTAGGCGATCCTTCTGCCTCAGCCTTACAGGTAGCCGGAACTACAGGTGTGAGCTACCACACCCGGCTTATTTTTTCATTTATTTTAGAGATGAGGTCTCACCATGTTGCCCAGGATGGTCTCAAACCCGTAGGCTCAGGTAATCCTCTTGCCTCAGCCTCCCAAAGTGCTGGGATTACAGGCTTGAGCCACTACGCCCAGCCAGTTTTCACTCTTGACCTCATATATTCAGGAGTAAAACATCCACCCATCTTTCAGAGACTCAGCAAGCTAACAAAGCTAGTGTGTGCTAATTTAGTGAATTTAGTTGGTAATATGACTTGCCACCTTAGGCGTACAAATTAAATATTTGGAAGACAATAACACTGAGAATTTTGCTTTAGAAATATACTCTGGTTTCGCCAAAAGTCACTACATTGGCCTTTAAAAAATCATGAGAATAGCAAGATTGCGAGGCAGCCATCATAAGGGCAAAGATACTAGCTTTTATCATGTCAGTGACATGAAATAGCCTGTGGACTTCCCATTGTGACAGGTGGTGTTGACACAAGGAGACACTTACTTGGGAGACCATGTACCATTTTCTTTTTTCAGAAGAACAATCACTGAAGAATAGAAGTGGAAAATCACATAGTGGGTAATGGGGCATAGGACCTGTGACATTCCAGTATTCAAATCCTCAGTGGCTCCCTGTTGCTGGGAGGGCTAGGCCTAAACTTCTCAGACTGACCCTCTATCCACTTGCTTATCTGTGCCAAATAGATGCACTTTGATGGCATTGTATTAATGACAACATTAAATTTCAGGCCTGTCATGGAAATAGAGATAGAGCTCTTCTAACACAGTTAAAATAAAACGTACTGTAGATTCTAGTTGAATATGCAAAGCTTCTGAGATTCTGATATAGAAACCGATCTGGAACACTGTTTAATTCAGGTCAAATCAAGTTTTTGTGTGTGTGTGTGTTGTTGGGTTTGCTGGGTTTTTTTTTTTTTGAGTTAGAGTCTCATTCTGTCGCCTGGGCTGGAGTGCAGTGGCATGATCATGGTTCACTGCAGCTTTGAACTCCTGGGCTCAGGTGATCCTTCTGCCTCAGCCCCCTGAGTAAGTAGAACTACAGGCATGTGCCACCACACTCGGCTAATTTTTTTATTTTTTGTAAAGACGAGGTCTCGTTATGTTGCTTAGGCTGGTATCAAACTCCTGGGTTCAAGCAATACTCCTGCCTCAGCCTCCCAGAGTGTTGGAATTATAGGCATGAACCACTGCACTGGGCAGATCAAGTTATTTTATGCTCCTAAGTGACCAGGACTGGACCTAAATATAACATTCTTATATATTCTGGAAGTCAGACCAGCCAACTTCACCTAGGAAGAGGACATGCAGTGGTAGTCACAAAACTTCCACATTCCCTCATTCTTATCTTTATTCATTAAGTTAATTCTATAAGTGCTACATATAATTATGTTAATGATGATAATTATGTTAATTGTAACAAGTGTTGCTTATCTCATTTTCAATCCAGAGTGTTTTAGATTTCAGACAGAAGCATGTGTGTGTGTGCAACTGCACGGGGAGGAGTTTCAGAATGAAGGCCTTAAAAGGGCAGGAACATAGGCCACAAAACTAACATCCAAAAGAGACAGGACAGCAAGGCCAACACTCTTCTGTTTTGCAGTATATGTCAGAAAGTCTGTACTAACCCTGCACATGATTGTGGTACCTTATAGTTTTCAGATCATTTTTACATATTTCCAGTCATTTGATTGCCACAGCAGACCTGCGAGAATGGTAAGCGAAACATTACTTACATTCTCTGTGCAGGGTTAAGTTGAAGAAAGATTGTGCATTGGGCAATATAACAGGTATCCAGATTATTCTTCCATAGACAGTTTGGTTATACCCATCTACTAGCGGTCTCTTTTTTTTTTTTTTTTTGAGTTGGAGTCTCACTCGGTCGCCCAGACTGGAGTGCGGTGGCCGCTCCCGGCCACCGCAGCCTTGCCTGCTGGGCTCCAGCGATCCTTCTGCCTCAGCCTTCCGAGTAGCCAGAATTACAGTCACACGCTACCACGCCCGACTGATTTTTTGATTTATTGTAAAGATGAGGTCTCACTGCCCAGGCGGGTCTCGAACCCGCGGGCGGGCTCAGGCAATCCACTCACCTCAGCCTCCCAAAGGCATGGGATTACAGGCTGAGCCACCGAGCCCGGCTTGCGGTCTCTTTTTTTTTTTGAGTTGGAGTCTCACTCTGTCATCCAGACTGGAATGCAGTGGCATGCTCATGGCCATCACATCCTCGACCTGCTGGGCTCAGGAGATCCTTCTGCCTCAGCCTTCCAAGTAGCTGGAACTACAGGGGCATGCCACCATGCCTGACTAATTTTTTGATTTATTGTAGAGATGAGGTCTTACCAAGTTGCCCAGGCTGGTCTCGAACCCCTGGATTCAGACAGTCCTCTCGCCTCGGCCTTCCAAAATGCTGGGATTACAGGATTGAGCCACTGCGCCTGGCCTTAGTGATCTATTTTGGGGAAAGTAGGTGGACAATGGTATCCACCATTAATAGTAATGTGAGGTGCTCTTCCACAACTTCACCATCAGGCTGTAATTTAAGCAAGTTCCAGATTAAACTACTGTACAGTACAAATAGTTTTTAGATAAACATTCACTAACAAGTAGCACACAACACTTGTATAAGTGTTTTATAAACTTGATGAAGGCTCAGAGCTCTGTGTTTTTAGGTGTTCCAACACACTTCAGGAAACATTTACTGAAAGCAGACACAATATGTAGCAGAGGAAAGATTCTTGGTTTTGTAGTTGCCATCCGGGTACAGGCATCACCAGATTCTTATACTCTGTCCATTCAGGTGTGGGGTGTGTCTAAAACATTTCACAGGTCCACATATTGAATCCTTTAATTTCACCAAGATAATCGCATTTCTAACATTCATCAAACTAATTAAAAAACTACTAATTTTGCCGGGTGCAGCAGCTCATGCCTATAATCCTAGCACTTTAGGAGGCTGAGGTGAGAGGACTGCCTGAGCCCAGGGGTTCCAGACCAGCCTGGGCAACTTGGCGAAACCTCATCTCTACAATAAATCATAAAAATTAGCTAGGCGTGCTAGTGCACGCCTGTAGTTCAGGCTACTTTGGAGGCTGAGGCAGAGGTTCACCTGAGCCCAGCAGGTCGAGGCTATGGTGGCCGTGTGCATGCCACGGCCACTGCACTCTTGCTGTGTTGCTTAGGTTGGTCTCAAACCTCTGGGCTCAGGCAGTCCTCTCGCCTCTGCCTCCCAAAGTGCTGGGATTATAGGTGTGAACCACTGCGCCCTGCTAGATGGTTTTTAAAAATAGGTTGGAATATATCAATCAATAGCGTAAATGTGAGGCAGTGGCATACACACACATACACACACACCCCATTTCTAAATTTTTATTTAAATTTGACCTATATGTAGCTATTATTAGTTATTCTCAGAGATAAAATATTTTGAACTTTCCATTCTGCTTTCCCATGTTTTATTCTCTATTTTGAGTGCTTCAAGTAAACTAATAACTTTCATAAGCTAAGATACATTTTTATAAACTTGGTTACTTTGTGTTATTTCTCTTGTATGTGTTTAGTATTCATTTTTCTTTTTCTTTTCTCTTTTCCAGTGGAGAATAGTATCTATTGGTGTCTGTTGGGGTCTTTACATATAAAATTTTAATTAAAAAAAGTAAAGGAATTGCTTTTCTAGCATGTTTGTAGGTTATTACTGACCTGTTTCATCTTTGATAGATTTCAGCTTCCACTTACAATTTATGTTTTGTTTTGTCCCCTTAAATTTAAACCATTTTAAAGCTTCCTAGAATTCTTTACCAAATGTGAGGGGGGGAGGAGGAAAGGAAGTGTACTAGCAGTATCTAAATCATGGATTGTGTAAATTTTACTGTTTTTTTTTTTCAGTTAATAAATTTGCCCTGATTAGTTAATGGTTCATGTATTAAGGTATTTTTAAAAACTAAGAAATTTTCCCTGATTTTCAAAGAAGCAAGGCTGAATTACATTTGCAGTATGCGTGAAAAGAGTTATTGAACTATGATACTGATCATTTAAGAAAATATTTCTCAACTTTTCATTTAAAAAATATTGAGTATACTTGTAAATAATTTTTGTGTATCACTCTTCTTTTGATATAATTAGCATCTGATATCTACTATTTGGCACATAATCATCATTTACCTTAAATTACCAATTTTAAATTTTTGCTACAGGTATACTGATTATCATACTTTATCACATGATAAAAATCAAAACCTAAAGTCTAAAAAACTTTTAGTTAAAAAAAAACTTGCTTTTTTTAGTTAAGAAATCTAAGTAATAAGAAAACTTATTGTTTAGCAGGTTTCCCTTGTTGGTAAACAAAATAACTGCATTTAAAATTGATGGTACCTTATAGGCAACAAAATACAGTTTTTGCCAATTGGCACTAGATCTTTAGAGGCAGGAACTGTTTCTTATCAGAACTCTCAGGGACTCAGAGCTTTATTCAGCATGGGAAGCATTTGCCAAATATATGATAGTAGATTGATGATATTCAAATATGTACTTTTAGGTTAATAAGGATCGCCAGAGCCCAGCAGGTGGAGGCTGCGGTGGCCGGAAGCGGCCACTGCACTCCAGTCTGGGCGACAGAGTGAGACTCCAACTCAAAAAAAAAAAAAAAATTAAAACACAGCATGATGGGATCAGATCTGAATAGGTGGCTCATTCTGGTGGCATTATTTATGAGGCATCTGGTCTCCCTGTGTCCAGTTCAGGGACACTGGAAGCAAGGATACCAGAAAGTAGTATGCATAATAATAAAATGAGAGCATGAAAACCTTAAAGAAAAAGTTTATTTGTGGTAACAGAGAAGAGAGGCTGTTTCTTGCTAGCTGTTTGGAAGCTAGAGTGGGTAGGATTTCTTTTTTTTTTTTTTTGAGTTGGAGTCTCACTCTGTTGTCCAGGCTGGAGTGCAGTGGTACACTCACAGCCACCGCAGTCTTGACCTACTTGGTTCCGGCAATCCTTCCACTTCAGCCTTCCAAGTAGCTGGAATTACAGGCATTCACCACCATGCCCAGCTAATTTTTTGATTTATTGTAGAGATGACGTCTCGCCATGTTGCCCAGGCTGGTCTGAAACCCCTGGGCTCAGGCAGTCCTCTTACCTCAGCCTCCCGAAGTGCTGGGATTAAAGGTGTGAGCCACCATGCCCAGCTGTGGGTAGGATTTGATAGCTAACACATTGTGGGTCTCAGGAGAGAAAGAAGTCATGGTTAGTACCTCATGCTATTTAAATATAGCACATTTGAGGAAGTAAAAAGGGAAGGGTAATATGTTCCATTCTAGTTGGGTATTAGTCAGAAGGGAGTTAGAAATAAAGATTGGAAGCTCAAAAGGGAGCTTGGGCAGGGTTTATCAATACAGCTCAATCATTCTTCCAATCATTCATTTGACATGGTCAGTCCTAAGACAAACTGGACACAGGTGGGGGTAGTTGAAGGCCAATTAGTAGATAAGCTTGTCCTGCAGCAGGTAGGGTAAGAAGAGACTCAAACAACAGGGAGCTCTAGCGATTGGCACCAGGCAAGAAGAGAAGCCAAGGGAGAAAAAATGAGATCAGTGCTCTCTCTGGAAACAAAAGAACCTCAAGAACAGAGTTGGCCAGCAGTATTGGAGAGCATGTAGATAAAGGACTTGAGTTTTGGCAATGAGACAATCACTGATCTTCTCAAGAACAGTGAGGTTAGTATTAAGTTGAAGATGGCAAAGAATTGGTGACTTATTTTTAAAGTAATAATAGTGACTTATTTATAATGATATCTGAGTGCTCGTAACGTGCCAAGTCTTAAGCAATTTGCATGTGGTGTTAACTCTTAAGTCTTATGACAACTTGATAAAGCCTCATGCTTTTTTTTTTTAACCTCTCATTTTACCTCTGCAAAAACTGAGGCACAAGATGGGGCTAGAGCTAGGATTCTCATTCAAGGACTGCTCTACCACTGTTGGTTTTAACATGCTGAAACTTCACTGTAGAGGAGAGAGATTGAGTACTCATGTGCTCTTTGGACTGTGTGAGTAATGGGGATGCAGATACGATCCCTACCCTTGAAGAATTCTTATAAGTCCAGTAGGAGAAATTGATCAACAACATGGGGAGTGTTTCATTTGCTGTGTCGGATGTATGGATGTAGGGAAAGCAGTGGTCAGTTTTTATTGTTGGGAGAGAGATGGAGGAATCAGGAAAGATGTATTGGAAAAGGTGACCCTTAAATGTAGGCTCACAGTGGCAAAATCCAGAGTAGTTAAAAAAAAAAGTTTGATATGAGAAGCTAGATTCTGTCCATCTTTCTGTTTACATCAAGTACCCTCCCCCATGGTTAGAAACCAATTTAAGCAAATATACTGTGCCTTTGAAAGTCTCCAGTGGGTTTGTCTTAACAAGGTATTTAAGAGAATTTTTTTCGCTGCTACTTTTATTTCATACATATTTTTTATTTTATTTCATATATAAATATATATATTTTATTTTAATGAGAACTTTTTGTTGTTATTTGTTTGGTTAGGTGGGCCATTATGTTATAATACTCATAATTTAATTGTATGTTTGCTTTAGAGATGAAAATAAAAGACTCCATGATCTTTTCTCAGGAAAAAAGCACATACATACATACAACAAAATAGTCATTATCTTTGGTTTTAAAAAAGGTATTTAATTTAAAAAGTAAATGCGGTAAATGTTATGCTTTCTGCATGGTGGAAAAGCCCTTTCTCCATAATCATTTCTGTATCTTCATCAAACACTGACTGGACTTCCACTTACTATGTCTTGCAGACATAGAGCGTTCCCCCCTTCCCCAAGAGAAGTCCTATATTTGGATTTTGGGGGCTATTTCTTTTTTTCTTTTTTTTTTTTTGAGTTGGAGTCTCACTCTGTCGCCCAGACTGGAGTGCAGTGGCCGCTCCCGGCCACTGCTGCCTCGACCTGCTGGGCTCCGGCGATCCTTCTGCCTCAGCCTTCCGAGTAGCCGGAATTACGGCTGTGCGCTGCCACGCCCGGCTAATTTTTTGATTTATTGTAGAGATGAGGTCTCGCCTGCCCGGACGGGTCTCGAACCCGTGGGCTCAGGCAATCCACTCACCTCAGCCTCCCAAAGACGCGGGATTACAGGCTGAGCCACCGAGCCCGGCTGGCTATTTCTATCCTTCAAAAACATCAAAGAAGTATGTTGGCCAGACACAACACTTAATGGATGCTGGATTTGTGCTCTACAATTCTGTCTTCCCCATTAGCTGGTGGAATGGGGAGAGGGTGGTTTTGAGGCCTGTGAGACAGGATTTCAGTCAACCACTGAGCAGGTGAAGGCAGGACAAGGGCAGCGGTCATAAATGCCATAATTTAAATTCTCCCATCACGAGGGATGCAGACACCACACAAGCTAAGATAGTGTCATTGCAAGAATAATTTAAAATCACTCTAATTAAAAAAAATGCAAGATATTTCAATTCTGTAAATTTTTTGGTTTTTAAATTTTATTTATTGTAGAGATGAGGTCTCACTGTTGCCCAGGCTGGTCTTGAACCTATGAGCTCAGGCAGTCCTCTCACCTCGGCCTCCCAAAGTGGTGGGATTGTAGGCGTGAGTCACCGTGCCCGGCCAATTCTGTAAATTTTTAAAGATAAATTAAATTCCTTGAAAACTTTCCTTTTAAAAAATAAAGTTCATCATGCTATCTTGCTTTAACAGTGTATTAAACATATTATTTTGAGGTATTAAGGGGCATTATTATCATATCATCCTAAAATACAGATGTTGCCCAGTAGTACATAGGCAGTAGATGAATTCTTATTTTTCTCTTTTTCTTTGAGTCAGGGGTCTCACTCTGTCACCCAGGCTGGAGTGCAGTGGCATTATCACAGCTCACCGCAGCCATGACCTTATGGGCTCAGGCAATCCTTCTGCCTCAGCCTCCCGAGTAGCTGGGACTACAGGCGCAAGCCATCACACCTGGCTAATTTTTAAGGTTTTTTTTTCAGAGACGAGATCTCTCTATGATGTCTAGGCTGTTCTTGAATTCCTGGGCTCAAGGAATCCTCTGCATTGGCCTCCCAGAGTGCTGAGATTACAGGTGTCACACCCGGCCAGGTTGAGTACTTTTTATGGGCTGTATAAGGAGATATTGAAGCAGTTGCTTTATTAAAAGAGGGAAGAAGTGTATTGCCAGGATGAAATATTTCCTGGTTCACTAGATCAGTCCTGGTTCACTCCTGTTGTTCTGGCATGATAATAGCACTTTTGTCCTGGGTGATAAATTGTATGGCCACCCCATATAACTTTAATATGAATTTTAGTTGCTGGTCCCTTTCTCATAGAGGTGGGATGAGGCAGGTATGTTGAATGACCTTGCTGCTTCTTGTAAAATTAATCACTGAAGCAAAAGCTAAACCTCAGAATGACTCTCTTAGCCTTCCCCGAAGGGTCTTTGCTGTTGCTGTCAGAACTTTAGCTTGTCGGCATGATTGAAAGCATGACTGATTATTTCTATATTATGGTTGTCAAAGTCATCCTCCTTGTTAACTTTAACCTAGTCTTAAGTCTGTATCAAATTTAATTTGTGGTGTGAGGGAGGCATAGCAATCTCCATTTCAAGGACATATACTAAAAATCCTTCATAGTCATCCCTAAATGACACTTAGGTAAAGATAATATAGCACAGATTTTTGAAAAGCACATTTTCAGGCAAACATCTTTTATTTAAGGTACTGTGTGCTACTTTCCAGATGTATCTTCCCCCTGAAACTGGGGGGGTGGGTGGGGTTGTTTTATTTTGTTTTGAGTTGGAGTCTCACTGTCGCCCAGGCTGGAGTGCAGTGGCACCCTCACAGTCACCATAGCCTCAACCTGCTGGGCTCAGGGGATCCTTCTGCTTCAGCCTTCCAAGTAGCTGAAACTACAGGTGCATGCCACCAAGCCCAGCTAATCTTTTGATTTATTGCAGAGACGAGGTCTCAACAAGTTGCCCAGGCTGGTCTCAGACCTTTGGGCTCAGGCAGTCCTCTTTCCTCGGCCTCCCAAAGTCCTGGGAAACTATATTTTAAAATATTTCTGTGCTGAATCATATACAGTGCTTCACATCTTTTCCCATTTAGAATAAAAATATAGAAAGCATGTTAATCGAGTTTGTGAATGAAAAAGTTTGAAGGCATAGGTATACCTAAAAATGAGAGACTGAGAATTCTTTAATAACTTGAAACAACAGCTGAAACATAAGATTGAATTTAATAGGTCAGAATGTGAATTTCTGCATTTAGATTAAAAATAGCAGTTATGCAAGTACAGGAATGAGAAAACTTATCTCAACCTAGTTCATGTGAAAAAGACTATGGCTTTAGTTGAACACAAGCTCAGTCTGAGCTAAAAGGAAATAAAGGCTATTTAAGAAGTTTATGTACTTTCATTTCTGGTGATTTGTGAGACTAGATACTCTAAACTACTCATCCAGTAAAAGTGAATAAAATTTTAAATGCTGGATAAATTATATGTAATTTGTCTTTAAATGGCAAGAAAGCTAAGAATATAAAAGACCAAACATTGACCTGATAGTGAAAGTGAAAAACTAAAGAGATAAGGGAACAACATGTGTGAAAACACTTACTGAGTCCAACTAATCCGAGCTTTGCTTTTTCTTGGTCCTGTGTTGCCCTGGAGACAAAGCCAGAGCCTGCCTTAGGTTAAAAAAAGTTTAATAGACAATGTCTCCACGTAAAGCAGGGACCCCCCCTAAAGGCTACTTTCTATTTTTATTTATTTATTTTTTTGAGTTGGAGTCTCACTCTGTCACCCAGGCTGGAGTGCAGTGGCATGCTCATGGCCACTGCATCCTTGACCTGCTGGACTCAGGCTATCTTTTCGCCTCAGCCTTCCAAGTAGCTGGAACCACAGGCGTGCACCACCATGCCTGGCTAGTTTTTTAAATTCATTGTAGAGATGAGATCTTGCCATGTTGCTCAAGCTGGTCTTGAACCCCTGAGGTCAGGCAGACCTCTTGCCTCAACCTCCCAAAGTACTGGGATTATGGGTGAGAGCCACTGCGCCCAGTGTAAGGCTGCTTTCATAATGTAGTAGTGAACTAGAAATACAGCTTTCTGGCCAGGCACAGTGGCTCATGCCTATAATCCCAGCCCTTTTGGGAGGACATGGTGAGAGGATTGCCTGAGCCCACAGGTTCGAGACCAGACTGGGCAACCTGGCGAGACCTCATCTCTACAATAAATCAAGAAAAATTAGCCAGGCTTGATGGCGCCTGCCTATAGTTCTAGCTACTTGGAAGGCTGAGGCAGAAGGATTGCCTGAGTCCAGCAGGTCGAGGCTGCGGTGGCCGTGGGTGTGCCACTGTACTCCAGCCTGAGACTCCAACTCAAAAAAAAAAAAAAAAGAAATACAGCTTTCCCCTGACTGCCTTCCAGTGCCTAACGTCTCACAGAAAACTGCCTGTCTGATATTTTATAACCAATAATCAGCATTCATGTAGGTTTACAGTTCTGATTTAGTCCTGCCTGGGTGATCCAAAAAAAGGGCAAACATGCTGTTGTAAAGTAGTTACAGTATAGTAGTACAAGGCAGAAGCAGGTGCATATTCTTTCCAGAAGAATCTTTCTTCAGTGCAAGGCTCGGAGTTCAAAAAGTAAAGTCCTGAGAAATTTTAATCACAGTTAAAAATTAATAAGCAAAGCAAACAGGACATCATGAATAGAACCAGTCAAAACAGTAGATGACAGAATTAGACCTGTAATAATTGCAGATACTATCATTATCGACAGAATGTAAAATAATTTTGTTTTAAAGAAACAGGTTAAAAATGTGAGTAAATAGCAAGTGAATATAAGACAAAACTAAGTAGAGCTTTGAGAAATTAAGAAGTTTATGGGACTTAAAAATCAGTAGACAGGTTTAGTGGTGAATTAGACATAGCCAAAGAAAGAATTAATCAAGTGGAAGTCAATTCTGAACTTTTTGATTGTGACCCACAGTAAGAAATTACTAGCACATGTGTATGTATATGATACATGTGTCTAATTTAAGCCAAAGTTTCTAGAAACTGATCTTATCCTGCTAAGGATAGTGTTCTCTGCTATTTTGCTTTTCTAATTAATTCTTTTCCATTAAAAATGTTGGAACCAACCCAGGAAATTTTACGAACTATAGCAGGTCATGGACTACAGTTTTGAAGAAAACTGAAAATGTGTAAACCCTACAACCCAGCCATATTTCGTAGCATTTTGTAAAAGAAAAAAACTGGAAGAAAAACAAAACATTAATTGTACAAAACATAGGGTGTGATTTGTCTGTATAGTAGCTTGCTGTAGGACTCGGGTGATACTGAAAATAATGAACAACCAGTCCAGTGTGGACACCACCCAATCAGAGTGGATGCTGCCTGTGAACAGCCAGCCTCAGCCCACACCTGTGAATACTGTCCAATAAGCAGTCCTTTCCACAGCTTTAAAAATAAATGAACTGCCAATTCATGTATCAACGTAATTCTGAATAGAAAAAAATAAGTTTTAAAAAATTTTACGTAGTATTATTCTATTCATATGAAATTCAGAAATTTGGACAAAACTAAGTAGAATATTGTGTAAGGATAAAAACATATTTAAACTTTTTTCAAAAGGCAAGAGTACACACTGAACTCAATGGAGTTTATACTTCTTAGTGGAAGATAAAGAGGTGGGTTAAGAAAAATCATAAAAGGAGCTTGCTTCAGAGGCAATAGTAATTTGCTTTTTCTACTTAAACTTAGTTGTGGGTACTTGAATGTTTGTTTCCTTTTAATTCTTTATACTTTATTCATTTTATGAGTATTTTTGTCTATTCAGAATGTAGTAAAATTAATTTAATTTAAAAAAAGCCAAGGCAGGATCAACAAATTAATGGTTTTTTATGCCGATCAGATCATTTTTGGAAAGTCATTTTTAGTTTTGGGTGCCAAATTTTATAACCGTTAAAATGTGTCCAGAGGAAAACATCCATGGTGGTGATATAAACCACCAGCCTTGTCTTGAACCTTTCATTTTTCAGATGCTGGTTGATGTGGATTCTGAGTATTGGTCAAGTTTTGACTTTCCTAGGTTTATGTGCTACTGGGAAGTGCAAACCTTAACTCCTAAACTCCCAAGGTGATGCACTTTTCTGCTGCACTGATTCAAAGTGAGTTCTAAAAAGTTCCCACAAGTGTTCCACAAGTTTTTTGGAGGGATGAGAGGACGTCTCATGCTGTAAATATTAGATCTTATGACATGTTGTTGTAATATACCAAATAATACCTCAGAAACAGGGGATCTTTCATTGCTGGGCTTAGACAAGCCCTCTGCTTTCCATAGCTCCTGAAGGCATCTCTGGATTCACGTACTGTCCACTGAAAGGACACACACAGGGATCATTTAGTTGGGTACCTTTTAGAGAAAAGGCAGGCTCAATCTTGCGGTTGCTCTGTCTGTGGCTGTGCAGGCAGCCAGTTTGTCCGACCAGGGCCTCGGCTCTATGTAAAGAAGGAGGGAGGGCTAGGCAGATGATGACATTTGTCTGGGTAATAATTACTTGAGATGAAGAAGTAAATTAGCAATTGAGTGTCCGCCTTGTGCCAAGTGTTGTTAGGCATATTCACATACAAATATCCCATTTCATTGGGAAGGAAGTGGTCTTATTCCCATCTTATAGATGTAGTATTTGGGGAGAGGGTAGCTGAAGTCAGAAGGGGAAGAGAGGGGCAGGAGAGTGAACTTTGAGCAGTGCAGTGTGCTAGGGCCATGATCCTGGCTAGAGGCAGTGTTGCACAGTGGCTAGGAGTCCAGGTAGGGCTGGGTTCAAATGCAGACAGCTATTTACTAGCTGAGAGACCTGGTGCATAAGCTATTTAGCTGCCCTGTGCCTCTTGCCTCACCAGAAAATAAGAAACATACCCATTTCGTGAGATTGTTAGGAAAATTCAATGAGTTAATATACATAAAGTACTTCGGACAGTAGTATGGCACATGGAAAGGGCTGTAAGAGTGGTGTTTGGGGAAGTTTTCTGCTCTGGCTTGTAGGACATGATGCTCTTGGTCTCCTTGCAGAGCCTGTCCTTGGTCTTAAAGGAGTGAGCTTTTCATATCCAGTCTAGTTTCCTAGCATCCCAAATTGTGTTTGCCTTCTCCTAAAAGGTTGGTGTGACCTTGATTTACATTCCATGGATCTTCCTCCCCCCAGGATCCCATACCTCCCGGGGCTATAGAGATTTGCCAAGGGCCAGTGGCAGTTTTTAAAAGACACACCAGGTGTACTGTTTCCAAGAGCTTGTTCAGCAGATGAGGAAACTGAGGCTCACGGAGGGTATGACTGTCCCAGATTCATGTTATAGCAGAGCTGAGATTAGAGTGTTTGCTGTTTGTATTACCTCCAGAATGTAGAGGACAAGGCCAGCTTTCTGTTTGGATCCTTGATTTCTTTTTTTAGAGTTGGAGTCTCACTCTGTCACACAGACTGGAGTGCAGCGGCCGCTCCTGGCCACCACAGCCTCCACCTGCTGGGCTCCGGTGATCCTTCTGCCTCAGCCTTTCAAGTAGCTGGAACTACAGGTGCACGCTACCACGCCCGGCTAATTTTTTGATTTATTGTAGCAATGAGGTCTCGCCAAGTTGCCCATGCGGGTCTCGAACCTTCGGGCTCAGGCAGTCCACTCACCTCAGCCTCCTAAAGGCGCGGGATTACAGGCTGAGCCACCGAGCCCGGCTTGGATCCTTGATTTCACATAATATGAATGACCTCATGTTTCTTGGGGCCATTGGACCATCAAGACTCCTGGATTCTATGTGCCCTTTTGGGACCTGTGACATGCAGGCTGCCCCCAGCTTTCGAGCCATGTAGATGCAGCTTGACACTTTTTTGAGCACCTTTGTTGGCTGCTCCTCTTAACCCAGTTTCTCTCTAAGTTGTATAGGGATTAGACCTGTTGATGTCTTCCATGTGTTTTCTCTAGACTGACTCCTGTTTCCAGTGGTCATTGGCTTCTCAGAGCCCTGACAAAGTTCTGTGATACTGCCTCCCTTCCCTCTTTTGTCACCTCTTATGTTTGCTTTAATCAGTTTCCTTTCTTTATCTCATTCTTATGTATTCTTGCACATTGGCTCTTGTGTATTTGTCATTTTTCCTGTAATTTGGGGCAGGAGTGGACTCAACTTTTGGAGCCGTTGCTAGGCAGTAGCATTCATGATATAAACTGACTAAAATCCATAAAATATCTTGTGAACTATATAACTTTCCTCTTAGCTTTCTTCTGACTAACTAACCTGGAGCTGAATTGAGCATTATTAACACAGCATTATAGTCACTATCATATGCTTTCATCAAAGGGGAATAGTGTACCAAGTGCTATAATTCCAGAAACTATATAGGGTCTTCCCTTCATTAAGGCACTAAGACAGGAAATGACAAGGTTTCAGAAACAGGTTAAGTATAATAGCTTTATTGTTTATGCTTTTCTTTGAACTAAAATGAGGGCATTATTCAAGATTAACATACATTATGCAATGGCTCAATTTGGAAATTAGATAGTTGTAGCAAACATATTTGAACATGCCAACATACTGTAGTAATTTTCTGTCCAGTGGTAGAATGTTCTTTACTTTCTATATCTTTTTTTTTTGAGTTGAAGTCTCACTCTGTTGCCCAGACTGGAGTTCAGTGGCACGCTCCCGGTCACCGCAGCCTTGACCTGCTGGGCTCCGGCGATCCTTCCGCTCAGCCTTCCAGGTAGCTGGAACTACAGGGGAGCACTACAATGCCTGGCTAATTTTTGATTTACTGTAGAGATGAGGTCTCGCCAAGTTGCCCAGGCAGGTCTTGAACCTGTGGGCTCAGGAAATCCACTCACCTCGGCCTCCCAAAGCATGGGATTACAGGCTGAGCCACCAAGCCCAGCCTATATCTTTTTTGTGTTTTAAAATATGTGCTAAAAATTTTTGGTCCACTCTTGTTTCTTTCATT
Organism: Cephalopachus bancanus; assembly: GCA_027257055.1. Lineage (NCBI taxonomy): Eukaryota > Metazoa > Chordata > Mammalia > Primates > Tarsiidae > Cephalopachus > Cephalopachus bancanus. The sequence goes on along the minus strand of JAPVLO010000009.1, from coordinate 5,019,134 downwards.
TATTTATTTAGTTAGTTATTTGAGTCACCGTATCACTCTGTCGCCCAGGCTAGAGTGCAGTGGAATGCTCATAGCCACCTCAGCCTCGACCTGCTGGGCTCAGGCGATCCTTCTGCCTCAGCCTTCCAAGTAGCTGGAACTACAGGTGCGTGCCACCACGCCCAGCTAATTTTTTGATTTGTTATAGAGACGAGGTCTCACCAAGTTGATCAGGGTGATTTCGAACTCCAGGACTCAGTCAATCCTCTCACCTGAACCTCCCAAAGTGCTGGGATTACAGGCATGAACCATTGCACCCAGCTAGCTCATTTTAAAAGAAGAATGAAAGTTATTGACACTTGAAATTAATGTTATTTTTAAAATGAATTTCTTTTTTACTTTTCTTTTTGGTGGGCTCTTTCAAAAATAAGTTTTCTGAGACCATTAGGAAAAATAAAATGGGAAAAAGTTTAAAATATCCATGCAGACAACCTCCAGGTCAGAATTGTTAGACCTTTGGGATGTTTCCTGCTGTCTGGTAGCAGTATTATTGAAGAGATGGTTAATTCACACAATAAGCTGGATAGTCGAATTTTATGAGCTAAGACAAGGTTAACTAAAGCAATCTGCAGTATTTAGAAGAATTTCCTGGATAACTGGGGAGTGGTGACTGTAATCAATATTTGGGATTTCATTTGTATTAACACAAAAATACAAGTTAAAGTCATAAATAAATTCATTTGTTTTAAGTGGAATTTTTTCTTGCATTTACAAAATAGTCCCTCCATACCCCAACAGTCCTTTCTTGTGGGAGAAGGAAAGAGATTTGTATCTACACTGGACTTCAGGAAATAGCTTATCAAATTCCTGCTTTATCAGGACCCCCTCCTGGCTGTCCCCTGGTTTCATTTATTGAGTGTGCCAGATTTCGTGCTAGGTGCTGCGATCATAAAGAAGTGAGACAGGATTCCCTGGTACAGCAGAGGAGTGGGTCTAAACAAATAACCCCAGATCGTGGATACATCCAAAGAGTCCTTTTAGTATGTTTAGAAACCATGTCTCCTGGATGATGGTTTACCACTTCATCTGTTTAACTACCTTGGTAATTTGCTTCATTTAATTTACAATTTTTCCTGGTCTTAGAAAGCAGAAAAAATTCTCTTTGAGGGGTGTGCCTATCTTGCCTAAATTTCACAATGTCTCCAACAGACCCTTGTACTTTCTAAGAGATTACAGTATCTGTTTTGCAGAAAATCACTACTTTAGGTTTCTTTCCCTCCTAGCATTTCCACCAGTAGGAATGTTTGTTTTATTTGTTTGTTTTAAACTGTGTTCTAGCAGTGTGTTTTTGTGGGGTTTTTTTGAGTTGGAGTCTCACTCGGTCGCCCAGACTGGAGTGCAGTGGCCGCTCCCGGCAGCCTCGACCTGCTGGGCTCCGGCGATCCTTGTGCCTCAGCCTTCCCAGTAGCCGGAATTACAGGCATGCGCTACCACGCCCGGCTGATTTTTTGATTTTATTGTAGAGATGAGGTCTCGCTGCCCAGGCGGGTCTCGAACCTGCAGTCTCAGGCAATCCACTCACCTCAGCCTCCCAAAGGTGGAGGATTACAGGCTGAGCCACTGAGCCCGGCGTAGTGTGTTTTCTTATAATCACAGGACCATACCCAGGGCCATACTATTCTTTTCTCCGGGCTTGCTTGATGTAAGCCTTTAATATGTCCTAATATCACATTTGTCTGATGTATGTTCTGTAATTTAAAAAGTGTCTATTAATGTGGTTATATTTGTATTTGTGTTTGGTTTTTTTTTTTTTTGAGTCAGAGTGTCACTCTATCAGGCTGGAGTGCAGTGGCATGCTCACGGCCACCACAGCTTCGACCTGCTGGGCTCAGGTAATCCCTCCACCTCAGCCTTCCAAGTAGCTGGAACTACAGGTGTGTGCCACCACACCTGGCTAATATTTTGATTTATTGTAGAGACGAGTTCTCGCCAAGTTGCCCGGGCTTGTCTCAAACCTCTGCACTCAGGCAGTCCTCTTGTGTTCACTTCCCAAAGTGCTGAGATTACAGGCATGAGCCATCATGCCTGGCCTCCTTTCTTTCTGGCTGATTCAAATGAAGGACTAGATCTTCAGTCAAAGATACCTGGATAATTATGAAACTGGCGTTCTGAAAATAGCTCTCTGGTGTGGCGGATGTTGAACTGTTAGCCAAGGGAAGGAGGTCTTATCCAAATAATCATCATATATCTTGTCTACTAAAGTTTATGAAGTTCATCTAAAGTTTATGAAGTTCGTCTTTCAAACTGCTTTAAACCAAAATGATTGCTCAGCTGTTTAAAGAACAATTGATCATATCCCTTGTCTCATCCCTTCCCTTCTGCTGCTCTTCTGATTTCTTTTGCATGGTATTTAACAACAAATCACAAGACTACAAGGATGTGTTGTAATTCCTTATAGTTTATGAATCAGTTTGTTAGGCAGAAGGACAAGGTGCATTGAAGAGTGGGTGTCTGAATTGGGCAGAAGGTGGTCCCTGGCACTCGCTTGCTTGCCGAGTGCCTGTTGTTACTTTTTAAAGCCAGGAACTGCATCCTAATCAAGTGACCTAATCTTTCTGAACCTCCATGTTGTTGTCTGTATTACAAGACTGTTAATTTAGCAATATGAAAAAGCTAAAAAAAGATTTACAACCATATACAATGTAAGGAGCTTATTACACAAAGGCTTCTTGGATATACACCAGCCCTAGGTGATTTCTGCTGTAGCTTTTTTCCACATCTCTTTGGTGCTTACCAAACATTTATTTGATACTATTGTTACTAGATATTATTTTTGTCTCACAAATATTGCAGTTTAGTGGAAAGAAACCTGTGTCTTCATCTTTATATTCCTTACCCTATTTTAATTATGGTAAGGGCTTGGTCAAGGTTTATTATATGAATAATTAATTTCTGTTGTTACTATGGCCCTCTGCTTTGCAAACTAATATAGCTTGATGGTGTCATAATGGATGTACTTCCACAGAACATATGCCTTATTGCTTTTGTAATCACTTTATTATTTAACATTTCATATGGAATATGTAAAACCTAAGTTACCGTCTTTGCTAACATCACATACTGCTTTTAGCAGAACTGAATTATATTTGTCTATGTGTTTTGGTGTCAAAGAAGAATAAAAAATACACCCTGAAAGTTCCTACTCATTCCTTTATTTGAAAAAAACAATTAGGAGTATTTCAGATTTGTGTAATATTTATGGTTTTGCTTTCTGCACTACTCAGAGGGGTCCATATGATGATGTTCTGGATTCCTGTCATAACTTAAGGGAATCTTTCACAATGTCCAGAGCCCTTGGTATCCTACAAACGAAGGGGGAAGATACCCTCCAATTCCTTTCAGCAGAAACCCACTTAGGCAGCACCAATCTTGACTTCCAAATGGAGCAGTACTATTAAAGGAAAAATGGTGGCATCTACATCACAAATCTAAAGAGGATCAGGGAGAAGCTTCTACTGGCAGCTCTTGCCATTGTTGCCATTGAAAACCCTGCTGATGTCAGTGTCATATCCTTGAGGAATACTGGCCAGTAGGCTGTGCTGAATTTGCTGCTGCCACTGGGGCCACTCCTGCTGCTGGCTGCTTCGCTCCTGGAACCTTCACCAACAAGATCCAGGCAACCTTCTGGGAGTCCTGGGGCTGACCACCAGCCTCTCACAGAGGCATCTTATGTTAAGCTGCCTACCATTGTTCTGTGGAACCCAGACTCTTCTCTGGGCTATGTGGACATTGCCATCCTGTGCAACAAGGGAGCTTACTCAGTGGGTGTGATGTGGTGGATGCCGATTTGGGAAGTTCTGCACACGCGTGACACCATCACCTGTAAACACCCATGGGAGGTTATGCCTGATCTCTACTTCTGCAGAGACAAAGGAATTGAAAAGGAAGGACAGGCTACTGCTGTGTCTAAGGAATAATTTCAGGGTGAATGGACTACTCTAACTCTTGAGTTCACTGCTACTCAGCCTGAAGTTGCAGACTAGTCTGAAGGTGTGCAGGTGCTCTCTGTGCCAATTCAGCAGATCCCTACTGGAGACCGGAGTGCTTAGCCTGCCATAGAAGACAGGTCTAAAGCTCCTACTGCTCAGGCCATTGAAGGGCTAGGGACAACCACTGAATGTTCTTGAGCTCTTCTTCCACAGGCCCTTAAGCAACGGAGAAATAAGGGTGATAGAAAATAAACAGTTTTTTAAAAATATATAGTTTTAACTTATGTTGTAGATATAAGGAGATGTCAGTTATGAAAATGTGCTACTACATTTTGTTTATAGTTGAATATTTAGAATTTCAGATGTGTTTTTTTCAGTAAGAAGAAATGTGCTTTAAACACACGTGCGCGCGCACACACACACACACACTCTGGGTATCTTAGAGTCACAGAGTAGAGAGTAGCTGGTTTCCTCCAAAACTTTTAGACTTTTTGTTATTTGACCTGTAATACTTAAATAACCAGGGCAATAAACTCTTCTCATTTCTACAGTAATAAAAATGCCACTGTTCCTAGTTTGGGGGAAGAAAATATACCCAACAGTTGATCCACAGTCATTAAAGAAACATCTATGAACAAATGAAGGGCTTGTATTCTTTACTTATTTTGTTTAAAAAAAAAAAAAAGGCAGAACCCCTTAGAAACTGGAGTTTATTTTGCTTTTTTTTTTTAGATAGGTTTTTTCACTCTGTTGCCCAGGCTGGAGCGCAGTTGCACAATAATAGCTCACAGCATTCTTGAACTCCTGGGCTCAAAGGATCCTCTTGCCTCAGCCTCCCTAGTAGCTGGGACTGCAGGTGTATGCCACCATACCCGACTCATTTGTTTTTTTTAAATTTTTTTGTAGAGACCAAGTCTCACTGTGTTGCCCAGGTTGGTTTCAAATTCCTGGTCTCAAGTGATCCTTCCACCTTTGCTTCCCAAAGTGCTGGGAGTATAGGCGTGAACCGCTGCACCCGGCCCCATTTTGCTCTTGAGTTGTTCTTGAGCATTCTCTTTTGTTTATATACAGTGTTTAGGAATTGTAGTAACCGGATATGGTGCTAATTAACATCAATAACTTTTATTTGCATTGTTACAAACTCTTTAAATCTGTATGACTGACAATATGTGTATTATTATTTTTGACTGCATAGCAAGTTGCCCCAATCCTAGGGGCTTAAAACAGTAACTTTTTGTTTCTGTTTTTTGTTTTGTTTTGTTTTTAAATCTCACCTCTTTCCTTTAGATCAGGAATCCAGGAATGGCCTAGCTTGTTCTGGCTCAGAATCCTTCATCAGGTTGCAGTCCAGGTGTCAGTTCATGCTGTATGTAGTCTATGTGAAGGTTTGACTGGGGCTGGAAGATCCACTTCCAAGTTGGTTCACTCATGTGCCTGGCAGATCTGTGCTGGCCGTTGGCAAAAGTCCTCAGTTCCTTACCACGTGGACCTCTCCATAGGGAGTTCCTTGAATATCTGGCTTATACCAGGGCGAGTGATCAGAGAGAGCAAATGGAAGCTGTCACGCCTTTTATGACATCATCCTACTGGCTATACAAGTTCACTCTGCTCATTGTGGGAGGAGAATACACAAGGGTGTGAACACCAGGAGAGTAAAGGATCTTTGGTGGCTATCCTGGAGGTTGCATACTGAAATAAGAGAATCTTTGGCACATTTTAATAAGTGTCCAATTAGTGTTTCAGTAACCTTAATTTAAATTTGCCAAAAGTAACATAATTATTGGAGTATAAAGGTTTTCCATTTTTGTCGCCTCCTTGACCCCAAATTACATATGATTCACATTGATTATTGTTCCATTTCAAGCATTTGTATTTTTCAGATGTGATTATAATATCTAGGTAATATATATCTAGGTAAAAGGAATGTAAATATAGCTAGGGCTTTCACTGAAGATAGGCTCAGCACCACTGAACAACCTGCTGCCCTTCTGTAAAACACTTTGAATTCGTCAAGCCTTGAGCAGAGATTTATTGAGCACTTGTGTGCTAGGCATTGTGAATGCATGTGTCAGTGCAAAATGTCTCTGTCCTCAAGAAGACTCAAATATTTCATTGTAATGTATGCTAAATATTGCAACTGAGGTACGGTTGTTGAAGACCATGGGCTCTGAAGTCGATTTGCTTGAGTTCAATTCCTGGCTTCCCTATTTATTAGCTGTATGACCTGGGGCCACTTAACCTTTCTATAGTTTTCTTATTAACAGCTTTACCTGTTCTACAGGGTTGCTGTGAGGATTCAGTGAACAGTGCCAGTGAGTACTAAGTCAGCCTCTTGAGATTACTTGGAGTGACTAGACTAATGTGGATGAGGGGAGGTTTTTTGAGGGGTGGTGAGATAACATTGAGCTGAGTCTTGGAGAGTGAGCTGGGGTTTGGCCAGCACAAAACATTGGTAGGGTGTGGGTGTGGGATACCAACAAGATGGGAAGCCAGAGACAGGGAAGCTGAATAGTGGGATGAGGTGTGTATTGTGTGGTGGTCTCAGGGGAGAGACTGGAGAGGGGCTTAGACAGCAGCCTGAAAGGATGCCAAGGGATTCATGTAGAACATCTAGTACAGTAAGCCCCTTACATATGAATGTTAAGATGTGAGCATGCGTCCACATGTCCAATCATGTAAGTCAGTTCAAGTATCTGGTGTCATATGTATGCATCCTTTACAAGTGGTTATAGAGGTGGTGCTTTTGTATGTATGTTTTAATGTATTATTTGTGCAAAAAGTATATAAATCTATTACAGAATAGGGCTATATTGCTGATTGTGTTAGTTGTGTACCTATACTAACTTTGTTGGACTTACAAACAAATTGGGCTTAAGAACGTGTTCTCAGAACAGAACTTGTTCGTATGTAGGAGACTTACTGTACCTTGTACATTTTCTTGTTAATATGAGATTATCCCCACTTACATCTGTTTCTTTTTTTCTTGAGTACTTTCCCAATCACCAGATCTTATGTTTGTATTTGTGTTTGGAAAATTTTGTCACTGCAGTTATGTGTAACACAAGAAGGTTGAACTTTTTTGTGGAGACTGTGTGTGTGTGTGTGTGTCTGTGTGTGTGTGTGTGTGTGTGTGTGTGTGTGTGTGTGTGTGTGTGTGTGTTGGAGTCTCACTCTATCGCCCAGGCTGGAGTGCAGTGGCATGCTAACGGCCACCACAGCCTCGATCTGCTGGACTCAGGCGGTCCTTCCGCCTCAGTCTTCCAAGTAGCTGGAACTACAGACACGTGCTGCCACCCCCGGCTTATTTTTTGATTTATTGTAGAGACAAGTCTTCACCAAGTTACCCAAGCTAGTCTTGAATCCCTGGACTCAGGCAACCCTCTGGCTTTAGCCTCTCAAATTGCTGGGATTACAAGTGTGAGCCACTGCGCCTGGCATTGTGGAGACTTTTAAGAGTGGTTTTGATCTTTTTTGTTTGTTTTTGTAAAGTGATGACGTAAGAGTGAACGATGGATTTAGTAGTTAGGATGGTTGTAGTCCTAGAGAGGGGGCCATGGAGCCCTCAGAGGACAGGGCTGGGGGAACAGGTGCACAGAAGCCTGAACTTCATTCCTTTTCCTCATTGGGTCTGGCCTTTCCCACAGGCATCCTGAGCATGTTCCCAGGGCACTAGCAGAACTGGGACCCCTGCCCCCATCCCAGCTCAAAGAGAATTTTGCAAGAACAAAAATTCGAAAAGGAGAGATTTCAATCTCAGCATATATGTGAGTGTCAGTTTGAATTACATGTGAGGGACTAAGCACCATAATCTTCTTGGACTTTAAATGTCTGTCTCTTGTGATAACCTTATTTTATGGCCAAAACAAGATAATGATTATGTTAATTTTAGAAACTCATTCTCAACTGCCCACTTCCCACTCTCAAAAGTTTTCTTAAAAACAAAACTAAAATGAGAGATGAGGCTTTAAAGAAGAAAAGTTGGTTAGGAAGAGGTTTTGATTTAGTAAATGAGAATACTTTCACCAACTAGTTTTGACCCCATAGCTTCCAGGCCCAAGGGTGGCAGTTGGAGTGATTGTTAGTTTATTTAGCTTCTTCTCACTTAGTTCTGAATTTGTCACCCCATCCCTTTTCCCATCAGGCTTGACTCTTCATTGCTTTCAGGATGATACCCTCCATGGACAGGCTCTTTACCAAGTCCTATCAGCCTAGATATGTATATTTTTTCTAACTTCCTTAGGAGGTAGTTATATCTAGTTGAAGCTAGAAGGCTTTAACTCAACATCTGGTATAAGGATGAAAGAAATTCTGTGATATCAAGCTGGCTTAAACCTATTTATTTTTATTAGAAAAAATTTTTAACATGACTGCTACTTTTTCTTTTAAAATTTGGAAGCATGCACTAATGCTACACCATTGCATTGCAACTGTAACACTATGTAAAAAAATAATCAGGATACCAATGGCATTTTTATAACAACTATTAAGTTATATGAAGTGTGAGTCTAGTAACCAGATTTGGAGACAATGTCTCCATTCAGGAGTTGTGCAGCTGTGCAGGGAGAACCTAACTATGAAAGGGGAAACTTCGGATTAACTTCCCTCTTCTTCAGTTGTGTTTGAAATTTATATATTTTCTTACATTCTGCATCAGATTGATGGTCCACTAGTTCTTTCTTCTTATATTCTAATTTGATATTTTATATTACTTCATGACTAAGAATTTAAGGATTGTAACATTTTGGAGTGGTATTTTCTATTCGTAATAAAAGTAGTTTTATGTTTGGGTATATTTAAAAAATGGTTGATGGAAGCTAGTCTTGTTGCTAAAGTAAACCTTTCTATAAATAAATGTAGAAACATCTGTGAAGGGCATAGTCTGAATATGGCAGACATATGAATTGTGTCAATTCCCATCTTGTGGCCAAGATTTCTTCCTTAGGCTTTCTTTATAGCTAATGTCATGGCAAAGTTTCACATTCTCAAAGTATTAGGCAATAAAATGCACAAAAGAAATGGTGCCAGGTTAGCCTCTTTCTTTGGTTAGGCAGTGGTAGTAATTTGTACTCACCAAGGAAAAGTGCAGTGTGTTTTTGTTTTTTTGTTTGTTTGTTTTAGGACTGAAAACCTGAGATCTCTCCTTCAACTTCATTTTTAGCTTTGGCATTAGGCAATTTTCCAAATGTCTAACTGCTTTCAAGAAATTATTGTGGTATTGCTGGGAGCTTTGGTCAGTAGAAAAAGAAGGCACAAAGTCTTTCCTAGAACACCATGGGCCCATCAAATGACCTTTTTTAGAAACAACTGAAATTCCTTTTTCAAAGGCACAAAAATGCTAATGAAACTCAACAGAAAACAAACACACCCCAAGGAACTTCTATTCAAATGACTAAGGGAGGAGAGTGGAGGGAAAATTATTTGAAACTATAAGGTTGTGTATTTTTCTCTTTGATTGTACATTAAAGTGGGGTAACAGCATTATTAAGATGAAAATTAGCCAGGACTGTAAGAACACTGTGTACCTTTTCAGGTGCCTGTGTTGATCTTCCTAATATACCTGCGTGGTGCTCTGTCCTTCCTCAAGACTACCTCGTTCTCGCTCTGGCTTGGAGACTCCTGCATGGTAAGGTGAGTCAGAAAATTTATACTCTTTCAGTGCATCCTGGAAGAGTATCACTTTCGGTGACTTTTTAAAGGAAATTTTCAGTGTTTTGGGAAACTTTCATAGACTGTATTTACTGACCAACTCCTAAGGATCATCACTTACAGCCCTTCATTTAGCCTTTTACACTCATACATGCCCTCTCAGGGGACATAAAGAGATTGCTGGTCATTACACAGGACAAACTTATGCCAGCACAAATTTTTCAAACATGTATGTTTTCTTCAAGTTTTCCATTCAAATTGCATGAAAAAGCAAATCAAGAGATGGAATATATACTGAGATATACATTAAAAAAAAATCAGGTGTCATTATATCGAAAGTGCGTGAAGTGCTTTCACAGTGGTACAGAATGGACAATAAATTACATATTATTAACGGAGGAAGAAAGCAAGACTGCACTGTCTGCTTGAATAGAAGAACACCAGGTAGAATATATCAAACAAATTACTATTGAACAACATGTATCAATGAACCTACAATGCATGTCAGTGACTGTTTTGCATCTTACCACATATTAGGAAAATAGGATTTAAAATAGAATTGTTGATTTTTTAAAATCATAAATAAGTTCCTCAATGTCCAAAATTCCATTATAAGTCAAATATCATTGCAATAAAATAATTGATTCCAACTGTTTAATATGAAATGATTCATTTTTCAATATTTCATTAAAAAGTGCTGTCAAATTACTAGTAGGTGATCTTCAAGATGTCTCCAAGTGCAGAGGGATAGAGAATTTCAAAGTGTAGTTGGTGATAGTATCTGTTGCCAATGTAATATAATCCTTAGGTCCAAATTTGGGTTGACGCTAAAAGTGTCATAAAGCATGCTTTAGGTTTCAGATTTGGAGTCTGAAGCAAAATATTTCAAAGTTGCATATCACCACTCCTGGGCTTTCTGAGCACTTTTCTACTTATGCTTCAAATTGGCAGCCTCTTTTAAAGCAGAGTTGTGTTTGTAACAGTGAAAGCTGTTGTAATCCTTGATGGCTAACTGGTGTTTCAGATTCTTCTCCATAATAATCTTGAAAAGCCTGGAATGTCCTATTTTTTGAGCTTCCATTTCTTTAGTAATGTCTTTAATTGGCTTTATTAAGTAAGGAAGAGGACAAAATCTCTCAAGGTGAGGACGTACAGCTAAATTACCTTTCACTGGCTTTCAGTGGCTTGCTGTGTGTCTACTCTTGTCTCTTGAGCATTTAAGTAACTTATTGCTCCCAGAAGGGAAAATAATTTGACCTTATTTATAGTAAGTTAATCATTTATGAATAAATTGTTCACATTTTACAGGTGAATAAACTGTACAGGCACCAGCCAGCATGCTGCTCATAAATTCCTTAGTTCCTCATTTGCAAAAGTCATGTGCTCACTTTTTTAACTAAATGATGGATGTTGAAGGTCTCACATAGACTGATTTTCCCCTGAAATAAGAAACTATGACTCTAGAACCTTCTAATAATTGCCAGATTATGTGGAAGAACTAGACTCCTAAAATCACAAATCCTCATCCTCTCTGGTTCAGTTGTTCTTCTATAAGTCCTGCTGCATTGCTTGTGGCATTAGCGAAAACCATGACTAGAAGGCCACAAGTGAATGTAAAAGACAGTCTGATTCTAATAAGGCAATTTGGTTTTATCTGTGTGAGAGCCAAAAAGGCCTATTCAGGCCCTATTTGTAAATGTCCTGCCATTTGTAATATGGCCTAAAAAAGAAAAACAAAGAAAATATTGTGTAACTTAACTGACTACAGATCTCTCTGTCATGGATAGTTACTTAAATTTTAGTTTTGGCTTCCATTACTGATGAAGCTGTGCTGTAAAGCTTTCTTTTATGCATTAATTATCTTCTGTTTAGGAGGATTTATTTGTAAGTTATACCATTAAGCAGGAACTGATTGTATGAGTTGCTTAGAGTTTGCTGCTGAAGAGGTTTCCTTTTTTGCTGTTTCTTCTCAAATGTTCTGTATTCCCCAAATTAGCAGCCTTTATTTTTGACTTATAGTGCAAAGAGACTCCTTTAGGCTATTGCTTTGTTTCCCCTTTTTAAGATGAGTTTTCATTTGTCTGTTTGTTTTAAATAAATGAAGAGTTTGCCCGTAGTTAAGGTGTAGCTTTACCTGAAACTTAGAGAACTTTTTTTGCTGAACCCAGCTTTATAGCAGAGTTCCCTAAGCCTTTCTGAATGGAGCATCTAATTTTAGTCACTTCACTTTGATGGACAACAAAACCAATGTTGAGGTCTCAGTATTGCTCAACTGTAAAACTATCTTAATTTTTTCCCACGGAACTACTTTGTATTTTTAATTTCTTGAAATTAGGATATTTCTACTAAATCACATTTTCTTTAATGATGCAATTTCTGTTGAGCTACCCGTTCCCCCCCCCCACTTAAGAGCGTGTGATGTTAGAGAATAATTCACACTTTACTACAAGGTAGCTTTGTTAGGTTTATAAATTTGAAGCTGGGTAAGAACAAATGTTAAAGCTCATATTTTGTGTAAAAAGACAGATTGGGTAAAACAGTAAATTTTAGACAATTTATTTGCTTCTCTTCCTGTTCGAAATAGGACTGCAGTCTTCCCCCAGCTCCCTTTTCTAGCACCTTCCTGAAAAAAGCATTAGTGGGGGGAAAATAATGATAAGCAGGACTTAGCTCTATAATCTTTCAAAACTGCCTTGCAAGTAATTTTCCAGTTTCTGGAATGAAATATATAGTGGTAATACACTGTGCATCTGGTAATGGGAAGTAGTTTCATAACACTGTCAGTATTTTATATTTCAAGCTGTGTGTGTGTTTTTAGGTTAGGCTTTCTGTCCCATATGTATTTCATGTACTTTATTTTTTATGTGCTTATACTTAGTTGTAAGGGTTTAGATGGGGCATTTCTGGATAAAACTTGTAATGAGGTGTTTATTGTTGTTATAATTTGTGTACTCAAATTTTAGAAGGCTTGAAATGATCTTGCAGAGAAAACTATTTGGTAGAAGGGGGGACATTTTCTGTAATTTAAGTTGTTATAGTAACCTGTATCAAGACTCATACTTGGAGTCCAGGCCTAAAGAATTTCAGTGACAATAAACATTCCGATTGTATTCATCATTTTTTTTTTTTTTGACTAAGAAAGGAGCCATCCATCATGACCCAATTATTTTATTTTTGTTTTTAGAAGATGGGTGACAGTTTGCATGTTTTAGCACTTTGAAAGTTCCCTGGTAGAATAAAAGTGAAAAGTTCTGCTGTTTATATTTGATATTGACATGTTCTGATAAGGCATCACAAACTAGTTATTTCAGCTTTTGAGATAGGTTCATATGATAGTTACTTAATGAAATATGAAAGAAACAGGGTTTGATGAGGATTGAAAAAATTTCTGTATCCATTTATTACTGTGCAAGTCTAATATTTAGAGTATCAGAATCTGGTTTTTGTGAAGCTCTGATTTGAGAATGTCAAGACGTTGCTAATATCAGCATGTTAATATTTTAATTTCATGGCTTCTTGCACTGCATTCTTAATTAGGCACTAATGCATTTTAGTAAAAAGGATGAGGTATCATTGTTATTAGCAGAGTATATTTACCTTGAGAAATTGGTATTCAGACACTATTTTTAGATATCCTATTTTTCACCAAGGAACAGTAGGTTGTTGCTTCCAAACAGAAAGCTTTTCTTAGGGTTTACTTTTCTTTTCTTTTTTTTTTTTTTTGAGTTGGAGTCTCACTCGTTCGCCCAGACTGGAGTGCAGTGGCCGCTTCCGGCCACCGCAGCCTCGACCTGCTGGGCTCCAGCGATCCTTCCGCCTCAGCCTTCCAAGTAGCCGGAATTACAGGCATACGCTACCATGCCCAGCTGATTTTTTGATTTATTGTAGAGATGAGGTCTCGCTGCCCAGGCGGGTCTCGAACCCGCGGGCTCACGCAATCCACTCACCTCAGCCTCCCAAAGGCGCGGGATTACAGGCTGAGCCACCGAGCCTGGCTTAGGGTTTACTTTTCTATTGCCTTCTGCAAGATTGATCGCTGACTAAGATTCTTTGGAGTTAACGTTCTCTTAAAGAATATTAGGGGAAATAGGGTGTGTGTGGGGGTGGGGAGGTGCGTATGTGTGTTCATTCATTTAAGGAAACTTGGAAGATAAATTGGAAGAATTTGTGGCTATTGTAGTTAATTAAAAAATGCAAAAATCCATTACTAAGAAAATGTGAAGAAAATCACCCATTATCTCAATGTTTAGAGCTATATCCCGTTAGCATTTTATGGGAGATATCTATAATTTTATAAACAACATCGGGATCAAGCTGTCAACAGCCAAAATACTAATAATGGTGAAATGTTAGAATTTTATCTCTTATTAACAGCATTCTTGCTATTATCACTGCTATCTAAAATAGTACTGAAATAATTGGCCAAGTGTGTTAAGAAAAAGGAATGAGAGAGAGAACTGCTGGGAAAAAGACACTGTCTTCAATAAATGGTGCCAAGAAAATTGGATAGCTATATGCAGAAGAACTGCTGAACTCCTGGGCTGTTCTTCATAAATAGCTTGACTGTGATGTATACCTGGGTATTGGTATGATGCTTTCTGGAGATGTGGGGTCAATATCTCTGGGCATGATAAAGAGCAATGTGTCCCTGTCTTAGTCTACAGTTGACTTTTGAACATGAGAGTTAGGGGTGCCAACCAACCATGCAGTCAGAATTCTGCATGTAACTCTTAACTCCCCCCAAATTTATCTACTAATAACCTACTGTTGTTCAGAAGCTTTACTAATAACTTAAACAGCCCATCAATGCATATTTTGTATGTTTTATGTATTTATATGTATTATATACTAAATTCTTATAATAAAGTAAGCTAGATAAAAGAAAATGTTTTTAAAATCATAAGGAAGAGAAGATATGTTTACTATATAATGAACCCATTCGTGAAGACAGAGCCCTCATGGCCTAATCACCTCTTAAAGGTCCCACCTCTTAATACTTTTGTTTTGTTTTGTTTTTTGAGTCAGAGTCTCACTCTGTCGCCCAGACTGGAGTGCAGTGGCACACTCCCGGCCTCCGCAGCCTCGACCTGCTGGGCTTCGGCGATCCTTCTGCCTCAGCCTTTCAAGTAGCCAGAACTACAGGTGTACACTACCACACCTGGCTAATTTTTGTTTTGTTGTAGAGATGAGGTCAGGCAATCCACTTGCCTCGGCCTCCCAAAGTGCTGCAATTACAGGCTGAGCCACCAAGCCCAGCCAATACTTTTACAATGGTAATTAAATTTCAGCATGAGGTTTGGAGGGAACAGACATTCACCATGACAGTCTCTCTGTTTCAAGTTTCAGCCCCTTTGCTCATGCTTATTATATCATGCAATACTGCAGATGAGATGTTCAAATATTGTCAAATTACATTGAATCAAACTTATTACAGTCTTTATGGATTAAATGGGATAGTACAGCTATTTTAATTCTATAGCTATTTGGGGTTATTATTTATTCTTCCACCTCTTCTATTCTTGAGTTTACTAGTTTGATCAAAAATTAAATTTGAGCAAAATTAAGGAATTTTTAGGAAGTATACCCAGGGTGAGATACTAAGTCTTTGAAGTCCAAGTATTACTTTGTTTATTTGTGCTGTCTTTTTTTCTAGCAGTATGTATGGATTTGTGGGCATTCACTCCCTTTTGTGACTAGGATTAACTTTGGTCTCTGTGGTGCTTAAGACTCTGTAAAGGTCAAACTGTGCTGCTCTGACACAGCCTTGGACCTGTCTTATCAGAGGGCACAAATCCCTGAGGGAAACGTGGTCAGGCAATTTCCAGCAACAAGGAGCATCTTGTTCAGCTTTTGGAAGAGTTGCAGAGTTGCAGATGAACCAATTTTACGTTTAAATAAAATTTGATTTTACATTATTGAAACAGTTTTCAGGTTTGTTTAATTCCCTTCTTGAAAGGCAAGGATTGATTACTGAAGAAATTTGCTTTTCTGACGTGACCTCTAATACCTTCTTACTTATGTGAAATTTAGCAAAAACAAAGCATATTAGTCATTGTACATTTAAAACAATTGCTCAGTTTTTAAAAAGTAATACAATAAAGTATATAGAAAGGGATAAAATGAAAAATAAGATTTCCTCGTTTCTCACTGTTTCCTCTACCCAAAGGTAGCCATTATTAGCAGTTTCTTGGCTATCTTTGCAGAAAAGAAATGTGTACATGCAGCATAACATTTTAAATTTATACTGATGGCACTGTGTGTACATTACACTAGATTTTTTTTTTTTACAGGTTGATTCTTTTAGTTGACAAAATAAATCTTTTTTTTTGAGTTGGAGTCTCACTCTGTTGCCCAAACTGGAGTGCAGCAGCCGCTCCCGGCCACCGCAGCCTCGACCCACTGGGCTCCAGTGATCCTTCTGCCTCAGCCTTCCGAGTAGCTGGAATTACAGGCACGCACTACCATGCCTGGCTAATTTTTGATTTATTGTAGAGATGAGGTCTTGCCAAGTTGCCCAGGTGGGTCTCAAACCGGCAATCCACTCACCTCAGCCCCCCAAAGCACGGGATTACATGCTGAGCCACCGAGCCCGGCTCCAAAATAATCTTAAAGGCAGATATTATTAGATTGCAGGTTGAATTGGTGAGAATTGTGTGACTATGTATCGTTCGTTTGCATTCTTTCGTTGGGCTGAGTTTGTAAAAATGAGGTCAGTACCTCATTACCTCTTTACTTGGTAGGTGTATGACTGTGATTGATTCTACTCCTGTTTGCACCAGCAACTAGCATTTTAGTTAAGTCATCTTCTATTACCTGGTTTCTATCCCTGGATATTGAAATATTGCTTATATCTATCTGAATATAGTAGAGAAAATATCAAAATAAAACAGGATTAAAATATAAAGCCTTTTTTGTTCTTGATATCTGCTAAGATAATTTTGCAAGGGCTATTTCTTTTGTCTAAAGTGGACTTCATGAAAGTTATAAAATTAAAATAGGATGAAACCCATAGTTTCTGCCTTTGAGGAACATAGGATTTCACCATGTTAAGGTTCACATCAGATAGGAAAAATACATAGCTTTTATCGCCACATTATACCATGTTGTATAAACTATTGCCCTTTCTATTTTTCTCCAAGATTTCAGGTAGGCTATACTTGCTCTTAGAAATTTTAGTGAAAATTGTTTTGAACCTCCAGTTTCAATGCTTGTGATGATCTCTGTATGATCTTGATAAGTCTAGAGTTCTCCTATCTCAAGTGAGCACCTTTTTATCTGTCTTTGTCATCTGCCTCAATGTGTGGTCTTCAATTTTGCCATAAATTGTTCTCTCTCGATTGGTTTCTATTAAAAGATGCACACACACACACACACACACACACACACCACTTAATAAACCTACCAAAGACCTGGGAATTAGAAGAAGGAGACTCACATTGTAGGAAGGGCAGCCTTGATTTCTTCCTGGCCCCTGGCATCATCCTTATCTCTTCTCATCTTCTTCATTCCTTCCTTTCAGGATGCCTGTGTTCCCTAGTTTCAGAAATTGCCATGTATTATCTGGAATCATCATCTGGGTGTAAGTCAGCTTCTTGTGTTAATTAATTGTGTGCCCTTGAATACTTGGTTTCTTTTACATCTCTCTCTTGGGTCTCTAAGACCTCCAGTCTTCGAACTTTTCAATATTGGATATAATAATATCTGCTTCATTGTATGTTTGAAGATTATATTGTCTATCTAAAGGACTTAGCATATAAACAATTCAGTTATTATCATTTTTTATTAACTATCATCATTTTTTAAAAAATAGTACTGTTTTCTTCCAAATGCTTCAGTCTTGCTCCAGACATAGGCTATATATATTTTTATTATAAATAAACTTTCAATCTTTTATACTTAGAGACAATTGTTTAAACCGGATGCTTTGGAGACAGTGAAACGGGGCACTATTGATAATTATACCAGGATAATAATGTCAGCCATTGCTGTTAGAGGTAAACCAGGATTCATGGTCACTCTCAATATGCCCCTGATTTCTGACTCAAGGTGCGTGCTCAGAGAACACTGAGAGGGGCAGTGTGGGATAGTAGGCACATGGGATAAAGCGCGGGCACATTTATCTGTCTGAGCTTTAGTTCTTACTCATTAAGTTGCGATTAACAATACTATCTATGTCTGTTCTATGTTCCTATAAAGAAATGCCTAAGACTGGGTAATTTATTTAAAAAAAAAAGTTTATTTGGCTCACAATTCTGATGTCTGGCAAAGGTCATTATTGGGCATCTGGTGAAGGCCTCAGGCTGCTTTTATTCATGAGAGAAAGCAAAGAGGAGTCATAGTGTGCAGAGGTCACATGGTGAGAGAAGAAGTGAGAGAGAGAGAGCGACAAGGAGGGTGCGGTGCCTCTTTTTAACCACCTGCTCTTGCAGAACTACTTAAGTGAGAACTCACTTATCCCCAAAGGAGGACATTAATATATTTGTGAAGGATCTGCCTCCATGACCCAAACCCCTCATTGGGTTCCACCTCCCACCACCACCACACCAAGGATCAAATTTCAACATGAGCTTTGGAGTTCACAGACATCCAAACCATAGCAATACCTATCTCCAGGGTGGCTGTAAAGATTAAATGAACTTGTGATGTCATAAAGCACAGAATATGTCTGCAAGTTGGACACCTGTTAATTCCCCACTCCATCTCTGCAAATAACCTCAGCTGTGCTGATGGGTAAATTTTGCATATGGAGGTTTCTGCTGTGTTATGTACTTCTCACAGTTTAATATATCTCTGTAGTCCATTTTACTGGACATTATAGGTGGTGATCATAACTAGCTGTACGTATGGTTGTTCAGTTTACAATGGAGATTGGTCTGTGTTGTTTTAATCAAGCACTTTTTGACATTGAGGGGCCTGAATTGTAGTGTTTGGTAATCACACCCAGTTTTCCTGTACATTTTTCTTTTGTAGTTTGCTTTCTTTTCTGTTTTCCTATTCTTTGGATAAATTGTTGTCTAAATAGGTGAAATATTATTTTGTAAATATTTCAAGTATGAATTTTATATGCATTTGATAAAGAGATTTTTTTGTGAATCAGAGGTGCTTGTTTTATACATCACTTGCAGATATGTGTTTCTTCCTTGGTAAGAAAATCTCTCTGAACTGTGAAAATTGATAGAATAATTGGTACTATACATACTAGATATATCCTTCTTATAGCATGTAGGTAACTTCTACTAACACCAGACTGGAGGAAGAAATATACCGCAGAGTTTGGCCTTTTCACCATCATCTTCCATGGTTTTTCTCTTCAGCAGCAAATCTATATTCAGATCTTTTATTACCTAGTCTTTAGGCTTACACAGAGTCTACTGGAGGTAGGTATTAAATGATTACAGTCTTGTTGTAAACTCTGCAATAGTGGAATGAAGAAGGTGCTAGGGAGCATATGGGAGGTACTTGAACTGTGTGGAGATTAAGGAAGGCCTCTAATGAAAGCCACGTATTTAAAGGTGAGTAGGTCTTTCGAGAGTTGTGAAAAGACCTTCTATGATGGGAAGTAGCATATGTAAAGCCTAGGAAGGCTCAGAAATGTAGTGTGTTTGGGGAAAAACAAGTACACTGAGTATAGAAGGAAAGATGACTGACTTAAAAGCAGCATTCTTATTCTAGTTTTAAAGAAGCAGTGTTTTCTTTTAGGGGCCCTGGGCCTTATGGTATTGAAAGGATCACAATTATTAATGTAAGAAAACAGAGTTCTAGTTGGAAGATAAGTAAAAGTACTTACAATTTGAAGTAACCTAAACTTCACATATCTCTATAAATAGAAAAATTACTCAAATTTTTATTCTTATCATTTCTTTATAATTTCAAGAAAATATTATATCCCAATTCTTCAAAAGAATGCTACTACTGTTCTCACTTAAAATATTAGATATAGATAGATCATATTAAAAGCTATGCTGTTTGCAGCCAGTTGACTTAGTGTTCTTTCACTTTAGCATGTTTTCCTGTGCATTGTTGTAGCTACTACACAATTTTACTGTGCAAATTTCTTGCAAAATTTCCTTGTGGGAATGGGAATTGTATAATGGATAAAGTGATTTAAATAAATAAATAAAAGTCACATTTATTTGGTACAACAATTAATGCTTTCAGAAGAACAGACTGAAATTGTCATTTCTATTCCGTTTTGCACCAGAGACTTGTTTGAATGTGTACTCTCAATCTTTCTTATGTGAAGAGGAAATATAGTGATTTTTACTTTGAATAAAATAGTATATATTATTGTATATATTAATAATTATATACTTATTAGAAAAAAAATAGTTGTATGAGTGGCTTTACCTCAGCTCTCCAATTATCACAGTGCCTGCTTCTGCTTGTATTTTCCATGTACTGCACCAAGACTTACTGCAGGCATATAACTGAGTCTTAACTTTTTTTTTTACTTGGAAGGTATACTGGAGGTCCAGATTCAAGGATGAAGAAATCGAGACACAGTTAGCGACAGATTTTTTCCCTCTAAACTTCTTTCTAGCCCCAAAATCTCTCTCTCTCTTTTTTTTTTTTTTTTGTCCTGGTAGTCCTAGTGCATAGCCAGTAGGTAAAGGTCTGTGGGATGGGTGACTAGATCTCTTTACTCACAGAGCCTGAATTATAACCCTGACCTTTTCCCAGTCAGTCCAGTGTTCTTTCTTGTACACTGATAGTTGTCCATCTTTTTTTCTTCTACCGCAAAATGGATTTCCATAGCAGCATTCCCAAGGGTTCAAGTTATGTATAATGCTTAGGTGCTAGCTGTTATAACATCATCCTTTCCTCACAAGAAATCTAAACTCACCAACATGTTAAGACAAGGGACTATCGGGCCTGAGAACGAACCTATATACAAGGGTATTTTAGAATACATTTTAATTCCACACTCAAATTGGGAGTTTATGCTTTTTAACATATTGCTCATACCTCTTTTGAGCAAACTACAGCAATAAGAGATACCTGTAGGAACACAGAGTTTATTTCTAGAGAAGTGTTTTTCAGCAGGAGTGATTCTGCTGCCATGGTGTTTAGGAAATTTGTGAGGGCATTTTTGGTTGTCACTGTGATTGAAGGGATGCTACTAGCATTTAGTGGGTGGTGGCAGAATACCAGGCCTCCTGTAGTTTATGGGACTGTCCAACATTATGACTTTCAGGTGACCCACTCCACTTTCTTTTCTTTTTTTTCTGAGTCTTACTCTGCCACCCAGGCTGAAGTGCAGTGGCATGCTCACAGCCACTGCAGCCTTGACCTGCTGGGCTCAGACGATCCTTCTGCCTCAGCCTTACAAGTAGCTGGAACTACAGGCATGTACCACCATGCCCAGCTAATTTTTCTTGATTTATTGTAGAGAAGAGGTCTCGTCATGTTCCCCAGGCTGGTCTTGAACCCGTGGGCTCAGGCAGTCCTCTCACCTCGGCCTCCCAAAGTGCTGGGATTATAGGTGTGAGCTACTGCGCCCGGCCTGACCCACCCCGCTTTCTTAAAGAAAAGCCCACAACTGGACACAACTCTTTACATGTGTATATGAAGTATTTTTGCACAGTCTTATTAATAATGAATTTCCTAGTAAATCCGGGAGTAGGGGCAGTGCAAAAGTAGAAGCAGGAAGACTTGTCAGGAGGCTGTTGCAGTAACGCAGGTGAGAGATGATGGCAGAGGGTTAGCGGTAGAGCCAACAGAACTTCCCAACAGATGAGATGTGGGTTGTGAGAGAGAGGAGTCAAGGGTAACTACAATCATTGGCCTGGGAAGCTAAAAGGTTATATTCTTGTTGCTTTGTACTGAAAGGAAAGGTTGTGGGTACAACAAAGAACTCTTCTTTGGACATGTTTATTTTGAGATGTCTAGTGAATGTCAAAGAAACAATGTTGAATAGGCATCTGGATGTGAGATTGGAGTCAGAAAGAGTCTTGGGCTATAAAAGTGAATATGGGAATTGTCAAATATAGAGTATTTCAAGGTATGAGTCTGGATGAGACTACCAAAGGAGTGAATCATAAATAGAGAAGAGGAATGGCCAATGATTGAGACCTGGGATACTCAAACAGTAAAAATTCAGAGAGTGAAGGAGAAGGAGAAGGAACACCAGTGATGTAGGAGGAAGACCAAGAAAGTGCAGGGTCCCGGAAGAGAAGTGAGAAAGTGTATTAGGAGGAAGGAATTATACATTGATTCGTTTTTAGCAATGTGAAGGTGTTGGCAGCCTTGCTGTGAGAAGTTTGGGTGGGATGGTGGGGGCAAAAGCCTGGCAGGAATGAGTTTGATAGAATGGAAGGTGACAAAATAAAGACAGCGAGTAGAAACAATTCTTCAAAGGAGTTTTGTTGCAAAGGAGAACGAGAAATGGAGGACAGCTAGTGGTGGAAGCGGGATCAGAAGAAAACTGTTTTGTTTTGTTTTAGATGGGTAAAATGGCCACTTATTTATTATTTGATCCAATATTTATTATTTGATAGAGTGATGGCTCTGGAGTGAGTGTGTGGGGGATTGGCATCCTGTTACCCATAGGGTTCCTGTACCTTCAGTGCTGGTGTCCAGGCCTCCCGTGGCTGACTGATGCCTAACAGATTCTGAGGCCCTAGTCCAGCAGGCTTCCTCACACTCCTGTATTTGCTCCTCTTTTGTGTAGGAGAGTTGATCAGGCTTTGAGTTTTAGGCCAAAAATTAAATTAGAAATCAGTGAGAAATTTAGAAGGAAAGGTAGAACCAATTGCTTCTTCTCCTTAGGCAATTACTTGAGAGCAGCAGCAGTTTTTCCTCCTTGACTCCTTGGTGCTCAGGGTCTTGCAGGTACAGTGTCGGCACCTGAGAGGGCTGCCTCCTTACTTTTTGCATCCTAGCCTAATTCCCCAGCCCTGGGAAGGGCCACTGTACTTCATTTAAGAGACAGCAGGAAAGCTCCTTCCCTAATTATCTCTTATTACCGTTTGGAGATAATTTAATGTGATATAGTTTAATCTTATATTCCCCTTCCCCTTTAATGTCTAGTCAACTTCAGCTGTTCTGAGGAACAGGAGGAGGACTTCGTGAAGAGGAAAACAAATGCTTCTGGGCTGAACAATTCTATTGTTAATGATGGGAGGGGTCGGGGAATGATTGGTTCTGGGCCTTTGCACAACTAGTGGGCAACATATGTGACTTCTGGCTACATAAGATGCAGGAGAGAGGGACTGGGGATAGAAGGGAGGCTAGTTAGAATTAGTTCTGGCCATGAAGACTAGAATAGAAACAGCCCCTCCCTAAGTACACTGGCATTTTAAAGTGAGGGTCCTAGTACCATTTTATCTTGGAATCCAAAGGTGATAGGCATCACTCACCTTGTTAATCCTAGGGTTCTGCCCAGGAGACCCAAGAAAGGTCTCCTGAGGCTACCCAGAGGAATTGCCCATTTCATACCCTAGAAATGAAAGAAACCCTTACAGGAACATCCACAGAATTCAGAAAAACATTCTCAAGACAGAAGTTTGTATTGCATTTCCTCTGGGATGAGGCCTAATGCTATTTGGTTTGTGTTAGCCTCAGTTATGTCTAAGAACTGAGTCAGCCATGTGTCCATGGAAGGAAATAACCACTGAAAATAGTAGGTTCTGACTCTAGCCAATATTACATAATCAATCTCCTTTGAAAATTTTCTCAGAACTTATTTTCCAAAAAGATTAGCCAAATGTTTCCGAGAAAAGCTTTTCTCTTTCTGATGAGCAATAGTATTTTTGATAGCCATGGATATTGCTCTTCTAGGCTTTGCTTCCTTCTTGCTTCCAGTCCCACACCTCAATCAAGTAACTGTGATGACTTGATATGATGATGATTATTTATTTTTTGATTTTGGGTCTCACTCTGTTGCCCAAATTGGAGTGCAATGGCATGATCATAGTTCACTGCAGCCTGGACTGAAGGGATCCACCCTCCTCAGCCTTCTGAGTGGCAGATACTATAGGTATGCACCACCACGCCCAGTTAATTTTTTGTTTGTTGAGATGAAGTCTTGCTATGTTGCCTAGACTGGTCCCAAATTCCTGGACTCAAGTTCTTCCACCTTGGACTCCCAAAGTGCTGGGATTATGAGTGTGAGCCAACCAGCCTGGCCAACTTGACATTATTAATTGAGACTGACTGCTATGGTTTGAATGTTTAGGACCCCCTATAATTCATATGTTGAAACCTAATCGCCAATGTGATGCTATTAGGAGATGGGGCCTTTGGAAGGTGATTAGCTCTTGAGGCATCATGAAGGTGGAGCCCTTCATAAGTGGGATTACTACCCTTGTAAAGAGGCTCCAAAGAACTTCTTGCCCCTTCCTCCATGTGAGAACACAGCTAGAAAATGCCCTTGCCATCTGTGAACCAGAAAGCAGGCCCTCACCAGACACTTTGAAATAAGACACTGCCCCATGAACTTCAGTTTAAGTCAAATGTCTTTAAAGCTTTTGTTGTTTTATTTTTATTTTTATTTTTGAGTTGGAGTCTCACTCTGTTGCCCAGGCTGGAGTGCAGTGGCCGCTCCCGGCCACCACAGTCTCGACCTGCTGGGCTCTGGTGATCCTTCTGCCTCAGCCTTCCAAGTAGCTGGAACTACAGGCGCGCGCTACCACGCCTGGCTAATTTTTGATTTATTGTAGAGATGAGGTCTCGCCAAGTTGCCCAGGCGGGTCTCGAACCCACAGGCTCAGGCTGTTGTTTTATACATGTCATATACGTATGATATATACATGTATAGTAAGTCTTCGGTAAATGCTTTTTGAAACAATTTGGTACAGTGTGTATTCTGCTTAGTTATTTTATTAGGTAGCAGAACATATTAGTTAAATCTCTGGTTCCAGAATGCCTGTATTGAAATCTCAGCTTTTTCTCTTAAAGAGATGTGTGATCTTAGACAAGCTTTATAACTGCTCTGTGCTGAGTTCCTCTTCTGAAAACTGAAATAATAATAATACCTTATAAAATTATTATAAGAAGTGAATAAATTGACACATTTAGAGCACTTAGGACAGCACCTGACATGTGGTAAGCATTTAACAAATGACAGCTGGGCTCGGTGGCTCAGCCTGTAATCCCATGCCTTGGGAGGCTGAGGTGAGTGGATTGCCTGAGCCCGTGGGTTTGAGACCCACCTGGGCATCTTGGTGAGACCTCATCTCTGCAATAAACCAAAAAATTAGTCGGGTGTTGTATCGCACGCCTGTAATTCCAGCTACTCGGATGGCTGAGGCGGAAGGATCGCCGGAGCCCAGCAGGTCGAGGCTGCGGTGGCCGGGAGTGGCCATTGCACTCCAGTCTGGGCAACAGAGTGAGACTCCAACTCAAACAAAACAAAACAAAACAAAACACAAAAAACAAATGACTATAACAAAAACTGTCAGGTATTTGATATTCAAAAGGTGAGAAAATCAAATCTCTACTTTTCCCTCAAATAGCATTGTAACTGGCAGTGAATTTTTTGAGTGTTGGTTGTGTGAACTATAATTACTTACCCTTTTTTCAGTGGTTTCAAATGGCTTTCTGTGTTTCTGAAGGACAAATAGATATCATCTCCCATTCAGCCTCCTATCAGTCAGTATATCACTCATGACACCTAAACATAACTGTGTTTCTATTATTTATATCATTGCTAATTATGTGAGATGAATTTTTAAAAATATGTAGGATTGTGATTAGCATCCAGATTTATTTTTTCCTGGGCTTGATGTCTCTTTCCATGTGAGTTTTAAGAGTTGTACAGTTTGTTTCATCATCTTGCTGTGTTCCTAATTGTATATTCAGATTTATAGAGTCGAGATAAAGGAGAGTATATCTCCCAAAATAAACAACTGACCAGGTTTCCATGTAGTAAGCACTGTGTTTTCCACAGGGTTGTTTGTCATCATGGGCTGTGTCCTTGGGAGGTTGGCAATTCTGTCCAATAAAAAGAACAGAATTCTTGTTTTGTGGTGTGTCCACAGGGTTGCCCTACCAACTTTCCTCTTATTTCTAATAACCTAAGTCTATTTTATAAACCCATAAAATTGTGGCTTCTCTATTGAAAACGACCTGGTGGGACAACACTTTAGACTTCATAGGACACTGTTAAATATGTGATTGTAGTTTGATCACCCAATGAAGAAATGAGCCTCTATGTGTTTAGTGAGTTCAGGGCTACGTGGTTAAAGTAAGCAGTAAACCCAAGTCTGCTGACTCTTTAAATCCTGTGTCCTTCCAATTTTGCTGCTTTTCCATCAAATTCACTCAGGCTCAGTGAAATCATAGTAATGGCACCTAGAGTATTGGTCAAGCCTATTCATTAGAAATTATAATCACGAGGTTACAATTTCAGATAATGTCATATGACTTGATACTTGATAACTATTGAAAACTTTACTTTTTATAAAAGAACCTAGCTTCCTTTTGCCAATATTGTTTATTTTTACTATAGATCATAAATATTTTCTAACTAGCTTTAAGTTTGTAAAGTTTTTTCAATATATGTATACTTTATCATTAAAGTAAGTTTCATGTTGCTAGAAGTATTCTTTTAATGTGGCTAGTGTTGACTCGGTCTATATTAAGACTGAAATTCTTAGAAAAATGTAATTACTAGTTTTTATCCTATACTTGGTAGGTAGATAAGTAGTCCTTGGAAGAATAAAATAGTTCTATTTTTGTAACCATTATTTTTCTAAACCTCATCTGAGTAAATGACACATTTCTGTATTTCTTGGACAAAACTCAGACCTGTTACAATGGTTCAAGGAATATGAGATTGTGGATCTTGTTGTCTTGTGAAGTTGTGTTCTTGTGCCCTGCTTGAGCTGCCAGTACCTCTGTGTAGCAGATGTGGGTGCAGCTGGCTGGTGCAATATGTCCAGTGACTTGCTGAGTGAGTGCTCATTTGCTACAGCCTATTTCAAGATCAGATTCAGTGATCAGTCAGTGATAAGTTCTGAAAAACTCAAACTCTTATAGTCATACTAAGAATAGCTATTATTTATTAAGTAAGTACTGCATGGCAGGTCCTGTTTTCAAAATGTTCATGTTCATTGTTATTTAGTCTTGACAAATATAAGGATTATTAATTTCTGTTTTAGAGTTAAGGGAATGAGTAATTTGTCTAAAATTGTATGGCTAATAAGTGTTAGGGCTAGGATTTAAACCTAGGGCTGTCTGACCACTAAAATATGTTCTTAACCAACAACATCCGTCCTAGTGATGGCAAAATATGTATGTGATACCTATGCCCATGGCAGGCATAATTAATTGATCATGGTATGTGCTTTTGCTGAGCCTTATCATCACATTCTTGGCTCTGTAGTCAAACATTTAATTTTAAGTAGGCAAGATTAAACGTATGTGCTATCCTTGGCTCTAAATGTGTCTATGTTAGGTTCCTCCCAAATTCTAGTGTTGTGTTGAAACTGGGCCTATATGTTTTTGGGAAATAATAAATTAGATAAAGTATTGCTTTGTATTATAGAAAGAACAAACATACAGCATTTTTTATATAAGTCCTGATTGGTGTGGACATTTGAATTTAATGCAGACCTATTTCATTTTTAAGAGCATGTAAAAGTTGTTTCCATGTGAAAGCTTTTTTTCAGGTTGATTACTGATTCATAATATGTACTTATTTGAAAATTATTTCTCATGGATATTTGAAATAAATTTTGACAGTACTCATAGAGTTTGTTATAATGAAATTAGATTTTTAAATATAATTAGCAGAAACTGAAGCCTTCATTAAATTATAAGCGTAGATCAAAATGCGAATCCCTTAAGAACTGAATTTAAAACTGTGTTATGCCTGTAATTGTGGAAGTAAAAACTTGTTTGGGTTACAGCTCTTCTTTGGACCCATTTTCCTCTGAGACTTCAGAAGTACTTCATTTGAAAACAGCATTTTAAAAAATTCCATATATGGTCAAAAGATGTTTCAGTCTCTCTCCTGATCCTTTGATATAAGGGGCTACACCCACTGCAGTATTATTGAAGAGCACCTCGGCACAGATTTCAGGGTTGAAGAGTTTGAACCAAAGCCCAGTAATACCAACAATAATAAATTGTTATTCCTCCCTGCTGCTTAGTGTTTATATTTCTAGAAAATTCTGTTTTCAGCTTTCTCCTCTGACATCTGAGATGCAGAACTCTGAAATAGAAAATAATTTATAAAAAAATATTTTTCCATTGATAGGCTACCTGACCAGCAAAGAGATTGAGGTGAAAGTTAATCCAAATTAAAATGTGAGGCCATGGATGACATTATCTTTTGTATATATCTTTCAAGTTAAGTAAGATTATACCTAATAAGTTACTTATCTCGATTTGCAAAGAAACAGAAATTATCCCTTTTTATTTCTGTGGTGATGTTATTAGAAGAAGAAAATGTAGAATACCTAAAGTTAGATGATCTATAATTGTAAGAAATACTGATTTAAATGTGCTTTAGAAAAGTAAATGAAATTAAGGGAAATAACTCATTAGTAGTGTTTCTTCAGCTTTACTCTGCCTGTTCTCAGTAATACTATTTTCTTTTTTCTTTATTGATAAGGTCCTAATTACACATATTTTAAAAACAGAAAACAATACTTCTCTATATTTCTGTGATCACAGACCCTACTAACTCTAACTAATGGTTACTTTCAAGTGCTTGTGGCCAGTTGGAGTTTACAATTTGTTACAAAATCAATAATTATCTTTATTTTTAACCTGTATTTTGCCTGTCAAGCAGTCAGTCTCTAAAAGTGGTGATTCAGTACCTTCAACTACAGAGTTTGTTTAACTAGAGACAAGAAGAGCCTATTTTGCCTTGGAAGGCATGGGAAATTCATCCATTTTTGTTTTAGACTTTTAAAAACCTGGAAGTTATTAAGGGCCTTTTTTGTTTGTTTGGTTGGTTGATTTTTTGGTTTCATTATGTTTTGTTTCTGGATTATCTAATGAATGTCCCAGGTTTTAAAGTCCAATAATCAGTGCTTTGCTTTGTTTATAGTGGTCCTTTAGACTAAGAATTAACTTCTCCCTGGCCTGAGACTTTTAAGGTCTCTCCATAATCTAGGACTGTAGCCCCATGTCCAGATATTTTCTTGCCATGTTAACTCAATGAATTCACATATTTTTGCTGTCTTTGCTAGAAAGTTACAATCTGAGATCTGGTGTGTGTGTGTGTTGGGATGGGGGGATGGGAGGGTGGGCAGATCTTTCTTATGGATATTGACATCTTACATGTAAAGATCTGTGTAAGCGCTTTATAAATTACAAAGTTCTGTGCAGTTTTATATTGAATGAGCAGATTGTTTTTAGGTAATTATACAAATAAAATACAGAATTTCTAAAAAGTAATAAAGATATACTTCAGAGTTTAGGTTGCTGATAACATAAAATCTGCTGGCAGTTATCCATGTGAATACATTTAATAAGATGTGAAAGCATTTTCTTCTCCTTTTCTTGCATAATGTTATTAGGTTTGTATCAGTCCTTTTGTATAGATAAATGTTCATAGTGTAGTTTTTTACTCACATTAACAAGACAGGGTAGATGATGAAAATGTCTGTAGCTCATCCAGTAGTTGAGGTCTCTTTTTTTTTTTTTTTTTTTTCGCTTTTCATTTCTAGTGGTTTGTAAAATTGACCTAATTCTTTTATTTCTCTGCTGTGTACAAACTAGGCAAATATCTTTTTTCATGAATATATTTGCTTCATGTTTTTGGTATCTCTATCTGGAGTTTTTTGCTCTCTTCTCTGTGGATGAATAATATTAAATGAGGAAACATTCTTGTTTTTCTTTGGTTTTCATCTGAGAGTAAATAATCTTATGTAGCTGGCTGGGTGCAATGGGTCATGCCTGTAATCCCACTGTGTTGGGAGGCTGAGGTGGGAGGATAACTTGAGACCAGGAGTTTGAGACCAGCCTAGATAACGTAGTGAGATACCATCTCTACAAAAAATTAAAAATACTAGTTGGATGTGGTGGTACATGTCTATAGTCTTTGCTCTTCAGGGGGCTGAGGCAGAAAGACAGTGAGCTCAGGAGTTCAAGGCTGCCGTGAGCTATGATTGTGCCACTGAACTTCAGCCTGGGAAACAGAGTGAGACCTTGTCTCTTTAAAAAAAGCAAAAACAAAAAAAACTATATAGCCATAGGTAAATGAAATGTTTTTAACAAAAAAAAATTTTTTCTAGTTGTTTTTGTCTTTATTTTATATCAGTATTATTAAATGTCAATGGGTTATTTATTTATTGTCCCCCCCTTTTCATTTTAAAGAGATGGGGTCTCACTATGTTACCCAGGCTGGTCTTGAACTCCTGGCCTCAAGTGACCCTCCTGTCTTAGCTTCCTGAAGTGCTGAGATTACAAGCATGAGCCACCGTGCCTGGCCTTAGTAGAATTATTTATTCTAAGGTACATAAAAAAAAAATTAGAAAACAGAACTTTCTGTTGCACATTCATTTTGCTAGACTTGTATATTAATCTGGGTCCAGTCAGGAGAGAGAAATCACATAATTTGAATGGGAAATTTAATATAAAGGACTGTAAATATAAAATATAACAGGATTGAAAGTTAGAGGTAAAGAGAACTAACTCTAAAGAATATAGTGTTAGCAGATATAATAATAGATAATATCTCAGTAGCTTTTACTACTTCTTTTTTTTGTTTTGAATTGGAGTCTCACTTTGTCACCCAGGCTGGAGTGCAGTGGCACACTCCTGGCCACCACAGCCTCAACCTCCTGAGCTCAGGCGATCCTTCTGCCTCAGCCTTCCAAGTAGCCAGAGCTACAGGTACATGCTACCACGTCCACCTAATTTTTTGATTTATTGTAGAGACAGGTCTCACAATGTTGCCCAGACTAGTCTCGAACCCACAGGCTCAGGCATTCCTCTCCCCTTGGCCTCCCAAAGTGCTGGGATTATAGGCTTGAGCCACCGTGCCCAGCCAATAGCTTCTACTTCTAAGGCTGAGATAGACTGTCCCCTGGGACTGAGAACCATAGCATGTTGGAGAGAGGGCTTGGTTCTGGTTTACTGAATAGCAGGGAAGTCACTGTGGTGCCTTGTTGATAGAACTCACCAACAATCCACCTTACTGGGGAGGTGTTGTGCCTGAGGCACTGCACTAGAAAACCACCCAAGGTAGGTACGGAGGGAACATGCTAGTTGCTGCTGGCTTTTATACACTGAGGAAGCTGGGCACTGGAGAAAAGTGCATTTGCTGCAGGATCTGCACACTGGGGAAGCCACCTAGGCCACAGGAGTTGCTGAGTAAGCATAGCAGGAAGCAAAACCCTGTCCTTTTGCCCTTCCCATTGTCTCTCCAGTACCTTCTCCTGGCAAAATTTCACATGGAATGACTCTCCAAGAAAAAATTTAAGGACCCAGATCCATTTTCATAGAACCAGCAAAAAGGATGAAGTTGGAGCTCAGTGGCATCTTTAATAACCAACCCAATACAACACAACACATCTTTCATGATGAAAAGCACTTTGTCCCTTTCTTGCAGACTAAGATCGTTTATGTGATTTCTACTGAAATGTTTATAAGAAGTATATGAATTGTTAGACCCATATTGGTTTATTCAACTTCTAATAAAATTTACTAATGCTAATACTTCTTAATTCAAAGCTTTGAGAATTTGTGTCATAAAAGGCAATTTTTGTTTATTTTTTTGGTGACTCAGCTTGTATTCCCAGCACTTTGGGAGGCCAAGGCAAGTAGATTGCCTGAGCCCACAGGTTCCAGACCAGCCTGGACAACTTAGTGAGACATAGTCTTTGCAATAAATCAAAAATTAGCTGGGCGTCTTAGCGCGTGCCTGTAGTTCCAGCTATTCCGAAGGCAGAGGCGGAAGGATCGCTGGAGCTCAGCAGGTCAACGCTAGGGTGGCCATGCGTGTGTCACTGCCCTCCAGCCTGGGCAACAGAGTGAGACTCCAACTCAAAAAAAAAAAATGTTGCTTCATTTTATTTCTTAGCCATGTCCATTAGGATCTAAACATAAACACACAAGTGATGAAGCAGCCACCTAAGAAGACTTCATTCTTGCTTAAAATGTTTTTTGGAGCCTGGCTTGGTGGCTCAGCCTGTAATCCCGCACTTTGGGAGGCTGAGGTGAGTGGATTGCCTGAGCCTACGGATTCGAGACCCGCCTGGGCAACTTGGTGAGACCTCATCTCTACAATAAATCAAAAATTAGCCGGGTGGGGTAGCGCGCGCCTGTAGTTCCAGCTACTCGGAAGGCTGAGGCGGAAGGATCGCCGGAGCCCAGCAGGTCGAGGCTGCGGTGGCCGGGAGTGGCCACTGCACTCCAGTCTGGGCGACTGAGTGAGACTCCAACTCAAAAAAAAAAAAGTTTTTTGGAAATAGCTTTAAAACATTGCTACTTATTTCTTTTAAACAAATCTATTTTTTTTTTTTTTGAGTTGGAGTCTCACTCTGTCGCCTAGACTGGAGTGCAGTGGCTGCTCCCGGCCACTGCAGCCTCGACCTGCTGTGCTCCGGCAATCCTTCCGCCTCAGCCGTCCAAGTTGCTGGAACTACAGGCGTGCGCTACCACGCCTGGCTAATTTTTTGATTTATTGTAGAGATGAGGTCTCGCCATGTTGCCCAGGCAGGTCTCGAACCCATGGGCTCAGGCAATCCACTCACCTCAGCCTCCCCAAGGCGTGGGATTACAGGCTGAGCCACCAAGCCTGGCTCACAAATCTATTTTTTTAATTAAAAAATTCTTGCATTGCATAACCAGACTGAAATTTTATGTTACTTTAACATTTCTTATTGACAAACAAAATTTTTATGCTTAAAAAACCTAAAAACAAGAATGTTTTATAAAACCAAATGTGGATCCCAGCATTAATAGACAAACAGAATATGATTTCAACTTCTTAGAGGATGATGAAATTGTAAGAAAACCGAACACTTAAAACTTGGAATCACTGGCCAGAAGTTCCATTGTTGGGAGAAAGCAGAAAGGGGCCATTGATTACCCTATGTCGTTCTTGTTTTTCCCCTTGCTGCTTTCAGAGGAAAGAGGGCATTGGATGGATACTGGGCCAAGCCAGGGATAATGACCTGCCCACCAGAAGAGTCATTGAGTACATTGGAGTATTATTTGGTCACAGGTCTAATGTCTGATGTTGGTAATCAAGTTATTTAGAATAACTGCTTCATGAGTGTCTTGAGTAGATACTTGCACACTTGTCCAATAAGCTTTTCCCAAGAGCTGAACTACATTCTGGTGAACTGGGTCCTCCCATGCATCATGGCTAAGTGAGACTGTTGACTGACTTCTACCAGCTCTGGCTTGGCTGTAGTGGTAAAGTTGGTGGGCTGCCCTTTAATCAAGTAGGCACTTAGAGGAGGTCTTTTATGTCATAGGTGGCATGGGCATAATTGCATAAGGGTGATGGGAGAGTTGACTGACTCAAGTTATTATGGGGTGGTCATAAGTGTCCCTTAGGAAACGTCTCCAATATGGCCAGTAGAGCTGCTTGACATAATTGGTTACATATTACAGTGCATCAGCATCAGTGATGGGCTGCTCACTGGAATCAGGCAGCATATACACTATTTATGTTCTTTCTTAGTAATGGCAAAAACATGTCACGT
This sequence comes from Cephalopachus bancanus, assembly GCA_027257055.1. Taxonomy (NCBI): domain Eukaryota; kingdom Metazoa; phylum Chordata; class Mammalia; order Primates; family Tarsiidae; genus Cephalopachus; species Cephalopachus bancanus. The sequence goes on along the minus strand of JAPVLO010000009.1, from coordinate 4,985,908 downwards.
GGAATGAGCTTGCTTTTTTAAAAATAGAAGGTAACTATTTTTGGTTCAGCAAATGCTTATGAATACTGTTTTTAAAGGAAGTATGACCATAAAAACCAAGATTTTTTTTTTAGTGGGTGTAATAAACTGATATAGAAGAAATTTCTAAAAGATATTTTAAAATATATTTTGAGAAGTAGCAAAAAATGAGTAAGTATATTTTCCTCACATTGCCTGCATTAATAGGCGCAGCACCCATCTGCCTGTGAAAGTATGAAATTATATGCTAAAGAAATATGTAGCATTGTTACATTATAGCCGTAAGTCTTAGAAATGGCTTTAGTGCAACAAAATGTAAACTTTCTTATGACTCCCAGAACAGACTTAATAACAGAAATTTTCTTCATGCACAGGGCGTGTGTATTATTAAATTGAATTTTTTTTTAAGTGAGAAAGCAGGATTTATTGAGAGAACAGAAAAGCCCCCACAGTGGGAGGGGACCCAAAGGGGTTGCCCTATTAAATTGAATTTTAAAAGAATTCCTGGTTGTAGAAAAAGATACATCATTTTGCAGAAGGGTACTGCATTATTTTTCTTATAAAGGAATGTTTGGATTAGGTAAAAATGTACCACTTTGATTTTAATATTGCATTTTAAGCCATGACTTAGAGGATTCTCTTTTAAGGGAGGATTTATTTTTCTGGATATCTGTTGGTTGATAATAGTTTTTAAACTGTGCGTCTCTGGAGGTGCTCCAGGGCTACAGCTTAAAATGTTCAGGTTTATGACCTTTGTCTAAGATGTTACAAAAAGAGAATAAGGATCACACTTGGTGTGTATTTCAAATATATTCCTTTTACCTTATCTGGCAAAATAAATCAGTTAAAGGATCTTGAGAGAAGGCGCTTATCCTGAATTATCGTGATAGGTCCCAATGTAGTTACATCTGTCCTATGAGAGAGAGATAGAGGGATTTTTTAAGACAGAGCAATTGGCCCATAGAGACATAGAATGTAGTGACATGGTCACATGCTGAGGAACACTTAAAGCCACCAGAAGTTTGAAGAAGCAAGGAAAGGATTCTCTCCAGGACTATTGGAAGGAGCATGGCTCGCTAGCACTTCAATTTTGGCTCAGTGAAACTACTCTTAGGCTTGTGGTTCTCAGAACTGTGAGAGGCAAATGTTGCTGTTTTATGCCACACCAGTTTGTGGTAATTTGTTATCGCAGCTCCAGAAAACCAATTCACTTTTTGATGAAACAAATGTAAACATAGATTGTACATATAAAATAAACCAATCGTAAGAGAAAATACATTGTGAGGAGATTGACAACTGTCTATTTAAAAGATAATAATGTTTTCAGTAATGGTGAAGAGAGAATGAGACACAGCCTATCTTCTGTGGAAGTGAAGTAAATTGGCAATATTGAACAAAATTGTGCAGCCATGAGAAACCATTTTTGTGTGTGTATGTGTCAGAGTCTCACTCTGTCACCTAGGCTGGAGTGCAGTGGCACGCTCATGGCCACCGCAGTCTCGACCTGCTGGCTTCAGGTGATCCTTCCACCTCAACCTTCCAAGTAGCTGGAGCTACAGATATGCACCACCATGCTCAGCTAATTTTTTGATTTATTGTAGAGATGAAGTCTCGCCTTGTTGCCCAGGCTGGTCTCAAACTTGTGGGTTCAGGCAATCCTCTCACCTCAGCTTCCCTAAGTGCTGGGATTACAGGTGTGAGCCACTGTGCCTGGCTGAGAAACCATTTTTAAACAATATTTAAGGTAAAAAAAAAAATGACCACTATGCAATACTAAGTAAAAACAGGATTAAAAATTTACTTGCATTATGAATCAAATTTTAAGTATTTTTAGGAAAACAGTGAAATAAAAATATTAGTCTATGAAGCCAATTTGCCTTTGTTTAAAACCTTGCTTTTTCACTTAGCTGTGTTACCTGGACAAGTTTCTTAAGCTTTTGGGGCCTGTTTTCTCATCTATAAAGTGAGGGTAATAAAACGACACATGTGCCTTATGGAAAATTAAATATGTTAATATTGTCTAAGCATTCAAGACAAATTCTTTACTCCAGTTACTTCAAGGAGTTTTTCCTACTTTCTATACTTAAAATGTAGAAACTAGAGGAGCTCTCCTTTGAGAATGGCAACATGAGAAGCTCCACAGGCTTGCTCCAGTAAAACAATCATAATTGGTAAAAATGATTAAAAAAATTAAAGTCACTAGAAATTGTCCTACAGGCATACAGCAAATGAAGAAAATATATTTTAAAAAAATCTAAAACTTAGTAAATCAATGAAAGAGCTATGAAGAGCTCTGCTGAGGTTACAGTAACTTACTCAAAGACTGGCCAAAACAACTATCCCTGTCCAAATGTAATTGGATAAGATTGTGGAACAAGTTATACCTCAGAGCATTGTTGAAAACAGTAGAATGATCAACTGGCAATTAGTTAATCCATACAGCTGAGTGTGATGGCAGATGAAACAGAAAAAGGGGATGGAAAGAGACAAAGTCCTGCTAACATGACATTGACATTTCTTGCTGCATGTCTCCTCTTAGGTGCTCACACCAAAGGCTTCACACTGCTGGAGAAACAGACTTCCTGATATAGTCTAGTGAAGTTACTTAGCAAATAAACAAGCAAATAAAAACAAGGCCAGAGAGGGGGGAGAGGTATTGGTGTCTACAATTGGTATTACCTAAAATGTTCAAGTTTCAGCAAAAAAAAAAAAAAAGAAAATAAAGGATTAAAAAAAAAACACATGGTAAAGAAACAGGAGAATTGCCTCATACTCAAGGGGAAGAAAAGCAAAAACAGAAACTGTGTTCTGCAAAACACTGTGGTACATGCTGAGAAACAGGAAAGTGTGCTCCATACACAAAAATAGTAAACAACAGAAGCTGTCTGTGACAGGACCCAGATTTCAAATTTAATGGAAAAAACTTCAAGGCAGCCTTTATAAAGATGTTCTGAGAACCAAAGGAAGCCATGCTTATAGAAGTTAAGGAGGCTATGATGACAGTGTTTCATCAAATTGCGTATATCGATAAAAAGAATTTGTAAAAAAAAAAACCCACATGAAAATTCTAGAATAGAAAGTATAATAACTGAAATGAAAAATTTATTAGACTCAACAATAAATTTAAACTAGCAGAAGAAATAACTAGGGAGTCTGAAGATAGATAATAGAGATTATAAATTTGAAAAATAGAAAAAAGATTGAAGAAAAATTAACATAGCATCAGAGAAAAATGTGGGCACTGACATATGTAACGGGAATTTTAGAAGGAAAGGGGGAAGAACAAGGAACAAAAATATTTGAAGAAATTACAGCTGAAAACATCCCTAATTTGATAAACATTAATCTACGTATCTATAAAGCTCAGCAATTTCCAAGTAAGGTAAGCACAAAGATATCCATACCCTGACATATCATAGTATAAATGCTAAAAGGCAGAGAAAAATCTTAAGAGCAGCATTAGGAAAAAACTTATTATTTATGTGGAAACCACAATAAGATTAAAAGCTGAATTCTCTTCAAAAACATTGAAGATAAGGTATTAGGATGACATATTCAAAAAACTGAAAAGAATTTTCGACTAAGGATTTTACAAAGACATTTCCAGACCAACTAAACTTGAAAGAATTTGTTGCTAACAGATCTACTTTAACAAGAAATACTAAAGGAGGTTCTTTAGGCTAAAAGCAAGTGACCTCAAACAGTAATTTGAATACACATTAAAGAAGTCAGTAAAGGTAGTTGAGTATGAAAGATAGTATAAATGCACATTTGTGTTTTTTTTTTATTCTAGTAACTGACTTAAAAATAAATTGCATAAAACAGCATGGATGTAATTGTATTGTTGAGACTGGGCACAATGGCTCACATTTGTAATCCCTGCCCTTTGGAGGGCTAAGGCAGGAGGATTGCTTGAGGCCAGGAGTTCATGACCAGTATAGACAATGTAGCAAGTCCCCATCTCTGGAAAAAGTAATTTAAAAATTAGTTGGAGTTGGTAGCATCTGCCTCTTGTCCCGGCTACTTTGGAGGCTGAGGTGGGAAAATTACCTGAGCTCAGGAGTTTGAGGCTGCATTGAGCTGTGATTGCACCACTGTACTCCAGCCTGGACAACAGAGTGAGACCCTGTTTCTTTAAAAGAAATAAAATAAAAATGAATAAATAAATATATATGTGCATGTATATTTGAGCTGTCAAAAGACAGAGATGTAGTATTTCATAATACCAATACAAAGGTGGTGGATGATACAAAGTTGTGACACAGTGAGGCCCTGTCTCTTTAAAGAAATAAAAATTTAAAAAAACTATATATATATTTGAGTTGTCAAAAGGTAGAAATATAATATTTCATAATAGCAATATAAAGGAGGTGGATGATGCAAAGTTGCACTGGACAAAAAAATTATACCAGATGATAAATGAAGAGAACCTGAAATAGTAAATAAGAAGATTCATGTGGGAAATTATCTCTATATATTTGCCATTCTTATCTCAGCTCATTTAGTAGTCATAAAATTCCATGAAGTAGTAATTATAATATTTTATTGTTGGATTTTTTAAAATATGCATCTTGTTTAATAAGTATAACAGTAAAGGCACAAAAACTAGGAGAGGAAATAAGCTTATACTGAAATAGCATTTCTGTATTGTAATAAAAAAAAAACCTACTCACAAAGAAAAACCATGTCTAGATAGTGTCACTGGTAAATTCTGCCAAACATTTTAGGAAGAATTAATACCAGTTTTTCACAAACTGTTTCCAAGACAGAAGAGGAGAAACCACTTCTCAGCTCCTTCTGTGAGACCAGAATTACCCTGATACCAAAAGCAGACAAAAACATTACAAGAAAACTACATAATAATAATTTTTATAAACAGTGCAAAAGTTCTCAACAAAACACTTGCAAACCAAATCCAGCAGTATATGAAAATGACTTTACACTATGACTGAGTGGGATTTCTTTCCTAGAAATGCAAGGTTGGTTCAACGTACAAAAAAAAAAAAAACCTAAGTCAATCTGATATACTGTATCAATAGAATAAAGGGTAAAAACTACATGGTCATTTCAATAGATGCATTTGACAAAATTCAACACCCTTCGTGATAAAAAAATGTGACAGACTAGGAATAGAGGGGAACTTCATCAACCTGATAAATGACATCTAAGAAAAACATACAGTTAATATCATACTTAATGGTAAAAGGCTAAATGTTCTCTACCTAAATCAGAAGATAAGGATTTTCACCCTGGCCACTTTTGTTCAACTTTGCTGGAGGCTTTAGGCAGTACAGTTAGGCAGGAAAATGAGATAAGAGACATCCAGATTGGGAAAGAAGAAGGAAAACTATCTCCATTTGTAGAGAACATGATGTTGTATAACAAAACCCTTAAGGAATCTACTAAAAACTATTAGAACTATTCAGAGTTGTTGGATAAAAGGTTAGTATACAAAAAGTATTTTTTTACGCTAGCAGTGAACAATGAAAAATGAAATTAAGAAAAGATTTTCATATTTGACAGTATCAAATAGAATGAAATGCTTAGAAATGAAATTCACAAAAAAACTGCAAAAATTATACATAAAACTATGAAACATTGTTGAAAGATATTAAAGAAGATAAAAATAAAGGAAAGAATCCCATGTTCATGGAGCCACTGTATATCCACATGCAAAAGAATGAAACTATCTCACACCATGTATAAAAATTAACTTTAAACAGCCCAAGGACTGTTAAATGTAAGAGGTAAAACTATAAAAAGTACTGTTAGGTATAAATCCTTTTGACCCTGAGTTAGACAGTGGTTCTTTAGATATGACCCCAAAATTGTAAGCAACAGACGAAAAAAGTAAGTTAACTGGATATCATAAAAAATAAAAACCTGTCTTTCACATGACACTATCAAAAAACATGAAAAGACAACTTTTCTGTAATGGTAGAAAATATTTGCAGGTAATTTATTTGATAAGGGACTTGTTTCCAGAATTTATAAGAACTCTTACAAGTCAGTAGTTAAAAACTACTGGTAGCCCAATTAGAAAATAGGCAAAGGATCTGAATAGACATTTCACCATAGAAGATATACAAGTGACTAATATGTGAATCAAAAAATGCTTAACTTTATTAGTCCTCAGGGAAATGCAAATTAAAACCAAAATGAGATACATCACTTCATACCCACTAAGTTGGCTGTAATGACAAAGGCAGATAATAATAAATATTAGTGAGCTTGTAAAGAAATGGGAACCCTCATACACTCTTGGTGGGAATATAAAATAGTGCAGCCACTTTGCAAAAGAGTCTGACATGAACAGACACTTCGCAAAGAAAGACATATACGCAGCCCAACATACATGAAGAAAAATTCTCAACGTCACTAATCATCAGAGAAATGAAAATCACAGCTACAGGGAGATGCCATCTCATATCAGTAAGAAGACTATCGAGAAGTAAAAACGTGGTGGTGAGACTGTGGAGAAAAGGGAACACTAGTACTCTAGTGGCACAAATGTAAGCTAGTGCATTCTTTGTGGAAAGCAGTTTAGAGATTTCTACAAGACCCACAAATTGAGCTACCGTTTGACCCTTCTCCCACTTCTGGGAATATACTTAAAGGAACACAAATCTCTCCCCCTAAAAAACACCTGCACTCTTATGTTTATTGTAGCACTCTTCACAATAGCAAAGACATGGAACCAATCCAGGTTCCCATTGAAGGTGGACTAGATAAAGAAATTGTGGTACATATACATAGTAGATAAAGTATTCCATAGTGTACTCCCTCTCCACTCACTCCCACTCCCAGCCATAAGGAACAAAATCATGTCATTTGCAACAACATCGATGCAGCTGGAGATCATAATTCTAAGTGAATTATCATAGAAACAAAAATACTGCACATTCTCACTCATAAATGGGCATTGAACACTGAGCACTGCTAAAGGTGGGAGAGGGGATGGGGGGATATGGGATTATAAAATCACCCATTGGGTACCATGCCCATTACTCGAAGGCATGAGGGCTCATTGGAGCTCAAACCTCGCCTTCACACAAAATATGTAACAAATACTCACGTGTACCCACAGTTCTTAAATTTAAAAAATAGCTGGGCATGGTGGCTCACTCTTGTAATCACATTACTTTGATAAAAGGCGAAAGATTTATGTGATCTGAAGAGAAACCAGAGTATTAATCCGAGCACTTTGGGAGGCTGAAGTGGAAGGATTGCTTGAGTCCAGGAGTTCGAGACCAGTCTAAGCAACATAGCGAGCTCTCATCTCTAAAAGGGTAAAAAAGTTAGCCAGGTGTGGTGGCATGTTCCTATAGTCCCAGCTACCCAGGAGGCCAAAGCAGAATTATCATCTGAGCCCAAGAGATCGAGGCTATGGTGAGCTGTGATAGTGCCACTGCACTCCAGCCTGGGAGACCTTTCCTCAAAAATAAAAAAATAAAGTTAATTGGCATTCTTAAAAATGACAAAAAATAAAATTCTAAAAAAAAAAGTCTGGTCTGGCTGTTCTTCAAAATGTTACACATAGAATTATCATGTGACCCAGCAATTCTACCCCTAGTTGTATACACAAATGGAGTTAAAATACATGTCTATGCAAAAGTTGTACATGAATGCTTACAGCAGTAGCATTTATAATAGCCCAATCGTGGAAACAACCCAAAATGATCTGAATGGATAAATGTGGTATAGCCATACAGTGACATATTGTTTGCAATAAAAAGGAATGATGAGCAGTATTATTTATGGAGAGCATGAATGAACTTTGACCACGTGTATGATTTTATTTATATAAAATGTTCAGAATAGTCAAATATGACTGAGGCTTTGGTGGGAAATGAAGAGTGCTAATGGATATCTGGTTTTTCTTTTGGATAATGGGAATGTTTCAAAAGTGACTGTGGTGATGGTTGCATAATTTTGTGAATATGTTTAAAACTGCCAAGTTGTATACCTTAAATAGGTGAATTGTGTGGTATTATATTGTGTGATATCTCAATGATGCTGTTAGTCAATCAAACAAACAAACAGAAACTGGCTAGCACAGATATTTCATCAGGTATGATTTAGGCAAGAAAGACACCAAAGGGTCAACAGGCTCTTACTTAAAGAGAAGGCTTTGGCTCTTAAAATATTGGCAGGTGAATGGGCGTTTATTTGGTTAAAGTTATAATTTACATGTTTGTCATGTTTGTATGATTCACTGCTTTTATGATTAACCTGTTTCATGATTAAGCCTGTTGCCAGTCTCTACTGTGATGAATAAGAGGCTTCTGCTCTGTGGTTTTGGCCTTGGGGCTGAGAACTTCCTGGACATTAGATTGGAAAGTTATTAATCATTAAGCCATTAATAAAATTAAACATTTATTAAGCACCTATTATGTGTTAGGCAATGTAGCTAGTAGTTGATACTATGAGAGCACCACAAAAGGACCATGGTTGCCTAAGGAGAGGGCCTAGAATGAGAAGCATAGAGGATAGAACCGGAAATTCAGTAATGTTAGCCTGAAAAAAAAAAACAGCCCAAAAGGATGATGGAAAGGAATGACGGGGTGGGTGGGAGGAGCCATGGAAAGCAGGATGTAGGAGTCAGGACCGTAAAGTGTGTACAAGGAGCTGTCAGCAGTGCTCCAGGGATGTCAACGAAGGTGCAAGGAAAACAGTATGAATCACAACCCACCAGCACTGGGTTTTTGGTGAAGGTGCCCTGACTATTTCATTGGTAAAGGGAGACAGATTATAGTTGACGTGGGGACAACTGTAGGTGAATTAGAATTAAAAGATTTTGAAGCCAAGTATAAATTTAACTTACTGCGTGTTTTAAAAATGTTTTACAACTTCATTCTCTTTCCCCTATGTGCTGTGGGATTATGGGTAATTTTGTTTTCTCAAAGCCCATTTTCTGAATATTTAATTAACATATTTGACCTTCATAGTTGGGAAAGTTGTTAGGTATTCAAAAGATGTAATGATGTATGGCAACCTTATTTGCCAATATGTTGGAATACAAAACATTGAATTCTAGCCAAGTATTTCACAAAGAAACTGCTCAGGACTTCTGGGCTACTAAATAGTTTCCTTTGGTGCTACATGGAATAAGACATATTTTGTTTTAGAAGGTTGTAACCTCTTGGTAATAATAAATGTCCATGCTGAATTAACCCTTGGCCATATACATGCAATTATTAAAAACCACGCTAACCTTTAAATTTTACTTCTACCTGTAGCTACAGTAAGTGACAGTAAATAGAGAATTGGGCTCTCTTTACTAACAGAATTGAAGCAAAAGAGATGGAAACTTTTATTTGTCCGCGTCTTATATCATACATAAGGTGGAGTGAGTGAGGAAGAGTGATTACTGAGTCTGTTTTGTGTAAGGCATTATGAAGTATTAAGGATCTCTTTCCAATTTGATTGTAAATATGTATGTTGAACCCTGGTAAATTTAAATTTGCTTTAAAAAAAAAAACAAAATTGGTAAACTTTACGTTTGACTTGCGAAACTAATTGAAAAAAGCGATATACATTTTTTTTTTTTTTGAGTTGGGGTCTCACTCTGTCACCCAGACTGGAGTGCAGTGGCCGCTCCCGGCCACCGCAGCCTCGACCTGCTGGGCTCTGGCGATCCTTCCGCCTCAGCCTTCCGAGTAGCCGGAATTACAGGCATGTGCTACCACGCCCGGCTGATTTTTTGATTTATTGTAGAGATGAGGTCTTGCTGCCCAGGCGGGTCTCGAACCCACGGGCTCAGGCAATCTACTCACCTCAGCCTCCCAAAGGCGCGGGATTACAGGCTGAGCCACCGAGCCCGGCTGCGATATAAATTTTTAATGCAATATTTTAGCTGAAGAGTGTCCAAAAATAGTTATTGCGGTACAGTAAAAATTCTGGAAATCCCTTCCAGTTTCCTCTATTATCTCTCACTGGCATGAGGCTGCCTCACAAACCTGTCTTCTCCCAGGGAATTGTATCCCCTGCCCCACCTTGGGCGACTTGTCCCAACTCTATCATGAAGATCACTTTAGACTTTCAAGGCTGTTTTTACTTCTCCTATTACCAGTTTGTGTGCATTACAAGGGGGAGGTGAGGGCCACCCTCAGGGATGTTTTAGGTGGGGAGAGAAGAATATTGCCAACACATGCATTTTTAAATTGTATCTCTTTAACAAATACACAACTAGTGACAAAATTCAGAAGCCCTGCTTTTAAATCTCTCTGGGGAAGGGTGACCTCTGGTGGTTAAAACCAAAGCCCCAAATTCAAGAGACAAAAAGCTTAAATTCATCTCTGCTTATAATAGTCTTCATGTTTTGTTGCTTTTTGTAAAGGACCCTGGGCTCTGTCCAAGTAAGTGGATGTCTTTTGCTACCATGTTTAAATGCTGCAGCTTTTGTACTCATCAGCTGTACTCTGTGTTCATGATTGACCTTCATTTAAGATGCAAAATATTTTCTTAACAGATATTTCTTGCTCTGCAGATCAGCACCATCTCCTTGGCATTCTTTGATATTATTAAAATATTAAACTTAATTAGAAAAACAGTTTTACCCACTGGTTAAAGTACAAATCAATCTCAAACTATGCTGTCTGATGTTTACTCCTGGTTACTACTTATCTTTGAATCAGCCATCTAACCAATATTTAATTGGTTGCATTTTCAGAATTATTTATCATCAACTTGTTTAGTCTGTCAATATTGGCAGCCAAACTGTCAGTTCTGTTTTATGTTAGTCTTTGCTGGTTTGGTTATTTGTGCCTACTTTATTTAAAAAGAATTTAGGGCAACTTACAAAGAGGCATACTATTTTTTTTAAAGAGTAAAAATAAATGTTAAAGGAAGAATGAGGCAAAGGGATAAAGGATCTTTCTCTTGGTATGTAGATTGTACTACAATATGCCCATATTGTCTTAAAGTTGATTTTGATTCATTTGTTTTCTGGTATGTAATTGATAAACATTATTGTGATTAATGGATTACAACTATACTTAATGATAAAATAACGCTTATTAATTTTTTCTCTATGATCAAAATAATGTTTTATTCAGGAGGAAAGGAACCCCTATTTTGTTCAAGAGGATGGTTTTTTTGTTTGTTTGTTTTGTTTTTGAGTTTTAAGCTTACCTGAACTGAATTTATTTTTTTTTAAATCAATGTTTTTTATTATGATTTTGTGGGGTACAGTTAAGGGTTAGGTGTACAATTACGTTTCATTCAGGCACTCTGTTGATAAGAGGTGTTTCCTCATCCCCAGACAGATATTTGCGACTGTTAATCCCATCCCCCCATAGTTTCCCAGTACCGTCAGTCATTTTCTTATAGTATTACATTGGACGTTCAAGGTCCATTATATGAGTGAGAACATGTGATACTCGGATCTTTGTTTCTGTGAGAGGTCACTCAGTATTATAGACTCTAGTTCCATCCAGGTTGCTGCGAAATTCATGATTTTGTTCTTTTTTATGACTGCATAGAATTCCATCATGTATATGTACCACATTTTTTTAATCCAGTCCTCTTTTGATGGGCAGCATGGTTGTTTCCAGCTTCTTGCTATTGTGAACAATGCTGCGATAAACATACGCATGCAGGTATCTTTTTTATAGAGTGATTTGAGGTCTTCAGGGTATATTCCCAGTAGGGGAATTGCGGGGTCATATGGAAGGTCGATTTTTAGAGCTTTTAGAAATCGCCACACTGCTTTCCACAGAGGTTGCACTAGTTTACACTCCCACCAACAGTGCAGAAGTGTTCCCTTTTCACCACACCCTCTCCAGCAACTGTTATTTTTTGAGTTGTTGATAATTGCCATTCTGACTGGAGTTAGGTGGTATCTCTGTGTGGTTTTGATTTGAATCTCCCTGATGATTAGTGAGGTTGAGCATTTCTTCATGTGTTTGTTGGCTGCTCGGATGTCTTCTTTTGTGAAGACATATCTTTTGCCCATTTTATAATGGGGTTGTTTGTTTTTTTTTCTTTTCAGCACATTTGAGTTCCCTGTAGATCTAGGATGTTAAGCCTTTGTCAGACCTGGAGTTGGCAAATACTTTTTCCCAGTCTGTAGGCTGTCTCCCTGCTCTCTTGATGGTTTCTTTGGCTTTGCAGAAGCTTGTCAGTTTAATAAGGTCCCACTTGTCTATCTTCTCTCTTATGACCTAGGATGGTTTTTAAATTATTTTCTGTGACAGTGGAAATGTACATTTCTTATGGCTTATAATCCCATGTATAAGCAGAAATGAATCTATTGTGCTTTATTATACCTGAATGCACAGAAAGTTCAGTACGATGACTTTTTTTTTTTTTAGTTGGAGTCTTACTCCATTGCTCAGACTGGAGTGCAGTGGCATGCTCACGGCCACCCCAGTGTCAACCTGTTGGGCTCTGGCAATCCTTCCGCCTCAGCCTTCCAAGTAGCCAGAACCATAGGCATGCACTACCACGCCTGGCTAAGGTTTTATTTATTGTAGAGATGCAGTCTTGCCAAGTTGCTCGGGCTGGTCTTGAACCAGCAGGCTCAGGCAATCCACTCACCTTGGTCTCCCAAAGTGCTGGAATTACAGGCTTGAGCCACCACGCCCAACCACGATGACTTTTTTAAACTACTTGTCCTGGTGATGGATTCCATTTCTTTGTAATCCAATATTGAGTTTTTGTCTGTCACATACAGAATTGTTTTTACAGCCCATCATGCTCTGCTGCTGCTACTAATGCCATAGGCAAAATGCTGAGATGTTTGGTATGAAACAAAAATGTCCACATTACTCTAATTTAAGTAGAAAAGCATGTTATTCAACTGAATTGTAGTTAACATCCTTCTTTTACAAATCAAATAGACATCTCTGAATTTATCCTTTTTTCCTAAACTTAGATTTTGGTAAAGAAACAGCTTCAGATTAACATCTGGAACAAAGTTATGACTCAAAAAGTATTTCCTTACACATACATTACAGACAAGTGGTTGGTTTTTTAGATTAGTTAGGTATATTTACAAAAACAGACAGCAGGCCATAACTTACCCCTTCAAGATAGTCACTGAAGCATGAGTTGAAATAGTAGGAGATATAGGAGTTCCTCTTAAATATGTTTGATCTCCAACCAGCCTGACTACTGCAACTTTCAGTATAAATGAAGATTCTTTACAGTAATATAATGCCTGAATCAACCACGTAGTAAGTTTTCTTTGACATCTACTAGCTTACTGCCCAATTAACTTGTAAACTTACTCCTCCATGCTCGTATTTTGTGGCATATAAAGGTGTATGATATTCTGAAAGTCCATTAATCAAGTATTTTAAAATGTCAGACTTTTCTGTATTATTTTGAGTTTGCCAACTTTATACTTTCTATACCTTGGATGTCAAAATTGAGAAGTTAAATTGTACTGGATTTCTGAATTACTTTGATTTTTGCCAGCTGCCAAAATGTTAAAATTTCAACACCCCAAGATACTAGATCATATGTTTAGCTGTCTGTTTTTTGTTTTTGTCTTTTAACACTGTCACTGAGATTCTCAATGTATATTTTGGTTCTGTGTTACACTTGAGACCCATCCTTCCTCATCATGATGGCGTGAAGTCAGTATAGAGTTCTTGAAACGGATCAGCAACACTTTGTTAAATGTCTGCTGCATGCAGAGTAGAGATATAAGCAGGATTTGAGCTGGACTGAGGGACGAGTGGGGTTTTGCCAGTGTGCTAGGTGGATTGCTGAGAGGCATAAGCAACTGTGAAATTATGAGGACCTGAGATAATAAAGGTTTTGCACTATTGCTACTGGCAGTAAGAATGGCAAACAGTTGGCCGGGCTTGGTGGCTCAGCCTGTATTCCCAGCCCTTTGGGAGGCCGAGGTGAGTGAATTGCCTGAGCCCGCAGATTCGAGACCAGCCCAGGCAACTTGGCGAGACCTCATCTCTACAATAAATCAAGCTCGGCATGCTAGTATGCATCTGTAGTTCTGGCTCCTTGGAAGGCTGAGGCAGAAGGATCGCCAGAGCCCAGTAGATCTAGGCTGTGGTGGCCGTGAGCGTACCACTGTACTCTAACCTGGGCGACAGAGTGAAACTCCGACTCAAAAAAAAAAGGAAGAAAAAAAGAATGGCAAACAGTTGATGGTGTGAGAGATTATTAAGTGAAAGGACTAAAAAATGCCTGCCTGCTTCTACAGGCCCTTGTTAAGTGGGGTCTGAGGGATCAGAGTGGGAATAGGAGAACTTGAGAGAAAAAGAAGGTCTAATAGAGATTTCTTTTTTTTTTTTTTTTTCCGAGTCAGAGTTTCACTCTGTTGCCCAGGCTGGAGTGCAGCAGCATACTCACGACCACCCCAGCGTCAACCTGCTGGGCTCTGGTGATCTGTCTGCCTCTGCCTTCCAGGTAGCCAGAATTTCAGGCTCACGCCACCACACCTGGCTAATTTATTTATTTATTTATTGTAGAGACAAGGTCTCATCAAGTTGTCCAGGCTAGTCTTGAACCCACAGGCTCAGGCAATCCACTGGCCTTGGCCTCCCAAAGTGCTAGGATTAGAGGCTGAGCCACCCAGTCCGTCCTAATAGAGATTTCAGTAGCAGCACAAATGTAAAACCACAAAGATTTCCATCATTATTGAAAATGTTTCAGCCTGGCTCGGTGGCTCAGCCTGTAATCCCGCGCCTTGGGAGGCTGAGGTGAGTGGATTGCCTGAGCCTGCGGGTTTGAGACCCGCCTGGGCAACTTGGCGAGACCCTGTCTCTACAATAAATCAAAAATTAGCCGGACGTGGTAGCGCGCGCCTGTAGCTCCAGCTACTCAGAAGGCTGAGGCGGAAGGATCGCTGGAGCCCAGCAGGTCGAGGCTGCGGTGGCCGAGAGTGGCCACTGCCCTCCAGTCTGGGCGACAGAGTGAGACTCCAACTCAAAAAAAAAAAAAAAAAAAATGTTTCTTATCCAGAGAAATCTAAAAGATCTGAGGAGACACTTCAGTGGCTTGACCCTACCTATGTGTTTTGTTTTTAGATGTGTTTCTAATAAATTTACCAAAATATTTGTTTCTCGTCACCTCATGCTGGTTACTTTAATGAAATGTCTGTTTCTGGTGTTTAGTTTAAATTTCTGTGCATGATGTCAGCAGTTACAGACATAAGGAAACTTCACATATCCCAGGAGAAGCAGTGACTTAGGTGAGGTCTTGGGATGCCTGGAAGCTTTTTATCTGGAAAATTTCCTGATTAGGGATTTTTCTGTTGAGGCTACTTTACTAAAAAGGTCCTTCAGTCTGTAGTACTTTATTAGTCCACTTCATCCTTCTTGTGATGATTTATTCATTTAGCATTTTCACATCTAAAACTTTTAAATGTCTTGTAGAAAGTTTGTGGGAGTACTGTGTATGTTGCTGCTTCATTTTTCCTGAAAGGAAGTGGGGAAACATTGGAGTCAATAAATAAATTAAAATTCTGTGTCTGTATATTTTTTGCATTCATAGCAAGTTGTTCAAAATCATCTAGGTAAGAAACTTTGGAATGTTTTTACAAAACAAATTTCTAGCATTGTTTGTGTAAAGAACAAAGTCAAGTTCTAGGACTCTTGGGAATTTTTCATGGCTTAGTCAAAGTATCCCTTAGGACATATGAATTTTTGGGAAGGAGAACAATAACAAAATAGAGTTTGAAAATTGCTACAGTTTATTGTAGCATTGTTCACAATAGCAAGAACATGCAACCATCCATGCTGTCCATCAAAAGAGGACTGGATTTTAAAAATGTGGTACATATACACAATGGAATACTACACAGCCATAAAGAAGAACAAAATCATGAACTTTGCAGCAACATGGATGGAATTAGAGCTTATAATACTGAGTGATCTCTCACAGAAACAAAGAGATGAGTATCACATGTTCTCACTCATAAGTGGACCTTGAGCAACTACCATATTACTGTAGGAAAGGGATTGAAAGCAGGAAACTGTGGGGAGGGGGGTGGGGGTTATAGCTGGGATTGACCGTAGTCGATATCCACCTGGGGAAGAGGGGGCACACCTCATCAGTAAGGGTACCTGCACAGTGAACATTTGTATACCTAACCCTGAACTGTACCCCACAATTTCAAAATAAAAATTAAAAGGGGAAAAAATGTTAGATCAAGACTCAGGATCTAGAATTGGGCTGTCTAGTATGGTAGCTGCTAGCCTCATTGGGCTAGTAAGCACTTGAGATGTGTATAGTGCTGCTTGTGAAAAGACAAATATTTTGGAAAAATTAGTTTATTCATCTCTTTTTTCTTTTTTAATGTAGCTACCAAAAACATACAATTATATATGTGGTTCACTGAAAGACAGAAAGAGAGAAAGAAAGAAAGAAAGACAGACAGACAGACAGAAAGAAAGAAAGAAAGAAAGAAAGAAAGAAAAGAAAATTGCTACATTGGCGTGCAGCAAAAAAAATTCTGAGAAAAATCTTTCCTGGCCATTTCTATATTATATTTACCTAGTACTTATAGCTTAAAAGTTTTATTCCATAAATTCTTCAAGTCTATTCAAAGTAAAGAGCACTTGATAGAGTTTATTAGCATGTACAGTGCCCAGTTTCCCTACCCTTCTATAATTGTATAAAGCAGGATTCGTAATGGGAATATGAGCTAAGAAATTCTGTTGATGTTTGAAATGCCTGGAGTGCCAACATAATTAACCAACATATGTACACAATTGGCCCTGGCCCAAAACTAGTGATTACGTGTCTAACATCAATCCCCATGTGTCTACAAAAGCTGTTAGAGTAAACATCTGGAATCCTTTACTACCAAAGCTAAAATATTACATAATCAGTTAAAAGAAAGAGCTCCTTACCCACAGAGGTACTGCAGAGAGCAATTTATACGTATGATCTTGTTTTCAAGCAGTCTTGTCTGCTTTAAAAAAATAGCAACTAAACGTAGTAGATACTTCAGCCATCCTTGAAATGTAACTTTTCCTCTGAGGTAATGTTAAGGATGGTTTAGATGTTGCTGTAGAGCTCAGCTGAACCATGAATACTCTGTAATGGGACCAAATGGGATCACTTGGAAACCACATTCTTTTTCTGGAGTCAGGGTCTCTCTTGCCCAGGCTGGAGTACAGTGGCATGATCACAGTTTACTGCAGTCTCAGCCTCCTGAACTCAAGGGATCTCCTTCCACTTCAGCCTCCCAAGTAGCTGGGACTACTAGTGTGTACTAGTGTACCCAGCTAATTTTTTGGTTTTTGTGGAGATGAGGTCTCACTGTATTGCTCAGGCTGGTCTCTGTCTCCTGGACTCAAGCAATCCTCTTGCCTCAGCCTCCCAAAGTGCTGGGATTACAGACATAAGCCACCGCACCCAGCAGGAGGCTACATTCTTACCAGAACCCTATGGCTCAGCTTGCACCGCAGGATATGGTAGTGTTCTTGATTAAAAAAAAAAAATTGATATTTGCTTATGTAAGTATCGAATCAATAAGTAAAAACTCTGATCTTTCACATAACAGGAAAGGCACAAAGTGTTAATAGCATTTTTTGTTTTCACAACATAAACTGACAATAATAGATCTTCCATATCTTTTAAAAATATTTCCACTGTATTCTTTGTTCAAGCCTACTAAGGTATTGTTTTCATTCTTTCATCCTAAAGCATATTAACATTTTCTAGAATGTATATAGTTTCTCTAGAAAAATGTTAATATAATTATCCAGATTGTTATTTTAGAGGGAAAAAGAAAATGAAAAGAGCTGGTTTTAAGAAAAATGATAGATATAAGTTAAACATGACTATTAGCGATCTTCATAGAAAGAAACTTAAAAGATCATGTATTAAATTTAAAAGAAAACTCATTTCTTTGTGGAGGTAAAAACTGTTTCTTTGCATTTAACATGCAAACCTGCCTGGTTCCTGTCTCTCCAGGTAAAGGTTAATATCAAGGACTATTGTGTCAGCCTCTTTTCAGATCTCAGCTCCAACTTATACCAGCCATACATGTCAAGTTAGTTCACCTTTCAAAGTTCCCAAGTCCTCATTTGTAAAACAGAGTTGAGAATAATATTACCCCCTTGGGTCATTTTAAGTCATTGTATGTGCCCAGTGAAGAGGAAGCATTGGATCTGCCGGTGCCTTCTCCCCACCTCCACTACCACTCATGGACCGGGCCCCAGCAAGATAGCTGGGAGGTGACATTTAGAGTAGGGAGAAAGGAGGAGGATATTCTGAGTAGAGAAAACAGTGCATGGTGGGACCGGGAGATGTGGCTACCTCACAAAAGGGAGAGTAATTGAAGGGCTGGAGTAAGGTGGACAGCAGTAAGAACATGGCCTTTTTCCTAAAGTTAATGAGGGGCATTCATGGATTAAAGCAAGGGTGTTTCAATAGTAAATATTAAATAACATTAAATAATTGAAATAGCATTAAATGAATGAGTGAATTAAGGGAATGAACTAGGTTGTTAAGCTAAGCTGAAGAGGTTGTCATGGTGTCTGCTCTTTAGACTGAGTGTGAGTCCTTGTGGTTGGAGAAATGAGGTATAAATGGCTTTATATTTTCATCTTTTCAGTATTTTCTGTTTTATTTTGTTTTGTTTTCTAAAGCAAGCACATTTTTTTTTAAAAAAGAAAGAAGTGTTTCTGTTTCTAGCCCAAATGGCATTCTTCTCAGCTAATGTGAAGATAGGGACTGCCTATCACTAGACCATACAACTTATTGTACAAGAGTAACACTGACTGGAAAGTTATTGCCACAGAAGGGGGGTGGGTGGGGGTTGGAGGGGTGTCAGTGCCTTGGCACAGCACAGAGAAGACACTCATTAACAAACCTTACTTCTAGGGGCTAGTAATTTTTATCAGTGGTATTGGATAGTTAGAAAAATATCCATTAAAGTTTATAAGAAACACCAGAGTAATCATTATAATTCTCAAAAACAAGATATAGTTCAAGTGACTAATGTACATGGGAATTAAACCAAACTGTCGTGATAAATAGGAAGTACCTAGAAAGGTAAAAACAGCCTACAGCAAAGCAGTTAGAATGACTCTACAACTTGTTGGTGAATCTGTTGTATGGTGTGTTTTATTAGATAGGCTTTAAAAAAAACCTTAATCTGTTATCATGATTTCTTAAAGGCACATGGTATGGAAAAGCCACAACATAATGAATAATTTTGCTGTGTATGGATCTTGTCCCACCCTTGTTTGATTTCCCTTCCCTTCCACCTTGAGTTTTAGTATAGTTGTAGAAAGCAGGAGATTCCTTGATTTTGAAACATGATAAGTAACTGATGAAGATTTTTTTTTCTAGGATTACTTGTGTGATCATTCGCTCTGAAAAGAATGAATTTTATACACTATAGTATATTTTTTGAGTTGGATTCACACACTGAAACCCAGGCTGGAGTGCAGTGGCACGATCACGGTTACTGCGGCCTACAACGCCTGAGCTCAGGCCATCCTTCCACCTCAGCTTTCCGCGTAGCTGGGACTACAGGCATGCGCTACCATGCCCGGCTAAAGATGAGTTTTAATTTTGGAAGTAGTAAAACTGATAAAAATCCTCGGCAGAGCATAGGGCTACTTGATCCTGCCCCTGTGGACTTAGGGAAATTGACACATCTCCCCTCACCCTGCCTTCTCATCCCTCAATCCTGGCCTTCGCTGTGATTATCTTAGTTGGTCATTGTGTTCATGAAACCTGTATGTCCTGTGCTTCTGATGTTGGGGTTGGAAAACAAATGGGGTAATCTCTGGTCTCCATGATTTCTAGATCCATTCAAGCACTACAGGTTTGTATTCTTTCAAATGCCTGCGACTGCTACTGAAGAATTAGGTATAGCAGATGGGAGGATATATTAAAATGGGCAGAAGCAATTAGCCTGGTGGTGTAGCATCTTGGTTTCAGTGAGTATGGTGGAGCTCTGAAGTACTGCATACTAAGGCAGCCTAGTGTCAGCTGAAGAACAAAGTTCCTAAATTTGGAAAGGAGAGCTTTATTTCTCGTAAAGGATTGTAGCCTGCAGGGAAGCCATTCTGACAAGCTGGACAGCATCAGCCAGAAGTCGGAAACGGACACTTGGAGGGAGGGGCAAAGGGAACAGGAGGAAATTTATGCAGAGCAGGGTGGTCGAACATACATATTTAATAAGCTTTAGGAAGATTCTTGAATACTTAGGAGAGGAGAAACGTGCGCATGCGCATTTGAACTTCGTGGCACTTTATGGGCCTCAGGTACAAAAATGGCGGCGTTCACATGATCGGGGGTGGAGCTTAGGACCCTCTGATGTCAAAAGGTGGAGCAGAGGACTTAAAAGCCCCGCCTGTGCATTCTCCGTAGACTGGCCAGAACCACTCCATGGTTGGTGGTCTTGTCTCAGGCAAAAAAGGAGGGTGGCGTCAGGTGAGTGGTGGACATCAGCGCCGGGGTCTTTGAAAAAGCTGGTTTCTGGTTAGCCCCGAGGGGAGCAAGACTGGTAGAGGTAAACCAGGGAGGGGCATCCAGCCTGTCTCGCCATGGCGGTGAACTCAGTTATCAAGGTTACTCTTGGGTCCCTTTGGCCAAGGGGTGCTTAGAATTGTATTTTTAGTTTATACCAGCTATGCGATAAAGAATTCAACGCAACCTACTACTGTTTTCCTCGGTTTGTTAAATTGCCTCTTCTTTTTGTGTGTGTGTGTGTGAGTCAGGGTCTTACTTTGTCACCCAGGTTGGAGTGGAGTGGCATGATCAAGGCTCACTGCCTCCTCACCCTCCTGAGCTCAGGTGATCCTTCTGCCTCAGCCTCCCAAGCAGCTGGGACTACAGGCACATGCCACCACGCCCAGCTAATTTTTTGATTTTTTTTTTTTTTTTTTTTTGTAGAGAGGTCTTACTCTGTGTCCTAGACTGGTCTCAAACTCCTGGGCTGCTGCAATTCTCTCACCTCAGCCTTTGAAGGCACTGGGATTGTACGTGTGCGCCACCACTCCCAGCAGTTTTTAAAATTTTTTTTGTTGAGTTAAGGTCTCATGTTGTCCAGGGTGGTCTAGAACTTCTGGGCTCCCAAAGTGCTGGTATTCCAGACGTGAATTGCCCTGCCTGGACTAAATTACCTTTTAATTGGCAACAAGGAGAAATAGGAAATCAAGATGAGAAACAACTTCAGCCTCTCCTATTAATTTAATGTAGAAAAATGAGTGTAATGTGCAGAAAGTTGATGCTATTTGTGTCTTTAACTAGATTAATGTCTGATATCTTCATTAAAAGTCTTCCAGGGTAGCCGGCTCGGTGGCTCAGCCTGTAATCCCGCGCTTTAGGAGGCCGAGAGGAGTGGATTGCCTGAGCCCGCGGTTCGAGACCCGCCCGGGCAACTTGGCGAGACCTCATCTCTACAATAAATCAAAAATTAGCCGGGCGTGGTAGCGCGCGCCTGTAGTTCCAGCTACTCGGAAGGCTGAGGCGGAAGGATCGCCGGAACCCAGCAGGTGGAGGCTGCGGTGGCCGAGAGCGGCCACTGCACTCCAATCTGGGCGACAGAGTAAGACTCCAACTGAAAAAAAAAAAAAGTCTTCTAGGGTTTCCATGCATTTCTTTCTTCTTCTGTACCTGTATTCTACCATGGAGTTAGAAACTACAGACTTAATAAACTTTTAGATCAGCAGTGGCCATGTAACAGTCTGAATATTCTGAATCATATCTCTCTAATTGGAGGGCGGATCAGGGGGAAATATGTGACTCAGTTTATAGAGTTGTCTTAAGCCCTTTGGCAAAGTGGCTTGTGTTTTTTGAACTGGAAAGTTCTAACTGAGGAATAAATAGAAAGTTCTTTAGCAAAAATTTAATTTTAGCTGTTATTGGAAATTTGATACTTATTTCAATGTTTATTATTTTTTAGAATTTTTTTCATGTATGGACTATTTGGAGCAAACTTATTTTTAAAATTTTAATGTAAGTTATTCCTAGTTTTATTTTAAAAGAGTCAAGATGAGTGTGAAACTAATATTTAAACTAAGATTTAATATAACACAGAAGATTGATAACTTGAATTTTTTAAAAAACCATGTGTGCTCGCATGTGCGTTTTACACTTTATATGACTAAGTGGTATCTAAGTGATAAAAGAAAATTGATTGGTTTTTCTCTTTTTATTTATTTTTTCTTCCTTTTTTTTTTTTTTTGAGTTGGAGTCTCACTCTGTCGCCCAGACTGGAGTGCAGTGGCCGCTCCCGGCCACCGCAGCCTCGACTTGCTGGGCTCCGGCGATCCTTCTGCCTCAGCCTTCCAAGTAGCCGGAATTACAGGCGCGCGCTACCATGCCCGGCTGATTTTTTGATTTATTGTAGAGATGAGGTCTCGCTGCCCAGGCGGGACTCGAACCCGCGGGCTCAGGCAATCCACTCACCTCAGCCTCCCAAAGGCGCGGGATTACAGGCTGAACCACCGAGCCCGGCTTCTTCCTTTTTTTTTTGAGTTGGAGTCTCACTCTGTCACCCAGGATGGAGGGCAGTGCCACAATCCTGGCCACTGCAGCCTTTACCTGCTGGGCTCAGGCGATCTATCTGCCTCAGCCTTATAAGTAGCTGGAACTACAGGCATGCGCCACCACACTCAACTAATTTTTTTTATTTATTGTAGAGATGAGATCACACCAAGTTGCCTAGGCTGACCTCAAACCTTTCACCTCGCCCTCCGAAAGTGCTGGGATTATAGGCGTGAGCCACTGTGCCCAGCCCTCCTTTTACATTTCAAAGTTTATCTGTTTTTTTCTACTTAACAGTATAGCTTGGTTATCTAATAATTTTTAAGATTATCTTCTTTTACTGTATGAAAAAATCTGTACAGTTAATATAAAAGCCTTGAAGACTGAACTTGGGTAACTCCTCACAGTGCAGCAGGAAGAGGCTGCCTGGTGTAGGCCATGAGGGAAGCATTGTCTGTAGAGAATTTGCAAACAATTATAAAATGAATTAAGTGTTCTAAAAACTAACTTTGACCATCCTTATCACCATGTTCCAGAAATTTTAAATAATATCAGTGTTAAAATACTCTTCATCACCTCGGTGGATCTTTGCCACTGCTAGCTCCACTGCTACCCTCCTTGGTACACTCTAAAAAGTAAACTCTATGCAAAAAATTTAAATTTTCATACAAGTGATTTCATATTTTTTTATTCATACGTATTTATATTTTGTATGTACTTTTGGTATGTTTAGAAAGAGGGTGATGTTAATTTTTTTTTACTGTGTCTCATTTTAATATATCTTTAGTCAAAATTTTCATCCCATTTTAAGACATTTTATTACCAAATTATATTTAATTGATATTTGTGGTTTTTTATTAGACATTTACAATCAAGGTCAGTTTAGCATTGAAATAGAAAGGCTAGCACAGTGAATTCAGATAATTATTTTTGCAGGAGATATATTTCACTGCACTGATAGCCTTCGTATGGTTGGACCTCCGTGACTACTTGTTGGGTCCCTGTCACTTTTGTGTGTGGAGCTAAAGAGACTCTGGAATGGGATGCAGGGAAAAGCTTCAGAGGAGTGGGCGGTCCTGAAACCAAGAGCTATCCCTAAAAGTTACTACAGCACATTTGTTTCCCAAGTCAGAGACTAAAGGGAAATAATAAATACTACAGCCATTCTGAGTGTGAGACAATTTAAAAGTGAAGGGCCAGACAAAGCAAGCCCAGCTCATTTCTGGGACTGACCTGAGTGCCTGTGCCATATGTCCACTCACAGTGTCCCTCCTCTTGGTCTGTTGCCCTTCTACCCCATATGCAGCCCCATCACTGTTATATCGAGTTGGTATTATAAACTTCTGGAGTTGGCACACAGGTTGCATAGGATGTATGTGTTTTGGGTGAACTAATGCCACTGTAATAAAATAGTTTATTCTCAGAATAGGATCTCTCTTATTGTTTTGTACCTTTATCCTTTTTTTTTTTTTTTTTTTGAGTTGGAGTCTCACTCGGTCGTCCAGACTGGAGTGCAGTGGCTGCTCCCAGCCACCGCAGCCTCGCCTGCTGGGCTCCTGCGATCCTTCCGCCTCCGCCTTCCAAGTAGCCGGAATTACAGGGCGCGCTACCACGCCCGGCTGATTTTTTTATTTATTGTAGAGATGAGGTCTCGCTACCCAGGTGGGTCTTGAACCCGCGGGCTCAGGCAATCCACTCACCTCAGCCTCCCAAAGGCGCGGGATTACAGGCTGAGCCACCGAGCCCGGCGTGTACCTTTATTCTTAGAGTGAAACTTTGTTTCAAGGTCAGTCTCAAAGAACATACTCAGCAGCCCTTTGGAAACATAACTGACTAGAAGTAAAAAAAAAAAATTCGGACTACAAAATGAATAAGCTGAAAAATGTAGTCTTGACAGTTTCCTTGAAAGTATTTTACATTCTCAATTATGAAGAACTCATGTTCTGCAAATTACTTATGTGATTTTATACTTTGTGTTTAGAATCCCAGCTTTTGAGGAATACTGGAAAGCCCAATAGTACAGAACTAGATATTTGGTTTTTAAATGTATGTTCAATATGAGCTTCATAACTGTTGCCCAGGGCACATTAAAAGCAAAACAAAAGCAAACATGCAAGCATGTATAACCTACTCTTTAATTCCCAAGATTAATTTGGGAAAATAATTCAAAATGCTTGGTTCTTTAAAATACTCTTGTCAAAACACACACATCCACTTTTAAAAGGGAACATAATTTAGTTTGCTTGGTTTCCAACAAGATATAATTAGTGCTCAGTGGAGCCTCAATTTCCAATGCACAAAACTAGGACATTGTTTTTCTCTTGTTGGTTTTATTTAATTTGACCTTAGTCCTCACAATGAAATTGATTGCCCTGATAAATTACTCCTTTGTTTTCAAAGACAAATTCTTCCTATCACTCATGTTTGTGTCAGTCTTTCCTACTTAGAGCTTTGTGAAACATTCACATACATTTATTTTTCCTGTATAGTTGTAGGACTTTATTCTTACTTTTCTTTTTCTTTTTTTAAGTTGGATTCTCACTCCGTAACCCAGGCTGGAGTGCAGTGGTACTCTAATGGCCACCTCAACATCGACCTGCTGGGCTCCAGCGATCCTTCTGCCTCAGCCTTCCAAGTAGCTAGAAGTACAGGCACGCGCTACTGCACCTGGCTAATTTTTGTTTTATTGTAGAGATGAGATCTCGCCAAGTTGCCTTGACTGGTCTCAAACCCATAGACTTGGGCAGTCCACTCGCCTCAGCCTCCCAAGGTGCTGGAATTATAGGCCGAGCCACCGAGCCAGACCTTACTCTTATTTTTCTAGAAAATGTTTATACTCTTAAGGTTTGCTTTTGAATTACCTTTTTTTTTTGAGTTGGAGTCTCACCCTGACACCCAGGCTGGAGTGTAGTGGCATGATCACGGCCACTGCAGCCTCAACCTACTGGGTTCAGGCAATCCTTCTGCCTCACCTTTCCATGTAGCTGGAACTACAGGCACATGCTACCAAGCCCAGCTAAGTTTTTTGATTTATTGTAGATACGAGGTCTTGCCAAGTTGCCCACTCTGGTCTTGAACCCCTGGGCTCAGGCAGTCCTCTTGCCTCGGCCTTCCAAAGTACTGGGATTACAGGCATGAGCCACCGTGCCCGGTCTGAATTAGCTTTTTTAAAAACTGTAATGGTATTCATAATATGAAGCTTTAGAATTACAGAACTGGAAGGAACATCATGGGTGTTCCTTGTGATTGGGTAGGGAAAGTGGCCCATAGTTGTGAGCTTCAATGGGGATCCTATTCCCAAGAAAAATGTGGCACACTGTCAGGTCAGGCTCACAAGGTAGATTCTTAAGGTGCCTTTCACAGCATTCCCAGAGGATTAGCTTTGCTAAGTAGACAGAGAAATCTTCATTCCTCAGTTTGTCTTAGGCAGATGGAACATGACCTCTCTGCCTGCTGCTTATAGTTCACTTGTGATGAATCTAGGGGTATGATAGGGAATCCAAGTGGACAGAGTTGATTTCAATGATAGACTCCTATTGAGGCTGTGTGTTAAAGGACTGGGGATTAGAGACCTGAGTTCTTTATCTAGTTCTTGAGTAGATCATTTATTCTCAGCTGGTTGAGAGTTAGGAGAAGTTGGGGAGAGGTGGGTGGGTGTTACAAAATGATGTTGATAACTCCTTTGCCTAAGTTTATAGATTATCTAAGACCTGTCAACACTGAGTTTTTCAGAGTAAAAAATAGGAGGTGTTATCTCAGAGTTGTAATTATCCTCATATACTTCATGGTATGTTAGCAGAGCTAGTTGTTGATGATTTCCATGCCATCTTCCGTCTATTTTTCTAATAGTATGAATTTTCATTCAATGTTCTTGCTGTATTACTTTTTAAGGAGTCACCTGTGAGTTGAGGATATGACTTTTGCTTTTCCTTGGTATTTACTTCTTAAGTGGGTTTATTTAAATAAAAGATATTACTAATGGCTTGATTTAGAGAAATCAGTTGATTTGCCTGGATTTAATAATTAACTGTAGAAAGAAAAAGAATGTCATTTGTGTTTTTTCTGAGTAATCTTGTGTTACTGAATGTCTGACCCTGGTAGCACTATAAAACATAGAACTCGTGGATCACATTATATATAAAAATTATAATTTCATTTTCTTGCCTTTGATATTTCATCCAGCATATGTATTTGGGTATTAGAATTACTTAAACAGTGGCTTTTTTTGTTTCATTTTTTGTGAACTCATGTTTCTGCTTTTTTAGTTATTGTTGAATTATAACTTAAAGTATTTATTAGTATTCTTTTTGGTTTTTTAATTTTTTTTTTATTTTGAAGATGTGGGGTACAATTCAGGATTAGGTATACAAGTGATCATCATACAAAGTTTGGGCCTCTTTGTTTCTAAGAAAGTAGAAGATTTGTTTATCTCCTTAACATAAGACTTGTGGTTCAATACCTAAGCACAAATAATTGGGTCCCTAGATTTGAACCAAAAACTTAGCAGCTTTATTCTCTTAGTTATTCTACCACTATTAAGTAACTTTTGAACAGTAGAAAAACTTCCAAAATAGGGTAATGTCGTTGAGGTAGGGCATGTAGTCGAAGGTCATTGGCGGGTGAGGGCAGCTAAGGGGAGTGGTCAATTGGCCCCTTACCAAGAGCAGGAAATGTGTTGATCTGAAGTTTGGAAGAGGGGGAGCATGTTTTTTTCTATTGTGCTGCAAGGCTTGGGAACCAAGTCGGTAGAACCTGAAGTCCCTACAAGTGCTCCAGTTGATCAGCCATAGGTAGATACCTCTTGACTGTGAAAATATTTAATATCTGACCCATGCACAGTGCTGAAACCGTCCCTTACACCCCTTTTCTCCCTCTCACCCCGACTTCACCTCCTCAGCAGTAACTTACATAGGACCAGAATTCTTGATTCCCATTTTATAAGCAAGGTACTGCCAACTCTTTATTGATCTGTGACTTTTTTTGTTTGTTTGTTTACTATTTTCTGAGCATAAGTATGTTTATGTAGAACATACATGAATATTTGAGTTGAATTTGTTAGGTGATGATTTGCATTGTTTTATTCTGTATGATTTTTCTTCACAGTCTCAAATTTAATTAATCGATCTTTTCTCCTGAATATGTTGTTATCTGTCATGTTGAATCACAAGCCATGTGTTTTTGAGGATTTCTTACGTAAGTTTTTAAATATTCAGCTTTTAAAGTTTTTCATTTTTAATTTGATTTTTAGCGTTCTATACTGTTTTGCTTCTTTGGAGCTCAGTTGACTTAAAATTATGAATTTGTAGAAATTTAGATGATCAGAAATGCATAGATCTCCTGGCTTTGACACTGGCTGATTGTATAACTTGAACAGTTTATCTGCTGGGTGTACAGTTCATTTAATGAGTTTGCACTATGTTCACAGTACTAGGGGTTATGAAGAAGTGGGGGAACTCTGATTTCTAGTTTAAATGATAGTTAAGGAAGGTGTGTGGATGTATGTGTGTGAGCGCGCGCAGGCATCTATACTTATACACATATATACCTAAATATAGAGATGGTGCCCCAAAAATGTATACATATTTAAACAAAGGAAAATCTATTAAAATTGTAATACTCAATAAATACCAATAACAAAAGATGAATACATGTCATGTCTGACTTCTGCAATTACAAGGGGTGCTCAAAGTGGTTACTATCAGCATCCAGACACTTCTAATTAAAGGTGAACTAAAAGTAATACGTAGATAACATCTCTTAAAATGTATATGCATTTTTTGGCACCCATGGTATACACACACATTAAAATACCAGATTCCAAGCCTAGATTAGTCTTAAAATGGAAGCATGGGATAATTGATATGAATTTATATAATAGTGATAAGGAGATAGTATTTAAGGTGTAGGGAATACTGAAATGAGCTTTATAGCTTTATGTCACCTCTGATATTTTGATGTGTTATATCTGTCTTCTCAGTTCTGCATGCTAATTTTGAATTTTGCTGGATAGCTCTGCATAAATATGTATTTCCCTTGCCTTCAGATATTCAAAATATCCAAAACTTAATTAACAACTTTTTTATTTATGGCAGAACCATAGAGAATGAATTGCTAGTTATTATTAAATGTCTTGGAAATTTTAGAGTCTGATTTTTAAAATGAAATGAGGTATATGTTTAATGTAATTTTTTCTGAAATAATGTGGTTATAAATACAAAAAGGAGCCGGGCTCGGTGGCTCAGCCTGTAATCCCGCGCCTTTGGGAGGCTGAGGTGAGTGGATTGCCTGAGCCCGTGGGTTCGAGACCCGCCTGGGCAGCGAGACCTCATCTCTACAATAAATCAAAAAATCAGCCGGGCATGGTAGCGCGCGCCTGTAGTTCCAGCTACTCGGAAGACTGAGGCGGAAGGATGGCTGGAGCCCAGCAGGTCGAGGCTGCGGTGGCCGGGAGCGGCCACTGCACTCCAGTCTGGGCGACAGAGTGAGACTCCAACTCAAAAAAAAAATAAATAAATAAATACAAAAAGGTTAGTTTATGTTTTCTCTAACGGGGAAATAAGCAGAGCAATTTAAGAATTTGTCAACTGAGAAAACACTTAACATATTTGCAGGAAGAATTGGAAAAAGGAGCATCCATTGTGTTAATGTGCTCACCCCTTATAGTCCCAAGTTTAGAAATGAGAGAAAATACTAATCACAGGGCTATCTAGGTCTATCTTCATAATCTAAGACAAGTTATCCAAATAGATAATTTATTAACTAGAATCTGAAAATGTCTTGAAAAGTCTGTACTCTTTACTTTATCAATTCCTTTGTTTTGGTTTCATTAGACTCCTTACATTCATTTTGTTAAAACCTTCTGAGTTTGTAGGGTGGAGCCTTTCTTCTTAACTGATGACAATTGGTTTATTTTGATTAATTGTTTCTAGGGAGGAAAAAGCTTTGCTTAAGTGATAAGGTATTAAGAAACAGCTGTGTCAGGAGAATTTTATACTACACTGATAGTTTTTTCCCATTTCTAAGCTATCTTAGACATTATTTTTGTGATTGTTTCTCTACTTCTTTTATAAGTATGGCTTACTTGGACATTTTCTTTCACTGAGTATTTTTAAAATACTCATAAATCATTTCAATGAACTGTATTCTTTAAGATCATATGACAACCACTAATTGTAGATAAGAACAATAATATTTCTTCTTTAGGTATTGCCTTGGGATATATTTTTAAAATTTTACTATGTGGCATAATATTCACAGTAGCATAATTTATGGTAAGATTTAACATTTATTCCAGGAGTTTAAATGAATATTGAAGGGCTTTACTGGACTTAAAATACTTGAATGTCAAGTTAATAATCTCTGGGTTCACACTGATACTTTTGCGTTAGTTCTTTATTTCCTTCCCCAGTTAAGCATTGACTCTGTCAGTTTCTGTCCTGTACAGTTAATACCTGTATTATTCAACAAACTATGTTACAACCACCCCATGCCAGGCACTGTGCTAGGGGTTCCAGAAGTAATATGGAATAAGAGGTTAGGCAGATAAGCACTTCTGTGGTCACCATTGTAAAACCACCTAGTGCTTTGGAAGCACAGGGAGAGTGCCTCCAGATGAGAAGAGAGACCAGACCAAAAAATCAGATTATTAACTTGACAATCAGAGAAAGCTGTTTTTATTTATTTATTTTTTGTTTTATTTCTGGTTTTTTGCAAATTCTTTTTTATTATCTTATTTTGTGAAGTTTTAGAGTTATATGAGAGAAGATTGTACCTGTGCCATAATATATAGTTCATTATTTAAAGACAATAAACTAGTCAATTTTACAAAGGGAAATGACCAGTAAAACCAGTCATTTGGTATAACTCTTCATCTAAGACAAAAGTGTCAGTAGTTTCTCCAGAAACAGTTCCTTATACATCTATGACTACATTTGATACCTTTTCTCTTTAAATATTTTGAATTATAATTAAAATTGTGCATTCATTGTATGAAAGACATGACTAACCTAGAGATTTTAAGTTGATTAGTGAAAGTTAATTTATATTATCTTTGTTGCTAAAATAATTCCCCTTATTTTGTATTATAGCAAACATACTAATTACTTTATAATTGTTAAAGGTACAAAAAATTGCTATCTTAATTTTTGCACATACATTCTAGAACTTCTTCAAATAGGAGGAAGTGTGTTTGTGTGTGCTTTAGTTGGAATCTCACTCTGTTGCCCATACTGGAGTGCAATGGCATAATCATGAGAAAGCTATTTTTAAAGGATGAGCAAGAATTGGCAGCAAAGAATCAGAAGCAGTTTCCAAGGAGGAGGAGCTGCATACATAGCTCTGAGATGCTGGAGAGAATAATGTATTCAGAGAACCGAAATGTCTTGGCATAAGGATGGAGGGGAACTGGGATGATCAAGGTGACCTGGAATTTGGATTTTATCCTGAAGGCAGTGGAGAGCCATTGGAAGATTCTGAGTAGGAGTGTGGAATATTTTCCTCTAGGAATAAGGTTCAAATTGGGTGCACAAGGAGAAAGGCTGGATGGGAAGACAGGTTGGTCACTTAGCAGGCAGTTGCAAAATTGAGCAGTATCCCTCCTAGGTACACGTTTCAAAGCAGCATTATTTGCAGTAACTAAAAGCTGGAAACCCATATGTCTGTGAGCAGTAGAATAGATGAATAAATTGCAGTTTGTTTATATGATGGAAGTCTCTACTGCAGAAAGAAAGAATGAACTGTTGCTCTGCACAGCCGCATGGATGATTCAGCAAACATAGTTATATCAAAGAAATTAGACACCATTACCTATGGTATAGTTCATTTACACAGGGTTCAAAAATAGGTAAAACTAGTCTGTGATGATACAGATCATAATAATGGTTGCCTTTGGAAGAGGGTGTCCGGACTAGCTCAGGGGTTCTTATCTTGAAGGTGATTGATTAGATGGTGTATTCACTTTGTGAAAATTCGTCACTCTTAGGACTTCTGAATTTTTCTGTATTTGTTGTACTTCAATTAACATATTCCTTTTTTTTTTTTTTTTTTGAGTTGGAGTCTCACTCTGTCGCCCAGACTGGAGTGCAGTGGCCGCTCCTGGGCTCCGGCGATCCTTCCACTCAACCTTCCAAGTAGCTGGAGCTACAGGCGCGTGCTACCACACCCGGCTAATTTTTTTATTTATTGTAGAGATGAGGTTGTCCAGGCGGGTCTCGAACCCGCAGGCTCAGGCAGTCCACTCACCTCAGCCTCCCAAAGCACGGGATTACAAGCTGAGCCACCAAGCCCGGCAAATTAACATATTTCTTTAAAAATCTAATTTTCTCAACTGATAGGCATGAAGACAATTTCAACACTATTTCCAGTCTTCTACCTAAATAGCTATTTCTTGCCACATTGCAACTTCCTCCCATTTTCAACTTGCTGAGGCAGGCTGGAGATTTTAGTGACCACTGGTGTGATCATAGACTTAACCAAAACCTTTTTCCATGGGCTGATACTTCTCCTGCAAGCAAACTTTGCCAGGAGAACTGCTTAGCAACACTTGAGCTTTGTTCTTTACTCTGAAAATTTAGGATTTGATGAAATGTAAACACATAGTAGAAATCAGATATACTAACGAACTGCAAATATATTTATTTAAGCGTAGCAAAAATTAGAGCCCTCCCCACCCACGCGCCTTAAGCAGTTTATTTTGTAAAGTGTATTGGGATTTTAAACAGTTAATTGATTCAGTAGCTGTACCCTGCTGTTGAACCATTTATGTTATTTGTTTGCTCTAGGTTAGGTTTTTGGCTCCTTTGCTCTGACTGCTGATTGACAAGCTACATTTATCTTCACCTGGTGATATCATTTCAGTAAAGGGCAGAGACTAGATCTAAGCTCAGTTCTATAAATAAGATATTGAAAAATAGAGTGCCATTTTTGTCAGTATCACTGGTATATTTACAATAAATATCGGGTCTTTGCCCTGAAATTTCACAGTGCACATCTCAAATTTAGCATCTTTCTTCTCCAGTAATATTAAATGCTCATTAAACAGTGTAGCACTTCCTCGATTGTTTGAAACCCAAACTTTCCCAACTAATTGCAGAACAGCACACAGTACCTCATTAAAGAGAAAGGCAACTAAATTAGTATGAGGAATAAAGTATGGCTTTTTGGAACAAACACTAGCACTACTTGTTTCATTACACTGAATAATTAACCTCTCTATTAAAAGTTTGCTACAGTGGACTATACCTGTTACTTTAAAATATCACCAGGATGCATCTATTTTTGCATATCATCTAGGGACTGATTTATTTAATTGACTTATATTTTCTTCAGTAAACAGAATGAGCAGAGTCATTCTTGACTATTAAAGATGAAGGGAAAACTCATTTTCAGATTGTTTGAAAGGGCACTTTTAAAATTCTCTATGAATTGAAATAGTCTCATTTACCAAGATTCTTGAGGATCATGCAGGGCTAGTTTTACCAAATATAATTTCTGGCTTCTAGTCTCTTAAAACATTTAGTACTTTACAAACTGAATAAATACAGTAATTAAATTTTAAGAAATATTTCAAGTTTTATGCTTTGCATGCTGTGTTAATTAGAACTT
This sequence comes from Cephalopachus bancanus, assembly GCA_027257055.1. NCBI lineage: Eukaryota > Metazoa > Chordata > Mammalia > Primates > Tarsiidae > Cephalopachus > Cephalopachus bancanus. The sequence goes on along the minus strand of JAPVLO010000009.1, from coordinate 4,952,860 downwards.
AATATTGAAGTCTAGTAGACATTTCTTAGTCTGTTAACCACTTTGACCCAGGAGTCAAGTTTTCAAATTTTCCTTAATCTTGTATAGTGTTAGTACTCAAAAATTTATTTTATTTTGTCTTTGAAATGTTTACATACCAATTTAACTTAGAATTTGGAACATATTTTGGCATACTCAATTTAACTTAGAATGGAACATCTTTTGACATCAGAAGTTTGGCTATTTGAAACCACCACTCTAGTCTTGAGAATGAAGTTTCACATTTTTTTAATTGTAACTATAAAAATCTTGTTTGTCAGAATTTATGGTTTAATATTTATGATACCATGAATGAGAAGTCATAGTCATCTGACCTTATAAATGAAAAATAAATCTCTTTTTGTCCTCTAATAAAAAATATGAGTAAAATGGTGGGTTTTATAACAGAATGTTAAATAATGAATACTTAAATAGTTTATATATTTAAATGTTAAATTCAGGAATTAGATTCATTAGACCTGAATGATGACCATAAAGTAATGAACACAATTTGCTGTCACTCAAATGGTTAGTAATCACTATTGAAGTGGCCCATGTCTATCCAGGTATACAGAGGAATAATGATTCTGCCTTGGCAGACAGTGTAAGGACATAGGTTTGGGGGAATCAGGTAGCATTTGGATTCAGACCAAATATCTCTTTTTCTGCATTACTGAGGTGAAGGAGACTGGGAGAGCAGTTTTCAGCAGGAATCTTAGAGGTCGTATGTTCCTTACTAAGTCTTATCATTGAACATCACTTCTTTGCTTCTCTTCAGTTCTGTAGCAATAATTGGACTAAATTTGTCATTCAGTCTAGTAGTGCTAAAATTTATAGCTCCCATGGTCACATCTACTTAATTACTTTCCTGAGCCAGGATTAGTGACTACAAATGTCCTTGCAAACCAAATAAATAGATAGATTTAAAAAAATGTATATGTTATATATCATATATGATATATATATATGTTATATATATATCATATATATGTGTGTGTTTAGTGATTATGAACAGGCATTTTCAGATTTAAATCTGCCATCTACTGGGTTGGTGACCTTGGGTGAGTTACTGATTTCTCTATGCCTCGGCTTTATTTGTTTAAAATAATTTAATAATATTAAATATTAATAATATTTAATGCTACAGATGAGTAGTGAAAAGATGAAATGAAATAATATATATTTATATACACACAACCACATTTTTATAAACAGAGGGTGCCAAAAAATGTATACACATTTTAAGAAAGGAAAAAGCTGTATTAAAATTGTAATACTCTATGTATATAACAAAAGATGACTACAAGTCATATTTGACTTCTGTAATTACAAAAGGTGCTCAACATGGTTACCATCAGCATCTGGACGCTGAGTACAGCAAACTAAAAGTGATACACAGATAACATCTCTTAAAATGTGTATAAGTTTTTTGGCAACCCCCTCCACACCATAAAGTAGTTAACATTGTATCTGTCACATAGTAAGAGTTTTGTAAGTATTAGCTGCTTGATATTCTTGTCATTGGTGCTAGATTCAGTAAAAGGACAGATGTTACCATCTGACTGATTAGTTTCCAGTGAAGATATCAAAGTGTACCTGCTCAAGGAGAAATATCACAAAAGTTTTTGTACTTAAATCTACCTTTTAAAACATCACCAGGTTTTCAGTAATCTTTTTGTATTGAAAGTACATGATACTTACTGTATGTACCCAATTGGCTAGTTTTCTAATGACTAATGAAAGAAAGCCATGAAATAGCCCACATAGTAGAAAGCGTGATTTAATTTATGCCAGCGTCCAGGATTTTTGACATGATTTTGAGAGTTTGGTCTCTAATCTCAGTTCTAACAGGAGTTAATACCATCCTAGAACTTGGCACTACACACATGCCTCAAACTATCTCTGGAGGATCACAAAATAGACCAGGACCCTAACAGAGAGTATAATTGCAAAACAGATGGCTTTTTATGTTCCTTTTTAATAATACTGCAGCAAGAAATGGAACCCAATGGTATATTATTTTTATATTTCTTATTTATAAGATTTTGTGCCAGTAGAGTCAGATTATAAGGTTCTATATTGTTCTGCCTCCCATAAACATTTAAGAAATTTAACAGAACAGACTAAACTTAGTTTTTCACACTAATGTTCTTATAGCAATAATAACTCATCTTATGGTCTGGCTGTTTTACAGTTCTTGACAGGAGCACCTCCCTCAGCATCTTCTATACTGGACACTTCATTTATTTCAGTATATGTGAAATTTAATCATATAATTTTAGTTTTCTGAATAATCTAAATTAGAATTATCTTACAGCTTGTCTCTGCTAACACTTATGCATGGGACATTGATCCAGGAATAAAATCTGGCCAGCCCTTGGCCTTCTGTGTTCAGTGAAATTATTGTACTAGCTGGTGGTCTGTGGGTTGCTAGCTGTGAAAGGCAAGTTATCTTACTATTTTGAACGAAACTCTATCCACTTTGCTGCTATCTACTCTCTCCAGCAGCTGAGAGGCCTGGACAAAGAACCTCAGCAGGGAATCCACCTGCCTGGGGCCTTGCCTCCAGGGGTCTGATCGCAGGTGTGCCTTCAAAGGCAACCATATTGTGAAAGTTGAAGAGTTTTTAGTACTTAGAAACCCTAGGGGGTACATTGCACTCTTGGAGGCCACCCGCAGGAAGATCAGGGGTCATAAACAGGTAGAGAAAGGGAGCCAGCAACCAGCATTATATCTTGGGAAAGAGAATGCTGGTCAGTCTAAGATTGCAGACAGAGATGCCTGAATGGTTCATTGGCTAGAAAGCAGGGAAGCGCGGTCAAGGAGCCAGGGGAGGTGCCTCTGGGTTCTTATCTCAAGCCTTGGGCTGGAGCCATTCTGGTATGATATGGTATCGGCAACTTTCAGGGGCAAGTGAGTCCTGCATCTGGTGTAAGAAAGCTAAACATATTTTTAAATGAATGCTAAGGCAATGTAAAATTATAAGCACTCACTGCACTTACCCATTTGGTTTCAGTGAACTCTGAAATGAATGACATTTTCCATGCCTGGAGAAAGTACCATCATGTGCCTATTCCTCTCTGGCATCTCTAGGTACGAGGAGTCCACAGCTTCTTTAGCGCCTTCACCAGACTGAGCCAAATGTATGTTTGGGTCTTGTTTGGTAGGCTTGGGAAGAATATAGCAAGGCTGGAATGGTAGAGGAGGAGGAAAGCTAGAGCATGTGCTGAGAATAATGCTGTTTGTGTGGAACGGTGGCATTCCAGTTGGAATTTCCTCAGGGCTACTACCAGTAGCGAGATCCCCATCGGGCACTGGCTTGCAGTGAGGGCTGCAGGGCCACTGGAAGTTTTGGCTTAGGCTAAATTGTACATTCCTTTGTGTTGGTCTTTATCCATTTCCATCACTTTCATGACATTCCTTCATTCCTACCAAGTGGCCATGTCTCTTGCTACTCACTGATCTCTGGCTGCTTTCCGTGCAGCCTGTCACCTTTTTAAGGTATGTTCCATGCTTAAAATTCCAAGCAAAATGCTTACTTTGTCAGTGCTTTTCTGTCAGAAGTCAAAGAATTCAGTCTGATAAGCATGTTCTTGTGTTTCCATGGGGTATTGGAATGATTTTACAAATGGCAACATGGAGGAAATAGGAAAGAGATGATTTTTTTAGTGTCATTTATTATTATTTAGTGTCAGAGTATTAGAGTAGTAGGAGTTACTTTGAAGCAGAGCTAGTTTTTGAAACTAGCCTTGGCGGTCAAAAACTTTATTTAAAATGGGTAATTGTAAAGATTTTGCATTTCCGTGAATTACAGTTACTACATAGAAATCCTATTTTTTTATGTGAATTCTAATTGACAAACCAACCTTTACCCAAATTGTTAATTCATAGATAAATGTCATCTTTTAGTTATTCTGAAAAATATTGTCCTCCCAAAAGATATTTCTTACTGTTTTGTGAACTCTTGGTTAACGCCTTTGGGCATAGTAGAAGTCATTTCAAAGTCACAGATCTGGGTTTAACCCATGGTTTAGAAAAATATAATTGTCAATAAACTATCTGGAGATAGACTTTGAATAAGAATCTCAGCTGAAGGCAGTGATCCTTGTAGCACTAAATTTGATGCTAAATTAAAAAAAACTAAAGAGTAGTTACATTTGTTTAAAAAGTTTATTCTAAGAAAAAAGGATAAATTTTTTTTTTTTTTGAGTTGGAGTTTCATTCTGTCGCCCAGACTGGAGTGCAGTGCCATTCATGGCCCACCCTAGTGTCGACCCACTGGGCTCTGGCGATCCTTCTGCCTCAACCTTCCAAGTAGCTGGAACTACAGGCATGCACTACCATGCCTGGCTAATTTTTTGATTTATTGTGGAGACAAGGTCTCGCCAAGTTGCCAGGCTGTTCTCAAACCCACAGGCTCAGGCAGTTCACTCACCTCGATCTCCCAAAGTGCTGGGATTACATGCCAAGCCACCAAACCTGGCCAAAAAAGGTCATTTTTAATAGATGGATCAGTATTGTCATACCAGTATTGTTAACTTTAACTTGATTTATAGCATGTTTTATAATTGATGTGATAGAAATGTTTTAATATGGATTATCGTTTCTCGCATCCACCTAAAATGCTTTGGGATGTTGGCTGTCCTTAGGTACATGATAGAGTAACCTAAAATGTCTTTACTTTCAGGTGCCTTTATTAATATGTGTTTCCAAAAATTGGCTTTGCTATTGAATATTTTCTTATGTAGAAAAAGAAATGTATATATATGTATCACCACACACACACACACACACACACACACATACATACATACATATATTTTGAGTCAGAGTCTCACTCTGTCACCCAGGTTGGAGTACAGTGGCACAATCATGGCTCATTGCAGCCTCGACCTCCTGGGCTCAGGTGATCCTTCTGTCTCAGCCTCCTAAGTAGCTGGGGCTGCAGGCACACACCACCACACCTGGCTAATTGTTCTGGTTTTTTGTTTTTTATTTTTTTGTAGAGATGGGGGTCTCACTTTGTTGCCCAGGTTTGGTCTCAAACTCCTGGGCTCAAGTGATCTCCTGCCTCAGCCTCCTAAAGTACTGGGATGACAGGTGTGAGCCATCACACCTGGCCTATAATTTTTAAAACGTAGAATTTTCATTTTCATACCCAGACCTAACTTTTGAATTCATACTGTGTGCCAAGCCTTGCACTAGGTACATTTTAAAAAGACATTATCTCATTTCATTTCTCTCAAATGCCACTTGGAAAGTTATGCATCTTGATTTAAATCACACAGTAAGTAATGGACTTAGGATTTCAACCTTGGTGCATTCTGTTTCCACTAATCAATATTGCCTTGAAAAAAATGGTTTATTCTAGAAAGTATAAGTGTGAACTTAAAGAAAATGCAGGAAACCTCTAAGAAGTTTTGCTTTGTATTTAAGAAGTTAAAATTAATACACGTTAGAATGTATTTTATTTAAGACTTTGTAGAAATAAGGCCAAATATGATTTACCCAAACTCAAGGAATAATTTATTGATCCTGAAAAATGAACCTGAGCATCAGGCACTCATTTTGCTGGCATGTGTGTTTATCATAGAGTCTTTGAACTAAAACAGCATTTTCTTAGCATTTTCTTACCTTTTTTCTTTTTCTTTTGGAATGACAAGTTTGTACATATTGTCTGTTGCTTATTGATAGAAACTTCCAGGTGATTAAAGATGAAACTTCTTAGGGCAGTTGAGAGCATTTTAAAAACATTTATTTGGGTACAGTGAATCTTGGAGAATCATGGCCTTTTTATTCTTTAGTTTCTGTATTCAACCAAATTGTGAATATGTGTCCCCAAATTACTGGATTTGTGACTTTTGACAAGTTAGTTATTCAAGCTCTCTGAGACTCACTTTTTTCATGTTTAAAATGAGACTAATGCTGTCTAGCTTGAATTATGTTGTAAGGAATGAGTGAGACATGGTAAAAATTTCCTAGCATATGGTAAATACATGTGCCATTAATTGCCAGAATTGCAGTATAGTCACTTGAGCATGTAATCTTTGAGAAATGTTAAAACATAGAGTGTGTTTGAATGCAGTCAGTCACCTGAGGATGAAGAATAGTAGAGGAAAGAGCATGGGTATATTCAATTCTATAATGAATATGCACAGATGCTTAGAATTGTAAACTTTTAAAAGCATGTGATCAAAGAAGAAATCATAAGAGACAAATCTCTAAAAGGCAAAATATGAAACTTTAGAAGAGATGGACTAATGGTGGCAATAAAAACTTTTCCCATAAGAGAAAGAAAAGCTAGGATCCATTAAATGTTCTCATGTGTTCCATTTGGTCCCTACAAGTAAAACTTTATATAGTGAATCCATTTCCACTTGTAGGTGCCTCAACATGCATGCAGGGGCTGGCAGATGTTTTTCATTTTGTATTTAGGCATAGTTTCCAAAAGTTGATAATTTGTATCCTGTAGTTCAGGGGGATTTTTTTTTTTTAAAGACATTATGTTACTTCTCACACACACACCCCCATACTAAAATCACTGAGTAAGTTAAAGGGGTTTTTTTTGTTTTTTTGTTTTTGAGTTCAGGACTCTTCCAAATTTTGTTCAATCTTCACATGCTTATATAGGGCATTTTCAACCCTCCAACCCCCTCACATATGTGCCCACAAATGCTTACATTATGTTTTCTTTTACAATTAAACGTTTTACAATGATCTATTTATTCCTCCCTGTCCCTTTTTGTTCCCATTATGTCAAAACCAATAGACAGGAACGAAACAGCATCTACTAAAAATTATTAGTAAATTAAAGTTTTAACCATTGTCTCCAAAACTTTCATCTTGCTGTGCATTGCTTACCTACCAGATGCAATGTAGTGTAAAGTATTTCCCCAAATTGTTCAACCGTGGACCCTTGTGTCCCCATGGTACGTCTCACAGGACTCTTGTTCTAAGAGCTTCTTTGTGGAAGCCCTGTGTTCATATTGTGCGAGTCCTCTTCCTTAGCACCCAGTTCTGACATTGTATCTTTTTATGACAACCCGCTCTCTGTGATACCATTCGTGGAACCACATTATAACAAAATAATTGGTTTGCTGAAAGCAACTTATGGAAACTGGGTTTCCAAAATGGAAAACCAGAGTATATAAACATGGCATCACCTGAATACTGAAATTCAGGAGCAGGTAACCTGTGACAGGCATCTGAGGCAGTTTTCCAAAAACTGTTACCTGGTAGTGTGTACCACATTGTTTCCTTACTCCCTGCCTGCCTTCCTAATATTTTTTCTCTTATTATTTTATTCTCTTCTCTTCATTCTCTTGCACTATGCTTCATCTTATCATGTTCTCCAGGTTGATTTTCATCTTCGTTCTTTCCATCTCCACAGGCAACAGGCACTCACTGACAATTTTTTTCCTTACCTCAGTGATCCTTTGACATTAAAAAATCTAGGTCAGGCACAGTGGCTCACGCTTATAATTCTACCACTTTGGGAGACTGAGGCAGGAGAATTGCATGAGCTCAGGAGTTTGAGACCAGCCTGGACAACATAACAAAACCTCATCTCCAAAGAAAAAAAGAATTAACTGGTTGTGGCAGTACAAGTCTGTAGTCCCAGCTACTAGGGAAGCTGAGGCAGAAACTTCCCAAGTAGCTGAGAAGCTGAACTGTGATCATGGCCACTGCACTGCAGTCTGGGTGATAGAAAAATAAAATAAAATATATAGTGCTTTATCGGTAACAGTTGTTCTACATGACTTCATTTAATTCCCTCCTCAAGTATTAAAATTGACCAAAACCCAACCTACTTTTAGTGTTCAAGGAGTAATGGAATTTTCTTAACAGTTTTATGGTTGCCATCACAAGAAAGTCATACTCTTTTTAAAAGATAGTCAGCTGGACATGGTGACTCATGCCTGTAATCCTAGCATTTTGGGAGGCCAAGGCCAGAGGATGGCTTGCGCCTAGGAGTTTGAAACCAGCCCGGGCAACATAATGAGACCTCATCTCTACAAAAATTAAAAAAATTAGCTGGGACAGTGATGTGTGTCTGTAGTCTTAGTTATCCAGGAGTCCGAGGCAGGAGAATCACTTGACTTGAGTCCAGGAAGTCGGGGCTGCTATGAGCTGGTGTCATGTCACTGGAGCACTCCAGCCTGGGCAACAGAGTGAGACTCTGTCACAAAAAAGCAAGACAAAACAAGCAAATGGATTTTAAAAAGAATAATGAAAAAGATACAGTTAACTCTCATTATTCACAGTAGTTATATTCTGTAAGATCATTGTGAACACTGAATGAGTGAATACTGAACCTTGTTCTAAGGGGAAATCCAGGATTAGTTTTCTTAAAACCTCTGGTCACAATATTCTTGTTAACCCATCAATCCATAACCTTATTTCATGTGCTTTTTTTCTGTTTAAAGACATCTTATTTCATATACATTGTTGGTTCATTAACATTGAATTCACTGCCAACAGTGCTATAGTTCATACCTAAACAAAGCTTATCTAATGCATACTTTTCTCCATGAGTCACTTCACAGCCTTCTTATCTCAGAAACACTAGGAAATACTTGAGCACTCTGCTTGAGGGTGTTTTAAACAGTGGAATCTCCAACAAAAGTGCAAAACATATGGCATTAAATAGACTGAGAAAAGGACACATGACAGTATGAGAACTGAAACAAGAAGACAGAATGTCACCTTGTTCAATTTCAGTTGGGCACATGTGTCAGGCAGCTCAAATTTTTCACTACTATAAATATCTACAAATGATCATGAAAGCACTGTAAGTATTGATTTTGGAGATTACAAATAAATTTTTAGCAAGTAGGTAGTTTTGCAAATATAGAATCTGCAGATAATAAGGATTGACTGTAATTGCTTTATTAAGGCATTGATCTTGAGTGAGTATGTTTCCACTAATGCAGATGCTTAATTTCAGCAGGCTTTATGACAGTAAATGGTTCTTAGCTAAAAAAAAATTTTTTTGTTCCCTGGTAGCATGTTACTGAAGAAACCTCACTCTTTATTATAAAAAATTATTAAGTACTAGTGTCTTGAATATAGAAGCTTCTTCCTCTTTTTTTTTTTTTTTTTGAGTTGGAGTCTTACTCTGTCGCTCAGACTGGAGTGCAGTGGCCGCTCCCGGCCACCGCAGCCTCAACCTGCTGGGCTCCGGCGATCCTTCCGCCTCAGCCTTCCAAGTAGCCAGAATTACAGGCATGCGCTACCACGCCCGGCTGATTTTTTGATTTATTGTAGAGATGAGGTCTCGCTGCCCAGGCAGGTCTTGAACCCGCGGGCTCAGGCAATCCACTCACCTCAGCCTCCCAAAGGCGCGGGATTACAGGCTGAGCCACCAAGCCCGGCTTTATAGAAGCTTCTTAATGAAAACAATGACTGAACTATATTAATAGCCTTGCAGTAGAACCTCACTTCTGTCAACCTCACTGTTGCTATGGAAAAGTTTATTCCAAATTCCAACTGGAATGCCTGAATCCTTTTGCTTCCCAGGTCTTTAGGCCCAATGATAACTGATCCACCAAACGCACCTACAGTGTAGGACTTTCATTTTTTCCCTCTGGTCTAATTCTGGGACTGGGCTTAGAGCTGTTACAGCAGACTCTGGAGGGTATGAAGAGATCAGGGTGACAACTCTGAGAGGGGACTGCTGGGGAATTCTGCTGGCAAGGTGGAGGCACAGGTTCTTCAGAGGACTTCACAATTAATGCCTCAAGTTTTAGGGAAACTAGGGATGATTGTCGGTATAACCCAAGACCTGAGGGAAGCCATGTTTTTCTAAAAGCAGTGGCCCTTAAATATAAAAATTAGGGCAGAATGGTCCATTGATCTGATCCATTAAGGCATTACCTAGCCTCCTTATGGTTTCAAGTCTGAAAGATATTAGTTGTGTTAAAACCGAAGTACAGATGCTTGTATTCTCTGTGTGATGAGCCTTGGTAGGCAGTGTCCGATCGAGAAGATGAATACCCTGCAAGTTTATATTACTGGACAATATTATTATGCTCAGTGTTTTTTCACAAGATTACTGTATTCTGTAATATTTAATAGATGCCTTATGTTCATTTGTAGTCACTTGGTGATTAAGAGTTCAAAGTGAAAGAATGATAATTCAGATAGGAAAATATATGGTAGTATCCTAAAACCTAAAAAGGAATATGGGACTTACACGGGACACTTAAAATATCCATTTCATAGAATAGAATGGAAGTTACTGGGGGAAATAGGCAGTTGCTGTTCAAAGGGTATAAAGTTTCAGAGCTATAAGATAAGCTCTAGAGATCTACTGTACAACATTGTATCTGGAATTAACAATACTATAATATGTGCTTAAAAATTTGTAAAGAGGATAGAACTCATGTTACGTGTTCCTCCACAGTTTGAAGAAGAAGAAAAAAAAAAGAATCTCATAGGATTTCTTTAAGTGACAGGTGCCTTTGGGGGAAGTGGAGCTTTTAATGAGATTGTACCTTTTCTTGGTTGGTTTCCCAAGTTTAAGATCGTTTCATGAAAAGTAAGAAACTTTATTAGACTTTAATTCAGCTTTAATAAAAATTTAACAGGGAAATTATTATTTGATCATCTTGATAACTTAATTGATACTTTAATTTTATCCCCCAAAATAATAAAATGTCTTCTATTTTTAGTAAATTGCATACCTAGGAGAAAAGGAAGCAAGTCTAAGTCAGAACTCTGCTGTCCTTTTCTTAAATGTTCTCTAGATTGATTGACAGTATTGTAAAAGTCTTATTTAAGATTTAGAATACACTCCAGTATTACAGTCTCAGAGAAGTCCAGCTATAAGGGAACCTGTTTAACTTTATCAGTTTTCTTACATTTCTTTGACTTTGGAACCCTTTTCTCCCAGATACTTTAACATCTCACAGACCCTCATAACAGGAACAGTTATGGGAATCATCTTGTCATTGGAAAGGTAGCCCTTTCTCTGCTTATATAGGGGGTTTAAGAAACCTCCTTGATGCTGCATCATAGGCAGAGAGCTGAAGCACCATGCTGGGAAATTTATCTTCAGTCAGTCCTGTCTTGTTTTCAGGATGACAAAAAGGATTTTGTACCTTCTCTGGAGAAAGTAATTAGGTTTATTCTCCTTCACCTCACATGTGTTCTGACTCATCTACCCAGGTGACCTAGATCTGTCTTAGGTCCTTTAAGAGAATGTGCAAGGGGCTAAGCCCCGTTAGTAGTAAATACTATTTTACAAGAAAAGCTTTTTACTGTTTATTTTAAATAAGCTTTAGAAAAAATCATTAATCCTGAAACAGCAGGGTCATTGTAAACCTTTAAACAAATCCAAATCTTCTCTTAACAAAATCAATGTTTATTATATCTCATAAATTTTAACATTCTTTTGAAACAAACAAAACAACGGGCACACAAAATAAGTCATAGATTGAGTAGAGATTTAACACAGAAAGAGTTAAGATTTTTTAACACCCACAGGAAAAAGAAGTGTGTGTAACTGATTTTTAGCAGGCTAATAACATTCTAATCAATAGAAGAAATTAAAGCATTTGATTTGACTGTATGAGATTATAAGGATTTCTGTTTGGCATAAAATGCAACCAAATAAATTAAGCTTGGCATAAAATGCAACCAAATAAATTAAGCTGTGTTTACTTGGGTAAACACAGCAAGTATAACAAAGGGTTAAGGTTTATTGTATTTGAGTAACTCTTAGAGTTTAAGAAAACTATCAAGCTGAGCTAAATGAGAAAAGGACAAGCAATCAGTTTATACACGGAATTGTCAGCCATCAAAGGAATTCGTTTCCTTCAGCTAAGATCTTTTGTATACCCGTCCTCATGTTGTAATTGGTGTCCATGATTCAGTGGTGAAGGTGACACTGTCAGTCCTGTGGGCAAGATAGAGGCTGGGGACACATTAAACAAAGGAATGCAAATTGAGTAACATACCTTGAAAACTGTTTTTAAAAATTGTTAATACTGGCAAGATGATGACAACTTTAAAAAAAAAACAAATCTCAGAAATGACCCTAATGAAAGGATCCAAAAAGAAAAAAGGACAGAAAAGCAGCTTATGTATTGAACAACAGGCTTGGTCAAGTAAATAAGAATTTTTAACCTAGTGGAACTTGACTTAACTGTTAACATTATTATTATAAAAATAGTAATAACAGGAAACAGTGTCATAATAGATAGCTATAGTCGTATTTGTGCTGCTGAATTCCTATAAAACAAGTAACAGTAGGGTTATGATAAGTTAACATTCATTTTGTTATATGTAATATTTTCATATTTATTAGAAGAAATGTTAAGAATCGCTTTATTAAAAAATGATTTTTTGCCGTTTTAGCTGACTGCACAGACTGCCTTCTCCGTGTTCCTGCAGCCAGAGGCATGACCTAGCACTCCGATGACCACTCTCAGGGCCCTTGAGTGACTGGCCAGTGCACCATGGAACTTAAAGTATGGGTGGATGGAGTTCAGAGGATTGTTTGTGGGGTCACCGAAGTCACAACTTGCCAGGAGGTTGTCATAGCCTTAGCTCAAGCAATAGGTAAGTTAATTCTGTGGGTGTCTGAGAGTACCATATGCTTCCTTTCGTTGTTGGTGGTGATGGTAGTGGTTATGGTGGTGTGGTTTGTGTGTTAAATATAGGTCTCTAACAGATTTTTTCTTCTATTTCAATAATAAGTCTCACAGACACCGTTCTGTTTGTTTGTTTTGAGTTGAAGTCTCACTTCGTTATCCAGGCAGGAGAGAGGTAGCATGCTCACGGCCACCCCAGCATCTACCTACTGAACTCTGGCAGTCCTTCCACCTCAACATTCCAAGTAGCTGGAACTACAGGCATGTGCTACCATGTCCAGCTAGTTTTTTTTTATTTATTGTAGAGATGAGGTCTTGCCAAGTTGCCCTGGTTGGTTTTGACCTCGTGGGCTCAGCCAGTCCACTTGTCTCGGCCGCACAAAGTGCTGGGATGACAGGCTGAACCGCCTTAGCCTGGCCAGCACAGTTTTACTTATTGCCATTCGCCTATGTTTAGGTAAAACTGATGATGCTTGTTATCTGAGCCCCCGTAGATTTTACCAGCTATGGGTCTAGCATTTGCACTGCCTTTTCCTTTTCTGTTGTTTAGCTGAAAGAGTGATTTCTGGAACTGAAGATGTTTTCTTGAGCCAAAACTTAGATTCTTAGTTCCCAGAATCCCTCATTAAAAATCCTACTTATTGCTTATTTCTGAACATGTTTAAAAAAGAGAATACAACAGACTAAATCACATTATTCATTATTGAAAAATAATGTGAACTTTTAAAATTTATTATGCAGTGAAGATGTGAAGCACAGCTCTTCATGCCATCTTATTCTTCTACCCTGTTTTATCTTTTTTCTAATTTATTTTAAGCTTATCATCGTCATAGTTTCGCATGTTTATTAGTTGCCTTAAATCCTTCTGAGACATGGTGAGGGCATAAATACCTGCATCAGCAAAACCAGTAATGTGGATTAAAGCTTATATTTGCATCTTAAATTCATCATTTAGCAAACACATTTTAAGAGGAAGCTATGTCCAGCGCCAAGCTAGGTAATCAGTGCCTCTTTGTCTTTGAGCTCCTTATTAAAAGTTTATGTCCTGATAGTTTACATTGGAAGCATGCCAATTAGCTCAGGATTGAAATGAGTCATACTGTTACCAAGGCACCTTAGTATTTGGTAGAGATGCTGGTACCACCTGCTATGTGATAGATGCACTGTTGGAAGTTGGCAATGCCCTATACAAAGGCAGAAACTTTCTTTTAATATTGATGTCTTTGATCTTTTCCTTAAATGCTGTGGCACACAAATATGTTGAAGAAATGCTGAAAATCCTAGACTTTCACATTTAATGAAATTTTTTTGCATTTGGGGTTAATATTATATTTGTATACTTTAATTATTAAAGAGAGAAAATTAAGACATTTAATTTTTCATATTATGTTCTACCAACTTATTAATAATTGCCCCATTAAGAACCTCACATAGTTTATTTGAATTAAAATAAACAACTTTTTTTTTTTTTTAGTGAAGACTATGATTATTAACAGTCAAACCTGGCTTTCTTTGTTATATTTGGAGATTAAGCCATGGGCAGTGCTTAAAAAAAAAAGAATAGTTTTTACAAAAGTCAGAGTAGTTGAGTAGTGGTGTAAGTTGCATCTGTCTATATTGTAACCACATTTTTTACATATAATTTCAAGGGGGCAAATGTCCAGATGTATTAGGAATTTGTTTATCCATTTGAACTAAATAATATGTCAGTAAACTCAAAAGAAGTTTTAACTGAATCTATCTTTCTATTTTTGCTTTCTCAATAACTCAATCTAAGAGCTGTTTTGAAAAGTTGACAACTTGAATACAGAGATTTTATGATATTTCTTCAAACTTGGCCAAACAGTTCTTTTTCTGTATCACAAATACTTCATTAAATTCAGAATTCATCTGAGAGATGACTCAACTGGCAACTAGGCATACTGTGGATCCTGGTTTATGATATGAGGGCTTATTAATAAGGGAAAGTTGCTACTCTGAAAAAAAAACCAGAGTTTCCATGGCTTAACATGGTAAACATGTAGCTATACTATTAGTAGAGAATGAACTGACAAACAAACCACGGGTGTTTGTGAAGCAACTTGTGGACTGGTTTCTTGGGTTTAATTCCACATCTTTGCCTGATTCTCTTCCTATCTATCTATCTATCTATCTCTTACCTATCTTATCTATCTCCCTACCTAAGCTGTATACATACAAAAAATATATTCTTGATTAGAGAGTATTGAGTTTTTCTGGATAGTTAAAATTATTTTTAGGAAACCACAGACACTGTCAAGATGATTTACTTTGAAAATATGTACACAAGTTGGCAATCTGCAAATATATATATGGCAGCTAACATTTTCAGTCTTAACACTACTGATCAGTCAAGCCAAATTAGAAAAGAGCTAAGACAATATAATTTAATAAAAGATGTTGAGTGTATCTAACACTATAGGAAGAAATCCTTTCTACTCTAATCTTTGACTACCTTGACAAATTATGTTTAGGTGATAGATATATGACAGTCTCAAATTATGACAGACAGAATAACTGAAAGTGCAACCATGATTTAAATGTTTTTTTGGCATGAAGTGGTTAACTTGCCCAGCCAGCGCGCACTGTCACTATTTATGTTCTAGGCTTTCTAAAGCATTCCCAATTTAAATATTCTACCTTGTTTGTCCTATACCTAGCTCCAAAATGCCATTATTTCAGAATTCAGACTGCTTCTCAAATCTGTAAGTGAAACAGAAAGCCTTTGGCAGATCATGTCTCAAGTTATTAATAGGTTTCCCTACTATATACATTTGCTTTCACAATATCTCAAAACTAAAACTGTGAAAAGGACGCATTTCTGCCCTCAGATAGCTTAGAGCTTAACACAAAAATAAAGTCCAGCTAACAAAAGATTAGAGAGGGGAAAAGGAGGAGGAAGAAATCAAGGAGTCTGAGGAGCAGGGTTTCTGATCCACAATACTTTGATACCTGGTGCCATTTAATGTGCCAGCGATTCAGACTTTGCTCTCTTCCTGCTTCTTGTGATTGTTTCCTCCATCTCCTTCAACCAGAGAAAGCAATAGAAACAAATTGATTGGGGCTAAGGCCCCAGGCAGCATGGACTCTTTGCAAGAAACTGTGTTTCAGGTAGTTTGCCCCAACAAAGTCCGTTTTCAAACACACACATTTTATACTAAACTCTAGTTTTAGTATGTGTTATCATCTGTTTTTCTTCTCTGGAAGTCCCGCCAAAGAAGGAGTCTTGCTTGCTTATATTTCTTTTTCTTTTTTTTTTTTTTTGAGTTGGAGTCTTACTCTGTCACCCAGACTGGAGTGCAGTGGCACGCTCCCGGCCACCGCAGCCACAACCTGCTGGGCTCCGGCGATCCTTCCACCTCAGCCTTCCAAGTTGCCAGAACTACAGGTGTGCACTACCACACCTGGCTAGTTTTTTATTTATTGTAGAGATGAGGTCTCGCCAAGTTGCCCGGGTGGGTCTCGAACCCACGGGCTCAGGCAGTCCACTCACCTCGGCCTCCCGGAGTGCTGGGATTACAGGCTGAGCCACCAAGCCTGGCCGCTTATATTTCTTACACCATGGCTTTGCCTAAATTAAAGTAGATACATAGTAAAACTTAGCTTCTAGGACAGTACTGCCCAGTAGAACTTTCTCCAAGGATAGAAACATTTTAGATCTGTGTTGCCCAGTGCAGTAGCTACTGAGTACTTAAATGTGGCTAGTATAACTGAGGAAATAAATTTTTAAAAGCTAATTGCTATTGTAGTAAAAACACATTTCTAGAAGGTAGCTGATTGGTTTCTCAGCCTTAGCATGTCAAAATCTCTGTGTTCCAACTGCTGCCCACTTCCAAATTTCTTCCTCCTCTCCATCTCAGCAAACAAGGACTCTTGTTTTAATTGATTAGATACCAAACCTTTGTGTGTTCTTTGATTCCTTTCTTCCTGTCTGTACTACCTTCAAAATGGATCCAGAATTGCACAGGTTTTCCCCACAAGCACTGTTACTCCTTTGCAGAAGCCACCATCATTTCCCACTTAGATTTTTGCGGCTGTTTTTCAGCTCTCTCGCTTCAACCTTGACTGCCTCTAGCCTTATCTTAACAGATTTCTTTTGAAGTAATTCTTTTAAAATATGTTACATCTTATCATTCCTCTGCTCGAAACACCCTGGTGATTTCCTCACTCACCAGAAAATGCCAGTCTGTACAAGTGGTCTCCAGGACCCTCCCTAAATGAATCCCCACTTGCCTTGTTACCAGTCTGGTTTCATTTCATACCACCTACTTTCGATTGTTGCCTCTTTTTTTTTTTTCTTTTTGAGTTGGAGTCTCTGTTGCCCAGGCTGGAGTGCAGTGACATGGTCACGGCCACTGTAGACTTGACCTGCTGGGCTAAGGCAATCTTCCACCTCAGCCTTCTAAGTAGCTGGAACTACAGGCGTACACCACCACACCCAGCAATTTTTTGGTTCATTGTAGAGACAAGGTCTTGCCAAGTTGTCCAGGCTGGTTTGAACCCCTGGGCTCAGACAGTCCTCTTGCCTCCACCTCCCAAAGTGCTAGAATTACAGGCATGAGCCACCATACCCGGTGAATGTTGCCTCTTAAACCAAGCACAATCCATTCCAGCCATTGCCTCTTTTTCCTCTCTTCTCATAGCACGCTGCAACCAGATATCTTTGTGATTCACTTCCTTGGATTGGCACAATAGTAATCTTATCACAGAGCCCCTCCCTGACAGTCATGTTCTTATACACATACGCATGCACACACCTCACATGCGCCCTGTCTTTTTGCTTTTTACATAGCACTTGCCCCTTACCTGACATGTCACCTGTGGACCACAATCCCTGAAATTTATCGTACTTCATTTGTTAGCAATACCTGGCATGGCGTGAACTCACTTGGTGGTAAAAATTGACCTGATTTGATGTGAGACTGTTTTAGTCTATATTTATCCCATCCAGTATGAACATTGCTACAGTTTACTATAGAAATTATTTTTTATTTTTTTAACTCCATGATCTTTTATTATTATTTTCAAAATTTTTGTTTTAAAGATGGGTACAATTCAGGGTTGGGTATACAAATGGTCATTGTACAGGTAAAATTTGGGCCTCACTTTGGCCTCCACTTCACCTGGTTTGAGATCAGGTACACATATTGATGAAGTATGCCCCCTCCCCCACCCGCAGCAGTTTCCCACTACTGCCAAACCCTTTCTTACAGTATTATGATAATTGTTTAGAAATTTTTAAGTGCTTGATTACAAAACCTACAGACAGCACCATGCTGTCTTTCTAAAATCTAAAAAATTACGGATTTTCGCACATGTGCCTTTGTTGTATAATAGAAAATAGACATACATTTATTTATTTGTGTATTGTCTACACTGTTTTATTATTGCTTATTTCCATGGCTTAAAACTGTGTCTAGAATGGAGTAAGCACTTGAGTTGTTTTTTACTCGTAATACTTCTTGCACCAACTGGTAGTCTGACAGTTCAATTCATTTCTGAAACTGTCTGCCTGGAGTTAGTATCATTTCCCAAAAGTCAAAGACCTCAGTCCTCCACTGCCTCCACCCTAGACATCAATTTCAAGTTTAGGGCCAGCCAACCAGCTATAAATTGGGCATTCCCAAAACCCTATCCTTAGGTTTGATAACATACTAGAATGACTCACAGAACTCAGGAAAGGGCATTCATTACTTTTACCAGTCTATTATTATAAACTAGTAGTTGTAAAAGATACAGCTTAGGAACAGCCAAATGGAGGTGGTGCGTAGAGCAAGGAATGGTGACCTGAGGAGGAAGTGGGTGGGGATGTGGGGGGGGTAGTTCCAGGCCCTCTCCAGGCCACCACCCCTCAGTACCTGGGTGTGCTCAGCAACCCAGAAACTGTCTGAAGTCCATTGTTAGGGGTTTCATGGGGTTTTACTAAGCTTGGCCGTTGATAATTAATTCAGTCTCCAGCTCTTCTCTCCTCCCGGGGGATTGGGAGAGAGGCAGAAAGTCACCCTTATCTCCTCATTGCATATGTATCAGTTTAGAAACTTACAAATTCATCACTTTGTATCTCTTTACAAATGATATTACTTATTGTAGGTTATCTTGAAATTTAGAACAACTCGAAGGTAAAAGAAGAACCACTCATGATTCTACCTCCAAGAAGTAAACACTGTGAGCAGTGTTTTGATGTACTTACAGATGAACTTAAAACATTTTTTTTACTCTTCATAAAGTCTCATTTTTTCTTAATTGTATTGTAAATTAATTTTCCATATCATTTGATCTTCATCCTTCACAACAGTTTCATGAGGAAGGCATTGCAGTTATCCCCATTTTACAGATGATTAAACTGAGGCATGACATGTTAAATAACTTGCCCAGGCTCATGTAGTGAGTGATTAGAGGGCTCTTAACTACTATTATATTGTGTTAGTTATGCCACCCATAATCTCAATGGATATTTACTAGAAAATACAGGTAGCGTGCTCCTGTAGTTCTGGCTACTTGGAAGGCTGAGGCGGAAGGATCGCAGGAGCCCAGCAAATTGAGGCTGCAGTGGCCAGGAGTGTGCGCCACTGCCCACCAGCTGGGTGACAGAGTGAGACTCCAACTTAAAAAAAGAAAAAAGAAAATACAGTTATTGATTGAATTACATTGAAACAGAAATAAAAATCCTTAGCAGTAATTATCTACTGCTTTTTTTAAAGCCATGGTCATCACTCACACTCTTGATATTAATAGCAATAAATTAATCAACCTTAATCCTAAGTAGCTTTCATATTTTTCATATCTATAAAAGATTATTTTAATGAATGTGGATACATGTAATTTGTAGCATGCATCAGTCAAGGTGGGTTAGTTTATGCTGCATGAACAAACAACCCCTCAAATCTTACTGGTTTGTAATAAGTAGTATTTTCTGTTATTTTGGTTAATATTATTTTGTTAAGTAACTAGCACAATGCTCAGCAAATCATAGGTACTTAGTAACTCTTTCTCTTATTTTTAATAGTAGGAAGTTTAGCATGTAATGCTAATTACACTTATTTACACAGTAATTGCAAAAATACTACTGTTGGTTCAGAAGCTCATGAAATGTATTAAAAAAAAAAAGGCAGGGAAGATAAATCCATAGCTGTGTATACCAACATTATTGCTAGATGGCAGGGCCAGTTTTTTTTTTCTTGTAATAATATGAACAACTAATGTATACTTTTCACAAAATTAAAATAATCTTTCTGATTTACTCACCTTAAGTGAACCTATTTAGGAAGTTTGTTCAAGCTTATGACATTACATTGTCTTCTAAAATTGTCTCACATCTATTATCATTAGACGGATTTTTAAAAATTTAAATGTGATTTTATTCTTTTTTTCTGTTTTGTTTTTTTAAATATTTTACTTGTGGGTTTTTTAGAGGAATCTTTGAAGGTATTCCTATCAAAACTGGATAAGATTTCTCCTCTTCAGGCCTTTCTTTTTATATGAAATTATTTTAGAGGGCTTTTTTCACTAAGGTGATGTTTTTATTTGCCACAGGTTTGCAGGAGGATACCAGCTGGGTGAACTATGGGGTGGGCTGAGCCGTCATGGAAGACAGAGAGCTAAGTCGCTGTCTAGTAACTGGGTAGCAGTTCTCCACTGGCTCCAAGTTGCCCTTCAGAAGGGGAAATGGGCCTCCAGCCTTCCCACATCCTGATGTGGAAAGAGAACAGAGGGATTTGCCCGGTGGAGGTTTATTTACGTTCTGAATTTTCTGCCTATCTCCCGGGATCAGTCCCCTGCCCTGTGGTATCCAATGGGAATTCTAGTGTCCTTTATTTCAGCTGGAAAGCAAACTTTCTTCAGTTTTGCCTCAAATAAGAAGTTTTAGGCAATCAGGCATTTGACTAGAGTAGGAGTTTCACCCAGGTTTAAAGTATAAAGTTGAATTTCTAAGCAAGTCTGAAGAATGTATGCAGTGTACATCTTCATGTGCTGTTACATCTCTCGAGGGGCTTGGTATCTTCAAGTGATGATTTTAAAAGCAACATGGACAGGACTCTACAACTTGATACTTTGGCGCTGTTCAAGAATACACAATTACTAAATGGAGTCCTCTGTTGCACTATTTAGCTATGACACATCCCATTTTGACAGTTTATTACCTTTTTTTTTAAACCTAGGTCGAACTGGAAGGTACACCCTTATAGAAAAATGGAGAGATACTGAAAGACACTTAGCACCTCATGAAAATCCTATTATATCCTTAAACAAATGGGGGCAGTATGCTAGCGATGTGCAGCTCATTCTACGGCGTACCGGGCCATCTCTCAGTGAGCGGCCTACTTCAGATAGTGTGGCTCGAATTCCTGAAAGAACTTTATATAGGCAGAGTCTGCCCCCCTTAGCCAAGCTGAGGCCTCAGATTGACAAATCAATCAAAAGGAGAGAGCCTAAAAGGAAATCATTAACATTCACAGGAGGTGCCAAAGGATTAATGGACATTTTTGGAAAAGGCAAAGAAACTGAGTTTAAGCAAAAGGTGCTGAATAACTGCAAAACAACAGCAGATGAGTTGAAGAAGCTGATCCGTCTGCAGACAGAAAAACTTCAATCCCTTGAGAAACAGTTGGAATCTAATGAAATAGAAATACGATTTTGGGAGCAAAAATATAACTCTAACCTTGAAGAGGAAATTGTCCGCCTAGAGCAAAAGATCAAAAGAAATGATGTAGAAATTGAAGAGGAGGAATTTTGGGAAAATGAATTACAGATCGAACAGGAAAATGAAAAACAGCTGAAGGATCAACTTCAAGAAATAAGACAGAAGATCACAGAATGTGAAAGCAAACTAAAGGACTATTTGGCCCAGATCCAGACTATGGAGAGTGGTCTTGAAGCCGAAAAATTGCAACGGGAAGTTCAGGAGGCACAGGTCAATGAGGAAGAGGTTAAAGGAAAGATAGGTAAAGTCAGAGGGGAGATTGACCTTCAAGGCCAACGGACTCTGAGATTGGAAAACGGCATTAAAGCTGTGGAAAGATCGCTTGGACAAGCCACCAAACGATTACAGGTAAGAACATTTTTATAAATAGAGTGTTTCACCTATTTAAAAGAATTAATGTATTTTGGGAGTCTTCTTTCATGATTGCTCATTTTCCCTTATGCTTAAAGAATTAGAAACCCAGCCTTGTTTAAAAGTTTTGTAGAATTCGTGTGACTTACGACAAAGCTTAGATGTGAGACCAGAACAAAAATGTGAGCAGAAGCCACACTGATTCTTGCCCCACGGAAGAGCCTTCACTGTGGCAGTTATAGCATTCCGTAACTGGATGCAGGAGAGTGGAATCTCAGAGCTAGAATCGGCACTGATGATGAGTCCCTTGGTAGTGAGTCTGACCTTCTCCTTGTAGAGACAGGGAGACCGAAGCTAAAAGACAGAAACACAGATTGGTTGCCAAGGATTGTTGTGGCTAGTTTACTGTTTATTTATCGTTTCTCTAGTGTTGCAAACCACCCCCTCTTCATTCTTGCTATGTCAGTAGTCCCCATCGCCCCTCACCTCTCCACAGTACCCTCCTTTGCCTTCCTGATGAGAAGGGCACAGGGATTCCTCTCCAGTTTCCCCCCCTCCGGTTTGTATACAAGAATGTTTATAGTTTACCACTTGACCCTAGTCACTGACTTTATCTTGGATATCAGTGCTTGAAAAGATTATGTTGTGGGGAGTTGCAAGGCCGTATCAAACAGACTCTAACAGATGAGGAAGAGACACAGTTGATTATAGTATGGCTATTTAGGCCCGACCCAGTAGTTTATGCATGTAATCCTAGCACTTTGGGGAGGCCTAGGCCAGAGGATTGCTTGAGCCCAGGAGTCTGAGACCAGCCTGGACAACATAGCAAGACCTCATCTCTATAAAAAAATTAAAATTAACCAAGTGTGGTGGTGTGTGCCTGTAGTCCCAGCTACTTGGGTGGCTGAGGTGGAGGAATCGCCTGTGCCCAGAAGATGGAGGCTATGATGAGTCATAATCATGCCACCGCACACCATCCTGGGTGACAGAGTGAGACCCTGACTCAAAATAATAATAATAGTATTGCTATATAAATTTAAAGTAATTAAAATTAAATAATATGCAATAAGGCAGTTGCAAACATTAAATAAATTAAAAATTTTGTTTTCAGTTACACTTAGTCACATTCAAGTGCTCATTAGCACATGTGGCTACTGTATTGGACAGTGCAAATATGGAGCATTTCCATCATCGGAGGAAGTTCTGCTGGACTGTGCTGCTTTAGAATCTGTTCACAGTGTGGGCTGCACCAGGCAGCTCCAGGGCACACTTGTTGGAAATTTAGATTCTACCTTGTAACAAGATCCCCACGCAGTACCTGTGCACATTGGGGCTTGAAAAGAGCTGCTTTAGAATATGAGCAGTTCAACAATCAGAGAAAGCTCAAGTGTTAGGAAAGAACTGAAGTGATTTCCTTTCTTTGTCACTAACTGTAGTGAGAGGTAAAACTATCAACAAATTTTGAAAATCAGTAATTTCTCGTGCAGTAGAAGGTTGCCAGACTCTGATTTATCAGTATTTTACTATCTGGATTCATTTTGACACTTTTAAAAGGATGCAAGGGGAAGTTGTTTTGCTTTGATGGTACTTCCAGGAAACCACCAACTTTTGACAGTCATTACTAATACATCTTACTACGTATTGGAAAAGGCCTAATAACCAAATTACTAACATATCACCAAGTACCCCCTATACCCAAAGTAAGTGGAGAAAACAGCCACTCACTTCTAATACCTCTTCCTAACCCCTACCAGATCCTTGTGGCCCACCCAGCATAGGTGGACCGAGCACTTTTTCTTTTTTTTCTTTTTTTTTTTTTTTTGAGTTGGAGTCTCGCTCAGTCGCCCAGACTGGAGTGCAGTGGCCGCTCCCGGCCACCGCAGCCTCGCCTGCTGGGCTCCGGCGATCCTTCCGCCTCAGCCTTCCAAGTAGCCGGAATTACAGGCATGCGCTACCAAGTCCGGCTGATTTTTTGATTTATTGTAGAGATGAGGTCTCGCTGCCCAGTCGGGTCTCGAACCCGCAGGCTCAGGCAATCCATTCACCTCAGCCTCCCAAAGGCGCAGGATTACAGGCTGAGCCACCGAGCCTGGCTAGAGCACTTTTTCTTATAGTGCAGTGGAGGAAACAGATGAAACACTGTTACGTGGCAGAGGACCTCCCCTTGCTTTTGGAGCTTTCCATCTGTCCAGGCTTTATCTCCTTCTATAGGACTGTATTCTAAGATCTGTCTTTGTCAAGAATTCAAGAATCCCATAGTGAGAATCTTGTGTGGATCTTTCTTGCCATGTACTATAAGGTAAATCTTAATCATCTATCCCATGAAAATTTAAATAACATACAAAAAATAAAAACTCTAAATTTCATGGACCAAAGCACGATTTGAAGCCAGTTATAGAAGCAATTAGTAGGGATATTTGTGACCAGTTTAGCAATATTGCTGTAACTCCAGGATGGATGGAAACCCATATTTTTAAATGAAAGTTAACAAGCTTGTTTATTTAATCAGGTTCCAGAGGAAAACATCATAGTTAAGGGACAGACTGAAGAAGGCATTGCCTTTCTTTTGCTGGTTTTTTGGCCCATGCCACAGCATGTCAGTGACCTCTTTAGCTAATTGTAGCAATATAAACCAGATTTGTTAAATGTGCTCAAAGCAAGTATCCCAAATTTAACCCTTCTAGCAGATGGACTGTCACTGGGATGTCTGGAACTGGTCAATAGTGAATTCTCAAATTAAAAAAATAATAATAATTTCCATCTAGGATAAAGAACAGGAACTGGAGCAGTTGACTAAAGAGCTGCGGCAAGTCAATCTCCAGCAGTTTATTCAGCAGACAGGGACAAAAGTTACGGTTTTGCCAGCCGAGCCCATTGAAATAGAGGCCTCACCTGTAGACATAGAAAGAGGTAAGATGTCGATAAATACCGTTTTCCCCCCTTTATTCTCACTGGTTAACTTTAACTGAACTGCTTATATTCAGTTAAATTCATGACTAATTTTTAAGTGGGCCACTTTTTTTACATACTTCCTGTTTCTAGGCAAAATCAATAATAACATTTTATTTATTTACTTAGGTGAGCCTGGATTCACTAAATCTCATATGATTAGTTTTATAAAATCTTTCCGGAAGTGTATATGAGTCATAGTCTGTTAATTTGCATTTTAGCTTCTTTCTGTTGCTAATGTCTCTTCTTCCTCTTCTAAAAGTCTTTATTATTAATTTTTGCGGATATTTAAAAGTTCTAAATCTGTGTAAGCATTTGGTGCGAACAACCAAAAAAGAGAAGCAAAATGCTCCTTTGACTAAGATCATTCACTGTTCAAATCACAGAAAATGGAATTTATCACATGGACTTCCATCTGAGGGAGGCTTAGCCTTTTCAGCACGGGGCCCACTGGGTGTTGCATTGTTGCTCCAGGCAGTTCTCCCTTTGAGATTCTTTAGAGCAGAAAGCCTGCTAATTTGTTATATTGCTAAGTGCTCTAGCTTGATGAGCACGTTGAGTGACTTTCTTTGTTTCCTGTTTAGAGGCACCATTCCAGTCTGGGTCCCTGAAGCGACCCGGTTCATCTCGGCAGCTCCCCAGTAATCTCCGTATTCTTCAGAATCCTATCTCATCCGGTTTTAATCCTGAGGGCATCTATGTATAACATTATCTGTCTGTAGCGGGGAGACCCAACAAAGGTACCAAGGACAGTCGACTTTCTTCTTTGATTTGTGCCAATGATGAACAGAGGATCTATTCCACAAGCCGCTGATCTTTTGAAGCTTTTTTCTCTCCTAAATCGCATACCACTTGGAGCCATACCCTGTGCACTGATGCTAAAGAACAAAGAAACTGTGTTTTCACACATCAACAGTGTTGATTTTTTTGTCCAGCAGCTGTAATGCAAAGCCTTCATTTTTATTTGTAGCATTTTAAGTACATTAGGAAAGTATTATATTGTGTGCATACATAAATAAACTATGACTTAAGAGTGAAGAGAACTTTGTGACTGGCTTAGTTTAATTTATTTCATGTAATCAATTAATGTGTGAATGTTGATGTTTTAATATTTTTGTTATACTTATCCTGTGATTACATTACATAGTGTGTGATGATGACTCTGTGTGCATGTTGCCAGATTCTAGCCGTGCATTGCCGACGTACTCTGTGCAGGTGTGATAGGGTGCTCCACCATCACAACTGACTCCATGAGAGCCCACTTGCATTTATTTTGTGAAGCTGTTCTAGCAATTACTTAACTAGGTGAAATAATTTGTGTTTTTCAAAATCTGTAATTTAATCTTCACCATATTTCCAAATACATGAGTGGCCACATAACGTAACAGATATTTTTCATGAGGTTAATTTTATGTGTAAAAGGGTTTGCAGTGTTTCAGATACTGTTGAGCAAAACTGTAGTTGCTGACTCTCTCTCTATCCAAACAGGCACAGGCTTTTCTGATACATTAAGTGTTTTGTTTCTGCCCTTCCTTATCATTTATACTCACAGATCCTCAGAATTGATCTAATATATGAGTTACAGGTATCTGAGGACCAGGTGGGCCTACTTCAGGAATGTTGCTTTAGGTGATAGATTGTAAAATAACCACTTCATATGCATATGGTCTGTTGGTATATGCACCCATGAGTAAGTTATTGCTTGCACATAATTTACTCTGAATATTACAGACTTTTGTGATTTCTCCAGGCACTTAGAGGGAAAGTAGATTAGAATTAGGTTCTTTTTACCAAGGAAATAAAGTCAAATTCAGTATATGGTTTTATTTTGAAGCTTAACTTTTACAAGACATTAATCTCCATTTGTATATATGTTGTTTTACTTATAAAACAAAAAATGAGTCAACACTACTCCCATAAGTAGTGATTTACAAGTAGTATTTAGACAGATGCAGTCAGATACCACTTAGCCATTTTTACATTCCCTCTGGTCAAATTTGGTACAGTATAATTAAGACTGTAATCTAAAATTTAAAGTAGTTTTTTATTTTGAAGAAAATACATTCTCTGTATTATTTACATGCAACAAACTAAAAATGGATTAATATAGTAATGCCATGGTAACAATAAAAGATATGTCTTATGCATGAAGGCAACTTTGAATGTTTAGCACACTTGACTTATTTTTGGTTTAATGAATGCTGAGAATGCTGCTTTACTTAGATTTCTTATGAAAATTTTAAGAATGACTATGAAAATATATAGAAGCTTCTAGAGAACTGAAAGTAATAATGCAGAGTTGCCTTTTCTATTTGTACAGCTAAGTGGCAGACCTCAACCAAAGATATTTTCTTTGGTTTCTTAGAAATCAAATTGAGCTTGCCATTATGCTATTTTGCAAATAACTGAAGAAGTAAATGATTCTTACCTAAATAACCACAACCTACACACATTTGCTCTCAGTTTGTAGTTATATTATATCTATGTAAATTTTAAAATTAGGATGATTAAAAATCTAATTGTAGTTTTTGGGACAATGATGATTTATGTGTGCCCAATCTATGCCTTATTTTTGAAGAGTCCTATGCTATACTAACTCATTTTAGTGTTCAGATAAATCGAGACCTTATTCACAAAGAAAAACATTTTATAAATTGATCACATTTTATTTAAATCAAAATGTTAAAACTGTAAGTAATAGTATACCTTGGAGTTAGAAATTGCAAAGATGCCTTGGCAGACCATGGAAAACACAATCACTATCCAACTTAATTATTGTAAATTATTATCAGAAGTAACCTAATAACTTTAAAGAAAGGCAGCATCCTTGTTGCTTGTAGGCCCAAGTTTCCCAGGATAGCATCACATAGTTAACCTCTCTGACAACTGCATCAGAATTTTCAGGCTGGCCAAATAATCTTCATGGACCTAACACAGATAGAATACTGTTTTCTAGGTGGGAAGAGTATATAAATGAAAATGATTACTACATTGAGCCGCTGTACTTTTTAATCAGATATATTACTTCCGGAAGCACATATCTAAGGAATATTTTCTGAAACTTAGAAGAACAACACCCATTTCCATAGGAACATCTTAAGATATTTTAGTCTTTTTGTGATCATTTTTATCTATTGTGAATACATACGAGATAAGTGCCACATCTTGGACATATTTCAGAGGGGGGAGGAGGCACAGCTGGGGGGAATATTCAGGTCCTAAATACTAAATTAGATTACAAGTTAGTGGTTTTAAAAAATCATGCTGCAGTTTGTTTTTTAATTTTTCTACAATTATTAAATACATTTAAAGACTTTTTTTTTGACTGGGTGCTGTGGCTCACATGTAATCCCAACACTTTGGGAGGAGGCGAGAAGATCGCCTGAGCCCAGGGGTTCAACACCAGTCTGGGGCAACTTGGCAAAACCTCTTCTCTACAATAATTCAAAAAATAGCCAGGAATAGCAGCACACACCTGTAGTCCCAGCTACTGGGAAGGCTGAGGCGGAAGGATTGCCTGAGCCCAGCAGGTTGAGGCTGCAGTGGCCATGAGCATGCCACTGTACTCTAGCCTGGGCGACAGAGTGAGACTTCAACTCAACAACAACAAAAAAAGAATTTTACTACCAAGGAATGATTTGAAATAGCATTGGTGTATTTGACCTATTGAGTATCAGCCATTCTCCAAGAATGATTCCTTGTGGATTGCTTCAGTCTTTTTGTTGTCCTTATGAGATATTTTGGGGTTTTTTTTGAATTGGAGTCTCACTCTATTGCCCAGACCGAAGGGCAGTGACCGCTCCCAGCCACCGCAGCCTCGCCCTGCTGGGCTCCAGCGATCCTTCCACCTCAGCCTTCCAAGTAGCTGGAACTACAGGCATGCGCTACCATGTCCGGCTAATTTTTTGATTTATTGTAGAGATGAGGTCTCACCAAGTTGCCCAGGCGGGTCTTGAACCCGCGGGCTCAGGCAATCCACTCACCTCAGCCTCCCAAGGCGTGGGATTACAGGCTGAGCCACCGAGCCCAGCTGGTATTTTGTTTTTTTAACATTTAGTTTTTTTGTCTTAATGTGCAGGGAATTTTTTATATGTGAAACTTCGGTTGGTATTAATAGGACTTCCCCATTTAGTTTCCCCAAACATCATTGAGCTAATCATCAACTCCTATGGTTCAAATTAGTCATAAACAAGAACTAGAATACTGATAGAGTAAAAATATATAATCGGGATTAAAATAGAAGTTATGGAATGAAATGTGATGTATAAGCACTGAATAAAAAGAACACCTTCCGTGGCATAGATAAAATTTAGACCTGCATTAAAAGATACTTTTCTTTGTGAATAAGAGCAAAACAGTCCTTAGAAAAAAGAGCTGTTCATTTAAAACCACTTCTGTGAACATCTTTTCAAGTTAGAATGGTAATGCAGTTGAAGAAATAATATGGAAAAGGCAAAAACTCTTGATTTCAGGCATACAAAGGATGTGGGCAGATGGACAGTTCCTGTTGTGCGTTGCCTTTGAAAAATTGGGCCTTAATGTAGATAGCAATGCTGTGTTCACGTCCCTCTTCTACCTAAAGTTGTCTTTATGGGTCTAGACTGTGATAAAAATTAGTTCATAAGTATTACTTTTGTATTATGTTCATTTTTTTAAAGTTGCATGTTTGTACTATCTGCTACAGTATTGTTAAGTTTCGGGTGAAGGCCATCAGTTGTATCAAAAAGACGAAACAATCACTATTTATTCAGTATTGCTGCTTTCCGTTTCCAGAATAAGCTTTTGATGCCAGGACAGTGACTGCCTGAAAGCTGCAGGAGCTCTTTCCAATGCATTTTATATATTTTTAGAAACCAAATAAATGCAGAAAACTATTTAGTATACTAATTATATTAAACCAGCAGAACTATAAAGGCAATAAAATATATACATATATATATGGGGGGAGGGGAAAGATTAAAAAATAGGTTTACAGCCAGATCTGGTCATAGCCCTAAGTCTCTTTCTCAATCCGTCTTTCTTTATGCCCCTAGGAGGAGTTGAGTTGCTGCAGCTTTACACAGAAAATTGCCATGTTCACTCATGTGGACACAAAAATGTGCTTTTAGTACTGCTTTGCTTATGTATAAATAAAAAATCTGTAATATGTATTATGTAATTATTCTTTTCTTTGACTCTCATTTCAAATGTATATTTTCTGATTATCATGAGCTGTAAAACAAAGGATCAATATTGGACATTCTCCCAAATAATAAATTTTCAGGATTCATTGGGGTATTATAGTTGTTGGTTTGTTTCTTATGTCCTTAATACTTTAAAATATAATTTTATTTCCTTTAAAAGATACCAAAGAGAATATGTACACATATTAATTACACAAAGTTACATTTTTCTAAATGTCATGTTCTTATATTGCCTAAAGAATTATCTATTGCTCCTTCATCAAAGTAAAACTGAATTAAGGAACTAATATGCCTGTCTTTTATTTCAAAAGTGAAAGAAAAAAATTTTTTTTTATTTTATTTGGAGTCTCACTCCATCGCTCTCACTCCGTCGCTCAGGCTGGAGAGCAGTGGCACACTCATGGCCACCCCAGTGTCGACCTGCTGGGCTCCAGCAACCCTTCCACCTCAGTCTTCCAAGTAGCTGGAACTGCAGGTGCAAGCTACCACGCCGGACTAATTATTTATCATAGAGACAAGATCTCACCAAGTTTCCTGGGCTGGTCTCGAACCCATGGGCTCAAGCAGTCCACTCGCCTCGGCCTCCCAAAGTGCTGGGATTACAGGCTGGGCCATGGAGCCCAGCCTAAAAAATGATTTCTTAAGGAAATCTTCATGTTTCCAGATCTCCCTAAAACTGTGCTGAGGAGAGAAGTGACATTTCTGTCCTGACTGTGTGCCGAGGGCAATACAGGGCATTTGTCGCACTTTAACATTCACAACCATTCAGGGCAGGGCTCCCATACCACGCAACTCATAAGTAGACGACACAGCATTCAAATTTAGACCTTTCAGGCCCCAAAGTCCTTTGCTTTTTTCCCATGGTCAGGATGCATAAGCTTTACAATACCCAGTTTCTGCATTTTAACCACATTTTAAATCTATGGAAGTAGATCAGCTGTCATTTTTATAGGAATATTTTCACAAGTAGAAATTAAATCTTGATCAAGTTATACATGTGAATAATAGGATGTTATAAAAGCAAAGATAACATGAGGAACTTAAAGTAATTAAAAATACCAGTTATTCTATGTCCTACTTTGGCAGACTTTTAGAATTTTAATTATCCACCGTATCCTCCTCTAAGGTCGTATGTTTTGTTAATGGCAGAGCAAATGACATGAACTGTTCTCTCAACTCACCTCCTGCCCACGCCTCATGTCTGTGCTATGTCCCTTAGGAAAGACCGATGGAGTCTGATAAAAGGGGCCTGATTGGGCCACCCCCTCGGGTCCCTTCCTGCTCTGGGAGCTTTTCTATCCTCTCAATAAACCCTGCTTTCTAAAACAAAAACAAAAAAACACATTCAGTAAGTCCCGGCTGTTGACCAGACACTGGACTGAAATTAATATGTGTTACCTGTCTCAAGGAGGTTCCAATCTAGTGAACGAGATGACAACCTCAGTACATCTCAGGCGCCACTACAGGGGCAGGGGTAGAGTGCCATGGAAACAGGTTAGGAGGCGCTTGCTTCAGTCCAGGGTGTGGGAAGACGATGGAGAAGGTGATATGAACCAGGAGGGGCTATCTGGCCCAGGCTGGATGGTGGCAAGAAGAGCCTGTGGCACTGTAGCTGGATGGTGAATGGCTGGGGAGGACCAAGAGCAAAGGCTAGGTAGGCATCAGATCATGAAGGGTCATGGTTGCCATGGCACAGAGCATGGAAAAAAATGTTGAACATGTTAAGAAGACCCTTCCAGCCAGCATTCTGGAGAACTGACTGGAGAAAAGGACAGAAAGGCAGCTTGAGAGGCCCGTGGGAGTCCCGGCCAGAGGTGATGGTAACCTGAATTCAGAAAGCAGCTCTTAGGGCTTGTGCATGGAACACATTTTATTGAGCACCTGCTTTGAGCCAGGAAATGAAGAGAGCCAAGTAATTGTAACCATCCTAAGTCGACCGCAAAAGGGTAGGGTTTAAATGAGGGTGCTGATTAAAAGAATCCAACTCCAGATGTTTACCAGCTACCCACAGCCTTAAGTGGCTGGTGGAAATGGTGCTGTGGGTCTCTCAGTAGTGAGTATTCAGATGTTCTGTTCCTTGTGCTGGTGGGTAAGACATTGGCATGGGACGAAGGGATGAGAGAGAATACCAACTTGGAGAGCAGAGTATGTATCCATGAACTGTCCTTCGAATTGTCTTCCTCCTTGCAGTGTCCTTGGGAAATACTCTCCTTTGCACCAGGTATAACCATCTGAGCCTCTCCATCCGGTACGTTGGAACATCGCTTTCCCAGCATGGCACTTGCCTGTGTGTTCTATATCCACCACTTCCACTCATCTGCCATGTGTATGTGTCCAAGGTGATGGAAGGATCTGACACGGTTTAAAATGAAGGAAGTGAAGAAGATGCACGATACAAATTCCATGCAAAGACAGTATGTTATACTTCTTGCAACTGCTCCAAGTGTGAAAATCAAACGAATTGGAATACTTAGTAACCAAAGATTTGTTAAGCATAAGGCAAGTCGTAGATGCCAAGCAAAGAACAATAAGCAGCAAAAACCACACGAAGCGAGGCTGGGGAGCACAGAGAGGAGTGTGTAGGTACACCAAGAACAACTCACTCAGCCAAGGGGGAGGGTCTCACCAGACAATTCACTGTGACAATCATTGGGCCCAGACACTGACCACTCCTACATTACCCCTCCAACAGTAGCCTACATCTGAACCTTCAGGGACCACACCATCCTGGCTCACCTCCACAAGCTAAAAAGGTCTTCCTTTTTGAGCCAAAATAGATTTCCTTGTCATTTCAACTTTAATTAAGGCCACTTGGAACAATTTTCCACCAGCCCTCTAGTCTTCTCTTTTCCGGACTAAGTATACCCAGTTCTCTCAAATAGTGGAGTTTCTAGTTTCCTGTCTCCTGAATATGCTCTAGACTGATCCTGCCTTGACAGCCAGGACTGATCATGAAATCCTTTGTGATCTGACCAGGTCAGCATGGAGGAACCTGATTCGTTGTTAAGAATCAGTCTAGCCGGGCTCGGTGGCTCAGCCTGTAATCCTGCGCCTTTGGGAGGCTGAGGTGAGTGGATTGCCTGAGCCCGCGGGTTCGAGACCCGCCTGGGCAGCAAGACCTCATCTCTACAATAAATCAAAAAATCAGCCGGGCGTGGTAGCGCATGCCTGTAATTCCAGCTACTCGGAAGGCTGAGGCGGAAGGATGGCCGGAGCCCAGCAGGTCGAGGCTGCGGTGGCCGGGAACGGCCACTGCACTCCAGTCTGGGCGACAGAGTGAGACTCCAACTCAAAAAAAAAAAAAAAAAGAATCAGTCTAAAACCACACTGGTCTGGTAGGTTTTCTGTCTTTGTTTTTAACCTCATCTTATTGAAGCATTGAACTCACTGTTCACTAAAATCCTCTTTTTCACATTGTCTGCTGTCATTAAAATCACTCTTGCATATATGTAATGAAGTTTCAGAATGCATGTGCAGAATCATACTGTATCAAAATACTTATCTCTAAAAACTGTAAAAGTAATAAAGAGGGAATATGTGGCCTTTGATGTCAGGTCAAAAATGAGGTTCATTTTGTTGAGGGCAGAGTTCTAAAAAAGCAGACAAGGGCAAACTTTCAGGTCCCCTCCCGCTGTGGAAATTTTCTGTCTTCTTAATAAATACTACTTTCGAAAAAAAAAAAAAAACAGACAAGGTGAATAGCTGGGACTCTGGAGGGTGATGAATATGTTCATTTGCTTAACTGTAAGTAATAATTTCACTATGTATATCTAAATATCATATTGTACACCTTAACTATATACAATTTAAAAAATCTTAAGAATAGGCTGTCAAGACAAGTCACTATGATGGTGTATTATGATAGTTAAATATAAACAAACTGGTTTCTATAAAACAGATTTTCAAGAACTTGTCCAGATTTCTGTTTGAAGCTTCACTTACTGTGATGGTAAAATTTGCTTAGAGAGGGATTTGTAGAGTTGATCCACTTATACATTTATTTGGTGTCAGAGGTCTTGGCAAGAAGGATACAATCAAATAGCAATAGCAACATAGCAATTCTAGTGATTTACTTGAGTCTCATACTGGAGAATGTGGTGATATCAAATACGAAGATAGGGGTTTTTTTGGCTCCTATTATATGTATTGTAATCTAAATATTATGTATATAATATGTCTATATATGAATACACACACACATACACACATACTGTGATGATTAATTTTATGTGTCAACTTGAATGGGTCACAGGGTGCCCAGATATTTAGTCAAACATTATTCTGGGTGTTTTTTTGTTGTTGTTTGTTTGTTTGTTTGTTTGAGTTGGAGTCTCACTCTGTCGCCCAGACTGGAGTGCAGTGGCCCCTCCCAGCCACCGCATCCTGACCTGCTGGGCTCCAGCGATCCTTCCACCTCAGCCTTCCGAGTAGCCAGAATTACAGGCATGTGCCACCACGCCCAGCTGATTTTTTGATTTATTGTAGAGATGAGTTCTTGCTGCCCAGGCGGGTCTTGAACCCGCGGGCTCAGGCAGTCCACTCACCTCAGCCTCCCAAAGGCGCGGGATAACAGGCTGAGCCACCGAGCCTGGCTTGGGTGTTTTTTTTTTTTAAATGATATTAACTTTTTTCTTTTTCCAGAAAGAAATTTATTTGTATCTTTTTGGAAGAAAGTATGCCCTCTACATCTCATTCCCAGCCCCTATACAGAAATTTGTGTTTTTGTAATTCTTCTGTACTTTTAATGCTCCTAAAATGTGCACTTTTTTTTTTTTTTTTTCGAGTTGGAGTCTCGCTTGGTCGCCCAGACTGGAGTGCAGTGGCCGCTCCCGGCCACCGCAGCCTCGACCTGCTGGGCTCCGGCGATCCTTCCGCCTCAGCCTTCCCAGTAGCCAGAATTACAGGCATGCGCTACCACGCCCGGCTGATTTTTTGATTTATTGTAGAGATGAGGTCTCGCTGCCCAAGCGGGTCTCGAACCCGTGGGCTTAGACAATCCACTCACCTCAGCCTCCCAAAGGCGCGGGATTACAGGCTGAGCCACCGAGCCCGGCTTCACTTTTTCCACTTTTTATTTCGATTTTTATTGTGCACATCTAAGGTGTATGACATGTTTTTACATACTGATCTTGATATACATATACACAAAGAAGTGACTACTACAGCCAAGCACATTAACATAGTTATCATCCCATATGTTTACCTTACTTTTTTATTTGTGGTAAAAGCACCTAAAATCTACTCTATTGGCAAATTACCAGCATATAAGACAATATTATTAACCATAGTTCC
Organism: Cephalopachus bancanus; assembly: GCA_027257055.1. NCBI lineage: Eukaryota > Metazoa > Chordata > Mammalia > Primates > Tarsiidae > Cephalopachus > Cephalopachus bancanus. The sequence goes on along the minus strand of JAPVLO010000009.1, from coordinate 4,917,752 downwards.
CAGGCTGTACATTAGATTTCTTAGACTTATTCATCCTACAGAGCTGCAACTTTGTACCCTTTGACTTACGTCTTCCCATTCCCTGTTCCTGTAACCACTGCTTTACTGTTTCTGCATATTCAATTTTTCTCTTTTGGATTCCACATAGGTGAGATCATACAGTACTTTTCCTTCTTAGTTAAAAATGGAACTACCATGTAACCCAGCAATCCCTCTGCTGGTCATATAACCAAAGGAAATGAAGTCATCACCTTGTAAAGGTTTATAGTAACATTATTAACAACAGCCATTGTCCACTAACAGATGAATGGATAAAGAAACTGTAACACACACACACACACACACACACACACACACACACTGGAATATTATGCAGCCCTAAAAACAAGATGCTGCCATTTGCAAAAACATGAATGAAGCTGGAGGACACTACGCCAAGTGAAAGAAGCCAGATTTGAACGCTTACATCAGCAGACTGAGTAAAGCGGATTGCCCTTCATAACGTGAATGGGCCTCATCCAATCAGTTGAAGGCTTGAAGTTTTTTAAAAAGGAGGACCCTCCCCTGAATAAGAAATCTCCTGCCCGATGGCCTTCAAACGGAAACATCAGTTTTTCTTGGTTCCACAATAGTTTCTTGCCTTCAAACTCAAACTGGGACATCAGCTCTACAGATTTGAGACTTGCCAGATTCCATAATCACATAAACCAATTCCTTCCTTACATAAGTCAATCTCTCCATTTCTCTGTGTGTGTATGCGTGTGTGTGTGTGTGTGTGTGTGTGTGTGTGTGTGTGTGTGTGTCCCCTACTGGCTCTGTTTCTTTGGAGTACTATAATATATATATATATATAAAAAGTCAAATATATAAAAACAGAGAGTAGAACAGCAGTTACCAGGCTTGGGGGTATAGAGGATACACACACACACACACACACACACACACACACACACACACACACAGAAACACAAATGTGTATAAATACACACACATATATGCACACTTTTAAGTATGGCTAAAGCAACAGACATGACGTGTTGAGGGAAGAGGTACAGCCATCGATTGCCTTCAAGAAACGAGATAGGGAATGGAATTGAGTGAAGCTGTGGGGTGACAGGAGATAGCCCCACTTACTGAGCTGGAATTTGTATTTTAGTGAAATCACCGTGTTATTCACACGCACATTCAAATGGGAGATGTGCTGGTGTCATCCAAGAAGAAGATCAAAGACAGAAGCTGGAGGAACATCTACGGTTAAGAGCTCCACAGACAGAGGAAGCCAGAGAGGGAACCCACAAGGAATTAGAAGCTAAAAGCATTGGGAGAAAAGTCAGTATCTTAGTCTGTTTAGGCTGCTAAACCCCAAATCTGAATGGCTTACAAACAACTGAAATTTACTTTTCACAGTTCTGGAGGCTGTGAAGGTCAAGATCAAGGTACCGGCATATTTGATGTCTGGTGAGGGGCCTGTTCTTTACAGATGGTGACTTCTTGCTTGTCCTCAATGATGAAAGGGACAATCAAGCGCCCTTGGATCAACCCCATAACGTCATCACCTCCCAAGGCCCCACCTCTTAATACCATCGCCTTGGGAGCTAGAATTTCAACATGTGAATTTGGGAATGACATAAACATTCAGACTACAGTAGTCACTATCTAACAACAGATGGGTAGGACACTTGTTTAAAACAGAATTTGCCAGGGTATGGTGGTGCACGCCTATAGTCCCAGCTACTCAGGAAGCTGAGGTAGGGGGATTACCTGAGCCCAGGAGGTCGAAACTGTAATGAGCTGTGATTGTGTCCCCTGCACTCCAATCTGGGCAATAGAGTGAGACCCTGACTCAAAAAACAAAGAAAAACAGAACAACAAGAAAAGCAAAAGCAAAACAAAACCCAGATAAGTAATAAAACAATTGTACTTAGGTAACAGGGTGATATAAGGACAAATTTAGTTATTTTTAATTTGATTTTAACTATGTTTGGCTTTTAGTTTTTTGTTTTTTAGCATTTTTTTTTAGCATTTAGCATTTTTTAGTTTTTTTTCTAGATTTTCTAGAGAATTTTGACAATATTACCTTTCTCTGCTCTCCAGCCCCCACAGTCAAACATCTGGGGCTCTTCCTACCTCTTGGGGTAGTAAACTGCTTTTTTTTGTTTGTTTGTTTGTTTTGGTTTTTTTTTGAGTTGGAGTCTCACTCTGTCACCCAGACTGGAGTGCAGTGGCCGCTCCCGGCCACCGCAACCTCGACCCGCTGGGCTCCGGCAATCCTTCCACCTCAGCCTTCCAAGTAGCCAGAATTATAGGCATGTGCTACCACGCCCGGCTGATTTTTTGATTTATTGTAGAGATGAGGTCTCGCTGCCCAGGTGGGTCTCGAACCCGTGGGCTCAGGCAATCCACTCACCTCAGCCTCCCAAAGGCGCGGGATTACAGGCTGAGCCACCGAGCCCGTCTGTAAACTGCTTTTAATATGTGTGATTTAGAGTAAGTGAAGAGAACTTGGAGATAGGAGTAGACTGTCCTTCAGACCATCTCTATGCTGTAAAGTTTATCAACCAACAAAATGAATAAGTGGGATTGGACCTGAGGGTGAGGGTTGAATAGTCAAGCCACCACCTAGAGGTGGGATCGCCCAAGACTGAGAGGGTATGATGGTTGCAGACCCATTTGCAAGGTGCTTCTGATGCAGCAGGGCAGCCTGGGGGCGCTCTCCACGCTGAGCTTGGCTGGAGTATGTGTGTGTGCAAGTGTATGTGTGCACGTGGGTGTACAAGTGCATGTGTGTGCCTGTGTGTGTGGTGGCGGGGAAGCAGAGTGCTGCTCAGTGCTACCTTGGAAGCTTCTCCCTCCATAGGGCTGAGAATCAGGTCCTCTCCTGGCATTATGTAAGCCCAGGGCTTCCTGTGAATCCAAAGAAGGGGAGATAGGAAGCACAGGGAAAGTGCATCAAATGGACTCATCTTGCTTTGAATTAAGAAAAGAAACCAACGTGATGTTTATTGCACTTGAAATGTTGTGGAGAAATGAATGCCTGTTTCCTTCAACTATTGTCTTGCCCTCTATTGGCGGAGTGGTTTCATGTCTAGGTATTTACTGGCAATGGTTTCCAATAGGCTAACTTCACATTTGCTTAAACTCCCCATTTCCTGACTCTGTCCCAGACATAAAGAGAAGAAAAATAGAACAGAAAGCATGCAGGAGCCTGGAGACCCAGAAGTTCTAACACCATCTTTATTTCGAAATAGCCATGTAACTTGGGGCAAGGCATTGACTCTCTCGGCCTCCGTTTCCACTTTTGTGAAATGAAGAGCTAAGATGAGACAATTTCGAAGTCTTTTATTAGCTCCATCAACCTCAATTCTATAATACGTAACCGAGACAATCCATGTAGAAAGGTCTGAAAATCACGTAGCTGGAGAACAAAACTCACCAGTTTGGCCACACACTTGTCCATCAAGTCAATATTCGAGTTTTTTGGCTAAACACTGTCCACAACATGGGCAGCCAGGGGAACAATAATTGAGAGGTAATCAGATGGAAGAAGGTCATTAACCCTGCCGCACCTGCCTAGGATAGGGATGCCGTGTCCCCACTGGCTGGGCAGACCTCCTGGCTTAGCGCTCTTTACACCGCAGGGGTCCTTGCACACCAGGCTGCCTATGGCTCTTAACAACTGCACCTGTGTGGAGGGGCCTCTGTGTCTCCAGCCCTCACACCTGTCCCACTGGTTTCAGCTTCAAAACAGAACCTAACATCCTCCCTTCACTCTCTACCAGGTTAGGTTCGCTTATTACATGCTCATAGCATCCTTTGCCTTCTGTCCCAGAGTTATGGCAAATATACAGTGATTTGCCTTTTTTTTTTTTTTAATTTGGGTTCTCACTCACGAAGGCTGGAGTGCAGTGCCACCATCACAGTTCACTGCAGCCTCAACCTCCTGGGCTCAGGCAATCTTCCACCTCCGCTTCCCAAAGTGCTGGGATTACAGGTGTGAGCCACCAAGGCGTGCTTTTTTTTTTTTTTTTGAGTTGGGATATCATTGTGTTGCCCAGGATGGAGTGCAATGGCATGATCACAGCTCACCACAGCCTTGACCTCCTGGGTTCAGGAGTCCCTCCACCCCAGTCTTCTGAGTATCTGAGTCTATAGGCATGCACCACTCCGCCCGGTTAATTTTTTTTACTTTTTGTAGAGATGAGATCTCACTATGTTGCCCAGGCTGGTCTCAAGCAATCCTGGGCAACTTGGCGAGATCTCGTCTCTACAATAAATCAAAAAATTATCTGGGTGTGATGGTGCATGCCTGTAGTTCCAGCTACTTGGAAGGCTGAGGCAGAAGGAACACCTGAGTCCAGCAGGTCGAGGCTGCAGTGGTTGTGAGTGTGCCACTGCACTCCAGCCTTGGTGGCAGAGTGAGACTCCGACTCACAAAAAAAAAAAAAAAAAAAGCACAGGTGCTAGAGAAGCTAGATGCTAGAGGAGAGGGAGCAGCAGGCACATTGGCAACGACCTGTTGCTATGACCTGGCCCCTTTTCCCTGGTCCTTCCTCTGGTTGTTTGCTAACGCTCAGTGTGCACTTCATGAATATGCACTGGGGCCCACCTGGAGGAAGTCTGCCTGTTTGCAGAAGGTCTTTGCCCCATGTCATGCCCCATGATCTTCCCCCCATGCATTCAAGACGATGACCTCTCACCTCTCACCCACCTTCATGAATGTCATGGACTCCAGAACACGGCAGTCAAGCTGGAGCTACACGGTATCGTATTTCTTCCGTGGACTCCATTCAGAATCGCCTCTCATTCCTGACTCAGCAAGTCCATCTCTGCCCCAGATACTCGGGTTATGTAACCAGAGGCCAGCTTTGATCCACCCGTGCCAAGCTCCAGGTCCATTTCCAAAGCCCAGGTGTCCTTCGCCTCCATCTCCTCTCTTGCCTGGAGCTGTGTTCCCAAACACGCACAGCCCGTCTGCTGCTCGCTCTCTCTCTTCCATGCCCACAGCGCCCTCTAATTTAATTGTTTTTTTCCAAAATCCATAAGGTTTGGTATCTCTGTTTTAAGATAAAGCAGAATAAACAGTTTTTGCCCAAACAAAAATCAGCTAAGCTATCTTTTTTTCCTTTTTTAGAAAATATAGTTTATTTCAAGACGAAATTAGAAAGGGAGAGAGAAAGAGAGAGAGAGAGAAGAGATTCACTTCCTCAAGGTAGGGGAGGAGGCCAAAGTTTAAGAAAACATGGCCTGGCCATAGCTTGAAGAGCACATGGCCACACCATAGCTTAGCAAGACAATGGCTCCTTTTTTTTTTTTTTTAACCTTATGATGTCATGAAAGCAAATTCTCAGAGACTGAATGGCTCAAGGTACTTTTTAATAATTCTTTTACTTGTTCATTCTAGTTATCATAGCTCAGAGGAAATGCATTCCCAAGAGACTTTCCTCAACCTCTATTGGTCTTTATTTGATTTAGAAAAAGTCAAACATTCTCCAAACCAGCTGACAGCACAGAGAATGTGTGTAGAAAGAGCTGGAGAGTTTGTCTGCGTGGGGAACATCTTTGCTTCTTCTCAGGCTATCTCGGCCCTCTCCAGTTCTCTAACCAGGCAGGTCGTAGAAGGGTCTCCCAGTTCCAACGCACCGAGTACGCTCCACCTGGTCGTCCGATGCCCTCTGCAGGACGACTCGATTTTGGCTCCACTGTATCAAGAGCTCCCTGGAATTAGGCTCTTTCAAACTTTACAAAAGCAGAGCTTGATCTTGTGACACTGTGAACAGTACATATAATTAGCCCTCAAAGTCCCATCTGTTTAGAGTTTAGGATTTGTTTTCATGCTACTAAATATCATTAAAAATGAGGCTCTAATAGGGCTCTAATATTCTGATTTTAATTTACTTTTTAAAAAAACACCCTTGGAATGGTCAGCTGATTACTTTCTTCTTTTCTTTTTTTCAGAATATATATATATATATATATATTTTTTTTTTTTTTTTTTTTTTTTTTTTTGAGTTGGAGTCTCACTCTGTCACCAGACTGGAGTGCAGTGGCCGCTCCCGGCCACTGCAGCCTCGACCTGCTGGGCTCCAGCGATCCTTCCGCCTCAGCCTTCCAAGTAGCTGGAACTACAGGTGCGCGCTACCACACCTGGCTAATTTTTGATTTATTGTAGAGATGAGGTCTCGCCAAGTTGCCCAGGTGGGTCTCGAACCCGCAGGCTCAGGCAATCCACTCGCCTCGGCCTCCCAAAGTGCTGGGATTACAGGCTGAGCCACCGAGCCCGGCCTTTCAGAATCTTCACCCCAAGTATATATTTTTATTTGATCACCCTTATTGAAGAGAAAACAAAGGAGCAGGTTAGGTGAAAGAGTAGACGGAACTGTGGTGACAATAAACCAGTTGTAGGTCTGGTTTCTGGCTATGTATTGCATGGCCCTGAAAAATCATTTACTCTGCTGGGTTTCAGCATAAAATTCTGCAAAATAAAGGGACTCTGATGATACCAAAAATGTTCTCTTGCTCTGAAAATTATCACCTCGTGCTTACTCCCAGCTTGTCCTTCTCTGTGAATATTTGCTGCCTTTTTTTTTTAAGCCTTACACATTAGTTTTATTTGCTACTTTGCCTTTTGTGATCTTTGATGGTCGAATTTATGGCTCTGTTATATATGCTATATTCTCTTAAACAGAGATCAAAGCTTTGAAAGACAATGATATAGTCATTATGGTCATGTATCTAAATTTTAAAAAAAAATTTCTTTTACTGTCCTCTTCCCAAATTATTTATAGCTTAGATGTTTTTTCATTCTGTAGATTTTGTTTTGTATTTAGTATTAGAGTTAGTCTCTTAGCCAGGAGCAATAGTTAATGACATTTACCATCTAACGATAAAAAACACTTATTGAGTGCTAACTATGTTTCAGGCATTCTGCTAGTTGCTATGAATAGCAAGACAGGCAGATCCTGAACTTTGCAGACGAAGGCTAAGGGAAAGTGCGGCTACCGACCTCTCTCTATTCCTGCTCTACCCCCAAACATGCTGAATCTATCCTCCCTGATATGGGCCAACATCCTAAAGCAAAGGAACATTATCTTCAGACGTAATGTTGTTCTGTTGTGTACGTGGGGCAAATGGACTTAATCCTTACATGGATGCCTCCGCTTCCTCACCTGTGAAATAAAGCTGTATGTGTGGGGCCCGGACTGGGTTACACAATTCTCAGCTGCTTCCTAACTCTTTCAGGTCTGTGGTTTGGACTTATAGTTCGATTATACAGTGCTTTCAAGAATTGCTAAGACATGGGACTTTATTTCTTCATAAAGACCAGCAGGAATGGAGTGAAATCCACTGAGGCTTCCACTGTAGGAAAACAAAATACACATCCAGCCATGTCTGTTTTCGATCGACAGAGGTCTACTGACTAACAAGTCAAGGCCGCAGGATCAGTGGAATACAAACCCACTTTATTAAAACAGGGCACATACATTCAAAAATGAATCTCACATCTGGTTGATCTGAAGATCATAATTATCATTTAAAAACGATGGTGAAATAAAATTGAGTGAACTCATCATCAGAAACCTCAACTATAAGTGATGCTAAAGAAAGTTCTTCAGGTAGGAAGAGAACGATGCCACTTGGAAATGTAGATCTACACAGAGGAATAAAGAGCTCCAGAAATGGCAGCCACATCAACAAAGTTTCATTTGCAGATTTCATTTAAGCTCAGGGCAGTCAATGAAGAAATGGAGAGTAGAGACCTGGCAGCAGATATACTGATCATTCAGAGAAGGAGTAGCTGGCAACCCAACACTTAGGGAAGAGAACAGGAAAGAGAAAATTTATTGGGAGATTTCTCAGTGAGGGTTATCGAGAGAAACAACCAATAGGATAGCTAGGCAGTCAGGCTGACAGATAGACAGGCAGACATAGATAAATATATGTATCTACATCCATAGCTCTAGAAAGAGATCTCTTATAAGGAATTGGCTCATGTGACCGTGGATGATGAGAAGTCCTACAGCCTGCAAGCTGGAGACCCAGGACAGTTGGTGTGTATATTCCAGTCTCTGGAGGTTTGAGAACCAGGAATACTGATGGTTTAAGACCCAGTTTGAGGACAGGAGAAGACCAATGTTTCAGCTCAAGCAGGGAGGCAGAGAGCATGAATGCTCCCTCCCTCTGCCTTTCTATTCTATTTGGGCCCTCAACAAACTGGATGAGGTGAGGCCCACCCACATTGGGGAATGGGCAATCCACTTTACTCAGTCTACCATTTCAAATGCTAACCTCATCTGGAAACACTCTCACAGACACACAGATGCTTAGCTCAATCTCTGGGCACCCATGATCCAGTTAAGCTGACACAAAAATTAACCATCACAGAGAGGAAAGACAAAGCAGAAGGTGAGAAGAAATAGTTATCAGATTCTGACAGGCTCATGTCAATCGGTTTTGGTCATCAAGAAGAGATCAAATGAGGCTCGGGGTACACTTGGAGAAGGCTCAGGGAACTGAGATGTGTCTTTAAAGATTTTTGTCTAAATTGAGTATAATAGAATTTTATTATCAGACTAGAAAAAGTTTAAATTGAATCACCTACTGTTTTCTTATTATTTCATGGATATTGTCCTGTTCTTCCAAAACCAGATAGGTCCTGGAAGGTTCACTCTGCACATCCTCTGAGGCTGGCACTCACCGAACAAATGCATTTTGTTTGAATCTTTGATAAATTAATTTATATATAAATGAGTCAAGGTCTCATTCTGTTGCCCAGGCTGGAGTACATTGTCATGATTATGGCTCTCCACAGCCTCCAACTCCTGAGCTCAAATGATCTTCCTGCCTCAGCCTTCAGAGTAGCTGGGACTACAGGCACATACCACCATGCCTAGCCAATTTTTTTATTTGTTGAGATGAGGTCTGACTATGTTGCCCAGGCTGGTCTTGTACTCTTGGGCTCAAGCAATCCTCACGCCTCTACTTCTCAAAGTGCTGGGATTATAGGCATGAGCCACTGTACCCAGCTACAAATTATATTTGTATTTAATACAAATTATGTTTTCTCTTATATTTGTACTTACTGACATCACCAACCATAACAATGAATAGTAAAATTTAAGCTAAGAATTAAAAATGTTAATGTTTCTTAGGAAGACATTAAATAGCAAATTTTAAAACACCATAACAAGTTGAGAGAGTCTACAGATTAGAGGAAAAGGTATTTTTGTACCTTTAATGGCATTTTTTCAGTTTGTCAAACAAGGGGTATCACATCTTCATTTAACACTGGATCCTGCAAATTATGTAGGCAACCCTTTGTGAGAAAGGCAGAAAATGATGAAAAAATTAAACTTGAAGCAATGACAGAAAACTGAAATTAAACTATTTCTGCAGAGAATTACAAAAAAAGAGGTTCTAACTATTCATTCTGAAAGAATAATATACTATAACTTTCTCAATTATCTGAATCATTTAAACAAAGCACTTTAATTTATTTCCCATTCATTTGGCGCTGGGAGGAGGGAAAGTCCTAGGTTATTTCAAGAACCCGATGTCTGCAGTAGCAACAAGTCGTGCACTAGGGGGCAGCAGCTACCGTCCATCAACCTTCCAGATCTCCAAACCCTTCCTCGAAGAGATGCTGAGGAAATGAGAGACTCGTTACCTAAGAAGTTTGCTTTTTGTTCTTCAGATTAATTTACTTTGCTGCATTGTTTTGGAAAGAGAACGAGTCACTTACTCCAAAGATTTAAGATATTTCTTTGCAAAAAAAAAGAAATAGCAGCAAACATCTTTTATCTGTTCACACTCCATGTCTCATTTCGAAAGTGATAAAGTAACATCGTCTGAAGATCTTCTTAAACTTAGTTTCTCTGTACAGTCTGATAGTGATTGATCATTTTTATCTACTATGAATTTGTATCAAAAGAAACAATTCATTTTACTGAGGCTACTAATCAGCTATTACATGATAACAATTTTGTACTTGATGAAGAGTCAAGATTTTAGTCAAAGGATTAGTAAACCATTACAAAATCCGCATTAAGTCACTCTCTTTGGTTTGAATTATTGAAGAGTCAGAATGTCCTAAATATGAACAAGAATCTAAAAGTCCAGGCTTTACAACAAATAGTTTGTGGAGATGGCTATATTTGCAAAGTTATAGAAAGTTATTCAGTTAGTACAGAGATAAGAGTAGCATTGCCCTGCAGATGAGTTGACTCAAACATCTCTTGCAATAGAGTCGTTTGTTCCAACGTGATTTTCCAAATAAAATTTTTATGAAAAGTAGATTGAAAGTTCTATAAAACGATATGCCAAGAAACCACTGTTGTGAATTCCAGGCTCTTTGGCAAGACTTAATAGAGAAGTTCCTTTTATCCCAGCTTACTGCAAACCTGCAGGGTGGTGAATCTCAACTGAGATGGTTCCATCCACTATAGGGTATTTGGAAATTGCAGGAGTGTTTTTGGTGGTCTCAGTGACCAGAGGAATTACTTCCATTTGCTATACTAGAGAAACATTTGATAGCAGGAAAAAATTAAAAATGGGCAAAGGACCTAAGCAGACATTTTTCAAAAGAAAACATACAAGTAGACGATAGGTTCATGAGAAAATGCTAAACTGCACTAGTCACTACGAATGCAAATAAAACCACAGTGAGATATCACCTCACACCTCTTAGGATGGCTATTAACAAAAAGGCAAAAAGACAGCAAGTGTGCAGAAAAGGGAATCCTTGTACACTGTTGGTGGGAATGTAGATTAGTACAACCATTGTGGAAAATGATGTGTAGGTTCCTCAATAAACTAAAAATGGAACAACCATATGATTAAACAATCCACTTCTGGGTATATATCTAAAGGATGGAAATCAATATGGCAAAGAGATATCTGCACTCTCACATTCACTGAAGCACTCCTCACAATACCCAAGACATGGAAGCAACCTAGGTGTTCATCAACAGATAAATGGATGAAGAAAAATGTGGCATATATACAGTGAACCACTATTCAGCCTTAACAAAAAAGGAAGTTCTGTCATTTGTGACAATATGGGTGAACCTGGAAAACATTATGTTAAGTGAAATAAGCCAGTCATAGAAAGACAAATACCAAATGATCTCACTGATGTATGGACTCTGAAAAAGTCCAATTCATAGAAGTAGAATAGAGTGGTGGTTACCAGAGGCTGGGTGGGGCAAGGGGCAATGGGAGGGCATGAGGAGATGTTGGCCAAAGTTTCATTTAAGCGGGAGCGATATGTTTTACAGAGCTATTATTGTTAATAATAGCTATTATTGTTAATAATAATGTATTGTATTTTGCAAAATAGCTAAGAGAATACATTTCAAATGTCTCATCACAGAAAGGGATAAGTGGTTGGGCATGGCAGCTCACATCTGTAATCCCAGCACTTTGGAAGGCTGAGGCGGGAGGACTGCTTGAGCCCAGGAGTTCAAGACCAGCCTGGGCAACATAGCAAGACCTTGTATCTACAAAAAAATTAGATGGACCATGATGGCACATGCCTGTAGTCCCAGATATTTGAGATACTAAGGCAGAAGGATCACCTGAGCCCAGGAGGTTGACTCTGTGGTGAGCTGTGATGGTGCTACTGCACTCCAGCCGGGGCAATAGAGTCAGTCAGACTCCCACCTCAAAAAAAAAAAAAAAAAAGTGAGGTGTTGGATACACTAATTAGCTTGGATTAATTACATATTGTATGCATACATCAAAACATCATATTGTACCCCATAAATATATAAAATTATGATTTGTCAATTAAAAAAAATTCATTTTTAAAACATGGTAGACGACTAGGGATGTCTTACAGTGCAAAGGTCAGCCCCAAACAGTGAAACTTATTGTCTCATGTCTTTCACAATTTTTAATGCTGCATCTGTTTTACATATAAGCACACATTATTTTTAGCATGGTTTTAATTAAATTGAGTATTCCAAGAATACAACTACGAGGTGAATTGAGGGAAGACTGCACTTTATTTCATTCAGAAATTTACCAAGAGTTGTTAATTTTAACCTGAAGTACATGTTACCGGGAGCATCTCAGCTTATGGGACTGAGTCACCCATAAAACACATTGCCAACAGTCTGTGTTTGTAGGTCTTAATTTATGGTTCTAAGTGTACATTTAAGTATACTTTTCCAGTCTTCATTCAAAATATCAAATGTTAAAAGATGAGTCAACTTGAAGATTTTCCTGCAACTCTTAAAACCCAACATACTATCAATGTAAGAATCTATTTCATGACTAAGTATTACGAAGTACCTCCTAGGTGTAAGGCATTTTGCTATTAAATAGATGATCTAAATCACACCAAAATCATTGCTGCACTAAGGAAAATCTCTTTCTGAAGGAAAAATGGATATTATAATAGGAAACAAAATAACTGACTAAGTAAAATTTTTAATTAGATATTTTGGAAGCATTTAATTTGTAGTTCACTCATATTGGGCAGGTTAGGTCCCAAAAGTCAAATAAGAGTAGATATGCAAGAAAAAAAGATGCTAAAACTTTAAAAAACAGTTTTCACATCAGGAGAAATAGAGCAATGAAAAACTCTCAAAATGCCGGGCTCGGTGGCTCAGCCTGTAATCCCATGCCTTTGGGAGGCTGAGGTGAGTGGATTGCCTGAGCCCGCGGGTTTGAGACCTGCCTGGGCAGCGAGACCTCATCTCTGCAATAAATCAAAAAATCAGCCGGGCGTGGTAGCGCATGCCTGTAATTCCGGCTACTTGGAAGGCTGAGGTGGAAGGATCACCGGAGCCCAGCAGGTCGAGGCTGCGGTGGCCGGGAGCGGCCACTGCACTCCAGTCTGGGTGACAGAGTGAGACTCCAACTCAAAAAAAAAAAAAGAGAAACTCTCAAAATGAATAAATAAAGTGGTAAGACTATTTTTGGCTCAAGTGTATATTTTTTAGAATCAGAATTATTATAATTACTGACTATTAAATTAGTTGTCTTACAATGTCATTTGCATGACTACCTGCAATCAAATTATTCACAGTAAGTTTATGACTAGTATTAGAAAGAAATGGTCCTTTGCAATGATTAGAAACAAATTAAATGATATTATGAATATCCCTCTCTCTCACAATGTCTGTAGTAACAAGAGGCAAAATAGCCTCATGAAATGCAGCGGTACAACTAGGAGCAAGTTGCTTAACCTCTCAGCGCCTAGGATTCCTTCTATGGCAGCACTTACCTCATAAATTAAATGAACTAGTAGATGTTATGTATATGCTCAGAACAGTGCCCAGCATATACACTAAGAGGCATAAAGCAAATAACAGCCATTGTCCTATCTCTTTTCCATGCTAGAAGCATAAAAACTGCTATGGGAACAATTGCCTAACGTTGGAGGGGCAGTCTAGACCTGACTGAACAGTCAAATGACTGGCTTAGCGCTTCCGTGCTTCAAACGTGTAGGAGATACCAACCAGTCTTAGTGTCATTAATGGTGTTTGACAGCCTAGCAATCCTAGAATGTTCCTAAAAGCTATAATTCAAGTTGCTCTAGAGAGGAATATTGGAGATCTGTATAGATTTCAGATACAGTTATTGAGTTTGTTACCCAACAACAGACTGAAATTCCAGAAGTTTGAATGCTCGCATTAGCAAAGCAACTTCCTGATAGATAGCTATTGACTCTGACTCAAGAACTCATGATTCTCTGACCCAGAAAAAATGTAGGTGAGAACTGATTAGGTGGCAAGATGCCAAGAACGCTAGTTTTACAACCTGTCAGGTAAGGGAGTAAGTGGTGGCTAAAGGTTGGTCACATCGTCTGGGGAGAGTCGGAAGATCAGGGCCACTGTATTTAACAGAGAAGCATCAGCATAGCACGGGAACGTAGCTCTGCAGCCCAACAAAGAGCCTGGTGCCATTGGGCACACTGGCCCACAATGCCAAATGAAAGCTTCATCTATCTGCCTTCCTTCTAGTCTTTTCTCAGTATTGCATGACCACTGAACTCACCCAAAAGACATGCAAGAGGTTTTAGGCAATGTCATTCAATTCTTATAACCATCCTACAAAGGTGCTACTCTCATTAAATCACCCTCTTTACAGATGAGGAAACCAAGTACAGAAGTAACTTGCTTAAGTTCACAAACTCCAAGACTTTCCGATTCCACGCTCTCTACTTCTATGCTGGATGGCCTCCAATGGACCAATGATAATGAATGTTTGTTTAGGGCTTTAATATTCATAAAACTCTGACCCACAATACTCTAAGGTGAACCTTATCTCATCACCATGTCCATTATATACATAGGGAAACAGACAAAAAGATGCATAAGTGATTTTTTTTCCCCCAAGCTTATGCAAGTAGGTGGCAGAGGCAGGATTTGAACCCCAGGTCTTCTGAATCTAAGTAGAATTTACAGTAGGAGTACTCAAACAGAATGGGGTGAGCTACGCTAAGTACAAAGCTTAAGGGAGCAGAGTTCTGTGCTCAGGACCCTAGCCTATTTTTGCCCTTGCTTTGTTTGCCTGGACTATGCTTTCACGTGAATACAGTGATCTGATGATGACTTGCATTACTGTTTCTGCAGTTGTACAGTCTAGATACATTACTTTTCTCTAGAGGACATATAGGGTTTGCATAACCTGGTTGCGTCTTCTCTGCTAAAGATGAATACTGGAGAGAGCACAAGTGAATTTAAGCAATATCCTTAGATTAACATGTCAAGAATATTAAGCTCCGCTTGAAAATCCCGCTACATTTGATAAGCAAATACTGTCCAAGATGTCAAGGCCCAGAAAGAGATCAAAAGACAAGAGTTGTCCATCCTCTGGGTTATGGACTGAATGTCTGTGTCCCGCAGAATTCACACATTTAAATCGAATTCTTGATGGAATGGTGCTTGAACATGGAAACTTTGGAAGATAATTAGGTCATAAGGGTGGAACCCTCATGAATGGGATTAGTGTCTTTATAAGAATAAGTCCCAGAGAGCTAGCTCACCCTCCTTCTGCCATGTGAGGCTACAATGAGAAGTTAGCAGTGTGCATCTGGAAGACAGCCTTCACCAAGAACCCAGCCCTGCTGACACTCTGATTTTGTACTTCCAACCTCCAGAACTGCAAGAAATTAGTGTTTGCTGTTTAAGCCACTCAGCTGATGGCATTTTGTTGAAGCAGCCACACTGACAAGACATTCCTGGAGTACAAACTTCTCTGAGTATTGGGGACAATGTCACTTGCAGACTCATTGCACTACTTTTATCTAATAGCCTGTTGCTAGTTACGAATTTCAGAAGGTCTGATAATGGGAGGAAAGCTGAATCTTCAGGCGATTGCGCAGTTTAAGGAAGTAGATAACCAATGTTAAGACAACTCTGCCAAAGCTTATTCCACTGAGCTGGTCCTGAGACACTGTTGCCTGGTCTCATAACACTGATGGGCATCACAAGGAAGTTCCGAAAGCTCAGTTGATGTCTGCAACCATACAGAGGCCTCAGTTACTAAAGGAAGCAGAGAGTTACTGGGACCAGTTACTTCACACCCTCCTATAGGGTACTGAATATATCCTGTATCCTTCTAGAAGACTGCTTTTTTTCCCCATTATAAAACAAGGTAAAACGTTTCAATTATATATTCTTTTAGGCTCACTTTTAAAATTTATTTAAATTCCTCTAGTTATTTTATTGTCAGTTTTTAATAAATGTAGAGTATCTTCATGAGATAAGAGTTTCTCTAAAATACTTTCAACCCGTGAAGTAAAAGGTAATGAGATGCTTTCCTCGAGGACATAATACATGGTCAACACCACCAAATTTGACTAATTTCCAATATTAAAGGCATAAAACATGTAGAAGGGCCATTCATTTTATTTATTATTATTATTATTATTATTATTATTATTGAGTTGGAGTCTCAATCCTTCACCCAGGCTGGGGTGCAGTCGACCTGCTGGGCTCCAGTGATCCTTCCACCTCAGTCTTCCAAGTAGCTGGAACTACAGGCATGTGCTACCAGTTAATTTTTTTCTATTTATTGTAGAGACAAGATCTCGCCAAGTTGCCTGGGCAGGTCTTGAACTTGCCATCTCAGGCAATCCACATGCCTCGGCTTCCCAAAGTGCTGGGATTACAGGCTGAGCCACCAAGGTAGGCCAGGCCATTCATTTTATGAGTGGGTGGTTGAGTGAATAAATTTTTAAAATATTTACCAAATGCCAGGCATGGTGCTAGGTACTGAGGATACTCGAATGAATTATTAACCAGGATGCAATACCCACCCTTGACATCAATTTCAAGAACAGGAACAATAAATGTAAGTACAACAGAAGTATTGCAAGTGGGGACTTTTGGGGACATTTCACAAATAGAAATTAGGAGGTGTTCTTTTTGTCCTACTCTGGTTTGATTACTTTGTTCTCTGTGCGAGCTGGTGAACACGTATTCTCCCTGCATGAGAGAAAAGGGGAAGTCATTCACTCCAAACCAATCACACATGCCTTAGGCAGAAACTGTCAATGTTAAGACAATCATACCCAGTTTATCCAGACCCAGAAAGAACTGAAGAAAAATGTTCTCTGAAATGTGGTCCCTGATGCTTGGTAACAGTGCTTTGGAGCTTCACGGATGTATAAATGGCCAGTCACCTTCACATCTGCCAAAATATACATTCCCTGACAGTCAGAAAGACAAAATGACCAAAACCACTAATGTGGGGAGTTGAGTATTAAAAATTCCAGTTGTCTTCAGGCTGACTCTAAATCTGACAAGAAAAATCAGCATATCAGCTGCAACCAACTTCCCAGGAAAAGAATCCTAATCTCCAAAAGGCAGATGTTAGAATGATGACTGTTATAAAGGAATATGTCCTTACTGACCTTCAAAATGGCCAGAGTCATGGCAAGCCACCTCATCAGGTCTGATAACTAGCCCATGGACTGGGCGATCTGGGGATGTTTAGTCAGGCCGACTATGCGAGAGCGGGCCTTATTGGTGAAGTAGCCAAAAAATGAAGATGCTCCCAAATTGCTTTTGGGTGGGTGGAATTGGGTAGTGGGGAACCAAAGTTAGAGCTGAGCACCTAATTCCTCAATTAGAAAAAGGTCAAGGTGATGATCTTACTCCAAGCTCGAGTAGAGGTGCACTCAGTCTGATTTCACAATAGAGAAGGCATATCCTCCTGTTCCGAAATCCTCTCCTCTGGTTCATTCCTTGCTCGCTCTGTGTGAGGCTTACCGGCCTCTTTACTGTTCCTTGGACATACCACACATGCTCTTAGTGCTGGGCACTTGCACTTGCTGCCTAATGCTCTTTCCCCCGATTCCCTCATGGACCCCTCTCACCTTCTTCAAGTCTTTGCTGAAATTTTGCTATCTCAATGAGGCCTGCGGTATTAGTTTTCTGTTGCAGCCATAACAAATTAACCACAAACTTAATGGCTTAGTATATGTAGGATGAATTCCCATATACACTTCATGTGGCATTAAACACTGCAGATTCATTATCTTATAATTCTGTAGGCCAGAGAATCAGGGTGGGTTGCATCAAACTAAAAGCAAGGTGATAGCAGTCTGTGTTCCTTTCCGAAGGCTTTAGGGGAGCCTCGTGATAGGACCACACTCCCTGTTTCCTTGCTGTCAGCTGAAGGCTGTTCCTGGCTTCTGGAGACTTCCTGCATTCCTTAGACCTGGCCCCATCGGCAAAGCCAGACAGGTGGCGTCCCTCTCACACTTCAAGACTTCCTTCCTTCTTCTTGTTATGAATGGCATTTATTTAGTAGCTTTAGCATTTGTATTAAAACAGGATTGCATACAATAAGAAAAATCACTGCATTATAAAAATTCAAGCATTTCTAAAATTGGAATAAAATCAGTAAACACCATCTTTGTTTCTCTAGAGATAGATGCTACTTATCTTGGTAGAAATAAAATGAAGTGGCTAATATTTACCCAGTTTGAAAGGGTGTTTAAGGAAAGGTATATTAAGGACACCCATTAGTTCTTATTTTGGGTGATACATTTTGAATGAGAAAACTACAGAGGGGAAGTGGTCATCTTATGGCATAACACCAGTGGGAACATGATCTCCACAGGACCTGTCATTGGTGATGTTAACCACAATTACTTGGTTAAGGTGGTGGCTTTCAGCTTGCTTCACTGTAAACTTAATACTTTTCAAACTTTTAAAAATTTATTTATTTATTTATTTTCTGAGTTGGAGTCTCAGGCTGGAGAGCAGTGGCACACTCATAGCCACCCCAGCGTCGACTTGCTGGGCTCCAGCAATCCTTCCACCTAAGTCTTCCAAGTAGTCGGAACTACAGGTGCACACTACCACACCCAGCTAATTTTTTGTTACTGTAGAGACGAGGTCTTGCCAAGTTGCCTGGGCTGGTCTCACACCCGCAGGCTCAGGCAATCCACTCACCTCGGCCTCCCAAAGTGCTGAGATTACAGGTTGAGCCACTGAGCCTGGCCTTAAAATTTATTTTTATTTTAAAGATGAGGGGTACAATTCAAGGTTAGGAATACAAACAGTCATTGTATAGGTAAAATTTAGGCCTCCCTTTAGTCTCCACTTCACCTGGTTTGAGATCAAGTACCCTTATTGATGGAAGTATGCCCCTCCCGCACTCCTCTGGCAGTTTCCCACTACTGCCAATCCCTTTCTTATAGTATTTGATAATTGTTCAGGGCCCGCTTATGTGTGAGAACATGATTTGATTCTGTGATAGATCACTCAGTATGATAGACTCTAAGGCCATCCAAGTTGCTGTCAAGTTCATAATTTTGTTCTTCTTTGTGGCTGCATAATATTTCATTGTATATATGTACCACTACTTATTACTTTTTTTAATTTCCATTCTCTAACCTTTGGAAGTGAGTCACTAGGTCCAGGCCACCTTCAAAAGGATGCATTGTTTATTCTTCATTTTGAAAAAAATTCAAATTTTTAGAAAAGTCACAAAAATACTATGATGAATTCCCAGATACACTTCACCTAGATTCAACACTGATAACATTTTCCATATATACTTTATCAAGATATCTCCCTTGCTCTGTCTACAAATATGCATAAACACATTATTGCTAATTGTATTATTATTTGGACCGAATCATTTGAGAGTAAGTTGTAGACATATAGCACTTTATCCCAAATATGTCATCATGTATATTCCAACAACATGCAGTTCTTTCATAACCACAGTACAAAGACCAATTTCAAGCAAGTTAACATTAATATACATACACGCGGGAGTACCCCCCCAAAAAAAACCTGGAATTATCTTTTGGAGGGTGGGCCCCTTGTACTTCAGGCTTTCCCTACTAAGTAAGCATTCTAGGAACTCATCAGCATCAGTGTACCAGCTAGCTTAAAAAGCTGTGTTTGACTCCAGTGAACTTTTTTTGGAGATTCTTTCAACATGCTTGCCCATTTCATGATAGGTGATTTACCAGAGCACTTTCCCACACTACATTGAGTGTTCAGCAGTTTTTGACCAAAAACGACAGGACTCCCACATCCCCCCCTCCCTATTCACCCGATCCTGTCCGAAGCGACTTTTTTTGTTTCCCCAAATGAAATAAGTCCTCAAAGCAAATGCTTTGCTGATGTGGAAGAGGTGAAACAAAAAATGGCAGAAACATCAAAATTGACAGGTCCCAAAACTGTTTTGAATGGTGCAAAAAGCGTCTCGACAGGTGTATTGCATCAAATGAAGAGTACTTAGAAGTGATTAAAGTTTAAACATGTAAGAATAAATACACAACTTTTTATAAATAAATTCTGGGGTTTTTTGGTCCTCCCTTGTATATTTAACATATAATATTACCAAATACCAGTACCCAATATGTATCCCAGCACTTCTTCTCCTGCCTATGATGGAGTATCTGGTACTAGCCCTCTTACCTTAATTGTAAGACTGGACAAAGCATCCAAGGCGAGTGTTGTCAGGCATCAGAGAACAAGCAACGCAAGGCAGAGTAGGGACGCAAGACTGCAGTCGATCCCTGAAGGCTGGGAAACATAAGAGGTAAGCCTCATGATAAGCCTGGCTCTTTGCCTGGGGAAATTTTCCTGCAGTGTAGTGATCCGGAATCCAAGCAGAGCACAGCAGTCCCTGTGAGCCGAGAGGACATCAGAGGCTGGGGTCGCTGAAGTGCTGGAAACTGCAAGGCAGGGCCCCAGGGGAATGGGAGCTGTGCAGATTACATAAACAAAAGCCTGAGTTCATACTGAGACCTATGATTCCAATCCTTCAGCGCTGGGCTTTCCCTAGTCTCTCCCTAGCCCGTATTTCTGGCTCCCTTTCCCAAAGGCAGTTTGACCAGAATAAGTCAGATTTCCATTGTCAAGTCTGCCAGCTGAGGGAAAGCCTGCCAGTGTTGAGATAGGTAAAGGGGGAGTGGACCAAGAATCATTAGTTTGAAGCCCAGACGACCGATGATGTAAAATCCAGAAAATGACAGACTGGGCAAGAGGCTGCACCAAACAGAAATGGGGGAGACAATGGCATAGTTTCCTTCTAAAGCCCCAATCAGGATACTCTTTAGCCAAAATTCCCAGTTATTTAGTTGCAGCTTCTTTTGTAAAAATTTTTAATTTTAAAGATGTGGGGTACAATTTAGGATTAGGCATTCAAATGTTCATTATGTTCCCCCCAGTTTCCCACTACTGCCAATCCTGCCTCTCCCCTCCTCAGCCCCCACAGCTTATTTTCAAATGGGTTCGTTTATTACCTCTTACCACGACTTCTGCCTTTCTAAGTTCTTTGATTTGATTCATTTCTTTGTGGTCTGGGGTCCATCTTTCCATAATTTTTTCAAGAAAGATTCATGGATTTGGTTTCCCTTGGTTCCATGATTCTCAATCTTGGCTGTCTCTTGCAATGAGCTTGGGAGCTTCTGAAAAACTACTGACTTCTGGGCATCATCCCAGACCAATTCAATCAGGTTCTCCGACGGGGAAGATTCATGCAACAATATTAAAAAAAAAGTTTCCTCAAGTGAGTGTAATATGCAAATGAATATCTCCGATCTCATAGAAATTACATAGACAGGCTCTTAGGAGGAAAACAAAAACAAAAACAAAAAAAACCAAGGAAAGTTGCAAGCAAAATTTTAAAAAGCAGCCCGGGTTGAGAACCACTGCTTCAGTCCGTCAGATTTGGGAATGTAAATTTGTTCCCTTTATGCTAGAGAAACTCCTTGGATAGGTTTTAAAAAATTGCATCACTTTTTTCTTTCTTTCACGACAGTGTAGGCTGGTGCTTTTCAAATTTATGTGCATCGGAATCATCTGTACATCCGGTCAAAATGCAGACTCTGATTCAATAGGTCTGGAGTGGTGATTCAGATTCTGCGTTTCTAATAAGCTCTCAAGTGATGCCAGTGCAGCTGGCATACGGCCCACACTTTGGAGTAGCAACGTTGTATAGACCTTGCTCCTCTCTCTTTGGTAATGAAAATTGCTACAGTGGAATTTTGGGCTACTGGAACCACAACGCTGCTGTCTGGCTTCTT
Source organism: Cephalopachus bancanus (assembly GCA_027257055.1). Classification (NCBI taxonomy): domain Eukaryota; kingdom Metazoa; phylum Chordata; class Mammalia; order Primates; family Tarsiidae; genus Cephalopachus; species Cephalopachus bancanus. The sequence goes on along the minus strand of JAPVLO010000009.1, from coordinate 4,896,244 downwards.
ATTTCTGGATATTCCTATGATTTTCTTCTTATCTTTGCAATTTAGATACAGTTAGGTTCTGTATATTAACAAAGTATAGAATAAAGTTTCTCACATTGATATTGCATTTACTTCTGCACTTTTTTTTTTTTTAATTCTAGTGCCTATGAGGCCTGCCTCCACAAGACTTCCTGCTCTTCCTGAGGGCTCCCCACTGGACTGACAGGATGCCTGTCCTACCTAGAGGCTAAAATTTGAGTTTGTTTGGTTGTACATTTGTTACAATAAAATGTCATTTGAGATCACTGGAATGAATTTGCTCTTTGCACTCAAAATAAATTAAGACAATTAGACACTATGGATTTTAAACCATGTAATATGAAAATAAAGATTGCATGGAATGCTCTGTCAAAAAACAAAATTAATGCAAAAAAATGTAATCATAGTGGTGGGTGGCAAAAAGAAAGGCAGGGGCACAGATGATTTCCTAATTCTACTATTCTTCTTTTGGTCATTATTTGAACTAGTTTGACTGACAAACTCATAAATAAGAGAGAAGGTAAAAAAGAAAAGAGTGATGCAAAAAAAGAAGGGAAGAGAAAAGAAAAGATTAAAATGTGATACTAAATGATGCTAGAAGAATTTAAACCAAGTAAAAGCTGAAATTAAGAAATAAGAAATCTTAAAGGAATAGTAAGAGAAAATCTTAAACCAGAATTATCAGAAATTCATAAAACAGAGGTACAACATGAACTGTAAAATAAACTGAACAAAGATTAAGGCAAGAAGATAAATTTATAAAAAGAAAACTAGAAGATTAAAATAACTAAGCTTAAATTTTTAAAAATGAAGTTACGAAGTAACTTGAAACAGATATTCTATATAAGTAGAGGCTGAAAGCCAATAGGGTAATAAGGTAAGATATATTACAATTATAAATGATAAATTAGGATATGAAGTATTTGTTTAAAACATGAAAGAGGAATTAAATAAATATAAGATGATTTATACAGACTTGGAAAAACACCATCCAAACATAAAACAATTTTTTTAAATAAAAATTTTTAAAGAGGAAAAGAAAAAATGCCTTGAAACATACAAGAAGTAAGAGGGCTCGGTGCTTATCCGCCTTTCTTCCTAAGACGATCTTCTAATGGAGTAGTGTGTCTTGACGGTGGAAACCAGCCGAAGGAGACAGAGAGCAATGTGACACATTCATCACGGAGGTTCCCCCTTGCTCCCCTCAGCAAGCACCAGAAGGCCAGCTTTACCAGCAGTAACCAGAGAAGACAGGAGGTCTCGTACAGCAAACTCACAGCTGGATGGCACCAACCTGACCAGGAGAAACTCCCTGGTCTGCCAGCTACATTATCTCCCGGATTATCTCCTCCAAATTTAGCCTACACACAGAGTCAGGGGAAACTACTCTCTCTAGATCAATAGCCCATGAAGTCTCAGGTTTCAACAGTTGTCTCGTGTCTCTAGAAAATGTTTTAGGGACTGGCACAGCCTCTAGATTTTTTCTGAAAGGCATTTCTTCAACAAATGTTTGTTGATCCTCTTCTTTGTCCCAGGCAGTGTACTAGACTCCAGGAATGCAATGATGAAGAAACAACAGATGCCCCCTAACAGAGAGCCAGACTCTTTGCGTGAAGAGTAGCCAAGTTTTAAACAGAGTTTGAACACGTTATCATTGACACAAATGGAAGCGTTGGCTTTGGACAGGAGGAGTGCCACCTTTCCCTCTTGGCTGTGGGAAGGGAGGTGAGGGTGTGGAAGGAGGGAGCTAGGAGGAACTGACAGCCTGAGAGTGGAGGTTTTCCTGAGAGTGAGGAGTCTGGAGATAAGCAGCAGTCTTGAGGTAAGTGGGAGAGAGAGGTCTGGGAGGGTCATAAAGGAAATTCGAGAAGGTGCTAGAACAAGTAAACAGTCTGACAGACAGCAGCAGGGGAAACTACTGGAGGCTGGCGGTGGTGCCAGTCTGTGCAGCAGCAGCGTTAGGGCATCCAGGTGCCGGAGACACACACAATTAATTACAATACAACGTGAAGAGTCCCAATGTGACAGGATAATTTATTGAGACATTAATCAGTGTCTGTCCTCACTGTGTTTTCCCCTCCACCCATTTACAAGAACAGCTCCAGGGCTCCTAGCATCAGGGGAGTTCTGAAGAAAACCTCTTGCCAGGCCCTTTTCTTGCTGCTTTATAGCAGAGGTCTCCAGACTGAATACTACTTTCACAGGTCTGTCTCATTTGTAATGAATAGTGTTTTGAAGTTTCTAGAAATAGTTGCCAACTAAAATCTAGATTTCGGGTTTTTTTTTCCTGGAAAAATGGGATGATCTAGCAATACTGGGCCTGCATTTTCACCGTACTGTAATTGCTTGGAGCTGAGTAATGTCTGTCCCTTTTTCAGGAGGCACAACCTCCAGTTCACTCTGGCCTCCACCATTCCCTATGCCAACAACACTCGTTGAGGTTAGCTGCTAGGGCCCTGCAACCCTCTTTAAACCTGAAGATTATGTTAGGGGGAAGGAGTAGAGGCAGAAGCAATAAGATGGTGGGGTCACAGGTGTGTGGCTCCTTGGGACTAGTAAAGCCCCAAAGGAGCATGCAGACATAATACCCCAAAGGCCAGGAACTCCCATTGGCAAGGACACCTATGCAGAAATGGCAGAGATGGCAAGGAGACCAAGCAGCAAGCTAGATCACTGACAATTATCTAGAATAGTCTGAGAATGAGTTCCTTGCTATCCTAAAAATCTCAGGTCCTTGTGAAAATTCTAAAGGGGCTCAGGGAGGTGAGGGCAGGAGACCCCACAATGATTGAGATTAATTTTCATGAGCCCTTGGGGAAGTGGCTTGAAGTTAGACTTAATGAGAGCGAATAAGAACACACATCATTTCTTGCACATGCACATTTGTAGAATAAGATGTTAAACACCAAAATGGAGATCTAAAGAAAGGGCCAAGAGCAAAGGAGTGGGTGAGGTTACGTTTTGACTAAAATAGTATGGAAGTTTTCTCAGAGGAGGTACAATGTGAACTGAGTTTTGAAGGATGAGTAGGAGGTTAGTCTACCTAAAGACAAACATATGAGAGTGCAAAGCATATTCAGGAACTTGTGGTAGTTCTGTGCGACTAGGGCATTGGGTGCCCATATTCTGGTTGGGGGAAACAGGACAAGGGAGGGAATAAGAAGAGAGGGTGAGACCAGAGGGGGAGATTCAGTCATTATGCATTCTTCAAGACTTCATGAAGGGAATCCTTGACTGTGCTTTAGTAAACACGTTTTGTGTTACAGAAAGCAAATTTTGCTGTGTGGTCAATACTTGAGGAAAGAAATACTGGACAAAGGTCATTAAGTACATCCTTACAACCATCCATGTAAGAGATGATAAAGGTTTAAATTATAACAATAATCATGGGAAGGGATGGAGGCTTTGGATGTCAACAGTTATCTGTTGAGTTCTTACTGTGGGCCATTGTGCTAGGTGCGGAGGATTTACTAATAAATAGATACTGAGTTTTGCCCTGAAAAAGCTCATTGACTAAGGGACAAAGATCACCACAGTAGGTGGAGCCAGCCTGGAGCTGCAGTAGCTGGGATCCTAAAGCCGTCCGCACAAGTGTTGTGCATTCAGCATGGTTCGTGTTCAGTGGGTCCTGCTCAGTTCCAGAAAACAGGGGAAAGCTTTGAAACTCACTTCTTCTGCAGGGCTATTACAGCTATTCTTGCTGACTAAGGGAACAGAGAAATGATCAGGGTCTTCCTTAATTTTAAATTTCATAGAAGGAACTTTGTTAAATGAACATTTCAAAAAAAAACATAAGCTAGAATCATTTGGGCTAAGGCGAAATTGAATTAACTCTTGTTAAGGGAACTCTCTTAATGCTTCAATATTGTATCCACAATTTTATGAACCAAAACTCAGTTTCTAAATCAGGTTACATCTTTTCCATTTGCAGGTATAGGAGGTTGACGGCCCTTGCCCCATTCCACTTGTTGATTTCTCTGTGTAATTTATTATTTGGGTCACACAGTGCTTGAAACATAGGAGGTGCTCCATAAAGAAATGGATTTTTTGTTAGAGATGGGGTCTCACTATGTTGCCTAGGCTCAAGAGATCCTCCCACCTCAGTCTCCCAGGAGATGAATTCTTAAGGTGGAAAGTAATGCTTTGAGAAATTGTGTGCTGTTGTCTTTAGATGCTATCAAACGGAAGTGGTTGCCAGAGACATTCATTCATTCATCCAGAAAATATTTATTGAGGATCAAAACATGTATTTATAAAAGGCAAATGTTTATTATTTATTGCCTGCTACCATTCATGCACTGAACAAAAAGCGATGAACAAAACAAAATCCTTTCTTATTCTAGTGAGGGAGACAGCAATAAACAAAGATTATTTCTGTGTGTGTGTACACATTACGTGAGGGGTGATACTTGCTACAAAGAAAAATAAAACAGAATAAAAACAAAGACTGGCGTTGGTGGTGGCAAGGAATCTTATCGATTGACAAAGGGCTGCTCAAGGAAGGCCTCTCTGAAGAAGTGGCATTTAAATAGAGACCTGAAAGAAACCGTGGGAGAGGAAGTGATGGACTTAGTTATCCAACTATCTGGAAGACCAGTGTTGCAGGCAGAAGGAACAAGTGCAAATCTTTTGGGAAAGATCAAGCCCATCCTGATGCAAAACCAGCAGAGAGGCTAGTATGGCTCCAGAAGGGTAAGCGGAGGGAAGAAGGAGAGGAGGCCGGAGTGGGCATTTACGGGACTGGAGCTCCAACACTTTCACCTGACAGTCTTTCTACGAGCCAAACGAAAAAAATCCCCTGCGGAGGGATATGGTCAGTAATTGTTCTAATAATTGGTTGGCAAATGCCTGGGAACTTGTGAGGCGTTAAGAGTTGTGAGCATGAGGGGTGATGAATTTGTCTGTATGGGTCACTGCTGTGCTTCAATGCCTGGCACATGGTAGGAGCTTCATATACATTTGCGGAGTGAATGTTCGAAGTTTGTCTTTGCTTTTTTCAACTACTATTAATATCCAAGCTGTCTCATGCAAACAGCCTCACGTGGGAGGGTGGAGTGCCATTCAGACTCAACCTACAGGACATTATGCACGCATATCATTAAAGGCAAACCTCAAACAAAGGAAGCCTTATGCCGTAATATCTGTTAGCTTATAGCAGCCTGCCTCCTGGGTGGCACTCACTGTGCCCTTTAGACTGGAGAGTTTACAACCATTCTGTGATGTCTTAGCAAATACTGGCATCTGACCTGTCCAAATATTACTGGCAACGCCTGAGAGCCCTTTCCATCACATGACCAGAGTCACGTTTGGGGATGGGGTGGGCGGGTGGAGAGGTGCTCCCCTACTGCTGCAACACCCTGGGCATATTCGGTTACCTAAAGGGCGCCACGAAACTCCAAATTCCTTTAAACTAATTATTCATTTTAGACCGTTTATAAATAAATATGCATGTTTCGAAAAGTGTTACCCAATTAAATAACGTGGTCACTTCACAAAGCCAAAGTGTGAGACTCAATCATTTTTCCTAAGATAAAGAGTCTGTAAATAACCTTTAAAAAAATTAAAAAAAAAAAAAAAAAAGAACCCAGCCCTCAACCCCTGGCTATATTTAGTTTCATTTTACTGCACCATGCAAAATCCATTAGCGCCGTAAAAAAAATCACTTCTTTTACTTTACACCTTGAGCGGAAAGTCCCAATATATTTCATCACAATTAAACAAGTCCCCTAGGGTTTAATTAGTGGGGATTCAATTTGCAACACTCCACGTGAGGCCATGAGAGGCTGCGGTGGCTCCACCCGCCGGCACTGCGACACCTCGGCCCTGGGCTCTGCCACAGCGCAGTCGGGGTTTTCCCCGGCGAGCCCTGGCGCGGGGACAGGGCCGGCCGGGGTCCCGCCCGGCCGCGGCCAGCCCGGGCTTGAAGGGCCCGCCCAAGGCCCTCCCGAGGCGGCCGTCGACCTTCCTGTAACCCGCGCCCGGAGGCTGCTCGGAAACTGCTGTGTCAGAACGGCTCGCGGAGTCCCGAGCCGAGGAGCCAGCATTAATTCGGGAGGGATGACTACCCAGGGCCGGCCCGCCCAGACGCAGCGGGCCGGGGTGTGGCGCGGCTGTCGGGCGAGCGCGTCCGGCCGCCCCGCCCCTGCGGCTCCGCAGCCCCGCACCCCGCCGCCTGCCGCCCGCCGGCTCCCCGGGGCCGGCGTCTGGAGAGCGGCGGGCGCGGAGGGGCAGCGCGCACGCGCGGAGGGCCGCGAGCCGGCGCTGCCCGCCCCCGCCCCGCCCCGCCTCACGTGCCGCTCAGCGTGCGCCCCGACATGTGCGGGCGCACGTGACGGCGCCGCGTCCGGCTCCGGCGTCCTCGCCCCGCGCGGCTGTACTTTGAACCCGGGCGTGGGAGACGGGAACGGGGAAGGGAGGAAGGAAAGCCGGGTGGGGAGGGCGCGGAGGGCAGGGAGGGAGAAGGCCGGCCTCCGGGAGAATGATATCATCGACAGGTTTATCGCTAGGCAACCTGAGAATGCGTCTCTCTTTCCAAGCCTGGAGCTCCTTGAAGAGCTCGAGGCTGATGACATCCCCCTCCTTCCGTGCCCCCGCCGTGCAGCGCTCGCGGCGACTTCGGGAGCTGGGATGACGAGTTTTAAGATGTGGCTGTTACAAACTCAGCTCCGAGCGAGAATGATCACGTAGAGCACCCGCTGGTTCTGCAGAGACCTTCAGGGATGAAGGCGTATGGTCAGATTTCTGTAGCTGGGCAGATAAGCCTTGTTCAAGATAATATATATTTGAAAACGAAGCACCACTGAAGGTATCATAGGAAGAGAATCTGGTGTCTTTAGAATGTCATGTTATACGGGTTTGTTTTTGTTTTTCTGGTTGTTCTAAGCAACAGGTCTTCAGGAGTTGGTTCTAGGCTGAAGTTCCCCTGTTAAAGCTAACATTTTCGAGTCGCAGGAAGCTGCAAAGCCGCGTATGGAAGCAACATTTATTACAGAATCATTCGGCGAATACTCGATACCCTTGTGTGCAGCATACCCTTGTGTGCACACCCATATGGAAAAGGCTCCAGAATTGAAACCTTACCTAAAGTTCACAGCGCCCTAAAAATACCCTATATAAAAACTGTAGCACGTGGCCCTCTTTCCTGCTTGCTCAATTCGAGAGGTTCCTTCTGGCCATCTTCATAGATTGTTTTGGTTCTAGTCCGTTCTTTCGTGGAGAGCCTCTAGCGCTCAATCAAGACCACACAGGTAGGCATAGAAAGATCACTAGATAATGTGGGAACTTCCAAACCAGGAGGGGCGCATTTCTGGATGTCTCCAAAGTGAGTAGACAGCAGAATGGTATGGTTTTCTTGTAGGAGACTTTGAAAATCATTTCCCCAGAACTTTCTCTCTCTGATAATTGCTGTATGCCATAATAGAAGGGCTATTGCTGTGAATAGGAAAGATGTTTCCTATTCCACCAATACTCACACTCTGCCTCTTGGGATCGCTCATGGATTAGCTCAATTTATTCCACGAGAAAACCTCAGCCTGTCTCCTCATTAGTAAAACTATGCTGTATAGTAAAAAAAAAGAAAGAAAACTTCATGCCCTGATTCATATCACATCTCCCTTTGCAGTTGGAAATATCATGACTCCTAGGCTCAGGTCATTGTTCCAGTCCTTAGGAGGAAACGGTGAGAACCAACATAGCAGACTGAGAAGTTAGGAAATCCTTGCTCCAGCCTCAAGTCAAATATAACCAATTAAACTATCCTGAAACTTAGCACAGGACCAGGGTCTGCCAGAGTCTTCTCCTTGGAGATGCTCTCACGCAGGCACTCACTCTCGTTTATTCCGTAAAATCCAGCTACTTCTGCAGACCTCACTTAGATGAAGTTAGCAGCTCCCACCCCTAACCCCAGCATTGCATACACCTTGCATAGCACTTGCTGTGTTGCAATGTAACTTATTTATAGTATGGGTCTATCACCCCCGCTAGATTTTGAGATCTTTAAAGATGAATCTGTGATTCTCTAGCACTTACCACAGCACCTCGTATAAAGTGGGAGTGGAACGAATGTCTGAATTTTCATACCCACTGTTTATTGAATCTGTAAGCTCAAGGAAAAAAAAGGAGCGTGCTCCAATCAATGAGAAGCCTGAAATCTCTCACCAGAGGCTCTCCAATGACTGTGTCTAAATTCAGAGGCAGCATCTGGGCCTACACACCTACCCTGCCAGTTCCCTAGAATGCTTCTGCTGAACTGCCACCCAAGACATCTAAAAATCAGAGGCAGGGGCCAGGGTCATCCTTAATTCAAAAAGTGCTGAATTGCTTTTCACTAGTGACCCTTGGTCCCCTATTCTTAGCAACCTGAGAGATATGTTCATCCAATCAAATAATTTATTTCTGACATAAAATTTTATTTTATGGTTAGCTGTGGACTAAAACCATTAGCAAATGGCTTTTATTTCTGTGTAATAAAATGATGGAGAAATAAATAATGTGAAAGCTTTTGCATAAGTAACTGATAAGGAACATCACAGAGAATGGGAGTTAAGGAAACACCCAAAAAAAGGTTCAGAGGAGAAACAGATCAGAGATTCTACAAGTTCACACAATTTACTTATAAGAGTCCCTCAGGTCCTCTGTTAAAGCCTTTTTATTCTAATTTTAGACACGTTTCAATTGGGTGTGGTTTGTTTAAGTGGGTTCCCAGCCCACAGTAAATTAGAGGTAGCATATTAGATAAGAGTTGGAAGGAAGCACTTGGCAACAAGAAGTGACAGCTGACAGGCTGGCTGTTAGTAAAGAGACTGAAAACCCTATAAAAAGCAGATAGAACTCAAAAAGTTTGGTGCAGGTGCAAATACTCCCAGATGTCATGCATAGTGCACAAATGATGTTTATAATTATGACCCTGAGTTATTGAGAAGGATTAAATATGCACAGGGTTAAGACATCTCTAAGACATTTTAGGGAATATAAGTAACACATTTTAGTATGCTTTCCACTAAAGTTTAAAAGGGAAAAATAAGGCCGGGTGTGGTGGCTCAAGCCTGTAATCCCAGCACTTTGTGAGGCCGAGGCAAGAGGATTGTCTGAGCCCAGACATTCGAGACCAGCCAGGGCAAATTGGTGAGACCTCTCTCTACAATAAATCAAGAAAAATTAGCTGGGCATGGTGGTGCATGCCTGTAGTTCCAGCTACTTGGAAGGCTGAGGTGGAAGGACTACCTGAGCCCAGCAGGTTGAGGCTGTGGAGGCCACGCGTGTTCTACTGCCTGGGCAACAGAGTGAGACACCGGCTCAAAAAAGCTTCAGTTTTCTGAACCACTGTTTCGTGAGACACCTATTCCATAATACCAAACTAGACATTACTGAATTTAGAATTTTAAAATATCAACTTTTAAAAAGGTATAGTTTTATATTTGTTTGGAGTTTTCAATATGGAATCACTGAAGTACAAGAAACCCAATTTTAAGACAAATTTGCAACTTCTAGGATAGCATATTTTTAGAGTACATGCTGCACATTTTTTTAAAGTATAAATCCCCTTCTAATCACAGAGAATATATATTTTTCCATGTCAATCTCCTACTTAATTATTCTGTGAAAAACTGGAACTTACATTGGACTTTAGGATGCACTATAAATCCACTTTAAACTTATTTAACACAGTGAGAATGGGTGGGCCTAAATAGACCGAACTTAAGGTCCCATAGGTTAAGAATTTTTAATGAAAACTATCAGGTTACTGTCTGAAGCAAAATACCATTATCACAACAGTACAGCCAGCGTTTGACTTTATAATGACCTTAATTCACTCATGAGAGCTCTCTTCATTTCTGTCTAAAATAAAAGGCCCCAGTGTGTTTGCCCAACCATGGCTTCCCAGTGTCTCCAATGGCAATCACTTCCCATGGAGAGGTAAGAACTGACCTGTGACACAGATAAGAACAGGCCGAGGTTTCCCTTTACATAACTTTTGAATGAATCTCAGGTGATGGGCAGTAACCAAAGTCATGGCCTGTATGGTTTCACAATGATAGGAACCAAAACTCCAGTCAAATTTGACAAATTTTAGCTATTACAGTAGTTTCTAGTGCCTTGAAAATGTGTTTATGTGTAGCTCTTCAAGGGGGAAAAGGCTATTAATTCAATATAAAGATTGCTGGGAAATATACGTATGTAAAATTAATCAGTATAATACTATACTCATAAAAGCATCATTGACTCAAGATTCAAATTTGTTTTATGTTGTAAAATCACATATACTACAAAGTATTTTGGCTGAAATTTCATCACTGCAGCTATAGAAGCCTCCTTAGTGAATTACAATGACTCCAGCTTTTAATTCATTTAAATAATGGCCAACATTTTTCAGATTTTGAGATGCAATATAGACAGTATTGTTTTTGCATTTCTGTTCTAGCTTTATCTTACCATGTCACTATATTGGTATTTGGACTAAAAAACTGACCTATAAAATCTGGTCCAAGTCTAAAGTTTATTTTAGTACACTAAAATTACACAAATGCTAAAATATTTTATTATCCTGTTATTTTTTAATCCTTTTTGGTTATGAAACTAACATTACTACAATAATGGCTTTAAAATGTGGCTGAAAATATTTAAAATGTTTTTTCCCATTAGTCTGATTTAGATGGATAATTTTCTAAAATTCAATAAATTAACAATGCTAAAAAATCCTGCATGGTTTTCTAATGTTACTTTTAATTTTCTTTGTACTTATGGCTTATTCATGAAGTTTCAAGAATTCCACTTACTTGGTCCAAGATGCTGCAGTGGGAAGCAGTTTACAGGTGAAGGATACAGCAGACCTCACTGCTAGTGCCAGTGCTGGCTCTGGGTAGCTCTGTGACCTTGGGGAGATACTTGACATCTCTGGGTTTCATTTTTCTCCTATTACAGAATGCAGGGGACTGGACAAGCTGAGGTCCCTTCCACCTCCACATTCTATGACTCGCAGCTCAGTTGCCATAAAGTCAGCAGAGGGAGCACTTTTTCTACGTCTTATACATCTTGACTCTCATTCAGAGACACCTTCCAAAAATTAAGGGGTTTGTGAAGAACACTACTGAAACGAAAAACTGACAATCCTTCCTTCACTCAGATTTGATTGAAAATTTGAGAAAAGTCTAGGAATGACCTCTAATCTTTGAATTCTGTGATAAAGTCCTATGGCACGGTCATTTTATAAAAATTGAGGAGCCAAAATGCTCTCCGAAATTAAGCACCCCTCTGTGGTATGTCTTTTTATATCAAATGAAAGAAACACGCTTGACCATACAAGAGAGGCTATCTGATGTCACAGTTGAAAAGTGAAAACTCATCAATCATTAAAAACATTAGCAAATTGGGTCTAACATAAACAAACCACGCAAGTGATTGGTAGGTTTTTCTTTTGCACTTTTCATTGAGATACATTGGGAACAAGCAGATAGACACATAGAGAGCCTGGAGGCTTGCAAGAGCTTGGAAACGTGTGATATCAAGCCAATGACAAAAAAAGCTGCATATCTGAGAAACTTAGTGACTTTTATCCCTATAGTCATAGATATCTTAAAACTAATTGAGCATCCATTATTAGACAATCTCATATAGTATATTAAAGTTTTTATTCCTTAGTAAGAATTTGTAAATCACAAAATAGTGCGGCAATATTTAGGTAATAGAATTTATGGAGTGCTGAAAATACTAGAATAGAAAGATAATTTCTAGTTTATCTTCACATACTAAACTTTTCTAAACCAGCTGGTTTCTTGCAGACAGTATTTATTTTTTTTAATAATTTAAGACAGCATAAGCTTGTACCAAGCATAAGCATTGTAACAAAAGTGCAACTTTTCAGCAAATCCTCCCCAAAAGATATTTTAACTCAAAATATCATTAGCACATATTTTCTCCCTACAAAAATAGCATGTCAGACATCATTAATTGGATGTATTAACAACTATGTACATAAGAGCCACCTTGTAGGCTAAGAGTTTAACGTTGTTTAAACACAGCGTTTGAGGCAAACAGTAGCAACAGCAGCAGCAAATGCACCAAACTGACGAAAAGACCCAGATATTTTCCTCACTCGTAGTCAGACTGTTGTGTCTCACCCCTTACATAACATTCAAGTGAGATTTCTCACAGTGCTACCTTGGCAACAAACTAAAAATATCTAGACAAGGTCTTGGTTTAAGCCTTATTAAAAAAGCTTTCTTTGTGATTATCTGGTATCTGGTTTGGTCTCCAGAAAATACATAGACTTGGAGATAGGAAGGCCTCACAGGGCTTCGTTCCACATCTTTACAGCATTTCCAATCAAAACTGACCGGTTTAATGCTTTCATCCTCTTTTGTCATTTAACAGAATATAGGATAAATCAGTTTGGACTTTCTTTTCAGTTCAGTGCACATTTTTTTTTTACAGTAAGATTACAAAAATTTAGGAACATGATGGATCAACGAGAGTGGGAATAGATGCACTTGAGATATAGATATAGATAGATATATATATAGATCTATTTCCCTATCTATATATATAGACTAAGAAGAAATTAAGATGAGTCCATTGATTCATGGTCAACTTCTCAATAAAGTGCTAGCAAATGTATTAAGAATGATTCTGGCCTTCCTCATCCATTTTCTTCCCTGACTTAGTTCTGACGATGGCCCAACTCCGTGTTTCTTTAAACAAGTGCAAGATACTAAGAGATACCATTTAAACCACTTCAGAATAGGTTGCAACGTGAGCAACTGCATTCTCACTTCTCTGAAAAATATATGCCTTTCAAAAAGCTGAACATTATAAAATACTGAAGAGTAAATTTAATTCTAAGAGAGCCTCAATCTGTTTGTGGAAAGTCTCCTAAAACAGGCAGGGCAGCTTTGAGAAGCAACTCTAAACAACTGTCTGCTGTTGCATGTCACCTCCCATCAAAGATGTCGAAGGTGTTAACACCTTTTCCCCTACCCTGGTTCAATGAGTTCACCCACAGAGCATACCCTTCTTTCTTCTTCTAGAATTGGGCTCCACATTTTAAAAGATAATGGAACAAGGCCTAGAAGGAGGCAAAACTTATTCTGGAGATTCTTTAAAGAAAAAAAGAAGCAACATCTATGGCAGAGGCTCTTTGACAGCCGGTGGGGGGCGGGGGAAGGAGAAGGGATGTTAGTGTGCGGAGGGTGGGGTGGTGAGGGATGAGCAAAACAGGAACTCCAAATGTACACAAAACACCTGTTTTTCTTTTTTTATGCCTGTCGTGCATCTATTACGCTTCCTCCCTTAAAACCGTTAGGGGCGTTTGAACTTCGTGTTCCGCTCGCACCCGCGTCCGAGGCGCAAGGATTCAGGGGGCTTCCTCTTCGGGCTGCGAGGGATCTTCCTGAGCGGAGCTCTCCGGGTGCCCCGGCTCGCGGGGGCCGGCGAAGGGCAGGTGGGTGCGGCCGTGCGGGTGCGGGGGGTGCAGCGCCCCAGGGGGCGCCACCTCGTGCGGCAGGATGGTCGCGGCGGCGGCGCCCGCCTTCTCGGGAGGGGGCGACAACACCGAGGACAGGCAGGGGAAGGCGGCCGCGGCGGCCGCGGCGGCGGCGGCGGCGGCGGCGGCCGGGGCGGGGATGCCGGGGTAGAGCAGCGGGAACGGGGCGGCGGCGGCCGCCGGGTACAGATACTTCTCCAGGCCGCTCTTGTCCAGGAAGGGCTGCACGTAGGCGGCGGCCGCCGAGGGCGAGAGGAAGTAGAAGGGCAGGCAGAAGGGGGCCGCGGCGGCCGCGGGCTGCGCGAAGGGCGCGCCCCCGCCTCCGCCGAACGCCACCAGCGAGCTGAGCAGGGCGGCGTCGGGTCGCAGCAGCGCGGCCGCGGCGGCCGGGTCGGGCCCCAGCAGCGCCGCCGCCGCCGCCGCCGCGCCGCCCCCCGGGCCGCCGCCGCCGCCGCGGGAATCCAGCTTCATCCTCTTGGGCGCCGGCGAGTCCTCCCCGGGAGGCTCCTGCTTGACGGTGACGCGGCTCGCCCCCGCGCCTTTGCCCTTCTCGCGGTCCGGGCGGGCCTCGGCCTCGCCGCCGTAGCCGCTGTCGGTGTCCGTGTCGTTCTCGGCGGCGAGCTCGGCGCTGGGCTGAGTCCGCTGGATGACGGGCACGCAGTGGGCGAGGGGCTCCAGCTTCTGCCCCGCGCGCTCCAGGCAGGGGGCGGCCGCGGACCCGGCGGCCGAGGGAGCGCCGGAGCCTTTGCTCAGAGGGACCTGTTGAGTCAACAGCTGCGGGGTGGGCAAGAACTGGGTGGCCACGGCGTGCAAGTGGTTGATCAGCTGGACACACCGCGGCTCCCTGGGTGTCCAGCTCTCAAACCGGGAGAGGTATTGCAAGACTTCTTTGGCGCATGTTTGAAATCCCGAGTGGAACGCATCCAAGTCGGACTGAATGGGCGATTTCAGAGATCGCTCCCCTAGGATGAGGGAGGGGTGGGGGTGGGGGGCGGAGGAGTGGAGGCAAGAAGAAAAATACCGACGTTAACACAGCTGCTTATCACGTGGGCCCTGCGTTGACTAAAGTGATCTCGGGTTTTTCTCAGTATTCAAGTGATATAATCCACTGGTTGCCGAAAGAAGTGGGGTGGCGGGGGTGGGAATGGGGGAGCGCACTCCTCCCAGCTGAAAACCAAAGTGAAGAGGGTGCGACCGCCACTTGAAATAAAAATCTGGTTCCTCCGAGTTCTGCTAAAAACCTCTAGGATGCTTCGGGAAATGGGCACTTTCCAATGAAGGGAAGGCAATTAAACAACTGAGAGGGAGCCCGTGGACCACAGAAGGAGGTGGGGGTGGGGCGCGGGAGTCCTACCACTGCTCCCCTGTGGGCTGCCCTGCTTCATCAGGGTAGGCTGGCCTCCCCGAACTGACTTACCATTCTGTAAAGCAATTATCTTCTGATGCTGCTGCTCGGTTAAGGCGGTTAAAGCTTTTAAGTGTTTCAAAGTTAATTCCAAGACTACAGCTTTCTCCAGATGCCCCAGAGTCTGCAGTGGTGCAAAGAGAGAGGGGCACTTGGTTACTTAAAAACATACACTGGGCTTGATTGCCTCTCTATTCAGCACGGCTAGTTAAGCAAACACTTGGAAAGAAATACTATTCTTATACTTCTTGAGCTTTCCACAAGACAGGTTACAAATGATTTCTTGCCTTCAGTTGGGAGCAGCTACTCTGAGTTTGTGGGAAACTCTGCTCACTATGGCACAAGTTATAAGTCAGGCATCTTATATTTACATTTATTCTTATATCTCTGGGAGTCGTACCAGGCTATTAACACGCCCTTAGAGAGCAGCAAAGAATGAAAATGAAGCATCTTACTGTCAATTTCAGATGTTCAGGCAGTAAATCTTTCAGCTGAGCAATGCATTCATTAATTCGGTCTCTTCTTTTCTTTTCTATTAATCTGTGCGGTAATTTGTAGGTATCCTTAATATTTGAGAATCGTGGAAGAGAGAAAACAATAAGCTAAACATTCACTCACTGGGTGTAATCCCCCACCCCCATAAAATATACTAAGCGATAAACTACACCTCAAAAATCTCTTTCCTCTGAACTGTTCTGCAATGCAATTTAAATTCAGGTATGATGTTTAATATCCCCCTGAGAGAACCCAGCAAGCCACTTAAAATTCACAGTTGGAGAAGCTCAGGGGCTGGAATATATTTGCGGGTAGAGCTTCGCTGTGAAATCAATGGCCCTAATTTAACTATCTAGGCAGGTTATGAGGAACATCGGAAACTTACACTTACCTTGCTGTCGTCTCGCTTCATGCTCCTTTTGGGTTTACACATATACAAAGAGGAATAGTCCAGTCTGCAAAACAGAAATCACCATCAGGCACCCATTCAGCGAGGGGCTGTGCCCTGGCCCTCTCCATACCACTTTCTGGAGAAGAAAAAAAATCAAACCGGAGCCTAAACAGATATTCGCAAGGGTGCGTGCACCTTACCCTATAAAATCTCTACGTTCCAGTAACTGTCTCTCCTGCAAATGAGGAATTCCTTCGTCCATGTTCAACCGCTGTCCGTTTTCCTGTTTCGGTTTTGGGGGCTCTGTTCTATAATCTGCGGGACGGTAGGCTTGGGAGATCCTGGGGGGGATCTGTGCGTCTCCAGTCTCGCTCTCTCGCTCTCTCGCTCTCCCTCTTCAGTGCAGTGTTGAAAGTGTGAAGCAGTTGGCCCCCCTCCGCCGCGCTCGCTCGCTCTCTCGCACACACACACGCGCGCATACACGCACACGCACACTCGCGCCGGCCCCACTGCGCTGGTAGTTTGCTCTCACTCCAGGCAGTGTTTGGCCACAGGGCACGCGCGTCGCCGGCCAGACCAGCACCCAGCTCACGTGCGGAACGTACCATCCGCGGTCCAGCCCGGAGGGGGGCGGGGGAGGAGGGCCGGGCCGGGAGGGGGCGTCGGGAGAAGGCGGCGAGGGAAGGCGGACGGCGGGAGGGGGCGGGGACACCTGATCAGGGCCACCGGAAAGGAAAAACAACTTCGGCCAAGCTATTCATCTTCCTCGAGGCGATGCAGTCAGCCGGAGGAGGGGGAGAGGGGTGCGGGGGTGCGGGGCAGCCAGGGCTTCCTTGGCTCGGAAATGCGACTCCCTCCGTTCGTCCGTCATTACGGTGCAGGAATGTGAACGTGGCTTTTTGCTTTTCCACCGATTGAGCTGTTGGTTTGGACCAGGGAAAGGAAAGAGAAAGAGAATTCGCGGTGGGTAAACTTCAGTCCCAAAGGAAATTTTGGAGACTTGTTTGTTCACCGCTCAGTAGCCTGGGAGGACCCCTTGGCGCTGGTTGGAGGTTGCCCCGAAAAGGAGCGACTCGAAATCTGCTTCTTGAAGGATTTAAGATAAATGAAAATGTAGTCAGAATGTCGCAATCCAAGTGTCTTTCGGCGACACGGTGTCCCTGGGCCACCTAAACTTCCCCGCAGCAGCCGGAATTGCGGTGCCACTAATCACAGCGGCAGATGACGACGTTTAGGGCCTCGTGTGCTCCCGGAGGAACGCGGCGGGGAGCGAGGCCGGGTGGGGGTGGGGTGGGGAGGGAGAAGGGGGTGGCACGAGAGCGGCCACCGCAGAAAAGCAATGCAGTATTTATCACCCGCCCGCTAAACTCCGCCGCCCCTCTGCGCCTCCGGTGACGCTACGTGCTTTCCCGATCCCCCCCGCCGCCCGTGCGATAAGAGACGCCGGGAGTGTGCAGAGCCCACGTTTACTACCGCTGGCACCTCCAAAGCCTCCCTCCTTAATCCTGTCTCAAACGGGTACCAGCACAGGGCCAGCAACGTGATCCGACCTGCCGCTGCTGCCACATCACTGCGCGGGGAACCCGTGCGCGCGCGCGCTCGCCCTGCAACCGCGGCGCTGGGCGCGGGGAGGCACAGGCCAGCACGAGCGGGCTACCTTTCCCCGGAGCCACCCCGGAGCGTGACTCACCGCCAGTGAGAGATACCGGGAGGTGCCGGAGACGCGCGCTGCCCGCGCCGCCCTGCGCAGCGGCCGGCAAAGGACTGGGAGGCCAGGGGAGACTCCCAGGTCTCTGCCGGGGGTGGGATGGAGGGAATATCGATTAATCTTGATATACATATAGGCAGAGATCTAAAGCCAAGGCTTTTCCTGCACCGAAAGTAATATTTACATTCTCCCCGGTGATCCCCGAAACAATTACTGCCAGTGGCACGTGAACCAAGGGGAGAAGAACGCCGAATGTACACGCGCTGGGGCGCAGCAGGGACTGGGGCGCCCGCTACGTGTCCCCCGGCCCGCCCCGCCAGGCACGGGTTCCGGGGACGGATCTGGGTCGCTGGAAGCGGCGGCGGGGAGGAGGTCACGTGTCTGCGGGAGTCGCGTCTCCTCTCCGCCTCCAGGAGCAGCCCTGGCCGCGGCCGCCGCTCGCGCTGCTGCAGTCTCCCGAGTCCTGGGCGGAGACGCGCACCGCGTCTGGCTTCGTGACTCGGGCGGCGGCAGCGGCGGCGGCCCAGGATCACCCCGGCGTGGGGAGACGCTCGCGGTCGGTCCAGCAGGTCCTTTAAGGTCTCTCGACATCCTCAATAGGGGCACATGTTTTTGCACTAAACTGGCAGGTTAATCATGATAATACTTAAAAGTATTTTTCAGAACTGATTTTATTTTACACCCTGGTCCGACCTGTCTCCTGTTTCCAAGTGGTTAGGTAATTCTGTCCCCTGGATGGGGAGGGCAAGTCGGGCCCCTAAAAGCGACATATCCCTGCAGTACTGTATTATTTTTCCTTCTTGTTCTTAATTGACAAAAAGCGGGGAGGAGGGATGCCATTAGGTGAATAATTTAAAAATTAAAATACCACCTCCCCTTGTAGGTTTCTGAATGTTTGAGGTAGGAAGGAGATGTAAATATTTGCTCCAGAGCTAAATTTTACGTGAAAATGAGCTATCCAGTGAAAATGAAATAAAGACGGGATCACTGCATCTTGGCCTTGCCAGTAGAGCAGAAACAGGAGGCAGACATCCGACCAGGACAGACCTTAGGGACTAAGTCTGGGGCAGACACTAAAGTTAAAATTGGAAGGACAGAGTCAGGAGCCTAAAGGATTCAGGGTGGGTTAAATGAGTATGCAAATATCCCATAATTTAAAGAGAGAGAGAGTTGTGGCTGCACATGGCAAAGCTTTTTCACTTATTATCACTGGGAACTCTCTCTCCTCATCCCTCCTGCCCAAGCTTTCCTACTTCTGCAGTCAACATTCGTGTTTTCTCTTCCATTCCTGTCCTCTCCCCATACCCTGCTCAAGCTGTAAATGAGGTCTTTTCCCATTTTTAATCTCCTTTTAATTCTTGATCTTCCTTTTCCTATTCTTTTCTGCCTTTCCTTTTTATGCCCACCTTTTTTTAACTGTTTACCTTTTTCTTTTCTTCCTTATCTTCATTTCCCTTATGTTCTCCTATGTTTACTTTTTCCCTAATAAATGTCTGCTTTTGCCCTTTCCCTATATATTTTTTCTATTTCCTGTTTGTTTTTTGTCTTAAATTTTTCACCCTGGTGACTCTTCTTGCCTATCTACTTTCTTTAAATTAGAATGATAGTCCTTTTCTTTCTCAAACATGTGCCTTCTGGAATACTGGCAATAGTTTGAGGCCTCTGAACATTCCTTTGCTGCAAGGAGAGTATAACGATCTTTTTTTTTTTTTTTTTTTTTTTTGAGTTGGAGTCTCACTCTGTCGCCCAGACTGGAGTGCAGTGGCCGCTCCCGGCCACCGCAGCCTCGACCTGCTGGGCTCCGGCGATCCTTCCGCCTCAGCCTTCCAAGTAGCTGGAATTACAGGCATGCGCTACCACGCCCAGCTGATTTTTTGATTTATTGTAGAGATGAGGTCTCGCTGCCCAGGCGGGTCTCGAACCCGCGGGCTCAGTCAATCCACTCATCTCAGCCTCCCAAAGGCGCGGGATTACAGGCTGAGCCACCGAGCCCGGCTGAGTATAACGATCTTAACTGGTATATAGCATTTAGGATTTGAATACCAGAGTGCTTTTTTTTTGAGTTGGAGTCTCACTCCTGGGTTCAGGTGTTCCTTCTGCCTCAGCCTCTCAAGTAGTTGGGACTACAGGCGCACACCATGCCCAGTTAATTTTTTGATTTTTTGGTAAAGAAGAAGTCTCGCTATGCTGTCCAGGCTGGTCTCGAACTTCTGGGCTCAAGCAGTCCTCTCACCTCGGCCTCCCAAAGTGCTGGGATTACAGGCATGAGTCCAGCTCTCCAGAGTGCATTCTAAAGAGCTTTTTATGCACTAACTGATTAATCCTTTTTACAATTCTATAATGTAGATACTATTATTGTTTCCATTCTACAGATGACAAAATACTTACATAACGAGATGACAAAATGTGTCCAAGGTCCTAGAGCCAGGATTTAAACCCAACTGTGGGTTGCAAAGTCTGTGCCCGTAATGATTACCCCTTGTTGTGATGTGAGGGGTTAGGTCTAGATGTCAACTAGCTACTTCTGGGGTGTTTTCTATGTATCATTGTGAGTGTGGGCATTTCTGCTTGTGTGTATGTGTGAACCAGTGTGAGAAATTTTGCAAGAGAGCTGGGGAAGGGGAAAATGTTAGCTTTGGAGCGGATGACAGGGAAAAGCAAAGATATAACAAAAAGAAGAGAGTCCGTTGTCTTGTCGTGCCAGTGAGTCATTCAGTTGGCATCCAACTTCAAATTTATTGATTTAAATCCAAACATCCTAATTAATTGTTATAATTTCATACAGACGAAGTACAATTTAGAAAAGACTTATGGTGGTCAGCTAGCTGTTCCCCATCTCCACTGAACAAACCAACCAAAACCCTAATGCTAAGGCTTCAGGTTAATCATAGGAAAAGTTCACCTGTGGTGAGGTTAGGAAGGGAAAAAAATTCTCCTGTCTAACAAAGGAACAGAAACTGGAATGCCCTGTTTGAATATGTTTTAAAATAGTTTGAGCCTTATCTTTTTAGGAAGGCTTAATGCCATCCTGCTGAAACCAAGAAGATACAAGATGAGCTCAAAACCCCTTTGAGCTTATAATTAAAGAACTTTGTGATGCTTTGCTTTCAATTTAAGTTATCCATCTTTCTCCTTTGTAATAGGTGAAGGGGAAACTGCTTCTATTGCTTTACTTTGGTTAAGTAAGGAAATCACTACTTAGACACTCATGAATGGAACTAGCCCAATTTTCCCTCTGCCCAAGTATCCTAAGCCCTATACTCATATTCACCTTGTGATTTTAGAAGGTCTTGTCATGTTTGCTTGCAAAGCAGGAATTTCCAACAGAAACAGAACTCCCCTGAGAGGATTAAAGTTTCTATGGGTAATAGAGATTTTCTGACGCCTGAAGGTTTTGCAAGACCTACTGCTCTTCCAGAGCAGTGGTCCCCAACTGATCCGTGGCCTGTTAGGAAGTGGCCCGCACGGCAGGAGGTGAGTAGTGGGCAAATCAGCAAAACTTCATGTGTATTTACAGCTCTCCCCTACATTTGCATTACCGCCTGAGCTCTGCCTCCTGTCAAATCAGCTGCAGTGTTAGCTTCTTACGGGAGTGCAAACACTATTGTGAACTGCTCATGCAAGAGATCTAGGTTACATGCTCCTTATGAGAATCTAATGCCTGATGACTGAGGTGGAGCAGAGACGATGATGCTAGTGCTGGGGAGTGGCAGCAAATACAGATGAACATTAGCAATGAGGTTTGACTGCACAGAGACCATCATAAATCAATTGCTTGCAGACTCATATCAAAACTCTATATCCATGAGTGGCAAGTGAGTTGATGTACTTCAGTTGTACAGCTGGCAATCTTTAAGTCAGAATGAGACACTTATTTTAGTTCAGTGTATGCCCTGCCCATTATTTTATTTACCACTTCCATCTATGCCTCTTTTGTTTTTTATGATGAGTTGTATAATTATTTCATATATTACAATGTAATAATAATAGAAATAAAGTGCACAATAAGTGTTATGTGATTGAATCAGCCCTAAACTATCCCCCCTTCCTCCGTGGAAAAATTGTCTTTCACGAAGCCAGTTCTGATGCCAAAGGTTGGGGCCTACTGGTCCAGAGAATTGACCCTAAGGTGTTTGAGAACCTCAGGTTTGACCCAAATTAACTGTGCATCACTGATGGTCTTAAAGACCCCAGATCTGCCCAGGGGTATGATATCCTTTTCCCTGTGATGCTGTGAAGATGGCCGATCTGTGGGCAGAAGCCTTTCTTAATCACCTGTGTTTTGGAGAGTGGACAGGAATATACAGCTATTCTACATCAAAATTAAGCAGAGTCCACAAAAAAAAAAATCTAAAAAAGTATTGGGTTGATGAAAAAATCAAGGCCTGAGGGCTGGGATGGGATGGGAATGTGTGAAAATTTTCCTAGAAATTCCTTCTCTTTGTGCACACCTGCTCTTAGGGAGACAGGGTTATTGTTGTCAGGCACACCATGGAAAGAAGAGTAGCTCAGAGAAGGATCTTAGGAGGGGCTGTAGCCCCATTGCTACTTGCTAGCAGCCAAATATGATTTTAAAATATTGATGTTATTTGCTGAAGGTACCAGATTTGAAATCCCAAAACTGAAGATTAGGTTTTCAGTTGCATACTCAGCAAATTAGCAGAAGCAGTACATGTCCCTTTTTAATTTGTAAAAGAAATTGTTTTTCTGTAGACTATCAATTAATGTCTTTGTGGTTGTAAATATACACATGAATCACATTTTATATTTATGTAACTCTGCTCAATAAGTTGATGCACTTATTAGTCTTTGCATAGCTTCAAGGAGCAGATCATATTAAGTATAGGGAAAAAAATCTTTATTCTTGCTGAAATCATTTGTATTTTTGTGTTAGTGAGCTTATCACAAACATTCATGCAGGTCATCTGGAATTTCATGGTTGCTCAGTGTTCTTGGCATTCTTAACATACAAAAGACAACTAGGAGAGAGCCAAGCCTAAAGACCACTTGAGGGGAGGATTCCCTGGCCCTTCGGTCCCTAGATCTCTACCTGGTTCCTTCTGGTGCCCATGTGCTTCTCATACCATTTGAGGCTGATCCATAATGAGACTGTCAAGGTAAAATCAGGACAAGATGACACATTCATAAGGCTTTTCACAAAGTGATTCCTACTCTTTCTCTGGATTCTCCTGGACTATTGAGTGATGTGCACTCAAATAGGAATAAGAGGCAATAAACAGCCACTTCTCCCAACAATCCATTACTGGCTTCATAAGGTCCTGAAACCAACTGTCACATGATGTCCACCCAGTGCAGAGAACTGTCTATAACAGACAAATGGTTCTGCTATCTTTATAAAGATGTTCATGCTTTGTAAACAAAAAAACTAATAAAGGAGGACTTAACCTACACTTAGAACTGTTGATATAACATTTTATTCAACAGTTAAAGCAAAAAATCATTTATAATAATTACTAAAAAAGTAATATGGTTCTGATAGTAACTCATAATCTCCATGAACAAGAAAACTGATAGAAATCTACGCTATATGCATCAGTTAAGAACTGCATTTGAGCCAAAATAACAGCAGTTTAAACAAATTAGGAAGTTCTCGTTTGGTCACAGGAGTCTGAAGGTAAGCAGCCCGTGGTGATGTGAAGTAGTAAAAGTGCCATCAGTGTCCCAGACTTCTGCTTTTTGACACTCCAGCAGTTTCTATCCTCAAACTTGCCTCATGGTCATAACATGGCTGCTGGAACTCCTACAGGGAAGGATAAAAGGTTGTCTACCAGCTGAGTGAGGTCCCTTTAAGGAGCTTTTCATATATGCGCCACCCATTGACTTTGCTTACATTTTATTGTCCAATGCTGTTCCAAGGGGTTAGAAGTATCTTTTTCTAGCTAAGGCTCCCCAACAATATAGGGGTTCTTTTAGTAAAGAGGAAGTGGAAAATAGGTACTGGGTTGGCACTAGCCATCTCTGCAGTGTTATGACTAAAGGAAATGACTTGTTTGTGTCCTCTTCTTTTTTTCATCAGAGGGTCTTTTTCTCTCTCTTTCTCTACTGTGCCATATGAGTTGGTAGTATCTCTTTATTGTATTAGAATATTTAATTTCAATTTCAGAAAGTTTTTAGTTTTTCTATCTGCAGTTGTACAAACTTAGCTAACTCCTTGAGCACATGGTCCTTAACATCTTTATTTTTAAGTTCTAATAATTGTAGAAAACTGCTCAGGGAGAACATGGAACAGAGTTTGTTCTTCTTCCTGTAGAGTGCAAATTGCAGCTGCATGTTTTCTGGGAAATAATTGTCTTTCTTTTTATGTAGCAGACCTGTCCCCTGGTTGTTCTGTCTCTGCACCTGTGCCTCCTGCCCTTAGGTTGAAGACAACAACTTCCAGCAGAAAAGGCACCCGCTGATTGTTCCCTGAATGCAGCTAGGAGTTGGTTCTTCATCTATTTCTAACACATTTATGTAGGATGCAGTTGCCTTAGGGTCAGAACTGGTGGGTGAGTCATGTGATCCACTGGGTTCTGGAGTAGATGAGGGAGGTGAGTGTGGTAGAAGGGGAGCAGAGAGGCCAGTTTTTAAGGCTGAGACTGAGAGGTGAATGCTGGAAGAGAATACACCTTTGGAGCCCTTTACTATGGACAGGTATTAAGGCAAGTGTCTTACAAACGTTGTTTAGTTTTTCTGTTCTTTGAACTAGGCACCATTAACTCCACGTGATAGATGGATGAATCCAGGTTCAGAGACTTTGGGTAACTTATCTTTTGTCATGTAGTAAATGGCATAGCCAGGTAGTAAGGAACCTAAGGCCTGAGGTGTGCTCCTGAGTGCTGTTGCTGGCAGGAGTCTAGAGTTTTATCAGTTGCCTTTTCCCTGCAGCCCCTGAGAGGATTCCCTATCCAAGCCTTTTGCTTCCCTTGGTGGAAGCCCCTGCTAGAAGCTTGGTGTTTAGAGGAGTTGTTGAGAGATGAAGAGGATAGTGGGAGGGGGTATTCCTAATCCCATTCTAGTTCCTAATGTTTGAGTTGGAATTCTAGGTGTACTTGCTCACAGACAGACACATGAATAAGGGATGTGGTTAGCCCACTATTTGGAAGACATTGCCCAGTGTCCATCATCTTGGAATCTACTATCCAATTCTCATTCATTTACTGTGCTTATACGTGTTGTGCACTGTGATGGGTATTAGGGATTCCATATCAAACCTTACCTTCGGTGGTTTACAATCTAGTGGATTAAATTCCTCAAAGAGAAGAGATTGCTAAGAGAGTAGTTATCCGAAAGCTACTTTATGTTCCAAAAATGCCTCCTCTTTGGTGCATTTACAGCTTCACTTTTCTAGTAATACACTTCAGAAATAATTCCAAAGTGTAGTCAGTGACCTCAGTCTATGGATAAGCCTTGTTCTCCTGTAAAGATCATTGGCAAGGAAAATCCTGTCTTCCCTTCTTCCTTGAGCTGTCTAGATCTTTATGACACTCACATTTCTCATTTGTCCTAACTCCCTGATGATGGGGATACCCGTTCAACATCCACCCCCTCCAGACATATACAACTTCACTTTATATGCTCCTAATCTGGTCTGTCTCTGATTCTGTCATCACCTGCGACAGGTATTATGATCTCTGCTTATGACTGAGTGTTTGAACTTTCTCTCTTTGGCATCTAAAACTAACTTCGCTCTGTGGATTATAGCCTGGTTTGACTTCTTGGTTCTTCATACCATCTCCAGTCTCTGGAAGGAAGTTCCTGCTCATCCCCACTCCCTCAGCTCTCACCTTGACCTCAGTTCCACGGTCATTGCCCTAGAAAGTCTCTTTTAGGGAGAGATTTGGACAGGGTTGGACTTAACTAATTTCCTCTGCTCCAGAGTAGGCTGGAATGGCTTCCAAAAAGACGATAACTCAATACAATGGCCCATAACCTCCAGCGTATAGATTTTCACAACCCACAAAGGGCACAACTTCCTCACCATCATATACTTGACTCCCGTAGTTTTTCTATGGGTTCGCAGTTCAACCTTGAAAGGGACCTGGTGGGGCTGGCATATTTGGGCAGCTTTATGTCCAGATCCCTTCCAGCTTCGTGGACTGGATGGCAAATTTATCAAGACTGCCTGATCTTTAAACCACAAATTTGGTGGTCATTCTTAACGTTTTTCTGTCTCTCACCCCTCCATCCAATTAATAAAAAAGTCTTGTAGATTCTACCCCTTAAATATATATTAAATCCATCCATTTATCATAATACTGTAAGAAAGGGATTGGCAGTAGTGGGACACTGCCAGGGGAGTGAGGGCGCATATAACATCAATAAGGGTGCCCAAACTATACCCGCATGAAGACCACTTATGTACCTAACCCAGTATGATACCCCCACATCTTTAAAATGAAAATAATAATTGCAAATAAAAATAATAAAAAATAAAAATAAATTCATCCTCTTGTGTTCATCCTCACTGCTTACACTCCAGAACAAACCCCTGTAATCTCTCACTCCAAATACTACAATAGTTTCTAGAATCACAGTTGGGGTTTAGTAAGGAAGACAGAAACCATCCTAGATATTTTAAGTAGGAGGAATTTAACAGAGGAGATTAAAGGCACACATAACCATTGGAAAGGCTGGGGTAGTCAATATTTGGAAAGCTGCTGCTGACTTCCAGGAAATCTTGACAAAATCAGTAGGTCTAGGGAGACCTGGATGCCATTAAGCTCAGCTGCCTGGCATGCTGAAGATATCGACGTGTAGGAGCTTGCCTGGAAGCCACTGTAAACCTCACATCTGCATGCAGCTGCTACTGGAAAGTATGGTGTGCCTCTTCCACCTTCCACATCTTGCACAAGGGGTTCTCAATGGCAGAATGGAAGCTAGAACCTGTGGGCAAGGAATTCTGGAAAATATGGTTCCAAGCTCTTCTGTGTGATGAGGACAGAGTATAGGAGGCAAAGAAACTGGTCTTGAGTTGACAACAGACATCTCACACCTGTATCCACTTGTGGAAGCCCACCTTCTCTCTCTACCATATTTAATTCAATCCCCATGTGATAGCCAGAATAATATTTGTGTTCATGTCTTTCTTTTGATCAAAACCCTTTAATAGCTTCCTGTTTCCATTCAGTTAAAATAAAAGTTCAAACTTTCCAGTGTCTTGAATATGATTTAGCTCTTGCCTACATCTTCAGTCTCATCATTCATTTCTCTTTTCTCTTGCTGTGTACTCCAGCATACCAGCTTTCTTTCAAAAAATTTTTTAAATGTACCCTGTTCTTGCTATATCAGGTCCTTCACTCATACTGTCCCAAGTGATTGGAATGCTTTGTCTCCACTTCCCCAATGCCCTTCAAGTCTCTTCCAAAACATCTCTTTCTCCAAGAAGCCGTCTCTGAGTTCCTAGACCAGTTTTGGGAATTCTGTAAACTCCCTTTGTTCCTGTGGTTCTTTTTCATAACACTTCTACTGTTTGAAAGACTTATAAGACTTTTTAATGTCTATCTTCCCCACTAGTTTGTAAACTCCTTGAAGACAGATACCTGAATTGTTTACTGCTGTATCCCCAGTGCCAAAGATAGTGTTGAACACAGAACAGACACACAACTGTTTTTGAATGTCTCCAAAAAATACTCCACCAAATCATCTATGATCCAAATGTGGTTTTGTTCAAGGAAACCACTTAAATGACAAGTCATAACCAAGCCACATAACATTTGAAGTGTATTTGTAACATTGGAAGTGGCAATATAAGGTTGGCTCCCACCCTCCCATCTACTGGTGAGGATTTTCATATATTTGTGTGACTCTTAAGGGCAGGGACACCCTTACCATACTTGGGTGCATATTTACTTCTTGGCCTTACCAGACATGTGAAAATTAGAAAGGGGTAGCAGGAAGGACCCTAAAGTGCTCCTGAGATAGCAGGAAACCCAGCAGCCTGACAGGGCCTTTGGTGAGGTGGTGGAAAGTTCTGTTGGGAGTGGGGGTAGGGCCTATGCCTTGGAATTGCTGTTGGTCATTGTGCCAGAATAGACACATAGACAAGTTCTGTGCCCAGAAGGCAGTAAACTCTGCTCCCTACCGACCTTGGTTGGTTGGTGTTTCTCACTCACAGAACTTTTACTTCTTTTGTAGTGTTGCACTAGCAGGGCAGAGAGACTTCAGGGGCTGGAGCTAGTTCAGCTGAATCCCACAGGTGTTCCAGAGACCAGGTAGGCGAGGTAACACACAGGGCATGGCTCTCAGAGGCCAGAAGTGGGGAGGGGGTGCAGATTTTGGCATGACAAGCTGTGTTTACAGTTCTGCTGGACTGAGTGGATCACAGGAGGGTGTCCTGGGGCATAGCCAAAGAGCTTGGTTACCAGGAGTGCAGAAAGAAACAAGCACTGTGCCAGGATGTAGGAGTCAAACCTCAGACTCCAGAACAAAGTGGGAGGGTTGAGAGCCAGTGAAGCCAATCCATCAGGATGCCAAGCTGGTAGGCATAGAGGAGGCAAGGAGCGAGGGGTCAGTACAGACAAAGTGCTGGAGCAAGATGCGAGAGGCAGGGACCAGACCTGGATGACATGCTACTAGTGCAGAGGGATTCTCCTTGGTGGATTCTCCTGATAGGCTGAAAATAGGCCCAGAAGCACCAGCCCTCATCCCCTGATCAACTTTGCATTTACCCTTGGCACTCATACTTGCAAAAACACAGAGTTCCCGTTTCCCTGATTATGTATTCAGAAAGACAGCGTCAGTTCTCCTGATCAAGGGCTTCACAATTGGACTACACTTACCTAACATAGCCCCAGTGATTACAAGCCATCAACAGGCCCAGGTCTGAGTTCGCACCTGCTTGGCAGTCCTGCATTGTCGGTGGTGATCCAGCCGATACAGTTCTGTTTTGTTAATACATGAATGATTTTTCTGGATCCTAAGCTTTTCATTGTGTTTTAGAAATTCTGCTTCAGGTATACTAAAGGTAGTGAAATAGTCATATTTCTGTCCTTGTTTCATATTACAGTTGACCCTTTCTATCCTCAGGTTCTGCATCTGTGAATTCAACCAAACTTGGATGGAAAATATTTGGGGAAAAAATTGCATCTGTACTGAACATGTGTGGACTTTTTTTCTTGTCACTATTCCCTAGACAGCACAGTATAACTATATGCACAGCATTTACATTGCATTAGGTATTATAAGTAATCTAGAGGTGATTTACAGTGTACAGAGAATGCGAGTAGCTTATTTGCAAATACTGCACCATTTTATATCAGGGAAGTGAGCATCTGAGGCTTCTAGTACCTGAGGGAAGTCCTGGAACCAACCTCCCACAGATGCTGAGGGAAGACTGTATTTCGTGTTGCTGTTTAAGGTGGCAGAGTTATATGGACTTGGGCTTTAAAATCAAGAGGACCTGGCTTCAATTGCTGTTTTCCCTTAAGTAGCTGTGTAACTTTGGGAAATTTTTAAAACTTTTTGCTTATTTATTTTAAAGATATGGGGTACAATTCAGGGTTAGATATTCAAATGTTCATTATACAGGTACATTTGTTGATGAGGTGTGCCAGTTCATTTTCTTGAATGTGACACAGAGGTAGCAGCGCCTTCCTCTGGCTGCTTGTTGTGCAGGGTCTGTGACAATGCGTGGCAAACACTCACAGCACAGCCAGTGAGCAATAAATGGTAGCTATTATTTCCTTATTTGAGATGCCTGGCTAAAATTATGGATGTCATGGAGAATATGGGTGTTTGAAAATAATTGATGAATTAAGTAAAATTTAGGTTCAAGAGGTAAACCTCTTGCTTTCAATTATCTTTTCCATTCCTAATAGGTGAATAATAATAAAACAGAAGGCCAGACCTGTCAATGTGATTTTCCATTAATGAGACATAGTTAAGAATCCACTGTATTTCATGTGCTAGCTAGAAATAGGCAGCTCTGGTCACAACCTTGTGCTTTTAAGTCATACTATTTAGATAGCTCTTCAGAGAGGTCACTCACTTCCACATTTGTGCACAAATGGGGGAAATCCTGTTAGTTCACACTTTGTCATAAGTTAAAGCCTTGTTAAGGTCTTCAGTGAATGACGGCTAAGTTTCAAATTTTGTTGCTGGCCATGATTGATGTTTTGACATATTTATTCCATATGTCAGCTATTCTAACACTAATAGCGTGCACTTTTACAGCATTACTCTGTGCTATGCTCTCTTTTAGGGTTTTAGAAGTATTAGTTCATTTAATGACTCAACACCCTTTGAGATGGGTACTGTGATAATGCCATTCAGAGAAGGAAGAAACTGAGGTACAGGTTAAGTCACACAGCTAGTAAATGGCAGAGCCAGGATTTGTATCAGGCACTGTGACTGCAGAGTCCACGCCCATAATTTCAACTGCCTGTATGCACGATGGACTCCCAAACACCGACACAAGAGTTAAACATTTCTATTCACCATCTATGAATTTTGTTTAGAAAAGAGAGAGTGCTCATGATGATAGAAGGAGCAGCCTTGGAGTCTGAAATCCTGAGCATGAGGTTAAGCTTTGCCATTCCCATTTGCCTGACCATGAAACGCAAGGTATTGAAGTTCCCTGAACCTTGGTGTCCTCACCTGTAAAATGTGGATGTGATATACCTGTTGTGACACGCCTAGTATTGTTTCTGACACATAGGAGATGCCCAATAAATGTCAATCACTACCATGACTATTACCTACAATCTAACCCCTTAGTATTTGTGAGGATTGTTTCCAGGACCCACCCCCTGTGCTAAGATACCAAAATCTTCAGATGTTCAAGTCTCATATAAAATGGCATAGTATTTGCATATAACCTATGCATGTTCTCCCATGTACTTGAAGTCATCTCTGGATTATTTATAATACCTAATTCAATGTAAATGCTATGTAAATCATTGGTATACTGTATTTTAAAATTTGCATTATTTTTATTGTTTTTTCTAATTTAATTTTTTTTAAAAAAATTTTTGAGTCAGATTCTCACTCTGTTGCTCAGGCTGGAGTGCAGTGACACACTCACAACCAATGCAGCCTCGACCTGTTGGACTCAGGCGATCCTTCTGCCTCAGCCATCCAGGTAACTGGAACTCCAGGCACATGCCACCACACCCGGCTAATTTTTTGATTTATTGTAGAGATGAGGTCTCACCAAGTTGTCCAGGCTGGTCTTGAACCTGCGGGCTCTCGCTTTGGCCTCCCAAAGTGCTGGGATTATAGGCATGAGCCACTGTGCACAGCCTGTATTGTTATTTTTTATTGACTTTGTTTGTTTGTTTTGAATATTTTCAGTCCAGGTTGGTTGACTCTGTGGATGTGGAACCTGTAGTTTATTTTCTCCTAAAAAATAAATGCATGATTTTATTGAACTTTTCAGCTTAAAACAATAGCATGAAATTTGATCTTTGATCTAACAGCTGCAGTGTGTGTTCTAGGTGCAAGGTATTTTCTGCATCAGCCCTGTCCAACATAACTTTTGCAATGGTGGAAATGTTTTATAATCTGGCCTGTCCAATATGGTACCTGCTAGCCACATGTGATTATTGAGCACTTAAAATGTGCTTAGTTTAGCCAAAGTACTGACTTTTAAATTTTATTTAATTTTAACTAATTTAACTTTAATTCTAGATAGCCCCATGCTATCAGTGGCTATTGTGTTGCACAGTGGATATCTAGATGCTTCTTTAATCAAGTCCACATATTGATAGGTAAATAATTCTTTTATGAAAGCTAATGCAGCCATAAAGGACAAACATATGGACTTTGCAGTAACTTGGATGATTTAGTATCTATCAGTGATCTATCACAGAAACAAAGAACAGGGTACCACATGTTCTCACTCGTAAATGGACCCTGAACATTTACCATAATACTATAAGAAGGGGATTGGCAGTAGAGGAATACTGGTGGGGTAGGGGTGGTGGTGGTGGGGGAACAACATCAATACGGGTACCTGATCTCAAACCAGGCAAAGTGGGGACCAAAGGGAAGCCCAAACTTTACCTGTACAATGTCCACTTGTAAACCCAATCCTGAATTGTACCCCACATCTTTAAAATAAAATATATTTTTTTAAAAAGAAAGCTAAGACAGTCTCTTAGCCTTTTTTTTTTTTTTCCTAAGGTGCCTGTGGCGCTCAGCCTCTGTAAAAAGAAAAAAATATCAATTTTCAAGCATAAATTCAGGCCAATGAAGAGAAAATATAGCCATTACCCTCTCTAGATTTTATGATATCTGACAGATCCATTTTAATTTTACTGGAACTCAAATGACATAACTTATCAACTTCTAAAATACTGATCATGAATTAGCTATACATATTTTAGCTACTTCCCATAAACATAATAATATAATAATGTTAATTATGCATATTTTGCCACATGTACTTTAGTTAGATTTAGATGTAAGCAGTGGTGTGCTAGTAAATATTTAACTGATCCTTTGTGAAAAAAAGTATATGTTTATATGGTTTATTGTGTACTTTGATATTATAAAAGATGTATAGCAAAACACACTCTTACACATGATAGTAAAATATATATTACTTCTGTAAATTCCATATAGCCAATTAATTCTCACTGGATGCTTTTATTGATTTTTGCTACACTCTTATCCCTGGACAATCTATGATTGTAATTAATTCACAAGTGTAATTCTGACATGAATCTTGGTTGATATTTTCTTTATGTTAAGTTGAAAATCAAATGATTCAGACATTTGTTAGAATCTCATTCATCAATGAGCAACTTCTTCACTAAATGAGATAATTTTTACATCCTGGAAAAACACTTCAATCTTTTGTGTTATTCACAATGTGATATACAGATATAACACACTTTGAAGTCTAATCTGCCTGATCAACATTTTCTCTATTACTTTCTTGGGGATAACCATCAACAAAATAATAAACCAAAGCCCTAATTTGTAGCGTTTGCCAATTTCTGTGGTGTGAATATGTCTATCACTGCTAATGTGACATCACTGAAAGTGGAGTTGGGAAAATGTAATAGATGTAACTAACCTCAAGAACAGAGTTAGTAGTAAAATGTGATAAAATAACTAGAAATTGATGGACTTTGAATATTTATTACCTTTGTGGTTTTTTTGTTTGTTTGTTTTGAACCAGGGTCTCTGTCACCCAGGCTGGAGTGTAGTGGCACGATCATGGCTCACTGCAGCTTTGACCTCCTGGGCTCAGGCAATCCTTCCACCTCAGCCTCCTAAGTAGCTGGGACTATAGGTGCATGCCACCATGTCCAGCTAATTTTTTGATTTTTTTGCCCAGCTGGTCTCGAACCCCTGGCCTCAAGTGATCTTCCCACCTTGGCCTATGAAAGTGCTGGGATTACATGTGTGAGCCACCACATCTAGCCTACCTTTGTTTTTAATATAACTTAATTTCTAATAACAAGTAGTTCCAGAATAGGTACTGTTTTAATCAACAATTTATGGAGGAATCAGTCTTTGCTAGGACTAGGTGCTATGCATATAAATATGAATTAGGCTGCCAATATTTGAACCTTCCGGGATATGCTCTTGTCCTCTTCAATATCTACTTTTTCTTCCTGGGTTTCATCTGGGCTCAAGGGGCTTTAATATCATCTTCACCCTGATGACTCCCAGATTTATATTTCCACCTCTGTTTTTCTACTGCAAGCTCCAGTCTCATAAACCCAACTTCCTGTTTGGTAACTCCGTTGGGATGTCATATGGTTTTCTTAAACTTAACATGGCCATTTCAGCCTGATACCTCTGAAGGCCCACCTTCTGCAAACCCATCCACTCTTCCTCCAGTCTTCACAATTTTCAGTCAATGACACTACCATGCACCAGCTGACTGAGTTCCAATTTTAGGACTCATCTTTGAATCTTCTTTTTTATTAATTCTCTACATGTAATCCATCAGCAAGTTCTGTTTCTTCTATTCCAAAAGACTTCCCAAATCTGGACAGTTCCTACCATCTTCACATCTATCATCCTAGTCAAAGCTGCTATCTGTCATTGGGACTCCAGAGGGACTCCATTTGGTCTCCCTGCCTCTACTTTTCCCTCATACAGATTTTCCACACAGTATGAAGAAGGAAGTCTTAAAGATATAAGGCAGCTCGTGTCACTCTTTTCCCTGAAATTCTTACATATTTAAACTTCAGTCACTTTCAAAGTACTCTTTGTTTGATGCAATACACCTATTGAGACACCTTTTCTACTGCTCCAAATAACTCATCATTAGTTATTACAATTAGAATGAAGTCCAATCTGTAGTAGACAGAATAATGGGTGTCTAAAGATGTCCATGTCCTAAGCCCTGGAACTAGTGAATATATTACCTTACAAGGCAAAAGGAACTTTGTAAATATAACTAAATTAAAGACCCTGAGATGGAGAGATTATCCAGAATTATTCAGCTGGGCACAATGTAATCTCAAGGGTGCTTACAAATGGACAAAGGAGGTCGAAGAGAGTTAGAGGGAGTTGTAACTATGAATGGTTAGGGAGATGCCTGCTGTGTTTGAAGGTGGAGGAAGAAAGGCACAACCCAAGGTCTGTGAATGCCTCTAGCTGGAAGCTAGAAAAGAGAAGAAAATGTATTCTTCCTAGAGCCTCCAAAAAGGAATGTTTCCCCATCAACACCTTGAATTTAGCTCAATGAGACCCATGTAAATCTTCTAACTTGTAGAATTATAAAAAAATAAAACTGCATTGTTTAAGCACTGCATTTGTCATTTGCTAGTGCAGAAATAGAAAACTAATATACTAGCCTATAAGACCCTACAAAGACATGCTTCCTGTCAGTCTCTATAATCTCATCTTGTCATTCTCTCCTGTTGGTCACTGTGTTCTGTTCATCCAAGCTTTTGTTTTGTTTGGTTAACAAGCGAGATCCTTTCTAGGACTTTTGCACCAGCTATTTCTCTGCCTACAACTTTCTTTCTCAGATCTTCTCATAACTGGCTACCCATCATTTGGATTTCCAAAATATTCTTTTAAAAAACACCACTACCTAGTCACTTTTTACTCTGTTTTATTTTCCGAATAGCTTCTGTGAGAATATGAAATGGTCTTAATTTGTTTATTGTCTTTATACCCTCCTACCAGATACACAGCATTAACATATGCACTTCATGAAGTAAGGACCTAGTATATCACGTTCACCCAGTAAGCACTCAGTGGCTATTGAGTTTTTAAAAATGAATAGAAACACAATGTCTTGTCTCAGAATATGCACAGTGTATGGAAGAGAAGATGAATAAAGCAATGATTACAGAACCAGGTAATGAATGTGACAACAGGATTCATGTGGGGTGTTACAGGTATCTGCAGGAAAAGCACCATGGCCAGCTTTCTTGAGGAGTGACTATTGAGCACAATCTTGAAGTGAAAGTAGGAAAGCAAAAGCCAAGTGAAAAGGAGCAGGTGGTTTTTCAGGAAGAGGATGTTGGAGGGGCCAGAGAGCAAGGGTGTGAAACAGAATATGAGGGGGAAACCTGGAATTTGTTTACAAAAAATTGTGTGTTTATTCTTACATATTTAAACTTCAGTCTCTTTCAAAGTACTTTTTGCTTATGCAATACACCTATGGAGACACCTTTTCTACTGCTCCAAATAGCTTATGCACTCATCAGTTTTGATGCCTTTTAGTGCTTTTGCCATTTTGGGTTTCACCTCTTCCACGGGGACAAAACGTTTCCCTCTGAGGACTTTCTTCATCCAGGGAAACAAACAAAATAGTTGCTGGGGGTACGATCGGGTGAATAGGGAGGGTGGGTCACCGGGGTCATGCCGATTTTGGTAGAAAACTGTGGAACACTCAGTGCAGTGTGGGCAGGTACGCTCAAAATCACCCATCATGAAATGGGTAAATAAGGTGAAAGAATCTCAAAAAAAAAAAAAAATTCACTGAAGCCGAACACAGGCTTTCACAATGATGCCAGCTGGGACACTGATATCGATGGGTTCCTAGAATACTAACTCAGTGGGGGAAGCTTATACTGTAAGGGGCCCACCCTCCAAAAAAATTCATTTTGGGGGATCTGCCCTGCTGCATAGCTTGTGGGAGAAGTGCAGGTGGTTTGGTTACCCAGGAGCCTAAAATGAAAGGCAAGGAGGTACCTCATCACAGGGACTTTGTATGGCCTAACAGGAGATTCTTAATTTGACTAGGTGGTGATGAGGGGCCATTGAAGGGTTTCAAGCAGTGTCAGTTTTGCACTGGAGAAAATGTATTCTGATGACACTATTGAGAGTAGATTGAAGGGGAGTGATACTGGAAGTGGGACACCAGTTGGGAAGATATGGCTGTTGTCAAGATAAAAGACCCGAGGACAGTAACAGTGGAGATGGAGAATGATAAGGAGATTTGGAGAATATTTAGAGGCAGATTCTGTGGGCTTAGTGATCAATTTATTGTAGGGATGAGGGAGGGGCAGTATCAGGAGTGACCCTCAGCATTGGGTAAGTGGGCAGAGAACAGGACCATTGATAAGAACAGGGCTTGTGGGAGGAGGATATGAGACAAGGTTGAAGTGCGGTGGGTGGAGAAGACACCTGAGGCACTTGGCCAATCAAACTGGATGCTTGGGAAAGATCTAGGCTAGAGCTTCAGATTCGAGAATCAATGGCACATATGACGTGAGTGTTCGAGCTAGTTCAAGATGTGGAACTGAGAGGAGAAGTGGTAAGGGCGAAATCCTGGGAACGCCAGTTATTACACATTGAATGTAAGATGTGTGTCCAAGAATGAGACCAAGAAGGAGTAGTCAAAGAAGAAAGAAAATCATCAGGAATGTGCTCTTGTCCACAGAAATGCTGGCCCCCTTTCTACCTGTGATTAGCAGGCATTTCAAATGGTGCCCCTTCCAGGTCCTCTCAAATGGATTTGATTGCTTAGTGCACCTTTGTACCTTAGTGCACCTATATTATGGTGATTGTCACATTGGGTGTGTGTGTGTGTGTGGTTTTTTTTTTTACTCTGGTCTAATTATCTTACTCCTAGATCGTAAACTTCTAGAGGGTGGGGACTATGACTTACTTTTCATTCTTTGTAGTTCTCAGTAGATTATCATGTACATATTACCTTTATGACAAATGAATATGACCACTCCATGTAGTAGGTATTTTGGAAAGTATCACTTATTCATATTTTAAAGAGAACAGTAAACATTTGAATAAGTATAGATGGTACCAAACAACTAAGCAAAGTATTTCTTTTTAATTTTTAATTTTAAATATGTGGAGTACAATTCAGAGTTAGGTATACAAATGTTCATTATGCAGGTATCCTTGTTGATGAGGTGTGCTCCCCCTCCCTTGGCAGTTTCCCTCAACTGCCAATCACCCCCACCCCTTGCAGTTCCCACTAGGCCAATCCCTTTCTTACAGTGTTATGATAATTGTTCAAGGTCCACTTATGAGTGAGAACATATGGTACTCTGTTCTTTGTTTCTGTGATAAATCACTGAGTATGATAGACTCTAAATCCACCCAAATAGCTGTGAAGTCCATATGTTTGTCCTTCTTTATGGCTGCATAATATTTCATCATGTATATGTACCACTTTTTAAAATCCTGTCCTCTTTCAATGAGCAGCATGGTTGGTTCCATAGCAAAGTATTTCTTTAAGATGACAGTAGTGTATCATCTTGATACACTTGGTCATCACAAGTTCCTATACAATCATGCTAGAGAAATATTTATCGAATGCTTATTATGTTCCAGACATTCTGCTGAATACTTTATATACATGATTTCCTTTAATCTTCACAATAACCTATGGGTATTATTATTCTCATTTCACAGATGGAAGATAGGAATTTCAGAGAGGTTGAGTGATTTGTCCAAGGTCACATAGTCAGTAAAAGACTGAGATTTTAAGCTAAGCAGGCTGCCTGCATGTTGGTGTTCTAAGTGCCTCTCTAGGGCCTCTTGGGTGACATTACAGGAAATTCTGAGCTGAGACAGGTAGGGTGCAGAAGGTGCACTTCAGGGGCCTGCAAAAGAATTTTACTAATGTAATTGCCCATAATCAGGTATGCATTTTGAATAGTTAGGAAGAAATACTTGACATATTGGCATGTGAAGCAGATAGTTCTATTTTTGTGATATGCCTCCAAAAACAAACAAACAGAAACCATGCTGATTTAAACAAATACTAAAGTAAGATCAATTCACTCAGCACATGATTTAGAATGCAGAATTTTGCCATGGCTTATTATAGCACAAAATCAGATGGTGACCACTAGGTTCTGAGCAGAAACAAGCACACTGAATGGAGCAAAAGATACAAAAGAGCTTTTGGAGCCCAAACTAGAAGAGCTCTAAGAGATATTGTTACTGCAGCACTAGTAATATCCATCCCTTCTTGTTCTCTCCAGTTTAGCAACAAGATAGGGAATGGTCTTCATTCCCACCTGCCTGTTAACATTGTAACATATAACATAAATTCTACCTCTCTCGAGGCTGTGAGCCCCTCAAGAAAAAAGCTCAGTTTTTCCATTTTTCAGTATAAAATACAAAACAAGAGCAGCAATGAATAGGATACAACCTAAAGCAATGATTGCAGTATATGGCAGATACAAACTGCGGGACAGTAGGGATTTTCCCTTTTTTTGTTTACCACTGATTCTCCAACACATATCCTGAACTCAGTAAATATTTGTTGAAAGAATAGATGGTTTTATAGCATGAAGAAATTGTCTGACAAGTGAAATGAATTATCTACTAAATCTTTCCATATCTAAGGTCTGTGGTTATATTATTCACAATCTAAATTCCTGTTAAACAGGATGAGTTGGTCACTTTCCTTCTCTGACAATGCAATACAAACTTAGTTTATTTTTTAGGTTAATTTTCCAGAATATTCAAGTTAATGACAAATTTGCTGACATGTAATCATTTCTATAGCATCATATAAATGTGATTTCATCTATTAATTTAATAATGGAGTTAATTTAAATGCTTGCCTATCTTACTATATTATTGAAGATAAGAGGATTCTAATGTGAGACACCACCCACTCAAATCCATATTCCATGAATTTTATAGTCTATTTTCTAGTTTATTAGGAAAAACTAGAATTGTCACATCTGTCAAACTCTTGTCACATCTACATTTGTGTAATCGAAATAACTCAGGCTTCACCAACTAGATAGCACCATTGTATTATTTCACTCCATTGCAAGTGGCAGGAGCCAAATTCAAATTAGCTGATGCAGTGAAAGGGATTGTTGGTCTTTGTAACCAACTGAGGGAAGGGCAAGGTAACAGGAACCAGGAATGTGAACATCACATCTCCTCTCCGTCTTGCCATCTCTCAGCTCAGTTTCTCTCTGCAAACGAGCTTTATTCTCTCAAGCCAGTTTCTTCCTCAAAGCTAAAATGAGGTGGGATTGGAGCCCGCAGCTTTAAGGCATATCTTCACCACTTTTTAGCCAGAGAGAAGAAGGGTTGATCCTTCTGGTTTCAGTTTGAGAAAGCACTCTGCATGGCCCCTCTTGGGGGCACTTGATCAACCCTGTGTCCTGGGAGGGCTGGTGAGGGACTCTGATCCACCCAGCCTCAGGAATAGGTCTGTCCTTGTGGTTGAGCTTGGGTGGAATGTGTGTCAGGAGTGGGAAAAGCACAGGACAGGTGAACACAGTGGTGTCCACTACACCCAAACTCTGGCACTCCTGAGGACTCTGTGCTTCCATGTAGTAGACGGCAGGAAGTCCTGTCTTATACTCATACAGAGGCTCTGTCCATTAATGCTTTTGGGAATCCTCAAGGTGTCTACAAGTGCCCAAGACTCGGTCCTGGTTTTCACTCTCTGCTGTGGCTCCAACAGTCTTGGATATGTTCACTTCCTATCATGAGGCAGGAATGGCACCACCACCATAGCCTCAGATTGGGTGCTGGGGAGATGAGCACCATTTCATGAAAACAAATCTGGAATGTTGCCTCACGCCCCACTGACTAATGTTTCTCTTAGGAACTGGGATAGGGAAGGCATAACAAGGCTTCTGTGTTGCATGAACTGAGGGTGCAGTTTACCGGCTTGGTGCTGCAGCTTGAGAATTGGGACTCTGTGGAGCCACCATGACTTGTCCACCTACTGGGCACTCAGAGACTGGAATCTACGTGTATTCCTGTTGCATCCACCGCTGCTCTTTCACCTTTGCTGACATTTGCATTTTGCTGCCCATGGAACTGGAAGTCAGCCTCTCCTGATGTTGGCTAAATTAGAATGGTGGTGCTGTGCCCTAAATACAGGAAGGCGCATGGCACACCACAAGTGAGAAGTAAGGAGAAGAGGTGATGCCGTTGTACTTAGATAACGAAGTGGGACAAGTGTAAGTGACTCAACTTCTCCAAGTCATACATACACACTATTCTTCAGAGACACAACCTACTAAGGTAAATGGCCTGGGTCAGGATGGAGTCTGCATCCCCTTCTGAGTTATATGCAGATGGATGACTGCAGTAGATACCTTCCTTCTTAGGGTGAGTTCTCGGAACACCCTCAGTCTCACTTGCTCTGATTTCTGCTGGGGCCATTTCCACGCTTTTGGCCTTTCTGCCAAAAGTCAATGAGGCTTTCTAGTTTCTCCACATCATGAGAGATGTTTTAACAAAAGGAATGATAAATGTCAAAAATGGGACATGGGAGGTCATGCTTTCTCTTTAATTTACTGACAATAAAGTCAATAAGCTTTAAACTTTTAAGACTCAATTGATTCAACCTAAAAAAGTAGTACTTAAAATATATTTTTATACAAACATACAAATCTAAGTAATATACAAGAGTAAATTTTAATACGCTGTGCAAGTTTATTCTACAGGTTTCAAAACATGACTGAAAACAAGGATTCAGGTACTTGAACAAAGATTTCAGGTTGGTAGGGTTCAACTCTTTTTTCCAGGATGCTCTTCGACACATAAGCAAATTAGTAAAAACAAGTGGCTAGGTGGAAGTAGGAGTCTTACTTAATTCCACTTGCTGGAACTGTCCATACCTGTGCCTTAGCTCAGTCAAGACAGCCTGTAACAAATATAATAAAGTGGGGCAACCTCCTCGGGTCCCCTTCCACTGTGGGAGCTTTTCCGTTCTCTCAATAAATCCTGCTTTCTCTCTCTCTCTCTGTCTCTCTCTCTCTCTCTCTCCATATATATATAATAAAGCAATATGTGATGAAACTAGGATCTTAAAAAAATAAAAGCACAATAATATTTACACATGACAAAAAGGCATGGAGGTGCTATTCGAATACTACTTAATACAACATCATACATTTTTGTGTGAGCTGAAACAACTAGAAAAGATACAGGACTTCATTTTTCTCCCCACTCTTTCTCTGCAAACCCTACAATGGAAGGCTTTTAAGGAGGCAAGTGCTTGCTTTCCAGTGATCTGTCCCTTTCCCTGCTAAGTGAATGTTTGCAGAGCCTGGGTCCTAGGTAGGTGGTTAGCTGTAGTTTGGGGGCCTCTAAGATATATATATATGTTTACACTAAGAGAATCTTCTTTTTAGAAATATTGTATCTAAGACAACTTTTCAGAATTCTAGCATGCATCTTAGTATTTATTTAGTGACATGAATACTTAATTTCATACAGTTAGACATGGCCAGGGAATTTTTAAGACAATTGGTAAGTTTATCCTATAGTTTAGAATTCTGCTATGTGAATTTCAGTCAAGGAAGCGACTTAAGGATCAGATCTAGGAATATCAAGCCATGAGCTAACATGGTACAACTCTTAAGGACCTCCATGCACAGGCCCTGGCTGTCTTCTCATTCACCCGCTCCTTCCCCTCCCCCTGCTGAGTGTCAGGTTAACTCCAAGGCTCTGTGTATCTCAGCCTCACTTGGAAGCTATTTTGGAGTGACAGCTTCCTCCCCAGATTCTAATTAGGCGGATTGGCCTAGGGTTATGCTACTGTGGGGCTGCATAGTTTGTATTTTCGTTCTGGGCACCAATGGGGAGAAGACCCTAAATCAATTTGAGTAAAATCTAGACAGTGAATAATCATGTTGAATGCTTTAGAACTGATTTTTTGAGATAAAGATGAACACTGAAGGCTTGTGTGATGATAAAGAACGCCCAAAACCATGTGCTGCTTTATAGAGTGGATATAAGTGAAAAAATTCAGGGGCTGGAGCAGGCTATAATTCTTCCACTTAAGGTTTTATAATTTTGGCATCTTGCATTCTATAATATTTTAGCTCAGTTTCATCTTGTTTCAAGCTTGGTTTTCTAAAACACGTCTACATCAGGTGAAAACATGAACTTGAAAGACTGTAACATGGTGCATTTTTCTTTTTAAAAGAACTTACTTTACCATTATGAGATTCTCTCAGTTGTGCTTCTGTGTGACATTTCCATTCAGAGATGTCCTGAAAATAAATGAAGACTTTACAGGAATCACGGTGGACAAAATGTTACGTCTGCCCAATCATGACTGGCTCATCTAGTGCAATTACCATTCTCATCTGTATTATCACACATTCAGAACTGCTAGGTGCCCTGCACAAAGCTGTGACATTTTTTTTTAAATTGGAAATTCTCTTTGTTCTCCATCACACATTATTCCTGTTTAAGGTTTTCAATTTGAAAAACTTCAGGCCATCTTGGATTTTAAAGTAATGGTAGATTTTTCTTGTGGAACATTTATCTTGTGTGGAGAAGCACTTACTATAAATTGATGAATACAGGGCTTACTCCCTTTATCTGATGTGTAAATACTATTTTTAAATTGGCAATGGATATGATGCAGTTTATATACTCCACCTCAAAAGTACTGCATCTATTTGCTTGTGTTGCTGCTTTTGTAAACATTCACTAAAAGTTTGCTTATTCATAATTCTTGTGATTAGAAATCTTAATGCCTTATATTTTTATGCATCTACCAGGCAACCACCATGGTAATTCACGGGCACTGTGAGAGCAAGAATCATTTAAAAAATTATCAAAGAAAGATCAAATCCTGTCCCTAATGATTTCAATGCTTAGCCTGCTTTATTTTTGTGTAAAAAAAAATAGGCTTCAGAGCAGCCACACATCAGACTTAAAGTCCCCCTTCCCTTTTTTCTAACTCTGAATTTGAACATGTTACCTCACCTCTCTGAATCTCATTTTCCTCAGCTTTCTCTTGTTGATAACTATATCTAGCTCATACGTTTCTCACAAGAATTAACAAGTCAATAGATGTATACGTTTGGCGCATAATTTGTGCTCAATACATGTTGCTTGTTATCACCAATAACAACAGGAGGGAGAGACGGGATACAGGGGACACACAACCACCCATTGGGTACCATGTCCACTACCAGGGGAGAGAGGGCTTGCTAAAAGCCCAAACTACACCTGCATGTGATTTACTTAAGTAGCAAGTCCTCATATGTACCCCATAACTCTAAAATTAAAATTAAAAAACAACAGCAATGACAATAATAATACTACTTTGGACGTATTATTCTGTGTGGCGCATATGTTGCAATTTTTATCAGGTGAATAATGGGACACCCCAGTACTCAATGACTACACCTTTTGTTATATAGTTACTGTATGTAAATTAGCACATACACATCCATGCATACTGTGTCTAAAGTTTTTAAGGAGAGTTTCTGAAATTTAAATCCTTCTGTGCTCGTATACATATGTTCTCAAGGTCAGTACTTTCTCACATCTTCTGAAATGTAGGAAGAAACATGGGCATATAACTGTGCTATATGGTGTGCTGTGTCAAACTCGAAGACAATTCTGGCCGACTGAACACCATCCTAACCTAGGGCACCCATGGTTTATAGCTCCTTCTTGATTGTGTCAGAGAGGGCTCAAGGCCAAGCACA
Organism: Cephalopachus bancanus; assembly: GCA_027257055.1. Lineage (NCBI taxonomy): Eukaryota > Metazoa > Chordata > Mammalia > Primates > Tarsiidae > Cephalopachus > Cephalopachus bancanus. The sequence goes on along the minus strand of JAPVLO010000009.1, from coordinate 4,852,924 downwards.
CATTAGCCATAAGAAAGGAAGCACTTTGGAGAAAGCAGAAATGGATTTGACTCTGGGGCAGCTTTGCTTTGCCGCCCCAGCTCACACATAATACATGTCACCAAGCCCAGTGCCACATCACACAGCTGAGTATTTTGACACTGAGCAGCATATTCCAGTGAAAGCTTTGGCTAATGTCTGTGCGACACCTTCCCAAATATGGCGCCGTCACATTTTAGTCTCTTACCCAGTTAGAATTTTACATACGAATGCTATAAAACTGATTAAATTTTCTTCATTTAAGCAAATGATTTAGTTTTCCCAGGAGTGACTACATTGTTTCTTTGTCCTTATACATAAATTTAACTATGCTTCAAAAAGAACTTGTTTATAACTATGCTTTTAAAAAGGAAGTCAAATGAAAGGCCATATTTAAAAAAAATTTCGTGTAAATTTTTTTATGTTTTTAAGTTGAGGAGTCATCTACGTCTTTACAATCCATTTGCTTCCTAAAAAAAAGTGTGAAGGGAGACCCCTGAGACCCCAAAGATGTAATAAACTAGCATAAAGTCAAATGCTGTGAGTGCCCATGGATTCTGGAGGAAGACATAAGGCTTTTGAGTTTTTTAAGGTTTCCTTAAAACCTGGAAAGGGACAGTCCTCACAGGGATTTGTGATATATTCTGCGTGAAGATAATTTTGCCTCTGGGAAGTCAGAGCCAGGTCAAAATCACTCCTGGGATTTTGAAGTCTGAAGTCACTTGTTTGGCTCTGCTTACTGGAGAACCTAGTAATGCTGCTCAGTGGCCAGTGTGAACAGTGGTTGAGAAATGACTTGCTGTAATAACCATTTCCAGAACTTTTTAAGATACAGAAATTCTTCTGCATTGCTTTTCAGGCACTGGAATGTCACATCTTGGTGGGGTTTTCATGAGGCACTTAGGAAAAATGAGGAGGTAAATATAGTTTAAAAATCTCCATGAATGTTTTTTTCTCTCAGAGAACTCCTAGGCACTCTGTTAGTCTTTTGAGAAGGTGTTTTTTTTTTTTAAACTATCATGCTATAATGCCAATATGAGACCAGCTTTTGTTAAAATACCCAAGCAAACCACCACACTTTTACTAAATCCTTTAGAGAGGCTGGAGAGTGCAAGGAGAGAAAGTGAAGGGAGGTATAGTTCATCTCCAGGATGTTTAGATTAGAACTGTCATTATATCCCTATTTAGATCTCTCCTTAAACCAAGCATGGTGAATCATTCCTGTAACCTAGCACTTTGGCAGGCCGAAGTAAGAATATCACTTGAACCCAGGAGTTCAAGATCAGCCTGGGCAACACAGTGAGACCCCTGTCTCTACAAAAAAAAAAAAATAAATAAAGTAGTCAGATGTGGTGACACATGCCTGTAAATCCCAGCTCAAGAGTCTGAGGCAGGAGGATTGCCTGAGCCCAAGAGGTTGAGGCTGTGGTAAACTGTGATTGTGCTACTACTTCCTGGGCGACAGAGTGAGACCCTGACTCAAATAAATAAGCAAGTAAATAAATAAATATCTCTTCTCAACTGTGAAAAAAAAAATAGTCACATACATTGTGTTTATTTTTTTCTTGCTGCTGCCCAGTACGGCTGCCTCTTAAAATCCTCAATTGGGTTTCTAAGCTTCTTTTCTGAGGTGCAATTTCATTCGCTATTGCAGTGAAAACAAAAATTATTCATTCAACACTAACTACTTAGTGTGTGTCAGGCATAGTTCAAAGTTCTTAGGAAATTAGTGAACAAACAGACAAAGCTTCCTGTCCCCATGGGGCCTGCATTTTAGCTTGCACAGAGGATCTAACTTACCTATGACTGACAGACCCAGCCCTCAGCACAAAGGGTCTAGTGCGGTCCAAAGGGGTCTAGTGCAAATTTATTGTAATAGGGAGGCAGAATTTACTAACACACTACACTCGATGTGCAGAAAACAGTTGCATTATTACATTTTGTCTATACCTGATCTAATCTTCCTCATGTGCCCCTGCATGGTAGAAAATGAAAACAAAACAAAGCAACTGGAATTTTTCCTTATTCAATGTAGTAATTTAACTATTACTTTTGGGTCATGCTTAGTCTCTAGATTGAAAGAGAAGAAGGGGGAAGAGGTGCTGCATCATATAATACTTTTGAATATTGGAAGATAATTTTTCTCAGTATTTTATGCTATTCATAGTTCAGTGGCTACAAACACGACACACTTTTTTAAAAAACATTGAATTATAATTTCTTATTACAATTTTTTTTTAAGGAAACAACATCTTGCTCTGTTACCCAGACTGGAGTGTAGTGTGACATAAGCATAGCTCACTACAGCCTCACACTCCTGGACTCAAGTGATTCCTCCTGCCTCAGCCTCCCAAAGTGTTGAGATTATGGGTATATGCTACCACACCCACACCTAGCTAATTTTTAAATTATTGTTATTATTGTTGTAGACATAGGATCTTGCTATGTTGCTCAGGCTGGTCTTGAATTCCTGACCTCCAGCGATTCTCCCACTTGGCCTCCTAAAGTGCTGGATGGCAGTACATAGATAACACACTTTTAAGTCCAGCTTGCATTTTTGACATTTCTGCCATCATTTTCTTCACTCTAGAAAATCAAGAAAACATTAAGTCAAGCCCTGATCTGTAGCATCTACCTATTTCCATGGTGCAAATATTCCCACCATGGCTAATTTCAAGCTACCTCAGGTGAGGTCACTGAACATAGAAAAGATATGCTGCTGCTCACTATTACAGAATGTTTCCACCAAACAGATAATGTGGCCATTAATAACCTCAAGATCATAGGTAACAGAAAAAATGTAGAAGGAGAATGATTAGGAAGTGATAAGTTTTGAGTATTACCTTTGCTTTTCATATACTTAATTGTAAATTTATGTAATTTAACTTTTAATAATAGCTGTGTTTAAAACCCAGCTTGCAAGATTCCTAAAAATTTAATGATTGGCTCTCACAAGTCACATGTCAGGGCAAAACCCTAGTCATCACAAATGATCTCTCTGCTCCTTCAGTCCAACAGCAGATCGTGCCGACTCTACCTCCAAAACATCTCTTGAATTGATCACTTCCCTTCTGTGTTCACGGTTTGCACCACCCTCCCCACTCACCTGCCCCTGCAAGTGTCCCAACCATTCTCCTGTCTTCACTCCTAATGTGTCCCTTAGTTCATTTTCCACACAGTAGCCAGCGTCATATTTTAAAAATATGTATCATGTCATATCACGTCCCATCATAAACCTTCAACACCTTCTTGTTGTCCTTAGAAGAAAGCCTAAGCTCTTCCCATGCCAAAGAAGACTCTGCACCATGTGTCTGCAACTTCATCTTGCCTGTTGGTCCTGCTCAGCCTTCCATTCCAGTCACACTGGCCTTCTTTCTTCTCCTAAAACAGACATGTTGTATAGCTGCCTCAGGGCCTGAGCACTTGTTCCCTCTGCCAGGAGTCAGCTTCCTCCACAACATTTCAGGCCTTGTTCCTTCTCCTCATTCAGGATCTAGCTGAAATATCTCCTAAGAGAAATCTTCCTTACTGTTTTATCTACAGTGGTCCCCACATCCCATACCTCCATTTTCTGTCACATTCCCTTGTTCCCACACACTTAGGCAAATTAGTTAGCCTCTTTATGCCTCAGTTTTCTCATTTGTTACACGGAAATAACTGTAGAATCCATCTCTTAGGGTTGTGAGGATCAAAGGAGTTAATATATGTAAGGCACTTTGAACCCTGCCTGGACCATCATAAACTCTATATAAGTTTACCTGGTAATATTATCATTATTATTGGAGTATTCAAAGTACTTATCATTGTCTAAATTTAGGTGCTTTATCTAGAAATATCTAGGTATTTTATCTGTGTGTGTGTGTGTGTGTGTGTGTGTGTGTGTGTGTGTGTGTGAGACGTTGAATATCATGAGAGGACTCAGGCCCTTACCTTGAATGACTCAGACACTGCTGTGTTCCTAGAATAGTGCCTGCCAGACCCTAATACTTAAATACTTTTTGAATGAAGGTGTACATGAATGAATAAACACAAGAACTGGCGGTGACACCATTCTGAGTCTTGGTTTATTTTTAGGAAATATTATTAAAGAGGCTTGCCATCAGCATAATTGTAAAGGCACAGCCTTATACGTAGATGGTGGAACTTCTGACTCATGCCACACATCTGCGAGGGCTTCCATGGATTCTGGTTGCCGGGCCTTCTTGAGTGCCAAGTAGTGGGTGCTCCAGTGGTCTCAATAGTCAGGGATAGTATGGCTGCTTCTTGGCTCCATAGTGAAGTCTAAGTTGTGAGAGCTAGTTAGTAGCTTGTGTCTCTCCTGATGAGTGAGCCCAGATGCAGATGAACATGAACTTGGATTCCTGAAGCAGTTTGATGTAAGTCCAATGCCTCGGAATGCCTTTTTTCTCCTCAGTGAAGGGGCTCAGTTCTTTTGTGGAAGAACTTGGAGTAGCCTAGGGAAGTCTTCTAGCCTTTGCTTTTCTAATATTTCCATTGAGAGCAGATATGTGCAAAAACCTATGGCAAAGACCGTACTTATCTTAAGCTCACCTAATGGCAAAGACCTTATCTTGAGTTCACCTATCTTAAACTTAAGTAGTTACTCAAGAAGGTGATATGAAAAGTTCTATTTCCTTATTTTTTTAAATTTAGATCCCTGATATGCCAAAAAATGGTAATGATCATGAAAATTTTCTGTAATTCAAACCTGGAACGTCATGCTTCTTCACTCTGCAGTAAGCTTTCTGAAGGCAGGCAGTGTGTGTGCTTCACTATTGCATATTGAGCCCCTAGCACAGGGCCTATCACTGAATGATGACCTACAGTTGAAAGATGAATTTTCCTGTTCAGAATCATATCAAATTAAAGCATGGCATCTGAAGTCTTAGAGAGCAGACCTTGGTGGAACTCTGTGGAGTTCCAGGGGGATCATTCCTGCCTCCTTTGTCAATTCCACTTAAGTAGTTTTTGCTGAGCAGAGAGAAGGCAGGCTTTGGAATCAGACAGACATGGCGTAAGGTCCTAGGTCCTAGCACTAGTTAAATGATATTGAGGAAGTTACTTAACCTTCTCTGAATTTTCTTTTTCTTTCCTTTTTTTTTTTTTTTGGTGTCTCACTCCATCATCCAGGCTAGAGTGCAGTGGCATGTTTGTGGCCACCCCAGAGTCGACCTGCTGGGCTCCGGTGATCCTTTCCCCTCAGCCTTCCAAGTAGCCAGAACTAGAGGTGCGTGCTACAATGCCCAGCTAATTTTTGATTTATTGTAGAGACGAGGTCTCACCAAGTTGCCCAGGCGGGTCTCAAACCCACGGGCTCAGGCAAACCACCTGCCTCAGCCTCCCAAAGTGCTGAGCCACCAAGCCCGTCCTTCTCTGAATTTTCTAATTGGCCAAATGGGAATGAAAATGGTAGCTATGAGGGTTAACTGAGATAGAGTATGTAAATATTTTAGCCAGGAACCCAGTATCTGCTATGGGATTAATTATTGGGAGCTGTTGGTATGAATCTTGTGGTTTTCTGTTTGCCAAAGATCAGCAAACAGATCAAGAGGCAGGGATATGTCTAGAGCAAAGCAGAACTGGGTCTAATGACATAGGGCCACAGCAGATCTTGGGCCAGAATTGTGTTAGAAAGAAGTGGGGTTTGGGCCCAGAGTTTGGGGCATGGTGATGGTGGTATGGAGTGAAGACGGGGGCAATGGCAATGTAATCTCAGAGAAAACAACCTACAGAACCCAGAAACAGATACATTTTTTTTTTAAAATGGGAAAGTGATATTTTGGGAGTGATATCTATATCTTTACCGAACTGCTGGAGAATCTTTATTCTTTACTGAATATGTACTTTTTAGAGAAAAGAAGTCAAAACCATGTTCTGTGAACATCAGATTAGTAGAACTGGGAAATGGGCTGATTTTAAACCTTTAACTAGTATATTCATGGCACACAGTAAGGCCACTGGGTAACGTCTGTTTCTTCTTGTATTGGGTAGATTGAATTTTAGTGACTCATGAGTTAAAGTTACTGGTCCAGACTGATCAGGGAAAGGTGAATTAGAAGATGAGGGGATGGAAATTAAAAACTAAACCATTACCAACATAGAAAAGAGGGCCACAGATGACAGGCATGGAAGCAAGCACGTATCTGAAAATATAAGGAAATGGTATTGTGTTGTGGACCAAGGAAAAAAACGAGAGACCGTTAAACCTTCAACAATTTAAAAATGACCTTCGTCTTATCCTTAAATGACTAGATCACACACCCTTAACACGTCAAAAGGAATAAACATATTAGCCTATAAGAAAGAGTCTTCTGGCACATCCGTAATAGACTGATGACCCTTGGATGGTTTTGTAATGTGTGTAGGCAAGAGAGTAATTTGGCAGAAAGAGGAAGAATTAATCTGAAAGAGGAAATTTGAAGTTAGAAGAACATGAAGGCAAATCATTCATGATGAATGTGAAAGAAAGAGCAAGGCTTAATAATGAATCGGGGACAAGAAATAAAGCTAACATGAACGACCACTTGCTGCATATGAAGCCCACTGTGCTAAGCTTTTCACGTGAACCATTACACTGATTATCACAACAACCTGTTGGGCGAACCCTATTATCGGTCCTAGTTAATGGGGCAAGTGAGTCCCCTGTTTGTGGTGACAGAGCTGGGAGGGAGAGCATCTACGATCTGAACCTACTCTCTCAGACAAAGGCTTCTGTGCTTAACCATTCACCTGAAGTGTCTAAGGTGTTGAGAGAAGATGAAAAAGGCAAGGAGAGGATTGGGAAGGAAAAGTCCAAAGAACTTCAATGTTGACGAATCTTAGAATGATAGCCAGGCATGGTGGCTCACATCTATAATCCCAGCACTTTGGGAGGAGGAGGTGAGAGGATTGGGTGAGCCCAGGGGTTCAAGACCACCAGCCTCAGCAACTTGGCGAGACCTTGTCTCCACAATAAATCAATAAATTAGCCAAGCATGGTGGTGCGTGCCTGTAGTCCCAGCTACTCGGGAGGCTGAGGCAGAAGGATAGCCTGAGCCCAGCAGGTTGAGGCTGTGGTAGCTGTGATTGTGCCACTGCCCTCCAGTTTGAGTGACAGAGTGAGAAGAGTGAGAATTCAACTTTAAAAAAAATCTCAGATTGAAAAGCAGACATAGCAAAGAGTACAAGGAAGAAGACATCTCTAAAAGAATAAGGGAATTAGTATTTAGTCGGTCACCTTGTATGATTCAGATGCACCCATATCATCTCTTTTAGTCACACAAGAACCCTGTGAAGTGGATAGGATTTCCGTTTGCACAGATGAGGCGATACAAGTTCAGAGAAACCACCGTTAATCACATAGCTCATAAATACCAGAGCCAGGATTAGAACCGCTGTCTGCAGCATTAGAAAGCCCACAGCATTTCCATTCGAACAGCTGCATTGGGAAAGGAAGTGCTAGGCCCGGGTGTGAGCGAGCAGAAATGGCATCTCCTTCGAATGGTGCGGTAAAAATGCAAATAAAGCATGACTAGAAAGATGAAAAAGGGAAATGAGAAAGGGAGGACCTCGGAGTGATAATTAGGCTCACACCACCTGTTTTTCTTTTGGCCAAAACAGTCCCTCCCCACGGCTCTGAGTAAAAAACAAAGCATCTGAGTCGCTCAGAAAGGCCAACAGAGACTCTTGCACTGGTCATTACATGTAATGTTCAGTGATGAGGAAACGTGATTTGGAAAACCCCAAACTGTGACGAGAAAGATTCCTGACAATTGACACCCTAGCAACTGCAAGAGATGTTTCAGAGAAAATAATAATTTTTAAAAAGAACAAATATGGAGAGGTGCTCAGGAAGACATACTCTATTAAAGGTGGTTGGCAGGAAGTATGGTTGCTGTACAGGATACAGAGAGACATGGCTGGGGATGAAAAACAGCCCTGAGAAGTTGGTGGGGTAAGTTTTATCATTTCCACTTTGCATAAAAGGAAACTCAAACCCGTAGAGTTGGAGGACTTGCCTGGGGTCCCTGAGTTTTTGAATCGAACTGTCTGACTCTAAATCTTGTGCACTTAGTACTGCACCATTTTCAATTAAGGAAATATATTAATGGTAAATTTGGAGTATCAGATAATGGGGGAAATATATTTGAGCAGGGATCTTGACCTTGCAAGACATTTTTTCCATTTTTAATACAAACAACTCTCTTTCCAGACGGATGACATTCTGTTCAGTCTTGCTAGTCCTGTTTTCGTTGTGGTAGGATTTTCCAGGTGCAGATTCTTATTCACCCTTCACCTTGTATTGGCTAATAATTAACAATGGTGGCTGCTGACTTCGCAAAGTGACTACAGATTTTACTGCAAGTTCTTTGGTTTGCAACTCTCCGGGATACAATGATGAGGTGAAAGACAATTCTTTGATGGCCAATGCAATATCATTCATAAAGTCAACTGACTGCTGGGAAACACATTCTCACATTTTCCACATTCTCAGACCTAGAGTCTTTGTTCTACATGGGAGCATTTCCAAGTAATTAGAGTGAATTGCCTTTGGCCCACTCACAAGAGGGTCAACTCATCTTCAGGTCCACAAAATTTCACACTGATATACTCTACTCACAAGGACCAATGTCACGCAGACACTCAAGCTGTTCGGATGACTCATTTTGCTTCTTCTTTTAAGGAAATCTGAGAGAACACCCACATACACACAGATTTCTGTACTAGGATGAATAGAAGACACTAGAAATTATGGTCAAGGTGACTTTGAAATCATTATTTAATATCTCTAGACACTTCATGGCCATATTCTATACCGCTACTTCATTCTGCTGGGACAAAATTAATATTTCCCAATTATTGATAAGATTTAAGTGTTTTGTAGCAGCATGGAAACTCCAAACCATGGAGCAAAAATCAATGCCCTGACCACTAGCTAGGCTCCTTATGCAAAAATCAGCTTCTTCTTGAGTCCAGATGGGTAATTTGCTCATTTCTTCTTTTAACATCCTATTTAGGATTCAAAGTATTTTCCTAAGAAAAACCCCACTAATCTCATTATCTATCTTCTGATGTGTGGCAAAGTTTTCTTAAAGGAGTAGTTACTTTGTCTTTTTTCTTTGCTCAAAATCCCAAATCCAAGGCAACTAGAAATGGAGAATAGGTTTTGTTTTAGAAGGCAGAAAACATGCTTATTTTAGTATTACAGAAACACAAATGTGATATTAATTAGTGTAGCTCGATATGTTCTATGTTCTTAAATGCTAACCTCAGGCATCATTCGACTCTCGCCCATTTCAATTTCTCTCCCTCTCTCCCTCCCTTCCTCCTTCTCACTCCCTCCCTTCCTTCTCTCTCTCTTCTTTCCATCCTTCCCTCCTTCCTTCATGTCTTCCTTCTTTCCTGTCCCTCCTTTCTTTTTAAATGCTTCCTTATTTGTAAATCCTTACTTACTTCCCACTACGGGCATTTCCTCCCTATGAGATATGCCTGTATAGGAACCCACCTTGACCAAGTTCTGTAAACTCATTCATGTAACCTTCCCAGGCACATCTGACATCTCCACAGACAAAGTCTGGTCAAGGCTGAGAAGGTTCAACTGCTTGGTTATGGCACCTTCAGGCTCTGAGTGGAAGGGGCTTCCTACCCCTTGCGTCACAGAATCTGCAGGAAGTCCCTCTGATTATGCCGATGGACTCTGAACAGTTTGTACCAGTTCTTTTTATGACCAGAAGAGGCAGATGGGTCCTGGCTGAGGCAACCTGGGTGGAGGGTTGCTGCTCACAGAGAGCTGGGGCACCCCATTGGCAGGGTTGCTCTGTAGTAGACCTTAGGATTCCTTTGAGTTTTTATGTCTAGGGTTCTCTGGCTTGCCCACTGCAACATTAGCTCCTTTAAAGCCAGGCATTGTGAGTCTCAGTTGGATGCCATTGCAGGGTTGGCCTTTTACCATGGGCGTGACATTGACCACCAGCCCTTGCCAGTATAGTTCATTGTATGGTCCAACCGAGAAGTACAGGATGATATCTGAGGTCAGGATACTTTCCGTTTCAACTGACAGGAGCAAGGACATCTGTCAGGAACTAGGTTAGGCCACATTCTCCCTTGTGCTATTGTCTTTAATGAAAGTTTCCCATGGGAATGGCAGCCATGTGACTGGCTCTAGGGTCAGGAAAGATACCTCTGCCTCATGGCTGGAGCCTGGCTCCACTCAACTCTGGTCATACTGGATGGGCAAGGGAGCTGGAGCTGTCTGGAATACAGAGCTGGCCACGGCCTGTAACAGATTGGTCTGTTAACAAGTGGTCTGATCCTTCTGGGACATGTCGGGTAGGAGAAGAGTCTTCTAAGGCAGCAGAGAGGCCTTCAGGTTGTTTTCCTAGTGAATTAATTTAGTCATGCAGGCAGGAGTTTTGCTAATGTCCTAGAAACAATGGGTAGTAAAAATGAGTAAATTGGAATTAGCAAGAAAGAAGCCCAGGTAACATTGCCAGGCTGAAGACTGGCCACCAGAGAAACACAGTGTTCTGCGGTCTGGAAAGAGGTTGTGTGCACTCAGGTCAGGATTCACGAATACTCAGCTGAGCCATCATAAGTGCTGTCTTTCTGGAAGATTACAGAAACTGTTCTAGAGTGGCTCATGTTTCAAGAAGTAGAATCCATTCTGTACCCATTTATGAGGATGGTTATGTTTATAAACAGAAAGTGTCAACATATGGATATAGAAATAGACACTATCCTTGGGTATTCCTCTCTAAAGGATGGAATCCCAAAAGGAGGCAGAACCTACAAAGAGGCAGATGTTGGCTGAAAGAAAACAAAAAACAGAAAACAAAAACAGCAGCAACTAATGCTCCCTGAGGTGTATCCTAGTACCTAGCCCAGTACCTGGGACACAGTACCCGCTCACTGAATGGGTAAGTGGATGGATCCCCTATTGGAGAAGGAATCCTCTCTTGGAAGGGATTGGGCCATGAAGTGGATGGCCTGTGACATCTTTCTCCTGATGAGCATTTGTAGATAATTCTGCAGATTTGTGTGAACATCTTCCCTGAAGCACTATCAACCACTGAGAGCAAGACCAGGAAATCTCAGCACAGAGGTCTTGGGGTGTAAAAGGACTGGGAAGTTGGACTGATCTGCCCCAGAATGGATCTGCCCCAGAATGGAGCACTGCAGCATTTGGTCCAGGCTGCAGAGGATGGGTAGGATTCCATTTGAAAGAGAGAACCCAATATAATGGGGTGTCTCAAGCAGTCTATGGTACTCAATGTTGGATCAAGAGAAAGAAAACAGAAAAATGCTCATGTTACAAATGGACACTTATTTTGCATTCCACATTTCCTCTGTTCCCCCCACCCCGTCCCCCGTGGCCTTTTACTTTTATATGAGCTTCCAACTTACTTTTAAAGTCAATTTACATTTTTTTGTGGACCCAAATAATCTCTGCAATCTGAATACACAAAAAACATCGGTGTGCTATAATCCCAGCACTTTGGGAGGCTGAGGCGAGTGGATTTCCTGAGCCCGCGGGTTCTAGACCAGCCCGGGCAACTTGACAAGACCTCGTCTCTACAATACTTTAAAAAAAAATGCAGCCATAAAGGACAAGCATATGGACTTCGCAGCAACGTGGATGGATTTAGAGTTGATCATACTCAGTGATCTATCACAGAAACAACAGAGAATCATTTGTTCTCACTCACAAGCAGACCTTGAACAATTACCGTAGTACTATAAGAAAGGGATTGGCAGTAGTGGGAAAATGTCAGGGGAGGGGGGTAGGATTGGCAGTTGAGGGAAACTGCTAGGGGAGGGAGGGACATACCTCATTAACAAGGGTACCTGTATAAGCAATGTTTGTATACCTAACCCTGAATTGTACCCCACATTTTTATTTAAAAAAAAAAATTAGCCGGGCATGGTAGCACGTGCCTATAGTTCCAGCTACTTGGAAGTCTGAGGCAGAAGGATCGCTGAAACCCAGCAGATGGACGCTGGGGTGGCTGTGAGCATGTCACATCACTCTAGCCTGGGTGACAGAGTGAGACTCCAACTCAAAAAAAAAAAAAAAGATCAGTGTGTTAGTTTGCAAGAGAAATTATGCTGCTATTTTACAGTAACTGCCAGGGCAAACTCATCTTTACATCAAATGCTGTCAGTAATCTTGAGAAATTATGCAAACAGCAACAGTCACTATAAACAATATCAACATACAGTGGTTTGTTTTGTTTCCTTGATGAAAGAGGGAATGTGAGAATTTTTCCTTTGTAGATACAACTTGTCTATGGTAGTTCTTGAGCCATTTTTTTCCTGTTCACAACCTGCTATCACCCTCATCCCCCTTATTTGTTACCGTCTGGTGCTACCACCCTGGTTGGAGTCACTGTCATGTCTCATCTGATTGTAAGAACTTCAGGAAGGCCTCTGCCCCTCTTCAGCCTATTGCTAACATAGCAGTATGAATGAGCATTTTAAAATTAGTCATATTCTGTCATTTCTCAGCTTAAAATCTTGCATGACTTCCATGTCACTGACAGTGAAATTGACTACGTAGGTCTACATAGCCCTTAATGACCATTTTCCACTTCTCTTATCTCCAAACTTCTCCTTTATATTTCTCTCCCCTCACTCCATTCCAGCCTTGTGACCTCCTTGCTGTCTCTTGAACCCACCAGTTGCTCTGTGCCTGAGGGACTTGGCTGTAGCTCTCTACTGGTACAGTCTTCTCAGTGGTGTCCTCTGGGCTCACTCCATCTCTCCTTCAAGTCTTTGCTCAAATCTTTGTCCTCAGTGAGGCCTTCCCTGCCTGCTCCAATTCTGTAACTTAGCGCCAACTTCTAAATTTCCATTTCCCCTTTAATTGGCTCTACTTTCTTCTTTCATTCTCGTCACTTATTTCTTAACATACTTCATTATTTACTTATTTCTTATATGTATTATTTATTGTTACTCTCCCTCTAATTAAATGAAAACTACACAGGGTCAAGGGTCTCTGATTTGTTCAAGTACCTAGAACAGCATCTGGCACTTAGTAGGCCCCCAGTCCATATTGTTGAATGAATGAGTGAACAAATGACTGTGGCTGGGCTCAGTGGCTCAGCCTGTAATCCCAGCCCTTTAGGAGGCCGAGATGAGTGGATTGCCTGAGCCCACCGGTTTGAGACCCACCCAGGCAACTTGGCAAGACCTCGTCTCTACAATAAATCAAACATTAGCTGGGCGTGCTAGCATGCACCTATAGTTCTGTCTACTTGGAAGGCTGAGGCAGAAGGATTGCCGGAGCCCAGCAGGTAGAGGCTGCGGTGGCCAGGAGTGTGCCACTGCGCCCTAGTCTGGGCGACAGAGTAAGACCCCAACTCGAAAAAACAAAAAACAAAAAACGAATGTGTTCAGTGCATATTCAGCTATCCAAATCCTTATCAATCATCTGTATAACTTACCATTGGTCAGTCCATTTGATCATCTCCTCATTTGTTCTTTGGGTAACTGTTGCTATCTCATTTGATCATCTTGCATGCAAATAATATTAAAAGCTTTTTTGCTTTAACTTGAGAAAAATCATTACCTTATTTACATATGCCGTTACACTTTTTTTTTTCTTTTATAATTCATCCAGTTCAATAAGGCTTCAAGAGACCCCTTGTTCCAGGTCTTGTTTTTTGGTCAGAGAAGGTCCAAACTTTCCAGAGTGTTTGCTATTCTTGTCCTTAATAGACTGTTGTAGCATGAGTTCCTTCTGCTGTTAAACTTGTGGCTCACTTACTTTGACTTAAGCCCTGAGTTTTCTTATTTATTATCTCTAGACATAGGTAACTAGTAATGAGAGATCTCTTCCCCCAAAACCCTTCATGTAGCTGGAAAAAAGTAAAGTTAACCTCAGCATTCTGGTCTATAGAAGAAACAGCTCCAATATCATTAACTTTATGCCGGGTATATACTTTTCATGTCAACCATGTTACTTTAGCAAATAAATCCAAATGTGGCATACAAGTGTGGACCACAACAATTTAGTGAATGTAACCATTCACTAAAGCTCAAATTTAAAATGGTGCACAGGGAGTGCCTGTATGAGGAAGCATAGTATAGCTTGGTTTAAAGCATTCAGCTTGGTTGAAACAGTAAAATGTTCAAGACGGAAGGAGAAATCCCATTAAGATACAACTTCAAAATGATCTGAAAGCTTGGGAAGATAAATTAATATGCTGCCTGAAGAAAAATACATATAGAGTAATGCATATGAAGTTGGTAAATTGATATGAGAATGTTTAACTAGACTTGATACAAAAGGTAAAAAGAAGGAGGATCAAGCAGAATCAAACACTGTGTGCTTCAAAGTGTGTGTGTGTGTGTGTGTGTGTGTGTGTGTGTGTGTGTGTGTGTGTGGTGTGTATATGTGTGTGTGCTCACCAAGAGAACAAGAAAGCACTAGGAGGCTTGGGATCTTTGAACATTGCATGCAAGCATGGCCACAGCATCACAGCATGAAGAAATTGAAAGCAATCTATTCTTGAGAAAGGGGAAGTTTAGACCTGAATGAACTTAGAGTTAAATGTAGTACAGGGAGTAAAACACTGTTGTTTTAAGAAAACAATTAATAGCTTCTCTATAATAAATTGTAATCAATTTTTAAGCAATCTGAAATGTCTCTGAAGCCTCAGAATCAGAACAGGTAGAACTGGGTAAATGTCTAGCATAAGAATAAGTGAGAAAATGTTTTCCATCCATTTGTGCTGCTATAATAGAACACCTGAGACTGAGTAATTATAAAGAACAGAAATGCATTTCTTACAGTTCTGGAGGCTGGAAAGTCCAAGATCAAGGTGCCAGTATCTGGTGAGGGCCTTCTTGCTGAGTCCTCCCATGGCAGAAGGCAGAAGGGTAAGCAAGGTGAATAGTTCCCAAAGCCTCTTTTAAAAGGACTTTAATCTAATGAGGTCCCATTTGTCTATCTTATCTCTTATGGCCTGTGAATTTCGGTTTTTGCTCAGTAATGGGATGCCAGTTCCAACTTCCATAAGGGTCCTGCATTTTCTAAAGTTATTATGGTTTGAGGTTTTACATTTAGGTCTCTGATCCATTTAGAGTTAATTTTTGTGTATGGGGATAGATAGGGGTCTTGTTTGAATCTTCTGCATGTGGTTGGCCAGTTTTCTCAGCACCATTTACTGAATAGCTTCTCCTCTCCTCAGTGGTTGTTGTTGGAGGCTTTGTCGAAGATGAGTTGGTTAAGAAATTGAGGTTTTGCTTCTGGAATCTCAATTTTCTATTCCATTGGTCTATATGCCTGTTCTTGTAGCAATACCAAGCTGTTTTGATTATTGTAGCTTTATAGTAAAGTTTTTAAACTGACAAGCTTCTGCAAAGCCAAAGAAACCATCAAGAGAGCAGGGAGACAGCCCACAGACTTAGAAAAAGTATTTGCCAACTCTATGTCTGACAAAGGCCTAACATCTAGGATCTACAAGGAACTCAAACATGCTGAAAAGAAAAAACAAACAACCCCATTACAAAGTGGGCAAAAGACATGAACAGACACTTCTCAAAGGAAGACATATGAGTGGTCAACAGATACATGAAGAAATGTTCAACCTCACTAGTCATCAAGGAAATGCAAATTAAAACTACACTGAGATACCACCTAACTCCAATCAGAATGGCCATTATCAATAACTCAAAAATAACATATGCTGGAGGGGAAGTGGTAAAGGGAACACTTCTACACTGTTGGTGGGAGTGTAAACTAGTGTAGCCTCTGCGGAAATCAGTGTAACGATACCTAAAAGTTCTAAAAATCGACCTTCCGTATGACACCATAATCCCCCTACTGGGAATATACCCTGAAGAACTCAAATCACTCTTTAAAAAAGATACCTGCACACGATTGTTTATCGCAGCATTGTTCACAATAGCAAGATCATGGAACCAACCATGCTGTTCATCAAAAGAGGACTGGATTTAAAAAATGTGGTATATATACACAATGAAATATTATGCAGCCATAAAAAAGAACAAAATCATGAATTTCACAGCAACCTGGATGGAATTAGAGTTTGTAATACTGAGTGACCTCTCACCGAAACAAATATCTGAGTATCACATGTTCTCACTCATAAGTGGACCTTGAACATTTATCATAATACTATAAGATAAGGATCGACAGTGGCGGGATACTATCTATGGGGGGGTAGGGAGGGGAAGCGAGGTGAGATTAACGGTAGTCAATATCTATCTGGGGATGGGGGGGCATGCCTCATCAACAAGGGTACCTGCACAATGCACATTTGTATACCTAACCCTTGCTGTACCCCACAATTTTAAAATAAAAACTATGTATTAAAAAAAGAAAAGAAAAGAAAATTTCACTCTTAAGAGCTTTTCTTAAGAAAAATATGGAACTAAATGGCTTCTAATGTAATTTCTGCGACATTATAAAATAAATGAAAGTAGATTAAATTTAAAGAACGTAAAAAAGGACCTTAATCTCATTAATAAGGAAGGAGCCCTTATGGTTTAATCACCTCCTAAAGACCCCACTTCCTAATACTATCACATTGGCAACAATTGAATTTTGGAGAGGATTAAGTGTCAACATGATTTTGGAATGAGCAAAAACATTCAAACTATAGCACCATTCATAGTGATGAAATTTGAATATAAGTGGGAACCTCTGTTATCCAGAGGTTTATATTTCTTTAAATAATATGTCTTATATATGAACAGTAATAAATCAATAACATTGTGCTTAATATTCAGCAACAAAAATATCAGTGAATGCCACTGTGCTAAGTACTAAGGTCATTGAGGTGAACAAAAACAATTTCTGCTCTCAAGAAGCTTAGAGGAATGCTCAAATTATAGTGTGTGTCATTTGAGCAGTTGTTTTAATAAAGAGTTATATTTTTAAAGAGATAAAAATTAGAAGTGGATGGCCTGCACATTAATGTAGTTAATCTTAATTCTCAGGTGTGTACAGAGCCCAGTAAGCAGATCACTCCACTGAAAGTCAAAGCAGCATCACATATCAGCGATAGTTACCAGAACTGCAGTGACTAAAAAAAACTGATCACTCTCACGAGCAGTGTTTCTCAAAGTGTGGCTCAGAGACCACCTCACATACGAATCATGGTGCAAATGTGTTTAAAATGCAGATTCCAGTGATCCTTCCCAAGAACTTACCATATCATATTCGCATTGTTGGGTACTAGAGTCTTTGCTTTAGAGAATCTCACCAGGTGATTCTTAGGCACTGTCTCAGTGCTATTTGGGTTAAACACAGGATGATTTTTACACATGTAGACCTATGACATTATGATTAACATCAAAATATTCTAAATTTTTATTGCTTATATTCCAATGACACTCTGTTATTGATTTATTCAGTCCATTGTCAAACATGAGTCCAGATTCTTTTCTGTTGTATTGAGGACTAGCAGGTTCTCTGGTAGCTTGCATTTTTATACTTGGTTGACTTTTCTTTTCCTTTAGTTAAACCATTTTATATTTGTATCTATTAAATTTCATCCTGTTTTTGTAAGACCATTAAAAAACCTGGTTGAATTTGCCTATTTTCTCTGCAGTATTAATAGTCCCATATGATCAGAGCCAGACAGACATTTACTGAACCTGCATTTGATTTCTTCTCTCCTTTCATTTGTAAAGATAATGACAAGCAAACCTCCTCTCCACCCTCCTCCCCAGACTGATATCTACGTAGTACCACTCTACCCATTAATGCCCCTGAGTCATGAATAACATTGGCCTTAGCTTCTAGGATATTCCCACAAAGGGAAATGACTATTTTTTTGCATGTAGATTATTTCCTAGGTTTACAAACATTCCATTAAAAATATTTAGAGTATGGGGGGGATATAAAGAAGAATTTTTGAAATAGTATTTTTATTTGAAAAATTCTGGAACTAGTTGAAATAAGAACAGGAGGTACACCATTTTTATACCTTGTGATTAAGAAATGATTTAGAAAATCTCTGGCAGATGATATAAGCCATCTACAAATCTTGTGTCCCAAATTCCATCTATAGGGACCTGGGGAAAGGGTTTTCCTCTTTATAAGGAGTTCACTGCCCTTTCTGGTCTGACCAAGTCCTCTGGCCATCAGAACTTTTGGTAAATCTACCCCTTCCAGATTTTGAGAATTCTAACTGTAAAGCTGATATTTTAGTGCAATGTGTTTTAACTGCCACTGCTTTGTTCTAAGTGTCCTAAATGAATATTTTCAATTTTATACTTATAGCCTGGAGCAATTTAATCTTCCAGGATACAATTTAATACATTGAAAAAATATTTAAAATGTACGATAATGAGTGGGACTAATTGCTATTGTGCCTCACACAGTAGCATGCAACCAGTAGATGCTTAACAGATATTAATTTAGGGTCGTGAAAGTTAACCCCAGAGGCAGGAATCATGAAATTTTGAGTTAGTTTTCCTTTTCTCTGAATCACTATCTAATCAGAGGAAAGGCACTTTGGCACTTCAGTTTCATAGTCCACAAAAGGAAATAATTTTTGTTCATTATTATCAACCTAGGATAGAGAAAGAAATGGGAGGAACTAACAATAATTGTCTTTGTGTTTGAAGGTGGCAGCTGGCCAGATGTTCTCAGGCTCAAATGAAAAAGTAGAATGAAATATGTTTGACCGGCAAAGACTTAGGTTAGGTGATGAAATTCTGGAGAGCCCCTCCTGAACAGCTTGTAACTAGGGCTTTTCTTGCTTCAGATGACCATGGCAGAAGGTTGGACCAAATGACCTCTCATATAGTAAGTTGATTTTAAGAACATGGTTGCTGGTCAGAAGCAATGAACGACAAGGGCGATTCTTTTGCATAGTCTCTTAATAATTGTGTGGTCTAGTGACAAAAACACTATATAAATGTTTGAACTCAGAAATGTTACAACCAAGAAATATAGTTGAAGGTAGCCATCGAAATTACCAGTGAGGAACTGGCTGATTGTATATCAAGAGTCATAGACTACTCTGGGTCTTTGACCCAGTAATACCTAGACTCTAGAGCAGAGGTCAGCAAACTATAGGCCTCTGCCCTGCTGCCTATTTTTGTCCAGTTGTGAGCTAAAAATGGTTTTTAAATTTTTAAATGGTTGAAAGAAAATTAAAAAGAATAACATTTCATGACACATTGTAAACTAAATTAATTCACATTTCATTGCATGTATATCAAGTTTTATTTGAACCTAGACATGCCTATTCATTTATGTATTGTTTATGGCTGCTTTCATCATACATCAGTACAGCTGAGTAACAGACAGAGACCATATGCCCTGCAAAGTGAAAAATACTGATGTTTCACCCTTTACAGGAAAAGTTTGTGGACCCTGATCTGGAGAATCCATTCAAAAGAAGTGGCCGATGAACTGTGGAATAAGCTATATGGAGAAAATTTGTCATCACAGTGTTATCCACAACAGAAAAATTAGGAAAAATTTAAATATTTCCCAAGTATATAGGCATTGTTAAATAAGTAGTGGTATATCCACTCAACAGAACTTTTCAAACCATTAAAACAGAAGGCAATGACTATCTCCTAATACTGAAAAAGAAAATGGTTATGTTAATTGAAGTGGTAAAAAATCAGGGCACAAGCTTGTATAAGTGTATGATTATAAACTTAGTCAGTTAATTCAGTTATCTGACAAACATTTACTGGGAACTATAATATTCTTGATGCATATGCCATGAGTTCCTTCTGTTGTTAAAACCTGTGGCTCACTTGTTTAACATGAGAGAGAGAGAAAAAAAAAACAAAAACCACCACCTAGAAAATGTTTACAGTTTGGGTAGATGTGACAGATTTTGTTGATTATTTTTTTCTAAGATGTTGATGTTATTTACATATTAAAAACCTTATGGGAAAAGATAGGATTTAGTATGAGAGCATATAAAGCAGCTCTCTACAAGACTGGAACTGCCTGGTGGGACTTGTCGGAGGTCCCTGACACTGGGGTGGCAGCTTGTTCTTTTCCAGCAATTTCTGTCTTTATCTTCTCCTTTGCCACATTTGTCTTTATAAAAGAGAAGGGCAGCCTTCTTTTTAAAATCTTCCCTGCCTTCTACTCTGATCAACCCAAGGAGCCACAGGCATGAAAGACTTTCCCTCGATTCAATAAATATAAACAAGCTTATTTACCAGCAGTTGTGCCATCTGAGCAGCCCACAGCTCTCTCTCTCTGAAGAGATTTAAACGGTATTCTGTGTCCTTCATGATGACTTAGGAACTCACACCTGCACAGGGTTGAAGTGGGAGTTTTCTGGAGCAGAAGTGGCCGAGAGCCTAGATTCGGAGCCCCCTGTTCCTCCCTGCTCCCCAGTCAGGAAAACGTCATCTATTACATTACACCGCAGTCTTTAAAATAAAAACACAGCCTCCGTTAACATTGCTTTTTGAATATTTCAAGACATATAAGAATGAGATTAATAACAAGGGCAGCATATTTGTAAGATTACATATGTGACTGGCACAGACTCTGGAGGGAAGGATACCAAGAAATTATTATGCACATAAGGCATCCATAGAACCATGAGGAAAAGAAGTTTTAAAAAATGCTAGGATGATCCAATAATGATTCATCAGCCCCGTGTTCTGCTGCCAAGGCAAGGAAGCCCCGGGGGGTTGTGGGCAAGTGTTAATTGTGGCTCACATAAGTGAGGTGATGTTGACTTTATTGATGGGCCTTTCTCTTCTGTATACAGTTCTTGGGCTGTTCAGAGACATCTATGTGGGGATTGGAGAACTTAATTACATCAGACAAATATCGTGGGGTCAAACTATAGTGGGGTCAAGAAGTAACAGAAGACGTCCCATTCTAGGTGGAAAGAAAAAGTTGTGTGGAGGGGGCCGGACATCACGCAACCATGGCTGGAATTCAGATGTGAGGAGATGGTGACGATAGAAAAGAGAAGCAAGGGAGGATGTGAGACACGTTTCAAAGGAAAAGTCCATCTGACTTAGTGGCTGGCTAGATGGAGGGCATCATATAGAAATTCCTGGAGGGCAGTTTGTATTCTAGACATGCACAGTGACTGACATAGTACCTACCATGTGTGTAGCCAATGTGGTGTGAGCTAAGTTGAGTTGAAAGATGGTTGTCATGCTGGGAGAAATGTGGTACCATTAACAAAATTAAAAAACAAAGAAAGATTTTTTTTTTTGAGTTGAAGTAACTCTGTCGCTCAGGCTGGAGTGTAGTGGTACACTCACGGTCACCCCAGCCAGTGTCGACCTGCTGGGCTCCAGCGATCCTTCCACCTCAGCCTTCCAGGTAGCCAGAACTACAGGCATGTGCTACCAAGCCTGGCTAATTTTCCATTTATTGTGGAGACGAGGTCTTGCCAAGTTACCCATGCTGGTCTTGAACCTGCGGGCTCAGGCAGTCCACTCGCCTCAGTCTCCCAAAGTGCTGGGATTACAGGCTGAGCCACCGAGCCTGACCTAGATCTTTTTTTAAAACAAGATTATGGGTCTAGTTTTTAAAATTATTATTATTTTTTCAGAGACAGGGTGCTCTGCTGCCTAGGCTGGAGTATACTGGTACCATCATAGCTACTGCAGCCTTTAACGCCTCCCACCTCAGGCTCCCAGTTGCTAGGATTACAAGTGTGGGCCACTGAGCCCAGTCCCTACTTTTGAAAAAAATAATTTAAGGTGGTGGGTCATTCAATATCAAATATGTAGTTAGCTGACAAGAATTCTGAAATTCTAGAGGAGCACTTGAAGAGCATGTCTATATTCAGCAAGCATTTCTTTAGGGTTGAAACTCCCAAAGAATGGATTCTGCTTTCTACTAATCATTTTTCGGTTTTGCTCTGTCTTTGCTTTACCCTTTCAAAAGCAGTTGGAAGGCTCTTAGTAAATATGCAAATTAATGCTGTCTATTAAAATTGCCTGAATTTGGAATAGTGATAGTCACTTATAATGGGGGATATTTTTGAAATATATTAATGAGATTTTCTCTGTTACATTTTCCTTATTTTTCCAGAAGCACTCATTTGCCTTGAGAGGATTTAGGAACATTATGGAAGGAATACAAAGGGCTAGGAAGGCTTAATGTTTAGCCTCTGATATAAAAATAGGATTTTCAAACAAACAACTGTTGTATAAGACAGATTTTGTCCAGAATAAAGGTTTTCTAAATTTCTTTACCATTAACCTACCAAGACTAAACTACAGTAATTCAAATCGTAGATTTTTTTTTTCATAGTGCAGAGAGGATAGTCCATCCCTTTAAATAACCAGGCTATGAGGATGGCTAATGAAACGGATGGCGGTATGCCACAGAGGAAATAGAAAGTCTGAGCCTGCCCCTTCTGACCCAAGAGAAGGCAGACAAAGAGTTTGAGGAAGTAAGGGACCAAAGTTCTCATCCTGTCTCCCAAGGTTTTAGAAATATTCAGATAGTTATGTGGAAGCTGAAGGACATTTGGACTCCTGACTTACTTTTATTTCCTTTTAGAAACATTTATTATTTTACTTTAGTTTTAGAGATGGGATTTTGCTTTGTTATCCAGGCTGGAGTGCAGTAGCGCCATCATAGCTCACTATAATCTCAAATTCCTGGGCTCAAGCTATCTTTCCGCCTCGGCCTCTCGAGTAGATAGGACTACAGGTATGTGCCACCATGCCCTGTTCATTCTTCTTATTTTCTGGAGAACCGAGGACTCACTGTGTTGCCCAGGTTGGTCTCAAACTCCTGGCCTCAAGAGATCCTCCTTCCTCAGCCTCCCGAGTAGCTGGGATTATCATGCTTTACTTTTCTGAGAGTAGTATGGAAGAGACTGTGGCTTCTAGAAAAAACTCTAGCCTTTGAGCAACTGGTTCCTCCTACCAATGTTTGACTTTAATGAGAACCTGATGTCCCCAAATTTCTCCATTGAGGAGTTCCAGGGCTACAGGGAGAACTTGTAGAGAGAGGTGACTTCAGAGCACCTGACCATCCAAGCAAAAGTGGAGTCATCTGAAGAGACAGAACAAAAGATTACAGATTAAATAAAATATGCACCAGTTGGCCACACCCCACACGCCACAAGTTCTAAACAATGTGGAGAATCATGCAAAAATCTGGAGTTATAGTGAAATAATAAAGCTGCCCCTTTTTTGTGCATAGAAATATACACAATGTGAGTGAATATTCACCAGTACTTTACAAAGTCAAAATTAAGAGCTAAATGGGGATGGACTACAGTAAATTATTCTCAGCTTTTCAATGTAACTCTATAGCTCTAGGATAAAGGTGAACTAAAAAATGTGTCTCCTAATTATGGCATTAATTCCAATTGCTCTAAGTAAGAACTGCCCTAAGCCATTAATAGACCATCTTCCTCCAATGACATTAAAGCTGGCTTCAGAATGTAGTGCTATTTTAAAAGTCTTTATGTATTTACTGAGAACCAAATAAGTGAATTGATTACCCCTATTGAAATCCTACAAAGTGCTATAAAAAATCTATGCAAACATCCTTACATTGTGTGCTTCACCCCTTATTCTTTAATCATCTATTGTCATTCCTCTAATTTTTCCCCGTGGTCTATGATTTGCTAATCCCAAGTAACCTAGAGGGAATTTGTTTCAATTCAGAATCTAATATTTTATGTGTTAGAGTTCATTGAATAAATACTTACTGAGCAAGTTCCACTTCTGAGTTAGGTATTTTTTCCTCCATCTATAACCCTGCTTGTTAGGCAAATGGAGGAGACTGAGAGAGCAACAGCTTTGCCCACTTAATAACAGAAGTTATAATACATGTAAGAGCTCACCATTTGTCAAGCATTACACTTAGTTATAGTTACTTTATATAAATTATCACATTTCCTCATCATAGTAACTCTACAAGTGGGTAGTGTATTTATTCCTGTTTTACAGATGAAAAAACGGAGACTTAGATAAAGTAACTTGGTCAAAAATCATACAGTAATTTAGTGACAGATTACTGATTGATTGATTGATTTAAAGATGAGAACCAAACCCTATTTCCTTCTCTTAATAATGTCACTGTATTCTAGTTTTGATTGCCCTACTTCTCTAACAGAGTACTGTAGGTCATAATGTTTTCCATTTCTGGACTTCATTTGCTTATTTTTTTCATACTCACTGAGCGTTTCCTAAATATATGCCACTGTATTGGGTATGAAGGGAGGTAGGGCAAGTCACTTATGGGCACATCATCAAAGATCTTTGTACTACAAAGTTTAGGCATCATTCTGTAGGCTAAGGGAAGTCATTGAATCTGAAGTGGTGACCAACATTATTGGTAATGCTGGTCATAAAGGATGGGAAGGATGGACTAATGAGACCAAGTGGGATGATTTGACATAGCCCAGCTGAGATTGATGAAGGCCTGAGCTAGGGAAGCTGCAATGATGATGGATAGCATGGATGACACCTGCACTTTACCTGGTTGATGGCTAAAACGTCAGTCATCAGGTTTGAACGTTGTTCCTGAGATCAAAAGATTTTCTTCCCTTTAAGGTAGTTCTCTGCCTCCCTCAGCTATATTTTGGAATAATAGCGTGGGCTCTCTCTCATTTTCTATAGAATACAGAGGTCACTTTTAGCCTCAGTTTAGGCTTAGGAAGTAAGGTCAAATCAGCAGCAGAGGTGGGTCACTCAAAAAATCAATGCTTATATATATAAGCACATATACATGTGTCTACATTTTTTAATTTGCCATAAGCCTTCTGACATTTTAATAATAGTTTTGGTTTATTAAACTTCTGTTACATCAGACTTCATTAGGCCGCCATGCTGTAGAACACCTGTACTCAAAGTATGATCTAGAGAACTCTAGAGGTCCCTGAGACACTTTCATGGTGGTCTACAAAGTCAAAGATATTTTTTTAATGATGCCGAGATATTATTTGCCCTTTTACAGAACTGTACAGTAGAATTTTTCCAGAGGCTGTTTGCTATGTTCTATTAAACATGATGAATGCTGAAACTGTTATGAGACTCTAGCTATCATCTATCAATCCAGAGATACCAATATTTAAAACAATGGCCCCGTTTTCATTTTTTGGAACCATAGTTATTTTTTATTAAAATATTTATATTACCATAATATATGGTAATATAAGGCTTATGATTTTGTTCTGACATGAATTAGTAAATAAATAAACATTTTAAAAGATCTCAGTTTTAACTTTCCATACGGTATCAATAGACATCATCCATTCAACAAAATGCCTTTGGGCACCTTGATAATTTTTAAGAGTATAAAGAAATCCTGAAGCAAAACTTTTGAGGACCACGGGTATAGAGGAAAGAATCCTGGAGTTGGCATCAGAAGACTACAGCCGAGACTTCACCTCTGCCGCTTGTCACCTCTGTGACGTGGGGGGAAGCTATCCAAATACAACAAGCCTTGGTTTTCTCACTGACACAAGGGGATAGCAGCACCTAGCTGCCTTCTAGGTGTAGACCAAGTGCAACAATGTGTGAAAATAATGTGAGATTGCCCCATTCAAGAAAGTATCTCATAATATTTGATGGGTAATAGATCCTGCTTGTTTCAGTGTGAAGTATGTACATTCATCTTAGAATTTTTAAATGCACATGAGAATAATTAAAATACATGGTAAAATTTTGAATATTCCAGAACTTTTTGTGGAAAAAAGCCTCCTAAAATTTAGCCCATCACTCCCACTTTCCAAAAGTAAATACCCATCCTTGCCCACTGCTGTTTTCAGTTCCTCGGCTAGTTACCATCACAATTCTAAATAACAGGCGCACTCCTCTATTTCTTAACGAGCATTTTTAGATTGTATCTATCAGGTCCCTGCTGTGAAAGATGAGGCTTCAGTTCATTTGTATTATCCCCTGTTAGATGACAATATATCATTTTAATAGAAATAAATAATTAGCCCGTACTTGCTGTCCCACTATTGTTCTTCCCCTGCTTTTTTACCCCACCATCTTTTTAGATGTCTTTTGACTATCTTGTGAAAGAAGCAGATGCAACTCGTTAGCTGTTGCTCCATCTTCACTCCTTCTCCTCTGCTTCCCTATTTCTGACAGTGTACCCTTCACATTGTCAAGGCTGATCACATTTATTTTTTATCCTGTATCTCATTATCTTTCCTATATCATGTCAATACATTGCACTATCAATCAATGGCATTTGCATTGCTATGACTTTGTAATCACTCCTTCTTGCATGTTCTTCCCTATAGGCTCAAAGTCAGGTTCATCTTGGTGTCACTTGAAGAAGGATTTCAGCCTAAAAGACAAATGCGTTTTCAGCATATCCTAAAAAACTCCTGATTTTTGATCTTTCTATTAAATGGAATCTACTTTTTTAATAGATTTCCCTCTTTCTTTCTTCAAATCATATGACCTCTTTTTTTTTTTTATCAATATTTGTTATTATGGTTTTGTGGGGTACAGTTAAGGGTTAGGTGTACAATTACATTTCATTCAGGCACTCTGTTGATAAGAAGTGTTTCCCCATCCCCAGACAGATATTTGCTACTGTTAACCCCATCCCCCCCCCATAGTTTCCCAGTACCGTCAGTCATTTTCTTATAGTATTACACTGGATGTTCAAGGTTCATTATATGAGTGAGAACATGTGATACTTGGATCTTTATTTCTGTGAGAGGTCACTCAGTATTATAGACTTTAGTTCCATCCAGGTTGCTGCGAAATTCATGATTTTGTTCTTTTTTATGGCTGCGTAGTATTCCATCGTGTATATGTACCACATTTTTTAAATCCAGTCCTCTTTTGATGGGCAGCATGGTTGTTTCCAGGTTCTTGCTATTGTGAACAATGTTGTGATAAACATACGTGTGCAGGTATCTTTTTTATAGAGTGATTTGAATTCTTCAGGGTCATATGACCTCTTGTCCTAGTCTTCTCTTTTGATAGCTTCCAGTTATTATTTTGTGTATACAGTATCTTCATTGATAGCCCTGAGGCTACTAATTAAAATCTTTTGGCTAGTTCTCTTCTGTTTACCGAATTCCCTCAATTCCCTTTGAGGACCATTCATTTTTATCCTTTTATTTTGTTTTGTTAATTTTACTTATACATTCTGTGATCCCTCATGACCCGTTTGTACTTAGGCAAAAGGACAGGATACAATGACTGGCAGGCTTTGGGGTGATTTCCTGCTTCCAGAATTGGGGAAACTTTACACTGGATGCATGAACTGCCATTCTAGAGGTGTCAGTTTCCTTCTTTAGAAAAGAGCGTGGGGATGAATGTCAGGGTGGCATGTAAGTGGGTGTTCTGCATTTAAGAGTGGAGGTAGGGATGATGGATACACCTATTCTCTAAACAGATCTTTAATGAAGTCTCCAGGTTTCAGGTCCATCTCTGAACTTTGTCTGCTATAACTGTAGATTTAGACTCTCCTTGGAAGCCTGGCTTATACCCACTCTGGAACTGTTCTTTTCGGATGTTCAGAGCTACTTCTGCTAACATGCTCCCTTTTTCCAATGTCTGAATATTTGTTGATCTCTTTCATAAGCTGATGACTTCTTCCCTTTCTCTTTACTCTTATTGGTTTATTATTTTTTCTTCCCTTTTACTACTTTATAGCTGTTTCCAAAGGGTATTGGGAAGGAGGGTAGACAAATATGCTCAATCATTGTATCAGAAGTCTGTGGTCCTTATTTCTCTTACAAGGCTATTTTAAGCATTGATGGACAAATCACTGTATCTTGAAATTTTTATATTTCAAGGAATTTGGAAACTAAATCCCAGTACATTAAAATATATTGGCCTTATCATTTTTCTTATTTCTTTTTGTTTTATTGTATTGACTGCGGGTCATTTATGTGAATGGATGATTAAACTTAAATGGTGTCTTCAAGGATGAATAAAGAAATGAAGATTTATTTAAATAATACCATAAAACTGGTAGGCAAGGAAAAATTTATTTGCAGCCATATCCAAAACTCAAATAGAATATCCTAGGACATAGAAGGCAGAGCTCCCATGGTTAAAAGCATCCTAGAGAGGAAATGGCCAGGGTTTCATTGGTCACCAAGAAAATAAATACATCTTGTTTACAACCCAGTAAAGATGAAATAAAAATAAATCAGGAAACTTCTTCACAGTAGCTGTGAAAAATGTTAGGCATTATTTGAAGGTCAAACTCATACTTTCAGGGAGTCATCACTAACTTATCATACACACCTGATCTCTAAATACCATCTTGGTTAAATATTGATTGTGCTTCAGGCTCCACTTAAACCACAAATACTGACCACATCTGCCTGTTTTTTTCATTAGCAGCTTTATTGAGGTGTGATTGACACATAATACTCAGCACATATTTAAAGTATACAGTTTAATACGTCTTGTTTTCCATCACCCTCCCACATTTTCTGGTGTCCCTTAGTAACCTCTCCCTCCACCTTCCCCTCCTCTTCCCCCCACCATCTCTAGGAAACCACTGATATAATTTCAGCCTCCATAGATTAATTTACATTTTCTAGGATTTTATAGAAATGGAATCGCCAGATGTATAATACTTTTGGTGGCCTGGCTTTTTTCCTCTCAGAAAAATTATTTTGCAATTCAGCCATGTATTTGTTTCCACATTAGGTCTATTACAAATAAAGTTGCCATGAACATTTGCATACAAATCTTTGTGTGTGGATGCTGGCTTTAATTTCTTTTGGATTGGGTCATATGATAGATGCCTGTTTAACTTTTTAGGAAACTACCAAAATCTTTTCCAAAGTGATTGTAGCATTTTGCATGACTTCCAGCAGTGTGTGATGATCCCAGCTCCTCGTCATCCTCACTGACACTTGGAGTGCTGTCTTTTTAATTTTAGCTATTCTAATATTCAATTCTAATACATTTAGCTAGTCTAATAAGCTACTCTAATAGAGTAGTGGTATCTCATTGTGGTTTGAATTTGCATTTTCCTAATGACTAATTATATTGTGCATCTCCTCAGTTGCTTATTTGCCACACATCTTCTTTTGTGAAGTGTCTGTCTAAATTATTTGTTCATTTTTTAATCGATTTGTTTGTTTTTTTATTACTGAATTTGAGAGTTCTTTCTGTTTTCTGAGTACATGTCCTTTAGCAATTTGTGATTTGCAAATATTTTCTTCCAGTCTATGGCTTATCTTTTCATTCTCTTACAATCTAGCTAATGTTATTTTTGTGTGTGTGTGGTTTTATGGGAGTTTTAATTTTTTAAAACAATGATGATAGTGATATATGTAAGTAGCATATTCAGGAATTCAGTTGTCTTAGAGAGGTATACAGAAAAGCTGAGGTGATGCCAACATTTTGGCTCAATAAACCTACATTTTTACTGGAGTTAGGTGGTATCTCAGTGTGGTTTTGATTTGCATTTCTTT
The DNA here is from genome assembly GCA_027257055.1 of Cephalopachus bancanus. Classification (NCBI taxonomy): domain Eukaryota; kingdom Metazoa; phylum Chordata; class Mammalia; order Primates; family Tarsiidae; genus Cephalopachus; species Cephalopachus bancanus. Next base: position 4,823,570 of record JAPVLO010000009.1, on the reverse strand, counting down.
GATGATTAGTGAGGCTGAGCATTTTTTCATGTGTCTGTTGGCAGGGTTGGCAATAGCAGGACACTGCTGAAGGTGGGGGTGGCACATAACATCAATAAGGGTACCTGATCCTAAACCAGGCGAAGTGAGGACCAATGGGAGGCCCAAACTTCACCTGTATGATGACGACCAATGTACCTAATCCTGATTTGTACCCTACATCTTTAAAATAAGAAAACCCTTCTTTTTTTTTTTTTTTTTTTTTTTGAGTTGGCGTCTCACTCTGTCGCCCAGACTGGAGTGCAGTGGCCGCTCCTGGCCACCGCAGCCTCGACCTGCTGGGCTCCGGTGATCCTTCCGCCTCAGCCTTCCAAGCAGCCGGAATTATAGACATGCACTACTACGCCTGGCTGATTTTTTGATTTATTGTAGAGATGAGGTCTCGCTGCCCTGGCGGGTCTCAAACCCGCGGGCTCAGGCAATCCACTCACCTCAGCCTCCCAAGAGACGGGATTACAGGCTGAGCCACCAAGCCTGGCTAACCCTTCATTTTTAAAAGGCAGTTTACATGTACTGTGAGATATGAGTTTATATTGGGGAATACATAATTCACAAAGCCGTTAAAAATAAAAAGTTACAAAAATGTAATTTTAATGGGGTTCTAAAATGAATCATATTCAGAGTACAAAAAATCTATTTTGAGTTTCTTAATTGTAAAAAAAACCTTCAAATGTAGTAATTTTTTTAGTTCTCTCTGCCTTTATCTCTCTCCTTCATTTAGATATTTTAATCTGAATTTTTCTAATGAGATAATTTATTGTTTCTTTATCTTTCAGTCTCTTATAGATAGACGACTCATAATCATTAGACTGCCACAGAATATTTGATCATGTGAGTCACATTCAGTAATAAATGCAAAGGAAGACTGTGAGAGATGGCCCTAAACCTTTTACAAGGCTCTCTAAATTCTTATAGTGGTTTCAAAGTTAGGCTGAATTTAATTCTGGAATTAAAATGAACTATAGATAAAGATGTTCAAGCAGTATATGTTAAAGCCAACATCCTGGTCTTGGTTACACCCCTTTCAGCATGCAATGGGAAGCTATGTCACTGCAAACTCTACTCAGTAACTTCAGTGTCAAAAATATCCTCTTTTATTTCTCCTATTCTTACATTCTCAAGGGCTGGTGCCAATTAAAAGTAGTTATTCTTTCCAAAATAGTAGCAGTGGCAGTCTGGGCGACAGAGTGAGACTCCAACTCAAAAAAAAAAAAAAAGAAGGGTTTTCTTATTTTAAAGATGTGGGGTACAAATCAGGATTAGGTACATTGGTCATCATCATACAGGTAAAGTTTGGGCCTCCCATTGATCCTCACTTCACCTGGTCTAGGATCAGCTACCCTTATTGATGTTATGTGTCCCACCCCCACCTTCAGCAGTAACCAATGCTGTAACCATTGTGCAGAGACACGATGGTGTCTTGAACAGGGTGGCAGAGTTGGGAATGAGAGAAGAAATACACAATGGTTCAGCAATGGTCACCTCCCTGCTGATGTCCCCACCTCCATTCTTTTTCTCCATCAGTCCATTTATTCACATTGTAGCCAGGTGACATTTTCAAAATACAAATCCAAACACATTACTTTCCTGCTCAAATATTTGCCATAGCTTTTTATTACCTTAAGAATAAAGTCCAGCCGGGCTCGGTGGCTCAGCCTGTAATCCCGCGCCTTTGGGAGGCTGAGGTGAGTGGATTGCCTGAGCCCGCGGGTTCGAGACCCGCCTGGGCAGCGAGACCTCATCTCTACAATAAATCAAAAAATCAGCTGGGCGTGGTAGCGCATGCCTGTAATTCCGGCTACTTGGAAGGCTGAGGCGGAAGGATCGCCAGAGCCCAGCAGGTTGAGGCTGCGGTGGCCGGGAGCGGCCACTGCACTCCAGTCTGGGCGACAGAGTGAGACTCCAACTCAAAAAAAAAAAAAATAAATAAATAAAGTCCAAATTTTTTAGTTTGACTTTGCAAGGCTCTCCTTGTTGGATTTTATTCCTTAAGATAGTAAGAATACAAGAAGAGAGGGACAGAGAACCAAAAAAAAAAAGTTCATAATATAAAACTAGCAAAGCTCAGTGACTGAATGGATACAGGGTTGTGGTGAGGATCCAATGAGATGATTTAAATAAAAGTCCTCTGTGAGGGATAAAACATTATTTTAATGCTTTTATTATATTTTTATTACTCCTACCCATCTTAGTGAGATTACTGAATACCAGAATTTTCCTTTTAAGTGGTTTGTTATTCCAGCTAAGCTCATGAAACCCAGGGATATGAGGTTGGTGGCCACATGACTCTGAACACTCAGATACATGTTTGTACAATTGTTGGGTTCTTCTGTGGGTATCCCCAGTACTTAGAGGTGGAATCTTGAACAATCATGCTGCCCGGTGATCCTCAGTCAAAATCAACCTGAGGGAGGAACTGTGAAGGTCTTGGGAACTCCCCAGGTATCACGCATGACTCAGACCCACCAGCACCACCTGTAGCTTCTCCTCCCATCAAGGAGCTCCCTGTTTTATCCTCTTTTTTTGGACTCATCTGGAAGGGCTGACCAGGGTCTTTGAGGATCAGAAGTCTTGCAGCAATGGGTTGTAGTCATAAATCGTTTGGTTGCAAGGAAAAGAATTTCCGGAAACTGGGAACCGGAAAAATTAGCCACTGGAGCTCGTGCCTCCAGATCCTGAATGCCACATGGTCTCTCTCACATCTGCATCTGATGGGTGCCCCCTCCCCATCTTCAACCAATTCTCTATTTCCTCATCATGCACAGGGATATCTCTCATGTGTATCATGACAAGTCATCCCCAATGTCCAATAATGACAGGTCTGGTACTCACTTCTCAATGGCAGATTTTCTAATACTGTCATTTTTTCAAGACCCTAAGTCTTAGATCTCTGACTGGACTATGGGTCAGCTCTTCTGGGTCAAGTGCTCGCTAGGTGTCAAATACAAGGTCATATGCTTTGATGCTGAATTCTTTCAGAAAGCAATGTGATTAGGGTAATAATAACTGGCAGCCCTAACACGTGAGAAGCAAGTGTAGTACTTAAAAGCATTGACCCTGGAGCCTGACCACTTGGGTTGAAATATTAGCTCTACCTGGTAACTTTGGGCAAATTATTTAACTTCTTAGTGTGCTTCAGTTTCCTTATCTGTCGAATGAAAATAATAATAGCACTCATCTCATGGCGGTGTTGTAAGGACTCCTTACAACAAGTGTGTGTGTGTGCATGTGTGTGCCCATGTGTGCATGTGTGTGTGCGCGTGCACACGCAAGCACTCGCATGCTTGGTATATGATAAATAAGTGCTAGTAATCACTATAAGGGTGGAAATCTGGAACATAGAATAAGGCAAGTTAAGAAGGGCTATGGACAGCTGGTTGTATAACTACCCAGATATGGGTGAAATTCAACTTAAGTGAGGAGGTATGAGAATGAAAGCAAATCAATGAGCACACTAAGAATGAATTCAGAATTCCTCAGTTGAAATTTTTGGGAGAGAAATATGGGAGGGGTTAGGGACATAGGAGAGCAAGGAAGAACACAATGAGTCTCAGCAGCACGGTCACAAAAGCCTGGATATGCCCTTGTGATTGAGTGTCTTCCACGTGGGTCTTCAGCAACACTGACCCCTGCTCTGTTCCCCTTGTAAAAGCAACTGGTCTGGGGTCAAAAGAGCAGGGTCTGAGGCCCTGAGAAAATATGATGTTAGTATAGATATCTGCACTAGATTAACTCATTAAATCTTTCACTCATCAAATATTCATTTGACAGTTGCTAGGGGCCAGGCTCTGTGCTGGAGATGCAGCAATGAACAGGTCTGTTGTACAAGCTCAGAGACTCACAGCTTACAGCCTAGGAGGAAATGCAAGATCCCAGGAAGGACCAACCACAACAGGAAGACTAGCAAAGGAGAAGCCCTGGGAGAGGGCTGGAGGAGTAGAACTGACATAGGTTTTGGAGTTAATCAAGGCAGGCTTTCCAGAGGAAACCACAAAGGATAAGTGAGGGTTTGCTGGGGGAAAAGGAGAGAAAAGTGCTCCAGGCATGTAGAACCAGGGGTCTTCAAAGGGTCAGCAGCCTTGGAGAGCAGTGCTTGGAGAATGAAAGGACCCTAGTGTGACTGGAGGGGAAAATGTGAAGGTGGAGAGACCAGCAGGGGGTCATGCCCAAAGGTTGGCACTTTTATACTCAGTACAATAGGGAGAAGTGGATGAGATTAAGCTTGTCACCTATGGACTGGATCTCATGGACTCTCATGGATTGCCCTCTCCTGTTTTGCTGGAGACAGGAACCAGGCACTCTGAAGAAGGAGGAGGGGCCCTGGTACTGTCAGGGTAGAGAAGTCAGGAGCAAGGTGGGTCTGTGTCAAGAGAAACCTCATCTACTCCACAGTTTTGCCTGGGGACCCTGTATTCCTCGAGGCTTCACCAGTAAATAAAAGCTCTGTGTGTGCTGTGTTTTTAGTTTCCCATGACTGTGCCCATACAGCATCCACAATCTTGGTTTTACCGTGTGACTATACGGAAGTCATTAAAAACAAAATTTTATGCCTCTTAGTTTCAGGCTACCCGTGGAAGGAGGCAACAGACGCAATTCAGTCGTGTCTCTACAACTCTCACACATATACATACGGTGTTGCAGTATCTCCCATGATGCTCGTCGCTTAGGCAATTGAAACCCTTAGATAGGGAATTCTTTTAGTCAAGTCTTTTCTTTCTTTCTTTCTTTTCTTTCTTTCTTTCTTTCTTTCTTTCTTTCTTTCTTTCTTTCTTTCTTTCTTTCTTTCTTTCTTTCTTTCTCTCTCTCTCTCTCTCCTCCCTCCCTCCCTCCCTCCCTCCCTCCTTCCTTCCTCCTTCCTTCCTTCCTTCCTTCCTTCCTTCCTCCCTTCTTTCCTTTCTTTTTTAATTTTGTAGTGCCATAGCAACATATTTACTTAGCCTGCTAAGTATGAACAGGGTACAGCTTGTCCTGACTGGAGGCTGTGGCCTGTGTCATGTGTGCTGATGACCCCATAGAAAACTGTCCTAGAGCCCTTTCTGCTTTCTCACAGCCCATCTTGAAGCCAGAGAGCTGGCAGGACTAAGGGTGGAGATGAAAACGTTGATGAATTTATGTTTCCTCTTCCTTCTCCACTTCTTCTCCAGGAGTGTGAACAAATAATGAAACACTCTCTCTCTCTCTCTCTTTCTCTCTCTCTCTCTCTCTCTTTCCTTTTCTGTGGTTCAGGTGAGGTCTCACAGAGTTACCTGGGCTGGTCTCAAACTCGCAGGCTCAGGCGATGCACTCGCCTGGGCCTCCTAAAGTGCCGGGATGACAGGCCAAGTCACCGGCCCCAGCCCCCTTTCCTCTTTGGTATCAATGTCAGATCCTTTCCCCTCCCCCATCATCAGCTTAGTGTTGTTGTTGTTGTTGCTGCAGTTGAGTTGTTGTTGGCTGCGACGTTTCTCTCCTCCCCCCAACTTCATCTTTTCTTCTTCTCCTCCTCCTCCACCTCCTCCTCCTCCCTTCTTCTCCTCCTCTCCTTCACCATCTTCTTCTTCTTCTTCTTCTTTTTCTTCTTCTTCTTCAAAAAAGAAGAGTAAAAAAAAAAGAAAAAAGAAACAAATAATGAAACATGCTAACAGGCAGCATGAAAGAAGGAGGCTGCACAATTGGCCCTCGGGAGTTCAAAATCAAGATCATTAACTGTGCATCGAGTTGAAGGTGCTGAATATTCATTCACACAATTGTGCACACAGCAGCAAGATTTCTTTTCTTGTCACCATCAACAGAGTAGGTCAACATCTTTAGACACTGGGATGCCTGAAGAACCTAGTCATAGGCGACAACAAGGGAAGAGACATTCACTTTACCCCCCATACCACTACCAACAGTCCTGCTACTGTACAGAATTACACAGTCTCACACCACAAAATATAATCTGACCACTACTTTTTTTCACCTTTAAATGTTTTATTTTAAAATTGTGGGGTACAAGTCAGGGTTAGGTATATACAAATATTCATTGTGCAGGTAACTTTGTTGATGAGATGTGCCCCTCCCCCCATCCCAGGCAGATTCCCACTACTGACAATCCCACCTCCCCACCCCCCCCACAACCCTGTGGTTTCCTGCTACTGTCAATCCTTATAATATTACAATAGTTATTCAAGGTCCACTTATGAACACGTGATACTCAGTTCTTTGTTTCTGTGAAAGATCGCTCATTATTATAGACTCTAAGTTCATCCAGGTTGCTGCGAAGTTTATCATTTTGTTCTTCTTTATGGCTGCATAATATTCCATTGTGTATATGTGCCACATTTTTAAAATTCAGTCCTCTTTTGATGGGCAGCATGGTTGGTTCCATGTTCTTGCTATTGTGAACAATGCTGTGATAAACATACGTATGCAGGTATCTTTTTATAGAGTGATTTGAGTTCTTCAGGGTATATTCCCAGTAGGGGGATTGTGGGGTCATATGGAAGGTTGATTTTGAGAACTTTTAGGAATTGCCACACTGTTTTCCACAGAGGCTGTACTAGTTTACACTCCCACCAACAGTGTAGAAGTGTTCCCTTTCACCACATCCTCTCCAGCATCTGGTTTTTTTTTTTTTTTGAGTTGGAGTCTCACTCTGTCGCCCAGACTGGAGTGCAGTGGCCGCTCCCGGTCACCGCAGCCTCGCCTGCTGGGCTCCAGCGATCTTTCTGCCTCAGTCTTCCGAGTAGCTGGAATTACAGGCATGCGCTACCATGCCGGGCTGCTTTTTTGATTTATTGCAGAGATGAGGTCTCGCTGCCTAGGCAGGTCTTGAACCCACGGGCTCAGGCAATCCACTCACCTCAGCCTCCCAAAGTGCGGGATTACAGGCTGAGCCACCAAGCCCGACTTGTTATTTTTTGAGTTCTTGATGATGGCCATTCTGACTGGAGTTAGGTGGTATCTCAGTGTAGTTTTCTTTTGCTCACTTTGTAAGGAGGCTGTTTGTTTTTTTCTTTTCAGCTCATCTGATTTCCTTGTAGATCCTACATGTTAGGGCTTTGTCAGTACTCATTTATTTAGTACTCATTTTTTCTCTATTATTCAAAGAAGCTGTTCTGAATAAAGTTACTCAATATAGTTGGAAAAACTTCATTTGATCCTCTTTGTTTATCAAATTCTATGTTATCTTCTATTTGAACAGCAAAAATACCATGTGACACAAAATTATTGTTTAGGACCAAAGTCGGTTATCTTTCTGATGGCTGAAGGCAGATTGGTCAGCAATGGTAGTCCTCTCCCACTGTCTTATTTTTAAGAGCATGTAATATTATAGTTGTTTTCTCAATGGTGGCTTAAAAAGGGGGTGTGGTGAGAACGCATTTTAAAACCACAATTTCTCTTGGTGCTGCAGGTCAGTTTACAAAAGGCAATTAGGCAGGCAGCGTTATCTAAAAAGTATGATTGTGAAAACAGAGACACTAATTATGGATCAAAGTTTAGTTATCATTTCTTTCTTTCTTTTTTTGTTTTGCTTTGTAGGATAATCTGAGCCAACCTTACCCAGTGAGATAATCACCCGACACAACCAGTAAACTAAACCTGGCACACTGATGCCTTTCATTGGAACATGATGAAGATAGCACTGCAACTTAGAAAGAGAAAAATCAAAGACTACCTTTTAAGAAACTAGAACTTTTACATAGAAATAAACGTCCTGCTCAAAGTAGTTGCTCTGTAAGGCATTTCACTCATGCAGTGTTGCTGTTGCTGTAAGTATTTTTGTTGATTTTTTTTTAAGAATTGCTTTAAAACCCTGTGTGACACATTATTTTTAATACTCAATATGGAAGCCAATGGTATTCCTTTTTTTTTTTTTTTTTTTTTTGAGTTGGAGTCTCACTCTGTCGCCCAGACTGGAGTGCAGTGGCCGCTCCCAGCCACTGCAGCCTCCACCTGCTGGGCTCCGGCGATCCTTCCACCTCAGCCTTCCAAGTAGCCGGAATTACAGGCATGCACTACCACGCCTGGCTGATTTTTAAAAATTTGTTGTAGAGATGAGGTCTTGTTGCCCAGGCGGGTCTCGAACCCGCGGGCTCAGGCAATCCACTCATCTCAGCTTCCCAAAGGTGCGAGATTACAGGCTGAGCCACCGAGCCCGGCGCCAGTGGTATTTTTGAAGTTCCAAATGTTTTGAAAAGCTATGGTTTTACTAAGTAAAGGTTTAATTGACAAAGATGAAGAACCAAGTTCATTTTAGATACATTCATTTAGTACCTGGATCTCTCTCACCCTGCCCCCCCAACCACCTCCCTTTCTCTCTTTCTCCCTCTCTGCTCTCTGCTTCTCTTCCTCTCTTCTTCTCTCCCTCTCTTACTCTCTTCCTTCCTTCCTTCCTTCCTCCTTCCCTCCCTCCCTCCCTCCCTCCCTCTCTCCCTCCCTTTCTTCCTTCCCTCATTTGGGACAACGGTTTTCAATCCTGGCCATGAATCAAAATCTTCTATGGAGACTTTGAAAACTATGTACTTTGAAAAGTACAGATGCTATATGTCAACCCCTCTTCTGAATTAGAATCCGTAGAGGAAGGTCTAGGTCATAGTCATTTAAAAAGGGAATTATGGGTGAATGAGTGATTCAGACACACAATCAGGAATAAGACCAACTGGCTTATGATAGCCTCTTATACTTTTAGAAATTTCTACCTTTATAGTATATTATACCTATAGCTTCTCACGAACCTTTCTTTTGAAAAATATTCTTTTAGCACATCTTATTATTATCAAAATTAAATTCAGTTAATACATAGAAAATCTGATCCTGAGAGAATTTCTTCACCTACCAAGTAAACAACATCTTTTTAATTGAGCATTCATTATATGCCTAATTCTGTGTTGTTAGGTGACTATAAAAGAAAGTCCAGATTCAATCTTTACCCAAAATGGCCACTTTTAGAAATTAGGGAAGATTTTGGCAGTATTAAGAAAGGGACAGTCACAATACTCAGGTCTATAGCAAACCATAGCCACCTTCCTCCTAATGTCCTGATATATAAACAGGTAGGGAACGCTGCAAATTTCTGGCTGGGCTGTGCACTCAGACACCACTGCTGATCACAGGGTGATTCTGAGCTGACAACAAAGCCTAGGCTGGACACCCATGCTAAGCCTCATCACAACTCCTGGTCATCACCCCAAATCTCACTGCACTTTAGATGGCAACATGAAAGGAAGAAACTGGGGAAGAAACCCTATTGGCAAATAAGAGCGTCAGCAGGCAAGCTGGCCTGGCTTCCAGCCACTGAGCTAGTGGGTCACTAGAATCCCACCAGCTCACATTGGCTTCTTAGGGGTGCAGTCAAGGTGTGGGGCAGAAAATGGGAAGGTTACTACTGCAAAGCCTGCAGGTGAAAATCTGAATAGACAAAGAGCAAGGAACTCCCTTTCTGGATTTGCAAAGCATTATGTATATTTATAAACTGAAGTTCTTTATTCTAAGTGTTTGTTTTCTGCAGTCTATCCTACTCATTTTCCTTACTGCTAATACAGTTCTTAGCACACAGAGAGGTCACAATCATGCCTTATAAATGAATGAACATTGTCATATAAAACAATGGCAGAAAACAAGACCATATAACAATAACATTTTATTATATATAAAATACAATATAAGTAATACAAATATATAAATAATACAAGACCATATACAAAAATATTGAAAGAGGTAGTTCATAGCCTGGATAGTTAGGAAAATCCTTGCAGAGAAGACGGGCTTGGGATAGACCCTTACACGGAGTCAACCTTATATTTACACAGAGGACATCTGACCTGTTACCAGGGCTGTGGACTCTTGTTTTGGATGTTGGAGGAGAGTGACAAATCTGACACTTTGAAAGTTAACGTAAACTGGAAATCTACCCAAAGACCATTATTGGTCAATATATAGACCATTCAGTTGCATGATTAATTTCTCTTGTAGATGAGCATTCACAGAGGAAAGATTATTACAGAAAATAGTAAATAATTTCTAATAGAGAAAAAGGGAATCAAAATGCAACTGTACAACCACTGAAGTGAGTTTCTTTTGAAAACGAACTTAAAACACACACACACACACACACACACACACACACACACACACCCCCATAATGTGCTCATTAGAGGACAATCAAAATAGGAAGAGGAATATCTAATCCATGTCCCACTGCCTCCAGCAATCGTTGTTAGCATCTCAACGAGTTTTCTTCCAGGTGTAGTTTTATCCTTATTAAACCTCAAGCAACTTGCTGTAATAAATATTTCACATATCACCCCCTTCTCCTCTCTTGTGTTGCATCCCCTGGTCTCTCTAAACAGGATATTCAAGAAGAGTAAATTATTTTGATTTAAAATATGGATTGTTTAGGTTTTTAGAAACAGAATTTAAAATATTGCATGATCTGAAAATAATGCATGATATTGAAAAAATATTCCTTCCCTAGATTTACATGACACATTAGGTGATTATAGTGGATTGCTTATGGACAATAAAAGTTAAATAAAAAATAGATGTTGAGGAAGATTGCAAATTATGGACAGGGATGAGGTTCTGAACTCTGGCCAGACCTTGCTTCTTCAGTAGTCAGAGTGCTGAGAGAGGGCTGTCTTCTCAGAGGCCAACAAAACAGTTGGCTATTTAAGAGTCAGTCAGTTCCTTCTCCATTCACACAGCACCTTGTACTGATCTGATTACACCCTTACTAGCGTGGGCTGAGGAGAAAAGAAGTGAAACTAGGAAGAATTGTCTCCCTTGACCAAGAACAGGGAAGGAACTGCAGGGGTGGGTGAAGAGGTGAGGTCAAGCTGAGATAACGTCCAGACCACATTCCAGAATCACCTCAGAGATAAATAACCACAAGGCATGAGTGACCACTCTGCTATGCCGAGTCTGTGAGTGATCAAGTCCTCACACATTTCCCAACAACAGATTGCCTGAGACTGGTATGCTGTAGTAGAGTGACTTTGTCTTGTGCCTTGCAAACAATTCTGTCCTAGTATGTGTCTGTTCCTCCAGTTGAACATGAGCTCCTTGGGGGCAGGAACCTGCCTTTTTATCCCTAGTTCTTACTTGATTGCTTGGCAATATTAGATACTCAATAAATGTTTTTGAATGAACTAAAGAAGGAATGCTGTACAGGTAGACCACTAGTGAGAAGAAATAAAATTAAAAGGTAACAGTCTTTAGAAAATGAACACATTCTTTTTCCTTAAGAGATGGCAAGAGTGTTGAACTTAGCTTGGGATGTGCCCTGGCAGGGTTTTACAGCAGGATTTAATCATGAGGGTATAGCCCAAACATACAAATGCCTAGATCACAACCCAAGCATAAATCAGGCATGTGAAAAAACACATTTTAAATACGCTACAGCTGTTTCTGACCTGCATCCCTGACTAAAAACAAGTGCATGCAAGTATCTGTTAATTCACCACTTAATTTTATGATTTAGGCTAATAAAAAAGAACAAAAGTTCCAGGTGTAACTAACTAGTTGAGCATGATGCCTCCTTATTGGTTCAAATACACCTAAACTAAATGTGGTGCAGATTATTAAATAGCACCTGGCATTTCCTTATCTGCCAAATTGCAAAAGCATTGTAAATAGACACCTTATAAAATATATCTATCCTGCCCTAGACTGGTTTTGTGTCTTCCGACACAATTCAATAAAAACATTGTTATTTTATTCTTCCTGTCTTTCTGGAAATGAACTCACTGCTCACTTGTCACTGCAACATGATTTCTTTTGCTCCTACAGGTCTGTTAACTGCCGAGATGAGGATGCTCACAGGCTGTGTTGAAATTCACCGGGGTGGGTGCCTTAGTCAGGGAACCCTCAGTTTCAAGAAATAGAAAGAACTCTCTTAAAAAAGGAAATGTACTGGCTTGCTTATTTAACTTAAAAGTTCAACAAATATGGGTTGAGCTCCCAAGTATATGATGCAGTAGTAAACAAGACAATCTCCTGCCTTGAGATGTTCAGGGTATCTGCTTCAGGCATAACTGTTTTTAGAGGTTCAAATATCACCCCTCTCCCCCATCGCTATATATCCCCATCCCTGCAACCTACCTTTTTGGTTCTTTTAGCCTGCACCCTCACTTCAGCATCTTTATCTCATGTCTAGTGGATAGAGTCTGAATCACCCTGCTCTGGCTTAGTCTTCCATATGCCCAACTTTTAACTCCAGGTAGAGAGCAGAGATGCCCTGATTGGCCAGGCCAGGGACAATAGCCTACTTCTGTGGTCATGGGGTGGATGGCAGTCCACAGACCATGCTGGGGTGGGTAAGGGATCATTCCTCAATAAAGAGAGATTTTAGGCCTCAGAAATGATGTCCAACCCACATGTGTAATATTTTAGGGAGTAAGATGTTTGAGAAATGTGAACTTTTTCTTGCCAAGTTTTGACTAAATCTAGCTTGATGTTAGACAATCAAAACTTTGTTTTTGAAATACCAGCAACTCAGTAATTTCTAGGAGATTGTGTGAAATCAATTAAGGAAATCCAGTGTGATCTTCCTACTTATTTTGATGTAATCTTCACAAGGTGTACAATAAAAGATTAGAAATAAAACGGCAGTCCTCTTTGATTGGTTGGGGTGGGTGACAGACAGCACTTGAGTATAGACACTTTCCTATACCATGGGGTGGGGTCATAGGTGGGATGGGAAGAACACTAAAGAAATAGAATGCACTGCAGAAGAGGGGGGAATCATCTTCCTTTAGGGAACATTCTGGAAAAATTTCAATTACAGTGTTGGGCGAGAATGCAGAAGATGGTAGTGAGGAAAAAGAAAATCAAATTGTGAAGCAAAGTTCTAATTCAGTAGTTGAAACTTCAGCGATATCAGGCAGTGAGAAGAACAGGGAAGATCGTGTCTTTTGTGGTGAGTGTAGGAGGGGAAATAATGAGGACGAGATTGCCAAAGAGAAATTGTGGACAAAGATAATGCACAGGAAGGGAAAAGCGAGGAAAAAAAAAGAGGGCTGGGCTAGGATCCTAGCTAACAATGACCTGACTTCTTACCCCTACCAGGAGGTATTCTCTGTGTTTTCATGTTGCATTTGTACTTCATAGCAACCTTCTGAGGTAAGTACTTTACTATTCACATGTTGTAGAGAGGAAATCTAGGCCTAGAGAGGTTAAGGAACATGTCCACAATCACACAGCTGGTAAGAATTAGAGGCAAGAGTGGGACTCAAGGAGATTTGGTCCAGCATTTGTACTTATAACCACGTAAAAATCAGAGAATTCATAGAAGAATTGTAGGGGAAAAAGAACACGGCCTATAGGACTTTGTCATGGGGCCAAAGACATCTTTAAAGGTGATGATAACTAGATATAGAACTAAATATGGAAGTGGGGGTTAGGGCCACAGAAACATGCACATTATAAAATGATCAAAGATGTCAGTCTGACTTAGAGTCAGACAGTGACTCAGCTCATCTTACTAAGGCTAGAGGATTAGTGGTCAAAATGAAAATCTTGTTGTTTGCATATGGCACATGGGATATTTAAAATGATTTGCTGGGTTTTTTATGTTATTATTTAGAAAACCCGATTATAATTCATCCCAAGTGTCCCTGCTCAGTTGTTCCTAAAGATGACTCTTTAAACAAAAATAAAAATGGACAAATGAAATATGCAGTTAAAGAAATGTTTGTATCAGAAATACCTGAATCCAGATGATTCCATGATTTTTTGGGATTCATAAATATTTGTTAAAATCATACAGTGTCATTTGCACTGTACTGGGTACAGTGAAATGTACTGGGTACTGTGAAACCATGGTGATGAAGAAAGCAGAGTTCCTGTCCTTATAGGACTTGCTGTCAGGACTCCAGACAGCCCCTGTTCTCACCACCCTGGCACCGGGGCAGGCACATCTGTGCACAGAGCACAGTATTTCCTTAACATATAAGATTGCCTATGTGTGCAGTGTACTCTTGAAATTTTTCTGTACAATAAAAAAAAGTCATTTCATTAAAATATAAGTGAATTCAGAGCAAAAAGACGTGGGTTTAAAGGAAAGTAACCTAGAGCAAGTCACTTAACAACTCTGAAGAAATCCTGACTTCACAGGGTTTTGGTCCAATTTAAAGAGATAATATGCAAGAGTACTTGGTAGCCTATAAAGTACATAAACATCTAAGACATTGTTGTTTTTATAATTGTAATTTACAGAAAATTATGTTTTTGCCTATTGTAGAGAAAATTTTCAGAAAATGATGCTGTTTTATTAAGACTTGTCTATGTTTCCAAAATATGAGGGGGGACTCAAAAAACCAGAATTTATTTATAAAAAAATACGTATTTATTCTTACATGTTTAAACTTTAGTCACCTTCAAAATATGCTTGATAGGTGTATTGTTTGATGCAATACACCTATGGAGATGCTTTCTCCACTGCTCAAAACAGATTTTGAACTCGTCAATTTTGATGCCTCTTAGAGCTTCTACCGTTTTCTATTTCACCTCTTCTACATCGGCAAAACGTTTCTCTTTGAGAACTTTTATCATCCAAGGAAAAAAAAGTCAATTAGGGTGAGATTGGGTGAATAGGGAGGGTGGGGCACAGGGTCATGCCAATTTTGGCCCAAAACTGCTGAACACTCAGCACGGTGTGGGCAGGTGTGCTTGTAAATCACCCATCATGAAATGGGCAAATATAGTGAAAGAATCTCCAAAACACATTAAGTGAAGCAAAACAGCAATAGAAGAACAATCCGTGAGGAGATTTGAGAAGGAAGGTGGGTGATTTAAAAATAAGTCCTTAGCCGGCTTGGTGGCTCAGCCTGTAATCCCGCGCCTTTGGGAGGCTGAGGTGAGTGGATTGCCTGAGCCTGCGGGTTCGAGACCCGCCTGGGCAGAGAGACCTCATCTCAACAATAAAATCACAAAATCAGCCGGGCGTGGTAACACATGTCTGTAATTCCGGCTACTTGGAAGGTTGAGGCGGAAGGATCGCCAGAACCCAGCAGGTCGAGGCTGCGGTGGCCGGGAGCGGCCACTGCACTCCAGTCTGGGCGACAGAGTGAGACTCCAACTCAAAAAAATAAAAAAAAATTAATTAATTTAAAAAAATAAAATAAAAATAAGTCCTTGATACTCTTTGGTTCTTCGATGGGCTTTCTTTCAATAGACAGACTTAATTCTTGTTCCCTGGAGTGTGGACTGCACATTGTGACTTAATTTTAAAGGATTAAATGTGACTCAGGTGTTGTTAAGTCACTTCTGAAGCTGTGTCGTGCAAAGAATAGCACTCACCTTGTTTTCTAAATCTTGGAATCTCTTGTTCTGGTTGAAACCAGCCACCATGTTGTGAAGATACTCAAGCAGTGCTGTGGAGAGGCCACATGGAAAGGAAACAACTTGCCAGCAAGATTCATTAGCCACCTGGAAAGCAGATCCTTCTGCTTCAGTTAAGACTTCAGGTGAGGCCGGGCGCAATGGCTCATACCTATAATCCCAGCACTCTGGGAGGCAGAGGCGAGAGGATTGCCTGAGCCCATGGGTTCGAGACTATCCTGTGCAACATGGAAAAAAGCTCGTCTCTACAGTAAGCCAAAAAATAAGCCGGGTGTGGTGGCACATGCCTGTAGTTCCAGCTACTTGGAAGACTGAAGTGGAAGGATGGCCTGAACCCAGCAGGTCGAGGCTGCGGTGGCTATAAGCGTGTGACAGAGCGGGAGAATGAGACTCTTACTTAAAAAGAAAGAAAAAAAAGAAAAAAGACTTCAGGTGATTCCAGGTTTCCAGTCTTTAAGTCTTTCAGCAGAGTAATAGGATCAGACAAACCATCCCTGTTATGTGCTGTTTGAATATTTGACCCACAGGAATCATGAGTTAATAAATCATTTTTATTGTTTCAAACCACTAAGTTTTGGAGTGATTTATTATGTAGCAATAGATAATACAGAGAAGTCAGGCGGGAGAGAAATGAGGAAAGTTTGGTAAGATAAATTTTCAAAAAAATCCCACCCTACTAGTTCTGTCGTTAATTATTGATAGATACACAGTACTTCCAGTATTTTTATTACATTTTTAAAAATTGAGATGTCATTACATACAATAACACATATAGATCTTAAGTATTGTTCTGTGAGTTCTGATAACTGTTTGTACCCATATAACCACCACCCATCCAAGATATAGAAGACTTACTTCCATCACCCAGAAAGTCCTTTCTAGTTAATTCTCTCATCCTAGCTCCACACTTAAAAAATTATATTATCATAAATTAGTTTTGCCTTTTTTGATCTTTATATAAATGGAATTATGCAGTTTGCATTATTCTGTGTCTGGTTTCTTTCACTCAGCACACTGTTGAGTGTGATTCACCCAAGTTATTGCCTGTAACAATGGCTCCCTCCTTTTCTTATTGGCAAATAATATTCCACTACATGAATATTACCATTTGTTTGTATTCTTCTTCCTGTATTTTGTAATTAAAAGCAACTTAGTTATTTCTACTTTATCATATACAATGGAAACATCAAAATTAAAGGTAGAAAAATTTGATATTATAAATAGCATCTTATAAATAGGCAAATTGTATGATGCAATGATGAATAGTTATCATGTCTACAGAATCTCTATAGAATGAGAAAGTTCCAAGTCCTCTGTTGACCATAAATAGTTATGAAAATACAAACTGCCATGTAGTAATTATAAATGGGTCAGTTCTTCTGGGAAAAAAATTAAGCTAAAAGACACATTTAGAATTTTTGAGTTTTGAGGTGTTTTATTATGCAGCAATAGATAATACAGAGGAACCAGAAAGGCAGGAGATAAATTAGGAGAGTTTGGTAAGATAATTTAAATTTACAAAAAATAAAAACACCTTACTTGTCCTGTTGTTAATTACTGATGAATATTCACTAACTTCCTGTATTTTTATTATGTTTAAAAAATTGAGATGTCATTATATACAATAACATACACAGATCTTAAGTGTTGTTCAATGAGTAAAGAAAAATAAAGAGTAAATTTTAAAAAGAATAAAAATAGAAGAAAATAGGAGGTTTCTTTTGTACTGCATACATTCTCCCATGGACACACACATGCGCGCGCAGATCATCAGTATCCCTAGAGTCATTTTAAATATGGAGGCAAGTGAAACATATGGGCCAATGGAATTGCATGGCACTAATGAATTCCCAATTGTTTTCTGCAGAGCATTTGATACTTTTTAAAATCAAATCTAATTGAACATTTTAAGATATATTTAATTACATATTAAAAAACCTAATGCAGACCTTTGGGCTGTAATAATTTTTCTATGGAAATCCCTTTTTGTTCTTAGAGAATCTGAGATCATATGTTCAGAAATAAGTTGTTTTAAAGATTATTTCTAGTTGGATTTCCTAAGGACATTTTGTTAATGACACAAGTTTTAAAGAGTTATTATCTTCCCTGTTCTGAACTTCTGAAGCATAAATACTTCAAAATAATGCTAAAGTTGAGATAGACTACAAAGATAGAGATACTAAGCTTGATTTTGTTTTTTCCCCCAGAGGATCAAAATAATCTCAAACCATATATTAACTACTCTCCTACAATTTCTAATTTACAATCTCTGTCAGTTTTGAGTTATGGGAGCAGCCAAGAGTATCTGAAAACACTTTGTTTCTACTGTACTTTTTTCCCGGTAATATAAATATCTGAAGAGGTTATTGCTTAACCTATAAAACAGTGACATCATAATTTATGAATCCTAAAATAACCTATTCACTTCTGTTAAACTATGTGATGAGCTAGACATGGTGATTTTTCTCAGAGGAAAGGACATATTAAAGAATTTTCCTTGTATCTTTAATGACAGTCTGATCTCATTTTAGCCCCGATTACCCTCTTTCTATCACTAACCATTTGACGGTAACTTTTCTCTTCTTTGTATCTACTTTCCCAAATCAATTAAGTGAAAATACCATCCTATTTCTATTATCTCATGGTATTGCCAAAGACCAGGCCATCTCAAACATAGGTTCCACCATGTTGGAAATCTGAACAGGTATGAATTTCCCTAGACTACTGGAAGCTGAAAATTGAAGTTGGCAGTTGTAACCAGACTAGAAGGATTACGATTTAGCTGGAATGTTGCTCATTGACAGTGGTTTTATTTGGAACTTGACTCAGCTAGGCGATTAAAAGTAAGCTTTTATTATAAGAATATATGTACAGCTGTTTCCAAACTACAAGCCACTAGTTCTGAAATGTAGACGACAAACCTACAGCAATACCCTATTATCTTGTTTGACTATTCAAACTTAAATCTAATTTAAAGCTCTGAAGAAATGGCTAAAAAGATTTCATTTCTAATTAGATGATAGTCCAGCAGTGTGGTCAGCAAACAGAGCCTGTTATCTAGTTATAAATTAGTAATAAGAGACAGAATGGTCTCCATCGACCATTGTATATTATGGAGGCGAATCAAGATATTTTTGTAAAATATTCAGATAGCCTTAGGTCCAAGTCAATAACTAATTCTAAGATAGATACAATACTACCCATTATAATTAGATTGTTTAAAATCACAGACAATTTAAACAGTTTACACGCTTGCTTGCCTATAGGCAATATACATACAGAAAGTAATTAATAAAACATAATTCACAAGACGATTGACTTTGGTATTCACATTCCAAACTAGGTTAGGGACTTAATAATCTAGTTATTTAATAATTCTGATGCTCAACTTTTTTCATGTTTAAAAGTAGAAATTATAATTATAAAGTGATTGTAAGGAGTAACAGTAAATTATGTAAAGCTCCTGGCATGTGCTTGTTTCAGAATAAATACTCAATAATTGGCAACTGTATATATTATTGACAACAAACAATTAAGTCCAGGTAGTCTTTTGATTTTTAATAAATATTTACTATGTTTACATAGGAAACCCAAGCATTTTCCTGTTTTGTCATTTGGGTTGTTCTCAGTCAGGCCCAAGTCAGGTGGGTATCTCAGTGTAATGCCAACTCTAATTTGTCTGTTCATAATAGAAATCCTAATGCTGTGATGGCCCCAAAGCTGACAATGACCTTGCCTCAGTCAATCTGTTTTTCTGGTGAGAGTGAGCACTGCTTCTACTGTCGCTGCGTGAAACTGAGATGTGCAGTTTAGATTCTACTTTCTAAGCTAATACATTTGTTTCATGGGCTACACTTTTCTTGCTGGTCCAGAAGGAAGGTATAAGAAAAACATTGACATTCATAAAATTAGGATGAGGAATAATTTTACAGTTTCAAAGGTACCTCTGTGGGGACTTGGCAGTGTACAAAGAGAGCCAGGGACCATTAGTTTATAATTCAAAGCACAGAGCAGGAAGTTACGACTTTCTTTAAATTAGCTGATAGCAAACAACCTAGGGATAGGCTTTATTTATATTAACATCTTGGCATTTATTTTTGAATACAGTTTTCTGAATGTTACAATAACCATATCAAAGGAGATATAAATATCCCCAAAGTGATGGGATCATTTCTAAGTGGTTTCACTGAAATCAGCTCTAAGTGCTACCAAGTAGACGATCTGCAGAAATAAGGATAATTCGTTGTATTGATTTCTTCTGTGACTTTAGGCCAGGAGCAGGTCTGTCTTGAGCATCCTGATATTCCAGCACATTGTAGGTACTTTAAAAATAACTCATAAATGTTGGCTGAGTAATACTGTCCAATCCCCCTGCACACAGTTGTGGAGATTAGCAAGGACTGGCTGGGGACTTCATACAAACTCTTAAAAGAGCTTTCAACAACAAATACATACGAGAGAGTTCACAATTAGCCCAGCATCTCTATAAACAGTTACTTCAAAGGCAAATACCTCAACGGGAAAAATGTATTTGTCAGCTGGATTACAGAATTTAAAAAGAGAAGCGGCTCTGTCTCTGTTGGAGAAGAACAACTTAACTTCTAGAAATGACTTCACAGCTTGGAGCCCAGAAATGCCTGTCTTGGATTACACTGCCTATTAATTAAACTCGAACGATGTAAACATTTATCACTTTACGCTGCACCTCGCAGAAAACAAAAACCCAAACCCTGGAGTCTTGCGAGGAGAGCAGACACAGCACACGCGCACACAGGCAGCCTGTCTACGGTGCACAGGGTTAGGAGGCCCCGGGTCCCGCGGCCGCCCCCGCGGGCTGTGAGCAAACCCTGCCGGGAGCCAGCAGGCGCTGCGTCCAGCGCGTTGGCAGTTGGCGACCCCCCTCGAATCCCCCTCTGCGGCGGGCTCCCTGTGGCCTTTGGAGGCTCGCGAGTCGGCTCCAAATGTTTTCCATATTTGTTCAGCCTCCGTAATTCGAATACCAGGGCCGGCTCAGCCCGCGGCGCCGCGCTCAGGGCCCAGGGCGCACGCACCCACCCACCCAGCCGCCACCCACGCAGCGGCCATGGGCAAGGACAAGCAGCCCCGCGGCCAGCAGAGACAGGGGGGGCCGCCGGCCGCGGATGCCGCGGGGCCCGACGACATGGGGCCGAAGAAGGGCGCAGGGGCCCCCAAGGAGAGCCGGGAGGAGGAGGCCCGGACGTGCTGCGGCTGCCGGTTCCCGCTGCTGCTCGCCCTGCTGCAGCTGGCCCTGGGCATCGCCGTGACCGTGGTGGGCTTCCTCATGGCGAGCATCAGCTCCTCCCTGCTAGTCAGGGACACTCCATTTTGGGCTGGGATCATCGTAAGCATCGAGTCTGTTTTGCTTAAGCGCGTTTGCCAGCCAGGAATGCAAAGCGGCATGGCCGAGCCGAGACTAACCCCACTGCATGCGCCCTTCCCCGGGTCCGCGCCTCTAACCCGCGCTCTGCTTGGTCACTGATGCCTGGCGCGCTTGGGTTTCTGGGGGCGAGGCTGGACGGGTGGGACTTGTGCCCCGCTCCTGCTTGTGCTCGCAACGCCTTCCCCGGTCCCGGCTCCGACTCTCTGGAGCCGGAGAGTTGATCTCAAAGGCTGCTTATTTTGGTCAAAGTGGACAGCCTCAATAACAACAGCAGATTCACTCAGGCTTTTTCCTTATCGTACTCCCTGGACACCACCCCGTCCCCAAAACAGTAGCTAAAAGGGAAGTAAGTTCATCTAGTAAAAGCAGGTGAGAGGAAAAAAAAAAAAAGACTACTTGGAGTTGCCACATTGGGAAGTATTAATTTTATTTTTTAAATTGAGGTTCCATTAGTAAGTTGTATGAAATGATGGGCTAAGGCAGGAAATTTGAATACAGCAAGCACAGCTTTAATCCACTAGAGTCTAAAGTGGGATAAACCCAGGGCGCTGGCTGTGGCAGAAATATATTTGGGACTCTGCTAATGGATGTACTGTTCTAAGTAGAATACTGCTCAGCTGTTGTGTGTGTGTTGAAACATGTAGCACACTTGGCTTAATTAAATGAATTCTTTAATGTAAAACGGGTGTCATTTTTTGAACACCTACTGTTTGCCTGCCCTTCTAGAGTCCTTACTTATATTATTTCTAAGCTTCATATCATCCTTATGGGATAATTATTACCCTTCTCGTTTCTCAAATGAGAGAACCTAGGCCAGGCTCACCCAGGGTCATGAGTTGGCAAAGGATTCAGTCAGGTTGATTCCTTTTTACAACAGATTCTATCTGCATTTTTCTCATTGAGACACACTGCCACCATATTTGGTTTATAGTTTTAGTGTTATTTATATCTCAGTGCCCTGTCTCTTATTAAACTCTTTCATGTGCATTATTTCACTTGACCCATGAAACAACACTTTGAGGTGGCAATTGTCACCCCTCTTTGAATGTAAGGAAAATGGGCAAGAGAAGTTGAATGACATTCCCCAGCTCAAAGATTGAATGTGGTAGAATCTGGAGAGACTAGAAACAACACTTTTGACTCCTACTCTCATGTTGCATCATTACTGCTATTACTGACCACACACTCTATAATTAAAAACAGACATTAAAGATACCTGGTACATACACATGGATACAGGTATTTTCTAATTAAGATTATTTGAATTCACAAATTTTTGCAGATTTAAAACTTTTAATTTGTGTACTAAGAGTTCCCATAAAAATATCATGATTAGAGTTTTCTAAATCAAGTGATTTCAAAAATAGCTTTTCACTAAGATATACTGGGTATTTTAGTCACCTCAATGACTGTCAACATACTCGGGGGGGAGATCTGTCCTTTAAAGCTGTGTGAATTTAAAGAAAAAAGAAATGAAACTCATTCAGTGTTTTTGAATATTATTTGCAAATGTGTTTCTTATCTTTCTTTATTTCAATTTCAAAAAGCACAACACCAAAGAAGCAAATCAGTTGGTGAATAGCTTGTTTTGATGTTTAAGGCATGAACATACAAACTGTGCAACTCTGAAATTTCATGCACTAAAGTTCCTATGGGATATGATGTTCCTAATTGCCCTGGAAGCTCCCTGGGTGTGGCGCAAAGAGCATGCTATACAGCCAGGTCTCTGTTCTTTCTGGCTTTCTTTTTTGTAATCTAGGATTCATTTGAAGTGTGATCTCAGTTTGTAGCCCTGATGGTATCTGTAATCTTAAATTTTTCTTTCAACAGAAAGTATACGAATCTACAGAGAAGCTAGTAGAGATATCCTAAAACTAGTGAGGAGGTTCTATGAGAAGCCAGACCAGGGACAGCTTTCATCCCAGCAGGGCCCAAGGTGGGGCAATATGTCACTGTCTCACACAGACACCTTGCTTATCCTGGCCATGCTGCTGTGGTTGGCCATAGGGCACTGTTCCAAGCTTTCAGGGAAGGGAAAAGACAGTGCGGCAGCTAGTGAAGTACAGATGTATGAACACCACACCTGGTGGTGAGTCCCAGCTTGACTATTTTTTTCTGAATAACTTTAGACAAATTATTTAACCTCTCTAGGTTTCCATTTCTTTACTGATGAAATCAGAACGATAAAAATAATTCCTACCTCTTAGGGTTAAAAATGAATGCATGGAAAGCATTCAGTACAGTGCCAGTGAATGGGAAGATTCAACAAGTTGGCTCTGCTGATTTGCTGCTGGTGAAGGCATCACTGGTAGTGTCACTCTTCAGAGGACAAGTGGCTCTATTTCACCTCTAGTCTTGCAGAACAGTCATTCTTGACTTGCTATGTTTCCCAGACCAGTTTGAATCCTGAAGGAGATATCTCAGTGGTATTTGATTAGTCTACTACTTTCTGAATCTCTCTTCAGTTTGATAAAAATGAACTTGGAAGAGAGTGGCCTCTTCAGGGTCACTTTCCCCTCAGGATACTAAGTGATTAAAGTCTGGTGTATTGGATAGGGATATGCCAGTTTGCCCTCTTCAGGAGACCTACCAGACTGAAACAGTCCAGGTCAATCCATGGGACTGAGACTGAGCCACACTGGCTTCTGGGACACAGACTGAATCCAAGTTGAGTGAGGCACCCCCCTCATCTACAACTTTACATGCCTCACTCTTCTATTTCCCTGTGTTCTGGTTTCCTCTTATCATATGGTAGTTGCTTCCTTTTACAAGGGCTGCTATCCCATTAGCTTGGAATTTGGGTATTGCCATTGTCATAGTAGAACATGGGTATACAGATAATTCCACTTATGTGATTTTAGTTGATCAAGGCCTGAGTGACTTGATGAATAATCAATGAACTTTTGGTTATAGACTATAGAAGCCCTTGGTAATCTATGATCAGAGTTTTATGTCCTGTGGGATATTAGGAAAACAGGCTATTTCTTATCTATCCATAAATATGACTCCACTCCCTCCAAATCAGAGAGATGACTGAAGTCTTTTTATTTTAGTTAAAAAGATTCTTGAAAGGGGAAAAATAGAGTGGAGTCACTATGGAGACCACAGAATTTGTAAATGTGCTGTTCACCTCTTAAAATGACTTGAGGGTTGTAAGTTACACCACCATGTTGTAAGATGGCTTGAGGTTTGTAAGTTACACCACCAAGACAAAACAAAGTGAAATGGAATCTTTGAGGATGCACTTAGCAAAGGGTAAGGGGTCTTAGGAAAGTGAAGTTTGTTCTGCATTTTATTCTATTAATGGCTTGAGTAGCTGAGTCAGATAGGCTCTCAAGTTTGCTCATTTTTTGGAATTTTTATTGATGAAAACATGTATAAGGATTGAAGGAATCTAAGAACTTTGAGGACTTTACTTCTTACTCACATGAGTGCAGTTTGGGTGTAGGTGAAGCATTATGTGCTAAAACTTTGGCTTTTTCTTCTTTGTTCCATAATGCTTGTGGAGGGTATCTGCCAAGCTCTGCGTTGGTATAAACAGAATAAAGCGTGTACCTGGGCGAGATCTCCAGATGCTGATGGTCATGTGCCCTTATCATATCTGACAGTAATGAATACTTCCGATTAGAAAATTTAGCCTACACAAATATTTTTAAAACCCACTTACCTTTCAAAGTATTCTGTGTGCAGTGATTTATATGCTTTGGCATCTCTACTCTGAAGTCGATTTAAGAGCAAACTCTCACTTCTCATCTCCAGTGAAGATATTTAATATTCGTTAGTCTCTTGCCATTGCAGGGAATATTCCCATGGAAGGGGAGAATTTCTTTGCCTCGTTGTATGTTTTAGCTTTCCCCACTCTCCCTCCATTGCTCCCACACCCCGCCCACTGGAATAAAAACCTTGAGATATATACCACATTAATCGCATTAGAAAGCTGAAGGCAAGGGCTTAAAAGAAAAGGAAGAATATTTTCTTCATTTAATGTCATTCATAAAATGCATCATATGAATCTATGATGATAAAAAGTCCTGTCAAGAATTTTGTTAACAGTTTTTATATGCTAACTTACTCTAAGGAATTCAAGTTGCAGGTTTATTCAAATTTTAAAAGTCTATTTTAAGTCTTGACTTAATGGAAAAGAAGATTGGTTGCTTATTTATTTTAAAACAGAATATACCAAGACATTCACAAGTAGACATATGACCTATAATAAGTAAAGAACAGATCTAGTTATTACCCATAATTTACAAGGAGAAAGTAAGATATAATGATTTAGTTGTATGGTTTGATCATGGTTGTGAAAAGAAACTGAAAGAGAGAAAGTTTTAGCATTGGGGTTTTGGATAGATCCTTCAACAAGTCAAGAAGCTAAATGTGGTGTCAACTTTCTATATTGTCACTTGAAAAATGTAATCTAGAATTGTATTTTTAGGAATATGCTGCATAGTAATACAGTATTATTCATATTGAGACTTTAATATGCTTCCAAAACCTAATATACCATCCTTGGTACCACTGGGAAATAAGTTTTATTATAGCAGCTGTCACAGGATTGTTAAGAACTGAGGAGTGATAATTACATGGTCCAACTCAATCTCCACTGAATACGTAGAATAAATAACGACAGGAAAGTTATCTTATAGGCACATGATATTCTTATAGCATAAAAATGAAATGTAATTGGATTAATTTGGCCAAATAAATTAATTTTAATAAGTATATGAAAATAAAAAATAATATTCAATAGTGCAGTGAAATGTTTCCTGAAAGAATTTCAGGAATAGAATAAAGAATAAGAGAGGTTACAATTGAACAAAATAATTAGATGCTCAGAATCATCAGGAGACGTGTGTTTTCACCTTTACCACACTGAGCCAGATATGCACAGACTGAGTGCTTATATAATGAGAAATTTGTCCCTAAATCTTTCTTTTTTAAAAAATAAGGAGGAAAAGGGGCAGGTCTTGATATTTTTCAGTCCTGTATTATGGATATATTCAACTCAGTCTCTGGAAATTTTTGAGATGTCAGTCATCATTTTGGTTTTAATTTTTAAAAACATAATTACTAGTGCATAGAGCTTTGTAATAATCAAATGAAAAAAATAAGTTATTCTCTTACTTTAAGTATAATGACACGTAACGAACATTCAGTAAGTGTTGAATTGAAATCTTTTCTTCCACACTTGCCATTATCAGAGATTCTGTTTGAAATTGCATATACCCATTTGTAAACTGTATACAATCATCCTTTGGTATCTGCAGGGGATTGGTTCCAGGACACTCTGCAGATACCAAAATTCATGGATACTCGAGTCCTTGATATACGAGTAAAATGGTATAGTATTTGTGGGTAGCCTAGCATATTCTCCTATGTTCTTTAAATAATCTCTAGCTGACTTGTAATACCTAATACAACTTAGATACTATGTAAATAGTTTTTATACGGTATTGTTTAGTGAATAATGACAAGAAAAAAAACCTGTACTTGTTCAGACAGATGAAGTCATCCAGTTTTTCCCCAAATATTTTAGATCTCTGGTTGAGTGAATCCATGGATGTAGATCCCATGGATACAGGGGGCCAACTATAGTTGTACATTAAAACATAGGCAAATTTAAGTTTATCTATAACATTTAAGAGAACTATGAGGTGATGGTAAGGAATGTGCTATCACTCAATTTTGGCTTCTGGTTTTCAAAAGTATTCAGAACATATTAACTTCGCATTTTCTAGATGTTTTATTTCATGTTGCAAAATGACAGGACCAAAAAAGAAGGAAGACGAGGTCATTTGACTTACTTTGCATTCTCCTAATTAGAATAAACTCCTAATTAGGATGGATGTAGCTAAATGCTGGATGTCAACGTTACCAACCTTACCTTTTACAAAGAAAGCAATGGCATAGTTTTCCCTAATATTTGGTCTAATGATGAAACAGATTGCCAATATGATGACCATTTTCAATTTGGTCTGAGGAGATGGATGTTTCCTAGACTTTTTCTTGCCTTTCGTCTTGTCCATGACATCTCTATTAAGGGTTATTTAATTGGATCCACTTGCTTGTATTGCGCCCTGAAGCATCAGCATCAACATTAAAAGGATATCCACAAGGGTATGCTGGAGTGTTCAACATACATGTTTCTGTGTTACTGTAGGACAGGAATGGAATCTAGTCATTCATCTTTAATTAGGTATCATTTCACTGCAAAATGCAGTTCATTTTTAGGGCCTAGATCTTGGCAAACTATAGTAGCACTAGTCAAAAAAGCCCATCGTAATCCAGAGCTGGATGGGACTTCATGATGTCATCCTTTAACCTCCTAGTTATTACTTGCTGGGAATGTTCAAGTCTAGGTTTATCACAAGGACTCCATAAGCTGACAGTGAACTTCTTTTTTTTTAAAAAAATAGATGCTGGGAGTAGGCTTTATAGCATAAACTATATAAAAACCTATTCAGAGGCACACCCTCTTTCAGATGGTTTGGATGCAGCCTCAGATCTCTGTGTATTGAGATAAAACTTGGCAGGAATAGCTGTCAGATGCCTGAGCGAGGCAGCTCACTCCATCACCCAGGTTAATTTTAAAATTCATGTGTGTACACCTATACATATGGCATTAACTAAAATACATTTTTTCCCCTGTCTTAGTCGGCTCAGGCTGCCATAACAAAATACTGTAGACTGGGTGACTTAAACAATATTCATTTTCTCAAAGTTCTGGAGGCTGGAAGTTCGAGAACAGGGTATCAGCATGGTTGGGGTCTGGTGAGGGTTCACTTCCTGGCTTGCAGATGACTGCCTTCTTGCTGTGTGCTTGCAGGGTCTTTTCTCTACTCATGTACACAGAAAAAGATAGAAATCTCCCTCTTCCTATTCTTATAAGGCCACCAATTCTATCAGATTAGGATCCCACCCTTAAGATCTTACATAACCTTAATTAACTTCTAAAAGTGACTATTTCCAAGTATAGTTACTTTGGAGTTTCAACATATGAATTCGGGAGGACACAATTCAGGCCATAGCAACTTTTGGTAGGAGTTATATATTTGTACGACCACCTCAGTGATTCTTGAGCTCATTTTACAGCTGATTAATGAAAGCCCTACAGCTTTCTTGGAAGAGCTAGAAGTCTGAATGTTTTCAATGAAGATTTTGAACTAGTTAACTGACATGTGGACCTACAACCGGGTGGTGTGGCTCTATGCTCATGCCAGTCATGAAACATATGGAGGATGTTGTTTTCATTGTGTTTACAGATCTTCTCTCTTGTCAAATTTCTGTAAAAATAAAATCAAGTAGATATAACTAGTGAATACAATTCATAAGGGTAGCATAGGCATTTCATTTGCTGCATTGGCTGTTGAAGACTTCGGAACCACTGTGTGGTAAATCCCTGCCTTCCTTTACGCTACAGGTAGTAGTAACCCAATGTCAAGATGTAGCTAAAGAACACCTTGGCTTCTGAGGCAAAGGTGGTTGGCTGAGTGGTACCTTTGGGGGATGCTCATATTTTCAGCCATTCGACAAGCCCACTGTCCTGTGGGGGGCGGTGATCTCACACTTGGTGTTTCTAGAACTCAAGGGAAGTCATCCCACAACTCTTTTTAGAATATGCAGCCATCATTTTCATTTTTGGTGATGATATCGAAAATTAGGTTAACACTCTTTGTTCTGTGGAATGTGTCAAAATAAAACTGTAGGGGCATCCCCACCTTGGGTCTTATTAGTTAATAGCCTCAGTAGGAGCCTGCATGTACCTCTTTGGCCGATCCCCACTTTGACATATGTTCAAGGGCTTTTCATGGGATTCTGTTTGTTCAGAGTAGAAATCCCAAGTTGGGCTCTGCTTTTCCTTGACCCAGTACAGTACTGCACTAACCCCAAGCCACTCCAGAGGGAAAGACAAGGGAAGACTAAACAGGCAGCCTTTCATAATATCGGGTCCAATCTCAGTTTCAAAATGAGTAACCCACAAAAAACATGGCCACTATTAAAATTCCAGAGGGATCCTGTAATATCTCCAGTTTGATTTTTGAGCATATTTAAAGTTGATACTCTCTGACCTAACATTACTAGAGCCAAAGTCCCTTCCTAATCATGAATGTGAGTGTTTCAGTGAGGTGTTCACAAATGCGCATTCTCAGATTCCGCTCAAGCTCTGTGGGGTCTGCTTCTGTCACTGCAGAAAACGGCAACTCTCTCCTGGCTGGAAGAGATGGTAAGAAACCTTGAGGATGCTCTTTGAAGTGGTGTCCCACTCAGTTATTTTTAAAGCATTTGATTCAGCATTCATTGTAATGAGCCATTAAAAACCTCTTTAAGATAAGTTATTATCAAGGCCTCTCTCTTGTATGGAAGATAATGACGGGAGAGGACTGGTAATGTGCTAACTAGATTCTGTCTAGGGAGAGAATTTTAGCTTTATTACTAGGGGAAAAACAACGCCCGGCATCATTCTAAAGTATCATCAGGTGTGGAGTGCGTATCAGGCCATTAGGCACAAGCTGAACCTTGTCTTACCCTGAGCTTTGCCAGGAAAGCTATGATGGTAGCATTTTCCATGACAAGGGCAACAGCATGTCAATCCTCCTCATTTTTGTTGGAGGTGCTCTTCTCTCAGAGAGAAGAAACCTGCAGGAGAACCATGTCTACTTCAGGGAGAGAGTGGAGCACCCAACGCCTTGAGCAGGGCACCCTTGGACTCCCTAAGGTGAATGAATTTTCATACATGCAAAGGAGTTTCTTCATGACTGCATACAGATGAAGTACAGGAGTCGAATCTTTTAGTTTACG
Organism: Cephalopachus bancanus; assembly: GCA_027257055.1. Lineage (NCBI taxonomy): Eukaryota > Metazoa > Chordata > Mammalia > Primates > Tarsiidae > Cephalopachus > Cephalopachus bancanus. The sequence continues at coordinate 4,794,028 of JAPVLO010000009.1, read as the reverse complement.
AGTTACACGCTCAGTAAAAGTGTATGCACTTCTCTCAAGCTCTCTGGTAGTCAGATCCTGAAACAGAAGGGCCAAACCCACACAGTTTGGCTTCATGTCATCATCTTTTCATGAACAAGTAGTTGGAGATGCCTGTTAAAGGGTTTCAGTGTGCATTAAGGCCTCTGAGACAAGCTGTGATTTTTAAAATGAACATAGGGTGACCGTAACTATTGTGTTATGGAATTCTTGAGAAATAATTCTCATTCAGTCACCAAACCGAATGCATCACAAATTTTTCCACCTCGAGACCTCCCTGAAGCCTCGCTCCCTTTCTCCCTGTCCTCACACACACATCACAAAAAGCTCAGTGTCTGGCTAACCCATGTTGCCATGGGAGGCAAGGGGGGAACGCGAGAGAGACTGCAGGCTGCTTGGGGACACTGACCTCCTCATGTTGAAAAGGACAAAACACTTTTCAAATGAGCAGTAATATTGCTGTATATTACTTTACATTCCTTTATATTCTGTTTATTTTTTTAAAGTGCTCTCAATTAGAAAAGCCTCTTAAGGGTATAGTCAGGATGCCCTCCAAGTAATCATCTCATAAACAACAGACCTTAAAACTTTGTGCAGTGTTTTTATCAAGCTAACAAACTCTTGATAAGAAGCAAAACCAAGGTGAGTTATCAAGCATTCAGTGCAAACACCACTGCTGGAAAAAAAAAAGAGATTGTTTGCAATAACAGAAAAATTAAAGATATGATTTAAAAAAAAAAGAAAAAAAAGCCTCTTGATATCTTTAAAAGGCTGAACAAGATGGCTCTCTTATTTACAATGTTATGTAATTTGCTTTATATTGATTTACTGTACAGTTTCTATATGCCATATCATTTAATATATTCATTGTACTATTTCACATATATGAATGCAAGGGTTTAATGTGGAATTATTCTTGCAGTCATTTCTAGAATGGGATCTAATTTGAAAAGCTACTTAATTATGCCTGAGTAATGAAATCCTGCCTATGATACACCACTGGAGTAGGCTAAATCCATATTAACAAGATTCCTTTTCCTCTTCTGAAAAATCCCAAAGTGACACAAGTAAACTATAGGTTATTTTTTTCCCCCCACAAGTACCGTATGTAACAATTCTGCCTCTCCTGTTGATTCATGAGAAACACTGGAACTCAATATTTGGTTCTCTTACATTTTTTGCAAATGAGTTATTTTGCAAAATTAAATATTCGTAGAACTCGTGGATGATTAGTTTCTGGTGCCTCGCATCTAGATCCTCTTCCGCTGTATTTCCATATACTGGGCACAGTGCCCCCAGGAGCTTAGTCTCTGGGAGAGGAGACACTTGTACAACTGACTACAGCATAGTTTGAAAAGTCAAGTGCCAAGGTGATCCCCTGAAAAACGTGCAGTGGTGGCACAGAGAAGGGCATGATTAACCCTTCAGGGTTAAAAGGTAAGGAGAGGGAGTCTGAAATTATAGGATGGGATCTAACTTTGGAGGAAGATGAGTATGAGTAGGATCCCGGTTCTACCATTTTCAAAAAAGTGGTAATGATTTCTTATTTTCATTTTTGTGTTTGAACAAGTATGGGCAATTTCGTGCAATTCTATAATTTTTAAATGATAAAATATCTCAATTCCATAATAACATAGGAAATAGTAAAGCACCCATTTATCCATTCCTAGCTTTGTTAAATTTTCATATTTTGGTGTAATTGAGTTGTATTTTTCTTTTCTAGAAAGGAAACATTACCGTGCACTGAAGTCCCCCGTGTTTCATTTCTTAGTCACATTCCCCTACTTTTCCCTTCTTACCCAGAGGTATCTACAGTCCCTAATTTGGTATCTATCACGCCTATGCCTGTTTTCATACTTTTAGAATATATGTATATATCCATTACCAATAATTATTTTAAGTTTTATATGAATGGTATCATAATATCGTTTTGTTCAACACTGCTTTTGCGATTTATTCATAAGAGCAGATAGATACCATTCATTCATGCTGTAGGAATATACAATTAATTTATCTTCTGTTGATAAAAAGTTAGGTTGTTTTCAAATACAATTTTTTTTTTTTTTTGCAACTAAAATGTTGCAATGAACCAGTGAACATTCTTATCCATGGCTCCCTATGCATGCATTTCAAAGTTTCACGAGGGCACATTCCTGGAAATTGAATTGTTGACTCATAAGATAGAGGAATCTTTAACTTAATAGATATCGCCAAATCATATCACCAAACAAGTTGGACTAACTTACACTCCCACCATTAGTAAAACAGAGCTGTGGTTGTTGTTTTTAACCTATCATATTTGTGTACAATTGCATCTTGTTTTAATTTGAATTCTTTTGATTACTACTGGAATCGAACATAGTTTATGTTGATTGGCCATTTTATTTTGTTCTCAATCATTTATTTCTTAAAAATATTTTCTATGAGACTTTTTATTTCTTATTTACTTATAGGATTTGTTACTTTTGTGACCAATCTGTGATTTTAGGTACTGTAAATATCTTTTTCTGGTTGGTATGGTGTTTTTTGCTTATGGTTCTTTTGTTATAAAAATATTTAATTTTAATATATTTACAAATCTTTTTTGTGGTATATGCTTTGTTATAGTTTAAAGAAACTTCTCTCTAAGTTCATAAAGATATTTTTCTAGACCATTTTCTTAAAATGTTAAAGGTTTCTTTTTGTATATATAGATCTTTAATCTAAGTGGTCTAATTTTTTGCATATGATATGTAGTAGAGTCTATATTTTATTTTTTTCTCATGTGGATTGTTAATTGTTTTAGCACCATTTATCAAATAATCAACCCTGATCTGTTGTGCCCATTTATCATCCATCAAGTTCCCATATTAGATTTGGTTGTGATTTTCTTGTTTCATTGTTCTATTTTGCTATCACTATGCCAATACCATATTGTCTATATTAAAACAATGCTATAATGCCACTTGTTATAAAGATGATAGGATAAACAGCCCATGTCCAACCCACTCCTCCATCTTAGTCTTCTTCAAAATTGTCTTGGTGAGTTTTAATAATTTTCTCTTATATATACTTTAGAATTGGCTTTTCAAGTTCCAAGAAAACTACTTCTGGTATTTTCAAGGGATTTGTACTTCCTGTACGTGAGCAAAGATCTCTCCATTTATTTGGGTCTTCTCTAATTTTTTTTTGTTTGTTTTTTGATTACTGACTTTAACTTCATTGCTTTGTGCTCACTTCATATGTTTATCATAATATCAATTATTTGATATTTGGTGAGATTTACTTTGTGGCTATTTTATTTTATTTTATTTTTTTGGAAAGCAAGAAAGCAGTATTTATTGATAGGACAGAAAAGCTCCCATAATGGGAGGGGACCCAAGAAGGTTGCCCCGTGGCTAATTTTTATAAACATTTTATGTATGCTTAGAAAAATGTGATGCTCTTATTTTGGAGTTTAGGGTTCCATATTCAATTTTAAAATCAAGGTTTTAATCATGTTGTTCACTGTTCTACATCACTACTGGATTTTTTTTCTTCTTGAACTAAAGGTTATTGAGAGATATGTTACATTTCTCAAAATTATATGGATTTATTTATTTCTCCTTATAATTCTGGCCATTTTCTTTAATATTTTTAGTCTACTTAGTAGCTACATACAAGTTAAAGATTATAAAATAGTCCTCTGGTCCAAGTTTAACAGTTATTTTTCCTCAGTGTTTTGAAAGTATTATTTCATTATCTTTGGACTTGAGTTATTGTTGTTAAGAAGGAAGTCTGCTAAATGTTTAATTATTGTTCCTTTATAGGTAGTATACCTCTTCTGATTATTTTTCAGATTTTCTCTTTGTTTTTGGTGTTCTACGATTTAACTACAATGAGTCTAAATGTGTTAATTCTACAAAGGACTGATTATGTTTCCTGAATCTAAGATTTTTGTGTTTTTTATCAATTCTGAAAATATTTCAGTCATTTTCCCCTAAATACTGTATCTCTTTTCTCTCAAATCCCTTTGTCTGTAACTGCTATCAGATATATATTTAGAACCTTCTTATTCTATCATCTCTATTTCTTAACCTCCCTAGTGTGTTTCATCTCTCTCTATCTGTCTGTGCTGTGCTTTGGGTTATTTCCTCAAATCTACTAGTTCATTATTTCTCTCTCTAGTTGAGCTTAACTTGTCCACTGAGTTCTTAATTCCAACAATTTTATTTTTCATTTCTAGAATTTCTTGATGTTTTTATTGATGTTTTTTTAATGTGTTCCTGGTGCTTTCAAAAGTGCCCTGTGGTGGCTCAGCCTGTCATCCCGCGCCTTTGGGAGGCTGAGGTGAGTGGACTGCCTGAGCCGCGGGTTCGAGACCCGCCTGGGCAGCGAGACCTCATCTCTACAATAAATCAAAAAATCAACCAGGCGTGGTAGCGCTCCTGTAATTCCGGCTACTCGGAAGGCTGAGGAGGAAGGATCGCCAGAGCCCAGCAAGTCGAGGCTGCGGTGGCCGGGAGCGGCCACTGCACTCCAGTCTGGGCGACCGAGTGAGACTCCAACTCAAAAAAAAAAAAAAAAAGTGCCCTGTTCTTTATGTTTCCTATTTCTTCCTTCATGTCTTTAATTATTTTTAATGCGCTTTTTAAAAGCCTCTGTCCATTGGTCCCATTATTTGGAATTCTTACGGCTATAATTCTTAGAGTGTGTGTGTGTGTGTGTGTGTGTGTGTGTGTTTGTGTGTGTGTGTATGCGTGTATGCATGTAAATGCTGGCTTTCACTAATACATTAATTCTTATGTGTTTGCTAAGTTTGGTTTGCGAATGCATCTTTCAAGAGGCTTTATGTGTGATAATTTGGTGTGACCCATTTGAGGGAATAACCCTTCCAGACCATTTTTGTCTTGCCATATGTCCCAGTGGTATTATACCTATAGCCACTTTGTTTTCTTAATCTACTTATTATGATAAACTTCAGACTTCCACAAGAGTAGATAAAATTGTATAATGAACCTGTATTCTTATCACCCAACTTTAATAATTATCAACTTATGTTCAATTTTGTTTCATCTATATGCTCCTGTATTTCCTCCACACCCACATACTGGATTATTTTTAACAAAATCTCAACCGCTACATCATCTCATTCATAAATATTCTGCTATTTAAGTCAAAAGATGAAGACTAAAAAATAATCAAAATACCAATATCATGGCTAACAATTTCTTAATAGAATCAAATCAGTGTTCAAATATTCATGATGAACTTATGAATATTTCTTTGCAGTTTGTCAAAACCAGTAAAATCTATGTACAGCAATTGATTCATGTATTTCTAATGTTTCCTTTGCTCAAAGATTTGTCTTTCTCATTTCTTTTTTTTTTTTTTTTTTGAGTTGGAGTCTCACTCTGTCACCCAGACTGGAGTGCAGTGGCCGCTCCTGGCCACCGCAGCCTCAACCTGCTGGGCTCCGGCGATCCTTCCGCCTCAGCCTTCCAAGTAGCCAGAATTACAGGCATGCGCTACCACGCCTGGCTGATTTTTTGATTTATTGTAGAGATGAGGTCTCGCTGCCCAGGCGGGTCTTGAACCCGCGGGCTCAGGCAATTCACTCACCTCAGCCTCCCAAGGCGCAGGATTACAGGCTGAGCCACTGAGCCCGGCTTCTCACTTCTTTTTATTCTCTCTCTCTCCCTCTCCCTCTTATAGTTTATTTGTTGAAACAATCAGGTTTTTTTCCAGGATCACTTTCATGTTACTTTCTCATCTTGATAAGTTCTAGGACCATGTGAGTAGTAAAAAACAAACATAAAACTCAACTCAAAACCTGCACCCCAATAGCTGCAACAGAACAATTTTTTTATGATGACTCCAGTCCTAGGTGGGCTAATTGTTTTCTGGTTCTATAAAGATGTAGTCATTGAGAGGGCCCTTCTATATGTCATAGTCTCAGTTCCGTTTCTTTACCTGTAGACGCTTGGGGCATGCACTGTTGGCCTATGGCTGTGTAACCAAGCCCTTTCCTTTGCAGAGACTGGACAACATTCTTCCCATACTAGTCTCTTTCCTTTCTTGGATTTTTGCCCAATTTCTTTTATTTTTCTTATTAGCTCTGATATTCATATAAAGGATGTTGGCTACATTTATCCAGAATTTTAAAGTATTTTAATAGGGAGAGAGCTTTCCTATAATTTAGTTACTCATATTATGCAGCAATGAAACCTCTTAATGCTTAAAAAAATTTTATCAATCAACTTGCAAGTTTCTTAACATCTCTGAGCCACACTTTTCTATAAAATAGGATAATTTTTAAAACTTATTGCATTGTTTTGGGTAATAAATGAGCTAATATATACAAAATAAGTAACATAAAAGGTAACTTTTCTGTGTGGGGGGATACTGGAGCAGGGTTTGAAGAATAAATAGAACTAGCTTCAGAATGGCTGAAGGAGGAGTTCTACACAGGGTAGATAAGAAAGCAAAAAAGACATTTTAGGTCAAAGGCACAATTTGTGTCCTGTGACTGTTTAGCTCAACCTTCATCCATAAACAACTTTATTGCTTCACAATTCTGCTGTTTGTGCTTATTCAGTCTTTTGAGGATGTAATTTCAAAAGTTCCCACAAGTTCCCATCAAATATGAATCTTAACTCAAATACCCAAATCTGTGTTATAATATTAAAATGAGACCCAAACAAAAGGGATTCTACCAAAGATCTCCATAAGTCATATACTGGGATTGTTGTCAGATATCTCTTCTCAGTTTCCTGTGAGTTGTTGAAACACTCAGGCATAGGATTCATTCATTTAAAACGATGAGCTATTTGCAATCACTTTCAAGCAGTCTTGGAAATTTATGAACTATAGCGGCTTTGTGTTGGCACACTTCTTGCAGATCCCCCTAGCTTTCCAGCCTTACTTTGGCAGGAACATCAAGGAAAGCACACTATATCCATTGGATTTGGGGGATTCACACTCCTCTCACCCAGCTGCTGGTCACAAGTTCCAGCTCATTTTTATCTGTTCCATTGGGGTAGTTTTCTAATATCTTACAAAGAAACATATGAGATACGAGTGAACATCTGCAAAGCAGTGTGCTGAGAAATAGGGCTACCACTTACCAAACATATTTTTCGTTTCACTCTTTCTGTGCTTGTACAACAGATCTGGCAAAACACACAGCAATACAAATTACAATGCAACGTTGTTGAGAAAAAAATTAAAAGAAAAAATATATCAAATTTTGGGTATCAGATCATTTCAGAGCATGATAAAAAAAACTTACCACTTTGAATTAGGAAGGGTGTATCTATCAAGATGAAGGACTTGGGCCTGGCATGTAAGTGCTCCTTAATGCTCCATAGTTCTTCACCAACCAATCGGATCTGTCATCACAACACAGCAGGTGAATTCATTCTCTCTTCTGGCTAGGGCACGGGCAATACTTTCCCTAAGAACCACCTCACATTCTTAGAAATGCTATTTTTACAATGTATTTTCCAAAGAGATCTAGATTTAACAGAGATTTAGGTGAAGATAGGCCTGCTTGTGTATTATAATTGAATTAGTTGACGTTTGTTTTACTTCGAATGGTATCTGTATACTCGTTTATGAAAAATACATACATTTACAGTAATTCAGGCACAGGCCTGTCCAATATCAATTCCTTAGGCAAAAGGACAGTTAAAATAATAAAGGGGAAGAAAATGATTGAGGAGATGTTAAAAATGGGCTGACTTAGGTGTAGTTGAGCTAGTGTCTTTTCTCTTTAGACCCTGAAATACTTTTCGTGATAGAATTTATCATCTAGAATTGGCTTTTCCCTGAAAAATTTGACCTAGATCTCTACCAGCTTCTTTTAAAAATAATAATCTTATGGATCATCTTTGCAAGGTCAATATTACAACTTGTTTTCCCCAACTCCCCAGAAAGATGTGGAAACAAACAGACGAGGCTCTGTGTTGAAACCCAAACCCCTTGTGGGCCAGAACGTGGTTCTTCCATAAACAGAGGATTTCTGCAGTAGAGCTTTTCATCAGCAACTTTGACTCTCATGAAAAAAAAAAAAGCGTAAAATCAGTGACGCTCTGGGGTTTTGGATTTCTATGACAAATGGAAAGGCATTGAATACCTTCCAGGTATATCATAGGCCAAATAAAGCAGTCCTCCACAAAAATTCCTAGATATAAAAAATTATTGCTAGCTATAGTTTTGTCTGTTGTAGAAAAATAAGCTTTTTTTTTTTTTAAATCAAAATATCACTCTGTCACCCCAGCTGGAGTGCAATGACACCATCACGATCATGGCTCATTGCAGCCTCAATCTCCTGGGCTCCTGTGATCTTTCCACCTCAGCCTTTGGAGTATCTGGGATGACAGGCCTGCATCACCACATCTGACTATTTTTAAAATTTTTATTTTATTTTTTTGTAGAGATGACGTCTCATTATGTTGCCCAGGCTGTTCTCGAACTCCTGGGAAAAACAGCTTTTATTTTGAGCTTGGTGTAATAAAACAAAGAAAAACATTTTTTTTTCAAAATTATGAGTGCTTTGAGTTTTAGTGCTGGTGTATTAATCTTCAGTGTTTAGAGGCAGATTATCACAGTGTTCCCCTCTTGATAGTCAGTTCTGCCATAAACCCTTCCGCTGATTTTCAGTCTTTATATTTATACTGCTATCACTTCTGGAATTTGCCACAAATATCGGTGCACTAAGTTTGGTTGAAATAATTGTTTTTTTAAGTAAAATTCATTTTGGAATCAATTATGGCCAGGAAATATTTTTAATTGAACAGCATTTTTTTTCCAGAACTTAAATGCCCATCATTGTAATACCACAGTCGTGCAGTCAGAGAAATATATGCAGCTTGGTATCGTTACTAAAATTGGCATTGCTTGGGTAGTAGCTAATGAGCAATTTTGTAGCAGAATTTTTAAAAAAGCCGGCAAAGAAGTGTTATAATTCTTAGTATTTGCAAACTATTTATAGCAACAATATTGGGAAGATTTTTGAAAAGAGGGTCCTTGTTATGGGAGTAAAATATCATCCCAGAGGTGATGAAACTGAGGCTTGAAGGGTTAATTTGGTTAATCAGCTAGAAAGTGGTAGAGGTGGGTTTTGAACTCATGTCTGTTAGATTCAGAGCTAACATATATCTGTCTTTCACTGTGTAGCCCATTTTGCTGCAGAACTTTGTAGTTTCCATCTGTTGTCCCTTCTCCTGGCCATACATTTGTTGTCTATGGAGCCTGTGAGGTCTTGGATAACTTACAGTGGACACCTGTTGTTGAAATAACAGCGCCAGCTAGACTCTCATAAGAAACAACTGCGAGTCCGTCACCTTGTTTTTAAAGGGTTGTTGGACATTACCAATTCATTTCTTTAGAGGGAACATATCACTTTAAGTATTTGTTATTTGTATTTTGCTAATCACTATGTGTCATGTTTGCTGGAAAAAGCAGCTATGATAATAAGTGCTACGCTCTCCATAGCTCTTCTCAACAGCTGACATATTATGCATCTACTTATTTCTTTATGGTCTACCTCTCCACTGTAAACCATAAGCCCTATCAAGGCAGGGATTTTTGTCTTTTCTGCTCATTGTGGCATTTCCAAGCCTCAGAGAGTACCTGGCACATGGTAGGTACACAATGAATGTTTGTTAAATGAACAGAATATGATTATTTCTAAGATGTGGCAGAGTGCTTGTATGTACATGTATCATTCATTTTCAGTTCCCGTTTTAGAGGAAGTTACACTGGAACAGTTTGAAGTCGTATGAGATGGAAAACATAAATAAAACTTACTACGATTCCAGGCACTTTATGAACCTTAAAAACAAATTATAAAGTGTTATTTTCCCCACTTTCTGCATGATAAAACTGAGTCTTAATGACTGAGTCACCCTTCCCCAGCTTGGACGGTCATGTGGATCTCAAAAACTTTCTTCTTCGCACTAGGCCTCAGGAGTGGTGCTTCAGCGATTCAGGAGAGAACTGTGTTCTTCAAATCTGCAGTTCTTGCTTGTGGTGCTGTCAAGATTCCTCCAGGGTGGTGGCTGTGCCATGTAGTGACTGAGAGCCAGGCTCTGCACTCTCACAGGTGCAGCCATCGATGATGTGATAGACAGTGTATTTGCTACATGACCTTGACTGCAAAACCTTTCAGAGTTTTGGTTTCCTCATCTATATAATGGTGCTAATAATAGCAACTGCCTTATAGGATTTTCATGATGACAAAATGGAGTAATTGATGTGCTTAGTATAGTGCTTGACATAAAACTGCTCAATATTAGCCTTAAAATGTCAAACTATCTAGACTAGATAATTAATGTTCCTTACATAAATATAAAGGTCACATCAAGTGTCCACCAATGCTAACACAAAGTAGAAGGCACAATATTTGTAACCAAGACACTACATGGGTTATCAATTCTAAACATACTTATGGTGATAATGCATTTGAGTCATTAAATACACTCTAATTTTATTTCACTTTATTTTATTTTAAAGATGTGGGGTACAATTCAGGGCTAGGTATACAAATATTGATTATGCAGGTACCTTGTTGATGAGTTGTGCCCCTCCCTCCACTAGCAGTTTCCCTCAACTGCCAATCTCACGCCCCCTCCCCTGGCAGTGTCCCACTACTGCCAATTCCTTTCTTATAGTATTATGATAGTTGTTCAAGGTCTGCTTTTGAGTGAGAACATATAGTACTCTGTTTTGTTTTTGTGATAGATCACTGAGTATGATCAACTCTAAATCCATCCAAGTTGCTGTGAAGTTCATATGTTTGTCCTTCTTTTGGCTGCATAATATTCCACTGTGTATATGTACCACAATTTTTTTTTATTCACTCCAGTTTCGATGGGTAGCATGGTTGGTTCCATGTTTTTACTATTGTGAATAGAGCTGCAACAAACATGTATGTGCAGGCATCTTTTTGCAGAATGATTTGCGTTCCTCTGGGTATATTCCCAGCAGGGAAATTGCTGGGTCATATGGAAGGTCAATTTCTAGTTCTTTCAGAAACTGTCACACTGTCTAGTGTGCACTAGTTTGCATTCCCACCAGCAGTATTGAAGTGTTCCTTTTTCACCGCACCCTCACCAGCATGTTATTGTTTAATATGCTCTAACGTTAATTTGCTCTAATAAACTGATACTTAATACACTAATAAAAAGTGACCCTAGTTGCAATGATAATGATAATCACAACTAGTTATTCTCCAGTAATATGGTGGGCATTAGACATCTTATTTATGTTATTATTAATCCTTGGATTAACCATTGAAAGGAGGCATTGTCTCCTTTTTATAGATAGGGAAACTGAGGCAAAAATAAATAACTTTGTTCACTATTATTTAGCTAGTAAAGCAATAGAGTCAAGGTTCAAACTCTAAAGCCCACAATTTTTCCACTATATAGCACTATCTCCTTAATTATATGCATAGTTCTATACTTGATTTTAATAGAACCTAATAGACAGTTATCACTTGTTGAATGAACTATTACTGGATATTTCATGCTTTTGAATCATTTTTACCTTTTTTGGCATCTAATTAGGGGTAAGATTACATTTCTGTGTTCTTTTATCTTGCCTTTACCTAAAACTATAATGAAAAATAATAAATAATAATAAGAAACATAGGAGGGGTAGTTTTTGTAATTCTACCATATATAAGCCCCAAGCCAAAAGTTTTGTCTTTTAAAAAAATACATACAAAAATAAAAAAAGAAAGAGAGCAAAAAGAAAAACAACTCAGCTCCTTCAGTGTCCTTTACATTATAAAAGAGGATGAGGGATGAGGGATTTTAATGTGTGATCAGTAAGATAGGAGTTACATGAGCTGCTGTTGGCCGCTCATTTTCACACATAGTCACATGTGATTAGTGATGTAATCATTTTTCTTGTGACTCAGTTCCTTTTCTTCATATTGGGGATTAAACGGTAAATGTGTAAAAGGCAAAGACTATATCTTCTGTTTCATACACCCACTTCTTACCACAACAAAGGCTATTGAGCTAAACTCAGCTGGAGGATGATACTTAAATTGGGGTGGTCATTGACAGCAAGGTGGCAAAGATTATGCGGTAACCATTCTTACTCCATTCCCATAAATCAGTAACTACAGTTTCTCCTTGGCGCTGTCCCTGAAGCCTCTATGCTGATCCTATAGGCTGATTGTAGGGACTCCAAACAATTAGTAAAGAGTCTTTGCCAAACTTAGGTACAACCCAATCCTGCTTGGTAACCAGACGCTTCTGTCAAAAAGGGACTCAGAGGAACAGAAAATGTGGTGGTGGTGCCCGAGCTCTCTAGCGCATTCTTGGTGGGTTTGTGAAAGCTGATTGCACCCATCTCTTCCCAACTCTGCTTAGTGATTTCGTGTTGGTATCTTGAAATCAACCATAGTAGAAGTATCTACACCATGAAAACTAGCCAGTGCTACAAATAGTCCTTCCCCAACTGGCTGTTAAACATTTACTATCACACCACATTAGAGGGGATACAATTTCAAAGGTTAATGCTTTGCTTTGGGTTGACATGACTAATACCCTTCGAGTAGCAGAATGCCACATCATACTGATTGATGATTTAGAGATGAGATACTCCCCAAACCACTGACCAGATACAGAGGCTACAGGCTCTGCCATGAGGTCGTATATAGGTAGCAATGAAGACATAGGACTCCCCTGCCGCCAATTTTAAGGACTCCTATAATAGCAAAGACTACATTTCTTTATGGGGAAACAATTTGAGCCAATACCTTTTATAATACAATAGCAATAAACAATTTCAGGTGCAATTAACGTATACCTAGACTTTTACATTTCTCAAGCCTCAGTTTTCTTGCCCCTGTAAAATGCATTCTTGAAATGATTAAATGTAGGAATGTATGTAAAGTCTTCGGCACTAGATTTAACACTTTGTAAATACCTATAGATGATGGATATCATTATGTTGCTTATAATAAACAACTCTCTATAGGAAATGCCACTAGTCAGTGATTCACTCTCACCTCAGACCTACTGGATCAGAAATTCTGAAAATATTACCAGCTTTTACCCACCCCTTCAAGTGGCTCTAAACCACTCTCTTAGATTTTGTCTTACTGTAATGCAATGGCAATAAGAATTCAGTAAAAAGGTTTAGGTCATGCTAAAATATTCTCTCCAATTCTTCTGCAAAAAAAAATTTTTTTTGAGTCGGGTCTCACTCTGTTGCCCAGGCTGAAGTGCAGAGGCACGATCATGGTTTACCGCAGCCTCAACCTCCTGGGCTCGGGCAATTCTCCTGTCTCAACCATGCCCCTATGCCTGGCTAATTTTTTTTTTATTTTTGGTAGAGACAAGGAAGTTCTTGCTATATTGCCCAGACGGGTCTTGAACTCCTGGACTCAAGTAATTCTCCTGCCTTGACCTCCCAAAGTATTGGGGTTACATGTGTGAGCCACCGCACCCAGTCTCTCCTAAAATCTTGATCCAATAAGCAACCTTTAATAGATCCTCATGCAAAGTTCTGTGTCATATTATTTAATTTTCAAGTATATTATGCTTCAACAATCCTCCCGGGTGAGACTACACTCTACTGACAGACTGCAATATATTTATCATTTGTTGCAAATGATTTCTAATACCTTACCTTAAATTATATTAAATAGATGTCAATCCATAGAAATTCTCTTAAGAAATATCCAGAGAAACATTTACAGTTCTGCTACTTCTCTTGCTTATCAATTGATTGTGCAAACATGAGAAGAGGGTTCAATATTGATTGAATTAAAGCACTTTAAATGCAAAGGTGAATGTTGATTAACTTACAGAAGAAGAGTCACATTTCAGGTACACAAATGAAAGGGGGATGAAAGGAGAAGAAAAACATTGAAAGGCATTTGACAGGGGAACGTTGTATTCCCTAGACAACCCTGTCAAGCAGCTCTGTCGACAACCAAAAGAAGAAAACAAGTAAATTGGAGGTTGTGTGAATGTCACAAGACCAGAATATAAATACATACGATATGGAGACAGTAAATACCAATAATTCTCATTTACACAAAATGTTTTAGAGTGATACTTTCTAGCTAGGACAAAATGAAAAGGAAAAATATAGGTAAATCTCTAGCACACTAGTCCAGCATCTACCTTTTATTTATAATACCAACCCCCAAAAGATACCACTGCAGATACAATAGGCCACACAACAGAAACAAAGACAATGTAAAACTCAGGATTCACACATCCACAGAAATGGACTTGACATTCAGAGAACATTTCAACCCGTTTAACTTTCTAACTCACAAGAGAGAATGCAGACTTCACCCTAGACAGACAAAAAATATCTTTAGACAGAATGTGGAATTTAGGACTTAGGTTTTTTCTTTAGGCTAAACGAATTGTAGAAATACACATCCAAAAGTAGGTTAATACGACAATAATTGCCTATTTTCCCATTAAATATCACTTTAAGCTTTTCTTACCAATGTAATTATCTGTGTACATGGACTAAATCTTAACAAGCACATAAATGCTAGTTAGCTTATTGTTCTCTCAGCACTAGTTTTCTCAGTGCAACCCATTTCCCATGTGGCTTTGTGCTCTATGACACTGTCTGCCTGCCTCAGGCCTGGGTGTCTGGTCCAAGGGAAGCCTTCTGGAAAGCCTTACATAACTGCCTTTTTTCTGCTCCATGGGCCTCACCTCACCATATCTAATGGGAGCTCTGGCCCGAACTCCAGGAATGTTGTTCCAGATAGGCCTGGCGGGTCTCACTGCTCATGAACATGAGCTTCCCCTTCCTTGCCTGGGACGGCAGAACACAGTGTCTTCCTGGCGTGTCCATGTTCTGCCAGCTCAGGAAACAAGACCTTTCATCTGGCATGAGAAATTCCCCACGGCATAAAGCCTTGAGTTTTAGGAATTCAATAAATACTGCCTTCTAAAATGTGCTTACACTAAGCACCAATAAACTCTCTGATAACAAGGTCTTGTTATAACATGAAATGCTGTAGGTAAGAAAATGAGACTCCCACCCTCCTCCAGAACCTATCAAGTCTTCTTGCAAGGTCAAGAAATTAAAATCTCTTGAATTTATTTAAGCTTTATAGAAAATGTACTTTCCGAGGACCTAGAAGTAAAGCTTTCAAAATATCTAAAAAGACAATTGGTTTCATAATTTTTAGATATGAGATGTAACCAAAATTATAAGAAATACACTTGAGATGCTTTCTGTTCAAAAGACTCAAAGGTTCTTTATGGGTAACTTCTTTGGCCCTTTTCTGTTTTCACTAGACTCCATCTGGATGGGCCTGTGTTTCTTATGGTGTCAATTGCTTCACATATGCTAATGACTAACAAACACTTGTCTCCAGCCTAGGCCTCCATCCTGGGCTCTAGGCCCATATGACTTAATGAGCTTTGAGTCCCTGTGGGATCATCCTTCCCCACACCCATTCTGCCCCTTCTTCTCTATCTTGTGTCTCATTAAATGGCCACACCACCCACCTGGAAGCACCTTCCTGATCCTTCCCTTCTCCTCCAGCTCTTAATCTAATCGGTCTGTAGCGCCTATGAATTCGGCTTCCTTACTGTCATTCAAACATACCCACTCTCTATCCTTACTTCTGCCTGAGCTCAGACACTCATCCTTTCTCCAAATATGAAAAACAGCCTCCTAGCTGGTCTTCCCTCCCCAAATATTGCTCCCATCCAATCCATTCTTCACAGCCAAAGGACCATTTTAAAAGGCAAGATTGATCACAATCTTCCCCTGCTTAAAATGTCCTAGTTGAACTAAAAGTCCTTTGTGACCTAGTGCCTGCCCATCTTTGCAAACATATCTTTTGTCTTTTCTTTCTTTCTCTGCTCTTGACCTATATGAATCCTCGAATATGTAGAATGTGTACACTGCATTTCGTCTTTGCACCCACTACTCCTCTCTCTGCCCAAAATACTTTTCCTCACACTCTCCTTCTAGTTAATTTATGAGTATCATTCAAAACTCATCTTCTTTCAGAAAGTTCCCCTAGGTCTCTTTAGGTTAGTTAGCCCTTTTGTGTATTCTTACAGCAGACATGGTCCTAGTGTTTACATAATATTGTAGCTATCCTCTCTTTTCCTATTGGACTGGGAGATCCTTGGACACTGGATAGTTTTTGTAGTAAGGGACTGTTTGTTTTTCACTCTTATTTTCCAGGATCATACAATAGCACAGAGTCTGCCTGTTGTATGTCCTCCATAAAATTCTGTCTATTGGCAGTTTTTCTTTTTTTGAGGAACTTGCCCATAACGGGCCTTTCTGCCATGAATCTTTTTCCTTCTCTTCTTCTCGCTAATAAACTCTGTATTTTAAAACTTTTTTAAAAAATTGTCTATTGATTGAATAAGTAAAATGCTTTACATGTGTTCCTATGCAACTTCTTGCTGGAAGTCAAGGTTAATGAAGGCTACAAAGAAGGAGTACTGCTGAAATGGGAAACTGTCTAAGTAGAGGCACTGAATCAGATTTTTAGGATACTGGTCAGTTAGGCTTGATTATTGGAATATATCTCTTGTAAAGACAAAAAGGAGCGCCCTGGCTGACAGGTAGTGCAGCAGTCTCCAGGGACAAAGACAGCTATGGAGGAGAGAGGCCTGACCCCAGGCACCTGCAGACAGAAACTCACAGGCATGTGCTGGGGATATAATCATCCCCACAGAAGCAAGTTTAGAAGCTTCCATCTTTTTGGTCACCAACAATCAAAAAGGAGGTCTCTCTTCCATTGTTTCAAGTTCTGTAGATTCTTAATGTGAGAATGCATAGTAAACCCCTACAGGCCTTATCAAACTTATATCTCAATGTATTGTTTTATTAGCTTTAAAAAAGAACTTCATCCCTGACTTGAAAATATCAGTCTCATTAGGACTACACAAACAACTTCAGTCTCATTACTTCTGCATCTGACAGGTTTTTGCTGAAAAGCTGCCTCCCTGGGTCCTGTCTGCTTTGTTTTCTCTCCAAACCTCTCCAGTTCATGCCATGCTCACGTTTTAATGCTGTGTCTCTCCACTGCAAATGTTATCTACTGCAATTAAACCCTGCCGCCAGTCCAATGATGAAAAATCCTGGAAACAGCCTGTACTAAGTGAAGGCTTAGCTTTTGGCTTCATGGTCCAGTAAAAATCTGAACAGCCTTCAACTTGGGAACCGATGAGGGCACAGACAGCATATTGATTGTATAACCAAGGGATAGGATAGAAACAGAACCTTCAAATGCTATGTTGGCTTCAAAAACAACTCTACCACCCTCACTGGGATTGCCTGTGGAGGGAAGCTGGCCCTGGGGTAGGACTTATAAATATTACCAAGCCAGTAGTTTTGTGACTTGATAGGTGACTCTCAGTCACCCTTTCAACATCTGTCTCTGGGAAAACTGTGCTTATCGGAAAATGCAATTCTGTTGCTTATGTTTTCTATCTTAAAATATAGAACTTTATCAACTTTTAAAGTTTTTCAAAATTGAATGTGAATAGATATGCTTTGATTAGAAACTCACTTTGAGAGGCCAAGGCAGGAGGATCACTTGAGGTCAAGAGTTTGAGGCACTGTCTTTAAGAAGAAAGGAAGGAAGGAAGATTCTAAATCATAGTTTTTAAAAGTCCAATTCATTAAAAAAGAGGCTGGGCGTGGTAGCTCAAGCCTGTAATCCCAGAAGTTGGGGGGCCGAGGTGAGGGGATTACCTGAGTCCATGGATTCGAGAACAGCCTGGGCAACTTGGGGAGACCTCATCTCTACAACTAAAAAAAAAAAACAAACTTAGCCAGGCGTGGTAGCACGCACCTGTAGTTCCGGCTACTTGGAAGGCTGAGGTGGAAGGATTGCCGGAGCCCAGCAGGTCGAAACCGGGGTAGCTGTGAGCATGCCACTGCACTCCAGCCTAGGCGATGGAGAAGTTTATTTTCTCTCAAACTCACTGTTTCTTTGGCCAGCTGTTTCAGTCAGGCACATCCACCCTCTTTCCATCATTGATGCTCTAAACCTGGAGGTCGCTTTTCATTTCCCCCTCTCTAGGTCTCCCATCAGTCACACAATAGCCAAGATGTATAGATTCTGCTTTTACTACACCTGTCCTCCCCACCTCTTTCTGAATGTGTCTGCCACCATCTGAGTTCTGGCTTACCTGATGCATCAATCTTGCTCAAATTAGTAAAACATCTCAGGGTTCTCACTGTTGAGCCACCCAACACCACTGCTTATTTTTTTCTGAAACTTCTCAAATCCTGTCATTCTGCTGCTCAAACATTTTCAAGGACGCTTGCTTACTTACTAAATCCACACCATATCCTCAGATTTCCACCCTACCTTTTTTGCTCTATATTTCATTATTTCAGTTCTGGGTGCATATTTGCTGTTCTTGAGACACATTCTCTGTGCAGTCCTACCTCTGTGCTATCGCTTAGGTTGCTGTTTTAGCCAAGCTACCCGCTTTGAATCCGGTTCCATGATTTGCTAGCTTTGTGCCTCTGCTTCCTCATTTACAATATGACGATCATAATGGCCCTACCTTATAGCATTTTGTGATGGTTATAGGGGAAACACATATAAAGCCCTTAGAAGAGCCGCAGCATGTAGTATTTAGCAAATGTTAGTGATTATTAACTTTATTTCTTCGAAGGACCATTTCAAATCCATCTCTTGTGTGCATCCTTTTATTTTGCCCAACTCAATGCTATTTATTCCCCATTTATACTTCTCTGAATAATCTTTGGCATCTAATGCCCTGCTTTGAATAGTGTGTATACTTATTTTGGCCTTTACTGGACTGTACACTGATTAAAGTTGAGTAAATTTTATTCATCAACATATACCCTGAAGGTTTTGTGTAGCACCTGGCACATGAAAAGGACTTAATAATAATGGCTAAATTGAAATAAATTGATCTTACTATTTTTAAAGTAGTAGTCCACAAATTGAGGAAAAAAACTGTTGTGCATAAGTAAACGAAATGGAGTGCTTGACCACACAGATGTTACTGGTGAGAGTCACTCAGACTAATGTCAGCCCAATGCACAAATTGCCCTTTTAGCGTCTTTCTTCTGTGTTCTCCATTGCAGGTCTGCTTAGTGGCCTATCTTGGCTTGTTTATGCTTTGTGTCTCGTATCAAGTTGACGAACGAACATGTATCCAGTTTTCTATGAAAGTAAGTTGTGATTTTTCTTTCTCTTTTATCATTGCACAGAAAGAAACCCAAGTACAAAATGAAGGAATGCCCTTTTAAAAGCTTGCATATCTGATTAGTCTAGAAATTGCATTTTTAGGCAGGCCAAAAAATGTTTTAAGAGGGCATTGATCCAGACCCCAAAGGTAATGCTGATTTTTTATTTAATTCTTAATTTCCATGAACTGAGTTGGCATGGAGGCTATAAAGTCTGTCCTTCAATGCCCTTAATAGGAATATTGAAAATTCATCAGTTCAACAACACACTTGGCCAGGGAAAAGGTGTCTCTTTCAGTGCTCACTTCCATATCTTGGGGCTTATTTGGAATATTTTGATAATGAAGCAGTTTAAGTATATTTCCTTTTGTAGGTGGGATCACTGAGACAGAAAAAGTACATTGGGTGCATCCAAATGGTCTGTGCCAAGAGTCTCAGGGTTAAGGGAAGGTGGGATATGCACGGTTTGGCAAGCATGTGTGTCTTTCATTTGTGTGTATTTTTCTCTCTTAGGGACAGTGCATTTGACTGGAGCCAATTCAAGCACACAGCATTTTCACTACACAATAGACATGAATCCAAAGGGAAACACAGACACACCCTTTCAGAGTTTAAGGACACAAACACTGAACTCGGCAATCAGAACTAGTAGAAATCAAATCCCTATATTTTCTCTCAACTACTGTAGCAGAGAATAAAAAGATTTCTGTGATTTTTTGGGGGGTCAATTCACATTGTTTACTTTCTTTTACAAAAAACATAAAAACTAGATATTCTTTTGTTCACTAGAACAAGAAAACATAAGGCATAAGAGTGAGTTAATGATATTATTGAGATAAAAATAAGATGTGTTGGAATATTCTAGTATATCAGGAGCTGTTGAGACAAAAAAAGCAATGTGTCAATGCTTTTTTAAAATCATGCTATATAAAATTATTAATGGAATAAAATGTTTGTATCATATTTATTAATAAAAAAAGCTGGCTACACAAAATGTACACTCCTATAGAAGAAAAAAAGCTTTTAATGAGCACACAAAAAGTTACCTGTAAGTGGTGGGATTATGTCTGCATTTTGTAGTTTTTCTCTGATTTTGAAATGCTCTTCAACAGTCAGGCATAACCCTTCCAATTAAAAAATTAATATATGCTATTTTTAAAAATTGATAAAGTTAGAATTTGGGTGGATATGCCTTCATTTGGAAATTTTACTTTTTCTGAGGACTTTACTTAAAAGGAGACATCAGTCCATGTTTACTTTTTGTGTAGAGGTCTGGCTAAAGCAAGTCTTAGTGATTAAAAAAAATAGGTAAGAAATGATCTGTTAAATGACAGGAACTTCATTCAGTAGGTTTTCAGCAGTTTACGTGAAATTCCCTCATGTTTCCCCCAGATGATCCCAGAAAACAGCAGAGAAAAAAGTACTGCTTCTGAGAGGCCCCAAGGGCATCTCAACATCTGCACCTTAGTTAAAATAGGGAGCAAGGTGGGGAAAAGAAAAGAAAGAAAGAAAGAAAAAAGGAGAAAAAAAGTCACTGCCAATGTCAGCCAGGTTGAGAATTCCCCACCAGGAAGATCTCATTAGCTATCTTTTTTTCCCACCTGTGACAGACATTGACAAATACTGAAGCATTTTTCTCTTCTCCTGAATGTGACCTTTAGTGATGCTGCTGCCAGCTCTCTAAGGTCGCACTCTACGTGATCTTCAGGTTGAAAGCGAGCTTCAGCCAGTCCCCAGGTTTTCCAGTGATGAAGGGTACAACTCCTTCCCGCGTGCTTCTCAGACCATGGGGCGGGAGAGGGGGTGAAATGCATCTTCTTAAGGGGTTTCTCATCCGCATAGCTGCGTTTTAGTGCCCCCACATTGGCACCCTTTCCCAAGCCTTGTTTGAGGATTTATTTCCTCCTGTTGAGCGCCCAGCCAGCCAGGGCAAGCAATCAGGCCATGATGACAATCTCACTGTAGTCTGTACACGTACACACACACACACACACACTCTCTCTCTCTCTCTCTCTCTTTCTCTTAGAGACAATAGCCACGGGCTCTTATTTTTCTCTCAAGTTGGAACAGTCTTCTCCCGGTGCCCCTTGGCAGGCCCTGGATGCCACCAGCGCTTGTTCCTTCTTCCTCCCTGGGCCCTGCCGCTGGGCCTGGCGGGCCGTGCGCCTCCTGCCTTTCCTCGTGGCGCTGCTTTCTCGGGGCTCACCTGGAGGTTCAGACACATGTCAGAGTCACGTGATTGCGGAAACATTCGGGGGCATATTCCCTCCTGCCCACCTCCAGGGGGCCTCCTCCTGGGCGGCGTGCGGCAGAGGGGCCCCGGCCGTTCGGGCCACCGGGGAAGGTAATTAAATCGGAGCAGAACCACCCTCCTCCCCAAGTCACCGAACGTGCAAGCTGCAGCCGGGTACCAATTAGAGGCTGCGGGCGAGCGGAGACGCGCCCGGGCGCTGCTGTTGCATAAGCGCCCGGGGCCAACGCGCCCCCGCCCGCCGCGCAGCGCCAGACTGATGGGCTGACACCCGCAAGACAAATGCCTCCCGCGCCGGGCTCTTATCAAGATATATTTGCTCGGATTCCCAAGGTCATCGTAAACACTTTCCATGATAGTTTATTCGTGCCGTGTAGGTAAAACAAGCCACTTGATTTTAAATTACAGATTCTAACCCAGAAGCTTGTTGCTGTCAGATGAGTTAAAAGCCACGAAGACAAAATGCAACAGCGCTACAGATGTAGCCCACAGGCTTTGGGGGATCAAGTCTATATTTCTGTCTTAAAATGGATAAGAAACTTGATGCCGTGGCTGCCTCCAGTTTACTTGGCCGGATGCTTTCTCCGAGTGGGAGAAGGCGAATCATTAAGTGTGAGATGTACACTGATGTCAACTTATTCATATTCAAAGAAGCTAAGGGGCATGGGTTTTCTTTGTGCTCAGGCTGACTTCTAGCATATTTGAGCGGCTCAATTAAAATTGAGCAACCACTGTGTTTGTGTAAATGTTTACATCCTTTCTACAAGCCAAGTAGGCATTGTTACTCCCACAGGACAGAAAAGAAGACACAGCCAGTAGAGTTGATATCCTGAGTCCTAAGAACTGGCAGCTCTCTCCAACTCTACTAATTTGTTTATTTATTTCACAAATACTTAAATAGTGCTACTATGTACCAGACACGGTCCTAAGCTCTTTACAGATATCAGTTCTTTTGATCCTTATAATAATCCTATGAAATAGGAACAATTATTACGATCATCACACCAAGTTTACAGATGAAGAAATACAGGTGCACAGAGATTGATTAATTTGCCTAAGGAGGGTAGCTATTGAGGGGAGAACCAAGATTCCAACCCAGGCAATCTGGCTCCCTGGTTTATGCCCTTAACCATCACCTAGTACTGCTGTGGACTTGTTAAATGGTCTCGGGCAAATTTTTAATTTAATCTCTGAGCCAACAAGTCATATTTTAGAAGTAGACAAAATTCTCTTTTTCAGCAGAAGGATTTTTGTGGCTGTCCTGAGAGAATAGAATATTTTGCAACTATTTGAATTATTTGCATATTGAGAATGAGGAATTATTGTAATTGCTTCAAGATATTGCCCCAATGAATTACAGAAAATTGCTACCTAAGGGTGTGTGTTGGTGGAAGAAGGTTATTATAAGACCCCACCATACTTTCATTCATTGAAGGCAATAAAATACAGGGGGTGCCAAAAAAAAAAAAGCATGCATATTTTCAGTATCCTAGTGTCACCATGCGACAGGCAGGACAGTCAAAGAAAATGGCGGAAGCACAGTTGAGTGAATGTCATACTATGCATTACTACATAATTCAATTAAACATTGAAAAGTAATGCACAGATAACATCTCTTAAAATGCCTCTACATTCTTTTGACACTCCCTACATGTACAGAAAACTCCAACTGGGGCCGTTCAAAGCAGATAACTACCGGGTGGAAAATGATCACTTTAACCTGGCCCTTCCCATCTGGTAAAGTTGTAGATGCACCAGTGTTCCCAGAGTAAATAGTTCCCAGTTCTTTGCTGGCTGCACTGGAATTGCAGCTACAATGGGTATGCACACACAAAGCATGGCCAGCAGTTTCATGTGGCTCTTGACACCAAGAGTTTGAAGTCAATCATCGAGCTGGACTATTTCAGAACAACTCCAAATAGTTCAAATACCCTCCCCCTTGGCCCCACAAAATGATCCTGTGTTTTTGGCCTAAGAATTCAAATTTCTGCATAAAACACAGTCACCAAAAATATCGGGGATAGGACCAAGGCAGTGCTTTCAATATTACAAATTAAATATTTCCTTTTTAAATTTTATAACGGTGCCACTTTGTATTTATCTCATTCCCTTCCTTCAGTGAACACAAAACATGTTGAGTATAATCCTTGTTGTGTCTCTGAGATATGTTTCTACAAACTTTCACCGATAAAGATACTTAGGTAGCATCTGACAACGCTTCAAATGATTTGAAGATAATAAATAGTGTGTGTGTTTAAGCATCTTTGATGAGAAGACCTAAGGAATTCATTTACTCTTTGGTTAAGACATGTTAAGATGTATGAAGGTAAAAATGACTTTACATTCCACTCTCTTCCACTGACCTCAGATACTCAGTCAAGCTGTGTGTGTGTGATCCTTGATGGATTCCCTTATAGGCAAACCAGACGTGCTTAGGATACCAGTATCCAGTATGTACACACACATGTACGAACACACATACACATACCACTCAAGAAAGAGAAAAAATAAAATTTTAAGTATGGTATACCACATTTGAGGCTTGAAAACATTTAAAATTGTCACTGTATGGAAAATCACTCATTTGGAGAACTTTTGTACATGTACTTTATAGTTCACATATGTGTTTTTATTTTGAATTATATATAATGGTAGGTGGGAGGAAGCATAATCTTTTCAGAACTACTTTAATCTGAAC
The DNA here is from genome assembly GCA_027257055.1 of Cephalopachus bancanus. Taxonomy (NCBI): domain Eukaryota; kingdom Metazoa; phylum Chordata; class Mammalia; order Primates; family Tarsiidae; genus Cephalopachus; species Cephalopachus bancanus. The sequence goes on along the minus strand of JAPVLO010000009.1, from coordinate 4,769,900 downwards.
CTGGAAATGACTGGAACTAATCTTACTTCGGAAAGTTCGCATTCATCAGAATTGCTCCCTGTGAAGAGCACCTTTTGACGGTGGTAATATAAATCTTGCCTAAGAACTGCATATATTAGTCCCCAAAGCTCAGGGCTCTAATCTTTACCTGAAACCTCAGCAGGCTGATCACTAAAAGAAGCATTTCCTGTTGGTAAGTCCAATCACAAAAATTCTTGTTCTGTAAAACAGATTTTATTATAGCCATGTCAATGAATACTCACAATTTTTGATCAGTATATTTCAGGTGTAAGAAAAATGCCTGAATTGTTCAGAGATTCCACAGTTCTTTAGCTTCAGAGTGACAACTTGAACCCAAATGTTCCAATCTCAAGGCTAACCCAGAGGTCTACAATGGTCAAAACCCCCAGTGACTGAGGAGCCATTTAGAATTTATTTTTACACTCAAGAACCATACAGTTATAGTTGGACTTGGGATAAGACACATAGGTGATGAAGCTGACATCAAGTCACTTGCCTTCTGGAGCCATAACCTCTTGCTGGGGATTCTGTTGTTTATGGACACAGTTTGACAACCACTACATTGAACATAATCTTTTTGTTAACACCTGTTGTTAGTTAATCAATTATTGCTAATTTCGGCCAATTCAGAGTTTACATTGCAGAAACCTGTTCTTTACTTCCTAGTCTTGTTTCAATTTTAATTATCTGCAGTTCTTGAAGTCAAAATAAGTGCCATGTGTCATTCAGAGATAACTTGCTTGGAGTTCATCTAAACTGCTTGCAATATCTAGACATAAACATACCACAGTCAAGCCAATATGGCTGTTACAGTTCATGAAAAGGGCCCAACAAGATGGATAGCACACGAAAATGTGATCAGGGTTTAAGAATTGCTAATAAATAAACATGGGGCTATTTCCATTTCTTAGGTGCTATGTGTCTGAGGAGAAATTCGCTCCATCAGGGAACTTCCAGGAGAGAAGAAAAAGAAGAGTTATGATGAATTAACTTTGCAGATAATCATTCAGTGTTCTTCGTAACCAGAAAGGCTTTCTTTTGCTTTCTTGCAGTTGTTGTACTTTCTGCTGAGTGCCCTAGGCCTGATGGTCTGTGTGCTGGCCGTGGCCTTTGCTGCCCATCACTATTCACTGCTCACACAGTTTACCTGTGAGACCACACTGGATTCCTGCCACTGCAAACTGCCTCCTCCGAGCCGCTCAGCAGGACCTTTGTTTACCGGGATGTGACTGACTGTACCAGCGTCACTGGCACTTTCAAACTGTTCTTACTCATCCAGATGATTCTTAACTTGGTCTGCGGCCTTGTGTGCTTGTTGGCCTGCTTTGTGATGTGGAAACATAGGTACCAGGTCTTTTATGTGGGTGTCAGGATGTGTTCCCTAACGACTTCTGAAGGCCAGCAGCAAAAGGTCTAACATTCTCATTCAAACTTGAGAGAGAAAAAGCATACTGAGTAGCTGAGGTAAAACCATTTTTTTAAACAAAGAAAGAAAAAAAGCTTTTGTTAATAAATAATATTCACTGTTATAAATGAATATTTTTATATTTTTCAGACAACAAAAGAACATTTCTTCAGGTTTCTATTGTATTTTTTTAAACATTCTTGTGGCAAAAACCGGATCCAAACTGATTTTGAGATATTAAAAGCTGAAAGAACACTGAACAGGGAAAGAATGGCATAGATCTGCCTTTATAGTCTGGAGTTTATTCCTATTACTCATTTTATCCGTTACTTTCATAATCTCCTTTCCTATTTGATGGTGTGAAGTGTGAATTTCAGGCCCGTTTGCTAAATTTTGTAGACTCTTCCTCCAGTCCTTCCTATCTCTGGCTATGACCCTCACTATGTCGTGGAGAAAGGCAGAGATGAATGAAGAACTGACTCTCTTCATTGTCTTCTAGCAGAGATGTCTTTAAGGCATGAAATAGCTTAAAGGAGCAGAGTAGAAAAGGATGAGACTTTGTGAAAAGGCTAAATAATCATAAACACCTGGGTTGGGGCAGTGGCCTTCTCTCTTCAGGCTCCCTTAGTTTGACTCTGTAAACAGATCACTCACTAAATGCTTCAGATGATTGTCTGCCTCGCAATAATTGAAAGGTGGTGGTAGTTGTATTCTTAATGATGTAGAAGGTTTAAAAATAATTACATTATGCTTCTTTTCTATCATCTAAAACAAATCATTAAAACTAATTTCTAGCTAATTGTTAATTATAATTATGCTCAGAAGTCTATTTAACGAGTTCCTGGCTGTATTTATGCAGCACCGTCAGTGTTAAGAGCAATTACTCTCACAAGAGAAGAGGCCTAAAGATTCTTTCTTCTGAAAGCCAAGCACCACAAGGAAAAAAATTATTAATAGTTCAGGTTAAAAAACACTCATTTAAACAATAACAAGAGTATTTGTAATAGGAAGTGTTTATACAAATAGCCCATTCGTGACATGTTGAAAAGTATCTCTCTTGGCAACCAAGTACGTTTTAGGAAGATTGGGTAATGCTGATGTGTTCCATTCACGAAATTGTATTTGATATACAGTCCTTTTATTGATTTGTATGCACAGTCAAGCTACAGGCTCAAAATAATGTTTTGAAGTTCTTATTTGAACAATTAATTTTTGACTTGGAGCATAGTCTTTGTTTTGTTTTGTTTTTGAGTGACTATGGTTTAAAGCACAAGTGTCCTAAAGTGGGAGACTTCTTTCTGTTATTCTTGTTATTATTATATTCTGAATTATATCAATGTTTTAAGCAAGTCAAAATGGAAACTCATGCAGCGTAAATGTTACCAGGAACTTTATTATTGTTATCTGTTGAAAGCAGAAATTTAGATGACAGCCAAGCTCATTTGCCTCTTCACATTGCCTATTAATATACTTTACTAATCATGAAATTCTACCTAAAAGAAAAATATTTTGTTGCCTTAGAAGAGAGAAGAATAATTCCATTGATTGTGGTAGTGTTAATTTCTACACAATATAAATATCCAAGGAAAAAGGGAAACGATAAGTCAGTAAGCTAGAGGATTGTAAATATCTTTTATGTCCTCCAGATAAAACACCTGATTAACAAATGTTAAAACCTTTTTGTGTTTTGACTTGCTTTAAAAATGGCCTTCCTGCACATTAGCTCAGACCAAAAAGGCTCATTGGAGAGCTTAGTGGATAAGCCTTTGGAGCAGAATTGATCACACACAAAAATTACATTGATAGAATACCAAGCATCCTGATGATGACCTGAAAAATACTTTGTGCCCTGTTTATTTTTAAAGAAAGACTAATCCATTTTGAATTTTGATATTGTTTCTTACATAAAGAAGAAAATGACTGAGAATTTGGAATGTTGTAGGCTGTCCTTTAAAGAGTAAGAAAGTAGTGCTTTAATGCCAGTTGCCATTAATCAGGCACCACTTAGAAGCACATCTTGAATATTTTTAACAACTTTTTACAGCAAACACTACATGTTTTTTATAGTAAAAAATTAAAACTCTCCATATCACTATGGTGCTCTATGCTTTACAAGCAATTCACAGGGAATTTCAAACAGTAAAATAACTTTAGCTTGCGTCCTTTTTCTAAATAATGCATCAAATTAGAGGTAGCATAGTATTAAGCTTTATATATATTTATATATGCTGTGTGTGTGTGTGCGTATGTGAGATTTTACTATTGTATGATAAAATCATCATTAAATCCTCAAAGAGAGAAAAAAAACCGTAAGTGAACAGAAGGAACAAAACAAAAAAGAAAGAAAAGATTTCTTTGCTGCGAGTTCACTGTACAATTGATACATGTAAGAATTGTGTTTCATGAATAACTGCTTTGGACTGGATTTGAAGTATTTTGATGTTGTGTTTTGCAAATATTGAAGTTACAATCACGGCAACAGAAAAGGAACAGATACACAGCTTTACACTTAGCGAAATGTTACACTTAAAATCTGACAAGGCGCCAAGATGGTGACTATCTCTCCTAAACCATGAAACAGTAAGATTTGCGCAATCCTCCTCCTCTTCCACCTCCTTCAGGAGAATTAAATGAATCAAGACTTTGGAAAGAGGGGGAGCAGCCGGGACTTGGCAGTACTTGAAATAAGAGGAATACAGCAGCCGAAATGTACAGACTTTGTAACCGAGCCCACTCGATCGGTCTGTGCCTTCCCGTGACCACCATCTGTGCCTCCCTCACGCCATCCAAATTTGTGTAGGCTGCTTCTTGGAGCTATGCCTAAAAATATAGCTATACCAGAGCCCTAGAAACTGTAGTCAAGTAACAGGCCTAACTTTCTTTCCTCTCTGGATTAAAAGTATCTATGATTTTTTCTAGCTGCACACAGTAATGTGCTGTTCTGATAGTGAGAACCCATTATGTATATGTTCTCTATTCATTCCAAGGCATCATCATCTTTTAATATTCCTGTACTTCCCTTTTTTCAGGCAAAATATCTGAAATATGTTTATAAAATTTTAGTAAAGGGTGGGGCAAAAAGGACAAGGGAGGAGCGGTTATTTAAAAATAATCACAAATGAATGTAAAAGCTGCCTGCAAAACCAATCCTTTCCTATCATGAAGCATATCTTTATATTTTCTTGAGATTGTCTCTGAACTATTGCCTTGTAGTCATGAATTTCCGTAAATCATATTGGCTATCAGTTCTTACTATACTCGAAGAACTCCATCATGCTTTTAGATGTATATTATATGTACAGGAGAGCGTTAAAAAGAACCAATGACCAAATCTATTGACTCATAGAAGAAAAATTTGTTTGAACGAATTGGCTGTTTAGCCTTTGAAATGAATACCTTGATTTATTTCTTCTGATTTTCTAGTACTTTGTTATCTCGAATGGCTATTATCCCCTTCAAAAATACCGAACTGTACTTTGGTGCTGTGGTTTCATCCTTCTGGTGTTGATCAAATCATGAAGAAAATGAAGTGTTTCTATGCATTTGAGGTGGTTGCTTTTAAAGGGGATGTGTATAATTCAGATTTTCTTTATGAATAAAGTTTTCATAACCCCTGAAAACATTGTGTTTGGCTATGCTTTATATTGACAGTCTGTTATACAGGTTAGTGTTTATTTCCAAAAATCTGGTTTTGAAGTAGACTAAAACTAATATTCATTGTGATCCCTTTGTTCCAGTGTCTGTTCCTGTCTTGGTCCTCTGCATCCTTTGTAGAAATCAAGGTTGTAATCACTCCCAAGGCAGAGAATCTGAGCTGGAAAAAATCTTGCAGAAGGTACCTAAAGGGGTGGTTCTTATTTTATATCTACTAATGTTCAATAAAGCTTGGCCTTAAGAATGGGATGCATGTCGAGTGGCACATATTCGATCATATTCTATATTTCATTATGTAGAAAAACAGACAGCCTTTTTCATTTCGGATCTGAACTCAAGGACCTCCTCTTACCAACCCTGAAGTAATTTGAAGAGTTGATTATACTGTAACATGCAGCGGTTCTTTCTGTTTAGTTTAGTTAGAAAAGCTTGTACAGCACAAAAAGAAAGGGGTAACAATGTAAGACACACACTCTGAGCTGGGTTTCTTATCCTTAGTGTTAAGGCTATAGGGGCGTCACGTTGGAAGTCTGACTGCCATTTCACATCTATGTGACTTTGGGTAAGTCCTTCAGTTTGTAGTTTCCTAATGTGAAAAGCAGAGACAACTACCTCTCAGAATCATGGGGAAGGTTAAATGAAACAGCACTTAGCAAAGCACTGGCTCATCGAAGGTGCTTAATACACATTTGCTTTCTTCCTGCCTTAGCCGAATTCCATGTAGCCCCTGACACGTCTCTTCACTGATGCAGTCTCCTGTGCCCACATCAAACTAGAAAAGTAGCTCTGCTTTGCTGTCTCCTCAGTGACTGCCTTTTTGTAAGCTAGAAACATTATCAAGTGGGCCTCAAACAGAAATTCTGCTTTTAAAATAAAATGGCACCAACTTGTGTTGGCAGCCGTGTAGCACACAGAATTGTGTGCTGTTGGGATCCCTTTGTTGGTCTACACTCTGTAGGTTTTTCTTTAATGTGGTTGTCTTCTCTCAGTTCTTTTCCCAGGCAGAAGTAGAACCTGAGACGTTTCTTCTGTGTCTCCTATACTTTCTAACTTAGTATAACAGTGGCATGTTTAACCCAACTTTTGAAAACAAAATATTTATTAAGCCTTAGCACATAATTAGCCCACCATATATTAGACTGTAATGCACAATCCTTCATTTACTTGAAAACCAGCCATCAAGCACTTTTGGCATGCTTGACTCTGCGGGTCACTGATTCTCATTCAAGGAGTATAAAAGGTTTACTTTTCAGTATAGTCAGAAAATACCAAATGGAGCTTCATGCTCCAAGCTGGATATGAAAACATTAGCAAGAGCTTTTAAATATGTGGCAAATTTAATTATTGAAATTATACAGCCAGTAATCTACTTTTTCCTTGACAGAGCCTGTCTATCTTAATAGGTCATGATGCATTATTCTATTTTTTCTTTTGGCACATTCATATCTTTTATAAGTTAGTCTTTAGAAAGTATAGAATTAATATTAGATATTGTATCTTTAAAAATTCAAGTTGTAAGTGAAAATTAACTAATGCATAGAAATACCAGCTTGGAGACAACACTTTATTCTTTCCAACAAATATTTATGTATGTTTATTGATTCCTTGTAAAACATTGGTACTTAGAGGAAGTGTTTTGTTTGGGAAGGTCATTAAAAAGATCCTTTAATCAAAAGTACATATGTGGGATATATATCCATCTCTTATTCTTGGGAAAAAGCAGATTCCACAGTAGTGATCCAAATGCAAAGATTTTATGTGAGACATGAAGTTTTTTTGTTTTTTAATTTTAAATTTTAAATATGTGGGGTACAATTCAGGGTTAGGTATACAAATGTTCATTATGGATGTGGGGTGCCACCCCCTCCCCCTGGAAGTTTCCCATTACTGCCAATCCCTTTCTTATAGTATTACGATAATTGTTCAAGGTCTGCTTATGAGTGAGAACATGTGATACTCAGTTCTTTGTTTCTGTGATAGATCACTCAGTATTATAGACTCTAAGTGCATCCAATTTGCTATGAAAGTTCATAATTTTGTCTTTCTTTATACTGCATAATATACCATCATGTGTATGTACCACTTTTTTTTTTAAATCCAGTCCTCTTTTAATGGGCAGCATGGTTGGTTTCATGTTTTTGCTATTGCAAATAATGCTGCAATAAACATGCGTATGCAGGTATCTTTTTCATAGAGTGATTTGGGTTCCTCCAGGTATATTCCGAGTAGGGAGATTGTGGGGTCATGTGGGAGGTCGATTTTCAGATCTTTTAGGAGTCGCCACACTGTTTTCCACAAAGGTTGTACTTAGTTTACGCCAACAGTGTTCCCTTTTTGCTGCATCCTCTCTAGCATCTATTGTTTTTTGAGTTATTGATGATGGCCAGGCTGACTAGAGTTAGGTGGTGTCTCAGTGTGGTTTTAATTTTCATTTCGTTGCTGACTAGTGAGGCTGAGCATTTTTTCATGTGTCTGTTGGATGCTCGTAGAGACATGAGGTTTAACAAAACTCTCTGACTGAGGGCATGAGGATGCCTGGAGTCTCTTTTGTGAAATGTGAGTGGTTCCTTCCTCTCCCACATGGAAGCTTGCTGGAGAGGAAGGCAGGGCCCCCTGAATGAGATCAAGGCCCACCTGATGCTGCCAGGTATTATAGAAGAGACTAAGATAATGCCCAACAAGGGAACTGAAAAACTAAAGGTCAGCGAACACTTTAGACCCCTTGAACTGGAGATTTTGGATGACACCTCCCTCTGGGCAGAGTGCCCTGTTTATTCTATTTGATTTATACCTAGACCCTTCTCTCCAGAAACTCTCACTATGTTGTCTTGGCTTGACCAGGTGTGATTGTAGAGAGTAAAAGGATAACTCTCAAGTACCATAGGGAGCAGTGATACTGTGAGCAGAGAAGATGAGTGTAATCTTATGAAATCCACTGCTAATTGATCTTCCTACATCTCCCTAGATACACATTTATTAGACCATTGGTTACCCAGGGGAGGTTTAAAAATGTGGTATGCCAGCCATAGTGAATTGTCAAAAATAGAGAAACCAGAATCTGAAATTGTTTTAAAGTTGTCAATTGATTATTTTAAACTCTCTTTCACTCAAGGTAGAATGTGCATACTCTTACAAAATAGTGTTCCTCTTCTACACTGTGGGTGGGAGTGTAAACTAGTACAACCTCTGTGGAAAACAGTGTGGTGATTCCTAAAAGATCTAAAAATTGACCTCCTATATGACCCCACAATCCCCCTACTGGGAATATACCCAGAGGAACTCAAATCACTCATGAAAAAGATACACAAATTCGTGAAGTGTTCTATATTAAGAAAGAAAGAAAGAAAGAAAGGAAGAAAGAAAGAAAAAAGGATACCTGCACATGCATGTTTATTGCAGCATTATTCACAGAACCAACCGTGCTGCCCATCAAAAGAGAACTGGATAAAAAAAACGTGGTACATATACACAATGGAATATTATGCAGCCATAATGAAGGACAAAATTATGAACTTCGCAGCCGGTTGTATGAACTTAGAGTCTATAATACTGAGTGATCTATCACAGAAACAAAGAACTGGGTATCACAAGTTTTCACTCATAAGTGGACCTTGAACAACGGTCATAATACTGTAAGAAAGGGATTGGCAGTTGTGGGAAACTGCTGGTGGAGGGTGGAGGCAAGATTAGCAGTAGTGGGAAACTGCCAGAGGATTGGGGGGCACACCTCATCCACAAAGGTACCTGCATAATGAACATTTGTATACCTAATCCTGAATTATTCCCCACATATTTAAAATTTAAAAAATAGTGTTCCCTCGTATACTTTTACCAGAAAAAATAGACTTAATTTTTAATTTTTTTTCTAGATTGCAACAAAGTGACAAAAGGATGGTTATACAATTGCAAAAGACAGAGAGCTTACTTAATTTTAATATAGGGAAGCTTAGGACTCCAGATATTGAGACTGGCTATGACAATGAGATTGGCTATTTAACCAATGGCAGAGAACATGCACTCAGGCAAACGCAGGGTGGAGTGACATTGTGAGTATATTTGGAGGTTGGTTGAGGTGAAACCTAGATTTCATTTGGCCTGGATTGAATTAGAGTAAGAGCAAGCATCCTGGTGCAAGCCTCACCTCTCACCAATAGATTTTAAATTTCACTCTAGAGAGTTCTGGAAAAATGATCAAGAAGGCTCCCCCAACTTCTGAATCTTTCTCTCTCTTTCTTGTCCTTAGTTCTTTCTGTTCTTCCAGGTTAGAACCCTCCCCAACTCCCATAACTTCATGCCACAGCAAAATCTGCCCCTCCCTCATCTGTGAGACTCTATTAAGGTCTTATTAACCCAAATGCTAATGGTGAATACAGAGATCCCCATAAATTTCATTTTCATTTTAATAGGCTATTTCCAAAGATAAGGAAAACCTTTCAGATCCAGAGAAAAGAGGCAAGATGCCAGGGAGTGGAGACTGCCTGATTGTCTTTCAAACCCAACCATGTAGGTAGCCACCTACTCCGTCTGATCAGAATTATCAGAGTTTCAGAGCTGGTGCACTTGGAGAACATTGTCCACCGACTCCGACTGTGGCTTGGGAGCCTGTGTTGGTCTACAGCCAAACAGGCTGCTGGTTGCAGCTGAGCAAATCTCTGTTCAGATTGGTTGAAGGGAAGTATCCAGAAGAAGTCAGAGGGAAGGGATTTTCCTCCCACGATTTCAGAGGCCATTTTACTATGGAAAGCAGGATGAGTAAAAGGGAAGAATTCATGCAGAACCTCTTTGCTCCCAGTGCCTGGATCCCTGAGCATTACTTGTGACAACTCACCAAGGTTGACTAGCTTTGCTCAGACCCTTGGGCTTCGTCTATTCAATCCACACAAAATACCCTCAGACACCAGCTCGCTGCCCAGAGAAGGACATGTCAGCCAAGAAGTGGGGAAAATGCTCATTTCTTGTTGAAAAAGTCCCAAATTGTAACTTAACAGGGTGATCTTTTTTAAAATTTCCAAAATGTGTTTTCCCCCCAGAGTCCTTGAGAACAGACCTGTGGTTTTCTCTCTCCTGGTTTTACAGTCTATCTGCCTAGAGCCAAGAGACTTGGCTCTGCTCCTCACTTTGAGTCAGAGTCTCGGCTGGTAGCTGAACCCAGGAAGCCCTGGCCCCATGTCTCTCCCTGGAACCACCAGACCACACAGCCTCCTGCTCTCAATCCTTTGGCTGGATGTCCTGCCTCCTCTTTGTTTGGAAAGAGATGTCTTACGTAACTCCACAACCTTCTAAATGCTCCATTGTCTTCCACTTGGGAGAGCTCAAAATAACCCATTAGTGACTTATGACTTATCACCAAGATAGAATCTATTGCCCACACAGCCACAGTCCCTAGGAAGCTAGCCTCACCTATCTTACCTAGATCAATAATCAACAATGAGACTTAATGACTGTGGTCTTTGGGGAATTATAAGTTCAGTACAAGGCACAGGAAATGCAAAAGCCAGTTCATCTATAGGTCACAGTATTCTGCTCAAGCAGCACATGAAAGTCATTTGTAATTCAAGATTGAGACAGGCATAAACAATTCTGATCTGATTATTCTTTTGCTAATCTGATTTTGATAAACAGCTGATGAAAATGGAAGGTGTCTGGTCACCAGAGGAGAGATACCCAGGCAGTGAAATCAGTTTCTCTTATCTCACTGGGTCAGGATTTGTTTCAAGGCTCCTATTAATAGGCCATAATGCCAAGAACTTTGACTACTGCCCTGGACTGCAAGATCCTCCTAAGTAGGATGACAGAAACTTACTGGGTAAGGTGTTCTTCTCCACTTTCATTTTCTATGAATCTCTGATTAGCCCTGTTGGGAATTCTAGTAATTATTTTAAGCTGGCACCTTTAGAAAAAAAAATATATCTATACCTCTTAGGATTCAATTAAAAATGAGAAGAGCCTCTGCATGGTGTTGCCAAGGAGCTCTCACTGTATAAGGCAGGAGTGCAGACCAGGACGAATAAAACACTCTGCACTAGGTGACATTTCCATCCGATTCTGCTGCCAGAGCAGCCCTGGGGAGGGAAGCAGGAGACAGAGAGAGAGAGAGAGAGAGAGAGAGAGAGAGAGAGAGAGAGAGAGAGAGAGACAGCCTGCTCCAGTCCACTCTCCCACTCTCTCCTCCCCACAGACCTCATAGTCTTTCAAGGATCCCGGAAGGCCCTTGCTTATTTCTTTCTACTGCCGGTACTTTGTCATGTGGGACCAGCTACGTGACTAGATTCAGGTGGAGGCACATTGTTTTCCCTGTTCAGTGACATGTGAGTCCTCGGCAAGGATTTCAGAACAGGCTCCCGGACTTGGTGAGGCACAGCCATCTCTCACTGCCTTGTGAAGTGTCCCTGGGTAGCAGGAAGAAAGGAGGTGAGAGGCTGCCTCCTGTGCTGTGGCTGTCCCTGCCACTTCCCTTAACACCTCCATGTCAGGTACCAGTTCACCAAGTTCAATGCATGGATCTCTGGACAACAGCTGCCAAGTCGAGCGTGCAAGAAATTGTGCCGTGCTGAGTTTTGTGTGCAAATGTGGTTCAGGTCTTGTCATATTCAGCTCACTGCATTTCAAGATACTGAGAGAAGGAGGGGCTTTCCATTCTGGCTTTAAAAGAGGAATTTCTCCAAGGATTGTCAAAGACCCCTTCAGTCTTCGAGCCCAGGCTTCTTGAAGGAGCTACTTGTCTTCTTGGAAGCCCCACTAACTTTAAAATGATGTGGGAAAAAATCTACTTCTTTTGATTTCTTTTTCTAGGAGACAAGGTGAATGAAGTTCAAGTCCACCTCAAATGAGGAAACTGGATTGCTTTTGTTTTATTTGAACACAACCCGCCCGCATCCAAAAATGGGTAGGGACTACTTATACTGCAAGGACAAGAATGCAAAAGATAGTGCTCAACACACGAGGTCCGACAATTAGGTTCACAAACCATCCTAGAAATAGTGCTACATACCTCATTGCTGAATATCACTATGGTCAAAGTACTTCCCTTGGGAAACTATGCACCAATGCCAGTACCTAGTCTACCCATCAAAGCAATTTTGGAGTTATTTTTCTAGAATGGCCATCAGAGCTGTCATTGTTTTTTTGTTGAGTTCTGACAATTGAGTTTGCCACTGTGTGCTTATGTTGGCAGTACTATACAAATAACTGTATTGGAACACCCTCCCTACTCAACTGCTCTGACTCCCAATGATTTTTGTCTTTACCCAAAGATAAGGAAACATTGAGAAGAAGACATTTGATAACATTCAGGACGTTAAGGGTAATATGATGACAGCTTTGATGGCCATTCCAGAAAAAGAGTTCCAAAATTGCTTTGAGAGGTGAACTAGGCACTAGTATCAGTGAATAGCTTCCCAAGGGAAGTACTTCAAAGGTGACCATAGTGATATTCAACAATGCGGTATGTAGCACTTTTTCTAGCATGAGTTCATGAACTTAATTGTCGAACCTCATAGCTCATGAGAGTGTCATTACAAATCCATTTTCTCTGTCAATGTGAACTAACTATGTAGAAAGGATTTAGAATAGACACGAGAAAGAAATTCCTAACAATGAATGTGGAATAAATAGAAGAAATTATCAAGGGATCTTGTGGAATCCCTCTCTGTAGCATATTAAATTATCTTCTCTGAAGATTATTAATAAAATGGTATACAACTCTCTAGAATGGCTTAATTCACATACTTACCACAAACTATAATAAAACAAAATTCTTCCAACTGGAAATCATGGGAATTTACCAAACCAACAGAGACTTCTAATGGTGTCACTGTCCTTTCTTATTTGTCCCCTGGCCTCTTCTAGCTCCAAAAATACTTCTGGCTTAGGGAATTCAAGAGGCAGGACCAAAAACAGGGAAGTTAAAGGACTGTAGAAAGAAGTGGAATTGAAATAGCAAGAAATTATCATTTTAAGGTCACAATAAAAATAAAAGTTAAAGAATCATTAAGAATAGTCTATATATTTTAAGTTCATGAAAACAATATGTAAAAACACGACCCTCTTTAACTAGACCTGAGAAATCCCAGAAAAATATTTTAAGGAGTCCTTGAATTCAGTGTCTTTATATATATGAGAGACCACATATTATGGTCATTAAGAGTATGGTTCTGGAACTGGGCTGCCTGGGTTTGAATTCCAGTGTGTCCTTGGACAAGTCACCTAATTTCTTTGTGCTTTCCTGCCTTGGTCTCCACATCTAAAGGGTAATAAATAGGGGTTCTGTGAAGAATGAATGAATGATTATTATATGTAATAGATTTAGAACAGTACCTGTGGTCAATGCTGTACGAGTGTTTGATGGTGATGATGGTGACAATGATGATCGTTATTATAAACTGTCAACAAATGGAAATTCATAGACACATTAGGAAATCAGGAAAATAAAATTCCTCTAGCAAAGCACCCTGAAGAAACATGCAAGTTAACAGTTTCTATCTTCTAGAGCCTAAGTACAAAACAACAATGTACCCTGCAAACTTTGGAAGGTGCACCGCAGATGATTTTCTTATGTTTGTTCTGTGACTATGACCTCTGTTCAGTGGACAAACTGGATCAGAGCTTCCAAGTCCTGGAATCTTGGCATTCTGAGATTCACTGACCTGGGGGAATGATGCCAGGGCCGGAGTAAGACTTTGAGAGCCCAGAGCCATCCCATGGGCTCCCAGAGCCATCCCCCTACTCCCATATATGTTGGTGACTTCAGATTATAACGAATACATATACAGCCTTTTAGGGAGCAAAAAAGTATCAAAAGCTTAGAGTAACAAGCAGTGTACATTGGGAAGAGCAACTCCACCATCTTTGCCTTGGAGACTGTTAAGCTTATGAATTAAGAGTTTGCACAGATATAATAAACACGATTCTTTCTTCAACACAGCTGGAAGAGCTATTTTCTTCCTACACATCCATTAGCTCTGTCCCTGAGCCCTGCCCAGCACCACTAACTCAGGTTCCAGGTAGGGACAGGACCTTGACAAAGCCCTGCTAAAGACCTTTATGTGATACTAATATGGCTTGTAGCAAACCAATATCCTTGAATTTTACAGATCCATATCTAGATAGTCAAGGTCTGCCCTGGCAATCAAGAGATAAAATCTTCAGAGGCCTTTTCCAAAACTATTCTTACAGGCTACATTGCTGTCCCAGAGGCCCTGTGGGGTGATGTCAGAAGTGGGCTTAAAATGCAAGCCTACTCTGTTCGAGCCTAACCGTAGAGTACTACAAATTGATGTCTTGAGGACTCTGAAGAGCTAAGATAGATGAAATTTGGATTCACAGCATGCTGGTGAATTAAAAATAGGCATGAAATATAGACATGACCAAACAAACTGTCTTGCTGGAGGAGAGAAGCCTTCCTTGCCTTGGGGAAAAATGTCATGGGATCTGATCTGCCTACGAGCAGACACTCCAAGCCACATCCGTTGCTCCAACAGCAGTGGCTCTATGAGGTCAAAAGAGGCACGTGGCACAATCTCAAACCGCCTCTCCTCCTTACCCCAAGTTGACACTCCTCCTCTGTTTTTCTTTCGGGCAGAGGAAGAAGAGCCAAAACCAGGGGAAGAGACCAAGGAGACATAGCATGAAGACCCTCGGGCATCTGCCGGCAGAGTTTTGAATTCACGCCTCCTATAACACAAAGCAGTTTCTGGATGAAAAAGAGATGAAAGTCAGAGTGAATGAACATGTGAGGTAATTATGGGGTTTAAAAAAAATGAAGCCGGGCTCTGTGGCTCAGCCTGTAATCCCGCGCCTTGGGAGGCTGAAATGAGTGGACTGCCTGAGTCCGCGGGTTCAACACCCACCTGGGCAACTTGGTGAGACCTCATCTCTACAATAAATCAAAAAAATTAGCCAGATGTGGTAGCGCGCGCCTGTAGTTCCGGCTACTTGGAAGGCTGAGGCGGAAGGATCACCGGAGCCCAGAAGGTCGAGGCTGCGGTGGCTGGGAGCAGCCACTGCACTCCAGTCTGGGCAACAGAGTAAGACTTCAACTCAAAAAAAAAAAAAATGAAATGACTGGACTTTAGTATGTTTTCTAGATATGTTTTCTCTTCTTCTACTCCCAGATTACACTCCCACCCACACCCTACAATTGGGCATTTTTACCTAGATATAGTTATGACCCTTGACATAAAGCAAAGGGAAGAAATCTTTTTCTGCTCTTCAGTTTTAAATTTTGGGTCTTGTGGCTCAGAGTAAAAAATTATTATACTTGTTTCACTGTAATAAAAATATACAAAGGGAAGAATATTATTATAACCCTATGAGGTTGGTTTATTTTTGTCCCTTTCTCCTTCACAGTTGCTTCTTATCTAAAAATCAGTGTGTTAGAGCTAGAAGAAATTCTTGTAGGTCAGTCTACTCATTTTACAGAAGAACAAAGTGAGGTTAAATGACTTGCTTGAAGTCACTCAGTACAAATCTTTCTATCTCTCTGTCTCTTTTTTTTTTTTTGAGTTGGAATCTCACTCTGTTGCCCAGGCTGGAGAGCACGCTCACGGCCACCCCAGCGTCAACCTGCTGGGCTCCGGTGATCCTTCTGCCTCAGCCTTCCAAGTAGCCAGAACTACAGGTGCGCTCTACCACGCCCGGCTAATTTTTATTTTATTGTAAAAACAAGGTCTTGCCAAGTTTCCCTGGCTGGTCTTGAACCAGCAGACTCAGGCAATCCATTTGCCTCCCAAAGTGCTGAGGCCTCCCAAAGTGCTGGGATTACAGGCTGAGCCACCAAGCCTGGTCTATCTCTTTTCTTTATAACATAAACTTTTAGCTTATAGCTGGAATGACACCTACTTTTTTCCTTTACTCTTTACCTATGGTTATAAAATTTTCACTGTTTGATTGGGATCTGCCATTACACAAACTCTAATTTCAACAGATTTGAAACCCCTGCTTAATATTCTCAAGAGGCTAAGCAAAACCTCATTTTCTTCTGGGACAGTGTGAACCCTCTACATTAATTTTGCTAATATGAGGGGGGACCCCCCAAAAAACTGACTTATCTCTTGGAGGGAGGACCCCTTGTAGTACACTCGGAATTTGTTTCTCCTGATCAAATAGTCGACCAAAGTTTTTATCCGGAAGTTTCGAGAAGGTTGCGTCACAATTTATGGAAGAAACGTCCTGAGTTGTGGCAACCACGTGACTGGTTCATCACCATAACAGTGCACCCTCCCACACCATGCTAGTGTTTAGAAGTTTTTGACCAAGAACGACAGGACCTCCAGGACCCACCCTCCCTATTCATCTGATCTCACTCCAGTGACTTCTTTTGTTTCCCTGGATGAAAAAAATTCTCAAAGGGAAACATTTTGCCAATGTGGAAGTGGTGAAACAAAAAACAGCAGAAGCACTTAAAGGCATCACATTTGACGTGATCAAAAACTGTTTGGAGCAGTGAAAAAAGCGTCTTGATAGATGTGTTACATCAAATGGAGAGTACTTTGAAGGTGACTGAAGTTTAACACATAAGAATAGATACACAATTTTTAATAAATTACTGTTTTTTGGGGGTCCCCCCACGTATATCCTGCAAAGTTCCTTCTAATTTTTTTCAAGAATAAAATTAAGTAAAATAAAATAAAAAAAGATACTCATCTTTTCCAGCCTCAATAAGCCATAAGTGAAGGAAGAGAAAAGGTGATTCAGGAGACCCAAGACTTATTTGGAGAAGGTTAGCTGTAAAGTGTGACTAGAACAAACTAAGGGGCAGACCAAACAGCGACTTTGTTTGAGACTATGCCCTTGTTGCTGATTATATAACACTAGTGATTGCAAATCCCAAGGGAGCTGCCCGTCTACTTCAGGGAGGTTCAGTGGTTAAAAGCAGCCTCAGGACCAGTCAGATTGCCTGGGGTCTATGTGTAGGGTTTGCCACCATTTACTAGTTATATATACACCTGAACAAATTCCTTATACCCAGTTTTCTTCATCTGTAAAATGGTGGTGGTGGGGGGGAGTAATAGGAGCAACAACCTCATAGGGTCATTGTGAGGCTTACATGAGTTAATACCTGCAATGTGCTGGACAGGGTGCCTGGAACATTCTAAGGACTCAGTCTATGCTTATTGTTATCATTACCTGTTAACAACCTTGTTTTCCAGCTCAACTTTGAATCTGAAAATACAGGCAAGAGATGGAAGAGAAGGGGAAGTATTTTATTATGTTTGACCAGGTACTCAGGAAAACAAGACAGTTATGACTTGATGAGAGGATGAGGAGTCCTTTTTCCTGTCCCTAAACTCCGTTTTCACCCTTAATGCATGCATGCTGGCAGTTCACATTCAAAACAGAGTGCAATTTCCAAAGTGTGCTTTCTTAGAGAACTCTCTGACTTTTTTTTTTTTTTGAGTCATAGTCTCACTCCATCACCCAGGCTGGAGTCCAGTGGCATGCTCACGGCCACCTCAGAGTCGACCTGCTAAGCTCAGGCGATTCATGTGCCTCAGCCAACTTAGCTGGAACATGATAGGCACACGCTACCATGCCCAGCTAATGTTTTGATTTACTGTAGAGATAGGTCTCCCCAACTTTCCCAGGCTGTTCTCGAACCCGTGGGGCTCAGGCAATACCCCACCTCAGCCTCCCAAAGTGCTGGGATTATAGGCTTGAGACACTGTGCCTGACCCAGACTTTTAAATTAAAGTCTGGTTTCTGGCTAATATAACAAGTCCTCTCTTAAACTGGCCCAGTGTGCACTGAGCTCTCTCACTGGGGCAGGAGATCTCAGGGATGATAGTCCCACCACCAAGTCTTCAGAAGTGAGATTGGCTTTCAGATTCTGCCAAATGTCCCTATTTTTAATAGTCATTAGATAATCCTGCTCAATCAGCTTCCTGTGCCTTTGGTGATGTCCTTATCAAAGCTGCACTGGTCTTC
Organism: Cephalopachus bancanus; assembly: GCA_027257055.1. NCBI lineage: Eukaryota > Metazoa > Chordata > Mammalia > Primates > Tarsiidae > Cephalopachus > Cephalopachus bancanus. The sequence goes on along the minus strand of JAPVLO010000009.1, from coordinate 4,751,896 downwards.
TGGGGAGACATGCTGGTACTTCTAAGGGTCCCAGGATTTCAGAGCCAGTCCTAAGATGCATGAAAAGGTTAGGTGGGCATGACACATTTCTCTTCTGCATTAGATCTTCAATCCCTCCAGTTTTGTGTTAGTTCTCTTGCCTTTAGCGTGGTTACAGTGGACCTCTAATGAGGTATCACATAATTACTAGAACACAAAGAAAAAGGAGAAAGTAGAGAAGGCAGCTAGAGATAATTTCCAATGGCAATTAACTGGACTGACACGGATACATTCTGAGGGCCATTTTATGCTGGGAAGAAAAACAGTGACCTGGAAGTCCCTGATCAAGCTAATGAAATCATGCTGCAGAAAAACCACCCACTGTTTCTGACTTTTTTGTCTGTGATTTTTATACAACCACCAACGCAAACACACAACATCTATCATGGATGGAGAACCTGGTTCATTGTCTAAACTCCATCCAGAACAATCAGGCCATACCCCTCCCCACCGCATTGGAGAGAGGAACCAAATACGCAACTTGAAGCTAACAAACACTGCAGTCAGTAGGTAGAACAGAAATAAGCACCATCATTGGTCACGCCACCAGAGCAGTTAGAAACAATCTTCACCTGCTCAACTTGAATAAGGGACCTGGCTCCAGCTTATCTGAGTAGGTGACTAATGTGAAATCAGCCAGGGAAGGCTGCCATGGCCTCAGAACTACCTCCTCCTCTGCTCAGAGCTGCGCCCTTGGCAACATGACAGAAGGCTGGACGAGGGGGAGGCCCCACCCAAGAAGGAAAGAACAGCGTGAAATGTGATGCAGCTGCTGAACTTTCTTTTCATTAACTTTAAATTATATCAATTTCTAGACTTTGAGATACCCACTGAAAGGAGGGGGGGAAAAAGTCTACCTGCTTTTCACAGAACTCAAATTGAGCAATAAGGAAAGTAATTCAGTCTGGGCCCAGACGGGACCACTGCGCTCTGCCCCTGCCTACCAGGTGGGAGGAGTTTCCAATTCAGTGCTTTTTCTCTGAGGCAAGAAAAACAGGCCCCGCTGCCGTCTCCTCCAGCCCTGCCTCACTCCTTACCTGGAGTGACTCACCACATCAGCCCCTTCCAGGGCATGAATGAGGGCAGAGCGTTTGTGCCCCGGTTGGAGGAACGTGTGCCATCTTTCCAGCTTGCTTAATCACGCTGTGCCTGAAGCGCATCTGTCAGACATGGCTGATAGTTCCTGGATCATTAAATTATTGATGTGCTCCATAGTCCAATTGTATGTTGGGGGAAGAAGTGACCGAGATGTTTCTTAACCACTTAGCTTGGCCAGCTGAGGTGGGCGGGTGGAAATGCAGTGGGTAGAGGGAGAGGTGTTAGCTTTCATCCTGCAGCCCCCAAGTCTTTGTCAATATCCCACCCCTCCAAGCCCCTTCCCTGATCTTCTGCCCCGAGGTACTTTTATTATAACTGATTTCATAGATCTTTGAACTCTCTGAGCTTCTCCTATCGGCCACAGGATAAAAAGTGAGGGCAAGAGGGAAAGGAAACATAAAAGCTTCACTATACCTACTTTGTGTTAGTCACTGTTCTAGCAGCTGTATGGATAGAGATCAATAAAACAAATGAGCTTACATTTGAGCGGGAGAGACAGAAAAGTGAGATAAGCAAATAAATTGAACATTTTATATAGCAGGAAAATGTTATAAAGAATGCAGTCTTACAGGAGAGAGTGAAGGGTAAGGCAGTATTGGGAAGAATAGTAAGGGAAAGACATGCCATTTGATCTGGAACCTGAATAATCAGAGAGTCAGGCAACAATGTTTGGGGGAAAAGCGTTCTAGGTAGAAGGAACAGCAAATGCCAACATCCAGGAACGAGGCTAGGCAATCAGATGAACAGAAAGGGAGCAGGGATACCTTAATCAGAGTGTCTGAGGGGCAGGCTGCTACCAGATAGGAATGAAGTGGTCATTTGTGGCCAGATCACTGAGGGACTTGCAGGCCCTAGGTAAGGATGTGGATGTCATTGAAGGACTTGTCATCAGTGAAGTGACATGACGTTCATCCCCTCTGCTTCCCATTCAAACTTGCGACACAGGCATGTATACCCACACATAAACACAGGGAAGATATGTGGGTGGGGAGAGACTGAGTTTGAGTTGTGAAATATTTTATGATTTTATCATTGACTGTTACTGCAAATTTGATATTTAGAAAGATGTACAATGTCTCAGAAGTACAAAAGGAAGAGCTAGATTGGAAAATAAGGCAAGTGTTTCTTTGAAGCTCTTTTATAAAATTAATGCCCAAAATAGAACAGCACCATCCACACAGAAGTCATTAACTGGACATTGACCTTTCAAAGCCAACCTTTAAGGCACTTTCTCATGACCAGAACAGGGTTACAAGAAGGAAGAAAAAGGTGGATGACTTTCTCACTAAGTCCCATGGACTTACATATCCCATTGAGAGAATGCACAACTTGCAATTTACAAGTGGCATGGTTTATTCCTATTTGCTCAGGGTACTAGGCCTCCTTCTGAGATCCAGATGAGAACCCTTAGTTTTACCCACTTGTTTAACCACAGTGATCTCTCTTTGTCCCAGGACACTGCACCACCCTGGAAGACCCAATCAATGGAAGCACTTGGAGCAAGTAAACGTCTCGAGGTGTTGACCTATGAAGCTAAATGTGACTTTCTTCCCTTCCTTCTTCTCTTTCTTCTCCTTTCTTCCTTCCTTCCTTCCTTCCTCCCCTTCCCCTTCCCCTTCCTTCTTTCCTTCCTCCCTTCTTTCCTAGAACTTTAGGAGGAAAGAAAAATTTGAGAGAAAATGGAGGATGATTTTTTTGTTATGAACTCTGATTATGTCCAACATGACTAAAATTACATAATAATATTCCTGTAAAAGGATGGAGTTTCAAACACCTAGTGATTAGAGGCATTCTCTCAGACTCCAAGTAAACAGAGACTTCATAACCACAGAGTTTCTTGTTTAAAGCAAACATGTACAAAGGCAAACACATACTTTAAAAAAAGCAAAGTTAATGTTGAAGAAAATTATGATGGACTTGAACAGAGTAGTTATTAGCAAAGAATACATGAAAATATGAATGACATAGGTATATCCAGTTCATAATATTTATCCTTTGCCAACTTAAATACATAATTAAACAAAATATTTTGAGTAAAAAAACCAAATATTGAATAAAATACAGTATATATAAAATAATAGGAGAAATTACTATAAACAAGCAAAATTAAATACTTAATTCTGAAAAATGTGGACAATTCCCACCATCATATATTTTACTTTCAGTGTTTCCAGGGCCCTAAATAAATTAGATTTTAAAATTTTATTTTCACCTCAGAAACATTTTCTTCATTTGGACAGACATTGGAAACTAACTCAGTGATTAAAAATCTAAAGAATCAAAGTACAGTGAATTGAAATATTGGTCCCACAAAAATATCCATGTTCTAATCCCTGTGGATTCTACCTTAGGGCAAAAAGAGGCTTTGCAGATGCAATTAAGTTATGGTTCCTGAGGTGAGGAGATTATCCTGGATTATTTGGGTGGGCTCTAAGAGCAATCCCATGTATCCTCATAAGAGGGCTGCAGAGGAGGTTTGACACAGAAGAGGAGAAGGCGATCTGACCACAGGGTGTGTGTGATGTGACCACAAGCCAAGGAATGCCAGCAGCCACCAGGAGCTGGAAGAGGCAAGAGGCAAAGAGCCTTTGGAAGATCTGTAGTCTTGTAAACCTCACACTGTGCTTTCATGGTAGTGAAACTGATCTCAGATTTCTGGACTCCCAAACTATTAAAGATTAATCTCTGCTGCTATAAGTCATCCAATTTGTGATCATTTGCTACAGCAGCCATAGGAAATGAATACATAAACCACTCTGCGCTAATACTCACTGACAAAGGGAGTACAAATGGCAGTGAGAGGGCAGAATTTTTTTTTTTATAAGAGACAGCATTGAAAATGGTCTGCATTTCTCCATCAAAGGAGTAGACCACAGTACTTACTTCGTTCAGTTTAGTGTACATGACTTCTTGAAAGAAAAACATACTCTCTAGGTCATACTGGCTGGTAAAGTTTAGTACTGACCATATAGAAAGTTTTGACTCTTCACTTGCTGAAGGCACTATAAACGCTGAAAGCTTTTTTTTTTTTTTTTGGAATTGGAGTCTCATTCCGTCTCCCAGGCTAGAGTCCAGTGGCATGCTCATGGGCACCCCAGTGTCGACCTGCTGGGTTTCCACCATCCTTCTGCCTTAGCCTTCCAAGTGGCCAGAACTACAGGCATGTGCTACCATTCCCGGCTAATTTTTTTTTTTTAATTTATTGTAGAGACGAGGTCTCACCAAGTTCCTCGAACCCGCAGGCTCAGGCAATCCACCTGCCTTGGCCTCCCAAAGAACTGGGATTACAGGCTGAACCACCAAGCCCGGCCTGAAACATTTTTTCGTAAGTCAACATAATACCTGCAGCTGGTAAAAATAGTACCATAGTACGTACAGAATTGGACCGAGTGCTGGTTGGTTAATTTTACTCCCCCTCTCCTCCCCCTGCTCCTCTTCCTCCTCTTCCTTGGCAGCCACATTAACTCTTTCTGACACCAGTGCTTCTGATGATTACATCTACAACTTCAAATAACATGATTATATCCCTGTCATCTTATTTACCAATTGTAGGGGAGGAAAAGCCCCTGTGAACTTTCTATGAGGAAAGGTGAAGATTTAGCTCAGTGGTTTTCTACTTGGCTGCCGACTGAAATTGCCTGATGAGTTTTAAAAACATATCTGTAACTTGTCTCCACTCCCATAAATTCTGACTTAATTTTTCTTGGGTGGGTTCTAAGCATCAATCATTTGTTAAGATTTTTGAATGATTCTGCTAAGAAGTCAGGGCTGACAACTACCAATTTAGCTCACATTCCACTCCCCTGCACTCCTTCCCTCCTTTCTCCCAATATTTACTAATTATATTACACATTTCTTTCTTTTTTATATTACATATAAAATCACATATTAGATGTAATTACATGTCTTAATCTTTATTCATTTTATCTTTGTTTTAAATAATATGGCCAAATAACTATTTCTCATCTGTCAACTTCAGGTGTTATTTTTCTGATTCCTAACGGTAGTAGGCAGAATTCTAAGATGGCCTCCCAAATTTCTATCCTCTGTTGTTCATACCCTGTATAATCCCTTTTCTTTAAGTGTGGGCAGGATATGTTACAAATTAGTTAAGTCTGAATTAACCGAAAGGAGACATACTGGGTGGGCCTGACCTAATCAGGTGAGTCATTTAAAAGAAGATGAAGCCACAAAGAAAGAGATGTTCTCTAGCTTACCTGGAAGAAAGCAAGCAGCCATGTTATGAACTTCCTGTGGAATAGTCCATGGGGAACACCAATCCCACAACTACAAGGAGCTGAAATCTGCCACTGCCAGTGGGTTAGGAAGAGGACCGCAGCCTGTGACTAGATTGTAACCCTGATTGACTCCTTGATTTCAGCCTGATGAGACTTTGAGTAGAAAACCCATCTGGTTCGTGCCAAGACTTCTGACGTACAAATCTATGATGATAAATGGATGTTGTTTTAGGCTACTGAGTTTGTGGTAATTTGTAATGTAGCAAGAGAAAACTACAATTCTAGCCAAGCAAGATGAGAGTATAGCGACCCTGGTTGTTTCTTTAATACTTTATTTCTCTGTTTCCTGAATCCTAGTTTTTATCCACTACACATTTATTTTTTTGTTTTCAAGGTTAACATTTACATTCTGTTCTACACTCTAACAGATTATTACAACCGAGGCTGTAGCAGACGGGTTTCACTTGCGCCTGGTGCTACTCAACCTTAGCTAATTAAATGTGGGCAAGCAGTATAATCTATCTATGACTCAGTTTCCTCATCTGTGTTATAGAAAAATAGGTTCTATTACATAGTGTCGTGAGAAATAAATGAGTCAGTGCATGTAAAACAGAAGAATGATTGGCACATGATAATAATGGCTCAAAAAGACTGTTGTTTATGGCTTTTTATGATTTGACTATCAGTTTACTCTAAAGCTTAGAACCAGTAAATCACATTTGCTTAAATAGGACAAAATGCATGTTTTTTGCAACAATGCCAAATAGTGTGTTAGTACTAGAAGTCCTTACTGGCAGGTCCAGTGTCATGATTTCTGGGCTATCTGAAAGAGAATGTTTCTAGCATCAAGGTCAAATGGATATTATTTTTTCTTATACTTCATCAATTCTCAAATATTTGCCATATTTTATTTTGGATTGGACAATGTTTTTTGTGTACTGATTTTTAATTTTCTCTTTCTGACAAAAAATTATTTCATGACTGCAGAATTACCCATCTTTTAACAGTTAAAAAATTACAAGAATCTACTGTCTCTCCAGTGATATCCTTCAGTTCCAGTTTGGATTAGTGCTCTGAGCCATGGAATGGCCATCAATCAGGGACTTTCTGGTAAATACTTGAACACCTTTTTTCTATTTATCAGTAAAACTAAGCCAAAGAGAGTTGTATAAATTTCCCTGCAAAATTCTGTCAGTATCATAATCACAGACTGAGGTAGTCCCATGAGGAAGAAGACCAGCTTTGAAGTCAAGCACGCCTGAATGCCAATCCTTCCTCCCTATGAGAGCTTAGACAAATCATGAATTTTCAGAGCCTCGGTGTCCCCATCTTTAGAATGATGGTAACAGTGCATAGCTGATAATTCTGTACATGACAAATTAAATGAAATAGTGAGTTTAAGATCTGCACAGGTTACCCAGTACATAGTGAACTCTTGCTGAATCGGAGCTATAATCATTATTAGTCAAGGAAGGCAGCCAATCACTCTTTCTTTCAGCATATAGTTATCCTAGTCAAAGAGAATTATTTATTTTTAACTAGAATATAAACCCAAGACAAAAAGTGTATAAAATGCAAATGTTCTGTTTAACCAGTAGTAGTAAAATGAACATGCAGATAACAAACACATAGGTTTTTTTTTTTAAATGTGTTGTCAGCATCCAGAAGCCCTCACTGCTCCATACCCCTTTATTTCCTTCCCATCAGAAACACTTTCTTTCATCTTAAGAGTAATTACTATTTAATTTTGTAAACTCATATGGTAAACACTTCCCTACTTTCTTTGTAGTTTTATGACCTGAAGAGATGATCCATAATAAGATTTAGATAACTTACGTGTTGCCCAAGAAAGTTTGGTGTGTTTATTTCATATTCTTTGAGAGAGACAGTGTGCAAAAACTGTACAGAAACTAGTAAAGTGATATACTGTTTGTTCTGCAGCAGCTTATAGTGATGAAAATAAAGCCATGCTCCTGGCTTCCAGTTTACCTGGTACTCTTTGTGCCATTTTTCCTATGGAGTATAACAATATTTACTAGAGGCAAAAGTCATAGTAGAAATTGTTCACTTTAGAATTGTTTTCAAAGTCAACGTTGTACTCACATTCTATGACATGAAGACAAGGGGAGATAGGAAAGGGCTTAACATTTATTTAGTACCTACATGCTTAGTGACATGCTAATTTTTTTTCCTTTTTACTTGTTACAAAAGCCTAATAGAGTGGATACTGTGAAAGAGAAAAAAAGTAGGTTTCTTCCTAACCTTAACAATTCTTCACTGGAACTTCCAATAACGAAAGGTAGATTAGAAAGACAGAAACAAACAGAAATTTATTAATATGTATACCTCATGTATATCTGGCAAAGACTCAGAGAATTTAGTAGATTTTAGAGTAGACTTCAAAGAAAAAGGCTACTCCAATGTCTTTAGTTTCTTTAATTAATCAGCTAAAATAATCGATTTGCCAAAGAGTTATATTTTGGGGTGGGATATTCTGGTCTCCTACAGTCATATTTTGGGGTGATGTGTCCAGAACCCCATCAATGTTATCAAATCTATTTAATGTATGAGGAAGTTGAGGCAATGGCTAAGAAGTTGGAGCAATATAATCTTAAAAATGAAAAATAGTAAGATTTCTGTGTCACTATATCACAAAGATATAATAATTCTAAATGTAAATGTGCCTAACAATAGAGCTCCAAAATGCATCAAACACAGTCTAAAGGAATTGAAATAGAATTAGACCACTTAACAATATAGTTGGAGATTTCAATACCATTCTCAATAATTGATAGAAATGCCAGACAAAAAGTTAGTAGAACTATAGAAAACTTGACAACACTACCAGCCAACTCAACTTCAGTGACACGAAGACATTCTACCCAACAACTGCAGAATGCACATTCTTTTCAAGCACACATGAGTAGACCATGGTAGGCCATATGCTGGACCTCAAAACAAATCTCATTAAATTTAAAAGAATTAAAATCATACAAACAAACAACACAACAGAATTAGAAATCAACAACAGAAAGAAATCATAGAAATGCCCAAATATTGGAAAATTAAACAACACACTTCTCAATAACCTGTAGTTCAAAGAAAAAAACCACAAGAAAAATGGAAAATATTTTAACCAAATGAAACCAAAACATCCCAAATTTAAGGGATGAAATGAAAGAAGTGCAGAAAGGAAAATTTATAGCTTGAAATGCCTATATCAGAAAAGAAGAAAACTTCAAGTCAATAACCTAAGTTTTAACTTTAAAAAACTAAAACAAAAAAATGAAATTTTTTTATGATCAAGAAAATTGACAAACCATTAGATAGACTGACCAAGAAAAAAAAGGGAGAAGATATAAATTGCCAGTATCCAGAATGAAATAGGAAACATCACTACTGACTCTATAGAAATTGATTATTAGAGAATATTATTAATAACTGTATGCCAATAACTTAGACAACTTATATGAAATGAAACATTTCTAAAATGTTATAATCATCAAATTTGTCTCAGGAAGAAATGGAAAATCTGAATAGACATTTAGCAAATAAATTAATTCAATTAGCAATTTTAAAATATTTTCACAAAGACAAGCCCAGGTCCAGATACCTTCACTGGTGGATTCTATCTAATATTTAAAGAAATAATGCAGCCATTCACGAATTTGTTCAGAAAGCAAGGGAGAACACATTTCCCAACTCAATCTATTATGCTAGCATTACCCCAACACTAAAGTCAAGCAAAGACATCACAAGAAAAGGAAACTATAGACCAACACGCACCACAGGATATCTCATTACAGAAAAAGTATTTGACAAAACCTAACATCCATTTATGAGTGAAGACTCTCAACAAACTAAGAATAGAAAGGAACTTCTTCAACCTGTGGATTTGGTGGCAAATTCTCCAAATTTACTGTAGTCATTTAATTTTATACTTACAGTGGGTAAATTTTATTATATGTAAATTACACTTCAATATAGCTATTACAGAAAATGAAAAGTGGCTAAGGTGCTTCGTTCTTATCTGTAACTGCTGTTGTAGGTAAGAACTGGACCTTTATTATGTTCTCTTTGGAGCACAGTTCATTAGGGTTGCTCTATCAATTTTTAGTAAATTATTCAATTGGACTTTAAAAAGCAAATCATGTTCCATGGATAACCTTTAACTTGGCATAAGTTGCTACATGTCTTTGCCATACAAATTATCTTTTAACTACTCTGTTTTCCTAAAAGCATCTTTTTGTACCCAGTTTCTCATCTCTGTGCCTTTGATCACACTGTACTCTTCAGCCACTAGGTAGTACTTTTGGCCTGTGTAGCTTGGTTGCTGTTCAGAATGACTTCAGAGTAGTTTGAGAGAGGGAGACATAAGGCCTAAACAGGTCAGATGACAGCTGGGTAGTCACAACACTACCAAAAAGCCCATGAGGGATTTTATTAGATATAATTATGCAACTTTAACTCACTTTCATAGAATGAATCTTTTTTCCTTTTACTCAGTAAAAGTTGAATATGAAGTATCTCATGATTCAGAATGTTTCTAAAATGTGGATTTCTTGGGCTGTGCACACACAAAAGCCAATTTTATGAGGAGAAAAGTAGACAGCTACACAGGTGATGGTACTTCATTTATTAATTCTTCACCAATATTTATTTAGCATCTGGCTGTGCCAAGCACTGATCTAGGTATTCGAGACATAGCAGTGTACAAAACAAAGCCTCTGACCTCACGGGGCTTACGTTGTAGTTGATGAGGAAATAAACAAATAGATACTGATATGTAAGCTGTGAGAACTTTTGAAAGTCTTGAAAAGCAGAAAAGGAGAAAATGGGAATGGTAGAGATGGAAGTTAGCATTATATGAGGAGTGGACAGTCAAGACCTTTCTAATAAGATGGCATTTGAGTGTGCCTGAAGGACATGGAGGAAGGAATCATACAGCTAACTTGGAAAATAGCAACACAGGCAGAGAGAACAGAAAATACAAAGCATTTACAGGCAGGAGCATTCTTGGTATATTCAAGCAAGAGAAAGGAGGAAAAGACTATAGTTGTAACACAGAATGTAAGGAGTATGTGGTAGCAGTGAGTTCAGAGAGGTAGAGGTGATGTGGCTTGGAGAGCCTCTTAGAGGCCTTGCAGGGCCTTCTAAGGCTTTTGGATTTTACTCTGAGTGAGATGGGAGCTATCAAAGAATTTTGAGCAAACAAGTGACATGATCTGACTTCAGTTTTAAAGGGATTATTCTAGCTGCTGTGTTGAGATTGACTACAGTAGGGGTAGAGGTAGAAGGAGGGAGACTAGTTAAGATGCTATTGTAGTAATGCAGGTAAGAGGTGGTGGCAGCTTAGATTAGGATGTTAGCAATGTAGGAGATGAAAATTGATTATATTTTGTACTAAGAAAGAGCCAAGAAGATCAGTTGATGGTTAGATATAGGGTATGAGAGAAAGAGAAGAGCCAAAAATGATTGTTTGTTTAGTCATTTAACAAAAGTTTATATCGTACTAATTTTATGCCAGGCATTGTTCCAAATTCTTGACAAATATTGACTCATTTAATCTCTGTAGCAGCTCTATGAGATAGACATATTTTTGTCTTCATTTTCCTGCCTTCATGGTTTTGGCTCTGAGAAGCTAGGAGGATGGAGTTGTCATTTACTTAGAGAGGGAAGACGATATAGAGAGAACGTTCAAGTTGATTTGTTAAGGCTGAGTTGAGAAGACCTGAATGACTCATGAAGATGTCAAATGGGAGGTTGGTTAAGGAAGTCTGGACTTGAAGAGAGTATTCCGGACTGGAGACACACATTTGATGGTCCTCTATGTAAAGTCGGTACTTAAAGTCATGATGGTAGAGAGATCTCTAAGAGAGTACAGATACAGAAAAGAAGAGGACCAAGGACCAAGCTTGAGGACAAGCAATAGTTAAATATAAAGACATGAGGATAAAACTATTGAAAAAAGACAAAGGAGTGGCCAAAGAGCTTGGCATACCAGATCCAAGTGAAGAAATTCTTTGAAGGAGGAGGAAGTGAGAAACTGTGTTAAATGCTGCAATTGGTCGAGTAAGAGATAACTGAGAATTTACTTATTGGTTAGTTTAAAAAGGGTTGTTTTATGAATAGCAGAGATGAAAGTTTGAGTGTGATGGGTTCGAGAAATAGGAGAAGAAGAATAGAAGATGAGATAACTCTTTTGATGCATTTTCTACTAAAAAAATTGAGAAATATAGAAGCAGCCAGAGAAGGATTAAGGACAAAAGAAGGTTTGTATTGTTTTAAAAATGAAAGAGCAGGAGGCTGAGGCAAGAGGATTGCCTGAGCCTGGGGGTGAGAGACCAACCTGGGCAACTAGATGAGACCTTGTCTGTACAATACATCGCAAAAACCAGCTGGGCATGGTGGCATGCATCTGGTAGTTCCAGCTGCTTGGAAGGCTGAGGCAGAAGGATCGCCTAAACCAGCAGGTCGAGGCTGCGGTGGCCATGAGCGTGCCACAGCAGTCCAGCCTAGGCGACAAGAATGGAACACCAACTCAAAAAATAAAAATAAAAATAAAAATGAAAGAGCATATTTGTATGTTGATTGAAATGGACTAGTAGAAAAAGGGAAAATATTGATATAGGAGAGAAGAGATGAAATGACATCAATGAACAGTTGAGAGAGGATGATAAAGTAGGAGATTTGGATTTAGACGCAGAGACAAATTCACCCTTAGTAAACGAAGAGAAGGCAGAATATACGGAGGGAGAAGCAGTTATGTGGGGAGATGTAGTTGACCCTTCTGGAAGTTCTCTTCTGATTGCTTCCGTTTCTCAGTGAATAGGGTAAAGATAATGCACTGAGAGAGAAAATCAGAAATGTTGAAGTTTGAGAAAAGAGAAGGTGTGAAAGGAACGTCTAGGAAAATGACGGCCATCATTCAAAACATTAGCCCAACCACAGGTCTTTCCATCATTCCAGTCTCAGCACTTGTGTCTAGAAAGTTTGATTTTCAAGGAACCCCTATTAGAATGCAAACACTAGAAACCCGAATGCTTTCCAGCTGGTTTGTTTAATGAGAACATTTGTATCAGAGGATATCTGGGTTGTTAGGTGAGGGTCAGCTCCTTCAGGTCTTGATGCTGTCATTCAGTTTTTCCTGGGAAATCTGAATTTCACTTTCTTTTATTTTTTTCAAGAAAAGTAATTTATTAAACATAAACTGAGTATAATTAATTTGAAAATGTTTGCAAAATTTAATATAACTAAATCCACATATCAGAAAAATAATTCATCGAATCGCTCGACCCAATTTTTTTTTCCTATAGAAATAGCACCCAAGACCAGGTCTTTGGGAGGTATCAAGTAAGTGGTAGAGGGACACTTGTTCTTAGAAAGGAGTCAAGGGGCTTCCCACTGAAGATGAGTGATCTCTCCAGACCAGTAGCATTTACTTCACAGTCACGGGGACTTTTCCTGTGTCTGTCAAACTGAAGCATACATCACTGAATTAATACCCCCTCCTAAATTAATAAGAACTGAGCAGGAACATAGTAACGTGTCCTTTCTTGTAAGGGCCAAAAAAATTTCTACAAAATATTCTTTTTCAAAAATGCATATTGGGCCACCTGTAGGATGGCAAGAGGGTGCTCTACAAAAGGCAAGTGGACTCTGGCATATCCCTGAAGTTTGAGTTAGAATCCCAGTTCTACCTCATTCTAACTCTATGATCCTGGAAAAGGGTCCTATCCTCTCTGAGACATTGTCCTCTTCTGTAAACCATGGGCTACTGATGAAGTTCATTGTGAAACTAAATGAAACAATGTGTTAGAGTAAGCATCATGTCTGTTTTCAGCACACTGAAAAGGCTATCATTATGAACTGTGTTACTGAACATTTAGACAATGTCTTCCCTTAGACCTGGAGAAACATCTAGAGTCCTTCTGATGATTTCTGTTTAAACTTACATCAGGAAAACAAACTGCTTTTTGCTATACTCTCACAACATTCAACACTTCAATTTCTGGGCACCAAGTTTTCCCACACCAAGAAATTCTACAATTCTCTGCGGATACTAACTGGGTATCCTGTAGTTCAATACAATCTTGACGCCAGCCCAAGTCAGTGCAGACCCCATAAGTTAAGGGCACAGTCCCACAAGATTGTCCCCAACTTCAGATGCCAATCAAAAACAGTAGGTCCCCATGTTACCCAGAACTCTGTTCCACTTGGCTACAAATCAGAAGTTCTCATGATCCCCTTCTTGGGTCCCATAATTTGTTAGAGCAGCTCATAGACCCAAGAAAGCAGTTTATTTATCAGACTGCTGGTTAATTACAAGGAGTATATTAAAGGATATAACTGAACAGCCAGATGAAGACAGACATAGGGCAGGTATGACAGAAGTGGCAGGGAGCTTCTGTGCCCTCTTTGGAGGAATACACACCTCCATGTAGTCAGCTACCTGAAACATCTGTAAATGTCATCCCTTTGGGTTTTTCCAGAGCCTTCATTACGTAGTCATGTTTTTTTAAACAACAGAAATGACTTATTTTCTCATAATTATGGAAGCCAGAAGTCCTAGATCAGGGCGTTAGCAGGATTGGTTTTATTCTGAGGCCTCTCTTCTTGGGTTGTACATGGCCACCTTCTCGCTATGTCCTCTCATGGTCTTTTCTCTGTGCATGTGCCTCCCTGCTGTCTCTTCCTGTTCTTGTAAAGACACCAGTCATAATGGATTAGGGCCCCACCCTAATGGCCTTATTTTAACTTAATTAGCTCAGTAAAGACTTCTCTCCAAATAAAGCTACATTCTGAGATATTGGGGGTTGGGATGTCAACATATAAATTTTGGGAGATCACAGTCCAGCCCATAATGGCATTCAGGTTAGATAAGAAATGATGCTATTAAGAATGAGGAAATCAGAAAATGTCAAGAGCTCTCAATAAATTATGACTCTGACAAACACTGAAATGTAAATTCCTCCAGTTGGAGCATTTTCTATACTTGCTGCCATCTGAAATTCATCTTCATGATTGATTAAATCATTGGCCATTGGTGATTAGCTCAACCTCCATCCCCTTTCCCCTCCTCAGAGGTCTGGGGGTGAGGCTGAAAGTTATAAACCTCTAGTCAGTCGCAGAGGTTTCCCCTGGCAACCAGACTCCCATCATTAGGGGCTTTCCAAAAGTCACTTCATTATTAAACTCAGGTGTGTTTAAAAGGGTTTGTTATGAATAACAAAGGAACTTTATTGCACTTATCACTTAGGGAATTCCAGTGGTTTCAGGAGCTCTGGCCAGGAACCAGGGATGAAGATCAGAATGTGTGTTTCTTAGTATATCATTACATGACAACATGCAACTCAAAGGCCCAAATACCACTAAAAGATGGAAATAAAAGAAGTGTTTGAAAGTAGAGAGCGTACAGGCTATGTTTTGAATCATCTCCTTGGTAATGTAAACATGTCAGGGACTGCTATATATTTTGCTCATCTCTAGCTTGCCTAAGACTCTGGGAATCCTTGGCCAGTTGGCGAGGAGGCCATCTTTATTTTACTATAATATTTCACAAGTTTCACAAGGGGATGGTAGGACTATGTGTCTAACTGAACTCACTGGGGCAGCTTAACAACACATTAAGTGAAAGATAGTCATCCAGCAAAAATGTATACCTTTCCTCAGCAGTTGGGTTTCAAAGGACAGCAGCCATGAGGCCCATCTCACATTGGCCCAGCAAGAGAAGTGAGTGTGTATGCTGACGGTGGTGCATGAAGCTGGATTTAATGATACCCTCCAACAGCTGCATCCTTTGCTGATAGAGCTGTGAATCTTGTAGCTGTTTTGCTCTTGTGTGTATTTTCTTATACATCACAGTTTAAAATGGCTCTGGTATATTCCTGAAGCTTGAGTTAGAACCCCAGTTCTACCCCATGCTAACTTTACGATACTGGAAAAGTGTCCTATCCTCATTGAGACATTTTCCTCTCAGAGCAGGGAAAATTCTTGGAGCCTCCTAGAGAATCACCACGGGTAGAGTCCTCTAGATAGGATGCTTGTACAGCTGGAAGGCCCAGGCTGTGTGTTCTTCAGAGAGCCTGACCTCCGTGTATCAGTCAGCTCAGATTCTAGGCACTTTGGCCTGTGGAAGTTTAGGGCCCCAGGACAGGCCCACCAGACAAAGCCCTGGCCGATAACTCCAACTGTTATCCATTAACCTGACCAGGTAGGGAGGGAAACGGTTTGTGCCTGACACGATAGTTTACAGGCCACAGCCATGGGGCCATATGCCTTTTACAGCCATCTGGAGTGTGGGGCCACTCCCATGCTTGTCACCTGGCCCTTTTGTTTCCTGGCAGGTGACTGTTTATTCCTCTTTCAGGCCCTGCAGAATCTGGGCCGGGGCTATCAGTGCAGATTGCAGGTTATGCTGTGCAAGGGTTATTTAGTCATGGAAACTATTCTTTCAACAAAATCTTACTCCAAAGCCCAATATTCCAATATTTAAAAAACAGTTAACTCTGAAAGTTTTTGTTATGAAGCGAAGTAAATGACCCAGAACTGGACATCTTCTCTCTCAAATCTCTCTCTCTCTCTCTCTCTCTCTCTACACACACACACACACACACACACACACACACACACACACACACTCATACACACACATACACACACAGACACTTGTTGAGGCACATTTAAACAATTCCTAGGACTCCCATAGTATGAAAACCCCTAGGAGTCTTATTCTGTCAATTTATAGATGAGAAAGTATATCTAGATCTTTTCGTCTAATTTGGTAGTGACTTATTCCATGTGGTCATGGAGCATTTGAAATGGCTAGTTTGAAGTGCAGTGTGTTATAGGTGTTAAAGAGAATTTCAAAGACTTGGTATAAAATTAGAAAAGAATGTAAAAATCTCATTAATACTTTTTAATTAAAGATATGTTGTAGCAATCATAGTATGGATAGATCAAGTCCAATCAAATATATTATTTTTGTTTTATTTTACTATTTAAAATGTAACTACAAGAAAATTCAAAATGGCACAAGTGCCTCACATTCATGGCTTGCTAAGTTATAACACCGTTGGACAGCACTGGTCTAGATTGTTCTGCTAAATGCCTTTTTTAGGTTGCCTGAATCACTGGAGGCAGGACCCTTGACTCCCAACTCAGTGCTCGCTCCATTCCACTGATCCCACATGACTCATTTTACACTGAGACATAATTGACAGATAGCAGCTTACAGTAACATCCTTGATCAGATTTCTTTAATGTAACAGGATAAGAGGAAAGAACTTGCTGACAACATGAAGGTGGGATAAAATTAGACCCATGGATGACCTTACCAATCACAAATATTGGTTGGCATCTAAGAGGCATTGCTTAGAAGCACTGACTTAGAAACAAGAAGGGCCGAGTCGAGACCCTTTTATGATACTCTCTCCTTGCATAACTCACCAGCCTTCTTGGGTTTCATTTATCTTATCTGTAAAGTGAGGGGATATGTTTACAGCACCCAAAGTCCTCTTCCAGTTCCAGAAGTCTGTGACTTGCCATTTTTTGTCTTCATATATAGTCTTCCCTGCTGGAAAATAGTTTTTGATGAGGTGCTCCTGCATCTACCTACTTTTCCTTTCTTGATAGCACCCTTCCCCAAAAAAGTCAACTTCAGCTAAAAAAAGTAGGACTGGGAAGGAAAGATTACTTCAGAGACAACCCCAAGTCACTTCCCTTTACCCTTGACCATGAGAGCTTCAGCCCAGTGAGGACAACGAGGAGGAGAAAGAGAAGAGAGAGGGTAAGAAGTGGGGAAGAAGTGGAAATAAGATCGGGGAAAGAAGAGGAAGAAAAAGTGAAAATAGGAGGAAGATGGGTTTTAGAAATTCATACCTGAAGGAATCAGTCTATGTGGATTCCTTGGTTTATAAACTACTAGGAAGTGGGCACTGTGTCCTATTTGGGGCAGGAAGAGGTCTTTGTCTTATACAGCATCCAAGCACACTGCTACTCAGTGGACAGTACATAGGAAATGGTCACTTTATTTGGCTCACTGAGCTTGTAGCCCCTGCACGTTTTACAGCCAATATGTTGATAATAGGTGTGACAATGACCGTGAAGGCAGATGCAACACACAGGTATGCAGAGTGAGAGAAGTCCAATTAAACAACACATTTATTAAACTTTTTACCCTCCTCCTGAGCTCCTCCGGAGCAGAAAACACCCAGACATTGTTTTAAGTCAGGGAGTTTCCAGCATTGCAACCGAACCCCCTGGCGGAGGGCCAGGCCTGCCGTCAGCGCGTGGGAGCGAGCGGCATTCTCAGGGCTGTGTTGGAAGTTCCAAGTTTATGAGGCATTTATGGCAGGAGACAGCAGAAATCTATGGACTTAGGGTTTAAATTTTCCTCTAAAATACACTTCATCTCTGAACGGCTGCACGTGCTAAGATGCTGGTTGTGCTCTGGTTTCCTCGTAAGCCCTCTCTGATTGAAGTTTTGTCTCAAATGGAATTATGAGGTTAGAAGCTTTCCTCAGGTCCCACCTGACAGCCCTGAGGGAAGAGCAATGTGAGGGGATGAGGCTCTGCGGAGCTGTGGAGAGGATGGTCCACAGTGTCCTATTGTCTTCATTCTTCATGTAGGCTTTGCAGATTTGCAGAAGGGAGAAGGAATTGATAGAACTTTGAAAGGCAGCTTGAACTTAACCTCTCCTGCCCATGCCAGAGACACCAACTTATAGGGGTGGCTCAGCCAGGAAGCAAAGAGCACTTAATTAAAGTAGACTTTCCAGAAATGAAGAAAGGAGGCCAAAAAAGTAGAAGAGAGGAAAGCTGGAACAATTTATCTGGCAGTGGTGGTGGGGGTCCAATCATAATTCCTTCAGGGATGTCATTCTGTTGTTTTTGGTGTCCAATAACTGCCTCATAGAACAGGGAACACAAAACCAAGTTTTAGCAAAACTAATAGCCAAGTATCTAATATGCATATCAGGGCTCCTTCCTGGAGTATCCACTGAAACCCTCTCAGCCAACGTTTAATTTCCCTTGATATACCACAGGCATATGGATAAACTGTTCCTTTGGCAGTTTCGTAACTGAGCAGGTGTTGATGAAGGCCTAATCAAGCTCTAGGTATGCTAAAGTGAGACTCAGGAAAAGTTCCCTTCCAGGCTGAGTACACTCTGTTCAGACAGGGCTGGTTAAAATGTCCTGGAATAACAGACCCACGTAACTGCCTTCCTAAGACCTCAGGGAGATTCTCGCATTCTCACCAAGGCTTACAGTCCTTTGTGCTTTTCTCAAAGAACTCAGGATCCCAGTTTCCCCATCTCCATCCATACTCAGGGTTGTAATAGGGAAAGGAAAACCTCTCTTTCCTTGCTTGTCTTCTGAGAACCACCCCTAAAAGGGACAGGCTTTGAGCTACGAAGAAATACCAAGCACTCCAAATCTATATGAATTGCAGAGTCACCTTGTGTGTTAGTCAAGCTTGGGCTGCCATAACAAATTACCACAGACTGGATGACTTAAACAACAGAAATTTATTTATTATTGTTCTAGAGGCTAGAAGTCCAAGATCAAGGTGTCAGCAGGGTTGGGTTTTTTTTTTTTTTTTGAAGCCTCTCTCCTTGACCTTTAGATAGGTATCTATTCCCTTTGCCATTGCAGGGTCTTCCTTCTGTGTGTCTTTTCTTCTTAGGACACCGGTCATATTGGATTAAAGTCCCCCTTATGACCTCATTTTAACTCAATTATCCCTTCAAAGGCCCTGTCTCCAAATCATCACATTCTGTGGTATGGAAGGTTAGGATTTCAACATATGAATTTGGGGGGAGAGAGGGATAAGTGACACAAATGAGCCCATAACATCCTGCCTGTGACTTTCAGGAAGGCTGGGAACCATGGCAGCATGCAACATAAGGGTAACCCAAGAATGGCATTCCATCTCCTTTTCTTACCCAAATGCCCCAGTTTTACTGGCCTTTCTGAGCTCCCTTAGGCCAGTCTCCTCCAGGATCTCAGTTCTGGGAGGTGTTGGGGACATTTCCTGGAACATTCTCCTTGGGGATGGCAGCATTGCCAAGCTGGAGACCAGTGTACTCCCACACCCTCCACTCCTTCCCTGCAGGCCGTTTCCAGCTCAGCCAATGCTGCTACTGTGGTCTTGCCCTGTGAGCCAGGGATCGCACACCCCTCTGTCCCCCAGAGATGGCATTCGCACAGATAGCCTTCTTCTCATGGGCTTGCACTTCGTGTTCCGTTGACAAGTCGGCCGTCTCTGTGTGAAACAGGTTCCAGAAAAGGATGTTCAGAATTTGTTTTGCTTCCCACCCCTCCTCAGAAGTAATTCCCTGGTAATGCAGGCTGGAAGCAAGACAGGATTACTGAGCCCAGAGATGACCTCTTCTAACCCCTCCGCTTTTTTCAAAGAGCAATTTAAAGTTGATCAAACTGGATCAACAATCGTCTCCTTTACTCTGGGCTTTGCAATTCAGCTCTATTTTCTGTGATCACAGAGCTGAGCTTATTCTGTAAAAACAGCTCTTGTGAACCCTCTCCCTAGGATGATAGTTCTTGGGTGGTCCTTCTTGGGTGGGTCCCTGGGCACAGAAATCCCAGGCCACATTTCCTCCTCTGCTCAGCGCACTGGGCAGATTCCACCTCACACAACTCAGTTCCAATTTACCAGGAGATAAGATCAGAGACACTATGGAAAGACTGTGTTTTAACAAGGCAGAAAATACAAGCTATTCCAAATATCAGGCCTACTGTGCAAAAAACAAACCCCTGCAGCACACCCTGGCTTTGGGGGCCCTCTCCTGGAGAGGATTTCTCTCCTCATAGAGATTGGTATCATGGGGTGAGGAGAGAGACATGCCACTCCCAGCAGGGCCTCCCGTCAGAGGGCTTCACTTTCAATTACCCAAGAGCAGCTGTAGACGGCTGCTTATGTAACGGGCTCTGCGCCTCCTTCTCAGGAGGAGGATGTGGAACCATTTGGTGTGTGCTGAATAATGAGTCATGTCAGAGTGAGGGAGTAGAAACAGTGCATCTCTCCCCTGCGTTGCTTCATCCGGAACTTCTAGTAAAGAATGATAAGCCCTGAGTCAGTGCCCAGAGGGGACTGCCCTTGGAAGGGGAAGCACCACAGAGGATCTGAAATGCAGGCCCCGAGGGCCCACCCGTCAAGTTGAAGGGAACTTTGGGGGCATTTGAAGCCCAGCTGGGCACTTTGTAAGAAGAGTCACTGTTTATTTAAGCCTGTGGCTAACCTCCTGTGGGTTTTCCTATCTTGGGTAGTTACAGCCCTCTTCCAGAGCCCGGTCAGGATGCAGGCGTGTTGGGGTGAAGATTGAGGTTTCAGCATGAACAGAGCTCTTTCCAAACCTCATTTTAACCCTAAGAAATGAAATGAGTCTGAGGAGCGGAAGGAGGGGTATATTTCTATCAACTGAGCAGTCTGAATGCTTGGTTTCAGCCTGGGAGGAATATATGGCCTATTTCTC
This sequence comes from Cephalopachus bancanus, assembly GCA_027257055.1. NCBI lineage: Eukaryota > Metazoa > Chordata > Mammalia > Primates > Tarsiidae > Cephalopachus > Cephalopachus bancanus. Next base: position 4,731,027 of record JAPVLO010000009.1, on the reverse strand, counting down.
ACATTCTGAGGTCAAAAAAGCAAACAAAACCCAGGGAAAACAACATCCAGCCTGGCAGCAAAATGGACCCCAAATTATTTGGCCTTCTTTGAGTTTCTAAGAAGTGGAGTCAGACTTTACAGACTTTTCACATCAGCAAACAATTTACTGTGACCCCTACCCCCACTGGGTCATGCTTTCAACACACCTAGCAAGAAGTCACAGCCTTCCTTGTTCTTCTTTTGCAAATCACAGCCCACATCCGGGTGTCTCTGTGAGGGGTCTTATGGAATCGGTGGGTCTACCTTATGTTGCGGTGGGTGCTGCAGGTTCAGGGCAACTTGCCTGATGGACAAGATAGGGAATGTTTCCTTCCCTGTGCAAGATTCTGTCAGGGGGCTAAACTCTGCCTGTGAGAAGTAGCATAACACAGGGGTCAAGGTCAAACTGCTGTGTTTTAATCCCAGTTCTGCTACCTGCCACCAGCTAGGTAACTCTGGCATTCAGTTAGCTTCCTTGCTTGATTTCCTCATCTGTAAAATGGGGGGTACATTTTACAACAAAGTTGCTTATCTTAGAAAGTGTTCAATACATGGTTGCTAGTTTGGTTATAATGCTGAAATCTATAGACCTAAATCCCTGCTTAAGTAAGTTCCAGATTTCTTTGTCCCATGTAGCAAAATGAAATTCCAAACCCCAGATCACAGACATCCTTTTAGAGTATTTCTACTCCCATTTATAATATACAATTTCAGAGGGGAAGAAAATTCATCAAATTCTAATGTAACACAAAATCCATAAGGTGTCCGTCCTGGTGCTTGGTTGAGAAAAGGATGGAGAAAAGATGGGGCAATGCTTCAGATTTTTCAAGAAGGGCTCTTTTGGCTTGAGTTATATTGATTGATTTCCTGGCTTGATTCACTTCATGATATTTTGTTCAACTCAACTGACCACAGGAAGCAGATGACATACCTTCTCTGAGACTGGCTTTTTAGCATCAGATGGACAGGATGAATGCCACATGATGGGGAGCACCACACAACTGACATCACCCCCGTCATTATCATCATCCCACATTGTGTCCACACTTATTATGTGTCGGGCACAGTGCTAAAGAACTTGATACGTTAGCTTGGTTTTATCCTTACAACAATCCTGCTAACTTGATATTATTATATCCACACTAAGGATGAGAAAATCTTGTTCTTTAGCTGCCTGCAAACTGTTCATGGTCCTACAGCTGTTAAGTCGTGCAGCTGGGGTTCACATCCAGGATCTCAACCTTGAAAGCACTGTTCACTAGGCTATATTGCCACTGCTGCTAAGGGTGGGGTCTCCCTGGAACAGCCTCTGCAATTGTGGTTTATAAATCATCTGCCTTTCATCTCTGCTGAATGGCCCTAAGGTGACCTCCTGGGTTAATTGTCCCAGTCCAGAGAGCTCATACAGGCAAGCTGTGTATGTGGAGAGCCTGCAGTCATTGCTGATGGGCTGGAAGAGGCCATTGCCATCCTTGGGATCTTTGTGTAACTGAGATGAACTTGACAAAAACAATTCAGTCCCACCAAAGAATGAAAATTCCGCCCCCTCAAGTTATTCTGTGGAGTCAGTGGTAAAGAGTCGGGAGAGCTCCTTCCCCGCCCACCCCTAGTGTGGTGGCCTCCCGGGAGAGTACCCCTTGTCCCCAGTGTCTTGGTGTGGCTATCAGAGCCCTTTGAGAAGGACAGACCTGATGGCTTGGACAAGTTTCTTTTCTTGAAACAACGATAATTTGTCCAGTTTTGTGGCTTTTTTATGTGGAACAACATTAGCTCATCCAAGCTTGTGGTTTATTTGAAGACAAAATTCCGGTAAATCTTTTGCACCATCTGGCAGTGCGGTGATTGGCTGCGAGTGAGGAACAAGCCACTGAGCACACAAGAAAACAAAGTGGAGAAAACCAACCACCCCAAACAGAGAGGCTTTCTGTAAATTCTGTGCCCCAGCAATCCCATGGTTCTTTTAGGGCAGGTCTGTCCCTGTAAGCAGATGGTAACCTGTCACTCTCAGGGTGGGAATCTGTTTCTCTCCATAGCTGAGGCCCAGTGGAATTTCTTAGCTTAAGTTTCAGTCAGGGTCTTAAATTCTTTCTATAAAATCAGATCCACAGGGACCCTCTAAGGGCACATACAGGGCTCGAGAAACAGACATGAGTGATGAGGAGAAAAAGGGAAATTTAAAATCAGTTGAGTCTTTGGTGTGTGGAAAAATGAGTAGGCCTGAGTCTCCGAGGGACATAGAAGATGGCATTCTCACCTATCTGTCTGTGACACCAACACTCTTTCTCTGGTATTCATCATACACATAGCAAATGTCTATCCAATGACAGCTACGTGCCCTGCACTGCCTTGGGCACAGGGAATAGAATTGTGAATCCGACAGATTAACCCTTGCCTTTAAAGAGCTTATGTTCTAGTAGGATAGACAATTTAAAGCACATGTCATTTAAAATAATAATTTCAATAATTATGCAGCACAGAAAGAAGAAGCTGAGAAGGAGAATGAACGCAGGGAGTGGGGAATCTGGGCTATCTTTAGCTAGAGGGTCTGGGGAGGGCGCTCAGGAGCAGTGGTTCAGTGGAGACCTCATGATGAGGTGCTGGTGATGGAAAGGTCTAGAGTGCTGGAGAAACCAAAGGGCCAGCCTGTTGGGGTGATGCAGGAGAAGGAGGAATGCATAGGATGAGGAGAAGCAGGTAAGAGCCTGTTGCGGTGGTGCAGAAGGAGGCAGACATGGGGTGAGGAGAACAGGCAAGCAAAGACACTCCCCGGAAGGCTGTGAGAAGCCCTTTCTCTCTTTCACACAGGGAAAAGGCACGGTCCAGCTCACATGAAAAGAGGAGTGCTTTTGCCATCATAGGGAAATGGATCGCAGGAGGTCAATAGTAAGAGCAGAAGAACCATTTAGAAGGTTACCTTAGTTGTCCAGGCACGTACCGTGGCTTGAGCCAAAGAGATGGCAGCAGAAGAGAGAGACAAGAGATGTGAACTAGAACCAAGAAAATTTGCTGATGGATTTGACGTGGGAGAAGACAAGAGAGCCCCAGTAAGGTCCCTTAGCTTGAGCAACCAAGCAAGTGGTTACTTACATCATTTACTAAGATGGGAAGACTGGCGGTAAGAACACAATATTTTGGGGGGAAAAATCAAGAAGTCAGTTTAAGACCGGACTCGGTGGCTCAGTCTGTGGGGGGCTGAGGCAAGTGGATTGCCTGAGCCTGTGGGTCCGAGACCAGCCCGGGCAACTTGGTGAGACCCCGTCACTACAATAAATCAGAAATTAGCCAGGTGTGGTAGCGCACACCTGTAGTTCTGGCTACTTGGAAGACTGAGGCGGAAGGATCACCGGAGCCCAGCAGGTTGACACTGGGGTGGCCATGAGCATGCCACTACACTCCAGCCTGGGCAATGGAGTGAGACTCCAACTCAAAAAACAAAGAAAAAGAAGTCAGTTTAAATCGTGTTAAATCTGAAACTTCTGTGATATATTCAAGTGGGAATATAAGGAGATATTATAGAGTTCAGTAGAAAAGAAATATACATTATGGAGTCATTAGTGTGAAGATGGTATTTAAACACAGGAGAATTGATGAGCTCATCTAGCAGATGGGAATTAGTAAAGGATTTCAGGAAAGAACATTTGGGGATTTCTCAGACCCTGGTCTGCAGGGTCACTTGGGCAGGAGTGCACACAGAGGCTCTAAAATCCATATCAAGAGGGGCCTATGCACACATGTGTGGACACTCCATCCCCCTTGTGGACAACCTCCAACCCTCACCACCCTTTTCACACAAAGCATCCATTGGCTACTACTCCAAGATGAACTGGGGAAAGGCCCAGGCAGGTCCTGGAAATGGCCCTTGAGCTGTTTGGTCAGGAATTCCAGGGCCCTGGGAGCTCTTAAGAGTGGTCTAGAGGGACAGTACCTGTGCTGGGTGCGCATGTCCCCCCAGATCTGTGGACGCCTCACTCGTCTGGCTAAAGTAGGTCAGAGTAGGTCAGGTCCAAGCAGGGACCTCTAAAGAACAGAACACTAGGTAGAGAGGGCCCCGGCTGTTGGGCCTAAGGGTGGTCCTGTGGCGATTATATTCATCAGAGTCATCAAGGCCATTTCTCCAAGAGGCTGATATGTAGGCCCTAGGAAAGCAGTCTGTGGAAATCACCCTGCCAATCCCTAGACCACTCCATTTTCTGCTGCATGGTCCTGCTCCTAGCCCATGCTGACCTTGTCATAATGGGAGTGGGCACCCTAGCTAAACTTGCCCAAACTTGTCCTGCTGGGAAGAAAGAAAAAGCTAAGATGTACATTTAGATGAAACAGAAAAAGCTCAGTTAGTCAGAAGAGGTTCACCCAGCCACGTTAGTCAGAAGAAGATTTGAAGCACAGGATAGATGAGCTTCGGACATCAGGCGTGGTTCCCATAGGTTCTGGGAGAGGCCATCCCTCGGGCTATGCTCATGACGGGAACTCCAGACCTAAATGGTGTGCAGGGAAATGAAGAGCAGCGTGGCTCCTGTCGGTCTGTCCACCAAGGCTCAGATCTAGCCAGGTGCTGACCAGTTCTGAAGCATAGGATCCATCTAGTGCCCTGTGACCCCCAAGTGCTGGGAGTCAGCAAAAGTCAGTCAGGGAATTTGAAGCTTAAAGCCATCTTCCCATCTTAGTGAATTACCGGAGTCCTAGACAAAGCAACTCATATTCATTTTGTGAACTGGGTCAACTTTGAAAGGGTTAAGGGTACTGAGGCTGAGCTACACTTGAGCATTCACAGCACAGTGCCCATACCCCCAACGTTGGGCCACTGCCCTTGAGTTAATTTCTTGCTCCATAGTCCGGGACTAAGTCGTCTGCCTTTGACATGGTTGGCTCATGCTGAGGTAGGGCTGCAGGCGAAGCCCATAAACATTCCCTTTCAAAGACTCCAGGGCTGGCAGCCCTCCCGTAAATTCCAGGACTGGTGACCAGATCTTATTTGCTGTCCGAATAATGAAATCCTGAGCTTTCTTCATCAACAGAGCAAATTAAAAATTCACAACAGGCAGATGTCACATACAATAGGGCTGTAAAAAATAATGCAGCTGCATGGCACTTTCTAATTCATTTCTTTGTGTCTTTTCAGCAACCTTGGTGTCCCTGTAGCCAAAGAGAGGTAAGGCTGTCAGGGAAGGTCCTGAGTGCCAGGAACGACATGTCTCATTCCAAACCTTGGTGGCGGCACATTTTGTGGCCTTGGGCAAGTCACCCAATCTGTCTGCTCCTTCTTTCCAAAATGTGAAACAAACCAAGAAGGGGCTGGGTGAATTCATTAGTTTGGTGGAAAGGTTTGAGCCACTAGTTTCTGTCCATGCAATAATGACCTCTTTCTATTTACAAGACTTTGGCTGCTCTCCTTATTTCACTTTTGGTAGTCAAGTGGATTTGCAAGTAAATGAGAGCTCTGGGGACAATCTGCAGAGCATTCTAAAAGCCTCTGGTTTGCATTGTCCAGAGAAAATGTCAGGGACTCTTTACAGGGATCCTTGAAGGGCCTTTCAACAGGACTCAAGTCAAGACCACTGTGAAGCAAATTTTACGTGGGAATGAAATCATGCTCTATTCCTGTCGAAAATTAAGGCAGCAGGAAATTTGTGTTCTGAATTGCGGCCTTGAACTTTGTATGTTCATTTACCTCAAACGATTGACTGTTGCCTGGTGCGTGGCTCTGTGACACATTTAAATGCTTAACAAATGCTTATGGCTAGATAGATGAATGAAGGGGCTCATAGTTTCTAAAAGTTTTCCTGTAGCTTTGGAATTCTCAAGGTTTGGGATTAAGGGTCCTCGGCATACGTGATATTAACTCTATCCTCTTTTTCTTCAGTGGGGTTCAGGTTGTGTTTGATTTGAGGTGAAGCCAAAAGTAGATTTACTGTGCTTCACTGCTGCAGTGGGAGGGTAGTAAGAAGTACTGTTTACACAGGGCAAAAATCCTACCGTGAGGTAAGATTTACAGAAGAAGAAAAAGAAACTGAGGCTTGGAGTTGGGGAGTATTTTAATACAACCTTAACCCTAGATGGAATAGTTAACTCCCTGTGATGTGAGGGTCACTGGAAGTCCTCTGTCCTTAAACAAGAGGCTGCCATTGTGCTTAGAATTCTCTATATGCTCATAGATTCTCTGTGTTGGCACAGGAAGTCAATGTCATTCATTAATATTGTCAGAAGATCATGCTGTCAGATTAATTTCTGACAGTCTGGGCACAGGCCCCAAGAGGAGCCCAGTTATACCCTTAGTGGGTCACCCACCCATGGTGTAGCTTAGACCAGACAAACCACTTCACACCATGGGCTAGAGGTGATCCTGGAGATTCCATGTAGACCCGTAGATACCATCTTTCCATTCCACCATAAGGATGTTGAAGACATACCCCTTCCCCTATACTCAGACACCATCCCTGAGAGAAGCAAAGAGAGGAACAGAGCTCTGACCATCCAAGTATTTTATGTAAGACAGACTAAAGAGTTTCACAAGGAGACTTTTAAAATTATAATACCACATTCAGCTAACTGTAGTGGCTAAAAAAGTCTTACTACTCAGAGTATGGACCACAAACCAGCAGCTCCAGCTGGGAGATCATTAGAAATGCAGAACCAGCCAGGCTCGGTGGTTCAGCCTGTAATCCCGCGCCTTGGGAGGCTGAGGTGAGTGGATTGCCTGAGCCCGTGGGTTCAAGACCCACCTGGGCAACTTGGCGAGACCTCATCTCTACAATAAATAAAAAAAAAAAAAATCAGCCGGTCGTGGTAGCGTGCGCCTGTAGTTCCAGCTACTTGGAAGGCTGAGGCAGAAGGATCGCCGGAGCCCAGCAGGTCGAGGCTGCGGTGGCCAGGAGCGGCCACTGCACTCCAGTCTGGGCAACAGAGTGAGACTCCAACTCAAAATAAATAAATAAATAAATGCAGAACCTTACCATCTCACACCAATTAGGATGACCATTATTAAAAAATCAAAAAACGACAGGTGTTGGTGAGGCTGTAGATAAAAGGGAATGCTCATACACTGTTAGTGGGAATATAAGCTAGTTCAGCTTTTGTGGAAAGCAGTTTGGAGATTTCTCAAAGAACTAAAAATAGAGCTACCATTCAGCCCAGCAATCCCATTTCTGGAAATATGCCCAAAGGAACACAAATCACTCTACCAAAAAGACACCAGCACTCATATCTTTATTGCAGCACTATTCACAATAGCAAAAACACGGAAGCAGCCCAGATGCCCAGGGAAGGTGAACTGGATAAAGAAAGTGTGGTATGTATACATAATGGAATACTACACAGCAATAAAGAAGAATGAAATCATCCTTTGTGGCAACATGGATGTAGCTGGAGACCACCATTCTAAGTGAACTATCACAGAAACAGAAAAACTGAATATCACATATTCTCACTCATAAGTGAGCACTAAATATTGGTTACACATGGACACAAGGATGGAAACAGCAGACACTAGGGACTGCTAAGGGGGGGATACAAAACCACCCATTGGGTACCATGCCCAGTCCTGGGGAGAGGGGCTCACCAGAAACCCAAACTTTGTCTTCGTGCAATATGCTTATGTAACAAATCTTCACATATACCCACAATTCTAAAAAAAAGACAGAAAAAGAAAGAAAGAAAGAGAGAGAAAGGAAGAAAGAAAGAAAGAAACACAGAGTCTCAGGACCCACTCCAGATCCAAGGAACTATTTATTATAGAATCTCTTTATTAAACAGGTCCCTAGGTGGTTCACATGCTTATTAAAATTCAAGAAGTGCTAGTCTGAAGTGCAGAACTCTTTCTTGCCCCCTCCCTGCTGTTTAGCAAGGACAACCAGAACAACTATGGAGCAGTACAAAACTACACTTGATCTATCCATCTTTGTGTGCCCTAAGGAAATGTGTGACACTCCCACAGGTGATTGAAAATAAAGAATAGACTGAAGGGAAGGGTGAGAGCCTCCAGCACCCCTCTTAGTCAAAAGGAATGGACAAAAGCAAGTTGGCAATTGAATGTTGGCTCACGTATCAACTCCTCCTGTTGACAGCCACTGTCTCGAGTGCTGTGTTGAAAGGGATTCTGAATCACAGCAAAGGTCAGTGGGAAAGAGGGCTGTGCCAGGTTAGCTATGCCAGGTTAGACATCCTGGGTGAGGGACGGCAGATTCCCAGCATACCTTCCTGAAGCTTGTCCTCCCCCATCGCGAGGGAGCACGTGTTGAGAAGGACCAATTGGGAAAGAGCCTTTGGTATCTGACAAAAGTTACAACACGGGAAATGATCAGAGCTCTCGGGTCCAGAAAGTTTGTTAGTGGATCAAATGGGACCACATAGCAAGCCTGCCTCACTTAGGAGAGTGATGACCCTCCTTTTCTAAGCAGTCTTTTTACTTGAGATCCCACTTATTTGCCTTTGTACTCGTTAAAATGGGAGTGACCAAGAGAAAGGGTTTTTGCTAAGTACAGTGTCAGAAAGTCAAATTATCAGGACCCTGCTTGTGAAAGCCTTGATTTCATACTTTTTTTTTCCTTAGAGATGGGTCTCACTATGTTGTCAGGCTTTTCTTTGAACTCCTGGCTCAAGTGATGCTCCTTCCTCAGGCTCCTGAACAGCTGGGACTACAGGTATGTATGACCATAAGTTTTTGAATCACCTGAGCAAATAGGACTTAAATCTCCTTTGAATTTTGCCAGCAAAGATATTTTTTGCCAAATCGAAATACATGTTCTTGAAACTGTATTGTTTAAATGAAATTGCATAATTAAGGTTTTTAAAATTTAAAATCAGATTTCTTATTTCCTTCCTTTCCTGATGGCATTACAGTAAGAGCACTGAACTGAGAGCTGAGAAGATACATGTTCCAACCCTGATCCTCCTACGTATTAGTTGTGCCTAGGGGGAAGTTCATAAATCTCTCTAAGCCTCAGTTTCACTGGTGACTGATATACACAGAACAATCAATAAATTTTTTAAAGAAATCAATCCTAGTCTCCTCTATAAATTTTATCTACTTTGAGTGCATATTATTGTTAATGGAGTGATTTCTTTCATCTGTGAAATTTTCAGGGCATCTGGCAGATGCTGGCAGTGGGAGGAGGATGAATCTTTGCTGCTAGGATAATTCCTCTTCTGTCTTGAATGATTTCATGGCGCAGGGCTTCCCGGAAGCAAGAGACCACGCCAGAAGACCCCTTGAGGTCCCTGGCAACTTTAAGGTTATACGATTCCCTAAATAAATGTGCTGAGGCTGAAGAAGATTAACAGAAGCAAAAGTAAAATGGGGATTCTTCTCTTAGCACACCCTCCTCCCAAATGGCAAAAATAAATACACACACAAAAAGGCTCCTTCAGGTGCCATGACTTCCCAATCAGATCACAAGAGCAAATGAGATGCATCAGATGCCTGATGAGCTGACAGGGCTGGTCTTGATGTCCCCAGACAGACTGTTTATGTTTCTTTCCTGATCCCAAGAGACACATTCCAGCGTCCCTAACAAGCAATCACATTTGCTGGAGGTTGTTATGGATGGAGTTGTGTTCATCTCCCCAAATTCATATATTGAAGCCCTAATCCCAAGGTAACTGTATTTGGAGACAGGGCCTTTAAGGAGATAATTCAGATGAAATGAGGTCATAAGTGTGGGTCCCTAATCCAGTATGACTGGCGTCTTTATAAGAAGAAAGACACCACCCAGGCATGGTGGCTCAAGCCTGTAATCCCAGCACTTTGGGAGGCCGAGGAGAGAGGATTGCCTGAGCCCAGGGGTTCAAGGCCAGCCTGGACAACTTGATGAGACCTCGTCTCTACAATAAATTGAAAAATTAAGCAGGTGTGGTAGCGCGCACCTGTAGTCCGGCTACTTGGAAGGCTGAGGCAGAAGGATTGCCTGAGCCCAGCCAGTCGATGTTGGAGTGGCCATGAGCATACCACTGCACTCCAGCCTGGGCGATGGAGTGAGACTCCAACTAAAATACAATAAAATAAAAATAAAAAAAGAAGAAAGACACTAAGGGCACCTTGTGCAGAGGAAAAACCATATGAGGACACAGCAAGAAGGTAGCTGTCTGTAAGCCAGGATGTGAGGTCTCTCAGCAGAAACCAGCCCTGCTGGGACCTTGATATTGGACTTCCAGGCTCCAGAACTGCAAGGAAATAAATTTCTGTTCTTTGAGCCACCCAATCTATAGGATTTTGTATGGCAGCCCAAGCAGACTAATAGAGGAGCCTTTAGCAGGCTGGGGGTTGGACCCCATAGCTACAAAGTCTCACCCTGACTAGTCAGGGAGCCCTAAGGTTAGTGACCCAAGGCTGGCTCACATCTAGCAGGTGGTGTGGGAAAGGGATGGGGGGAAGGCCGAGGTCCCTGGGCCCATTCCCAGCTGCCAACTCAATTTGGAGACTGAGAGCAGGGATGGCAGATGGGAGAGTGATGTGCTCCTCCTGCCGCAGGTGATTCATAGGGCATCTGGGCACGCGGCCCACCTCCAACACCAGTGGGAGCAGATTTCACAGCCATCCGCCAGCCTCTGCTCCCCACAAGAGAACCATATGAGGCTGGGAGGTAGCAAGGGAGAGGGAGCTAGTGTTCTCACAGCACAGGTCAGCTTGCGTTCTTTGTCATCAGTGGCCTTTGGTCTATTTCTCCATTAGCCTACTCAGGGCAGTTGTGTTTAGAGTCATATTTGCCATCATCCTGCACCAGCTGCCTTACCTGACTCATGTTCACTGGCATCCTACATCTCTGCCTCTTTTGGGTGACTCCATGGACACCCTCATCAAAAGAGGTCCCATACCTTCTAGCAGAACAACTCTCCTACAGCAGAACAACATCTGGCCACATCTTCTGGAAATTTATTGCCTATAAAGTTATGCAAGGCTTGGACTCCCTGCTTTGTAGTTTGAAGACTCTTAGACTACACAAGATTAGAATGACTCAGCTATTTAGCTTTTCCCCAAAAGACCATCTCCAGTGGGATTTAACCCATTTTCTCCTCTCCTTTCTCCTTGTCACAAAATGACTTGGTCAGGATTCATGACATTAGAAGTCCACCGTGTACCAACTAGGAATTGAAGGGGCCCCTTACCCTTGGGACCCCTTCAATTCCTAGTTGGTACATGGTGGACTTCTAATGTCAAGTATCCTTGGACAGTACTGAATGCATCATCTGAGGCATTCAGAACTGTCCATTTCCTCATTGTCCAAGGAGTTTTCTCCTTTCTGAATGCCTTGAAGGCATAATAACCACTCTTCCCTTCCCTTTCTTGCTCCATTTTTGTCTCATGGAAGGAAACTGGGATTACTCTCCTCATGTGATTTCTAGTCACGGACATACCCTGAAGTCAACAATGGTTTACCAAAGCTTATGTCTGTGCTGCCTGGTACCCTTTTTTATCTGCCTGATTGGGCATCACAACAGCAGGAGTCTGGAGTGGCTTCCCAGCTCCCAGCATGTGACCCACCCATGCCCAGAAGCACGAGGAGCGACGTTAACCTTTTAGATTTTCCAGGGCAAATGAGACAGGCCATGGGGCGTTATTTATGTCTCTTCTCTTCTTCTTCTTTGTTCCCCCTTTTGGAAGCAGCCAATTGGAATGGACAGAATAAATCAGAAGTCAAAGAACTGTCTACGCATCTTCACCCAGTTATAATTAAGATGGAAGCTCATTTGCCATTCTGAGGATTGGTGTAATCAAGCGTATGACAGAGCAAGATTTTGGAGCATTTTTATCAGTTTTGGAACTACAGCTCCTCCATGGCCAAATTTCTCTTCATGGCTCAGATTTCAGAGAATGGACTAACATTTCCCGTCCAGACAGGCTGCTCCCCTGCTCTCTGGATTCAGCTGACCACTGTGCACTGTAACTACATGCAAGGGGTAGGAATGGACCCATTCCAGCTCACTGGGGTTTGGAACAGCAGCTCTCATCCCCAGAGAAGGGATTCTCTGTGGAGGCTGAGTTGGCAGTGCTCAAGCTTGCCTTGCGGTTGGCACGTAGGCCATCAGAAATCATCTGAGTATCAACCTGCCAAGCTGAGGCCGTCCTGGGGTGCAGGGATTCATGCTAACAGCGGAAAGAAAAGAAACGTTTCCTTAACCCTGCCATGCAGGCCACTCTCATGTAAAGAGACTCTCCTGCTGCCCCAATCAGTTCAATATATAACTCACCGTGCCTGTATTCTTCTTTGGCAGCTCGGGCATGTCTGCTACCAGGAACAGGTGCCAAATCAGAATGTGGAATTTTCCCAGCAGGCCCCAGCGTGTGTTGCTGCCAAGGCAACTGTGGTAGGGTTGAGGAGTAACTAGTGAACCACAAATCCAGAAAAGGAAGAGGAGGCCACCCTTTTGACTTGAACTGACTCGGGTACAGGCTGTCCCTTGAGGAAAGCTGTGGGTGTGAAGACCCCCTAGTGCCAAGGCCAGACAAGGCCAAGGCAGGCAAGGCTGGACCCCACAGGGCAGCTTCCCAGAATCAGGCTAATCAGACCAGGTGAGGACAACCGAGAGTGACTGTCTGCTAAGGCCACAGCAGGCTCTGCCCAGTAGGAGTTGCAAAAAATGGTTGATTGCCTGGAAAAACCTGGAGACCTGTGTTCGGTGAACAATAGCAGTGGTGTCTGAAGTGAGGTCTAGCTCTAAGTGGATACCAGGGAGGGAGCAGAGCTGTGTGCTGCATCAAGGAAGGCCTGCTATTCAGAAGAGCAGGAACAGAGCTGGTGATACCCAAGGAGTTGAGTTCAAAAGGCCAAGTCAAATGAGTAGAAACAGAGAAACAAATTCTCTGGGGTCAATTAGTAGTAAATATATAGTGGCATCATCTGATAGAGTACATTCCTCCTCCTCCTTGTGAAGGGAGCTCCACCCACAGCCAACGTGGCATGCAGCTCTCCTACACAGATGGAGCCTTGTCATCAGAGCTGCTTACCTGTCTTTACTTGTTCTGGGTCCTCAAATCATTATAGCAATTCTGAGACCACATTTGAAGTCAGTGGGAACGAGTGCCATGGTGTGATGTCTGCCATGGGAACAGAAGGGGAGAGTTGGGACACACAGGTTGTGACCAAGGTTTTGTTCTTCCTGAGGTTTTGCTTAACTTGGAGATTTCTTTAACTTCATGAAGACAACAAAATGTTTTGTTGGGAATGACCGAGCTCATATTTGAAATGACAACTATAGCTTTACATTTTGCTCTGTGTTAATTTAGGCAGCAAAATTGTCTAGAGAAAATTAAGGATGTGGAAGTCCAAATCTTCATCACTAAACAAATGAATACCCTCCACAGTACACCTGATTATTCTGTTCTTATCAAGTTAGGATTCATTGACTTCTATTTTTCCTCTTCCATGTATAAACATTTGTGAAAGAATTAAGATTTCTCAGTTTTGAAGTCTGAATTGAAATTCCCATTGGGTTTTAACAGATACCATGATACTCCTTAAATTCCAACATTCAATATCCCCCTGGTAGAAAAGGTTGAGGTTTTCCTTTCTAACAATTATTGAGTATTAACAGAAGGATGCTATTCTGACCAGTGGCCTTTTTAAGAAGATTAGACAAAGCTATTTTCTAACACTCCTTGAGTATTCAGGTGCCAAGCACTGTGCTGATGCTGTCCTATATACTATTCATTAAATCCTCAGAACAACAACCACAAAAAATCCTCAGAACAGCCTGGAAAGGAATCTTCACTCCCATTTTATAGATGAATATTGTAACATCTGGAGAGATTAAGTGTTACAGAGCTCATCACTAATAGAGCTGACATTTGAACCTAGGTCTGATTCTGAACCATGTATTTCTGGATCTATTTTGCTGGATTCTGTTCTCTTAGTGATGGCTGCTTTGAACTACTTGCTTCTTCAAGCACGTTATACTATAGCTTTACAGTTTGAAGTATTAGCTGCATTCATAATTATGTAAATAGACTGACTAATGAATTTGGGAAAGAGCATGTTCTCATTTTCCAGTAGTTGTTTAATATTGGAACCGTAACTTAAACGTGAGAGATATTCCAACAAAAAATTTGATTCAGGGGCAGATCATTCTGCAAAGTTTATGGCTCAAGATAAAAGGCAAAAATAGTACCATAGGAAGTGACCACACTGATTCCTTCTTTTCCATTTGAAAGTTTTAGAAGTTCTGAGATATCCGTGGGCGTCATAATTCTTGCCTAGGAACTAGGCTCATTTTTTTCTCTGTTATCTCCTTTTCATTTTTACCTACTCATTCTCTTTCACGTAGAGAATGCAGATCTCTCGACTCTGGGATTTCATCTCTGTAAGGCACAATATTTTAAGGCACAAATAGTTTCAGTATATTTGATGGAAGATCTCTGAAGTATACACAAATATGGGGACAAAGGGAAATTGACTTACATCAGAATTGATTGTAAAGAGACCTTCAAAACCCAAACGTGTCCTCAGGAATTTGGCTGTTGCAATGGAAACACAGAGAAACAGAATTTTGGTCTGAAAAATAGAGAAAACTGGAGGCACTCAGGAAAGTATCTTTAGAGAATATAAACTCTCAAATAAAAAAACCAAATTACTTGGGGCACAGGTGGTGTTTCTTATCACTTAATGCCACTGAAAGTCTGGATTTGAGATGAAAGAGGAAGAGCTGGGAGATCAAGGACAGCCTGCTCAGATAGTGTTGACAAACTGGATTTGGTTTGAGGCTCATTAGCTTAGGATGCAATACTGGTTTCTTGGCCATGGAAGGTTCACATTTCACAGACACAGAAAAAATATATCTGACTAGGGGCTAGACTTTTAACCCAATGTAGTGGGGAAGGGAAAAAAAATCAGATACATCTGGGAAAGTAGTTATCATGAAACGTGGCAGGTAAAAACATGAAAAGAAGAACTAGTGTGGAAAAGGCTATGGCAACTCACAAGTAAGAGCAGGGGATAACCTTTATTATCAGTACAGGAGTATAGGGGATTCACAGGAACAGTTGGGGGTGGTGATACAGGTAGGCATCCGGTCCTCTGTCACCGGAACCTGCAGAGACTTCAAAGCAAGTCAGAGATAAAGCAAGAGACCAGGAGGCAAAGAGGCAGGAACAAGTTATAAAATTGGTCCCAGAGTGGTTTACTTTGACTATGCAAGAAGCAAGCTGTGATCTTCTCCAGGTTGCCAGGGGTTATTGAGTACTGGCTAATGTATGTGAGTAGGAGGTAGTGAGTGGAGTGTGACTTATCTGAAGGCCCAGGACTGGGCCATAAATATATCATGGAGTTTAATTTCACACATGTCAATAAAACTGGGTGAAATGAGACTCAAGAATCAGAGGAAGAGATTTCTTATTGACACATTTATTTGTTCAGCAAATATGAATTGAGTGACTACTTGGTTGGGTTGCAGAGAATAGAGCACTGAATGAGAGAGACAAGAGTCTTGTAATGATGGAGCTTACAATAAATGAGAGAGGGAGAGACAAAAAATAAAAGGGAAAGCAATGAAGTAAATAAGAACATTCTGTATAGTGATTTGTGCTATGAAAAAAGTGATAAGATAGACTGAAAAAGTAGGTAAGGGCAGATGGGTAGGTGTGTCTGAGAATGTAACATTTGAGTTGAGTTCTGGATTGTGAGATGAATCCATACTGTAAAGGGATAGAGGAAGAATGACCCAAGCAGAGGGAGCCACACAGACAATGGCACCAAGAGAGAACCCTACCTGGACAGTTTCAAACAGGAAATAAGCCAGAGTAGCTGGAGGGAAGTAAATTAGAGGAAGGTGGGAAGAAATAAGGTTAGAAAGGTAGATAGAGCCAGGTCATGTAGAAACTTGACAATAGTGGTAAAGAATTTGGATTTCTTTCTAAGTGCAGTAGGAAGCCATTGGAGGATTCTCAGCAAATGAGTGACTTGATTTAACATATTCTTTGGAAAGATCATGTTTCTATATGTTGAGTGGATTATTCAAGCGGGAAAGTCAAAGCAGGAACACTAGTTAAGAGGTCGCCATTAGGGGCAACAGGAGTTAGGATAGCAGGAACGTCTGTGGAGAGAACTAGGCAGATTATAAACACACTTCCTTCATTTGCTCACATGCCTTAGTTATTCACTTCTTGTATGTATCCACTGAAATGTCACCTACTTAAAAAAGACCTTTTTCCTGGCCACCCCATGTATAAAAAAAGCATGCTCCACTTCACTCACACCCCAAGTCATGCTCTAGCCCTTATCCCAATTAATTTTTTTATGACACTTATCATCTGATATCATTATGTATTTACTTATTCATATCTGTGGTCTGTATATCTCACTAAAATATAAGCTCTATGGAATCAGGGATTTTGTTCTGTTTATTTCTTTAATCCTAAGCACCTAGAATAGAAAGGCTAAATGAACACCTTGGAGGTGAAGCCAACAGAATTGCTGAGAGATGAGAGGTAAAGACTGAAAAGAACAAAGGAAGTAAATTCATAACTCAGTTTTTGGTCTGTACTAGTTTTCAGATCCAGAGGCCATTATAAGAAGATGCTGGGTTCCTGGGAGGGAGGACACTGAATATCACAGCAAACAGATGGTAATGATCCACCCAGTCCTTCCTCAAGGGGTCCTACAGCCATTTACTCTGGTAGCTGCATAAGAGAGTTAACTGGAGAAAGAAGGTTAACTTGGTATTTTGAGGACTGTTGAATATTGGGTCCAAATTGTCATTAAATCCTGGGGACTACAGACTCATGGCCTTCTGTTACAAATGGAGATATATGGAGTTCAGGAAATGAATTGAATCCTGGCCCATGTCAGGTGCTGCCCTCAAGGACCCACAAGGGGTGATTTGAAATAGATATATGTGCTGATTGGCAGAACTTCAGCACTGCTTCCTTGGCCTGTGGGGTAAGAGATATCATAGTGGAGAAGGGAAATGGAAGGCTCCAAAATGGGCACATGATAGTATCGTCCAAGAGAGTGGTGGATATTAGAAACACCATTAAAGACCTAAAGAATGCAAGAGTGATAGTTCTATTATATCCCCATTTAATTCATCAGACTGGTTTCTACAAAACAACACCAACAAAAAAGATCCTGAAGGATGTTGTTGGACCACAGCAAAATCAACAAAGTAACAAATCCAATTACAGTTGTTATGCCAAATTTGGTTATCTTTGCCAGATCATATTAAGTAGCATCAGTTACATGTTATACGGCCATTGATCTGACAAATGCATTCTTTTCTATCCTTCTAAGAAAGAGGACCAGAAGTAGCTTGTAATTCACATATACAGATAACCATATACATTTATTATCTTGGTTCAGAGCTACACTAACTATTCTTTCTCCTGCCATAATATCGTCTGAAGAAACCTGGACAATTCTGGACTTTCGGGAGATATCACATTGATTCCCAAAATTAAGGACAGTATGTTAATTGACCAAGGTAAGCAAGAAGTGGCAAGAATATTGGTGGCCTTGGTAAGACGCATGCAGTCTGGAGAATGGAAGATAAACTAAGAAGACTTAAGGTCTCATCACATCAGTGATATTTCTAGGGGTCTAGTGGTCTAAAACATGCCAAGATCCCCTTCAAAGTAAAGAATACATTTTTGCATTTCACACACCCCTTTCAAGAAAGAAGTATAATAATTGATTTCTGAAGGAAGCATATTTCACACTGGAGAATTCTGACACAGCCCATTGAATGGGTGTCATTATAGGCTCCCAGGTCTGAGAGAGGCCCAGAGCAAGGAAAGGCTCTGTAGCAGTCCAGACTGTGATGTGGGCCACCTTGTAGTTTGGACAATATGACGCAGTAGGCTCTATTAGAGACATCTGTGATAAGAAAAGATGTCATATGATGTTTAAGGCATGACTACTAGAATAACAATGTAGACCCCAAGGGCTCTAGAGCAAGACCATATACAGCAAATAATTATACACCACTTGGAAAGTAGCAACTTGAATGCTACTTGGCCGTAGTAGAGATGAAAGGCCTCACAATGAAACTGCAAGTGAACATGTGATCATAGTAGAAGTCCTTGGAAGAGTCACCAAGGATAAAATCAGGTGGACCCAGTCACAGTTCATTGTAAGATGGAGGTAGAGATCCAGGATAGGGCACAAACAAGACCAGAAGGGACAAGGAAGCCACACAAGTAGGTGGCTCAGACTTCCATGTCATTCCTTGCTGCCTGGCCATGCCTTTTCTCTCAGCTATGGACATGGCTGAATGAGAGTCCCTTATGATTAAGTGAAGGAGATTTTAAAAAGGGCTAAGTTTGATTCAAGGATGAGTCAGCTCAACATGCAGGTACAGCCCAAAAATAAATTTTGCTACATTACTCAGTGATCACCTTAAAGGACAGCAGCAAATAGAAACCCTCCCAACAGGCAAGGCCTCAGGTGGTACCCCTGGTCAGCCACTTCATATGGAAACGAAAGAGGCCCATAGTAAGCATATACATGGGTTCATGGGCATTAGTAAGTGACTTGGCTGGTTGGTCAAAGGCCTGGAAAGAGAAAGACTAGACAAGGAAATCTGGGAAAGAGGAATGCGAATGGACCTAAGAGAGTGAACACAATGTGAAAATCTTTGCATCTAAATTATCCAGAGCATCAACCAGAAACAAAACACTAAAATATCAAGTAGACAGGATGACTTAGCTAGTTGACATCAGTAAGTCTCTGTCATTGGTCATGCCATTGTGGCACAATAAGTGTGTGAATGAAGTACCATAGTAACATTGCTAGAAGCTTTTCATGGGTACAACCGTGTGGACCTCACTCACCAAAGCTGATCTAGATGCTCCCACTGACAAATGTCCAATCCTCCACCACCATATGTATTAAGTCCTTGATATGATCCCGTCCCTCAAGGAGATCAGCAAGCCACTTGGTGGCAAGTTGATTACATTGGACTCCTTCCATCTGGAAAGGACAGTGACACATATTGTGGGTATGAGTTTGTCTTTCCTGACTGTGGGGACTCACTTGCATTATTATCCAAAGGTTATAAAAGTGTTTGATCTATTGACTTAGGATCTTGTGTAACGATGCATTGAACCAAAGATCTCCAAGTGTGGTCTCTGAAGTGGCAGTATCACTATAACTTGGGAACTTATTAGAAATGCAACTTTTTGGGTCTCATTGCAGACTTACTGAATAAGACTCTGAGGAAAGGCCCAGAAATATGTATTTTAATAAGACTTTCAGGTGATTTGAATGTACACAAATCTTAGAGAACCATGCTTTATACCAAAAAAAAAAAAAAAGACATAACAGTGGGCCTATGACTATGATATCTAGTGATCTTATCATATGCTGCACCACTAAGAAGCTACCAGACTGATGGAGTGATGAAATGGTCTATTGAAAGCATAATACCTACTTGGAGATACTACCTTTTGTAAATGAGATGTCATTTTCTAGGGTACAGGATGTACCCTCTGTCTTTCTAAATCAGAATTTCATGAGAGAGTTAAGTCATACTGAACAAGATTTGAGTATTTTTTCCATTCTCCTGAGGATGTTCCATAGCTAATATTATCTTAGACTTTTAGGAAGAAATTTAATTCATTATGCACAAAGCATGTCTTAAGGCATTAGAGTTTAATCAACTTGGAGAATCCTTGTTTAGAATAGCTGCCATACATCAATGACCATTGTTTTGTGCTATGGCCCCAATAAGTAGAATAAATGGGTCTAGGAAACACGAGGTGGAAGCAAGAGTGCTCCCCATTACTCCTAGTGACCCACTTGGGAAATGTGTGCTTCCTGTCCTTACAACACTGGACTCTGTGAGTCTGGAAGTCCTAGTTCCCAGAGAATGTGTTTCAGGACAAAGAAGGGGTAAATCAAGAAAGAGCAAATATTTTAACTAGAAAGAAGTGAATGAATGAAATGGAAAGGGAAAGAATGAAACAAGTTTTAGCATAATAACTGCACAACCTATATTGAGAGCAATTCTTACAGTTTAAATAACAGGATGGAGATCTTAGGGAGCAGGCATCCAAACTCAGTGGGGTAGACTCTATGGAAGGTAATATGATGAGCCACCCAGAGAGAATTAAGAATATGCATGTGAAAATTATACATATCTATATCTCAGTCTCAGGTAGAAATAGACATTAGGAAGGAAAAAGAGAGCAGAGAGCTAGGGATAGCAGGTGCTCTCCTAGCTATGCATGGGGAAAGTCTGAACAAACATGAGGAAAATTAAGGAGTGAATCATGAGGTTCAGGGGGCAAGGGGACACACTAAAGAGAGAGGAAATGAGCACAAAGGAATAGAAAGAACATTAGTATGTATGTCAGCAGGAGAGAGGAGGAATGCGTGTTCTGTATTTGAGGAATAAGATGCATAAACAAAGTCAATGTAAAGAGATAGAGTCAACCAACTACTAGAGACACAGAATAGGAGTGCCAGGCAGTGCTGGGTACCCATTTGAGGTTTGTGGTTATACATTTTAAATGAGACTACTCGGTATGATTTTCTCTCCCAGCTATGTTAAGACTTAAGGATATAGACACAGCATAGCATATAATCAGGACCAGAATTTAACCAGATGATGGAGGGAAGCGAGTGCAAGAGATTTGAGATGTTTGTCAGTTGTTCTACTGATGGAATTTAAGCTGGCTAAGGAGGAAAGTGAGGACATGGAGGAGGAGGATGGGTAGTGGAAAATTTCTAGGTTAAATAGATTAAAAAAGACCTAACCCTATAGGAGGGAATGCAGTTTAGCTACATGTCAAGAAGCTGTACACCTGTATAGAAATATAGAAACTTGAAGATGAAAACACCAGACGGGCATATGGGTGGTTTTTAAGAAGGAGAACACACTCGGGGCCAGCTGGCAGACAGGATACCTTCCTGACCCAGATCTCAAACAGCCTAGAAGCTTACGCCAACCAGGAGGGCACCTGCAGGGAGTCTCATCTGGCTAAAAGTAGAGCATCTGACAAATTCTCATCTTTTTCTACTGACAGAATCATCAATCAGTAAGTGGAGGGAAAGGCAAGGGGAGTTTCTGCTTTAATAAGGAAGAATGTCTTGGTGAAAGTGAAATTGATGGGAATTTGGAAAGAAAATTGTCTTATTCCTTTAACTGCTTTAATGAGCCCAATTCTCCCACTTCATGAGGTCATTGAATCCATTATTGGTGGTTTTTGTGGAATTGTGAAAAAATAGAATAATACTGACATAGGTAAAGGTTCTGACTTTAAGACAAAAAGTAGAATCTGCAAAGTACCAAAGGACTATTGGAGAAAAGGATACTTAGATGAAAAAGAAATGGTTTCTGACCTTGCCTAAAGAATGTAGATTAGTCAACAAGATGATGCTTCTGGAGGCAGTTGACAGAAAGCAGGGTCAAAGAGTTAACATAAGGAAGCTATAATCTCAGTGCCAAATGGCCTCAAAATGTTGGTATGATGAACTAAACCAACATACGGCAATAAATTGGTCTGAAATAGCTTTTTTATTGTATACTTATATGGATTAATATTTATACACCTTATTTCTAATCCTTAAAACAACTCTATAACTTGAACTTCTCATACTTATCTTACAGTTGAAGAAATTGAGGTTAAACAAAGTAGCTGACTTTCCCAAAGTCATAGAGGAAATGACAGAGCCAAGATTCAAACCCAGGTTATTCTTTCTCCAAAGACCATTTTATAGTGTTACTTGCATCTGAAAAATAACTTGACATAAAGTATGTGTGAGAGTGAGCTTTGCAGTGATAAGTGAAAAGAGACAGTAAGTGAAAAAAAAAAAAAGAACAGGTGTTAATGGGCAGTAAGCTCATTCAGAAGCAACAGTATAATTTGGCTATCAAAAAAAAAACTAACACTGTCTTGGCTTACAACAACCTAGGTCCAGAATCTTGAATGGTTCACCATGTGTCTCAGACTATAGTATTATACTCAACTCATGCTTGAAAAGAGATATAGGCAGAGAAGCGGCAAGATGGTGACGGGGCAACCTGGTCTGTGAAAACCTCTGCAAAGGAGAACTGCAGTGGGTCTCTGACTCTCACCCGGGGGGCTGCAGACCCCAACATCGCAGCCTTCTCTTCATACAGAGCTTGGCCGTTGCCACCGCTGGGGCATCACAGCAGACTGGACAGTCATTGCAGCACAAATGGTGCCACCGCTGCCGCCACAGCCCCCCCACCGCCGCCGCCACCGCGGCCGTAGCACATCACACCACCCGGGCCGGAGGTGATCCACTTCAGTCCTTCAAGCCCCTTCAGGGAAGATCTGCTGGGATCTCTGCCACCTCTCCTGCGACTGAGACGTCCTGCCGCTGTAAGTCTCCTGCCGTCTGCCCTGAGGCAGGCAGCCATCTTGCCATCTTCAGCCTCTGCCATCCCTTTCTGGCCCCACCCCCTCTGGGGCGAGCAGCTGAGATACCACCACCTGCTGGCGATCCAAGGTAACAACACCGAAACGGGAGAAACAAACTTGATAAAGACATAGGCCAGAGTGGTGAACAGAGGGTGATCTGAACTGTCCCTTCACAGCAGACCAGGGACAACTGACCCTAACTGCAAACTAATTTACCAGCTTGAAAAGAAAACTAGAAATCAGACCTGAAAGGACATTGGACTTAAACGAAATGTCTCAGAGTGTGCTTCATTGATTTGTTAGTTTAATGACTTAATTCTATTCCTACTGTATTGTTCCTTTTTTTCTTTTTTCCTCTTCCTTTTCTTCTCTTTTCTTTTCTCTGTAAACCATATCTTTGTATAGAGGAACAGCACACTAATAAGGTGGTTGGATAGCTGGTATGTTAGCATCACTATATGTTTTATTTTTGTTTGTATGAGAGTTGGTTTGTCTGTAGCTGTGGTATATTGTTTTTATCTGTTTCTGTATAGGCCCCTCTCTCTATTTGTTGGCACACTCATTTGTTTCCCCTCTTACTCCTCTATCTCTCCATCCCCCTCTTCAACCCACTGTCTGCTCCATTCTCTCCCCTCTGCTAACCACATTTTATTTCAGGGAATAACCCTACAACCCCACTACACGCACAGATTCCAAGGCAGTGGGAAGTGGGTTCCAGATTATTCACACACCTGTCAGAGAATACCAGGACCTGCAGATAGATTTTGAATCACATCTCCCCCCTTAAGTAAATCTCAAAACTGCAAAAAGGACCACCCCAACCTACAGTGCAACTCCAGAATTGAAAAAAGTAAGAGGGCATACATAAAGAACAGGAGATTGAACAAACAGAAGTAAAACCAATCCCTTTACCCCTTAATAACAGAATTAAAGAAGACAGTGACGTGGAAGGAAGGAAAAAGTAGTGAGGGGGAAAAAACCGCACAAATGAAGAAAAACCAAAAGAAGAATATAGGTCTCACACAGACCCCTGGGAGATCAGACACTGAGAAAACAGATTTTGGAACACAAACAGTGAAGAGCCCCCAGAATGACTGGTCACATGCAACAAACCCAGACATCAAGACATTAATGGAGAGAATTTTAAAAATTGAGGAGAGACAAGAGGAAAATAGGAAGAAGCTGATGTTAGAAATGACAGCAGTAAAGAATACTGTGATGGAAATGAATAACAGACTAATAAGCATGGAAAGCAGAATCAGCCAAGCAGAAGAAAGAATCTCAGAGCTCGAAGACCAAAACACAGAACTAACCCAGACTGTCAAAAGCATGGAAAAGAAGCTCAAAAAGACAGAACTAAACCTGCAAGAGATGAATGATCACTTCAAGAGACCAAACCTAAGAGTAATTGGGCTTCCTGAGGCAGAGAGAGAAACAGAAGCCACACTGGAACAAACATTTCATGAAATCATTCAAGAAAACTTCCCTCATCTCATCAAGGATGAAAAAATTCAAACACAAGAGATTCAGAGAACCCCTACAAGACAACAAAGAGAGGACAAACTCCCAGACACATAATAATTCGCCTAAACAAAGTAGCTATAAAAGAAAAAATCCTAAAGGCAGCAAGAGAAAAAGGCCAGACTACCTACCAGGGAAAACCAATTAGAATAGCAGCAGATTTATCCACAGAAACCCTTCAGGCCAGGAGAGCCTGGAGCCCTATCTTCAAAGTTCTAAAAGAGAAACAATTTCAACCAAGAATAATCTACCCAGCCAAACTAAGCTTCATTAGTGAGGGAGAAATGAAATCATTTCCAGATATCCAATCCCTAAGAACCTATGCTGCCACCAGACCACCTCTACAAGAAACACTTAAGAAAGTACTGAACACAGAAGAAAAAGAAGAAAGAACAACAACATTCTTCACAAGAGTACAGGCAAAAGATTGAAAACACACATGAACCAACTCCAAAACCCAAAGAAAGACAACAAACAAACAGGAACAACTCTGTAAGAACCTTATGACAGGGATCAACTCTTGCATTTCAATTATTAGCCTAAATGTGAACGGACTAAATGCACCACTGAAAAGACATAGAATGGCAAAATGGATGAAATATCATCAGGCAACAATCTATTGCCTTCAAGAGACTCACCTCACTAGAAAGGACACCCACAGACTCAAAGTAAGAGGATGGGAAACAAACTTTCAGGTGAATGGAATACAAAAGAAAGGAGAAGTAGCAATCTTAATTTCAGACAAAATACCCTTCAAGCTATTAAAAATCAAAAAAGATACAGAAGGCCACTACATAATGATAAAAGGTTCAATCCATCAACAAGAAATATATATCCTAAACATATATGCACCCAATATAGGTGCGCCAACTTTCATAAAGCAACTTCTAGGAAAACTAAAGAAAGATATTGACTCTAACACCAGCATAACTGGGGACTTTAATACCCCACTCACAATCCTAGACAGATCATCAGGACAAAAAAATCAGCAAAGAGATCCGGAACCTCAATGTGACTTTGGACCAAATGAACTTAATTGATACCTACAGAACACTCCATCCAAAGACCACAGAATACACATTCTACTCATCACCACATGGAACATATTCTAAGATTGACTACATACTTGGCCATAAATCAAGCACAAGCAAATTTAAAAGGACCGAAATTCTACCATGTACCTTCTCGGATCACAGTGGAATAAAAATAAACATTGACATCAACAAAGTCCCCCCAAAACCCACAAAGACATGGACACTAAACAGCATGATGCTAAACAACTCCTGGGTCAATGATGAAATCAAAAAAGAGATCAAAAGATACCTGGAAACAAATGAAAATGAAGAAACATCTTACCAAAATCTCTGGGATGCCCTGAAAGCTGTAGTAAGAGGGAAATTTATATCCCAACAAACACACATGCAGAAAATGGAAGGAACAGAAATTCACAACCTAACAAGCCACCTAAAGAAGCTGGAAAAGCAAGACCACAAAAACCTTAATTTCAGCAGAAGAATCCAGGTCACCAAAATAAAAGCCCAAAGCCAGGATATAGAAGACAAAAAGATAATACAAAAAATCAATGAAACAAAAAGCTGGTTCTTCGAAAGGATAAACAAGATCGATGGTCCCCTAGCTAGACTGACCAAGAAAAAACGAGAAAAAAACCAAATAAGCACAATCAGAAACACAAAAGATGAAGTCACATCTGACCCTGAAGAAATACAAAAGATCATTAGAGACTACTACATACACTTGTATGGAAACAAACCTGAAAACCTTAAGGAAATGGAGGACTTTCTGACATCACACAACCTACCTAGGTTGGAACAAGAAGAAATTGAGATCCTAAATAGACCAATAACAATCAAGGAAATTGACTACGTAATAAGAAAGCTTCCTACAAACAAAAGCCCTGGTCCAGATGGCTTTCCAGCAGAATTCTACAAGACATTTAAGGAGGAGCTGATACCAATCCTACTGAAGGTATTCCAGGTGATTGAAAAAGATGGAACTCTCCCCAAATCATTTTACAAAGCCAACATCACATCGATACCCATGCCAGGTAAAGATCCAACAAAGAAAGAGAACTACAGGCCAATCTCTTTGATGAACATAGAAACTAAAATTCTCAACAAGATCCTAGCAAACCAGATTCAGCAATACATCTCAAAAATCATCCACCATGACCAAGTAGGCTTCATTCCTGGGATGCAAGACTGGCTCAACATTCGTAAAACCATAAATGCAATTAAATTCATCAACAGATGTCAAAACAAAAACCACATGATCTTATCATTAGATGCAGAAAAAGCTCTTGATAAAATCCAGCACCCTTCTTGATAAAAACCCTTGAACATCTAGGCATACGGGGAACATACCTCAAAATAGTAAAACCATCTACGAGAAACCCACATCCAGCATACTCCTAAATGGACAAAAATTGGAACCAATTCCCCTGAAAACTGGAACTAGACAAGGATGCCCACTCTCACCCCTCCTGTTCAACATAGTATTGGAAGTCCTGGCTACAGCAATCAGAGAAGAGGAGGCAATCAGGGGTATCCAAACAGGAAAAGAGGAAGTCAAGTTATCTCTCTTTGTAGATGATATGATTGTGTACCTTGAAAACCCAAGAGAATCTGTCAAAAGCCTCCTTACATTGACAAAGACCTTTGGCAAAGTCTCAGGATACAAAATAAATGTACAAAAGACAATCGCATTTGTCTACATCAATAATAAACAAACAGAAACCCAAATAAAAAACACAATTCCATTCACAATAGCCACACAAAAAAAGAAATACCTTGGCATCTTCCTAACCAGAGATGTGAAAGACCTTTACAATGAAAATTACAAAACACTGCTCAAAGAAATCAAAGATGACACAAACAAGTGGAAAAATATCCCATGCTCATTGATTGGAAGAATCAACATTGTGAAGATGTCCATCTTACCTAAGGCAATCTACAAATTCAATGCAATACCCATCAAATTACCAGCAACATTCTTCGCAGACCTAGAAAAAACAACACAGGAATTCATATGGAAACACAAACGTCCAAGAATGGCCAGAACAATCCTCAGCAAAAAAAAAAAAAAAACAAAAACAAAAAACAAAGCAGGTGGTATCACATTACCAGACTTCAAACTTTACTATAAAGCTACAATCATCAAAACAGCTTGGTATTGGTACAGGAACAGGCATATAGATCAACGGAATAGAATTGAGATTCCAGAAGCAAAACCTCAATTTCTCAACCAACTCATCTTCGACAAAGCCCCCACCACCTACCACTGGGGAGAGGAGAACCTATTCAGTAAATGGTGCTGGGAAAACTGACTGACCACATGCAGAAGATTGAAACAGGACCCCTATCTATTGCCATGCACAAAGGTTAACTCCAAATTAATCAGAGACCTAAATGTAAAACCTCAAACCATAAGAACCTTAGAAAAGGAAGGAAATACCCTCATGGAAATCGGAACTGGCATCCAATTCCTGAACAAAACCCGAAACCCACAGGTCATAAGAGAGAAGATAGACAAATGGGACCTTATTAAACTGACAAGCTTCTGCAAAGCCAAAGAAACCATCAAGAGAGCAGGGAGTCAGCCTACAGACAGGGAAAAAGTATTTGCCAACTCCAGGTCTGACAAAGGCTTAACATCCTGGATCTACAAGGAACTCAAATGTGCTGAAAAGAAAAAAACAAACAACCCCATTATCAAATGGGCAAAAGATATGAACAGACACTTCACAAAAGAAGACATCCGAGCAGCCAACAAACACATGAAGAAATGCTCAACCTCACTAGTCATCAGGGAGATGCAAATCAAAACCACATTGAGATACCACCTAACTCCAGTCAGAATGGCAATTATCAACAACTCAAAAAATAACAGCTGCTGGAGAGGGTGTGGCGAAAAGGGAACACTTCTACACTGTTGGTGGGAGTGTAAACTAGTGCAACCTCTGTGGAAAGCAGTGTGGCGATTCCTAAAAGCTCTAAAAATCAACCTTCCATATGACCCCGCAATCTCCCTACTGGGAATATACCCTGAAGAACTCAAATCACTCTATAAAAAAGATACCTGCACACGTATGTTTATCGCAGCATTGTTCACAATAGCAAGAACCTGGAAACAATCATGCTGCCCATCAAAAGAGGACAGGATTAAAAAAATGTGGTACATATTCACGATGGAATGCTACACAGCCATAAAAAAGATCAAAATCATTAATTTTGCAGCAACCTGGATGGAACTTGAGTCTATAATACTGAGTGACCTCTCACAGAAACAAAGATCCGAGTATTACATGTTCTCACTCATATAATGGACCTTGAACATCTATTGTAATACTATAAGAAAATGACTGATGGTACTGGGAAACTATGGGGGGGGAGATGGGATTAACAGTAGCAAATATCTGTCTGGGGATGGGGAAACACCTCTTATCAACAGGGTGCCTGAATGAAATGTAATTGTACACCTAACCCTTAACTGTACCCCACAAAACCATAATAAAAAATATTGATTAAAAAGAAAAGAGATGTAGACAAGATCATAGTTGCAAAGAAATGTTCAATTTGATGGGAACGCTAAATCATGTTGAAAACTCATTGAGGGAAGTAGGCACTTGGAGAAGGAGAGAGAATATGATATCTTTCCTAAAATATTTCCTGGCCTTTCTTTTGAAATATAGAATAAGTTTGTATGACACTCAAATAGCAGAATAAAGACTAATTGATAAAAGTCCAGGATCCAAAGAAAATATATTGTCTCCCATCCTAATATGTTTGTCAACTATTGAGCATAGATATCATGAAGGCACTTCAAGTCTTAGATGGGCAATTGTGTTACATGATTTTTATGTTCCCTTCCAACACTGGGATTCTATGATTCCATTACTTCTCATTTTAAAACATTAAATTTCTTCATATACACAACTATATAAGTTTATAATACATGGATATGGTATATTATACTTGATTGTCTAAAAATATAAAGTCTGATGTTTTTCTTTATTTTTTAATTGGATTCCCCCTCTTCTTCCTACACCACACATTTCAATAACTTCACACCCCCAAGTGTGGCAATTTCTTAAAATAAGACAACAATGAAGTCTGCCATAACCACTGGCTTTTCCTTTCATGAAAGATTTCTCTGCAGCATGCAATGCTGTTTGATAGAATTTTACCCATAGTAGAACTGCTGTCAATATTAAAGTCAATTCTCTTAAACCCTCCCATTATTTTATCAACCCAATTTATATAATATTCTAAATAATTTGTTGTCATTTCAATAATGTTCATAGTGTCTTCACTAAGAGTAGTTTACATTCTGAGAAACCACTTTCTTTTGCTCAACTATAAGAAGCAACTCTTTATCCATTCAAGTTCTAGCATGAGATTGCAGCAATTCAGTCACAACTTCAGGTTTCATTTCTAGTTTTAGTTTTCCTGCTATTTCTACCATATCTATAGTTACTTCATCCACTGAAGTCTTGAACCCCTCAAAGTCATCCATGAGGGTTGAAATCAGCTTCTTCCAAACTCCTGTTCATGTTGACATTTTGACCTCCTCCCATGAATTACAAATGTTCTTCTTAATGTCGTGTAGAATGGTGAATCCTTTCCAGAAGGTTTTCAATTTACTTTGCCCAAATCCATCAGAGACAGCATTATTTATGGTAGCTATAGCCTTATAAAATGTATTTCTTACATAATAAGACTTGAAAGTCAAAATTGCTCCTTGATCCATGGGCTGAAGAATGGATGTTATGTTAAATGGCACGAAAACAACATTCATCTCCTTGTATATCTCCATCAGAGCTCTTGGGTGACTATGTGCATTGTCAATGAACAGTAATATTTTGAAAGGAATCTTTTTTTCTGAGCAGTAGTTCTCAACAGTGGCCTTAAAATATTCAGTAAATCATGCTATAAACAGAAGTTCTGTAATTGAGACTTTATTGTTCCATTTATAGAGCACAGGCAGAATAGATTTAACGTAATTATTAAGGGACCTAAAATTTTCAGAACAATACATGGGCTTGATTTCAACTTAAAGTCACCAACTGCATTTGTCCCTAACAAAAGAGTTAGTATGTCCTCTGAAGCTTTGAAGCCAGGTATTGACTTTTCCTCTTCAACTATCAAAGTCCTAGATGTCATCTTCTTCCAGTATAAGGCTATTTTGTCCACATTGAAAATGTGTTGTTTAGTGTAGCTACCTTTATCAATGACCTTAGGTAGATCTTCTGGATAACTTGCTGCAGCTTCTCCATCAGTACTTGTTGTTTCATACTTTCCATTATGAAGAATCCATCTTTCCATCAACCTCATGAACCAACCACTGCTAGCTTCCAAATTTTCTGTTACAGTTTCCTCAAATCTCTCTGTCTTCATAGAATTGAAGGGTGTTAGAGTCTTGCTTTGAATTAGGCTTTGGCTCAAAGGAATGTAGTGGCTAGATAATTGAGAGCAAGGTGTAGGCAGGTCAAGAAGAAGAAGAAGCAGTGGTGGAGACCATTTGCTTAAATACTTGTTAATGTTGAAATTTTGTTTTTGCAAGCAGCAGGAGTTTAATGTGTTGAGTGGACCTGGATAAAAATGCTCAAGCAGAGACAGATAATTTTTTTGTTCAAAACTCTTTAGTGAAGGGTTACTGCCTAAACAGCAAAGTCTCAGGTGTTTTAATATGGAAATAGTTCAAGATCTTCTAAAATCTTCTGACTTTTCCTTCCTAACTTTGCATGCTCTGCTCCTTTATTGCTCCTCAAACTACCTTCATCTGTTTTTTTTTTCCTGGAATGCCATTCTCCTACCTCTCCTTCTGTAAAAATTCTATTCATTCTTTTTTTTTTTTTTTTTGAGTTGGAGTCTCACTCTGTCGCCCAGAGTGGAGTGCAGTGGCCGCTCCTGGCCACCGCAGCCTCGACCTGCTGGGCTCTGGCGATCCTTCTGCCTCAGCCTTCCAAGTAGCCAGAATTACAGGCACACGCTACCACACCCGGCTAATTTTTTGATTTATTGTAGAGATGAGGTCTCGCTGCCCAGGCAGGTCTCGAACTCGTGGGCTCAGGCAATCCACTCACCTCAGCCTCCCAAAGGTGTGGGATTACAGGCTGAGCCACCGAGCCTGGCCTATTCATTCTTAAAGTTTCTGTTTCTCTCAGTGCTGTCCTGACCACTTTAGCCTGATGTAGACTCTTCTTATTCTGAAGTCACACAGTAATTATTATTTGCCCATGCATTTGGCAATTGGTTATTGTCTCCTTGAGATTCCACTAGAAACAAATCCCCCACCAAGCCAGTATAAGCAAAAAGACATTTATTATCTCACATAGCAGGAAGCCGTGGGTTAGGACAGGCTCTAAGGTTGATTCAGGTATTTAAAATGTCATCAAAGACCCATGTTTTCTCCACTTTGCTATTCAGTGTCTGGTTTCTTTATGGTCAAAAGATGGCTGTCAAAAGAAGCCAGGACCACACTCTTTTTTGTTTACACCCAGCGGCAGAGAGTGGGACCTCTCTCCCAAGCAGTGACTCTCAGTGTCTCCCTTCAGTCTGATGAAGACAACATTGGTTACAAGCCACTGCTGGACCAATAACAATAGTGAAGGGAATGCCACATGCTAATTATCTTATACTAATTAGGACCTACACCTGAACCTAGGGAGAGGGCCACCTTCCCCTGTGTCATGTGGGAGGAGTGAATACTTTAATAAAGTTGGAGTCTGGTAGGCATCACAAAGGGAGGAGATAAATGCTGCATAGTCTTGTGTTTCCCTGTGACAAGTATTTATTATCTTGAATTGCTATTTATTGGCATATTTTCACACTTTTGATATCTTTTCCTCCCAGGTAGTTTGCATACACCTTAAGATATCTTATTTTGTAACCCCCAACTTACTTTCTTATAGATGTTTCAATCAGTAAATATGGATTGGTTGGATTTGACGTCTCTAAGATGTACCTTCATTCTCTATTTAACGAGCACTGCAGAGGATGCAACAGAAACTTCTGAGCTTCAGATGATAAAGATAAAAAGGTAAAACTATGTAATCCTGAGCCCAGGAAGCTGGAGGTCTGTTTGGAATCATGATGAGCCCCTCCCCAACCTCTGTCCCAGAAACTACATGGATATTAGCATCAAACACTGATCAAAAGAGTAAGATCAAGGAGACTGAAGATTCTGCTATGCAATAGATTTCTTTATCCTTGATACTTAGATTTGAGTAAATTTCACTGCTGAGAACAATAGCTTTCCTTAGCTAAAACTATGCATTTTATCATATTCCTTTCAAGAATGACAGTGATCATAAAAATGAATATTTAAGATATTTCATTAATTTATACATTTAATAAACATAGTTTTTGAATATCTATCACCAAGCTCTCTGCTAGGCACAGAAAATACAAAGTTAGGTAAGCAATTATTCTTGCCCTTAAATTGCTCATGAATAGACTTGCTATCACTTCTTTAAACTTGGTAGTAGTTATTTCTGTGAGGTCACTGGGTTCAGAACTCAACCTGTCAACTGCAGTGTCTGCTCTAGATCTAAGTGTTTTGCTGTGGACACTTGCTGATTTTGGTGATAAGAAGTAGTACAGTTTCAACCTCTGTTCAATGTTTAGCCTAAGGTGATTCACTTCGCTCAGCTTCAACACTACTAAAATGGAAATTCATACTATTAGCGTACTTCTAGTACAAGCCATAAAACCCATTACCCATGTATACAGCATAATTCTGACAGCCTGAGCTGGAGAATATCATTAGCTAAAGTATAGTAAGATTGGGTGAGGTGGTTGTTAAGAGGTTTCTGAATGAGTCAGGTCTCTGGGGCTAAATTTATTAATGAGTCATTTTCCTTGCCTAGCAGACACTGTGGCAGAAAGTGAAAGAGGAAGAAGCCACTCAATGTCTGTTTTTAAAAGTGTGTTCTGACCCTCAGTCCACCAAAGTTTATTTCAGCATATTCTAGCATTTTAGACTTAATACTTGTCACCAAAACATTTTCCTGTTTCCCTTAGCTTGCAAAAAGCAAATTAGATCTTTTTTCCAGGAATGGGGAAACTAGTTTTCATTTCCTCCCAGAGGTCGTAGATTATAAATTCCTAGTGGCCAGACATGATGTCTATTACCTTGTTCTGTGCAGAACTTAAAATTCAAACTTGATTATTTCAGGCTTTGAAAAATTACCTATTGGGTACAATGTTCCCTGTTTGGGTGGTGGGTATACTGAAAGCCTAGACTTCACCACTATGCAATATAAGAGGGAGGCCCCCCAAAATGTTTATGAATTTATTCATAAAAATTGTGTATTTATTCTTACATGTTTAAACTTCAGTCACCTTCAAAGTACTCTCTGTTTGATGCAATACACCTATTGAGACATTTTTTTCACTGCTGAAAACAGTCTTTGGACTCGGGAATTTTGATGCATTTTAGTGCTTCTGCAGTTTTTGGTTTCACCTCTTCCATGTTGGCAAAACGTTTCCCTTTGAAGACTTTTTTCATCCAAGGAAGCAAACAAAAAATGTCACTCAGGGTGAGAATGGGTGAATAGAGAGGGTAGCATACAGTGGTTATACTGTTTTTGGTCAAAAACTGTTAAACACAGTGTAGTGGGGGCAGGTGTGTTGCCACAACTCAGATATTTCTTCTGCAAACTGTAATGCAAACTTCTCAAAACTTGCATATAAAAACTTTTGGTTGATAGTTTGACCCAGAGGAACAATTTCCGGGTGTACTACAGGGGGTCCAGCCTCCAAAAGATGATTCCAGGTGTTTTTTGGTTCCCTCCTGTATGCATGTAAGAAATCTGCACTTGTACTCCCTATATATTTTTTAAC
Organism: Cephalopachus bancanus; assembly: GCA_027257055.1. Classification (NCBI taxonomy): domain Eukaryota; kingdom Metazoa; phylum Chordata; class Mammalia; order Primates; family Tarsiidae; genus Cephalopachus; species Cephalopachus bancanus. The sequence goes on along the minus strand of JAPVLO010000009.1, from coordinate 4,697,314 downwards.
AATTTAAAAAACTTAGATTATAAAAAAAGCTTCTTTATGACAGTAATGACTACTCATTCCTCACGTTTTCTTGCATTATAGAATTTTACCAGCTATCATCTCCTCTTCACACCGTCTTTCCACCCGCATAGCAGTACCCTGGGTCTCCTCATGGGAGATTTCCCAGCCAAGATCGCAAATCGATCCTTTCACTTTCTATTGCAACCCCCTTATCTATTCTTCCACTCACTTATGAGAACTAAAAATCCTCTTATACCCTTCTGCTAGATTAAACCACTCATCATACCTTTCTGTCACACCAGCACATAGGAGCCTTCTCTAACCACACGTAATGCTCCATTCAGCTTGAGATCCATGTCAGTTATTATAACACTGTCCCCATCACCATATATACCTCTATCCACCTGGCTTTATCCATGTCCATCATGCCAACCCCAAACCCTAGTCTGTATCTACTCTGTTTTCTGGACCTGCCCTTGACAATATGGGACTGTGAGGTAAAGTCTCAAAATCTTATGGGATTGACCTGCAAATTTACACTATAAACTTCAACTGATCTGCTATGGTAGGGAAATTTTAAAATTCTGTTAGAAGACTTAAAAATATCTTTCCTTCTGGTCAGTATTTCCAAACACTCCATCTTCTTCAACTATTCAGCCAGCCACATTAGCCTTGAGCTTTGCCAATTAATTTGTCTTCTAGATTTGTATAAATTATTAACGCTATTCCATAATTTCTCTTTCTTTTCCTGCTTCTTCTCTCTCTCCTCCTCCTTCTTATCTCTCTCTGTGTACTCATATGAGTGTGTATAAGGCATGCAAACATCTCTATGTCTATCTGTCTGTCTATCTAGCTATCATCATCTAGCTATCATCTCTTTATTATATCTGTCTTAGCTCAGGCCTTGTGGTAGGCTACCCAAATCTCCCTTCAAGGAATAGCTTGCTACCCAGCCGTAGACAGTGTGGTTAACTGACAGTTTCCAGCCGTCAGCTTCTTTGGGGTCTACTTCAGCCTCATGATCTTGCACCTGATAGAGTGGTCCACACCATCTCCCATAATCTTCAACTGTCTCTGTCTAATCCTGTTTCTCCATCCTTTCTCAATACATGTTCATCCATAATAAATAGCCTGATCCCAACATTTGTCTTTGTATCTTTTCCCCAGAGAATCCAACCTAAAAGTGGTCTCAAAAAATGGACAGCAAATTAGGGTTTCCTTGCCAACTGGCCATTAGGATACCAGATACCATTGCTGGTGGAAGGTGGATCACAGATAGTTCCTGACCCAAGTTGTTGATCCAATGGTTAAATGCCTGCTAATGGTGACATTGGGAAAGTGTACTGATGGTAGAGAATGCACTAGAGGGTGTTATGTATCAGACTCTGAACTCCTGGAGGGTTGGGTTTATGTTTTACTCTCTGCTGTCTCCCACTCCTCTTTCCTTCATCACACAGTTTCTATGCAACTCACAGAAAGCTACTTGACAGGTGGTAAATACTCAGTTCAAATTTTCATGAAGACCCTCCAGTGTTTGCCTGGGATTACATGTTCCTTAAATTCATATGTCCATCTTTACTACTGAGTTCTAGAGGGCAATGTGTTTTCTTTTTAAGTCTAGTTTATTCTTTTCTGATTTATGATCCTCTACCTTTTCAGTGTTTTCAGTCTTGTCCTCCTATTAATTGACTTTCCATGTAGTGCTACCACAGGGTGAGCGCTTTGCAAATATCAACTTAATGAATGAGTCTTCCATTGTGTCTGCCCATAAATCTTCCCCATTGATAAAGCTGATCCCTCAGCCAAAGCCGTGGTTCATCTCAACCCTATACCATTACCCATACTGCTGTTCTCTTTCTGTTCTAATTCTGCTCAGCTTCTACAATGGGGATGGAAACTCAAAAAGGGTAGTTTGCCCTGAGCAGTGATTTGTATCAGAAATGAGAAAGTATCTCATAGACCCCGGGGTTAGTCAATCAAATACCATCCTAAGGTGCACCAATGGAAGGATTCAGTCTATGAGGAATGAGTATCACCAACAAGGAGATTTCATTCTCTCATCTTGGAAAATATCTTTTTGTGTTTAATATACCTTCCTCCCCATCCACGCTCACCTGTTTCTCCTTTCCTCTTTTGGGCTTAATCATCTTAGAGCCTACAAGTCTATTTTCTTAACCCCCTGCTCGATCCACATAATGGCTCTACCACAACCCCTACTTTGGTCCCACAGACTGATATTTAAGGCGCTGAGGTGCTACTTACTAAACATTCCTGTGAGTCAGAGTATCTAGGATATTAGTCCAAGCTGAGACAAATTTGAAAGTTTTAATATATTTAGGGTTTTGAGAGATGATTAGAGCCTCTTGGAAAATAAATTGGTCTTAGAAGACTAGCTCATAATTTTTTTCTAAGAGCACAGGGTCAATGTCACAGTCCAGAGGCAATTTTCAGCTCAGCAAATTGTTATTGCTGAAATCATGTCATAACTATTTACCCCAAACCCAGTTACTTATACCAGGGTTATGAGGAAAGGAGAACTTAAACCATAATATAGTACAATACTATTTTTTTTAAGTTTAAGAACCTATTTGATAGCTGGAGATATTGGAGTTAAGCAGAACATTTGATACCAAGTTTACCCATTTCCTTTTGGAGAAAGTAACTCATTAGAGCAGAGAGGGTAATACCCATGGAGTAACACTCAAACTGAGACTTACTGAAGGCCTGATGACCCAAGAAATCCCGTTCCTTCAGATTATAATCCTTTCCCTTAACCAGTTCTGGGAGGGTTCTATGAGGACTGACGTGTCTCGTCATAACATTTTTGACACCTGTCTGGCCATAATATTTCTGACACAACCTTCACTGGCAGCTCTACTCATGATGTCTCTTCTTTTTGAATTCCTAAAAAGCTCGTGGTCTGTATCAATCATTTTGGTTCTGAATCACTACTTTATATCTGACTTACTCATTGGAGAGTATAGGCACTAGTTTCTTACTTGTCTATACTATGCAGCAGAATGATAGGTCTGCCTATCACAAATTTCGGAGAAATTTGTTGAAACAGTAAATGATTTCAGATAATGGCTAAGTGTGAAATAAGAAAACATTGACTTTGTGACCTTGCATTCTGCTTCTTCCTCATTAAAGTTTCCCTTATGACTCCCCCCCCCCGTCCAAGGTCACCCAGACAACATAATCCACTCTGGCTGCCCAAGTGTGAAACCTAGTGTGAAACCTACTCAAGAGGTGAAACCCCACTGAACAGGTGAAAACCATTTTGGAAAAAAACCTTATTACTTATGTTTTGATATTTTCTTCTTCATTCTTTGATGGGACTTTTTTCCCTGCTCAAAAGTGACTATCTGGAGGTGCGTTCCCATAGGGTCCTTGTTGGGTAACAGAGAAGTCTTAAGAGCCACCCAGAGATAAGGTGCTAACAGCTTGTGGTACTTTAATAGAATACTTTGGCTTAAATCGCAACCTTGAATATCCAAGTCATTCAGATTCAACATACATCTACTGAGTATCTACCCTATATAGATAAGACAAGGCCAAGGCCTTGTATTAAATGTTTCTACATGAGTCGTATCATTTAATGATTACAACCACCATGAAAGGCAGCATCCCTGCTTTATAAAGGGAAAAAAAAAAGACGCAGAAAGGATCATTTATTTACTGAAAGTCAAAGCTGAATTCAAACTCAGGCCCTCTAACGCCAAGGAAACATACTGATAATGTTTATGACGAGCAGAGTTCATGGCATCCCTTTGGTTGTCCTTAATCTGGGAAACACCATGCTTTTGTCTGACATAAAAGAGTTAGAGGCTACTTTTCTACTTGTTTCTATATCATTTTCAAAACTCCCATTCAACTGTATTTTCTTTCTTTTTTTTTTTTTGAGTTGGAGTCTTACTCTGTCGCCCAGACTGGAGTGCAGTGGCCGCTCCTGGCTACCACAGCCTCGACCTGCTGAGCTCCGGTGATCCTTCCACCTCAGCCTTCCAAGTAGCTGGAACTAGAGGCGCGCGCTACCACGCCCGGCTAGTTTTTGATTTATTGTGGAGATGAGGTCTCACCAAGTTGCCCAGGTGGGTCTCGAACCCACGGGCTCAGGCAATCCACTCACCTCAGCCTCCCAAAGCACGGGATTACAAACTGAGCCACCAAGCCCGGCTAACTGTATTTTCAATTAAATATTAACAAAATCACTGTTTAAACTTGTAGTTACGTGGCTATCCTATAGCCTCAGTTACATGGAAGCAGATCCTAGGAGCAGCAGGGGTTCAAATTCCCTCCTATATAGACCTACAAATGTGAATACTATTATATATAAAATTATAATTCAAAAAATTTGATTTTTAAGTGAATAGGCACAATATTAAATGTGGATACATGCGTACAAATTTAATCTGAGATACGCAAAAAAATTGTGGTCAAGGATTTTTCTCAGTGTTATGAATGTAAATGAGAGACTGAAAACTACCTAAATGTCAAAGAATACAGGATTGAGGCACTTAAATGGGAGAGAGCGGGGCTATGGTGTGATGGATACATCAGCGTTTACAACTGGGTTTCCTGCTCTGGCACTAACCTGCCCTGCAGACCTTTGTCGAGTCTCCCCACCCAAGAATTTCTGGATCCCAAAGATTCCACAGGAACTCACGGGACAAGTTATTGCTTATAATCACATGTGGTATTTTGCCATCTTCTTTCTCCCTCTTTCCCTCCTCAGTGCCCTCTACTCACAACATCCTTTGAAGGAGCCTCAGCCCTGCCATTGCTGGCAGGACCTGTCACAAGTGTTGCCAGCATTCATGCTAACAGCTAACCTGCAAGGCTCTAAATCTTCTGACCTTCAGAACATCAGAGCAGTGCCAAGGCCTAAGACAAGTGACTGTCATCCCTTATTCCTCTGAGCTCAAATCACCCTCAAGGTCCTTAGAGGAACCGAATGCCACACCACCCTTCCACTGTCCTCATCCCTCATTCCCACTTTGCTCTCTGCCCCAGGAACTGCTCATCAAATTCCACCATCATCCTTCAGAAGGCTATAACCAAAAACCTTCCTGAAATACTGTCTCATGCAAACTGGCACCGAAAGGCATCCCTTACCCTTGGTTCTGTAAATAGCCACCTGAATCCTGGTTTTGAAGCAAGTGGCTTATGAGTTTGTGTATTTCTATATGTAGATAAATAACATGGCAGTTATGCTAAAAGCATGTATCTCGTCAAGGTGTTTTTTGTTTAATTTTTATGTATCAGGCTCATCTATGAGTGCCTAAGAGAGTACATAACTGGTGCACATTCCTAGGGAAAGAGTCAGGAGTTCTCTCTTTCTTGCTCTCTTTCAATTTCTCTCTCTCTCTTTGATCTCTCCCTTGGTCTCTCAGTCTCTCTCTTTTAAGAGATAGGGTCTTGCTCTGTTGCCCAGGTTAGAGTTCAGTGGCATCATCAGAGCTCACTGCAGCCTCCAACTCTGGGCTCAAAGGATCCTCCTGCCTCAGCCTCTCAAGTAGCTGGGATTAGCAGCATGCACCACCATGCCCAGCTATTTAAAAAAATTTTTTATTTTGTATAGATGGGGATCTTTCTATATTGGCCGGGCTGGTCTCAAACTCTTGGTCTCAAGAGATTCTACTGTGTCAGTCTCCTGAAACGCAGGGGTTGCAGGCATGTAGCACCACGCCTGTCCTCTTCTGCTTCTCCTAAGCCTAGTGCAAATGGTGCCAGGTCCTAAGTAGACTTCTGAGCTTTAACTCCCATGGTCTATGGGTGAGTATCAAAACAAATCACAATGTCCAGAGAGGACTTTGAACTCACAGGCACCACCCCAGGGAGTAATGCAGAAAGAGTAAACCGTTGGAAGCACAGACACCCCATTGTGGACTAGCCACACTCACCACATCCTCCCTCCCTGTCCCCCGTGCTGGCTCCCCCACCTGAGGACATTTAGTCTTGTTTGGCTAACTTGGCTATGGGTCACCTGGATTTAAGTTGGCTTACTGAATTATGAATGAAGTAGACAAGAATACCCAAGACTGGGCCAGTCTTTGTCATCAGGGGTTTTCTGATATTGATGAGAGTATTCTAGTACCTTATCAGGCAGTCTAAGTCTTATGCATGAGTCATAATGAATCAGATGCTCCAGAATTGTTGTTTTGATTCAGTTCAGCAGCTACGTCTTTACAGCTGAGTCTCAGATGGGCACCTGGATAGAAATCATAAAGCTTCACTTCAAATTATACAGTGCAGGAAAGCTCTGCAGATCAGTCTCCGATTGTTTCCAAAAGGGAAAGGGAAGGCAGGATTATACAACATTTAGTGTCGTCAATTAACAAGGTCATGGGGCTGAACCACTGGTTCCAAAAACTTGATATCCACAGACTCAAGTGCAAGTGACCTCTTTTAATTATTTGGGAATCATGGGCCTCAGGAAAGCAAGGCTCTCAACCTTGTGATCTGAGCAAGGTTCAGGAGCTGAGTGGGTCTGGCTGAGTCACCGCTGGCTGCATGACCCCACACACATCACCTGACCTCCACATGTTTCAGCCGGCCCGGCTGTAGAGATGAGTAAATGCAGCCAGAAGGCCCGAAGGGCAGAAGCAGCCTCTGCACACAGCCTCTGCACACTCCCCGTGGCAGCTTCCGGGAGTGCAGGCCAGCTCCATCACAGGCAAGGAGACCCTAAGTCGGGTCACCAGAGCTGCCTTACCTGAAAGCCACCTTTGGAAAAGGCTCTTTTCATGCTCCGCGGGTAGGGGCATAAGTGAACAAAACTTTTCTCAAGCTTTAAAAATAACCATATGCTTCAATTATATGGTTTCACTTGGATGAACTCATACTTAGAAAAGAATCAGATATGCACATAAACATGTATATTCATTCATGCTCATCACAGTGTTATCTTTAATAATAAAGAGCTGAAAAGTATCTAAATGTTAAACTGTAAAGCATGAGTCAATAAACTATGACACATTTATATGTTGGAATGCTGTGTGGCCATTAAAAAAATCTCCAGGGTAGAATAATTAATGACCCGAAAAAATGCCCACCACAGAACAGTATGTAGAAAAGGCCTATAAAACCACATTGTTAGAGTAATCCAATTTATTTAAAACTATATACACTCCTACACATATAGACAAGAGGCTGAAGGAGATTCGATAAGTTGTTAACAGTGTTTAACCTTTAGGTTTTGGGATCACGAATTCTTTTTGAAATTTATGGTGCTTGCCTATATGTTCCAATTCATTCACAATGATCATGTGTTCTTTTTGCCATGAAAATCAATTTTGAAATTCTCCTAGTCTCTGTTATCTTGGACTGTCGGTCACACATTGGGTCAACCTGTGTACATACCTGTGGAGCAAATGAATCTAGTGACATGTCCATGAACCAAGGCTTGAGCAACTCTAGCCTGGAGGCTCTCTGGCCTGGGAACAGAGTGGGATTTTTGTTTGAGGAGGCTGAGCCTGGAAGAAGGATGACTCTGTGGGTGGTTTCCTCAATGCACGTGGCTTCCAGCCTTGACTCTTCCCTAAAATTCTGGGTTGCTGGCCAAGGTTGAAGAGTGAGTTTGCCGAAGCTGCCAACTCCCCTACAAAAGCCCACGATTTACTCTATGTCTGCTTAATATGTATTAAGCAACACCTGATCCTGTTCACCAGGAAGTGTGTTCCCAGGGAGAAACCTTTCTTTCAAAGTTAAGCCAACATTCTTGGTAAGGTGCCCTAACACCTGGGACTCATGCAGTTAACTTTTCAAGCATTAAACCTACATAAGTGTCCTGAGTTACAATAGCACAGTTGGATGCATTGAGCTCTCATTGTGGTACATCCTGCATGGGAAGAGAAGCTTTAAAATGGCGCATCTTCCTCTGAGGAGAAAACTGTCTGCTCCATAATCTATATTGGGAAGGAAACTATTAGCACATCACCTACAGAACTTTCAAGATGATATTTCTCTAAAACAACACTGCTGTTCTTAGTCCCTTTTACCAAAACCGAAGAGCAGTGGTTCCATAATAACTGACTGATAATGACTTTATATAAAATAACTACTACTAATAATGAACTGTGAATTCCTCTTATCCTATTCTGAGGGGCAAGGGCCTGATGTCTGCTCTAGGGTGTCATAGCCTTGCTTGGGTCAGTAGCAAACGCCTGCCTTCCCTGAGCTGCCTTATTCAAAATGGCCCAGGAACATTCCAAGTAAGCATAGAAGGCAGACTGAAGTATATTTTTAGTACTGCTACAGGTAAACCACAGTGTGAAATAGGAGCAATATTATCTCTGTTTCACATAAAAAAGCATCAATCATCATGAAAATAAATTTCACTGAGCATCTACTTTATGTCTGGTAATGTTTCAGGCACTGGGGAAGCAGTCTTGAACAAAACAGATAAAATCTTTGCCCTCAAAATGCCTGTAATCTCAGCATTTTGAGTGGCTGAGGTGGGAGGACTGCTTGAGCCCAGGAGTTTGAGACCAGCCTGGGAAACATAGTAAGATCTTGTCTCTACAAAAAATTAAAAAGTTAGCCTGGTGTGGTGACATGTGCTTGTAGTTCCAGCTACTCAGGAAGTTGAGGTGGAAGGATCACCAGAGCCCAGGAAGTTGAGGTTGTGGTGAGTTGTGATCTCAGCACTGTACTCCAGCCTGGGTGACCGAGAGACCTTGAAAAAAAAAAGTTTATAATCTATTGAGAGTAGTCACTAAGCAGATTTATAATATTTTGGGTGATAATTGATATGAAAACATGACTGATAAGAGGATAGAGGACGAAAGAGGTGTGATTTTGCATAGAATAACAAAAGGAGTATTCTCTTATTAGCTGACATTTGAGCAGAGACACCTAGACATTGAAGGAATAAGCCCCTTGAGTCTTTGCAGTATGAGTATTTGAAGCAGAGAAAAGAGTAAATGCAAGGTCTTGAGGTGAAAGCAAGTCATAATATGTTAAAGGATCAGCAAAGATGACACTGTGGCCAAAGGCCACAGTGAGGACTTTGGCCTTTACTTTGACTAAGCTGAGAAGTTATTGAAGGGTTCTCAGCACGAGAGTGGCATGATCTGACTTACTGTGTTCTTGGGGTGGATGTGGTCATGGATGAGAGCAGGGTAACCCATTAGAATACAATTGCCAGAATCAAGACAATCGTGGTTGGGACCAGGTTTGAGATAAAGAAAGTGTCGGAGGTGGAGCAAATTCGAAGGAAGATATAGCTGGGCTAGCCAATGTATTGCATGTGGGATGTGAAAGGAAAAGATAAGCAAATAGAAACTTCAAGGTCACTGGCTTAAAACAACTGGAAGAATGAAGTTAATTTCTGAAACAAGTAACTATAGGGTGGGAGGAATTTAACGTTCAGTTTTAGATGTACAGTTGATTCTCGTTATTAGCAGTAATTATGTCTTATAAAGTCATTATCAGCCAATACAGAACCACTGCTCCTAGGGAAAATATAAGGTTAGGTTCCTGTGAGCCTTTGACACAACAGTTTCATCAACTGACCAACAAGTAATCTTGTTTTATCTGTGTGTCTATTTAAGGCATGGTATATGATATACAATAGATATTGTTGATTCATTAGCATTGAACTCACTTCTGACAGCACTATGACTCATACCTGAATGAAGCTTATCTAACAGATATATTTTCTACAAAAGGCACATCACAGCCTTCTTCCACTTAGGAATAGTAGATGACTGGACATGGTGGCTCACTTCTATAAACCAAACACTTTGGAGGCTGAAGTGGGAGGATCCCTGAGGCCAGGAGTTTGAGATTAGCCTGGGAACGATGAGAGACCCGGTCTATACAAAAAAATAAATTAATTAGCCAGGCACAATAGTGTGTGCCTATAGTCCCAGCTACTTGGGAAACTGAGGCAGGAAGATTGCTTGAGCCCAAGAATTGGAGGCTACAGTGAGCTATGTTTATGCCACTGTACTCCAGCCTGGAGATGGAATATGATCTTACCCCCCCGAAAAAAGGAACATTAGACAGCACTTTAGCACAATACTTAGGCGCTGTTTTAAACAGCAAAATCATTAATGAAAAGCACAAAAAATGTGAAAAACCTGGGATTAAATAGGCCATGAAAAGGATGTTTCTTTACATTATGTGAGTTGAAACAAGAGGGTGGAACATTGCCTTGTCTGACGTCAGCTGGAACATTCGTGTCAGGTGAATTAAATTTTTCAGAACACTGTACATGTCGGCAAATGACCATGAAAGCGCTGTGAGTATTGATTTTGGGGTCACAAATAAACTTTAGTGAGTAGGTAAATTCGCAAATATGGAATTTGCAGAGAATGAGGACTGACTGTATTAAGACTGAGAGGCCTATTACTCATCTCAGTGGAAATATAAAAAGTGAGTTGAAGTCCAGAGGATTGCAGGGGGAAAGTTGGAGCTAGAGGCATTGGTTTGTGAGTCCTTGCCATGTATCTAAATCTCTCTCTATAGCTAGCCAGAGGCTGGATGAAATCATCTCAGGAGTATAGAGAAAGGAGAGAAGATTTTCAGAGACTGGGTTCTGTGGTGCTACAGTTAAGGAGGGTTCTGCAAAGGAAACTGAGTAAGAAAAATAGTGGAGTAAGAAAGAACCAAGAAAGAGTTGTGTTTTAAGAATGAGGGAGTCAGGAACGGGTCAAACGCTGCTGAAAAGTTGAGTCTAATGAGAGGTAAGAGTTGACCGTTCAATTAAGCAAGATAAGGGTCACAAGTGATTTTGATGAACAGTTGCAGTCTAATAGTGGAGATAAAATTCTGACTGAGAAGATCAAAGAGTGAATGGACAACTTTTTCTAGGAGTTTTGATGTAAATGAGAGAAAAGGATTAAGGTCACAACTGAAGGAGGTTGTAGAACCAAGGATTCTGTTTAAGGGGTGCTTTCACAGAATGTGTGTGTGCCAAGGAGAATGAGCCAATAGAGAAGGAATGACTGATGACACAGATAAGAGAAGTGATAATTGCAGGTGGTACCCTTCTGTGACTGTAGTAACTTGCTTAACTTCCCATCCATTGTATGCAGTAAGTACTATTCCTACCTTCATCTGCAAATGAGAAAAATGAGCCAAAGAAGGTCAAAAACTGGTTCATGGTCACACAGTGAGTAAGTAGCAGAACCAGGATCAAATCTGGGCTTTCTGTTTCCAGAGCCTGTGCCTCCTCTGCTGTGCTGGACTTCTGCAATTTTAGATTCCAATCAATTCACATGTATTGATTACCTTGTATCTAGCAATAACCAAGGTTGAATGCCGAGAGGAAAAAAGAGTGAAATCCCAGACTCCTGCCTTTCTTTATCACGCTCTTGGAAATATCGGGCAAGTTAGGGAGAAATGCTGCAACTGCAATTTGAGGTAAGTCCATGAAGTCAGGGTCATTGCTAATACCTGATGCTTCCAGAATATGGCTCACCTTCAGAAACACTGTGAGGTCAATTTGGGAGCACGTGGGAAATAAGACTCATTCCTTAGGGTCATTCCCAAATCAAGAATTTAATTAATCTTCTCATAAACTTCCCCTGCTCTTATTTTGATCCCACATGAGAGGTTTCTGAGAAAATAGCTCAGCTTTTTCCAACCTAAATGTATGCAGCTTGGCATTCCCTTGGACCCTGTCCACAGTGGTTAAATAAATCACTGGTTGCTAAACAGAGCAATTTATTCCCCTGACATCTACATGGCCCTCTTGGTTTATTTTAAAATATATCAACTAACTTGCCACAGCTGCCATTGCTTTTAATGTGTCTGACACATCCAATTTCAATAGCTCAATGAAAATGTCATGCAATAAAATAGAGAGAGACAGGCAGGGAAGGTGATGTGAGTTGGTATAGAGACACACCCTTGGAAAGCAAGCCATGAAGATGCTTGTTCGGGTGGGATTCAGGAAAGGGTCTTCCTGCCAGTGGTTTGGTTAATTATATTACACAAAAATATGTCTTTCTACAGATTCCTTTTTAAAACATTGATTCTTCAAGCTTGTTATTTTTTACTAATGGAGACTGCCTACTCTCCCAAGGTATTTCACACCAAGTAGAACCTGCCTGACTAGTACCTTTAATTTTTCACTCCCATGAAAAGATTTACTCAGGAAATAGTTATGTTATTTAACAAAGTGAGCAATTCTGGAATGTTAGATGTGTGGCATTCATTTATTCTTTCCACAAGCAGAGACTCAGTGCTGTCATATGCCAGCTGTGCACTAGGCATGGGGATCACAAGATGGTGGGTGTGTTCTCATTGGGTTTGCAGCCTCTTTAAGGATGATTTCTCTCTATTGGCAAAGGTGGGAGGAGTTCATCATGTTCTTCCTAGCTGTGCTACTAATTAACTCTGTGGAAAATAAGACAACAGATTTAAGCTCGGATTTCTCATCTGTAAAAATGGAAGGATATTAAGATGTAAAATGGAAGGATATTACAGATTTCTTATCTGTAAAAATGGAAGGATATTAAGTATTACCTACCTTTAGTGTTGCTGGGGGATTAAAAGTAACAACGCATGTCAAAGCACTGCTAAACTCAACACAAAGCTTGGTTCTCCTTAACTGAACTCAAAGTAAACAGTGATGATTGCATCTTCATCTATACTGTTCAGGGAACTGATTCGGTTGCCTAATATCTACCACCCATTGCTAATGTCTTTGCAGTGAAACTATCTGACATTCAAAAGAAGGTGTTAGGAGATCACAATGATATTATTTTGACACAGCAATTACAGAGTCTGCTATAATATTCATCTGGCTGCCTTGAAGATTTCTCAAACTCAACAGATCATGAACAGACCAACTCGTAAGAATTTTCTCTCCCTGCTAATGGACCCTCTCTCCCAAATCAGAACCTTCAGATAATCCTCAAAAGCTCTCCCTCCCTGACCTATTAGTGGTCTAAAATCCTGATTCTCTGCTTCATGCATGCCTCTTTGGTTTGTTCGTGTTTGTTCATCAGATCACTACTGCTCTGGGAGAGGCCTTCTGTCCTCTTGGGTGAGTCTTTGCAACAGCCTTCAGTTGAGCTGACTTTCCTGTTGATAACGTCTTCCTTTCCAATCCATCCTTCACTCTGCCTCCAGTTACATCCCTAAAACTAAATAGGATCGTGTTCTTTGTGAATAAAGCTCTGTTGCCCTCTCCCCTCGTTAAGTCTTAGGATAATAATCTAGAACAATTTCACAGCTTCTTCTCCAGCCACGTTTGACTTTGGCCATTCAATGAAGACTGTTTCTGTCTCCCCTCTGTCTCTGTGTTTGCTTTCACTCTTCCTGTGGCTTCAGTGTTCCCTTCCCTGAACGCTTTCCTTGGACACTTCTAAACTTCCATTCAATTATTCAAATGTTTCCTTCTCCTTGCAATCTCTCTCAACACTTTGGACATAGCACTTTTTTCTTTTGATCCCCCATGGCACCTTCTATTCTTTGACCATAGTGTTTACTACATTGTATTAAAATACGTTTTTGGCTTGTCTCATCCTTCAAATGTGAGCTTTTAAAGAATAGTAGTCTCTTTATTTATCTTTGTATCTCCAGTGTCTAACTCAGTGCCTGGAAATGTATCTGAACCTGGTAAACATTTGATAATAAGGTAAGGAAAGGCAGAGCTTGTCTTCATTGTCTCCCTCCTCTCAGGCATTTAGACATTTGATAATAAGGTAAGAAGAGGCAGAGCTCGTCTTCATTGCCTCCCTCCTCTCAGGCACTTACCCTGACTGCTCCTGTCCTAAGAGGTGCCTAGCTTTCCTCTTGCTTCTACCTTAACTTAAATAGTAAACAACTGTGGTCTTTTGGGCTGCTATAACAGAATACTATATACTTTATGACTTATACATCATGAGTTTATTTCTCACAGTTCTAGAGGCTGGAAAGTCCAGAATCAAGCCTCCATCTGATACAATTCCTGGTGAGGACCCTCTTCTGGGTTGTAGAGTCATGACTTCTCACTGTATCCCCGCATGATGGAAAGCGAGCTGAGAACTCTTTGGGGTCTCTTTCATAAGGGCACTCATTACACTCATGAGGACTCCACCTAGTTATCTCCCAATAGTCCCACCATTCTAATACCATCTCATGGAGGTTAGGTTTCAACATACAAATTTGGCAGGGGACATAAACATTTAGTCATAACAGCTAGAGTCCCATTCCTCCTTGAACATTATTCATCCTGTATCTTCTATTTGTCTTTTAGTGCACAGAATGTGGGTTAGAAGTATGGATTCTAGAATCAGTCTGCCTCTGTTCTGATCTTCACTTACCTGCTGTGGGACTTTTGACAAATTATTGAACTGCCCTGTGCCTCAGTTTCCTCATCTTCAAACTAGAGATAATGATATGCTTACTTCATAGGGTTGTATGAAGATTAAATGAGTTCAGACATGTGCAGTATGTAGGAGAGGAACTGACCCTGAGTGCACACTCAGGAACGTTAGCTGCTATAGTTTTGCTCAAATGTGAACCCCTCTCCTCATTCCTCCAAGTTCCTTACACTGGGCTCCACAGTCTACCTTACCTCTCTTATCACAGTCACCATCCAACCAACTTCATACTTGTTCATGCATCTGTACCTCTCAGTCGCTTTTTTTTTTTTTGTAGTGCAATGGCATGATCACTGTTCACCACAGCCTCAACCTCCTGGACTCACAGTCTTCTGCCTCAGCCTCCTGAGTAGCTGAGATTGTAGGCACACACACTGACTATATATATATGGTTCAGATAAGGTCTTACTATGTTGCCCAGGCTGGTCTTAAACTCTTGAGCCCAAGTTTTCCTCCTATCTCAGCCTTCCAAAGTGCTGAGATTACAGAAGTGGGTCACTTACTTGGTCTCAGTAGCTTTTCTTTTAAGACATGTCATGTCTCTTTATTTTGATTCACTCCCTGCCTGCCACACTTCCCCCTAGAATATAGTGTTAGGCACAAAGTAGGCACTCAGTAAATGAACTCACTTAGGGCTATATTATCGATGATAAGCCAGTATGATCTAATGGAGAAATGACAGAATATCATGGTCATTGCTCTCTGCCCAATAGTGCCTTTTTACAGGGTATGTTCTGAAGTCAGTCCACTTTATCCCCTATCCTCCATATATAGCACAACTAATTTTAATTTTAAAAAGTGACTAATGAATAATGAACAGTTCAAATCACATAGGAGAGTGCAGAGTCTGGCCAAAGAGGGGCATGGCCTTCCCAGAATCAACCATCACGTTGCATTTTTCGACTGTCTGTGTAGCTCATTCACTGAGCCAGCCTAAGATGATTAAAGAGTAATAGTATTGTCCAGGGTGCAAATAAAATTGCTCTCAATGCTTTGTAATACAGTGTATTTATTATTTGTGTTTGTCTGTATGCATGTCCACACACAGCACTGCTATGTTTTTTTAAGCCAAGATAAGAGACATGCTACCATGTACATGTTGAACCAATTGCATGATGATACTGAAATTGTTGAGTAACAAGCAAATTGCCATTTGCTGTGTATCTTGAAGCTGGAACATTGGAGTCTATCAGAGGTGCATTTGAACTGATGATGGTAATATGCTTCTCACTTAATCTCCTAAACTCATAATATCTGTAGTTTTTCCTATAATCAAATTTAGAGAGGTATTAAAAAAATCCAGATGCAGAAAGGCTCTTCTGTCACCTCCTTCTTTAGTTCAACATCCGGTGGCATCCCTGCTGTGTGCAGGTTGAGGTGAAAGTTTGAAACTTGGTTCTTTAGGGCATCTCCTGCAACACTGGTGATTCTGCACTATCTTTCCAGTTGACCTCTGTTAGCAACGCTGGAGGAAGGAGAATGCAGAGCTCCTTTTGGTAGAAAACTGTTCCTTCCTTCCTCTTTATTCTTGCTTGAGGCAGGTTGGTAAGTATGGCTGGCAACCCTAATTGCAGAGCCCAATACACAGCCCTTATAGAGCAAAAGTACACTTCTTCTACACTGATTCTAGAGTCTCTTGACATCAGAGGCAATGCATTATTTTTCATTAAATGTATGTGGAGACTCACAATGCCCAGCAAGTATTATTCCCTGAAATCTTCTTATTCAGGTTCATAACATTTTACTTCGTTAACTTAATATCCAAGATGCACCTCGCTTCTCTCCTACCTCATTCTACTTCCTGTGGTGTCATACCCAGGAAGTTTATCTCTAGAAGTAAAACAAGAAAATCTGATGGGAATGGACAGCAGAAAGGAGAGGTTAACATAGTTCTTGTGTAAAAAGGGATGGTCACCTATTTTCAGATGAGGGTGCCCATGTCCCAGACTTAATGACAAACTGTAGGGTGAGTCAAAGTTTTTAGTTAATTTCAAAGTTTCTCCTGGTTTCTTTCTTTTGACTGTCCACAAACTAATTCTGAGAATGGAATGTCTAGTGTGTTGTTCAAGATGCAGTTAGAAAAGTCCCTCGATAGACTTTTCTTAGCTTTAGTAATGGCAGTAAATTATTAGGTTTATGTATGATTATGAGATATTGTTTTTGTATTATATTATTAAGTATGGTTTATTCTCTACTTTTTATGTGCTTGTGAATAGAAATTTAAGAGAAAATATATCAGGCTCTGACAGTCTACTAGCATATTTGACAAAACTTTCCCCTCTTGACCTCTGAGTCACATTTCTCTTGGTTCTTTCACTAGCTCTCTGATTTTTCTTTCTTGCTTAATACTTTTAGCAAGATTTTCTTGGGAGTTCTGTCCTGAGCTGCTTCTTTTCTTCACATCTGCTCTCTCTTTTAGCATTCATTTATTCCCTTGATTTGATTGCCATGTATATTTCAATAACAAAAACCTTTTATTATTTTTAGCTCTTTTTTCAGACTATAGACTTATACATCCAATGGTCTAAAAAATATTTCATCCTAAGTGTTTTTAAACAACTGAAACTCATATATTCAAGAATAAACTTGGCTTCTACTCCCCTGCAGCCTCCTTCTCTTCCAGTATTCTCTATCTCGGTTTTCTCATTCAGCAAACGAAAAGCCCAAGATTCATTCTGAGTTACTTGCTCTTTCTTGTTCTTCACCACACTGAGCACCAAGTTCTTTTGATTCTACCTTTTGAATACGTTTTGTAACCAACCTCTCTTTCCATTCCTAGAACCTACTCTTTAAGATACGAGCCTTGTCGTATCTTGCTTGGACTTCTGCAAAATTCCTTAAGTATAATAATTACTAAATAAATGTTTATAGAAAGAAATAAATACATAAGCATGAAAGAAGAATATATTCAAAATCTCAAGGTTTGTTTGATTTTTATGTGAATAACTATCTTCTCTATCCTCTATGTAATTGAGCTTTTTAGAGCTAAACTTTGCATTTCTCAAAGTTTATCAGAACAGCTTTGTTCATTGTCCCAGTTTTCTGATATTATTGTTATTCTGTCATCAATCATGTTAACTCTGCTTCCCAACTTTATGTCATTTCCACATTTTGTAATTTTGGTATTTATTTATTCCAGACATTGAAATAAATGTTGGTTGGGAAAAGCCAAGGACAGAGATCTAACAACAGGCCAAGCACATTTTACTCTAGCCTCACATTAAGTGAAATTGTTCACTTGCATGCAAATTTTTAAACTCCACTCGCATCCAGGACAAATTTCTCTATCTTGTCAACACATGTATCATGCAAACTTTTCTTAAATGTCTTGTTGAAATCAATTTAAACCGTGGCTATGATATTCACTTGATCTGCAATTCTAGTGATCCTATAAAAATGCAAATGAGTTTGGAAAAACTTGTTTTTAGGAAACACTTGCTGGATTCAAGTCTTTACAAGGTTTATTTCTTTTTTAAAATGTTATTATTAAACCATAAAAGCAATTTTGAAAACTACAAAAAGTCTAGAAAATAAAAGAGAAAATAATGTATATCCTGTAGCTATTTTATAATGAATATCATTGTAGTATATTCTGTTCAAGTCTTTTTGAGAAGCATGCTTTTATATAGTTGATAATAGAGTATATACAATTTTGTAGCCACTTAAAATATTATCCTAACAATTTTTCAATATAGCCTTAGTTTATATACTTCTCATAGGTTTCATAACATTCCATCTTATGTCTGGATTGTGCATTTTTAAACACACCCAAATTGCTGGATATTTGGACTGCATTCAATTTTTGAATTATAAATAAAGACATGGTGAATATTTTCTATATACAGTAGTCCTTTCATATTTGTGGGTCTGGCATTCATGGCTTAAACCAACCATTGGTCATAAGTACTCTGGAAAAACATAGATGGTTGTATCTGTACCAAACACGTACAGGCTTTTTTCTTGCTGTTATTTCCTAAACAATACAGTATGACTATTTATGTACCATTTGCATTGTATTAGGTATTATAAGTAACATAGAGATGACTTAAAGTATATGGGAGGTTGTTTATCAGTTATTTGAAAATACTAACTCCATTTTACATCAGGGGCTTGAGCATCGTGGCTCTTGACCTTGACTTCCAGGGTGGAGTCGGGGGAGGTCCTGGAACTAATCTCCTCAAAATACCAAGGTAAAACTGTATAGATTTTTTTCCTGCTATGTATTTTTCTTGGATAAATGCAGAAGTTGTGTACTTGCGTCAGTTTTCTGGTGTCTAATACATATGTCTGTATTAGTCAGGTAGGCTGGGTTGTGCTGAAGTAACAAATTATCACACACATCCCAATCTTATTTATTTAGCAACAACCAAAAGAGAAAAAAATCTTAAATTTAATGGCTTAACACAGGAACATTTATTTCTCAATTATACTAATTCTGCTGTAGGTCTCAAAGTTCTCCAGGTTAGTGCCCTTCAAAGGGCGACTCAGGGAATTAGGCTGCTTCCATCTTGGCCTCCATGATTGATGTGGCAAAGAAAGGAACAGAGGTTGTATAGGGGCTTTTTACTGCCACAGATTGTCAATTGTCCTCACAATCCATTGGTCAGAGCTAGCTGTGTGTTTCCACTCAATTGCAATGGATGCTGAGATGTGTGATTTCCGTGAGTTCACTATGAAAAGGAGCAGCACTATTGCTGAGCATTCGGGTCTACTCCAGTAGAGTGGTTTGGCACTATGACAATTTAACTAAACTGGTATTACAGAATTTTCTGGAATTCCTTACTTATAGGGTTACATGTTAGGTTAGGCCATAGGAAACATTTTCATGACATTTGGAAGTGGAAGGGAAGCAGGACACATTTGAGAAAAGGCAGGTGACAGGCACTGCTGCAGCTCACACCCTGCTCTCCTGGCTCACCTTGTCGATGTGGGGCAGTAGCCAGTTCACAGTCTCCCAGCTCTCATCAGATCTCCTCCTCCCGTTCTTCCGAGTCCTGGGTCAGATGCACATGCAATTCTGTGAGGAAGGGTGCCAGCTTCTTTTTCAGGTCACCTGCATTATGAAGTTTGGAGGTGGCGAGAGCTAGACGCAAATTTCAGTTTGTCATCATGGATTCCAACTTGTTCTTGCTCTCTCCTTCTGACTGCCAGCCCCACTGACTAGCAGTGACTTCAGGCCCACAACTAGATGCAGAAGTACCAGCCTTCCATTGAGTTTCTCGCCAATTCTTCACCATCACTGCATGATGTCTGATCCCTAAAATAAAATTTTCAGTCTAGATTCCCATAGTGATTTTGCTTCCTCAATAAAACCTTGATTGGTAGTCATACATTATTATTATTTCTTTAGAAATAAAGCAGAACCTAATTTTAAGGTATTGAGGTCACAGAACTTTTCCCTGAGTATATTTCTGACAAGACCAGGATCATAAAGATACAATTGACCCACATTAAAAGTGAAGAGGGGACAGGTTATGGTGTACAGAAAGGAGGAGATGATTGTCCAAAGTGAAGATAATTATAGAAACAAAGCAGAAAGAACAGTTAGAGCAGGGAGCAGTCTGAGAAGCAGCTTTTCCCTAGGCTAATGGATTTGAGGGGAGAAGTGCTTGACAGTCCATGTTGCAGTGGATTGAAGGGAAATCCACACACCTAATCCACATTTCCACAACTGTGAGTAGGGCAACCCTGCGGGAACCGATCTAAACTCCAAGGACCAGAGTTAAAAGGGAACAGGTTTACTGGTGGAAACTCTACATTGAAACAGTACAAACCAGAATTTTTAGTTAAATTGAGTCAAACTGAGTTTAACAACTTATCTCTATTCCTATATATATATATATATATATATATATTTTTTTTTTTTTTTTTTTTGAGTTGGAGTCTTACTTCGTTGCCCAGGCTAGAGTGCAGTAACATGCTCATGGCCACTCCAGCATTGACCCGCTGAGCTCCGGCGATCCTTCCAAGTAGCTGGAACTAAAAGTGTGCACTACCACGCCTGGCTTATTTTTGATTTACTGTAGAGACGGGGTCTTGCCAAGTTGCCCAGGCTGGACTCAAACTCTCAGGCTCAGACAATCCACTCACCTCGCCCTCCCAAAGTGCTGGGATTACAGGCTGTGCCACGGAGCCCGGGCCTATAAATTTTCTACCTGCATAAAATTTGGTGTCTGTGTGTCTTTGTTTGCCATGTGCCTCCATGTGATGTGCCAGCACCTCTACTGTGGGACTGCAATGCACAGATTTCTTGCCTGGGGTTGTTTTCTGAAAACTGGTTCTTCCTACCACTTCCTTAAAGTGCCCTGGTTGACCAAAAAAGGCAGAATGACTTGTGGACTTCCATAATAGTCCCCTCCACACACACTATGGCCCTTAGTGTCAATTACCCTTCCTGGAAGGAGAACTCCCTCTCTAATTTCCCTTCTCCCTCCTTTCCTCTGATTCTAAGCAAAACACAACAATTGTTGCCATATGGCTTCAAGGAATTGTGCCACACTGGAAAATACCCCTATGAGCATAGAATTCTATTTCTAGATTGCATGTGATTTGTGCCACCCATGTTGACTTCAGTTGTCATAGGCTCAGTTCTCTTCCAAGGGGAACGCATTTGAAGCAGTGAGTGTTAAAAACCAGGAAACTCTGGGCAACCAAATGGCCTGTGCCCACTGAGCTCACATTGGGCGTTATATACAATGTAGACATAACAGTAGGTGTTGGTGCATTGGGGATTTGGCCAGCTCCCAATAAGCCCTGAACACATGGGTCCATCTAGATTAGCTCACCAGTGTGGTTCCAGTCACCACATTTTTTGTTCCTCGTGCCTTCCTATGTAAAATAGCAATAATAACACCTTTGCATACCAATGGAGATATTACTTAGAAACATGGCAAGACAACTGACACATGAAAAAGTGTTCAGCCTCACTAATCATCAGAGAAATGCAAATCAAAACTACATTGAAATACCACCTAACCCCAGTAAGAATGGCCATCAGTAATAAAACAAACAACAGAAGCTGGCGAGGATGCACAGAAAAAAGAATGCTTCTACACTGCTGATGAGAATACAAACTAGTGCAACCTCTTTGGAAGACAGTGTGGTGATTTCTGAAAGAATTAGAAATTGACCTTCCATATGACCCAGCAATCCCCTGTATTGGGAATATACCTGGCAGAACTCAAATCATTCCACAAAAAAGATAGCTGCACAGGCATGTTTGTTGCAGCTCTATTCACAATAGCAAAAACGTGGAACCAACCATGTTGCCCATTGAAGCTGGACTGGATTTAAAAAAGTGTGGTACATACACACAATGGAATATTATGCAGCTGCAAAGAAGGACAAACATGGACTTCGCAGCAACTTGGATGGATTTAGAGTTGATCATACTCAGTGATCTATCACAGAAACAAAGAAGAGAATACCCTATGTTCTCACTCATAAGGACCTTGTACGATTATCATAACACTATACGAAAGGGTTTGGCAGTAGTGGGAAACTGCCAGAGGACAGGGGATGGGATTGGCAGCTGAGGGAAACTGCCAGGGGAGGGAGGGGCACACCTCATCAACAAGGGTACCTGCGTAATGAACATTTGTATACCTAACCCTGAAAGGTACCCCACATCTTAAAAATAAAAAAAAAAAGAAACATGGCAAGAAATGAATGAAGCATTTAAAGAATCACAAAAAGTTATACAAATTCAATTTTATTAATATTAACTTATACATGATTTACCCTTGACATGTTATAGGAATGGTGTTTTTGAGGTAAATATAGTAACCCTCTACTGCAGGAGAAAAAAAGCCTACTTGGTGATATGAGACGTACTGGTCTGACAATTTCATAAATTATTCAAGTCTGTGGGGACACTTCAGTTCAGAGATGGGTACCTGGACTTGTTTTCCGATTTCTCAATTTTCACATGCATTTCAAATTCTATGTTTGGTTTTGATAGTGCATGTTTTCTTCTACTAAATGGGATAGCTTTCTCAATAATTATTTCAGAAACAGCAGCAATGAGTGACTGAATGGCCTCAATTGACCTCAAGCATTTTCTATAAACTGGAAAAGCTGCCAAATTTTGAAAATAAAGAGCTTCCCACGGCCTTCCCACTCCCTACACATGGTGCGCACCTCACAATTTTACATCTTTTAGTTACTTGCCTAGCTCCTGTAGGCATCTGTGTTTGTGCTTAAGGCGCCTTCTCCCTCTGTTGTGCCTCGTGTCCCATATCACAATATATCCGAATGGGTTTGTAGGTCAGAATATGCTGATTTGTTATTCCATATCATTTTAAGAACTGCTGGAGGGAGTATACCATCTTATAGTAGTTGCTCTTCCACAAAGCTTTGTTCTCTGCGTGGGTGAGAAGTATCTCTTGAGTCTATAATCTGTTACATCACGATGCCTGTGCAATATTTACTTGCTTATGTCCAATCTATTGGGTCCCTGGAGAAGAAGCCCTTTTCTTTCTACTAGCTAATGTTCAGCCCTTCTTTTCCCTAATGATAGTGTACTGAGGCAGAACCCCCCATATCTCCACCTTCCTTCACACTCCCCAGCTGAACCACTCATTGTCAGTCCTGGGAGCTGGGAGCTGAGGGAGGGCCATACTACATTACTGTTTGCAATAAAACAACCATAAAATAAAGAGAGCAACCAAAACAATGTGCTGTGAGCTGAGAATATGGGAATAAGCAAACAATTAGTTCTAACTTGAATGAAATATCTTTCCAATGTTATCTACAATCTACTAGGAACTTCATCCTCTTTACCAACAGAAAAACATCAATATGCAAGAAAATAAGTCCTTTCCCAAGCTAACTTTGTAAGGGGTGGAAAATATACATCTTTGCATGCATATAATTTATTAATACTATAATCCTCTATTATACAAGCATTTGCTCATTCAAAAATGTTATTTTAACTAGAAAACATACTTGCATTAAGCTCTTGAGCCTCAGAATGAAGCACATTGGGGAATAAAACCCTTTGGAAATTAAAAATATTATTCAGCAGAAACTGATACTTTTAAACCAATATGGATTTTAACAACTAAATATTTTTAAAAACTCTCCCCTTAACATCAAAGTCAAAGATAATTGCATTTATTTTAAAATCACTAGATAAACGCAAGGATGTTAATTGTACTCACCCAGGCCAAATATTCCAGTTACATTAACAAACATATACATAACAAATATAACTTTACATCAAATGTCAAATTTCTCCATTATTATCTTCTCCATCATGAATTTAATGTCCTGAAAAGTGCCTTTTCTGTTTGCTTGTTTTTTTAAAAAAAATTCTGTTATAATCTCTAAGCATTTAAGCAGGGAAGAAAGAGGCATTAAAAGCACAACTAGAAACATGTAAATTTTGATGAAATAAGCGTCTTGTTAGTTGCAACGTCTTATGAATACGTCCCACAGGAGAAAATATGCTGTGAAACCGTGAGCTGTCACTACACAATGGTTGGGACGTTAGGCCATTTCCAGATAGCAGTTATAGACACAATGGCTTATTCCCTATAAAGCAAACTATCATGGTGTCAGAGAACACTAGATATTTCATCATCTGAAACACAGGTTGCCAACATCTGTACAGATTAATTTATTCTCTTGACCTTGAGTTCAGACATCAGAAATATTTTATTTTGCATTGAAGCAGAGCTAGGTCCCTATATTGAAATATGCTCAGTATTTTTTCAAACCACCACTTGTTTTCCTTACCCACAAAACTGTGCCTGATTAAAATATTTTAAAGTGTTCTTTTTATCTAATACTGTTCATAGCAATGCTTGCCTTGGGTTTTAAAAATGGCTGCTTTAGTCTACTTTGATGTAGGTAAATGGTATTGTTTAATGTTTTAATAAAGAAGTCAGAGTAATTGAATGATAGCTGAATTTCTCATGTATTTATTGACTGCCTACTAGGTTCAAAATTCTGTGCTGCATGCAAATATCTCATAATTTCTTAGTATCTTTGGAGCATGGATAAGGTCCTTCAGCTGCTGGTCAAAAAAATAATACCATCATATCAGTGAGAAATCCTTAGTTTGAGGTGGTAGTGGTCAGCACCAGTAGATTCTGTTGAAAAGTTCATTGCCGTGGGTTCCAACAGCTTTGTTCTGTGTTTACATTTTAACAGTGGTGTGGAAGGATTGTTAACAGTGTGTGGAAGGATTGGTTCATGTTTCCTTTATATTCTACACAGATCATGATTTGGAATTTTTAGGAACCAATAGCTTAAGCTATATTAGAACAATCCATAGCAAACCTTACCTAAACCTTAAACTTTGGTAATAATAACTGAGCGTTTAAAGATTCTAGAGGCAATTTTTTTTTCCTGTGGGGCAGACTCCAGAAGGTCAATTTGCAAAGCATTTCACAGAGTCTAGTGTCATGTGTCTTTGCTCCCTCATCACGCATTTCTTCTAACACTTTCATTATCCATATTTTGCTCTAGTATCCCAAATGTTCAATCTCTAAGAATAATCTGACCATGCCAGATTATTTTCTCCTTCAACAAATTCTGATTGCATGATTTAACATAAAGATAACTTGAGTGAGAGGTACTGTCTTTCTACATTTTGAACAATCCCTATGGATACAGTTTTAAATACACAATTGAAATGCTGCATTTTCTTGGGTATTCAATACATTTCTTAGATTTTCTTTTCCTAGCTGCAGAAATTGGATAAAAACACCCAGTTTCTTAAGCAGTTTTTTAAGCACAGCATAACATGAATCAGATAGCCTTTACTCCATGTTTGTAAAAGGCAATGCCACCATCATAAGTTTCTCAATATTTCCTGTCACCTTTAAGCATTTTCATTTATTAATCTCAATATATTTTAATAACATACAAACGTTCTCAAAAAAATTCTATCCCGGGGCTTACTGTTGGCTTTTTATTCCCCAAATCCCTTAAATCTTATACATGACTTAAAACGTTTTTAACAAGTTCTAGGAAAATCTCCTTTTGTGCTCCACAGTGACAGAGCCCGTCTGAATCCTGGAGAAAGCAATCACATTCCAGTTATGTTGTCAGCGTGAGAGGCATAAGCTCCAAAGCACTAGGTTCCTAGAGCTGTAAATCCATTGTGTTTCTTGTTATAAATAAGGAAATTGTCCCGTGACAGCTACGGTTTGGAAGCATTAACGTTTTTCTTTTCAGCTCTCACTTCTAATCTTTTCAGTTTTTTTTCCTTAGTAAAACTTACCCACCCAAGTCCGACTTTCTATGTTACAAACCTATAGGCCACAATTAAAAGAAATAAATTCCAACTAACCACGACAGCAATTGCAGTCATTCTGCAAGACAGAACTGACTCCTACGGATTTAGCAGAAAACAGTGCTCTCTGCCCCGTGTCTCCTTCCATCCTGCCTCTCCCCTCCCTCTCCTGCCTTTTGAGCAAGTCCCTTCCTGTCACCTTGAGAATGCGCAACGTGTGCTTCCTAGAGGCTGCATTTTAGGTTGGTTCTTCTCAACCATGAAAACAGTTATAAATTGTTCTCGGAGCTAACCCACTCAACATCTTGGCACATGGTTGTTTTTAACTTTTCAACAATAGGCACTGTTCACTCCCTTCCATCTCAGTTCTTTATTCAGTGATCAGGCAGGACACTGATGAAAGGCTAGTCACGGCTTCCCCCCATGGTATCAGTGTGGTGGCATGTGATGATTCACATGGGGTGTGTTTGATCCGAGGAAGCCCAGTCTCTGCTTATTCTTCCTTTGTTCTGTCATCTGGGGGAAAAGAGAGAGTGTGTTCAGCTGATTTTCTCACTCTTCCCCAGTGCTGGTGGGCCACAACAGTCTTGAGTCAATCTCTCCCAAGCATCCATTGTTTGGTATCATATAGAAAATATTTACCAAAAGAGGGGGGATTTTTTTAAAAGTGAATTTCCAAAAACAGATAAAGAGCAAACCTCTCTCTGTGGTTAGGAAGCAAGAACCGTGGTTCTTTCAAAACAGATCTTCCTTGTCACATAATTGTTACCATCACCACAGTCATTTTAATAGCTACCATGGTTACTGTTGATATTTTTACTAATATTAACTATTTCATATGATAAAGTGGTTGAATATGGTACTGAAATGGCAGAGGCTAATGAGAATCTGCCTTTCCATTGAGTTTAGTAATTGCTATCATGGCAGAAAAGGATTTTTTTTTAAATTGCAAAGGTCCTTGTATATTAACATTTTCTCCCCTCCACCAGCCCACCCCTAGAAGAATGTGCAGGGGAAGTGGGATCAATGGGAGTTCCTGCTTGCCGAGAGGTGGTTCTGCAGCCCAACTGTGGGGTGTCTTTGTTGGAGTTTACAATCCCCTGTGGATAACAATCTGGCTCCCAGGAGTCTCCCATCTGCCCTCACTGGAGGTGGTGAACAAGTCTGACCCACCCAGCGTCCTCTTTCTGGGCACACCCACCTGCTCCTTGAGCTCCGCCAGCTGACCCGACAGCTGTTTGACCAGGCCCATGGTGGATTCCAATTTCTCCTGAAGGTTCCGAATTTCATTTTGCTCACTGTCACCTTCGTTGCTAACGAGGGACATGGCCCGCATCCGAGGAAACCAGTCCAAATTCTTCTCCTAAAAGCAAACACATGTGCAGGGACAAGGGAATAAGTACGGAAGAAAGCCCAAAGTCCTATAAGGAATGTTTCTAGGTGTTCATTATGATTAATATTTAAACCAATATCTCTTAGCACTCAAACCAAAGGGACTCTCTCTGGCCAAGCCTGGGAAGGGATTGAGGGAGAAAATGAAGTGGGGCTTGAGCCTTGGGCTTCATGGGCTGGGAAGAGATCTCAAATATTGGAGCACACTTTCTATGGGCTCCCAGGGAGGTCCCGGATGAAGCATTAGGAAGCACCATGAAGCCTGCAGGCGTTCAGTGACTGTTGATGAACCATGAAGTAGGGTCTGGAGGCTGGGGAGAGCGAATCCAAATCTGTGTGGGTAGAGTGCAGGCATGAGCTGTTTCTTTTTCTCTCTGGCACAGAAGGGGAAGAGGTGATGGAACAGGAAGGTGGTAAAAGAAGTGTTTCAGCCCAACCACCCACGCTAGTTTACCTCCCACTTCCCCTGCAGAGGCTCCCCACCAGTTCTGCTAGCCTCTGAGCTCCACTGGGGAAGAAGGAAGTGGGAGGGCATGGCCCTAGGTTACTCCGTCTGTTCCCTTTGGAAACATTTTATTACAGTGGGGTAAGGTTTCAGAGTTAGACTTCCCAGAGGGCAATAGCTGGTACTACTTCTGTTTTTCTAGGCTGTCTGGGTGTGGGTGGTGTGTGTGTGTGTGTGTGTGTGTGTGTGTGTGTGTGTGTGTGTGTGTGTGTGTGTGTGTATTTCCCGTCCATTGTGGTAGAGACAGACAGTTGCTCGCCTGAAAACTGCCTGATTGCCCAATATTATAGAATCACTGTGCATTACTTATATTACATTTTTCATTCCTCATAAAAGCTCTGCAAGGTAAATCACATTGTCATCATTTTAAAGACTAAAAAAAAAAACTCAATACGTTCCAACAGTTTAATTACCCATATCACGAACTAATAAATGGCAGAATTGGGATTTGGAGCCTTCCCACCATTGATTGAGTGTACTAGTCTTTACCTCTAGCTACACTCCAAGTTACTTCTCCCAACATCCCTAGCAATGAGCTTCCTGTTCAAGATTCTTTCCATTCCACTCAAGTCCACAACTGTGGCTACAACAACCCCTGTCTGGAGCCTCCCTCGAATGAGGGTCATCAGAGTGCTCTCCTTCCCTAAGTTAGAGTGGAAAGGTCCCATCTGTATAGCTGGGGACTACAGTTTCAATCTTACCTGGCCCTTGGATTGGTTTTTTGTTGCTGTTGCTAGTCAGGGAATAGCAAGTTCTTTAAAGTTCCCTACCCCCACTGGCAGTGAAAAGGGCTGAGAAAGAATTCAAGATAAAACATATGAAGAGTTTGAAACTGCATTTAAACAGTTGTAACTAATTAGCATTACAAAAGAGAACAGAAACTTACTCTGAAGTGTGGTGTGACAGACAGATTCACTCATTCATTCAATCAATCCTTCCGTATCTATTGTTAGGTATTTGGGAGTGCAAGTCAGATAAGACTGTTTGTCTGCTCTCAAGGAGCTTGTGGCTCAGGGCAGCCCTCCACAAAGAGCAGACTGCACATTTGTGTCTCAAAATCCAACCCCACCACCTCTTACATGATTGTCACTCAAGTGTAAGAACTGTGGTCTACAGAGACAGAAGATCAATGATTACCATTGGGCAGTGGCAGGGTAGGGAGATGGAGCAAAGAGGAAAGGTCTGAAATAGCCATTGTGGGGGAAGAGCACAGGAAGCAAAACAGGGCTCCATTCAATGCTTGCATGGCAGTAGAGATGGCTCAGCAGAGTGGGAAACCATGCCTCATGATAACTGCAGCAAAGACCATTGTTCACCAACTGTCCAGGTGGATGTGCAGATGAGGCAGAGAGCTGACCTGATACAGGATGCCTGGGATAAAGATAAAGGTGCAGAGAAGCTAGGAATGTCAGCAAAGCAGTGTTGAAGTGATGAATATTAATGTGTGGGCTGGCAGGAAGGACAGAGACTAGACCTGTGCTAAACAATCTTTTCAATCTCATGATCTTAGGTTTTATTATCTATCTAGTCTCTTTATTATTTACAATATTATGTATTATCTGAATTTTACAAATAAAGAAAGTAAGGTACTATGTTTTGGATTCAGCTTGTTTATCCCCTCCAAATCTCATGTTGAAATGTGATCCCCAGCGTTGGAGGTGGGACCTAACAGGAGGTGTTTGGATCATGCAGGCAGATCTCTCATCGCCAATGGCTTGGTGCCATTCTTGAAGCAGTGAGTGAGTTCTCATTCTTGAGAGACTGGATTGATTCTTGGAAGAATGCATTGGTTTCCATGAGAGTGGGTTGTTATTAAGTCAGGATATCCCTTGGGTTTGGTTTCTCTCCTTTGACCTTCTCCGCCATGTTTTGGCACAGCACACAAGCCTCACCAGAAGCTGAGAAGATGTTGGCACTATGCTTCTTGTATATCCCGCAGAACCATGACCTAAATAATCCTCTTCTCTTTATAAATTACCCAATCTCAGGTATTCCTTCACAGTGACACAAAACAGACATGAAACTAGCAAGTGGATTAACTGAGATACCAACTCTGATCTGTCTGCATCAAAAGTTGTTGCCAAAAAGAACATGGGTGAGAGTTTGTGAAGTTTCCTTCAAAGAAATGCCATTGCAAGCATCCCAGAGGCTGGGATCAGTTGAGGCCATGGCCTTTTGCTTTTGAGGAAACAGTGACAGCTCTCTGCAGACCATGGCCAGAGCCACTTGGGCCATGGGACTCTCTTTGCCTACGCTCTCTTTCTTCATTTGTTCCGTGTTCAGCCAGTCATCTAATTATTCTTGTGTTCTCTATGTCTATGCTAGGCACTGGGAAAACCATAGTGGGCAAAACCCAGCACAATTCCTGTGCTCATGGAACATATGTGGACAGTAAGACTTCAATCAAGGACAGTAAAAGGAATAAGCAGCTCAAGGGTCAGGTAGGAAAACTACAGGGTCCTGTTATCCTTTCTCTTAGTCCCTATAAATCATTCTTTCTTCCACCCTGTTTTGGTTTTTCTAATCTTCCTTTCTTTTGCTTCTTATACCCTTCTGTGTTTTTTGTTTGTTTTCCAGCATTTTCTCTCTTCCCTTTCTGCTCTTGTTTCATTCCTCCCTTCTCTTGACTATCAGCTGATCATAATCCAAAACAAAAATATGATGTGTTATTAAATTTTGTTATCAATATCAGAACATTTTATGGTTTGTCTTCTTAAATTTTAAGAGACCTGAGTTGAATACCTCACATCTCTCACTACAATGGAAAAACATAAGTAACTTAAATTAATTGGTTTTTGCCCCCTTTTGTTGAATAAAGCCGTCCTTTAAAAATCAGTTTCACAACTGATTTTTCTTAAAAATTGATACAGAAAGTTAAGTATCCCCTCTTATCTGAGATGGATATATTTCAGTATCTCCACTGGATGTCTGAAACTTTGGAGAGTGCTGAACCCTAGATATACTGTTTTTTTTCTATACATACATAACTACAATGAAGTTTATTTTATAAATTAGGCACAGTAAGAGATTAACAACAATAACTAATAATGCAATACAACAATTATAGCAATATATAAAAGTGGTCTCATTCTTTCAAAATATTTTAATATTTTTGGACTGTGATAGACTGCAGGTAACTAAAACAGCAGAAAGTAAAAACACGGATGGGGGCGTCTAATGTACATCTCTTCACCAAAATTAACTCAAATACAGCAGTGTTCTTAAATGTAGCACATACTTTTCCACCAAAAGTAGCTGTCACTTGACACCCACAAGTTCCTCTCTTTGCTTTAATGGCTGCTACAAAAGACTCGATCTGAGCAGGGGAAGGAGGTGAGCCCCAGACTGTAGCCTAAGCCCAAATTACAGGCCAGACATACAGACACCACTTTCTCTCCATGTCAGCTTGTAATGGGTTCACCATTTAACAAAGCAGCTCAATTTTATTTACTTCTCAGTTTACTTGTATATGCTGTGTGTATCTTGTGATCACGCATGTGATTATTAGATTCCCATGTTGACTTTAATTAGTCAATATGAAGTCATTTCCTTATTTCACCAGGAATGAAAGTATTTGACCACAGGGTAGTATAAAGACAGGGAAGTTGTGGATTAGCTGTTAGATTCTGAAGCTACAATGTAGGATCCAGTAAGCTGGGGAGTAGAAGTCCAGAGCTTCTTGAGATTTCTAAAACAAGAAGCCCTGAGATGAACCAGTTAAGTCTCTGTAAATCTCTTTAGGACACACAGAGCATGCCGACCACAACCTTCTTGCTATCCCTAAATTCTAATATTAATGTATCCTTCTGGATGACTAGCAGATCAATAGATAGAAGTATTAAAACCTTTCAAATAGTCTTTTCAACAGTTAGATCAATTTATTTAATTTGTAGTTATTCAATAAAATGACTCAGTTGCAAGTATCAAAGACTAGCTGTGCTTTGTCTTTATGTTTAGTTCTTACATGTGACTACCCCATTTGTGGCAAAGAAACAATGTGGTACAGTGGAAAGAACACCAATCTAGAAGTCAGAACACCTGAGTTCTGGTTTTAGCTTAGCCCCAAACTACCCATATGATATAAGGGGGAAAAAAGCCTTATTCTCTGAGTTCCGGTTTCCTCATCTGTAAAACCAGACTGTGACCCTAGATGGTGTCTGTGTCTCTTCCAGCTAATCATTCTGTGAACTATGAAGGCAAGGAAGCTCTAAAATAAACAAATTGCTGAGAGAAGATTGAGCTTTCCAAGTGAACAAACAGAAACGTGGCATTTAGGCTAGAAGTAACCTTGAAACCACACAGTCCACACCCAGCACAATTCGAATGCCCAGCCCCAAACCTAGAAAGTTTAGATTTCCTTGAGGTCTCATAACTTGACAGTAGCAGATGTCCTTGCACTTGACTTCCACTTCTGGACAAATTCCTCCACACCACATAGCTCTTATAGCAGCTATCTCTATTGACACCAAATTGATCACAGGCTCAAGTAAAGATAAAGAACATAAGAATTATTTTCCCCATCAGAATGAGATTTAGGAGTAATGAGATTCTGTGAGTCAAACATTGGAGGAATTGTCTTTGTAGCTCTACTAGATACAATTAAAAACAGACTGTGAGTAAGCTAAAGAGAAAGCAAATACTGTAGTTCTGCATTGTAGTAAGAGGTCCCACTTGTTGGCTTCCTACCAAGTGTCAGGCACTTTATTGATGCCATCACTAATAACTATAATTCCATAAGGTAGGTACTGTTACTATCCATTTTACAGATGACAACTCTGAGACAAGGGGATTAGTCACTTTCCCAGGGTCCTCTAAGTGGTGTAGATGGCTAAGCCAGGCTTTGGCCTCCACCTTGTTTGACTAGAAATCTTGTGTCGCTATATTGGACTACTCTCCGTGTCTAATGGAGATGTCAATGCTTAGTTTCTGAACTAGCCAGAGAAAACAGACTATATTTCATCTCCAAACAGAGACTACTATAACTTGAACCCTCTTGACTACTTCTTCTGGGTTTAATACTAAAGGTTGATTTATTAAAAATCAGAAACACAGACTCTCTAGGCATTGTATCACAGATGTGTACAGTTGCTGATGGAAATGTATCAACACTTGACATTCACTGTGGTTTTGCAGAATGCTCTGAAATATTGCTAATGGAGGGTGGCACACTGAATGGGTCATGTACTGTAATGGAATATCAGTAAATCATTTAATGTGGATCTTCATCTTTGCACCCGGACTTCATGGCTATGGTTAGAGTGTACCGTCACAAGACTATTTACTAAGATTTAAAAAAATGTTTTTTTGTTTGTATGTTTGTTTTGAGAGGCAGGGTCTCGCACTGTTGCCCAGGCTAGAGTGCAACGGTAAGAACATAGCTCACTGCAGCCTCGAATTCCTGGGCTCAAGTGATCCTCCTGTCACAGACTCCCAAGTAGCTAAAACTACAAGCAAGTGCTACCATGCCCAGCTGATTTAAAAAAAAGAAAAAAAAATATATATATACACACACAGTAGGGATGGGGTCTTACTATGTTGTCCAGGCTTATCTCAAACTCTTGGTCTCAAAAGATCCTCTCATCTCCGCTTCTCAAATTGCTGGGATTACGGGAGTGAGCTATTACGTCTGGTCCATTTCCTAAGGCTATCTTCTTCTGAGCCTTATGTTTATATGGCATTTTCCACTCTAAAATTCACTTGCAAAGCCTCCTAGGCTGAAGAGCATAAACATTTCCCCAAAACCTCAGCATGACCTACTGTATTCCTCTCTTTGCACTTTTGGTCTGAAGATGTTGGCACAAATGATTCTTGAAAGGAACACAAGCAATGCAGCTACAACTACTTACTGGAAGGTTCTCCAGGGAGGGACACCATTCCTGCTATAACCCAGAAAAATAGCCTGGAATAAGGATTCTTTCTGAAGTCAAAATAATAATTTTGGTTAAAGGGGAGTACCCTTTAACCCAGCCCCCTCTCTCAATTTCAGTAAGGCCGTGATGGGTTTCTCACCTTAGCATCAACACGGTGGACTTTAGGGCAGCTTAGACATTATCTCAAAAATTAAGGGACATTCACAACATTGGCATGTGGGGTTCCTAGCCCAATTCCTAGTGAACATTCTACCTGTATAAGACAAGCACTGCTCAGGTGGGCAACAAAAAGGCTGTTCTCACAGGGGCTCAGATGCAGGCTTTGGGTTCATGAGGGTAGAAGAATGGGCTGAAAACATAGTCTTGCCTGACAAATGTCAGGGTCTGCAGGTGAGAGAGGAAGGGTCCAGCTGCAGTCTTTGAAATGAAAACACTATTACTGGGTTGAAAAATAAATAAAACCTTGACAACTCCTAAAAGGAGGGAGGGAAGAAGAGTAAATTTTGCTTCATTAGAAAAAAAAAAACATGCTCCAGGACTCGAAGATTCAATTTCAAGTCCTTATTAACTGCATCCTTTCTTCTGTGTCTCCCTGTTTACTCTGTGTCTGTATCTCCCTAGATCTTCCTTCTGAACTGGTAGGTAGGTTTCTGCAAATGTGGTGGAGTGAAAAACTTGCGTGGATTGAGAAATTTTAAATATGTTTGTTATCCAAAGCAAATCTGCATCGAAAGATTTTGTAAAGCAACAGATCCCTTCAGCGTCATCATCATGACTTGAAATATTTTTCAACTCTGAATGCTCAAATCTCAAATGTACATGATGTCTGTTCGAACATGATAAAGCACTACACAAATATCAAGCATGTTTGGACAGTGGAGGCCACATGCAGAGTGGCTGGAGCCCTCGCCATAGAGTAGTGTGTGGTGCCTGACAAAGACTGGTGTCGCTCTGTCCTACTGCCTGGTGCCTTTTCCATGACACCACTCTCCATGTGCTGGTGGGAAGGGGCTGCAGGCCTGGGGGCCTTCCAGGGACAGACTTCCTTCATCTAGTCACTGTTCCTGAAGGCAGACAGAAATAGAGGTTCAGTGAACGTGCTGCTAAAGGAAGAGTTCTGGGATGAAAATGACTTAACAGGACTATTGATCTCAGTAGGGCCCAGATTTAGAATAAAAAAGTTGCGGCTGGAAGGCACTTGGAGATGGTCTGATTTTATAACCCCTCGCTTGATGTCCAGCACAGCCATGGTGTGAGGGGGCATGACCCATGCCCAGAGTAGGGCTTGCAGGAGGACAGGACCACCCACCGCTGTGTTATAGATGGCCCTGCAGGCCCCAAGTTTCTGTAGAGGCGCAAGCGTGAAGGCCCCTCTCCCTGCTGGGAAAGGAGGATCAAAATAGTTCAGCAAACACTGACAAAAAAGCTATGGGGTATCAGGAAGAGCGTTAGGCTCTGGAGTTTCAAAGACTCACGGGTCAAAATTCCTGTCCTTACACCGTTTCCAAACTAGTGTGGGAGTTGGCATTCATAAAGACAGATGACAATGAGTACTGCAGCCTTCTCCAACAGGCATTCCGAGGGGCAAGAAGCACTGTACGAACTAGCCCATCACCCGCAAGCCATCCCCAAGGGTGGGCTGCATGTCAGACGGGCAGGACCCAGTTATTTGGAGGGTTGAGAGAACCGTGATCTTCAAAGCCTACCTCTCCCACGTAGCCTGAAAAGCACCAAGTTGGAGCAGGGCTGTGGGCAGTGACCTGAGAAAACAGGTGCTGACAGCAAGTCTGATGAGGGCTGTTGAGCTCAGCTTTGTGCCCGTAGTGGCAAGAGCCGGTGTCACTTCTGGACAACAGCTTGGACTGTGAGTAGACACCACAGCCCCAGAGAACCCACCTTGCTTCCTCGCCTTTCCGTCTACTTTCCTCCTTCCTAATTTTCCTTCTTGGAACTTTCTGTCACCCATAAGCATGAGGACAGAGGCTGTACAAAGAAGCAAAACTGTTTGCGTCTTCTCTTTTGGTCCTAAATTTTCACCCCTGAGTCACTAACCATGGACCTTAGCTGTCTACAGCATGCATCAACTACAACTGTTCTAGGTAGGATTCTGTCTTTTCCCAGCCAACAGGTCACTGAGGGCAGAGCCACAGGGAAAAGAGGCTTGGTCCAGGACTGGAGAGGTC
The DNA here is from genome assembly GCA_027257055.1 of Cephalopachus bancanus. NCBI lineage: Eukaryota > Metazoa > Chordata > Mammalia > Primates > Tarsiidae > Cephalopachus > Cephalopachus bancanus. Next base: position 4,661,801 of record JAPVLO010000009.1, on the reverse strand, counting down.
TGAGAAGGCCCAGATCCAATGGCAGCTTAGATAGCGAGGAAGCCACAGGCCTCTTGTCAATAACGTTAATAGCACTGCCAGGACAAGAGCTGGGAATGGAAAAAGACAGAACTCTGGGCTGAGAGAGTGCCTCTGATGTGGCTTTCTGTGATGCCCTGGGGACAGGCACTGGACCCAACCTTTAGCAGCAATGACGCAGGTAAGGGGAGGATTGCTCAGTGAGAAGGTAGCATAACCCAGCACCCATAGGTGCTTTGAATCATCAGCCAGCTGATTCCTAGAAGCCAGAGTGGTATCAGACTGAGACCCAATCAGTCAAAGTCTCTGAGAATCTGGAGACATGACTGATGCAACAATGGGCCGGCTGCTCAGCTGACCGACCTTGGATGCTCAAGGAACCAAGAGTGTGCCTGGCATTTTCCTGGATCCCTATTGCTGTTTTCCCTACAAAAAAAATTAAGTGGGAAATGTTCTAACCACAAAGAAATAAGTGGATAAAGCTTCAAAATTAGAGAGACTATGGGGAACACCAGCAGCCTCAAGGTCCTGGCTACAGACTTCCTAAGGGCCAGTCATGTCCCTTCCTGCTGTTTTTTTTCTTTTCTTGTCAATTCTGAGCTCTGCTGCATCTATATTTTTCTTCTTGAAACTTTAATCCTTTCTTAATCTTATTATTTATTAATTTCTATATTTTAATCTAAGTCATGATCTCTTGGCCTCTATGAGAAGAACATACATATTTATTTTCTTTTGCAAATAATTTGGAGCAATTTGTGTCGTGTTGGGATGGAAAAAAATGGGAGATTTCCTCATGGTGAAATAGGGGCAAAATATTTTGAACACAGTATCGAATATTTAATTGGGCATTTGTCCAACTTTTGGCTGCCCAGAAGCCGCAGGCCCTTCCTGCGTCTGAGGAAACCTCCCTGTGGGTCTTGGTGGAAGGCTGGGACCAGCCTTCCTCTGCAGAAGCTGGAAAGGTAGACACTCTGTCTGCCCTCCCTGTGGCTGCTAGAGCTTGTCACATGATCAAAGTCTGGCCCATCAGATACTCCTGTCTGAGATTTTGCTGTAGAACAAGTGATGTCAAAAAGCAACAATGGTACTTCCTTCTGTCCACAGTGGTGGCTTCTGGCTATGGCAACGTCTTCTGTGCCAGGCCAGCTTCCAGCACACAGCAGCATCACTGCACTCCTCCTCTAACTCAGCCAGCTTGTTTCTCTTGGATTCTGCTCACATTAAGCCTGGTTCTACTCTCCTCTTAATTCTGTACATCCCTTCCACACATTCCTTCTCTCTCTAAAATACCCCGAGTCATCTGCTGTTGTTTGCAATCAAGAACCCTGATTGCTATAAGTGCCAGGGGATTCATGGGGCCAAGTGCAAATTTAACACTGGCCCATTCTGTCTGGAATAAAGATCACAAAACTTTAAACTTGAGTGACTAAGGGACTTATCCAAGTCACACAGCTAATCCATTCTTATATAACAATTACATTTAATAATATACAACTACATATCATAATTATATTGTTAACTAATTATAAGGGTCACTAATTACACAGATGAGAACTTTGTGAACTGTTTGGTTTATAAGCCCTTCTGAGGGCAGCATCTGCTTCTGATTTATTGTCTCATCTCCAGTTTACAGAATCCTGAATATCATGGGTACTGAACACGTATCTGTTGGTAAAATGGGTGGATGATTAAATCTTGTTGCATGTGGAACAAATGACCCTAGGTCAGCAGGGTAAATTGAATTTTCTATAATAAATATTATCAGTAGGCAAGAATTCTCCTTTCTTCTTGTACTTTACTAATCCAAAGCAAAAGTCTGCTCCCTCCCTCCCTTCAACATACGTTTAGTGAGCAACTACTGTGTCATAGATACTGTTCAGACTGAGGCAGTGAGCAGCAGCTCAGGGAGGGTTCTTGCTCTCACAGAGTCTCACAGTCAGTTTCTAATGACAAGGAGAATGATGGGGCAGTTGAGTGCAGAGACAGTAACAAAATGAACAAACATGAAGTCGTTTCATGCAAAGATAAGTACCATGATGAAAATGGTGGCTTGAAAGATTATTGTGGGAGGAGAGAGGACTATTCTAGACTGGGTAAGACAGGATGGTTACCCTGGGGACATGACGTTTGATAAGAAGCAGGCAACTCTGCACAGATTTGAGGGGACAGTTTCAGTCCCCTCTGGAACTGGGAACAGTAAGAACAGTATTGCAAAGGCCTCACAGCTGAAAATAATGCTGGCATACTTGAGAAAGAAGGCTGGTGTATTTGCAATGTGGTGCCAAGGGAGAAAGAGGAACTGGTAAGACATGAGGAATGAGAAATGGATGGAGACCAGCTATGGAGAGTTCTACAGACCAGTGGACCTCAACCTTTTGGGCATCAGGGACATGTTTTAGTGGACAGATTTTCCATGAACTGGAGGTGGGGGATGTGCAGTCAAACTTCACTGTTAATGTTAATTTGTATTTGGAGCCACTTCCCAGTGCTAGCATCACTGCCAGTTCTACCTCAGATCATCAGACATTAGATTCTCATAAGGAGTGGGCAACCTAGATCCCTTGCATGCTCAGTTCACAATAGGGCTCGCACTCCTATGAGAATCCAATGCCACTGCCGATCTGACAGAAGGCAGCACTCAGGTAATGTGAGTGATGGGGAGAGGCTGTAGATACAGATGAAGCGTCACTCACTTGCCCGCCGCTCACCTGCTATATGGCCTGGTTCCTAACAGGCCATGGAACAGTATGAGTCTGTGGCCTAGGGTTTGGGGACCCCTTACTGATGGTAGCATCAGTAAGGGTGGCAGGAATGGGACGCAGGGAAGTGCTGCCACAATAATGTCAGTCATGGAGGCTTTGAAGTTGGTACTGCTATAGACAGTAGGAGCCACAGGAAGATATTAAATAGAGAAGTGGCATCTTCTGGTTTACAGCAAAAACACATATACACACATATGAGGGAGACTCACCTCCGCAAAAGGAATTATTTTTTGTAAGGCAGGTCCCTTGTAGTACAGACTTCCCTTGCTAGGTATCCATTGGCATCAGTGTACCAGTTAGTGTTGTTGTGAGAGCCTGCATTTGGTTTCAGTGAATTTTGGTTTTTTTTTTGAGATTCTTTACATGTTTGCCCATTTAACAATGTGTGATTTACAAGCACTCCTGCCCACACCGTGCTGAGTGTTCAGCAGTTTTTGATCAAACACAGCATGACCTCCAGGTGCCACCCTCTCTATTCACCTGAATGTTTCCCCAGATGAATAAAGTCCTCAAAGGGAAACTTTCTGCCGATGTAGAAAAGGTGAAAAAAAAAATGGCAGAAGCACTAAAGAAGGTATCAAAATCGACAAGTTCAAAAACAGTTGCGGGCAGTGGGAAAAGCATCTCAATAGGTGTATTGCATCAAACAGAGAGTACTCTGAAGATGACTGAAGTGTAAACATGTAAGAATAAATACACATTTTTTTTATAAGTAAATTCTGTTTTTTTTAGTCCTCCCTCACAATCATCCATCCATCCAAATAAAATAAAACAGAACACTTTGGTCATTGTATGGAGAAAGGACAATGGTAGACTCCCATTTGGAGACCACTTCAGGGGTTCACGTGTGCACTGATGGCAGCATCAGTCAGGGTGGCAGGAGTGGGACACAGGGAAGTGCTACCACAATAATGTCAGCCATGGAGGCTTTGAAGTTGGTAACTGAGTGCTTGAAAATGTTTGCTTGACAGACAAGCTTTTCCTGGAGAATAAGATTGCATTCACAGAGTTCAAAATACTGAGTTAGCGTGATTAATGTAAACAGACAGACTGGATGATTCAGCCCCTAAAATGGATTATTGAGTCACAACTCCAAAGCTGTTTTCCCAGGGTGGAGAACTGGGTTGTGTCACTTGTGTGAATCTCTTCCCAACTCCACATCTCGTGATACCATGTTGGTAGCCTGAAATAAGCCATGGTGAAAGTATTTACACCATGGACATAGGCAGATGCTATAATCAGGGCTTACTGGACACCACCCAAACCGGCTGTTAGACATTTACTAGCACACCACTGTATAATGCTCCTCACTAGCAGAAATGGAGGAGGCCATAAAGATGGTTTAAATTAAGTCACTGACCCAAGTCACATATCAGAAGATCATGGCAGAACCAGGACAATGAAGGTCTCCTATTACATTAAAGAAACTCCTGGTCTTAAAAGCTCTTGACCTTTGAACATGTTATCATTGAAGTTATTAGCTTACTAGATTCATGGTTTGATAATATTTTTTTCTGAGTTTTCAGTTAATTTATATTTATATATGTATTTTAGATATCACAGTTTTCAATTATAATAATGAAAAGCCTGTTGCATCAAGATCATTTTGCTTTTAAAATCCCAGAAAGTCAACAACAAAAACAAAAAAGGGCAGTTTATCTTTCAAATACTATTTAGAAAATGCTGAATAGCCAGTGACGGCACCAGACACAAGGTGCCCTACAGAAAGAGAAGATCTGAGTCTTTTGGCTAGACTCTTACAGGGTCTGCCCAAACTTTACATAAGAATCTGCCTGGATATCTTATCTGCTCATCTTCTAAAAGCAACCTGAAGTAATTTTGGATCTTTAGATCGTGTTGAGGCCAAATGATGCAACCATTTTTTGCTTTAATCACAAACAATAATAATTTGGCTCAGTAATTGTTTCAGTTAATCCAGAGCTTGATAAATTTATTCCTAAAATGTAAATTAAAACAGCTTTTCCATAAGTCCTGACTAACACTTTGACAGGATGTCACTGAAATTCCTCAATTATGATCACAATATTTGTCTTCATAGTGTATGATTTATTAGGAGGAGAATTAAAAATAACATATGTTTATGCAGAACTCAAGGAAAACTAGACTAAATATATATACAATGTCTATACAGAAAATACTATACCTAAGAACCTAGAGAAAAATCCCCAGAAATCTTTTAACACCAGAGCCAAATGCAACTATAAAAATAGAATTAAAATCTGTTTTGGTAAATGCATCTGTTACTCTTTGATGGCATATTTTTAGATTTGTCTCATACAAAGAAATGGGTAAATCTGCTAAAAGGCTACTTAAATTTCTCCTTTGGAAAAAAAAGAGTGTTCTTTTTTCCCTTGAAAGAAAACTTTTTAACAAATGGTCATTACACCTTAAAGTTACACAGAGTAGCTCGAGGAAGGGGCCACCACATGGTTATTATCAAAGAGTATTACTCGTTGTAATCTGATTGCATTGTGTTTGCAGTGGGCCAGCTCACCAGCTAGTATTCTTTTACTAGCTCCTGACACCAAGTCATTTCATCTAGTTGTTCTTTTAACTGTTTGGTCTACACTTAGGTCTTTTCCCTTCTCTTCAAAATGCTACCTACCAAGAGAAAGAGAGTTGGTGGTTCTCAGTTTGTGTCTTCCCCCGACCAGCTGCATCAACATCACCTGGGAAATGGCTAGGAATACAAATTCTTAAGCCTTACCCCAGATCTACAGAATTAGAAATTCTGGGGTTGGGGCGAGTAGGTGATTGTGATGTTTGCTAAAGTTTGAGTACTCGAGATCAGCGGTCTCCAACCTTTTTGCCATCAGGGACTGATTTTATGAGACAACTTTTCCATAAACAGAGTTTGGGGCAAGGTTTTGGGATGATTCAAGTGCATAGCATTTATTGTGCACTTTATTTCTATTACCATTACATGAAATAATTATACAACTCACCATTTAAAAGAATAGGTACAGACAAAAGTGGTAAATAAAATAATGGGCAGGCCAAGTGAGGACTAAAATAAGTGTCAGATTCTGACTTAATGCCTGAAGTACATCAACTCACTTGCCACTCACTGATAAAGTTATGATATGAGTCTGCAAGCAATTGATTTATTGTGGTCTCTGTGCAGTCAAACCTCACTGTTAATGTTAATCTATATTTGTAACCACTCCCCAGTGCTAGCATCATGACCTTAGCTTCATCTCAGCTCATCAGGCATTAGAGTCTCATAAGGAGTGGGCAACCTAGATCCCTGGCATATGCAGTTCAGAATAGGGTTCACACTCCTATGAGAATGTAATGCCACCACTGATCTGATATAAGTCTGAGCTCAGGCAGTAATGCCAGTGATAGGGAGCGGCTGTAAATACAGACGAAGTTTTACTCTCTGTCCTGCTACTCAACTCCTGCAGTACAGACTGGTTCCTAATAGGCCACGGACCAGCACCAGTCTGTGGCCTAGGAGTTGGGAACCCTTGCTCTATATAATTCAGGATCTAACCAGTGATTTCTTAATATCACTACTCATTGGACGAACCATAAAGAAAATCCTTAACTGTACTCATGTTACATGTTGATTAGATAGTCACATAATTTGTTGGCTAAATAGGTACACATTTGAGCATGAAAGAAGTACCATTAATAATTATGCAGATATGGGAACACCAACCAGGACTGAGGACTTTGATTCCTCAGGATTCCATTAAAATGTAGACTTATCATTGATGGGATCTGGACCAACTAGTAAAAGAATGGAATAAACCCATAACAGTATTTGGCCTCTCTATAGTAGAAAATACCATTTACATGTGTAACATTGTGAGAGGATGATTCTGAGGTATTATCTACTAGGAAGTCATAAGCATTCTGGTCACTCATAAACTGTTAACATGGGTTTCAACACATTTCTCATGAGAGTGGTCAGATTTGCCACTCCCATTTTATTATATCCATTCTCTCCTTTATTTGTAAAATAGAAACTAATACTCCCCTGAAATTTTTCTTTGAGTCCACTGATCTTTTTAAAAAATTCACATTTTTTTCCCCTTCAGTCTTTCATCTCTGGTCTCTCTTCTGGTCTCTTAGTTGCTCCAAAAGTACATTGCCAGAGGGCTGGAACACACTCAGGATAAAGATCTTGAATTACTCTTTAGGGTTCACAAAACACAGCAGTCTAACAATAAATGCAAAGTTGGGTCAAGGCGATGTGACAAGTTGTACCAAAAAGATCTCGCACTCAGACCAAACTTTCTCATTAGCATCAAAGTCCTAAAAATTCTTTACCCATGAACTAACTCAGAAAGCCAAACTCTGCATGTTCTCATTTACATTTGGGAGCTAAATGGCCACAAAGATGGAAATAATAGACACTGGGGACATCAAAAAGTGAAGGAGGCGGGGAAGGAAGTTAAGGTTCAGAAATTACTTATTGAATACAGTGTTCACTGTCTGGGGAATGAACCACCTGAGGCTTAACCCCTCCACTACACAACATGTCCGTGCAATAAACATGTACTTGTACCCCTGAATCTAAAACAAAATTATATTTTTTAAAAGACAAATACTCAAGAGAATATTGCAATAAAACAAGAAAAGTGCTATAAAATGAAATGAAAAATTATTCACTAGATTCTTCAAATAGGGCATCACGTGTCTTGAGGGATACTGAATTAAAAACATTGAGATTGAGTCCAAATCAGTATGTTCTTTTGGGATGGGGGCAAACAAGGTATTAAATCAAAATGGGACTGAACTCTAAGCTTTGTAGACCATAACAGCAACCCACTGTCTGCAGCCTCTGGGAATTGAATCCCTTACAAGGTGGTGCACAGCTTGGAAAGAGTTTCACCACCACCTCCAATGAATCAACAGCTAGCTAGATGTGTCCATGGACCACAGCGAGCCCAGCAGCCAAAGGTGAAGACACACAACTCTGCCAAGCAGTTGTTTCAGGTGAGAAGAAATGAGGTAATTCCAAGTAGAATGAAAAGAAGAAATTTCAAATAATGAAACATAGCTATAAAATTCCCAGGAGACATGTGAGATCGAAAGAAAGATATGGTACACTGAAATTCCAGAGGAATTTTTCAAATAATGGTTCTTATCTGATTATAAGATGCACAGTCACAAAAGACACACGGTTTTGGTGAACAGGAATTCCAGTCATGAGCCATAGAGCAGTCTGACCACAAATGCAACGTGGAAACAATTGTTGATCATGCAGTAGGTGCTGCATTTATAATTTTTGAGCAATTTCACAAACAAATTCCCCATACATTAAACTGTGACTATTCAGGTTTAATGCATTATGCCTATTTTCCACTTTTTGAAATATTTCGCTGATTATTTGCTTTTCTGGAATATCAGTCTGATAGAAAACTTTAAAAAAAATGAAACAGACACTGAAGCAATTCCTACATGTAAAACTCGTTTCCAACACATGATGGAACCAGTCAGATCAAATCATGTAATGCTTATCATGTAATGCTTTCTTGTGATAGGCTGGTATAAACGGGTGCTTTGTGTTCATGAGCACGCAGGCGCTGCCCTGAGACATCTGATGATGCTGGCCAACTTTTAAACTACTTCCTAATTCGAAATATACAAAACACACATCTTGAGAGTTGAAAACATGTTTATAGTCCCCACAGTAGGATGGTCAATTTCTAACCTCACGTTTCTCTTCCAACTTACTTCTACCTCCATATGTTGACCTGACCCAACCCCTCCCATGTCCATTACCCTGCCTGGCTGGGACATTACTGTATAATACTTTGACTGATCTTTGTTCCTGGCTTTTAAGAAAAGGAGGAAACTGTAAAACTCTGGAATTTTCCATAGAAGTGTCTTTGTTACTCATGAGCCTCCAGACCCCCCCCCAGCATATGCTAATGAGGTGACCCATGGTGGGCCCTTAGATAGCTTGAGGAGGCTGGAGTGGGGAAGAGGTTGGTTAAGAAAGACCAGGCACACATGATTACAGGGTTGAGACTTCAAGTCAGTCCAACCTCTGGAAAAGGGAAGGGGCTGAAAAATTGAGTTCAGTCATGTGGTCAATGATCCAATCAATTGGGCCTATATAATGAAACCCTAGTAAAAACTCTTATACTGGGACTTGCTGGAACTTCCTGGTTGGTGAACACACTGATGTGCAGGGAAGGTAACGTGCCCTAGTTCTATGGGAAGAAGTCATAGGAACTTTTTGTTCTCTCTCAGACCTCACGCCATATGTCTTTTCATTTGGTGGATCTGATATATAACCTTTATAATAAAACTGTAATCATAAGCATAGGGCTTTTCTGAGTTCTATATGTTATTGTAGCAAAGTATCAAACCTGAGAGGGTCTTGGGAACTCCCAAATTCATATCCAGCTATCAGAAATGCAAAACCATGGGCATCCTCAAAGTGTGGCTGGCATCTAAAGTAAGGGCAGTCTTTTTGGGGACATGTCCTCTAACTTATGAGGTCTGCACATATTCTGGGTAGTTAGTGCCAAGATTGAATAGTACATCTATCTGGGGTTGAAACGGAATAGTTAGTGTCAGAATAGGTACCCACTCTGTTCACCACCTCTGAGTGTGGTCCACGTGGCCACCGGTTGCTGCAGGTGGCCCTGGTGGCAATGTTGAGGAAGCTGCAGGGCAGCTAGTTCAGGGTACTAGGCTACTTGGGCATTTACTTTTGCTAACTGTTGCTGGTCTGAAATCTACAAATAGTGGACATCTGATTGGACTACTCCAGAGATAGCTACAGAAGATAAAACACACTCAGAGACCTGCAGTTACACACACACACATACACACACACACACACACGTGTGTGTGTATATATCTTATGGGATCATATTGGATATGATCATGAAAAGCATAAAAAGTTTATCCAGGGTCTGTGGATGAAGAATAAAGCAGCTCTCCCTGTTTTTCCCTGAGCCCTGAGCAGAAAAAGGATGCTGTTGGATTGTGATCTCGCATGAGTTCTCTCTCTATGCCGTACCCATTGTGCCTGAGGAGTTAGGAGCATTTTGCAATCCCTCAGCCTGGGAGTGCTCTATGGTTTAACCTGTCTACTCTTGTATGTTCTACCCACTTCCTTGTTAGGAATGAATTTATTACAAATAATTGATGTTGGACACTTCTCAGAATCAAAAGGAAAGGGCATGGATATATTTAAAACAGAATTTTCCTAGCACAAAATCTCAACTCCTTTTCTAGCCCAAGGAGCCTTACGAGGTCCAGCCCCCGCCCCCTGTCCTCCCACATTTTTGGCCACCTCTCTGTCCTCCCACATTTTTGGCTGCCATCTGCCACCGTCACTAGCTCTGGCTCCATGAGCTGTCCTGTGGATCCTCTCCCATGCCCAATCCACTCCCATCAGGGCTTGGCTCTTGCTGATCCCTAGATCTTTCCATGGCTTGCTCACCTGCTCCATCAAGGTATCTGTCCCAGAGAGACTGCCCCGTCCAATCCTATCCTTACATCTCTCTGCTTCTTTAGCTTACTTTGTTTTTCCTCATTATTATCTGATATTGCCTACATTATACAGTTGTTTGTCTCTGGTAGTAGAATGCACATTCTAGAAGGGCAGGGTTTTGTTTCACTTGTTCCTAGAGCCTAGAACAGTGTCAGGCACATAGATAGTAGGTTTTGAATAAATACTAGCTGAGTAAATGAGTAAATACAGAGGTCAAAATGGGGTAAAGTGCCCTGCCACTGCTACTTCATATTTTCAAGGGTCTGGAGGTGAGAAATATTCAGGTATAAGGTAAAGTGAACTCACCCATACTGGGAAGGTCTATGTCCCATGGTAACACTAACCAAGGTGAAACCACCCTGAGAGAGGATGCTCAGCTATGTGGGGAACCAATAAAGCAGGCTGTGATTAAAAAGGCAGGGGTTTTGGAGGCAGCCAGCCTCAGCCTGAATGCGAGCTTCACCCTCATTAAATGTGTGATCAGAGAAGATCATTATTTTTCTTCCTCTGAAAACAGGGATAATAATGCCTATCTTTTAAGATTTCTGTCAGGCTGTAATAAAATGATGTACAGGGGAAAGAAAGCTAATATTTGTAACGTGCGTTTGGTGGGAGGAGAACGGAGGAGACAGGGTGGGGAGGCGTAGGCGTGTCATGTGGGAACATATGGTTTGGGGCAATGCAAAAGGAGAGTGGGAGGAATGATCTGTGACTGGCCTCATGGGATTATGACATCCCTGAAGTTAACACATTTTCAGGGACAAGAACCAGGCATTAGCCTGACGTGAGTTTTTAAATCTTCCCTTGTCATTTGCAATTTGGGGGTTTCCATTCACTCTGCCCCACCCCACTGCTAGGGAATTCTGTGGGAATGAGGAGTCACATCCCCAAATACAACTTTTGCCTCTACGTGCCCACTTTAAAAAATGTAAATTCCCCAAGTTGCCATGGCTTTCACAATCTCCTGTTTGAAAATCACCAGCACACAAAGCGAGGGAGGCCACCACAGAATGCAAGGGCCCTATTTTTGTTTCAGTTTCTTTGCAAGGGCAGTCTGTGGTCAGGCTTCCTCAGGGGTGGTGCCCACACAGTCAGAGTTGACCCATTTGTGTATCTGGACTGTGACTTGGAAAGAAAGTTCTGAGGCATTGTTCCAGGGCATTTGTAGCCCTTCCATGTTTTACTAAACACACTACTAATCCTCTCTTACTTCCTCCTTCATTATTGATCTTTCCAGAAGGACTCAGAGAACCACTTCCAGAGGCAAGTTTATCTCTCCCCCCACCCCATTCTGGCTTCCTCATCTCCTCTCTTTGAGGTCCACTGTCTTGGAGAAGTGACAATGAGCTTTAGCTTTGCCTCGTTCCAAAGCCCATGGTCATGCTATGAATTATGCCAAGGAAGCCTTGCCCTAGGCCATTTTTTTTGCTTTGCCATAACTCTGTGCTTGAAAATTAGATTACAGATGTCTGCAGTTTGGTCGGGTTTGTGGCTTCCACATGCTGCCAGCGAATGCATGCCTACTTAACTTCAGAGCTGACAAGGCTTTTTAGTGCCCTAACAAACCAAATTTATTTGGATTTAAAATTTATCACCAGGAATGGAAAATTGATGGCCTTGCCAATGTCAGTAGCCAAGACTTCCAAGGTCTTGTTGAACTCAAGTTTATCCTTAGCTCTTCAATAAATGTCTGTTCTTTCCTGTAAATTTCACCAGGCAGACATGAATATGTTCTTTTTTCTTTCTACTACTAAGATTTTAATGTCATTTGACAACATCTTTGTGTGACCATTACAATGTAATCATCACCCCAAAGTTCAACAATTTTTTGCAATTAAGACACTTATTTAGAATTTAAAACAATGTTATCAATAGCTTCACATTTAATTGGAAGTTGGATTTTACAATTATACTATCTATTGGAATCACAGCAACATCTATACAGCATTATTTAAAGAGTCTGGTTATGATTCAATCCCTGGTCATGGTTTAAGTATCATAAAAGATTCATCATAAAATCCCTTGATTTCTGTTCCTCAGAGTAATGTTTGTTCACCCACACTGTCTCATTTCATTATAACTCTTTTTTAATTTGCTAAAAAATGTGAAGAAAGATTTTGCGATACAATTATATAATGCGGCTTGTATTGGTTTAGATTGCATACAATTACCAAGTACTTCAGGAATAAAGATAACCTAATTATTTTAACCAAAGATACAGATGCCTTTAGGCTAATGTGATATATAAAAATGAGATTTACAAAAAAAAATTTAAAAAATGGATGATTTATTATTCATTTCCAAAGGAGTCTTCCTTAAAGATTTCTTTAAGTAACAATTTCCCTAGGTATATTGAAAACATGATTTAATTTTCAGCACAAAACACACTGCACGCAACATTTCAATAATGTACTTAGTGTATAAAGTGAGGCAGAAATTATTTTGATGTGCACTATCAGATTAAGCAGCAAATTTAGAAAAAATCTTATTTATACTGGCTAGCATTGTATTGCAAAGTCAAATTTTATAGGATGAAAGTAGCGAATGTAATATGCAGCACCAACTTTCTACTCCACAAGTCCCACTTTGTTGTTTTTTTTGGTTTTTTTTTGAGTTGGAGTCTCACTCTGTTACCCAGACCAGAGTGCAGTGGCTGCTCCCGGCCACTGCAGCCTCAACCTGCTGGGCTCTGGCGATCCTTCTGCCTCACCCTTCCAAGTAGCTGGAACTACAGGCGCGCTACAACATCCGGCTAATTTTTAATTTATTGTATAGATGAGTTCTCGCCAAGTTGTCCAGGCGGGTCTCGAACCCGCGGGCTCAGGCAATCCACTCACCTAGGCCTCCCAAAGTGCTGGGATTACAGGCTGAGCCACCGAGCCCGGCCCCCACTTTGAATACAGAAGTCCTGTTATTCTCTGATTCACCATAATACCACCCTATTTTATAGAATCCCATTGTAATATCACACTTCTGATGGCTGGCTGAGGGACTAAGGTGTTTGTGATATGCCCAACTTCCAGGCGACTTGGGGCCCAGGGGCTGGAGGATGTTATGTTCCCAGGCTTCAAGCTGGGGTCCAAGTGCTGAAGCTCTGTTAGGCAAGATGGAATCATACTCAGACTCATCCTCGGATGGGCTTCAGAGCAGTGTGCCACCTGCCCTGGTTCATCTATCACATGGGACAGGTTCTTCCTCAGAGGTAGCTACCGGCAATTTATCTCTAGCCTGAGCTCAAGATCAAACCCAGATCTCACAAGAATGTGTTCTTCACCAAAACTAAAACAACTTACATAGCTCTTCTGGGGCCTAAGTGCCAATAGAGCATTTTAGAAAACACGTCCTTCTGCCTTTTCCTGTGTCACATGAGTCTAAAGAACATTCAGATTTTCCTCTTAGTGCCTAACACTCAAGCACTTATACATTTGGGGGTGGATGTGTACTTGCAAGAATGTGGATAGACTTTTACTATAACCTCTCCCCCACCTCCTGTTTTCAGTTAGTTACTGATTACTTACAGTCATATTTTTCTTATGGCTGTCATATGAGACTCCTTTTCTCTAATACGGTGCTGCCAGGGCTCCTATCACCACTTTCTAACTTATCAAATCTAAATGTCTTGGTCTCTAAGGATAACAGCAGAGTCCAAAGTTCCCAGTTTATCTACAGAGATCTTCTCTAGCCTGGTCAACGCCTTCACACTACCTCATCACTTCTTGCAGTGTAGTTGACAGAATGCATAACTAGGGAACAAAGGATGGGGAACCTCCTGGCAGGTGATCTTGGGCGAGGCATTTCTGTTGTCTGATCCTCCCTTGGGAAGGATTCCTGAGTTGGGTGGGGAGATCGGTCCAGCTCCTGTCAGCCCTAAGATTCTTTAAATCCATGCTTTATTGTTGCATTCCCTGGCATAAGATGGAATAAATATGGAAGGAAAAATGTTGTGAGTGCTATGAAGGAGAAATTATTAATAACATCAGTACATTTTCAAACTCATGATACTTAAAAAGTCCCATTACTCTTTCATGTTTGTTATCTTGTTTTATTCTCTCGTGAGCCCTGTGAAGAGAAGCCCCAATCGTTCCCAAGACACAAGAGGCAAAACTACGGTCTGGAGTTTTCCCAGTGTAACCAGTCACCTAGATAATGAGAACCCTGAAGTAGAATACAGGTTTTGATTTCCAGGTTCTAGGCCTCTCTCTGGAGAACGTGATGCATTAGCATCCTTTTCATGAAGTGAACTTAGAAGAGTCCTTCAAATTGCTCTCTTTATATAGACACCTCTAAAAGGCTTGAAGTTAGACTTAAAAACTCAACTCATCATCAAGGAGATGAAATGTGCATAATGACACCTTAAGGATAAAATGTCTTCCAGAACAAAGAAAGATCCAAATGTTGATTAATCAATGGAAGTAGCACAAACGAGGGGAGACCTCCCAAAAAATGGAATTACTTTTTGGAGGGCGGGTCCCTTGTAGCACAGCCTTCCCATGCTGGGTAAGTGTTCTATGAACCCATCACCATCAGTGCACCAGCTAGAGGTTTTTTTTTTAGATTCTTTCAACATGTTTGCCCATTTCATGATGGGTGATTTATGAGTGCATGTGCCCACACTGCACTGAGTGTTCAGCAGTTTTTGACCAAAACGGCATGACCTCCATGCCTCACCCCCCCATTCATCCAATCTCATCCGAACTTTTTTTTGTTTCCCCAGATGAAAATAGTCCTCAAAGGAAAACAGTTTGCTCTGATGTGGAAGAGATGAAACAAAAACGACAGAAGCATTAAAAGACATAAAAATTGACAACTTCAAAAACTGTTTTGAGCAGTGGAAAAAGTATCTCAATAGGTGTAGTGAATCAAATGGAGAGTGTTTTGAAGATGACTGAAGTTTAAATGTGTAAGAATAAATATACAATTTTGAATAAATAAATTCCGTTTTCTTTGGGTCTCCCCTCGTATAAAGATGACTCTGTCAATCAGGAGGACTGCAGTGAGGTTGGAACTAACCAAGAGGGATGAGGCAGAACCGACTTGTGTGGCCAGCACTCTCCTGGGGATATCTGGTTAGGCCCTGCCTGTTCCTCATAGAAAATAAAAAGAGAGTGGTGAGAAAAATAATAAGCTAGAATAAAAATATAAAATGATGGGTCAGGCGCTGCCATCTTGATTATTTCACTCTATTTAAGAGTGATTCCATCACCTTGGTTATGTTCTCTTCCCTGTTTTATTTTTCTCTGTAGTACCCCTCACAATCTAGCAGACTTTATTGTTTATTAATTTTATTGATTGTTTGCATATTGGAAGTAAACAGCATGCGGGTAGGAATTTTTGTCTGTTTTGTTTACTGCTGTTCTGGGACATGTACCTAAAATTATGCCCAGCACACAGTAAATGCTTAATACAAGTTGGTGATGAAAGAATAAATGAATAAACTTTCACAATAACCCTGAGGTAGGTACTATTCATTGTTTTTCACGGTGACAGAGCTAATAGTGGTAAAGTCAAAACTCACATGCAGGATTCAAGCTCTTGTTCAAACTGTAGTCTCTAGCTACACGCAGCAATGAAGTCACATCAGTTTATCTCAGCCTAGTTTACTAAACACTCAAATCATGCAACCAACTAACTCCCTTTGCTCCCAAACCTCTGCTCATGAAGCAACCTTCTGATTATAATCTGGCTTCTCAGGAAAACAATACACTGACTGGCCATTACATATGTCTGTTCTGCTTGGAAATAATAATCAACACATAGGCATTCTGCATTCTGATTCATCCACATCTCAGTCCTTTAACACTGGGTAGTGTGTTTCTATCCCCATTTCATTGGTGTACTTTGACGGCATCTAGGATCTCAGACTGCAAAGGTCAGTCCTGGGCCTGGACCTTGTCCCCCAAGAGAGGCCTGGTGT
The DNA here is from genome assembly GCA_027257055.1 of Cephalopachus bancanus. Classification (NCBI taxonomy): domain Eukaryota; kingdom Metazoa; phylum Chordata; class Mammalia; order Primates; family Tarsiidae; genus Cephalopachus; species Cephalopachus bancanus. The sequence goes on along the minus strand of JAPVLO010000009.1, from coordinate 4,645,621 downwards.
AGGGCACTGTCCTGAGAGACATGGTGATGATCTGTATGTTGGCCTCCCCATCTGGTAACCTGATATCACTGCATTCTATTTTTAGCAAAGCTGTATTCTGACGACAGTTAGCTGGTATAACTTGGGAATGACAGCAATGAACATGAATTGGTATCACATTGGCTCAGCTAAGGCACAACAGCAAGCCACAGTTTTATTTCAGGGTTTACTAGCAAGGTTAAACTGGAAACTCTAAGCAAGACAGACAACTTTCATGCCTGGACACAGAGGACTTGAGGAAAGGAAAATGAACAATGTCACTAACAATATTTTTAATATGATATAAGAATAGGACAGTGTACTTTTCCCAAACATGCCGGGATTCAAGAAATGGCTTCCTGCAATTTTAATTACATGAATTTTTTTGTTTTTCCTGAAACTGTAATTTTTTTCTTTGACATCCTGTATCCTCAGACTCATGACATAGGAGTTTAGAAGTAATATATCAGAATTTTCATTAAGCACACGTGACATCCTAGGAATGTTCAATTGTTCGTGCTTGCTTATTATTATATATGTGAGTTTACAGTTTTAAATCCTAAAATAAATGTGCTCATCTGTGCATTTACCCTAGAAGTTATGAAGTAGAAATGAAGATGTTTTCTATGGAAAAGAAACAATGGATAATATATAAATACTAGTTAAAGAAATAAAATGTTTGAATTAAAAGAATAATCTATCATTTAAAGGGTTTAAATAGAATGCTCGCTAAAAATAATTCCAATGAAGATAAAGTCAATGTTGAGGGCCGCTAAGGTGTTTAGACACAAAAACCAATGAGTGTGCAAAGGAAATTTTTACATAGACACTAGATCCCACAGCTGGGTCCACCTTAAAGACCATTTCTGATTTGAATTTTATTAAGCATTATAGCATTATTCTTGCACATTGTCAAATTTACAATGAAAACTATAAATTATTTTAAGTTAGAAAATAAAAATAATACATAGAATTTCTTTAAAAACACACCAGAAAAGAAATGTATTTTAAAGTAATTAATGTATTTTAAAGAAATGTATTTTAAAGTTCAACATCCTCTTCTGCTTGTTGACAGCTTTTCAGTGATTTTGCAACAAATGTTCTTAGTTTTCTACATTGGTTGGTCTCTTCATGAAACAGCATAGCCTGCTTTCCTTGTTCCCATTGCAAACTTTAAAGACATTGCCCGTGTGATGTGAAAAATGTAGTTTTTGCTAGCTTAATGGCTAATTACAGCAACAGGAGGAACAAATAAGAAAATCCAACTAAATGGCAAATAAGTGAATTTTAACTACAATTTTACAACCTGGGCAACTGTTCTTTAACAAAGTCTTTCTCAACAATTCTTTTAGCTAATTTTAGTTTGATATTTTGATGGTTATAGTTATCTATTTTCCAGTAAGTAGCTTCAGAATATGTTTATATTTTTTCAGGGATGTCTTTATCAGGAATAACCCAACTATAGTCTATCTCTGTTCTATCTTCAAAATAAAATACATTTTTTGTTGTTGTTGGAATAACTCAAATACAATCTACCATATTCTTCTCCACTGTTGTTTTGTGATTTCTTTCAGGATAGGAAGACTAAAGAGAATGCAAGTTTTTGAGAAAATACTCCTCTTCCTGTTGTAAACCTCTATTTATATCCATCATGGGACAGAAGCACCTACTTGGTCTGGGAGGGTGTACTTTACTTGAAGCTTCCCTTTTGAGAAACAAGAAAAGCAACATGTGGAGCTGTCTGTTCTAGAAAAGATGCCTACTTGGTAACTCCAAAATCATAAGGAAAGAAATGTCATTTTGCCCTTTCTGCTAATTTTAGAAGAATAAATTTTCTGGTACTGTAAAAACAGAATTACGACTTCTTTTCCATAGTGAACAGAGGAGATATCAAATGATAACTTGCTCCTACAGAAAAACACCCAGATGCCATTTGAACTGGGATTGATTAAAAACAATGACGGTTAACTGTGGGTCACAAACACTATTCAAAACCTCAACTTCTCCTAAATGCTCATGCTATAATATAAATCTTGACCTACTGGATTCTGCAGAGTGACTGTAGTGGCTTCTATTATATATAGATGCACCCAATTTACAACCTTAGGTATATACTTTTATCTCTGAAGGCCCTTTGAGAAAATTGTGTAAAATACTATATCCAAGATTGTTGTTGGAAATATTGAAAGATTTCATGATGTAAAAAATACATCAATGTCATTTAAATTGAACAAAATGGTTTCTTACTTTCCCATATACATTTTAACCAGCTTCTCTCAACAAAGTTGTTCAATAAATACTGCATGAAACAAGCATTTTGCACTTTGTCCCACAGATGCAATTTACCAATCTGATTGATTTCTTTCTCTACAGCTCACTTGCATTCCACATACTCTATATTTTTTCCTTTATTAAAGATGATATAATCTTAGCTTCTATCACATTCACATCCACTAAACTACTGAGGAAAAGAGAGAGATGCAAAGATGAAGATAGGAAAGGATAAGATTTCACAAAGCAGGCTTGCAACCAAATATAAAAATCTGTCAAAAACTCATAATTGCAGATAGGGAAAATAAATGGAACAATGAAGTTATATGAAAAGAAGAAAGCTAGCAATAGAGCCAAAGTAAGACACAAAATTGAAAAAAAAATTTAAAAATGAGCAGTAGAAACAAATTATTTATTCTGGAAAGACTTGTGTTACTATAGATTGAATAGATCCAATAGTTGGTATGTTGCCAGATAGAGAAACTGTATTCACGTGTTGGCCCATGTTTCTATCACTGTTTATTTCTGGTTCTCTGTAGATGGTGTCCTTTCACTAATAATATACATGGATTCCTATTCCTTTTTAGGCAGTACTCTACTGGAGAAATAATAAGAGAAAGATATATTAGACATGGGTTGTTGACCTAAATCCGACTCTAGCTTCAACCCCATTTTCAGAGCTGACACCTAATCACAACCATTGAGTCATGCTTTTTTAGGGATTTAACATGTCCTGCAGTGTAATTCAGTTGCCACTGAAGGTCTGTTTGGTGACTACTTGAAAGAGCAGAACCTTACAAAAAGGAAGAGAATCCACTGCTTTTCTTCAAGCCTGGCATATGATTCCCCTATCAATTTCCAGCTTCCAAGTCTGTCTAGATTTGTGGTTTGGATTATAAAACACAGATTATCAGAACTTGGAGGGTCTTTTGATAGATTTAATTCAACACCCTTGTTTTTCATTAAAGGAAGCAAAAGGAGGTTAAGTAATGTGGCCAATTCTTTTACAACTCTTAACTTCTAGTTTAGCCTTCTATATCTAAGAAGTCAGTCTTAGATCTGCTGTATCCTCTGATCAGAAGTTCCACTTGAATGTGTGTAGATTGAGGAATTACAGATATTGGGAGAAAGTAAGTTCTTTATTACAAAAGGTCTTTGAACACTATTTTAAATGTTAAGGTAGATAATATTACTGTATTTCATTTTTCTTTTCTAACAGACAAGGACAATGAGGCACAGAGAAGTTGAGCAAATTTCCCAAGGCCACATGACTAGGAAGTAGCCACACTAAGATGTGAGCTCAAGTAGTCTAATGCCTGTGTTTTTGACTACTGTATATTTTTGTTCTAGCTATCATTTGTATTATTAGGAAACCAAGCTAAGTCACTAAAGATATCATTACTTATTTCTTGTTCATTTATTCATTCAATCTTTCAGGAAATATATACTAAGTACCTACTATGTGCCAACCACTGTTCTAGCCCTGGCAATATAACAATGAACAAAACAAAGTTGTTGTCCTAATGCAAATTACATTCAAATGTGGTAGACACACAAAAAATATCAAATATACAATATAGTGTCCGTTAGTGATAAGTGTTTTGGGGAAATGAAAAAGCAGGGAAGAGGATAAGGAATGATACAGTGGAGAAAAGGGACCCTTTCTGGAAAGGTGTCTAGAGAAAGCCTCTCTGAGTTGCTGACATTTAAGCAGAGATATGCAGGATGTGAAAGAACACATAAAATGTTGCTGGCTGAGAGAAGAACACCTGCAAAGACCCTCGGGCGGAAAACAACTTGATGTATTATGGGAACAGCAAGGACAGTGTACAGGTTGGTGTCAGACTAGCATCTCAGGTCACTGTTCCTGCACAAGACAGAATAAACCTGGGGAAAAATCTTTATCCTCAGTCAGGTCTTATGGGAAGGGAGGGTTTTAGTCCCCCTGTCACTCTGCCCTAAGCAGTGAGCAAACCCATGTACATATTGCATGATAAATTGATTTATCATGCTAGAATCTCTTAACATTTTCTTTTGGGTTATTTTCCCCCACGTGAAATTTTCATTCAAATATAAATAGCTCTACTAACAGTTTCAAATAAATTGATGTTTGTTATTAACAACTAGCAAACATGAGTCTTATGTATGATTTCCAAAACTACCATTTTCACTTTTGTGTGGTTTTCTCTTCTGATCCCAGTTTTGTTATCTCCAGGGACCAGGGAATTGCTGTCCCTGAATTTCCCAGTGTCATCAAACATGGAATGACCTGGCAACCAAAATCACTGTTTTCCAGAATGTGTGAGGAACGGGGATAACTATTGATATTTCAGTCAGGAAGAGTGTTCTTCAAGACACCCAATTTAAAACCTTACTCCGTCTTCTTTTTCTTTCTTTTAAACACATTGTCAGCAAACAGTTTTAATTTATCTTTTACTTGCTTTCAGGGAGTCAGAAAACTGGTGCTAGAAGGACCCTAGAGATCAATTATTTCATTCATGTATTCAATAAATATTTGTTGAGACCCTTTTTGTTCCAGAAATAGTTTTAGGTACTTAGGGAAAGCGTGTCCAAGACAGGCAAGGATACAGTTCCCAGAGAAACAAAGACAGTAACAAATAACTACCAAATTTCCAGGCAAATAATTTCAGATAGTGAGTAAGATATGACAAAGTGCTATTATAGAGGGTCTGGAGTCTTTAGATGGGTTGGCCACAAAAGGAGAATTTTAACTTCTAAAGATCAGCATTCCAGGTGAAGGGAACAGCAGGAGCTAAGGTTGGCAGAATTGTAAACCTTATAAAGAAGACAGGGAGGTTGGGCCTAGTGAGAGACACAGGTACAAGGGGTGGGTGTGCAGGAATCAAGTCCTCCTGGTTTGTGGGTGGTGAAAGCAGATGACAATCCATCATTGCTCTTGATCAAATCTTGTTTTCGCCATATCCATCCCTTTCTTTCTATTCCTGGATCTTTCCACTTTTTTTTTCATCAGTGTGATGGTTGTTGGTGTTCCTTTCTCCAGACTCTTGCCCCTTCACTAAATCCTACTATGGATTATATGATACTTCCTAAAAATTCCATTTCAAAAAAATCATATAATTCCTTTACTTAAAAATCATCAGTCTCTCCTTTATTGGCAGGATCAGATAGAAACTCCTTACCCTAATTAATTCCTGTTACCATTTTGCCCCAACCTAATCCAAGTGAGTGGATCCACCTCTGATTAATAGCGACTCAGATCTGCTTATATCCTTTACACACAAGGTCCTCCCTCCAAGCTAGAGGATAGCTCCTCATCTGTAGCTCATCAAATATTGCTGCCTGGTGTTATTACCTAATCTTCATGACCACACATGATTCTTTTCCATTAGTCCCAAGATTCCTGAAGGCAGGGAATTTATTCATGTTTCATTTTTGCTCCCCTGCAGTATCTAATCCCTTGCTATAGACATGGTAAGCACTAAGTCAAAGTTGTTGAATAAATGATAATTTTTTGAGCCCTGACGTGCTATTCTGACTTCCAAATATTCATATGCATTTTAAGATTTAATGTAACATTTTTTACGTTCCAGATAATGCAAAACATTAACTTGTTTAACCCTTATAAAACCCTAAGGTAGAGATGTTTACCCATTTTACAGATGAAGGAATTGAAACAAAGGGCAGTTAAATAGCCTGCTGAAAGCCTCCAATGTCTCCCAGTCTGTGTCTAAACCCCTATACCACACTCTGTCTTTCCCTCTCATACACACAGGATCCCTTCCACTAACTCCCTTTCAATATATCAGACTCCTTTTTCATTCTTGGTTTTGAACACAAGTGAATTATATGTTAGAAAATACAGTGAGGCAGCCAGGCTCAGTGGCTCAGCACCTTTGGGAGGCTGAGGTGAGTGGATTGCCTGAGCCCGCGGGTTCGAGACCCGCCAGGGCAGCGAGACCTCATCTCTACAAAAAAAAAAAAAAAAAAAAAAAAAATCAGCTGGGCGTGGTAGCGCACGCCTGTAGTTCCGGCTACTTGGAAGGCTGAGGTGGAAGGATCATCGGAGCCCAGCAGGTCGAGGCTGCGGTGGCTGGGAGCGGCCACTGCACTCTAGTCTGGGTGACAGAGTGAGACTCCAACTCAAAAAAAAAAAGAAAAGAAAAGAAAAGAAAGTGAGGCAATCGTGATACTCTCAAGTAAGAATAAATTTTATCATCCCAATAAAATGAGTTATCTTATTATCTATCTGTTGGCACTATGTCTTGTCTTCTCAATTGACATTCTCAAACTAGATTTAGGGCTTTCAAATGAGACTAGGCCCTCAGCATGAGAAACAGAAATTCTCAAGGTTCTGAAGCACAGGTGTAGCCTGAGACAGTGGAAACTCCCCAGCCCCCTGCCACAATCACAGTTTAATTTTCTCTCAGAGAGTTTAGCTCTAGGTCTTAGAGGAAAATTCATTGTCTGTCCCTAATCAGTGTTGTCCCACTGAAGGAAAGGTGGAAGCACAAGAGATATAATCCTGTGGACTACAGACCTTTAGTATTTAACAGGCATATGCCCATGGGTGTGGAGGCGGAGGAAGCGGGGGAGGGAGGCAATGTCGATCCACACATGACCTCCCAGTGAATAAAATGGAAATAGTTCAATTTTGACCACTCCAAAACTCCTCCCACAATTGCTTCTGGTTTGTAAAATAAAATAAACAATTTGATGTAAAGACCATATTAAATATTAGAGCTGTCAGAATTTTAGAAATGGACTGAAGAGACTCTGGAATAGTCTGGATTCTCACTATGAATGAGGAATCCACATCCATGAAAGAGAAGTCTTTCTCAAGGTCACAGACCTACTTAGAGCAACAGGACCCAGGACCTTTAAAGTACAACCTGGTACCAAGACAGCCAAAGGAAAATCCTGATAGTTATCTCTTTGGAAAGTTACAGGTATCTCTGCAAATAAGCCTTATCTGAATTTGGCTAATTTTGAATTTCAGATTCTGGTGAGCTGGTGCTTTTTATGTCAGTTGTATTTGAAAATGCTCATCTAATAGCCTCACTGAATCACATAAACACTTTGAAACCTTCCTTCAGAGTTAATAACCATAGTAGAACATTAGGGCAGAAGGAAACTTAGAGAGCCAGAATATTTCTTCTAAAGCTAATATGTGTGCTTAATACTGGAACCTTTTCAAATGCTAGACACAACGAGAAAGGTGATTACATGACTAAAAAATGCTGCAAGTTCTTCACCTGAAGGAGCCTAAAAATGTATTATTTGGAAAACGAAATAAACATCCTATGTTGCTCCCATCACGTAGCCTAGAAAAAGGCAAAGCTTGCCCCCTATCCCACCTCCCAGGTGAAGATGTAAGTAAACTAGATAAGATTTGCTCTTACATAATTTGGGTTCTGACTCAAAATTGGCTCCTACCTCCCCCTTTCACAGCATCTCTGCCCCCACGTCCCCTCGGGGAGCACTCCAGATGGTATCACACTTCTTGTGGTAAGATCTGTCCTAAGATCACTTGTAAACCTCAAATGAATGAAATGATTTCAGCAACTCAGATATTCAAGTTAGCGCTCGACTTTTAGTTTAATAAAAGAACAAATGCCGAGTGGATTTGAGTTTGGGTCAGACAATAATATAGGAAGGCTCCTCTGTCTGATCTTTTCCTCAGTGGTGATATCTACTAACAGTACGAAAGCTGTGGTGACTTATTTACAGTCTACTTTCTGCACTATACTGAAAATTCTGTGGCAGCCTAGCACTGTTTTGATCTCCTCTGCCTCCCTTTCTGGGAACAAGCACAGTGTCTACGATATTGTGGGTAGTAAGTATTGAACAAATGAAAATTGACCATTGCAAAAAATGCTGTTTTAGGGATGTGGGGTACAATTCAGGGTTGGGTGTGCAAATGTTCATTATGCAGGTAATGATTTTAAACAAAGTGTATATACTTCAATGATAACTTCTTTCCCTATTAATATGTTAGAATACATGGTATAATTCTGCTTTCATCTTTGACAACTAGTATGTTTCTCAAATAATTGGTGAATGTTTTATTCTGTAGAAATTTTGTTGAGATTCCAGATGTACATCATCCTTAGATAACTAAACCTTGAGAAACTGTGTACCTAAGTGCTATTTAGAAGACAAAATGCATAATAAATATTCTTAATAATTTTAGAACGTAAAAAAAAAGAAAATTGACCATTGCCTAACTTGTAAAAGGAACCTATGCAAAATCAGTAAACTGTTTGAACATTAAATGGCTTAAGAATGCTTTGAATCTGCAAGTAGTATTTAAATTTAGCCATACTGTTTTAATTAGTCAAATACTTTAAGTAGATGTGGAATGATCAGACATTTGTTGAGCACTAACCATGAGCCAGTCATCACATTAGGTGCTAGGATATATGTGATTTTATTTACTCCATACACGAATCGTAGTAAAGAGGAGTATTATGTCCATTTACAGATGAGGAAACAGATTTGGAGAGGTGAGGTAACTTACCTCAGATGCTATCATTCCAAAACATCTTGATCTCTAAATTCCATCAAAGTAGTAGACTTCACTAACATGATATTAAATAACTAATCTCTGAAATCCAAGAGCTGAATCACTTTTGTAAAATTCAGCAATTATTTCTCAGGAATTCCCTTTGATAAAATTGGTCCACAATCCTGTGGACATTCGGTTGCCTGATAACCTTATCTAACACATGAGTAGTATTTCAGCTTAACTGCTATCTTGACTAATTGCTCATAATATGGTATGGACTATGCTAGCCTATTAAAAAACATTAGACAGAAGTTGTGTGGCTTTACGGTATATAGTTTTCATTCCCACAACTTACATTTCGATGGCATCTGTTACTCTCTGGAAAAAAGCCAGCATTTCTGAGTAAAATGTATCCGTCCTAACAATGTGGACATTATTATTCCAGAAAGCCAACTGAGAATTGAACAAGATCTTACGGTAATGACTAGAACTGGGAAACAAGAATTTTCTTCGGCACAGCAGGAAGAAATCTTTTTATTAAGGTTATGAGAATCAGAGATGTGAACACCCCTTTATAAGTTTAAAATAAATGATTTAGGATGGGTCACCATTTCAAAAAGGCTTCTATATGCTGAACACATCCAAGTCATTTTGCTCTAAACATTTGGGTTTGCAGTATAATTCTGTACTAAAACTTAGTCAATGTTGGGTCACTAGATATCCACAAACTGACCAAAGCACTTCTAGGTTCACTAGCTAATGAAAAGTTAAAATCTTCTTTCATAACCCTCCTATGAGAATTGTTTTTCTCTTTTCTGGTTCTACTTTTTTGATCAGTGAAATCTGGATGGTAAACTCTTAACATTGTTATTGTCATCATTATTATTAAATAACAGTTACAGTTCTTGTGCCCTTCTAAAGGTGCAAGTCTAAAGGCATGCTTTTTCTGAATGACTCAGTCCAGACAGATTCCCTTGTAAAGCCTTATCCAAATCTGTGATTTCAACTATAAAGCAAACTCCAGTGACTTATAAATCTTTGTAATCATTTAATAAATCTATATCTACCATATACCGGGCACTGATTTATGCCTCTGAAATATCCTAATGCATAAAGGACTAAAATCTTATCCTGATGGTAGTTAATCTTTTCGAGTAGATTGTCCATTTTTGATTTCTCATCTGAATTCCAGACCCGTGTATTCAGTTTCTTATTGGACGTACGCACTTGAGCCCTATATGCCAAATAGAGATGATCACATCTCCTTAGCTTATTCCTATGAAAACCTTATCCCTCCCTGCTTCTCAGCACCTTTCCCCACACCCAGCCACCCCACCACTATCTAAGGCCAGGGACCTAAACCACCGGCCCCTTACCTACATTCAAGCCTCCACCTTAATTTTTTCATATCCATCATTTCTTTTCAATTGCCAGTAGCACTTCCTTAATATCAGCTCTCATTATTGTTGCTGGGTAATGAAATCTCTGTTTGTTTTTTCCCTCCAGGATGGCCCCCTTGAATCCATTCCTTACTGAGCCATAAAACATGCTTTCTAAAATGCAAATCTGCCCCAGTCTCTGACTTAATATCTCTGCAGGACTTCCCTTAGCTATTAGAATAAAGCAAAACTTTCCAAGCCCACGATTTCCCTTTGTGATCTGACTCCTGGCTATCACTTTATCCTCCTGCTCTCCTGAATACCCTTGCTCTTTCTCTAGACACACCTATCTGCTCCTCTAACTGTTCTGTCCTCATTTACCTGAGTCCCCTCAAGCATCCAGTCACAACCACCAGGAGGCCTCCCTTTCCAGGTCCTTGGCTCCCCAACAGGCTCCACGACTGCATTGTACTATCGGAATTCCTTTATTTTATCTATTTCCTTTATTTCTTCAATTTCACCAAAGCTTCCCAAGAGAAGTTAGAGAACCTGCCTGAATCCCTAGGCCTAGCCCAGTGGTTCAGCACAGTAGCCCTCAACCAATGTTTGTTGAATGAATATATCTTTAAAAATGAAAAATAATGTATTGTTCTGAATTTTCAAGGCATTGTAGATCATACCTCCACTACTGTAGCTTAGAGACTAAACATTCTAATTCCTAAAAATATTGGAGAAGCAGAAAGACCTTTCTTTCTTTCAAAGGAAGTCATTTGGTTTTTGGTTCAGAGGCTTTTTTCTACCTTTTTTCCAATACTTGATTTACACATATTTAACCTTAGTCAAGTTTTATCTGATTCCTCTCACTAGGAGAAGGCAGAGCTAAAGGTAAAATCATGGACACTGGCCCCAGAAAAATCTGTGTTTGGACCCTGGTTCAAATACTTACGAGGGGGAACCAAAATATCCTGGAATTTATTTATACAAAAATTGTGCATTTATTTCTACATGTTTAAACTTCAGTCACCTTCAAAGCACTGTCTATTTGATGCAGTATACCTATAGAGGTGCTTTCACTGCTCTAAACGGTTTTTAAACTCATCAATTTTAATGTCTTTTAGTGCTTCTGCTGTTTTTGGTTTCATCTCTTCCACACTGTCAAAACGTTTCCCTTTGAGGACTTTTTTCATTCGGGGGTGGGGGGAAACAGTCACTTGGGGTTAGACTGGGTGAATAGGGACAGTGGGGCATGGGAGTCGTGCCATTTGGGGTCGAAAACTGCTGAACACTCAGCACGGTGTGGGCAGGTGCATTCATAAATCATCCATCATCAAATGAGCAAATGTTGAAAGAATCTAAAAAAAGGAAAAAAATTCACGGAAGTCAAACACAGCCTCTCTCCCATAACAATGCTAGCTGGTACCCTGATGCCCATGGGCTCCTAGAACACTTACCTAGCAGAAGAATCCTATACTACAAGGGGCTCCCTCTACAAAAAATAAAAAGATAATTCCAGTTTTTTTTTTGGGGGGGTCCCCACTCACATAGGGTCAGACTAATGTAAATGCTAAAGGAAACAAAGGGAGTAGGCTAGGAAGTAACTGGAATGGAGCTGTCAGAGAAGGCGCAGGCAATGCTAAGAGCCAGGGATCACTAGAGCAAAAGGCACACATGTGCAGAGGCTCTGACCATGGAAAAGGGGCCACATTTTTAAGTAAAAGAAAAGGGCTGATGTGGGATAAAATAAAGCTGGCAAAGCAGGTTGGGGCCAGACTATATAAGGGGTCCATGAAAGAGTCTGGATTTTAATCCCAGTGCCAGGGGAGGATTTTAAGTAGGGGTACAATGGGGTGTGATTTGTTTTAAGATTTCTCTGGCTGCTAAGTGTTTATACATCTGTTCTACTTTTCGTCAGAGTTTTGATCATCTCTGATGACTGTATCTGTCCTTCCCGTTAGATTGTGGTTCGGTGAGGGCAGCGATGTTTTATTCTTATTCTTATCAGTGCCTTGTGCACAGTTCTCCCCAGTAAATACTCTTCAAATTAAATGGAAACATCCTGCAGCCTCTTTCTCTCTCGCCTGCAATTGTCATACTTGTAATTGTAATACTTCTAATCTTTGTAGGAAGCATGCAGTTGCCAACCAGCTCTGAACAAGTTCTTTTTTTCCGATTTGAATTCCTCTCAGGCCTTCCTGCCATTGTAGGGTTGTCATCTGACTTCCTGTCTCCTAGCCAGGTCTACTCCCTGCCCTGTGGACTGCATTTTTATAGTCCCTCTTCTGTGAAACACCACGTGTGTTGCTGAGACAGCTGGGTTCAGCTGGCCTTGTCTGTTCTCAAAGGAACTATGACTTCTAGGTTTATATGTTGTACAGGATCGAGTACTAATAGACATTTCTTGACCATGTGCATGTGCAGGCGACATCATGGATGCAACATCCCTTTGTGCAAGCTGTGCCACTTTGGACAAGCTATTGATCCTCTTTGAGCCTTGGTTTACTCATGTGGTTCTGTGAATGAATGAATGGAGACAATAATAACGGGATCTCCCTCCTAGGGTTGTCATGAGGCTCCGGAAGAGATCACACATACAAAGCTACTTAACAGAGCACTGGCACATTGTCAGCACTTACTTAATGTCAGTTACATAAGTAGTAGAGTTGTTAGTGTGTGTGCTTTTATTGAATCCTCACAGCAACTCTGCTAGGAAAGTGTTGGTAAATCCAGGACCCATACTTAGCTGGTATGCAAACATATGGTTGTACTAATAAGATACTGCAATATCTCCTGGTTGTCAAATTACCCACTCTCCCAAGCACTCCAAACACTCACTCCCACCATTCTCCTCAGTCTTATCTGCCTTGGTCTGCCCTTGGGATCCCTACCACATCCTCTTGCCCCATGATCCAGCAGTGGAAGGGCTAATGCCTGGGACTGCAAGAGGTCTCCAGTAGCTAACTTCTATTCTGAGTTCTAACTGGCCCATTATACATATTTTATCAATGGGTAAATTGAAGTGCAGAGGGAATAAAATCACTTTTGTAAATGGAAATCCTAAGGAATCAGACTTCAAATTCGAATGTCCAGCTTTACTCCTTTACACTGAACTTCTCCTTAAACATTCATTAGAAATAACTGACAAAAACCACTTGTGTCCTCCTGAATCTTGTGGTAGATCATCTGGGCACCTGCAGATCCACAGTTCCTGATCACTTCAGGAAGTAATCTAGGACGTCCCTCTTCTTCATTCTCCACCTTACTGTCATCCATGAAAACCATTTAAATACTATTTGGCCCAAACCCTTTTACCCTCAACTCCAATACCAAGGTTTAACAGTCTGAGCATTGGAATTGTCTTTAAGATAAAGAAGATTGCAGACAGCCACACTGTTAAGTATTTACCACTCTGTTCTACAAACTAAAAAGAGGAATAGAAAGATGTCAATGTGTGCAAAAATGAGGTAACTTATGGATCTTACATATAAATACTAAATAGAAAATGAGAATAATGTAGAGGATAGACCCACACTGATGATTACATCCAGAGATGGGGATTTAAAAAGATCCCTCTTAAATTAAAGACACATGTCTGGACTTAAAATGTGGGATGTTGAGGCGATGTCTCCTCGAATGCTTAAATTTACGTCTTAATTGTACATTCTGAACTGCAAAGACCCCCTTGGTTTGCCTTGAAATGTAAACATTTAAGATTGAGTTCTGAAATCCTTAAAATAGGGTTAGTAAAAATTAAGCAGCTACATAATTGTCTTAATTAGAGCCAATTACACAATTAGTGTAAATTAGAAATAATAGAACAGAACATGTAATTGCATAATTATGACACATAGCAATAATGCAGAAATTAAGTTGGCAAATGGTGCTAAAGCAGGAAGGGTACATGGAAATCCTAGAAGCCTGGATATTCCCATGAGCCCAAACACCTCCCCACCAACAGCTCCTACTCAAAAGAAGGTTGAACTAAACAAGATTGATTTTGATATCCAGACTCAGAAGACAGCATCTGCAAAACTGTTAATATTTTCCCCTCCTTGCATGGCTGAAGTAATGGATGACTAGATGGCTAGTTGTCTTTTTTATCTCATTAAAAGGATGATCCCTTCCTCTCCCTTTCTCCCTCCCTCCCTTCTCCCTCCCTTCCTTGCTTCCTTCCACAGGGTCTCCGATGTTGCCCAGGCATGATCATAGCTCACTGTAATCTCGAACTCCTGGGCTCAAGCCATTTTCCTACCTCAGCCTCCAGAGTAGCTGAGACTGCAGGTGTGTGCCACCATGCCAGACTGATCTCCCTCTTTCTAAAGTCTTAGCTTATAATTGCAAGGAAGAATTCACTTTTAAGAGTGAGTTATGTTGAAAAACCTGCCAATCCACATCCTTGCCCCTCTGTTAAGAGAGCAGCAGAAGGCCTACTCCTGAGGGTTTGTGTGTGGGAGAGTGAGGCCAGCTGGAGAGATACTGTGAGACAGACCACAGAAGGATTGAAGTGCCTCGTCTTTCAAATCAGCCACCAGATTTGGTTTAGGGGACATAACCTTTCCTGCTGCATCTTTTTATTCCAATTTTAAAAGAGGGGAAAGATAGCATTTGACGAATGAGAAATTTGTGTTCCGATCTTTTGCATCTATTCTAGTATATTTTTCTGTAAATCAGTTACAAATGCCAGAGGGTTAGAAGAAACCATTTATTTATTAATCCAACCAATATTTTATTTATTCATTCAACAAACATTTGAGTTTCCTGTGATGATTTCCTATTTATCCTTATACATCAAATCTTTAGCATAGTTGCTAGCATACAGGAGACATGCAATGTTTATTACATTGCATTTAATACATATTACAGATATTACCTGCTTTAGTAGTGCACAGAACAAAGAGCTATTCCATATCTGGTTATGACTTTCAAGGAACTTACAATTATTTTTTAGTCAAGACAGACAATTATATGTTAATAAAAATGTCAGTTGTGTTAGTTGACACTACCGCTAAGTCAGGAAGCAGTTGTTAGTCAAGAGACTATTAAATAGAAGAGCTTAAAAGCGTGATGCAGTAAAAGAAGAAAATGATTCACCAAAGTCCATGGTCACAGGAGGGGGAGGTGGCCAACCAAGTGTCAGTAGCAACCCAGGGCTGTCAGAAACTGAGGAGGTGGCAGTTCTCTGAACCCGCATGGTGCCTGCTTTTATATGCACCTCTGGTTTGGGTTCTGTTGTTTATCAAATTAAGTAATAAATATCTCCCAACATATCTCAGAAAATGAACATTGGAAAGCTGAAAATGTCCCCAAAATATTAGAAAAAAGCTTGGGCGTTTTTTCTAGGGATCTCTACTTTGTTTGTTTCTCCCGAGTCATCATCCTTTGGGTAATGGGAGAAGCAAAGGGGCTTAGTGATGCTAAAATACCATTACCACAATGGGATGAGGATTTATCCTTTCATACTCTTTCCTCTAGCCTACTGAATTCTCTTTTGATGTTTTTGCTTTACTGCACGGTCCCTCCTCTTACCTTTTCATTTTCTGTTCCTAATAAATACAAGCTCAAAATATCAATTCTCTTATCAAAACTAAGGGTTTGCTTGACAAGAAAATACAGTCCCCAAATTGCTTGATCTGTTCACATCTCTCCTAACGATATCCCAGAAGATGTTTTGTGTTAATTCAAATAATCAGACAGTGGCTATTTCAACAGCTTGGTTTGGACTTGAAGGCAGAGGCAAAAAAGCTTTAAGTTCTGACTAATATTTCAGACCTGATTCTGTCATCGGATGGATACAGAGGTACAAATAAGTTTCCCAAGATTCTAACTCTCAGAAGCAATATATCACTTTATTTACAATGCATGCTTCATGTAGTTTGGATGTTTGTCTTCTCCAAATCTCATGTTAAAATGTGATCCCAGCCGGGCTCAGTGGCTCAGCCTGTAATCCCGCGCCTTTGGGAGGCTGAGGCGAGTGGATTGCCTGAGCCCGTGGGTTCGAGACCCGCCTGGGCAACGAGACCTCATCTCTACAATAAATAAAAAAAATCAGCCGGGCGTGGTAGCGCGCGCCCGTAATTCCGGCTACGTGGAAGGCTGAGGCGGAAGGATTGCCGGAGCCCAGTGGGTCGAGGCTGCGGTGGCCGGGAGCGGCCACTGCACTCCAGTCTGGGCGACGGAGTGAGACTCCAACTCAAAAAAAAAAAAAAATGTGATCCCAAATATTAGAGGTGGGGTCTAGTTTGGGTCACGGGGGTGGATCCCTCATGAATGGCTTGGTACTCCCCATCAATTCACTGGAGATCTGGTTGTTAAAAGAGTCTGGAGCCTCCCTCCTCTCTCTCATTTGTCCCCCTCTCTACATGTGACACTCCCATTTCCTCTTCATCTTCTGCCATGAGTAAAAGCTTCCTGAGGCCCTCACCAGAAGCTGAACAGATGCTGGTGCCATGCATCTTGTACAGCCTACAGAACCATGAGCCAGATAAGCCTCTTTTCTTCATAAATTATCCAGCCTCAGGCGTTCCTTTATGGCAATGCAGGACAAACTAATACAGAGTTTTAATGGATATTTGTATACATAATCCTTACTGACACATTAATACAGTTGAAGCACTGGAGGTGAAAAAAACACACAGAGGAAGAAACCTCCCCCAAGCTTGTTCTATTCTTGTTTTTTCCCTTTTTACCAAAATGTAGGAGGCATTTCTATGGGTCTTAAGGTACTGATCAGATTTATGTAAACAGAGCAGCAGGATCCAGATCAGTTGTTCTGTGAATAAATGTAAGGGAGGACCTTCCTCATTTTCTTCTGGAGAAACCCTTGAGCATAAAAAGCCACATCATTTATGAAGAGTTTTCAATTTCTTCCAAAGTCATGTTGATAAGCAAGCAACTACATCAACTTGGTTAATGAAACTACTTTTAAGTAATAAAAATATGAGTGGAAGGAAAATGTCTGGAAGTTTTGCTACCAAACTACTAAGAGTAGTTACCTTGGAATGGAGAAAGAAAAAACAAACAAGCAAACAAACAAACTCACAGTCTTTGAATGGAGCTTAAGTTTTGTATGTGCTTTAAAATCTCTTCTCCTTTTAAGAGAATTACGATCACAAGGCCATCATCTCTACAGAGCTTAGAGTAATAGATTTGCAGAGTCTCCAAAAAGGCTATTTCCATAAATAAACAATCTTCCATGCCAACAACTTTTTGTTTCCATCATACCTAAGCTAATATCACTCTTCCTTCTCCTGACTATTAACATTTAGAAACAGGGCCTGTTCTGTTGGATGTGCACTTCTTGGATGAGAATGAGACGATTTATGTTGGAATAGACTTGTGAGCTCTTATCCCTCCTGCCATGGTTCTGGAGAGAGCTCTGACAGAAGAGGCTGGGCAGAAACATGGATAAGTACTTGGATACTTAAAGATTCAAGTACGAGTGTCTGGTAAATGCTGCTTTTGATGTTAAGGCTAAAGAGGGGTCAACATTTTCACAGCAGTCTTCTCTTCTGATAAGAAGTCACCTGGTGATTTTTGTATTATGAAATTCAAAGCCTGTGACCTGCCTCTTCTTTCTGGCCTCTTTGCAGCAATTGATGTTGTTGAACTCTGACACTGAAATCCTCACCTCCTGGCTTCTGACACACTCCACTTCCTGGTTCTCCTGCCTTGTTTATTGCCTTCTTTTCTATTTATTTTTCTTCTTTTTCCTAAGTGGGGTATACCCCGGGTTCTGTCTCAGGCTTTCTCTTCTCTCTTTACACACTCTCTCTTCTCTCATCGTTCTCTAATCTGTTGGCTTCTGTGGCCATTCTACGTGCATGGTAGCAGTGAAAACTGTCATTTGCTAAGTCTCTACACTTTATGAAGCATGTTCTACATGCCATCTCACTGAGCTCACAACACTTCTGTGGGTGATGCAGCTGTTTCTCCATTTTAGATGAGGGGGCAGAAGCTCAGATAGGTTCCAAGACTCACCCATGATATCCTGGACCACCTAGCAAATAAGTGATAGAGCCAAGGTTTGATGCTTCTGGTTCCAAGGCTCATGCTGTTGTCCTCCAACTGTTCCGCCTAATCTATGGCTTTTACCTCCAGTCTTACGTCTATATCAGTAAGTCTTCTTCCTGACCAGTTTCTTTTCCTAACAAAGACACTTCCTGAAACTGACCCACCACCTTTCTCCCAACGACCAACTCAAAATTCAGCGTCTCTGGCTCTTCTTGCTCTCTTCCACCTCTCCTGCTCCTTCCATGTCCCCACCCCTAATCTCATCCATAGTCAAATACCCTCTCTGACTTCCTCTTTGCCCTCTCCAACCAGCCTGTACATCGCTATTGTCCTTGGCCACATTACTCCTCTAGCCATAACCTTCAGAGGCTTCCCATTGCTATGAAATAACAACCAAATGCCTAACTTCACTACTCAAAAGTTTAGTTTATATTTCCTGTTATACTTTTCAAAGAGCTTCCTTAAAAGTGAACATGTGCCTGGGAAACTGGACAACTAATGATCTCCCGAGTGTCTGATGTCCCACTTTTACGCCTTTGTTCAGGCTGCACCCTCTTAGGACCCCACACTCCCTATCTGTACAAATCGTACTCTGTCTTGTGCATTGCCACCCTATCCACCCCTACATCGATTCCCCTCCGCCTTCTCCCAGTTGGATGTCACTCTGCATCTTTAAGCCGTCACAGATTTTCATTTGTACTCCTCTTGGAAAACTTAGCATACTCTGCTATGGGTTTGTTATTCCACCCTCCCTCCCACTAAGCTCTAAGATCCTTGGCAGAGGAGGGACATGTCAGACTCTTCAGTGTATTCCCAGGCATCTTTAAGTCTAAGGGATATGATAGGAGCCCAATAAATATATATTAATTAAACTCACTCAAACTTTGATAAAATATGGCAATGTGGTCTCATTTTAAATATAATACTGTACATGATTTTTCCTCCCAGCAAGCAGAAGCAAAATGTTTTTCACAAATGAGATCATCAAAAATTAGTAAATAATGACTATGGAGGCATATTGTTAAAATGATTACCTTTCCCTCCTGTTTTAGAAGGGGAAGAAGGAAGAAAGGCTAAAGTAGATAAATAGAAATAACATTAGGTTCTATCCACTGTAAAATGAAGAATGCAGAGAAAACAACTTGTAGTCAGACGCAAGTCATTAATAACAAAACATGAAAATGTTGAACTAAAAAATGCAATGTATATGTAGCTCTCTTGTGACATGTAAATATTGACAGGAAGGTAAACTATTACTGCATTAACCAGGTAATGTTCTTTGGTTGCTTCCTGTATTATAGTTTGTTTTCTCAAGTAGATGATAAGCTCACAGAGGGAAGGATATAGAGACACTGTTGCCTAGCTCTCTTGATACTTCATTGGTGCCTACTAAACACTATTCTTAGAACCAAACAGCAAGGAGGCTCATGACTCCTTTAAGGTCTCTTTCTCAAATAATTTTGAGAAACACAATTTTTTTGGACAGTTTTTGAGACAAAATATCCAGTATATAGTATGTTTATTTATAATAGCTATGTTTATTATAAGAATGCAAACATATATATCAGATGCAATGATAGTCACTCAATATATATCTGAATACACTAAAATTATAACTTTGACTTCTCTTTATGTTAGTTTTAATTTTCTGTGAAACAGAAGAATCTTCTAATGATAGACAATCAGACCCTCTGTGCTGCTCTTACTGAGAAGTTATAAGCAGTAAGTTATAAGTATGTAGCAGGATCAATGGAAATCCATCAACAACACTGGTAAATCAATCCAAATCAGTGCTCTCCCATTGGGACTGAATATCATATTCTTCCCAAACACAATTTACTTTCTTAATCTCTTGATTTATGAATATCAAGGAATTTCTTAAAGTAGGAATTTTCTGCAAAGGAAAATTCCAACTTCAGGAAGTAGGACATCTCAATGACAGAAGGCCTGCAGTCAGAAGGTGACAGACATCACTGAGATGATGCTATTCACTATACAGAGAATCCTTCAGTAGATATCATCTTTGCACTTAACGCTTAGATTTGGTTTGAATAACCTAGAAGTCTATTAGGAACCAGTCGACAATTTAGCCAGTGTAAAGGTTCTTCAGTGATTGGCCGGCCTACTTAGAAGTTAACAGAAAAAGATCGCTGGAATCTTTAGATTTTGGAAGAAGGCTAGGAAAGAAAAGGTGAAAGCATACACAATGTAATATAGTCAGATGAAAACGCTCTGGTCACTTACCACGATCATTTGAGCCACATAACTTTCAGGTCCAGTGTATTCTGTTGGGTCTTTAACTTTCACCAGGACTATAAAGTACAAATAATGCCACATATTGTGTTCTGACTTAATGTGCTCCTCAAATGAAACAGTTTTATTATCAAACTTGTCCCTCTCAAGTCCTGCAAAAGATAGGAAACACAATATATGTAATCTGTCATTTAACCAGTGCTTATTTCTTTGCATGAAAGCAAAACATAATAATTATTGTGAAAATATGCTTTCTGTAAGAGTGTGCCAATTAAAATATCATGATTAAAAACAACATAGTACATAAGACCTCCAGAAAAGAGCCATAGTTTATAGATTTCTTCCCAACTGACATTTATTTTTTCCCTCCATGGACCCTGGAAATGCACAATCTTATTATAGATGTAAAATTTGCAGATAATTGTAAATACAGCCATATCAAAATTGTCAAATTAAACTGGGCCACAAACCTAAGAAAAAAAGGTAAAAATGATTATGTAAGAAAAGGAATGCTTGCTAATCAAGAAAGAAAAAAATGTCATTACTATATAAACTTGGGTTAAAAGAGAGAAGACAACTGAGTGTCATCCCTTCAAAACCACTTGTAACCAGCAAAGGGTACACAAATCTAGACAGCCACCCACACTCTGAGGACAGCAAGGACTTTCACACCCAGCCCTCCAGAGTATTGTGTTTCAGGAATTTGGGGGAGGGGGTGGTTTGTTCAGTTTCCAGGGCACATTTTCAGTCTCTGGAAGGACATTGAAGAAGTAAAGGACCTGGATAGTAAGATTTTTTTTCTCTCAAAGTTGAAGAATAGATGAAAGGAAATGAATGGAGATGAAGAAAAACATTTATGGAAAAATGAATTTGAATGCCAAGGAGGGTAGGAAGTTGGGATTCAGTTTGGTTTTGTGGTTCAGATATTGAAGAAGAAACCAGGAAATTGAATTCCAATCCTGGGTACTCTTCCCTAAGAATTTCTTTTCTTAAAGATCATTGAGACATGAGGAAGAACCTTTAAATAATAAGATATAAAGCACAATAAGTTAAGAAATCTGTTCCCAATGAAGGAGTGACTTCCTAACTTACAGTATTGGCTATGTTTATGGAAAATCCCATAAAATTTGACTGGCTGATGGTTATGCTTCATCTTCTTTGATCTATCATCAGCTCAGCATGTCCCAAATAAACTCCAGTTCTCTTCCCCAAACGTGTTCCATCCACAGTTCTCTTCTTTTTATTCAAAGGCTGCTCCATTCTCCCAGTTGTTCAAGCCAAAAGTCTAGGAGTCATGCTTAAATCCTCTCTGCCTCCCATATACCATGTCGGATTCATATTATAATGCTTTGGGCCCTATCTTCAAAATATATCCAGAATTTGACCACTTCTCACCACCTTCACTGTCACACACTGATCTGAACCATTGTCGCCTCTTATCTGTAATAGCCTCCCAGGCCTCCTGTTTCACTTTTATGCTCCATGGCCCACGCTCAGCATAGCAACCCAAGAATTGTTTAAAAACGTAACTGAAATGATTCCTTTGCTCTGTTGCTAACCCTGCAGTGGCTCCTCCTCTCCTCAGAATAAAGGTCTGAGTCCGTACAAGGGTCTATAAGCAGGATTGCTAGATAAAATATAGAGTTCCCAATTATGTCTGAATTTCAGATACACAGTAAATAATGTGTAGTATAAGCGTGTCCCTTACAAAATTTATTTGCAAAATCCTATGTAACTTGGTCTCTTGGCCACACTGACCTCACCTCCTACTCTTCTTTCCCTTGCTACCTCCCATACAAGCATGCTGGCCTCTTTCCTGCTCCTTGATCATAGATTTCTGTATCAGGGCCTTTGGGCTGGCTGTTTCCTCTGGTCACAAAACTCTTCTCCCTGATATCTCTCTGACTAGCTCATTCACCTTCAAGTTTTCACCTTCTTAATGTGGCTTAACTTGATCACCTTACTTAACACTACAATCGGTCCCTTCCCTTTTGCTGACACTCTTGATTACTTTTTTCCTTACTTCTCTTTCTCCTATAGTGCTTATCACCTCCTAACAGACTGAATATAGTCATATCAAAGTTGTTGAAGTAAACTGAATCATAACTCTAAGACAAAGAGGTAAAAATAATTGTGTAAGAAAAAGTCTGCCTGCTAATCAGCATAGAAGAAAGAAATGTTATTTCATCCAGAAACTTGAATAAAAATGTAGTATGTTCATAATTTACTGTACTTGTTCTCCCACTAGAATATAAAAGCCAGCTGGGCAGATACGTTTGTCTCTTATCCTCACCAGTGGTCCCAATAGCTTAGAACAGTGTCTGGTATATAGTTGGCACTCAATGAAATACTCATTGAAGACATTGAGACTATTGCACTAGTAAAATATTGTTCCACCTGAATGGTTATAATAAAAAAAAAAACAGGTAATAGCAAGTGCTGGTGAGAATGTGGAGAAGTTAAAACCCTCACACATTGCTAATAGAAATCTAAAATAGTGCAACCACTTTGGAAAACAGTCTAGCAGTTTCTCAAAAGGTTAAGCACAGAGTTATCATGACTCAGAAAATTCCATTTCTAAGTATATACTCAAGAGAAACAAAATTATATCTTCATACAAAAACTTGCACATGAATGTTCACAGCAATATTATTTCTAATAGTCAGAAGTAGAAACAATCCAAATGTCCATAAACACATTAGAGGATAAACAAAGTGTAGTATATCTGTATAGTGGAATAATATTCTGCAATAAAAAGGAATGGAGTACTGAAACCCGTTACAACGTGAACCTTGAAAACATCAGGCTACATGAAAAAAGCCAGTTGGAAAAGGCCACATATTATGATTCCATTTATATGAAATGTCTAAAATAAGCAAATTCATTGAGGCAGAAAGTAGATCAGTGGATGCTCAGAGCTGAGGAAGATGGAAGGCTGGGGAGGGGGTGATGGTTAAAGGGTATGGGGTATTCTTCTGAGGGCAGTAAAAATGTTCTCAAAGTGATTACAGTGATGAATAATTCTGAATATACTAAAAGCAATCGAATTGGACACATTATGAATTGCAAGGTTTTTGAATTATATTGCAATAGAGTTGTTAACAAAAAAGAAAGAGAAAATGTTAAAGTCGATATTCCCAGAATTCAATTCAGACATCTACCAGTTGCAAGGTAATTGAGCTATACAAATAGTGTTCTTACTATCAACTAATCCAAAATACGGTAGATTAAACAGACAACTTGTGTTCTATTCAGAAGTGGTATAAACTGCCAAAAAAAAGCATGAAAGAGGGCAAAATGAGTTGTGATTAGGTACATTTTAAAAGGTTTCAAAGAAATGTAAAGCTGTAAAAATTCAGCTTTAGAACATAATTATGGCAAATAGAGAAGGGGTGAGTGGTAATAAAAGGTACTTAATTTTTATTGAGCACCTATTGATGCCAACAACTATAAGGATGTCTAAATATGCTCTTATAATTACAATAATCCAAAATGACCTTTCAGCATGTGAGGAAATAGATTCAGAATGATTCCATAAATTGTTCAAATCAATACCCCTCGTTAATGGAAGAGTCAGTATTTATTTATTTATTTATTTATTTATTTATTTATTATTATTATTTTTTTTTTTTGAGTTGGAGTCTCACTCTGTCGCCCAGACTGGAGTGCAGTGGCTGCTCCCGGCCATTGCAGCCTCGACCTGCTGGGCTCCGGCGATCCTTCCGCCTCAGCCTTCCAAGTAGTCAGAATTATAGGCATGTGCTACCACGCCCGGTTGATTTTTTGATTTATTGTAGAGATGAGGTCTCGCTGCCCAGGCGGGTCTCGAACCCACGGGCTCAGGCAATCCACTCACCTCAGCCTCCCAAAGGTGCAGGATTACAGGCTGAGCCACCGAGCCCGGCTAAGAGTCAGTATTTAAATGAAGATATTTCTGACCCCAAAGCCCATGTTCTTTTGCAACCTGGGCAGAGGCAATGGCATGGTAAAGTTGGAGATGAAAGCACATGATCCGTCTGGGGAATGACAGTTCCCCTGGTGTGGCTGAAAGGTAACATTTGGACATGAAGATGAAATGGTATGTCTGGCACAAACCATGAGGAGCTTCAGACTCAAAGGCAAGGTGTCTGCATCTTATTCTGAAGGCTTCTGAGTGGAGACTAGCATATCCAGAGCTATACTTAGAGGAAGACTGTGGGATAAGAGACTGAGGGTAGAACCCCTGGGGACCAGGGCAGTGCAGGGGGAAACATAAAAGAGGGGACCTGGTGGCCTTTCATCTCCCTAAGTTCTTGTTCTCAGTGTTATCATACATTCCCATGGTTTTAACCATCATCACGCTGATTATTTCTCAGCCTTCATCCTAAGCGCTGACCTTCCTTCTCACCTTCAGTTTCTATTTTCAGCTGCATACTGGATAAATTCGCCTGGGTAGCTTGTGGGCATGTCAAACTTAACTCATCAAATTTTTGTTTCTTTAGCCCTTCTTCTTCACCTCAGGTAATGAAGTCCCTATCGACCAGGGAACGTGAGGTCATCCTTAGACTCATGCACTGACAATCCACTCTGAGTATATTTCTTGTAGTCACTCTTTCTCACCATTCTCCACATACACCATGTCCTTTACAAACTCTATGCCTCCATCTACTATCTTTTCTGCCTTCCAAGTGTTCCTTCAAGACTCAGTTCCCCCACTGACTCCCACACATAAAACCAGCTGCTTGATCCTCTGTGCCTGCAACATTTCACTATGGAAATGTGTCTGTTTCCATCTTAGCCTCAACCGTTTTAGTGTCTGATTAACTTTTGTATTACCAGCACCTGGCAGAAGGTCTGGAAAACAAAAGGCATTCAACTAAAGTTGAAGAGTATTGAATACATGGATAAGAGAGGTTGAAGAGGCATATTTGGAGTGAAAATTTGAGAAGGTTTATTGTCCAGTTAGAGAGATAGATTTAGGGAGAAGAAGATATCAAGAATGACTGAATTTTCTGACTTGAATGACTGAGTTCATGGCAATATTGCTACAGCAAGATAACCTTTTCTTGTGATAGGAATTCTGACCTATCATTAAATCCTGTCACCATTTTGTTGTATTGTTATACCTGGTTTATTGACATCTCTTTTCTTCTTTTTTCTTTTTAGAGACAGAGTGTTGCTCTGCTGCCCAAGCTGAAGTGCAGTGGTGTGATCATAGCTCACCGAAGCCTCAACTTTCTGGACTCAAGCAACCCTCCTGCCTCAGCCTCTTCAGGAGCTAGGACAACAGGCATGTGTCACTACACCTGGCTAATTTTATTTTTAATTTTGAAGCAGTGGGGTTCTTGCTATTATGCCCAGGCTGGTCTCAAACTCCTGGCCTCAAGCAATCCTCCCGCCTTAGCCTCCTAAAGCACTGGGATTACAAGTGTGAGCCACTGTACTTAGCTGACATCTCCTTCTTACTAAATTTTCAGCCTCTAGTAATTCAATGTTAATAATCAATATGGCTACAAGAGATGATTTATTTCAATGCTTATACTGTTTCAGCTCTGTCATCTGCTAATTATCACCCTATCATGACTACCTTCTGGTTAACTAGTAATTGTTTTCTGAGTAATGTTTGACTCATCTGGTCATTTCCATCAAAGCTGGGAAAGTCCTAACTGTCCCCACTCCTGGTCACAGAATGCACCTCCACTTGTCTTACGATGGGTATCCCTTGGCACACACTTGGTGGCAGTTCTGTCCTACTGTGGAGAGTCTTTCCTTTGTCATTAGGTAATATATCCCTCTTTGGATCACAATTTAACAACTAACTTTAGCAAGAACAACTTCTAGATTAACCATCTGATAGCCTATTAGTACAACCCCCAAATATCTCAACTGGTTAAATCATTCTTATTATTAAGTTCTCATAACATATATCATATCATCTATGTGGTAAGAGTTTCCAGAAATGAGTATATATCTAGATATGCACTATCATAATGCTTCTCACATGTTTCTGCTGAAGGTCCTTTAAGGGAACAGAGCAGAAAATATACACCTTTATGTTACTGAGGTCACAATGATTAGCCTGAGACCAATTTTTAATTTTTATAAAAGGTTCTATTTTATTTTAAATGTTCATTTTACTTTATTTTAAATGTTCAATTTACTTTCAAAATAAACTATATTTTCCAATCTAAAAAAGAAAATTTACTCTTAAGTTGAATTACCTAAATGGCCCCTCAGGTTTTTGAATAAATGTGAAGCTTCTGAAAAATAGACAATATTGATCTAACATCACTTTGCGACTCCTAATATATCACCCTATGTTCCTGTGGGCATGTACTCCACAGAAACAATACCCTGAATGTGACAAAACTTGGAACAACCTGGAATTAGTGCACCTAGGTTTCTGATCTGCAGTATACATCAACTCAGTATTTACTTGCTTTATTTTTCTTTTGCAGGTTACAAACAGTGGTGTAGAGAATATTAATTTGGGGTTGACTTATTGGATAGCCATTCATTAAGCAAGTATTTACAGATGATATCTAATACATACTATGAAAGCATAAAATGGATAAGACATGGATCGGATTTTCTTAAAGAAGAGAAACTGGCATGTATTAAGGGCTGACTTTCAGCTTAGCATCGAGCTAGGGATTTTTATATCCACGATTTCACTTACACTCACCACAACCCCAAAACATGGCATTATAGTCCTCAGTTTCCAGATAAAGAAACAAGAGACACTTGGCCAAGATCACATAGCCAGAATATGGAACCAGTGTGGACCTATGTCGATTTGCCTAATACACTTCTTACAATATGAGAGCGCATAGAATCCGGCAGAGGTGCTACCAAAATATATACACAGACCTAAGTGTGATGGGAGGAATTTAGGAGTACATGTGTTTGCTTCTGGCGAGTGAGATCAGAGAAGTCTTCTGGAATAATAGCACTAGAGCTGGGCCTCAGAGAAAGGGCAGGAGTTCAACAGCTTAGGAGTTAGGACATGCCAAACAAAATGTCCTCCCACAACTGAGAACACCAGGAAAGTCTGGGAAGTTAAAGATGAGTAATGTATGTGACCGAAACTGGAGCTATAAATGAGAAAACAGTGGGGAAAAGGTAGACAAACAAAGAAGGGGCCAGATTGTGGGTACCTTACATGCCAGGAAAATTAGAGAGTTTTCAAGTTTTACACTGCAATGTCATGAATAGCTTTTGGTGTAAGGAAATGATTAATTCCAAGTGGAAAAAATAGTCTGGCAGCACTGAGCAGGCCATTTGGGGGTGTGAGCCAGGACAAGCCTGAAAAACCAAGGTGTGGCTGGGGAAATATGTGAAAGGATGTGAGATTGTGCAGGCAGATTCATTCGTGCATGGCAGCTAGTGCACCTGGAAGAGGAAACAGGAGATGCTAAAAATGATGGTGCAACTCCCAGCGTAGATAACTAAAGGCACAGTAAAATATTGTTGATAGCAATATGGGTGCCAGAAGAAGGAGCTGGGTTAGAGGAAGTGAATGGAAAGGGCCAACACATTGGCTTTAGACATGGTGAGTGTGGCTGCCAGGAAGACACCCCTGTCAAACTGTCCAGTAAACAACTGAACACAGAGGAAAAAAACCTGGGAAAGGCTGGAGGTGAGGATGCATATTTGGCAATGATCTGTATAAAAGGGATGTCAAAGAGGAGGACCAAGGTTAAAATCAAACCCTCCTACACCTACAGGTTTTGGAAGAAGAAATAGGATCCTGTGATGAAATCAGAGAAAAATCAAGCAGAGAGAGAAGAAAAGATCAGCAGGAAGTTAACAGTGAGATTTGAGAAGAACATTTCAACTTGTTGATGAGGGTTATTGTGATATTTTAAGGAATTTGTAGGTTGCAGGCTGTTTCATAAATGTGAAAAGCCAAAGAGAATTTTGACAGCAAGGAGAAAGCTCCAAGGAGCAGGAATCATGGTTGAAGGGCTTATTTCATTGTTGTTAGAATACAGGTGACAGTATCATGTCTTAGAAGGAGGCTCCCATGTCTCTGGTCCATTCTTCCAAAGAGCACTTTTTTCAGAAGTAATGCATCAACGTGATAGTTATTATGATCATGAAGAGAAGGGCTTAGAAAAAGCACTGTAAAAGAAAGACCACAGGACACACAGAAAGGTTACCAAGAACTGCATTATTTTTCCTTTGAGGGATTCACCCTTCCACACAATCACCTTGTCCCATAATATTATACCCCTCAACCTAGACGTGTCTCTAGGCTCAGTTGTCCTTGAATTAGAACCTAACTATGACTGTCATTTTAGGAGAACTATATAGCTGAGTGGACTTTTGAGTTAGGTAGTCCTGGATTCAAACCCTGGCTCTACTGCTTACTGATTGGACATTGATGGGATCTGAAATCCTGTTTTCACATCTCTAAAGGGGTAGTAACATACATAATGACAGTATTTGTTTTTCAGAATAAAATGGAAAGAAAATACCTAAATAAAAAGCCAGACATGTGCAAGTATTCAATGAGTAATCATTTAAAAAATTTTTCATGATGATGATCACGATGATGATGTTGTTGAGAAAGGGGACAGAGCTTCAGATGAGGTAACACAAGTAAAGAGAGGATCACCCTTTAAAGGCTCTTCTGTTGAGAAGAGAGAGGAAGGAAGAAAGCACACACACATACACACACACATTTATTGTGAAGTAATGGAAGTGGTGATAGCTTTCCCGTAGAGAAAAGAAAAATTAGAAAAGAATAGACAGGGTGCG
Source organism: Cephalopachus bancanus (assembly GCA_027257055.1). NCBI lineage: Eukaryota > Metazoa > Chordata > Mammalia > Primates > Tarsiidae > Cephalopachus > Cephalopachus bancanus. The sequence goes on along the minus strand of JAPVLO010000009.1, from coordinate 4,616,464 downwards.
AGCCATTTTTTCTAACAGGTAGTAGGCACATCTGTCTTCTAAGGTTGAAGGAGTGTCTTCTTAGCCTCTTCCCCAAAACTTTGAATTGTATGACATCTTCCTTAGTTACGTCGCAATCTTGCCTTCCCTGTCTAATCCAGACATAAAAAGAGAAGACTCTTCCTTCTGTCTCAATTTCTTTCTAGCAAATCCCTACTTAACACTATGCAATCTGCTCTACCTAAAGTCACCAACGCTTCCTAAATGAGAACTCTGAAGGCTCTTTCAGCTCATGTTATCGGCCTTCTCTGCTTTGATGGAGTTGATAATTAATTCCTTTCTTCCCAAGGCTGTTTTCTCCCCCTCATTTTCACATGCCACACATTCCTGATTCTCCTCACATCATTCTGACTCGTGCTTTAGCTTTTTGGTGTGAGTTCCTCTTTTTCTCCTAACTCTTTAAAGCTGGTGTTCTCCACTTCGACTCTGTCTGCTACTCTTCTCGTTCAGATGCCTTCCTCCACACTCCAGATTTTACTACCACATATAAGCTAAGGATTCCCCAGTTACTGTTTCCAGCGAAGACTCATTCTCTGAGGCTGAGACTCATGTACTGACAGATGCTGGATGTATCCTAATGCAATGTTCAGTACACACCTCAATTTCAGTATTCTCAAAGTTAAATTCAGCATATTCCTATCTAAAATTATTTATTCCAGCTGTTCTCAAACTCAGCTCACTATTGGCATTACCATCCACTCAGGCATCCAAGCTATCTTTCATATCCATTCCTAACCATCAAAATTTTGAAAATTCTATCTCCTAAATATTTCTTGACTCTGTTTCCTACCCTTAGTACTACTATGGAATAAGCTTTTGTTATCTTTCACATGGACTGTGGCAATAACCTCCTACTTGGTTATACTGCCTCCAGTACTGTCCCCCTGAAAACCAAGTTCCCATAGCTGTCACAGTACTGTAAAACAATTAGACCCTGAACTCATCTCCTTAAAATTCTATAATGATTCAACGTTCTCTGTAAGTCTATAGGGTAAAGCCCAATCTGTCTAACCAAAAAAGGCCACACATGATCTGGCCAACCTCTACTCTTGCCAAGTCTTGCTCTGAACTTCACAGTCAGCAATGCTGAGCTGCTTAGAATAAGTGAAGACACTCATCGTCCTGTTCCTTCCCTCCATGCCTTTGCTTACCCAAGTCATTCTACTTCTCTCCGCTTTGATCTGGTGAATTCCCTTTTGCTGTTTACCATCAGGTCAGTCACTATCTCTTCTAAAAAGCTTTCTGACTCTTCTGCATTCTCTATGCCAATCTGGAGAGATATCCCTCCTCTGGGTACCTGCAGCCACTTGTGAACTTCTCAATCATTTCTCTTAACATGCAAGATAACTATACTATTTATTGTGTTTGTATCCCACAATAGATTGTGAATCTCCTGAAACAGGGCATATCTAATTTATATGTTTCCCTGGAATATAGCATTTATTACACATTATTACCCAGATTATTGGAGGAATGTTGAGAAAGCTTGGAAGAGCCACTGAGGGGAGTGAGGTAGTCAACAAATGTTGAACCAAGGAGAGAATGAAATTTATTAAGGGCCCAATTTAAGTTATACAGAGTAACATTATAGTGAAGACCTTATGTTTCCTTTGGGACTTCTACGAGAAGATTCTTTAGCCTAAATGGAAAAATGGAGGGTGAGTGTAACCTACAGTTGGTTATCATCCAATGAGGAGAATTCATTCTAGTGTGACAAGAGACCATCTATGGAGACAACTGAAGCTGGAAATGGCTGATGGATATAGTGAAGAAGGCAGAGCCAAAGAGATGGTGAGGCAAAGAGAAGGTTGGGTGGACTTGAGAGAGAGGATGATGGGAAAATGGAAGGAGAATGGGGTGTGTGTGTGTGTGTATGTGTGTGGGTGTGAGAGGGAGAAAGAGAGACAGAGACAGAGAGAGATAGAGAAAAAGTGAGAAACAGAAAGACAAAGAGAGACAAAGAAAGACAAAGAGAGATAGTTTAGAGAGAAGGCACAATTCAGAATCCAAAACACAGTGATGTCAGTGAGTCGAATTTTAAACTGCTGGAAAATTGTCTTTGGATTCATATTCTAACAAAATAAAATAAATATCATTCTGTCATGTAATAAATATGCGATTGTGATTAAAAACCTGCTTGCCAGTTGGTGGAATCTTTTGGCATTTTGCATCACATTCTATAGTCAGAGGATCATATAAATTGCAGAGATAATGACAGGAGAGCTTTGGGATAGAATTCCTCCATCTATTTCTGGAAGCAGAGAATTCCAGTCTAATGCTCAGTTACATAATCTGAGTTTTATCCAGCCTTCATTTTGAAATAATTTTTTCAAGAGCATGACAAATAAAAATCACTTTAGCCCCTCTTTCCTAAAACAGTTTGTTTATCCATTATTTTAGCATCTGGAGTACACTTACCACAGATGAAACAGGTTGTCTTTAGAATTTCTTCTTTTTTCTGTTTTTCACTTCTGAGATCAGCAAAGGTATCAATGATAACACCAAAAATCAAGTTAAGAACGATAATGATAACAATGAAATAGAAAAGAAGGTCATAAACCACTCGGGCAGCAAACAAGGGCTCCTAAAACAAAAATAAAATTAAAAAAATATATATATAATAATACATATATACTTTCAAGCTATGTTGACTGGACACATTGTCTAGCATAGAGGATATATTAAATAAATGTTTGTTAAATGAATATAAATAATATCTCCAGTTGGAAAAACAAGACCCACTCACTTTCTCTCTTTATTTTCTTTCAAGTGTTGTAAGAAAAACTTCCTAGCCTGTTCCCAGAAGCCCTTCCATTTCTCTAGGACTGACACATTTTCTTCCCCCTGCAACGGTTTAGAACCACTTTATTATGTAATTCTGCTAAATGCATTTTGACGCAGTGGTCCCCTATCCCAGACATTATGGAGAAGGTAATAAAACGACAATTCCAAAGGTCAGCGATTAGGGAGCTGAGGAGGACCCAATGATTTGTCAATTTCTGGAGTAGGCTTTATTCTTGGCCTTACAGGGTCAAGTATTTGGAGCTCACGCTTATTTCTACCTAATAAGCAGTATTAAAATACACATTAGAGACCATGTGATGCAGTTGTTTAATAAATGAGGGACTTGAGGTTAAGAGGTTAGATGACTTGACAACCATGATACAATGGACCTGAGCAGAGCTAAGCTTTTTCGGGCTCCCAGACTGGCACTTGAGATGTTTCAACTAGTGAGAAATTTTTCCACTTTGTCATTTTAATATATGAAATCTTGTTGGAATTTGTTCCAAGTTTATATTCATCATGGATATTAATGGAAGTCCTTCCTATGTAGAAACAAAGAGTAAATCTTTATGCCTGAGAAGCCTGATAGACAAAAGGCAGCCTAGTTTCTGTTATTAAAGTAACAATCAACTCCTCTATAAAGTTCGCAGCCATGATTTCATTGCCGTAATGCAATACACAGATAAACTTGGAAATATTTCATGACCCTACTAACATACATAGATTTTTAGTACATTAGCTATTTCTATGTAATCCTAGTATACAATGAACGGGTTTTAATGGCCTCTGTTATACTTTTAAAGCAAATGATACAATATATTACACTGAAAACCAAAACCATACTGTAAATGCTATTAAGACAGATTTTTAAAAAATTATGTGCTTCTAAAAAAAATACTTTTCCTACAGCTTACGTCTTTTGATGGCCTTCTCAGCACATCCCCCACGCCGCCACCGTTCCTTAGGCCTTGGTTCAACACGGTGACGATGCACATAAGGAGAGTGTCACATGTCCTTTCAATTCCATCCTCATACTCTTCATCAGCTACAAAAACACGTAAGTTAAACATTGTAGTAGACTTACATTTAAAAATATACCATTACCTCCTTCCAAAGATCTATTTCTCATCTTGCCACAATATAGTTATTTGAAGTCATTGAAGTCATGTGTCATTTGCTCATGTGTGGCAGTATATAATGGATGCACACTGGGAAAGTGACATATATAATGCCCTGAATTTTTTTTTCTTCTGTAGGAGAAAATGGACAAGATGTAAAGGAACAAGATATAAGAAGGCTAATACTGATTGTGCTCATTGCGGTGGGAAGAGATTGTGATGAAACTTCCAGAAAACACAGCCACAGTCCCCAGGAGGTATAAGGACTGCAGAGGGAACAGTGTGGACAAGGAAGTGTGAGGGGCCTGGCTTCAGATTCTGCTCTGTTTCAGGACTGGAGACTTGGGCAAGTGACTGAACCTCAGTATTCTTATCTGTTAAACAGGGAAGGCTGTTTCAGGGTTAACCCCTTCACAGGTTGTTAAGATTTATGTTTAAAGTATGCAAAACACTTTGACAAAGTTTGGCATACAGTAGGTGCTCAAATATTGGGGCAGATAGTAGTATTTCATTATTGCTCTTAAGTGTCTAAGTTTTCTTAAGGAACAACTTGGAGTTATTGATAAGAAGTACAATGTAGTTATGTGAGAAAAGCTACTTAGGGAGCGGGGGGAGAGAGAAAAAGATATAATGTGATAGAATAATCTCTGGTCTTATTTTGCTTAGAGGTATAGTTACCTAACTTGAAACACAATTTCTTAGTATCTAAAATAGTGAAAAATGCATACAAAATCAGATATTAGAATCAGGAATTCCTAGCACTTTGGCAAATGAATGGAAATGTATTTTTGTTGTCACAAGGTTAACAAAACCACAGGGGAGTTCAATTTTGGGATGGCGCAGCCACAGTATGCACGTCAAGTCACAAGCACAAAAACAACAAGAAAAATTCATTCCAACTTCGTCTACGTGCTCCATGACCAACAGTGTGTTTTGTACTTTGTTATGAAAAGGCTAATTTTCCTCTTCTGAGTTGACTTTATTTTAGCATCCTTTGGATGAGCGCACCGATATTTTTACTTTACTTGGAACTGTTCTTTTTAAAGACCTGCTGGGATACATCTTGAGAAGAGGGACTAAGTCACAGAGGGGCAAGCAAAAACACAGCATCAAAGGCATCAGCAGAATCTGGGTTCTGTCACTTACCTTAGCGCTGAGCTCAAGGCACATTCTGATTTAGAAAGTAGGAGAAATAAACTCCTTTTGAAGGAGGGAGAAACGGGGAAAAGTAGGGCCTGTGATGGGAGTAGTCAGAGCAGCAGTGTAGACAAGGAAGCCAGACAAAGAGTTGTGGGAGCTCGGTCTGGAATGTGCTAGTGAGGTCCTGACACACGGTGGTAGATGCTAACATAACGGCTGACGAGGATGAGAAGAAAGGGAGTCAGAAACGTGTAAGAGACTGAAAGGAACTTTTTAAAGAGAAAAATCATTTTCCAATAATGAGGTCCTACGGAGAATGTCTACATGCTACTCTGCCACAGTTAGACTTCCCATCACAATCTTCCATCCAGTGGTACAATCTGCAGTCATTCATTCATCCAGCAACTACTCAATCATGTCACAACAAATGTTTACTAAAGACTTACGGAGTGCAGATTAATCAGTACATAAAAGCTATGGAAATGTGCTATCTCTCTACAAGAACTTGGAATTGAGAGCATTTGTTCTCTAAGAAGTGAGCTAGTAAAATCAATATGAAAGTTATGTGATTAGTCATTGTGAAATAAAATAGACTGGATGCAAATATATGATGAGACAATTGGCTTTCTGTATGGCATGTAAACAGAGGGAGAACATCCCAGTCAGGCCAATGCCAGCAATGCCAGCAAACGGTCCAGTCACTCTGCTCAATGATAATATCTACACAGGCCTACTGGTTTTATAGGCACCTCTTGGAGTTTTGTTCATAAGGTTCTACCTCTGCGAGATGCCTACTCTCTCCATATGTTAAGCCAAGTTCCCAAGCATTCAGCCTGAGTCAGGCTCTGAGTCATGGTAGAGTCACCTAGGTACATGACACCTTGAGGTTACCTGTGTTACCAGTCGGCCTTTTGCACCAACAGCCACTGGGCTAGGAATACACGTGATAAAGATTAGTGTCCCATCCCAGGAAAACTTAAGGTCCCCAGGAAAGGCAGGCTAGCAGATGAACAAGGGCAGTGAAGCCTCACAGGGTGTTGTGGACACATCACAGATGGACAACTCACGAACTGGGGCATCAAGTATTCTGAAAGAGGTAACGCCTGAGTTGGGTCTTGAAAGAGGGGCACCTTTGTCTAGTAAAATCAATAAGTGAAGACATTCTGAGCAGATAAAATGGGATAAACAAAGGGAAACAGACAAGAAGGCATATGGGGATGCCTGGGGAACTGTAGGAAGATGGGGATGACTGGGTCTTTGGTAAATGACAAGGAATATGAGAGATGTTGAGAAAAGGTACCGGGATACTGGATCATGCAGAGACTCAAATATCAAGCTGAAGAGTGTAAACTTTATCCTGAAGTTATGGGGAGCCACTGGAAAGATTTCAACAAGGGCAAGGTGGATGGCTTCGCATTTAGTTGGTGAAATAATATGAGATAAAACACATACAAGACAGCTTTGCATGAGATAAAAGACATAGAAGTGAAAGCCAATTATGGTGGTATGCATGTGTGGTCCCAGCTACTTGGGAGGCTAAGGCAGTAGGATTATTTGAGCTCAGGAGTTGGAGGCTGTAGTGAGCTATAATCGTATCACTTTGCACACTGCACTCCAGCCTAGGCAAGAGTGGTCTCTTAAAAAGAAAAAAAAAAGGTGCAGAAGTGATGCAAAGAGATTAGAAAAAGGGGAGAAGCTTTAAGTGGATAATTAGACGGAAGTCACTCTAATTAATTTAGACTCTGAGTTTGCCTTAACTAGTCAATGGACTATGACTCAATTAGAGAGGCATTTTACACGACATGGGCAGATAGCCCCAAGGAAGAAAATATATGCTTGTTTGATGAACAGCATATAAACCAGTAAGTACAGATGAGAGGCGTGGAAGCTGGAGCTGAGGCGATAAACCGGGAGCTCTCTGTGAAGCCGTGGGAGTTTGGGTTTTATTGGGTAGGTAATGGAGCTTCATGCCAAGCCTGAGTTAGGGGTAGGGGAAGAAATATTCAAGGCAATGAATTCTGACAAGTAGTCTAGTGGTGATTTATGGGGTGAACTGAAGAGGAGAGAATGACTGGAGGAAGGGCCACTTAAGAGGCAGCTGCAATAATTCAGGTATGATGTGCTCTAAGCCTCAACTAGAGCAATGGCAGAGGGGAGACAGAGGAGTAGTAAAGGGAAGCTGATGTGGTGGGCAGCACGGAGTAGGCAGCATCCAATACCATTCTGAGGCTTTCCAACCGGGGGTGACCTAGGAGGAGGATGGTCCCATTAGACCAAAGAAACAGACAATTAAGAGGGAGGAAATGGATGGAGAGTGTTTTGATGAAGACAAGGAAAGCATCTTGGATCTTTGTATGTTTATAGGATGAGAAGACAAGAAAACATTTTTTAAAAGTCAGAGAGGACAAGAGAGTGGGAGAATATGTGAATATTAAAGAAGACAATAATTTAAAGATGGAAAGGGTATCAAAACTGTCAAAATTACAGACAGGTCACAGACAATGAGAAGCAAGGAAAGAACTCTGGACTCAATAATTAGGTCATCAGGAAACAGTAGGAAGAAGGCAAATAGGAAGGAAAAGACAGTCGAAATAGAAATTAAAGGAGAGCACATAGGTCAATTGTTTTATAGAACAAAAATGGTACTGAAAGAAAAAAGGGTGGGACTTGATAGGATATGAGTTCGAGAGACTAACAGAACCCAGAGGGAGGCTAAATAAGGACCTAAGAGTGTTTGTAAGAAGATAGAGAACAGACATTGGTAGAAAGAAAAAGATTTCAGAGGCAGGAATAATGGTCCAGCTGATGGTGGCCAGGGGGCAATGATAAAAACAGAGGTAGTTATAAAAGAAGGCAGAGAACATGTTGTTTACACACAAAAGGAAAGAATTAGTGAAAACAGACTTTAGTGTGGAGATACTTAAAAGAACTAGATATATACAGGTAAATAACTTAGAACAATACTTGGCTTGTAGTTAGAACTCAGTGAATTCTAGTTACCATAACTATCATTATTACTGAGATATGGCTGTTTAATCTTATGAAAAGTTATAGCTTTAAAATAATCTACAAATTCTATACTTAAATGATTTGATGTTAAATTATTCTCATTTTCACTTGACTAATTAGTAAAATACTTTTTCTTAATTTACAGTACAAATAAAATGCTTCATATGAGGAAAGGAATAAAAACATATTTCACTGGCTGTGAAATAGTTCCCCCAATCTGAGGTGATAGTCTTTAATTTTTAAAAATACTGATCATGCTTGAATAAGAGTATTTTATAATGCCACTTTTTCTGTTTTAATAATTAAGTTATTCAATGTTTTCTTATGCCTTCTTAGAAAGCAGTAGCTTCTCGTTGAGATACATCTGAAAGTCTGTGTACAACTGAAAACCTCTTATTTGTTAGTTGCAAGCTTTTGTTAGAATTAATTAATTATTAAAATGCTGGTTTTAACATTTTTAACTAGAAAAAAAATTTAAAACAGTGGGTACCCAGCAGGAAACCAAAATATAGACTCCATTAAGGCTGACTCTCTGATATTGATATTTATCAATATTTTTTATTAAAATAAAACACCAAAACATATTAGATTTGAATTATTCATAAATGTTGCACATTTTCCTCTTTTTCTGTACGTTAAAATTATTTTTACTTATAAAATAATCACAATTAAATTTTGTACCTTGCCTCAAAAAGGCCTTGCTTTCCTAGGAGAGTTAGTTTTTTTCTTTTTTTAAGTGAATATTTTTGTTCATCAGGGAGATCTACAGCAAATGAAATATAAGGAAGGTTTTTTTTTTTTCTTTTCTTTTTTTAACCACAGTTGGTTGCCAGTTACCATGCGAATTTTCTGCTGCTGGGACAATGACCTTACCTGCATCCACAGGAGCCTTCCGAGGGAGCTGGTGCTCTGCCTCCAATCACTGTGAGCCTTGTTATTAAGCTACTGTGTATGTCTGGGCCTTTTGTAATGTGGACCTGCTGTCCACAAGTTAGCAAACTAAGGCCATCGCAAATGGATAGTAGGGCTTGCAAGTTAGAATTTAATCCTGGACTTAGATATAGAAAAGCTATTTTTAAATTTAAGTGACACATGCTGCCCGGCAAACACCAGGTTCTAGCTTCCACTCTACTTTTGCAATTAACAACATGCAGCCAAAATCTTAAAGGATGGTAAAGGCTAGAAGATCAAATCCATGGAATTTTCAATCAGATGAATTTTATCACTAATAATGTTAAATGCAAAAAAGTATGAAGAAAGAGTAGATTAAAACCACCATTCCTGTATTGTTATTACAGATATAGAAACAATCCCTAATTGTAAAAAGCTATTGCCGCCACCTCGGGCTCCCAGTCGTGTCTCTAACATACCTCTGGGTTGAACCTCCTCCCAGCTCCAGCTGGGGTCCTTGCTTTCCTCCCTGCCCTGACAGCTTTCCTTGCAAAATCATCATAGCCCTTTGCCCTAACTCCTAGCTCTGTTGCAGTCTAAAAAGAAGGAGACTTTGCTCCAATGTACTGGGGAGGAAGAACCATCCCCATTAGCCCATAGAGAAAAGCGAAACGATGTTCTTTGTGTAAAATAGTAGGTGAATAGGTTATAAAGGTTTTCATGGGAACACCTTTATAAGAGCTTGTATTCAGAGTTATAAACCAATATGCAAACAGAACAGAGTTTCTCAGGCTTAACACTATTAACCTGCTGGGCTGGATGGTTCTTTGTTGTGGGCTGTCCTGTGCCAGGTAGGATGTTCAGCAACACCCCTGGCCTTCACGTACTAGATGCCAGTAGTATCCTTATCCCAGTTGCCACAACCTGGGATATGTCTCCAGACATCATGAAATGTCTCTGAAGGGTGCGGGGAGGGGAAAAACAACTGCAGTTGATAAATATGTAATAGAGGATATCTATATCCAAGAAATTGGCTTTAGTAGACAATCTACCCAAACATATTCAGTGAAAGGTAATATGAGAAGTAGAGTTTTCACTATCTCTAAATTTTGGTTAGGGAAGAAGCAACTTATAGAGAGTAATCCTTTAACTAAGAAGTAATAAAACAGATGGCTGGAGCACAGGCTTTGGAATCACTTGATTTATGTTGTGTTATCAGCTGTGTGATCTTGGCAACTTACTTAAGTCTCTGACCCTCACTGTTGTCATCTAAAATGCAAGGACAATTAACAGTATCTCTCTGTCTCACAGGGTTGTTGTGATGATTAAGATGACAAAATGTGCTCAGTATAGTACTTGAAACAAGTAGGCCTTCTCCACGTCCATGAGCATGTCTCAAGTCTTCTACTCCAGGATGTTCCCTGTGCTCAGAACACAATGCTTCTTCCTCTTGGCCTGACTGGCTCCTTCTCATCTCCAAGACTCAATTTGGATAATTCCTCTTAGAAAGGTCTCTGTCTAATTTATCTACAGCCAGGCTGTCTTCAGAAGATAAATCATAGCACTCTTTGTAATATTCTTATGCTTCCCCCTACTATTTCATAAGTTCCATAAAGACCAGAATCATGTTTACTTATTCAACATTGTGTCCTGAATACCTAACACAGTGACTGGCCCAGAGTAAGGGCAATAAATATTGCTATATGAATAAAGAAATAAACAGGGTTTTTATCATCATCAAGATTTGTACTGAATTAACTTAACTACTCTTCTGTTTTATTAAAATGTTCATTTGTAAAGAAACATAAGATCACTATGTAGTAGAATTAGTAAGAATGTGTGAAATAATTACAATAGAATATCTAGTTAAGTATTAACAACCATGCCTTGGAAATTGTAAAAAACCTAGCATTTATAGAACTGCACAGGGCTGGGGAGCCAACCGTTCCAGGTGATGTTCACACTATATATGACTGGAAGATCTTCTAGAAGAGTGGGTTCTGGAAGTTTTCTCCATGCCTTGGGAACTCCTGGTTACCATGCAGTAGTGAGAATCAATAACTCAGAAACAACTCTGGACCCATTGGGTGGACCCTCTTTGTAGACCCTGGAAGAAGGAGCACTAGCTTTGTTGTTGGTTCACAAGCAAAGCAATATATCATTCTTGAAATGAAACCACAGTTTAAGTACATTTCCTTTAATAAGCCGGGCTTGGTGGCTCAGCCTGTAATCCCGCACTTTGGGAGGCCGAGGTGAGTGGATTGCCTGAGCCTGCAGGTTTGAGACCCGCCTGGGCAACTTGACGAGACCTCATCTCTACAATAAATCAAAAATTAGCTGGGTGTGGTAGCGTGCACCTGTAGTTCCAGCTACTTGGAAGGCTGAGGCAGAAGGATTGCTGGAGCCCAGCAGGTCGAGGCTGCAGTGGCCGGGAGTGGCCACTGCACTCCAGTCTGGGCAACAGAGTGAGACTCCAACTCAAAAAAAATACAAATAAAAAATAAAATAAAATAAAATAAAGGAAATAACTTTTAAGTAATATTCAAAGTTAGAAAACCAGTGTAAGCAGAGGGTCACTATACTTGGAACCAAGTTGTTAAAATATTTGTGTTAATAATACAGTTTTAAAAATATTATTTTTTATACTCTGTTAAGAAGAAGAAAATGTTGAATTGAAAAGGAGATAATGGGCTGGCTGCAGTTGCTCAAGCCTATAATCTCAGCACTTTGGGAGGCCAAATTGAGGGTATTGCCTGACCCCATGGGTTCGAGAACAACCTGGGCAACTTAGAGAGAACTCATCTCTACAATAAGTAAAAAAATTAACCAGGAGTGGTAGTGCGAGTCTGTAGTTCTGGCTACTTGGAAGGCTGAGGCGAAGGATCACTGGAGTCCGGCAGGTCAAAGCTGCGTGTCCGTGAGAGTGCCACTGTACTCTAGCACTCCAGCCTGGGCAATGGAGCCCAACTCAAAAAAAGAAAAAGATAATGACTACTGGTGACAATAAACAATAAACTGAAGACCAAAAAGATCTAAAAAACTATTTTGTTTTACTCAGTTACTTAAACTATGTCCAAAGTTTCAAAATAGCACCCTGTGACTTTTTTTAAAGGCATGGATAATGATTTTTTTAAAAAGGAGTAGCACTGTAGACTTGAATTTGAGATTGTGACAAATTTTGCAAGCTGCTGACAAATGAGTTTAACACCAAGCCAAGATGCTAAAGTGGATCACTAAAGGGATAGTCTGAACTTGCACTGTCACTGCATTCAGTGTGTGTTCAGACTAGCCTCAGACTGGAAATGTGGCAGACATCATGTATCTGGGTTTTGGCAAGGAGGCTCTGATAAAAAATCTCATAATATTTTTTGAAAAAAGATGAAGAAACATGGGCTGAATGATGGTTTATTTAAGAGAGACTTCTAAGTAGCTGAAGAATTGCACAAAACGTGGCAATGTTCACCACGTTTGCATGTTCTAGTCCTTAGCACTACTGTTGCTGTTCTGTGCATTTCTGGCACTTTTAATGGAAATCTTACAGAGCAGAAGTTAGTAACTTTTTTTTCTTTAAAGACCAATATATACCATGGAATACTACACAGCCATTAAAAAAGAATGAAATCATGTCGTTTCCAGAAACAAGGATGCAGCTGCAGGTCATTATTCTAAGCTAATTAACACAGAAATAGAAAACCAAAAGACACATGTTCTCACTTATAAGTGGGGATTAAACACTGGATATACATAGGCATAAAGATGAGAAAAACAGACACGGGGATGCTAAAAGAGTGGAGGAGTGGTGAGGGTTGAAAAGCTATCTACTGAGTACCATGCTCATCATTTGGGTGACGGGTTCCATAGAAGCCAAATCTCACCATCACACAAATATACCTATGTAACAAACCTGTGCATGTATCCCCGAATTTATTTTTATTTATTTATTTTTTATTCATTTTTTTATAATCAATATTTTTTATTATGATATTGTGAGGTACAGTTAAGGGTCAGGTATACAAATATGCTTCGTTCAGGCACCCTTGTTGATAAGAGGTGTCTCCCTGTCCCCAGACAGATGTTTACTACCATTAATCCCATCTCCCTTCCCCTCCCCCCTCCCTGAATTTAAAATAGAAAAAAAGTCCCTGACGGCAAATATCATAATCTTTGTGGGCCATATACATTATATCTTTTTCTTGAAAAAGAATTTTTTTTCCAATCATTCTCAAGGGCTGTATAAAAAACTGATGGCGAGTCATATTTCCTCATGGAACGTGGTTCACCAACCCCTGCTCTAGAGCTTAGCAAACTTGAGAATGACATGAGAGAAAATAAATACATTGTTTGACAGAATTAGGAGCCATAAGCCTTATGGCCTTAGAATTGAAAGGGACCTGAAAACTACAGATCATCAGGTCCCAGAACTCCTGATCTATTTACTAAACAAACTTGGATATCCTGGGATTATGAAATGGCAGAAATATATAGAAATAAATGCATCACTTTCTAAAATCCCAAACTCCCAATTATATGAGAACCTGATGAGTGTTTATGACTTGACAACTGAACCAGTGAGAGGCATTTTTAGCCAAGAATCATCCAAAAATGGGTAAAGAGTGTGATCTGATTCAAACTTCCAGTATCCAGAGTAAGACAGCACCACTCAATTGCTTGCCCTGGAGTATCATGTCAAGAGTCACTATTCTAATATGTGAGAAAGGTTGAAAAATTAGAGTTGTTGAAACTGGTGAATGTATATGACAGGATTTTAGAAATTGCAGAGCACAGTAATGCTACCTAAGCCAAGAGTGACTTGTTCTTACTGTGAGCCTTCATTGGGGGAGCAGCAGGTAGGGAGAGAAAAAGTCCCGATGGCAGCTGCTCACAGAGCCTATATCTGCTGGGATACTGGAGTGGAATGTATTCACGTGCTTAATTCTCCCTTTAGGCCATAAAGCATGAAATATTTAGTCAGTATAAAGGACTGTCCAACATCTCAAGGAAAGAGGCAACTTAGGAAAGGAAGCACTGTTATTATGACCAGACAAATAATGTATTCCCGGACAGAAACTGGGGAACTCCACCCTTACATCATGCTGAATTCTTCTTTCCCTTTTCTTTCTTTAGTATAACTTTACCCTTTCTAGAGACACATCCACTCCTACTCAATCTGCTTCTTTTTATAATGACAACTCTTGAAATATTTAAAGACATACACTCCCTAAATCTTTGCTGCTTCAGGAAACAAATTACTTATTTCTTCTACAGTTCATTAAATATCACATATGCCATAGTTTCCAGACTCCCGCCATATTCTGAGAGAACAATTTAGTCTTAAAATCATTATTTTTATCTATACGGGTCCATTTGATCCTGTGAAGGTAGGGAAAGTTTCATTCTTTCTCTCTGTCTCCATCTCTTTCTCTATCTTATCTCTAGGTGAGACATCTCAACTAAGTCCAGAAAATTTGCATGATATATCCAAGACACAGAGGTAGAAAGTGGTGGGTCCACATCTCTTGAGTCCCAAGCTCACACTCTTCCAGATCCTATGTTAAAGGGGCTCACTTAGTGTAACTTGCAATATTGTTATAGAAATTTTAGCAGCACATATCACAGAGTAAATTTGCTAAATTCTCATAAATAGAAACAACACAAGGAACAGGGTAGAGGTACAAAATGACTGATGTGGGAGTCTTTTTTTCAGTTTGAATCTTCTTGATTCTTTTTCCCTCTATTCTTCTATTTCAGCACATTATGAAATTCCTAGAGCAACTCTCTAAGAGGTAGTAACATTTGTCAAATAAAACTTCAGAGGTATCAAGTCCATACTGTCCCGAGTTCTTTCTACAGACCTGTATCAGAAGCTGGTATCGTGGGTGAACAATTCTCCTTTGCACATGTTCCCATCATGGTAGTTATGGTCATGGTAGGTACTTGGTGACTACCTAAGAAGACACAAAGTAAAATCTGGTATAGAGACAAATATCCACACAAGCAATGAATCTAGTTATAAAGGTATATATATAAGGCACTCGTCCCTCAACTTAGCTGTGTTCCAAGTCTTTTAGTAACACAGTTTGCCTATTGAAGCAATTTTATAAATAGGGAATAGATTCACGGGTCAACCCACTAAAAGCCTTGTATACCTTTTTCAGGAGGTTGAGATAAAGTATTAATAATACCATAGACTGCAGCCAACATGTGTAGTGTTTCTATGACCAAATGTAGTCAGTGTTCTGACTTGGGATGGCAGGAACACATTACCCTCAGTGCAGCTGGCTGTCCCTGAGCCCTAAGCCATAGGTCCCTTATGGCTGAGGCTAAAATTGCAGGTGGTATCAGTTCTAACAGGCAAGTTTGAGCTCCTGGAAACAAGGGCATAATATGCCTCTGGGAGCAAGAATCTTCTGCCAGACCCCTGCCCAGGATCTTCTATTCCTCCATAGTTCCCAGGAATTCATCTGCTTTTTGACTCACCACTTAGTTTTCTGGTCCAGAAGAGAATAGAAAATGGTAACTTTCCTATTTGTATTAAAAAAAGTTTTATTTTAAAAAATATGTTGTTAGTAATAAATTTGAAGTGAATAGGCTCCTCTCAAACCTATTTTTCATAGAGCTATCAAGGGAAGTCCATATGATGGAGGGGCAGAAGTGAGTTCATGAGTGTACACAAAAGCCTGAAGCAATATGGAAGTGCATTTCTGAGCAACACTATACCATGGTTTCCTTGATTCTTTGACTTATCAGCTGAGATGGGGATAGCAGTGGCAAATGGGAGCTGGAAGAAGGAGGAAATATGAGAGGGGGGTAGACTGGGGCTGAGGCTCCCAGCCATGCAAGCACTGGAGCTGAGAGAACTAGAGTCCTGCCTAGGAAGCAGCCACAGATTTACCTCCATTTCTCCCTGCCCCTGAGGGCAGGATATCCCCATCAGTATTGACTTTGGGGTGGGGTGGGTGTCTGGTGGTCATAAAGAGAAAGGAGGGGCATGTGCTCTGGTGGCCAGTTCCTTGCTTAATAAATATTTATGAAAGTACCCTGGAAGCTTCTGAGGGCCCAGACTCAAGGTCTTAGAGAACCAGTAGTCAACTAGGGGACGCAGAGAGGTATAGATCTAATTACAATTGAATGGAGAAAGTAAAGTACACATTTTTTGTTTATTTATTTATTTGGATTTGTTTTTCTTTTATTTTTCACTTTTTTTATATTTACATGGCAGTATTTTATTATCATAGGGTTGGATAGTAACTGGTAATGTATTTTTTATTTCAGTATTCATATTTCCAAGTGAAGTATAAATTTTCTTAAATGAAGAGCATTAAAAGAGGAAGAAGTGAATTCTAGAAGTGGAAAAAAAAAGAAAAAAACCCAGAAAGCTTTTTGGAGAAGGGTCTGTTTAAAGGAGTCACATGATTTACACACCTGGAGATAAGGCAGGAAGCAAAGCGGCACTTCCAGGAGAGTTTCAAGTTTAATAATTTTTAATCCATGTATATGATGCTTCTACTCTGTGCTTTGATAATTTTGATTTACTGATAGACTTAAATGTTACTTAATTATCCTATAATCTAAGAAAGATGCTACCATATGTCATTAATTTAATAATTAAGAAATGTTTGTTAGAGGCAACAAAGAATATCATTTACAAGGTATCACTATTTCAGTCCTAGTTTTTGAGTTTAATGGATTGGGAAGAGAGTGTGTCATTTTGTGGTTTCCATTCTCTACAACTCAGTCATTGGAATCACCCAGAGAAACTATCAGTAAAGTGCAGAAGTGTTATTTCTACCTAGCAAAGCAGGGGAGAAAGAAAAAGAGTAACAAAAAAGCTTTACCAAAATAACAAAATGTAGAAGGGGGGAGCCATTAGAAAACATAATAAATAAAAAATTCAAAATAACATGGAAAGAAAAAGCCACAACACCACGAGAATCACAATGAATATAAATGGGTGATTAACCAGTTATACAACAAAAATAAATATCATTCAAAAATCCTGACAGTCATACACTGATAGATTGTGTCCTTTAATCACAATATTTTGAGCATGTCTTCTATACTAAATTTCTTATGATCTGGTGGTTTCCAAATCAAAGTATTTATCATCTTCAATTATTTAAATATAACAGGATGTTGTACTATGATAAGACATGTATGGAATAATGGCTGTAAATGATATGAGATGTTGTTTTTGGAGGGAGACAGGAAAAAAGAGGATGAAAAGAATTTGAAAGCTACTAAAGTTGCTGACTGTTTCTGGAATACAGTCAGCATTACTGAAACTCTTTCTGAGACTGAGTTTAGATGATATTTCTTATATAAGTATTTCTTTATACACACTGACAGCTAATATACAGCCTAAAAGTATTTCACATGCCAGACTCAGTAGTGAATGAGGACATATTCTCAAAGGAATATAAGAAAACATTTCTCCCATTAGTGTTCATCTGTAATCCTGTTAACAAGCAACGCACAAGTCGTATCTGCCATTAGAGAAAGTTCATTTCATGGTAACAGCAATACCTGTAACAGGAGTTCGGTTTTTTAGCCTATCCACTTCCATAGTGAAGTCATCCTTCAAAAACAGGAACCCAATAATGGAAAATAGGTAGACGAGGATGAGAGCCAGGACTGCAGTTAGGATAATAGAGCGGCCATTTCGTGTGACACTTTTTATGACATTGAGCAGAGTCTCTTCTCTGTACACCAAATCAAAAAGCTACACAAACGAAGAAAACAAAAACAAGAAAAAATGCAATGGAGCAAATGGTGAGCAGAGATACATATGACTCCAAATACAAATGCAAGCTATTCTAGCTTGTCTGTGAAAAAAATAACAATCCAAATCATGCTAAAAATGAACCAAAATACCTATTTCTTCTCCAGTTGGAATGAATTCATAAACGTTTTTAAGTAAAAATAACTCTAACATAGGGCATAATGTGTATTTGTTGGTTTCATAACCAGCATAATATTAGTCTACTATAAAATCAAGGAGATAGAATAGTTTCAAATTTGAATTTAGAAAACTTATAATATTATACTTCAACAGTTTAGTTTTTATTTTTATCTTACTTATATTCTGCAGTTACTTTTGGAATATGTAAAATGGTGAAAGCGAGAATGCTGAATTAGGTACTCTTAAGTGATGAATAATTAAATTTATTAAATGTATTATTTAATCAAAAGATTGGAGGTGAAATTATAAGAACAATTTTATAGGCTTGATGCAATAGAAAAGGCATAAAAATAAAAACATTTGAGAAATGTAAACAACTTTCCTTACTAAAGGGGTATAATGAGGATATATTACTTTAGCAAAAGCAATAAAATAGCATTCATTTTTTTAAAAGTATAAATATCTGTTTTGAAATGGTTACCAATTTTATAATTGGAGTTTGTCTTCTGCTATCTGGGGCAGTAATTGGAATTTCTGAATTGGCTGAAATGATCAATTCTACATCATATTTCCTTTCAGAAAGACCAGGGCATTGTTTAATTTTTTACTTAGTGCTGAGGGTTATACAGTTACTTTCCAACTTAACTGTAGTTCTTGCAAATAATTGCTGTACAGATAGTAATTTATTTGCTTACCTTAGGAAACTGCTATTTCATGATGGTCAAATGTATTTAAAAGTCTAACATTTTAAAAATTTTACTATCTGTTTATCTCCTGGAAGGAGCTGTCATCTTTAGAAAAGAAGTCAATACAGTACAGATAAATTAACTACTATAAATTCAACTTCCAAATTGTCAACACTCTGGCTTATTCAATTTATTTAAGCATTAAGTTGATATAATGGAGATTTTACTGTAAGTTAACTCAATAAAGGCTTAAAATATCTGGCAATGTGTTTTGGGTCAGCTCTAGAGAAAGTCTGTAGGTTTCAGGAGCCTCTGAGATGTTTGCTAGAAATGCATATTTCTAGGCTTCATTTTAGGCCCACAGAATGAGAATCTTGCAAATGTAAAACCTGTTGATATTGGATAGGTTGATGGTTCTTTCTGTTTATTTGTGAAAAGAAAAACTTAGAGTATGGCTTTTATTACTTTGGAAAAGGACTGACAGTTGTGGGCACAACAGGAAATTAATATTAAAATATTTTTAAAATATAAAAAGTGTTTTAAAAATATGTTTAAATACTATTTTTGGCATTATGTGCATTACTATTTCCTTCTGGCACTCTAAAAATCAAAATGAACTATCCTCTCATAACCAACCCAATAAAAACCCAATAAAAACAAATTAGCATTAGTATTGTCAGATTTCAACAAAGATACAACAAAGGCAACAAAGATAAAAGACCAGAAGAAAATAAAACTAGAAAAAGGGCTAAGTAACATAAAATAAAAGCAACATTTCTATTCATAGCTTATTATTTAAATACACTATGATTTCATCAAATACCTTTCCTTGGAAAACATAGAGATTTGTATACATCATTTCACATGTTTTTCATATTATCTGTTTAATGGATCTTGATATGACTAGTCTTCTATACTATCCCTATCCATTTTATAAATAAGAAGATTGAAGCACAAAACATTGTACACATTAAATGTGTATGGCTTTTTGTATATCATACTTCAATAAAGTGGTTTAATTAATTATAGACTATTTCATGTCATAGGTAAAAGTGCTGGGTATAATAGAACTTTATACATCATAGGCAGGTAAAAACAATACAATTTTTCTGGTGAATCAGGGGAGAGAGAATTCATTTAGATTGCTGGAACAGAAAAAAAATCAACTGCTGAATGATGTGACTTAACTGCCTAGAAGTGTGTATTAAAATAGAGTAGAAAAATTCACTCTTCACTGTGGCTTGTTCATGTGTGTAAGGGTAAATGGAAGATCAGCCTCATTTCAGTCTTCCTACATGGATGTGCTAGATAATGTGGAAGCAGGAGGTGCTGGATTTATCTCTCATGACCTAAGCAAACTGGGTCAATAGAATGTTTTTAGATCTTCAAGTTGTTTTCAAAAATTATTTTATTGTACAGTGCTCTCAACTGAATGTCAACTATGGGCTGGAGATATAAATAAATTGTTCCTGTGGCATCATGATGCTAACCTGGTAATGCTGTTTAAGTTTCAAAACATTATCACATCTTTGTGTTGACTCCTTTCCTGGTTTATGGCTATAAAACAGTACATGTGAAGAAAAGAAAACTGATAACCAACAACAACAAAAAGCCTCCATAAAAAAAAATCTGAAAAATACATTAATGAATTAAATATATGTAGATAAAATTTGACAACAATGGCATAGTAAACCAGAAACTATGACTGTACTTAAAAACAACTCCTTGTCTTTTTGCTTGACTTTTTATCCCCCTCATTTTACTTACATGCAATTCTAAAGATACACATCATTTTTGATATAAATAAAATGCAATGATTTCAGTACCCAAGAAAACATACTCCTATTTTGTCTCCCACACTCTGTTGGAGAATCTTTTAAATGTAAAGAGAAACTTTTTGGCTATTTGGCTGAAAGCAAAAGCAGCCTGTCTTATAACCTGGGTCAAGAGGTGGGGTGGCTAGTTGCTTATCAGAGAGAAAATAAAGAAACCCACCATCTATGTGATTTCCCAGAGAAAAAGACTACAAATGATAATAATTCGTGCTTTTCCTAGGAAATTCTAAAAATAACATAATGTGTCCTGAATGTCAGGTCCTGCATTTAAAAAAAAAAAAATCAAAGGAAAAGGCATAAGAAGAAGAAGCATTGTGCATTTTTTTTCCAGCAGTGATTGTCCACATAGAGATGTACTCACCAGGAAGCTATAGAAGAATTCATGGACAAAGAGGCCCAGCATGCAAACCAGGACATATGCCACGTGATAGAGAAAGGCCATATCCAGGATGACTGCTCGGTACCCACGGGTGAACGTGCCACGATTTCCAACAAAACTCACCAGAAATACTATTTTATTACAAAGCTGAAGGAAGGAAAGATTTGGAGATTACTGTTTTATTTATTTTGAAATTCACATTAATTGCAGAACATTAACAAAGACTATTGTTCACCCAGTCTATGATTTTCTTTCATAATTTCTCATTTCATAGTTTTTCAGCATTGCTTACAAATCTGGATGTAAATATAATACATGCAACACTTGTATCCCTTGCAGTTTCAGAAACAGAGAGAATGATTAAAAGACCCAGCTACACAATCAACACATGCTTGAATTTTAATCCTGGCTCTTCCATGACTGTTGTATGGCCTAGTTCATGTAACTGTAGGCCTTAATGATTTCTTCTGAAAAACTGGAATAAAAGAATGCCCACCTCATAGAACTCTTCAGAGGATTAAAAGACATAAAGCATATGAAGTCTTTAATACAACTCTTTTTTTTTTTTTTTTTTTTGAGTTGGAGTCTCACTCTGTCGCCCAGACTGGAGTGCAGTGGCCGCTCCCGGCCACCGCAACCTCGACCTGCTGGGCTCCGGCGATCCTTCCGCCTCAGCCTTCCGAGTAGCCGGAATTATAGGCACGCGCTACCACGCCCGGCTGATTTTTTGATTTATTGTGGAGATGAGGTCTCGCTGCCCAGGCGGGTCTCGAACCCGTGGGCTCAGGCAATCTACTCACCTCAGCCTCCCAAAGGCGCGGGATTACAGGCTGAGCCACCGAGCCCGGCTACAACTCTTTAAATATTACTTTTATTATGTTTTCTACATTAAAAGTAATATATTAATTGCATTTATTTTGCTGGAAATATAACAGAAATGTTTTTTCAGAAAATATTCAGAGACTTATCCTTAATTTATTTTTAATCCTAGACATTTTCTACTGAGTATTATTTCAAACAAGTAAATCTTTGAAATTATTTTTGCATTTAATTTGTATATATAGATAATATAAATATATTTATGTGCCTGAGTTAAAATAAATATAATGCATGTATCTATCTTCTAAGCTTGGTGTGGTTATATTTCAATAAACATTTTGGAGCATTTATTATGACTCTTACTACATAGAGTATTTATATTAAACTATATTTTATATTGCTTTTTGTAGCATCATTTTGGAATGTATAAATACATACTGAGATTCTTCGGCAATAACGATGATTTGTGCAATGATTTACAAAGAAAAAAGTTATTATAAACTTGGTGCCATCCATTTGGCTCTAGAACCACTGCATTATTTGTAAACCAAACAGCCAGTTTTGCCTCTTAGTCATCAAGGAAAGAATTACAGATTTCCAGAGTTCATAGTTTTCTCTTCCTAATTGTTCCCTGAGTTCTTTAAGTTATCTAATGGAACTATATTTGTCTTTAAATGTCCAAATCTAACTTTGGGGAAACACGTTGCTTTTTGTAACTCTTGATTTTTTTCAATATATGTGCATAAAATTACTTCATGGAATAATTTTAAGTAACATAAGAAGGAGCATAGCACTTCGAGACAGATGTAAAACTTGAGAGGCTAGAAAACCTCTTTTTTCAACTTTTTGGTGTTCAAATCAGATGTAATGAGAAATAAGTTAATATTGCAAGTTATAAAGAGTCAACCAAGTTAGTAACATAGCAACTAAAAAGGCCAAACCTTTCCTAAATTTCCCCCTGCTTATTAACTATCCTTTCAATAATCAGTGCTACCATTTCATTCATCAGCTTGTTAACAATTTCAATAACATCAAACAGAAAGTCTTACTTCACTAGTATTTCATCATCAACAGTTTATGCTATATTAAAATATAGCTAAGCATAATGGATGTCTTCACACTTACTGTCCAAGAGTAGGTTGAATATTATGCCATTACATAAAAGCCCAAGAATCATATAAAATATATTGAGTTATATGAAGTATTTGACAATACCCATGAAATACCCACAAAAAAAAAATAGAATGTCCAGGTGAAACAATATTCAGTAGCTTATTCTTTAAATTTTTTTGAGGGCCTATTATTTATATTTACATTATTTACCTTGATTTATACACAATAGTTCATTGTTGTGAAATAAGAAGTTCTATAAAAAATGCAATTAAAAACTGTAATCATGAGTTTTCAGAAGGTGAATAGCATATTTAAGATAAATTGTTTATAAGTTGTTTTCTGGTCTCCAATTCTCTAAATTGAATTATTAAAAAATTATGCAAGAAAACTATTTATAAGCCCCATATACTGAGGAAAAATAATACTTTGAGTTTAAATTCTTGAAAAGAGCAATATATTTCAGTTCTCAAATAATGCAAAAGCAAAGACACCTTTCTATCTAAAAGGGCCTCTGCCATTTTTACATTAAAAAAAATAAAAGCCGGGCTCGGTGGCTCAGCCTGTAATCCCGAACCTTTGGGATGCTGAGGTGAGTGGATAGCCTGAGCCCACGGGTTCGAGACCCGCCCGGGCAGCGAAACCTCATCTCTATAATCAATCAAAAAATCAGCCGGGCATGGTAGCGCATGCCTGTAATTTCGGCTACTAGGAAGGCTGAGGTGGAAGGATCGCCGGAGCCCAGCAGGTCGAGGCTGTGGTGGCCAGGAGCGGCCACTGCACTCCAGTCTGGGTGACAGAATGAGACTCCAACTCTAAATAAATAAATAAAATAAAAATAAAAATTTTAGCCTGGCTCGGTGGTTCAGCCTGTAATCCCGCGCCTTGGGAGGCTGAGGTGAGTGGATTGCCTGAGCCCATGGGTTCGAGATCCGCCTGGAAAACTTGGCAAGACTTCATCTCTACAATAAATCAAAAAATTAGCCGGGCGTGGTAGTGCGCGCCTGTAGTTCCAGCTACTTGGAAGGCTGAGGCGGAAAGATCGCTGGAGCCCAGCAGGTTGAGGCTGCGGTGACCGGGAGTGGCCACTACACTCTAGTCTGGGCGACAGAGTGAGACTCCAACTCAAAAAAAAATAAAAAAAATAAAAAAATAAAATAAAAATTTGCTTTATTTTTTTTAGGTTTTTGAAATTTTTTGTTTGTTTGAACCTTGATACAGAGTTTGATTCCTGTCCTCTTCACTAAGTCTCAACATAGAGTGGAGCTGATATTGGGAGTGGCATCTATCTATTTCTGTGGAGATCAGAAACAGGGAAATTGTTGTTCTTTGTTTTAACATGTTCATATCAAGGAGAAATAACTGCAAGAATAAATGATTTTGGTAGGTAGAAAAGAAGATAAACTCTGGTTTCTCCTTCATCATGAAATTTACAAATTGTTTTTATATCTCATTTTCCATGAAAGGTAGGAATACTTATGTCAAAAATGAACAAGTTGCAAAAAACATTTTCCATTTTCGTGTCATGCAAAAGTTGATGTCGTCTAACCAGTTCTTCATTTGTCAATACCATTATTAGGCAATCATTGTTTCTATGGCAAGGGTCACGTAGGTGACAATAAACGGAAGGTATGGGAACTGGGCAAGATTACAAGGCCAAGCTCTCCTGAGCTGTTGAAAGGATCGTTGAGTTAGCACACAAATATGAACACAAATGACCATACCTGTCCCATATATAATTTTGTTTTCCTTCTCAGTCTATTCTTCAAAGCTGCCCTTGATATAGTTTTTATTGAGGAAGGGGTGAATTGTGTGATGGTGGGGAAAAAGAGGCAATGACAGAGGAACAGAATCAATGTAAGCTTTCTAGACAGATTTTAAAAGTGGTATGCCATCCAAATGATTTACCAATAAGTATTCTAAATGTAAAAGCAAAAGTAATGTTTTTTGTAATTAATATATTCTAAAATAAGCTCATTAAGTTTAATTAGGTAAATAAACTATTTGGCAAAGTACTACTTTCATATATCTTATGGTTTATTGATACCTCTTTGCAGGACTTTAAACAATACAGTTTAATGAAAAGACCCTGGATTAGAAGGCAGGCCATCTGGTTAAAGCATTGGTTCTGCCACTAATTACTTGCTTTGGTAAATCCTTCTGGTCTCTATAGAACTTTGTTTCCTCATATCTAAAATGAAATGCCTAGAATTGAACAATCTTTAAGGTCACTCATAGCTGTAAAATTCTGTGATGTTCTTTAAGTATTATTACTTTATGTAATCACAGAAATTTATAGCTATTATGTTCTTATCTTAATATTATTCTTTTGGTCTTATTTGATACTCTGTCCCTGTTCAAAAATTCTATCCCCATCTTGCATTGTTCCTATGGGAAGACATGACCTATTTTATAGGAATAAATTGTAGGAGAAAAAGACTGCCTGCTTATTTATTGAAAGGTAAACTGAATTTTTGATCTTCAACTCCATTACCATATTTTCATCAACCATATAAATCAAACTTCCTACTAAAAATGAGATGATTTGATTCATTTTACTATATCTAAGGTAGGATAAAGTTCTAAGGTCAATGTGTAAGGCCAAATTGCATGTAGTCAAAACCACCCTGGAAATCTTTTAAGTTGACACAAAACAGAAAGCTCAGGTAACAAAAACAGCAACATCTCTCACTAAATTCAGCACATCCTAAGTTTATCCCAGCACTGGAACAGTTCTCTGTTTCTGCAACTGAATATTGGAAGTCATTAGGAGCATTCAGTGACCATATTATATGAAAAAAGGTAGGGTGTGTTTGCGGGTGGGGGGAGATGTGTGAGAGACAGCAAGAGAGAAAATGCAAAAGTATTAACTCAGAATATATCACTGAATTGGTATAAGTTAAGTGAATATACAGTGGTGGGACTCAACTCTATGGATTAGTAGTCATACGAGAACGAGAAAACTACCTACAGGTAAGTAACTAAGGGCATGTTCCTATTAAATTTGAACAAGGTGGCCAGGCTTGGTGGCTCAGCCTGTAATCCCAGCACGTTGGGAGGCCAAGGCAAGTGGATTGCCTGAGCCTGTGGGTTCAAGACCAGCTGGGGCAACTTGGTGAGACTTGGTCTCTATAAGTCAAAAATTAGTTGGGCGTGGTAGGGCGTGCCTGTAGTTCCAGCTACTTGGAAGGCTGAGGTGGAAGGATCACCAGAGCCTGGCATGTTGACACTGGGAAGTGACTGTGAGTGTGCCTTTGCACTCCAGCCTGGGCGACGGAGTGAGACTCTAACTCAAAAATAAAAAATAAAAAATAAATAAATCTGAACAAGGTAGCTTATTGTTA
The DNA here is from genome assembly GCA_027257055.1 of Cephalopachus bancanus. Classification (NCBI taxonomy): domain Eukaryota; kingdom Metazoa; phylum Chordata; class Mammalia; order Primates; family Tarsiidae; genus Cephalopachus; species Cephalopachus bancanus. The sequence continues at coordinate 4,590,411 of JAPVLO010000009.1, read as the reverse complement.
ATAGACTAGTTATCTACTAAATTCCATTTGCTTCCCTTCTGTGCAAAATGATGAGACCAAGTTATTAAATCAAGTACACATTTTCAGGCACTACTATAAAAGAAAATGACATTGCATACAGAAAGTGTTTAGAAGATATAAAAAGGTGTTTTTCTCAAAGACCCATATATATTATTATAATGAAAATATTATTGTTATTAAAAAATTTTTAATGTATAAAAATATTAAGCAATCCCAAATTTATCAAAAGTGTGCTTATATTTGTCAGAGCAGTATATTAATCTCCATTGCCAATAACTAACAGTGCAATCTAGAGGATGAAAAAAAACTATTCTGGATTATAAGGTGTGATTTAAAAGAGAAAAACACTTGAATTTTTTGAAGCAGTTCAAATATTGAGATTACTCCTATAACAAGGTAAAGTAGTTGAAATTCAGACAAACTTTGAGTTTTAGAAATGAATAAACAATAAAAATGAAGCACCGTAATAAACAGAACTGATAATTTGATAATACTAAGAGGTCAGAACACAGATTGCGGGTTTTTCTTCTACTTGATTCCTTTTGCAAAACAGAGCCCTCTGTGGAACAAAGTCATGGCCTTCGCAGCAACATGGATGCAGCAGGAGACCATCACACTAAGTAAACGATCACAGAAACAAAGAACTGAATACAGTTCCACATGTCCTCATTCATAAGTGGGCCCTGACCACTGGTCACAGGAGCACAATGGTGTAATCAGCAAACACTGAACAGTGCTAGAGGTGGGAGGCAAGGAAGAGGGAGGGGGCAGATGGCAACACACTGGGTACCCGGTCTGCTATCAGGGAGAGAGAGCCAGCTAGAAGCCCAAATTTCACCTGCATGCAGCTTTCTTATGTAGTAAGTCCTCACTTGTACCTCACAATTCTAAAGTAAAAATTTTAAAAAAACAAAAACAAAACAAGAAAAACAAAAAAGAGTCTCTGAATTTGCTTAACAGTCTGAAAGACTGAGTCCAGAAACAATAACTCACTATGAACCCAAATGCAAACACTTAACATATTTTACAATTAATTAGCAATGTTTTACAATTAAACAGTGCTTCACATATTAGATATTTAGTTAAATGATAGCTGTTACTATTATTATATCACCACTGTTATTATTCATTTCTAAATCTTCTCAACAACCTAGGGAGGTAACCAGGTTTTAATAGTTTGCTTTCACTGATGAGAAGAATGAAATTGAGAGGCTCCCTGATTTGTCTAAAGTCTAGAATTCTGACTTATTAAGGAGAAACTGTCAGGTCAGTTCAGTGTCTTTTGTTTTTCCTGTTCCTGATACCTATAATTTTAACATTTATAATTTCACCTGTTACAGAATGCACACTTTGAAGTGTAAATTAAACTAATACATATATTAAAACCTAAGGTATAGAACATGACTAATGTTTTTATGTATTTTCTTTCCTGCCTCCTGGGTAATAACGAAACCACAGATAGTTTTGTAATTAAATTTGTTATGTTTAAAGTTAAGGTAAATGATAATCGCTAAAACATTTTTATTAATCTACATAATATTAAAATTACAAATAAAATTTTTCTATCAATATCTATAATATCAAAACTGAAATTATTCCATTGAATTCTGCCCAAATCAAAGTTGATTATTTTCTTTGGTCAAAATGCCCTATACTGGTAGATTATAATGTATCATTTGGCTGTGCAGCTTAACAAAAGGCTATTAGTGAAGTCTATTAGTACCTGCAGATTCATATAGTTAATAAGACAGTTACGTAGATCCACTTGTATACCCCTTCTTGTGAAGAAATTAAAGCATAAAACTTGCCTCTCATATGAACAGTCATTTGTTATGGTGGAATTTTTCTCACCAAACCAGGCAGAAGTTAGCTTTTTATCCTGTCCCATGACGAGGAAAAGAAAAATATTCCAAAGTTTTTGGTTTCCCCAGTAGACATTAGAATGCTATTTCTTATCTCTTTATATATTCTTGGTCCAAAGACAAAGAAAAAACAAATCAGTGAGTCTGACACATTAGCTTCTGGATGGCAAAAACCATATCCTCTACCTCTTGGTATTTTCAGTGTCTATTATATAACAGAGGCCCAGTAAATGTTTGTTATTTTTGGCCCAACTCAAGTTATTATTTCACTTTGTCAAACTTGGATTTTTTTTTACTTGGTTTAATGTCTTATTAAGGGTCAGTTATCAGTTTATGAATATTATTTGCTTCTTCAAATAATATGGTTCAATAGTCAATGTGTTTTTTAAAGAAAAAAAAAAAAGCCAAACATGCAGGTTTAGAAAAACCTAGTTAAATTCATGAAGATTCTCTAATTTAGCTTGATTGGCAGTATTGCAAAATTAGCTTATTTTCAAAGCATTAAAAGTACAATTTAAGCTCATGTAACCACATTCTGAGTGTTTAAATGCCAGGTATTAAAGTGAAGAAAAACAGAGCTGGCAGAGAGTGAGGAGAGTGTGATTATATACCTGAATGTGACAACCTCTGCCCTCAAGAAATTTACAGAATAGTATATTTGATACTTTATAAATTTCTTTACTGATAGGCTTCTGTGTATGTATACTACACTTTCCTTTATTGACAATGATTGAGAATAATTGGTAATTTGTTTGCCTGAATGTTTTAGTTAATTGGGTTTCATATCTATCATGTCCAATTTCTGAAGAATGGTAATAAAATAGAGGTCTGAAACACAGAAATACAGAATTAGCCATATTGGTTCAGCTTTATAATTCTCAAAAATGTGGTTGACTATTTTATTAATTCATTTTCAAGGAATATTTGTCACATATTTTATGTGCAAGGCACTGTAAATATATAAGAGTACAAAGATAATGGCTCACTCATTCATTCATTCAATCACTTTTTGGTTAATTTATTTAAGAAATATTTTCTCAGTACCTATGATGTTCTAGACATTGAGTGATCAATGATTATCCTTAAGAATGGTATAATGTAGTAGGGAAGATAAGTCTTAATTGCAGATACCAGAACATAGGACATTATGTTAGAAACCCTGCAAAAGACAAAAAGTGTTTAGGAACTCAGTAGACATACTAGCAATATTCATTTGCTTACCGGGCCACTTGTTGTTTCATCAACCTACTGATTTACCTTTTCTTAATATCCCTTTATGGCTCTGTCATGCTTTAAATTGGCTAGTCACGCACGTTAAAATTTTATTTCTCAGATAAACTTATCTCTATAAAAGTATCACTTGTTTTTTGAAATAGCACTTTGGCTTACTTATTCTAAATTTACCTAATTCAAGTTTCCTTATTCCTATATAAAATGTGCTTCCTTATTCTAATATTTCAAAATTTGGTGAAAAAAATTAATCCTATCTATACCTTTCACAAGTTTATAGGTTTTGTTCACATAAAAAGAGCCCAATTTCATTTTTTCTCATACCCTTTTTCTTAGGTCATTTGATAAAAGCTACTTACTTCCAAAATTCTACTGGATATAATTTAATCTTTTTTGGATGATTTAGACATCACTTTAGGATGGTAACAGTGGCTCAGAGTCATTTTTGACAATAGCTGTGGGTATAGAATGCAGAAGGCATTAAAATGAGATTGGATTAAATTGATGGCAGAACTGGGTCATGCCCCAAATGCTACCTTCTTAAATATATCCATCTGGTTACTTGTCATTTTTTCTTTCACTCAGAATTAAAGTATGCACAAATTATAGTTTAGTCAATTTAGATTCACAATAAATCAGCATTCACTGTGTATACATGAATTAAAAGCATATAGTTACATTTTTATATTTAATACATTTTTAACTAATTCCATAAGAGTACAATGCTAAGTACTTACATTAGCTGCACCAAGAAGTATTAATGTAGGCCCAAGACCTATTGTATATATTGATCTGAGCATTATGGAGACAAGAAATGGCCGAATACCCACAGGCTTGGAGAAGAAAAACAGCATAGATGTGCAAACTGCAACTGCTATCCAAAGAAGAACTGAGAACAATGGAGACAGTGTACCTGTAAAATGTGGAAAAAGTTTATTTTTTACTGAGAATGAAACTAGAAAATGATAAAATAGTCGCTGCTCTGTTTTATATGCTATAGCAAAGCAAGTCAAGCCATAATGCACTGAATTTCAAAACAAACCCACCTTAACTCTATTTCGAGGAAATATCTTTGAAGACATTAGTCATTACTACATTTCCAGAAAGTTTGTGATTAATGTCAGGCTACTTAAATACTCACTGGTTAATGTTCTTTCTATTAAGTCTGAGAATGGTTCACCTTTCTCTCATATTGGAGTGATTCGCTAAGTACTTTTGATAGGCATATCTCACTTGGGAACCTTAATTCAAAATTTATGATTAATGACCATTGGATATATAACTAAATCAAGTGAAATCAGATTTTTTGCATTGAATTCTTGCCTTGTCTTGTTCTATTATTATCAAGTTTCCATATCCTAGATGCCTCTGAATAATCTAGTATGTAGAATATTCAGTCTTTATAAAATAGACACAAGCTTTAACTGTTAAAACACACATCCAAATATACGTGTATGAGTGAATATGTATGACTGTATCTGTTTGGTGGCCAACTCAAGTTCCAAATAAAACACTGAGCTACTTAATCATCAGAAAATAAAGTTCTAAATACTTCAAAAATGAACTCCATTACAAATTTTAAAAAAAGTTTTTGTGTTCGAGTCTCACACTGTCATCCAGGCTGGAGTGCAGTGGCAAGCTCTTGGCCACCCCAGCATCGACCTGCTGGGCACCAGTGATCCTTCAGCCTCAGCCTTCCAAGTAGCTGGAACTACAGCCCACACTACCATGCCCGGCTAATTTTTTATTTATTGTAGAGATGAGGTCTGGCCATGTTGTCCAGGCTGGTCTTGAACTTGTGGGCTCAGGCAATCCACTTGCCTCAGCCTCCCAAAGTGCTGGGATTACTGGCTGAGCCATCAAGACTCACCACAAATAAAATTTTAAATAATTGTCCAAAAAAAGGAGGAGTAAGAATTTTTTTTCTTTAAAAAGAAGTTCATTGACATTTGCACTGACACGTGCATTCAAGTAATCCCTCTTAAGATCACTTGGTGCTGTATTTGCAGAATTAAATTAAGAGGCAACATTCTTGGGCTGATTGGAGTGACTCTGGGGCCTCTAGCACAGGTCTGTAGGCTGACATGGTCAGAGAGGAAACAACAAAATGGAGATTTTCCACTTCTTCCTCTGTCACATATTCCATAATGGTTCTTATTCTTTTGTCCACACCTCTTTTTACACTTCATAAAATTTACTACTGCATGCAAAACACCTCAAGGACTTTGGTATGCACAGTTTTTGTACTATTATTAAAATCTGGGATTATCTGACTCCTTTATTGAATTCTGTATAAGCTGTTAGTTGATAGTGAGTGCTAACAGATCTCAAAAGTAGGTAGGAAGATCCTGTCAGATGTTCAAAAACAAACACACAGAATTAGATGGTGAATAGCATTAGTTTAGATGGGGTTTTTTTTGTAATATTTGTTCTTATTATGTATCCTCTTAAAGGAAACAGTGATGAAAGACAGTCAGGAAGAGAGATTTGATCTTTTCCCCCTCCCAAATTTATCACCTGTTAAGATTAATTTGGAGATGGGGAAAAAAATGGGGCAAAGTTGCTTTCGATTCCTACCCCCTGGCAATGCTAACAAAATGGGTATTTTACTCATATTTATTATAATTTTGACTTATAAGCACCCTACATCTACCAAAATACAGTCTGACCACCAACTGTCTTGACATCACAGCTCTCAAAGAGCCAAGGAGAGAATAATGCCTTCTTTTCTCTCTTGCTTATTGGGCTTTGGGACACCACCAGAATATAAGCTCCAAAAGGGTATGGACCATCCCCGGGTCTATCACAGTGACTGTTATGCAGCAACAAATAAATATTTGTTGATTAAGTAAATAAACAAAAACCTACTCTGTGCATTTGTTCTGAGTAAGCAATTAAGTTTCTAGTTTTAAATCTCCAAGTTGTGGAGATTCATTTTTAAATATACTAAAACTGCCAACATCTTCAAGGCACATTTATAACTTTCAGTCAGTCATTTAAGTATAATTCATAAGTAATGTCCTGGTGTGACATTCTTATTCTAGAATGAACCCGGTTTGTTACTAATGCCTGATAATCTAACCACATCTTTGCTATTCTTTCTAAGACAGTACCTGCCTTGCTGAGATTTTCCCCTTGATCAAACAAGAAATTATAGTCATGCACTTAAAACTGGATTTGATCCCTTTGTAAAAGGAATTTAAAGAATGTCTAGCATAGTAATTTGCATATAGCTTAATGTTAAATATATATTTGTGGAATGAATAAATAAACTTCAAAGTTATTTAAAGTGGCTATTGACAATGATGTTTGTAATTATCTTCTGTAAGAATGATCCTACTGGTTTCTATCTGAAAAAAATAAATTGAAATCTCTCTGACAAACTCTTGGAAAAGACAGAACAAATTCTCAAAGTCCCATTAATGGTGAGAAGGGAGGAATGTTTTCTCTCCTTAACACTTCACATATGTATCAATTTTCTACAATAAGCACGTACTATTTTAGTAATCAAAAAATTCTTACAATTTACCCCAATACATTTTTAAATCTTAGAAAGTATGAAGTTTATCTTTTATTAAAGAAAATGGAGACAGCAAAGTTGAAAACTTCAATTCATGCAATGGAACTTTGCTAGCTACCTCAAGCTGACTTCTTTCTAGTTTCCTGTACAGAACATGCTGCTTCTTACTTCCCTGTCTCTTTCCATTCCTCTGCCTCCCATGTAGCCTCATAAGACTCCCTGTTTCCTCTGCCTCAGTCTAGTTAGAGTAGACATCCACCCGTAGACCCATAGGTGGTCTTTACTATCGTGCCTCATTCATTTCTTGGACCATGAGCTTCTTGAGGACAAGAACAGATTTATTCATCTTTGCATCACAGTGATACAAAGGGTCTAGAACAGTGTCTGGAAAATAGCGGCACTCCATCAATGGTTATTAAGCTGAAAAAACTGAAATCACCTTAGTTTATTTTCTTTCACACTAAGCACTTGAGGGAAAAAAGTAATTACACCCAAAATTTGAATATGATTTTTATTTTAAATCACATACTATCTTGGTATAAGAAATTCCCATGGCATCATTTCCTCCATTAATTAGTCTACCCCTGCCAAATGAAATCCAGGCTGGTGATAGTTAGCCTGGTGGTTTTCAGTGGACTCCCAGGAGATTCCCGGCATCAACAGTTGCTGCTTCAGCCACACCCAGCATAGCCTCGTTCTTCAACATCTGCACGTGCTTCTCTTTTAGAGAAGCATATGTTAAGCAAGCAGCCATGAAAACTGATCAAACAAAGGAGCCCAAACCAAAACCTATAGCCACAAAAATAAGTCCTGGACTCCCGAATAAATTCAAACCGAGCTCTTCAAAGCCAGGCTATGAAAGGAGATTCTCTGCTTGCAGTAGAGGCTGGAGGTGCCCTGTAAGTTGGTCCTCTAAGAAACTTACAAGTCTCCCTTTAATTGTTGTACACCACTATCTTGGTTGAAGGAGGGCACTTCTCCCTCAGTTAATATTAATATAATCCATGTATGAACCAGATATTTCACATATGTCTGGTTCATATATGGGAACATCTCATGGGCACATGAGACTCACAGGAGCTCAGGTGTTCAGGCTGGAAAATACAACTGGAGGAAGCATACACAACACATTCCTTCTGCCAGTCCCTCTGTTCTTGCTGCCAGTCTCCATGACTCTGAATCAGCACATATTAGGGTCTGGGACTAGAAAGGGTGGCATATTTTAGCCAGAGGTCTTTTTTTGGCCCAAGATTTGTCAAGTGATTCCATGATCAACTTCTATACTCAGAATCACAGGACCTTAGGGTTGGACAGAATTCTTTTATTTATTTATTTAACTACTCATTTTTTTTTTAGTTGGAGTCTCACTCTGTCACCCAGGCTGGAGTGCAGTGGCACACTCATGGCCATCGCAACCTTGACCTGCTGGGCTCAGGAGTGGCACTGCACTCCAGCCTGGGTGATGGAGTGAGACTCCAACTCAAAAAAGAAAAAAAGAATATAGTACTCTACAGTGTTATCAGGAAGGTTAAGTGAAATTATATATGTGAAGTGCTGATTTAGTCTAAATGGTAAACAACACCCAGCTGCCATTATTTAATAATAATTATGGCAGCTGGGTGTTGTTTACCATTTAGACTAAGTAATATTAAATATAATTAATAATAATTAATTATAGCTATTATTAGCCAGGCAACTATTAAAAACCTATCAGGTATTCTGCATTTTCCTAGAGTGAAGAACAATTGTCCAGAGGGGTGACATTTCCCATCACCATTATATTTCATGTACAATAGGTGGCAGCAGAGGCTATATACATTGGCTATGGTGGTCAAGAGAGGGGTATCATGAAATATAGAACTCAGGGAAAATTTGGTCCTATATGAAAGGGCACTCGTTATTGACATGCTTGCAATCCAACCATCCATAGAGAAAGGTCCTAGATTGGTCAAAAAAAGGATCAGCCTTCTACTCTGAGAACTGCCATTTTTTTTAGACTTTCTGGGCTTCTACCTCTTCATCTGTCAAATGAGTGCTTGATATTAGATGATTTTCAGAATTGCTTCCATCTCTTAAAACTTTATGCTTTTATTAACCAGGACTCTACCATCTTCTTGACGTTTTGTGTGCTAACGATACTAATTGATTATTTCTTGCTAGACTTCACTCCTTACAAGGGTTAATAGTCCTCTGTCTCAAGAGTTCATCACTAAAGGAGACTAAACAGTGAAGAGAAAGCTGTTCCCACCTCCTGGTGTATTTGTAGTTTTCCCAAAATGGCTGGCCAAATATTTGATACATTTCGCACTGCTATGTGACTCCCACATGCACTCCATTGCTCAATATTCTTCCTTTATCACTGGCGTGTCTTCCAAAAAAAGCATCAATTCACGACCACTCAGATTACAGCTAAAGTTTAGAACTTTGATATCTATGCTACCTGAAATAATCTGTAAAATAGCAAATCATTCTTGGACTCCCATTTCCTTTCCTGCCCATCTCCATTTCATCTGGAATAGGTTTAAATACCTGTTGCGCTCATCACACCATCTTTTTAACTAGGCTTTCCTCTGTAATATAAATGTGTATGTGTACTTTTTAACAACAACCACTAAACGTTATGGAAAGCTTACCAAGTACTCATCTCAATGCTTTACCTACCTACAGCACCTCAGTAAGTTCCCACAGTAATCTCATGAACAGGTAAGAGACAAAAGCATTTCATGGTTATTATTACTGATTTCTTTCATCTTTTCCTCCAACCCATCTTTCCATGATACTTCCAAAGTTATTTACCTGATTGTATCCCAAGTCTGGAACATATTTTCCATGTACTTTGTCAAACTTAAACAAAACTTATTTCCCAAAGTTCCATCCTTCAGCATATTTCTCATTTCATTTAAAATGTAGAATTTCTCTTTGTCTTTGTTTTTGTAAATTCTTGTGTATTATTAGTTTAATGACATTAATTTTATAGTCAATATGCTTTATTCTCTATTATTGTATTGTCTCATGTTGTACATTTTTGAAGTCTGAGATTATATATATTTAATTTTATTTATTATCCCTGACATAGTGTTATAGATTCAAAAATTATTTTTAGGTTACACTATGTTCATTACAGAAAGCAAAGAGAGTAAAAGAAAAATGCCATTATATAAGATAACAATAATTAATATTCTGGCACAAAACTGTTATTTGCATAATTGAGATGATATTGTATAAAAATGCTTTTGGTCAAATAATTAGATAGAAACACAATTTTTCATTGCTTTATTTTCCAGTACATAATATAGCTCACAAAACCATTCTGTGTATGAGCTTTTTTGAAAAATAACATTTCTGTAGGCAATGTTTTTCTGCCTACTCTACTTACTATCATATTCCGCTTCCAATAAATACAGAAAACTCTATTTAAGGAATTAAATTACTCTTATTTTGAAGCTCTAAATAGTTAAGTTGGAACATATTAATCATTTAAGGAAAAACAAGCACTTGCCTTCATCTCCATCATCTCCAAATGGGTAGAAGAGAGCAACTGCTAAATTGATGAACACAGCCAGGTTGAAGGAGATGCTCCCCCAGAGAGAGATGTGCCTTGAAAACCAGAAGAGTGCGGGGTTGTCTAGAAGTGAGACATGCAAGAAAAGGAAATTTGGTTTCAGCACATGATGCTTGTTGAAATAATCTTTTACTACACGCATCGCATTTGTCAACTATTGTAGAAGCCCATTTAAATAAACAACTAGAATGATTTATTATAGAAAGTTTATTAAAAATAATCAGTACTGTAAGGGACTTTTCTATTTGATTCCTTCTTCCACTCTTTACCCAGTTTACACCTAAACTACTGAGGAAGGGTAATTTTGCTATTGGTAAAGGTGGTCTGAAAAGTTGATTCAATAATAATTCTCTCTATTCTATCCTCAGAGCAGATTAGGGGGAAGACAGTTTAGCCTGAGCCCCTTTTTAATGGACTGATACACATCATCGTACAATTTGGTAATATTGAAAAATTGGTCCCAATCCCACCCCTTAAAGTCGAATAAAAAACAAAAACTCCTAGCACAGATACATCTCTAATGAAAATTCCAATGACACAGTCACAGTTACCTGAAAATTTGAAACCTAATAACATGGCATAGTGCTATTCACTGGGAATGAGATTTATAATATTATCTATATTTTAAGCCTTAATGTTTCCTAAGAACTCTTTGGGTTTGAAACAGCTACCACATGAAATGTCAAGGAAAGCTACAATAAAAACTACCAATAAGTGGGAGAAGCTTTGCTGAATATTTTCAGAAAAAGAACTCTGTGTTATCAGGAGTGAATTACTAAATGCATCTATTGAATACAGTTTGCATTAACTGAAAATCAGTTCTTTCCACCTCTGCTATGTAATTAAACAGACATGTAATGCATATAAGTTTGAATGGGAGCCAGATGTATTAGCCTGCCCTTGGCTCCCACAAGGCTCCTCCAGGTCCTGTCCATTCTCTAACTTTTAATATCTTAACACCAGGATTAAAAGATTGGTGTTCATCAAGGGGAAAATGCACATCGATTTTCAAATAGGAATGATAAACTTTTCAAAGGTAGTCTGTAATTTCAATCTAGAGCCTGCTGCTTACTTACAAATTGCACTTCCCTTCAGTACATCTTGTTTTCCTTCTCTTGGAATGGAACACTTGGAACATTCAACACTGGAATACATTATGATTAGCTATGGCATTTAGTTGACTGATGTATCATAAATGATAAACATCAGCATCTCCATCATTCCTGAGTTAGGAGTACTCATATTTAAAGGCAGACTCTTAAGGCAAAATTAGAAGATGCTGATGTGTATATGTGTAATAACAAATTGTTACATATAAATCCAAAAAAGGAATTAGATTCTGCCTATACCATCATCATAAGCTGCTTCCAAATTTTAAGGTAAAATGTATACTGGAAATTATTTTAAAATTTATTTTTTGACAAGTGACAAAACCCCACAGCACTAGTTCATTGTTCAATTTACTTTTTTATCAAGGAGAAAAATTGTTTTTCAAATGCCCCAAATAAAAATTTTAAGTTTTTATGTATATTTTGGACATCCAAAATTTTCACTGAATTCCATAAGGCTCTATATGGTAAAATGTTAAGAAGAGTAATTTATTTCCGAACATTCTTCTAAAAACAAACAAACAAACAAACAAGCAAACAAAAAAACCTAAAATGCATGCCACAATTCTATAACCAAAGAAGATGTTTCTCAAGTGCCACTCAAATTCATGAATCATACCACATCAATACCAGGAACTAAAGTTCCTGAAAACTAAAATGATGAAACGCTTGAATAGAAGTATTGAGAACATATGCTTGCTTGTCTGGAAAACTACTCCAAAAGACAAAAAACAAAAAACCTGCTCAAGAGTTTCCTTCTATCATTAAAAATCAAACAAACAAAAAAACCTCATGATATCCCTTATCTGGGAAAAGAAACTAAAGCTTATTTACCATTTAAAAAATGTTAAATTTTAAAATTCAGTGTTTCCAAATAGGCTTATAACCTGAAATATCAGTAGTGGGAACTATATTAAGTTGACTCAACTATAAAATTGTAACATTGCTGTACTGAAATACAGTTGTCACAAATTTTGTCGCTTGTATGATTTGGGGATGCAAATATGTTAAAAGAAAGAATGCTTCAGAAAAACATTCAACAATTTACTCAGGCACAGAACAATAGAGGAAAAGAGCGCTGGTGCCGATGTCTCCCATCCTATCCGCTGATTGTTAAGGCCAGTTGGGGCCCATTCACAGACTTAAAACCTGCAGCTGTTCAACATTTGAAACATACAGCTGCAACCCCATATTTCACAATATTTATTTAAAAATAGGATCATCACTAAGATATGATCTAATTAGACAGGGTTTTCTGTTTTCATTAAGCTGTAGGTGTCTCAGCTCCAGTGGTAGATTAAGCAGACACTCTTAAGCCTACAAGTGATTTCAGTAACATCAGAGTTGCAAGAAATTTAAAACAAAAAAAAAATTTAAATAAATTACCATCATGTGTCCCAAAGTACCAAATTATTCATTATTATGCACAGAACTAACGGTTTCCATTTATTATACTTACTCCTGATTTTCTTCTGCCACTTCATTTCATTGTAGAGATCTTCTGTTTGCTGGAAAAAGTCATTCACTTTACTTCCTTGTTCATCCCTTTCTGTCGCATTGAACACACGACACTTGGATTCTCGAGTGAGGTATTCACAGATATTGGGGACAGGAAAGACTATTTGTTCCATAGTCCTGTCATGCCGAACAATCTGAAAACATTAATTTGCATTTGTTTTTAGCCTTTTGGACACCTCAGTCTTAGACTAGTTTTTATTTTTAACACAAGCTTACTGATAATAATTTTATGGATGCAGTTATGAAAAAAATGTGCCAGCTTGAAATAGGTAAAATAGTCCTTTTTTATACCACATTGCATTTTTTTCCTCTTTCCATGAGAAGGTAATTGACTAATACATCATAAGCTTTATACTTTGTTATAAATAACAAAAGGTAAAACTTTTCATTCTTTCTGGGTCAGCATTAAACTTTTGTCACCCATTTGTAGTTTTGTGAAGAACACCGGAGAACTAAGACGGTCTTAATTAGCAAGTGATTTGCTAGATGGTCTTAAGCACAGCATTTAGTATATTTCTATCTTGTTTTTAGCCTGTTCTTCAATAAAAGGGCTATTGGATAACAAATGGCATATTTGAAACTATGTACCCTGAGTTCTACAGAGGGAAAGTGCTTTATGTCATTAAAATGTTCTATTTATGGCAAAACATATTTGTAGGTACAACCCATTTAAGCATATATCCATATGTAAATATTCATCATTTTGAAGCTCCTTTATTTGTTGTTTGTAGTCATTTACTTTTAGACCAAATACAAAACAAAACAAAAAAGGCCAGGCTGAATATTTTCATACAGTTTCACTAAGCAACAAGAGTTTATGTAGCCTAAGTTATATATATATATACACACAGTACCCAGCACTTGGGAATTAATAAGAGTTGGTCTAACCCAAAAGAAGAATTCCATTTCCCTCTGTCATTGACTAGTGTAGTGGTGGGCATGCGACCTACTTCTAGAAAATAAGGCATAAAGCGAAATCTCCTGGAGGGGCTTCCAGAAAAAATTTTTCTTCCTGGTAAAAGCAGAGAGCCACAGAGACAAAATAACATCAACAACAAAAGTTCTTTTTTTGCTTCTACCCTCTTTCTACTTCCTCAGAAGAAAAAATAATATAAGAGCATAATGCTTGGAACTTTGGTGGCCATTTTGTAACCAGGAAGTGAGATATGACCAGCATGACAAGGAACCTACCAGAAAGATGGGAAGGCCTGTGTGTCTGAAAACATTACTGAGTCACTGTATCAATTCTAGAACTACTGATACATTTAGACTTCCCATAAAATAACAAAATATTTTTATTGCTTAAACAATTATCAGTATAGTATTCTATTAAACTTGTAACTGAAGGTATCCTAAATGATATGTGACATAATCACACTACATACTGGAATAATGTCATAAAACAAACAAAATGAAATTTAGTAGTGGTAAATAAAAATTCTTGCACATAGGTTAAAAAGATTCATTGTACAAAATAATTGAACATATTTTATATATAGACAACCTTATTTTTAAAAAAGGTCTACTTGGCTGGGCTCGGTGACTCAGACTGCAATCCCAGCACTTTGGGAGGCTGAGGTGAGAGGACTGCCTAAGCCTACAGGTTCAAGATCAGCCCGGGCAACTTGGTGAGACCTCTTCTCTACAATAAAATGAAAAATTAGCCAGGCATGGTGGAGTGTGCCTACAGTTCTGGCTACTTGGAAGACTGAGGCAGAAGGATCGCTGGAGCCCAGCAGATCAACACTGGAGTGGCTGCGAGTGTGCCATGGCACTATAACCTGGGTGACAGAGAGAGATACAAACTCAAAAAGAAAAGGTTTACTTAATCCACTTGTCAAATATCTAAAAAGTCAGTCTTAGGATGCATGAAAAAAAATGGAGTCTTGATTATTATAAGCCAGCTATCCAATCCCTTTAGGAAATTTATGTTTTATTCTGGTTATCACATTTTACAAAGAGCAATGACAAACTGGAGGGATTATTGAAGAAAATGGAAATAGGTTAACTGTAAAAAGCTAAGGATGGATATATTTCAATACATTTATTCAACAAATGGTCATTCAGTCCTTAGGTGAAGTGCTTTGGGGAATTCAAAGTGAAAAAACAATATGAACTCCAAACTATAAGAGATTGTAGTTGAGTTATCATGATGGATTTTCCAAATGTTAGAGCCAAGCCATCATGTTGAGAGGAGAAAAATGTTCTAAACAGTGGATAAACATTAAAGTGGGCTGATGTGAACTCTTTATTTTTTTAAAAAAACAAACCTCCTAATTATTAAAGTTGTTTAAAACTGGATCTATTTCCACCTAAAGTAGTGAGATCTCTCTCACAGGAAGAATTTAAAGCAGAAGAAGATCATTAAAGGGCATTTCCTCTTGGATAGGCAGCCAAGTAGACACAAGAATTTTCCTATTTCCCAGGGTCTTTAAATCTATAACTTGCAACCTATTATCCTCAATACTGTTACTGATTGTGGTTGTGTTCCAGGCACAGGGTTCAGTTCTAGAAATACAAAGATGATCAAGATCAGTCCCTGCCTCAAGAAAAGGACAAATGACACGCATGAAACTCACAATATTCCTATGCGATAACTAACAGAAAGACCAAACACCTGTGGAAACACACATAATGGGATGAACTTAATGAAGGCCTGGAGGAAGGAGGGGAGGCTTCCCTGAGTGTCATATGAGCTGGTTTTAGGATGAGCATGGGATTTGGTTAATGGAAAGAATTTAGATCATCAGCTCAGACCACTCCTTTGAAACATGGATTTTTAAAATCCTACTTCACGGGTGACTTAAAGTCGCCTCAAATTCAACATATCCAAGAATGAACAAATAATTATCTACCTTTTAACTGACAAACTTCATTCTCTCCTAGGATTCCCACATAAGACCTCATCTTCTGTCTGTTTATTCAAGCCAGTAGCCCAACTTCTGTCTGTTTATTTAAACCAGTAGCATCTTACATGTGCTATCTAACTTGAAACCCAGTCAGCATGTCTATATATATCTCTCTCTACAAATAAATATATAGAGACATATCCATGTAACATGTATCTGTATACATATATATTTTCCAATCCAGCCATATTAAATACCACCATCCCACCTGTTTGCTATTATAATCTAATCTACCTATATTTTCTACCCATTCTCTTTTCTAATACTCTCTCCAAACTGCAACTGGAGTGATTTTTTTGCTTTGGTTTTTGAGTCAGGGATTCAATCTCACCCAGGCTGGAATGCAGTGGCATGATCATGGCTCACAGCACTGGGCTCAGGCAATCCTCCCACCTCAGCCTTCTAAGTAGCTGGGACCACAGGCACGTGCCACCACACCTGACTAATTTTTTTATTTTTTTGGAACGAGGTCTTGCTGTGTTGCCCAGGCTGGTCTCAAATTGCTATGCTTAAGCAGTCCTCCCGCCTCGGTCTCCCAAAGTGCTGGAATTACAGGCAAGAGTCACGGCACCAGGCCCAGAGTGATTTTTGAAAAGAGTGATTTTCTTCCTAGATCCTTTCACACCTTCACTTTATTTTTTTTCTATCTAAAATCCCCAGTCTGAAAGAGGAACTTGTACTTGATCTTTACTGTATTCTTAATGGCAAGCTTTTCTGTGAAATACATCCTGAAATTCCTCAGGTGTACCTAATCATTGTTTTCTCTGTTTTTCCTTGTTTTTCTTTGGCTCTTTGTTTATACACGCACTATACAGTATTATCTTCTATATATGTGAATTGGTGGAAAATAAGTGTCCAGTAAACATTTACTGAATGTGTGTATTTATAGCTAAATCTCTCCTCACTGCCAGGAACCAATAAACAACCCCAAACAACAGCCCCTGTCTCTCATGGGGATTCACCAAACCTCGCTCCCTGTGCTGTTCTTTCTACCCGCTACTCCCTAGCCTCTTCCAATCTCTTAGCTTTGTATTTGACTTCCGAGATCTTCCTTAGGACCTTTATGGTTTGATGATCTACTTGTATCCATTTATCTAGCTCCTTGGCTTTGCCAGCCTCCCAGTTCCTACACACCCAACGCAGGAAGCAATGTTTTTGCTGTTGGTCCAGTTCATGAGTTCTACTGGGTTAAGTCCGATACCAAAGCTCTGATACTATTAATGTTTACAAATGTGAGAAAGAATCCATGCGGTGACACAAGGTAATGATGCTCATTATTCCAGAGGTGTGGCAATATAAGCAATACGGTATAGGGATTCCATATCCTGAGAGTACACAGCAGTGATGCCCATCATGCACTCTGCTGAAAACTAAAAAATATCTGCCAAAATGAATGAATGTATGAGTGTAAATTAGGAGTGACAAGCGTCGACTACTCTGCTCACTTCTGCCAGATTAGCTCTGCCAACTTGTGTCAAAATGATACCATAGCTGGTAAATGACAGCCAGATGGGTCTCAGAACACATAATGATAAGTCCATTTTGACCTACACCTTCTAAACTGCCACTAGTCATTAAATAATGTCTCATTTATGGGGGTGAAGGGGAGGTCAATTGCCACATACTGAAAATGGAAACTGTTAAACCATTCCAAGCTTATGCTATCAATATGAAATCTTTATTAGGTCCTTCCATGCTTTCTGCGCTTTTGAATACTTAGAGATCTCTATTTTATTAAGCCTTTCACAACTTTTAAAAAGACACTTTTTCTTGAATGATGACTTCTATTATAATAATCCTATCTCTAAAACACCACTGCTCTGCAATAATTGTATCTATGACCAAACAAAACAAAACAAAACAAAACAAAAAACTATGAATTACAACAAGAAAATGTACATATAGTTTTGGTAAAAAAAAAAAAGAGAGAGAGACTATTTTGAAAGATGTACACCTCAATTTTTTATAGATCATTCTTCATCAGTTTGTCACTAAATTCTACTTTATTGTTCTAGGAAAAAAATGGCAAAAAATGGTCTAAAATAGAAAGTTAACATATCTTTTCACAGTTGGTACCTTTCAAGAAATAATAGATGGTTACCTCAATCTGTGCAGTGTGGTTGGCATAATACTTCAAGGCTTCATCTCCTTCATCTGGATCTGATCCTGGTTTGAGCATCTGCTGCAATAGTTTATTGTGGCGGGCCAACTGGAGGAGGAAAACAATCAAGATGTTAGGATTTTTTCCCCCCTTTCCTGGGGTCAAGCTTTGAAATTACTTTGTCTACTTGTACACATAGCTTCACAGTCCTGGGACTAATGGCAATTACTTATATTTCAGAAAAACATGACTATTTGAAAGGCATAAATCAAATATAGCTATCAATATTTGTTGATTAAGTGTATATCTTCAATAAATATATGATTGCATCAGAAAGAAGAAACATTCAGAGTGATATATAATTGATACTCCCTATAATAAATTTAAGCTACATGCACATATAAAACAACTTCACCAACAGTGCAACAGTTCAGTGGGTAGCGAAGCAATACAAAAAGTAGCTTCTTAAACACACATAAATAGGTATCTGTACTTCAGAAGTGTTTTTCTTATGGCGTCTAACTAAAGTTCCACATTCGTAGTTTACACTAAAGTCCTACGTTCCTGCATCTTTGTATGTCAAAACTGGTGCTTTATCGGTATAGATTTCAGTTTTATTGGAACTGACACTGGACATTTAAAAAGCAAAAATTTCACTGTCAATTATTTTAAACTGCTGGTGGTAGAAGTAATCCTTCTCTCTCATTTGAATGTATGACATCTGTTGGCTAGTTCTCTCACTTTGTAGATTATTAATACAAATTGCCTTCAGATGTCCCCTTTATGGCTGTTTCGAACAATTCCCAAAAACTTGCAGTGCCTTTAACCTTCCAAATATTCTATTAATGCTGCAAGTTCCCTGAGGGCTTCTAGTGACAAAGACTCTACTTTTCCTCCTAGCACAGTCCCTGCTTCTGACTCATGCCAGGCACTATCCTGAGCACTTTAAGTGCATGATCTTATTTGATCCTAAGAAATTCTGGGGGAGGCACTCATTACCATTTTACAGATGAAGAAATTGAGGCACAGAGAGTGAAAGGAACTTGTTTGTGATAACACAGCTAGAAAAGAGTAGTGCACAGGCAGTATAGCTTCAGAGTCAGTATTTTAATCAACATTATAGATCAGTGAACAATAAATAATGGAATCTTAGTACAAATTGTGATGATAAAGAATGGAAATGCATTTTATTTTTTAAATTTTTTATTATAAAGATGTGAGTCCAATTCAGGGTTAGGTATATAAACATTGATCATGCAGGTACCCTTGTTGATGAGGTATGCCCCTCCCTCCCCTAGCAGTTTCCCTCAACTGCCAATCCCATCCCCCCCCACACAGTTTCCCACTAATGCCAATCACTTTCTTATAGCATTATTATTGTTCAAGACCCGTTTATGAGAGAGAACATATAGAACTCTGTTCGTTTCTGTGATATATCACTGAGTATGAATGACCCCAAATCCATCCAAGTTGCTGCAAAATCCATATATTTATCTTTCTTTATGGCTGCATAATATTTCATTGTGTATATGTACCACATTTTTTAATCCAGTCCAGCTTCGATGGGCAACATGGTGGGTTCCAGGTTTTTGCTATTGTGAATAGAGCTGCAACAAACATGTGTGCAGGTATCTTTTTTGTAGAATAACTTTAGTTCCTCTGGGTATATTCCCAATAGGGGAATTGCTGCATCATATGGAAGATCAATTTCTAGTTCTTTCAGAAATTACCACACTGTCTTCCAAAGAGGTTGTATTAGTTTGCATTCCCACCAGCAGTGTAGAAGCATTCCTTTTTCTCCACATCCTCGCCAGCATCTGTTGTTGTTTGTTTTATTAATGATGGCCATTCTTACAGGGGTTAGGTGGTATCTCAATGTGATTTTGATTTGCAGGAAATACATTTTAAAACAATAATCCAGAACCAAATAAATATTATCCTTGTAAGTGATAATTTGGTAAGTTATATATTCATTCCATTGACGTTGCTATATGGAAAATAATTTTTGAAATGTAAACATTAAAGTTGGCTTTTGAGGTTATTTATACATCACTCAAGAAAACCATTTCCTGTTTTATATTTTATTTTTTGACTAAATGTGAAAAGGATTTGGAGAATATAATGGGATTGCCAGGAAACTTTAGGGGCTCTTCTTTATGCTATGGTCAAAACGAGATCAGTAAGCATGTTTGTGTGTTTTATTCTCAAGTAATGTTCAACTGACTAGGTGCAGGCAGGCATGGAGTAGATAGAGAGTTGTAATTAATGAGACTTGGAGTTTTGGGTGAAGTCAACAACATACAAAAAAATGGGTACATGGAAATTAAGGGTCTATGCCAGGAATTTAACTGTGACCTTGAAATCTAAGCTGAATGAAGAAAAAAGTGAAGCCACAGGAATAAGTAGAAGGTGGTAAGATTAATGAATTGAGCTTTCTGATATGGCTTAAAAATAAAAAATGTGTTCGAGTAGGGGGTGTTAGAAGGAAGAGTGGGATACCAGAAATGGAGTTTACTGACAGAGTGCAGATGAAGTGATTAGTAATGACTAGGCTTTAGATGAGCCAGGTGTCTATCATCTAATTGCTTCTCACACCTCTTCTGCTACCCTGGTCCCAGCCATCACCCTTTCTCACTCGGAATACTGCAATGGTCTTTTAACTGGTCTCCCAGCTCCCCCTTGCCTCACGTTAGCACAGGAGCCAGAAGGATCCTTGTGGTCAGATTGCATCTTTGCTCTGCTCAGAACCCTCAGATGGCTGCCATCTCACTGGAAATTGTATCATCGTCTGATGTCTAACCTGATTTCTTTGCCTTTCCTCCTTATAAAGGAGGAAACAGAGAGATAATTCACTGAGACTTTAGGAGTCCTTGCCTACTCAAATGCATAAGCATACATCATTAATTCACCAATTTCTTCATTGATTTAACAAATGTTTATTGAGTTTATTTTATGTATTTGGTTCTGTTTTGGGCTCTGAGAATACAGAGAAGAGTAAGACCAGGCCCATTTCTTGAGTTAGAGCCACATCCTCACTTGTTAATCTGTTAACTATCTCTCCATATAAGAAAGAAAGTTTTTATTCTTATGGAACATGGATTTTCATTTGTTTTGTTCACTGGTATATGTCCAGTGCTTGGAACAGTGTCTGGCACATAGTAATTACTCAATATGTATCTGTATAATCATTTGAATTTAACTGTTAGAACTATTTAAATCTTAAATAATTGATAGCTTCCCAAGATGAGCTATTAATCTGAATAATTTCTCATCAATTTACTTCTCAAAAAGCTCTTACTTCTTCATAGTCACTTTGTAGGGTCAAAAATTACTACAAGAGATTTTAAAAATGGATTATGCTATTTCATGTGACATAATTCATAGTGAACAAACCTATAAAAATAATATTCAGTTACTATATCTTGCCTAACAGAAACATTAGGACCTCTCTCTTCCTTGTAATCTTAATGAGATGATTCTGCATTTATCTCATTTTATGGCAAAGAAGAGGCATTCTAAAAGACAAATATACTAAGTAAACTAAACTAAAAAAGATATTGATTCTAACACTATTATAGCAGGGGACTGTAATATCCCAATAACAGCCCTATATAGATCATCGAGGCAATAATCAACAAGGAGATCCAGAACCTAAACTTGACACTCGACCAAATGAACTTAACAGATACCTACAGATTATTCTACCCAACAACCACAGAATATACATTCTACTCAACACCACAAGGAATGTACTCCAAGATCAATCACATCCTTGGTCATAAATCAAGCATAAACAAATTCCATATTGCCATGCACATTTGCAGACCACAGTGGAATAAAAATAAATATCAACACCAACAAAATTTCTCCAAAGTCCACAAAGACATGAACACTAAACTGCATGATGCTGAACAACTACTGGGTCAACACTGAAATCAAAGCAGAAATTAAAAGATTCCTGGAAACAAATGAAAATGAAGAAACATCTTACCAAAACCTCTAGGATGCCATGAAAACAGTTCTAAGAGGGGAATTAATATCTCTACAAGCATGCATCAAGTTAACAAAAAGATCACAGGTGGGGGCCTAGCAAATCACCTAAGGGAACTGGAAAGAAAAGATCACCAAAACCCCAACTTTAGCAGAAGCATCCAAATCACCAAAATAAGAGCCCAAATATGGGAAATAGAAGACAAAAATATCATAGAAAACATCAACAAAACAAAAAGCTATTTCTTTGAAAGAATTAACAAGACTGATGGACCCCTAGTAAGAATGACCAAGAAAAAGAGAGAAAAAGTCCAAATAAATGCAATCAGAAATACAAAAGATCAAATCACAACTGACCCTGAAGCAATACAAAAGATTATCAGAGATCACTATGTACACCTATATGGAAACAGACTTGATAACCTAAATGAAATGGAGGACTTTCTGACATCACACAACCTCCCCAGGTTGAAACCAGAAGACACTGAGACATTAAATAGACCAGGAATTGACTTTGTCATAAGAAAACTACCTACAAAAAAAAGTCCTGGACCAGATGGCTTTCCAGCAGAATTATACAAAACATACAAGGGGGAGCTGATACCCATCCTATT
Organism: Cephalopachus bancanus; assembly: GCA_027257055.1. Taxonomy (NCBI): domain Eukaryota; kingdom Metazoa; phylum Chordata; class Mammalia; order Primates; family Tarsiidae; genus Cephalopachus; species Cephalopachus bancanus. The sequence goes on along the minus strand of JAPVLO010000009.1, from coordinate 4,567,975 downwards.
GAAAGTATTCCAGGCAATTGAGAAAGATGGAATTCTCCCCAAATCATTTTACGAAGCTAACATCACACTGATACCCAAACCAGGTAAAGATTCAACAAAACAAAAGAACTACAGGCCAATATCCCTTATGAGCATAGATGCAAAAATCCTTAACAAGATTCTAGCAAATCGGATCCAAAAACACATCTCAAAAATCATTCGCCATGACCAAGTAGGCTTCATCCCCAGGATGCAAGGCTGGTTCAATATTCACAAGACCATAATTGTAATTAAATATATCAACAGATGTAAAAATAAGAACCACATGATTATCTCATTAGATGCAGAAAAGCTTTTGATAAAATCCAGCATCTCTTCTTGATAAAAACCATCAAACACCTAGGTATAGGAGGAACATAACTCAAAATAGTTAGTGCCATCTACGATAAACCCACAGCTAACATATTACTAAATGGACAGAAACTGGAAACATTTCCCCTGAAAACTGGAACAAGACATTGTTAAAATGTCCGTCCTACCAAAGGCAATCTACAGATTCAACCCAATACCCATTAAGTTACCAACATCACTTTTCTCAGACCTGGAAATGACAATACAGAAATTCATATGGAAACATAAACAGCCACAAATAGCTGAAACAATCCTTAGCAAAAGAAACGAAGCAGGAGGTATCACACTTCCAGACTTCAAACTTTACTATAAGGCTACAGTAATCAAAATAGCCTAGTATTGGCACAAGAACAGGCATATAGACCAATGGAACAGGATAGAGATTCCAGAAGCAAAGCCTCAATTTCTCAACCAACTCATCTTTGACAAAGTCTCCAACAACAACCACTGGGGAGAGGAGAACCTATTCAGTAAATGGTGTTGGGAAAATTGGCTGATTATATGCAACAATTGAAACGGGACTCCTACCTAACACCATACACAAAAATTAACTCTAAATGGATCAAAGACCTAAACATAAAACCTCAAACTATAAGAATCTTAGAAACCACAGGAGACACCATTATGGAAATTAGAACTGGCAGCCAATTCCTGATCAGAACCCTAAATACCCGTATCTTAAGAAATAAGATAAACAAATGGGACCTCATCAAACTAACGAGCTTCTGCAAAGCAGAAGAAACCACCAGGAGAGCAGGGAGACAGCCTACAGAATGGGAAAAAATATTTGCCAACTGTAAATCTAACAAAGGCCTAACTTCTAGGATCTACAAGGAACTCAAACACACTGAAAGGAAAAAAACAAACAGCCCTATTAAAAAGTGGGCAAAAGACATGAATAGACACTTCTCAAAAGAAGATATACAGGCAGCCAATAGATGCATGAAAAAGTGCTCAGCCTCACTCATCATCAGAGAAATGTAAATCAAAACCACATTGAGATACCACTTAACCCCAGTAAGAATGGCCATCATCAATAAAACAAACAACAGATGCTGATGAAGATGAGAAGAAGGAACCCTTCTACACCACTGGTGGGAATGCAAACTAGTGCAACCTCTTTGGAAGACAGTGTGGTGATTTCTGAAATACCTAGACCTTGATCTTCCATATGACTCAGCAATTACCCTATTGGGAATATACCTGGAGGAACTCAAATCATTCTACAAAAAAGATACCTGCACACGTATGCTTGTTATAGCTCTATTCACAATAGCAAAAACATGGAACCAACCATGCTGTCCATCGAAGCTGGACTGGATAAAAAAATGTGGTACATATACACAATGGAATATTATGCAGACATAAAGAAGGACATATGGACTTCACAGCAACTTGGATGGATTTAGAGTCAATCATACTCAGTGATCTATCACAGAAACAAAGAACAGAGTACCATATGTTCTCACTCATAAGTGGACCTTGAACAATTATCATAATACTATGAGAAGGGGATTGGCAGTAGTGGGAGGGGGATGGGATGGCAGTTGAAGGAAACTGCCAGGGGAGGGAGAGGCACACCTCATCAACAACAGTACCTGCATAATCAACATTTGTATGCCTAACCCTGAATTGCACTCCATATCTTTATAATAATAAAAAAAGACAAATATAAAAGTGAAACACCTAGGATTCTCTTCACATGTCCAAATGTTAGAACAATATTTTCATTCATGATTCATTCATGGTCTATACAAATCTTGGAAAATTTAAATCATGTATTTTAAGAAAAAAATATTGAAATATTTTATTTCTACAAATACTGGAACTTGTTCCATCATCTGATTTCTTTGCCCTTCCTCTTTATAGAAGAGGAAACAGATAATTCACTGAGACTTGCCTACTTACATGCATGAATGTATGTAACTAACAATAAAAACAAAATAGAGATAATTGTACCATTTTTTCTACCTGCTCATTTTTTATATTCTTTGTAACTGAGGGCCTTTCCTGACTAAACAGGCTTGTTTGTTCTTCCCTGTTCTGTGTTCAAGCTTGTTTGTTCTTCCCTGTTCTGTGTACAGTATGAAATTTCTCATACTGTATCTTAGTAACTAATAATTCTTTCCAGTGGGCTGTGACATCCTCAAAGAAAGGTCTAGCCTTACTCATATCTGTAATCTCAGAGCCAAAAAAAGACTGGTACATAAAATAAATGACTCAATAAATGTTTGTTAAATCATTGAAAAATGGGTTAATTAGTTACATACATTCGTGCATGTAAGTAGGCAAGGACTCTTAAGTCTCAGTGAATTATCTTTCTATTTCCTCTTCTATAAAGAGGAAGGGCAAAGAAATCAGATGATGGAACAAGTTCCAGTATTTGTAGACATAAAATATTTCAATATTTTTTCTTATTTTATAGTTATATATGTACTCATGTGTACCTCTGGTAGAGTATAAGCTATTTGGAGGAAGGAACTGAGTACTCAATAATTGCTTAATGGACCCCTATATGGTAAGGCAAGGACAGTAACACTATTTTTTTTTTTTGAGTTGGAGTCTCACTCTGTCGCCCAGACTGGAGTGCAATGGCTGCTCCCGGCCACCGCAGCCTCGACCTGCTGGGCTCCAGCAATCCTTCTGCCTCAGCCTTCCGAGTAGCCGGAATTACAGGCGCGCGCTACCACGCCCAGCTAATTTTTTGATTTATTGTAGAGATGAGGTCTCGCCTGCCCAGGCAGGTCTCGAACCCGCGGGCTCAGGCAATCCACTCACCTCAGCCTCCCAAAGGCGCGGGATTACAGGCTGAGCCACCGAGCCTGGCTGACAGTAACACTATTATACAGATGAAATAAAATACAAAATTAAGGAATATCTCAATAGTTCTGGAATGCATGAAAATGGAATCAATATGAAGCTTTCTTGGTCCAAATTCACAGTTTACTAAAAGCACAATACAATGTCTCAGAGACCAATTAAAAACTGCATAGTTTTTAAAAGAGTTAGTTCACTATATACGCAATTTGATTAAAAATATTCTATAAAATGACAGCACTGCCAACTAAAGACATGCAGTTGTCTTCATGATGGGATTTTAGCCGCATTTTGTCTATTATACCCTTAGATATGCCATGTAACTTATTATATGACATTTTAAACAAGCTCAGCTTTGGTAACCAAAGATAAAAACATTTGGTAAGTTTCAAGCACATCTGTGGAGAGCTGCCACAGTAAGAAATCTAATTTAAATCCTAATTAAAAAACCTAAAACAACGGATGAAGATATTCAAGGACAGCCATCTTATGATATCCAACATTACTACTGACAGAGATGCTCCTTATGGGACTTGAAATTAGCTGATGTCACTCTAAAACACGGTCCAGAAAACCAACCAACAATCAATATTAGTAATAATGAAAGTATCAACCTGGGTAACTGCACTGAATGTTAAAAGGAAGTGATGTCATGGGTGACAAACCTCTGGGTCCTAGAAATACTTGTAATCTACAACAGTCTTTTTAAATTTTAATTTAATTTAATTTAATTTAATTTAATTTTTTGAGTCAATCTCACACTGTCACCCAGGCTGGAATGCAGAGGCCATCACAGCTACCTGTACCCTCGACCTCCTGGGCTCAAGTGATCCTTATGCCTCAGCCTCCCAAGTAGCCAGGCCTACAGGCATGTGCCACCAAGCTCGGCTAATTTTTTGATTTTTTATAGAGGCTATATCTTGCTCAGTTGTTTAGGCTGGTCTCAAACACCAGGGCTCAGGTGATCCTCTCACCTCAGCCTCCCAAAGTACTGGGATTACAAGTGTGAGCCACTGCATCTGGCCCCACACAATCTTTATGAGACAAAATATTATTTTATATATGGTGTGGAAAAGGTATCTACCTACTCGATATGTGGTTTCAAAGGAATTTTACAAATAAAGAACGCATATCAGGTCATTATTACAAATAGGAAAACCAGGCCTGAGATCATTTATGCCATGTCATAATATTAAAGTTTTACAACAAAATGCAATGTAATACATGAGCAGATGTAATATATTTATATATTTTTTCATATGTGTATATATATATACACATATATATACATATATATACATATATATGTATATGTACACATATACATATATATACATACACAGTGTGTGTGTGTGTGTGTATATATATATATATATGAAAGGGAACCATAGCATTGGTGGATAGTTAGCCTTATGAAATAATAAAGACACATCACCCACAGGGAAAGTCTACCAAGAAGGGGTAGGGATTCTTTACTATGTGTTTGAGAAAAAGAAAAAAAAATCATACACCTCATTATCAGTCATAACAAATTTATAATTTAGTTAAACACAGATGCAGCACTAAACAGGAATAAAAACATTTATGTGTATATATTCTTAAAATACATACAGATACATAAGTACAAATCTTATACATAAATACATATAACCTGCAACAAGGTCTTTGAGCAACACTGTGTATTTTTTGAATCCAAGATTGGGGCATAAAGATAACAGACCTGGGCTTTCATTTTTAGTGGCATCTTTTATGAAAGCATTTCACATTTATCTTCTAATCATTAGGATTTTAATGTTCAGTTCAGTTTGAGTCCAAATAAGGATGGAGTAAAAAAAAAAAATCAAGAAATTGTACTTCAGTGATATTCAACAATAATTATCCTTTGGTACTTTTCATTTGTGTGTGTGTGTGTGTGTTTTCTTTTTTCTGTGTGTATGTGTATGAATTCTACTTTTATTAATTGGTAAAACTGTGACACAGCAATAGGCTTTCCCAAGATCACAGAGTGAGCTGGAGCCTGAAGTCAGAATAATTGCCTTGTATGTTCAGATTAATAATTGCACAGTGCCTTCATACCAAACACTGCTCCTATTTGAAAAAGAGAGAAATCAGCAGAAAGGAGCATAAACTAATGTTTTGCCTATTCTAACTTGTAAAATATGGAAGCCTTCTGTTTTCAAAACATCTAATTTTTTTCCTCTGATTTTGTGATCCTGTTAAGTTTGAAGCACATTTCTAGCTACTGTGGGATTAGAGAGAGAAGTTAGAGTCATTTACTTCTTTTAAGCAACCTACTTTCTAGTTGGAGGAATTAAAATAATGATAGAAATGTAAGTACTACGAGGAAAAATAAGGGCAGAATTACAAGGAATCGCCTTTAATTTGGTGGCATTAGGGGGGAAAAATCACATAAGAAGAACAGTTGACAAAGGTTTTAAAGGATGGATACAATATCCCCAGGTAAAAGGAGAAAGAAAGGATTGCATAAGGATGAGTTCTACATAGAGGGATCCTGTGAGCCAGGTCATGGAAGATGGGCAATGAGAGACAAAATTAGGAGGGGAATTTGGAGCCACACTGAATGCCTGTTGTGGGCTGAACTGTGCCCACACCAAACCAAAATGACATATATGTTCAAATTCTAACTTCTGATACCCGTGCATGTCATCTTATTCAGAAACAAGGTCTTTGCAGGCATAATGAAGTTAAATGAGATCATATTGGATTAGGGTGGATCTTCATCCAATGACTATTGTCTTCATAAGAAAATGGAAATAAGGGCACAGTCAGACACAAAGAGAAGACCATTTAATGACACAGGAGAGACTTTAAGTCTCTTTAAGACACAGGAGTGATATAAGTCAAGAGTTGCCAAGAATCGCTGACAAACACCAGAAACCAGGAAGAGACAGGGAAAGATCTGCCTGTAGAGTCTTCAGAGAGAGCATGGCCCTACTGACACCTTAACTTAGGACTTCTAGCCCCCAGAATCATGAGACAATAAATGCCTGCTTGTTGTGAGCTTCCAAGTTGGTGGTAATTTGTTATGGCAGCTCTAGGAAGTTAATATAAATGTGAACCATAAAGACATTGTTTCCTTAACTGTGGGAAGCTAAGCTGAGATTTTCTTAACCATTCTTTTCCCTTCCACTAATAAGGAATTTGGGCATCAGAGAGGATCCATTTGGGAATGGTGTCATCTGTCCAGAGCTGCTCTCAGTCCTGTGAGGTTCTTCATAAAGAACATAGCCCAAAGATGAAATAACTATTTTTCCAGAATATTGATGCCAGAATTATTATTCTGTTAGGAGTGGGGTCAAAGTCAAGTTAGAAAGAAGAAAAGACTTTCTCACAGGAGAATAAACTGTGTGGTTTCAGTAAGAAAATATTCACTATGGCAGGCAGTGTTTGCACTCAGACACTTTAGAAGAAAATCATCTTCAGGCCTTCCAAGTTGAGAAAAGCACATCGGCTCCACTTCAGCCAGCAGATTCTAGGTGGCAGGAAATAGCCAGTAATATTCAGTGCAAGTCTGAGGCTGAATAATCCATGAGACATGCAAAGGGCAGCAAGCACTCTTTTCTCAAGGGGGAAATTGTAGTTTCCCCAAGGAGAGGAGTGGAGTGAAGCAGGAGAGAAAATGGGGAAGAGTATTATGGACAGGCTGTGGGAAGGGGGTGAAAGCACTGATGCCCCACAAAAGAGCACAACGGAATGAATTACTTTGAAAAAGTAGTAAATCTCAGTCTTTTTTAAAAAGTTAATTCTTGTCCCTTTTTTCTTTCCCATATACCCTAGTCAAACGCAGTAGTCCATATTGTCTTGAGCAGATTTGGGGCTATAACTGGAATGGAAAAAGAAAGAATGTTCGTTTGTGAACTTCCAAATCAGGCTACTGAGAATCAAAAGACAGCATGGTCAAGAGGAAAATGTGCCAGTGGGCAGGTAAGCAAAGAGAGGGGCGATCATTCTGAGGAATATGGCTTGACAAACCTGGGAAAGAGACATTACAAATTCCTGGATACCTTGCAAGATAGCAGTGAAGGATTTGTGGACTCCCAGCCCAAAGGACCACAGACCTAAGGAAAGCATGCCATCTCAAGATCGCTTTCTCCCATCTTTCTTTCTCTCTCTCTCTCTCTCTCTCTCTCTCTCTCTCTCTCTCTCTCTCTCTACACACACACACACACACACACACACACACACACACACACACACACACACACACACACACACACGGAACTGGTCCTTTCCCTCTCCCGCAGCAGAATTAAAGGAGGGACCCTAGAATGACAATATCACTCCACACTATAGCTTCTTTACACAAGGAGATTAAAAGACATTGAGTTTTATTATCTAATAGCTAAAATAAATGCACTATGATTCTTAGAGATCAGTTAATTATTTCCATTATGATGAATCCCAAACTAAGACAAAGATAGGCGCAAAACAACAAGAAATTGGCCAGAATTTAAAAATGAAACCACTCCTAAATTTCAGATGACCTAGGCTCCTATTCATTAGGATCTGTTTTAAATTATAGTAAAATCTGTTAAAGACCTTAGTGATTATAGAAATGGCTTATGATAGATCACCCCTCGAAGCAGGGCAACATAGCAGAGAAGAAACAAAGGAAAGGCCCCCCAAAACCCAATACTTTTAGAATGATTTAAGGACATTTTTAGTAAGTAAGGTATCTTTGCACTATGGTTTTGTTTTTTGGTTTTGGGGGTTTTTTGTGTTGGAATCTCACTCTGTCGTCCAGAATGGAGTGCAGTGGCCGCTCCTGGCCACCGCAGCCTCGACCTGCTGGGCTCCGGCAATCCTTCTGCCTCAGCCTTCCGAGTAGCTGGAATTACAGGCGCGTGCTACCATGCCCGGCTGATTTTTTGATTTATCGTAGAGATGAGGTCTTGCCAAGTTGCCCAGGCGGGTCTCGAACCCACGGGCTCAGGCAATCCACCACCTCAGTCTCCAAAAGCGCGGGATTACAGGCTGAGCCACTATGGTTTTGACATAAAGTACTGTGATGATGAAGCTAGCTACGAATTGCTAATACTCATCCTAATAGAAATAGTTCTCAAAATGTGGTTCCTGAGGGCACATTAGAAACGCAAATTCTCAGGTCCTACCTCAGACCTCCTGAATCAGAAACTCTGGGGGATGATCCCAACAATATATTTTAAAAAGGCTTCAAGTGATTTCAAACCTGCTAACATTTGTGAACCACTGTCCTAATGTAGAGTATAACACCACAAACAATTCATATTCTTCACTGAAAAACCCACCAGGTTTTTTTTAAAGCTAAAATGAAACATAAAAGAATTAAGTGCTTTTAAGGAAGCTTTTTCCTTTGAAAGGATACAAGAAAAATGTAAACATTTAGATACTATTAACAACAGGAAATTCACTGAACACATTTTCAAAAAATTGGGAGTTGGGATCAGACGTATATAATACATTCAATTTAGCCGCTCGGTGGCTCAGCCTGTAATCCTGCGCCTTTGGGAGGCTGAGATGAGTGGATTGCCTGAGGCCGCGGGTTGGAGACCCGCCTGGGCAACTTGGCGAGACCTCATCTCTACAATTAAAAAAAAAAAAAAAAATTAGCCAGGCGTGGTAACGCACGCCCGTAGTTCCAGCTACTTAGAAGGCTGAGGTGGAAGGATCGCCGGAGCCCAGCAGGTCAAGGTTGCAGTGGCCGGGAGCGGCCACTGCACTCCAGTCTGGGCGACACAGTGAGACTCCAACTCAAAAAAAAAAAAATACATTCAACTTAATTTTTAAAAACTGGTTATTTATCACTCATAACTTCTAATTGCTGAGCTCACTTTGCTCCTTTAAAAAGATTTCCATTCTGCTATGGTTTGAGTGTGTCCCCCAGAATGTGTGTGTTGAAAATTTGATTCCTGGTGTAGCCCAGTGATGTTGGTAAGTGGTTAATCAGGCTGAATGTAAAGGCCACTTAGATCTAAAAGTGCACATTTTTTTCTCCTTCCCTTCCCTTCTCCTTCCTCTCAGGTAGGGCCTCTGAGAGATGATTAGGTAGTTAAGGAGGATTAACATCACTCTCCAGGGACTGGGTTAATTCTCAGAGAAAAGGAGTGAGTTCTCACTATGGAGGGACTGGATTAGGTACCTTGAAAACAGGCTGTTATAAAGCAAGGCTGTCTTGTAATTTGCCCATTAGCACACGCCTGATTTATTTCCCTTCCTACCACGTTATGATACAACACGAGGCCCTCCCTCCCCAGAAGCTGAGCAGATGTGACCACTCAATCTTGGACTTCCAGTCACCAGATAAACTTCTTCCCTTTGTAGATTACCCAGTCTCAGGTATTTTGTTATGACAATAGAAAATGGACTAAGACAAATACTAAAATGGTAAAAATTATAAAAATTATTTTAATTCCAGGAGGCTTATGTAGCTATATAACAAATATATTATTAGTTTATAAAGTTAGTTTATAAATTTATTTTCATGAAAAGAAATGAACAAAATTATTTTCTAAAACAGTTTTTCCTACAATTATTAAAACAAACTTATTCTTTAGTTCAATTTTTCAACTAAAACAGGTTAATTTCACCTTGAACATCCAATGTAATACTATAAGAAAATGACTGACGGTACTGGGAAACTATGGGGGGGGATGGGATTAACAGTCGCAAATACCTGTCTGGGGATGGGGAAACACCTCTTATCAACAGGGTGCCTGAATGAAACATAATTGTACACCTAACCCTTAACTGTACCCCACACAATCATAATAAAAATATTGTTTAAAAAAATAAATAAAACAGGTTAATTTATACTATTTCTACTTCAATACTACTTCAATACTTCAGAAATTATTTAATATTTTATAAAAATATATCACTTTAAAGGAAAATAATCATTTTATATTTTTCATGCAAAACTTAATGAAGTATAATTCTTAATTGCTTCTGATCAATGTAAGAATATATGCTGATCTTTTCGGAATGACTAAAACTACATGAAACTAACTACTATGTATGTAGGTCACCTTATCTGAAATCAGTATTTCACAAAAATATTCCAAATGAATTATTATTGCAGTGTCCTATTCAAAAGAGTTAAAATATTTCAGGGTGAGAAAGCAAGAAAAGAAACAAATTCTACATGTTAAGTGGGGTTATCTAAAACATACATAAACATTAATAAGGAAAAATGGCAGCAAGTGATTTCTGGGAAAACCTGAAATTCTGTTAACTTGTAGTTTTTGCTTTGGTTATATAGAATTGATGGAAGAGAGACATTTCTTCAACCTTGATGTAACTAAATGCAAGTCTTTGAAATTTCTGGGTCTCACTATTCTAATATAGGAAATAATATATTTTCTTCAGATCTAGAGATGAGAGGATAGTATTATTTGAGTTGCTTCTCCAAACATTCAGAAAAAAATTTGCTGGGTATTTCCCATCCATGTCCCTTCCTGCATGATTTTTCAAATGTGGTTTGGGAAATACTAGCAGAACACACAAGAGACTTTCTTCATGATAATTCAGATAATATGTGAGTGTGAAATATCCTTTATTCAATTTCAGTGTGTCCTCCATCCAGTATATAAGCCCCAAGAAGGACAGGGATTTTGTTTTGCTCACTGCTGTATCCATAGATCTAGAACAGTCGCTTAATACATATTTATTGGATAGGTGGTTGGATGAATTAATGAATAGTATAGAGTATTTTTTGTTTGTTTACCTGTTAGTTCAATTTTTAATAACATATATGTTTAATTTTCCCCAAAAATGGCTTTTTGAAAATGAATTACAATACTGTTACAGGCTAAAAATCAAGAGTTGCTCATTTACGATAAAGAAATAACTCCTGTTAGAATAATAGAAACTTGTCTTTATTTTACAGTGGTTAATCAGGCTAAATGTAAAGGCCACTTAGATTTAAAACTGCACATTTTTTCTCCTTCCCTTGCATTGCCCTTGTCCTTGGAATACAATCCCCCTCCTTTCCTCTGTTTGGCCTTTCTCAATTCATTTGTTCATCTTCTTTAGAAATCACTAAAACTCAAAGAAAACATCCACCCAGCACCAGCCCTCTGATATCTACGAAATGTGGAGAAGTTGTATGTGCCTTGAAGAAGCAGCTACAGTTCTAGATAAGAATCTCCTAGACTTTTTTGAACTCTTAAATCTCTTAAGAATGTTAATCGCTGGGCTCAGTGGCTCAGCCTGTAATCCCGCGCCTTTGGGAGGCTGAGGTGAGTGGATTGCCTGAGCCCATGGGTTCAAGACCCGCCTGGGCAGCAAGACCTCATCTCTACAATAAATAAATAAAAAAATCAGCCGGCATGGTAGCGCACGCCTGTAATTCCGGCTACTTGGAAGGCTGAGGCAGAAGGATCGCCGGAGCCCAGCAGGTCGAGGTTGCGGTGGCCAGGAGTGGCCACTGCACTCCAGCCTGGGCGACAGAGTGAGACTCCAACTCAAAAAAAAAAAAAAAAAAAAAAAATGTTATTCAACCCTTTGGGTGTAACCCCTTTCTCCCATGTAATTTATGTTTTACTTTAATCATTAGCTAAGATAGATGAAAGATTGTATGTTTAGGCTATAAATGCTAAGAGAAAAGCATGCCTCTTTGAACAGGACCTAACAGCCATACAGGACATGCTCCCTGATGCTCTGATAACAGAATAAACCCATATTCTTCCAGCCCTCTGCCTCTTGTTTCTGATTGACCACGAGAGAAAGCAGCTTGTCTAGTTTACTATAACAATACTACATGTAAATGTGAAAAATATGTTAATCCCTATTTCTAGACTAAACTAGTCATTTACAGAGAGTAGTTAAGAAATGAGGATTTTCTTTTCTCTCTCTCTCTCTCTCTCTTTTTTTTTTTTGCGTCGGAGTCTCACTCTGTCGCCCAGACTGGAGTGCAGTGGCTGCTCCTGGCCACCGCAGCCTTGACCTGCTGGGCTCCGGCGATCTTTCTGCCTCAGCCTTCCAAGTAGCTGGAACTACAGGTGCGCGCTACCACGCCCGGCTAATTTTTTGATTTATTTGTGGAGATGAGGTCTCACCAAGTTGCCCAGGCAAGTCTTGAACCCGTGGGCTCTGGCAATCCACTCACCTCAGTCTCCCAAGGCACGGGATTACAGGCTGAGCCACCAAGCCCGGCTAAGAAATGGGGATTTTCTTATTTTCACTGCTTATTTCTTAAAAACATTCTGATCCTTTCTCTGTTCTAATGATTTTTTTTTCAAGGCAAGCACTAAGATGTGACAAAAGCCATCTTTTTGAGGCCTTGGACTACATTAAAATAGTTCCTGTCATTGACTAAGGAAAATTTAGAGAGCTGTTGCTGTCAAAGTAATGACTGGAGTGAGTGGGCTTATTATCTATACAAGGGACTATTTCTGGCGCTGCCACTGACCTTTCATGGCAACACATTCAAGTCACTTGACCTTCTTATGTTTAATTTACCTAGCTGTGAAATAACAATAATACCTGTAATAACATACCAAAGAGAATTACTACAGGATCTCTGCCACTAATGCTTCTTAAGTTCCCGAACCAAGGGGCTTAGTGAAGAGCACAGTATTACTATTCTCCTCTTCCCTATCATATATCTATTCCAAGAATGAGTCAATTGCTTTTCTATTGCTCATAGTCTTGACAAAGCCACTTTAAAGTGGGTTAATTAAAGCCTTGAAATTATAATGATGAGTTCCACAACAGTTCTCACACTGCCAGTGTGCTTGGGAATTCAATCTGAAGTGCACAAATTAGCCAGATGTAAAATCAGGGGTGGAATATGGGGAGGTGAGAAGAAGCGCTACGAGATAATTTTCAGGAACTTTAAACTCAATTGCTTGAAAGCGTTTCAACTTCAGGTTTCTTCAGCTTTCTATTTCTGAGTTCCATCAGACTGAGAAATATCATGCCACTGCTGTCTCTATGTTTAACTGTCTAATCAACAGCTGCTAAAAAAAAAGGTCAGCTTTTGTTAGATAGAGTGGTTCTTAAAAGTGAGAGAATTACTGCTCAAATGAACTTCTGCATTTCAAAGGTAAACCTAATAAAGGAGGAAATGAGGTGGCAAGGTGAATTTCAACTATAAGGAAGGATTCAGATCAGTTGAATTAAACTGAAAAGAGACAAAGAATTGCGAACAGACTATTTTGTTACTTGTTCATTCTGTGACATCCAATACCCTTTTAAATGTTATCTAGTCATTCAGAAGTTAAATGACCCAGGTTACAAACGAAAAGACAAAGGGAGGGCATGCAAAGAGAAGAGTAGAAGGGAGAAAAGAGAACATTTAGAGACACTCATTTAGAACAAAACTTTTCTTAAAAAAACTACATAGATTAACTGGTAAAGAAGACATTTAAGGATACAGGTGTTGAACATAAACATATAGGAATGTGGACAAAATCACTGCCTGCATTATAAGCGTCTTTGGTATAATATAATAAGGTCATGAATTATCCATAAATGAAACAATATTGTTAGATTCATAAAGCACTTTATATGCAATATTTACATAAGATAAAGACCCATTTCTCCCCATCTATATCAACAAATTACCCTTATAACTTAAGCCATCATGAGCTAAAGACAACGATTAATATATACCTTGTATAGTCATTCTAAAATATTTAATGAACTTCCAATGTGTGCCTAGTAATAGTAATAATTATAAGTGACAATAGTGAACAAAATGGACAAAAACTCCTGCCCTCAAATAATAGTGAACAAAATAGACAAAAGCTCCTGACTTTCTGCTGGTAGAGGAGACATAAACAAATATATAATCTATCAAAATGTGAAAGTGCTAAGAAGAAAGTAAGGTAAAGGAGAGGCGTAATGAGCACCAGGGGGTGCAGGCTGCCATATTAAGTCAAATGATGAGAGACCATTTTAGCAGAAACTTAAAAACACAAGCAAGATTATGGCCCTTGGTCCCAAAGCATAGCCATGAGACCACTGTGGCTTGAGCTGAATAAATATGGAGGAAAGTGGCGGGAGGTGGGGAGGGATCAGGTCATATTGGGATGCTCGTAAAGCCAACACAAGATTTGACTCTCACTGAAAAACTGGAAGTATTAGAAGATTTTGAGCAGAAAGGTAAAATAACCTTGTTACATTGTTAAGGGTTCATTGTGGCTACTGTGTTAGAGACGACAGTTAGGAATCCATGGGTGAACGGAAGCAGAGATAATAGCTAGAAGCCTATTGCAATAATCCGGGTGACAGATGGTGGTGGTCTGGACCAGGTAACAGTGTTGGATGCGGGCAGATTCTGGAACATACAGTGCAAGAAGAGGGCTGGTCACAGAGATGTATAGAAAATAGGATTGTACAGCGGTTAGCATCATGGGATTTGTTCAGACCTAGATTCAAGTCCCTTGTATCCTACATGTTAACCGAGCAACCATGAGCAAGTTATTTAGCTTCTCTAAGCTTCACCTCTTCTGCAAGTGAGGTTCCTAGAAGTACTTTATGAATATTTACCTCAGAGCATCATTGTGATGGTTAGATGAGACACAGCACAGTAAGTACGTACTTGATAAATATGAACCAAAACAACAGAAAAAATAGCAGTAACCAGGAGCATGCACACAAAGGGTCACCTAAGCCGTGTTAGTGAGCGCATACTCTGTTTTACCAGAAGTTATTGAAATGTTGAGTGAGGAGACAGACAGGATCAGCTGGCATTTCAGACTAATCACTTAGACTTCCCTGCAGAGAGTGGAATGAAAAGGGACTTAACTGGAGACAAACAGACAGGAGGCTGAGGCAGTGGTCCCAGCAAGAAAGGGTGGCAGCAGGAGGAACCCGCAGTGAGAGAGGAGAGGAATGGGCAGCTCAGAGAGACACGGAAGGGTAGAACTGGGACGGCTGTCTGAGTGAGGGCATTGGAAGGGCTGAGGTAAATGCCATCTTCTGCTTTCACAACTGGTTAGAGACTTGTGCCCTTCAGGGAGAAAGGGAGCTGAGTAATTCTAGAAAAAGGCAGACAGCAATTTCAAAACTAAGTTTCCCTGCACCACGGCACACTCCGATGGCATCATCCAAGAAAGGAGAATGCCAGGGATCTCTGGGGAAGCCAGGAAGGGCCAAGCTGCCTGTCACCATCTGCACCCAAAGTATTGATCTTTTTTTTTTTCTTTTAATTTTAATTTTGAAATTGTGGGGTACAATTCAGGGTTAGGTATACAAATATTCATTGTGCAAATACCCTTACTGATGAGGTGTGCCCCCCTCTTCCCCAGGTGGATAACGACTACCATCAATCCCAGCTATCCCCACCACCCCTCTGCCCACAGTTTCCCTCTACTTTCAAGATCTTTTCTTGATATGTGTGCTTAAATTATTACTTTGGAAGGCTTCTCCTTAGTTTGTGTCAATGTTAAACACGCATAAAAACAAGATAAATAAGACCCTTCTAGAATCAATGATACAGCCAATATAATAGAGGGTGAGGGAGGGGAATATATTCAAGGAAAACTTGCCCTAAGAAATTGTTTTCTGTTAAAACTACATAAACATCAGTTTGTTTATTCCTTTTGGAGCTCATTTGTGAACCCTCTTGCAGCATCCATTTAGAATCTGAATGCTGAAGCTGTCTGAACGGGCACTTCCCTACCCTAATGAGCTTCAGAAGGTTGATGTGCCTCCCATTCCTGCTTCGGTCTCAGCATCTGAGCGTGAAGGCCTCACCGCGACTCCCAAGCCCACTGACATTTAATTAGCACAGTCGCTGTGATATCATAGCGTGCCTTACCGGATGAGAACCACAATGCACCACGCTGAGTGGGCACACTCCAAGCTGTAACAAAGCCCTTGCCTGGCAGATAAAGATCTGCTTTTGCAAACTGAACCCTGTGAGTATCTCCTATTAGTTCTTCACTGGTCCTGCTTTTAGGTAATGCCACTGTGCTCTGAAGGGGGGAGGTGCCAAACAACCCGGAATTTATTTATTAAAAATTGTGTCTTCATTCTTACATGTTTAAACTTCAGTTACCTTCAAAATACTCCCCATTTGATGCAATACACCTATCAAGATTCTTTTTCCACTGCTCAAAACTGTTTTTTAACTGATCGATTTTGATGCCTTTTAGTGCTTCTGTCGTTTTTGTTTCACCCCTTCCACATTGGCAAAATGTTATTCTTTGAGGACTTTTCTCATCCCAGAAAACAAAAAAAAAGTCAATCAAGGTGAGATCGGGTGAATAGGGAGGGTGGGGCACTATTGTCATGCCTTTTTTGGCCAAAACCGGCTGAACACTCAGCGTGGTGTGGACAGATGTGCTTGTAAATCACCCATAATGAAATGGGAAAATGCATTGAAAAAAAATCTCTAAAAAAAGAAAAAATTCACTGAAGCCAAACGCAGCCTCTCACAACACTAGCTGGTGTGCTGCCGCAGATGGGTTCCTAAAACGCTTACCTAGCAGGGGAAGCCTGTACTGCAAGGGGCCTGTCCTCCAAAAAATAATTCTATCCTTTTTCGGTGCTCCTCCTATAAATATGAAGAGCCTCAGCAAATCTTGGAGGGCGGACATTTTAAATAAAACATGCACACACACATACACACAAGCACACCACACTTCTTCTGAAGAGCAATTGCAGTATATTTAGGATATAAAGTGGCTCAAAGTGATAGCAAGACAGTTTGTGTTGTGATGCCACCAGTGTCTCTCTCATTCTCTTCTCCAGGTTTGAGAACTGATACACTACTTCACTTTCACTCTGCTTAAGATAGGGATCAGAAGAGGATACTCTGGCTGAGCTATCTTGAATCACTGCTTCTCTGAATTTAACGTGCGTTTTGGCATGTGACTGTTTTTCATTAGTAAGTCTCACAGCCTCCTCTGTTCACTGCAGTCCAGTTTGCCCCCTGCCCTGCCCATTCAACAAGGACTGCTCTGGGTAAGACTGCTGGTGGCCTGCAACACCAGGGGTTGAGTTTACAGCAGCATCTTGTTTATTGAGTTTTTAGAGTCATTGGTCCCATCCTCCTCTGTGAGTCTCTCTCCTTTCTTGTTTTGATATCCCATTTCCTCAGACATCTCATTTTCAATCCATGTCTGTGAATTTCTCTTCTTCCTTCTTTCCTTTAAAGTTTGTTGTTACTCAGGGTTCCATTCTTGATCTTGCTATCTCTCATTTCAACAGCTTTTCCTGGGAAATCTCATCTACTTTCACACTTTCAAATAGCATCTCTATAATCATGTCTCTGAACATCTACATTCCAAGCCTTGTTCTCCTTCCTAAGAATCAAGTACATATAGTTAACTGGCTGTTGTTCACTTCCAATCCAACATCCCATAAGTTCCTCAAATGCCAAGGTGTAGAACCAAGCTGCTCCTCTCTCCATGGCACTTCTAAGCCTCCTCTGTCTCCAGTCTTGTGAAAGGCACGACCATCTGCCCACCAACCAACTCTACAGCGAGGAGATATCCAAGACTCTAATGTCATTTTCCCTTTCCTTAAGCCATACCTTGTCATCAAATCAGCTTGAGATGAAGTGGTGCGTGGACTTAAGAAAGGACAGTGGTGATGGCGCCTCACTGTTTCCAGGACAAAAGCCAAAATCCTCAGCAAAATCTTCAAGCTCTCCTGACCCAATCACGCATACCTCCTCAGCCTCACCTCTGGCCCTCTCTCTTTTTGTCCCCTAGGTATTTTGGCCATCTCTTCTTGTTTGGTCATTAAGGACTTTGCATAACAGCAAAGCAATAAGACGCTCCAGATTCCACCTGGGGGGCCAAGGAGTACAGGGAGAGGAGACTTAGGGGTTTTACTCATCTGTTTTGGTGCAAGCTATTTTTCAACAGATATTTTCTTGTGGATAAATAGCAGAGGTTAATTTCCTTAGCAATTAACCTCTCCCTGAGAAGAAATGAAATTAGTGATAATCAGGTACCAGGAAGGTGGAAAGCACAAAAAAAGAAGAAAGGGAAGGAAATGAGAAGAGGCTGTCTCTGGGTCAAGTGACAAGGCTATCAGACAATTAGGGAAGGAAGCTGAGAAGGACAGAAGTCTGGAGTAGTTTTTTTTTTGAAACTGGTCTGCAGACAACTTGAAAAAAAATATCCAGGATATAAGGTAATAAGCATTTGGGGCCTTACCCCAGATCTATTCACTCTGTCTCTGGGGAAGGGGTGCAGGAATTTGATGCATACTACAATTTAGACCTCTTTAAGAACAACTGCTTTAGACCTCAATCTTAATACAGTGTTTCCCAAGCGTACATCAGATGTAAGTGAAAAACTACCTCTACTGCCAGCTATGGTGCTTCAGTTTGCCCTCTGAACCCAACGTCAAGATCAGGCTCATTCCAATCACTTCTGCCTTCACTTCCCCCTTTTCTGCTTTTCTTCTAATTGATCCATTCATATTCCCAGTTCCTATTTGATTAATTCATATTCTTAGTCTAATGAATGAACATAAGTCTGCTCTATCAATTAGGTTGTCAATTCTCCCTTTATGAACAGGCTTCCACTGTCAATAGGATACTTCAATCACAGAACAACAGCAATGGAAGAAAGAACCTCCAGTGCATGTTTTTATGAGGTCAGAAACTCTATGTATGTCTTTGTGTGTGTGTGTGTGTGTGTGTATTTGTGTGAGTGTGTGTGTGCACACACGCACATGTACTACACTCATATATATAATAAACTAAACATTAGACATATAAGTATAAAAAATATTTAGCTGGGCTCGGTGGCTCAGCCTGTAATCCTGTGCCTTTGGGAGGCTGAGGTGAGTGGATTGCCTGAGTCCGTGGGTTCGAGACCCGCCTGGGCAGTGAGACCTCATCTCTACGATAAATCAAAAAATCAGCTGGGTGTGGTAGCGCGGACCTGTAATTCCGGCTACTCGGAAGGCTGAGGCGGAAGGATCACCGGAGCCCAGCAGATCGAGGCTGCGGTGGCCGGGAGCGGCCACTGCACTCCAGTCTGGGCGACAGAGTGAGACTCCAACTCAAAAATATATACATATATTTAAAAATCAAATGACCTGTTAGTTCTTACAAGGATATTTCATATATTAGACACAGGAAACTTTCTAACTAGAAGATTATAAAAATCATCTTGAGCAGAATTAGGCTACTACATACAGCTCTTAGGTCAAATCCAATTTGCCATCTACTTTGAGTTGGAGTCTCACTCTGCCACCCAGGTTGGAGTGCAGAGGCACGCTCACAGCCACCCCAGCATCGGCCCACTGGGCTCAGGCGATCCTTACCTCAGCCTTCCAAGTAGCCAGAACTACAAGCACACACTATCACACCCAGTTAACTTTTTGATTCATTGTAGAGATGAGGTCTCACCAAGTTGCCGAGGCTATTCTCGAACCTTTGGGTTCAGGCAATCCCCTCACCTCAGCCTCCCAAAGTGCTGGTATTATAGGCTTGAGCCACTACACCCAGCCCGGGGCTTACACTTTAGATAAGTCTTAAGGATTGATAAGATTTAGTTAAGCAGAGAAAAGAGAGTAAGGCATTTCTGTCCCAGGGAAAGTATGTGTACAGGTGTGACAATATTCACCATGCTGTGTGTGTGTAAGCTGGCTTCTCTGGGATCTTCCATCATGGAGAAAGAAAGCAGTGTAGTGCAAATGTGGGAGGTAGCTATCGGGAGGAGGGCAAGTCTTATCCAATTCTGAAGGCCTTTAAGTACCAAAAAATAACTACATAGAAATATTTATTGAAATGTAATATAGCATACATTTTTGCTACACTGTTCCTTACAGTACTCAGTTCTTACTTATGTTGCCATGATGTGACTGAGACATTAATAATTTTGTAAAATGCTGGACATAATAATACAAAGACAAATAGCACAGTCTGCTTTAGAAAATATCCAGCAACCCAATGCATTATTACAAGTTGTAAAAGGATTGTTTAATGATTGTACTTTTATTCATTTATACCCTAACATTATTAAGCATGTATTTCAAGATGAATCAATTATAAATGAATCCATGAGAAAACATAATTAGCAAACGCAAAAGCCAATATAAAAGCATTTATATTAGAATACTAAGCAATAGTCTGGTCATATGTGTTTATGTGTGTGCTTGCATGTATCTGCCTGTAATGTTTATTGATCAACTTGTCTCTCAAGCGCAAACATAAATGGAAAAAGTTTAACTATATAGCTGACACTTTATGCTGAAGACATATTGAGGAAATATGAAGTGGGGCGAAATGGCAGAAGAGGGATTCAACCTATACTCTTTTAGTCAATAGATACAACACAAAAATATTAAAGTGATGTATGAAAATAATTTTTCCTGATGCAATAGCCAAGATAATCATGTAGATATGCGAGTCTTAGTAGTTATGTGATGAGACTGCTCAGCCTTTGTGTTTGGTGACTGTTGGTGCATTCTGAGTTTCAGAATTATTTACAGTGGCACAGAAAAGTGGCAGACCATTGTCACATACTAATACCGGGAGATAAACTGTTGAGCTAAAAAAAAGTCAGGCCCCAGAAAGGGAAATAGTTATCCTCAGCCAGACCAAAAAAGTCCCCTTTTCATCAAAAACAAGTGATTATCTGAAATTATACAGTAGGGGAAAATTCTGGAAAGTCCCTTGGCAGAAATTATATCAATGAACCACAATCCTTTTTAGAGATATAAAATTATTGATTCAAAAATATATTTTAGAAATGCATCTTTATACATATATTTATAACTACACACACATATATAAAATATATAAATATGTGTAGAGATAGAGATAGAGATAATCTCTCTTGTTGTTAGCTGTGTGAGACCTGAAAAGTATTTGCAAACTTGGGTTACTTTAATGGGGGAGAGGAGTTGTTGCAAAATGTCACATAGTAGATATTTTAAGCTTTTCAGGTCATACTGTCTCTATTGCAAATACTCAACTCTGCCATTCTAGAGCACACACAGTCACACATAATATGTAAGCATACGAACCTGACTGCATTTAAATAAATATTTTAGCTGGGCATGGTGGTGTGTGCCCGTAGTTCCAGCTACTTGGAAGGCTGAGGCGGAAAGATTGCCTGAGCCCAGCAAGTTAAGGTTGCAGTAGCTGTGAGTGTGTCACTGCACTCCAGCCTGGACAACAGAGTGAGACTGCAACTCAAAAAATAAAATAAAATAAAGAAATAATGACCCACATTATGTACTTATGTGTCTGTATGTATTTTATGAATATATACATATAAATGTTTTTATTCCTGTTTAGTGCTGCATCTGCATTTAACTAAATTACAAATTTGTTATGCTTGATAATGAGGTGTATGATTTTTCTTTCTTTTTCTCAAATACATAGTAAAAGAACCCCTATGTGTCTTTATTCTTTCACAGCATGGTGAATATTGCCACATCTGTACTCATACTTTCCCAGGGACAGAAACGCCTTACTCTCTTTTCTCTACTTAACTAAACCTTATCAACCCATAAGACTTATCTAAAGTGTAAGTCCCAGGCCGGATGCGGTGGCTCAAGCCTGTAATCCCAGCACTTTGGGAGGCCAAGGCAAGAGGATTATCTGAGCCCAGGGATTTGAGACCAGCCTGGGCAACTTGGTGAGGGCTCGTCTCTACAATAAATCAAAAAATTAGCCGGGCGTGGTGGTGTACACCTGTAGTTCCAGCTACTTGGAAGGCTGAGGCGGAAGGATCACCTGAGTCCAGCAGGTCGAGGCTGTGGTGGCCCTGAACGTGCCACTGTACTTCAGCCTGGGCAACACAGTGAGACTCTGACTCAAAAAAACAACAACAACAAGTGTAAGCCCCTTCACAAAGCCTTATACAGCAAGTCCAGTCAATATTAACCTATTTCCTTTCGAGTCATCTACCGCACTTGTTGACTATCACAGTTACTCATTTACTCAACCAACCAACCAAAAGTATTTGTTGTAGCAAACACAGTGCTATGTACTGGGTAACACTGAATAAAACCCAACTCCTGCCTTTATGGAGTTTGGAGGAGACAAACGAGTACATAAGCCACAAGAATTCAGTGATGTATGTTCTATGATCACAGCAAGCACAGCGTGCGCCTGGAACACCTAGGAGAGGTATCAACCCAGACTTGAGTTAGAGTGATGACAAGGAGTTGACGCTCTGGAGTCTGCGTGTTTGGGTTATCTAAGTTGTACAGATGGTGGGAGAACCAAGAATTTCATTATGGATATGTTAAGTGTGAGATGCCTCAGAAGACATTTATAAATGCAGATCTTGAGCAAGCAGTTGGAGGTACCAGTTTGGTGTTCAGAAGAGAGGCCCACGCTGAAGATATAAATTTGGGATGTATCATGGTACAGCTGGTGTTTAAAGTCATGTGACTGAATGACATCATCCAGAGAACAAGTGTAGATTAAGAAGGCACGAGATCCATGGAATTAATCCTACAACACTCTAGCTAAAACACCTCTGACAGAAGCAAGAGAGAGAAATAGGAACCAGCAAAGTAAACACAGGTGACTGCTGCATGAAAACTAAGTGAAGAAAGTGTTTCAAAGAGAAGAGAGTGGCCAACTCTGTCAAATGTTAGTGACAGGTCAAAAAGATACTGAAAGAGGACAACTATTAGACTTGTAAAGGTGGCAGTGACTGGCAGCCTCACCAACAGATGTTTTGGTGGCATAGTGAGAATGAAAGCCTGGCAGAAAGAAATGGGTTAAAGAGAGAATAGAAAGAGAGAAATTGGAAATAGCAGGTATAGACAATCTTTTGAGCAGTTTCACTATAAAAGGGAGTAGAGTTATGGGCCAGTGAGCTAGAGATTTTTTAAAGAAGCAGATTTGCATGTTTGAATGCTGAGTGATCGAATGATCGAGTATGGAGGGAAACTGATGTCTCTCTGGCTCCCTTTGGTGCACTCTTTTCCCACCCCCTTGCCTCTCTGTCTGTCTGCCTCTCTCTCTCTCCTCATACACACACACACACACACACACACACACACACACACACACACACACACACACAGAGAGACTCTCCCACACTCACTTTCCCAAGCACACTTCTTTTTTTTCGAGTTGGAGTCTCACTCCGTCGCCCAGACTGGAGTGCAGTGGCTGCTCCCAGCCACTGCAGCCTCGACCTGCTGGGCTCCGGCAATCCTTCTGCCTCAGCCTTCCAAGTAGCCGGAATTACAGGCATGCATTACCACGCCCGGCTGATTTTTTGATTTATTGTAGAGATGAGGTCTTGCTGCCCAGGCAGGTCTCGAACCCGCAGGCTCAGGCAATCCACTCACCTCAGCTTCCCAAAGGCGCGGGATTACAGGCTGAGCCACTGAGCCCGGCTCCAAGCACACTTGTAACTTGAGATCTCAGAGCACTCCCAATACACATTTTTTCATGAGATTTGATACAATGTGATTGTTTTTGTGTCTCCCTCTTATAATAAAAAGTATGTTCCATGAGAGTAATGACTATGTCTCATTTACATACCCAACACATTCCCTACCCACCAGGCAACTGACATCAGGTGCTCCACGGGGAACAAACAATGTGATCTCAAAGATGGAGACATCCCTACCACATGTAAGCTCACTGAAGAAAAGAATTTGGATCTGTCTGATCACTACTTTGTCCCCAGCACTGGGGACAGAAGGTTTTTCACATACCTAGGTAGTTAGAATATGTCTTTCCTGCAATTTTATGTAATAATCTCTTGGTTTTTAAAAAAGTTTTTTTCAACAAAGTTCATATATTGGAAAAGTTCTACATTATTGAAATTCACTGTAAAGTGAACTTAGCATTTATTTTCACAATGGCTATTGGGTTGAACTCACTTCAACATTAATTATATCACTTTTTATTATAATTCAGGAGTGTTGATCCCCATCCCTGAGTGCTGAAAAACAGCTAGGTGCATCATTTTATCTGGTGTTCTCAACAGAACATTTTAAGAAAACATTTTCCACTATGTTGCACGACGCCCTTGTATAAGTTTATTTTAGAATTAAATGTCAATAAAAAAAATTGGTCATTAATGAATTGTTTCTTGGTTACCAGAAGCTGAGCTACCCCCTGATAACAGTAAAAAATAATAGCCAAGACCCTTAGCAGTCTTAGATTCCCTTTTCCTTCTCAAGGTTTTTGATCTTGTATTCTGACAATCTAATTGTACATGTGTATTTCTCATTAAACCTTAAATTCCTTTTATAAGTAGATGAGGTTTAAATAAATAAATATCTAATAGCTGATTACTTATTTCATTACATTATTTTAAACAATCTAATCCTGTAAAAGCACCATCATGATCCAACCACTGTCTGGTGTTCATTTCAGGTCTCTGAACGTTTATTTTGCAAATATAGCTCATGAATACCCATCATATTTTTATAGATAGGAAAGCTGAAGTCAGAGAAGTTAAGTGACGTAAATAGTTCCTACAGAAAATACAGGGTTCAGGGTGAACAACAGCTAAGCTGTTTGCACAATATTCTTGGTACAATATTCTAGCCAACATACTGAGCTACAAAAGTGCCTGTGAGAATTGAAAAACCCAGCTGTGTTTTCTACTTTCTGCACTACAAGCAATAATAAAGATGAAGTAATTGTAAGTTAGTTAAAACCCTTCAAAGATATTAGAGATGAAAGTTATGTATCCAATTATAAACCCATCCTTCTGCTTCTTCAAATAATGTAAATGAAGCAATGCTGATTACTACACATTAGCATAAGAAAATAGAAGCTGCAAAGAGGTGAACAACATAAGTCTCTAAGGAAAACATTTTAAGTAATCTGAGTGATATATATATTTCACATGATTTCAGTATAAATTAAAATTTGGCTCTTTGGAGTAATCTATATGCATATATCTTAAAATGAATATAGCTCAAGCAATTTTAGATATGAGATATATTTTTTTTAAGGATGGATTAATGAAGACTATCAGGATATCTAGAAAATGTCTTCAATATGACATATAAAGACTAACACCATGGCCATTCCTGCCATCCTCTCTCTCTCTCTTTCTCTCTCTACTGAAGGTTAAAAGATATTGGCTTTAGTTAGGGATAGGATAACAATCCAAGATCCTGAAATATGCCAGGAAATGCTGTGCATTTTTTCTTTGAGGTGCAAAAATCATGAAAACTTTGCCTAATATTTCTAGCTCTCCTAATAGACTTTGAATTCAATGGATACAGTTGAAGTCAGAGCAAGCAGAAGGAGTTAGAGACACAGCAATGGCCTTCTATGTTGCTAGGGTTCAGATTGGTGCTCTGGTAATTATGTCACTCAGAAATAAATAAATATCTAACAAACATGGAATGTTAAGCAAAAATAATAATAATTGCTTCCACTGAACCTGCCTTCATGATCCTTATACCAAACTAACAATTAGGGAGTCCAATTTCAATCCATTCCCGAGATTGCATTTTTTATTGCTCTTGTTAACCGTGAATTTGAGAGGTCATTTAAATGGCAGTAACCCAAAGATTCTTAGTTGCTCTGTGAAAAATATGTAAGTGCTTATTAGAGGGTTTAAATCTATTATACCTAGATATTTTCCCATTGTATTTTTTCTTTGTGGAAAGTTTATTTTGTGAATCTACTACTAATTAAGTAGTGAAGACCTTCATACATGAAACAAATAACAATTCTAGCATGATATATGGCATAAGCTAGTGTAGAAGTATGCATGTGGTTTTGAGTGAACATAACAAATGTAAGAATTCAAAACAAAGAATAGATCACTGTTGACTGGAATTTATCTAGGTAATGGGGTAGATAGGTCTTAATTTGGATCCAAGGAAGTAAGGTAATACTAAAATGAGTTTTAGCAACAGGAGGAGACATTCTATTAGTTCGGGAAAAAGATGATATCATGAACAAAAATAATAAAAGTGCCTAGTAAGAGGGAAGATATTACTGGACCTATAATGTAGAATTTACTGACAAGACTAGCAAAGAATAATCTATAATTTTTTTTTTAAGTTAAGAGCAGTTGAATAAGATCCTTGACTGTTAGAATGCTAGTATCGCTTTTGGAGGATTCTATTAATCTTACACAATGCCTTTATTACATAACAAATATTATCAACATGCAAATTATACTCCCAAACTCTTTGCAAGAAGTTATACCCCCAAACTCTTTTGGAGTGTCTAGTATATTCTAGGCACTGTACCTAGCATGGAAACAGAGGGGGAAAAAAGATAATTGTGTCTATACATAAGAAATTTATAGTCTAGTGACAGAAATTATCATTAACTTTGATCACAGTGATGATGATAACAGGAAAATATCTTTATTCAGTATTTTACATTCTAATGCTTAATATATAAAATACTAAAGCTTTAGAATATACTATGTCCTAATTATTCATTCATTTAAAATAAACTCCAATAAAAGAGATAAATGCATTTTCAAGTAATCCACAGAAGAAACACATATGACAAAAGAACACATTAAAAGATCATCCATTTTACTAGTAATCCGAAAGATGTGAATCAAAATGTGATTTCCTTTCATTTATCACATATTCATTCAGCAAACAATTGTTTCACTAATCTGTGCAACATTTAACTGCCTCCAATCGGTCATTACAGTTATCAAAGATGTTTACTCAATTCAAATTATTGTAGTTCATTTCATATAAAGACATAAGTAGATAACACACACAATCCCTACCAATACTGCCAAAAGAAGCATCCCCCTTTAAAATATCCACGGTCACTTTTTTAGAAGCTGGAATCCCTCTTTCTGGAATGTCTTCCCCCATCTTTCTGTCTTTCTTTTAAGATTCTGTTCAAGTGTCACCTCTTCCATGAAGCTTCTCCTGACTTCTGGGGTAAGTTCATCTTATGCATAGTTCCATTTTAACACAAGTGCATTAAATTCTAATGATTTATCGGTCTCCCTCTCTCTCTTATCTATACTTCATTGTGAGCTTCTTGATTACATCATCTTTCCATCTTAGCAACTAGCATATTGCCTGACAAAAGAGGTGCTCAATACATGTTGTTGGATGACTATCTCATAATAAGTGAATCTGAGGTGAACTATATGGAATTAGTATCATATTCAAGTACTAACAGCTGGTATGTGGGCAGGAGGCAGAGTCAAACTACCCAGGTCAGGTCTTCTTTTGTTCTCTAAACATGCCAAGCTCATTGCCATTTTCAAGTCTCTGGGATGCTCCCCTGAAAACCCTCCCTCTTCCCCACTTCATCCTTCTGACTTTTGCTTTTTCACTTAGATCTAGCTTCAATTTCAACTCCTCAGAGAAAACTCTCCCAATCAACGAATCTCTAGTAGATTCTGGTTAATACTGTCTTTTACCACACCCCATGTTCATTCACTGCACAGCATATAACACTATCTGCTATCTTTCTAGTTTGTCAACTCCTCATTGCTCCCAGTCAGAATGTCAACTCCCTGAGAGCTGATCTGTTGTTGATCAACTTCACTGCTGCATTTCTAGTATCTGGCACAGTGCCTGGCATCTAGTAAGCACTCAATACATCTATGCTGAATGAAAGAATGAATGAAAAATTAAAATCCTTTACCCACAAGTGGTAAACTGATGGCTCTAGGGCTGCATTCAGCTTGCTGGAGAGTTTTGTTTAACCTGCTCAGTGTTTAAAAAATCTTGAGCCGGGCTCGGTGGCTCAGCCTGTAATCCTGCGCCTTTGGGAGGCTGAGGTGAGTGGATTGCCTGAGCCCGCGGGTTCGAGACCCGCCTGGGCAGCGAGACCTCATCTCTACAATAAATCAAAAAATTAGCCGGACGTGGTAGTGCGCACCTGTAATTCCGGCTACTCGGAAGGCTGAGGCGGAAGGATCGCGGAGCCCAGCAGGTCGAGGTTGTGGTGGCCGGGAGCGGCCACTGCACTACAGTCTGGGCGACCGAGTGAGACTCCAACTCAAAAAAAAAAAAAAAAATCTTGAATAGTTGTCAACTTTTAGAAGTTAGGAGATTCTATAATTTTTAAAAATTTCAAAATCCAGGCTTCTTTTGAAACAGTGGGGAAAGTGGAAATCCAGGGCCTGCAATTCCAATTGGCAAGTCTAATGGTTCCCTGCTGTGGAAGAGGATCATCAGACTGTCCCAGCCCCACTTGCCCTCAGATCACTCAGTCATATGCCCTGTCTGGCTCTGAAGGTGGTTTGGACTTTGGCCCAGATCTTTTCTACCAAAGCTCTCTCTGTGACCCATGCTCTACACCACTCTCGTGTAATTCCTACAAATTCTGTCCTCATGTATTGCTGTTACACTAAATCTTGAAATATGTCTTTATAGATAAATTAGCATAGCTTACCTTCTCACTTCTGCATTAGAACATGGAAAGATTATATAATTAAATACAAAAATTGAATTCATTATATACTAGAATAAAATCTAGGTGTTTAATCTCAAAGTGATAAAAGAAAGCTATCATTAAAAGATTAAAAGCCAGTAAATCAGGAAGAAGTAGATATATCTAATATGACTGACAAAGTACTATTATCCTTAATTAAAATTCATCAATAAAAACTAAACCCCAATAAAAGAAGAGATTAATACATTTTCAAGTAATTCACAGAAATACAAATGACCAAAGAACACATTAAAAGATAGTCCATACTATCTTTTACAAAGAACACATTAAAAGATAATCCAAAAAATGAGTCAAACTGTGATTCTCTTTCATCTATCATACATTAATTCATTCAGCAAACATTTGTTGAGTGAACGCTATGTTCCAAATACTATCAGCTGGCAAAGAATTTTTTAAATGCTAATAATTTTAGAATTCAGTAAAACAAATACCATCACAAACTGTGGAAAACAGTTTTGCAATATGCATCAAAAATCATAAAATAGTTACTACTCTGTGACCCAGTAATTAAACTTCTAGGAATTTATCTTAGGGAAATAATCAGTGTGGCAGACAAAGATTAATGCATGAGGATGTTAATCATAGTATAATTTATAATATCAAATACATTATAAACCTAAGTGTCTAACAATACAGAGTAATTAAATAAATTATGGTACTCTCAAATGATGAACATTTAAGCAG
This sequence comes from Cephalopachus bancanus, assembly GCA_027257055.1. Lineage (NCBI taxonomy): Eukaryota > Metazoa > Chordata > Mammalia > Primates > Tarsiidae > Cephalopachus > Cephalopachus bancanus. The sequence continues at coordinate 4,538,772 of JAPVLO010000009.1, read as the reverse complement.
ACATTAAAATTACATTTTCAAAAAACATTTAGTGATATGGGAAAATGCTAATGAAAAATTTTCAAGGCTGTATTTCAATAAGAACTTTATATAACCAATTAAAGTTAATACTTCTCCCCATCCTGCAAATCATATAGCATTTCTCCATGTACTTTTTACTTCAGGTAGGCATCAAATGAAGGATCTCAGACAGAAAACAGAAAATGCAACATGAGAGCAGAGAAACAATATGGCTTAGTATAGATTAAACATATATAAAGTACATAACCATGCTCTAGACTGTGGGCAGTGATTATTTCTACAAGAAATCAAGAATAAAGGCTAGAAGAAACAGGAAGAGCGCAGAATATAAAGGAACAAGACTAGAGCAAGAAGACAGGCAGAGACGCATAAATAGGGCATGCAGAAGCCAGAAAGTCAAAAAGCTAAATTTTAAAGAAATTGTCTGTACAACTCTATAGTATTAGAAGTTAAGAAATTCCCTTTTTGATGTATTTATAGTTTTATGTAGATCAGACAAGACACTTACAAGAAGCATTATTTGTTTCTTGTAATGCCAACCACAGGAAGGGCCAAAAGGGATGTCATAGTAAAAAAGCAGAACTATCTTACTACCATGAAAGGAATAACAACAAAAACTGAAAGTCTGAGAGCACCAGAATAAACTGTCTGTAGAAGAGATGATTATAGTAAAACAAGGAGGAAGCTGCATCTTGGTTTTGGAATTACTGAACTGTGCAAAGGCAGAAACCAATCTGCATGGTCATTTGCATGCAGGAGTCCAGTGATTCCATATCCACAATAAAAACAGTGAAACCTGGACTCAGTCAAACCCCTGTGGCACAGCTACACAGACACTTCTGAAGCAAATCTTTCAACTACCACTCATTATCATCTGTGCCTTGGTATGGAAGCTGTTTGGACAATAGGTTCATAAGAAACTTGGCAACAATGGTTGACCTTCCAAGAAACCAAATATAATATCCTAGCCTAGAGAAAGCTAAAGGAGTCACTTGTGGAAAGATCAACAGAGCACAGTGGGCTGTCTTCTGTGAGTAAAAGCTGATAATTTTTCATGAGAAATTGGTGGAGGGGTCACCCCATAGATAACACATTTATAAGGTGACAAGGTAACACCTCTTTGTGTCACTATAATAAAATAAACAGCCAAGTGCTTAACTCCACACTAGCAGTTACAAACCACTGGTCCACATACTCTTCCGTTCCTATATTCTCTTTGAGTTCTAAACGGGACCCATATGGGTCCTTATTTCACATTTAAAGTCTTAAAATTTAAGCACAAGGCTTAAAGTATTCAGCAATTCAGAATTGCCTTCATCCATTACTCAGTCGGATGTTTGTTCTCTGTCTTCCTGAAGCTTGGCTTTGTTTATGTACTTCTACATTGTGCCTTCCTTGCTCTGCTTTTCCAACATTTTGTTTTTGAGAAGTTAAAGAAACCTCTGTGTGTCCACTCAAGCCATTTCCACATCTGTTGTTTTCTCTTCCTTTCAGTAAACTGTTTTTAACTCCTTGTTACTTATTTACTACTTAAGATTTTCCACTCCTTGGACCTTTCCACCATCATCTCTGAATATATATCTGTTCTCTTCAAGCACTTTAGTAAACTCAAATCCATCAAAACCATTGAACTTTAAGCCATTTTCATTTTTAACTTCTTTCATAAGTAGCTGCTTTAATTTTTGTGACATCTTTCCATCTATGGAAGAAAGCTTTTTCATGCTTTATCCTCTTTCTCCATTCTTTTCAACATGCAACTTCGTCTTTTTAAAAATTTGTATTCTCTACTCTTTTTTTATTTTTATTTTTTGAGTTGGCGCCACACTCTGTCATTGACAAATGTACATTTATAATTTTTAGCTTCGAAACAAACTGTATTCGAAGATGCAAATTTAAAATCAACCTTCAAGTTAATGAAATTAAATTTATCAAATAATACTTCTCAGGCACCAGTTTTTATTAGTTATACAGTGAAAACATTCCAACAAAAGAATTTAAAATTTAGCTTCTTATTGTTAACAGTCCAGTGGAAACCAATATGAGGCTGCCACTTGATGGTTTCTGCAGAAACCACGTCAACCTACAACTGAAAGAGGTAAGAAGCCACCTGCCAGGTTTGTCCTGATTAGACCTGAATATGCCCCTTACTTCTCAGTAGCCTCTGTTCCTCTCTCTTCCAGGCTTCCATTCGTTGCATAATTTACCTATTCTTAGGCTGACATAGGACCGTCTCCTCCCACTTGGCCCAGTTTCAGGTACCAAGTACTGTTTTCTTGTGGATTTTCCCTTACCAAACCCTGGAGCACATACTCAGGCATTCTGGGGGCCTGTTCCTCTCATCAGCCCAAACCTAGGGTGACGAATAAATGAAAGGACCAGAACTTGAAAATATGATAGCAAGCCACTGGCACAAAATATGATTGACAGGATGAGCATAATAATAAAAAGATATAAAATGTGGCACCTGATGGGCCAGAATATAGATATTGTGTCCAACATCTTTTGGAGAAACACCATCGTCTCCGCCCTCGTCATCCCCATGATCGCATTCCAGTCCTTGGTTATAGGCATTCTTCATCACATCCACCTATAAAAAAAAAAACAAACTTTGAAATGCCACAAACAAAATTTATTTTACATTGTTTAAGAAGCATAATTAAAAATTGGGACATTTCATGAGACTGAAAAGTACAAAAAGAACTCTGAATGAAATGTCCTTGGAAACCATCTTTATTTAAATGAACATGGAAGCATTTTCCTACAATATTCCTTTTTTCCTGGGAAAATTTTGCTTTGATTTTTTAATGTTGGTAGTGCCAAAGTTCCCATGAATTAGGAGAATCTGGAGCCCTGATAAGGACTCCGTATTTATTAAGCACCCCTAGGTAATTAGGCAGACATGGTATGGACACTGTATTGGGCATTAAGGACCCAGCGATGGACTGAACAGAGTATCTACCCTCAAGGAATATACCATCTGGTGGGAGAGTCAGCAAGCAAAGAGGCAAACACAGCAGAGTGTGGTAAGTCCTACAGAAGGGCTAAGTGTGAGGCACCAAGGAAGCATAGAAAGAGGGCACAGGATAGAAGTTAAGGATGGGCCATGAGGAGCAAGTAGATGATGAGATAAAGGTGCTGTTCCTAAAGGAAATAGTGTTTTCAAAGGGCTATTGTGAGTGCTGTTGCTGAATAAGTATATAATTCATTGTGCCATTTAACCACAGGACAGAAAATATACTGCTTCTCTTAACCCTCTGCTTGCAGATACTTGGTTCTCATTAAGCAAATGTTAAATTAAACTGCATATTATCTCTCCCCTTACTTTTCTTCTGTGTCTCCATTCTTTACTAATAAAGAAAGAGCAAGAGTGTGGTGCCAGACTTCTGTAGCACCAAAAATGGTGCTGGTGTGAGTGAGACTTAGGCACTGGGATGCCAAACTATATGGCTTGAGTACTTTCTTTATGCTGTTGAAAACTAGTGCTTTTTTTTTTTTCTTGAGTTGGAGTCTCATTCTGCCGCCCAGACTGGAGTGCAGTGGCCGCTCCCAGCCACTACAGCCTCAACCCGCTGGGCTCCGGCAATTCTTCTGCCTCAGCCTTCCAAGTAGCCGGAATTACAGGCATGCGCTACCATGCCCAGCTGATTTTTTTATTTGTTGTAGAGATGAGGTCTCGCTGCCCAGGCGGGTCTCGAACCCGCGCTCGGGCAATCCACTCACCTCAGCCTCCCAAAGGCGCGGGATTACAGGCTGAGCCACTGAGCTCAGCTAACTAGTGCTTTTAAAACAGGCATTACTTCATAATTTGCATGCTATACGTGACAAAGAAAATATAACTTCTTACAATAAGAAGACACACTAATGAGTCTCCACTAAGACTGCACAATTTCCTCTAGGCCAAGCATTTACAACATTTCACTGTTCATGAATAGAAACAATTACAAAAAATACTGACTTTATTTTTACTTTTCAGAAAGAGGTATAAATAAAATTTTTGAGGGGTATAAACTTTTCTTTTTAACAAACCTTGCTCATATAATCCAAGATACTATTAAACTAAAGTCAACATTTTTTATGATAAAGTATATTTGCATATAGTTTAGTAGAGTGTGATTATTTGGTTAAGCAAAGTACTTGGAGTGGATAAAACTACTGAAGCCATAAGGACCCAAATCACATAAGCCGTCTGAGGTATTTGTAATGGTAGATCATGATCCATTATGCATTGGCAGAGCAGTGAAAGTCGCTAGACATTTTTTCTAGCATGCGTACTGTAAACTTGTCCCTTTTAGGCTACTCATTATTAGCATAGCTTTTAAAAGTTTTCTTACCAGTTCTCTGGGTCTCATGTTAAAAAGAATTCTTTCTGCATTCTCGCTGTCATGTCTGCTTTCCATAATGGCCAGCAAAAGCTTAGACGCGTTGTTCTGGAGACACAGATGGAGTTAAGGCGATGCAAACTCTATTTCATGGATTAACGATCCCCTGCATTTATTTTAATTGAGATTACCAGGACCATGTTTTTAATCAAACAGAATTTAAAACCATTAATTTCTTCTGTCTTATAAACATTTTAAAATAGAATGTTTTACTTCATTGTCAATACAAAACTAATGAATCGTGAGAGATAAATATTTTAAATATTAGTGAAAATGCAAAACTGACACTATATATAATGTACTAAAATAATATAATAACAGTTTTCTTCACTATTTCCTAAATAAGAACTTCTATAATGATATTTTAATACGAAAATACGGTGAACATTATCAAATGACATATTTTACACAAATGGTACACAATGTAAAGAATTTAGCACAATTGTTTCTAAAAGAAAATAATATATATTAGCAAAGCAAAATTTGAAACAAATTTGAGTGATAATTAGGGAGGTTAATCTGTAAAATTATAAGTTCAACAAGCAAGAAATATAACACAAATTTATTGGCTATGGCTTTCTATCTGGTCTCACTATATGGCAGTCTATATGCAACATATTTACCTCCTTCTGGGTTGTGGAAGAATAATATTTTCTATTTGGGCTAAATAAAAAATTAAAATAGTTTCTGTTGTCTTTGATGTGTTCTAATTTGGTATATAAATATATTACTTCAAACATTTTTACCAGAGATATCAAAAATATTTTAGATACAATTTATTTTTCAAAATGGGTACCACAGAGTGAACAGAAAGTCTTGGCACAGAAGACATAATATCCTAAACATTTTGAAAGATGTTTTACACTATGCTCTTAATAGCGCTGCCGTAGAATTTTGGCAAATTGCAAGATGATAATAGATACCCAGGAGATATTTTCTACAGTATTTTTTTAATATTCACTTAGATAAAAATCTTAACCTCCATATATAATCTTTGATAGGAGTACAAAATAAGTGGCTTTAATCACCTCTAAGTGACTCAAAGCTAACAGCTAGTAGAATGAAAAATTAAATTGAATCAGTGTCTGGTCTAAGTAGACAATCATGACACACATTTTGTTAAGATTGTGCAAATTAATTCTACTGAGTAGTTTTAACACCAAATTCTATCCAACCATTCTGCTCCTAGAAATACAGTCTAAATACCATCTTAAGTGACTAATATTAGTAGCAATGATAATGAAGATGATGATTATGACACCAATGTCACTGACCTATCATGAAAAGATTTTAGTGTTTGGAGGGAAAGGGAGTATTATTTTTTTCTGCTTCATTTTCACTTTTGACAGATGTGTAACAATCCTAAAATCAATTTCTATAATCTAGTGTAAACAACATGCCTAAAAAAATAAGGTTCCAGAGTTAGAGGAGAGCTTAAATCTGTAGCATGATCTGAACCAGTCTCCAAGAAATTCAAAGCTAAAAACTTGGCAACACTAACAGTGCTCTCTAATGAACCATGCTCAGCAGGCCCAATATATGATGGCTTAAAAATACATCCAATTTCAGAATGCTATTGCCAATATGCTATTTTTTCTAACCAATCTTCTTTTACATACTATGTCAGAAGAATAGAAATCTTGTGAACGACCTACTGAAATATAAATCAATTTGAAAGTAGAAGAGTCTATATTATACCAAAAAATCAGATGGAAGTGTCAGTGTTCACAGGGGATTTTCTTCTAGAGGAAGCCAGATTCTTTAAAAAAAACAAAAACTACCTATTTACAAATTAAATAATTATATTCATACCTCAGTTATACAAATGAGAGTAAAAAATAAAGGGCAAGACATACATATGAAAAATTAATAGAATCGTATACTAAATGAGTATATAGAGTTAAGTATGCTTCAAATTATAGATGATTAAGCAACCAAACTCAGGAGTAAATTATAGAAAATAAAACCTTAATATTTTTAATATGGCATCTCTATGCTACCAATAATTTCTTATTTAAAGCACTCTACCCATAGAAACTCCTCAAATTTGCCAGTATGTATTATTCTGTCTTATAAACATTGTTCTCGTATTGACCAATATGTACAAAACTTCACTGATTGTTTAGGGAAATATATCTATATTTGAGAAGGGTCTTGGTCTGTTGCTCAGGTTGGAGTAGTGGTGTAACCATGAACTTCTGAGTTCAAGTGATCCTCCTGCCTCAACCTCCCGAGTAGCTAGGCCTATAGGTGTGTATCGCCATGCCCAGCTAAATTTTTTATTTTTTATAGAGACAAGGTTGTGCCATGTTGCCCAAGCTGATCTTGAACCCTTGGCCTCAAGTGATTCTCCTGCCTTGGTCCCCAAAACCTATACTTTAAATATTTCAAGTCAAATCCATGCATTTGTTGTTTTAGACATACCTTGATTTATCCCACTATCATATTTTTAAAAGGTATAAATAAATTGTACTTACTAAAATAAATAAAAATGTAAATAACACTTATTTAAAAAGGATTTTTATAACTAAAAATATCACTGTGCTGTCAAGTCATATGCCATCCATCATTTAATTTTTTTACATGGGTTTAGATGTACAAATAATCTGTATGCTTATACTTTATTTTAAATTGGTGAGTCATTCAATATTTCCCCCATTCAGTTATATTAATTAAATATGAGATTTAAAAGTATAGTCTTTAGACTAATGAAAGATTTAAAAGGCCGAAGACCAAGACCCCTATCTGTTGTTTCATAATGACTTATGGTAAACGATGAATTTAAGATAAAATGACAAAAAAAATTGAACAACTCAAAGAAAGCTGACTGCTATATAGTCCCAGGCCAGTTTTACTAACTGAATCATGATGCCCCTGAGTCAAAGGACACAAGTAAAGTCTACATAAGGATCACCTTCATTCTAATCTATGAATAGAGAGTCTAAAGCTTCTACATATTGCAAATGAAAACAATGAAGAAATATAAACTCATCTCTTCTATTTAAAGAAGCATTTGCTTACTAAGAGCCTTTAGCACAATCTTCACATAATTAGGACATACATACATGCCACTGTGTACCTAAACTTACATTTAGAAACAGAATGATAAAAATATCATTGCTGTGCGGTGATGACCCCCAACATGCCATCTGAGTGCTTATGTTGAAATCCAGAGGGAAAAAAAATATATCATTATCATTCTTCTTGGCCATCAATTTACCTGTACAAAGTTTAACTCAATTATAAATTCTTTATAATACTGGAGAGACCTGACTTTACAGAGAAATTGTGTTTAACCAATGATAACTTTTACACCTGCTTAATATTAAACCTAATAATATGGTCTTTCATAATTCATCTCAATTGAGTATTATGTCTTAATATTTGGGCATCATATAGTTTCTTTCTTTTTTTTTGAGTTGAAGTCTCACTCTGTCGCCCAAACTGGAGTGCAGTGGCACGCTCTCAGCCACCACAGCCTCGACCTGCTGGGCTCCAGCGATCCTTCTGCTCAGCCTTCCAAGTAGCTGGAACTACAGGCGCTCGCTACCACGCCCGGCTAATTTTTTGATTTATTGTAGAGATGAAATCTTGCCAAGTTGCCCAGGCGGGTCTCGAACCCGCGAGCTCAGGCAATTCACTCATCTCGGCCTCCCAAAGCACAGGATTACAGGCTGAGCCACCAAGCCCGGCCGGGAATCATATAGTTTCTTGTGTACATTCATTTGTTAATTTTCATTTGAACAAAACCTTTAAGAAGAATTTTTTTTAAATGTTATTGTGCTCCTAAACTCTTGGAATTGCTGTGAAGTATGTACAAGACTTAAATGAAAGGAAACTCTTTAAGGGAGTGTGAATATCACTTCAAGTATTTTGGGTAAAAATTTTTTAATGCAAAAGAGAACAACTTTTGAAAGAAGGGAGCCATAAACCTAAAATGCAATACTCCTTTGACTTTGTCCAATTAATTGTGATTTTAGTTTCATGGAATTCTGTAGTCAAGGTGAATTAAAAACACATGATACAGCTGGGCAACAGAGAAAGACCTGACTCTGACTCAAAAAATAAAAGAAAATAAAGTATATATAATATATTTATATATATATATCCCACACACACATGTATGTAAGGCATACATATCTATATATATGTATCTATGTATATGATGAGTGTTCAGCATCTTTTCTTTTCTATGTAATAAAAAATGTAAAATAAAAACAAAAGTAAAACACTTGAAGTTGCAGAAAAGACCCTGCCATTGAACATTACTTCAAAGTTAATTTCACATTTATGAGGAATTTAGTGAGCACTGCACTTTCATTATCCTTTTCTGTCAATTGGCTAGTTTAAAATATGATAATATCTTGCTTTTTACAAGAGCTGCTTGAAGATTAGAATCAACTCTGAAGGGGAGTTTTATACTACAGAGACTGTAACCTCCCAGCCTGAATAGTGGACTCACTCTACCTTTAGCTGGAGCACCAAGTCCATTCGGTATTTGCCAAGAGGGTTTATGTCATTCAGAATCAAAGCAATGATGATGTCAATCCCGTTAGATTCATGAGTAGCAATACATGTCTAGAAAACAAAATATTTGTAAAATAACATTTATTTACAAATAATAGAAGTAGAAATAGCAGGATATCAAGTAACATACTCACCTTAGTTTTTGACCTTTAAAACATAATTAAGATTTAACTTTCAGCATTTGACTTATTCTTTTATGCAGAGTCTGATGATTAATTAATTAGTACTGATTAAATGACTTTATAAGCAGAACACTGAGACAACCACTGTGTGAAGCATGTCTTTTAAAACGAACCATTCTTAGAGAATTTCAAAGACCACTTGTTAAGTTAAATACTCTTTCAGTCAATAGATTTTAATATATCAATTAACAGAGGAATTAATCTTTAACCTAGAATTTTAAGATCTGACTTGCCCTAAGACATGTGCCTCTCATACCCAACATTTGTAAGTAAATTTTATAGATGCTGCCTTTTAACTTAGTTGATACTTAATGCTGAGCTGGTGACAAGGGATGCTGCTAGTCATGCTTGCGAAGGCAAATTATATGAGTCTCCTGATGTTTTGGAGACACCCTGTCAATAATGATAGCTGAATAAAAGTTTAGCAGATTTCTTAAACTTGGATGATTTATAAAGGGATCTTGATTGGGGAAAGTTTACAAAACATCCTGAGAAACAAATTCTATATGCTGAAGGTTAAGATGAACTGTGCTAGGGTCTTGAGCTTAATTTTACAGAACTTAAAATCAGGAATTTGTAAGTCAGGTTTGTGGAACTGTGTTACAATGTAGAACCTTTTCAAGGAGTATGAAAAATTGAAATCCTGGTGAGTTAAATGAGAAAGAGTAAAGTCAAGACAACTTTGAAATGAGTGTTTTTTCAACATGAGTCTTGTTTCTTCCTTTATACAAGGAAATTTTTACTCCCCTGACACAGGAGAAAGGTGTTTTCCATCCATCTTCTGCATTTCCTAAGGTTCTTTGCTTATTAAAATACTTGCCAGATGTAAAGAGAATCGACTTGCAAATCATCTCCAGAATTTGCTAGCAACCTTCTTTCCTTCCACACAGCTTCAGAGCGTGGGGAATTAGATATGGTGTTCATGTTGTTTCATAATTAGCTTTTACTTTTAGAGCTTATTTGGCTTTAGCAAATTACTTTCAAACTCAACTCCATTCTCTTATAAGGCCAAAATTGGGGAACATTTTTATAGGCTTTCCATGAAATAGTAAAAGAGATGTATGGTATACATACTTTCTGTTATAGACACATAAGGTTTTATCAACAGAATAAAATCTCTGAATTTGTGTATTTTTCCTTTACTTTAAATCAGGTTTACTTGTATCATTGCCTTAAGAGACTGAAATATAATTCAGAAAAATACAGGGCAAAATCCACATACTTTTTTAGTGTGTCACAAGCATGTTAAACAGGAGGAAAAATATACCCATAACAAATTAGGCCAGTAATTGTCATGTTTATTTTATGTCCCTCTTTATGCATGTATATATGTGTATGCACATGTTCATACATATATGTGTATGTACATAGACACCATATATGTGTGTATATATCATATACATTGCAATTAAAAAGCAAGCTTATTTTTCACATTTCTATGTCAATCATTGATGTTTGGTCTAAATGGCTTCTTTAAAATTTATATTCAGAAATATCTGGGACTTGAAAACGCCTTTTTTCCAGGATGATCTGTAGCTCCAGAAGGCCTCAGTGGGTGCTGAACAGCCAACCGGTACACTTCAGAGTGGCTCCCCTTGCCTTGACTGGCCCTTTTACTCCCACAATGTGTCCTTGATATCCAAGATACTGGAATCAGAGACAAATATTCTAGAAAAAAGAGCTGAAACTGCACCCTCCCCCAATGTAATATTGTCAAAAGATACTCTATTTAGACTGAGAATTAAAAGTCTTGAGTTGTAAGAATGGCTCTACAATGTACTGATTCTGTCACTCTGAGACTCTGGAAAGTCACTCGACCTTTGAGTCAAAACCTATTCATTAGCAAATTAGAAGCAGTAATACACACCTCATAAGTTTACTGTGAGTATAAAAGATAGTATATACTACCCATGGCAGAGGAGCTGAAGGAGTCAAAGATAGCTTATTCCACAAATCCTGAAAAGATTCACTGGGCAAGGGCAAAGAAACATATTTTACTCTTTTCAGCAAGTCTGATTATCATCTTGAACATTTTCATGGGAATTTTTTGTGATGAAATTAAATAAAAATATGGCATAATATTTGCTAGTCTATAATTCAGCCTTTGTTTTCTTAGGAAAGTAAAAATGTCCGGCAAAGCAAGAAGAAAGATCTTGTGAATGTACAAAAAAAGATTGGCTCCTTCTTTCCCCAGTCTTATTCCTGTGCTAATTAGTCATGAATACTTTTGTATGAAGAACTGCTTTCATGGTTACCTGATTTTCATGGCATGGGCCCTGGCAGTACTCAGTCAAGCTCTCCAGAGTCTGGTTGACCAGCGCTACGTTCTTCTCATTGATGTAGAGACCCAACAGGCCCAGGCCACCGGTTGTACTTCCACAAATGCAGTCCAAAAACTGAAGGGTCTCACAGACAAGGTTGTAATTTGTTTTGTTGTTTTGATTCCTCAAGAAGTTCTGAAGGCAAAAGAAAAGACACCTGAGGGGTTAAAAAAAAAATTTGTGCTAATTGTTTTCAATTCTGTGTGTGTGTGTGTGTGTGTGTGTGTGTGTGTGTGTGTGTGTGTGTTTCAAACTGAAAAAGATCTCCATGGCAGTGTTGAATGGAATTCCTCCTTATAAAAAATGTATTCACAGAGACCACCTGGGCAACTTAGTGAGACCTCGTCTCTACAATAAATAAAAAATTAGCCGGGCGTGATAGCACGCGCCTGTAGTTCCAACTACTTGGAAGGTTGAGGCAGAAGGATCACTGGAGTCCACCAAGTCGACACTAAGGTGGACGTGAGTGTGCCACTGCACTCCAGCCTGGGCGACAGAGTGAGACTCCAACTAAGAAAAAAAAATTCTCTTCAGTTTAAGAGGTTTTAAAAAAAGATTCTTAAGATTTTCCTCAAGCATCTATATTTATCAGTATAGTTTATCATAAACATTTCTCAATGTCATTATCTTAAAACTATATAGAGAGGAAAAAATAATAAGCAGGGAAAAAAAGAAAAAAGCAAACTAGATAGAAAGAGGTTGATTAAGCAGAGAAGAAAATTTTCAAGTATAAATGGTCCCTTATAAGCAGTGCAGTTTCATTTTTCATCAATTGTAAATTATATAACCACAGTGGAGGGAAACTTGGAAGCACCTATCAAAATGTTCAGTTAATATACAGCTCCACTTCTAAAAGTTATTCTAGATTTATGTACACAAGTACACAAAGAATTTCCTTGCACACTGCTTGTTACAGAAAGAACTGGAAAGATCATACCTATTTCAATGTAACTGGCTTAATAAATAATAGGACATCCAAACACTAGAATATTGCAAGACTATAAAAACGAGGTCCTTCAATATGTACTGATAAATAATATGACCTAGCAGTAGGTAATGTACTAATAAGAGATATTACTAAATGAAAAAGTAAGTTAAGGGACACTATGGAATATGATTTTTAAAAATGGTTTACCTGCACAAATCAGCACACTTATATGTGCATAAATATTTCTGGAAGAAAAAACAACCTGTTAACAGTGACTTTCTCTGGGGGGTAAACCTGGTGATTTGGTAAGCAAGGAGGGAAACTTTTTTTTTTAATTTTAATTTTGTGCTTATTCTTATTAAGGTAATTTATTATTGAATTCATTTCTACCATTTATTTTTCTTAAAACTATTCTATAAGTAGTATTTTTCACATTGATCATAGTATTTTTCTTATTGATCAGTAATATGTTCAATAAGATACTATATAACCTATTATACTTTATGTATCTGTTTCCTATAAGGATAGACTAGATGGCACAGATCCAGTATCCTCTCTCTGGAAGCAATACTTCTGGCTGCTGCCTGCCTGTGTAGAAATAATGTAAAAAGTAGCTGGGCGCGATAGGGCACGCCTGTAGATCCGGCTACTTGGAAGACTGAGGCGGAAGGATCGCTGGAGCCCAGCAGGTCGAGGCTGCGGTGGCCGGGAGCAGCCACTGCAGTCCAGTCTGGGTGATAGAGTGAGACTCCAACTCAAAAAAGAAAAGAAAAGAAATAATGTAAAAAGGAAGCCAAAATTAATTGGTGTCCCTAAGTTCATCTATTCAACAAAGGAATATGCAGGAAAGATGTAGGACACTCACTACATTCATTTACCAAGGTATCAATCTCACTCTGGCAAAAAAATTCTCTTTTATATTCTGTTTCTAATGAAGACATACAAAAATACTCAATATCCTCAATCAGGAAATATGATTTGGGCTGGACATAATGAACGTCCCTTAAGTCTATAAAACCATGAAAGATATAAAATATGACCTTACTTAACAACAGGACCTTACCAGAATACAAGGAATAGATGAAGCCCATGGAGGCTAAAAAGATTTGAGCTGAGGATACAAAGAATGATACTGTATGAGCCTGATGTTTTCTTGCATAAAGGAATTTTTCTCTCATTTTTCTTCACTGATACAAAAGTTTCTTCCCATTTCAGAAGAACACTATTTCTTTTATTGATTATCTTTCCAAAACTCTCTCCAAAACTACTTGTAGGCTTTATCTGAATTTGATTACTTATAGCCATAGGCTGTATTCCCAGCTCTCCCTCGAAACAACAAATACCTGCAATTCCCGGTTGTGATTCTCACATAGTAACTGAAGAAATCTCAGTATCGGCTGCATGATGGCAATGGCAGGACTCATGGTTACTTCCTCTGCAGACTTTTCCTCAGCATTTCCCGCTTCTGGTCCTGCACACATAATGTCTATTTCTGGATCCATTTCTCTTCTGTATACACAATATGCTTTGGATGTTGCCGAAGAAGCTTCTGTTAATTGCCCTTTCATTCCCTCTTTTAAATGCAACGAAGAATCTCGTACTGAAAATCAAGCAGTACTTTTATATTTCTGAGCGAATTTCCTTTTGCCAATTAAAAAAAAAAAGACAACCAGGCACTTAAATTCTCTAACAATTGAATTTTTAAAAATGGGACAAGAGGTGCAACAATTTCCGAAAAGGACTTGAAGTAGCAACTAAAAAGCTCAATTTGCAATGGGAGATTAATAAAAAGATCTCAGGCTCAGCCAATTTTAGAGGAACTTATGCCTTTCTGATATAAATATCTTCATATATATATATATATATATCTCATATCTATATACATTCACATATACAAGAAGGTGGGAAAATGTGACAAACTTCAAATGTTAAATTTTTATGATTGTATTTAATACACTGATGATTCTGTCATTCCAAATACCAACAATCTTTTGTTGAAGTTTTGTGCTATAATTTCTGTTTTTAAAGTTTAATTTTCATGGTCACTTAAAAAGTTCAGGGCAGTTATTCTTTACCATGCATGCCACAATGAAATCAAACAGTTTTCATGTCACTGGTTGCTTTGCACTGATTATGTCTCATTTAAGTTTGGTCCTGCAGAGTTGTTTTAGGGTCAAGCCCATGATCAAAATTCTTTACGGATGATCAGAGCCACAGTGGGGATAATTAAACCAAGAGAAATGAGATGACAAAGATAAGTGAGATTAAACGTGGTTATCCTCTTTTCTCTCACTTGATGCTCCCAAATACTTGAATACTTCTTTACCTCTCATTCGCGAACCAGATGTCATCAATTCATTGTCATCCTCCCTTTTTTTACTACCTAAATCTATGGTGTTAACTGTCACTGTGGATCTTATCTCTTTCTGAGCAGCTTTCATTCGATCATAGAGAACTTTGAAGAATTTTTCTGATTTTTTTTGTTCATGCAACTGCTGATAGAAAGAATACTGCAAGAAAACATATTTTAAGATATCAATGCCCGTGGGGAGACAAATATTGTTTTTATGCTTGAAATAAACATAAGCATTATAGATAAAAGCACACATTTAATGTACTACCCATTATTATTTCATAAATTGCAGTCTTTGCCAGTTTCTTGTACTATTTAACATATACTAGTAATAGCTAGTATTTACTTAGCACTTTTCAGTAAACTCCAACATATTTTCATATGCTATTTAATTTATTCTTACAGGTTATATATTTTTAAAACTTTACAGGGACACTGAAAGAATCCACAAGAGAAGAGTTCTTTGACTGTTACGTTAAGTCATGAGTTGATTCAACACATATATATTGTGTGCCTACTCTATGCCAGGCCCTATGCTAACAATAGAGACAAAACACACTGAAAAAGCAGCTATAATCCCTGTTCTCAGGAGTTTGTAATCTAAAGTAGAAAACAGCCACTAACCCAATGACCAACCTGTATAAATATGAGCTTGTGGAAAGTTACAAAGAATTTTTTTTCCCTTTATCCAAATTATAGTACATTAATTTAGAATGTGTTACCATGGTAGTCTCACTCAAGGGAGAATTTTTGTACTTCATTGGTTACATTGCTTCACATGGTTACTAGGACAAACCCACCTTAAAATAAATTCCGCTTGACAACGAACAGTGATATAGAAGGGGTCAACACCAAAAGGAAAATAAAATATACAAGAGGAGACCACCAAAAACATGAAACTTATTTTTTAAAAGTTGTGTATTAATTTTCATATGTTTAGACTTCAGTCACCTTCAAAGTACTATCCGTTTGATATAATACACCTGTTGAGATGCTTTCCCACTGCTCAAAAACAGTTTTGAACTCATTAATTGTGATGCCTTTTTAGTGCTTCTGCTGTTTTGAACTTCACCATTTCCACATTGGCAAAATGTTTCCCTTTGAGGACTTTTTCATCCAGGGAAACAGAAAGAAAGTTGCCCGGGGCGAGGTGGGGTGAATGGGGAGGGTGGGACACGGAGGTCATGCCATTTTTGGTCAAAAACTGATGAACACTCAGTGCAGTATGGGCACGTGTACTCATAAATCACCCGTTGTGAAATGGGCAAACGCGTTGAAAGAATCTCCAGAAAAAAAAAAAAAAAATCACTGAAGCCAAATGCAGCCTCTCACAAAAGTGCTAGCTGGTACACTGATGCAGATGGGTTCCTAGAACTATTACCTTAGCAGGGGACGTCTGTAGTGCAAGTCCTTCCACCAACAAACAATCTTGGGTTTTTTGCACCCCCCCCCGCTCCTATATTTGTAAGGTGTGGGAATACTGAACCTTGGGCATATTTACCCTAATCACTGTCTGATCAGTGTCTTAAAGTATCGTAGAAGACAGAAAAAAATAATACATTCCAGAGGAGATAGAATTTGAAGTGGGTAGGAAAATAAGTTACTAATATCAAAATTATAAGACAGATACAAGATAAAGAAGGGAAATATAATTTAAAAAGTAATGAAGCTAATAGTCCAATAACTACAGTGATTAAAAGAGTTATATAAGCTTGATGAGAGACAATATGAAGAAAACAGATGAAAAAATAAGAATTTTCAGATCAAGTAGAACTGGCCATAAGACAATATAAGAAGGTTTAAACATTTAAACAGCCAATTTTGGGGAGTTTGCCTCCTGCAGAGATGCTTTTCTAAAAGGAATGCCTGGAACCATGACCCACAGGTCTCAGGATTTGTAAGTGAGACTCTAATGACATGGGGTTCTGAAATGGTCGCCTGCCCTGCAATTTTCTATATAGGCAAGGTATATACACAGCGTGTTTTATGAAGCCTTAGAAGTCAGCTGCATACCTACAAGGGGAAGCTCCTAAGCGGAGGGCTAGCAACCCCTCAAGGAAGCAGGCCAAAAAGTCACAGTAACCATAGCAACCATGGTAAAACAGTCAAGCTGGTTCTGTTAATTCAAAGGATAAATGCAGTATCCACAGACCTCTACAGTATCACAAATTAAGCTGATGCTTAAACCCTAATATTTTCAATATAATGGGGTTAGAAAGTGGAAGGAGTTTCCAAAATATTAATGAGGAGTTATGGAAATGCTGTGGCTCTATTAAAACAAAGTTTTATAATTTATGTAGTTCTACAACATACATCACCTCATGAATACTTTCAATCCAACAGTGTGATGAATAGAGTGTTCCTATTTCCATTTTATATATTAATAAAATGAAGTTTGGCAAAGGTAAGCGACTTGTCCATATTAAATAATTAGTAAGTGGTAGAAATAGAATTTAAAGCTAGATTTTCTGACTCTAAAACATAAATTAATAAGGTAACTTCTTTAGCTCAAAACAATAGATTATTTAGATAGAGGGTACCTTTTAAAAACAGGACTCAGTCGGGCTCAGTGGCTCAGCCTGTAATCCCGCGCCTCTGGGAGGCTGAGATGAGTGGATTGCCTGAGTCCGCGGGTTCGAGACCCGCCTGGGCAGCGAGACCTCATCTCTACAATAAATCAAAAAATCAGCCGGGCGTGGTACTTGGAAGGCTGAGGCGGAAGGATCGCCAGAGCCCAGTAGGTCGAGGCTGTGGTGGCTGGGAGCGGCCACTGCACTCCAATCTGGGCGACAGAGTGAGACTCCAACTCAAAAAAATAACAAAAAAACCCCCCAAAAAACAGGACTCTACAATGCTGAACAGCATTATTTTAATAAAGATTAAAAGAATGTTTCATATATAATCTCAACAGGTAGAATAAGGATTCCTCTTACAAAAGATATAGCTTTGCTTAAGAAATTACCTCCAGAAGTTTCACAGAGTGTAAGGGGAAACTCTAAGGGTGTTTTGTTTGTTTTGTTTTTAAGAAGCTAAGGGTGATGGATAGACAGATTTGTGTGACAGGGAAAGTAGGTGAGGCAGAGGAGAGAAGGGAAGTGATGATGGAGAAAGACAAGAGCATGAGCAGTGACGTTCTTCCAGAGCGAGGATGCAAAAAGTTATTTCTAGAAAGGAGATGTTTATTGTGGCTAAGAACACAGAATCTGGAGCAAGACTGCATGGGTTCAAAATCTAGTTCTATCTAACTAGTTATGTGAACTTGGGCCTGTGTCAAGTTCAGTAATTACTTCAGTAATATAGGATAATATACAAGTTATTGCACAGGTGGTTTGAGGATTAACCAAGTTAATACATACAAATCACTAAGAACAGTATGTGATATTTAGTAAGTTTTATTTTTCTTATTGTTCCTATTAGTGTTGAATTTGAAACTGTAATATAAGTACCTTCTCTATCCACTCCCTCAACCAACCTTTAAGTATATTACACATGCATATTAACTTTTGTAGTTAGGATGGTTGAAATTAAAGAAGGAGATGCAAGTCACAACTCACTTTGACAGAATCAGGGGTGTCAAGACAATCTATGTACTGAGAAAGCAGGAGGACAAAGAGAACGTAAAACTCAAGGGAGTGGAAGGAGTTTGGGCAAGGGTGTGCTTTAGATTACTATAGGGCAAGAACAGGATCCAAGCGGATTTGAACTAGACCTCTTAGAGCTAGGAGCACATAGTTGATACTTGGGTTACACAATGATGACCATAAGGGAGAAAGCTGAATAAGGGAAGGCTGGCAAATGAGACTGGCATAACCCACACTAAAAGAAGGTTTTCATAAACAAAAGTAATGTAATGCTGATTCATCAATAATTATTTGTTGAATAGCTAGAAAGTACAGTAGCTATGAAGAATAGGATATGATTTGTATATTAAGGAAGCTGAAATTGAATTGAAGAGGCAAGCTACAATACAAATAACAAAACACAGCAGCACACACAACGTGCCAAGTAAGTATTAAAGAAACAAGTGCCAAGGAGATCAGACAAGGGAACGGTCGTCAAATGCCCCAGACAGATAAAGAAGACTTTGTGAAGGAGACAGAATCTGATTAGGTCCATTCATTCATAGATCCATTCAGTTTAGAACATTTATTGAACACCCAGGCTGGGCCAGACGTAGGGCCAAATACAAAAATAAATATGGTCTCGATCTTTAAGGATTTACAATTTACTAGACAGAGCCTGATGCACACAAGAAGAGACACAAGAAAGTGGCAGAAATGCCATTGAAGATGTCCACAGGCCATAGCAGGAGTGTATTGTAGGCAGCAGTCAATTCTGCCCAATAGGACGTGGGGTTAGAAAAGGCTTCCACGAGAAGACCATTGAGTTGAATCCTCAAAGAGGAGAAAGCAGCATGAGAAATAACACCACACATTTGAGGAACTACAAAGAGGTCAGGGTAGCTGATGCACAAGAGAAAGGATGGAGGAGGGAAGAGGTGGAAGAAGAAAGGAAAACAGGAAAATTTGAAGAGGTTAAATCACGAAGGATCTTATGGACTACACTAGAAAGTTTGTCTTTCTAGGGCAAGTGTCAGATTTCATGCAGAGGAATAACATGTTTTTGGAAAGATATCTTTGGAGCAACACAAAATGATTTGGAGAAGGACAAAATTAGAAGCAGGAATACCTCTTGGAAGACTACTTGTAATAGCGCAGGAAAAGAAAAGAAGGAACACTGTTGGGGGGTTGTTTTTGTCACTGAGCCATTTTCTATTCATGAGGTCTTTATTCTTAAAGTCACTGCTACTGGATGTGTCATATAGGAATGTTCCTTTTATTCAATGTAACTAGCAAAATACCTAGTTTCAAATTAGACATGGCTTCTGCTTGCCATGAATAGAGAAAATGGATTTTGGAATCTCTAGTTAGTTGTAAGTATAACAGTTTCCTTCACTGACCAAGACAAACCTAGAAAGAGCAGGCTGCTGAGCCGCAAGACTGACAGCTAGATAAGAGGAATGGGTTCCAGTGTTCTAATGCTTGGTAGGGTGACTATAGTGAACAATTTATTTTCAAATACCTAGAAGAGCAGATTTTGAATGTTCCCAACACAAAGAAGTGAAAAATGTTTGAGGTGATGAATATACTAATTACTCTGATTTGATCACTACACAGTGTATCATTGCATTGTAATATCACACAATATTATATAAATATGAACAATTATTACATGTTAATTTTAGTAATAATAAAAGAAAAAAGACTGGAGGAAACACTCCTCATTTCTAGGGCTCAGGCAGCATGTTTTGCCTTTGGGTGTGTCAAGGCCTACAGGCAACTTGGCTGAAGTTTCAAAGGGAAACATGTGCCTTCTGGAAATAGTGGTTTAATCTCCTGTGTACAGGTGAGCATATTGCTCACCATAGTGGAATTGCTGGAGTAATGTCAGAAGGATGCTTCCAAGAAATGTTCTGCTTTATTGGATAAATTGTGAAGTTCTGTAGTTCCTACAGCAAATCAAATACATTTATAAGAAAAATGTAATACATAGATTTTTTTTTTTAGGTAGTAAGATAAACTAAAAGAAAAACATTACTTTTCCTTGGTTTCTCTGACAAGTAAGAAATACAAATAATAGATGTAATGCCCATGATTGATAAACAGATACCTGTGTTTGTGTATTTCCTCCTTCAAGCAAGGCAATGCCAAGAAAAATGCCTTCTGAAAAAATTCTGTCATTTTTGGTGTTCACTATAACATCAATGACAAGTTCCGATGCACCTTCTTTATCCAGCAGACACTGAATATCTGACATTGATATTCCCATTTTATCTGAATCTTGTCCAGAAAAGCTTCCTGTGATTATGAGAAATAAATAAATCTTAATTATGGAGATTATTAGCATATAAGGTTTTCAAATTCTTAAACCACAAGAATATTTATCATTGAGGTTTTTCTCCTACCAATATAAATATAATAGAAGCTTGAGTCTTAAAATATCAAAAGTTTATAAAAATGGAAATTTTTCTTAAATGTCTGATACCTGTGTAATTAAGTGTTTTTTCTTAAGAAAAATTTTAGAAAAAGAAAACTAGTTTTATTTCTGTTCTTAGTTTATATATTAAAAATTATTACTTAGTTTAACTATTTTTCCAAAGTCAAAAGGCAAAATTAATTCTAATGTTCAAATCTGTTTTTTATCAATCTCAAATTGTACAAATATTTTTTTATGGTGCTTTTAAAATAAATTTTTTATATTTGTGCCATTTAAATAAAATACCAGAGAAGCACTGAGATGAAGATATGTCATGAAAATTCTAAAATGAGAAAAAAGTGATAAGTCTTACCTCCCACCTGGGCAGTTTTGGAGTATGTTCCTGACAGGTGTCCATTCATACCAACTCCATAATCACCTTTAAAGTAACGATTCAGGAGTATTTTTCTTAATGTGCTGCCCTAATGAGAAAGATAAGAAAAGTGTTATTGTTACCTTTTCTAATACAAGAGAAAAATGCATTTTGTGAATAATGTTAGCATATGGAAAAATTAACTTTATACCAAGTAATATTGTTGGAGGCAAAACTCTTGACATGCATCTCAATAAAATTATTATTTTACTTCTCATAATAAAGATGGCGGGAGAGCCTTTTTAGAGGCTAGCCTTATGGAACAGATTGTGGTGATGATTTCATGGTGCATACTTATCTTCAAACCCAAGTTGCATACATTAAATATGTACAGCTTTTTGTATGTCAGTCATACTTCAATAAAATGGCTTAAAAATAATTCTGCTTCTCCCAGAAATGAAACATAAAATATAATATTTTCAACAGAATGTACTATAAAAATCACAAATGTTATCAATTTAAGATTGCCTCAAATCTGAAGTTCCCAGTGTGGGTAACAATATCAGAGATATCTAAGGAAGACACAGAATAATAAACACCCTAAGAATCAGGAAGCAAAGGTCTTAGGCAGAGGAGCTCAGCAAAAAAGAGTAGAACTGGGAGTACAGCAGGTGCTCAATAAAGTTGTGCTTGATAAGACAGAGTGAATTATATTTAAAGTCCTCATTTGCTTTACTCAAATGACAGTGCGCAAAAATCAGTGTATTTCTTCATAAAATATGCAATTCCCAAGTCTTCAATTTTGTGCTGACTACAGAATGTTTTATTAAATAACATAAAATTTCCTAATATATAAATATTTCCTAATATAATGGCTTGCATTTACCTAAGAAATAGCTCTGAATTTTCCTGTTTTCTGGTGATCATTATTTTAATAAACAAGAGTTATTTTAAAATACTATTTGAAGAATACTTGTTTAAACTATTTGAATTAGCACAACTACTGAGGTGTTATTCCCCGTTGCAGGTAAGGAAACTGTGGTCTAAGAGCTTAGGTAATTGGCCACTGATCATGTAGCTAACCGTTGCTTGGGCAACACCTCAACTCAACTCCTGACTCCAGAAGGTAGCCATTTCCCCTTTTCATGCTTCACCCACCCCCAAACAACCCTCCCTTTTATTCTGTGACATGTGGCTCTTGTTCCTCCTTCTCTCTCTCATGCTTTGGCTATCCTTCTCAAGTTTTTCAGGGTTTGTCCTCAGTTCTTTTGTTGTGCTCTTTCCCACCCTCCCCTCCCCATCAGTAATTCCATGTGATCCTTGGTTGCTACCAAACTTGTTTCCTCCAGCTCAACCTTGCTCTCCTATGTTTCTTATTCTGTTTCTACTTAGATTTTCGAACCTGTATCTTGAGGTTCTACTGGTACCTCAGAATGGAACATTCTTTCTCTTTCAAACATGTTTTCCTCTCAATTTCAATTTGTTTTAAGGTGATCACAATCATTCTGGTCATTTAGGCTCCAAACTAAGGAATTATCTACTACTCCCTGCCCTAACTTGACAATTACTAGAATAGGTAGAATCACACCTAATCTGCCTTTTCATTTTAGCTTCCAATAATGTCTTTATACATTATATTTCAACCAAATTGAACTGCGATCATTTCTCAACCACAGTTTTCTAAGTCTTTCTCTTCATTCATATCATATTCTCTGCCTGAAATGGTTTTCTTCCATCTTAATTACAGACCCTGTCTTTCCTCTTCATTCTAAAAATACTCATTAGGTACCTACTGACTAGGCACAATCCTAAGATCTAACCCTTCCCTCAAAGAGTTTACAGTGAAATAACCTCAGTAAAGAAGACAACTCCTAGGTACTACAGAATCATAAGAGGGAGTAGTTGACTCTGAGGAAGTTCTACATAGCATAGCTACCAACCCATATGACCATCAGAATAGACCTGAACTGTGCACAATGAACAACAATTATTTCCAATGTCAAAAAATTCTAATAAACGTTCAGAGTGTCTGAAGTTGCTTATCCTTATAGTGACTTTCGTTTATTGATACTTAAATTCTTAGAACACAGGTATTTATTATTGCTTTCTATTTTTTTTAAAGACTTTTTCATATAGGGATATAGTCAGTAAAGGTGATGACCAGTCTTGGAAGAAATAGTGAGATGTAAGAACTTATTTTACCAAGTAATACAACTCTGCTCTCCCTTATAAAACCTAAGCAGGGATCCTAGAAGAGACATAAGAAATGAACATCATTTTTCTTTTCTTTTTGAGTTGAATAATTCTATATGGTCAAAGAATGATTCTTCCAAAAGGGGAAGAAAAACTAAATGAAACCTTTCTTTGGGGTCAAACCTCTGGGCTTCTACTGTGTATCTTATTATAGTAGAAGGAGATGCTGTAAAAGAACTTTTAGAGCCGTGAACTATAGGCTTGAAGTTAAAAGTAGGGGAGGAAAATGTGAGATCGTATTAACTGAAGGACTAAGTTCTCACTCCTAGAGATCACTCAGTCTAACCCTATAAGAGACACTTGGCTCATCTGTAGTAAATGAAGCTGAGAAATGTTAAAATTGAGACCTTTATTCTTGAAATTGCACAAATCAGTGCAATGTTTGGAAGACAGCCTGTTATTAGTAGAGGCTTGGACTCTGTAAATCAGCACCCTTTTTCTTCTCTGTAAGAGTCTTTCAATCACACCTTTTATTCATACTACTTCAAGAACCCAACCAAGAGATAAACTAACAATCATTGAAGAAGGAGGAGGAAGAGGAGGAGGAGAAAGAGGGAAGAGGAGGAAGAAGAAAAAATAGGCCAAACAGGGTGGCTCACACCTATAATACCAGCACTTTGGGTGCGCAAGGCAGGAGGATTGCTTGAGCCCAGGAGTTTGAGTCCAGCCTGGGCAACATAGTGAGACCTCATTTCTGAAAAAAATAAAATAAATAGTCAGTCGTGGTGGCATGTGCCATAGTCCCAGATACTCTGAAGGCTAAGGTGGAAGGATCGCCTGAGCCCAGGAACTCAAGACTTCAGTGAGCCATAATTATGCAACTGCATTCCAGCAGTATGGGTGACAGACTGAGACCCTCAACTCAAAGAGAAAAAAAAAAAAAGAAGAAGAAATATAAAAGTGTGTTTTACCCTTTGTGGTTTTTTAATGCCCTTGGTGTTGTTAGAAGAAAAAACTTTAAAATCAAACATAGAATAGAATTGAGTCACACCAAATTAAAATAATCATATTTGTGATTATTTTAAAACTCCCTTTAGGCAGATAAAAATCTCAAGTACCTATCAGATTCATGGAAGTCAAAACCAAATGAGTCTGCAAGGGGAGAGAGGGGCATACCTCATCAACAAGGGTACCTGCATAATCAATGTTTGTATACCTAACCCTGAATTGTACCCCACATCTTTATAATAAAAAAGTTAAAAAAAATGAGCAGCACTCCTTTTTCCCAATTCCAGCTTAATTAGAAGCATCTATTTCTCTATTGCATAATATTCAGAATGCTATAGAAAGAGGAGGGGCTTCCTATTTCTCTATTCTTAACTCTAGAACCTCACTGCCAAGGTTCAAATCCCCTCATAAACTAACAACTGGGAGATATTAAGCAAGTTACTTCACCACTCTGGGCCTCAGTTCTTTAACTCTCAAATGATATAGTTAGTATCTACCCTCATAGGGTTTCTATGATGATTAAATAGTTAAAATTTACATGCAATACTCAGAACAGTTCCCAGCACATAGTAAGTGCTATATACATTGTATATGGTTGATGCTATCCCTGCTCGTATGACTATTATCCAGACCATGGAACAGTTTACAACTTACAAAGTGCTCTGCACACACTTTCTCACTTTATACCAAAGCTTTCCACAAAAGTAAATGGCAAAAAGAAATAAAAAACTGCCTGAAAATTCCTACTTTTTAACTGTTAATTAGTCCTTGGAATGACATACTTGTGAGCTCACATGGCAAAGCCACCTAAAAGCATGTATATACTTCACCATATAAAATGTACCCTTACATACTTCAAGTAAAGTGGAAAAAAACTCTCTCTTGGTTGAAACTCCATAGTTTCCAACTAAGATAAACTTTAGTGCTAAAAATGATTGAAGAATAGGTACAGATAGAGCAGATTTTTGTTGCTTCTTAGTGATCCTCATTTAAGAATGGAAAAGTTCAGATATGCTATGTCCAGAGTTCAGCAGAACTGACTTCTGTCAAATATCAAGTTCTGACTTGAAGGATGAAAGACAAGTACTGTGCCCCAGTTTGTCTTGTGGCATTCTTGGTGGTCTGCACTATCTGTGATGGGTTACAGTGGTGGTAGCTCAGATATGAGTCATTTCCCCAAATTACTTGGACTCAAAGTAATTGTAGAACCACTGTAAGAGATTCTGGTGCCAGGATTGCAAATAATTGTCTCAGAGCTCTAATTGCCAGGGCAGACATTTGGGGAAGAACCAAAAGCACATTAAGCCATTTTGAAAAGAATTCCACCACAATTAAGTTCAACTTCCGTCCTGGTTCTTCAAATCCAAAATGGATGCCTGACTGGGTCTCCCATGGAAGGTGTTGGGTGAGGCCAGCTAGCAAGTTATGTCCTCTACAGTCTTTTCAATATCAGAGTCAATTCCAGGCCACAAGACACTGCTTTTAGCCAACGTCTTCATGTGAACACATCCCAGATGTGCTAAATGTAATGTAGCCAAGATAACTAACAACCACCTTCTGAAGTTACAACAAAATATTTCCATAAAAAGACATCTTTTATGGCCAGAGAAGTCATGCTGACAGTTGTGAATATCTGAGTGGACTGGTTTTTTTCTGGCCACTCCCTGTTATACCAAATCCAATGTATCAAAAATTAAGAAGCTCAGAGATTATTGCCTTTCATGGATGGAAACAATAAAAAAATTTTATTAATCCATGAAAAGACTAAAATCTTATTTCATTTTTGAGAAAATTAACTTTAATGACCTTATGAGTAAAGAGTTCAAAGGATGTGATATTTGAGGAACAGATATCCACATTCATTCACATTCTCTTGGAAAAAACGATACACCAAAGTGCTATTTTTTTCCTATTATGGACAATATAATATAGACATTATGAAAAACAGTATCACAAGCAGCATTCTAGAAAACTAAGTCCTCAACTAGACAAACGGTAATAAAAATTGAAAATTAAGATATTCAATTTAAGATTTACCCTCAAAGATTCACGATTAACTACTAATCAGCTTGGACAAGACCTGCAAGGAGGTGATGATATGGACCTGTAGTCTCCACATAGTCTCATTTTAACACTAAACTTGTATTAGCATGATCAGTGTTACTGTAAACTTTTGGTTTAATGACAATATGTCTGATTAGGTATATTTCCTCATTTGAATTCCCAGGGTAAAAAGGTACATTTCTCATTTCAAATAAATTATTGTAACAACTGCATCTTTATGGGATCATATTAAACCCATCATTATAATCAACTACATTTTCAGGGAACTCCTTTGGGAAAAACATGGCCAGTCTCCTATAATCCGGCTATGTAATGGTTTGAATATCTTAGTCTCTCAGTCTGTGGAATGTATGCCAATTTTTTACCCTGTGGCACTAGTCCACCTTTCTTAAGGTAAGAAACACAAATTTCAATAGGAGTAGTTGTTATACATACTCACAAGATGCTCTTAATCAACACAATGGCACAATCATTATAATCTTGAAAAAACATATGATGTCTCAATGATTCTAGCAAAGAGGCTTATGAAAAAAAAACTGTGGAAAAATTTAGAACCAAGTACTCATACAGCTTTTGAATTCCAGGAAACAATGGCAACTTACTTCCAAATTCCTTCCTTCCCATGTTTTTATTAATTGTAAAGACATTTATTACATTTCTACCATGTGTCAAGAGCTAGGAAAGGGGTTGTAAAAAAGAATTCTATAGCATCTGCTAAAAGAATTTCCAAATATGTACTGTTGACATGTATGACACTATTTTTCAATATAAATAATCTTCACCAGACCGTTTGATTTCATTTGTGAAATTTAAATGTTTAAACAGTAAATGATGATGTTTAAACATTTGATGATGATGCTGGATATAACAGTGACTTCAGTAATCACTCGAGTTTATCAAATATCCTAGCCTCAAGACAAACTGGGTTGCTTAGAAGGCTTTGTAGGGCATGGTTCTGTGCCCCACAAATAGTGAGGAGTAAAAGAAACTGTATTTATTTTCTTTGGGATATAATAAAAACCTCTCAGCATTTGAATTCCAGGAAGCATACTGACTGACATCAAACTTGATGGGTTTTTTCACCTCAACCATTTTGAATGCAGTGTCTACTTAAATTCAGAGTTTGAGAATTTATGCAACGCCTCACCAATAGGACTTGAGAATGGATTTTACTGCTTGCCATTGTTTAGTTTTCTGAGTAAGCAGTATTCATCTGATCTCCAGAACATAAAGGTAAAAAGCTAAAAGGAGAGTAAGTAAGCACAAGATGAACAGACAAGTTTTAGATATCCCCTTATTGAAGAAAAACTACTGGCTCACACATTATAAATCACTACCTTATAAAATTACACTCAAATAGTGAGTGGCACACAACCACTAAAGTGAAGCCCATACTCTCCTTGTATATAGTGTAGAAATTTACTAGAATACTATCTGTTACTGAAAAAAGTGGAATCAATGCTGCCAATGTAAGCATTTGCATGTAAACCAAAGACTGGGAAAAATGAAATTTCAAGAGGTAAATTCAAGGCTTCTGCAAAAACTGTGTGGCTAGGTGGTATGGTAGGATATATGGCTCAATAATGAACTCAGCTTATGGGAGATCTCAAACACAAGAAGAAACAGCAGGAGTGAGAAGGAGATGGGAATAAATGATAGAACTGACACTGATCTGAACAACGATATGAACTACAATGGGAGAGAAGTCTTTGTCCTGGACCGTGGGGAGAGTTGTAGTTGGCTTGCAGTTTTGATTTCCATAATCATTTAGTGAAGATTCATATATAGGTACAACTTTGGAAGGTGATGTGACTAGAGGTAAGGGACAATACACACAGGGAAGTGAGACCGGTACTATTCTACCCTATATTAACCTTCAGGTTTCTAAGGAGTTTCTTGCATTCTCAACAGCAGTGCAGTCCTTGAGCTCCATGCTGTGATCTCCTTATCTATAACCAATAGATTGTGGCTCACAGGACAGTGAGAGGAGCACAAGGCTCAGAAGGACTGACAAGGGAACATTACGGTAGAAGACACCCCAACATACACACTAACACACATACATACATACCCAGAGTGAGTGAGCAAGAGAGAAAGACTTCATCCTTTTCCTCAAAAATACTAGACAAAAATTGTCCTTGAAAGGAAGAAAACTGGCACCTATATTATTTATCAATCAATGAACATATTTGACAAAAGAAGTATAAAGCCTGATTGTAATAAATTCAGAATAAATGTAAAAGTTCCTCAATATTTGTGGAATCCATGGAATGAAGAGGAGTTCTACATAGCACTACCACAAAGGGGAGTCATGAGAATTAAGTGAGATGAGATCTACACTGGAATTAATATATAAGAATTTCAGTTTATGCCGAGCATGGTGGCTCATGCCTATAATCCCAGCACGTTGGGAGGCCAAGGTGAGAGGATTGCCTGAGCACACAGGTTCAAGACCAGTCTGGGCAACTTGGTAAGACCTCATCTTTAAAATAAATAAATAAATATTTAGCTGGGCATGGTGGCATGCGCCTGTAGTTCCAGTTACTTGGAAAGCTGAGGTGAAAGGATTGCCTGAGCCCAGCAGGTCAAGGCTGGGGTGGCCGTGAGCATGCTACAGCACTCCAGCCTGGGCAATAGAGTGAGACTCTGATTCAAAAAAAAAATTCAATTTATAAACGCTCCCTGTATTGGCAATGATAATGCACTTCAGTGTACTTTAGTGGAAATGTTTTGGAACAAATCTGATTGGATTAGATCTGGATTCTTTCACTTATAAGCTTTATAATCTCAAAAATTCTACTTAATTGCCTTGAGACTCAGTTTCCCCATTTATGGATCATAGTGTCCATGCTATAGGGCTTTTCAAAGATTAGGAAATTAAATACAAAATCTTTATGTTCTTAGCCCATAATAAGTGCTAAATACACAGTTACTAACATTTTAATTTATATTTAAAGGAAAACAGGTTTCAATCTGGGGAAAATGTGCACAACTGATGGCACATATGGGATATGACAATGCGCAGTGCCACAAAGACGGCCGTGGCTTTATGCTGACATAAACTACAGCTTTTTAAGATAAGACAAATGAAAAACAGAATTCATTTTGTAGATTACTTTGAATCCAATTTGATCCAGTTTTCATGATTTCATAAAAATAACACCTACATGTGGATAAGTTTTAACCACCTCTAGTATATGACAAAGCAGAATTATTCAGATGATAATTTAGAGGTCAAGGACTGTCCCTTGTATTTTCTCTTTTTGGCTAACCACTGACTATAGCACCAGCCCCAAAGCTAGCACACTAAGTACCCAGCACATATTTTTGAACGAATCTGTGAATCAATGATTTTGAATGAGAAATCACTTCATTTACCAACAAAATCTGATGCTGAGCGCATATATTCAAGGCTGGCTGACATATGTTTTATATTATGTCTTATTTCTTTGGTAAATATTTGAGATATACTCAATGTCACTTACATATTAAATATTTTCAGTACATAAACTCATCACCTATGGTTCTACAGCTGAAAGAAGAAAGCTTCATTGGAATCCAACAAGCGAATGTCAGAGCACTTAAAAGTAAAGATGGGCAATTCCAACATCCAGTCTGAAAGACCAGAAGGTAAAATACTAATAAATGATCACAAATGTAGCCTAATGCAAGGGAGCACACTAATACACCAAGAATCCAGTTCAAGTTCTTCTCTTGTCATAAAATACTTATTATAATAGGATTTTCATATTTTACTAAAAAGCACAGTAACTACCTCAATGCTGTACATAATGCAAGGATAGGACTCAGCAACATAATCCCAAATAAAATATGAATGTCATCTTTAAAAGATACAAAATCACTCTTCTCTTTTTTAAATATTGTGTCATAACTTATAATAAAACTAAAGACCATTCTCTTTTATATCATTTCTTCCTCATGAAATAAAAAACATTTCATTTTCTTAGTGTTTACTGTTATAATAAAATTATATAAGTCTAATTTTGCTCATTTCTTGCATCAACTTATCCATGAGACCACATATTTGAGCTAATATAATATAAGCAATTATCTGCTCTTATGAACTTCTAATTGTGTTCTATATGTATCGTATACCTTTCAAAGAATTTCACAGTGAACAACTATGAGTGAAACAGAAATCCCTTAAAACTTGCATCAACGTTTCAAAGTGCCAACACTATTACTACCAAAAGAAAACGAATTCTCAGTACAAACAAACTTAAAGATGCCTGAGCTAACTAGAAGGACCAAGTGCCAAATGCCTACCTTAGGAAGGGCCTTTTTCAGAAAGGCTTTACTGGGCTTATTACAGTCTTTTGAATACTAATTTGAAAATCATTTTAATTCCCTGTAGCCTACACCATCACTGATATTTCACTACAATTGGAATCTAAGGCACTAAGAGAGTAAAACTTTATTTTTAATAACATGCAAAGCACATTTGCTGGTAAGGAAGCAGAGCTGCTTGGTGGCACTATGGCACTATCGTCTGCATTATAAACACGGATTTTCACCGGCTTGTGAGTCTCCTATTGAAATTACCTTCTGGAAGAAACAACACAGAATAGTCTCAGGCTGAAAAGAAAGCTTAAAATCTTCAATAAACTTGATTTAGGGTAAACCATCTATTTTGAATTAGTTAATTGAAGAGAAGAAAAAGAATCATTTCTGTGAACTCCAGGCTGCTGATGCGGATCTAATACTCCCAAACTGGGAAAGAATATCTCTTTTCCTTCTCTCTCTCTCTCTCTCCCCCTCCCTCCCTCCTTCTCTCTCTCTCTCTCTTTCTCTCTGTAAGTAATACATACTTTTTTTGTACTTATGGATATAAATGCACAGTTGTAAAATGTATTTATTATGTTTCTGAGGTATTAAAATTCTTGCTTTCTCCCTGGGTACTGATGCATAGATGATGGAGTTGCCTCCAAAAAAGCAAGTGAACAAGCACATCTCCTTTTCTGTTATATTTAATTGATTCTAAAACACACGTTTTTTTCCCCCTGCATTTTAACATTTCTGAATTACAGTTCATGTTAAAATCCATGGTGTGTTGTAGTTTAACTGGCCACATTTTTTTCTTTCTAATGATACATAAAATTATGGCACATCTTACTAATGATGGTATATTAGAATTGGTAAAAAAAAATCGAATAAAAAATTAGTATCGCTTTTAAACTTGTATTGTGATACAAGCTATACTTCACAGTGCATGGCATCACTATAACTCCACTTTTTCATTTAACATAAAGTGAAATTCAAACATACAGACATTTGGAGATTTAACCTTTGCAGTCAAACAGTTTTTCTTTAGTATTTTCTCTTAATTTATGCCACAAGTTTTATATGATAAAGCAGCTTATCACCATCTTGCTTTTGATGTCATACACTGTGAGTTAAAGTTAGTAAAAAAAATGACAACATTGATAGAGATGAGAGGTATATTTGTCTTAAAAATCAAGAGTGATGGAAAAGCAAACAAAGCAAGTTAGTTAACTTATACGTCATGCATTTAACTAATGTATGAAGCATAGAAAATATTAAATTTCTATCCTTTAAAAAAAGTGTCCCTTTATATCACTTGACACCCATGAGAATAGTGGAAATATAAAAGACAATAACATATATTGGTGAGGATATGGAGAAATTGGGACCCTCATATACTAATGATGATAACATAAAATGGTACAGCCACTTTGGAAAACTGCTAGGCAGAGCCAAAAAATTAAGTATAGAGCTTCCGTATGGCCCAGTGATTCTACTTCTAAGTATACACCCAAAGGAAACTAAAACACAACATGTCCACATAAAAAAAACTAGTACAGAAAATGTTCATAGCAGCATTATTCAGGTTAGCAGAAACAATCCAAATGTCCATCAAATGATAAATGGATAAACAAAATGTGGTATATGTATCAGTGGGATACTATTTAACAATGAAAAGGGAATGAAGTACCGATACATGCTAAAACGTGGATGAGCCTTGCAAAGATGATGCCAGGCCAAAGGAGGCAGTCACAAAAGACCACATACTGCATGACTCCATTTATATGAAATGTCCAGACGAGGCCAATTCATAGAGGCAGAAAGTAGGTTTGTGGTTACCAAAGGTTGGGGTTGGGAAGAAGGGGGGTGACTGCTAACAGGTATAAGTTTTCATTGGGGGGTGATGAAAAAGTTCTAAAATTAGACAGTGACTCTTGGTTGCAAATCTGTGAATAGGCCAAAATCACTGAATTGTGCACTCTAGCAGGGTGAATTTTATAGTATGTGAATCTCTCAATATAGCTGTTATCAAAATATAAAATAAATTCATTATATTGATTAAGGAAAATCACTCTTCAAATGATTTTTAAAGTACTTCTCTTAAAGAAAATGTCAGCTCTGTCCAAATTTTTGCTAAGCAGCTGAGCTGCTATTTGCCACAAAGTTCTTGTATTTAAGTGCATCTGTGCAACAGATGTATTATAACGGCACATGTTTTGAATGTTACATCTGTTAGTAAAACACAGAAAGACTCAAACTGCTAATTAAATATGAAGTTGTATGTGTCAATTAGGAGCCAATTTCTTGTTAAATCTGCCTAATGTTTAAGGCACAATAAATCGAGCTAGTATCTGGGACTGTTTGAGTCCTGACCTGTGTGGGAAGGCAGTCCAGCGCACTGAACATAGGCTAGACGGTTTCCATGGATACTTCACACAACTTGAGGTGTAGAAACTTCAAATTATAAACAACTTCATCGAAATTATACTTCACAAAATACATTAGTAAAAAACAAACACACATCTTTCTAAAGAGAGATGGCAACATTTATTTTGTTGATAAGAAAATTTGGTGTTTTTTGGGGGATGGGGATACAGGGTAAACAACTTTTTAAAAAGACAATTCTTAAGTTCTTTGTAATTCATATTAGAGGAAGAGACATTCAAAATGTTTCTCTCATCATAAACTTTACAGCGATCCTCACGAGTTTAAAGATACTTAGCTTTTATAGCAACTAACCATACTGAATTATGCCAGCTGAGTTTAATTAATCTAGCCACTGCATACTAATATGCTAGTCTTTCCAAATAAATATACACTGTAATTACAACCAGGCTACTCCACCCACCATCCTTTGCTCCTTCTCATGAAATAAGACTACACATCTTCCAGATGTAGCAGAAAAGCCACAGTGTTATTTGCCAACCACTTCAGAATTAAACAAAACAAAGCATAAGAAGAACACATGTAGCTCCTCTAAGAAAAGGGGATATTTTCCACACCACTTTGCTTAGAAGACCTGACCATATACCTGTTTATTTATACCTTTAGCAGGTTAGAGAAGGAAGAAGAAGAAAGCCATATTTGCTTTTTTTTTTTATGTCCCCAAATCACTTCTATATTAAGCAATCAATCCCAGAACTCCAAAGATAATCAGCAAGCACAGAAATGCAGTTGGATTCTTTGGACCAGTTAATCGATCCAGTCATTACAAGTGGACTAGCATGAGTAAAGGAAAAAACACAAATTTCTCAAATAATGGAGGCAAATGAATCGTAAAAATTTTAATCAAATTAAACTAATATCAGGACAATTTCACAAATATCATCTCAATTGATGCCCACAGCAAATGAACACTTAGCTTAGCAGCAAGAATCGGTTGCAATACGGTCTTCTCATATATTTTTGAAGAGCTTGCATTTGTTTTAATTTAATGTAAAATAAAGACACCTTTCTGAAAATTAGAAAATGCTCACTAGAAGCTTTGGGGGGCAGGAGTTGGTAGTAAAAAATAACAAAAAGAACTATGCATAGAAAAATACCTATATTACATAGAATTCTGCTCTAATAAAGTCTTCTATACTGTTGCCAACTCTCCTCCCCTATTTCTTATTCACCACCATCTTGATTCCTCCAAATTATTTCTATTTTCTCAGTCTCTTTTCACTATCGCTGTACTTAGTCGGTCCCTGCAGTCCCTCTTGTTTCTGGGTGTCTAATTTTTTTTAAGGTAGACCATATCTCCACCAGGATCACCCTG
Source organism: Cephalopachus bancanus (assembly GCA_027257055.1). Taxonomy (NCBI): domain Eukaryota; kingdom Metazoa; phylum Chordata; class Mammalia; order Primates; family Tarsiidae; genus Cephalopachus; species Cephalopachus bancanus. The sequence goes on along the minus strand of JAPVLO010000009.1, from coordinate 4,504,403 downwards.
TGACCCAACTGCCTTCATCAGCAACTCCTCAGTATTCTTCTGATGTCAGCTTAAATATCACTTTCTTGGAAAAGAAGTTTCCTGGACACCTCTCCCCTAGCCCAGCTTGTACCCTTTGGCTGCACACTTGCACAGCACTCTGGACTTCTTCAGAGTAATTTAACGAATAAATTAATTAATCTTTGTCTAATTATTTGGTTTGGGTATTTTTCACCAAACTCTCAACTTTATGAGGTTATAATAAATTGTTCATGAATGTATTTCCAGGGCTGAGCAGACATCCATTAATTTTTGTGTAAGCATATATTTTCTCATCCTTTTTTTCTATTTCTGAATACCTCTGCAGTCTGTCATTTTCATGACTTCCTAATTAAAAAAAAATTGTTATAGAATTCAGATCCTTGTTTTTCAAAATCACCTAAAAAGTCATACTATGAAACAAATGTTCTTTATTCTATTTTGATCACTGATGAATAGAACATAATTACTCTCAGCATATATGGGACCAACACATAAACATATGTTGGAGCACATTTGAGACATGTGTGGGACCAACACATAAATAATTGGAGAATGGTCGGGCAGAAAGGAATTTCCATATGCTCACTCCAGCTACAAATCAAATCTTGGGGCTTAAACTATCCCTCCATTTCCACCCTCAGGCTCCATCAGATTTTTTTTAGCCCTGACCTCCTTGATGCCTTTCCACATAATCATACATTCTTGGCACGAAAATCTTGGGTTCTGCAGCTTCTGTCATTTGAAACAACCTCCCACTAACTCTCTGCCTCATCTACTCTTCATCTCATTTCAATCCTCAGCCAAAAACATCTCTTTGCCCTTGCTTTACCTCTCAACGGACAGAAAAGGGAAGCAATTTTTTACTCTAAAGTATTTGGCAGACATTCTACAGTGACATACTCTGTCTGCAGTTATCGTCGTGAAGCACAGTATGCAGCATGTACCCTCTGGGGATTTCACAGGTTTATGAAAGTCATTCCCATCCTGCATTTTAAAAGCCTCTGCTTTAGTCAGAATTAAGATTCATTATGCTATTGTCATGATACTAACATTTTAAGCCCTTAAAAAAGAAAATTAATATAGTTTTTCCTTCTGGAAAGCATGAAAAGTTTCATAAAGATCCATTGTCAGAGATACCATCAAATACCCTTACCCTTTAAGTCTGTATTTACCAATACAAGCGAAGGAATGATAAGCCTACTAGTTTCCTGCTAAAACATGCCAAAGTCTGGCCAGCTGCTCACCAAATCCTCTCCTTTTTCTTCTGGGCACACAACAAGACTATGTTCCCAGTTTTTTGTCCAGCCAAGAGGGGTCATGTGGCTGCATCTGAACATCTGAAGGTAAACAGAAGTGCCGTGGATCTGGACCATGTGGGAATCTTGTGTTCTTTCCTCTGCTGATGCAGAAAGGCCAAGTAGCCTAGGAAGATGGAAAGAGCATAGAGCCCTGAAATGCTAGAGAAACTAGCTAGTAACAGAGCTGCCCTACTAGAAGCACTTAAAATGGAATTTTAACTTTTACTATACAGCATATATAAATTTTATTATATTAAGCCATGGAGAAGTTCAGGCTTAATTGTTTTATTAGCTAGTTTTACCTTAAATAATATAGGCCAGTTCAGGTCAGTCTGAATGGACAATTACCAGTCCCATCCTGGGCATCTCCAGCTATGACTCTTCCTAGATATTTTGTCCAGACCTATCTCTCTCTGCAGACACCATGACCCTGAGCACAAGCTAGTCATGAAGCTGTCATGAAAAGTCATCTGGGATTATAATTTCACCTACATCAGAGTTTTCCAGGTTTCCCTTAACTTGACCCAGTATTCCCTCTTTTCAGTGTCTTTGCCTTATCTCTCCTGACAATTAATTTTCTATTGTCTCCAAATTCACGCACACACACACACACACACACACACACACACACACACACACTCTCTCTCTCTCTCTCTCTCTCTCTCTCTCTCTCTCAATCTACTTTTTTCTATCCCCTATGATAGTCCCTAAATAGATCTAGTTTTGTAAAAGCTACCCAGAAGGAAAATCAACGAACTTCAGGCCACAAACTGTCATCAACTGTTTCAAAATGCTTCCTAGCATTCATCTGTGTTTCCAACAGTCTTGTCATTTGTCCTTTTTTCAATTGTCTCATCTTTGAACTTCTGAAAATATTTCCCTTCCATAATGATGCCTGAAAGATTAATAAGCCTCTGAAAGTACTTAGAAATTCCCGACTAAATATGTATCACAAGAACAATAATTTGTTCTCATGTAACAAGCTTCCAGTTAACTGCAATTTTTTTTTTTTTAAGTTGGAGTCTCACTCTGTCGCCCAGGCTGGAGTGCAGTGGCACACTCATGGCCACTCAGCCTCAACCTGCTGGACTCAGGCAATCCTTCCCAATTTTAAAAAAGAGAATGAGTAAAAAAGAAAAAGGGAGAGAAAAAAAGAAAGAGTAAATGAATTGATGGATGGTATTGGCTTGGATTTGTATCAATTTAGTTTGAAATGCGAAGAACAAAGTGAACATAGTATTGCTGTTTCCTCTAATAAAGTCCAGAAATGATTTACAGGAATATTTACTGCAGTCATGATGTTTCTAAGTTTGAGAAAAAACCATACAAAAAGTTATTGTTCTGTACCAGATCAATCAAGTACCAGCCAGGCTAGAAGTGATGATAATTACTGGAAAGCAAATTGTTATGTTTTCATCTGACTGCCTACTGCCTTGGCACATGCTATTTCCATCTCTGTCTGGAAATAATAGTACTCCAAACCATCTTGGATGACATATAACCAGTTACTATCATTTGAAAACTGTCAACTCCGGTAACTTGCTACTGTCCATAAAGTAAAACTACTGGAACACTGATTTCATTTCATTTATTTTCTCACCTACTGAAGAGAACTGTACTTGAAAGGGAAAATTAATTCAAAAACTTCACCCTTAATCTTAATTCAAGCCATTTTCAATTTGGTTACTAACAATAATAAAAAAGAAATAAAAATATTTCTTATTTTAATTCATCAATTAAAACTTACATTATATCTATGATTAATTTTTCAGACGAAACATAATTACCTTCTACTATCTTAATTTATAATAAGAGACCAAGAAGTTAGACTTCAGTCAGAAAAGAATCTGTGTATTTTCTCATCAACTAAAAGTAAGATGGTAGAAAATTATCCTCCTCAACTCTGGGTAGTTTAACAAATATAAAGTAATTACTAGCTCAGTACCCACTAACATATTTTGTATTATCAAGAGTAACAAAACACAGAGTCCACAAAATCTTACTTGATTAAGCCAGTTTGCTTCAGTACCAGCAAGAGAATAAGAAAAAAAAAAAAACAACTATAGGTTAAAATAGATAGTCCTGGGGGGAAAAAAGAAGTTCTAAAACCTTTGTTAAAGAAAATAATTTTCCTGGAATATGGAAATATCAGCTCCAAATTCTAATTCTAAAACTTTTTTTAAAAAGGAAATGAACATAATCCGAAGGTAACTAGCTCAGGAACAGAAAACCATCACATATTCTCATTGACAAGTGGGAGCTAAACTAAGGATCTGCAAAGGCATAGAGAATGGTAAAATGGACATTGGAGACTCAGAAGAGAGAGGGAGAGGTGGTAAAGGGACAAAAAAAATCACCTATTAGGTACAATGTACACAGTTGGGAGTGGTGGGTACACTTAAAGCCCAGATTTATTTGCCACTGTACAAAGCAATTATGTAACCAAACACTATTGGGACCCCCCCTAAACTATTAAAATACAGAAAACATCAATAAGGGTACACTAATTTTACCTGCACTATGACCATTTATGTACCTAACACCGAATTGTGCCCCACATCTTTAAATTAAAAATAATAATTAAAAAGTACAGAAAAAAAGGAAATGAAAGGCGAGAGGGAGAAAAGCAGCATGTGTCTCATTTTCTACAGTGACTTTTTGAGGACGTCTGAACATTATTTTACTTCCACATTTGAATAGAACCTGCTGTCATTATTGCATTGCCTGTGTAAACTATCTAAGCCCTGATATTAAACTGCTCTTCCTTCAACACTCATATTGACTTCCAGTAGGTCCATAGCTAATTAGTTTAGCATCATTATATTTTTGTGTAAATCAACAAAAACAAGGAGAATAAAATGATGCCTCAAAAACTCAATTTTCAGCAAAAGGAAGAGACAGACATGATCCACAGAGTGTAAAAGACATGTAAGAGCTGCCCGTATCGGCAGCCATCAGGCAGAAACCAAGTAGGAGAAAGTGCAGAGAAGTACTGAGCATGGCAAGGTGGCCGAGTGGCAGTCCCAAAAAGTAAAGGCAAAAAAATACCCCGAAGGGGAAGGAACTGGTCAAGAAATGCTAAAGCTGTATTTCATATGTGAATCAACAGAAATCAGAATGAGGGTGAGAAAAGGCAATGACAGAGATGCGGAGGAACGAAGACTGTGAAAGGAGCCGTCAGAGTAGCCATATTTGTAGCATGTGCTCTGTCTTTGTGATGGTGGAAAAGGAGAAAGTTTTTGGACCTTCAAAGACCTCTCATAAATTACTGGTTGTAACAACAGAAATAATATATAAAAGCGATATAAAGAGGAGGGGACAAGTGAAATGCAACAGCAAAGCTTATCAATAAATGGCACTCATGAATTATACATACAAATTGAAATCATTACCAAAAATTTTGACATGTATTTTTTAAAATTATGACATATACACAATGGAATATTATGCAGTCATAAAGAACCTGGATGGACTTAAAGTCTAAAATACTGAGTGCTCTTTCACAGAAACAAAGAAACACATGTTCTGAGTATCACATGTTCTCACTCATAAGTAGACCTTGAACAATTATCGTAATACTATAAGAGAATGATTGGGAGTAGTGGGAAACTGCCGAGAGTGGGCGGGGAAGCAGGATTCACAGTAGTGGGAATCTGCCTGGGGAAGGGGGGCACACCTCATTAACAAGAGTACCTGAATCATGAACATTTGTATGCCTGCCCCTGAATTGTACCCCACATCTTTAAAAGAAAAAAATAAATAAAATTATGATGAAATCACTTCTAGAAAGGAATACTGCACAGCAAAAAGATAAGAACTCAAGAAGAGGCTGTGAAAAAAAAGAGACAAGGTAAGAATTTTTAAAAATTTCTTCAGGAGGTGAGCATGGTGGTTCATGCCTGCAATCCCAGCACTTTAGGAGGCCAAGGTGAGAGGATACAAAAACCTGACAAGGAACTGACTGTTCTCATTCATAAGTGGGCACTGAACACTCGTCACAATAGCACAAGGGAAGGAGCAGCTGTCACTGGGCACTGCCAGGGGAGGAAGGGAGGGAGAGAGGGCACATAACACAAAGGGTACCTGGTCCTAAACCAGAGGAAGTGAATGCTAGTTAGAGGCTCAAACTTCGCTTGCACACAGCCTACTGGTGTAGCTAATCCTTACTTGTACCTCACATCTCTGTAATAAAAATTTTTAAAAAACTGACAAATAGTGATCAGCAACTGAAAAAATAACTATAGTATTTTTATAAATATCATTGTGTCACACACACACACACACACACACACACACACACACACACACACATCTCTGTGTGTTGGTGAATTCCATGACCCAGTGAAGTTTGTTCCAGGAATGCAAAGATGGCTCAATATTAGAAGTTGTAGAAAATCTATTAACAAAATAGAAAGCTTAAGGAAATATATTGCATATATTAAATATAAAATAGTAAAGTCACATGGTCATGCTCTATGGATGCTGAAGGGACATTTGACGAAACTTCATTTCTGATTTTAAAAAGTATAATAAATGGATTTTTAACAAAATGAATATATTTATCTTATCCTAAAACCCAACATTATGCTTAATCGGAAATATTAGAGACATTCTCAGTAAGGCTGGAAAGAGACAAAGATGTTCATTACCATTAATATTTAACATGTGCTAGATGTACAAGCCAAAACAATTAGCAGAGAAAAATGATTTAGAGACAAAATATTTGGAAACTATCAATATTTGCAGATGATGTCATATTTTTCTTGTGAACACCAAAGACAATAAAATTAAAAACTACTGAAAACAGTAAGAGAATTCATTAAGGTAATGGGATCTAAAACTTGAAAAGGCTTTCTATGTACTGATATGGCAAAGTCAACACTAAATATATTAAAAATGTGCAAGGTGAAATATTGGTATTATAAGTGATATGATAGAAATAAAAATATACATTTGTACTTGCTTATATATACATAAAGAAACTCTGAAAAGATACATAAGGAGCCAGTAACAGTGATCATCTAGGTGGGAGTAGGTGGGAGTGTGGTAATGTGGAGCAAAGGTGGAAGGGAAACAATTCTCGTTACATTTTTGTACCATGTGATGTATTACCTATTCATGAACTAAATTTAAAATAATTTTTAATTGACACAGTTTTCTTAAGATTCTCAAAAGAACATGCCAGTTATTGAGCTATTGCCTCTTAGCTCTAAACTGGCTCTGAGGCTGGAACCTCATAGATCTCATTTATGCTTCGCTGGCTAGATCCAGGATAGGATCTGCCAGTAGGAGGGATAAGAGGAAGAGTGCAAGTAGGGGTGGAAGAAGAGACTTGTTCCTCTAGTCTGCTTCCTTGGGCTTCCTGTTGACTTCCTGTCTTTGCCTCCTGTTCCTGTGAGTGTCATTCCAACTACACTTTATTCCACCCAAAACCACAACTAACCCAATGTGTAGTTTTCCCAGCATGTCTTTCCCACCAGAAATATCTGCTGTTGGTCTTTTTCAGTGGTCTCTGTGGTCTGCATCCCAGCCACGTGGATTTTTAGGTTTTAATCATTCCAATCTCTTCCCTTTGCTCTTGCTGCAGAGGTGGAAACTGCTTTCTGAGTTACTATCTATGTTTGGTGTTCTCTTTTAACCTCTTATTTCTCCATTTCTAGTCATCAATTCTTTATTTTAAACTTTTTGTTAAAATAACTTGTGTTTTTTTCTGTCTCTGACTTCAAACTTGATTGATAGACCAAACAAATATTTCTTTATTTTTAAGCACATATTATATATATATTTGATTGATTAGATATTCATGGGGTGTGGATCTTTTGTAGGCTGATATAACTTTGAAAAATTATAGCAGAACAAGTCATGAATTAGGTGAAATTAGTTTATGGATAGAATATAGCATGCTCTTTTTGAGAGGAGCTGGATAAATTATTTCCTGAACATTATCATATTAATGTAGCAATATATGTTGTTGTGAAAGAAAGTACATTAAAGATCCAGATTCTGCTCTTGAGTAGCTTCCTTTCTATAGTATAAATGCTCAAACAGAAACCCCAGATAATCAATCTATACAATGCTGATTTAATGTATTTTATTACCTGAGCACAGTTTCTGGAAGATGTTGCACTGTCAATAAATATGCAAAGCTGACATTAATATTTATTCCATTTGTAAAGAGATGTAAGTTTACTCATTCATGATTGAGGTTCAGAAAACCATAAAACACTTTATTATTTATTTTTTAAGTGCAACTTATGAAAAGATAATTTCTATTGATTATATAATACAAATACTAAAATTTAAGTAAAAAATGCTTGGCAATTGCACTATGTCAGCGGAACCATTAAGAACGTGTTCCTAGAAAGCACATGTTCTGCAAAGTTGCAAGTACCCTATTATGAACTTTCAATTCTTTCAGATTCATTATACAAGGGAGAACCCAAGAAACCTGAAATTTATTTATAAAAAACTGTGTATTCTTACATATTTAAACTTCAGTTACCTTCAAAGTACTCTCCCTTTGATGCAATACACTTATCAAGATACTTTTTCCAATGCTCAAAACTGATTTTGAACTCAACAATTTTGATGTCTTTTAGTGCTTCTGCCATTTTTTGTTTCACCTCTCCCACATCAGCAAAACATTTCCCTTTGAGGACTTTTATCATCTAGGGAAACAAAAAAAAGTTCTGGGTTTTTTTTTGGGGGGGGGGTCACCCCTCATATGCATTCAGAGTCCTCTCTGAAGTCTTCCCAAAGCCTGAGCCATGATGCTTTGGTCACGAAGCATGTAGATTCACAGACTTAATTTGGACCTTTCAAACATTCCCCTTTATTTTACTTTTATTTTTATTTTTTATTTTTTTCCACTCAAAGCAAAGAGCATTTATTTTGTTGTTGCTGTTGGTTTTTGTTTTTTAATCAATATTTTTAATTTTGGTATTGTGGGGTACAGTTAAGGTTTAGGTATACAAATGTGCTTCATTCAGGCCCCCTTGTTGATAACAGGTGTCTCCCCATCCCCAAACAGACGTTTATTACCATTAGTCCCATCCCCCACCGCCCATAGTTTCCCACCACTGTCAGTCACTTTCTTATGGTAGTGCATTGGATGATCAAGGTCCACTATATGAGTGAGAATATGTGATACTCAGATCTTTGTTCTCAGATCTTTGTTCTTTTTTGTGGCTGCATAGTATTCCATCGTATATATGTACCACATTTTAAAAATCCAGTCCTCTTTTGATGGGCAGCGTGGTTGGTTCCAGGTTCTTGCTATTGTGAACAATGCTGCGATAAACATTCGTGTGCAGGTATCTTTTTTATAGAGTGATTTGAGTTCTTCAGGGTATATTCCCAGTAGGGGGATTGCAGGGTCATATGGGAGGTTGATGTTTAGAGCTTTTAGGAATCGCCACACTGCTTTCCACAGAGGTTGCACTAGTTTACACTCCCACCAACAGTGTAGGAGTGTTCCCTTTTCGCCACACCCTCTCCAACAACTATTATTTTCTGTGTTATTGATAATGGCCATTCTGACTGGAGTTAGGTGGTATCTCAGTGTGGTTTTGATTTGCATCTCCCTGATGATTAGTGAGGTTGAGCATTTCTAAATATTGTAGTATAAAACAAGATGACCTTTGCAAAAAAGGAGGGATTGGGAGGAGGATTGAAGAAAAGAAAGATACTCAGAGTGCTCTCGCTTCAGCAGTGATGAATCATGTATCATCTTTTAAAGATACAGACAGGAAAGGAAACAACAAAAAACAGACTCAATTACAGTAGGTAGGGAATTACCTAGTCCCTTTTCATTATTTTGTAAAGATGCAGCAGCAAGTTCCCTCACTGACAGTAATGAGCTGTCCCTCCACCACCAACTCATTAAACTAACTCTGAATTCACTCATTAACAAAGTTACATCAGGCTAGCATCAATTTAAGACCTGGAGGCTAGCCTTTTGTAGCAAGTGCCATTTTTGAATTACATTTCCCACTATATTATTTTGACTTTATAAAATACTACAATTTAACCACAGAATATTTTATGTCAATTCTAGCAATATATAAGTTCCATTAGAGTTTTACCAAGAAACAAAAATAAACTATGTTTTTACAGTTTTACTTGAATATACAGGATGAACACTAAACACACACACACACACACACACACACACACACATACACACATCAGAAGTACAGCATAAACATAAATGCTCTCATGGTGTCTCTGTAGCTCAGGATATTAGACACAAAGTAGCTATCAGTCCTGATTCTGTATCAAGTGTGGCCCTTCCTCCCCTCCCCCCTGGCAGTTTCCTTCAACTGCCTATCCCACACCCTCTCCCCTGGCAGTTTCCCACTACTGCCAATCACATTCTGATAGTACTATGATAATTGTTCAAGGTTCGCTTATGAGTGAAAACATGTGGCACTCTGTTCTTTGTTTCTGTGATAGATCACTGAGTATGATAGACTCTAAATCCATCCAAGTTGCTGCAAAGTCCATATGTTTGTCCTTCTTTATGGTTGCATAATATTCCATTGTGTATATATACCACATTTTTAAAATCCAGTCTAGCTTCGATGGGCAGCATGGTTGGTTCCATGTTTTTGCTATTGTGAACAGAGCTGCAACAAACATGTGTGTGCAGGTATGGAAATTATTTTAAAACTATACATTCCCAGACCTGCACTCTAGGCACAACAAATCGGAATTTCCTTGAAATATAGGCCAAGTAGGCTCAGATCACGGAAGAGCATTGAGGACCATTTATACAGTGGATGAAAACACTTAAGATCTGTCTTGGAATGCCCCATCCAGTTATCTCTAGGAGGTGAGATACTGAGAAGCTCATTATCCCTCTCTATGCATCAGTTTTTCCTTTGGTTAAAATGGAATAATAGTACTTATTGCATATAATAATAAGAATTAAATGAACAGGAAAGTACATATGCATATTTAATTTCACATATACTTTAGATAATCTATTAAAGTGAAAAACTTAAAGTTAAAATCAGGGTTTTGATAGATATTAGGAAACAACACATCCATGCATATCCACTCACATTAAAGCCAGGATATCAGGTTGCATTAAGTAAATTCTTGTCCTATGTTTTTCAAAGGATGTAAGAAAAATAAAAGCCTCTTCTACCTTACCTAGGATCACAAAAGAACTGTACACCTAACCCTTGGTGATATAACCAAATAGAAGCACTCTTCATAATATTTTTAATGCCTTTGGTTTTACCTGAGTATCTGAATAATTCTAATGAACATCACCGTCTCACTAAGGCTTTTGGTTGAAAACTTAAGTCCTATTTGGAGAAAAACGCAGGTAGAGGGAGCTGGGACAGCCAAGCTTACATCACTGATTTTGATTGTTTCCTGGTGGCTCTACAAGCCCCTCATAATAATAATAATCCTCAACTTCTTTCCCAGGCCCCAATTTTCTTCATCTATGACCTCCTTTTCTCCATTCCAGATCTCCTTTTGTGAAAAGATGCCAAGAAATCTCAGCCAAACAGTATGGGGTTAATTTCTGATGGTTCTCAATTCCTTAAATCTATCAGCTATAATCTTACCTAACAACGAATTTGTTCAATAAAAAGCCATTTGAATTCACAATTTACATTTTTTTCTCACTAATCTTCCTTCCTCCCACCAAATGATCACTGTATTAATTTCTTTATTCTCATTCATAGATCATGGCATTGAAAAAATTGGCATCCTTTTAAGCAGATTCTCAAACCAATGACAAAATCTACTTTTTTTCCCAAAAAAAATCTATTGCCAAGTGTCTGTAGTAAAATAATTTTTTCTCAGTCGTGAGAATTGGTTTTCTCCCCACAGCCCCGCATTATTTATCCAGGTTACATAATGCTTAAACTCTGCTCTTCAGGGGCATGATGATGTATATATAATGTAAATATCCTTGCTGGAATTACAATGGCAATTTATCAATTTATGTGTAGCTAATCAATCCATTTGCTTTCTAGTGTATAGCAGTAAAAGCTTATCTCATGCAGACTCACAGATCGTTCAAAACAATCTAATTGAATTTCAGGGCCAAGAGCATTGCACAACACGTGACGTGTCTCCAGTGGAGCACAGTGCCAGACACTGCAGGCGTTACATAATCACATGCTGTTGTTGGCAGAGCCGCCTCAGTGGCTTGGCAATCCGTGTCTCCTCCAATCATGCCCTGCAGCTTTAATCTGCACAGAGTGTTCACATGTACAGTCACATGTTTTGGGACATTCATGGCAGCAAATAAAACAAGGACCATTTCCCTTCTAGTAGAAACTGTTCATTAAAACCAGTCATACTGCACACAAGATTATATCAGAGTAGAAGGCACACAGGACACTAAGGCTTCTAAGCAGGCAACAGATAAAGTAAACATAAAATATTTTATTTTTCATATGAATAAGGATATGCAATAGTATCCCTGCTATTTGAAATGGGTTTTCAAGTTGGAAAGGTGTGAGGATAATGTATTTAAGACATTACATAGAGTATGAACTGGCCAACATGAGCTATTCTGAACAGGAGCTACAGGGGGCACTATAATTCTCAGCCTCTTATACACATATATTGATTATTTTTTGCAGGTATCAACCAGAATATATACAATTATGAAATATTAAGAATATTTAGTTTCAAGTAATGTTATTAGATTTATAAATATGCAGTCATTATATATACACACACATATAAACATTTACCCGTACTTTTTACCATTTTACTCCTAATGTTTTGCCCTAATGTAAAAATATCTTTTAAATTGATGATGAAATGCAATATATGCTAAACAAACTCCAACCCATTTTTTGTTTTAAAGTTTCAAAAAAAAAAAAAAATCTTTATACGAGATCCTGAATTCAGATACATGGCAATATATGCAGATTTTTTTTTTTTTTTAAGAGATCAGTTTATCTATAACAGGGATGATTAACAGAACATTCTGTAATGGTACAAATGTTATAGAAAGAGAAAAACAACAACAACAAAGGAGGCCAAAAAAATGAAAACGAAGTACACAAGCCATACTTTTTAAATTCCAAGATATGTTTATATTCCTACAAAATATTAGAATACTATCCAAATAAATAATGCAACATGACACTACAGTAGCTAAAATTAAGCAGGTTACCAATTGTATAAAAATATCACTAGTGAACAGAACTCTAAATAAAATGTGACTGTTATTGTAACACGATTTAGAAAAATTTTGCTTTGATTTCATGTGACTTGAATAATTATTTATAATTATGGAGTGAGAACTCAAAATATAGATGGGATAAAAATAAAACATTTATTTTTATATAACTTTAAACTTGAGAAATTCTCGGAATTGGATAAATCATTTGTGAGATGGTGACACCTACTGATGGATTGTGATATTGCAGCCCAGCTCTACAGGTTCTGCCCATTCACCATCCCAGGAAAGAGGCAGGGAAAAGAAATTTCCAAATATTTCAATGTAAAATAAGACCATCGCTACCACGAGGAGAGTGTGAGCCTGGAAGACAGGGAATAGCAGAGAAGAGTGACTCTCATGTCCCTGCCAACTTTTCTATTGTTAAAGTTTCCCAAAGTTCAGTTCCTCATGTTCTTCATTCTACAACTTCCTTTAAATACTTTTTAGTTTGAGACGTAAGGCAGACATATAATGCCCATCCTTTTAAAGTGAAACAGCCTTATAAATACATTTCAGAAACTCATCTGGACATCTACAATCCTCTCCTACAGCATTTTTCACCAATAATGTCACAGTAGGATTAAGCTTATAGAGTCACACCCTGATCAAAATATCTTCCTTCGGTATCTTCAAGTTGATTGACCCTCAAATGAATTCTATTCCCACAGCTTTTGACATTACAACCCTCCATAAGTGAGTTTATACTCTCCAAAACATATTCCAGTACTGTTGAAACAATACTTTGTGCCACATAAACAGGATTACTCCCAACAAGAACAGTACTACATCTAAAACAGACCTACTGCTTAACATTAGCACTTCTCTGTACTGGCCACTTAGATGGTGTCACTTTCAGACGCTATAACACAGCCCCAGGCCCAACCTCCAACCTAGACCATGACTGCCAACATTCTCACTAGGTTTCCCCAGTACCTGGAGCAGGGCTCAGGTGCTGTCCCCTACAATACAAACATACTCTGTTTCCATCTGGTTTGCTCACGCTTTCACCTAGCTGGGAGTGCCCCCTGTTCTTTCTCCTCTGTTTATCTTAGCTGCATTCTTTTTTCATTTTACAAATATTTATTGGGTACTCCAAGACACTGTGATATTCACTGAAGCTAGAGTAATAAACAAGATTCTTACCCTCATTGTCATCACAGGCCTATTGGAGGAGGCAAATAATAAACAAGTAAATGACAAAAAAAAAATGAAACCTGATGTATGCATTTTCTGAAACTCACTATGAAAAAAAAATGAGTAGGATGTCACAGAGAAGAACTAGGAGAACTTACTTTACATAGGGTTGCCAAGAAAAGCATCTGAGCTGAAAATACGACATTACAACTGAGACATGAAAAATAAAAGGAGTCAGGCACACAAATAGCCAGAGGAACAGCATTCCAGGCAGAAGGAATGGGAGTGCAAAACCTTTCAAGGGAAAGAATGTATCCTATTTGACGATACATTGTAGCTATACCATAGTAAAATAAGGGAGACAAGTTGAAAAGATAGCACAAACTAGATCATGCAGGGCCCTATTGATTCTGGTAAGAAACGTGAATTTTCTCTTAAAGGGCAACAGGAAAACATCAAAGGGCTTTAACAGGAGAATGGCATGATTTAATTTATGATTTGTAGTTATTACTCTATAGAAAAAATGGATTGGAGGTTACAAATAATGGAAGCAGGGAGAAGAGTTGGAACATCATGTGGTAGTCCAGGCAGAAGATGATGGTGTCTTGAACCAGGGTAAACAAGGGGGTGGCAGGGCAGACAGGCTGCTGGGTGTATTCAAGACACTTTATAGGTAAAAACAATGGGAATAGCTGATGCAATTGCCATATGGGTAAGAGATAAGGAGGAATCAAGAATGACAACTGATTGGTTGAGCAGCTTGGTGGACAATGATCCTATTTACTAATAAAAGGAAAGTAGGGCGAGGAAAGGAGGACATTAAACACTCAGTCCTTGGGATATGTGAGGCCTGGCTCAAATTCTACCCCTTTCATGAAATTTCCTAATACCCAATAGCACGACACGATCTATTTCTGAAAAGTTATGATAACACTTCTAGTGTTTGAAGCTTTATATATAATTCCTAAGAAATGGCTTGTAGTCATCCCAAACTTGTCAAGTATGTCTTTGGTGTGTGACCTAATATTCTGCCTCTAACACCTACATTACATAACTCACTTAACATGTAGTAAAGGCTTAACTTCTATTAGTTACTTCTCACATGTACTTAGATGGTATGTATTGACACTGGGGTAAAATTTTGTTGTGGACAGATAACTGACACTTCTTGGTGCCTCCTAATCTATATTGTACTTTGTATGAAGAAGCCCTTTGATAAACGTTTGTTGTCAATCAGAGTAGAATGCCTAAAAGTGTCATCAATTTCTGAAAATTCTACTTAACATTATCCCACCAACCAATGTGGTTCTGGTACGGTTGAACATTTGGCACTTAAGGGAATAGAAATCATGCCGGGCTCGGTGGCTCAGTCTGTAATCCCGCGCCTTTGGGAGGCTGAGGTGAGTGGATTGCCTGAGCCCGCGGGTTCGAGACCCGCCTGGGTAGCAAGACCTCATCTCTACAATAAATCAAAAAATCAGCCGGGCGTGGTAGCGCATGCCTGTAATTTCGGCTACTCGGAAGTCTGAGGCGGAAGGATCGCCGGAGCCCAGCAGGCGAGGCTGCGGTGGCCGGGAGCGGTCACTGCACTCCAGTCTGGGCGACAGAGTGAGACTCCAACTCAAAAAAAAAAAAAGAAATCAAATTAATTCCTTTCAATTCAGGTATATTGATAGACTTATTGGAATAATAAATTCCAAATATTTATTTGACAGAATTTTTTTCATTCAGTCTTGGCTGAAACCTACCTACACTAGTGCTTCTTAATTTCATAGAAAAAAGAAAGGATTTAGCACCCGTGAAACCGGGAGTAATGCATAGTTTAGCAGTAGCCTTTAGTGAGATACCAATAATGATAGTTTGTTATTACTCAGATATATTTCCATGAAAAAAACAAGTCATGACCTACTGCGCCTATACTATAAAGCAAGGAGTACACATATTCAGTATCACTCATAGAAATATTAACTTAGCATGGATAAAGGCAATGAAAATTTAATAAGAAGATAAAGCTCCCAGTGAGGGAAGGTCAGCGGAGAAGTGCCTTTCTCTTCACTTCATATGCATGGGGTAGAGGTGCTTTCATTAGTAACACTTTTGACCTCTGCCCACTCATTCAACTCCTCCCTGGGAAAAGTGAAGTGCTTTGTGTGATTGGTGATTGGGAAGGAAGGAGCAGAAGATGCTTAGCAAACTCTCCCTGAGTTCTGCCTGACCACAAGAGCAAGTGACTTCTGGACTACTCTCTACCATAATCTAAAAGGATTTCTGGGCTGGGCACAGAGGCTCACGTCTGTAATCTTAGCGCTTTGGGAGATCAAGGCAGGAGAATTGCTTGAGACCAGCCTAGGCAATCTAGCAAGATCGTCTCTAAAAAAAGGAATTTTTTTTTAATTGCCAGGCATGGTGACAAATACCTGTAGTCCCAACCATTCAGGAGGCTAAGGCAGAAGGATTGCCTGAGCCCTGATCAAGGCTGTGATAAGCTGTGATCATGTCACTGCACTCCAGCCTGGGCAACAGGATGAGACCCACAACTAAAAAAGTAATAAGATAAGATAAATAAAATAAAAGGTTTTCCTCTTTGGGGAAGTCTGGGGTTGCTCTTAAGTTGGGGGAAAATATTAGCAAACACATCCACAGATCTAAAGCCATGTTTTCCAGTTGTATACTCCAGTTATTAAGCTGACATTCTGAGCTTGACCTGAAAGACTCTCAATTGTTCTAACTCCTGGGAGAGGGATGTCATTTAAGGAACTTCCTCAAACCTTAAATAGTTTGAAATAGAACCATAAAGGGTGTTGACTTTTTGCTCTAGGCTACAAAACTAAATACAAGATCCAACACACTTGTATGTTCTATGAACACTGAATCTATCCCAGAAAAATAGTGTCTATCCATCATGTCCTCTTCCATATTGTCCTGTAGTCACTTACTTGAACAACGCCCACCTGTACAAAAACTTGGAGGGGGAACCTGTACTGAAAGAACAGGTGACTGACAATGTGCTGAGAATTACTTTATGCATTGTAGAAGAATGAAATGTTGAGTTATATCTCTCTTATGCTCAGGCTCATCATTCATGAGATTCAACCTTCCTCCAAATTTATTTCCTTTTTGATGCTTTTTCCCTTTTGATATTGCTGCCATTTGGATATTCAAAATATCATGCAAAGGGGACATCATTCCTTGGCTGCACTTCATTGCCTTAGCTTTCTGTACTTGTTTGAGGAAAGCTGGCAGGAAGAGTAGCAATTCCCTGTCTGATTAGTTCAGTTCTGACTAAACCTATTTGCCATGTTGAGTGCTGGGGACACAAAAGTGGTTAAGATTCCTCCTGCTATCTTCCCCTTCACAATAAATGGCACCTCCATCCTTCCATTTACTCAGGCCACAATCCTCACAGTGATTTTTTTCCTCCTCTTTCTCTTATATCTCACATTCAGTCCATCAGCAAAATCTGTCCTCTCAAACTTTACTATTTATCTAGGTTCCTATGACTTCTTGCCACCACTGATTTCACCCTGCTCTGAGCCACCTTCATGTCTCACTAAGATTACTGCAGTCACTTCTTAGAAATTCTCCCTGCTTTCACCCTTGCCCTCATAAGTGGGTTAACCACACAGCAGGCACAGTGGTCCTTGTCAATCCAGGGGGGTTACAAGGACTAGATTTAACTTATTCCTATATTCAAAACCTTCCAACTTTGGGGGAAAAAACCCCCCAAAAAAGTCCTTACTAGATCCTAATAAAGTCCTACATAATCTGGCTTTTCTCTCACTACTCTGATCTCACGCTAGTGCTCTTGCTCCCTCTCCAGCCCCACTAGATTCCTTGCTGTTTCTCAAAGACAGAAAGCCAGCTCCTAACCCACAGCTTTGACACGTGCTGTTTTCTCTGCCCGGGATATATGCATGGCCCATTTCTCCACCTTCCTCGTTCTCTGTTACATACTTCAGTTTTTTGGTCTGTAAAATGGACATTAAAATTATACTTACCTCACAGAGCTGTTGTGAGGTTTGAATATGCATATAAAGTACATCTAATGGCCCTAATATGATTCCCAGTACCTATAAACATCAAAACATGTTGACCATTGTATCTTTTCATCACAGCATTTCCCCTTTCTGACGTATATTTGTTTATGTGTTTATCATTTGCTCCCCCATCAGGATGTAAGCTCCATACAAGAATAGACCTTGTTCTTTGTTCTACTTGTTTTCTTTCACTATTGTATCTTCAGTAGCTAATACAGGTGCTGGCACATGGTAGGTGTTCGATCAGTTCCTTGGCTTATAATCTTTTTGTGCGGCCGCTTAAGTTTACCCTCCAATATTTCTGAAAAGTAATTTATAGGCTTTGTAGTCACATTAAGAATCTGAATCCAGAACACAAAAGGAGAGTCAGACAAGAGGATAGAAGGGACCTCAAAAGCTTACCTGACTCAACTTTGACTTTTAATTTAACTTGGCAGAAGACACAAGTGAGATCCAAGAGGCCCAAGATCCTGTAGCTAAAATGTGATGGAGCCAGAGCCCCAATGTCCAGACCAACACTCTTGACACTGTCCAAGGTTACATTAAATGCCATTTTTGATCTTTGTACAGAGTCAGACTGACTAAATTCATTTTAATAGATGTACATAGTATATAGAGTATTGTATATAGAAACTATAGATGGCATTTTGTTTTCTTATTCATATGAGATCAGAAAACCAGCTCACTCCTCAACCACTTATTCTGGATTTTTTTTTGGAGGGGGAGGAGGGAGAAGGGAGTTTATTTCTGCAACTAGTTTACAGGGAGAGAACTGGTATGGCCACTGAACCCACTCAAAGGCAGTCTAATTTTTACCCTTACATATGTCCCACAATTTTTACCTTTAACCCATAATTGTTTTAATCATTACAATGACTATGTGCATGGTTCAGTGTCGCATTTTGTCTCAAAGTTTCTGTCTATGTGATGGGAGGTGTTGGGAGCCAACATCTATAGCTACATGGCTGAGGCCTGTAAAGGCCCATCTGGAAGATCGCCTCTGACACAGGATATCAGTTATACCTATAATATTGGCGTGTGATTAGTGACCAGTGTGCATACATGGCAGTAAAACTTATAAGTAAAATCTCTATACACCTGATGAAAGGTTATACAGCAGAATGACCTTGTCCCGTCTAAGTCTTACTTCTTTCTAGATATTTTTTAACTTCTATTCCTGGTAGACTGGTGAGTCAGCTCTTGTTCCCAAAGGCAGTTCCTCCTAGGATTAGGATTAGAAACTAAATTATCATAATAGTTTTATTGCCCCGCCTTTTAGCCGGGCAGGGCGTTTTTCTTCAGCTCTTGTTCCCAAAGGCAGTTCCTCCTAGGATTAAGATTAGAAACTAAATTATAATAGTTTTATTGCCCCGCCTTTTAGCCGGACAGGGCGTTTTTCTTCAGGACGTTTTTCTAGTTTCGTTACATGCCGAAACTGTTTGCTTCAGCCCGTGGCCATTTCCATAGTAACTGCGCAGTCCATTATCCAAGAGTGTGGCAGGCACTATTTGATTTATAGAATAGACTTGTTCGGATAAAACATTCATTTAAGACGATATAATTTCCATCGGAAAGATTTAAACAGTAATAAGCATTCGTAGAAAACTTTTAGGTTTTGTTTAAGCCTTTTAAGTTTCCTTTTCTCAGATTATGACTTTGGTTCCTGTTCCTGTAGGCCAATTTTAAGATCCTTTGATTAGTATACCGAAACTTTTCCAATGCTGTAGTTTTTGCTTCTAATATGACAATAGGAAATTTTACACGTAGCCATGTATTAATATACTAGGAAAAAAGATTTAAGTTTTGGGTTAAAGTCATAGTTTTATTAAAATAGAATGAGAATTATAGTGTTATGATTCTAAAATCATACGTCAATGATAATTATAAGATTTGATGATAAGGTATTAGCTTAATGAGATATAGCATAGTATTAAAGCCCAAACACTAGATCATGAAACTCATATAAGTCATGGTAAGAAATAAGTTTTGAATTAATTGTTATAGAATTACAGGCCACTATGTTGAATCGTAATAGGTTAATGGAATAAATAAAAATTAAGTCATTTAGGTAAACTAATAGATTATAGTATAGTGTTAAGTTGATAAATTCAATCGTTAAAAGATATTAGGAGTCAGTGAACTTGGATTGAACCTAGAGTTAACTAAGAAAGTTTTTGTATTAATCAGGGTTTAGAACAAAGAGTATAATATGAATGATTTGTTGAACACTATGGAAGACACTTTTAAACGAACTGTATTTGTGCACCTGTGACCTTGATGTGAGATTTGTAAGGCACGCCTGCTTGGAGCTTGCAAGTCTCGTGATGGTCTTGTGATGCATAGTTTGTAAATCGCAATATACATCATGGAGTTTGTACGCCCCCAGCAAGTGATTATCACACTGCTGGAGGGTATGAAAAATGGTATATAAGTTGGAAGGAGTCCGAATAAAATTTGGCTTCAGTCCTGATCAGACTGTTCCCAGAAGAAACTGCCTCAGTGGTCTCTTCTCGCCGTCCGGATTCTCTGGAGCGGGTCCTAACCCTTCCCTCTTTGGTTGGGGCTGGTACCCCGACAGGGAGGCATCCTGAGTAATTACTCCCCAATACAGGCTGCTCTTTTCGGCTTGGATGGTCTGGGTTATCTACAAAGCATATCTAAAAAAAAAAATAGCATGTGCTTTCCCCTAATGCTCAAGACAGTACTTTTTCTCCATTCTTTTTTTTTTTTTAAGATGTGGGGTACAATTCAGGATTAGGTATACAAGTGGTCATTGTACAGATAAAATTTGGGCCTTCCTTTAGTCCCCACTTTGCCTGGTTTGAGATCAGGTACCCTTATTAATGTTGTGTTCTGCCTTACCCCCACTCCAGCAGTAACCTGCTACACTGATCCCTTACTTACAGTATTATGGTAAATGTTCAGGGTCCACTTATGAGTGAGAACGTGTGGTACTCTGTTCTTTGTTTATTATTCTGGATTTTTGTACCTCTGAAGTGCTCAAAGATAGACCTAAAGGCCACAGAATACTTGAAGTTATTTGGGTCACTCTTGTGTCCATGTTTGCATTTTGGAAACTTCAATGTTTCCAAATAGTCAACATCTTCTGATGATATTGTTTACCTATGATCATTTTCCCATTAATTCTGGAGATTTTTAATTTCTTGATGGATCAGTAGTCAATACAGGAGGAAGACTCTTGTTACTGGGCCCACCAAAAGGGGCTATGAACTACTAGAATCGACACAGCCATAATCTCTCCACATAATGACACTGGCTTTCTACTTCCAACTCCAGGAACTGTGTGTATCAAAGGATCCTCTGAGGTCAGCCTCAACCTTAAAATTCTCCCCTCCCAGGTTCTTAAATAATATGAATATGGTTCTGGGTAGAAAGTCCATGTTTATGTAGCTTTTTCAGACACTGTAATATATCTACATAGGATTGTAGCAATAAATTCAGAAAAAGGATACTCTTTTCCAGAACTATTTTCTTTTTTCATTTTGAGTTATCTTAATGCATGCTGTCTAATTTATAAATATTAAGTCATAAAAATTACATTCAGCAATGAGGAACTAATGATAGACAAAGGCCAGAAGTCAATCTTTTTAGAGTTAAAATTTTTATAATTAAATTTAAGCATTTTGAGATGTGGATATAGTCACTGAAAGCGAAATGATTTGGTAAAATAAATAAATTATAGTAAATTGTTTTTATCTTAAATACCCTTAAGAGTAAGATAAAAGTCTGGAAACCAAGCAAGTTCATTTCTGTGATGGTTCTCCTGGATTAACATAAATATTAATAGGACTTTCCTAATGCACCTCATCGTATTCTGCCCACCGAAATATCAGATGCAATGTGAAGTACAAGCACGCATAACACACTATAGCATTAAGCGTGGAAGACATTTCAACAAATGTACTGAAAATAACAGCAGTGAACAATAGCATCAGATAAAAGATGTTCATCAGATAAAAATCTGTAACACATTTCTAACCATTCATTCACCACATACACCAGTCATGTTTAATAACTGGAGTAAAAACTGATAAACGTAATAAACTGGAGGACAAACTAATTTTAGAGAAACTCAGCAGTAGGCAAGCATAAATAGTGGTTTAAAAAAATGCTCCTGGATATTTTCACTCCTCTCAGCTTTGCAACATATCTATAACAATGCTCTGATGATTGTCATTGTACAGATTGGACTGCCTCTCCACTTCCAAAATAATACATCTCAGTCTCATGTTTAACAGGTAGTATTTTCACACATGGGTGGTAATTTCTCACATGCACCTTTGATTTTTCTGCTACCATGTTCTAGGCTTTATGTTTCCTATATTTATATATATGTATTATGTTGATGCATAAGTTCATAACGTTTGTTTTTGACATGTGGTGTTGGGAGTTTGACATGTGGTGTTGGGAGTTTGTTTATTGTTTGTCATTTGGAGTGACAATGTTGTGCTCGTGACTACACCTTGCATTTGGTAGATTTGAAAAAAATGCTATTTGTGGGCTACAGAAGATAGAGTGTCAAATGGAAAAAAGCAAACAATTCTAACATATTCTTTTGTTTGAGTTTAACAGAGGAGTAAAGGCAGCGGAGATGGCTAGAGACATTTGCGCCATGGATGGGGGTAATGTCATTGAAGAAAGCAAGGCAAGAAAATGGTTTTGTTGTTTCAAAGAGGGCCACTTTGGCCTGAGTGATTCTCCATATTCAAGAAGGCCACTGGGTTTTGATGAAGATCATTTAAATGCTTTAACCATGATGAACCACAACCAGAGTTGACAAACGTGATAAACTGTGACCAGTCAACCATCATGCAATATTAGCATTCCATAGGCAAGCAAAAATGCTATGAAATTATGCATCAGCACATTATAAATGCATATATGAATAATCCAAGAAAATTACCTTTTCCCATGCAGTTAATGAACTGCATTTAGAACCTTATGAGAAAGATTATAGCAACATCAAGGTAAAAATGATTAATAACCTCACTTTAGGTATGTATCAGACATATGTTTGAGAACAGAAAGAATTATTCTGTGAAGGTATCTTGAAGTTTATTTGTCTAATATTGCTTATTCTTCTATTGTTAACAGGAAAGAACTTGTTTAAACTAGAATTAGAAAAACTTTACACATAGGAAAATAAAATAATGCTGCCAATAATATGACATGAGTCATTATCTTTCTTAAAATAATAAGAATTTATTACTTTATTGCTATCTCCCACATACATGTGCAAGGAATAAGTGATTGAGGCTTGACTATAAAACTAAAACACTAAACGTAGTGTTTTCATTTGCATTATGTTTTATAAAATTCCCTTTATCTTCATGTAGATATTATAAACAACCATCAACATTTTAAAAACCAGGCACTTGCCAAAATAAATACTAAAATTGTATATGTGTGGCTTGCAAAAACTTGTAAAGAGTATAAAACGCTCCTCCAGAAACGGAACGTTTTTCAGCAAAAGATTTGAAGCACATATTTTGCTATAAGAGGATCAAAATGATGAATTGATGAGATAATATTCCAGAACAATTCCTTAATTTGTAACGAGTAGAAAACTCCAAAGATCCTATCTGAAACTTGTAGTTCTTCACGATCATGCTGAAACACAGTTAAAAAGTGCTCAATACAAACTGCACTATGTATCTGAGTCAGCCCAAGGACAAAATTTATTACAAACATGAATCTATCCAATTTTCAAGTTTCCCCATTTTGTTTTTTCAGTACCATTCAGCTCTATACAATGTTTCAACTTTATGCTCAAACACCTATATATGCAGCTTTCATTGTTACTGGAGTTTTTATGCCAATCAACTGTTTTTTTTTAACATTAATCTAAGATATAAAACAAGAGAAAAGCAAAAGCCCTTTGCTATGTTTCTTCTGTTGATTTAGACTGACTTAAACAACAACGTTTAGAAATAACTGCCTAAATCTGTTTGTAGATGCCAGCAATCTGTTCAGTGCATTTTGGCTGCCCTCAACAAAATGAGCATAAGAGAAAACATTTGCATATGTTGTATCTATAAACAGAGTAAAGACTGAGGTGATGCTATGGGCTGAATTGTATCCACCCAAAAATTCATATGTTGAAGTTCTAACCCACAGTACCTCCAAATAATACCATATTCAGTGATAGGGTCTTTTAAATAGGTAATTAAATTAAAACAAGTTCATTAGAGTAGGCCCTAATTCATCATTATTGATGTTCTTATAAGAAGAAAAATTTGAATACGGACACACATATAGAAAGAAAACAATATGAAAATACAAGGCAAATACAGACATCTACAAGCCAAGGAGAGAGGCCTGGAACACATTCTTCTCTCCTGGCCCACAAAAGGACTAAACCCTACTGACACCTTGATTTCTAACTTCCAGCCTCCAGAACTGTAAGGAAATGAATTTCTTTTGGTTAAGCATCCTGTCTGTGGAACTTTGTGATGGCAGCCCTACAAACCAACATAGGTGGCATTTTTTCATTCCTTTGTGTCTTCCCACTAAGTATGATACAATCCACAGCAGGTTCTCCAGAGGTTTGATTATTTAACTAAAACCATACACATGAGACCAAACTTTTATCCAAATAATCCTCTCCCTTGTGCCTAATCTTTGATCACAAAGGACACCACTCGACATGTCCATCCTCCCAACCCCATGGAATCAGCTGCCATGGCAGTGGCCTTCTTGAAGTGAATTCTTCATCTACCCCTCAACTTCTGGCCCTGTCATGGGATAGTTCCCAATTTTTGTAAAGTTCTCTCTTCTCTCTAAAATCAAGGAACTGCAAAAATAGTATGCTTTTTTCCAGGAAGGATATCCTTTGCAAGAATCAGTAAGATGTTATGCAAACATGTGAATCCCATTTTACTTTCAGAAAATGGCAGATGTAGGAGAGAGATGACACTTGCCAATAGATTCAGAGGAAACTGTGTTTGATCTCAACTAGGAGATAAATTCCTAATCTCTGACATAGCCTTCCTAGATAGCAAGCTATAAAAACCTCTTCTACTCTAAATATAAATTTTACATGATTATAGATAAAGCTGAAGAAATAACAATTCCATCATGCATCCATGAATTACTATTATATTTTCTAATTTAGTAACTCCCCTTTAACAGGAGAGTATTCTGGATTTTAAAAAATAAAGAAAACTCAAATCTCTCAGGAAAACCAAAGAATGAATCTTCCTTTTCAAGATCGTATAATGTGACTTAAAAAAAAAAGATGTTGCACAGGTAGTTCGCTTTAAAAAGGTTTTGCTTTTCTCTTGTTTCATATCTTAATGTTCAAAAAAAACAGGTGACTGACATACAAACTCCCATGACAATGAGAACTATATAAATAGATGTTTAAGCATAAAGTAGAAACATTAGGAAAACATACTACGGCATTGTTATCAGATCATTTTCCTTCAAAATTAGTTACTTGCTGTGTTTTGCATCATTGGCTACACATGAACTGATGATTCTCTGCTAACAGGCCTAAAGATCAAGTATCTGTGTGAAGTACTTTTCATCCTCAAGGTTAAAGATTGTTTTATTAGGAAGAATAAGTTCTGGTGTTTGCTTGCACTGCAGGGTGACTATGGTTAACAATACTGTATATTTCAAAATAGCAGGAAGAGAGGATTTTTAATGTCCTCATCACAAAGGAATGATAAATGGATGAGGTAATGGATATGCTGAATACTCTGATCTGATGTTTACACAATGTATACAAGTATCAAAACATCATTCTGTATCCCGTAAATATGTCCAATTATGTGTCAACTTCAAAATTGTTTTATTAATTGAGCAATAATGGAAACAATTTAAAATCTGCTGAATTACTAATCCCTAGCGGTAATAGTAAAATAAATCAGGAACTACCATACATAATAAAAATGAGCCCAAAAAAGCTATTGCAGCACTTTGGATGTTTTATATGTGCCACTTAGAGTATGGCAGAGGCTACAGAAGTCCAATAAAATTTTATCAACAGTCATTAAATAACATCCTTTGGTGGAAGGTATTCTATTTTTATATCTTTAGTTATATTTTTCATTGCAGATTTTTCAATTATCTTTTAATGCAAAGGTATGATTCGAAATAAGCATGTATAAGTGCTACTGGAGATTATCTTGACTATTCGTAGACCAGTTCAAAATCACGATCCAGTTCTAACATCTAAGTTTCAAGGTAAGAAGAAATGGCTATCTACCTTGAGACTAAATCAGTCAAGTACTTGGGGAAGTTGAGCTTAGTTGTCTTTCTGAGGTAGTTTCAAGAGCTGAAGTAGAAGTCTTTTTTGCAAAATGAATGCAGAAGTACATTCCAATGGCAATAAACTTAGTTAAGCAAAAGAAAACGAAGGAGAATTCAAAGGTAAAGAAAAAAAATCACAAGTTTTTTATTATATATGGTTCCTACTTTTAAAATAGGAATTTTTCATGAGAAAATCCTTTTCTTGTTGTTGTAGTGTGGCACAATCATTTAAAGATGGTGCATATAAATAAGAAAAGTAGAAAAGAATCCAAAAAAGAACAACTTGTATGTCAGTTAAGATTTCAAAGATTAATATTTATGAAAACAATTGGCAAACAACAGTCCATGATCCAAGAACAAAAAATGTTGTAGCAGATGTCTTGTCAAGAGGCTACAGACTATGAGAAGTAGCATACTTTCGTCCATATGTTTTCTCAGCCTTAAGAAAAGATATCCTCAGTCATTTGAATTTTGGAGAACACAGAGTGCCTGTGTACATAGTGAAATAGAAGGTGTTTTTTTTTTTTTAATTTTGTAAAATAACTTTGAGCCAAGATTTCTGGCTTCATTTGGAAAGAGATGGCATATACATTTAGGTGGAACATGAACAGAAAAGCAGTCAGATAACTTAAATAATCTAAATAATTCAATCTGTTAAAGTTTTGCATAATAAATTGAGGTGGTCTTTGGTTGTTTTGGTCCATGTGCCATCGTCATCCTTATCCCCATCCCTTGACAATAACACTCCAATTTTCTTAGTAGGAACAGCCCTTGCTCTCTTCTATGCTGTTTCGTTGGGACTGTTTGTTAGTGCCTTGTCTTAAACAACTGCTCAACGATTGGGATTGTGACTATAAAATCTGAGGGTAACAAGCAGAGGAAAGGAGCAAGCTGAAAAACTGGGAAACTGATTAAGTTGAAAGATGGTGTGTGATGGGTATAAGCAAACAAGCAAACTGAGTGGGAAAATGTACTGATTAGTGAGTTGGGATGCCTGAGTGAATTGTAGAGAAGCAGCAACTTCCTGTGAAAAACTTCCAAAGTGTTACCAAAGGATTGGGTGGTGGACCATGAAAGGGAGAAGGTCAGGGCTAACACAGAAGTCAAGGTTCAAGAGGCCAGAGTGTTGGCTACACAGCCAACTCTGGTGCTACTCAATTGCCCATCTTCTCGAAAGAAACCATTGATATCTGCTCCTCCATGCTTTTACCAGTCGATGCACAAAATGTAAGTACCGAACCCATCCTGTCATCCCAGGACATTCCATGTCTCCTTGCCATTCTCTCTTCCTCTTCCACCGTGGAATTTCCACTCAGCAAAGTCTCTTCTCTGTAGCACAGACCTCTCTCTGTAGGAGAGGAGAGTTTGCTGAGTGGGAATTCCACAACTGGAGACCACTCTTTTCCCAGTGATCCCTCCACCTCTCACTCTACATCAGCCCAACTCCCAATGAGTTCAGCAGGGCTGAAGGCTGAGACACAGAATGAGATCCAGGTTCCAGAGTCTTCGATGGATGAGAGGGACTGGCTGGAATACTGGGAGAGGCCAGGGTGATACAGACAGACAGGCTTCACCTCAAAAGAGCTAAGGTTTTTAAAAAGAAGACAGAGGGATCAATCGTGAAATAATGATGGGAAACCATAGGGGCACAAAGCCTCTACACATATAGGAGGAGTAATAAAAGAGATACAATGAAGCCTGGCAGAGTTGCTGACTAAGTGGGTTGACCTTGGGGGTTGAGTGAGGAAAGCAAGTACTGATTTCAACAGTTTCTTTCAAGAGAGTGAGCAATACAAGAGGAGCTAGAGGTCTTATCTAACTCTGCCAAGGGGATGGGAGACTCCTAGCCAACTCTACACACAGTGCAGCCTATTTGTTGAATGAATAAATGGCTACATGCAGCAGGTGGTAGATGACAAGAAGTCTAAAGAAAGAATCCTCAAAGATACACCCTAGTATAAGAATACGGTTTGGCTATCCCTTCCCTTCTGGTGAACACTTCCTTGATGATTAGATTCTGGTATTGTGAGAGAAAATACAATCAATGCAACACCTGGGATGGAAATTACATAAGCACACTTCTCTGAGTTAAGTGTCTTCAACATCATTTCATCTAACTGATACTGATTATAAGAACTGGATCTGATTTTAATTGTCCATGTGTCCTCATGTAGATTATTTGTGCCTCAGATTCATTATGCCAAGCTGCCATGCTGTGTTCATTAACATATCACATTTTGTTTTCCCTATTCCACGACTGTGTAAGTAATATAGTCTATATTGAGTTTTAATTAAAAAACTCAGCCAAAAGCTAGGAACAACTGAGATAAGATAAACCTAACAACGTTACTAAGCAATCTGCAAATATTCAAAATGTTCTGTGTTTTGTTTTAAGCAACTAAGATTTATTCGAAAACGCTTAGAATTTTCAAGCACCAGATGGAGAATATGCAGACATCTAGCCTACTCTGAAGAAATCAGTAATTGGTATATACCCAAGATCATTATACAGAAGAAGAAGTTTCTTAAGGTCGTTTGTGTTATTTAAAATAAGAAAATAGTTTTCCTCTGACAGCCACGTCTGAAATTCCTACAGCTTTGTAAGTTGATACCACAGGAGAATGAATGACAGTATCATGTAGCAATTAGAAACATAGGAGGCAGATGGCCTGGATTTTCATCCTTGCTTTACTAGATTTTGCTATGTGATCTTGGGCAAGTTTTTCAATCTTTCTGTGCTACAGTTCCTCAATGTGTTCTTATGAGAATTAAATTAATTAATAATATAACATAGTATATGCCATAAAAGTTTTAGCTGTTACTGTTATTCAGGGCATGTACCTGAAAATTAGGTGAGAATATAGCCCCTGCCCCTTTTAAAGATTTGCTTGACCTTCAGGTTTCTAGAAGTAGCAAAAGGAATGAGTCTAAAAGAGGTAGCTTGCAAAACTGAAATTAAATTCAAATGATCATTTATTTTCACCAGCATTATGTAATCCTCTACCATGAGGAGAAGCATCAAAGAGAGTAGAATCAGAAAATCTTGATTCAGATTCCTGCTCTGCCATTTACTAAGCATGTGATTCTTACTGGGTCATTTTATCCTCTGTGCCTTTCTTTTTATCTATAAAGTGGAGATTCAAATAATACTTTCCTACCTCCAGAGGGTTATTGTGAGGATCTAAGCAGGCACAGACACATTGTTACCTTGCAAATAGCTTCTCTTAGATATGGACAATCAACAAGAGTTCAATAACATTATGGTTTTAGTGCTTCATATGCTAGGTTGTATATCTGCTTGGTGAGGACCTGTTCAAACAGTCCAGAAATTCATGTATCTGATAGAAAACGTGAAATGTCATAGACCCAGCCTTTCTGTTCCTTCTCCTCCTCACAATGGCAGCAGGACAGAGCAGCTCCAAACACTAGTCTTGTCCTGTGGCAGGAGAGCCTGATGCTGAGATACATAGTTACTGGACTCTGCAGCTAGCTACTCTCTTTAATCTGCCTAACTCAGCATCCCAGCTCACATGCCTGGGCTGGCTCAGTCTCTCTCCAGAGCCCCCATTGCTCCCATGTTCATAGCAGATTTTCTCATGGTTCAAAGCCTACATGGTATTTGTTTCTTTTGTATCCTAAGTCTCTTGCTTGCTTGTTCTTACAGCCTCTTCTCAGAGAAGGGAGCCCTTCCTGGAGCAGAAGTCCCATGGCGGGAGCCCTCTTTCCCACTGGCTAGTCTTCAGATCCAGTAATCCTTTGCTTCAACCTCCAAGGAGGCTTCCAACAGTGCCATTACTGTACATAGTGCCTGGGGATTCCCCACTTTTTGTTTTTCTCTTGGAGCCACACAGTGAACAAAGACTACAGCAGCCTACTGGACACAATGCTTTCTGCAAGACCATCTCCTTCCTCAGCTGTCTATGCTTAGGGTCTCTGCTGTTGACTCAATTTTGCAGGCATGTCAAGTACAAGGAAGCCCACCGTTTCCTGGGGTACAAAAATACACAAAATAGAACTTGAAGTGATACTTCTAGAATCTGCTTCTTGGATAGGACTAGTGAAGATCAATGTACTATATTTGCAGAGTTGGAATCTTGACATCTACTGTGTCAGTGGGTCAGTCAAGTCCACAAACACTTACTGAGCATGGACTAAGTACAGGGCACAATGCTAGATGTTGAGAATACTACAGCAAATAAGATCAACAGTCTCTGCCCTCAAATACTACAGCATATTGTGGAGTGCGAACTGAGACTAAAGAGAAACCCAGAACTGTACCCTCATAGAACCTCAGCATTGAAAAACCTTGTGGGCACTTCTCAGACCTATCCTCAAGGAGTTTCTCATTTATTTAAAATAACAGTACACACTCCAAAGAGAACCTACCTAAGGCATGATATAAAAAGGCTTGTACTAATAAAACAAATATAAGTACTGAAATGATTACAAGTTAGAAAAACATGGAGCTAAATTAATTGGGGAATGCTTCCTGGAAGAGGATTTAGGTTAGATTTAGGTAGAAATGATTGACATGATAATTTAATAATACATTAATTTTACATTAATCTAGTGGGTTTTTTCTTTTTGTTCTTTATTCTTTTCTCTCTGTCTCTCACTTTTTAAAATATTGTTGCTGTTTAATGTCATCCAAGTTTGTTTCTTCATCACAATACCATTTTCACCTACAATCATTAGCTACCAAATGCCTAACACTTACTAGAGGCAATAAATGGTGGTTACTTTTTTAGGACAGGTAATATTTCGTTACGATTTTCTAGTCACAGATTTCTAGAGTCAGAGCACGTCCCAAAAAAACACTGAGGCAATGAATGTCGTTATGTGAGAGTTTAAAATGGTAAAGTAAATTTCAGGCATAATGAAGAATTTTGCAAATTTTTTTGTAATAGCAAGGTTACAATGACTATAATAAATCTAATAAATTTGTCACTTTAACAGACTAACAAGTAAAGAAGCCAACCCAGCAATGGAAAAGAATAAATTTCCAAAAGCAATTGTTGCCTTTGTGTCTATTTTTATGGCCAAAGGTTTTTTTTGGGGGGGGAGAGCTGGATGAAAATATAAAATAAAAATTTCAAAGTAGAATATGCTAATTATGTATACTAAACCGATCTTTTATTATAAGAGGACATCACCATAAAGTCATTTTCCCAACCATCTAGTTACCCGGTTAAAACATAATGCACACAGGTCCATACACACAGTATACTTTGGAATGATTAAGATGAGACACATTTGCAACATCACTTATTATGTCAGATTTAATACAACACCAGAGCACCTATATTGCAAAAAATTTTGCACTCACCTCTAAAAATGTATTTAATAAGAAATACTACAAAATGTAGCTGACACTAAAACTAAGATGTACTTCTTTTAGCAAAACATTATTATCAAATTCTTAAGCTACAATAATTCTATGCAGTATTTCTACTAAAATTCATTTATTTGCCTACTGGAAAGTGAAGCCACTATATGCATAGAGGGTGGATGATTCTGCAGAAATCTTACAAATAAGAGGAGCTCAATACAATTTACGAAATTGCAACAGTGCAATTACTGCTGGGACTGACATGCATATTTGATGTAGGAGTTAAGTTGCTTAGTATAATCATGACTTATCCTTTCGCGACTCTTCAAAATTAGAAATAAAAGATTAGTTAAAATGATTTTTTTCCCCTGCTGAGGAAAAGAATAAATTCTTGTTAACTTGGGAGACAGTAGATTTTATAGTTAAAAAAAAAAAAAAGGTGGAGATGTCTTAAAAATAACTCAACGCATCATTTCTTAAAGATCTTTATTCCATATTACTCCAGATACCAACTTTCAAATCAAGAATCCACTGTCTGCTATCACTGTTCAATGTGTAAATATCACCTACCCCACTTGGGCATTTGTAAAGATCACAGCTCTCAATTAGAAGCTGTGCTGTTTGTTGAATGCCACATTTCCACAAGGGGCTATCTACAATAGTCATCTTACAAACTATTTTTTAGAACTTTTATATCTAATATTTTGGTTGATAACAACTCAGATCATAACCAAGGGGTAAGAAGGACCTTATCTTGATCTGTAGGTCTGTAAAAATAAATCTTTAGAATCCCCCTAGCTATCGCATCCTTTCATTCCAAATCAAGTTGGTTTAAAATCTTCAAGCCTTTCCTTAGTAGCTCACTGAATAAATGGTATATGCTTTCCAGTAACACGCTCAGGAAAATTTTGTCAAATTTTATTCAGAATAAAATTAAAAGAACTTTTCACTTTATCTAGTTGTGTATCTGAGAAAATAGATGACTTGTGATTTTTGGATCTAACATGCTGGTAAAGACCATGAGCTCAAAAGTCAAAATGTTTAGGTTGGAATCCCACTTCTCTTCTACCTACTAGGTATGTAATCTTAAACTCTCTATACTTCAGTTTCCTCATCAGTAAAAGGAAGAGGATAATACTACCTATGAGAAAGGGTTGAAGATTGAACAAGACAACATATATAAAGGATTGAGCACACTGTCTAATTTATAGTAAGCTATAAATAACTGCTAGTTATTATTATTTATTAAACCTGCACTATAGCTATTGTGGAGGTAGCCTCAAGATCTCTTTGCAAAAAAAATTCCAAAGATATATGGTATTTTCAATTTGAACATTTAAAGTATTGAACTTTACTAAATATCTTTGTTGCTCTGTAGGTTATATGTGTGTCAGTGTAACATAGTAGAGAAGAATATATTCACAGGGGAAATTATGACTGGCATTCTAAATAGGTCAACTTTGACCACAATGTAAAAAAAATGACTTTCATTCACCAGTTTCACAGGCTATCAATGAATATATGCTCAGTACCTATTATATTTTTCAATTCTAAAGAACAGAAGTTACAAATTTTATATATTTAGGATTGGATTTACAGACATCTTTACCTTTTATATTTATATATGTTTCTCCCTTTTTATGAGGAAAATAATTTATAACACTCTATAAGCTATCATCTTAATGAAAATGTATATTAAAGGGTAAAAGACAAAGGAAATTGACTCCAAAAAAATCCTTAAACCCAAAGGGTTTCCTGCTGAGCACAGTTTGTGTTTCCTGCTCCACTCTCATCAACCAACCTCTATCCGATCTGCATAAGCTCCTTATATCTCCATTACCACCTCACCTCTACACAGAACTGGATGTAAAATATCTTTCAATACACAGAACAAAGGCATGGTGCTATAATCAAGCTACTCTCTTCAACAGCTCACATATACTATGGAATATTGTGTGTGTGCATGAGAGAGAAAGACAGAGAGAGACAGATAGAGACAGACAGATTGACAGACAGACAGACACTGAGAGAGATCATGGAAATAAGAGGAGTAAAACAAAATGACTTTCAGGAGAGAGAATATTAGAGATCATACTGTCCTCAAGCCAATTTGAAATATTCCTTCCCTTCTCTTTCTGTCCCCACATTTTCCAACATACATATGTTTCAAAAGTCTGCTGTTGTTATCTTTAGAAAGCCTTTTAGATATGACCAACCTCAAAGAAATATTGAACTGTCAAAGTTGTTAGAGTTGTTAGTTGCATCCACTGTAAACTTTCACTTTTTTAATCATAATCACCTATACCAACAATACTTTAATGGGGTGTCTTTCTAAAACTCACTTAGTGGGGAAGGGTCAAGATGACCAACTGAAGACAGCCCATCATCGCAGCTCTCTGCAAGTAACTCTATATGCAGGAGTGGAGTTAAGGCTTTGAGGGTCCACCTGAAAACCCAAGACTGTCACCTGAGGACATGGAGGACAGACAGTTCCAAGTCCCAGACATCCTCAGAGGCATTCCAAAGTGAGAGTGGGAGAATGCCGCTGGAGACAGAAGGGGGGAGTGAAATGACAGCTTTTCTCTCTACATACCTCATGTAAGCCTTTGCAGTCTCAGCCAAGGGAGACAGCCCAGAAACTCTACCCAACTTACCCTCCTGCACTGGTCAGGTGCAGAAAGCTGTCCCAAATAGAGACAGAGGCACTAGAAGGTCCCACATGAAGCCTGGGGAACCCCAGCTCTCAGGTGTCCTGTGCAGTTGATGCCAATCCCCACATAGAGAGGATCAGTGGGAAACAACCTGCAGGAATGGTCTGTGCCACATGTGAGCATCCCCTCCCTCCCTTCCCAACACTCAACAAAGGTGACATGACCAATTTGAGGAAATTTCTCTGCTGCTGGCAGCTCCTGTGGCTCTAGGCCAGGGCTGTAGACATGGCTTGCACAAAGGGAGTTGCTGTGGTGGCCATAGTCCCTCCCACAGTTCAGGGTGAGATCTAAAAGCCAGGCACCTCTGCAGAGCACATGGTGGCAGCAGCCCCACCTCATCTGTAGACAGAGGAAGAAATAACAGTCCTCCACTTTCCCCTGTCTTCTACCCCTGAGTGAAAGGAGTGGTCCTGCTCAGTCAGGAGAAGACCACTCCACATCCCCAAGAGCACCTGCGCCAGAGTAGAGCTAGAGCGGCTGGCCACCTACCAATCCTGCTGACAATCTGGGGAGAAGGACACTGTTAAAGTTCCAGCCAGGATACCTGTTACCTGTCCCAGTGGGAGAGGAACACCGAGTTTCCACCAGACTGCACCAGTGAAGCAGTTCCAGATGGTTCCCCCAAGATCACCACCCTTCTTGCCACTGCTGTCTCCACGCGTAGGCAGGTCATAGGAGGGAAGACCAGAAACAAACAAACAAACAATAATAGCCACTCCAGAAGTACCAAACTTATCTAACTTAAACAAAAACAAAACAAAAATAAAAAGAGTCTGCCCTCACAGATGAGGAAGAACCAGCAAAAAAGAATACCAGCAACCCCCAAAACCTTAACAAGTCAACATCCACAAGAGGATTTCCCAGATCCCATCCAGAACAACCTGTTCCTGATGACAGAAATAGAATTTAGACTATGGATAGCAAAGACATTCAATGATATCTGTGAGAAGATGGATTTACAGATCGTTCAGGACATGAAAACAGTGCAGGAAGTGAAAGCTGGGCTGGCCATTATAAGAAAGGATTGATCTGAACTCCTGAAAATAAATAATTATTTCTTGGAGTTTCAAAACACAATAGCAAGCCTCAACAGAAGAACCAATCAGACAGAGGAAGGAATCTCAGAGCTTGAGGACTGAACTATTGAACTAATCAAGTCCAACAAAAACAATGAGAAAACACTTGGGAAGGATAAGCAAAGCCTATGAGAGATCTGGGATTACGTGAAGAGACCAAATCTATAGTTGACTGGCGTCTCTGAGAGAGAAGGGAAACTGAGAACACCCTGGAACAAGCATTCCAAGATGTCATCCAATAAAATTTCCCCTATCTTGCTAGAGAGGTGGCCAGACAAATACAAGAGATTCAGAGAACTCCTGCAAGGTATTACATGAGAAGACCAACCCAAAGGCACATAATAGTTCATCTCCCAAAGGTGACTGTGAAATAAAAAATCCTAAAAGTAGCTAGAGAGAAGGGATAGACCACCTACCAGGAAACCCCATCAGAATTGCGCAGACTTCTCAGCAGAAACTCTAAAAGACAGAAGGGACTGGGGTCTCATCATTAATACATTCTTAAAGAAAAGCAACTCCACCCAAGAATTTCCTACCCTGCCAAGCTAAGTTTCATTAATGAAGGAAAATTAAAATCCTTCACCATCATGCAATCCTTAACAGAAAATGCCACCTTCAGACCAGCCCTTCAGGAGATGCTTCAGAAATGAAAGAATGGTTCCACTCATCACAAAAGCACAGGCAACCACAGAGTTTATAGACCATACAAATCAACCACAGAACCTAAAAAGCAAACCAGCCTTTTAACAACAATATGTCAGGAACAAACCCCTACATATCAATAATGAAATGTGATCAAATTGAACATACCACTCAAAAGGCAAAGAATGGCAAATTGGATAAAGAAGCATGCTCCATTCTTCTGCTGCCTTCAGGAAACCCATCTCACTGCAAATGACACTCACAGGCTCAAAATAAAGGGCTAGACAATGATGTTCCAAGCAAATGGAATACAAAAAAAGCAATCTCTAAACCAATAAAAGTCAAAAAGGACACTGAAGGTCACTACATAATAATAAAAGGTGCAATACATCAGCAAGAAATAGCCATCTTGAGCATATACACACCCAACATAGGGACACCCAGATTTATAAAACATTTGCTAATTAAATTAAGAGAGAACATAGCCATACAATTATAGTCAGAGACTTTAATACTCTGCGAACAGCATTAGACAGATTATTTAGGCAAAAAACTAACAAGGAAATCAGGAACCTTAACTGAACACTTGACAACTGACCCTAATGAACATCTAGAGAATACTTCACCCAACCATCACAGAATATACGTTCTTCTCAACAGCACATAGAACATACTCCAATATTGACCACATACTAAGACCTAAACCAAGTATGAACAAATTTCAAAAGATCAAAATCATACTGAGCATCTTCTCAGACCACAGTGGAGTAAAAATAACTATCATCATCAACAGGAATCCCACAAAACAGACAAATGCATGAAAATTAAACAACATGCTTCTGAATGACTTTTGGGTTAACACAGACATCAAGGCAGAAATAAAAATATTCCTGGAAATAAATGAAAACAAAGACTCAACACACTAAAACCTCAGGAATATCATGAAATTTGTGCTAAGAGGGAAGTTTGTAATATTGCATGCACATATTAAGAAAACAGAGGAATCACAAGTAAACAATCTAATGTTGCACATAAGGGAGCTGGAAAGACAGAGCAATCCAACCTCAGAATTAGTAGAAAAATGGAAATCATTAAAATAAAGTCACAGTTAAATTAGAGATCCAAAAATATCATATGAGCAAAAATCAA
The DNA here is from genome assembly GCA_027257055.1 of Cephalopachus bancanus. Lineage (NCBI taxonomy): Eukaryota > Metazoa > Chordata > Mammalia > Primates > Tarsiidae > Cephalopachus > Cephalopachus bancanus. The sequence continues at coordinate 4,467,529 of JAPVLO010000009.1, read as the reverse complement.
CAAGCAAAAATCTGGTTCTTTGAAAGGATCAATGAGCAAAAATCTAGTTCCTTGAGAGGATAAATACGATTTACAGATCCCTGGCCAGGTTAACAACAACAACAAAAAAAAATGGAGAGTGAAAATTCAAATAAACACAATTAGAAACAAAAAAGACAATGTTACAACAAACTTTGAAGAAATACAAAAGATTATCAAAGATTACTATAAATATTTGTATGTAAATAAATTAGAAAATCTAGAGGAAATGGAAGAATTCTTGGCATCACATAACCTCCCAAGATTGAAAGAGGAAGAAATTAAAACCCTAAACAGATCAATAAAAATCCAAGAAGTCAATTCAATAATAAGAAACCTCCCCACCAAAAAAAGCCCTGGACCAGATGAATTCGATAAGACATACAAGGAAGAGCTAATACCAGTCTTATTAAAAGTATTCCAAGCAATCAAGAAGAAAGGAATTCTTCCTAGCTCCTTCTATTAAGTCAGTATCATACATTTTGGATAAGCTCAGTCACCCTACACTACTATCAAACATTGAATTTACTCCCTTTAACTTACTGTCTGCTTGTACCCTTTAATCTAGTACTCTTCATCCTTTTTCTTCCCCACCTGTCCCCTCTCATCCTTCCTAGTCTCTGTTATCTCTTTCCACTCTCTACTTCCAGGTGATCAAATGTATTAGCTTCCACATATAAGCGAGAACACATAACATATGTCTTTTTGTGACTGGCTTATTTCACTTAAGATAATGACCTTTAGATCCACCCATGTTGCTACAAATAACATGGTTTCATTCTTTTTAATCAGTCTTAAAATTCATATGGAACCAAAAAAGAGTCAGATTAGCCAAAGCAATCCTAAGCAAAGAGAACAAAACTGAAGGCACCACATTACTTGATTTAAAATATATACAGGGCCACAGAACAGCATGGTACTGATTTTTTTAAAAAATAGACGCATACAAGGGGGGCACACAAAAAATAGAATTTATTTATAAAAATTTGTGTATTTTTTCTTACATGTTTAAACTTCAGTCACCTTTAAAGTGCTCTCCATTTGACGCAATACATCTATGGAGACACTTTGTCCACTGCCCAAAACAGTTGCTGGACTCTTCAATTTTTATGCTTTTTTGTATTTCTGCCATTTTTTTGTTTCACCTCTTCACATCAGCAAAATGTTTCCTTTGAGGACGTTTTCATTCAGGGAAATAAAAAATAGTCGCTTGGGATGAGATCAGGTGAATAGGGAGGGTGGGGCAAGAGGATCATGCCATTTTTGGTCCAAAAATGCTGAACATTCAGCGCAGTGTGGGCAGGTGTGCTTATAAATTATCCATCATGATTGATTTAAACACATTGAAAGAATATCCGAAAAAATATTCACTGAAGCAGAAAACAACCTCTCACAGGAATGTTAACTGATACACTGATGCTGATGAATTCCTAGAACACTTGCCTAACAGAGGAAGCCTGTGCTACAAGGAGCCTGCCCTCCAAAAATAATTCTGTGGGGGTTTTTTTTTGGGGGGGGGTTCCTCTCACAGATCAATGGAACAAAATAGAGAAACCAGAAACAAAGCCACATATTTACACCCAACTTATCTTAAACAAAACCAACAGAATTTACATTAGGGAAATGATACCCTCTTCTTAAATGGTGCTGACAAAATTGAATAGCCACATGCAGAAAAACCTGACCCAATCTCTCATTGTCTATAAAAATAAACTCAAAATAGATTAAAGACTTAAACATAAGACCTAAAATAATAAAAATGCTAGAAGAAAACCTAGGGAAAACTCTCCTGGACATTGCTCCGGGCGAAAAATTTATGACTAAGACCTCAAAAGCACAGTCAATAAAACCAAAAATAGACAAATAGAACAAATAAAGTTGAAAAGATTCTGCACGGCAAGAAAAATAATCAACAGAGTGAAGATACAACCTATTAAATGGAAAAAAAATTTGCAAATTATTCGTTTCACAGGTGTCTAAAATCCAATACACAAGGAACTCAAACAACTCAATAAAGAAAAAAAAACCTCATTAAAAAGAGGGTAAAAGACATGAATAGACATTTCTCAAAGGAAGACATTAAAATGGCCAACAGGTATATGAAAAAATGCTCGAAATCACTAATCATCAGAGAAATGAAAACCACAATGATATATCATCTTACTCCAGTCAGAGTGACTATTATTAAAAAGAAAAAATTAACAGATATTGGTGAGGATGTGGAGAAAAGCCTCTTATACACTGTTGGTGGGAATGCAAACTAGTAGAGCCACTATAAAAAACAGTATGGAGATTTCTCAAAACTAAAAATAGAATTACCATTTGATCCCCCCATTCTACTACTGAAATCAATATACAAAGGAAAAGAAATCAATATATCAAAGGAATACTTACATTTGCATGTTTATTGTAGCAATATTCACGATAGCAAAGATATGGAGTCAACCTAAGTATCCATGAATACACAAGTGGATAAAGAAAATGTGGTATATACACATAGTGGAATATTATTCAGCCATAAAAAAGAATGAAATCAGATTTTTCTTTTCTTGGCTAAATGACTTCATTTCCTCAATCTTTAATATTTTCTTAGATGTTTACCTATGTTGGATACTATATTCTGTTTTATATTCTATCTGCCTATGTCTTAAAATTTGGAGCCATAAACCTACTGGGCAAATTACACTAGCCTATCTAAACAGCAATACATAAAATTTGTAAAAATTGACTGTTATCTAAGAAATAAGAAAATTAGGTCTAAGGAAAGGAGTTTCAATCTAGGCCCTTATTCTGGCCCTTGCTGTGTGACCTTGAGCAAATCACACAAATGCTTTGAGACTCAGTAACATCATTCAGGTCTTGGACTAAATATCCAGATACAATCTAAAGTATCATAAAAGAGAGACATGAAGTTTTCTGGATCAAATGGTAATTCTATTGAGAAAGTAATAATCACTTGCTTGAAACAATTGACAAGTACCATCCAGTAGCCCCTCGACAAAGATAACACTGGGGGTATTGAGGCTTGTTTGAATTTCAGCAAGCTATAATTCCAGATGCAGCAAAGATCAGAACAGGAAAAGCCTGAGGCACATTGCAGGTGCTCTGAGTAACACAAATTTCTGGAAGCTAATGGTTGAGAAAACATGGAGAAGGAGGGATCAGAGCAGACAAATGCAGGGCCTGGAACACCCAGGCAGTGCAGAGTCCTGGAGGTTTCTGAAGGGCCTCATGATCTCTTGCCTAGACTATTACAAGAGTCCACTAGCATGTGAACTGTACCCCTTGGTGGCCCTTGGTAAGTTGTGTCATTCATCTCAGTAAGACCAGTGCCCAGGCACAATAGCCAGCATTTAATAATTGCCCACAACAAAACTGTTGGGTGACTAAATGAATGACCTGAAACTAGCTTTTGTCATTTCAGTGTTTCCCTAAGGGCTGTGTCTTGGAATATCACTCACATCATATCTCATATGAATGGAGCTCCTTGAGTCATAAAAGCAGCAGCCCTGTCTTCCCATAAGGGAGCAATTCAGTCTCAGGGAACTGTACTCCTGAAATTTTCTAGACAAGAGATCGTGAAAGCTTGAACTAGTGATAGCAGTGGGAATGGAAAGGAAAAAACAGGAGATTTATTTTAGAGTGGTTTAGGATATATTAAAAAAATACTCTTGACAAATCAAAGTAAGATCTTGGCTTCTACTTTCCTTTTGAGTAATTCAATAATAATCTGTTACATAAAAATGGAAGGCTTGCCATGATCTTCTATTAAACACAAGTCACTATTATTGTAAACCTCACCTTTTGTCAAAAAAATATATTGATCTTATTTTTCTACTTTGGAATATAGTACTTCAGTCAAAATCATACAATCTACAGGAGTGGCCACTGCACTCCAGTCTGGGTGACAGAGTGAGACTCCAACTCAAAAAAAAAAAAAAAGAGAGAAATCAGAAGAAGAAAACATAAAAATCCCAGGAACCCTCTTTGCTATTTTTTTAAAAAGCATACCACACACTTGAACTTAAAGGCATTTTCTTGAGTCCTATGTCAGAGAAACATTTGCTAAAATTGCATTTTCCACCTTTATTTTGATCATATGTTTCACAAATATGGTTTAAATGATAGAACTAATACAAAGCAGAAGGCATTTGATTACTGAAACAAATATCTGATTCAAATGAAATATTTTGGAGCAATGCCTCTTTAGTTAATATACAGATTTTACTACATTTCTTTTCAACCAGAATTCATTTTTTAGAATACTACGATGATTTTGGAATTAGATAGCATATACCTCAATTGATAAATAAAATAAAATCCTTCCAGTTATAAAATATCAGATTAGTATTTACAGAAACAGACCAAAAAGCTATTAAGGAGCATAGTATAAATTGTGTTTGATACCTAAGATAAAAGTATAGATAGAAAGCTTTAAAAAAACTTGTCTAGATTTATATTTTATATTTAAGTGTATCACCTTGGGTATTAAACATGCTGCTAGCTATCTCTTAATGAGCACCTGAGCTGTCATTTTAAATAACAGACTGACAATTATTATCTATAAGTTGGTATTTCCCTGAAAATCAACTGTGCAATCTCAAGTTAATTTAGTTAAGAATAGAAACTGACTGCTCCATTTATTAAAAATAGTGTTATTTCTATAATATTTGGAACAATATCATCAAACAACAAACATATATGCACAACAAAAATTTAACATATGCCAAAATGCATAGACATTCTCAATATGCAGCAGAGCTTTATGCAAAATCTCAATAATGCATCTCAGTCACTCAATGTTTAAAAAGGTCATTTGGTCCATTGAAGCCATAGAAGAAAAAAATATAGATACAAGACAGAATATAATAAAATCAATAAGCCAAATATTTAGGTCACTCTAATCTTGGTTATTTCTCGATCCAAAACAAGGCATGAGAGATGAATACCATAAAAACTCAAATTATCTAATTTATCTAAGTACACACACCATTAATATATAATGCAAGTAATCACATAATTGCCTATTGCAATTCATAGGTTACAGTATTCTGGAAAACCTGCTTTATTTTCTTTTTTTTTTATAATCAGTATTTTTTATTATTGTTTTACTAAAAATTAAACAAAAATTACCTCTTCCACAAAGCTGTCTTTCTTCTCTAGCATTTCTCGTAATGTCTGAAGAATTTTAATGCACAGTTTTTCTTCTTTCTCCATTAGTTTCTTTGTATGATTAATCAACCTTAAAAGAAAACATTAAGCCTTTAAAAATATTTCTCTTCAACCTAAATACAAATATAAAAGGCCATGCACTGTGTTCTGTTGGAAGAAGAGTTTTGGGATCATGATTACATACCAACTCAAGAATGGAAGCAAATGCCCATAAGCATAATTTATAACTTAGCACATATAGCTTGTGTTGTTAAAAAGCTGGTCTTCAAAATGGCCCTGTGATTTACGTCTTTCTAGAGAAACAAAATGGTGTAGAATAACAGTACATGATCCAATTCCAGTGACATAAATACTTTGGGACATAACCCTCAGAAAAAAGTGAGCTTTCACTAGTTAATGGCTAGTTAGTGCCTATCAAATATCAGGGTCAAGCACAAGGACTTCCAGGAATTCTCTCAAGTCAACCTCAACTCAACGAGACAGGTTCAGACTAATTTTGCTAATGAGAAAACTGAGGCAACTTGCCTATGGTTACATGATTGTTAAATGGTAAGACATGGAAATGGGCTCAGATCCATCTAGCTTCAGAGCCAACATAAGCCACAAACTTATAAAAGGTACTCATAGATCACATAATATTTATTTGGGTTAGATCAGTGACTTTCAAGTATTTTTTTCTGTGATCAAAGTAAGAAATACCTTTCAGAAAGCAACCCAGTATATAACTACATGTGTAAGTATGCGAACTGACACATGTCATCCTTTCTACACAAGGTCTCCTCTAATATTCCAGATTTTTTCTAACTCATTTTTAAATTAGACCTTGAACAACTCCCATAATACTATAAGAAAAGGATTGACAGTGGCAGGAAACTATCGGGGGGTGGGAGGGGCAGGGAGGGGAAGGAGGTGGGATTAACGGTAGTCAATATACAAATATTCATTGTGCAGGTACCCTTGTTGATGAGGGGGCATACCTCATCAACAAGGGTACCTGCACAATGAATATTTGTATACCTAATCCTTCACCGTACCCCACAACTTTAAAATAAAATATATACATTATTTAAAAAATAAAAAATAAAAATAGTCAATTGTCTCTACCTAAGTCAATTTAAAAATCCATAAATGGATCACATCCCACAGTTTGAAAAACACCGAGATTCTCCTTAATAAGGGAGAAGTAGATGCTTATTCAAATGGACCCTGACCAGCCACCTTAAAGTTTAACAGTCTCATTGACCCACTCTCTGCTCTCTCACTCTATGTGATATGTCGATCTGTGATTTCAAGTTCTTTCCTGGAGTCTGCTCTTCACGTCCTCCTGTACCCTCACCTGAGTCAACAGATCTCAAGAATCAGATTCACTTCAGGAAGGAGGAAGCTCCACTTAGGCCCTTGCCCTAAAATTATATTCTCCAACTAAGCTCTACCAGCATGGTTATAGGCCCCTTGCATATTAATAAAGTTGGATTCTAATTTTGTTAGATAATCTTGCCAATGAAACCCTTGGCTCTTCAGAGTTGGGGAAGGGGTCGAGTGAACGCTAGAGCAGAAAACAGATATTCCTGAGCCTCAGGCCATAAATCTCTTTTCTAACCACAAAAGTAAAGGTGACATCCTTTTCCTTCAACTGGGTATAGGATGTGCCATATATTCCCGTTATCATATTACTTCTGCTTCTCTCCTCTTAGTTTACCTAACGGTGCTAAGGCTTTCATCCATCTTTGGCACAAGTTCACTCCTTACTTGATATCCTTAGTTACTTTATATCCCTTTCTCATAGACTGAGATCTTCAAATTCTAATCACTGCTGTCTAACAGAACCACCTGCAATAACAGAAATGTTCTGTATTTGCGCTGTCAAATTTGGTAGCCATTAGCCACATGTGACTACCAAGTCCTTGAAATGTGGCAAATTCACTGAGGAAGTAAATTTTTATTTCATTTTATTTTGATCATTTTAAATATTAATTTAAATAGCTATATGTGGCTAGTAGCCACCATCCTGGCACCCTAGTTCTTGACAAAGAATCAGCAAACCTTTTCTCTAAAGGATCAGATAGTAAATATTTTAGCCATTGTGGGCTATACAGTCTCTGTGGCAACTAACTGATGCTTTTACAGCAGTATTAAAGCAGCCATAGACAGTACATAAATGAATGAGCATGGCTGTATTTCAATAAAACTTTGTTTACAAAAATTAGTAGCAGGAACAATCTAATCAGAGGACCAGTGGTTGCCAGTCCCGTCAAGTCCAGGCTGTCAAGACTCTGGGATATTGATTTACTGAACTTAAAAACTATCAGGTTTATTACCTACTTTTTAACCATATTCTACACAGTGTTACATATTCATAGGAGTTGAAGGGTGTTTATCAAAGATGCTTCTATATACTGAATTACTAGGTAATATCTCCACGTACAGTTTTCTTTCTAATGTCCTCAGCAGTCATCATTTATACAGACACTCTGGGCCTCTTCATTTTAAAATCTTTATTAGAAGACTGGCAAGTGCTCAAATACATTTTTCCCAGTCCCCTAAAATACAATGTTCATGTATCTTGCTCAAAAATCCCTGATTCTGGCCATAATAGCAAAACTTGAACTATTCTTCAACAAGATCCCTGTAGTCAGTTATTCTCATCCTATACTTTGTTTTCTCCACTAAAGTCCCAGCTTTAACTGGTGGAAAGAAAGGAACACACTTCTTGTGTCTCCTAGACCTTCAATTTCTACCTTAGGATACCATAGTCAATGGAGGAAGCTCCCAAACCTCTTTCAGCAATATACTCAATCACACAGCCTCATCTGACTGATTTTCCATCCAGAGACGCTCCTCAGGAAATCCAAGCACCTTCTGAATGGCATCTCGAGTCTCCGTGTACCAACCTGCAGATCACTCAATGAAGAGCCTTCCCCTTAAAGACAGTCTCTCCTTTCTGGAGTTAGTTATGTTTTTTCTCACAACTGCTTATAAATGCAGATCTTTCTTGAGAATGTTTCACTTACCATGAAGAAGAAAATACACTAAGGGTAAACATATCAGCTATAATCCATCAGACAACATCATAAAAATGCGGAGAAAAATAAGTAAATGTCAGCGCTGCAGATAAGAACCATGCAGGCAGCATGTTCATGTGCTGGATCAAAGTCTCTTCACCTGAAACTCACCTGGACCTCAGTTTCTCATCTCTGAAATGAGGCTGACTCTCAATCTCTGAGGGTGTTTATGCAGATAAAACAAAATAAGTAAACACAAAGGACAAGAGTAAGACCTCAAAAAACACTGATTCCCTTTCCTTTCTCCCTATGTTAATAAAAATCAGTGACTTCAAAGAAGAATCTCTTAAAGGTCACATCATATAATTACAGAAATGAATGAGAACCCAAATATTATCTTGCATGATATTTGTGCCCAATACTGATATACTTCATTTTCAGTAAATTGTAGTAAAATATGATAACTTGACCTTCACAAAAGTAAAATTTCAAATGACTCAATTTAATTATTTTGGCAGTGTATTTTAACATGGATTTTAGACCTTTCACATACTTTGTGGACTATCATTATACATCAGTGGAGTAAAAAAGCACAAATGTTAGTTTAGTCACACTAGCAGAATCTCAGATTGCATCCACTTACTTGGACATGAAAGCGCCACATCTGATTCTTGCATCACTACCCTCAGGGAACAGTAGTTCTGGACTGTACAATACATCAACCAACACTGAGAATTCAGCCTGCATCATTGGGCTAAACTGTTGCTCCAGGGAGGCCACCACATCCTAAAGAGTAAAGCACAAAAGAACCCATGTGAAGGTCTAAGTCAGATTTCACCTTTGAAGATAAGACATGCCTAAGAATACATGAACCAGGAATGAGACATGGGGATTTCAGAGACGATGCACCCTGTCTTCCCATGACACCAAATATCTGTACTATCGTTGGTTTTATGTATGAAAACAACCTGGCTCTCTGTTTTAGAGATTTAATTAAAAGACAAGGGAGGGGTGGGTAGCTATAAGATTTCTAAGTTATAAGATTCTAATGTATGTGCCCCATGATATCCATGATTATAATGGAAATGTTCATTAAATTACAATAAATTCATTACATTAGAATAAATTGGGGGCATACTAGGTGAGCAGTTAGAAAAAGATTTCTTATGTATCACTGATTATCCAGAGCTAATCATTTCTTCCAGTGGTGGCTATTCACTGAAATATTACTTATAAACAGTATTAGTACTACACAGTGGTTCAATGACATTCAGTAAAATTTCAAATTGCATTTTGTGATAGACCCTATTGGTCACCTACTCAACAGCCTTTCTTTATTCTCTTCCTTGCTAACAGAATCCCAAAGTTGTTTCAGCATCATACACCAACATTCTCAGGGAGAGGAGCTCCCTCAGCTTAGGGTCAAGGTTGATTAGTTTAAGCCAGGTATGGTTATTCCATTTCCTCCTCTAGCAATAGGTCTAGGCATGATTTTGTGATACAGTCCCGGTCAGTAAAACATCAGGTGAAGTCTGCTGAGTTGGGCATGTGTTTGGGGTGAAAAGATTCTTTCAAAACCACCTATAGCTCTGATGACAGCTTGAGGGTGTGCATCCAAAATCATACTTCTTGTGACCCTAGATCAGCTTTAAGCTGAATGCCAATAGACCTTGGGCTGTAGGGGCCCTGACCTAAGTCAGGTAGCTGAACTAACCAAACTCAGGGAGAGCTACAACCCCAGGTTTCTGGCTATGTGAAACAATATGGTCATTACTGTTTAAGACACTTTAAGTTCAATATTGTGTCAATTAAAGCTGAAAGCATCTTAATTGATGTGTTTCTAAAATGAACTGTAGGCAACGATAATTTCTTGAACTTTCTTTAATGGTAAAAGCATTTCCTTTTTGTTTTTAAATTATGTTAGAAGACAAAAAAAAATCTTCTCACATAAAGCAACAATTTATTCTCCCCAAAAATATACGATCATATTTTATTAAGCAGAAAACTGCCAGTTGCTTATTGCCACTCTTAGCTAGAAAAGCCCAGACGGAGATATCACCCTCTTGCTTTCTTATGGCAAGATTTCAGGAGTTAACTTGTGCTTAACACTTTCCCTTTCTACTTCAACTACTTTAAATAGGCGATCTGAGAGATTTCTGTAACAGTTAAAAATAATACCAGAAAAAGAATAAGGCTACTTGGAAGGCTGAGGCAGAAGGATCACCGGAGCCCAGCAGGTCGAGGTTGCAGTGGCCGGGAGCGGCCACTGCACTCCATTCTGGGCGACAGAGTGAGACTCCAACTCAAAAAAAAAAAAATTAGAAAAAGGGAAAAACTAGATATTATATAAAAAGAGGAAAGAGAGTATGCTGATCAAATAGTACAATATTTAATGTCACTAAATTGTTCCTGTTTTTTCAGATGACCTCTCCTTTATTTCATTTACTAAACAAATGATGTTCAAGCTGCTATGATGTGAATTCTGTCTTTATCTCTTATTTTGATTATGAGCCAACTATGCAACCTCTGAAGTCACTGTTTGCTAGAGTGAAAGCTTGGTATAATGATATAATTAGCAATCATGTGAGCTTTCTGTGAGGATTCAAAGGTAAGTGCACAGAACAGCCTCTAACACACATTGGCCACGCATTCCGCATAAATGCTTATAATTATTATTGAGCACAAGTTAGCTGCAATCATCACTCAAACTTGGTGGTTACCTGTCTGTCCTCATCTTATTCAATCACTGCAAAGCATTTTACACACTGGTTTCTACTCTTTGATACACTTTCTGCTATTGGCTTCTGTGACATCACACTTTGTTGTCCATCCATGTCTTTACCATTCTTTCAATTCCTGATAGCTTCTGGTCCTGCCAGACTTGGTACCTGGTAAGAACCTATTCCCTGATTCATGGACTTCTTGCTGTGTCCTCACATGATAGAAGGGCTGAATGAGCTTCCATTGGCCTATTTTATAGGGGCACTAATCCCATTCATGAGGGTTTGATCCTTATGACCAGATCAATTCCCAGAGGCCCCACCTCCTAAAACCATCAGCCTGGGTCAGAATTTCAACATATGAATGGGGGGGTCACAAATATTCAGACCATAGCACCATGTAAGTCTCTATATGATTTGGCCCCTTATCTCATAATATTTTCCTCTAATCATTAAATTCCTGTCCCAATGGGCTTCTCTTGGTTTTTCAAAACCATCAGCCTCATTCCTGCCTAGCACCTTTGCAGTTACTGTTCCCTACCCATAAAACTCTCTGTCTTCAAATCTTTAAATAGATTATTCCTCTTCATTTTTCAAGTCCCAACTCAAATATCACCTTGATAAAGAGGAACGCCCTAATTACAGGATCATTCTTCCTCCCAATAATTCTCCACCATGTTGTTTCCCTGCTTTATTTTAGTCATAGCAGTTTTAATTATCTATCATTTTATTTATTTGATGAATTAGAATGTACGTCCCATTAAAGCATAAACCCCATGGCTCTATCTCCAGCATTTAACACAGTGGCGAGTATAGAATTTTCACTAAATAAATATTTATTGAATAAATGTCCATCCATATGCTAAAAGAAGCTTAAGGCATACCCTCTCTATGCTGGTTGACACTATTTGCCTCTCTGAAATGTTCTACTTTCTTGGTGCTCCTTACCGTGGAACTTCCTTCTTTCTAACCCTGACTTTCTTTTCACTCATTGTTGGCCCTTCTGTCATTCTTAGACTCTCACAAGGTATTCTATTTTTTTCTATCTCTTATTCTCTCTTTCAGCAATAACAACCACTATAATTGCTCCAACTACTGTCTCCAAATGTAGATTTAACTTCCAACATATACAATAGCCTGAGCCTAATTCCGTGCATTTTCAATAACCATAGCCATTGCCCTCCTATTGTGTCCTCTCCTCCTCTCTACTATCCTCTTACAATGAAAAAAGTTTTAACAATATCCCCTAGACTTCAATCATCAGGCCTCTTAAACTCATCTTATGCCTTTTCTCTACCTCCATCTAAGAACCTCCAGGTCTGCTGACACTGCCTTCATTAGTGTTGCTTGTTTCTTCATTTTATTCATACACCAAGTGGCTAAGATCTTAAATAACTCCTTACTAATCTGCTTTCCTCTAGTCTCTTACTGATAATTCTATCCTGCAAACCAATAACTGCTTAACCGTTTATGATAGCATTTTCCCCCAAATTTTTAATGACTCATATCCATTGAGTTTCTCATGCTCTCTGAATCTAACTTGTTCTTTTAATTTCATATAAAACTCATCTACTTGTGACCTCATGATATTTATTTCTGTTCATGTGCTGACTATACATCAAGTCAGAATAATTTTCTCAAACCATACTCCAATTCAACCCCATGAAATATCCTACTAATTATGCAGGTGGGAGGATGTCTATTATGGGCAGAATTGTATTCCCCTGATTTCATATGTCAAAGACCTAATTTACAGTACCTTCGAATGTGACTCTATTTGGAGACAGAGTCTTTAAAAAAATAATTAAAATTTTTTATGATTTCACATGAGTGGGCCAAATCCAATATGACTGGTGTCCTTATAAGAAGAGGCTATTAGGACACAGACACATGCATGCACCAAGAAAGGACCATGTAAGGACACAGTGAGAAGTAGCCATCTACAAGCCAAGGAGAGAGGTCTCAGACAAAACCAGACTTGCTGACACCTTGATCTTGCAATTGTAGCATCCAGAACTATAAGAAAATAAATTGCTTTTGCTTAAGTCACCTAGTTTGTAATATCCTGTTATGGCATCCCTAGCAAACTAATATCATGTCTAATTAGTTTGTGTTAGCAAACGAATACAATGTCCAGGCCAAAAGTATTACTGAGATATTATGAAAGTAATTTGGGAGCAAAGGTGCTTGGACCATTCTGACCAAAGGATTATAAGAGAATACTGAAAAATAAATTGCAGCAAGATTATGAATAATACATAAATCTTTATGGCAAATTATTTTACCAATACTATTATTGGTATTACAATTATTATTTTGATGTTAAGACACACTATTGCACTATCAAAACACATTAAATAGTATACATTCATTCATAAATAACAACAACCTTTGCCTGGAAGCTATGTGCTTTAAAAGGGTAGTGGTGGTAGAGAGTTGTAAAGACAATCTGATCCCCAAACTAGAATTTTATTATCTTCAACTATACTTTATTTGTATGACTACAGATTTTAAAATTGCAATTTAGAAAATATTAATATCATTTTATGCTCTTGTTGTACCTGTAATTTTTCAATAATATTCCTATAATCCCAAGCAGGCCCTCCAAGAGCTTCCTTAAAGCGTGGCCCAGAGCGAGCTGAAAGTCTCCAACCCATGGCTGCTCTCTGCACCATATTGGAATGGCTCTTCATGAAAAGAGTATTAACTTGGCTGTCCAAATCCACTGGAATGGCAATTCCACGATTTTTGGCTGAAAAAGAAAGATTTAAAATATTTCTCTCTTAATTTGACTGAATTTCTTATGCATTATTTAATCTTATAAACATAAAAGAAAAAAGTATCAAATCTTTAAACTCTGCCATCAAATTGTTTTATATAACTGTAAGAGCTTTTAACCTGAAAGTATTTCCATTCTTAAGACCAATTAGTAAAGTGGGCTCATTAAACATTCAAGAATGCATTTGATTTCTTAAGGATTAATGTTTGAAATGTACTTCATACAGCATCAATACAGAAAAACACTGTATAACAACAATGCAAATTTGTACTTTCCCAGATGCCAAAGAAAATAAAAAAGCAGACAGAAAACATATGATAAAATTCTGCCAATCTGCTAATTAATGTAATCAGTGTTTGTATGTACACACATGTGCACATGCATGCACACATAAAATTCTATGTGGTAAGATATTTAAGAATAGAAATTAAAAGTTAAAGAGTGTAAAAAATCTGCATTAGAAGACTACACATCTTAGTTCACGTCCTTCTTTCAGAGACCCACTGAAAAATCTATTTTAATAGACTTATATCACATCAATGTTGAAAAATGAGAAAGCTTGTCACAAGAAAAACAGAAATGTTGAGGCATTTTTGCAAGATAGAATGACGATGGAATTAGTCCTTCAGAGAAAGAAGAGAAGAAATGCCCCACAAGAGATTGGAGTTAGAACAGGTCTTCCCAGGTGCATGGTTAACCAAAACAAAGTATGGGACATGGGGTACGGAGGAGTCATCTAGGTAACTCATCAAAGAATAACACCTGAATAGCTAGGAAGTTAAGCCCCTCCTCCCTCTAACTAGCGTAAAAGAGAGGATGGCAACTGCCATTTTTACCCAGAGGATAAAGTCAGAGAAATGCAGAAATGTTCTTTCAAGAAAGTAGAATACCTGACTGGACACACAAGTGCCAAATAAAGGTGTTAGAACTTGATAGAGAAGCAGAAGAGAGCTTAAAGTAACTCCAAAGGCCATTAAATAGCAGTCCAAAAGAGCAGAGAGAGAAGTAGCACCAGCAGGGAGAGAAAAAAAGCCCTCTCTTATTTTAAAATTTGCTGGTGTTCCTAATCTGTCTTCTGCTACACACCTGCACACACACACACACACACACACACCCTAAAGCAAAGTCTACATATCATTTGTTCAGCCTTCAGTCCCTCACACAGAACTACAGCCCAGCCCCGTCATTGATACAAGAATTCTAGAAGAGAAAATGATCCTCAAAACTGCAGTAGAAACCCAAGCCAATCATTACAGACCTTTATAATTATAAACATACCACCAAGGATCACATGGAAAATCAAAAGTTTTAAGAATAACTGACCCCAGTAAAAACAGAGATGATTCAAGAAAAAGCAAATAAAATAATAATAATTATTATTATATTATTATTATCATCCTCAGAGAATTTGAGTATATACTGTATCCAAAAAATGGTAAAATAAAAAAGACATAGTAGAAATTAAAATGTGATTGCATAAATAACATTTCAAAAATTGACTGAAAAAGAAAGGATAGGAACAAAGTTGGTAATCTGGAAAAGGAAGTCAAAGGATCTTCTAGAACATAAAGCATAAAAGATCAAAAGGGAAATAAAATAGAGACATTATGAAATAGAGCCAATGCAAAAAGTTAAATATCTAACAAATATAAGTTCCAAAAAGAAACAGCAGCAGACACAATGAAAGGGAATAAATTAACAAGATAATAGAAGACGATTTATTAAAGCTGAAGACAAATGTAAGTCTCCAAATTGAAAGAATTCACTGTGTGTTAAGTAGAGTTAAGTAAGCACATTGGCCATATTCTGGTAAAACTTTAGATTGCTGCTGTGGGTTGAATTACATCCCCTCAAAGTGTATGCTGAATTCCTCATCATCAATTCCTATGATGTAACCTTATTTGGAAATAGGATCTTTGCAGATGTAATCAAGTTAAGTTGAGGTCGTACTGAATTGGAGTGGGACCCCACTGCAATTCAACTAGTGCCCTTATATGAAGGGGAGAAGAGACACAAAGAAACATCAGGAGGAAGAACATCATGAGAAGATGAAGGCAGTGATTGGATTTATGCCAAGGAATGCTGAACATTGTTGGTAAACACAAGAAGCTAAGAGAAAGTTATGGACCAGATTCTTTCTGTAGCCTTCAGAGAAAGCATGGTGCTGCTGACTCTTTGATTTCAGACTTCTAGTATCCAGACTGTGAGACAGTAAATTTCGGTTGTTTTAAGTCACTCAGTTATGGCAACTTGTTATGGCGCGCAATAGAAACTAATACAAATAACAACAGTGCAGAGAAACTCTCAAGAAGAGTTTCTTCCAGAGAGAAAAGAGGATTACTAAAAAAATCTGATTGGCATCAGACTTATCATCAGCAGCATTGAATGACAGAAGACAGTAAAATAATAGCTTTGTAGATGGACAGAAAGTTTTGAAACTAGGAGTTTATGTCCATCTAGACTGAAAATGATTCCCAAATAAAACATTCCAGAATATGCAAAAGCTCATACTTTTTTCTCTGAACCCCCTATGAAAAAAATCACTCCAAAAAATGAGAAAGGAATTCAAGAAAATGTCAACGTGAATACAGTAAACCATGGCAACTGAGTATGAACCTGAAGAAGAAAATAAAGCTAGAAACAAATAAAAGAAGATCTATGAGATATTAATGGTCGGGAAATTCTCTTTTAGTTGGAAAAGTTTCAATATCATAGCATTATATTTTTGTCTCAAATGGTTGCACAGCGGAAAATAGTTGCACATCATAATTTGTAAGCTCTGATAACTAATTTTTAATGTTTATCAGCCTATATAAGAAACGTTAATTATATTTCAAGACAGAATACAAATGTCACAAATCATAACAATGAAAAACCAATAATATATCAAGCAAAAATTAGAATATAGTATGAAAAAAGAGGCAAAAGTGAAGAAAATATGTTAATTTCTTATTTTCCAGAGTATGGAGCATATAGATATTATTTAGAGCTATTAATTAAAGAAGCAGAGATATAAAGATCATATTTAAAATTATAATAATAGTCACCAGAAGACTTATTTGAGCAAATAAAACTAGGAAGGAATTAAAAAGAAACTGGAAACAATACATTAGATAGATAGACAGATAGACAGACAATCTGGCTTGCTTCACATAATGATAGGAAAGCAACAGTAGTTGACTATTATTTCTGCTGGTGAAAATTCTCTGAAGCTGGAATTGTTTGAACTTGTTTGAAAATAGAAAATTTTCCAGGTGCAGTGGTAGTCCCAGCTACTGTAAGGTTATAGTGCACTATTTATGGCACCTGGGCAACACAGCAAGATCCTGTCTCTTAAAAAACAAAGGAAGGGAGGGAGGGAGAGAGGAAGAAAATAGATATTTTTTGCTTCAGGAAAAAAAAAAAAAAAAAACCAGGTACCAATCTAAACAGGAACTCAAGCTGAAGCTTTAGGAATAATAACAGCTATAAGGCAACTTTAGACAACCAATTGCATCACTGCCCAGATTTCCCTAGTAAATGTTTTCCTAATATTTATGGTAAGTTTCCCTTTCCCATGCATGTAATGTCTCTGTTTGTCCTTCACACACAGCAGTGCAACTGCACTTCCGTCTCATCTGAAGGACAGACAGCCTCGACGCTGCCAAGCAGCACATAGTTTTATAAATACTTAATCCTGCACCACAATCAAATACTGGCGAGACTTTCATCCTTTTCTGGCTGCTTCACACATAAGCCAGGTTTGCTCTAAACATTCAAAAATCAAACAAAGACAATACAGCTTTTACATTATTTTCCAAGCAACAGAAATAACAATTATAAACCTTAGTGTTGCTAAAAGCATCTTACAAGCAAGTTTCCACCGATGTTTAAACAAATGTGGGAAGGAGTTGGCATTTATCTCCAACTCCTTCCCCCATTTGTTAAGAATCGGGTACATCAAGATGGAAGTGACTAGCAAATAAGTGTTGTTGGTATGAATATGACTTACACACAGAAGGGTTCAGTGAATACTTTTCTACTAACATCAGTAAAAATGTAGTTCCATGGAAGTTACTTTGTCATTAACAATGGGGTGAGTTCAGCAAAATCTCACCCACACCCAGATTCTCCTATTAGTTGCTGCTACTACACATTTCTCTACAGCCAGCACCATGGACAAACCATGCTGAGAAGCCTTCACTATCTCACACTCTACTGAAAGGTTTTCTGTGTGTCCCCCAGGCTATAGCACTTCGACTGGTATTATCTAGTCTCCTGTCTTAGCATCAATTACAAAATATACATTAGCTGGGTAAAATACACTGCTTTCCCATGCCTAAAGGTAATCTCTAGCCAAGAGCTAAGTCACAATTTCCAGGCAATAAAAGAAAACTAACCGTGCAATTGGGGAAAAGAGACTTAGAGTTAAAATGTCAGCTGTGTAGATAGTGATAAAGTTTTATTCAAGTAATTGTGAAAACATGAATAGCTCTAAAAACATGGTCAGAAATAAGAGGCTCTGCACTATCCAAAGAGTATAAATATTGATCTAGAACCAAAATCCATAATGTTAATTCAACTTTCCATTGTTTCCAAATTAAATCAGAAAA
Source organism: Cephalopachus bancanus (assembly GCA_027257055.1). NCBI lineage: Eukaryota > Metazoa > Chordata > Mammalia > Primates > Tarsiidae > Cephalopachus > Cephalopachus bancanus. Next base: position 4,449,246 of record JAPVLO010000009.1, on the reverse strand, counting down.
ACGGCACCAAAAAATTGTGACTGAAAAAGAAAAGAATTAATTTCTTATTTCACTTCCAAGCACATTAATAACTAGAATGATTTTTCTGATGCAACCAAAAACATGACCCAAACTTATCTATATTAAGCTAGAGAAATTCTGGTATATACAGTATGTCGAACTGTGAACTAGACATATTCTTGGAATTAAAGGTTATTCACAGCCCTCTCTGCCTCTCAACATGGAAGAGCTCATGAATTTACTATAGCCAGCCATCCTGGCCTGTAGCAATAACTGCAACTGTGTACTTTAATAGAAAGGGCCACATTAAAGTTTAAAATGTTCAAAAAAGAATTGTTCCTATTTCACTCCTAAATTGGAGTGAAATTGAGTTAAGGATATGTTGTCAGAGAGCATGTCTATGGATCCTTAAAAAACTAACAGAGGAGAGGATGGGGTTTTATCAATGCATGTATCTTTTGTAGAGCTCTGCCTAGAGATAACCAGTTCTCTAAAATGAACTCTCTTTATTCACAGGTATTTTTATTATCAGGCTAAACTTCTAATTAGGCTTAAAGATCTTTAAAATTCTCTGGATATGACAAGTTTTTGCAGTGATTTTAAGATGTAATCAAAATCTATTTCTAATTATTATTCATTGAATATTGCATATTGTATGCAATTTTTTTAATTAGATGAAATTACTGATGGTATCTGCCAGACCAAAAGCTCTGAGAACACATATAATGAAGTGATAGGTGCCATGAAGAAAAATGCTTAGATAGATAAACTGACAGGTAGGGGGAAAGGCAATAGAAAGTGTAAGCATTAATTAGGAAACTTAGTTGGTTGTCAAACCCTACAATACAGGCCCATGAGAACGAGAACAGTTGGAGCAAAGGAAGGTATAATGGTGGGGACAGCCAGTGGTACTTTTTCTGTATGATGTCAAAATATTCAGGATAAATCTGTGTTGAAACACTAATGTTTTTAAATACAAAGAACATTAAAGATATTAAATGCATTATTCCTGTTTGACACACACAATATGCTGGATGGATTCTCAATTAGTCCTTAAATTGAAAAAAGCATATAAGTTTTATGAGTTACTGATGAACTAGTATTGGCACTCCTGCCAAGTCATCTGGAAAAAATAAAGTTGATTCCACACCTTATACCTTGCAACTAAATATACTGCAGATAGCTCCAAATTTTAAACAGTAACACCAAAAACACAAACAGACAAAGCAAAACCACGAAAATTCTTCATAGGAATTTAAAAAACAGCATATCAGACTGATCAAGCCAATTCTGAAGATGAAAGCAAACCCAAAAAGCCTAAAAGAAAATCAAAATATTCTGCATGCCAAGCAACAAATAAAAGTTCAAATGACAAATTAAGAAAAAAAAGTATGACTTACAGGCAAAAAGTTCATTTCCTCAATATCTAAATGGTTATACAAATTATTCAAAAAAAATTAGAAACAATAAGGAAAGTACAAGTGACAGTTTACAGAAAAGGAAACAGTAATCATAAGGAAAGATTTTTTTCCTCACTCATAGAAAAGAGAAACACACATGAAAACTATAGCAATATTTTTACTTACAAGATTGGCAAAAATCTAACACACTGCATTATCAAAAAGAATGGTATTTTTCTACATTATTGGTGAGATGCAAATTGAGCAACTCTACAGAGGGCAGTATCTATCAACATTAGAATAGCCCAGAAATTCTCCTCCTAGGTGCTTAGCATATTCCTGTGTACAGAATGATTGGAAACAACATAAATATCAAACAGTGGAGTTAAATTAACTCTAATATAGTCATACAATGGGATATTATGCAACCAGTGATAACAGGGGGATATTTATTCATTTATTTTATTCTGTAGTAAATATACACTGAGTACCTACTGTGCTCTAAGCACTGTGTCAGGCTCCAGAACTTTGTAATGGATAAGGTACTTAGTTTTATTATGCTTTGTGGTTTCTGTGCATATTATATCCATCCCTAATGTACTGGACACTCACTGAGGGCAGGAAATATGGCTTGACACATTGCATTTCCCCAGAAACTAGAGTGATATTTTTCAGACAATAAGGACTCATTACAAATCAATTGAATTAATAAATAAGTGAAAATTTTATGATATTGTCCTATCTTGTAATTTATTCAAATTTTTAAAAATAATGAAGGTTTATTTAAACTACCATAATCACAGAAGTGTACAATGTCAAGCAGCACTGTATATAATCAACTACAACACCCTAAGAGAATAAAATAGATAAAAACATGTTTACTTAAAAAAGATACATTTCTCTTCTCAAAGGGTTAATATCTTCTACATGTTCAAATATTGAGGGAAACAATTGGCTTGAAGATTGATGTTCATTATTCAAACCACTTGTAAAAGATATTTTACAGATTTTTCCATTTGGAAAATGTATCGTATTGCCAACAAAGTACCCAACATTAATCCCCCCAAATCATTTGAAGATTATGAGACACATGCAACCAAATTCTTTTTTTTAAGTAAAATAATATGGAATTCATTCTTGAATACATTTTCTCAAAATTTTATACTTCTACCATGTGCTGTTGTATTTTATATGAATGAGTAAACTGAGGTACAAAAATTAACCAAGTGCATTTAAAAATTCACATGGTCTTAATGGCCTTAACATTTCTCAAATTTCAATGAACACCACAGTGTGCATTTATTGCAGAGGTCTCCATCCTTACCTGTTCTCATCACCAGTCTTAATTTATGTCATTGGTGGTAGAAAATGATAAAGATGTTTATACCTTGCATTCACTCCAGTTAGACCCCTTGCATGTAACGACTTTGCCTGGGAATATGCACTTATATCATTTAAGAGTTTATCTTCTAATCAATTTCAAATTCTACACAACTTAGAATAAATGTAAAAATGGAGATAATTTATCAGTAATTTCTACAGATACAAATTATTCAAATGTATCTCAGCCTTTAAAACCTTAAGACGTTTTATTAGAAAAATCTAACAGCTTATACATGGTAAATTCATGATTGGTCATGGCTTCAATTTTAAAAGCCTATAAAGTTTAGTAGAAAAACTCAACATGACATAGTAAATTCATAATGAACCATAGCCTTAAAACACTAATGGCAATAGATAAAACTGTAGCAAACTTCTAGAGTACTGATTAAGGGAAAAGAGAAAAAATGATATATGAGGGGAATTTATTTATAGAAATAAACAGAATTTATTAATAGAATAAACATTTATTAATAGAATAAATAAACAGAATTTATTTATAGAAATTTGTATATTTATTCTTACATGTTTAAACTTCAGTCACCTTCAAAGTATTCTACATTTAATGCAATACACCCATTAAGACACATTTTCCACTGCTCCAAACAATTTTTGAACTCATCAATTTTGAAAACTTTTGGTGCTTCTGCCATTTTTTGTTTCATCCCTTCCACACTGGCAAAATGTTTCCCTTTAAGGACTCTTTTCACCCAGAGAAACAAAAAAAAGTCTCTGGGGCACTTATTCATGTAAATCACCCACCATGAAATGGGCAAATTTGTTGAAAGAATCTCCAAAAAAAATTTACCAAAACCAAGCGCAGCCTCTTAAAACAACAACAGCTGGTACATGGATACTGATGGGTTCCTAGAACACTCACCTAGCAGGGGATGCCTGTAATACAAGGGACCTACACACTAAAAGGATAATTGTGGGTTTTCTGGGATGCCCCCTAATAAAATAAGAAGTATTCTTTGTCTATTGAATTCCCCAAAACCTTTAATAACTTAATTCACTAATTCCTACCTTTTATTTTGGTTATTTAAAAATCCTAAATATTTGTTTCATGTATAGCTTGAATTACCATCTTGATCCATATTTTGTATCCTAAATGTATAAAACAAGTAACATGACTGTTTAAACTTATTTGAGGCAGTAATGCGTCACAAATGCCTGCTAGCATGTCAGTCCAGAAAGGGTTCAAGTCCTGGCTTTGTGCCTGCCTCCTTGTGTGACTTTAAGCAAGCTGCCTAACCCTGATAACCTAATTTCCCCATCTATAAAATGGGGCTAAGAATTATGTCCACATTATGGAATTTATCAGACTCTCCAATACTCAATAAATACTTGCTGCTCTCTGCAAGGCAAGTGCTGACTTAGGAAGTACTTTTGCTGATTTTTACTTTTGTATTTCGTGTACAAATAAGGAAAGAAAATGTAGTATTTTTGATAATGACAGATGAGTTGAGATCATATTCTTGGGAGCACTTTACAAATCATAAAGTATTATGTAAATGCAACTATAATTGATATTCACATTTTGACAGCAGCGTGTTTACCAATTTGTAAATGCACTGAAATTTTGCTTTATAAAACTCTTGATTTTTGCTACAATTTAAATATGTATGCCCTTTGTTCTCTTTAATATTATAAATGTTTACATATTTGAACTGTGTTGAATTTTAGTGCCTCTGTGAATTTTTAAAGAGTTGCTGAAGCACAAAAGTAACTGTTCACCTGAATTGTAAAACTTCAGACAGAACCCTACCCATTGTCAAAATTTATGGGAAACCATTGTTTTGGACTAGCCTGCACAAGCCTCCAGCAGAACAGACCAAACCAGAATGGAGTCATTCATGCTAAGTGCTCATAGAAAACAATCTGAAATTGGTCAGTTGTCCAAGAAGACCAGGAGACTCACAGTAATCAATCAAAAGGGGCCTCATTTGCCATGATAAGGAAGTCCCCTCTGTTTTAACTCTTATAAAGAAAGTCACTTTGAAAAGACCAATCTGCTTCCTGTTGTTTCTTCTCTTCTTCAGCCCTTTTCTGCCTGTAAAGCAACCGAGGTGCTACTTGATTCTAGAATCACAAATAAAAGTCAATTAGATCTTTAAACTAAATTTGTAGTAATTTTGTCTTTTGACAAGCCAAATCACCATATTTCTAATTTATATGTTAGGGTTTCCTAAGACAGGTCTCCCAGGGAACAGGATAAAGCATAAACTTCATACTGAGAAAAACCTGGGTTTCAAACCCAACTCAACTACTTATTAATTGGGCAAGTAACTTAACCATTCTCAGCCTAAATTTCACTATTTGCAAAATACCTAACCTATGGATGATTGTCAGTCAACAATCTGCTTAGTCAGCACCAAACCCTCTCAGGAGCCAGTCATGAATAAAGCAAAGTCCCTGATTAATAGTTTGCATTCTAATGAGGAAAGCAGACCATAAGGAAGCAATAAATAAATAAACTAACAAGATGCTTTCAAATCTGGTGAGTGCTAAGAGAAAAAATAAAATAGTACAATATAATGGGGGCAAGAAGAAGCTGAGATGCTGTATATGGGAAGCTCTGGAACTGGTTACTAAGCACTTACATTTTGATCTGTGATCTGATTGACAGGAGGAAACCAGGAAGTGATAATTTGGGAGAAGAGGATCCAAACAGAGGAAACAGCACATGAGAATGCCCTAAGGTGAGGAAAAGTCTGATGGAGATGAGAGACAAAAAGACCAATGTGAGTAGAATGGATTGGGAAGGATGGCAGTGGGGAAAACATAGAAGAGACGGAGCTTAGATGACAGAGGGCTTTGTAAATGCAATGGAGAGTTTCAGGTAGGTGAGTGACACACCCTGACTTACATTCTAAGATCACTCTAATGGCTGTGCAGGGAATGGTCTGCAGTGGGGAATTTGGTAAAGACACTCTTCTGTGATCGGTGTCTGATGATGGCAGATTTGAACAAGGTTGATACACAAGAGAAAGACAAGATACAGTCCAGAAGTGGGACCAACAGAGTCTGCTGTTGTGTTTAATGGGAGTGAACAAAAGAGTACCATCAATACTGCTGGGTTTTAGAGGAGTACTCACTGTAAAATAGTTATTTTTTAAAAAAACCCATTCTCACCTTCAAACATTTGAAGGTAAATATTATGCTCCTCCTCAGTTCTTTGGTCTAAATATTTCATATTTCAAATGTTTTCAACCACCCTTCAACTGAAGTTGTTTTAGACCCTTTGACTCCCATGAGTGTTCACTTTGAATGTGTTTCACTTTGGTTCCATGACCAGTATCCACCAACAATCAAGAAACATGCAGTCTAATCACCATAAAGCAGAATCTGGTTTTCACCTTCATCCCAGATCATAGCTTTCTATTAACTTCTTTTTGACAGCTACTTCGTTGTTGGTGTCCCTCAAAGTCTAATTAGAGGAGAAAAGAATAGTACTTGTGATGATATATTAGGAAGAAATGAAGACCATTAAGAAAGGTAGAAGTGGATAAATGGGGAGGGAGAACCCAGATCTTAAAGAAGTCAAGATGGCTTTGATGGAGGAATTAGAATCAAAAAAATTTTTTTGAGTAATGAAAAAGATGCCTAGAGGTGGCAGTTATGGAAAGTGGAGAGAGTTACAGTGTGAGCCACACTGAGGCACAATAGTTCAGTGTCAAGTAGAACATGTGGGAACTAGTGATCAATGGGACAGAAAAGGAAGATAAAACTGTGCTATGGGGGCCATGCATGTTACACTTAGGAATCCCATCTTTACCTCTTAGACAAAGGAATATCATTGAAGTTTGGGAGTTTTAGGTTGATGTTTTTAAACTAATAGAGAGTTTCACTTCAGAAAGATTATTCTGGTAGCAAATTTATTTAAGTGAGCAAAGACATAAGGAGAAAACATTGATTTCCTGCTATAGTCCAACAGGAAGGCAGCAAGGGGCTGAAAGACCATGATGGAGGAAAAAGAAGGAGAGAAACAAATGCCAAGGGATAGGGGGACAGACTTTGCAGAGCTTTAGTAACTGTTCAGATGGAAGAGACCCACAGAGAAAGTGAAGAAAACATGACTTGTCACATAGATAAAACTGAGATTTCATACAGAAACATCACTCTTCAATTATCCGGATTATAGGTTTGGATATAATTATTTTTAGACTTGTTGTGCATGTCTTTATAGCATTCAAGAGAAACTAAAATTTTCTGTTAAACCATAATATTTTGGCCAGTATAGGAAATGGTAGGAGATTAAATCTGATAACTTAAAAATAAAAGTTATATTTAGATTAATAGAGTTTCAGTGACTCCCAAAGCTCTGCTACCCTGTGCAAGGATGAATTTGACTACACAGTACATAGCACTGAAGTCAGAATTCGGGTAGTAAGCACAACATAGAATCTCCCTTGTGGCTCAAATGTCTTCATCTCAATTTTTCAGTGTTGTAAATAGCATGCCTTCTATACTCTGTGTTGACCCAATTGGTATTTCCCCCATTACATTTGCAAGAAGAGGAGGAGGAGAAGAGAAAGAAGAAAGAAGAAAAAAAGAAGGAAGATTGCCTGATAATGCAAAATACAGAAATATACTTGGCAGCTAAGGCAATATATTCCTATGTAAAAATTGACACCATCATATTTCTCAGCTTCTCCTTGGATTTTATCTTTTAATGGTTAATATATTTTCTAACTGATTTGGTCCAAATGAAAATACTTTTAGGGGCAACTCCCTTGGGTCCCTTTCCACTGTGGGAGCTTTTCTGTCCTTTTAGTAAGAAGGAAGGAAGGAAGGAAGGAAGGAAGGAAGGAAGGAAGGAAGGAAGGAAGGAAGGAAGGAAGGAAGGAAGGAAGGAAGGAGGAAAGGGAAAGAAAGAAAACACTTTTACTGCTGCTTTATTATAACTTGAAAATAACACATTATTAAGAACTCAGAAGTTACATAAAAGCATGAACAAGAGAACCAGATCCACCTATCATTACACCACTCAGAGATGACCAACAGTAATATTTTATTTATATCCTTCTGGACAATTTTCTGTAGGCACCTTTTGAAAATAAAATTTAATTTCCCTTGGGTATCCCTCTTTATTTTTGGCACAATGCATATTGTGGCGTCTTTCTTTTCCTGTATTTCTTTTTTTCTCTTCCCAAATCATTCAGTACAAAAACCTTTAGAAGGGGCAGAGAGAAGTGAGTGCCAGTCCCAGGCAAGGTAAGAAAAGTTGGTATGGTGGACCAAGTGTGGGGCCCAAAGGAGTGGCAGGTCTGTGTGGGAGTGATGCCTGGCATGGAGAATCAGAACTCAACTAGGGTGAGGGGAGTGTCTATACCAGGAACAGCATGTCAGATGTTACAAGACAGGAGCCTATTCATGCACAGGAGTTACTCAGGATAGAGTTGAAGGCCAAGTAGGGTGAAGAGGACATTCCCACAGAGCAGCAGCCTGACTAGACTGCTGGAGCCCAAGGGAAGTGCTATGGTTTGGATGTATTCTCCCTCCCAAGTTTATGTGTTAGAATTTTAATCCCCATTGCAACAGTGTCGAGTGGTGGATCTCTCTCTCTCTCTCTCTCTCCCCCCCGCCGTCTCTTCTCCCCCACCCCCCCTCCTGCTTTCTGCCTTGGGATACAGCAAGAAAGCCTATGTCGGATGTGAGCCCCTCAATCTTGGACTTCCCAGCCTCCAGAACTATAAGAAATAAATCTCTGTTCTTTATAAACCATCCAGTTTCAGGTACCGTGCTAAACCAGCACAAAACAGACTAAGGCCAGAGGTGAGGAGCATGTCTCCATGGAAGGGTAGCAGAGGCCAAGCTGCAAAAGGACAACATCCTTGTGGAGTGCGGTCCACATGGGCATCCAAGCCAAGTGAGCTATGAGGTGAGGAGGGTGTGTACAAAGGAGGGTTCCAGGTGTGGGAGCACTAAAGTTATTAGTTTATTTATGGAGAACTGATATCTTCACTGATTTTTCTAATCCAGAAATTGTATGTTTCTCCATTTATTAAAATCTTTCAGATCCCTCAATATAGTATAATTTTATTTTCTCATATTTCTTAAGTTTTCTCTTACATGCCTAAATTTTTTGTTGCTATTGTTAACATATTTTCCACATTACATACTTGTTTCTTTTTGATATACAGAAAAATCCATCAAGTGTAATACTTATTTATAATTAATTACTTAGGTGAACTGTATTACTCGTTTATTCCTTCTAATAATTTTCAATTGCTCTCCTTGTGTTATAACTGATTTTTTAATGTATGAAAATTAAAATTGATGCTGTCACTAAATTTTGTTAATATAAAATTGTTTAGGTCAAATTGTAAACAGGGAGAAAGACAAAAAATGTTAAATGGTCATTAATTAGTTGTCATGTACTCATTTGTCACATATTTATTGTGCATATACTATAACCCTGTCCAAGCTACATAACTGAGATAATTCTGTCTTTTCAACTATAAAATGGAAATAATTAAAAAGATGTCTCTAAGGATTAAATGAGATAAATGCATGTAAATTGCTTAACATTGCACATGTTATGTGCTCAACAAATGCTAACAGTGATGATGACGATAATAATAAAACAAACTATAAATTGCCCTTCCCAATGCCTGCAGAACCCCCATTAATTGAGAGAATAATCAAGTTCTCTCTTTTTTTAAGTCCAGCCCAGTCTCTATGTCTTCTCCTTCCTCTCCTCCATCATTAATAGAATGCCCTAATTAGCCTCCTCACACACACACACCCGATACACACACACAAGAGGAATCTGTGAGAAACTCTTCTAGAACCTCCTCACCTTCCTTTAGCTGCAATTCCCTTGCCTTCCATTTCATTTGTAATTTCTGAGGCCATCTATGTATAATATGCCCTCAATTAATACTGATGGATTTCAAACAAAATTGGAAAATTTAATAAGTCTCAGAAAGTCTTATGCCATATGAAGGTATTAGTAAACTAGGCTACTTAATACACAAGACAATTATATAATAAAATCTGAGATAACAATTAGCTAAATTCATTCCTGTAAATTCATTACTGAGTTATATTAAAGTGTCTATGAAATCATATTAAATTTACTTTTTGAAATATGATTATGAAACCCTCCCCAGAAGTATGCAACATTCAGAATCATTTGTTGATCATTGCTCTTCAGCTTCATAGAAACTATGCCAGTTTCCTGATGAAGTTGTAAGCTGGAAAACTGCTTGTATTGCTCACTAGCCAATAGTGTAAAACTAAGTGAAACTCAAACTATGACTTACCCACTTCAGCCAACGTTCTGATGCAGGATTCTACTGAGGCTTTCTGGGCTGGGTTTGGCCAGGTGCAATTGTAAATTCTGAAGGCAGACTGCAGCAGCTGAATAAAAACTGGTTGATGTGTCTGTAAATAGAAAGAAAGTAGGCAAATAGTGCTGCTAAACTGCCAACACTCCAGATGCTGTATCTACATATTATCAGAAAGGCCCACCACAGCAAAATATAATACAGTCTTTTGAGTTTCAGTGCTATTTAATAAATAAACACTTATTCAATAAACACTTCAATAAACACTTATTACGTACCTACTTCATGACAGGCACCATGCTAGACACTACAGAAAATTAATTATCTGCATTTTAACTATATTCTTAATCAGAAAATATGCCAGATGTTTCTGGGTTTGTGTGTTTTGGTTTCAAATAACGGGTAAGTAGAGAAGACAACTACTTTGAACTACAAAAACAATTTCATATGGTTCTATCTAATAGTTTATTTTTTTCCCTAAAGAAAGTATAATTGAAATAATGTTTTTATGAGAGTAATACATAATCACCATTGAATATTTGGAGGCCATAGAAATGAAAATCATCAAGACTCCTACAACTTTGGGAAACCAAGGCAGGAGGGTCACTTGAGGTCAGGAGTTTGAGCTCAGTCTGGGAAACCTAGCAAGACTCTACCTCTATAAAGTTTTTTTTTTTTTAAAGAATGCTAGAACAGAGATAAACACTATCAACAATTTCAAGATATTTACTTCCTGAGTTTTTCTATGTATATGTGTTTATATATTCTTTACACAAACAAATTTGGATGATACAATAATGCAATTCTGTCCTAATATTACTTCATGATAACTTTCCTTAGTCAACAATTTTCCCTTTAAAACATGATTTTAATTGTTATATAATAAGCCATCCTACAGATATACTATTTGTGGACATTTAATTGATAACAATTTTAGTATTACAAACGCCTGGATGAAAATCTTACTATATATAAACCTTTGCTAATTCATTGGGGATAAATTACTAAAGTTGAACTGTAGGGTCAAAATGTCTGTTCATTTAAAGAAACTGCACCATTCTGTCAACACTTGGCAAACAGTCAACATACAGATATGAAAGTTCTTATTCTTCTTATAGAGAAAGGAAAAATAATTCAATTTGAAAATTAGGGTCTCTTTATTTAAAATAAAATTTGGTAAACTTAGAAAGGGGCATAACAGTAATTAATATAAGAATAATCATCTGAAGCGTAGGAAATGACTATCTGAACAGATTAAAGTTTTCTCCTATTCAACTAAGATCGAGAATTTGTTTCAGAATGTTTCTGTATTTGTGCAAGTTTACCTGAAGGCTGGTACTGTTGTCTGAGAAAGGAGAATTAAAGAAGCCGCTCACAATGTTCATTATTGACTCAGTAACACACTTCTCCAAGAAGATGTCTGCATGTTTCCTGTCTGTAGTTGTGTTGCAAACCTGGAGAGAAAAACAAAACAACTCAATTCATGTTATTGCATCTTTCCATTATAACTCAATATTGGAACCATCTAAAAATTATCCTGAAATAGTTGTTAATAACATTCATTCTGCTTTTTAAAGTTCCTCAACATAGAGGATCATTTCTGTCTGATAAATCTATTACAACTGTATCATTCTACAGTAGCTTCTCCTCCAAGTTTGCTTGTCATTTCAGCCCGCCAAAATTCTTTTATGGATCCCCAGTCCTTCTTTCTGATTTGTTTCTTCATTCTTTTGCACACCAACCTCTCCCTGGGTCCCCAAGCTTGGCTTGCCTGGAAAACGTTTCCACTTACTGTGAGGAAACAGTCATTGTAAGTGTTAAGACAGGTGTAAATGGGATCAATGGTGATTTGTATCTCCACACATTTTCACTTTATACCTGGCTCAAATTGGAGGATGCAAGCACAGAAAATATCTGAAGAGGAAAACAGAAAGGTAGGATCAAACCCTTTCCAATAATTTTGATGTTTTTAATCCACAGACTATCTGGGAAGGACAGAAGTACATGTTTGCATGCATTCTTCTCAGAGTAGGCTAAGCCAGAGGAGGCAATACTGAAACGGGACAGAACAGAAAAGAACAACCCTGGTTCCTGCTCTGATCTTTATGACAGATTAAATGAGGCAGAAATTGGTCATTCTGCTATGAATTTCAAAGTGTGTCAGGGTAGACAAATTGCAAAAGCTAAGATACATGATTAAAAACACACGAGAAAAAGTTGGGTGGTGAAAAGACAAGAAACATGAAGATAAAAAGAAGAAGGAGGAGGGAGAGTAGAAGGAGGAGGGAGAAAAGACTAAAAAATTGGGGCAAAAAAAGAAAGTTTAAATATTCACAAAATTGTGGTGGGTAAATATGGTGGCCAGATGCTCCAGATGTTCTTAGACAATCCAAAATGTTATGTAATTTTTCTTCCTTTCAATAAGGTACTTAAATAAAAGAAGTAGATGTAACTTAATTTGATATTATTTTCAAACCTTTCACACAGAATCACAAAAGAGAAAAATTCCCTTCTCAAACCATGTGTTCCAGGGTTTTGGGTCTGAGAAATAGGAGCCCGCATGTCAGCATTTGCCCAATGGAGAGGGAAGAAAGAGCACTGGGTTTGTTTCACATCTAAGTCACTTCTATCTGGACAGTTCACTTTTTCTTTGTCTATTAAATGACACCTACCTGACCTTGTTATTACAACTAAAGGGTTTTACTGTATCTAATCTCACATGGTTATTGCAAGAATAGTGCAATTTAAAGGAAATAAATTACGTCAAGTTATGTAATCTTCTAGTTTTTGTTCCAGCATATAACATAGTGCCTGGCACATGAACGATGTTCAACAAATGTTTGTGAAATGAATGAATAATTAAGTAATTTTTTAAATGAAAGAAAGATTAAAGACTCTTGTTTCAGGTTAACTTTGGGTTAGGCTTTATTTGTGGAACATCTGATCTAGGATTAACATTTAACATGGTCCCAGAACTAATATAAAATTGTTTTTCCATTGTAGATATGAATTACGACTTATTTCTTTTAGCATTTTTCTAGCACAGCTTTTCCAGTGAACTTTTCTGATGATGTAGGTTAAAAATATCTTAAAGTTGAATGGGTAACAGATTGATTCTATCACAACCAGCCCAAACAACTTTCTTCATCATCCAGGGACATCTCATGTGAGTGTGTGGGGCTCTCTGGAGTTAATTGCAACTGGGCAAGTAACTTGTCAAAGAATCACCCAGAAATTTGCTTTTTAGTCAGCAGATTAATAAAAAGTAACCTACTTAAAGATAAAGACTTTCCACAAAATCCTGAGTTATAAAATGTCTGAGTTGTACAAAACTATGAGGAACCTATTCCTCAACTCATTTAGACAAGAAATTCAAATAATTTTTAAGATATTTTTTCTACCCCGTATGAATAACCTTTTACCTTGCAGCCTACACTATAATATCATGCACAGCTAAGAAATGTAGGAAGCTTTTTTATTAAAAAATTTTAAAACTTTTTAGCAAAAAAAGAACCTAGTAAATATTAATGTTTATTTTGTCTTTTATATATATTTATTGTTTTCTTTACAATAAAGATTAACAGCAGCTCAAACAAAATTATATCACATTAATTTTTTATGTTTAATACATATAGTTTAAAAGTTTTAATCTGCTTGCACATATTATTCATATAACATTATTTCCTATAAAACATTTTCATGTTCTGTCATTATCTAAACACTTATTTTAAAAGATTATATTTATTCTATCATTCTAATGCACCATCATGCTTTAATCCATTTTTGGAATGGATTAAGGTCCATGTTACCAATATTACAAATCATTTTCTTATCTTCTTAGTGATTTTCTTCTTGTTTTTATGACATGATTTTCTTTTTTATATATATATTTAAAAGAACTGTGCTAAATTACTGTTTTTATTTTCAATTTTCTTTTGGTATATTTCACCAAAAGAGGAATCACTAGATGAAGGTATGTAGACAGTTTTATACTGCTTGCTGGGCTGATCCTCTGAAACAATAAATTTGCAATACCATTCACGGATACATAGGATATTCCCTTATTACCACCAACTGGCTCTTGCTTTCAGGCTCTGGCTGGATTCAGCTAATGCGAGGCACTGGCAGGAGATCCCAAAGTAGAAGAGAAAGAAGTCAGACACCTCTCTATCTCTGCCTCCATTCCTATCTGCCTCCCTTCACTAACAGAGCTCCTATTGGTGCCTTTCTTCCATGTCTCCAAGCTCTCCCCAGGCTCCAGTAATAGGTAATCCTTCTGCCTTGTCCCTTTAGGCCTAGAAGTGGTAAAACCCCTTGATGCTCTCCTATCCCTTCTTGGTTCCTTTAACCCTATCCACATCTCTTGGAGTGTGCCATGCGTTTTTTGCTGGAGCTGACTGCTATACCTGTAAATTATGTTTTGCCAATTTAATCATACCTAAAAGTTATTTTGCATTGTTTATATTGTCAACAAGGCTGGACACTTTTCATATAATCATTTCATTACTATATTTAGTCATGCACAAGCAATACAAACCCTGTAAGCCACTTTCCAAAAACCTGGATAATGACTGCACAATATGTAAGAATTAATACATGTTTTATAAGCTCTTTCCAGGTATAATTCCATGTGTATTTTCACATTCTATTTAGAATATTTCATTGTACTTTTAACATTCAGGCACTATTATTTATTTTTATCATTATTATTTTTTAACCTAAAGAGGGAAAAACAAAAGAAAAGGATGGTTTATACATTTTTTATCTAGTTTTTAACTCTTTAAACTATCTAAAATTTGCTGCTGTAGGTGACCTGACTTATGGATTCTGATTATTTCTTTTTTTTTTTTTTTTTTTAGTTAGACTCTCACTCTGTAGTTCAGGCTGGAGTGAAGTGGAATGATCATGGCTACTGCAGCCCTAACTTTCTGGGTTCAGGTGATCCTTCTGCCTCAGTCTTTCAAGTAGCTGGAACCACAGGTGTGCGTCACCACCCCCAACTAATTTTTTAATTTATTGTGGAGTCGAGGTCTCGCCATGTTGCCCAGGCTAGTCTTGAATCCTTGTGCTCAGGCAATCCTCTTACCTCCACCTCCCAAAGTGCTAAGATTACAGGTGTGAGCCATGCACACGGTTGATTTAATTTTTTTCTATACTGATATTCAACTGTCTTCAAAACATTTATTAAATAGTAATACCTCACCTCACTCTTAAGTTACTTGAGGTTTGTTTTACAGTATGTTTTCAACATCTACTTAAATCTCTCCCTGAATCACTAGTATGCTTCATGGAATATTTTTAAATGTTTTTAAAATGTTTTAACCTAATACCGTAGAATGAAATGATTCCCAATCTATTATGTAAACAACTTGAAAAACAAGTCCACCATGACTGTCTTTTCCAAGAAAAAAAAATCCTCTTCTATATCTTGATGAATTTTACTATATATGTGCTAAATTTCATGGCCTATCAATAAGGACATAAATTATTAAATTAAAGCAAAATATTGGACTAGATGTTAGAGCAATGAATCAAATAAAACAATGTCCCAATTCTATCAGTGCCTTTATTCTAATCAAGAGAGACACACAATAGACAAATATATGGCATGTTAAGTAGTAAAAATAGAGAAAATAATAGTACACAAAAGTTAAAGGGGGCAAGTAGTACAGAAATGTTGCAGGAGGGGTGGGTATGGTCAAGGATGACTGTTCATTTAAATTGCTTGGGTAATGTGTCTGTATAAGGCAACATTTAACAAGGAACTGAAGAAAGTAGCCAAGGAAAGAGAAAGTAAAAAATTTTCTCCATTAGACTATACATTCCTGGATACCAGGAACAAGTTTGTCTTGTTCACCACTGCATATGTAGAACCTCCGCACATAATAGGCATTCTAATTATTGGTTGAATGAACAAATATTAAGTGAAATTTCCAGACACAATTATGTCTGAATTTCTCCCCTCACATATTCAGTGTCCCTCCACTTCTTCAGCTCTAAAGTGACTGCTACCCTTCCAAGGATGACAGACTATCTGAAACAAGTTATCACAAGATAGAGCAGCGCTATCCAATGGAACTTTCTACAATGATGGAAATTCTCTAATCTGTGATGTCCAATAGAGTAGCCATTAGACACGTGCTTACTGAGCACTTGAAATGTGACTAGTACAACTAAGGAAATGAATTTTAATTGCTATTGAATTTATCCTAATTAAAATTTAAATAGCCGCACATGGCAAGTGGCAACTCTGCAGAGTAGGTTGGCTCTAGATCCAGTAACATACTTTTGTTTTGGTTTTGGTTTTTTCCTCTAATTTTTAAAATGTGGGGTACAATTCAAGGATAGGTACCTATGTGGTCAGAGTACAGGTATAATTTGGATACTCTTATTGATGTTATGCACCCTTTCCCAATCCCCGGCAGTGTCCCACTACTGCCCATCCCTTCTTATAGTATTATGATAAATGTTCAGGGTCTGCTTACAAGTGAGTACTTGTGATACTTGGTTCTTTGTTTCTGTGATAATCACTGAGTATTATAAACTCTAATTCCATCCAAGTTGCTGCAAAGTTTATAATTTTGTTTTCTTGTGGCTGCATAATATTCTGTTATGTAAATTACCACATTTTCTTTATCTAGTCCGTTTTTGATGGGCAGCATAGTTGATTCCATGTTTTTGCTATTGTGAATAATGCTGCAATAAACATGCATGTGCAGGTATCTTTTTCATAGAGATTTGAGTTTCTCCAGGTATTTTCCCAGAAGGAGGCTTGCTGGGTTGTATGCAAAGTCGATTTTTAGATCTTTTAGAAATCACTACACTGTTTCCACAGAGGTTGTACTAATTTGCACTCCCACCAACAGTGCAAATTAGTACAACCTCTGTACTTCCTCTCCAGCATCTGTTTTCCCCACTTCCTCTCCAGCATCTGTTGTTTTTCAAGTTTTTCACAATGGACATCCTGACTGGAGTTAGTTGGTCTCAGTGTGATTTTAATTTGCATTTCTTTGATGATTAGTAAGGCTGAACACTTTTTCATGTATCTGTTGGCTGCTGGTATGTCTTCTTCTGAGAAGTGCATATTCATATCTTTTGTCTATTTTTAAATAGGGTTGTTTGGTTGTTGTTGTTGTTGTTTTCCTTTTAGCATGTTTGAGTTCTTTATAGATCCTAGATGTTAGGTCTTTGTCAAATTTACAGTTGGCAAATATTTTTTTTCCCATTCTGTGGGTTGTCTCCCCACTCTCTTGATGGCTTCTTTTGCTTTGTGGAAGCTTTTCTGTTTGATGAGGTCCCACTTGTCTACCTTGTCTTTTATGGCATTTGCTTTTGGAGAGTTGGACAGGAATTGGTTGCCTATTCCAATTTCCATAAGAGTGTTTCCTACATTTTATTCTAGAATTCTTATAGTCTGCAGTTTTTTACATTTAGGTCTTTGATCGATTTAGAGTTGATTTTTGTGTATGGTGATAGGTAGGGGTCCTGTTTCAGTCTTCTCCATGTGGTCAGCCAGTTTTCCCAGCATCATTTACTGAAAAGGTTCTCCTCTCCCTATTGGTTGTTGGTGGAGACTTTGTTGTAGATGAGTTGGTTGACAAATTGAGGTTTTGCTTCCAGAATCTCTATGCTGTTCCATTGGTCTACATGCCTGGTTGTTGGTTGTTGGTTGTACCAATACCAGGCTGTTTTGATTATTGTAGTTTTATAGTAGAGTTTGAAGTCTGAAAGTGTGATGCTTCCTGCTTTGTTTCTTTTGCTAAGGATTTTTTTTTTTTTTTTTTCTATTTGTGATCTTTTATGTTTCCATATGAATTTCTGTATTTTTTTTTAGATCTGAGAAGAATGATGTTGGTAATTTAATGGGTATTGCATTGAATCTGGAGATTGCCTTTGGTAGGAGGGACATCTTAACAATGTTATTCTTCCAATCCATGAAGTAGGAATATTTTTCCATTTGTTTGTATATTCTTTGATTTCTTTGAGTAGTGTTTTGTAGTTTTCATTGTAAAGCTCTTTCACTTCTCTGTATAGGAAGATGCCAAGGCATTTCATTTTTTTGTGGTTATTGTGAATGGGATTGGGTTTCTGTCTGTTTATTGTTGTTGTATAGAAATGCGCCTGTCTTTTGCACGTTTATTTTATACTCTGGTAGATCTGCTCTAGAGCCAGTAACATGCTTTTGACCATATAAACCAAGGAATACAAATCCCAAGGATCATTTCAGAGAGATTAAAAATGGTCCTCTAAATATCTGAGATGATATCTCACATTTATTTTAATTTACATTCCTTTATATGTGAGGCCAAAACTTTTCCAAGCTTTTGGCTTTCTGTATCTCCTATGTATGTGAATCATCTGCTCATACACTCAACTGACTTTCTTGGAATTCTAAATTCATTCTTTAAAAGACAACATTTTTTATAATATAAATATATCTTAACTGCGGGAACTCTGAAAAATACAGAACAAGATACAATGAAAAACAAACATTATTCTTAATACCACAATTTAGATAAAACTATGATTAATGTTTAAACATTTTTTTCTTCCAAACTTTTTGCTCTGCCATATATTTTTATGTAATGGAAATCATTCTGGATATCAGTTTCATATCTTTCTTTTTGTACTTAATAATCATTAGCATTTATCATATTATTAAAATTCTCAAAAAAAATAGTAGTGACTCTAACATCCATCATATTGATATATCATAATTTATTTACCCATTTCTCTAATATTAAATATTTAAACTATTTCTTACTATATATTATTATGAAAGTGTGTTGAACAACTCTGACCATAAATCTTCTATAGCATTTCTAATTATCTTCCAAGGACAGATTCTTGGAAGGTAAATTACTTGACACATTAAAAAAATATGAAGGATTTTTTAAAATGCATTACCAGAATGCTTCTCAGAAAGACTGCATAAAACTGTACTCTCATCAACGGGGTATACAAATGCAAACCCTGAACCATCATCACATTTAATATGATCTTTTCACTCTTGCAGTTTGGATGGCTGAAAATTGGATCTTATTTCTCACTGTACTATTTAAAAACTATTAACAGTTGGACATATTTCTCATAAGTGTATTAGCTACTTGTACTTCCTCTTGTATAAATCATGAATGCCTGGTTGCTCCCATTTTCTTCTTATTTGGGTTTTTTAAGTGTATAGTACACTTTTTAAAAGTGTATAGCAAGTTTTTCCATTTTGATGTTTCTTCTTAATTTTTTTATGTATTTAAGTATTACATTTTCAAACAGTGAAATTAGCTAATTTCATCAATGCTTTTATTCTTAAAAAGAACTTTCTCATTCAAAGACAGATATTCATCTATACTTCTATCCATTTTTACTGTTTCAGGGTTTTGTATTTTTTTACATTTACTCTAAAACCCATTGCAATAATTGCTATTATATTATATGACTTACTTTCACCCAAAATAGTGTCATCAACAGTCATTTTGATTGAGTTCAAATGGAGTTTGTATTATTAATTTAATAATCTAAAAGTAGGCAATCTATGGCCTGTAGGTCAAAATCAGCCATATTCATTAATTTATGTATTATCTATGGCTCCTTTCCATGTAGTAATAGCTATAATTTTAGTTTTAACAATGATCTACAAAGGTGAAATATTTGCTATCTTGCTCTTTACAAAAAAAGTTCATCAATCCCTGGAAATAACCAATCCCTTCTAATTAATAGGTGATCATTTATTTGTTATATATTAAGATCTTACATATGTAAAAGTCTGTTTCTGGCTATTTGTTTCATTCCATTGATATTCCTCCTTAATTCTGTGCTAAGGCCATACTTACTATGTTCTGAAATCTACTTTTTAAGTATTTTAACTTCAAATGACACTATTTATCTCACAATTATTTACTGAATATGTACCATGTGTAAGATGCTGTTTTTGGCCAGCAGTGAGCAAAACAGACCAAATCCCTGCCCTTCATTGGTTTCTATGGAAACAAACACAAATACATATAAAAATGTCATTTGGTGATAG
This sequence comes from Cephalopachus bancanus, assembly GCA_027257055.1. NCBI lineage: Eukaryota > Metazoa > Chordata > Mammalia > Primates > Tarsiidae > Cephalopachus > Cephalopachus bancanus. The sequence goes on along the minus strand of JAPVLO010000009.1, from coordinate 4,429,147 downwards.
GTCTATGAAGAAAGATGATGCAAGTGCAGGAATGATAGAGGAAAGAGGTGGTTACTTCATATAGGGTGGTCAGTGGCGGCCTTTCTGAAAAGGTGAGTTATAAGAACAAATCTAAAAGAAAAGAAGTTAGGAGGATATCTGGGAGTCAAACATCCCAGGAAAATGCGAAGGTGCTGAGAGGAACACATTTGACACACCTAAGGAGCAGCAAAGAGGCCACTGGATGGAGTAAAGAGCTAACTAGAAGGAAAATACAAGGACAATGGGAATTGGTGGTCAACCAGTAGAAGACAAATCATGCAGGGGTCTTACTCTGGGTAAGACAGGAAGTCTCTGGAGAATCTGAGCAGAGGAGTGATCTGAACCAACAATCATCTTCTTCTCTTTCTCCCTCCTCTCTCTCTCTTCTCCTTCTTCTCCCTCTTCTTCTTCCTCTGTTCCTCTTTCCCCTCCCTCTCCTCCTTCTCCTTCTCCAGTCATTTGGGATGCTATATAAAGATGTATATAGCAGAGGGCAGGGTGTGGAGGCAAGAGAGGAGGCAGGGAAACTGGCTATGAGTCTATCACAATAATTCAAATGAAAATAATGTAGCCTGGAGCAGGGTGGTCACAATGGAAGTGTTCAGAAATAGTCAAATTTGGGATATTTTAAGATTAGAGCTTGCAAAATTTGTTGAAAGATAGGAAATATCTTTCAATAGGTAAGAAGATTTACAGATGACATCCAAATGTTATGCCTGAATATCCAGAATGAGCAATGAAATTGCCATTTACAGAGATGCTAAAGTCTTGAAAAGGAATGATTTTAGAGCAGGGCGTGGGAAGGAATAAAGAGTTGAGGTTGGATAGCCAAAGGGAGATGTTGCTGGACAGCTGGATGTGTGAGTCTAGAAGTCAGGGGAAGAAGGGCTCAAGCTTCAACCAGCCTGGTATATTAAAGTTATGAGTAGATGACATCAGCAAGCAAGTAACTGTAGACAGAGAAGAGATTAAATTTAAGAAGTTTACTCTAATATTTAGAAGTTGGGAAGACGCAAAGAAAATAGCTAAGAGGCTGGGCTCGGTGGCTCAGCCTGTAATTCCAGCACTTTGGGAGGCTGAGGTGAGTGAATTGCCTGAGCCCGCGGGTTCGAGACCCACCTGGGCAACTTGGCGAGACCTCATCTCTACAATAAATCCAAAATTAGCCGGGCGTGATAGCGTGCGCCTGTAGTTCCAGCTACTTGGAAGGCTGAGGCGGAAGGATCGCCGGAGCCCAGCAGGTCGAGGCTGCGTTGGCCGGGAGCAGCCACTGCACTCCAGTCTGGGTGACAGAGTGAGACTCCAACTCAAAAAAAAAGAAAAGAAAAGAAAGAAAATAGCTAAGAGACAGGAGTGGACAGTGTGGTAGGTGGCAAACAAACTGGGACTGACACCCTGAGGGCTAAGGGAAGAAGTGTTTTGAGATGGAACTTATCAACTATGATAAATGCTGTCAACAATTCTGAAAGGCAGTAACTATGATGTGGGACAGGAAACACGCAACCAATCATCAAGAATAGCCAAACAAATATTCACTTCAGGTGTGCACTATCACTATGACCCAGCATGGATGTTAGGGAGAGAAATAAAACTACACCTAAGGAAAGGAACTACACAGAGAATAAAAGTTACAGAATATATCATCTCCACTTCCCTGCAATGTTAACTTGAAAGGCCAAATAAAAATAACCCTTTAAAATGAGATTTCTCAAAAGCGTATTCAAATTAAGAAAGTTAAAAACCTCAACCAAAAAAAAAATTTAATCCAATCAGATTTAAGAACGGGAAAGCATGTTTCAAAGTAAATATAAATTCTATCTTTATTACTACCTCCTACCTATCTATTTGGTAAATTAAGTAAAGAGAGCAAATGGCTCAAGTGATGTCTGATAGTATTTCATACCAATTTGTCTTGTTAAGCAATGACTGAAGGGACACTGACATGACACTAAGTTAGGTGAGTCTTTTAAATTATTTCTTGGCCTAATTCCATTCTGCCAGTACATCACTTAGAGAGCTGTTGGTCATTATAAGACCATGACATTGATAGCAAATGGGGAACATCTTCAAAGAAAAAATATAGTCTGAAGCTAACATTGATCATAGTCCACCCCCTTCATGTGCTTTCTAATAATGATTCAAATCCCCTGACTATGCAACAACAATCCATTACAAAGCCAAAGAAAAGCCTTTCTGCCCTGCAAACACCAGTTTTAGCTGCATTGGAACATATATCAAACCGGGATGTCGTTAAATGCTCTGAAAGACAGTGTAACAACTTTTCATGGTCTAATAGCTTTGCTGCCTGCCTGGACCTGGTGTACTTACAAGACATGGATACTGCCTCTGTCAGGAAATCAGAATAGAATAAAGATATGAAACAATCTAGTACCAGTGTATTAAAAATAATTTTTCAGGAAAGATCTCATATGCGTCTTAACAAGATAAAAGACAAGGGTGGTGAAAACAGGAAAATAAAAGATACAAACAAAAGTGACTCTAGACAGCTTTACTCAAGAGCAACCCAAAAGGTCCTCATAGAGCTGACTCCAGAAAAACATGAGAAGAATGGTGGAAAACGCATGAATGTCAACACATATTAATTTTTTATTTGCCTTTTAAATAAAATTGTTTTCCAACTAAAATAAAATTGTGCTGGCCAACCCTGCCTGAAATACTGGGTTTCAGCCTGAATATTACACCTTTAAACAGAATCACAGACAAACTAGAGGGAACCCAAAAGTATATTGAAACAAGGATTCCAGCAATCATATCAGAAGAGGAACCACTAAAAGACATGTAGAAAGTAATGGAGGCATGAGGGTTAACATAAAATATTTGACCAGCTGTTGGGAAAACAAAACAAAACTCTAGGTTAGGCTGCAGCAGACTTCCCACTCTATAACTAGCTAGGAGAGTCATCTAGAAAATTATCTCTCTGGAACCCACAGGCAAAATTATGAGACCAATCTAGATGATCTTAAGTTTCTTTAAGTTATATAATTTTATCATTTCAAAGTAGATCACTAGTGAGGAGGATAGTAGAGTAATGTTTAGAGTAAGCACCTACATCTCTGCTGAACTGAATTAATTGTTCTGTGTTGCTGCAAAGGAAGAACTAGGTAAAAATTACAGTAAGTAAAAACTTGACTCAAGAGTTTTTAACAAAGTACGATAATGAAACTCTCAAAAAGCAGCAAGATAATTGTTAATAAAAATATTCAGGAGATAAAATGAATAGAAATATTTGGTGCAATAATGAAATCAATTGCCTGAAAAACTAGTAAGATCATTGTTAATAGAAATATTCAAGTAGATGCTGAAGACTATGAACTGGATACAAAGTTGACTTCCAGTCTCTTTCAACCCTAAGATGCTGTGATTCTTTAGGTCCAACTTACTGAATTCCTTTCCTCCATATTACCTTAATCATTGCTCAATGATGTAAATCTTTTGTTCCAGGATTTCATAACCTTGATGGAACATTTGAATTTGGTTCACCTCATATGACTATTACTATCAGCTACTGTTATGAATGCCCAGCTTCATGGGTATGTTTTCCAGATCTTGTCTGTGCTTAATGGTCTTCCTTTTGGTTATCCTCAGCATTATTGGGATAGGGAGGAAGTTTCTTGAAATTATATATATTGGGAAAGTTTCTTGAAATTACTTAAAAAGCTACACATAACCTTGTAATAATACTGAGGACAATGATATGGATGATGTTCCTAACTCTTTTTCTAGGTGTCAATATGTAATAATTATTTTATATGCATTATCTCATTGAATCTTCCAAGTAAACCCATGAGGAATGTGTTATTATTGTATTCATTTTACACAGAGTCTGAAAGGTTAAGCACCTTGACCAAGATAACTGAGCTAGTAAGAGGCAAAGTCTGGACTTAAACTCTGGTCTGGCTAACTCTTTTGAAATTCCTACTCTTAACATCCGTGCTCTGCTACAGTGATTCTCAAAGTGTAGTCCCTGGACCAGCAGCTGCAGCGTCACTTAGGAACTTGTTAAAAATACAGAGAGTCACATGTGCTGAATCAGAAACTCTGGGGGCAGGGCCCAGCAATCTATTTTAACAAGCCCGCCAGATAACTCTGCTGCTCACTAAAGTTTGAAAACTGCTTTACTGAACTGAAAATTCACCTACAAGGCCACATTCTACTCATTTAACCACACTTGTTTTTGTAACTTAAATTTGAAAGTTTGTGGTGGCTCCTCAGTCTCTTCAGGGGAAAAAGAGAAATCCCAGATATATAAAAGTCAGGCTTCCTTCTCCTTCCCTGAAACAGGAAGGGTGATTTCCTGTCAACTCTGGTGAAGGGATTAGGGAGCTGCTGTTTTAAAATATACTGGATATACCGGGACATAAAGATGAAAACAACAGACAGTGGGGACTCCTAAAGGAGGGAGGGAGGGAGGAAGAGAGGGAGATGGACAAGGGCTGAAAACCCAGCTATCGGGTATAAGGTTCACTATTTCAATGATGGGTCCAAACCTCACTATTGTGCAACATCCCCATGTAACAAACCTGCACATGTACATCTTTTTTTTTTTTTTTTTTGAGTTGGAGTCTTACTCTGTCACCCAGACTGGAGTGCAGTGGCCGTTCCTGGCCACCGCAGCCTCGACCTGCTGGGCTCCAGTGATCCTTCCGCCTCAGCCTTCCAAGTAGCTGGAACTACAGACGCGCACTACCACACCTGGCTAATTTTTGATTTATTGTAGAGATGAGGTCTCACCAAGTTGCCCAGGTGGGTCTCGAACCCGCGGGCTCAGGCAATCCACTCACCTCAGCCTCCCAAAGTGCCGGGATTACAGGTTGAGCCACCGAGCCCGGCTGTACATCTTAATTTAAAATTCAAAAATATATAAAATGAAATATAAATAAGAGGGAAACAATAAAGAAAATAAAAATACAGTATAGCTAAGCTGTTATGATTAATATAAAGAGTAAATAGATCGAGAAGATCTTAAAATTCCTCTAGAGCCTTTATACAATAAATAACATTCATTATCTATTCCTCTTTCTATATATATATATTTAAAATAAGAAAACTTTCCTGCATGTGTACCTTTAAAAATAGAATATAAATCTGCACTCTTTTGCCTGACAAATATCTCAATGGAAAGAGTGTTTCCAAGGTGGCATAACCAATGGCAGTTATCATTGGCTTTCTTTGGCTTAAAAAATAAAAATTCTCTTAGCTTTATAGCTCATGCTGCCTAGAATGTGACCTTGATATTTTTCAAGCTTATCTTTAGTCCGTAGCCCTGTGCAACTCTGCAAATCAGTCTGTAATCTCTTTAATATCCTCCTGCACGTGCAATTTTAAAGCTCAGTCAGTCATTGGCATGTAAGTCACTCTTTACTTCAAGGTCTCTGGAGATACAGTAGCTGGTCAGATACAAGTTTTACACAAGGTCAAGGGGATATATATGAGTAGTATGTTAAATATTGTATAAAATAGGATGATTTCTCTACAGGTGCATATTTACCTAAGAATGATAATAAGTTAAGTGGCTTTTAGTTATATGGAAATGAACTAAAACCATTTTTAGTTATACAGAAATGAAGTGAAACCTTACTTCACACACTACACCACACCAAAGGTTAAGCACATTTCACCTGGAAACCTTGAATAAATAAAGAGTTAGTGGTCTATAATAACACATGATTCACTGTATTACCCAAGGGTGCTCTTGGATATCTGGGTCTAGAGTCAGTGTTTCATTATATCTACTTTGTCTTCCTTCCTTTCAGAAAGAGGTGTGGGAGGCAGTGAGCTGATAACAGCATCCATTCTTTTAAAATCATGGAAATATGGACTTCACTAATCCACCCTCCTCAAATAAATCTATTTGAGGCCTACACAAAGCTACCAGCACTCAGAAATGTAGGAAGGCCAAAGGGACAGGCCACCGTGATTCATAATAGATCTAAGGAGTCACCTATACACCATCCTCTATTAGTAAAATCCTATTTGAACATCATGTTCCATAACTTTAAGGGAAAACTAGAGACGATTTTAAAAAGCTAAAACACTAGACCCTGGATGTCATAATAATTCGGTATGCAAAAGAAAAAGTTAAGATGTGCTAAGAAAAAAATGTGCTATCAAAAAAATTCCCTCATTATTGTCTTTATTTATTTATTCATTTACTCAGTATCAACAGAGCAAAACATATGCCAGGCGGTATCTAGAAAACGCCCATCAGCTCCGCATGTTCCCCCCCATATCTATCCCTGACAAGGCAATCAAGAGGAAATAGACTCAAAGTAAAAAGCAGAATGCAATTTGGCAGACATGAGTGAAAACACCAGATGATTAAATTACTGGAGCATGCTTCCAAGAAAGACTGAATAGGCAAGGGTGGGCTATGCTATGTCCTGAGCTGTCTGGTCAAGTATCTATCTGTCTGAGAGCAGTAGTCAAGATCTCTTGAGGCCTCTTTTATCTGTGGTTTGTAATTGCATTCACAGTAAGAGTCTGAATGCAAATTGACCTCTGCCAAATGTATTTTCTAACCAATGTAAAAAAGACACTAAGTTTCTATTTAATAACAGACAAATATAATTACTTTTAAAGTTAAAAATGATACCTATAGTTTGTCACTATAGTATAGTTTGTCACTATAGTATAGTTTGTCACTATATACACTGTGGTGGTATATTAACTCAAATATTACAATCTTGTGAAACTTACAACTTTGTGAATGTAACAGATTAAATCAAAAGGTAGTGGGTTTAATTGCGAGTTTTTATCCAGATGCTTAATACTATTTAGTAAAAATATATAAATATATATTTATATTGACAATCTTACTAAACAAGCAATAGTATTTAATGGTGAAAGTGTAACTTACCCTTGCCATATCCACCAAGAAATTCTCAAATAATTTCCAAATGTGGTTACTCGTATAGATTTCTTTCATCTCCACTTCAGTGTCAACATAACAGTGATTAACAAAGTTCACATAAGCAATTTTAACCTGTGCAAGTTTCAAATACAAAAGAAAGTTCGTTTTCTTTATGGTTTACTTTCAGATATCAATTATGAAAGGCTAAAATATAATCTGTACGTTCCTATAGAAGATGGTGGCATACTCTGTGTTACCTGGAAAGCATTCCCATTTCCCTTCTTTTGCTAAGATACACCACTGACCCAGGGGTGAACACATGACCCAGTTCTCCACCCCTCTGGGCCCAGAGTTTGTTGTGAGAATGAACACTGGACTCAAAACAAGCCTACCGTATTTGAGACATTAAAGCAACCTCTCTTCCTATCCTCCCTTTTTTTCTTCCTCCCCTCCTCTCCCCTCCTCTCTTCTTCTCTCCCTCTCCCAGTCTCCCTCCTCCTCCTTCTCCTCCTTCTTCTTTCCTCTTGCTCTCATTTTCTCGCTCTCTCTTCTCACATCTCTCATTGCTAAATTAAAACAAGATCAAGTTGAACTTCAAAAAAACCATCTTCTCCAGGTATGAGAGGAAAATTATGCCCAGAAGAAGAGAATGAGGCAGAAAGGTGAAAGAAAAGGGGGCAAAAGATGGAAAGAATTTTGACATTTTTGAACCTCTGAATCCATATGAATAACCATCCTTCAAATTCCCAAATAGAGGAGTCACTAAAACTCCCTTTTTCTGTTTAAACTAGTTTAACTCATTTTCTGTCACTTGTAACTAATAGAGTCATACATATATAATATAATGTCTAACTATATCGACTAGATATTTCATTGCCATTCAAAAATACTTAAATCATTTTTCCTGAGATAATACAAGCTAATAGTTTACAGAAAATTATATTATTTTAAGAAAAAAATGAAGAAAAACTCCTTTCCAGAACTAGCAAAATTCCTCATAAAGGATTGATACAAGTCTCACACACACATACCATTTCTGAAATACATAGTACAGTAGTTTTGGTTTTGCTTTTTTTTTAATTTATTTTTCCACTATGAAAAGTAATGAATCCTGCAAACCCTCCAGAAAAAAAGCACATACTTACAAAAATCATGTGACTAATTTGAGGGGATTCGTGGGATCCAAGCTAGAGTCATAAGGACTGCAGGCCCAGCTTTCATGCCCTTGTGCTTCTCCATCCTTGACTGAGTCTAACACTAACCATCAATGGCAGTGGGCCTGCGTCAAGGATAACCACGGGGTGCGAGGCACGGGAGCCAGTCAGGGCATTGTCTTAATTGTCCTGACAGCAGCTAATATTTACTCAGTATCTATTTTGAGCCAATACCCTCAGCATTTTTAATGTATTGCCTTATTTAATCAACCAACAACCCTATCAGGTAGATACAATAATTATTTCACTTTAAAACTGTGGAAGTTGCAGATGCAAATGGTTAAGTAACCTTTTGGAGTCAGCCATACAAATAGGACACAATGGATCCAGGATTCTAACTCAGTCTTTAATTCATTTGTTCATACATTCAAAACATATTAATCCAGCTCAGACAACATAATGGTGAATAGAAACAAATCTAGTTGTTACCCTTATAGAGCTTAGGAACTTGGGAAGAGGTTTGAGGGCTATAGATGTTTGTCAACTGATAAAACTGAAATGTCAAATCTCAAATCATAGATTCTCACAGGCTGTATACTAAGGAGGCTAGGGAAGTCGTCCCTGAAGAAGAAAAGCTTGAGTCAAGATCTGAAGGATGAAGAGGAGTTACTTAGGTGAACAGAAGAGGTAAGAGTAGTGTAGTCAGAGGGGACCACATGTAGGAAGAAATATGGACATGATCAGTCCCTCAGATAAGGACAGAACCCATGGGTTTCATCACTGCACTATGCTTCCTATCTTTGCCATCTTATTTCAAACCCATCAAGGCATGATGTATCTTTGGACTGAAGTATTAACAATTCCACAAAAATATACTTTCAGACTGGGCATGGTGGCTCATGCCTGTAATCCCAGCACTTTGGGTGGCCAAGACAAGAGGATTACTTGAGCCCGGGAGTTCGAGACCAGCCCAGGCAAAATAGTGAGACCTCAACTCTAAAAAAAATAAAAAATAAAAATAAACAATTAGGCATGGTGGCACATACCTGTAGTCCCAGCTACCCCAGAGGCTGAGGCAAAAGGATCACCTGAACCCAGGAGGTCAAAGCTGCGGTGAGCCGTGATCTCTCTACTGATGAGAAGGCATCAGTAGTGCCACTGTACTATAGCCTGGGTGACAGAGTGAGACCCTGACTCAAATACACACTTTCAAGTCCATTATTTCATCAGACTATTTGAAAGTAAAGAAATTAACCTCCTCTGACACCTTTTTAAGTTACTGTGATTTAAAATGTTTGATTCTATATCATTTTCAGTGCATCACACATTTATAAACTTTGCAACAGTAATCCACAACAGTAGAAAAGAAATACTGCAATGAACAATCCTAGAAGCCTCATTAATAGAATCCTATTGGCAGACAATCAATTTCTACCGAAGTTTTTTTCTATCATAAGAGCCAAACTAGGACAGAGGGAAAAGGTGATATGTGAATCAAACAAAATGTGTATCCATATTTTCAAGAAGGCATCTTTCCATAAAGTCAGGTAAACCTGCAATGTCTAGTATGTGTTTCTGCAGCACTATCCTAGCCTCTCCAATCAATGATTGTGAGTCATTGATGAAGCACCTGTTTTATGCTCAAGAAGATACTAGCGGTCACAAGTAAACCTTTCGGTTTGATCACATTGCCATGTTGAGAATTTAAGAGATGTGTGTAGTTTCCACTAGACTAACAGTGGCAATAGTTTTAAAAGTTTTGTCCTCTTTCTCAACTCTTATAGAACCTCTTATAAAATAGGAGGCCTTTTAATGCTCTTTTAGATTTTTCCAAATTATATAGCTAAATACAATTCCTTGACTAAATATATAACTTCATTAAAAATATTAGTATGGGCGACTTCTGGCACTTAGGTGAACTTCAAAAATTAACAACAATTTTACAGTTGTGAAGTTTTTCCAGGCTTACCTCAGGGATGCAGTCATCGTGGGTCACCACCCTCACTATGTCGTCCAGGGGCAGAAGGGAATTACACTTGATTTCAGTATAGACATTTTTCCCCTCTGTGCACGCTGCCAGCAACTCCACCAGGGTGATGTGGTAGGCTAAGGGGCCACTCTCATCCCCTCGGTCTCTCTCTGAACACATCATATGGAGAAGGATTGGAAATGATGCTCTATCATTGTAAAATATCAGCACATCTTCACCCCCATTTATCAACTGAAATGATAATAAGAGAGTCTACATAGCAGGCCAATTGTTCATCCTTGCAGTCATTTCCAAAGACTTGATCTATCTGGAAACACAGGCATCTCTTTGTAAAAACAGATAATATTGCAAAAGCAGAGCTTGCCAAGGCAGTGTGGTGAAAAGATTACAGTCACCTGCCAAGGGACCCGTTACGAATGCTATCAAAAGCAGTTGAGAGACATGGGAACGGCAGAGGGGGCAAGAATTAATGGCAAAGAAACGTTATTTTTCTCTTCTTCAAATAGAAGACCCCGTTGGCAAAGCATAAGAAATCTCACAATTTTACTAAAGCAGAATAAAATATCACCATTCACTTCAGTAGTGACTAAGTATACAAACACACCAAGTCAAATACAGCTCTGTAAAAATCTGGAAAATTACACGTCATGAGAAGGCATCAGTAGAGAATGAAGGTAAAAGCAGAGATGAGAGAAATAAAGAGAAAAAGAAGACTTTAAAAATGAGTGACGAAGTAATGACTAGGTATAAGCTTTTAGACCATAAATTGTCCTTCATATTTTGGTTATATAATTTAGTGGAGAATTTCAGCAGGTAGCAACCTTATTGCTCAAACTCCATAATGTCTTAATGTCTATTATTGGCATCAATTTTCTAACTCCAGTGTGAGATATTTTGGTAAATAACAAAAGATATACACCTTTTTCTCTATTTATTATATTTAAAGTAATAACATTCACTTAATAAGCCAATTAATTGACTTACTTTGAAAGTTTTGTTGAAAGAGAATGTGTATATATATATATATATCAAAAAATATGCATTAAATACTAACGTAATATAATATTACAAAAACTTTCTCACACATATAAACACTTTACCTGACAAGTGTCATAGGACTGGCCTAAATATTGGCTGCTTTCCCATTCTAATTCTTTCCTTGGCAATCATAATACAAAACCAAATTCCCAAATTTAAGGTACAAAATTATGAAAATGCCCCAAACCAATATAATCTACTATGCAACTGTTTGGTAGCCATGGGTGGAACCTGCCTTAATCCATATGGACCACTAGAGAACAATTAGGTCACAGAGCAGTGATTTACCCAAACGGGCTCTTTAAGCTGCCAGTTCCCCAGTGAATCAAACTTGGTTCCTAGTAACTTAGTATGTAAATCTCAGTCAACATCAAACAACAAAATGAAAAAGGCAATATAAAGTACTTCATCCATTTGTTTTTCTTAAATTTTTAACTTATTCTAAATAGCAAGTTTCCATATGTTGTGATAAATCCCTAAAGAGTAGTTTTTATTAATTAGTTTGATTCTCTTCAAAGCTTTCTGCAAATAGTGGCAGAGAATACCCATTCTATATTTAGAAACAGAGTAATATAGGCACCAGAAAAGTAGAGTTCAGTCTCTGTTATATTACTGGAAATTAAAAAATACAAAATTTTGTCATTTTCATTCCAAATAATCTAGAACATTTCATACGATTTTACCCGTTATTTAAAATACACAAATTCATTATGGATGGAAAAGAAAAATAAACTTTTAGAAAATCATAAAACCAACTTAAGATATGTTGCTTCTTTAAACATAAAGTAAACTATATCTGTGTTTAAGTACTCATGATTAAATTAAATAATTGTTTAAACCTATGTTGTTGGAGATTTTTTTAAACTCTAAATTAACAGAAAATACATACTTAAGCATATTGTTTATGTGGGGAAAAAAAGTTGATAAAACACAAACCGAGAGCATACCTCTGTCATTACCATATCCTGGCATTTCTTCACATATTTACCATCTGCTTTTACAATCGTTTGCAAAAACCTCAGGTACTCCACGTGGCGGCCATGTGTCTCGATGCAGTGCACAAAATGCTGCACAACTCTCTCGCTAATTTCATTGCACAGATGGTAATTGTTCATGAAGATGTGCCGCATGGTTTCTGCTTCAAGGAGCTAAACAGAGAAGAACGTGCCCTTGTAATTCTGACAGGATCAATTTTCTATTCTACAGTACTTAAACTAATTGCCCTGCTTGTGATCAGTTTTATATTTTATACGAAGCCATAGCAAATTTTCTGTACAAGTCTTCTACAAAATGCAATGAGATCATTAACCATTAAAAGAAAACTGAGCTCACAAAGGAATGTAGCTGGAGAAAGGAGCTTATTACCATAAAGTGCAACATGTTGGGAACAGTATTCTTGAGATTAATTTAAAATTCAAAGTTAGCTGTTCCCTAAGATCCTCTCAAACAAGATTTTGCAAACCAGGGCAAACTCCACGTTGAGTTTTCTGTATTTATCATACTCATGGTATTGTAGAGTTAGTTCTTTGTTCTAGCATATCTTTTTCCTGGCATTAAACTATATATGTATAAATGAAGTTGTCATTTCATGTAAAATTCACGTAATTTTTCACATAAAAAAAAAGTTTCCTTAATGAAAATAAAAGATACTCACTTTTAGGGAGATAATTTCCACGGGGGAAAAAATAAGGTGATAAAGATTAATAAAAACATTAGAAGTCACTAAGATACTTACACCTGGAGTTAAAAACAAATTCAGATGTTTATGAAGAAGAACTTGATTCTGTGGATTTCCTCGACAGAAATTCTGCAGGAATGTATGGGCTAGATTCATTACTTCATTCATCTTTTCATCATTCTGCAAGATGAAGAGTGGCATGTGATAGAAACAAACATAGGAGAATGCAAACCTTGTCCAAAAATATGTCCTTTCACCCACACACCATTTTTCTCTCTGCCCCACCATCTTTGCTCCCCTTTCTCTGTTTTATGTTTTGACATCTCTCTCAGTTATGCCTCCTGTCTCTCTTCTCTATTTTCTACATCTTTCTCATCTTCCCTTTGTCCTTCCTCCTGTATCTGTTCTGTTCCACTCTCTCAACACTCCCTTTGTTTCACAGTTCATCTCTATTTCTCCCAATCTTTCTGACCATCCACCCCATCTCCCCATCTCTGTATACAACCCCCAAACCCACCCCTGTCCTCTGTTACTCTCCCTGTCTGCTCCCCTCACTCTGTTTCTCCTCCCTTCTCTGCTGTACCTTCCAGTCCCTATACTTCTTCCCCTCCTTTAACTGCTTCCCACCCTTCCCGGTGTGTCTCTATATTGGGTTCTTTCTTCCTTCGTCTTCCCCACCTCTATAACCCACCTTTTCGTACTTCTTCCTCCTGCTTCTCCCAACATCTAGCCCTTCTCCTCGCCCCTTCTCTCCTTGCCCCCTCTATTCTGGCTCCCATCTCCTTTCCTGCAACTCTGCCCTCACTCCCTTTCTCCTCTCCACTCACTGTTCCCCTCCTCCCCCACTCTGTAAATCTTCTCTCTCTCTGTGTGTATATTTCTCACTTTATCTCAGTTTTTCCCTCCTCATCTCCCTGGTCCCTTATTTTACTATTTTCCTTGTATTTTAATTCCACCTATTTCTCTTTCTTTTCCTGTGTTTCCCCTTCCTCTTTTCTCCTTCTTCTTGTCCACCCTTTCTTCACACTCCTAAGTTGCTTTCCTTCTTCACTGTCCTTTTCCAAAGTCCTATAATGGACTACTACCACCTGCTTGTAGGAATCTTAATAAGAAATGTAAGTCTCAAAGTTCACAGAAAACTAAAAGTGCTCTTCTGAAAGTGGCCTTTTGACCATATCACTGAAACCACCTAAAATTTCCCTGTGGGGTTGATTAATATGTGGTCATTGTTAGAGATTCAAAATGAACTCTTGTTTTAAGTGGTAGTTTATATTAAATGAATTTGATGCTGCTTTTTTCCTAATCTAGGGGTCTATAGTTTATGCCACCTATAACTAAATAAGCAGCCCAAGGTCACTTATTCTATTTTTTCATATTTAAAATAAGTATGAAAGGATGAATTAACTAAACTAATAAGTAAGCCTTCTGTCCCTCCCCCCAAAACTTCATTTCTTAAAACAAACAAACAAACAAACAAACAAACAGGAAATTTTTCTTTCAAAATCTACTAACACTTTTCTTGTGTAATACAGGGATAGTCAAAACATACCAAAGGGGTTTTAATCCCAGAAACACCCAATTTCTACTGAAATCTGGTCAGTACAGATAAACATCAGGGCCAGTTCTACTTTGTGTCATGTTTCTATAAAACTCTCATTCTATTATTGCTCAACGATCCAATTATTAAAACTGAGCAAACCCATGACCACAAAGTAGTAGCAAAGTACTCAATGCTACAGTTATATTATTAGAAGAAGAGAACTGACCACATCTAATGCCCATATTATAATATCAGATAAAACAATTTGGATGGTAAATATTGAGGATTTCATATCTTTTGTTGCCTTTTAAGAACACTTTTATTGTATTCCCTGCCATAGTTTGAATTATGCCACCTTAGAAATGGTATAATTTGTAAATTCACATATTAGAAAGTAACTAAAATCAGGGGAGCGGAGAGCAACCCAACATGGGGAGTGAAAGGCCAAATGGTAAGAGAACCCACACAAAGAGAGATCTGACACAGAAACATCAGATGAACCACATTAAGGGACACTCTTCAAAACAACTGGCTATCTTCAAAAGTGCTGATATCATGAGAGTTCCATCTTGAGGATATTTAAATAAACAGGACAACGAAACAGCACATGATTCTGAAGTGGATCCTTTTGTCAAATAAGACATGAATAGCACAAAGGAAGAAGTTTGAATATGTGTAGGGACTAGCTGACCATAAAGTGTCATGCTCTTTCCTGAATTGGAAGGCTGCAGTGTGGTTATGTAGAAGAGGGCCTTGTTTGTTGAAGCAAGCACTAAAGGGCTCTGGGATGAGGGGGCGTTGGGTGGGTTACTTATTCTCAAATAATTAAGAAAGAAAACAATTCCTTGTAACTCTGCTAAACATTTGCAATTGTCACAAAACAAAAAACAAAAGAAAAAAAGTGATTTCAGTTGAGCTCCTCCAGGTACTCAAATCACTCTCTGAAAAAGATAACCTGCACATGCATATTTATTGCACCATTATTCATGATAGCAAAAACATGGAACCAACCGTGCTGCCCATCAAAAGAGGACTGGATTTTTAAAATGTGGTACATACACATAATGGAATATTATACCGTCATAAAGAAGGAAAAAATTATGAGTTTTGCAGCACCTTGAATGAACTTAGAGGCTATAATACTGAGTGATCTATCACAGAAACAAAGAACCGAGTATCACGTGCTCACTCGTAAGCAGACCTTGAACAATACTCATAGTATTATAAGAAAGGGACTCTCAGTAGTGGGAAACTTCCAGGGGAGGGGAAGTGGGATTGGCAGTAGTGGGAAACTGCTGGAGGGGGGCACACCTCATCCACAATGGTAGCTGCATAATGAACATTTGTATACCTGACCCTGAATTGTACCCTACAACTTTAAAATTAAAATTTTTTTTAAAGTTCCAAATATATTCTAAAAAGAAAAAAGAAAAAGTAACCACAGACTAACCTTTTCATAGGGGATCTGCAGAAGATCCAACACCACCGAGTGAGCCCCCATATTTTTCAGTAATCGTTGATGTTGATTCCGAGACTTTTTATTCTGTACACAGAGTTTACTTAGCCTAATCAAAATCTTGAAAAAGAAAAGCATTAGATATAACAAATAATAGTATTAAGTGTAACAGATAAGCACAAATTATTTGTTATGCAAAAATCAACCTATATACAAATATTTTATATCTGCTGACCTCCTTTACAATCCGATAGTTGTTGCTCTTATTGCTGTCAATCTGGGGTTTCTTTGTTCCATCCTGCACTGGACTTAAAATGTTTGATTCCTAGAATAAACACAAAATCTATTTTAAGTCATTTGTAGCTTTATAGTAATTTTACTTATTTGTAGTAAGTAATAAATATGTTTTGTAATAAATTTATTATTCAATTTAAATGTTTCTATTGTACGTTCTTCATTACATAAAAAGTTCCTTGGCTTGAATGAACTACAACTACCCAATAAAAACCAAGTTATAATAGAAATGGAATTACTAATAATTAGGAGCTAAATTTTTAAAGTTATACATATTATTAGTGCATATCCTTATTATCTATAACAGTCATATCATGGTTTTATACTGGCTATATGAGAAGGAATAGTAAATCCAGGGCATAAAAGATGTAATTTTATCATGCAGAATATACTAACAGCTGAACAAATCTCAGGGAAAGGAGAAAAGAAAAACTTAACCAAGGATTCTCTGCCAGGTTACCATGACATCCTTAAGAGTCACGACTTGGGGGCAACCAAGCTTGTACAGGACCATGAAAATGAAAAAAGAAAAATAAAACTTAAAAATTAAGTAATATTTTAAATTACTAAAGCTTATTAAGAGGAACTGAAACACCAAAAAATAATTAGAACAATCATTATTTTTAGCATCACAGTAAAAAATAATATAAGGTGTGTACATATATTTTAAATACCAATAATCAGAATCCTCATATGAAAATAAAACACCAACTGCAAACAATTCTATTCAAGATATTTATTAATACATAATACATGCCTGGAATTAGACTATGGTGAGCGGATCTAAAAGAAATACATAGCAAATATGTTCCTTCCCACAAGAAAATTACAGTCTACCTAAGGAAACAAGGAGAAATATGAAAATAAGTATTTGAGCTGAGCAGAATTCACTATTTAGAGAGAGCGCATGCAAGAAAGAGAGAATAGGTGCAGCTTTTGACAGCTTCATGAAGGAGGTTCAAGCCAAGATCTTGAAAGATAAAAACTATCTAGTTATGTGTGAGAAATGTATGGGTGAGAAGGGGAAAGACTTGCCAGTTGAAGAAGCACCTTATCCAAAGGTACTATGGCACCAAGAAACAAACCAGTGTGTAGAAAACGGCAAGAACAAAGAGTGTTCGCTGAAAAGACTGAACAATAAGGTAGCGTAGGACTTGATGGCTTCCCTGATTTATATGCAGAATTGCACTTGGGATGAATATCAAGCTCAGCTTGGGTCAAAAACACCCTAAATTCCTGACTGTAAAGATGGTGTTGGACTCTCACAGTCAAAGGGAACCCCAGTCTAAGCTCAGGAAAAAGTGCCAAAGATACATGAGACGAACTGATATCATTTCATTTGTCCCAAGCTGTTTTTCCTACTATGCTCCAGGGAAAATCACAAAATTAATACAAATTAAGAAAGAAAATAATACTTTCCTCACTAGCCAAACAATTTCAATGAAAGGCTTCAAGTGCAGACTGTGACTTGATCATTTGTGAGTCAGTCCTATGCTTCAGTCAGTTTTGCATTCCCCTTTTGCTTCTCTCCTGGCCAATACTGTCCCGAGGCTCCCAATCTGAACTCCCTTTAGGAGATGATCTCCTCTCCCATCTCATTGAGTAGACAGAAATTCCTCTACCTGACATCTCTCTTTTCTATCTGAAAATTTCCAGTATCATCCACAAACCTGTCTATGTCTCAGAGAACAGAATTTTCTTCCTAGGTCTCAGAGAACAGAACTTTCGATGTGTGGTTTTGAAAATTCCATCTTCCCTACCTCCTGTCCCTGCTCCATCCTGTTTCTTGTCCACTAGTGGTTTCCATCCTCTACTGACATTCTGATCTCTTGGAAAATAAGGTCAGGTTAAGGTGATCCAAGCATTTTCAGCGACACTGATCATTCAGGAAGGAGTCTTGCCTCTCAGACTATTGTCCCCACTACATTTCTCAAAAGAAGACTCTATACCAGAGGTTCTCAACCTCTTTGGCATCAGGGACCAGTTTTGTGGAAGCCCATTTTTCCATAGACCACGAGTTGGAAGGAGGATGGTTTCAGGATGATTCAAGCGCATTACATTTACTGTGCACTTTATTTTTATTATTTTGCATTGCAATATATAATGAAATATTTATACAACTCACCATAGTGCAGAATAGTTGGGGCCCTGAGCTTGTTTTCCTGCAACTAGACAGTCCCATCTGGAGGTGACGGGAGACAGCGCTAGCACCGCCTTAGCTCCACCTTAGATCATCAGGCATTAGATTCTCATAAGGAGCACGTAATCTAGATTCCTTACATCCACAGTTCACAATAGGGTTAGCACTTCTATGAGAATCTAATGTTGATCTGACAAGAGACGGAGTCAGGCAATAATGTGAACAATGAAGAATGGCTGTAAATACAGATGAAGCTTCACTCGTTTACCTGCCACTTACCTACTACTGCGTGACCCGGTTCCTAACAGGCCATACAGGTCCACGGCCCAGAAATTGGGGACCCCTGCTCTATACTATACTGTACTAAAATGGCTTTATGCGCCAATGATTCCTAATGGCCAAAACTTTCTTTAGCATTTGGTTCTGTGGTTTACTATCATTTTTTGTTAAACCCCATTCATCTTTGTTTTTCCAGTTCAATAGAGCTGGAACTAGAAAAAGTAAAAGATATAAACAAAAATTAGAGGGAAAAATGTTTTTTTATACACACACACACACACACACACACACACACACACACACATGCATACATATATGTATATATACTTTTTATTTTTATATATAAAGTATACTTATAAATCACACACACACACACACACACACACACACACACACACACACACACACACACTTTTTCCTGAGCCTATACTGGGGTCTCCTTTGACTGTGAGAGCCCATTACTGAGTTAGATACCAGGGCTGTATCACCTAGTCGTCATAATGAATACCAGGACAAAAAGAAAGTTGTACAACTTACACTCCAGGTAAATTAAGAGAGAAAAGAATGTGGGATATTATCTACAAGACACTAACTGCCGAGTGAGTCCTAAAAAATTTGAAAAGAAAATGTTAAAACATACACACACATATATACATATATATACATATATACTTTTTATTTTTATATATAAAGTACACACACACTTTTTCCTGAGCCTAGACTTTGGTCCCCTTTGATTGTGAGAGCCTACTACCATCATAACGGCAAGGAATTTAGGGTGTTTTGGGCCCAAACTGAATTTAATCTTCATCCTGGTACAATTCTGCATATATTGTAAATCAGGGAGGCCATCAGATCCCACTCTGCCTGATTGTCCAATCTTTTCACATATATAATATGGCATAGAAGAGAAAACATAGCCCAAGTGGCTAAGGGGAACAGACACTACTTAGATGTAAAGAAACTGGAAGTCAGAGAATGAGACAAATAGGGTATCTATTGGATAGTGAAAAATAGTTTATTGATGAGAAGTAAAAATTACAAAAGCTATAAATATAATTAGATTTCCTTTTTCTGATCACAAAGATGGAAAGAGAATTTTTTAAAGTCTATTTCATTTTTTAGAAATGAAAAAATACTAAAGGAAACCAATTTGTACCACAAACGAGGATTAAGATATTACTAAATAAAGACTGACCAAGCTCCTTAGGTAGAAAGTAGATCTTTCTGATATGTGTCAACTTTAAAGAAAGTAGTTAAAACATACACGTAGCTTTGGCAGATACATTTAAGCCTGTTTTTCAAACAATGACCTGAGGAAAAAGCAACTGCCTTGTTTTAAGAAAAAGAATCTTGGGCAAAAATAATCTTGAGCATAACACTACAAAAAGTTATGCTCTTTAGTTCAGCCCAAGGGAAGATATAGACAATGATGAATTCTGTAAGTATGGGAATTATGAAGAATAATGATTTTAATTTAAAATTGCCAGCAGTCAACAAAAGGCGACAACACTGGAGAATTCAATAAACAACCTCTTTTAATTTTGGAAAATAATTCAATGTAATTAAGCTGAACAAAAACCCATAGAACATCTGGATGATTCCAAAGCAGTAATCAGGGTAATTTAAGAAATATGTAAACTATGTAACTACAGTAAGGCTTTGTTTCCTTATTCTATGCCAAAATGCTATAAATAAAGGTGTTATACAAATTTTCCTCTACAAAGGGCATAAATTATTGTATTTTTTGATCCTATACAATTATTTATATCCTATATGACTTTAGTCATAGGTCAATGGCCAAATCTGCAAGGCCCCAAATTTATTCTAAGGACAAAATATTAGAAAAGTGCAAAATGTGGAAGTGTGACTTATGCAAAGTCTCAGAGCTGAATAGGACCAGAAAAACAAATGTGTAAAACTGAGAACAGTGCCAGGCTTCTGGCACATCTCCAAATGATCCTTTTGACAATGGTGATAAAGAATAAATACGGTGTTCCAAAAGTCCTTGCACTTTATTGTAATAGCTTCCTATCATTCAGGCAACTTGAATATATTCCTTTGAAAGGAATATGGGAAACGGTTTAGTTAAGTGACTTTACAGAGGCAGCCATCTTTTTAATTTCATAGTATATACCATAACATAAACAGCAGTTTAAGAAACAAGAGAGCAAGAAGAGTTTAGAAACTGGGGGGCAGCAGGGTTTTAAGCAGAGACACAAAGAGTGAATATTGGTTTCTAAAGGTAGCTTCTCTTCATTAACTATATTTTGTGGCATCAGGGATGGAAACTCTTTTACATCAATAGCAAAAAATAATATTATATGAACTACATAGTGAACTAAATATTGACACCAATCAATGGGGATCCAGCTCCTTAATTTAAGCAAAGGCAATTGTGCTTTTAAAAAATAGAACTTTCCAAATCCTATGATGTAGAGCTGCCTGCATCTGCAGCTGCATGATTAAAATAGCTCAGTGCATGCCTTCTATTTATCCCACCCCAGTGAAGTTTAAGGAGGTCCTTCCTCTGCAAAGTTGTCAAGTCAGCAAGACTGCAAAGCCTTCTGCTCACCATCTGTATCTGTGGCCCTCTCTGGTGACCACTCTTCAGCCCAGTCAGTGGTACCATTTGCCATCCACCTTCCCCCAACTTCAGATGCCAAATGCCTTCCTTCTCCTTTCCCCATCTCTCACCAAAACATGAAACTAAAGGATCGAAAAACCAGTCTGTTATACTTGATTGATCAGTCCTGTTATAATTTAGTTGAAGCTCTTCAAACAACTGAATGATAACATTCTGTGGGAGGAGGAGGTATTTTTTTCTCTTTTCCATCTAATAGTAACATCATGTACTAGTTATTAAGGAAGATATCATCCCAGACATACTTACCTGACCTTGCATGTAAAGCGAATTTGGACCATGATGCTGTCATGGTTGACATTTTCTGTTTCCCTAACAGGCACACCTAAGGTCTGAAGTCTTGGACCAACATTCACAATTAGCAAAAGAGGCTGTGTCCACCATTACTGGCAGATAACTTCCCTCCAGACTTTTCCTCAACTCAGGCCCTAATCATTTCCCTTCTAGAGAATACATACATATACCTAAACTTACACCAAATCTATTTTCCTTTCCATCTGTCCCAAGACAAATATAAGAATGGTGTTTTCTGACTCATTGTGTCATTTTAGTTAGTATTTGATGATGTTTAATCTCTTGTCTTGAAAAACACCACAAATCTCTGTTACTATATATCTTTCTGATAAATAAGTTTTAAAAAAAGTATGTGTAAACGGGATGCATTTCCTTTGCCTAGGAAGCTACTAGGAAAAACTGGGAGTGTACCGATGATGGGTATATTTAATTTAAACTAATAACGACTTTCATAAGAAGGCAATAGGAACCCATTGTCATACGATAGATTCCAGAAATTTTCTGATGCAACTTTAAAGGTGGTTAAAAATATACAAATGATTATATGACATGAAGACAGAATGGGCAACCTTTTAGTTAACCAAGTGAACTGTAATAACAAAGCACTGTACAAGAAGTGAAAACAGTAAAATAATACTGATATGAACATGGACTCTGATACCTGATACATTATGTAAGGGAAGCTTCTCTAACTGGGAGTGGTGGCTCATGCCCATAGTGCCAGCACTTGGGAGGCTCAAGCAGGGGAACTGTTTGAGCCCAGGAGTTCGAGACCAGTTTGGGCAACATAGCAAGACCTCATCTCTATAAAAAATTTTTAAAAATTACTGGGCATGGCAGTGTGCACCTTTAGCTCCACCTTTTACTCAGGAGGCTGAGGCTACCGTGAGCCACAATTGTGCCACTGTGACAGAGTGAGACTCCAACTCAAAAAAAAATTGTATTACTGCATACTCAGGTGTGGCTATGAGAAGGGGGTTGTATGTACAGAATGTGTGAGAGGAAGGAATCAGCATCTCCCCTGGACTCACTTTTTCCTAAGAAAATATTACAGAAATATTGTTACCTGATTTAAAAATAAACACATGCTCTAATTTAAATGAATCAATCCCTATTATTTCCTTGTAAGCCACTTGCTAAGGAAAAGAAATCATACAGGAACATAAAATCTTTACTAACAACTTGTATTGAATGAAGAATGTGTGGAAAGTTTCAAAAAAAAAGATAGTAATTGTTATTTTTAACATGTATGGAAATACAGCTTTTTGCCAAACCAGTATTAATATAAACTTATTAAATGTAAGCTAAGAGAAAAGACTCTCATTTTTAAAAAAAGATCTAATAGCCAAGTAATTCAAATAATGCATTCTGGAACTGTAAGCATTACATTTAGGAATCTACATTACAACCAAATAGAATGAAGATGTGTACAACCAGTATCTGGGTAAAGTCTCCAAATTATTTCTCTCATTCATAGCAACACCTTCAGTGGCATTAGCTCAGACATAAGGACAGGAATATGTACAGTGACATAAACAAGTAAATAAATTATTCAGTGACATCTGGGGAAAATTAGAAACTGGAGATAAGAAAACAGATTCCATAAAAGGAATATTCAGGAAAGCACTGTCCAAAATTAATGAATTAAAGTCATTTATGAAATTACCACAGTATCTCTCACTGGTCACGTCAAGCAGTAAGATTCTGTCTAAAACACAACTCTTCCTGTCGCAGGCCACAAGTGTTAGACATTCTACCAGTTACTGTTTTCAGAGTCACTCAGGGAATCAGAAGGTTTGCTGAAGAAACAAGTTTATGGAGAACTATTTTCCCACTGTGCAGAATCACTCGGGAAAGTAGAATTTTCTTTCAATATATACTTCTAGAGAAATGTGTCTCCTTGATTGTTTCATCAAAGAAAAAGATCAGAAGTGGCAAAGAAAGAAATGGTTTTTGCTTTCAAAAAGTAATGGGATGTGGAGCTAACAGAAAAACCATCAGACAGAGAAGGTGTGCCTAGGGAGAAATAGAGAAAAATCAATGGAGGGAGGAGAAGAAAGGCGGCAGAAAAGAAATAAATTCATTCATAATTAACTAACTAAGCATAATAATAAATAATAATTAATTTAAATAAATCTGAAAACTAATTCAAACTCCTATGAGGAACATTAACACTAAGAGAAAGAAAGCCAGCCAGGCTTGGTGGCTCAGCCTGTAATCCAGTGCCTTTGGGAGGCTGAGGTGAGTGGATTGCCTGAGACTGCGGGTTCGAGACCCGCCTGGGCAGCGAGGACTCATCTCTGCAATAAATAAAAAAAAAATCAGCCAGGCATGGTAGCGCATGCCTGTAATTCCGGCTACTTGGAAGGCTGAGGCGGAAGGATCACCAGAGCCCAGCAGGTTGAGGCTGCAGTGGCCGGAAGCGGCCACTGCACTCCAGTCTGGGTGACAGAGTGAGACTCCAACTCAAAAAAAAAGAGAAAAAAAGCCAAAAAACTTAAAACAAGAAGATTGTGGCTGGGCATAGTGGCTCATGCCTGTAATCCCAGTGCTTTGGGAGGCCAAAGTAGGAGAATCACTTAAAGCTAGGAGCTCAAGACAAGCCTGGACAATGTAGCAAGATCCCACCGATACAAAGTAAATAAATAAATAAAAATTAGCCAGGCATGGCAGAGTATGCCTCTAATCCTAGCTACTCAGGAGCCTGAGGTGGGAGGGTCCCTTGAGCCCAAGAGTTCAAGGCTACAGTGAGTTGTGATGGTGCCACTGCACTCCAGCCTGGGCAACAGAGCGAGACCTCATTTTACACACACAAAAAAAAATCATATCATACCCAGTGAAATGTAAACAATCAAGAAATAGTCTGAAAAGACCTGCAAATGGGTATGTTTAAAATAATCATAGAGATAGTGAGGAATAACGTCTCTCATGCCAGGTGGGCCCCTCTGTGGTTGCCACATGTCAAGCAAAAGCATTAAGGATGACTCCATGGCATCATTCAGCATGGATAAGGAAGGATAGCCTCTTCCTGGGAAAAGAGAAGCTACAAACCAGGCATCAGCCAGAGAGGAGAGGGCATGGGCCCCCCACCCTCTCATCAGCCCACACGGAAGTGCTGGTGCCGAACTGAACGGTCACCGTCTGGATTTCCAAATAACTCCTCTTCCCACCCCACGGAAACGACTTACGAGGCAACTTTCAGGGCAACCTTCTCAATGAAGTTACACACAAACTGTTTTATGGGAATTGTTTAAACACAAGCCCTGTAGAATTTGGGCTGCTCCTACAGGGAGACAGAAGCCACAGGTCCCATGAGAAGCCAAATTAGTGCATAGTCCTTTGGAAGAGAGGGACTCCCCATTCTGTGAAAACAATCCCAGCCAGCTCGTTGTCCAAGCAACCCAGAGTGAGTCCCGAGGGACATTTCTCAGTTAATTCTGTTTCTAACATCACACATCCACTAAAAGAGTAAAAGTTATAAAGTAAAAACAGGCTGATATGAATCTAGAATAGATGGATATGGAAAAGACTCCATTAGAAAACCTGAAAATGAGGAATCGAGTCCTTGATGTAACATCTAGATAGATGGTTTCAACATCAGACTTTAGATTGGTAAAAGTATTAGCAAAATTTTTTTTAAAAGCTGATAACCACACATTAGTGGGTAGATACATGTAGAGATGAATATAGACATACATGCAAAAATATAACCAAAATCATTGTAATAACAATTAACGACCAAAATAAAGAATATGAGTAGGACCTTCTCTGGGAAACACTGCAATGCCCACGTGGCCTGCTTCTCAATCCTAAATAAAGAGGTGGATGAACACAAGGGCAATCCTGACTTAACCCGCTCCGGTATGGTTTCCTGAGTTAATCTCTCCTTCCTATATTTAGAAGTCAACACACATTTGAATGTGATAAATTAGTAATTGCTCCTAATGCTACTGATTTTGTCAACATGTTACACTGTGGCCCCTAAGTTTTCAGAAATGATGGTAAAGGCTTTTAATGCCCTGAAGATAAATTTAATAAAGGGAAACACTACAATATATAATAGATTCTAAAGCTCACAGGCTCTAGGGATGCAATGGACTTACTCGGTGACCAAATTCATCCCATTCTCCTTATTTACAAGAGTTCAATTGCAGTAATGGGATCATTTTGGATCATCTACTGAGTTTTGTTAGTGTTAGTAGATAGACCATCAACTAGCGTTTATAGCCCACAGAGCACACAGAACTTACCACTGAGGGGGGGGAAGTACACCTTTATGTTATTGGAGACATTTTTTATTCCTAAAATGAAGAATCACGTTGATGTTATCCAGTCTTCTGATATCTAAGCAGGCACAAAGTTAGACCATTATGGGCTGTTTAAAAACAATGCCAATCGCCCTGTGTTTAGAGCCTTTGTAAGAGTTACTAACAAAGGAGTATTATTTGTATTGGCCTGCTAGGATGCATGCTGCCTGCTACTGGCTGTTTCCATTGATATTGTGATATATTTCATCCTGTTTTACAATACACTGCCCACTATCTTTGACTGCTGGTTCATTGGAATAATATAGATTATTTGGCTGCGTATAAACTGGTAAGTTCTCACTTCTTTCTCTTTAATTAGTCCATTATATATATAGGTACCACTCTCCTAGTTTTTCTCAATCCACCTGTTTGTGTACATTGCAACTGCAGCCTAACTAGCTTATGCTTCATAACCTCCTACACCTGAATTAGTACAAGAGATCCTTAGTCGGCGTCTTACCTTGGCCTATTGTTCTGAATCATTCTGGATTCTGCCAGACTAAATTTTCCAGATAGTGTATTTACCTTCCTACCTAAGAATCTTCAAAGACTCCCAATTTTCAGTCATTTCCAATACAAATCACTTATTCCTGTTGAACTCCGCTTCTCTTAATTACTCTTGAATACATTAGCTAAATAACTCCTCCTAATCCTTCTAAATGGACCTATGTATGTGTCTGGAATGAAGCCTTCTCCAAGTCATCAATCTCACACTGACTTCTCCCTTTTCTGTACTACAGTGTTCAGTATTTAATCAACTACTTTTGTCACACTGTTTTACAGGTTTTTATTCTTTGTGTTCAGTCTTTGAAGGCAACAGCTATACTGGATTTGATTCTAGATATCAAACTTTAAGAAAGGAAATGAGAAATTCATGCGTGTACAAAGGTAAGTGAGCATGATGGTAAAAAGACGGGAGTTACACTTTAAACAGTGTTTGAAAGAAGAATTTTACTCTGGAAAAACATGATAGTTAATCAAGTACAGGAAGTTCAGATATGGTCTATATTGCCTCAAACCCAGCATCAGTGGATAGACATTATAGGGACAAAAACATAGGCTCAAAATAAAAAATAGTTGTCCACTGGTAAGTACTGTCAGATACATGAATAGACACTTCTCAAAAGAAGATATATGGGCAGCCAACAGACACATGAAAAAGTGCTCAGCCTCACTCATCATCAGAGAAATGCAAATCAAAACCACACTGAGATACCACCTAACTCCAGTAAGAATGGCCATCATTAATAAAACAAACAACAACAGATGCTGACAAGGATGTGGAGAAAAAGGAATGCTTCTACACAGTTGGTGGGAATGCAAATAGTTCAACCTCTAAGGAAAACAGTGTGACAATTTCTAAAAGGACTAGAAATTGATCTTCCATATGACCCAGCAATTCCCCTACTGGGAATATACCCAGAGGAACTAAAATCATTCTGCAAAAAAAGATAACTGCACACACATGTTTATTGCAGCACTATTCACAATAGCAAAAACATGGAACCCACCATGCTGTCCATCAAAACTGAACTGGATTAAAAAAAATTAAGGTACACATACATGATGGAATATTATGCAACCATAAAGAAGAACAAACATATGGACTTTGCAACAACTTGGATGGATTTAGAGTCTATAATGGTCAGTGGTCTATTACAGAAACAAAGAACAGAGTGCCATAAGTTCTCACTCATAAGCAGACCCTGAACATTTACCATAATGATATAAGAAAGGGATTGGCAGTAGCAGAATACTGCTTGGGTGGGAGTAGGGACACAACATCAATAAGGGTATCTGATCTCAAACCAGGCAAAGTGGGGACCAGAGGGAGGCTCAAAACTTTACCTGTACAATATTCACTTATATATTTAATCCTGAATTGTACTCTGTAGCTTTAAAGTTATATATATATATATTATATATATATAAAAGAACTGTCAGATAGAATATGATGAAGTAATGTGCAGAAGACAAACCTCTCCTATACAACATCTAAAAGTCATAGATAAAATAATTATCTATTATCCCTTTTGTGGGGAGGCCAGAAGCCATGAAAATACATAAGAATTTCAGAACAATAATCATGCACTAGATTCACTGTAGGCCCTGAGGGCTTCAGTCCATATCCAACAACCTGGATTCTTAGTTTTAATAACACACACACAGCAAAAAGGAAACGAAGCCTGGATCCCAAGCAAGACAGTTGATCAGAGATCAGAAATCCTGGCATAGAGCCAGGAATACCTAGGGAAGAAACAAACCCACAATGTTAAGTCAGGAAAAGATGTCATTCACAGAAGAGCAAGAGGGGATCTGTCTTGGCCTTGGCTCTGGTCAAAGACAAAAGGGGGGGGAATTTCCTTGAGGCTTCTATATACAAAAACAAGCCCACTTTCACTCAAGATTTGGGACCAGAATTTCCAATAGTAAGGCGGCCCCCAAAGTCCCAAGCAAGCCCAAGTTGTGTTTAACATGGTTATAGAATGTAGTATTCCAAAGTGCCTCACAGAAGCAAATGAAATCTTCTCTAGACTTACTGCAGGCCTCAGAGAAATTCCACATATAAAGTTCCAAAAAGAATGTTTAACAACAAATCACTAAACACCTAAAGTAAGCACATCTCAAGGAATTCTGAAAGAATAATGAGCTTAATACTGCAAAGATCTTTCCTATTACAAAATAATTAGTGTCTAGATATAAGCCTATTTTAAGTACATTTCTGGGCTCACAGGAAACAAAGGACAACTCCCTGAGACCCACCCTCCATCTCCTAAGGGAAAAAAAAATGTAACCTGGAACCATATCAAAGAGCTCCAAGCTACAAGGCCACAGGACAAGTCTGCCTGAAGGCAAATGACAAGACTAGTTCTGCAATCCAGAGACAAGTAAACTCAGCAAATGTCAAGTTTGAGAAGCTAAACCCAGTCCTGCTTTAAGACAGGGGTGCAGGAAGGGAGCATTAAGGCCAGCAGCGCCCCCTGGCAACAGGCGGAGGCAAACACAAATACTCTAAGGAGGAAAACATCCCCTATTTCAACTCCTGGGACTTGTCAGAAGATACAAGCACATGGGAATGTTTATAACAGCTTTATTCATAACTGTCAAAAATTGGAAGCAACCAATATGTCCTTCAATAGGTGAGTGGATAAACTCTAGTAAATCCACGCAGTGGATTATTATTAAAAATAAATGAGTTATCAAGCTTCAAAATGACATGAAAAGAACCTTAAATGCATATTGCTAAGTGAAAGAAAACAGTCTGAAAAAAAAAAACAAATATACTACATGATTCCAACTATTTAACACTGTAGAAAAGGTAAAACTACAGAGACTATAAAAAAATGAGTGGTTGCTGGTGGGAAGGATCCAGGGGAGAAACGAATAGGTGAATCACAGAGGATTTTTAGGGTAGTGAAACTACTCTGTATGACAATATAATGGTGGACATATGGCATTATGCATTTGTCAAACCCCATATACTTTTTCAACACAAAAATGAACCATAACAAACATGGACTTTAGTTAATAATAATGAATCAATATTGGCTCATCAATTACAACAAACATATCCCACCTATCCTAGATGTTAATATTAGCAGAAAATAAGCAATTTTTCTCTACACTTCAAAGTTTCTGTGCAACTTTTCTATAAGCTTAAAACTCCTCTAAAAATGAAGTCAATTCACAAAAAGGTATGTACTCAAAACCAAAGATAGTCAAAAATATAATGAAATGAGCAACATGAGTGGAAAAGTTAGTCTCAGGCTCATCAGATCCTGGAAGTACAACATACAAGCTATAAAATAGCCATAGGAAGTAAAAAAATTAGAAAGCAACAAAACACTATTAAAAATGACCAAATAGATGTGAAAAAAACCCTCAAATGTCAGGTATATAAAAATATGATGGCTGAAGTTAAAAGTTCAATTGGTATAGTTAACTGCAAATAAGACACCCCTGAAGAGAAACTCAGATGAGTCTAAAGAAATTATTCCACGTATGGCACAAAGTCACAGGTATGGAACATACTAAAAGGAAATTAACAGATAAGTACTATATAGTAATATATATACTTATATAAGGCTTCACATACACTTAGTGGAGTTTCAAAGTTAAATCGCCACTATTCAATAAACAGAACTTCTCAACAGCAGCAATGGAAGCCAGAGACATGGAATAACATCATCAGAAGTGAGAGAAAATAATTCAGTTGATAAGCCTCTTAGGTCTGCGGAAAGAATATATAATAATTTTACATTTAGAGGCATTTTATAACATAGTCTCAAATCACATAAAGTAAAAATTAATAGAACTGCAGGGAGAAATTGATAATCCTATCATTGTAGTAGGAAATGTCAACAAATTTGCCTCACTTGTTGAAGTGTCAAGAAAAGATTATTTAAACCCAATTAATAAACTTGATTTAGTAGTCACATATAAAGGATCCTATACCTATTCACATTCTTCTCTGCTATATGGAACATTTACAAAACCTGGAGGAAGAGTGGCCAAAAAGCAAGTCTCAACACATTTTGGAAAAATGATATTATCATAACCACATTCTCCTGCCACAAAGTTAAATAATTAAGAATTCAGTGGAGATGGGGTTAGGGTTCAAAAATTACCTCTTGGATACAATGTTCACTATCTGATGGGTCTCCTGAGACCCATTCCCCACCACTACCCAATATGCCCATGTAATAAACATGTTCAATATGAATATGGGAATTCAATATGAATATGGGAAAAAAAGGAATTCAATTAACAAAAAGGGTAAATTCTGCTTATGCATTTGGAATTTTAAAACTCACTTCCAAG
This sequence comes from Cephalopachus bancanus, assembly GCA_027257055.1. Classification (NCBI taxonomy): domain Eukaryota; kingdom Metazoa; phylum Chordata; class Mammalia; order Primates; family Tarsiidae; genus Cephalopachus; species Cephalopachus bancanus. Next base: position 4,398,620 of record JAPVLO010000009.1, on the reverse strand, counting down.
TGATTCTGTGCCAAAGAAGAAATTAAAATAGAAAAATTGTAAATATTTAGTATAAAACACTAATAAAAATATCATATGTCAAAATTTGTGGAATGCAATCCCTTAGAGGGAAGTTATACCATTAAATGTTTTTAATTTGAAAATTCTGTCAACATAAATGGTTAGTGAATAGTATAATAAAATAGCAAAATCCAGAATTTCAACAAAGTCAAAAATAGATCCTTTTAAAAAGATGAATAAAATACATTTGACCTTTGAACAATACAGGTTTGAACTGTGTGGGTCCATTTACATGCGGATATTCTGCCACCTCTGAGACAGCAAGAGCAACCCCTCCTCCCCTCCACTCCCTCCGCCTATGAAATGTGAAAATGATGAGGATGAAGACCTTGGTGATGATCCACTTCCACTGAATGAATCATAAATATATTTTCTCTTCCTTATGATTTTCTTAATAACATTTTATTTTCTCTACCTTACTTTACAGTAAGAATACAGTATATAATACATATACCATACAAAATATGTGTTAATTATTTATGTTATTGGTAAAGCTTCCAGTAAACTATAGGCTATTAGTAGTTAAGTTTGGGGGCAGTCAAAAGTTTAAAAAGTTTGACTAAGTGAGAGATAATTGTCCCAGCCCCTGCTTTATGAAAGATCAGATGGGCATAAAACTCTAGGAATACTGACCTAGAAAAAGAAGAAAGATATAAGCAAACAATATGAAAAAGGCGTATGAATCTACAGATATAGCAGAAATTAAAAAGATAGTAAAGGAATATGAACATTTTATGCCAATAAATTTGAAAACTTAAATATGTGGCCAGAAAAATATACAGTGAAATATACTGAAAATAAAAAATTTAAATGAATTTATATTTTAAAAATTAAAAACTAGTAGTTAAAAATCCAAAAGTAAATACAATGCCCAGGCAGTTTTATAGACAAGTTTTAGTAAACATTCATGGAGCAGATAATTCCAATCTTACACAAATAAAAGGGAATATTTTGCAACTCATTTTATGAGACTAGTCTAACCTTGATACCAATACTTGACAGGAACAGTACAAGAAAAGAAAATTACAGGTCAATTTCACTGACAACATAGATATAAAATTCTACATAAAGTACAAGCAAACTGAATCTAGCAATGTAAAAAAAATCATCAAGATATTTTTATCCTAGAATGCAAGGTTACTACGGCAGAGATTTATGTAATTAAAGTGAACAGAATAAAGAAAAAAATAAACTCAATAGATGCAAAAATTACATTCAATTAAAGTCAATAACCATTTGTGGTTATTAAAATGAATAAAAACAACTAGCAAACTAGAGAACATGGGTATATATTTCCACCTTAATAAAGGATATCTATAAAAAATGTATATTATGTAAATAATGAAATATTAAAACCATCACCTTCAAAACAGAAACAACACAAGGATGCCCATTAGCATCACTTCCATTTAACACTGTACTAGAAAATCCTACTAACACAACAAAAGAAGAAAAAAAAGAAATAATAGATGAAAAGATTGTGTTCAAGTTTAAACTTACAGCATCACCCTGACTTGAAGCCAAAAAATACTTTTCACCTTATTATAGTAGGAACATATGAATATCGGTAGGACCTAACTACCTGCCCTTAAAGAGTTTAGCTTTATCTAAACTGGAAGAGGAAGTAAAATGACAAATAAATATATGAACAAAAGCTCACCCACATAAGAAATCCATCCAACTGAAAATCACACAGAGATAATGTATCAACCATAACCAATTATTAAAAATGGAAGCCAAGTGGAGTGGGCTTACACCTATAATTTCAGTTCTTTGAGAGGCTGAGATGGGAAGATCCCTTGAAATCAGGAGTTTGAGACCATTCTGAGCAACATAACAAAACCCCATCTCTACAAAAATTAAAATTAAAAAATCAATCAGGCGTGGTGGCACGTGCTTGTAGTCCCAACTACTCAGGAGGCTTGAGTCCAGGAAGTTGAGACTACAGGAAGCTATGATTGTGCCACTGCACTCCAGATGGGGCCACAGAGTAAAAGACTCTGTCTCTTTTTAAAAGGAAGTGGAATTGAGAGAGAGGGGAGACAGCCCACAGACTGGGAAAAAATATTTGCCAACTGTGTATCTGACAAAGGTCTAACATCTAGGGTCTACAAGGAACTCAAATGTGCCAAAAAGGAATAAACAGCCCCATTACAAAGTGGGCAAAAGATATGAATAGACACTTCTCAAAAGAAGACATATGAGCAGCCAACAGATACATGAAAAAATGCCCAGCTTCACTAGTCATCAAAGAAATGCAAATTAAAACTGCACTGAGATACCACCTAACTCCAGTCAGTATGGCATCATCAATAACTTAAAAAGCACCAGATGCTGGAGAGGATGCAGCGAAAAGGGAACACTTCTACACTGTTGGTGGGAGTGTAAACTAGTACAGCCTCTGTGGAAAACAGCGAGGAGATTCCTAAAAGATCTTAAAATCGACCTCCCATATGACCCTGCAATTCCCCTACTGGGAAAATACCCAGAGGAACTCTATGAAAAGGATACCTGCACACGCATGTTTATTGCAGCATTATTTACAATAGCAAAAACATGGAACCAACCATGCTGCCCATCGAAAGAGGACTGGATTTTTAAAATGTAGTACATATACATGATGGAATATTACACAGTCATAAAAAGGGCAAAATTATGAACTTTGCAGCAACTTGGATAGAATTAGAGGCTATAATACTGAGTGATCTTTCACAGAAACAAAGAACTGAGTATCACGTGTTCTCACGATATACTTGAGACCTTGAACAGCTATCGTAATACTATAAGACCTTGAACAGCTTGTTCTGACCTTGAACAGCTATCGTAATACTATAAGAAAGGGATTGGCAGTAGTGGGAAACAGTCAGAGGAGGGCGGGGATGGGAATGGCAGTAGTGGGAAACCGCCAAGAGAAGGGGTGAGCATACCTCATCAACAAAGGTACCTGCATAATGAACATTTATATATCTAATCCTGAGTTGTACCCCACATATTTAAAATAAAAAAATTAGAAATAATAAAATTTAAAATGTGGTGGGGAGAAGGGGAGGAGTAAGAAAAACAACAGTCATAAGGATGGGGAGCTACAAGAACCCTCATATATTAGTGAAGAGAAAACAACTGGCATTATCTGGTAACAGTGAAAATACTATATGTTTTACGCCTTGGCATACATCCCAAAGAATCTCTTGAAGGTGTGCATCAGTGACATACAAGAATTTTCACCACAGCATTGCTTTTAGTAGCAAATTTTCTTTGAAAACACCAAAACTAAAAAGAATTCAAATGCTCATCAAGAGTCAACTGTATAAACAAGCTCATAAATGTGATAATATATATTAGCAAAAATGAATGAGCTGCAACCATACATCAGCAAGCAACGATGAAAAAAAATATCCAAAATGAACTAAAAATATTTCTCACATATTTCTTACATTTTAGGAATACAAATATATGGTAAAAGCCATTACGCAAGGAAATTATTCATGATAGTTGACCAGCCTGGGCAACATAGCAAGACTCCGTCTCTACAAAAAAATTGTGAAAATTACATAGGCATAGTGGCACATGCCTGTAGTCTCAGCTATTCAGGAGGCTGACACAGGAGGATCACTTGAGCCCAGGCGTCTAAGGTTGCAGTGAGCTATGATCATCCCACTGTACTTTAGTCTGGCAGAGTGAGATCTTATCCCAAAAAAAAAAAAAAATCATGATAGTGGTTTCCTCTGGGATATAGAGAGGAATCACATGGACTTCTTACTGGCAATATTCTGTTTCTTAAGCTATAGGAGGGGGACCCAAAAAAACTGGCACCTAATTACCAATAATTGTGTATTTATTCTTGCATATTTAAACTTCAGTCACCTTCAAAGTACATTTAATGCAATACACCTATTGAGATGCTTTTTTCACTGCTCAAAAGTGGGTTTTTTTGTCAATTTTTATGCCTTTTAGTACTTCTGTTGTTCTTTGTTTCGCCTCTTCCACATTGGCAAAATGTTTTCCCTTTGAGGATTTTTTTCATCTCGAGAAACAAACAAACAAAAAAGCCACTCGGGTGAATAGGGAGGGTGGGGCATGGGGGTCATGACATTTTGGTCAAAAACTACTGAACTCTCAGTGCGGTGTGGGCAGGTTATTCATGTAAATCACTCATCATGAAATGGGCAAACACACTGAAAAGAATCTCAAAAAAAAAATTAATGGAGCTGAATGTTGCTTCTCATAACAATGCTAACTGGTACATTGATGCTGATGGGTTCCTAGAACACTTACTTAGCAGGGGAAGCCTGTATTACAAGGGGCCTGATCTCCAAAAAATAATTCCGGGTTATTTTGGGTCCCCCTTGTACATTAATTTCAATAGAATGTGCTGCCTCAGCTGGTACTGAATTTCCCACCACATAACTTTGTTTTGTTTTAATATATATCTCGCTTAGGTGAAATATTTAAAGAGAGAGATACTACTATCAAATAAGGAACTGGATTTGATTACTCCTGCAAGTATCTTTTAACTTTAAGTTTTCATAATTCTATACCTGCCATAGTAAACAGCACAATGTGTTGCATATAAAAACAAATAATTATAACAAGTACTAATTGAATGCTGATTTTGGCAGATATTGTTGGTTACTAACCAATATCCTTTCTTATTTCTCTTTGCTAACAGATTCTAGTTTTGCTCTGTCATCTTTCCTTCTCCCCATGCAGCTCAGGGGTATCTTATCTTGAGGGACATATTTTATTTCATCTAAACTAATCCTGTAGCCCACTGGTGTAGAGGCAAACATATGACATGAGGCAGCGTCTACTGAGGGAAACCTAGGAAAGGTTTCCTTGCTCCTAAACAGGAGACCCAGAAACAGATATTCTTTTTTGGTGGTGTCATGTACAGATGTGACATCTAGGACACTGCTGTCATGATGCAACCATGAGACAGGTCAGCTTCAGAATTAAGTCCATTGATCCATGATGACAACACTGAGGCAAGGAATTAAAGCTGGTGCCTTACTTCTTGACTTGCTGGTAAATAATATGTCACCCTATTGTTTATATTTTCATATTGTTATATATTCCCACTAATGTCATAAAAAACTGACAAACTACATTCAGAGGGTTTATTCACTTAATCTTTACAGCAGTTCTAGGAGCTAAGGACCACTGTTATGTCCACTTGATAGGCAATAAAAATAAAACTTTGGCCAGGTGTGGTGGCTCAAGTCTGTAATCCCAGCACTTTGGGGAGCCAAGGCGAGAGGATTGCCTGAGCTCAGGGCTTCGAGACCAATCTGGGCAACTTGGCGAGACCTCATCTCTACAATAAATCAAAAAATTAGCTGGGCATGGTGGGTCGTGCCTGTAGTTCCAGCTATTTGGAAGGCTGAGGTGGAAGAATTGCCTGAGCCCAGCAGGTTGAGGCTGCAGTGTCCATGAGCATACCACTAGTGGCATTCCAGCCTGGGTGACAGAGTGAGACTCCAACTCAAAACAATAAAAAAACTTAGAAAATGGAAATAAGTTGCTCCAAGTCACGCATACACTAAATGGCAAGTTTGGGGGTATCTGATTCCAAGCTGTTAATCGCCTAAGCACTGTCCTCTCTATGCTGCATATGAATAACTACATTCAATATTCATTCCCGCCCCTTTAGGTCCTATGTATCAAAAGGTTGATTTCTGCAACTAAAGTTCTAAATGCAATTCTGCTTCTGCCAATGAGATGAACTCATGTGAAATATGGAAGCCAAAAGGGAAATAGAGGACCTCTTCCTGTGACTATGAGGGCCGAAAAGGAAATCCCAGTAGATCTGAGTGTTTCTAGTGAACCCTTCATTCCAGTATCTTGTCGCATGCTTCTCAAGTGTGAATCAGTGCTAGCGGCAGAAGTCAAAGTAGCATCTTGACCTCCGAATCGTCACTATGATTGTTTGACTTTGAAATCAAAAGTCCAGTGGGATCCCAAACTGTAGTCCTCTAGACTTTCCAAACATTTAATTCCCTGTATTAAATCATTACTTTCCAGAACCACCTAACATTTTCTGAACCAATAAATTCTGAACTCCGTGTAGTTTTAATTTGCATTTCCTTGATGACTAGTGAAGTTGAACATTTCTTCATGTATCTGTGGCTGTTCATATGTCTTCTTTTGAGAAGTGTCTGTTCATGTCTTTTGCCCACTTTGCTTTTTTTCTTTTCAGCACGTTTGAGTTCCTTGTAGATCCTAGATGTTAGGACTTTGTCAGATATGGAGTTGGCAAATACCTTTTCCCAGTCTGTGGGCTGTCTCCCTGCTCTCTTGATGGTTTCTTTGACTTCGCAGAAGCTTGTCAGTTTAATGAGGTCCCAGTTGTCTATCTCATCTCTTATGGCCCGTGCATTTCGGTTTTTGCTCAGGAATTGGATGCCTGTTCCAATTTCCATAAGAGTGTATCCTGCATTTTCTAAAGTTCTTATGGTTTGAGGTTTTACATTTAGGTCTCTGATCCTGAGATACCACCTAACTCCAGTCAGGATGGCCATTATCAATAACTCAAAAAATAACCAGATGCTGAAGAGGATGTGGTGAAAAGGGAACACTTCTACACTGTTGGTGGGCATGTAAACTAGTGCAGCCTCTGTGGAAATCAGTGTGGCGATTCCTAAAAGCTCTAAAAATCAATCTTCCATATGCCCCACAATCCCCCTACTGGGAATATACCCTGAAGAACTCAAATCACTCTACAAAAAGATACCTGCACACGTATGTTTATCGCAGCATTGTTCACAATAGCAAGATCATGGAACCAACCATGTTGTCCATCAAAAGAGGACTCGATTTTTAAAATGTGGTACATATGCACAATGGACTACTACGCAGCTATAAGAAAGAACAAAATCATGAATTTCACAGCAACCTGGATGGAATTAGAGTTTATAATACTGAGTGATCTCTCACAGAAACAACGATCTGAGTATCACATGTTCTCACTCATAAGTGGACCTTGAACAACTATTGTAATACTATAAGAAAAGGATTGACAGTGGCAGGAAACTATATGGGGGAGGGCAGGAAGGGGAAGGGAGGTGGGATTAATGGTAGTCAATATCTGCCTGGGGACGGGGGGACACACCTCATCAACAAGGGTACCTGCATGATGCATGTTTGTATACCTAACATACCTAACCCTTAACTGTACCCCACAACTTTAAAATAAAAAATACATATTAAAAAAAATTCTGAACTCAATAAATAAATAAATAACAGTCTGATTGACATATTCTTCTGAAACCCCTGCAAAAATAGTCACATAATACACCTGAAAAGCATTATCTTTTGGACAGCCTCAGTCAAAGTCAAACCATTTGTTCATCTTCTTTCCTACATAGATATAGGTTGTTTACCAAACTTCTAAGAGGATTTCACAGATATACACTAGGATAGAGATTCTTTGTTCTAGTATTCCTAGGTGAGTGGGAACTTAAAACTATAGACCATCCGGGCTCGGTGGCTCAGCCTGTAATCCCGCGCCTTTGGGAGGCTGAGGTGAGTGGATTGCCTGAGCCCGCGGGTTCGAGACCCGCTGGGCAGCAAGACCTCATCTCTACAATAAATCAAAAAATTAGCCGGGCGCAGTAGTGCATGCCTGTAGTTCCGGCTACTTGGAAGGCTGAGGCGGAAGGATCTCAGGAGCCCAGCAGGTCGAGGCTGCGGTGGCCAGGAGCGGCCACTGCACTCCAGTCTGGGCGACAGAGTGAGACTCCAACTCAAAAAAAAAACAAAACACAACTGTAGACTAATGATTAACATCATTCATGGACCATCTCACCTATGCTGTTAGGAGATATTTTTCTTCACTGGCAAACTTTTACAAAGAGCATAATGCATGGGGCCTGGGGCTATTCCACATTTTTTTTTAAAAATAGACTTTTTGTTCAAGGGAAAAAATGTTATATTTATTATCTAGAATATGTGTAAAATATTTAGCACAAAATAGTGTTGTCTTCTCTTATTTCTTAAATATGTTGTAGAAGATCTCTGTTTGTCCTAAAAAAAAAAAAACTGATTATAAAACAAATGTTCACAGAGTGGAAATTCTGCATTCTACTAATACATTATAAAGTCACAGGAAAAGTTCCTGTGATTAAGGTAAAAGATCAAGTCAAACTTTCAGGCAGATAAGTAGTAATTCTGCCTGAGACAAGAAGTAGTAACCCACAAGTTCAACTACCCTTTGAAACTTTTCAGCATTTTGATTACCCTATTTACCCCCTGCTCTGTCATCATTCTTCACTCCAAAATATTTTGGGTACACCAAACACAAATGATAGAGAAAGTAAACCCATCTGAATAATTTATATTCCTGCAGATTAAAAAAAAACTAATAAAACACTAGATGAGCATTTAAGAAACTTTATGGATTATCAATTGTGATGTTGTATTATTATTAACTGTGATGTACTAGTTTGCTTGTACTAGTCTGCATCACCACTAAACATTGTTTTAACATTTTTTAATGGTCATATGTATTTAGTGAAATGTGAAAATGACGACTAATTAATCCACTAAAAACTAAAATCAATACAAAAATCAGAAGACTCAAGATCACTAACTTACAGTAACTCTTTAGATCAAACAAAGATTTTGGTATTTTCATGTTGGCAATAAACCATATTATCCTTCCATTTAGATATTTTTATATATTGTATAAGGATATACAAGGGAATGCTATTTAGCTATAAAAAAGAATGAACTAATGTATTTTGCAGCAACTTTGATGGAAACAGAAAAGATCATCCTAAGTGAAATAACGCGGGAATGAAAAACAAACACCGCACGTTGCCACTTATAGGTGGGAGCTAAACTAATGATTTGCAAAAGCATCTAGAATGGTATAATGGACATTGGAGACTCAGAAGGAGAAGGGTGGGAAGATAGAAAGGGATGAAACATCACCTATCAGGTACAATGTGCACAGGTGGGGATGGTGGGTACACTTAAAGCCCAGACTTCTTCACACTACACAGTACATCCATGTACCCAAAAACCATTTGTAGCCCCTAAAGCTATTGAAATAAAAAGAAAGAAAGATAAAAGAAAAAGATTATACCCTAATACCTAATAACAGGAAAGATTTATAGGTGGGCAAAAAATAGTAACAGGGGCGGTGACACCTCTCTCCACAGGTCTCCGTTTAGGATCCATTCCTTTTTTTTTCCTTCCACTCTCTCCTATTGTCCTAACTCCTGGATTACAGTGGAAATGACAAAGTAAAAAAACTAAATAATGAGGTAAGAAATGGTAGCAAATGACAAGAATTAACCAAAGTGCAGGTTTGTGGAGTTAATTGACTTGGCAAATGAAAACTGTATGCTCTGTGGCCCAGAACAAAGTTTTTCCTTTATAAGCAATTTTGACTGTAGTGCACATGTTTATATACCGGACTTAAAAGATATCATTTGGATTATTTCAAAATAGATCTTGAAAACGAACCTCAATTGGCTCCTCACCACCTTTTACTTGACTTTCACCCATTTCTCCATTTTCATAGCTGCTGCTCTTTTCAACCCATAACTCAGACTTTTCGACAGTCAGTCGAAGCTGGTCTAGATCTGCTTTGATTTGCTTGTAGTTATCTACATCTTGATTGGACACCAGCAATTGCACCTAAAACAGAAAAAATTCAACTCATAAATTATTAGTGGAAATTTTGTTACTCCTATTTCGTTTATGTCTAAAATCCCATGATTTAAATGTTAAAGTTCAGTATTTCTAGAACATTATGAACATTTTAGATTGATATTGTCCATAAAAACATACTTGAAAGTATCTGTGAGTTCTAAAAAATATATTCACGTGTTATTTTTTTTTAATTTTTTTTAAGTGAACCCTAGAAAAGCTTTTCAAAGTGCTAAAGAGTAACTTAAGATATAATGAAACCTAACTCTAACTTCACTGCTGAAGTTGATTTTTCTAAGGCTCTCTCTATCTGGTTGAAGCAATATAGAAACATAAAATTAAGTGGAAGAAAATATTAATAGACAATCTAAACTTCATGATATAAATTTTTATTTTGTTGTAATTTTCATGTATTATATAACATGCACATAATTATATGCATATATATGAGTACTATTTTCATTATTTCATATTCTTTCATGTATTCCTATAAAACTTCCTGAAAGATCAATACTTACTAAATAAAATAAATACTAGTGAAACATACATAACCATTTAAGTATTGTATCTTATTCAATATAATTGATGTCTTATTCAAAAATCACAAATAAAAAGATTAGACCCATTAACAGTTCCTTTGGATTTGTGCATTTTTCAATCACAAAATACTTAGTTCAGGGCTACTGCTTGTCCTACCCAAACTTATTAGTAAAATTTGGGGTCACAATAATAGCAGTGGCAACAACTTTCCTAGTATGTTACTATCTTCCAGTGCCTTCCTAAATCTTAGTGCCTAGCATCTGCATTAAAGATATTAACTGAAAATCATTTGTGAGGAACTCTTTCTAAAATAGATCATGTCGTGGCATAGACAAGGCCATAATCTGTCTTTAAAAATAGAAAATTTCCCAGGAAAAGCCATACAGTCTCATTAACTCTGTAATCATGAAGTCAGGGTGGGATGATATAAACGTTTTCCGAGTCTTTGCTATGGAATCATGGAGGGATACTTAATCTTACCTGCTTAAATGCCTGTAAAACTTCCGCTCTCTGGCTGAAGTGCTTAAACAGTAGCTGAAGGGCTCCAGATAGCAAAGGAGGGTAGTCATGCATGATCAGATGAATGAGAACCCGTAAAAATGTCCTGCCTCCTTCATCATCAAGTTGAACTGGGTTTTTTTCCTTTCTGTAAAATCAAAAATAATTCTAGAGTAACTCATATTTATATCACATCTACATTTTTTTTTTACTCTAAGTTCAGGTCTCACTCTGTTGCCCAGGTTGGAGTGCAGTGGCACAATCACAGCTCACTACAGGCTTGACCTCCTGGGCTCAGGTGATCCTTCTGCCTTAGCTTCTGGAGTAGCTGGGACTACAGGTATGCACTACCATGCCATGGGAATTTTTTTTTTTAATGTAGAGATAGCTCCTTATGTTGCCCAGGCTGGTCTCAAACTCCTGAGCTCAAGCTATCCTCCTGTCTCAGCCTCCCAAAGTGCTGGGATTACTTAAATCACCACGCCTGGCACATCTACACTTAAGTGATTTAAGTTGTATATATGTTCTGAGTTATATCACTTGTGTTTTCAAATCAGGAAGCAAAAAGGAAGAAAGTTTTACTTTTTTCCCCCTCATGTAACTGATGAGGAATCAATTACAAAGAAAAGTTTGTGTCTGTCCATGAAAGCAAGTGTGCCCAACCGTCCCTAGTTTGATTAAGACTGAGGGATACCTAGGCGAACCCCAAGATGAGTTAGTCACCTAGGCGTAGACAAAAGCTAGGCAGGTGAATCAATCCAAAAGCATTTATTGAGATGACATATCAGGTTAGATGTACACCAATGACTGATTTCCTCCCAGAGTCCTAGAGACCCCTACATGACAGGTGGAAAGCGGCTGGGAGGAATAGTGAGAACATGCATCAACCATCCCCAGCACAGCCACGTGTGAGGTGTATTAGAATTCTAAGATTCCACTGGAATAGAGGGCCATCCATTTTAGGGTGAAATCACAACTGGTCATAATCTCTACTAGGGAATAATGAAACTCTTCCACAGGAAACACAGCAACAAAAACTATTGCAATATAAAAGCAAAGCTAAACCAAATGTTCCTAATTCTCATTTGTCTTTCTAATAACAAAAAAAAGCCACAACATGCTTAAAACAGTAGTTTCCCTTTACCTCAGTTTTGCTTTCCGAGGTTTCGGTTACCCCACGGTCAACCATGGATCGGAAAACATCGAATGGAAAATTTCAGAAATAATTCCTAAGTTTTAAGTTGTATGCCGTCACGTTTTGTCCTGCTAGGGACAATCTTCCTTTTGTCCTACATCTCCATGCTGTATACTCTCCCCACATGTGAGTCACTTGGTAGCTGTCCCAGTTATCAGGTGACTGCTGCATCATCACAGTAATTGTTCAAGTCACCTTTATTTTACTTAATAATGACACCAAAGTGCAAAAGTAGTGATGCTGCCATATGGTTATAATTGTTCCTATAAGTTTTGGTGTTAATCTCTTAGTGTGCCTATTGTATTTATTAAATTTTATCATAGGTGAGTATGTATAGGGAAAATACAGTGTCTATGTTAGTACAAAAGGGTTGGTTCTATCCATGGTTCCAGGTATCCTCTAGGGGTCTTGGAACACATCCCCTGAAAATAAGGGAGAACTACTATATAGACTTTGTTGGGTTCCCATGTTAAGTCTGTAATAAAAATGAACACTAGAAATGCAATAGTTTATAGCTTAGACATTTTACTTTTTCTTTTTTATGTTATTAATTTTGTTTCTGAAAAAGAAACAACTTAAAACAATAAATGGCAGAGTTCCTGACAGCAAAGGAGGGTAGTCATGCCAAAAGTATTTTTCTTTAATCATGGATACTTCCAATTGACAGAGAATAGGTTTATTTCTCACATATAACGTTAATGATAACATTTAAAAAGTTACTTTCTTGCTTCAAATATCTAAGATTCAGAGAAGCAATGTTTTACAAGATGCAGTGATATTTATACCAGGGGAGTTAAAGGGCATTCTTGGGCTGTCATTATTTGAGGAAAGAAAAGCAAAGAATTCAGAGAAAAGTTCAATACACTGATCTCATCTCTCTTGTCCTTTTTTTACCTGACCTAAAGAAAAGCTATGCTTTCTCCTCTAGAGTAAATTAGCAGCTTCGCTTCTGGCAGAAATTATGTTAGCAACAATAGAGGGTCTAAAAATAAATAGGTGGAGGGAGGTGAACAATAACAAAGCATTAATGTAATTCTAAGTAAAATCTTATTCACAAGTAAGGTAAAGATATATAAATGCTACCATACCTTCCAGCAAACATAGTTTCTGCCTGAGCTGCAATTTCATCTATATCAGGAACAATAGCTGCAAAGATAAATGGTAAAAAGAAATCTATTCTTTGTCTTATTTTAAGTAGGAGCATATATTCATATTAATATTAGTTTTTCTGAAAATAATTTTGTCTTAATGTCTTTATTCTACCAAAAGTCAATTAACAGTTTTTTAAAATCACAATATAGTTCCACTTAGACCTCAATGTAAATTTTTAAATGTAAACTATGCTTCAAACTAGTGTATTGTTGCAGTCAAAGATATATCTAAAAGACCAAAAAGCACCATTTACAAAGGTGCCTATTATCCATAGAAGTGTGTGTGTGTATATATATATATATATATATATAGTGTGTGTGTGTGTGTGTGTGTATATCTCAAATATGTAAATATGCACATACATACATATAACTTCAAGGGTGATGACATGGAAGGATACTTTTTTAAATAATCAAAATATACATATAATGAGACTCAGAAACATGATTATTTCCAAACAGCACCGTATTTTTTACCTAAGCTTCCTACTATTAAAATTTCATCTCTTTTTTCTTTGTGGGACAGGGTGTTTTTTTTTTCATTTGTGAACCAATCATGATTTCTTACCATTCTGCCATTAATATTTTGAAGACAGCTTTTTTAAGATAACATGTTTAAATAATAAACACACCCTTTATTTCTTATCTCTAAAGCATGCAGACAAAACAGCACAAGATATAAAGAGGGAAAAACAATTCTTCCCAGAAAGGCATCCCTTACAGATACAATCAATGAAAGAGATCAGGTAAGTCACAGAGAAAGGGTTTCCTGGGGTGCCCCTAGACTTTCCTTCTGATACTTTACTAACGCTTAAAGCTCGTGTTTCCAGAAGTCTGGCTTCTGGGAGCCAATAATTTTTATGATACTGTCAATGCAACCGCCAGCAAGACTTTCTGGTTCTGCCACGTCATTCCTGGAAACAACCCTTTGGGGTTCTACATTTCTGGGAAGAAGAAAAACAACATTTGCAAATATGCCAGAAGAGATATCTCCCTGAGGCAAACTGAACTCTGTCTGTGGAGGCACACTGCCTTTAGGGTGGCACTGATGATTAGGACAGTGGAATCGACAGTCCAGTATCCACGTCAACTACACATTCGTGGGCACTGCAAAGTTCCTAACTGATTGACAGACAAAGAGAAGGAGATCTTCTAACACTGTCATAGTGGCTGAGGTTAGAAGAAAGTTTTACATCTGTGTGCAAATTCTATCCTCAGAAAAAGAATTCTATTAACTGGCTAAACCTTGGATAATATGTAGTTTCTAACCTGTCGTGACTTGCCTGACCTATCTAGAAAAAAAAAATTGGTAATTTAATACCTCCTCGTTTTCCCAAAGTCTTTTCTACAGTCACAAAATTTTTACAATCATTTATGTGCTCTTTTGTTGTTATGTTCTAACACTCAGAGGTAGACTTCATTCTTATACTTTTTAAATATGAAAATTGAAATATAGTTCCAGCTTATGACCACACAAAATAAAAACACATACATGCAAAATGAAATCAACCACCACATTCAGGTCTTTGGGGAACGTCATGTCTTTATTCTTGGATCAGGTGATGGCTTCCCTACAAAACACCTTTCTTCTTGAAGACTGCATTACACGCTGCTCTTTGATCCAAGCAAAAAAAAAAAATTCACCTTGGATTTTCAGCAAACAGCATGATGGTTAAAAGATTTGGATTCTGGAGTTGGAGAGTCCTCAAAGAATCCCTGTTCCACTACATTCATGACCCTTAGCAAGTAACTTAACCCCTCTGACCCTTGCTTTTCTCGTCTGTAAAATGGTACAACAAGCCATAACTCACAGAGCTGTGAAGATTACAAAAGAAAAGAAATAATAGGAGTTAGCTCCAGAGAACAACAAACATCCTTCCTGCCATTCTAGGCGAGTTGTTTAATGTTCTCAGTTCTTTCATGTCATTAGTGGAGATTATGTCTACATTTTTGTCTCATAAAAATACAATTATATTTTAAATTATGGAAGGCACTTTCCAGTTCTCAGAAAACAAAATACAAACAGTCAATATTGTCACAAAGAAGATACCTGATGGTAGCAAAGTATCTGGAGAGCCATTGGCAGATGTCTCAGCATTTTCATTGTCCTCTCCAAACTCCTTCTTATATATTGACAACATATATGAGATTCTATAATCTAGTCTGACACTTAGGATAAACTGTAAGAAACATTACAAAAAGAAAGCATAGTTTTATTTGTTTAGTATAGTATTTTAAAATGCAATTCATAACAAAACTCCAAGATCAGCATCACTATCAACCTTTCAAATGAACTAGCTAGAAACTTTATTTGTAAACTCTTAAAATTTCCATTGCCTACATGTTCATCTGTCTTAAAACTAAGGAAAGGGATGTATTTCCATTTGCCAATGTCAGCAAAATCTTAAAACATGTTTTGGAAGGAGAATTTGACTCTCACAATTGCTCTCCGAATATGCCAGGTAGAGGTATCACAGAGTCTGAATGAAGAAGTATGATGGCATGGTTTCACTGAGTACTTTGCAGAGTGCCTTGGGCTCTTGGGAGGAGAATGCTGAGAATTCAGCTACAACAGTATTGACCCTGGCTAGACCATGATCAGTCCTGGTGCCAGGCTCCAAACAGACAGCTGAAATAACAGCATCTCTATTCCAGGGATTTTCCTCACTGGAGTCTGTGCTTCCTTAGGTTTGTGTTACTGTCTTTGTTCTCATTAACTGGTGTATGGACAGAAACTAAGTACCTGGTAAGGCTCCGGACAGTGCTAAGTGCCACAGGGAATGCAAACACCTGAAGCCACTGCCCTCAAGAAGCCATACAGGAAGTCCCCAACATATGAATAAGTTCTGTTCCGAGATCACACTTGTAAGTCCAATTTGTTTTAAGTCGAACAAAGTTAGCCTAGGTACCCAACTAACTCAATCATCTATATAGTACTGTATGTATTTATCAGGCTATACTGACACCTGGTGGAAAGAAATAATACATTAAAGAATGCACATGTGCATCATTAAAGTTCCTAACTTGAAGGTTCACATGTAGGGGATTTACAGTAATCGGGTTGGGAGACAAAATGCACATCGTTACAATAATTCGGAATTATTGAGGACTGAATCATGTGGCCTGAATATAACAGATCAGAAATAGAAACATCAGGATCCAAACCTATTACAAATAAGAGTGCTTTTTACATATTAATAGTTACCTGCCATCCCAGTTTGCCCATAATAGACCCAACTTAACCTTTTGTCTCAGCATAATTATTAACAGTGCCCCCTACATTCTCGAAAGAGTCACATTTGCACAGTAAGCAACATGGTCCCCCAAGTTTTAGGAAAATTGGCATTTCATGTTGTCATCTTTTTTTTTTTTTTTTGAGTTGGAGTCTCACTCTGCTGCCCAGACTGGAGTGCAGTGGCCGCTCCCAGCCACCGCAGCCTTGCCTGCTGGGCTCCAGCAATCCTTCTGCCTCAGCCTTCCAAGTAGCCAGAATTACAGGCATGCGCTACCACGCCCGGCTGACTTTTTGATTTATTGTAGAGATGAGGTCTTGCTGCCCAGGCAGGTCTCGAACCCGCGGGCTCAGGCAATCCACTCACCTCAGCCTCCCAAAGATACGGGATTACAGGCTGAGCCACCGAGCCAGGCTTCATGTTGTCATCTAACTTTACGTCACTTACATCATATCCCTTCCTCCTTCCACCCCTCCTCCTACCCCTCTCTAATCCTCTGTCTCAGACTTCTTTCTTCTAACAGCAGGGAGTACCTGTTCTTTCTCTCTTGCCTGCCCCCGGCCGTTCACACTGTCCACTGTACCATGAATATTCCTTTCCTCCACCCTGTAACAACCCATTATTGAGATATCTTCCAAGATCCAGTTTAAATTCCTTTTAATTGCAGCTTTCACTGGTTCCTCAGTCGTAACCTGAAGCAAGCTCCCTCCCCTTCTCCCTCCCTGTCTCTGTCTTTTCCTCCCTCCCTCCTTCACTCCGTGTGTGTCTCTCTCTCTCTCTCTCTCTCCTTTGCTAGACTTTTATGCTCCATGCAGGCAGAAAACACGCTCCAAGCCAACAATGTTCAGTTTTCACCAAGCGTTTGTTAAACTGGGTACCGAGGAAGCATCAAGGGCACAAAAAAGGTGCGAAGGACATAAACCCTGCCGAGCTTAAAGTCTAGAGGAGAAACAAACACCAGAGAAGCTCTTTTATTAACACGTGGTGAGCACTGCAACACATATTGGTGGAACTTATTCTAGGTAATTAGGGAATTTTCAAAGCAGAAATCAGATGATGGGAAAAGAGGACAAAGAAAGGGTCATGAGGTTAGGTAGCCAGGAGCAGTAGTGTGGGGACAAAACCGGGTGCAGGTACATCACAAAAAAAGGGTTTTTTAAATACTATGTAAAAAAGTGAAAAACAAATTAATAAAACACATTAATGTAAATTAACACATAAATATCACACAAATTAATGAGACACCAATTAACTTTTAGTTGAAGATAAGTACACACAGAGTTGTATTTCATAAACATAACCAAAATAAAAACACTCATCCCTAATTTGCCTAATTATGAAAAACAAATGGAAAGTGGGAGGAAAGGGAAGGATAAAAACAAAGGCAGACTGGCTTGGCACAGAGGCACATGCTTGTAATCCCAGCACTTTGGGAGGCTGAGACAGGAAAATTGCTTGAGCCCAGGAGTTCAAGATCAGTCTGAGCAACATAGTGAGACCTCGCCCTACAAAAAAAAAAAATTAGCCAAATTTGGTGGCACACACCTGTAGTCCCATTTACTCAGGAGGTTGAAGAGGGAGGAGCCTCCTGAGACCAGTAGGCTGAGGCTGCGGTGGGAGTCATGATTGTGCCACTGCACACCAGCCTGGTCAACAAAATGAGACTCCAGCTCAAAAAAAGAGACAGTTGAAAAAGGTCCAGAGAGAGAGAGAAAACAAGAGAGCAAGAAAGAAATTTAAAAAGAGAGACTGAAAGAGAGAGATACATAAAGTGATGGGGAAAAGAGAAGACTCAGAGAAAGCAGAAGACCTGCCAGGGAGTGTGGCTACAAAGAAATTATTGAAG
Organism: Cephalopachus bancanus; assembly: GCA_027257055.1. Taxonomy (NCBI): domain Eukaryota; kingdom Metazoa; phylum Chordata; class Mammalia; order Primates; family Tarsiidae; genus Cephalopachus; species Cephalopachus bancanus. The sequence goes on along the minus strand of JAPVLO010000009.1, from coordinate 4,380,443 downwards.
AAACGCTTCAAGAAAAACTCAAGAGCAGCACACAAGCCCAGCAAAGCTGACCGAGGCACACAGACACAAACATCAGAGCATGAACAGCAGGTGCAGGAGAATAGAGAAAGAGCCCAGAAGAGGCAGCAGGAATGAATCAGCCCTACACTGCTGGGCCATAGAATCTCCATCTCATCATTTTTTAGCTGTTAGAGATTGTTTTTCTAATGCTCCTTTTCTGTAACTGTGGGCTAAAATGAGATCACATATTTTAGAGGTTGTCCCATGAGTAGAATGATGTGAAGTGGGGGCTCATTAGGTCCACAGGTCAGGTGATCGCTACCTTTCTTGGTTTAAGAACAGAAACTTTAAGTGATTTTTTTCAGGGTCATGAACACTGTCTTGGGAGGCCTGCCAGTGTTTCTCAAGATCCACCCTTCGGAATTCCTAAAGGAACTGTGAAGCCTTTTATGATTATAAATCTAATTACTTTAAATGAAAAATGTTACAGACCCTTCCAGGACTACTAACCCACTTCTGGTAGCTCAGTCTACATTAAATTATGATAAAAGACATAGTAAACTGTATCCAGAATCTTAATAGATATTTGAAAACTCCAAACGACATTCTCCAAATCTGGAATAAATGCTATAATTAAGGTATCATAAAACTGCTTTTCAAACTTAAAAAAAAAATGCTAAGAATGCATAACTACAGTAATCGAAAGTTTATTCACTAAACCAGAGGGCATAAAATAATTTATCTCCTTTATATTCATAGAGCTAAGTGTTAAACTAGGTGTTTTTTTAATTACTTCTAGTCCCTTGGAAACAAAAACACAAAGACAGATAAAATACTAAAATCAATTATTAACAACATTTGTTAGCAATAAATAAAATTTTATTTGAGTTCCTTGCCATAATACTAAATCTGGACACATGGAATCATATGTCCAATAGAATCATATATCTGATTCAGTTAAAAATAAGAAGAGTTGGAATTTAGTCATTAACTTTGCCTGCTTAAAAACCAGACAAATGCAGGTAAAATTCAGTCAGGATCAATGGGGGTGGGGTGGGGTGGAGGGTGGAATACATGTGAAAGCAGTTTTAATCTCTAAGCACTCCACAATTGTTAGGTATTATCATTAGCATATTTAATGGAAATAAACACATGTGATTCATATGCAAAATAGTACTTTTGTGAGCTTTCTTACCAGACTTGTCATTAATTTTAAAGAAAATAAAATTAAACCAGGCTCGGTGGCTCAGCCTGTAATCCCGTGCCTTTGGGAGGCTGAGGTGAGTGGATTGCCTGAGCCCACGGGTTCAAGACCCGCCTGGGCAACTTGGCGAGACCTCATCTCTCCAATAAATAAAAAAAAAAATTAGTTGGGCGTGGTAGTATGCGTGTAGTTCCAGCTACTTGGAAGGCTGAGGCGGAAGGATCGCCGGAGCCCAGCAGGTAGAGGCTGCGGTGGCCGGGAACGGCCACTGCACTCCAGTCTGGGTGACAGAGTGAGACTCCAACTCAAAAAAATAAAAAATAAAATAAAATAAAATTAGATCGACAGCATCTCAGATTTACACAGTGATTTGGAACAAGTGTGAAGTAGTTAAACCAACAAACAAAAGGATGTCTTTTGTCACCTAGCTTCTATATGCAACACACCTGTAAAATCTCGATGATCTTCAGCTTGGTGTCCATCACCGTCACGTCCTCGTGCTCAGGGGGGCTCCCCTGCTTGCTAGGGTGTATGCTGGGCTGCACATCCGGCACACTCATGGGGAAGATGGAGCCTCTGCTAAGCACCATCTGGGTCATCATCTCTCCCACCCCATGGATGGTTCTCATGACATTGTTTCCTGACATGAGAAAAGACCATGAGTCAACACACACAGTCATATTCAGTTGGTCACGATCAGCTAGAAAATATGACAGGAAAGGTATTAAAGATAGGAAAGAAAGGCATCTGCACTGCTAAGACTCTTTCTTTGCAGATAAAATTAACATATTACAGACACATTTCAAAATGATAGATTTTAAAAATGGAAGTTTACTTTTCTCAGAAAATGCTTTCAAATGACACACCAAAAGTAAGCTGTTAGTAATCTAATATCCAAACCAGGTCCTTCTTAACATAGTATGTCCTACCAACTATCATACCAATAGGCCCTAACTTTTACAATAATGTAAAACAAAGGTTATTAGCTGCTCAGATTTAAGTGAGTTGTAAGTGGGGATACAAAGATTTCATAAAAACATTTAAAGGCTGAATTCTAACATTGTAATCCTATCCTCAAAGGACTGTTTTTTCTTTTCTTTCATAATGCTTATAAAAAGATTGCCAGGAGGATTGTTACAACGACATTTTTAATTAAAAAAAAAAAAGTACCGGGCACAGTGGCTCACACCTGTAATCCCAGCACTTTGGGAGGCCAAGGCAGGATTGAAACCAGCCAGAGCAAAATAATGAAAACGCATCACTAAAAAAATTTTTTGTTTTATTTTTTTAAATTAGCCAATGTGGTGGCTCATGACTGTAGGCCACTAGGGAGACTGACGCAGGAGGATCACTTGAGCCCAGGAGCTCTCGGCTGCAGTGAGCTATGATTGTGCCATTGCACTCCAGCCTGGGTGACAGAGCGATAAACTGTCTCTAAAAAAGCAGGAGGAAGAGAAGAGGAAAAAGATGAAAGTCTTCTCTGGAAAAGAATTGTATATTAGTCAATGCTTCCCATTCCTTCATCCAATTTAAATTAAAAACTATTATTCAAAATCTACAAAAAGCAATAAAATATGAAATGATTACGGAAACAAGTTAATGACAAAGATGATAATTTTCAATGAGGGAACACTCTCTTTCTGTGTCTTTTCCTGAGTGTGGCCTCTACTCTATTTGTCGATAAAATTTCACAATCCACACCATTTACCTATTCCTTACACCGACCACAAACAGCTGCATCAAAGGATCCTCCTGACAGCAGCACAATTTATGTTGTCCAGTTTGACTGCTGCTTCTCACTTCCAAGTGCCTACAATAAGCAACCAGGATTCCAAAGAATGATCATCTACCTTCCTTTCCCAACAGTGGACTCTGCTTCGTGGGTGTTCATGGAGCTTTGCCTTAGCCAAAGGCCTAAGAATTCGGCATAGAATTTTCCTCTCTGCAAGTGTGTCAGGGCGTAAACCAAGAGAAGGGGAAATGAAAATAAGATGGGATGAGATAAAACTCTCAGCTCTAAGAGAATAATACAAACTGTGCTAATACCTACAGGATAGAAAGGCAAACAAAGAAAAATAAAGTATTTACAAGATGACAAGTGAATCCTGATGGCCCAGACCACAATTAACATCAGGCCACTGGTAACAACTATTATTTGTCCATTGTGAAAAAGGTGAAAGGACTTTTAAAATTAATTATCTTACTATATGTGAAATCAGTATAAGTATAAGGGTTGTGCTCCAATAAGACAACAAAAGTACACAAAAGTAGCATTTTTTTTTCCTAAAGCAGCATATTCCAGGCAGAAATTAACTTGGATTTCCATTCTGGAGGTCTGATACTTTTTATTACACATATAAGCTCCAAAAGAGGAATATATAAAGGTAATTTTCAAATTTGGACAAAGTTGCAGTAAAAAAATTTGAGACAGCCACTATTTTCTTTCAGAATAACCTTTAGGCAGAATGTTTCATTGTCTGTGGTTCTCAAATAACCACAGCAACTGAGTATTTTCAAAGCCCTCCCAGTGTTGCTACACGGATTGCAGGGATGAACATCTGGTGGCTGGCAATGGTTGAGCCATTGATGTCCAACCAGTACATTTATCCGAGCCTTGATGTGAGTATATATATATGTGTGTGTCTGCCTCCAAGATATGCTTTCTCACCACTAACACAGAACAGTCTCCTTTGTTATTCTTACCCCTGATTTACACAGAAATCCTTGGCACCCATGGTGTCTGCATCTTATTTAGGTTTGCATGGAAAATAATCATTTAATCCAAATGTGTGCTATGCAGAAAGTTAGCCCAGACAATCCTGTCCCCCAAATATAGATCCTGTCACCAAGAAATTAAAATCCAGAGGCCAAAACCATAATAATTTGTAACACATGTTGACAATGAAATGGGAGGTACACCCAGTTGTACCACATCCTTAGATGTCTGTGGCACATGGTTGTCACAAAACTGTCCTGACATTTCCATGTATGGCCAACTCAGAGGTCTCAAATTAAAAGATGCTATATTTTCTGGATTAGCTTGGCGGTGATGAGAAGTGCTTAAATTGTGAAATAATGCAGCTTGAAAAACAAAAAGTTAAACACTACATAAATCACAGACATGCAAGGCCTCTGGCATTTATTTCTCACAGAAAAATGTCTAATGCTAGGCTGTTGAGATAAATCAGAGGTAATCAATCTCAATATTGCAAAAGAAGAAATCTTACTATTTCTCTTCTCAATATTGACTTCAAAATTTTCACCGAAAAGGCTACTGTATTACAATATAAGTTTTCTGAACAATCTAATCCCTAGAAATGTAGCTTTTTTAAATTAACCCAGCAGTCAGAATTTGGATTTATGCACAAAGTTTACAGAGATGATTTGAAAAAAATAGGAATCATCTATGTCAAGTCAAAAGTAAAAAGAAATAAATTGCTTAGAATTAATGACAGATGGACTTTTCAGGTTCTTTCATTATATGATTGTATAGATATTTTTACTAACCCTAATTCCCTGAAGAGAAAAATCCAAAAGTAAGATAGATATCGCAAATGCATAATGAGAGTGTTGACTGGGAATGGTTTGAGAATACATTTCTTTCATTCATTTCTTTCATTGTTCCAATAAGCCACCTTTCTATTGACAATTTCAGAGAAGTGAAAAGCAATAAAAAATTCACATAACACTAAAGCAGTATTGACCATAATTTAATTTTTCCCTACTCAGAAGTCATTTTACTGTGGGAATCACACTTTTGGGTTCAACAATCATTAACAATTATATGGATTTATAGAAGGCATAAGAGGTTTAACAGAATCTTGATTAAAATTTATCTAAGTTTGTGGGTTTATTTTATTTGAAGTCCTGTTTATCTATTATCTCTTTCTATTACAAATACCTTTCTCTTGTATACCACATCTTTAAAAATAAATAAATAAATATATTTTTTTAAAAATCCAAAGAGGAGAAAAAAATATTTTAAATAAATAAATACTTTTCTCTTATGAACACATAATAAAAATGATGATGTGAACTTTCCTGTTGTTTAGATTTCAGATAGACACTTCTGAAACATTCTCAGCATTTATAAGAGATAACAGACATATTTGATTAGAAATGTTTCATGAATAATTGTTCACAGCAACTTAATTGTTCTGTGACTATTAAAGTCAGCTCAATGTTTTATAATAATAGAAGCCAAAAATGGATAATCCAAAAGCTATTATTATTTTCCCTGAAATATATTTTTTATAGTTGGATTTGAATAAATGCATCTGTTGTTACAATAATTCATTTGAAACAGAAGGATGTCAAACAATAAAGACATGACTAAGGAAGTCTTCCTATTTCCCATGGCAACTCAGTAGCTAAACTTTCACTTGCTGGAAAATGCCTACACTCTTCAGGACTAGAGAAGTTTTCTATTTAGTTCAGACATTTTCTGGAGCAGTGCTTCTTCCCAGTGGCTGAGGGTATGAGTTATAGAAGGACTTTGTCATATGCAAAAAAAAAAAAAAATTAACATCAGATCAGTGCCTTACTTAGCTGGTAATAATTAAGTAATGGGTAACATAGTACTAACCTGGATTAAATGGAAAATAAAGAACACCCTGAGAAGACAATGAGATAACCAGCACTCTTAGCTCCAAGTTAGATCACAGTATTTTGGAAAGCTAGCTATCTAGTTCACACAGTTTATACGTTGTACATACAAACACGGTTTTTACTCCATGTGCTAGACCTGGAGGGAACTCTCTATTCCTTTGCCTGGCATTCTCTTGCCCACATGGTCACATAGCTTTGCTCCCTCATTACTTTCTGATCTGTGACACAATGTTACCTAATTACATAGACCTCTTCTGGCCACCCTCTCCAAAGAACTGCCATCATGCTCAATCCAAGTACCCACATAACATTTAGGTCATCATATTATATCACATCGTATTATACATTTTGTTTGTGTGTTTATTTTATTCCCTCTCAAAAAAAAAAAGAACATACACAGGGTCAATGAAGAGAGGGATTCTTCCTGGTTTGCTACTCTGTTTCTAACATCTTGAATAGTGCCTGATACACAGTACTCTTAATAAATATTGTTAAATGAATGCATGAATTAAAAAGTAATTAGATAACAAAATAAACTATTAAATATGAGAATGACTTTTAAAATATAGCTTGTGTTTTTTTTAAAAAAGATCTGATTGCATTTAAGGTACTCCATCTTTCATCAAGTTGAGTTTTCACTTGCTTTCCTTTATAATGCCCCCATTTTTTTCTAAAAGCATATATAATTTCATGCTATGTAAAAACTTATGTATTAAAAAGAAAAAATTAATAAAGTAGATATCTTTGCAGTACAGGCAAATAATAGAGCCTGCCTTTATCAATGGCATATCACATTGCATGTACCCTCGCTAGAACACAGGCCATATACACCCTTCACTTCAGTTGATTCTCACGGTAGGGTGGAATTTGGGGGATCCATCAGGTCAAGTGATGTCAACATGAATCTCTTGTTTCTACGCCATGTTGCTTCACTAACAGACCTTACAAAGCTCCAAAAATTTTATACTAGAACTCAGGAAACCCTAATGTAATTAAAGAAAGAAAAGATTCCAATTAAAATTGTGTATTGAAAGTATAGAATTGCTATTAATCATGTAATGAATTTGCTCACCGTATTCTCAAGTGATCTTACCTCACCAGCTTTTATTACATATGACGGGCACATACTACTAGTGGTATTTTGCTTATTATACAACTTAATTTTATGGATAGCCCTTATTCAAAAAGGATTTATAAAGTACCTAATGTTCTTACGGCTCCATACCAGGCACATCCAGGGTGGGAAGACATAAGAGAAGAAAAATTTACAGAATAGTTAGAAAAATATAAAACGTGTCCGTAAAAAAATTAAGAACAAGTATAAGGCAGATAAGATGGTAACAGAATAGCATGGACAGTACACAAAATTTCCTAGACTTTGTTTTAATTGGGGAAATTATCTTAGTGTGACGAGAAGGACAGCTTTGCTGGTTAAAATATACAAATTTTAACTAGGTTTTGAATCAGGTGAAGGATTTTGATTAGAGAAGCATGACCTTTGTCAATTCATGTCACCATTCAATATTCAGAATCTTAATCCTAACAAAATCTGTTCTAGTTTCTTGTAAGAATAAAAGTATGTAATATATACCCCAAAAAAGCCATGAAGGATAAGAAATACCATATAACGGTAAGGTATTACCGTTATAAGGGACATGTGCATTACATCCACTACATCTCTGAAAAGCAACTCATCTTCATTTAATTATGTTCCATCATAGTGGTCACCACCTTACTAATGAATATGTGGATTCATCATATAATTGTAGCTCATGATCTCTTACAATACAGCATGGTTGACACATATTATCATTGCTAAACAGAGATGTCCTTCAGAAGAATGATTTATAAAGAATACTTAATGGACAAAGCAGATAACATGATAGCTAATTTTCTTCATTCTAAATAAATCCTCTCTGAACACAGTGTATTGATAGATTGTTTACAGATTCCAAGTTTCAAGGGCTTAGAAATAGAACAAAACAAAACCCAGCCAAAAGCAGGTAACCAAAGTGTGGTAATGTTACTATTCATCATTTTTTGAATACCAAGTAGACTACTTAGAAGAAAACTATTTTCCATCCCACACACTAAAGAAGGGTTATTCAAACGATGACTTGAAAAAGCAATTCATACAAAATAGTGGCTATGTTCTGCATCTTGTTTTGGTTTATAGCACCATCAAATATTGATAAAGTCATTTCAGTATTCCAAACCTCAAGATTTTAACTTGCAAAACTGATCTTCAATCCTTAATGGTTGGTAATATAAGTCAAATGAATTCACCCACTGTTTTTATAATTGAGATGTAACTTACAGTGAAATGCACAGATCTTAAATGAAAGGATTGAGAAATTCTCACAAAGGCATATACCATATAAACCACATGGCAACCAGCTATAGAACATTTCCATTACCCCTGAACTCCCTTGTGCCCTTTTATAGTCAATTCCACAACATTCCTCTCCCCCCATCACCAAAAGCAACCTCTCTTCTGATTCTCTTCTAAATCATAGCTATGATTTTAGTTAAATGATTATAGCCAAAGAGTACTCATTAATCTATGTTAAAGTACAACAAGGTCTCTAGTTCCTTGCTGCTTTGTTCTTTCCTTGACAAGATCAGTATTTTTGCCAGTGACTTGGGTGAAGTCAGAGAAAGTGTGTTTCTCAAATGCAAAGATAACATTAAACATGGAAGGATAACTAACAAAGGGAATGACTCTGTCAAAGTCCACAGCTACATCAACAGGTTGAAAAATAATGGCAGAACCATCACAGCATCTTACCACAATTATCTTCCCAGAAAGTACCATAACTAGAAAAATTGTGGGTCAGCCAGGCTCCGTGGCTCAGCCTGCAATCCCACGCTTTGGGAGGCTGAGGAGAGTGCACTGCCTGAGCCCGCGGGTTCAAGACCCGCCCAGGCAACTTGGCCAGACGTCATATCTACAATAAATCAAAAAATTAGCCAGGTGTGGTAGCGCGCGCCTGTAGTTCCAGCTACTTGGAAGGCTGAGGCAGAAGAATCACCAGAGCCCAGCAGGTAGAGACTGCGGTGGCCAGGAGCGTGCCACTGCACTCCAGTCTGGGTTGTGGAGTGCAACTCCAACTCAATAAAAAGAAAACCTGTGGGTCAAGATTAAGATCTTGTCTTAGTTTGTTTTGTGGTGCTATAACAGCATACCTGAGAATGGGTCATTTATAATGAACAGAAATTTATTTCTCACAGTTTTGGAAGCTGGGAAGTCCAACACTGAGGAGCTGACATCTTGCAAGGACCTTCTTGATGCATCACCTCATGACTGAATGTGGGAGGTAGAAGACAAGAGGGAAAGAGAGAGAGCAAGAGGGGGCCAAACTTCCTTTTATAAGGAAACCTTCCCCAGAATAACTTCCTTAATTCATTCATGAGGGTAGTGCCCTCAAGACCTAAATAACGCTTAAAGGTCCCACCTCCCAACATCTCTGCATTGGGGATCAAGGTTCCAACACACGAACTTTGGGACACACATTCAAACCACAATAGATCTTATAGGAAGGAGAGATTAGAGAGAAAAACGATATTAAAACATTCAAAAGTATAACAAAGTTCTAGACACGTGAAAAGTTGTTAGAAGCTGCCATCAAGGCTTTCATGGAATCCTGTTCTTCAGATGGTAAGAAAGATTTCTATGACTTTTGAATGTGATGGTTCTGCCCAGATTCCCCTTCAAAAATTAAAGACTACTAACCCAGCAGCTGGAGTGCCACTTGGAAGACAGTCCTCAGCTGTCAACCCCTAAGGGAATTAACTAGTGCCATGATCTGAAAGTTGTGTAGCTTCAAAATTCATAAGTTGAGATTTTTACTCCCAAGATGATGCTGTTAGAACATAGAACGTTTAGAAGATGACTAGATCAAAGGGGAGAAGTCCTCATGAATGAGATTAGTACCCTTATAAAAAGTCCTCATGAATGAGATTAGTACCCTTATAAAAAAGAATCAACCCGACATTAAAAAGACCAAAAAAGCACATACTGACAGCCTAAAAGAAAAAAAGAAAAAACACTTAAAAAGAAAAAAAAAGTAAGCCCAAAGCTAGTAGAGGAAAGAAACAACAAAGATCAGAGCAGAACTAAATGGAATTGACACCAAAAAAACAATATAAAGGATCAGAGAAACAAAAAGTTGTTTCTTTGAAAAGGTAAGCAAAATTGATAGACCATTAACTAGATTAATTAAGAAGAGCGAATAATCAAATTAGCTCAATCAGAAATGAGAAGGGAGACATTACAACTGATATCACAGAAATACAAAAGACCATCTGAGATTATCATGTATACCTCTATGCAAACAAACTAGACAATCTAGGGAAAAAATGGATAAATTATTGGAAATATACACCTGAACAGACCAAGAACAAATATTGAGTAATTAAAAAGATCCCAACAACAGCAAAAAAAAAGTCCAGAACCTGACAGACTCATACTCAAATTCTACCAGACTTTCAAACTGGTGTCAATCCTACTGAAGCTGTTCCATAAGATTGAAAAGGAGAGAATTCTTCACATCCTATGAAGTCAATATCACCTTAATACCAAAGTCAGAAAAGACACACACAAAAAAAGAAAACTACAGACCAATATCCCTGATTAACAATAGATATAAAAATCCTCTACAAAATACTGGCAAACGAAATCAAACAGCACACACACACAAAAATCCCACCATGGTCAAATGGATTTTATTCCAGGGGTGCAAGAATGGTTCAACATATATAAATCAATAAGCATGATCCACCATGTAAGCAGAATTAAAAATAAAAATAAAATCATATGATAATTTCAACAGACACAGTAAAAGCATCTGATAAAATCTCTTCATGATAAAAACACAGAAGGAGCACTCCTCAAAAATAATAAAAGCCATATAGGACAAACCCACAACCAACATCATCCAGAACAAGGAAAGGTTAAAAGCATTCCCCTCAGAACTGGCACAAGGTAAGGATGCCCACTTTTACCACTCCTATTCAACATAGTTCTGGAAGTACTAACCAGAGCAATCAGGCAAGAAAAAGAAATAAAGGGTATATAGATTAGAAAAGAAGAAATCAAACTACCTCTGCATGTCAATGATATAATCTTATACCTAGAGAATCCTAAAGACTCCTCCAAAAGACTTCTAGACTTGATAAACGAATTCAGGAAAGTCTCACATACAAATTCACCCATACAAATCAGTAGCACTGCTAACACCAATAGTGACCAAGCCGAGAATCAAATCAAGAACTCAATTCCATTTACAATAACTGCCAAAAAACTAAAATGCCTAGTAATATATTGAACCAAGGGGGTGAAAAATCTCTACAAAGAGAACTACAAAACACTGATGGAAGATATTGTAGAGGATACAACAAATAGAAAAACATCCCCAGTTCATGGTTTGGGAGAATCAACATTGTTAAAATCAACATTGTTAAAACATTTAAAATATTACACAAAGTAATCTACAGATTCAGGGCAATCCCTGTCAAAATACCAATGTCATTTTTCACAGAATTTGAAAAAACAATTCTACAATTCATATGGAATCAAAACAGCCAGAATAACCAAAGCAATCTTAAACAAAAAAGAACAAAGCTGGAGGCATCACATTTCAAATTATACAAGGCTACAGTAACCAAAACAACATGGTACTGGTATAAAAGCAGACACAAGGACCAATGGGAGAGAATAGAGAATCCAGAAATAAATCCAAATACCTACAACCACCTGATCTTTGACAAAACAGACAAAAACATACACTGGGAAAAGGACACCCTATTCAACAAATGGCACTGAGAAAATTCGATAGCTACATACACAAAAATGAAATGATCTATATCTCTCACCATATACAAAAATTAACTCAAGATGGATTAAAGATGTAAATATCACAGCTGAACCCATAAAAATTCTAGGAAAAAACCTAGGAAAAACTCTTCTGGACATTGGCCTAATAAAGAATTTATGGCTAAGGCCCTAAAAGCAAATGCAACAAAAAACAAAAATAAACAACTGGGACTTAATTAAAATAAAAAGCCTCTATATAGCAAAATAAATAATCAACAGGGTAAGTAGGCAGCCTACAGAATGAGAGAAGATACTCACAAACTATGCATTCAACAAAGGACTAACATCCAGAATCTACAAAGAACTCAAACAAATCAGCAAGTAAAAAGCAAATATCCCCATTAAAAAGCCATTAAATAACATGAACAGACATTTCTCAAAAGAAGATACACAAACATATGAAACAATGCTCAACATTACCAATCATCTAGGAAATGCAAATTAAAACCACAATGAGATATCGCCTTACATGAGTCAGAATGACCATTATTAAAAAATTTTTAAAAAAATAGATGTTAGCAAGCATGCAATGAAAAGGGAACACTTATGCACTGTTGGTGGGAACCTCTATGGAAACTGGTATGGAGATTTCTCAAGGAACTAAAAGTAGATCTACCATTCAATCCAGCAATTCCTCTACTTGCTACCTATCCAAAGGTACAAAAATTGATATGCAAAAAAGACAACTGCATTTGGATATTTATTACAGCAAAATTCACAATTGCCAAGATGTGGAATCAACCTAAATGTTCACTATGAAATACTCAGCAATAAAAAAAAATGAAATAATGTCTTTTGCAGTAACAACTTGGATGGAATCAGAATATCATCCTAAGTGAAATAACACAGGAATGGAAAACCACACACTGCGTGTTCTCACTTATAAGTGGAAGCTAAACAAAGCATCTGCAAAGGCATATAGAATGGTATAATGGACACTAGTAACTCAGAAGGGGAGGGTGGTAAGAAAGGGAGGTATAAAACTATCAGGTACCATGTACTTAGGTGGGGGTGGTGGGGATATATTAAGCGCAGACTTCTTAGCCACAATGCGTCCATATAACCAAAAACCATATGTACTCCCTAAAGCTATTAGAATTTTAAAAAACAAGCTGGGCTCGGTGGCTCAGCCTGTAATCCCGCACCTTTGGGAGGCTAAGGTGAGTGGATTGCCTGAGCCTGAGGGTTCGAGACCCGCCTGGGCAACTTGGCAAGACCTCATCTCTACAATAAATAAAAAAATAAAAAATAAAAAAAACAGCCAGGCATGGTAGCGCGTGCCTGTAATTCCAGCTACTCAGAAGGCTGAGGCGGAAGGTTCGCCAGAGTCCAGCAGGTCGAGGCTGCGGTGGCCAGGAGCAGCCACTGCACTCCAGACTGAGTGACGGAGTGAAACTCCAACTCAAAAAAAAAAAAAATTTAAAAGTAAAATAAAAATAAAAGAAGGCCAAGAGAGACGCCCCACCCCCTCAATACTTCTCCCAAGTGAACACAGTAAGAAGGCACCATCTGCGAACCAGAAAGCAGGCCTCACTAGACACTAAATTTTCAGGCACCATAATCTTGGACTTCCCAGTCTCCAGAACTGTGAGAAATAAACATCTGTTGTGTATAAACTATTCAGTTGGCATTTTTTGTTATAGCAATCCAAACTATCTAAAACAGAAAATTGGCACTGAAAAGTGGGTGCTGTTATAAGAAACACCTAAAATGTAGTAGACCAGGTATGGTATCTCAAGCCTATAATCCCAGAACTTTGGAAGACCGAGACGAGAGGATTGCCTGAGCCCACAGATTCTAGACCAGCCCAGGCAACTTGGCAAGACCTCATCTCTACCATAAAAAATTAGTTGGGTGGATAGCGTGCACCTGTAGTTCCTGCTACTTGGAAGGCTGAGGCAGAAGGATTGCCTGAGCCCAGCAGGTCGAGGCTGCGATGGCCATGATTGTGCCACCACACTCCAGTCTGGGTGACAGAGTGAGACTCCAACTCAAAAAAAAAAAAAAAAAAAAAAAACAGAAAATGGGTAGTAGGGGGAAAAGTTTTTAAAAATTTTAAAAAAGAAAAGAAAGGGGAAATCTACAAAGATATTAAATAAGTAACATAAAATAAGGTCATAAATAAGGATAATCTGATTAGATTTTAATTTAAAATAACTCATTAAACATATCATCAACATATCTTTAAAAAAAACAAGAAAATGGGTAGTAGGAAAAGGCTGGAAGAGTTTTGGGGTTCATGCTAGAAAAAGCCTACATTGTCATAAATGGACTAATAAGGATGATTCTGGTGAAGTCTCGAAGAGGAAAGCTGTAGAGAAAGCCCTCATCTTAGAAAATAACTAAAAGGTCACAGACGGAATATAGATATATGGATGGTAAAGACTATTATGATGAGGTCTCATAGAAATGAGGAATATGCTACTAGAAACTGTAGGAAAGGTGATTCTCATTATAAAGTGGCAAAGAATTTGGATGAATGGTAATTGGACTAAACTGTGGAAGGTAGAACTTGCCAGTGATAAAATGGAATATTTGGGTGAGAAAATATATAAAAGTAAAGTGTTGAAGGAGCTCCTCGTTCCTCTTGACTGCTTATAGTAAAATGAAAGAAGCAGATATGACTTAAAGACAGAGTTGTTCATTAAAAAGGAAGCAGGACTTAATATTTTGGATAATTCTTAGCCTATCCATACTGTAAAACATGAGAAAGCCTGTTCAGAAGTATGGCCAACTGACCATTTGATAAAGAGTTTAGTAAGGGTCTGCTATCTCAAGGGAAGCCAGGTGCTATTCATCAAGACAATAGGGGGATCGGTCAGGTATCTAAACAGAAGTCAAGACCTATTGTCCAAGACAATAGAAGAATGACCCCAACAGGCATTTAAGAGATCACCAGAGATGCCTCTCCCATCACAGGCCCAGGGTACAAGGACCCAGGGGACAGAAAGATTTCAAAGGAGGAGGCATCACCTCACATCATGGGCTTCACTCTCCAGGCCCCATCACTGAACTTCTGATCCACCCCAAGTATAGCCCCAGTGCTGCATGCACTGTTCCCAGGAAGGCTGTGGGGGCATGGCTACCACCACCTAGATTCCAAAGGATGCCCTGGTGAGCTCTGGGGTCCTGGAAGTAGAATGCAGGAAAGCTGTGGGGGTAGACTACCTCCACCTAGATACCAAAGGATGCCCTGGTGAGCTTTGGGGTCCAGGAAGTAGAATGCAGGAAAACTGTTGGGGCATGGCCACCTCCTCCTAGATTCCAAAGGATGCCTGGGTGAGCTGTGGGGTCCAGGAAGCAGGCCCTCACCAGACACCGAATCTGCTGGCACCATGATCATAGATTTCCCAGCTTCCAGAACTGTGAGAAATAAATAGTCATTGTTTATAAGCCAACCCGTCTATGGTGTTTTTTGTTATAGCAGCCCAAATAGACTAAGACTACTAGGCTGAAGAGAGATGCCTAAAGCAAGGCCACATACCCATTCCAGAGCAGCCCATGGGACATAAAGACTCAGCCCCCACATCTAACGGAGACAACTCTGGAGGGACATCCCAACTTCAGTCCTCCCAGAGACCTCCACTAAGATTAAATCACAACCCGACTTCTCCCTTTCCCAGTCCTGCTTTATTCTCTCTGATTCCACTGGTGTTGATCCTAAGAACCCTCCCTAACTAGTCTCCTTCATGCTAATCTCTGTCTCAGAGTCTGCTTCCTGGGTAACGCTACTGGCAATAAGAAACTCTAGAGTTGCTGAGGGAAAGTTGTTGTTATCTAAAAATCAGGGTCATGCATGGTGGATCACGCCTATGAATCCAACACTTTGGGAGGGAGGTCAAGGTAAAAGGATAATATGAGGCCAGGCCTGAGCAACATAGCAAGACCCCCGTCTCTACAAAGAAATGTAAAAATTAGCTGGGTATTTGATACACAGCTATAGTCCCAGTTACTCAGGAAGACGAGGTCCAGGACTTCAAGGTTGCTTTGAGCTGTGATTATACCACTGCTCTCCAATCTGGGCAACAGAACAAGACTTTGTATCTAAAAAAATTAATTTTTTAAATAAAAATTGGTGAAAGAATCTAAAGACATTATGAGAAGTACATGTTCATCTGATACAACACATATACACAAAGGCACAAGAAAAAAAACGACTACCATGGATGGGATTGTGAACAGTCCCAGTCTATTCTTGGAGTCCTAACGCTTCCTTTGATTTAAGTATATGATTTGGATGAAGAGAAGGCATAGAAAGAAGACAACAGCATATGGGAGATAGGTGTGAGGAACAAAATGCATAATGGAGATAAAACAGTTGTGTCAGAAACAAAGGGTCCTCCCAAAAGCAGAAAGATGAGAGTAGACAAATAGAATAACATCTAATGGAGAATAATCCTGAATGCTAAGAGAAGTAGAACAGTGCTTGGAAAAATTAAGTCTAGAAATCAATGAAAGGTTTTCAAAGGATGAATGGTCATTGTGGTACTTTCTCTTTGCATGTAAACCTTGCTAACACTTCTTAGCACTGTGAACTCTAAGCTTAAAACCTTTGCAGAGACCTGAATAGAGCTCCGTCAGATGAAAATTAAAAGGATATGAACACTGGAGAGAGACTTTCCAATGACGCTAGCTTTGCCTTGGGTACTTGCTCTTTGGTTTTGATCCTTATACTAAAACTTTTTCTGTTCTTTTTCATCTTTCATCCCCACATATCCACTTCCTCACAGTCTCCCCTCATATCCAGGTAAGGCTTTTTCTCCATTGCTTCCTTCCTTTCTTTTTTTTGGGGGGGTGGTAGATACTATAGGTATTTTTAGTGAACCAAGGCTTCTGGTTTCAAAACATTCAGGCTAGTGTCTCTACAAAAAGCAATCACAGCTATTAATCAGAAGATATGTTCCATAGAAATTTGCTAAGAGTGTTTTGCAACACACACTAAAAAGAATGCCATTCAATGAATGAGGGAAAATTACATACTGATCTCCAAAGACTCAGTTCTGAACTAAAAGAGACTGTAAAGATCATGTTTGGACTAACCTTGCAATTTTATAAAGGAAGAAAGCATTTTCTGGTAAATTTTTTGTCTGCAAACATTTTTTTCCCTTCCCACCCATCTAACAATATAAAAAATGTTTCTGTTCCACCTTCCATCTCAATTTCCCTTATCCTTTATAACTGCAACTATGCTTCCAGAAAAAGCATTTCAAGGTGGATCATGTAACGTCTCTGCCAAGGCAAAATAAATACATAAATAAATGAAAGTTAAACTGAAGAAGCAGTTGGTTCTTTGCCACTGGATGGAGAGTTTGCATCCTCTTACTTTCTTCCCCAACTCCCCCATATACATACATATATTCAAAGTGCCTCTCATTACCCCTCTCCATCTCCTCCCTAGCCCCCAGAATGGGTCCACTGCTGTAAGTCACCCAGGACAGCAGAAATTCCCTTAGGACAGAAGGATAATTCCAGGTGGTGTCACTTATTTTCTAAGACCAAAGACGCTTCATCTCCAAACCTGAAACTTCAAAGGAAAAGAAGTCCTGTAAGTAAATGGAATTCTCCATTGAATTTTTTGGTGATTTCCCATTTCCAACAACTTAATTCATGTGCCAACAAAAGGGATTATCTGGCTACCGACTGGGAACAGATCCACATTTCAGTGCTTAACTATGGAAATGCCCAAGAACTGTGGGTTGTGAAAAAGCAAAATGATAGGAGATGGAAAGAAGTGATTCCGTTTTTGGTTGGTCTTTTGGTAGTTTTCTATATTGCCTTTTCAAATTATGATGAATTCAGGGAAGGGAAGACATTATGCAAAGAAATTATAGTTCTAGATGCTCTAACTATGCCCAAAGTTCACTCAAGGGTGAAAACTTTATTTCTCCATGTTGGTGGTTTAAATTTGAACCCCCGTCCCATTCAAATAACAAACACAGTTAAGTAGAAGGATATTAACAGGATAACTAAATAATAAATCAGACCCAAATCATGTCCAGACGGCATCAAGTTCTCTACCCTAACCACATACGTGTTCACATAGAGAAATAACAAACATAGTTAAGAAGAAGGATATTAACAGGATAACTACATAGCAAAGCAGACCCAAATCATGTCCAGATGGCATCAAGTTCTCTACCCTAACTACATACGTGTTCACATAGAGACGATACTATTACAATTGAGAGTTAACATATATCATGTTGCTCAACAGAAAATGTGTAAATGGGATCACATTTGACCTCTACCATTTAAACAAAATATACCCACCCTGTTGTACAAAAAAAGTGATCTTAATTATTAGTAGTACAAATCTCTGGATTAGATATTCTTTGGATTGTATATCCTTTGGCAAGCATTAAAAAAATGTACAATTTTTAAAAAGAAATATTTGCAAAGAATATTGAAAATATTCAGTTTATCAGCTGGTATGTGCATTTGCTTTTAACTTCTACATGTGACAAAGAAGAGCACTGCTTGACATCATCCTTCTACTCAAAAGATCAATTACCCTGAATGGTGCCTGTGCATTTTAAATCACTGAGAGCAAATGATAGGTATTAGGCAAAGCAAACTGACTCAACAACATAGCCTGCTGGGAGTGAATACATATGTTTGAAAACAATATTTCTTCTTTTAAGTGAGTACAGTGAAAGGTATTGGGTTGATAGTTCTGAAGATCTGAATCTTCTATTAAACTACAGTGAAAGCCAAAGCAGTGCCAGCTCCCTATGTCTTGATAGGAGTATGCCTTGATAATTTTCTGAATGGACCTCCTCTAGAGCACTAAAATGAAACGCTGCTTCTGAGCCTAACAATTTCTGCTGAGTGTGCCAACTAAAAGCCACTGTGACAGTGAGCAAGCACAGCCTGGCAGCTCGACTCAGACCTCCAAACAGCTCTCAGGGACACTGGGGTGGCCTGCCCTGTGACCAAGGACCCAGAAAAGTGGTCCTTCTGTAATTGCTACTTTCCAAGAAAGCTATTCCCACCACCTCAAACACTGGCATTTAATCACTGGCATTTAAACCTACAGGATTTCCCAGAAAAACAAATGAATGCTGCTCGTGCACACCCTATTTAAGACTGGCGCCACTAAGGCTGGTATGGAATGGGCCTCCAGAAACTGTAAGCCTTTTCCATCTAGACACGCCTCCTCCTCTGCTCCCCTATGTCTGACCTGCCAAATGCATTTCTCTGCATGTCCAACCCCACCTGTGCTGGAGTAGAATCAGTAAGTGGGAAGCCAGTACAAAGGATTAAAAGATCTGGTTCTATTACACAAAATTGCCCATGGTATAAGCAGAAGAAAAAAAAAACAACTATATCATTTACTTGAAAAAACTGGTTCATCTAGCAACAAAGTTCATAAAACTTCTATTTTTAAAAAACTGTGCTTTGCAAACAACTTCCAATTGAAGACAAAGTTTCATTAAAGGAGAAAAACATTTATGGGATTAAAGGTGACCATATTTTAAAAAAAGAAAATATAATCTGAATCATTTGGATACCAAAGAGCCAAGATGATGCAATACACTGGGTATTGCTGTGTGGCAACATTGCTATGACACCAACCCGGTGGCCTTTAAAATAATAGCTCTTCTTTTTTCTCCAGGTACTTTTCATAATCTGGGATTTCCTCTCTGGCATCAACCCCTGTCTCATCCAGCACCACAGGAATTTTTCCCATGCTTGACAATCCTGTCTCCACATTTGGAGATTCAAGAAATATGTTCCCTCTTGCTTCTTTTGTTAAGAATTTATAGAGACTAACAGAACTTTTGTTAGAAATTTATGTTCTAATAGAACCAGCTATAATAACATTCCTCCTAGTATAGTTGTAAAGATCATTCTTGAAGTTTGAATTGTCACTTTGTATAAAATAAATCCTTTTCCTACCAGCTTAATTATTTAAGTTCTTAACTTCTGTGTTTTAAAAAACTTTCAAATTTATGGGAAGAGTTGCAAGAATAGTACAAAGAACTCCCACATATCCTCTGCCCAGATTGAGTAGATTCACAAATTCTGTCACATTTTCATTTTTCTCTCTCTCCAAACGCATACACACACACACACACACACACACACAGAGAGAGAGAGAGAGAGAGAGAGAGAGAGAGAATCTTTCTGCACTATTTTAGAGTTAATTCCAGACACCATGACCTTTCAACCCTCAATTCTTCAGCATGCATTTGCTGAAAACAAGTGCATTCTCTTACTTAACCATAGTACGATTGTCAAACTCAGGAAGTCTAACTGAAACAATACTACAACCTACAATCGATATTCAAATTCTATCAGTTGTGCAATAATGTTTTCTATAATGTTTTTCCTGATCCAGGATCCAACTTGGAATCACATACTGCATTTAGTTGCCAGGTCTTTTTAGTCTCCTTTAATCTGATTAATCTTCGCCTCCCTTTATCTTTCGTAACATTGACATTTTTGCCCACATAGATATTCTCCATTCTCCACTCAGCAGCCTAAGTGATCACATAGCATCAACCCTTTCTCAAATCCTTCCAAAGATTACCCATCAAACTTAGAACAAAATTCTGCTTCTCCACGCTCTATCACTCTCATATTATTGTGCTACTTTATTTTTCTTCATAGCACTATCTGATGTTTCAGTATATATGTGTTCATTCACCATTTGACTGTTTCTCCCGATGGAGGAGGGGAGGGACTTTACCTACTTATGTATTAACTGTCCTGTGACTAAGGACTTTATCTTGTTTACTGCTCATTCCCAGTACTAAAGCAGTGTCTGGCATACAGTACTTGTTCAACAAATTCTTGTTGAGTAAGTTAATTGATGATGCTTAGATTGCTGAAAGAGTGATTAAGGTATCCAGGGATGCATGGAATTCACTAGAAAAGATGAGAATTAGAAAAATATGGTGTGTCTTAGAAGGCAAATAGAGACAGGACAATGGAAAGTACAAACAAGTTATTAGTCACTTTTCAGAGGGGGGGAAGGTTTTTCTTTAGTGTGAAACCCTGAAAGCAGACTAGAAACACTGAGGCCAGAAGCTGATCAATTTCTGGCTTTTAAAGAAAGGCTTAGTATAAACTGAAAATTGTAAACACTTCATAACAGGAAGCATCTTTAAGAAGGACATTTCCAGTGCTAAGTACCCTCTGGGACTATTAAAAGGAGTCTCTCACTAGTGTATTCGGGCAGCAGAATTAGCACAGCCCAACTGCAAATCCCTGCTCTTTGATTTATCTCCACAATTCTTGGGCTTTGTTTTGCTCTCATGCATACATTGTTCACAGGCTTTTATTTTGATAAAATTTTAAACTTACATAAAAGATGCAATAACAGTAAAGAAGTCATATACCCTTTTCTTTTTTCTCCTGCTTTCATAGTCCCTCCCTCAAATGCTTACCACTATATAATATATATTTATATAACACACATAATAACTTTATGGTGCTCTGTCTTAGTGATTACCTTTCTGGACAATTTAACTGTGTAGTTTCCAGTTGTCTATTATTTTAAGAATATTTTCTTGGATTATAGCTTTAAGTATTTATTCTGTGCCATTGTTTTGTTTTTCTTCTTGAGGGACTCCAATTATTCATATGATGGCTCTTCTTTGCCTTTCTTCCATTTCAACCACTTTCTCTCTCACCTTTGTCACTTGTTTCTTTATATCATTGACATTCTCTTCATTGTTCTCTCACCTTTCTTTAGTGTCTCTTATTACATTTCATTCAAATCTATTCTCCCTTTGGCACCTTATAGTTTAGCCTGCATTTCTAAAAATAAATACATAAGTGAAATCAACTATGTTATTCTATTTCTTTCCTGAGTTCAATCCTTCCTGGTTTTTTTTTTTTTTGGTCCATTTCTGACCTTAGTTTTTGAACGTCTGCTCAAGGTGCTTTCCATAACCCAATGCTTGCTTGAAGCTACTTAATTTCATTTAGAGTGTCATGTTACAATAATCTTCTGCTTCACGGTTGCTTTTCAGAGAGGACTTTCCATCCACTAAAATGTTTTGATTTTCCATTCTGTTTTGGTCTTATAGTAGTTTCACATAGTGAGACTAATGACATCTATGCATTCAGTGGGCAGCGTTGACAATATGAGCAGATTTATATTATCTCTAGCTCAATTGTCCCCTCTTCTGTCAGAGTCTTGAAGTGCAATTTCTTTAAAGTTTGGTTTTGGGGGGGCAGTGGAGGAGTGATGTATACCCTTTTTTTGTGGCATTTTATCTTGTGGTATTCTAGATTTCCACATCTTGCTTCTTTTCCCTTAACCAACAAGACTACAAGGGGTGTCCCTCTCTTACTTTCAACTTTGCTTGTCCCTGGAAGCATTGCTTTTAAACAACTGCTAACTACATACTTTTAAGTTCCTTGCTCTTCAGTCAATGCTTTTATCTACCTGGATGCTTTTTCAGTACTTTCACACTTAGGATAAACTTTGTCTTTCTGAGGGTGATTTTCACACAATCCCCTCTTGTCTCTCCCACAGTTTTTCCAGAAATAACTATTCACAAAAGTTTGCAATGGGAGCTCATGAGGCAGCTCCACTGAAAACTGATGTTTATTCTTCTACTTAACAGTTACTAACATTTGTACTATCTCTGGCTTCTAGTTATGCTGAAAATGAGGAATTTATGTTGTTTAATTTGCTTCTTATTGCTCTGTACAGTTTTTTGGAAGATGTGAAAGGGATTGAGACCTAGTCAGCAGCAACTAATTACTTCAGCTTACTGTAAGTTCCTTATTCATAATTCCTAACTCAATATTACTTCTTTATGTCTGAAATTAGATTTCTGACTTTACCCACTTAATACTACAGTGCAGTGGTCCTCAACCTTTTTAGCATGAGGGACTGGTTTCGTGGAAGACAATTTTTCCAAGAACTGGGGATGGAGGGAGATGGTTTCAGGATGCTTCAAGCACATAACATTTATTGTGCACTTAATTCCTATTATTATTATGCTGCAATATCCAATGAAATAATTATAAAACTCACCATTAAAAAAAAAAAGGCACAGAAATAAGTGGTAAATAAAATAATGGGAGGGCCATTATTTTTTCTAAAACAAATATCAGATTTTGACCTAAAGTCTACCACCAGATGCAGCTGTACAGTTGAAGTACATTAATTTACTTGTCACTCACTAATAGAACTTTGATATGAGACTGCAAGCAATTGATTTGCTATGGTCTCTGTGCAGTCAAACCTCACTGCTAATGTTAACCTATATTTGTAGCCACTCCCCAGTACTAGCATCACCACCTCAGCTCCACCTCAGATCATCAGGCATTAGAGTCTCAATATTCATAACTAGATCCCTCACATGGACAGTTCACAATAGAGTCATGCTTCTTGCAAGTCTAATGCTCCCTGCTGATCTGACAGGAGGCAGGGCTCAGGCAGTAATGTGAGCAATGAGGAGAGGTTGTAAATACAGATGAAGCTTTGGTCGTTTGCCTGCTGCTCACATCCTGCTGTGTGGCCAGGTGTGTGGCCTGGCTCCTAATATGCCACGGGCCAGTAGTACTGGTCCACAGTCTGGGGAACTCATGTTATAATGGGTATTACTATGTTCCACCCATATCCCCTCTTTAGGACTGTGGCACTGACACTCCCTGTTGCTGGCGTCATGGCTGCTGGCTACTTACAGTGGTGCCTTTCACTAGAACTGAGTTTTGGACAAAGAGCACTGCTTTACCCCGTATCACACACTCCCCTCCATGATGAAACCAGCAGCCATTGGCTGGCTGATACAAGGATACAAAGCTTGAACCCCTTGCCTTAATTTGTGACATTTCCAAAGGATCATCCCAGTTCCAGAGTTTCCCACAGGATCAGCTAAGGTTGTAACTGCATTGCAGATGAGTTTCTCTGCCTGCCCAGTCCTACCTTTTTCACTTCCTTACAGGTATACATCTAAGTGCTCTTCTCAACATACCTTCTGCAAACAAATCTCTACCTCAAGGTGTTTTCAGGGCCTCTAACCTGAGATAATCATTATCACAAAAAATTTGTACTGAGTTATGAGACAGGCACTATTATATTGTATGCATTCCCTTAATTCTTGCAAGAAAACTGTGGAAAAGATACTATTGTTATCATCTTTCTATCTCAGATGAAAAAAGGAAATTTGTAGAGCAGATGGCTACTTTATCTAAGTTAATAAAAGACCAAGGCAGGATTTGAATACAGGCACTCTGACTTGAAAGCCCATTCTCTTACCATGTCATCCCACAGCCTCCCACACTGGCCTAGCATTCATGACTTCTCTGGTATTGCTTAGCTGGCTCATTCTTTGCATTTTTCTAAGCCCTGCTATGGAGCACAGCCAGCATATGACACATACCAAGATCATTGCAAATATCAAGATTTTTAACACACAATATTTTCATGAGTGAATTGGTTAAAACATTCATTGCTAAAGATGGAATTTTTTTTTCTTTAGAGACGGGGTCTCACCACATTGCCCAGGCTGTTCTTGAACCCATGGGCTCAGGCAATTCTCTCACCTCCACCTCCTAAAGTGTTGGGATTACAGATGTGAGCTACCACACCTGGCTAAAGATGGAATTTGATCATTATAAACAGAGAGACATGTCTGTTTATAATGCTGGATCACTCAGCCCAATATAGGACTACGTCTCATATGTACATATATATTAACAGGTACATGTCAACAAACCCTTATCTATAGATCTCTATTATTTTACTTTCAGGTAATAAAATAGTATAATATTTTTCAAAACTTCTTACCTCCATCTTGAAATTTGCTTAATCTTTCAAAATACGATGACATGGGGGTCTGTACAATGTCTAGGATAGCCAGAAGTGTTCTTGTTAGCCTTAGTAACTCACTGAAACTATAAAATCCAAAGTATATAAGATTCCGAGCCAAGTGGACCACCTTAATTTTTTTTAAATGGGAGAGGGGAGAGTGGAAAAGAAAAAAAGAATCATTGGGAACAGAAATAAACATTGATTTTTTTTTTTTAATTATCTAAATTAGTTCTGGTATTTCTAAACTTCCCAATTCCTTAAGACCTAGGAATTAAAATGCTTGCAAAAGTAAACACTCGAACTTTAATGTATTCAAATCAAGAATTAAATCTAAGTAAGATTTTGGGTGTTTTAAGGTGATTAACAAGGTTTACATTATAATTATTTACCTCTTAATTAAATATTAACTCATTTATTTCAGTAGAATGCCACTTAATAAGTGATTACATTAATTAATTACTTTAATAAATAGATAATATTCATGAAAATTGCCCAGAAATATATATTTCCTGTGCTGCTTTCTGGTCTTCTGGATACTACAGGACATTCCAAGTATGAGAGTTGGTCTCTAAGATATGGCCCCCAGAGGACAGTCTCTCCTATGTCACAGCAGGGTTGGTCCGAGTGACCAACAGAAATGATGGCATGTCACTTCCAAGATTAGATTATAGAAGACTGCAACTTCCATCTTTGACTCTCTTTCTCTGTCAAATGGCTTGCTCTGGGGAAAGCAAGGAGCCATGTCCTGAGGTCACTCGCAGTCTACAGAAAACCCTATGTGGCAAGAAGCTGAGATGCCAACAGTCAGCAAGGAAGTATGGCCATCAACAACCACATGAGTGAGCTTAAAAATAGATCATCCAGCTCCAGATGACTGCTGGCTATCCCATGAGAGACCCTGAACCAGAACCAATCAGCTAAGCTACTCCCAGGTTCCTAACCCACAGAAACTATGAGATAATAAACATTTGTTGCTCTAGGCTGCTAAGTTTGGGGGTAATTTATTATATACTAATAGGTAGCAAATACATCAGGTAACAAGTCATAGCATCCTTTCTCTGATTTTATCACTACATTCCCAAAATGACATTATAGCTGGAGTTATTTCAATTCAGTTTAAGGAGAATACAAACATCATCACCAAGGAGATAAAAAATATATCCAAAAACATATTATAAAATATGCAACACTATCTTGGTTCATTAAATGCAATAAAACTTACATGAATGAAACAAAAAAATAAAGAAAATAGCAATTAATAGATAATGAAAAATAAAATATTTTGTACTAGACATCAAGGTACAATCAAAGCACTGAATCTATCTTTTAAAAATGGCAGAGATAATCATACCTCCATTAACTAAACTACCCAATTACCAAAACATTCCAAATATTAGAGGGAAAACGTACCTCAAATGTCAATTTGTTTTTCTCTTTATCCCCAAAAGGAAAGGGTTGGTTTACAACTTCTTTCAAGTATTCTTCAACAAATTCCATTGTCAGTGCAAATTTCCTCTTCATATCATTTCTGGAAGAGTCTGTTATGGAATCGTATCTAGAAAGACAGAAAGATGATAAAGCAAGTTAAATTGATTGCAATGATTTTAATAAGAAATAGAAAAACATACATACTTTAGCTCTGACACCATAACCTTGGATAGATTAATTAACTTTCCTGGGTGTTGTGTCCTCATCTGTAATATGGGGCAGTTGTGAAATGAGTTAATACATGTAAATCACCTAAATCAGTCTTCCATAATATTCAGTACTTAACAAATTCTTGCTTATATTATTAATATTCTTTCCATTTCTTGAGTTCCAGAAAATTCCTTCTATTATCACAAAGAGTTATCATTTTAGCCTCCAAAAAGAGACTCTTATCTGCACTTGGAAGATTAATAATCTGAGTTAGAACATACAAATGTCTTTCCATGTATTTCATTTCAAAACTGTAGACATTTGATTTTGAGTTATCTGCTGCATTTCAAGGCCTCAAGAAATTGTCCCAAACATACTCATGAATTGTGATCTTCGTGGGGATTTCTGTCCAGAGCCTGGCATAGCGAACAGGAACCACGGACTCCTGGGGATCGCGGTCCACATGCATGTGGAGCATGAGACGACAAAAAGACGCTCGGAGGTCAAATGGCAGGCTCTCATCCGACACGCACCGCAGGATTAAGTCCACACAGAGCTGTGTAGAAATCTGGTTTATGGCCAGATACTGGCGATCCAAGCACATCCTTGCAAAGAGGTTTAGCTGGTACCTTCAAAATATTAAAACATAGTACATCATTACAAATAACAAATACTATTATTTGTTTTATCTTGATGAAGTTCTTAAACATCTCAGTATCTATCTTTATACCTGTATTTCCACGTGTTTGTAATATTGCAATCAAACTCTTAAGGTAGTTGGTTCAGTGATCAAATGACAACACACATATATGGAATTGTCTCTATGCCCCTTCGATCACAATTTATCTTGTTCCAGGAGCATATGTCTGGTGGAGAGTGTCATCAGGCTCTAAGTTCTAGATTTTCTAGGATTATAAATACTATACTAAGGCTGAAGGCAAGACGGGCTCGGTGGCTCAGCCTATAACCCCAGCATTTTGGGAGGTCGAGGCGCGAGGATTGCCGGAGCCGGCAGGTTCGAGACCCCCCCCCCGGGCAACTTGGCGAGACTTCATCTCGACAATAAATCAAAAATTAGTCGGGCGTGGTAGCGCGCGCCTGTAGTTCCGGCTACTTGGAAGGCTGAGGCGGAAGGATCGCTGGAGCCCAGCAGGTTGAGGCTGAGGTGGCCGGGAGCAGCCACTGCACTCCAGTCTGGGCGACAGAGTGAGACTCCAACTCAAAAAAAAAAAAAAATACAAAAACAGACTGAAGGCTGTATAGAGGCAGCAGCCCATGTGAAGCCATCTCTTTCCACGTTCCCCAACCTCATGCCACTGCAGGCTCAAGTATCTACACTCCAAGGTTGGGCCCACTCAGTATCCAAACCAGACATGATCAGTCCAAATGGCATTACTACACCTGGATTCATAAACCTAGATCTGAGATTAAGAATTGGCCTTTGATTTTTTTTTTTTTTTTTTTGCTTTACCTGTAGAAACCAAGAAATCATGGCATTCGCTGTCTTTTTCTAACTCTTGCCATTTGAGCCCAACTGAGCCCAGGGTTTCTGCCTTGGAATTCTATCCTTTTAACTCAAAGATGCCAAGTAGGCTCTTCCTCCCAATATACTGACCACCAGGAACTACCTTTGGTACTTCTGCTGCCATAGGTTAACCCCTGAACTTTTGTAACCACAGGCACCAGTTTCTCTTAAGCCCTAGGTCATCACATAAGCGCAATACACTAAAATTCCTCTGAGCCACCCCTGCAGTCAGATCTGCTTCTTCAGCCCCATTCTACCTCTCTCTCAACTCTGTCTCCTAGATCCTCAATCTGCCCCCACTCCAACTGATAATAGGAATAAACCCTTTGCTGCACAAAAATTCTAAACTAGTGGAAAGTCAGAAAAATTCCAAGTAGTGTATGCAGAAAACATAAATGTCAATTTTTATTTTGATTATTGTAAATAGTGCTAAGTATTTCATCTAGCCTAGTTCTGATGTGGCTTTTCAAGTTTCCTCTTTGTAGATAGCCTAACTTTTTGTGGGCATTGGAGAATCAGTTCTCGATGATTATGTGAGATGGAGAATTACAATTCTCTATGATACTTCACCTGTAATAGGTGAGAACCTCCAAGTCAGCTTTGGTGCCTTCTTTTGCTTCTTGAGCAAGGTGCCTGATGGCTTTGCCATGAGGTTCCTTGTTGCTATCGATCCAATAGAGCCAAACTTCTTCATCATCAATGTCATCAGGAAGGATGGAACTCTCCATGGGGTTGTCTACTTGCATGGAGACCACCCTTGAAATAAATACCACGATCTCTATTAATAAGTACACTTATAAATATGATAGAAAACTACAAGGCTTGCAAATAAAGAGCAGAAAAAAGATGCGTCCATTATCTGGGCTTACTTAGTTTGAATGAGGATGTCTGCATTGCCTGGACTCAACATGAATTTACAGATGAGTTCTTGAGTTACAGGAATAGCAGTAGTATTAGACACACACAGATCTGACAAATAATCCAAAAATCTGGCAAAAAAAAAAAGAGATTAAATTGAACATGAAGACAAAGCATTTTATAAAAATCATCACAATAAAAATTTAATTTGGAATATAATAAAAGAAACTCATTTAGATATATTATTTCTAGTCAACACTTTTCTAAGGTGTTGCTTGTCTACTGCATTATGAGAAACATTAAACATTCAATTCTTTTTATGTACTACAAATCTTGTTTTAAAAAAGATAGGTCTGTTTTTATCTATTTGAAGATATTCATGCTACAGCACTGTGACTTACGTTTAGAAAATCATTTATCTACCCTAAAGTGAGACTCCCCAGAACAAAACAAAAACAGATCAAAGCTAATGCTGTACTGAAAAAAATAGGAACAGAGCAATAGAGCAATGCCTAACGTAAGCGACTGTGACTTGGTCGAGTTAGAGCCCATTTTTACATTTTAGCATTTATTTTCCGTATTAATTAGTTTTTTTTTTTAAGTTGCTGATCTACTTGCCTTTTCTGCATTATTTCTTCCAGATAAGGTGGCATGGAACAATAGAAAAATAGCTCAGCCGGGCTTGGTGGCTCAGCCTGTAATCCCAGCACTTTGGAAGATCGAGGCGAGTAGATTGCCAGAGCCTGCAGGTTCGAGACCAGCCCGGGCAACTTGGTGAGACCTCGTCTCTACAATACACCAAAAAATTAGCCGGGCGTAGTAGCGGATGACTGTAGTTCCGGCTACTTGGAAGGCTGAGGTAGAAGGATCTCTGGAGCCCAGCAGGTCGATGCTGGAGTGGCTGTGAGCATGCCACTGCACTCCAGCTTGGGCGACAAGGTGGGACTCCTACTCAAAAAAAAAGAACTCTACATGAAATCGGAAACCCTTGTTTTCCCTGATATTCTGTTCCTAACTATTGGGGTATGCTTGGACAAGTTGCTCTCTTGGCTTTGATTTTCTCATCTCTAACCTATGGATAATAAAAAGCAACCCATGTGTTTCACGCAAATGTGTGAGGATTTAAATGAGACAATGTATATGAAACATTTTGAAAAACCATAAAGTTCTACAAAATTGTCAGCTATCAGTGAAAATCAATTGCACTTAAATAGAAGTTTATACAAAGCTTTGATCCCTTAAGAGGCAATAACTCTTCATTCTATATAATTATTACAGCAATAAGACCAACAGAATTTGTCCATGAAAGCTGGTGATGTGAAAGAATTCTAACTTTTCAAAGTTCTAAAAATAAACAAAAAGCCACAGTCCCCACTAGAAAAGAATACTGCATGAATCACTTCAAACCTTGGCTCCCGATTTCTCCTGAGTAAACTGACAAATGTTTCTATTTCTTTTGCTGTGATATGTTTCTCTAGTAGTTTTCTGTTGTTGTGCAACAAAGCTGTGATAGTGTCTTCTGCCAAAATATCATAGCCAATCTGGGACTGCATGACACAGAAATTCTTAGCAATATATTCCTGCAAAGAAGAAAGGCTGTCAGAATGCACTGCCAAACTGCTTAGAAACATCAGGGTCTATCAGGGTCAACAGCATTGATTAATTTCTTCATAATAGAAAATTAACTAAGAATTTTATCAAAATAAAAAGCAAGTAAATAATTCTTCAATAAATAAAACACATTAGCATATATACAATTTATTTATTTTATTATCATTATGATTTTCGAATCAGGGACTCGCTTTGTTGCCCAAGCTGGAATGCAGTGGCACAATCATGACTCACCATAGCCTCAAATTCCTGGACTCAAATTCCCTCTGCCTCCACTTCCCAAGTAGCTAGAACTACCAGCAATGTGATACCACGCCTGGATAATTATTTAATTTTTTTGTAGAAATAAGGTCTTCCTATGTTTCCCAGGCTGGTCTTGAACAATCCTTCCACTTCAGCCTCCCAAAGTGCTAGGACTACAGGCATAAGCCACCATGACCTGCCAAGAAATAATTTTTTGTATGGGTACTTACACTCATATAAATGGAGAAAGCTTCAATAAATCTAGTTAAAATAACAAGTTTTTATGACATGGTCACTTAGGATTTTACCAGTCTAATAAAGGATTTTCTTCTAACCATCACTAAAATCATAACCAATTATTTTGGCATAGTTATAAAAGATTACTGCCTGATATTTCACTCATGAGACAAGAGATCTATGTTGTTACTGGAAGATCACAGGTGGACCTGGGATGATTCCTTTTTTGTACAAACACTGCAATGGTCTATTAGATCTTCTCTTTAAAATAATGGTAGAATTTTAAATACTTTTTATCTTTAAAAAAAATACCAGCCAGGCTTGGAGGCTCAGTCTGTAAACCCAGCACTTTGGGAGGCCAAGGCAAGTGGATTGCCTGAGCCCGCAGGTTTGAGACCAGCCTAGGTAACTTGGTGAGAGCTCATCTCTACAATAAATAAAAAATTAGCTGGGCGTGGTAGTGTGCTCTTGTAGTTCCAGCTACTTGGAAGGCTGAGGTGGACGGATCACGAGAGCTCAAGCAGGTTGACGCTGAGGTGGCCATGAGTGTTCCACTGCACCCCAGCCTAGATGACAGAATGAAACTCTAACTCAAAAAAAGAAAAAAACTGCCAAACAGGATAATATGATTAATCACTTTATTGATTAGATCCATTTACCCAATAACTACTTACTGAAGTCCTACTACATTCCAGGCATTGTTTGAAAGACTAAGGGTATGGCTGTAATCAAGACAGATAAGCTTTCATGGAGCTTACATCTTTGTGGGGAAAAAGTCAATAAATGAGCAAACAAACACAATGAGCAAACAAACACAATGAGCAAACAAACACAATGAGCAAACAAACACATGTTAATAAGTGAAATGAAACAAATGGATGAAGGTGTCAACTTCATACGGAGAAGATGCTCAAGAAGTAACATTTGAGCTAGGATGGAAATGGTGAGGAGGCAGCTATGGGACGACTGGATGAAGGCCATCTTGGCTGTGTGAGTAGCAGGTGCAAAGACCCTGAGGTAGTAAAACCAAGCTTGTGTTCTATAAACAAAAGGTGGCCATTGTAGCTAGAGTGTGGTCAGAGAGAAGAAAGCAAAGCTGAAGTTGAAGAGGTAGGTCAAAAGAATTCTTGCAAAGATAAAGGGAAAAAAATGTTATTATGAGAGCAAGAGAAAGCCATTGGGGTGGTCCAGTCATGTATCATTTAATCTGCTCCTTATTCTTCACACAAATGTTCCTATATCCCAAATCACTATTGCTCATTTCCCACATTCTACTTATAAGCAATGTGTCTCATACAGCCATAGAACTGGTAAACTTAACCCCTTCAACAATCAAAATGTTTTTACTTCAATTTCTTAGGGATTCTTCTTGGAATGTATCTTTGTTTCTGTTATGAGAGAATTTATGATTAGAAAGTGGTTTTGCTTTGGGGAAAATTTACTGGAATGTTTCTATTCCTCCAAAATGGTATTGGTTGCACAAATCTAATTATATTCTAGGCAGCAGTTTTGTGGCCTTTCAAAATGATGGCTTTGTGTATTGGGTAGCCAGTTAAGTAAAGTAAACGTCTTTTGTTAGTATATCATTTTAAAGACATGTATTGATTTATACACTTTTATGACTATTATAATCATTCTCTGGTATAAGGCAAACATCCAAAGATGTTAATAAATAATCAAATGAAATTAGAGGTGCTATCAAATTCTATAAATAACAATAAACAGAGAGAAAAGTACTGGTTAGTACCAAGTTCACAAATGAACTCCCTGTTAGGCCTGTAACATATAGGTGAGAACAAAAGAAAACAAGATAACTATGCAAAAAAGTAGGTATTTCTGCCTACATTTAAAAATAATGCTCTAAAAACACCAGAAAGCTGCCATATGCTTATATAAAGCATCCTTAATTCAATAGAAATGAGGGAAAGATTTTTCAGCTATCACTGAGATTCAGTTAGAGCATGCAAGAGAAAGAGAGGAAAAATAAAATCCAGCCCTCAACAAATGCTGGAGATTCTTTATTCCTTTATCAGATTCTTTTGGGGGGAGACACCCCAAAGGAAAAAAAGGAGTGAATCATTCATAGTCATATAATTAAAAGAAACCCCAGAAAGCAGATCCCCAAAGTGTATAAACATTTACCTGAAAGAAGTGATGTGACTGGGTAGGTGTATGTGTGAGTGTGCACATGTTTATTTGTCAGAAGTAAAGGTGTTTTTCAGAACAGAAACAGCATGTGTCTTGGCACCCAGGCCCCATCTCCCAGCTAAGACTGAGAGGAGTGTGAGAAAGAATGGTGTGTGCCACACCTTGAGAGACTGAGAACTGACTCCAGTTAAGACGTACCAGAAACTAGCGGAGTAACCAAACCCAAAGAAATCTGGCACCAAAGCACTGAGCGGTACTGTAGGAAGTGGAGGGGGTCCTCAGCACACTTCCAAAGGTTAAGCATGAACAAAAATGGTGCACATCATGAGGCCCAATGGGATTGAGGGCACCAGGCAACACCTCTGTAGACCTGTTGATTTTTTTCTGTTAATTTCAATCTCTTCACACAGCATTGCTTGTATGTGTGGAGTGGCAGCCTTTCTAGCCACCATATTCCTCCAGACCCAAGAAGGGAAAAGAGGACAAGTAGAATACATGGGGCAGTCTCTCACCCACCTCCCCACTCCAGACTTCCATGGAAGAACTTAGGGCCTGATACTGGGAGTATCTCCGACGCTGACTCTGAATGCTAGAAGGTTTGTCATTTAACGTTCTGGAGTGTGAATATTCCTCCAATAAAATACAAACAACTCTATCTACTTTATCTCATCTTAAAGGAATGCAATGAATTCTAGTGACAGCATTTCGATGAGAAAGAAGGGTTTTTATAACTAGGATTGTATTAGAAAATATATAAGAATCTGTTTATTCAGTCCCCTTGCTCCCAATTCCTTGCCATATTATTTATCTTCTGGTTTACATAATCCTTTTAAACTCATCTTAATCTTCAAACAGAATTTCAAAGCCAAAATATTTTAACACAGTTTTTCTAAAGCAAATCTTGTTTTCTTGCAAAGACTTTTCTAACTACCAAGAGGCCATAGTGTGATGATGAAAAGCCAAGGTTTGCATACTGGCTCCATTCACAGACTATCACCTTGGACAAGTTACTTAACCTCTCAGTGCCTCTGTCCCTCATCTTAATTCACTTTTAATTGAGTTCATTCATGAAAAGTACTTAGAACTGAGCCTGGTACAAAATAAGCACACTATAAATACTACTAACTCTGCCCAAACAACCACCATCAGCGAGGTTTAACAACCTAGGCCCTATGTGGCTTAGTCCACACTGCCCTACCAGCTCTCTTCCACACCATACTTCTTCATGGACCAAAATCATCACAAAATTCACTGGTGATGCACTCTTCCCTCAAGCAGATTAAAAAGATCATGGGACACTAATTTTCCAAAGGATAAGTAATTGTATACAGTTTTATGTTAAACAGACATTTACATTATTGAATACAATGCAAAATATACATGAGGTACCAAAAAAAACCTCAGAATTATCTTATGGAGAGTGGGCCCCTTGTAGTCCAGGCTTCCCTTGCTAGGTAAGTGTTCTAGAAACCCACTGGCATCAGTGAAAAAAAATTTTTTTTTGAGATTCTTTCAATGCATTTGCCCATTTCACGATGGGTGGTTTACGAGTGTACCTGCCCACACTGCATTGCATGTTTAGTAGTTTTTGACCAAAAAATGGCATGATTCCCATGCCCTGCCCTCACTCTTCACCCGATCTCACCGAGTGAGTTTTCTGTTTGTTTGTTTGTTTGTTTGTTTTCCCAGATGAAAAAGGTCCTCATGCGGAAATATTTTGCTGACAGGTAAGAGGTAAAACAAAAAATGGCAGCAGCACTAAAAGACACTAATTTTAGACGAGTTCAAAAACTGTCTCACTGTCTCAAGCAGTAGAAAAGCATCTCAATAGGTGTATTGGAGAGCACTTTGAAGGTGACTGAAGTTTAAACATGTAAGAATAAATGCACAACTTTTAATAAATAAATTCTGTGGTTTATAGTTAAGAGACAGGGTCTCACTCTGTTATCCAGGCTGGAGCACAGTGGTATAACAGTAGCTCGCTGATGGGCTCAAACAATCCTCCTGCCTCAGCCACCTGAGTGGCTGGGACTACAAGTGAACACCACCACACCTGGATAATTTTTTTTTAATTTTTTTGTAGAAATGGGGTCTCTCTGTGTTGCCCAGGCTCCTGGCCTCAAGCGACACTCTCATCTCCCAAAGCACCGGAATGACATGAGACTAAGAAAAATTTTCTTGGAGTTGGCAACTTTTAGCTGTATCCTTAGTCCACCTCTACAGCTCAGATATCTTGGGGTAAATGTGTCCTTTCTATCATCCATCTTTCTTGCTTCATAGGTCTGTCTTCCTGAAATACCAGTTTCCATTCAACTTATGAAAATGATTCTCATCCTACTCAATGGTTCCTTCTCCAAGCATCTTTCCTTGGTTCTCACAGCTACAACTGAGCTCTCTCTTGTGAATTCCCATAACGCTATTTTCTCTCTCTCATGTCTCCTCTTTGTCTCCCGTCATATTTTTTTCCATTAGACAATAAACAATTTGGCTCATACATGGTGATGCTGTACCTCCCAAGTTCCTCAAGCCAAGAAATGTTTCATTCCTGTTGACATAACAGATCCAGTATGCCTCCTAGCCAGTAGGAGCTAACACCAAGAACATATAGGAACTCAGGGCATCCTCCCCCAGTGATTCTTATTTGATATGGAAAAATAAATGCATGGCAGTTCAAAAATACTTACAAATCACTTTTGTGTGTTAGTATAAAATATTTCATTTCCAAGTGAAATTTCTCATTCCTACTTTCTATGCTTTAGAATAGTAACCGAAAAAAACTTGCCCATTCTTTAAATCTGAAACTGAGTTAAAAATGGCGGCCACCCTCTAACCTGATTTTTCCGGTAGTCCTGCTGAGAATGTCTCAGCACACGGTAGCAGAGCCGCAGCATGTACTTGTAGGGAGCATATCTCTGGTCCCCCAGATCTTCAAGTCTCAGCATGGCACCTTCTCCTGCTTTCTCCTTAAAGGGTGCTTTAAGAATTCCAAATACCTACCAAGAATAAAAATAAAAACACCTATTCTGATGAGTGAAGGTGTACATTTGAAACCTATTTTAATTTTTTTTGCAATTAAGAACACGGACTCAAAAACACTTATGTAATATTTGACTAGTATTCATGTAAAGTGGAAAAATAAGAAGCATTCAGAATACAGAATAACATATGAAGGAACAGGAAAACACTGTGAAAAGGTTTTCCTAAATGGAATGACAAAACATTATTTAAACAAGATACTTAATTTTGTCAAGAAATTATATTTTATTAAAGCAAAAAATACATGCTTGTACCAAGTTACATAAGCATATTCAGTTGAACTAAAATATAGTTGGATTTCTTCAAACTTTTCAATTATTTTCTATTAATTTTCAAAATCAAAATAAAGACAGAAAACACTGACTTTTTCATCTAAAACTGACATCAGAAAATTGCTTCCAAATACTGCTTCTAAACCACGCTATAAAATAGTTAATTTACTATTCTTGGTACGCAAACGTGGGCAAATCAACTAATGTTATCAGCACTGAAATGTAACAAGTAAGGAGGTATATGGGCAGCTGGTATCACCCAGTGAGTCAGATTCTTGTAAGAAGATGAGCAGTTAGAAAGCCTTTTAAAAGCACTGAAGAATATAACTCTTTTAGGCAGCAAGACAGTAGATAGGCTCACCTGGGGATGAGCTGGTAGGATGAGTCAATTGTCTATGAAAGAGCACACAGTCAAGGGAATGAGCATGAAAACAAGAAAGCAAATTGGAAAGGAATTCTCCTCTGGAGTTCATGAAATGTGATATGAATTAAAGTTTCCTCAATAATTCTGTATTCACTAAACCTTAAATTTTATACTTAGAATATTGAAATAAGTTATTGGCAAATGTTGGTTAAAATAATGTTAATTAATCATTCAAGGTCCTAATAGTCCTTTAAACCAAATGTTTTATATAAAAGAATTACTAATGTCAAAAATACTTTGTCTCATTAGATTTACAACCATTATTTTATTGTAGAAAAAAGGTTGGTTTTATATTTTAGACAATATTATAAAAAGACAATAAGCTATAGAATATGTCTAATATTTTCCTTCCCCAGCTCAATAAGAACATGCATATTAATGATATGTTTTTTATGGGTTTTTTTTGTTTTTTGGCTTTTTGGGGTTTTTTTGAGTTGGAGTCTCACTCTGTCACCCAGACTGGAGTGCAGTCGCCGCTCCCGGCCACCGCAGCCTCGACTTGCTGGGTTCCGGCGATCCTTCCGCCTCAGCCTTCCAAGTAGCTGGAACTACAGGCGCGCGCTACCACGCCCGACTAATTTTTTTGATTTATTGTAGAGATGAGGTCTCGCTGCCGAGGCGAGTCTCGAACCCGCGGGCTCAGGCAATCCACTCACCTCAGCCTCCCAAAGGCGCGGGATTACAGGCTGAGCCACCGAGCCCAGCGTTTTTTATGTTTTAAGTCTCTTCCTTGAGTTCATGACTAATGCAGAAGCCTATAACTTTAAACAGCAATTAACAGAATAAAAAGAACACATAAAAGTAGGCATGAGCTGGGCTCGGTGGCTCAACCTATAATCCCGCGCCTTTGGGAGGCTGAGGTGAGTGGATTGCCTGACCCGCGGGTTCAAGACCCACCTGGGCAGCGAGACCTCATCTCTACAATAAATCAAAAAATCAGCCGAGTGTGGTAGCGCATGCCTGTAATTCCAGCTACTTGGAAGGCTGAGGCGGAAGGATCGCCGGAGCCCAGCAGGTCGAGGCTGCAGTGGCCGGAAGCAGCCACTGCACTCCAGTCTGGGCGACAGAGTGAGACTCCAACTCAAAAAATAAAAAAATAAAAAAATAAAAAAAAAAAGTAGGCATGTCCATAAGTGCATATTATTAGGAAATAAATCAATTCACTGACATGTTATGAACAATTTCAAAAAGACATAACATAGGAGCAGCTCCATACTTTCACGGGGAAAAGCTAGAATATTGTATAGAGCATCATGTGTGAGCTAATGAACAGACTGCCCTACTTTCCTAGGGAAGAGAAGGAAACAAGTAGGAAGCAGATGGAGATAGTAATTTCCAAGTTCACCTGGAAATTCTACCTAGAAATGTTTCCAGCAAATTTTCTGGAGATAGTCTGAACAAGCAGGGCTTTTTTAGAGGTCTGTGGTAGACTGCCTCTAAGATGGCCTGCCTCCTGGTATTCACATCTTTATGGAATCCTCCTTTCTTGACTGTGGGCTGGATTTATTTACTCACTTCTAACTAACAGAACATAGTAGGGCTGATGGGATGATACTTCTAAGATTAGGTTATAAAAAGACAGTAGCGTCCACCTGTGTGTCCTCTCTGTTCTCTCTTGAATCCCTTGCTTCTAGGGAGGGGAAAGCAAGCTGCCTCATCTTGAGGCAGTCTGGGGAGGCACCCACGTGAGAGAGGAAGTCAATCCTCTTCCAGTTGAGCCTTGGAATAACCTGAGCCCCAATCAACACCTTGACTGCAACCTGGTGAAGGGCCCTGAGAATAACTACCCACCCAAGTTACTCCTAGATCCCCAATCCAGAGACACTGAGATAATTTCTGTTGTTTTCAACCATTAAGCTTTGGAGTCATTCATTACACAGCAATAGATAATTAATACAAGGACTTTCTTAACACTATACTTCAAAAAATAAAATATGCAAATTTAGTCCATGAAAACATTCACCTGTGCCAATATGTTTTGTTCTCTCATTAATTTTTGACGTTCTCGGTTTGGCTTGGTGATAACCACATCCAGAACTTCTTGTCCGTTATTAGGTACATCAGCGACAAAGAAGATGAGGTCTTCCAATAATTTGGTTACAAACCTATCATAAAATTAAAAGGTGTGCTTAAAATTGGGGAAAAAATAATTTATTTTTTCTTTGGGAGTGGGGCTGAAACCTACAGAAAGTTTTTTTTGTATTAAACACTATGAACTAAAACACTAGAAAACAAAATATTTTATAACAAAAAGTCTTTGATCAACAAAAGATAGTATCTAATGCAGTTACTTTTTACTCAAACTTTTACAAAGAATATTCCTTCTCCAGGGCCTCTAACCCCCACTCCCACCTCCAGCCCAGATCAAGCATTTGCAAAAACTATTATGGGGGGGACACACTTTATCAATAAAGGTACCTGATCTCAAACCAGGTGAAGTGGAGACCAAAGTGAGGCCCAAACTTTACCTGTACAATGACCATTTGTATACCTAACCCTGAATCGCACCCCCACATCTTTAAAATAAAAATTTAGGCCAGGCACAGTAGTTCAGCCTGTAATCCCAGCACTTTGGGAGGCCGAATCAAGAGGACTGCCTGAGCCTGGAGGTTCAAGACCAGCCTAGGCAACTTGGTGAGACCTCGCTGACTCAAAAAATTAATAAATAAAATAAAATAAAATAATTTTTTAAAAGACTTTTATGATACAAAGCCACCATGTGAGGCCCAACTGCATGTCACTTGGTAGAGTGACACCACCAGATGTTTTTCTAAGACTTACCAACAAAGCAGCATATTTCTGCTTAAAGGAGAAAGCTATGCTCCTAAGTTCCTAAATTCAAATCTTTTTTGTTGTTGTTACTATTAACTCAAACTACATTTCCTAATCCTCTCGCCACTTTCAATTTACTCAATGTACAAAATAGGAAAAATGCAAATGATCTGTGAATAAAGACAGTAAGCAATCCAATGCTCTAAATTGTTATGAAAGTATTAAATGACCTATAAAAATCATAGTGTTTTAAAACTATACACTAATGTTCACTTTCAGATCTACATTTTGGTTATTGTTATAACTACTCCTTGAACTTAGTGGCATTTAGTACCTGAAATGCCTTGATTCTCTCCTCCTTTCACTTTTTTTTCCTCTGCCTGCTCTTTATCATTTTCCACTTGTGTTGGTAGAATGGGGGCAAGGAGGAGGCAGGGGTTCAAGTTATTAGAAAAATGGTAGAAATCTATGTTGGAAGGACCAAGGAATTTTTTTAATTATTATTAATTAAGTACAGTATGTTAATTATTCAATAAACCCCAGAACTGAATTTTTTTTGGAATAAACTGACCAACAAATATTTAAATTAGTTTTATCCATATACTGTTAGCATAATCATTTGCTATTATTAGCATGATCAATCATGAGTATATTAATAAGAAAACTACAATGTAAGAGCTTCAACAATTCCAGAAAAGCGTGGAATGAATTCAATTAGAAAACATCTTTTTGTTTTTCTCTCTTTCAGTGCCTTTGGTAAGAATGTATCTTGGCCAGGCTGGGTGGCTCAGCCTGTAATCCCAGCACTTTGGGAGGTCGAAGCGAGAGGATTGCCTGAGCCCGCGGCTTTGAGACCCGCCCGGGCAACTTGGCGAGACCTCATCTCTACAATAAATCAAAAAATAGCCGGGTGTGGTAGCACGCACCTGTAGTTCCGGCTACTTGGAAGGTGGAGGCGGAAGGATCGCGGGAGCCCAGCAGGTTGAGGCTGCGGTGGCTGAGAGCGTGCCACTGCACTCCAGTCTGGGCAACAGAGTGAGACTTCAACTCAAAAAAAAAAAAAAAAGAATGTATCTTGATCCTATCTTCACCTCTTGAAAAGAATTATCTTTCATGGAGCCAAGTGGACACAACTATAATCCAAAATTTAGCCACCCCTAGAAATTTCAGTATACTTCCAGGGATCATAAACTCTACTCCAAAACTACAGGGAGTCTGTGTTTTCTTGATAGAACTATTTTAAATTTTAATCCAGTGTGTTTCTTTTGGAAAATATGTCTAACTGATAGGATTCACTGACATAGTTAGGTTTAATCTCTGAAGGTAACCACAAAAATTTAAAACATGTTCCTTGTGCATCAAAATGTGATGTGAACTGCCTTTGAAATTGTGACGTCTTTTAAAATCATTCTGTAGCTCTTGAAACAAAACAAAAATCTTTTTGTTTTTTCCCTTTCACCTCAAGTATCCCATTTGCGGGGAGGGGGGGACTGTTTTAGTTTATATCAAACTCCAATTATATACTGGGTGGTGGTTGCATCCTAATAACTCATGCAATCTTACTAGTATGTTTTTTAATAAAACTTTTTGTGTGCCTTTCTTTCATGTGCTGCAATGATAGATTTTATATGTGTGTGGGTGTGTTTAAGACACAGCACACACCTAAAGACATAATACAAAGCTTTGTGGAAAAGGAGCAAAATAAGAAAAACACAGCGATGAACAGGGATGATGTCCAGTGCTCACAAGGTAAGAGAGACAGAAAGCACATGGTAGAAATTCAATCATGAAAGCAGAGACTAAAGTAGGGCTTCTCTAACCTCCTAAAGAAACCTTAAAATTCAGTTTTCCCTGCTCAGGTTCTGGATGTGCAATGCTGGAAGGAAACAGCAGAAGCACGTGGACAGGACTGGACTTAGCCACCGCAATCTCAATGATAAAGCCTAAAATTACCAGAGGACATGAATTCTCTGCCCTCAGTATCAGATCTGGCTCTGGATTCGTTGAAGGAAGCCAACCATAAAACTGATAGAGAAGATAAGTGAATGTAAAGAAAGGAAAAACAAAAATCTCCCATCCGAGAAAAGTCTGCATATTAAGATTCCGAAGCACATGAGGAAACCTGACATTAAGAAAGACAGCATCTTACTAAAACATCAGGAGGCTAATTACCAACAAAATTCAAGAATAAAACAATTTCAAAGTAACTTAAAAATGAGCGTGTTTTCAATCTAAAAAGAGATAAAGAAAGCAATATACAAAAAAGACAACATATATTTTTAAAGGGGAGAATGAAAATAGAAGGCTATGCAAAAGAACAATTAGAAATCTGAGAAATAAAAATTACAATTATTTAAATAAAAATCTAATTGAAGAAGTTAAACTATTCTGCACACATTCTACAAATATTCATTAACTTATAAGAGAGTATTAAAAATGATCTAGACAACAACACAGAGAGATTTTAAAAGACAAACTATAAAAGGAAAGTTAAGAGATAAATTAAAAGGATCCAGCATATATCTAACAGAAGTTCCAAAAGAGGGTTAGGAGAAAAAAGACAAAGAAACAATATTTGAAAGAAAATGGTTGAAAGCTTTCCAGAACTGAAGAAAGACATAAGTATTCAGATTGAAATCCCCTAAATGTCAAAACAAAAATAAAACTTCTTTGTTAATACAGTAATGTGAAAGTTTAGGACATCTAACTCAAAGAAAAAACCTACAAAATTATCAGAAAGCTAAGAAAAATTACCAATAAAGAAAAACAAGTCAAGCAACACAAGACTTTTCAACGGCAACAAGAAATTCCAGAAATAATTCAATTATAACTTTAAAATACTAACAAAGTTATGATTAGTCTAACATTTCATACATAAAGTATCACTTAAGAGTGGAGGCAAAATAAAGGCATTTTCATATGTGTCAAAACTAAAAAGATGATGACCTATGGGCTTCATTGAATGGAGTTAAGAATAAATTTCAGCAAGAAGAAAAGTGAACCCAGAGAGAAGAAGTGAGATGCAAGTGACGAGGACTGGTAGACACAGAGGTAAGATAGACTAAGAAATAGAATTAATTAGAATATAATATAATTAATCACCAGAAAACAATTTTTAGAAACTAAATTTCTCAGTTAAAAAAATTGGTGCATCATAATTTATATGATACATTTATTTTCTTATAAATATCAAATGTAAAATATAATTTTATAAGTGAAAAGAATATACATAGTGGTTCTAGACATCTACCACAAGAAGGCTGAGAGGGAAAATATTAGAGCATGATCACAGCATGCTGGGACACTTTTCTCCCATGAGCGGAAGAAAGAAACATTAATAACTTCAAGTTTTATAAGAAAGAACATATAGTTAAAATATATGGTAAAAATTTAAGGGTAATTGCTAAAGAATGAAAACGTGACCTAAAGCTTCTAAGTCAGTACAGGCAAAGGTTAAAGGGGAGAGGGAAATACAAACTTTGCTAATTGAACAGAAAGCAAGAAAGAAGCGAAAGGAAAAGAAAACAAACTATACTAAAGAAAAAAAACAAAAATAAGAATGAGCCCAAATATATTTATCAAATACAAAGTAATTCAACTTGCAAATTAAAGCAGACTACCAAATTAGATTTTTAAACCCAGCCCTTTGCTGCCCACAAGAAACAAAACTAAGACAAAATAACAGGAAATCTGAAATAAGAGGATATTGAAAACAAGACATCAGGCAAATACTAAACAAAAGATAGCTAGTGTTGCCATAGTCACACCAGACAAAATGTAAGGGAAAATGATGTTCTAGGAAGCAATATCAGAAAGACATCTGACCTGGTGACCACATGTTGGCCAGTCCCTATTCTAGATCCTGAGTTTCCATCGTGGAGAATTTGAAGCATCTCTGGAGACTGTAAGTTGTGTGAAGACATGAGGATAGTTCATGACCACATTAGCACTACATATACACAAGGAGCATGGCCCAGTGCCCGGCATATACTGAGTTCAATAATACTGATCAATCCCATCTCTGAACTCTTGATGCTTCAGAAGAATCCCACATTTTTCAGGTACCCACAGAGGTAAACATGTACAGAAATGCTAGCTAAAGATTGCATTGTCACTTCCTCAAACTCTGAATGGCAGTTAACCCCACAACATGTTTCCAACACTCTCTATTTTACTGGCACAGTTATGTAGAATAAGGTCAGAAAATTCCACTGAAAAATATCAAAGGAGGATTTGGGAGCATAACAAAGGAGCTGTAACTCCAGAGTCCATTCCTAGGGTGAATGAAAAGGGAACAATGAGAGAGAATGCAAACAACACAGATATGTTTAGACAGATCTTAAATATTCTAACATCCTCCCTTGGACCTTGTATTCTTCCTCCTGGTTTTAAGTAAAAAAGAATATATAATAACAACTTCATTTTCCATGGGGTGGGAAAAGTTGTCAGTTATTTCCAGAAAGAATTTGATTCTGAATTCTAAAACTGAGAAAATAATATAAATGCATTCAACTCTGTCAATAAGCTCTACCACAATGACAGGCAACTTTGCATGAATTTTGATGGGATTTGGTTTTCCTGAAATTACTAAATTAAGATCAAGAATTGCCACTTCATATTTCTCAGGCAAAGCCTTCTCTTTGCTATGATGGTTTTCACTCCAAAATAGTGAGGAAGGAAGCAGAGGAGGCATAAAATGCACGATCTCTGGTCAGTCCTAGTCCACCAGCCTCCTTTGAATTAACTTGAGAGGTTAAGAGTCTCTCTGGCAATAACTGAAGAAGAGCCACTTGCTCAGGATTCCAGGTAGCAACAGTGGAGAACCCAGAATCTGAACCTTTATTTTTCCTTTTCATCTTAACGCTTGATATTCTGAGTGAGGCCAAGTAAATTTCTGTGCAGAGTGACAGAGACAAAAGAAACGATTCCT
The DNA here is from genome assembly GCA_027257055.1 of Cephalopachus bancanus. Taxonomy (NCBI): domain Eukaryota; kingdom Metazoa; phylum Chordata; class Mammalia; order Primates; family Tarsiidae; genus Cephalopachus; species Cephalopachus bancanus. The sequence continues at coordinate 4,336,284 of JAPVLO010000009.1, read as the reverse complement.
CGAAAGGAGGAATTAACAAATAAATAACAGGCAAATAAAAATTCCTATCTGCACATCGGAATCTATTTCCTGCCATCATTTAGCTCTGACACTTAATTACCTATAATTCATAAAATGGGGGCAGTTACTTCTGCTTCTGGCCTTTATACACATTCCCCATCAAGGTTGGAGGTATGATTGAATACACAATCGTTTTCAAATTCTGGTTTGCCAGGGGAAGAGGCAAGAAGCTGAGAAACAGCTATTCCATTTTTGGTTTTGTTTTTATTCCGCTTTTTTGAATATTTATGACTTTTTTAATGGATGGAGAAGGAGAAGCAAGTTGGATTTTTTTGTTCCTTTATATTGTAAGATATATATCTAAAAGTTTCTACCACATATAGTGACCGGGCTCAGCCTGTAATCCCGCGATTTAGGAGGCTGAGGTGGGTGGATTGCCTGAGTCCGCGAGTTCAAGACCCGCCTGGGCAACTTGGTGAGACCTCATCTCTACAATAAATCAAAAAATTAGCCGGGTGTGTAGCGCGTGCCTGTAGTTCCAGCTCCTTGGAAGGCTGAGGTGGAAGGATCGCCGGAGCCCAGCAGGTCGAGGCTGCGGTGGCCAGGGGCGGCCACTGCACTCCAGTCTGGGCAACAGAGTGAGACTCCAATTCAAAAAAAAAAAAAAGGAAAAAAAAAAACATATAGTGAAGGAATACTTATAAAGTGAATTCCACAAAGCCACTACTCAGAGCAAGAAGTGAAACCTTGCAGGAGCCTTTCAAACCACACACCAAGCCCAACTCCTCCCTCCCCTCTAAAAGGAAACATCATCTTGATTGTTGTGACGATTTCCTTGCCTTTAGAGTTCTTCCAGTTGCTTAAACACTTCAAAGAAAAAGAGTTTGCTTTTGCTTGATTTTGAACTTTACAGATAATATTGCCGTGAATGTACTTGTGTCTAGTTTTCACTCAACCTCAAGTTTGTTAGATGTATCCATGTCATTGGACATATATTAGTTCATTTATTTGTATTGCTCTACGTATTCATTGCATGAATATATCACAATTTTACTCATCTATTCAACTGGTGATGGACATCGAGAGGGTTTTCAGTTTAGGGTTAGTTAGAACAAGGCTAGACATTCTTGAACATGTGTTCTGGTGCACATATGGAAGAGCTTCTTTTGGACAGATGTTCAAGACTGTTCAGCCTAGGAGTAGGATTGGTGAGTCATGGAGTGTTTACTTCTTTAACTTTGCTACTGACAACCATTTTCCAAGATGCATAAATTATCTCTCACCAGTTGTGCATGAAAATACCTGGGAAATTGGTAAATAGCTTTTTCTTGATCAAATTAAAAGGTATGTAGCTGATCGTGAGAATAAAGAGAATGCTTGTGCTCAGGTATACTAGAAAGTGCATGAACTTTAAACCATAGGATTGAATCCCCCACTTGTTAATAAGCAACCTTATCCCAGTTTCCTTTATATAAATGGGAACATCTATTTTAGGATTATGGGAAGGATTAGCTAACATACATTTACAGTGCCTAAGGTAGTAAATGACACAAAGTAGGCATGCAAAAGGGCCAGTGCTCAATATATTTCTTTCTCGCTTATTTCCAAAACGAGAGTTTAAGAATCAAGGATCCAGTTTCTTTCTCTAAGCAATTATTATAAGGGCAAATAGCTATACCCTGAAGATTATTTTTTTCTGGTATCACAAATTTGTCTCTTCTGTAGTACCAAAGTTGAAAAATGTGTCTTAATAAGACCAGAAAAACATGAAACTTCCTCTAGGTCCTTTAGGATTCTAAATCCAAATATCAAATCAAGTACGGCAAAAGATTCTGCCAATCTCTGATGAACCATTTAAAAGGAAAAATCAGAAGGTAACTAAAAACAACTATTTTCAAGCCAAGCTAAAATGGGACAAGTAAATATTTCACCAGATTTTAATTTGACCATTTTCATTCATTCACCATGATCAAGGAATAGAGTTCCTCCCTCATTTAAAAGTAGGCAGGCTGCCATCAAGAATGTCCTAAATATTCCCTTAGAGTCGTTCATTCACTTGAGGTTCACTGCAAGAATTGACAATGGTTCTTGGCAATTTAAGAGCCTTTTAAAACATTACTAACCTCCTTTCATTCTGAGTTATTGTGCCATTTTCCAGCTTTTTAACTGTGGTTGCTAGCACTTTATTTGCATCGTTGGCAAAATCTAAGTCTCGGACCTCCGACAGTGGGACAGACACGATGGCAAATGCTTCTTTATCTTCTTTTGTTTGGCAGGTTCCAATCTGAAATGTGTTTTGTCATTAAGATTAATTATTTTTAAAGTAGTTACTCAATACCCTTTGAAGACTAACACATCTAGTGATGTTTATGAAATATAGGACAAGAACAGGTCGTACAAATCCAGTAAGTCCCATATGCATCATCCGCTATGAGAGGCTGTAAGGACACAGAGATTTTTCATACCCATTTTCTACCCTGTCCCCAAAGCCCCACTAGAAATCTATCCCTTTCACACTCACTTGCCCTCTGTTTTGGTTTCAATAGAGTATCTTCGCCCCTTTTAACATGCTGTCCCCCTTCTTACTGGTGTCCTGCTACATCCTCCTGAATGACACCCCTGCTGTAGCCAGCCCATTTAGTTAGCTACCTAAGCAACTAGAGACACCTGTGCTCGATGAAATTAATTGCAATAATCTCTAATATTGGTGAAGATGGGTTACAAGAAATATATCACACAGCATCCCTAGCCTAATCTTATTCACACAGCATTTGGCTGAAAATTAAACCAACCTCAGCAACATTTACCTTCAACATAACAGGCCTCTCTTCATCTGTGTCTATGGGAATACTAGTACTGGTTACCCACGTGTTGGTGCATAAATGCCTTAACCGGACATAAGAGTTCCTAAAAGCAAAACAATATTTTAAAAATTATTAAAAATCAGCACACTTACATATTAACATATTGAACAGCTTCACATGTGATATGAACATAAGCATATCTTAGACTAGTAATCAACTCAAGAGCCCTCTGGTTTAAGGGAAAACTCTGAATTATACACTATTTCAAAGCATGCAGTATTATAGCTTAGGCCTAGTGGTCTCAAAGTGTGATCCCCGGACCAGTGGCATCAGCATTACCTGGGAACCTGTTAGAAATGCAAAAACTGAGATCTCATTCCCTTTTTACTGAATCAGAAACTCTAGGAGTAGCGCCCAACAATGAGTAGTCTAACGGAACTGAGAACACTGAACTGAGAACACTGATCAAGCAACAAACTCAATTAAGGCTGCTGCCCAGTAGTAATTCCTTTTGTAGTTTAATTATATGCATGTAAAAGTATATACTGCCAATCCTCATTATTTGTGGATTCTATAATTGTGAATGCTCCTGCTCCCTAAAATGTATTTGCAACCCCAAAGTTAATACTCATGGAGATTTTGTGGTCATTCGAGGACATACACAGAGTGGCAAAAATTTGAGTCACCCAACAGGCACTTTCCAAGCTGAGGTTGAACAAGGCAATGCTCTGCCTTCTTGTTAATCTCTCATACTGAAAACAAGTGTTCTTTTTACAGTCTATTTAGTGACACATTTCTGTGCTTTTTGTTGGTGATTTTGATGTTTAAGTGATCCCCAAGTAGTGCTAAAGTGCTGTTTGGTGTTCATAAGCACAAGGAGACTATAATGTGCCTTATGAACAAAACACTTGTGCTAGATAAGCTTTGTTCAGGCACAAGCTATAGGGCTGTTGACCACAAGTTCAATGTTAATGAAACAAGGCCTATTAAATAAGGCATCTCTAAACAGAAACACGCATAAAACAAGGTTATGTATCAATTGACAAAAATGTTGTAACTTGAAGCTTGCAGGAAACTAACACTGCATTTCCCCTAGGAACAATGGTTCACTATTTGTTAATTTCATGTGCCATAAATAACAAAAATTGACTATACATGAACTATGAGAGAGTGCCTGAGAAGGGACACCTAGAATTTCGTTCAACTCAAACATTACCACTGTTAGGAAATCTTTGATTACTATCATTTTCTTTTAACAAATATGTGTGCAATGCCTACTAAAAAAAAGCATATTAAGTACTCTGCCTTCAAGTTGCTTAGAGTTCAGTATAAATATAAAACATAAACATGTCATACAACATAAAGTAAAAGCATTAGGGTCAATGAGAGAGAACCAAATAAAATGCCAAGGGCCTCAGAGAAAGAGATCCATTCAACAACGTCATTCTGCTCCTTTACAAAAGTGGGTGAACTACAAACCAAGCCTCAAAAAATCTAAAATAGCAAACATATAATCTTTATCCAAATTATCAGAAATTCTGAAATGCCTTTGTTTTACCACTTAGCATCTTCTGCATTGAATTGCACAGATGTCATTTGTACTCAGCTGTACTCCCCATTGTATTTTAAGCATCTGGCCCGCGGGTTCGAGACCCGCCTGGGCAGCGAGACCTCATCTCTACAATAAATCAAAAAATCAGCTGGGCCATGGTAGCACATGCCTACTTGGAAGGCTAAGGCAGAAGGATCGCTGGAGCTCAGCAGGTCGAGGCTGCGGTAGCCGGGAGCAGCCACTGCACTCCAGTCTGGGTGACAGAGTGAGACTCCAACTCAAAAAAAAAAAAAATCTGGAAAGTGGGGCCATAGCTTATTAGCTCTGTGACTGTCGCCTTTATTTTTTACCCTAGACTTTTTCAATATATGCTTACTGAGTTGACCTAGATTGCTGGGTTCCACACTAATGAGATTATGCTCCAGCATAATAACTTAGAAATGAATAAGTCTTTAGAACCTATGTTACATAAATCTGTTTTATTAAGACAATATAACCAGAATGCCTGAAACATGAAGGCACTATAGCACAATGGTTAAGAGCACAGACTTTAAGTTCACATGCTCCAGGATCAAATAGCACTTTATGAGTGTGACACAGGTTAGTTAGGTTGTCACTGCAAGCCAGTGGTTCCCAAACTCTGCTACACATCACCGGGGAAGTTTTTACAATTCCACTGCCCAGGTTGCACCACATACCAATTAAATCAAAATCTCTGGGAGTGGGAGCCAAGTATCAGTAGTTTTTAAAGATTCTCAGGTGTTCCAACACGTAGCAAAGGTTGGGAGCCAATGCTCTAAACCCTTAATCCTTTGATACTTAAAGTATCGTCTGCAAACCAGCAGCATCAGCTTTACCATGGGCTTGTTAGAAGTAGATTCTCAGGCCCCCATTCTAGACCAAGTGAATCAGAAACTACATTGTCATCAGATCCACAGATGACTGAGTCTACAGTAAAGTTAAGGAAGTATTGAATGATAGAATTTAAAGTCTGAGAAACATTGGACTCCACACTAGAATCACCTGGGTAACAAATATTTTTTTTTAAAGTGGCCGAAGGTGCGGCACAATGGCTCATGTCTGTACTTCCAGCACTTTGGAAGACTGAGATCGGAGGATTATTTGAGTCCAGGAGTTTGAGACCAGCCTGGGCAACATAGTGAGACCTCATCTCTACAAAAAATTCAAAAAAATTAGCCAGGCATGGTGGCGTGTACCTGTAGTCCCAACTACTGAAGAGGCGGAGGTGTAAGGATCACCAGAGCCCAGGAAGTCAAGGCTGTGGTGAGCTGTGATTATGGCATTGCACTCCAGTCTGAGCAACAGAGCAAGACCAGACTCAAATAAATAAACAACTTTTTTTAATGGCTAGATTTTTTTAAGTGGCTAGATGTGATGGCTCACACCAGTAATCTTGGTGCTTTGGGAGGCCAAGGCAGGAGGATTGCTTGAGCCCAGGAATTCAAGATCAGCCTGGGCAACATAGCAAGAATCCCATCTCCAAAAAAATTAGTCAGGCATGGTGACACATGTTTGTAGTTCCAGCTACTCAAGAGGTTGAGGCAGGAAGATAGGTTGAGCCCGCGAGTTTGAGGATGTAGTGAGTTATAGTCATGACATTGCACTACTGCCTGAGCGACAGAGTGAGACCCTGTCTCTAAAAAAAAAAAGTGTGTGTCCCACCTTTGAGTGTGCTCAGAGCCTGGAGCAGTTTCAGTGCTGCCCAGCTGACTCTAATTTATAACCAAGTTGAAAACCACTGTTCTAACTCAGCCCCTATTTCCTAATCTGTAAGGGTCGCTGCCAAGATTAAATAAGATAATATTTATTAATAGCTTAGTACAGGGCTTACACATAGAAAGTGCTCAAGAGTTATAATAATAGTCACTACAAGCATTAATCAATATTAGCTTTAAAACAATGCCAAATCCATGGTAATATAGAATTCTGTACTAAACTGAATAAGGGTTCAACAGTTCTGAATAGTAACAGATTAACACCTTCAAGAGGCCTTGTCATAATTCTATGCACTTTATAGTGAGATACATTTATCACTTCCTTAAACAAACTCTCTTGGTTAGAGTTCAAGAAGGGCTTCACTTTTGCTGACTTGAATCTAAAGTGAGTAAAACCATAGTAAGGATTGATTAAAATCCTAACGCCAGGAAGAGAAGGCCAGAGACCTGGGTCAGACAGAATCTTCAGAGGGGATCTTTTTGCAGGTTTTTATTGGTGGAACAGGGAAGAGTGAAAGATGGACTCACATAAGGTCAAGATTCAGCAATATTTCTCATAAATGAGAACAGCCACAAAACACCCTGAGAAACTCACCCAGCAGGGTTCTTGACAGCGTTTTTCACAGCTACTTTTTACCCTCCCTGAAAGACTCACAACATCTGCATTTTTGTGTAGGTAACTTCAACCCCACCACTGCTGTCTGACCAAGGCCAAGTTCCATACCGATCCAGCAAGGTCAATTTAGAGCCATTCCACTAGATCTAATAATAGGGGCAAGACTCCTGGATGCATCTAGAGAGTGCGTCATGATGCTCTTCTAGGAAGGTAGACAGCTGTAGGCAAAAGAGCCTAAAATGCTCAAATTCAAGCAAAAGAATGCAAGAGACTCTCTTCTACTAGTCTGGCTACCTCATGACTAATCCCATCCGTTCTCACACACTTAGGTCCAACTATACTGGCCTTTGCGTTGGTCCTCAAAAAAACCTAGTAAATTTCAAGATTTTTCCATTTCATGCTCCTGCGGCTTGAAATGTTCCTCCCCAATGGAGAGGACTTGGTTCCTCAATTCATTCAGATCTTTTCCTAAATGTCCTACCTCAAAGAGGTCATCTCTGAACACTCTTAACTAATAGAATTTCCATACCCTGCAATTTTTCCTCAAAGCATTTTTTTGGGTTTTTTTTTTTTTTTTTTTGAGTTGGAGTCTCACTCTGTCACCCAAACTGGAGTGCAGTGGCTGCTCCCGGCCACCGCAGCCTCGACCCACTGGGCTCCAGCGATCCTTCCGCCTCAGCCTTCCAAGTAGCTGGAACTACAGGCGCGCGCTACCACACCCGGCTGATTTTTTTTTTTTTTTTTAATTGTAGAGATGAGGTCTCACCTGCCCAGGCGGGTCTCGAACCCGCGGGCTCAGGCAATCCACTCACCTCAGCCTCCCAAAGGCGCGGGATTACAGGCTGAGCCACCGAGCCCAGCTCCTCAAAGCATTTTTATTACCTGATCTTAAGTTTTATGTTTACTATTTTGCTTACTGCCTGTCTCCCCCATTTGAATGTGCGTATATAACCATTTTGTCCACTGTCGTCTTTCCAACGCCAAGGACAATGCCTGGAATGTAATCAATGTTCAGTAAATATTTGTTGACTGAATGACTACATAAATGAACAAATGGAATGATTAACGAATGAAATGAGGAATTGGATGTACTAGAAGGAATTGATAAAAGTATAATAAATGTTTTTAGATTATTTTCCATTTTCTTATGCAAAGGTCACACAAGTAATAAGAATAAATGATTCTTATAAATTGTTCGTAATTTCTTTGGTCCTGCACATTTTAATTATTTATAAGAGTAAAACAAACTATGTTAATCTACTCACAAAAGAGGCACAATGCTTTTTACACTTTTTTTTACACTTGCTCCCTAGACATTACAAAAATTATATTAGCATTATTATTTTAATTCCTTATCTATAGGTATAATTATTCATAAACATTTTTGTAACTGCAATTTTTTTGTTTTACCTTGGAACAAGGCAGTCAGCTCTCTGAAGAGTTGTGGCATCCAGTTCAAAAAGAGACGCGATGTCATTTCCATGTGGGACTGAGACCAAAGTATACATGATCTTCTCCCCTGCCTGGCGTTTTTTCTTTGACGTTGGAAGGTCTCCATCTCTCTGTTGAGGAGTTACAAGGTTGCTTTTATCAAGATTTTTTTTTTTTACTAAACTCTCCAATTAATCAGAAGACGGGCTTACATTTGCATGTTATTTCGTCATTGGATGACAGGGGTGTCTATTTCACATCATCCAGAAAGAGAAACTCAGGCCTGGCAGCCTTTGAGGCACTTCTCAACAGTGATAAGTCACACACTCCTGGGGTGGATGGCTTGATCTGCCCACATCATTAAGGCACTGACAGTCATAGTCGTTATGGACTCTTCCCTTAAACCTTTTACAGAGTAGTAATTTTGAACATTCCACAGTTAAAACAAACACAGAGAGGAAACAGTGTGTTGAATCATCTAGATGTTGTAAAGAGTAGGCATTGACAGTGTTTGGGAGTTCGTGTCTAACTTCCAAAACAGAATTAGCTTGAAGAAGAGGGGAATCAACAGCAGTATTTCCACTCAGTTCATCAGCTTGCCCCATTAGATATAAGAATATCCTATGCTTGTACAAAAAAAGAAAATAAAAAATATCTCCACACATCGAAGACTTCTCGATGATATAAAATTTATTCAATATTTCCAGCACTCCCTACCATTTGAAGCAGGCAACCACACAAGATGAATGATTATGTACTTCTACTTGAACTTCCCCAAGCCCCAATGCTCCATGGAAGAACTGGATGTATAAGTAACCAAAATGCAATACTGCAAATGCAATATACACTTGGTAACTAAGTAGATAAATACACAATTTATTAAAACAAGTGAAATTTGAAAATGAGAGAGACAGACAGACTGTGCCATTGTACCGTCACAGGAAGGTGAATGAAACTGAGGGAAGGAAAGGATGCTCAAAAGGCACATGAAACAGTCTATATCCATTGACAAGTATTTATTCAATGGCTGCTGTAACCGCAAGGTACTATACCTGGTCATTCTAAAACATTCACTTGGAGTACCTCCCCACCCCCCAGGATGTGAGTATCATTTTCCTTGGATCAGAACACCTTGCAGTTTCATTTCTGGTCTCTTCTGTAAATGGTGCACATATTGGTAGCACCACTGAACTGGGAAATGGGCAGAGGGAACTACCAGGGTTGTCATCTGCTAAACCCCACATAGCCCAGAAGCACCTGGTAGCTCCTGTCATCTTTAATTAATATATCTTCCACAAAGACTATAATTCAGAGTTATATGAAGGTAGGTGTTTGACAAACTCTCCACAAATGTTTGACCCTCATAAGGGTTGTTTCCAACCAGTAAATATAAACTCCATTTATTGATTAGAAAAGGGCATCCTTAACCTACTCTCCATGATAAGGGAGTGTGTTTATGGAGGGAAGAAGAAAATGAGGAAAGCGTAAGCAAATGATACTTATAAATTGGCACAAAGCATCTCAGGATAACAAAGCCATTCCCCTGGTTGTTTTCACTAAACTGACAACAAAAATTTGAGAGGAAGAAAGGTAAAAATTATCATTTCCATTGAACAAAGAGATGAGTGTGACTATCTGTGAGAGATGAAAAATGAAGGAAGAGAGCGAGAGAAGGTGCAGTGGACGAAAAATGGGAAAGGGAAGAGAAGGGAGAAAAGAGGGAAGAGGAGGAGGTGGGGAGAAAGAGAAGGGAGCAGTGGTGGTAGTGAATGCTCAGCCCCCAATTCAACTGACCAGACCCTCAGTCCCAACTAACCAAAGCCAGAGGCCTGAAACATTGAAGGAGTCAATCCTCAAAAAGTAGATATAAACTCATAAGAACCTTTCTCAAGTCTTCTGAAAAAAATGATCTTGGGTCATAAAACCCACTTTCAGTAATTTGCACTGAGGACATCAAAATCTGAAAACTGAAGACAAAATCTATGAAGGGCAAAAATACCCTCTTATCTGGCAAGAAGACTAAATGTTTTTGAATAACCCAATAATAAGAGTAGACTGTCCATACAAATAATTTGGGGGAGACGGCTGCTTAGGGGGCCTCATAGCTTAGATCATGGACACTCAAGCTTGGGATGGGTCTTTAGAGATCATCTGTGAGCTGACAAGACTTCTTCCCCAATAAATCTCTGTCAGCAGCTAGTCACGTGAAATTCTATTAAAATTTACTCCTTGATTTTTAACTATTCCCTATAGAAATTCGGACAGCCCTTTGTACAGTTTTATTTCCTACATCTCACTTCTCATGATGAGCCGGGAGCAAGATTCTAAAGGAAAGAGAACTAGTTAAAATGGAAAGGTAGGAACAGGAGAAGGAGAAGAAAACAGAAATAAGTATGGCACACACTAGCCCTTTGCACTTGGACGTCCCCTCTGAAGGGACATCGTAAATCAGGCAAACACTCGGATGTTCCCTCTCAGGGGACATAAAGAAATTGCTCATGATTATACAGGACACATTTATGCCAGTGCAAATTTTGCAGAAATGTGTTTTTCCTTGAAGTTATCCATTCAAAATGCACAAAAAAGCAAATAAAGAGAAGGAATATATACTGAGACATACATAAAAAAATATTAGCTGGTGTTCCATAGAAAGAGAATATCCTTCCACATGATCTTCGAACAACAGACTGAACAATAAATTATATTGTTAACATGGGAGGAAGAAAACGAGGCTGCATTGTCTACTCGAATAGAAAAACACCAGGTGGAAGATGTCAAACAAATTACTATTGCACAACATGTATCAATGAGGTCAGTGACTGGTTTATGTTATCACACGTTAGAAAAATATAAGATTAAAATTTTTGTTTCTTTGTCTTAAATAAGTTCCTCAATGTCCAAAATTTCATTATAAACAAAATATCATTACAATAAAATAATTGGTTCCAACGTTATACTATTTAACATGAAGTGATTTGTTTTTCACTATTTCACACACAAAAAAAAGTGAGGTCAGGTTGCTGGTAGGTGATCCACGAGGTGTCTCCAAATGCAAAGGGCTAGAAGAAAAACCAGAGTGTGTAAGAAAAATGGCCTATGGTCCAGTGTTACTACAAGTTCTTTTTATTGGCAGGAAAAAAAAATAACTTAGTAAAGACCGAGTGCTGAGTTAGCTACTAACCCATTTTACAGATGAGCAAACTGAGAACCTAGGGCCAACTTTACATAATTATCATGTGGTGAAGCTGAAAAGGAAATACAGCTCTAGCTGGTTCCGCAGCCCAAACTCTTAATTTTTATGCTGGAGAAAGACTATGATAATGAAGAAGGTTCCCAGAAAACCATCAGCTAACAACCTGGAGAAGATAAACATAACCAACTCTACGTGTTTGACTTTTTTGCTCTATTTTTGTGACTGCCTGTTGCTGGACATGTATTTTTTGTTTTGTTTTGTGTTTTGTTTTCTTTTCATAAAAGAAAGCAAGATGCCAAGAAAAGTTCAGAACCAGGTGGCTTCACAGATGAATTCTAACAAAAATTCAAAGAAGAAATACCAATCCTTTTTAAACTCTTCCAAAAAAAATAGAAGTCGAGGGAATAATACCAAACTCATTTTATGAGGTCAGTATTCCTCTAATACTAAAGCCAAACAAAGACATCACAAAAAAACTATAGGCTAGTATCTCTGATGAATTTAGCTGCAAAAAATCCTCAATAAAATACTAGCAAATCAAATCCAGTAACACATTAAAAAATGTATGCACCATGACCAAGTGGAATTTCTTCCTGGGATTCAAGGTTGGTTTAAACATACACAAAATAACCAATGTGATATACCAGATTAGCAGATAAAAAATTGAAACCACATGATCATCTCAATTGATGCAGAAAAATACTTAAAGTGCAACATCCAGCCGGGCTCGGTGGCTCAACCTGTAAACCCAGCAGTTTGGGAGGCTGAGCCAAATGGATTGCCTGAGGCCACAAGTTCAAGACCAGCCCGGGCAATTTGGCAAGACCTCGACTCTACAATAAAAAATAGCCGGGCATGGTAGTGCGCGTCTGCAGTTCCGGCTACTCAGAAAGCTAAGGCGAAGGATCGCTGGAACCCAGAAGTGTGATGCGAGGGTGGCCATTAGCGTGCGTGCCACTGCACTCCAGCCTGGGTGGAGGCACGAAACGCCAACACAAAAAATAAAAAACAAAAAATAAAAAGTTCAACATCCTTTCATGATCAAAAACTCTTAACAAAATAGGCATAGAAGGAAATTTCTTCAATATCATAAAGGCCATTTATGAAAAGCCCAGAGCTGATCTCATAATCAATGGGGGAAACTGAATGCTTTTCCTCCAGGATCTGGGACAAGGCACAACTGCCCACTCTCACCACTTCTGTTTAACACAGTGCTGGAACTATTTGCAAGAGCAATCAGACAATGAAAGAAATAAAAGGCATTCAAATTGGATAGGAAGAAGTAAAATATCCCTGTTTGCAGGTGACATGATCTATGTATAGACACTCGTAAAGATTCCACTAAAAATTGTTAGAACTAATAAATGAATTTAGTAATGTTGCAGGACACAAAATCGACATACACATTTCTTTATACCAATAATTATCTGAAAATAAAATCAAGAAAATATTTAATTTACAATAGCATCAAAAAGAATAAAATAATTAGAATAAACTTAACAAAGAACATGAAAGACCTGTGCACTGAAAACTATAAAGCACTGATGAAAGAAACTGAAGAAGATACAAGTAAATAGAAAGATACTCTGTATTCATGGATCAGAAGAATTAGTATTGTTACAAAGTCCATAGTACCCAAAGCAATATACAGAGTCAGTTCTATCCCTATCAAAATTCCAGTAGCATTTTTCACAGAAATAGTAAAAATTCTAAAATATGTATGAAGTCACAAAAGACCCTGATTGACCAAAACAATCTTGGGAAAGGAAATTAAAGTTCGAGGCATCAAACTACCTGATTCCAAATTATGTTACAAAGCAATAGTAATCAAAACAGTATGGTACTAGCATAATAACACACATACACCGATGAAACAGAATAGAAAACCCAGAAATAAACCCAAATAGATGCAGTCAACTAATTTTCAACAAGGTAACCAAGAAGACAAAATGAGAAAAGGATAAGTCTCTTCAATAATTGGTGCTGGGAAAACTGAATATCCACATGCAAAAGAATAAAACTGAACCCTTATCTTATACCATACACAAAAATCAACTCAAAAAACCTAAGCACAATACATGAAACCAAAAACTCCTGGAAGAAAATATAAGGACAATGCTTCTTGATATTAACCTTGGCAAAGATTTCCTGGATATCTCGCCAAAAGCACAAGCAGCAAAAGCAAAAATAAACATAATGAGATTACATCAGATCAAAAAGCTTCTGCACAGCAACGGAAACAATCAACAAACTAAAAAGGCAGCTAACAAATTGAGAGAAAATATTTGCAAACTACATCCAGATAAGGGTTTAATACACAAAATATATACAGAACATATACAACTCAACAGCCAAAAAATAGCCAGTTAAAAAGTGGGCAAAGGAGCCGGGCTCTGTGGCTCAGCCTGTAATCTCAGCGCTTTGGGAGGCTGAGATGAGTGGATTGCCTGAGTCCGCGGGTTTGAGACACGCCCGGGCAACTTGGTGAGACCTCATCTCTACAATAAATCTTAAAAAATCAGCCGGGCGTGGTAGCGTGCGCCTGTAGTTCCAGATACTTGGAAGGCTGAGGCGGAAGGATCGCCGGAGTCCAGCAGGTCAAGGCTGCGGTGGCCGGGAGCGGCCACTGCACTCCAGTCTGGGTGACAGAGTGAGACTCCAACTCAAAAAAAGAAAAAAGTGGGCAAAGGACCCGAACAGACATTTCTCAAAAGCAGAAATGCCCAACAGGTTTATGAAAAGGTGCTCCACACCACCAATCATCAGAAAAATGGAAATCAAAACCAAACAAAATATCACTTCACAACTGTCAGAATGGCTGTTGTCAAAGAGACAAGAGATAACAGGTGTTGGGGAGGCTGTGGAGAAAGGGAACCCTTGTGCACTATTTGTGGGAGTGTAGACTGGCACGGCCATTGTGGAAAACAATTTGGAAGTTCCCAAAAAATTAAAAATAGTACTATTCTATGCCCCAGCAATCTCTTTTCTGGTTTTACAGCCAGAGGAAATGAAATCACCACCTCGTAAAGAAATCTGCACTCCCATGTCCATTATAGCATTATTCACAATAGCAAGATACGGTAACGAACTATGTGTCTATCAACAGATGAAGAATATATACTACATACATAAATATACACACAATGGAATGTGAGTCATCCTCTAAAAAGGAGAACCTGCCATTTCCAACAACGTGGACGTACCTAGAGAACATTATGCTGAGTAAAATAAGCCAGGCACAGAAAGTAAAAAACAAAATCTAAAAAACAAAACAGAACAAAACAAAAAACCAGGGGGCAGGGAGAATGGGAAAATGGGGGTCAAAGGGCACAAAGTTGCAATTATGTCGATTGAATAAGTCTAGGATCTAATGTACAGCATGAGGACTACAGTTACTAATATTGTAGTGTATACTGGAAATTTGCTAGGAGAGTAAATCTTAGGTATTGTATTAATACCACAAAAACAAAAGGCAACTGTGAAATGGACGTGGTAATCTGCTCGACTGTAGTAATCATTTTACTATGTATATGTTTATTAAAACATCATGTCGTATAACTTAAATATGTATAATATATACAATAAAAAAAGAGAGAGGAAAGGAGGGAGAGAGGGAAGGCGGGAAGGAAGGAGGGAGGAAGAGAGGGAAGGAGAGAGACAGGGAGGGAGGGACTCAAACGTGTGCTGTTTCATGGATCTATACCATATAGATTAACATGAAAATCCAGGTTATACTAAGACATGAATGACCAAAAAAAGCAGTTTTCTCTGGAGGTTCTGAAATCTAATGGTGACACAGAAACCACACTGCTGTCTGACTGCAAAGAGCAGGGGAAAGAAGGCCTGAAGGAGGTCTACGCCATCCTCTTACAGGGCCGAGCAGAATACCACGTGCAACTAGGAATTCATTTCCAAAGTTCAAAACGCTAGTGACAGCTAATGTTGAAGGCAATAGTGACCATGAAAAGGAGGCAGACAAAGAGAAGGAAGGCGAAGGATTAAGAGGAGGAAGTGATCCTTCTAAAGAAAGAAAAGTAAATTTGCTTTTAATTATATCCTTGGAAACATGATTGGAAGAAATAAACCAGGAGAATTGCAGTCACAAAGAAATACTATACAAGAGCTTTTTCCGGATTTTGCAATGCTATTGCAGCCAAAAGAAAGAACTGTGGACATACTAAGTGCTGTTAATACGCATGAGAGAAGATTGCCTCCAAATGTAAGAACACAGAAACCATGAACAAGATCAGTCAGTTGTCGAAATAACCCAAAGGATTTTTGTGACCGTGGAGGCAATAGGACTTGGGCACAGGTGTCTTAAGTGGGATATTGGGAAGACACAATTAAAATATGATATTAACTAAGGAAAAGAAAAATGTAACAATTATATTGAACCATGTCTGAAGAAAGGCTTTATAAACAGAAGAGAAGCATGTAACCTAAATAAATGGAGAGTCAAACCATTTTTCTCACCATTGTCTAGTATAGATGCCATGAACGAATATGCAGTTGTCTTGGAAGAATACCATATCCTTAACAGAAATATGTATCATCTATCATCAACTAATTATAATTTAGTTTAGATACATATTTTCCTTGAAGGAAAATGCACTAACTGACCCAACAATTAGATCTATTTAGCAATTGAAAGTTGGTATTGTAGTTTATACATCAGTCATCTGTGAGTTTATTTAGCAAGAGTCAATCATCCTACATTGACTCTCCCTTTAAAATGCTAATGAAGTGAATTTTCTAGACTTATAACAGGAGATCAGAGGTTCCTAGAGATTGCCCTCCTACCCTGCTCTCCTTGGTAACATCACCCTATAGGCACCCAACGAGAGTAGTCAGGAATATCTCTGTTTTGACAGTCTTCCATTGCAACACTTTTCAAACAGAAAAAAAACTCACTAATTAGGGTTAATGAAAAGAGGTCACTCTGAACTAATCATACTACTTAAGAACTGTGGTTTTATTTTAATTACATAGGATAAACGAAATGTACTATTCTACTCTTAAATAATTTGCTTAGATCCTGGGAAAACAACTTTAATGAATAGAAAAGTTCCATTTATAAATAGCATACAAAAATAGTTCATGTGTGAATAAGAGCTTCCAACATGTTTAGAAGTTTGTTTGTTTGTTTGTTTGTTTTACAGCAGTGCTGTAGTCTTAAGTATGCTACTTTTAATCTCTTGTACTCTGCTAACCTGCTTAACAAACTCTCCTTAATAAACAGTTGAACAGTAAACGTCAAGCCAGTCCCTTGGAGTCTGTCCCTCAAGCCAGACCCTAATGACATCTGAATGATGAGTGAAAAGTATACAATGTTGAATGAATGACTCAAGCTTCAGAAGAGACAGAAGTCAATATTATATCTTTATAACATGAAGACAATTCGACTTAAAATTGTGTGTTTGTGGCTTTTGTTTATAAATGCACATTGATTACAGGTAAGAAAAAAGTCACCAAAACACTAGTTCCCTACACAGAATTCCAGAAGCGCAGTGCCCTCTCTCTTGCGTCATGAAAAAACATTAAGCCACAACACGGTTTAAACAGGTGTTGCCGGGCTCGGTGGCTCAGCCTGTAATCCCGCGCCTTTGGGAGGCTGAGGTGAGTGGATTGCCTGAGCCCGCGGGTTCGAGACCCGGCTGGGCAGCGAGACCTCATCTCTACAATAAATCAAAAAATCAGCTGGACATGGTAGCACATGCCTGTAATTCCAGCTACTCGGAAGGCTGAGGCGGAAGGATCGCCAGAGCCCAGCAGGTTGAGGCTGCGGTGGCCGGAAGCGGCCACTGCACTCCAGTCTGGGCAAGAGTGAGACTCCAACTCAAAAAAAAAAACAAAAAAAAACAGGTGTTGAATTTAACATCAGCAAGCTCCCAAAACTCCCTCAATTTAGGGTAAGGCAGGACCTCAGACTGTTCCCTAGTCAACTGAGCTCTTCATCAAAGGAGATTTTTTTTTTTTTTTGGCTGAAAGGAAGGGTGCAGGGCCTACCTCTCAGGTTACACAAGGAAAAATCTCTTAGGAAAAGCCAGCCCAGCGAGAAAGAGCTCTGCCTGCCTCTCCTGCCTTTCTGGGGCCTGCAGGAGGCGGCAGACAGTCCTTCCCCCAGAACACCTTCTCTGTTGACTCATTCGTGAGTCATCGAATTTTCAGCAAAGACATCACGTTGTAGTTCTGTTGTTGGGAGCCAGAGACATTCTGTAAGAATCGGTGTCTGCGTTTTCAGGGCTGATGCAGACCTGTGAGCGGACACAGCAGCACAGTGATGTGCAGGCATCTGTGTTTTTGTTCACATCCCCCAGTGCTCTCACTACAGACTTTATGTAACCACACATGGCACTGTCACTTAAAGCTGCAAACACTTCTTCTCCTGCCAAGGCTCCTTAAGAAATGATTACTCTCCAACCAATTCCTAATAGGACCCTTTTTTCTTTCTTTTCCTTATAATCACATCACTGATAAATATACTCGTATAGCAAACCTCAAGGAAATGTGGAAGGCTCCCCTCAAAATTTGGTACTTGAGGAAATTTGGGGTCTTTCAGAACCTGTTACCCCTATCCCCCAATTCTACACAATAGACTTTTTAAGTATATTTCAACAAAGTGTGCTGGTTCCTGGAACATTTCTGTCTATTTATATAAATGCACATAAACCAGTGGTTCTCAACAGGGCGAGACTGATGCTCCCCAGGGGGCATTTGGCAATTTCAGGACACACTTTTAATTGCCACAATTATGGGGAAGGGAGGAGGACTGTTGCTGACACATCGTCAGAAGAGGCCACAAATGCTGGTAAACATCCTACAATACAAAGAACATGCTCTCACAACAAAGAATGATCTGGCCCAATATGTCAATATTGCTGAAGTTGGGAAACCACAACGTAGACAAAAGACATTCCCAAGAAAAATCAGATCACTTCACACATAAATACGACAATGTTAACATGGGCAGTATTATTCCCAAAAATTCCCCTTCAAAGAGCCATTTGAAAAGATGCAGCCTGTCAATGAGAAGAAACTGATGACTGTCAGGTTCCCAGCTGGGCTTGACACTGTTCCAATGTTTACAGGGTCCCCGTGGATGCTGAACATTTGTAAGATTGGAAATAACAGACTCCTTTGTAGAATAAATACAGCAATTTGTGTCTTAATGGGAGCTCTCACACATACCACCTCACTTCAGCTACACCATGCATTAATCTTGGAAACTTCAAAACTGGAAGGCAACATTTTGATAAAGGTTTCTAAATTACAGAAAAAATATTAACTGAACATTAAATAGACAACCTAGGAAAAATTAGGACAGAAAAACTTAGCATGGTCATAATAAGCTCGGTGTTACTAGAACCCAGCTCTGAGGTGAAATAGCACTCTGTTTTGGGAAATAGATTTCCTGTTCCACAGGCTAGAGACAAATACTGACAGCTCCTTTGTTTTCTTCTTTAGACAGAAATATAATTATTGCTACATGGTAAATGGTCTAGAAAATAAGAAGTCATATTGTTGTGTTTATAGTTTCATAGTCCCAGATTTGTTTACTCTCATGCTAGGTATTCTGGAGAGGAAAAAAAATTAAATTAAATCAAATGTCTCCAGTTGAATGTCTCTCTGTGATGACAGATGAGACTCAGCCATAAACTTCAAAAGCAAAAGCTGACCCATCTGGCTTGTGTGCAGTTAAGGTACTGCCAGTGACAACTGCTTAAACAGAAAGGCATTCGTTCTCACCTTTAGAGGTGAATGAAGAAACTGTGTTTTGGAATGAAAAGGGAAAAAAAAGCTATCAAGTCTAACCAAAACCTTGACTGGCACAAGTCTGCTCAAGTCCCTGATATAAAATGGCATAGTATTTGCATATAACCTACACACATCCTCTCAAATACTTTAAATTATCTCTAGATTCCTTATAATACCTAATACAATGTAAATACTAATAAATAATTGCCATGCTGTACTGTTTTTTAAATTTGTATTTTGCTTGTTTCTTTCTGAATATTTTTTATCTGTGGGTGGCTGAAGACACGAATGCAAAGCCCATGGTTATGAAGGAAGATTGTATCCTCCCACTCTGCTCTGCCCAGAATCACCAGTAGCATCAGCAAATACTATGCACCAGAAAGAAGATGAGCACAGAGACTTAATTCGATTGCACAATTTGAAGCTTTGATATGATACCCTTTTCACTGAAACAACTTACATTTTTATTTTTATTTTATTTATTTTTTTTTTTTTTTTTTTGAGTTGGAGTCTCACTCTGTCGCCAGACTGGAGTGCAGTGGCCACTCCCGGCCACCGCAGCCTCGACCTGCTGGGCTTCAGTGATCCCTCCGCCTCAGCCTTCCAAGTATCTGGAACTACAGGCGCGTGCTACCACACCCGGCTAACTTTTTTTGATTTATTATAGAGATGAGGTCTCACCAAGTTGCCCAGGCGGGTCTTGAACCCGCGGGCTCAGGCAATCCACCCACTTCAGCCTCCCAAAGCGGGGTTACAGGCTGAGCCACCGAGCCCGGCTACAACTTACGTTTTTAGCCTACAAACATCTTTTATTCAAAACGTTTCCATTTGTCTGATCTCATTTTATGCTCATTGGCACGCAGGTGAGGTACATAAGACAAACATTTTCATCCCATTACACAGTTGAGGAAACCGACTCTTGGGAAAACTATCTGACCTGTTCAAGGCCACACAAGTTAAGCGTGATACTGGAACTAGAGCTCTCTTGGACCTTCATCATGCGAGGAAGTTACACCGAATAGTATCAAAATAAACCCTGAGATAGAGAAAAGCATCCCCTAACATCCAGCAGATGGCCTGGTACTCTCATCCAGGCCATGGTGCTCTCTGAACCTGAACAACTTTACAGAACATCCACATCAGACAAAGTTACTCTGTGACCATGATGGATCAAGACAAAAACAAATTCACTCTTACCATGCCTGAACACAGACAAAATATGAAAATTGTCCAGGCCACAAAAATGACTGCATTTCCCTCTCCCCCAGCTAATATGAGTAGCTGTCACTTCTTTAGAAACCTGTTTTCCCTGTACTTAAAATTTCTTAAGATAACAGTCATAGAATTACTTCCTCTTCCTGACAGCATTCTTCACAGCAAAGCTTCACTTCCTAAAACCTCCCCAGATCACCTTACACAAGCTCAAGTCCTGTAAGTTCTTTCTAACATGCTCTTATTGAGATGCTCCACAGTCTCCCATGGTGTGTGTGCTTTCTCGCTACATAAATAATAAACCCAACTTGTTCAACTACAGGCACTTTCCCGGAGGTCTCTGGGAAAATGAGTCCAAGAAGCCATGACTCGTATTCAGCCTTTTTTTAAGATCCGGGTCTCATTCCGTCACTCAGACTGGAGTGCGGTGGCGTGATCACAGCTCTCTGCAGCCTTGAACTCCCAGGTTCAGGCGATCTTCCTACCTTAGCCTCCCAAGGAGCTGGGGCTACAGGATGAGCCACCATGCCCAGCCTCGGCTTTTTAAACCTGGTTACTGATACTATTTTCCTAAATCATGGGGAAGTAAGAACCCAGAAACCTGAGGCAGTCACGTGAAAACCAACAGGAGCCCAGCCACAAATATAAGAGCCAATTGACTGAATAAATGTACCTCTACATTTAGGGACATTTTGACATAAATTAAAGGTTTCATTGGACCAGTGACCTGACACTGTGCTTCATTTCATTTCTATTGTAAACCTGGCAGTCAGATGGTCAGATGGGGGAGGGAGTCAAACGGGATCGAATCAGATCCAGAAATTCTGATTGGATTCACCTCCCCCACGTCAATATCCTCTTAAAATATAAAGCTATGTGCCAATGCAAAGACAGTGGTCATTTTAATTAAACATTACAATTCTTTCTGCAAAGATAGACTTCTGAATGATGCAGTAATAATGCCTACCAATTTCAAAGGGGATTGCCAAATTCCTAAGAAAATTGAATTACAGACTATGTCTATATAACATCAAAATAGCTGGTTAAATTGCTTTTAAAATTGCTTTTAAAAAATCCAGTCCATCATCCAGAGATTTTTGTCTGTGACACATAAAATTGTCCTGATTTTCTGAAATTTTTATTGAATGAAGAGGTCAACGTTGTCACCATGAAGTCATCTTCTCTGCAAATGATAATGAAATGAACAAGGTGAATAATAATAAATATTTTCATGAAAAGTAGGCTTAAAATAAGGTTGAGTGTTTTTCAAATAGCCCACTTGTGAATATCAGAAAAAAATCAGTCATCTAGTTGCTTCTTCAATGTCTCCAAAAATAGAACCCAAATTATTTTCAATCCAAAAGGGGGTCCCTATTGTCCTATTTGTCCTATTTTAAGGTCACACCATAATTGCATTTCTCCTCCCTAATTTTTGTGCATTTCTGGGAACTAAACCTAGACCTACTGCATCTCCCAGATGCCAGCTGCCTTCAGAATTCTGCCATAAATGGCCTCCAAGTTGCTAGAAATCTTCCTAAGCACCCATTTATTAGACATTTTCTCATAATCTAAGCCATATCATCTTTCATCTATCTTTGATCCATATCCTGTACTGGGAAAATCTCTCTCAGAGTCCCTAGTCTTCAAAATTGCTATTAAGTTTTCAATTTGGCCACATAAAATATAAGCAATATGTTTGGTATTTGTTGGACAGAAACCAATTCTACTCACCACACTTTTTCCTTCATTTTGGGCATCTCGATAATCAGGATTAAGCTTTAAAAAAAGAAAAAAAAAGAAAAAAAATGAGTTTTTAATTGCTATGAAAAGTACATTAATAAAAACCAGTGATCTGAAATCCAGTTCATTATTTTACCCTTAACTAAGTTTAACATAAAAAGAAGCTAAGAAAGAAAGCATTGGTAAATATGACATTTTAAAACATTACCGTCAAACCCTACTTGCAGGAGACAGCTAAAATGCCAAGTTTATGGCCTTGGTTTACATCGGAATTGTCGGCATTGTTGAACAAGAGAGAACTAATCATCTCACCTCCTCTGGGGACACATTCAACAGAGTTCCCCATTTTTCCTGCCACAAAAACTGTCATTTACCAATAACTCAGACACCAGTTTTTTAAAAACAGATCAAAGGGAAGTTTTAGCAGTGATTCAAGATCACACTTTACATGCTATGCACACAAAGAAAAGAAAACAGCAAAAGAGAAGCTCTGTGTCAGACATATCAGCTAATACATGAGGACAAGAAACCAACAAACAAAAACACACGTTGGGCTTGGACAGTGGAGGTTTAAGATCCACATATCTAGAAAAATGAGTTCTAGATATGTGAAGTGTTCACCCATACATCATCCAGCTGGTTGGAATTCACAACTTGTGACTCCCACCTGTCTACACACTCTCCAAAGGATGTCTTAAATGTACTGAAATAGCTAGTTGATAATTTGTAAAGATTTATAAATTGTTTTTCTAAATAACACATTGCCCAATTAAATGTAATCATTTTAATGTGTAACAACTGTTGTGTACAACATACAAACCTAAGGAGTCAAAGCTACCATTTAGAATGCAAGGTCAGGAGTCTTTCTCATAATGTATTTGGCTACTGGCTGTGAGAACTGCCCCTCCCAACTTATCACTAAAGACAATGAGAGTGCAAAAAGAAAAAGCAAAGCAAAAGAAAAAAATTCTCAGTCTCATTGAGAACTAAGTCTGAAAACCAAGCTAAATTCTAAATTTTCAAAGAATTGACACTAATCATAAAGCAGATAGTTCTAGGGGAGAGGCAAGTAATGACCCAGTTGTTCGGGGTTTTTAAATTTTTTTCTTTCTTTCTTTTATTTTTATTTTTTATTTTTATTTTTTTTGAGTAGGAGTTTCACTCTGTGGCCCAGGTTGGAGGGCAGTGGTATGATCACAGCTACCACAGCCTCAACCTGCTGGGTTCAGGCGATCCTTTCAGCTCACCCTTCCAAGTAGTTGGAACTACAGGCCTGGGTCACCACGCCCAGCTAATTTTTTGATGTATTGTAGAGACAAAAATCTCATCAAGTCGCCCGGGATGATCTCGAACCCCTTGATTCAGGCAATTCTCTTGCCTCTGCCTCCCAAAATGCTGGGATTACAGGTATCAGCTACTGTGAATGGTGACCCAGTTTTTATCTTGAGACATCCTTCAACCACACATGAAGCTAATAAAAATAATAATGATAATAATAATAAAGAAGAAAAAGAGAAAGGAAGAGGAAAAGTCACCCAAATAAATCCATTACTATATAAATTTACCAGCATTAACAATTAAAGGCCAAATAAATATCTGCTTTATATTACACTGCTGCTTTCCTCCTCTAAATATAATAATACTAGTAATTATTAAAGTACTAGACTAAAGATGAATTGAAATAAAATACTATTTTTAAAGAGGGAGGAAAAAGACATGGTCACATGGAGGTTCTTGAATCTTTTAGGACTGAAAATATTTTCTTATGTTAAAAAATAAATTATAAATCTGGCATTGGAGAGTTAATATGCTATCCAATCATCTATTCAATAAATATTAATAGAGCATCTATAATGGGCAAAGCATCGTGGCATATGGTATTTTAGCAAAGACAAAGGAATATGGTCCCTGACCGCAGGACCTTACAATCTAGGTGGGAAAATAAGACATAAATACAGTCAGCTGTAATACAAAATAAAATGTGACAAGGGATATAAGACAGCAATGAATAATTTATAAATAATATAGGTCAGAGGAAGGAGGGATCTGTGGTGGGCAAATTTATTCACAAATTATTCATGGAGAAGGTAGCATCTGAGATAAGCCTTGAAGGATGGCAGAATTTTAACGGGCAGGGAAGGAAAGAGGGAGTGAAGAAGACAGCAGTGCTGGGGAAGCGACTGCCACTTGGTGAGAAAAATGAGACTTCTTTAGAGAAGACCTGTCAGTATCACTTATGGAATACTTTTGTGTATGCTTTTAAAGGTTAATTCATTTAACTTTACAATGATACTATAAGACAGGATTCTTAACCCCAATTTACAGATGCGGAACGGAAAAACATCAAGTAAAGTACGTTCTGCAAAGTCCCTGCACTGAGAAGTGGCAGGGAGGAAGCACACAGGTCAGACTGTTCCAAAGCTCCATCTTGCAGTTACTAAGGCACACTGCTTCACTCCTTCCTCCACAAAGCGGAGTGGTGTGATCCAAGCGGGGAAGGGTCAGCCCAGACCAGCCAGGCCTTTAAACTGCAGGCTAAAAGGTTCGCATTTTATTTAGAAAAGCAAGAAGACAAGAGGGTGAAAGAGGGAAAATAACCAAGTGCAGTGGTTCGAGAAGAAGGTGGTAGGGCCCAAATAAACATGATATGCTGGAAAGGAAAGGAAAAAATAGATATAAAAGAATTAGCAGAGTTAGAATCAGTAGACTGTGAACGTGTAAACTGAGAGAGAAAAATGTTGATTGTGACTCTAGAGTCTTTAAGCATAAACGAAGAAAAAGCACTATTTTGTGGGGAAGCAATTGAACCTTAGATACATTTATTGAGGTTATATAGCAATGGCGTAACCAAGATCAAATTCATGGCCCACTGTAGCCGTGGGGCTGGGTGACGGAGAGCGAGTATAAAGACCCACTACTAATCTTTGAAGACAGTCTTCGTTTAAATGGCCAAAATGGAATAGAGAGAAGTCAGGTATGGTGCAGAGTGGCAGAGAGAGAGAAACATTGTAAATACCGAGACAAGGAAAGCACCACAATCAACTGAATGCCAGCTGCACCCTTTCATTTAACACAATGTCAAATAGCAGACCAGAAGCTTTTAAGTCTATAATACGTGTTCAATTTCTCAGAAGAAAAATGTTACTTTTTACAATGAAATGTTTTGATCAACTTTATTATACATCATTAAAGTCATAAAATCATCATATGTGTACTTTAAAATCATTATAATTGCATGTTCCTCTTTCCAGTGACGGGCATTTCAGGGCCAATTACTCTGATTGATAAGTCTAGGAAAAAAAGGAAGGGAAAAACAACCTTTACTGGGTGTTTATGTGTGGCAGGCACATTTTGTTGATTTATACAGATAATACTTATATGATAGGGACCCCAAAATTTTTATTTCTAAAAAAGCATTTATTCCTACATGTTTAATCCTCAGTCACCTTCCAAGTACTCTCTGTTTGATGCAATACACCTATCAAGGCACTTTTTTTTACTGTTCAGAACAGTTTTTGAACTCGTTAATTTTAATGTTTCGTGCTTCTGCCGCTTTTTGTTTCACTTCTTCCACATTGGAAACACATTTCAAGTTAAGAAAAAAGAAATGATTTTCTACACAAAGTTATAAAGGTATTTTCTCTGAGAAGCTGTAATATCCAAGCTTTTCATTCGTTTTTGTCTATCTAAAAAAAATGAAGTGGAAAATAATTAAAACGTAAAACAGTACTGTTTTATAGAAAATTGTTATCTATAACAATGAAATAAACAATGTCAATATTTGTAAAAAAAAGGAAACAAGTTTCCCTTTAAAGAATTTTTTCACACAGGGAAAAAAAAATGCCACCCAGGGTGAGATAGGGTGAATAGGGAGGGTGGGGCACAGGGGTCACGCCATTTTTTGTCAAAAACTGCTGAACACTCAGTGCAGTATGGATAAGTGCATCAACAGGGTGGAAGAGCCAGTCACCTGTTTGCCACTATTTGGGACATTTCTTCCTCAAATTGTGACGCAACCTTCTCAAATCTTCCAGATAAAAACGGGTTGAACATTTGATCTGGAGAAACAAATTCTTAGTGGACTACAAGGGGCCTGCCCTTCAGAAGATAATTCCAGCTGTTTTGGGGTCCTCCCCTCATATGTGTGTGTATAGGTCTGGCATGCATGTTTATCTGTTGTATGTATGTATACATACACATACATACAAACCAGGTTCTTTTCATATACTATATAGCTGATACATTTGATAGAGAACTAAACATGGGGACATTTAAAACGACAGTCCCGATATTTATAAGAGTCTAAGCTAATGTGCAGTTTCTTGAATACTAAGTTTTTAACTAACTAATTATACCCCAAAACTCCTGAATCGTTAGGAAATAAGTTTTTACTGCCATCTGGTGGAAGTTTTGCCTATCTACAAACAAATAAGCTAGTCTTTAAAAGGGCAATATAAAATCTTTAACAAATAAAATTATTTTGCATTATTCAGTGTATCTTGTTTTGAAAAGGATCATCAGAAGTTGTGCTTTAGTTACATCCAAAGAAAGAAAATGTGTAAAGCAGAAGATCAGAAACTGTAAAGCTTGATTTATAATTCTTCTCATGACTGGAAGAACTGAGACTCCCATTTCAGCCTATTCAAAATATTTTCTCCTTCATAGACATAGTTGTTAACTTGCCTACACCACTAAGGCAATTCAAGTAAAAGATCTATGACAAAAAGTCAGGGTGGTTTTTTTACCTTCCACTCATGCCACCTGACTACATGTGTACCCCACAGAAATTGACATTAAAAGGGAGAGTCTAATAATATGATTCTGTATCATCTCATAAAGTCAAATGTCTTTATTATCTTATTAATAGATACTTTGGTCCACATTTTGTCCATAGGTTCTGAGTATTGTGTGTGTGTATATATATGTTGTGTGTATATATATATATATGTTGTTTTGTGTATATATATGTTGTTTTTAAAAAAAAATTGGCGTCTCACTCTGTTGCATAGGCTGGAGTGCAGTGGCACACTCAGGTCTACCACAGCCTCGACCTGCTGGGCTTATGTTATCCTTCTGCCTCAGTCTTCCAAGTAGCTGGAACTACAGATGTATGCCACCATGCCCAGCTAATTTTGTGTGATCTATTGTAGAGACGAGGTCTCACCAAGTTGCCCAGGCTGGTCTCGGATCCCCAGGCTCAGGAAATCCTCTCGCCTCGGCCTCCCAAAATGCTGGGATTACAGGCTGAGCCACTGTGTCCAACCTGTGTATTGGTTAAAAATTAATTGGAATTCCCTAAAACTATACTGTTGGAGATCTTTACATTGAATAAGAGCCAATTTCTAAACCTTGCTTCACTTCGGTGTCTTGCAGCATAGAACTTATATCATGTTAAATCTTACATCATTGTCCTAATTCCTTGAGTTCTTTTCCACAATTCACACAAAAAGGTGTTATTCTTAAATGGCTTCAATCTATGTATTTTTTTCTCTGTGATTAGACTTCAGAAGCTCCAGCATATAAACGGTCTAATTTCCCTTGTATAGTGCACCTTTCATTTCTAGACAAGTAATTAGGCTATTACATTTTTCTGAATAACCACCCAGTAAGTGCTCACTGAAATACAGTATCATTATAGACACTACAAGTAAATATTTAGGGGGGTTTTCTCAATTGTGCTTAGATTTAAGGCTGCAGTCCTTTAAGCTTCCTAGGAGATTTAGCATAGTCATTTATAGATGTTAATAATTTCAACATTACACAAAAAAGTTATCTCAAATGTGTATGCAGGATGGAAGCCATTGCAAAAATGCTCTCAATGTCCCAGAGACTGAGTAGATATAATTAATTCTCTTCTAGGTTGCAAACTGTGAGATGACAAGGATCATGTGTTAATCATCCTCGATTTCTTCACCACATCAAAATTGTGCTTCTACCTAGTAGGCATTCAAAAATGATTGTGTGATTTCAGTATAATAAAAATCAGGGTTTCTCAACCCCAGCACCATTGGCATTTTGAACCAAATAGTTCTTTGTTGTGCCGGGCCATCCTGTGTATTGTAGGGTGTTTAGTTACATCCCTAGCCTCTACCCACTAGATGCCAGTAGCTCCCATTCCTCAATTGTGACAACAACAACAACAAAAAAGTCTTTGACATTGCCAAAATCACTGTCAGTTGAGAATGAGAACCACTGATATAAATGAAGCAGTAAAGTCTAGCATTCAGTCCTAATATTCTCATTATATTGATTTCTTTTTTTGACTTTACATAAAATAAATCACTTCTCTGAGCCTGGATTTCTTTTTCTGTAAAGTAAAATTATTGGATTTACAACAGTCGCAGTTCCTACGATTCATTCATTCAACCATCCATTCAGTCATAGTTACTGAATGCAAATTAAGTATCAGACACTGTTCTAGGCACAAGGTGTCCAGTGATGAGCAGAACAGGTATGGGGAACAAAATAGCCGTTAGATAGACACACACAATATACAAGTGAATAAACAAATGCATACTTAACTGTGAACTCTGGTAAGTCCAAAGAAATACTAGAAGTATTTTCTCCCTAAGTGGGGGATTTCTCAGATATCTCAACAGATTTATTGGCAATAACTGTGGCATTATTCAGAATCAAAGCCTTTTAAAACTCTAAAATGCTCAATGAATTCTAACTACACTATATTACAAGACCACAATTTAAATTGTTACATGATAGCTTCAGTCAAACTGAAATTTATAGGCAACAGAAAATTATCACAAGGTATTGAAAAGAAACTTCATTTCTGCTTTAGAAAATTTAATCAAAGGAACTTAGATAAAAAAATATATGTTAAAATATTCTAATAATCCAAAGCATGGACAGTCTTTTCAGCTGTTCTCCTAGACTAACCCTCAGCATACTTTATCCAATCGATTAAGAATAATCTCACCTAAAATGTCTTCTAAAGCATAATGGATCATGGGATTTTATTGGAAGGTTTTTCAATGTTCATGAGGCAGTATTTCCTATGCCAAAGCACAGTAAGTAATCTTTTCCAGATAAACAGATTAAGTAACTAAACTTTGCCCCTAAACACTATACCCCCTAAAGTTATCAGACTGACAAAGAAATACCTGTCTTGATATATTGACAAGAAGAAGAAGAAGAACACTACTTTGCATTTTCATTCGCCTTCCTCTCGATGAAAGTAAAGGGACCTGACATTTATTTCATACCTCTTATGTACAAGATGCCGTATATTCCCTAACTTCTTTGATTCCATACTAATCCCACATAATACATATTATCACCTTTTTTACACACCAGGGAACTCAGGTTGAGGGATTAAGTATTTACTTAAAGTCAGATAGATTGTAAATGGCATGCATGGGTTTCTTGTTGTTCGTTTTTTGTTTTTGTTTTTGTTTTCCCATAATACTAGTCTCTCTTTGTCACACTGGCCAATATAAATACCATAACTCAAAGGCAATTCAATAATTACATAATCCAATTTACCAGGAATGCCTAAAGTACATAAAAGTAATATTTTAATTCATAAATATGCCTGCTAAAGGTGGAAAAGTCATGGGAAAAGACTAATTCCCTGCAATATCCGGCCACTCTGCTGGATACTTCCCTTTAGCGCAAAAACAGCACCATCCTCATCCATCTTACTTTTTAAAGATATTTTATTAAAACCATCTAATAGGACTCTTAATTTCCCTTAACTACTGTTCTGCTTCCCCTTTCACAGCCATGCTGTGAAAATTCAGTCTACTCTCACTTCTGCTTCCCAACTTCCTGGTCTTTTCTCCACCCTTGTGTTCTGGTTTCCACTTAAAATGCTCTCAATAAAGTCACAACGATTGTGTTCACACCAAATGCTATAAACAGATTTTGTTTCTGACCTTTTCCGCAGCACTCCTTCCTTTGTGGAATGCTATCCTCCTTTGCTTGGATTTGTGATTCAGCCCATTTGATTTTCCAGGCTCCCAGTCTTTTGTACACCCTTAGAAGATGATGTTCCTCATGGTTCTAGCTTCAAACTTCTTACAACCCTCTTCCTACTCCCTACTCTCATCTGTGCTGTGGAGATCCAAATCTACTTCTACAGCCCAAACTTCTAGAAGTGGTAAAATCTGTGCCTATTAAACATCTTCACCTGGGCATTTTACAAGTGCAACCAAAATCAAATGGATTATTTGCCTCATCAACTTGGCACCTCTTCCCTTTTTTTCCAGACTGGTGAATGACATCACCAGTTCTCCAAAGCTAGAATCCTACTCCTTGGCCCCTAACATTCAATAGATCCTCTCCAATGCCACTCCTTGGTTCAAGACCCCAAAATTCCTTGAAGGTATCATACCTCTGTCTCCCTTCTGGTATCTTTAGGTTCACTCTCTTCTAATCACTTTACAAAGGCTCCAGAGCAGTGCTGCCCACTAGAACTTTCTCTGGAAATGTTCCATCTCTGGACCATCTCTTATCATATGACCATTGAGCAACTTGAAGTGTGGCTATTGTGACAGAGAAACGGACTTAAATTTTATTTAATTTTAATAATATTAATTTTAATTTAATAGCCAACATGTAGCTAGAAAATACAGTATTAGGCAGTTCAATTCCGGAGAGGTCTTCTTTATCACAAATTTATTTCTTACACTCCTCTTTAATTAAGATAAAAACCCATTTTCCCAAATCTGTATGTCCTGAACTGATCTGCTGCAATACATTTCTGGCCCCACAACTCTTCTCCCTCCTTCTGGCATCACTTCCAAACTCACAAGTCCCATGTACGAAACTAATTTGTATGATGCCACACACTGCCTTGCTGGAGCACAAGCCGTCCTCACACCCTTTCTTCTTCCTCCCCATCTGCCTTACTCATCCATCAAGTAGCAACTCCCTGGCCTCCTGAGTATTTCTTGCACTTCCCTGACACCCTCTATGCTCTAGTACTATTCCCTGAGCATGCCACCGTTCACATTGCTATTATATACAGGGAGCTCCACAAGAGTGGAAATTTTTTCAATAAAAGTGCCAATCCCTATCAAAGGTTTGCAAATAACTTCAGTTCCAGCCTCTTGGTAGCTACCAGGAAATTTTCTTATACTACATTTCTATTACAAAATAGAGCAAATCCAAACCCTTTGAGAGAGGAGATAGCCAGAGAAAAGCTAGACAGACAGACAGGGTGTTCCCCCGTAACAATGTAGCGAACTTCCAGCAGGCCTCTGAACCGATACTCTCTTGTTGGTAAACAAGCTCTCTGTGAGCCTCTCACCACGCTAGAGCTTAAGTACTCACTGTTGGGATAGAAAAACAACCAACCAGCTCACTGTCAATTACCGACCAATCAGCTCACCATTAGGCCCCTACCTCCTACCAATTGGCCCTCAGAACTGACCAATCAGAACAGCTAGTGCCGATCAATCAGCTCACAGTTAGTGCTAGCCAATCAGCTCGCTCTTAGGGCTATATAAGCACCAGCTCCAAATCAGCAACCCCCTCGGGTCTCCTCCCACTGTAGGAGTTTTTCTGTCTTCTCAGAAAATCTTATTTTCTCACTTTGTGGCTGTCCGTGTCCATCATTCTTCCTGGACACAAGACAAGAACACTGACCTGAAGAGTTGCAGAAGATTTGTCAGAGCTGAAGTCTGTGCACACTGGAGGCTAGCTGCCAACCGACTGAGTCAGCAGAACCAGGAGAGCTACTGGAAAAAGGCAAGACTCCGAAGATGAGACATTCCGGGGGCTAGGCTTGTCAGTGCACCTAATCAGCAACACTCTCAGGGTTTGGCTTACCAACGCATTAGAGTCAACACTCTTGAGGCTAGGCTTGCCAGCCCACGGAATCAGCAACACTCTCAGGGTTTGGCTTATCAGTCCATTAGAGCCAACACTTCTGAGGCTAAGCTTACCAGCCCCTTGAGCTGACCCTCTCTAGGGCTCAGCTGGCCAATCCATTGAGTTGACACTCTCAAAACCCAGGCTGACCTGAAAAATTCATGTCACCTTCATTCAAAATTTTAAAGCAAAGAGGTCAATAATTTCTTTCACAACTTCTTCCTTGGGCTAGAGATGGATTATTTTCTTAGTTTTATACTGTTTACATATGATTTGACATTCCAAATCTCTGGTGTGCCTTCTTAGCAATGCATACAAGTATTATCCTTTTATTTCTCTGCCAGTCCATGTCTGTTTCTTTGAGAACCAGGGAAGAGTTCTTCCCAAGCACGACTCATCTTTGACTAATCTCACACTGACCTAACTCCACCAGCACACATAATTAGCACTCCGTGATCTGGCCTGTGCTCTGGGGTCATTCATTATGTGCTGGCTTCTGAACTAGAAGGTCCATTCTTTAAGGGCAAAAACTGAATCTTCTTGCTTCATTCCCCACCATGTTGTATTTACCAGGCACTGAAGAAACAGCTAATGAGGGCTGTATGAAATCTTGAAGATGTTTGCCGTTTTTATAAATTCTAAAAACAATCATTCCCAACTCTTGCATTTTTAGCATCCCAATATGTATACCTCACTTTTAAGTAATATCTAGATTTTAAAGAGAAAACCAAAAAAGTAAAATAAATAGACACCATGGAGACTTTTCCGACCTAGAAAGAAGGGGACAGTATAATAAAACAAATAGTTCTAGGAGGTTTCAACTCAAAATGTTGGGAACCTCTGTCCTATACTTGGATGACATGAATAATGCTTTGAAATTATACACCTGAACATTTTTAAAAGAAAATTATGAAAGGATAGTCATTGCTTCTCAACTGCTGTCAGGAGCTAGTTACCCCTGTTTTGTGATTGGAAATCAGTTTTTTATCCAGTGATAGTGACTACAATCATTGCGATTTGGCCATACCTCTAGACACTTTCACACCAGTAAGGATAAGTATCTTGAGTGTGCCAGGACTTTGTCTGAACTTAGTTGACAGAGGAAATATGAAATCCCAACTTGTTGATGTCAAGATATTAAGGCTATGATTTCTATTTTGATGTTAAAATATTACACAAAGTACCCACTCTGTTATACTAGTTAAAACCAATAGGAAACAAATTCCTGGCTTTCCATTTTCCGGTACATATTTAATGCTTTAAGTCTCCTTCTCCCACCCGACCATAAAAAAGATGTTATCTAAAGTATTAAAGGTCAAATAAAAGGTCCTCTAAATACACCAGACTCTTTAATGGACAAGACAGCACCTGACATTTAAAGCCACGTTCTCCAGAGAGAATGAAAGACAGTCTTTCAAATCCTTTTCAAAGGATGAATTGCTTTCTATTCTCCCATTTTAAATTAATTCATTTATGTATTGAGGACTTGGATCTTCCTTACAGTACATGAACAACTTAATTCTTAAAATTTAATCATTTGAATGCATCAAATGATACAAGTTTTATCACAGAAATTAACAAGGAAAACTAGTACTGTATATAGCACATTAGTTTTCTACAGCAAGACAGTAGTTTAAAAAGCAATTGATTGAGAAGTAAATTAGGGAAAAGAGACACTAACATAAGACCCAAGAGGATTTTAATCCTAATTTCTTATCTGTTAAAGGACATTTAGCTGGGCTTTTCTAATTTTTACTTAGACAAAATTCTTGACCTTACTGATGTTTTCTGCTTCAAAAAATAATTATTTTTCAAAAGAGTTACTTGAAAATGTTTATATCATATTTCATTTGGCTGTATTCCATTTAGTTGAACTCTAAATATATTAGATGTTTATAAAAGTAAGAAGAAAACCTATTTATCATATGATAAAATTAATCATGCCAGCATCACTTACCAGATGCTTACTATGAACCACACCTTCTGCCAAACACTTTGCCTCATTTAACTCTCTTAATAAGTTAAGAAAATTGGAAAAGTATTTGATTATCCTCATTTTCCAGAAGAAGAAACTGGAGCTCAGAGAGATTAATTTACCCAAATATGTCTCCAAATGCCTCTCACTTACAAATCCTGAAGTCTCCTTCTTCACATCCTCTAATCTTATAGACGTCTGAATAGCTTCTTTATACTCATTCATTCATTCATTCAAAAAGTATTCATCAAATGCTTTTGAAGTGTCAAACACTGTTCTACATGCTAGAAACATAGTAGTGATAAAAAATAAATAAATAAATCCTTGCCCTTGGAGAGACATTCTACTGACAGAGACAGTCAATAAAATAAAATATACAATAAGTCAGATGGTAAGTACTAGAAATAAATTATCAAAGATGAATAGGATGGCTAGAATAAAGGGGTTATGTGCTAGTTTAGACAGGGACCAGCATGCTTACAGAACCTGTAGGACCTACTTTCATGCCTTCTCCTAACCAGTTCTCCATCCCCACGTCCTTCCTTACCCTCTTGACATCTAAACCAAAAATTAGGTAAGTAGCAGTAAAAATTCCGATAAAAACTCTAAAATGAAACATAGAAACAGGATTGAAGATAGCAGAACAAATGGAAATTTTCATATATATGAAAAAGAATACTGTCAACATTATGTGTAAATTAGATAACCAAACTTTAATTAAATCATTTCTAAAATGTCTATGTTATTTCCTTCATATCTATCTGATTGTCAACATACTTTTATTGGAGAAAGGAAAGGCCTTATATGTTCTTACCATTTTCATTGGCAGCTTTAGAAAAAAATCCTTTCCTTCTCATTGGTTTGAACAGTAAAAGCCACCCACCAGTGAAAGGGGCCCCTGCAGATAAACCCAAAATTATGTAGGCTATACAACATGAACAACGAATTGATCATGTCTCTGATGCAGACATTCTGAAAGAGTGAAGCCAAATAGAAAATTTTAGGTCACATCACATACAAACGCAAACCAGATGCCCTATTCCAGTTGACCTTACAGTAAACCAACTGCAGAGTTTTGCTGTCATTGTTGATGCTCTAATTTTTAACACTCTGACTAATATTTACATTTTTAAAATAATGCATATGCCAATCCAGAACATTACCAGGAACAGTCAAATGCCTGTTACTCTTACCTCTGCGGCTAGGTAGTTTCCAGTCGCAAGATGTTTAAATCTGAACAAGCTGTTCCACTGTCCTGCACCCCCACGGCATGGATCATGATGAACCACCTACAGACAAAGAGAGTAACAGTAATAATGTCAAAATGATGTTCGTGCTCCTGGCAAGCAAATGCTAACAGTTTACGTGGAGTGCCCTCCTGTTAATGCTGATCTGTATAATCTAATATATGTTTTCATGACAGCACAATGTAGCAGAAAAAAATCTTCATAAATGAGCAAGATATATGTTATAACAGTTGTTAACTCACTGTGCATGCCTGACACTCGTGCTTTACAACCGCAAATACAACTTTACCCAGAAAGCCATGTTTCCAAGATCAAAATTGGAAATACTGAGGGTCTCCTCCCATTTACTTTTTTTAACGTTTACTCAATACATTGTATATAGAGCCTACTATGTGCCAGGTACTCTTTAAGGTGAAAGGAACACAGCAGTGGATAAAACTAGGATTCCACTCTAATGGAGAAGAGAACTGCAAACACAAAAATAAGATCTGACAAGTACCAAGAAGGACACAAACAATGGAAAGGCTACTTTAGACATGACAATCAGCAGGGGCTTCTTGGAAGTGACATGTGAGCTGAAACCAGAGGATGAGAATGAGACAGCCAGACAGAAAACTGGAATAGAACATTCCAGGCAGAGAGGATCTCACATGCCAAGGTCTGAGGTCTGAACTAACTTAATTCCTGGCCCTTCCCATATATGTTTTTGCTAACTTCATGTCCTTTGATACCTGTCCTTGCCCAGGTGCTGAGCCATTAGGCTCACTAGGAATGAACATGGTAGCAGGTCTGACAGTTGGTTATGACAGGTGGGTGTGTGGGGCAAGAGGCAGGCTCAGATCTTACCCTCAGATCTCCATGTTTGAGTACCAGCTCCATGGCTAGGGTATGATCACTGCAAGTCATCTAATATTTTCAAGCCTTGTTTCTTCATGTTTAAAAAGGGGCTAATTCACAGGATTGTTGTGAAGATTAAATACCATACGGTAAGTCAGAGAGCTAGATAGATACCTTTTCATTATTCTCCCTCAGCAGATTACCTTTTTTTTGTTAGTCCTGTCCACCCTTTGGCTCCTACCACAGCCTCAAATTCTGTGTGCTAATGTATTTAACTTTCTAATGCCTTTTGCTAGACTCTGGCTTCTATGCCTTCTCCTACTCCAATAACTAAAATAAGATAATAATAAGGAAAATACTTCAAAGTGCATAATGTCTTACAAAATACTCCCTCTGTGGCCAAAAAACCATCCATCCTTCAAGTTCTCAAATCAAACTAACTTCTTCCACAAATCCTTTGCTAATTACACAGGCCACTGTGATCCCATCCATGCTTGAACTCCTTTGAAGGAGGCATAGACACCTTTGAGAACCTAATAAAATATGTTCTTTGTCTCACATGCACATACACACACATGTACACATGCATACATGCACACACATACATGTGGGGAGCCTCCCAAAATGGTATTTAGTTATAAAATATTGCGTATTTGTTCTTACATATTTAAACTTCAGTAACCTTCTAAGTACTCTCCATTTGATGCAATACACCTACACCTACTGAGATACTTTTTTCCCATAGCTCAATACTGTTTTTGAACTTGTCAATGTTAATGCCTTTTAGTGCTTCTGCTGTTTTTTGTTTCACGTCTCCACACTGGCAAAATGTTTCCCCTTGAGGACTTTTTTCATCCAGAGAAACAAAAAAAAGTCTCTGGGGGTGAGATCGGGTGAATAGGAAGGGTGAAGGCACAGGGGTCATGCCATTTTTGGTAAAAACTGCTCAGTGCAATGTGGGCAGGTGCCTTGTCATGGTGGAAGAACCAGTTACCTTTTTGCCACAACTTGGGATGTTTCTTCCGCAAATCGTGATGCAACCTTCTCAAAACTTCCAGATAAAAATTCTGGTTGACTGTTTCATCCAGAGGAACAAATTCCAAGTGTTACTACAAGGGACTCACCCTCCAAAAGATAATTCTCCTTTTTGGGGGGTCCTGCCTCATACCCACAAGTTTTGTATATAATTGCTAAAGTTAATGGATAACCTGAAGCTTACCATAAATCTCAGACAAAGACCTACTCTCCTATACGATAGTGAGGCTAATACATTTCTAGGAGACATTTTGGGGATTTGGAAGGGAGGATGCTTTCATTTATTATGATGATTTTAGAAAGATGCTACTGGTGTTCAATGGGCAGTGGCCAAGATATTACATATTCTGCAGTACATAGGGAAGTCCAACATGTGCTAGATATTGTGTGTGTCCCTGACAACCAGCCCCACACTTCTACGTGCTCCCCTGGATCACAGGGGCTAAAAGCCTCACCCAGAAGGGTTCTGAAGACATTCCCCCTAGAATGGAAGGCAGAAGAAGGTAGAAAAGAGGCTCCTCTTTTGGCTGCAGTAACAGTGGTGGTAGCTGACTAAGCATGCTCCTGCAGGGTGGGTGGGCACCACAGCACATGAGGAGAGACCTGCAGGCACAGAGGATGGGCAATAGTTGCTGGATCTTCAGATAAATCCACGTCACCCACTCTGCTTTTCCTCTACCAGTCCTTCTGATTATATTGACCCTAATGCCCTAGATTAAGTACCTCTTTGTAGAAACACCTGATACACATGCTGACTGAGCAAGAGACTGAGGGTTACTGATGCAAGCCTAACTATCACAGAGAAATGTCCCATGGCCTGCATCTCTCAGAACTAAATAAATAAACCTACCAAAGATATAAATTGGTACCACTTTAGTACATAATCATACAAAAACGTTTTCATATCAAGTAATACGAAAGGTACGGAGAGGGAAGATTAAATGCAGCAAAGACACTATCTCAAAAAGTTTAAATAAATTATTCACTCCCTATTCTGACTATTCAGTGTCTTATAGCATTTCCAATTACACATTTTGATGGAAAGGGTTTCAATGCAGTGGTACAGTTACAGCAAAAGCTATAAAACTAAAAGCAAATACATGAGAGAATTTCAGAACTCCTTTTAACAGACTGAGAACCAACATTAAATAGGCAGAGACACATGAAATACAGGGAACTCAATGTATTCATTAATAGAGTTTTTAAATATCTCACCTTATTGTTATCCCTGTGTTTCTCAAGTTTTTGGAGCACAGTAATAAAAAATTTATGGTGTGAAAATGCGTGCTTTAATTATGTATTTATTTTAGGGTTGCCTGTTGTTTTTTAGTCTCAGACTGATGCATGAGGTAGACTTCTGGAAAGGGTTTCATGTAGCTTCGGCTCCTTGAGCTTAGTGGAGGTTGTTTTCCCCAGACCCTGTCAATCCATCACCTATCGGTGACTATGGTCTCAAGGTCCATGTGAATGCAAGAGACTAAAGTATGCTTCAATATGGTGAGGGCTTTCAAGACAGAACATATGTTCTTTTGTTCTGTTCCATCTCTATATTAAACTATGTCACAACTTAGAGAATTCTTTTGGTGCTACATGTATAAATAAGGCGTGGCTCATTTGCATGAACATCATACTTCCTCATTTTCTCCTTTTCAATAGTCTGTAATTTGCCTTATTATCTCTACTTCAATTATGGTTATTTCCCCTTTTTTAAAATCATGTACAAATAAGGCTGTTCTGTTATTACTTCTCCTAACACTAGTTATTATACGAGGGCCCTCATTGACTTTTGCTCTTTTGTTTTCCTGTACTTGTGTAGAAAGTTTTCTGATCCTCTTCTGGAACTACTTCCTTCAAATCCAAATGTATCCATCAAAGGTAGGCATAAATATTGTAAGTGCCAGACTGGTCATTTACATGGCTAAATACATATATATAATTTTATTATTAACTATTTTCCTTTTATTTCTTCTTAATATTAGAATTAGAGCAGTATACAAATTTTTAATCATGAATATATATAAATAATATCTATAAATTTTGTTTTAGGAAATGTCACAAAATATTAAAGGAAATGTCACAAAATACACACTTCAAAATCAGGGGGAGGGGTGAAGGGTATGAAATGACTTCGAGAACCATAGCTATAGGCCTAAATGCCCATTAAACCAAGGTGGAACTGATCAGATTTTGGCTTGTTCGCAGGTGAGTATGTATATCTCCTCCACTGAACAGAAAGATCCTTTAAAGAAAAATCCTGACAAAATTATGAACTTCACAGCAACTTGGATGGATTTACAGTCTGTCATACTCAGTGATCTATCACAGAAACAAAGGACTGAGTACCACATGTTCTCCTTATAAGTAGACCCTGGACATTTATCATATTACAAGAAAGGGATTGGCAGTAGTAGAACACTGCCAGGGGAGGGAGGAGAGGCACATAACATTAATAAGCATACCTGATCCCAAACCAGGCCAGGTGAGGACCAATGGGAGGCCCAAACTTCACCTGTATGATGACCACTTATGTCCTAATCCTACATTATATCCCACATCTTTAAAAGAAAAAAAAAAGAAAAATCCATAGCTTACATTTTCTTATTCTACCATAGTCCATGTTTAAGAAATGCTTTTTTAAGGATGAATGAATTCTTAACTATGGGTCTCCTGATTCCAATAGAAATGGCATCTCCAAAAGAATGAACACTCTCCTCAGTGACTGTGTAGTTGTGATATAAATCTTCACTCAAAGTGAGGCAGTCTATTCTATCTTAAACTCCAAT
The DNA here is from genome assembly GCA_027257055.1 of Cephalopachus bancanus. NCBI lineage: Eukaryota > Metazoa > Chordata > Mammalia > Primates > Tarsiidae > Cephalopachus > Cephalopachus bancanus. The sequence continues at coordinate 4,296,540 of JAPVLO010000009.1, read as the reverse complement.
GCTATTTGAAGCATATACCCTTCCGACTGATCAGTCTTGATAACATTTCATAATCAATTTTTTAAAAGCAAATCATACATACACCCTCATTAAAAGTGTGTGTATGTTTGAGATGGAGAGAGAGAAAGAATGAGAGACACCACAGAGAAGAAAGGTGAAGGAAGTAACAACCCTTCAAATTGGGTACCATCAATGAAGGCTGAACAAACTGGTATGTTGACTCACAAAAATTCTTCTGTTTTATGTGTCTATCATAAATTATGCCTGTAACAATAAAACAATCAGTCTAGTGAATCTTGTCTTTTTAATCTAAATATTTATTAAATGCCAAAAAAATATTTACACACCTCGATTTCCCAAAGCGCTTTAGAACTAGTAGCAGAAGTTGCTGACTGGCGCAAGGTTGTACGAAGGAAAATGTGCTGTTTTTTCTCATATTCATCACAAGTCAGAAACTTCTCTTGTTCCGCATGAAACAATCTAACAACATCACCCTAGGAAAAAAGATCAAAAGACACTGTATTTCCAACAACTGTCTGAACAAATAGAGATGGGAAACGGTGTCTCTTTTTCTGGTTTTGATACTCTGGGCCCTTCCACTAGCTACTTGGCTTTGAGTGCTTATCTATACATTTCAAATAATGGGAGGAAAAACTCAGTTATGAACACCACAGGTTCATAGGTTTGACATCTAGAATTTCAGTAATACTACCTTCACTTTTTCCAGCAAATGTCCTTTGTAGCACATACTTACTCCTTTTAATACATCCTCTCGATAGGAACTATATTTCATGAATAATGTGATTTTCCAGCTAGTATTGCAGTTAACAGCATTCACCTATTAATGAAGAAATGTAAAGAGTTATAAGACTATAGATTCCATTCTATAACAGAAATTACTACTTCAACTAGCAAAAGGAGAAGAAAAGACAACCTTGGACAATAAGGAATACAGTTCAATACAGATTTATCTTCAAAAGACCATCCAAAAACAGCAATAGTCAAGCATATCTATATGTGCCTTAGGAATAATAGTTAGAATAAAACTGGGATGATGCTCATGAAAACAAGGAAAGAAACTATATGAGTTTTCTCTACTTCTCTCATGAGAAAATAAAAAAATCCATTATTTTTCCTCTTGAACTTACCTCTTTACACCCTGGGTTATCAAGAAGCTCTATGTTGCTGGCATGGAGTGGCTGTCCTGCATTCACTGGCATCAAAACAACTTTATCTCCTACAACAATCTAGAAATTAGAAACAAAGTACAATTGAGACACTGCAAGGATCTTTGGTATTATGTCTGAAGCTAAAAATAACTGCATAGGAATCTGCGTCATTGATCTGAGATCTGGTCCATTTATTTTTCACACAAATTTTAGTTCAATTCTTTTTCTCTTTGAGGTAAAATATCTTCTAATAAATGATCATAAAAGCATGCCCCATAGTGCCTATCAGTCTGGATTCATAAAGCCAGTGGATCTTTATCATATTAATCTCCCATTTCAGTTAGAGCTTTCTTAAACTCAATAAATAGGACATTCTCTCTCTGCACATGGTCTTACACTACAAGCACAGCAAATACAGAGAAAAAAATGCATCTGCCACCATAAAAAGCAATTTACCTAAATATTAGAACACCTTAAAGGGTAATCAGAAAATGTTACACAGGTATATTATCTTTGCAATGAAAGACAGGTACGGCAAAGTTGATCTCACAATCTCAGAAATTTATTAAAATATCTAATGTCCTTTGGATTCAGGAATTCCAGGATTAAGTATGACCTTGTAGAAATATTTTTTGTTTGGATCTTGGGCATCTGGTTTACTCTTATCTTAAATATTCAAAACTAACATAGCTCCTTAAACCTGGTGTTCATTTTTAATCAAAACTAAAATTGATTATGAGAAAAGAAGTAAGTGCTCTAAAGAAGTAAGTCTAAGTTGGTTTCTTATTTATGCTATCATAGCAATATCCACTTTATCTTCATAGATTTTTATCTGTCATTCAAATTGTGAGGAACTGAAGTTAACTTTTCTTAATGATGATAATGAAAAGTTTAATTTTAGTTATTAAAGTTACTTGGGTTGCTAAATTTCCTTAACATATTAGACGTATTATTGCAGTAACTATACTCTTAATTATGGTATTGCTCATTATCTCAAAAATGGAAGCCAAAACCTTCCCTGTAATATTTTATACCAATTAAATATTAGAACAGATTCATTTGTTAGATAAATGAAAAACAAATTATGACTCAGTCACTATGAATAAACAGAACTTCTCTATGTACTGTATCTTAATCTAAACAAAAACTTGAAGAAACATAATGTATGTGTGTGTGTGTGTGTGTGTGTGTGTGTGTGTGATTTTTAAAAAATGAGTCTAGGCTTTACACTGTTTCCCAAGCTGGAGTACAGTGGTACAATCATGGCTCACTGCAACCTCAACCTCCGGGGCTCAGCCTCCCGAGTAGCTGGTTCTACAGACACATACCACTGTGCCCAACTAATTTTTTTTATTTATTTGTAGAGACGTAGAGATCTCACTATGTTGCCCAAATTGGTCTCAAACTCCTAGACTCAAGCTATCCTCCCACCTGGGCCTACCAAGGTATTGGGATTACAGGTGAGAGCCACCATGCTCAGCCCTAATTTCATATTTTCTATATCAGATAATCTTATATGGATTAGACACAAGAGTCTACATTCACATATGGTACTGTCACAAACTATATCTGGAGATCAAAATACAAGAGTGAAACTTCAAGTTCACTAATCAAACAAAAGAAGGCTGTTTTTTGGTTTGCAGAAATAGCTTCTACAGTTTCCAGACTGGTCTCTACTCGTCACACTACCTTTTGAATTCATCATGGAAGATATGTACAGATAAGGAAACATCATCAAAGAACTGCATTAAGTGAAAAGATGAAGGAGCAAAGCAAGGAATACAGTCTGCTACCTCTGGTGTAAAAATGAGAGGGAGGGAATAGGAGTGCATGCATAGAGAAATCTCTCCCATGGGTAACTGTGAAAGAAGGGAGTGAGAATTAGTCAGATGGCAAGAACATTAGGAGAGAGACTTCTCACAATATATCTTTATATTGTTTTCTATCTTTCAACTGCAAATTGGTACCTTTTTAAAAAATTAAATTATAAACACAAACAAATGAAAGTCAGCATGACTAAGCTCTGTTTCTGACCCCCTGACTGCCCCAAAACACTTGTTTTTGCACATAACACCAAATCAGTTCCAAACTGCAGAGCAATGTAGAGACCTGAATAGCCACCTATAACTATTAAGGAACTGAGAGCTTGATTCCACATTTTGTCAGTACTATATCTGGTCTTCCAATTTCCTAATGAACAACTAGATCTGGTTTACTATTCCATTCTCATCTGTACCATGTAAATACTAGCCAATAAGCTGCTAAATATAATGATATATTTTAACTATATCCTTCCAATTCAAAGAATACTTTTGTTTGCACCTATATTTGCGGTTCTAAGTCATACTATTTTACTACAGTTATCTGTAAGCTTTGGGTCAAAACATACATGATATTTACTTCAAAACACCATCTGTGTAGTTTTATACATTTTTGAGAAGACCAGTCATAAAACCAAAATGTTCTTTGATGTCTATAAACAGCTTCTAATAGTTCATAAGAAAAGCATTCATAAGTAGAATGCAACTAATTCACTAATTTTTAGGTCTCTTATTCTTGACAATGATCACCTTAACTAACCACCCTGAATAAGACTTGCAAGTGAAATGGACAAGATCATGTGAATGAAAAGAACATTAAGAGGTGCCCAGGCTGGGCGCAGTTTGGGAGGCCAAGGTGAGAGGATTACCTGAGCTCAGTTTGGGAGGCCAAGGTGAGAGGATTACCTGAGCTCAGGGGTTCGAGACCAACCTGAGTAACTTGGTGAGACCTCATCTCTACAATAAATAAAAAAATAAAAGCCAGGCATGGTAGCACATGTCCGTAGTTTCAGCTACTTAGAAGGATGAGGTGGAAGGACTGCCTGAGCCCAGCAGGTTGAGGCTGCAGTAGCCATGAGTATGTCACTGCACTCCAGCCTGGGCAACAGAGTGAGACTCCAATTCAAAAAAAAAAAAAAATATGTACCCAGAAGAAAAAAAGAAGTGTGTAAGAAATAGTCCCTATGCTCAGGGAATTCATTTCTAATTAGATAATTTGGCAAATGTGGAACTTGGTAACATTTTCAGAATAATGCATTTTGGGACCTGATGCAAAGATGGGGTCAGATGCTTTCTGAGAAGCTATACGTGTAATAGAGAACTTGAGAGTGAAGTCATTTTCTGTCACATCATAGGATCAGCCATCACATTCACTCCTAGTGCACAAACATCTTTTCTTTTCCATTGCAATTCGAAAAGCACTGCTATTAATTCTATGCAAGAGTCATGTAAGATTCAAGCTGAGATTCTGCTGAAAATAAAGAGGGAAAGAATGCCATTAGCAGTTACTCTTCTCTTGAAGTTGTCACCAGGTATGGTAAAAAGACCATTGCAATAGAAACCAAAACACCAGGGCTCTAGCTCCACCTCTGCTAGAAATTCAAGGCATACAGTTTTTTCTAAAATAGCAAAATTTACTTGCTATTTGAAGAGTTTCTTTTCCAAAGAGTTAAAATTTTCTCTTGATTTGAAGAATATCTGGCCTGTTTTCACTTTTAAAATCTACCATCAAGGTAAAGAACCTGTGTCTTTTTAGATCAAAATTGAAAATGAAAAGATTATAGCCGGGCGTGGTAGCACGCGCCTGTAGTTCCAGCTACTTGTAAGCCTGAGCGGAAAGCTCGCCAGAACCCAGCAGGTCGAGGCTGCGGTGGCCGGGAGCGTGCCACTGCACTCCAGTCTGGGCGACAGAGTGAGACTTCAACTCAAAAAATAAAAAAAAAGAAAATGAAAAGATTAACTACTCAATCAAGGGAAGATAAATGAAAATGAAATATTTATGTTCTCTGCTCATGCCCCAGTAACTTTCTAACAGTTCAACAGCAACCAAAGGCTTTCTATACAAGCTGAAAATTGACAGACCCATGACTCTATTCCTTCCCCTCCCAAAACCACCTATCCCACAACTCTGCTTCTCAGTAGTATAAACCACTGATGTGTTTTAGGATATGATCCCCTTTCTCACAGACTCTCATCAGCTTCATCTTGCATTTCATTTGGGTCACAGAATGCCTTGTTGGATACTTAACTGTTGCTAAACAGCAAAATATCAGTTTAAAAGTCCTCTAAACATTGCAGTTTCCTCTTTTTGATTTAATTTGTTTTAAAAGAAAATCAGTAGTAATTGAACCATTGGACAGCATTTCAACAAAATATATTAGGTTTATATTTTAGAAAGATGTACCTATTTTAGGGAAGAAAATTAGTCTTATAATATAATTATTTATATGGCCAATATGGGGCTGTGGGTGTGCTTATGCTGCTACAGTAACCCCAATCACACACACAAAAGTTACACAGCGGTGAACAAAAACAGTGAGCTGTTTCAGCAAAAAGCAATGTGGAAAGTTGTTTTAGCCATGCGTCATGAAGCACATCCAGATAAGGGGAACTTACTGTACTCAACAATTACATTGTCCATCTTCACGAAGATTGATTGTTTGGGTAGTAGGTTTGGTTTTGTTTTGTGTTTCCAGTAAAACTAATTATTTGAAATAGTTCATTACACTCAACTCTCTATTGACTCTGCAGAGTGATTTAGAATCAGGGAAAGAAATAGAATGAATAAATAAACAGAATGAATTAATAAAACCCACAGCTCATCTAAAGACCTAATTTATTCAATCACTTCGTTTCATCACATTCCTTCAGAGCCTGAGCTCAGGTTTTGCTTGTTTGGATGTTTAATTTTCATGGACTTCCTGCAGACAGGGACACCACTCAGTGAAGGGTTGGGGAGAGGAGCGAGCATTACAAGAAAGAGCACCCAAGATATGGGTTGCTCACAAACCATAGAGTCCACTCCGGATAACTGAGAGTTGACTGCAATTAACTACCTGCTGAAATTAAAATATGTATCATGCTCACAGCACATATCACTTGATGCCAAAAGAAAAAAAAGACAGAACTTTTTTTTAAGGAATCCAATCAACACAAAACTTAAAGTGTATTGCATTCCTGCATGCCATGCTTCTCCCAAACCTTACCAGAAGAAGAAATCACCAGATAATTGATTAATCAAATTAAATCATGAAGCTTGCATCCTGTGGAATTGAATTTGTACTTTAAAATTTACCAGAAAAAAATAGATTCACTATAAAAATAAGACATTTCTAAGACAAGAAATATCTAAAACATTACAAATGTAACCAAAGTATTGACTGAAAAAAACTATCAGAGTAATTATACTTTTATATTGCTTTGAATTAATAATGTTATTTTTAAAAATCTCAACTACTGGTCACCTGATCCAGCATTTGTAAGGTATTCTGTCAAAAAAGGTACTCAGTGTTCCATGTCAACCAGCATTTATGGAATAACTCACTTGTGCTGGCTGTTACCCAGTACTTTATTTATTACACACAGAAATATCAAATTACTGATCCTGTGGAGTTAGTACTCATCATTTTTTCTCAACTCTACAAAGTAGCAGAAAATACTTCAGCAACTTCTAAAATTCAGATGACAATACTGACATATTCCAAAACGTATTCTAAATACAGTTGTCATGTACAAGCAGGTGTCAACCTATAGTTCCTCACACATTAGATATCTATTAAGACTTATAGGCTGCAAGCATCTGGCCATAGAGCCAGTAAATGGGATATTGTCACAATTCACATTATCACTCTATTAATTTAAACAGACACCATTTCTTAAACATGACTCTTTTTCCTTACAACCATACTTTCCTGATTAGACAAAAAAGTAAATTCTGCTTCTCTCTCTCTCTCTCTCTCTCTCTCTCTCTCTCTCTCTCTCTCTCATTCTCTTCCCCTTTCCCCTCTCTCCTCTCCCCTCTCCCCTCTCCCCTCGTCCCTCTCCCCTATGTCAGAGTCTCACCACAGCCTAGACCTCCTAAGCTCAGGCAATTCTTCCACTTCATCCTCTCAAGTAGCTGGGACTACAGGTGCCTGCCACCACAACCAGCAAATTTTTTTATTTTTTTGTACAGACAAGGTCTTGCTATGTTGTCCAGGCTTGTCTTGAACTCCTGGGCCCAAGCAATCCTCCCACCTCAGCTTCCAAAAGTGCCGGAATTATAGGCATGAGACTATAATTATAGGCATGTGCCACAACTGCTTCTCTTTTAAAAGCCTCAGCCAATATTAAGGTAGCTTAAATTCTTTCACAAACAAATTCTAGCTGGAAGATGATTTTAAATTAATTTGAACTTTGTCTTTTGTGATTTATGAGAAAAATAAATAAATTCATTTAACCCATTAAAGATATTAGCATAAAAATAATATTTTGATTGAAAACTGTATTTTCATTGTGCTTTCTGGATTCTTTTACTTATTAAGAATTATTTTCTTTACAAACCCACTATTTCCCTCTTGATTTTATATTGACATACATTGTCACCCTCGCTTCTCAGCTTCCAGAAGGGATGAATATAAAACCAAGACCCCTCATTTCCTGCAGCATCCAAGGACACACGCATGGCATTCTTCTCCAGTAAAGCCGGTAATCTCTTGTTGACAGTCAGATATTTGTTGCTTTTTATATGCAGTAGCTATAGGGAAAAGACATGGATTACCACACTTATTATTTGATCTCTTCTGTTAATTACATTTATATATTTATACATGTATCATAAATTCACACAATACAGTTTGATGTGGAGATTAAAATAGGAGCTGTTTTCAAAGTCCATGCCCACCATCTTTCCCACTTGACTTTCTTTGGGTTTCTTCTTCCCTCCACTTCCAATTCTTCTTCATAATGAAATGGGCACACAAGAAAAACAAACGAGAGGACACCTCTGAGTGATTTTTCATTTATTGATAAATAATAAAATAAAACCAGGCTTTTCAAAGGTGATCTGGAGGTTCCCCCAAACCATATTCTTTCTCAATGCCTGCCAGCCTCAAAAGTAGAATATACTAAAGAAAATCCAAGAAACTAAAATAATACACCAACCCACTTAGTGTTATTGACCATCACTGCCCACAGACAGCCCTCTTTCTTCCTGTGTAAGGAAGCTAACTGCACATCCTAAATAGGCCTTGCGACTTCTGCCAGAGGATGCTGACCCTGACCCCTCCCAGAGAAGGGTAAAAGCACCATTTCTCAGAAATCTTACCAAACATGATTCTATCGATCAGGAAAACCAAAACAAAATAAATCTTCCACCTATGGTTATAATCATGTCAAAGAAGAAAAATCATTTCAGTTCCCACAATATAAGAAAGAAATTATCTTAAAATAAAAAGCAGTTCTTTTGAAAAGTTCATTGTCATACCCTGGGTACTCATGTAACTAAATCAATGGAAACTCTCCTGGGCCGACCCTACTCCATTGGGATCCACCATGTTAGAGCACACAGTTCAGCCCCTAACCGAACAAGCAAACATTTACACTTCAGGTACCTGACAGGGAACTAAGCTCCACTTGCTGACAGGTAATATTAATCAAAACTGGTTAAGGGAAACTCTGTTTATGGGGGATTGCCCAAGGGCCATGCAGCCCACTCTTGCCACATTATCTGTCATTAGATTCAGTCATGCATTCAGGGAGCTACAGACCCAGGTCCTCTCCTCTTAACCCATCAGAGAATTGCTTTGACTGCCCAGTGTTCTGGCATTTTGCCATTGGCCAATAACAAAATACCAGGGGATATTATTTTTAAAAACAGCTCTATGAAACGACTTATTGTAATATTTACTGTAAGGAAGTTGTTAACGCTATTGTTTATCATATTAAACAGTGTCCTCTTTATGAGCAAGCATAAGAGAAACACTTCCCTGGTCTTATTCCTGGGAACAGCTGTGCTTCCAGACCTCTGATTTGGCTCAATGTTACCTCCTCTGCCAATGCTGTAACAAATTATGCTTCCCTGTGGCTAAGTGGGCAACAAAAAGACTTCAAGTCAAAATTTACCAGACTTTACAGCATAGTTTTTATAAAAATGCCTTACCCCTACTTCAACTTATTCATCCAATTCTTATTTTCCCTGTGACCCAATTGCTTTCCTTATTTCTATTTTATCTTGTTATGTGGTCTGGATTTTGGAAAATGCCCTACATTCTTTTTGGAACAAGGTGGGGCATATATTAACAAATAACCAAGTAAAAAGCTAACAAGATTCAAATGAAGCATAAGAAAGGAATGCAGCTGAGATAAATCAGAGCGTGCATACTAATTGAAACAGAAGACCTACACATAACAATTCAAGGACGACTTCCCTCTAAAAGCACAATTTGAAAACTTTTCTCTCTACAAAATGGAAAGATAAAACTGCGTATGCTAAACATTGGCCCCATTAATCTAAAGGACTCTTTTATTACAGGCCTTTAGAAATTGCTTCCCTACCTTCTTTTTGATGCAACAATTTGTGCATACATCCAGGTAAGATCACTTCTTTAAAAATATATATCGGACTTCTTCTTAAACATATAGAATAGTACACTAAATACCAACTGAATACATCACAGTGTATCACACAGCATCTATAATTCCCACCAAAGAACAAACTACTGTATTTCAAATATATATATATATATATATATATATTTTTTTTTTTTTTTTTTTTTTTTTTTTTTTGAGTTGGAGTCGCACTCTGTCACCCAGACTGGAGTGCAGTGGCCGCTCCCGGCCACTGCAGCCTCGACCTGCTGGGGCTCCGGCGATCCTTCTGCCTCAGCCTTCCGAGTAGCTGGAACTACAGGCGTGCGCTACCACGCCCGGCTAATTATTTGATTTATTGTAGAGATGAGGTCTCGTCAAGTTGCCCAGGTGGGATTTGAACCCGCGGGCTCAGGCAATCCACTCACCTCAGCCTCCCAAAGCGCGGGATTACAGGCTGAGCCACTGAGCCCGGCTAGTATCCCAAATTTTTAATGCAGTTTGGCATTCCTGCCAACTTACTGGCAAATAGTCACCTCTTTTAAGAGAAAATAAATACTTACTTGTATAACATTACTGTATTTCACAATTTCTCCCAACAGTTTCTTATTCTCTGATTCGTTTTGTTTTTGTTCCAGTTCTGCAGCATGCTATAAGATGATTATCAAATATTCAATGTGCAAATATAGTCAACTGAGAAAAATAACTGACAATTTTTTTTAAGAACAAAGAATATAACCAGAAACAAAATAGGTTGGTTGCTTTACTCATGGTGCTTGGAGAGAAGGGGAGAAAAGGAATAGTAATTAAATAAATGATTACAATATAGTGTGATAACTTCTCAATGTATGCTGAAATGCAGCCAAAAATGTCTTAGGCCAGTTTTAGGTTGGAAATTGTTGTAAAGTACTAGGTTCTTTGGTGTTATAAAATTACCTTAAGAAGGAATTGTAACGTTTGGAGATACCGAAAGAGGCACAGGACAAAGGGCCGGTATAAACCAAGCGTTTATTGGGGGAGACCCATCTTGCCGGACCACAGGACCTCGCCTGGGAGTTTCTCCCCCAATAAATGCTTGGTTTATACCGGTCCTTTGTCCTGTGCCTCTTTCAGTATCTCCAAACATTACAGGAATGTTGCTAAAAAAATCAACCAGGATAGTAGGTGAATTTCAGAAGTCTCAAAATACAGTTTTCAATTCTGAAACTAACAGGAATTTTAATGATACAAATCGAGTTTTATCAAATTTACACTCAGACAAACCAGAAACAATGACCTTTCAATTATTTTTTCCATAGTCTTTCATGAAAAAAATTAAGTATTATGTCAATATGACTGAGTTTCATATTCCTACAGAGATTCTAAATTGATTTTCATTATGATGTGAGGCTTTGAATTCGTTGGGCACACCTTAAAAAATAGTAATGTGTTACCTACATGCCAGGAAATAAATGGTCACACCCTGTTACTTAAAACTCCCTTCTACTTTCAGTGTGTCGCTACATTTATTCTAAATCTTTGTGTATTAGGCGAAATCACAAAGCTAGAAAGATGTGAATCCATCTTTTGTTATTGTTGGTCCTAAACTAACCTAAGCCAGACAAAAGAAAGCCTGGCCCTTACCTGTAGTTTCTTCAGCAGAGCTGCCTCAGTGTGATTCCCTTGTTTGGCTTGCTTGGCTTTCCAATATTGCTTCTGGGCAGAATATCGGTTCATAGGGCACACCTTGAAAAGGCAGTCTATGACAAACCAATAAACAGAAACACTGTAACTAAGGATACTCGCATCTCTTAGATTTATTTCTCTTATAGCCTAGTTTTAGATCTTGGAATCTCCACATATAAAGAATGTTTAAAGGTCATACAGTCTACCCTCCAGTCAACTTAAATGTGTTCTATAACATCCTTTTCAAATAATTATTTAGATAATTAATATACTCCCTTCTTTGTTAGTTTAAGTTTTTTCAAGAATGTTAGTCAGTATAATTTATAAAGAAATAAAACCAATATGATTGTTATATGGTAAGACTTTTATTAATTATAATGGGGTACCTGGTCTTAGAAAGTGAATAAAATGAGATTAGTGACTTTCATTATCCTATCTGAACTTACACAATTAACACATATGTGTGGTATTTTTTTGGACAGCCAAAGGGATACAGGAAGTAGACACAATCTCAATTGACTATTTGAGCCATCAGTTCTCTAAGTTTCCAAATACCTGGGTGAATATATGGTGTGGAACTCTAACAGACAATGTGTTACGATGGAAAAATAAAGCAAAACTAAACAAAAACTAAACCAAGATTATAACTATCAAGATAGGAAAACATAGCGAAATACTAGAGTTGGTGATATCTGTAAGTCAAAAAGCAAGATATGTATTTTCTTTTCTAATGATAAAAATGGAAAGACTAAACAATTTATATGCTAATGATTGTGTATGCTTGTAGAATGAATGACAACCTAAAATAAAGATCAATTCCCAAAATTCTATGATAAAGGAGAAGTTACAAAGCATTCAAATATTGTTTTCATTTTTCCTCATAAAAATTTTTATGAATTCAATAACAAATTTATTTTAGTTGGTGTGTTAATATTTAAAATCATTCTCACTTATCAAAAATGTATCATAAAAATAAAAGTCAGCTCAAATATCCATTTCAGCCATATGTTATAACAGACATGTTCCATTCTTTTCTTTAAAATTAATATCTATAAAGATGTTCATTATTTTCTTTAAAATAAATATTTTAAAAGATGCTCCTTTTCAAAGTTTACTTCCTTATGGCTCTAACACATAAATGGTCAAGAAATATAACCATAAATTTTTTAAGAAATTTAGAAAAAAACAGAAGTGACATTTTTGTACACCTTGTCATTATAAATGCAAAATCTATCCCCCCCCATTTATGCACAAGGCCATAGCAAAGTAATTCTTAATTTCAAGTTTAGAAAGTACTGATACAGATGAGTAAATATTATATAGGTAGCAGAAATAAATCTTACTTTTAGCAGATATCATTCAGCTGCTAAAAGTAAGCTGAGAAACCATCACAATTACAATATGATACAGGAATTATCACTTGACACTTATGTGAAAACTAAATAGTTTCACCTGAAAAATATTTTCCTTTTGCAGCATATCTTACAAGCCCTAGAAGTTAATTTCTATACATTAGCAACTACAGAGAGAATTATACAAATTTTTGAAGCATGAATATAAAGGTTGTTCACAAATATTGTCAAAAGAGAACTCATAATTTAAAACAACAGACTATTTTAACTATCCTATACCAGGCAAGTGACAAAACTCTACACTGTCTTAATGCGGCAAACACACAAATCAGTGTTCAAGTGGAACTGAACTATATAACCTGAAGTCTATACTTCTGATTGTATTTATGCATAAAAAGAAAAGAGAAAAACTGTATCATTTTCCATGGCTGCAGATACCTAATCAAGCTCATCAGGAAATGGTTATTTGAGAAAGAAATTTTTTTTTTTTTTTTTTTGCAAATTCTAGATCACCCCAATAGCACTCCTCATGAGTGGTATCTTTGGAGAGTTAGCAAACCTGCTATACAGTGGCCAAACACTCCTGACTGTGTGGCTGAGGTCATGAGATGAATCCAATCAGCCAACCCATGTTTACTGCAATCCCTCTACAGAGGGTCATGCGTTGCATTGCTGGTTAAGAATCAGACCCTTTCCTCAGAAGGCTCACAGTATGCTGGAAGCTTCACAGCAGAGCTCTGGAGAAGATGCTATGGGACATAAAGCAAGGGAGGTCAGAGAAGACTTCCCAAGCGAGAAGAAAGGAGAAGGCACAGCCACATTTTACAGGACCAATGTTAATTCAGCACATAGGCAAGGGTGCTTCAATGTTCAGAGGAGGGCCATTCCAAACAGAGCCAATGGCTGGTATGAAGACAGAGAAGCATACTAACGGACTCACTAACCATGTGAGAAAACCACCACCTAGGCAGTGAAATGAAAATGGAGTGGCAAGCTAAGGTCAGAAACTACAGAGTGTTACACTCTAGGCTAAGGAGGATGCGTTATATTCCATGGAAATGTTGAACTCTTAACAGGGTTTTAAGCTCCTACAGCATGCGAAAGATAACAATAGACCAGCTCCAAATACCATTGCCTCCACCAAGAGATAGTGGAGATGGAAACTGGAGTTGTTGAGTAGTTTGACTGTCACCATAGATTAAGAAGAAGGCGGCTGAACCAATAGGCGTAATAATCAGTAAGATGTGCAGTTGAAGCCGGGCTCGGTGGCTCAGCCTGTAATCCTGTGCTTTGGGAGGCCGAGATGAGTGAACTGCCTGAGCCTGCGGGTTCAAGACCCGCCTGGGCAACTTGGCGAGATCTCATCTCTACAATAAATCAAAAAATTAGCCAGGCGTGGTAGCGCATGCCTGTAGTTACAGCTACTTGGAAGGCTGAGGCAGAAGGATGGCCGGAGCCCAGCAGGTCGAGCCTGCGGTGGCCGGGAGCGGTCACTGCACTCCAGTCTGGGCGACCGAATGAGATTCCGACTCAAAAAAAAAAAGATGTGCAGTTGAGAAAAGGTGAGAGTTGGGGAAATGAAGACAGCCAAATGAACAAGTTCCCATCCAATCTGTCTGAGGTACAATGCCTTAGATTTCAAAAGCTCTTTCCGTTTTCAGGACCTTAGATTTACCCTCAGCAATCTCCCACAGGTGGCATCTTGTTTTATATCACAGTAAATAACCAATCCATTTCTTTGTGGAAACTAATGTTGCAGGGCTGTTTTAAAAGGGTGATAGGAAGGAAGGCAGGGCGCACATAGTCTTCTGTATAAAAGGTTTTACTGGTGGTGATGGGGTGTATGTTTAATTCTCTCTCTGCCTCCTTTAGAACTCATAAAAATATCTACTGTTCTTAGGCTAGTCACACATTTTGTCTGACTCTAAATTTACTGCATAATAAAAGCATTAATAATACCTGCCACACCTAAATCACAGGGCTGCTGAGATGCACAAAAAGATAATCTGTGTGAAAGTTCTCTGTGAACTTTAAAGCCCTATTATAAATGTAAGGCATTATTATTGATATTGCTTCACTCTTTCAGCAATAGCCTCACTAAGATGAAGAGATGACTAAACCCTTACAGAATTCTCACCAAATAGTAACAAAAAGTAGAGTTCTCAGATGAAACCCAAACACACAGCAAGAATGCCCAGTTAATGATTAGGTGTTCGCACCTTTGGTCTAAGATATCACAATGTGTTTTTGTACAAAATTCCCAAACTCCTTGAACCAGAATGGCAGTGAGCAGAAGATAAAAATCTTCATTCCTGTGAGATATATTTTTAAAAACACAGTTGCAATCATTACATCAGCAAGGGTGGGGCCTTTGACAAACCTACATCTTTCCAGTGTGCAGGGACTGAGCTACTTCAGAGCAACCCCCTCTTATCCACCCTTCTCACCCTACTTCTAAACTCTCTAGTATTTACTGGTCTGTTCACTCCCTACATTAGAGGTGTAATGCTACTGAGAAAAAGGTTTCAGGAGTTCTCCAATTAGAAATCAGCTCAGCATCATTTTTTAACCAGACGACAACAATCTCGAGGAATAAAAAAAGAACTCCTTATTTCACAGAGCAAGCCTCGAAAGCACAAATAAAAGGAAGTCATTTTAGTTTAATTTTTTCAAAAAAACTTAGCCATAAGACCTGAAGCCAACAATTTTGCAGAATTACAAGAAGTGCAGGAAATGTTAATAATTAAACAAGACATACTGTGCTCAAGCAGGCAATATTATAAGAGCAATGGCCAGGAATTAGAATTTTCTTTTTTAACAGCGGTAGAAGAAAATTAAGCCATCAGAAGGGTTCACTTTCAATTGAAATAATTGGTGGCATTTTGGCCTAATTACAAATGCTAGTGGAGGGAAGAAATATGAAAGCCATTCAAATGGCATACAGCACATATCCCACAACATATCGCATCGGAAGTCAAAGACCCAACCTTCCCACGTGCTTCTGTGGAAAGCAGGTAGAAAACCAGTCTACACCTCCACTTACAATCCCTATCTAAACAGTTTTGAAATGGTTTGCTTTGTACCTGTAAAAAGCACTTTTGAAAACATTTGTATCCGAGGCAGTTTCTGCACCCCAGAAGCAAACATCAGGACTCATTGGAGGCTATTATATTAAAGTTCAAGTTATGCCTTGGCCAGCAGCTTCCTTTGGTTAATAGTGGAAAGAAAATTTTTTCTTTCATTTCTCCTTTTCCTAAAGATTTCTTAAGATTTAAGTGAGGCAAGGCATATTAAACCATCAGCAACTGCCTGTCACAAGGCAGGCATTCAACAGATGGTTCTTTCATAGTGGCTTGTAAAGTTACCTCATACTGAGGGAACATGGCTGCCAAGGGCTTATCTTCACTTGGAGAAAGGTGGGGAGGGAGAGCGTAAGGGATTTTTCTTTCTTTCTTCACAACATAAAGGGGATGTAGCAGAGTGAAGACAATGGTCTCTGAGACAGAAGAGCAGGCTAGGAACTTCCCAATGATAAAATGGAAAGTGGTAAGAAAACTCTCCCTAGGGCAAGAGATAGTCAGAAAAGGGGCCACTGGACACTAGAAATTAGAATTCAGAGTTGATCAAGGGATAGGTATGCATTTATTAACCGAAAATATCACTGTGACTCTGTTTTTGTTTTTCAGTTTCTCTAAGGAACATAACCTGAAATACAGTGTTTGTATGAAACTATTTTTAAAGGTTTTTAAAAAGAGCATGTTTTGTTTTAAGCATGGAAATTTCAAACCAAACATCTGTCCCCTCTTGCCTTACCTAAGGCAAGTGTTTAGAGAGGGTATCTGAGAGGGCAAGCTTCCTCTCGAATGCTTCAAAGGCCAAGAAAAATTTATTGCATGTGTTAGCAAACATTAAAATTAATCACAACACACAGCTTGGCAACCATGAAGACTGTAATATAACTTCCTCTAGTCAAAAGTCAGCTATTTTACTACTGAAGAGGAAAAGAAAGAAATGGCCTTTTGTAGTTACAGGCTCGTAGACTGCTAAAATGTTAGCACTTAAAGGGAACACAAACAAAACCCAACCTTTCCCTCCTTTGAGGTAAAGAAACAAAAAGTCAGAGAGTGAATTGCCTTGAACCTTTAGGATAGAATCTCTAGATGAGAATAAATTAAAAATATGAACAAGTTCAACCACACAAAGGATGTTTAAATGTTCTGACAAGTGACTGCCTGATCTCTTGGTGGTAAAGACACCAGTGCCATGCCTGATTTGTTCAACACAGTTTACTGCCATGGAGTGTTTGTAAACTATAACAAGCACCGTATGTTGATAATAAAAATCATTTGATCTTTCCAACACCCTCAAGAGTTAGCCAGAGTCATTTTCTCCATGATACAGAGAAGGAAACTGAGATTTTTTTCTTGGGTCCACAAAGCTGGTGAGGAGTTGAGATAGAATGTGAACCTAGATCCTCCAAACCCAATCAGTGTGCTGCAGCCACACAAAGGCATCATTTGGGAGCAGCTTTGTCATGTTGAGGCAAAATCTGTCTCGCTTCAAATGCTGTTCATAATTCCTCACATACAGCCAGAGGCCATTTAGAACAAATCTAACTCTACTTCTACGCAGGGCCCTAAAAATCCTCAGACAGCATCCTTCTGATTTCTCTACCTCAACTCTGATTTAATCATCATGTCAGGGTCTCCTCAGAAAGTATCATTTTTATTACCAGATACTAAGAACACCTCTTTCCTATAATACAAGGGGAGAACCCCACAAAAAGCCTGGAATTTATTTATAAAAAATTGTTATTTGTTCTTACATGTTTAAATTTTAGTCACCTTCAAAGTACTCACCATTCAATACAATACACCTATCAAGAGGCTTTTTCCATTGCACCAGTTTTTGAACTTGTCAATTTTGATGCCTTTTAGTGCTTCTGCCGTTTTGGTTTCACCTCTTCTACATTGGCAAAGCATTTCCCTTTAAGGACTTGTTCATCCAGGAAAATAAATAAATAAGTCGCTCAGGACAAGATCAGATGAATAGAGGGCTGGGCACAAGGGTAATGCGATTTTTGGTCAGAAACTACTGAATACTCCGCACAGTGTGGGCAGGTGAGCTCATTAACCACGCATCATGAAATGGGGAAACATGTTTTTAAAAGTCTCCAAAAATAAAAATTCGGTTAGTCCAATGCTAGTGGGTTATCAGAACTTATTAACATTAGCGTCACTAAAGTGTACAACCCTCCACTGCTAAATTTGGCTTTAAAAAAAAAAATTCACTGAAGCCGAATGCAACCTCTCACAACAATGCTTGCTGATCCAATGAGTTCCTAGAACACTTAACTAGCAGGGAAGCCTGTACTACAAGGGGCCTACCCTCCAAAACATAAATCCAGGTTTTTTGGGCTTCCCACTCAGAGATATGGTTTTAATCAATTAAAGATGGAATTGTTAAGACATTTATGAAAGTACTTATTAGAATACATAGCAAGTACGGATGGTAGAAAAAACACTGATCAGAGAGTAAAATATGTAAAATATGCCTTGGTTCTCATCCTACCATAGTCTTGCAATTTAACACAACTTCTAGAGAAAGATAAATATATGCAAGTAATAGTTAGAATACTTCAAAAGAAACTAATGAATAGATTTTCATGGGAAGTATGCTCTGTGTGTATATGTAATTAAATAAATGCTAAAACATAAAAAAGTTACAAAATCTTAGTCTCAAGGAAATTAATTGCCTGATTCACATGTTAATGGATAAATACTCAAGAACAAATGAAACATTATTATTTACCTCATTGGGAGCAGGGAAAAAAATAAAGTTCAAATGCATTAATGCTAATTTACATTCTTGTCAAGGTGTGAATTTCAGCATTGAGCAAACCATTACACAAGTCATAAGTGGAATCTGTTCTCAGAAAATCAAAATGTATAATTTTTCAATTAATTTTCCCATTCTCAATGTGCCATTTTAACACTGATAATCAAAAAAGTATAATAAGCAGACTGGCTGGTTCAGAAGTCAAAATGCAAGTCTCTAAATTTTATTTTACAAGTATCAGATCTAAAAGAAAGGGAAATGAATTCATACACACATACGTATTTATTTATTTACACACATATATAGGATATATACATAACATATTATTTATATGTTTAAATATAAGTATAGGCCAGGCTCGGTAGCTCAGCCTGTAATCCCAGCGCTTCGGGAGGCCGAAGTGAGTGGATTGCCTGAGCCTGCGGGTTCGAGACCCGCCCGGGCAACTTGGTGAGACCTCATCTCTACAGTAAATCAAAAATTAGCCGGACGTGGTAGCACACACCTGCAATTCCGGCTACTTGGAAGGCTAAGGCGGAAGGATCGCCAGAGCCCAGCAGGTCGAGGCTGTGGTGGTCGGGAGCGTGCCACTGCACTCCAGTCTAGGCTACAGAGTGAGACTTCGACTCAAAAATAAATAAATAAATAAATAAAAGTATATATATCTATAGTGTTTTCTATATATCAGGGGTTGTCACATACTTTACCTCATTTAATTCTTCTAAAAACCCTTTGAGATAAGCATTAGTTTTATAAATGAGGAAAGAAACTCAAAATGAGATTTCTCCTGAAATCTCAAAACTAGTTTTTAGATTTAATCTAGGTCAATTAATCCAAAGACCATCTTCATAATTTAACAGAAGACACTCTATATCAAATTAAAACTTTAACAAATACATTCCTGATAGGCTAGCTTTCCCTGGTTTCAAATTCTAAGAGATGCTAAAATGTTCCTCCAAGGACCGAAAAATATGTTAGAAAGCGACTATCTGCACACATACAACTATGAACACAACAGAAGCATCAAAACAGCAAGTCAAGTGTTTCTACATTTCAGCAGAAAATTTTATGGTCTCAAGCCCTCCACTCAGAAAGTCATAATTTTCTAATAGTTGAACAATTAAACTGTGATTGCAGGTAATAACTTTACAGAGGTAGGCTCGCCTTTTTAAACCAATTTTAGCATGACTATAATAACTCCTGACCTAAAATTTTTGTTAAACGTCTAACACAGGATATTTTATGCCAAGTTACAGTTATGTAATAGAGATATTTAGAGCCACAAACTGCTTGCTGTTCATTGTCCCAGTACTGAATTAATTGCTGTTCTCATATGGGAGACTTAAAACAAAATCAGCTTGTTGTGCTAGTTCTTCTGTGAGCAGAGATGTGTCCAGAATAACAAAAGATCATGGAGCTCTACTAACCATCGTTATTATAGATTAATGTTCATGTGAGACTAGCTTTCTTTATTTCTTTTTTTTTTTTTTAAGTCAGAGTCTCACTGTTGCCCAGACTGGAATGTAGTGGCATGCCTATTGATTAATTCCACCATAAAGTAGATACTTTAGAAATCAACAGGCAACAACTTTGGAGCAGAGTTTTACAAACTGTAGTTGTGCAAAACAGGTTTGAAATCAATTTATTTGATCTCAACCAGCCTTTTTTTAAATTTTTTTTTTATTTTTTGAGTTGGAGTCTCACTCGGTCACCTAGACTGGAGTGCAGTGGCCGCTCCCGGCCACCGCAGCCTCGACCTGCTGGGTTCCGGTGATCCTTCCGCCTCAGCCTTCCGAGTAGCCGGAATTACAGGCATGCACTACCACACCCGGCTGATTTTTTGATTTATTGTAGAGATGAGGTCTCGCTGCCCAGGCGGGTCTCGAACCCGCGGGCTCAGGCAATCCACTCACCTCAGCCTCCCAAAGGCGTGGGATTACAGGCTGAGCCACCGAGCCCGGCTAACCAGCCTTTTTTGAATGGAATGAAATGGAACCGAATGGAACAGGGAGAAAAAGAGAAAAAGAGGGGAGGGGAGAGGAGGGGAAAGAGAAGACATTGCAAATAGCAAGGACACTTTCAAGAAACTTTTGTTTCTGGGTGTTTGCATGCATGCACATACACACACAGATGTACACACACTGGATTGCGATGTATGTCTTACTAAGAGTCGCAACAAAAAGTGCTTAAAAGTCACTATTCTAGAGGACTACACATGCATAGGTTAGGTTTAAATGACACTAAAATTTAAATAAGCATATCATATATTCATGTGTGTGTGTGTGTATGTGTGTTTGTCTGTGTGTGTCTAGTGGTCAAGAGAAGGGGAAACTGCGACCAAGAGAACTTTTCCTTGCTCTAGGAATTACTTTTGAAATAGACAAAAACTTTTTATTGATTGTCCTGTTCAATTTGTATCCAGACAATTACAATAGAATAGGAATATGCCCTTTTATTTTTTTTCATTTTTATTTCTATTTTTATTTTTGAGCTGGAGTCTCACTCCGTCGCCCAGGTTGGAGTGCAGTGGCACACTCACGGCCACCTGACCTGCTGGACTTTGGCGGTCTTTCCACCTCAACCTTCCAAGTAGGTGGAACTACAGGCGCGCGCTACCATGCCAGGCTAATTTTTTTATTTATTGTAGAGACGAGGTCTCATCAAGTTGCCTGAGCTTATCTCGAACCCATGGGCTCAGGCAATCCTCTAGCCTCAGCCTCCCAAAGGGCTGGGATTACAGGCTGAGCCACTGAGCCCAACCAGAAGATGCCCTTTTAAAACTGCCTTCCTCCTTTTTACCCCCACTCGGGTTGGCCTCTCCCTTACTATAGCACCCATCTATTGGATGTCTCTTATTACTAGAGTAACATGTTTGATGTGACTCTAGATTCAGCACTTATTAGCTGTTACATGGAAGATGCTCAGAACCGTTTGTAAAAGGAAACTCCTGCCAAGCTACCTGAGAAACAATCACCAGATACTTATTTTTTCTGTTCTGAAAGATTTTACAGGCGTTTTTGTCTCCTATTAAAATATGTATACAAATAGCTGAGAAGGGAACACCCTAAGATCTTGGTTCTCAGTTGGTTCCTGGAGCCGGATTGTTCCATGAGAGTGTGGTGGATTGGTGCTGAGGATCTAGGGGAGGCACCTTTTAGATTACCGACAGCTGGGAAAAATATGCAGGAAAGCTGTCAAATTTTCAGAAGATGCAGACTGAGAAGGAATAGCTAACTTGGCAGATTAAAAAAAAAATCTAGATTTTAAGTAATCTCCATAGAAGAAACATCAACACAATTAAACTTTTTAGACAAACATAAATAAGAAATTTGGAAAAAATTCAACTATTTAAGTACATGATAGAGAGGAACACCAAGACTATCAACAGCTAATATTTAAAAAATTAAAAATAGCCTAGACCTTAGCTTGAGTTCAACTTGATGTAATTAAGAGTGGCCACACATCCCTGCATGCCCAAGACAGTTCTGGCGCATACCTGTTTCCTGACCTTAGTTTTTATATTTTATTTTATTTTATTTTATTTTATTTTAATTTTATTTTATTTTATATTTGGAATCTCACTCCTTCACCCAGGCTGGAGTGCAATCGCACGCACACTCACGGCCACCCCACCATTGACTGCTGGGCTCCGGCGATCCTTCCACCTCAGCCTTCTGAGTAGCCAGAACTACAGATAAACGCTACCACACCCAGATTTTTTTTTTTAATTGTAGAGACGAGGTCTCACCAAGTTGCCCGGGCTGGTCTCGAACCCTCAGGCTCAGGCAATCCACCGGCCTCGGCCTCCCAAAGTGCTGGGATTACAGGCTGAGCCACTTAGCCCAGCCGACCTTAGTTGTTAATCACGTCCCCCTTTTCACGTCCTGGTTTAAATAGTAAGTATATGATTACCCCAAATATAAATACATGAGTACTGTGCTCTACCAGCTAAAAAGTTGACGCTGCCATTTTAGGCTGATTCACAGAAGAATGGAACCTCAACCACAGGTGAAAGAAACTCTTCCAGACTATTAGTTTCAATTATAGGTGCCACATTTTAAGTGGCATCCTAACAAACTAGACTGGGCAAATGGGAAAGCAAGCCAAACACAGAAGTCTTGTTATTTGAGGAACAATGGTAGGAACTGGGAAATGTTGCCTAACAAGGAGAAAACAAAAAGGTGGCATCACCTCACTTTGTATAGTGGAAGGTCTACATGTAAAAAAGGGAAGAAAGTTTTTTTTCCTATATTGATCCAGGATCAAAGCAAATTTTAGCTTAATGCAAGGAAAAACCTGCCAACAATTGGAAAAAAATCCAAAAAATACAAATTACTCAGAGGCAAGCAAACTTTTAGTCATCGTGTTGAGGCAGAGGCAGATGAGAAATGGGGCAGAAGGAATACTGTTTTATAATTGGAATTGCAGCGGAGTTGACTGGCATGAAAGGGATAGAGTTCATGTCCTGCACTTACATAAAAAGCTCAGACTTCTTACCTGCCTCTGCTGTATTTATCAAATTGTGGTTGATTTGGCATCTTAGTATTACAGAACCCAGGAAATTCCAGCCCTGAGCCCTACAAGTCTTCCACTACTAAATATCTGTCTATATTAGGTTAAAATGCTCAAAGTTAAGACACTATGTAAATATCCATTATTATTACTCCCAACATTGCAGTCCAGATGAACAAACACAGTTGTGTTTACAGCTTTGAGTTTCAGAAGCATCATGCTTGCTTTGATATTTTGCCACTTAAGTATTTTCACTGTATACTCCCAGACCAAAAAGAGGATGAATAGAGAGCCAAAGATATAAGGAATGATAACCAAGAAACACTCCTTCCCCCAATACACACACTCTAATAGCAGCTATAATATTCAATAACCAAGCACTATGTGCCACGCATGATGATACACGCTTTACATAAATTTTTAATGTCCATAGAAAACTCTGAGATTGGTACAGTTATTGTTCCCACTTTATAGATCGTGAACCTGGAGCTTTTAAAGGTTGTGTTCCACTCGGTCATAGAACTGGAATTCAGACAACTAACTTCAGAGTCAATGCTTTTATACACTAAAAATGGAAAGGACACAATCCAGCTATATTGCATGTCTGGAAGGTGGAGCAGTAAAATATTGAAGAATTGGAATGTAGGAGAAAAAGGTGGGACTTCCAGAAAGCAGACTGTACATGAGAAGTGAGGAACTGAGAGACAAGACAATGGGACACGGGAAGTGGAAGGAATGGGAGTGGCATTTTCTTCTTCCAGGTTTTTTTTTTATTCTTCTTCTTTCCTACCTGGTCTTCTTTTTTCCTCCTTATCTGTACATGTGTTTGTTGTTCCCTTCTTCCATTTCTTAGCTTCTCTCTGTCATTACATCTTTTTTTTTTTTTTTGAGTTGTAGTCTCACTCTTGCACGCTTACAGCTACCGCAGCCTCAACATGCTGGTCTCAGGCAATCCTTCCGCCTCAGCCTTCCAAGTAGCTGCAACCACAGGCATGTGCCACCATGCACGGCTAATTTTTTGATTTATTGTGGAGACAAGGTCTCACCATGTTACTCAGGCTGGTCTTGAACCCCTGAGCTCAGGCAGTCCTCTCATTTTGGCCTCCCAAAGTGTTGAGATTACAGGTTTGAGCCACCATGCCCGGCCTTATTACATCTTATTTTGTGATTTTATTCCCTTTATCTTTTTCTGATCATTTTCTTCCTTTACACTTTCTTATTCCACTTTGTCCAAAACTTCCTTTATCTCTGCTCTGAACTTTTTCTCTTTTCTTTCTCTTCCTTACATTATTGCAAAAATATTCTTCAAAGTATATTATTTTCCTTGTATAAGGTGATACCTTTTGTATTTCAAATAAAACATATAGACAAGTTGAACATTTTCTTAGCAAAACTCAACTTAAAATTAAGTTGCAAAAGCAGAGGAAATTGGAGCAGATAGAGAAAGTACTCTTGCAACTCAATAAAAGACAACCAGTCCATAAGATTTGAACAGAGAAAAAGATATACGGAAAGTCAAAGTACATTAAAAGATGCTCAATATAATTGGCCATTAGAGAAATAAATTGAAATCACAATTATATGCCACCACACATCCGCAGAAGAGCTAAAATGAAAAAGAATTGACAATGCCATGTGTTGTGAGGATGTAGAACAACTGAAAACTCACACATTGGTGGTATGAATACAAAATGTTTCAGCTACTTTGGAAAATATTTTGGCAGTTTCATGAAAAATTAAATGTACCTTACTGTATGATTCAATAATCCTATTCCAAGATATCTACCCAAGAGAATTAGAACATATGTCTACACAAGACTTGGCATGCAAATGTTCATCAGCATTACTCATAAAAGCAAAAAAAAAAAAAAAAAAGGAGGAAAAACAACTCAAATGGCCAATTCCAAATGTAGTAATAAATCCATACAATAGAATACTACTTAGCCAAAAAAAGGAACAAATTACTGATACATGGGTGTATCTCAAAAACAACATACTAAGTGAAAGAAGCCAGACACAAAAGACTACATACCATATGATGCCATTTATGTGAAATTCTATAAAAGGCAAAACTATAGCACCCAAAAGTGAAAATTATTTTCCCTTATCTGCAACATGCATTTCCATTTCTCAGGGGTGACCACCATTGATTTTCCTCGAGAAAATCTGGAACTGGGATGGAATCAAGGACTGACTACACAAAGAAATGTTTTGGGGATGATAGAAGTGTGACTTTATGGTTTGCTGCAACAGCAAATTTATACATCTATATAAATTTAACACAACTCATTAAATTGAACACTTAAAAAGAGTAAATGTTATGGTATATAAATTACTGTATAATAAAACTAAAAAAAATAACAACTATATTTGCATGAGGTCCTCAATACCTACTTTTTTATGGATCAATGGTTTCTCATAAATATTTTTAAGATACGAGACAAATTTTGAAGACGTAATAAGGATTTGTTTGAGTTGTTTTGGTTTGGTTTGCTTGGCATGTGGGAAGGGGAGTGCTGGGTTGATTTGTTTCCGACACCACAGGATCTAGCTGACTTCCCTGCACATGGCAGCACTCAAAAATATTTGGGGATTGACTGATAAGGCACACCCAGGGGTGTAGCAGGTAAATCTGGCTAAACCCAGTGAGATAAGTTTTCCTAAACACAACACAAAATAAAACAGGCTCAATCCACAATTTAAGTTCAATTCGGAGGAAAAAGTAGCCTGGAATAGCTTGCCATATCTGAAAGTGAGGAAGTGAACAGAGACTACTGGAGTCATATCAAAAAGACTTGAAAAGGGTCCCAATGAACAAAGAGACCATCAGAGCATCAAGATGAATGACTGTGTTGGATTAAAGTAAACCAAATATGTTAAAATCCATGAGCTCACAATCATTTTTTTAAAAACACTCATTGGTTTTTTTTTAGGTTAGAGTACCAATTCATTGCTCTAAACACTGGTAAGGGTAAGGGAAATACACTAAAAAGGAAAGACAAGAAAAGAGGAAGGTAGATCAGCATAAACATAGAAGGATATTTGCAATGCATCGCAAAGTGAAAAAAGCAAGCTGTACACTACTGTGTAATATGACTCCAGTGTTAGAAAAACAAACACATCTACACAATGCTGCTATAAGTTTTATTAAAAACTCGAGGAAAATCAATGGTGGTCACCCCTGAGAAATGGAAATGCCTGTTGCAGATAAGGGAAAATAATTTTCACTTTGTACTCTTCATTACTTTTGTAAAAATTTTAAAGCAATAAATTTCTAAACAAAAACTTTTCATTCTTCCAGGGGAAAAAAAATCTACCTTACTACAGACTATATTAAAGCTTTGTAATGATGCCGCACTGCTTCCTGGTTAAATTTGTTCTTGTAGTAGCAAGCGTAAAACACTAGTTTCAAAAGATGTAGACAAAAAGTGCTTACTCTAAGGTTGCTCTTTCTCCTTCTGCCTCAGGGGAAAAGCACCAGAGAATAAGAATGGGCCATGGTGACTACCACTGTCATCAAATAATTTGAAATATCACATTTAGAGAAGATCTAATTATCTACTTCATTTAGTCCACACCTGTTCTTTTCCAAGGAACTCTGCACTTGAGTGACACCCAATTATTCATCCATTAAAAATATGAGACAGGAAATGCAGACTGAGGAGGGGAGGCTCCTGGCAAGGGGCGAGGTTGGGGTGAGCACATCCCACTCGGATGCCAGCTGTCCTTGCCAAGGCAGTGCCTTCTCGACCTGGGAGGGCCCAGCCCAATGGCAGTGTGTTCATTTTAATCTCTAGTTAAGAAGTTTAACAGAAGTGGTGAAGGATATAATTAGAAACGTCCTCAAATGCTAGCAGAACTGAAAAGAATGAGGATTCCATAATAATTAAAATTACTTTTCTAAGTGTTGGTAACTCTTACCTCCTTTGCCAGCTGTATACAAATCAGGACTTCTGCATTAGCCAATTTTATACACATTCCTGAATATAGTCCTTCCATGTTTCAAGCTGACAATGACAGCTTGGAACAGATGATCTTAAAGAGTTCAAGAAAGTTATATTTGTGAAACAAAAAATTAAGGCATTACAAAGATTCTTAATCTGGGAACCATGAACCCACTGTGGATAGAACTCATAAAGGTCCATGCATATCCAGAAAGTATAAGAGAAAATGTGCATGTGTGTATAGGTATGTATGTTTATTTGCAAGTGTATTTTTCTATGGAAGGGCTCATAGCTTTTATCAGAGGGATCTAGGCCTCTCAAAACCCATAGTTCCTCTTCATTCCTGAAAGGGAACATTCCATTATGAATCATTTTAGGTTCTCATGCTGGTAAGTGTACAAAAACAATGAGCGGCAGGCAAGCACAAGCTAAACTCTACTTTGCTGAACAACAGAAGAAATATACAAGGAAGGAGAGGGTTCCTAAAAAATGCTTTAGAGAAATTGAAAGAAAAGTCAGTTCCAAGTGTATGCCCAAGCTGGGAAGAAGACTCCTAGAGCAGGTCTGCAGAAAGCTCATTTCCTCTGCTCCAGTCACTGACAAATGAGTGCTCAGACAAATGTGAACAAGCATGACAAACAGAATGTTGTGAGAGGACAGATAAAGAAAAAGATGAGTGAGCCAGCAACTTCACTTCCATGTATTTACTGAAGAGAAATGAGTGCTTCTGCCTGCCGAAAGACATGCAATGCATGTCACAGCAGTGTTATTCATCATAGCCCATAAATTGGAGAAAGGATAAATAACCTGTGGTATGCAGTGAAAAAGAAAGAACTACTGCTACATGCAACAATATAAATGAATTGCATAGACATAATGTTGAACAAAGAAGCTAGCCACAAGAGAGTATGTACTCTTCCCTCCTAGGTATGTGCCTAAGAGAGCTGAAAACCTGTCCATGGATACACCATAGATAAACTTTTAAAACATTATCTAAATGAAGGAAGCCAGTCACAAAAGGCTATATATGGTATGGTTCCATTTACATGAAACTTACAGAATAGGCAAATCCATAGAAATGAAAAGTAGATTAGCCAAGGGTGGGGGGGAAAGGGAATGACTGCTAATTGCTACATCTTTTGGGAGTGATGAAAAATTTCTAGAATAAAGAGTGACGATGGTGGCACAAAATTGTCAATACACTAAAAATCATTGAATTGTGCACTTTAACAGGTGAATGTTATGGTGTGTGAATGATATGTCAATGTTTTTTCTTTTTTTTGAGTTGGAGTCTTACTCTGTCGCCCAGACTGGAGTGCAGTGGCACTCTCCCGGCCACCGCAGCCTCGACCTGCTGGGCTCTGGCGATCCTTCTGACTCAGCCTTCCAAGTAGCCGGAACTACAGGCGCGCGCTACCACGCCCAGCTAATTTTTAATTTATTGTAGAGATGCGGTCTCGCCAAGTTGCCTGGGTGGATCTCGAACCTGCAGCCTCAGGCAATCCACTCACCTCAGCCTCCCAAAGTGCTGGGATTACAGGCTGAGCCACCGAACCCTGCCAATACATCAATTTTAAAAACCTAATTTTAAAAAGAGTATGTGTGGTAATGGTTCCATTTCTATGAAGTTTGAAAGCAAACAAAACTAATCCATGGTGACGAAGGTAACAATAGTGGTTACCTTTAGAAGAGGAACTTCTTCAGGGCTGGAAACATTTTATATCTCAATATGACTGGTGATTATACAGACAAATATATATTTACATACACACATATGTAAAAGCTTATCAAGTTTACACTTGACACATTTAAGCTTATACCTGTGATTTATGTGTTTCACTGAACGTGAGTTAAATATTTCATTTAGCTGTTGTTTTTAGAAAAAACACTTTTCTTGAAATCCATAGCATTATGATGAGGATCAATGCATTATTAGATGTAAACGCCCTAGAATAGTGTTTAGCACATAGAATGTGCTCAGTGAGTCCGTTTTATCCGTTAATCCATTTTTACCAACTGTCTACATTGAAAACCCTAGAGTCATCTTTGATTCCCATCTCTTATACCTCATGGCTCAAATTAATAAAAACCCTATAGGTTCTACCTTTAAAGTAGATCTAGCTACTGATTTCTTCCCATCTCATCGTTTTGATCTAAATCACCTTAATTTCTCTCCTGGCTACAGCAACAGCCTCCTATCCAGTCTATTACTGCCTGACTGCTGATTCTCCATTCAGTAGGCCAAGTTAATCAGAATTCAGGGCCTATCAGCCTCTACTCAAAACTCTTTAATGGCTCCACCTTATTCAGAAGAGCCAAAGGCCTCCCAGTGGCCCATAGGGCCCTGCACAAGCTGTTCTCTGCCTCGGCTACTCCCAATGACCAGCTTGACCTCCCTTCCACTACCTAGACACGAACTAGCTCCACCCCAGCCATACCAACC
The DNA here is from genome assembly GCA_027257055.1 of Cephalopachus bancanus. Taxonomy (NCBI): domain Eukaryota; kingdom Metazoa; phylum Chordata; class Mammalia; order Primates; family Tarsiidae; genus Cephalopachus; species Cephalopachus bancanus. The sequence goes on along the minus strand of JAPVLO010000009.1, from coordinate 4,267,230 downwards.
CTTGCCCATCCTGGAACTTACCCAGGACACCCCTACTTCAGGGCCTTTGCCCTTGATGCTCTCTCTGCCTCTGCCTGTTCCCCAAGATTCCTGCAGAGTCAACTCTGTCTCCTACTTCAGGCCTCTGCTCAAATCCCATTGAGGCATTCTCTGGCTCTGTAAATATAGCAACCCTTCCTAGCCAGCACTCTCGGTCACCGTGCTTTTTTTTTTTTTTCTGCATAGTATGTTACCATCTGGTAAATGCCTAGTACTTAGTAGGTGCTTAGTAGTGGATGTTTCCTGAGTGAATAAACACACATATGATTAAATGAGTAAAACAAATGAATAAATATTAGTTATATTAATTCCCAAATATAGAGTTAAATCACACAACCTTCAGTGCAACTTAAATTTTTCATAATAAATATAGATTCTTTTGGATCATAAACAGGAAACAGGGAAAACGGTCACAGTAACCTATAATTTAACTGGAGTCTATTCATGATGTGCCTAAAAAAGAAAAACACAAACAAAAAAGCAAAAGGAAATGTACCCTCTTTTCTTGTTTCCCTCATCATCTACATGGCCTTATTAAAAAAGAGGTTACTAAGAGCTTTAAAAGAAAAACATGAATATGGAGGAAAATAATTTTGCCGACAAACTGCTATTCATGTATGGATTTTTCAGAAGTTTTCTGTTAAAAGTTAGGCAAATGATGGTAGGTGTAACTTTTTTCAGATAAAATGTTTTGCAAAAGTGAGAGCCATTTCTCAGGTAGTAGCATTATAAATGTCCTGAAGGGCCATTCTGCCCACAGCTTAGCAATGGCTTTGCCAGAACAGACTTTGATGTTATCCAAGAATGAGGAACAACAGACCTCCTGTGCTCTTCGCCTGCTAGATGAAAACATGGGAACATAAAGAAGCCCTGGTGCTTCTTTCCTTTTATCCTTGAACAAACACAGACATAAAGCAGATGTGATCTCACTAAATATGAGCCAGTTCAACTGATGCGCAGTTTTGATTGTGCTTCTAATGATTACACGTTGTGATGTTCCCACTCTATGTGACTGAAGCCAGGCAAAAGACAAAAGCAACCCTCCGCACCACAGGCATAAAAGGTTATTTGAGGCATAAATCCTGAATACTCTAACAATCCGATTACAGAATTATTTTTCTATAGCTCAAACTGCAAAGTTGAACTATCTGCTTGTTTGAACAATTGCTACCAAGACAGCTGACTTCAATGTTTGAAGAAGCACCCTTGAACTCCTTCCCAAAATCATAGCCTCAAGAAGACAGAAAAAATTCCTTAACAAAATCTTCACTTGCCAAAGGCATGGAAGTCTATAGGGGAATCACAACTTAATCAAGCAAAAAATAGAAATTATGTGGTTTCAGAGAGAGAAAAAGAGGTGGTCCTAGTGTATTTTGTGTGTAACACAACTATCAAAAAGCATTTACATGGCTCTAACTAACCTATACAAAGAGATATACACCAAAGGGGTTTCTCCCTCATCACTCAAGTTGTAGTCCCATTGCTGAATACACTAAGAGATACTGTATTGACTATCTGCTAGCATAGCAGATAGTCAATACATACCAATTTGATTAAAATTTAATTGTAAAATTTAAACTTCATTTTTCTAAGTAGCATTGCCTGACTAAGTTAGCTTACAAGAAACCCATTTCTCAGACTCCTGTAGTACTTACTATCCAACACTGATTACAGACTGTTTTTGTTGTTCGTTAATTATTTTTGACATAGATCTTCTCAACTAGACTGTGAGTTCCTCAAATTCAAAGACTGCATATTACCTTCTTTTGAATAACCCCGAAGTACCTAACCAGCAGGGGACACAGAGTGGATTAAATATGAAACATCTAGCCCCATTCATCTCAAGGGAGCACAAGTAACTTGAAATGTAATACTGTGGAACACACAAACACACACACAAATGTTCTTGCATGGCTCTTCATGAACTGCTCCTTTGAAGACCTAATAAAATATGCATGCAAATGCAGGGAACCTGGAGAATGAGCCCATTCTGTTTTGTCCCACATTCACTGATCTTGGAGAAGACAGAGCTAGTGTTTTCTGTGGTCCTCAGGAAGCCCTGGGCATGAGTATGAATAGGAAATGAGTAGAAACAACCTGACCATTTGCCACACTTAAACAAGAAAACTTTCCTCAGTTGCAGCTTGGTCCTAACTTAGTATGGTATACGTCCTTAGAGATCTGGTCTTGTGACTCATGTCTTTCTCAAAGGAGTCTGTGGGAGATTTCATCCTTTGACTTATACCGCCTCTGGCTTGCTAAGAACATCACATTCTTAGTCTGACAGCGCTGTTATCTTATTTATTACTAAGGCATATGTGGCCATTTTTGACTAATATATGCTCAATAAGCAGATCCGCACAAAAAAAGTGAAGAGAATTTTCAAGATAATGTTGCCAAATTGAGTGTTTCAAAACAGTGCGTCGTTGCATATACCCACAAGTATTCTCTTATCAGGGATGTGTGTGCATGCACATGTCTGTGTTGGGCAGTGTTATTTTGTTCAGCTGCTTAATTAACTTGGACCTATTCTCTTAATTGCTTCATGAAAGTGATTAGAAAGGTGAGCAAAATCATCTTTCCAGACTCCCTTTCAAATTTACAAAAAAACTTTTTTTCTTGTTAAATATCCAAGTAATTCAAGCTGAGCAATTGACCAGGTCAGGGCCAAACTGTCTAAAGAGATGTAATCAATCCTCCAAAGTTTCTCCGCCCTGACTAAACACCACTTAGTCAAAGCCCTTATTGTTTTGTCTGAGACTTTCAGTTAATACATGAACACATACATGTTTAAAATTTCAAAGAAAAATAATTCATTAAATTTGCTTGCTTGCTTTCTCCTTTCTCCTTCCTTTCCTCCTTCCTTCCTTCTTGCCTTCCTTCCTTCATTCATTCATTCTTTCCTTCCTTTCTTTGGCTCTCAGTATTACAATTCAATCTGCTACTAGCTCACAGCTCTGAAAATACCCATAATCACTTAAGGCTTTTGTCCTCACTTAACTGATAGTATTGCTATCTTTACAACTTTTAGTTCTTCATTAATGCCATTATCCATTTCTGAGATAAATCATCTGTATCCAACCAGGCGTGTATTACAAAGGACCATGCAAAAATTGTGCTTTTATAGATTTAAAAAGTCAAATATTGGTAATTTCATATAGTTCAACCTTAATGTAGGTTTATCAACATCTTTTACTCCTCTTTATGCTACTCAGGCAAATGTTATGGTATTGTCTAATCAAATTCTATAAGTTCTTTCCAATATTTCCTTGTTCTCTTTTTACCACCACCATTTTCCATTTCCTAAGCATCACTGAAGCTCAGTTTACCACCTCTCACCAGGACAATCATGACTGTCATGACCATGTCCTTGCTTGACTTTCCAATCCAGTCTCAAGACCATTGGAACAATTTCTTCCAACACTGCTTCTAACATACTTCCCTGTTTAAGATCTCCTATGCATTAAATTGACTTCTTGGGTATCCTACACTGTATCATCTCTTTCATGTCATTATTTAATTAACCTTTTTTTTTTTGAGTTGGAGTCTCACTCTGTCACCCAGACTGGAGTGCAGTGGTTGTTCCCGGCCACCGCAGGCTCGACCTGCTGGGCTCCGGCGATCTTTCCGCCTCAGCCTTCCAAGTAGCCAGAATTACAGGCATACGCTACCACGCCCGGCTGATTTTTTGATTTATTGTAGAGATGAGGTCTCGCTGCCCAGGCGCCATGGGCTCAGGCAATCCACTCACCTCAATCTCCCAAAGGCACGGGATTACAGGCTGAGCTACCGAGCCCGGCTAATTAACCTTTTTTTCATTATTCTCCAACAAATTCTATTTTAGATAAGAAAGTTAACTGTCCCAAACCCATAGCTTGGTTTCCCCTCCCAAGGGACTAATGTGTGCTCTTCTAGCATCTGAATAATTCAGTCTATCGATTTCTACCAATTCAAATGCCTTCTAACTTCAAAACCCTGAAGAAACACTTTTTCCAGGAAGGCATCCCTAATTAATTTTATAACACTCAATCCTATACTATTACATTCTTTCTCATTGTTTTGACAATTGCTCCTACCTGAATTTCAAGTATGTATCTCTTAGCCACCTTCTCACAAAGGCTTGTGATTTCTAAATTGTCTGCAGAACGTACCCACTGGGTGTCCCATTTTTCATGTGAGATAGATTTTCCTTTTAATCTTAGTGAAAATGATGATGATCATCCTTGATATCTGCTGAGTAAGTTATTTTTTAAACTATGAAACGGTAGATGGGATTCTAAAATACCATTTCCTTCAGGAAACCCATGGGTGATGAGTCACTGGGAAGACTGGGAAAGTTACAAGGAACTTGAAATGTAAATTTTGAGTCCATCAACACAAAGGTAACAATTTAAACCACAGAAATAAATGAAATTGAAAAGTGGAAGTGAGAGAATGTGGTAATGGAAAAGGGCAAAACCTGGAGAAATTTATACGGTTTTAAGTATGTGTTAAATGACTAAAAGAAATGAGATTTATAATTAGGATTTGACTATACGGCATCATGTATACTCAAGTACCTGCAGCCTTTCTCCAAAGGTATTAGCTGATTCCCTATCAATTTTCTATAGGTTATTATCTCTACTGTGCAGTTTGAAGGTCCAAGATAGAAACTACAGGAAGAAACTGAACTCATGATTAGTTAGCATTGACTTTTAAATCTCCAAGTCAGGAAATTTAAAATGGACTGTGACCCAAAGAAACAATCACTCAGACATATTACTCATAAATTTATGAGAGAGAATTTACTACTTATTCCATAATGTAAAATGTCAGACTTTAGTGGAAAAGTCTGAACTGTAGCCATATTTTAAATCATCACTGATTTTCTAACTCTAGTAATCATACAGTTTCCATCACTATTTTTTTTCTCCAGAGCAAAACAATGAAATACTAATATCAGCCAGGTTCGGTGGCTCAGTTTGTAATCCCGCGCCTTTGGGAGGCAGAGGTGAGTGGATTGCCTGAGCCCACGGGTTCGAGACCCGCCTGGGCAGGCGAGACCTCATCTCTACAATAAATCAAAAAAATTAGTTGGGCTTGGTAGTGTGTGCCTGTAGTTCCAGCTACTTGGAAGGCTGAGGCGGAAGGATCGTCAGAGCCCAGCAGGTCGTGGCTGCTGTGGCCAGGAGCGGCCACTGCACTCCAGTCTGGGAGATAGTGAGACTCCAAATAAAAAAAAAAAAAAAAAAAGAAGGAAATACTAATATCTTCTAATACATTCACCACCCGCTCCTGATTTTGTGAGAGAAAATAAAGACCACTGTTTTTAGGTTCTGTATCAGGTTGTAATATTTCAGGTCTTATGATCACAAGCTCACAGACCTCAGGAAATGCAAAATTAACTTGTCCATCAGTTTCTTATGTTTTATCAACTCTGATAAATGATTTGAAAGTAGGAATAAAAATTATAACACCTCAGTATTCTATTTTCTTTATTATAGCATGTGTCTTCTCCCTATGACTTCCTAAATACAAAGGGGGGGATTTCCCCCCCCAAAAAAAACCAGAAATTATTTTTTAGAGGGCAGGTCCCTTATAGTATAGGCTTCCTCCACTAAATAAGTGTTCTAGGAAGTCATCTGCTTCAGCGTACCAGCTAGCATTGTTGTGAGAGGCTGCATTTGGCTTCAGTGAATTTTTTGGAGATTCTTTCAGTGTGTTTGCCCATTTCATGATGGGTGATTTATGAGCACACCTGCAGACAACACACTGAGTATTCAGCAGTTTTTGACTAAAAACAGCATGACCCCTATGCCCCACGCTCCCTATTTACCCTATCTCCCCCAAGCGACTTTTTTTGTTTCCACCGATGAAAAAAATTCCTTAAGGGAAAATGTTTTGCCAGTGTGGAAGAGGTGAAACAAAAAACGGCAGAAGCACTAAAAGACACTAAAATTGACGAGTTAAAGAACTGTTTTGAGTAATGATAAAAGTGTCTCCATAAGTGTATTGCATCAGAGTATTTTGAAGATGACTGAAGTTTAAACATATAAGAATAAATACACAATTTTTTGCAAATAAATTCTGGTTTGGGAAGGTTCTCGGCCTTGTAAAGTAGTCATGTTAGATGCCATGCCTCACAAACACAGTTGCAGAAATTATGTGAAAGTAAAGAAAATGTGCATTATTCACCAATCATGTATGGGTTCTTTCCTGGCACTGTTAGAATTACCTTCACTATTGCAATTAATATTTGCTGAGTGCCCAGAAGGGAAAAAGAATGAAGCCAGAATTAAAAACCCACAAGATAAGGAGCAATCATTTCGAGTAAACCATTAGGAGAACAAGAAACGATTCTGCTCTTTCTAGAGCGGGTGGTGCAGAGCAAGAAGACCTATTTCTGCTAAGAGCTTTAGTGTAAGCCTACATAAGAGTAGCACATTTTATTCCAAATCAAAATAACATTTTCTCAATTTAGAAAATATTCACCATGATGTTAAGCTTCAGATTGTAGATTTAGATTTCCAAGTTAAACACTCAATAAATTATTGAGTTTCATTGTTTCAGTCTGGGTAGAAAGTCATCATGGTTAAAGACTCCAACTGTCTAACCCTTCCTTAAAGTGTAATATACTGTTCTGTGTACTGGTAATTGCCTCTTATGCTAGACATCTCTCTGAAAACATGCCACACTTGCCATGCTGCCCTGTCATTTTCTTATACAGAGTAAATCATGGGACTCTGTATTCTGGTTAACACCTCATCTGAAGATAGCCATCTCTAGACTGTGCAGTGCCAAGAAGATGGCCTTCACACAAAAGGTCTTCCCACCACACAGGCCTATGTACTTGATGGTAACTTACTAATAGGGTGACCCTGTCCTTTATTTCCAGTCTGGGATATCTTGAAAAGATAAAAGATGGTGTGATTATGGCATGAATATACTGGGACAATAGGCAGAAACCAGGATTTTTCCAAATATATGATTATATGGGACATAAGGTTATAACCAATTAGCCCAAACAGATCCTCCCTCTGTACATGAGATATAGGGAGAAAGCTAGAAGAAACACACAAAGAAAAAGCAGTAAGCAAAGTCCTGAGACAAAAGAAAGGAAGCAGGTATCACAAATGAACAGAAGAAGTGAGTTAGAGGGGGAATGAAGAGAAACTCATCAATGGAGAAAAATAACTAACAATTCATATATTTTGCTAACAACTTTAGATATTATGATGCATTTCATCTCCAAAGCAATCCTATGAGATAGGTACAATTACCTCCACTTTACAAATAAATTAAATGAGGATATCTGCTCCAGGTCATGCAACTAGTTAACACCACCAAAGCAACAAAAACAGTTGAGTCACCATAATAACAAAAGACCAGGGCATCGGGTTCCAAAAAAGGTGTGCACATTTTGGGGGACTGCCCAGTCTACTAGGAAGTGAAAGAAAATTCTAGAAATGTATTTTTATTTTTATCCCCTATTTTAAATTTGCTTTTGTGTATGTTTAATAATGTATAGACCACAGTATGATAGTAATACAATATATGATTTGTAAATAAATGTGTATCTACTATGCTTACTTTTTTTCTGGTAAGGTAGATGATTAAAAAGGCTGAAAGATCACTATCCTAGAATTCAGAGTTTTTGCAATCTTGTGGCATCAACAGGACTAGTTTTGAACTCCTAGAACCAGTGTTGTAGTCTTGAGGCCTGGGTGGTGATCAAGATTGATTCACATTCTCCCGTACTTCTCTATATTTTCTGAAAATAACCTCCCATCGACTCAAATCAACTGAGTTTGAAATGTCAAAAACATTATCTAATATAAGAAGTTTTAAAAGTCCTAAACCAGCCGGGCTCGGTGGCTCACGCTGTAATCCCAGCGCTTTGGGAGGCCAAGGTGATTGGATTGCCTAAGCCAGTGGGTTCGAGACCCGCCCGGGCAACTTGGAGAGACCTCATCTCTACAATAAATACAAAATTAGCTGGGCGTGGTAGCGCGTGCCTGTAGTTCCAGCTACTTGGAAGGCTGAGGCGGAAGGATCACCAGAGCCCAGCAGGTCGAGGCTGCGGTAGCCGGGAGTGTACCACTGCCCTCCAACCTGGGTGACAGAGTGAGACTCCAACTCAAAAAAATAAATAAATAAATAAATAAAAGTCCTAAACCAACACAACAAACAACATTTAAAACTAAAACATAAAGTTATTTTTACCATATGCATAATCCCAGAATTATAGAGCTATATGTCTATAGTCTTGAGAGCTCAATGCATATGCAGTATTAGCAATTAACTTTCATGGGTAAATCAGTCATATTTTTTCGGGGTGGGGGGAGGGAGACAAGGTCTTCCTCTATCACCCAGGCTAGAGTGCAGTGGTGAGATCACAGCTCACTGTAACCTCAAACTCCAGGGCTCAAGTGATCGTCCCATCTCAGTCTCTTGAGTAACTGGGACTACAGGTGTGTACCACCATGCTCAGCTAATTTGCTGTTGTTATTAGTGGTGGTAGAGAGAGGAGGGGGGGGTCTCACTATATTGCCCAGGCTGGTCTTGAACTCCTGGCCTCAAGCAATCCTCCCAACTTGGCCTCTCAAAGAACTTGGATTACAGGCATGAGCCATTGTGCTTGGCCTATAAAACAGTCACCTTTTTTTTTTTTGAGCCCAGCAAACAGTCACCTTTTTAAAAAAACTTTTTAAATTTCACATTAGATATCTAAAAACCCATCTTAATTTTAACAGCGCTCTTTGTCATTAGCTATGCTCGTCTATTCTAAGTTCCTCAGAATACTTGAACCTGTTTCTTCTATCTCAATTGAGATAATGACAACAGATGGTCCCAGACTTAATGATGGTTCAACTTAAAGACATTTTTGATTTATGGTGGGATTATCAGGAAATAGCCTCACCATAAATTGAGGAGGATCTCTAGTAGGTTCCCATACTTTGTATAGTTTCAAATACACGAGAATGCTTATTTAACTGTTATTCTATCTCTGTCTGATCCAAATCCATCTCTGCTCAATTTTCTTGAACTCTCGGGAAGTACTCCACATTGTGATAATGCTTTAGACAAAGTCCCTAGCAAAATATCCTCTTGGGGATGTAGAAGATGGAAATTGAGGGTGCAGGCAGCTGCTACAACTCGCCTATTTGAGGATTTCTAGAAATTCAAAGACAGTTCTAAAAGTGTTCAACACAAGTGCTTAAGCAATAATCAGGATTCCAAGGGGATAAAAATCGTCACTAAAATTTGATTCTGAAGAAACTGTCCAAATTAACAATGCAGGCGAGAACCTCTTCTCCTGCTTCCTTTCTTCCATATAGCTCTCTCTCCCCCTCCATCCTCTTGTCCCACCTTTCTCACTCTCCATCTTTCCATTACTGATCTTCTTTCTTCTTTTACTAGAAATAGCATATAAAAGTATATTTTAAGTATCATTTAATATAAATTGATATCTCCTTTTCTAAGTTTTAAGAGATTAGATGGACATGAAAATTTATAAATAATTAAATACTGCCCAATACATAACCAGGGGCATCAGGTTCCAGAAAGGGTATGCACATTTCAGGGGAGGTCTACTAGGAAGTCAAAGAAAATTCTAGAAATGTATTTTTCTATTTATCCCCTATTTTAAATTTGCTTTTGTGTATGTTCAGCAATGTATAGACCGCAGTATGATAGTAATACAATATATGACTTGTAAATAAATGTGTATCTACTACACTTACTTTTTTTCTGGTGGGGTAGCTGATCAAACAGGCTAAAAGATCACTGTCCTAGAGTTCAGAGAAGTTTGTGTTAATGTTCATTCCTTTCTCATTTAGATGCTTGTTTTTTGTTTGTTTGTTTGTTTTGTTTTGTTTTGAGTTGGAGTCTTACTCTGTCACCCAGACTGGAATGCAGTGGCCGCTCCCGGCCACCGCAGCCTCAAACTGCTGGGCTCCGGCGATCCTTCCGCCTCAGCCTTCCAAGTAGCCGGAATTACAGGCATATGCTACCACGCCCGGCTGATTTTTTGATTTATTGTAGAGATAAGGTCCCGCTGCCCAGGCGGGTCTCGAACCCGCGGGCTCAGGCAATCCACTCACCTCAGCCTCCCAAAGCCACGGGATTACAGGCTGAGCCACCGAGCCCTGCTTAGTTGCTTGTTAATGTTCATTCCTTTCTCACTTAGTTTACTTGTATATGTTTGCCTTGCAACTGGCCTTTACTTGATTAATTTTGTCAGGATCAATGGGTTCTAATGGAAAGAAAAGAAAGGATTCCCCATCTTAACACTAGCCTTTCTCCATGGCACAATCTTTCTAGCAATGATGACTCTGAAAAATTCCAACTTTGTAATGTTTCCATTAAAAGATGCAAGTCCAAGCCGGGCTCGGTAGCTCAGCCTGTAATCCTGCGCTTTGGGAGGCTGAGGTGAGTGGATTGCCTGAGCCCGCGGGTTCGAGACCCGCCTGGGCAACTTGGCAAAACCTCATCTCTACAATAAATCAAAAAATCAGCCAGGCATGGTAGCGCGTGCCTGTAATTCTGGCTACTTGGAAGGCTGAGGCGGAAGGATCACTGGAGCCCAGCAGGTCGAGGCTGCAGTGGCCGTGGCCACTGCACTCCAGTCTGGGCGACAGTCGAGTGAGACTCCAAATCAAAAAAAAAAAAAGTTACAAGTCCAGTGTGAAAAGCATCTTAGAGGATATTTAAGTCTTCACAGATTAGGCACTGGAAGCTCCAGGAAAGACAGGGCATTTGACCCAGCAGCAAGTCTGTCCTAATAAGTTTCAATTTCCCAGAAGGCTATTTCACTGCTGCAACCTACATGCTCTTCCCTCGTCAGTCTGTTGCTCCCCATATAGAACCGGGCAGACTGTTGGCAAAAGGATTTTCTATATTCTCCTTAGCACCAATGAAACCAGCCAGTACTTTCTTTTAAATTTTCTTATTAAATGCCAAGAAATATTTATAAATTTATAGTTTTTCAAACAATATGCTATTGATCCTCTATGGATCAAAGCCAATCCTGCACAGAATCTTCCATGACTGAGGTCAAGGGGCCAAATTTAAACCTTCTGGACATCAAAGGCCATTTGCATCATGAGAGCAGAAACCGTATCTATATTGTCTACAATTATATTTCCAGTGTTTATTAAAGTGCATAACACATAAAAAATGTTCAATACATACTTTAGAAATAAATGAATGATACATGCATATATATTCTCACCTTTCAAAAGAAACATCTCTCTCCAGGTATAGGAGACGGGGCCTTATTGATTACATGTACTAACATACAGTAAGAATTTCCTTCTCTTAGTAACAAGAGAGCTGTTCTTTCACAATTTCTCTTACAGGAATCTAACTAGTGTTGCATTTGAAAGTGAATTCAAATGAGTAGTTTTTTTCCTTTGTCCATGTAAATCAAACCACATTAGCCAACCCAGGTATGTCCTAAAATGCATTATTCATTTCTTCACAGCACTACAACATGGCTCTTTTCTAAAGGAAGAGAAAGAGTAGCTTGTAACTGTTTGCTTTCCCTCAACTGCTGCTATTTAAATTATGAGGTGTCATTCAGTTGTAAATTATATCTTACCTAAGGAAATTGCACTAGTTTGGCAAATACCAAGCAAATCTAGCCAAATTAAATACTGAATTACTGATAGTATGAGCTGGCACACACAAACTTACTAAGGCAGGATAACAAGGATTACTTCAAAGGCTGAAGAGTAATTAGAGGTAGCAGAGCACAACTAAAGAAGGGTGCAGTAATGACACTGAAATAGTTTTTGGCAAGCCCAAGAATGAGGACTCTTTGTGACCTCCACATCTTCTATTCTAAAGCTGCCAGCAATTCGTGATAATTCTTCCACTAAGCCCAAGCAAAGTGTGAACTAAAAACAGTAATAGCAAGATAGAAGCCAAGAGAATCAAATATAATTTCACTGTGATAACAAAGATAAAAATGAAAACAGCTCTCAGCATTTCAAGGAAGAAAGGAAGGAAAGCAGGAAAAACAATCCTCCCTGGCTCAGTATCTGGTGGGGAATGGGTTCCAGGACTCCTTGTGGGTACCCAAATCTGCAGATGTTCAAGTTCCTGATATAAAAAGCTGCAGTATTTGTATATAACCTATACACATTCTCTCATATACTTTAAATCATCTCCAGATCACTTACAATGCCTAATACAATGCCTGCACACCGCTTCACTCATGTGGCTATAATGTAGTACTCAGTGTATGACAAATTCAAGTTTTGCTTTTTGGAACTTTGTAGAATTATTTTTCCCCAAATATTTTCAATCTATAGTTGGTTGAATCCACCAATGCAGAATCCATGGACACAAAGGGTCAACTATATATAATAACATTCATATCTCTGATTCCTTATAATAGAGAGAATGGGAGAGAGGACGGAAACAACTCTTAGTGATCCTACCTTATGCCAATAACTGTGCTAGTTACTTTATACAATCTATTTTGTTTAATTGCTAAACAATCCCAAGATATTTATATCACCATCATTTTACAGGGTATACACTGAAATGAACTAGGATTAAGTAACATCTCAAAATCACACCCCTAGTAAGTAGCAGAGCCAGAATCTAAGCACCAGTCAGATTCCATTAAACTCCAGAGCAGGTAAAAGACCTTTTAGTGCACCAACAAAGAACTCAATGCCAAAACTATGGTTCCAGGAGAGAAGTAAGCCAGGTACCCTAAAAAATCTCCTGTATATAATGAATTAACTTCTGTCCTCCCCATCTAGAATGAAAATGATAATTATGTGCAATCCTTTGGAGAACCAAGCAAACAGTCACTCACATTATTATCTATGTTTTGTGGTAGATGAGTTATCCTGGTAAGGAAGCCTAGATCAGAGAGTTTGATGGGTTCCTTATAATAGTGTAAAAACACACATTCCCTGAGATCCAGCAATGCTACTCCTAAGAAAATATCCTAGTAGGAATGTGCCATGGGCCTTCAGTGTCTGATGAAGCCCATGGAACCTTTCCCAGAATAATGGTGTATTATCTAAATTCATAAATAAAGGCAGTGAAGCCAGCTCCAGGCACCTGGCCAGCATGCATTGATCCAGCCTCCATGGCTGCCCCTGCGGACCTAAGTTCTAGGCCAGCCCCTGTAGACTCAGGCTCAAGGCCCATCCTACTACCAGGCCAACACCTGTAGAACCAGGCTTCAGGCCAACTCCCATAGTCAGAGGCTACAGGCCCATCCACATGGACCCAAGCTCTGAGCAAACCCAGTGGATCAAGGTTTCAGGCTCAATCCCATGGACCCAAGCATCAGACTTAGCCATCTGTCAGTCTTGCCAAGAACTATACTGGCAAGCCTGGCAAAGAATTCCACTAAACAGCCCACCCAGAATCTATGGATGGGCTGACTGTTGACGAACTTTCCCTGCTAAAGTCTGCTAAGACTAGAATAGATGCCTAATTCTCAAAATGCTCAGACACCAACACAGGTTTATAATAATCACAAATAATCAGGGAAGCAATGCCACCAAAGGAATGAAATAAAGCAACAGTGACTGACCTTAAAGAAATGGAGATCAACAAACTTCCTGACAGATAATTCAAAATAATCACCTTAGAAATATTTCAATGAGGTACAAGAGAACTCAGATTGACAACCAAACAAAAATCAGAAAACAACAACACATAAACAAAATTAGAAGATCAACAGAGATAGAAACCATTAAAAGAACCAAATAGAAATTAAATTCTAGAGCTAAAGAACACAACGTCCTAACTGAAAAATTTCATAGACAGCTTCAACAGCAGATTAAATCAAGTTGTAGAAAGTAAACTAAAAAAATAAGTCTTTAAAACTACTCTGTCAGAGAAACAGAAGAAAAAATAATTAACAAGATTTTCTTTAAAGCCTACAGAAGTATGGGACATCATCAAGAGTCTCAATATGGGATTTACAGGATTCCAAGAGGAATAGAGAAAGGGACAGAAAGTTTATTTAAAGAAATAATGACAGAACACTTCCCAAATCTATAGAAGAAATGAGCATTCTGATTCATGAAGCTCAAATAAGCTCAGATAGATTAAATATAAAGAGATGTTTACTGAGACATTAAATCATCCTCAAAAGTCAAAATGAATTTTGAATGCAGCAAGAGAAAAGAAACTCATCACATACAAGGAAACTTCCATAAGATAAACAGCAGGTTTCTCAGAAACCTAGCTGCCCAGGAGACAATGAGATGATATATTCAAAGTGCAGGGGGAGGGAGAAATTATCAACCAAGAATATTATACCCATCAAGGCTGTCTTCAGAAACAAGGGAAGATAAGGACAGACAGACAAAAGCTGTGGGAGTTTACGACCATGAGATCTGCCTAACAAAAACGCCAAAGGGATTTTTTCAAGTTGAAATGAAAGGACACTAATGAATAACATGAAAACATATGAAAGTATAAAGCTCACTTTAAAGGTAAGCATATCATCAAGTTCAGAATAGTCTAATACTGCAACAGTGGTACATAAATCACTATAAATTCCAATATAAAATGTAAAAGACAAAAGTATTAAAAATAACTGTTAGCAGCTGGGTGCAGTAGCTCACACCTATAATCCCAGCACTTTGGGAGGCTGAGGCAGAAGGACTGCTTGAGTCCAGGAGTAAGAGACCAGCCTAGAAAACATAGCAGGTTGCTGTCTCTAAATAAAAGAAAAAACAAGAAAGAAAAAAGAAACTATAGCTACAGTAACTTATTAATAGATATACAATATATAAATATATATAAGTTGTGGCATCAATAACATAAAATGAGAGAAGTTAAAGTGTAGAGCCTTTGCATGTAGTTGAAGTTACATTTTTATCAGCTTAAAATAGATGGTTATAACTATAAAATGTTTCAGGTCAAAGGTACAAAGTTTCAGTTAGACAAAATGAACAAGCTCTGGATATCTACTATACAGCATGATACTATAATCAATAATAATATATTTTATACTTTAAATTGTCAACAGAGTAGATCTTAAATGTTCTCACCACAAAAAATAAGTATGTGAGGCACTGGATATGTGTTCTGGGGCATGTGTGCTTGATTTAATCATTTCACAATACAGTAAGCTCCCTATATACAAAGAAGCTCCATTCCAAGAGCACATTCATAAGTCCAATTTGTTCATAAGTCCAACAAAGTTAGCCTAGGTACCCAACTAACACAATCATCTATATTACTGTACTGTAATAGGTTAATAATATTTTTCACACAAATAATACATTAAAAAACACAAAAAAGTAAAATATTTTAAATCTTACACTAGTGTACCTTGAAAAATACAGTAGTATAGTACAGTACAACAGCTGGTATACAGGGACTGGCATCAAGTGAACAGGTAAAAAGAGTTACTGACTGGAGGAGGGAGAATAGATGGGAGATGGTAGAGCTGAAGGATTATCAGCAATAGAAGATGGAGGGCAAACTGTAGTTTCATTCACACCTGATGCTGATGGCGAAGGTTTTGAAAAATGCACTTTTGCATCTTTGAAAGTTTGTAACTTGAAGGTTCATACGTAGGGGACTTACTGCATATACATATATCAACTTTTCATGTTGTACACCATAAATATATACAACATCTATTTATCAATTATATATTAATAAAGCTGGAGACAAAATTAAAACTACCAGTTCAAAAAATAAGCAAATAAGAATAGTCAAAGAACTAGTGAAAATAAGGAAACTTGTGAAAACAGGCTAGTGAAAATAAAGATGTAACTTGTTTCCTCCATCCAAGTTTATAAACCCAGAAAACAACAATATGGGTACATTTAATTTAGGGATACATACATATGTGGTAGATGATAAAACAATCAAAAGGAGAGTTAATGGATAATAAAACTTAGTGGTTATCTCTGTCAGAGAAAAAGGGAGAGCAATGAGTTAAGAGTATATAGAGGGTTTCTATGGGACTTGTAAATACTATTTCTTAGGCTAGCTGAGAGGCATTTGCACAATTTTTATTTTTATTTTCTTAGCAGTATTGGTGGGGAATTTTTTTCCCCCACTTTCATTGTTTCTGGTGATGAGAACTCAAATAATGAAACTATGGCATTTCTCCATTCTGCTTGATTCCAGGTTCAGAATTAGCATGCCCACTTGGCCGAAATGCCTAAAGCCAGATCTTCAGATCTATCCTCTATCATATAAAAGGTA
Organism: Cephalopachus bancanus; assembly: GCA_027257055.1. NCBI lineage: Eukaryota > Metazoa > Chordata > Mammalia > Primates > Tarsiidae > Cephalopachus > Cephalopachus bancanus. The sequence continues at coordinate 4,251,006 of JAPVLO010000009.1, read as the reverse complement.
AAAATTTTATATTCATCTTCCCTACCCCCCTCAACTTTTCCTTAGTAAAAAAGAACAGAGTTACTCAACTTCAGACTTACTATAAAGCTACGGTAATTGAGACAGTGTGGTACTGATGAAAGAATGGACAAATTGATCAATGGAACAGAATAAAGAGCCCAGAAATAGACCTACATAAGTATATCAAGTGATCTGTGACAAAGGAGCTAAGGCAATACAATGAATGAAATAGTCTTTTCAACAACTGGTGCTGGACCAACTGGACATTCATATGCAAAAGAACTAAATCTAGATATAGACCTTTCACTCTTTACAAAAATTAACAAAAAATGAAGCACATCAGCCCTAAACGTAAAATTAAAAACTAAAAAAAGCTTTAGATAGAAGATACTAGGCCAGGCACGGTGGCTCAAGCCTGTAATCCCAGCACTTTGGGAGGTTAAGGTGAGAGAATTGCCTGAACCCATGGGTTTGAGACCAGCCTGGGTAACTTGGTGAGACCTCATCTCTTCAATAAATCAAAAAATTAGCCAGGCATGGTGGTGCATGCCTGTAGTTCCAGCTACTTGGAAGGCTGAGGCGGAAGAATGGCCTGAGCCCAGCAGGTAGAGGCTGCGGTAGCCCAGAGCAGAATGTCACTGCACTCTAGCCTGAGCGACAGAGTGAGACTCCAACTGGAAAAAAAAAAATTAGCCAGGGCCAGGCATGGTGGCTCAAGCCTGTAATTCCAGCACTTTGGGAGGCCGAAATGAGAGGACTGCCTGGAACCAGGGGTTCGAGACCTGCCTGGGCAACTTGGTAAGACCTCATCTCTACAATAAATCAAAAAATTAGCCAGGCGTGGTAGCACGTGCCTGGAAGGCTAAAGTGGAAGGATTGCGGGAGCCCAGCAGTTGATGCTGGGGTGGCCGTGACTGTGCTACTGCACTCCAGTCTGGGCAACGAAGTGAGACTCCAACTCAAAAAAAAAAAAAAATGAGCCAAGAACTGAACAGACACCTCAACAAAGAAGATATATAGATGGCAAGTAAATATATAAAAAGATGCCCAACATCATGAATCATTAGAAAATTAGTAATTAAAACAACAATGAGATACCACTGCATAACTACTGGAAAGTCAAATTCCAAAACAGTAACACCAAATGCAGGTGAGGATGTAGAATAACAAGAGTTCTCATTCACTGCTGATGGGAGTGCAAAATGTTACAGTCACTTTGGAAGACAGTTTGGCGGTTTCTTATAAAACTAAACCTACTCCGCAGGTTCGAGACCTGCCTGGGCAGCAAGACCTCATCTCTACAATAAATTAAAAAAAAAAATCAGCCGGGCGTGGTAGCAAGTGCCTGTAATTCCGGCTACTTGGAAAGCTGAGGCAGAAGGATCGCCGGAGCCCAGCAGGTCGAGGCTGTGGTGGCCGGGAGCGACCACTGCACTCCAGTCTGGGCAACAGAGTGAGACTCCAACTCAAAAAAAAAAAACTAAACCTACTCTCACCGTATGATCCAATAATCACACTCCTTGGTATTTACCCAAATGAGTTGAAAAGTTTTGTCCACAAAAAAACCTGCACACAGATGTTTACAACAGCTTTATTTATAATTGACAAAAGTAACCAAGATGTCCTTCAGCAACTGAATGGAGGTATAAACTGTGGTACATCCAGACAATGGAATATTATTCAGTGCTAAAAAGAAATGAGCTATCAAGCCATTGAAAAGACTTGGAGAAACCTTAAATGCATTATGACTAAGTGAAAGGAGTCCATTTGAAAAGGATGTCTATTGTAGGATTTCAACTATGTGACATTCTAGGAAAAGGCAAAACTATGAAGACAGTGAAAGAATCAGATGTTGCCAGGGGTTACCAGAGGCTACAGGGGAGGGAGAGATGAATAGGCAGAGTGCAGAGGATTTTTATGGCAGTGAAACTACTCTGCATGATACTATAATGGAAAGTACACCACTGAAAGTGAATCCTAATATGAACTCTGAGTGATAACGATGTGTCAGTGAAGGTTCATCAATTATAACAAATACAGGTCTGGTGCAGGATTTTGACAAGTGGGACCTAATTAAACTAAAGAACTACCACACAGCAAAAGAAATGATCCACAGAGTAAATAGACAACCTACAGAATGGCAGAAAATAGTTTGACAGTAGAAGCGGCTGTGTGTATTTGTGTATACGTGGGATATCTTCGTATTGGCTACTCAATTTTCAAAAACTTCTTTAATAAGTTTATTTTAAAAATAACAAGCCTATTTTGTTAGTCCTATATCTATATCAGTATAATCTCTATCTATCCTCTCACACATACGTGTATCCATACACACACACATTGATTTTACGTGTTCTTTGAATGTATGTTTTATTTCTCAATAAAAATTCTTTTTTATTTTAAAGATATGAGGTACAATTCAGATTTAGGTATACAAGTGGTCATAGTATGGGTAAAGTTTGGGCCTCCCTTTCATCTCCACTTCACCTGGTTTGAGATCAGGTACACTTATTGATGTTATATGTCCCCCACCCCCTCCCCTAGCAGTGTCTCACTACTGCCAATCCCTTTCTTACAGTATAATGGTAAATGTCCAGGGTCCACTTATGAGTGAGAACATGTGGTACTCGGTTCTTTGTTTTTGTGATAAGTCACTGAGTAAAGTTGTTTTAAAGTGAAGTTATAGTGACTTTAAAAGATAAGTGATAGTTAAAATTAATTTGTTGCAATATGGGAGAGTACTTGCAAAATTAAACATTTTAGGTAGAATATAAATACATTAAGGGGGTGAGAAGTCAGAATCAGCATAATATAAAGTTTTAGGACAAAGTTCCCAAGATCTGAAGCATACCCCCTTGGAGGTGGCAGAGCCCAAGGTGTGGCTAGAACAACTGCAAGCAGGACAGAAATAGGGGAAATTGCTGCAATCCAAGTTTGGCAAGATTCTGTCCTTCTTCTTCCCTTTCTCCTCATCCAACAAGTGATATTTATCAAGTAGGAGAAGGTACCATGTCCTCTCTTCCCTTCTCACCATTCAGGCTTTTTGTCTCATCTATGCGATGACCATAACACTTTATCTCCTCTTCTGCAAGATAGTAGAAAGACAGAAATAGACCCTGAATTGAGAATTGTGGGTGGTGACACTTGATTGAAAAAGTGGAACCCGAACCAAATAGTAGTTCCTAATAGTCTGGGATGACAAAAAGTATGTGTTACACTTATTTTTTCGTCATGTTAACTATTTTAAAGAAAAATATTTCTTCTTTGAATTATTATTAATAAACAAAATTTTATAATAGCAAGAAGAGTAAGCACATTGTTTTGTTTTTAATTTTTAATTATGTACTTCAAATATGCAGGAAGTGTAACAAAAATTTTTCCAGACTAATTTATTAGATATTTAGTAAGTACCTAATATGCACCGAGCACTATGATAGTTGATGGGAAAGAAAAAATGAGCTTTTACTTTTGTAGGGAAAATTAACAACCATGAACATGTATTGGAAAAGCCCACATATTTATTTTTAATGTCATAGATATTTCATGGTTTACTTAACTACTTCTTTTTTTTTTTTTTTTTTTTTTTTGAGTTGGAGTCTCACTCTGTCGCCCAGGCTGGAGTGCAGTGGCCGGTCCCGGCCACTGCAGCCTCACCTGCTGGGCTCCGGCGATCCTTCCCCCTCAGCCTTCCGAGTAGCCGGAATTACAAGCATGCGCTACCACGCCTGGCTGATTTTTTTTTTATTTATTGTAGAGATGAGGTCTCGCCGCCCAGGCGAGTCTCGAACTCGCGGGCTCAGGCAATCCACTCACCTCAGCCTCCCAAAGGCACGGGATTACAGGCTGAGCCACCGAGTCCGGCTTACTTAACTATTTCTAAGTTGTTGAATATTTTCTTTGTTTTCTCTTTTTTAGTTATTATGAGAAACAAAGCTAATAAAAAACAATAATTCTGCAAAAGACTCAACTGAAATGAAGATATTGACCGATAAGATTATCAAGCCCTTCCATCTAGATCTGCTATCAGACAGGACTGCAAGAAAGCGCTGATATAACCCAGAACACTTCTTTGTGTAAGTGGAGCTTAAGCAATTATTTCCAGAATCTTGTATGAAAACTCAAAATATAGCTCATATTTTTTATAGGACATGCATCAAAACAACTATCTTTGCTTACCTTGAATTTTGCCCATGCTATATTGACTCAACAAACTATGTTAAATATAAATATTATGAACAACTGTATAATTAAATAAGTGTACTCGTGACTAAATAAGATGAAACTTTGCTATTTAATGTTTAAGATCAGAATTCTTTGCTTGCTGGTTGTTTTGTATTTTCCTCCCTGAGCCAACGTTTTATATATTCCGCACATCTGACAGAACTCCAGAAAATTTACCAATTATATCATTTCCCCTCAGTGTGACAGTGCCTGTTTCCAACAGCCTTTCTTAAAGATTATAATTTTTACATATATTTGTTGATTTTTTTTTTTTTGAGTTGGAGTCTCACTCTGTTGCCCAGACTGGAGTGCAATAGCATCCTCTCGGCCACCGCAGCCTCGACCTGCTGGGCTCAGGCAATCCTTCTGCCTCAGCCTTCCAATAAGCTGGAACTACAGGTGTGTGCTACCATGCCTGGTTAATTTTTTATTTATTGTAGATGAGGTCTCTCCAAGTTGCCCAGGTGAGTTTCGAACCCGCGGGCTCAGGCAATTCACACCTTGGCTTCCCAAAGTGCTGGGATTACAGGCTGAGCCACCAAGTCCAGTCTGTTTGTTGATTTAGCAGACATAATGATATGTCACAGTTGTTTTAATTTGTAATTTATTATTTGTGAACTTTAACATTTTATCATGAGTTGGTTATATACATCTTGTTTTTTTAACAGCTTTATTAATCTATAATTTACACACCACTGAGTTCACCCATTTAAAGTATATAATTCAAGGATTTTTAGTATATCCACAGAGTTGTACAAACATCCCCAAAACTAATTTTAGAACATTTTCATCTTCAAAGAGAAACCTTATACTTACTGCCTCTCCTTACCTCCTCTCCACCCAACCCGAGGCAATCATTAATCTACATTGTATCTCTACAGATATGCCTATTTTTGATATTTCATCTAGTTGGGATCATACAATATGTAATATTCTATAACTAGATTCTTTCACATAGCATGATATTTTCAAGGTTCATCATGCTGTAGCATGTAGCAGTACTTTCTCACATTTTATCACTAAATCATGTCCCACCATAGGGATATAACACATTGTGTTTATCCATTCATTTAGTTGATGGGCATTTGGGTTGTTTCCACTTTGGGTTATCACGAATAATACTATTATGAGCATTCAGGTACAAATTTGTGTGTGGACATTATATTTTCACCTCTCTTGGGTATATCCCTAGGAGTAAAATTGTTGGATCAAATAGTAACTGTATTTTAGCTTTCTGAGGAACTTCCAGACTAATTTTCAAGTCTTGTACCATTTTACTTTCCCACCAGCAGTGCATGAGAGTTTCAATATCTCCACATCCTGGGTAACACTTGTTATTATCTAACTTTTTTATTATAGCCATCCTTACAAATGTGAAGTAATATCACATTGTGATTTTTATTTGCATTTATATCTTTTTTTTTTTTTTTAGAAACATTCATTTCGATCCTTTGCCCATTTTTCAGTTGGGTTGTCCTTTTATTATTGAGTTGTAAGAGTTCTTTATATTCTTTCTAGATACAAATCCCTTATCAGGTGTATTATTTGTAAATATTTTCTCCCATTCTGTGGATTGTGTTTTCACATTCTTAATGGTGTCCATGGAAGCACAAGAGTTTTCAAGTGTGGTGAAGTCAGTTTATTTTTTCTTTTGTCACTTATGCTTTTAGTGTTGTAGCTAAGAAATTATTGTGGCTGGGCTTGGACCCTAGTGATTCCCGGGACGCAGAAGGCAAGCACCATTTTTTTTTTTTAAATCAGCAAAACCCTTCCTGGGAAGAAGATGCTGGGAGAGATTGACAAAGTGGGCTCTCGTGAGCAAGTGGCCAGGGCCCTCCTGGTGAAACAGCTGGTGCTGCAGATGCTCTGTTTGGTCCATAGCACTTCTTGGGTTGCAGAAGCCGAGCACCATTTCTTATTTAACTGACTAAGGTTTTTCTGCAAAGAAGCGGTGGGGAGAGACTGCCAGCTCCAGGCCTTACCTCACACTTCAGTACCTGGCCCAACACTGGCAGCAAGGGCTGCGGAGGGAGCCCAGAGGCAGAGTCCCACCGGAGAGGATAAGAAAGGCACCCCGCCACCATCTTGAAGGCGGGGTAGGAAAATGTTCTGACTTGCTCACCACGGAACAACAGACCTGATTTCTGTGACCAGCGGATCAACTACTTGGGATGATTATAGCCCAGAGTGAATATCCTGAAAGCATAAGCTTCAGAGGGATAGGACAAGTGCTGTGTCTCAGGTGCCCCACCTCCTACCCAGATTCAAGCATGGAACAAAGGGTGTGGCCAGAAAAGGCTGAGGAAGACCTCCAAAGAGATCAGTGGTGAGTCCAGGGCAGACCCGATCCCTCTCCTCCCCAGCAATCCTCTGAACATCAGAGCAACACATCTGGGGCAGGACTGAGAGGGACGAACCCAGGTGGAGCCTGGATGTCAGCCACTATAGGAGAACTCCATTCCAGGACAGGCCTGGCTGGGGCACACCCCCACACACACTACATACCTGGGGAAGAGACAATCCCACACCTCCCCATTGGAGGGGATCCCCCTGCCCATACAAGAATGGGGGGCGAGGACTGCAACCCCACCCACACCCACTGCCATTCTTTCATCCCTGGTCTGGACACTGGGGAGAGAGTGAAAGAGGTGGAAGCTCTGCAGGAAATAGCAGAGATGCAGATGAAAGGAACAATTACAGAACCTGCCACAAGAGGGAAGGGTTTTTTTTCTTTTTAAAAATTTTAAAAATTGTTTGCCTTTTTCTTAACTTTTCTGTTTTTCAAATATTTTTTTCTTTGTGCATGAATGTGTATATGAGAGTTGATCAGCATCCCTCCTTTTTTTCCTTTTCTTTTTCTTCTTCTTTTTTTTTTCTGTTTATGTGTGTATGTGAATGTTCATCTTTCAACTTTTTTTGTTTTCTTTTGGCTTGGTTTTGCTCTTTTGTTCGTCTCTCTTTTTTATAGTTTAAGGTGTGTGTGAATAAATGTGTGAGAATTCAATTCGAATTCCTATTTTGTTTTTTGGGTTTTTTTTTCCCTTTTGTTTTTGTTTTTGCTTTTTCCAGTCTTTCTCTTTTTCTTCTCCATTCATTTTGTGCTAGGGGTATGTGTGTGTGTGTGTGTGTGTGTGTGTGTGTGTGTGTGTGTGTTCTATTGTTTTTTGCTTTGGTTTCTCCTTTCATTGTTCTGTGTTTTTTTTTCATTTTAAAAAAATTTTGTCCATCTTATTTCATTCTATTTTTCTCTATTCTCCTCAAGCTGCTTCTGTATCTTGGACTCAGGGAGTACACACATAGACCCATTGCATTGTCATATAGGGTGATGGTGGGGAGTTGGTCTCAGGGAACACATACAACAATCAGTGAACATTGTGATTTGCAAGTAGTTTCTGAATCCTAGCTCCCCATTCTCTATCTTCTTTGGCTTTCAAAACTACAAGAGACAGCAAAGCTTTCCACCTACAGTCCTGTTTCAAAATAGAGCAAATTCAGAGCTCAAATCAAGGAAGAAGAGAGGGCTGAGCAAACATCAGAAGTGAAAGTCTCTCCCACTGCCACTGAATAATGAAATTAAAGAGAAAAGCAAGAGATCTGTCACAAATGAGGAAAAAACCAAAGGAAGACCACAGGTAATTTCAAATGTAACAAAGAGAAAACACCTGAAAAATCAGACCTTGATGCCCAAACAATGGAAGTCACCAATGACTGACCCCAGAATATGACAGGGAAACCCACCTGGGCAACTTGGCAAGACCTCATCTCTACAATAAATAAATAAAAAATTAGCCGGGCATGGTAGCACACCCTGTAGTTCCAGCTACTTGGAAGGCTGAGGCGGAAGGATCACTGGAGCCCAGCAGGTTGAGGCTGTAGTGGCCAGGAGCAGCCACTGCACTCCAGTCTGGGCGACAGAGTGATACTCCAACTCAAAAAAAAAAGAAAAGAAAGAGTGAATAAGACTCAAGAAAGACAAGATGCAACACTGAAAGAACTTGTAACAGAGATTTTGGCCATAAAAAATTTCATCCAAGAAATAAATAATAAGATGACAAGCATGGAAAGCAGAGTTAATCTAATAGAAGAAAGAATGTCAGAACTTGAAGAACAGAACATGGAATTAACCCAATCTGTAAAAAATATAGAAAAAAACTCAGAAAGAAAGAACAAAGTCTACAAGAGATATGCGGTTATATCAAGAGGCTGAACCTATGCTTGATTGGCATCCCAGAACAAGAAAGGGAAATGGAGAACACCTGGGAGCAAGTATTCCAGCAGGTTATCCAAGAAAACTTTCCCCATCTCACCAGAGATGTGACCAGCAAACACAAGAAATACAAAGAACCCCCACAAGACATCAAATGAGAAGACCAGCCTCTAGACACATAGTAATTTGCCTACACAAAGTAGAAACAAAAGAAAAAATTCTGAAGACAGCAAGAGAGGAAGGTCAGACTACCAACTGGGGAAAACCAATCAGAATAGCAGCAGACCTATCAACAGTAACACACAAGCAAGAAGTTCTGGAGTTCAATATTCAAAGCCCTCAAAGATAAACATTTTCAACCAAGAATTTCCTACCTAGCCAAGCTCAGCTTCATCAGTGATGGAGAATTAAAATACTTCCCAGACATCCAATCCCTAAGATATTATGCAGCTTCCAAACCAGCTCTACAGGAGACACTTAAAAAGGTATGAAGCACAGAATGACCACATAGAACAGAATTCCCAAGAGAACAGCAGAGCATAAAATTAACAGAGAATACATCACAACAACAAACTTGAAAACATACACATACATCAACCTCAAAGCTAAAAAAAAAAAAAGCAAACAAAGAAAACTTTATAAGTACCTTATGACAGGGATAAACAATCACATTTCAATAATCAGCCTGAATATGAATAGACTAAAAGCACCAGAACTAAAAGACACAGAACAACAAACTGGTTAAGAAACCATGACCCAATTATTTGCTGCATCCAGAAAAGTCATTTCACCACAAGGAACACACACAGACTCAAAGTTAAAGGATGGAAAATGAGTTTCCAGGCAAATGGATCACAAAAGAAGGCAGGAGTTATGATCTTAATATCAGATAAAACTACCTTTAAGTTATCAAAAATTTTAAAAGATACAAAAGGACACTATATAATGATAAAAGATTCATTCCATCAACAAGATCCACCCTAAACATATATGTACCCAATGCAGGAGCACCAGCATTTATGAAGCAACTACTAAGTAAACTAAAAAAAGATATTGACTCTAACACTATTATGGCAAGGGACTTGAATACCCCACTAACAGCTCTAGATATATCATCGAAGCAAAAAAATCAACAAGGAGATCCAGAACCTAAACTTGACTCTTGACAAAATGGACTTAATAGATACCTACAGAATATTCAACCACAACCACAGAATATACATTCTACTCATCACCACACAGAACATACTCCAAGATTAATCACATCCTTGGCCATAAATCAAGCATAAGCAAATTCCATAAGGTTGAAATATTGCCATGCACCTTCTCAGACCACAGTGGAATAAAAATAAATATCAACACCAACAAAATTTCCCATAAATAATCAAAATAATCCTTAGCAAAAGACACAAAGCAGGAGGTGTCACATTTCCAGAATTCAAACTTTAGGCTACAATAATCAAAATAGCCTCGTATTAGTATGAGAACAATTAGTACGAGACAACCACTGGGGAGAGGAGAACTTATTTAGTAAATGGTGCTGGAAAAATTGGTTGATCACATGCAGAAGATTGAATGAGGATCCCTACCTATCACCATACACAAAAATTAACTCTAAATGGATCAAAGACCTAAACGTAAAACATCAAACTATAAGAATCTTAAAAAACACAGGAGACACCCTTATGGAAATTGAAACTGGTAACCAATTCCTGATCAAAACCTCAAGTGCCCATGCCATAAGAGATATAATAGGCAAGTGAAACCTCATCAAACTGACGAACTTCTGCAAAGCATAAGAAACCATCAAGAGAGCAGAGAGACAGCCCACAGAATGGGAAAAAATATTTGCCAACTGTATACCTGACAAAGACCTAACTTCTAGTATATACAAAGAACTCAAACATGCCGAAAGAAAAAAACAAACAGCCCCATTAAAAAGTGGGCAAAAGACATGAACAGATACTTCTCAAAAGAAGATATATGGGCAGCCAACAGACACATGAAAAAGTGCTCAGCCTCACTCATCATCAGAGAAATGCAAATCAAAACCACAATGAGATACCACCTAACCCCAGAAAGAATTGCCATCATTAATAAAACAAACAACAGATGTTGGTAAGGATGCAGAGAAAAAGGAACGCTTCTACAGTGCTGGTGAGAATGCAAACTAGTGCAACCTCCTTGGAAGACAGTGTGGTGATTTATGAAAGAACTAGAAATTGACCTTCCATATGACCCAGCAATCTCCCTATTGGGAATATACCCAGAGGAACTCAAGTCATTCTACCAAAAAGATACCTGCACACCTATGTTTGTTGCAGCTCTATTCGCAATAGCAAAAACATGGAACCAACCATGTTGCCCATCGAGGCTGGACTGGATTTTTTTAAATGTGGTACATATATACAATGGAATATTATGCAGCCATAAAGGAGGACAAACATGTGGACTTCACAGCAACTTGGATGGATTTAGAGTCAATCATACTCAGTGATCTATCATAGAAACAAAGAACAGAGTACCCTATGTTCTCACTCACAAGCAGAACTTGAACAATTATAATACGATAAGAAAAGAATGGCAGGGGTGGGATTGGCAGTTGAAGAAAATCTCCAGGGGAGGGAGGGGAACACCTCATCAACAAGGGTACCTGTATAATGAGCATTTGTATACCTAACCCTGAATTGTAACCCACATCTTCAAAATAAAATTTAAAAAAAGAGAAATCATTGCATATTCCAAAGTCATGAATACTCCTATGTTTACTTCTATAGCTTACTTCTATACATTTAGGTCTATGATTCTCTTTAAATTAATTTTTTTTTTGTAAAGAGTCTTTTCAATTCTAAATTCCCAAAGGTTTCCAATTACCCTAAAGAGAGAAGGAACAGAGGTAAAATTGAGGCAATATAGGACAATGTATGTTCTACAGCACTAGAAAATTCAAATCACTAAAAATATTAGCTAGTAGTATGTGTATACGTGTGTAAGTTATTTATTATATAAGATATACTTTTAATTACTTGTATTTTTCCTCCTCATATAAGCTTAAGTTTTATATTAGGCAAAGCTGTCAATCCACCTGTCATGCCTTCTTTACTCTCTCATTCTCGCTGCTACATGCTTTCTTGTCCTTTCCTTGATTCCCCTGCAGCAGTCAGGCCTGCTGCTGAGCCTGGAGTTTGTTAAAAGTTCTTCACATAGAACATCAGGTATTGCAGTACAAATCAAAGAGGCTTCTTGTACTTGTGACTTTCCTCTGCTGTAGACAATAGCTACCAGGGCCCCTCCCTGCTTAGAACTCCCACCTGCCTCTGCTGCCTCCAGAGGTTCACAGCAGTTTCACACAGGAAGCAAAAAAAATTTTTTTTAAAGCTGAGCCTAGGACAGAAAGCTCTTTCAATAAGAAACTTAAACTTTTCTCTAATGACTTTTTTTAAAAAGCACATATGTGTTTTTAAAAATTCGAGCTTTTTTCTAAATATAAAATGATGTATGATCACTGAAAGCATTTTAGAAAGCCTAAAGTGTATGAAGAAAAAAAGGTCCAACCTCTTTTCACATTCTACATTAGCCATGATTATCGTTTTGGTATACATCCTTAGAAAGACAGACAGTCAGACAAATACATTTGCCAAACATACACTTATACATGTATATATATTTTAGATAACCAGAAATGTATTTTATATATATATAATAAAGCTTTTTTCCATTTCACCTTTTCTAATGTCATTAAATATTACCTAAAAATAGTAAAACAGTAAGTTCCCTCTTAGGATACATCATGACGTGGTACATCTTTTTCTTCCTTTTTTATGTTTAAGTTTCCTTCATTATAAGTACCTGTGATAAACATGTCACCTCATGTATTTCTCAGCATGTTTCATAAAATCTTTATACTTTTCAATCATTCACAAAAGGTCATCAAAGGCCACTTCTGAGGTAGGTGCGGCAGTAAGGAAACAATGTTTACTCTCAAAAAGCTCACAGAAAATGGCATTTCTCCTGATCCCTTATTTTGTGCTGCCTCCTCAGTATACCTGCTGATTTCCTGATTTCTAATAACTTCCTTTCACCACGGTTCTTACCTAATCCTTGTCTATCTACTGCTTTTAACACATACCTTTTCCCATAGCTCAATTCAGCTTATTCCTACCTCCTGTTTCTTGATTGTTCCTCCAGCAGTCATTTCTCAAACTTTTTTTTAATCACAAGACCATCTTTATACTCTTAGAAATTATTGAGGCCTTCAAAGAAATTTTGTTTTGTGGCTGCTTCTATCTATATTTACTGGAATACAAATTCAAACTAAGAAACATATAACAAAATAAAACACAGGCACACATTTAATCAGCAAACAAAGAAATGATACCATCAAACTTAATACAGCTTCTGGAAAACTCCACTATATGCTCAAGAAAGAATGGTTGTGGAAAAAGCAAATAATGTCTTAGTATCATTGTGAAAATAGTGTAATCTTACAGACCCCTCCGTTCAAAAGAAGGCTCTTGAAGACCCCCAGGGATCCCCAGGCTAGAGAAATACGTTTCTCTAGCCTTCTCTAGACTTCTTATGTTACCTAACTCATATTCATGGCCTGCTGCCTGATGTTGCCACACACTGTCATAGCATGACTCACAGGGAACAGGGTACATGCAATAAATTCTCCCTATTGCCTTTGTTATCTCCACAAAAAGTGACCACTTTCCAAGTTTCAAAGGTTTTACTCAACTAAGTTTCTAGGCAATTTGGAAGTGCTGAAACATTAAATCCCAGACTTCTTAACAAGCTTTAATTAGGAAGACAAGGAAGGGACTGGCAGAATATCTGAAGAAGGCTCTAGAACAGTGCTACCCACCTCTTCTGTTTGGGTGAAAGTAGAAAGCTATTTTGTTCTCCTGGCTTACATATACATAAGGCAATTAAGGAGTGACTTGCCCTCAACTTGACAATGCTGGCCAAATGTATAGAAAGAAAAAGGCAATGAAGAAATAGGAATTAAAGGACTTCCACTGTTGTTGCTTTAGGTCAAAATATTAGCTACACTCATTTACTTTTTGCTTTGTTTTTTACTTTTGTCCACTGGACAGTCACTCTATTTTTTGTTAATGTGACATATTGGGTATTGGATTTTTTTTTTATGACCACATCACAAAACTTAATTCCCAACTTAGCCATATAATTAACTTTATTTAACTCCTTCCATTCCAAATATTTACCCACAACCTGGTATGTAATGATGCAGATGCAATCAGAATACAAGTTGCATAACTGTGAGGCTTCCTACAACAATTATAGCTGCACTCTTGCTCCATGCATATGTCTAAACAGAAGCAGAGTGTCGAATGTCTACAGCCCTATTTCTAAACAGAGCTGAAGCCTTTGCCCTTTAGAAAGTGGGCAAAAGACACAAATAGACACTTCTCAAAAGAAGATATATGGGCAGCCAACAAACACATGAAAAAGTGCTCAGCTTCACTCATCATCAGAGAAATGCAAATCAAAACCACATGGAGATACCACCTAACCCCAATAAAAATGGCCATCATTAATAAAACAAACAACAGATGCTGATGAGGATGCGGAGAAAAAGGAAGCTTTCTACACTGCTGGTGGAAATGCAAACTAGTACAACTCCTTTGGAAGACAGGGTGGCAATTTCTGAAAGAACTAGAAGTTGACCTTCCATATGGCCCAGCAATCTTCCTATGGGTAATTTACCCAGAAGAACTCAAATCATTCTACAAAAAAGATACCTACACACGGATGTTTATTGCAGCTCTATTCACAATAGCAAAAACACGGAACCAACCATGCTACCCATAGAAGCTGGACTGGATTTTTAAAATGTGGTACATATACACAATGGAATATTTTGCAGTCATAAAGAAGAACAAACATGTTGACTCTGCAGCCATTTGGATGGATTTAGAGTCTATCATACTCAGTGATCTATCACAGAAACAAAGAACAGTTATGTTCTCACTCATAAGCAGACCTTGAACAGGTATCATAATACTATGAGAAGGGGATTGGCAGTAGTGGGAGGGGGATGGGATGGCAGTTGAGGAAAACTGCCGGGGGAGGGAGGGGCACACCTCATCAACAAGGGTACCTACATAATGAACATTTGTTTACCTAACCCTGAATAGTATCTCACATTTTTAAAATTAAAAAAAATTTTTTTTTAAAGCATCACTGCAGAAAAAAAAGAAAATGCTAGTAGAAAACATTTTTAGCTTACACATACTTCCAAGACAAGACACTCTTTTGATAAGCTTATTATCTTCCAGTTCTTCATGGCCCTTGAGTAGTTTAACCATCTCCTCTCTCTCTCTCTCTCTCTCTCTCTCTCTCTCTCTCTCTCTCTCACACACACACACACACACACACACACACACACACACACACACACTCCAACCTCACTCATACAGTAAAGCAATAGAGAAGTACCAAGACTCAGCGAGCTCCTGGGGACCCATCACTTTCATTTTCAAGTCATAAATCTCTCTTTTCAGGAGTCCTAGCTTTTAAAAGGGGCAAGCAAGGCCCCAGAGAACAAGGGTGAGGCAGTGGTGCATCACCAGCTAAGGCTGGATCTCTATTTGTGAGGGCTGCTCTATTAGATTATTCTGCCTTATTCTTTAAAAGACAAAGTTTCTAAACCACTTCCAAGTATTAGTAAAACAAACACTGCCACCTGCCAGCAATGTTTGCTTTATTCTGAAATTGCTGTATTTACCTTGAAAACCACAAACTGTAAACAAGGGCACCTGATCAGAGAAGATCTTCAAACTGCTCACTCACTAAATCAACACCTGGGAAGGAAAGGCAGTTGACTTGGACTTGAATACACAATGTGCAAATCGATCTTTTATCTAAAACTCTTGGTAGTAGCTTGAATAAGTTAATGATTATTAAGATTTATGGAGCCACACAAAGACTTCCATAAACAAAATATAAGTATTGTTAATCTGTTTAATGCTCAGAAGAGAGAAAAACAAGTAAGGCCCACCTACCATAAACCATAGAAGTACAATTTTAATTCATGCATATTTCCACTTAAAAATATACATATATATGTAATATTCCTCCCTTCCCAAGGGAGAGACTTTATTTATGCTATTGAGTATGTAAGAACCAAACTGACTTGACATCGCAATATGCCTAATACCTGACATGATAAGAAAGGCTGAGGGGAAAAGGGGATTGGTTTACTTAAAAACACCTACAGTTTAATCCATTGAGTGAACCAAAGTTTCAGTTCCACAAATAGTCCAAGCTTTTCACCACAATGAATTCCTAGAAAAGTATTACAAAAAGAATGCATTGTCCAAAGTATGTTCTATAAGAATAATGTGATTGGGATTAATTTCCTAAAGAATACAAAGTTAATAATGAATATAGCTTAATTAGAAATACTCAGCTGGGTGTGGTGGCTCACACCTGTAATCATAGCACTTTAAGAGGCAGAGGCAAGAGGGTTGCTTAAGCCCAGGAGTTTGAGACCAGCCTGGGCAACATAGCAAGCCCTCATCTCTACAAAATTTTTTTTTAAATGAGTTGGTCATAGTGGCACATGCCTGTAGTCCCAGTTACTCAGGAGGCTGAGGCAGAAGGATCACATGAGCCCCAGAGGTTGAGGCTGCCATGAGCCGTGATCTATGCCACTGCTCTCTAGCCTGGGCAACAGAGAGAGACCATGACTCAAAAAAAAAAAAAAAGAAAGAAAAAGAAAAGAAAAGAAAGAAAGAAAAGGAAAAGAAATACTCTAGAATTTTATCATTTATAAGAAAGTATTCTGTAAAAATAATTACAATATATTTCATTGTATTATCATAAGGAGCATTATTTTCTCTAAAAGTAGAACTGTATCATACAAATATCTGAAGATCACCAAGGATCTTCTTATAAGGATTCAGGGAAGCAATGAGTTGAATAAGTAAGATCTTTCTCTAGTTCCCCACACAGCCAGCCTTAGAGGTGAAAAAAATTCACAGAAATGTAGACTGAGGAGACTTACATTTTTTTTTTTCCTCAGTGAAGTCAAGAGAGTATTTCTGGATCTACTAAACTTCTAACCACCCCTAAAACTGGTCATGCTATGTCATACCTCTGTTCCTCAGTCAGAAGTGCCTCTTCCTCCTTAACCCACTCCTCTCCACCGGGTTAACAACTGCCTATTCTTCCTTTGAATTCCAAAGCCAATCACCATCCTCTTCTCTATGCTTCTATAATTTCTTGTGTTTAAAAGCAGCATAGTTTGTGGTTAACGGTCTAGATTCCGATTGCAGCTTGCTTTCTTCTACACGTATGACCTGGGGCAAATTATTTAACTTCTCTTTGCCTCTATTTCCTCATCTATAAAATCAGATAAGATAGTGAATGTTACTCCTCCTCCCAACACCCATCCTCTTCTTCCTTGAGGTAGTTTTAGGTTGGCACATGACTGGTCCACTAATTACCATGTTTCTCAGCCTCTTTGCAGGAAGAGGTAGCCATGTTTATTAGTTTCCTGTGGCTGCCACAACAAATCAACACAAATTGGTGACTTAAAACAACAGAAATTTATTCTCTCACAATTCTGGAGGCCAGAAGTCCATTGCGGTGTTGGCAAGGCCATGTTACCCTCTGAAGGCTCTAAGAGAGAATTTTCTCTCTTTTCTTTCTTACAACGTCTGGTGGCTCAAGGCATTCCTTGGCTTGTGACAGCAAAACTCCATTCTCTGTCTCTGACTTCACAGGCCTTCCTCTCTTTGTGTGTCTTCTTCTCTTATATCTCTTATAAGGACACTTAAAAGACTTGGGAATCATCTGCATAATCCAGGGTGATCTCATCTTAAGAGCCTTAATTTAACTACATTCACATAGACCCTTTTTAAAAATAAGGTCACACTGACAGCATCTGGATATTAGGACATGGGCACGTCTTTTGTGAAGCCACCATTCATCCAACACACCATATGACTATGAAATATAAGTGAAAGCAATTTACAAAATTCCAAGTGTCCTCCTGAAAGAAGAATCCACTTTCTCTGGATTCCTCTTACCCCTTTCTACTAACTGGCAAATGGTGACTACTAGAACAACTTTGGAAGCCATACATTGAGAATGACAGTTTCCAAGATAGTCCTGGGTCATTCACATAGGAATTAGGAGGAAAAGAAATAAATTCATGGTTTATAGACCATTGTAGGTTTTCCATATGTGGGGGGCATTTGGGGGGTTTGGGAGGAAATTTCTATTATAGCATCTTATCCAATATATGGGAATGATAATAATAATATTTTAGCAAAACTATATCTCTCATAGGGTTGCAAAGGATTAAATGAATTAATAGAATATGAAACAATTAGACTATTACCTGATATATAGTAAGGACTAAATAAATATTACTTATTAGTAGCAGTGATGGTAGAGTACCCTTATCACGTTCAATTAATATCAATTTACTTGTTTATCACCTGCAGAAGACTGAATGTATTGGGATAAGGGCTTGGTGCTGGTATCTCATATTATACTGAAAAGAATACCAAGCACTCCATTACTGTTTAAAGAAGAAATGCAATTGACTGCTATGTACCAATCATTGCCCTAGGAACTACTTTAATAAAAAGGTGCATATTAGGCCTGACAAGACTAGATGTCCTTCTCCACAAGCACAAACCTGTCAGACCAAATGCTATCTTAATTGAAAAGCTTTCTCCATCACTCGCAACAAGAAATCAAAATCTCCATCCTCTCACACAATACATTCACTATATCTTTTTATTTAGCCCTTATCACTTTCTGCCTTACGTTGTAATTATTTATATACACATCTTATCTCCCTCATTAGATTATAAATTCCTTGAGAGCAGTATTCATTTCTGACTTGTCTGAACTGTAGCAACTAGTGCATATACTATGTAGCGCACAGTGTATATTCAATAAATCTCTGCTAAATGTTATCCAAGATCTTACAGGGTGGAAAAACACCCACTTCAAACGAGCATACCTTCTTGCCTACTAGCTAGGTGACCTTGATTGAGCATGTTACTTTACTTCTTTGGAAGCCATACATTGAGAATGACAGTTTCCAAGATAGTCCTGGGTCACTCACATAGGAATTAGGAGGAAGTACAGTTTCCACATTTGTAAAATGGGGTTCCTATGTATTAAGAATTAAATGGTCAGGCGGCAGTGGTTCACGCCTACAATCCCAACACTTTGGCAGGTGGAGGCAAGAGGATTGCCTGAGTCCAGGGGTTCAAGACCAGCCTGGACAACCTGCAGAGAACTTATCTCTCAAAAAAAAAAAAAAAAAGAATTAAATAAGATAATAGGGAGAAAGGCCATTATAAACACTCAAAGTTAAGAATTTTAATATAGAGAACTTTCTATTCGTGGAAAGAGTAGTCTTGCCTGTTAAAATACAGAAAAAGGATATTTATTCAGTACTTACTAGGAATTTAAACACACAACTAACTTCATATACAATATGGATGGGAGATTTTTACATATGAGCCTGAAGCTCATGAAGCTTGGTCTACGGACATGTGATGAGTAAGTGAGGGAGTTGGAGAGTAGTCCTTACTCCAGGGCTCCACACGTACCACAGTTGTTCATTTTCTACCCATCACTTCTTGCTTTTATGGGAGAGAATTGAACCTCACAATTAAAGTTGCAAATCAACAAAATTCATATATCATTATATTTTAGACACACAATTACTTATAATTTAGACACAAAATTAATTAATTAGCATAATTACGAGTGTTGCCTTAAACAGCAATTCACGAGACTTCCAAAGCAGTCCTATTTCATCACTCAGATCCACAGCAACATCCCTCCAGTAGAGACTAAAATATTTTTAAAAACACACACTTTTAAAAATCCTGACTAGCTTCAACAGGAGAAGCAAAGAGGCAAAGCAGTCTGTTTTCACTCAATCCTTTGGCCCTTCTCTAAAACCTCACCGAGGAGAGTAAACTTATTATTCAATTTCCACTACCACTTAACAGTTTAATAACAGCAGGTTAGTAGTAGGAGTTGTTAACAGGATGACTTACCATAAATACACAGGATAAACACAGCAGTAACATTCAACTAGAATTTTAATGATTTTTCAGTATAACACACGTAATTGCTGACTTGGAAATCTGTTGCAATTTCCTGAGCTTCTTTGAGTAGCAGCAAAACACAAAATACCATAAACTACTAAAATATCTTCACTTAATACATGTAAGAGATATTCGCACTACAGATTAAATGTTAGAATGCAATGTGTGACATGGGTGAACTTAAATTAAGAGGTGTAGAATATAAGACTACAATAAACTACAAGTTGCTTCATCATAAAACAACTAATCAAACAACTGTGTTACATATTGAGTAGACATAGACACAAAGAAACCATCTGGGGACAGAACTGAAATTATATTGCCTTTAAGAAGTATTATTTTCTAGAACTTTTTTGGTTTTTTTTGAGTTGGAAGGCAATGGCATGTTCACGGCCAGCACAGCCTCGACCTGCTGGGTTCCTGCCATCCTTCCACCTCAGCCTTCCAAGTAGCTGGAACTACAGGTGCATGCTACCATGCCTGGCTAATTTTTGATTTATTGCAGAGATGAGGTCTTGCCAAGTTGCCCGTGTGGGTCTCGAACCCGCAGGCTCAGTCAATCCTCTCGCCTTGGCCTCCCAAAGTGCTGGGATTACAGGCTGAGTCACCGAGCCCAGTCAACTTTTTTCATTAATTCAACAAAAATTGAGTCAGCACCAACGATATGCAAAACACTGTGCTTGAACTTGGTGATTCAGCAGAGCACAAAGTTAACACAGTTCTGACTCTCATACAGTTTATTCTAATAGTAGGTCTTTCAATTAAAGAAGGGTGTAAAAATTCTGAGCATGTACAAAAATGTGAACATGGGTCCTCAGGCCCAAGTTCACTGACAACTGCAATGAGAGTTCCCAACATGCTGACAGCTTCCAACCTCAAGTTCCTGGATCTCTCTTTGTCTCTGCATTAGGGCTTTTCCTGAAACCTAGAGAAAGAGCAGGAAAAACCCAGGATGATAACGTCCTCAAGGGCAAACTGAAACCCACGGAGGATGGAGTTGGCTCCACGCTCTCTGTCCTTGGGTAGGGGATTCTGAGGCATGTTCTGCATGGTTTCACTGAGGGCTTCAGCGGAACTGAGCTCCAGTTGCCCAGAGTGGTGGGCATTAATGCAAACATTATTGCCCTTTCTTGCTTTCAGCTCACTCTTCCCCAATTCCTTGCCCATGTTATCTGAGATCACCTCCCAAATAGATTACCTCCACCCAGTCTTCCAGGGTCTAATTTGTATGCACCCCAATTAATACAGTCGTGATCTATTCCTCTTTAGATATATATGTTCAACAACACTGGAATCACATGAAATCAGAGAATCACAACACATACCTTTTATCAACTTAACAAATTTCAAGCTGTCATAAGGCTGGGAATTTGAATAAACAATTTGAATGAGAGTAAAGATCCAAACAGAAAAAAACCACACAACAGTTTGGCAGGCTAGAACACTGGGCCAATGCAATAAGATGAAAAATAACATGCTCTCCACTTGGTTCCAAAGAACCAATTACACAGCACAAAAGGAGGGAAATGAGAGTCCAGAGACACAAAAGGAGTTTGGATTAACTGACAGCTCCAGGTGAGTTAGGGAGTCCAACCCAAGACTCTTGGACTACAAGTATGGCTTCCAAAAACAAGGATTCTTGTTCGCCGAAACCCAAGTATACTGTGTGCAGTTATTTCTACACTGCTCAGAATTAAATTGGCAAACAGAAGCATGACCGTAAAATAAAAAAGGCAGTATAATGAAGACCATAAAAATCCCCAGAACAATTTGTAGCTGGCAAAAGTTTAAAGCACTAAAAATGAAGACTATAGAAAAAAAGATCATCAGTAAAATGGTCATTCTAAACAAATACCTAAAAGGCTATTGTGTGGAAGAAGCATTAGATTTAACTTATGTGGCTTTATAGGTCAAGCAGGTAGATTTACAGGTGGGCCAAATTCAATAGATAGTATGGCACAGTGGTTAAAAACAAACAGTTCTAGAGTCATGAAACTTGGTTTCAGTTCCAGCTCTACCATGAATGAACTTGGTGACCTTAAGCTGGCCGCATAACTTCTCTATACTTCACTTTCTCAACTGCAAAATTGGGAAACAACTTCTACTTCATGGGGTTATTGTGATGACTCAATAATAATTCCTGGGAAGCCTCCAGCACAGTGTAGTTTGTATTAAATGCTCAATAGTTGCTCATTGATTCCAAATCTGAAATAGCTTCAGTCTTCACTTTTTTAAAAATGTATACTGGCATCAAACCTAAAGACACTCAATACAGCAATTATTAAGCTGGCGGAGCAGCTATTTATCATTGGTTCATAGTGGGAATCTTTGTGTTAGACAGGATCAACATGTGTAACTACAAAAAAGTCAAAGCAACTACCTAGCAAAAACATTGTTTCAGTTATGTGCATGAGTGTATATATAACCTCCAGGAGTGGAGGCTTGAAAGGTGAGGCCTAGCCTTCAAAATGACTTTCCTGAATTACCTGAAGAAAAAATGAGTTAAAGAAATGATTTTGCCAGTCTCCCCTCGATTCTCCCCTACCTACTTTAACATTGCATTGCACAGCAAAGAAATTCTCTCTTTTAGTTCCAATTCCTGAAGCACTCTGACTTATTACTTCAGATTGACTGTGCTTGCCAGAAGTGGCCCTTTATAGGCTCAGTGGATTATGAAATAGTAAACTAACAAATGATCACAGAATCTCAGAACTGGAACTTTCAAGACCAAATGGCCAACCCTGAGAAGTACTTAATCCATTCAAGAGAAGGGGCTATCTTCTCTTCCCTCAGCCCTTCAGGGAATAGGTTCTCCCAGAGTCTCTGGTTTCTCCATTACTTTGTGTTTTATCACCCTGGTGGTAAGCAAAAGATGTAGCCCTTGCTTGCTTGAAGCTGACTTCTCCTCCTAATAGAAAAGGCACATATATGCAGACTTTTGGAAAATAATATTAAGAAAGGTTTTCTAGAAAAAGGGGGAGAAGTGTGCAAAGGAACTATAAAAATATATAATCAACTAAAATAACTTCCATAATTTAGTGTGAGGAAAGGGGGTTAAATTGTATAGCAAAAAATAAGACCAGTGATAAACCATGTTGACGCAATGTACCCTCTGATACGAAGCAAAAAGAAGGGCACTTAACCTCTGTGATATTCTTCTCAAAACCTTAACTCCAGTCAAACCATGACAAAAACATCAGGAAGACACAATCTAAGGGACTTTCTATAAAATGCCTGGCTTGTACTCTTCCAAAATTCCATCATCATGAAAGACAGAAAGAGTCACAGACTACAGAAGACTAAGGAGACACGAGGACTAAATGCATCATGGGGTCCTATATGGGATCAGGAACAATGGTGGAAAATAGTGGAAAAGCTGGCGAAATCTGAATGAGGTCTGGATTTAGTCCATAGTGACATACAAAAGGTAATCTCTTCATTTAGACAAATGTCCCATGGTTATGTGGAATGCAAATCGCAGGGGAAACTGAGTGGAAGGGAACTGTCTGTACTCCCTTTACAACTCTTCTGCATTTAGTCCAGTGTTACAGTTTATCATTAAAAAATGTGGATATTTGATCATTAAAAGAATTTTACTCACTTAAAACCACAGTACTTCTGATAATATTAATCTGACTACATGGCTTCTATTAAAAATAGGTGTTTACCAGGTATTAAGGAACCTTTGGAAAGTGTTAATTTAGTTAGTTTCCTCTGTTCATTAGTGAGGAAATGTGACACAGTCAAAAGAACATTTCGCTGGGCTCGGTGGCTCAGCCTGTAATCCCGCGCCTTTGGGAGGCTGAGGTGAGTGGACTGCCTGAGCCCGCGGGTTCGAGACCCGCCTGAGCGGCGAGACCTCATCTCTACAGTAAATCAAAAAATCAGCCGGGCGTGGTAGCGCATGCCTGTAATTCCGGCTACTCGGAAGGCTGAGGCGGAAGGATCGCCAGAGCTCAGCAGGTCGAGGCTGCGGTGGCCGGGAGCGGCCACTGCACTCCAGTCTGGGTGACAGAGTGAGATTCCAACTCAAAAAAAAAGAACATTTCAATGTATAATTGTGTGTATTTGGGAGAATCATTTTAACCTTTTTAGAACTTTGGTGCCTCATTCCGAAAAAATTGGAGGAGTTGTACTAGATTTACTTTTAATTGCCTACCAGTTCTAAAATGTTATGATTCACTTGAACAAATCATAGTGCAAGTATGAAAAACAAAAATCTGGCCTAACATCCAGGATCTATAAGGAACTCAAATGAATCAACAGAAAAAAAGAGACAAACAAATAACTCCATTGAAAAGTGGGCAAAAGATATGAACAGACATTTCTCAAAGGAAAACATAACAAGCAGCCAACAAACATATGAAAAAATGCTCAGCATCACTAATCATCAGAGAAATGCAAATCAAAACTACGATGAGCTACCATCTCACCCAGTCAAGACGGCTATTATTAAAAACTCAAAAAACAACAGATGTTGGTGAGGTTTTGGAGAAAAGGGAACTCATACACCATTGGTAAGAATGTAAGCTTCCAACCTTTGTGGAAAGCTGTTTGCAGATTTCTCAAAGAACTAAAAATAGAGCTGCCTTGCAACCCGGCAATCCTACTTCTGGAAATACACTCAATGGAACACAAATTGCTCTACCAAAAAAGCACCTGCACTCATGTTTATTGCAGCACTATTCACAATAGCAAAAACATGGAACTAAACTAAATGCCCATCAAAGGTGAAGTGGATCAAGAAAGTGTGACATATATCACAATGGAATACAATGCAGCCATAAAGAAGAATGAAATCATGTCCTTTGCAGCAACATGGATATAGCTGGAGATCATCAGTCTAAGTGAATTATCACAGAAACAAGAAACTGAGTATCACATGTTTTCCCTCATAAATGGGCACTAAACGTTGGGCACATATGGGTATAAGGATGGGAACAACAGATCGTGGGCACTGCTAAGGGAGGGGAGTTAAGGAATACAAAGTCATACATTGAGTACCTTGCTCACTATTGGGGGTGGGGAAAGAGATTGCCAGAAGACCAAACCTCACCTTCACGCAATAAACTTATGTAACAAATCCTTACATGTTCCTTGTGATCCTAAAATTAAAAAAAAAAAAGAACAGAAAAACAAAATATTTTTAAATTACTTGGAGAATATCATTTGGCTGAGGCAACAGGAACTGAGGTGCAGTGGAACTCTTGATATGTTTTGTTTCTTTACATTATCTAAAAAGTAACAATAAGGGAGGGTGCTCTGGAAGCTTGGCAGGGAGTCTGGAAATGCTGGGATAGTGATATTCTGGTAGGCAAATCTATGAAACAGCAACGACTTGTAAAGTCAGAAGAAACTGGGGAAAGACATTCAGGCAGAGAGTGGTCTAAGGCAAGAGCTGTAAAGGGCAAACTATGCAAAAGGCTGAGGTATTTGGAACAGCACCACCTGCTCCTGGCTGTTAAGCAGTGAGAAGACCAGGGCAGATTCAAGCCCAACTCAGGGAATTCTCCTCTGAGGATCTGGGGGGATGGGGTTCGATGTATCATGGGAGAAGGGTTGTGACTTTAAGATAAAAGGGAGCCCTAAGTCCTCACTTAGAGAAGACCCTCCTTTTCCCATGGTGAGTGTAGTAAGATAATGGTTTCGTCTTAAACTGGAGGTAAAAAAAATGAGAGCATATTGGCAAGAATAATGACCTTAAACTTTGGATTACAGGAAAAGCAGTCCTTCCACCAGAGGGATGGTGTGCCTGAAAGAGTGATTCATGCTTTGAACCAGAGCCCAGTGAATAATATGAGACCAAGTAGCTGCACATAATTGCCTAGTGGGTACAAAGCTGTTACCCCAGCTTCCCTCAGGTACACTAAAATCATCTTTGCACTTTAAAACAATTATCTTCACTGGGAAAGAGGAAGAGAAAAAAGGCACCCACAAACCCTACATGTTTTTCTTTCAGAGATTACTGGGTCTTTTTTCTGACCAATAGAGGAGTAAGGTTCCCCAGGCTCGCAGCAGTGAAGTATGGGCACTGATGGGAACCAAATTGTATCACATGATCCCTTAAACAGTTCGGGTATCTCATTCAAAAACTTCTATTGACTATTTTGGAGGGTTGTACATACTATGGGTAAAGCACAATGCCTGGGAAACACAAAAAAGAATAAAATAAAATCCTGTCCCTGAAGAGGCGATAACTTAAGAATAGAGTCAAACATGTTTAATGAAAATATATTATGACTATTATAAATTAACTATCATTTGTACAATCACTTAAAATGCTTTTACTTTGTTCTGTGGAAAGATTCTCAAGAGTTATAAAACCTTGTGTGGTAGGCATTGTTGTTGTTATCAACTCCTATTCCCACTAGTCAATGACAGATGTCCTCTGAGGCTCAAAGCAGTTAGGTGACCTACTTAAGATGACATAGCCAGGGCACAGTACAATCAAAACCTGAACGTCATGCTTTTCCTGTTACAAATGCAGATTTATTGTCTCAGTCTGCTTTTAGAACTTCTCTTTTTGTCTTTAATGCCCTACACTTCATAAAGGCATGTGTATCTGTGGATTTGGTTTTATTTACATCACTACTCTGACCTCAGTGTGCCTCTTCCAACTGGGGAATAGAGTTTTTACTTCAGTTTAGTGCTCTCCCTTCACAGTGCCTCTCTCCCATTCTCTCTAGTCTCTCCTTCTAGAATTTGATTAGATACTGCTGGACCTTCTCAGTCTCACCTCCAAGCTTTCCATAACTCATCTGTATTTTCCTTCTTTGTATCTTTCTGTGCTGCATTCTGGGAGATTGCCTCGAATCACTTCTCCAGAACACTAATTCTCTCCTCATCATTATATAATGTGCTAGTTTATATTTTTCACCAGAATCTACCTGGTTTTTTTCTTTCTACTATCTGTTCTTCCACTAGTGCTTCTTTACCCTCTTTTATCATTTAGACTGTGTCACATACATGTAATGCACTGTCTCTGGCACGTTGTTCATTATTATTAGTAGCCTACTTGCTACAGCTGCTGGCTCTCCCCATGATAACTTTATCCTTCAGTCCATCCTCGATGTAAACTGGTTACTGCAAGAACTCACTTGCCCAGGGTTAGAAAAGTATCCCTATTGAGTAGTTTTGCAGGTGTTTCCAACAAGTGTTTATCTTACATAGCATGTCTTATGCCAATTTTTCTACTTGGGGAGAAATTTGGGTCTCTTATAAAGTGACCAATTTAACTCAAAAAACGTTGATTGTGCATGTTACTTTCTCTGCATGGTTCTGAGCTTAGAGGAAATGAAATAAATAAAATATTCTTATAATAAGATATTGTATATAGAGTGCCTATCACAGAGAGTGAAACATGGTAAACATTAACCAAATGCTAAATATATCTCTTTTCCAGTGCAGTGAGCAGCACATCTGGACTCAGGCACGTGGCTCAGAAGAATCCCCTTGACTCTCTACAGTTTTTTATCCTTTATTAAGGCTGCTTTTCACCATTGTGAGAAAGAATACTTACACAGTGTTCAAGATAAATGCTGTTTTAAAACCATTTTATCATTATACATATGCACAAATTATGAAATTGATTTGAGCAAGCTTCTAATTACTGGGTTTAGCTTTCTATGATTCTTTGCAGAGTCCATTAATCCTTCTTATGTAACAATTGAGTATCAGTCTCCTACTAGGACCAATTTCTCAGTTGAGGAGATTATCACACCACTTCTAAAATTATACTTAGAAAGGAATTCTAAGACAATTGCTGCTTTAAAAGGTAAGCGAGCACATCACTGTCACACTCCTTGTCACACTCCTTGACAAAGATACAGATCTGACATAAAACATAAAACACATAATATAACTTTCACAGAAATATATAAATAAGTATTATTTGGTTGCATTTACTATTGGCTTAGAAAGTTGCCTTTCACGGCTAGTTACCAGATTTCCTTTCAAAAGATAGACTACTGGCCTGCAAAATAAAAATGGAATATATTCCTTCATTGTAAATGCTTCAATGTGTAAAAGAAAAAAGTGGGGAAATTTTTAAATTTTCAGTGAACATATTTATATTTGATAGCTTCACTCTGAATAATTACTTATTTTAAGACACAAAAAATAACCCACCCTCTTAGCTCACAAAATACAAAATTGGCATTTATATCTTACCTCTGAACTTCTTGGGAGGGTTGGCAAGGTCCCCAGCCTCTGGGTGTACCACACATCTGTCATCCACTAATCTAGAAGGAAAAACGTGTTTACACTGTTAACGTCATCATCTTCATAAAGCACAGATTGCACATGGATATTGTATAACTATTACCTGATAGTTCTAAGACAATTCTTCACTTATAAACCTTTTAGTAATCATGCGTCTACAAAAAGATTTGGTCAGTTATAGAGATATTAATTAAAGAAAAGTTTATGAAATGGAAAATAGGAAACATTCCTACAAAAGTAGGAAACTAGTTACATAAATCATGACATAGACAACCCATGAAACATTATATAGCTATTTAAAACTCTATTCAGTGAAATGCACCGGCCTGCAAAATGCTTATAATATATTGTGAACATAAGTGATAACCAATCAATAAGGTATCACATATGCTTAAACACGTGTGTGAGACCTTCTGAGTCTCAGTCTCACTGCCAAGCTTTCCATGACTCATCTACATTTTACACACACACACACACACACACACACACACACACACCTCTACGTGCACACATATAAGGACTAGAATACAGCAAAATATTACAAGCAGTCTGATTACTAATCATTTTTTATTTTCCTCTTTTTTAATGCATGTATATATATGTTTTACAAGGAATTGTAAGCTTATGAGATCAAGCTTCTGGGGTGACTACAGAATAGGTGGTCATGGCTACTCAGCTTGCATTCAAAACCTGGTTGAGCCATTTCCTAGCTAGGTGACATCAAGCTTCCTTCTTTACATTTGGGGAAAAAAAAGACAAGAGTACCTACTTTGTAGCACTGTTAGGATGAATAAATGACTTGATGTTTTTAACTGTACCTAGTACAATGTTTAATTGATAAATAAAATCAAGGACCTTGTCTGTTTCACTCTTTACCACACTGTCTGCTTCTAGATGAGTGCCTGGCACATAGCAAGTGCTAGTCAGTTGATAAATTGCCTTTGTAGTTACAAAAGCATGTTTAATCTCTATTAAAATATTTATAAGAAGCAATTTGTAGGACAATTTCAAGACAGAGAAGCTAAATATCTAAATTGAGAGCCAGGAGGCATGAATCTCCTGCTCTAAGAGAAAGATCTACCTACCAAAGATTCATTGACATTCATTTATCCACTGACTAAGAGGTAGGAATAACTGGGGTTTTTTCCAGAATATTGTGAGAATGCATGTGAATTAATTACATGTGTTTGATTCATTTAAAGGAAGACGCCTAAGTTGTAACTCTATGTTTTTTAAAAAAATAAAAATAGAAAAGTATTAAACAGATTCACTACCAAGCATAAGCTCAGCACAGAGTAAACTCCTTGAACTAGAATAATCAGCCAAATCAAAATGAAACTTTTGGTTCCTGTTTTATCTAGTCACCAGAAGCAGACACTTCCTATATCACCAGATTTTTCTATGGGATCCAATTTCCACAAAACAAAATGCTAATTTGATCAAGCAGTACAATTCTTACTTTGAATATATACACAAATATATGTGTGTGTGTGTGTGTGTGTGTAAATATATATGTGTATATATAAATATATATGGGTACATATAAATATACATATATATATATATATATATATATATATATATAAAACATTTCATTCGCACTGATTTACTAAATGTGGTTTTTACAAGAGTTGCCAGGCATGCAAGAAATTCTTTTTAAAAGTCTGTAATAATACTATAAGAAAGCGTTTGGCAGCAATGGGAAACTGTCATGGGAGTGGGGGTAGGATTGGCAGTTGAGGGAAACTGCTAGGGGTGAGAGGGGCATACCTCGTCAACAAGGATACCTGCAAAATCAATGTTTGTATACCTAACCCTGAATTGCACCCCACATCTTTATAATAATAATTTTTTAAAAAGAAACTCCACCCCCCCAAAAAAAAAAGTCTTTCGAAACTGTTTCTTGGAAACAGGAAATCACATTTGGTCAAGAGAAAGCAAACCAAAACCTCCACAATGTCCAACTTCAGCCTGTAACATTGAATCCAAAAGGTTCAAATAGTCCTGAGACTATTACAATATAATATATCAATAAAAAACCTGTGAGGGAAAGGTCAGCGTTTCTAATTCATCAAACATGTTAAGAATTCAAAACACAAAGATCAAAAAAGCATGTTCTTATTTACAGCATACAAAAGTTATATAATACATGACACTGGCATTCTACTCTTTCTTTTGCCTGTCCATTCCCACAAAAACAGAGACTCTGGCTGGGCACATTAGTTCACACCTGTAATCCCAGCACTTTGAGAGGCTGAGGCAGAAGGATTGCTTAAGTTCAGGAGTTCAAGATCCACCTGGACAATACAGCAAGACCTCATCTCTAAAAAAAAAAAAAAATTTTACAAATTAGCCAGGCTTGGTGGCTTGTACCTGCAGCCCCAGCTACTAGGGAGGCTGAGACAGAAGGATCACCTGAGCCCAGGAGGTCGAAGCTTCAGTGAGCCTGGATCACACCATTGCACTCCAGACTGGGCGACAGAGTAAGACCCAGACTAAAAAAAAAAAACATAGACACTTTCATGAATGCCACTGAGTCCCCACATGCATTGACCAGCTATCAAGAGGAATAGAAACTAAAGTTATAAATCGGATCACAGTGC
Organism: Cephalopachus bancanus; assembly: GCA_027257055.1. NCBI lineage: Eukaryota > Metazoa > Chordata > Mammalia > Primates > Tarsiidae > Cephalopachus > Cephalopachus bancanus. The sequence continues at coordinate 4,220,647 of JAPVLO010000009.1, read as the reverse complement.
ACTTATGTACATGCTGACATCGATCCTCAATTACATAATAATTAGTATTATTTTGTTTTGTTTTATATTGTTTTGTTTTGTTGTTTTTAGAGACAAGGTCTCACTATGTTGCCCAAGTTGGTCTCAAAATCCTGGGCTCAAATAATCCTCTCGCCTCGGCTTCTCAAAGTGCTGGGATGTAAGCTCCTGAGCCTGGCCTTGTCCTATTCTTTATACACAAACTTCTGTGAAAATCACAAAGACTTTCCTTTCATCCTTCAAACTTACAGAACTGGAACTTAGTATGGAGAGAATGGAAAAATGGGAGGCATAGGAGGATTAGAAAGAAGCAAGGAGTATGAATCTGTTATAAAACATATATGATCATTGACACTAAAAGTCAAAAAGGAGTTCAATGGCAGTTGTCAGAACGACTTCTTCAATATTCCCAACAACCTCTTGAATGCCTCCAGGGCCAATGTATTCACATTTGCCATCGTTCTGACAGCACTAATATTAGAAAAATGTTTTATAAGGAGGTGAAATAGGACCTCATCTTTCCCATCACAGTACTTATCAGTTTCTTATATCTGCTTGCTTAATTGAATGGGTCTTCCAGACATGGTAAGTCCCATGAAGACAGAGACTGAATCCATCTTGTTTACCATTGTATTCTTGGCATTTACTAGAATGAGTTACTTCAGACAGTACATGCATATTTGTTAAATAAATAAATGAGTCTATAAATAAATATTTGCTTCCCAATTAATTTTCCCCCTTTGGTCCCAGTTCTTTCTTCTGGGACTACATAGACTAAGTTTTCTTTTTCTGAAATGAACAAGCTATTTCTCTCCTGTTCTTCCTCATATGGATATTCACCAAGGAGCTCAATGTCTTTCATATAACCAAGTGTCAATATTTCCCTAAAATTTGACCCTATAGACTATCTATGTGAGTCCAGATGTGCTCCAACAAGTGCAGGAAACTGGGCCCTACTGCCTCCTTTCTAACAAGAACAAGAAGCAAGAACAAGAACAAGCTTACAAGAACGCATCCTCAGATTTAGTAGACTCTGTGGCAGTCAAGGTCCACCTCTGACTTCCTACGAGGTTTATAGCTAAACAGTAATTCCAGGTCCTTTTCATGTGTGCCGCTAATAAGCCAGGCTCTCCCATCCACCAGCAGGGCAATTAACTTTTATAATCTAAGGACAAGAATTTACAACCAAACAGGGATAAATATAAGGATCAATCTTTGGCCCACAAGCAGAAATCACCTGAACATATTTAGAGACACTGTCATGATTACTGGCCATTTCAATCACTCATGATCAATGTTTCCCAAATTTGGCTAATTGGTTGAATCATTTAGGGAGTTAAAAATATAAATAAGGCCGAGCATGTTGGCTACATCTGTAATCCCAAAACTTTTGGAGGCCGAGGCGAGAGGAGAGGATTACCTGAGTCCAAGTGTTCAAGATCAGTTTGGGCAACTTTGCAAGACCCCATCTCTACAATAAATCAAAAAATTAGCTGGGTGTAGTGGTGCATGCCTGTAGTTCCAGCTACTTGGAAGGCTGAGGCAGGAGGATCCTCTGAACCCAGCAGGCCAAGGCTGCAGTGGTTGGCTGTGAGTGTGCCACTGTACTCCAGCCTGGGTGACAGAGTGAGACTTCAACTTAAAGAAAAAATAGTATAAATAATAACCAAAAAAAAAAAAAAACTTTCCTTTGCTCAGACCTATTAAATCAAACTTTCTGGGGATGAGAACTAAGAATCTGTATTTTTAAAAAGCTCTGTAAACTTTCAACAAAGTAGGGCTCTGCTCTCCCACAATACTTTAGACTATCTGCTGTTAGTAGAATGCACCACAGTCCATTGTAATTTCTTATTTATGCATATATCTGTAACAATGTAAACTACAAGCTCCATGACAGTCAGTCCATTGCTGTCTTGCTCACCATTGTGTGCCCATCTTTAAGCATCATGCCACAAACATAAAAAGTGTTAATTCATTCTTAATTGGTAAATAACTGAAGTGACATTTCAAACCACTGATTAAAGCAATGATACTATTTTTGGTAGTTCATATAAACAATAAAAAACTGAAAACAATACACTTATTGTATTGTTTTGTATAGGATGGAAGGGAAAGGGTTGGAAATATTCCCCATTTGGTTATGTCTCAAAAAATTATCAAAAAATGCCACATTTTAGAAAAGGTAAAGATAGTCTGTTCTAAATAACAATATCACCTATAACACCTTTTAACCCAATATATCGGTGTACTTTTTAAAGGGCCGCATTTATTTTTCACATAACAGAATTAGCAAGTAAGCCAAACAGGCAATTAGAGCAATTAGCCTAAAATTCAATAGCTACTTTGAATGATTTTATACCTAAGTAAGAATAAAAATATATGTGAATCAAATTTTAACTAAACATAACAAGAGAGTTTAAAATTTCATGAGAAGTACAATATCTATATGAAAAAAGTTATGTTTGTGCATTAAATTCAAGTCCATTAACACTGTGTTTAAAAGAAAGTGTGCCATTATTTATTTCACAAATGCCAACAGTCAAGAGAAAATGCCTTGTTTCCTTATCTATTTTCCAGGGTTTTGTTGGTTAAGACACTCTAGGGCAACCCTTTCGGGTCCCCTCCCACTGTGGGAGCTTTTCTGTCCTCTCAATAAATCCTATTTTCTCACTTTCCGGCTGTCTGTGTCCCTCCTTCATCCTGAGCACAGGACAAGAACCCCGACCTTAAGAGCTGCATAAGATTGTCGGAGCTGAAGAGCTGTGCACCCCAGCAGCTGGTTTGCCAGCTGACGGATCCGGCTGAACTGGGAGAACTGCTGGAAGAAGGCAAGACTCTGAAGCTGAGACGCTTCTGGGAACTGCAACACTCTCAGGGCCTGGCTTGCCAACCCACCGAATCAGCAACACTCTCAGGGCTTGGCTTGCCAGCCCATTAGAGACAGCACTTCCGGGGCTAGGCCTACCAGCCCTCCAGACGACCCTCTCTGGGACTCGACTGGCCGACCCATCGAGTTGATACTCTTGAAGCCCAGGCTGACCTGAAAAATTCGTATCAGATGTTCGGATAGACCCTAACACACATGATCCCAACCAGTGTGGGTGAAGTATGGTATATGCTATTTTACACGTATCTAGTACAATCCATTTGGGGCCTGCCATCCAATGTCTGCATCGACCGTGTCCCGAGCCTGTCAAAGACAGGAGAAGTTCGATAACGGGTGAGTTTTTGGCTCAGAGTGATCTGGGTACCCCCACCATTGGGTTTTCTGGGCCGTGGCATTATAGAATTTTTGGCCCAAGCGTGTCAAGCTCCCAAGAGGAGTGTTAAATTTCTTTCCCCATCGGGCAAGACAGTTTTTTCCTATAATCGAGGTCTTAAGAAGCCAAACCCCATTGGCGGGGGTTAGGATATCTTATTTCATTACAGGGTTCGTGGGGATCCAGCTCCCTTACTTCCCAAAGCCATTGATCTCCCATGTTAGTCCCCCCACATACATAGCAAGAAGAGATTTTACGGTTTAGGCAATAGTTTCTGCCAGGGTTAAAAACAGGTTTCTGGTTGTAATGGAAAGGAGAAGAGGACTACTTTCCATTTCCTCATAAAAGGAATGGAAAACTTCATGGGCCGAGGCTCCATGTGAAACTGTGATCCTTTTGACATATAAGATGGTTCCTGAATTTTCTCCAGATTTAAGGCCATCTTTCCATATGGAGATTTTGGGGTCAAGAATAGTGAAATTGACAAGGTTACAAGTTCCCGATTCACAACCGGATGCAGCGACACCCTTCTGAAGGTGTGCTATAACACTTCTTTCTTCCCAATAATCCCCTTTCTTCCAGGCGGCCCATGAAATACAGCCCCACATGCACATCTGGGTGCTACATGTTGATTTGAGCAGAGCCTGTTCACATATATACTTATTATAGGAATGGTATCTTCCTTCCCGTGTCAGACCTGTACTCGGTTTACTATATGTTGATTCCGTAGATCCTACAGCTCCACATACATCAAAGATTATTGGAATTAGGGGGGGCTAGTAACCTGGGTTTGGCTAATTAAGGTTTTAAAAAAAAGGCACTCTATTGCTGTCTAAACTTAAATCTATTCTTCAAATCTGGCTTCAAGATACAAAAATGAGCTGAAATTCATCCTTTGAACACATCTTCAAGCTCCACTGAAGTTATAATCCCCACCAGATGGGAAATTCTTCTCTGAATTCCTACAGCAGTTTTAAGAGTAAACATCTAGTTTACAAGATGTTCCCCATGTATGTCATACACATTAGTCTTATTTTCCCAATCAAATAATAACTATAATCTATCAATCATTTATTGCATGCCAAGTACTGCTCTATATGTTTATATATATTATTACTCACTTCCAAACAATTTTGCAACACATTTTTCTCCTCCAGATTAGTAAGAGCAAATGATATGGTCGAGATGACAGTTCAAGAGCAAAGCCAAGATTTGGACCCAGATCCCATAAGATCAAAGACTTGGCTCCCCTTTTTTTCCTCCTCCCACCTCAGCCTCCCAAGCACCTGGGACTAGAGGGGTGTGCCACAACACCCAGCTAATTTTCTTATTCTTTGCTGAGACAAGGTTTCGCTATATTACCAAGGCCAGTCTAGAACTCCTGAGTTCAAGCAATCCTCCCATGTCGGCCTCCTAAGGTTCTGGGATTATAGGCATGAACCACTTCATTAGGCCCTGGCTCCCTCTTTCTATTCCACAAGGCTAAAGTTATAATTCTCTGGTATATTCTACATGCATGGTAAGTAATGGAGATATAATCAACACTGCAATATTTTCTACTACTGAAATACTAGTTAACTTTCACTGATGTCTATTTCAGTTTTAAAATCTCACAATTCTATAATTTCAATTTTTACAATATCTAAAATTAGAAACCAGTATCGTGTAGTGAATTATTTCATAAACTTTGTTAATTTGCATAAAACTTTCCTGATGGTTGCCATATCTAGAAATCCAACCCAAAACGCATTAAGGTAGGAAAAGGATGACTGTTAAATGATGTTAATACAGCTAATCATCTGTATGGGAAGAAATGCATAATCCCTTCCACACACTATACATAAAAAGCCAATAATGGCTGGGTGTGGTGGCTCATGCCTGTAATACCAGCACTTTGGGAGGCCAAGGCAGGAGGATTGCTTCAACCCGGGAGTTTGAGACCAGCCTGGGCAACATAGTGAGACCCCCCATCTCTACAAAAAAATTTAAAAATTAGCTGGGCATGGTGGCACGCACCTGTAGTCCCAGCTACTCAGATTCAGGAGGCTGAGGCAGAAAGAACCTGAGCCCAAGAGATTGAGGCTGCAGTGAGCCAGGATCATGTCACTGCATTCCAGCCTAGGTAAAAGAGTGAGACCTCGACTCAAAACAAAAAACAAAAAAACAATACCAAGCAGATTAAAGTCTTAGATGTAATAAGTAATACATAAAAGGACTGGCTTAAAATAATGTGGTACATATACACAGTGGAATAGTACACAGCCATAAAGAAGGGCAAAGTTATGAACTTCACAGCAACTTGGATGGACTTAGAGTCTATAATACTGAGTGATCTATCACAGAAACAAAGAACTGAGTACAGTACCACATGTTCTCACTCACAAGCAGACCTTGAACAATTATCATAATACTATAAGAAAGGGATTGGCAATAGTTGGAAACTGCCAGGAGGTGGGTGGGGTAAGACTGGCAGTAGGGGGAAACTTCCGGTGGGGTGGGGCACAGTTCATCAACAAGGATACCTACCTAATGAACATTTGTATACCTAACCCTGAATTGTACTCCACATCTTTAAAATAAAATTTTTTTAAAAAAATAAGTAAAACTATAAAACTTTAGAAGAATATGGATTTTCATAAACAGAAGGGAAAATTATGTAAGCCAGCCTGGAAAAAAAAGGACAAACAATAAAAGGAAAGATTGGTAAAAGTGTATATATTAAAATTAAGAACATCCATCCACCCAAAGACAATGTAGACCGATAGAGGAGTCACAAGGCCACGGCTACACTTGGGCATTTGTACATTATTAAAAAGGTGGCAGCACACAAAGTAAGTTCTGAAATTGGTCCAAGTTCCAATGTTGAAGGCATTCACAGTGGCACAGGCTGCATCTGCCCAGAAGTAGTGGTATATTTACACAACAGAACAGTCTGTGAAGCCATAGAGACTTTTTTTTTCCTCTTTCATACAAAGGAGCCATAAATAATAGCAGCATTCCTTAACACACAAGCTACAAACTAGGAGAAGATATTTGCTACAAAACCTTAGTATCAGAAATGTGTAATGAACGCCTAAGAATATATAAGAAAAAGACAAATAATTAAATAGAAATAAAAAGTCACGAACAAGCCTGAGGAAACATTGATCGTTTTTAAATATTTGATAAAATACTCAACCTCAACTGTCCCTACACCCCACCAAAACCTTAGTACATCATTAAACTCCCTCCTTCACTTTTAGAAGAAAAAAAAACATGGATTATAATTCGTGATTTGTCTCCATCAGCTGTCTTTATGCTACTTACTGAACCTCTCTGCATCTCATTTTTTAAGTGGGGCAGTTGTGATCCTGCAAGTTCCTTGTATTTCTGTGGGGTTTTTTTGGTTTGTTTGTTGGTTGGTTTCTCTGATTCTGTTTTGTGATAGAGTTGGTTTAGAGTATCATTCTTCAATAGCAAATTTCATATTTTATACACTATAGTATGAAAGTTTAATTGTTTAGCATCTACTTTTTAAACATTTACACATTATTCTTATCCTTCCAAACAAATATTGTACTAAGCAATTTTTTCTCATTCATTTACCATAGTCTTAGAACACATTATTTTATAAGCTTAAGATCTTGTCATTTAGCAGTATGAACATTTTTTTGTTTTACTTAGTGATACTCAAGTTGCCCAAATAAGGAGTCGACCCCAAAGTTGTAGATTCATATTTGTTTGGCAATTAATTCACTCATAATATAGAATAACTTGACAGGAAATATTAGGCTCTACAAATGTCCAATTTCACACCTTACATCTGACACGTCCTGTGGATACACCCCTGTACAAGGTCATAAATAACTCAAACCATGCAAAAAAGAAAGCAATTTCATTGCAAAACTTTCTGCCAAAAAGTTTTCTAACTCGTAAATGCAAAACAGATGCAACATAACAAATTCTTTCATGGCTATACTCATATATTTTGCCTGCCTACGATGACAAAAAGTTAAAAGCACATTCGTTTGCCATTTGAAATGTGTGGTTTTTAAACTTAAACCAATAAAATTCAACACTATCTTTTTTTTTAGATGTATCTCATTTCAACAATATTCTTGACTAACACAAATATTTTTAGTTTAAATAGTAAAAATATATGTAATTCCATACACAAGTTTTCAATTAGGCACAGGTTTGTTGCTGCTAATAGTGCTAAAACTGGTTCTACTCCAAATTAGAATCATACTTGCTCTTCAGTATTTAAAATATTTCCAGTTTTTTTCACAAAAGACATAATTAACCTATATCCACATGTTTATTACAGTATAAATACTAAACCTTGAGGTACTGCAAAAAAAACTGGATTAACCAATATATTTTAATTTTTTGACCAGTGCTATCACCCAGACCAGATGACTTAATTTAACTATTAACCACCTTTTAAAAAAATGAGTATCATATGACTACAAAGAGAATGCTATCTCTGACATATTCATCTTTTTATAAGTCACTGCAAGAAGCCCTCGTATTGTGAAGCAATTATGTTCAGAGTATGAGTGCTGATGAAACTGAGAAGCAAAACTGAAAGAGTTACACATAGCCTTTCTAAGAGAAACACATTTATCTGATAATGACTTCAGAGAAAATTTGCCTGGATATTTTGAAAGCTTAAAATCCTACTTCAAACAAAGAAGGAAATCATGACTTTTTCTTCTGGGCTATTCCTTGTTCATTTAATAACTTCCTTTTCTTGTTCCTGTCTACCTTGCTTTCCCAACCTCTTCGACCCCAGTACTATTGCAAGTCACTTTGTGAAGCATTTTGTCCTGTCCTAGCCTTTGTGAAGCATTTTGTCCTGTCCTAGCCTGTCCATTACAGTTCTTGTAAAAGTCAAAACATTTTCAAAGTACCTTTCTCAGAATATGAATGGACATCTGTACCAGCAAAGATCAATTTAGTGATGGCAGAGCTGACCTTAATTACCATCAGTCCTCAATCATCTGCACAAAGCTAGAGAATCACTGCCTCTGGTAAAAGTGACTCACTAGGCAAAGTTCAGGTCCAGACATACTACCACACTGCCATTCCTATTTGAGTTTTCACCACCTGGTTGGTACCAATTTGCAGGTGCTCTCAGGAAAAAAGTCATAAAAATCAGAGATTTACCTAATGCCACTCTCTTCTTTCATGTACAAGACATCTCCCTGCCCCAGGTTTCTGCCTGTTATTGGTCACTCTTCAACACCTACACATAGTTATTTTATAATATGGCCACAACTTATACTTGTTAGACTGCAGATTATAGTCAACAAAATAAGAGCTCAAATATTTCAAAAATTACTAATACAACAAGGAAACAAGCTACTATGCTATCATACTCAGCAAAAACAACAAATATTGAAATTATCAACTAAAAATATGAAATAACTATTATGAAATGTTTAAAGAAAGGAGAGATAATTTTTTTTAAGATCAAAGAAAAAGAGCCCATCAAATGGTTAGATAGCTAGGCCCAGTGGTGCATGCCTGAAATCCTAGTTACTTGGGAGGCTGAGGCAGGAGGATTACTTGAACCCAGGAGTTTGAGTCCAACCTGGGCAGCATAGCAAGACCCTATCCCTGAAATTTAACAATAAAATGGGGCCAGATAGATTTGGTAAAGAGTTTCTAGAAGTGAAAAGTAATTGTTGAATAACTAGGTGAGTTTAAGACAATAAACCAGACACAGCTAATAAATAACCTGGAAGATAGGCCTTAAGTAATTATTCAGAATGAAGCAGAGAACAACAAGGACAGATAATATATGAAAGAAAAGGTAAGAGATACAAAGGGTAGAATGAGACAGTTATCATGCATATAAATTAATATCCCAGTGGGAGAGAGGAGACTGGAAGAGAAGCAATATTTAAAGGGATAATGGCTGAGAATGTCCACAGCTAATGAAATACATGAACCAACAGATACAGAAAATACAACCTACTACAAGAAATAGGTATTAAAAAAAAACTATTAGACTCATAGAAGAAAAACTCAGAACAGCAAAAATAGAAAAGGTCTTTAAAGTAACTTAAGGGAAACAACAACCTGTGACAGAATTCAATGGACAGCAAAATTCTCAGACTCTGTAACATAAGCCAGAAGATAATAGAATTATTTATTCAAATGCTGAGAGAAAATTTAGCTATCAAACTAAAATTGTGTGCCCAGCAAAACTAACTTTTCAGAACAAGGTTAATCTAGAGATATTTTTAGATAAATAAAACTAAGAATTTACCACTAACAGACTTTCTCTTTAAAAATTCTTTTATAGTATATACTTCAGGCAGAAGAAAAATTATCTTCTTAGAAAAATCTGACTTACAATAAGAAATGATGAGAAAAAAACTGGTAAAAGTGTGACTTAACCTAAACATTGTCAGTATAAAAAAAAATAATGATTAACATGTGAGGTTAAAAAAGAACAGCCCTAAAATACCAACAGCAACATATAAATAGAAAGATAATAATCAGAGTTAAATAGGTCTATGGATCTGAACTGTATAGGAATGAGTTAAAATATCAAGCAACAATACTTTGTTGAGTATGTATAGTAAAATGTTTCCCCATCCCAACTTTATTAAGGTATAATTAACAAAGTAAAACTTTATATATTTATAGCATACAACATATTTTGATATATATAAACATTGTGAAATGATTAAATCATGCTAATTAACATATCCATCACCTCACATATTTTTTATGGTGAGAACATTTAAAATCTACTCTCTTACTAATTTTCAAGTAAACAGTACATTATTATTAACTATAGTCGCCATGATGTACAGATCTTCAGACTTATTCATCCTGTCGAACCAAAAGCTGGTACCCTTTAACCAACATCTCCCCATTTCTGCTGCTTCTGCCAGCCCCTGGCAATTGTCATTTTAATTCTCTGCTTCTACAAGTCCAACTTTTTAAATTCCACAAATAAGTGAGATCATGCAGTATTGGCCTTTCTGTGCCTGGCTTATTTCATACAGCATAATATCCTTCAGGTTCATCCATATGGTTGCAAATGACAAGATTTCCTTTTTCCTTTTTTTTTTTTTTGAATGCTAAATAGTATTCCCTTGTGTATATATAGCACATTTTATTTCTCCATTCATCCATCTACAGACACTTAGGTTGATTCCATGTCTTGGATATTGTGAATAATGCTGAAATAAAATTGGAGCACCGCTATCTCTTCGACATACTAATTTAATTTCCTGTGGTTATATGCCCAAAAGTGGGATTGCTGGATCATATGCTAGTTCTATTTTTTACTTTTTCTAGGGAAACTCCATACTGTTTTCCATAATGGCTACACTAATTTACATTTTCACCAACAGTGTATCAGGGTTCTCTTTTCTCCACATCCTCCCCAATACTTGCTATCTCTTGTCTTTTTTTATAACAGCCATTCTAACAGGTGTTTAGTGATATCTAATTGTGGTTTTAATTTGCATTTCTATAATGATTAGTGATGCTGAGCATTTTTCATAAACCTATTGTCCATTTGTATGTTTTCTTTGAAAAATGCCTATTCAGGTCCTTTGCCCATAATAATCATAATAGGCCAGGCTCAGTGGCTCAGTCTGTAACCCCAGCACTTTGGGAGGCCAAGGCAAGTGGATTGCCTGAGCCCGTGGGTTCGAGACCCACCCGGACAATTTGGCGAGACCTCATCTCTACAATAAATCAAAAATGAGCCGGGCATGGTAGTGCATGCCTGTAGTTCTGGCTACTTGGAAGTCTGAGGTGGAAGGATGCCCGGAGCCCAGCAGGTCGAGGCCATGGTGGCTGGGAGCATGCCACTGCACTGTGGTCTAGGCGACAGAGTGAGACTCCAACTCAAATAATAATAATAATAATAATAGTAATAATAATAATAATAATAAATTTAAGTTTGTTTGAGATTAGAAAATATAGTCTATTTAGAAAGTAAATAAGAGAAAGAGAGAGAGGAGATTCACCACCCCAAGGTAGGGGAGGGAGCCAAAGCTAGGAAACATGGTGACCATAGCTCAAGGAGCCACATGACCAGACCCTAACTTAGCAAAGCCATGGCCTAATTTTTTTAACTTATCATATAAAAGACAGATTTTCAAATGGATGAAAAAATTCAGCCAAATGCTATTTACAAGAGTCACACCTAGGACATAGGAAGAAAAAAAGACAAAGCAGGGAAATGCTAATCAAAAGAGGTATGGGGTGGCCCTCAAGGCTGCAATCTCAGCACTTTAGGAGGCCAAGGCAGGGGGATTGCTTAAACCCAGGAGTTTGAGACCAGCCTAGGCAGCATAGCATCACCTCATCTCTACAAAAAGATTTCAAAATAGCTGGATGTGGTGGCTTGCACCCAAAGCCCCAGCTACTCAGAAGGCTGAGGCAGAAGCATCGCCTAAGCCCAGGAGGTGGAGGGGGTAGTAAGCCGTGATCGTGCCACTCACTCCAGCCTGGGTGATAGAGTGAGAGGAATAAAAAACAGATAAGCAAAAAAGTATGGTTGTAAGAGACTCAACATATATAAAACAAAATTTATAAAACTGCAGGGAGAAATTAACAAATACATTCTCATAGTGGGAAATTTCAACACACTTCTCAATGACTGATAGGGCAAACAGACAAAATTTGTAAGGATACATACGTTGAAACCCATAGTGAACAAGCCTGATCTAATGGACGTGTATAAAATGTGTAATTTCTAATGGAAATATATAAAACTTAGCAACTGGAAAAATACACTTTTTGAACATATGTGAAACATTAACATACCAATTTCCCCAACTGTTTTCAGATTATATGGCTCTCATATCCTCACTCTATTTCTAAAATGTAGCCTAAATTTACAGGTTTGATTCTTTTAAAAAATATTGTCTTGGCTTACACTGAATTTACGTATAACTAAAATCCCTATACTCATCCTTCCTCCAAAGGCTTAGGTTCTCCTTTTATGTTCCCACCATATTTGACATATTATTATTGTCTTATTGTATTATACCTCTAGCTGTTATCGTATTGTATTATGCCTCCAGTCACATGGGTCCATAACAATGAGCTCCTGGGAGACAAAACAGTATATTCTTAATCTTTATATCCTCAATACTTAGCACAGTGACTGGCATATAGTAAGCATACAAAAATAATTGTTGAATGAACCAATTGATGTTTTACAGGTAAAGAAAACAAATTGCAAAACACAAAATGAGGTTGCTGGTGATATAGCAGGAAGCTCATAGGAAGGAAGTATATAATAATAATACAACTGTTTGTTCTTGGCTCCTACCCTCAGTAAACCATAAAGTAACATTTAATTATATATACTAGAAGTGGATAGCTAGAAGAGAGCTCCAAAAATAATCCAGTTAGTAAGAGCTCCTGGGCAGAACAGAGCATTAGTTAGCCAAAAACACTTCTTTCCTTTGAAATCTTCAGAGTACAACGCAGTTAGTGATTAGTTCTGTAACCTAAGGACTCTTCCCTGTTCCTTTATGCCTCCTTCTTCAAAAAAAGATGAACATGAGAACCAACTACCACTTCCTGAGTAATCAGACATAAAAGAGAAACATTCCTAGGAGGAAATAGTTGGCAAGAGAAGTTCCCTGGCCAGAAAAACCTCTGGCAACTGTAGACCAATTCCCACAATCATTACAGCATGAGAAACTAGGCTCATATTGCCAGAAAGTTGGAGAGTATGAATTTGATCATTACACATTGTATATAGGTATTAAAATACCACATGTGCTACCCAAAATATGCAAAACTATTATATATAAATAAAATAAACTTAAAAACTTTTTCAGTTACCTTACTAAAGGTACAAGCAGATAACTCTCATTTCTGAGTGAACCAGTAACTAGGACGTTTCTAAGAACTACCAGAAAAGGGAAAGCTAAAAGCAAAACAACCTCCCATCTTCATGTAATTTCTTCAGACAGAGCTTCCAAATTTTAATTAACAGTGGCTAAATGTGAATAAATATGGCTTTAAGACACACACACACAGTTGTCATTCCAAAGTCACACCTATAATTAACAGGTATAAGGCCCTCTTTTAAAGCCATTTCTGTGCACAAAGAAAACAATCCCAGATACATTTGTGTTACGAGCAAGGGACTAATTGTGGCTAGAATGACAGATATACTTTTTTCTAGAGCATTTTAATTAAAGTGCAGAGACCTTTCTTTCTGGGATAGAATGAATCAATCCTCACCCAAAAATAATGAGGTAACAACCCACATGACCTCTGAAAGCAGAGCCAACCGAAGGCCAAATCAAAAGGAAATAAAAGTCTGAAGGCTGAAAAGAGCTGCATTTGTAAACATGAAATTAAATTGCTTTCTCTGTTTCTAGGTTAGATAAAACTTATTTTATCCAAATCCTGGAGGCAGAAATAGTAGTATTCTTAAAGTAGAATTTGCAATTAATCTCAGGCAATGAATTTCTCTCTAAATGCAAGAGTACCTCTAATTCTAATCCCTAATGGTTCAGATAGTGATCATAACCACACATAAAATTCCTAAAAAGACATATTGGGCCAGTTGTGGTGGCTCCCACCTGTAATCCCAGCACTTTGAGAAGCTGAGGCAGGAGGATTGCTTGAGGACAGGAATTCAAGACCAGCCTGGGTCTTAAAAAAAAGATTCATCAATAAGGATACCTGATCTCAAAACCAGGTGAAGTGGGGAAAAAAGTGAGGCCCAAACTTTACCTACACAATGACCATTTGTGTATCTAACCTGGAACTGTACCCCACATCTTTAAAATTAAAAATTAAAAAAAGACATTGGTTTCTAACTTAATAGGACAAAAATGGGATAATATAAATTTAACAATATATTTATTTTAAATATTTTTAAATCACAATTCTATCTATTTCATACTAAATGTGTGATGTTGGAAAAGTTATTTCTCTGGCCTAACTATAAAACCGAGATAATAGTACTAATCCCAAAGAGTTTATTTGAAAATTACTGATTTAATAAAGCAAAGTTCCCAGTGCAAAGTTACATTCTATAAAGGTTTGCCATCGTTATCATCATCACCATTAATGTTATTTGTCATAAATGCCTGGCACAAAGTACATACTCAATAATGATTTGCTATCATCATCATTTATTATTACTATTTAATTGATGAAAGAACTTCAACAGTGAGGTAATCACTTCAGAAGAAAATGAATTTAAATCTTTCACGAAGAAATGCATTCATTCCACAAATATTTACTGAGTAGTAAATATTTCCATGCGCTCAGGCATTTCTAAGAGCAAACAAAACTAACACTCTTGCAGGGAGGAGTGGGGAGAAGACAAATCACAAACAATAAATATGGTAAATACATAAATCATACAGTGTGCTGTATAAATGCTGTAGAAGAAAAGGAAAAACAAAACATGAACTTAAAGAAGGTGAGGGAGACCATGGCAGAATAGCATCCAAGGCAGAGGGAATAGCCAGGGCAAAGACCCTACGGTGTGAGTATGTTAGGCATGTTCCAAGACCTGCAAGGAAGCCAACATGGCTGACGAGCACGAGAAAGGAGGGTGATTGGAAAGGATGTCAGAACCATCCAGGAATGGAAGGCCAGTCCTTCAGGAACACCTATGTCATAGTAAAGACTCTGGCTTTTATTCTGAGACAGGATCCACCGAGAGGGTTTTGTGCAGAGGAAGGTCAACCTGGTTTGGCTTATTTCTAAAATGATCACTCCACCTACTGAGGTGAGAACAGACTGATGGGAATGAGGAAGACAGAGACAGGAAGACCACTTTGGAAACTAGCACAGTCATCCAGGTAAGAAGAGTGAAAGACAATAAATGTGCTTCATACAAACTATCATGTCCCAACTAGGGAGCATAGCAGGAAAAGAGGGACATATAAATAGTTGCTCTCTCATTAAAAGGGACATATAAATAGTTGCTCTCCCATTCTTGTATGGGTTTTGAAGTGGAATTACACATGGTGATATAGTATTTGCCATAAATAAGGTGCAATTAAGTACTTCAGAGTTGGAAAACTAGACCCTGCTTGGCACACACTAAACATTTAATACTTACTTATTCATTCAGTAAATCTGAATGTATTGAACTTCTTGGTGGAAAATGTTATTCAAACATGATTTTTAATAGGAAAAAATAGGCATAGAAAAAGTCTTAAAAAAGAGAGAGACTGTGGTACCTGGTACTCATGAAACACACTACTACACATTAATTTATATTCACTCATCCTTTCATTAAGCAAATATAATTGACTTCCTACTGTGTGCCAGGTACCACACTAGATTCTAGTTGAATCCCTTAACTAAGACTTAAGAGGGACAAAAAAGAATAAATGTGTGAAAATATCCCAGATAAGTTCACTAAACATGAAAAGAAGTTCAGGATGAGGAGCTGAACTTCTTGAAGATCTAGGGTTCAAACATCAACACTGCATTAAGGAGCTAGTAGTCTCCTGCTCAGCATGGGTCGACAACACACCAAACAGAGAATTAAGATGATCAGGCTTTTCAGTATTGTGTTAATCATTGCAACCATCTTGATTTATCAAACTATATCTGAAAGAGTTAAATGCATTTGAATCATGCTCAACTTGTTACCTCAAATTTGCCTGGTAATTATAGAAAGGAAATATCTCTCTTCCTGTGAGAATCAGTTGGGGGCCCAAACTTCACCTAATCTACTTATGTACCCAATCCTGACTTGTAACCAACATCTTTACAATAAAAAAAGAAAATATCTCTCTTCTTTTAAAAAAATATGCATTATTAGAAAACCAATGTTAAATGAAATATATATCAAAAAGTAACAACTGAAATTGTCATTTGAAATCTTGGTCATTGACATTGACTGTTTTCTACTATAATAAAATATGTAGATTCCATATGACCCAGCAATCCCTCTACTGGGAATATGCCCAGAGAAACTCAAATCATTCTACAAAAAGATACCCTCACATGTATATTTATTGCAACACTATTCACAACACCAAAAACATAGAACCAATTGTCCTGCCCATTGAAACTGAACTGAGTAAAAAAATGTGATACATATATACAATGGAATATTATGCAGCCATAAGGAAGGACAAACATAAGGACTTCACAGCAACTTGGATGGGTTTAGAGTCTATCACAGAAACAAAGAACAGAGGACCATATATTCACACTCATAAGTGAGCCCTGAACATTTACCGTAATACTATAAGAAAGGGATTGGCAGTGGCAGGATACTGCCAGGGGAAGGAGGGGAAGCAAACAACATTAATAAATGTACCTGATCTCAAATTAGGTGAAGTGGGGACCAAAGGGAGGCCCAAACTTTACCTGTACGATGATCACTTGTATACCTAATCCTGAATTGTACCCCACATCTTTAAAATAAAAATAAAATATGTAGAAAAGTATTTCAACTGTCCCCATACATTTCAAAGTATTTCCTTCCCCACTCAAAACCCACCTGCACTGGTTCCATTTTTGAGCCCCGCCAAGCACAGTGTGTTCCACCCATGACAACATCCTGCTGGAGGCACCAGAAGGAAGGTGAGAAGCCAAAGCTAGAACACAATGCCCCATATGGGTGAGTAGAAATCACTGCCTCTGCAGTCTGAGGACAGCAGCTCTCTGTGGCTTACAATCGGTTTCAAAAGATTCCTATAATACACTCTTAGGTGTTTTTTTTTTCCTTTTGTACAAATATTGGTATTTCTTCTTTTAATTCTTAAAAATTCTGCAAGAAAAATATACAGTTGTTCCTTTGAGGATGCAAGTGCCTCTGGTGGTATCATCCAGAAAAGCAGTTATTCAGTCAGGGACATTCAATGGACCCATGACATCCTAAGGTCACAAAATCAACCTCAAATTAAACTAATTATTTACAAAAGGTGCCATGGACATCAGTTACATTTTAGTCTGTCCTTACTCTTTTGGAAACTTCCCTTTTCCACATATAACTCTTAACACGGCATGGTTTAGGACCAACAAAACTCCTCCACCACCCAAGGCAGGGTATAAGAGACTTCGGCTGGTTCCTCTCTCTCCTATCACCCCAGACATAGTGCTTGGTCCAGAGAAGAGCAGGGCCAAACTGCCTTTATGGAGCAGACATAAACAACGATTGGCACACAGGTTCTCTTTCCTTCTAAGATCAAGCATTGTGAGGGAAAGTATAAAGTTAGGAACCACTTTTCTCCAACATGGGTAAAAATATATATATGCCAGAGAATAAAGCCTACAAGAAGGAAAGAAATGTAAAAAGAGAAGCAAGCCCTAGTGTCATAACTAAACCCTTTGTTCCACCCATACTTGAAGCTAGACTCTCCTCTTGGACATCTTGGTAATGGAAACCAACAAGCCTCTATTTTGCTTAAATCATTGTATTTCTGTCCCTTGCAAGAGAAGTAAATGTAGCCATGAAGGTCACAGAGCTAGTAAAGAACTAATAAAGTATAAGCAACCAAAAATCCAGACTAGTCACATACCAAAAAAGAAAATATGTTCATTTTGTCATTGATTTATTCATTCAACAAATATTTAATGAGTGTTGATTATAAACTAGGCACTGGGGATACAGCAGTGGACATGACAGACCAAATCTAGAACTTAAATCTTAATGTAGGAGCCATTATTGCATGGTAGCACAAGTACTCCCCAAACTTGGGCTCAAGGGATGGACTTCAGGAAGTCTTGAAGACCCTTAAACATACGGAAAATCTTGTACTTGTGCATATTTACAAGCTGCAACATAAATTTTCTCAGATTCTCAAAGGCATTTACAACTTCAGAAAATATTTTTTAAAACTTAGAGCATGAGCATATCCTGAGATCAAGATGTCCCAAAATTCTTATGGAAAGCCTCATCTCTTAATCTTAACAGAGAGCTGTGTTCAAAGAGGGCACACTATTCAGCAGGCTGTTCACAAAAATACTGCTCTCCTTCACAATATATTATGAGGCTAACTTCTTTAATAATCTCTTTGAAAACAAAACTAACAGCTAAAAATCAGTTTTTTTAATCTGGTTGCTTTAACCCCCAATAAGCTAGAGAGTATCAAACACTAGCACTTTAATTAAAAACTATATAGAAAAGAGGATAAAATAAGAACCCTAGCTCACACAGTCACATCTTTCTAGGATGCTGTTTGTGGTTACCATATAGCTCAATAATTTCTAAATAACTGATGGCGAGCAAAGGAGCTGCACACATCTCTTCAGAAGAAGGACTCCCTCTCATTAAGCTTTAAGACTCAGTTTATAAATATGCTATCAACAGCCCGTTCTATGTAATTTTTCTTTTCTCCTAGCAACTTAATTTGAATTGAAAAGTCTCCATGTTACAATTTGGTACAACTAAAGAGCAATAAGTTGCAACAAGCAAAATCTCAATAACTCTTAAAGTCATAGGGAAATTAACTTTATAGAAGCTTCTCTCGAAGTTATATGCCTCCTCTTTAGAACTCTAAAGCTGAAGAAAATAATTTTATAAAGACAGACTCAAGAAAGGTATAAGCTTCAGCATGCTGCCCTTAATTTGAGTGAAAGGTGAATATCTGTCTCTATTTTCTGATTCCTTTTGAAGCATATGATCGGCTGTCTCTATTATACACTTACATTTCCAGGACCCAAAAGGAAAGATATCACCTTTCATCTGCAAAATGGTTTCTTCTAAATGGACACTGATCAGATTCCTCTCTGGTTAAAAAGAAAAACAAGGACCAGGGACAGCTTACAAAAAAGGCCTTCCAGAGATGTCTAAATAGCAGCTGGTTTTATTCCAATTATTTTCTCACCTAAACTTTTCCTTAAGTATGTGATTTGGTGACTTTCATTCTAGCTGCTCCTATTTCTAAGCCTACCAAAAGCCAACTGTTTTTTTATGCAAAACATCTCATTTTTCTACCTTCTGCCAAGTAATTAAATGTACACAATAAATATTTTTAATCCTACCCCAAAAATTCATATTCCCCAGGTATCCACTACTCACTACCTTCACTCTTCCCTGTGAGACATTCCCTAGGAACAAGCAATCTCAGTTAACATTTTGGTAAGATTTTTCCCAATTCCCCCCACATTGGTATGACCTTCTATCTGTATCTGACTCCCTTGTTCTCTTTTATAATGTTGAACATTAAACAGATTTTGAGTAAAACTTATCCAAAAAAAAATTTAAGCTGTTTTTTTCAACAACAATTTTTAGGGTTCAGTGGTCTTGCCAATATGATGATTCTCAACCAGACCTAATCACGAAAGAAACAAACCTCCACAGTTGCCTTATCTTGTCAGATATTCTATAAGGAACAGGTATAGATTTAATAGTATATGCTCTTCCACAAACAAATATAGATTTCAGCTTTCCTTTTTAAAATTCGTTTAGCTTTGCTCATTGAGTCATCATGCCGTTCATAACTATAGGTTACATGGAAAAAAATACATCCATTAGAAGACAAACAATTCTTCAGCTGTATGTTGTTTTTGTATTGTACACTAAGAGCTTTGTCACCAAAAGGCCACATCCCCGCAAGATGATGGCTTCCCCTGCCAGGATAAGTAAGACTTATCCTAAATCACAAAGAATAAGAAACTTACACAATCTCACTTTGCCCTTGCTTTTGCCTGTCTGAAGGTCTGTAATAGGCTCATTTTTCAAAGGCTCCCCCAGGATTGAGATTTAGTTTCAACAAGAGAGCCACCCCATTCCTTTTTTAGTTTTTTTTCAAAGTAATTTTATGGGTAGTCCCTTCAGTAAATGTTTGCCCAAAGTTCTTATAGCTTTTTTTGCCCATAGTGTCTTACATTTCAATGTTAAGTAAGAAGACCAATGTTAGTAAGAAGACCTTTCCTCAGCTACCTGCTTTATTCAATGTTTGAAACCACTGAATTCTCACTAAACATAGAAAAGTCATAAAGTAGGGATGAGCCATTTTCTGTGTCCACCCTTTTTTCTTCCTCCCTTCTACTCAGCACAGCACCACTCAAACATTCAGTATCCTTTTCTTTAAACATCAATCAAAACCTCTTCCCTGACAGTCTAAAATCTAAATTCCAACAACTTGGCAGTCCAGGGCTGTCACTGGGCCAACCTCCCTGCATGAGCATTACAAGCAGTGCCTAAAGACTTGCTAAGTAACAAGTGTTTTCTTGAAAGAACTCAGAATTTTAAAACAGGAACAGAAAGGATGTGATAGGAAATGTTTTATTTTCCCTCCTTTAATTTATGGACATCTTGATTTAAACACATAATTGTGCTTAGTATTTCACCCTTTAATCTCCCCCTGAATGCTGGATGTTTAAGAAACAGTTAGACTAGTTTTGGGGGTTTGTTTTGTTTTTAACAATCAACAAAGCTTAAACCCATGTCCCATTTCCCCTCTTGTGTTTCGAGTTTTAAAAAAGAAAGAATACCTTAATGACACTCCAAATATCATGATTAATTTGTGGAATTGTAGTCAGATAATCTTTGTAGTTTTAAAACAGTGCCTAAAACAAAATATTTAATTTTGAATATAGTTTAAAGTAAATTATTTCTATTTTCCAAATATGTTCCTTCATCAATAAACAAAATAAAATCAGGAAACTACTGTGTTATAAAATAAATTCAACATTTTCTTACATTATAGCTGCAGGGGAAACTTTTCCTGCTTTTTAAAGTATAAAAATCTGGAAAAATAATCCACTGATATTAAAATGTGTAATATGATTCATCACTTGCTAATAAATCGGTTTAGGCGACCTCCTTATGACTTTATCATTTTAAAAATAAACCTAATAGTAATTTTTTTTAATGTCTAACATGTACCAGTATACCTTTTTAAATACTCAAACAGGTATAGTGTCATTTCTCACCCCCAAAGGATCACTGAGGAACTATCAGTACTCCCAATTTAAAGACGGAGAACTGAATTCAGAGGATAAATGATTTCTCCAAGTTCTTTGAACTTCTTCAGGGCAGAACAGAATTTAGACCTAAGAACTTGAGCAACTCCTTCTGCAATCCACAGTGCCTTTAAAAACTCATTTTCAAACATCTATGTATTCAATGATTGGACTCCAACCTTGAAATTACATATGATTCCTAGATAGCCATGTCATAACCAACCAATGTCTTCATAGTTCCACACAGACCCAAGTTTTAAATAAAGACAAAAGCAAAATAATAAAATACTGATTTTTAAAAGTGAGAAGAATTTACTTTGACTCTTCAAAAAAGTTACATAAAGTTCACATTTCAAATACTATATATTAACTAGGAATTATAATTCATATTTTGTTCTAGCAAAAAATAAATTATATTTGTTGTACTAGGAAATTTTTAATAAAAAAGCATTTTATCAACAAATTTTTCAACTCTTTGAGATTTAAATTAACAAGTTTTTCCTTTTAAATTTCTAATTCTAAATTTTGAAAATTTTAACCCCTGCTTATATTACACCCTGCTTTATATACATCTCCATCATAATTCATGTTCAATGAGTACACATAAAGTGTCACAATTATTCCATAAAGTAGACAAGCTACTTGTGTCTAAACAAAAACTGTCTAAACTAAAAGCAAGAACATTCAAAATCAAATTTACTGTGAGAAAGACAGATTTGAATACATATGTTTTCAAGGATCAGACTAATTTCTCAAAGTTCTTCTGTGTTTATGAGTAATGTGCTGATTCTGGAAAAGCTTACTTCATAAACTCTTTTTAAATTTTGTGTCAGCAGTAGAGATACAATTTAGTTACATGAAACTGCTGCCTCCCCTTTTTGACCCTGCACCATTACCCCCACCCTTGATTTCCTTAGGATTCTTTCTTCATTAGCTGATGCCAAAGTAAAGTTTAGCCCAGATCGGAATATGGAGGCTTTGTGGCTCGTGAAAGTACTCTGATATTCTCCTTTTCATCAGGAAGTGGACTCCACCTGAAACAGTCCTAGAATAAACCCCCAAACAGTGAACTGGAAATAAGAATAGTCTGACATAAGAACAAAAATAAAGATTTCTAATTTTTAAATCCTATTTGTAAAGACTTGGGAAATGTGGCTTCGTGAAGACTATGGGGTCATCTTATTTGGCCGCCATGGACACATTTTGCCTCTGCCCATCAACACCCCCTGCCCTTCCTTCTGGCAACAGAGCCCTGACTGCAGAATGGGAGAACAGACTCTTCTTCGCCCACTCACTATGTCGTCATGATAACGTCACCTCCATAATCCGAGTGGCTCATGCCCTGGCAGCAGTGTCCTGCTGAAAGATAGGACCATTATCTAGTCACCGCAATAGTGATAACCGTA
Source organism: Cephalopachus bancanus (assembly GCA_027257055.1). Classification (NCBI taxonomy): domain Eukaryota; kingdom Metazoa; phylum Chordata; class Mammalia; order Primates; family Tarsiidae; genus Cephalopachus; species Cephalopachus bancanus. The sequence goes on along the minus strand of JAPVLO010000009.1, from coordinate 4,198,092 downwards.
GTACTTTTTTCCAGAGTTTAAGGGAATGAGGCACTCTCTTTTCAACAGTGATACTGTAGTCCTTTTGTCTAGATTGCAAGGGTCAATGAGGCACTCTCTTTTAAGAGGATAGAAGGTAAGGCTGAAGCCGCTAGCAGCCATGCTGCCACCCTAAACAGAAGAGCACCCTGAGGACTCGACTCATATTGATAGATTCAGGAGAATCAAGGGATCACAAGAGTGAGTCCTCTCACATTACGCTGAGATTTTTCAGTCACCTTAATCACAAAGTCCTCTTTTTCTTCTGGGAATTGTTTGAATTGGGGTTTTTGATTCTTGTGGCCATAAAATAAAATAAAATAAAAATAAAAAAATTAGTGTCTTCAGAAACACCACTGTATACATACAGAAACACTGTATTTCTTCTTTGTCATATTCAGGAGCATGGCACTGTGACATCTCTTCCAGTTACTCAGGATGCCTAGAGGCAGCAAACAGGCTCAAACTCCACCAAAAAGGAATTTATGTTACCAAAAAGGAATATTTTCTCATCGAGAAACTTTCAAACAAGAGTTTACAGAGCGTTTTTTTTAAGTGTTTATTAATGCTTTAGTTTTTAAAAGGGTTGATATTTCATGTACATGTACATACTAAGCTTCCAGTAAATAGTAAAGTTTTCTTTTATGGCATAATTAAAAAGTGGCTAGGGCCTGAGTAATTTTTATTCATTCAGTAGATCTCAGAAACAGGAATAGAAAACATACTTTGTTCTGTTTCAATGCCTTTGGTTGTGTCTAAAAATCCTTAGTATTCCCAAGAGAAGTAAGCATCATAATTTGGTTACTATTTAAAATTTGACAAGATTTTCCTAAACTGCTTATTTGCAAAACGATTAATTATCCACACTAGATAAATGTTGTTGCTAATTTCTCTAACAGTCACAGAAGTTCCATCAGCATTCTTAGCCAATAGGAAATCTCATGGAAACATGCAAAAACTCTATTCTAATGGCTCCAACACAAACATTTATTCTGTCCCAATTAAAAAAACTAAAATGTTTCTTGTTATTACTATGTTCTAGTAGCAAAGAAATATTAGCAACTAAAATAAAATGTTGACTTTAAAACATTTTAAAAACTTAAAGATTGGAGTCAAGGAAGACATGGTATATATTGTATCTATGCTCAGCAATTCTAAGGTTATTACTAATGTTGGTATACTTCAGGTGTTTGCTCTGCATCAAAAGGACAGTAGGCATCAAACCAGTAACAAAAGACAAATATAAGGGCCTACAATTCAGTATCATGCATTATCAAAGCAAAAAAAAGACCAAAGTAAATAATAGATAAGGCAATGTGCCTTTGAACAGCCTACTAAACAAATACCAGCTTAAAAACTGGTGTACTGAAAAACTTCATAAACATAATACAGCAGAAGTTTCAGCATCAGTTCAATATGAACTCAGCCAAGCTTCCAAAAAGAGACTCATGCTGACTTTCCAGATATAATAATAATATTAACAACAACAACAATAATAGCTTCTGCCTATTTAACAATTAGGTACCTGATGCTGTGGACCTAAGTGTTTTATATATGTTAACTGCAATTAGTCTTATGGCAATCATCTCACTTTACAGATAAGGAAATTGAGGTGTTCAGTATTAAACTACTGAAGATCACATGGTGAGAGAGTCGTATCACCATTTGAAAACAGATTTGTCTGAATCAAAATCCCAAGCTCTTAACCAAATGCTAAAACATTCAATCATTCAACATATTTCTTCAGTACTTACGATGTGACAGATACTGTGAGAGGGACATAATTATGAATAAAACCAGACACAATCTCTACCCTTACAAAGTTTAAGGTCTAGTGGGAGAAATGAACATAATCTAATGCTCATAGAAATAGAAACAGCATTAAAACTACAATTGTGATAAATGTTATGAAAGAAAGAGTATGGTGCTATAAACGCACAAAGTAAAGGGATCTTGCACAGTCTGGGAGATCGGGGACAGTTCACTACAGATGAGTCACAGAGCTGAAATCTAAATAATAAATAGATGACAGGTATGCAGGTAAGAAAGGAAGCTGACCAGACAGAGGGAAGAGCATGTGAAAAGGCCCTGTGGCAAAAGGGAGCTCAGAACATTTGTATAACTAAAAAGGAAAAAAAGGTAGTATGCACAAGGTAGTATGCACAAAGGTAGTATCCACAAAGTGGAGAGCTCTATTATATTTTATTGCTGTTAATTATAAACAAGTCAAAGTTTATACCTCAGAAACCTGGAAAGCATAAATTTATACTGGGCATAATAACATTTTATTCAAATGTGAGCAAACAAAAAAACTTCAAATCTATGTGTTCAGTTTTCAAAATTAATAAATGCCTCAAAAGCAATGGTGACTATTTTAATTCATAAATCTTTTCTAGACCTAAAGTGCAATGTCAAACAAAGATAATGTCACTTTGATGCTTCTTATGACAAGCTACTTTTCATTCCCACTACAGCTGCTTGGTTCAGGTTGCCATCTTCTCGGCCTGCCATTTTCCACCTTCTTCTACAAATACCCTATAGCTGTCTGATTTTGCTACAGTAAAACCTGATTATGTCATTCTACTGCTTAAAATTTCTCCAATGGCTTCTCATTGCATAACAGGGAATACATTATCTGGTTCTTGTCTACCCATCTAGTTTCATCTTTTGTTAGAATATAGTCGAGCTGGGATTTGAGGACATCCAGAGAAGTGGTTCATTTCTTGATGCTAGTGTATTTGTCCTCATCTGTATGGTCCAAGATGCCTTCTTCCCATGCTCGAGTTCTAAACAGTTGAATGGTGAGAAGAGAGGGCAGTAAACACTTGCTTCAAGGGCCTGAATGCAAAGTGTAATTTGTGGCACACCTGGCTATAAGGGAGGTTAGAAAATATAGTTTTTATTCTGGACATCCACATACTCAAGTACTTCTACTAGTATGGAAGACAGGAAAAATGAATTTGAGGGAATAACTAGCAGTCTCTGATACAGAAACTACAATTGACATGCATTTTTGTTAAATTAAATCTGTTTCAAATTAAGTGATACAGTTGATATTAATTCCTTAGAATTTATTGGATTAATTATAACTTGTATGATGAAAAAATGTACAATATGAGTGTTAATCTAACCTTTAGAAACTGTTTATAGAATAACTTTATGGGTATCTATTGATAAAGAAATGACTGTGTCTCAAAACTTCTACATGACAATTTATCTAAACAATTCTTCATTCAGATTCTCCAATTCTTAACAGTGTTTTCACATCTGCAATTTGATAATACGTTACAAGACCTTCTGAGAGACTCTTTGGCAACTGAGACTTTGGAAAGAGGCGCTTTATTTCTCCCCTAACAGGTAACAATGACTTCATTTGTACTGACCAGGAAAGGAGGTTCATTCTTTGCATGGGTTCCAGTTGGAACTCAACTATTAAATCATGACCTGTCAGGTAAATAAAGAAAGAAAGGTGAATACGAATCTTTTTCTCATTTATCAATAATTCCTTAGATGGATTAATCAAGTGAAGTTTTTAATCACTAACACGTTCACTGACAATGAATCTTGATTTGACTTAAACTGTCACTTAATATTTATCATTTCTAACCTCAAGCATAGAACTCTGAGTACAACAACAAAATTCCTTTCTTTACCTTTCCCATCTACCATAAAGAAACAGAACTGAAATTATCCTCTTTGAAAACATACTTGAAGTCAGAGATCTACTTGAAATGCAAATGTTTAAGTAGTTATGTCCCTGATGTTAGCATTGACCTTGAACACTTCAGCCAAACACAGTAACTAGTCCTTAAATCATTAACTTACTTTGGATTCCTAATGTAACTGTGTTTGGTGATTTGGGTAATAGATCTTTTAAGCCACTGTCTTTACTTGGTATGACATACTTAAATTGGATTCGTTTAGATATTACAGAAATGAAACAAAACTCTGAAAATATTTGGTATCTTTCATATCAATATCTGTTCTAGATATCTTTTCTAAAGATATTATAATTTTAAACATCTGACATACAAGAATATAGCATGTTAGAACTAGAAGAAATCAAAATATATTGTTTTATTTTTTCAAATTATTTTGTAATGTGTGCATATCTATATTTTTCAATTTATTTCTCTGCCTTTAATGCAAATAACTCTCAAAGCAGTTCTCATTCGTGCATTGCTACCAGTGAGGTTCCTAGAATAAATGTGAGTAGCAACACTGGGGAATTTAAAATTCTTAAAGAAATTGGCCAAACGTGTATCATTTGGAATTGGCTTGAGGCAAAACTCATTACAACAGACTTAGTCAATAGATATTATACAAATTAATTAAGAACAAACTACTGCCCACTTGTTCTCTTTAACCTGTATTTAAATGCTTATCATTTTCCAGACCCTTATTCCTAAACTTTAAAAATAAAATTTCAGCCAGGCTTGGTGGCTCAGCCTGTAATCCCGCACTTTGGGAGGCTGAGGTGAGTGGATTGCCTGAGCCCGTGGGTTCGAGGCCCGCCTGGGCAACTTGGCAAGACCTCATCTCTACAATAAATCAAAAAAATTAGCCGGGCGTGGTAGCACACGCCTGTAGTTCCAGCTACTGGAAGGCTGAGGTGGAAGGATCGCTGGAGCCCAGCAGGTCGAGGCTGCAGTGGCCAGGAGCGACCACTGCACTCCAGTCTAGGTGACAGAGTGAGACTCCAACTCAAAAAAAATAAAAATAAAAATAAATAAAATTTCAAGGTATTATAGACCCTATTCTATTTTCCTAACATTCTATAAATTCCCCACTACTCCCTGCATTTCATATCAGCAAATTCTTTTTAACTAGACTTTTCTGTCAATAGCAGTTAAAGTGCAAAATATCTTTCTTGATGTATTATATACCACCCACTAGGAGAAACGACTGATCTAAATTAAGAAACGGTCTCACAACCTGCTTACAAATTCACTCTTTGAACATGTAAAAACAAAACTGAACTTTCAGAAATATCAACTTTTCTTTAATGTGGCTATAGCATGCAAACCATCAAAAAAGGTCATGAACATTACTTTTTCCAGAGGGTAAGTTTTATCACATGTTGACCTGAGTGTGAACAGAGATAGATTTAATGGCACCATAAACCCACTGACAACTTCCATACATTTTAGAAGAATTGCCTATGGATATCAATGTATTATAATTACACTGACTTTTTTCCAGAAAGGGATTGGTGTTAACAGCAACTCAGAGATTTGAAAATATGCATAGGCTAATGCAAAAAGTATTTAGTTAATAAATATTTATGGAGCCAAGACTTAAGATAGTTAATGACAAAAAAAAGATCCTTGCCTTCAAAGAGCTTATATTCTTTAGGGATAGACTGATGATATACAATGGATATACTAAAGAGTAAATTATATTGCAAGTAATAAGATGATGGGGGGCAGGGAAGCCAATACAAAGTAAAGACAACAGGAAACGCTGAGATAAAATGTTAAGCATAGAGTTACCATGTGACCCAGAAATTCCATTGCTAGGTATAAACCCAAGAGAATTTTTAAAAAACACATGCCTACACAAAATCTTCTATATAAATATTCATCGCATTATTCCCAGTAGTTAAAAAGTAGAAACAATCCAAGTGTCCATCAACTGATGAATGGATAAACACAATGTGCTATTCACCTACAATGGAATATAATTCATCAATAAACAAGAAGTACTGGCACATGCTACAACATGAATGAACCTTAAGAACATTTTGTTAAGTGAAATAAGCCAGACATAAAAGGATGAATATTGTGTTTCCACTTATATGTGGTACCTAGAATAGGCAAATAGTCTAGAGAAAGTAGACTAGAAGTTACCAAGGGATGGAAGAAGGGGAAAGCAGGGAGTTATTGTGTAAATGGTGCAGACTTTCTATTTAGGATAATAAAAAAGTTCTAGAACGGGATAGCAGTGATTATAGTTTAACACTGTGAATGTACTTAATGCCATTGAATTGTATACTTAAAAATAGTTAAAGTGGCAAATGTTATGCATATTTTACCACAATTTCTTTTAAAAGGCACTAAGAGAGAACTATTATATTGCCTACTAAGTGGTAAAATCGAACTCACGCCCAGGTCTTCTTGCTCTCTTTCCCTATATATCACACTGCCCCAGAAATACACAGAAATCAGAGCCCTGCTGACAGTGATTTCTCTGGTAGCCAGATCTGGGCATCGGGAATTGCCTTTGTGGAAATAAGTGATTAATTCTAATCCAAGTGCGGCCAAATTCTATCACCCTGTAATTTGAATTTTAAAAAGAGGGACACAGAATATAGAAATTATTGGATCTGAGTCATGTAAATGACGGGACCCACAGAGAAGGTTCCACTCTTGAGATTCCCATGACAATCCTCAGCTTCTGCCTTTCCTAATGTTCAGTTGTTGAGCTCATCATTAATTTCTTGGCGCTCATCCAGTATATCCTCACAACAAATGTCCTTCTTCACTTAAGCTAGCCAGAGGTGGTTTCTGTTTGTCACCAATGAAAAACCTTACTTCTAATATAATGCAGTGTTTCAATTCTTAAGCATCATCCATGTGGGCAAAATGATATACAATTATCCCTTGCTTTCCAAATCTTCTGGGCTTTTGAGATCATATAGTAAGAATGATGATAGCAAGAGGCACCTATAAATTGGTTTTCAAAAGTTCCAAGGCAATTCACTACAACGGCGTTTCCAATAATTTTAATTAAATGTGAGTTGAAGAGTACTTTCGTCTCTGAAATCTTTACAAATAAAAAACTTTGATTTGTTACTAGAAAACTAACAACTTGTAAAGCAGTTTTGGTTTTTGAGTTTTGGTTGGGTTTTGTTTGTTTATTTAGTCTTTTGCGATCTTATTTTAGCTCTTGATCCTTATAAACTCCCTACACACTTTGAGGAATCCTCTTTTCCATAAGAGATAATACGTGGAGAACAGAAGCATCTGCCCTTAGTGATTGTTTCATAGAAACAGTTGTTAGTCATTACCACCATTAGTCATTACAAGGTCTCAGAAAGCTGTATTACTTCACTGAAAATCTAAGTTTTCTCTAGGACTCTGTTGAGGAATTCTCTTGGATAACATATATAATAAACTCCAGCATTTAGTAATCTATACAAAGAGATTTTTACGATATTTTAACAGTGTCTCAAAACATCTCAATAATAGATAGGATCTCAATAACACGTTTGAATTCTAAGAAGTTAGGTATGAATTTAGATTATGCTTTGTTCACTTTCTTCGTCTTCCTTGCATTCATGGGAATCTGTCTATGGCCTTTATTGCTTGATACAACACCAAAAGGAAGAAAAGGCATGGTGGACTCCATACATATCAGAAGAGTACTGTATCCCGAGTCAGAATGCGTGTGTGTGTTCAACAATCACACGTAATATGAGGGAAAAAAAAAATTTCAGAACTATTGTAGATGGAAAGTTGTCCTTATTGCCAAAGCTTCCAGGGGCTTATAAGACTCTAAGTTTATGATTCATGAAGAAAAACTGTGAAGCACTGGGGATGGGGAAAACTAAGAAGAAAGGAGGTAAAAGTACAATGTCCAAAGGGGCAGGGTGCAGTGTATAAATTCCTCCCAAATAATTGCCAAGTTTTCTCTAACTGGGCTTTATAATTTTAGCCTCATTATCTCAGATCTTGGTGAACTTAGCATACCTGACAAAGACTGAAAGCAGTTTTAACAATCTCAGAGGGTCTGAACTAAGCTTAAACCTCTCCCATTTGGAAAATAATCATAAAATGTGTTCTCAGACTATTTCTTCTGTCTTGGCATATTTCAGCAACATCATATTGTTTGTTTTGGTTTTTTGAAGTTATTCAAATGGGCATCAATTTAATAAAATTCCATCAATTTTTTAAGTGAAAGAAAAGCATACCAAGATTACATTATCAATATTGGGCATATATTTGAGACAAATATCCATCCTAATAATCCTTCAAAGTTCAGCTTAAGCACCATCTCCTCTTTGAAAGCCCCCCAAGTCATCTCAGGCTGGAGAGAAAGAACCTGACTCTCCTAACTTCTTATGATATTGTTTTAATCATTGTTTTGGTATTTGAAAAGAATAGCCTTACATTGCAGTTATTCAATAGCAGTCTTATATCACTAAATAATTGCTACATTAATTTTACAAATATTTATTAAACACCTACTATATCCCAGCAATTGTGTTAGGAACTGAGCATACAAGGATTAAAAAGACAAAAGTCAGTTTCTTTTCTTGCAGCTTTTACAACAAAGAAAGTGTCAAGTGCCTTTTTATGCAGATCTTAGACAAGTATTGTACTGCAAGTCCTCAAAGGAAGTTTGAGTTTTTGATAAATAATAATTAAATACAATAAGAATTAATTGAGAGAGTATTTAAAACAACTTAATCACTAGCATCTCTTTATGTGTGTATCCCCAAAACATACTAAGGGCTCAAGAAATATTTGCTGAGCCGGGCTCGGTGGCTCAGCCTGTAATCCCGTGCCTTTGGAAGGCTGAGGTGAGTGGATTGCCTGAGCCCGCGGGTTTGAGACCTGCCTGGGCAGGCGAGACCTCATCTCTACAATAAATAAATTAAAAAAAAAAATTAGCCGGGCGTGGTAGCACACGCCTGTAATTCCGGCTACTCGGAAGGCTGAGGCGGAAGGATTGCCGTAGCCCAGCAGGTCGAGACTGCGTTGGCCAGGAGCAGCCACTGCACCCGGCCACTGCACTCCAGTCTGGGCGACAGATTGAGACTCCAACTCAAAAAAAAAAAAAAAAGAAATATTTGCTGAATGAATTAATGAGTCAATCTGCCACATGCTTCAGCATAAATCACATCACCAGGATAGTCACATGGACTTGACTCATGACGTGGACACATTTTCAATTTTATGGTTAAAGTTTTTTCTGAATAAACTAATATTTTAACATAGTCTTAATTCAAGGTTGGGGATCTTTGAGTGGGGTAGTATAAATTATATAATGGCTATTGTTAACCAATTATTGATTTGAATTTTGAGAAAGCAAACCTATCCATTTCAAAGACTGCCAGTAGAAACACTTAGCTGCCTATTCACAATAGCAAAAACATGGTACCAACCATGCTGCCTATCGAAGCTGGACTGGATTAAAAAAATGTGATACATATACACAATGGAATATTATGCAGCCATAAAGAAGGACAAACATATGGACTTTGCAGCAACTTGGATGGATTTAGAGTTTATCATACTCAGTGATCTATCACAGAAACAAAGAACAGAGTACCATATGTTCTCATTCATAAGTGGACCTTGAACAATTATCATAATACTATAAGAAAGGGATTGGCAGTAGTGGGAAACTATCGGAGGGGATGAGATTGGCAGTTGAGGGAAACAGCTACAGGAGGGAGAGTCATACCTCATCAACAAGGGTACCTGCATAATCAATGTTTGTATATCTAACCCTGAATTGTACCTCACATCTTTATAATTAAAAAAAAAAGAAACACTTAGCTGCTTTATTTTAATCGTACACACACAAAAAAAATCCCCTCATTAACTAATGCTATAGAAGTTGACTCAGGCAATAAAACTTTCAATGAATAATAAGATTACAAAAATAGTCGGGCTCGGTGGCTCAGCCTGTAATCCCGCGCCTTTGGGAGGCTGAGGTGAGTGCATTACCTGAGCCCGCGGGTTCGAGACTCGCCTGGGCAACGAGATTTCATCTCTACAATAAAAATCAAAAAATCAGCCAGGCGTGGTAGCGCATGCCTGTAATTCCGGCTACTCGGAAGGCTGAGGCGGAAGGATAGCTGGAGCCCAGCAGGTGAGGCTGCGGTGGCCGGGAGTGGCCACTGCACTCCAGTCTGGGTGACCGAGTGAGACTCCAACTCAAAAAAAAAAAATTACTAAAACAAACAAGTCAGTCATGCTAAAATACATACTTCTTAGATGTGTAAATAGACTTCTAACATAAAAGACAACAAGCGCTCGTCGACTTACAATGGGGTTATGTCCCCATACGCCCATCCTAAGTTGAAAATATTAAGTCAAAAATGCATTTAATACACCTAGTTTACCATCATCCTAGCTTAACGCAGCCTTCTTTAAACATGCTCAAAACATGTATATTAGTCTAGAGTCAGACAAAAGTACCTAACACAAAGCCTGTTTTATAATAAAGTGTTGAAATCAAATGCAATTTATTAAATACTGTACTGAAACTGAAAAACAGAATGGTTGTAGGGGTACTCAAAGTATGATTTCCACTAAATGTGTACCACTTTCTCATCATCATAAAGTTGAAAAAGCGTAAATCAAATAGTTGAACCATTATAAGTCGGTGGCCACCATCTGTATATATTTACTGCATGAATTAAATCAACCAACATAATTGATCAACATTACTGGCCAGACAAATGTTTTTCCATAATACATTTTAAAATACCAATAATCATCAGGAAGAAAAATTTTAATGGTAAATATACAACAGCCTATTTCGGTAACATGCAGTTTCCTAACTTCTTATGATATTGTTTTAATCATTGTTTTGGTATTTGAAAAGAATAGCCTTACATTGCAGTTATTCAATAGCAGTCTTATATTTTATATAGTTTCCTGCACTGACCATGACCAGGGGAATGCTTTATTTATGTTTTTTAAAATAAATATTGTTGATGAACAGTAATAAGAAACTGAAGAATCCTTAAAAACACCATTTTCATTTTGGTTAACTTTACGGACTATAAAAGTAATAGATAGCTAACTAAAGAAACATATGAAATCTGAGAAATTCAGGAGATACAAAAATTAAAATCTCCCATTCACTCACCATGCAAGGTCAACTGTTAATATGCTGTTCTGTTTTCTATGTATATTATTTTGAATGCTTTTATTAAAATTGTGGTTTTCTAAAGGTATCTATTTAAAAACTTCCCCATCTAAGGAGTAGAAAGACCACAAAAAAAGGCATCAATATATTTGAAAGGCACGATTTTATTCATTAAATAATGAATGAGTAAATGATAATTAAAGTTTCATATGTCATTAAAATCCAGTGATCTATTATCGCGTTCTAATATTTTTTAAATGCTAAGGTTCACTGTTATTATGCTATAAATTTGTCATAAAAGTCCACTGTTAGCCGGGCTCGGTGGCTCAGCCTGTAATCCCGCGCCTTTGGGAGGCTGAGGTGAGTGGATTGCCTGAGCCCGCGGGTTCGAGACCCACCTGGGCAGGCGACACCTCATCTCTACAATAAATCAAAAAATTAGCCAGGCATGGTAGCACACGCCTGTAATTCCGGCTACTGGGAAGGCTGAGGCGGAAGGATCGCCGGAGCCCAACAGGTGGAGGATGCGGTGGCCGGGAGCGGCCACTGCACTCCAGTCTGGGAGACAGAAAATAAAAAAATTAAAAAAAATTTTTAAGAAGTCCACTGTTACTACTTCTTTTATATTTATATATGAAGACATGCCCTCTGCCTGGAATTTAAGTTTTAAAGCCTGAGTGTTTAGTATTCTGTCTATATTTTCTAAGCTATGAGCACACTATCTATATAAGAACAGTTCCAAAGAGAAAATGTGATTGTGAAAAGTACTACCTATGAAAAAAGAAAAAGCTTCTGTTACACCTAGAATGAAACCATGCAATGCCTCTGAATTCTCTTCTATCAAAGCCCAACCCATCAGTGGCACTTGAGGAGGAATGGTTGTTTACCTGAGTTATCACTGCCAGAGAGAGCCCAAAAGCTGCAATGTTATTTATAGAATGACTTCCAGTTTAGGAAATAGTCAGTTTTTCAGGTTAAAATAGACTTAATGTTCACTTCAGAAATGTCTTTATAGTTGAAATGATTTCAAGTTCCACAGCATCATACTTTGAACACTTGGACTTTCCAGCGCAACTAAGTATTCAAGATCTATCATCTTCTTGTCCAATGAATTTTAGAAATGAAATTTTTATCACATTATCATATCCCTTAGCCAAAACAAAGCTAAGCCTACATGCCTAGTTAGAGCAGAAAACAATGGATATTATTTGGAAGGGTTCTATTTGGAAGATAACAAACATATCTTACGCAAAAATAAAAGTTGATTATAACTATTCCATGCTTCATCTACAACTCCTCACTGATCAAACAGTCCTATTAAGGGATATATTTTTAAAATTATAATAAGAAAAGCATAACTAAATGAGTAAAAGCCAGGCATGGTTGCTCACACCTGTATTCCCAGCGTTTTGGGAGGCCAAGGTAGGAGGATCGTTTCCCAGGATTTTAAGATGATCCTGGGAAACACAACATGACTCCCATGTTTACAACAACAAAAAAAATTTAATTAGCTAGGTGTGGTGGCACATTTCTGTAGTCCTAGCTATTGAGGAGGCTGTGGCAGAAGGATGGCTTAAGTCAAGGAGTTCCAGGCTACAGTGAGCTATGACAGCAGGCTGTACTCTAGCCTGGGCCACAGAGTCAGATCATGTCTCCAAAAAATAATAATAATGGCTGAGCTCAATGGCTCAGCCTGTAACTCTAGCACTTTGGGAGACCGAGGCAAGTGGATTGCCTGAGCCCGCAGATTCGAGACCAGCCCAGACAACTTGGTGAGCCTCGTCTCTACAGTAAATCAAAAAATTAGCCAGGCAAGGTAGCGCGCACCTGTAGTTGCGGCTACTCAGAAGGCTGAGGTGGAAGGATCACCTGAGCCTAGCAGGTTGACGCTGGGGAGTCCGGGAGCGTGCCACTGCACTCAGGCCTGGGCGACAGAGTGAGACTCCAACTCAAAAAATAATAATAATAAGTAAAAGAGGAAAATATAGTACATCGAATCTGCAAATGTTTAAATACCAAAAACATTCAACAGAAAGAAAAGATTAGGAAGAGAAATTTTAGGAGTAAATTGGGAACAATAAAATGTAAGCAATTACACAATCCCATTCATCGAAGGAATTAAATGAGAAATAAACACTGTGTGGACCTCCCCACTCCATCACCCTACCTGATATTCATCCTTGAACATGAAAACAAAGGAAGGGACAAGTTCATTGCACTGGTCAAAATCAAGCAAGAAGTAAAAATAAGGGCCCCAATCTTTTGTCATTCTAACAGACTACTATGATGCTTTGAGGTCAGTGTATCAGTTGGTGTTCTTGACAGTATTCTGAGACCTTAACTAGTAAGTATTAGTTCTGAGAAGATCCTGAGGATAAACCTCAAGGCAAAGGAAGCAATCACTTGAACATATAGAGACGTACACACCCACATAAGTATATACACTTTTCATTTACTAAACTCTCAACCATACAGAGAACAGCCAAGGGAGAAACAATATACTTTTCCCTGATTCTACTTTCCCACTATCCCAAGGGTTCTGTGCTCAGTTCCCACTCTGTGGTACCTGATCATTGGTCAAGTCGATGTACCCAGAAATCTGAAAATCTGTTTTCAGATGTGGTAGCAACAGAGAAAACCAATCAGGTAGCAAAAGAGAAAACCAATCACCAGGAACAAATTTTGTAATGGTAAATATATGACAGTCTATTTCAGTAACGTGCAGTTTCCTAGTTTGTGGTTTTCCTCCACTGACCATGACCCACATGGAAAAAATCCTGTATAGGAAAAAATGGAAGAAAGGGAAAGGAACAATGAACACATTTGAAATTGTACAGCGTATCCCAAAACTCCCTCCTTTTCTTTTAAAAGAAACTTAAAAACAATAACCTTAACATGTACCAGTCAAAAAAAAAAAATCAGTTTATTTAAAACACATTCACCACTTTTATCCAACAGGATTTAAAACAGTTTTCCATATGTAATTACAAATATTTCCTAAATGGATCTTTAGATGAATAATTAAATTAGGAAAAACAAATGAGACCCTTGCTCTTACAAACTGAGAAAAGAATCATAACTGTGACTCAGTTTCAACAGTTCAGGATTCAAAATCATCTAGTGAATACTGGTTAAGGAATAACTGGAAGAAAAAAGAAAAAATGCAAATCCTTGCAACTGGGGCATTCAAATTTTGCACAGACTGAAAAATCAAACTGAGAAGCTGGGTCACAGAGACTAAGAAAATCCTCCCACATCTCCAATCAGTCAGAAGGGCCTCCAAGGGGACCAGCTAGACTCAATATATTGAAAGCCTATGATTTTTTTCAGCTGAAAAATTCATTACCTTATTGTAAAAATACCCAAAAGCTACACAATAACAATATATATATTCTCCAAAACTTATTTATATACTAAATAGTATAATCAGACAAAATTTATTTGCAAATAAGTAGCTATTTGTTACCTTTGAAATGCTGTGTAAATTCAGTTCCCATTAACTGCCTTCCCAAGCTGAATTTGCAAAACCATCATACCACTAAAAGTGTAAAATGGATGAAGAGCTAAAATGGAAATCAAAAACTTTTAGTCTAATTTTTAGCTCTTCTCTTGAGTTTTTGATGTGACAGTGGAACACATTTTTGGCTAAATATACACAATGCCAATGTCTCCAATCTGATTCACTATAACAATTCATATGTCTTTGGAGAAAAGTTGCAATTTTACATGCAAAAATATAAGCATAATGTCAATTTTCCTAGCAACTTTCTAAAAAAGAAATCTTTTATTTCCGTCTATTTCACTCACTTTTATAATACCACCCGGGCGAGAGGAGGACAGCATCTACTCTCCTTCTTAATCTCCAGAAAGCCATGCTGACACAAAAAAAGAAATAAATGATATAAACAAGGCCACATGGCTAAGTAGTGGCAAACCTAGGACAACAGATCTTCAACTAACAGAAGAGTAAGAAGCCAGTTAGAAGTATGCATCTGTCTTTGATACAGAAAATGTACAAATAATGACCCTATAACAATCATATCAGAAACTACAAGTATCACACTGCTATGACTTCACAGTCCTAAAACCAACTTGCAAAATAAAATATCTACCAATTATACTCTGGGCTAACAAACAGGGGATGCTACCCAAAATGTGTCCAGATAAAATTTTAGGTGCCATAGAAGTATGGTCCCATGAGTTTTGTAACTCCTAAAAATATGTAGTTCCACAGGCTAAACAAAGTCCTAACGTTAAAACTAAGCATGACCATTAAAGATGCTGCAATGTCTACTGGGTATCTACCCAAAGAAACACAAATCGTTCCACTAAAAAAACACCAGCACTTGTATGTTTGTTACAGTACTATTTACAATAGCAAAGACATGGAACCAACCTAGGTGTCCCATTAATAGTGGATTGGATAAAGAAAATGTGGTGTATATATACCATGGAATACTACACAGCCATAAAAAAGAATGAAATCATGTTCTTTACAGCAACATGGATTTAGCTGGAAGCTATTATTCTAAGCTAATTAACACAGAAAACAAAATACTAAATGCTCTTGTTCTCACTTGTAAGTAGTAGCTAAACGCTGAGTAAAAGATGAGACATAAAGATGAGAACAATAATCGCTGGGGATTCCTAAAGCGGATAAGGGATGGAGTGGGGTCGAGGGTTGAAAAATTACCTATTGGGTACCATGCTCATTATTTAAGTGACAGGTTTAGTAGAAGCCCAAGCCTCATTATCACTTAATATACCCATGTAACTAACCTGCACATGTACCCCTGAAGTTAAAGCTAAAAAAAAAAACCAAAAAAACTGAGGGAACAAAAGGATCATGTACAATTAATTTGATTTCTCAGAATAAACGTATCAGTTGTTATATTCTGTGGCCTTAATTAAGCCATTGTGAAATCAAATTGGATTATTTCTCAATAATTAAAACTTTTCACCTTTGAATTTTAGAAATTGATTTTATGTACAGAATCTCAACTTTGAAAACTACTTACGTGTTAAAAAAAATCAATGGGATAGGCACAAAGTACATTGATTTTAAATTATGAAAAGACATTTTGGTGTAGTTAATAAGGCCAAAACTCAGCTTTAGCATCTCATCTAACAACTCCCACAGAAATATACACTCTGATGACTGGAGGAACGGGTGGGGAGGACAGCAAGAAGCCATGGATAGTTCTGTTGAGATGTAAGACATAAGATCAGGAAAATAAGTTCACTTCTTTCTTCCTAAGTCCCTATTCTCTGTTCTATGAATTTTAAATTTAATATTCAGAACACTAGAAAATGAACAGCATGATCCTTTTAGAAATTAAATGAGCCTTTTTAAAGAAGGTACCAGATGCTTTCTGAAAGAAACTTAGTCATTTTTGCAACATTATTTGTATATCTCATACAAAATGTTTTTGAAATGTTCACTAAATAAGTAATTACTAATTTCTGGTTTCATTCTAATTTTCATTCCCAATTGTTTTTTTTTTAAGTTGGAGTCTCACTCTGTCGCCCAGACTGGAGTGCAGTGGTCACTCCCGGCCACCTGCTGGGCTCCGGCGATCCTTCTGCCTCAGCCTTCCAAGTAGCTGGAACTACAGGTGCACGCTACCATGCCCGGCTAACTTTTGATTTATTGTAGAGATGAGGTCTCACCAAGTTGCCCAGGCGGGTCTCGAACCCACGGGCTCAGGCAATCCATTTGCCTGGGCCTCCCAGAGTGCTGGGATTACAGGCTGAGCCACGGAGGCCGGCCTTCAGTTTTTTAAAATAGCATGTTTTTTGAGCTGCCCTGTTTTCAAAGCACAAAAGTGCCCTATTTTTATGCACCAAAGATGTAATGATGCTATTATGTGTCAAGTGAGCTATCACAGCACTTGAGTTTTACAGTTTGTCTTAATTCTTCCATAAGGATTCTCTCCACCCAGAACCTATTTAAGTCTTAGGCTAGCATCATGTTGCCCTTGACTGTTCTTTGAACACTACTCAGGGAAGTTCAGGGCACTGTGTCAGGGCACATCAGCAATGACTTTTACCATAACTGCTTTTGAAAAGATGTTCAGAAACAAGTATGGGGGGAGGGAGGTATGACCATATCCAACTCCTGAATTCCAAAGTACTGCAAAGTTATCTGAACCTCTGAGCAGTCTCTCTCACAAAAAGAACATCCAGTTAAAGCCCCACGTTTCGCCAATGGCAGCATTTCTAAGGACCCTTCTTCACCTTAGAATCTAGCTGCATGAGGCCTTGTCATATTAACCTCAGTAACATTCAGGTCATTGACAGAAAAATAATATACTGCATAAACACACTCTACAATAAATCAAAAAATCAGCCAGGCGTGGTAGCGCAAGCCTGTAATTCTGGCTACTCAGAAGGCTGAGGCGGAAGGATCGCCAGAGCCCAGCAAGTCGAGGCTGCGGTGGCCGGGAGCAGCCACTGCACTCCAGTCTGGGCGACCGAGTGAGACTCCAACGCAAAAGAAAAAAAAAATACACTCTAAGTAAACTCAACCTTCAAAACACCAGCAAGAAATGCTGAATACAAATGAATAGTTATGCAAACAAAGATGCTATATTAAAGTCTATTCAAGCTAATTTTTCTCAAGGTTTAAAGATTACTATGCGTGACTTAAAGATTACTGTGTGTAACCAAAGAAAACTAAAACAAAAGAAGGGCATTCTAGAGACAGCTTTAAAGTTCCAGCTTTTGGCATTAATGCCCTCTGTTTCTTGAGTAAGTCACTTCATTTCTCTTCACCAAAATATCCAGATCTCTAAAATGAGCAGGGCCAAATCCACAACTGTTCTAGTTGTAGCTTCCTGATGTTTATCCTCTATAGTCCTGCTAGCATTTGTTTTTTGTAAGTTACCCATATGCATACCTTTGCTGAATAAGACACTAATAAACACATTCTTTCATTTGTCTACGTTTTATACTCTACTATTAGTCCTTTTTATTATTTTGTCCACAAATATAACCACAGTCACCAAGGGAGTAGTAATTACTACAATAGCTAGTACCTAAGTGTGTATCATATGCCAAGTGCCCTGTTAAGTACTTGTATTAACTCTCTTCTTCCTCACCACAGCCCTATGAGGTAGAAACCATTTCTATTCCCATTTTTAGAACTGAGGAGACTGAGGCACAGAGAGCTTATATAATTTGCCCAGGTTCATAAGGTTCACAAGTGTTAGAATTCAAACCTCAAGCATTTTTTCCCAGGAGCCCCTCCTGCTTTCCTACTATGTCACACATACCTACACATACCTCAAGAGTCTGTGGAGGTTAAGTACAACAGAGCTTATCTGCAAAATGTTGGGGACCAGAAACTGAACCTGTACCGTGAATGCTCTCAGAAACTGTAGTAGCTCATGATTTACAAACCCACCACTGATTTATAAACACTCACCACTGATACTTTTTTCCTTCCATGCCTTAGTTTCACAAGTAAATAACTGATGGAAAAGGGCTCAAATTAAATCCATCTCCCTTCTTTCCCTCATTAGGGGAAATGCACAAATAACAGGAACCGTGGAATTACTGGTGACTTCCCATCCTGGCGTTGAGCAGGCAACACTCCGTTATAACCCACCTCTCAGTCACGGAACGGGGACGCTGCATGTTGTCATGCGCCCCAAAACCTAGTAGCTGAAAACAGTAACCAGCCAGGAGTGGAAACACCAGTTCCACAGCCTGGGAAGTCGAAGACTGGGAAGTCAGCACTCAGAACATGAGGTAACAAAAAAAATTTCTCTGCATCACAATATATTGCAGCAAGCAATTAAACTGCACACTGGCATTCACATCAGGACAGAGAGAAAATACCGGTAATCAAGTAACATATGTATTTCCCCCATTCATGACCCAATTCGAATCTCAAGAACCCTACACTAGACTGAATTCCAGGAGAGGTTCCGTGTTTCAGTGGGCCAAGAACGGGGATGGGGAGAAAGCAGGTCCGAGTTCTAGAACCCAAGACCGGTGAGGATCACAGCGCTGCGGACACGCCTAGGCTGCCCACGGCGGCGGGGCCAGTCCCCGTTTGGCAAGGCCAAAAGGAAATTACTTCAGCGAAGAGGGGACGGTGAGCTCCTCCCGCAGGACAAAGCCACACTTTGGCTCACCACATCGCTTGCGTTTCATGTCCAAGGCCACGGACTTTTATTGGCTGCTCTTTCAAACCGGGCACTGAGAGACCAGGGGCTGAGAGCGGTGGCGAGAGGAGATGGGCAGAGGGGAGTGTCTTGTTTACCCTTTAAGGGAAAACAAACAAACTTTTGAATCAAAACAACCCACGGAGAAGCCAGCGAGGACGTCTTCGCTGGGCCTGTCTCCGAGCTTTTGAATCACTTCCTCCTTTCTGATGTGTCTCTGAACTTGAGATGACGAAGTGGCTGAGAAAGTCTCTCCTCTCGGGGCAGTTTCCTGCGAGCGAGAGGGGCGCGCGGCGCTGTCCGCGGGCGCAGAGCCGGCCCGGCCCGGCCACCGAGGGCGCGGGCGGGCGCGAGGACTCGGGGCGCGAGCAGGGACCGGGATGGGTTCGAGGGGACCGAGCGCGAGCGCGGCCCAACCCGCGTCTCCCGCTTACCCTAAGGTGCTGATGAAGCCGTTGACCGAGCCCTCCGCGTACAGGGACACGATGTCCCCGATGTAGAGGAAGCTGGACATTTTCTCAGACATGCTGCTTCATGTTCCAGAGTGCACGTCCCTCCTCTTCCCTGCGCTCTCGCCGCCCTCTCTGCGGGGAGCTGCCGCGGCGGAGGCGGACGGGGCGCGGGACGGCGGCGGCCCGAGCCACCGAGCGTCGCGGCTCAGCCCTGCTTCCGCGCGGGGGAGCCGGGCAGGAGCGCGGCCGCCGCTGCGGACACCCCGCGACGCGCGCAGCCCGGGCGCCCCCCGAAGCCGCAGCCGCCGCCTCCCCGGCAGGTTTCCTGTTCCTTTCAGAAGTTTTCTCTCCAACACCTTTGCTCCTCCTCCTCCCTCCGCTCCCCCCTCCGCGTCCCCTCCCCGCGCGGCGCCCCGCCGCGGCCGTCGCCGCCGCCCCGCGGGAGCTGGAGGTGCCTGAGCCCCTCGGTCCCTTCGGGGGAATTTTTGGACCAGGTGGCGGGGCCCATTGGGTGAGGGGGAGGAGAGGAGCCGGGGGAGGGGAGGGCGGGCGGCCAATCAGGGAGCGGCGGCCGGGGGCGGAGCTGGCCCGGGGCGGGGCGGCTCCGGGGAGGCCCGGCCACCCGGGAAGCCGCGGCGGTGGCCGCACCGGCCCGCGCGGGGACGCCTCGCTGGGCGGCGCTGGAGGGGCGGCGGGGGACCCCTGCAGGGGAGGGGAGGCGGAGGAGCGGCCGGACCTGGGGTGCGACAGTCCCTGCCTGGTAGGGCGGAGGAGACTGAAGGGGGAGGGAGGGTGGAGGAGACTGAAGGGAAAGGGAGGGTGGAGGAGACTGAAGGGGGAGGGAGGGTGACCCCTGTCGATGGGGCGGGCGCCGGGCAGGACCCGAGCGCAGTGGAGCGAGCGCCCGAGCCCCCCGGAGGTGAAAAGGTGGAGCCAGAACGGGGTGGGTGGGCGACTTGCTGAGCAAAGGAGAGGAAGGCGTATGGGGGGGGTTACAAATAAAAACTAAATATGTAAAGAGAGTCAAAGAGAGGAAAGAAGAAAGGGAGGGAAGGAGGATGTTCTTGGTTTGGGTTTTGGGTTTTGTTGTTTTTGTTTCTTTTTTTCCCTCAAGTATATAGCGTTAGTGAAACTTAGACCTGTCAGCAGATGTCCAGGTGGACGCGAGCCTCCGAGGAGGCAAACGTCACTTGGCCGAGCCAGCAATTTTTGTAGCCAACCGTTGGCGGCGACAGCTCGGTAGAGCTGAGCCGTCCCTTAAGCCTCCGAGGCCGCGCCCCCTGCGCTTCCTCAGCTCCAGGCGGAGGTTAACCTTCCACCCCCGGGAACCCACGGTCACCGGCTCACTGACAGCCCTGGCTTGTTTACATTGAAAGCTGCTGACTCTTAAAGCCCAGCGGTTATAAGCGAAACCGGCAGCGGGACAGTCTATACGCCTTCTCTTTTCTCTTGCTGCTGTAGCCCTCTCCTTAGAACACCGCTTTTAAAGCCTTCCGCCCTCGCCCTTCTGGACGACGCAGAGGAGGCAAATTCTGTATGGCGATTATGATACTTGCCACCCAATTAAAAATATGACTGCCTAAGTTATCCCCGCAGATCAAGGTTTGTTCAAAGGGAGGAGAACTCTGGGTGAGCATGTGCGCCAAACTGTGCACATTTACAGTTCAAAGAAGTCTTACAGTTCAAAGATAGTTGAGACTTAGAATCACATAATGGAAAATGAAAGAATAAGCTTAATATTCAGAAGTGTGTGTTTAGAAAGCCTGCAGGACAGAAGAGAACAGACACTGAATCCAGGAAACACCAGTACAAAGCCTGTGTGTGTTGAGATAAACCAGACCCTGTCATTGTCACACCATGCAGTTGACAGATCTTCTCCTTACTTCTGTGTTCTCCTTTGGAAGAGGTTACTTAGCAATTTAGAAATACCTGTTACTTGATGGAACTCTATCTACACATGTGACATCGCTGTTGGGAGCCTTCAAGACATTGGGCGTATGAGTTATTCAACAGTTTGAGAGAGAATAAGATGATGACCCTGGAAACGGAGCTTCTGTTTGTCCAAAAGGTCCGGGCATTATATTCTTTGGTCCTCCATATTGCACAGCATATACTGTGCCATACATCCAGTGAATGCTCAACCATTATTCATCAAGGTCATGAATGTTTTTTGTTTCCTCAAGGTACAAACTGTCTGAGACAACACATAACCAAATGAGTGGGTGATTATGCTGATAATGAGCTGGTGCAAACCTCAAGCCATGTGCCCAAGTCCAATATCTTTCTTCCTCTTCATCTCATCCCCACCACCCACAGAGGTGTCCAGTATTGTCTGGGGACTGGATCTGGTCACTCTTCTATGTTGGCCTGGCAAAGATGTTTAGCTGGCCATACAGGAATGGCCTAAGGAGTGGCCAAGGAATTCATACAAAGACTTCGGGTCACTTTTTATTTCTTTCTCTATATGTTTCTTCCTTTCTATTACCTCAAATATGTCTCTTTTTCACCTTCCCCTGTATCACTGCTCTGTCCTACACAGTGGCCTGCTCACTGGCTTCCACCCTTCCAGTCTTTCCCACTTGCAATCCCAAGGTAAGCCAGAGCTTCATGCTTATAGAGTTGATCTCATCAAAACTTCTCAAACCCACAATGACAATTGTCTACAATATGGTCTTAACGTACTGGTGTGAGTTGTTGTTGTGGTTGTTGTTGTTGTTGTTGTTTGAGTTGGACTCTCATTCTGTCACCCAGGCTGGAGTGTAGTGGCACACCACGGCTACCCAAGAGTCTACCTGCTGGGCTCCAGCAATCCTTCCACCTTGACCTTCCAAGTAGCTGAAACTACAGGTGCGCACTACCATGCCTGGCTAATTTTTGATGTGTTGTAGAGACGAGGTCTCATCAAGTTGCCTGGACTGGTCTCAAACCTGCAGGCTCAGGCTATCCACTCACCTTGGCCTCCCAAAGTGCTGGGATTACAGGCTGAGCCACCGAGTTCAGCCCTGGTGTGAATTTTAGATGTGAAACATCGGTCCCTCTAAATTGATTCTCCTGTGCTGAGAATGTGAGGAACCTCAGCAGACCCTCACACACTGAGTCCTAGTATTCCACACTATCCATGATCTGGTCTCTGTCTCCTTTTACATCTGAGAGTTTCTGCTCTTCCATTCCTGATATCCAGGAAAGCAGACTTTCCACATATAAGCTAACACTTTTAGTCTCCATGTCTTGAGTGTGCCATTCCCCCTGACAGAAATTCCCCTCTTCCTCCTCTACCTGCTCAAGTACCACATTCTCAGTGAAACTTCCCAGATACTGCCAAGGCAAGTTTTCTCTCCTCCTGAATTCCTATAGACAGACCAGCCTGCCCCTAACATTTGGGGGCACCCATGGCAAAAGTAATTGGAGAATCCCATAACCTAGTCTAAAAATTAAAAGCTGCTAATTGAGCTAATAAATGGTTACAGGTGTTGTGGGGAGAGTTGGCCCACATTTCCAAGTTCTGCTCTTTTTTTTTTTTTTTTGAGTTGGAGCCTCACTCTGTCGCCCAGACTGGAGTGCAGTGGCCGCTCCCGGTCACCGCAGCCTCGACCTGCTGGACTCCGGCGATCCTTCTGCCTCAGCCTTCTGAGTAGCTGGAATTACAGGCGCGCGCTACCACGCCCAGCTAATTTTTTGATTTATTGTAGAGATGAGGTCTCGCCTGCCCAGGCGGGTCTCGAACCCGCGGGCTCAGGCAACCCACTCACCTCAGCCTCCCAAAGGCGCAGGAAGGTTCTGCTCTTAACGCCTGCAAACAGCCAGCCCTTGACCACTCCTCAGGCCACACTTGTGCCCAACAGAGATATCATGTGTGTAGACAGAGGAGGAGCTACACAGTCTGCACTTAGCAAGATGAATAAGTCATTTATGGATGACATTCTGGGGTCTTAGACACTGTAAAAATAGTCTAGTAGGAAGAGAAAATCCAGGCTCCCAGTGGGCATGTCCCCTTAGCCCAGAACAAGGTCCTCTAAAACTCAGAGCCCAGAGCAGGAGCCCAGTTGCCTGGTCTAAGGACACATTCCTTTTAAGTGACCTTGGTACTTCCGTCTTGCTTCTTGTTATATCTGTACATCTTGAATCTTACCAAACTAGAAGCATCCTGAGAATGAAATCAGTGTCTAATCCATGCTTTATCCCACACAGGACCTAAAAATACCCATTCAGGGCTTCTATAAGTATTTGGCAGATAAATGAAATAACTAAAGCAGAATTTTAGAATGCTTACATATTTTTATTACTTTAGATAATGAGAACAGGAGTCTACCAAAAGGCATTCAAAGAGTCCTGTGTGCTGAGACTGTGAGTCACTTCAGCAAAAGCTCAAGTCATCATGCCCTAAAAGATCTATAGGGAGAGGTAATAAATACAGCAGAGTGTAATATTTGAAATGTTCACTCCCAAAGGATTGAATATATTAAAAATAAGGCTCCTGTAAAGAGTTCTTCATCGGAGATATTTTCAGGATAATTTATATTCAGTGTTTACTTGGAGATCCCCAGATCAATACTAGAAGTGAAAGGGCTTGCAATCTGTTATCTGCCAACTGAGTTTTTCATGAATTGTTTCTCTCACTCCCTGCCTTGTAATAAATATAATTTGTAATAGTAACGGTTTTATTGAGCAGTCTGCTTCATGAGGTACAAATAAAATATGGGGCTTTAATCATTCCCTTTCAACAAAGGGAAATGTTCCATCAGATTTACGTGGTCTATTTCTTAATAGTATTTCAAGAAGAGCCGTTGGATTTAGAGTTCTTTTCAGTTATTAAGAATATACAAACACACACACCTCAGTCTGGTTTAAAGGTCAGTCTCATCCCTTCAGGTCAGTGGGCCAGCATCAGGTCAATGGGCCAGCATCAGGAAGGGGTGCAGTTGGCTCTTTTACGGCTCCCCATACTCTTCACATTTCAGTTCCTTGGATGTTGGGAAGGGGGTATGTGATCAGGATGAAATGAGCATCCTGACCTTTGACTCCTTTGCTGCCCTTCTGGCCAGAACCCTTCTTATCAAGTGGGTGTCAAATGGTGTCTCTCTGTTGTGAGGATTTTAGTAGCTTTGAAGTAACAGTTCTTTGAAGTGTAGAACTTACCCTAGCCTGACTTCTTCCAAACCCCTCAGCTCCACCCTGACACTACACTCCAAAGGCAGATCAACCTCTTGGGTGGAATTCTAGCAAGTCTGGCCTCCTTTTGACCATAGGAGATTTAGGCAGCGTCTGCTCCATGGGGTACAACCTATGCAATAGCATAGGATCCCAAGATTATAAGAGTCCCATGCTTGGTTTGATGTTTTGCAGGTGCCATCTTGAAATTCTTGATCATTTTTTACCAAGAGTCCCTACAATTTCATTCTGCACTGGGCCATGAAATGATATAGCCAGTCCTGGAGTCAAGCATCTTTACGTCATGGAAAAGTGGGCATGTAAGATACTCTGCTGGTCCCCCCATTCTATCAGTTTTTCTCTCTCCAATTCCTTTCTCCCTACTCAGACAGATCAACAAGTCTGACATACTAACCACCTCCAATTAGGAAATTCAAAACCCTTGTTAGTACTACCACTCATTACAAATTTCCTTCCAAAGTACTCACAAGGAAGACAAGGAGAATTCTCTACCACTCCTCACTGGGCCAAAAATGGACAACTCTACTAATTCACCAATCTGTATTCACTGGGGAGAGTTTTGTGAATTCATTTTCTAATAAACATATGAGTCATTTATATAAGATTCATTATATGAAATTTCAGACTAAAAAATGTGTCCTTAAGGCCTTCTGGATTCAAACTGAAAGGAGAAAGGTGAATGGTGTAAAGGAAAGTGTAACCACCCTCTGCCACTATTATCTCAACACTCCTGTGAGGTAGAGCCCGTGACCATTGTCCCTGTATCCATCCACTTTCCACCATTGTGCAGCAGCCTGAATGGGGTTAACATCACTCACCAAACTCCAAGAATGGGTCTTGACTAGTTTAAACCAGCGCTTCTCAAACTCAAGCTTTAGTATGTATAAGAAGTATCTGGAGAGCAAGTTAAAACACAGATCCTTGGGGCCCATTCCCGAGATTCTGATTTAGCAAGTCTGAAGAGGAGCTTACCATTTTTCCAGAAAGGGGTGATTATACATAGGCAGGAGTTGGGCAAAGAAACCTGAAACAAACTTTGGCTAGTGGGAAGACCTTGGTGAGAAAATGACTTGTTTTTCATTTTTATTTTGAAATAATCTCAAATTTACAGAAAAGTTGCAGGAAAAATATAAACCTTTGACCCAAATTCGGCAAGTTTTATAAATAGCCAAATTTGTTTTATCACTGTCTTTCTCTGTTTATACACACACAATTTATTTTCAGAACCATTTGAGTTCTCATGGGCGTATTTCATGCCCATCTGCCTTTTAATACTTCATATATACCTAAGAACAAAGATAATCTCTTATATAGCCAAACTACACTTATAAAACTCAGAACATTTAACACTGATATAAAACTGTAATCTACTGTAGTCTAATATTGCAAATTGTCCCAATTGTGTCTTTTAAAGCATTTCTTCCCTAAAGAACAGAATCCTGTCCAGAATCACATCTTGCATTCAGTTGTCATGTCTCTTTTGTCTCTGTTAGTCTGTAACAATTCCTTACCCGTACTTTGTCTTTTGTTGAATTGGAGTCTCACTCTGTCGCCCAGGCTGAAGCGCAGTGGCACACTGCTCACAGTCACCGCAGCTTCGACCTGCTGGGCTCAGGTGATCCTTCCGCCTCAGCTTTCCAAGTAGTTGGAACTACAGGCGCCCGCTACCACATCAGCTAATTTTTTGATATATTGTAGAGATAAGGTCTCACCAAGTTACCCAGGCTGATCTCGATTCCCTGGGTTCAGGCAATCCTCTTGCCTCAGCTTCCCATAGTGTTGGGATTACAGGCTTGTGCCTCCATGCCTGACCTCATACTTTGTCTCTAATAAAGTGACATTTTGGAAGAATATAGGCCATTTATGTAAAGACTATTCTACAGTTGGGTTTGTCTCTATTTCATAATTAGATTAGGCTAAGCATTTCACCAGAATACTACTAAACCAGTGATGTGTTCTTCCCAGGGTCCCTTGTTCATGACGTTAATTTAGATCACTGTCAGAGTATTGTCTAGTGGACAAGAATTTAAGAATAATCCCAATCCAGTTCTCATTTGTAGATGTGGCCCACAAGAAACAATCTCTTAGCCTAGGAAAACTCTGGAAATGCAGACCAACAGTAAGTCTGATTTTCCTGCCAAAAATGTTGTCAAACCCATCCTTAACCTCTCTGTTTCCAAAGTCAGAGTTTAACCTCAATCTACTGTTTTTCTCCCTGCAGGAGACAAATATCAAGCTTTCTAAATGTTGCCTTTGAAGTTCTTCTCACTAAAATAGATCTGAGAATCAAACATGTCCCTCACCACACACACACACACACACACACACACACACACACACACACACACACACACACACACAGAAGCATTCATCTCCCCTGCACTGAGGGTGAAGTGGGACCCAACAGAGCAGTAGCTCATTCCAAAACACTTACATCTCCAGCAGACTAACTGTTGTGTATCCTTAGTTTTAAGCGTTGTATCCCTGATGCTCAGATATTTCCTTCTAAAATTTACATCTTGGTTTTATTTATCGTAGCTTGATGCCTTCGCTGAAACTCCCAATTTAACATCCCATTAAAATATTCTTCTGATCTTTTGGATAGGGTCACAGCTCTTAGAAATACTTACACCACTTGCTGCTGAATCTCTCATGTCTTCATCGACCCTGCTGTCATAATTCTACAATGGCTTATAAATGAAAAAGAGAAGTGTTATAACGAGCAATGTTTTATAAAAACTAATACAATGTAGTAATAACCTGAATTTGTGGGATTTTAAAAACCATGATCAATTACAGTAGAGATTCATAAAAATATTGGAAAAGAGAGAAAATGGCCCAGTCATCATAACAAAAAGGAATGAGAACTTTTAAGAAAAAGATGTATGAATTTTTAAAATCTTATCTACTTCAGTTAGCAATGATTCTTTCCAAACTATAAGTTCATGTTCCCAGTAGATGCCAAGACAGCATTTATCAACCACTTAAGAGACTCCCACAACTGTATACCACGATAGTTAAGGACACAAGTGTTACATGGGCCTGGGTTAAGACAGTAATTCACTAATTTACTCTCTGTCGATCTGTATGCAAATGAGGTCCACTCAACCTGGACCTCATTTTCCCTATATTTAAAATGAAGACAATAATGGTACCTATCTCATATAGTTTTTGTGGGGTTTAAGTTAGAAAATACATTTAAAGGACTTGGCATGGTGCCTGGCACAAAGCACATGCTCAATAAATGTTAACTATTATTGTGATTATCATTAACTATGAGAAAAGTAATATTAAATGTCATAAGAAAGCCAAGCATCAGAGATGCTGCAGTCTATGCAATAAGACACACTAGTGACTGAGCCCGCCCCAGAACTGTCTCCAGAGACTCTGAGTCACCAGCTCATCATTTATAGATCAGTCCCTTCCATCAACAGTAGTAAATGCTTGATATTATTGAAATTTTGATCTCTTTCAAGGATATTTTAACTTTTTAAAAAAATGTGTATAAGAGAAAGAGGTCAATTTTTTAACAGGCACATTTTAGACATAACAGGGAAAAATTAACTTTGAGTCAAAAGAAACAAAAGTGACTAAATTTCCAGCCTGGTGCTGAAAAACCACCCACAAACGTCGCATGGAAACTCTGTCTTCCACAAGCTGGCAGTGTTTTATCTCTTCAAAGAAAGGAGCAAATAAAATCCACAGAGAAAACTGCCATCTAACACCACAGAATGCTGTCGTGCTTGTGGTCCCTGCATGACACCAGGGAAGACGTAATGCAGACTTTTGGACATCCTTCACCTCTTAGAGACTTCATTGCCCAGTTAAAAAAAATAAATAAATAAAATAAAATAAAGGCAACTTGGGTGGTTACCGTCCTAAAATCCAAATCAAGAGAGATTTCTCACACTGCAGTCCAGTTTCCAAGATCCCCCAGGAAACTTCAAAGATTTTAACCTTGTCTTAATAAATGGAAACAGACTACTAAGGCCACCCTTGCTGATTGGTAAATGCCAATGGAATTAAAGATTTGAAAGAAAGTTTGGGTAGAGGGGAAAGAGATGGACTGTGGAAGGAAACTCACAAATAGTAACTTTCACATTTGACTCTCTGTGCTGAATATTCTTCATACATTATCTAATAACTTCCATGAGATAATTCTTATTATTAGCCCTATTTTACAGATGAAGAAACTGAGGCTTAACAGAAGTTACAGAACCCCCACAGAGTCCTTATCCAATTCATAAAATACAAGGGGAGGAAAAAGAAAGTACCACTATACCTCTGAAAAGGGCAAAACTGGGGAGAATAAACCCAAGGAAAACTTCCTGGAGTCTTTTTTCTCACCGCCATCATTCCCCCAAGTTTACCTTGGCTTCCTCTCGCTCGTGTCCATGGTTGAATTGTGGTACCGTGGGGTCACTCCCTGTGCATTTTTTCAGGCATATGCATCCTGCTGACCCCCCTAAAGTATCAGTTTGTTTAAGGCAAGAACTCTGTCCTGTAATTCTCTTGCATTTCAGAGTGAACACCTGGAGGCTGGGGATCCTGTTTGGTACCAGTGATGGGTATCTGTAGGCACAGGGCCACAATCTAGAGGCCTGATTATCTGTAAGAATTAAATATATGATAAAGAAAACATCAATCACTGGGAAAGCAGAAGATTATTCAAGAAACAATGTTAGGATGATTATTTACTTGTTTGGAGAATATCAGTTTAGCAGTTTCAGGATATCACATGTCTTAAAATAAAAATAAATTCAGGTGAATACATTGTCATTCAATATTTTAAAAACATAGCCAGGTTCAGTGGCTCAGCCTGTAATCCCAGCGCTTTGGGAGGCTGAGGTGAGTGGATTGCCTGAGCCCGCGGGTTTAAGACCTGCCTGGCCAACTTGGCGAGACCTCATCTCTACAATAAGTCAAAAATTAGCAGGGCGTGGTAGCGCGTGCCTGTAGTTCCAGCTACTTGGAAGGTTGAGGCGGAAGGATCGCTGGAGCCCAGCAGGTCAAGGCAGCAGTGGCCGGGAGCAGCCACTGCACTCTAGTCTGGGTGACAGAGTGAGACTCCAACTCAAAAAAAAAAAAAAAATTTAAAAAATATACATTCATCAAAGAAAAGGGAATTTACTGACACCTTTTGAACAAGGGTGTTTAAACTTATAAATACATATGCATTAATATTAAAACATAAAGCAAATTTTATCAATCAAGTTAAATTCATACAACTTTACATTTTTATGTCAAAACTCTAACATCAGGAAGGGGAGAGGTGAGGGAGGGATGAAGGGAATAAAAAAGGATACAAATGTATTTATTTCCACTAAACCATACATTTAAAATGGTAAAGATAGTAAATTATATACAGAAAATATTTTTTAAAACCTAACAAACAAAATTATAAAGAAAACACTAAAATGGGAAAACTTTATAACAAATATTATAGGCAAAAGTTTCATTATAGGAAAAAAAGTGATATAATAGTGATATATCATTTCTCATGTACCAGATTAGCAAAATAAAAATATTTAAGTATCAAAGCTGGTGCTGATAGTTAAATGCCAATCTCAATTCTTGTATAACCATTTTAAAGGGCAATATGGAAATATGAAATACATCCTAAAGAACTAACTTTCTATCTGAAACATACTTTATTCATAATTATGTTTATTATAGTATTAATAATTACAAATATTGGAAACAAAGTAAACATTGAACAATAGCAAATTAGTGATTATACTGTAGTAACTGATGTGAAAAATAGTCAATGATTCTTACTAATAATATATAATCAGCCAGGTGCAGTGGCTCATGCCTGTAATCCTAGCACTTTGGGAGGCCAAGGCAGGAGGATTGCCTCAGCTCAGGAGTTCAAGACTGCCTGCGTAACATAGTGAAACCTCATTTCTACAAAAAGAAAATTTGTTTTTTAATTAGCCAGAATTGGTGGCAGGTGCCTATAGTCCCAGGTACTTGGGAGGTGAGGCAGAAGAATCTCCCAAGCCCAGGAGTTGGAGCCAACCGTGAACTGTGATTGTGCCACTGCACTCCAGCCTGGGCAACAGAGTGAGATCCTGACTTAAAAAAAAAAAAAAAAGAATGCATATATAACAATATATAAAGTGATTTATATTATGACTTAAGAAGCAGGATAAAAGTTTTATATTGATTATAAAACATAACACAAGAAAAAAAGACTTTCGTGATAAAATTATGGGTAATTTTTTCTACTTTCCCAATGTTATAGAGAGTATCTATCATTTTTACACAGCAATAAATGGCATTTGTTTTTAAGAGAAAAAATTCCAAAAGAAGAAATTATGCAAAGGTTTGTTTGAAACAAAATCTAATAATGACAGAGAAGAGTAAAGACAATGTATGAGAAGATAAAATTATCAGATTTAGATGTGCAGAAGTCATGATGGGAAGTTGTCTTTTTGTTTTAATTAATCTTTTCCTATTAATGCATATTTTTAAGAACATGGTTATCACGTTCTTTGTAGTGAAATCATAAGTAAAACACAAGCAGCTCAGTTTTTAGTAATTTTTCTAAATTTTAGTAACTCATTGTTGCTGGGCCGGTATCTCCTGGCATCTTTCAGAGTTGAAAAAGTTTCGGTGGCAATTTAAGAAGCCTGTGGGATTTCAATCCTCCCTCCTTGTTGGCAGAAACAGATTTAAGCTTGGAATGCAGTTCTCCATGACAACCTTATCAGTGTTTGGGGTCTGCTTATTTGTGAGAGTGCCATGTTCCAGGAAAATGTGGTAACTAAATGTGTTACCATTTTTGCCTTAGCTATGGGCTCCGGGCTAAGCAAGGATTTGGCCTCACTCAGCATTACGTAAAATCTCTGCTTATCAAACTGGAGCAGGCATTGTATTGAATGAGCCTTGCAATAAATGACACAGAAACACTGACAGAGAGATAAGATGCTAAACTGTTTTCAACAGGAGCTTTTTATAGATAATCAAATATATGGGCCTCAACTCAACTCCTCTGACTCTCCTAAATCAGCTTCCATCTACTCTGGAGAATTCTCTAAGACTAGCGTGAGCCGAATCCATATTTTTCCTCTTGAAATAAGTTTGCAGTAGAGAAAACTCAAAACTTTCCTTCAAATAGTAGACCCATCACAGCTGCTTCACACCGACTCTCATTTCCCTGACAGGACAGACACCTGCTGCAGATGTCACTTCCTACCCGTATTTGTGTGTAAACTGAGATAACAGGACACCGAGTTTTGAATGCATGCTCACTTCCTTGAGATGGTTTAAGAGTCTGTATTACAGAATTTCTGAGAGAATATGCAAATGGCAGTGTGTGAAACTCAAGTGTAGGCAGGTCATGGTAGATGAAGACAAGGATCTGTTGTGTTTCCTTCCAAAAATCATTCAATTTTACCTGCAGGCCACAATTTCTCCATGCCAGAGTCATTTGAAATCTTGCCTCACTGGGCACAGTGGCTCATGCCTATAATCCCAGCACTTTGGGAGGCAGAGGCGAGAGAATTGCCTGAGTTCAGGGATTTGAGACCAGCCTGGGCAACTTGGCAAGATCTCATCACTAACAATAAATCAAAAAATTAGCCAGACATGGTGGCAATCACCTGTTCAGCTACTTGAAATGCTGAAGCAGAAGGATCACCTGCGCCCAGAAGGCCAAGGCTGTGGTGGCCATGCGAGGGCCACTGCACTCCAGCCTGGGTGACAGAGTGAGACACTAACTCAAAAAAAAAAAAGAAAAGAAATCTTGTCTCCTAGAGTCATTTCATAATTGCCCGTGTCTCTGATACTAAGAATTCTTCATATAAGCCATTTCCCCAACACACAAGCATACACACATCCATGTGAAGTTCTACCATATTGGCTTTCGGCAGCTGTATTACATACAAATCTACATTAATTTTACTTGACACTCAGTTTAAAAACATCTGTGTTTAGTCATTAGGATTTTCTTCTAACTTAATAATTATTTAACTTTTCTTCCATTACAGATTCTCTTATGCCAACCCGTTCTTGGACAAAAGACAAGCATAGGGGAAGACATCTCACTCTTTCCTCTCTCATCCTTGCAGCGATACATTCCATTAATCCAAACTGCATCAGCCACCAGGCACCATTCGTGTTTATTTCTTTTTTTTTTTTTTGAATTGAAGTCTCACTCTGTCACCCAGATTGGAGTGCAGTGGCTGCTCCCGGCCACTGCAGCCTCGACCTGCTAGGCTCCAGTGATCCTTCTGCCTCAGGCTTCCAAGTAGCTGGAACTACAGGCGCGTGCTACCACGCCCGCCCGGCTCATTTTTTAAAATTTATTGTCGAGATGAGGTCTCGCCAAGTTGCCCAGGCGGGTCTCGAACCTGCGGGCTCAGGCAATTCACTCACCTCAGCCTCCCAAAGCACGGAATTACAGGCTGAGTCACCAAGCCTGACCATGTTTATTTCTAATACAGCTTTTGTTAAAGTCAGTTTGTATTAGATGCTTTCATGTTGCTCCACCTCTGAATACTCACCCCTTTTTTTCCCCAAACTAATGGAAAGATCAGCTTTCTTTTTTTGTTTTTTTGTTCCCCAGAGTCTCCTTGTGTTCTTTCACCCATAACTGGGTCGATTTGTATCCGGTCAAACACAGGATTTGGAACAAAACTAATTATATTGTCATCTGTCTGATAATATTCTCACAAAGCAAATTTTTAAGTGCTTCAAAATGTAACCATTTATTTAAAGTGAATGGGGCAAATTAGCAATTACTCATTTAGCAAATATTCATTGAGCATCTACTATGTGCCAAGCATGTGATAAGTGGTAATTATACATGAGTGACCAAGAAGTTGTTTCTGATTACAAGGACTTTGACCTAACCATCCCTAACACTAACTCATTTTTGTAAGCCATGTAAAATGGTATTAGAAAAAAGAAAAAATTAATATTGAATATGTTATGAATTACACAGTCCAGTTGTATCTTGTTTGAGATTAAGTTCTAAAATCAGAATTAAGGTTAAAAATGAATAAGTAAAAAAAATACCATTTTAAGCATGAGAGTCTCATCAAGAACCATCTACTACTCACAATCTCAAAGGCATGCACAGGTCTGGTGCTACTGCAACAGAGGAGAGCAAATGAACACCTTCCTTCCCACGCTCCTTCCAGGAGCTAGACCTAGGGAGAAGCAAGCAAAATCTCCTCCACTACTAAAACTGTCATCATTCTCCTTATTTTCTGAACAAAATGTCACAACTTAAATTAAATTTGACTGTTTCAACTTCACAATAAAAATTAATCTCCTGAATCTCTGAGTTGCCACATTTCTGTGATAGGGAGGCCACTGTCTTGTGTGATATTAAAAAGCACTTGGTGAGGTGGGGAGATGGCAGGTTAGAAAACTGGTGTTCCAAGGGAAAAATAAAATCAAACCATACACTGTCAACTATTGACAGTAAATATGATACATGCTTTCCAAGGCACACATACCAAAAATAAACAAAAAACCTCAAAGCTTACATTTTAAAAATAATTATTAGCCAGGAACAGTGCTCATCTCCTGTAATCCTCAGCACGTTTGCCCTGTAAGATTGAGGCGAGGCAGAATTGCTTGAGCCCAGGAATTCGAGACCAGCACTGGGCAACTGGGGAGAGTGTCGCTCAAAATAAAAAATAAAAGAAAATTAACTGGGGTGGTGTCACCTCTAATCCCAGCACTTGGGAGGTGAGGTGAGAGGATCACCTGAGCCCAGGGGTCGAACTGCCAGACTGTGATCACTGTACAATATGATGCCACCGCACTGCCGCTTGGGGCGACAGTGGGCAATCCTGACACAGAAAAAAAGAAAGACAATAATTAATTACAAAGATTTAATTAGAGAAAATGTAGATGAATGGTTTGTATTACAACTGAGAAATGTCAAATACTTTTACATTAAGAAATATATTAAGCTGGGCTCGGTGGCTCAGCCTGTAATCTGGCGCCTTTGGAGCTGAGGTGAATGGATTGCCTGAGCCCGCGGTTCGAGACCCTGGGCAGCGAGACCTCATCTCTACATTAAATCAAAAAATCAGCTGGGCATGGTAGCGTGCACCTGTAGTACCGGCTACTTGGAAGGCTGAGGCAGAAGGATCGCCGGAGCCCAGCAGGCGAGGCTGCGGTGGCTGGGAGCGGTCATGCACTCCAGTCTGGGTGATAGAGTGAGACTCCAACTCAAAAAAAAAAAAAAAAAGGAAATATATTAAAATATTAGCTCGACCAGGCTCGGTGACTCAGCCTGTAATCCCAGCACTTTGGGAGGCCGAAGTGAGAGGATTGCCTGAGCCCCGGGTTCGAAACCAGCCCAGACAACTTGTTGAGACCTCATCTCTACAATAAAATCAAAAATTATCTGGATGCAGTAGCACGCGCCTGTAGTTCCGGCTACTTGGAAGGATTGCCGGAGCCCAGTAGGTCGACACTGGGGCGGCCGTGAGGGTGCCACAGCCTGGGCGATGGAGTGCGACTCCAACTCAAAAAAATAAATTAATTAAATATTAGCTCAACAAAATAGCTAACCAATTAAGGTACAGCATATCTATGAGCAGTCTTTATACTTATAAAAGCCACACATTTATTATTTATTTTAAATTGAAATCAATGCATAATGTTTTCTTTGTGTGTGTACAAGTTTCTTATAATCAAATATTTTGGTAATGTATCTTTAATATAAGTATAGTGACACAAATATGTTTTAAGACTTCTAAAGAAGACAAAATTACGAATTTTTTAAAAAGTTACACAAACTTACAAACTCGCAAATAATTTTAATTGAGTCTATAATATATTTGGGTTTCATGTCACATCTGTAAACATTGCAGTTGAGGGTAGATAGTTGGTCTGACACCTTGTTTAAGTTAGTATGTGCTCATGTGTATAATAAAGACATGTTTGTAAAGCCAAAGTAAAGCAGGAAATTACAGTATTTATCAAATCAACACATATCACATATCATCAACTACCTATTGTTCATTGGCAATTTTCAGCTGAGTTGGACTAGCACCTCATTGCAGGCCAGAAAGGAGAACCCTTCATATCACAATCCTCTCTCAACATGGTCTTGTGAACAGAGACTTGTCTAAATATTAATATTAAACATAAATTCTTATAACAAAAAAGTTATCTTGGCCTAACCTGGCAAGGACTACTTAGAACATCTTTGTCACTCATTGCATATTTTACTTTTTGTTTTGTTTTTTAAACTTAATATCTTTTTCCCAGCACCATTTACTGAATAGGTTCTCCTCTCCCCAGTGGTAGGTGGTGGGGGCTTTGTCGAAGACGGAGTTGGTTGAGAAATTGAGGTTTTGCTTCTGGAATCTCAGTTCTATTCCATTGGTCTATATGCCTGTTCCTGTACCAATACTAAGCTGTTTTGATTATTGTAGCTTTATAGTAAAGTTTGAAGTCTGGTAGTGTGATACCTCCTGCTTTGTTTGTTTTTTTGTTTTGTTTTGTTTTTGCTAAGGATTGTTCTGGCTATTCTTGGTCATTTGTGTTTCCATATGAATTTCTGTATTGTTTTTTCTAGCTCTGAGAAGAATGTTGCTGGTAATTTGATGGGTATTGCATTAAATCTGTAGATTGCCTTAGGTAGAAAGGAGATCTTTATAATGTTGATTCTTTCAGTCCATGAGCATGGAATATTTTTCCACTTGTTTGTGTCATCCTTGATTTCTTTGAGCAGTGTTTTGTAGTTTTCATTGCAAAGATCTTTCACATCTCTGGTTAGGAAGATGCCAAGGTATTTCGTTTTTTTGTGTGTGGCTATTGTGAATGGGATTGTGTTTTTTATTTGGGTTTCTGTTTGTTTATTATGGGTGTAAAAAAATGCAATTGTCTTTTGCACATTTATTTTATACACTGAGACTTTGCTGACCACATGCAGAAGACTCAAATAAGACCCCTGTCTATTCCCAAACACCAAAATTAACTCTAAATGGATCAGAGACCTAAATGTAAAACCTCAAACCATAAGAACCTTAGAAAATCCAGGACACACCCTTATGGAAATTGGAACTGGCATCCAATTCCTGAACAAAACCTGAAACCCACAGGCCATAAGAGATAAGATAGACAAGTGGGACCTCATTAAACTGACAAGCTTCTGCAAAGCCAAAGAAACCATCAAGAGAGCAGGGAGACAACCCACAGACTGGGAAAAAGTTTTGCCAACTCCAGGTCTGACAAAGGCTTAACATCTTGGATCTACAAAGAACTCAAATGTGCTGAAAAGAAAAAAACAAACAACCACATTATAAAGTGGGCAAAAGATATGAACAGACACTTCTCAAAGGAAGACATCCAAGCAGCCAACAGATACATGAAGAAATGTTCAACCTCACTAATCATCAAGGAGATGCAAATCAAAACCACACTGAGATACCACCTAACTCCAGTCAGAATGGCCATTATCAATAACTCAAAAAACAACAGTTGCTGGAGAGGGTGTGCTGAAAAGGGAACACTTCTACACTGTTGGTGGGAGTGCAAACTAGTGCAACTTCTGTGGAAAACAGTATGGCAATTCCTAAAAGCTCTAAATATCAAGCTCCCATATGACCCTGCAATCTCCCTACTGGGAATATACCCTGAAGAACTCAAATCACTCTATAAAAAAGATACCTGCACACAAATGTTTATCGCAGCATTGTTCACAATAGCAAGAACCTGGAACCAACCATGCTGCTCATCAAAAGAGGACTGGATTTAAAAATTGGGTACATATACACTATGGAATACTATGCAGCCATAAAAAAGAACAAAATTATGAATTTCGCAGCAACCTGGATGGAACTAGAGTCTATAATACTGAGTGATCTCTCACAGAAAGAAAGATCTGAGTATCACATGTTCTCACTCATATAGTGGACCTTGAACATCTATCATAATACTATAAGAAAACGATTGACAGTGGTGAGAAGCTATGGGGGGGAGGGAGGGGAAGGGAGGGGAAGGGAGGTGGGATTAACAGTAGTCAATATCTGTCTGGGGACAGGGAGACACCCCTTATCAACAAGGGTGCCTGAACGATGCATATTTGTATACCTAATCCTTAACTGTACCCCACAATATTAAAATGAAAAATATGGATTAAAAAAAACTCAATATCTTTAGGGGGTACAAATAGTTTTTGTAGTGGCAAAGAAGTCCGGGCTTTAAGAGTACCCACCACCCCACCTGTGCACATTGTACCCAAGAGTGATTTTTCGTCCCCCCCACCCCACCTCTGCCTTTGCAGATCCTTAGTTTAGCTCTCACTGATAAGTGAGAACACGCAGTATTTGGTTTTTGTTCCTGAGTTAGTTTGCTTAGGATGGTGTTCCCCAATTCCATCCAAGTTGCTGCAGAAGACATTATTTCATTCTTTTTGATGGCTGAATGATATTCCATAGTGAATGGAGACATATTTTCTTTATCCACTGATGGGCATTTAGGTTGATTCCACATCTTTGCAATTGTTAATGAACTTATCACATATTTTAATGATTTTTAGAATTTTCAGAATTACTTTTATATTTAGTTGAGCTACACTCAAATAGGTATAGTGAAGAAAGGGGAGAAATGCTGGCATTATAAGTTTGAAAACAGGAAGGATATCAGTAAATGCAAACAAACCAGTGATGTACATAATTAAATTAATAGAATTTGTCTCTTTGGCAACATTTCTGAGAAAATAAAGATAAATAGCATTTTCTTGTTTATTATAAAGCTCCTGTTTTTTAATGAAAAACACCTATAGCATCCAGCTGCATACTTAGCTGGTCCGCCTTTGAATTTTTCATCTTTATTCTGAGTTAACAGAGGAATTTCTCAAACTAGATTTTATTAGCAGAAAACGCATCTGTTCTCTATGTAGCACAATTCCAAAGGTTATATTATTAAACTTAATGTAATCTGAAGAAAATTGACATATAAATCTGTGACAAATTATGTAAAGATCAAATCTACACTCCTGGAAGATATTCTATAACCTTAAATAGTAACCTTAAAATGAAAAATTCTTTTATCTCAGTATAACACTGGACTATTCCAGAGGAACAGGAAATTTCTTATTCATCAGTTTATTCAACATAATTCATTCCAAGATGTATTATGAGAGCAAAGAGTGTGCCTGAGAAAAAGGAAAGGAATCAGTGATCAGAACTTTATATTACTCAATCCTACCATGAGAAAAGGCTGAATCAAAATTACCTTTAATGTTCCCAAGATAGCAATAATAAGGTGACGTTCCATGTATAATTGTCAGTTAATATTTTTAAATTATTTAAATTGTATAAGTGAATAAGTTAAGACATTTAGTTTTGTGGGTATTTCTGATGGTGTTCACTAACAATGCAAAACAAGGTGGCGAATTGAAGCAATTCTCTGGATAATTTCATGGTGTCATAAAATAGTCAAATTACTGAGTTTAAACTTAGGTATGTGTTTTTGCTTTCTATTTTGTTGTTTTTTTTTTAAACTCAATTTTCCTATTGATTTTGCAAACAATATACTCTCAGACTTGATAACATCCCCACACCTTGGACATCATTTTTTCCCAATTTACAAATGAAAAAACCTAAAGACCAAATAAATGGAGTGACTCATCCACAAATCAGGAAATAAATGATAACCTCCCCATTCAAATCTATTATTTCCTTATTAATCCTAATTGCAATAACTATGCTTGTTTTTAAAATAATTTACAAATAAATCATGCATATAGTAGATAAATAGAATATAAAGATTAACAATAGAAAAAACCACCCACTTATCCTTCCAGAGACAAGTGCTGTAATCATCTTGGTGTATCCTTTAAGCATTTATTATCTATATTTATATAGATAATAAACTTTTTACAAAAATGAGATATCTTATGCAAGTCATCTGGAAACAATATTTTCTCATGAAGTAATAGATCATTAACATACTTCCATTATGAATAAACTTTATGTGCCTTTTTAAAAAAGGTTTATTGATTGATTGATTGATTTTTGAGTTGAAGTCTCACTCTGTCGCCCAGACTGGAGTGCAGTGGCACACTCCCAGCCACTGCAGCCTCAACTTGCTGGGCTTCAGCGATTCTTCCACTCAGCCTTCCAAGTAGCGGGAACTACAGGTGCGCGCTACCACCCCCGACTAATTTTTTGATTTATTGTAGAGATGAGGTCTCGCCAGGTTGTCCAGGAGGGTCTCGAACCCGGGGGCTCAGGCAATCCACTCACCTCGGCCTCCCAAAGCGCGGGATTACAGGCTGAGCCACCAAACCTGGCCCAAAAAATGTTTATTTAAATGCAAAAGAATTGAATTTAAAGATGGTTCAACTTATGTTAATGCTTTCCAATCAATTTTAGGAAGTAGCATCATTGTTAGCAATTAAAATTTATCAATTTGCCATCACTATCAGCAAATACCTTTATGAAAGTATTTTTGTTTTGATTTATTAATGTGTAACAGGTATCATACATTCATTTTGCAAACATTAAACAGATACATTGCATTTCCTGCCCAGACCCCCTTAAATCGGGTTTCAATGCAACCTCTGCCTCAGAGATCAAGCCCTGCAGACTTAACCATACTAGGGCTAAAATGGACGATTTGGGGCATCTTGATTAAGACATAAGCTAGAATGCCAGGCTGGTGAAGAAAGAATGTACTAAATTTTTTTTTTTTTTTTTTTGGGTAGGAGTCTCCTTCTGTCGTCCAGGCTAGAGTGCAGTGGCACGCTCATGGCCCCTGCTGCCTCGACCTGTTGGGCTCAGGTGATCCTTCTTCCTCAGCCTTCCAAGTATCTAGAACTACAGGTATGTGCCACCACACCCAGCTAATTTTTTTTTTAATTTATCATAGAGACGAAGGGTCTCACCAAGTTTCCCAGTCTGGGCTCAAACCCCTGGGCTCAGGCAATACTCTCGCCTCTGCCTCCCAAAGTGCTGGGATTACTGGCATGCCACCGCACCCAGCTGTATTAAATTCTTCATCTCCCACTTAACCAAGGCCATTTGCCACAGGATAGGGAAGATGTCTTTGGTGCCAATAATGCACTCAGCTCTGGGGCTAAAGAGAAAAGTAGGAGAATGTGATAAAGAAAAATGGAAAAATGCTGTATGTTATAGAATCTAAGACAGCATTAATTGCAAGGTATGCTATTATACCACCAGGAAAAAATAATTTTGCTAAATAACGACATTAATTCTAAGATCCAATTTCAAAGATGTTAAAACATTGAGGGGATGGAGAGTGTATCTTAGAATGCATAAAATACAGGAAAAAAAGAATAAGAAAGGAGGCAAAGGAGACAGGGTGAGGTGCTGTGCTCTCCTCATTCTCGGGCTTTTTTTTGGTCTTAATTTTACTTAGAACTGACTTTAAAAAAATTTTTTTTTTTTTGAGTTGGAGTCTCACTCTGTCACCCAGACTGGAGTGCAGTGGCTGCTCCTGGCCACCACAGCCTCGACCTGCTAGGTTCCGGCGATCCTTCTGCCTCAGCCTTCCAAGTAGCTGGAACTACAGGCGTGGGCTACCACGCCCGGCTAATTTTTTGATTTATTGTAGAGAGATGAGGTCTCATCAAGTTGCCCAGGCGGGTCTCGAACCCATGGGCTCAGGCAATCCACTCACCTCAGCCTCCCGAGGCAACTTAAAATTCATTTGAAGCTTCCAAGCTAATTTGAGAGTCATGCTGAGGACAGGCTCCTGCCCTGCTTCCAGTAGAGTTTGGAAAGGAGGCTGTCTTTTCAGGCAATCCTCATACTAATGGGGAAGGCGGGTTGCCATGTCAGAGAAAAAGTGGTAACCCAGGTCAGTCCCAAAGTTTACCTCTACTCCTGCATGGTACAGATGGGAGCCAGAGTGAGAATGTGAAGACACATGAACTGAGACCCGGTGGGTTTGCCACAGGGCCATTACAGCAAATTCCTCCCCAATCTGTAGCTCAGGGTGAGGTGATCCCATAGTCCACTGGGCCAGGGGCCAGATAGAGAACAGGGCAGGAGCTTGGAAGGGACCACAGAGAGGGAGTATTGCCAAGTCAGTCAAGGAGAAGCACTAGGCTCAATCAAACTGAGAAAGTGACCAGGCCACGAGTTACACCACCGGCGGACCTAGGCTAAAAAGGTCAACAGAGCGAACAGCAACCTGGCAGACAAGAGACATTGCCACAGAAAACTGTGATGCCACATCACAGAACTAGGACACCACGTGGAACTCAGAACCCCATCCCCCACAAACTTACAAGGTCACAAAACCACATCCTGCCCAGTGAGATCTAAAGGACCAAACATCTTACCCAAAAGAGACTAAACATTTACCTCAAGAGATTGTTTAAATTGTTGTAATTGGATCAAATTTTAAACAGGAGAGAGCTGAAGGGGGCTGTTCCCTGGCCATCCAGCAGGTGGAGCCTTATGATGATTAGATCGGTTTTAGACAAATGAAAGCTCTGCATTGCCTCTGCATTTCTGACTTGCAGAGTGTTATGTAACCCAATACAAAAGTTTAATTTATCTTACATTCAGTCAAGTTATGGTGTTTATGAATAGCAAACCATTGTTTCTAAGCATATGCAGGGAAATACAGAATATTCTCCATGAACCTTCCTTGATCTCTTTAACTAGAAGCAATCTCATCCTCATATGAATTTTCCTAGCACATTGGTTCTCAAAATGTGGTTCCTGGACCATCTGCATCATCACTGCCTGGGAATATGTTAGAAATGCAAACTATGCAAATTTAGAAACTAAATTTGGATTGAGTGAGAGGCCAAGAGATGAGAAAGATCATTTATATAGGTATTGAAAGTATTATGAGGGGGTCGGGCATGGTGGCTCATGCCTGTAATCCCAACACTTTAGGAAGCCAAGGAGGGAGGATCGCTTGAGACCAGGAGTTCAAGACCAGCCTGGGAAACATCATGACACCCTGTCTCTACAAAAAGAAAGAAAAAAATTAACTGGGCACAGTAGTGCAGGCCTGTAGTCCCCGGTTCTCAGGAAGATAAGGCAGAGGATAGCTTGAGCCCAGGAGTTTGAGGCTACAGTGAGCCATGATAGTGTCACTGCACTTCAGACTGAGTGACAAAGTGAGAAGACTCTGTCTCAAAAATAAATAAATAAACAGATAGATATCTTTAAAAAATTTTTAAATAAATGCAAATTATTGGACCTCATTCCAAGACTACTGTATCAGAGACTCTGAGGGATAGAGCCCAGCTATCTGTATTTTAACAAATCATTTACCAAGTATTCTGATGCTTATTAAAATTGAGAATGCTTGTCATAGCACTTTGTGCCTCTTTTGCAAGATCTGTGACAGTCTAGCATTATGGTTTTATTTTTCACTGCCCGATTACTCCCAGGTCTGAATATTCAAAGTCTTTGGATTATAAATATACATGACTTGTCGTGGCTGTCGTCTATAGACCCTTCAGTCATCCTTCTCAATTCCTTGTAGATTTACCTCTTGGCTCACAGTTACTCTTGTCAGCATGTTTCTGGCCATAACTTAGAATACTTTCATTCTTTCTTTTTTTCTTTTTGAGTCAGAGTCTCACTCTGTTGCCCAGGCTGGAGTGCAGTGGCACTCTCACAGCCACCGCAGCCTCTACCTGCTGGGCTCATGCGATCCTTCCACCTCAACCTTCCAAGTAGCTGGAACTACAGGCACACACCACCACACCCAGCTAATTTTTTTGTTTATTGTAGAGATGAGGTCTCACCAAGTTGCCCAGGATAGTTTCAAACCCATGGGCTCAGGCAATCCTCTCACCTTGGCCTCCCAAAGTGTTGGGATTATAGACGTGAGCCACATGCCCGGCCCACTCATAATACATTATATAGGTGATTTTCTCATCTCCTGGTCTCTCACTCAGTCCCAATTCCTCCTCTCTGTTGAAGCCCCTCCCTCTGTGATCATGCTATTGACCCATCAGTAGCATTCATTACAACCCATAATATCAGTTTCAAGCAGCTTACTCACTTACTGGAATCTACATTCCACCTTTCTACTTGTGCCTTCCAAATACCCTAACTCCAACAGCTTTCAACCCCCAAAATCCCATTAATCCACCACTATTCCATGGTATCCCCCCTCCCACATGTCCTGTTTTCCTGTCTTACTCAGTTGGCTTAGAGTCAGTCATTGTACTCACTCCTGTGCGTTACCCTTGACTCTCTTTGTC
Organism: Cephalopachus bancanus; assembly: GCA_027257055.1. NCBI lineage: Eukaryota > Metazoa > Chordata > Mammalia > Primates > Tarsiidae > Cephalopachus > Cephalopachus bancanus. The sequence continues at coordinate 4,154,275 of JAPVLO010000009.1, read as the reverse complement.
CTCTTCTTCTTTTTATTATTCACCTGGTAAACTCCAGCCCTGGATGAATCCAATGCTCGCCCTACTCTACTCCTGCACTCCTGACTAGTATTCCCAGAGAAGTATGTGAAACCATACTGACCGGTCTCATTCTAAATTCATGACTCAAGTGAGTGCCGGCAGTCATGCTACATTCTCTCAATCCGGTCACTGTCTTCCATGACGGTTCCTGCCTTTTGCTTCCTCCTCCCCTCAAATGCCAACCCCTTGTCCCCAGTCCTTATTCTCAGCCCTCTTTGTGCCTTTCGTCATGTTGTTATAAACTCACCTCCACTACAACTAATTCCCTTAACAAAAAATCTCTTGAAAAGAATTGTGTCTGTGGCTGTTGCCCCGTTTCCTGGCCTTGGTCCTCCTCCCTACCTTGGGGAGGTGAATCTTCACTCTCTCTCTATAATTTACTTCTAAATAAACTATATTTTCTAATCTAAAATAAAAAAGAAAGAAAGCAAATAACTATGTATATTTGCTATCCCGTTTTTCTCCTCCCATTCTCTTTTGAACCCTTTGGCTCTGCCCCCATAAATCCCCTGAAGTTGCTCACGTGAAGGTCACCTGTGACCTTCATGATGCTAAAGGAATGATTGGTTAGTTCTGTCCTCACTTTACTTGAGCTATCAGCAGTATTTTGCCCAGGTGATGACTCCGTTCTCTTTGATGCATTTTCTTAGCTTCCATGACACCACACTCTTCTGGTTTTTCTTGTACTTCGATGACCACTTCTCAGTCGTCTTTGCTGGTTCCTCCTTATATGTCCAACATTTAAGCAAAATAGACTGCCCCAGGGCTCAGACATTGAACTTCTCAGTCTACCTTTACTCACCAATTTTTCATTCCAACTTGAACTCCAAAGTCTATATCCAACTGCCTAGACATTTGTACTTGTTTGTCTAATAAACATCTTTAAGGTCTGCTGCTCAGCAGCATTTGACACCAGATTACTCTAGCTGCTGCATGAAGAAGGGATCTCAGGAGAACAAGAAATGAAGTAGAAGTACTAGTGAGAAGGCTAATGCAAGTGTCTGGGTAAGAAATGCTGCCAGGCACAGTGATGTGTGCCTGTGGTCCCAGCTACTTGGGAGGCGGAGGCAGGAGGATCACTTGAGCTCAGGAATTCAAGACTAACCTGGGCAACATAAGAGAGACATCCCAATGTTAAAAGAATTTTTTTTTTCAGAAGCTAAACTACTCATCCAGGAAAAAAAAAAGAGAGAGAGAGAGAGACTAGTGTGGACTCCAGTGGTGGTGATAGAGCTGAAAAGTGGATTTACTTAAAATTATCTTGATGATAGAATCAAAATATTTGACAATGGATTGAATAAGGATGGGAAGGAAGAGAAAGAATCAAAGATGGCTTCCAACGTGCAGGTTGGACAATGGGGAAGATTATTATAGGCTAGATGAGGTGTGAAAAACAAGAGGAAAATAGGTTTGGCTTTTTTGTGGAGAAATGAGAAGGTAAAAATTCAAGTTTCAGATGCTTGACACATCTGACTGATAATGTTAATAAGTTAACTGGGATACATAGAATTGAAATTCACTAGACAGGACTGGGTTGAAAACATAAAGTTGTATGAAATGCTGATGAACAATAAAGTAAGAACTGAAAGGCATTCCTTGAATTAGACAATTTGGAGGTTATTAATGAGTTTGACAAGAGTGTTTTTGGTGAAGTCCTGGGGAATGTAGGAGGATACACACAACAAATGATGAGACTGACCTTTCAAAAAGAAAAGACACTTCTTTCATTGAAGCAGAAGGAACAGGAAGATGATGGATGCAGAAATGGGAATGTTCATAGGATTGCTATGGGAAAATTACTTTAGTCTGATGCCTTTTTTTCTTCAATGAACTTAGATGAAGGAAAGGGAGAAGTGGGAGAAACTGGTAGGATTCAAAGAGAGGAAAATATACAAAATAATCACAGAGAGTGAAAAATCTTATTTGTAAAATATAAAGTGAATAAGTTGGCAACTAGCTTAGAAAGTAATATTTACTATGAGAGGATGTTAGGATGTTTCCGGGTTAATAAAGTTTATATTTTTGATTTCAAAATAAAAGGATACACATAAAGTTTAGGCGTTAAAGAAGTTATGTACTGTGTAAATAAAATAAACGCAAACTTGTATCTTAAGCCGTTAGATTTATTGCCCTGAAACAAATAGGTACTTATTGCCTGTGATAAAAACAATAAGGAAAAAAATCAATCAGCAAGAATTCTGTTAATTGTCACTTAAGCAAAACCATTTCCTTTCTTTGAAATTCATCTGGAAATGTTCACAGAGCAAGGAGTTTGCTGAAAATTCAAGGTACAAACACTCAATATAGGACAAACAGAGGAAATTATTCCATCATAAATCTGTCAGTCATCAAAACAGCCCATTCAGACCTTTACAAAGGCCTTATCTGCTCAGTGACTCTAGTGTTCTGGCAATTTCTCTTTCCTTCCCTCAAACAGGGACATTTAGTCATTGGAATCATGGAAGCAAAATGCGGGAGGGGCATTGAAATTCATCTAGCTCAGTGCTCTCCAAATCTTTTAACTGCTTTTATATAACTCACAAGGAGTCTGTGCACCCAAGTCTCCAATGACAGAGAACTCAACAGCTTTCAAGAGAACCAGTACAGGTCAGAGCTCTTCCTTCCATTGAACTAAATCATCTCCCTGAGGTTTCCAGCTCTTCTCTGAGTTTAGGCCATTAAAATTTTTCACAACTCTAATGCCTATTTCACATGCTTTCCCTTCAAAGAGAGACGATACCTATTATATAACTCCCGACATTTTTCTCCAGTACATCTCCAATTTTTTATTTTATTTCCCCTCCCTGTGTCCTTTCACAATATTTTTTTTGATTGTGTCCCAGTTTGATTATATTTTAAAGTATGATGCCCAGAGCTGAACACAATTATCTACAATTCTCTGATTAGGAAGAATAGATTGAAACTATAATCTCTTTATGTGAAGTATTATATTTACATAGTATTATATTTCGTTTGCTATTTGATTAACATATCTATCACATATTATCAGAATAATATTTTATTCAAAATATCAATGCATTCAATGATTCTGTAACTTTCATGGTTCTGTAACATCACACCATTGACCCATTGTAGTAAGCTGAACAATGTTTCCCCAAAGATGTCCACATCCCAATCCTTGAAGCCTGTGAATATACTACATTACGTTGCAAAAATGACTTTGCAGATGTGGTTGAATTAAGAATCCTTTTTTTTAAATTTATTTATTTATTTTTATTTTAAAGAGGTGGGGTACAATTCAGGGTTAGGTATACGAATGTTCATTAAGCATGTACCCTTGATGATGAGGTGTGCTCCCCAGCCCCTCCCACCCCCCTGCAGATTCCCACTACCGCCAATCCTGCTCCCACCTCACTCCCGGCAGTTTCCCACTACTACCAAGGCTTTTCTTATAGTATTACAATAATTCTTCAAATTAAGGGTCTGGAGAAGGGGGATGATATCCTGGATTATCTGGGTAGGCCCTATGTAATCACAAGGGTGCTTACAAGAAGGAGGCAGGAGAGTGAGTCGGAGAAAGGAGATGTGACAGAAGTAGTGGCTGGAAAAATACAGAGTCGTGGATCGAGGAATGTGCGTGACCTCGAGAATCTGGAAAACCAAGGAAACAAATTCTCTCCTGTGGTCTCCAGAAGAAACATAGCCCGGCTGACCCATTCTGCTTTCTGACCTCCAGAACTGTAAGAAAACAAATTTGCGTTCCTTTAGCTACTAAGTTTGTGGTTATTTGTTAGAGCAGAAATAAGAAACTAATACACTCATATTTAGCTTAAGTTGAAAAAGTCTTGGTCATATATGTTGTTGCTAAACTCCATATTATTCTAATATAGTTGATTTTCTGGATGTAAGAACAAAACCTTAATGATGGTTCCCATTACTTTTATTTTGCTTGTTTCACCTCACCCTTCAACTATCAAGAATTAATTAAAAATTGCTTCTGGTATGCAAGTGTGCATAATGCTTCCATCTTCATGAACTCTACCAATATTTTTATTCTTATTTTATTTTATTTTTTATTTTTTTGAGTTGGAGTCTCACTCTGTCGCCCAGACTGGAGTGCAGTGGCCGCTCCCGGCCACCGCAGCCTCGACCTGCTGGGCTCTGGTGATCCTTCTGCCTCAGCCTTCCAAGTAGCAGGAACTACAGGCGCGCACTACCACACCTGGCTAATTTTTTTGATTTATTGTAGAGATGAGGCCTTGCCTGCCCAGGTGGGTCTCGAACCTGCGGGCTCAGGCAATCCACTCACCTTAGCCACCCAAAGGCGTGGGATTACAGGCTGAGCCACCGAGCCCGGCTAATATTTTTAAAAACATGTCTTTCTGTATCATTAATCTACTCACCAATCTAAATGTTGAATAGGGGAGGAAAAAGGAAAAAACAAGAAAGATGTACCTCCCGCCAGATTTGAGGAACCATCACTTATCAGTAACTTTGCTGTATTTCAATTAATCTGTATATTTCAATTCTATTAAAGGAACATTATAAGGCTTTCACAAATGCCTTGAACTGGTCCCCATTGTCCTGATAGTAGCCCTGTCAAAGAAGGAGATGAAGCGAATACAATAAACTTGCTCTTTGTAAATCTGTGTTGATTTCTAATGCACACAGCTTTATTTTCTAGGCATTCATTAACTACTACTTAACTAACCTGATCTAGAATCTTGCACAGGACCACAGATGAGTTCATAGGCTTTAGTTTGATGACTATAAAGAAATTTGTTTTTCAAAGAAAGACAGAATAATTGTATAATATTCAAGAGGTATCAGAATACCTGCACATTGTTTGTCTTTTTAAAGATTACATTAAAACTGATTTCAACCTACCTTCTCTTCTCGTGAAGGTTTTCTATAATATTAGGATACTGATAATGAGCCAGAAGACAATTACTGACATGATATCCACTTACTTTCTTAATCAACTTTTCATTTCCCTGAGGCTAAAAGGAAATCTAGTGAAGAACTTGTATAATAGGAGTAAAATCGTCATGTTCTACGTTGTTTTCTTCTTATGTTCTAGAATAAAAGATTCAGAGAGACTTTTATCAAGTCTGCCAGAAATTTAATGTTCAAAAAATCCAGTTTACATCAATAGTTTAAGATAATAAAACAACGGATAATGGAGAATATTTATCAGTATTTACATGCATGTACCACTGAGTCACTCAATCCTTACAAAAAGCATAAGAAATAGATCCCATGCGGGGCACGGTGGCTCAAGCCTGTAATCCCAGCACTTTGAGAACCCGTGGGCTCGGACTGCCTGAGCCCAAGGGCTTGAGAACAGCCTGGGCAACTTGGCGAGAGCTCATCTCTAGAATAAATCAAAAATTAGCCAGGTGTGGTAGCTGTATTTCCTGCTACTTGGAAGGCTTAGGTGGAAGGATTGCCGGAGCCCAGCAGATCGGTGCTGGGATGGCCATGAGCATGCAACTGCTCTTCTGCCTGGGCGACAGAGTGAGATTCCAACTCAAAAAACAAATAAAAAAAAGATACCACTGTTATCCCCATTTGATAGATTCAGAAAATGAGACCTAGATGGTCTAGTAACTTGCTTGAGTTCACACAACTAGTTAGGTTTAGAGTCAAAACTTGAACCTTGAGAATAAAAAATCAGAGGCTGATTGCTTAACCAATGTGTCATGCTGTATTGTACATTGGTATTCTGACTGATTAAATGTGTTTTCTTTTACTTTTTATTTTGAAATTTTTCAAAAATACAAAAAGGATAGTAGTATAATGAACATTCTTTTACTCATCATCTAGAATCCAAATTGTTAATATTTGCCAGTTTTGATTTATCTTTTTAGCTTTCAGCTTTAAATTAACATACAGTGAGACTCAGATTTTTGCTGTACAAGTCCATGAATTTTAACATGTGTATAGATTTTTGTAACCACCATTACAATCAGAATACACAATAGTTCCATTTGGAGTTCAGTGGCATGAAAATGACTACCATAGCCTCGACCTTCTAGACTCAGGCATCCTTCCTCCTCAGCCTTCCAAGTAACTGGAACCACAGGCATGCACCACCACGCCCAGCTAATTTTTTAAATTTATTGTAGAGATGAGATCTCGCTGGTCTCAAACCCCTGGGCTTAGGCAATTCTCTAACCTCCACCTCTCAAAGTGTTGAGATTTCAGACATGAGGCAAGGCAGCGCCATGTCTTTACCTCTGTCTTTAAAGGTTCTTGGGTATATGGATGGTTCCAGTCTGCATCAGGAAATGTACAAGCCTTCCCTCAAATGCCACCTCTACTTTGGTGCCTATATTTCTTTCTTTTTCTTTCTTTCTTTCTTTCTTTCTTTCTTTCTTTCTTTCTTTCTTTCTTTCTTTCTTTCTTTCTTTTTCTTTCTTTCTTTCAAGTTGGAGTCTCACTCTGTTGCCCAGGCTGGAGTGCAGTGGCACGCCGCTCACAGCCACCATAACCTGGACCTGCTGGGCTCAGACGATCCTTCCACCTCAGGCTTCCAAGTAGCTGGAACTACAGGTGCTTGGACCACCATGCCCGGCTAATTTTTATTTATTTATTTATTGTAGAGATAAGTTCTCACCAAGCTGCCCAGGCTGGTCTCGCACCCATGGGCTCAGGCAATCCTTTCACCTTGGCCTCCCAAAGTGCTAGGATTATATGTGAGCCACTGCACCTGGTTGGTGTCCATGTCTCATTGGCCTGTTTGCTTTTACAATTTTCTGGATACAAGTTTTTTTTGTTGAATATGTCATAACCAAAGCTTTCACTGTCTGTTCTTTGTCTTCTCTCTTATTAGTGTCTTTTGCAGAGGAAAACTCTTAAGTGTTGGTGAAGTCTAATTAACAAAGTTTTTCTTTCATAGTTTGTGTTTTGGTTTTTCTAGGAATTCTCTGTCTTACCTGTTTCCTGCTCATCATGCTTGAACTAGACTTCTCCTGGCACTTTCTGTCCTTACAGACGCCCACTTCCAGGTTGTAGGCAGCCTTGAATCAGGGCTGAGCAATACTAACAGTCAACAAATAGGAAAGTAAACTCACTGCCAATTGTTTCATGTTGCTTTGAACTCTGTTCTTCTCCCCTAGTCTGCCTGTTTCTGCTCACTCTTCAGAATCTCCAGGTAGTTAGTTCCTGTGTGATTTCTAGGTTTTAAAGCTGCAGACACTGGAAGAAACAGGGAGCAGTGTACCTTCTCCATCTTTCCTGGAACCAGAACCCTGATACCAGCTTTTTGAACATCTCACTTTCAATAGGTCAAAGGACGTTTCTCCCCTCCTCCTCTTTCTGACTCATTCCCAGAAACTGAAGGTTTCGTTACAGACAGGACTGGGGAGGTGACAATGGGTATAGGCAGCATCTGCTACTGCCACCACTGGCTGAGGTATTGTGCTGCTTCTCTACCTGCCTGTCCCCAGTTTTTATTTTAAGTTATAAATGTCATGAAATATCACCCGTAAATACTTCAGTAGACACATCTAAAGAGGATATTTTACTACATAGCCACAATACTGTTATCACACCTAACTCAACTAAAAATAATTCTCCAAAACCCAGACCACATGCAAATTGTTCCTGTTGTCTCTAATATGCAAATGACAAAATTTCAATATTTTAAAGAATTGAAGTAACACTGTATGACATGGATTCAGGCAAGGTCATGATCTCCTTCATGAACAAACAGACTAGATCGGGCACATTCAGGGTGGTATGGCCATAGACTCCTTCATGTACAATCAAACACAACCTCAACCCTCAAGTCTCAGCCTAACGTCTTTCTCACATGCTGCTCCTCTTTACTGGGACCCCCAATCTCCAGTCAGAACATGGAACAGAGGAAAGCAGAAATAATTTGAAAACCTTTTCAAAGATAATCAAGGAATAAATTATATTGTGCACTAAATATTTTATGAGTGAAAAATCATTGTATGTTGAGTTAGAAATAATTATTTATGGTGGGACCCATTAGCAGACTGTGAAGTCAGTTTACTGGATCTGGACCAGAATCTAAGAAAAAGAAAGAGAGAGAGAAAGAAAGAAAGAAAGAAAGAAAGAAAGAGAGAGAGAGAGAGAGAGAGAGAGAGAGAAAGAAAGAAAAAGAAAAGAATAGAAACTTTCAAAGTACATTCCACATAGTAAGAAAGAAAGAAGAGAAAGAAAAGACACTTTCAAAGTACATTCCACATAGTAAGAAAGAAAGAAAGAAAGAAAGAAAGAAAGAAAGAAAGAAAGAAAGAAAGAAAAGAATAGAAACTTTCAAAGTACATTCCACATAGTACAGGTGTGTTTCATGACATTTTGTTTTCAGTTGTATCTATGTAAATATACTTGTTATGAGTTGCAACAGATGGTTTTAGTGAAGAATTCTGAAGGCCACAGCTTCATAGAAAATCCAAAGCAGGCTTTCTTAGACGAGTAGTCCCTTTTCCAATATCTATGGAATAGTCAGACCCAGGAGACCCAGCTTTCCTTTTTCTATATCTCTGGTTGACATGAGATTTCCTTCAGAATCAGATATCTAGACAGTGAGTGTGATGAGCAGTGCATCCACCAATTAGCTGTGAAAAAGTGTCTGCGACAGCACTCAGAATATTGTGGCATCGGATGGTGAGACCATGAGAACATGAGGAACACAGACAGGAAATAAGGCCACAGAGCAGGACAGTGAAGAGGACATGTTTATGGAATGTTAGACCAGCAATCATATTTATAAAGCAACATGCATAAGAGCAAAAATGACAAATAACCTGACAATTTCTGCAGTGTAGCCCACCAAAAATTATGCAGAGACAGTTGAAGTTAATGGTTGAATATTTGGGCCCTGGAGCCTAATCCTTCGGGATCCAACCCTTGTTCTCCTCTTACTGATCAGTGTATTCTTGGTTAACCTCTCCAAGCCTTACTTTTAATCTTCTATAAATTGGGAGGGAAAGAGTTATCTTATAAGGTCATTATGATGACTAAATGAGTCAATACATGTAAAGAACTTACATAGCTTCTGGCAAATAGTAAAGAATCCGTCAAAGTCCCTTTTTTTGAGGGGTTTTAGAGATGAGAAGGAGAACAGGGAGCAATAAGGAGACAACTAAATAAGGCAAAATGCAATGACTTTTACAATATATTTACAATATTTGTATGAGATAGATATGATTCAGTATCGAAACAGCTCTGAAACTGCTTATAAAATTTTGTTCTGTTAAAGATGTCAGTCTCTCATCGCACTGACTTGGTTGAAGTTACCTTCATTTATATCATGGTATGCCAAGAAATGAGAAATTTGAATTGAGAAATTCAAATAATGATTTTTAAAAAATATCAGTGTCTTCTCTCTAATCTAAAACCCCTCTTACTTTAAAATTGTCTACTGGGGTGTGTCTCTTACATTTGGAAACATTCGTTCCTGATGCTGGGTGTTATTGTCTCCTAAGAGATGGCAGTTATCTAGGGCAGGAAGGATGCAGGCAATTAGATCAAGGAAAGTGCAGGAAGGAGTGTGGGTCACAGGAATGGAAAGGCAGCTATCTGCTGAGGCTGAGTTGGTGCCGGGGGACATGCGGTTCCAAGGATGGGCACCAGACTCCAGAAAAGGGCATTTGGGTGAATGGAAAGTGTGGGTATATCTCATAGAAACCCTGCTTCACTGGCAGGCGCAGGAGTCTACAGCGGAAGACTGTTGCAAAATTACATAATGGAGTTTAGAAGTCATCCTCCCCCACCCCGATTAAGAATAACGTTGCCTTTCCACCGTAGCCCAGAGACAACTAGCCGGTAAATAGTGATATTGCCAGGCCTCAACAGACACATTTTTGTCTTGTCTCCCAAGGTATGAGAGTAGAGCCAACACACACTTGTTTATTTATTATATCTTCACTGTCCCATTAGCCAAACCATTACATGAGCCTGGTTGGAAAACAGTGTTGATCACACTTTATTTCTACTTGGTTACAGACCATAATCACGGTCACTTCTATATAAATCCATTATAAACAATTGTCCTTGGGCGTAAATAGTATTTTTAATGTAAATTCATTTCTAGGATTCTTAAGGATATTCTCAACTTTATCTTCTATTTTATAAATTGCATGATGGTAATTAGAACTCATCCTTAATTTTTACTTTTAGATAGTATAAGCATCTAGCCCTTGGGAGGATCGGATGCACATGCATTCGACTGTTTATCTGTTGACTCTCCTGAGACCTTTGCTCAAATGAAGTTCCCTCTGACAACTGTTTACTGACCCCTATTCCCCCATGGCCAGTTCCATAGCTTCCTTATAAATCTGGTTCCAGAGGAAAGGAAGATGGAGTATGCATTTTTCATGTATGTATGCCTATTTATGTATAGTATGCCTCCAGTATTTGTGGCTTGAAATAGACCACCTGCAATTTGAAACCCTACTATATAATAAATATTATCAATTACCAACTCCTAGAAATAACCAACTTCTGGGGGGGAAAAGGCAATTATATGTATCTTTGTGATAAATAATAAAGTTGTATTGGGCATGGTGACTCACACCTGTAATCCCAGCACTTTGGGAGACTGAAGGGGGAGGATTGCTTAAGCCTGGGAGTTCAAGACCAGCCTGGGCAACATAGTGAGACCTCCTTTCTACAAAAAATTAGTCAGTTTTAGTGGTGTGTACCTGTGGTCCCAGCTACCCAGGAGGCTGAGAATGAAGGATTGCCTGAGCCCAGGAGGTAGAATCTGTGGTGAGCTGTGATCATGGCACTGCACTCCAGCCTGGGCAACAAAGTGAGACCCCCAACTCAAATAATAATAACAATAATGATGATGATGATGATGATGATGAAGATGTCCCACTACCAAATATTAGGAGAGAAAAACATCTTGTACAAAAGAATGTTCTGGAGGCCTATAACATTTGCTGATTATAGGCTGAGTACTGTATATTTCATTTATTCTTTTCAGTGTTGTATCAGCAGGGCTGTTGGGTCTGTAAGACTATTTTCCTTTCTCAAATTACTTATTTCAGGGATAATGTCAAACCATAATGCCCTGTTACCTGCTACACATTTTTGTTGCTAAATTACATCGGAAATGTTGCTATTTTTCTTACACACCTGTGTCTCTTAATACATCATCTTAGGTCTTTTTTTCTTCTGAGTCTCACCCTTTTTCTTCACAGAAGCCATTGGCTAATATTAAAGCTGTACTTTAGTAAGTGTTCTGGCTAGTTATACTAAGGAGAAAAAAAAAACTTAATTAGAAATAAAATAATGAATCATAAAAGGCTACCATTAGAGCTTTACTTCTTTAATATAGAAAAGAGCTTATTCTAATCATTGTACTTCTCTTGATTGAAGTTTGTATCTTTTTCATGAGTGTTTTTTTATACCTCCTTTCCACACAATGTTTGTATTTATTTTCTGTCAGTTGACTTGCTGCAATGGGATTCAATCCAAGTAAGTAGCTTTTTTTTTTTTTTGCAGAAGTTGTTCAAACTGGGAAATGAGTTCTCTCACACAGATACCACCGAGTGTCAGTTTTTCCTAAGTTGAAACAGGACCAAAAGCATAAACAGAGGATCCTTCTCATCTTATCAGCTGTTTTCTGACAAACTTACTAGCTTGTTATCTTTCTGTTTCATAAACTTGGCCATCGTAGTTATTATTAACTGGCTGAATTGTTCAAGACCTACCAATGTCATCTGAAAGTGATTTCTGCTAGAGGTCTACTGTAGACAGGGACCTTTAAAAAAGATGAATGAGCCGGGCTCGGTGGCTCCGCCTGTAATCCCACACTTTGGGAGGCTGAGGTTGAGTGGATTTTGCCTGAGCCCGTGGGTTCGGGACCCGCTAGGGCAACTTGGCGAGACCTCATCTCTATAATAAATCAAAAAATTAGCCAGGCGTGGTAGCACGCGCCTGTAGTTCCAGCTACTGGGAAGGCCGAAGCGGAAGGATCGCCGGAGCCCAGCAGGTCGAGGCTGCGGTGGCCGGGAGCAGCCACTGCACTCCAGTCTGGGCGACAGAGCGAGACTCCAACTCAAAAAAAAAAAAAAAAAAGATGAATGGAGACCTTTTATCTATCACCAATGGCTCTTCTCTGTCACTATTGGGAACCATTTTAAGACACATATGGGTTTCCGTGGATTGAACTAAATTTATCGCAGCAGTTCTAACCAATAGAATTGATCCTAGAATTGGTCCCAATCTGATGGGAATAATATGATTGGGGAGCCTCTTCCAAAATACTTACCTCAAGTATTTTGGCACCAAAAGTTTTCGGAAGACCCTTCTGGAAACTGTAAGACACAATGTAAGGGTTGGGGAACTCAATGCTACAGCAGGTGTGGTTAAGAGTAGACTTGACAGCCTCAGCTCAGATCTTGGTTCTGCCACTTCCCAATGGTGTAACTCTGGACACACTGCTTAACTTCTCTGTGCCTCACTTTCTTTATGGGCTGACTATTCCATGTGCCCTTTTCTGAGCCCCATAGGGACTGTCACTTCAAGACTGTATCACCTAGACTGACTGCCTTGACCTCAACTTCTAGTTGCTTCCACCAATGGGAAATGGGAAGGAAAAAGGAAGCAGTTAGAGTGTTTCCCAGTATCTTACCTGCTACCCCCTACCCCCCACGATGGGGGCTCTGGCCACATCTTTCTATGACATGAACAGCTTCCCAGAGCAGCCTTTTCTACCACAGCGCCTCACGGGACTCCAGTTATACCAGTTCCTCATCTTGCCCCTTCTACTAGGGCTGGGAACAGCTGCCCACTGCTGCCGGTTTCCTAGATGTTTCCACATCACTGACCTATTCATTTAAATCTACCTATGCCCAGGCTGACCTAAGAAAGCCATATCATGACCTAAGATTTTTCCTGGGCTAGGATCCTTACAAATATTGTATCACTCAATTCTTGCAATCACATGTGAAGAAAAGTTTATCTTGTGTATTTTATAGATGAAAAAATTGATGCTTAGTATTTGATCAATCCCAGATTAAACAAACAGTAAGTGCAGAAACTGAAAAAAAAATCTACCTATGCATTTATAAACAGTCCCTTTCTTAAATTCCCTTCAGAATTCATCTGTCCGTGTCTCCTGTCTCCTGCCAGGGCCTTGACTAACACACTGCATAGGGCTGTCATGAGAATTAAATAAACGAATACACATAAAGTTCTCAGAACAGTCTAAGGCACAGATTACCTGCTATATACAGATTAGCTGTTGTTATCACTAAGGTGGCCCTGCCTGCCTTTCCTCTCAGTTCTGGAAGATACACCAATGAGACTGCCAAAAACAGATAAAGGCCCTATTTCTAGGAAGCCTAAGGTGTCTGTAGAGCCTCCACCAACCTCCCTCCATGAGGATATCAGCACAGACTTGGATGGGAAAGCCAGAAAGAAGCTGGCTCCACCACAGACAAAAAAGCCAGGATGGGCTGGAGCAGGGTAGAGGCACAAGGAAGCTCTCAAGAAATCAGCAGGCACTGACTGAAGGCCCAGTCCCTCTGGCAAGATCTGGGCTCCAGGGATTGAAAGATTGAGGAGCCTGGTTGACAGGACACCTAGAGGGCATGGCGGAGCGCAGAAGAGGATAAAATGCCCGAGACAAACATCTTCAACTTCACAGCTTGACCACAGGCCAGCCTGGCTGTTTCCTGTGTTCTGAAGCCCAGGCGACCTAAGTGTTAGGACTAGCAGACTCTTATCGAAAAGAGTGCCAGCTGGCAGAGTTCACACTCACATTTATACTGGTGCAAACTGGTTCAAACAGGACCCACTCCATTCTTTATCAACAGAACCGAAAGCATAAACAGAGGATCAAGAGAATGTATACAGCAATGGTTGAAAGTGAAGGCTCTTAGGGCAGCCTGTCAAGATTCAAATCAGCACCACCATTTTCTAGCTGTCCAGCACTGGGCAAGCCACTTGGATGCTCTAAGCCTCAAATGATGTTAATAACAGACGGACCCTACACTTTGAGTGCAACTAAATGAAAACTAAATAAGGAAATTTAGGTACAGTGTTTCACACGGCACCTGACATGTATTACGCGCTCAAAAAATGGTTGCTCTCATAAGAATTATTAAGATTAAATTATTACTGTGAGTTTGTAATAGTCAGCTGGTAAATATTTTTAGGCACGAGCTAACGAAAGGACAAGTCTTATAAGGGTGTTATAAATGGAATGGGCTTACACTGTAAGTGGGTACATTATCAACGAACTTACTGTTTTTCTGTTCAAAATCCAGACCCATGAAATATGCAATCATGATCTAAAGTGCCTCTGCTCTTTAGAACCTCAGCAGGGTAGTTTCAAAGTAAAGTTCTGGAATCAATCTGGGTTCAGATCCTAGCCCTGCCATTAAAGAGCTCTTTGACCCAGGCACATCTTACTTTATCTTATTAAGCTTCAGTTTTCTCATCTGCAAAATGGAAAAAATAATAATCCTACCTTTTTGGGTAGTTATACATATTAAGTGTGATGATGCACGCAAATCTCTTAGCACGTTTTGGCTCTCATTGTTAGCTTATTTCCAACAGAGGGCGCTTGTGAGAGTTTCAATGTTATAATCAAAGGCACCCTGAAGAATATATGGGAGCTCTCACAATAAAAAACGCTGCCACGTTGCGGGGGGGGGGGGTGCATGAGGAAATGTCTAGGGTGATGTGATGAAAATAGTTTTGGTTTTTTTGGGGGGTTGAGTCATGTCTTACTCTGTCTCTGAGGCTGGTGTGCAGTAGCAAGATCATGGCTCACCACAGTCTTGACCTCCTCAGCTCAGGCAAGCCTTCCACCTCAGCCTCCCGAGTAGCTGGAACTGCATGCATGTGCCACCAGGTTTCATCAGATCCATGGGAAGAGTGAATCCATAGCTGACCTTCACTGACCTCACTTGGGGTGTATATCTGTAACTGACTAGATCAATGGGTAGGATGGAGTCACACCCCCCCCATGACCTATATGTACATGCATGGTTTATTAACAGTGGCTATAGTCATACCTGACGAAAGAAAGGATAAACATGTGAATGGATAGATGAACACACAGACAAGCAAGCATTACCAGATGGTTATCGTACACCCTTTTGATTATTTCATTGAATTTAATGGTCACAACAATCGTGTGAAGTAGAGGTTCCCATCCCCACTTAAATGAGAAAGCCTCTGCTTAGAAGATGAAGCAATCAGCCTGGGGCTCTAAGCCAGGTCATAGTGGAGACGAACCTCCATAAAATCTGATAATAGCCTAAATAATTTCCATTTGCTACAAATATCATTTTTTCTTGAGATCCTATATATTGTGTTAGAGCTTGAATGTTCTATTTAGTGTGTACAGAAAGGTTTAGTCTATGTTCCAAATGCCATTCCAGCCACCCCTGTTATGGAATTAATCAATAGAAATTACAAGGTAGGATACCCTTTTGAAGTTTTAGTCAACGTTTTCCTGTAATATTTTCTCTTCATTCTCATCTTTCAAACAACAGTTAGGTTATTCTGAGTTCCATCAAAAGCTCAAAAGCTCCTTTTGACTTTTGAGACTCCCAAACCGAGGCCCCATGGGGAATGGAAAGACACACGGCATAAATAAGACTGAGAAGCCTATTTGGTAAGCTCCCACTGAAGGTTCAACAAGGATTTCCCAGGTGTGGGGGAAGGAAGCAAGTTAGAAGTCTGGAGAACACAGATGACGATGTGATCCCTGGGAAAGCCCCTCCCCCTTCTCCCTCTCACATTCAAGTGTCAGAGGGGAAGCTTCAGACAGATCTGTTAATTCCCAGATCAAAGAGAAAAAGGAAGAATAGCTTGGAAGAGAAATGATTTTGAGGCACATCCAGGAGATAAATATTGAGGATGTGGATCCGCTAGAGAGGTGCAGTGGTGCAGTGTGTGTGTGTGTGTGTGTGTGTGTGTGTGTGGTGTGTGTTTGCCCAGTGTTGGCCGTCACAGTAGCTGCCCTGGACATGCATGGGCACATGATGACCAGAGACCAGATAAAGCCTACACACCCATGCCCCACCTCTTGCCTCTGAAATGTCCTCCAGAAATTAGGTGCAATCTGGGAAGGGTGAGGGGAAGTCCTCACATCGACAGATGAATTTCTGCTGCATTGAAAGAATGGAGGCTCAAACAGAAATTAGGCTGAGTTACAGAAAAACAAGCACAGATTTCATGCTCTGTTAAGTTGGCCCACTGGTATTTATATCGCTATAGTTGTATCTGAGGTAGATAGTCATATTTCAGATAGAACAGTCCAAGGAAGGGAAACGTCTATGAAACTGAAAAACAGAAATCTTGAGGGAAAAAAGAAATTCATTAAGGACAAAATGTCCTTTCAACGTGGCCCCTGTACTTCATGCCATCTTAGTCACTGAGGTCATTCAATTTGTTTGTACGGCCCCAAGCTTATCTTTGCTGGAAAATTCCTGTACCTTATTGCTTGTGAGTTAGGTGACCTTCTGCTTGTACCCTTCAGAGTCTCTGATCATGTTAAACTTTTGTCCCTGGATTTGTTTACTTTGAAACAGACACTTTAAAGGTGAGAGTAATTTATTGGTTAAATCCTTTGCAAAAGTCCTTCTGTCCACTGTGAGCTGCATTATTTTGTAGGGCTCTTCCCTGTGTGCACCACACTCCCCAGAAGGTCCTTTGGTCTTACTTATGTAGTTTCTAGTTTCCCATGCATCACCTGCTGGGAATGATCTGGAAGGACCATTCCGGAAGAGGAAAAAACAAACTGACCACAAAGCCAATTTCTTTGACAAAATGTTGTCACTTGAAACATTGGAGATTCAGCGGCCCAACCCAACAGTTATTGTTCCATCTCTTTGATATATTTTGTCAGGCAAAAGGATAAGGAACCAAGGACAAACCCTGCTGATTCAAGCAGGGAAAACCAGCCTCAGAAATGGATTGGGAAAGCAGAGTAAGTTGTGCCAAAACCTAGGAGAGGAATTTCTATAAATGAGTGTGAATGGAAGAATACTACATACACAGATCAGGCTCCACCCCACTTACAATCAGCCTAGGATAGCAATCACCATAAGAAATGTTATAACTATGCAGAGAAGTTAGGAACACCAGGGCCTAAATTCCCTCTAGCACAAAGTTATTTTGACATTTCAGAGACTCTATGAAGGTTTGCAGGCAGGTGCAATGGCTCAAGACTGTAATACCAGCACTTTGGGAGGTTGAGGCAGGAGGATCTCTTGAGGACAGTAGTTGAAGACCAGATTGGGCAACATAGTGAATCCCTGTCTCTACAAAAAAAAAAAATTTAATTAGCCAGGTGTGGTGGCGTTAACCTGTAGTCCTAGATATTAGGGAGGTAGAGGAAAGAGGATCGCTTGAGCCCAGTAGTTCAAGGTTACAGTGTGAGCAGCACTCCAGCCTGTGTGACAGAGCAAGATCCTATCTCTTATTTTTTTTAAACTGCAACAAATAAACCCAGTATACAAAATACTTTCCTGTCTATTTATTAACACTCTGCAAAACAAGTTTCACTGCACACCAGCTTGGGAACTGCAGCCACATACTTGTAAGTTTTCTTTCTTCTTCTTTTTTTAAACATACTAACTTTACAATGGTGGATTTATTTTTTTATTTTTACTCCCATATGTTCATTTCAATATAGTTCCTAATGAATATGATTTTTTTTTAATGTCAAGAGTCCTTTGGGGAATGAAAGAAGAGGCGGAAGAGTTGGATTCAGTTCAGTAGAATACTAGAGAGAAAATAGGCCCAGGTGGAAGAACAGGTGGCAGCTGGTGTCACTCCTGGGCCCAAAGGTGTATGACAGGAAAAAGAGATGCTTAGGTGATTTTCTAGGTTAAGGGACTCAGGAGCAAATACTTTGTACAGGCATGCTTCATTTTATTGTGCTTTGCTTTATGGTGCTTCACAGATGTTTGTTTGTTTGTTTGTTTGTTTGTCTGCTTGTTTTAAGAATTGAAGGTTTGTAGAAAGCCTGCATGGAGCAATTCTATCTGCCCCATTTTTCCTACAGCATGTGCTCACTTCTGTCTGACACTTTGGTAACTTTAACAATATTACAAACTTTATCTATCATGTTGATCTGTGACTTGTGATCTTTAATGTGACTACTGTGTTTTAGGCACCATGAACCGCACCCATATAAGATGGAGAACTTGATTAATCAATGTGTGTGTTCTGACCGCTCCACCCACCGACCATTCCCCCATCTCTCCCTCTCCTTGGGCCTCCCTATTCCCTGAGACACAACAGTACTGAAATGAGGCCAATTAATAACTTAACAGTGGCCTCTAAGTATTCAAGTGAAAGAATGATTAAGCTTAGTGAGAAGGACATGTCAAAAACCAAGAAGAGGTAAAATTTCGACTTCTTGCACCAGTTAGCCAAGTTGGGAATGCAAAGGAAAAGTTCTTGAAGGAAATTGAAAGTGCTCCTCCAGTGAACACAGAATGATAAGAAAGAAGAACAGCCTCACTGCTGATAAGGAGAAAGTTTGAGTGGTCTGGAGAGAAGATCAAGACAACCACAGCATTCCCTCAAGCCAAAGCCTAATCCAGACCAAGGCCCTAAGTCTCTTCAGTTCTCCTAAGGCTGAGAGAGGTGGGGAAGCCGCAGAAGAAAAGCCTAAAGCTAGCAGAGGTTGGTTCATGAGGTTTAAGGAAAGAGGCTATCTCCATAACATGCAAGGTGAAGCAGCAAGTGCTGATAGAGAAACTGTAGCAAATTATCCAGATGACCTAGCTAAGATCACTGATGAAAGTAGCTACACTAAGCAGCAGATTTTCAGTGTAGGAGGAACAGCCTTCTATTTGAAAAAGACGGCAACTACAACTTTCATAGTTAGAGAGAAGTCAATGCATGGCTTCAAAGCTGACTCTCTTGCTTGAGGCTAATGGTGCCAGTGACTTTTAGTTGAAGCTAATACTCATCACCATTCTGAAAACCACAGGGTCCCTAAGAAGTATACCAAATCTACTCTGCCCGTGCTCTATAAATGGAACAACAAAGCCTGGTGACAGCTTATCTTTGTGCAGCACAGTCTACTGAATATTTTAAGCCCACTGTTGAGACCTACTGCTCATTGATAATATCCCTTGTCACCCAATAATTCTGACTGAGATGTGCAGGGAGATTCATGTTGTTTTTATGTCTGCTAATACAACATTCATTCTGCGGCCCATAGATCAAGAAGTCATTTCAAGTTTCAAGTCTTATTATTTAAGAAATACATTTCATAAGGCCTTAACTGTCATAAATCATCATTCTTCTAATGGAACTGGGTAAAGTGAAAAGATTCTGGACAGAATTCACCATTCTAGAGGCCATTAATAAGATTCATGGGAGGAGGTAAACATACGAGAAGTTTGTAAGAAGTTGATTCCAACCTTCATGGATGACTTCGAGGGATACAAGACTTCAGTGAAGGAAATACTGCAGATATGGTGAAAACAGCAAGAGAAGTAACATTAGAAATGGAGTCTGAAGATGCTATTGATTTCCTGCAATGTCATGATAAAACTTGAATCGATGAGGAGATGCTTCTTTTTTTTTTTTTTTGAGGTGGAGTCTCACTCTGTCGCCCAGACTGGAGGGCAGTGGCCACTCCCGGCCACCGCAGCCTCAACCTGCTGGGCTCCAGCGATCCTTCCGCCCCAGCCTTCCAAGTAGCCAGACCTACAGGCGTGCACTACCACACCTGGCTAATTTTTTAATTTATTGCAGAGATGAGGTCTCGCCAAGTTGCCCAGGCCGGTCTCGAACCCACAGGCTCAGACAATCCATTCACCTCAGCCTCCCAAGGTGTGGGAGAGGAGATATTTCTTATGAATGAGCAAAGAAAGTGGTTTCTTGAGATGAAATCTGATCCTGGTGAAGATGCTGTAACACTGCTGAAATAATCACAAGGAATTTAAAATATTCCATAAACTTAGTTTTGAAATCATCATATTACTCAATCTTACATGTTAAAACTATATATGGCACATAGTAGGAATTTTAAAATGTTTACTGAATTGATATTATACCCTAAATATTTTTGTTTTGACCTAGGCTTCTTCTTTGTACTGTTTCCACCTATAAAAATTATATTTACAAGTGGTGATTTTAATTTTTTTTTAAAACAGAGTTTTGCTCTGTCACCCAGGCTAGAGTGCAGTGGCACGATCATAGCTCACTGTAACCTCAAACTCCTAGGCTCAAATGATCCTCCTACCTCAGCCTCCCAAGTGCTGGGATTGCAGTTACATGCCACCATGCCCAGCTTTTTTTTTTTTTTAAAACAGATGCGGCCTTACTATGTTGTCCAGTCTGGTCTCTAACTCCTGGCTTCAAGCCATCCTCCCACCTCAGCCTCCCAAAGTGCTGGGATTACAGGCATGAGTCACACTGCACCTGGCCAGATTTTTTTTTTTTAAACAAAAGCACTTTCCTGACAGCAAAAAGACTGAGAGCATGCTAGACAGACCAGGGCGTGATTTGGGCTCTGCCCCTCACTGAATCATGAATTTGGTCAGGTTGGTTAGCCTCTCTGAGCTTCTGTCTCTTCATCTATAAGACTGGATAATAGCATCCAACTAATAATAATAAAAATAATAGCATCTAACTCATAGGACTGTCGGGAGGATTTCACGACATAATGTAAGTGAAGTCCTTAGCACAAAGTGTGACATAAGTAGTCAGTGGAATCCTAGCAAACAAATGACAGGGATAGAAGCAAAGATGAGGAAAAGATAAACATTTGTAAAGAAATAGGGTGACGAGATGTGCCAACTGGGAGAAATGGAAACTTTCCTAGGATTAAGCGAGGAAGAGCTGGAGAAGTGCTGGGAGGAACCTGAGAGGAGACACAGCTGCCAGGTCAAAGCTTGATAGCTGCCTCTATTTTATGTATCTCTTCAGAGTCTGCTGTGTGCAAGATTCTGGATAGGTGCTGGCGAGTAGCAGCTAGCAAAGCAGAGCTTCTATTCTAGCAAGGGAGAAAAATGATACATAAGAAAAGAAGTAGAAAAAAAGACAAAATTGCCTACAGCCATAAGAGCTACTAAACAGGATGAAGCAGGATCAAGGGATAAAGAGAGATGATGGTGACGCTTTGTGTGGGAAGGTCAGAGCAGGCCTGAATGATGTGGAGAAGTGAAGTGTGAAATCTGGCAGAATAATATAGCAGACAGAGGGGACTGCAAGGGTGAGAGTGTGTGTTCCAGACAGAAAGAAAGCCCAGTGTGCCCAGAGTGAGGGAGGGGTGGCGGTGAGGGCGAAGTCTGACAGGGAGGCAGGGCCCAAATCGTGGACAATTTAGTAACTCCTAGTAAGAAATTTCCTTTTTTTAATTTAACTTTTCTATTTTTATTTTTGAGTCGGGGTCTCTGTTGCCCAGGCTGGAGTGCCATGGCACCCTCATGGCTCAATGCAGCTTCGGCCTCCTAGGCTCAAGACATCCTTCTGCCTCAGCCTCCTAAGTAGCTGGAACTACAGGTGTGCACCACCATACCTGGCCAGTTTTTTAATTTTTAATTTTTTGTAGAGACAAAGTCTTGCTCTGTTGCCCAGGCTGGTCTCGAACTCTTAGGCTCAAGTGATCTTCCCACCTTGGTCTCACAAAGTGCTGGGATTACAGGCGTGAGCCACCATGCCCAGCCCAGGAATTTATTTTTATTTTTTTATTTTTTTTTGAGTTGGAGTCTCACGCCATCGCCCAGACTGGAGTGCAGTGGCCGCTCCCAGCCACCGCGGCCTCGACCTGCTGGGCTCCGGCAATCCTTCCGCCTCAGCCTTCCGAGTAGCCAGAATTACAGGCACGCGCTACCACACCCGGCTGATTTTTTTATTTATTGTAGAGATGTGGTGAGACACTGATGGAGGAGTCTTCCCCAACCTGCTTGCCTCCCTCGCCTGTCCATTACAGGGCAGGAGGATGTTGTGGTCTAATTTATATTTTAAAAATATTCTGACTGATTTTTAAAATGGTTTATTTATTTATTGTATAGACAAGGTCTTGCTTTGTAACCCAAGCTGATCTAAAACTCTGGGCCTCAAGCAATCCTTCCACCTCGGCCTCCCAAAGTGCTGGAGTTACAGGAGCGAGCCACCATGCCTGGCCATGGCTGATGCTTTTAGAATAGACCCTTGAGGGAGAGGGATAGGGAAAGAAGGCATTACAGGGCTTTACAGGGATCCAGGAAATAGGTCATAGTGCTTTGGACTAAGATAGTAATGTTGAGACATGCATGGATTAGAAATACACTATTTCTTGAAAGTTAAACCAATGGAATTTAGATGTAGAGTATGAAAAAATAAAATCACAAATTTTATTCCTATGCAGGCCCCAGTTCACTGGAATCTCACATAACTGGATAAAAATGTACCCCGGGGGGTTGAAAACCCAGAGTGGGTAACCTGGAAAACAAACAGAAAAAAAAAAACCCAACATGAATGAATATTTTTTAAAACGTATTGAAACTGGAGCCTGTCATAGAATAAACAAAAACGACCTCAAATTAATCAAGTTCTTTAATCTACTAAGGATCCACATAAAGCATGAAGTTGCATCTAATTTAAAAGCCCCATGGGTAGCTGAGGTCCCCAAGTTAACAATGCAGCAAGCCGGCTGATTTTCCCTCCCATGCCAGTTTGAAATGCAATCACTACAGTCAGCTAGAGCCCTCTGCTGGTCATTAAGAAAATTACCTCTGCATGTATGCATGCTAAGGGCCTAGTTTTGTCTTGTGCAACCTGAGGCTGGCCAGGTAACCTCTTCCACGTTACATCCCTCGTTTCTCTGCATGCCTAACTCCCTTCCACCAAGAGTGACTACCACTGGCACTCAGGGCTCCCACACAGCCTCCCATCCAGACTACATCCCAAGAAATGGCATTTCATTTTCCTGGGTCTCTTCAAAACACACTTTCTTTTGTCTCATTCACTAGGACAACTTCTCTTGGGAGCCTGACAATATGAAGCAAAGAGCGGGGTACTTACAGTTTAGCACTCTAAAATGATGTAATGTTTTTAAATGAAAGAAAGCCTAAATATAAAAATTTCAGACAGACCTCTTGGTGAGAAAGGCATACAGGGCAGAAGAATATTGTTGAAGATACAATAACATAAAATAAAGGCTTGGCCAACATAGTGACACCACTTTCTCCTCACCCTCCCACCTCCCGTTTCTACAAAAGAGTTTAAAAGTTAGCCAGGCATGGTGGTACACACCGGTAGTCCCAACTACTGGGGAAGCTAAGGTGGGAAGATCACTTGAGCCCAGGAGGTCAAAGTTACACTGAGCTGTGATTGCGTCACTGACCTCCAGCCTGGACAACACAGCAAGACCTCATCTCTAAAACAAAATAAATTTCTCAACACACCAGGTTGTCCGGGTAAATGTTGTATCCCCCAGTATTTCCTGCTTAAAACTAGGTTTTCCCACTCTCGCCCCTTCTTCACCACTGCCTCTCAGAGAAGAGTTGCCCAGATCTCCTGATCTAGGAAAACAATGCCTGGTGAGTGGCCAAATGGCCAGGGCCCAGGGAAACATGCCAGCTTTAGGCTTCTCCAGGCGAGGTGCAGGAGAACACGCATGGGCCTGGAGTCAGGCTCCCACTCCACACAATAGGGGTTGGGTCGATGCTCACATCCTGGCACAGTCACCATGGAGACAGTTGCTAAAATACTTAACTAGCCAACTCCGTTTCTGTTCCTGGAGCAGAAGTAAGGAAACGTGGACAAGCACAGGCGCCCACAAACAGCAGCTCCCAGATCATGAAGCACATGTGGAAGGGAGCGTTGGCAACACGTGCCGATGACAGCGTGAAGCTTGATCTATTATTCCTGAGAAAACCCCAGCACATTCTAGTGCTGGCGCCACTTCTGTTCAGGGAAAAGTCTGTGAGTTGATGGGCTTTTTAGTCCGAAACGTCTGATTCACCTACGTGGCTGCATTATAAAGGGTGTGCTCAGAGATCACCATGAGGATGTCAAATATTCTTTACATAAGGATTTTAATGTTAAAAATAAGACTTTTCCGATCATGAAAAAATACTAAAATGAGATTTCCTAGCTCCAAACCAAAAAACATTCTTTATTTTTCTTTCCCACGCTTTTGTGTGTGTGTGTGTGTTGGAGTCTCACTCTGTCGCCCAGACTGGAGTGCAGTGGCCGCTCCCTGCCACCACAGCCTCGACCTGCTGGGCTCCGGCGATCCTTCCGCCTCCGCCTTCCTAGGAGCTGGAACTACAGGTGCGCGCTACCACGCTCGGCTGATTTTTTGATTTATTGTAGAGATGAGGTCTTGCCAAATTGCCCAGGCGGGTCTCGAACCTGCGGGCTCAGGCAATCCACTGACAGCCTCCCAAAGCGCTGGGATTACAGGCTGAGCCACCAAGCCCGTCTGCTCCCACACTCTCCTATGTGTTCCACATGCCAGGAAAGTGCACCAATGTGTCATTTATTAAGCATCTTCGCTTCATATAATGTATTTGAAACCCTTTCTGAAAGGTAAAAAGGGTCAAATAATTATGATATTTCCTCATTTTTCCTTGCCACCTCCCCCCCATTCTCCGTGTCTCTTTTATGCGAGGGTGATCATTTCTAGCATACCATTTAAATGTTCTGTTGGAATGTGTATTATAATTTTGACTAAAAATCTCAGTGGGCAGCCAGTAATTCTTTCAGCAGAGTGAACATAGAGATGATTCGGGTAGTGGCTTCTACCACCCCGTCCTGGCATTCATTAAACTCTAATAATGTGCTGGCTGCAGTGACTCACATCTGTGATCCCAGCACTCTGGAAGGCGGGAGGATTGCTCGAGCCCAGGAGTTTGAGGCCAGCCTGAGCAACCGAGACCTCTTACCTATAAAAAATCAAAAAAAGTAGCGCCTGTGGCTCCAGCTACTTGAGAGGCTGGGGCAGAAGGATCACCTGAGCACCAGAGGAGGTTAAGGCTGCAGGGAGCCATGATCGTGCCATGGCACTCCAGCCTGGGCGACAGAATGAGATCCTGACTCAAAATAAATAAGTAAATAAATAATAAACTCTAACCATGGAATTGTCTCTTTTCTTGTCTTATTCCCCCACTAAAGGACCCTAAACTGTGCACACAGAGATGGCATTGTCGTGTTCACTACTGAATTTCTTAGAACAATGTCAGAATATAACAGGCACTCTAAATACTTTTTACATTATTGAATTGTTGGTGAGGTTTTGTTTTGTTTTCTTTTTTGTTTTGTGTTCTTACTCAGGTATTCTGAACTGCTTCCCTGACCTCTTTTTGGCCAGCATTCTAGACTGCCTACTTGAACAAGACCCTGGGTGGGGATGGTGGGGGGAGGCGATGGTCTCGTCCCTGGTGGTATTGCTCTCCCTATAGCGAGGAGCCATATTCAGCTAACTGCTTTCCCAGGGATCATGGAAGTTTCGATTAGCAGCCTGCAGTATATCGAAGACATGATAGCGTTTTTAAGTTGGAAGAAATCTTTGGTCGATGTGGCCTACAGGAAGCGACGCTGAGTATGGTGTTTCTCTCTTTTTATTGGTTTGGTCCAGGAACTCACTTCAGCAGCCTTCGTTGTGTCCATAGGAGGTAGGAACGGTGGGTGGGGTCATCTGCCTTTTTCTGGGAACACAGCATTTGTCATCCTGCTATTGGCACTAAAAGTTGCTCGTTCACATAAACTTCCAAGGTAAACTATTTTTCAGAAAACAATACCCGTTTTGACCTCAGGACAACAGAGCAAGTCAAAAGAAAAACAGAAAGGCAAGGAGGACTGTTTTTTCTAGCTCTCAGCAGAGCACATTCGGCTCTGTCAGCGGAGTTCACATCTTCCTATCTGGTGCCTAGCACTAACCACTCCCAAAGTGGGTCTCACATCTAAATTCATATAACTTGTTTATAGACATTAAGTTACTAGGAAGGATTTCATCCACGTCTCCTTTATTACTCCCATTTTACATCAATGATCCAGATCTTAGACACTCAATCCTGAAAGACGGCAAGTGTCAGGCTCTATATGCCGTGCATGACACAAAGCCTGATGGAGGTAGCTAGAACAACAGTCTCTTGACCTTGGACTAAATTCTCCTTTACTCTTGCTGCTAAATGGAATCCAAATGTTGTGACTTTCTTGTCACTGGGATTTTTGAGTCAAAAAAAGAAATGCTGTATCTACAAAAATACATTGCATTCAACTTGAAATTTTACAAGGCTTTACCATATCTAGCAGACATGCAGATGAGATGCCCTAAATGACTCTCCCAATAGAGACAAAATGTTGGATAAAAGTATCTTTGTAAGCCGGGCTTGGTGGCTCAGCCTGTAATCCCGCGCTCTGGGAGGCTGAGGTGAGTGGATTGCCTGAGTCCGCGGGTCTGAGACCTGCCTGGGCAACTTGGCGAGACCTCATCTCATCTCTACAGTAAGTCAAAAAAAATGAGCCGGGTGTGGTAGCGCTCGCCTATAGTTCCAGCTCCTTGGAAGGCTGAGGCGGAAGGATCGCCGGAGCCCAGCAGGTCAAGGCTGCGGTGGCCGGGAGCGGCCACTGCACTCCAGTCCGGGCAATGGAGTGAGACTCCAACTCAAAAAAAAAAAAAAAAAAAAAAGGATCTTTGTAAACTTGTGAGATAACAAAAAGTATAAAATATTCAAATCTCCAACCCAGTGAAAGCAGGCACCCTAAGAAGTCAGCAAGCTTTCCCCTTGAGCATTTCTAAGTGACCTTGAAGACACTGCATTAATACTTTGATGGCTGCACGAGACAGGAAATAAAGCCAAAAGCCCCATATTTTGAGGTGAGCAGGTCTATACAACCCTACTCCTAACTCCAGAGTAAGCTGAGAGGCCAAAAAACGAGGGGAACCAAAAAAACCCCGGAATTATTTTTTGGAGAGTAGGCCCCCTGTAGTGCAGGCTTCCCCTGCTAGGCGTTCTAGGAACCATTGGCATCAGTGTACTAGTGCTGTCGTGAGAGGCTACATTCGGCATCAGTAAATTTTGGGGGGAGATTCTTTCAACATGTTTGCCCATTTCATGATGGATGATTTATGAGCACATCTGCCTACACCATGCTGAGTATTCGGCAGTTTTTAAGCAAAATCTGCATGATCTCCGTGCCTCACCCTCTCTATTCACCCAGTCTTGCTTCAGGTGACTTTTTTTGTTTCCCCAGTTGGAAAAAAATCCTCAAAGGGAAACATTTTGCCCATGTGGAAGAGGTGAGACAGAAAACAGAAGAAGCACTAAAAGGCATCAAAATCGACAAATTCAAAAACCGTTTTGAGCAGCGGAAAAAGTGTCTCAGTAGGTGTATTGTATCAAACGGAGAGTACTTTGAAGGTGACAAAAGTTTAAGCATGTAAGAACACACAATTTTTTATAACTATGTTCTGGGTTTTTTGTTGTTATTGCCCCCCCACCCCATATATCCAGTTTCGTAGAAAGATACATTTAACAGGAACTTACACATGGAAGCCAAGTCCGTGTCTCCGGCAGCGGCAAGATAAGATGGTAGATCCTTTTGCCATCACCCATTCCCAGACCCAAGGCTTCTATACCATGGAGAAAGGGTGACTCAGAAGAAATGAGCAGGACAATTGAAGTATGATCATATCGAGCTTATTTTTCCTATCGGCAAATTTACAGGAAGTACCTACTCTTACACAAGGAACAATAGATAAACTGGAAATCTTAGAGGCCCTCCCCAAAACTGAGGTTAATCAGAAGTCCACGTATCAGATTAGCATCCAAGATGGAGTTGCTTTGGCCAACACACTCCCAAAAGAGAAGAATCAAACTGAGGCCCCAAAAGTCTATGTCAGCAGTCCCCCATCTTTTTGGTATCGCGGATCAGTTTCATGGAAGTCTGGGCCAGTTTCCAGAGACTGGGTGGGGTGGGAGGATGGTTTGAGGATGATTAAAGTCATGACATTTATTGTGCACTTTATTTCTATTATTATTACATTATAATATAATGAAATAAGTATACAATCCACCATTTTTTGTTTGTTTGTTTTTTTGAATTGGAGTCTCGCTCTGTCACCCGTACTGGAGTGGAGTGACCGTTCCCGGCCACCGCAGCCTCGACCTGCTGAGCTCGGGCGATCCTTCCGCCTCAACCTTCCAAGTAGCTGGAACTACAGGCGCGTGCTACCACACCCGGCTAGTTTTTTTGATTTATTGTAGAGATGAGGTCTCATCAAGTTGCCCAGGTGGGTCTCGAACCCGCGGGCTCAGGTAATCCACTCACTTCAGCCTCCCAAAGGCGCAGGATTACAGGCTGAGCCACTGAGCCCGGCTAATCCACCATTTTTTAAAAGGTGTAGATGGAAGTCGTAAATAAAATAATGGGCAGCCACATGTGGACTCAACTATGTGGCATATTCTGACTTAAAGCCTGCCACCACATGCAGCTGTACAACTGAAGTACATCAATTCACTTGCCACTCACTGACAGTGTTTTGCTATGTCTGCAAGTAAATGATTTATTATGGTCTCTGTGCAGTCAAACCTCACTGCTAATGTTAATCTGCATTTGCAGTCAGTGCTAGTATTAAAACCTCAGCTCCACTTCAGATCATCAGGCATTAGATTCTCATAAGGAGCATACAACTTAGATCCCTCTCATGCACAGTTCACAGTAGGGTTAGTACTCCTAGGAGAATCTAATGCCACTGCTGATCTGACAGAAGGTGGCGCTCAGGCAGTAATGTGACCAATGGGGAGTGACTGCAAATACAGATGAAACTTCGCTCACTTGCCTACCACTCACCTCCTGCTATGCGGCCTGGTTACCATGGCCTGGGGGGTTGGAGATCCCTGGTCTGTGTCATCAGTGGAAAGTGAAAGATAAAGTAATTTGGTCTCACTGAGAGGAATAAGAAAGAAATTGCCTGTTTCAACATTTGCCATGGAGAGAAGGGGGGGAAAAATCTAAAAATTGCATTATCACAAACGGATTCTCACAGGGATTTATAGCCTAAATTCACACTGCCACTGTGATCCCCCTCCAAAACAATTAAGCTGAAAATTGTATTCAAAGTGGTGATATTGCCCCCTAAATGCTAGGCAGACGAAAATAAAATCCAGGCTTCATTAGTTCCCATAAAGATCCAAGGAAAAGGAGTAACTCATACTTGGATATCCCAAAACAAACAAGAAATCAAGGCACTACAAATTAGATGTAGTTCTTATGTTGGAATTATTAGACACAGAAGATCAAATAACTATATTTAATGTAGTCCTGCATCATTTAATGATGAGGGATACTTTCTGAGAAATGCATCATTGGCAATTTCATCTTTGTACAAATGTGTAAGAACCGTAATGTGTCCTTACACAAACCTAGATAGTGTAGCCTACTACACACCTAGGCCATATGGTATAGTCTTTTGCTCCTAGGCTACAAATCTGTACAGCATGTCACTGTTACTAAATACTGTACACAATTGTAAGACAATGATAAGTATTTGTGTATCTAAACATACCTAAACACGAAAAGGTACAGTAAAAACATGTTATTATCATCTTATGGAATCACAACTGTATACGCAGTCCATTGTTGACTGAAGCATTGTTATGTGGCACATGATTGTATAATTTTTCAAAAAAGTATTCAAAACATGAGTAAAGAACAAGAGACTCTTAAAAATGAATAGATTTTTTAAATAACCAAATAAAATTTCTAGAAGTCAAACACTGAACCTATAAAAATAAAAATATCAATGAACAGGAGCAGATTATTTATACCTAAAGAGAGAATTTGCAAACTGGAAGAAAGACACAAAGAAATTCAGAAAATATCCCAGACAGAGATGGAAAAAAAAAAATGAAATAAAAGCTTAAAAACATGGAATGTGGAGTGAGGTATAATTATCTTTCCAGAACAAGCTAATAGAATAGGAGAGAAATAACATTTGTCAAGAAAATGCCTGGGAATTCTCCAGCATTGTAAAAAGACCTAGATCCAAAAAGAGTAAATGAAGCAAGACAAGTAGAATTGTTTTTAAAAAGACATACAACTGCAAAATACCAAACAATAAAAAGACTTCAAAAGAATTCAGAGTGAAGACACACTACCCACAATGAAATAGTAGCAATAATGGAAGACAGAAGGTAGTAGAAGTTTCAATAGGTGTTGATCTATTTGTGTATACTTTTAAAGAAACAGGAGGAAATAAAATAATTTTTAGACAAATAAAACCAAGGCTTTACCACTAAAAGACTTTCCAAAGGAATTTTAAAGAAAGGACTTATTTAAAAAGAAATAGTGACAGAAGATGTTGGCAATACGTGAGCAAAATAAAGCAACATTGGTCACTTGTAATAATTGATTACATTGATTGCAATGTAATAAAAATCAACAGTAATAATTTGCCTAAATTAGTGTTATAGTAGAATATAAGTAGTAAGGGTGACCAGAATAGATACTCTAAGGTCTTTGTATCTTTTGGAAGGTAAAAATATTGAATTCAACAGTAAATTTTGATAAGCATTGACATTAAAAATCATAATAATCACTAAAATAAAAGACAGAGCATATTAATTCCGAGTTAATACATATTAAAAATCAAATAAGAGAAGGCAGAGAAAATCAGGTTAACAGACAGTAATTGAGAAAAGGAAAGGCAGAAAGGTAGCATCAAGAGAAAGTATATAAGATTTATTCCTGCAATTCTAATATTTCAGTAATCACAATATATAAAAATGTCTTGCATTTTCTCATTAAATTTTCCCATTAAAGGCCAGGCACAATGGCTCACCAGCACTTTGGGAAGCCAAGGCAGGAGGATTGCTTGAGCCCAGGAGTTCAAGACCAGCCTGGGTAACACAGGGAGACCTTGTCTCTACAAAAATAAATAAATCAATTAGCAAGACATGGTGGTACACACCTGTAGTCCCAGCTACTTAGGAGGCTGAGGCAGAAGGATATCCTGAACCCAGGTGGTTGAGGCTGCTGTGAGCGGGTGATCATGCTACTGCACTCCAGCCTGGGCAACAGAGTGATACCCTGACTCAAAAAAAAAAAAAAATCCTATTAAAAGAAGGCCAGGTTCAGCATGGTAGCTCATGCCTATAATCTGAGTATTTTGGGAAGCTGAAGCAGGAGAATTGCTTGAGACTAGGAATTTGAGACCGACCTGAGCAACAGAGACCTCATCTATACAAAAATTCAAAAGGTTTGCTGGGTATGGTGGTGTGCGCCTGTAGCCACAGCTAACTAGGGTGCTGAAGTGGAAGGATAGCCTGAGTCCAGGAGGTCGAGGCTGCAGTGAGCTACGAGTGTGTCACTGCAATCTAGCCTGGTCGACAGAGTGAGAATCTGACTGCCCAGCAGGTCAATGCTGCAGTGGCAGTGAGCATGCCACTACACTCCATCCAGCCTGGGCAACAGAGTGAGACTCCAACTAAAATATATATAGATTGAAAATAAAAGAAACCAAGCTGATATTCAGTGAAATGAATCATCCAGTGTTTGTATTCTCCTTTAATTTTCTAGTTTGAGAATTAGGCTAAAGAGACATGGCCCCCATAGTTACTGTAAACCGTTACTTAACTATTATAATCATTGCATGCAAGGTATCAAACTATGTTCTGAGAGAAGAAAAACAAGCAACCTTTAACCTTTATAACCTCAAAACTTCATGAACATTCTAGCCATACTTTTTTTTTTATTGGCAAGGCATGCATATGAAATATTCTTTTTTTTTGGAAAAGTACCTTAAAATAAAGAATTTGAAACTATGAGATTATCCTCTATTGTTTACTTCTTTTATCTTGTTAACCAAAAGGAGCACAAAACCCAAAACTCTGGTGAAGTCTTAATTAAATCTAATTGCTGATACTTGTTGCAAGGAATAGAAAAAACCCACGAGTTCCTATATATTTAAATGGACAGTTTCTTTCTAACCAACTCAATCTCATCTTCTATTTTTTTATTTTAAAGATATGAGGTACAATTCAGGATTAGGTATACAAGTGGGCTCATCTTCTCAAGCTAACCTGGACGCCTGTTTTTAGGATCAGTTTAAGAGTGTTTATTATGAACTAGAACTGAAGTGTTTGATTTCTTCAACCCTCTGAAGTCACGGAGGTGCTTATGCTATCGACAGAAAGTTTGAGTCCCCCAAAAGTCATATGTTGAAATCCTGATCTCCAGTGAGGTGGTGATAGCAGGTAGGGCTCAAGGTCATA
Source organism: Cephalopachus bancanus (assembly GCA_027257055.1). Taxonomy (NCBI): domain Eukaryota; kingdom Metazoa; phylum Chordata; class Mammalia; order Primates; family Tarsiidae; genus Cephalopachus; species Cephalopachus bancanus. The sequence continues at coordinate 4,122,077 of JAPVLO010000009.1, read as the reverse complement.
CCAGTTTTCTTCAATAAGTCTTATGGCTTTAAGTCTTATACTTAGATATATAACTCTCATTTTGTTTTTCAATCCAAAATTGAATGTAAAGCACCAAGGAGTGGGCTTAGAAATCCCTTGTCAGAAAAATGGAAAGCTTTGGGCAACAGTTGCTGAGGTGAGTGGTATTTTGCATTTGCAATTTATAGATAAAACCAATAACTATTTCAATATTTCTTAACATTCTTTGTGTAAGAGTATTTACAAAGGAAAGGATGCCAAGAAGTGGTAGACCCTCTAGCTTCTTTCTGAAACAATCTCATTTTTTTAAAGATAGGGCACATAAGAATTTAAATAATAGTACAATTTTTAAAGCAGCATATTTAATTGAAAAGCATAAGGTATCATAAGATATATATCAGTAGGGAACAAACCATGCCCCTCTGTGGAGACATCAGAATCACTGGAAAGATTTTGAAACTATACATGCCTTCTACAGCAAGTTGCTGAGATTCTGGTAAAAATAATCTCCCTGTATTCATTGAGAATCAATGTATATTGAACCACTGCTACAAAAGGGCATGAGCTACCTCTCAAATAAGTTGCTATTGGAAAAAGTTGTGAATCACTTCTCTAAGAAGTGCTTTGGATGGAGTAAAACTGGGTCTTGGAGAAGGCATAGGGTTTGGAAAGACAGAGAGGATGAGATCATTCCAGGTGGGATAATTAGTAGAGAGGAAGAAAAATAAAAGTGAGACATTCCCTTTTCCCTGGAGCCCCAGTTAATGCAGAGAGAGAAATCTGGAAGATGAGATTAGGATTGCGTTGTAGAGTATAAACTCCATAAGAGTATGGACGATACCTACCCTGTTCAGCACCTAGAACAGTGCATTGCACAGTATAGGCCCTCATGTTATGTTGAATGAATGAAACTTGACTATCAAATGAAAAATTTAGGACATACCGTCTAGCATCTTGACAGTAGATGGTAAGTGATGATAGTAGCAGCGAAGTGGGCTAGAGCTCCAGCAAGAGATTAGGATGAAGCAATAGACTGGGAAAGCCAAAGACCAACCTCCTGGGAACATTCAGGAAGAGGGTGAGATGGAAGAAAATTCACCAAAGGTAAAGAAGTGTTGTTAGATAATAAATACCAAAATCATACATTATCACCTTATAATTTATAAACTCTTCCATATATGTAACATTAGGCGGAACAGGCATAATTTCTCCCATTTTACATAGACTTCAGAGACAGATGATGGTGATGTGAAGGTAAGACAAGAATTAAGCCAGTCACATAAACTAAGGATTGAGAAATGTTCAAAATAAGGGTGAATCTGTCTGGGACCAATCAGGAAATAGAAACCACTCAGTAACTTGAACAGAAACAATTTAATATAAATGACTAAACTAGGACAGGTGAGTAACTAAAAAATATGTAAAGGGAACTCAAAAGGGCATCTTAGGGCTGATGGAGAGTACCTGAGGAAAAAAATCCTGGAGGAGGGCCCACCTGCCATGGATGGGGATTTAGACTTCATTAGAGAAAACATGGACACAGCCCACTAGATGGTGGAGAAATCTGCTGGGTTTCCTGAGCCAGAGTCTGTTGTCACCAAACAGCAAGAAATAGTCCTCCAGAGCACAGATGAGCCAAGGCCAGTGGACAGGTGCACAGTGAGCATTGGGGTGCCACTGCCGACATGAGGTCTTGAGCACGCCAGTGTCTGTGTCAGGAGCATCATAATGAAGTGGTCCACTGAGCCTGGGCTGGACTGTAAGGTCACCAAAGGACTGTATGGATGGGGCAGAGTGCCACTGGAGGTCCCCATCCACACACAACGTGGAGCACGCTGGACCCAAAAGAAGTCACATTTCAATCAAAACCACATTAAGATACCACCTAACCCCTGTAAGAATGGCCATTATTAATAAAACAACGACAGATGCTGGTGAGGATGTGGAGAAAAAGGAACGCTTCTACACTACTGGAGGGAATGCAGACTAGAGCAACCTCTTTGGAAGACAGTGTGGCAATTTCTGAAAGAACTAGAAATTGGCCTTCCGTATGACCCAGCAATTCCCCTATTGGGAACATAACCGGAGGAACTCAAATCATTCTATGACAAAGATATCTGCACAAGTATGTTTGTTGTAGCTCTATTCACAATAGCAAAAACATGGAACCAACTGTGTTGCCCATCGAAGCTGGACTGGATAAAAAAAAATGTGTGGAAGGCTGAGGTGGAAGGATCACTGGAGCCCAGCAGGTCGAGGCTGCGGTGGCTGGGAGTGGCCACTGCACTCCAGGCTGGGCAACAGAGTGAGACTCCAACTCAAAAAAAAAAAAAAATGTGGTACATATACACAATGGAATATTATGCAGCCATAAAGAAGGACAAATATATGGACTTTGCAGCAACTTGGGTGGATTTGGAATCGATCATACTCAGTGATCTATCATGGAAACAAAGAACTGAGTTCCATATGTTCTCACTCATAAATGGACCTTGAACAATTATAATGCTATAAGAAAGTGATTGGCAGTAGTGGGAAACTGTCAGGGGAGGGGGAGTGGGATTGGCAGTTGAAGGAAACTGCTAGGGGAGGCAGGGGCATACCTCATCTACAAGAGCACCTGCATGATTAATGTTAATATACCTAACCCTGAATTGTACTCCACATCTCTATTGAGAGAGAGAGAGAGAAAGAGAGAGAGAGAGAGAGAGAGAGAGAGAGAGAGAGAGAGAGAGAGAGAGAGAAAGAAAGAAAGAAAGAAAGAAAGAAAGAAAGAAAGAAAGAAAGAAAGAAAGAAAGAAAAAGAATTTCTCCAGCAGCATGTCTTCATCGCCCTCTACGGGCAAATCTTAGCATTGTGCTCACCATTCAGGAAGAATGCTAAATGGGCTAGTTCATTATTACACAGCAGATACAGGACAATTGTTATATAGGCTAGTTCATTGTTACACAATGAATACTACTGAGGGGACAGTAAATTGCTAACACAATTTACACTTTTTAGCACACGTGGTGATTTGACATTTTCAAGGGTGCCTGCATATGGCTGGGCTTTTCCATAGCAAGTGAGAGAAACCAGGTGAAGCTGGACTTGGGATACTGGCAGAGGCCTGGGGTAAAGTGGGCAAAGAAAGTAGTAGTAGGCACTGATAGTAGTGATGGGAGTAGTGATGGTTCAGGTTAACATGGCACCATCTTAGCAACCCTAGAGGAAAGTGAGCTCATGCCCTAGAATTTCTATGCAAAATCCCAGAAAACAGTAAAACGAACAAAAACTCTAGTAAGCCGAGCCTGGGTCTCCTACCCATACTGATCTTTCCTCATAGTAAGAGACACTGAATATTATGATTGACCAGTCCTGAGTCATTTACTCACTCCTTTGGTCAGAGAGATGGGTGAATGTGATTGGCAGATCATCCTGTGGTAGGAGAGGGATATTTTCCCAAATAGAGATTGTTACTATCAAAAAGGAAGCAGAGATGCTGACACGGCAGAAAGCTCTGATGTCTAATATTACAGGATTACATGATAAAAATGGGAATAAAACTGATTCGGAGGAAGACTGTTCTTTGTTGTTGCTTTGTGTTTGTTTTATATTTTAAACGTATTATTACATTAAATCATCCCCTTAAGAGTTCCTATTATTCTCTAGGTAGAGTTGGATACGGAACATTATCATCCCCAAAGGAACAATGCCAAGGCAGAACCCAGGTCAAAATTCATCCATGGTCTCTCCTACTCGTTTTACAGTCACCACAGAGCAGTGATGTTTTGCTAGCTTTTATTTTAATGCTCCATTAGTTGATGCAAATGGTATGTGAACACAAAAGAATTCTAAACTTTAAATATTGCTCTGAAGATAGATACAATCTATTTCCCCTTCCCAAGAAGTGCTAATTGAGATCAAATGTTGTTGCGTTTGTTTTAAGCAGTTTGAGGTTCAGTAAAGTGATACCCAGTTACCTCAGTGGAGCTAACTACGCAGAAGCAATGGACACCAGTAAGAAGTGCACGGGAGCGGACACTGCAGGCACCCATACATAAAGGGATGATCAGGGTTTCAGCAATACCAAATCTTGTGCTGGGGCTGACATCGGTCTCTGTGAACACACTGGCCGTGACTACTCACCATTCATGTGAAGAGATCAAGTTCTTCATGGCATGCCAGACAGTTGCAATTAGTGGAAAATTATTCTATTACCCAATTTCTCCCTACGCCTTCCATGGGAAAATAAGTCAGCTTCAGGTAAGCATCTAAGTATCTCTGCCCTGTTGGTTCAGCATTATGTTCTTATAGATACTAAAACAAACAGGACTCAAATTTTCCAAGTTGCCCCCTGTAATAATTTTTGTTGGTGTCTTAGAACATTAACTGAGAAAGTATTTTGGAGAGCTCATAAATAATAATCTACTGTAGAGGAACCCAGTTTGAGAAAAAAGTTAGTATTTGAACTTATATATAATATGTAATATATATTAACATTTATAGACATAAGCCTTGTCAGTCATATCAAGTAGTTGCTATGTTTTAGTAACATTTTGGGGGGAAATACTTAGCCAAATATTTTAATGAGCCTAATGATTATTTTGTAATTTCTACTCAAAGTTTGTATTTTTACCTCTTCCTAAAGGCAAGTTCAGACTGTATGTTTCGTGTTATAATGGCTCACGACGTGAAACTGCCAAAATGGCTGAAATATAATTCTCCTACCAAGACCTTGCAAGGACTTCCCTTGGAAGACGAAGGAGGGGCTTACCAAATCATGGTGCTTGTATCTGGGGATTTTTGTTTTCAGCAAACACAAACAGCTTTTGTCATCTTTACCCTTCATGTAATGACTAGGAATGAGGTGAGAGAACAAGCTTGATTCCTTCTCCAAGTGGGTAAGTACCAGGGTAGCTGTGTGTGGTGCTCAGTTTGTGAGTACAGCAAAAAAAGCAAGGGTAGGATTTGAAGAAATAAAATTGTGTTAAAAAAAATAATGAGGAGCAGATAACTATCACACAGGGTACAGATGTTTTCACAATGTTGCTGAACAATAAGGCCTTAAAACAAAGCTTATTGTGGTAATCCCTTGAATTGGAAAACGACGCCCAAGTAAATGAAATTTTGAGAGGTTACTGTTTCCTATATCATTTTATTTTACACTCATGGACCATGTGTTAAATGAAAACAGTCCTTTCTCTCTCTTTCAAAAGGCAGCTTGGGCCGGGTGGAGTGGCTCATGCCTGTATCCCAGCACTTTGGGAGGCCAAGGCAGAAGGATTGCTTGGCCCCTGGATTTTGAGACCAGCCTAGGCAATACAGCAAGACCTCATCTCTACAACAAAAATTAGCAGGGCATGGTGGTATACACATGTAGTCCCAGTTACTCAGGAGACTGAGGCAGGAAGATTGCTTGAGCCCACAAGCTTGAAGCTGCAGTGAGCTATGATTGTGCCACTGTACTCAGCCTGGGCAATAGAGTGAGACCTCAAAAAAAGGGGCAGCTTGTTGTTTACATATATATCTACACAAGCATAGACTATACCTGAATGCTCTGGTAACACTAAGAACCACGTCTTGTATTCTTTTTCTCAATCTAAAACTTTGAAGATTTTCTTTTCTCTAGAAAGCTGCCTCTAACTTCTAAAAGAATTTTCATGCAAAACTGAAAAGTGTAGATCAGGCCAATAATAACTAACTCCCACATAGCAATTCACAATTGACAAAGTACTTTCACACACGTCATTCCATCTGTTTTCATGCATTCACTTATTTGTTCAATAAGTACTTGGTGAGTACCTACTTACCTACTCAGACTCCTGAGCTAAGAGTTGAAGATAATATGAACAAGCTGTCAAGGAACTTATAATGTAGTAAGCCAGTAGGGTAAGCAGAAATGTGAAACACAAAAGTCAAGAAAGTAAAGTATAATGAAGGCAATAACAAGACCATATACAAGATACAGAGGCTAAATCAGTAACTTTAACGAGCTTAGTTATTTTAATTTGCAAGGAGGATGTGGCCAAAACTGGATGAGATCATGTCCATGCTGAATTTTTAAAGTTGAAGTTAGCCAGCCAGAAAGGAGGAAAGGCACTGTGGGTTCAGGAAGGACCCACCTGTTCAATGGTTACAGGAACAATAAACCACGTGGTGTGTCCGGGAAGCTACATGCAATCTGCTATTGCTAGAACATGGTGAGATGGGAGTGGCAGGAAACAAGGCTGGAGGGGTGAGTAGAGCCAGGATCTTGCAAATCTCGTGGACTCCATGGCAACTGCTATATTTCAAAGTCTTAGAGATTGGCGGGACAGAATGGAATCTCTAGAAGAATATATTAAATACAGTACCTATTTATTTCATCCTGAAAAATCTACTCATTTAATCCTATTTTCCTTTTTTTGAAAGATCTAGAGATATTTTTTATACTTTCTCACACTTAATGTTTTGGCTTAGCATGCCTGCTCATTTCTGCTAGGGCGATCCCACCCGCAGAGCCTTTCTGGACCTGAGAGAGCCATCACTTTGGTTTCCATTCAGCAAAGTCATGTTCTTTTAGAGTCTCTGGACTCTCGCCTCCAACTCTGAACTGCAGCACAGCGATAGACTGTTACTTAAAAGAGCACATTTATTAACTGCAGGGACCACTACCTAGTACTTCCATCTAAGAGGGGACTCACTGTTGGTCCAGCTGCAAAAGATATGAGATGAAGTCTAACAAAGCAAGGAGGGCAGGACACAGATAGATGAAAGGAAGGATGCAGAGAAGGGAAGGACACAAGTTAGGACAAAGGGAAGGAGAAAGGGAAGAGCATGAGGAAGGAAAGGATAGGAAAGGGCAGAGGGAAGGGAGAAGGGAAAGGAACAGGAGAGGCCTAGCAGAAAGACTAATTCATCAGTGTGCCAGGTAACTTGCAGAGTGCCTTATCAATTAATATTCAAAACACCCCTGCAAGTTAGATGCTATTCCCATTTTTGGTTTGAAGAAACTGAGGCTCAGATCCATTAAATAACTCAATCATGTAACCGGTCTGACATACTAGAGTTAAACTTTTTAAGCAAAGTTTATTTAGAAAGGGGGAGGGGGGGGGGAGAGAGAGAGAGAGAGAGAGAGAGAGAGAGAGAGAGAGAAAGAGAGAGAGAGAGAAAGAGAGAGAGAGAGAAAGAGAGACACCTCCCCAAGGTAAGAGAGGGGGGAAAAGGTAAGAAAACATGGTGGCCATAGCTCAAAGAGCCGTATCGTGTGGAGACACCAGAGTTTAACAATGCAATGGTTGGATTTAAACTTTTAAACTCCAAAACCCACAGCTTTTCCAGTGAAACTCCCTACTTGCCCATTTGAAGTCAGAATACCCAGATTTAGACCAGGCACTTACTACTTGTCTTTGGACATTTTACTTAAGCTACTTTATACCTCAGCTTCTTCAACTATAAACTAAGGACAATAACAGTTGCCTTCCCTTCCCTTCTAATTGTCGGAGGTAGCAATGAAATGATGTATGTGAGAATATCATAAAAATGCTAAAGGACTACATAAAAACAATGGCATGCTAAGCAGTAATCTGTGCTGTGTTGTTGTTTTAAATCTTCAGTGTTGGGGTTCAAGAAGGTTCAGAGGAGTTTTCCATCATTATAGCTGAAATTACTCTTAACGCAGCTGCTGAAGCTCTTGGTGTTCAAGAACGTCTCTTTTTAGTATATACTCTGGCAGGTTCTTTCCACTTGGATCTTTCTTTAGTAACTATGAGCTCATTCAGAAGCAAGAGAAATAAGCACCTGTGGAATCTTCCAGTGCTAGCTGAAGACCCTAAGCATGCCATCACTATACAAGGTCACTTTGTACAATTCCACTGGCCTATGGAACACAAGGTTTCTACAGTCCTGCCAGAGCTAATGCAAATTTTTAGACAGCTAGCTTCCTCTGAGTATCTTGCCCAAATTTGAGGATGTAAGATTTAAAGTTGGAGATTACTTCGAAAATCTCCAAGACAACGACCCAGGCAGTTAAGGACAATCCCAACCTCAACAATGGGGCCAACTGAAATGACAAGACTAAGCAAGCCTTTCTCTGTTTTGGTCCCCACCTCAGTAACTCATTGGATACCCAAAGAAGAGGCATTACCAACTTCCAGCTTATTTGCTGCTTTCAATCAGATCATTTCTATCCTTGATCCTGAATTCATTCCAAATACTTTATTCTAAAAGTACACGAAGACTACAAGGCCACGACATACAGCATTATCACAGCATTCACTAAAAGAAATGTCCTTGACTACAAACCCTGAATACCCTCTTGCTTTTCTTGAGATCATCCCTTCTGTGGTACTAAAAACTACTCCATTCACAGATTCTGACTTCCTTCAGGAAGAAATTCTACAGTGTCAATGTTAATAGATAAACTAAACTCTCCAGAGTGGGAAACAAAAGGGCACATCCTACTTCACAGACCAGAAATACAAAAGCATCCTGTTTTACCTGACCTTGTCTCAGAATCAGTTAGTCAAGCTTGGTATTCACAAGTTCTCCTTTCATTATCCAAAAACTCTCACTTTCTCAGGTCATCAATCACTGCTGCAGTAATGCAGGATGAAGCCATGCCTTCCAAAGAACTCTCTTCAATGACAACATTTCTCAGCAAATGGAGTGACTCTGTTCCAGTCTACCTGGAAAGATCTGCACAGTCATCCAACAGTCTGCTGACACCTTCAGCATCAGCAAGGGGGATATTAGCATCCCCCCTTTCCCCTTGAGTTCGGCCAACCTTCCCTGTCAAGCCAGCTAAATCAACAGTATCATCAGAAGCATAATCATACCCCAGGGATTCCAGAAGTTTCTCAACAGATTTGTCATTCTCCATTCCTACAGAGACAACTTCACCTCCTGGCATGAGCGAAAGTACACTTGTTTGCTAGAGTACTTCTGACTCAACTCTTTTCCCCTTGGAAACTACTTGTTTCACCAGCAACCTTAGATGAAGGTTCATCCTATGATGTGATTATGAAAACTCAATCTTATTCTAAGGAGACCCCATCATTTATTCAATTACATGACTTATCTGAATTATTCCTTTCTGAGCTGCCCAAATTCACAAATGCTTCTGAATTGCCTGAAAGTATGAGCTCAAAGACTAGAACGTATGTCTGTAGTGACTGGTTCTCAGACATAGGATACCTAGCTGTCAGTAAATTCTCAAAAACTAGCTAAATTTTGCCAGGCAACACAATGTTCAACCTGGGTTTTACTGAAATGGTGATAAGTCACCCACATACCTCGAAAAATGTATTGACAATACATGGGACTATTTTTGACTTTAACAATATACAATGTAAGACTGTGGCAGTTAGTTTTCTCATTGCCATATTTTTCAGAGAATCTTTATACCAATGAGCAGCAAACAACTAAATGATTAAAACAGAGTACCTTGTGTTAACTGTGTGATGAAACTATGTGTGCTTGATTCTGTATTTTTTTGTGCTCCAGTATTTTTACAGGGAACAGTGATTTTTTATGAGAAAAGGATATATCATGTAAGCAAAGTCAACATCAAAATATAGTCCTCATCTTATGCCCTATACACATTGAATAGTCCGAGTAATCAAAAATTCACATATCTGGAAAGAACTTTAAACCATCATTCTGGTTATTATTATTCCTAATCATCCAGGCAGACAGTAATCGTTTGTTGCAATTTTAAAGACCACCATGGTTAGAAAAATGCTTGCTAACAGATTCAATCTCTACTGCTGAAGTTAAAACCATCCTCTTTCGTTTAGCTTTATCTATCACGATATACTTCAGTGTGGTAAGAACTCATTATCTATAGTGAAACATACAAGGGTTTGAAATCTAGCTCTGTAATTTACTGTATGTGTGACCTTGGATAAGTCACCTTACTTTTGTATTTTTACTTTCATCACTGATAAATGGAGAATAATAATTACCCCAATATACCTGTTGTAAAGATAAAATGAAATATGCACTTAGCACAGTGCCTGGAACATTCATTAAATGCAAGCTTTTATCATCCTCTTTGCTCATCTTCTCTGAACAAGTTCATCTCACAGTGATTCCCTTAGAACTTGCTTCAAATTGAAGCATACTTGTATAGTAACTTCCGTGGAAAATCTCATTGATTTTTAATTTGGGAGGATTTCCTATGCTTAAATTAAACATCGAACGTGCTCACCATTTCATCTGGAGTCACTACTCAAAGTTTCCAGAGGCATTATTTAGACAACCAATCTGTCTATCACTAAATATGAATTGCTCCAAGAAACACAGATTCTGCCATGTGCCCTGCATTCTGCATCTCAGAAACCTAAGGCTATGTCACATCCAGGTGAGCAATTCTATCACCAAGGAATGGTAATACCAATAAAACTTGAGCCTGTTTGAAATTCAGTAGAAACCTTATCTCCCTAATAGTTAGAACTTACAGTTAACCAATCCCATAAAATATGCAACGATCAATACTCAGATGTCACTTTCAAATAGTCTTTCTGCATCAGGTAACCTCTTCTTGATTCATGGTTTATTTCAGTACACAACCCTCCTCTTCTTTCCAACTTAGTCCTACCTACAATATCTAAAGCTCCTACCTTTGCTATATTAGACCATAGCGCCATTTTTGGGATAATAAGCTATCTCATCTTCCTTCTTAGAAAACACCGCAACATATCTATCCAGAGCTAATTTTCTCTAGTTTGAGATTTAAACGTGTTAATTGAAATTTGGGCACTAGTTCATTACTATGTCTCAGTTCAATTATACAACTTTTATGTAATGATCTTTAAAATTGTTCCTGTTAAGCTTTTAACTTACACAAAAATTTAGGTATTTGAGCTCTTTGCCACAATATTGTTCTTCCGAAGTCCCCTAACCCAGATTTAGTCAGTCTGTCCTACTGATTGGCTGATTTCAAGATCCTTTTCCATATTTAAGGTCAAAAGCATTTGCAAACTAACAAATTACATGAAAATGTAGAAACAACCTCAAGTCTGCAATGCAAAATCTACCAGCTGATGATGAGAGGGGAGATGAAAAAAGGAAGGGAGGGAGAGGGAAGAGGGAAGGAGAAAAAGGAAGAAGGGGGTTAGTCAGGGTTTGAGATTAATGAACCTGACCCTTGAAGAGATGAAGTGTCCCCAAATCAAAAGCTAAAAACAGAGATGAAAGAAGTCAGCCCCTTCCACTCTTCTCTGCAGTTATACTTACATGGTATTTTGGGAGTTCAAATACAGGAGGGCCTACTAAGGTAGGAGTGTGTGTGTGTGTGTGTGTGTGTGTGTGTGTGTGTGTGTGTGTGTGTGTGTGTAGATGCTTTCCCACTTCCGTGTGTGTGTGTGTGTGTGTGTGTGTGTGTGTGTGTGTAGATGCTTTCCCACTTCCCTGTGCATGGTATTTTGGGAGTTCAAATACAGGAGGGCCTACTAAGGTAGGAGTGTGTGTGTGTGTGTGTGTGTGTGTGTGTGTGTGTGTGTGTGTATGTGTGTGTGTAGATGCTTTCCCACTTCCCTGTGTGTGTGTAGATGCTTTCCCACTTCCGTGTGTGTGTGTGTGTGTGTGTGTGTGTGTAGATGCTTTCCCACTTCCCTGTGCATGGTATTTTGGGAGTTCAAATACAGGAGGGCCTACTAAGGTAGGAGTGTGTGTGTGTGTGTAGATGCTTTCCCACTTCCTGTGCAAATCAGGCCCAAAAAGTGCATAAAAAAAAATCAGGGGAAAACAAATCAACCATCAAGACAACCTTAAGCATTAAAATTAAGAGTAGTATTTGTTGAAATCTGTTTCTTGTTTGCTTCTTCTAGGTCAACCCAACACGTTTCCAACAGCTGTTAATCCGGTTCAATTGATAACAACAACTACTGGGCACAGATTTCACTTCCCAATACCTCCTGACACATTTTATGATCAGGAAGATGGCAACTCAACTCACCTAACGCTTGCAATAAAACCAGTAAATGACTATCCATCAGGCCTAGAAAGCTGGCTACAATTTGATGTGACTCATCAAATACTGTATGGATATCCTAGAATTAGATTTCCAGTATTCCCCTCAGGAATTTATTATTTGTGCCACTGATTCAGGGGGCCTGGTTGCTCAGATGCCTTTGACCATTGAACTGAAGCTACCCAGAATTACTCCCTGCCACATTTACACTCTGCATACAAAAAACAGTTTCTACTCCTTTACTAAAAAGAGAGAGAGGATTGGTTTGTTTTTTGCTAAACTCGCTATCTAAACTCCAGCAACCCTGGGCAGAATGTATTAACTATCCTGAGACCAAGGTCTACTATTATCTCCTGGTAAATAGGGCCTTACGTTTAGTCAATGGCAGTTCTTTGAAATGGTGTCCTCACAAAAAAATTCAGGAAATAATGTTTAAACTAAGGAGGCCTGATGGAAATGTTCATCCAAACTTTGCATATGCTATGTTGCCAGAATACAAAATTGGCACAATTGAGAACATCACGTATAGTGGATTCTGCCTTACTCTGGAGCCCGTTAATGAGTCCTTAATCGAAAACAACATTCTAGTCTCATCTAGCATAGAAAATAGTGACTGGTTTAGAAAGGCTTTTCTGGTAAATATCTGTGTACTGATAGTGGTAGCAGCAGCAGCCAGTGTAGCTTACTATTTCTGTAAGAACTGTTAGACTTACTTTGTTCCTCAGTCCTTGGTGTTTCAAGGAAGAACCTTAGTAATAACAACCACAAAATGGATGCGCTAAGGCCTCAAAAGCCACCCATCCTAGATGTGAAGTCTCACATTCACCTCAGTTATCGAGAGGGTTACCAGTCTTCTTAACACCAGGCTTACAGAAAAAACGTGATCCCTGCTACAGAAACAAGAAGAGCCATTTTTCCAACTTCCAAAACATCAACTCTTATTCCATTATAAAATGGATCTCATTAGCCAGAGGAAAAATACATGTTATCAGAAATCCAAATGCATCAACAACTGTTCAAGAAACAGGGCTAATCAATTTAGAAATTAGGTAAAATAAACAATCACTGAATCAAATTGTCAAAAGCAGTAATTTGTCTTCTGTGTTAACAGTATTAATGTACCACCAATTAATTCTAATCACTCATTTCCCCCCTTGAAAGCCTGGATAATCAGTTATAAATCTGTCACCCAGGCCACTACCACCATAAACAAATTATGACTCATCCATTATGGTAACTAATTCCGCTACTGGCAACAGCATCTCCAAATGTGAAAAGTGCTGTAAACTGCTGATTCAAGGCAATCATTACAACCCTTGGCATAAAGGTATGAGTAACTGTAAATACTGTAATAGTTACAGTTCTACCATGTATGGCAAGAATTATGGAATCTTTACCTCTTCCTTGTATTTTACCTTTAGTTTGTAAACAAGTTCATCACATTGACCTAACAAGACTACCCAAAAGTAACAAACCTTCCCTCAATTCTATCAAGCTACCATTAGAGGCAAGGACACTTCTGTTACCTTACTTCTGAAACATCTGACAACATTCACCATCCTCTACATTTAACTTCATTAAGGTAACCTTTTAATTACTGCCATTTAGCTTCTCTTCTCTCCATTCCGGGGGGAATGGTTTTTGGAAGTCACTACCAGCACCTTGGTTGGCATGCCCAAATGCCCTGTCTTAATCTTCAGCCTTCTGATCATCTCTGTGGCTCCCCAGCACTTTTTTCCTATCTCCCTGATCTTTGTTTTTCCTTCTCTTTTCCATTAAATAGGGTCCAAGAGGTTTGTTCTTGAACTTGGTAAGCACATAAACTTAATGTGATTACCTATTTCAAAACAGAACAATACTTTCTTCTTAACATTCTAATCTAAATAGTTTGCTACTACACTGAGAAACAAATTATAGGGGAACTTAACTCAATATCACTTTTCCCCTTTAAATCTTTTCATTTTCAACTGATTAAAAACAGCTGTGGAACTCATCTAAAATGTTACAAATAAAGAAATTTCTAATCAGACACTAAATTAAGTTTGTACTTTTCTTTAGGAGAAACTTGTTTCAATATACAGAAGCTGCTAGATTTAGTTTCTACTAAATATTCAGACAGGATATAAAGAAAAATATATAGATTGATCCACACCAAATTACCAATATTCGATTATATTTTGTATATAAAAATGGTAACTTCATATGGTTCCATCTAAGATGTTCATCTAAATATTGAAATACAGAGCTCAATGAAATCAAACTTAAGGATAAATTCAGACCCTGAGATTTTTTTTTTTTTTCTTTTGAGTGGGAGTCTCTCTGTTGCCCAAGTTGTAATGCAATGGCATGCTCACGGCCACCAGTCTCGACTTGCTGGGCTCAGGCGATCGTTCTGCCTCAGCCTCCCAAGCAGCTGGAACTATGCTACCACACCCAGCTAATGTTTTTGATTTATTATAGAGACAAGGTCTCTCCAAGTTGCCCAGGCTGGTCTCGAACCCCTGGGCTCAGTCAATCCTCTCGCCTCTGCCTCCCAACATGCGGGGATTATAGCCACAGAGCCCATCTGGCTTTCTTAAATTGAATGCACCAAATATTTATAATGGAAAATTTCTATATTTGCTCACTTTAAGCAGCTCCTCTATAACAAAATTGCCATCTGGATGCTTTTGTCCTTATGTGTGCAATTATACTAATAATTTTCATTGAAATATGCCAGAAATAACTCAGTGCTTCATAAAACAATCTTAAGATTGTTACAAAGTACCGTAAACTCTTGCCCAGAGATAAAAGCACCCTAGTTCACTGTAAAGGCAAAAAAGCAAGTGTAGTTACTGAGGAATCCAAGTAAGTGGTGATGGTCCTCCAAAGCCAAGCTAGGTATTGCTCAAACTGATTCTTAATACTTACCTGAGGCATTCATGTCAATCAGTCTACAGACTAATAACTATGTCAGCTGTAACAATGTCTGCACATGTCCATATGGTGATTCTGAACAATATTCCAATACAACGGAACTCTTTGGAGTATCATCTCACAGTATTATGGCTCTGTCAAACATACCACGTGATAAGAGGAATGTAATAATTATGCCTTACACTGTAATTTAAAAAATACGAGAGCTTTTAGTAAAGAGAGTCTCCTAATGTAATTGAAAGTTATCTGTTCACTATGATTCTCAAAATCATTAATTCTGGACTTGATTCCAGTATGAGTGAGTGCCACGGTTTGAACGTTCTCATCAAAACTCATGTTGAAACCGTTACTGTCATTGTAACAGTATTAAGAGCTGAGACCTTTAAGAAATGGTTAGGATAACTGGGCAGTGGCTCAAGCCCGTAATCCCAGCACTTTGGGAGGCTGAGGTAAGGGGACTGCCTGAGTCCACAGGATCAAGAACAGCCTAGGCAACTTGGAGACCTCATCTCTACAACAGATCAAAAAATTGGCTGGGTGTGGTAGTGTGTGCCTGTAGTTCTGGCTACTTGCTTGGAAGGCTGAGACAGAAGGATGGCCTGAGTCCAGCAGGTTGACACTAGGGTGGCCATGAGTGTGCTACTACGCTCCAGCCTGGGCGACAGAGTGAGACTTCAACTCAAGGGGAAAAAAAAGAAATGATTAGACCATGGGGGCTCAGCCTTCATGAATGCATTAATGAATACTGTTATCACTGGACTGGGTTAATTATTGCACAAGTGAGTTCCTGATAGAAGGATGAACTTTAGGCCTATTTCCTGTCTGTCTTTTGTGCTTGCTTGCCTTTCTGTCATGTTGGTAGCACAAAGGCCCTCACCAGATGTAGTCCCTCAGTTTTGGACTTCCCAGCCTCCAGAACTGTGAGCCAGATAAACTTTTCCTAAATTACCCAATCTGTGATATTGTTACAGCAGCAGAAAACAGAATAAGACTATGAGTGATAAATTTTTTAAGCTTACATTTTGTCCACTTCTCTTGACTAGTTAAATTCTCAAAATGGATGCTCTGTGGGGAGTGGGGTTGGGTGCCCAAAGAACATCTAGTTAAGCAGGTAGAATGAGTCAGCTGGAGAGTCTAACAACCAACGACATGGAATACAGAAAGCTCCAGGCACAGTCCAAAACGGAGTCACAGAAATATTCCCCTGGTTAGCAGAGCATAGTGACAGGAATTCAAAAATAGTATCTAAAACTGGAGACTAAAATGTAGATTAAGACTGTCAACAAGTAGCATGACCTTAGTACATGGGAAGAGAAGGAGCATAAACCGAGAATAAAACAACATCCCAGTGTTAGAAGGCCTCTGGATCAAGAAATAAACCAACTTGATCCCAATTGGGTACCAACTGAAAACTGGATAACAAAAACAAGATATAAAGCATCAGAGCCCGTTAAAAAGTAAATATGATCTAATAAATAGGTGTTGGGTCACAGCTTCTTAAACATTGCACGTTTAAGATGCTAATTAGACCTGGTAGTGCTTGCAGCACCAATACAACGGTAAGGAATACAAACAGCTCTGGCATGAGAAAAGGGAAAATGCAAGGGCTGAGAATGAGACAGACACAGGAGAAAAACAGAAATTTCACCAGGTTGACATGGGAGGCCCTGGACCCTTGTTTAAACACGAGTTGTTTTTTCAAAAATAGAAAATATTGAAATCTATAAAAATATATGAATATAAAAATCTGTATAAATATATGAATATAAAACTGTATAAATGTATGAATATGAAAATCTGTATAAACAAAGAGCTTTTCCCTTCTCTAATAAACATCCATGGAAAGAAATGACAAACCTAGAATTAGCATTTAACACTGAAATAACATGTTTCTTGCAACATTATGCACTCCCAGATGAAGCAGAAGGCTCATGAAACATACAACAATGCATTCCTGAGAATTGAGAGACCAAGACTCTATTCAGGGATAAAAACAATCTCATAACTTTCCATTTTCTAAGTCTGTGACGTAATCTCCTCTGTGTCTCTTTCAATATGAAAAGTGAATGGACAGAAAATTTTTAGCAGAAAAAAAAAGTATTACCCAGTATCAGTAAATATAAATTTACATCAACTACTTGAAAACTCTGCTTTTAAATGGATAACACAAACACATACAAAATTATATAAAACAAGCCGGGCTCGGTGGCTCAGCCTGTAATCCCGCGCCTTTGGGAGGCTGAGGTGAGTGGATTGCCTGAGCCCGCGGGTTCGAGACCCGCCTGGGCAGCGAGACCTCATCTCTACAATAAATCAAAAAATCAGCCGGGCGTGGTAGCGCATGCCTGTAATTCCGGCTACTTGGAAGGCTGAGGTAGAAGGATCGCCGAGCCCCGCAGGTCGAGGCTGCGGTGGCCGGAGCGGCCACTGCACTCCAGTCTGGCGACAGAGTGAGACTCCAACTCAAAAAAAAAAAACAAAAAAAAAAAAAAAAAACAAATTATATAAAACAAAAAACATCATTCTTTTTTTGGAAAAGCACATACGTGATGCAGATTAATAAGTAGGATTTTATATTAAGTAATGTAAATCTTACCTAAGCTCTGATGAAAATTTTTAAAAATTTCTATAGGTTATCATTAAACAGTAATACCTTTTTTTCTGAAGTAATAATCCAAAATTTTGCACATCAGAGATTTTAATAGATTTATTTGACAAAGAGAAGCCTAAGAATTTCTTAAAAAACTTTCCAGAGAGAAGACCTTTTACCATAAAATAAACTTGTATGATTTGGGAGAACGAATCATCTCAAATGTATATTTTTTACTTATGTGCCAATTTCACAATTAGTACAAAAAAGATACTTAGTTGAAATATTTTAAAAATGTAAAAACCAGTCCAGGCAACATTACTATACAATCTTGCTGTAAAAGTACTTATATCAAATTTCACCCAAAATATTTATGCAATATACTAAATTTAGTTCAAGTCACTCTTCACTGCCGGCTGGCTTTTCCATTTTCTGCTGCCTCCATCCTGAAAAACAGGAGAAAAAAAATGAGTTGGTAAAATAAAACATCCATTAACTATCCATATTTTGTCTCCTTAATTATCAACTTCTCACTTGAAAATTAAAATCTTAAATATTCATAGAAGAACATCAGCACTTTAGAAAAAGAATAAAGTTAGAGTTACCCTAGCTAGTTCAACTTCCCCATTTTGCAGACGAGTGAAAATTGAGGCCTAGTGAGACTACGTAACTTTCTCAAGGTTACATGTCAAAGGCTACTGTTTTTGTTTTTTTACTACACCACTCTCCCTTAACCAAGAAAGCAAACAAAACAAAAAAATCTCTACCATTCTGTCAAGTATTTCCTTTTCTACTAAAGAAATTTTTTTACCAATACATTTTAAAGATAATTTCTTTAAAAAAAAAAGATCAAAATAATCAGATCTGCGATTCATTCAATTATAATCAATATTCCTCTTTTTTTTCTTTTAAGACAGGGTTTCACTCTGTTGCCCAGGCTGGAGTGCAGTGGCATGACCATAGCTCACTGTAGTCTTGACCTCCTTCCACTCAGCTTCCTAAATAGCTGGGACTACACAGGAGCATGCCCCACACCCAGATATTTTAAAAATTCTATGTTGCCCAGGCTGGTCTTGAACTCCTGGCCTCAGCAATCCTCCTGCCTTGGCCTCCCAAAGTGCTAAAATTACAGACATGAGCCACCATGCATAGCCTAATATTCTTAATACTCTATTACTTGACAGGAATATATTTCCCCCTTGTTATTTTATATAGATTCAGTATTGCATACTAAGTATCTCTATGATTTTTACTTCTGTGATGTCTACCAAGTAGTAGCAGTTACAATCAACATAATTAAGTCTTTTATGAGTACCAAGAATCAAAGAAGTTAATTTTTTTCCCTATAGGTAACATGTACTCATTCACAATATTAGTAATAAAATCACGACTGAATACAACAAATAAACAGTGTTTACTAATATTAAGGTAATAAGCAATTAACAAAACCAATTTTGACAATAAATAACACAAACCCATTTTCCTCTTTAAGATGTTGATATAACTCAGCTCTGTTATTAACAGAGTTCAAGCGTCCAGCAAACTCTTGATGTTTTCTGGAATTGGCAGTATTGATTCTATTACTCCATAGGGATAATAAGGACACTGGCCCTGGTGTTATATTTGAAAGAAAAAAAACCAGAATAATTTATTACTTCCAAATTTGTAAATTTAACAAATATACCTTTAATTCTATTGTTTATTTTTATACAAGTAAGGCAATATCATCTTCCTTTTATTCTAAAATTTATATGTGTTTCACGATCCCCAAGATGACCCACTAATTCAGTGATTTGCTGTAAGGACTCAAATGACTAAATGTAGAGTCATACTCGTGGTTAAGAATTATTACAGCAACACAGTAAGGATACACAGACACATCAGTAAGCAGAAGAAACATATCCAGCAAAGAGTGGAGGAATCCATTTCTAGGCTTTCCCCACTGTCTCCATCCAGTGAGCATCACAGAGTGCACACTATCTCCAGGGGCAAAACTACAGCCCCATGTGTGCAGTATTTCTGCTAGAAAAGCTTTTTTGAGACTTAGAGTACAGGGTATTTACTGGGGGCTGATTATACAGGCATTCTCTGCCTAACTACAACAGACAAAAGACTTGCAGAAGGAAAGCAGGTGTTCAGTTCAGCTGTAAGGCAAAATAACTTAATCATCTAGGGAATGCTTGAAAGGCAGGTTTCCAGATGCCAGCCAAGGGCCAAACTTGCAAGCAAGCTTTTCTAATAATCATAGTCTCAAGAATGCTATGTGAACTCTTTCCTGTATGATACGACAAGGCAAAAGAAACTAGAATAGCCGAAACAAAGAAAAAAGTTAAAGGACCCTTCCTTCTTGATTTCGAGACTTAACTTGAAGTGACTGTTAACACTTACTGGTGAAAGAATAGCCACATAAAACAATAGAATATAAAAGAGAATCCAGAAATAAGCTCGCACATAAACAGTCAGGTAATTTCTCATAAATGTACAACAGCAATTCAGTGAAGAAAGGATAGTCTTTTCAACAAATGCTGCTGGAACATTAGAACATATATGCAAAAAGAATGAATACTGATCGATACTTTATACCTTATTAAAAAAACATTCAAAAGTTGATCATGGCTTAAATGTAAAGTCAAAAATTACAGAACTCCTAAAAGAAAATATAGGAATAAACTTTCATGACCTTGGGTTAGATTTCTTACATATGACATGAAAAGCATAAATAAAAGCAAAAATTGGTAAATTTGACTTCATCAAAATTTAAAACTTCTGTGCAAAAGTCATTTTTAAGAAAAGAACAAACCATAGACAGGGAAAAAATATTTGCAAATCACATATCTAACAGAGAACTTGTATCCAAAATAAATAAAGAACTTTCAAAATACATCAGTAAGAAAACAACCCAATGAAAAAATGTATAAAATATCTGAATGGCCCCATCACCCAAGACAACATATAGATAAGAAATATGCAGAGAAGAGGACCACCATCATTAATCACAAAATAAATATAAATTAAAATTTCAATGAAATACCACTACACACCTCACAGGATAGCTAAAAAAAAACAAGAAACAAAAAACAAAAAAAAAACCTTTGACAACAGCAAGTGCTAGAGAATGTTCACATCTGGCGGTAGAATGCAAAATGTACAGCCACATTGGAAAAATAAGTTGGCAGTTCCTTATAAAGTGAGTCATATACTTTAGAAATAAATGGAATAAAAAGAGCAAACTACTCTGACACACCTGCAACACAAATAAATTTCAAAATGTATTATGCTATATGAAACAAACAAATCTCAAAAGGCAGCACAAAATTTGCTTTCACTGATAAGACATTCTGTAGAAGGAATAATTATAGGAGGAGAAAATATATCGCTGGCTACCAGGGACTGGGAACTGAGGGATACTGACAACAAAGGGTCAGTACAAAAAAACTGAAAATCTTCTGGGGTAAAAAACTGTTGGATATTTTGATTGTGACTATAGTCATTAAACAACTGTATGCATTGTCTAAACAGAACTGTACACCAACAAGTCTTATTCTGTGTAAATTTTTAAGCACTAAATTTTAAAAATTATTTTATTTTTATTATAAAACGATTACATGTTCATTAAAAAATTAGCAAACAATAAAACACATAAAGGAGAAAATAAAATCATCATAGTACCCTACTCTAGCAATTAAAAATATTCTGGTATTTTTTTTTTCTTTCTGAGATAGCATCTCACTCTGGCACCCAGGCTGGAGTGTAAATGGCACAATCACAGCTCACTGCAGTCTCGAATTCCTAGGTTCTGGTGATCCATCGGCCTCTGGCTCCTGAGTAGCTGAGACTACAGACATATGCCACCATGCTCAGCGAATTTTTCGTAGAGTTCACAGAAGTCGCACTATATTGCCCAGGCTGGTCTTAAACTCCTGGCCTTAAGTAATCCTACCACCTTGGCTTCCTAAAGCGCTCTAATTACAGGTGTGAGCCATCGTGCCCAATCTATTTCTTTTTCAATGCCAACAAAATGAGTTTTTGGTTTTTCTCTTACTGCATCATACAAAGAGAACTGAACATATTTTTGCCAGACCAGAGGGCACATTAAGAATAGGCCAACGCTAATTGCAGCATACACAGCAGGCACAAAATTCATCTTGGGTAGGCCTGGGAAGTCATTTTTCTTTTTTTTTTTTTGAGTTGGAATTTCACTCCGTCGCCCAGACTGTAGTGCAGTGGCCGCTGCCGGCCACCACAGCCTCTACCCACTGGGCTCCAGTGATCCTTCCACCTCAGCCTTCCGAGTAGCCGGAATTACAGGCACGCCTGGCTGATTTTTGATTTATTGTAGAGATGAGGTCTTGCTGCCCAGGCGGGTCTCGAACCCGCAGGCTCAGGCAATCCACTCACCTCAGCCTCCCAAAGGTGCAGGATTACAGGCTGAGCCACCGAGCCCGGCTAAGAATAGGCCAACGCTAATTGCAGCATACACAAAATTGCACAACGCTAATTGCAGCAGACACAAAATTCATCTTGGGTAGGCCTGGGAAGTAATTTTTCAAAGCAGACAAAACTGAAGTATAATAAAAGGCCCAGGTAAGTTGCTCATCAGAAAAGACATGAAATTTAGGTTGTAAAATAGAATGAAAGAAGAAACAAACATTTTTCAAGTATGCGTATCAGCCTCAAATGGAAAGTTACAAAAGGAGGTAGTGATTTGCAATCAAGTTGCTTCTTATATGGGCTATTGCATATAGTGTTTCTAGGGTGAGAAACATCAGGGATCCCTTTAATTTAACGACAGCTGATATTTCATCTAAATGACAAGCTAGTACATATGTATATGAAAACTTGAATAAAATGAGATTACAGTATATATGGGTCCTGCAGCCTGCTTTTTAAAAAACTTATTTTACATAGACATTCATTTACCCATTCATTCAGTAATCAAACCTACAGTAGAAATGGGCCATAAGAAAGGAATTGGCAAAAAAAAAGAACAGGATTGGCAGTAGTGGGAAACTGCGGGGTGGGGTGGGAGGGGGCGGGGATTGCCGGGGAGGGAGTAGCATACCCCACCCCATCAACAAGGGTACTTGTTTTGAGTAGTAGTAATGTGATAGTACACTAAAACAGTTCCTACCCTTTAGATCTTTCATACTAATAGTAGAGGCAAGATGTTAATAAGCCATAAGTGCTATAATAGTAGCAATCCTCAGATGCAAAGAAAACAAAAAGTACCCAATTTAATTATAAAAGAAGTGAGGGAAGTCTTTTTTGAAGAAGGAGCTGCTTAAGTTAAAACATAAATGATTATACAAACATTGCAAGAGAGAAGAGTGGGCATTTGTGACAATATAATTATTCTTGGGTTATATAAATTCCACCCTATGGACACACCATCGTTTGGTCATTTTCTTATTAATATGTGTTTCGGATGTTTGCAATTTTTTGCCAGTATAAAATAACAGTCTTTAGAATTTTATTTTCTAAGCATTGCTGAAATAGTTTAAAGTAAACCTGAATTTCTCATCCTACAACAGTAGTATTTTTTTGTCATGTGAGAAATAATTTATCAATAGACATTTATTTAAATCCTATTATTTCCTAGTTATTCTGGTAATTGCCTGCAAGGACGATCTCCGATTTCAAAGAAATTAGAAAACTGAAGAATAGAGCATGTATCACAATGTATATAATATGACAGAAATAAATAAAAAGCAAACAAGCCTACCTTCTCCCTAGGATGCACAGCCAGTAATCATAATCTGGCCAGCTCTGAGGTCTAATTGCCTTAAAATAGGCACAGTGGCAAGACATCAGACAGTCCAATGATGGCATACCATTTCCCACAAATCCCAAAAGGACTAAATCTAGTTTACCTTCAAGATAACTAAGGCCTAAGAATGATTTCAGAAACTTTTCAGCTTACAAGTAAGAGATAAGAGGCCTTACAGTAAAAATATTGTTTATTAACAATACCTACACTGAAACTCATTCAAACCTTTTTAACTTATCAATAGAATGACATTACAACCTTCCCTAACCCAGCACTTAATTAGCACAGTATCAGGAACATAAACACATACAAGTTTACATTTTAAAATTTCTTAAAATAAAAATGTGATAGTAAACCTGCTTATTTTCCAAAGGCTTCGTTAATGGAGATATGATACTATTTTTTTTCCAGTAGCGACAAATATATTCACTGCCTGTATTTTCTAAGGCTGTAAACAGAGAATCTCCTAAACAACAACCAGGAATAGTTAAGCGCTCTTCCTCACATATACAACATATTAAATAACACTGTACAAAACAGAGCTTAATTGGAAAACTTTTCACAAACCTAGTTCTATAATTATGCCTTACCTTTTGATTTTTCTACTTGTGGAGTTTCATCCATTTCAACAAGGGGTTTTTTGTTTGGAGGTTCTGGGGAATCAGGTGAATCTTTTATAATCTCGGCTTCAGCCAACTCTTCTTTTCCACGTTCTAAGATTCCTTTTAATCTTTCAAAGGGACAAATAGTGAAATGTAAAGTTTAAAGTTTTAAAAGTCTAAATATGGCTCTATAATCAAACTACCTTTGCATATCAATCTTTATAAAAGATAGCTGATCTCACAAAATAAACCTAGGGACTAATCAGGAACTTCAATCTAAAATCCAGTAACAGAACTTAATAAATTATACACAAGTTTCCTTTTCTCTTCATAACAATAATGCAATAATTCAGAATGAGTCAGCTGTAAAATATTTAAAAAGAGAGGAAAACTTAAGCTAAAATTTAAAAGGTGAAAAATGATTATCTTCTGAAGAAATTTCACAATTTTAATTTTTACAGATACGGACAAAATACTACTGTATTTCAAATTACAAATAAGATTAAGAAGTTTGCACTCATTCGTTCTCTAGTCAACATGCTGTCGAAATATATTTGTGTTCCACAAGTCAGGAACTTAACTCTAAGCTTTTATTTCATCAGGGAATAAAAACACTCCCAAAGTATACAGGAGTATTCTTAAGCTCAGTGAGATCTGAAGGACTGTACTTTTTTCCTTTTCTTACAGTGAGCCAGTTTTGCTTCAGAAGCTCAGTAGCCCTAAAAAAGAGAACTTCTAAAGTCAAAGAGAAGAGTGTTCTATTATTTACAGATGAAATAATATCTTTTCTAAGTTAGCTTCAAAATATTCCTATGGGGAGATGGTGAAGGTAGTGGATAGGGAGATATAGGAAGTCCTCAATATACAAACGAGTTCTGTTCCGAGAGAGCATCTATAAAGTCCAATTTGTTTTAAGTCTAACAAAGTTAAGCCTAACTAACACAATCAGCTATATAGTATTGTATGTATTTAATGGACTATACTGACACCTGGTAGAAAGAAATACATTAAAAAAAAAAAACAGGTGTGCATAGTTCAAGTTTATAACTTGAAGGATAGTATGCAGGGGATTTACTGTATATGAAATGAGATCCACTGTGAATTGCTAATTATTGAAGGTAGATGATGGGCACCTATTTGTTTTTTACTAATGTATATGTTTGAAATTCTCCACAATAAAAGGTTCTGTTTCATTTTTAAGGAACTTACTACACTGCCACTATAATCATTGTTACCTGGTTGTTTGCCTAATTTCTGGCAAGGAGATAGAAAATTTAGCTAGCTAATATAATTTTTTTATTTTACTTTTATTACTTTTAATTTTTTTCAAATTCAAATTTGGCATCATTATATAAATCACAAACTAAGGGAGAAGAGGGTTGAGAACCACTTTCAGAATGAGGACTGTATGTTCTTCCTCTGTGCTCCCAAGCTATCCTATGCCAATTTTTATAATAGCACCTTCCACACTTTGCTGCAATCACTAATTTACTTGTCTGTTTCTACTACAACACTATATGTTCTTCCAGGACAAGAATCTTGTGCCTGGCACATCATGGACATTCAATAAATATTTACTGGACAAAGAAGTAAAATGATATCTTTGAAGTTATTAACACACAAAGTACACACTGATAATACCAAATATCATGCATTATGATTTTCAGAAATTAGAAAAACTAACACTATCTGTACCCCTAACAACACAGACTCGTTTTTTTTAAGCCCAAGGAAGATCTTCTAGATTTTAAGAATAATAAAAATACAGTAATAAAGAATAAACACGTACTAAATAAACTACTACTAAATGAGGTTTGAATGTCTAAATGTGCCATATGCAGAATGATATGCCAAAGGCACCATGATGCTAGATCAAAGCCAAGAAGTTACCTCTCCGAGTCTTGCCACGATTTTTCCTGTTCATAATCTTTCACTGCTTTCTCTGACTTGTCCTCTTTGTCTTCCCTCTTTCTTCCTCGTTTCTTTCGTTCTTCTTCTTCTGGGGGTTTGCTCCTACATGCCATCAGACACTCTAAGACTCTTTGATGCTTCTCTGAGTTGTTGATGTGGGCTCTGACAAGAGTTTCTAATTCATTCCACATGATACGGTATTGCTCATCTCTACAGGAAAGATTTGGAAATATTCTTTAAATACTGAAGTGCCACCACTTGCTACTGGTAAAGTAAAAGGAAATAATTAAACATGTGCTTCTTTCCTCTTAACTCGATAGTTAATGGTGAAATTTTAAGATATAATATATCCATTTCTGTTATTCTACATTATTTCATCTTTAAAAAATATATATACATATATATATTATATATATATGCTCTCAAATATAATTTACATGTGGATAAGTCATCTTAAGAAACAATATGTATCAGGTAAACGTGATGTATACAGAAAATAAGGAAAAAAACTACCTTTTAGGACCCTTTCCTCTTGTACCAACTGTGGAAATGGGTAGAGGATCATTTTTTCTTTCCATATCAACTAAGTTGTATATTGTTTTTTGACAGTTTAACACATCTTCTTCTGTCAAAGATTCTTTGACAATAACACTGGCTAATGGAACTACCTGTTAAGATTTTTTTTTAAAAGAAAAAAGAAAATCTGTCTTGAAAAATAAATATCAAAATGTCTAAGCAGAATCCAATTTTAAAACTGATTTTAAAGGTGAAGGAATCTACATCTATCACTTCAATTTTTAATTTTTTAACGTTAGCAATCTCATGTATTTTATTATTTGCTGGAGAAATGGTATAAATTACAAATGTCCTAATTTTTTTCTATAAAGAATATATAATTAATCTGAAAGAAAAGTTGATACTACTTAACACTTACCGCCTGCATGTTGAAAATGGTGGTTTGTGAAATAATCATAGGCCAGTAACGGGTATGCTTTTCTAACTGATCTTTTGCGCGTTCCAAAGGGATCTCAAGACTTCCATCGATTTTATATCTGGGGTCTAGAAAAGGAGTTAATCTGTTTTCCCTCATAAATTCACCAAAATCCTAATGATAACCAAATAAGATAAAATTAGAAACTATTTCTAATATTTCAGTATGGCTTACATGTTCTAGTCTGTTTCCCTGATGTCTTCTGCCCTATGATATGCAACAGAACACTTTCTCTAACAGTGCCCTCTAACCCTACTACTTTATTATCCTTCTTTTGAATTTGAAACCAATCAGGCTTTATACAAAGAAAATGAAGAAAACCTCAAACATAAATGCATTCATGGCATATTCCACTTTCTAAAAACCAAAGAGCACTCACTTTTTTCACTCCTATAATTTAACTCTTTTCTATCATATACAGATAAGAGTCAATCACATTAGAAGACAAATTTGCTTATTTAAAAACAACCTTGACATAACACCAAAATGTTAACAGTGGTTATCTTTGAATGATGGAATTATAGGTAATTTACAGGTTTCTTTTTAAGAAGTCTGTGTTCTCTAAACTTTCTATAATGAATACTGATTTGCTTTCTCCTTACTAAAGATTATGTAAAAAATAAAAACCTAATAAAAAACAATTACAGTATATAACACTTTGTGGTTTACAAAGTACATCTGTATACATAAATCACATTTAATTTTCACAACCACCTCAAAAAAGTAGAAAGCCAGAAATACCAAATATGAAAGAAGGGAGGGAGAATAAAAAATTAAAATCAGAACAACAGAATTTCTACCAAAAATAGATAAAATTTCCTTTTATGTTCCTCCCAATAATACAAAAGTTTATGTTATTTCAAATTAGCAGCAATCCAAATATTCAAAGTTTCTGCTTGTCATTTAAGTTACTAGAAATTAAATTGCAGCTAAAAGCTTTAGTTCAATCAATTTTCATTCCTTCCTATAATTCCAGTGTGACATTGCAACTCAGATATATCTCAGTATACACTAAATACATAATAAACCTATATAGTGATAAAGAGAACTTTTGAGCAAGTATTGCAGAAAATTCACCTAATTAAAATAATCAACTTCTTCCAAATCTTTTTTGCACAGATCTTAGCATATAACAAGCACTCAATAACTACTTGCTGAATGACAGACTCAAACATAAAATTAATAGATATTAGAATCTTACTGTAATCCGGTAGTCTGTAACTCTTCCTCCACATCCTTCACTAATTGAAGGTGGATCTTCTAGAATGGACCGAGAACTGCTAAGAACGTGCAAAAAAATCTCTCCTCCATGGCTACTAAGCATATGACTAATGACTTTGGAACCTGATTTTCGCGGCTGCTCCAATAAAACAGAACGACCTGTCAAAAACAAAATTATGTTATCAGTAATGAAATTCAAATGGGCTCTTATTTATTCACTTGAGATTTATGTCTGATTTTTTCATTTTACTTACGATCCTTATATTTTAATCAGCATTACTAATTTAGTGTATCTACATTTCCATTCCTAAAAATCTGAATTCTAACCTTAGCTTTGTCTTAGTTACTCCAAGCTTACATAGTCTTCCAAAACAAGCATAGTGGTCTGTGGTATAATATGTTTGATTATATGGTTCATTCAATTACTTGTTTACATAAAATTTTTCTCCTGAACATCAAGGAAACAGTGAGACATCTGCTAGATAATTCTCAGGTTAACAATACTACACAACATTTGGGGAGAAGGCACAGTCTCAACTCACCTCCACAATACTTCTTCATAAGTACTATAATCATTACTACTTTCTATTTCACGTGCCCAAATGTTGTTTAATCTGAACTTCCCAGTCTGATGATATTCAAGTTGTGCTTAAACTTAACAATGACATTAACCTTACGACAAAGACAGACTTTTTTAGATCAATGGTTTCAAAACCTAGCTAAACATAAGAATTACCAGAGCAGCTTTTAAAATTCAGACTTAGCAGATGGAACCCAATAATTTAGACTTGCAAAAAACATTTTCACGCAAGGAAACCACAGACTTAAGGTCATATGTAGGAATCATATATTATAACATTGAAAATATAATATGTACTTATGATAAAGGTATAGTGTTCAAAGAAAAATAAGTTCTTATGTGCTTTGCAACTTAAAATTCAATGGTCGAGATAAATGGTCTGTATTATTATAACTTCCAAAAAACATCAATTTAGAATCTAGAGGTGAAAATTCTAATATACAAATACTAAAAAAATTATTAAATAAAATTTGCTTAGATACAATAATCTAAAAGTTAGACATAAAGTCATCTTACTTTAAAACCTTAGTAAAGAGTATTTCCAATTATGTAAGTTTAAAACAGTTTTGGCAAATACATCATTACACTATATTGATGAAAATCCTTCGCAGAATTCACATTCACTAATAACTTCACTTATAACAATTTCAGTCAAAACCATTGAGTGATGAAAGTTACCATTTAGAAGAAAATTAGTAAGGCAGGAGGAAGGTCTACTATTTACATCTACAGGTGAAATTCGATAAGCTCCAGTACAATAGTGTAATTCTGAAACAGAAGAGAACACTGATTTGAAAGAATATAAAGAAATATTCCCACAATTAAAACAAAAAAAGCACACAACGAAAAACAAAAATTCAAAAAGAAATAAATGAACTGATCCCCATATGATATCTTAAGAACCTTTTGACTTGTTCTTTTCTCTTTCATTTTCAAATACCTACCAATGTTATTTGTCCTTGGTGTACACCACTTTAATGTTATCGTTTCTTTAAATGGGCCATCTCTACTGCTGCCACTTAAGTGCGTATCACCTTTAAAAACATGTCAGAGCCATTACACATTGTATACATATATTTTAAAAAATCACACTCTACCCCCATAAATATGTATAATCATTACATGCCAGTTTAAAATAATAAAAGCAAAAAATAATAATAGGACAAAAATAGAAACTCTGTTTTCAAAATTTTCCCGTAAATCTGAAACTATTCTAAAATTAAGTTCATTCAAAAACAACAATGAAAAAACTGTCAGAGAAACATTAACATTACTAAATAGATAATAAACTTCAAATTGTTTACCCAAGATTTCCAAATGAGTTTAAACCCTATAAGAAATATCTCTGGGAGAATATATTTTTTATAGAGTCCCCTAGAAAAATGCCAACAAGAGTATGCATATTACCTATGATTAAAATAAATATGCAATTTCCTCCAAATTCCTCATTAATCAGTCAGTTAGGTCATTGCACTGAAAGTCAATAGCAAAAATTTTAAAAATTTCAAGCATCTACAACTACCCTCCCCTGCTCACACTATTAAATAATAAAATGACATAGTTAAATACTCAGAGAAAGCTTAAGGAATCTAAAATGTACAACAAATCATACTAAATTCTAAAGAGTTTATTTAGAAAAAGCACAAACCAAAGGATCGGGGAAGTAAATACAGTATGTAAGGAGATATTACTCAAATAATAATGAACAAATATACAACCATAAAGGTAAAGCTTTGAAAGAAACATATACAGTGCTATGCCAGTTCATACAGAGCGATCTGACCGATTCCAAAATACCAGGGAAAACTTCTTTGAGAGTGAAGACTAGTGTGAGTCATAAGAGGAGGATGAGTAGAAATTAACAAAAGAAATGAAAGAAAGAACATTCAGGCCGAGGTGAGTAGACTGCCTAAGTCCATGGGTTCGAGACCCACCCAGGCAACTTTGCAAGAACTCGTTCTACAATAAATCAAAAATTAGCTGGGTGTGGTAGCGTGCGCCTGTAGTTCCAGCTACTTGGAAGGCTGAGGCAGAAGGATTCCCAGAGCCCAGCAGGTCGAGGCTGCGGTGGCCGTGAGCATGCCACTGCACTCCAGTCTGGGAGACAGAGTGAGACTCCAACTCAAAAAAGCAAAACAAAAAGCAAAGGGAACAGCAGATGCCAAGATACTGTGGCAGTAGGGAGCATAAAAAAAGTCAGGTCTACATGGCTGAAACACAGAGAGAAGAGGCGTGTGTTGTGAAATGAGAATGGAAGAGAGAAGGAGCTAGACAATGAAGAGCCTTGTAAGACATTAAAACGGTTCTATCTTTATTCCAAAGTCAACAGAAAAGCACCGGAGAGCTTTAAGCTAATGAGAACATGGCCAAGGTAAGCATTCCGAAAGTTATTCTAGCTAATGAGTAAAAATTAGATAGAGAGCCTGAGCCCGCGGGTTCAAGACCTGCCTGGGCAACTTGGCGAGACCTCATCTCTACAATAAATCAAAAAATCAGCCGGGCGTAGTAGCGCGCGCCTGTAGTTCCAGCTACTTGGAAGGCTGAGGAGGAAGGATCGCTGAAGCCCAGCAGGTCGAGGCTGCAGTGGCCGGGAGCGGCCACTGCACTCCAGTCTGGGTGACAGAGTGAGACTCCAACTCAAAAAAAAAAAAATTAGATAGAGAAAGATTATTTAGGAGGCTACAGTGTGATACTAGGTAACAAAATAATAGCCTGGATTAGGGAGATGGTAATGTCAGTTGAGATGTAGATGTATGTGAGATACTTAGTAGAT
This sequence comes from Cephalopachus bancanus, assembly GCA_027257055.1. Classification (NCBI taxonomy): domain Eukaryota; kingdom Metazoa; phylum Chordata; class Mammalia; order Primates; family Tarsiidae; genus Cephalopachus; species Cephalopachus bancanus. The sequence goes on along the minus strand of JAPVLO010000009.1, from coordinate 4,090,790 downwards.
GCCATTTTTAAACACGTGATAATGGATTAGATGTTTCAAAGATAAGTCTGAGGTTTCTGCCTCATATAACTGGATAGACAACAGGGCCATTCACTGAAAGAGGGAACATTAGACCAGTTTATGTGGCAAAGCTCCTAAGTTGTTTCAGGCTTGTTAAGTTTTAGGTGCCTGAGAGACATGTAAGAGATATAATTATGTAGTAGAATATAAAGATCCAGAGCTTACAGAAGATACCTAGGCTAAAGTATTCTGTAAGTTTACTCCCCAAGATCCAGCTCTAGTGTTACCTCCTCAGTTAAGTTTGCCCAACTCTTAGAGGCACAATCAATCACATGCAGCTTCCTCTGCATTCTCACAGTACTCGGCTCCTACTGCTACAATAGCATTTTCTACGTGGTGTCCACATGTAGCACGAATAACTACAGGTGAAGTCAATAACTATTTTAGATAAAAATCTTGCATTACCAGGGTATTTGTATATTTTTTAAGTTTTAAAATAATATTTTAAAAATTGGTATAACCGCATAGGTTCTTAGCAATTTCCGCATATCTTCCTTATTTTCTTTTTTCTTTTTTACTCTTTGGGATCTAATTCCATAGCCCAGGTTGGAGTACATTGGTACAATCATGGCTCATCGAAGCCTCGACTTCCTGGGCTCAGGTGATCCTTCCACCTCAGTCTCCTGAGTAGCTGGGACTACGGCACATGCCGCAAGATCTGGCTAATTTTTTAATTTTTTGTAGAGACAAGGTCTCAACTATGTTGTCCAGGCTAGTCTAGAACTCTTTGGCTCAAGCAATTCTCCATCCTTGACCTCCGAAAGTGCTGGGATTACAGGCGTGAATCATTGTGCCCAGCTTCCACACACATTTTAAAAAACAAGTCTCTAAATTCCTTCATTAAACATTAATATATCCATTTATCATAATAGTTTTCTTCCTGTTAGCAACTCGTTAGATTAATTCTAAGACTCCTTAGACAAGTAACAAATGTTATGATTGGTTCACAATTACATTTCAGAATAGATGCATACAACATAATCAAAGTCAACCAGTGAATTCTCTGATGGCATCAAATTATTTGGCAAACATTTGAAAGAATTAAACAAAATATAAAAGCTTAAAATGACCTTCAAACTTTAAAATTTCATTGAATTTAGGATTGGGTGAAATATTACAGTTTATCTAATCCAGCATCTTTAATTTGTAAGTGCATAAACATGTGAGATGAGCCAGGCTCGTGGCAAAGCCTTAGCTAAAAATCATCTCTTAACTCTAGAGTCATCCCCACTAAACCAAGCCAATTCAGTTGCAGAAATCAGTTTTGGAGATGAGACCTACTGACTGAAATAATTTTTAGAGAAAATAAACTAATTAAAATTTCACAATTTTTATCCAGACAAGTTGAAAATCTTTCACTCTTTGGAGTTTGCTATTGATCTTTTCCCTCTCTCAAGGTTGTTTTCTTGCAAAAGAAACTATGAGTTTATATAAACTCATTAGTCTGAGAAAGGCAAGGTGAAATTTCTCATTATTTGTTCCATTAGCCCCGTCTCGTCCAAAGATACTGACAGACAAGTTTGGAAAGGAATGAACTAAGGTTAATCAGGTTTTTTTATTGAAGAACTTCTCAGAGCTGTTACAGTAATCCCAGACTTATCCGCTGTTTCACATTCCAGTTTCAGCTACTTGTGGTCAACCGTGATCCAAAAATATTAAATGGAAAATTCCAGTAATAAACAATCCTAAGTTTTAAATTGCACACTGCTTTTGAGTAGTGATGTGATGAAATCTCACTGTCCCACTCTGTTCCACCTGGAAAGCGAATCACCCCTTTGTCCAGCATATCTGCTGTCTAGACTACTAGCCTGTTAGTCACTTATTAATCTTCTGGCTATCAAATCAACTGTCACAGTATCACAGTGCTTGTGTTCGAGGTCAATAGCAGCCTCAAGCTACGTCACAATGCTCACGTCACGTCACAATGCTCACGTCATTCACCTCACATCATCTCATCACGTAGGTACTTTATCATCTCACATCATCTCAAGAAGAAAGATGAGTACAGTACAAGGTATTCTGAGAGAGACCATATTCACATAACTTTTATTATAATATATTGTTATAATTGTCCTATTTTATTATTAGTTATTTTTATTAATCTCTTACTGTGTCAAATTTACAAATTAAACTTTATCAGAAGTGGGTATGTATAGGGAAAAAACACAGTGTTATGTAGGGTTTGGTACCACCTGAGGTTTTATGCATCCATTGGAGGTCTCAGAACATATTCCCAGAGGATAAAGGAGGACTACTGTAATATGTTTGCATATGTTAGATTTTACAAAATCATACTTTCAAATGTCTCTTACCACTTTTCAGGAAATCTACATGTGCATCTTTGTGATGAAGTAGTTCCACATCATAATTAGCAGATGTGTTAGCATGTTGTTCTTCCTTAAAGCAAAATTTAAGACATTTAAAATAACTTGGTTTTGTTTTCAAAATAATAAAATTGTTATTTATTCATTTTGTTTTTCACATAAAACAAAATCAAATACATTCAACAACAATTAGCTAAAATAATGTGATAACTTATTTAAAGATGCAATAGTTTCCCATAGCAACATGAACTCTATTAAAAACATACTGGCTATTAAGTATTTAATGATTTTCTTACATTATGTCAGAATTAACATAGATGATTAAACCAGAAGTTTTGAAATTGTTTTTCTCCAAATCATCATCTTGCCAATACTTCCAATTCACAAATATAATGTAATTAAAATAACTTACATAAATTGGAAACTAGATAGTTGTTAAAAAAGGAAGTAGCATCTTTAAATTCCTACAGTGAATCAGCAAACATCAATTATATAAAATAGCAAATACAAACTAATAAACAAGTATAGTAACTTGTTTTTACTAAATAGTAAACACGAACTTCAATGTTATCTATTTACCAAAGACAAAGATTGAAGAGTCACACCAGTAGCACACAAATATGATCAAAGTTACAAGCAAGGTATTTTTCTTTATAATATATGAAATTATATATATTAAAGAATATCTAGTATGTTATTTTACTTACTAATTGCTTCTGCATCCAAAAGATTTTATAGTGTAAGTGTAAAATTTCTAGAGAAGAATTTATAGTGTAAAATTTCTAGTGAAGAGCTATCCAATGGTATTAAGATATTAATAATGAAAGGATTATATTTCTCATTCAATGTAGTGTTTTTGATATAGTGGCAAAAAACTGAAACTGAACTGTAAGACCATTTAAATTTTTAGATCTAGTGGCTACTCTATATTTTAAACATAATCAGTACAATCAAATTCAATTTCACTCAGTAACAACTCATCTAAACCTTACTGTGGGCCAGGCACTATGCTAGCCCCTAGACAACTTAATGATAATATAATGAAAATAAACAGGTAGCAATAGATTCTTATGAAAATCCACTAGTAAGATCGTATGACTCACATCTTTTAACTACAGGGCAACAGACTAATCTAAAACTATGGGCTATTTTTCCCTAGTTAGACCTATTAGCTATAGACACGTTTATACATATTGGGTGAGGAAGAACAAAAATAGAAAATAAAAAATCCACTGGAATAAGCAAAGTAAGTAAAATCTAATAACACAGCTGTCAGGAAAAGAATCACAGAAAAATAACTTCACATAGACTATATTTTGATGAAAATAATGAGAACACAATTTTTTTTTTTTAAGTTCACGTAACATGTTCTTTTTAGAAAGAAAAAAACAGCATTTTGTTCTGTGATCCTTTCTGGCTGCTTTTCAGTATTTACTGACCTGGTCAAAGACACTGAATGTGGGCTAGCAAAACAGAAAATATGGTATGGGGAGAAAAAGTAAAGGTCCAATTAAAATAAATAATATATATCAAATATTTAAAACGCAAATCAGAGCTTTCAAAATAGCAGGAAAAAGAACTGCCTACCTTCATTGGAATATTTGTAATAGTAGTTGAAGCCAGGTCGAAATGCTGTTGTACTAAAATATTCAATTTGGTAGCAAGATGACGTCCTGCACGAACACTATGAACTTCGCTGGTTAAAACTGGGGACAACTACAGAAAAGTATGCAAAACAAAACAAAAAAACCCCCACAAAATATTAATTTATTGTGGCCTAGTGCTAAATATTTATTGCAATCCATAAAAATGAATTCTTTTTACTTTTTAGAATTTAGAAAAAGTAAAAGGTCCACAAATTAACCAGGATAATTATTTTAGCAATACACTTTCATGCATTCATTCAACACATACAAATTAATCAGCAAATTCTGTTGTAAACTCCATACAACAGAAACTGTGAGCCATCAGAGAATGCAACAGTGAATGGACATAGTCCCTGTCCTCTTGAAACTTGGAGTGGAAGAGTCTGTTATTTAAATATTTTTAATGGATATTTTTTACTTCTATTTATTTATATGCAAAATAGATGTGAAGTAACCCACAGAAAAAATAACTTATTGTTTGAAGAGAACAAAACCTTGCAGATAAAACTAAAATGTTGAAATTGCCACAAACATCTCATTTTTGTCACCAGTAAATGAAGCAGCCAAAAGTTACTTATAATAAAGTAACACAAAAACTTACCCATTCCAGGGCAACAATATTTATTTTAAAAAATTATTTCATTATCACAAAGTAAAACAAATATACTGTCACATTATCAAGAGGCAGAAAAAAAATTAATAAAAAAAGGGGCTTCTACTGGAAACCACCTAAAAACACAATGACAGCAATAATGACTCAAAAAATACCACTTTACTACAAAAATTCAGAGACTAAGGTAATACTTAATATGTTTATATTAAATAATACAAAGTTAAAATCAAAGACCTAAGAACATAGATATAACTATGTAAACATATACATTTTTCTAAACATAGATCACCTACAGAAAACATTGTGATATAAACCCACTTAGCAATCAACAGAATCATCTTTTCCTTTAAAATTGTTCAAATTTATTTAAAAAGTAAAACAAAGGTTGGCAAGTAAGTTTTCTCACCTCTGAATGTATAAAATTAATTTCTTTATTATTGGAGTATATTTTTGTGAAAGAGGATACTGTTTTTAATAAGAAAAGATTTTTATAGAACAAAAATAGTCATTAAACTAACAAATTCATTACAGTAACTAAAATTTTGGGAAAAATATAAATTATGTATTGTTTTTCAAAACATTTTAATGAAATAACTGTCAACAAGCAAGTTGAAGAGAAAACACTTCAAAACCTACAATTACAACATAAAGAACCAACTGAGATGTTTTGCTGCACATATTTGTTTGCTTTGAAGACTAAATGTTTTATTGGCAATGTGATCATTTTAATGCTAATTCTTGAATAATTATAATTGTTTATTTTTATTAATTACTAATAATTATTCATTTATTATTACTAACTTACAATGATCTTTTCTTCTATTATTTGTACACTTACCTCTTTTTTAGGACGATCAGATACAAGGCTGTCTTCACCAACTGGGTAGGTATGGATCAAGACCAACTCACATTTTTGAATCTGCATGAGGCTTAAAGAGACACTTCTCACTTAAAATATGGGATTACACAGTATGTAAAGAATTAAGGTAGGTTAAACCCTTTATATATTAAAGGTTTTATATATACTAAAAGAGTCTATTGCTAAAATCAGATATAACCATTAACACAAAAGTTAAATGTTAGAAAAAAGACAGTGTATATAACTGGTATACTTGTATGAACAGTTAATACATCAATTTAATTTAAATGCAAAAATGATCATATTCTGTGTTCTTAAAGGATAAAATAAAGGGAAAATTCTTACAATCAAATATAATTTTCAATAGATAACTGCCACAGAGAAAATGAATATTTGTGTATTAATTTCCCTTGTACTAATGTCTTTAAGGACAAAATCAAGCAATGCTAATCATTACACATAATTGGTTAATTCCAAAAATACCGGAAACTGGTAATGCCAAAAATTTCCTCCAATTTTTTATTTTGAAATGTCCAGACCTATAGAAAAGTAAAAAGACCTATTCAACGAACACTTGTCTATACTTCACCTAGATTCACTGTTAGCTATATTTGCTTTCTCTATGTACCATACATAAATAGATGTACACTTTTTATTTTATTTTATTTTATTTCTTGAGTTGGAGTCTCACTCTGTCACCCAGACTGGAGTGCAGTGGCCGCTACCGGCCACCGCTGCCTCGACCTCCGGCGATCCTTCCGCCTCAGCCTTCCAAGTAGCTGGAATTACAGGCGCGCGCTACCACGCCCGGCTGATTTTTTTGTTTGATTTATTGTAGAGATGAGGTCTCACCAAGTTGCCCAGGTGGGTCTCGAACCCGCGGGCTCAGGCAATCCACTCACCTCAGCCTCCCAAGGCACGGGATTACAGCCTGAGCCACCGAGCCTGGCTAAATGTATACTTTTTTAAAATGTATCCATTTGAGAGTAAATTGCAGAGGACATGATATTCCTAAATACTTCAGCATGCTTCTCCTAGTGCGAATAATCCTAATCAAAACAATACCAAAACCCCACCAAAGAAAATTAAGAATTGCTCACTCTAAAAGAGTCCATGTTGCAACTGTCCCAAGCATGTCTTTACCAGCTGTTGACATAACAAGAAATATACTTATTGGTCTTTGCCTATGCTTCCTGGCACAGTGTTCCTAAAACCCTTGTAGCCTCCTGATAAAAGGTGGCAGGAGTACCTTTTCCTCTAATATTTGGTCTTTGATCCCAGTTCTTGACACACAGCTCCTAAATGCCTTAGAATTTTCTGGATGATGCACAGCATCTTTTCTTACAATTAAACAACTCTTGGTGGGATCCTGGATGGAGGCTGGTCACCAGAAAGACGAAGCAATGATTAGAAGCTTGGGAGTTTTCAGCCCCACTTTTCCACTAAAAACTCCCGATGCAAGAGGTTCTGAGAGTTTCTGGATTGGTACACACATCTATGTGCTAGGAGGGTGACACACCCAAACTCCACAGGGAAAGAAGCTCCTGCATTTGGCACCCTTCCAATCTCACTCTATGTACCCATTCATCCATATCCTTTATCAGATCCTTTATAAGTCAGTAAATTTATTGTTTCCCTGAGTTTTGTGAGTCATCATAACAAATTACTGAATATGATGAAGAGGTCGTTGGAATACCCAATTTATAGACCAGTTGGACAGAGGTGTGGGTAACCTGAGGAACCACTACTTGACTTTGATGTTTGAAGTGGGGTACATTTTGTGGGACTGAGCCCTTAATTTGTGGGGTCTGCACTGATTCCAAGAAGTTTCACAGTTGAACTGTGGGATGCCCAGTTGGTATCCAGAGTTGGAGAATTCATTGGTGTAGGAAAAAAACCAAAACACTTGATCACACATAAGTACTAGTGTGAATACAGAGGGGAAAAAAGTGTTTATTCTTTTTTTTTCTTTTTTGAGTTGGAGTCTCACTCCATTGCCCAGGCTGGAGTGCAGTGGCATGCTCACTGCCATCCCAGCGTTGACTTACTGGATTCCAGCAATCCTTCCGCCTCAGTCTTCCAAGTAGCCGGAACTACAGGCCCATATTACCATGCCTGACTAATTGTTTTTTGTTTATTGTAGAGACAAGGTCTCGCCAAATTGCCTGGGCCGGTCTCGAACCTGCAGACTCAGACAATCCACTCGCCTCAGCCTCCCAAAGTGCTGGGATTACAGGCTAAGCCACTGAATCTGGCCTCTTTTCCTTTTCAATAGCTTTTTTTTCTTTAATGCACACAATGCAATTAGTTGTTATGTTTAGCTTTGGATACTGAATAATGTCACCAAAAATTTGCATATTTTATAAATGTGCAACACAGACTATAAGAATTAACCATCTGTTCTATGTTTTATAATGATTTATTATATGCATTATAAACTTGTGTATTTTTAATTCTTCTGACCACCTTTCCTGTGGAGTAAAGTGAAATACTAAAGTAAAAGGGAAAATAGAAAAAAAAGTTTCTAATTAAACGTACATTTTTTTTTTTTTTACTAATTTGCTGAATCAGTAAATAATTCGAGAGAATACTACCAACCACTTTAAAAATTACTGGAATAATTATAATGAAATACATATAACTGTGAAACTGAATATATTTATTTCATTTATGAATTATACTCACTGATCTGAATTTGCAGCAAGCTTGTTATGTTCATGAATTGTTTCCTGGACACAATCTTCAAGCATTCGTACATGACTATCACTATAGCATAAAAAAGATATTGCAAATTTAAGGGAATAAACAGTAACAGAATAAATTTAAAACACTACTCAGTTGTACTATCCTGTTATAGACATTTAAAATTACTTCAGTAAGGACTATCTTTAGTGTGCTCATTCACACCACCAAACAACCAGATGAAAAACTAGTGAGAAAAAAAGTCAAATTGACCTACATGATGATAAACTAAACAGTTTTCATTGAGATGAATCGTTACTTTAGAATTGAATAAACACAGTACTGAAAGGCAAAAAACAAACAAACAAACAAACAACCAGAAGGGCCACTTGCAGTATGCTTAAATGTTAACATGCTATCTCTATTTTTTAAAATATAAACGGCAATAGGACATTAAAATTCCCTCAGTGAAAGAATGACTATGATTAACATCCCACCTTTTTGCATTAGTAATGCAGATTATCCGTCCCCTATTTCCAACACGTTCTGCATTCTCCATGAGTAGAGTACGAGCCTCATGTTGATATTCGGTAATTTTACAGAGGGTTTCCACCGCAGCAACAAGACCATGCAGAATACTGCAGCACTCTGGATCTGCCCGTGGGTTAGGAGGTCCAACAGTAGCTAATGCTGCCATTAACTAAATAAAAGGGAAAACAACCATATTGAGAACAGAATGTGCAAGTCAAAAATATCACAAGAGAACTACAGAACAATGTATCTTAAACTTATTGACACAACTATCCTTAACAAAATACTAGCAAACCAAATCCAGCAACATACAAAAAAGAATGATGCACCACAATAAAGTGGTATTTATTCCAAGAATGCAAAGTTGATTGAATATCCAAAATCAATGATCGCAATACATATCAGTAAAATAGACAAAAATCACCTGATCATCTCAATAAACTCAGAAACAGCATCTGATAGATCCAAGAGTCTTTACAATAGAAAAAAATGATAATAAATTAGGAACTGAAGGCACACCCTCAAGCAGATTAAGGGCATATATGAAAAATGCACAGATAACGCATACTCAGTGATAAAATACCGGATGCACTCCCCCTATAATCAGAAACAAAACAAAGATGTCCATTCTCATCACTTCTATTGAATACTGTTCTAGAAAGTCTAGCCAGGGCAATTAGGAAAGAAATATACAAGGAATCAAGACTGGAAAGGAAAAGATAAAACTGTCCCAACAATGTTAACAGATGACATAATCTTTTTATTTTTTTCAGAGACAGAGTCTCACTCTGTCACCCATCCTGGAGTGCAATCATAGCTAACAGCAACTTTAAACTCCTAGGTTCAAGTAATCCTCCTAAGTAGCTAGGACTACAATGGTGAGCCACTATACCCAGCTAATTTTTTTTGGTAGAGACAGGTCTCATTATGTTGACCAGGCTGGTCTCAAACTCCTATCCTCCAATGATCCTCTCGACTCAGCCTTTTAAAGTGCTGGGATTAGAAGCATGAACCACCACACCCAGCCCTGACATAATTTTGTATGTAGAAAATTCTAAGGAATCTACTAAAAAACTATCAGAACTATACAACCATCAGGGGAAAGCAAAGGACTAAATCTTTATGAGTTTAAATTTGGCATAGGATTCTTAACTATGATACCAAAAGCATAAGCAACAAAACAAAAAACAGATAATCTAAACTTGATAAAAAATTTATGTGCTTCAAAGAACACCATCAAGAAAGTGAAAACACAATTCATGGGAGAAAACATATGGAAATCATATATTTGATAAGGAACTTGCATCCAGAATATATAAAAAACTCTTACCTCTTAATAATAAAAAGACAGTCCAACTAAAAAATGGACAAAAGATCTGAGTAGACATTTCTCTACTGATGATATACAAATGGCTACTAAGCAGATTAAAATATGCTCAACATCATTAGTCATCAGGAAAATACAAATAAAAAGCACAAATATGCCAGGCCGGTGGTTCAAGCTTGTAATTCCATCACTTTGGGAAGCTGAGACGAGAGGACTGCCTGAGTTCAGAGGTTCAAGACCAGCCTGGCAACGTGGCGAGACCTTGTCTCTACAATAAATAAAAAAAATTAGCTGGGCATGGTGGTGCCATTTGTGGTTCCAGTTGATTGGAAGGCTAAGGTGGAAGGATCACCTGAGCCCAACAGGTCAAGGCTATGGTGGCCATGAACGTGCCACTGCACTCCAGCCTGGGTGACAGAGTGAGACTCCAACTCAAAAAAAAACAAAAGGCACGAGATAACACTATACCCACTTGCATGACTAGAATTAAAAAGTCAGATAATAAAAATGTTAATGAAGATATGAAGAAATAGGAATCCTCATTCACTACTGATGGAAATGTAAAATGGTGCAGCTACTTTGGCAAACAATTTGGCAGTTCCTCAAAATGTTCTATATACGTTACCAAATGACACAGCAATTCCACTTCTATGTATATACCCAAAAGAAATGAAAACACACGTCCACGCAAAAACATGTACACAAACATTTATAGCAGCACTTTTAATAACAGCCAAAAGGTGGGAACCAACCAAATGTTCACCAACTGGCAAATGAATAAACAAAATGTGGTATATCCAAGCAATTGACTATAATTCAATCATAAAAAGAAATGAAGTACTAATATATACTACAACAGAGATGACCTTGAAAATCCTGTGAATGCTAAGTCAAAGAAGACAGTCACAAAAGACAACTTATCATATGCCATTTATAGGAAGTATCCAGAACAGAAAAATCTATAAAGACAGAAAGATTCATGGTTGCTTGAAGCTGGGGAGTATGGGAGGATACAGAGAGTGATAGCTTAAATGTACAGGGGTTTTTTTTTTAAGTGATGAAATGTTCTAAAATTGACGATGGTGATCACTGCACATATCTGTGAATATATTAAAAATTACTAAACTGTACCCTTTACATAGGCAAATTGTACGTTATGTGAATTATATCTCAATAAGGTTGTCTTTTTAAAAAGAGTATGAGCAAATACTTCTTAAATACACAATAATCTCATATTGTTTTGGCACCTACTTTCCAATTCCATATATTTTCAAGGATGAATAGAGGAAAACATACAAAATTCTGATGAAATATTCTGTTAACATAAAAGTTTGTAACTCTGATATTTTCAGTATCCGTTAGATCCTATATTACAGGAGAATTAATATCTCAAAAAATATTCTAAGGGTTTATAAAATGTCAGTGTAAGGCATAATGAGGACTATGCCTTACCAATAACCTTACTCCACATTAAATGATTTTCAAAAAAAAAAACTGTACATACGCCTTCAAATTAAAAAAAGGAAATTCAAAGACAGCGTTTTCCATTAACATTTAAAAAGAAATATGACAATTTTTAAAAATAAGAAAATCCTGAAATTCAGCATAATTAGAAAAAGTGATGCTTTTTAAACATAGTTTAATACTATATAACACTGTTATCATTAAGTAAAAAAAAAAAGCAAGATGCAGATGTATAGAATATGTAATATTTTGTATAAAAAAGGAGGAAAGATTAATATTTATTTAATATTTAATATGTGTAAAGATACTCTGGCAGTATTAATAAAAAACCAATAATGGTGGGGGAAAACAGTAATGTGTTAGTAGTAAGTTGGTTCCCCCAAAAAATAAAAGCACTGATCTGTATTGTCTGCCAATTTCTAGAATTAAATACTCCCACCACAGCCAATTTCAAGCTGTAAATGTGGTATCACTGAATGCAAAGTTGTTTACACATTCACGACCAGCAAATTTTTCACTTTCCTAATACTGAGAGGAAGTGAAAATTTTTTAAAAATCTGAGGCTGGTTGCTGGAAACTTCTGTCGTTAAGCACAAGTGAAATGGTCTTTTCTAAATTGTCACCTTTTTTCACCATACAGCTGAAAGTTGCAGACATATCCTGAGTTTGCCTCAGACACCACTCTGATTCGCATTCTGTACTTTGTATTTTTATTCAGATTATAAACCCAAAAAGACAGCCTTCCAGGATGAGGTATCATGGATTCATTCATGGAAAGTTTTTGTTCAGGTTTGTACACAGTGTTGAATTTATTTAAAACATAATTTATTACGGATTCAATTTTGCATAATCTGCTTGAGTTTGACTGCATTTCTGCATTATTGGAAAAATGCAAAAATCGCAAAATTTGTAGGAATCTATTTCATGTCATTATTTTTAAAAAGAAAAGTGTCACAATTGATTGACGTATTGACCAATAATCGTGTATTGTGGTTTGCTTCACTTGTCCCATCAAAATATTTAATGCCAGAAATCTTTTCATCTTGGATACTGTTCTACACGGCTCTACTTTTTTTATTTCTTTGGGCACTTGTATCTGTGGCGCATCTGATCATAATACCTGTTAGTTTCAGTTGCAGTCATTTCTATAAAATCATATCCAATAAATAGTTCACTTATACTTTGAGGATTATTTGGAAATACCTTGACACCTGGATTACCAATAAAAACTTCTAAGTTCCTTTTTGGATTATATTTTGTCCACTCAATGTCTGATTTGTTCTCACCAGTACTAGATTCACTGTGATAGATTATCTGCGTTATATTTCTTCATTTACATTGCATCATTACATCACTATCTGACTCACTATCACTAATAAGTTCACTGGATTCACCTTTGCCCTCGGAAATCTCATCAGCATATATTTATTTTCCATAATTATGGGAAATTATTCTTAATGTTAAGGTTTGAAAGCCCTGTAATATCAAAATACAAGTATACAACACTAATCACAACAAAATAACGACCAACTTGCAATTTTTACCAACTACATAACTCAAGAACAACATTGCGCAGTTGATATCAGATAATTATCTCAATTAACTTCCTCTCTCCTTGCCTGACTATTCATTTTCAAGCAAAATATAACAACACAGGTGTACAACAATTTGCAAAGACATAAATTTACGTCAGCAGCAACCAGGAACAGAATTTGGAATGATATAATTTACATCAGCAGTTGTAAATGAGTTAAGAGATGCACAGGCTCAGCTCTCCTAAATAGGTATAAGCAGGCCCTAGAATACCACTAGCTTGGACCGGAATGAAAAGCGGGAAACTTTCAAGGTATATCTTTTATCTTACATATAGACACACATAAATGTATACATATGTACACATATATGTATATAAGTTAAACTTATTTTTAAATCACATGGGTGGTGCCTATTCTTAAAAACTGATCAGAAAAGAAAAATACTGTTTATAAACTACTATATGAAGTCCCTGGTATGGAGAAGCTCAATAAAATTTTTCAGTAGAGTGGTGCTATGGTGAAAGCAGCAGAAAGAAATCTTAACTTTTGGAGTCAGACAGACATAGATTGAAATTCTGGCTCTGCCTTTTATTAGTTGTGTGACCTTGGCCAAACTCTTCTAGTTTTTCTCCTAAGCTGAAAAATCAAAGCAGTAATAGAATCTGTCCCATATGAAAGGGCCACTTTCAAACTTTCTTTAATTTAGCCAACAAAAACAAGACCAAAACTCCTGAAATCTGACAATTTTTTGTAATAAAATTTAAGATGTATGGGATAGAGTTATATATACTAGAAGGAGCCTGGGACCTACCAATATAAGTCAATCTCTGGCTCCTGCTTGCCTTCAGTTCCTTTAACTGCACCAGGAAGGAGCTAAAAGGCTGGCCAAGATCCTTCTAGCCATACATTCTGCAGTCAGTCTACTTCACTTGTTATTCATTAAAAATTAAATCAGGAGTAACAAGTCAAGTAGACACTAGGGAAAGGCTAGACATGGATAACCAAAGCTAAGCATTAAATATGTTTATACAGATAAGACTATATGTAATATGTACAAAATGTAAATTCTTTTATATGATCTTGAACACCAATGATCTGCTACACAGTGGCCTTCATAACTAGAGATTCCCCCCCCCCATTCACAATTTAAAAGCAATGGCCGGGCACAGTGACTCAAGCCTGTAATTCCAGCACTTTGGGAGGCTGAGGCAAGAGGATTGCCTGAGCCCAAGGGTTTGAGACCAGCCTGGGCAACTTGGTGAGATCTCATCTCTACAATAAATAAAAAATAAAAAAAATTAACTGGGCATGGTGGTGCACACCTGTAGTTCCAGCTACTTGGAAGGCTGAGGCAGAAGGATCACCTGAGCCCAGCAGGTCAAGGTTGCAGTAGCCATGAGTGTGACACTGCACCCCAGCCTGGGCAACTGAGCAAGATTCCAACTCAAAAAAAAAAAAAAAGGCAATGAATGAGATATAATGTACCTTCACCTTAGCAGAAAATAGTAGTAATTCTCTCATGATCATCATACCTACCTATCAAACACACACCTTTATTGTACTGCAGAGATGCATATAAATTTGTACTTATTTTTATTCATACAATACTAAAAAGGCCTCATGCCTCATTCTCAGTACCTCTTGAAAAAGGTAAAAGTTTCTATCACAATGTTTCAAAAAGATAGTAAGAGGAAATGTACAGAATTCTAAGAATTATTTTCAAATAATGGAAGAATTTTTAAAACATTCTGGAATGATATAAATGCAAAGTCAAGCCAATAAAAGGCAATCCTTTGAGTGAACTACCTCAAAAGAATGAAAGGTTAGATATGTTTACAGGTACAATAATACAAGCATTTTAAGACCAAACAAACATCATTTCAATAAAATAGGTTCCAATGCTATACTATTTAATATGAAGTGATTCGTTTTTCACTATTTTGTAAAAAAAGTGCAGTCGAGTTGCTGGTAGGTGATCCGTGAGATGTCTCTGAGTGAAAAGGGTTAAAAAGTATAAACAAAAAAAAAAGCACAAACATGAAGAGAATGGAGGAGGAGACAACAGCAAACATGAACGATGTCAACAAGAATGTATAAAAATGGATGAAGGAATGGTGACAAACTTAAATAGGACTGAATAAGCTGAAATCTAACTGCCTGCAAGGGAAAAGGCAAGATAATATGCCCTGCAGAATCCAGAAGTTCAAAAACTTATATACCACATGCCACACCAAGCTGGGATGCGGCAAGATACTGAAAATTATGAATAGCTTGAAGTTAGTTTAAGGAGCAACTTGACTCTTCCACCCATGTAAGTGACTACCTCTCCCTGACCTCCCTAAAACACAGGATCACACTCCTTGGAGAACCCGAACCAGATCGGTACTAAGCTTGGCTATGACAAAGTACAGAAGAGAGTCAACTAAGAAACGAAACCAGTACTGTCCAACAGAACTTTCAGCGATGAGGGAAATGTTCTCTATCTGTGCTGTCCGATAAGCAGACACTATCTGTATTTGGCTTAGTGAGCATCTGAAATATGGCCGGTGCTACAGAGGAACTGTGTCTTTAATTGTATTTAATTTTAATTAATTTCAATGTAAACCATCATATGTGGTTAGCAGCCACTATATTGGACAGGAAAGTAAAGAAACAGAAAGATTATAAATACAGTCTGAAAGTCTGCTTAGCGAATGATATAAAACACCCTCTCTCCTGCCTCCCAGAAGGCAACAACCAAGTTTACAGCATACAGGGAGAGGGGTGTAAGAGCTTCTCTCTGGAGACTGAATAATCACAGAGACATGATCTGTTGACTCTGACATTTGGAGGCTCCCCAGCAAAAACAACTAGTTTAAACTATTGTGAAGTCTGATCAGAAACAGATTTTCTAATCTGCTGTTTAGTGCCTTGCTTTTAAAGAAGACTGCATAGCAAAATTTTAGCTAAATAAGATTGCATAGCTAAATATAGGCATTTAAGAAAAGCCTCAACATGAAGAGAACTCTGAGAACACAGAAAGATAAAAAAAAAAAACTGCAAATAAGCTATAGTTAATACCCTCAGGTAAAATTATACCCATAAAACAAGAAAAGAAGCCGGGCTCAGTGGCTCGGCCTGTAATCCCGTGCTTTTGAGAGGCTGAGGTGAGTGGATTGCCTGAGCCCATGGGTTCAAGACCCACCTGGGCAGTGAGACCACATCTCTACAATAAAAAAAAAAAAAAAAAAATCAGCCGGGTGTGGTAGCGCATGCCTGTAATTCTGGCTACTCGGAAGGCTGAGGCGGAAGGATCGCCGGAGCCCAGCAGGTCGAGGCTGCGGTGGCTGGGAGCGGCCACTGCACTCTAGTCTGGGTGACAGTGAGACTCCAACTCAAAGAAAAAAAAAAACAAGAAAAGAATATAACAAAAATGGACATAACTGGAGTGTAAGTAAAAGTTCTTGGAAGTTAAAAATGCAACCAAATAAAAAGTTCCAGATAAGGGTTAAAAGACTCAGAAAGGTATAACAATGAAATGACCAGTGAGAAAAAGAATAAGGAATTTAATCCAGGAGGTCCAATATCCCTAATGGGTATTCTAGAAAGACAAAGAACACAAGCACAAAAACACTGTCAAAGAAACAATACAGAGAAATTTTCCTCAACTGAAGAATGTAAGGCCTAGCACACTCAAAAGAAAAGACCAACACCAAGGCACATCCATGAGAAATTTCAGAACATAGAGGAAAGAAAAAATTCTAAAAGCTTTCAGAGAAAAACATGAAGAAAAATAACCCTGGACTTCACAACAACCCTGGATTATATAAGCTATATGATCTTCTGAAGTGCATAATGTTCTCAAAATTTTAACTAAGAAGTTAGTTCCAACACAGAATTTCTATACTCAAAGCCCCAATGAAGAGCAAGTTAAGTTACAAGAATTCTGGAGGTTATATGCTACCAAAACAAAAGATAACACAAAAGAAAAAAATGGGATCTGAGAAACAGAGAGAGGAGGATGACAGAGTACAGTGGGCCTAGAAAGCAGTCAGAAGACTAAAGCAAAAGTCTGTGTTCCCAGGTCTCCAGGGGTAAAAATCAAATTCCTAAATTATCTAACACATTTATGATTTAAAAAAAAAATTAAGCGTTTTATGGAGACATAAGGAAAAGCAGCAACAGATGGTCTGAAAACTAAACAAATGAAGAAAAAAAATGGTAAGTTCCAGGAACAAACAAAAACATGTACAAGAAAATAGTCATATATATTAACTTGACTTAGCAGTGAATAGCACTTACGTATACATTTTATAAAGCAAACATGAAATTGTGAGCTAACCCAAAATTCTGATATAACAATACTGAGAAAGGGCAGGCATAAAGGGTAAGGGGAACTATAAAGGAGGTAAGTCCTCACTGACAACAATGATAAACAAATAGATAACGTTTAAATTGAGAATGCAATAAATAGAAGTAAAAACGCGTTACTGAGAAGTATGGAAATAAATATCAGAGCAACTAAAGAGTTGAAAGTCTGCTTTAGTGGGAGGGCAGGGAAGGACTGAAAAGGAGATAGCTGTTTTTCTTTTAATATTACATAGTGTTTTAAAACTATATGCAAGTATGACATTGATAAAAAAATTTTTTAATCATTTTTCAAAAAATATTACCACATTCAGATAATTTTTTTAAATGGCCACAGCTCAAAATCTAACCATACCTCCTGTAAATTTTGGTCTTCTTGAGTCCAAGAATTTAAAACATGTGCTCCAGAGTCACTCACAATAAAATTTACCTAATAGATTTCAAAGAAACAATTAGTATTCAATTCTAATTTCACTCAATCACCACATTTTAAAATACGCAATTTCTAATGCTGGCTGTTTGTTGATTCATTCCTTCGTTTTGTAGTTACAGAAAGACTACTACGTGTCAGGTGCAATTCTTGGCATTGGGATTATGGGAATACAGCAATGAATAAATCAGTTCTGTCACTCACAATGTGGGGAAAGTTGGGGAGAATACAAATAAATGAACAAGATAATTTCAGAAAGTGATAAG
This sequence comes from Cephalopachus bancanus, assembly GCA_027257055.1. Lineage (NCBI taxonomy): Eukaryota > Metazoa > Chordata > Mammalia > Primates > Tarsiidae > Cephalopachus > Cephalopachus bancanus. The sequence continues at coordinate 4,072,706 of JAPVLO010000009.1, read as the reverse complement.
TGCTATGAAAAGTAACTTGGTTACCTACTTTAGACTGAGTGGCCAGAGAAGATCTCTTTAGAAAAGTGGCAACTGAAGGGAATGCAAAATAACTAACAGAAACCAGCCACCTTAATAGCCAGGGATAGAGAATTCCAGGACACTGAACAGCAAATGCAAAAGCTTCTAAGCACCTACCCTAAAAAGGGTGAAGGTCAGAGCAGGCAGAGGGACAGAAGATAAGCTCAGAGAAACAGGCAGTAGCCATGTCATATGGGGCACTGAAAGCCAAAACAAAGGATTTGAACTTTAAGTTTTAAAGAAAATGCAAATTAAAAAACACTATCAGGCAACATAATAATGACAGGGAACATATTAGAAAATATATCACATGATGATGAGGACTATGTTCCTTTTGGCAGGAGAGTAAGATTTCTTTTTTTCCCTGGACAATATGATCTAATCTATGATCTTTTCCCCATATACCCCTGAAATAAACATGAAATACTACTTTTCCTTCCCCAAGGAAAATGTTTGATCATTGGTGTTCTCCTAAGACTTACGTGACAGGGACATATTTTACTAGTCACATCAGAGTATCTCTTTTAAATCTTACAAGTAAGTAGGTATTACAGTTACATGGGTGGAAACTGAGGCTTGTAGAGCTTAAGAAATAAGATCAAAGTCACACCGCTGGTAGCTAAAGATGCTAGGACATGAAACCAATGCCTGTGCCCCAAATCACTAAGTTATTTTCTCTCTCATTATACTTCTTTACCCTACATAGAATACACAAAAATATTAAGAGGGACACTAACTAGAAACATATCTGAATGTATAGCACTGAACTCTCTCTGTTCACCCTCACTGTTACTGCCCTACTTTCGTCAGTCTAAGAAATGGCTAGGTCCCAGCCTCAGTTGCTGCAAATATGCGTGAAGGTGAATCATCCACCTCTGGCTAACCAAATGACTTTTCCAAAACATGACATTTGAGATACTGAAACCCAAGATAACTTTAATACCAGGAATTTTTTCTCATCAATTTCTCGTCTTGTCCACTTAGCATTCCTAAAAGCATTTCTTTCTAATATGGCCAAATTCTACAGCAGTTCTATACATGTATTCACTAGAACTGTAAGCAGTCATCCTGCTTAAGTTCAAATTCTGTCTGTGTTTCTAATTATGTGACTCAGGACAAGTTTCTTCTTATCTCAGTTTCCGCATCTATAACATGGAAGTGAAAAATGACTGATATTCAGCTGGTACATACCAGTACAATTTGACAACAATTCTCAATGGTCAGTTCCTGTTCCCTAATGGCTGTTACATACTTTGAAAACTACTCCAATAATTATAGCACCTACTTCATAGGACTTTTGTGAGAATTAAAGGAGTTATTAAATATGAAGCACTTTGGAACATGCCTAGCACATGTAAGAGCTCAATAATTGCTAATTGTTCTTATTATTAGTCCAAATTAAATACCCATAACATATTAATTCCAAGAGGCAGTTCTATGTAACATATTTTAAAGTAGTAAACAGTTTTAAATCTAATCTATAGCAAATTTATATATAAAAAATGTATTTATCCAATTAAGTACATCTTTAAAATCATGATTTTTGTACTTCATACTCACCAGCTTTTTGAAAGGAAATATATCATACATTATTCTACAATATTCCATGGAAGATTCTACTGAGCAGGTCCACAATGATTTAGATATGGGAGCCAAAGGAATGATTCCTTGGGTCCTATTCTTCACCAGCATATCAAACTCGACATGCTGTCTGCATGATTCTGCCATGTAGGGGCAGTGATCCACAACAAATACTGTTTTATGAGATTCAGAAAAAATCTTCATTTTGCTTTAACCTGTAGGGGGAAAAATATTTCAGTCAAACGTGTATATATAACGTTGATATCTTAAATTATTTCTGATTTTCTCAAGAAGACAGTCTTTTCCTCAAGAAAATTTGGTAGAGAACACAAATGATGTGTTCAAAGAAATATGTCCAACAAAGGGCAAGATTTAATGTGGTCATGACCAGAAAGCAACTGTACCAATTCAAGGGATGAACTACACCATACACCATACGAGGCTGTCATTCTACCAGGCACAGGCAAAATTACAGTCCATACTTTTTTTTTTTTTTTTTTTTGATTTTTGAACAAACTTCAAATTGTCAGAAGAAAACATTAACATATAATTGTATTTAATTCCCTTACCATACACAAAACATAATGACAAATACTCTTCAAATACAATTTTGAGGATCCTTGCTATTTGGCATCAATCACATGTAAATCCCCAAGCCAGCATTTTTAGACTTCCCTCCAAGAAAAACGTTTCAAGAGTTCTGAAAAAGGGGGCAGGGGCTGGGGAAGGGAGAATTAACAGGAAAAAGGCGTGACATCAAAAAGTCAAAACATGATAAACATCTCCAAAGATATATATTTGGTCTTCGCTTTAGGACAAGGACCCCAAATACACACTCTCCCACTTAGCTTTTGAAACACCAATTTACCATGTAGACCAGAAAAACTTAAGTCTACCATCACAATGGTGGGAAGGAGGAACTTTTAAAACTTTTTCTTATTAAAACAGAGCATATTGAACTGCCTTGCTTCGCTAACAAAATCTTACACTGAATAAGACAAACCACATTCAAAAGCACATGGCAAGCAGAGCAAAAGTGTTCATCAAAACGAACAGACTTTTCCCGATTCGCCTATTTTCTTCTCCTGCTTCCAAACGCATCTCTCCTTCATGCAAAACTCTCTTCGGGAAATCTTCCAGACACACTTTGCTGAAGGAGGGGGTGGAAAACACAAGGTGAACGGATAGGAAAGACCTCAGGATCGAGGTTCGCTTACTTTCGTGCCAGGTCCTGCAGTGCAAACGAACAGAGGTTATGGACCACAGCCTCCCTGGAAAAGGCTGCAGGCTGGGTGCGCAGAGTCAGCGCACAGTCAGGAGTGTCTGGTACACAGACCAGGGACTGTGCCCTCCCCGCTCATCTCCGAGCACATCGGCGCTCCCCAAGCTTCCTAAACGCGGGGACGCGCGCATGCGCGTGCTCACGCACGCACTCCAGCCCGCGCGTGCGCAGAGCGCTCTTCGACAGCCCCCCCCAAGCTGCCCTTCCCCCTCAGAGGGCCAGACGCCGGAGTCGCCGAACAGGAAGAGGGCGGGGCTACGGAAAAGGGGAAAAAAAAAAAAAAAAAAAAGCCCCTACCCCTCGAGATTTTCTACCCGCTAATTTTCCCCATCACCCACTGGGAAAAGCAATCTGGGCGACCTGAAAGCCTCCCCAACAGCTAAGTACCAACCACAGCACTGGCTAACCCAGCCACGACTCCCTCATGCGTAGGGCCCACCCTCCCGGTCTCCCCTTCTCGGTCTCTCCACCCAGGATGGTTCCCCTCAAAAACTCGCGAGACTTTGAGAGAGGCGGGGCGAAACCTGGGCGTGGTTAAGTAGGGCGGACCTAGAAGGGCCCCGCCCCTACCTCTCGCTCAGATCGGCGAGTGGTCGGCTCTGCCTCCACGGTAACGCGAGGAAGGGAATCTCGCGAGGCTAAATCCCTTGGGGAGCAGGAGTGGGCGGTGGTAGTCGGTCCCGGCTCAATGATGGGGCTGAAGCTCGCTAGCTCCCCAGCCTCTTCTCTGCTGCCACTGTCCGGTCCTGCGTCCACTCGCTGAGGAGGCCGAAGAGGGGCGCGAGTCTCTTCCCTGGGGTGCCTAGGTCCCACTTGCTAGAGGCTTTGCTTCCTGACTGCCACAGCTGACGACTGCGAGGATTGAGAGTGGAGTAAGTGGAATCAGCCCGGGACGGGAGCGGGTGTAGACGAGTGGGAAGCTCCCTTCGCCCGGGCCGCTCCGCTGCTCGGCGCCTCCCAAACCGCTGGAGCCCGGTCCTGGCCACTTCTCCCGCGGGCTCCCAGTTCCCGGAAGCCGGACTGCCTCCCCGGCCCCGGCCCCTCTCCCCGGAGGTGCGGTGGGAAAGTTTCTTGGAAAGTCTTGACCGCGACCCGTGGACGCACCTTCCTGTCGGTTACCGCCTCCCCTCGGGAGCTCGCCGTGCGAGGGGCCCTTCTATTGTCATTTCACCTCCTCGCGGCTTCCAAAATGATAACCGTGCCCTCTTCTTGAAGCTGCTCTTCACGGAGTGCTGCTCTTTTTCTGGTTTCTTCCTGCCTTAGCGTCTCTGATTATGGGATCGGTGTCTGTCCCGCTGTCCAGACTCGAAACCTAGGGTCCAAACCCAGGCTCTGCGTTTCCACTGGCACTGCACTGTTATTTCTTCTTCACTCGCCAGAGTTAGTGTATCCCTTCCCGCCCCTCACCCCCTCTGTGATTTCCATTATCCTTCCATAGACTTATTCTGAAATGCACATCTGTTTCTGTCTCTCTCCTTAAACTTTGGTAATTTGATTTCTGACAGGATCAAGTCCTAATTGGTAAGCACCTCGTTCAGGACCTTTTACAATCAGTCGCAGTTCATTTTACCTTTCTAATTCATCTCGGCTTGCTTCTCCTCCAAATACTTAAATATCCAGCCACACCAGATTGCACAGGCTGTACCCCAAACATGCTGTTTACCTGCACAGCTTAGCCTCTGGATGTGCTTTGCCATGTCTGAATTGTTTACTCTCCGTTCTCTGTTTTACCACCTATCAAATCCCACTTCATAAGTCATTGTCCTCTCAGGACCCCTTCTCCCTCCACCGGGTGTCATTGATACCCACAGGCTTGAAACAGTTCTTCTGCAGTATTTATTAGGTTGTGTTGTTTGTTCATGTAGCCGTCTCTCCTGCCAGTTTGAACTCGAGTCTGGAATCGTGTCTTACACATCTTTGAAACAAAAGCTAGTCCAATACTTGGTACACATATGTACACATATGTATACATATTTACAATGTAATCGTTAAACAGAATTCATCATAGGAGTCCTTAGTCCCTTGAAATCATAAAATTTTGAACCAGAAGGAACTTTGTGTATTAACTTAAAGGCCCTGGCCTGTTTAGCATATGGAAAGCCTGTGCTTCTAACACACACACAATTGTGCTTTTAGTATTTGTTGATTGAAACTACCCATAATGGCAGAAAACGACTATGCTTTTAAATGATTTTGCATTTTATTTTTCTAGTATCTGTTTATATTTGGAAAACAATGGGATATATGTGAGAGAAATGTCTTACACTACAGACAGTGGTTGGTGTATGTGCAGTCAGACAACTCTTCACTGAGACCTTAGCCTATAGGTCAGAAATAACTGGTTTAGGTCAGGTTAGTTCCTTCTTGAATTGTCATAAACTCTTTGAAAATACGTATATGCAACCTATATTTAATCACAGTTCAGAACTAAATGTGTAATTTTTAAAAAATCCTCCAATGTCCTTACTTGTAAATTCTTTTCCTTCCAACTTTAAAAATTCATTTTCTTCAGAAAGCTGCCTCATAAAATTTCAAATGCAGTCATTCTACCATTTTCAATGACAGTGGACATTTTCTGTACTTTCAAATATAGCGATATGCTTGTTTAAATGCTTGTTTTTGTGTGTAATCACGTGCATTCTATCTCATAAGTTTCTATGAAAGCCATAACTATACCTTTTTACTTTTCTATTAGAAAAGTATGGGTCAATTAATATTATGTACTAATTAACACTAGAGGCACCTGCCTAAACAATAAAAAATTTTAAACTAGGTTGTTGACATTTAAAGACACATCTGTGGTATAAAGAGTCACAGTATTTCTGTACAGGCTTAGCTGTGGATGAAGGAAACAGAAGAATGACTTGAATTTCTTAAAATTTTTCTTCACCAAAATCTAAAAGTAAACAGCTGGCAATTGCTGTCTTGGGTGGGTGGTGGGTTTTCTTTTTTTTTTTTATCAGCAGCAAAATGTTCTGAACCTTCTGCCAGGAGTCTTAACTGCAGATGTCTTTGGGTGGTAAAGTGGGCGAGAATGTGGCTAATGCAGAAAAGAAAAAAACACTTGCTTTTAAGAAAAATTCACGTGTAATTTGGGCCTACCTATAGAAAATAATGTAAGTAATGTATTCTGGCTGGTTAAGATAGGCACTATAAAAATAGGCAGATAAATTTAGAATATTCCTTTTTTACTGGTCTATTTTTTAAAAATTGAAACTTGTTAAAGAGTTTGGAAAGCAATTGTTCTGCCTCTCCACTTACTAGTCAAAAAAAGGGAGAAAGCACAATTGTTTTTAAAAATGGTGGCAATGTATATGCACATTATAAGATATTTTAAACTTTTCTGTGGTTTCACATACAGGAAATGAACATGCAAATTTTCAGAAACTGTCTCACTGTTTTTCTGAAGTTCTAATAAAATTATTACCTACTGTTTATAATTCCTTTTCCCTGAATAGATATGTTTTTGTGGGTACAAAAAAAATTTTAAGTGTAGTTCATTTTGAAGAAGTATTTCATTATGGAATCTAGAGAGAGGATGTTTTTTAAAGTGAATGTTAATTATAATTTTTAAAAGTGAATCTAATAAGCATGCATTGATCTTATTAGCTATGATGCCTAATTAAAATTGCTAGTCTTTTATTGATATCGAAAATATTTGAAATTTTGTTAAAATTTTTTCTTCATATACATTTCCATTTATTTTCTACGGCTGGTTTGAAATGTTTTAAAATGTTTTAAAAATACCTTTGAAGTTCCATTTGTGGGATAGGGTCAGGAAAATTGCTTTGTTCTTCCACTTAAAGAGAGTGAGATGGTTTTTCTGTAGGTAAAAAGCAAACAGGGCCCTGGGGATCCAGCTTGGCTCAAGAATAGAACACTAGACTGGGAATCAGAAGTTCTATTTCTGGTTATTGGCGTGGCTCTTTCCTTGTTTTGTGGCGCTGTCATTTGGCTCTCTATATTTGGAATCCCTGAGTCTATTTCCTCACTGGTAAAATGGGAATAATACTTGTCTTCTTGCCCAAATGACAATATAAGATAATATTGCTCAGGTTCAGAAACTACCAACAGTTTGACTTAATTAAAATTATTACCTAGTAGTTTGATTTTACTCTACAGTACCCTAGAGATCCATTTGGATTGAATTAGGTTGTAGAGAAGGCAAAAATAGGTGAAGAAGTTTTAACGAATAAAACAGTGACTTGCTATATCAGATAGCAAGAGTTTATTCTACAGCTATTAAATTTGAGGCAATTTGGTATTGATGTAGAGATAAATAGCTATTTTAATAGGGTGGATCTTGTACATGGTTCCAATCATTTTCTCTAATGGCTAATGATGTTGAACATCTTTTCTTGTTCTTATTTGCTATCTGTAGCTTCTTGGTTAAGTAATAAAATAGTTTGTTCATTTTAATTGGATTATTTTCTTATTGTTAGTTTTGAGAAATTTTTTTGTATTCTAGATACAATTCCATTGTCAGATGAGTGATTTGAAAATATTTTCTATCAGTCTGTAGCTTGTCTTTTCAAACTGTCTTAACAGTATCTTTCCCAGAAAAAAAGTTTATAATTTTGATGAAGTCTAGTTTATCCATTTTTTTCTCTTATAAATCATGCCTTTAGTATCATGTTAGAAAAAAAAAATCTTTGCCTAACCTCAGGTCACAAAGACTTTCTCCTATTATTTTTCCTAGGAGTATTTATTTTTAATTTTACACTTAGATTTTACATTTAGAACTATGATCCATTTTGTATACAGTGTAAGAATTATGTTGAGATTAATCTTTTGGCATATAGATATCCATTTCTTCCAATACCATTTGTTAAAAAAAGAACCTTTCTCCTTTGACTTGCCTTGCCTTTGCATATTTTTCAAAAAATCAATTGGCCATGTTTCTGTGGGACAGTATATGGACCTTCTGTTCTGTCTCTGTCAACACCACACTGTCTGATTGCTATAGCTTTTTAGTAAGTCTTGAAAGTTTGTAGTGTGATTTCTCCAACTTTGTTTTCATAATTGTTCTGGTTATTCTAATTTCTTTGCATTTCCATAGAAATTTCAGAATTAGCTTATCAGTTTCTGCAAATAAATCTTGCTGGGGTTTTTATTGGAAATTGCATTAAATCTGGAGAACAGTTGTGGAAAACGGACATCTCTACTATGTTAAATCTTCTAATCCATGAACACAGTATGTTCTTCCATTTATTTATTTAGGTCCTCTTTAGTTACTTTAATTAGTATTTTGTAGTTAGCAGCGTACAGATCCTGCATGTGTTTTAATTTATCCCCAAGACTTCTTGTTTTGTTTTTTTTTTAGCTATCGTAAATGTATGGTGCTTTAAACAATTTTTTTTAGTTTCCAATTGTTCATTGCTAGTATATAGAAAAATAATTGATTCTTATGCTTGTATCTTATGACATCACTAAAACCACGTACTATTTCTAGGAGTTCTTTTTTGTATCCTCTATGTAGTTCTTTTAGGAGTTTCTTTAGAATTGCAATATATGTAAATTTTTTACAGTTTACTTATAATTGATATTTTTACAACTTCAAGTGAAACAATCGAAATCTTATCACAAGGCCGGGCTCCGTGGCTCAGCCTGTAATCCCAGTGCTTTGGGAGGCCAAAGTGAGACAGTGTGGTATTGACAGAGATGGAACAGAAGGTCCATATACTTGGTGAGACCTCGTCTCTACAATAAATCAAAAATCAGCCGGGCGTGGTAGCATGCTCCCGTAGTTCCAGCTACTTGGAAGGCTGAAGCGGAAGGATCGCCAGAGCCCAGCAGGCGGACGCCAGGTGGCGGTGAGCATGCCACTGCACTCCAGCCTGGGCAATGAAGTGAGACTCTCAGCTCAAAAAAAAAAAAAAAAAAGAAAGGAAGAAAGAAAGAGAGAAATCTTATCACTGTATAGGCAGCTTTGCTCTTTCGCTCCCCTTTATGTTGTAGTTGTATTATGTATTGCCGCCACATAAATTAAAAATTTTATCAGATGAAAGTTATAATTCTTATTTTCAAACGTCAGACATTTTACAACAATTTTTGTTGCTGTTTCTTCATTCCTGATGCTCTTAAGTTTCTTCTGATGTCATTTTGCTTCTATCTGAAAAATTTCCTTCAGCACAAGTCTACTGGAAATGAATTTTTTTTCCTACCATTATATCTGAAGAGTATTTGTGCTGGATTTAGAGTTTTGGATTGACACTTCTGTTCCTTCAGCACTTTAAAAATGTTCCATTTTCTATTGGCTTTCATTTCTGATGAGAAATCTACAGTCATTCACATTCTCCTTTTTCTCTGGCTGCTTCAAAGATAATTTTCTCTTTGTTTTTAGTTTTCAGAAATTTGATTATATTGTGTCTGGGCTTAGATCTCCTTGAATTTGTCCTGCTTGGGGTTTCCTGAGAACTGGAAATGATGAAGATAATAAAGTTTTTTAGGACGAAGCAAAGTGTTGCATAATTGAAATTCATAAATTTCAACCATTTCAGTTAAATTTGTTTCTACATTATTGGATTGACAAGTTGGAATGTCCTTTGTACGAAACATGAAATGTGTTATCATTTTAGCCATTGTTAATATTGTGGCTTTTTAACAGGGACTCTTATACCCTATCAATAACACTAACATACTGCTACTAGTATATTTAAAAATAAATATTACATATTTCTAAGTTATAGAGAGAAGTAACTTTATTAAATCTACTTGAAAATGTTCAGAAAGTTTCTTGGGTGTGGTTTTAGTCTTTGCTTTACTGTTAAAATTTTTCCAGATTATTTACAAATGAGGCATTAACTGAACCATATCCTCTACTATCCAAGATAAATTTTCCCATCTGTTTAATATTGTAGCCATTTTTTTCCCTGCTGAAATGAGATGTTTCTTAGAGTTTTTAGTATCTGTTTGAGGTTTTATCTGGTGCTATCAGGTAACCAGTCTGATTGTGTCCATTTTTATTTTCATGGATCTTACAACTTGATCATTCTGTAGTCCTTCCGGAATTTGACAGGCCAGTTTTTGTGTATGTATGATGAAATCTTTGAACTTCAAGGATTTATTATTTTATTGTTTTATGTGAGGCCCTTGCATAAGGATTTAGTCGAAGTAATCTGTTTAAAGTGGTAAAGTATAATATTTGTATAGTATGTACAGTATAGTATACGAGTTTGCAGAGTATACTCCTACTGTGCATGTCTACCTTTTGGAAGCAGTTATGTTAGGTAACTACCATTAAGCCATCAAGTAGTTATGTATGTGTTGTTTTTTGTTCTCACTCATAAGTGAGACCTAAACATTACTCACATTAGCACCAGGGAGGGATCGGCAGTCACTGGACACTGCTGGGGGAAGCGGGGAACGTAACAACACGAAGGGTACCTGGTCCTAAACCAGGAGAGGTAAGGACCAGTTGGAGGCCCCAACTCCACCTATACCCAGCCTACTTGTGTAGATAATCCTGACTTGTACCCATCTCTATAATAAAATAAAATAAATAAAAGATGTCTGAGGAACTTCTTTGCAGCATTTCAGAGAAGTGGATTACTCTAAAAGCTTGTCAGCCATTAGTGTATATATTTAATTTTAGTAAGTTGCACTATCTCAGAGGATGACATTTGATCAATTTGACTTCTGGTAAGAAATTGAATTTTATTAGAGTAATGAAGTACCTAGTGTATATCAGTCCTAGTATTGTCACTTTTTTATTTTTAATTTAAAGCCCTTTAATAAACAGTAAAGTCAGGATTTGGTACTAGAGAATTTAAAATTTTGTCTTGGGCTTGGATACTTACTGAATTACAGAAACACAATCATGAGATTTGTCTTTTAGTACGTAAAGGTTGCTAGATTATACCAGGCAGTGGCTCACACCTGTAATCCCAGTGCTCTGGGAGGCTAAAGAGAGAGGATCACTTGCACCCAGGAGTTTGAGGTTACAGTGAGCTATGATCATGCCACTGTACTCTAACCTGGGAATAGAGCAAGGCCCTAACTCTTTTTTTTTTTGAGTTGGAGTCTCACTCTGTTGCCCAGACTGGAGTGCAGTGGCCGCTTCCGGCCACCGCAGCCTCGACCTGCTGGACTCCGGCGATCCTTCCGCCTCAGCCTTCCGAGTAGCCGGAATTACAGGCATGTCCGGCTGGTTTTTTTGATTTATTGTAGAGACGAGGTCTCGCTGCCCAGGCGGGTCTTGAACCCGCGGGCTCAGGCAATCCACTCACCTCAGCCTCCCAAAGGCGCGGGATTACAGGCTGAGCCACCGAGCCCGGCCAAGGCCCTAACTCTTAAAAAAAAAAAAGCATTATACCAGTGACTGGTATTATGAAAAAGAGAAAGTAACAGTATAATTATTCAACTATTAGAAAATTTGGAGGTGCCCTTTAGCAATAGGGATTTACTATGTGTGGTAAAATTAGTCTTAAAGTATAAGCTCAGTATAAGCTCTGAAGATTGCTTTGAGGCAAGGAGGCTAAACCTTACCTAATAAATTAAAGTATAAGATTTAATAGGCAGTGGGTTTTTGGTGACATATTGTTGAGATAACACTCCCAAAACACAGTGTATCATTTTCATACCCCCAAAAGAAAGATTTATGATTATCTAGACTGAGAGCTCTGCTACAATGAATCTGTCTATGTCCATGGATTCTTTTGCTCAGAGGACTCTGGGAGTATGCCCTTCTTTTTTTTTTTTGCCCAACATCTTCAATAATACACGATACAGGTATTCTCAGCTGGGTCAGCTATCTGACAGTATGTAGGAACCTTAGTACATATTATTTGGAAAGAGATTCAATTCTGTTTGTAGATGTATTTCAGTGCATACAGAAGTATTCTTCTGATTGTGGTCTCAACAATATCATTTATAGATTAGGACCTAAGACCACTAACGATTTCTACTACTTGAGTTGTTCTATTAAACCAAGATAAACTTTATTTTCTGTCAAGTCTTTTACAACTTATTCTAGACTATGGAGATATAGTGATGCCCATGGAAATAAGAAAGTTGTAGTATTGTCCATCTACAATTTTAGATAATCCCACTTAATTGTTGGATACTAATGTCTCCCTTGGAGCAACATCTTTGACTAGATTTGGATAGTTGTCTTTTTGAGTGCTAGCCAGTGTTGTACATTGGTTCGCTTAATGGCCCTTTTGCTTGTCATATTTTCACGTACTCTTATCTAAGCCTCCCAAATCTTAGAAGACACATCTTTTGATGGTTTTATTTAAAGAGTCAGAAACTATATTAATTTCTAACTTGTTTACTTCTTAAAGCTCTCTGGAAATGTCTAGTCATATATTGAATATTTTCTAAATTGACATTTTTAAATTTTACTTTGATTAAATCCTCTTATTTATAATAACAGGACAAGATACATCTTACTTTAGCTGTTGCAACCAAGAATGCTGTTTGAATCTGAAGTTTTTTTCATCTTCATTTAGTTTACAATTTTAAATCTTTGCAACACATAACTATAAATGAAAGTTTTCTGAAATGACTTGATGTGTTGTGGGGTTTTTTTGTTTTGTTTTGTTTTTTGAGTTGGAGTTTCACTCTGTCACCCAGACTGGAGTGTAGTGGCCACTCCCGGCCACCGCAGCCTCGACCTGTTGGGCTCCGGCGATCCTTCCGCCTCAGCCTTCCGAGTAGCCAAAATTACAGGCATGCGCTACCACACCCGGCTGATTTTTTTATTTATTGTAGAGATGAGGTCTCAGATGTGTTGTGTTTCTAAAAAAAGAAATGAGATTGAGTTATTTAAATCTTCTCTTTTCAATCTTGGTGCATTTTTCTGTATTTGAGGGAATAACAGTTAATTGAACTACTTGTTATAGATCTATAATTCAGGGCAGTAGTATTTAACAAAGTCCTGAATTCCGTAGCAAACGTCTGTCTTCCTAAAGTTGATAAAAATTCTTATTTATAGCCCTTGATTTTGGATCTCCACTACCAGCATTTAACTTCTGTAGACCTGGCTTTTGACCTACTGTGATTTTATAGTGTGTTTTTATTTTTTAAGAAGCCCTGAAGAAAGTATGGTTCATATGAGTTAGCTATAATATAGTAAAAAGAGAAAAAAGTTCAAGGAGGGTAAGCATCACAAGATTATAAAATTTTTGAAAGAGACTATCTTAGCCGGGCTTGGTGGCTCAGCCTGTAATCCCAGCGCTGTGAGAGGCTGAGGTGAGTGGATTGCCTGAGCCCGCGGGTTTAAGACCCGCCTGGGCAACTTGGTGAGACCTCATCTCTACAATAAATCAAAAATTAGTCGGGCATGGTAGTGCGCGCCTGTAGTTCCAGCTACTTGGAAGGCTGAGGCAGAAGGATCGCCAGAGCCCAGCAGGTCGAGGCTGCAGTGGCCAGGAGCGGCCACTGCACTCCAGTCTGGGCAACAGAGTGAGACTCCAACTCAAAAACAAGAAAAGAAAAGAAAGAGACCATCTTAAAATTATAATTTTGTTTGAAGTCTCCACGTGCCAGTTCAAAAAGCTGACTATTAACTATTTCATGTTTTGTCGCCTGAATTTTTTGGCTCCTCTTAAACATATTAGTTAACTGATTTTAACATGTCAAAAGTTTCCCATAATGACCAGTGTTGTTTCAAGTCAAACTTTGTACTTTATTATGGAAAGTGTAAGAGTGAAAATTATCATGCATCTTTATATAAGAAACAGAAGTTCCTCTAAGAGTAGGTTGAGACTCTGATACAGCATAACACAGAGGCTACTTTGGCTGAACACTTTGTGAACAGTTTCTCAAGTCACCTGACCAAGCAGAGACTAGGAAGGGTTTTTATAGTCAAAAACCTGACAGTCATTGATTCCAGATTACAGACCAGTAAACAAAATGACCTTTTTTAAAAATGACAAGATAGGGAGTACCCTTATGAACGATATATTTCTATTCAATATAACAGTGTATTCATTGGATATGTACATTTTTCCTACCATAAATTCTGGATGTATTAAATACATTCTAGTTATATCTGCAAATCTTTTTTTTTTTTTTTTTTTTTGAGTTGGAGTCTCACTCTGTCGCCCAGACTGGAGGGCAGTGGCCGCTCCCGGCCACCGCAGCCTCGACCTGCTGGGCTCCGGCGATCCTTCCCCCTCAACCTCCCAAGTAGCCAGAATTACAGGCATGTGCTACCACGCCCGGCTGATTTTTTGATTTATTGTAGAGATGAGATCTCACTGCCCAGGCAGGTCTCGAACCCGCGGGCTCAGGCAGTCTACTCACCTCAGCCTCCCAAAGGCGCAGGATTACAGGCTGAGCCACCGAGCCCAGCTTCTGCAAATCTTTTATATGTGTTCTAGTCTTTTTATATTATAATTTCACCTTTAAGTTTGTGCCCGTCTAACAGCAAAACCTAAGATGTTCTTAGATGATTTTTCTACCTAGACAATGAACAATTCTATAACAAATGTGGTTAAAGCATATCTATATTAACATGAAACTAAAATAAGGTGATATGCTGATTTTGAGTTTTGATTTTAATTTTAATTATAGATATTTAGAAATGAGTTGCACAATTGAGAAGGCACTTGCTGATGCTAAAGCCCTTGTTGAAAGACTGAGAGATCACGACGATGCAGCAGAATCTCTAATTGAGCAAACCACAGCTCTCAACAAGCGAGTAGAAGCCATGAAGCAGGTTTGATTTTTCTTCTTGTTGATTCCATTTAACAAAGCAGTTTTGGGCATTTATGTATTACTTGAATCATAAATTGCTGCCTAGTTAGTATCTAATTTTTTTCAGAGTTTTTAAAGTAGCTTGTATGTTTCAGTTTTACTTTAATTTTGTTATGTGCAGGTGATATAACACATGTATATATGTTCTAAAATCTGTAGATTTGTTTACTTATTTTTATGATAGAGCTGAACATTTAAGTTTTTAAAAATAAATGAATTTGTTAATTCTAGATACATTTGACAAAGACCAGATAATTCCTTTTACTAATATTGACATATTTTGCTTTATCTTATTTAATACAGAAATGTTCATATTTTTCTTCATAAAAGTACTTAAGTAATGCTATTAAACAACAAAATAATCTTGAAAATGATGAAAGGAAATACCTGATTTACACCTTGTGCAGTTTTTTCATTTGTATTTGCTGCCTTATTTTTCATTTAACGCTGCCAGTTAAAGAAATTAAGAGGGCTTTACTTCTTGCTATTTTTACTGTTGTATAAGAGAATCTTCCAGTGGGCCATGGAATTTAGCTATCATTAAATCTTCCTCTGATATAAATTTTGAACTCTTTTATAAAGCCTCTAATGTTATGGTAGAAACCAGAGGGCAAAAATGTATATTCAAAGTCAACTCTCTCGAAACTAATCCATTTTGTAAAGGGAAGCAACCATGAGATGATGCTTTTAACAAAATTGCTGGAAATAATGGAGCAAGTTTGCTTATTTTATTTTGCAACTGTGTTGTCCTAAACAGATTATCTGCATCCCTAACTGTCCAGCTAGTCTCAGGCACTTAAGTGAATATACACCTCTTATTGATTTGTAAAATTAAGGAGTTTGATATCTGAAGATAAGAACCAGAAGTGTTATCATGAATGTATTTACTAAGGCTCATAAAAATGACTTGAAAATAAATAAGTGTAATTTTCAAATTAGATTCTAATTTTAATGCAAAATATTGTTGCATTTCTTTTGCACGTTCTATTATTATTGAGTTATAATCTGATACCTTAAAATTCACCCTTTTGAAGGGTACAGTTCATTGGGTTTTAGTATATTCCCAGATTGTGCGACTGTAACCTTTTTCTGATTCCAGAACATTTTCATCACCAAAAAACCTTACATCCATTAGTGATCTCACCCTAGTTTCCCCTCTCCCCAGTCCCTAACAACCACTAATCTCTCTCTCTGTGATTTGCCTTTTCTGGACATTTCATATGAATGGAATGATACAATATGTAGCTTTTTGTGAGTACCTTCTTAATGTTAGGTTTTTCAGGTCCATGTATGTTGTAGCATGTATCAGTACTTCAGTCCTGTTTAGTGCCAAATAATATGGCATTGTAAGCATACAGTACATTGCACTTATCTATTCAGTTGAGGGGCATTTGAATTGTTTCACTGTTTGGCTGTTAAAAATGACACTGGGCCACATGCGGTGGCTCATACCTATAATCCCAGAACATTGGGAGGCCGAGGCAGGAGAATTGCTTGAGTCTAGGGGTTTGAGACTAGCCTAGACAACATAGTGAGACCTTGTCACTACAAAAATTTTAAAAATTAGCTGGGTGTGGTGGCTTGCACCTATAGTCCAAGCTACTCAGGAGGCTGAAGTGAAAGGATGGCCTGAGCCTAGTAGACCAAGGTTGTGATGAGCTGTAACTGGGCCACTGCACTCCTGCTTGGGCAACAGAGTGAGATCCTGACTCAAAAACAAACAAACAAAAGAAAAAACAGAATAGTACTGCTGTGACTATTTGTGTACAAATTTCTATGTGGACACATGTTTTCGCTTCTCTTGGGTATATATCCTTGGGAGTAGAATGGATGGATCATATAATAACTCTATGTTTAACTTTTTGAGGATCTGCCAGATTGTTTCCCAAAGCAGCTACACCATTTTACATTCCATCAACAGTGTATGAAGTTTGTAATTTCTTCTGTCTTTTTTATTATAATCATCCTAGTGGTTGTAAAGTGGTATCTCACTGTTGTACTGTATTTCCCTGATAACTAATGATGTTAAGTATCTTTTCATGTGTTCATTGGCCATATGAATTGTTCTTTTGAGAAATGTCTATTCAATTCTGTTAAAATCCTTTGCCAGTTTTTAAATTGTATTATTTTCTTTTTATTGTTAAATTGGAAGAGTTCTTTATATATTCTGAATACAAGCTAGAACTTTCTCAGATATTTATTTATTTTTATATATCAGATATATATTTTATTCCCATGATTTTTTTGTTTGTTTGTTTTTTGTTTGTTTTTAGTATCAGGAAGAAATTCAAGAACTTAATGAAGTTGCAAGACATCGGCCACGGTCCACATTAGTTATGGGAATCCAGCAAGAAAACAGACAAATCAGAGAATTACAACAAGAGAACAAAGGCAAGATACATTATTACTATGTATGGTAAAAGAAAACTTTACTCAGCAATTGTACTCTTGATTTGGGACCAGTTAATATTTTCAAAAGTAGAAAAACAGCCAACTAAAGTTGCTTTTTGACATTAGTCCTGTTTCTAGTCCATGTGCCTAAATCATATTTATTGCTTTCTACCTTGCTTGGCACCCTCTTAGAGTCTCACCCTCAAAATCCAGTTAGCACCATTGTTGCTTCCTATGAAATAACTCAGCTTCATTGTTTGCAGTGTTGGTCCCAGCTTAAGTGCTTAGGCTCTTGCCTGAATCGTCCTAACTGGGCTCCCTAATTCCAGTCTGTTTTCCCTCCTCAAGTCCATCATCAACAGAAGCATCAGAATAAGAACTTCATTGTATTCTTTTTTCCTTTTACAAAGATCCTCAAAGTCAATTCCCAGACTTCCTTTTTATCTTCTTCCTACAGCTCTCCTCACCAGGAGCCCATTGCTCTTGCCATCCCAAATCAGTGCCTAAACATATCCATTGTCATGCCTCCCTGCTTAGAATGCCCATTCCTTTATTTTTCAACTGAAGGAAGTCAAGTTCATCTCAACACAGTACTTATATGAAGCTTCCACCAGTTTCTTCCCATAGACATTTCTTAAATATATTTGAATAATGCTTTATTCTTTACTTACCACATATTTGTTTTTTCTGTTAGAATCTGAGCTCTGTGATTTTTTTGTATTCTTAATATAGAGAGAGCATTATGTGATATTTTAATTGCTGTTCAGTAAATGTTTTTTGAAATGATCCTCAAAAAACGAGTTTAATATGTTCCTTCAAAAAACTAATAAGGGACTTCATTTAGTGTCCTTTATTATTATATGCTTAGATTTTTTTGCATTAAAACGCCCTATTAGTTGCTTTTTTTGACAAATGTAATAGGGAAGAGAATATTTGGTGTACCTTTAACTCAGATTTGAATACACTGTTATTCTTGATAGAACTGCGTACATCCCTGGAGGAACATCAGTCCGCCTTGGAACTTATAATGAGCAAGTATCGAGAACAAATGTTTAGACTGCTAATGGCTAGCAAAAAAGATGATCCGGGTATAATAATGAAGTTAAAAGAGCAACATTCCAAGGTAATCCATTTCTATAAATGTGACTTGAAATGGAAAAGAGGGACAATTGGTAAACTTGTATTCAGAATATTTTTTACTCACAAGATCTAACAATGCCATCTTACATGATACTGCATACTTCATCTTTTTATTGACAGTTTCTGCTTTTCTTTTTTTTCATTTCGTATTTGTTATATATCATTTTCTGTTTGATTTACTCTTCTAACACTCATTGTTTCTTAGTAACCTTAAATATATAAATTCAAAAATAAGCTTTATTTTGGAAATAAAGGTAAGTGTTCAATTCAAAATTATTTTTATAAGTTTATCTGTTTTTAAGAAATGTTTTTTCTAATAAACTTGTGAATTCTGTTGCAAAATCAAAAATTGAAATGTTGAAAACCTTTTTTAAGATCTGAAAGCAACTTAATGTATTGTTTTTCTTAAGACTGTTTTCTGAATGAAAGTAATTCATCCAGGCTATAGATGATTCTGATTATAATAGCAAAACCATGGGGTTTGGGAATAAAAAAAGAACCAACATATAAAATTTTGCCCCCGAGGGTAGAGTCTGGAAAAAATAAATAAATAAACAAACAAACATTTTGCTACCCTCCCTCAGTGTTGCATCCCAATTGACATCATTTTTTAGAGACAAAGCTGAAATGATTAGAAATTGGTGTTTTTCTCGATATATCTTACTTTTTTGTTATCCTTGTGTCTAGTTCCTTTGGTATGTCCCATACAGCTGCTGTGAAGGCCAGTGGAATATCCCTTCTCATTTGCATTTTGTTTTAAACTGATTTTGACTGCTGGTGTGAAATAAAAATAATAGAGTAGGTTATGGTAACTAGGCTATTATCTGTATTGGGTAATGGTGAGCTAACTAATATATTATTACTAATATTATCTTATAAATAGTGATATAAGAGTTTTTTTCACTTGTTATAGCAGAAATAGGAAAGGACATATTTTTATCTTGATTATGGAAACTGATTCCTAAAACTTTCATTTTGATGTTTATAGATGTTTTTGAATTATTAATAATTCTATTAGAATTAAATACCTAATAAATAGCTCTTTATGTAGCAACATACATATTAGAGAACTTACATAGGTACCTCTTGTGTCAACTAGTAAAATAAGAAATTAAATTAATACATTCAGGGTTAATATTAACTAATTAAGCTATTCATCTCCTAACCATATGGAAATCCTTAGACATTAAGTGGCATTCTTTTGACTATAAAATGTATCTGTTGTTAATGAGACCATTATAAAATGATCTAAATTTAAAGATATAGCTAATTTTTTAAAGGCACAATGAGAAATTGACTTAAATTATTGGTAAGAAAAATGTAAATTGAGAAATTCCAAAAGATTCATATGTTTTATAATCTTAAAAATAAAATTTTGAAGATCTAAAGGGAAGAATACCGTGACCCAAAAAAAAAAAAAAAAAAAAAAGACTTAGAGTAGGATACTGCAGCTTGCTGGACCCATCAGGTAGCAACTCTAACAGAAGCAAATGTTTTCTAAAATACATTAGACTTTGCCATTGACCAAAGCTGCTTTATTAGTCAGCGAAGCTAAACATTTCCTAAGATAGCTGTAAACCACCTTTTTGCATTATATAGATTGAATTTTCCATCTCAGTGCTGATGATCCTTGCCTTCCATAAAACGACTATTCAGTTACTTGTTATTAATTCTAACTAATACATATTAATGTTTGTGATTTTGATTTTTCCCAAAAAGGAGACACTTCGACTTAGCTAAACATTTATTAATAGTCACACTGGGTTAGTTATTATGAGTCATAATAAAGTGAGTGAATGAATATGTTATATTACTTCGCCATAGGAGCTTACAGTATAATGGGAGATACAGACACAAAAATTGCTAATAGAAGATAGGATATGATGAATCCTAAAATAGAGATGTGAATTGTTACTGGAATACTAGATACAACAGTATTAGATCTCATGAGGAAAATCTGGAAAGGTGTCAAGGAAAGGAAGAAAATCCATTTAAATTCACCCAGCCTTGAATTAATTGCAGGGTGGAGGAGGATCAACAAGCAGAAATGAGTGAGCAGAGAAACTTGTTTGATAATGGCCCAAAGTGTAGCATTCTGGGATTTGTTAGGTACTAGTGCTCTGATAGGCCTAAAGCAAAGATAATTTTATAACACATTTAGGAATAAGAAATAGGGTTACACATAGCAGCATTTTGGAGTCAGAGACCCTTATGAAGACCATTGGCACACAGAACTTTGCCCTTACCTAGAATTTGGGCACACATTTTTAAATCATTAGAAAATTTGTGAACTCATTTTCATCTAAATATCCGTTTTTACATTATTTTTGAACAAATGCCTTTTTGGAAATCTTAAAAAAACAAACATTTCAAACAGTCGGCTAACACGCATGAACTAACACTCATTCAATGTTTAAACTACGGATAATATCCGTATTAACATTATAATGACTCTGTACTACAGATTGACATGGTACATCTACATCGTAACAACTCCGAAGGATTGTTCCTTGCTGCATCTCGACACATCCTTGAAGCACCTCAACATGGACTGGAGAGGAGGCACTTGGAAGCAAATCAGAATGTACACTAAATAAAAGTCAACTTTTGGGGTGTGGATGTAAGGGGGGGTCCATTTTAAAAGTTCTTTTACATTGAATTTTTCTCCCAGATCAGATCAGCAAATAAATGAAATTGATTAAAAGACTGCTATGCCTTGTATAGCTATGCTATTCAGCATAGACTTTAAAAATCTGTCACTAATTCTGTGTATTGTATCATATACAACCTGTTTGATAGGTTTTAAAAGTTACTTAGGTTGCAAATTTTAAAGTTTACTTAACCCAGCTTTTCACTTACTTGCTCATGTTAGGTTTTGCTGCAGTTTTTGTTTCTGCAAAACAGTCATTCTCTTTCTGGACATCCAAAGATATTTTCTTGGCAGTAATTTTAGCTCGATTTCAAAAAAATTTTGGTCAAAGTATTAAATGAAATGTTTTAATTCAGATTTGTGATAGTTTATAGTCCTTTAGTTTGAGTTCACAAATGAAATAAAAATGCCTTTGTTTAGATGTTAGGATTCAGTATTGTAGTAGTGCTCTCTTCATTGTGTCTCAACTATCTTTTTTTTTTTCTTTTTTTAAAAAAAGTTGTGGCAAGTCATTATTGAGTAAAGTAGCGGTAAACCTAGACAAAAGTTAGAAATGAAAGGCATTTCAAGACAGCTCAGGGCTTATGTTGGTGACACTTCTTGCCTTCAAGATGATTTTGAAAGCAGATATCTTGCCTCTTGTGCTCATTAAAATGTCTGTGATACTTCTCTAAAGATTTTATAGTTAGTAAGAGATCCATTAACTGGGCCTGTGAAAATACTGTTCTATTTGAAGTACTGTGTTTTTTTCTCATAATGGACTTGTTAGAATGGACTCTGTCCTGAAAAAAATTAGTAGTCTTTTTCTTCCTTTTGAAAGGCAAAGAAATACTTGCTTCCTATGTAGTTTTTGTATCCTAGGTCAGTGCCATAGCACTGACCAAATCCTAAATTAAGAAAGCTGTTGTTGGTATTCAAAATTTTTACTCTTTACCCTTGTTAAATCTGATGCTGCAGATATCAGTTATCAGTACTTACTTACTTTTAAACATTGTGCTCCCTTTACAATGGGAGGAATTGTAATGATTTTTTTTTTTAACTTTTGTAGCATATGACAGGTATTTGTCTTGATATCATTCTTGCTACCATAATCTAATCAGGGCCATCCAATAGAACTTTCTGAAATGATGTAAATATCCTTTATCTATGCTGTTCATTGTAGAGGCAACATTAGCTATTGAGCATTTGCAGTGTCACTAGTGCAACTGAGCCTGAATTATTAATTTATAAAGAGTGTATTTTATTTAAATTAATTTAAATAGCATTGTATTGGACAGCATAGATTAGTCTTTTATTGTACTTTCTTCCTGAGTACTAGCACTGTATAGATTTCCCCATTAAAATATAAGAACCTGCATTTTTGGTTAGGAGAACATTAAATGTGATTTGCCAAAGATATTTCTATTTTTTTCTTTATCATTTCTTCCTGTTGTTTACTAGGTCTGGATTTCAGGGGTCTTATCTAAATCTTTTTTTACAAAGAAAGAGTGTAACTATTTAAGAAACAATGTTTATTTGGCAAGTTATTTGCTTTTATATTTAAGTTTTGGCCTTAATATAATACAGCAACTCAATTGACAGTGAATAATAGAAGCTATTTATGGAGAAAATGATCATTCCCAGGTTTCTGGTGATTTTTAACCTTTTTTGTCTGTCTCTTTCAGTAGACTGTAAGCTCCTTTAGATCAAGACACGACTCTTAAGAGTTTTCTATTCCTGTTGCCTAGGACAGTGCCTAGCACATTATAGTTTATAATGTACAAAAAAATTAGGGAAAATCTTATTGGAAGAATTTATGCTACTTGCTGTGCCTAACAAATGCACATGTCCATGTTATACTGAAGTTTTATTTTCAACATTTGGAAAGAAACGCCATTTAATATTTTAATACTTAAAAGCAGAATTCTGTTCATTGTACTCAATATTTATCATGTACCATACATTAATAGGCAGGTATAAACAAAATACAACTCCTGCTGTCAAGGAGGATTGTGATCTAGAAAAGGTTACCAATTGGGTTGAGATTAATTTGTAGACATGGAAAACACAGAAAATATTTGTAAATCATGAAGACTTCAGGGAGAAAATGAGATTGAATGTGTCAACTATTTTTATCTTTCCCATTATTTTGGCCAATAGTGTATGTAGGTGCAGAAAAGAAAAAGTTACTGATCACTGTGAGAGAAATGTGAAATTTGGACACTTCTTGCTGCTAAATTTAGTTATATTATTCTGCTTATTCTTAATTCTAGACCTAACAGAAATCTGATTTCCAAAGTACATTCATGGTCAAACAATTTTGTTGTGAATATCTGTCTGATATATTATTCATGTTAAGTGGCACTGCAGATTTTATAAAAAGGAGAGGATTCCAAAATAAAAATAATAAAGTATTTTGCTGATTTCAAATTCTCATTCCTTTTTTTCAGGAACTACAAGCACATGTTGACCAGATAACTGAAATGGCAGCAGTAATGAGGAAAGCCATAGAAATTGACGAGCAACAGGGTTGCAAGGAACAGGAACGAATATTTCAACTTGAAGTAAGTTTTAAATTGCAAATGTAGGTGAAAACTGTCCATAAAAAGACTTATACCAGAAAATAAATCCGATTTTTAAATACATACATACTTTTCTGTAGTACTTGTAATGTTCTTTTTCTTCTGATTGCTGGTTATATGGGTGTACGGTATAAGACCATTTATATAGTAATGCAGTAATCTAGACTCTTTAGTAACTTAAAATATACCAGCAATTGAGAAAATGGTTTTTGATCCCATATTGCTTATCTCACTAGGTATTTCTTCAATTGTGTAACATTTTTAAATGTGTCCATTCTATTAAAGATCATGGTGCTGCCAAAACACTAGAGGTTTAGTTGTGGTCCTGTTGCTTGCCTCACAGAAAGCCATTCAGAGACCAGTATTGCTAGGGAAGGCTGCTTTTAATTGGGTGATATCAGCCAAGGAGAATGGGAGATCAGTCTCAAATCCAGCTCCCTGGCCAACTGAAATTGAGGGTTTACATCGTGAAGGAAGGAATTTAAAATAGCAATTAGAGACGGGGAAGGAAGCAGAAATGTTGAGTGAGGGATCTGGCGTTTCACTGGATGCAGTGGTCCAGTACTGGGTGCAGTGTTTCCGAGAGTTTCAGTCCCTTTCCTCAGGTCAGTCTCCTGAGGAAGGAACTCAGTCAGATAAGGCAAATGTAAGCTTTATGTTTTAAAACCAGGAGAGTCGATGTCTATGTGTATTCAAAATAAGTAAGTAAATAAAACATCCTATGGGGAAACAAGACCAGGTCAGTGGTATTACAGGGAAATATTGTTTTAATCTATAAATATTTGGGGTACTTTTATTTTTCTGGGAACTGTAAATGCCTTTGTCTCATTTGTCCTTTATTTTGTGCAGGCAAAGGTATGAGACGTTGGATAGTTCAAATCAGTAGAATATACTTTCAAGAGCTTCATTTTGAAATCATGGGGAAATTGGTTATAGAGGGCCAAAAATGATTTATCTGAGCTTAAGTGTTCTCCCATTCTTCTAACAGGAGTTGGCAAACTTTTTCAGCAAAGCGCCAGAGTAAATTTTTTAGATGTTGCAAACTAGACTGTTTGCACCTATTTAACTTTGCCATTGTAAATGAAAAGCAGCCATTTAGGTGTGGCCATGTTCCAATAAAATATAACTTCTAGAAGCAGAACTCAGGCCAGGTCATAGTTTGCTAATCTCTGCTTAATACCATTGAAATTTGGAAAGTGAGACTGAAGACAGAGTGATAGAGAATAAATTATGAAAGGTTATTTTTAAATATTTCAACAGTAACTAATCTGGAGGAGGAGGCAAAATTACTTACCAGTGCCAGATTTGGTCACTTCTTGAAAAATGTCATAATCTACTCAGCCGATTCTGCTGCTCTCAAATTCCAGTGAGAGAAGCAAACCAGATGGCTTGTACTCCATTCCATGCTATCATGGAGAGTAATACAAGTACTAAAGTACTAAGAGGTTTCAGTCCCAGGGTATTATTCACTACCTCTTTGAGTTTATAGAGTTAGGTCTGTGAGGTAAGGCCGGTGCCCTGGGAGTAAAGCAAAGAATTGTAGAGACAAAGCAAAAGGATGTATTATACTTTGCAGAGAGAGGGATGGGAAGGGAGCACTAAAGGAGTGTGTGGTATATGGTCTGAAGAGAGCATGTATTTAAGGTTTCTATAAGGGAGCAGATCTAGTGAGAAAAATCTCCAGCATCTGCGTTCTTAGGTGTTGGTAACATAGGTCTTGTGTCTTGAGCTCAGGGTGACACATTTTATGACTCCAGGTGGTGGCCTTGCAGTTTGTCATGGGAGGCTGATCCCAATAGATTAGGTCATCTTGGTTTTTAGTGACTGAAAGGCAAACTGGGAATAGAAAAATAAACAGTACAAAGCAGGCTTGGGGAAGGGAGTTGTAAATTATCAATAGCTATCTCTGGGAAAATGGTCTGTCCTTGGCTAATGACTAGAGGGTAAGTCAAAGTGAACTGGTAGGAAAACATGACAAACCTAAGCAGTGTTAAAATGGCTGCTCTCAAGGGCCCCGTGTGATTTCAACTATATCTCATGCTGGAAAAAGCAAAATGATGGAAACTGTGAAAAGATGAGCGGTTGCCAGGGGCAAGGGGGATGGGGGGAATAGAGAGATGAGTAGGTAGGTAGTAGATGGAACACAGTGGTTTTTAGGGCAGTGAAAATATCCTACATGGGGGTACATGTAATAGTAAAGTATCAACATGGATTCATCAGCTCTAGCAACTGTACCACACGAATGAAAGGAGTTAATAATAAAAGGATCTTGGGTGAAGGTGTTGCAGGGAGTATAGAACTCTATAATTCAGGCTCAACTTTTCTGTAAGCCTAAAACTGGTCTAAAAATAAATTCTTGAAGAATAGGCCACCTGAGACTTTGTTATTTAGTGACATTTTCCCAACCCATACTTTTTTGTTGTTGTTAAACAACCTCAAATTTATGTCTGAAGTGCTCTTTAGATTCAAGTTGCAAATACATATATCATTTAGTACATTTATGTCAGCTACAAAACCTGCTTTTTATTTGTTGTACCTTCATATATTCGGCTTAATATGTTCATATGCTTGGCTTCATGTGTTTGGCTTAATATATGTTGGCACTCTAGTAAGCTACCTTGTAAATGGCGACTACATCTTTATTTTGCTTCCCTTCTTACAGCAAGAAAACAAAGGCTTGAGAGAGATCCTTCAAATAACTCGAGAATCGTTTTTGAACCTTAGGAAAGATGATGCGTCGGAAAGTACTTCTTTGTCTGCACTAGTGACCAATAGTGACCTAAGTCTGAGGAAGAGCTGAAGAATTTCCAAGTCTGTGAGCATCTTACCTGGCTCCAAATGGTCACTAGGACTGGCCTATTAAGTGAATGAATGAATGAACAGAACTCAATCAATCCTTTGTTTTTTCTCTGTAATATGTACTGTGCACTCACTGGCTATGTGATAGCAACAAAAAAACTGCAGTTAGTGGTCATAGACTTTATTCCGAAATATAACTGAAAAGTTGGAATGGAGCCATTATTAATTGGTAAACAAATGAAAGGTTTTCAGTGACTGCTGAACCTGTCAAGAGCTTTTAGCAGTGCCACTGGCTTTCTGGGAGATACTTAGATAAACTTGAATATTCCCAGTGAATGTTTGGGAACTCATAGTTATCCCAATTTAACAATATACATTTTTGCCACCCTTTTGTGAATGGTAGATTTTCATACCAAATTTCATCCTTCTTGTTTGGTGTCAGAGTTAACGTATAGCTTATGTACTAGGAAACTTCAGCGTTAGTGATTGCCTGTTTGCGTTCCCATTAATTTAAATTTTTGTGAAAGAAAATTCAGTTTTAAAGGCTGTAGGAATGTTTTATATGTACCATAAACAAAAAAGGTAATTTAATTTTAGCTAGTTTACCATAATTAATTCTTAGCTAACGGTTGTCCATAATTTGCTTAAGCATATGAAATATCATTTCAGGAATGAAAGAGAAGGAATATTACTTTCTAAGAAAGAAGATCTTATAATAGACATATTTAGTGGGTTAAACCACTCCTTTCAAAGAACAAGTCGAGTTCTAAGTCAAAATGAAGATGAGATTTTTCTCTTCTCTGGTTGATCTTTAAGATATTATGCAGTTCATTTAATTAACAGAGTTGAAATGTTTGATATAGCAAGATATGTATGGTAATTTCAAAGTTAATTGGGAATTTTTCTGGCTCATAGAACCCTTATTTTTAAGTAATTATTCTTGAGATACAGAAAAAGTAAATTAAAATATCAAAAAAAACGTTGCTCCATCTGGTCCTCATAACCTGTAAAATTCTTCTTACAGTTTTTCAGTTGAAAGGATGAGGGGAACCTACGAATTTAGAAGTATTTGTTTTCTGTTGTTTTTTAAAAAATATCAAATATACAGTATGTAAATTTTTTAAAGCCACATTTTTCAGAAATGTGCTTTAATGTCAATTGAAACCTAAATTTGTCTTATATTTAGTGACTGTGGAAAAGGATAAAAGATGAATGTCAAATATTAAATATATTCATTTATATTAAATACATATTAAATTAGCACAAATAGAAAATTCTACTTTTGATTAATTTGTTAAAGAAATATTACTTCACATGGTAATTTTTATGTATAATTTCATATATTGGTAAAATTCAGTACTACTTTTCAATTCAGAATTTTTCTATCTTAAGTTTGGGGTAAGTGGGTTGGATGGGGCTGATTGACTAGAAAAGGGCTAATGGCCCAAACATTAACTAGATTTTTTTTCTCATTCAGAAGCCTTGATATTTTATAAATAAGTGACAGTTTTTATTTTTAAACTTTTCTATTGGTTTTTGAGAACTTATCCCTTAATTTAATGACACATTCATTCAAATAGTTTTCATCCCAGGAAATAATTAAAGAAAGTAAGCTATACAGTTGAGATGAAGTCTGAGGCAATTCCTTGAGGCAGCTCTATTATAAAATATTACTTGATAAATAATTATTTTTGTAAACAGGTTAATTTATTCTTAGTCTTTTTGCTTGAATATAATTTTAAAGTCTTGGTGTTTAAAGACATTGACTTTGTTATTTAGTGACATTTTCCAACCCATACTTTTTTTGGTGTTGTTAAACAGAACCTTAAATTTATGTCTGAAAGTATGTACTGCATAGGACCCTATTTTATCAATAAAGATGAGTGATTTAAATCGGTATGATCTTCAACTTAATTTGAAAACAACCTCCATCTGTATTTAGGAATTGGTCAGCAGCTTCTTAAGGCTGATTCTGCAAATCTTTTCATCATCTATAGGGGTTGAATAGTGTCTCTCTCAAAAGCTAAGTCCAAGCCTTAACACTATACTTAGGATGTGACCATATTTGGAAATAAAGTCTGTAATTAAGGATTTCATAAGATCATCCTGGAGTTAAGATGGGCACTAAATCTAGTAACTAGTGTCCTTGTATAATAAGAGAGAAGGAAATTCAAACACAGAGAGAGAAAGCCATGTGAAAACAGAGGCAGAGAGTTGTGCAAGTCAAGGAACCCCAAGGATGGCTAGCCACCATCAGAAGCGGGGAGAGA
This sequence comes from Cephalopachus bancanus, assembly GCA_027257055.1. NCBI lineage: Eukaryota > Metazoa > Chordata > Mammalia > Primates > Tarsiidae > Cephalopachus > Cephalopachus bancanus. The sequence goes on along the minus strand of JAPVLO010000009.1, from coordinate 4,044,269 downwards.
GGCACAGAAAGGATTCCCCCTGAGCCTCCAGAAAGGACCAACCCTGCTGGATTTCAGACTTCTGGATTCCAGAACTGTGAGGAAATAAATGTATGTTGTTTTCATCCACCTAGACTAAGATAATGTTACAGCAGCTCTGGAAAATGAATACATTATTATTGATCATCTGTCAATATTTTTTAGCCTATATAAGGAACACATTTCTAAAAACCAATTATATACAATCCAAGATATACTTTCTGCTCAAATTTATATTCTCTGATATTTAGTATCAGGGTGACTCCTAAAACTTTATTATCTCTAAACTACTTTATGGAAAATGGAAGATAATGCACCCATAACTTAATTTTGGGTGATCACTACTACCTTTTTTGATTGTCAGTGAAACAAAACAATTTTTTTAGTAAAATACTGATGAAGATAATTTCTAAATGGGATTTCAGGGGACATTTTTCTTTTACCTCATTGGCTGCTCCTTCTCAGCCTCCTTTATTCCTTCCTTCTCTTTGACCTCTCAACATTAGACAGCCACTGGGCTCAGTCCTTATTCTGTGTTGTATTTCTGCTCACTTCTTTGGTGATCTCACCTAGTCGTGACTTTAAATGCCACCTGTATGCTGGATGACTCCCAAATTTACAGCTCTGGTGTAGACCCCTCATTAATTCCCGACTCATGCAACCGTGACTGACAGCCATTTCAAGACTGAACTCCCAATCTTATTCCCAAACCCTCTTCCTGCTCTTCCCCATCCAAATTAATGACAACTCCATCTCTGCAACTGCTAAGGCCAAACACCTCTGGTGGCACCTTTGATCCACTTTCTTCTATATGTTGCATCCAATTCACCAGCAAAACATGTTGACCCTTCCAAATATATCAGAATCTTACCCTTTCCATCTCCACTGCTGTCCCTGGTCAAAAATGGACAAATGGATTCAACCTAAAGACCCTACAGGAGGGACTAGTTAAGTAAATTATTGATATATACTCAATGTAGTTGATTATATTCTATGCCTTGAAGATTCTCTTCACAGGAAGATAAACATGTACCTAGGTTTGCATAATAAATAACAAGTTTAATATTAAATTGCCTATCTTGCTATGTTGCCTAGGCTGGCTCAAACTCCTGGGATCAAGCAATCCTTCCATCTTGGTCTCCCAAAGTGCTGGAATGTGCCCGGCTGACTTGTGCTTTCTTAAGAGGGTTTTGGGAGCTCTGTATTTAAGGAGAGAGCAAGCAGGAGTATAAAAGGGAAGAAGGGTAGGCAGTGAGGCTTTAATTAGCACTCCATCTGTGTTTTACTAAAATAAGGTAAGGATTTGAAAAAAGGGAGTAGAGGAAAGAGTCAATTATGCATCCATCTCCGGCAAGAAGAGTGATCTTGTTCTTGTTCTGCAACCTGGGATTGTCAATGTGAGACCTAACAACAGTTTTAGGAGTTCAATTTAGGTTGCAGACCCAAGGTAGCAATTGGCATGTGCTGGTTTTATAAAGGGTGTATGTATCCTGAAAGATTTAGGGGCTAGCAAGGAATTTCTTTGTGAGTTATTTGTGATGGAAGCCATCTGGGGAGGTAAATGGCCTTTTGCTATTGTGGGAACCTGGCTACTAGATAATGCTGTGTGTGACACAGGGTTGTAAAATTACTACTATCTATTTGGGGGAAAAGAACGGAGGTGTTGCATGACCCAGTTTCTAGGCTTCTTTCCCCTTGGCACAAAATTGGGGTCCTGAGATTTCATTTTCTTTTACACTATCTATAAATATATTTTTAAACATCTATCTCTTGCAAATTTTTTTCCATATGAGCAAAAGGAAAATGGTAAACCCACTGTTTTAGAGCAGCCAAAGCCTTCAGAAAACTCAGTATATTGAAACCAATATCATTCAAGTTAGAATTGCAAACCAGATTCAAATATACTAATCTAGAAACACAGAATATACTTCTGGAGCACCAGACACTGACAGGAAGACTGCATCAGGCAAGCTGGTTAGAATCATGTTCCCTAATCGAGATTAGCCACTGTTGTAGTTGTATATAACCCCCAAACCTTAGCACATTGCTTTTCTTTGTATATATACTGTTGAAGATGAGTAGGGTTGACTAGTTTAAAATGCAGGTAATTGTCAGTTCCTGATTTCAAATTTCAGCACATTCTGGGTCAAGTGCTCAGTGCTATCAAATCAAAGACTGCTATTAGATCAAGTTATTTTTCCTTGAGTGAGTGTTCTTCAAATACTGACTTTTCCTAGAAAGTGTTCATTTTAAGACCTATCTCAATGAACACATTAAGGTTTCTGATACTAGTTCATGCAAGACTCTAGACACGTAGAACACAAGAGGGTAAAAACATTATCCTCATTCATTAGGAGGAAAATCACTGGTTTATATCATTGAAGGAATTCAGACAGGAGAGCTGGTTTGGTAGGTGAGTGCTGTAGTTCTTTTGTGGAATGGAAGACTGCCCTGCTGAAAAAACCTCAGGTATTAATGAGCAAGATGAGAGTATACTCTCTCAGAGAAAGGAAGCCTTCAACCCTGTCCCTGAAATTATTCCTCCAGAACCCTCGGCCTCACCCTGACAATACATGTATTTTAGTTATGTTAAGGGATTTTGATACATGGATGATCTCCTCCCCCAAATGAGACAGCCGGTCTATTTTAAAAAGGAGTTGAGGCCTGGTCACATTGCTGAAATCAGCAACTGGAGAACTAAGGAGCAAAGGCACACTGATCAGTGCATCCCACTTATTTCTTCCAGCTGCATTCCTTCTCTGATCCTCTGCCCTTTCTGTTCAGAGCTCCCAGATAAAGGCAGCCATGCCCCTTCCAGAGTCCCCAGCATGAGTTCAGGCAGGTCAGAGCACATGCCTTCAAGTCTGGCCAATGGAATCCCTCAACAGGACCCTTAGAGACCCCAAAGCAAAAAGATAATTATGGCCATTCTTTAACCTTCCAAGGGAAGGAATTCACCCTAAGGGCAATAGAGTCAGGCACACTATACTTGTGTGCAGGAGGGCTATAGCTTGTAAGTCTGATGCACCTTCCAGAGAAATGGCTAAATTACAGGGTTTGGGAGGAATTAAGCAACAAGGGATGCTCTGGGCAGTTTTGTAGTGCAGTTAAAATTTAACAGGAGAAGCCTCAAGGCACCCTGCTCCAAATGCCAAAAGGTAAGAACGGGAGAGCTGACACAGCAACCACCAAAACCATGACTGGCTGGGCAGCCAATTGAAACTCCATGATGGCTTCCATGATGAGAAAGGGAGGCCTCAAGGCTTCTGAGACAGACAGACACACACACACACACACACACACACACACACACACACACACACATATCCCTAATGCACTTAACCTCCTTGTGGTTCGGCTACTACACACACACACACACACACACACACACACCCACGAATGCACTTAACCTCCTTGTGGTTCGGCTACTACACACACACACACACACACACACACACACACCCCCGAATGCACTTAACCTCCTTGTGGTTCGGCTACTACACACACACACACACACATATACACATACACACACACACCCCCACGAATGCACTTAACCTCCTTGTGGTTCGGCTACTACACACACACACACACACACACACACACACACACACACCACACACCCACGAATGCACTTAACCTCCTTGTGGTTCGGCTACTACACACACACACACACACACACACACACACACACACACACACACACACACATCCACGAATGCACTTAACCTCCTTGTGGTTCGGCTACTTCACCCTCCAAGTCTCAGCTCAAACGTCACTCCCTCAGAAACTCTTCCCTGGTATCCCAGATTCTGCTCCCATCCCATTACACATTTTCATTGCATATTAAACTACTTTTGAATAACTTTTAGTATCTGTCTCACTTATTATATTCTAATCCCTGAGAGCAAAGACCATGCCTATATTGTTTGCCCTCTTCCTCATGCCTAAGGCAATGCCTGGCACATAGGAACTCAAATATTTATTGAACAAGTGAAGGTGAAGTCCAAGTCACAGGCTACCATCACAGTATTTTAATATTTTTTAATTGCCTCTTGCGCTGATACAGCTTAATCCAGACTTGCCAGCCTCCCCAGTGTAATGATTACATGGTATTCCCTGGATAAGTCCTGAGCTCCACTAACTTGAGTTTATGTCAATTACACAGAGAACCATCCTTGCAGAAACAGTGGCCAAATTGCCAAGAAGCATTTCACTCAATAATCAAGGGGAAAGGATTTGCACAGTGTATTCCTTTGCTAGGGCTGCCATAACAAAATACTACAAATTAGGTGGCTTAACAGAAATAATTTTCTCACAGTTTTGATCAAGGAGCCAGCAGGGTTGGTTTCCTCTGAAGCCCCACTCCTCGGCTTGCAGATGACTATCCTCTCGCTGCCTCTGTGTTTGTGAGCACACATCCCTGGTGTTTCTCCATGTGTCCTAATCACCCCTTCTTATAAGGACTCCAGTCAGATTGGTTTAGGGCCCACCCTAATGGCCTCAATTTAATTTAAAGGCCCTATCTGCAAATAAGGTCACATTCTGAGCTACCGGGTATTAGGACATCAATCATATACATGTGGGTACAGCTTAGTCCATAATGTAAAGGAAAAGGTGCCCTCCCAACAAGGACTAAGGCTTGAGGCCAAGCCCCAGGGTGAGGCCTGGTTCTGAGGAAATTAGAGCCAAAAACTCTGGGTTTAAATGACTTACTAGTAGGTACAAAGTACAATATTGAGGAGTGAACTTTATACCAAAACATTCTCTACAAATGCTGTGGTGGAGATATTTATGAGTATTGAACATTTTAAATATCTATTACATATCAATCATTTGAAATAAATAAGAAATGGGCCATGACCTTGGAGAATTGACTCAGAAAATCGTATTTTCAGCTGTGCAAGAGTAATAGTTTCCAAAGGAGAGACCATAGCACCTATCAATTCGTCAGAAGAAAACTGAAAATAATCAGCAATTCACATCTTCATCATGACAAGATTATAAAGCACATTTGGACAAGGAATCAGTCATCCCAATTTTGGCCTGGGCACTGTTATGTGATAACTCTATACTTCATATAATTAACTCCTTGGTCAAGAATTTCCTGAGTATAAAATAAGGGGTCAGAGAGCATACTCTCTAAATTCCTTTCCAGGTTTAATATTTGAATAATTTCATTGCTAAAATCAGTTTTGTATTCCAGCTGCTACAGAAAATTCAACTGGCCTGTAGTACTATTTAGTACTATTCAGCTAGTGGAGTTTGGCAACCTGGTAGGTAATCTATAACAGGTTAATCAGAACTTACTTTCTGAAAACATTTAAAAAATAATTTAATAGGTTCCTATAATACTGTTACTTTTCTTCAGCTTGACACACCTGAAGTGCTAATAACACCAGCACAAATTATCCATGAGAAGGAATCAGCTTTCCTTCTAAAAAAGAATATAAATTTTAGCACACTGTCTCAGATTTCACTTCCTGTTATTTCACTGATCCTTATGATTTTTTAAAATAAAGAACTATATTGTTTGTCCCAATAAAATCATTTTGTTTTTATAGCTATGAAACTGTTCTCTCTTGTCTTGTTACTATGGTGCAAATATCATCGGTGAAAAATGTAATGACTATTATAATAATGAGGCTTTTTAGCATTTTTTCTTCAAATAGATATTTATTATAAAAACCATATAATCTGGCTTTTTATCACTCACGAATGATCATGAAAATTTTTAAACAATTTGCATCCCCTCTCCAAAAAAGCACGTTTTGCCCTTACAGTCTTCACTGGCAGTGCACTCTGATGGTATAAGAAAGCAACTCGCAAACAGTCCATATAACTTTGTTAGAATGTATGAAAACATGGTAGAAACCTGAGTCCCTAAATTATTTTTTAAAAACTTTTTTTCATCAAGTTTAAGTGTTACTAAAGTCATAGACATTAGGGATTACAGAATAAATAGTAAATGGACATGTGCACTGAATTTTTCAAAGCAAAAAATTATTTGTTTTATATTTTTTCATTTTCTTTTATACTATTCAAAACTTTTTTTTTTTTTTTGAGTCAGGGCAGGCTGCAGTGAGTGACATGACCGCAGCTCACTGTAGCCTCAAACTCTTGGGCTCAAGCAACTCCTCCCTCTTCAGCCTGCCAAGTAGCTAGGACTACAGGCTCACATCACCATGCCCGGCTAAAATTTTTGTTGTTGAGATGAAATCTCAGTATGTTGCTCAGGCTGGTGTTGAACTCCGGGCTCAAGCAATCCTCATGCCTTGGCTAGGATTACAGGCATAAGCTACTGTGCCCAGCCTCAAAACACTTATGAAAGCAAAAGTGAAAACTTTTTCCAGTTACTTGAAACTTCAAAAATCTATTGTGCTTTGAAAAAACGGTATAAAAAGCAGCCTCATTTAAACAGTGGTTAACTCACAAATGTGTATGCAACACCTACCACCAACCTCAGTATCACTCACCAGTTCACAATTCAACACTTCAGCCGCTGAGAAAACAGTCCATAAGTAGCAGGTAATGCAGTCCAGGGCATTCAGGTTCTTTCTTGTGGTGAAACAAGGGTGTCAAACTGAGGGGATGCTCCTTAAAAATCCAATTTCCTAATGTAAAGCACCTCCATTAAATACCTGAGTCCTTTTCGACTCCTTCTCCATCACTTTAAAACATAGAAGGGGCCAGGCACGGTGGCTCAGTCTGGAATCCCAGCACTTTGGGAGGCCAGGGTGAGAGAATTGCCTGAGCCCAGGGTTTCAAGGCCAGCCTGGGCAACTTGGTGAGACCTCATCTCTACAATAAATCACAAAAACTAGCCAGACGTGGTAGCATGTGTCTGTAGTTCCAGCTACCTGGAAGGCTGAGGTGGAAGGATTACCTAAGCCCAGCAAGTCAAGGCTGCAGTGGCTGTGAGCATGCCACTGCACTCCAGCCTGGGTGACAATGAGTGAGACTCCAACTCAAAAATAAATAAATAAAACATAGAAGGGTCAGATGTGGTGACTTATACCTATAATCCCAGCACATTAAGAGGCCAAGGTGGGAGGATTGCCTGAGCCCAGGAATTCAAGACTAACCTAGGCAACATAGTAAGACCTCGCCTCTACAAAAAAATAAAATAAAAAAATTAGCCTGCTGTAGTGGTGCATGCCTGTAGTCCCAGCTACTTGGGATGCTGATGGGAGGATTCCCTGAACCCAGGTCAAGGCCACAGTGAGCCATGATCATGTCACTGTACTCCAGCCTGAGAGGTGAGACCCTGACTCAAAACAAAACAAACACAGGTAGTACAAAAGCTTCATACAGAAAAAGAAATTATTAAAAACTGTATTTCACACTAATGCTACATAGCTAATTTAGGAGAAAGAACTAAGAAGTATGATTTTTTTATATATATACTTTTCTTGTTAATGGCAACATAGAATAAGATAGGGGTCAACTTGTTTCCTAAAAGCAAACAATACTATTATGTAATGCAGTTTAAAGATCACCTGTTAACACTATTTTTAAAAGAAAGAAAAAAAAGAGGCCATTATTTGGAATATAAACAAATCGCCCATATAAAAGTTCAATTATATATAAATTAACTTATTTTCAAATAACTGAAATAATTTAGCTATAAATTACCATTTTAAGCAATAAAAGGCAAAAACAAAAAGGAACCTACTGAATTGTATACGTAGGAGTGAATCAGATGGTAAATTCTATGTGTATTTTATCACAATCAAAAATTTTTGGCCAGGCGCAGTGGCTCACACCTATAATCCCAGTACTTGGGAAGATGGCTTGAGCCCTGCAAGACTAGCCTGGGCAACATAATGGGATCCCATCTCTACAAAAAATTTAAAAAAGAAAATTAGCTGGACATGGTAGTACACACCTGTAGTCCCAGCTACTAGGAGACTGAGGCAGGAAGATCACCTGAACCCAGTGAGTGGTGGTCGTGCCACTGCTCTCCAGCTTGAGCAACAGAGTGACACCTCAACTCAAAAATAAATAAATAATAAAAATTTTTAAATATCAGCCTGGGCAATATAGTGAGACTTTATCTCTAAAAAATTTTTTAAATAGACAGGGGTGGTGGTATGCACCCATAGTCCCAGTTACTGGGGAGGCTGAGGTGGGAGGACTGCTTGAGCCCAGGAGGTCAAGGCTGCAATGAGCTGGGACTGCACCATAGCCCTCCAGTCTGGGCAACAGAGTGAGAACCCGTATCAAAAAATAACAGAAAAGAAAAATTTTAAATAAAAATACTGGAAAAAAAACTTAAGGGTAACTTTTTTATTATATATGACACTGAAAAAGGCATGCCACTGAGTAATCTTACTGGTTTTAGTAAGAAAATAATCTGCTTCTCTTTGTAATCTGAAGTCCAGAGGCCCAATATCAAACCCCCTAGTCTCCAGACACAGTGGCAAATATTCAGTATGACACTTAAATAAACCTCCCCTCTCTAAGTTTAGACAGACTCAGCTGAGAGACTTGTTCAAGGAGGTATAAAAAGAAACAACAGGACTCTGTAGGAAAATGATTGTTTTTTAATTTCTTAAAAAATATATCTATTTAATGGAATAAGTTGATCAAATATTTGTAAGCCAAAAGGTGATTTCTCAAGTATTTGGAAATAAGGAAAAGCCTGCCTATCACCAACTTTTTGGTCATTTTCTTACTCTATTAGAATCATACTAGGTAAAGGTAAGCATACCCTTACCATGTATCAATAAGACACCATAATACCATGCAAAGCACAGATACAGATGCCTGATCACTTAACAGACTTGCAAGGGAGACTGCTGATGCACTCTGGCATGAACACCAAAACTGGGGACACCAACCAAGCCCCTAGGCATCTACAGAAGCAGGGGTGTTCTCTCTCCAGCTGGCTGCTCCTTCTGGAAGAGCTCTTTGATCTGGATTAATCTGCCATAGAGCCTCTCTCTCAGTGGAGGAACGTGGTAGCTTGGGTCCAGAATGTTCGTTACTCTGCGCTCTCTCTCTTGCTTCCATAACTTGTACGGGTGGGGAGGGAAGAACGGTCGACCTCTCTCTCTTCGAATCTGTAACGTAATTCCACTTACAGCCAGCATCCCCCATATTGCCAGGATAATAAAGTCTAAAAAACAGTAGAAAAGCAGTCTGAATGCTGGTATTCTAAAACCTAACATATAATAACAAAACCCTTCATAGATTAAATATGTATCTTCCCGTCTAATAAATTTTCTGGTGACTTAGTCCACACATATATGAGGGAGGAATCCAAAAAAATTGAATTTTTGGAGGATAGGCCGCTTGTAGTACAGGCTTCCCCCACTAGGTAAGCGTTCTAGGAACCGATCAGCATCAGTGTACCAGCAAGCGTTGTTGTGAGTGGCTGCATTCAGCTTCAGCAAATTTTTTTCTGGAGATTCTTTCAAAGTGCCCATTTCATGATAGATGACTTACAAGCACACCCGCCCTCACTATGCTGAGTGTTCAGCAGTTTTTGACCAAAAACAGCATGATGCCCATGCCATACCCTCCCTATTACTTGATATTGCCCTGAGTGACCTTTTTTTTGTTTCCTTAGACGAAAAAGGTACTCAGAGGGAAATGTTTGCTGATGTGGAAGAGGTGAAAGAAAAAAACAGCAGAAGCACTGAAAGGCATCAAAATTGACAAGCTCAAAATCTGTTTTGAGCAGTAGAAAAGATGTCTCAATAGATATACTGCATTAAATGGAAAGTACTTTGAAGGTAGATGAAGTTTAAACATGTAAGAGTAAATTCACAATTTTTTAATAAATAAATCCTGGGGCTTTTTGGGTCCCCCCCTCAAATGTATTTCCTCACAAACTAAGGCATCAGTGAAGAAGCTACCGTCATTTTTGAAACTAGGAATTTTCCATCACAAGTATCTGAAAGTCAAAATAGGTCGTGAAAGAAATTACTTGGGTTTTTGGCAATCCGACATTATGTGACCAGCACCCAGAGCAGAGTTATGTGTTCTTCCAGAGGGGGTTTGGGGGCAGAAGGGGGTGATCCTGCTGTAAATGGATCGTGGAACATTAGGTACCCATGCTCACTTTCCCACTCCACTAGATATGGGGCCCTGCTATATGCATGCAGAGTGCATACAGGGACGCATTTAAAAATTCAACAAGGCTTTCTGAGCTACTAGCAAAATGCTTGGCCAAACACGATCTGGTGCTTAAAACTTCTAAGCCACAGGATTTCAAGGTCTCTACCATCAACCTCTTATCCAAACGGAAAGTTCCTGATAGTAGAGGGAAAGCTTTGCCCTAAAACTTTCATGACAATCACAACTGTGCTTACGGAATGTCCCTCCAATTTGGACAGGCTTTCTTCCTTTCCCCTCTCTCTCCCTCCCTTCCTCCCCACCTACCCCCCTCTTTATATACATACATACACACACACACCAGGGGGGTGCCAAAAAAATGTACACACATTTTAAGCCATGTTGTGGTGTTATCTATCCATTACTTTTAGTTTGCCATAATCAGAAGTATCTGGACACTGAACCACTTTGAGCACCTCTTGTAATTGCAGAAGTCAAAAGTGACTTGTATTCATCTTTTGTTATCAGTATACATTGAGTATAACAATTTTAATATAGACTTTTTCTTTCTTAAAATGTGTATACTTTTTTTTTTTAGCAGAGTGTGTGTGTGTTTATTTTTTTAGAGACAGGGTCTGCTATGTTGCCCAGGCTAGTCTGGAGCTCCTGTCCTCAAGCAATCCTCCTGTCTCAACCTCCAAAAGTGCTGGGATTACAGGTATAAGCCACCATACTCAGCCTACCCTCCATACTTTAACAGTTCTGAAATTAACATATCTTACAATCTTAGCAAACATTTAACATGAAAGTGATTTTTTTCTTCAAAAAGTTCATGGAAAATCTGTAATGGATAGAATCTTACAACTGAGGAAACAATATACGTACTAACTGAAAACTGCTTTCACTTTCAACTAGCAAATTACATGCTTCACTAAAGGAGGGGATCGAGGGAATAACTTAAAAACGAAATCAGGCTGTCGTTCTCATCCCTCATTCCACCCCCACCCATAAGGGGCCAAACATCTTTAATGTTAGCAGTTTTCTCCCAACTGAGAACCAACCAGGTAAACCTAAGTAAGTAATCCTGGCTTAGATATTGTTTAACAAAATTCAGTTAGTAGATTTTTAGAAGTAAGACTTTCAATCGCCTTAAAAATGTAAACTCTTTGCTCCCATGATCCTGCGTTATCATGAGCAGAGGGCTCTTGTGGCACTGTGCAGCGTGTTCCTCCTTTTGTCCCAGCTGACTTTCTCTCAATCTAGCTACCAAGGGTTCTCAGTAACACAGGCGGGTCAAGGCTTCTACTGCACTAACACTCTGGTTTTTGGAGAATCTTACCATTAGTTCGAAAAGGCACATTTGTGAAAGCTCGGTGGAAATCCTTGTTGAGGGCTCTCCTGAGTATATTCAAAGTGATGTAAGAAAGGCTTGTGTACAGGTAACTGTCAATGGCCAAAACCACCGAATAAGAGCCAATGACTCCACAAGTCAGTATGTTCAGCTGTGGAAGAGTAGAAGTATTTAGGCATCATCCCTGGCAGAACAAGACCATTTCTAACTCTCATCACACACATTCCTGAATCACAAGGAATCACTCCTGGCCCCTCAGGGCATGTAAAAAGGGACCAGACCAAATCTTAGAGCTAAATAAAAGTTACCAGGGAAGATGAACTGAAAGCAACCTTTAGCATCCATAGGAAGTTCTTAAAATACCAGTTTAACTTACCCTAATACTATGGAAAAATTATCCTACCAGCAAAAGAACTTTAACAATAAAATCTAATTAGATGAAGAACTGCTCTTCTGGAGAGATGGCTGAAACTAACGACCCATCAGGCTGGTGCACTAGAATATGCACTGTGAAAAGCATATCGACAGGGATGCTTCATTTGATGAAAAGAGCAGCACTTGTATGACCATCATAAATAGAACTTCCTTTGCTTTCATAGTAACAAGGCTATTTAGAAGCAGTTATTTGATACAGATAATCATACAGCCCTCCCCAGTGAATCAAACAAGCAAAACGGTGCAATAAGTGATCGGCTGAAGGCACAGGACAATAGAATGAGTAAATCTAACTTCTGATGAAACACTTACTATTCTCAGGCAGCCCATGAAAACTACTGGAATGAGGACAGCTATGCAAGAGAAAGTCACCCAGAATACACCGTCATCATGAAAAATCTTTAGATTTCCTGAAAATGCAAAGAGAAACCAAGAGTAAACAACAGGCTCACCAAGTGAAATTTCATTTCCTCAACATGTGAGCACAGATATACATCAAAGGCTTTTTTGTTTTGTTTTGTTTTTGAATTAAGAAAGGTAGATTTCTTAAAGGGAAGATACACTGTTAAGGGCACCATGGGTAGAACAGCAGCCAGAGTGTCTGCTGTCTGCTGCCTACATCAAAGGTTTAAAGCAACAACCAGGAATACGTGGGCAACTAGAAACCAATTCTTTTTTTTTTTTTTTCATTTAACAATCTCTTTTGAAGGGTGTGTTCTGGGAGAGAGAGAGAGAGTGGTGAGGAAAATCAAGCATGTAAATGCTTCTGCACTTATTAACAGGGGTTTTTTGTTGTTGTTTTTGTTGTTATTGTTGTTGTTTTGAGACAAGGTCTTGCTCTGTCACCCAGGCTGGAGTGCAATGGTGCAATCGTAGTTCACTATAACCGCTAACTCCTGGCCTCAAGCAATCCTCCCATCTCTGTCTCCCAAGTTGCTAGGATTACAGCCACGAGCCACTGTACCCCAACCCCATTAACAGGACAGTTCAGAAGTGGCTACAGGACAGTCCAAACTCTCCCATTCACCACCTCTGTGATGCTAGGCCTTGGTCTTCTAGCCCATAAAATGAGAAAATTGAATTATAACCTCCAAGCTCAAAAATCACTCCTTCTACCTCTAAATTTCTATGAGTTCATGATTTTGAACTGCAAAATAAAAAGTGCAAAGCATTCAGAGTTAAGCTCTAAGCCCAATATAAGCAGCAAATCCGCTTATCAGATTTTTTACCATCAAAGCATGTCCTACACAGCCACTGCACACTGTAAGATATTATTTCTTCATGCACCGAGAAAGACAGAAACTAGTCACTTACCTGCTCCTCCCAAGCCCTTCTCCTGCTGCTGGACTCCAAAATTCAGCACACCTTAGGGTGACCCAGGATGAATAACTCCTTTATACGTTAAGTTTAAAAAGCCAGAATATCAGCCTGGCTATTGTTTAATACTGACTCTGGCGCCATCATCCAGTCCATCTGTAAATGGCCCCGTGCCTCAAGACCTACACATATCCTAGTCTGAGTGGGAGTCCCCAGGAAAGAGGTCTTGTCTTTAGGACCCCTCATTTTCTGAAAGCCAATAGCAACATGCTGTAGTGAGGTGAAAATGTGCATCACATTCTCCAGTTTGGCAATACTGACCTTCACAAAACACATAGGTGGCTTTTAAAAGAAGTTTTTCAAGAGATCTAGAGATTGAAAATAGTAGTTATGATGTTTGTGTGTGGAAAACAGATCCTCTCCGAGTATAAACTCTTCGCTCCCGACATAAGGTGAAAATGGCAGTGATTTAATCAGATCAGAGAGATCTGCCAAATATTTTTCAAATTTTAATGTTTAAAAATATAGGTTTGCATAGGTTATCCTAACTATCCTTGAGCTATAAGGTAGTTCATAAATAACAAATGTAAAGAAATTATTTTTACCACTAGGAGTAGGTAATTATTTTTACCACTAGGAGTAGGGTGTCAAAAAGTTAAGACTGTAGGCTACTTTTATAAAGATGAAAATTAAGAGATCTTTCTCTTTATTTATATGATCTCACTCCTCACTTCTATTCTATGGGACGGTTTTAAAGATAATGAAAAACATCAGTACCTTGTCCAAGGTTATAAGCTAGTCAGGGCACTAGTGACAGAGCCAGAAGGCATAGATAGGTTTTCTTATGACTTCATAATTTATGCTTATTTTACTCATCAAAAGCACATTAACCACTAGAAATTCTAGCCTATCACCCCTCTATCCTCTAAGTATTAACAAAAAGGGGAGGAAGCCCGTTAGGTTTTACTTGATTGAGCATATCTAGGATAGAGCCTCAAATCCGTATTTTCAACAATCACTCCTCATGTGAATCTGTTATTAAGCCAAGCCTAAACAATATTACTTTTCATCAGACTGTCTAGATAAAAGACTACCTGCAGGGGGCCCACAAGGAATATGCTTGGCTACAGGTTGGCTAAAGTCAGAACAAAGGGCCTCCTTGACACACAGGTTGTCAATTCTCTCTGGTGTTTAAAAAATATATATTTTGGCAGGGCATGGTGGCTCACACCTATAATCCCAGCACTTTGGGAGGCTAAGACGGGAAGAGCCCAGGAGTTCAATACTAGCAACATAACAAGACCCCATCTCTTAAAAATAAAAAAATATTTTGACAGCCAAGGGACACATGAATTGCACTGTATTGTATCCTGCGTTCTCAAGAGCTGACAGCCTCATGAGACAGTTGCTCTTATATCTAACATTTTCATCAACTTTAATACAATATTGTAATGTAAGAACTAAGCATTATCACAAAAAGGAAACGGCCCTTGTAAGGTAGATCATTTTTGTTTTGACTTGTTTTTGCTTTTTGACAACAATCAGGAAATGTAAGTTATTATATAATGGCAAAGAAAGTTAACTTACTAGTTAAGCAGATTTTAAAAACAGATAACAGTTGAATTTCTTTAAAAACAAAACAAAACAAAACAAAAAAAAAAAACACCCTCAGAACCATCCTTTGCTACTGCCTGCAGGTAATTACAAGTAGTTCCCTCAGGAACACTTGGGGTTTGGCACAGAGGGTTTGGAGGTTGAGTGTACAAGGGAAGACGGAAAACAAAGCACCAGGTTCCCCAACTCAGCTACCATATCAGAGCAGTGCCAAATTTAGCTAGGAGATGTATTGGTCTTCTGCTTCAGAGTCACTTTAAGAAACAGTTTCAGGGTTTCAGGACGAGTAACCCCTGTTCTGCCATATATGAAGGGTCCCCTCTATTTCCATTAATTCTAACACACACACACCTTTTCACAACAAACAGATACAAAGCTACCTCTAAAGACAGTCTACTCTTCACCTAGTGCAGTATGCGTCTGAGGGAGGAGAGATTGTTATTTGTACTGGTGCCATCTAAAAGTACCACAGGAGAAGCAGGGACAGGCAACACCACTCCAGGATACAGACTCAACCAGGCAGTATTCAAACAGTGAATGGAACATACAAAACATCGGTTACGTATCTCTACCTAGTGGAGTGAAGAAAGTCACTGACGAGATGAGGAACCCCAGCACTAGCCCAACACACAGCATACAGAGTGACAGGATTCCAAATCGCCACCACGTAGCTAACAAGAAAATTCCACCAACACTTCCAGCCACGGTGGTCAAAATCAGACGCACTGTACAAAGGGAGAAGATGAACTGATCACCGAAAGGCCTTCTAACTGCATGCTTTAGACACACAATACTATTACCACCAGCCTCAGCTTCCCTGTAGGCCAGGCACTGAGGGCTCCTCAGTGGTGCCATGAAGCCAGCACGGAGCAATCCTCTCTGGAGAGGACCCTGCTGCGACCTGAGAAGTAGCCAGGGAGCTAAAACTCACAGGACTGGGGATGGGCTTGTCTGTCGTTAAATGGGACTGAGGAAGAAAAGGTGACAAGCACTCCGTTACATGTAATGGGGGGGTCGTTTTAAGGCAAAGAAAATTTTAACATTTGAATTGTAGTACATCTCATTATCTTCAATATATCATGTAGCGGGAACACAGCTTCATAATCAGTATAACCCTTCATTTCCCTAAGAATTCACTATGCAAACTAAAAACCCAGAAAAGAGGTCTGAATGAGTAGTTTAGAAAAGGTGTTTAGAAGCAGAGGTGGCCCGTTATTTTAAACACTTAATAAGATATCACACAAAATACAGGTCAAACTGCAGGTGGCAGTCTTCCTTTCTGAATGCCCAATTAAACTATATAATGTTCACTTACCATCATACTTAATAGGTGTCAGTCTTGAAATCAGTATGTAAAAGAAGAATCCCACGAAGATAAAGCCTATGAAAAATAACTCTAAACAGCAAACCACCAGGAAAGGAAGAAAGCAAAATAAAACATAATAAGCTATGGTTAGGAACTTTTTTAAAAATGCAATTTAAATATCTAATCTACAAACACATGTGTAAGCTCCTAGAATTTACACATTAAAGCATTTGAAAAAGACAAATAATTTATCTAAAAGGCAGAGAGGGCCAGGTGCAGTGGTTCACGCCTATAATCCCAGCACTTTCTGAGGTCAACGTGGGCGGATTACCTGAGCCCAGGAATTTGAAACCAGCCTCAGCAACATAGCAAGACCTCATCTCTACAAAAAAAAAATCACAAAATTAGCCAGGCATGGTGTTGTGTGTGTGCCTATAGTCGCAGCTACTCGGGATGCTGAGGCAGAAGGACTACCTAGGCCCAGGAGATTGAGGCTGCCATGACCTGTGATCGTCGTGATCATGCCACTGCACTCCAGCCTGGGTGACCCCAACTCAAAGAATAAAAAAACAATAAAATAAAATAAAATATTGGTATTTTATTAGTACACATTATATATTATAGTATATTTTATTAGTATATATAAAATGATATATATCAACAAAAAAAAGCTGGGCACGATGATGTGTACCTGTAGTCCCAGTTACTTGGGAGGTCTGAGGTAGAAGAATCACTTGAGGCCAAGAGTTCAAGGCTGTAGTGCACTATAATTGCATAGGCAATGTAGTGAGACCCGGTCTCTTTTTTTAAAAAAATTGTAAATTAAACAACTGGTAATATCTTTGGGACTCTACCTACAGCTTAGCAATGAATTTTTTTGTTATGGAATCATTTTATACTTTGAGATATGAAATATTTTTCACAATATTCTCTTCCCAATTAATCAAGGAAAAAAGTGTCATAATGGAGGAAATTGCTATTTTAGACAATTTATTACCATAAGTTTAAAGAGTTCTATTAGATCAGGATTGTGTTTGCTTATTCTTGATGCTCAGTTATATGCCTTGCTGATTAAATATATATTTTTTTTAGTAATTTAAAACACCAGTTATATAAAAAGCAGGCCAAAGAATTTGAGTCAATTCAGTGAGTATAATTATCCCCACTCCCTTGCTGTGTTTCACTGATGTAGACTCCAGCGTTCCTCTTGGACCTGAATCTTCCAGGTCTGAACAGACATTTCAATCTCACTGTACACTCACTGTATACTGATTCATACAAAACCAAGTCAATCACCATCACCAAAATCCATACATATTTTTACACACATACCCTGATTTCCAACCTCAGTTCTTTTTAGTCAACTAGCGGATCTAGCAAATGAAAAAGTTCACTGCATAAACCAAATTTAATTCTCTCTTAATAAGAGGAGGTTGCACTCTACTATTAAGGGAAGGGGAAAAAAATGCAGAACAACTCAGTAGCATCATTACCAAAAGAATCCAGCCACAAATCTGTGAAGAGAGTAGAAATAAGTGCTTACTCTCCTTACAGATAAGTTCCCCAGGAGCATTTAAGAGAAAAGACCACACAAGACATGTCAATAGCAGCGACATTGGACATAATACCTGTTTTCCAGAATCTGTGTCCAAAGAAACAAATGAAGAAACCAAGCAGGGCAAAAAGAGTGAAGAACACTTTGGAAGACACTCTTCCTAAAAAGTAATGGAAATTCCATGGGTTATACATCCAATTTGATACTTTGTATTTAATTAGTAGAGCAAACCTTCATAAAAAGAGCAAAGTGAACCAACAATTATTTATTCCATACATGTATATTATAAATTTATCTTAAAAATACCCTTGCCATTCCTAATGACTTAGTCTATGTAGACAATGATTATCAATGGCTACTCCTATAACAAACAGAAAAATCAACCAGCCTGGGCAACATAGCAAGACCTTGTCTCTACAAAAAAAATTTTTTAAAAATTGGCCGGGCATGGTGGCACATGCCTGTAGATCCAGGTATTCCAGAGGCCTGAGCAAGGATCGCCTGAGCCCAGGAGGTTAAGGCTGTAGAGAGCTGTGCTTGTGCCACTACACTCCAGCCTGGGCAACAGAGATCCTAAACTCAAAAGAAAAAAGAGAGAAAGAAACAGAGAAAAAAATCAGACAATATATGCTTATTAATAGAGGTATGCAACACTTCCTAAGACAAATTCTTAGGGGGAGGAAGAAGGAGCAGGGAGAGTATGCCTAAGACAAATAATTCTGTTTCAACAATCTGTAAGGAAAAAATGGGGCAGGGGAATATGGATTAAAAGACACATCACCGCACGTTCGAGACCAGTCCAGGCAACTTGGCAAGACCTCATCTCTACAATAAATCAAAAATTAGTCAGGTGTGGTAGCATGTGCCTGTAGTTCCGACTACCTGGAAGGCTGAGGCAGAAGGACCATCTGAACCCAGCAGGTCGATGCTGGGGTGGCCATGAGTGTGCCATTGTACTCCAGCCGGCGCAACAGAGTGAGACTCCAACTCAAAAAAAATAAATAAATAAAAGACACGTCAACTAAATACAATGTATAGGCCTTATCTGAAACCCAATTCAAACAAATTGTGGAAAACAATGAGATGATTAGGGAAATATAAACTGTTGATTTGATGCTATTCGGAAATTATTTTCAATATTTTGAATTTAAAATTGTGTTAACAACTCTGTGGTTCCATTTTTTTAAAAACAGGCCAGGTGCAGTGGCTCATACCTATAATCCCAGTACTTTTAGAGGCTGAGGTGGGAAGATTGCTCAAGCCCAAGAGTTTCAGACCAGCCTAGGCAACATAATGAGATCTAATCTCTACAAAAATATCAAAACAGCACTTCTCTTTGATATATACATAATGAAATATTTGTGAGTAAAATGACGACCAGGGATTTATTTGCCTTAAGAAAAAAAAATCCAGTGATAATGGAGGGTGGGGTGGGGAGAGGCAGAGAAACAGGTGGATTACAGGGGAACCATAAGGACCATGAATCAAAATTGTTAAGCCCAATAAATTGGTATAAGGAAGCTCACTGAAGTCTTTCACAATAAAAAATTTAAACCAAAACTCACATTAAAATCAAAGAACATATGCTATGCTTATAAAAGTCACACGTGTAATTTACTACAAATCTTATCAGTTACATATATAGCTTTGGGGAAAATGCTATATCATAACCAACAATAAAGTACAATGGCCTTCATGATATCAAACAATCCCTAATCCCATGATTCTTAATAAGTACACAGTTAAGCATAAATGCCATGACTATTTGCATTTATTGAAGAGAAAAACATGCTCACTAAATTTACCATCATCATGATTCCTTCAAGATAAACACAGGAAAATAATCTCTGACCTAAAAAAGTAAAACAACTACATAATCCCATGTGGAAAATGTTACAAGCCTGCCTGCCACAAATCAAAATACATCAAAATGCTAAGAATGCTCAGATGGGCCAGGCACAGTGGCTCAGTCTGTAATCCTAGCACTTTGGGAGGCCAAGGGAAGAGGATTGCCTGAGCCTAGGGGTTCGAGACCAGCCTGGGCGTTCAAGACCAGCCTGGGCAACTTGATGGGACCTCGTCTCTACAATAAAATCACAAAAACTAGCCAGGTGTGATGGCATGCATCTGTAGTTCCAGCTACTTGGAAGGCTGAGGTGGAAGAATTGCCTAAGCCCAGCAGTTCATGGCCACGGCGGCCATGAGTGTGACACTGCACTCCAGTCTGGGCGACAAGAGTGGGACTCCAACTCAAAAAAAAAAAAAAAAAAAAAAAAGTGCTCAGATGGAGATACCATGAAGACATACATTTAAATAAGAAACACAAGATGGAAGACCAGAATTCACAGGGTGTAATATATACTTTTGTTTTTTTTGAGTTGGCGTCTCACTCTGTCACTCAGACTGGAGTGCAGTGGCTGCTCCCGGCCACTGCAGCCTCGACCTGTTGGGCTCCAAGCGATCCTTCCGCCTCAGCCTTCCAAGTAGCTGGAACTACAGGCATACGTTACCATGCCCAGCTAATTTTTTATTTATTGTAGAGACGAGGTCTCGCCAAGTTGCCCAGGTGGGTCTCGAACCCGCGGGCTCAGGCAATCCACTCACCTCGGCCTCCCAAAGTGCTGGGATTATACGCTGAGCCACTGAGCCTGGCCGGTAATATATACTTAAATATCACTTACCTAAGAATGAAGAGCCCAAAATAATAATTAAACAAAAGATTAAAAAAACACCACATCTGTCGGTTTCATATTTGTGGTTGACCAGCATTTTAGCACTTAATTTTTACACCAAAAATTTAATTTTACACCAAAAATCAACCCAGTTCTCAGGATGACTTTTTCTAATGAAAATCTGGTAGAAATTTCCAGCAAGTACAATCACCAAGATAGCAAGATCATCTAATCCAATAAAAATGGACACAAACAGTAAGATATTCTTCCATGACATCAGAGGGGAACTAAATAGAATCCTCCATTACAATACCAGGAAGGAAAGAGAGAAAAAAATTACACAAGTGCAATCAGAGGGTTTCATAAAAAGTGGAATTTAAAGATAACACAAGAGACAAAACACTTGTGTTCTCTTTTGGGGGCAATAAAGACAAAGGAGTGAATGGAATAGGAGGACAAGAGGGATATCAAAGTTTAAAATGTCTTTGACCATCACAGTATTGCTAGAGGTTAAAATACATAGGCCGAGTTTTTAGTTAAGAGGCAATGTGGATTTTTTTCAAGGTTGTTATGTACTAGAGTGCTTGTAAAAAAGCACTAGAAAAGCACTCGAGTACTCAACAACCTTGAAAATGAAAGTAATAACAGAACTGACATCACATTCTGCTCTTGCCCCTATCTTTTCTTTTCAGCCAGTGATTCCATTAATATATTAAGATATACTGGCTGTTCCTTCACCTGGCACACACCTCTCCCAAGTATATGTGTGGTTCCCTGCCTTGCTTGGACTCTCCACTCAAATGTCACCTCTGCAGCAAGGACTTCCCTGGCCATGGTATCTCAAATTTTCCTCTCGCCACTACTTGTTATCTCCCTTTCCTACTTTATTTTTCTTCTCAGTGCTCATTGCTTTCTCCTGTACAGTAAATCCCCTATATAAGAACCTTCAAGTTATGAACTTTACTGATGCACACCTACTTATTTTATATAATAATTCTCTCCACCGGGTGTCAGTATAGACTGTTAAATACATACAGTACTATATAGCTGATTGTGTTAGTTGAGTACCTAGTCTAACTTTGTTGGACATACAACAAATTGGACCTACAAACATGACCTTGGAACAGAACTCATTCGTATGTTGGGGACTTCCTGTATTACATATTTTACAAGTTTCTTTTGCTCTCCTGTCTCCTCCACTAAAATGTAAGCTCCAAGAAGCCAAGTACTTTGGCTGCTCTGTTCACTGCTACGTCCTAGTACCCAGAACAGAGTGTGGAATAATGTAGGAATTCAAAAGTCGTTTGTTATGAATGAATGAAAACTTGACAAAAGTACTTTTGAGTATTCTTAAATTCTGTATTAGTTTCTATAGATCTGTAAAGCCACAGAAGAATGTGTCAAACTTTAAAATCTACATATTAGACCAGGTGCAGTGACTCATGACTGTAATTCCAGCACTTTGAGAGGCTGAGGCAGGGGAACTGCTTGAGCCCAGGAGTTTGAGACCGGCCTGGGCAACACAGTGAGACTTTGTCACTACAAAAAATTTAAAAATCAGCCGGGCATGGTGGTGCATGCCTGCAGTCCCAACTACTCAGAAGGCTGAGACAGAAGGATCGCCTGAGTCCAGGAGGTCAACGCTGCAGTGAGTCATGACTGTACTGTTGTACTCCAGACTGAGTGACAGAGTGAGACCCCAACACTCAAAAAAAGACGTAAAATAATTAACTCATTCATTCATCAGTCTATATACTCACCAAGGGAAGCACAATTATCCTCCACTGCTGTAAAGCTGCAAGCATATGTGTGAGCAGGAACATAGGCAGCAGACGTATTTAGAAATGGGTCCCAAACAATGACATTATAAATGACACCTTGTCCCAGGAGGGAGGAGAAGGAAACACTCGTCTTGTCATTAGCTGTAAGGGTAACCACCTGAAGTCAAAAATAATGTGTAATTAGTGTTAAAAAGCTATTCTATTATAACCCACCTACATGTAATATTAAATGACAATATTAAGTTATAATTGTTTAAAATATACCCCACCCATTGAGTTTTGTCAAAAGACCATCCTACATGGTTTGCATGTGCTAATATAAACAAGCTCTTGTACAAAATGCTCTCAGAGTTTCTGTATGGTGGTAAGCATGTTAATAGTTTAAGTAAAATATGATATAAATAGTGTCTAAATGTTAGTAAAGACAAAGTAAAAAAAGTTCTTCTCATCTGACGGAACGTAAGCAACTAAGGGCAGGAGCCCTATTTATCTGACTCACTACTCTTTTCTCACTACTAAGCATGATGCCTAGCACAGGGTAAGTTTCAACAATGTCAGCCACTACTATTGGCCATTGAGCTGATGCAGACAAAGTCTGTTAACATCTCATAGAAAAAAACCACTTATTTTTGTCTAAAAGGCTCTAAAATAAAAAAAAATTACTAAGGTTTTATTATGTGGCAGTCCTTAACTTCAAAAATTCTCTTTTAAACTGTACAAGAAACAAATATCCTATACAACCATAATAGATGGATATGTTCCTACTAATTTGAGAAAATAAAATATTAGCATTTCAAGAATAAATAATTATGAGCCTCCTAGAAGACTATCACTATTTTAAAATATTGCAGCCGGGCTCGGTGGCTCAGCCTGTAATCCCAGCACTTTGGGAGGCTGAGATGAGTGGATTGCCTGAGCCCGCGGGTTTGAGACCCACCTGGGCAACTTGGTGAGACCTCATCTCTACAATAAATCAAAAAATTGGCTGGGCATGGTAGCGCACGCCTGTAGTTCCAGCTACTTGGAAGGCTGAGGAGAAGGGATTGCTGGAGCCCAGCAGGTCGAGGCTGTGGTGGCTGGGAGCATGCCACTGCACTCCAGTCTGGGCGACAGAGTAAGACTCCAACTCGGAAAAAAAATAAAATAAAATATTGCTTAGCCTTCAAAAACTTGTTTCCTAGGAAAAGGACTGGTAAATTTTTTTAAAAAAAGTTAATATTACCACTTACTCACCTAAGTTTTTATCATGAGAAATTTAAGCCATACAGCAATGTTGAAAGAAAATACAATAGACTATATTCTGCCATTTAAACTCAACAATTGCTAATATTTTATGATATTTGCTCTTCTATCCCTCCCTCTTTCTCTTTTTTTTTTCCTGTTGAAAGTTACAGACATCATGATATTTCACTTCTAGATAGTTTAGTGTGCATGTCCTAACACAGTGTTTCTTAAACTCGATGTGCCTGTTAATCGCTGAGAGAATCTTGCTGAAATGCAGGTTCTGATTCTGTAGATAAGGGCTGGTACCTGCAATTCTGCTTTCCTAACAAGCTCTCAGGTGACACCAATGCTATATATCCATCTACCATACTCTGAATAGCAACGTACTAAGTTCAGATGCTCTTCTACTTATGATGGGGTACACCGGGATATAAACTCATCATAAGTCAGTAAAGCACCTCACACCAGGCAAAGACATCCTAGGTGGCACAGCAAAAAGATAAGACCTTGCGGTGCAACAGACTATGCTTCTAGGCTATTTCAAACACTTCTTTCTGCACAATCTGGTGATCTATCAAATCTTCTGGGAAGAATCATAGTCTAGAAAAACTCCAAAGTGAGTGGATTGCCTGAGCCCATGGGTTCGAGACCCACACGGGCAACTTGACAAGACCTCACCTCTACAATAAATCAAAATTAGCCAGGCATGGTAGCGCATGTCTACCGTTTCGGCTACTTGGAAGGCTGAGGCAGAAGGATCTCCAGAGCCCAGCAGGTCGAGGCTGCGGCAGCCAGGGGTGTGCCACTGCACTCCAGTCTGGGAGATAGAGTGAGACGCCAACTCAAAAAAAAAAGACTCCACCATCATGCATCCGACTGAAGCATGACCCAGTATATTATACTGCTATCAGGTACATTTCAAGATTTAGAATCCCACCATCCACAAAAATGATCTATAACAGTGATTATCACATTTTAATATGCATAAGAATCACGGGGGGTCTTATAAAATGTAAATTCTGATTCAGTAGTTCGAGGGTGGAGCCTAAAAATTGCAATTCTAGCAAACTCCCAGGAGACACCACCACTACTAGTCGGTGGTTCACATTTGGAGCAGGAATTGTTTACAGGGACTCAAAAGCTGAAAATTTTTCCTGCAATTTAGAGACTTTGAACTTGGAATGAAATATCAATGTCAGTGTATATATCTTTAAGCAGTTTCTCATTTTTTTTTCTCAAAACACTGTTACCTTTATACTTGCCAAAAGATTTTATCTAATAGTTATAGTATACAAAAAATTACCACCTACTTCCATCCACATCTCAAGATTACCACATCATAGATGTAGCTGTAAATAAAACTTGACATAATTGACATGCAACTCCTCAAAAACCAACATCATTTCAAGATATCACTAGCAAAGACTCCTGAGATGATAACAAAATGAAAGAGAATAAAGTGATTGTGCCAAAGTGATTTACTAAGAAATGAGCTCCTGGGAGGTCCTTCCCTTCTCACCTCTTACAAAGGCATCACAATCTAGCCACACCAACCATGAGATCACATTTACCTTGGTAGCATGGGCCTTCACCTGGGGTACCTGGACCATCCTCTGCAGATGCCTTAGCAGTACCTCCTCAGTAAGGTCATTCTCGGGCAGAAAATACTGATACACTTCATACTGCAACCTCCACCTGGAGTCTTGGCCCGTCTCGACGTCACACAGTGGAGGATCTGCGCCTCTAAAGTCAACCAACAAAACTGAACATCGGTCTCTTGTAGCACAAGTTTCATTATAAAAAAGAACCAAAAACTCTAATTTCAAATTTCTGCCACAATAATTCCAATTTAACAGTTTACCTTTTGCAGGGGCAATAATCAATATTCTGAAGAAAAGTAACACGTTATGGACTGAATGTTAGTGCCCCCCACCCAAATTCATATGCTGAAATCCTAACCCCCAGTGGTACTGGGAGGCGGGGCCTTTGGAAGGAGATTAGGTCATGAGGATGGAGCCCCCATGAATGGGATTAGTGGTCTTAGTTCTTACAGAAAAGACCCTAGAGAGCGCTCTTGCCCTCTGTCATGTAAGAACACAATGAGAAGTCATGGTGGCTCATGCCTATAAACCCAGCACTTTGGGAGGCCAAGGCGGGAGAATCACTTGAGTCCAGGGGTGTGAGAAGTTAACTGTCTGCAACCCAGAAGAGGGTCCTCACCAGAACCCAACTGTGCTGGCACCCTGATCTTGGAATTTCAGCCTCCAGAACTGTGATGAATACATATCTGTTGTTTATAAGCCACCCAGTCTGTGGTACTTTGTTACAGCAGCACAAATTGACTAAGACACCCACTGAGAGGCAAATGTGGTTAAATAACCTGATTCTGATGTCTGTCAGGCTAGAGTAACAATGGTGGCATTGCCATTTGTCAGCTGTGTGCATGTAACAGAGTCATTTACCCTCAATTAACCTAAGGAACCTCTTGTAAAATAAAAGCAACTGAACTTTCTTCATCAAATTGTTAGGACTAAATGAGAAAGAACACACAGCACTCAGCACTACAGATGAGGTACAGGAAGCACTCAAATGTTTCTTAAATGCTAGCTATCATTACTACTAAGCAGAAACCTAGATAGAGCTGTAATCAAAACATGAAATCCCTATAAAAAGATAAGGCTATTTCAGGGCTACTGAGTGCTTTCTATATTTAAAATGCTTTATAAAAACTAGAATGAGGCCAGACACTGTGGCTCATGCCTGGAATCCCAGCACTTTGGGAAGCTGTGGTGGGAGTTTGAGACCAGCCTAGGCAACACAGCAAGACCTTCTCTACAAAAAATAAAAAACAAAAAAAGTTAACCAGGTGTGGTGGCACTCATCCAATGTCCTAGCTACTCAGGAGGCTAAGGCGGAAGGATCACCAGAGCCCAGGAAGTCAAGGCTGCCGTGAGCCAAGGTGAACCATGGTCCTGTCACTACACTCCAGCCTGGGCAACAGAATGAGACTTCGATTCAAAAAGGCAAAAAACCCAAGATGTACTTCCCAGCTCATCATAGACTAACATCTGACTTTCCAAATAAGAATAAAAAAGAGTTCATAAGAATGAAGGGGGAAAATATTAAGTGAAAATGGTGGCTCAAATATTAGCAATAAAGTTTAAATTAAACCAGTTCCAAAAAACATTAAGCAACTCAATTTTACTACAGAGAACTATGGATTTGAGTGAGTTGGCTGAATCTACACAAAAGTTAGTCACATGTGTTCGAAAACCAGTTTTAGGAGATGGGAGACAGACATACCTTGCATAGCCCAGGTTTGCTGGGGCAAATTTGATAGTTGTTTCAAATAAATTATACTCCAAGTAAATGTTGGGATCAATATCTAAATCAAACTCCAAATTACAGCCTCCAGGGATAGGATCTGGATGAGAAATAGGCAAGTTACTAAAATAAAGAAGTCTTGCATATCCAAATCATACTCAGAAAAACAGAACCCTTCTCTTATAAGAACTTCCCATATAAAAGAGAAATATCAACCCAGAACTTCTGGTAATATACTAGCTCATTAACTGAGGTTCAGAGTCCTAAAATAGAGCACAACAAACCTTTTCTGTGAAAGGCCCAGAATTTTAGGCTTCATCATTTGTCAGCCTGATGGTCTCTGTGGTAACTACCCAATCCTGCCCTTGTGGCATGGAAGTAGCCATAGACAGTACATAAAGGGATGGGCATAGCTGTGTTTCAATAAAACTTCATGTACACAAAGAGGCAGCAAGCTAGATTTGGCTGGTGGTCTACCGTTTGCCAATCTCTGCTCCAGAGTTAAAAAGGTCAACAATTGCTGACCTCCCCTGGTCAGATTTAGAATGAAAATATGCAATGTGCACTTATGTTTCAACATCTTGTGGCATCTTCCTCAAAATTCCCTGCTCTTCTTTCATATTCTTTTTCTGTATTTATGGTGTTTACCAAACCAGAGAAAATGACATGTATTCCAGTTGAAGCGCCACTGTTCATAATTTTTCTTTGTATACTGTTCTTGATGGAAGCCTGAAGTCTATGGTTTATCAGGTAAGTAGCCTTTTGTTACAGATAACATGTCTTTCTCAGCTCCAGTAATCTTTCAGATTCACCATCTTTACTAACTACTGCTCCCTCT
Organism: Cephalopachus bancanus; assembly: GCA_027257055.1. NCBI lineage: Eukaryota > Metazoa > Chordata > Mammalia > Primates > Tarsiidae > Cephalopachus > Cephalopachus bancanus. Next base: position 4,016,772 of record JAPVLO010000009.1, on the reverse strand, counting down.
CCTTCCCTTTTCCCCTCAAACTTAAGGAGCAATCTAAATTTCTTTACCTCACCTTCCCTCTTCAATCACTGTAATGTAGCTTTCACTCCTGTTATGCCACTAAAGTGACGCTCACAAAAGACCCCACTGACTCTTGCTTGCTTTGTCACATGGACACTTTGTCACTTCTCTTGACCTCTCTACAGTGCACTTATTCACTGCTCCTTGCTTAAGGCGGAACCTCCCAAACTCTCTTCCTACTTCTCCGACTACTCCTCAGCCTTGTGCTTATCCTTAGCAGTCTGCCTCCCCCAGAAAGTGCCTGCCACATGGGAGGCTTCAGGAAAGTATCTGCTATTATTTTTTTCCCTAAATCTCTAAGTACATGCCTAGATAAGCACTCTCACTATCATGGCTTTTATTAGCAGTTATTTAGTTGACTCTTAACCTCACCTCTCCATTCCTGGCCATTGGCCCACTATGCAGTTCTATCCAATATCCTACAAGCATCTCAGGTTTATTGTGTCCCAAATGAAGTCATCCTCGACTCCATCCCATCCCCCTCAACAGTCAGTGCTACAACAACCCTGTTCCTACATCTCTTTTGTATCACTATCTCTAACTGTCCAAATAGGAAACCTAATGTTTCCCTCTTATAATCCATAACCACTGGTCACTATGTCTTATCAATTCTACCTTCTGAATATCTCAGACCCAGCTCCTCTTCTCCATGCCTCATTCATGGCCTCTGTTCAGGTCCTCATTTCTCACTCTCAGACTTCAAAGGTGAGCTGAGTCCAGACCCTGCCATAACCTCTTCAATCCACTCCCCATTCTGCTTCTAGAGTTAGCTTTCTGTGAGACAAAATAGACATCATTCTTCTGCTTAAAAACTCTATGCTTGGCCAGACACGGTGGCCCATGTCTGTAATCCCAGCACTTTGAGAGGTCAAGGTGGGAGGACTGCTTGAGCCCAGGTGTTCAAGACTAGCCTGGGCAACATAGTGAGACCTCATTTCTACAAAAAATTAAAAATTTGCTGGGTGAGGTGGTGTGTGCTTATAGTCCTAACTACTCAGTCTGAAGCAGGAGGACTGCTTGAGCCCAGGAATTTGAGGCTATGGTGAGCCATGACTGTGCCACAGCACTCCTGCCTGAACAACACAGTGAGACTCCAACTCAAAAAAAAACAAAACAAAACACACACACAGACACAAAAACGCAATGCTTCCTTAGAAGTTATCTCAAAACAGAGTACAAACCTCAAATTGTATGCAAGGCCAATCACAGTCTGGCTCCAGCCACAACCACTTTGCATCACTCTCCAAATACTCTATTCTTCATGAAGTTAAGCTTAGCACTTCCTCTGCATGGAATAGTTAACTCAACTGGGTCTTGCCTTACTTACTGTTACTGCTCCTCCTTTAATGATTTTTGAATAAATAAACTTATTCTCTGATTCACTACTTAAGCTTTCAATCATCATGATAATTATCTGGCTCCCTTTCTATACAAACATTTCTGATTAAATAAATTGCACTGTAAGCCGGGCTTGGTGGCTCAGCCTGTAATCCCACGCCTTGGGAGGCTGAGGTGAGTGGATTGCCTGAGCCCGTGGGTTCAAGACCCACCTGGGCAACTTGGCGAGACCTCATCTCTACAATAAATCAAAAATTAGCCGGGTGTGGTAGCGTGCGCCTGTAGTTCCAACTACTTGGAAGGCTGAGGTGGAAGGATCGTCGGAGCCCAGCAGGTCGAGGCTGCAGTGGCCCGGAGTGGCCACTGCACTCCAGTCTGGGTGACAGAGTGAGTCTCCAATTCACAAAAAACAAAACAAAAAAAAATTGTACTGTAATAAACAATCTTAATAGGATAATTTTCCTTAAATTTTCATGAACACATCCCATATTCCAGAGAGCAATAGGGAACCAAAGACAGAAAGGCTACCTCTTTCTGAGTAGGTGAGAGGAATGGCCACATTTTGGACAGGCTCCGTGTCTGAAGTCTCCAAGTACCAAGTGCACGTACTCTGCTCTGGTCTAAGAATGAAAACCAGTCCTCTGTCAGTGCCTGTTTCCGAGGTATTGGGAAGGAGAGTCTGCAGTTAGGAAGAAAAGTCATCATGAATAGAGAATCAAACAAAAGATAAAAATTATAGAGCTCATTCAGTATGCATGCCCCATTAAAAAAATCTTCTCAAAGCAAAAAGAAAAAAAAAAAGACCTTCCTTAAGTAATTAAACAATTTTTTTCATCTCTATAATCATGTGCCCACAGAGACACATGGAACAGCATGCTTTAAAACATATGATTGTCTTAGTTCAGGCTGCTATAAAACATACGCAGGTTAGGTGATTTATAAATAACAGAAATTTGTTTTTCACAGTTCTAGAGGCTGGTAGTTTGAGATCAGGGTGCCAACATAGTCAGTTCTGGTGAGAGCCTTCTTCCAGATTGCAGACAGTCATCTTTTTGTTGTATCCTCACATGGCAGAAAGACAAGCATGCTGCTGTCTGAGGTCCTTTTTATAAGGGCACTAATCCCATTTGTGAGGGGACCTAATCACCTCCCCAAAACAGTGATTATACCAACACATTGAAGTTTAGGATTTCAACATATGAATTTGTGGGGAAAACAAATGTTTAGTCCACAACAATAACCTTTGGTCGGGAATTGCAGATGCACACTGAAATTCCCAAGCATTTCAATTCACCTGAATTAAGATTTACTTGTCAAGAACTGAGACAAAAACATCCGTCCTAGCCCCAAGGAGTTAACAGGTTTTTTTGTTGTTGTTTTTTGTTGTTTTTTGAGTTGGAGTCTCACTCTGTCACCCAGGCTGGGGTACAGTGGCACACTCACAGTCACCCTAGCATCAACCTGCTGGGCTCAGGCAATCCTTCTGCCTCAGCCTTCCAAGTAGCCGGAACTACAGGTGCACGCTACCACGCCCGGATAATTTTTGATTTATTGTGGATACGAGGTCTCACCAAGTTAGCTGGGCCGATCTCGAACTCACAGGCTCAGGCAATACACTTGCCTCAGCCTCCCAAAGTGCTGGGATTACAGGCTAAGCCACCGAGCCCAGCTGAGTTAGCAGTTTTTAAAAAGCTTTTTAAGTCAATGACATACTACAAACTATGCATAAGTATACTATTTAAGTTTCGATACATGTAGACACCTGTGAAACCATCACCACGATCAAGACAATGAACATAAACATTATTACCCCGAAGAGTTTTCTTGTGCCTCTTCTTAATCCTTCCTCACATCTCTAACTTCTACCATTCCCCACTCCCATTTGCTTGAAAAACTTTTTGAATAGCGCTAAGCTAAGAAGTAACAGATTCATGATATTCTCTTAAAGCTAAGAGAACAGGGAATGAAAAGGTACCAGATCTGTTTCAATTTGACAAGCATACCAGAGAATGACTCAACTATTAATTGATAAACTACAGAGTCAACAGCATCAAAGAACCAACTGCCGTGATGACCCAAAAAAACCAAAGTGTCACGCTTCATCAGGAAGGGCCCATGACACAGAAACAATTCACAGACCACCACTCACTTCTAGAGCCATGTGCAGTTCTGCTCATCATCTTCTGAGTAATATAACAGTAGTAACTAAAGGCAGCCCAAGAAGTCAAAACTACATATTATATTTAAAGCTAACCAACATCCTTTCTGCATAAAAATCAAAGCCCAAGATGCTGTTCATCTAGGCCTGTTTTGTCACTTGCTAGCTAAAATGTTAACATCTCTTTATCCAAATTCTGCTTCATCAGACGTAGAAACAAGCATCACAACTACTTTGTTCAACTACAGTGAGAATTAGCTATAAGGAAGACCTTGCATCCAGGCCTCTCTCATCTGCCTAAGGGTCTCACCGAGTTTCTAGAGAGCCTCCCGAAATTATATATTTTGCCTGGGAGAAAGTTCATAGTCTTGAGAAGCCTGTGGTTCCAAGAGCTTAAGAACTGCTGGCCTAGCACATAGTAGGCATTCTATAATACTTTCTTCCTCATCCTTTCTCTTTTCCTTTGAATGTTGTCTTTGCTATATCATCATTAAGGAAATCATCTTATTATTTGTCAATTTTTAAAAAAAATTTTTAACAGATAGCTAAAAAAAAAAAAAAAAAATGACTGAAATCACCCATGTGTCATTCTACTAAGTCATCTATGTAAGAGTCTGAATAGGAGTTTTCTTTTGAATTTAATACCAGAAAAAACCTGTCTCCCCTGAGGAATTAGCATGTTTCTTCCTTTCTAAGAAAATTATGAAATTTAACATGTTTTACTTTCTGCTTTGGCTGAAAATAAGTTGGGCAAAATTAATGTATGGGTAACAGACACTGGTATCTCTTACAATTAAAATATTTTATTGCTTTCTCTTTTTCCTCAGCTGAACTTTTTCATTTCTAATCTATTAACTACCCACCCCCAATGAAGCACACAATTTTAAAACCTTCATGGTAAGGACAAGAAGGCAGGAATTTAAAAACACAAATAGTAGGAAAGATAGTGCAATCAATGCCTATAATTACATATGAATTGGCTTAAGACAGCTTTGTCTACCAAATTCCAGAATATTATAAAATAGGCTTACAACAAATAAAAAAAAGTGTAACTTCGTACAGGGTAAAATTCAATTATTAGTCTAAGGGGTCATATTGGCTAAATATAAATAGATTTATAAAAAGTTTGGCAGCTCCTTAATAGCTTAGACTAATCTGGGGCATTTAAAACCCTTTCTAAAGCTGAGGTTGAGGTTAAGGGGTTTAGTAATGACACTTATAATGGAGTCCTTAACACAGCTGGAAGCATTACACAGGGCTAGGTGAACTGATAGATTTTTTTTTATTACATAAAAGACTTCAAGGATAAAGTTGATCCTATACGGATCTCAGTAAACTTCAATACTAAATATGTAAACAATGGAGATTCATTAAAATGTATTCTCAGGTAAAAATTATTAACTAATTAATAATTAATAGAGAACCCACTAGAGTAAGAAATTTAACTGCAGAGGGGAGACATCTGTCACAGGTGCCCTTCTGCCCAGCTCTGCTATCATTCCCTTTTTAAGTCAAGGACTGTCACACTCAAGAAAGGTCTGAGATACTCACCTTTTGGCCAGCCTTAAATCACTAACTTACAAGACCCAATCTCGATTTTTTTAAAGTTTAAGACATAAGTCATAAACATAAAGAGACATCAAATTGTAATGTTCATAATAAATGCAAAGTCCAAAAATATGAACATGGTTTTTACTGAAATAATTCTTTGTACTTACCCTAGAAAAAGAAACTGTTGTATTCTGATACTGTGAGTGTATTTGGAAAATAAGAAAAGTCACATTGCTTGAAATATCCTGTAAAATAGCTTCCTCTGGAAAGGGTCTGTTGAGTTCGAAGTATCTAAATTTCCCCACAGAAAATTCAAGAAGACCTACAATGGGAGAAACTTTTCATTATAACATCTGTACCTCTAACATCAATTTACAGAAATCACATTCATAAACAAATGTAGATTGCTAATGTAATCCTTGGAAAATTTCCTGGAGGTAAATATTATTGCTCCCATTTCACTGCTAAAGATAACTTAGCTTATAAGGTGAAGCAGCCCACTTAGGGTCATTTAGCTAGCAATGGTGGAGCTCAGAACTAAATTCGAAGAGAGATATTTCAAAAGATGTAAACAACTCTTAAAGTGCTGATGATGGACTCCCAGAACCCAGGAAAATTTTCCATCTGATAGTATAATAATCCTCTTGAGAAGAGAGTCACTGAATTTAAGGATAAATAGGATGGGCGCAGTGGCTCAGGCCTGTAACCCTAGCACTCTGGGAGGCCAAGGCGAGAGGATTGCTTGAGCCCAGGAATTTGAGACCAGCCTAGACAACATAGTGAGACCTTGCCTCTACCCCTGACCCCCCCCAAAAAAAAACCCAGGAATGGTGATGCTCGCCTGTAGTCCCAGCTATTCAGGAGGTTGAGGTTGAGGCAGAAAGATTGTCTGAGCCCGAGGTATTCCAGCCTGGGCAAGAGCGAGACCCTGACTCAAAACAACGAAAGAACAAAAGGAAAGAAAAGGATAAACAGCCCTATGGGGCTACTAACAATCACAAATGCACTAGTATTAAAGAATAATGCCATCTAGTGAATTCTGAAGTCAGCATAGCTCAAAGAGATACAAGTGGCTTCAATTTTTATTTATTTTTTTTTTGAGTTGGAGTCTCACTCTGTCACCCAGACTGGAGTGTAGTGGTGCCTCCCGGCCACCACAGCCTCGACCTGCTGGGCTCCGGCAATCCTTCCACCTCGGCCTTCCAAGTAGCTAGAACTACAGGCGCGCGCTCCCACACCCGGCTGATTTTTGATTTATTGTAGAGATGAGGTCTCGCCAAGTTGCACAGGCAGGTCTTGAACCCGTGGGCTCAGGCAATCCACTCACCTCAGCCTCCCAAAGGCACGGGATTACAGGCTGAGCCACCGGGCTAGGGTGGCTTCAATTTAATACCAGTGCTTTCTGGCTGTGTGATTTTAGGCAAATTACTTAAGTTCCTGAAGCCTCAATTCCCTCAGCTGTCAAATGGGGACTGTATTGCCTAACTTGCAAAGGAAGGTACCATCTACATTGGCAAAGATGTGCAGTCTGTTGAGTGCCCACACCAAGCACTGTGATCATGAACCACAGGCATTCTGGAAAAGGGACCTTGTTTTTTTAAGGATCAAGCTCAGAGTCCATAAAAAAGATAGGTTATAAAAGAATAGTTTTCCAACACTTCATCCAGGCCTCTCTCATCTGTCTATGAGCTTCCACGGTCTGTTTCTAACTCACTCACTCTGTCCACAGTTCTCTATGATGTGTCTCCCTTCTGCACACCAGCTCTTTCTTCTTCATCTAATTCTCAAATAACCCATCCAATTAGGTTGCTTTTACTTCTGTGTGGTCCTGGACTCCCACTTTACCCTCACCCTGCAGGCAGCACATCGATACTTAAACAGAGAAGATCCTAAGCATCACATATGAGGATTCAATTCTAAGAGCAGAAAAATGATTTAAATTTAATCAGATGAAAAGGAGTTGATGATTAAAAGATTACAATTCACCCGAGTCCCACAGTGGAACTATCACGTATTATTTTAGAAGGAAAGTAGATTCAGTGGGTGGTAAAAGACAACACACCAGACACCAAATAACAACACATTTTTATGTACCATTTCCCAAGAAATAAAACAAAACAAAAAACTGGCAAGAATCATTAGCCTGTGAAAGGAAAGTCAAAAAAAGAGATAAAAATAATGCTAAAACTAGAAAAATGGTTAATCTCTATACATTTTCCCCAAACTTTGTGATGCTATATTACCTCCATAACGCAATGTTTAAAAAAAAAAATTGAGCCGGGCTCGATGGCTCAGCCTGTAATCCCGCGCCTTTGGGAGGCTGAGGTGAGTGGATTGCCTGAGCCCGCGGGTTTGAGACCCGCCTGGGCAGCGAGACCTCATCTCTACAATAAATCAAAAAATCAGCCGGGCGTGGTAGCGCATGCCTGTAATTCCAGCTACTTGGAAGGCTGAGGCGGAAGGATCGCCGGAGCCCAGCAGGTCGAGGCTGCGGTGGCCGGGAGCGGCCACTGCACTCCAGTCTGGGCGACAGAGTGAGACTCCAACTCAAAAAAAAAAAAAAAAAAAAAATTGGTGATAGAACAAAAGGTTATTTGTGGTTACAATTTAATTCCTAAGACTCCAGATAAAATCTAATTGTTGTAACACTGACCAATGAAGATGACAATGAAGATGATATATTTCCTCCTATTATGCAATCAGAAAGACTACTATTTTACACGGACCAAGCTCCAGCCGGAATAGAGGTAAAAGTATTGGCTATCTAGACATCATCTTTGTGAAAGAGTCTGAGTCATCCACCTATTTTAAAAATTGGATTGTCTGTTCTTCTTGAATCTTAGGAGTTCGTTACTCATCAAAGATAGGAGTACTTGCCAGGTATGTGTGGCAAATGTCTTCTCCCTCTCTTGCAGCTCACGTTTTCACTCCCTTATTACCTCTAGATTAACAGAAGTTTTAATTTTAATGTAGCCCAATTTCTCAAGTTTATCCTTTATGATTAGTCCTTTTTATGTCATTTAAAAGAAATCTTTGGCAACACATTCCAAGATCAGAAAAATATATTCCCCATGTTAACATCTAGAAGTTTGTTATATCCTTCACATTTAGAACTAAAATTCCACCTGACACTGACTTTTATATACACTGTAAGACAGGCATCATGGCTAACTTTTCCACATGTTATGTTTACTTGACATAGCAAACCATCATTAAAAATATCACCCTTGGCTGGGTTTGGTGGCTCATGTCTGTAATATCCCAGTGTTACATGCAACATAATCATGTACCCCAGGTATTTATACAATAAAATAATTTTAAAATATCACCCTCTCCCTACTGCTGGCAGTTCTACCTTTCACATAAGTCAAGTGAACATATGTGTTTGTTTCTGGATTCTCAATTGTGTTCTACTGGTTTGTGTTTCCTAACACCAACATTACACTGTATTGCCTCCTGCCCCACATGTGTTCTTCCTCCTCAAAACCATCTTGATCATTTTTCCATACAAACTTTAGAAATCAACTTGTTAATAACCACAAAGAAAAGCCTGCTGGGGTTTTAATTGGAATGGTCCCAAATGTAGATTAATTGGGAAGGACACATAACAGTACTAAGAATACCCGACCTAAACCAGGTGAAGTGAGAACCAATGGAAGGCCCAAACTTCACCTGTGTGTAGACAACTTATATATCTAATACTGACTTGTACTCCACATCTATAAAATAAAAAATATTTTTAAAATTTAGGGAGAAATTATATCTTTAAAACATAGAATTATAATCCATGGATTTGAGATATTCTTCTATCTATTCAGTTCTCAATTTATCTAAAAAATGTTGAGATTTATTATATAGTTTTCTCTGTAGAGGTCTTTACAAACCCCATTATACTATCCCTAAAAATTTAATGTTTCTTGATGCTATTAAAAATTTATTTTCTTCTTTTAAATTTCAATTTCTAGGTGTCTCTTCACCAATATACCTTCTTATTAAAAGTTCTCCAGTTTAGAGTCTATAATACTCAGTGATCTATCACAGAAACAAAGAACTGAGTGCCACATGTTCTCACTCACAAGTGGACCCTGAACATTCACCATAATACTATCAGAAAGGGATTGGGTCCAGGTTCGGTGGCTCAGCCTGTAATCCCAGCACTTTGGGAGGCCGAGGTGAGTGGACTGCTTGAGCCTGAGGGTTTGAGACCAGCCCAAGGGCAACTTGGCAAGACCTCATCTCTGCAATAAATTTTAAAAATAGCCAGGTGTGGTAGTGCATGCTTGTAGTTCTGGCTACTTGGAAGGCTGAAGTGGAAGGATCACCTGAGCCTGGCAGGTCGATGCTGGGGTGACCAAGGGTGCCACTGCATTCCAGCCTAGGCAACAGAGTGAGACTCCAACTCAAAAAAAAAAGAAAAGAAAAAGAAAGGATTTGGCAGTAGCAGGATACTGCAAGGGGAGGGCAGGGGTAGAGAATGGAACACATCAGTAAGGGTACCTGATCTCAAACCAGGCAAAGTGGAGACCCAAGGGGAGGCCCCAACTTTCAACCTGTTCAATGTCCACTTGTATACCTAATCCTGAATTGGACACCACACTGTTACAATAAAAAATAAATTGAAAAGAAGTCCTCCAGGAAATTCTTATATTTAGCCAGGTTTGAGAACTCCTAACTCAATGCTTAATGAATAAGTGAAGGATAAATATGCATTTTCTCCCATTCTTAGTTATCTGTGTGAAAATACTTTGGTAGTATAACCTTGGCAAGCCATTTCACAATTTTTGCATTAGATTACATTTTTTTTTTTTTTTTGAGTTGGAGTCTCACTCTGTCACCCAGACTGGAGTGCAGTGGCCGCTCCCAGTCACCGCAGCCTCGACCTGCTGGGCTCCGGTGATCCTTCTGCCTCAGCCTTCCAAGTAGCCGGAATTACAGGCATGCGCTACCACGCCCGGCTGATTTTTTGATTTACTGTAGAGATGAGGTCTCGCTGCCCAGGCGGGTCTCAAGCCCGCGGGCTCAGGCAATCCACTCACCTCAGCCTCCCATAGGCGTGGGATTACAGGCTGAGCCACCGAGCCCGGCTGAGATTACATTTTAACCAAACCAGTTGTGGTTTGACTTCTGGCTATGCCAGGCTTTTAGGACAGTACAGTCACCTAGTCAGCATAAAGGTAAATGTTCGTTAAATGATGGCTGGGCCAGGTGCGGTGGCTCAAGCCTGTAATCCCTGCACTTTAGGAGGCTGAAGTGAGAGGACTGCCTGAGCCCATGGGTTAGAGACCTGCCTGGGCAACTTGGTGAGAACATGTGAGAGGAATGCCTGAGCCCATGGGTTAGAGACCAGCCTGGGCAACTTGGTGAGACCAAGGAATCAAAAAATTAGCCAGGCGTGATAGCGCACGCCTGTAGTTCCAGCTACTTGGAAGGCTGAGGCTGGAGAATAGCCTGAGCCCAGCGGGTCAAGGCTACAGTAGCCTTTAAGCATGCCACTGCACTCTAGCCTGGGCAACAGAGTGAAACTCAAACTCAAAAAAAAAAGAAAAAATGATGCTGAACTATGTGACCCTGATCAGGCAAGTGATTTATTTCCTCTGGGCTTCAATTCCCTTGGGGGAAAATTGAGGTAATTGTTCTGCATACAATAGGTGGCTGCTGAAAGCATCAAATGAGAAACAATTTTGTAAACTGCCCAATGATACACACTAAAGTATCATTATTAACTTCCATTAGCTTTTCAGTGCTTCAGAGGCTCATCTCCTCCTTAAGAAAAAAGAAATAGGCCAGGCTCGGTGGCTCAGCCTGTAATCCCAGTGCTTTGGGAGGCCGAGGTGAGTGGATTGCCTGAGCCCGTGGGTTCAAGACCCACCTGGGCAACTTGGCGCGACCTCATCTCTACAACAAATCAAAAATTAGCCAAGCGTGGTAGCACACACCTGTAGTTCCAGCTACTTGGAAGGCTGAGGCGGAAGGATCACCGGAGCCCAGCAGGTCGAGGCTGCAGTGGCCGGGAGTGGCCACTACACTCTAGTCTGGGTGACAGAGTGAGACTCCAATTCAAAAAAAAAGAAATAAGAAATAAAGAAGAGTCAGAGGCTATGCGCGGTGGCTCATGCCTGTAATTCCAGCACTTTGGGAGACTGAGACAAGAGGATTGCCTGAGTCCAGGGGTTCGAAACCAGCCTGGGAAACTTGGCGAGACCTTGTCTCTACAATAAATCAAAAAATTAGTTGGGTGTGGTAATACACATCTATGGTTCCAACTACTTGGAAGGCTGAGGTGGAGAGATCACCTGAATCCAGCAGGTCAAGGCTACAGTGACTGTGAGCCTGCCACTGCACTCCAGCCTGGGCGACAGAGTGAGACTCCTACTCCCAAAAAAAAAAAAAAAAAAGACAGCACATTTGGTGGTCCGTCAGATCTGTCTCTTGCTTCAACAGTGTTTGGACAGCACAGACAAGGAGACTCCCTCTCTTCCAGCCTCCTATTGCCCTCCGATCTCCTCTCCACTTGCAACCTCCGAGACCACCTTCTTGGCCACCTCCTGTTTCTGGGACCAGCGATCACTGTTTTTCAGTTAGCTCCTTCTTACCAACTAATGATTAGCTCCCAGGTTTGCCAGAATTATTCTGAGGTGGAGGCAGCTGTCAACCACACAGTCAATTTGCATCTGCAGGCCTCCTATACCTACCTCTCTGTGGGCTTCTATTTCAACTGCGACAATGTGGCTCTGGACGGCGTGGGCCACTTCTTCGGCGAACTGGCAGAGGAGAAGCGCAAAGGCACCAAGCATCTCTTGAAGATGCAAAACCAGCATGGTGGCCGTGCCCTCTTCCAGGATATCAAGAAGCCCTCTAAGATAAGTGGGGTAAAACCCTGGATGGCATGGAAGCCGCCATGGCCTTGGAGAAGAGCCTGAACCAAGCAAGCCCTCTTGGACCTTCATGCCCTGAGATCCACAGACCCCCATCTCTATGACTTCCTGGAGAACCACTCCCTAGATGAGGAAGTGAAACTCATCAAGAAGATGGGCAACCACCTAACCAACCTTCGCAGGCTGGCTGGCCCAAGCCTGGGCTGGGAGGGTATCTCTGAAACACTCACCCTCAAGCACAACTAGGAGCCCAGTGGCCTCTGGGGGGCCCCTGGTAAAGTATCAGGGCTTCTTCTGCCTGAGCCTCCCCCTCCAGCCCCTAGGCAGCTTCTTAACCACCCTGGAGCCCTCTCCTAAGCCCAGGACCAAATAAAAATAAAGATTTTTGCAGCCAAAAAAAAAAAAAGAAGAGTCAGGCATCCTCAGTGCACCCCTACAAAAAACTAGTGGGGAATCCCACTACTGAGTATCCACTCAGAGGCCATTATATTAAAAAATGTGGTATGTATGTTATGTGTGATACACCACACATCAACAAACACACACACACACACACACACACACACAGTGGAATACTCTTCAGTCATCAAAAAGAATAAAATTATGTCTTTTGCAGCAACTTGGATGGAATTAGAGAACATCATCCTAAATAAACTAATGCAGAACAGAAAACCCAAAACTGCATGTTCTCACTTTTAAGTGGGAGCTACACTGAGGATCTCTAAAGGCATACAAAATGGTATAATGGACACTGGAGACTCGGATGTGGGGGGGTAAGGGATGGAGAGATGAAAAAAATCACCTATGGGTACAATACGCACAGGTAGGGATGGTGGGTATTCTTTTTTTTAATTGGAGTCTCACTCTGTCACCCAGGCTAGAGTGCAGTGGCATGCTCACGGTCACTGCAGCCTCAACCTGCTGGGCTTAGACAATCCTTCTGCCTCAGCCTTCCAAGTAGCTGGAACTATAGGCATGCACCACCACGCCCAGCTAATTTTTTGATTCATTGTAGAGACGAGGTCTTGCCATGGTGCCCACGCTGGTCTCGAACCCCGGAGCTCAGGTAATCCTCTCGCCTCCGCCTCCCAAAGTTCTGGGATTACAGAAGTGAGCCACTGCACCCGGCTGGTGGGTACTCTCAAAGCCCAGATTTCATTGCCACTATACAATGCAACCATGTAACCAAAAACTATTTGTATCCCCTAAAGCTATTAAAAAAATTTTTAATGCAGTTAAAATAAAATAACTACTATAGTAGGAAGAAAGGGACTAACAGGTACAGGGCATTCATGGAAATGCCCGGCCTGTCACGAGCATCAAATTGAGAAAGAGACGTCTAAAAATGTCAACTCACAAAAATAGATTTGGCAAAAGAAGACATGGACCCTGAAGAAGTTAACAGGAATTTAACTTCAACTCTAAGCCACCTGGAAAAGGACTCATTAGAAGCATTTTATGAGGCATAATTAGATCTCATGACTTGAGGAGGAGGAGGAAAAAAGACAGCACATCAAATGGTATTACAGAACAAAGGAACAACATCAAGTTGGGGCGCTCACACTTAAGCAAGGTAGCAGGTCACTTGTGCAGTTAGTTGCAAGAGAGATCTTTCTCTCAAAAACATGTGAAAGGTAGTATGTTCATTTCTGATAGCTTTCCTCCAAGCTCTCCTTCAAGTGGCTGGTTGGTTTTTTTTGTTGTTGTTTTGTGTTTGTTTATTGTTTACTTTGCCATCTCACCTATGGAAGGGAACTTTTAAAAAAATTTTTGTACCCATCTTCCCATTCTTACCCAGAGTCACTTTTTCTCTGCAATAATTTCATTCTTTAGAAAAGCTGCCCAAATCTAATCTTTTCCTTTCTCAATCAGATCCTAATTAGCAACTGTAAAAATTTTCCAATTCTTCCTTTTTACTATTTTACTAAGATCTACTTCTGTTGTTTGTACTCCAACACAACAACCAAATTCTAGGAGACATCCGCCAAAGTTCAGTCTTCATAATTCTCTTTAGATGGAATATTAAAAACAAAAATGGTTCAGCACTTGAGCTGGCTGGCATTCAACTGCCCTATTTCTCATTTTTAGATTCATATGAATTTTCAAGTGCCCTGAATGTAAAGGAAACACAGAAAAGAACATATTACCTTTCATATACTTTTGTCAGAAAGATCTCACTTGCAACTAACTACACAAATGACCTGCTACCTTGCTTAAAGCATCATCTGTAGCACAGTCACTGGAAGCACCAAATGACATTTTGTTCAGCTCCAATTACCATGAATTTCCATAGGAGTTACTGGATATGAACGTAAAACAATAGTGAAAGATGTTAAAGGTAGCAATGAACTAGGACTCCAAGAGAAGGGAAAACTGTATACATGTGTGATTCATTTCCCATGTCTGCTGGTCACAAAGCACCTTCCTGAGATATTCTAGGAACTCCATGTGCCACCTTCAAAGATGCATTCAGCATTCAAGCCACTACTTCAGCTGCTGCTAAAAATAGGTAAATCCTCCTAAATTATAGCAGTTGCTAAATTTCTTTCCTTCCTCCCTTTCTTTGTCAGGGTCTCACTCTGTGACCCAGGCTGGAGTACAGTGGCATGATCATGGCTCATCGCTGCCTCAACCTCCTGGGCTCAGGCGATCCTCCCAAGTAGCTGAGACTGCAGGCAGGTACCATCATGAATTTTTTTTATTTTTTGTAGATACAAGGTTTCCCTATGCTGCCTAGATTGGTCTCAAACTCCTGGGCTCAAGCGATCCTCCCACCTCAGTCTCCCAAAGTGCTGGGATTCCAGGCATGAGCTACCACAGGCTGGCCCACAATTTCTTAAGTTTGCATCATTATCAGAATCACCAAACAGCAATCTGCCCATCTTCCAGGAGAATCATGCAAACTTGAACTAGGTCTTTCTTAATTTCCACACTGATTTTTATATGACAGAGGTAGAGAACATCAGCTTTTACTATCAGTCAGCAGTTAAATTCCTACGTTGTCCCTCTCCCACATAGAAGAACAATGGCAATACTAATGCAAAGAGAATATCCCTCGTTGAAGAATATCAGTTCTGTAATAATAGAAAAGAGACAAGAAATAGCACCTGAAAAAATAATTTCTCAATCTGTCACTCATATTTCTCAACTTTTGTGTAAAAATTTCTAGATATTAAATACTAAAGCACCAAACTAGAAACACAAAGGTCTGGATTCCAGTCCACCTGACTACAAACCCACTATCTCAAATTCCACCTGTTAAAATGGAGACAGCAGCCAGGCTCAGCCCGTAATCCTGGCACTTTGGGAGGCCGAGCCAAGTGGATTGCCTGAGTCCATGGGTTCCAGACCAGCCCAGGCAACTTGGCGAGATCAAAAATTTGCCGGGCGTGGTAGCTGGCGCCTGTAGTTCCAGCTACTTGGAAGGCTGAAGAGGAAGGATCACCGGAGCCCAGCAGGTCAACACTGGGGTGGCCATGAGTATGCCACTGCACCCCAGCCTGGAGTGAGACTCCAACTCAAAAACAAATGGAGATAGCATCTCTTCTACCTCAGGCATACGGCTATTTTGAGGAATGAGGATTCACAGAAGGTATTTCACACGTACCATGCGAGATACTCTTACTGGAAGGCAGCTTTACTGAAGCGGAAGGACCATGAAATTTACAGGAGCCACACCTGGGTTCAAATCCTATCTGTGCCCCTACTAGCTGTTCACTTGTGAAGTGAGCACCTTGGGCCTCAGCTTCATCCTCTGCCAGGTGAGGAAGATTACTGTAACATAGGGTGGTGAGGGCTAAGTAATACTGCACACAGAGAATGTTAGTGCTCTATTAAAAGCAAGGTTTTCCTGCCCCCCCAAAAACAACCATAATTGCCCTTTCCAAGTTTGGCCTTAGTCCTATGCAAAGAGTCTAGAATTCATTTTTCACAAGGGCTTTTCAAAGATAAGCATTTAGGAATACAATCACATTACTCAGAAAATATTATGTTTTGGAACTGCAACCAGTGTCTCAAGCTCAAAGTAAAAGGAAGAATGTGCTTCACTTCATGGAAAAGCACATGATTATCAGCCTGGCACAAATAGTGCTTTTTATATTTTATATGAACAAACCACGAACTGTTGTAAAAACCCATTCACCAACCACAAGACCTACCATCTAAAGTCCCATTCTGAGTTCCCACAGAGATGACCAAGAGTCACCTGAAATGATCAGAACAGGGGCCAAGCCCAGGCATGTTTTTTCTTCCCTTGGCTCCTGCAGGTGAATTCAAAGTAGTAACAGAATTGT
This sequence comes from Cephalopachus bancanus, assembly GCA_027257055.1. Taxonomy (NCBI): domain Eukaryota; kingdom Metazoa; phylum Chordata; class Mammalia; order Primates; family Tarsiidae; genus Cephalopachus; species Cephalopachus bancanus. The sequence goes on along the minus strand of JAPVLO010000009.1, from coordinate 4,000,498 downwards.
GATGATTTTTGTTTTCCTAATCTCAGTTTTACTCTCTATTAACTTGCTTTTCTTCTTTAGTCCATTTATGGATGACAAGTAATACCGGGTTGGCAGCTGCAATGATTGGGAATTTGGCGATCTCTGTAAAAGAATGTCTTACAGAGATCTCTTCCATGTTGGGTGAGAAACATTAGAGAATACAGCTTGTTAGTTTTTGTCTATTTTGAGCTCAAATCAATTTGGGATTCCTTGCCCACAAGAAAAGAGAACAAGTCTTTGATATCTGGACTGGTAAGCTTTTGTATTCCTGTGTTAATTTTTCATCTGTGGCTGGAATTGTAGGATTGAGTAGTGTATACACTATCTGTATGCCTAAGTATCCGTAATTCAGAATGTCTTTTATCTCATTGTTAAATGTGGTGCATTTTCCTGTCCCCAGATGGCATTAATAAATTAGATCGCAAAGGCTCTTAAAAATAAGTCAAGTCCCATTTTTCCTCTCAAACTCTGAAAAACATGGTCAATCTCTAACTCGGTTGGATTCTGGAGTGCAAAAGCTCGACACAGCTTGGAGAGTCCCGAGTTCCTCGCCTAGTCTCTCCGTCCAGAAGCTCAGCTAGTCCACTAAGGAGCAAAGGGGCGCTTTCGTATGTTAAATGAAAACCACAAACATGGCTGCTCCCTAAGGGAGATAATGATGTGTTTGAAGAAGACAGCTCCTTATCTCTTCCCACTTCCCCAGGCTAACTGAGGAGGCTGACAGTAAGGCCGCCTTAGCCATGGGGTTTTCCACTGCAGGAAAGAACTCCCGTCCTTCGGTGCCGGTTCTGAACTCACCACCCAGCGAGCACCACCCCCCCGTGTCCCCGCACCACCGCCCCTGCCCGCCGGACTGACCCCGGGCAGGGATGTTGACCTTGCAAAAAACGCAAAAGCAACCGCGTGGCTCGCAGCAGCGAGGCGCCCGGACCTTACCCTCGCTGGAGTTCCCGACGAGCTCGGCGGCGCCGGCCACCCCGCGTTCCGACGCCAGCGCCGCCAACACCAGCAGCAGCAGGAGCCCCATCGCCGCCCCGGGCCCGCGCCAAGGTCCCGGGTCGCGGGCGGCCGTGCGTCTCGGGGCACCGCAGCCTCGGCCGCGCTACCCCGGGGCGCTGGGGCGGGGCGCCATCGCCCGCCAGGTGCACACGCCTCGCACCTGCCAGCCCCGCGGTGCCCCGCGCGCGGCCCGCCGCGACCCGGCCCCACGACTGGGCTCCTCGCCCCGCACCTCACCGCCCGCGCGCCTCCCCGCGCCTCCTCCCGGCCTCCGTGCGTCACCGCGCGGGTCCCCGGGCGGGGGCGGTGCTGGGGGCGTTCCCAGGCAGCGCGCGCCCCCTCCCGGCGCGCGGGGGGCTCGCAGGAAGTCCTAGAGAGGCTTCTCACTTCTCAATTCTCCCTCCCACTTTTCACTCTGGCATCTCGCCCCTTAAGAAAACCAACGTTCAAGGACAGAAGAGCTGTCAGTTGCGGACTAACGTCTCCAGGTTCCCGTGTGTAACGGCCCTCACAACAACGGAAAAGAGGAATCGGGGCCCTCCTTCAACCCGTGTTTCCCAACAAGAGGAGATAGTTTCCCCCTGTGGCAATCAGCTCTGCTGCCAAGGCTGATGTTTGTATGATAATGCCGGGGAGTTGCTGTTTCCGTAGTGGCTGCTGCGCTAGAGGTGAGCACCACCTTTAAAAGTAGTTTCATTTTCCCTAAGCAAAATATCCTCGAAGACGCGCAGCCTTCATCGGAATTTCCTCTCTCAAAGCTCATCCCCGAGGGCTGTTGAAGGGACAGTGACACACGGGCCACGTGACAGGTGGCTGGCTCATCCGCTGATCGTGGAATTCGATGTCTAGACTCAAAGTGAATTGGGTGGGAGTGTCCTGCTCTCCCTTCCTACTCTGTAAATTTCTCATGTGTATATTTTAATGAACAACTCTAGCTTGGAAATTACTTGCTCAACTAATCCACTACTAAGCGAACAATCAATACCAGGGTCCTTAATGTTAACAGGTGTTAAAGAAAAAAACTATTCAATGATGCTTGTTAAAGCACGGGAAGGAAGGTTATTCAGGACCATCTCTATTAGAATGGGGGCCTCTGCAACCGGGTCTTCTGGCTAAACTGACCTAACAATTCTTGCTGAAGACAGGTCAGGGTGATCAGACACCTGGAAGGTGACAGAGGATGAGGAAACTAATCAGATATAGAAGATATTCAGATACGGAGAACGGGGGGTTTCTTGCCACACTGATTTAGCAGAGTTCTTTGTAAAACTAGATTTTACAAGGAAGTGCACAGAAGGGCCCAGCAGAAGATTCAAAAGCCTGACTAAAATTTGGCCAAGCAAAGAATCTTTGTCACAGGTACAACTCCTTTCCTGTTCTCCCATTGCCTGGTCCAAATGTTCACACCTTTAGCAGCAATGTCTGTTTCTATGGTGCCTATTCATTCTCTCACATGCCACCATTCCTGTTACCCTCAGTAGATGAAATCTGTACAGCCAGCTATTTGAGAGGCTGAGGCAGGAAGATTGCTTGAGCAATTGAAGTAGGTCAAGGCTGTAGTGCTCTCTGATCATACCTGTGAAGTCACTGTATCCAGCATGGGCAACATAGAAGACACCCGACTCTTAAAAAAATAGTGTACAAAACTATTCATCAAAGTGTTATTTATAGTAGCAAAAACATCTAAACAACTTAAATGCTCAACAATGAGGAACTAATTAAACAACCCATAATGCATCTGTATAACAGAATCTTATGCAGCCTTTCACTTATGTTCTAGAAGGCAACTGACCTTGAAGTTTTTTATCAAAAGGCAATTTACAAAGCAATAAGTACACATTGTATGAGTTTTTGTTTTTTAAATACTTCTTTCGTGGACCCAGAGCAATGGATAGACTTGTTTGTAATTTTTTAAAGAGACAAGGCCGGACACCGTGGCTCACACCTATAATCCCAGTACTTTGGGAGGCAGAGGTAAGAGGATTCCCTGAGCCCCGGGGTTCGAGACCAGCCTGGACAACTTGGTGAAACCTCGTCTCTACAATAAATCAAGAAAAATTGCTGGGCGTGGTGGCACACACCTGTAGTTCCAGTTATTTGGAAGGTTGAGTTGGAAGGATCACTTGAGCCCAGCAGGTTGAGGCTGCAGTAGCCTTGAGCATGCCACTGCACTCCAGTCTAGGTGACAGAGTGAGACTCTTACTCTCAAAAAAAAAAAAAAAAGAGAGAGCGAAAAGAACTCGCTCGCTATGTTGTCCAGGCTGGCCTTGAACTCCTGGACTTCAGCAATGCTGCTGCCTCAACCTCCCAAATAGCTGAGACTACAGGTGTCCACACCCATGCCAAACTTGCTTCTTTTTAAATATGCATTCATCATAGTTATGTGCATAGAAAAACAAAGTGAAAAAATATATATCAAAATGTTTAAAATAGTTATCTCCAGATGGTTAAATTAAGAATAATTTTCTGGCCGTGCACGGTGGCTTAAGCCTATAATCCCAGCACTTTGAGAGGCTGAGGCAAGAGGATTGCCTGAGCCTGTGGGTTCAAGACCAGCCTGGGCAACATGATGAGACCTCATCTCTACAATAAATCAAAAAATTAGCTGGGCATGGTACCACGTGCCTGTAGTTCCAGCTACTTGGAAGGTTGAGGCAAAAGGATTACCTGAGCCCGGCAAGTTGAGGCTGCAGTGGCCAGGAGCATGTCACCGCACTCCAGCCTGGGTGACAGAGTGAGACTCCAACTCAAAAAAAAAAAAAAAAAAAGAATAATTTTCTTTGCACATATCTGTGTAAAAGTTCTACATTAAATGTGTATGTTTTTGAATAAGGAAATATAATTTTTTAAAAAGGTAAATATAGTTTTGAAGATTTTCTTGTAAAAGTACTCAGGAGAAAAGTCCATTTTGCTGAGTATGACACGTTTTGCTTTTCATGGTGGAGCTTCTGTCCACCTCTCCAGGCTCTTACTGCAACTAAAACCAAACTCCGCTATGCTTGCTGCACTGAATTAACTTCAATTCCTTGAACTGACCCCATTCTCTCCCCTCCATACCTTTGCACTGTACCCACATTTTACCATACCTATACCCACAGTTCTTTACGCCCTCATGACAGCTGATGACAGATGTGTCAGCAATCAGAACAGGGTCTCATTACCTTGGCTTCCAAATATAATGCTCTGACAGCTTGGGAGAATGGTCTGATGGGGTTCCTTGCTCATGTCAGAGTTCCACTGGAGAGGTGAGAAGCAAACAAACTCAGCAACTTTGTAGACGTGTTCATTTTTTTCTATGTTGAAAGAAAATGCAGAAACTGAAAATATCCCCAAATCTAAGATATGCAGATCTAGAGTCTTAAAGTCTATTTAAAGTTTAGAAAAGAAAAGAAGGAAGGGAAGGAGGGAAGGAGGAAGGGTAGAAAAAACAACAACAAAAAACTTACCCCAGTTTTTTTTGTTTTTTGTTTTTTTTCCTTGGAGTCTCACTCTGTGGCCCAGGCTGGAATGCAGGGGCACAGTCATGACTCACTGCAGACTCAACCACCTGGGCTCAGGCAATCCTTCGGTCTCAATCTCTCAGTTAGCTAGGACTACAGGTGCACACCACCAGGCCCTGCTTATTTTTTGACTTTTTGTAGAGACAAGGTCTCATTTGCCTAAGCTGGTCTCAAATTCCTGGGTTCAAGCAATCCTCCTGCTTCGGTTTCCCAAAGTGCTGAGCCATCACACCTGGTCTAATTTTTTTTGATAAAACCTAAGACACTTTAAATGAAGATGAGAGCAGGGATCCGGGAAAATGAACTTCTGTGATCCTTTCCTACTCTAATCTCACCTTCATTTTGTACTCTTTTTTTTTTTTAGTTGGAGTCTCACTGTCGCCCAGACTGGAGTGCAGTGGCCGCTCCCGGCTACCACAGCCTCGACCTGCTGGGCTCCGGCGATCCTTCCGCCTCAGCCTTCCAAGTAGCTGGAACTACAGGCACGCGCTACCATACCCGGCTAATTTTTTGATTTATTGTAGAGATGAGGTCTCGCCAAGTTGCCCAGGTGGGTTCTCGAACCCACGGGCTCAGGCAATCCACTCACCTCAGCCTCCCAAAGGCACGGGATTACAGGCTGAGCCACCGAGCCCAGCTTCATTTTGTATTTTCAAACTCTTATGCTCTTCCTGTGGACAGTAATTTATATTATCTTGGCTGTTCATTACATTCAATATATATGTATTTAATAACTATTATATGGAATTACTGTGCTAGAAAATTCATTCATTTGGTCCATAAATAAGCATTCAGTGGCTTCTATGTGCCAGGCTAAATGCTGGGTGCTAGTACTGGAAATATGGAGATAGAATATGTTTCCTGCCTGCAAGTAGCTCATGGTCTTGGTGAGTGAATTCAAGTCATCCATGAATGATTATAGCTCAGTATGTTAAGTGCAGTAATAGAAATATACAGAAGAATTGTGGTAAAGATTGGGAGCAATTAACTTTCAGGAGTCAAGAAAGACTGTTATAAAGAAGGGGATATTTAAAATAAGGTTTTCTGGCCGGGCTCAGTGGCTCAGCCTGTAATCCTAGCACTTTGGGAGGCCAAGGTGAGGGGATTGCCTGAGTCCACGGGTTCAAGATCAGCCCAGACAACTTAGCAAGCCCTCGTGTCTACAATAAATAAAAAAATTATTTTTTTATTTATTAGGCATGGGCATGGGACCACTCACCTGTAGTTCTGGCTACTTAGAAGGCTGAGGTAGAAGGAGTGCCAGAGTCCAGCAGGTTGATGCTGGGGTGGCCATGAGTGTGCCACTGCACTCCAGCCTGGGCAATGGGGTGAGACTCAAACTCAAAAAGATAAATAAATAAAATAAGGTTTTCTCCTTTAATTTAGTGGTGAGTAAAATAATAATTTTTAAAAATAAAACAAGACTTGAGGACTGATCACCAAGGGAACAAAGTGGAGGGATGGATGGAAATATGGACACTGCATACAGGGAAGAGAGAATCGTGTGTGTTTTATATGATGAACATAGAAGTGTGAAACAGCAGAGTGTTGAGCGAATTTCAAGGAATCCAGTATAGCAAGTGACTACTTATAGTATTTCAGCCCAGCAAGATAAATATTTTATATATTTATTTAATAAATTGTGACTGAGTAGCAAAGTTTAAAAATTGTTAAAGGTCGGGCACAGTGGCTCACATCTGTAATCCCAGCACTTTGGGAGGTGGTGGCAAGAGGCACGCCTGAGCTTAGGGGTTGGAGACCAGCCTGGGCAACTTGGGAGACCTTGTCTCTACAATAAGTCAAAAAATTAGCCAGGCACAGTGGTGCGCATCTGTAGTTCCAGCTATTCAGAAGGCTGTGGTGGAAGGATCACCTCAACTCAGCCGTGGAAACTGCAGCTGGCCATGAACGTGCCATTGCACTCCAGCTGGGCAACAGAGTGCAACTCTGACTCAAAAAATAAATAAAATAAATTGTGAAAGAATTTCATCTGAAAAAAAAATGGGAGTTACTATGTTGCACAATCTCAAAAATTAGGTTCAAATATCCAAGCCAAACACTGACACATCAGCATTTAAGAGAAGAAAAGGTTTATTCAATTTGACCAAAGTGTGAGGGTGGGAAAGGCAAACTCTTAAATCCAACCTGCCTTTGAGCATAACTGGGGGCTTTTATGAGGTATGCAGGAGGTGAGATCTCTCATGATCAAAGCTGCTCACATTCCTCAACCAATCAAACTTCTTTGTCACCAGGGAGGTCTTCATAACCAAAGGCTCAATGTTCCTTGAAAGAAAACTAAATTCATTAATCTTGCTGGCCCTCAGGGGTGAGGATATGTAGCTAATCAATTATTAGTGACTACCCTCTGTCAGAATGTCTGCATGAGAGCAATCATGCATGGAGGAAGAAAGGGACAAAGAGAAAGGAAAATAAGTAAAACAAACACCTTATGATTTTTATAACTACAGGGTTATAAAATCTGAAGGCTCAGTTACAACTACAGATGTAAAAACCAAAGTACTGGCCTAGTGCAGTGGCTCAAGCCTAAAATCTAAACATTTAGAGAGGCTAAGGCGGGAGGATCGCTTGAGGCCAGTAATTCGAGACCAGTCTGAGCAACATCCCACTCTCTAGGAAAGATTTTTAAAATTAGCCCTTCGCGGTGGAGCGCACCTGTAGCCCCAGCCACTCCGGAGGCTGAGGCAAGAGGATCGCTTGAGCCCAGGAGGTCGAGGCAGCATGCAGTGAGCTGGATCAGCTCCAGCCAGAGAGGGAAGGTGGGAGGAGGGGCAGGAGGTAGGTGGGGAAAAGCCTCAGAAAAGTCCCACCCACTCCTGGCCGGGCGGAGAGTTCTCTCCGGCCCCACCCCTTCCAGAAACGCAGCCCTGTGATTGGTCGTGACGCGCACTGGCACTGCCCAATCGCGCACGAGCAGCTGTTTTAGCGTCCCTTTGCGTGCGGGAGGAACATGGCGGACCGCCTCACGCAGCTGCAAGACGCCGTGAACTCGGTGAGGAATTTCACTCGATTCGTTTCTGCCTTTCTCTTTCGTGAGGTACAACAAGGGAGGAAAGGAGCCCAGGAGGCAAAACTCGAAAGTGGGGAGCGGACAGGGACAGCACTTCGGCAAAAAGCGCCTCCCCCGGCGGCGGGAAGCGCCACCGCGAACGGGGCGGTTTGAGGCCGCTGCCGAACGGTATGGAGAGCTGCGGGAGGGAACAGCCTTTTCGCTTCGTGAACGATCTCTCCTCCCCAGCCACCAAGATTTAGGCTGCACTCACCTGTCGTGTTCTCCGACAATAGTTTTCTTGTTAGCGGCGCTCGGGGACCTCCTCTCTTGGGGGTGGGGGGGAGAGGCAGGAACTTTATATTTCCTTGTCAATTTTAATCCGCCCAGGGGATCTCTTGCTCTGGAGGATTGGATTTTTGTCATTACGTGTTAGCCGAGCGCAGGGTTTCGCCATCGCTTTCGAGGTTGGCGCGATGGTGAGAGGAGAAGTTGTATTGCATGTCAGTTTGTTCCTATGGGCCGAGGGTCTCGTTCCATCTCCTGGCCACCCCTCAGTATACATCTGTTGGGAGAACTGTTTATGAGTGAATCTCCTTATCCTCCTATGTCTTCCCATTTATTTTAAAGTCTTCTTTAATTTCTTCCAAAGCATGTTCTATCGACGGTCAGGTCTTGTAAGTAGCTACCCTTTAATCCTTCTGGTTATTTTTCCTCCATGCTATGCCTGCATGGAACGTAAATACAAGCCTAAGAATTCCTAGGCAGCCCTGGGCCCTTAACGAAGGGCATGTGTTCCGAGAAATGTGTGTTTTAGCGATCTTGTTGTACGACGTCGTGGAGCGTGCTTACACAAACCTAGATGGAGTGTAGCTTACTGCACACGTAGGCGGTGTGTTAAAGCCCATGGCTCCTGGGCTGTAAAACTGCACCGTGTGACTGTGCTGAATGCTGTATTGTAACACAGTGGTATCTGTGTATGTGAACATATCTAAACCTAGAAAAGGCACAGTAAAAAATACTGTATAAAAGATTTAAAATGGCACTTAAGAGGGCACTTACCATGAATGCAACTTTCAGGACTGGACCTTGCTCTGGGTGGGTGGGTGGGTGGGTGAGTGAGTGAGTTAATGAATGAATGAATGTGAAGACCTAGGGCATTACTATGCACCACAGAGGTCATAAACACTGTACAATGCTGTATACTTTTATGTGATTGGCAGTGCAGTAGGTTTGTTTACACCAGCTTCACTACAAACATGAGCAATGCATTTTACTGCAAGGGATGGCTACATCACTAGATGACAGTTTTTCAGCTCCATTATAATCTTAGGGGACTGCTATCATATATGTGTCCATTGATCAAGATGCAGTTGTGCGGTGCAGTTGCTGTACTTACTACGTCAAGAATTAGTTTTCCATTGGTAGTTAAGTTTCTCATTGTCATTCTGATTGTAATGTGATGTCCCAGGTAAGATGCCTGTAAAGGAATATGCTGACTTGAAGACCTAAGTACTTGGTCTCCTTGCAGGTTTTTTTCCCCCCCTTTTACTGGAAGCTGATAACTTGACATTCTTGTTCATCTCAGTCTTTGTGCATTTGAAGAGTGTGACTACTTGTAGAAAACTGATCTACTTTATGAGAATAACATAGGAACTTTTGAGGCTGAGAAAACTAGCCCTAAATTAACATGAATTAAACAAGATAAATTCTGTCTTGCACGAACCTGACTGGGCTGCCAGCCAACCTCCCTCGGAGGTACTCCTCTGAGGTTTTACAAAGTCAAATTGTAATGATGCTGCTGAGCCGGGCTTGGTGGCTCAGCCTGTAATCCCGCACTTTGGGAGGCTGAGGTGAGTGGATTTTCTGAGCCTGCGGGTTCGAGACCTGACTGGGCAACTTGGCGAGATCTCATCTCTACAATAAATCAAAAATTAGCGGGGCGTGGTAGCACGCGCCTGTAGTTCCAGCTACTTGGAAGGCTGAGGCAGAGGGATCACCGGAGCCCAGCAGGTTGAGGCTGCGATGGCCAGGAGAGGCCACTACACTCCAGTCTGGGCGACAGAGTGAGACTCCAACTCAAAAAAAAAAAAACCCAAAAAACAACAACAAAAAATGATGCTGCCGGATAGAAATGTTATTTTACAGAAAATTTTGCATATTCATACATGTCTTATAACTACAAGGATAGTAAGGAGAGAGTGAATGTGGCCTTAACTACAGGTTAGGCATACTGATAACTGGATTTTGGAGAGAAGCTTTTAGGTTAACTAATATGAGTGACTACGGTGTATATAAGCACTATCATGTTTACACAGAGATATTTCTTAAGGAGATTAGAAAGATGTCATATACTCTAGAGACATTTAAATGATGCAAAACCGGTGTGTGTCTAGGGAGTTATTATGAATGGAGTGTTGTCAACTCTAAGTGCTGAAGTAAATTGGAATCTATTATAGAGAAAGATGACTCAAAACACAGAGAATCTTCTTAGTGTTCATCCTAATCATAATTAATTATTCGTATAACTATTAACATTTGTTCTATCCTCTGATAGAAACTTTGATGTGGAAACTACGTCACATTCACTCATATTGCTATGATGTTTATAAACTGCTTATCATGGAGTTGATTTCTGATAAATGTTTGGTGAATTAAATAGATCTTGAAAGCTGAAGAATGGAACAGTTAGCCACTGTGTTGAATATTTGTCTGTGTGTGTTTGTCCTCTATTTCTCCTAACGAATTGCAATATGAGAATGTTCCCAGTTTAGCTACTCAGGTTAATAGAACCAGGATTAGGATCTAGGTTTGTATAGCCTATACTTACAATTAGCATAACATAAACCATTTAATCATAAGTGAATCCATGACTGGTCAGGTAAATATGATAGAGTAGTGGAAAATAAATAAGTAGAGTTGACTTTGATTATTGAAAGCTTTGAAACAGCCTGAATTGGGCGTTTATCTTGAAGACCATGGTGGAGTGAGCTCAAAAATTGTGCAGGATAAAGTAGCATGGTGAAGCCAGGCTCGGTGGCTCAGCCTGTAATCCCGCGCCTTTGGGAGGCTGAGGTGAATGGATTGCCTGAGCCCACGGGTTCGAGACCCGCCTGGGCAGCGAGACCTCATCTCTACAATAAATCAAGAAATCAGCCAGGCGTGGTAGCGCATGCCTGTAATTCTGGCTACTTGGAAGGCTGAGGCGGAAGGATCACCGGAGCCTAGCAGGTCGAGGCTGTGGTAGCCGGGAGCGGCCACTGCACTCCAGTCTGGGCGACAGAGTGAGACTCCAACTCAAAATAAATAAATAAATAAAGTAGCATGGTGAACTAGAAAATGATTAGGAGGCTATTATAATAATTCTAGTATGAGATAATTGAATGAAGGCAGCAGCAAAAATGATAGAAGAAAAGGGTAAGATTCATAATATTGGCAAGATTTGAAAATGAAAGAATCTGAAGTTAGACTGGTTGACTAGGAAACTCTCAGTACAAACAAGATATTGAATAAAATAAACAGCTAAGTTTGCGGTCTGTCATTGAAACAAGGGCAGAGAAACTCAATGGAAATTCTTATTCACTGGAAATAGAAATTAAGGTTTGAGAGATTAAGACTAGGTGAGATAAATTGGTGGGGGAGGATGAGGGTATTTAGTTTGGAGATGGTAAGGAATGGGTATTCTCAGTCTTCAAAACTGTTTAAAGAATACTTTTAGAGCATCAGGAGTTTACAGATTGAGTCTTGGAGAAATAAATTTCTGATTACTTAAGGCAGTTTTTCTAGCATCTACCCACTGTTTCTTTACACTTGTAACTACTTCTGTCTCAGAAAAGGGACATTTACCTTACGCATAAGTCATACATTTTTTTATTAACCTTGAGGCCATACTTAGGTATTTGCCAGTCAGATTTGCTCTTTCCCACCACTACCCAAATAGTGTTTATTTGTGGCTTATTTTATATAAAATTGCTCCTTTCTGTTTTATTCTCTCAGAAATCATGGTTATAGAAACTTGTTGCCATTAACAATAAAGTCATTAACATTGATGAATTCTTTCTAACCTTGACTTGTTTTCTTGACCCAAGCTTGCAGATCAGTTTTGTAATGCCATTGGAGTGTTGCAGCAATGCGGTCCTCCTGCCTCTTTTAATAATATTCAGACAGCAATGAACAAAGACCAGCCAGCTAACCCTACAGAAGGTAAATAAGTTTCTTTGACTTCGCTCAGTTTGGCTCTTCGTTATCTTGTAATCCTTTCACATTAGATTTCTTGAGAAATTCAGAGGACAATTTATATGAAGTTAGCTGAATTTAAGCTTTCTATTTTCTTTTTTTCTTTTTACTTTTTACTTTTTTTTTTTTCTTTTTTGAGTTGGAGTCTCATACTGTCACCTAGGCCAGAGTGCAATGGCACACTCATGGCTACCCCAGCGTCGACCTGCTGGGCTCCGGCGATCCTTCCGCCTCAGCCTTCCAAGTAACTGGAACTACAGGCACACGATACCACGCCTCGCTAATTTTGGATGTGTTACAATAGAGATGAGGTCTCACCAGGTTGCCCGGGCTGGTCTCAAACCTGCAGACTCAGGCAATCTACTCGTCTTGGCTTCCCAAAGTGCTGGGATTACAGGCTGAGCCACCGAGCCTGGCCTGTTTTCATTATCTTAAAATTTAATTTCTGTTTCTGAAAATTTGAGTTCCCTAATATCTTAATGTAACAATATCTTTCTCTAGAGTATGCCCAGCTATTTGCAGCACTGATTGCACGAACAGCAAAAGACATTGATGTTTTGATAGATTCCTTACCAAGTGAAGAATCTACAGCAGCTTTACAGGTAAAAGTCCCTATTCCTTTGAGAATTTTACCAATGATAGAGAATTTTGAATTAAAGGTGATAATTTTTCTACTTTTTGTCTTTGTCCGTTTGTCCTGCTATAAGAAAATACCTGAGACTGTAATTTATTAGGAACAGAATTTGTTTTCTCACAGTTTTGGAGGCTGGGAAGTCTAGGATCAAAGCATCAGCATCTGTTGAGAGTCTTCTTGCTACTTCCTCACATGGCAGAAGGCAAGAGGACAAGGAAGCAAGAACTCTTGCTCTTTAACCTTGAGGGCCTTCATTACTTACTTGCCTAGTAATGGCCCTACCTCTTAATACTGTCACATTGGGGATTAGGTTTTTTTTGGTTTTTTTTTTTTGAGTTGGAGTCTCACTCCGTCACCCACACTGGAGTGCAGTGTCCGCTCCCGGCCACCGCAGCCTCAACCTGCTGGGCTCCGGCGATCCTTCCGCCTCAGCCTTCCAAGTAGCCGGAATTACAGGCATGCGCTACCACGCCTGGCTGATTTTTTGATTTATTGTAGAGATGAGGTCTCGCTGCCGAGGCGGGTCTCGAACCCGTGGGCTCAGGCAATCCACTCACCTCAGCCTCCCAAAGGCGCGAGATTACAGGCTGAGCCACAAAGCCCGGCTGGGGATTAGGTTTTAACTTGAAATTTGGAGGGGATACAAACATTTAAATCATAGGACTTTTTTGTTTTAATACTCAATTTCCAGTTAGAAGTAACCCTATTTTTCCAGTGCTTTGGGAGGCAGAGGCTGGAGGATCATTTGAGGCCAGAAGTTCAAGACCAGCCTGGGCAATATAGTGAGATTTCACTAAAAAAAATTAAAAAGTAGTTGGAAGGGAATTACATATATAGAGAGAGTTCTCTAACTGAAAGATCTATTCTTCCCCACCTCTTTAAAATAAAAAACAATTTAAAAATCTATTCTTCTTAATAATGATACAGGGAAAATGCTTAAAAGTTATCTGATTTTTAGAAACTATGCTACTGGAAAATATGATGTTTGCAAAGTCATATAGATTTAAAAACAGATACTTCTGCTGCATCTTTTTTCTTCTTAACTCTAAAGATTTTTAAATTTTTGTCTTATAAAGGCTGCTAGCTTATATAAGCTAGAAGAAGAAAACCATGAAGCTGCTACATGTCTAGAGGATGTTGTTTATCGAGGGGACATGCTTCTGGAAAAAATACAAAGCGCGCTTGCTGATATTGCACAATCACAGCTGAAGACAAGAAGTGGTACCCATAGCCAGTCTCTTTCAGACTCATAGCACCAATGAATACCATGTGACTGAAAAAAGAACTGTTTCAATGCCATTAAGAATTCTGAATCAAATTTGGATATAAGCCTTACCAAACGTTACAGAAATGTTAAACACTATGACATGTGTTACCTTTTTAGCTATTTTTAATAGTCTATTTTCGCTCTTGATTGGATAAACTTTTAAGATTGTGATTGAACCAGCTTTAAACTATCATATCATTTTTTATCCGAATGAAATTATTAAGGCAGATAATGCATTAATGATCAGAATATAATTAAACAGATATAAAATTCTGTTGTGACATAATTTATGCAGATAATGCATTAATGATCCGAATATAATTAAACAGATATAAAATTCTGTTGTGACATAATTTATGTCTATATTTTTGTTGTATTTCTGCAGTCCTTTTTACAAATTAAAACATCCCCCATGCCAGAGAAGAAAGTGGTAAGTGCAGAGATAGGGATATTTCAGTTTAGGTTGGTGTCCCTCTGTCTTTTTAGAAGTGGCATTGTATAAATATGGAGTTTTGAGTAAGAAAGACTCTGAAACTACATTGCTTTTCAGAAACAGAAAGAATGTGGCTGGATGAGAGAAAGTCATTTTTATGCAATTTTGTTCCTCTTCCAGAACCTCATACCTATTTATTTCATCTCCACATTGATTTTACTAAGGAATTCTCTATCTGTGGAATTCCCATGCTATTGCCCATGAAAGCATTTTTCTTCATCCTGAACTATTTTTTTCACCTGCTTTTGTTCATGCTTCTCCTTAATTTACTTGTCATCACAGTGGAGTATGTTTCCTGAATCAATTTCTTCTTATTCTCTTTATCCGAAGGCACTGTCTCTTGATCTTATTAGCCTCTCAACTTTTATAACTGTATTCCATTCAGACTAGAACATACTTCCACTACCTCAGATACTTCAATATTGTTTTCTTCATTTCACCTCAGTTTGTTATTGCTAAAATTTGTGTCAGCATTATCAGCTATGGTTACTCATCCAACTTTTGGATCTTCTTGAGTCCACTGATGTCTCCACTGAAAAGCTGGAATTGAAATGTTCCACATTTTAGGAGATTATCTCCTGAGGTTGTATTTTTCAGAATATCCTGAGCTATATTTTCTTCAGTCTGTTGCTATTCTGAGTTAACATGTCAGGAGATAGCTCAACAGCAATAGAGAATTCTGCCTGTTATTTTTATCATAATCAAGCTTTTCCACAGTATTGAAAAATACTGTGTCTCAAAGTATAGGAGCACCAGCATTAGCTGCAAAAGTTGTTACAATTCATTGGCTAGTCATTATCAATTTTTGAACTTCTAATTTCTGTGTATATTTTCTTTGAAGTTTAATAAAAAACACTTTGCTATCACAGATATTTGGCATAAATCTGTACCCTTTGTTATATCATTGTTACTGGAAGAGAAGTTTGAATCATAAATCTATTTTTCAAAATACGTAGGTGTTGATAAAGTCAAGAAAGTACTAATGAGAAGAAAAGATCATTTTCAGATTCATTAAAGGAAGGCTTAATATAAAGAAACTCAAAAATACACAAGGGGAAATCTCTGATTGGAGGACCTATGGTACCAATAGAGCAAAACAAACTCCCATTGTTGTTTTTTTTCAGTCTCTCACTGCTTGGTCTGGATATAGCAACAGTCATTAGATATATGCAGCATAGTCTCTAAAGCCCCAGTTTCTGTTTAGAGGCTTGCAAGGGTGAGCCCCAGGGAACCAGAAAGCACTGGGAGATTGTGGAAAGGAACTTTGGAAAGGAACCCCTTCAGGTTGTTTATGAGCATTTGTTCACCCTCAAGCTGCACTTGTGTGGCTCTGATGTACACAGCATACATAGACTGATAAATGAATTATAGGAGAGACTGCCAGCCAGGTCTCTCACTGACTGCTGGTTGTGTGTACACAAGACAGATCCCAGTAACACTGTAAAGATTTTTTAAACTGAAATGACAACAGCTCCACAGTATGTTGGTTGGAACTTGTAACCTAAATCCTACTTTGCCTGCTAGAACAAAACAAGTATACAATCAAATGTCAAGGATATGCCGGGCTCGGTGGCTCAGCCTGTAATCCCGTGCTTTTGGGAGGCTGAGGTGAGTGGATTGCCTGAGCCCATGGGTTCGAGACCCACCTGGGCAGGCGAGACCTCATCTCTACAATAAATCAAAAAAATTAGCCGGGCATGGTAGCACGCGCCTGTAGTTCCAGCTACTTGGAAGGCTGAGGTGGAAGGATTGCTGGAACCCAGCAGGTCGAGGTTGATGTGGCAGGGAGCGGCCACTGCACTCCAGTCTGGGCGACAGTGAGACTCCAACTCAAAAAAAAAAAAAAGTCAAGAATATAATTCAATATTGTTTAACATACAAAAAATTGGGAAAATCTCAACTTGCATAGGAAGAGACAGCAAACACCAAAAACACAAATGTTGGAGTTATCTGACAAAGATTCTTAGGTAGCTGTTTTAAAAATTCTCCAAGGTAACAAGGAATATTCTTGAAATGAATGGAAAGGTAGAAAATCTCAATGAAGAAACATATACAAGAACCAGATAGTAATTTTAGAACTGAAATATATAGTAACAGACTCATGGGTAGACCGAATAGGATATAGATGAAAAGGGAAGAATAGGAAGGTAGATGAATGTAAATTATCCTATGTAAACAACAGAAAATTTCAATTGAAAAAAATGAACAAGGTGGGCCGGGCTCAGTGGCTAAGCCTGTAATCCCAGCACTTTGAGAGGCCAAGGTGAGTGGATTGCCTGAGCCGGTGGGTGCGAGACCCACCTGGGCAACTTGGCGAGACCTCTCTCTACAATAAATTAAAAAATTAGCCGGGTGTGGTAGCGCGCACCTGTAGTTCCAGCTACTTGGAAGGCTGAGGCGGAAGGATTGCCGGAGCCCAGCAGGTCGAGGCTGCGGTGGCTGGGAGTGGCCACTGCACTCCAGTCTGGGCGACAGAGTGAGACTCCAACTCAAAAAAAAAAGAACAAGTCCTCAGGAACCTATGGGACAATAAGAAAATAATCTACTCGTGTGTGAAGAGAAAATGCAGGGTTAAAAATATATTTGAATAATAAACAGGAAAAAAAGATCCCAAAGAAATCTATACCCAGATACATCATCATCAAATCTCTGTAAAGATAAAAAATATTGAAAGCCACAGAGAATAACACAGAGAATGATCACAGATTTCTCATAAGAAACCATGGAGGTCAAAAGGAAGTGGCACAGCATTTTAAGTAGTGAAAGACAGTAACTGTCAACTCAAAGTCTTGTATCCAGTGAAAGTATTTTTCAGAAACAAGATGCATATAAATGGAGTTATAAGTGTTAAAGAGACTCAGAAGGATTTTCCAAGTCCTTTCTTATACAACCTAGTTATTCCGTTTACTGCACTGTCATTTTATTCTTCCTAATAAAGCTTTTCTAACTTTGAAAAAAAATCCACATGGTTCCAAATCCTCAAAAACTCTCACTGCCTTAAATTGTTAGAATTCTAATGGCTATGCAGTGGTATTTCAGGGCAGCTTTAATTTGTATTTTTCTGATAACTAATAAGATTAAGTTCCTTTCATGTGTTTATTGTTATTTGAATATTCTCTCTTGTGGGGTGTCCAGTCTCTTGCCTATTTTTCTCGTCTGGGTGACAGAATGAGACCTTGACTTCAAAAAAAAAAGTATCTTTTTACGAAGAAAAGTTGTTAATTTAAATAGGAAAAAAAAGTATTTTACAGAACTGAAGGAAAAATCAAGACATTTTTCCAAAGAAGGAAAACAGAATTTATCACTAGTAGACCTGCTCTAAAAAAATTGTTAAACATCTCAGGAAGAATGGAAATGATACCAGAAGGAAATCCGAAACAGCATAAATAAAGCACAATGGAAAGGCTAGATATAGTAGACTTCTCTTGAGGTTTTAAAAGTTACATTTGGGCTAGGCCGTCATAATTCCAATTTACTCACAAGGCTGAGGCAGAAGTATTGCTTGAGCCCAAGAGTTCAAGACCAGCCTGGGCAACAGTGAGACTGCATCTCAAAATAAATTTTTGAAATTACATTTGGTTGTTGAAAGAAAAATTAGTATTGTTTTACATGCTCCTCTGTGTATGTCGAGGCAGTTTTTAAGTTACTTATCGGGGTCACCAATCATTGCTACTGATAGCAGTCCATAGCCTGTGGGAATTATGCTGCAAAGCAGGAGGTGAGTGGTGGACAAGCAGAGCTCTGCCTGCTGTCAGATCAGCAATGGCATTAGATTCTCATAGAAGTGCAAACCCTTCAGTGAACTGCGCATGTGAGGGATCTAGATTGCATGCTCTTCATGGGAATCTAATACTGATGATCTCTCCACCATCCCCAGTCCATGAAAAAAATCGTCTTCTTTGAAATCTGTCCCTGATTCCAAAGTGGAGACTGCTAACTTAATAAAGGCAGGACAATAAAGGAAACTTTATTGTGAGGTTTTTGTGTTCCACAATAAATGGTAAAATATTGATACTAGTAGACTGTAAGAAATATTTGTATCATCCCTAGAGCAACAGCTGAAAAAAAAAACTATACAAAGAAATATTTTTTAAAACCATCGATAAGATGGAATACTAAAAGTGATTCAGGTAACTCACAGAAAGGCAAAAAAGGGGACAGAAGAATGAGAAATGGAATTAACAAAACAATATAATAGTACCCTAAATCTTGTCCTAATATATTAACAATTATGTTAAGTATCAATGATCTAAGCTGATTTAAGTTTAAAAACTGGGCAAGAAGCTAAGACTCTTGTAATTAAAGACAGACCTTTATTCATTAGATCTAGAGTCATTTTTTCTCTTATGTCAATCAAGTTTGATACTCTGCTTCTCTATTTTATTTCCAGGGGCAACATCAATTAACAAACCCTAAAGTTTTCTGGAAGTGAAACCATTTTGATTACTGCTCTTGCCCTGTTGCCAATTATGGTAAACAAATTATCTTTGTTTCTAGAGATTAAATCCTCCACTTGTCCCCTACCACAGTAACTCCCATTATCTCTGTTGAATTAAGAAGCCAACACCAGCCGGGCTCGGTGGCTCAGCCTGTAATCCCGTGCCTTTGGGAGGCTGAGGTGAGTGGATTGCCTGAGTCCGCGGGTTCGAGACCCGCCTGGGCAGCGAGACCTCATCTCTACAATAAATCAAAAAATCAGCCGGGCGTGGTAGCGCCTGCCTGTAATTCCGGCTACTTGGAAGGCTGAGGCGGAGGGATCGCCGGAGCACAGCAGGTCGAGGCTGCGGTGGCCGGGAGCGGCCACTGCACTCCAGTCTGGGTGACAGAGTGAGACTCCAACTCAAAAAAAAAAAAGAAGCCAACACCAAGGGGAGGATCTTTTACTACCATTCCTGACCTGTGACAACAGCTATAAGAATCTTTCACCTGGGCTCAGTGACTCAGCCTGTAATCCAAGCACTTTGGGAGGCCGAGATGAGTGGATTGCCTGAGCCTGCAGGTTTGTGACCAGCCCAGGCAACTTGGCGAGACCTTGTCTCTACAATAAATCAAAAATTAGCTGAGTGTGGTAGAGCACACCTGTAGTTCAAGCTACTTGGAAGGTTGAGGCGGAAGGATCGCCAGATCCCAACAGGTCGACTCTGGGGTGGCCATGAACATGCCACTGCACTCCAGCCTGGTTGATGGAGTAAGACTCCAACTCAAAAAAAAAAAAAAAAATCTTTCAAGGTTGATAGAACTCCTTTCACCAATGCTTTATTAGAAAGCCTCAATGAAGAGAGTGGCCTCTGAATCCTTCCAGAGGCTATAGGGTGTGGGAGAGTCATACACTGGATTAATGAATAAGTTTGTAATGTTTTTCACTTGCCCATGGAATACAAATGTTGCACCATGGTTTACTGGTCACAGTTCATCACATTTGCCAGTTCTTGGGTTGACTGATGTGGGTCATCATGGATTAAGGCGTTTAAATGGTCTTCATCAAAGCCTAATGGAGAATCACTCAGGACAGAGTAGCCCTCTTTGAAACAACAGAAACATTTTCTTGCCATGGTTTCCCCGTGGCATTTTCCCCATTCATGGCACAAATGTTTCAAACTGCCTCCCCGCCTTTACTCCTCTGTTAAACAGCAGAACATGTCAGAAATGTTCATTTTTTTTTCCATTTGACACTCCATTTCTTTAGCCCACAAGTAGCACTAATTTTTTTCAAATGTGCAAAGTGCAAGGCATATTTACAAGCACAACACTGTCATTCCAAATGACAAATGATAAACTCCCAACACCGCCGTGTTGTTGTATCAAAAACAAACATTTACAAACTTATGCATCAACCTAATATAACAAATTCACCCCAGCATTTCTATCTTCTTGATACCATTCTTTGGATACCATTCCCTGTATACCAAGGATGTTCTGGCATCTCACTTTGATTTAATGTTAGTCAACCTGTGTCTGGACATAAGTAACCAAATTACTATAAGTGATCAGTAACTTTTACTGTGGACTGTCGATTACCTTGGCAATGGGGACATTTATACCTTTTAATCCAGTTGGATTAGAGAACAAATTTTAAGATTTTTGTTCTTAAGATTCTGTGTCCCTGCTACCAATTCTGGTACCAAATGTATCAGTGAGGTAGGCTCAATGGAATGTAGCTATGAAAAATGTGCTACTATATAATATTACAGGAATAAGGGATTTGATCAGGGAATTAGCATTTCTACAAAATGTGAGAGGATCTGGGGGAAGTGAATGAAAGAAAAGAGAAAGTCAAAGGATCAAAAAAATTCACTAACCACATCACCCTAAAGCCCTTTTTGCTAAATGTAGATGAAAGACTGAGATGTTACCTGACATAAAGTCAGCAAATGCCACATATTAAAGTGAATCTTGTAAAACAAAAGATGGCTGTTATGCCAGTTAAATTCAGGGCAATCTAGAGGCCTATGCCCCTTAACCCTACTTGGAAAACTGGATTTGACTTATTGGTTTAGGGGATTCTCAAAGCCAAACAGATGTATCAGCAATGATGATTTTCCTGCCTGATCCCCATCTTTGGGAGTATTGGAAACAATGGATGTCTGTGTCTTGTATCCCCTGATCCCTCCTTCCCCTTTTACCCATGTCTAAGTTGTTTTAAGGAGAAAAACCCTTGGGTTGGGGGCATAGTGTCTGTATTCATGGAGGACCACAATTCCTATGTTAGAATTTTCTGGAAACCTCAGGGAAAGGAGGGACAAAAATCTTCATGGTTTTGTTGAACACAAGTACCCAAATTACTATCATAACTGGTCCAGTGGGGGAGAAGGGGCACCCATATTCAACTTGGAGTATGGGCAAGGTAACTGGTAAGGGAGAGAGATAAAAATATCTTTGTGGCTAGGTCCTCAATCTGATACACTGTGAGCATGGTTCTACTTCAAATGCGTTGTTATTGGAAGACATCCCACACACAAATACTAGCAAGGATGGTCCCATTGAAGACATGCTAAATGTAAAGATAGTGGTATGATATGTGAAATGCTCCCCAACCTGTCTCCCTGTACCCTGCTTATGGATTGCTTAGCCACTGACCACAGTGTTAACCTGTACTTGAACTCTGTGCTGGAAAACAGTGACAGTTAAGAAATCCCTCCATCCTATTGTATTCTAGGAAGTGGCTTACTGTAAAGAACCACCAACTCTGTGGATAACTTCTTTGTTTACCTGTGAAAGCTAGTCCTGGGTCCTTTAAATCCCATTATTGGGCTAGGCACAGTGGCTCACATCTGTAATCCCTGCACTTTGGAAGGCCAAGGTGGAAGGATCTCTTAGCGCCAGAAGTTCAAGACCAGCCTGGGCAACTTAGCAGAACCTTGCCTCTACAAAAACCTTTTTTAAAAAGTAGCTAGACTTGAGGGTGCATGCTTATATTCCTAGCAAGAATATTGGGAGGCTGAGGCAGGAGGATTTCTTGAGTTCAGGAGTTGGAGGCTGCAATGAGCTATGATTGTGACACTGCACTCCCGTCTGGCTGAGGCCCTGTCTCTAAAAATTCAATCGGTCCATCCATCCATCATCCATCCATCCCATTCTTTGCTTCAAATAATTAATTGAACTGTTTATCCCTATAGACTAATCTGGACAAAATACTCTCTAACTTAATTTGACCCAACTTTATGCACCTCTTTGTCACACAGGTTGCTGGACTTTGATCCACCCTCAGCCTGAGCCAGTGCTGGAATATGAAATAGTCCCTCCATAACAACCCCCCTTGAGGAGAATTGGTCACAAAGAATGACATTCCCTGATCAACTGTCTCATCATTCTATCTGGACATCTCACGCCCCACACCAGTTTTTTCTAGGCTTGTTTACTCCTCCCTATAAGAAAAAAGCCCTTTTCTGCTTGACCTTGAGCTACTTGGCAGATCATATGGTTGGCACATTCTCACTATTGCAACAGTCTCCCTGACCTGTTGCAATAGTCCCTTTCTTCCTGTGTTTCTTAGTCCATTGGGGCTGCTATCACAAAAAAATCATAAACGGAGTAGCTCATAAACAACAGAAATTTATTTCTCATAGTTCTGGAGACTGGATAGTCAAAGATTAAGGTGCTAGCCGATTTGGTGTCTGGTGAGGTGAGAGCCCACTTTCTGTTTCTAGATGGCAACTTCTAGATGACTAAACCCATTCATGAGGGCTTCACCCCTTGAGCCAATCACCTACTACAGGCCCCACCTTCTAATACCATCACCTTGAGGATTAGGGTTTTAACACATGAATTTTGGGGAAACCACAGCACTATTGTAATAGTCTTTTCAAATAAAGTTTTCCTGTATCTGAGTCTGGATTTTTCTTTTCTTTCTTCCTTTCTTTTTCTTTCTTTCTTTTTTTTTTTTTTTTTGTTACTTGCCACCACTCACTTATGTGGGAAAAAAAATTACTTAGACTCTTGCTGCATTGCCCAAGGGGAAAGACTGGGCAAAGAGGGCAGAGACACTTGTTTACTGTGAGGGAGTAAGAAATCTATCTGGTTCCAATCACCCTGTGTGTACGTTCAGGATAAAATTAATAAAGATGGACAGTAAAAACCCAATGCTAAGAAACACAACCCAGCGGTCAAAGAAGAAATCATAATGTAAATGAGAAGAACATAATTAAGAACCTAATGAAAACAAACCATATTTAGAAACGTGTGTTCAGCTAAGACAGCATGTTGAAGAAAATGCAAATATTAACCGGGCTTGGTGGCTCAGCCTGTAATCCCGCGCCTTGGGAGGCTGAGGTGAGTGAATTGCCTGAGCCCGTGGGTTTGAGACCCGCCTGGGCAACTTGGCGAGACCTTATCTCTACAATAAACCCCAAAATTAGCCGAGTGTGGTAGCGCGTGCCTGTAGTTCCAGCTACTTGGAAGGCTGAGGCAGAAGGATAACCAGAGCCCAGCAGGTCGAGGCTGCAGTGGCCAGGAGCAGCCACTGCACTCCAGTCTGGGTGACAGAGTGAGACTCCAACTCAAAAAAAAAGAAAAAAGAAAATGCAAATATTACTTTCCTTTCTTAATGTTAGAAAAACAGCTAAAAAATGCATGAGCTAAGCATCCAACTAAAAAAGAAAGAAGAAAGGAAATAACAAAGTCACAGCAGAAATTAAGAAAGACTACCATATATTAGAATAAACAAAGTCCAAAGTTGAGATTCAAAAGGAGCAATAAAATTGACAAGTTAGGCAAGCTTGATCAAGGAAAAAAGAGAGATGGTATAGACAAACAATATGAGGAATTAAAGAAAAAGTTATACCCAAGCATTGGTTTTCAAACATTGAGTAAATTTATGCCAGTAAGTTTGAAATTGCTGATGGAAGAACATATTCCTAGAAAAAAAATCTTAGTAAATAGGCTCAAGATGATTTATATCATGGTCTTTTAATCTTTGAATAAATTCAATCAATAGTCAAAACTCTTCTTCACAAATAAAGCACCTAGCTTAGAGTTTTATTGGTGAGTTTTATGAAATATTCAGTTTTTCTTTGAATTACAGTTTTACAGAAAATAGAATATAAAGCTCATTACCAAAATCTGACAGTGATAATACAAAAAAAGATAACTAATTCCACTCATAAACATTAAAAACATTAGAAAATTGCAGCCAGTGAGTATTAAAAATTGAGTATATCACAATAAATCTGTGCTTAATCTCAGGAATGCACAGCAGTTTTGACTTTAGAAAATAAATTTGTATTTTTTTTTGATATTTTTATCAATTCTAAGATGCCCATTCTCTTAAACATATCTTAAATCGGAATATTCAAGGGGCAGTTGTTTTTTTCACCTTTATTGAAACATAATAGTGTTTTTCAACTGATGGAATCATTGATTTGATCAATTGCATAATATAATTCTAACATTAAAATCAGAGTCAATTAATCTGTCTTGACGCAAGAAAGGATTTGCTAAAATTCAAAATACATTTTTGAAAAAACTCTTGGCAAAGAAGAAACTGAGAAGAATTTTCTTTTTTGAGTTGGAGTCTCACTCTGTCGCCCAGACTGGAGTGCAGTGGCCACTCCCGGTCACCGCAGTCTCGACCCGCTGGGCGCCAGCGATCCTTCCGCCTCCGCCTTCCAAGTGGCAGAACTAGAGGCACGCGCTACCACGCCTGGCTAATTTTTGATTTATTGTAGAGACGAGGGCTCACCAAGCTGCCCTGGTGAGTCTCGAACCCGCAGACTCAGGCAACCCACTCGCGTAAGACTCACAAGCGCTGGGATTACAGGCTGAGCCACTGAGCCCGGCCGAGAAGAATTTTTAAATGACAGGAGCGTGCCACTGCACTCCAGTCTGGGCGACAGAGTGAGACTTCAACTCAAAAAAAAGAAAGAAAGGCCGGGCGCGGTGGCTCAGCCTGTAATCCCAGCACTTTCGGAGGCCAAGGCGAGTGGATTGCCTGAGCCCGCAGGTTCCAGACCAGCCCGGGCAACTTGACGAGACCTCGTTTCTACAATAAATTTTAAAAAATTAGCCGTAGGAGCGCGTGCCTGTAGTTCCAGCTACTTGGAAGGCGGAGACCGAAGGTTCGCCAGAGCCCAGCAGGCCGAGGCTGCGGTAGCCGGGAGCGGCCACTGCACTCCAGCCTGGGCGACGGAGTGAGACTCCAGCTCAAAAAAGAAAAAAAAAATTATAAAGAATATTTAGGCCACGCGCAGTGGCTTATGCCTGTAATTCCAGCAATTTGAGAGACTGAGGTAAGAGGATTGCTTGAACCCAGAAGTTTGAGACCAGCCTCGGCAATATAATGAGACCTCATCTCTACAAAACCCGCCTGGGCAACTTGGCGAGACCTCATCTCTATAATAAATAAAAAAATTAGCCAGGCGTGGTAGCGCACACCTGTAGTTCTGCAACTTGGAAGGCTGAGCGGAAGTATCGCTGGCGCCCAGCGGGTCGCGACTACGGTGACCAGGAGCAGCCACTGCACTCCAGTCTGGGCTACAGAGTGAGACTCCAACTCAACAACAACAACAACAACAACAAAATGTTTTTAAAACGCTGGATGTGGTGGCACACACCAATAGTCCCAGCTACTCCGTAGGCTGAGGCAGATAGATTGCCCAAGTCCAGGAAGTCAAGGCTCAGTGGGCCATGATCATGCCCCTCTTCTCCAGCCTGGACAACACAGTGAGATCCTCACTAAAAAAAAAAAAAATAGAAAGAATATTTACAAAACTATAGCAAATACCATACTGAATGATCAAATGTATTCCTTTTAAGTTCGTGAATAATAATACAAAAGATACCCATTAAGACCACATCTGTTTATCTTTGTACTGGTGATCCTCACCAACACATTTAAGCATGAACAAGTAATAAAAATTCTAAGATAAAAAAGAAACAAAACTGTTACTATTTAAAGATGATGTAATTTCATATATAAAATTAGGAAGATTCTATAGATAAGTTTTGAGAAGGTTGTTGCGCATAAAAACAACCTGAAACATACCAGCAACAAATGGTTGGAAAAAAAGGTTTTTTAAAAATACATTTTCAATTATATTAAAAATTAAGGATTCAAGAAGTACAACAAAAATGTAAGACTTCTAGGAATAAATATAACAAAAAATTAGGGAACAAATTTTAAAACTCTCCTAAATAAATGGAAAGTATTATCTTTATGGAACTTAGAAAGTCCATATTGCTAATATGTAACTTTTCCTGACAACCCACTTTAAGATTCCAACTGAGCCGGGCTTGGTGGCTCAGCCTGTAATCCCACACCTTGGGAGGCTGAGGTGAGTGGATTGCCTGAGCCCACGGGTTCGAGACCCGCCTTGGCAACTTGGTGAGACCTCATCTCTACAATAAATCAAAATGAGCCGGGTGTGGTGGCGTGTGCCTGTAGTTCCAGCTACTTGGAAGGCTGAGGCGGAAGGATGGCCGGAGCCCAGCAGGTCGAGGCTGCGGTGGCCGGGAGCGGCCACTGCATTCCAGTCTGGGTGACAGAGTCAGACTCCAACACACACACACACAAAAAAGACTGCATGTCATACATTAAAGTCAATGCCTGTGAAGGTTCTTTGAAAGGGTGATGAAAATGTTCCGGAAGTGGACAGTGGTGATGGTTGCACAACTCTGTGAATATACCTCATGAATATCTTGATACTGAATTGTATGTTTTAAAAGTATGAATTTTATGGTATAGGAATGCTATCTCAATAAAGCTGGTATAAAATGTTAAAAATGCCAAATGGATCAAAAACTTACATGTGAAGGGGCAAATATTAAAGACCAAACAGAGAGCAATCTTTTACCACAAGAGGGCAGTTTGACCCTGAACTTTGGTTGGAGGGAGTGGTTGGATAGGATGTTTTGTGATCCGGAGGGACTACTGGGGATTAACTGGAGTGGTTGCAGTAGCCACAAGTTAAGATTCCCTGGAATTCACACAAAGCTAGTGTTATAATTCCAGTATGAACTAGTATCTTCCTGGATATACTAATTGTTGGAGCCAGCAACTTGGCTGTGATGACCAAATGTTTATTTTCACCTGAAAGCAAAACAGAAGGATCTGGACACAACTTTATAGTATGTGTCCATCTTAGGCCCACCATAGAGAAGTAGCACTAGCATCAACCACAAAGGAAGTTATATAAGCACTTCCTCTGGATGGTAAATTATCTCCTCTGTACACGTGCATATGTGGGTGTGATAGGGCCACACATCAGAAAAACAGTTCTATATGGAAAGACAATGTAAAAAAGGGATTCATGATATAAACCTTTGTGCCACTCTGCCTAGGACTGCCACCTTACTGTCCAATCTTGGGCAAGTTACCTAGGTCTGCATGCAACTGTAAAATAAAGACAATATTCGTAATTGTTATGAAGAGTAAATGAGTTTATAGATGTGTGGTAGTCCAGTATCATAGTTTAAGACATACCTGGTTTTGGGCCAGGTGCAGTGCCTCATACCTGTAATCTCAGCATTTTGGCAGGTTGAGGTGGGAGGATTACTTGAGCTCAGGAGTTCAAGACTACCCTGACCAACATAGCAAGACTTCATCTCTACAAAAACTTTTCTAAAAATTAGCCGAGTATAGTGACCTATAATCCCAGTTACTCTGGAGGCTGAGGTGGAAGTATCACCCTGTAAAATTGCAAACCGGGATGTCGAGGCTGAAATGAGCCGTGATGGTGCCACTGCACTACAACCTGGGTGACAGAGTAAGACCCTGACTGGAAAAAAAAAGCATATGTGGTTTTTATATGGTCACACTGGTAAACTAAATAGGGATGTGGTGGGAATCACAGTGCCTTGCAACTTTTGGGTCTTTTCTCTGCTAATAGTCCCAGGCAATGTTGCTTTTTACTTACAAAATAATATTTTTACATTTTCACAATTAAAAAATATTTACAAGCCGGGCTCGGTGGCTCAGCCTGTAATCCCACGCCTTTGGGAGGCTGAGGTGAGTGGATTGCCTGAGCCCACGGGTTCGAGACCCGCCTGGGCAGCGAGACCTCATCTCTACAATAATTCAAAAAATCAGCCGGGCGTGGTAGCGCATGCCTGTAATTCCGGCTACTAGGAAGGCTGAGGCGGGAGGATCACCAGAGCCCAGCAGCTTGAGGCTGCGGTGGCCGGGAGCGGCCACTGTACTCAAGTCTGGGCGACCGAGTGAGACTCCAACTCAAAAAAAAAAAAATATATATATATATATATATATGTATATATATATATATATTTACAGTATTTGTCTTTTATGCACTATATGGCCAGTACAATATTTTTTAAAATTTACTATGTTGGCTGAGACAGGAGGGGAGGGAAGTTTTCAGAGCTTCCACTTGGCTTTCTCCACTTCCAAAGCTCTTATACCATTGGTTTAGAAGTCAACATAGGGGTTATGCTAACTACAGAGTTCAGTGACCAGAAAAATGATCACTGAATGGGTCACAGAACCAGTGGACCTACTAGCAGTGGGATCTTTCCCAGGAGCCCATTTATTATCTGGCAACCATAAATCACTTCTCCATTAAGGGGTCATGAGAATGCTTTGGATTCCGAGGTATTTATGTCAAGTCAGACCCTACCAGGAACACTCCTCCGAATGCCCTGGTTTTTCTCTTTCCTTTGTTTACAGTTACTCAAGTAAGTGGTCATAGGTCCCTTTGGGGTAGATCTGGGAGAATCATTATCATAAACACTTGCCACCATGTTATAGGGTTTTTCTAAGGGAGGGGTCCTCACTGTTCTTTGGTCAGCGGATTCGGAATCTGAAAAGGGTCTCACGTTCTGAAACTGGGAGACCATGACTTTTCATTAGGGCAGATGCTTTAAGGATTTTGGTCATCCATCCTTGGTTTCTTTTGATTCTATTGATTAAGCAATGCCTCCCATTTCTCTTGCCCATAGGGACTCATGTTTTCTTAACAATCTCCAAAGCTCTTAGAGGGTCAAAAGCCCTATTCCTTGCTACTCTGATTTTGCTGCTTATTCTAGTAATTAAGTCTATCTTGGTTCTGATGGCTAAGCACTGCCACCTGGTCCCTAGAATCTGGGAATCCTATCTTTCCCACTTCTATTAGGTAGCCTCGTCTGGAGGTGGCTTATCCCATCATCGGCCTTAGCCAGTGGTGGGCTAAAGCTGGCCCTCACAAGATCCATCGGTTCTCATTAGCTCTCACGAGATTGATTGTTATGTTTTTAGGAATTTTATGAGCCAGTCCCCCCTTCCCCCGCCCCATGGAGCACAGTGATAAACACATTTTTTTAATGGATGTGTTTAGGATAGAAAGGGGTGGGTAAAAGGGAGAGGAGACAAGGAGGCGAATGTATTATGTACAAAGATAAATCACAAAGACCACCTCCTCTTTTATCTCTTTGCTGTTTCTTTCTCTTTGTTTACTGCATCCTCAGGATATGCATACCATGTCAGTCTCTCTTCATAAAATGCTATCACCATTTGTGGACATTTCACATTAGCTTCTTTGGCAGGAACCAGGTCTGCTTCATCTGAGTTTTTTCACTTCATTAGGAACATTAAATCACCACAGGAATCTGTTGCCCCAGTGATCTTTTCTGGTTCCAGTCCTCTCTCAAATCCCTGAGCAATATCATTGCTCTGCTCTCTCTCTTTCTCCCCTTTTTTTTTTTCATACTTGATATCATGGACACTGTTTGAGAAACTGGATTTCCTTTTGTTGCTTTCTGACTTCGCCCTGGGTTTTGTTATTTTCACCCTCCTTCATCTTATACTTTTTCATAAACTCAGAAATTAGCTCAGGGTAATCCAAGTTTTTCTCAGGTTCCCAAGTATTGTGTTCCTCAGAATAAAGCCTTTCCACTTCAGTAGATATTCCACTTACTCCTTAACTATGCGCAAGTCTAGCGCCTTCTCCACAACCCACTTCTCATCCTCTGAAGAACTGTCAGCTGTCCATCTGGTTTTCTTTCCCATGTGTCACACTGTTCCACCTGAAGAACTAAGGCTACCAGGTGCCCAGGATTAAAAGTGATCACGCCAGTTGTTAAACATTGATGTGGAATGTTACACTACAGAAGAATGATCCCTACGTTTATCTTCCTTGTCCAGTGTTATGGACTCTGCACCTTCAAGTTCCAGCCTCATTCGTATTTGCTCAGCTCCTGCCAGCACACCTTCGCTAGGACCTGCGGCATCTTTTCCTCAGAAGCAGGCTCAGCACTTCCCACCTATGTTATCTTGTGACTGATCCTAGTTTATTACGTGGTAGCCAGAATATGAGGCAGGAGTATATCCTGGGCAGAGGTAGGCAGGTGGGGGATGGCATGTATCTTGTAAAGCCCAGAACTTGGCATCATCTTCCAAGAAGTGGGAAGAGCTAACCTTTAATAGAGGAAGAGGAGAGGGCCAATTGTGCCAGCCCAGAGGAATCAGAGGAATCTGAGGCGTCAAGATTTTTGAGTACATTAACCAAGAGGACCCATTCCAACACTAGGGTCACTCCTTCCAGTCAATGCATAGTGATCATTCACGAAAACTAACATATCCATCATCTCAAACATTTATCATTTCTAACAAAGATCTTTTTCTGATTGGGAGAGGGACGGAAAAGTCAACACTCTAGTATAGTAAATTGAGCTAATTCTTCTATTTGAATCCATAATTTTTGGCAGGATCTTTTTTTTTTTTAGCTTTGAGAACCATTAACACCAAATATTGAAATAAACTAAATATGACTAGAACTTTGTGTCATTTTATCCCATGGTACCAACCCAAATTTTGTT
Organism: Cephalopachus bancanus; assembly: GCA_027257055.1. Classification (NCBI taxonomy): domain Eukaryota; kingdom Metazoa; phylum Chordata; class Mammalia; order Primates; family Tarsiidae; genus Cephalopachus; species Cephalopachus bancanus. The sequence continues at coordinate 3,970,099 of JAPVLO010000009.1, read as the reverse complement.
TTTAAAAAAGCATATTTAATTATATTTCTCATACTAAAGCTTTTTTGGGGTAAAGGTAAATAAATGTCTTATTGATAAAATAAAACATTTAAGAATGGTGTTTAATGGAAGACTGAGGTGGAAGGATCATCTGAGCCCAGCAGGTCGAGGCTGCAGTGGCCATGAGTAGGCCACTGCACTCCAGCCTGGGCGACAGAGTGAGACTTCATCTCAAAAAAAAAAAAAATGGTGTGCTAATTTATATCTTGTGTTCCTAAAATTACCAAAATTTATATTTTTGGAGGCATAAGTTATAATGTATAAAATGGGGTGCCCAAGATGAGGAACTGAGGTCCCAGGAAGTCCTGCCACTTGGGAAAGATCTCAAAGAGGGTGAGACCCAGACCTGGGATCAGAAACCTGGCTCCTGGCTCTGTTCTTCTACGGTCCCTTTCCTGGCAGATGCGACAAGAGACTCCACTGCATCAGTGGAGGATACTGTTGGCCGTGGTCGCTCCTTTCTTCCTCCTGCTCAAGCTCGTACATCTAGCTACAGCACAGGACACAGCATTGTTTCTTCCTAAAATAGCTCCGGCAAGAAGCTGGCTCTCCTGGAGCACTGCAGACCGACCCACCACTAAAGCTGCACGCTGCCCACAGCGCCGAAATGTCAGTTTTCATCCCTGAAGAAGGAGGTTACAAAAAACAAGTTGTGAAGGCTGTAGAAGACAAGTACAAGTGTGACAGGTGCCCCTGGTGCTGTGTTGTAACCTGGAGCAGATGTTGGGCTCTGGTTCTGTGAAACCGGCATGGCTGCCTTGCTGAGCTCAAGACCAAAATGTAGGGGTGTCAAGGAAGCATAGTTAAAGATAAAATGTTTAGAGATAATTGCTGAGAGAGAGAGAGAGACAGACACAGAGAGAGACACACACACAGAGAGAGAGAGAGAAGAGAGAGGGAGGGAGGGAGGGAGGGAGAGAGACACTTGCTCTTCAGAGCTATTGTCAGAATGAAAGCGGAGGTTGTGCAATTGTGGTGAGCAGGTAACACTGGGCTAACTGATGGTACTTGTAAAAACTGATTGCCACTTTGAAGAACATTCATGTCAAAAGAAAAAGACATATAGTCCTTGGTCTATGACATAAGTTGAAAATATGTTCTCTTGATATATCGTAACTTTAATTATGGTGTGTTTTTTGCCATACACAAATATTTGTTGTTTTAATCTCCTATAATGAGATTAAAAAGAAAGTTACTCACGTTTTTCTTCTAGCATTACTATAGTTTTATTTTTTACACTTGATCCCCAATTCTCTTGGAGCTCATTCTTGTATGGATGTAGTTTTACATTTTCAAATGTTTTCTCAATATCATTTATTTAAAAGTCCATCCATCTAAATGCAATGTGGTACCCTGAATTGGGTCCTGGATATTAGTATCTGAACCTTCATGTCATCTTTGGTAATGTGTGGATAAAGTCTTTTAAAAAATTCTGGTGTGCAATTTAAGTGATATATCGTATATACATTACAGTATTAATAAATGCTTGTTTCTTTTTATTAAACAAACAAACAAAAGAACTTTCATGGGTGCATGCTGACTGCAAAGAAAACATTTTGAGAAAAAATCTGCATGATTGTGTGGAAAAGGCATGTCAGTACTGGGAGGCCTCATGCAGCCACTGCTCACGTCAAGTTTCTATGATCACACTGCAGAAACAAGAAGATACCGAGTATACCTGTGTGGGGCTGTCCTGCTCTAATAAGGGCAATGTCCAGACGCCTCTGAGGAGTGAGTCGAGCGCAAACCGGTCAGAGTGTGTTGGTGCCCCCAGCACCTGCAATTTTAAGCACTGTGGCTGCATTTTTCAGGGCACAAACCAGCAAATGGTGGCCCATGAGGCCAGTTCCATAGTGCAGCATGTCAACACGTTGAAGTAGAGCCGCTCGCTGCTTCAGAAAGAAAGTACAGAGAAAAACAAGAGTGTACAAAGTTTGCACAATCAAATATGTGCAAACTTATCTGTCAAAAATTGACGTTGAGAGACTAAAGGAAATTCTTGGAAATAATGAGCCCAAAATAATTCATTTACAATGAGTAATAGCCAAACAGAGAAACAGAAAGAGCTCCACAAAGAGATCTATCCCTTCTTGCAGAACAAGGAGGAGGCAGACAGCATGAAGAGCAGTGTAGGGCCTTCCAGAGCCTTGCAGCCAAGCTAGACAAGTAGACAAAACAGTTGGGCAGGTGGCTGGAACACAGCCCTGCTGGAGTGATGGCTGAGCCTGGACTGTATGACCAGACACTGTGCAGGACACTCTCCTGGTAACATAGACCTGCTCTTCCAGGCTGCCAGCCACAACATGTGCTGATCTGAAAGATCTTGACTACAAATGGGAAGCAAGAGGCTGTCATAGGGAAGGCCCTGTCTCTCTACAGCCAGTCCTTCTTCACCAGCTACTTTGGTTATAAGATGTGTTTCAGGATCTACCTGAATGGGGACAGGAGGGAGAAGGGAATGCTCTTGTCACTGTTGTTTTTTATTATACATGGAGAATAGGATGTTTTGCTTCCCTGGAAATTTAAGCAGAAAGTGGTGCTCATGTTGATGGGTGAGGGGACCACTAGACACGGGAGATGCATTCAAACCTGACCCCAACAGCAGCAGCTTAAAGAAGCCAACCAGAAAGCCGGGCTCTGTGGCTCAGCCTGTAATCCTGCGCCTTTGGGAGGCTGAGGTCAGTGGATTTCCTGAGCCCGTGGGTTCAAGACCTGCCAGGGCAGCGAGACCTCATCTCTACAATAAATCAAAAAATCAGCCGGGCGTGGTAGCGCGTGCCTGTAATTCCAGCTACTTGGAAGGCTGAGGCGGAAGGATCGCCGGAGCCCAGCAGGTCGAGGCTGCGGTGGCCGGGAGCGGCCACTGCACTCCAGTCTGGGCGACAGAGTGAGACTCTAACTCAAAAAAAAAAAAAAAGAAGCCAACCAGAGAGATAACTATTGCCTCTGGCTGCCCAGTCTCTGTGACCCAAACTGTTCTAGAAAACAGGACATATATTAAAACTGATGCAATTTTTATTACAGTCATAGGGGATACTTCATATCTGCCAGATCCCTGTCAAGCAACTAGGGAGGTAGATTTAATAAAAGGTGACTCCTGTGAGGAGCTTGAACTGGCTTGTCTTCACTGAGGTCTTTGTGCTCGGAAAAGGACCTTGTGGAATGCAGGAAGCTTGCAGGAGGATGCGGCCGGCAGGAGGAGCCACATGTGAGCACACCTGACATGTTTCCTAATAGACTAGCAACACTTCACTCTGGAGAATTATTTATCCTTCGATGAGATAAATATCTGCTGTAAGAGAAAGTTTTCATTTTCATTTTTACAGCTGTAGTTAATTAACATGGAAAACCTATATGCTAAACAAAAGAAACAATTTTTCTTCCTTAATCTTGAAAACACCCCCCCACACACACACACGTCAGCTAGACATGTCAGCATGTTAAATAAAAGAGTTTATAAAATTTTTTTTTAAATGGAGAGCCCAGTAAAAAATTTTGAGAGCCATAGGTCTATGTGAAGGAAAAGCAAATCATATATTTAATTATCAGGTCATCTCAATGGAAACATTTAATCAAAATATTATTTATCCAGGCTAGGCCTTTTTCCAAGAAGAAAACGCAGAAAGTAGTCATCTCCATCCAGGTATTAGTGTAGCATACTTTACTTATTTATTCTTAGTGTATGGTCCATGGCCCCCTGGGACTGTTAAAGCAAGCTATTTGCATATTAATGCTAAGGCATTGTTTGCCTTTTCACTGTGTTGGCATTTGTACTGATGGCACAAAATCAATGGTAGGTAAAACTGTGAAATCCTTGATATTAATCAATGCCTTTGATGAAAATAATGATTATATCTTGACTTTTCAGTGCATATCTTTATTATTCTTTGTGACAAAATATGAAGCATACATAAAGCACTTCTACCACTTATCCCAGTGTAATGGTTATATTGAATAAAAAGAACTGAACCACTAGCTGAACTAGTTGCTTTCTAATGACTGAGACAAACTATGGTTATTCAGACTTAGGTAACTTAGGAGATATTGTCTCAAAAATGAACCAAGTATTTCTGTCATGTCAAGGAACATAACTGATCATGTTTTTTCTGCCAAGGAGAATTATAATTTTGGAAAACCTGTATCCTTACTATGAGCTTGACAGCTTCCCAACACTTAAAGACTTTTCTGATATCTTTCTGATAAGACTAGTGATATTACCAGTTGTGATTTTAAAAATATAATGAAATAGATATAACATATGGATGATATAAACAGCTCAGAAAACCTTTATTTGTTTATTTATTTTCCCCCCTAATGGTTAATGCATAGTGCTACAAAATCTTTCATGGGTAAAATGTCCATTAAAAGTGCAATGGATTTTTGGGTTTCCTTGGTTTTTTTAAGACAGGGTCTCATCTGTTGCCCAGGATGGAGTGCAGTGGTATGATCATAGTTCACTGTATCCTCAGACTCTGGACTCGAGCAATCCTCCTGCCAGGGCCTCCCAAAGTGCTCAGATTACAGGCATGAGCCCTTATACTCCACTCTCAAAGTGCAATGGATTTTAACACAGCACAATAAGAAAGTTAATTGGTAATGATTTTGGATCCACATTGCAACTGACCTTTAATAAATTGCCACTTGCTGATTTTTAGTGTAATATCAAAGAAGCATATCTATAATTATCTGGAAAGTCTGTTCAAATAATCCTCCCAGTTCAGGCTTTGTAGCTTAGCCTGTAATCCCAGCACTTTGGGAGGCCGAGGTGAGTGGATTGCCTGAGCCCGCGGGTTCAAAACCAGCCTAGGCAACTTGGCAAGACCTCGTCTCTACAATAAATAAAAAAATTATCCAGGTGTGGTAGCACACGCCTGTAGTTCCAGCTACTTGGAAGGTTGAGGTGGAAGGATCGCTGGAGCCCAGCAGGTTTGACACTGGGGTGGCTGTGATTGTGCCACTGCACTCCAGCCTGGATTTGCCATGAGTGTACAATAACTCATTGCAAATGAGTTATTTGCAACTCAATGAGACTCCAACTCAAAATAATAATAATAATAATAATAATAATCCTCCCTGTTCAAACTGCATATCATACTTCAACCAAAGCAGCAAATTATAACAGACTGAAAGCAGAAACATATATGTCAACTTGTCATTTGTAAAATGTTTCTATTCTCACTAGTTATTGTTTTGTTTTAGAATCAACTATAGTTAATTTCCATTAAAATATATCATATTCTTATTTTTATTTAATGAGATTATTATTTTAAAATAAACTAATACTTTAACAATTTCCCAGTTTTAATAGATATAATCAATATGACCAAAAGTTCATTGAAGTCCTTGATAATTTTTATGAGTGTAAGTGGGTCTTGAGACAAAAAAAGTTTGAGAACTGCTACCTTTAAAGACAAATAAGGCAGTAATGATACCTTTACTTTGCTGAGCTCGGTTAAGAGTATAGGTAAAAAAGATACATCAAGGGGGCGTTCAGCTGTAATGCTTTGAGCTGAGTGGTGACTGCTGAGCCGGGTTCGAATGAGCGAGACTATCTCTACAATAAATCAATAGTGTGTAATGCTGAATTGGCTACTTGGAAGGCTGACACAGCCATGAGCTGCGGTGAAATGAAGTCTGGATGACATGATCAACTCGATACATCAAATAGAGATGGGGCAGATATAACAACTAGTGAATGCATATCTATTGTTTACTCTGAGTTTGGTGTCTGTTATGGTTTGGTACTTTCTCTTAATTGTTTAATCATGGCAGGAAGAATTCTGACTAAAGAGCTGATGCTCATCAACCACTAAACTCTGCTGAGAGTAAAGGAGATACATTTCCTTGTCGGAATTGTCCAGACTGTTTACCTTGCTCATACTCATTTTTTTTTCTTCAGCTAAGACTGCAGAAGCGATGAGTTATTGTACACTTGTTGCACTCTGCCACAACTCAGCACAGAACTGGTCCAGAATGTCACAGGCCCAGGGCAAAGGACCAACAGGTACTGTTTTAGTAAGGCCAAAATGGGTATCTCAGAGGTGGTCTTGGTGATGGGATGGTGATAAAGTTCTAGGTCCATCGAGAGACAAGTGAGACAGCACGGAGTCCGACAGCTTGCACCAGCGTCTTGATCCTCTGGCAGTTCATGTTTCTGCTCCTGTGGCCTCCACAGGTCCACACGCTAGCAGTTTACCTGGACCTCTGTCTCATCTTTCTTCTTTTGCACTTCAGCCTGAGCGTCTGCTTCTTCTTCCACTTGGCTTTCAACACGCGGAGATTTTTTTTTTTTTTTTTTTTTTGAGTTGGAGTCTCACTCTATCGCCCAGACTGGAGTGCAGTGGCCGCTCCCGGCCACCGCAGCCTCGATCTGCTGGGCTCCGGCGATCCTTCCGCCTCAGCCTTCTGAGTAGCTGGAATTACAGGCATGCGCTACCACGCCCGGCTGATTTTTTGATTTATTGTAGAGCTGAGGTCTCGCTGCCCAGGCGGGTCTCGAACCTGCGGGCTCAGGCAATCCACTCACCTCAGCCTCCCAAAGGCGCGGGATTACAGGCTGAGCCACTGAGCCCGGCTTGCACCATCTTCTTAAAAATCTCCACGTGTTAGCCGGCCTCGGTGGCTCAGCCTGTAATCCCGCGCCTTTGGGAGGCTGAGGTGAGTGGATTGCCTGAGCCCGCGGGTTGAGACCCGCCTGGGCAGCGAGACCTCAGCTCTACAATAAATCAAAAAATCAGCCGGGCGTGGTAGCGCATGCCTGTAATTCCAGCTACTCAGAAGGCTGAGGCGGAAGGATCGCAGGAGCCCAGCAGATCGAGGCTGCGGTGGCCGGGAGCGGCCACTGCACTCCAGTCTGGGCGATAGAGTGAGACTCCAACTCAAAAACAAAAACAAAAACAAAACAAAACAAAAAAAAGAAGATGGTGCTAAGGCCGAGAGCTGCTTATATTCATTTTTTCAAACCCAGGAGTGGTAAAGGCTAGAAGTTTCTTCTAACATTACAATTTTCATCTGCCAGGGTCAAACATTTTAAGAAAATCTCTAGACACTATGGTCATATCTATGATCTTGAAATTATTCTCAATATAATGAAGAACTTATTTGATGAGAATATTCCTTTCTTTTCTTTTTTTAGTGGCAGTTTCACTCAGTTGCCTAGACTGGAGTGCAGTGACACACTCCAGGCCACCACAGCCTCGACCTGCTGGGCTCCTGCGATCCTTCCGCCTCAGCCTTCCAAGTAGTTGGAACAACAGGTGTGCACTACCACGCCCAGCTAGTTTTTGGCTTATTGCAGAGACGAGTCTCTCCAATTTGCCCGGGTGAGTCTCAAACCCGCGGGCTCAGGCAATCCACTCACCTCAGCCTCCCAAAGTGCTGGGATTACAGGCTGAGCCACAGAGCCCGGCCAGAATAAGTCCTTTCTAAAGAAAAAATCCAGTAAGATTGAAGATGTACTGTAATTTTAGAAGACAGTTCAGTTCTGTCCTGACAGAGTAATGCTTTCTCAGACACTGGTTTATTCTAAATGCTTCAGCAAATAGAGCAAAACAGTACAGTAAATCTCTATTCTTCCTTAGAGCTCTGCTGGAACAGATTTTTTTTCCTAACCCTGACTAAGGTTGTCTTTATTTATTAGATGGATTAAACTTAATTCCTTTAATTTGCACTTATTCTTTCTAACAATGGCTGATACATAGAAATTTTAAAAGGCTTTTTCAGATTTTAGATGCAAGTTCAATGTCAGCTTTCCCTCCTCCTCCCCAATTTGGCTTAATTAAAACAAAGGAATAGTTGCCAACTAAAGCACACTATGTAGAGTCCAGGACTTAGTTGATGATTCAGCATTGCATTTGCATCTCCTGAGTTTGCTGGGAATTAGATGCAGCTACTGACAATACAGTAGCATTGGCTTTAGGTCCAGTATGCATAAGTTGAGTTTTGGAAAGGCAGACTCTTCCTAAGCAGACCTCTGACTATTGCTGCAATAAATGTCTTGGTCAAAATATTGTTGATAAATCACCCTTGAAAAACTCTTGAATGTTTGGAAAACACAAAGCATAATAGTTCAGAGTGCAGGCTCTGGGTTTGGACCCCGACTATACCATTTACTAGTCATGTGACTCTGAATAAGTCCCATGATCACTTTGTGTTTCAGTTACCATATACATAAACTAAAAATTATGATAAGCTACCACATAGGATTATGTGGTTTATATGAATCATAAATGTAAAGTATGTAGTCTGATTCTAAGTGACCAGTAAATATTATTTATAACTGGTTTGCTTTATTTCTTAAGCCTTGCAACATCCCTGTGGTTTGAATGTCCACTCCAAAAGTTGTGTTGAAATTTAATTGCTATATTAACAGTATTAAGCCCTTTAAGAGGTGATTAAGCCATAGGGCTCTGCTCTCACGAATGGATTAATGCCATTATTGCAGGAGTGGGTTTGTTACAAAGCGATACATTCAGCCCCCTTTTGTTTCTCTCTCTGTCTCTCTCTGGAACTCTCTTGCCCTTCCACCTTTCAACATGGGATGACACAGCAAGAAGTTCCTCATCAGATGCTGGCACCTTGATCTTGGATGTCTCAGTCTCCAGAACAGGGAGGAAGTAAATTTCTGTTCATTTAAAATTACCCAGTCTGTGGTGTTCTGTTATAACAGCAGAAAACAGACTAAGACAATATCCCTGAAGGTACACTGGGTTTATTCCTGAGGGTAAACTGAGGATCAGAAGTTGATTGTTCATTGATCCAGAGCTTGTCTGTGGTAGTTCCTCTGATTCCAAACAGGGCACTTCCCAATCTGCTGTTATAAGTCTAGATATTTCATTTATTTTTTTTTTTTTTTAATTTTTTGAGTTGGAGTTCACTCTGTCACCCAGACTGGAGTGCAGTGGACGCTTCCGGTCACCGCAGCCTCGACCTGCTGGGCTCCGGCGATCCTTCCGCCTCAGCCTTCCGAGTAGCCGGAATTACAGGCATGCGCTACCACGCCCGGGTGATTTTTTGATTTATGTAGAGTGAGGTCTCGCTGCCCAGGCGGGTCTCGAACCCGCGGGCTCAGGCAATCCACTCACCTCAGCCTCCCAAAGGCGCGGGATTACAGGCTGAGCCACCGAGCCCGGCTCATTTATTTTTTATAACCATAAGAATCAGAGTCATCACCGAAACTCAGTCTCTTACATGGTCATAGATCCCATTTAATAAATCCTTGGAGCTGGGCTCGGTGGCTCAGCCTGTAATCGCGCACCTTTGGGAGGCTGAGGTGAGTGGATTGCCTGAGCCCGTGGGTTCGAGACCCACCTGGGCAACTTGGCGAGACCTCATCTCTACAATAAATCAAAAATTAGCCGGGCGTGGTAGCGCACGCCTGTAGTTCCAGCTACTTGGAAGGCTGAGGCGGAAGGATCGCCGGAGCCCAGCAGGTCGAGGCTGCGGTGGCCGGGAGCGGCCACTGCACTCCAGTCTGGGTGACAGAGTGAGACTCTAACTCAAAAAAAAAAAAAAAAATCTGGAGGATTTACAGAATTCATAAGCATATAATATTGAACTTCGACCTACCTTGAACAAAGTATACACTATTTAATTATTATTTAATTTTTATTGACTATATGTTGTTTTATTACCTTCATGTGATATTAAAATCTATCATTCTTCAGTTGATATTCAAAACTTTTGCATTTAGGAACATTGGTTCACATTAGACCTGTTAGTTCCTCAAAGTTCTAGAGGGCAGCCGGGTGCAGTGGCTCATGTCTGTAATCCCAGCACTTTGGGAGGCAGAGGTGAGAAGATAGCCTGAGTTCAGGGGTTCAAGAAGAGCCTGGGCAAATTGGTTAGACCTCATCTCTACAATAAATCAAAAAATTAGCCGGGCATGGTGGCATGTGCCAGTAGTTCCAGCCACCTGGAAGGCTGAGGCAGAAGGAACACCTGATCCCAGCAGGATGAGGTTATGGTGGCGGTGAGCATGCCACTGCACTCCAGCCTGGGTGACAGAGAGAGAGGCCAATTCCCTCCCATAAAAACAAACAAACAGGATTGCCTGAGCCCACGGGTTCAAGACCCACCTGGGCAACTTGGCGAGACCTCATCTCTACAATAAATCAAAACTTACCCAAAGGGCGGGGTAGCGTGCGCCTGTAGTTCCAGCTACTTGGAAGGCTTGAAGCGGAAGGATTGCAGGAGCCCAGCAGGTCGAGGCTGTGATGGCCAGGAGCGGCCACTGCACTCCAGTCTGGGTGACAGAGTGAGACTCCAACTCAAAAAAAAAAAAACAAAAACAAAAAAAAAAAAAAACCAAAAAGTTCTAGAGGCCAGAGACAATCCTAACATTGTACATAATCCAGTACAGTGGCCTGAACAACTGTATGTAGACTAGGGGCCCATTTATGTATTCATTTATCAGCAAATGTTTATTGCAATCCCACTGTATGGGGGGTTGTCCTGGGACACAGCAATGGCTAAGTCAGACAGAGTTCTTGCTCTTATGGAAATGACATTATGAGTGAAAGAAGTTTGTAACCAGTGACAACTCCACGCCGATCTGAACCAAGAGATTTATTAAAGGGGCAGTTACACGAAGGGACTGTAACCGAGGAAGGACAAGAGAGAGAGAAAAAGAGAGAGACCGAGAGAGAAAGAGAGTAAGAGAGTGGCGGGGACAGACAGAGAAAGCAAGGGGGGGAGAGGGCGAGAGAGAGTGAGAGAATGCAAGAGAGCGAGAGAGCGAGTGAGAGAGGGGGAGAGAGGGTGAAAGAGAAAACGTAAGAGAGAAGGAGAGAGAGAGAGTAAACAAGAGAGTGGTGGGGACAGAAAGAGAAAGCAAGAGAGAGAGAGCTATGCAGGGAGAAAGGTATATTTATGAACCTTGTAGGGGCAGGCAGTACCGTGCCTGAGTCTTATTGGAGGAGACTATGAGGTAGCATTTCTATGGGGAGAGGTTGTTTGAGCACAGGTTCAAGTTTCGCACGGGGGGGAAAGGCAGGAATTTACGGCCTTTGTTGTTTTTGGGGAGGCAGAGCCATCTTGGGGACCCCCTTCTGACTGTTGTCTGCACCTTTCAATGAGGCCAGGCATGGTGGCTCACACACCTGTAATACCAGCACTTTGGGAGGCACTGGGGAGAGCATTACCTGAGCTCAAGGGTTTGAGGCCACCCGGGCCAACATGGCAAGCCCTAATCTCTACAATAAATCAAAAAATTAGCCCAATGTGGTGGTGCGCACCTGCATTTTCCCACTACTTGGAAGACTGAGGTGGAAGGATCACCTGAGTCCAGCAGGTCAAGGCTGCGGTGGCCATGAGTTTGGCATTACACTCCAGCTGGACAACAGAATGAGACTCCAATTTTAAAAAAAGAGAAAAGAAATGACATTATGGAGGGAGGAGAAGCACATTAATAAACCAATTATTAATTAATCAGTCAACCAATACAGATAAAAAAGATAATTTCAATAGTACAGGATGATGGGATACAGGCTGATGGGGAGAGACTGGTGAGGAGAAGTAGGGAGGGTTAAGTATAGTTGTCTGGGAAGATTTATCTGTGAAATTGGCATTTGAGCTCAGTACTTTGATCATTAGAGAAAACCAGCTGAGCAAACAACCAGGGCTCATTCAGTGGGAACAAACCAGAGCAAAGACTCTGAGGTGGGTACAGCTTGGTACATTATAGGAATAAACAGAAGAAATAATTAGAAATAATGAAACTAAAAATCCTTACAAGGTCTTTTTTGTCCATTTAAGAAAAGTACAGACTTTGGATCACCAATTACATTAGTCACCTTTATTTACTTTCTAGAAAATAGGATAGGAGTGGCTTCCTTTGAAGTATTTTGAAGGGAAAAACTGGTTTCAGCTTGTTGGTTTACTACAGTGCTCATGTACTAGTCTTTCTTCAGCAGATATTTGAGAACCAAACTTTTACACTTAGGACCATTGGTACGTCTATGAAATGGTAGTTTGTTTTAGTAAACTTCACTGAGAACCTGGAATTCAGTATCCTTATTCATAAATCTGATATTCAAATATGAAATTTTTCACGCATGAGAAAATATAAACTCTTACTATATCCCCCTTTTTGTTTCTCCCCATTTTCTCCTCAATGTTTTATTCAAAAATTATCCTTTTTTTCTTCTTACTCTCTTTCACACACATACACTCACACTCAAATAATATCACACCCATATCAGTTGAGTGCAGTTTTCCAAATGATTATATGAAATGTCCAGAATGGGCAACTCTATAGAGACAGGAAGTAGACTAATAGTTGCCTAGGGCTGGGGGGAATGAGGGATTTAAGGGTGACAGCTAAGGGGTAGGGATTTCTTTTTGTGGTAATGAAAATGTCAAATTAATTGTGGTGACAAGTGCACAGCTGTTTAAATATATGAAAACACATTGAATTGTATACTTTTTTTTTTTGAGTTGGAGTCTCACTCTGTCGCCCAGACTGGAGTGCAGTGGCCGCTCCCAGTCACCGCAGCCTCGACCTGCTGGGCTCCGGCAATCCTTCCGCCTCATTTTCAAAAAATGAAAGGACTGAGCAGGAGCATTGTTGTGATAGAGAAGGATGCTTTCCTGGGCATTTTTCTGCTAAAGCTTTGGCTAACTTTCCCAAAATACTCTCATAATAAACAGATGTTATTGTTCTTTGGTCCTCTGGAAAGTAAACAAGAAAAATGCCTTGAGCATACCAAAAAGCTGTTGCCATGGTCCGCTTCTTGGTAGTCATTGTTTTGGTTGTGCTTGTCTTAAGAATTCTACTGTATTTCATTTTCTGCTACAATTCTTTGAAGAAATACTTCAGGATCTTGATTCCACTTGTTAACGTTTCCATTAAAAGCTCTGCTATTGTCTGCAGCTGATCCGGTGCAGTGTGAAAGGTGCCTATATATAGAAACCTAGAAGAAACTTACCTTCTTCTTTAGTCTTTTTGCCTCAGCATAACCATTAGAAAGCATTCAGACATTCTACTGCAGAACAAGCAGCCTATCCCATCCTACCTAGGCAAACCTCCTTCAGATGCAAGATCAGGACAGCCCAAACCATTAATGGTTTAGCATAATAATCTCTAGTAAACTTTTTTTTTTTTTGAGTTGGAGTCTCACTCTGTCACCCAGACTGGAGTGCAGTGGCCGCTCCCGGCCACCGCAGCCTCGACCTGCTGGGCTCCGGCGATCCTTCCACCTCAGCCTTCCACCTCAGCCTTCCAAGTAGCTGGAATTACAGGCATGCGCTACTACACCCGGCTGATTTTTTGATTTATTGTAGAGATGATGTCTTGCTGCCCAGGCGGGTCTCGAACCCACGGGCTCAGGCAATCCACTCACCTCAGTCTCCCAAAGGCACGGGATTACAGGCTGAGCCACCGAGGCGGCTTCTAGTAAACTTTTGATTCCTTGTCAAGGTCAAAGTCATAAGAGTTTATGATTTGCAAATGTCTGAGTTTGTGAATTGCAAATGTCTAAACAAGTCTCTTGCAGGAATCCTCCCCCTCTAGGGTTAACCTAATCAGCCCTCTGTGAACTACATGACACAGATAAGCCACACCATGGCAGCAATCATGTGACTAACCCACCCATCTGCCTGCTGTCCATCACCTGACATCATCAGTACCTGCACTTGCCTTCCCTTTTGTGATGACATGGAAGCAGACCACCACCCAATCACCCTAATGATCTTCCCCCATCAAGGGGAATGGTTAAAAGGACTCAACCACAAGCAACCAGCAGCCATTGCCTTGCTAGAGTCTGGTGTGGCCATGTGCTCTTTGAACCATGGCTGTCACCATGCTTCGTGGCTTTGGTCCTCCTCCCCCAACTTGGGGAGATGAATCTTCTCTCTTCCTTCTCTTTCTCTCTCTAATTTACTTTTTTTTTTTGTTTGTTTGTTTGTTTGTTTGTTTTTTGAGTTGGAGTTTCACTCTCGCCCAGACTGGAGTGCAGTGGCCGCTTCCGGCCACTGCAGCCTCGACCTGCTGGAGCTCCGGCGATCCTTCCGCCTCAGCCTTCCAAGTAGCTGGAATTACAGGCATGCGCTACCACGCCCGGCTGATTTTTTGATTTATTGTAGAGATGAGGTCTCACTGCCCAGGCGGGACTCGAACCCGCGGGCTTAGGCAATCCACTCATCTCAGCCTCCCAAAGGCGCGGGATTACAGGCTGAGCCACTGAGCCCGGCTCTAATTTACTTTTAAATAGACTTTTCTTTCTTAACCTTTTTGTGTGTTGCAATTCTTTGCATCTATTCAGATCTCTGGATTGCCAGCGCACACCTTTGGCTTGCCAGCCCTGGCTGTGCTGCGTACCTCCCTGAGCCTCTCCACCTCACCCTGCTGTACCCTAACACAGTGGTTTTCATCTGAGTGGGAAGTTTGCTCAACTTTAATTTCTCAGTCAGAATGTGTAGGCTGAACTGGGTGTTGTTTGTGCTGTTAATTGTCAGTCCTCTTCACCTAGTGCACATACAAGAGAATTTTTTCCTCACAGATTGATGTGGATGGCCTGTTGCTGCAGGCTTCATCTTCAACATCCTCTCATCTCTTTTTTTTTTTTTTTGAGTTGGAGTCTCACTCTGTCACCAAGACTGGAGTGCAGTGGCCGCTCCCGGCCACCGCAGCCTCGACCTGCTGGGCTCCGGCGATCCTTCCGCCTCAGCCTTCCAAGTAGCCGGAATTACAGGCATGCGCTACCACGCCTGGCTGATTTTTTGATTTATTGTAGAGATGAGGTCTCACCTGCCCAGGCGGGTCTCGAACCCATGGGCTCAGGCAATCCACTCACCTCAGCCTCCCAAAGGCGCGGGATTACAGGCTGAGCCACCGATCCCGGCTCATCTCTTTTTTTTTACAAAGCAGGATTTATTTAGAGAACAGAAAAGCTCTCACAGTTGGAGGGGACCCAAAGGGGTTGCCCTCGTCTCTTCTTAAAAATGAGTTATCCATTTGTAAACTGCTGGGCATTGTCCCCATAAAGTTTTTGTGAAGTATCAGTGATTTCACCATTCTTCCAATCAAGATTCACCATATAGTTGATGTCTGTTTTATTAATAGCTTTAATTTTAGCAGAATTCATGTTGTTCTGATAGGAACTCTTTCAAACTAACGTATTATCCTTCTTAGTGACGCAAACTGGATCCTGTTTAGACATGTTGTAATAATTAGTATGAGTTAATTTGGATGCAAAAAATTTTTGAAATCCATGTATAGTTTTTTTGTAATGTGTATTTTCCATGAACTTTTTTTTTTTTTTTTTTTTTGAGTTGGAGTCTCGCTCGGTCGCCCAGACTGGAGTGCAGTGGCCACTCTCAGTCACCGCAGCCTCTCCTGCTGGGCTCTGGCGATCCTTCCGCCTCAGCCTTCCAAGTAGCCAGAATTACAGGCATGCGCTACCACGCCTGGCTGATTTTTTTATTTATTGTAGAGATGAGGTCTCGCTGCCCAGGCGGGTCTCGAACCCGTGGGCTCAGGCAATCCACTCACCTCAGCTTCCCAAAGGCGTGGGATTACAGGGTGAGCCACTGAGCCCGGCTTCCATGAACTTTTTAAAGACGCTTCATATAAAAGTTCCTACAAATTAATAATAAAAAGATACACAACCCAATATTTTTTTTTTTTTTTAAAAATTTTTTATTTTATTTTTGAGTTGAAGTCTCACTCTGTCGCCCAGACTGGAGTGCAGTGGCCGCTTCCGGCCACCACAGCCTCAAGCCACTGGGTTCCAGCGATCCTTCCGCCTCAGCCTTCCAAGTAGCTAGAACTACAGGCACGCACTACCATGCCCGGCTAGTTTTTGATTTATTGTAGAGATGAGGTCTCACCAAGTTGTCCAGGCGGGTCTCAAACCTGCGGACTCAGGCAATCCACTCACCTCAGCCTCCCAAAGCACGGGATTACAGGCTGAGCCACCAAGCCCGGTTGACTTCTTTCATCGGAGGAAACAAAAAAGTCACTCGAGATCAGGTGAATAGGGAGGATGGGACATGCGGGTCATGCATTTTTGAATAGAAAAATAAGTTGTGAATATATGATAACAAGTAAATTAAAATGAACAAATTACTACTACATTCAACAACATAGATGAATCTCACAAAATATCAAAAGATGCCAGACATAAAAGAATATATACTATATGATTCAATTTATGTGAAGTTCAAAAGACAAGCAGAACTTATCTGAGGTAGAGTTAAGGATAGTCATTATCTTTCATGGAGTATTGATTGATGGGTGGCATGAGGAAGCTCTCTGGAATACTGGAAATGTCTATCTCTTTAGTTGTGCTTATGTAAAGATTCATTTACAGAATTTACAGAAAAAGAAACCAACTAAAAAGCAGAAGAAAACTGAAGATGATTTGAGCTGTTTATACTTCCTAAATAGACTATGTCATGCTGAATATTATAGTCATAAAATATGTTAATATGTTTTCTGAGGAGAAAACAGCCTGTTTGTATATTTCATCATCTAGTGCAAACAATAACAAGTCTAAGTATTTCCTAGAATACCTAGGATGAATTCCTGAATGATGTCATACAGAATACTATGGTCATATAAGGTGTTAGTATGTTTTTTGGGGGAAAATACCATGTTTGTATATTTCAGTATCTAGTCAGAACAATAGAAACAATTCTAGGTATTTCCAACATTGAATTTTTTTTTTTTTGAGTTGGAGTCTCACTCTGTCGCCCAGACTGGAGTGCAGTGGCCACTCCCGGCCACTGCAACCTCGCCTGCTGGGCTCCGGCGATCCTTCCGCCTCAGCCTTCCGAGTAGTCAGAATTATAGGCACGCGCTACCACTCCCGGCTGATTTTTGATTTATTGTAGAGATGAGGTCTCGCTGCACAGGCGGTCTAGAACTCGCGGGCTCAGGCAATCCACTCACCTCAGCCTCCCAAAGGCGGGGATTACAGGCTGAGCCACCGAGCTGGCTCAACATTGAATATAGATAATTGTATGCAAAGTTAGTGGGGCTGAAGGAACAAAAAGGTGAATGGATGCTATCAGATCACAGTAACTACAGGAAGCTGCCAACTCCTAAGGCTAGAGGAATAAAAGGGAAGGGTGTTGCCCAGACCCCATGGGCACCGTGCTGCTGAGACGTCTAACATTGTCACTGCTGCTGTTGGAACTACTACTGCAGCTGCTACTTTGTAGGAAGCCAGGAATCCCAGTGATGGTTCAGGAGTCCGGAAGCCACAGTACCACTTTTGCTGATAGATCTGCCCCTGCTGGAACTGGCAAGTGCCCTTTGTTGCTGTTGTCACAACTGCATCATTATTATACCAACTGTAGCAGCCTGTAATGACCTGCTGCTGTTACTGCCCACATCAGGGCAGTAGGAAAATCAGGGTTTCTTTGCTCCTCCTGCTTCCTAACCTCTTGCCAGTGCCCTCACTGATTGAACCTAATCAACAGTCAACTGATAAGAGATTCTGAGAAATGTAGTTTTCAGGCTTCCAGCCTCTGAAATACAGATTGAAGTTGAGGAGTAACCATCAAATAACTAGAACAATACTCTAGGGTCAAAACTGAGTAAAATTAAATCCTTACTGCCAGATTTCTCAAACCCTTTAATATGCTACTGTGCTTCAAAATTTTTCAGAAGGGAGTTACAGTTGGTAGGTTTCTCAATTTTATATGACCAAAGACCTATTTTCCCCCAACAGAACACCTTTGGAATATTTCATAAGACCTCAGTCTAGGATAAAAACAGGAATAAACAGAAATGCTATTGTTGTTGGAGTATAATAAGGACATAGGAAGGCATATTATGTAAACAATGCTTTCCTAATGTAAATTATAAATACAGTGGAGCAAGTGAGAGTGGTAATATGAGAATCCAAATATATAAACATTCTGAAAACTAATTACGCTAAAGGAATACCATTGTCAAATCCTTACATTTCTTGGCCCTTTCTAGTGGTCATTTATTATTTTGGTAGCTCACTATATGACCACCTTCTTCTTTGGGGAATCACAAGGGGAACATAAGGAATGGAAGTCTCTGTTCATGACACAGAAGCTGAGGGGGAACACTGGGTTTTCTCCTTCATTCTGGTAACTAGAGTATAGGACTGTAACATATACACCATGAAACCTCCAACAGAGATGATGATGTATTGTTCTAAGCCATTGCTAATCAGAAGCTGGTAGTTGCCGCAGAATAACCTGCTTCTGATTAATACATCCCTTTTGGAAATATACAGAAGTTCCTAAGCAGAGCCTGCCAACAAACCCAGCTAGCTTCACATCCTTAATTCTAGTAATAATCCTCAGCTCAAGAGTTTGATGGAAAGTTGTTTCCCCTTATTGAGTAATTTTGAACACTTGGACTGTTAGGGCAGTGCAAGTAATTCTTTAAAAAAACCAAAGTATTTAGAAGACAATGCAACTTAATCTAATTCATCTTTCTCTGATTTTTTTTTTGTTGTTTGTTTGTTGTTGTTGTTTTAAGTTGGGGTCTTACTTTGTCAACCAGACTGGAGTGCAGTGGTATGATTGCAGCCTCAACCTTCTGGGTTCAAAAGATCCTCCTGCCTCAGCCCTACAAGTAATTGGGCTTACAGGTCGTGCCAGCACGCCTGGCTAATTTTTTAATTTTTTATAGACACGAAGTCTCGCTATGTTGCCTAGGCTGGTCTTGAACTTGTGGCTCAAGCAGTACTTTTCCCTTGGCCTCCTAAAGTGCTGAGGTTACAGGCATGAGTCATCATGCCCCATCTTCATCTTCCTTTGTAACAGAGTCCATTCAAGAGACAGAAACTAGCCGGGCTCAGTGGCTCAGCCTGTAATCCCGCAACTTTGGGAGGTTGAGGTGAGTGGATTGCCTGAGCCCGCAGGTTCGAGACCCGCCGGGGCAACTTGGCGAGACCTCATCTCTACAATAAATCAAAAATTAGCCGGGCATGGTAACGCAGGCCTGTAGTTCCAACTACTTGGAAGGCTGAGACGGAAGGATCGCTGGAGTCCAGCAGGTCGAGGCTGCGGTGGCTGGGAGCGCCCACTGCACTCCAGTCTGGGCGACAGAGTGAGACTCCAACTCAAAAAAAAAAAAAAAAAAAAAGAGACAGAAACTATACAAAGTTACTTGAATAAGGATAATTTAATATAAAAATTTGTCAAGTAGGTATAAAATTGTCAGACTGGTAACTAAAATGGTAAAAAGAGAAATCTAGGGTATCACAGAGGTTGCAACTGCAGGAAACTCTTAATCACCTCTAAGGTTGAGGGAACAAAGATTATAGCTGGAATTATCAAAACATAAAAACTTAGAGGAGAGCCCACGTGAAGTCAAAACTTAGACATCAGCCAGGCTCGGTGGCTCAGCCTGTAATCCCACGCCTTTGGGAGGCTGAAGTGAGTGGATTGCCTGAGCCCGCGGGTTCAAGACCTGCCTGGGCAACTTGGCGAGACCTCATCTCTACAATAAAAATCAAAAATCAGCCGGGCGTGGTAGCGCGCGCCTGTAGTTCCAGCTACTTGGAAGGCTGAGGCGGAAGGATCTCCAGAGCCCAGCAGGTCAAGGCTGCGGTGGCCAGGAGCAGCCACTGCACTCCAGTCTGGGCGACAGAGTGAGACTCCAACTCAAAAAAAAAAAACTTAGACATCTGAGGAGACAGTGCTGCTCAGCTAGTGCTGATGTCTCTGAGTTTGGAGGCCATATCTCTTGGAGCTGGGACCCACCTTTGAGGAGGGGTTTGGCGCTGGTCTCTGCAAGGAAGGGAGGCTGGACTCATTGCAGCTGCTTCTGCGAGTATTAGCAAAACCACAAACTCAATACAACTGCTGTTATGGTGAGGCAGTATTAATAGGGTGCCACTGGAAAGACAGCAAGCAGGAAGCTCACAGGAAGAAGCACGTCCCCTTTTTCCTCCAACCCTTCAGGACCCCTCTAGCACCCTTATTGTCAGAGCTTAGCAGGGAGGGAGTTTGCTGGCAAAGTTGAAATAGGGTGGGGGTGGAGAGTCTTACCAAACCACACTGTGATCAGTGCACAGGAACACCTGGCTAAGAGGTGCATGAGGGCTGCCATCCAGCCTGTGCTGTCCTGGCCAAGTAGTAGGTTCTTGTGTGGGGCTTTTCAGCCTGGAGTAAGAGTTATCTTTTTCTAATTTGCACAGAGGTGTCGTGTAGGCTGGCACACATGCTGATTCCAGAATCAGCAATCAAATCTTCCTTCCTTCTTCTAAAGGGTTGTGAAAAGCATGGGTTTTTATTGGAATGCTCAGGCAATTTGATCGGCATCAGCACACGACCTTTTACATTTCCTATGGAGCCCTCCCTTATATCCGTCAAAGATTTGTACAGATTTGTTTGAATCCGGTTCTCTATTCTTCTCTGTTTCTCATCACCTGCTTTGGATGTGCAGTTTAGGTTCAGTTTCCTCCTTTCTCAAGTGCTGAACTTCCAACTGTGCGTCAGAGTAAGTCTTCCCTGCTTCCATAGGTCTCTTCCTTATCTTTTCTTCTGTTGTCTTTTCACTGGAGTTGTGTTAGTAAGCCACTTTGCTATTTTTCCTCATCCTTTAGCCAGCCTCTCTGCCTTCTTCAAAATGTCCAACAGTTTTACTAATGATCTAAATGAAGCCTTGGGAGAAATTATTTTCAAATTTCACGAAAACACGCAAAAATAGGAGAGTTAGCTAAAATGACAAATTCCTAGTGATTTCTGTAGACTGAAATACTGTGTTGATAACAAAAATAGAAAATTTGTGAGTTTAAGGAAAACACCAGTAGAATTTAAAATAAGAGAAAATTACAGTAAAATAACTGAAATGAAGACAAACATATAAAATCTGGTGGCAATATTATTTATGTGATAGAGTTTGAAAGAAACTGTGCCATTTTTTGTCATAGGCACACATTAGCTACTCAATACATGTTTACATAATTTTGATTTTTGATAAAAATCAGGGACATGAATCATTATTTATTTATTTTATTTATTTATTTTTGAGTTGGAGTCTCACTCCGTTGCCCAGACTGGAGTGCAGTGGCTCCCAGTCACCGCAACCTCGACCTGCTGGGCTCCGGTGATCCTTTCACCTCAGCCTTCTGAGTAGCTGGAACTACAGGCACGCGCTACCACGCCAGGCTCATTTTTTGATTTGTTGTAGAGATGAGGGCTCGTCAAGTTGCCCAAGTGGGTCTCGAACCCGCGGGCTCAGGCAATCCACTCACCTTGGCCTCCCAAAGTGCCGGGATTACAGGCTGAGCCACTGAGCCTGGCCATGAATCATTATTTATAGTCAAGAAAAGAGTGCTGCCATTTTTGCTTGCTTAACCACCTCATTAAGATTCTGGGAAGACACAGTTAATTATATAAAAATATAGTTATAATACAGGTATACAGCAAAATATTAGCAGTAGTTATCCCTGGATCAGGAATAGTAAATTTTTACTGTATTTTACTACTGAAAATCTAATTTTCTCTATAGTGCATGTATTTACTTTGTAGTAAGAACATTTTTAAAAACGCTTAAAGCAACCAAATAAAAAGTTTTAATGTATTTGGAGTTTAGAAGAATTTTAATATAAAAATTATCTTATTTACAATGATTTAAAATAGTCATAAAAAACACAATTAAAAATGATCTAATGTGCTTCATTCAATGAAGCATAAGTGAGAAATAATTTGATATATTGTTACAGCTTCTCAAAGGGGTGAAAAAGAATAAATTGTGGATCGGTAACAGCAATATTATGGAATAGATTTGCAAATAAGAATCCACGGAACATCTCTTTTTTTTATATAGAAAACATTTCAAGAAGGTAATTCATTTGACAGAGAAGCAAAATGTTGAGATTTTTTTCCCACTCTTTCCTATAAGATGAGAAGAAACGCTTCTGGTTGG
The DNA here is from genome assembly GCA_027257055.1 of Cephalopachus bancanus. Lineage (NCBI taxonomy): Eukaryota > Metazoa > Chordata > Mammalia > Primates > Tarsiidae > Cephalopachus > Cephalopachus bancanus. The sequence continues at coordinate 3,948,198 of JAPVLO010000009.1, read as the reverse complement.
GAAAAGGGTTCATATGAAATTTTCTTCTGCCGCCTTTAGATCTCAGAGTCTGCTTATTTGGTTTATCACAATGTTCTCATGAAAGAAGATTAAACCTTGGGATCAGTCTCATATTGGTTCTTGACGCCTTGTTTGTTTCCTCAGAAAAGCCCTCCCTGGGGTGGGGGGGCACACCTCATCAGCAAGGGTACCTGCACTATGAATATTTGTATACCTCACCCTAAATTGTACCCCACAATTTTAAAATAAAAATTAAAGGAGGAAAAAAAGAAAAGAAAAGCCCTCCCTGACCTCTAGTCAAAGTGAGGTCCCACATAAGACATACACACTTTTTAGGATGGTGTCCTTTTTTTAGAACATGAACATCAATTCACAATTCTACCTCCATTAGTGAGGGATTATTTGATTCCTGTCTAAACACCTCATTTGACCATTGGCTCCATAAAAACATGAACTATATCTGTTTCTGTTTGTGTCCCCAGACCCTAACCCAGTCACTGAAACATCGTAGGCATCAATAAATATTGTGAATAAGTAAATAAATGGATGAACAAAAAAATTTGATAATTTAGAATGTTTTCCTGGGTGAAAGCAGTAAAAAAAATGGAGTCAACTTTTTAAGAGAAACTTCTTAAAATATCTCTTGTAGATTTAGCAGTAGAAAATAAAAAGCCAATAAATTTAAGGGGAACTGCCTATCAGCAAGAATATAAAAAAACTACCAGCCTTCCAGGAAAAAAAAAAAACTAGTGGTTTCGTTATATAGAGGAAAAGGGTTTAATGTTTTCTACTCTGAGCTTGATTTGAATAGTTTTCTAAAATATCATTTCCTTTTTATATGGTTTAAAAAGACTATCTGTTTTCTTGAGTAAAATGTTTTCTTAACCTAGTATCACTGGTTAATCAGATGTCTTTATAGTGTAAGATTTGAAATAGAAGGCCACACTGAACCTTTCAATAAATAGACAAGTCAGATTACAAGAGAAAAAAGATTTGGCCTTACTTTTTTTTTTTTTTGTTCTTAACCTCCTTGTAGTTTTTTGGATTTTCTCTACAGGTTCTTGGATGGTAGATTTTCTAAGTAAGATTTTTGACATCTTTTATATTTTATTCAGTACTTTTAATAGGAAGAAAAAATATCTCCTTTCTCACCATCTTATAACTTTGAAAAAAATACTGTAAGATTTCCACTGTGTGTGAAGGAAATTTTTATTCACTCTGGAAAACTGGGTCATCTTCTTTTCAGAACCTTTTTTTTCTAAAGCTGAGAACAAATTCAAAAGAAGCAATGCAGAAAGTTTTCAACAATCCAGTGGGAATTCCTCTTAAGGACAGAAGCAGCAAGATAACTAGAAAGGATGACTACACAGATTTAGCAAGCTTAAAGGAGATGGCTCTAAAAGTTTAAAAAATATGTAAGACTGGGTGTGGTGGCTCACACCTGTAATGCCAACACTTTGGGAGGCCAAGGTAGAAGGATTGTATGGGCACAGGAATTCGAGACTAGCCTGGGAAACATAACTAGACCTCAAATTAGCCAGGCGTGCCCACGCCTGTAGCCCCAGCTACTCCGAAGGCTGAGGTGGAAGGATTGCCTGAGCCCAGGAGGTCGAGGCTGTGGTGAGCTGTGATCATGCCACTGCACTCCAGTCTGAGTGACAGGATAAGACCTCAACTCAAAAAAAAAAAAAATGTGTAAGTTAACGGTTGCTTCAACAAGAGGCAGACATTGATTTCTCAGTTCTGTGAGGGAATAAAAATTAACTGACATTCCTCAAATCTGTGCATTTTCAATCTATCAATTTATTTCTTTTATGATATAAGAGGGAGATCTCCAAAAAAAACGGAATTATTTTTGCAGGGTGGGTCCCTTGTAGTACAGCCTTGCCTGGCTAGGTAAGTGTTCTAGGAACATCAGTGTACCAGCTAGCATTGTTGTGAGAGGCTCCATCAGCTTCAGTGCTCTGCTGCCAGGCTGGAGTATAGATTCTTTCAAGGCATTTGCCCATTTCATGATGAGTGATTTATGAGCTCATCTGCCCACACTGCACTGAGTGTTCAGCAGTTTTTGACCAAAAACAGCGTGACTCATGCTCTACCCTCCCTGTTCACCCAATTTCAACCTGAGCAACGTCTTTTTGTTTCCCTGAATGAAAAAAGTACTCAAAGGGAAATGTTTTGCTGGTGTGGAAGAGGTGAAACAAAAAATGGCAGAAGCATTAAAAGACAACAAAATTGACAAGTTCAAAAACTGTCTTGAGCAGTGGAAAAAGCATCTTGACAGGTATATTGCATCAAACGGAGAGTACTTTGAAGATAACTGAAGTTTAAACACATAAGAATAAATACATTTTTAATAAATAAATTCCAGTTTGCTTTGGCTTCCCTTGTACTGTTTCATTGTGACTTTTTGGCTTATGATTCTTATCATGAGAGAGGAAAGATAATTTCCGTCATGATTTTAAAAAAAGGAGGAAAACAAAGGAAGTCACACTTAATGATGGGCAAAAATCAGAAGTGATCCAATAAATCTCCCTAATGACAGTAATAATAGGATGGTATATTATGTCACTTTAAAAAAAATTTTTTTTTATGACAGGCTCGGTGGCTCAGCCTGTAATCCCACTCCTTTGGGAGGCTGAGGTGAGTGGATTGCCTGAGTCCACGGGTTCGAGACCCGCTGGGCAACTTGGTGAGACCTCATCTCTACAATAAATCAAAAAATGAGCCGGGTGTGGTAGCACGCGCCTGTAGTTCCAGCTACTTGGAAGGCTGAGGCGGAAGGATCGCCGGAGCCCAGCAGGTCGAGGCTGCGGTGGCCGGGAGCAGCCACTGCACTCCAGTCTGGGCAACAGAGTGAGACTCCAACTCAAAAAAAAAAAAAAATGTACTATAAAGATGTGGAGTGAGTCGGTGGCTCAGCCTGTAATCCCGCGCCTTTGGGAGGCTGAGGTGAGTGGATTGCCTGAGCCCGCGGGTTCGAGACCCGCCTGGGCAGCGAGACCTCATCTCTACAATAAATCAAAAAATCAGCCGGGTGTGGTAGCTCATGCCTGTAATTCTGGCTACTTGGAAGGCTGAGGCGGAAGGATCGCCGGAGCCCAGAGGTCGAGGGAGCGGCCACTGCACTCCAGTCTGGGTGACAGAGTGAGACTCCAACTCAAAAAAAAAAGATGTGGAGTACATTTCAGGGTTAGGTATATAAACACTGATCATGCAGGTACCCTTGTTGATGAGGTATGCTCCTCCTTCCCCTAGCAGTTTCCCTCAACTGCCAAATGCCCACTCCCCACCCCCCCACCCACCGAGTTTCCCACTACTGCCAATTGCTTTCTTATAGCATTGTAATTGTTCAAGGTCAGCTTATGAGTGAGAACATATGGAACTCAGTTCTATGTTTCTGTGATAAATCACTGAGTATGATCGACTCCAAATCCATCCAAGTTGCTGCAAAATCCATATATTTGTCCTTCTTTATGGCTGCATAATAGTCCATTATGTATATGTACCACATTTTTTTAATCCAGCTTCGATTGGCAACACAGTTGGTTCCATGTTTTTGCTATTGTGAATAAAGCTGCAACAAACATACATGTGCAGGTATCTTTTTTGTAGAATAATTTGAGTTCCTTTGGGTATATTCCCCATAGGGGGATTGCTGGGTCATATGGAAGGTCAATTTCTAGTTCTTTCAGAAATCACCACACTGTCTTAAAAAGAGGTTGTACTAGTCTGCATTTCCACCAGCAGTGTAGAAGCGTTCCTTTTTCTCCACATCCTTGCCAATACCTGTTGCTGTTTGTTTTATTACTGATGGCCATTCTTACTGGGATTAGGTGGCATCTCAATGTGGTTTTGATTTGCATTTCTCTGATGATGAGTGAGGCTGAGCACTTTTTCATGTCTGTTGGCTGCCTGTATATCTTCTTTTGAGAAGTGTTTATTCATGTCTTTTGCCCGCTTTTTATTTTATTTTATTTATTTATTTATTTTGAGTTGGAGTCTCACTCTGTCGCCCAGACTGGAGTGCAGTGGCCGCTCCCGGCCACCGCAGCCTCGACCTGCTGGGCTCCGGCGATCCTTCCGCCTCAGCCTTTCGAGTAGCCGGAATTACAGGCATGCGCTACCACGCCCGGCTGATTTTTTGATTTATTGTAGAGATGAGGTCTCACTGCCCAGGCAGGTCTCGAACCTGTGGGCTCAGGCAATCCACTCACCTCAGCCTCCCAAAGGCGCGGGATTACAGGCTGAGCCACCGATCCCAACTTGCCCGCTTTTTGAAGGAGCTGTTTGTTTTTTTCCTTTAGGCATGTTTGAGTTCCTTCTAGATCCTAGATGTTAGGCCTTTGTCAGATATACAGTTGGCAAATATGTTTTCCCTTTCTGTGGACTGTCTCCCTGCTCTCTTGATGGTTTCTTTTGCTTTGCAGAAGTTCGTCAGTTTGATGAGGTCCCACTTGTCTATCTTATTTCTTAGGCATTGGACTTTAGGGTTCTGAGTAGGAATTGATTCCCAGTTCCAATTTCCATAAGGGCATCTCCGGCGCTTTCTAAGATTCTTATAGTTTGAGGTTTTACATTTAGGTCTTTGATCCATTTAAAGTTAATTTTGGGGTATGGTGATAGGTAGGGGTCCTGTTTCCATCTTCTGCATGTGGTAGGCTAGTTTTTCCAGTACCATTTACTCAATAGGTTCTCCTCTCCCCAGTGGTTGTTGTTGGAGGCTTTGTCAAAGATGAGCTGGTTGAGGAATTGAGGCTTTGCTTCTGGAATCTATATCCTGCTCCATTGGTCTATGTGCCTGTTCTTGTACCAATACCAGGCTGTTTTGATTACTGTAGTCTTATAGTAAAGTTTGAAGTCTTGAAGTGTAATACCTCCTGCTTTGTTTCTTTTGCTAAGGATTGTTTTGGCTATTCATGGTCGTTTACGTTTCCATATGAATTTCTGTATTGACATTTCCAGGTCTGAGAAGAATGATGGTTATAACTTTACGGGTGTTGCATTGAATCTGTAGATTGCCTTTGGTAGGATGGACATGTTGATTCTACCTATCCATGAGCATGGAATATTTTTCCATTTGTTTGTGTCTTCTTGGATTTCTTTGACCAGTGTTTTGTAATTCTCATTGTAAAGGTCTTTCACTTTTCTGGTTAGGAAGATGCCAAGATATTTCATTTTTTTGGTGGCTACTGTGAATGGAATTGTGCTTTTTATTTGGGTCTCTGCCTATTTGTTGTTGGTGTATAGTAATGCAACTGTCTTTTGCATATTTATTTATTTATTATTTTTGAGTTGGAGTCTCACTCTGTCACCCAGACTGGAGTGCAGTGGCCGCTCCTGGCCACTGCAGCCTCCACCTGCTGGGTTCCGGCAATCCTTCCGCCTCAACCTTCTAAGTAGCTGGAACTACAGGCACGCGCTACCACGCCCGGCTCATTTTGATTTATTGTAGAGATGAGGTCTCACCAAGTTGCCCAGGTGGGTCTCAAACCCGCGGGCTCAGGCAATCCATTCACCTCAGCCTCCCAAAGGTGCGGGATTACAGGCTGAGCCACCGAGCCCAGCTAAATTTATCCAATTTAAGTAATTATCTATATTGCCTTATAAATAATCTCTTAAAACTTCTCATTTCTGTTATTTGCCAGATTGAAAAAACTTTATTGTTATATTATTATTATTATTATTAAGACAAGGTCTCTGTTGCCAGTCTGGAGTATAGTAACACAATCACAGCTCACTGCAGCCTCAACCCCCTGGGCTTGGGTGATTCTTCTGCCTTAGCCTCCCAATTAGCTGGGACTACAGGGATGCACCACCATGCCTGGCTAATTTTCTGACAAGGTTTCAGTATGTTGCCTACGTTGGTCTCGAACTTTGGGGCTCAAGCCATCCTCCTGCCTCAGATTCCCAAAGTGCTGGGATTACAGGCATGACCCACCACACCCGGCCTAAAAATTATTTTATCTGCTGAATATCTACCTCAAATTTAGTATATCGACTTGTTTTAAAAGTTAGATTACATGAAGCAAACCAACATTAAGCCAGTTCTTCACAGCTAGTGTAAGATAAAAGTGAGAACAAATGATTAAAATATACAGGCTGATAAATGAAAGATTGCTTAGGATACCTTTTAGTACCTTAGTGTATCTAAGGCAATGAGTTAAAAAAGCTCCCCTTGCTAAATTTGAGGTGTATGAAACCTGTGATTATATTTAATTCAAGAAATTCAATATATTTCTTCATTTTCCTTAGAGATTCCCATGGAGAGAACATAAATTTCCACAGTCATGAAACTATATTTTCATTAATAATTTTCAATGTACCTTTATTTATGAGTCATAAATATTATTGGGAATAATTTAGAAAAATAAATAAATAAAAAGCACCCATCAATTCATCATCTCAAAAAACACACTATGAACTTTCTGGTGTCTATATACTCAGACTTTTTTTTCTTTCTTCTATAATACATAATTGTTTAAATAAAAATGGAATTGTAATACCTATTATTTTATGGAACCTCCTTTTGTCACTTAAATACATATTGAAAGTAAATTTATATTTCATTAATGAAAATTAAATATTATCTTGCCATTTTAACAATTTGTTTATTGTTGGACAACTATGATGAAGATACTTATGAAGTTATGAAGTGAAAGACTAAGACTCTAACTCAAAAAAAAAATGTTTAAGTTAGAGGGTTAACAGTTGCTTTAACCAGAAACAGAAATTGTTTTTTCAGTTCCATGAGAGAACAGTAATCAATTGGTATCCCTCAAATCTGTACATTTTCTTTTTTTTTTAAATTATTTTATTTTAAAGATGTGGGCTACAGTTCAGGATTAGATATACAAATGTTATGCAGGTACCCATGCTGATGAGGTGTGCCTCTCCCTCCCCTAGCAGTTTCCCTCAACTGCCAATCTATTAGAGTCCAGCTCCAACACAAGGGTTAGGGCCTGAGGCGAGAGAATCAGACGCAGCGAAGGAAGAAGACATAAGTCAACTCCCCGGGTCGAGTTCGGGACTCTTCCAAAGTTTATTCAATTTTCACATGTTTATATAAGGCATTTTCAACCCTCAACCCCCTCACACATATGCCCACAAAAGCTTACATTATGTTTTCTTTTACAATCAAACGTTCTACAATGATTTATTTGTTCCTCCCTATTCTTTTTTTGTTTCCATTATGTTAAAACCAACAGACAGGAATGAAACAAGTTTTGCTAAAAATAATTAACTGTAAACTTTCAACCCTTACCCCTTTTATATCATATTTCTAACAATTCTTACATGTAACTTAGCAGCAATATATTGGCATTTACATCTATAACTAATTTTATTGTTTCTTATAACTAATTTTATTATTTCTTAATTATTTCCTATAAACTTTCCTATTATGTATCTATCTTTATTCTTATTTTGCTTATATGAATCATAATCTAATAATATTTAACAACCTTTATATGAATTATACTTGATTACTCTTATATTCTATATTTATTTCCTGTTTAATTATATTTTATCTAATTATTTTTAATCAGTATCCTATTTTTATCTACTTAACTATTTTCTCCTATATTATTATACTACTAAATCGTTTTACCCTTATAAACTTATTTCTACTATGTCTATATTTTCTTAAATTATGTTTAAAAGCAGCTGCCCTCAGGATTGACTTGTCTCAGGTCTCACAAACTTCTTCCTCCAACTTACCCATCTAAGGTGTTATTTTAGTATAGGGTCTGTTAACCACTAAAAATAAAGAATGGGAAAGTTCTTTTATTTTCTTTATACACAATGGTTTTGCTTTTTATGGAGACGAAGGTAACTAAACATTCTCTAGCGTCTCTAATGACTGTGCTTTTGCTGTGTTCCTTATTCATGTCTCAAGCTTCAGTTTCACCAATACATCATCCTTGCTTATTAGTTAATGCTTCATCAGAAAGGGGTATGCACACACTCTTTTTTTCTTTTTTTCTGTCTTATGCACACACTCCTAAAGATCAAAGGGGCCCATCAATGGGATCCATGGGGCTTTGCCTCCAGCACGGCCGCTTTAGCTGGGGCCTTGCTCCCAGCCAGCGTTTTTCCCATTTTCAGGTAACCCTTACTTTGCCTTCTGTTAGGAATTGCAGCTCCCGACACCAATCCCACCCCTCCTCCCCTGGCAGTTGCCCACTACTGCCAATCCCTTTCTTAGAGTATTATGATAATTGTTCAAGGTCCGCTTATGAATGAGAACATATGGAACTCTGTTCTTTGTTTCTGTGATAGATCACTGAGTATGATTGACTCTAAATCCATCCAAGTTGCTGCGAAGTCTATATGTTTGTTCTTCTTTGTGGCTGCATAATATTCCATTGTGTATAAGTAATTCTGTACATTTTCAATCTATCAATTTATTAGTTTTCTGATATATGAGGAGGACCAAAAAAACCCAGAATTATTTTTTCGGAGGGTAGGCCCCTTGTAGTAGGCTTCCCCTGTTGGGTAAGTGTTCTAGAACTCATTAGCATCCGTGTACCAGTTATCATTGTTGTGACTTATAAAAAGCATTAAAAGTTACAAATATTTCTTCTAGATTTACAGGATACAAGTCCTTCTGGTTTTGAAGAGAAAAAGTAAGTCAAGATTAGATTTGGTATAATTTTATTTAGCAACACTCATGTAGTACTTCCTGCAAGACACTATTCTAAACACTTAAAAAATATTAACTCATGCCGGGCTCGGTGGCTCAGCCTGTAATCCCGCGCCTTTGGGAGGCTGAGGTGAGTGGATTACCTGAGTCCGCGGGTTCGAGACCCGCCTGGGCAGAGCGACCTCATCTCTACAATAAATCAAAAAATGAGCCGGGCGTGGTAGCGCGCGCCTGTAGTTCCGGCTACTCGGAAGGCTGAGGTGGAAGGATCGCCGGAGTCCAGTAGGTTGAGGCTGCGGTGGCTGGGAGCAGCCACTGCACTCCAGTCTGGGCGACAAGAGTGAGACTCCAACTCAAAAAAAAAAAATTAACTCATTTAATCCTTCTAATAACTCTATGAAGTACACACTATTACTATTCCCATTTTAAAGGTGGGAAAATGAGGCGCAGAGGGTGTAGACAACTTGCTCAATGTAATTCAGGTAGTAAGGGGTAGAGCTAGTCTTGCATTTGGGCCCACATTCTTAACCATTCCCTTACAAGTCCTCTTTCTGCTGTTTTCTGGGTAACCTGTGATCTGGGGCTTTTGAGGTTAAGTGGGCAACATGGAAAATAGACCAGAAAAAGAATTTGGTGGGCACTGGGAAGGATTTTGAAATGAAAGGAATCTAGAAGTTCTCTATCGATCAGGAACAAAATACCAGGCATCATGTTGCTAGAATAAAAAATGGAAAACCCTATCTGAAGACATCAGTATCATTCTCTGTTCAAAACCTTTGTGATTTTTGTAATTCAGCATTCCAAAACATTATGATTGCACAGAATGTAGTTTTTTTACTTCCTTTCAACATTTTGCTGTGAAGTAAATTCACTGAATATAATGTAAGAAAAGATTTAAAAACTGCATTTACAGTGTTTTGCTCTTTTAAATGTTTGCCCAAAAGTTTGCTATTTGGTCTTGAATATAATTAATCCTAAGAAATCCTGTTCTCATAGAGAAACAACAACATAATACTGCTTGTTTTCCATCAAAGTGGGTGAATATAAAAATGAACTTGAAAGGAGTCTATCCTAAAAGCGGCCTCAAAACAGGCGGTTAAAACCAGCGGAAGACCAAGTCTATTGTGACAATGACACATGCTAGGAGGAACTAAAGATGGCTCCAAGGACAGAGCTCTTCAGAAGTCTCTGGGGCTCTAAGGCAGACCGGTGGAACAAGAGTGATTTGTCTTTCTGAGGAAGAACAAAGACCCTTTCTTATCTTCACTGAGGCTGTCCTTCCGTGCAGAATTTTGCTGTTACAGTTCCAGGGCTTGGCGTGCTCAATGCTATTTAAAACTAACAGCACAACATGTAAAGTTTAATTCTGACAAATTAATAAGCCCTGTCTGGGGTGAACTAGAAGGAAAGAAATTCAACCAAGCAATAGAACAGTGGGAAGAAGGACAAACAGAATGAATAAGCAGCATTCGTAAGGCATACTGTATTTTATCACACCCTATCATGTTTTAGAGCTAGTTCAGACCCATTATCCTAAATCAGAGACAACTCTACATAAATTAAATTTGCTGAGCTGAAAAGATTATTTTCCTAGATTCAATGGAAAGTTTTGTTTAGGGGAAGACGGTTTCCTTAATACCTCAGCAGCATCCTGTCTTTATCATTGAAGAGGACGCTTCTGGAACTTCACTGTGCTGCTAACAGTGCCACAGTGTGGTTGGAGTTCCACTGAACATTTGAGGAAGTAGAGGAGTCTGGGTAGGACCAGGAAAGGGCCTTTCTACCACAGAAACTTACCTCTGCAGGCCACTTCTCCCAGTCCTAGTAGCTGTCCTCACCAAACGTGTAATTCAGCAAGTTTAATTTAAAGAACCAGACTCACTGAGTAGTCTAAAAGAAAGTGAAGAAACAGCGAGAGTCAGTAGAGAAGCTCTAAATATATCAGATTTCAGTTTGGTCAACGTAACATAAAGGGGTGGTTCAGTTTTACTTCTATGGGCTGAAAGACATGGTTTGATGACAAGGCAAGCATGACAAAGAGACAAGCTTGGAGAATCTGTGGGGTTGCTATTGCTTGGTTTCACTATTTAAGGATTCCCTTCTAAATTTAAGACACTGAAGCAACTGAACTCTGCACACTGATTTAGATTTATCCATCAGTGGCCTCAAAATGGACAGAAAACTCAATCTGAGAACTAGTGAGGTGAAACCAATGAATGAGAAGACACTCAAGAAGGCATCCAAGCAAATATTTTCAAAGATGCTTTTATTACTATTATACTGTCAAAAACAAAAAGGAAAATGATCCTTCTATTTACTTGATCATTCAGCAAATATTTATTGTCTGCTAAGTGCCAGGAACATCCAGAGATGAGTAAGACAAGTCCCCGCCCTTGTGTTCTTCTTTGTTGGCTGGGAAAGCAGATTCTCTCTGCTACTTGCCCTTCCAATTGGGACCTTCTGTATCATACCAGGTTTGGCACTGACTTTTTTTTTTTAATTGTAGAGACGAGGTCTCACCAAGTTGCCCAGGCTGGTCTCAAACTCCTGAGTTCAACCAATGCTGTCGCCTCCCAAAGTGCTGGGATTATAGGTTTGAGCCACCGCGCCCAGCCTGGCACTGACTTCTACCTTCAGCTTAGGCTTTCAGTAACTGATGGACTTGGACACAGCAGAATACAACAGCAGCTGTCTTGTATTGCAATGTACTAAGTGCTTTACATACGTGATTTCTTTTAAATCCTTACAACAACCAGGAGTAAGGTAACCCCCAGGTGGCCTTGTGTAAATTAGAAACTTCTGCAATTTCCATGCTGCTTGGTGATCTGAGCCCATGAGCTATGCCAGCCCCTTTTCACCTCCTCTACTAGTTACCCTGGTGCAGTTCACAGTCTGCACAACTGTCCTTGGCATGCCCACCGAGAATTTAGTTAAGGTATTATCAACCTCATTTTACAAAGGAGGAAACCGAGGTTCAGAGAGATTAAATATATTTTCCAAAGTCATACGCTCAGTAAATGGTAGAACCTTGACTCAAAGCTATATTTGTTTGTTTCTGAAACACTGTTGTCCTTCTGCTCCTTCAATTTACCTTCTTGTGGTTTTGTCAAGGTGTACCAGATCTCCCCTTGTTGAGACAGTAACAACATAATTCTCAAAGTGCCTATTACTTATTTATTTTATTTTATTTTATTTTATTTTTTGAGTCAGAGTCTCACTCTGTCGCCCAGGGTGGAGGGCAGTGGCACGCTCACGGCCACCACAACCTCGATCTGCTGGGCTCAGGTGATCCTTCAGCCTCAGCTCCAAGTAGGTATGCATGCACCATTATGCCCGGCTAATTTTTATGATTTATTGTAGAGATGAGGTCTCACCAATTGCCCAAGCTAATCTCGAACCCATGGACTCAGGCAATCTTCTCACCTCAGCCTCCCAAAGTGCTAGGATTATAGGCATGAGCCACCACGCCCGGCGTTTGTTATTTCTTATGCATGATTTCCATATGGCCTGGAAGTCTTCCCCTTCAATTCTCTCCTATTAACATTGTTTTTTTTTGTTTTTGTTTTTTGAATTGGAGTCTCACTCTGTAGCCCATACTGGAGTGCAGTGGCTGCTCCTGGTTACCGTAGCCTCAACATGCTGGACTCCAGTGATCCTTCCGCCTCAGCCTTCCAAGTAGCTGGAACTACAGGCGCACACTACCACGCCCAGCTCATTTTGATTTATTGTAGAGATGAGGTCTCGCCAAGTTGCCCAGGCGGGTGTCAAACTTGCTCAGGCAATCCACTCACCTCAGCCTCCCAAGGCGCAGGATTACAGGCTGAGTTACCGAGCCCAGCTAACATTGTTAATAAGACCAGCTAAATACTGATTTTTTAAAACCGATGGCATCATTTAAGTCCAGATTATTTATTTATTTATTTTGAAAGCAGGATTTATTGAGAGGACAGAAAAGCTCCAACAGTGGGAAGGGACCCGAAGAGGCTGCCTAAATCCAAATCATTTAAACAATATTGAACCACCATATTTTTAAGCCCTATATAAGTCTTCAGATGGAGGTAGTACACGTATAAAAGTACACCTACACGTATACAAAGACAATTTTTTTTTTTTAATAATCAGTATTTTTTATTATCGTTTTGTAGGGTACAGTTAAGGGTTAGGTGTACAATTACGTTTCATTCAGGCACCCTATTGATAAGAGGTGTTTTCCCAGTCCCAGATAGATATTAGCTACTGTTAATCCCATCCCCCCCCCATAATTTCCCAGTACCATCAGTCATTTTCTTATAGTATTACATTGGATGTTCAAGGTCCATTATATGAGTGAAAACATGTGATATTCTGATCTTTGTTTCTGTGAGAGGTCACTCAGTATTATAGACTCTAGTTCCATCCAGGTAGCTGCGAAATTCATGATTTTGTTCTTTTTCATGGCTGCGTAGTATTCCATCGTGTATATGTACCACATTTTTTTAATCCAGTCCTCTTTTGATGGGCAGCATGGTTGTTTCCAGGTTCTTGCTATTGTGAATAACACTGCGATAAACATACGTGTACAGGTATCTTTTTTATAGAGTGATTTGTGTTCTTCAGGGTATATTCCCAGTAGGGGGATTGCAGAGTCATAAGGAAGGTCAATATTTAGAGCTTTCAGGAATCGCCACACTGCTTTCCACAGAGGTTGCACTAGCTTACACTCCCACCAACAGTGTAGAAGTGTTCCCTTTTCACCACAGCCTCTCCAGCAGCTGTTATTTTTTGAGTTGTTGATAATTGCCATTCTGACTGGAGTTAGGTGATATCTCAGTGTGGTTTTGATTTGCATCTCCCTGATGATTAGTGAGGTTGAGCATTTCTTCATGTGTTTGTTGGCTGCTCGAATGTCTTCTTTTGTGAAGTGTCTGTTCATATCTTTTGCCCATTTTATAATGGGGTTGCTTGTTTTCTTCTTTTCAGTACATTTCAGTTCCTTGTAGATCCAGGATGTTAAGCCTTTGTCAGACCTAGAGTTGGCAAATACTTTTTCCCAGTCTGTAGGCTGTCTCCCTACTCTCTTGATGGTTTCTTTGGCTTTGCAGAAGCTTGTCAGTTTAATAAGGTCCCATTTGTCTATCTTCTCTCTTAAGTCCTGTGGGTTTCGGGTTTTGTACAGGAATTGGATGCCCGTTCTGATTTCCATGAGAGTATTTCCTTCCTTTTCTAAAGTTCTTATGGTTTGAGGTTTTACATTTAGGTCTCTGATCCATTTGGAGTTAACCTTTGTGCATGGGGATAGATAGGGGTCCTGTTTCAATCTTCTACATGTGGTCAACCAGTTTTCCCAGCACCATTTACTGAATAGGTTCTCCTCACCCCATTGGTAGGTGGTGGGGGCTTTGTCGAAGATGAGTTGGTTGAGGAATTGAGGTTTTGCTTCTGGAATCTCAATTCTGTTCCATTGATCTATATGCCTGTTCTTGTACCAATACCAAGCTGTTTTGATGATTGTAGCTTTATAGTAAAGTTTGAAGTCTGGTATTGTGATACCACCTGCTTTGTTTTTTTGCTGAGGATTGTTCTGGCTATTCTTGGATGTTTGTGTTTCCATATGAATTCCTGTGTTGTTTTTTCTAGGTCAGAGAAGAATGTTATTGGTAATTTAATGGGTATTGCATTGAATTTGTAGATTGCCTTAGGTAAGATGGACATCTTCACAATGTTGATTCTTCCGATCCATGAGCATGGGATATTTTTCCACTTGTTCATGTCAGCTTTGATTTCTTTGAGCAGTGTTTTGTAATTTGCATTGTAAAGGTCTTTCACGTCTCTGGTTAGGAAGATGCCAAGGTATTTCATTTTTTTTGTGGCTATTGTGAATTACAAAGACAATTTAATCTTTTTTTTTTGAGTTGGAGTCTCACTGTCGCCCAGACTGGAGTGCAGTGGACACTCCCAGCCACCGCAGCCTCGACCAGCCGGGCTCCTGCGATCCTTCCGCCTCAGCCTTCCAAGTAGCCGGAATTACAGGCATGTGCTACCACGCCCGGCTGATTTTTGGATTTATTGTAGAGATGAGGTCTCGCTGCCCAGGCGGGTCTTGAACCCGCGGGCTCAGGCAATCCACTCACCTCAGCCTCCCAAAGGCGCGGGATTACAGGCTGAGCCACCGAGCCCGGCTTTAATCATTTTTTTAAAGCGGCCTTTTCACTGAGGGATTCATCTTCACCACTGTCTTGGTCTATACCATGGTCTTTCAAATTCACCCTGAATAGGAACGTGGTGGACATTATCAGCTCATACATGTGTTGCCGAGCTGACCCATTGTTAAACCCAAATTTCAGAATCCGAGAGACCAACAAAGAGCCAGCTCTGATGCAAACACACAAGGGTCTTTATTCAGGCTCAAGTCTGGGCTCACACCCGAAGCAGCAGCTTCAGGGACGAGAGCCCCGATCCAGCATGGCAAGCAGTTTTTATACATCATTACAGAGGAAGGGGAAAGAACTTTAAACTTGTTTTTACATGATAGGGTAATTTCTCCTAATGGGTACGGGGGCACTTGGGATTGGTCTGGTCCACTCAGCTACCTGTGATTGACGGGGAAGCTGCTAAATGAGCAGAGTGGAATGTCAGATAAGCTAGGTTTAGCAAGTGGGCCGGCTAAGCAAAGGAATGTCCGGGAGGGGTTTATTACTTGACATTCACATACAGCTAGCAGCAGTTGTGGAAGCAACCGGTTATTTTATGAGACAAACAAAAATTAAACTTAACAAAATTCTAAGTACAAATACTGCAAACGAATACAGTGAACGTGGGGTAGGAATTCATATAGTAATAGTTCTCTTAGAGTTTTTTTTTTTTAATCTCTTGGGTCTCTCATTCCTCCCTCTCAGTGGAACCTAAAGATAAGACCCAATCATGGGTCTACATAGGTTTGTTTTTGTTTTTGTTTTTTTTGAGTTGGAGTCTCACTCGGTCGCCCAGACTGGAGTGCAGTGGCCGCTCCCGGCCACCGCAGCCTCGACCTGCTGGGCTCCGGCGATCCTTCCACTTCAGCCTTCCAAGTAGCTGGAACTACAGGCGTGCGCTACCACGCCCGGCTGATTTTTTGATTTATTGTAGAGATGAGGTCTCGCTGCCCAGTCGGGTCTCGAACCTGCGGGCTCAGGCAATCTACTCACCTCAGCCTCCCAAAGGCGCGGGATTACAGGCTGAGCCACCAAGCCCGGCTTCTACATAGGTTTTTTAAGACCATTCTGAAAATGGGTAGGAGAGTTGAGACACCAAGGATGAGTACCAAGCGGTTGGTGCTTGAGTACCATGAGTTGAACAGTGCTGACTTGATTTTTAACAAAGGCTACAAGCTTGTTGATGATGCAAGGCCCGAAAATAAGTAGGAGAATTAAAACAACTAAAGGGCCAACTACGATGGAAATTAGTGTAGTAAACCAGGGGGTGCAGTTAAATCATGCTTTAAACCAATTGAGTTGTTGCTCTTGTTCTCTAAATTACAACAGTAGGAAATAGAGACAATAAAATTTGTAAAATTAACTGTATCTTATTAAACCTTAAAAGATTATGATTGGTCATGCTTGAACTAACATGATTCTTTGACATTAGCATGACCTATTTTAAAATAATTGAAACCTTACATTAATTGTAGTTAAAGCTGGCCTAAAAGAATGCAGCCCAGTCTAAAGTACGTGCAGGGCTCTCAGGAGTGTGGCCCAAACTTTATGCTGAGCCATTTTTGACAACTTTATTATTGAAAAGCTTGAAACTGCTCCCTATAAGTGTATACTAATTTTACAAATATACTATTCAATTGTATAAAGAAGCTTGTACCATATAAAAGGCTCTCAAATGTGACCTGAATTTGAATTATATTTAATTTGTAAGCCGAAACCACAGTTTTATGGGAAACAGGAACAACAGGTTTTCAGAGTAAGCCATGCCTGTTACAGTTACAGAACTTTCAGCTTAGATTAGCAGAGTTTCTTTAGGTTACTTGTGTTTATGGTAAAAAGAGGAGGAAAAATGGGGTCAATGGCTCCCAAACACGTCCTAGCGGTCTTGGGGGTCTATGGCCCTCCCTGATCCCTAACGCTCAGTGGGCCTCCGTGGCCGGCTCCCAACATCTTCCCCTTTTTTATTTATTATTTTAGTACAAAACCATGAAACTCGGTGTTAAGCTGAAAAATGTTCCTTTTCAGTACTCTGGAAATAACTGGAAATAGGCACAGCAAGACAAGAATTACTGTCCCGCAAATTCTTACATTAATAAGTATAGACATTAATGACTTTTGATTAGCGAACTATGAGAAGTTATTAAATATGGAGCTAGTCAATTCATAGGACCGGAACTGCTTTTTAGCAACTTATGTCCTGTATGTCTTAATGTAATTTAGTGAGGTTTATATTTAAGTCTGAATGATTTTAAATTTTAAGGATATGATTTTTTTATCTTGTCCCAAGTATGGACAGACTTATTTACCTCCAAAGGAATGAGGCAAATCCACTGAAACTCAGAGTGACATCAGAAAGCCAGTTTTATTTTAAAGTCGCAAGCTCTTGTTTTACTGCTAACGCTGTCTTTTTTTTTAAAGCATTAACTTTTATTTTTTAATTTTTAATCTACAATTTTTGAGTAGCCAATGCAATAGAAATATCCTTAGATAACTGATTAGCAAAGGTAGCTGTATGAACTTCCTTAGATAGAGCTACAGCTGAAACTGTTACTGAAGTAGTAATTGTTATTAATGCTATAATTTTTAAAATTAAGTAGCTAAAAAATTTTTCTGTCTTTCTAACATAGCATTAACCTTATATAATGTTTGTAAACCATTTCAGCATATTAACGGGATGACAAAGATATGGGGACCATTAAATAGGGGAGTTGCTTGAGAATGACAAATTTCTTACAAAAGGCCTTGGTCAAACAATTAATAAAATGCATTCAGTACAAGATATCTTATAAACATTAGCACGATAAATAATTTTAACAGTTCGATATTCATTCTAAATAAGAAATATATAAGGAGATTGCAAGTATGCTCTAATATGGTATAACTGAGTTTGTCCAACAGATTTAGACAGGCTGCCTGGCTGAAGGGCTGCAAGAGCTCTCCATAGATGAGGCTGAATAATCTGCCAGACGCTGTATTGATGGACAGTACTGGAGGCACCCATTCATTGGAATGACACCTAGCTGCGGCAAGCATATAGCCATTAAAAACCCCAGTCACTAATATATTCTTATACCAGGCACAGGATAGTCCACCTTAGAGTTATAAGCACAGTCTCTTCATCTCAGGAAGCCAGTATGTTGCTGGATGAGCGACCAGTCCTTTTCTGTATCATTGAAGGGGCAAACAGATGCTGATAGGCATCTAGTCGCATGATAGGGTTAGTTCCTCCAGGCATTGACATTTGCAGCCATCATCCATCCTGATAAGGGCTTTCTATACTTAGAGACTTAAAGGTAGATATTAAGCAAGAAGCCCGGTAATTATTAAAAGTAGAATTATTTATTATTATATTGAAAACATTAGAGACATGCAGTTAGGTTATAGCTTAAATTGAGAATTTAAAACAGGTAAACATTGGCAGGAGACAACAGTTTCCTTTGTTTTTATAATAGGTGTGACATACTTTTATAATAATTGATGTGCTAGGGAGTGAAACCCAGGTTATTCTCCATTCATTTTGTGGCAGGATGTGGCAAATGCTTAAATATATATTTCTTGTATGATTGTGTGAATAAACACAGAAACATGTAACTGGTTCAGGATCAGCAGTGGGCCTCACCTGGGCTGCCACTAGCCCAGCGGCAAGGTTGATAGCAGTTAGAGGTATTTCCCTTTGAATGGCAAGTTGCAACTTTAAAGGCCCGCCCAGGGGGTTTTGTTTAAGAAAGGCCAAATAGCCCAGAGACTGGCCATTTCATTAAAAAAGTCTTATTTGGCCAAAATTACAGTTTAACGATTTTGAAAAGAGAAAAAAAGAAAAAAAAGAAAGAAAAACAACAACAACTAAAAAAACTTTGCTTTTTTTTTTTTGTTTGTTGCTCCAAGGCAAGACTTCCAAATTCTTTTAAGTTTGCCTGTATGCCCCTAACAAGAAGAGTTAAGATGCCTGTTTACTTTATTTAAAAGCCTGTTGTGGGGCCTTTTCCCTTAGCAGGGGCTTTTGTTCACCCCCACTTTGAGACTTCATAGAGAAGTTAGGTATTTAAATTCTCTAGACTGCTATAGGAACAGGACCACACTTAGGGTCCCCCCCCCTTTTTTTTTTAGAGTAAACAGACCATGAAGATGTAAAATGATCTATTCCTATTTATTTCTAAACAGGCAAAATTGTTAAAAAATTCTCATGAATTACTAAACAGCAGCCTTAGTCGTAAGATGTGGACAATTAAATGAGCATAGCCAAAAAACGCAAGCATTAGTGTTACTTAGCATTACAGTATAAAGTAGAGACTCAGCATACATTACAAGACTCTGTGAAACTTCGTAACAGTTTTACAGGGACAAGCAGTGGATTACGATTTTAGGCAAGGCCTAAATCTTCAGAAACGGATTTACTTTCAATAAACCTGGCTTTTAGCATTTGAAAACGAGAACAGCCTATTCATTCCATTAGTTGCCAGAGAAAGATCACAAAATTATTATTATTATTTTTAAGGCTAGCATTAACTTGCATTGCATTTCTCCGTTTCTTTACAGTTGTATTAGAATGAGCTCTTTCAGAATTTAAGAAGGAGAATGCAGGCTAAGGAAGGGAGGGGGAGTGGTCCCCGGAAAGAGTTTAAGATAACCAGTAACATGTCTTATATGCAACAGGCAATTTTCCATAACCTTAACAACAAAAGGCAGAAATTTTAACAGCGCCAGCGGGTTAGGAGAAGACACCACTTAAATAAGAGGAGACAAGGTGACATTGAAAAATATGCGCCAATCAAGTTTTTAGAAGACCATATGTCCCATTAAACAAAGCACAATAACTTAACCAGTTTTTTAATAGATTCAAAGTGAGACACACCTGTTAGCAATTGATAGGTTGGTATACCCCCAACACAGACTAACTATTAACTTTTTTAGCCTCGAGAGTTTACAGAATTTCTTTTATTTGTTTCCATTAACTTTTACCTAACATGTTCGATGAACTTATACCATTCTTTGACATGTTTTAACTTTCTATTTTTGTTCGATGCTTTCTGTAACCAGCCATTCTACTATAGAACAAAAATGTGTTATTAAAAACATACTTTATATTATTTATATATTGGCTAAATACATCTTATATTGCTTATATTATTTATTTTGGCTGAAAATTCTAGGATACACTTTTAAAATGAAATGATAGAACTAGTTATTAGCAGAAATTCTTTTGCAGCAGTATTTAGAATTTGTAATCTTTTATACTCACCTTGAAAGTTTTTTTCTTTTTTTGATTTGCTCATGCTCATTAGTCCTCTTTGTTCTCAGTTTTCTCTCTGCAGACTATGGCTCGCAGGCTCTGCCCCGCTCGCAAGGGGGGGGAGGTGGGGCAAGGGTTTGCCTCGGCCGCCCAGGCCGGGCTTTGTTTCCTGTGAGGCCAGGACTCTGAGCGTCGGCCCTGTTTGGGTGGAAGAAAAGATTTTGCCCACGGGGGAGGGGGCGAGTTATCAGTTATGTACCTGATTTAGGCGGCTATAATGGAAATCAGGAAGATAATATGCTTAACCTGTAAAGCAAAACTTCGTGAGAAAGTGCTCTCAGGTGGCCATTTTACATTGAAGGGTGGCCTCTTTTTTTTTTGCAAATGATTTCATTCAGATTATTAACTTTATTTTACGTCCGAGAAATAATCAGCCAAGAGTTAGAGTCAGTCTCTGTCCCATGTTTTCCGTCCACAATAACACACACATAAACAGCAGATAAAATAAAAAATGCAACCAACATAAAAATATACTTTCCTACGGCCATAGAGACAAAGACAAAGCCGATCTGAAGGTAAGTCCGCACCTCTCGGTGTTGGTCTACCTTCAGATATGAGGACAACGCTATCCTCCGAATGGGGGCATACCAGACGACCCCCTCTCTCAGACTGCCACTGCATCCGAGAGCTACTGAGTCTGCGCCTCTTGCGCCTGGACCCCCTCTGAGCCCGCGCTTTCCAGCACTTTGGCTCCCTCTGAGATCGAGGGACGTCTCCCAAGACCTCTGGCCAGGAGGGTCTTAGAGCGCATCCACTCTACCTTATTCCGGCCTTATAAAATGGATATCGATATCTTACAAGAAGCGCGCTAACAACCAGTAACAAAAAGCAGACAGACAGACAAAACAGTGCACTCCCCCATATGGAGACCCTACAGGCTGGGATTGGAGCTCTCTGTAATAAAAAAAATCTCGCTGGGGCCTCCAAATGTTAAACTCAATTTCAGAATCCAAGAGACCAACAAAGAGCCAGCTCTGATGCAAACACACAAGGGTCTTTATTCAGGCTTGAGTCTGGGCTCACGCCCGAAGCAGCAGCTTCAGGGACGAGAGCCCCGATCCAGCATGGCAAGCAGTTTTTATACATCATTACAGAGGGAGGGGAAAGAACTTTAAACTTGTTTTTACATGATAGGGTAATTTCTCCTAATGGGCTCGGGGGCACTTGGGATTGGTCTGGTCCGCTCAGCTACCTGTGATTGACGGGGAAGCTGCTAAATGAGCAGAGTGGAATGTCAGATAAGCTAGGTTTAGCAAGCAGGCTGGTTAAGCAAAGGAATGTCCAGGAGGGGTTTATTACTTGCCATTCACATACTGCTAGCAGCAGTTGCGGAAGCAACCGGTTATTTTATGAGACAAACAAAAATTAAACTTAACAAAATTCTAAGTACAAACACTGCAAATGAATACAGTGAACGTGGGGTAGGAATTCATATAGTAATAGTTCTCTTAGAGTTGTTTTTTTTTTTTAATCTCGTGGGTCTATCACCATCTGTGAACAAGCTGTGTTTTTCTTTCTCTGTTGGCTGGTCATAGGGAAACCTTCAAGAGGTCATAGGGGAGAGCAGAGGAAGAGATGCCAGTCAGTGTGCCAGCAGGGAGGTCACAGGGTCTGGCTGCCTTTCCTGCAGCCTATTTTTGCCTCTGCACCTGCTCGAGCACAGTCTCAGGTATGCTGCTTCTCTCTTCCCAGGGATTGTTGCTGGGCCCGCCTACCCTTATAACTTGGGGCCTTGAGAGCCGCTAGCTCATGATCCGCTGTGGGGGCCACACAGTCACTTGGTGTCCCATGCTGAGATACTCAGGCTACAGCAGGGCTCAGGAACCTGAAGGAACCTCGCATGGGATCTGCAAGGCAGTTTTTACGAAAACTGGACCCACTGCAGAACACTTTCTTGTTTTGGACCACACTTCAAAGCTAGCAGCCTTGTAAGTGGATCGAAGCAGTGCACACCGGTGTGGAATGTTCTGTAAGCAAAACCTAAAGAAGCCTAACCGGTGGTATGTCTCTTTCTTTGCAAGCTACCCTTTTCTCTTTGAAGGGCATATCTGTGCATGTCTTGCACTAGCCTGGCAGGCCTCTGGATCTTCATAGGGTCCATTTCTCACCCTCTGGATTATATATGTCTTATCAAGTCACCCACAGTACATGCCACATCTTGCTCATTATCCTACAACCTCCAAATAGTGAACTGATGTAATTTTTGTGGAATGTGCAGATAGTACAGATCCCTATGACAGAAAATAGAATTAATATTGTCTTGGGCAATGCTGTGAATATATACCATTCATTCCATGTAAATGCAAACTACTTTGATCCTCTTTTTTTTTTTTTTTGAGTCATGGTCTCACTCTGTTGCCCAGACTAGAATACCGTGGCATGATCACAGCTCATCACAGCCTTGAACTCCGGGGATCAAGCAATCCTCTGTCTCAGCCTCCTGAGTAGCTGGAACTACAGGCGCCTGCCACCACACCTGGCTAATTTTTTTTTTTTTAATTTTGGAGAGACAAGGTCTCACTTTGTTGCCCAGGCTGGTCTCAAACTCCTGGGCTCAAGCAGTCTTCCCACCTTGGCCTCCCAAAGTGCAGGGATTATAAGTGTGAGCCACCACACTCAGGCTCTGATCTTCTTTTATGGATCGGTATGGAAAATAATATATTCACTACATCAGTGACCACATATTTCATACTTGAGGCTGTGCTAATCTTCTCTAGTCAAGGTACCACATCCAGCACAGCAGTTGCAATTGGGGTTACTCCTTTGTTAAACTCAAGTAGCACAAAATAATTTACCATCTGGTCTTTGTAGATGCCAGAATGGTAACCCCCACCCCTGCATGCTTTAAATATCTGAGGGTGGCTCTAATCTTGTCCATGTTCCTTTGAAATGTGATATGGTTTTTATTTACTGTCTTGGATAGGTGGGGAAGGGGGAAGTTTCAGGGGCTTCTATTTGGCCTTTTCTACTACAATTACTCTTCCTCTAAAAGAAAAATAAAATAAAACTTGGGTCTCACAACATTCTAATTAACAAGAAAGTCATGACTTGAAGAACTAGGTCTTTCCAACTCTAAATGTTACACAATATTATATAAGCACATGTTCACTCATCCTCTCAACTCCCCATTTTCACTTCACTTATGTTCCAACAACTCACTCAGCAGCTCTGCTCTGTTGTCTTCTGCCCTGTGGCTTCTCTGCTGTGGCCAGCGGGATGCCTGCAGCACCCTTCTCAACCCTCCTGTCAAATGTACAAACCCAAAAATAGGAGGGATCTAACACCCTTGACCAATGGAGAAGGAAGCTGTGGATGAATTTTTCCATCTTATGTCCTTCAGGAAGACAATATGAGGTCCATTCGCCATGGCTCTTTGGAGGAGTCTCTAGAGAGAACAACTCTGTTTTCCACAGTGGTGATCTGCTTCATAATCCACCCTGGATGTAACTTTCCTTTCGGCCCAATTTTTTTTTTTTTTTTTTTGAGTTGGAGTCTCATTCTGTCGCCCAGACTGGAGTGCAGTGGCCGCTCCTGGCCACCGCAGCCTCGACCTGCTGGGCTCCGGCCATCCTTCTGCCTCAGCCTTCCAAGTAGCCGGAACTACAGGCGCGCACTGCCACGCCCGGCTGATTTTTTTTTTAATTTATTGTAGAGATGAGGTCTCGCTGCCCAGGCGGGTCTCGAATCCGCGGGCTCAGGCAATCCACTCACCTCAGCCTCCCAAAGGCACGGGATTACAGGCTGAGCCACCGAGCCCTGGCTTCGGCCCAATTTTAGTCTTCCACATCCCCACTCCTGTTCCCTGAGATTGCCAAAATAAGGCAGTTACATGCAAATTCTAGTTTTAGAATCTACTCTGTGAGCTTGGTGTGAAACTTAAAAAAAAATGTAATTAATTAACTAATTAATTATGTTTTTTGAGTCGAGTCTCACTCTGTCACCCAGGCTGGAAGGCTATCACCCAGTGGCACTCTACCACCCAGTTGCACGCTCATGGTTACCGCAGCCTGGACCTGCTGGGCTCAGGCAATCTTTCCACCTCAGCCTCCCAACTAGCTGGAACCACAGCCATGCACCACCACATCTGGCTAATTATTTTATTTATTGTAGAGACAAGGTCTCACCATATTGCTCAGGCTGGTCTCGAACACCTGAGTTCAGGCAATCCTCTCACCTCTGCTTCCCAAAGTACTGGGATTACAGGTGTGAGCCACTGTGCCTGGCGATGTGGAACTTTTAAATATGGAATTTATACATGTTGTTAGACCATATCAGAAAATACATGTAGGCATTTAGGTGCATACAAGATCCCATTAGTCAGACATAAACTTCCTAGACTGTTTACACAGTATGTATGTGTATATGTGTATATGTATATATATACACATATATATATATTTTAAATGAGACTAGATTTTTTAACTTACTTTCTTTTTATGTATTATACACATGTTTTCTTTGTGGTGAGAACATTTAAAATAATATTTTTAGCAGTTTTTAAATATACAATATGTTATTATTAACTATAGTCACCAGGCCGTGCAATAATAGATCACCAGAACTTATTCCTGAAGACTAAACTCTGACCCTGTTTTCCTTACCTTGCCAAATTCCTAACTACAGGGCCTGAGGAGACAGGCTTTTTATTAACTCACCCTATGCAATGCACATAGCTTACTTTCCAATCTAGGAGATAAAGAAAGAAAATCAAAGTATTTAAGGACCCTGTGTAGCTGTCTTTTGGGGACTCTAGACCCCTTATAAGATACTTACTATTCCCCCTGAAGTCTGTCACCTATGAAGCTTCATCTACATATCAAGAAACTTGACTTTCTCATCTTTCCTCATGTTGCCTGTTTACTTTACTGCTTTCAAAATTCCTTAGATAACTCTCACTAATTAATTGCCAATCAGGAGATCTTTGAACCTACCTATAACCTGCAAACTCCGCCACCAATTACCAATGTAAATCTCACATGTATTGATTTACGTTTCTTGTCACTTCTGTCCTCCTAAAATGTATATAACCAAGCTACAATTCAACCAAGGGCCGGCACATGTTCTCAGAACCTTTCGGGCACACGTTCTCAAATGTTCTAGAACCTTCGGGCACACATTCTCAGAACCTTTTGGGAATGGGTGTCATGGACCTAGATAAACTATCTTAAATACTTCACAAAGTTTGGTACCTTTCGTCAACATTTCTCCTATCTAACTGAAACTTTGTAGCCCTTGACCAAAATCTCCCCTTTCCTCATCCACCCCCACCCCACTAGCTCCTGGTAGCCATCATTCTATTCTCTGCTTCTGTCTGAGTTTGACTTTTTTAGATTCCCCATATTGGTGATCTCCTATGCAGTGTGTCTTTCTGTGCCTGTCTTACTTCACTTAACATAATATCCTCTAGGTTCATCCATGTTGTCACAAATGACAGAATTTCTTGTTTTTTTAAAGGTTGAATGGTATCGCATTGTGTATATACACCACATTTTAAAAATACATTCATTAATTAATGCGTGGTTTGTTGCTTCCATATCTTGGCTATTGTGAACAATGTGCTGTGAAAATTGATCACACAAATTGGGTCATTCTTGACATGCACAACTAAAACAGAGTTGAGAGTCCAGGGGAAAAGCACTCAAGGCACATAATATTGCTACAAGAATATAATTCTCTGCAAGCCCAGCTGCTGAAACTGCCTGTTGTAACCCCAAATCAGTCTTATCAAATAGCTTCAGAAACAGTGAACTGTGACTCTAAAACTAGTTTTACTCACCCCCACCAATCAGAACTTGCCAGCTCCTTAGAACCTTACTAGTGCCAATGAACTTCGTTGCAAAACAATATGTATCATTTCTCCTTCTAATAAAGCCTCCAATCTTCTTTCTCTTTGTTCATCAGACATACTAAAGGTCACTCGATGTGTTCATACGCCCTAAATTGAAATTCTTGCTTCCCAAATGCAATGTTTTAAACTTAAAGATTTGTCTCTATATTTTATTTGACTTTGAAACTGTCGTGAATGTGGATGTGCAGACATCTCTTCAAAACAGTGATTTCAATTCCTTTGGATTACACTATACCTGGAAGTGAGCCTGTTGGATCATATGGTAATTCCATTTTTAGTTTTTGAGGAACCTTCATATTGTTTTCCAAAATGGCTATACTAATTTGCAAATCCACCAACAGTGTGCAAGAGTTCCCTTTTCTCCACATCCTCATCACCATAACATCTTTTCATGTGCCTCTGTGATTTTTTTAAAAAATGACTACAGGCCAGGCTCAGTGGCTCAGCCTATAATCCCAGCACTTAGGGAGGCCAAGGCAAGTGGATGCATTTGCCTGCAGGTTCGAGACCAGTCCAGGCAACTCAGCAAGACCTTGTCTCTACAATAAATAAATAATAAATAAAAAAATTAGCCAGGCATGGTAGTGTGCAACTGTAGTTCTGGCTACTTGGAAGGTTGAGGCGGAAAGGTCGCTGGAGTCCAGCAGGTCAATGCTGGGGTGGCCATGAGTGTGCCACTGTACTCCAGCCTGGGTGACAGAGTGAGACTCAAACTCAAACTCAAAAAAAAAAAAAAAAAGACTGCATATGTATAGTGTACTATCACGTAATGCTATCACAATTGATTTAACTACTTTCTCACATCTGGGCATTAAATTTGTTTCCCAGTTTTGTTATTCTAAGGCAGTACTATGCTTTACACACTAAAAGCTATTGAAAAGCAACAGTAAAACATATCATAGTGGTTGCAAGTGCAGGCTCTCGAAAGGAAAAAAACCAGCCTATTAAAAAGTGGGCAAAAGATATGAATAGACACTTCTCAAAAGAAGACATACAAGCAGCCAACAGATACATGAAAAAATGCTCAATCTCACTAATCATCAAAGAAATGCAAATCAAAACCACAGCAAGCTACCACCTAACTCCAGTCAGGATGACCATCATTAATAACTAAAAAACAGCCGGGCTCGGTGGCTCAGCCTGTAATCCCGTGCCTTCGGGAGACTGAGGCGAGCGGATTGCCTGAGCCTGCGGGTTCGAGACCCGCCTGGGCAGCGAGACCTCATCTTTACAATAAATCAAAAAATCAGCTGGGCGTGGTAGCGCGCGCCTGTAATTCCGGCTACTCGGAAGGCTGAGGCAGAAGGATCGCCGGAGCCCAGCAG
Organism: Cephalopachus bancanus; assembly: GCA_027257055.1. Classification (NCBI taxonomy): domain Eukaryota; kingdom Metazoa; phylum Chordata; class Mammalia; order Primates; family Tarsiidae; genus Cephalopachus; species Cephalopachus bancanus. The sequence goes on along the minus strand of JAPVLO010000009.1, from coordinate 3,920,921 downwards.
GTCGAGGCTGCGGTGGCCGGGAGTGGCCACTGTACTCCAGTCTGGGCGATAGAGTGAGACTCCAACTCAAAAAAAAAAAAAAAACTAAACTAAAAAACAACAGATGCTGAAGGGAACGTGAAGAAAAGGGAATGCTTCTACACTGTTGGTGGGAGTGTAAACTAGTACAACCTCTGGAAAACAGTGTGGTGGTTCCCAAAAGAGCTAAAAATAGACCTTCTATATCACCCAGTAATCCCCCTTCTCGGATTATACCCAGGAACTCAAAACATTCTACAAAAAAGATACCTGTGCACACATGTTTATTGCAGCACTATTCCCTATAGCAAAAGCATGGAACCAACTGTGCTAAACATAGAAAATGGACTGGATAAAAAAATGTGGTATATATGCACAATGGAATATTACGCAGCTATAAAGAAGGACAAAATTATGGACTTTGCAGCAACTTGGATGGACTTAGAGTCCATCATACTCAGTGATCTATCACAGTAACAAATAACTGAGTACCACATGTTCTCACTCGTAAGTGGACCCTGAACATTTATCATAATAGTACATGAAAGGGATTGGCAGTAGCCAAACACTGCCAGGGGAGTGGGGGAACATAATATCAATAAGGATACTTGATCCCAAACCAGATGAAGTGAGGGCCAATGGGAGATCCAAACTTCACCTGTATGATGACCACATATGTACCTAACCCTGACTTGTACTCCACATTTATAAAACTAAATTAAATTTGTATACCTAACCCTGAATTGTACTACACATCTTTAAAATAAAATTGTTTTAAATCAACCTAATTAATTATTAATAAAAATTTATTTTAAAGAAGAAAGCACAGGTTCTGGAGTTAAACTAACAAAAATCCTGTCTGCTCTGTTAACTATAGAATTTTTAATAAATTTCTTAACTTCTCTAAGCCTCAGTCTCCTTGTATAAAAGTATATTAATAATAGGCTATACATTATGAGGTTGCTATAAGAATTCTAAGTTAATTTGTACAAAGCACTTAGAACAGTGCCTAGTGCATAATAACTGTTAAACTGTAAAAGTTTAGCTATCATTATTGATTATTTCCCTAGGATTAATTTTTGGGAGTAGAAGGTATATAGTTTTATTTTATTTTATTTATTGTTTAATTAAGTCAGGGTCTCACTTTGTCACCCAGGCTGGAGTGCAGTAGCATGATTATGGCTCACTGCAGCCTCAAACTCCTGGCCTCAGGTGATCCTTCCACCTCAGCCTTCCAAGCTGGAACAACAGGCATGAGCCACCACACTTGGCTATTTTTTTGATATTTTATAGAGACGGGGTCTCGCTATGTTGTCTAGGCTGGTCTCAAACTCCGAGGCTCAAACAATCCTCCTGGCTTGTCCTCCCCAAATGCTGTGATTACAGACATGAGCCACCATGTTCAGTCAAAAAGGTATACAATTTTTAAGCTTCCATATGCACTGTGAAATCTAGACTTGGTATTGGTATTAATAAATCAATATTCATACTGTCACTAAAGTCGATAATATTTAATATTTCTGTGAGTGAAAAATCTGTAGATTGGCGGGGCACAGTGGCTCACGCCTATAATCTCAGCTTTGGGAGGTGGAGGCGAGAGAATTGCCTGAGTCCAGGGGGTCCTGGGCAACTTGATGAGACCTCGTCTCCACAATAAATAAAAAACTAGCTGACTTAGTGGCCCACAGCTGTAGTTCCAGCCTCTTGGAAGGCTGAGGAGGAAGGATTACCTGAGCCCAGCGGGCTGAGGCTGTGGTAGCCATGAGTGTGCTACTACACGCCAGCCTGGGTGACAGAGTGAGACTCCTATTCCAAAAAAAAAAAAAGTAGATTGCTTTTAACACAAGAGGATAATGTAAATATTCTTAAATATTGTATATCTTGGATTTGGAAATAATGTCAGGAGTCATCTATTCAATCTTATATCAGTGTGGTTAGGCTAGCATATGCTGTAGTAATGAACAATTCCATAATTTCAGTAATTTAAAACAACAAAGGTTGTTTCTCACTCATGTAGAGGTGGTGGAAGGGAGGGTGTCTGCTCCTTAAAAGTCATGGACTTTGGCTAACAGGAAACAGGTCCATCTAGACAGATGCTTCCACTATCCCTGAAGCAAGAAAAAGTGCACTGGCTATCAAAGCTTCTAGCTGAGTGGCACATAGGAGGAGGGACTCCCCAAAAACCAGAATCACCTTTTGGAGGGCAGGCCCCTTGAAGTACAGACTTCCCCTGCTGGAACACATTCCCATCAGTGTACCAGCTAGTGTTGTCATGAGAGGCTATGTTCGGTTTCAGTGAATTTCTTTTTGGAGATTCTTTTAAAGCATTTGCCCATTTTATGATAGGTGATTTATAAGCACACCTGCCCACACCACATTGAGTGTTCAGCAGTTTTTGACTAAAAACAGCATGGCCCTTGCCCCACCCTCCCTGTTCACCCAATCTGCTCTGAGAAACTTTTTTTCCTTTTCCTTGCTGCAAAGAAGTCTTCAGAGGGAAACATTTTGCTGATTTGAGAGGTGAAACCAAAAACAGAAGTACTAAAAGGCATCAAAATTGATAAGTTAAAAAACTTTTGAGCAGTGGAAAAAGCATCTTGCTAGGTGTGTTGCATCAAATGGAGAGTACTTTTTTTTTGTTTTTGTTTATTTTTATTTTGAGTCTCACTCTGTCGCCCAGACTGGAGTGCAGTGGCCGCTCCCGGGCACCTCAGCCTCGACCTGCTGGGCTCCGGCGATCCTTCCGCCTCAGCCTTCCAAGTAGCTTGAACTACAGGCGCGCGCTACCACCTCCTGCTAATTTTTTTTTTTGATTGAATGTAGAGATGAGGCCTCGCCAAGTTGCTCAGGTGGGTCTCGAACCCGCAGGCTCAGGCAAATCCACTCACCTCAGCCTCCCAAAGCACAGGATTACAGGCTGAACCACCAAGTCCGGCTGAGAGTACTTTGAAGGTGACTGAAGTTTAAATATGTAAGAATGAATACACAATTTTTTATAAGTAAATTCTGTATTTTGGGGGTCCCCCTTTTGCATTTGTTCTGTTCATATTTCATTTGTCAAATAAGACACATGACCACACTAACTTCTGCAGGGTTAGAGAACAATAATCTTACTCTCTGCTCGAAAGGAGAAAAGAATCAGTATATTTGTGAAAAGCCTTAATGACACCACAAACTTACTTGGTTTTTGTTTATTTTCATTTTTAAAATTTAAATTCTATATAGTTTTGAAATAGGTAATATACTCACATGATCCAATGTTCAAAAGTTACAAAATGTTATAGAGTAAAAGGTCTATGATCAGTTGGGCTTGGTGGCTCAGCCTGTAATCCTGCGCCTTTGGGAGGCTGAGGTGAGTGAATTGCCTGAGCCCGCGGGTTCAAGACCCGCCTGGGCAGCGAGACCTCATCTCTACAATAAATCCAAAAATCAGCCGGGCATGGTAGCACATGCCTGTAGTTCCAGCTACTCGGAAGGCTGAGGCAGAAGGATCACCGGAGCCCAGCAGGTCGAGGCTGCGGTGGCCGGGAGCGGCCACTGTACTCCAGTCCAGGCGACAGAGTGAGACTCCAACTCAAGAAAAAAAAAGTCTATGATCTTCATATTTCTCTTTCTCTGAAGCCAACCATGCTAATGTTCTTGTGTTTCTTCTGGAGAAATTCTATACATATAGTGTATTGACAAATTTTTCCTCTCTCTCTCTCTCTCTCTCTCTCTCTCTCTCTCTCTCTTCGCTCTCTCTCTCTCTCTCTCTCTCTCTCTCTCTGGCTGTCGCTCTGGCTCTCTGTGTGTGCAAGTGTGTGTGTGGTAACTATTCTCTGTTTGCCCTCAGGTCCATTATCCACCCATAATGGATCTGGATCTGTTCTGTGCGCTAGGGAGTTGATTCTTATAAAGGCACCACTCAGGTTCCTTTGCCCTCTCACCTACTTTTTGAGCTTGGCCAATGAGAGACATCAATAGGAGATTGAAGGGCAAGAAAAGAGGAAATTTGAGCTACCCTCTCAACTTCCTCTGGTTTAGAGCTAGAGTGGGGACAGTGGTGGAGGCCCTCCATAAAAGAAGCTTTTGCTGGGTGACTCCTCCTCTAGATCTTCATCTCTCACAGGGTCCTGATATCACTGTTCCCCCTTTTGTCCCATAAGACATGGGGATGGTGATTGCTAGTGCCTGGGAATCTCTTCTCTCTCTCTCTCTCTCTCTCTCTCTCTCTCTCTCTCTCATTAAAACAGTTTGATGGAGATATAATTCGCATACCATACAACTTACCTACTTAAAGTGCACAGTTCAATATATTTTCATATATCCACAGAATTGTCAGCATTTCTCTGTGTTTCCTCAGCCCTGCTTACACCTTTGTAAATAGTCCCTTCGTTTAATTTTCTTCAGACTTTCCTGTAATTATACTTTCTGTTTTTTGCTGAGTCCCTGTCTAAATGTGTGTCTGTGAATACACACACACACACACACACACACACACACACACACACACACACACACACACTGGTATCTTCTCATACCAACACATGGAGTCAATTGTTTATAGAAATGTTGTGAGTTGGTTATTAACCACAGACACTATTTTTTAAAAATTAATTAAGTAAACTTACTTTATTGCTTTAATAAGTTAAATAAGTTGCAAAAGATAATAAATACTAAAGTTCATCATCTCCTAATTATTTGACTACATTTTACTGTTATCTGTACTCTTGAGAAGGTTTGTATCTTCTGTATTTATATGGCAGAAATACTATCTAATGATGAGCATATAGTTATGGGCATCTCTTTCCAACTCTGTATTCCATGGCAATACATTGGTGTCTTGAAATTGGCCATTGTGGGAGTATTTCCATCACAGAAATCAGCAAATGATATAACTCAGGACTTAATTTTCTGTTTTGTTGATTGTCTAGACTTATGAAAATGATGGTAGGCCGGGCTCGGTGGCTCAGCCTGTAATCCCAGCACTTTGGGAGGCCGAGGTGAGTGGATTGCCTGAGCCCGCGGGTTCAAGACCCGCCTGGGCAACTTGACAAGACCTCATCTCTACAACAAATCAAAAATTAGCGGGGCGTGGTAGCGTGCATCTGTAGTTCCAGCTACTCGGAAGGCTGAGGCGGAAGGATCACTGAACCCCAGCAGGTCAAGGCTGCGGCAGCCGGAAGTGGCCATTGCACTCCAGTCTGGATGACAGAGTGAGACTCCAACGCAAAAAAAAAGAAAAGAAAAGAAAAGAAAATGATGGTAAAAATAATACAAATTAAACTTGAAGGCTTATCATTGTGAATAGAACAAAAAATTGAGGAGATACCCTTCCAATATTTGAAATTACCTGGTTTAGCAAAGAAGTCACACATAGCATTAATGCACCAATGAAACTCCAAAATATGTCTAATTGTTTCACTTTTATCTTACCAACATTTATGGTATTACACCTGGGGGGCTGGTTGTCAAATATTTACCAACACACTACTGCATACACACACACACATACAGTTTAGATATCATTCCATATCACCAATAGAGCTTTCTCAATCTTTTTTAGGATTGCATTATCTGTACATTATTGAGGATATTTAGACTGCAATCTTTTGCTGTTACAAAATAATGATATAATGACTCACTTGTGAATCATCTGTAAATGCATTTGTAATGTCAACAGGCTATTGCCAAATTGTCTCCATGAAGAGTTTTACCCACTGATACTCCTACCAGCAATATATGAGAATATCTGTTTTCCCACACCCTCAGCAATATACTACCATGTGTCAAATGTTTTGCATTTTTCAATACCGTCATTATTCATCATTGTTAATAATTAATCTAAGATTTTTTAAATGCAATTTTAGTTAATATCATGTATTAATTATTGCATTTAACAATTGCTACAATTCTAATTTAAATGATAGCCTCTAAGTGATCTGTTTAAAAGACTAACATTTACATGCGTCTTGAAGACACATGTAAAAAGCCACCTTTTCCAAGAGCAGATTGATCATGCCAGGGCAATAAGAACTGGCAGTGGAAAAGAAATATTTGCAGGTAGCCTATCTTTGGAAGAAAAAGACACCGCAGTGCTTTCAAGATTTCTGCTAAGAAGAGGACAGGTTAGATAAGTAATTAATGTTTTGACTTACTCTCTTCAAAAGCAATGTGGGAACATTTTTCCAATAGACGTTGGAAAAAAGTGAAAGAGAAATGCCAGCTTACAAAAGCAAAGTCCATATAAATACATTAATTGCCTGGCAGTGCTTGACAGTCCTGTACTCAAGTTTCCTGAGCTCCATGCTACAGAGCTCTCCTGCAAAGATCTAGGCAAAGGAGCCTTGCTTCTGCTAAGATGCAGCCAGACCCTCTGGGAAGGACCTACGGGACTTTGAGCACAGCTTCCACCCATCTACCCATCGCTTAATAGCTGAGGTTTGAGCAGAAAACTGTGCCTTCGTGTAATTTGACTTCCTTGGCTTCTCTCCCTTTCCCGTTCCCTTTTCCACTTCAGAAAGAAGCCAAATCTTCTAGAGACATAACTGGCAAAAGCTCAGTCTTTAAAAACTGAAGAGTCTTAGTACTGGGCCAGGAAAAAAGTGCACAATCAGCAAAAGATCCTCCTGGCCATATTTCCTTAGCCACATCGCTATGGATTGTCAGCCCTTGACACAGCTCACTGGTCAGAGGCTCTGTGACACTAGGGAGCTACTTGACCTTTTGACCTTCAGTTTCCTCATCTATGAACTGGGGATACTATTAGTTCTCACTTCATAGGATTATTGTGAGGAAATGAGATAATCCATATAAGGCTTAACATGCCGTGTTATTGCTCAATATATGTTATCCTTTATCTTTATAGAAATATGTATTGTAAATTGCAGGCTGGGTGTGACGGCTCAAGCATGTAATCCCAGCACTTTGGGAGGCTGAGCTGGGTAGATTGCTTGAGCCCAGGAGTTCAAGACCAGCCTGGGCAACATAGTGAGACCCTGTCTCTACAAAAAAAATTTAAAAATTAAACCGGTGTGCTCCTGTAGTTTCAGCTACTTGGGAGGTTGAGGCAGGAACTTGTGCCCAGGAGTTTGAGACTGCAGTGAGCTATGATTGTGCCAGCCTGGGTAACAGAGAGAGTCCCCGTCTCAACAAAAGAAAGATAGAAATATATATGATAAATTGTATGGACTTTGTCAAGCAGTAGAAATTTAATCATTCACAATATATTTTTTTCTGTTGCCTTTATGAAGTGTTGAGTTAAACAGCTCCTATACAGAGATGACTGGTGAAGAAGATCTTGACTGAACAGAGTGGCTGAAGATAGAAAAACGATTTTCTTTGCAAACGCTAGAATGAGGCTTATTTCTGCATGGCTTGGCTATATGATACATTTGCATTGATCCAAGATTAGTTGTAAGTAACCACATATTTTGCTGAACAAAATTAGAGCTTACATGCATCTATTATAACATACACCCACGCCCTATTTAATCTCCCAGGAGAAGAAATTTGCTAAATGCTACCTTGGTATCATAGAAGAGCTTAATCAACTTAATTAAGTAGACCCTCTCTTCCCATAGAGTAGGTTAGACATACCGATTATTTCTGATGATTCTGCATTGGAATCCAGCTGTCCAGGGTTCATTATGCATAAAAAGCATGGAATACCTTTCTTTCGCCCACAGTTTAATAATGTATAAAAGTGGAAAAGAGCTTTGGCATGAAAACCTAAATACACTGATGACAGACATTGTGTTCCTTCTCTCTCTCTCTGTCTCTGTCTCTCTCTCTCTCTCTTTTCTCTCTGTTCGCGCTCTCTCTCTCTCTCTCTCTCTCTCTCTCTCATGTTTTAAGTAGCAAAGCAACTGGACTTGATTAGAAGGTTGATCTTTGAAAAATAGGTTCCATTCAAATCAAGAAATATCTATTGAGGATATAATTATCTGCAATTACTGTGCTGGGTAATATGAATAATAATAAGATAGAGAAGGTAGTGTCGCTGCTCTCAAGAAGTCACCATTTAAGGGAAGGGACAAAAAAGTGCTGCATTTGTAGTATAGAAAACATGTTCTGGGGACTGTGAGGAAGTCACTAACTTTGCCAGGGCAGCAAGAAGGAAGTGCTATGGAAGATTTTGCAGAAGTGACATTTGAATTGCATCTTGGAGGATTTCTAAGATTTTTGTAGGAGGCAGAGAGTTGGTAGATAAAGAAATAGCATGAGCAGGGCCAGAGAAGCTCGGTGGTGGGAGATGAAGCTCAAAAGATGTGGTAAGACCAGGTTATGAAATATTTAACGGTCTTCTAAGATTGTGTGTCCTAGCCGGGCTCGGTGGCTCAGCCTGTAATCCCACGCCTTTGGGAGGCTGAGGTGAGTGGATTGCCTGAGCCCGCGGGTTCGAGACCCGCCTGGGCAACTTGGCGAGACCTCATCTCTACAATAAATTTTTTAAAAAAATGAGCCAGGCATGGTAGCGCGTGCCTATAGTTCCAGCTACTTGGAAGGCTGAGGCGGAAGGATCGTCGGAGCCCAGCAGGTAGAGGCTGCGGTGGCCGGGAGCGGCCGCTGCACTCCAGTCTGGGCGACAGAGTGAGAGTCCGACTCAAAAAAAAAAAAAAAAAAAAGAAAAGATTGTGTGTCTTTCTCCTGAAAGTGTCGGAGAAAACCGAAGCTTCCTAGTTGAGGCAGTGACCTGGATAGCTTTGGTTTGGGGCAGGTCATCGCAGCAGCAGGGCATGAGAGCGAGGAATGGAGAAATGTCCTAGCTAGCAGGTGGATGGGAAGAGGGCTAGAATTGAGCTCCGAAGAGCACCTCAGTTGACTTCACCTCAGGAGGAGAAACAAATGAAGGAGGCTTATAAGAATTCATCTTTAGAATTAAGGGAGTCATGAGAGGAGCATAAGGAAGCAAAGAAAGAGAGACATCAGGAAGAAGCATTGAACAGCAGTGTTAATCGCTCTACAGAGTTCTAGAGGAAAACTAAAAAGAAATCCACTGTGTTGAGCAACTAGACCATTTTTACTGGCTCTTTTGACACCAACTTCAATCGAATGAGTAGAGTGGAAACCAGATACTGTGACAGACATGGAAAAATATTTATATGTACAGGAAACTCAAAGATAGGCAGGAGTTGATATTGCATCTTTCAAGGACGGTAGGGTTTAAGAGTAACTGATGGTAGTGGGAAACTGTCAGGGGAAGGGATGGTGGTTATTGGCAGTTGAGGGAAACTGCTGGGGAGGGAGGGGCACACCTCATCAAGGGTACCTGCATGATTAATGTTTGTATACCTAACCCTGAATTGTACCCCACAACTTTATATATATAAAAAAAGTAACTGATGGAAATTATGAGAAACAGGACCTAAAAAAGCTTAATCCCCCAAACCAGACAGATGCAAAACATTTGCAAAATGATGTCATCTACCTCAGTGAATGATATCATTTTGTTCCTCAGATATTTAACCCAGACGGCATGAGTCAACAGCTATATTTGGGCATAAGGAGAACTACCTTTTGTGCTATATGCCAGTTCGGAAGTCTGTTTGTGCTTGCCTGGTTTAGCGCTGCCAAATTATTTCAGGCTTATGACCTCATCACCAGCCCATGGAAGTGAATCTGTTTAATATCACATAGCTCTAATTCCAGCACACTTACTTTCATGCGATATAATCTTGGTTGGTTTTTTTTCTCTTTTGTATTTGGAAGATACTGGGTTTATGTTTACAAGTACATTCATAGCAGATTTTAAAAGGCAAAAGTGGAAATGACAGAAGCAACCATAAATAGATGCAAGAGCTTATATAGATTACTGAGTATGACTAGAATAATAGTAATAACTTCCATGAATCGAGTGCCTAGTGTTTGCCAGACAATTTCCATAAAATATCTTTAGTTTTCACACTAGCCCTAAAATGTAGCTATGGCTTCTAGCTGAAAAACGTTAAGTAACTTGCCTATGTTTACTCAGATGGCAAATGGAAGAGTAGGACCCAAAACCAGGTCTGATTCTAAGGACCAGAGTCTCTCTCCACACTGTGCTCTCTTCTTCAAAAGTCCATGGTTGGCCACACCTTCTATGCTCATGCATGCAATTCCAGCAATTTGGGAGGCAGAGGTGGGGGATTGCTTGAGGTCAGGAGTTTCAGACCAGCTTGGGCAACATAAGTGAGATCCTGTCTCTGCAAAAAAAAATTTTTAAAAAGCAATAATCACAAAAATCAAAATACCATGGTATTCAGTATTGTAAAAGAAAAGTGAACCAGGTCATATCAAGTAGATTTACAAGTGATGACCTAGACATTCATTGCTAGAGGCTTTTACTAAATGTAAATTACTCATCTAACTTGTATTTGGAGGTACATATTATAAAATACATGTGGTGAATGACTCTGTTTTTGCTGGGATATCAGAGGAGAAGGCAAAAAAGAAAAGAAGATAGGACCATTACAAAAGAGGAACTATGTCTGAAGGGAAATGCAAAATATAAGAAGAACTGAAGTTAGGTTCTTATGAGATAACTTAGAAATTTTGAACTATAATGACTCTTTCCTTACCTAGATTATGAGCCCATTTATCAGAATTGTATTTCTTTTATACTAAACTCATTGCTATGACCAGCAGACAAATGTACAATATTCATTTAGGAAAGAAAAGGAAACTAACGTTTAGTCAGTGCCTATCCCGGTGCCTGGTACATTAATAGTTGCTCAGTAAATGTGAATGAATGAATGTCTGCTTGTCCCAAACATTGTGCTGTATGCTTTGAGAGCAGTGGTATACAGTCTTCAATAGAAGTTAAGGAGTGGGCCATTGAGGCATTGATTTGGGGTAATCAAAGTTGGAGTACTGAGTAATCAAGGGTATGATACTATTATAGGGCTGTTTCTCAATGAGGCATGCCAATCCTCAGGACTGCGAATCAACCCTTCTGTGTAACCCTTGTTTTTCTGGGCTACTGTGATCTCTTCACACAGCTTTGCTTAACCATGGACCCAACTGCCCTCTCTATTTCCTGAGGCACTTCATAGGAGGCTTTAGTGGTTTGACAAATGTGACTCAACTCTTGAAGATAGCATAAGGGATTGACAATGCTGAAGCAAACCTAAAATGATGAAAGCAAGTAACATTGTCCCTAGAATCCACAGGCTTGGTCCACAGGGGATCCTCACACTTTACCTTCCCCATTCAACCCCAGATGACACCAAGTTTTCTTCCCACTGGTAAGAGTTCCAGTTGACCCTGTCTGTTGTGGGTTAAAAAGTGTCCCCCAAATTCATGCCTACCCAGAACTTGTGAATATAACATTATTTGGGATAAGATCTTTGCAGATATAAGCAAGGTAAATGAGGTCATGTTGGCGAAAAGGGTAGGCACTAAATCCGGTGACTGGTGTCCTAATAAAAGAGGGAAATTTGGACACAGAGACACAGAAAAGACATAGGGAAGAAGGCCGGGTAAAGACTGAGGCAGAGACTGAAGTACACTGCCACAAGTCACAGAACACCAAGGATTACTGAGTAACCACCAGAAGTTCCCTTTCCTAGAGCTTCTGAAGGAGGCATGACAACTTGAGTTTGAGTCTAGCCTCCAGAACTGTGAGAGAATAAATTTCCATTGTTTTAAGATACCCAGTTTGTAGTAATTTGTTACAGCAGCCCAAGGAAACTAACCTACTATGCCTGCTTCCTAAAATCCAGGACCCTAACATCTCCTCTGCTAGTATCACCACCCAGAAGAAATGGGAAAAGAAGAAAAAAAAGGCTGGGCTAGGTGGCTCAGCCTGTAATCCCAGCACTTTGGGAGACCGAGGCAAGTGGTTGCCTGAACCTGCGGGTTCAAGACCAGCCTGGGCAACTTGGCGAGACCTTGCCTCTACAATACATCAAAAATTAGCCGGGTGTGGTAGCGCGCGCCTGTAGTTCCAGCAACTTGGAAGGCTGAGGCAGAAGGATCGCTGGAGCCCAGCAGGTCGACGCTGGGGTGGCTGTGAGTGTGCATGCCACTGCACCCCAGCCTGGGCAAAGAAGTGAGACTCCAACTCAAAAAAAAAAAAAAGGAATCAGTTCATATCAAAAGAATCTCCCTAAGATCATTTCCCATCGCTAAAAGCACCAAAGAAAGTTTTTCACAAATTACAAAAAGAAGCCCTGTTTTCCTCAATACTGCCTTGTGAGACCAGGCTAGGGTGAATAGGGTGGTACCTTTGTAGGCTCCTCCACTGAGAGGGCCTTCCCTTGGCACCAAATCTAAAAAACACCCCAGACAAACTCTGGCACATTACTGGGTTATATATTTTCTTTTCTTTCATTTTTTTTTTTTTTGGAGTTGGAGTCTTAATCTGTTGCCCAGGCTGGAGTACAGTGGCATGATCAGGGTTTACCATAGCCTGAAATTCCTGGGCTCAGGCAATCCTTCCACCTCAGCCTCCCAAGTAGCTGGGACTACAGGTGTATGCCGCCACGTCTGGCTAATTTTTAAATTTTTTGTAGAGACGCGGTCTTGCTATGTTGCCAAGCTGGTCTCAAACTCCTGACCTCAAGCAATCCTCCTGCCTCGGCCTCCCAAAGTGCCAGAATTACAGGCATGAGCCACTTTGCCTGACCCGGGCTATATATTTTCTTCATAGCAGTACCTGAAGTTACCTTGTTTACTCTGTTTTTCATTGACTAGATCACCCTCCACTAGATTCAAGCTCCATGAAAACAGATTTTGTCTCTGGTTCACAGTTCACTCTGAAGTGCCCAGAACAGTGCCTCAAAATAAATGTACTATCTGAATGAATGAATTAATATGGCCCAAGGTTTAATAATACGAATTTCCATTAAAAAGTGGGAATTAAGAAATAAATTCTGCATCTCTCCTAGAAGGAGTTATGGAGAGAAAATTGTTTGTTTGTGTTAATAGGCCCTACACCATACGCTCTTATTCCTTCCGTTGGCCTCTCTCGGCCATGCCCTGCTCTGAAGAGACTCCTGCCATTCCCCGTAGCAAGCGCCCCGGCCTGCAAAGGAGGGCGGCATGCAGTTCCGCTTTGCCTGGCTCTCGGAGCACACCTCGGCCCCGACCCGGGGGTCCACGCAGGCCGCGGGCTATGACCTGTACAGTGCCTATGATTATATAATACCACCTATGGAGAAAGCTCTTGTGAAAACAGACATTCAGATAGCTCCTCCTTCTGGGTGTTATGGAAGAGTAATTCCACGTTCTGGTTTGGCTGCAAAACACTTTATAGATGTAGGATCCGGTGTCATAGATGAAGATTATAAAGGAAATGTTGGTGTTGTGCTGTTTAATTTTGGCAAAGAAGAGTTTGAAGTCAAAAAAAGTGACTGAATTGCGCAGCCCATTTGTGAATGGATTTTTTTATCCAGAAATAGAAGTTCAAGTTTTAGATGACACTGAAAGGGGCGTAGGAGGTTTTTGGTTCCACTGGAAAGAATTAAAATTTATGCCAAGAATAGAAAATGAGAAATTGTACCTTTTTCTTAAAAACAAAGTGTTTTGGTGTTTTGTAAACTTAATAGTTTTACCTTCTAAAAATATTTAATTTGTTATGATTAAGGAAAGAGTATCTCTGTTAGGATCACATAGAAACTTTCTTGTGTTTTTATTCGGTTGATGGCTATATGTAAATTTTCTTTGTGGTGACCTAATGCAAACAGTGTCTTTTTTAAATCAAATGTTCATCAATTGCAGACAAAAAAGAAGCCTATATTATTTAACTCAATAAATGATACTCCTTCAGTAATAATAATAAAAAAGGACCTACAAGGGGGACTCAGAAAGATAATGCAATAATAAGAAGTATCTATTTAGTCTTTGTCCCTAGATCCCAACAGAGCTTCTAAAACTCTTAAGATTTCCTGAGTGATAGGGGTGATAAGAGCAACTTTTCTTATTCATTACAAGTTCCTTTCAGCCATACCTAAATTTACACCAGCAGTGACACTTGGTGGGCCCCTAGATGTTTTCTGGAGTAGGGCTGCCTGCCAGAGGAATCAACCCTGGGCAAGAGGGTTGGAACTTTCAGTCCCTACCACCAGTGAGGAAGAGAGACTGGAGATTGAGTTCAATCACCGATGGTCAATGATTTAATCAATCATGTCTATGTAATGAAGCCTCCAGAAAAACCTCCTAAACAATGAGGTTGGAAAATTTCTGCCTGGAAAATGGCCGAGGTGAGCAGCTCCTCTTTCGCGGAAACTTTCTCTCCAACCGTCCTTTTGTGATTCCTAAAACCTCTAAATATAGACCTCCCATATGACCCCGCAATCCCCTTACTGGGAATATACTTTGAAGAACTCAAATCACTCTATAAAAAAGATACCTGCACACGTATGTTTATTGCAGCATTGTTCACAATAGCAAGAATCTGGAACCAACCATGCTGTCCATCAAAAGAGGACTGGATTTTAAAAATGTGATACATATACACGATGGAATACTATGCAGCCATAAAAAAAGAACAAAATCATGAACTTCGCAGCAACCTGGATGGAACTAGAGTGTGTAATACTTAGTGATCTCTCACAGAAACAAAGATCTGAGTATCACATGTTCTCACTCATAAGTGGACCTTGAACATCTATTGTAATACTATAAGAAAAGGATCGACAGTGGCGGGAAACCATGGGGGGCCAGGAAGGGGAAGGGAGGTGGGATTAACAGTAGTCAATATCTGTCTGGGGATAGGGGGACACCCCTTATCAACAAGGGTGCCTGAACGATGCATATTTGTATACCTTACCCTTAACTGTACCCCACAATTTTAAAATAAAAAACATGTTTAAAAAAAAGAAAACGTCTGGGTCAGTGAACATATCGAGGTTCTGGGAGGGTGGTGGCCCAAAGAGGACGTGGGAGTTCCATGCCCCTACCCCCACCCCATTATACCCGGTCCTATGTATCTCTTCCATTTGTCTGTTCCTGAGCTGTATCATTTATTTTTTTTTTTTTTTTTTTTTTTTTTGAGTTGGAGTCTCACTCTGTCGCCCAGACTGGAGTGCAGTGGCCGCTCCCGGCCACCGCAGCCTCGACCTGCTGAGCTCCGGCGATCCTTCCGCCTCAGCCTTCCGAGTAGCCGGAATTACAGGCATGCGCCACCACGCCCAGCTGATTTTTTGATTTATTGTAGAGATGAGGTCTCGCTGCCCAGGCGGGTCTCGAACCCGCGGGCTCAGGCAATTCACTCACCTCAGCCTCCCAAAGGCACGGGATTACAGGCTGAGCCACCGAGCCCGGCTAGCTGTATCATTTATAATAAACTGTTAATAGTATGTAAAGTACTTTCTTGAGTTCTGTGAACTATTTTAGCAAATTATCAAACCTGAGGAGGGGTTGTAGGAATCCCCTGACTTTATAGCCAATTGATCAGAAGTATGGGTGGCCTGGGTTTGCACTTGGTGTCTGAAGTGGGAACAGTTTTTTGGGACTGAGTCTTTGACATGTGGGGCCTGCTCTGACGCTGGGTAGTTGGTGTCAGAATTGAACTGAATTAGAGAGCACCTAATTGGTGTCTGGGGAATTAGAGGGTTGACTGGTGTGAGAAAAAATCCCACGTTTGGTGTCAGAAGCATTGTAAATAAAAACAATTCAGAGATGGCTTACTACAAGCACAGGGATAGAGCTGATTCTAAAGAATTTCCTTCCAGGCTAGGCTCAGTGGCTCAGCCTGTAATCCCAGTGCTTTGGGAGGCCGAGGTGAGTGGGTTGCCTGAGCCCGTGGGTTCGAGACCCGCCTGGGCAACTTGGCGAGACCTCATCTCTACAATAAAACAAAAAAATTAGCCGGGCATGGTAGTGCATGCCTGTAGTTCCAGCTACTTGGAAGGCTGAGGCAGAAGGATCTCTGGAGCCAAGTAGGTCGAGGCTGCAGTGGCCGGAGTGGCCACTGCACTCCAGTCTGGGTGACAGAGTGAGACACCAGCTCAAAAAAAAAAAAAGAATCTCCTTCCTCCTAGGAATGGAAAGTCAACCTACAGACATGTGTCTGAACTTATCTTGGATTTAAAGCAAAAGCAGGCTTAGTTCAAAGCCTTATTGTTCATTAAAATAGTAGGCATGTGAACATGGTCATATAATATGATAAATGTATGCAAATAATTTAAATGAATTATTCAGACCTGTTGTGAGGTTACATTTACTATTGTTCAGGATTTTTCTTTCTTAGATCAGAATTTTAAAACTAATTTTGAATAGAAGGAAGTTTTTATTACACTAGGGTCTTATAACATGGACTATCTTACCAGCTTTTGGAACTCTGTGGGCTGGAGTACTTCAAAAAGACAGACATAAGACAGTTGGCATTCCTGGCTTTGATACAGCTGGATACATTAGGCAGATTGCCTTTTAGAAAGAAGGCTATTCATGAGTTAGAAAACACAGCCAGCCAGGAGTGGCGGCTCAATCCTGCAATCCCAGCACTTTGGGAATCCCAGGTGAGAGGATTGCCTGAGACCAGCCTGGGCAACCTGATGAGACCTCGTCTCTACAGTATATCAAAAAAAAAAAAAAAAAATCAGCCAGACGTGGTAGTGCGCACCAGTAGTTCCAGCTACTTGGAAGGCTAAGGCAGGAGGATTGCCAGAGTCCAGCAGGTCAATACTGGGGTGGCTGTGAGCATGCTACTGCACTCCAACCTGGGCAATGGAGTGAGACTCTGACTCAAAAAAAAAAAGAAAGAAAACACAATCTCCACCTACCTGAGTCAGGGTGGTTGAAGCACATGGGCTCTCACATGCCTTAATATTTCTCTCTGACAGATTCCTGCTTATGGCACCAAGGGGCAACCTGGTATGTTTTTGGACAAGTGAAGTACGTTTTCCTATTGAAAAGCAGTTATTGTATTGCTGAAAACTGGGAAATCGCATATATAATATATGCATATTTTCCCACAGCATTTTCTAATGTTGCGAAGTTATCGTAACTATTCGCTCAAGTATATTATCTAAAATGGAAGAAAAGAATATTGAAGTACAAAGAAGTTAAGTGAAAGAGAATGCTGAAGAAAGAAGAAAAGTCACAAAGGACTCTGATTTTAGCCAACAGAACCACATCATTTTCTAATACTGTAAAACAAGCCATCTTAAAGCTTTGTGGCTTAAAACGATAAAAATCAGTTGTTTATGACTTTGCAACTTGGGCAGGGCTTGGGCACAGTTCATCTCTGTTCCATTGGGTGCCATCTGGATGGCCCAACTGCCACTAGAGGAAGGAAGACCCACTTCCTGTTTGGGTGATTAGCATGATTGACAAGCTGGTATGAATGCTGGCAGGTGCTGGCTAGAGCTGTTGACCTAGGGGGATGATTGTCCTGCACATGGCTCTTCCATGGCTGTCTAGGTGTCCTTGTAGCATGGCAGCTGGGTTCCAAGAGAGAAGAATTAGAAGTTGCCAATCCTCTTAAAAGCTGGGCCCAGAATTAGCACAGAGCCATTTATACTTTATTCGATTGGTCAAATCAGTGTCAGTCCTAACCAGATTCAAGGAAATGGAGAAAGACTCCAACTTCAGGATGGGGTGAGGTGGAGTGAAGAGTGACAGAGAAAGCCGGGCTCGGTGGCTCAGCCTGTAATCCCGCGCCTTTGGGAGGCTGAGGTGAGTGGATTGCCTGAGCCCGCGGGTTCGAGACCCGCCTGGGCAGCGAGACCTCATCTCTACAATAAATCAAAAAATCAGCCGGGCGTGGTAGCGCATGCCTGTAATTCCAGCTACTTGGAAGGCTGAGGCGGAAGGATCGCCGGAGCCCAGCAGGTCGAGGTTGCGGTGGCCGGAAGCGGCCACTGCACTCCAGTCTGGGTGACAGAGTGAGACTCCAACTCAAAAAAAAAAAAAAAAAAAGAGTGACAGAGAATTTGCAGCCACTTTTCATTGATGCATTCATTTGTTTATTAACCATTTCTTCTCAGGATTTTAAAATGTGTTGGGGGGAGCTCCGGCAATCCTTCTGCCTTAGCCTTCCAAGTAAGCAGAACTACTGGTGCACACTACCACGTCTGGCTGATTTATATTTAAAATAAATATATATAGCCGGGCTCGGTGGCTCAGCCTGTAATCCCGCACCTTGGGAGGCTGAGGTGGATTGCCTGAGCCCGCGGGTTCAAGACCCGCCTGGCAACTTGGAGAGACCTCATCTCTACAATAAATAAATAAATAAATTAGCTGGGCGTGGTAGCGCGTGCCTGTGGTTCCAACTACTTGGAAGGCTGAGGTGGAAGGATCGCCTGAGCCCAGAAGGTCGAGGCTGCGGTGGCCGGGAGCGGCCACTGTACTCCAGTCTGGGCAACAGAGTGAGACCCCAACTCAAAAATAAAATAAAATAAAATAAAATATATATATACATACAAGCAATGTATGTTTTCTTTTCACAAAATTCAGATCATACTAAAAAAATGCAACATGAATTTTTATTATATCACAAACACTCTTCCAAGTTCATTAAGTATTCTTGAAAACTCTGATTTTATTGGCTGTATCATATGGATTTAATATATTTTATTAATGATTTTTAAGTTGTCTGGAACTAAACTATACTTTAAAATGCAGGAAGATGCTAATAGTTCTATACCCAGGTGGTTCTATGATGGGTGATTTGGATTTTCTTACTGTACTCTTTTCTGCATTCTTGAATTTTCTGCAATGATGCACACTGTATTTATAATCAGAAAAAAGTTAATAATATAAATAATGTTGCTTTTGGTGTTTTATTTGTAAATCCTGCTGACTATAAGCCAAAAAACATTAAGTTTTGACTCAATGTCACTCAAACCAAGGGTATTTGAGGCACTCTATGGACCCTGAGAATTCTGAAGAGCTAGAATATCATTATGTGAATAATGTTTTTCTTGGGAGCAAATCAGGAATACTCCCAGTCTTTTGGCAAGCAGTCTTTCCAGGGGCCAACTTTAGGAAACTCAGACTGTCCTGTTTAAAAATAGTAGGGAATTGGTATTTTGGCTACTTACTCAATGGTTACTTAAAACTAGATTCCGATCGCATGTTTGCAGTTATCCCAGAGGCAGTGATAAATCAGGTACAGTGGTCAACTTGTTGTGTTCATGTTGACATTTTTCACTGCTGTGGGAAGAGTGCTCATGAGCCTGGGTATCTGTGACAAATGGCATTCATTTCCTTAGAACAGAGTCACTGCCTACCTCTGATTCTTCTCTTTAATCCTTTAGGTCTGGGTGGGATTTTTTTTTTCAGGGCTTACTTAGAAATCTAGAATGAGGAGGCCAGGCATGGTGGCTCATGCCTGTAATCCTAACACTTTCGGAGGCTGAGGCAGGAGGATCACTTGAGTCCCGGTGTTTGAGATCAAGCTGGGCAACATAGCAAGACCTTGTCTCTACAAAAACAAACAAACAAACAAGCAAATTAACTAGGCACGATGGCATGTGCCTGTAGTCTCAGCTACTTGGGAGTCTGAGGGGGAAGGATCGGCTGAGCTCAGGAGGTCAAGGCTGTGGTAAGCCATGATTGTTATGATCATGCCACTTCATTCCAGCCTGGGCAACAGAGTGAGACACCGACTTAAAAAAAAAAAAAAGAATAGAGAAAAATCTAGAATGAGAAAGTATTTGTCTCAATTCTGAGATGTGTATACATGCAGTGGATATACCTAAGTGTTTCTTATTTCTGAGCCACTCTGTTTTGTTTCTGAGCCTGGAGAAAACAAGGGACAAACCTTAAAGGGGCCCCATTACATACAAGGCGCCATGCTAGGTGCTGAGCCAAGGAACCATTCCTTGGCCCTGGAGGCATCCGGATCCCATTTCCTCTTGTGGAAGCGCATCAGTCCCTAACCTTGAAGAAAGCTTAGTCAGATAGACCTGCAACAGTTGCTTTGCCTTGAGACTTCTTTGAATAGTGGAGAATTAGGTCCTGACCTTTTGGGAAGCTTGGTCGTCTGTGGGCTGTGTCAGAAATTGCAGTGGTTCTCAGCTGTACAGCTTGAGGCTACTTCTTAGCCTTTTCTCACAGACAATCTTATCCTTGAAAGTGTCCAGGGACGTTCACTACCTTACCAGTTTGAGATCTCCTTGATATCTCCTCATCCAGCAGGGCCATGCCTACCACCTACCCCCACATTAGTTTCCTACTTCCGCTGTGATACATTACCACCAACTTGGCAGCTTGAAACAATCCAAATGCATTCTTTTGTGGTTCCAGAGTACAAAAGTCCAAGATTGATTTCGTTGGATTAAGACAAGTGTTGGCAGGGAGGCTCTAGGAGAAAAATCTTTTCTTGGCTTTTCCGGCCTCTAGAGTTGCATCCCTTGTATTTTTTGACTCATGGACCTTTCCTGCATCTTCCAAGCCAGGAATGTAGCATCATCTTTACATTTCAGTCTCTTTCTATGTCCATCTCCTCGTCACCTTCTCTCTTAGAAGAGAAGTTTTGTGATTACATTGGGGCCACTTGGATAACCCAGGATCATCTCCCTGTCTCAAGGTCTCTAACTTAATCACTTCTGCAAATCCCTTAAGTGTCACAGTCACAGGTTCCAGAGTTGACCTTCATTCAGTTGACCTTGCCATTTGATATTGGCCAGCTGCTGCTGTCTTAAAGCACCCTGAATGACATAGGCCAGTGCCCCTCCAGAGAGCTCGTAATATGTTAATGCATACATGAATTGAGGCCTTTTTTTTGAGTTGGAGTCTCACTCCATCATCACCCAGATTGGAGTGGCGTGGCACACTCACAGTCACCCCAGCATCAACCTGCTAGGCTCTGGTGATCCTTCCGCCTCAGCCTTCCAAGTAGCCAGAACTACAGGCACACACTACTACACCCGGCTAATTTTTTGATTTACTGTAGAGATGAGACCTCGCCAAGTTGCCCAGACTGTTCTCAAACCCATAGGCTCAGGCAATCCCCTCGCCTCGGCCTCCCAAAGTGTTGAGATTACAGGTTTGAGCCACGCCTAGCCATTGTCCTTCTCTTAGAGATGAGGGGCCGCTCCCTTTCCTAACAACTTGATCTGAAAGTTCACGTTGCTACAGGATCAGCTTTCTCTGTAAGTATGCAGAACATTATGGGGTGAGTTCTCTGGTGAACAGACTGCCTCGTCCCAGCCTCAGCATACTTTTCTTAGGGATTTTGTGAGCTCTGCTGTATTTGTAAACTTCCCTTCAATAAGCAAATATTTGGCATTTATACCATGTAGCACTAGTGGGCTGTGTGTTCATACCTCCTTTGCACAACAGATGGATCTTTCTATATCGGATTACCTTTGTCATTCAAAAAGAAAGCATGACCCCAAACCAATGAAGTATGCCATGAAGGCAAATATTGTATTCATGGAAGTCCTTAAAATGGATTACAATCCACTGATACCTTGTCTCTTCCGCTCTGTGCCCTATCCTCTAACTAACATTGTACTTCCTGGAAGAGTAACTTGGTTAATACATCTCTTGGCTTCACTCCAAGACCACCTGTGTCTCTGAGCAGGCCTTGCTGGATGCTCTATCTTTTGCTTTCCACATGGGCTCCTGTCTTCCCTGGAAGAAGGTGTTTGGAGGAAAAGTCAAAATCTCCTTTCTTTTTTTTTTTTTTTTTTTTGAGTTGGAGTCTCACTCTTTCGCCCAGACTGGAGTGCAGTGGCCGCTCCCAGTCAACGCAGCCTCGACCTGCTGGGCTCCGGCAACCCTTCCGCCTCAGCCTAAAATCTCCTCTAAGAGACCAAAGCATCTGCAAGAGATTCTTGCCCTTCCCATGTATGCCAGAGCCTCTCTTTCTGGAAATTACTTCTGCTAGTTCTAAGCCATTTGGTTTGTTTTCTCCCTCTGCCCTCTTCAGATTATACTTGACATCCTTTATATGTATTTGCTATAAAAATATGGATCAAAGAATTCCACACTCCAGTCTGTTCTCATCATTTCTTACAGATATTTGCTTCATGGGTGTGGGTCAGTTTTAGTTACCCCCCACCCCCAAAACACCAAGTCCTTTTAGAGGCTGTGATATCATCCACTGGCATTTCTGCAAACAGTTTACGCTCTTTGGTATTTCTTAAAACCATTTAAAATTTCCCGTTGGGCAGGATTTGGTCCTGCTGAAATTCTATTTGCAATGTTTTTCCTATTAGTTTAAAAATACACATATACACACAGAGAGTCTTTCTCTTCCACCATCCGCCCTTCTTGCAGTTGGGTATTAGCTTTGGCTCCAGGCATTCTAGTGCGTGAAGCCTTTCAGCTCTTGCTGACTGGGATGCTCCTGCTTCCAGGAACAAAGTCCCACCCAGATGAGCAAGTGCAGCAGAGCTGACCTTTAGTGTGTGTGTGTGTGTGTGTGTGTGTGTGTGTGTGTGTGTGTGTGTGTATGTGTGTGAAGTCAGGGACAGAACAAAGATGGCTGCTGCACCGCCATGGCATGGGCCGGGCTCTGTCTCCAGAAGGTTCTACCAAGGTAGTTGTTTGCTACAGCTGCAGCGTTGAGGGAGCATGGCGGCCAGGAGGGGCAGGGTGGAGTGGGAATTGGAAAGTATGACAATTAACCACCCAACCCAGTCCTGGTGCACATGGAAACTGATCGTTTCCTTTCCTTCCCCTTTCCTCTCTCTCCTCACTTTTCCTCTCCTTGAACCACATACTGTCTTTATTAGCTCTGTTATTTTTCTTTTTTCAAGATAGGGTCTTGGTCTACTGCTCAGGCTAAAGTGCCATGGTGCCATCATAGTTCACTGTAGTCTCAAACTCTCAGATTCAAATGAACCTCCTGCCTCAACCTCCCCAGTAGCTGGAACCACAGACATGCCACCACACCCAGCTCCTTAAAAAAAAAAATTTTTTTTGTAATGACAGGGTTTCACAACGTTATGTTGCCCAGGTGGGTCTCAAACTCCAAACCTCAAATAATCCTCCCTCATCAGCTTCCCAAAGCACTGTGATTACAAGGATGAGCCACCACGCTCACCCTCCTCTCTTCTTTAATATAGAAGAGAATGTTGAAATGAAAATACATGATCTCAAGACTAAAGTATATAACTGCAACAGAAAATCAGGTGCTTCTTAGGAAAAAAAGTGGTAGCATGACATAGCTGTCTCGTTGAGCTTTGCTCTGCAAGACAGGTCATGACTGTAGTCTGCCTTCATTCTTCTTATTTTTTTTTTTTTTTTTGAGTTGGAGTCTCACTCTGTCGCCCAGACTGGAGTGCAGTGGTGGCTCCCAACTACCACAGCCTCAACCTGCTGGGCTCCGGCAATCCTTCTGCTTCAGCCTTCCAAGTAACTGGAACTACAGGCACGTGCTACCACGCCCAGCTAGTTTTTTATTTATTGTAGAGATGAGGGCTCACCAAGTTGCCCAGGCGGGTCTCGAACCCACGGGCTCAGGCAATCTACTCACCTTAGCCTCCCAAAGCATGGGATTATAGGCTGAGCCACCGAGCCCGGCAATTCTTCTTAACTCCAGTCCTGACCACTGCAAGGAAGTGAGAGGGAGAGGAGGTGAGAAATACTGCTGGGACGTAAGTCTGGGCAGTCGCAGAGTCCATCTCTCCTTTCTTGAGCCTTGTCCCTAGATAGGCCCTGGTTCTTCCTTTTCTTCATACTCCATGCCTATTATGTCCCAAGTATTGTGCTGGGGACATAGTAGTAGTCAATATAAAAAACAGTCCCTGCCCCCACGCACCTGCAAGGGCAAAAGCCATAGAAGCAATTGCAAGTGTGTGATGAATGTTGCCCAAAAGCATGTTGGGGACATCATGGAAACAGATGGGAGGGAGGTGATCTGACTCCCCTGTACCTGGAGGCTCAGCCCTGCCTACAGTGTCAGCCTTTGCTGGGTTGGTGACCCTTAAGAAGCCCATGATGACCTAGAAAGTCCTGATGTCCATGCTGACCCACCAGATACAGCCTTCCCCAGTTACCTGCCAAGTTAGCCCTCAGTTCCTTAATCCAAAACTCTAGGCCTTTGCTGGGATTTAGACCCTTTCACCCTGCGTAGTTCTTGCCAGGTTCCTTCCTCACGAGACCAAATTATTTCTCTCATTTCTTCAGCCACCAGCTGGGCTCTGTGGGACTGGCCTGCTCTCCGTCCACCTGACTTTGATTCTAGCCTGTGGGTGGAGTTCTCACTATTGTGCCCCACCCTCCAGATTGGACCAATCTGCCCAAACCGAACTCAAACTGGCCCTGGACCATGGGGAGTTCCCAGAGCTCCTTCGACTGAGCATCAGTTCTTATTCTTCTGACTCCTCACTTTCCCGTCCCCTTTAGTTCATGTTGCTGTGACCCAACAGGCTTTGTTTTTGAGTTGTGACACTCTTACCTAGGCTGGTTGACAATCGAATACCTATTTTTTTTTTTTTTTTTGAGTCAGGGTTTCATTCTGTCACCCAGGCTGGAGTGTAGTGGCACAATTGTAGCTCATTGTAGCTCACTGTAGCCTTGAACTCCTGGACTCAAGCAATCCTCCTGCCTTGGACTCCCGAAGTCCTAGGATTACAGGTGTGAACCACCTTGCCCGACCTTGAATACCTATTGATTTGTTCTTTCTCTCTTGTACACAGTGTAAGTATTGACTAATCATTCAACAAAAATTTCCTGAGAGTCCACCATGCATTATTCTGAGCACTGAGGAAATACCAGTGAGCAAAACAAAGATTCCTGAGCAAGTCCATTGTGTGTGTACTCTCCAAATACCGAGCTTAAAAACCAAATGAAAATCAAATGTGCTCTGATGGGAGGCCAGTTCATGCACAAGACGTGTGTACTTCCACATCTTCAGATTTCCCAAGGTAAAGAGGCCCAAATGTTGCCTGAACCCCACACTTTTCACAGCCCCCACTGAAGATGAATCCCCATGTGGACTGCTTCCAAACCACCCTGCTGTGAGCATGATGTCAGCTCACAAATTGTTACACCAGGTTTACAAATGATAACTGATAAATGAGTTTCAGATTTGGAAATCAAATAATTGCTCTTTGAGACTTGCAGACTAGACAACACAAATTGCTCATTGCTGACAAAGATTCCAAGCTAAGTTGTCTAATTTCAGAAATTTTAACCATGCTATTAAGGGAATATAAATTTGACTTTTGCTCTGATTAAAACCTATTATAATAACACAGATCCCTGGATAAATACTCCTTTATTTGTCCTTCCAACAGTAATTGTAATTTGATGATGTGCATTCTCTCTCTCTCTCTCTTTCTCTCTCTCTCTCTCTCTCTCTCTCTCTCTCTCTCTCTCTCTCACACACACACACACACACACACACACACACACACACACACACACAAGTTCTATGTGGGGCTTACAGTCCTGGACATATATACCTGTCTTTGAAGTTTCTTTAGCTGTTTTGTTCTGTGCTTTGCCTCTCTGCCTAGTTTCAGAGTTCACCTATTTACTATGATAATTACTGAGCAAACAAATATTACCTATCAAGAGCAATTTTTAAAAATATATTTATTTTTGTTGAAATATCTTCTTCCTCTTCTTTTTTTTTTTTTTTTAGTAGGAGTCTCACTCTGTAGCCCAGACTGGAGTGCAGTGGCTGCTCCTGGCTACTGCAGCCTCAACCTGCTGGGCTCCGGCGATCCTTCCCCCTCAGCCTTCCAAGTAGCTGGAACTACAGGTGTGCGCTACCACATCCGGCTATTTTTTTTTTTTTTAATTGTAGAGAAGAGGTCTCGCCAAGTTGCCCGGGTGGGTCTTGAACCCATGGGCTCAGGCAATTCACTCACCTCAGCTTCCCAAAGTGCAGGATTACAGGCTGAGCCACCAAGCCCGGCTGCAATTTTTTTTTATTCACTCACTGTCACCCAGGCTAGAGTGCAGTGGCACAACCACGGCTCACCACTGTCTTGAACTCCTGGGTTCAGGTAATCCTTCCACCTCACCCTCCCAAGTAGCTGGGACTACAGGCACCTGCCACCACATCCTGCTAATTTTTAATATATATATATATATTTTTTTTTTTTGGTAGATAGCCTTGCTATGTTGCCCAAACTGGTCTTGAACTCCTGAGCTCCAAGTAATCCTCCTGCCCCCACCTTCCAAAGTGTTGGGAGTAAAGGCATGAGACACCATACCCAGTCAAGAGCAATTACTATTAAGCAACTTTTAAATCATACTCTAGGATTAAACACTTTCCTTGGACCTTGAGACAAATGTTGCCCCACACATTGGCTGAGTAGCAGAGAGGCTGAGGTTGGGATGAGCTCCAGGCGCTGCCAGCAAGCACAAGAATGTGCCCATGATGTGAGGCAGTGCAGGCAGACATCAGATAGGTGGAGTGGGGAACTGGCCATGTGGTGTGATTGAGAGATTTCCAAAAAAGGATCTGGACTTAGAAAGTCCTTCCTCTCTGCTACAGTCAGAGGCACGTTATGGGAATGAATGTGAAGTAAGCCTCACCACTCCACCCCTGTCCTCAGGCTCCTGGCTAACGAAGCTAAGTGATTTCATGGTCTATCCTGGATCCCAGGCTGGTGTCTCTAACCTCAGAGAATAAAAGGACTCTACCTTCTTTTATTCCATTCTTGTTTTCCCAAACATTAAGCAGTGCCTTCTAACTGCAAGGCATGTTAGCCACTGAGAACACAAAGTCAGATAATATGTATATTCCTTCTCTCAAGGATCTGATGAGAAAAAAAAAAGAAAGGTGGCTCAGCCTGTAATCCCAGCACTTTGGGAGGCTGAGGCCAGTGGATTGCCTGAGCCCACGAGTTTGAGATCAGCCTGGGCAACTTGGTGAGAACTCATCTCTACAATAAATCAAAAATTAGCCGGGTGTGGTAGCACACACCTGTAGTTCTGGCTACTTGAAAGGCTGAGGCGGAAGGACTGCCAGAACCCAGCAGGTCGAGGCTGGGGTGGCCATGAGTGTGCTACTGCATTCCAGCCTGGGTGATGGAGTGAGACTCCAACTCAAAAAAAAAAAAAAAAAAAAAAAGAGAGAGAGAGGGATATAAATAAGGGCGATCTTTGTAGTGATGTAGATCAATACCTTTTTTTTGAGTTGGAGTCTTACTCTGTCACCCAGACTGGAGTGCAGTGACTGCTCCCGGCCACCACAGCCTCGCCTGCTGGGCTCTGGTGATCCTTCTGCCTCAGCCTTCCAAGTAGCTGGAACCACAGGTGCACGCTACCACACCCGGCTAATTTTTGATTTATTGTAGAGATGGAGTCTCGCCAAGTTGCCCAGGCAGGTCTCGAATCCGTGAGCTCAGGCAATTCACACACCTCAGCCTCCCAAAGGCGCGGGATTACAGGCTGAGCCACCGAAACTGGCTGATCAATACCTTGATATGTAGGTGATAAAAGGGCATAGGACTACACACATTGCTTCAATGTTACTTTCCTGGGTTTGATACTATACTATTTAGTTATATAAAATGTAGCCATTGGGGGAAACAGGTGAAGGGTCCAGGGGACCTTTCTGTACTATCTTTGCAATGTTCTATGACTCCATAATTATTGTAAAATAAAAGCAATTTATAAAAGGATACGAGAGGTAGTTGCTCGTGTTTCCTTTTTTTTTTTTTTTTTTTTTTTTTAGTCAGGGTCTCACCCAGTTACCCAGCCTGGAGTGCAGTGGCACAATCACAACTCACCACAGCCTCAACTGCCTGGGTTCAGGTGATCCTTCCACCTCAGTCTCCCAAGTAGCTGGAACTACAGGTGCCCCACCACCACTCCTAGCTAATTTTTTGATATTTTGTTGTCACGAGGTCTCACTATGTTACCCAGGCTGGTCTTGAACTCCTGGGCTCAAGCAATCCTCCCACTTTGGTCTCCCAAAGTGCCGAACTTACAGGTGTGAGCCATCAAGCCTGATTCAGTTCCATTTTTCACCCAAGAATTTAAGTTAAGAGAGGAAGTTTAATGACTTGGTCAAAGTAACAGAACAGAGTGTGCATTAAGCAAATGCATATTTAGGTCTGGAGCTCAGAAGAGAAATCTGAGCTATTTGTGGAGATCTAGGAGTCATCAATCATGGCGTGATAATGAATGGTGTGAAAGTGGATGAGGCCACAGGTGGAGAATGTTGGACAGCTAAGAGCAGCATTATTGACGAAGTGAAGAAAGAGACCAAGAGGATCGGCCAGAGAGAAAGAAAGACACCCCACAGAATAGCTATCATGGAAGCCCAGGAGAGAAACGCATCTGCAGAGTCAAATGCTGCTGAGAGCAATAAGGACAGCAAGGGGGACAACGACAGGTGTCCTCTGACTTCTGCCACAAGGAAGTCACTTGTGCCTGTTGAATATGAATGAGAGGAGAGAGGCTAGAGGCCACATGTGTCAGAGGTTCTTTTTTTTTGAGTTGGAGTCTCACTCTGTCGCCCAGACTGGAGTGCAGTGGCCGCTCCCGGCCACCGCAGCCTCCACCTGCTGGGCTCCGGCGATCCTTCCGCCTCAGCATTCCAAGTAACTGGAACTACAGGCGCGCACTACCACTGCCGGCTAATTTTTGATTTATTGTGGAGATGCGGTCTCGCCAAGTTGCCCAGGTGGGTCACGAACCCGCGGGCTCAGGCAATCCACTCACCTCAGCCTCCCAAGGCGCGGTATTACAGGCTGAGCCACCGAGCCCGGCTTCAGAGGCTCTTTTAATGCACTCCTCTGGTGTGCAGAGAGACAGGACAGTAGACAGAACAGGAGGTGCAATTTGAGGGAGGGTTGTTTTAAGATGGGAGAAGCAAGGGAGACAGAGGTTGAAGACTTACAAGAGAGAGAAAGCAATCGATTGAAGAGAGGGGCCCAGAGGATAGAGGGACAGGATCAAGAACAGGCAGAGACATTTGGCCTTAAGTGCAGGGAGGCTTCTTCTAGGGAAGAGAGGCAAAGGGAGAAGCAATGAGGGTGAATGTGGCTGGGTGTGAGAATTGTCAGTAGAAATTTGGCAAGTTCCTTTCTGAGAACTTCCGTGTTTCTCTGTGAACTAGAAGGCAAGGTCATCGCAGAGGGTGAGGGGACAACAAGGAGCATCAGAGGTTTGCGGTGACTGGAGGAATTCTGAAATGGCTGTTGGAGGACAGAGACGAAGGTGACAGGCTATCATGGCGAGGAGGTTGGGCTACACTGAGGGCTGCATCACATGCAGTTGGTGCCCCCTAGCATCCCCCTGAGCTCCAGCTGTCCACAGTGGTCATCTGCTCATCAACACATTCTGTGTTTGTTCCCCTGTCCTCTCTCTCTCTCTCTCTCTCTCTGTCAGTCTGTCTGTCTCTCTCTCTCTTCTTTTCTTTTCTCTCTCCTCTATCCATTCTTCTACTCGGGATTATCTCCAGATAAACCACTTGCACTCAAATCCTTGTCTCAGGCTCTGCCTTGTGAGAGCTGCACCCAAGACAAGGATCCAGCTGAAGTCACTGAATATCAGTGTATGGTGAAACCCATCTGCCACGATGTGATGCTCTGGCTGTGTTTGGGAGCTTGAGTAAGAAAACAAAACCGCATGCAAACCCAAAAAGGATAGAAGGCTTTGCAGCAGGTACAAAGAAAGTAATGAGGCAAAGGTGTTTAGGATATTGGCAGGAGAACATCTGAAAGATGAATCATCAGATCTAAGATGACAGGGGAGTGGATCACAGGACCTGAAGCAAAAGGAGAACAAATGCATTCTGATGGTGGAACCGGTCAGTTGAGAGAATGAGGATGTGGTCAGGGACAGGGGTACCTGGTTAGTAATTTTAGAGGCAAGGCAGTTTGTGTAGACTGTGGCCGTAAGTGTATGTGACTGTAGAGGATCCATCTACCGAATTTTATTGTAAATGAGGGATTAAAAAATTATTGAGGCCGGGCTCGGTGGCTCAGCCTGTAATCCCAGCACTTTGGGAGGCCTAGGCAAGTAGATTGCCTGAGCCCGTGGGTTCAAGACCAGCCAGGAAATTTGGAGAGACCTCGTCTCTACAATGGAGGGGTGCGCAGAGAGGGGAAGGGAGGTGGGATTAATGGTAGTCAATATCTGTCTGGGGACGGGGGGACACCCCTTATCAACAAGGGTGACTGAACGATGCATATTTGTATACCTAACCCTTAACTGTACCCCACAATTTTAAAATAAAAAATATGTTTTAAAAAAATCTACAACAAATTAAAAAAAAATTAGCCAAGTGTGGTAGCACGTGCCTGTAGTCCTGGCTACTTGGAAGGCTGAGACAGAAGGATCACCGGAGCCCAGCAGGTTGAGGCTGGGGTAGCTGTGAGTGTGCCACTCACTGCACTCCAGCCTGGGCAGCAGAGTGAGAGTCCAACTCAAACGAAAAAGAAAATTAATGCAACTGAAGATGGGATGGTTTAGGTCACATTGGATGATAGTGGTTTGGGAGACTATGAACCAAGTGCCAAAGTCTAAGATTAATAAAGGCAGAATTATCAGAAACTCTACTGGTGAGAAGGGATAAGAGTTGGCATAATTGAATGGATGGGCCTCAAGGGAACAATTGTGGGAGCCATCTATCTGTGTCAAGATAGATTTTTTCTTTTTAAGGGTTGCATAGTATTCCAGGGCTGCTTAGACCACAATTTACTTAGCCAACACCTACTGAGGAATATTAGTTACTTCCTATTTTTCATAATCATAAAGTGTGAATACATTTTTTCAAATTTCTGTACTATCTCCTTGGAGTAAAGTCCTACAATGAAGAATATGAACATCTTACGTTTTTGTTTTTAGAGATGGGGTCTTGCTCTGTTGCCCAGGCTGGAGTACAGTGGTGCAATCATAGCTTACTATAGCCTTAAACTCCTGGGGGTCAAGCGATCCTGCCGCTTCAGTCTCCCAAGTAGCTGGGACTACAGGCATGCACCACTATCCTTGGCTAATTAAAAATTTAAAAAAAAAAATTTTTTTTTGGTAGAGACAGAGTCTTGCTATGTTGACCAGGCAGGTCTCAAACTCCTGGCCTCAAGTGATCCTACAGACTTGACCTCCCCAAAAGCTGGGATTACCAGCATGAGCCACAGTGCCTGGCCTCTGTATCTCATGCTTTGATACTTTTTGTCAGATAACCTTTTGAGAAAGTTGTGCCATTTTACATACCCACAGAAAAAGCACAAAGTGTATATTTGTCACAACCATGCCAATGCATAAGTCTGATAAATTTTTAGAAATCTTTGCCAGTCCGATAGAAAAAATTATTTCATTATTATTTTAATTTGCCTTTCTGAGTATTAGTAAAATGAATGTTTTTCCATGTTTATTGTTTATTGACCATTTTTTTGTTTCTGCTTTTGTTTTGAGCTGGAGTCTCACTCTGTTGCCCAGGCTGTGGCTCGATTGATCCTTTCACCTCAGCCTTCAGAGTAACTGGAACCACAAGCAAGCACCACCACACCCAGCTAATTTTTTAATTTATTGTAGAGATGATGTTTTGCCAAGTTACCCAGACAGGTCTTGAACCTCCAGGCTCAGGCAATTCTCTTCCCTCAGCCTCCCAAAGTGCTGGAATTACAGGTGTAAGCCACCATGCCTGGTCTACCGTTTGCATTTGTAATATACGTGTTTGTAACTTTTGCCTATTTTTATTAGATTTCTATAAGCTCTTTTATTATTGTGGATACTAATCCTTTGCCTTGCAATAGTATTGTTAATACTTTCCCATTTGTCATTTCTTTCCTTTTTTTTTAACCACACAGAAGTTATTGTTCTCTGCAGTATTTATTTATCATTATTTTCTCTATATTCTTTTGCTTTTATGTTTGAAAGTATTTACATTTAAATATTTGAACTGTCCATAAATTATTTATTAATAGATGCAATGAGGTAAGGATCTAATATTTCCCCTGTAATAACTAGCCAGCTTGCCCAACATTTTTTAATGATCCATCTTTTTCCTCCATGATCTGAATGCCATTTTTGGTCACACAATCACATAACTAGTGCCTGGTTCTCCTCCACGTCCCCCACCCTCTGAAATCCTGGTTTCAGAGTAGGAGACCCAGCCCAGCCCTTGGTTCATCAACAGCTGGGGAATCCAGTGGTGTCTCAGACGGAGTCCAGGAAGCAGGGGGAGAGGGTGGGATGGACGCAGTATTGCAGCAGCACTCAGGAACAAGACTGACTCACACAGTGACGGGAACATTCATGGGCGGCTCCTTCGAAGCACAAAAATAAATGGGTATTTAACAGAGAAGTGGCAGACTGCCTGGGCATTGATTCCCTGGATTGGGATGATGGCTCCTCTGTTCTGGCCGTTGTTTTGCGTGCTGGTATGATGGCCATTCATCACAGCTCCAGGATCTGCCTCGTGAACACTGATCTCCAACTGGAATCCCAAGGCACCCCAGATCCGGGTGCCCCTGCAGACCCTGCTCCTTATTGTTTTCTCTTTCTCTGTTCCTGCTTCGGGGTGCCATTGCCTTTCTTTTGGGCATTCACCCTAAATGAATGTTTTTCTCCATTTCTTCTAAATCTTCATATTACTTTTGTCTAAGGGTAGACTTCTTAACTCCTCAATCAAACCCTACTAAAGAGAGTTATTTTTTTGTGTTTCGAATATTGAAAGAAAGGAAACAAGAAAGTGTTTTCTTGATCCAGGCATTCTCTTACATAAATTCTTTTCTTCTTTTTAATGTTTTTGTAGAAACATGATCCTGCTATTTTTCCCAGGTTGGTCTTGAACTCCTGGGCTCAAGCAATCCTCCCACTTGTCTCCCAAAGTGCTGGGATTACAGATGTGAGCCACTGTGCCTGGTCACATTACATAAATTATTGAGCAAAATTAAGAAAGGGCATGTGTGGTGGCACATGCCTGTAGTCCCAGCTACTTGGGAGGCTGAGGCAGAAGGATCATCTGAGCTCAGGAGATAGAGGCTGCAGTGAGCTGTCATCATGTCACTGCACTCCTGCCTTGTCTACAGAGTGAGACTCTGACTCCAAAAACAAATAAACAAATGCATAAAATAAATTTAAAAATTAAAAATTAAATTTTATTAATTGGGAGAGACAACTATAGACTCTCATCACAGTGCTCTTTGTATCATTCCAACAACCTTAGTGATGTTAGTGCTGTCTCTGCTGGCTCAGCCAGTGGAGATTGCCACTGGTCTCTCTCTTTTTTTTTTGAGTTGGAGTTTCACTCCGTTGCCCAGACTGGATTGTAGTGGCCGCTCCCGGCCACCGCAGCCTCTACCCACTGGGCTCCGGTGATCCTTCAACCTCAGCCTTCCGAGTAGCCGGAATTACAGGCGTGCACTACCACGCCCGGCTCATTTTTGATTTATTGTAGAGATGAGGTCTCGCCAAGTTGCCCAGGCGGGTCTCAAACCCACGGGCTCAGGCAATCCACTCACCTCAGCCTCCCAAAGGCGCGGGATTACAGGCTGAGCCACCAAGCCCGGCTGCTGCTGGTCTCTTTACTCAGAGATGCTCCCATCACTCCAGTCCCCAGAGGCAGTTGTCCATCCCTAGAGTCCCTTGAATTCAGTCATTGTTGTTATATGGCTGCTGTCTTCAGTCACCAAGCCCAACTTACCATCCAAGCCTCACTCTCACTGGCGCTCGAGGTCCTTGCTTTGGAAGAGGGGCAACCTGCCTACTCTACCTCCCTGTGGGTAAACCAGGGCTGCCATAGATGCCAGTGCAGTTTGGGCCCCTGCACAAGGGTGCCTGGTTTGAGGGGAAGCTGAAATTCAACGCTCAACACACAAGTCCTGGCACAGAGCTAGGGAGGTGAGTGGGGTACTGGGTCTGCCTCTAGGAAGGTGGGCTTTTCTAATTTGCACAAAGTCCTGGTAACTCAGAGTTTTAGCCCTTTGCATTAGGAAAACTGACTAGACTTCTTACAGTATTTACTGGGAGGGTTCGTTTCAGGTGTTACTCTTCTTTTAATTTTTTTTTTTTTTTTTTTTGAGTCAGTCTCCCTCTATCACCCAGGCTGGAGTGCAGTGGCACACTCATAGCCACCACAGCCTTGACCTCCTGGGCTCAGGCAATGCTTCCACTTAGCCTTCCAAGTAGCTGGAACTACAGGCATGCACCACCATGCCTGGCTAATTTTTTTATTTATTGTAGAGACAAGGTCTTGCTATGTTGCCCAGGCTGATCTTGAACACCTGGGCTCAAGGCAATCCTCTCTCCTCTGCATCCCAAAGTGCTGGGATTACAGACCTGAGCCACAGCGCCCTGCCAAGGTATTACTCTTTTAAGGTACTTCTGTGAGTTTCTCTCAATGCCTCCTGATGGGAAGTCTTTTATCACTGACTATACCTCAGGTAATGTGAACATTTACCTATCATCACCTTTAGCCAAGAGGCACCTGTGCTTCTGAGGAACATCTATTCTCTGAGGTGAAGTATATGTCCTCTTTTTTGTCTTTCCAGAAGCTTAAGAATTTGTAAATGAATAGCAAGGTTCATGCCCCCAAAAAGAGGGCAGAGAATATCTATAGAATTGACAATTTCACACCCTCCTAGCCCCTCCTCCTAGGAACTGTGTTTCCTCCACCCTCTCTCCCCCCTTTTTGCTCCCCTTAGCTATGTCAGAGGCAGAAGCTGTCATTCTCATCTTTTCTTTTTTTAAGGCAAGGTCTCACTTTGTCACCCAGACTGGAGTGCAGTGGCAGGATCACGGATCACTGCAGCCTCAACCTCCTGGGCTCAGCAAATCCTCCCACCTCAACCTCCTGAGCGGCTGGGACCATAGGCATGTGCCACCATGCCTGACTAATTTTTTAAAAATTTTTTGTTAGAGATGAGGTTTCACTATGTTACCTAGGCTGTTCTTGAACTTCTGGGCACAAGCAATCCCCCCACCTTGGCTTCCCAAAGTGCTGGGATTACAGCCTGAGCCACTGCACCTGTCTAGGAGTTCTCATTTTCTTATATGACCACATCTCCTGTTATGTTTGCTCTAACCTGGGGCCACAGTTTTCCCTGAGATTTTTCTAATTAAAGTTAAGAGGGACTATCCATCTCTAAGAGTTAAGTTATAAGATTTTGAAAAGAGGACAGGTTGAAGAAGTTGTGTATGGCTAGGTTTCCTTTCTGGTAGAGAAACTTGATCTGCAGTGAACAAGCAAGAGGGCAGCGTGTAGAAGCAAGCAGGGATTCCAAGTGGAGAAGGAGACAGCCCTGGCAACCATGCGGTCCTTAGCTCGTTTTTCCTAGGGTCCAGAGGTATTCTGATTTTCCCCTTTCATTTGGTTGTTCACCTCCTTGGACTTTGTGAACCAGCAACCCCTACCCCCACCCTTCTTTTGCTGGGCTAATTCAAGCTATGTTTCTATCATTTTGCAACCAAGAGCTCTATTTTATACAAAGGCAAATAAAGTACCCAAGCGATGGCTTTCTTTTCTAGACTCCTCTGGGCCTGACTATGAATATTATTTCACATAAGTAAAAACCAAAGGCCTGTTGGGTCATCTGTCACTTGGATTGTGAAGTAGGACTCATCGCCTGCTGATGTTTTTACAGTAAAAGGTAGTTAAGGAAATAGGTCCAGAAAGATTTTCTGGTTCACAATAATGTTAATTTCCGGAGAAAACCGCTTGGCCTCAGACAAGGCATTTTTTTCCTAGAGAATTGTTTTGTTTTTAAACAACAGAGTGCTATTGTATAGCAGGCATTCTTGAGATGTCTTCCTTCTGTGCACATAGATAAGCAAATTAAAGAGGGATGTAAACAGAATAGACAGCATTTAAAATGTATATGCATGAAGCACAGTATGGAGAATCTCTGCTGAGGTTTTGCCCGTGGTTTCACAAGTTCAATGTTATTATAAACCTATTTTTCATGTTTGCATTCATGACATGTATTTAATCACCACTTATCGATATCTGCTTCACAAAAACTCTATGGAAGCTACAGTGTGGAACAAAAGAGTTCCTTACTGCAGAGTGCTTATGACCCTGTCTGAAGGTACACTCGTAAAACAAAAATTAATACGAGACCAATTGAAATGAATGCTGTAACACAGAGAATGAGGTATTCTGGGAGCATTAAGGAAGGAGAGACTAATCCTAGCTGATGTGGAACACAACTGGTTCTCCATGTGACAGAGTCCCATTAACTCAACTCAGAGAAATTATCTACAAATCTGCAATGTCAGGTTATAACGGCTTCTGAGAAGGGTCTAGATACTTTGATTGCACATGAGTTTACTACAGCACCCTTCAGCTACACCTAACAATTCCCAAACTGAGATTCTATTTTATGATGAATATTTCTCAAATGCACAATTATAATGCTAACAGATTTTATAAGGCAAGAGGAAAGGCAGTGAGTGGTTTAATGGATTCAGTCCAAGGGACAAATTTCTTTCTAAAAATGAACAAAGTTGGCAAACCTTTTCTGCAAAGGGCCAGATAGGGAATATTTTCAGCTTTGTGAGCTGTAAGATCTGCCACAACTATTCAACACTGCTGTTTTAGATCAAAAGCAGTCACAGGCAATACATAAATGATGAGCATGGCTGTGTTCCAATAAAACTTTATTTATAAAACAGGGAGAGGGCTGTAATTTGCCAACCTCTGATCTAAAATAAAGGGGAAGGGTTAAGAGCATTTAATCAAAATAACCTACTAGTACTATATTGTGCATTGTGGAGAGATATATAGAGGCAAAATTCACAATCTAAAGTCCAGTGCAGTGGAGGAATCTACAAGAGAATAACCAGATTATGAAGTGAAACAAGGTAAGTGCCTTAAGTGGGTAACAAATACTTCTGGCTTAGAAAAGTCAGAAGGCATAGGGTCTGCTCACATGGAGAAAGGTCAAAGGGCTTGTGGGAAGGAGGAGCTTTGCAAGGAAATGAACATGACACTGGGACATGAGTGCACTAGGATAGCACAAGGGACAGTTAGAAGGAAAGTCTGGTATCTAGTTATGGGTCGACCCCTAGTTCTCTGTCATCGCCTTTCCCTGAATCCAGAGCTCCATAGCCAGTACCATAAGAATATGCCCCTCCTGAGAGTCTGCAGAAGTCCTCTGGGAATTGTCAGCTGAGATCATCTTGAAACACAGTCCAGCAAGACCAATTCAAACAAGACCGAGTGCCACCACTTTGCACTTTTAAAGTTCCAAACAGACATAAATGCCTTTTATAGCCTAGAGGAACCAGAGTGAAAAGACCCTGCATTGAGATTTTCTCAATGTCACTTATATCTTGTAAGTGCCCTTGCCCCAAACAAGTACATTTACCCTTAGTAAAGTTAAAAGGTGCAGTGTGAGAAACCGAATCATCACTAGGCAAGGCTATAGTTCACACGATGACCCGGGGTAGGAGGTTTCCTGTGGTACTGAGAATGTCTCTTCCTATAGTCTTTTCAGAGGACAGTTAGCATCAAAACTAAGGGTGGCTCTGACTGATTATATAAAATAATCAAAGAACCATAAATGAGAACAAAATGTGAAATAATTTTCAGCATTAATTAGCAAAGATGAAGCATTTCTTAGATGATTGGAGTTAATACAATGATAGGAAATACACATTCTCATTTCTCTTTGATGGAAGCACTAATTGGAACAACCTTTCTCAGATGCAATTAGTAGTTTGAACAAATTACTTTTTGGTTCAGCATTTCTATTTTTAGAGATTTATTCTAAAGAATGATTGGACAAGTATATACAATATGATGATGCTAACTGCAGCATTTTTTATAGAGAACAACATAAATGTCCAGCAATAGACTCATTTAAATAAATCACAGCATATCCAGATGGCAGATATCATTCCAGCAACAAAATGAATATTTTAGAGAATATCTAATAGCATAGGAGGTGCAATATATTGAATGTTAAGATAGTTTACAAAATAGTGTGATACTAACACAAGGGTGGGATCGGCAGATGCTGGACAGTACTAGAGGAAGGAGGGAAGAGGAAGGGGAGGCATGGCAACACCCTGGGTACCTGGTCCACTATCGGGGGAGAGAGGGTCAACTAGAAGCCCAAACTCCACTGGCATGTGACCTACTTATGTAGTAAACCTCCACTTGTACCCCACAACTCTAAAGTAAATATATAAATAAAAAGTAGTGTGATAGTATGATTATAATCTTATTATAAAATGTGGTATGTATTTATATAGAGTGATTTATTTTTAAAAGACTGTGTATGGGCCAGGCACAATGGCTCAAGCCTGTAATCCCAGCACTTTGGGAGGCCGAGGTAAGAGGATTGCCTGCCCGAGGGTTCAAGACCAGCCTGAGCATTACGGTGAGACCTCATCTCCACAATAAATCAAAATATTAGCCAGGCATGGTAGTGTGCGCCTGTAGTTCCAGCTACTTTGAAGACTGAGGCAGAAGGATCGCCAGAGTCCAGCAAGTTGACGATAGGGTGGCCGTGAGCATGCCACTGCTCTCCAGCCTGGGCAACGAAGTGAGACTCCAACCCAAGAAAAAAAAAAAAAAAAGACTGTGTGTGTGTATGTATATAATATATACATACATATGTATTTCAATAGGGGATTGGAAAATAAATTGAGGTATATTCGCACAGTGGAGTATTATGTAGCTATTAAAGAATAAGTTTGCTCTCATATGCTGATGTATAAAGATGTCTATGATATATTATTAAGTTACAAAAGAAGGTTATGTAGTTATTTACATAGTATAATCTTATTTGTATTTCTTCAAAGCTTATATATGCACTAAGAAATCTTTACAGATATACTTCCAACTA
The DNA here is from genome assembly GCA_027257055.1 of Cephalopachus bancanus. Taxonomy (NCBI): domain Eukaryota; kingdom Metazoa; phylum Chordata; class Mammalia; order Primates; family Tarsiidae; genus Cephalopachus; species Cephalopachus bancanus. Next base: position 3,882,336 of record JAPVLO010000009.1, on the reverse strand, counting down.
GTAACTATAGTTATATGTTGGATGAGGAAAGACAGGGCTGTTCTGTTTATCTAATGCTGCATAACAACTCACTTTAAAATGCGGTGGCAATAGTCATTTATCAACTCTCCTTGTTTATGTAGATCAGAAATTTGGGAACTTCTCAGCTGGATGGTTCTGACTCAGCGGTTCCCAAGAGATTATACTCAGACCATGCCTGGCACTGGGGTCATCTTGAGGGGCTTATTCATTCACATTTTCGGTGCCTGGACTAGGAAGACTTGAATAGCTGGTGCTCCTGGAAATCTCTCCCTATCCCTCTCTGGTCTTTCTGTGTGGTCTCTTTAGCAGGGAGGTTTCAAAGTAGTCATTCTTCTTACATGGCAACTCAGGGCTCCAAAAACACACATGCAGAGAGACCCAGGCAGAAGCCATATTGCCTTTTTATGACCTAGTCTTGGAAGTCACTTCTGCCACAATTTATTGGTCAAAAGCAGTTACAAAGTTCTGCTCAGGTCAAAGAGGAGGGAACACAGACCCCACCCCTTGATGCAGGGGTGTCGACATCTCATTATAAGAAGACTATGTGGGATGGGGCATACGATGGTGCAAAATTCTTTGGAAAATACAAACCACTTCAGTACATTTTATGCACTTCTGTATTGTTCCAATTTTTACAATGAACATATATTATTTTGGAATGAGCAGAAAAGATGTAAAATTACTTCAATTTAAAAATCTTTGAGACTGAAAAGGAATAAAATAGTTATTCTAGAGTACCAATATGAAGAAATTTAAAAATCACATCACATCCTGTCTGTATTGTAGTACATTGTTTTAAGCTGGAACAATTCTATGAAAAGTCAAGGAGATAATGTATCTTATAATAATCACACAGTGATCTATCTTGAAGCAGCCCCCATTAAAGCTACAATTGTGTTATGATGACTTGATTTAAAATGGAGCTATAAATTAGCACTTTATCGATTTTTCCAAAACTGTGTTAGGCTATTTTAAATGTTAAAGTCAAGTAAAGTTGGAGAAATGATTTTAATCCTTATAATAATAACATAACTCAAAGTTCTAGAACAAGTGGATGGTTCCTAGTGTGACGGCCTTCCCTTACCAAGTAAAACTTAGCTAACCACTTCCTCAGCAGGATTTCAGGAGTACTAGAAAAACTGCTACTGTGTCTAACAAGTGACAACTAGAGTTCTACTTATAGTTCTGTTTCCCGACCTTAAAGCTTTCTACCTTTTACTTATATGTTTTTCTTTTAATTTTTTTTAATTTTAAAGATGTGGGGTCCAATTCAGGGTTAGGTATACAAATGTTCTCTATGCAGGTACCCTTGTTAATAAGGTGTGTCCCCCCGCTTCCCCAGGCAGATTCCTACTACTGCCAATCCTGCTTCCCCACCTCCCCCCCAACTCCCGGCAGTTTCCCACTACTGCCAATCATTCTCTTATAGTATTACAATAATTGTTCAAGATTCACTTATGAGTGAGAACGTGTGATACTCATTTCTTTGTTTCTGTGAAAGATCACTCAGTATTATATGCTCTAAGTCCATCCAGGTTGCTGTGAAGTTCATGATTTTGCTCTTTATGGCTGTGTAATATTCTATCATGTATATGTACCACATTTTTTTATCTAGTCCTCTTTTGATTGGTAACATGGTTGGTTCCATGTTCTTGCTACTGTGAACAATGCTGCAATAAACATACGTGTGCAGGTATCTTTTTTATAGAGTGATTTGAGCTCTTCTGGGTATATTCCCAGTAGGGGGATTGTGGAGTTGTATGGAAGGTTGATTTTTAGATCTTTTAGGAATCGCCACACTGTTTTCCACAGAGGCTGTACTAGTTTACACTCTCCCCAACAGTGTAGAAGTGTTCCCTTTTCACCACATCCTCTCCAGCATCAGTTGTTTTTTGAGTTATTGATGATAGCCATCCTGACTGAAGTTAGGTATTATCTCAGTGTAGTTTTAATTTCCATTTCTTTGATGACTAGTGAGGCGGAGCATTTTTTCACATACCTGTTGGCTGCTTGTATGTCTTCTTTTGAGAACTGCCTATTCTTATATTTTGCCCACTTTGTAATGGGGCTGTTTAGTTTTTTCTTTTTGGTATGTTTGAGTTCCTTGTAGATCCTAGATGTTAGGCCTTCGTCAGACACACAGTTGGCAAATATTTTTTCCCTGTCTGTGGGCTGTCTCCCAGCTCTCTTGATGGTTTCTTTGGGTTTGCAGAAGCTTGTCAGTTTGATGAGGTCTGATTTGTCTATCTTATCTCTTATGGCATGGGCGCTTGGGGTTTGGTCAGGAGTTGGTTGCTGGTTCCAATTTCCATAAGGGTATCTCCTGCATTTTCTAAGGTTCTTATAGTTTGAGGTTTTACATTTAGATCTTTGATCCATTTGGAGTTGATCTTTGTGTATGATGATAGGTAGGGATCTTGTTTTAATCTTCTGCATGTGGTCAGCCAGTTTTCCCAGCAACATTTACTGAATAGGTTCTCTCCCCAGCTGGTGGTGGAGGCTTTGTCAAAGATGAGTTGGTTGAGAAATTGAGGTTTTGCTTCTGGAATCTCTGTCCTGTTCCATTGTTCTATATGCCTGTTTTTGTACCAATACCAGGCTGTTTTTATTATTGTAGCTTTATAATAGAGTTTAAAGTCTGTGAGTGTGATACCTCCTACTTTCTTTTTCTTCTGAGGATTGTTTTGGTGATTCATGGTTGTTTATGTTTCCATATGAATTTTTGTATAGTCATATCCAGCTCTGAGAAGAATGCTGCTGGCAATTTAATGGGTATTGCATTAAATCTGTAGATTGCCTTGGGTAGGATGGACATCTTAACAATGTTGATTCTTCTAATCCATGAGCATGGAATATTTTTCCATTTGTTTGTGTCATCTTTGATTATTTTGACCAGTGTTTTGGAGTTTTCATTGTAAAGGTCTTTCACATCTCTGGTTAGAAGGATGCCAAGATATTTGATTTTTTTTTTCTGGCTATTGTGAATGGGATTGTGCTTTTTATTTGGGTACCTTTTAAATTTAAAAAAAAAAATCTCTGAAAAATGTAGCACCTGAAGCTTCACTGGTAATTTATAGCAGAGCAAGTGGATTTCTAGTCCTTGCAGGATGAAAAGGTTCTAAAGAGCAAATACCACCTTTGCCTAGCTCATTGACTACTAGGGCCTTGTTGGTCATTATTACTGATGATTAGAACTGCTCTTTTGCTGTACTGTCCTATTTATTCCAGGAAGATAAATTCTCATGCATTATCAAAGTTTCTTCATGTTTTATTTATTTATTTTTTAGTTGAATTCTCACTCCATCTCCCAGGCTGGAGTGCAATGGCACACTCATGGCCACCCCAGCGTCAACATGCTGGGCTCTGGCGAGCCTTCTGCCTCAGCCTTCCAAGTAGCTGGAATACAGGTGCGCGCTATCACACCCAGCTAATTTTTGATTTATTGTAGAGATGAGGTCTTGCCAAGTTGCTCGGGCAAGTCTCAAATCCTCAGGCAATCCACTTGCCTTGGCCTCCCAAAGTGCTGGCATTACAGGTTGAGCCACCAAGCCCAGCCACATTTTAATTTTAAGTGAAATAATTCAATCAGTTGAATTGAGAGTCAATTGTTTCCTGCTCCACTCCACCAAAATCCAAAAAAACCTTTAAAAATAATATACATATTTAACTATATGTGATCAATCAATGTTAAACATGGTATATGGACTTATTACAGTGGATGATGAAATAGTTCACTTCCCCACATCTTCCCCAGCTTCCTCTCTCTCTCTCCTCTTAATATAATCACATTGTCATTTTTGTTCCCATACTTAAATTATTTATTAAAACAAAGAGCCAAGTTCTACCAAAGCAATAACATAGGAGATATTTTACATAAGGAGGAAGACCTAAATATTTACGCTATAAAGTTAATGTGAGAAATTACATTAGAATTCAGCTGTCTTTAACATCCCATGTGAACTAAATGCCTCTCTCTCAATCCGCCTCTCAAAGAAAGCATCAGATGCACAGAGGAATTTACAGTATTGCTAAAATGATAGCATTTTAAAATTAGAAATGAGGATGGCCGGGCATGACTCAAGCCTGTAATCCCAGCACTTTTGGAGGCCGAGGCAAGAGGACTGCCTGAGTCCAGGGGTTCAAGACCTGCCAGGGCAACTTAGTGAGACCTTGCCTCTACAATAAATCAAAAAACTAGCTGGGCATGGTGGCATGTGCCTGTAGTTTCAGCTACTTGGAAGGTTGAGGTGGACAGATCGCCTGAGCCTGCAGGTCAAGGCTGTGGTGGCCATGAGCATGCCATTGCACTCCAGTCTGGGCAACAGAATGAAACTCTAACTCAAAGAAAAAAAAATGAGGTGATATGGCAGTACACGGGGAACCATAGTAAAAACTAAAACTGACGAATTACCCTAGGGATACTAAGAGGAGGCATGGGTTACAAAGTGAAAGACCAAAAACTGAAGGCGCAGAATGGCAGAGAATGCTAGATGTCTGCTCAACGTCTAATTAGATCTTTGTTGTCGAGTATGGCAATGAATTCAGTCAGATAAAAGTATTAGCGTTGCCAGCTCAGCAAATAAAAACACATCTCAGATAAACAATCTGTGCATTTCAGATAAACAATGAGTATTTTTAGCATAAGTATGGTCCATGTAATATTTTTTTACCTGAAAAGTATATTACTTATATTTATTTACTTGATGGTTAATTTTATGTCTCTGAAAAGTATATTTACCAACTTCCCTTGCAGAGGACGGTGCTCGAATGTGTCAGAAGAGGCCATTGGGTGGAGCATCTAGAAAAGTACTCACCTGGCAGGCACGCACCTACCCGTTCCTCTTCCTCCTTTCTTCTGCCCGGAATGCTACTGGACGGCAGCTGTCTGGTCATCATGAGGCAAGCATGAGGTTGGAATCCAGTGCTATGGGCAGGATTGCAGACGAAGGAGAATGGTGAACACTAATGATGTCACAGAGCACTTTTACAGCCCAGATTGATCTTACATGAGACAACACACATTTCTGACTTGTGTAAGCATATTTGGGTTTTCTAGTTTATGTATCTGAACTCGATCTTAACCCAAACACTCCATGTTCGTGTGCCATTAGCAAAAGTTCAGAACCGTTGTCAACCAACTCTATCTAAGCAGTGCAGAGTAAAGTATCAGCAGAGGACAGAGGTACAGATAATTAGCAAAGATCCATGTGGTCGGGGGACTGGTAGTAAAGATGTCTAGACATAGGCATCAAAGACCTGGTCAAGAAGGCTGAAATCCAACCCTTGGGTGACATGGGGTGGAAAGCAAAGGCTTCCTTCCAAAAGGATCTGATTATGAAGTCAGATCAAGATGGACTTAGGACAACTTTGAGCGACAGGCTGACTTTTTTTGTCCCTACCTTAGGCCAGACTTGGCTTCTGAAAGGGGAAGAGAACAGCAGGCCACAGGTCAGAAAACTAAGTGGCAGCCAGTATTTATATTAGTTAATGGAGCTTGTGATATGCCAGGAACTGTACCAGATGTCTTTGTGGATTAGCTCGTGTAATTGTCATAACAGTGTCATGAGAAAAGTATTATAATTACCCTCCATCTCATGGACGGATAAAGTAAGACACAGAGTTGGTAGAGCTGGGATTTGAACACGGACTGCCTGCCTGTAGGATTTTTGTTTTTAATCCTTGTGCCATGCTACTGCTTAGTAGCCAAGTGCCAGTTCACAAGCTTGTGTTGCACTGTGACAAAATTTTCACTAGTTTGAGGTAAAATGAGATAAAGAATGATAATACAGTGAGTTTTAAAAATAAAGTTATATTCATTTCATGTAAAAGACTATCATTTATTCTAAGATTACAGCTACTCTCTTGAAAGGTGATAATAAGAAATTTTTGTTGAATTTTAATGTTGGCCACACATGGTGGCTCACGCCTATAATCCCAGCATTTTGGGAAGCCAAGGTGAGAGGATTGCCTGAGCCTGCCTGGACAACTTGGCGAGACCTCCTCCCCACAAGAAATTAAAAAAAAAAAAAATTAGCCAGGCATGGTGGCCCATGCCTATAGTTCCAGCTACTTGGGAGGCTGGGGTGGAAGGATCACCTGAGCCCAGCAGGTCGAGGCTGTGGTAGCTGTGAGCAGCATGCCACAGCTCTCCAACCAGGATGACAGAGTGAGACTCCAACTCAAAAAATAAATAAATAAATAAACCAAAAAAAAATGTCAATGTTTAAAGGTGATAACCTATGTAACATTTGGAAAATAGGCATCATTTATGTATTCCAAGTGTGGAGGATTTTAACACAGTCAGTGAGGGACACACAGACTTTGGAGAGACCGGGCACGGAGGTAAAGCAAACCATGTTAATAATCCCAGCCTGGAGCGCAAAGCAGTATCTCAAATGCCCACTTAGAAGCTGATTTTCAAGTCAAGATTCAGCATGGTGGTACATGTTTGTAGTCCTAGCTACTCAGTAAGCTGAGGTGGATCACTCACACTTAGGAGTTCTGGGCTGCTGTGTGCTCTGCTGATGCATAATATGGTGACCTTCTGGGAGCAGGGGACCACCAGGTTACCTAAGGAAAGGTGAACCAGCCCAGGTTGGAGCAGAACATATCAAAGCTCCATTACAGAAGAGCAAGGCAATGATGTTGACAACAGGCAATCCTACGACTGCACCGAGCTTTGTTGTTTTATTTTTTAAAGTTCTTTTTGTCTTAAGTCTCATGTGTGGTTTGTGAAAAAAAACTTTTTGCTTGCTTTGCAAGTCTGTGTAATGAAACTGGATCATATGAGTCATCACTCATATGTTGCTGAAAAGATTGTAAAATGTTGCAACCACTCTGGAAAACTGTTTGGTAGTTCCCTAAAAAACAACAACAACAAAAACAACATCACCAAAAAACACATGCAACTACCGGATGACTTATTGCATTTCTGAGCATTTAACCCAGAAAAATGAAAACTCATCCTTTCACAAAAGCCTCTGCATGAAGGTTCATAGCAGCTTTATTTGCAATAAACTATGGTACATGCATACCATGAAACCCACTAAGCCATAAAAAGGAATGAAGTATTAATACATGCTACGACTTGGATCAATTATCGGGAAATTATGTTGAGTGGGAAAAGCCACTCTCAAAAGGTTACATACTGTGTGATTTCATTCAAATAACATTACTAAAATGACAAAATTATAGACATGGAGAACAGACTAGTAACTGCTAGGAGTTAGGGAAGGTGGCACAGGGAAGGAGATAGCTGTGGCCATAATTGGGAAGAATGAGGGATCCCTGTGATGGAACTATTCTGTATCTTGACTATGGTCACACAGATCTATAGATGTGATGAAACTGCAAAGAACTAAATACACACACACACTCACACACACAAACACGTGAGTACCTGTAAAATTGATGAAACAGAGTTGATGGATTGTATCAGTATCAATTTTCTGACTGTGCTATTGTGCTATAGCTCTTACCGTCCAGGCTGGAGTACAGGGGAAATTGGATGAAGGGTATATTGACTCTCTCTGTGTTATTTCTGATAACTGCAGGTGAACCCACAATTATATCAGAATAAAAAGATAAAATAAAAAGTCTCGGATATAGAAACTTGAGCACTGAATTTGAGGAAAAGATTCAGCGTGGAGCAGGAGGTGGAACTAAATACATAAATGCCAAAATGTCTTCAAATTCTTAAGATTCTTTTATTTCTTTGTTCCTTCTTCCACCTTCTTCACATTTCTTTCCTTTTTTTTTTTTGAGTGGAGTCTCACTCTGTTGTCCAGTCTGGAGTACAGTAGCACAAATCACCATTACCGCAGCTTCAACCTGCTGGGCTCAGGCGATCCTTCCACCTCAGTCTTCTAAGTAGCTGGGACTACAGGCGAATGCCACCATGCCCAGCCAATTTTTTACATTTCTTTCCATTTTCTACGTATCAAGATAAGTCTTGGTTTTCCCACTGAAATCTGTTGCCATTGTTTTATTGATTTTAAAAAAAAAGTGCTTCAGTTTGAGCCCAAGACCCTCCATGACCTAGCCTCTGCCTAATTCTCTTGCCTGAAAACTCAACAACAGTTCTTTGCAGCCCAGAATAACAAATACTAGATGCCATTTTGACTTCTACCCTCAGGCACTACCCCCAGCTGTGCTCTTTTTCCACTGGCTTTTCTCTGGGAGACTCCACGATGGTCCTGATTTCACTTGTTCCACTTTCAACTAACCCACTCTCTGTTGGATTACTCAGCCAGCTACCCAGGCGTGAATCTGTAAGTGGCACACAACATACCTGAACAAAACTGGAAATTCAGTGCAGGTAAACCTAGATTTTTACCTTCATCTCCTTTTAAGTGGAAAAAGTTAAAATTGATCTAACTCTTGTTTTAGTTTATATAATAACCTATTATTTTGAGTTTGAACATATAAGAGGAAAAAATATTATTAATAATCCTTCACTGACTTCTAAGGAAAATGGATCCTAATTAATGAGAGGATCCATCAAAGGGGCTTTGGCTTACAGGCAAAAGTAGTAACAAATGGTTGTTGTACACATCTGAAACAAGAGGCTGGGGCGTTTGGCATAAGAGAGTTTGGGAGGGAGAGGGAAGGGATAGTTGTTAGGAAGCCTTGATGCTGGAGGGAGAGAGTGGGTTTAAGGTCAAAAATAGAGATATTGAAAGAGAAGATATAACTAATCGACTTTCTGGGTTTTTCTTTTCCTTCCTTCTTCCCTCCCTTCCTTCCTTCTCTGTTTCTGTCCGCCCCTCCCTGTCTTCCTGCCTTCCTCTCTTCGTTTCTTTCTTTTGAAAAGCTGTGCACTGTTGTCCAGTGGACTTTCAGAAAAAAAATCTGCTTGAATCACTAACATTATTGTTAAAGGGAGCTTTGTTTTGGGGGAGCTTAAAAAAGAGGATGGCATAAGAGTTAGAAACATGAAGAAACACAGTATATATTTTCAATTTTTAAAAGGTCAGTTTATTCTTTCAGTTGCAAAAAAAATTAAGGAAATTCTTTACAATATTAACGTGAAGGGGCACAGAATGAGAAGCTTATCTAGAGCTCACAGATATCTTAATACCATCTTGACAGTTCCTCTTACTTTTTATACATTGCATGATACTTTATCCCTCCCATACTCGACATGGCTAAAGAATGAAGGGTTTTCATGGTGGCACTGCCTTTTGATCAGTTCGATGGCACTGTTATTTCTGTTAAACAGAGTTTATGTGACTTTTACAATATTTTAATAGCACTTTGCCCTTATTTTTACAAAAATGAGTAGGAACCAGAAACTGAAAGTGTTGCTACTTGTGAAAAGTATAGATCCACCGACTTATATACCGGAGAAATGAGATCTGGGAAATAGGGAATCCAACATAAGGACATGGCAAAATGAAGTCTCCGGTCATCAGCTGGGCCTTAAGACCAGTGAAGATTGGAGCAGGGACCTGGCGGTCCAGAGTGGGGGTCTTTAAGGAAAAAGTAGATCTGATTGACTAATTGATGTCCCTGGCATTTGGAAAATACTATTACTAGAAGTACTATAAATGAGTAGAAAAAATTAAAGATTATGAACATTGAAAAGCAAACAAATGAAAAATGAGGCAGTGGTTAACTTTAGGAAAAATAAAAAGTTGTAAAACAAACAAAAACCATAATCATAATACATCACTTATCTCAATAGTGAACAATAATTACATAGTTTTACTTATACTATTGATTTGCTCCCAAAGTGTGATCTGACTCTATAGAGTGAATAAAATTGAAGAAATAGAGTTAGAACTTTATCCTCCATAAAAAAGAAATGAATAGATTTCTAAAATTGGTATAACAAGAAATAACAATATTAGCATATTATTTAGAATTATGTCAAAATAAATAGATAAAAAATGAAGAGTTGACTATTATGACATGTTTTGGGGATTCGTGAATGATGAAGGAGGAACTATTGTTTTTCATAATAAGCCTTTTATCACTATTTAGTAGTTTTTAACTGTACGTGTATTATTTGGATAAAATTAAATTAACTCATTAGACAATCTTTTTTTTTTTTTTAAGTAGGGGTCAGGCACTGTGGCTCATGCTGATAATCCCAGCACTCTGGGAGGCTGGGGCAGGAAGATTACTTGAGCCCAGGAACTCGAGACCAGCCTGAGCAACATAGCAAGAACTCATCTCTATTAAAAAAATCAGAAAATTAGCTGGACGTGGCAGTGCATAACTGTAGTCCCAGCTATTTGGGAGACTAAGGCAAGAGGATTGCCTGAGTCCAGGAGGCTGAGGCTGCGGTGAGCTGTGATTGTGTCACTACACTCCAGCCTGGGTAACAGAGTGAGAGCCTGGCTCAAAATTAATAAAATAAAACGAGGGGGCACATAACACCAATAAAGGTACCCAAACTTTACCTGCACAATGACCACTTATGTACCTAATTCTGAATTGTATCCCACATCTTTAAAGTAAAAATAATAATTAAATAAAAGTAGGGACTGTTTATGTCTTTCATGTATATTTTAAGAAGAAGCTTAAGCAGTCAGGTAGTGGATGTTTCAAGTCCTACCTGCGGTGAGGTGTACAGTAGAGGAGCCCACCTGCTGGTAGTTAGTTTCCATTTCTGCTACTGCCTGAGGACTTTAGTCCTTGTGTTCTGACTCTGGCCCCTCTGTTAGCTCCAAAGTCCAGTATTTTTTTTCAGTCTTGGCTTGGCTTGGCTCTATGAAAGTCTATATCCTTCCCCATTCAGTGTAAGCAAAGTTTACCTTCTTGTCTTTCTGGAAACCTAGTCTCCTTTCCAATTTTTCTAAACTCTACTTTTTAAAGAAAAAAATGCTTTATTAATTCACCCAACAAAAGCATTTGAAGACACTGCTATGGGTCAAATCTTATGTCACACCTGGAGATACAGAAGAACACATGGTTCCATTCTAGCAAAGGAGACAACGTTTTGTAAATTACAGGCTGGATTTTTTTTTTAAGGGACTAGGGTGCCACTAACCCTCTTCTCTTCTAGGAACTTGAAAAATCACTAGTCAAATGACTAGGAGTGGGAGTCTTCAAGGAAAAAGTAGATTTGATTGAATAATAGATGTGTCTGGCATTTTGGAAAGTATTTATTGCTAGAAGTATCATAGATGGATAGAAAAAATTAAAGATTATGAACGCTGAAAATCAAACAAATGAAAAAATGAGGCAGTGGTTAACTTGAGGAAAAATAAAAATTTGTAAAAGAAACAAAAACTAGGCTGGGTTTTGTAGCTCAGCCTGTAATCCCAGCACTTTGGGAAGCCAAGGTGAGTGGATTGCCTAAGCCTTCGGGTTCGAGACCAGCCCGGGCAACTTGGCGAGACCTCTCTACAATAACATTAAAAAATTAGACAGGTGTGGTAGCACGTACCTGTAGTTCCAGCTCCTTGGAAAACAGGCTGGAAGATTGCCAGAGCCCAGCAGGTCAGCGCTGGGGTGGCCATGAGTGTGCCACTGCACTCCAGCCTGGGCGACAGAGTGGGACTCTGACTCAAAAGAAAAATCATAATATATCACTTATCTCAATAGTAAACAATAATGACATAATTATACGATTGATTTGCCCTTAAAGTGTGATCTTAATTCAACAAGTGGCCACACATCCCTCACAGCATGAGGCTATGATGAACTGCAGTGGTAGAGACTGAATTTTGAGTCTGGCTGAGGCTGCAGTGGGGATTCCTACTTCATACTCTGGTTAGCACATCTTGGTACCCACATCTTCAGGCATAATGCCATGAAGACACAGGCAGGGACTTCAGAACAGACCCCGAGCAGCAGGTGAAGGGCAAGGACTTGCCTCCTCCTGAAGCAAGGTTTTCAGGCCCTACCTACATGTGCTCTCCACCCCTCTGGTTAAGCTGGCAGAATGGATGTCCCCAACTATAAAAAAGTATCTCAGTCACCCCTATGAGGAGGTCCATCTCCTATGAGATCCATCTCTCCTTAACAGTCTTCCTTATCTTCCTTCTTCTTTTCTTAAAAATATTTAGAAGCGGTCAGGCGCCGTGGCTCAAGCCTGTAATCCCAGAACTTTTGGGAGGCTGAGGCAGAGGATTGCCTGAGCCCAAGTGTTCGAGCCCAGCCTGGGCAACTTGGTGAGACCTTGTCTCTACAATAAATAAAAAAAATTAGCCAAGTGTGATAACGTGCTACTGTAGTTCTGGCTACTTGGAAGGTTGAAGCGGAAGGATCACCAGAGCCCAGCAGGTCGATGCTGGGGTAGCCGTGAGCATGCCATTGTGCTCCAGCCTAGGTAATGGAGTGAGACTCCAACTCAAAAAAAAAAGAAAGAAAAAGAAAAGAAAAGAAATAGAAGTGGCTTGCTGTTCAACATATTTCCTGTTATTCGTTAACATATTAAAATACCAATGGAGTATCTTCGTTAAACATTAATATGGCCACCCGTAAAATGCATATATCAAGGAGAACTGACCTCAAGATATTTTGGATAGTCGAGATAACTGAGTTAAAAAATCTATAAAGTATGTAGCACAGTGCCTGGCAGGTAGACAGCCTTGTTGTTGTTGACATTATTATTTATTTACATCTGTTAGTTCACAACTGTAATCCCAGAACTTTGGGAGGCTAAGGCAGGAGGATTGCTTGAAGTAAGGAATTTGAGCCCAGCATGGGTAACATAGTGAGAGCGAGACCTTGTCTCTACAAAAAAAAATTAAAAAAGTAGCCAGACGTGGTGGTGTACACTTGTAGTTCCAGCTACTCAGGAGTCTGAGGTGGAAGGATCGTCTGATCCCAGGAATTGGAGGCTGTGGTGAGCCATGATTGTGCCACTGCACACCAGTCTGGGCAACAGAATGAGACTCCAACTCAAAAAAAAAATTACATTTGTTTAACCTTTTATAGTAATTATCTTATTTGATTTTTACAATACCCTGTGAAGGATATTGAAGTAAGGAATTTGAGCCCAGCATGGGTAACATAGTGAGAGCGAGACCTTGTCTCTACCAAAAAAATCAAAAAAGTATCCAGACAAAGCATATTACTCCCTTTAAAAAAGACAAAGCAAGCCGGGCTCGGTGGCTCAGCCTGTAATCCCGCGCCTTTGGGAGGCTGAGGTGAGTGGATTGCCTGAGCCCGCGGGTTCGAGACCCGCCTGGGCAGCGAGACCTCATCTCTACAATAAATCAAAAAATCAGCCGGGCGTGGTAGCACATGCCTGTAATTCCGGCTACTCGGAAGGCTGAGGAGGAAGGATCACCAGAGCCCAGCAGGTAGAGGCTGCGGTGGCCGGGAGCAGCCACTGCACTCCAGTCTGGGCGACCGAGTGAGACTCCAACTCAAAAAAAAAAAAAAAAAAAAAGACAAAGCAAATTACTCCCTTTAAAAAAGAAGTTTTAGCCAGGTACAGTGACTCAAGCCTATAATCCCAGCACTTTGGGAAGCCAGGGTTAGAGGATTACCTGAGCTCAGGGGTTTGAGACCAGTCTAGGCAACATGGTGAGACCTTGTCTCTACAATAAAAATTGAAAAAAATTAGCCAGGTGTGGTAGTGCGTACCTGTAGTTTTGGCTATTTGGAAGGCTGAAGTGGAAGGATTGCCTGAGCCCAACTGGCCAATGTTGGGGTGACTGTGAATGTGCTACTGCACTCCAGCCTGGGCAACTGAGTGAGACTCCAACTCTAAATAAACAAGAAGTTTTTCAGAAACCTAGATTAACAATTCAGATTGTCTTATTTCTAGTTCAAACCCATTTCTACTATGCCACACATGGCTAGCTGCCTGGTTTCCATTATCCAGTAATATAAAGGTTGGGTATCTAATCTTCTCATTGAGAACTTCCAGATGATGACAAGGTAGAAATCTGGAATTCTCCTACTCTACTAGAAAAAGAATCTCTTGGCTTGAATTATATACAGTATTTGGCTTTGTAGTCTCCTGGGTAAATTAACACATGTATTATGCAACTCATAAATCTTTTTGCTTTTTGAACAAAGAAAAATTTTCACATGCTTATTGCTTTATTCCTCATGAGTCATTATTAGAGAATGAGAAGGGGACGAACTGGATGTCATTCCCAATCACCTTACTGCTAGAGGTTGATTTGGCTTGTTTGGCTAGATAGGTGGGTATCACCAGCCTCCTTCTCTTCTTAAGCATATCTTTTATCTTTATACAGATGAAATGCTTACAGTATGTGTGTATATATATATATATATATATGAAAAAGGTGTATGTGTGTATATATATGTGTATATATATATAATATATATCAATAAATAATTGAGACCATGTTCTCTGCACATTGTTCTGTAACCTGCTGTCTTTGCTTAACAACATATCATAAATATTTTCTCATGTCATTTGAATTAGGTTTGTATTCCACTGTAAAACTTGACATATTGAGGCTTAAATAAGTAAGGGGGTTATCCCTTGCACAAAATAAAAAATCCAGAGGTAGGCAGTCAAGGCTGGTATGATCCCTCCACAATGCCTTCCTGGACTCAGGCTTCTTCTAGGTCTCTACTCTGCTATCCTTAGCATGTGGTTGTAAATCTTGTACTTGTTACCTCAATATCACAAGATGACTGTTCCACCCTTCAAAATGCATCTGTATTCCAGGTAAAAAGAAGGGAAACCACAAAAAGGCGCAAAGATGCATATCAGCTTAGAAAGTTCTGATTAAAGAATCATCCTAGAATCCCCTTCAAAAAGTTCCACTTACATCTCATTGACCAGAACTGTGTCATATGGCTGCCAAAGCCACAAAGGAAGCTGAGTGTCACTGTTGTGTCACTCATGAAGCAGAGTCTTGAGATGCAGTTAGTTGTGCAAACGGTTTAATTACGGGTGACACCTGTGAAAGAAGCAGGAAGTAGAATTGGGCAAGGGGAGTCATCATTACCTGATGCAGGCCTGACAAAATCTCTGCCAGCTCAATGTGCAGCTCCAAAGAGTAGATCGCCAGCTGGGTAAGTCCTGTGTTGTCTGGAAACTGGTAAGTCTTTGCACTGCTATCTTGCTTAATCATTGGCTGGGCACTGTCCCAGGAAGAACATGACCTCAGCATGAAAGTTACCAGGAGTTAATAAGTTATCTGAGCAGCAAATCTCTATATATGCCACTCTGCACCTTGGAAAACGTAATTTAAGTTGGGCACACTGCCACCAATCAGAAATTTGGAGTTCTGTTAAAAAGAAGAAAGGGTATTGTGTAGGCTACTCTTGCATCTGATATTCTTTGTTAAGCTTCCTACTCAGGAGGTAAGAAGAATCTTGCCAGAGAAAGAGGGACTGTTTGTTGAACAACTTTGTTTTAGAAGTTGTGTCTCATGGCAGAAGGGTGTCAAGAAACAGAAATACCATCTTCATTAGAGAGTACCCTGATTGTCCATTTTCCCATGGCATCAAATTGCCTCTCCAGTTGAGTATTTCAAAAAGAATGGGGCTAACTCATAAATGAAATGACAGACATGGGTAATGGTAGAAATAAGTGAATGGGAATGTTGCTTTTTGTCCTTCCTCTTAAATGTTGTGCTTCTCTAGAAGTTGCTAGTATAAGTGTTGGGATTACAGGCATGAGCCACTGCACCTGGCTATTTTTCCATGTATATGTCACTTTTTTCTTTTTATTGTTATTATTGTTTTATTCTTCTTTTTCATTTAATTTCACACCCAGGAAAGACCTAAGGATAGTTAGGTTCATTCTATAATGTTGCCGAATAAATCTTCCTAAAATGGCAAAAAAAAAGTCATTAGTATAATTAAGGTTTTTCCTTTTAGGCTTAAAAAGATTTGGCTCATTGATATTTGGTTGTAAACTGGGGAGAGACCAGTTTCAATCTTCTCTCCAGAGGCTGAATAACACAGAGCCTCTTTGGATGATACAAAGTCTCATTCAAAAAGGGAGTTCTCTAGGGAAAACTGAAACATGTAGAGTAAGCGATATTGCAGCTATAGGTTTGATCATTTAGGATGTTTATTGTTCTCTATCCTGCTGAAGTAGTTTCCTCTAATCTGAATATTACTAATGCTATCAAGAAAAATTTCCTGTCTCTGGCAGCTGGGAAATGCATTTAGCTTTTGACATATACCTTTAAGAGTAATTATAAAGTTTAGAAAGGATACCCTGAGTCTTTCCTGCTCTAATATCTGGGCCTTTACTTTCACCTTAGAGATGGTAGTGTTGATTAATTCCAGAAGAGTCAGTGACTTGCATACAAATAATTCCTCAAAAGATGGAAATATGACATAATGGAAACTACATCTGTGTCTTAGCTAATCTTAAAATACTGGTGAACAATTTATTCTTCTAATTAGTTTCCTTCCAGCCTAACTAAAGTTTGCTATTTAGCCTCCATTTCAGCTCCTAACTCACAGAGACAGCACGATCAGTTTTAATCTAGCAGTAAGGAATTAAAAGCTTTTCAATAATATTTTTAATTAAAAAAAAACCACATTTACTGTAGAAAACACAGACAGGTGCCAGGATGATTAAAATGACCCCCAATTTCACCAACTAGATGTAACTAACATTATAAAGTATATTCCTTCAATCTTTCATAATATTTATACATTATGTTTTATATAGATAGCATGTATAAAATTTGTATAAAATGTATATGTGTGTGTGTGTGCATTTCATACACAAACAAATAATTAATTGGGACCACGCTCTGCATTCTGTTGTAATGCCTAGCAAGATACTTAAAACATTTTTTCATATCATTAAGTTTTCCTCTGCGACACACTTTTCACAGGCTGCGTATTGTTCTGTTGAATCTATGTAGCAATTTATTCGACAAATCCCTTACTACTGAACATTTCGATTCTTTTGGGATTTTATTATTATAAATAACTCTGTGATGAATAGCTCTGTGACTCTCTCACACTCCTGATTGTTTCTTAAGGGTAAGTACTCATAGAAGAGGATGAATGACTTATTTTGATATCCTTTGTTTCTGCCTGCTCAGAATTCCTTCCCTTTTTCAGATGAGAGAATTAACCTCTCACCCCACTCTCCCATTTCCTTTTATGCACTGCCTCTCCTTCACATGGTGGAACTTTTTACCACATGGTTGGGATTGATCAAAGTGCCCTGTATCCTACCACCGCAGACATAGTAACTGGCCCAGGAGTGGGTGGTCCAAGTAGGCATAATAAGAGGACATTTTTCTACGTCTGACAATAATTCTTGGATAAAAACATCTCTTTCCTTCTGAAATTCTTAAATGACACCAAAGATCATTAAAGATTGAGACTGACGAGGGCCCTGTTGACACCAGCATAGAAGAAAGTAGAGCTGAGTAGTGGACAACAAGGGGAACACTTGATGACATCATTTGAGTTCCTGGTTCCAGTCATGACTGAAAAAGGATGCTCCCCTACACTTGTCCGATTACTTGGCCTAATAAATTTCCCTTTTTAATTAAGCTGATATGAGCTGGTTTTCTGTCTTTGGCAGTCAAGGCTCTGGACTATTATAGATATGCTTAAGTTTTGATACATATTTCCAAAGTGCCCCCAGAACAATATTGTCAAATATGCTTGTGGAATGTGGAATCTTAAATTGAATTGTTGATATTGCTGCAATGGATCAGTGTACAATTACAATATAAACCAGTCTATCTCTTATTCTCATATCCCCACCCCCCTCCTAACTAGAGGAAACTATCCCAATCAAATCATCATACTCATGTGAGCAAAGGTAGGGATTGTGATGAATAGAGATCAAGCTAGGGGTATCCTGTGTCCATACATCAAACTGAGGAAAAAGCCCTTCCTGGCTGGCTTGGTGGTTCAGACCTGTTACCCTAGCACTTTGGGAGGTGGAGGCAAGAGGATTTTGCCTGAGTCCAGAAGTTCAACACCAGCCTGGGCAACTTGGTGAGACCTCATCTCTACAATAAATCAAAAAATTAGCCTAGCATGGTAGCACACACCTGTAGTCCTAGTTGCTTGAAAGACTGAGGTGGAAGGATTGCCTGAGCTTACCTAGCAGGTCGAGGCTACAGTGGCTGAGATCATGCCAAGGCACTCCAGCCTCGGTAACAGAGTGAGACTCTGACTAAAAAGATTTAAAAAGCCCTTGCTTTCAGGGAGAGGGGGGAAAAAAGGTTAATGTACCCTGTAGCCAATTACATAATGGGTCTCTGTTATCTCTGCTTTCTTCTCACCCTCCGAAGTGAAAGTGAAGAAAAGTCTGAAGAAGGGTCATTCTAAGAAAGGGGTTAAATTATTCATGAATAAGTTGTTGACTTCAAGTCAGTGAGCAGATGCAGAGTATTTCACCTGTTGACTAGACTAGGCAGGACTAGAGTTTCTTAGCCAGATAAAAGAGGCAGGCTCCCAGGCAGCTGTGGGAGGAGATGGGTGGGGGAGGGGTGATTTTATTATTTATTTATTTATTAACTTCTAATTTTTCTATTTTAAAGATGTGGGGTACAATTCAGGGTTAGGTATACAAATGTTCATTATGCAGGTATCCTTGGTGATGAGATGTGTCCCCCCTTCCCCAGGCAGATTCTCACTATAGCCACTCCTGCTTCCCCATCCTCCTCCCAGTAGGTTCCTGCTATTGCCAATCCTTTACTTACAGTATTATGATAATTGTTCAAGGTCTGCTTATGATTGAGAACATGATACCCAGCTTTTTGTTTCTGTGAAAGATCACTCAGTATTATAGACTCTAAGTCCATCAGGTTGCTGTGAAGTTCATGATTTTGTTCTTCTTTATGGCTGTGTAATATTCTATTGCGTGTACGTATCACATTTTTTCCCAGTCCTCTTTTGATGGGCAACATGGTTGGTTCCATGTTCTTGCTACTGTGAACAGTACTGTGATAAACATACATGTGCAGGTATCTTTTTTATATAATGATTGAGTTCTTCTTGGTATATTCCCAGTAGGGGGATTGTGGGTCATATGGAAGGATGATTTTTAGATCTTTTAGGAATGGCCACACTGTTTTCCACAAAGGTTGTACTAGTTTACACTCCCACCAACAGTGTAGAAAGTGTTCCCTTTTTGCCGCATCCTTTCCAGCATCTGTCGTTTCTTGAGTTATTGATGATAGCCATCCTGACTGAAGTTAGGTGGTATCTCAGTGTAGTTTTAATTTGCATTTCTTTGATGACTAGAAAAGCTGAGCATTTTTTCATGTATCTGTTGGCTGCTCCTATGTCTTCTTTTGAGAATTGCCTATTCATATCTTTTGCCAACTTTGTAATGGGGCTGTTTTTCTTCTTTTCGGCATGTTTGAGTTCCTTGCAGATCCTAAATGTTAGGCCTTTGTCAGACATACAGTTGACAAATATTTTCTTTTCTTTTCTTTTTTTATTATAAAGATGTGGGGTAAAGTTCAGGGTTAGGTATATAAATGTTGATTGTGCAGGTACCTTTGTTGATGAGGTATGCCCCTCCCTCCCCTAGCAGTTTCCCCCAACTACCAATCCCACCCCCTTCCCCTGACAGTTTTCTACTACCACCAATCTCTTTCTTATAGTATTATAATTGTTCAAGGTCTGCTTATGAGTGAGAACATATGGTACTCTGTTCTTTGATTCTGTGATAGATCACTGAGTATCATCAATTTCAAATCCATCCAAGTTGCTCCGAAGTCCATACGTTTGTCTTTCTTTATGGCTGCATAATATTCCATTGTGTATATGTACCACATTTTTTTTATCCAGTCAGCTTTGATGGGCAACATGATTGGCTCCATGTTTTTGCTATTGTGAATAGAGCTGCAGCAAACATATGTGTGCAGGTATCATTTTTGCAGAATGATTTGAGTTCCTCTGGGTATATTCTCAAAAGGGGAATTGCTGGGTCATATGGAAGGTCAATTTCTAGTTCTTTCAGAAATCACCACACTGTCTTCCAGAGAGGTTTCAGTAGTTTGCATTCCCACCAGCAGTGTAGAAGCCTTCCTTTTTTGGGAGGGGTGATTTTAAAAGGATGCTAAAATAACACAGGTCAACTCCAACACATCACTGGAACAAATTGGAACACAATATTAATCACTCCCATTTTTCTATCAGCTCCTTATGTAGCTGTAGACATGAAAACGGATTCTAGGGCAACCCCTTTGGGTCCCCTCCCACTGTGGGAGCTTTTCTGTCCTCTCAAAAAATCCTACTTTCTCAAAAATAAAAAATAAAAATAAAGAAAACTGATTCCAGTCTCATTGAAGTAGACACTGTCCTGTTAGATCAAATTTATAGGAGGCTATTGATTGGACTGAACTCTTGCACTAGGCCCAAACAGAGCAGTGACTTATGCTGAAGTTCCATGTCATCAAACCAATCTGCCTTTCTAAGAAATAGAGACACAGAAAGAATGAGAGAGAGAGAGTAGCCAAATAGCCAAATCCCCAAACAGGCCAATTTTGGTAAGGAAGTCCCCTCTGATTTAACCCTATAAAGAAAGTATTTTTGAAATGACTAGTCAACTTTTTGCTTCATATTTCTACTTTTTTCAGTCCTTTCTACCTATGAAGCCCACTTCCTCTGTTTAGCTCATCAAAGCACCTTTTCTAAATTTTTAGAGGAGGTGCTACACCAATTCACAAATCATAAATAACAGCCAGTTTGAGCATTCAAATTTGTTGTAATTTTGTCATGTGACAATTGTCAGAAAGAAATGAAAACAGTACTCTATTAGCAGCAGCCAATCCAAGATGAATATTTTTGAGATGCACATGTGCACTAGTGGTCAGCTTAAATTTATGAATCAACAATGGGTAGCCTAGTGCTGTTTCCTGAAAGGGAATGGTTTGTTTAACTCAGGGGTCCCCAACCCTCGGACAGGGGACTGGTACCAATCAGTGGCCTGTTAGGAACTGGGTGACCCAGCAGGAGGTGAGTGGCGGGTGAGTGGAACTCCATCTGCTGTCAGATCAGCCACAGCATTAGATTTTCATAGGTGTGTGAACTCAACTGTGAACTGAGACTTGGGGGCGGAATCTAGGTTGTGCACTTTTACGTGAATCTGATGCCCGATGACCCCCTCCCCCCGATTCTGTCATGGAAAAATTGTTTTCCGTGAAATAGGTCCCTGATGCCAACAGGTTGGGGACCGCTGATTTAACTCACCCTTTCATATATCTCTTAGAATGTTTTCTGGTTCATAAAATTACAAACAAAACTGAAGAGAGAAAATGAGCTTCAGAAAAATGGGATCCAATCGTTATATTTTTTAAAGAACATTTCCTGTTCTTCAGTTAGTAGAAGTGAATTACTCAAAGTCTGTTTCTACATAGACTATTTATTGACTTAAAAAAATAAGTTTCTCCATATCCTGACCAAATCAATGTTGAGCACACATTTGTAGGGTATTTGCTTGTAGGGGCTGCTCGACTTGGACCAGGCCTGCCGAGAGGTTGGAAGCAAAGAGTAGGATAAAGCAGCAAAGATATCTCCCCTCCAGCCCCAACCCCAGATTGCTTCACTGAAAAGAGATCTCTCTGGAGACCAGTTGGGTAGCCAGGGTTGCAAAAGGATAAACTTGAGGACCAGCCAGTTCTGCATTAGAAATTTGGAGCCATTGTCCAGAGCCCTGAGAAGAAGACATCTCAACCACCCATGGTTTTTGGACAAAGAAAGCATTGGAGGGAAATGAGAGAAACAATAGCCAAGAATAAGGCACAAAATCTGGAAAACTGGTGTAGTAATTACCTTATTCACCACTATCTCTGCCTGTCACTGACTACTCTCTTCCAGGTATTTAGACCTGAACACAAACTTGATGTGAATTCTAGCTCGGCTCAGTTCAGTCTTGGGGAAAAAAAAGAAGACTGTTCCTGTCCACAAACCAGTATCCTCTACCTCTGCTGTTCTAGTGACAATAACAGAAACAAGGCCAGGCACGGTGGCTCACACCTGTAATCCCAAGACTTTGGGAGGTGGAGATGAGGATTATCTCAGCCTAGAGGCTTGAAACCAGCCTGGGCAACTTAATAGAAACTCCAATTAAAAAAAAAAATTAACTGGGCATGGTGGTGCACACCTGTAGTTCCAGTTACTTGGAAGGCTGAGGTGGAAGGATTGCCTGAGCCCAGCAGGTTGACATTGGGGTGGCCATGAGTGCTGCATGCCACTGCACTCTAGCAGTGGCTCAAGCCTGTAAACCCAGCACTTTGGGAGGCCAAAGAGAGAGGACTGCCTGAGCTCATGAGTTCGTGACTAGCCTGGGCAGCATGGTGAGACATTGTCTCTACAATAAATAAAAAAAAAAAATGTGCTAGGTGTGGTAGCACACAACTTAGTTCTGGCTACTTGGAAGGCTGAAGCGGAAGGATCACCGGAACCCAGCAGGTCGACACTGGGGTGACTGTGAGTGTGCCACTGCACTCCAGCCCGGGCGATAGAAACTCCAATTAAAAAAAAAAAAAAGTTATCTATTTAGTAAATCTGAAAGGAACTACAATAAAACACCTGGAACTAATGCAGGGTATAAGGTTAATACACAAAAGTCAATTCTTTCTTAAATACCAGCAATGAACAAGTGATATTTGAAATAAAAAACAATACCACTTGAGTATTTCCAAAATAAAGTACTCAGGTATAAATCTAAAAATATATACACAAACTCTATATAATACAAACCACAGCATTGAAGAAGAGCAAAGTTGGAGGACTGACAACATCTAACTTCAAGACTTACTGTATAGCCAGGTGTGGTGTCTCATGCTATAATCCTAGCACTTTAGGAGGTAGAGGCAAGAGGACTGTCTGAGCCCACGGGTTCGAGACCAGGCTAGGCAACTTGGTGAGACCTCGTCTCTACAATAAATAAAAAATTAACCAGGCGTGGTGGTGTGCATCTATAGTTCCAGCTACTTGGAAGGCTGAGGTGAAAGGATCACGAGTGTGCCACTGCACTCCAGCATGGGTGACGGCATGCGACTGACTCAAAAACAAACAAACTATAAGCTACAGTAACCAAGACAGTGTGATAGTTGTGAAAGAACAAACAGATCAATGGAACAGAATAGAGACCCCAGAAATAACACATAAAATAATCCATTGATCTTTGACAAGGGAGCAAAACAAGAGAAAATATGACATTTTCAATAAGTGGATAACCACATTTAAAAAATTAATCTAGACACAGACCTTACACCTTTTACAAAAACTAATGCAGAATTAATCATGAACCTAAATGTAAAATGCAAAGCTATAAACTCCTAGATGGTAACACAGGAAAAAAACCTAGATCACTTGTGACATGGAAATGATTTTTAAAATACAATACCAATGTCATGATCTATGAAATAAATAATTGATAAGCTAGATTTCATTAAAATTGATAACTACTATGCAAGAGAATGAGAAGATAAGTCACAGATGAGAGAAATATTTGTAAAAGATATATCTGATGAAGAACTGTTATCCAAAATATACAAAGAGCTTTTAAAACTCAACAATTAGAAAGTGAACAACCTGATAAAAGATAGGCAAACGATCTTAGTAGACATCTCACTGAAGATATGCAGATGACAAGCATATGAAAAGATAGATGTTCAACATCATTTGTCATCAGGGAATTGCAATTTAAAACAATGAGATACCACTATACACTTATTAGAATGGCTAAAATCCCAAACACAGACAACATCAGATGCTGATGAGGATGCAGAGAAACAGGAACTCTCATTCATTGCTAGTGGGAATACAAAGTGGTACAGCCACTTTGGAAGACAGTTTGGCAGTTTCTTACAAAGCTAAAATACTCTTACTAGTAATTGTACTCCTTGGTATTTACCTAAATGAGTTGAGAGTTATGTCCACACAAAAACCTGTACGTGAATGTTTACAACACCTCTGTTCGCAATCGCCGAACCTTGGAAACCACCAAGATGTCCTTCAGTAGGTGAGTAGAAACAAACGGTGGTACTTTCAGGAAATATAAACGTAAACTGTGGTACTTCCAGGCAATATAAATGCCAAAAGAAATAAGCTATCAAGCCATGAGTCCAGGAATTTGAGACCAGCCTGGGCAACATAGCAAGACCTTGTCTCTACAAAAAATTTTTAAAAATTAGTCAGGCATGGTGGCAGGCACCTATAGTTCCAGTTACTCAGGAGGCTGAGGTGGAAGGCTTGTCTGAGCCCAGGGGCTCGAGGCTGCAATATGCCACAATTGGGCCACTGTTCTCTAGCCTGGGCAACCTGAGACTCCCACTCAAAAAAAAAAAAAATGATGGAGGTAGTAAAAAGATCAGTAGCTGCCAGGGCTTAGGGAGGCAGGGCTTAGGGATGGCTAGACAGAGCACATATGATTTTCAAGGCCGTGAAACCACTTTGTATAATACTATAGAGGTGGATACATGTCATCATACATTTTTCAAAACCCACAGAATGGACACCATGAGTGAACCTTGATGGAAACTGTGGACTTTGGATGATAATGATATGTCAGTGTTGGCTCATTGGTGAAACATACGTGTTTCTCTGGTGTCAGATGTTGATAGCGGGAAGGCTGTGCTCATCTGGTGTCAGATGTTGATAGATGGGAATTCTCTGTACTTTTTTTTTTTTTTTTTTTTTGAGTCAGAGTCTCAATCTGTCTCCCAGACTGGACTGCAGTGGCACGCTCATGGCCACCGCAGCCTCGACCTGCTGGGCTCAGGCAATCCTTCCACCTCAACCTCTCGAGTATCTGGAACTACAGGCACGCTATGACACCTGGCTAATTTTTTTGATATATTGTAGAGACAAGGTCTCAACAAATTTTCCAGGCTGGTCTCAAACCCTTGGGCTCAGGCAATCCTCTTGCCTGGGGGAAATTCTCTGTGCTTTCTATTCAACTTTACTGTGAACTCAAAACTGCCTTCTCAAAATAAAGTTTATTTTTAAAATGTATTAAATTTTTTTAAAAAAGGCTTAAGTGATGAGTCAGTGAGAAAGGGATAGAAGTGTTGAACAGCAGAGACTAGTTTTCAGCAATACTGCTCTATTTAGAAAAATGTGTCTTCTTCCCTGACATCTTCCATTCGCCACTCCATCCCTACTTCCAAGCTTTAAGACATTCAGTTAGGCCTGAGCTCAATGACTCAGCCTGTAATCCCAGCATTTTGGGAGGCTGAGGCAAGTGGATTGCCTGAGCCCGCGGGTTGGAGACCCACCCGGGCAACTTGGCAAGACCGCGTCTCTACAATAAATCAAAAATTAGTCGGGTGTGGTAGTGCACACCTGTAATTCTGGCTACTTGGAAGGCTGAGGCAGAAAGATCACTGGACCCCAGTAGGTCGAGGCTGCGGTGGACAGGAGCGTGCCACTGCACAGCCTCTGTGCAGTCAGGGCAACAGAGTGAGACTCCAACTCAAAAAAAAAAAAAAAAAAAAAGACATTCAGTTACTTTGTTTTTCTCCATGTACACATTTTATCAAAGTCTGATGTCATATTACTGTTTTCACATTTTAAGATGGATACACTTTACAGCCTGGACTGCCCCTCCTTAGATGTCACAGAACAATCGGCTTATCCCTACCTGAGCACAGGTCTATGTGTCTAGTTCCCACCTGTTTGTGACCAAACTCTCCTTTTCCCTCCCCTCTTTCCTTTCTGTCCCCAGCTCTGGATCGAGAACCCTTAGGCCCACAATGGAGTGGACCTGATGAGCTAGACTGGCCAGGTCTGGCCATGACCACTCCCAAGCCTCCAAGTTCATTTGGCCCTCACCAACTCCTAGACATCTAAGCCTGGCCTTTGTGATGGGAATGGGGCTGCAGGGAGATAATATATAATGATTTTTTTCTGCATCAGTTACATTCATTCCACTTCAGAGGGCTTGACCATCTCCCAGGGTGACTTGCTTCTGTAGAGTTTCTCAGTGGGCACGTCATAGGTTTCATGTGTCTATGTGACATAGATAGTTTTACATTTTTCTAGTCTTTAAAATATTTTATACCATTTAAGAACTTTTAAAAGTCGAGCGTGGAGGCTCACACCTGTAATCTTAGCACTTTGGAAGGCTGAGGTGGGAGAGGACTGCTTGAGCCCAGGAGTTCGAGACCAGCCTAGGCAACATAGTGAGATCTCGTCTCTACAAAATATCAAAAAATTAGCTGAGTGTGGTGGCATGCGCCTGCAGTTCCAGCTACCCAGGATGCTGAAGCAGAGGATTGCCTGAGCCCAGGAGGTTGAGGCTATGATGAGCTGTGATCATATTACTACATGCCAGTCTGTGCAACAGAGTAAAACCTTGACTCAAAAAGAAAAAAAGACTATTAAATATTTTACAGCATTTAAATTATTTTTTAATTTTTATAGACAATAATTATATCATACAAAGAAGATATAATGTTTTCACCAAGCCTCACACAGTCTCTCCCAAATGCCTTCTAGGTGTATCGTGTATGGTATAAGATTATGGTGTATGATGAATTGAGTTACTATCCTGGAAGTCAGTACACCTGAGTTTAATCTCAGTTACTCAACAGTGTGTGAGGTTATTCATATTACTTAACTCCTTCAGATTTTCCCTTGTAAAAAAAAAAAAAAAGAGGGAGAGGGACTAGATGATAAGTCAAACCCCTGCCAGCTTTAAAATTGTATAATTGCTTTATGTCAAATGCAAATATAGGTGGTGACTGTAATAAGCCAGCCTAGTTTCCTCCTGTATCATGTTTCTCTCAAAGCAAAACCTAAAAACTGGAGAAAACTTCCTATAAAAGGCCACTTTTTAGATTTCATCAACTCCCAAAACAGATTGTTTATGGATCAGAAATTCTCATCTTGGGGCAAGTCCTCACTTGTACCCATGTTCTTTCCACTCAAGTGCAGACACTGTTCTTGTGGAAATAGTAGAGGAGGTCAGTCAGCCAGAGGCCCCATTCGGAGGGGATTGAAAGGTCTCCCAAGGCAACCACTCCCAAAGGCGGGTTGAGCTTCTGTGAGCAGTTTCCTGCCTGAACAAACAGCCCCTCCCAAGCCCTTGAGGCTGAACTGGTCTGGGGACTACCCTTTGGGATTCAAGTCTACTGCAGTGATCAGTGAGTCTTATACCAAAATAAATGTAGAAAACGTGGTCCTTGGCATTTGACTCCATGGCAGATCTAGAAACAACGTGGTGTTTTAGTCTGGTAATAAATAACCTGAGTCTGTGCCAAACCTGGAACACGTTCCTTGGTCTCTCCCGGTTTAAATGTGTCAGTTGAGACAGACAGGAATAGGACGGGCCATGAGAAACAGGAGCCAAGACTCTATTCGCTCACATCTGGTTCTGCTTGTCTTAGAGTCCTCCTGGCTAGTTTGCTTTTGAATGGTCTTCTCCCCTCCCTGTTCGATGCCTTTCACTCTCCTGGCAAACCAGCCCCTCCCCCCATCTCAGCGGCCTATCCAGGATGCCTTGGGCTCAGAAAAGGATCAAGCCTGGACAAGAATCGGTTAATTCAAACACGTCTGGAGCAAATGAGAATTTAAGATGTCATTCCTCTCCAGAGAACTCTCACTTGATAGGGGATTCTAAAAGATTGTAAAACCTTCAACAGAGTCTCTAATAATGGAATTTCATGCCTGTAGGAGAGATAAATTTGGGTGCAACACTTTTCTATTGCCCTCTAATCATACTGTGCTTTATAATTTAAAGAAACAGGACTTTAATGCCAATCATGTACAGATACTGTTCTATTTATACATTACAAATGTTAACTTATCTATTCTCAAAACCATGTGCGATAGGTACTTCTCTTATCCCCATTTTACAGGCAAGGAAACTGAAGAACAGAGAGGTTAAGGAACTTTCCTGAAGTCACACAGTTAATGAATGGCAAAGTTGGGATTCAAATTCAGGCAGCCTGCTTCCAGAAGCCATGCTCCTAACTACTGTGCTATCCTGCTATCCTATTTAATGCTCCTTCACTCTCACTTGCCTACATTCCTGCCCAGACACTTGGGTAGATTTTTAGAAGTAGATCATTTTGACCCAGCACAGTGGCTCAAGCCTGTAATTCAGCACTTTGGAAAACTGAGGTGAGAGGATTGCCTGAGTCCATGGGTTTGAGACTAGCCTGGGCAACTTGGTGAAACCTCATCTCTATAATAAATAAAAAAATTTTCTCAGTGTGGTAGCACACACCTGTAGTTCTGGCTACTTGGAAGGTTGAGACGGAAGGATCTCCTGAGCCTAGCAGTTCGACGCTGGGGTGGCCATGAGCATGCCACTGCACTCCAGCCTTGGTGATGGAGTGAGACTCCAACTCGGAAAAAAAAAAAGTAGATCATTTTATTTCACTTAGACCCATTGCTGTATCATAAAAGAAGCCCTTGACTTCATGTGGACAAGCAAAAGTAGATTTGGTGGGTCTACATATATTTATTTATTTACATTAATCTAAAATGTTTTTAAAGTCAAGGTAATATATGTGCTACTAAAAACATTAGAGACTCAAAGGCTTTTAACAACAAATAGTCCTCTGCCCCTACTCTTTACTTCTCTGGCCCCCTCTCCAGAGGCCAGAACTTATAATTCTCATGTTTACCACTGCTTCTCTAAATAATATGCTCATATTAATGTTTTTGAGTGATCAATCAACTTTAAACATTATCTCTTGACTTCCTGCTATGATCATTGAGAAATTAGTTCCCCTCCAACACTATACTTACCTTCCTCCTCTCTTGCCAATATATTCAACTAAATATTGTCAGTTCTTCTGTTGCTTTTTTTATTCTATTTTAACTTTTTTATTAAAATGTAATATATCTACAGAAATGTGTACATATAATTGTACAGCTTAGCGAATTTTCACAAACTGAACACACCCTGTGTAAACACCCAGACAGAGAAAGAACACACGACCAACATCCCACCCCACAGGTCTCCCTTGCGTTCTGCATTGGGGTCCCCAGCACCACCTCCCACAGGCTCAGCATATGGTTGTATTTATGGCTATGACTTATTACAGAAGAAGGCCATGAAACAAAACCAGCAAAGGAAAAAAATCACAGGTAACAAAGAAGAAACCAAGCACAGGCCTCTCAGAGTCCTCTCCCAGTGGTGTCACTCAGGACTTAATCCTCCAGCAATGAGTTGTGACAACCTGTGCAATGTTGTATACTTGGAAAGTTCAATAGAGACTCAGCACCCAGGGCTTTTATTGGAAGCTGGTCATGTCACCATCCTCTGCCTAACACATACCAAAACTCTAGACTCCTAGAAGGAAAGAAGGTGTTCAGTATAAACCACATTGTTTGCACAAACAGTTCAGGCACAGTGAGCCATTTAAGAACTGGGAGAACCCTCCCAAAATCCAAGCTTTCAGATGGCAGCCAAAGGCCAATCTCACAAACAGGCCTTTCTAAAGATCGCAGTCGCAGACCTGCTTGATTATCTTCTTTTTGAGGCTTCTTGGTGAGACCAACCTACAGTGTGAACTTCACTTCTGCCTACTAGAGGTCCTAGATTCAGCCAGTTAAAATAAATCCCTAATTAACCATAAAGTCTATCTTAGAAAGCCAGGTGGCTTCTTCCTTAAGTTTCTGTATGAACATTTTTACCTGGCCTGAGGCATCAATTCAAGCACAGTACAACCCGGCCAGTAAGTTGAGGGTGACCTGAAGGCCTTCCAGGACTGAGGCAGTGTGATAGTCAGGTTCACATACAAAAGAACAGTCCCAGGGGGCACAGGTGGTACCCCTTCTTCCATTGCTTATTTTTGAAATTTTAAATAATTAAACCTCTGTTTCTCACTCCATTCACTTTATAGATAAAGTCTCCCAACTCCCTATTGTCTCAGTACCTCATCCTTCTCCTTGTCTCTTATGTAAACATCATGAAATCTATCTTGCTTTGATTACAGTTTGATCCTAAAAGTTGCCAATGAAAATTATATTATCATATTGAGTTAAATATTTTTCAATGGAAAGCCACATAAGGTGCTATGATGATCTTGATTTTCTTGTACAATCTTTTTTCCCTGTTGTTTCAAATGGGGAAAATTTTTTCCATTTTTGCTTTCATTTTGCCTTGATCCTTAGTAGTTTTCGTTTCGATCATATCTTCTAGCCCATGAAGTTCCCTTCTCCCTGTATTCCTTCCTTGTCCTGCTGACTTCTCTTGCTCAAAACCCTTGGTGACATTGCGTCCCAGCCCACGTGGCAGAGAAGGCCCTTGCTTATTTGTCAGACATCATCTCCCACCACTCCTGTTTCACTCCCGTCTTCCTGCTACAGTTGCTTTCTTCCCATTCTTCAAACACACAAAGCTCATTTCCACAGCTGGGCCTGCTCTTGCTGTGCGTTCTTCCTGAAATGCCCTTCTCCCAGAGTCTACTGAAGCCCAGTTCCTCATTTTACTCAGGCCTCAGCTCCAGTGTCCCCCTCTCAGAGGCTTTCCTTGGCCACTCCACCAACACTAGCACACCTCTCCTTTCCCTGCTTTATTTTTCATTCTGGCATCTATCTCTACTTGCAGTTAGCTCACACACACGTTTATTTACATTTTTTTTCTTTTTCCTTTTTAAGTCGGAGTCTAACTCTTTGTCTAGGCTGGAGTGCAGTGGCACTATCACAGCTCACTGCAGCCTTGACCTCCTGGGCTCAGGTGACCCTTCCGCCACAGCCTCCTGTGTAGCTGAAACTACAGGTGTGTACCACCAGGCCTGGCTAATTTTTTGATTTTTTTTTTTTTTTTTTTTGAGAGGAGGTCTTGCTGTGTTGCCCAGCCTGGTCTCTAACTCCTCGCCCCAAGCGATCCACTCACCTCGGCCTCCCAAAGTGCTGGGATTACCGGTGTGAGCCACCATGCCCAAACTTACTTATCTGTTTTCTTGCTTCCTCATTGCAGTGTAAACATTATGGTGTCTTTCTTGTTCACTGCTGTATCCCCAGTGCCCAGAAGGGTGTCTAGCATATAGTAGTTACACATAAATATTTGTACTCTCTTAAACCTACTAAGTAGATGTCATCCTGGCACTTCTTTCATTGTTCTCCTTGACTGAATGAATGAATTTCCATTTTTCCATTTTGCTTGAGAATATATTTATTAACTTTCTAAGAAAGGATGCATGGGAAGTAAAATTTCCAAATCCTTACATATTTGAAAGCATCTGTATTTTGCCTTCAACCTAACTGATAGTTAGCTTGGACCTATAATTCTAGGTTGAAATTCATTTTCTCTTTGAATTTTGACAGCTTTGACACTGAAGAGAAGTCTGAGGCACATCTGGTTCTTCTTCCTTTGATGGTGATGTGTGTATGTGTATGTGTGTGTGTGTTTGAACTTTGCTTCTAGAAGCTTTAAGGGTTTTATCTTTATACATTCTCAGTAATGTATCTAGGTTCCTTGTCTCTCCCTAACTCCCTCCCTTCCTCCCCCCCCCACATTTCTCCCCCTCACTCATTCAGCTCTTCAATCAAAGGATTTTTTTCCATTTGAGGGCAGCGTGTTTCTCCATTTAGCTGTTCTACTGCTTTGCTAGTCTTTCTTTCTGACATGCTCTTTAGTTAGCTTACACTTTCTGGAATGATACCTTATTTCAACTTTCCTATTTTTCATTTTAATGTCTGTTTGTCCCGTATTTTTGCTGTATTTCCTCATTTTACCTTTTATGTAAGATTTTAAATATTTGGCAGATATATTTTTAAATTCCAAGAATGAGGCTTATTTTCTGACTTTTCTTGTTCCAAAGCATCCTATTTGTGTTAGGAATACAATGTATATTAATCTTCTAAGGCTTCCATAACAAAGTACCACAGACTAGGTGACTTACACAACAGAAACTTCTGTTCTCACAAATCTAGAGGCTAGAGATCTGAGATCAAGGTGCTGACATGGTTGGTTTCTTCGGAGGTCTCTCTCCTTAGTTTGCAAGTGACCATTTCCTCCCTGTGCCTTCACACCATCTTTTCTTTGTCCTAATCTTTTCTTATAAAGATGCCAAATTGGATAAGGACCCATTTTAACTGAATTACCTCTTTAAAGACCCTGTCTTCAAATACTGTCACATTCTGAGGTCCTGGGGGTCAGGACTTCAACATATAAATTTGGAGGGACACAATTCAGCCTACAACACAACCTCAAACTCTCGGAGTGTCTTATATGCATTTTTTTTTAAAGTCCTATCTTATTCTCTGCATTAGTTATTTTCTCCAGGGTCACCTTATTTGTCTTGATTTTTCTCTGTAATGTTGTAGACTTTTATCAAATGCCTAATTATCTTTTCATATTTAGGAATGAGGCAATAGAAAGTTTAACTGTGTATGGGATGGGATCTGCTGACTGGCCGACTTCACTTGGGGAGCCAGCCATTACACTGGTAGGCTCCAAATCCCTGAACGAAAACGGAAGCACTGTGGAAGTCTCTATCTACACTGGCTGCGCTTGTGTTCCTTCTGTTTAAAAAATCCTCCATTTTTGTGATCAAGGAATAAAGTTGCCAGATTTAGCAGAAAAAAATGGACACCCAGTTAAATGTGAATTTCAGACAAATGAGAAACCGTTTTCTAGTACTATAAGTATGTTCCATACAATACTTGGGAACACAACACTAAAAAATAGTTCGTTGTGTATCTGAAATTCAGTTTTAACCAAGCATCTTGTATTTTATCTGGCCACCTTACCACCACAAGGGTTATATGAATGGGAGGAAAAGGGCCTGGTGACCTGACATTTTGCCTAACATATGGAAGAGGAGAGTAAGGAGGAAGTCATGGTTCCACTTGCAGATATTCAGATAATCATGAATTCCCATCTCACTTCCTGGACCCGTGATGACAGAACTCTGAAGAATTCTGGCCATCTGGAACTCCCTGTCAGGTCATAGCCCCACTGCACGTGTGATATAGTGAAAAATATGTATTTGGTTTTTGTCTCCAGGGTCTGTTATTCCTTACATTTCTGACAATTCTGCTGATGTGTTTTTTTGACATTTTACATTTTTCCTGGCAAACTTTTCCATTATAAAGTTTCCATCTCTGAACTTTCTTTCTTTTTTTTTTTTGAGTTGGAGTCTCACTCTGTTGTCCAGACTGGATTGCAGTGGCACGCTCCTGGCCACCACAGCCTCAACCTGCTGGGCTCCGGAGATCCTTCCACCTCAGCCTTCCAAGTAGCTAGAACTACAGGTGTGCACTACTATGCCCGGCTAATTTTTTGATTTATTGTAGAGATGAGGTCTCGCCAAGTTGCCCAGGTGGGTCTTGAACCCGCGGGTTCAGGCAATCCACTCACCTCAGCCTCCCAAAGCACGGGATTACAGGCTGAGCCACCGAGCTCGGCTCATCTCTGAACTTTCTAATGGAAAACTTATAACTTCTGCTTCTTAGTGTTATGAATTTTAAGACTAAGCTTACAAAAGGCTAGGAGCAACATGTAATACTGTTTTCTGCCACTGTTTACATATTTATGTCTTTTAAAAAATCAAGTTAAAATATTGAGCAGAGACTACAAAAGACCATGTAGGTTGACACAAGTTTCACTCTTTCTTTAAACAACTTTTATTTTATTTTTTGAGTTGGGGACTTACTCTGTCACCCAAGCTAGAGTGCAGTGGCACAATCATGGCTCACCACAGCCTCAAGGCCTCCTGGGCTCAGGAGATCCTTTAGCCTCAGCTTCCTGAGTAGCTAGGACTACACACACGTCACCATGCCCGGCTGATTTTAAAAAAATTTTTTTGTGTAGAGATGAGGTCTCGCTATTTTGCCCAGGCTGGTCTCGAACTCCTGGCCTCAAATGATCCTCCTGCCTTGGCCTCCCCAAGTGCTGGGATTACAGGCATGAGCTACCATGCCCAGCCTCACCCAAGTCTCACTGTTATACAACAAAGCGTGGATTTAAGTTCATAGGTCCAGTGGGCCAGTATGTAACTTATTGCTTAACTAATAAGTTCTGTGACTTTTTGTTTGTTTGTTTGAGACGGGGTCTTGCTCTGTCAACCAGGCTGGAGTGTAGTGGCATGATCACAGCTCTCTGCTCAAGGGTTCAAATGATCCTCCTACCCCAGCCTCCCATGTAGCTAGGACTACAGATGCGTGCCACTATGTCCAGCTAAATTTTAAAATTTTTTTGTGGCGATGAGGTCTCACTATGTTGCCCAGGCTGGTACCAAACTCCTGGCCTCAAATGATCCTACTGCCTTGACCTCCCAAAGTGCTGAGATTACGGACCTGAGTCACTGTGCCTGGCCCTTAAGGCCTCTGACTTTTATAGTCAAATTTTATTAAGTTAACTTGAAATGAAAACAGAAGGTATACTTAAGGTAACCAACTGTTCTGGTTTGCCTGAAATTGAAAGAATTCCCAGGACAAGGGATTTTCAGTGCTAACACCAACAAAGTCCCTGACAAACTGGGAGGAGTTGGTCATCCTATGAACACCAGAAATATGAAAAAAATAAATATAGGGATTAGTCTAATCCTAATGCTCAAATTGTTTTCTAATTTATTTTATATACCATATGATTACTAATGTATATAAGTGTATGTTTGTATACATCCATCTATCAATTTACTTTTTCTTTTGTTAAATTATCTTTAAAACGAAGAGAATAATATGCAGTGTATTCACAGGAGTGCTACATTGCTTAATTAACGCTTATCAATTGCTTTGGGATCCTTTGATGAAAGCGCTAAGTGATTGTAAAGGTTTATAACAATATTATTTTATACAGAGAGACGCAGCAGGATTCAAAGCACCTGACTGATTGAACATAGAGAGATTACCTTATCATTATTTAGATACTGTAATCCTCCTGGCGGTTCACTGACAATATTAACATAATTTGGAACCAGTTCAAAGCAAATTGTTTTTTGAAAAATATATCAAAGAGGGAACATAAGTGATACAGAAACTTTGGACCTAAAGAACAAAATGCACAGGCAGGAAGGAGGTAGTTGCACAAGTCCAAAGTGGAGACATGTGGCTTTTGTAAAAAGTCATAGGCCGGGCTTGGTGGCCCAAGCTTATAATCCCAGCACTTTGGTAGGCTGAGGCGAGAGGATTGCCTGAGTTCAGGAGTTGGAGACCAGCCTGGGTAACTTGGTGAGAACTTTGTCTCTACAATAAATCAAAAACTGGTAGCATGAGCCTGTGGTTTCAGCTACTTGGAAACCTGAGGAAGGATCGCCTGAGCCCAGCAGGTTGAGGCTGTGGTGGCCATGAGCGTGCCACTGCACTCCAGCCTGGGTAAGACTCTGACTCAAAAAAAAAACAACAAAAAAAAACAACCAAAAAAATCCATAAGAAAGGGCCCTTTTAGAAGATAGGGTTTTCAATCTTCTTGTAGACATTCTAGTTAAACATATTTTTTCTGTGAGATGTAATAAGTCCCAGTTACTGAAAATATCATGTTCTCCATTGACAGATACTGAATTTTTTCCCAGGATAAAATTAGGAATACTTGAGATAAAATTAAATAGCACTGTTTAAATGGAACATTGTACCTTTTTATACTTAAATACTGCTGTGTATATTTCTTAAGAGCAAGATTATTCTCTTACATAACTACAGAACAATGACCAAAACCAGAAAATGTACGTTAATATTATTTAATTTACAGGTCTAATCATATTTTGCCAATTGTCCCAATAATGTCCTTTATAACTCATAATAGTGATAAAAATCTAATCAAAGATCTAATTGGGGATTAAATGGTGCTTTTAATCGTCTTTTAAAATTGGGAACAGGCCGGGCTTGGTGGCTCAGCCTGTAATCCCAGCACTTTGGGAGGCCAAGGCGAGTGGATTGTCTGAACCCGAGGGTTCAAGACCAGCCTGAGTAACTTGGCAAGATCTCATTTCTATAATAAATCAAAAACTTAGCTGGGTGTGGTGGTACGCGCCTGTAGTTCCAGCTACTTGGAAGGTTGAGGCCGAAGGATCACCGGAACCCAGCAGGTTGAGGCTGCAGTGACCGAGAGGCGTGCCACTGCCCTCCAGCCTGGGTGACAAAGTGTAACTCCAACTCAAAAAAAAAAAAAAAAAAAAGTGGGAACAGTTTCTCAGCTGGTCTTTGCTTTTCATGACATTTACATTTTAAGCAGTATAAGCCAATAGATTTGTATAATATCCCTCACTTTGTTTCTTCATTAGATTCAGGATACGCGGGTGACACAGAAGTGAGGAGGAAAAATGGAACATTTTCAAGGAGCAGTTTTTATGACCGGTTTCTTGGTACATGCAACATAATTGGAGGATGAAGCTTCCAGTGGGCTGGTAGCGGATGCTGTGGTACACCTTCAAGGACCACAGCTGTCACCACCACAGCTGCTGGAAGTGTTGGCTTCAGAGAGCCCACAGTTGAGACCTTCTCCAGTTATTATCCTCTGCCAGTTAAGCTGCCTCTCCCACTTCCAACGACTGGTTGAGGTCGGAGTACAAAGGCCTGGCCCTGTGCCTCAACCAGGCCATCTCAACTCCAGACCGCACAGTGGGATGGGCTGAGGCCTCTCCTGCAGCTGCCTTTCAGTTCAACTTCTTCCTCTGCCCAATCCTGCTGCCTTCTCTCTCTCACCTGAGTTGTTTCAGATAGCACTCCCCAACACATCTTGTGCTTCAGGGTCTTTTTCCCAGGAAAACTGACCTGAAAGTGGGCCATTTTACATATGCAAATAGGTCTTTTGATAAGCGTTTTAAGCATGAAACAGGTCTGTTTGTAAACATTTAAAATAATTTAAAATAATTTAAAATGATGGCTTGGCTTGGTGGCTCAGTTTGTAATCCCAGCACTTTGGGAGGCCTAGGCGAGTGGATTGCCTGAGCCCGCGGGTTCGAGACCAGCCCGGGCAACTTGGCGAGACTTTATCTCTATAATAAATTTTTAAAAAATTAGCCGGGCGTGGTAGCGTGCGCCTGTAGTTCCGGCTACTTGAAAGGCTGAGGCAGAAGGATCACTGGAGCCCAGCGAGTTGTTGCTCGGGTGGCTGTGAGTGTGCCACTGCACTGCAGCCTGGACGATGGAGACTCCAACTCAAACAAACAAACAAGCAAAAAATTAAAATGATTAAAGAAGAATTAAAATGATTAAAGAAGTATGCATATTAATTTTTTAATTTAAATTTTTATTCTTTTAGTAGGAATCTCACTCTGTGGCCCAGGTTGGAGTGCAGGTGGCACACTCACAGCCGCCACAGCCTTGACTTGCTGGGCTCAGGTGATCCTTCCTCCTCAGCCTTCCAAGTAGCTGGAACTACAAGGGTGCACTACCATGCCTGGCTAATTTTTCTTGATTTAATGTATAATGTATAATCTTATTATAGGGAATTTTGCTTTTTCATAATTCTACCATAGGAACTCTTGGGGTCTGAGAGTAACAACACAAAGATGTTAGGAAGGGGTTGTGCCTAGATCACTTAGGAGAGTCAGAACTTGATAATTAGCTTTGCATGTATAGAAATTTAACTTTGTCAGAGGTGACTAAACTCAGAGAAACGATATAGAGTAAGGGTAATCTAACTGAGAAGAGAACATGAGGCAATTTATATTGAGAGTGGCAACTTATAATGAGAAGTGTACTTGTCAAGCAAAACAAACATTTCTATAGGCTAATCGGCACACTCTTACCCCATAAGAAAATCTTCTTGGGAAGTCAAATCAGAAATTTACTTGATGAATAAAATAAATGGCGTATCTGACTTTAATTTATTTAATTTATCATGACCTGATAACCTTTGTAGCATTCAGCCCTAGTGGGGCATACTACCAGTAGACTGCTTACCAAGGTACTTTTGCCCCAGACAGCTAACAATATACAATACGGTACTTACAGATATAGATCTCAGCCTCCTACTGGCCAGTTAACATCCACTCTGGCTCCCCTGGGAGCACTTCTCCAAACTAGTGTCAGAGCATTTTTTTTAAGATGCAAATTTGACCGTGTCACCCCTCTGCCAAAAATTCTGCAATAGCTTCTTATTGCTATTATATGAAGACAAATCTTAGCCAGGCATAGTGGTATGTGCCTGTAGTCCCAGCTACTTGGGATGCTGAGGCGGGATGATTACTTGAGTCCAGGAGTTTGAGCCTAAAATGTGATACGATCACAACTGTGAATAGCTAGCTACTGCATTCCAGCCAGCCTCGGTAACATAGTAAGACTGTTTTTTTGTTTTTTGTTTGTTTAGTCTTAACCTTCTCCACAAGGCCCTGTG
Organism: Cephalopachus bancanus; assembly: GCA_027257055.1. Lineage (NCBI taxonomy): Eukaryota > Metazoa > Chordata > Mammalia > Primates > Tarsiidae > Cephalopachus > Cephalopachus bancanus. Next base: position 3,844,238 of record JAPVLO010000009.1, on the reverse strand, counting down.
TCATCTAATCAAAGAAAAAAATAATAATTCTTTGAAAGCTCTATTTTGGTTACTTTCTCCAGGAAACCAAATCAGCATAAAATGGATGAAGCTAATCCTGTGAAATCAACAACCTGACTCCTAGGGAGGTTGGAGGGTGTAGCAGAAGAGAAACAGACCCAGTAACCTCTCTCCCTCAATCCTTGCTTTAGAAGTAAGATTTGTAAAATCATTCAACAACAACAACAAAAATTATCAACACAGCAACAACTGACACAGCAACAACTGACACTAGGAATGATCTTGCCTGCCCCGGACTCTACTAGAATTCTCTATGTTTAAACAAGCTACAGGTTTGTGGCTTCCCTGCACGATCTTGTCCCCGACCTTAGCGTCAGAGATGAAAGGAAGAGGAGGAACTTGGACTAGCATGCTGATCCAAGAAGTGGCTTTCTTCTTCTTCATTTTTTTTTTTTTTTTGAGTTGGAGTCTCACTCTGTCACCCAGACTGGAGTGCAGTGGCCTCTCCCAGTCACCGCAGCCTCGACCTGCTGGACTCCGGCGAGACTTCTGCCTCAGCTTTCCAAGTAGTGGGAACTACAGGCGCGTGCTACCACACCCGGCTAATTTTTTGGTTTATTGTAGAGATGAGGTATCACCAAGTTGCCCAGGCGGGTCTCGAACCCGCGGGCTCAGGCAATTCACTCACCTCAGGCTCCCAGGGTGTGGGATTACAGGCTGAGCCACCGAGCCTGGCTGTCGCTTTCATTTCAAGGTCTCTCCTTCTTTGGCAAGATTAAAAATATGGACAAAACCTATTGTGAGCAAGCATGTGAGGAAATGGGAATTTTCTTGTACCACTACCACTTGCTGGTAGCGTGGAAATTAGTGTAACCTCTGAATGGTAGTTTGGCAATAGGCTGGAAAATGTAAAATGTCCATTGCCTTGGACTCATTTCTAGTAGTAATTTGCCCTAAAGTTCACATTCTTTAATGGGAGGAGATAACTGAAAAGGAAGTTCATTGTTTTAACATAGTGGGAACTGCTGCAAATAATGGTTTAAAATAGAAAAAAATATGGACATCAAATGATCTTAGGAAACATATATTTTCAAGAGTGACCCTCCATGATTGTGATGTAATGTCAAATGTGACCTGAGGGATATCAATACATAATATCATAAGAAAAATTATGCTAAAAATATCCCTAATATGATGCAGTCTTTTTTCAGTTTAGTTAAGTCAAAAAATAAAGTGGGGGTCAATTAGAAGTCACTGTTTCCAGGTTTAGAGTGCTTTGCAGAAAACAGGCTGGTGATAGTTCTGAATGGACTGTCATATGCATGATTAAATGGTCCAATGAAAGACCCCTGCAGTTTGTAGAACAGAGCCTTTATTTTCAAACAAACTCAACTGCATTTAGTTATCTGGTCTGGGTTAGATCCCCTTTGAAAGTCATTGCTATGAGAAGAGGAACTACAAGTCAAACACTCTAAGTGTCAAATGGAAAGGCCTATTCATTTTTTAAAATCCCATCAACTTTTCATTTTTTTCATAGTAAAAAAATTAATAGATTTTCATGAGGACAGCCTTCTAGGAGAACTGAAAAGTCTCTATTCTCTCTTTCTCCTTATTAAATCTAATGGCATGTATCATTATCATATATCATCTTTTGTGTTTTTAAAAATCTCCATATCTAGCTGGGTGTGGTGGCTCACACCTGTAATCTCACTACTTTGGGAGGTGGAGGTGAGAGGATTGCCTGAGACCAGGGGTTCGAGACCAGTGTGGGCAACTTGGTGAGACCTCGTTTCTATGATAAATCAAAAAATTAGCCAGGCGTGGTGGCGTGCACCTGTAGTTTCAGTTACTTGGAAGACTGAGGCAGAAGGATTGCCTAAATTCAGCAGGTCAAGGCTGCGGTGGTCGTGAGCATACCACTGCACTCCAGCTTGGTCATCAGAGTGAGACTCCGACTCAAAAAAATATCTGTAGTTACATCTCCATTATCATCCCTTCTGTTTGTGTCTTTTCTTGTTTTCCTTCCTGGATTAGTCTTGCCAGAGTTTTTCTTATTTCTTTACTTTTCCGAAGACTCACCTTTTAGTTATTAGTCAATTTTAGTCCTTTAAAAATTAATTAATAAATCATTAATGCCTGCCTTTATTCTTTAAAAAGCATATTTAAATTGCTAATCATAACAAAATCGACACGTATTTGCAAAATAGAGGCATATGTGGGAATTATTATATGTTTGACTACATTACTTGGTATATATAAAGGCCATGGATCACTGAAGGGGATTCTGTTCTAATTTTCATAAACTTCTACTTTCTTTGGAATGCTTTCGTTTTCTTTTTCAGGTTTTCTGGGTTAAAAACTTGGTTGAACTTTGGTTTTCTTTTTCTTTTTCTTTTTTTTGAGTTGGAATCTCACTCGGTCACCCAGGCTGGGGTACAGTGGCACGCTCACAGCCACCCCAGCAATCCTTCCATCTCAGCCTTCCAAGTAGCCAGAACTACAGGTGTATGCTACCACGCCCGGGTAATTTTTTATTTATTGTAGAGATGAGGTCTTGCCAAGTTACCTGGGCTAGTCTTGAACCTGCAGGCTCAGGCAATCCACTCACCTCGGCCTCTCAAAGTGCTGGGATTATAGGCTGAGCCACTGAGCCCTGCTGATTTGTTTTTCATTGTTTTGTTTTCTGTCAAATGAATTAAAAAAATAAATTAGCCTATATATACAGCGTTGGTTATATCTCACAATTGCAAATATAGAAAAGTAAGCCGGGCATGATAGCTCATGCCTATCATCCCAGCACTTTGGGAGGCTGAGGCAAGAGGATTGTCTGAGCTCAGGAGTTTGCAACCAGCCTGGGCACCATGGCAACACCCTGTCTCTACAATTAAAAAAAAAAAAATAGCCAAGCGTGGTGACATACACCTGTCATCCTAGCTACTAAGAAGGCTGAGATGGAAAGACTGCCTTAACCCAGCAGGTCAAGGCTGTCGTGGCTGTGATCATGGCACTGCACTCCAACCTGGGCAACGGGGCAACAGAGTGGGACTCTGACTCATAACAAAACATAACAAAATGGTAACTTTATTCACTTGGTGGAAGGATTTTATGAATAACGTTTCTTCTATTATCATTTACTACTGGCATTAGACATTCATTGGTTACTTACTCTGTGGTGGACATTAGAGAGTAAAAGTAATACCAAAGAGTCCCTCTGTTCAAGGAGCTAACAATTTCACATGGTGAAAAAAAAGTCAGATGAACTGAGTGCTGACTAGGTTTTCACCACAATTTTTCTCACTCTTTCTGGCCTACAATTTTAGCCTGTCTACCTACATTTAGCATAGACCTGGAGAAGAGGGAGTAAGGAAAGTATAACCATTCAAATTCATCTGTAGATTAATACTGTTAGCAATACCTATTACCTGGGTTTATTACCTGAACTTTAATTCTATCTGAGAGAGTTGGTGATAAGAGTCTTGGAAGGTCCTACAAATTATCTATTATTTAGGCCAGGCGTTCTTTTTTTTTTGAGTTGGAGTCTTACTCTGTTGCCCAGACTGGAGTGCAGTGGAATGCTCCCGGCCACCGCAGCCTCAACTTGCTGGGCTTCGGCGATCCTTCTGCCTCAGTCTTCCAAATAACTGGAACTACAGGCGTGCGCTACCACGCCCGGCTAATTTTTTGATTTATTGTAGAGATGAGGTCTTGCCAAGTTGCCCAGGTGGGTCTTGAACCCGCGGGCTCAGGCAATCCACTCACCTCAGCATCCCAAAGCCTGGGATTACAGGCTGAGCCACCGAGCCTGGCTAGGCCAGGCATTCTTAATCTGGGTCTGTGAACTTTGATAAAAAGAATAAAGATAGACACCTAGCCGGGCTCGGTGGTTCAGCCTATAATCCCGCACCTTTGGGAGGCTGAGGTGAGTGGATTGCCTGAGCCCGCGGGTTTGAGACCCGCCTGGGCAGCGAGACCTCATCTCTACAATAAATCAAAAAATCAGCCGGGCGTGGTAGCGCATGCCTGTAATTCCAGCTACTCGGAAGGCTGAGGCGGAAGGATCGCCGGAGCCCAGCAGGTCGAGGCTGCGGTGGCCGGGAGCGGCCACTGCACTCCAATCTGGGCGACAGAGTGAGACTCCAACTCAAAAAAAATAAAAGATAGACACCTATATATAATACACATACTTAGACTTTATCATATATTATATATATATTTTTTCAATAAACCCAAATTAAAAATTAGCAGTTCTTCCATTATGAATGGAAGAGACCACAAACCACAGTAATATGAACAATACCTGTGACTTGGCCCTCAATAGAAATCACACATATTTTCCACCCTGTTAAGGTGTTGCAGATTTCTCAAAATATCATTTGTGTGTATCACCACAGTAAAATTGTTGTAGGTCTTAATCTTGTTATTTGATGTATTAATAAAAAGCAAATATTGAACTGCTTTAGTTATCTATGGTGGTGTAACAAACTACCCCAAAAGTCAGTGGCTTAAAACAACAAATGTTTATTGTCTCACAGTATCTGTGGGCCAAGAATCTTAGTTTGGCTCTGCTGGGTCAGCTGGCTCAGGGTCTGGTTTCACGAGGCTGCAGTCTAGGTGTCAGGTGGGGCTGTAGTCTCACCTGATTGTTGGCAGGATCCAGTTCCTCACAGGCTGTTGGACTGAGGGCCCCGATTCCTTGGTGGCTGTTGACTGGAGATCACTCTCAGTCCCTTGCCATGGGGGCCTCTCCATAAGGCAGGTCATAAGAGAGCAACTGGCTTCCATCAAAGTGAGCAAGTGAGATAGCAAGAGAAAACATGCAAAATGGAAGCCAGGAACTTTTTGTAACCTAATCATGGAAATGACACCCCATAATGTTTTCTGTATTCCTTTTTTGTTACTAGAAAAGTGAATTACACAAAGCAGTAATACCAGAAGGCGAGGATCACTGAGAGCCATCTTGGGTGCTACCTACCATATAATTATATCACAAATTCACTTTTTAGTAGTTTTATAACTGCAATATTAATATAATCAATTTCTTTTGTAACCCCAGGTAGCTTATTTAATGTATTCAAGGACAACAATTTGTTAATTTTTAAATTTTTTTCTCTAATTCCATGAAAGATTAAGAAACACATTTTGAAAAGGGGTCCACAGACTTCAACAAACTTCCAGAAGTTTACATCGCTCTAATTTGAGGTACTTTCAATGACTGCCTGAGGAAATTTGTTTACGATGATCTCAATTTAGAAACCGGAGGTCAAAGCTTTAGCCTACCCCATATTAACCCAGTCTGATAGTCTATGCTGGTTCATATTACCCTTATGCCATGAAAAAAGCATGGAATACTTGAAAACATACATTTGCTATAGAACAAACCATAAACTGTTCTCTGTCTTATCTACTTGAATTGGTATACATATGTGTGCAGTACAGGGAGAGGGGTGCATAGGCGTATGTCAAGCTTGTTGGATCACAATTAAACCTCTCATGCTTGTATATGACAACTGTCATTTGAGTTTCAAAATGATCATATGAGTGGAGCTGATTTCACCACAAGTATGCTAATTACCAGACAAGAGTTTCCCTCACTATGGAGCTATGTATGAAAAAGCACAGAGTGTAAGAAAAGAGAGAAATGATGCCAACAGTCTTTCCTCAGTCTTTTGCATGTGTCACCTGCTCTTGGCAAAGCTAAAGACAGTGGATGATGTTTCTAAATGATATTTTCTGCAAGCACAATACCAGCTTCATATATTGTCTTAGAAGTCTACTAGCTAAGAATATTTTATGAAATTTCCAATATTTATATTAAAGCTAAATTTGTCAACAATAATTGGGAGTGATTCTTTTATTTGGCTTGCCCAGAGGCCAGTTTTGTGCCGGAATGCAAATTGCATTATCTTCCCAAAGGCATCTCTTAAGTCATCTTACTTAAGAGAGGGAGGTGGTCTGCCGCACAGTTCTCAGAGTCTAATGATAAAGCTGCCCAGTATTTTCTATTATTTTGGATTTTCCAAGAAAACCCTAACAAGTTTTCATGCATGCTGCCAAGTTTTTGTGACCCTTCCAAATCCTAGTTCCTCTCAAGTCTCTAGAGTCCAAGTCATGGTGAAATGGAAGCTTCTAATCCCTGCAGCTACTGACTAAGCAACTTGGGCAGCTGATCTGTTTTTGCTGACTACAGTTTTCTGATCTGCAAAATGCGTGGGTTCCCGATCACTCTTTCCATTTCTAACATCCTAGTGAGAAGATCGCTGATGACATTTAGAATGTGATAACATTTAGAATGTGATTCATGTCCCCACACACTGGGCCATGCTCAAGGGAGGCCTGAACGAGTCTTGAGTGAAAAGGGCAGTGAGGTGAGGCTGGTGAGAGGGAAGCGATGCCTGCCTAGCCAACTCCTTCAGAACCCGTCGGGACTCCACCTGGCGGAGGTGGGCGGGGCCGGGGCTGGCGTTGACGACAGAAGGCTACTTCCGGCTGTGGTGCGTATGACGTCAGGGCGAGTGGGACCGACCCAGCCACCGAGAAGCCGAGGAGGGAGGGCTCGCGAGAGTTCACTGAGGCCGCCCCGAGATTCCGGCGCGGCCGCGGGTCCCGCCTCCCGGGGGCGGGGCGAGGGCGGAGCGGGGAGCAGGGAGCGGACGGGCGCCCGGCCGGCTGCGGTCCGTGCGGAGGCTGAGCCGGCCGCGGGCGCGACCGGAGGCAGGTGAGTGCGCGGATGCAGCGCTCGGCTGGGGGGCCCGGGCTCGGCGCGCCGGCCTCAACTCTGCGAGCAGGAGCAGTAGGAGATCGTGGGGGGGTCTTTGGGTGTCCAGGGAAAGCTGGGCTCATTTCGGGGCTGGATATGTCTCCGGGGAAGCTGCGGCGACGGCCTTGGCCCTCTTATTCCCCGGGGTGACACTGGCCCCGTGTCTCCGGAGAGGTGGCCGCAAGCCTGGGGTGGAACCTCTGCCCTTCCCTGCCCCTTTCCCCGTCCGCTCCTCGGCCCGGAGCGCCCCGCTCCGCGTCCCTGGCCGGGCTCCGTAAACAATAACAAATGTTGCGGGTCCTCTCTCAGCAGCCCCGGCGCTGCCGTCCCGTGCCCTCCAGCCGATGTCGCCGAGAGGAAGGATTCTAGGCATGGCTCTTCGATTGTGGGGGCTGTTTGTGTACCGTTCCTAAAAACTGATGCGTCAGATTGCTTGCTAAACATTTCTCAGACAGGCACAGTGAAGCCTCCCAGCGCCCAGAAGCCACGGAGAGCTCCAGCCGGTCTCAGAATCTGTCCCTTCCATTGAAACCCAGACCCCTCCTTTCAACATCATCTTCTCCCAGTCCGCCTTTCACCTTTAGGGACAGACGAGCGGTGGTTTAGTATGGTTATAGGAGAGATTATACTCGATTGAGTAGGGCAAGTCTCACCTTTTAAAAAGTTGCCAGGTTGACAGCAAAAGAGCAAACTTTATTTTCAAAACCAGTGGCCTCCGGTTGACTGGTGCTACTTTGTTTTGTGGACTCGCTTTTCGGTCCTAAGTTTGGAGGAATGAGATAAGTAAGACATGGGCAGTCGGGGAAGGGCTAGTGGTGCTGAAGGTAGTGGCTCGTCCACAAGTGAGATGCTGTTGTTCCTCACTTGATAAAATGCAGAAGCAGCGTCCTTGCCTGTTTCACGTAACTTGTAATAAGTTTTGATAGAAACCACTTACTCCGAAATGGCCCGAGTATTATTGCTGCTAAAATCTGAAGAAACAACTCTAAGTGTTGGAAGTTATGACTCTTGATTGTAAGGTGAGGATGGATGACTGAGACTTTGTATTTTGGGTGGGGGTCTTAAACCTGACAAATCTTCCTACTTTAAAGCAGGGTCTATTGTTCTTAAGTACGATTTTGCTTACCCAATACAGATTTTTGAAAGTCCTTTGTCTTAATCATATATTTATATAAGACACTAGAAGCCTCTTTGAATTTGACTGATTTTTCTCTCTATGCCTCAGGATATGTAAAATAACTAAGTTTGCTATACTCTCTCCCCTGTGGCTGAGAGGTATTGTATGTGAATTAGACACTCTTGTGGCTATTTGAGAGGAGAGAAATTCATTTAAAATACGATGTTACATTATGATATTTACATAATTTCATTTCATAGGTTCATCACAGTACTTTGATCAGAAAAATTCTGATCTCAAAAGAGGTACAATGAATTAAAAGGTTTTTTTGGTTTGATCTTACTAAGCTTTGTTTTCTTAAGATGGCTGATAATTGTTTCCCATTTGGTTGGGATGTGTTTAGAATGAGAAGCAAAGTTGGTTGTAGTTTTTGTATTCTTTTGAAAGGCCTTGCCACTGGGAATGAAAAAATTAGACTTAGAAAACAACACTAAATAGGAGTTCTTCTCTGAGTTTTTGTTTTTGAGTTTGCTTTAAAATAAATCCAAGAATAGAGACTAAGATTATTTGTGCAAACGAATACGTGTTCTTGGCAGTTTTTATGCTGAAACCTTAATTTGTAAACACTAGAACAACAAAGGAAAATTTGTACTTCCTAGAAAATGATAAAGCTATGGCCTCAGTTCAGCTGTTTGTTTTCAGAAAAGTTCTGTTCTCTTAGAGTGAGGGCAGCATCATTGTGTTAGTGAAGTTGGGTAACATGCTTTTAAAGTGCTTCCCCAGTGATCCAGAATAAGTTGGAGACTTTTTTTGTGTGTGACACTTTTTTAAGAGGGAAAAGAGGGCACAAATCAAAGCCAGAAAGATTTGCATCTCAATGTAATGTTAAAATGATTTTATTTTATGTAAATAGTGTAGGGTGAATCAAGTAAGCATATTGTCATCTAGCATCCTAGGATTGCATTAAAATCAGCAGATGGACAAGTTATGATTAGGTTAGACCAGACATATGCAGAAATTATGCTACTGTACTTATATTAAAAGCACTGTAGTCTTTTAGAATGAGATAATGAGAGCAAGTCTTTAAGATGTAAGAAACTTTTTTAAAAATTAAAAAGATATCTTTGGTTAGTAGTTTAAAAGAATAAAGTGAATCCTCCTTTCCTCCCAACTCCCCACATTTTTGATTAAATCTTAAGAGAAGATTTAGCAAGGTATCACCAGTTCTGAAGTGCACTGGTTGCATAAGCGCGCTGTCTCAGGTAAAGGTTTGCTAATTGACAGAGTATTGTTCGGAATCTTTAGAGGAGGGACATGAAAGGCAACAATTTGCAGCCCTGAGCACTCAGATAAACTGTGGTCTCTTCCTCAAGGAGGTGTAATCCAGCAGGAGGGAAAAGTACTCACCCAAATAACTATCATACAAAATGCATTTTATGAGGAAGCCAAGGAGGAAGGTATTGCATCCTACTAGAGGAATTAAGGAAGATGTTGAGTAGGAAAAGGCATTTGTGTAGATGACTTGGATGATCATATGATAATGATAATAAGCAAACGCAGTATGTAATGCTGCTTGCTGTGAAACCTTTACATGTACTGCTTATTTACCTGGGTTTAATCCTCACAACAAGTATGGCACAGTTATTTTTATTATTCCCATTTTGCAGATGGAGTAACTGAGGTACCAAGGTTAGATAGTTTGTAAGTGCTAGAACCAGGATACTGACCCAGGCATTCTGACTTGTACCTTTTTGGCTGTGCTTAACTGCTGTCTGTATTATTTATGACAGTCTTTTTCAGGTCTGTAGTTTCAAATAATTGATTTGGGAAAGTTCCTTCCTCTGGCATCTAAATTTTGGGATCAGTTTTCTAGAAAAAGCTCCAAAATAATGAAAACTCAGGTAAATAAGTTATTTTTGGCATGTTAAGTATTTCTGTAAGTGTGCTGGGTGCACATTAAATGTAACCATTGAGTGGGACTTCTGATCATTTGTCTTATTATCTATGAGCATCCATAGTGATTTAGAAGTGAGAAGTTATGTCTTTTGAGCTCAAGTGATTCCTCTTCCTTAGCCCCCCAAGTTACTGGGACTACAAGCATGTGCCACTGTGCAACGCTTTGTCCTGTAAGTTTTTAAACCACTTGGTACTGGGGTTTTTTGGATTGAATTATGAAGTTGGAATTTAGTTAATGATTGAATGTCAGTCTCAGTCCTTTTGGTTTTTGTTTCCACAAACAGCTGTACTTACAATGGCAGAAACAGTGTTTTGAATAGAATGTTGTACATGTATAAAATGAGAAAAGTGCCATCATTGATACTTTATGTTGAGGCAATTTGAAAGTTCTTTGGGATTGTGAAATAAAAGGAGCTATAAAAATGTAATGTGCCTGGTATAGGCCAACTCAATACTGTAAATGCTTGTTGAAAGAATGGTTCACCTGATTTCATATATGAAGTTTCAGGAATAGTCCACATTTGTTATTGGTTGTCTAAGAAATGGAATCACAATAAATTTAATTGGATTTAAAAATTAGAAAAAAATATATCTAGGCAGGAAGTATAAGGGTGAGCAGTGATAGGGGTATTTCCCTACCCGTTCCTAACTGTCTAGAAAGATCCAGGCTCCATCTCCTTTGTCAGTGCCCCTGATTGCCCATACTTGAAGTAGAGCTCCAGAGTCATCGTCTCTGTGAACAACTATCAGTGTTCTCTCCTTGACTGAGTGGAGTAGGTTCTAGAAAACCTCTATGGTAGGATAATTTATTGTTGATGAACTTAAAACCCAATGGGAAAAGTGTCAGAACTAAAGCCAGGACTTAAAGCCCATATATTTACATTATTAAAACAAGGTGAAGATGGCAAAACAAATAAAAAACAAAAAGGGTTTAAAAAAAAAAGCGCATCTTAAATTAGTAGTGATGACATACCGTTTTCATTTACCATTCCCTGATTGACAAAATCTTTGGGATCTTCCATCTATAATTTCGTGGAGATGCTTGTATGTCAACTGTGCTGTGTTGTAAAAAGTTTACAGGTTCCTCTAAGTACAGGTTTGGCCCTGGATGGTTGTTCTTAGTAAAAAGGACTGTGAGTTGGTCCACAAAAGAGAAACCAGACAAACTCTTATCTCCTTGCTGATAGAAATCTTTGGGGCATCTTTTCCCGCAAAAGAATAATTTTGTCTACATTGAAAATCTGAGGCAGGTAACCTCCCTCTTAGGTGATGTCTGCACAGATCTTAGGGAAACCTTAGCAGTTTCAGGTCATATTGATATTGTATAAATTGATACACATTGATATTGTATAAATTCAAACAGCCCTTAAGCCTTGGCAGTTGTCTGTAGCTTGTGATGATAGCACTTGTACTATGCTTAACTTTTAAATTCTTAAGGAAGCTCCTTGTCTTCCTCTGAATTAACAGTAGACTAATTGACAACTCATATTTATGTTGATTCTCTGGCCACATATAAAGGTTTCCTGTTTTCCTTGTCTTTTACTAATTTTCATTGATTCCATGGGTGTAGAATTTCTGCATATCATAATATGTAAGTCTCTGGTCCCACATGCACAGGTAGGATCCATTGTGGTTTTTTTTTTTTTTTTTAACCTTGTTCAGTTATTTACTATCTCTACATCTGATTCAGGAGGGATTTGATTCCTCTCTTAATTGGAACACTTTTACTGCTTTTGCGATTCCTGAATAGGATGGAGTTAATAACGTTTAACGCCTCAAATCAACCACAAATACAACACACTTCCCCAGAATAAATAACAAGATGGAAAAACTAAAATGACTGTGCATGATGCTAATACCATCTATTTTTGGCATGCAGAGTTGTGCCTTTGCTATGGGCCTAGCTTTCATTCTGTCTGTGAAAGTTTAGAAAATTGAGTTTGGGACAGAGAAGCTTTCTACGGACATTAATAAGCCCTCTCTCCCCCGCTTTTTTGGTATGGTTCTCTCATTGCTATTCTGCTTTTATGATTTGGAGATTTTGACTGAAGTTCTCTAGATTCCTCAGCAATCCTGGAGACACAGTTATTTATACATTGGTATGGAGAATGCTTTATGTGATCTCTGTTTCTTAAACTTTGTCTCCTAATAGTAGATTTAGCACTCTGAAAATCATCTTTCCTCTAAGATGTTCTTGACTCTTTTTTTCTTCATGAATGTTACCCATCAGGGTACAGATCTAAATCTGTTACCCATCAGGGTACAGATCTAAAAAAAAATTTTCTCAACAACAGTTGGCATTTGTCACTTACTGTGTATCAGACATACTGCTAAGTTCTTCATATATATTATTCATTTAATCCCCACAGCAACCCTATAAATTATTATCTCTACTTACAGATGAGGAAACTGGAGCTTAGAGAAATGAAGTGACTGGCCCAGGGTCACACAGGTCGATAGTAAGTGGTAGAGTTAGAAATCAGTCTCTAAGATCCAGGTTTGTCTTCATTTGTATTGTATTATTTTATTACCAAAATTTTCCTTTTCTCTTTAATTTGCCACCCTCTTCTAGTCCCTTTTGAGTTTTCTTTCTTCCTTTTCTTACTCCCTTTTTGGGGCAATTTTCCCTTTAGCAGTTATTTACAATTTTGTATGTCAAATATAAATTCTCTTGGGAAAAGTATACAGAAATAATTCGGCTGTATTCAGGTTTCCTTTAGAGGAGAATTTGCTCTAAAATTTCCTTTAGAGGAGAATTTTAAAAATAATGCTAGGGGCACCTTACATTGTATTGTGTTTTACGGTTATGTGAAGCATTTTCACACATTTTCTTACTTTATCCTCATAGCAATCATAGTATATAGGCAGTGAGGATGTGAAAATTACACTTACTTTTGGGTAAGGAGAGGAGCACAGATTAAGTGACTTGCCTGAGATCTCAAAATAAGAGACAGGGCTTGAATTTAAACTTAGGTCTTTTGATTCTACTATAAACACTATTTAACACACTGGTTCTTCTGGTAGATTAAAAGTTGCCACAGGCAGCATGTTTACTACAGACTCTACAAAGTTAGTTAATGACACAAGGTTCTTGCCCTCAGCAATTTGAATGCTGAAATAAACAATATAATCAAATTTTCTAACTTCATTCAAGCCGATTAGGAGTAGGTAAATATCATTATAACATAGCATTTTCTTTCTTTCTTTTTTTTTTTTTTAGAAAGTAGGATTTATTGAGAGGACAGAAAAGCTCCCAGAGGGGTGGGGAACTAAGGGGGCTGCCCCGCATTTTTTAAAAGATGTTACAGGCTTGAGCCTTGAACTTTGTTTTATTTTGTCAAAATTGAGAAGCTAGAATTTTAGTTCTGGATTTAAAATCATGAAATGTTAAAAGTCTTCAATTCTTAGTGAAGTTGCTGTTTCATTCTGAACTCAACTGTTTGCATTCTAACGGAAACAGTTATGGTGAAGGAAAGGGATGGAGGGAGGACAGATATAAAAAAGTGAAATTAAAGAGTTGGGGATCCTAACAGGGACTTGATGAGGTACCTTATAAGTAACACTTTTGTAGGAAATTGAATGTGAACTTTAAAAAATAGCTGTAAGTACTATTCACTTCTGCGAAGTTACATTATTTAAGAGATCAGAGAGCTTATTTAATGATCCAGTTTTGAAATATTATCTTGTACTAGTATCTTGTTTTATTCAATGTAATTTTTATTAGCTGTGTTCATTTTTACTTAAGTGTTTACCCACTGACTCGCGCCTATTATGGAAATACCACCCATGTTTGCCCCTCGTGACTTTTCTGTATTTGTCAGCAGAGGCTGGTTGCTTGGTTTATAGTAATAGAAAGTTGCCCTTTGTTGTGTTTTAACAATAGAGATCCATTTCATTTGGGCATTTTCAAGTCTGATTGAAGATGTTCTCCATATGTCAACTTATATCTAGCCAAACAAAATAGACTTTTTCTATTTTTGTGGCTAGAGTGGAAAATTTTAGTACTGAATTGCATGTATTTGACCCATTGATATTCTTAATACTGGCAAATCCTGAAGGAATCACAGGCTTATAATATTTCAGTGAGGTTAATCATTATAATTCAACATTTATCAACTATGTGCAGGGCACTGTGTTAGGCACCATGGCAAAACAGAGGTGAATAAGATGTTTGCCTTTTCTTTTAGAAAAGTTCAGTCCAGTAAGAGGGATAATGTGTGGGTACAAATAACTGTTTCAAACAGAAAGTGATAAGTGAGTAACAGGGCACTGTGGGAGCAGAGGAAGAAGAGATTGCTTCTGGCTGGAAAGATTAGGAAAGCTTTCTATATGAAGTGAAATGGGAATTGACCATTTGAGAGTGAAGGACATGCCAGGCAGAGGGATTAGCATAAATTGGGTATATCACTATAGCACCTGATAAACTGCATGTTAATTATCTACTCTTTGCCCTATTGGATTGGAGCCCATTGAGCTTAGAGAGTAGGTGTTTTTTAGCTTTTCATTCTCTGCATTATTAAGCTCAACTTAGCACATTTAATTAGAGTTGTAAGTGGCCGCAGTGTATATGAAGTGGATTCAAGAGAAGAGAGACCAGAAATGGGAAGACCAATGAAAAGACTAATTTAAGTAATCCAGGAGATAGATAATGGAGTTCGAAACCAGGTGGGATTGGAAAGGAGAGACTTGACTGGATGAGTGTTGCTCTTCATGGTGAGTTCTTTTGCTGTGGATCGCGCATGAGGTACACGCTGTGTACTAGGAGATGTGGTGGTGGGAAGACATAGTGCTCCCTCTGAAAGGAGGTAGGTAGCCACAGGGCTCACAGTTACAGAAATAACTGCAACCAGGCAGAGCTGCCTTAATGAAAGAGAAGTGAGAAGTGCCCCTTGGGGAAAGGGGCACTGTTTGGGAGAATGAGAGAAGCTTTCCAAGGAGGTGGGAGGGTTTGAACATAGGCTTGAGGGGTGAGTAGGAGTTTTTCAGGCCAACAAGCTGCAGGAAGACATTATCACATGGTGACATAAGAGACTGGAACATATTCAGGGAGCCAAAAGAACCTGGATTGTTTTAGTGTTGGTACATAGGCTGGATAGGATCAATGAACTTTTTATTTGCTGGGTTTTTTTTAATGTTTATTTTATCCAGCTTTCGCATGCTGAGCTTTTGTAAGAAGTGTTTCTGTTGCCTCCTGTAACCTTGTGGAAACACCTCTACTGTGCTTCCCACTCCCAGCCTGCAGTGTAGTGCCAGTGATAAATTGTCTCTTGCTTCCATTTCCTGAAATTAAACAGAAAAAGCAATGATACCATCAGCTACAGGGATAAAGGGGGAAATACATCCACTAATTTGATACACTCCTAGAGCCACTAGGATTGTCGTGTAAAGAGAATGCTGCATCAAAGCAGAGCTTCAGGTGCACTTGACTTGAGGGAGAGGACTGTGGTAGGGGCATAATTGTTTCCCTTTCCCATAGGGTTTAATGGAACCCTTAAACATTTCCCAGGACTGTAATACCTAGTCCTTTTATTTTGGTTCTAGCCTTGATTTTTTTTTATCTTGTCTACTCTAATCCTTAACTTTAAAAATAACAGTTTAATAACTTAGCATGACTCTAAACTTCAAATGGTGTCAAATGTTGTCTTTTGGCCTTCCCCTTTTCTTGTTTGGTCATTCAGGGACCTAGATTTGTAAATCATAACTTTGAACTTTGCATATATAATCTACATTAGACTGTTGGAGCTGTAAATGCACTACAGGTTTCTTTTTCACATACATTTACTTTCTACAGTGGTTATTTTTCCTGTCTTGTGAATTGCAGCACTGAAACAGAATAAAGTTAAGTTGTTTTCTAAGGACATTCAAAGAGTTACTGGTAGTCTCCAATTAGAATCACATCCATTGTATTTCTAGGCCAGGGGTTGGCAGCTGTGTTGGCTTTAGTGCTATTATTGGTGATAGTAAAAGTTTATGGGCACCCCCAGGAGGAAAGTGAAAGACACGAACAGAAGGAGAAGCAGGTTTGCAGAGTGGAGAGAGAGGCATAAGGTGGGGGCAGGAGAAAAATTACATGTAGTTAAAAGAGGTCAAGTATCTCTCACACCTGTTCCAGGTTCCACTTGGGACAGTGCCATATTTAAGGGTTAAGTTGAACTGCCAGCAGTCCTGTCTAAAAATACACTGGGTATATTGTTATAACTAAAATGGCAGTTTGTTTTAATCAGACATTTCTGGATTTAATTTTTTAAAATTGTGTATGTTCTTGTGTCTATTTTTAGAATTGAGCAGAAAGGGAAACAAAACAACATACTTTAAATATTAGTGAAAATTACAGGCACATTTCTGAGTTGGAGTAAAAGATTTAAGATCAAAATTCCTGTATTATCATAGCCCCAGCCAGGCAGAAGGCAGCAGAAAGTGAAGGGAAAATAACTAGAAACATGTGTTTGAGTTTTTTTACTAGTAGTAACACTGCATTCTCATACTAACTGGACCCACAGAAGGAAAAATGGGGTAAAAATTAATGCCCACATTCTTCTGCCCACATAAACCAAGTTTACTCTTTCTCTTTCAGAAAACAGCATTGTCAAACAACAATTTCTTCTTAAGGATGTTGTTTCATTATTGGACTAACAAAGTCAAAGAATGAAAATACCTGTGATTTTAGTTTTTCTGTAGTGGTGGTTTGGATTGAAGTTTTTGATTGATTTTCAGAGTTGAAAGACATTTTTAGAATGATCTAGTCCAGTTCTCTCTGCTGTGAATTCCCTCTACATCATCTCCAACAAGTGGATGTTTAGTCCTTGCCTAAATAAGTTCCTTACCCAAAGACAGATCACAAGATTAGCTAACTTTCATTCCCTTAAATGGTCGGTATGCTTCAGCCTGCTGTCCCCAATTCTCTTTTCTTCTGACTCCATAAACAGTGGGTGTGGGTGATCTCATGTGTGCTGATATCTTCAATGACCACTCTGCAACGATGACTTCCAAACATGTACATCTGCTCAGGCCTCTCTTCTGAGCTTGAGATTCCATTGAGTATCTGCCTCCTAGATATCTCCACCTTGGTGTGTTCCATGGTTAACTCACCCAGAGCTGACTTGTCTTCTCCCTTCCCTCACCTTTCTCAGTGTATGACATCATTCTCTGTTTAGTTGCTTAAGCTGTGAATCTGGAAGTCCCCTTCTCCTCCTCATTTATCATTCATATCCAGTCATTTATTATGCCCTCCTGACTACCTCTTGAATTCTGTCTTTGCTCTTCCTCCTGTGCCAGAATCTTCATTCAGGAACCAGTCGACTCTCCCTGCTACCAGTCTTGCCATCTTGCAATCCATCTTTTATGTGGCTGCCATAGGGGTGCTCTTAAAACATGAACCTGATTGTGTGACTCCCACCCTTAACCTTTCCAGTGACTCTGCAAGGTCTCCTCCAGACTCCTTTGCATGGCACATGACTTTCTGTTGTGCCTTTTAAGTTCTTTAGCCTTATCTTCTGTCACTCCCCTACTCACCTCTCCTGCCATACTAAACCACTGTCTTTCTTTTATCTTAGGTCTTACACCCTACTTTCTGGAATGCCCTTTCCCACACTTTTTTGGTAATTCCTGTGTTTTCTTTAGTATTCCGCTTAGACATCTCCTTGTACAGGGAGGCCATCCTTGACCTCTCACCTCCTGTCAGGATTAGGTGCCTCTCTTTGGCTTCCCTAAACTGTCTGGTACATATTTTCTTTCATGACTTTTTTTGATAGCCTAAACCAGAATAATAGGTTACAATGTTGAGTATTTACTATGTGCCAAAACTTATTGAGAATATTTGATGTGCAAGGCATGGAACTGTGTTAGTTGGAAAGTTCTTCCTAATGCAACTGGTTCTTATCATGGAATTAGAGTTAATTTTTTATCACCACAAGAATGATATTGAAGATGGCTATCCTGTATCTTCTGTTTCAGGCTAAGCAGCTTCATTTAATATATTCAAGTATCGTGGATTCCAGACCCTTTACCTTCCTGGTCACTCCCATCTCTGTGTTTTACTTTGTTAGTTTCTTCTCTTAAAATATGTGGTTCAGTTTTTAGATCAAAGAGAGTGGTCATAAAGAAAGGCAGGCCTTTTCAGATGGTAGAACCTGGGTATGGATTATTATTTTTAAGGTGTAGACCTCAGTTTTCCAGGTCTATACTTGTGAATGCTTTTCTTTGTGTCCAGAAATCATCAGAATGATGGGAATTTACATATATTTAGCCAGTAATGGAGAGACTGATATAAAAACAAGAATACCAATTTGTGAACTTACTAATGTAACTGTGAGTAGAATAGAAGCCTGCAATTGGTCAGCACTCTCACCCCATAGGAGAATCTGCATGGGAAACCAGTCTTCTAATCAAATGGGTAATCTTAATGGGGAGTGTCACTAAGCCAGGATAACCCGATGGAGCCTCTGATGGTTAGCATACCTGTACCTCAGACAGTGTTGGGGCATGCCGGCCAAGTCTTGCTTGTTAAACTCCTGTTCCCCCAGCTACTCCAGATTTATGGAGCCCACTTCTGTTAACACAGCTGACAGTTTTTAGCTTTTTAAATTCACATTCCAATCCTGCTTCCTAGAAACTATACCGTACTCATTTTTGACTGGACAGATCTCTTCAGGCATACATTTTCTTGGAATTACTTAAGTTGATGGCTCCATTTATTTGATTGACCATTCTATTTGATTCATGCTAGTGTTACTCTCAGAGGGTGACTTAACTTTCAAATTATGAGGACATTTACTTTGCCCTTCTTATGACTGTAGGACATTGCCAAGTATTGAACACTTCTCCAGGTATGAGCTGAGCAGTACAGTGTACAGAATGCCATTCACCTTCCTTGTGCCTGACCTTATGTCTGCCAACTCAGCCTAAGATTGTATAATTTGGGGGGCTGCCATTTCACACATTTTAATTTATGCCAGGCTTTTATTAAACAAAAATCTGTAGTTATTCTTTATGTATTTAACAGTTTGTCACAATTTTTTTTTGAGTTGGAGTCTCACTCTGTTGCCCAGGCTGAAGTGCAGTGGCATGCTCATGGCCACCCCAGCGTCAACCTGCTGGGTTCCAGCAATTCTTCCGCCTCAGCCTTCCAAGTAGCCGGAACTCCAGGCATACACTACCATGCCTGACTAATTTTTGACTTATTGTAGTGACAAGGTTTTGCCAAGTTGCCCGGGCTGGTCTTGAACCCGTGGGCTCAGGAAATCCACTTGTCTCAGCCTCCCAAAGTGCTGGGATTACAGGCTGAGCCACCGAGCCCAGCCTGTTTGTCACAATTTATACTTAACATTTAATTTTTTTGAATTCAAATATAACTTTTTTTTTTTTTGAGTTAGGGGTCTCACTCTGTTGCCCAGGCAGGAGTGCAGTGGCATGATCATGGCTTATCATATCCTCAACCTCCTGGGCTCAGGTGATCTGTCTGCCGTAGCCTTCCGAGTAGCTAGAGCTACAGGCACACGCTGCCATGCCCAGCTAATTTTTAAAATTTTTTTGTAGAGGCAAGGTCTTGCTATGTCATCCAGGCTGGTCTCAAACTCCTGAGATCAAGTAATTCTCTTGCCTTGGCTTCCCAGAGTGCTGGGATTAAAGACATGAGCCACTGTGCCCAGCTTGAATATAATTATTTACATTTTCTTTATAAAATTTCATTTGTTAAAGTTAACCTTCTGTTAAATTGTTTTAGATCTGACTCTGCTGCCCTGCTTTTCATTATTCTCTCTCCAGGTTCCAGTCATTCCTACATTTTGATAAGGATGTTGTTAAACGCTTTATTCAGATCATTGTAACATATTGCCTAAGCCCAGTGAGTCTTGCAGAACTTATTTATGAGTGTTCTGAATTTTGTTGCTTAATCAGTTATAAATACATCTGTTACTCAGCCCACCTCTTCCTTCCCAAAATAATTGAAGAATGGGACTTGTTAAATACCTTTCAGAGGTCACATGAATTGTCCTTATAGTTTTGTAAATAAAAGAAATAAAGCTACTTAGCAAGACTTGTTTTTCCTGAACCTGTGTTGATTCTCAGTGCTCACCTATCTTTGTCTATTAAAAAACTGTTTTATAATCTATTCTAGAATTTTCTTCAGACTGAGTGCTTTTTAATATTTTTATTAGTGATTTTCATGTTTTTATTTACGATTTTGATGTTACTATATTCTTTTGTAATGTTCATGTTTTGTCCTCGTTTTGAAATGTGGAGTAGTTTGTCTCCTGTCTTTCAGCAAGGCTGTCTAGTTTTCATAATTTGTTGAAGAGTACTTACAGCACTCAGCAGAATTCACATGCAGGTTCACAATATGCAACTGGCCAAGTCAGAAGATTTGCAGTACATGGAGGGGCAGCTCTCCCGTGGCCTCCTCACTTGTTTTGGGCTTCAGTTCTTTCATCCCCACATTCCAGTTCTGGCTGTCATTCTAGGCTGAGAAAAGCAGCAGGGCGTGGTGATGGAATGTACCTGGGACTGGGGGTTCTCTTTCATAAAATAGGGCTGATGTAACGAATATGCATGTGTACCCACTGAATCTAAAATAAAATAATAATAAATAAAATAAAATAAAATAGGGCTGATGCCTGCCTCTCCAGGATGTTGTAAAATAGAAACATGTAACAGGTCTTCGTAAACTGTGAGGTGGCATTAACGTGTAGGATTTTTAAAAAGCCAAATAGAAGTGAAAGATTTTTTTTTCTTTTTTTTTTTTTTGAGTTGGAGTCTCACTCCGTCGCCCAGGCTAGAGTGCAGTGGCATGATCACAGCCACCCCAGTGTCAACTTGCTGGGCTCCAGCGATCCTTCCGCCTCAGCCTTCCAAGCAGCTGGAACTATAGGCCCGTGCTACTGTGCCCGGCTAAATTTTTATTTATTGTAGAGACGAGGTCTCTCTAAGTTACCCGGGCTGGTCTTGAACCCGCGGGCTCAGGCAGTCCACTCGCCTCGGCCTCCCAGAGTGTTGGGATTACAGGCTGAACTACCGAGCCTGGCTGGTTTTTTGTTTTTGTTTTCTTCTATTATGTATTGACTATACCATTAACCTTAACCAGCATACGCAGGCCTTCTGTCAATTTTTCTTCCTGACATAAATTCAGGAGTCCCTTTTGTAGCTCTTAAAGTTTCTTAAGTTCAGCTCATTGTGGGAATTTTACTTCCTGATATCATTCTGTATTTCTTCTGTAGACACCCTTGCTGTGAGTCTTTTAAAATCTTTTTTGTGTCTTTTAAAATCTAAGCTCATTGAAGAGCTCTTTGTGTAGCCAGTCTTTTCAGAACCTTTCCGTTTTCTGCCATTAATATCCTTTGCATTTTATAGCCAGAATTCTATTTCTTAGACAAAACCATTTTAAGTTTTAATCTTTCTTATGTGACTAGAATAAATAGGAGCGATACTATTTGGTTACACCTTTTCCTCCCATGTTTTTCTGACTCATTCTCTTTCTTATCTCTTTCCCTCTGTCATCCTTCTTTCTTGGATTCTTCTTGCGATATAACTTTAGGAATTACTTATTCTAAAACCCAGAAGTTTCAATCTGGTATTTTATCAAATCATGTATAGATAGAGAACATTTCCCTTGCTATTCTTTTTAATTCATTTTCATCTTAAAATTTACTTTCAGTTTAAAATGGACACTGTCTTCAGGGCAGTAGTCATGTTTTCTACTTCCTTTGTATTTGCCTCAGAACACATAGTAAAATGTAAGTATTTCACATTAGCACTTAGTATAATAAGTGTAAATTCTTATGGGTATAATTGAGGAGTAATCCAAAGTCCTTGTAGTCTCTATAAAGACCTACACATCCTGGCACCTGTTACCTCTCTGAACTTTTTCTTAACATTCCTCCTCACTGTGACCTTGCCATACTAAACTTTGCTGTTTCTTGCAGACATATTCCTGCTTCACGGCCTTTGCACTTACTCTACCTCTTGAGATAGAGGAAGAGATACCTTCCTCTCCCCAACTCCAGGTTTCTGAATCATTCTTTTTCACCTCATTCAAACTTTTTTCTTCTTCTTTTTTGAGGCAGGGACTCACTCTGTCGCCCAAGCTGCAGTGCAGTGGCACGATCATGGCTCACCACAGCCTCGACCTTCTGGGCTCAGGCGATCCTTCCACCTCGGCTTCCCAAGTAGCTGAGACTACAGGTGTGTGCCACTATGCTAGACTTTTTTTTTTTTTTTTAATGTAGAGGTGGTCTTGCTGTGTTTCCCAAGCTGGTCTTGAAATCAAGGGCTCATGCAATCCTCCCAGAGTGCTGAAATTACAGGTGTAAGCCACTATGCCCAGCCCAAACTTCCTTCTTAATGAAACCTCTCCTGATAACCTTACTTAAAATTTTAGTGCCTCTCTCAGCCCCTAAACTTTCTTTCTAGCCCCTCTTCTCACTAGAAAGTAGTCTTCATAAGGGCAGGGTCTTTTGTGTCACTAGTATCCTTATATAGTGCCAAGAGCAGTCTCAGACACCCAGTGGATGCTCAGTAAATATTTGTTGAGTTAATTGATCAAGGCTAGTTTAACTAGAATTCTGTTCTTGAGAGCTTCCTAAAACAGATGACTCATCGTTCCTTTTTGAGTCTCAGGCAGGATTTACTTTTCTTTCCTCTGAACATTTTGTAATATGTGTTTCTTAATTATGTCCCACACTTCCATTCCCAGCTATTGTAACAAACTTCAAAATTCCATGGTTAGTTGCTCTCAGGTTTCCCAGTCCTTCCATTCATCAGCTCATTTCTTCCCAGTGGTCGCCTACATGACCGGGCTATTATTTTCTTTTCTTATTTGAGAGACAGAAGGGTTAGCAAGGCATTTATCAGATGCGTTGACTTCAGCTGTGGGAGAATTCAAGCAGACAGTCCCAAAGTTGAAGTCACCATCACAATGCAGCTGATTTCTGCGTCAGCATCAGTCTCTAGAATATCAGCAATTCTTTATGCTTCAGGTTTCCTGCCATTGCTCTAGTCTAGTCCAGAATTCCAGTCCATCAAATCTCGGTGATGCTTAATATTAACTTATTTGTAAAATATCCAGTTTCTTTCTTTGAGTTTAGTATTCGTATTATGGGCATGGGTTTGCAGAGACCTAAGATGAGCTTGTTGCTAATACCCTTCCATTTATTTTTCTGCAGCAAATAATTTACTCAACAGTTTTCATTATTGTCATTTTCTCCAGAGCATGCCCAGCTTCTTTCATTGTTATAGTAATGTCTGAGCCTTTTCTACCTTTTCTTCCATTTTCAGCTAAAGTCTACTTGAGCAACAAATCAAAATTACATATGATTAGAAAAAGCTCAAGATCCACCATTTCAGCTATGTGACCTGAAACAAATTAAATTATTTAGGTCCTCTCAACTTGTTTCTGTATCTGTAGAACGAGGGGTGGAGAGCTATAATGACTGGGGTATTAATCTTTTTTTCAGAATTCAGTGATATAAAGATGATGATGAACTTTTACATAGGGTTTACTGTTTTCTAGACATTGTTTTAGAAACCTTACTATATTAACTAATGCAGTATTATGGTACACAGTACATTTATTAGCATGTGCTTGGCACACAGAAGCAGTTGGTAAATGTCAGTAGCAGCAAGAGCAGAAGGAGAAACAAATCTCTGGAGAAATATATTTTTGTCTTAGTTTTTACAGGATACACTTCCTCACCCATAGTCTGCTACTGATACCTGTATGCCAAGATATGAACCCCAGACATTTATGTGCCATTTATACCATTCTTTAAAATTATCCATCTGCTACAAGAAACCACAACCACACAATAGTGCCTTCCCTAAGAAAACTTACATTTTAGGATTAGATCCCAGACAATAAAAATGTTTTTATTGAGAACCCAGCCATTATACATAGAAATTGAATACAAATTATGTCTTTAAATTTGAAGTAAAATTTCAACTTTAAAAGAATAGAAATGCTGAAAATTAGTTTTGATGCTTTTATTTGGCAAATTTCATATGTTTTCATTGATTCGTTACAAAATGGATAAGCTAAAGTACCCCTTTAGTAATGGAGAAAGCACTATGGAAATTTTGTTTACTATTGAGGTCAGACATTCCAAAACATTACATTTTCCATGAAAGAAAACTCATAAAATCATTGAGTAGTGAATTTTTTAAATGACTGTCTTTTTTTTTTTTGAGTTGGAGTCTCACTCTGTCGCCCAGACTGGAGTGCAGTGGCCGCTCCCGGCCACCACAGCCTCGACCTGCTGGGCTCCGGCGATCCTTCCACCTCAGCCTTTCAAACAGTTGGAACTACAGGCGCACGCTACCACACCCGGCTAATTTTTTGTTTTATTGTAGAGATGAGTTCTTACCAAGTTGCCCAGGTGGGTCTCGAACCCTCGGGCTCAGGCAATTCACTCACCTCGGCCTCCCAAGGCGCGGGATTACAGGCTGAGCCACCGAGTCTGGTTTAAGTGGCTGTTAATTTTAGGATAGTGTGGGTAAACAATGGGCGCGATGATTCGCACCTATAGTCCCAGTGAGTTGGAAGGCTTAGGTAGCAGGATTGCTTGAGACCAGGAGTTTGAGGTTGCAGTGAGCTATGATCACACCATTGCACTCTCACCTGGGCAACAGACTGAGACCCAATCCCTGATTAAAAAAAAAAAAGAAAGAAGAATATGGGTAAAGATATTTATTTAAAGTACACTCAGAGTAATACAAAATATTTGTTTTATATAGACTCTTTTGATAGGATACTTTGTGTCTCTTACCTTGTGTTTAGGAAAGATCAGATAGTAATATGCAGAAAGCCTCTTGAAGACTTTAAAGAGCAGCATAAGTATGGGCACTACTACAATGCATATGAAAATATTGCTCATCATTTGACAGTTACCATCTCTTACCTAATAGCAGCATGGCATCCCTTATGTTAAATTGAGGCTAAGTGAGGTTTGGTGATTTATGTAGTATAATCTTTTTAATAAGCAGGACCCTACTCAGGTCTTTTGTTGTATTACATGGTTTCCTTTGATATTTGCTGCAGTTATATGACCTCTTTCCAAAGATGTAGTGTCTGTTCTCATGGAAATTGGAAGATTTTTGAGATCTTTTGTTATTATCTCCTTGGAAGATACTTTGAGAACCCCAGTGATCAGTGCCAAGAACTCCATCTCTGTACTCCATGATATGGGATGTAGAGACTCCCATCATCACTCCAGTATTATACCTAACTGGTCTTCATTATAATATGCTTAAAGAGTTCTCTATTATGTTCCTTAGGACGGTGCTTGACTTGCCCCAGTTGCTATATACAGGTTAAGGAGAGGCTGGAGCTGAAGTTGGCCATTTCTTGCTGGATCAGTCAACAAAATTTGAGTACTTTCTGTGTGCTCTGCATCGTGCTAAACACTTTGGGGGACAGAATAAGGTATGGCTCCTGCCTTCAAGGAATATGGAATTTAATAGAAGATGACAGCACACTTGACTGTACATTTACCTACATGAGAGTATGTAATTAAATGCTTAATTATAAGATTCATAATGAGCGCTAGACAAGTTCTGAAAAGTGAAACATCAGTGAGGTTGGGCAAATCACAAAAAGTTCAGGAGGGAAGGAAAAATTCATCAGCTTCTTTAAATTAAGTAGAGAGAAAGGACCATTTTAAAATTTAGATATTCAAAGCCTTAGTGGTGAGGTTGATTATGGCATGCCTCTTAGTTGGTGAGGGAAGAGACTAGTGAATAGTGGGAAATACAGTTAAATAGGGTGGGGCCAAATTATGGGGTTTAAGAAAAGCTAGGCATGGAAGTTTAGATTGGAGTGGTAGAAAAGGGAAGGCTTTAAAAGCTGAGGTGAGTGGATTGCCTGAGCCCGCGGGTTCGAGACCCACCTGGGCAACTTGGCGAGACCTCATCTCTACGATAAATCTAAAACTAGCTGGGCGTGGTAGTGCGTGCCTGTAGTTCAGCTACTTGGAAGGCTGAGGTGGAAGGATTGCCAGAGCCCAGCAGGTTGAGGCTGCAGTGGCCGGGAGCGGCCACTGCACTCCAGCCTGGGCAACAGAGTGAGACTCCAACTCAAAACAAAAAACAAAAAAAACCAAAAAAAAAAACCAAATGGAAAACATTACAGAATACCAACTATTTACATAATATTTACATTGTGTTAGGTATTAAAAGTAATCTAGAGATGATTTAAAGTATGGGAGGATGTGTGTAAGTTATATGCAATTACCATTTTATATCAGGGACTTGAGCATCCATAGATTTTGGTATCTGAGGGGCATCTTGGGACCAACCCCCACAGATACCGAGGGATGACGGTATGAGTTATCTGTAATGTGTTTAAGTTAAAATGGTTAGAAATAGCTGGAAATATGAGACTGGTTGTTGGATGAAAAAACAGGCCTAGAAAATTCAGGTGTGTTTACTTTTCTGAGTATCACCTAAAACCATGGGAGAGGAACTCTCTGAAAGTTCAGAAACAGAGTTTCAAGGACTGACATTCATGCATAGCTTCTAATAGACAAATTTGAAGAGGCCTTAGTATGTCTCTTGACTGAAATTGCTTTAGAAGTAATTTTTCCCTGGTGACAAAAAGTATGTAATGATGTTTTAGGAAATTGGAAAATGCAAAAAAGGGTGAAGAAAAAAAGATAATATTAATAGTACTTTAGTCAAGCTTTGACTAAAGATATGACTTTCTTTCTGGCCTTTTTCTTATGCGTATAAAGAGACAGGAAATATATATGTGTTTGTGTATGTATAGGATCATGCAATATATACACTTTTATAGCTTACTTTTTTCATTAACATTGCATCATGAATTACTCATGTCATGAATTACTGCTTGAAAATACTGTTTTTAAAGGACTGTATTTTTCCCATCATTTAGATTTATTATTATTTAATTACAGCTCTACTGTTAAACATTTAGATTGCTTCCAAACTTTTTTGTTCTTATTAATAATATTATAATAAACTTCTGTGAAACATATGCTCTTCATCTGCAACTTAGATAGGACGTCTCTGAAAGTGAGATCTCTGTATCCCTAGTACCTAGACTATCTGGACATAGTCGTCGCTTAACTTAAATTATTTTGATTGAATGAAAGAAGAACCTAATAGATGTTTACTTCCTCTTCATGAATTCTGAGTTCCTCTGGACACAGGAGTCTCTGATTATGATTTGGCTGTCCATATAAGTCTGCCTGTAACGAAAATATTGGCCTTCTATGGCTATAAACAGGCATTCCTATTTCTGTCACAGTTATATTTGTCATTCTGTATTAAGAAGCCTGTTTTCTGGTCATCTTATTGTTTCTGATAAAAATCAAATTTCTGAACCTGAAGGCTGAGGATTGGGCCCTCTAGGTTGTAGTAAATGGCCAAAACAATGAATACTACCCGTCAAGAGCCCTCTGAAGAACAGTGTGCGCTAGCCTCGACCGGGTGGAAACTCTGTCAGTGTCACATTTTCCAGTTTGAACCTCTGTGGTATCCTGAGGAGACAGATGTTTGACTCTTTTCAAGTAATATTTTAACATATTTTGAGATGCGAAGTCATTGTGTGTGATGTTTTTCTTAAATATATATTTTGTTGCCACTGAGAATTTAGTTTCCAATAGGAATAAGTATAATATGTACAAAGGTTTATGACAGTGGTCTAGAGAAGCTTTTAAAATAAATGTGCAGTGTTTGTATATTTTCTTTCAAATGACCTTTTCATTTTTCCCCCTATGGTAATAAAAGCACATTATGCATATTTTCAGAAAGAAAAAAAATTTTCAAGTCCAGTTTACAAATTCCTTGTGTCTGGGAAAACGTTAGTGGAAAATTAGAGAATTTCTAATTTTATTAGGGAAAGACTAATAATGGAAAAAGCTTTTAATTGAGACATCTGATTTGAAACATAAATGTCTGTGCTAAAAGTTGCTACTGGACTCTACCTAAGTCAAGTAAGACCGTCTGTCTCCTAGCGGTGAAGATTCTTTATATTTCACCTAGATCTTTTCTGTTATACTTTATGCCTATTCTTTGTTTCTTTTTCTTTTCTTTTGCTCCCGAGGGAATCTAGAAAAGCTGTGCCCATGTTCATATAACACAGAGTGATTGTTCATGTAGTTCCTAAAGAGTTCTATTTGGTTATGGTAGGATTAGGATATCCTGGGTACATTTTACTAGAATATTCATTCCTGCTTTCACCTCATTCTTGGGGGCAGTATTCTATCCGGTATGGCCTCTATGTTATAAAATGTTTCTCCAATTGTGATATATGAAACACAAATCCTAGAAGCAATGTGTAAATTGCCATATAAAAAAGATTCCAGAATCAAGGGCTTGGGAGATTCTGTTCTTTAATTAGGAGATGCAGTTGTTTGACCCAGTGTTTTCCAAACATATTGTACTCCAATATTTTCGTTACAGGCAGACTTATACGGACAGCCAAATCATAATCAGAGACTCCTGTGTCCAGAGGAACTCAGAATTCATCTGTTTTTCCCCAGATATATTAAGAAAAAAATGTTTGGTAGAACACACTTGGACAAATGATGACTTATATCATTGCTTTTTTTTTTTTTTTTGGCCTATGAATTAGTTTGACTCAATTTAAAACTTTTGGGATTCTGTTTCTGTTGCAGGTTTTAAGTTTTTCTTATAACCTCTATTCTTTTTTTTCTTTCTTTAAATTTTATTTTATTTTAAAGATGTGGGGTATAATTCAGGATTGGTACAGAAGTGGTCATTGTACAGATAAAGTTTGGGCCTCCCTTTGGTCCCTACTTTGCCTGATTTGAGATCAGGTACCCTTATTGATATTGTGTTTCCCCACCCGGCAGTATCCTGCTGCTGCCAATTCCTTTCTTATAGTATTACGGTATATGTTCAGGGTCCGCTTATAACTGAGAACATGTGGTACTCAGTTCTTTGTTTCCGTGATAGATCACTGAATAGTATAGACTCTAAATCCACCCAAGTTGCTGCGAGGTCCATATGTCTGTCCTTCTTTATGGCTGTATAACATTCCATCATATCCTCTATTCTAAAATAGTTACTTTCCTGAAATCTATACACGGATTGATGAATTTATTATGTAGACTTGCTCATAATTCGTCTAAGGGGAATGAGTGTTAATTTTATTTTGAAGTGTGTCATATATGAGAATATAAGGTGTATCTGTACAATGTAAAGAAAAATGGTAAGAGTATTCACCATGGAGGTTAACAAGCAGAACTTCACCAGTTCTTAGCACAGAGCCTTCCAGAGTTCCCTGTGTGTCCTTCCTCAAAGCGTCTCCTCCCCGCTGCCTCCTCCCAGTGGCAGCTACTGTCTTTAATTTTATGATACGCATTACCTTGCCTTTGTGTATAGTTTTACTGCCTAAGGAATATATCCCATTGAGCTGATATTATTTCTTAGGTTTGTGTGTTTTTAAACTTTACATAAATGGAAACATGCAGCATGTATTCTTCTATGGCCTGTTTCTTTTTTTCAACATTATGTTCCTGGCATTCATTTTCACTGCTGTATAGTTTTCAGTTATGTGAATACGCCACAACATATTTTTTTATTCCACTTCTGTTGATACTCATTTGTGTTGTTCCCTATTTTGTCAACCATAGGACCAGTACTCCGGTGAGCACTGTTTTGCCCTGCCTCTTGTCCAAATGTGTAGGTGTATTTTGTAGTATACACCTAGGAGTGGAATTGCTTGGTCATTGGGCATAAGTGTGTTCAGCTCTACTGAGTGGCATCAAACTGGTCTCCAAAGCAGTTGTTCCAATTTATACCCTCACCAGCTGTGAACGGAGTTCCCATTGTTGTTCCCCAGCAAAACTAGATATTGGCAACCTATTCAGGTTTTTGTCAATCTCCTTCAGGTTTTAGCCTTTTAGGTTTTTGCCAATCTAGAGTATGAAGTGATATCTCTTTGGGGTTTTAATTTTCATTTCCCTGATTAGATATGTAGTTCATCTTTCATTATGTTTATGAGCCATTTATGTTTTCTCTTCTGTGAAATTCCTGTTTGGGTTTTCTGCCCATTTAAAATTTTGTTTGTATTTTTCATATTGATTCATAGTAATTCTTCATGCATTTAAGATACATGTTATATTGTTTAGAACAGTACCTGAAATATAGAAAAAACTATATAAGAATAACTGTTATTATTATATTATCGTTGTTGTATTTAATCCTTTGTTTTTATATGTAGCAAATATCTTTGGCTTATTTGTCATTCCATGATGCTAATTTTTTAGCTTTGTATTTTATTATGTAGAAATTAAAATTTTTATACGCAATTTTGAATACTTTACATATTCATAACCATGACATATTTATGGTGCATATGTTCTATTTCATAACCCATAACTTTTGATCCCTTCAATACTCTTGTTACTGCTATTGTTTCTTCCTCTCTTTTTTTTAACCCCAGGGAAAAATTAATGTACTTAATTCCTGTTCAAACTACTATAATTTTATTTTCTGTGTTGCAATCTAGTTGTAGATATATCTATTTCTCCATATGTTGTGATTATTTTGAAGACAAAACATTTTTAGCTTTATGATTTCAAAAGTCTAATCCTCATAAATAAGGAACTACTCCAAATCTGTAACAGTTGGCTACAAGAGATCTAGGTGTATTTTAAACTATTATTTCTGTTGGGTCTTTATGATGTTAAATCACAGACTTAAGTTCTTTGGAACATGTAACTTGCTGACCAAACTGTCATTGAATTACTTCCTTTTGCTTAGTAGTTCAGAGATCTTAATTATCTTTTGATAGTTTTTTCTACATACTGGAAGGATGACAAAATGACATGTTAACAGTATAATTGTAAAGATAACAGTGATAATGGCAATGACAATGATAATTACAGTTTCTTCAAATTGTCCACTTGTCATGTGGACTACCTTAAGTGCATGACATGTATTAACTCACAACAATCCTTGTGATTAATGAAAAAACCAAGGCTTAGACAGATATGTTAACTTGTCTAAGATCACAGAGCTGGCAAGAATGGAAATAGAGATTCAAATTGAGGCAGGTTAGTTGCAGAGTCTTAGAAGTAATAAAGATATTTATTAACTTAGTATCTGAAGAAATACTAGTTCATTTTTAGTTTTGAGAGAATAATTAACTGAAAACTCTGTTTTAAAATGTATTGGTGAGAGACTGGGAAAACACATTTTCAGTGGAATCCATTACTTTTAAGGTAGGAGCTCAGCTTGGAGCTAGTTGCCTGACGGAAGTGTGGTGGATCAGGCTTCCATTCTGAACAGTTTCGGATCTTCATGAGTGGATGATGGCCTGTGAAAGGTTTCAGGAAATTCATAGCTTTTAATTCACTCCCTCATATGCCATATGCAGCTGTTTGGAGGGTAGTAAGTGAATAAGTGAAGAATGGTTTTAAAAATACCACAGAAGGCTCTGGCCAGTTTTTGAGCTTGGATCATTACTATACAGTTGAGATAGAGCCAACCTAAAAAATTACAACATAAGAACTCTTATACAACTATTTGAAAAATAACGAAATATATTTGAAAAGTGTCTACTCATTTGCTGTAGGTTAAAAGTACTTTCTCCAAATCTTTATTTTGTGTTAAAATGTTCTAATTGGCTCTTAAAGCCGTTTTCTTTAGGTTGCTATTACCATTTTGTTTATTTTCAGATACAGTTTTCACTTAACTGTGTTTTGTTTCTTCAAATTGTCCACTTATTAAGACAATTAATTAAGCTACAATTAAGACACATGAATTGAGGTCAGTGCACTTACTCTACAAATTATGGAGTTAAATGACAAAGTGAAAAAGATTAAACAAATATAGCTTCTTACCCACTCAGTTTTGAGTAGAATTAGCGGAGTTGGAATGACCATGCATAGGAAAGATAGTACTGAGGTGATCCACTGTAGGGTATTATGTTGATGACTCAACTAGGGTGTGTATATTAATGGAAAAGTTTAAAAACTTTGCTGTGGGATTTAAATATTATGCTTTTTCCTCTATTGCTTTCCCCCCAAGGAAGGACCTGGAAGGTAGTGCTTTTCCCTCCTTTTATGGTCAGAATAAAGGATTGCAAATCAGTTAGCTGCATTCAAGGCATCACACAGATTGAATTCCATATTTGTCTTGAAGGGAAGTACAGACTTCTGTCTGGGGTGACTGAATCTGTGCTTTGTGAGGCTGGGTGCAACTTCCGTGTATTCAAGGGTGGGATCATCTTGTCAACAGTCAAATGCCTTAAAAGATGTAAGTCCTTTGGAAGAAATTAGCCCCCCCACCCCGAATGTGGTTTGTTTTGAATGTTTCTTTCACAGTTGCTCCTCCCCCAACACACACAATGCATCAGAGAAAAGTTGCACCTGCTTGCTAGTGGTCTGCGAGGATTAATTGTAGACATTGTTTTCTATGTGGGTTGGGGACAGAAAATTAGTTCAATGGGGACTGCAA
This sequence comes from Cephalopachus bancanus, assembly GCA_027257055.1. Lineage (NCBI taxonomy): Eukaryota > Metazoa > Chordata > Mammalia > Primates > Tarsiidae > Cephalopachus > Cephalopachus bancanus. The sequence goes on along the minus strand of JAPVLO010000009.1, from coordinate 3,811,974 downwards.
AAGAAACACAAAGAAATATATTGGGGAAACAAAAATAGACCCTAGATTAGAAAGCTGAAATACACTATTTTCTGAACTAGCTCCTTTTATGATTTGAGTTAAAGGTGGCATTGATTGTGTCAAAAGAAAACTTCATTAGCCTTTTTTTTTTTTAAAGATCTTCATGACCTTTATGCTGTGTTGACAAAGCCATTTTGTGTTTGGTTTTCTTCTCTTCTTTATTTTGTATGTTTATCTTTTTTCCTTTCAACAAGGGTGGGGATTTTCTACTCTGCTGATCCCTGTGAAGTGGTTATGAGTTGTGTCGTGGAGCAAGTCCAGGACTGGGGTAGAGTAGGCGGGGCTCTGGACTCGGAGCCTAATGGCAGCTCCATTTCTAAATGTGGGACCTTAGATGAGGATTGCCAGCTTCCTGAGCCTCAGCTTTTTAGTCTTTAATAGATCTAATAATACCTGCCTGCCTACACAGGCTTTGGAAGAGACAGTACTGCATAGTGGTGAAGGGTCCTGGACTATTGAGTCTAACAGGCTCGTTTTAGTTTAATAGCAGTGAATAAGATACATATCTTCTCTGAGCTCCAGTGTTTTCTACTGCAAAATGGCAGTAGCATTATGTACAATTTGTTAGGCCTAATGTGAGGATCAAGATCAAATGAGATAATGTATCTAAAGTATTAAGCATCTTACCTGGTGCATAATTAGTACTCATTAATTATTATAAATGACATATTGTTATTATAAATAGCATTTGGAGTGGTATTAACATTTAATAAAGTGATGGGTATGGAGTAGAATGATAGATTTCCAGGTTTTGATGTTTGGTATCACAGCCTCACTACTGAGAAAAATCTGGAATTATAAGGAGGTAATAATTAAAAGATAGACAGAATTTTGTAACTTCAGAAGAATAGTCATTAACAGGTAGAATCTACCTTTCTGTGCTTTACTTTTTATCTTTCTTCAGGTAAAGATAAAATGTTTTTTGAGGAAACAATATTTGTGTTGTTTTATAAGAATTGAAACAAAAGTCTGTTTGGTTTGTGGCACCAAGGGCTGACGGAGCGCTTCTGTCTGATATTTCTCTTAGAAATGCCCTTTCTGGAGCTCAGATAAGAGACACTGTAATTTGTAAGGAAAAACATTGTTCTATTATAGTCTACATGTGGGGAGTAGTCTAAATCTTAAATAACCAGTGTTATAAGAAATTGTGGTGAGCATCATTGCTGAGAGGGTTTAAAAATCTGGGGAGGCCAGGCTTCGTGGCTCAGCCTGTAATCCCAGGACTTTGAGAGGCTGAGGCGAGCAGATTGCCTGAGCCTGAGGGTTCGAGATCAGCCCAGGCAACTTGGTGAGACCTCATCTCTACAATAAATAAAAAATTAGCCGGGCGTGGTAGCGTGCACCTGTAGTTCTGGCTATTTGGAAGACTGAGGCGGAAGGATTGCCTGAGCCCAGCAGGTTGAGGCTGTGGTGGCCGTGAGTGTGCCACTGCACTCCAACCTGGGCGACAGTGAGACTCTGACTCAAAAAAAAAAAATAAAAAAAAATAAAAATCTGGGGGAAAGGTTACAGGTTGGTGTAAAAATCACCTGAAAAAGAATTCTGGTCTTTCCTTGCCTGTGCTTTCTTTCACACCTAATATGACCAGCAGGGAGTTACGACTTGTACTACATGGCAGTGACCAGAGAGAAAAGGTCCTGTTTCATGTGTTATTAATACATCACATTCAACACAACCCACATTTATTAAGTACCTACTGTGTGCTAGGTGCTGGCTTGAATCTCATAACCCACTGATGGTGAATATATACTATTGTTTCATGCCACAGTGTTTTTGTTATCTTGAAAGATGGTGGGAGAAATATTACATTTGAGTACCTAAAGTCTGCATTTCTAAAATCTTTGCTTGTTTTTTACTTTGGAGGAGGAATTTATTATCTTTATTGTACCTTTATGATTACTTGTAAAACTCACTATGTTTTCTTTGCTCTACTCACAAATCCAAGAAAGCATGCTAACAGTGTCTCAGAAATCTCTCCCAATACTGCCTTATATCTTGCTGGACCATTTTAGTTATCTCCTAACTACTGTACATTTCCCTTCCCTTCTTTCCCCCTTTCCCTGTCCCTCAAATATTATCAACCACCACCAAATCTACCTTCCTTCTCCAGCAGTTCACCTGGAACATAAATTGCATCACCTCATTTCTAGGCTTAAAACCTTTAAAATAGTTTCTTTATCACTGGTCAAGATACCACCCACATTCCTTGGCGTCACATTCATGGTTCTTTTCAATCTGGTTCCTGCCTTCCTATCCCGTCTTATCTTCTGCCACTTTCTGTCTCTCTCTTCCATACAAAATTACTTAAAATTTCCTGCTCTCTCACAATAAGAAGACTCTTTGGTATTCTCAACTCTATCATCTCTATCATCATACTTACATCGTATTTTCATTTATTTATACATCTGTCTTCCATGATTAGCCTGCATCTTAAAGACAGATATTCTGCATCAGTTAACTTTATATTCTACCCACATGTCACACCACCTGGCACGTAGTATGCATTCTTTAAATGTTTGTCAAATAGATTAATAAATGAGGGATTAGAGATACTCCCATATGGTCACATTGTATCATTAATTACATTTGCAGTTCTAACTATATTATACAATATCTGTAAGCCAGTTTTATAAATCCAGCAATCATGTTACAGGTAAAAGAGAAGTTAGATATTTCATTACATTCTTTCATTTTTTTCCCCCAGTGGATAAACTCAAAACCAAAGAGACTGAGCGACTTAGACAGGGTTGCACAGCTGACTAGTGGCAGCATCAGGACTACTGACCTGGCTACCTGGTCCCTGTGCCATGGATGGGACTAACAAATTGAACTGCCAGGTGTGGTGGCTCCTGCCTATAATCCTAGCACTTTGGGAGGTGAAGGCAAGAGGATTGTGTGAGCCCTGGGGTTCGAGACCAGCCTGGACAACTTGGCAAGACCTTGTCTCTACAATAAATAAAAAAAATTAGCCAGGTGTGATGGTGCACACCTGTAATTCCAGCTATTTGGAAGACTGAGGCAGAAGGGTTGCCTGAGCTCAGCAACAGAGAGACTCCAAATCAAAAAAACAAAACAAAATGGTATGCAAGACTCCATGAAATGATAGTTACATCATTTATTTTAGCTTTAGAATTAAAAAATTTTGTTATGAAAAATGTAAATGTATACACAAATAAATTTAAAAGTATAATGTATTTCCACATACACATCACTGGCTTAAACAGTTGTGAAATCACAACCATTCTTGTTTCATCTATACCCACACCTACTCCCCTCCATATTATTCTATAGTGAATTCTTAATGTTGTATTATTTCATTCGGAAATATCTTAGTATGTATAGGATATGTTTTTAATTCTCTAAATATGTATCCCCCTGGTATTCTGGTAAATTATGGCAATTGAAGCAAAATAATGAAGCCCCATTCGGCACACAACTCCAGAAATCTAGCAGTGCTGGGCGGTGGCTGCCTGTCCCTGTGCTTTCTGTTCCTTCTACACAGCTGTTCTCAGGATCACCACTTCCACTGAGCTTGTCACCCTTAACTTCCTTTTGTTCATACGCTCTGGACAAATTTGTGCTTTGTTATTTAAACTCTCCAACATGGAAGTGTAAGGAAGAAAAGAGATGGTGATGATATTACAATGAGAATAGACACCAGTTATAAAAAGCAAGATGCTCTATTTATGTATAAAGTTAAGTAGCTTTTAAAAAATTGGTCATAAGAAGCCTTTAAAATTCCTTGGAATCTTTGTCATTTTTATCTTCTCAAAATGACGGTATAAACTTGTTATTATTTTTGTTACAGCTACAGAGAAAAACTTGACATTCGTGTGTCTGCAGCATATCTCTACCAAATCTTACTATTTTACCCTCTTTGCTTCAGATTTTAAGTAGCTAAACATTACAGATAGAGTTAAGATGCCTTGATAATCCTTTCCTTTCTTTTCTCCCTGGAAATAACCATTATCCTGGATTTAGAATGTTTGTTGTTCCAATGCATGTATAACCTTATGTTGAGTAGTGACTTGCTTTTTATAAAATATTTTTACCTCTTTTGATCTTCTCATACTTCTCTGGAAGTATGTAGGGAACCAAATAGGGAATTTATTTCACTTCTAAAAATGTACAGCTCACCAGATTATCCTAATTTCACTTAATACAAAGTGATAAGGTGTGAAGTGATGTTTTATGATTTATGATATATCTCATTAGAAATAGGATCCTGAAACATGTGTGAAAACTTCACACCCTGCCGTGTTCCTCTGTTTAAAGTTCCAATAATTACCTTTAAAAAGTATAAACAGAGTAGTAGGACGGAAAGTAACTTGAGAGTCTTAAACATTAAATAGTTACTTTTAGCAAAACTGTCTTAAAACCAACTCAAAGGTAACTAGTCCGTTCATTTTTAAAGAAAATAATTGAAGAAGGAAGAGCCTTCTACCCTTCCCGAAGGATCTTTTCTGACTTGACAGATTGGTAAAGAAATCATGGAGATGTCTTGCTTTACATTATCTCATAATACTTTAAAAATTAAATAACTGTAGAGTTTGCATATAATTAAACAAGTTTAAAACAAGTTTCCACTCCAGTTCCTCCTGATCAATTTTCCCAGCTATGTTTAGCATTATTTTTTGCTCCTTGGAAGGAGATACAGTACTCATCCTGTTTATTCAACTTTAAAAAAAAATACTTTTTTTCTTTTTTTTAAAAAAATGAATATAGTACTAGTAAAAATTTCTGACTCAGTAATTTTGGAAAGCACTGCCTCTTTCCACAAATAGATGAGCTTATATACTAGGTCTTCCAAGTGGACCAGTAAGTTTCTGTGATGTTAGGAAACTGGGTGGAGTTTTTATGGTTGCAAGTTCTATGAAAGAGGGACTTTTCTGGTTGAGTATAGGGAGAGTTAGATCAGGTTCTGGTATCCAATAGCCTGTGCACCACAGAGCACTGGGGATTTCCCACTGGGTTAATCTAGTGCTGGCCACAGCTTATGCATATGATCTGGGGTAGCTGCTGCAAGAACAATGAGAGATGCTTGCTTACAGGACCTCTGCCTTTTTGTTAGAAAGCCATAGTGCAGCCCAGCCTTGATTTATAAGCCAAGTTGAGATAGTCACTGTTTCTCTTCACATGGGCTTCTCAGTAGCTGTCACTAAATTTTGATTACATAGGCATTTAGTGAAGCTGGAGCTGAGCTACCTGATGGATTAGTTTTTATTACCTGATGGATTAGTTTTTATTAGACACTGTAGCCCGCACTGATCTTCCCCTGTTTATCAGAAAAGCTAATTGTTTATGCATTGTTTATACGGGTCAGTCTTGCTTTTTGTCAACAATATTATAGGATCTTACCCTGCTTACTATTTAGGTCTTACTATTTAGGTCTCTTACTATTTAGGTCTTACTATTTAGGTCTCTTCCTGCTAGCATAATGCATGGGGACATTGACAGGTGCTAGTGATGTAATCATTTGATCAACCTTACTTAAAGCCAGTGGAAATAGTCACTTAGTTGATTTCTTTTTTTCTTTCTTTGGTCATCCTGAAAGCCTAAATGTCTTACAAACACTACTAGGTTTATTTAATATCTTATTTGGTTGTTTATAATCAACAACAGACACAACTTTTTAAAAAATTAATTTATTTATTATAAAGATGTGGGATACAATTCAGAGTTAGGTATACAAACATTGATCATGCAGGTACCCTTGTTGATGAGGTATGCCCCTCCCTCCTCTAGCAGTTTCCCTCAACTGCCAGTCCCACCCCCCCTTCCCCTGACAGTTTTCCACTACTGCCAGTCACTTTCTCGTAGCATTATAGTTGTTCAAGGTGCGCTTATGAGTGAGAACATATGGAACTCAGTTCTTTGTTTCTGAGATAAATCACTGAGTATGATTGACTCCAAATTCTTCCAGGTTGCTGCAAAGTCTATATATCTGTCGTTCTTTATGGCTGCACAGACACAACTTCTTAAAAGGAACTTTAAAAACCTTAATTTGGATACTTGTCCTCTAGTTGGCAGTAATACCTTGACAAAGGAACTAAAATTCAACTCTCCAACTGAAATCAGCTGAGGCTGGAAAGGTTCAAACCATGCTTTTCCTCTTTTCAAAAGATGATACCAAATCAAAATCCTGGCAGTATTTTAAATTGAACTTTACAAGCAAATTCTGTAGTTCATCTGAAAGAGGGGGATAAAAAAAGGAAAAAGAGAGGGGTTTGCCCAACCAGATGTTAAAATATATTGCTAGTCCCTGACTTAGGATTTTTCAACTTTGTGATGGTGGGAAAGTTGAGGCACATTCAGTAGAAATTGTAAGGATCCCCTTGACTTAAGATGGGGCTATGTCCTGATAAACCCAACCAAAAGTTGAAAAATCGTAGGTCAGGGAACATCTGCTGTGTTGCCACTATTCAATGCAGTTTTGTTGTTGTTGTTTGTTTGTTTTTGAGTTGGAGTCTCACTCTGTCACCCAGACTGGACTGCAGTGGCACGCTCCCAGCCACCACAGCCTCAACCTCTGGGCTCCGGTGATCCTTCCACCTCAGACTTCCAAGTAGCTGGAACAGGCGCACGCTACCACACCCGGCTAATTTTTGATTTATTGTAGAGACGAGGTCTCACCAAGTTGCCCGGGTGGGTCTCGAACCCACAGCCTTAGGCAATCCACTCGCCTCGGCCTCCCAAAGTGCTGGGATTACAGGCTGAGCCACTGAGCCCGGCCTCAATGTGTTTTTGATTTATGATGCTTTCAGCTTATGATGGATGGGTCTGTGGGGACATACCCCCATCAAAAGTCGAGGAGCATCTGCATATTATACAGCTATGAAAATAAAATAGTTGGTTTAGCTGTTATAATAAATGAATAAATAGATTAATAAAACAGAATAGTCTTACAATGGACTGCTTCTGGTGCAAAAGCGCTCTAGTTGTTTATACTCATGCTTCTAAGTCTTAGTGCACATATTTTCCCCCTTAGTTTTAAACAGTGTTTGCGGCATTAAGAACAACTTTTTAGTTTTGTGAAATCTTGGGGTTGTTTTTCCACAAGTTTTATAATGGAAAGAGATGAGAAAAATGCAACTTATTACAGAGAACTTAATGCTTTCATGAATAACTTACACATTTAAAAAAGTCTGGTGCAGACCAGATAGCTGAGTGTTCTGAGCTGAGGCTCTAGTATGAGGTAGACAGGTTCCATTTACAGGCTGAATGTCTCTGGGCTGGTAACCTCACTAATCCTCAGTTTCCTCATTTGTAAATGTGGGAAGTACCTACTTCACAGAACTATCATAAAGATCCAAGAACATCATGCATGTTAAACCTTTAGCACTACACCTGACATAGAAATGTCATAGAACTTACCTATGGTTGGCATTTTTTTTTTTACTAAAAAAACCTTTAAAAGCACTGTAGAGGGTTTCTGTTGTAAAATTCTCAGATATCTATTAGTCATGAAATTTCAGAAAGGCAACTTTATTTTCAAATCAGTTCCACAGTTTTCTTGAGGGAGGTAAGCAATATTTTCTTTAGTAAAATAGAATGACAGTTTAAGAATTCTGATTTTGGAATGAAAGAGAAAGAAAATCAGTACTGATTCCAGCTACCCTTTTGAAAAAATTTCTGTGATAATTTGAGCGTGAAATTCCTCATTTTTATAAAGAATATGAGAAAAATAAATGAATTCAGTTTGAATTCAGTGGAAGAGAATTAGGTTAGACATAAGAAGTTTCTGATTGTAAGGCTGCCAAGTAGATAAGAGGGACTCCTTTGTCGTCACTAGGAGGCTCTCCCGAACTTTTTGGACTCCTGAGGTTATTTCAGGGTTGCTGAGAACTCATCTAGATGCAGCTTAAACCAGGACTTCAACCCTGACTCCCTGCTGATGGCATCTTTACCAGGATTCTGACTGCCATTCAGCATGGGTAATCTTCCTGCTCATACAGTAAAGCATTCTGATACTTTCCCCCTATTTAGATAAGTGAATGAGAACAGCATAGGATAGACAATACATATTTTAAATAATCTAAAATAATTGCAAAAATTTTTGACAGAGATTATACATGACTTTAAAAAGCTGTTTGAGTAAGAGGGCAGTTTGGGTGAGAGGGGGTTAACACAGCCCTGTTTGTGTCAGAAGGATAGATGAGGTGATCCTTTTAAGTTTCTTTAAAACCGGGAATTATACTGTCATTTAAGATTTACTAAGTATAAATAAGGTGATCATGTAGGAAAAGACCAGTAATTCTCTTGAGTGGCCTTTAGGAAGTTACAGATTTATTTTTGGCTTTGGCTTTGTTTAGCTGAGTCTGGTCATAAAGAGTAGTCATGGTGGTAGAACAATAGCCCTGGAGTGAGGCAGGGTTCAAATCCCAGCCCTGCCATTTTCTAGGCCTCTGGCAAGAAGCTTAATCTCACCGAGCCTAAGTTTCTCATTTCTAAAATGGAAAAATAGTACCTACTTCGTGGTTGTTGTGAAGATTGAGACAATGCACTCAGTACCATCTTGCACAAAGTGCTTAATAAATATTAGCCATGATGATGACAGTGGTGATACTGACAATGATAAGGACAATGCTTAGCTGATTTCTAGAGATTCACTATCTAAGCTGTTAAAGAGTAAATTGGAGAATTATTTTTAAAATTACATAAGGTGGTCCAGATAAATAAGCAATAGAATCTTAAATGTCACATCTGAATAACAGAAAAATCTTAGTTTGGAAAACTTTCTGCTTATGTTCTCAACCTTTGAGTCATGTGACAGTAGTTTTGATTTGATCCTATTGATTTATAGGAAAATGCCTGCTTCTAATGTCATTATTATAGTTTTTTTTTCCCTTAAGTTGTATATGTTGAAATCATTTAAATATTGTCATTATGGTATGATTTCAGCTATTTAAAATGGGCTGTAATAGTTACATTGTTCAAATATAGCCTGAATCTCTTAAAGAATGAATTTTTCAGTAGAAAAGTGGGCATAGGACTTAGCTTATACAAGAGGAAATAATTGTTTAAAATATATAAAACTGTGCTTAACTCATTTTAGTCAAAGGAAAGTATAAGCTAAACTAAGGCTGGGCGCAGTGGCTCATGCCTGTAATCCCGGCACTTTGGAAGACCAAGGCATGAGGATTGCCTGATCCTAGGGGTTCAAGACCAGCCTGGGCAACTTGGGACACCTTGTCTCTACCATAAAGAAAAAAATTAGCTGGGCGTGGTGATTTGCACCTATAGTTCAGCTGCTTGGAAGGCTGAGGTGGAAGGATTGTCTGAACCCAGGAAGTTGGGGCTGCAGTGAACTGTGATTAGACCACTGCTCTCCAGTCTGGGTGACAGAGTGAGACCCTGACTCAAAAACAAAACAAACAAAAACAGCAAAAAACACACAAAAACACCACCCCCCAAAAAAACTGCCCACAAAACACCAAAAAACAAAACAAAACAAAAAACCACACACACCTCAAAGTGTTCTTTTTAGCATATCAGACTAGCAAATATTAAGAAGATGGATGTTGCCCAGTGTTGGCTCTTTCATCAGTTGGTACCATCTCTCTGGGAAGCAGCCTGACAGTTTTAAATGTGAATATTCCTTTGCTCAGCAATTACACATCTGGAAGTACATAATAAGAAAATAAGAAAGAATACACAATTTGTGATACTATAGCTTACTGCAACTCTGCTAAAAATACCCCCTAAAATTAGAAACTGTCTAAGCATCTCTTAGTGGACATTTGTTTAAAACTATGGCACTGTAGAGGGTGCAATATGCAGTGATGGCTTAGTTGCAGAAAAACCAAAGTTCAATTCCTTGCTTCACCACGTCTTGCTGTTTGATTTTGGTTAAGTAACTTAATTCAACTAAGTCTCACTTTTCTCTAAATGGGAATAATAATGACACTTGCTTCTTAAGGTTATATGAGGATTGAGTGAGATGATACACATAAGTACAGTGTCTAGCACAGAACAACTCATTATATGTTAAAAAATACTATTATCATGCGCTCCTTAATAAGGATGAGGTGGATCTATTTGTACTAATATCAAAGAGTGTCTACAAGATGGTAAGGCAAAAAGCAAGCTACAGTTTATATGAGTCCATTTATATTAAAACTGTGTGTGTGTTTGTGTTTATATATGCATTACAGTTTTGGGAGGGCATAGCAGCAGTTAACACTTAATGAGTCTCAGGCACTATTCTAAAGGTTTTAATGTATCAATCAACTGCTTTATTAAAGTGAGTTAATATGTTTTAAGTTCTTGGAACAATGCCTATACTTTGTGAAGCACTCAATAAACATTAGTTATTAATTTTTACATACTATCATTATCTCTGTCTTGTAGATAAGGACACTGACACCCTGAGAGTTCTCACAGTTCATAAGAGGCAGAGCCAGAATTTAAATCCAGGGACTCTAACTCCAGTATCTGACTCAACATTTAAAACTGGATGTTATGGGAGGTAGGACAGTGAGGTCCCTTCAATTTGTCATTTATGAAGGGATTTGCCAGTGTACTTACTTGAATTACAGGATATCCCTGATGGCAACCAGCTACAAAATTTACTTTTTAATTTTATTTTGGGTTTTCTTTTTCCTCTTCTATATTTGTTAATCCAGAATTGTGATCCAGCGAACACAGGTTAATAGAATGGTGTATAATCCTGTTCAGTGCTTAGGTAATTAACTGTTTGGGTATTAATGATAAAGGTCTTTAGTACTTAAACTTTTCTTTTCTGCCTTAACGTTTTTTGTATTCTGATATCTTAATGAGATGGATGACCTTCTGGATTTTCTCATGGTTGCGGAAGTCAAATGTCTGTGTGTTTAACACAATATCTGAGTCTGATGAGTCACATGGTATATCTGCTTTTAGTTGGGAACAGGTTTTTTTTTTTTGTCACTTGTGATGATCAGAAAGTCTCTTGGGAGAGTTTAAATGACTTAAAATAGCCTAAAGTACCTCATAGCTGTTTAGGTCTTAAAATTGTAAATTTCATAATATCATGTTTTACTTTGAGTCTAGTCTAATTCTTGTTCCTCCAAAAAGATTGCTGCTTCTGGCTTTTAAGTTAAAGTAGTCTGATCTCTTTCAGAGAGTGGTTTTCATTTGAAAAGGAACAGCAAAAAAAAAAACAAAAAACAAATTTTAAAATTTAAAGTAAGAAATAAAAAGGCAATTGATACAATTAAGAAATGCACATAAGTCTCTCCTGAAGCTATTCAGTGATGTAGAAACTTTGTTGAATGTTTTGAATGAATGAATAAATTAAAATACGGGTTTATATTTGAAATTAAATTCATATGTTTACTTAGGAAATTTGTATTTTACATCCTCACTTAAACTCAGTCTATTTTTAATTTTTCATTTTGTGTGCTGAATGTCTTTTGAACACTAAATCTAAAGCATTACCGGATAGGGATATAGCAATAGAACAATTCAATTTTGTAAATATTAGAAGAATAGACTGCTTCTTTCAGAGTATTTTTTAGAAAAATAAAGTGATACCCTATTTAAGCATTAAGATCTGTAAACAGGCCATATTTTAGATAGAATTGCTGCTTTAGTAGATTTATCTCCTTGCTTAATTGTTTCTGTTTGGTTCATAAACACTTTCCCTTCCCATTACAAGTTAAAAAAATTCTCTCAAGTTCAGCGGGATTTTTAGTGATTATTTGGACCCACATACACAGGTAGTCTGCCATGAGCAGCATTACTATAATTAAATAAACTTTTGGGAACTCTACTACTGAGCTGTATTTTTATCAGCAGGAATGGTATCTATTTCTAAAACAGTTTTGAAAATAAAAATGATAATGTTGACTTCAGCACCACTGTACCATCACCATCAAACTTATGACTCACAAAAGGAGCAAAGACAAGCATGTCTGTTTATGAAATTTGTTCTTCTGGGCTAGTGAACAGGGCACACACCATGGAGAGGGCCACATTAACTCAAAACAAAAAAGCTCTTAACAGCAAACACAGTAAAGAGATTATATAGATAAAGTGGATGTGTGTTGCCTCATGAGAATCACTCTTGTGAGAGATGTGATTAGTTCTACCCCTAGTTCTACCCGCAGATCATAACTTCTAGTAAGACTCCTACCAAGAGTTTTTTGTTATTGTTGTTGTCTCACATCAGCTGTTTCTGTTTTGGAAACTGATGTGTACTTTTTTGATACATTTCTTTTTCTCTCTCCATTAAAAAGCAGTCTAATTTGTCAAATCCAGTAGGTTTAAGATCAGGAGAGACAGAGAATATCCATCAGAGACTAAAATCCCAAACTAACTTGCTAGGACGGCAGCCCAAGGTACGAGGGATGAGTAGGAAGATGGAGCTGGAAAGGGAAGACAATGAATAATTTTTGAGCACTTAATATGAGCTAGGAGATATTTTAAAAACATTTTTCACTTATTTATTGATTTATTAAACACATGACATATCTCTGTGCCAGGAGTGGTTTCTAAGTCCTTCTATAAATACTAACTTTTATAATTCTCACAGGTCTTATATTAACACAGTAAGCATGCATGAAATTTGACTGTTATTGTCTTCGTTTTATTTAACAGGAAATTTTAAGCACAGAAAGTTCAAGTAATTTACCTAAAGTCATGCAGTGAGTGGCTGGTCAAAATTCAAACCCAAGTAAACTGGCCTTTTATCTGGCCTCTCCTGCCATTGAAGCATCCCGTCAGCCCTATAAGGTTGGCCTTTCTTATCTGCATTTTAGAGATGTGGATCCTGAGTCAGGTTAAATAGACAGGATCAGCTTCCAACTTATTTTCTTACCCCACCAAGTTTGCTTTTCTTATGTGTTCTATCTTTATTGACTCAGTCATCCAAATCTGAAATGTAGAGATAATTATAGATTCCAATCTTTCCAGCTGAGTATCTGAGCCTTTCTTTTCATCTCTTCTGCTGCTACCTTAATTTGGGCCCTCATTCTGCAATATCAAATGCGTGAAGGAAGCGGGCAGGTAATAGAATGGGTGAAGGAGGCTGGGTGTGAGGGAGTGTATTGAACTGGGATGCTGTATTATAAGGGGGCCTGCTGCTGCTCTGGGCCTGCTGTCTATTTCCAAGCAGGAATGTGAGCTCACAGATCTGATTTTTCAAGAGATCCCAGAAATCAGGATTTTTATGTGAAATCTTCTACTTTCTAAATTATAACACAAGCCAGACAAAATAAGCCTGCATACCACCAGTTTATAAGCCTTGACTTTTCCTTACTGAGGCCTCTTAACCGGATTTGCTCCCTCTAGTCTGATCTGTGGCTTCCAGCCTTTTGCCCATCTTCCCTATTCTAGCGTAATCTATCCGAAGTGCAAGTCAGATGGGATTTTATGGCCGGTTAGGAAGGTTAAATGTATTAAAACATGTAGCATTCTTAGAAGAGTTCTTGGTACAAGTAACCATTCAATAAATGTTTTGTATTGACTGTTAGTTTTTCACTTAATTAAAAGCCTTGAATGATCTCATTTATGCTCATGATGATTTTTCAGCATAGCAAAGAGTTCTTTCCACCTTCACCTTTTGCCATTCAGCCACATATATGCATCCATCCCTACACTCAAGTGTGTCAGTCTTTCATGCCTTATGGCTCTTCCTCCTCTGCTGAGTCCATCTGACTGGCGAACTCTTACTACAGCCCCCTCCAGGTTTCAGTTCAGGCATGTCCTCTGTTAAACCTTTGATTATACTTCCCTTTGAGCTGATTTCTCCTTACTTTGTGTCCCAAAAAGATTCATTTCTCTAAGGGCAGGAATTATGTTTATCAGTCTTCATGTTCTCAGTATTTCTTACAGTGTTAGCACATAGTCTATATCTGCAATAAACGTTGGTTGGAAATAATGCAACTAGTAAAAGTCAGTGCTGGAAACTGAACCCTTACCTAACTGAATTTCTTGCTCTTTGGACTGTGTCTCAGAGAGGAAAGAGGCTGTGACTGCTCTATGAGGGACCCGGTTTATACAGTGTCCAATTTGAGATTTACTATAGCCCAGGGCATTATGATTGCAACTAATGATGCATTTAGAAAAACTTTAATGCTGCAAAACGATACAGTAGCATTAAGGATACTCTTTCCTCTGAAATGTAGTATGTGAAAACTAAGGTGAAGTTGCTAGTTAAATAGTTTGTTTTACCCTCAGGTAAAAGAGTTCTGTTTTTCTCCTTTAGAAGTTTGATGGTAAATAGTTGGAGATACCAGTCTATTTATAAATGGCCTGAGTGCCAGATCTGTTATCTCCTTTCCTCAGGCTTGATAAACTAAAGAATGTTGGACTTAACTATTGGTAGTGTCTCCATTAATGAATAGGGCAGTCTGGAGAAAACACATGTGAACAGGAAATTCAAGGGCACCTAGTGTTGTTTTTATCAGTCCAGGAATTCTAGACTTGCAAATTGTATCCTGTTCTTTTTTTTGGCTAAAGAAAGGGCTTTAATAAAAGACAAAGAACAGTGTTAAATCCATTAGAGGAATAAATTTGCAATATAATAAGTGTCAGTCATCTAGATCATTCTTTGTGATCACTTTTTAGTTTTGTATAATTTAAAATTTTGAATGTCTTTTTGTGTCTGGTGAGAAGGAAATAATGTTTTCTTGTTTTTAAAGCTAATCTCCACAAAGATACTATTTAATCATGACTAAGGCTGGAGTATTTGGCTTTTTCTGCAAATGTATCTCTTAGGTAAGATTTATTTCTAAAGGTTAACACAATACCAAATGATCCTGTAGTTTTATTACCAAATGAAATTATTGTATATGAAATGCATGTAGATTTAAAATCCACTACATTTGGGTTGAGTTACTCACCAGAATTTACAGAATGCCTACTGTGTTCTCAGCACTTTGCCAGGTGCTGGAATGCTTTCATTACAAAGATAGATAGACAGAGATTTTGCTCTGATTTTTTATTGATATTTTTAGTTGGGGTTTCACTCTGTTGCCTAGGCTGGAGTGCAGTGGCATGCTTACGGCCACCACAGCCTCCACCTGCTGGGCTCAGGCAATCCTTCCACTTCAGCCTTCCAAGTAGCTGGAACCACAGGCACGCGCCACCATGCCTGACTAATATATATATATTTTTCAATTGTAGAGATGAGATCTCCCCAGTTTGCCTAGGCTAGTCTCAAACCCTGGGCCCAGGCATTCCTCTTGCTTCCACCTTCCAGAGTGCTGGGATTACAGATATGAGCCACTGCGTCTGACTCTGATTTGGTTTTTGGACAAAGCCTACAAGTATGTGTAAACTAGAATGGAAAGAACATAGTAATTATGATTAAATTATATAGTGTCTAAAAGTGGTTTCTCATTACTTGATAACCACTTCTGATTTTAGAGTAAAACTCATTATATCTTCTTATGATCTGATCATGGAAGAAACCTTATCTGCTGTTTACCCCCTCTTTTATAATGACTTCAGGTTCATAAATCTTCATCTAAAATGACCTCATATTTATTTCTGTACTTTTTTCTTTTTTAAGAGAGATGGGGTCTTGCTATGCTGCCCTGGTTGGATTATAGTACACTGCATATAGTACAATTATAGCACACTGCAGCCTCGACCTTCTGGGTTCAAGCAGTCCTCCTGCCCTAGTCTCCCAAGTAGCTGGGACTCTAGGTGCACACTACTACACTTAGCTCTGTAACTATACTGTTAATACAGACAAATTCTGTTGTTTGGAACTGTCTTTTACTTCCCTACAACTTTTTTTTTTTTTTTTTTGAGTTGGAGTCTCATTCTTGTTGCCCAGGCTGGAGTGCAGTGGCATGCTCATGGCCACCGCAACCTCGACCTGCTGGGCTTAGGCGATCCTTCCGCCTCATCCTTCTAAGTAGCTGGAACTACAGACACATGCCACCACACCCAGCTAGCTTTTGTGATTTATTGTAGAGACGAGGTCTCACCAAGTTGCCCAGGCTGGTCTCGAACCCCCAGGCTCAGACAGTCCTCTCGTCTCGGCTTCCCAAAGTGCTGAGATTACAGCTGAGCCACCGTGCCCAGCCACTACTACTTTTTTGTGTGACACAACACTTTTCTCAAAAGCTTTGCTCAGTTATATTCCTTAAAAATTGTGCCCACCACTGGCTCTTTAGTTTAACTTAATTCCAAGAAAGCCCAGTCAGTAGGAGAGCTTAATATTGGCCACCTCCTGCAGCCACTTTGCAGTGGGCAGAGATGCTCTAGGCAAGATAGCCATCATGTTTGTAGTTTTTAGATACCACCTTATCCTTATGCCTTTAAACATTTTAAATTGAAAACAGTTCTGTGTTGATACCATGCTCACCAGGCAGTCTTCTGAAAAGCAGTCTTCTGATCCTCATTTCTTGTTACCCAATTTCTTATTGTGTAAATCAATAAATTGCCATTCTGTCTTGTATATCAATCTTTTGTGAACTTGGTTAGGATAAAGTAGCTTCTAGAATTTGATTGCCTGGAGACACTGGCAGCTGAAGGCCAGACTTTGTCCCTTGGCAGCCTGAGCAGAGCAGCTGGTTCTACAAGGTCCCTTGGCAGCCGGTTAGCTCCCTCAAGGCCCCACCCTGAGTTCACCATGCATCTTTCTCTCTGACTTCTGCAAGCATTACTTGTGCACCACATACCTCTGTGAGTGCTGGTGGTTTCTTTGTACTCTTTTCAAGAGGCATTATAAAGGTTTTGCTTTTTCACCATTCACATTTTGAAAGGAATCTATAGGGCCTTGGACAACTAGAGTTGAGACTTGACCTTTTTTTCCTCCTAAGAACTGGCAAACCACTTTGAAAATTCTCTTACCAGCTACAGATTTTATTGACATTTCCCTGCTCATTAGTACCTGCTTGCTAGAAGAAAGGCCTTCTAAAATGCTCAGGTATTGCCCTTTGTTGGAGCTTTTATGTCCTCCCACCCCCTTACATGTTTTGTTGAAAAAAGTAACCAGTACTTGTTTACTAAAAAACATTTGAAGAGAACCATCTATGAACTTAAATTTTATATGCCTAATGGAGGATCACTAGAATACCACTGCAAATAGTATACCTGGCCCCCTCTTGAAGATTCAGGATGCATGTTGGCATATTAAAGATGCTGGAATTCTTATGATAAGATATTTGTTTAACTTTGTATAATCGGATTTCTTAAATGTACTTGAATTCCTCAACTTTCAGCCCATCCTTCCTTTCCCACCCCAAACTCCTATTATCAAGCATGATTTGGGAGATGTTTGTGAGGTACCATCCCTGTTCTGCTTTTTCTTCTCTGTCCTTTCTATATCTGATCCTGAAACAGAACAGGAGCCTAGAGATTCTGAGGTTTACAAAAATGGTTTGGCAGCACTGCCTTAGATAGCAATCCAGTAAGAGAAGCTTAGTCCTTAAAAATCACTTGGACATGATCATTCTTGAGTTTATTTTTTATTATTTATTGTTAAAAATAATACTATTAAAGTATTTAGCACATTAAAAGCAAATTAAACTATATTTCTATAATAGTACCTTACATTTCTATAAGCCACTGTGGCTTTCCTTTGTATTTCCTGTATATTATCTCAGACGGCCTTAAACTAGGCCTGTGAACTAGGCAGAGCAAATATAATCTCTGTCTGGGGGAAAAGCGACTTGAGTGCAGAATGTTCTGGTGGTTTGAATAAGACCATCGGATCAGTTAGCAGTGGGGCTGGGATTAGGTCTCTGAATTTCTGACTCTTCAATACTTTCTTTTTCCACAGCTGCTTCTTAGCCAACCTTTATAGAGTACTTTACTGTTTGCTAATTCTTTCAACTACCCCCTTCACCATTTGATAGGTTGTTTCATTCATTCACTAATGCCTGCCTTGTGTCAGATAAGGTGCTGTTGTGGTGAACATTCGAAACGAATCCGGAAGCATTCTGGCCCCAAGGTGCTCCTGGTTTAGTGGGGTAGACAAATCGAGTGACAAGCATCAGCACCTGAGATACATTGGCACAAATGTTAGAAAACACACACAAAAGCATGACTGATGTGATGTGTCTTCTGGGAGAGAATGTTCAATAAGTCACCACAGTTAAGACTTCAGCTAAATGGGGCCATAGAGGTTCAGCAGGATTCCTGCAGAGGGAGTGGAGGATACAGCTGTTTCAAGGTTAGATCATACAAGGTTTGGAAGTATGGAAGAGCTAGATGTGTTGGGAGGAGAGTGCGTGGTGAGGAAGAGCAGCAGATAAGGGAGAAATCAAAGGAGTTGGAGTCCTGACCCCACAGCTCACTCTAGGCTTTGAGTCCTACTTCATAGGGCTGCTGGGAGGATGGAGTGCAGTCATGCATGGGAGGGGCCACTATCTTAGGTCTTCAGGAGAAAGGAGGGAAATCAATGAATAAGATATCATAAAGCAGCCGGACGCAGTGGCTCAAGCCTGTAATCCCAGCACTTTGGGAGGCTGAGGCAAGAGGATTGCCTGAGCCCAGGAGTTCGAGACCAGCCTGGACAACTGGTGAGACCTTGTCTCTACAATAAATAAAAAAATTAGCTGGGTGTTGTAGTGCCCCTGTAGTTCTGGCTACTTGGAAGGCTGAGGTGGAAGGATTGCCTGAGTGCCCAGCAGGTCAAGGCTACAGTGGCCAGGAGTGTGCCACTGCACTCCAGCCTGGGCAACAGAGTGAGACTCTAACTCCAAAAAAAAAAAAAAAAAAAAAGATATCATAAAGTTCTTGATATATATCCCTGCACTCAGTGTATGTGAGTTGTCCTTGTTTATCATGCTAAACTAATTTGACTTGTTGTCAGTAATGAGAAGCCACGAATGATTTTAAACAAGTGATATGATCAGCTCCTTGTTATAAAAAGATTTAAAGTAGTCAGCAGTGGAACAAATTTATAATGCCAAAACAATAAGATTGAATTTGGATAAAATAAATTTGAAGCTCACGTAGCACACTAAGTTATAAACCCAATAAGACAACAATGGAACTGGGAGTTTGCCTAGTCAAATTGTTTGCTTTCAACCTATACTTTATTTGCTTGACACTGAAGAACAAGAAAGGTCTTCTGGTTCATTGCATTATCCCTGGAAGCTAGTCCATTTCGGATCCACATCTAGAGGTCTGTGTCTCCATGTAATTAAAGCAAAGAAGGTGTTAGAGGGTAGGCGGCAGGTTTGAGGGAATACTTTTCAGCTGAGAATGCAGTCTTGGCAAGCTGGATCTTCTGTGGAATGCCTTATCCAGAAAAGCAAAGCCTCTTTAATGTATGAACTGTTCTAGTCTCTTTGGTTCTGATGTGACTGTAGTAGGCAAGTCTCTTAGGGTCACTGCCTACCTGCAGCAACCACTACCTACACCCTGTGGAGTAGCCATTTTGTTGTACTCCTTATCTTATCTAATTGTCCAGATTACCTTCTTCAAACAAGTACTTTGTTTAGCTGGTCCAGTGGTTTTTAAAAGTTGGCACTGGGCTGGGTTCAGTGGCTCAGCCTGTAATCCCGTGCCTTTGGGAGGCTGAGGTGAGTGGATTGCCTGAGCCCGTGGGTTCGAGATCCGCCTGGGCAGGCGAGACCTCATCTCTACAATAAATCAAAAAATCAACTGGGTGTGGTAGCGCATGCCTGTAATTCTGGCTACTTGGAAGGCTGAGGCGGAAGGATCGCCAGAGCCCAGCAGGTCGAGGCTGCGGTGGCCGGGAGCGGCCACTGCACTCCAGTCTTGGTGACAGTAAGACTCCAACTCAAAAAAAAAAAAGTTGGCACTGGAATGCCTTTAAGCAGGCATACACTGTCCAGTTGAGGTCACAAAACTTTCCTGTTACCTGATTTGATTCATATATTTGGGTTCCTGCCTTGCTTATACAGGCATCCGAGTTTTATTTGAAAATGAAATGGATCTCACAATCTGGAGACATCTACTACACCTTGTCATAGCACCTTCTGGAATGACACAATTCAGAATGAAATGGGGCAGCTATGGACCCCATTCCAAGGGGCCTGTTTCTAAAAGTAGTTTTGCCTTAAAACAGACATGTACCTATAAGATCTGCTTTAGACTAGTGTTTGTATGCACATTTGATATAACTTAATGTTTCATATAATTTATATGGCTGAAGCTACTTTCTTACTATTTAACTAAACTACATTAGCTCTTAGGAGACTGACATTTATTAGGGATATAAGTATTAGCAATATCTTACAGATTTTATTTAGTAATCAATAAGACAGCAGCAAAATAGTTTGAACTTTTTGGTTTACATACTTATGGAATGCAGTCTTTTGTTTATTAATGTGTCTGTATTCCCTGTGAACTGCCACTGGTACTTCTTGACTGTAATTCATCCCTGGTTTTGTCAGTACAGTATTAATTTCTCTTGCTTTGGGAATGGTGCGTCTTTTTCCTTCTTTCCTAGCTTCATATTATTTAAAATGGAAAGGCTTAGATATGTTCACTAACATGTTAGGGTAAAATTTTTCTTAGTAGAAATTAAACATTTTTAAAAGAAAGTTTCTTCTACTGAGTAATCTGTCTTTACATGTTGTTTCAGTTTCCGTTACTATGGCAATGACGGCAGGGACTACAACTACCTTTCCTATGAGCAACCATACCCGGGAGAGAGTGACTGTAGCCAAGCTCACACTGGAGAATTTTTACAGCAACCTAATTTTACAGCATGAAGAGAGAGAAACCAGGTATAGTAGGGGCTATATTGTGTTTAGTTAAACAAACTGTTATATTGCAAGTGGAGGGTAAACTGATTTTCCACTAGTAATGTGAATATTGTGGATCTCTGCTTGCTGTTTTTAAGTTTCTTGTACTGACACTGCACCCAGCTACTTGTTTTATTTTCAGAGAATAGTTTCCTGAAGTACCCAGAGTCTTGTGCACCCATATACTTATATCACACTGCAACTGATGTTTTAAGCAGGCCTTTTGTAACCACAAATTACGGTATCTTTAGACTTTCTTTTAGAAGGATGTTTTACGAATGGCTGCCTTTAATCCAGAAACATTTTCAGTGTTGTGTGTATTTCAGTGGGAATGGAAGAATAATAAAGAATAAAAAGAATAAAAGAATGAATGGCATGTAATTTTGCCTTTAAGAAACTTATAGTAAGGGAGATCACACATGCATATTACATGAAAGAGTGAAGAACATCACTAAGGAGGACAAGAAAGGGAGAGATTGCTTTTGACAACTGGAAAAGCATCATAAATAATAGTGGCTTTTAAACAGGGCTCTAAGGGAAGAGTACTATTTATACATGCATAAAAGGAAGGAGAAAGAGGTAAGAGTGGGAGAAAGGATATTAGAGACAGAAGAAATCACCTTCGGGTCAGTTGATGTCCAATTTAGCTGAAGCACAGGATGTGCTAGATTTGAACATCCTGGGAGCCTTGGATCCTTTGTTAATGTAGCTGTTTTCATGGAGCGGAGAGATTTGATATTTGAGCAGAAGAATTAGATGTTCATAAGTGTTTTTCTGGAAGAGAACTTGAGCTGTGATACGTAGAATGGTCTGGGGGCAGGGTGAGGAATTAGAAACGATAAGCACTAGTGATGTAGCCAGGCAAAATGGAAAGGAGGCTTGGATTAGGATTGTGACAACAACAGTAGGGAAGAACTGACAAGTGAGAAAGACTGACAAAATGTGGCAACTAGCCAAATGTGAAATGTGACAGAAATGAGTCAATATGGGCCATAAAATTTCATGCCTGGGCAAGTTGAGAGTGGTACAATTTAAGTGAAATAGGACTAGAAGAGAAGAGTAAGGAGCTGACAGATTTAACTTGAATAGATACAAGTGAGGAGAGAATCAGTGAACTAGAAAATAAGACTTAAGTAATTATTCAGAAATAAATTTAGACAGAGAGAGTGGGGATATGTGAGAGTTAAAAAAGAGGGAATGTGAAGAGCTGACATGTCTCTAATTAAAAGTTTGTGAAGGAAGAGTGGAACAGGAATGGAGCAGAGATGAGCAAAAACTAAGAGTTCACAGCCAGCAGAAATTCCAACAGTTTCAATTAAGACCAAAGGAAAGTGATCACAAATAGAAGATCTAAATGGTAATAGGTGAATAAATCTCAACAAAAGTTCTATAAAATAACAAAAATAATGATCATATCTTCTACATTAAAAAAATAGAATTGAAATATTTTCCTACAGCAGAATATAAGTCCAAGAGATAATTAATTGGAATTAAAGAGTTCTTAAAGATCTTTGTAGAAACAGGGTAAAGATTAACTTTAGACTTTGACAAATTATATTGAATTTCCAGGTTAACCACTAAAATAAAAAAATAAAGTTTGCAACTTCCAAATTAGTAGAAGGAAAAAGTGGAATGAGAAAAAAATTAGTTCAAAAGAAGGCAAGAGAAAAGAAAAACTGAAATACCAGAATAGAAAGCACAAAGTTAGAAATAAATAGAAATATAACAATTAATTATAGCTGTAATTAACATCTCTGGAAGTAATCAGATTGTCATGAGAGAGTGCATAAAGTAGATGAGAACCAAAGAAAGACAGACTATATTTTTTCAAAAAACAGGCACTTAAAAAGTTCTCAGAACTTTAAATGTTCATTGTCTTTTCTTGCTGAAACCTTAAAGTAATTCATTTTTTCCCTCTATTTCCAAACAAAAGAAAGTAAGAATAAAATAATCTGCTGTTATTTTTTTTAAAAATGCAGTCTCAGCATGGAAACCAAATTAAATAGCTCATATTTTATAAAAGCTTAGACTTTTAAAAAATATGTATTTTCAAGGCTTAACTATTCGAATAAATGCATAAGCCTTATAAAGTACTAATCAGAGCAAAGTCAAGAGCATTTTAGGGAGAAGACTATTGCTTTTTAGAAGGTACAAGAGAAGTCATGGATCTTTCTGTTGAGATTGTTAGAAATGGATAAAAATTACTGTATCTCTTCCCAGAGTGAGGGGTGATTTTAGGAAGTGTTAGTCTTGGCAAGACTCGAGACAGCATAAAGGATACTGGTCCTTTACCAGGGTAGGGCCAGTTAGAAACCAAAACTTCACCTTCATGCAGTCTACTTATGTAGTTAATCCTCACTTGTACCCCACCTCTGTATAGTAAAATAAATAAAATAAGAATTGAAGAAAAGGGGCAGTGAAGGTTTGAGTAAATAAAGAGTAAAGTTGCTTGTATATTGATACTTCCTTCCAGAAGAATGGTCCTCTTTCTTTCTGGGTCCTTTTCATAGAGGAGAAAACTGGAACTCATTCAGCAAGCAGCTCTGAGGTGCCTGGGGTATGAAATGGAGGCACAAGTCTGATGCTGGGAGCTTGTCCACTCTAAGGCTTGGGACCCAGGGGAAATAACGGGTGGAAAAGGAAGATAACTATCAGCGCAATAAGCACCTGGTAGGTGCCTGTGACAGGTGCTGAGGAAGTGTGTGGGCGGAGAATGTGCTATTAGGTCTCATTCTGTCCCTTGAGCTGCTGCTTTATCTACAGACTTTAGATATTTTTGTTACACATTTTCCATAAGAAAGAAAAATACGTGATCTTAATAATGATTTCAGACAAATAGTCATGAATAACAAATACAAAAAAATTTGTAGGATGGTTTCAATCCACAACCTTTACTTACACCCATTTGGTTAAATCCTGGAAAGTAACTGTTATTCTGGCACACACCAAAATTAATGAGGGGTTCTCCCAGGCTTGTATTTAGGAAAAACCAACACAATTTAAATAAAATGCTAATATTCACTTGGAAATGAGTTGCAAAATGTGTCCTACAACCATTTCTCTAGTTTTAGTTATTTCATCCAACCTGTCCCCGCCCCAGTTACTTAGCTTAACTGACTTTAAGCGTGCCATTAAAAAAAAAAAAAGAATAACTGAACTTGGCTGTATCTAGAAAAGCAAATGGTAGTTAGTGGCTTTTTTTATATGCATATATGACTTTTCAATTCTCAAAGAATTTTAATAGAATAAAATATACTCAATTGCATTGAACATCTTTCCTTGATTGATTTTCCTTAGGAAAATTGAGCTTAGAGTCTAAGTGAGGGACTTAGATGAGGTCATTTAACCAATAAATGTTAGAACCAGGATTCAAACACAGGGATATTCATTCATCTTAAAAAACTGTACTTTTAGTCACTATTTTTTTTTATACTTCTAGTATAAACATTGAGAAATATTAATGATTTTGGTGGATTGAACATTAGATAACAGAGTTTTCCATATTAGAGCATCAGTCACCTAAACATCATTTAGGCAGGAGAGTGAAGTAAGCTTGAGAAGTAAATTATTCATTTGGCCAGTGTGAGAAAAGGAAACCTGGGTTTATATTTTGAGGAAGAAAACTATTTTTAGTGATTATTTTGATCCAACTTGAAAGACTTTTTTTTAGCATAGTAAACTGAAGTGGTTAACTTGAATAAACAACTGTATATTTCTTAAATGGGAATAGTTAGGAATGTATTTAAAATTTAAATGATTTTTTTCTTTTGAAAAGGCAGAAGAAATTAGAAGTGGCCATGGAAGAAGAAGGATTAGCGGATGAAGAGGTAATGTAATTACCGTAATTACTGTACAAAAGCAACACCAGTAACTTCTTCATTCAGTGATATCAGATGATTTTATAACTTAAATAATGTGGAGTTTATCATCTGAGTATGGGCTTCTTTGTTGCTGTCATGGATATCTTTAGAAGGAGGCAGCGTTGTTTTTTTTTTTTTTTTTTTTGAGTTGGAGTCTCACTCTGTCGCCCAGACTGGAGTGCAGTGGCCGCTCCTGGCCACTGCAGCCTCGACTTGCTGGGCTCCGGCAATCCTTCCGCCTCAGCCTTCCAAGTAGCCAGAATTACAGGCATGCGCTACCATGCCCGGCTGATTTTTTGATTTATTGTAGAGATGAGGTCTTGTCGCCCAGGTGAGTCTCGAACCTGCGGGCTCAGGCAATCCACTCACCTCAGCCTCCCAAAGGCGTGGGATTACAGGCTGAGCCACCGAGCCCGGCTGGCAGCGTTGTTTTTTATTCCAAGAACATATATCTAGTGAACATACTCTATAGCATTCTAGGTATGTGGAACAAGAAAGGTAGACTCCAGGAGGACGCAATCATATACTAACTCTTCTCAAGTTTTTTTCTAAGTTTTTTTTTTTTAAACCATCCACTTCTTTAGTCTAGTGCTACAACCCTATTTTAAAACTACTGTATATTTCGCCGAAGAATAACTGCTCCCAACTGGTCTCTCTGCTTCCCACCCCCAGTTTTTCTTCATAGTGTAACCAGAGTAATCTGTCTAAAAATAGATCTGATCACTCTTATGCTTAATAACCCTTTACTGGCTCCCTCCCGAGTTTTTTCAGAATAGGGCAGGCTCTTTCATATGGGTATACAAGACCCTTCACCAGTTGGCCTCTGCTTCTCTCTCCAGCCTCACCTCCTGTCACCTGCCCCCCATGCTAACTAATAGGAATTACTTTAAATTCCTCTCTCTTGCCGGTGACCTTTCTACATGCTATTTCTGCTGCTTAGAACTGTTTCTTACATCTACCCAAGTCCCGTTATTCCTCAAGAAGATTTAGGTCTCACTTTAGCCCTTACTTCCACTGGGAAATCTTCCTTAATCTCTCAAGGTACTTCTACATTCTACCATCACACCTTACTTGTCCCAGTTGTAGCCTTAAAATACCATTTTCCCAGAGACTGGAAACTCCATAAGGTCTTATTCAGCGTCACATCTCAGAGCTGGCAGAGAGCTAAATTAAATATTTGGTGAATAAATGAACCCTGGATTTTGCCCTCAAGGACTTTAAGATTAGAAAGAGAGATTGTGTGTGTGTGTGTGTGTGTGTGTGTGTGTGTGTGTGTGTGTGTAAGTAAAAATATGTATTCATGATAGAATGTGGCAGACTTTGAAACCTCCTTCTCCCAATTCAGAGCATCAGAAAAGGTTTCATGGAAGAGGTAACAATTGATTTGAATTCTAAGGAATGGGTAGAATTTACGTTAAAGATAAGAGGTATATACAAAATAATAAATAATATTTGAGCCATGAAGAATACAATAAAGAAAATAGCAAGGTAAGTTGACAGCATGGACTGCAAAGCTAGGCTTAGACTAGTTTACTGAGAAAGGTCTGCTTTATTTTCTGGAAGATAGGGAGAACCCAGATTAATTAGCTTAGTAGTTTCAGTGATCAGGAAAGAGTGTCTCTTTTATTTAAAGAGCAGACCACCAAATGATAAATTTAAATCAAATTGTTATTTAATCTTCCCAGCACTTTTCCTAAGACTGTACCTGTATAGTTGCAGTGTTTAAATCAAATAACAAAATATTTTATGATTTATACAAAAGGTAGTTACTTTGTTAATTAGTGGACTCAACCTAGAAAACTCAAATATTTTTACTTTTTTTTTTTTTTTTGAGTTGGACTCTCACTCTTTCGCCCAGACTGGAGTGCAGTGGCCGCTCCCGGTCACCGCAGCCTTGACCTGCTGGGCTCCGGCGATCCTTCCGCCTTAGCCTTCCAAGTAGCTAGAACTACAGGCGCGTAGAGATGAGGTCTCGCCAAGTTGCCCAGGTGGGTCTCGAACCCTCAAGCTCAGACAAT
Organism: Cephalopachus bancanus; assembly: GCA_027257055.1. NCBI lineage: Eukaryota > Metazoa > Chordata > Mammalia > Primates > Tarsiidae > Cephalopachus > Cephalopachus bancanus. The sequence continues at coordinate 3,785,376 of JAPVLO010000009.1, read as the reverse complement.
CCACTCACCTCAGCCACCCAAAGGCACAGGATTACAGGCTGAGACACCGAGCCCAGCTAATATTTTTACATTTAAAGCTAGTTGCTATTATTTACATAAAATTACTACAACAAATATTTTAATAGCTCATTCCATTTGTGTTCTTTAAATTTTAGTGAGAAAGGCAATGATTTAAATCTGTATTCCAATTTATAGAGAAAAATAAGACTAAGCACATCTTTCCTCATTGTTTTCATCAGTATTATAACTTTCTTATAATTAATAACCATCTAATTATAATGTATTAATATACAGTATATTGATACAGAAATTTTTTTTTGAAAGCAAGATTTATTGAGAGGACAGAAAAACTCCCACAGTGGGAGGGGGCCCAAGGGGGTTGCCTGATATAGAAATCTTAAACATAAGATCTTAATTTGCGGTACAGGGGGGAGATTACAAAAACAGATGCCCAGGGGTCAGGCAGGTAAACTGGCTAGATTGGTTTCATAATGGCATCTTAGGTTATATTCTTTTGACCTACATGCAGTTTGCAAACTCAACTCATAAGAATATTTTCCTTTACTTCCAAATGTATTTGTAGGTTGAATATAGCTTGTTGCTATCTATTTGTAAAGTCTGTTCTGCATCAGCAAGTACTAACTAAATTAACAGTTCTTTTTTTTTTTTTTTTTTTTTGAGGTGGAGTCTCACTGTCGCCCAGGCTATAGTGGCACACTCACGGCCACCGCAGTGTCAACCTACTGGCCTCAGGCGATCCTTCTGCCTCAGCCTTCCAAGTAGCCAGAACTATAGGCGAGCGCTTCCAGGCCCAGCTATTTTTTTTTATTTATTGTAGAGATGAGGTCTCACCAAGTTGCCTGGGATTGGTCTCGAACCCGTGGGCTCAGGCAATGCACTCACCTCAGCCTCCCGAAGTGTTGGAATTACAGGCTGAGCCACCAAGCCCAGCCTACAGTTATTATTTTTAAGCTTTCTAAATTACTTGTGGAAAATATGAGATGATTTTTTCCCATAAAAGTAGTCAGTGGCCCATAATACCTATTTATAAAACTTCTAAATTTTATCTGTAAAGATCTTGTTAATTCTATAAATGCTTACTGTTAGGATTATGTCAAATTTTATAAAATAAAGAAACTATCTTGATCAATCATAATATGTTGGAACTATCTTTATGTGTGGTGAGGCTTTTACAAAGAAAATTGTTTCATAAAAATTAAATATGCATAAGTGTGGTGGCTCATACCTGTAGTCCCAGCACTTGGGGAGGCCAATACAGGAGGATTGCTTGAGACCAGGAATTTGAGACCAGTCTGGGATACATAGTGAGACCTCATCTGCACAAAAAATAAAAATGAAAAAAGTAGCTGGGCATGTGGTAGCATGTGTTTGTAGTCCCAGCTACATGGGAGGCTGAGAAGGAAGCATCACCTGAACCCAGAAGGTCGAGGCTGCAGTAAGCTGTGAGCTGTCTCTGCACTCCAGCCTGGGTGACAGAGTGAGACCCCGACTCAAAAATAAATCAATAAATAAAATGGATGAGTTGCTAGCTGAACCCTTTCATATCTCAAAACTTTTGTATATGCTGTCTTACGTAAAACCTGGGTACTCTGCAGGTGAAGAGTTTGAGGAACATTGTATAAAAGGGAGTAGAGAAAGAAAGGAAACAATTTCTAGTTTAATCTTACTTAAGCAAATCCCATCAAACATGCAATGTTACTAACTCTAGTGGAAAACCAAAATAATAAGTTCAGGCTACAAATGGAGCCATGAAATGTGAAGCCTGTCGCAGGTTTGTGTGCTTTTTTGTTTTTGTTTTGTTTTGTTTTGAGTTGGAGTCTCACTCTGCCGCCCAGACAGGAGTGCACTGGCCGCTCCCGGCCACCGCAGCCTCGACCTGCTGGGTTCCGGCGATCCTTCCGCCTCAGCCTTCCAAGTAGCCGGAATTACAGGCGTGCGCTACCACGCCCGGCTGATTTTTTGATTTATTGTAGAGATGAGGTCTTGCTGCCCAGGCAGGTCTCGAACCTGCGGGCTCAGGCCATCCACTCACCTCAGCCTCCCAAAGGCGCGGGATTACAGGCTGAGCCACCAAGCCCAGCTTGTGTTCTTTTTTGTATAGGAAAGGATGTGATTACCACATAGGTGTTTTTTGTCTTTCAAGTCTACTTAATTACTTAATCTATATGAGTTGCGAGCAGATCGGCTTGCTTTTTCATTGATTTTTTTTTTTCTTTTGAGTTGGAGTCCCACTCTGTCGTCCAGGCTGGAGTGCAGTGGCACACTCACAGCCACCCCAGCATCAACCTGCTGGGCTCCAGCGATCCTTCCACCTCAGCCTTCCAAATAGCCAGAACTACAGGTGCACACTACCATGCCCTCCTAATTTTTTGATTTTTTATTGTAGAGATGAGATCTTACCAAGTTGCCCAGGCTGTTATTGAGCCTGTGGGTTTAGGCAATCCCCTCACCTCAGCCTCCCAAAGTGCTGGTATTACAGGCTTGAGCCACTGCACCTGGCCGGTTTTTTGTTTTTTCTTTTCTTCTTCAGCTACCTTTGGATTGCAAATCCAAAGTCTTGAAATCATGAAATAGATTTTTAAAAAGTAATATAACAATGTTATAGGTGATTCTTATTTTTGTAGAATCATGTGTTCCATACACTTATGATTCTCCCTTTTTGCTGTTAAGTGGCTGTGTCCCAAACTACATAAATAGTTTACTTACTGTATATTACAACCTACTGTGTATTACAACCTGTCAGATAATTTATGAAACTATAATGATACCATTGTTTCCATTCAGATTAGACCAGTTTCTGAAACTACACCCAGCTATACTCTGTTTTATAATACATAAAGAGAGCGATTCAAAATATCTTTCAAAATTCTTGTATTTATTCACTTATGCAGCTAAAAAATCAAATAAAAACCTCTTTACTACCTTGAAGGACATTATACTATAGTGCCACCAAGTGGCCTTTTAAAAAACTAGTCTTAAAATTTAAAATAAGCTACTTTGTGAGGACTATCTTGTTTTACTAGTAATTCAGGTTTTAAAAAATTATTATTCAAAAGGTATTTTTGAATATCTATGACATACAAAAATGGTATTTGTCATTGCATCTGTGTAAAAAGCAAAAAAATCTTTACTATTGTTTTAAGATACATCTTTGTAGGTGTATAAATGTAACTTTAGCTCCATTAAACTGATATTTGAAAGAAAAATCACCCTAATTTCATAATTAGGGAAGTCCATTTTTTAAACTAATAGACACCAGATCTGGATAGCTTTTAGGCAAATAAAATAATGGTTATTATATCTTTATTATAGTCACTTACTTTTTCCTTAAGCCTGACTTCTCACCAAAAAAAATTTTTTTTTCCTCTTTCATTGTTGCCCCCTTACTTTAGTACTTTTGTATTTTATAATCAATATCAGATGCGTAAAAAGACATTTGGTAAAACTTCTTCATTTGTATATTTGATTTTTGTCTTCATACTGTCGTATTTACACTATTTATGTGTTGAATGTACAACTTCATTTAGCTATTTGAAGACATAGTTTCTTGATTTCATCCTCTTAGATTAACTGTTAGAAGTATCAGATTCCATTGCATTGATGATACAAACGTATATTTCTAATTAATAGTTCACCTGACCCCCCCCCCTTTTTTTTTAGTTAAGAGTCTTACTCTGTTGCCCAGGCTGGAGTACAGTGGCACAGCCACGGCTACCGCAGCCTCGACCTGCTGGATTCAGACAATCCTTATGCCTCAACCTTCCAAATAGCTGGAACTACAGGTGTGCACCACCCATGTCCAGCTAATTTTTTGATTTATTGTAGAGACAAATTTCCCTGTGTTGCCCAGGCTAGTCTCAAACTCCTGAGCTCAAGCAATCTCCCCACCTCCTTTTTAAAACAGATATACACAGGTGTAGGGAGGGACTATACCTTGAGCTATATTTCAAAGCAATGTTTCTGAGCTGGTGTGGTCATTTTATTTTATTTTATTTTTTTTTTTAGTTGGAGTCTCACTTTGTCACCCAGACTGGAGTGCAGTGGCCACTCCCGGCCACCACAGCCTCAACCTGCTGGGCTCCAGCGATCCTTCTGCCTCAGCTTTCCGAGTAGCTGGAACTACAGGCACGGGCTACCATGCCCGGCTAATTTTTGATTTATTGTAGAGATGAGGTCTCGCCAAGTTGCCCAGGCGGGTCTCAAACCTGCGGGCTCAGGCAATCCACTCACCTCAGCCTCTCAAAGGCGCAGGATTACAGGCTGAGCCACTGAGCCTGGCTAGTCATTTTATTTTTATTCATTCATTCAGAATCTCACTCTGTCGCCCAGTCTGGAGTGCACGCTCCCAGCCACCACAGTCTTGACTTGCTGGGCTCAGGCAATCCTTCCACCTTAGCCTTCCAAGTAGCTGGAACTATTGGCACACACCACCCTGCCTAGCTAATTTTTTGTTTTATCATAGAGATGAGGTCTTGCCAGGTTGCCCGGGCTGGTCTCGAACCTGTGAGCTCAGGCAATCTTCTCACCTCGAACTCCAAAAATGCTGGGATTATAGGCATGAGCCACCGTGCCTGGCCTGGTCATTTTACCTTGTCTTTCCCTTTGAATTGAACCTTTCCCTTTGAATTGAACCACTGAAAGCTTAATAGCATTCAGTTGAAGATGAACAGGAGTTTTTTGTTTTTTTTATTCACTGATCTTAATTTTTACTGTGTTACCTCTACTAGGAGCTAACTGTCAAAAATCAGAATTTTCTCTTGGTGAGGAGAAAAAATGAGGTTTAGGACAGTTCAATAAATGCCTGTTACACATGTACTCTTCAGATATTTCGCATTGTTGTTTATTAATGGTAGTTATTTTTTGTGATCTTTGTAGAATCAATTATGAAATTACTGAGTTGGATATTTTAATGAGACTTCTTGTGATTTTTTCACAATTTTATATTTTCAAAAGGTTGTATGCCAAGCCTCAAGCAGTTTATTAAATTTTGTCCAAGAGTAAATCCTGTCTGAAGGAAATCGCTATGGAAATGTGACTATTGTGTTATTTTGTTGCACAAATCTCAGTAGTTGTGAGTGAACCACTGTGAAAATTAGGGTATCAAAGTAAAGCAGATTTCCTGGCAGTGAAGATCAATATCAGAATATTAACAGTTCCTAAAGTTTAATTTTTATTTATGGAATTAAGTTAGCATATTGATGAATGAATAAATTATGTATATTGTATTTATATATATTTTATATATAACCTTATGTTATCTTTGTCTTTATGTCCAAATATAAATATGATGGACTAGTTAGGGTGAAATATTTCATGGAATCCACCTCAAGAGTAAAGATGTATCACTTGCTACAAATTTTTTTACAATTTTAAAATTTTATTCTTTCTATACTTAATAAGCTCTTGACTTTGGTAAATGATAGCACTGGTATATAATATTTAACATATCTAACCCCTATTTTTATGTGTATCATCTTTTAATAACTGTAAGCTCCTTTGGATTATAAAATTGTCCTTTTAAATGATCTTTTTTTAATAGAAAAAGTTACGCCGATCACAACATGCTCGCAAAGAAACAGAGTTCTTACGGCTCAAGAGGACCAGACTTGGCTTGGATGACTTTGAGTCTCTGAAGGTTATAGGAAGAGGAGCTTTCGGAGAGGTGTGCCGCTTTTCTAAAGTCACCAGCTGAAAATATATATCTTAATTCATTTGCAACTGCTGACATGAATTTACGTCTTTCCAAATTCTGTTTCTGGTTGCTGCTGAAGTGAATTTACCTCATCGTGGAAGACTGTCTTTTCAGGTTTATAATCCAAATAAAAATACAAAGTACAGAATGCTTATCAGAGTGGTGTCTGAGGCAAATACTGGATTTTTCTGCAACTTTCAGCTGTATTGTGAAAAAGGTGACAGTTTAGAAAAGACCATTTCACATGTGCTTAACAACAGAAGTTTGCAGCAACCAGCTTCAAATTTTTTTTTACCCGCTTTCAGTATTAGGAAAGTAAAAAATTTGCCATTTGCAAATGAGTTAAGGTAGTTTGAAATATTATTAAAATATAATTCCTGAAATACCAACAATGGCAAATCCCAGCTTTCTTTAAGGGAGATTGCCTTTCATTCCAGAATAAGTAGTAGTGACTGTTTAACATTTATATTCTAGGTGCGGCTGGTCCAGAAGAAAGATACAGGCCATATCTATGCAATGAAGATATTGAGAAAGGCTGATATGCTTGAAAAAGAGCAGGTATGGGTTCACAGATCATGATCTGGAATTTGGATTTTATTCCAAGTGCAATGGGAAGACATTGGAGGTGTTTGGTTTTGTTTAAACAGGACTGGCATCTCTGTTCTAAGTTTTATGAAGATAAATCAATCCCTTTGCTTACTTGCAGGGAAAGTAAGAGTTGAGGGAGACCAGTTGACCTTGGAGGAGGGAGACCTCCTCCAAGCAGAGGAGGAGACAGCAAAGCTGGTCGGGAAAGAACAGTGTATCAGGGGAAGCTAGAAGAATGTGATGTCATGGAAGCCAAGAGAAGACAGTGTTTAAAGGAGGAGGTGAATAGTCAACTGTGTTGAATGCTGCTGAGAGAGAGAGCAAGAGGAGAACAGACCGTGAATTTCACAACATTAGTAATAGCAAGAACAGTTACCATGGATTGGGAGACAGAAGTCTAATTGAAATAGTGGAAAAGAGAATGGGAAGAAGCAAGAAGTGGAGATAAATCTTTCTTGTTTTTGTTTTTTGAGTTGGAGTCTGTGTCACTCAGGCTGGAGTGCAGTGGTTCACCACAGCCTCGACCTCCTGGATTCAAATGATCCTCCTACCTCAGCCTCTTAAGCTAGGACCACAGGTGTGCACCACCACACTGGGCTTTTTTTTTTTTTTTTTAGAGATGAGGTTTCGCCATGTTGCCTAGGCTGGTCTTGAACTTCTGGGTGCAAGCAGTCCTCTTGCCTTAGCCGCCCAAAGTGCTAGGGTTACAGCTATGAGCCACTGCGCCCAGCCTAGATTATCTTTCACATGAAGCAGAACAAAGACTAGATTGGTAAGCGATATTTAGGATTAAAAGTGTTAGTGTTGATGAGAAAAAGTCAAGATGCAGGAGTTTATTACAGGACTGTACTGGAAGACACAAGAGCCAGGGGTAGCTTGTCGGCGGTTGGAGCGAGAAGTTGTGAAATAGTCATCTTGAAGTGTGGGGAAGCAGACATGCTAGGGAAAGATAGTTGAATGAATGCTCACTGAGATTGGTAAATAAAATTTAAGGGGAAACCAGTTGCTACAGTTGGGTGGTTTTTCTCTCATATCCCTTAGTTGCTCAGGGGCAGGTGCAGAATAGACATTTGGGTTTAATCAGGGCAGGTGTATTTCTAGGCAAATATAGTGGAGGGAGAGAAGGATGAGGGAGTTTGAGTCATTTGAAAAGAGTGATCCTAATGATGGAATCTAGGCTGGATAGAAAAAGAAGTAAGTTTCTGAGGAGTGTAACAGAAAAAGTAGTAGGACTCATGGAATGGAGATGGAGATACCAGAATAAGATACCTGGGAAGATAAAGAGTTGGAGGTCAGAAACAGAGTTCCTTAAAATCGAGGTTTTTAGAGGGGAGCACAATTATTGGTCATGAGAAGGAAAAGAATATTACCATGGGTGGCTGAGGTGTAGTAGAGGAAAAGATCATGGGATGAGGAAGAGATTAAGAAACTGTATAGATAGGGTATTTGATGGTTCTTCCTATGGCTGCTGAAATTCATCCATGGGTGGAAAGAAAGATGTTAAGCCACAAATCGAAGTCATGAAAGAGAGAGGGGTTTGATCAGTTTGGTAAATGACAGCTATAAGGAAGGGTGACGGCTGATGTAGTCTCACAGCATGAAGGAAGGTGTCAAAATGGCTCAGAAGCAGCCATGAGAATGAGGAGAAAACCCACCTCCTCACCAGGCAAAATATGAGAGAAGAGCAGGCTGTTCTTGAAAAGGCTTCAGGAAGACAGAACCCTCAGTCAAGGAGTAAGAGGGAGGATGGCTTTGAGGCTTAAGGAGAGAGGAGTTGTTATCCTCAGGTGGGGGAAGTAGAACTGCTGGGAAATGCAGTTGAACACTCATTGAGACTTGTAGTCATGAATTTAAAGTGAAACCAGTTGGTATAGTTGGGCAATTTTCACCCTGTTTTCAGTTAAGTTGAGGTGATAAGAGATGAGGTTCTAGGGGACATTGTTGAGTACAAGCTATGCTTCTCCATGGGGAAGAGGTTTGGAAAGCAAGGAAAGATGAGATAACTTGGCTTAGAAAATTATGAATAATGATGGGATCAGGGTCTGGGTAAAGATGTATAGCCTCCGAGACAAGGGGGTAACTAGGAATCTAACTTAGGCATAATGGGATTAATCCTAGATAGAGTTTTAGAGGAAAGACAAAAGACAGCAGTTCAAGCTGTAGTCCAGCTACTAGCCACATGTGGCTAGTGGGCATGTGAAATGTAGCTAGTCTAAATTGAGATATTTTATAAATGTTAAACACCCACCAAATGAAGACTCGGTGCAAAAAAAAGTGTAAAATATTTTAATAAATTTTATATTGATTACATATTGGAATGATAATATTTAGATATATTGGTATATTGGATTACATAAACTATATATGAAAATTAATTCCACCTGGTTTTTTGTTTTTTTTTTTTACTTTTTATGTGACTACTAGAAAATTTTAAATTACTTATGTGGCTTGCATTACATCTGTATTGGACAGCCCTGGTCTAGAATGTTTTGCCAGAAGTTGAAGAGCCTCTGGACCCCACTGCTCTTTCCTGTAGGGGGGCAATCTCACTGGAGCCCAGCATCCAGTTGGTTTTGCATTTGGGGATTATTCCCCCTCCCCCACATAAATTAATCTGTATTTGTCACCACTAAATTTTGTTTCAGAAAACCTTTTCCTATGCAATATCAGTATTTTAAGTTTTATCACACTTACTTTAATGTTAGACACCCCACAAAATTAAGTAGCAACTGATCTCCCCACTATTGTGGTACCAGATTACCATGTCATACTTTCCTGTGTATTTCCTGTAATCTGGCTTTGAGATATTAAAAAATAACCGAGCCAAGTTTATGATGTAGTTGTTTTTTCCTGACAACACCAAATACAACACCAAAAGCTTAGGGCTTTTCCTCTGCCACCTTAAATTGCTTTGTAAAAGGCAAGAGAAAAAGTTTTTTGCTGTCATTCTTTACTTGATGAAACAGATCCAGAGGAATTTTAATGTATTTTGATGCTTAAAAACAAGTTTCTAATCACCAACTCTTGTGCTTTGATCTGTGTATTTTACTGTACCAAGCAAGACTATAGTTACCCCAAATATGATGTTTTAAGCAGATATTTTATTATCATGAAAATGTTTACAAATATATGTTCTCACGTGTTTTGGGCCAGAGTTCATAATGGTGCACACTGAAAATAACAAATAAAATCTTATTATTAATCTTTGAAGAAAAAGTGTATAAATATACAAGTATTAATGCAAAGCATCTGAATACTGACCAGTTACATGAACTGCATGAACTTTCCAGTTTGCAACATTTTCACATAATAATCCCCCTAATAATTAAATGTCTGATGAATGGGTAGCTAAATCCCAAAAGTCAGATGAATTTGCTGTAGCTAATGCTTGTAGATATTATAAAGGTTTTATATTATAACAATAACTTAATATTGTTATTATAAATAACTTAAATTGTTATTATAAATGTTCCTACTGACAACCAAATAAAGATCAAGCTGACCCCATTGTTTAACGTTAAAAATAGTTGGCTATTTTTAGTATACCTTGGTTATGTCATACCAACCTACAGGGCATTGCTTACTGATTTTAAAAGTCAGACTGGTGCCCTAAATTTATATGACAAAGGCTTGGCTGGGTAGAGATTCTGGTTACCTAGATTAGATTCTCTGTCTCAAAGGCCTTGGCTTCCCATAATATGCCTGTTGATCTCACCTTTTCAGGCCTAAAGATATAAGCTAAAATAAACTATTTCCTGAAGTTCTTCATATTTAATGAGAATATGAACATGCATGTATATATATATATACTGCAAATATTTTCTATAACGCTATCTTTCCTTTGTTACTGTTATGGATGGGTAAGTGTAAGAGATATCTTGATGAGTGTGTAATGTGTTACAATTATTTTTAAAAATATGTTCATCTAGGTGGCCCATATCCGAGCAGAAAGAGATATTTTGGTAGAAGCAGATGGTGCCTGGGTGGTGAAGATGTTTTATAGTTTTCAGGATAAGAGGAACCTTTATCTAATCATGGAATTTCTCCCTGGAGGTAAAAGCAAACATTGTATCAATGACAACTGACACAAGCATATCTTTATATGTAATAATGATTTTACTGATCAGGTTTATTTATATATTCCTAGCTCTGAGGTTTGACAAAGACAGTTTCAAAATATTTACTTCCAAAATAATGCTCATTTGACTACATACCAGCTTATTTTGAAGGAATGATAAAGTTGGCACATTTTTTTCTTTTTTGAGTTGGAGTCTCACTCTTGTCTCCCAGGCTGGAATGCAGTGGCACAATCACGGCCACCGCAACCTCGACCTGCTGGGCTTAGGAGATCCTTCCACCTTAGCTTTCCAAGTAACTGGAACTATAGATGCAAGCCACCATGCCCAGCTTGTTTTTGTGATTTATTGTAGAGAGGAGGTCTCACCAAGTTGCCCAGACTGGTCTCGAACCCCCAGGCTCAGGCAATCCTCTTGCCTCAGCCTTCTAAAGTCTTGGGATTACAAGATGAGCCACCATGCCCAGCCAAGTTGGCACATTTTAATACTACCATTCTGAGTTCACTGTTTATAATTAGATTGTTGTTAGTATGGAGTTAAAATAAATAAGTCAGTAAAGAAAAAGACAACCAACCCAGCTGGGCATGGTGGCTCAGTCCTATGATCTCAGCACTCTGGGAGGCCAAGGTGAGAGGACTGCCTAAGCCCAGGGGTTCAAGACCAGCGTGGGCGACTTGGTGAGACTTCATCTCTACAATAAGTCAAAAAATTAGCTGGACGTGGTAGCACACACCTGTAGTTCCAGCTGCTTGGGAGGCTGAGGCAGAAGGGATCATCTGAGCCTAGTAGGTCGAGGCTGTGGTGGCTGTGCCCCTGCACTCTAGCTGGGCAGCAGAGTGAGATTCCAACTAAAAAAAAAAAGAAAAAGAAAAAGACAACCCAGTGGCCAAGTGATAGACAATGTACAGAAGAGAAACTCTGGCTAGTTTATAATATATAGGAAGATGTTCAACATCACCAATATTCAGGGAAATGCAAATTAAAACGAGTAGATACCATTTCACATTCATCAGATTAGTAAAATCATTTAAAGTCTGATGATTCTAAGTGTTGGTGAGGCTGTAGGGGAAGTTGGTCTCTTGTAAGTTGATCTCTAACTTGTATGGAGAGCAATTTACAGCTCTCTTATGAAGCTGAAGATGCAAATGTCCTATGATTCAGCACTTCTATACCAGCTGCATTCCTAGAGAATCTCCCCTACATGTGCACAAGAGACCTATAACCGCATGTTCATTGCAGCATTGTCACAATAACGAAAAACTGTAAGATAAATGCCCATCAGTAGAAGAATGGATAAATACGGCTTAATTATATGATGAGATATTTTACGGTAGTTAAAAGTCACACGCTATATCTGGTTCAACAGTAAGATCTCAGAGTGGAGTGAATAAAGCAAGCTGTAGAATTATGTACGCAATTTGAGACCACTTAGGTAATTCTTCAGAAACACAAAAGACTGTAAATCCATTTATTTATACGTATATATGAAAACATATGTTTAAGCTGGGCTTGGTGGCTCAGCCTGTAATTCCGTGCCTTTGGGAGGCTGAGGTGAGTGGATTGCCTGAGCCCGCGGGTTCGAGACCCGCCTGGGCAGCGAGACCTCATCTCTACAATAAATCAAAAAATCAGCTGGGCGTGATAGCGCGCGCCTGTAATTCCGACTACTCGAAAGGCTCAGGCAGAAGGATTGCCGGAGCCCAGCAGGTTGAGGCTGCGGTGGCTGGGAGCGGCCACTGCACTCCAGTCTGGGCGACAGAGTGAGACTCCAACTCAAAAAAAAAAAAAAAAAAAAAGAAAAAAAACATATGTTTAAAATGAGCTGGAAGGATATAGACAAATGAAATTCAAGGTAAAGATTTGTTAGCTGGGCTCGGTGGCTCAGCCTGTAATCCCGCACTTTGGGAGGCTGAGGTGAGTGAATTGCCTGAGCCCGTGGGTTTGAGACCTGCCTGGGCAACTTGGCGAGAGACTTCATCTCTACAATAAATCAAAAAATTAGCCGGCGTGGTAGCGCGCGCCTGTAGTTCCAGCTACTTGGAAGGCTGAGGCGGAAGGATCGCTGGAGCGCAGCAGGTCAGGGCTGCAGTGGCCGGGAGCAGCCACTGCACTCCAGTCTGGGTGACAGAGTGAGACTCCAACTCAAAAAAAAAAAAAGATTTGTTGCTCAGTAAAGAGGGAAAGAAAAATGAGAGGACAGAGAATGCTTCTGTTATTTTTTTTAAGACTCAAAGCACATATGAAAAAATTTCATCAGTTGTCAGTTTTGTGTTGTAAGTGCACCAGTGTTTACAGTAATTAAAACTACTTATTATTTTTCCATTTTTAAATTCCTTGAAAATAAAAGAATGTCTGGAGATGCCTCTTTTAGTGGGATGATGTCCAATTTTTGTTGGGCTAAAGAGCTCAGAATGTTTTTGAAACTCTAAAGGAATATATCTGGTTTCCAGGTGCATGGTCGATAGTACTTCATTACCAGTTCTGTTCTGATTTGGTTTCACATATACTCTACCTTAAATCGATTAAATGTCACTAAACATTTGCTTATGCAGTGATGCTGTTTTTTTGTCCCCAGAAATGGTTAGAAGTATACTAGGTGGATCGTAAAATGCAAAATTAGTCATGTGCTGTATAGATACAAAGAAAACTTTTACAAGGTATTCCCCCTTTGAGGCATTTTCAATAACATGGTACTTACTTTCCTTTATTTAGGTGACATGATGACATTGCTAATGAAGAAAGACACCTTGACAGAAGAGGAAACACAGTTTTACATTTCAGAGACTGTTTTGGCAATAGATGCAATTCATCAGTTGGGTTTCATCCATCGGGACATTAAACCAGACAACCTTTTATTAGATGCCAAGGCATGTGAATAAACTGGTGGATTATTAGGTTGCTGATAATTTTGTAGAGTAATAGAGCTGATTTTGTGATTGGAAATGGGCAACTGCAATTTAGATTATTGCTAAACATTATTTCATAGACTTACTAGGATAGGACTCTGGAATGAAATGACATCAACATCAGGGAATATAATATGGCTGTTTTCTTCCATTTTTCTACTTTTAAAAACGTGATCATCAAACATTTATAATTTTACGTTTTTACTTGTATGACTTTCAAGCTAAGAATCTTTATAATAATTGCATTTAAAGGAGTTTATAGGCTGGGCTTGGTGGCTCAGCCTGTAATCCTGCGCCTTGGGAGGCTGAGGTGAGTGGATTTTCTGAGCCCGCGAGTTCGAGACCCGCCTGGGCAACTTGGTGAGACCTCATCTCTACAATAAATCAAAAAATTAACCGGGTGTGGTAGCGCACGCCTGTAGTTCCAGCTACTTGGAAGGCTGAGGCGGAAGGATCTCCGGAGCCCCAGCAGGTCGAGGCTGCGGTGGCCGGGAGCGGCCACTGCACTCCAGTCTGGGCAACAGAGTGAGACTTCAACTCAAGAAAAAAAAAAAGAGTTTATGATAAGGCTTTTTTGTTCTCAAAGTCAATATAAATTCCTGATTTTACTGGTATTTTTCTTAGGGTCATGTAAAATTATCTGATTTTGGTTTATGCACGGGATTAAAGAAAGCTCACAGGACTGAATTCTACAGAAATCTCACACACAACCCACCCAGTGACTTCTGTAAGTTTGATATTTTTTCCTCTGGTTAAGAAATTATAGCTGATTTAATTCAGTACTGTTAAGAACTGGAGGTTCTCTACCTTCCTCTCTCCACTCCTTAAGCCCATGTGTTTTAGATGTATATGTGTGATTTTGTTTTTTGGTGAGTTTCTCCCTCATGATTAATATTCCATGTTGTTGTAATTAGCATTTCAGAACATGAATTCAAAGAGGAAGGCAGAAACTTGGAAGAAGAACAGGAGACAATTGGTGAGTCAACCATGTTTTTAAGAAAGAATTTTGTGTTCTGGTCCTAAAGTCTTACCTAGTTTTATCTTAACTACTTTGGGTCTTCACAATGATTAGTATTTTCTTTGTAGCAACGATTGCGCTTGTTCTGGGATTACACAGTGTTCTTAGTTTCTCTGTAAAGTTTTCTTGCCTATAAAGCAAACAGTTGACTTTTATTTTGTGATTTAACTTGAGAGTACTTTATTGACCATCCCTATAAATAAGTAATCGGTTTACCAGAACTTAGCACTTTAAGTAAAACTCATTGAAACAGGTGTGACTGCAATGAATGCCTTGTGATTTCCATTTTCCCATTTTCCATACCTGTGAACAACAGATATCCTGATACAACAAATATCAACCAGCAAGTAAAGTGGTTGTAAGTTTCTAAGAACTTCTTTATTCCCAAAACAGGAAGTTTGGGATTTAAACAATGTTACAATAAAATAGATAAAATAAAATTTAAAGCTAACACAGATAAATGCAATTATTCCCATAATGTAGTATTACACTGTTTATAACTCCATTTCACTTCCCCTCTGTTAAGACTGAGCAAACAGAAGAATGGCTTCTTTCCTTCTTTCCCTTTGTCCTGTTAACAAGATCAATGAACATTCTTAAGGTTAGGAATGTGCCTTTTTAACCTCATTTTCCTAATTTATGTATACAGTGCCTGGCCCATATAAATACTCTATAAATATTTGTTCAATTCATCCAAATGATAAAAGAGAGACTAATTCAGCATTCCCTCAGGAAAGTAAATAGTCTAATACCTGAAAAAATAGTCTAATACCCTGTAAAACCAAGTCAAATGACCTTTGCGTTATTGAGCTTATTCTCTTATTAACCCAAGTAATTGCAAAACTCTATGCTTTTAAAACATTTCATTGTTTTTAAAATGTATTGAGCTGTGCATTGAGAAAAACTTCATTCTACTGTCAAATGTGTCACTTTTAGGTCACATTTTACAATTGGCAAAAGAACTGCAGACAGAATTCCCTATTCTTAAGTGGGATGAAAATGAATACTGCTAAAAAATATTTTTCTTTATCCCTATTTACAGACTATTCACAGGTGCTTACTTAGGTGTGTATTTTCCTGTTCTCATGGCCAATAGTCACATGGTCAGTGTTTCCCAAGAGAGAAGTAGAGGGAACACTGTTGATATTTGGGACAGGAAATTTCCTTAGTCCCTGGTTCCCAGCCCCTCAAAAAGCCAATCATATCCTTCCCCAAGTCATTGAGACGACACAGTCCGTGGTCACACATTTCCAAATGGTTCCAAATAACCTTAGGTGAGAACCACTGCATTAAAGAAGAAATTCTTGTAAGATTTTATATAAGGCTGGGCTCGGTGGCTCAGCCTGTAATCCCAGCACTTTGGGAGGCTGAGGCGAGTGGATTGCCTGAGTGGGTTCAAGACCAGCCTGGGCAACTTGGCAAGACCTCATCTCTACAATAAATCAAACAAATTAGCTGGGTGTGGTACCATGCGCCTGTAGTTCCAGCTACTTGGAGGGCTGAGGCAGAAGGATCACCGGCGCCCAGCAGGTTGCTGCTGAGGTGGCTGTGAGTGTGCCACTGTACTCCAGCCTGGGCAACAGAGTGAGACTCCAACTCACAAAAAAAAAAAAAAAAAAAAGATTTTATATGAATTAAGGATGCGTAAGAACTTCTTAACTTCCTAATGGGTAAGCAAAGCCCTGGAATTGTTTATAATGAAAATACCTGATACTTATGTAGTAGTCTGTGGTTTACAAAGCACATTCCTTTCATTGGTTCAGTCTCAGCTCTGTGAGGGCAGATGTTAGTACTCCAATTTCCTGTAAGCAGAAGCTGAGGCTCAGAGAGGTTGGATAACTTGCCCAAGAACACATTTGTAGTAAGTGGACAAGCCAGGCTTATTAGGTTGGACCTTTTCATTTTGGGGGGCTACATATATAAATAAATTAGTTGAGCTTCTCAGGGGCAGAAGCCATGTATTCTATGAATTCTGTGACTTCCTATGCTTTTTTCGGTGGGAAATCATACTCAGATATATATATTTTTAATGTTGAGAATGCTGGTTGACGAGCTGCTCCTTTACAGGCATATTCCACAGTTGGGACGCCAGATTACATTGCTCCAGAAGTCTTCATGCAGACTGGTTACAACAAATTGTGTGACTGGTGGTCTTTGGGAGTGATTATGTATGAAATGCTAATAGGTATGTTTTGTCATTCATTTAAGTGCATGATATATACATTTTCTTGAGTGCCATTGTTTGAAGATATTACAGATATCATGGGCTAAAATATTATCTGTTAAACCAATTTCTGATGCCCCCCCCACCCCATGTTAAATACTTACTGATACATACCAATGAGCTCTCCAGGGATCCAGAGTCAGAAGGGGAAATATTTAACCCAGACTCCCATGTATCAAAATCTGCATGACCATTCAGGTAAAATGCAGGGGTGGGGAGGCAGTACTTTAAACCTTTACTTTATTGACATTATTAGCGATTTTATTGCCAACTGATGAATGGTGGAATTTTTTTACTGTTAAATAGAGTATTCAGGGTTGTTTTATTTCTTGTGGCACATATTTAGTATGTACTGTAGAACTTCACTTATCACAAAGCTGATAAAACTTTTTCGGTTTCCTTGATATATAGGATATCCACCATTTTGCTCTGAAACACCTCAAGAAACATACAGAAAAGTGATGAACTGGAAAGAAACTCTAGTATTTCCTCCAGAGGTACCTATATCTGAGAAGGCCAAGGACTTAATTCTCAGGTTAGTGGTTAAATTCCTAAAGGAATTCACAGTGTCTTAAAACTTCCCAAGTACCTATAAAAGACCCATTTCACTTTTTTAGGGAAAGAAGGAATACTACTGGTCTATACAGTAAGTCCCCTACATACGAATGAGTTCTGTTCTGAGAATGCATTCATTAAGTTCAACAAAGTTAGCCGAGGTATCCAATTAATATGATCGGCTATATAGTACTGTAGTATAATAGGTTAATAATACTTTTTACCCATAAAAACAAACAGTACTGTACTGTAAAGTACACAAAAGCACAAGCACTTATAGAGGATGCATGCATGTGACAAGGTATGCCAGACACGTGAACTAACTTATGTGACTGGACATGCACATGCACATTCGCATCTTTGAAAAACTCGCAACTTGAAGGCTTGTATGTAGAAGACTTACTGGACAAAGAGATCAATGAAGACAGGGTGTTTTTTTAAAAAGTAAATTCTTAGGCTAGGCTTGGTGGCTCAGTCTGTAATCCCAGCAATTTGGGAGGCTGAGGCGAGTAGATTGCCTGGGTCTGTGGGTTCGAGACCAGCCTGGGCAACTTGGCTAGATCTCATCTCTACAATAAATAAAAAATTAGCTAGGCATGGTAGTGTGTGCCTGTGGTTCCAGCTACTTGGAAGGCTGAGATGAAAGGATCAACGGAGCCCAGCAGGTTGACCCTGGGGTGGTCATGAGTGTGCCACTAAACTCCAGCCTGGGTGACAGAGTGAGACTCCAATTAAAAAAAAAAAAGTAAATTCTTAAAAGGAAGATTACAGAAAAAAAGTAGGAGTTAAGAAGTGGGAAGAAGTCTTGTGTTCAGCTACTGATATATCTATAAAAGCAAAAATCACTCCTGTTAGA
The DNA here is from genome assembly GCA_027257055.1 of Cephalopachus bancanus. Classification (NCBI taxonomy): domain Eukaryota; kingdom Metazoa; phylum Chordata; class Mammalia; order Primates; family Tarsiidae; genus Cephalopachus; species Cephalopachus bancanus. The sequence goes on along the minus strand of JAPVLO010000009.1, from coordinate 3,767,440 downwards.
TGCGATGACCTGATCCCATTAAAGCAAAAGGGCAACTTGGCGAGACCTCATCTCTACAATAAATCAAAAATTATCCAGGCGTGGTAGTGCGTGCCTGTAATTCTGGCTACTTGGAAGACTGAGGCGGAAGGATCACCGGAGCCCAGCAGGTCAAGGCTGCGGTGGCCGGGAGCGGCCACTGCATTCCAGTCTGGGCGACAGAGTGAGACTCCAACTCAAAAAATAAAAAATAAAAAATAAAGCAAAAGGGAAAATGTTAGTAGAGGAAATTCATTTCATGAAAGTCTATATGTGAAATCTTCTAAGCCAAAGATTCCATTCTGCTCCTCAACTAAGGTTAAGCAGTTGGTACTGTTGTGAAGGGCTGGAAAGAATATAAATTGGGACAACCTGTGGGAACAAGTCAATTGGCGGCTTATTGTTTTTTAAAATCCCTAAACTGTACAGTATATGGCCTTTGACCCAGCAATTCTACTTCTGGGAATTTTGACCATGCAGATAGTCAGATCTGTATGTAAATATTTAAGTACAATATGTTCATCATGATATTATTATTCTTCTTATTATTATTACTAATTTTGAGAAGTAGTCTCACTTGTCACCCAGGCTGGAGTGCAGTGGCACACACTCACGGCCACTGCAGCCTCAACCCACTGGGCTTGGGCAATCCTTCTGCTTCAGCTTTCCAAGTAGCTGGAACTACAGGTGCATGCTACCACACCCAGCTAATTTTTTGATTTATTGTAGAGATGAGATCTCACCAAGTTGCCCAGGCTGGTCTCAAACCCCTGGGCTCAGGCAGTCCTCTTGCCTCTGCCTCCCAAAGTGCTGGCATTACAGGCTTGAGGCACAGCACATGACCTATGATATTATTTTTACTAGGGAAAGATTGGAAAAATGTTTCAATGTTCAACAATAGTGGACTGGCTAAATAAATTATAATATCTCCATATATAAATTTTAGAAAATAAATTTATAGGAAAATAGTGACTTTGGGAAATTTTCTCAGTATTTAAGTGAAAAAAGTAGTCTGTAGTAACAACTGTATCAACACAATATTTTTAATATTATTATAAAATATTATTATATTAAGTATAATACTACATCTCACTCCCTAAACTGTATGCATATTATATTTACTATATAATATTTTTAGTATTATAAAAAGATTATAGAAGGGAAGGAAATGGCTTCAAAATATTTACAGTAATCTCTAAATAGTACAATTACAGATGATTTTTATTTTCTTCTGTATTTCCCATAATAAACAGTTAACTTCAGTAAAAAGAAATGCATTGTATTGCTTCAAAAAAAGGGAAATATTTGGAATAATGCAACTAGAGTACTTTAGACATAAAGTATGTCTGATCATTTCTCTGTTTCCATGTTCTAGATTTTGTATTGATTCTGAAAATAGAATTGGAAATGGTGGCGTAGAAGAAATAAAAGGTCACCCCTTTTTTGAAGGTGTAGACTGGGGGCACATAAGGTATGTTCCTAGGCTTTGGGAGAGGTCTGAGTAAAAACAAATTTCTGGACTTAGTGATTAATTTACCTCTGATTCTGCTAGATTAAATATAAAAAGTAACACCGTTATAATGTTAGTAAGTCAATGTTTTCTGAATTCTTTGAGTGGGACTACAGTGACTATAGCCAAATGACTTGTTTTAGGCTAATGTCATTTTCAGGAAAAAACATATCGTGTACCTGTTTAGAGTCTCATATTCATACTCAGTGAAGGCTGTTAGCACTTGAAAGATGTATTTATGTTTCACACTGTGGCCCCTCATTTTTCTCCTCTCTCTGACATGCTGCCTCTCCTTAATTTATAATAAGGTACAGTCCCTTCTTTCAATTTGAGTGGGGTTTAAACAATTCAAGTAACTTTTCAGAATTTGCTTATTATGAGCAGTGACTTTTTTTCAGTTTCTGGTCAAACTGTCTTTAGTAGTTCAGGTCTCTCCTCCACACAGCCAGAGTTTAGAGACATAATTCTGGTCATGCCTTTTTCTCCTTCCCTTTGCACTTGGAATAAAGTTGAGAACGCTTTATCTGCACAGGTTACTTCTTGGATGGTCTTTCCTGCTCCTTCCTGTCTCAGAGTTATGTCATTTGCTATTCATCTCGACTAAAATGCTGCTCTTGGGCCTGCCTCGTCCGGCCTCTACCCCTTCCCTGCCTAGTCAACTTGTTTGCGTCTTCCAAGGCAGCTAATGTATCATTTCCTCAGAGCAGATCTTCCCTGGACATCCTGCTGTGTGCTAGACACTCTACCTATTACAGTAATTACTCATTTCAGAAACCATTTATTGTGTGTCCAGCACTGTTCTAAGCATTTTACTTGCATTTCTCATCATTTCCTCAGAATAAGACCTATAAAATAGAAACAATTATTATCCCTATTTTCCAGCTGAGGAAACTAAGGCATAGAAAAGTTAGATAATTTGCCTACAGTGCCACAGACAGTAAATGAAAGAGCTAGAATTGGACCCAGGCAGTTTGATTCTGGAGACCTAACTTTTAACCACTACACTGTATGTTGTATTATACTATACATACATCATCTCATTGAACAGAACTGTAATACCCCTCTTTTTATAGTTGCAGGGATGCTTAGAGAATACCAGCCCAATATCTTGGTTTTGAAATAGTGAATGAAATAGTGACAGAGCAGGAATTGCCTGCTTAAGGTCATATTGCTCATGGCAAAAAAGGCTCCAGTATCTATGGTTATTTTCACTAACCTAGGTTTATTAAGTTAGCATGTTAAGTATAAATAAGTTAGAATAATTTTGGTAGAGATATTTATATGCTTCATATAATTTGGTAAACTTAGCATCTAATAAAGCCAATAAATATTTGTTGAGAAAAACAGTAGCAATAAAAATCAATAGCTTATCTTAACTATTTCTATAGTTAAACATTTTTGGCATTTTCATTACCTTTTTAAACGAAATATCTTTAATTTTCTTAAAATTTCTATGATGGAGAAGTTTTTGCATTCAGATTTCATCACAAATATGTAGCCCATTCACCATTTGTGACCCTATTTTCCCAAATTACTTTTGATTTCTGGATCCTCTACTAGAATTCTATTCCTGAATCAACTAGGAAAGATCATCTTTACAATAGCTCACATACTTTATGTAATTATAAAATCTTTTTTTTTTTTTTTTTTTGAGTTGGAGTCTCACTCAGTCACCCAGACTAGAGTGCACTAGAGTGCAGTGGCCGCTTCCAGCCACCGCAGCCTTGCCTGCTGGGCTCCAGCGATCTTTCCGCCTCAGCCTTCCGAGTAGCCGGAATTACAGGCATGCGCTACTACGCCCGGCTGATTTTTTTATTTATTGTAGATGAGGTCTCGCTGCCCAGGCGGGTCTCGAACCTGCGGGCTCAGGCAATCCACTCACCTCAGCCTCCCAAAGGCGCGGGATTACAGGCTGAGCCACTGAGCCCGGCTAATTATAAAATCTTTAAATAAATTATTTTCTTTTCCTTTTATTAGCTGTTGTTCTTCCACTTAAAAAATAGCATGAGAAAGTCTTGGTACAAAGAAAAATTCCAAGTAAATGAAATTATTTTAACAAAAAATTACACTCAGCTATTTTGAAATCTACTTCACTATTCTCAAATCCACAGTAAATTTCCTTGGCCTTTCTAATATATATAGAATAGCATGCAAAATTTGCCAATAGAATCATTTGTTGGAAAATTGAGAGTTCCAGAAAAGTTACCGTGGGTGCTCAATACCTTTTTACAGGGAAAGGCCAGCGGCAATCCCTATAGAAATCAAAAGCATTGATGATACTTCAAATTTTGATGACTTCCCTGAATCTGATATTTTACAACCAGGTAAGATGATTTATAAGTAACTACCACTATTAAAAGTCTGTGAAGATGATGACATTTCACTAATGAAATTCCTTTGTTCTTGGTTAACTTTTCTATCTTCCTAGTGCCAAATACCACAGAACCAGACTACAAATCCAAAGACTGGGTTTTTCTCAATTATACCTATAAAAGATTTGAAGGGTTGACTCAACGTGGCTCTATCCCCACTTACATGAAAGCTGGGAAATTATGAAGATCACATTCGCCCATAACCAAGAGAACTCAGGTAGCTGCATCACCAGGCTTGCTTGGCGTAGATAACAATACACGGATATACTCCTGAAGACGGTGGTGCTCATCGACTACAAGAGGAAATTCTACAGGACTAGGATTTCTAAGACTACTACAGGAATTGGTTGGCAGTGCCAGCTGGCTTTTTTTTTTTTAATATTTTATTATTTTTGTTAACTTTATTATACGAAGGTACTGGAATAAAAGGAACGTACATCCCTTCTTAACTGCACTGCCTACATGCGTATTAAGGTCCATTCTGCCTGTGTGTGCTGTGGCTTTGAACTGTAACACCTCTAATCAATTCAGGAGAAACACATATCATTTAAAGCAACATAGGCTAACCTGTAGGTGACACTGCAGTATTGCTGTTTTACTGCAAATCTTATGGGTCTAGATAATCAGTAAAAGCCATCTTCCATAGTTAGAACACTTGCCCTATTGGTTTGAATATCTGTAGAATATATATGAAGACAATTTCTGTAACGGTTTTAAGAAATACACTGGTTCATTAAAAAATAGAATTTTTCATTGAGTTATTACACAGGCTCCACAGTAGGGAGTGACAAGTTTATAATAAGAAGGAGAAAGTTTAACACCTTCACTCAAGCACTCCACTAATATATTTACTTTGCATTCAGAAATACTGATGACCTTTATATACGTAGTCTGTATACTCATAGGGAGATGTACTGTATTATATAAAATGTAAAGTTGCTTTTCTTGTGACAAAAGGACTTCTTTTTTAACAAGAGGATATGGCATTATTTTAATTTGATTATGGTGAGTTGAATTTAAGAAATGACCATGAAGGCTGCTTGTAGAATGAGTGTATTTTTATTAAACTATTTTTTTAAATGTCAAACTTCTGATCATGTAAATGGACTTGTAAAGAACAAACAGCTACTTACTTTGGTTTTCTAGAAAGTTGTTACATATCATGGCTGGTTAACTTTTATTTCTTTTGATGAAAAATTTTCCTTTGACAGTACTTGTATTATTGTGCCATTATTTTCTTATGCTCCAAATGTACCAAAGATCCTGAACAGAGTGGATGTTCACAGCTGAGTAGAATTTTACCTTCCTGTGGGAATGCTGTATTCAGACGTGACAGATCTTTGATGGAGGTCAGCTTATTCACAGGCCATATTATTGTTCATGTTTAGCTACATCACTGTGGTTAATATAGACAGAATTAAGGAAGTACATGCAGGCTAGTGGGGCTGTGATTAGAGGAAAGGGGAGATAGTGTCAGCATCAAATTCTTTGGGTATTTCCCGAAGAATTATATAATTTTTCTAGCTCAGTATTTTAATTCTAATTTAAACAACTCTGAGGTTTTGGTTTCATAAGCACTAGTTGAGGAATAATACTTTAGCAACAAATGGCCTAATGTTTGTCTTCACTGTTAACTGATAAAATTTTTTAAAGTTACAACAATTATAATCATTACAAATGATCTGTGATCAAAATCTAAAGTGATTTATTTGTAGGAATGTCTTCCTAATGAGGAAGAACTTCATAGAAGCATTATGCAAATCTACAAAAGCTTTTATAAATGTTGCTGCTAGGTAGCTCCACAGTATTTTAATAAGGCCATCCTGGTTCCCTCCTCTTTTTTTTATTTGTTTCTTTTGAGTAATTTCTGTGTGTTTATCTAATAGTTCACCTCCATTTTCTAGTCTGCATCATGTGACTGAGTATTTAGGAGAGAAAGCTATTAAAACTCTGGGGTTATTTCAATTTGACTAAGTTCAATTTTTCTAATTATAACTGCCTTTACTTTTTAGGAAAAAAAGTTTAACTTCTGTTGGAGTTTATGAGTTTTTTTTTTTTCACTCCACATCACACTCCCCTTTAAAAAACAAACACAGTTTTGCTAACCTGATAATGGCTAAATAAGATAGGAGGAAACTGCAACATACTGAGTTCTAGTATGGTAACTATCCTAGTACAAAAAAAATATCACTAATTCAAGTTCACAGAGACTGAGATTGATATAAAGGAACTGAATTGCCTGAGTTTACTTTTTAATTGCATACAAATACAGCATTTTAGTTTTGATTTTTCTTATTCTTATTGTGAGAAAGAACTTGGAAATAGTTATAATTTCTTGGCAGTGGAAAGGCAGTTCTGGAAGGCTTACTTGATTTAGAGTCTCATTCTTCCCTGGAGTTTATAATAGAGTGATTCACAATCTTGGGGGTTTTCTCCTCATCAAAAGCATTTCTTAAGTGCCTATCTAAAAGCAATTAAAGACTGTGTCTGCCCTTTGGAAGCTAAGAATTTGATTCATAATGCAAATTAGCTAGATAATTTGCAAAGTACCCTTGAGATTGAATTTTCTCTATTATACATTTCCCATAGTTCAGGTGAATCATTTAATTTAAATGACAAAACCCTATCTAATCAACTGGGCATAATGACATTTTCTTTAAATTAGACTCTATTTTGAATTAAAGAGTTTTATTATAAACTGTGTGTTTTGGGTTTTCTAAGTATATAGAAAGCTTGTATAATTCAAATTTATCGATTTCCTGATTTAATGTAGACTTTGACTTTTTTATTAAAAACCTTTGTATTAAAGCAAGTTATGCTATTTTTCTTTTGTTAATTTATTAATATAGCTTTAAATCTTTAGAGGTATTGAAGCATTGTGCTGTCTGAAAATAAGGAACTGCTTGTAAATCAGCCACTTCTGAATAGAATATATGTGTATAGCTGATTTAATAAGCTAGTTAGTTGAATGGAAAATAACAAGTGTGAAATATTAAAAATGTTCTTTGTTGCTAAGGCTTAAGATAGGGTTTCATTTATTTCTATGCTAGCAAACTTTTTTCTGTTTTTTAAACACCTGCATAGCTTTGTGTAACTCTCCAGATCTTAAAATATTTTTAAGTACATTTATTTTTGGTTTTATTGTAGAAAACCATTAGACAATCATTTACTTAGTCGCTACTGATAGAAGAAACAGTTACCTATCTTTTGACGGCCTACAAATAAATGAATTGAGTGCTTAATCAGTAGAGGGGTCCCTGGCTACTGAACACATTTTCTCTTTGTTAAAATTCAGAACATTCAAAATGACTGTTTTGCTGTAACTGTGTTCATTTCCCCCTCATCTTTAAATTTTATTTTTCTCTTTAGAAGTGCACTTATTTCTGGAAGAAAAATATTTGTTCTAAGTGTTTCTTAATGAAAGAATCACTTAGAACAAATATAAATATAAGACTCTTGAGACTACTAGAGATATTTTAGATTTTTATGAAAAAATTTGAGGGAATATTGCTGTTTTCAAAAGGAATAAAGTAACAGAAATATATCTTAGCTATTTTTTTAAAGCAATATAATCCAACGGTTGTCTAGAAAATAATCATCAGGCTATCAAGTTGGGTGTTCAGTTACTGAGTTTCAAAAAATGTTTTGGTGCATGAGGGCTTTTTCACTGAAGGCAAGACAAGAATAAAAACTGTTTACAACATTTCTGTTGGTGAGGTTTTTGGTTTTATTTTTGAGTTTTGAGATAGACATTATCTAAAACTCAAGAAAGACTATTTTGTAAATGTAAATTACTGAATAACTTTTTACACTTGAAAATCACATCAAGAACAAAATAAATATTTGAAGTTTACATTTAAAATTTTCATTCAGGCCAGGCACAGTGGCTTACATCTGTCATCCCAGCACTTTGGGAGGCAGAGGTGAATGCCCAAGGGGTTCAAGAGCAGCCTGAGCCCAGAGGTTCAAGACCAGCCTGGGCAACTTGGCGAGACCTCATTTCTACAGTCAATCAAAAAATTAGTCAGGCATGGTGGTGCACACCTGTAGTTCCAGCTACTTAGAAGGCTGAGATAGATGGATGGCTTGAGCCCAGTAGGTGGAGGTGGTGGTAGCCACTCCACTGCCACTGCACTCCAGCCTGCGCATGAATGAGACACTAACAAAAAAAAAAAAACAAACTCCAAATCTATAGCTAAAAACATCTGGCAACACAAACTGTAAGTTTTAATTTTAGGTACATATGGGGTATGTAGCTTATATACAACTACCCCACTTAATCAAACCCAACTAGAAAGCAGTAAATTGAAAACGTCTCAAAATAGCATAAACATTTAAGTGGCCCAGGTTCCACTACCTCCTGTTTCTCTGAAGACACTGACAATCATAATACTTTCTCCACTGAGCCCAGAGGGAGCCAGTGAGAATCCTTTCAGGCTCATTGTGCTCCAGCTGTTCTCTGACATCCTTTCAATAATGCCATTTAAGATTCACTGAAAATTCAGTGAAAACACTGAATGCCAAAATGTGGGCATTACAGCAAACTTGGAGACTCTACATACATCTTTCAGAAGCATCTAGTGATACAAAATAACTTATATTTGTATAGAAAATGCCTTCACTTACATTATTCATTTGCTTTTTACAACTATTCTGTAATTACATAAACATAATTAACAGCATTTGATCGATGGTGAAGATGAGGCTGAGTGATTGTGACTTTCCCAAAATACAGGTAATAGACTGCTCTTGAACCCATGTTCAGTGCCTCTTCCACTTCTCCAAATCATAGCGTGTGTCTCATTGATAAATTACCTTATATACTTCCAGGACCTCAGAAGAATACATAGGCTGGCAGTGACAGAGGTATTACTTTGTGTACTTTTGACTCTAAGTGACAGAAGACATAGTAAAAATGGCTTCAATAATAAGGAAAATGAGAGCGCGGTGGCTCACGCCTGTAATCCCAGCACTTTGGGAGGCCAAGGCAGGAGGATTGAGCCCAGGAGCTGGAGACCAGCCTATGCAACATAGTGAGACCTAGTCTCTATTAAAGCAAAACAACAAGCAAGGAAAACGAGTATCTCATGTAACACGAAGAAACAACATAGAACTTCCAGGGTAGTCAATTTAGCATCTCAAAAACATCAAGGGGCTGGTGGGGTGGCTCGACACCTGAATCCCATCACTTTGAGAGGCTGAGGTGGGAGGATCATTTGAGGCCAGGAGTTCCAGAACAGCCTAGGCAACATAGGGAGATGTCTCTACAAAAAGTAACTTTAAAAATTAGCCAGGAATGGTGGTGTATGTCTGTAGTCCCAGCTAGGGACTACTAGGGAGGTTGAGGTGGTATGATCTCTTGAGCCCAGGAGTTCAGTGCTGTGCTGAGCTATGATTGTGCCACTGCATTCCAGCTTGGGCAACAGAGCAAGACGTCTCTAAAAACAAAAAAATTGTTAGGGGATCTGGGCATGGTGGTGCGTGCCTGTAGTCCCAGCTAGTCTAGAAACTGAGTGGGGAGAATGGCTTGAGCCCAGGAGTTTGAGGCTAGTCTGGGCAACATAGTGAGAGGCCATCTTTCATTTCTTTACTTTGTCATTCTGAGTGTTGACTCTGTCTTTGGTCTAGTGGCTAGATGGCTACAGAAACCCTAAGCATTAAATCCTTATACAATACACAAGTCCTTAAAAAGAGAAACTACTTCTTGTGCATCCCCACCTCTTAAGAGCAAGGAAAACCTTTTCCAGAAGCATTCTAAGCGAGGTTACCCTCATAACTTACTCGCCATAATTGTGTCATCCATCCATTCCTAAACTAGTACTTGGACTAGCAATTGTCTTAAAACGAATCAAGATTCATACCCCTGCTGTTGGGTCAGGCTCACCTAAAGCTCATGGCCACAATATACCAAAACCAAATTAGGGTTCTATTGATAAGCTACAAAGTAATCAAAAAGAGATTCCAACCTGAAGCCAATGCACCTAGATTCTGTTGTTGGATCGATCATTGCCTACATATGAACTGAAGGTTGGTCATTAACATCTTTCCTGACCCATCTGTTAACTGGGAGAACCTCTGTGCTAGGCCATGGCTCAGTTGCTTGAGTCAGGTTTCTTGTCCTTTGGGGGGTCACAGGATTAGTGGTGGGTCTCTGGACATCATACAGAAAGGATGCATGTATGGCCCAGGGACCAGATCTTGATCTTTTCAGGACTTTTGTCATCCCTCTCAGCTCCTATTCATCAGAGCAGATACTTTGTTCATTGGTCCATCTCTTTTCAAGCTGCTATATCAGAAATAGGGACCCTCATCAACTTAGTTCCTCCAAAGACCCAGTCAGGGTCTTTGCTATTGTCTCAATTGCTTTGTCTAAGTTAGGAAAATGATTTTTGACTAATGGAAATAAAAATATTTCTCAGGCAAGGCTGTGCTAACTACCATCAAGTTAATCCCTGAATTACTTTACCTTTTTAGTAAAACATTCATGAGCAAACTCCTAAACACAGGATGACTTTTAAGTCTCTGCCAAAGGGAGAAACTCATAATAGGAAAGGTAAACTGTCAATGTTTGGTCTAACATCTCTCCTTTGTCCTCTTGGGTAAAAAAAACACCTTGAAGAAGCCTCCGATTCCAGGCAATACTTCGAGGACCTAGGACACCATGCCTGCTTTAAGAGTGTCAAAAAATCTGCAAAAATAAGTATTAGCTCAACCTGACACTTAGGTACACACACAAACACATCATCCCTCTGGGAAAAATAACTGTAAGCATTAACTCCACATATAATGAGATGTCTACACAACTGTTCCGTCATTCTTGGCCAAGGTTTGTTTTTCCCTGCAGTTGCCTCAGAATTTCAGTGTATTGCTACTTCTGTCCTCTGGCTAATAGAAATACTGCCCCCCTCGCCACATACATACTCGATACCCTGCAAACAACATAGGCTTACAAAAATTCATTTTTGACAGTTAAAGCAATATCTCCTGAAGTAGACCATTCAGAGCAACTGTTTCAAATCAACTATGGTGCTATTTGAAATAAGGATTTAGTGTGTCTCCTTCACCCCAAACCTACCAAATCAGAATCTTTGGGGGTGGCTCTAAAATTCTGCACATACACATATCACATTTTGGGAACTGAGATAAGGGGAAAAGGAAATAATACTGCCTCATGGATTATTGTGAGAACATCTAGATAAAGTGACTGATAGATACTAGGTATAGTACAAAAGTCAGTGCTTACAGCAGTGCTTGGCACATAAGTAGGCACTCAATAAATATCTGTGAACAAATGAATTCCATGTCTGCATTTTTGTGGTGGCCCTACATTCCATAGGCCAATATTAAAATGTTTTCTTTTTTTTCTTTTTTGAGTCAGAGTCTCACTATGTCACCCAGGCTGAAGTGCAATGGCACGATCACAGCTTATTGCAGTCTTGAATTCCTGGGTTCAGGCAATCCTCCTGCCTCAGCCTCCCAAGTAGCTACAAATGTGAGCCACCACACCCAGCCGTTTTCACTTTTAATAAAAACATAAATACAACTCCAAAAGCATTAAAAAGGAATGCGGCATTACTGACGTTCTTTTCCAGGGAAATAATGGAAGAGAGTTTGCATGACACCATGAAGCTCTCTACCCTTTTAAGAGATCCCACATTTCCACTCCCTATGGCCTCTACTTCCACCTCCTTTGTCCCCTCCCTTCTTCTCTCCCTCTCCTCCAAATACTACTTTTCCCTTTCTTAGGCCAACTTCAAGCTGATCTCTTCCCATACCAGAAGCCCACCATAGGCCTATCCATCTCTCTAGACACATAGGGGACTTTTGGCTTCCTGGTTTCTCCAGACTGCACTCCCACGCCTCAACTCACGCAGCAAATCCAAGCATCTGCCCTGGGATTCACCCTCCACAGAATGCTGGTAGCAGGGCAGAAAGAAAGGGTAGTTTTAAAAATGAGTATTTTTTTCACCAGTCATGTAGGAGCTCAATAATGGGTAGTTCGTTATTTTTCTGCATCATTGGAATTAGTATCTTCACTTTAACTATACTCTGAAACATCTGGGGTTTTTTTTTGTCCTGGACCAAACAAAATACCTAAATGGCCTTAAGGGAACCCCCAAACTAAGTTAGATTATTACAGTCCCAGCAGGAGGTTGAAAAGGATAGGAGTTTATAGCTTGTGGGGCAGTGGGTTCCAAATTCCAAGTGGGCCAAGGAATACTTGTTCCACCTTGAAAACAGTACTGCCCTTTCTTGAGTACTTAGCAATGAAACAAAATTAATGAACAAGCCAAGTTCACTCAAGGGTAAGTAATGATTCCTGGAGAGCAAGGCTGCCCCTGGGCTTTTGGCAGGGGAACAGTGTTGACCAGAAGGACTGTATCATGCATTCTGCAAATTGTGTTTCAAATCGCTTTTCTCACATTTTTCCCAAGGAGCAAATTGTGAGAAAACCCCTGGTTGGAAATGAGCTAACCATTTGACAAGATATTGTGTGGCTCTCTATTTCTGCCTTATCCTATGGGGATAAATACCCTTTTTAAAAAAAAAATCATGTTTTAGAAAGCAAAGCTGGGCGAGGTGGCTCAGGCCTGTAATCCCAGCACTTTGGGAGGCTGAGGAGGAAGGACTGCTTGAAGCCAGGGGATTGTGACCAGCTTGAGCAACAACGTGAGATCCCGTCTCTACAAAAAATAAAAAATTAGCCGGTCGTGATGGCATGTGCCTGTAGTTCCAGCTCCTTGGGAGGCTGAGGCAGAGAAGTGCTTGAGCCCAGGAGGTTGGGGCTGCAGAGAGCCAGGATTGTGCCACAGCACTCCAGTCTGGGGGACAGAGTGAAACCCTGTCTCCACTACAAGAAAGAAAAGAGAGCAAAGCTCCAGATTATAAAGAAAAACTAGCAAGCAGGATTTAAGCCTGAACTCTACAAGAAACACCCATTAAACAATCAGAGTGATTTACCCCTCAGAATCCTGTGGGGCTGCTGTGCTCCTGCACTGACCTCCTACTTTCGTATTTTAGATTCTGGTTTCTCTTCTCTTCTGCTGTCAGGCTTTTGGTGAAAGTGAAGTATCGTTTCTAAGAAATGAGTATGGCAGTGATTCATGGGCAAGTTTACTGGACACCACGACATGCACTCCTAAGAAGAGAACTGACCTTCATGGTCTTGCTTCTATTATCTACTGAGTGATCCTGGCCAAAAGACTCAATCTCTTCTGTTTCCCTGCTGATAAGACAGGGATTAAGAAAGAGGTTGTGTGAGGCTCACTGAGATGATAAAGGGAAAAATGCCTTGTTAGCAAGATGATGTATAGAGTAGTATTGTACATTTTAACCAGGGTCTTCCCAATTCTGCTTCACCATTAAGGTGGGATTTAACACAGGTCCAGGTCTAATTGATTCTACCCCCACGATAAAACATCTCAAAATAGTGTACACTTGTCTGGAAAGTCGGAGTTTGAACACATTCAAGGAGCCCTCTGTGGAATTACTGTTTCTGAGCTGCCAGCTCAAGTTGCTGTTGGCAGAATTTGGGGTGGAGTTCCATGTCAAAGCTGGGAGGGAGATGCTTCAAGAATGGCTTTGGTTAGGGATGTGTCTTGGTGTGTGTTATTTAGGACAGTAGAGTTTTCAGCATGTATTTCTACCTCTAGCTACATAGAGTCCCAGTCTCCACGTATGACAGCAACAGTTTTCTCCCGTCATGCCAACTTCTGCTTGGAAACATACTTCCAATCCCACTAGCCAGACTCTACTAATGGCCCCAAGTACAGTACTGTACTGCCCTCAGGACCCGTAAGCAACTAGCTAAGACACTAATTGAGTCCTTGCAGGAGAAGTATTACATTTAGGCTGGTTGGTGCAAAGCTTTAGTGTTTTCTCTACTGTTCCTTCTAGGTTACCAAGGAATCCATCTAGGGACCGGTGGGAGGGGAGCAAACCAGTGTGTTCTAGAAACTTCGTCATAGGATGTATGGCTGTGTCAAGTGATCCCTGAAAGATCTTGCTTCTGGATATACCCAACCGTTCCAGGAGGCAAAACAGCGTCCTCAGTGACCCTCTCTGTCTTACACACCCTCGCCTCTGCAGCTAAGCCCTTCCGAAGCTAAGCAAAAAGAGCAGGGTGCAGGGAAGTCCCTGTTCCAGCAGCCCCCAGCCCGTGCCCTCTGCTACCCCACCGCGCAAGGATCTTCATCCATCCTTTCCTTTTCCCCCAGGGTCCACACGTCCACTCTTCGGAACACTCAGACAACAAAGCTCCCTAGGATCATAGAAGCCTGTTCTCCATAGGCCGGTTTCTAGAAAGACTCCCCAGCCTCTCCGCGCTTTGCCACGCGCGGGAGGGGCCGGGGGCGGTGCCGACTGTGACTCCGCCCCGCGCCCGGGCCCTTTCTCCCGCCGGGGAGCCCCGCGGCGCCCAGACCTGCGGGCGGCGAGCCCCAGGCCGCATGCTCAGTGGCTGCGGCTGGCTGGGCTGGCTGGGCTGCCAGGCGGCGTCGGCAGCGCGCCCGGGGCTGCGGTGGCGGCCGCCGCGGCACCGGGCACAGCCCCGCGGGTCCCCGCGCCCCCGCTCCGGGGCGGCCGCCTGGGCCGGGTCCTCCATGCTGCCAGCCCCGGGGCTGCGGAGCCGACTGGGTGGCTCCTGCGATGGCGGCGGACGAGGAGGCTGCGGCGGGAGGTGAGGTTGCGGGCGATGGGTGGGCGGGAGCGGCTCCGGGCGGGCGCCCCGGCCGGGGCTCTGCGGGAGCGGTCGGCCCCGCGACGCCCAGTCTGCCCGCTTTGCAGCCCGGAGGGTCCGCGCGCGTCCCCTCGGGCCCGGCACTGCCTCGGATGGGCTCTGGGACGAGGCCATCCTTTGGGGCACAGGTGCGGCGCGGCGCCCAGCGCGTGCTTGCGGGAGGCGGGATGCGGGGTCCGCGGTCGCCGCCGGCTTTCAGGGCGCGCGCAGCCCAGTTGCTTGGCCCCGGCCGCACGTTTGGGCGAAGTGAGGCGGCGGGGGCCAGTCCACCCCGGGATGGAGCGCGGCCTCCTCCGCCCACCCCGGACGCCCGCCGCGGCGTCGGCATGCACGGCTGCGTGGACTTTTAGATGTCCGATTTCTTTTGTATACGCCAGTTGTGCGTAGCCATGGAAGGAATCGGGTTCTGCGGGCCCGTCCCTGCAGACTGAAAACACTCGCTCCCATACCCCTCTTCAAAAGCTGCCCCTCTTGGGGAGGACCGGAGGCAGGGCCATCGCGTTCCAACCCGACCCAGTGCTCCGCGACAGCCACCCTTCAGCGACAGGCGGCCCTTGTCTCTTACAGTTGCGGCTTCAGTAAGGCCGTAAGTGGCGTTAGCTTGTTTAATTTTGATTTCTTGAGGAGTTTGGGGAAATCGAGTTGGAAGTTTTTGCTGTGTCGTTTTCGTCTCGTTAGTACTCACTGGCAATATTCTGTGGTTTCTCATGCTGGGACCATCAGGACCACTACTCACAATTATGCAATGATTATAAAAGAGCTGTTGCTTAGGACAAATAGAAAGCAGCAAAAACCAGAAATAATTGAAAGAAGACCGGCAGAGACGTTTGGGGAAGCAGTTGATTAAATCTTCACTTTTGGAATATGGTGTTAGAGTTTTAGATTCTTCTCTGAAATAGGCAAGGAGAGGAGGTAGCCTTCGAAGCTCTAATACAGTTGTGGCAATTTAGATCATGGAGAGATTTCAGAAATTCTATCATTTGAGTATTTGTCGTCTTAGGTAAATCCTTGGTTGGAAAGAGAAGATAGGTATGGCTGTAAGCTCAGGACACCTCTGCTCTGGCTTGTGACTGAGTTCTGCCCTTTCCTGCCTGTGTCACCCTGGTTATTTAAAATCCCTTAGCCCTAATTTCCTCATCTGTAAAATGTGGATAACTATAGTATCTGCCTTATAAGATTGTTAGGATTAAACGAGATATAAATGCAAATGAAATGCTTAGCCCAGTACTTGGGAAATAAAACATTAGCTTCATTTATGGCTCCAGTTTGCTTTTTTCTTTTTTTAAAAGGAGTCCTGTCTAGTCCATTTAAAAAATGTCCCATGTGAGTTAAAATTGGCCAAATTGAAAGAATATTTGGGATTTTCTGGGAAAAAAGAAAGAAAAATAAAAATGCACTTACTAGTTCAAAGGGCAGCTTTCGCAGATAAGTTTTGTGGATTTATGCCAAGCTTTGAGATAAATAGTGTATTCCTATTTAGCTGAATACCACACATGAAGTTGGGAATGATCAAAGTGAATTGTTCTTAGTTAAGGGTGACAGTATTTCCGTGGGAGTTGGGAGAGCCAGCATGTTTTGAGGACCTGCTGTGTCCCAGGCATTTCACGAGGGGTGCCTTCGTTAGTCTTACAGCAACCTTGTGATTTGGTGATGTTAACTCCACTTCACAGATGAGAAAACTGAGGCCAACCCGTAGTCACATGGCCAGAAAGTAACAGAGCTGGAGTTAAAGTCCATGACTGTCACCCATGTCACTTTCCTTTCTTTCCTATCTTATCTGGTGGGCACTAACGAACAAGTGTGCTCACTTCCAGACACCTCTTCCTCTAAGGATTCCTCCCTATCCCCAGAGGGAAAATAAAAACAGGCCTTTATATCATACATGAGGTCCATGTTCTCACACAGAATCCCTGAAGATTGCTTTTTCTTAGGCAGTTTGACAGTAGGGTCCTTGTGGTAAAATGCAAATCTAAAACCGATTGTGGGGGGACTCATAGTTTGGTTGGCACTGTTTTAAAAAAAAAACAAAAACTTAGGGCTAGTTATGCAGATGGCCATCATCTCTAGCTGGTACCAAACATAATTGCCTGCACACATTTTTTACAGTCTTATGGTAAACACAGAGATTGAGCATGCTGCCAAGTGGCTGGGCGTCCTTCTGGCACATGATTCCAGAGTCCTTGGAGTTAGGAGGAGGGTGGTCTTGGGGGAGCAGCCCATTTCCAAGACTGACTGCCAGAGTTGGTCTTGGGTCTGAGCATCCGTGGGCAGCTTTCTCACCTTCCTGTCTCCTGCCGTCACACGTTTCATGGTGATGTTATCAGTGCCAACTCTTTTAGGTGTAGTTCTGCAATTATAGTGGCTTAAATTCATTTTTTGTGACTCAGACATCAAGTCATGTCCCAGTCAACTTTGCATAAGCTCCTGTTCCTGGCCTGGATCCTTAGGCAAAGTTTCAGCCAAAAATGCATTACTCAAGATAAACCAGGATGGGCTAATTACTTCTCACATATTTGAGGGGGAGGAAAGAGAGTAAAGCAGGGAGAGAAGGAGGGAGGAGAGGATGCAGGAAGGAGATGGGGAAGAGGGAAGGGGACTGCCACCCTGTCAAAGTTGGACTCCAGGAAAATTACAAATGTTTAAAACAGATAGGAAAGCCAAAATATTAGTAGAGTAGTAGAGATAATACGGTGATTTCAGTTTGCTTTTTTTCTTGTGAATGACCCCCTGGTTCTAAAAAGCACGACGTGCTGTGCACCTGATTGTAGCATTCTTTTGAAATCCCTTTATGTAATGTTCAGGAAATTGTATGTGAGCTAATACCATTTTATTCTAGTAGCCCTAATTTTAGTTGTCCCAATTAGTTGAAGACCACCACTTTTCTGCCATGACAGCCGTGCTACTCGGGTGCTTAGGATCTGGGTCATCAGTCTGCATCAGTACCATTATCATCATTATCAGGGACTCTCAGAGTGTGCCAGGTGCTCTCCAGGAGGCGAGGGCACGTGCGACATCTGCCTATGCCGCGAGACAGTGATTTCTTGTCCTGGTTTTTTGCAAGTTGGCTACCTGGAGTGGCTTCCCTGGTTCCCAGCATCCCAGCCCTCTGTAGCTGCTTCCAGGCCCAGCACCTCTCTTCTTCCCAGGGACAGGAGGCTACGAGGATGAAGAGCCTGCAGTTTAAACCCTTATTGGAGCTGAGACCACAGGTGGAATGTGTTCTCTGTAGTAGAGCGTAGCGTTTCCAGGTATTTACTAATAATTTATGAAGCACTTAGGTATGCATGCCCCCCACCCTGTTTTCTTTTTTTACCTGAGTGCTGTCACATTGACTGGTCCCTCATACATACTGTTTATATTATATCGCATTAGACTGTAATATCTCACTTATCCACCCAGCTTTTGAACTTACAACATTTTTATGCTTAAAATATTTTTAAACTTCTTAAAATCAGTCCATTTATACGATATTAAAATTCTTTTTTTTTTTTTTTTTTGAGTTGGAGTCTCACTCTGTTGCTCAGACTGCAGTGCAGTGGCCACTTCCGGCCACCGCAGCCTCGACCTGCTGGGCTCCAGCAATCCTTCCGCCTCAGCCTTCCAAGCAGCTGGAACTACAGGTGCGAGCTACCACGCCCGGCTAATTTTTTTTGATTTATTGTAGAGATGAGGCTTCGCCAAGTTGCCCAGGCGGGTCTGAAACCTGCGGGCTCAGGCAATCCACTCACCTCAGTCTCCCAAAGCACGGGATTATAGGCTGTGCCACCGAGCCCGGCTATGATATTAAAATTCTTATCTGAAAACACTCAAAGGCTGGTTGGCATGATAAGGAAATTTGACATTTATGCAACAAAATTACTGGTATTTAACTTCCCTAGTCTTTAATCTTAGGATTTAAATCTCTAGATAGTATCATTTTAGAGAGGTAAAAACAAAGATTTCTAAAGGAAAATCAGAGCGCACCAGTCTTTCTTCTGTGGTTTGCATTAAAGGATGTTTAGAATTGAATGTTACAATTACTGCCATAAAACCATAACTTCCAAGACATTAAAAATGTTTTACTTACAATAGCTCATGTATTTTTCAAGTAGATAAGAAATACACTTTATTGTACTTTTCAAGCATATCTCAGGGAAAGCAGAGAACCAACTACCAGCCTTCTCTTCCAAAAGACCTTCACTTTGTCCCCCGATATATCCTGTACTCAGTTATGTGAGGAAACCTGTCTTTCCCCAACTTGGCTTAGACTTTCCTGTCTCCAGGTCTTTGCTCAGACTTTTGGCTATTCCTGGAATGCTCTTGCCCTCCCTCCAGATGTGGAAAACCTTAATCAAATCCAGCCTGAAGGTCAAGCGCAGGTGTCTTTTCTGAGTCTGTAGAGGAGGAGATGTAGTGTAGGAATATCAGCATAAGCTTTAGAACCAGGCATTTAGGCATATGTTTTCCATTTTCAGTAGTGATCAGCTTTGTGACCTTGGCCAAATGATTCAACTTCTCTGAGCCTTATTTCCTTATCTGTAAAACGGAGATAAAAATACCTAACTTGAAGGGTTGTTGTGGGAATTAAATGAGATAATGATTGCAAACTTTTGTGAATTCTGATTTTTAACAAGTGATTTTCCCCATTTTCTTCACAAAACCTTCCTAGAACCTCCCCGCAACACTGAAATGATTCTCCTCTCCTATTTTCACACTGTAGTTTTTGGTGTGTGTTTGTGGTAACACTTGTGCCTGTCTGCCGCAAGTTATTTGTAGGTTGCTTAGCTCCACCCTTAAACTGTACATTCCTAGGGGGGCAGGGTTGGTTTTTACTCATCTTTACAGTCTCCAGTTTCTTGCCCTTATTCATTGCTTAATAAAGGTTTGTAGATTTTGAATGAACAATGGTTTGTTTAAGGTGTTGACAGGGGTTAGTTCACTCATAAAGAATTCATTAAATACATACTTACTATTTACTCAGCAAGCAGAGATGGATAAAGCTAAGAAGGGGTTAAAAGCTTACAAACTAGCTGGCTCGGTGGCTCAGCCTGTAATCCCGCATCTTTGGGAGGCTGAGGTGAGTGGATTGCCTGAGCCCGCGGGTTCGAGACCCGCCTGGGCAGCGAGACCTCATCTCTACAGTAAATCAAAAAATCAACCGGGTGTGGTAGCGCATGCCTGTAATTCCCACTACTCGGAAGGCTG
This sequence comes from Cephalopachus bancanus, assembly GCA_027257055.1. Lineage (NCBI taxonomy): Eukaryota > Metazoa > Chordata > Mammalia > Primates > Tarsiidae > Cephalopachus > Cephalopachus bancanus. The sequence goes on along the minus strand of JAPVLO010000009.1, from coordinate 3,747,618 downwards.
AGGCGGAAGGATCACCGGAGCCCAGCAGGCGAGGCTACGGTGGCCAGGAGCAGCCACTGCACTCCGTTCTGGGTGACCGAGTGAGACTCCAACTCAAAAAAAAAAAAAAAAAAAAATGCTTACGAACTGTATTAGGCCAGATGAGATATGTAACCAAAATATGTATTTGTTAATACAAGATAGAATGTGGCATAATACATGGGCTAACTGCTTGGAGTTAGCCTGCTCTTCCAAAGTCAAAAGAAATTATTTCTAGTTTATGAAGGGGGACACCACAGAAGACTTTTAGGCAAGATGCTGATTTTAGTATTGATGAAAATATAACTTGTGGAGAAGCAACAAAGAAGAGGGTTTTTCGGGGGACAGAATAGCTGTAAAAATGGGAAATTACCAGTGACATACTTGGAAGAACTGATGTAAGTAACCTTTGGCTTCAGATAAGATACCTGGAAAAGGAAGAACTGTCCTGCCATAGTTGCACTGTTAATGTAGCGTGGGGGTCCCTTCCCAGGTGTGTGATGCATGGACCTGAACACAGGAAGCCTGTATTACTTGAAGGTGATTTTCCTGCTATACAGCAGGAAAGATACATGCATCTTTGTCTTGGTTCCTGGCAGGCAACAGAGCTTTCTACTCACCTTGAAAGGTTAATTATGACATTCTTCTGATCAGTAAGAAAGCTGGAAGCAGAGGCCCTGGTTCCTGTCAGATGTTTTGCTCTTGGTCTTAGCCTTCACTCCAAGTCCATCTGGTCTCTTCTTTCCTTTATCTTCTTTTTTTTCCTGATAAAGCAACTACTTTATATATTTAAATCCACTTCGCATTCCTTCTAAAAAGCATCACAAACCCTATTTTGTTTCTTCCCATTACAGTCTATTGGGAAACAGGTATCTGTACTTCCCATGTCCACTTGGCATAATGACCGATGTTATTCCACTCCTCCTGTCACTCATAGACCTGTGATGTGGGCATGTGCTCCAGGCATGCTCTCAGAAAAAGAATCTGCAGTCTCACAGAACCTCCCATGCAGCTCCATGGGACGAAGCCAAACCCTCAGCCTTGACTTCTAGTACAAACACTTAATAGACATTTATAAACAACAAGGAAACCAGTGCCCTGCACATCAGAACACGCTCCTAATGTGAAAAGCACACCCATGGGAACGCCCAAGTGTGGTGACACCAGATGTTCTTATTTCGCTTCAGATACAGTGCAGAAGATCTCAGGCTTAGAAGTAACTTATAAACAGAGACTCTATACACAAAATATGTCTTCATCTCTCTTTCATAGGAGAAGAGGATATAGGGAGAATATTGTTTTGTGGAGGGAGTACCCAAGCTATAAGTGTATTTTATTTTTTTATTTAGAAGTGGAATCTCCTCTGTCGTCTCAGCTGGAGTGCAGTGGCATGATCATAGCTCACTGCAACCTGGACCACCTAGGCTCAGGAGATTGTCCCGCATTAGCCTCTCGAGTAGCTGGGACTGCAAACATGCACCACGATGCCTGGTTAATCAAACTTGCTTGTTTTCTCCTCCCCCCCCCCCCCGTCACCCTTTCTGAGAACAGGGTCTTGCTCTGTCACTCAGGCTGGAGTGTAGTGGTATAGTCGTAGCTCACTGCAACCTTGAACTCCTGGGTTCAAGCAATCCTCCCATGTAGCTAGAACTGTAGGTGCTAGCCACTGTGCCCAGCTAATTTTGTTGCTTTTTTGTAGGGACAGAGTCTCGCTATGTTACCCAGGCTAGTCTCGAACTCCTGGCCTCGAGCAATTCTGCTGCCTCAGCCTCCCAAAACACAAGGATTACAGGTGAGAGCCCAGCCCCAACTAATTTTTTTTTCTTCATATTTTTAGAAATGGAATTTTGCTATGTTGCCTAGGCTGGCCTTGACCTTTGGCCTCAGGTGATGCTCTGACCTCAGCCTTTCAGGTAGCTGGTACTATAGGCGTGTGCCATCATGCGTTGCTCTACAGGTATATTTTGTGGAGATACAGATTTTAAAAGATCAGTGTACAGTAGATGAGATTGATATTGATTGACTACTTGGCAGAGTAGGTATCAGTAGATGTTTAAAGAAATAGATAATTGTCAAGATTAATTTTTATTTTATCAAAGGTCTAGAGAAAATATTTTGATGAAATACTGAACATGATCTCCAGCTCTACCTTCTTACCTTAAACACTTACCAGCTTCCTGGTTGGAGAATTAAATTTCCTCTCTGAGTTTGCACAGTACCCAAAGGTAGGCTATGCTTACACTATCGTGGAGACAAACAATATTGCATTCTGGGTAGACTACCTCTTCTATAACAAGTCACCCAGGCAACCAAATTGACCTAGAAAAGAGAGATCAAATCCAATTTTCCATGTATCCTGGTGCTAGTGGCTTCCATTTTTATTTATTTCTTTTTTGAGACAAGGTCTGTCACCCAGGCTGGAGTGCAGTGGTGTAATCCCAGCTCACCACAGTCTCAGACTACTGGGCTCAGGTGAACCTTCCACCTCAGCCTCCTGAGTAGCTGGAACTATAGGCATGCACCACCACACCTGGCTAATTTTGAGATGACATCTCACTAACTCTTGGGTTCAAGAGTTTCTCCCACCTCAGCCTCCCAAAGTACTGGGATTACAGGCATGAACCACTGCACCCAACCACTTGTGGCTTCTTTAGGACAATTCTCTTTTCTTTCATTTTCAACTTGAAATGCTAGCACCTATAGCTTATCACTTTTTTTCAACAATAATCACAGCTATTTCTGGGACATGTGGTCATAAGCAAAACAGTTTGATTCTGGAGGGAGGTTCACATTCATACCTTAAATTTTAGAAGGCATGTAGAGCAAATTATTTATCATAAGATTTAGAAATAACTTTTGTTAGCTATTTTTCTAGGAAGAGCATGGAAGCAGCTTTAGATTTTGATTATCATTGTTGTTATGATGTGTTATGTTTGGATAGTAGTAAAGCCATAAATGTCACTTAGGGCTTTGTTGCTTTTAAAATCCATATTGTAGCCGGGCTCGGTGGCTCAGCCTGTAATCCCGTGCCTTTGGGAGGCTGAGGTGAGTGGATCGCCTGAGCCCGCAGGTTCGAGACCTGCCTGGGCAGCGAGACCTCATCTCTACAATAAATCAAAAAATTAGCTGGGCGTGGTAGCGCATGCCTGTAATTCTGGCTACTCGGAAGGCTGAGGTGGAAGGATCGCCGGAGCCCAGCAGGTCGAGGCTGCGGTGGCCAGGAGCGGCTACTGCACTCCAGTCTGGGCAACAGAGTGAGACTCCAACTCAAAAAAAAAAATAATAAAATAAAATAAAATAAAATCCATATTGTGTTTCAGTTTATAAAACTTTTAACATTTGCCAGTTGTGTAGTCATGCTTTTTTTTTTTATTTTTTAAAGGTTCTTTCCTTTTTCTGGAATAATCACCATTTAGTGAAAAGATATGCAGATATTTTTATGAATACTGATGTACTTTTTTTCTCCAAAGTTAAACTGAAGGTATCTCATCTTGTTGATATTTGAGTTGTCAGGAAACACGTATCTTTTACCAGTTCTGTGTAGAATCTGGCATATCTAACATGTCTGACTAGTTAGTATTAATCATGGTAATAGCCCACATCATGTCTTCTATTTACTCATCTGCAAGTATTGTATTTTGCTGGGCTGTATTTTCCCATGTACAACAACGATGAGGTATAGACCATCCAAGTCTAAATAAGTGTATCTTTTTGGAAAAGCCTGCTGATGTTGAAAATGTTAAACCCTGCATTCTTCTTTTGCATGAGGATCAATCAGGCCTAGAACAAGTTAGAGTACTTTTCTGTTCTGATGTGGAACTGAAATTCTGATGAACTGTGGTTTCTTGCTTTCACCCATCCCTGGATTAGGAATAATGCCTATGAAATGTTGGCCTTTTCTGGAATGGTCATAGTCAGGAAAGCATTCTTCAGTGCTTATGTCACTCTGATTATATTCTGTATCACAACTGAGTGGTTTCCCGTGACTCCAATTTCCTTGTAGTCATCATGGGTGTTTCTGCTCCCTCTTTGCCCTGTTTCAAAAAGCTTAGCATATAAATTTCTCTCACTCTTTGATTCTGCTAATAGTTAATAACTTTTCATTTGTATTGAATATTTACTATGTGCTAGGTGTTCTAAATGCTTTACATAATATAATTCATTGACTCTGCAGCAACTCTGAAAGGTAGGCATTGTTATTAATCCGTCTTTTGCTGAGGAAACTGAGGCACAGAGAATTTAAGTGCAAGCCAAAGATGAAGGATGCAGAACCAGGGTTTGAACTTGGATAGAATGGCCTCCAGAGCTTTTAACCTTTAACTTTGCACTAGATTGTAACCCTACAGGGTCTGCGAGGCATTTGGATGTGGTACCATTTCTGTGGAGGGCTGATATCTAGAACTGATCTCCTGTTGGGGGGAGATGGAGTCCTGGCATGCTTGGCTTTGAGAAAATCTGAGCTCTTTCACCTTATAATTTGTGATGTTTGACATGTGTATTAGTCAGAGTTTAACCAATAGGGATATATATTAAGAGATTAATTACAAGGAATCAACTTATGCAACAGTAGGGACTGGCTAGGCAAGACTGGAAACCGCAGGGCAGGCTGTCAGTAAAGGCCAGCTGACCTCTCCAGCACGTGCTGAAATTGCTGTTCATAGACAGTTTTTTTTTTCCTTCAGAGAATCCTCTGCTCTGCTTTTCAGGCCTCTAAACTGATTAAATCAGGCCCACCCAGATGTTCTAGAATAATTTCCCTTATATAAGGTCAACTGATTATGGACTTTAATCACATCTATAATACCTTCACAGCAATGCCTAAATTAGTGTTTGACTGAATAAGGACTGTAGCCTAGCCAAGGTGACGCAGCAGAGTTATTTCATTTCTCTGACCCTTAGTTTCCTCATATGCCAAATGGAGATAGTAAACATGATAGGTTTGTCGTGAGGATTATATAAAATAAGATGTGCACAGGGTTTATTGAGTGCCTGGCCCGTCAAGATTCAGTAAAATATTTTTTTTGTGTGTGGTAATAGTGGAGGGGGTGGTGTCAGTGGCAGCAGCTGTGGTCCCACCTACAGGAGTGGTCCCTATTTTCATCACTCTCTGGTCTTTCCTATTCCTCACAGTTGTTGGTTTCCTGACTGATATTCCTGACTCAGTCTTTTCAAATCCATCTCCATGTTTTTCTTTATTCTCCATCTTTCGAAAAATTTCTTGCTGAAATCCAGACGTGCAATGTTTATAGCTTCCCTCAATATATCAGTGCAGTACTACAACTGCCTCTCCCCAAATCGTGTCCCTGCCTCACTTGCTAAAAGCCAGTAGGAGGGAGGACTGCATTCTGCAGTGGCACTGAAATTCAATCTAAGTGTATCGTTCCTTTTCAGTTTGAGGTTGGGTCATGATGCATAGAGAACTATTTCTCCAAAGGAACTTTTTTTTTCCTCTTTCACTTAATGAATTTCAGTGCCTCTGCAGAGTGTAGTCCTCCCTCCTGGCTTTTAGCAAGTGAGGTAGGGGCACAATTTGGGCATATTATTTCACCGCTCTGAGCCTCAGTTTCCTCAGCTGTAAGGTGCGTGAATTGGGCAAGGTGATTTCTTTTGTATGTCTTCCCTCCTGTTAATCTTTTATTGCAAATTAAGAAAACTTGGGAGAAGGAGGGGCATACCTCATCAACAAGGATACTGCATAATCAGTGTTTGTATACCTAACCCTGAATTGTACCCCACATCTTTATAATTAAAAAAAGAGAGAAAATAATAAATAATAAACAATAAATAATTTTTTTAAAAAAGAAAACTGAATTTATTTTTTAGGATTTTCTCCAAATATTTTATAGTAATTTTTGTCTTTAAGAGCAAGACTGACCGGGCCCAGTGGCTCAAGCCTGTAATCCCAGCACTTTGGGAGGCCAAGGTGAGTGGATTGCCTGAGCCCATGGGTTCAAGACCAGTCTGGGCAACTTGGTGAGACCTCATTTCTACAATAAATCAAAAAATTAGCTGGGCATGTTAGCACACACCTGTAGTTCCAGCTACTTGGAAGGATGAGGTGGAAGGATTGCCAGAGCCCAACAGGTCGATGCTGGGGTGGCCATGAACATGCCACTGCACTACAGCCTGGGCAAAGAAGTAAGACTCTGACACACACAAAAAAATAGCAAAACTAATTTATTTTTTCTAGGTCAAGCCAAATATTTAAAAGGCAGTACTTAATTATAGTTTAATCAAATTATAAAAAGTCAAGAAAACTGTCTACTTTCCTACTCCATCAGATGAGAAACTATGAACAAAAGAATGAACTTGGGAACTATTATAGTCTATTGGACTTGGTGACTGTTTTTGTCCTTATTCTAGACTGCTTTCTAAATCCAACTTATACTAAACTCCTTGGCATGTTTCTGATCTTTCTCGTATGTAAACTTTGATTTACTCTCCCACTCAGTGTCACTTTATCTTGTCTTTTGAATGTGACAATTAAACCTTTGTTTTCAAAGTTTTGTCCTTTGCCCTGGTTCTGACTTTTTCTTAGGTTTTGTGGGTGTTGTTCACCAATGCGAGAGAATGTATTCTGTTCCAATAGTCTATTGTTAGACTAGGGCTCCCAGTTGGTGTCCTGATTTTTGAAGATCCATTTTAATCCTCTTCAAATTCAAAACCACAGGGGTAGTTGCTGTGGTTTGGATGTCAGTTCCCTAAAAATTACATGTTGAAATTTGATCCCCAGTGTAGGAGGACAGGCCTAATGGGAGGTATTTGGGCCTTAGGGGTAGATCTCTCATGAATAGATTAGTGTTCTTCCTGTGGAGTGAGTGAGTTCTCACTCTATTAGTTCCCTGGAGAGCTAGTTGTTGAAAGATCCTGACACCTCCCCCTCCGTCTTTCTTCCACTCTTGCCATGTAGTCTCTGCACAAGCCAACTGCCCTTCTGCCTTCCACCATGAGTGGGAACATCCTGAGGTCTTGAACTTCCCAGTCATCAGAATCATGAGCCAAATAAACATCTTTTCTTTGTAAGTTGTCCAGTCTGTTATTTTGCTATTGCAACACAAAACAGACAAAGACAGTAGTCAAGCAAGAGATAAACCTTCAAATAATATCTTTGGCCTTGAATGTCACATAGGCAATGACCATGCACCTCAAGACTTCAAGAGTATGCACTAGATTTTCTCCACTGATAGGCATAAATAATACCATTTCTCAATAATTTTGCCTTTCTCCTTCATTTTCTCACACCAGCAGTGGCACTCAAGCCTTGGGCTAATTCCTGGTAGAACTCCCGGATACACAGGAGGATCTATCAGATGTTAAGTTCCACAAAGGAATAATCTCTTTGATTTGTCACCATTGCATTCCCAGCCCTTAGCACAGCATCTGTTCATAGTAGGTGTTTGATGAATGTTTACTGATTGGATGATCGTAGGTCATTATAGGACCATAGCTGACAAGTACCACTCACCATGTGACCATCCAAATAGGGGAATAGGCTCTTTTCCTGCCATATTCTTTCCACCAGGTTACTCAATATGGCCAAATTCAGCATAGGCAAAGTGAAAACCTGAGGCACAGAGGAAGGTAAAAGGTTGCAAATTGTATAACTCGTTTTTGGTTTATTCTAAGGTTTAGAATCATAAAGCGGCCACTGCACTCCAGTCTGGGCGACAGAGTGAGACTCCAACTCAAAAAAAAAAAAAAAAGTCATAAACATCGTTTTTCTGCCTCTAGCTCTTCCCACTCACACCATGCAATTGGTTTGTGTTTCACCCTGAATGCCGTACCCTCACGATCAGATAGGAAGAACCTTAGTTTATAGTGTGCAAGAGATCAGAGGGCCTGCTGATTTTAAGGCCACTTTTAGTACACCGTCCAGTGACAGCAATATTAGCAAATTCACATCTTACCTCAAATATGTTCTGGAATATACATGCCTTTGCACTGAACAAGCCTGGGAAATCGCTGGCCCTTCCTTACTGGTAGGAGGGATGTGTTATAACCAGGTAGCTAGATCCCCTCTGGCTCATTTTAAGTCGTGAGGCCTGATATAATCCATGGAACTAGCATGGCTTTATCCCTGGGGCTCTCTGACACCCTGGCATTGTTCACAGTCTTGTCCCAGACTGCTTTCTCCAATCCAGACTCTTTCAGTTCTCCCACCTGCCGAGTGTTTGAGCTCAATCTAACCATTCATATCTCTTCCCTAGAGTCAGCCTTTTAATTTCCTCTGTAACTCCACCTTGGACTTTCACTTTGCCTGTGCTGAATTTTGGCCATAGCAACCACATTCTCTGCTGTTCTCTTGTTGGATTTTTTGTTCAGCTTGATAGCCAGTTTTTTGGTTTGAAGATGTTAATGTCCTGCTGGTCACTTTTGCACATGGCATATTTTAGGGAATCTTGGGAAGGAGTTAGATATTCTCCTGTCAGTGGGCTAGACAACTCCTGGTTGTTGTATTCTAATTGTACACATACCAAAGGGTTTTTAACCAAAATACATCCAGAAGAGAGCAATCAGATTGGTGATAAGTTGTCTTGTGAATAATGTGAAAGAACCACATGGTTAGGTTGAGGAAAGAAGAAATTTGGGACAAACACGTGGTGTGGAATGTTCTGCTTGTCAACAAAAATCTGAGGAATTTTATACTATGTAGAGGATCTCCAGTGCCACCTCCTTCCTGAAGCCTTTATGGAGTGTTGTGATCCAGTCTTCTCTAAAGACACTTTCCATTCTACCTTGTAGTTGCATTATTTTTGGACTTATCCAGTTGAGTTCTTTGACAGCAAATGCGATGTTGTACTTATCTTTGCATCTTCCCTAGCTTATAATACAGTGCCTTGCACAATAATAGGTATGAAAATACTTGCAACTGAATTCAAAACTTATTAGACTTACCAGACATAGGATTGATGGATGGAAATTTTAGAGAGACATTTTTGGCCTTCCAGGAAGCAAACTTTTGAAGTAACTAAAATGTTTTTAAATTTCATGGATTACAATGAGATAACATAACACATTCATTAGAAAGGATACAGCTTGGGGAAGCAGAATTGGCAGTAGTGGGAGTCTGCCTCGGGAAGTGGGGAACACCTCATCAACAAGGGTACCTGCATAATGAACATTTGTATTCCTAACCCTGAATTGTATCCCACATCTTTAAAATTAAAAAAAAAAAGTTAAAAGTTAAAAAAAGAAAGAAAGGATATAGCTTAAAAAGCTGACAATGCCAAGTGTTGTTGAAGATGTGGAGCAACTGGAACTCTCATACACTGCTGGTGGGAATGACACAACCATTTATGGACATAGTTTGTCAGTTTTTCAAAGTTAAAGATACACCGACCTTACAACCCAGTCATTTTACTCCTAAATATCCACTCAAGATAAATGAAAACATTTGCCTACACAAAGACTTGTACATGAATTTTGTAGTAGCCATATTTACAATAGCCAAAAAATGGGAAATGATCCAAATGGCCATCAACAAATGAATTAAGTGGTTAAATAAAATATTATGTACCTATTCAATGCAATGTGATTCAGTAATAAAGAGGACAAACTATCAGTACATACAACGACATGGATGAATCTCAAAATCATCATGTGAAGGGTAAAAAAAAGACTGGAAAAAAGGGCATGTGTCATATGATTCTATTTATATAAAATCTATAAAGTGGAAACAAAAACTTAAGTGACAAAGATCAAGTCAGTCCAGTGGGGTTGGGGTGAAGGAAGAGATGGATTGCAAAGAGAGATGAGGAAATATTTGGGGAAGCTTTTCTTCAGGTTTTTTAAATATGTGTTGCTTTTGCTAAATAGAAAATTTAACTTTTTATTTATTTATTTATTTATTTATTTATTTATTATAAAGATGTGGGGTACAATTCAGGGTTAGGTTTACAAACATTGATTATGCAGGTACTCTCGTTGATGAGGTATGCCCCTCCCTCCCCTAGCTGTTTCCCTCAACTGCCAATCCCACCTCCTTCCCCTAATAGTTTCCCACTACTGCCAATCCTTTTCTTATAGTATTAAAATTATTCAAGGTCCTTTAACTTTTTTATGTAATCTTTTTTTTTTTTAATGTTTTTTACCTTTGGCATCAGACATCAAAAGACTCTCTTCACTTTAAGAGTTTATAAATATTCACTTACATATATATTTATACATTTGTGGTTTTATTTCCTTACACTTCACTCATGTATTCATCACAAATTTATTTTGGTCAGTATGGGAATATAAAGATCTAGCCTTTTCTAAATAGTTAAGGAATTGAATTGGCCTAATACCAGTTATTTAATAATTCATTATTTCCTCAATTATTAAGTGTGGGCCACGTGTTAGGGGTTGTTAAACTGGGAATAAAAACATGCTCCCTGCCCTCAAGGAGCTGTGCCTCTGAGGGCGGCTGATGAGTAGAGGGAGATTACCATGAAGTGGATGACCTCAATGATGGCTCCAACTACAAAGCAATACCATAATATGGAGAAGGGCCCAATGGGACAGCCAGGTTTTGGCTTTTGGGAACAGTGGTCAGAGAAGGCCTCTTGTATGAGAAGACATTTGACTTTGAAGTGACAGGGAAGTTTATGTTAGCCTGGTTTGTGAACAGGGAATTCCAGGTGAGGAGAAGCAGAGCACGGGAAGCATCATCCCATAACTGAGCAGCATCACGTAGTGCACCGAGGCCACTGCCTGGGTTAAGAGTAGGAGAGTAGCTTGGGGTGAGGCTAATGGACAGGCCGTGCTGTGCTGTGCTGTGCAAAACCTCATGTTTCACGTTGTCTGAACTCAGTGGGGAGCCATGGAATGAAATGACCCAAGCAGTTGTACAATAATTACACTGTTGGTGGTTTGCTTATTTTTATTCTCATAACACACTTCTTTCAATTCGCAACGGTAATCAGAGTTTTGAATTATGTTTGTCTGATTATTGATTAATGTCTTGAATCGCCTTCAGAAGGGGTGAGGGAAATTTATATTTCACTCATTATTTGAGGTGTTTTATGTGGAAATATGAGTTACTGGCACAAGGTTTCTGATTTAATCTAGCTCCGCAGCTGACCTGCCCCTTAATTTGATTTGGACCTTTATCGCATGAACAGTTACACCATCCTTCATTCTGACCATCTAACCATCTATATGAGGGTAGAAATGTACAGTGTGTCTGTTTCTATCTTTTTTTTTCTTTGAGCCGGGGTCTCACTGTGTAACCCAATCTGGAGTGCAATGGCACGATCACGGCTCTCCACAGCCTCGACCTCCTGGGCTCAGATGATCCTTCTGCCTCAGCTTTCTGAGTAGCTAGGACTACAAAGCGCACACCACCATGCCTGGCTAATTTTTAAAATTTTTGTGGAGATGAAGTCTTGCTGTGTTGCCTAGGCTGGTCTTGAACTCCTGGGCTCAAGCAGTCCTCCTGCCTTGGCCTCCCAGAGTGCTAAGATTACAGGCATGAGCCACTATGCCTGGCCTGTGTGGATCTTATACCTGGTCATAAGCCCACTATATCAACTCTGATAAGTAATTAATGTACTACTGAATATCTGCCTAACGTCATAGATTCTAAAACACACATTTATCTCATTGTTTTCTTATGAAAGCTCTACATGGTAACTCTGGTCTTTATTATAAACTCTATTTTTCAGATGAGGAAATGACCACTGAGAGGGTAAATAATTTACCCAGAGCCACGCGGTGAGTTAAGGGAACAGTTGCCTGGTGTGGCCCTGTTGCCATTCAGTTCATGGTCAGCGAAGGTAGTGAGCAATTCCTGTTGTGTGTGCAATGGTGTTTTCATTGCAGTACGGGCTTGAACTTGAGCTGGGATTGCTGACTGTTGACTATTTCATGAAGTTCACACAGTCAGGAAGTTCTTCTTTTAGAAAAGTACTCAGAAATCAGTATAGGCTGTCAGGGTCTACCTAGTCACTCCCTGTGAAGAAGCAGATGCCTTTGGCAGACTGTCTGCTGTTCCCTGCCACCAGCAATAGCCCCTTACAGACTCTCTGAGGCTACTGTTATATCCAAAGCGTTAAACATGGTGCCTAACTCATGAGTCCAACCAGTTTTCCATCATGGCATGCAGATGTGACCAAAGCCACGTGGCTACCACTTTCTGAAATCAGTACAATTACCCCCCGCCCACAAAGGCCATACCAAAACTATGTGAAATTATGAGGATGCTTTCTCTTCTCACTCCCTCCTCTTCTCCCAAAACACCTTTGTTAGCCCAACAAATTATCAATTTTAATCTATTTGATAGGACAAAAAAGGAATCTCTGTTTTTATGATTCAGTAATTCTCAGGTTGTTTGTAATGTGGTCAGCCCATATTTTAAGGAATTAACTGAAGGAGTGTTGAAGAAGCCTATCACTCTCTCACGTGCTTCAGAACCGGGACATGAGGTTGGCACTTATTCAAGACTCATTGCCTAACATTTCTAGACGTTATTCATGAAATTGCCTTTATTTCAGTGTTCTGTTTGTTGCACCCTCTCCTTATCCTTGTTTTCATCATCTGCTGGCCTCCGTAGTGCTGCTGCCTCGTATTCTTAGAGATGTCTTCCTCTCCTCCCCATCCCCTGATGTCATCCTGGTCGACATGGATCTTCTCTTTTCCAACACACTCTGTTTTGACTTCACTGCAGACACCCCCTTGGGCATATCCTCCATAAACCCTTGAACCAGCTAGAAATGCTTCACCTCTGAATCCCCAGATTTGAAGTTCTCCCTGTGGACTACAGTTTCATATTTTTTTTTTGAGTTGGAGTCTCACTCTGTCACCCAGACTGGAGTGCAGTGGCCACTCCCTGCCACCGCAGCCTCGACCTGCTGGGCTCCGGCAATCCTTCCGCCTCAGCCTTCAAGTAGCTGGAACTACAGGCGTGCTACCACGCCTGGCTAATTTTTTGATTTATTGTAGAGATGTGGTCTCGCCAAGTTGCCCAGGCAGGTCTCGAACCTGCAGGCTCAGGCAATCCACTCACCTCAGCCTCCCAAGGCGTGGGATTACATGCTGAGCCACCGAGCCTGACCAGTTTCATATTTTTTATGACTTACACAGTAGCTATTTTTCACCTTAAGTTTTATTTCCAAGCACTCCATCCACCTCCCTGTTCTTTCAGCTCCTTCTGGGTGCCTCTTGCTTTCCTGCCCAGCTTGGACTCTGTGATGCACTATTTTACTATGATGTTGCAGGCACCACTCATTCATTTGTCCTTTTGAGCCTCTACATACTTCCTTATCAAGCGACTGGCTTCAGGCAACCCAAAACATCTGTTTTCTCTGCTTTGGTTCTCCAGGTGTTGTGTGATCATAGATAAGCTCACATGTCAGCAAAGCAGTGTCCCCCTGGAATCTAGGAGTGTGTGGTATCCCCTATATTATTTGGAACTCACAGACATTAATGGAGAGTCCAAAAATAAAAATTGACAGAGAGGCCTAAATACATTTTAGTTTATGAAGTCTAAGATAGTTACCCCTTGTCTTAGGGACATCCACCTGTGTTCCATATCTGTGTTCCTCTCCTAAAATGATTTAATCTTAAAAACTATCCTTGGGACTGCCCTTTTAAACCTCTTACTAAGGTTAAGGGAAGCAGAATCAAATCTCTTCCCTATAGTCTAGGTAGGAAAGGTAAATCCTTCTGTGATATTTTAGTATCATATTTGAGATGCACTGTGGGGCCCTAACCCTTGCTTGAAATGATTTTTCCTTTCCCGGCTTAGTAGCAAAGCCCTATTTCCCCAATTGAGATGGAAAGGATTCAGTTTACAGCTAAGAGTACCATTTTCATGACAAACAGAAGTCCAGATGAGAGGCCAGTCATTCTGGTTGGGCAAAGGTGGAATGCATTAGGATGAAAGCTATAGCTTTTGCTAGGATGACTAATTGATCTGCTAGGAAGGAGAACATTGTGAAAGTTCCCCTATCTTGGTGAGGTTGACCTCAGAAATAAATGAGGCTGAAAGGCAGTCTTGGGTAACAACCTTCACTCCCAACTTTCTGGAAATAAAGCTTAGACTCCTCATTGTGATGTCAGAGCCCTAGTGCAATCTACCTGTCCAGCTTAATTTCACAGTATCAGTTTTACACTGTGTCCAGCCATACTGATCGTCTTGCTATTCTTAGTAGTTAATATGTATTCTTAGCTGGGCTTGGTGGCTCAGCCTGTAATCCCGCACCTTTGGGAGGCTGAGGTGAGTGGATTGCCTGAGCCCGTGGGTTTGAGACCCTCCTGGGCAACTTGGCAAGACCTCGTCTCTACAATAAAAAATCAAAAATTAGCCAGGTGTGGTAGCATGCGCTTGTAGTTCCAGCTACTTGGAAGTTGAGGCGGAAAGATCGCCAGAGCCCAGCAGGTTGAGGCTGCGGTGGCGAGGAGCGTGCCACCGCACTCCAGTCTGGGTGACAGAGTGAGACTCCAACTCAAAAAAAAAAAATGTATTCTTTATTCTTTCTTTTTTTTTTTTTTTGAGTTGGAGTCTCACTCTGTTGCCCAGACGGGAGTGCAGTGGCCGCTCCCGGCCACCGCAGCCTCGCCTGCTGGGCTCTGGCGATCCTTCCACCTCAGCCTTCCGAGTAGCCAGAATTACAGGCACGTGCTACCACACCCGGCTGATTTTTTGATTTATTGTAGAGATGAGGTCTCGCTGCCCAGGCGGGTCTCGAACCCACGGGCTCAGGCAATCCACTCACCTCAGCCTCCCAAAGGTGCGGGATTACAGGCTGAGCCACCGAGCCCGGCTCATCTTATTTTTTATGCTAGACATTTCATAAGTATTTTCTACATTTATAAAACTCAAACACCATTTTTAATGATGGCACAGGATTATACCCAGTGCATTTCCTGCTTCCTGTTCATGGTGTTCTCTAGGCCTAAAATGCTCGTCCAGAAAATGCTTTCAAATGTTTCTCCCTCCCCCAAACAGAATTAAGTGCCCTTCCCTCTGCATTCTTGCGGCACAAACTTGTGCCTCCATCTGGGTCTCACTTCATTCTATATTTCGTTTATATCTGTGCACCTGTACAGGCACAAACACATACAGGATTATGAACTTTTTGAGGATAGGTACTGCATCTTAACCTTTTTCAAATATCTTCTACCTCAATTAGGCTCTTAATGTAATAAATTAATATTATAAAATGATATTTTAAAATACCTGAGCAAAAATTTTTTCATAACCTGTATATTATACAATCTGTAGATGGCATTGTTCTTAAATAGTGCCTATTAATTCTTCATTTCTGTCCATCATGTGACTAAGCATCTTAAAGTAATGTGTCAGTGGTAAGAAACAGTATTTGGTTTCCACTGTAACACATTAATGCAAACCTATAAAACAGTTACTGCTTGCCATTCTAGAAAGCGTTTTAGGCTGCCAAATCCCATGCCACAGTGCCTTTTTTTTCCAGAGCAGAAAATCAAGTGTCTTTTTTTCTTCTATGGAAGAATGGTAAAAATGAAGTCATAGTAGGAAGTAGGCCTACTTGTTTGTGAAGCAGGGACAATAGGGACTTCAATATTTTTTATAGTGGGAATGATAGAATGCAGGGTGACCTCAGCAGCCCAGGAAGGTGAATCCAGAAGTTCTGATTTCACATCTTTCATATTCTCTTTTAGATGTCTACAATAAGAAGTGAGTGTAATTTATCCTTTCAACAAACCCTCAACACTTAAGTATGTGTCAGGCACTGTGCAGAGATTTGGGATAAAGAGGTGACATGGTCCTCAAAGGTTCTCCAGGCTCTCCTAACTCTTTTCTCTGCCACTCTGTTGTTTGCATGAACTGAACACGATTTGGAATCCTGCAGAGCCAGATCTTAATGAAGCAACAAAAAATACTGGAAGCAGTAGCACTGAAAAGAGAAGGCATTTAGCACTGAAAAGGGCACAGCACCATGTCTGTGGTATTCTTGACAAAAGTGCACAATCTTTTTTTTTTTTACAAAAGTGCACAATCTAAATTTAGTCACGAGGGAATACCAGGCAAACTTAAACTGGAGGGCATTCTACAAAATAACTTCCTAATACCCTTCAAAATCCCAGAAAAGACAAAGGAAGACTGAGAACTATTATAGATGGAAGGAAATGGAAGCTATATGGCAGGTGCTGGATCTGCCATGGTGATTCTGGACCAGCAAAAAGATATTAGGAGGACATTTGGCAAAATTTGAATAAGGACTGTAAATTTGGTAGTAATATCACATCAATATTACTTTTTTGGTCTTGATAATGATACTAGGGCTGAGTAAGACATTACCTGGGGAATCTGATTGAAGGGTATATGGGAATTCTTTGCACTATTTGTGCCATCATGAAATTATTTCAGAATGATCATGTTAACTTTTTTTATTAAAATAAAGGTATTTAACCCAATGCCTTTTTCTGACTAACACTTTAGACTTCTGTAATGGCTTACCAACAGTATCTACTCTTTTTTTGCTGGGTGTTACTGAGCATTTTCAAACAGATCTTACTTGATTTCTTATTTGATTTTTTTTTTTTTTTTTTTTTTTTTTTTTTTTTTTTGAGTTGGAGTCTCACTCTGTCGCCCAGACTGGAGTGCAGTGGCTACTCCCGGCCACCGCAACCTCGACCTGCTGGGCTCCAGTGATCCTTCTGCCTCAGCCTTCCAAGTAGCT
Source organism: Cephalopachus bancanus (assembly GCA_027257055.1). Classification (NCBI taxonomy): domain Eukaryota; kingdom Metazoa; phylum Chordata; class Mammalia; order Primates; family Tarsiidae; genus Cephalopachus; species Cephalopachus bancanus. The sequence continues at coordinate 3,730,957 of JAPVLO010000009.1, read as the reverse complement.
GGAACTACAGGCGCACGCTACCATACCCAGCTAATTTTTTGATTTATTGTAGAGATGAGGTCTCGCCAAGTTGCCCAGGCGGGTCTTGAACCCGCAGGCTCAGGCAATCCACTCACCTTGGCCTCCCAAAGTGCTGGGATTACGGGCTGAGTCACCGAGCCCAGCTTCTTATTTGATTTCAAAACAGACAAATATGTTTTTCAGGAAACTACCTCCATCTTAAAGAAACAGGCTCAGATATGTTAAGTGATTTGTCTCCCCATACCCTCGAAAAAGTACTAAAAAAAGTAGTGGGTAGATGAGACTAAGAAGATTTTCTGGGTATGGACTCTCAGAAGTTAAGTAGTAAAGGCTACTTTCATTTTTTAAGGAAATCATTTGAATATTTATACTGAACAAATTATTTTTAGCAAAAAGTTATTCACAAGATAATGAAAATCTTATATAAAATTTAAAATATAGCACACTATTGACAATGAAAGTTGGTAATGGAGCAAAAGCTTTAAAGTTGTATGAAAAAGATTTTTTCCATGCTGCCATGACTTTTGTGAATGTGTGCGCATGTGGGTGTATGTGTATATATGTGTGTGTATTCTCTTTCAAGTATGATGGCTGATTTTAAAGTTGAACCCCTTTGTAACATGAGCCTAAGCCAGGTGGCTACTTAGCCTCCCCTGCTTATAACTCCCATACAGCTGCACATTTCCCACAATTTATTTCCATCTCTGAGGAGGTGACTCTAAATGGTGGACCTTTAAAATATTGAAAGATTGATTTCCATCACCAGGGAGATGCACATGGGGTGGAGTGAGATTTAATGCTAATGTCATTTTAAGTAAAATTGTAAAGTTCCTTTGTAAAAGACCGTCACAGTATCTTTGTTCAATCTAAATTCTGAAATATTTTTTGAGCGTTGAATAACACATATTAAATTCACCATTGAGAAGTGACTCAGTGCAGCAAGACAATATCAAAATAATAATTCACACACCTCCAAAATAAGTTATATAAAAGCAGCGCAGAATGTCAGTTCCTAACACATGGCCTCATCTTCTAAAGAAGTATATGTGGAGGCTGGAAGTCAGGTAAAGTGGAAGGTTAAAAATGAAATCTTTACTCTTTAAATTATGAGTCACTTCAAATGAAAATCCACTTCAGGTTGAACAATTTCTGAAGAACAGATCCTTTCATCTAAAACTAATCAGCCCCACTAACCCAAATTTTTCTTTTGTTTACAGAAAGCCCTCTGTTTCGAATGTACTTCTATTGACATAGCCAGACTTAAAAACGTAGCTAATTGTAGGGGAGTACTCCCCACACATGAAGGAACATAATAATAAAGACCTTTAAAGCTTCAGATTCATGGAAAGAATATTATTCTGCCTGCCTAAAGATAACTCATTTCTTATTTAAAGGTTGATAAGGACGTAGGATAGAAACACTTAAAGATTATGCTTCCCAGAATGGGAGGCAAAAACATCTTCATTTTATTTGTCTCTGATCTTATGTGAGGGAAAGAATGTGCTTACTGAGTGTGTGTTGAAAGGGCAGGGGTAATGGCCGGGGATCTGGTATTATATATTCCAGGATGTGCTATGGTTCAATGTTAGTGAATTTTTCCTTTTGATTTGCTATTTGATGTGAGAAATTCCCAGCATTGTTTCCTGTGGAGTCACAGATGCTGTTCTGCCATTCAGAATCCATCAGAATGAAGTCTAGGAACTGGAACCATCTTTAATCTCCTGAATCAGTCCCCTTCAGAATCCAGACCTAGAAGTCTTGGGATATCATAGACTTGAAACTTAATTCCCAAGTGGCCCATGATCATTGATAAAATATTCTCCCCACTTCTTTATTGTGAGATCTGCTATGCCTACAGGATGGTAAAAATTATGTATGTTTAAAGAATAAAAACAAAACAAAATCTATGAAAGAAGTAGGACATAAATTTTTTAAACCCCGTGTGTCCTTCACTGATTACATCCCCTTTTCTTCTTCCAAAGAGAACTGCTGTTCTGACTTGTGTTAACTGCTCCCTTGCTTTTTTTGTGTAAGGTGGCAACCTATGTAGGTATCTCTGAAACATATTTTGATTTGTTTAACCTTTTTTTTAAAGCTTAGTTTTACTTGTTTTTGAACTGTATATAGATTTTTAAAAAGCTTGCTATGGGGTTTTGGCTGTGACTTTTTTTTCCCTCTGCATTTTGTTTTTTGAAGTTCATCCATGTCAATGAGTATTGCTGGACTTACTCATTTTTGCTGCTGTTAGTATTCCATTCAGTGAACAAACAGTTTATCCATTCTGCTGATAGAAATTTAAATAGTTTGCAGTTTTCTCGGGGCTTCTTGTTGTTGTTCAAGTATAAGCAGTATCGTTAATGTGCTTCTGGTGTATCTCCTAATTCACAGGAAGAGTTTTCCCATATACCTAGGGGCGGAATGCCGAGTCATATGTTATGCATGTGCTCAACTTCATTAGGTAATATAGAAGTGGTTTCAAAAGAGGTTGTAGCAATCTACATTCCAGCAGAGCACGAGCATTGCCGTTGCTCTCCATCCTTGTCAGCACTTGATGTCATCAGACTTTTCAATTATAGCCATCACGTATTAGAATATCACTATAGTTTCCTTGGATTTTCCTGATTACTAATGAGAATGAATAGCTTTTCATTTGCGTAATGACAATTGGAATTACTTTTATGAAGTGCCCATTCAGATATTTTATCCAGTTTTCTATTGGGTCGTTGGTCTTTTTCTTTTCTTATTGATTCAAGGGCATTCTTTATATAATCTCAATATTAACACTTTGTTGTTTATATGAGTAACAGATATATTTTCCCAGTTTGTGGCTTGTGGTTTCATTCTTTTCATAGTGTCTTTTTTTTTTGAGTTGGAGTCTCACTCGGTCGCCCAGATTGGAGTGCAGTGGCCGCTCCCGGCCACCGCAGCCTCGGCCTGCTGGGCTCCAGCGATCCTTCCGCCTCAGCCTTCCGAGTAGCCGGAATTACAGGCATGTGCTCCCACGCCCGGCTGATTTTTTGATTTATTGTAGAGATGAGGTCTCGCTGCCCAGGCGGGTCTCGAACCTGCGGGCTCAGGCAATCCACTCACCTCAGCCTCCCAAAGGCGAGGGATTATAGGCTGAGCCACCGAGCCCGCTCATAGTGTCTTTTGATCAATATTAACTTAAAGATGGTCAAACTTATCAATCTTTTCCTTTATTGTTTTTACTGTTTATGTCTCATGGATTTCTTTCTATAGCAATAACAAAGAGTTGTCTTAATCCATTGGTGCTGTTATAACCAAATGCCTTAGAACTTTATATAGAAAACCCCAAAATGCTGGGCTTGGTGGCTCAGCCTGTAATCCCAGCACTTTGGGAGGCCCAGGTGAGTGAATTGCCTGAGCCTGCGGGTTCGAGAACTACCTGGGCAACTTGGCAAGACCTCATCTCTACAATAAGTCAAAAATTAGCCGGGCGTGGTAGCGCGCGCCTGTAGTTCCAGCTACTCGGAAGGCTGAGGTGGAAGGATCGCTGGAGCCTAGCAGGTTGAGGCTGCAGTGGCTGGGAGCAGCCACTGCACTCCAGTCTGGGTGACAGAGTGAGACTCCAACTCAAAAAAAAAAAAAGAAGACCCCAAATAATCAGCATTTGAATCATTGAAATTGGAGGATTAAGCAAGTTGGCTGTATGTAAAATTAGTATATAAAAATCAATTGCCTTTCTATCCAAAGCAACAAATAGTAAGAAAATGATAATAAAAAGGTACAATTTATAATAACCTAAAAATATGGAGTTTCTACAGAATAAATCTAAAAAGTGTGTAAAATATTTATGGAGAAAGTTATAAAATTTATAATAATTTCATATATTTATAAAGTTAAAATTATGCTGCATCCTCATTTGGCAGAAGGGGGTGAAAGGGAGAAAACTTGCTCTCTCAACCCTCTTATAGTGGCACTAATCCCATCCATGAGGGTGGAGCCCACATGGCCTAATCACCTCCTAAAGGCCCTACCTCTAAATACTGTTGAGTTGAAAATTAAGTTTCAACATGAATTTTGGAGGGACACAAACATTCAAATAATAGCAGAAGGCTTCTCTATGTATTTTTGTCTTTTTCATTTAGGTCTTGAATCCAACAGGATTGGTTTTTATATTTGGTGTAACACAGCAGATCCAGTTTTATTCTTTTTCATTAAGAGAAAACAGATTGGCTCAGGACCATTTATTAAAAATTTGTTTTTCCCACATTGAACTGAAATGCCAACTATGATATTTAGCAGATGTCCATATATACATGTATGGGCTCTCTGTTCCTTTGTTTATTCTCTGTTCCTTTGTTTATTCTCTGTTCCTTTGTTTATTACCAGTACTACACTGTCTTAATGAGTATAGGTTTATGGTAAGTCTTGATATCTAATAGCATCTGGCCAATACTCCCACCTTTTCCATGGCTATTCATGACCCATTGCACTTACGTGTACATTTTATATTCAGTTTGTGACGTTCCACCAAAAAAATAAGTATTTTGAGAGGAGTTGCATATCTATTTTAGGAAAATTTACTTTTTATTACATTGAGGCCTCCAGTTCAAACCTGGCATGTCTTTCCATTTATTTGGATCTTTTAAACTGTTTTAAATAGGCCAGGCTCGGTGGCTCAACCTGTAATCCCAGCACTTTGGGAGGCCAAGGCGAGAGGATTGCCTGAGCCTGCGGGTTCGAGACCAGCCTGGGCAACTTGGCGAGACCTCGTCTCTACAATAAATAAAAAAATTAGCGGGGCATGGTAGTGCATGCCTATAGTTCCAGCTACTTGGAAGGCTGATGTGGAAAGATTGCCAGAGCCCAGCAGGTCGATGCTGGGGTGACTGTGAGCATGCCACTGCACTCCAGTCTGGGCAATGGAGTGAGACTCCAACTCAAAAAAAAAAGTTTTAAATAAATTTTATAATTTTCTCCATATATATTTTATACACTCTTTAGACTTATTCTGTAGATACTCCATATTTTTTAGGTTATTATAAATTGTATCTTTTTAATGTTATTTTCTTACTATTTGTTGCTTTGGATAGAAAGGCAATTGATTCTTATATATTGATTTTACATACAGCAAACTTGCTTTATCCTCCACTTTTAATAATTTGTATGTTGATTATTTGGGGTTTTCTGTATAGTCAATCTTATTATTTCCTAATGATAGCAAGAAAAATACTTTCTTCCTTTCCTATTTGTGTATTTCATATTTTTGTGTGTGTGCCTTACTCCACTGACAGGTTTTCTGATACAATGTTGAAAAGGGCTGTTCTTGTTTCTCCTTTCTTTTTTTTGAGTTGGAGTCTCACTCTGTAGCCCAGACTGGAGTGCCGTGGCTGCTCCTGGCCACTGCAGCCTCGCCCTGCTGGGTTCCAGCGATCCTTTCACCTCAGCCTTCCAAGTAGCTGGAACCACAGGCGCGTGCTACCACGCCCGGCTGATTTTTTGATTTATTGTAGAGACAAGGACTCACCAAGTTGCCCGGATGGGTCTCAAACCCGCAGGCTCAGGCAATCCACTCGCTTCAGCCTCCCAAAGTGCCGGGATTACAGGCTGAACCACCGAGCCCGGCCCCAGATGTAGAAATATTAATGAAGAAATACTGAAACCAGAAACAGCCAGGCTTGGTGGCTCAGCCCAGCAGGGCGAGGCTGCGGTGGCCAGGAGCGTGCCACTACACTCCAGTCAGGGTGAGAGTGAGACTCCGACTCAGTCAATCAGTCAATCAATAAAATATTTCTACATCTGTTGAGATGATCACATATTTTTCTATCTATCTGTTATTGTGGTAAATTATATTCATTAATTTACTGATACTAAACTACTCTTGTATTCCTGAGACCACACTATCTTGGTCATGATGAATTATTCTACACATTTCTGAATGTTTTATTAATGTTTTGTTAAAATGTTTGTATTTTTGTTCATAAATGAAAATGGTCTATACTTTCCCTCCTGTGTTGTCATAGTCATATTTTAATATCAAAATTATGTCAACCTCATTAAGAAAAAGTGGGGGCCAAGTAGTTTCTCTTTTTCTGTATATTGGGATAGTTTATGTAAGAAAGAGTATAGACACATTTAGGTTTATATTTCTTTTTGTTTCAATTTTTATAAGTTAAAATTTTCTAGAATTTTTTTCATTTCATCTAAATTTTCATATATTTGCATAATGCTGTTTATGAGCTTTTATTGTCCTTTAAATCTCTAGAGCATCTAAAGTTATGACCCTATGTTTATTCATAAATAATTTGTGTCCCTCTTTTTCTTGGAAAAAAATATTGCCACAAAGTTATTGGAGTTGCCAGACTCTTGGAAGAACCTATGTTTACTTTTTTTGATCTGCACTCTTGTATGTTTATTTTATTTTATTAGCTCTGTTCTTATTTTTATAATTTTCTTCTAACTATTTGAATTTATTTTATGATCTTTCTCTAATTTCTTAAATTATTTACTCATTAAATGTTAATCTTTCTTTTTTAAACATTGTTAAAATTTCCCTCTAAGTAATGCTTTTACATCTCCACACATTTTGATATATGATTTTTTTGTTATTATTTAGTTCTAAATATTTTGTAAATTTACATTTGAGTTGTTCCTTGTCCTGTGAGGTATTTGTAAATTTCTTAATTTCCAAAATATAGGGATTCTCTGGTTATCTTTTTGTTTCTGGTTTCTAGCATAATTACATTGTACTCAGCAAATGCTTTATGTTTGATATCAATTTGTCAAAATCATTGAGACTTGCTTTCTGGCCCTGCATATTGTCACTTTTTATGAATGCTCCATGGGTGTTCCAAAATTAACCATACTGAATTTTGAAGCTGCTAGGCATAGTCTATATATGTCTATTATATCAACTTGGTCTCTTGTGTGGATCAAATCTTTATTATTATTATTGTTGTTGTTGTTGTTGTTGTTATTATCATTAGAGTCAGGGTCTTACTCTGTCACCCAGGCTGGAATGTAGTGGCAGGATCATGGCTCACCACAGCCTTGAACTCCTGGGATCAGGCAGTCCTCCTGCCTCAGCCTCCTTCCTGGGACCATAGGCACACACACCACACCCAGTTCGTTTTTTTTATTTTTGATAGAGGTGAGGTCTCACTATGTTGCCTAGGCTGGTCTCAAACTCCTGGGCTCAAGCAGTCTGCTTGCCTTAGCCTCCCAAAGTGCTGGGATTATAGGCGTGAGCCACTGCGTTCAACCTGTATCATTTTTTAATACTTGATCTGTCGGGTGCTGTTAGAGATGTGTTAAAAATCTCTCACTATTATTGTAATTTATTACATTCTTTTTGTAAATGTTGCTTATATATTTTCAATCTGTGTTATTAGGTACACATGAGTTTAAGCTTTTATATCCATTTTGGTATGAGAAATATAGTCACTTAAGGAGGCCCAAATTTGGACTATAGGTTATTTTGGTTCAGTAATTCTGATTGTTATATTTTGTAAAACATTTAATAAGCCACACTTGATACAAAAAGGTTATTGCTATCATATTTAGCAATTTCGATTTAAAAATATTTGTGCTTCTTAACCTTGTTAATCCCTTTCTGGGAAACTATTCAAAATAGTATTCAGAAGTAGATAAAAAGCTTTATGTGCCAAAATACATATTTGTGATGGTGAAAAGATAAAAGCAAACATAGATTCTAACAATAGGAGAGTGGTTATATAACTGTGACATATTTACAGGATGGTATATTATGCAGCCACTGGAATAATTTATAAGGAATTTGTAATAATACTGCAAAGTTACCATGTCACAATGATACACAAATAAAGCAGACTGCAGTTGGATCCCCTTACCTAAGGGGGTACATTCCGACCCCAGCAGCTGCTTAAATCTGTGGATAGCAACAGAGCTTATGTATACTGTGTTCCTTGTTATCCATACATTCCTATGATAAAGTTTAATTTATAAATTAAGCACAGGAAGCGATTAGCTGTAAGAGATTAGTAATAACTAGTAATAAAGTGGAACGATAACAACAATATGCCAGCATCACTACTCATGTGCTTTGGTACCATTATTAAGCAAAATAAGGGTTCCTTGAAGACAAGCACAATACCACAACAGTCCATCTGATAATTTAGCTGGCTACTAGGTGACTCACAGACAGGTGACATACTCAACGTGGATACACCAGACAAAGGGGTGATCATGTCCCCAGTCGGATAGAGTAGGACGGTCTCATCATGTTAACTCAGAATGGTGTGTAGTTTATAACTTGTGCATTCTTTATTTTGGAAATTTTAAATATTTTTGGACTGAAACTGACCACGAGTAACAAACCACAGGAAGCAAAACTGGGAGTGAGAGGAGACTACTGTATACCCTATGATTTCAATTACTTTAATGATGACTATAGAAAAAATTACAAAAGGAAGTATCTCAAAGTAGTAACACTGGTTGGTGGAATTTGTTTTTCCCCTCCCTGTCTACTTTTTTGTATTTTCCATATTTTCTACAATATTCAAATTTCTTTTACAGTTAGATGGGGAAAATGAGCTTAAAAAGACAGACTAAGAAATACATTTCTAACTAATATTTGAAAGTGTGTAATTAGTCTTTAATTCTGTTATGTCATTTTTGGTTGATCTTTTGAAAATATCAAGATGGAAAGGTCACTTACAATGAGTGACATGGACATGTGTAAAGTAAAAGTCAACGTTTAAAGTAAACGTCTTCTTGTGTTCTGTCTCTCACAGGTCAAGTGTTGATAGAGGAGGCTCAGTGCATGGTTCCTGTGCTTCCCAGTCATAGGAACCCAGGGTCAAAACCAGCCACTGTTGGCTCCTTCAGCTTACACGTGGCAGGGTTTCCACGAAAACGCAAAGGAAGTGATTCAGACCCATCCCAGTAAGTGAATTTGTTCCACTGACCCCATGAGATCCTTGATTCTAGAAAGAAGAGAAAAAGATTACTTTAAAAATTATTAATTATTTCTAAGTATGTGGTAACATTTGGGGAGGGGCGATTATTTATCCACCCAGCTGCTACCTCTGCCATTGACTAACCTGGAATGGTTCCTTTCAACTCTAAAGATTATTAGATATCCAGGAGGGCCAACCAGGATCTGAAAGAGATGTAGGAACGTTAGGTTCATTTGCTTCATGTTTATGGACACCGCAGGATCGAAATATTTCCTTCTCAAAATATTTAAGCACGAGGAGAACATCTTCCATGTCTGGCTTAAAATAATAATTTACTTTACTTTTCCCCTTACTCACCATGTGTATCATAATCAACCCTTGGTTATCTGAGGTCAGTTTAATCATGTACAATTCTTGTTTTCCATAGTTATTAAGCCAAGTAGATACTAAGGTCAATGTTGAGAATACTTACTATCTCCCTGTTTATTTTTGTTGCCTTCTACTTGCAACCCCAGGTATTCTTAATGCCTTCCCCAAAGCTAGGGTTTATGTGGTGAAGACATTAGGGCAAAATAACAACAGCAGTGTAGAACAACTCATTTCCAACAGCAGTGTAAATGTGGAAGCTGACGATAGTTCTCGATCCTGAATGAAGGGAGAAGTTCGAAGTAGGGGGTCAAAATGAAGTATTCTAACTCTTTCTAACTCAGTTCTTCCCAATACATTTTATAATTTAGCTTCAATTCCCAAGACAGCAGAATCCTGTGTTGCTCAAATGTAAACACCGAAGCCCTTCCCAAGTCCTCTGTAAATGATTGGAAGATTTTCTACTGTTTGGGGTCGTCTGTATTCTCTTAGTCTCTTGCATTAACATGGATGCTCATGAAAACTGCAGTCGATCAAGTGACAGTCTATCTAGAGCTGCTTGGTGATTTCCATTCTAAATTAATCTCCACTTACCTTGAGCTAGACGTGACCGTTAGTCTATTTTATTTTCTTCCTCAGTCTTCAGAATCATAAGCACCACTCTTCTCTCTTAGTGCCTAAATGAGATTGTGGCGATGGAAGTGCGAACAGTGAATATAGAGTTGGCACATTTTTATGCCATGTACAGGACATAGGTGAGACTTTGCAGTGGTTTGGGGGTCAAATGGGAAAATGGAGTCAGTGCTAAGGGAAATACTGGGAGCATGCAAGGTACTGACAGATTATGAATTTTTGGCTATAAGCATGCTAAAGATTATTTAGGTAACTGCCCACATTTTAGAAAATGATGAAGCTAGGACTTAGAAATGTCAAGCGGCTTGCTCAGCATCACACAACTCTCTAGAATGCCTGATTCTTAGTGTGGTATTTTCTTGACTGCACTCAGCTTCCTGTCTCTCTGAAGCTGCACAGGGGAGGTACTTTGTTGTGCTTGAGGGCAACCATGCTGTCCATTTCTCAGAACATCTGGGCAGGGGGTGACCCAAGGCCTCCTTCCTTCCAGGTCAGGAGTCATGACAGAAAGAGTGGTGGAAAAGCTTTCTCAGAATCCCTTTACCTATCTTCTTTCAACAAGGATAGAAATATCATCATCCAGTGGGAGCAGGTAAGTTCTGGATCATCTTTGACATATCCCCTCCCCTATGTGAAGAGAGAATTGAGTGGCAGTGGTAAGAAGGTATACGTCCCACTAATCCGTACCATAGCTTCCACAGTTTCTCCAGTCTGCCTCAGTTCTTCTTTTATCCCACCCATTTCTATTCCCTTTAATGAAATTATGAATATCAAAGCATTTTAGGGGTTTTACAAAGTGCCGATTGCATACTATCCTTCCCAGAGACTCAGGGCATGAAAGCCAGTCTACACACAAGAGGCTGATTTCTCTCATGTAGCCTCAGCATATTGGAAGGAGAGAGACAGATAAGACACAAGAAACTTGTACAAGTGGGAAAGATACAAATAATTACTCTACATCATGATGATTCCTATAATAAAGACCCTGGGTACTATGGCAACAAAGAAAGTTGGGCTTTCAGATAAGATTGGAATCAAAAGTGAAGCTTCCTGGAGAAGCTGGCGCAAGCAAAGCTTTAGATGAATAAAAATGAGTCTACAGAGCAGGGATGGAGAAGGTATTCCAGACAGAAGGAACAACTGTGCAGAAGTACCAGGCATGCAGTTGTATACTGCCATCTGATGAGTGGTTGTCACAGTAGAGCAGAGGGTGTACTTAGACGTGGGTGAGCTATGAGATTTTTTAACATGAACTTGGTCGTGAAGGTCTGCTGAACTAAAGATTCTGAAAGTGATTTTGGATGTGGTAGAAAAACTGAGGTGCTCTAAACTTGAGAGGAACTTTGTCAGATTTATATTTTTTAAAGAATTTCTTGCCTCTGCATGATTTTCATGTTTTTATGATGGTAAATACATATATATAACGTGACACTTGCAAGTTGAACCATTTTAAGTGTACAACTCATTGGCATCAATTGTATTCACAGCGTGTGGACCATCACCAGTGTCTTTTTCTAAAACTTTTTCATCACTCCAGACAGAGATTCTTCACCCATTAAACAGTAACTCCCCATTTTCCTCTCATCCCAGTCCCTTGCTAACCTCTCATCTATTTTCTGGCTCTATGAATTTGCCTAGTCTATATGTTTCCCATAAATGGAATAATACAATACTTATCTTTGTGTATCTGGTTTATTTCACTTAGTAAAATGTCTTCAAGTTTCATCCATATTGTAGTATTTATCAGAAACATATTGCTTTTTGTGGCTGAATAATATTCCATTGTGTGTAGATACCATATTTTGTTTATCCATCCTTTGTTGATAGACACAGGTTATTTCCACTTTTTGGCTATTGTGAATAATGCTACTATGAACATTGGTATACAAACTACCAGGAGTGGAATTGCTGGGTTATATGATCATTCTATTTGTTTTTTGTAGTTCTGTTTAGTTTTTGAGGAACCACCAAATTGTTTTAGTGGCTGCACCATTTCACATTATACAGGGATTCCAGTTTCTCCTTGTCCTTGCTGATACTTATTATTTTCAATTTTCACATTGTAGCCATTCTAGTAGGTGTGAGTGGTAAAGATCTATATTTTTCAAAACACCCAGGAAACAGCATAGAGGAGGGACTGGAGGAGGAAACCCCAGGAGGCAGAGAGAACAGCTGAGAGACATTTGCTGGGAATTAGGTTTTTTGAGCATTGGTTGAAGAGAGTGGCCCTGGACAGGAAAGGCAGGGAGATGAAGGGACATAGGACACACTTAGAAGATAGGATCTCTAAGACTTCGTGACTGTTCACTGAGGAGAGAGAGGATAGAAAAGGTTCCCAAGTTTTTGCACTTGGGCTTCTTGACAGAGGGTGGTATTCTCACTAGCTGCTATTGAGAGGAAGATGAGTTCAGTTCTGGACACAACAAGAATGGGATATTTATGGACCCTTCCAGCAGGAAGTTGAACATGAGGATCTGGAACTCAGAGTTGAGGCCTGCCCTGGAGTTAGAGATTCAGACATCATCCATGCACAGGAAGTACCTGAACTGATGGGCATGGGTGATGTCACTGGGAGAATTGTAAGTAGTGGGAAGACTGGGGGCTGAGTTCTACTGGGGGGGTACAGTGACCTAAGGAGAGTCAAGAGCAGAGGAAGCCTGCCCAGAATGTGTGAAATGGGGTGCTGTCTCAGAAACCAAGGGAAGCCAGTTTCAAAAAGAGGAACACATGAAAAGTGGCGAACTTGGAGAATATTTTGAGACTGCATCTGCTCCTACCTTCATTTGTCTTTGGTTGGTTTAGGAAGAGTGCCTGCATTTCATTCAAAATGCAGTCGTTTTCAAGGAGACCTTGCACTGAGTTTTGAAATTATGTTACTGTAGTTAAAATGCATCCAAATAATGTGAACATTATTAATATAAGAATGCTTATTAAAATCCATTTGTAAAAATGTTAGTACTATAGATCAAATGCCAGCATGGAGAAAATATACAAATAACAAATTTATTAATTAGGTTTATGCTACAAACAGAAAAATGAATTGTTCAAATAACAAGATCATGCCTTTATTCTATTATAATAGGGACCATTAAATAAAGGGTATTTGGATTTCTTAAGTACAATATATTTGGATTTCGCTAAAGAGGCAAGTTCGCTCAGTGAGTTCATTTGCTAAAATACCAATAATTGGCTGGGCACGGTGGCTCAAGGCTATAATCCCAGCACTTTGGGAGGCTGAGGCGAGAGGATTTCCTGAACCCAGGAGCTCGGGACCAGCCTGGGCAACTTAGTGAGACCTCGTAACTACAGTAAATCAAAAAGTTAGCTGGGCGTGGTAGCGTGCACCTGTAGTTCTGGGTACTTGGAAGGCTGAGGCAGAAGGATCGCCTGAGGCCAGCAGATTGATTCTGGGATGACTATGAGTGTACCACTGCTCTCCAGCCTGGGTGACAGAGTGAGACTCCAACTCTAAAATAAAATAAAATTAAATTAAAATTAAAAAAACAATAATCAAAGCATAAGCATGATTTTAAAAAGTCAAAGTTTACCTTTAAAATTGAAGTAAGCCGGGCTCAGTGGCTCAGCCTGTAATCCCGCACCTTTGGGAGGCTGAGGTGAGTGAATTGCCTGAGCCCGTGGGTTTGAGACCCGCCTGGGCAGCGAGACCTCATCTCTACAATAAATCAAAAAATCAGCTGGGCGTGGTGGTGCATGCCTGTAATTCCGGCTACTCGGAAGGCTGAGGCGGAAGGATCGCCGGAGCCCAGCAGGCCGAGGCTGTGGTGGCCGGGAGCGGCCACTGCACTCCAGTCTGGGCAACAGAGTGAGACTCCAACTCAAAAAAAAAAAAAAAAAATTGAAGTAACATGTACATGTACAATCAGCCCTCCTTATCTGTGGGTTTTGCATCTGTGGATTCAAACCAACCACAGGATTAAAAATATTCAGAATAAAAAGTGGGATCTGTACTAAACACGTCCAAACTTTTTTTTGGACATTATTTTTTAGACAATAAAGTATAACAAAGATTTACATAGCATTTACCTTGTATTAGGTATTTTAAGTAGTCTAGAGATGATTTAAAGTATACAGGAACACGTGTGTAGGTTGTATGCAAATACTATACCATTTTATATAAGAGACTTTGAATATCCATGGATTTTAATATCCATGGGAGGTTCTGGAACCAATCCCCAGTAGATACAAAAGGACAACTGAAAGTAATTCTGGATCATTAGGAAGAAAATCATTCATCTGTATAATTATTTTCCATCTTATTCAAAGAGAAAAGAAGCTGACTTGATCCGGTATTCTCTTTTGCTTCAGAAAAGCTGTTTAATTTTACATTTAAAATTAAATACACAGTAGACTGACAATGATGAGAGAAATAGCAAGGTGTAGTAGAAGGCACAGCAACCTGTGTAGAATAAGCTTCACTTGGCTTCCTATTAGTTATATGACCTTGAACAGTCATTAACGTTGGCCTCAATTCCTTCATCTGTAAAATGGGGATAGTAATAATTGCATCACTATATTGTGAGAATAAATAACACATTTTGATAAAGTACCTTAAATGTGAAGCTATTCTTTCTTTAGACAGTGGGGAGAAAAAGCACCACTTAAATTTTATCTTAGTTGTCTTTTTTATTTGGAATATTTATAAACATCTCTTCATAAATTTGACTAAGTTTTATATAAATAGCATTATCTTTTCTAAGTAGAAAAACTTTATTAAAAACATGAATAAAATAGTTCAAAAGTAGGCCAAACTTTTTTCAAAGCCTGGAAAATGTTCACTGTTAAATCTTTCAAGAGGGAAATTTGGTAAGGTGAATCAGAAGCCTTAAAATAGTTATCCATAAATTAGAAGTTTATCCTAGAGTATAATCAAAGATGCATATGCCACAATATTATTAGCCATATTATTTATAATATTGAAACTATTATGATATTAAAATGTCCAACATTAGCAAATGATCAAATAAATTATGGGATAGCTAATCAGTGGGCTACTATTTAGTCATTTTAAATCATGTTCCCTGAGAATATTTGAAGCTGTGGGAAAATACTTATGTTACAGTGTTAAGTGAATAAGACAAGGCATCAAAAGTTTTGTACTGTGATCTCGATTTTGTTTATAATATATGTAGAACACAGAGAAGTATCCACTTGATTACACTACACACACACAGGCATGCACACACACACCCCATAGTTAAGTTAGTTATTGCATATATCTACATGTGGAGGAAAGAGATGAGAAGGAGACACATTAAAATACTAACCGTGTTTATTTCCAGATAAGATTATGGGTCCTTTTCTCTGAA
The DNA here is from genome assembly GCA_027257055.1 of Cephalopachus bancanus. Classification (NCBI taxonomy): domain Eukaryota; kingdom Metazoa; phylum Chordata; class Mammalia; order Primates; family Tarsiidae; genus Cephalopachus; species Cephalopachus bancanus. The sequence continues at coordinate 3,715,710 of JAPVLO010000009.1, read as the reverse complement.
TTTTTTTAATGCCCCCCAAAATGACACATTTGGAAATTTATTTCTAAAAAAGTACATATTAATTAGAACTACTCAACCTGCATCATTTTTTAATGTTGAAAGCCTTCTGTCCTCAGCAGTGTATTGCATTTCAGTAGTGGTCTAATGAGTACATGTCTGATGCCAGGGACTATACTAACATGAAAATCCATCCAGATGGATTTTTAGGCAAAATACATTTTTTAACTAAAGATATGAGAATCTTAATCCATTTTCAGGCTGTTTTAATACTGTTATTATAAAGTTTTTGGTTAAGCCATCAATGCTTTTAAAATAATTGTTTTATTTAATGTTTAATGCTATGAAAATGTTATTCTTTCTTAAGATTGGCATGAGATCATTTCTAAATAGAGCAACAGTTATTGTTCGCTGTCAGTTACCATAGGTTCTGTACCTATGGTAGTGGGAACAGTATTGCCTGTGTGTCGGAAAACTGTTCATGTAGACAGTATTAATCATTTCAGGTCATTGGATGCTCAAGGTAGCATTTATAGCTAAAGATTTAATAGGAATTAGAATGATTGGACTTAATCTCATATTTATTTCTCAAGAATCACAGAGAAGCAATTTCATGTAGTTTGATATTTTATCCTGCTTTTTTGTAGAGTGGAAGATGGTGAACAACAAGTAAAAATGAAGTCCTTCAGGTACATTGCTGTTGAGATGGCACATGGTGAAAGAGGTTGTAAGAGTTAGAATGGACCTGTGAGGGTTAGACTCTGCTCTCTTGTTGTGCTCGGAAAAGCAGTGTTATCAGGCACCTGGTACCTTACTTTTGTATCTATTTGAATAACATTTTGGCTTTAAGGCACTTAGATTTTTTATAATGGCTGTTTATTTAAGACAACTATTCTTTCCTTTAAGCACTTGCTGATTCATGATATAAACAAATCAGAATTACTTAGGAGCATCTGATTATCAGAAATCCATCTTTGTCAATTATTTCAACATATTCTTTCAGCAACAATAAAAAATGCTTCTACATCTGGCAACATGGCCAGATCTGAATTTGCTTTCTCTTCATTTATTGTTTTCTGATATGGTTCCACAAAAACACTGCCATGTTTCAAAGTAATAGTACCTGTACACAGAATTAGGAGCCAGAGCCCTGATAAATTATTAAACAGAGAACTAGCCTCTGGATAAATATGCCCTTCTTGAATTAAGAAGACTCCAGAAACCTTTTCAGGTGCAGCTTCTTCAAGTAAAGTACCTTATTCCAACACTGGTTCTTTCCCCTTCCTCTGGGTTTCCCGGCTCCCACCATCATTGCTCATTTTTCTCCACTGTGGTCATTCTTCTGTCCTACTCTCAGCTCCTTCCAAGTTCTGGCTCTGAGAAAGTACCCTTTCTCCTGCTGGTCATTCCTGGAGGTAGGCATCCCTGTCCATTGCTGCTGTCTGTGCTGATGGGTGATACTGATAGAAAGAAGAGGTGATCATTCTAGCAATAGTGTAACAACAACATTCTTCTTGCCATCATATTTTAATGTTAATCCAATTGCTCATGAATAGGCCAAAGTATGAGTAGATACTTAATTTTATGTAAGTGTGCACATAATTTGAATTCCATCCGAGTCACCCAAAAGTACATTTTTTTTTTTTTGAGTTGGAGTCTCACTCTGTCACCCAGACTGGAGTGCAGTGGCCGCTCCCGGCGATCCTTCCACCTCAGCCTTCCAAGTAGCTGGAACTACAGGTGCGCGCTACCACGCCCAGCTATAAAAGTACATATTTTGTTCCAGGAGTGGCACCGCCCAGGAAGAATGGCTGGGAGGGGGATGTGTTAGCTCCTTCAGTCTTCATCAGTGCTCTTCCCCACACTGCCCCCACCCCTTTTTTATCTGGAAAAATTACATCTTCTTTCATTCAACTTAATGTCTTTGTAAAAACAGATCACAGACAGTATCCCACTTAACTACTTTCTCCTCAGATTTCCTTCCTAAACTCTTCTTATAGAGAAATTCTGGATTCTCCATGATCTGAGTGTTGTGGGAGATGGAGACAATGTTTACAGCAAAGTGAGAGAAGTAAAACCACAAAATTCTTGAAATCTGATAGACTTTTTCCTCTACATTTTGTTTTCTGTGGAAACGTGATACTTATCACCAAAGGCATCTTCCCATCGTTTGGCAGCGTTCTTTCCCTTGTGATGCATTGAATAGTAGTGCATCTTAAAACTGACAGTGTCTTAGATTTGATGAAATGTGGCAGTGGTATAAAAAGTACCGCGGTAGCTTAGAGAGGGGAGTGGTTCATGAGGTAGTCAGAGAAAGCTTCCAAGCAGGGTAACTGAGCTAAATTTTGAAAAAATGATAATTCCAGGAATTTAGAAGAAAAGTTCTTTCCAAGCCTATTAAAGAGCAGGGCAGGGCAAGGGGAGATGTGAGACCACATGGCTTATGTGAGGACCAGCAACTTGGGTCAGTTATAACATTGGGAACTGCTGGGAAATGGCATGGAGAGATGAAACAGGATGAAGGCATGAGCCAGGTCATGGAGAACCTTGGCATGTTATTAGGGAATTTAGCCATTGCTCTTAGGCTGTGGAAGTGCAGTGAGCAGTTTTATGCAATGGGGTTAGATGACTTGTTTAACCAGATAATTCTAGAAGTCATAGGATAGAGTAGAAGAGGAAGACACTAGAAGGAACATCAGTTTAAATGGCTTTGAGGAGAATGCAGTGAGTCTAAATTAAGGCAGTGACTGGATAGAGAAGGAGGAGGAAACATTTAAGAACTAGAATGTAGAGGAGTTCATGATTATTTAGCTCTTCAGGGTGAAGAAAAGGAAAGGGTCTAGGTCGAGCCTAGTCATGTCACCAATCAAGACAAACCATATGGAAGGAAGAGTAAATCAGGAGCAGTGGGGGAAGAATTGAAAAATAGAGCAAATTGCAGAGAATGCCTTCAGTTTGGGATTTCTTGAGTTTTAGATTCCTTGAGAATCATTTAAGTGTGTAATTCTAGTTCCAAAAGGTCAGGAACTTGGGTAAAGTATGAATGAGATAGGGTTATAATAGTAAGTAGCTTATAAGTAGCTGTAAAGCCTTATGAGAGAATGAGGTATATCTTAGGGCAACTGAAGGAATGTTGGTGTACACCATTGTTTAAGGATCAAGGAAGAGCTGCTCAAGGAACTGAGGAGACTTGATCCAAGCAGGGAGACCAGAGGAGGAGCAGGAGAGATCATGGAGACAGGAGAGGATAAGGGATGGCAGCACTGTCAAGTTCAAGGCAGGGGCCAGCAAGGGATTGCCTGAGAGAAGGATGATCGTTGCTAGGAGAGTTTTAGTGGACCGCGGTGGTGAAAGGTTGGTTTGAAGATGGAGAGGTGCCTAGGAAATGAAAGACTGAGTGGAGACTGCACGCTTACAAGGAGCTTGCTGAGAAGGGAAGATGGTAGGTTTTACTTGCGAGGGAAGAAACTTGAGTAACATTTATAGACTCATGATAAGTGGTATGAGAAGAATGAGATTAAGATACTGACAGCTGTCTATGCAGATACTGGAGAGGAGTTAGCTGTGAACAGAAGGGTACCCATCTTTTCCTCTAAGACTGGAAGGAGTTGGGATAACCACCCTGCCTTTCAGACAGATGTCTTGGTTCTTGAAGTTTTCTGGAAATAAGGTAGAGAGGGACTGACCAAGGGTAGTGGCTTTTGTGAATGTGATTCCTGGTCCCAGCAGCTCTTTCCTCTTCCCTCAGTGGCAACTGCAGGGCCTAACTGGGAGGAAGAACAGTGTGTGCTTGCTAGGCTCAGCACCTGCTCCCATGTGTGTATTCAGGGTGACTGGGGGTCTGCTGGATGTTCAATATAAAGGAGGTTCTTTTTTCCTCTTAGAGAAGCTCATAGCCAAACTGAAAAGCGAAGGAGAGATAAAATGAATAACCTGATTGAAGAACTGTCTGCAATGATCCCTCAGTGCAATCCCATGGCACGTAAACTGGACAAACTTACAGTTTTAAGAATGGCTGTTCAGCACTTGAAATCTTTAAAAGGTGAGTTTGAAGATGGCATCCACACTTAGGTTTGTGTAGGATTCTCTGTCATCGAGGTCACTGATTGGTTTTGTTATTGGCTGTTGAGTTTCTATCCAAATGTGTCTTTCAGCTTTATAGGCATTAATTGATGCTTGTCCATAGGCTGTATGTGAAGACAATACTGAATTGGATGTCAGAAAACTTGGCTCTAATACAAGCTTTATCTCAAGCTTCCTATGTGATCTTGAAAAGTCTTTACATTTTTATTTCATGTATAATATGAAGAGAATATTACCTGCCCTTCATACGTCTCAATATTTTAGAAGTCTTAAAGTGAGTATTGATTATTATCATTTTAAGTTATTGGGAGATTTCTATCCTTCAAAAAGAAAATCTCCTTAAATTCTGCGATTTCTCTTAACACTTCATTCAGATTTATTAGTAGTACCTTAAAATGCATGCTGCCTCACTCTTCTAAGGTATTTTCACATCTGCGAGACACTGGGTGAAGGAAGTCTCAGCCATTGCCTCCTGGCGTGTGTGTGTGATCATTTCTGACTTTAGTAGAACTTGAGCTTGAATTTTAAATTAAAGTGTAATAAATGTGTATATGTATAGTTGAAATCACATCTGGCCTGAGAATAGCTGCAGTCCACCTTGGGGGGCAGGGTGATGGAAGTGGATTGATTTCCTAATTTTATGACTTAGGTTTATATTGAGAAGACAAGGCCTGGCAGCATAACATGCCAAGGACTCCAGAGGAAACTCCAGAAGTTCAGATTTGTAAGGATCTAAAAGGTTATAGAGAAATTTGGCTCAAAAGGCATAAAAAGGAAAGAGCAAAGGGTGACCAGGGTCTTTGTTTAGATCTCTGGACACTGCCAGAAACAGGAACATCTCTCAGCAGAAAGGAAATTGTAAAGCACGATGGAGGGACTTTGCCGAGTCAGGGGAAGGCAGCCTGGAGGAGAGCAGCACTCACCAGGATTCCTGTGCATCCTCTGAGAGCATGGGGGGAGGTGGGAGGTCTTCTACTCATGACAGTTATTGTGAAGTCAGCTTCTCTTTTACCCACAACAGCGGCTTGCATAAATTGCACGCAATATGTTCCTTCAATCCTTCAGCAATGAATTTTGCAGGCTCAGCTGAAGTCATTCGATTGCAAGCCTAAAATTACCCAAGTGTTTTCACATCAGCAATGTCCCGAGGGAGCAGGAGCTAAGGGAAAAGCCATGAATCAGTCAACTGGTTTAGCAGACATGAACTGAGCACCAACCGCATTCCTGTCCTGGACCGGGGATCTAAACATGAGTGAGGTGAGGTCTCTGGCCTCCTCTGGAGGTTCACGGTCTGACTAGGGAGACAGGCCTGTGAAGAGCTCACTGGGGCCAAGTGTGGCAAATGCTGCAGTAGAGGTATGAGTGAGCTGAGAGACTGTGGGAGCCCAGCAGGACACAGGCACTGTCTGATTCTGAGGGGATTGCGTGGAACAGGATATTGATCCCACCGTCAGTCAAGTGTGCATCCACATAGCCAGTCCAGATCCTTCAGTCAGTGCATAATGCAGTTGGATCTGTATTCCAGGGAACGTGTCACAGTGTACCCAAAAGCTTAGAAGCTAGATCATCAGAGAGCTACATGTGAACCATGTTACCTTGGTCCGTAGTACAATAAGATTAAAGGCAGAAGGATAGTGCGTGACTTTTTTCATACACCCTACAGCAGTGCTTTTCAGACTGTTTGAGTGAAGGACATGTGCTTCCCTCTCTACCCCCACCAATCATTGTAAAATACAATTAATTACTGGAAAAATGATCACAGGCTTGACTATCTCAACAGTGTTACATTTGCTATAAAAGCCTCTCAGTGCTTCTTGGTAAGTGCTGTACACTCATCCCGCCAGTCTGCTGACAACATTTGGTCTGCAGACCGTATTTGGAGCAGCTGTGGGAGTTTCTGGAGAACTTGCAGGCATTCTGTGTCTGTGGTCTGAATACCAGGGGCCATGGGTGCAGTGGCTCACGTGTGTGGGTCCTAGAGGCAAAGCTCGTGGTTCAAATCCTGGCTCCCTGCCTTCATAGCTGTATGGCTTACTCAAGTTTTTTTTTTTTTTTTTTGAGTTGTAGTCTCACTCTGTTGCATGGCTGGAGTGCAGTGGCATACTCACAGCCACCCCAGCGTCGACATGCTGGGCTCCAGCAATCCTTCCGCCTCAGCCCTCTGGGTAACTGGAACTAGAGGTGTGTGCTATCACGCCCAGCTAATTTTTAATTTTATTGGAGAGACGAGGTCTTGCCAAGTTGCTCAGGTTGGTCTCAAAACCAGTGGGCTCAGGCAATTCACTCACCTCGGCCTCCCAAAGTGCTGAGATTACAGGCTGAGCCACTGAGCCTGAGCCTGGCCTACTCAAGTTATTAACATGTTAATCCTCAACTTCCACATCTGTAAGACAGGGATAATGCATTTGCCTCTTGAGTTGTTAAGAGTAGAGGATAATTCATAGAAAGTGCTAGCACAGTGTTCACTAATGATGGGGGTAAGACAGTAGTAGTAGTTGTTGTTACTGTCATTTTTTTTAACCCAAGAATATTGTGAGAAAGGTAAGTGATTTGTGTTACCTTGTTTATTTTTGCCATTAAAGGCAGAGAGCCAAAGGTGGTACCCCACACAGCAGGGGCACAGAATACCAAAGCATGCACTCACAGGCTAGCTCTCCTGGCCTTGGACATTGGCGCTGTTCTTGCTGCCCTCGTCTTGTCTTTAGCACATCCTCATTCACCTACCCAGTTAGGGCTCGCCCATGCTGGTTGACTTCCACCAACGGGGATTCCCCACCTTCCTTCTGCTGTGTGTGCTCCACCAACCTGCTGCGGGCCAGACCTGGAAATGTCCTTACCTTGCTCAAAATCGATTTATTGCTGCACCCTGGCCTAGCACTCAATCTGCACCTTTCCTCCTTTCCTCAACTCCCTCCTGCTATAGTCCTTCCAGGTTGCTGGGTGGTAGTAATACTATCCAGAAATCATTTGGGAGAGTTATTTGAGGCCTAGAATGAAGATAGATTCTAACAGAGGACATTTTCTTTTGGCATGCTACAAATTGAGAAAACTTTATCAAATCATAGCGTGAAGTGGTTTTGGTTTTCTGGTCTCCCCTCTCCCACCTCACCTTGCCAGTACCACTTAGTTAATTGGTTATGTTGGGGCTGCCAATCCACCCAAGGGTCAAGTTGTTGTTAAAATGTCTCAGGGTTACCCTGACTTTCTCTTGCAGTCCCCAGGGAGAGGGGATGGGGTTAGGGAGGATAAGAAATATAAGAGGGAAAATTGATTTACTTCTGGATCACCCTTGCCCTGGGGCTATATCAACCTTGGCTTTGTGGACAGTCCTCTACGCCCCCTTGTGGCCATGAGGGCCTTGCATGTCTAGGTTGGTGGATGCCTTCAGGAGAAATGTCGTTTGGATCTTTCAGTAGCCCTCTCAGGTCAAATCTTTACCTTGGTTTTGGCTTGATAATTCCTCATCATTTTACCATCTCTTTAGTGGCTTTAGAGACTTTCATATAATACCTCTATGCTAAGGGTCATGTGTTTTATATATTAGCAGACAGATGTCTCTGTATTTTCATTAAAGGGGTTTTCTTACTGGAAAACCCCATGACTCCATAAAATTTGTTTAGAATTACAGAATATACCCAACCAGATAATTCATGTGATCAGTTTTAATTTTATTTTGATAATTAAGAAATTATCAAAATAACAAGTCTCCCCTTATCCATGGGGAATACATTCCAAGACCCCTCCCCCAGTGGATACCTGAAAGCTTGAATGGCACTGAACCCTATGTATGCTGTTTTCTTCCTGTACATGCATACCTGTGATAAGTTTAACATATGAATTAGGCACAGTAAGAGATTCCAACAATAACTAATAATAAAATAGAATAGTCATAACTTACTGGCATAAAAGTTATGTGAACATTGTGTCTCTCTGTCTCTCTCAAAATGTCTCGTTATACCGTACTCACCTATAGTCAGACCGTGGTTGATCCCAGGGGACTACTGCATATTGATTCTTGAGTATTGTTGCATGTACATTTATTATAATGCTTTCATTTTGTTATATTCTTTTCTTTCTTTCCTTTTTTTTTTTGAGTTGGACTCTGTCACCCAGGCTGGAGTACAGTGACATGATCACAGCTACTGTAGCCACAACCTGCTGGGCTCAGGCAGTCTTTCTGCATTATCCTTCCAACTAGCTGGAACTACAGGCATGTACCACCATGTCTGGCTAATATTTTGATTTATTATAGAGAAGAGGTCTCACTAAGTTGTCCACACTGGTCTTGAACCCCTGGACTCAGGCAATTCTCTTTTCTCTGTCTCCCAAAGTGATGGGATTACAGACATGAGCCACCACACCTGGCTGCTTTCTTTTTATATATAGCTCTTACTCTGTACCTTGGTGTATAAAGGAGTAAGTAGTTACAAGAGTTCACAATTTAAAAGCACATTTTAATCTAGTAATAATGAAGAAAGAAAATGATTACGGATGTGTTAGAATGTGCTAAAATACCAACACTGTCATCACCATTTTCAACAATACCTGCAACTGCGTGGCTGACGTTCATTGAGCACTTCCATTGCCCTCTCTATTTTTGTTAACTTTTGACTTGTTTCTTTTTAGGCATGACAAATTCTTATGTAGGAGATAATTATAGACCTTCATTCATTCAGGAAAATGAGCTCAGACACTTAATCCTTAAGGTGAGTAAAAATATATTTGTCTAAGTTACATATATTTGAATGGGAGGCAGATTTTCTTTAATTTGCTTCCTGATATAAATATACAGGATTCTTATTTTGCAGCATATTTCCTTTAACATAGAAATTTAAAATATAGAAGTAGCCATGTCTGGTTGGTGTAGACTAATGAAAGTAGAGACAGGACATGCACTTTCCCAAATATGGAGCAAAGCCTGTCTTCAGTGCCAAGTTCTTTATCCTCCCTCATGCAGCTCTCCCTGCATGGTTTCTGTTCCCCATCACCACTACCTCCATCAGAGACTTCCACCTGGGTTCCTACCAGGAACCTGTTCTCCGTAGAAGCCAGTCTCTGCTTACTTAATGAGTTGTTAGTCAGTTCTTTGACATTTCTGTCCTCATCATGTCATATGCATGGCTTTTTAGATCTGCCGGTCTAGCAGTTTATTTGAGATGGAAACGGTCACGTAATTGGCTTATTCAGCCCCTGAGGTGATAAGTGTCTGGGTTGTGTGCTGTGTGACTACTTGGCTATAAACTATCGTCTGATAAAATAGATTCTCCGTCTATGCATTTGTCCATTTTTCTTTTAATTATTTTTCTTTTTATTATTTTATTTGTAGAAACCAATAAAATAGGTCTTGCTCTGTCGCCCATGCTGGAGTGCAGTGGCATGATCATAGCTCACTGCAGACTTGAACTCCTAGGCTCAAGTACTCCTCCTACCTGAGCCTCCTGAGCAGCTGGGATCATAGGTGTGCGCCATTGCAGCTGGCTAATTTTTTTAGAAAATTGTGTAGAGACAGGGTCTCACTATGTTGTCTAGGCTGTTCTCTAACTTCTGGCCTCGAGCAATTCTCCCACCTTGACCTCCTATAGTTCTGGGATTACAGGCTTGAGTTACCATGCCTGGCCTCTTTTAACTGTATATCGAAAAGCACTCTTATATTTGAACAGCTGAATTTAAATGTAGTATTTCTAGAAGGAATATAAAAGAATTCCTGCAGATAAAAAAAGATTTTTAAAGATTGCAAAAATGTAAGGTATACTTCCAAAGCTTTCGCGCCCATTTTTAAGTGTTTTCTTCATCATCATAACTTCATATAACCCTGGTCCTGCCCCCACTGCACATGTCTGCCTGACTCATCTTGTGTTTGTTTCCAACTAATAAAAGCTAGTTTAAGGAAATGTAAGTGGGCCTGCCAGACTCCTTCTGTGTGTCCGTACATACCTATTTCCATGTAGGTTGCTTCTCAGAGGACTTGTTGGGCAGGCCTTATGGGAGCAGCTGATATATTAGAATTTTTAAAACTTTATTTAGAATGAGAGTGATGCCTAATCATTTTTGAAAAAGTGTGTAAAGGTGTACAGCAGGATGGCTTCAGTGCTTCCTTGTCCTCAGCCTGTACAGTCCTTCCACTCACCAGACTTACAGGCAGTCATCACTATTGATGTGTTTTGATATCTTGACAGAGTTTCCAAATGCAGTATAGTAGAATTTGGTAATTTTACTGTCAATATCAGGCAATATCTTAACTAAATATTTCATGGCAGAACATTCCATGTCAAAAACATTAATTAGTTTAGACTGGGATTCAATATGATGTTCCTTATACATCTTTTTACTTCTTAAGCAGATTTCTTAAAACTAATTTTACTGACTCTTTGACCACTCTGTTACTTTTACTGCCACAACAGTTTCCTCAAAATCTGAACATGTGTGTGTGTGAGAGAGAAGATATTTTAAAATATTCACTTTTATTTTTTTTAAATCCTAGACTGCAGAAGGCTTCCTATTTGTGGTTGGATGTGAAAGAGGAAAAATTCTCTTCGTTTCTAAGTCAGTCTCCAAAATACTTAATTATGATCAGGTATCCAACACTGAGGATATTTTCTACACAATGTTTAATTTTTCGAATAAACATATTTTGAAGCTCTTTTTCCAAACCCTTTCTTCCCGTTGGGATGTGGGATTAGGTTCTGCTAAGTTAGGACTCTGAGGGCAATGGAAAGATGTATAGAAAGAGGACGGATTTTTATTACTGATATTAGTGTTCACTTCCTAACCTTCAGCAAGTTACTTAATGTTACTGAGCCTTAGCTCCTATGTAAAAAGTAGAAATGGTGATTATACTTGACTCTCAATATGTAAAGATTAATTAAGGTGTCATATTTGAGAACGTCTGGAAAATGTTAGTCCCTTCTCTGTTCATTCCAAGAGACAGCATTATTGTTTTTGTTTGTTTTTTACTTCATTTTTTCTTTTTTTCTGAGTCAGAGTCTCACTCCGTTGCCCAGGCTGGAGTGCAGTGGCCCATTCATAGCCACTGCAGCCTCAACTTGCTGGGCTCAAGCGATTCTTCTGTCTCAGCCTTCCAAATAGCTGGAACAACAGGCGTGTGCCACCATGTCTGGCTACTTTTTTGATTTATTATAGAGACAAGGTCTTGCCATGTTGCTCAGACTGGTCTCGAACCCCTGGGCTCAGATAGTTCTCCTGCCTCTGCTTCCCAAAGTGCTAGAATTACAGGCATGAGCCACCACACCGGGTAGCATTATTGTTTATTATTAAGTTATAGGCATTGCATAACAGTTTTTGATCTAGTCTTTGGCAACATATTCTGAAATACATCTTTTATTTAACTTGCTTGGTAATTACTTTACTTCCTTATTACCAGCATTGAAACGAATCCAATAGAGTGAATAAACCAGCAATAGAAATCAGATAGACCACAGCTTTGGTCTTGAATAACTCCCATTAGTTCCAGCCTCTTTTCAAGTTTAGGGGAATAAGGTATTCATAAATAATGAGCTAAGTAACAGAAAAGAGGTATTTTGCACCTGTATACAGAAGGATTGAGAATTAGTGAATCATGCAGCTGGCTATACCTGGGGACACAAGACCTGATGATTTCATCTTCTAATTGAAGATGAAGAACACCCTCCACTGCTGAATACACACACAAAGGTAACTGACAATTCAGGGTAGCACGTAAGTTTCAAACTAATGGCACAGGATCCAGTCCCATTGGGCACTGACTTGGCATTTCAGAGGCTGTTTAAGAGGCTTACTGGCCCCTCAGGAGAATGTTGGAATTCTCATGATGCAGTGTCTGGTCCTCAGCTTCTCAGATTCAGAAATCTGATCTGCTCTAAAGTAGAGAGTTCTGGATACAGACTTATATTAACCATAACACACAATATTTGGTACATAAATCAGATTACTAGTTTGTTTGTCTTTTAGTATGAGATACCTCACTGCTAAATGATCCAGGCTACTTGTATCAGCTGGCCCATCTCTTCTGTTCCCTATAGGAATGTGTCCTCGGGTAACGCAGAGGGTTGATTGTTGTGGGTCAAGGAACACATTGTACGTGAAGTAGAATGTCTCTGCTAGGTTCATCAGGAGGGGTCTTTAAAATGAGCAGAGAAGGGGAGGAAGGCATGCCAGGTTGGGAGAGTAGTCTAGGGAGTAAAAGGCAGATGGCAGGAGTGGCCAGGGATTGGAGTTTGTAAAAAAGGGGTGATGAATTTGAGGAAACCATGAGAAAACCATGTTAGCAAAGGCATAGACCTAGTCATGCTCTGCATATTGGTAGAGTTGAGATGGGAAGTAAGAGGTATTCTGGGTTGGATTTTGTTTGTTGATAGTATGGTAATTTTTTTTAACAATATAGTCAGTGTCTTTGAGTCATACCATAAAATCACAGATATTTTGTGACTTCCATATTATACCATAATGTAATCTCTTTCCATTTACCAAGGATAAGAAAGTAAATTAGAATAATTTATATGTGAATTTTGGGGATGTTAACAAGAATAACATGATTTAACAGAATATTAGCAATTTGTGTTTATGTATAGTTTGTATATATCCAGGAATGATTCTGAATATATGTATCACGCTGCTTCTAACACTAAGTTAATATCATGCAATATAATGGATGTATCTTTGAGCTTGAGAAAAATCAACCTTTAACAACAACAAAAAAGGATATTTATCATATGTCTGTATCAGGAAATGTAGAAAATTATGGTATTGATTTGAAGTGAATGTCTGCCTTATGAATAGGCTAGTTTGACTGGACAAAGCTTATTTGACTTCTTACATCCAAAAGATGTTGCCAAAGTAAAGGAACAGCTGTCTTCTTCAGATATTTCACCAAGAGAAAAGCTCATAGATGCCAAAAGTAAGTGCTCAATTCAACATGCTTATCATTTTATGTAAATATAATTATTACCCAAAAGTACAGTAAACATGTTTTTAAAACAGCTAGCTAATGAAAGTTTTACCAAGAGGAGAATCATTTAGTAAACTTTACAATCGTCAGCCTCAGAGTTTAAAAAAGAAAAGTTATATAGAGAAATTCTATATTTATACAGACATGTAAAAACAAATATATTCCTATGAAGATAGTTTATCTGGGGAAAATATGATTGCCTCATATTTGCTGTTTTTCACATGCAAATAAAATCTTTAAAAGAAAGTATCATTTTGGATTTAAAAAATTGCAAAAGTTTTCATTACCTAGCTATATGCTGAGAGATAATTACTCTTTTTCTTATATGGGCTAGGTCTTCTCAGTATGAAAGACTTTGTATAACTGTGCTTGGGAAGTATAAGTATTCTTTATCTTCCTTGAAAATACTTATTTCCTCTAAAATGGTTAGTGCCCAATAATTATTTTTGATATAAAAATAGTGATCTGTGTTGTTGACTATTGTCACCATTGACTGTTTTCTCAGTTTTTCTTTTAGTTTTTATTTCATTCCATTTAAATTAACTTTATTATCTGCCCTATGGGGGGAGACAAAGATAAATGCAAGTATTTATAAGTTGTTAAAATGTGATTGCTCAACAAATACGTTTTTTGGGATGTTTCACTTCAGAGCTTACTATACAGTTATATCATTGCTTTAAATGACTGTTTCTTTTTTTCAATAATCAGTGATCAGAAAATGTTAGGAGATAAATTTCAAAATTATTTGACAGTATTCTTTTCTATCTATTCTCTTGGCCCATTCTGCTATAAAAGCTGGTTTGCAAGTTCACAGTCATTTCCACACTGGAAGGACACATGTGTATTCTGGCTCAAGACGATCTTTTTTCTGTCGGATAAGGAGTTGTAAAATTGCTGTCAAAGAAGAGCATGAATGTTTACCCAATTCAAAGAAAAAAGGTATCTATCATTTTGAAATGTCAAGTGGTTTATAGCATGGATATAAAATTAATGTCCTAAAATATTTTTCTGTACAGAAAAAATGTATGGTCAAGGCAAATAATTGAGAACAAAAGCACCTGAGAAATTGAGATTGTTTTTAACCCAAATTATTTAGATTGAGCCATCGTATCTTTCAAATGTATAAGATAATTATGTGTTTTTTTGTTGCCCAAGATTTTAATGGTGCTGTTTGAAATTGCAGTTTAGGAGTTATCAAATGGGAAAAAATGGCTAGAGATGGAAATAAAACTTTTGCTATGAAACTCTATAAATGCTTTTTTTTTCTGAGTTGGAGTCTCACTCTGTCACCCAGACTGGAGTGCAGTGGCCGCTCCTGGCCACCGCAGCCTCGCCTGTTGGGCTATGGCACATAAATGCTTTTTAAAATATAAAAGTTAGATTTTAAAAAACATTCAATAGTACAGGAGCCTGGCTTGATTAATTTTAGTGAAAGTTTCTTAAGATGGTCCACATGATTTTCATTTTTTATAACATTGTGATTCTGTGTTAAATATTTCATTTCTGTTTTCTTGTGATTATCTCCTAGATTTGTCTTGCAGATATTTACTTTGTGAATGGACCAAACACTCATCTATTTAACTTAATTGGGAGATTTCATGGACTACAAAATGTCTCATGACTTTTTTTTGCTTAAGAGCATTTTAATCTACTAGGTGTAGGATTCCTTATGCAAATTTCAACATGAGATTTGCTTTCCTGTCCTTTAAAAGGATACTTATGTAGAGCTGCAAAATTCAGTTTATTTACAAGTTATGGTCAGATTCTTTTTTGACAACTACCTAAAATGATCATTGCTAATACTCTGTGCCAGATCCTGTGCTAAGTGTTTTAATCCTTACAAAGACACTCTTCTTATTTCTGTTTTAGAATCAAGGAGAGGAGTCTTGGAGAGGTTCAGTGACTTGCAGAAAGTCAAATAGGCAAAACTCACTCTCAAACTTGAATCCCCTACTCTGTGTCTTCCTGTAAAGAAACAAAAGCAGAAATGAATCAGCGGTCCCAAATGTGGATCTGTTTGTAAACCCTCAGTTGCTTTCCTCTGGCCCTTGGCTCTGAGTGTTGGAGAGCTGAGTGTTGGAGAGCTCTGAGGCTTTCTGGGGATTGACGTCACAGCTGAGCTGGAGGTGAAGAGACTGCAGAACCCAGCTGATGGGGATCCAGTTTTAGCTCTACCCCCTGCTAGCTATGTGACTGTAAGCAAGTTTCTCAGTTCCTCTGAGCTTCAGTTTCCATATCTGTAAAACAGGGATGTTCATGGGGCTCTGTGATTTAGTGGAGTGAGTAAACGTTGGGTGTGAATCCTAACTCCACCAGTCATTAACTATGTGGCTTAAGATACACTGCTAAATCCTTCTGGGCCTCATTCTCCTCAGCTATAAACTGGGAATAATAGAACCTCCCTAGGGTGGTTATTAGGATGATGTGAGTTAGTACATGTCACGTGCTAAGCATGGTTCCTGGCATAGTGACGCTCGATAATGTTAGAAGCTCTCATGGATATTATTGGAAATAATGCACCCGAACTCCTAGGACAGTGCAGAGCACGTGGTAAGTGCCATTGTTGCCCCGCTTCAGAGTGCCTGCTCTCTGTGTCCTCCTTCCCACTCAGTCATCTTAGTCTTAGCAACTAGCTGGGACATGGCCATCTAGTGTGGAGATAGTCTCCAAGGACAGGAATATTACATCCGTGGGGATCATCCAAGGAGTCATACTCCAGACAGACCCTAGAAATAGTACCTTTCACTACTAGGATTTACTAGAGGTGAACCCACACTGTGTTGAGCAGATCCAACCAAGTCTACACAAAAGTCCATATGAGGGAAAAACATGGCAGCCAGCGAGAACCACTGCTTTCAACTATTTAGTATCAGACAGCCAGTGCTGCTACCCTAATGTGGCTGAAACCTCTGTTGTGTTGGATGCAAGTTATAAATTGAGTACAAGCAAGAATAGTCAAGCTTTTTAAGTGCTTTAAAGATTACCACATTGATTTGTCTTTCCTCTTGGGAGGAAATTTTCCACGTGGACTTACTGAGTGTTTTAGTCCTATTTGTCTTGGTGCGTGGCTAGTGACCATTGTAACCCTTTACTTCTGTAAAACCTGATTTTTCCCTCTGCCCCATCATCTAACTCTTTACTGCTAAGTCTTGCAACCCTGCAGGCTTGACTTTCAGCCTTCTTACTCTTTTCCCCCCACCCTAGCTTAATTCTCCCGTCCAACATGAATAAATTTAATTTATCCAGCCTTCTCCATCCGAACACATATCTACATTTGAACTAATTTCTGTTGAACTTGAAGCTACTTACACAGACTGAACTTCTCTCAGAAACTGCTTGGTAAAACCTCATTTTCCTCTACCCAAACCCACCTGTCACCATTTGAACTCCAGGAGAATTTGAATGTGCTGGGGAAATACATTTTTAAGTTATCCTTTTAGACCAGTGGTTCTCAAACTCTAGCCTGCTTTGGAATCACCTGAGAGGATTTTTTTTTTTTTTTTGAGTTGGAGTCTCACTCTGTCGTCCAGACTGGAGTGCAGTGGCCGCTCCCAGCCACCGCAGCCTCGACCTGCTGGGCTCTGGTGATCCTTCCACCTCAGCCTTCCAAGTAGCCAGAATTACAGGCATGCGCTACCACGCCCGGCTGATTTTTTTTGATTTATTGTAGAGATGAGGTCTCGCTGCCCAGGCGGGTCTCGAACCCGCGGGCTCAGGCCATCCACTCACCTCAGCCTCCCAAAGGCGCGGGATTACAGGCTGAGCCACCGAGCCCGGCTCCTGAGAGGATTTTTAAAATACTGATTGAATAAGTCAGGTGTGGGGTCTCAGAATGTGCATATGTAACAAATTTCCAAGTGTTGCTGATGCTGCCAATCCAGAAAATCCACTTTGAGAACTGCTGCTTTAGACTTTTAAATGTCGGATTCTTGATAGCCAGGGTGGCTCATGCCTGTAATCCCATCATCTTGGGAGGCTGAGGTGGGAGGATTGCTTGATCTCAGGAGTTCGAGACCTGGGTAACATAGTAAGGCCCTGTCTCTACAAAAAAAAGTTTAAAAATTAGCTGTATGTGGTGGGGCATGCCTGTAGTTTGGCTGCTCAGGAAGCTGAGGCTGGAGGATCACTTGCGCCCAGGTGTTAAGGCCTGCAACCGTGATGGCACCACTGCATTCCAGCCTGGGTGGCAGAGTGAAACTCTTTAAAGTATCAGATCCTCTGTTACTTGCAGAATGCAAGAGGAGGAGAGAGTGGAGGGTGGAGAAAGAAGGGATGAGCGGTTGTATTGGTGGAAATTCCCTCCCCACTTGCATTTTCTCACAACTTCTATTACAGTTGTTTTTCTTTTTATTCTTTTTTTTTGGAGTCTCACTCCATCGCCCAGGCTGGAGTGCAGTGGCACACCCACGGCCATCCCAGTGTCGACCTGCTGGGCTCCAGTGATCCTTTCGCCTCAGCCTTCCAAGTAGCTGGAACTACAGGTGCACACTACCATGCCTGGCTAATTTTTGAATTATTGTAGAGACAAGGTCTCACCAAGTTGCCCGGGCTGGTCTTGAATCTGTGGGCTCAGGCAATCTGCTTGCCTCTGCCTCCCAGAGTGCTGGGATTACAGACCGAGCCACTAACCCTGGCCCACAGTTGTATTTCTAAAAGGGTCCTGCACATTGACTCTGTTCAAGTAAAAGTAATAGAGATAAACTTGAGATCATCATCTAACATCATAGGCTCTAATTAAAGCAGAGATGTTAGCTGAACAAAAATTATTTATTGAGTGCCTCTGTGTGCCAGGCACTCTACCAAATGTGGAGGATGCACTGGTGAACAGGCAGGCGAGTCATCGCTCTAGTGTACCTTACATAGAGAGCCCTTATATGATAGAGACAGCCGATAAACACATACTCCAGTAAATACTTTAACTTGTGGAAAGGATGATGTGAGTGACTTCTTTGCTGAAATGATCATAGTTTTTGGATATTGGGAAATTATTTACTCAGTTTTTTGTGCTATCCACTTTGTAACAACTACAGATAACACACTTAAGTTTAATATGCATTATTAATATTTTGTCCATCACTTTCTTAAGTCTAGACAATTTTTTAAAAAAACAAACAATAAATCAAGCCCTGATTTGTAGCTTTACTGACTCTTGGTGTAAATAGTCCTTCTGTGGCTAATTACAAGCTACCCACGTGAGGTCATTGAGCACGGGATAGGGAAGGGATGCAAGATAACTCACCATTTATGGTATTGTGTTCAAAAACAAAGAATATTTTTTCAATAAATGTTTATTAAATACACACTCTGTGCCAAACACTGTTCTATATGCTTGGAATGCTGAGGAGGTGGAAGGATTGCCAGAGCCCAGCAGGTCGAGGCTGCAGTGGCTGGGAGCATGCCACTGTACTCTAGTCTGAGTGAGACTCCAACTCAGAAAAAAAAAAGAACTTCAAATCACGATTTCAAAAGTGTTTAAACAAGATTTTAAAAATAAGCATATGAGGGGGGACCCCAAAATCCTGGAATTTATAAGAAATGGTGTATGCTTTCTAATTTAAACTTCAAAGTACTCTCTGTTTAATACAATACACCTATCAAGATGCTTTTCGGACTGCTTAAAATGGATTTTGAACTTGTGAACTTTGATACCTTTTAATGGTTCTGCTGTTTTTTTGTTTCACCTCTTCCATAAACCTCCCATAAACATGGGCAAAACATTTCCCTTAGAGGATTTTTTCATCTGGGGAAACAAAAAAGTCACTCGGGGTGAATAGGGAGGGTGAGTCATGGAGACCATACTGTTTTTTGTCAGTGCAGTATGGCCAGGTGTGTTGTCATAGTGGAAGAACCAGTTGCCCGTTTGCCACAGTTTGGGATGTTTTTTCCTCAGTGCAGCCTCTCACAATAATGCGAGCTGGTACACTGATGCTGATGGGTTTTCTAGAACAATTATGTAGCAGGGGGAAGCCTGTACTATAAGGGACCAGCCCTCCAAAAAATAATTCTGTTTTTTGGGGGGGAGGTCCCACCTTGTAGTTAATAATATTGCCCTCACTAAATAATGTGTATAATAATTTATACAGAACATTTTTTACTTTTTACTTTTTTATTTTTATTTTTTAGTCAAAGCCTCTGTCGCGTAGACTGGAGTACAGTGGCATGGTCATGGCTACTGCAGCCCAATCTGCTGTGCTCAGGCGATCCTTCTGCCTCAGCTTTCCAAGTAGCTGGAACTACAGACATGTGCCACCACACCCGGCTAATTTTTTTTTTTATTGTAGAGATGAGGTCTTTCCATTTTTCCCAGGCTGGTCTCGAATCCCTGGGCTCAGGCATTTTACTATTAATAAATACAATAAAAATCCTTTAAAAATTGTTTTTCGTCTTTTGTTTTTATATTTTTAATTTCAGTTTTATAGTAAACAGTACAATAGTAGATGTATGTATATACTTATATATTTTTATAGCATACAAAGAAAATAATATTTGAAGATTATTCCTTTGGAGAATGAAGAAAAAACAGATGAGCCTGGGTTGCCCCTGAGAACATCCCTGAACTTTTAGTAGACCTCTAGACTGGTAGTACGGAAGAATGTTTTTGTGTTGTATAGGCCCCTGAGAGCGAAGTGACCATTGCCATCCCCGCAGTTGATTATGAAATGCCAAAGCAAACACCCTGGGTGTGCCCCCCTTTAGGACTTCATATTAATACTGCAGGAGGGTCAGGACATGTAGACAAGCTGGAAAAACCTCAAGAAACATTTCAAAAGCTCTATTCCTCAATATAATAGACCCTTCAGGATGATCCATGGAGACATGAAAGCGTTAAGCGGGCAGCTTGATGACGTGCTTCTCTACCGCAATGAAAGTTTAATTCTGGATTGTTAAGTGCCCAGTGTGGAAGCCATGATTGAGCCCGACAAGCCTGTGACTTGGGCACCTACTCAAATGTCTCCGAAAATTCACTAGACTCATGTGTCCATAACAATCACACAGATCATCAGTTGGAAACAGTAGAGAATGCAAGTCAGTAGACCCTGGACCACTAATGCACAGTACCACCTTTTCCCCTGATACCTTCCCCTCACTTGAGCTACAAGTATCCACCTTTGGTAATCCATCAGTAATCCTGAGTTTTTCTTATGTTTGTTGCCCTTTCCACACTGTTTTGAAATTATTTTTTTATACACTCGCCTCCTTCACTAGAATGAGTGCTTCATTTCTCTCTGTGGTCTCTGGCACAGTAGACACTCAAACATTTACTGAAGGTATAAGTGATCATCCTGTCACCTTTGGTTCTGGGTTGGTTGACTGACCACATAACCACTCTCAGATCTACAAGAACAATTAAGAATCCAGTGAATGAATATACATCATTGTGTTTTTGTTTCATTCAAGGAAGCAATTTCAGTATTTTTAAAGATTGTATCCCAAGATTTTAAAGATTGTATCCCAAGCAAATGCTATGGACTGAATTGTGTCTTTAAAATTCATGTGATGGAGCCTTAACCCCAAACATGATGGCATTTGGAGATCAGGCCTTTGAGAGAGAATTAGGTTTGAATGAGGTCATGAGGGGTAGGGCCCTCATAATCCTTACTAAGGATTAGTGCCCTTAAAAGACACCAGGAAGCTTATCCCTCTGCATGCACACATAGAACAGGGAAAGGCCTTGTGAGCACACGCAAGACAGTGGTTATCTGCAAGCCAGGAAGAGAGCCCATACCAGAACCCAGCCCTGCTGACACCCTGCTTGGACTTCTAGCCTGCAGAGCTGTGAGAAGATAGGTTTCTGTTGTTCAAGCCCCCCACTCTGTGCTGTTTTGTTATGGCAGCCCTAGCTAAGACAGCAAACAACTTGGACCATTTTCTGTACCATAATTCTCATGAGAAGTGAGTCTGAAAAGGCTCTGAAGTTAGAACCAGAGGAATCAGGGCCTTGCTGAAATAAATATATGTTTATTCCATTGACATTTTAATATTTGGCTTGCAATGTAGAAGAACTATATGACACACTAGTGGCAGGACTCTTACCTGTCTAGGCTCCTCTTTCTGTTGCCTTAGATTTTTTTCATCTTTTTGTGAAATTCCAGGACAACACATGATTGAGGGGGTAAAAAAGAAAAATATATATATATATATCTGTGGAGGAATTTTCTTAGAAATGGAAGCCCAAGTTCCTGATGATAATCTTGGAGGTATAATAGCTTCTGTGACTGTTCTTTAAGTCCTTTGCAAGGATACAAAACGGACAGTGGCATGTCCTCTAGAGAACTGCATAGTCCTGCTATAGTATTTTGAAGTGGTCTTATAAATACTGAATTTTTTAAACAAAACATGTGTATAGTCACAGGTTTAAATTTTAATCCTTCCATGTGGTTTCTTAAAGGGTATTTTTTTTACTTACAAGGTTTAAAGATTTTTAGAAGAGGGAGGTCTATATTCTTTCTACTATATCATGCCACCGTGCCACGTGGTTCAGAAAGGGGGGTCTAGAGCCAACCAGTCTGGGTTTTAACACCTGCTCCTCCCTGTACCTGCTGTGACCTTGACATTAACCCTCAGTTTCTTAAGACAATGGAGATAACATTAGAACATATCATAGGACTATTAAGACCAAATGAGCTATATATGTTTTAAAGCACTTAAAACAGATTGTGACATATAAATCTTTGACATTATTATTAGCTACTAGCTGATAAGATAGTTCATATCATCTTCTATTTTAAAACATTTTTTAAAAGATTTATTGTGGTAACAGTCTTACCAAGTAGGGCTAATTTTAAACTATATTATTCTGGCCTTTTCTGAATCTTATCACAAACAACTGCTTCAGATCATTTTTATCAGACTTTCCCCCCCTGATTTCTAACCTTTAAATTACATTTTTGTGTGGAATACCATAATCTGTATACTGCTTATCTTTTATGCTTGTATTTTATTGAATTAAACATTTTCTGATATTTGAGCATGTAGATTATTTCCAATTTTTTATGATTCCAGTTGGACCTGCTTGGCAAGCTTTTTCCTGTGAGTTACTTGCTGGGGACTTTTTAAAAAGTGAAACTTTTGAGTCAGATTTTGTTTTTATAAAATCTTTTGTTATAAATTTTTTCAGGCCAGGTGCAGTGACTCATGCCTGTAATCCCAGAATTTGGGGAGGCAGAGCTGAGAGGATTGCCTGAGCCCAGGGGTTCAAGATCAGCCTGGGCAACTTGGCAAGACCTTGTCTCTACAGTAAATTTTAAAAAATTAGCCAGGAGTGGTGGCATGCACTTGTGGTTCCAGCTACTTGGAAGGCAGAGAGGGAAGGATCACCTGAGCCAGCAGATTGAGGCTGCAGTGTCTGTGGCCATTCCACTGCAGAGTGAGACTCTGCCTCAAATAAATAAATAAATGAATTCTTCAAATGTTCTCTAAAATGCTTCTGTAATCTAGTATAAATAAATAAATATAATAATTATACATATCAACCATTATAAGCACTGACATTAAAAATTTAAGAATCTATGCATAATGATTTAAGTATCTTTTAAAACTTTTGAATATAAATTATAACATACCAAAAGTTTAATAAAATAACAAACAGTATTGCAAATGGGCATGAAGTTTTACTTTTCTAACAGATAGAAGTTACTATATATGAGGGAGGACCCCCCCAAAAAAATCCAGAATTTACTTATACAAATTATGTATTCTTACATGTTTAAACTTCAGTCACCTTCAAAGTACTCTCCGTTTGATGCAATACACCTATCGAGTCACTTTATCTCCTGCTCAAAACAGTTTTTGAACTCATCAGTTTTGATGCCTTTTAGTGCTTCTGTTGTTTTTTGTTTCACCTCTTCCACACTGGCAAAACATTTCCCTTTGAGGACTTTTTTCATTCAGAGAAAAAAAGTCACTTAGTGAGATTGGGTGAATAGGGAGGGTGGTGCATGGGGGGTCCCCATGCTGATTTTAGTCAAAAACTGCTGAACACTCTGTAGTGTGGGCAGGTGCATTGTATGGTGAAAGAACCAGTCACCTGTTTGTCACTACACAGGATATTTATTCTGCAAATTGTGATGCAACCTTCTCAAAACTTCCAGATAAAAACTTAGGTTGATTGTTTGATCCAGAAGAACAAATTCTGATTGTACAACAAGGGGCCTGCCCTCTAAAAGACAATTCCAGTTGTTTTGGAGGTACCTCTTCGTCATTTTAAAAACTGACTTAGAAATATATTAAGCCATAGACCCAGTTAATCCTAAATTAAAAGCAATCTTTTAGCCTTTTGATGTATAATTTAGTTCATGAGAAGAATGATCCATTAAGAATAGTCATTAAATCAACAAGAGTGATGATTTATTTTTGACATAGTATTATTTCCCTGTTATATTTTAGCATATTTAAAGAACATTTTGTAGCAGAATTATAACTGTTATAAATGTCAGTGTAGAAATTTAAGAATTAATTAACAGTGATCCAAATTACCTTTTTTGAAATTTTTGAATTAGAGCATAGGAAATTCTGTACTGTCCACTGCACTGGTTACTTGAGAAGCTGGCCTCCAAATACTGTTGGGATGGAAGAAGAAAGGGACAATAAGAAAGACAGCAGCAATTTTACCTGCCTTGTTGCTGTTGGAAGATTACACCCATATATTGTTCCACAGAACAGTGGAGAGATTAAAGTGAAACCAACTGAATTTATAACCCGGTTTACAATAAATGGAAAATTTGTCTACGTGGATCAAAGGTAAACATTTACGTGCCATAATGCTTGGAGTTCAATGGGATATTTGAAGCTGTTAAAGAAGTGGCTTGGTAGTGCTGTCGGATTTTTATGTTAAGGCTTCAGAATAGGAAACAAAGTTTAAATGAAGTAAGGTTATGGATAGGTCAGTAAACTTGTTCAGGCCGAAATGTAAACTTGGGATAATATTTCTTAGCCAGTGGTACAGAAACTGAGCATGTCTGATCACAGTTGTCCTGGCAGACAGTAGTTAGAGCACACCCTGGATTGGATGGGGACCTCATGCCTGGGTGTCTGATCTGTTTTACTGCTTTGGTCTGTGTCTAGGGCACCCTAGGGGGGCCCAGTCATGTATGTGGGTTAATTGTCCTGCAGGCCACTTCCCTGCTGTCCTGACCATACATGGACCTTCAGTATTCTGGGAGGGGCTCCATTTACTACCAGTTCTGAAGTTAATTTTCCATTTGAAAACCAGGACAACAGCAATTTTAGGATATCTGCCTCAGGAACTTTTGGGAACGTCTTGTTATGAATATTTTCATCAAGATGACCATAGTAATTTGACTGACAAGCACAAAGCAGGTGGGTATGCTTTGAATGGGGTGCTTTTTTGGTAATTTCGCTTTTTGTTTTTTGGGGGTTTTTTTTGAGTCAGAGTCTCACTCTGTTGCCCATGCTAGAATTCAGTGGCACACTCATGGCCACCCCAGGGTTGACCTCCTGGGCTCAGGTGTTCCTTCTGCCTCAGCCTTCCAAGTATCTGGAACTACAGGTGCACGCTACCACATCCCACAAATTTTATTTATTTATTTATTGTAGAGACGAGGTCACGCCAAGTTGCCTGGGCTGGTCTCAAACCCCTGGGCTCAGGCAATCCTCTTGCCTTGACCTCCCAAGGTGCTGGGATTACAGGCTTGAGCCACTGCACCTGGCCTAGTAATTTTGAATTTTAGCTTTAACTCTTAATTTCCCATTCCTGTGAAATACAAAACTTGAATTAATCCTCATGGCATTGATTTTTATAGTGGTAGACTATTCTGCTGATATTTATCTTTTCTTGTTAAGTTCTACAGAGTAAGGAGAAAATATTTACTGATTCATACAAATTCAGAGCGAAAGATGGCTCATTTGTAACTTTAAAAAGCCAGTGGTTTAGTTTCACAAATCCTTGGACCAAAGAACTGGAATATATTGTGTCTGTCAACACATTAGTTTTGTAAGTAATTTTTTTATTTTAATTTCACGAGTATCCTTGCTTTTTTCTTCTCATTTTGCTTAACCATTAAAACTCTGGCCTTTTATTATAACTTGAGATATATAATTTGTGTACTTCACTTACTGTTAATTGGCATTAGTTCTGTGAATTAAGCTAAAAGTTTGTTCTTTTGTAACATATTCCATCTTTCTTGGTATAATATATGATAGCAAAGGCATTTATTCAAGCATTTCCTTCCTGCCCTCTAGGAATATCTAATAAGGGATGTGGGTGCAGCTTTAAGCTGCATATCATTGTACAACATTGTTTTGACCTTCCCATCATTTTTATGCATACATCTTCTAAGGCTGGGTGCTACATGTGACTGTACAGGGCATGCCCAGCACAGAGGTGAGCAGAAATCCTGCCCACATGTTGCTTAGCAAGCCCTGATCTACAGCTGTGCCAGCCCAAAAGAAGAGCCATCTTTTCCTGATTTGCACAATAGGCTGGTCTGGCCTTGTTCTAAGTTTTATTATTTCTCTATAAGCTTTACTTTAAACTTGCTATAAGATTTTATCAACCCAATGCTCTTTCCTTATCTATAATGGTGAGTGAAAAAAGAAAAAGGTTTACTACCTCTAGTATTTGTCACCCACTTGATAATCCTTGCCTTTTGATCATTATAGTACGTGAATGGAGAGTTTGTTATGTGTAATTTATACTACATGTTCTGGGAAATGCCCTCATGCTTAGCACATCAATATCTTGATCTCTGGTGGTGATATTTACAATGTGTGTATATAAAACATGAGTGGGCAAATAATTGAACAATACACAGAGCTTACTGTAGTTGCTTTAACAATTTCCTTCACCTTAGAAAACAAATCACCTTCTATGTTTTTTAATTCTAGGGGGCATAGTGAGACTGGAGAAGCATCACTTTTTCCTTGTAGCTCTCAATCATCAGAAGGTAAGTTTAGTTCTAGATGATGGAAGCCTTGTAACTAAGGTGTATTATTAAGATTGTTACTATCTTTTTATGTCTTGGGAAGGAATTTCAAGATGCAGTTGAAAAGCGTTCTGTGGGTTGAGTTACAGGGATCCCAACTTTGGTTTATAAGTAAGAGACAAGGTCCAAAAGGAAACAGAAATCCCATTTCAAACTTCCAGGGATACCACCATGTCCCCCCTCAAAATTTCTACTGCACTTTGTGTTATAGTCTTAATTGTACTACAATTAATTGTTCACTCATCTGGCTTTCCACTGGACTGTGCGTTCTTCAAGAGGAGGAGTGGGTTTTATCCATTATCCACGCCTAGCAGCTAGCGTTGTTCCTTGTCTGTCGGGACACTCACTAAATATCTGTTGGACAAATTAATAAGTATTAAGGGAGTAGCCTTTTTTTTTTTTTTTTTGCTTATCTGTGTCAGTTTTTCATCACAGGAATGTATTTATGTATTTTGTTTACATAAATTAAAAAATGATAATGTTAAAAATAAAGTAGTATTGCTCTGGCTTTAGTGTGGAGATTAAAGTGGGAAGGGACTGTACTCAAGGATCCCAGGTCATGATTGTGCCCTCAGTGACTCTACACACTCGAGGCATCTCACTCTTCATAAGTATCTTAGAATATCATGAGCTATGTTTGTAAAACAAGGATGAATGTTTTTTAACATTTTAGGATGCAGCTAGTTTGTTTCTCTAAAGGAGAGAAGTAGGAGATTATTTAAATTGAAAGAAAAATAACTAAAGTTTTATACTTTTTAAAGGCCTCAACTGAATTTTTCCTTTTGCTCTTACTTAGAATCCTCTAGACAATCTTGTATTAGTGTGCCTGGAATGTCTACTGGAACAGTCCTTGGTGCTGGCAGTATTGGAACAGATATTGCAAATGAAGTTCTGGATTTACAGAGGTAATGTTTTATTGCTGTAAAAAATATTTTTACAAGTAAAATTATTACCATGTTTATAAAACCAATTTACAGCAATTAGTAGTTTTCTTATATGCAAACAATAGCCAGTGTTTTTTGTTTTCAAAGTTTTAAAACAAAGTTTATTAGAGAAAGAAGAAGGGAAAAATAGAGAGCCATGCCAGAGCTGACATGGATGAAAGAAAACGCCACTAGTTTAATATAATGGAGAAGATGATCACCTTTACAGTATTAACAGAAAAGAAAAAATTTTAAGAAACAAATTTTACAAGAAGTATTCAGACTACCTGCATTTTTAAAAAACCTTTAAAATTTGTGAAAGTACATAAAAGATAACTCAAATACCTTTCTTGATTCAAGCTATTTTCCAGTGTGAAGTCTCTGTATTGTGACTGTCAGTGTTCTTTAAACCAGCCTATAAATTCATTGTGAGTGTAGTCAACATTCCACCATGCATTTGTTTTTTGGAATGCAACAGATTATTCAACCATATTAAATATCCAGAAAACTCATGAAAAGTAAAAGTAATAAAGTAAGACTAGCCCTATCAGATATTAAAATGTGTTATAAACCTACTATCACTAAAACTTTTTGGTGCAAATAAAAAAATAGATCAATATAAAAGATTAGATTATAAAAGATTTCCTAACCCAAGCCCTAACCCTCTAAAGAGTAGATTCAAATGCATATGGAAATGTATAAGGTGTTTTAAATATTAAGTGGAAATGAATTAAACATTAAAGGGCATCATCATTGTATAACCACTTGGAAAAATAAGATGAAGTTAGATCCCAACTTTTTTCTTTACATTAAAATAAATTTCTGAGCCGGGCTCGGTGGCTCAGCCTGTAATCCCGCGCCTTGGGAGGCTGAGGTGAGTGAATTGCCTGAGCCCGTGGGTTCGAGACCCACCTGGGCAACTTGGTGAGACCTCAGCTCTACAATAAATCAAAAACTTAGCCGGGCGTGATAGCACGCACCTGTAGTTCCAGCTACTTGGAAGGCTGAGGTGGAAGGATCGCCGGAGCCCAGCAGGTCGAGGCTGCAGTGGCCGGGAGCAGCCACTGCACTCCAGTCTGGGCGACAGAGTGAGACTCCAATTCAAAAAATAAAAAATAAATAAAAAATAAATAAAAAATAAATTTCTGATGAATCAACAAGTTCAAAGTAAAATTATAACACCATAAAAGTCTTTCAAGAACACATGTATGGATTTTTATAACCTCAATTTGAAAAATTCTTTCTGAACATCACACAAAACGTAGAATGTATTTTTAAAATTTGATAAATTTAAGTATATAAAAATTCAAAACTTATGTATAACTATACTATTATAACAAAGTTAAAAGATAAACTGTGGAAATTATACACATTTCATGTGATGAAACAGAGTAAATATCTTAATATATGAAGAGTTTTATAGTATGAAGAATAGTTATTAAGCTTTATGTATATATTAAACTTTGTATATCTTTATGTATATTAAGTTCTATAGTGTAAAGAGTAGTTATTAAGTGATCTTTTAAAATAATACAATTTGAAAAGGTAGACAGTGAACATGAACAGAAAATAAAATATGAATGGCCAAGAATTTAAAAATTGCTCAACTCCACTCATAGTTTAAAAAATATGTATACACAAAATTCAACAATAATGAGATACTTTTTTAACTTTGAAGATTGTCAAAGATTTGAAAATTTGGTAATCAATACTTGTGAGAGTGTGATAAAACAGGCACTCAAACTGTGAAAATATGTAATAAATTGGTGCAGTCACTTGGAGGACAGTTAGATAATACCCATAAAAAATATAAGTGTATGTGATCTTGGACTCAGAAATTCTATCTTAAAAGCATATATTCTTACATAGTTGTACAAAGATCTATGACAAGACTGTTCATTGCTGCATTGTTTACAGTCGTGATTTAAATATTTATAATTACAACTTGTTATGATATATCTATACAGTGGAGAGCACTGCAACTATTAAAAATGAAGTGGTTCTATTTATGCTAATATGGAAAGACCTTTAAACTATATGGTAAAAATGAAAAGGTACGCAAAAAATAAACAGAAAAAGAAAAAAGTACAGGAAACGGAAAAAAAGAAGTTTGTATGTATATACCTTCTGTCTGCCTAATTTATTTTACTGAATATTTATTGGGTACTTACTATGTGATATATGTGTACTTTAAGTATTGTAAAGCATATGCACAAAGACGTGTATGTGTGATCTATCATAAGCTTTGATTACAAGTCTTTTCACAAGACTTACTATGTAAAATGGACTCTAACGTGTACATTATTAAAAACTGAAATGTGTGGTTAGCACACTTTTAGTGTCTAATTCTAAACTGACTTTCACCACAGGATCCAAGGTCCCTTCCAATTTTAAGACTTTACAACTCAGTGACCTAAGTAATGAAAAAAAGCAATGGCAGTGGATCTAGAAGTCCATTTAATTTGATTTAATTATTTGAGTTGAGAGTTCCGTTGTACAGCATGGTGACAATAGTTCCTTATAATGTACTGTATACTTAAAAATTGGTAAGAGTAGATCTTGAACATTTTCACCACAAAAAATGGTAATTGTGTGAGATGAATATGTGAATGAGCGTAATTTATTAATTTCAGTGTTTACATATATCAGATCATGTTTTACGCCTCAAATGTACACAATTGTATTTGTTGATTATACTTTCATAATGCTGGGGACATGAACCACAGAATAAAAATCCAGCCAAGCTATTTACATTGTTTGTTCTTTGGAAGATCCCCAAGACAGGTCACCAATCTTCTCTGTTTTTCTTCCTAAACCATTTCATTCCTCTGTTTCAGTTTCTTCCTCTATAATTCCTTCTCAGTCACCTCCTTGGAAATACATAAAGACATAAAGCTATATTTGCCCATTCTGTTTTCTATGTGTGTGTTTCATTTATTTTTTTAACCTGGGGATGACATATTACAGTACAAATAGGATATTTTTTCACATTAAAAATATTCTAGAATGTTAGTAAATTTTGCTTTACTCTCAGTTCTGCTGTTTAGTATCTTGACAAGGAACTGATTTTTGATGTCTACATTTTAAATGGTGTTGTATTATTCTGTTATTTTTCTATGTGCTATATTGACAGGCGATATGATTTATTTAAGAGCTTTTACCTGCTGGGCTCGGTGGCTCAGCCTGTAATCCCACGCCTCTAGGAGGCTGAGGTGAATGGATTGCCTGAGCCCGAGGGTTCAAGACCCACCCGGGCAGGCGACACCTCATCTCTACAATAAAATCAAAAAATTAGCCGGGCGTAGTAGCACACGCCTGTAATTCCGGCTACTCGGAAGCCTGAGGCGGAAGGATCGCCGGAGCCCAGCAGGTCGAGACTGCGGTGGCCGGGAGCGGCCACTGCACTCCAGTCTGGGCGACAGAGTGAGACTCCAACTCAAAAAAAAAAAAAAAAGAGCTTTTACCTGAGAGCTTTATTCTTCTATTTACTATAGAATGTTTTTTTAAAGCACTGTATAGTCAAAAATAAGTCTGGCCCCTAGCAAGCCAGTCTAACTGTGAAAGCTATTATGATATTCAGTTTCAAGTTCCTCACTGTATTTTTATCAGTACATTATTATGTATTTAGAGGAGAAAATTTCCTCCTAAAATACGTAAAAAAACAACAGATGTTTTATGATTCACTTTTTAAAGGTTACAGTCTTCTTCATCCCTTGATGATTCAAGTCCAGCAGATTTAATGAAAGATACTCACACTGTAAACTGCAGGAATGTAAGTACACTTGTAAATGATAATATTTATGAAATAAATAAGCAATAATATTTGTTCTTTGTTGATTATCTTATTTAAGAAAAGAAGTCATTCTGTAAAAAATAAATGAATTATTTCTGGCCACTCAGTTGTTTTTAAGTAGTGGTATTAATGGTTAATGGTTAAGAGTAAGCCAGACATATATAGCAAGCACTATCTCTAAAAAAAAAAAAATGAAACATTGACTGGGCATGGAGCACTACCTGGGAGACTAAGGCAGGAGGATCACTTGAGCCTAAGAATTTGATGCTGCAGTAAGCTATAATTGTGCCACCGTACTTCCAGGTGGTGGCATGCATCTGGGTGACAGAGTGAGACCCTGTCTCCAAAAAAAAAAAAAAAAAAAAATGTATGAAGTTGCTGGAAGTGTAGAATCTGACTCACACTGCTACATAACCTCGGGCTTGTTTCTTAATCTTTTTGTGCCTTAATAACCTCAGGTTTGTTACTTAAACTATGCCCCGATTTCCTCATCTATAAAGCAGAGGTAGTAATATCATTGATCTCCTGGAGTAGTATGAGAATTAAGTGATTTAAAACAAAAACAAACAAAATCTTACAGTGGAGTGTGGCATATAGTAAGTGTTCAATAAATGGTAGCTAGTATTGTTACTTAAATATGTTCCAGTTCAGTGGATTAAATATACTCCTTGTAGTTTGAAAGAAACATTTACTTAATATAAGCCACAAGATAAATACCATATACTACATGTTTAATTCAATTGAACAAATACTAGTTATTTGAAATGCATTGCTGCATATAAAAAAAATTACCAGGGCCAGGTGTGGTGGCTTACGCCTGTAATCCCAGCACTTTGGGAGACTGAAGTAGAATGATTGCTTGAGCCCAGGAGTTTGAGGCCAGCCTGGGCAACATAGCAAGACCTTCATGCTATAAAAAATACAAAAATTAGCCAGGCGTGGGGGCATGCACCTGTAGTCCTAGCTACTCAGGAGACTGAAGTGGGAAGATCGCCTGAGTCAGGAAGTTGAAGGCTGCAGTGAGTTGTGAACGTTAGCCTGGGCTACAGAGTGAGACCCTGACTCAAAAAAAAAAAAAAAAAAAATTACCAAACCTAGTGCTATCTGGAAGACTAAAATACAGTATGATTCTAATATAGGATGGACAATAAACAATAAAAAGCTTTAAAGTGGGTATATAAACTAAGCGTATTAGAATACAGGAGAAAAGAGAAATTTTATCTGACCAGGAATGAACAAAAAGTTGAAAATACAAATAGCATAAATCTTCTGGGCTATTATTTATTCATTCATTCATACATGTAGCAAATGTTTATTGGGTGCCCCTCGTGTGCAAGACAATATGCTAAAGAGATTTAAGTTGTAATAAACAAAAATGTCTTATATATATTATGTAGGCATTCTATAGACAAAGTATATCAACTTAATAAGACAATATAGGTAATTGCTTTCTTATTTTGTGAGTTACATTGATTATTAGATTGTTTGGCCTATAACTATGGAACAGTATAAAAACTTTTTGATAGTATGTGGCTTAATCTGTTTCCCTCTCCAAAGCAGTATTTCCCAAAGTAGTTTCATGTGAGATATAGTTTTGCCATTATTTTTTGAAAAGTAAATAACTTTGACCCCAGACAAAGAAGATTTCTTCTTAATCCAAACCTTTTTCTTATAGTAGTTATCTTAAGTTATGGAATTAAGAATGAGATCAGGCTTGGTGGCTCAGCCTGTAATCCCAGCACTTTGGAAGGCCAAGGCGAGTGGATTGCCTGAGCCTGCAGGTTCAAGACCAGCCCAGGTAACTTGGCGAGACCTCGTCTCTACAGTAAATCAAAAATTAGCTGGGTGTGGTAGTGTACACCTGTAGTTCCAGCTACTTGGAAGGCTGAAGTAGAAGAATTGCTGGAGCCCAGTAGGTCAATGCTGGGGTGGCCATGAATGTGCCATTGGGTGACAGAGTGAGATTCCAACTAAAAAAAAATATATAGGCTTTGGAGTCAGGTAGACTTGGTTTAGAATCATGAGTTCAGCACCTTGGGCAAGATACTAGTCTTTTTAGGTTGCAGATTGATTATGTAATTCCACCTCCTCACAACATTTGAAAAATAAAATGAGTTGAGGCGTGTGGAGACTTGGCATGTAGTCATTCAGGAAATGCAAATTGCCATATTGATTATCATAGTGGTAGAGCTGGAGGCAGGCCAACGTCCAATAAGTGCTAAGAGTCTCTATTTCATTAAAGTAGGAACACCTCACTGTTTATTATTCTGTCTTTTCAGATGTCAAATAAGGAGTTGTTCCCACTAAGTCCTTCAGAAATGGGAGAGCTAGAGGCTTCCAGGCAAAACCAGAGCACTGTTGCTGTCCACAATCATGAACCACTCCTCAGTAAGTTTTCTTGGGAAGCTGGTGACCATTTTAGTTTACCAAAAACTCCCTCTTAATCACTGTGTTTTCAGGACCAAGAGATTTCTAGAGAAGCAAATAGTTTTAAAACTAAGATTTTTTTCATTCAAAATTATAAATACAATAGTCATGCTCTTGATTTTAAAATGTGTGTTACTCAATGGACCTGCCATTAAGAATTCAGTTGTAAACAAAGTTAGCTATGAATATTGCCAAATGTACACAATTTAAATAAAACTAAAGAATTTTTATCCAGAAAAAAAGGTCCAGTCACAAGAATTACCAAGAATTTTTGAAGTACACAAGTCATGAAAAGTTTAAGATGCATTCATTCATTTTAACAATGTTTATGCAAAGTCCAAATCAAGTAAGATGAAATTAAATGGTGTTGTATGCTGCTATACCAGAATACTTCAGACTGGGTAATTTTTACCAAACAGAAATTTGTTTGACTCATGGTTCTGGAGGATGGGAAGTCCAAGAGCATGGTGCAGACATCTAGTGAGGACCTTCATGCTTTGTCATCCTGTAGTGGAAGGCAAGAGGGCAAGAGTAGGTGGGAGCAAGAAAGCAAAAATTGGCCAAACTCAGTTTTATAATGAACCTACTCAAGATAACTCACTCTCCTGATGATGACATTACCCTCATGACCTAATCATCTCTCACCACTATTGCATTGGAGATTAAATTCCCAACACATGAACTTTGGTGGAAACATTCAAACCATTGTACCTGATTTCATATCCCCTACAACTAACTGCTGTGCTGAAAGTGTATGTTAAAAAGAATAAAGGAACTCGAATATCAGTTTCACACACACATAGAGCCACATGTTAATCATCTCATTCTACTGTAGTTTGAAAGATATATAGAAATCTTTTGTTAATTTTTATCTGCACTTAACCCTTAATTTCTAGAACCTCTTTCTATGTCTGACTTAAATCTCATTTCTGGTTCCTCTTATTTCCTTTTTTAATAAAAAAATTCTAGCCGGACTTGGTTGCTCAGCCTGTAATCCCGTGCTTTGGGAGGCTGAGGTGAGTGGATTGCCTGAGTCCGCGGGTTGGAGACCCGCCTGGGCAACTTGGCGAGACCTCATCTCTACAATAAATCAAAAATTAGCTGGGCATGGTAGCGTGCACCACTGCACTCCAGTCTGGGTGACAGAGTGAGACTCCAACTCAAAAGAAAAAAAAAAATTCTGGTTACTCCCCTTTTAAAAGAAAATTTCATATTTTTGGAAGGTAATGCTTTTGTTTCAGCCTTCTTATTTCAGGATTAAACAAATACAGTTTTTTCACAAGGAAGATTAAAGTTAAATTTTTCTTTCCAGGCTCTCCATACACACATGCACCCCATCCCCTAGCTTCCAACTATCTGGGAGTTCATGTCCTTTAGCAGAGCCATTTTCTATTAGAAAACTTATAGATTAGCTCACTTCAGTGCATCATATGAATTAAGTGCAATTTATCTGACAACAGATTGTTGTAAAAATGGATAAGCCATTAAAAATATATCAGGCTTCTCCAATTTAAAACATATACTTTCAAAAATATATTGTATTTTTCAATGTAATTTTACAATGTATTGAAAAATACATTATATTCTAGCCTCACTTTGCCATTTTTGATGATAATCATTTTTTAATTTCCAAATGTGTGAAATATATGAATATTGATCACCTTTACTCACACAGGTCAATATTTTCATTCACAGGTGATGGGGCACAGCTGGATTTCGATGCCTTGTGTGACAATGATGACACAGCTATGGCCGCATTCATGAATTACTTAGAAGCAGAGGGGGGCCTAGGAGACCCTGGGGACTTCAGCGACATCCAGTGGACACTCTAGCATTTGATTTTTAACTCTAAAAATGAGAAGCATTTTATTTACAAAAAAAAAAAGTCCAATTCTTCAGTACTGTATTGATACTGTTTTTATTTTTTATTAATGGTCTACCAGTTTTTATAGGTTTGCATCTTACTCTCACAAGTATGTGAGGAAATGTGATGTTTTTCTCCCAAGAAAACCAGAGGTTATTACAGACCCCTTTACTCAGTGAACTGGCTTAAAATCCACTAGTTGCCATATTTTTGCTAAAATGTTTCTAACCAAGAATATCACATACATATTATTTTGGTTTTTATTTTTTATGCAGTTTGAGTTTGGGTAATATAATATATTGACATTTTCCTTTGTGTCTAAGATTCATTTATAATAGATTTGTAATAGTAGGTTTGTGTAACTGGGAACATTTCAATTCCTTGTATATTTCCTTAATTGAGGATAGGGCTATACACTTTAAGAAAACAGTGAGGCCACTGTTTTCTTGGTGGCTCAGGCTCGGTGGCTCAGCACTTTGGGAGGCCAAGACAGGTGGATTGCCTGAGGCTGCGGGTTCGAGACCAGCCTGGGCAACTTGGCGAGACCCTGTCTCTACAATAAATCAAAAATGAGCTGGGCGTGGTAGCGCGTGCCTGTAGTTCTGGCTACTTGGAAGGCTGAGGTGGAAGGATCACCAGAGCCCAGCAGGTCGATACTGGGGTGGCCATGCCTTTGCCACTGTACTCCAGCCTGGGCAACAGAGTGAGACTCCACTTCAAAAAAAAAGAAAAAAACAGTGAGTACTTGAACATTTGAAGGGACAGTGCAATTTATAGTCACAATCATAATGAATACTGTATTTGATCTTGGGAGACTTAGGCAAGCACAGAACCAGAATATTTATACTCAGTTGAATTCTTTAAGTTGGATTTTAAGTGAGATGATTTCTTAAAACTCAAAGTCTCAAGAGTTCAACTTTGCTTACAGAAAAGGAAGGATCCTGGTGATTAGCCTTTGCATGTATGATTTGCTCAGTATAATCACTCAAGATGTTCATTATAGATAGAACAGGTTTTTGATACTGAAAACATGCTTAGTGGTAGATCAGTTCTAGAGCAAAAAATAGGCCCAGACAGATTAAATGTCTTGAGTAAAGTCACACATTAAATAGATATATTTCTTAATGTGTAATGTATATAAACTAGTGTCTTTGGTAAAGCAGTGGTCTCACTGCTTAAATGATTAATTATCTGACCCAGGAACTTATTGTAGCCTTCTAGATAATAAAGCAATTACAGTTATCATTACCTGTAACCAAAGATAGTGAAATAAATTGCAGGTACATTTTTAAAATCATGAGTCAATGAGGAATAATTAAAAAGCCAATTTTTTAGTTATAATTAAAAATTTGGAGAGCATTTTAAAAGTAGTTATCAATCCAGAAGTGACTCAAATTGAGTGTAAGAATTAAGATTATCTTAAATATTGTATAAGGGGGGACCCCAAAAAACTAGAATTTATAAGAAGTTATGTATACTATTTAAACTTCAGTCACCTTCAAAGTACTCTCTGTTTGATGCAATACACCTATTGAGATGCTTTTTCCACTGCTCAAAACAGTTTTTTGATTCGTCGATTTTGATGCCTTTTAGTACTTCTGCCATTTTTTTTCACCTTGTTCACATTGACAAAATGTTTCCCTTTGAGGACTTTTTTCATCTGAGGGAACAAAAGAAGTTGTTCAGGTAGATAGGGAGGTTGGGGCATGGGGTTCGTATTGTTTTGGTCTAAAATTGCTGAACACACAGCATGGTGTGGGCAGGTGTGCTTGCAAATCACCCATTATGAAATGGGCAAACACACTGAAAGCATCTAAAAAAAATTCACTGAAGCCAAATGAAGCCTGTCACAACAATGCTAGCTGGTACACTGATGTCAATGGGTTCCTAGAACACTTACCTAGAGGGGAAACCTGTGCTACAAGGGGTCTGCCCTCCAAAGTATATTTATTTTGGGGGGGGTCCCCTCTAGTATGTCTACCTTCTTGGGGATTGTACTTTTATCATACTTTGTTTTAATAGCTCTTTCTAGTTTACCAAGTGTGTTCCCATATATCCTCTTTCGTGCCTCACAAATGAGAGAAAGAGAGGCTAGGAATTAATGGGAAGCCCTCAGACGCCATTGTGGAATTCAGTTTTCTGTCTCTATCTGGTGCCAGACCTTTCCAGCAAATTTCCCTAAGAGCCCCTCACTAAGCAACGCTTTGTTTTGACCCTGCATGCTGTTTCTTTAGCTGTAGGTGATGGGTTAGAACTTCTATCAGGCACGTTCATGACAAACATACCAACAGGCAATAACCAAAAGCAAATTTGCCTTCAAAAGTGAAATTTTCAGTGGCTGTGTGGACAAGGATATACCAGAACATTGTTGTATTGAGCTGATACGGTGTTCCAGCATTGTTGGAGGGTCAGCAACATCCTGGTCTGACACTTGATGGCTTGCACAACATCCAGGTTTAGAATATGCCAAAGAAACCCTGCAGGGTGGAGGGATTGGTGTGCAGTAACCTAAGCTTTATAGTTCAGACTAAAGAAGTATGAAAGATTACATCTCTAAGTCAGGAACAGGGCCTTGCCTACCAATATAATTTTTTTATGGGACTGAACCATTGCAGTTGATCTTGGCATCCAAAGAGTCTACCTAAGCTGGTGGTAGCAGGATAGGTCGTTGTGGCTGGATGGCCTCAAAGGCAGGTGGGCAAACCCTCACAATGCAAAGATTTGAGAGGCAGAGTTTCCAGAGGCAGACCAAGGCCACCTTGCACAGAGGCAGTGTTTTTCTCTTTGCAAGATGAGGGGTTATTCGACACACCAGTGGGCAGATAACCAATCGAATGCTCTGTGCATGGTTTGATACTTTATTAGATTCTTGTAATATTTTTCTGTACATCTTCATGTCCTGGATTCAAAATCCTGTCCATGCATTGTATGATACCATAGCACTCCCAAGTTGAGTGTTTTCTTCAAAATGCCTTCATTCCATTACCTCAATTTGATTGCTTTTAGAAGTGACAGATATTTTATGGCATACACTATACCACTTTTTTCTCCTACAAATTAATTTCTTGAACTTTGGTGGAAAATATATCTTTAAAATTGCAGTAAGGATCACAAAAAGAATAGTTTTGTTTTAACTCTAAGAATTACCACTATAATAATTAGTGGGATGGGAAGAGTGCCTAAAATAAGAAGACCCTGTTCAGCCCAAATTTAGCTGTGTGACCTCAAACAAGCCATTTAAGCTCTGCATGCCACAGTTTCCTCATTTTTTAAAAGAGGTTTGATCTCTAAGTTTACTTTCAGCTCTGATTCTGTGATTCTAATCCACAGGACATGAGCATTAGGGTGAACCCTAGACCTGTGCTGTCCAGTACTGAAGCCACTAGTCACATGTGGCTACGAGCACTTGAAATGTGGCCAGTAGAAAGTGAGAAATGTTGTAAATGTAAAATACATACCAGATTTGGAAGACTTAGTATTACAGAAAGAATGTAAAATATATTAACAATTTTATATTAATTTCATGTTCAAATGATATTTTGGATATTGTGACTTAAATAAAATATTAAAATTAATTCTACTTGTATCTTTTTGCTTTTTTAATGTGGCTACAAAAAAATTTTAAATTACACATGTGGCTCACATTACATTTCTTTTCTTTTTTTTTTTTTTTTTTGAGTTGGAGTCTCACTTGGTCGCCCAGACTGGAGTGCAGTGGGCCACTCCCGGCCACCGCAGCCTCGACCTGCTGGGCTCCGGCGATCCTTCCGCCTCAGCCTTCCGAGTAGCCGGAACTACAGGCATGCGCTACCACGCCCATCTGATTTTTTGATTTATTGTAGAGATGAGGTCTCGCTGCCCGGGCGGGTTTTGAACCCGCGGGCTCAGGCAATCCACTCACCTCAGCCTCCCAAAGGCGCGGGATGACAGGCTGAGCCACTGAGCCCGGGCTCACATTACATTTCTATTGGACAGTGCTGCTCTAGGACATTTTGTTAAGTGGATAGTATTGAAAAAGACCCAAGCTTATGTCATACAGATGATATTTTTTTCTAAATACCAAGGTTAAAGAACAGTTATTTATTGATATTTGATTCAGTGTGATCAAATAACTCTATCCACATACCAAATTTAAAACTTTTTTTTGCAAACAATAAACTTTAAAATGTTATCAGATATCTTATTAAACGATGGCAGCCTGAAATCAAATGAAACTTGAGTTATATGGTCATCACTAAATTTGGAAATCTATTGAAAAACAGAAAGACAAATAGGGAAATACAAAATAGAGATTTTTAGTAAATAAATGGAATTAAAGGGAAGTGTTTATTTACAGTGACACAACAGAAAAGGCTTGTCATAGTCTTTGAGGAATCTCTGAAGAATCTGGAGCACAGATAGGTGAAATAGCCAATATCTAGTTACCAGGCCATGTTTAGTGGTGTCCAGTTTCAGATTCTGCTGTAAAGAAGTATGTAGCACCTCAGGTAAGTCATCCTTGGGCTCTGGAGTTCAATCTGGAATTGAAGACTCTGATTTGCCCAGCACAGTGTTATGGGCCAAGAAGGGCTGACATCTAAAATTATCCAGAAGCCATAAAGAAAAACTGCCAAAGTAGCCCCTGGGTGCCACTTTTCCGTTTTTATAATGTTTTGTTTTTATTAGTAGATTAACTTTTCCAAGTTCCATGAAGTTTGAGAGGCATCTATGACTTTTGTGCCTAGAATAAGTTGGCCTATCTGGTGTGCATTGTTTTGTGAGAAATACTTTCCAAGGGAAGTCTAGGAAAGTTCTTCTCATATAAGAACTTTGGCTTAGGGAGATTTCCAGATGTGGTGCCAGTGAAAACCTATCCAACGTGGAATATGCTTTTTGGACTCATCTGAGAGTGTATGGTGTATATCACTGCTTATACATTCTTGAGTTTAGATTTGTCTTTTATACAGTTTTTAGCTCTTTTCCAGTTCACTTGCTCTTGTCCTGTATATTGGTATTTTTAAAATTTTGTGGCAGATAATGAAAAGACTGGAATTAAATTATATTTTACAATAATTACTAGTTTGTAGTTTTTTTAATTTAATAAATTTCCTACAAAAAAAGTGTGTTCTTAACTACTTTCTATTGTGGAAACATAGATTAGGGAAAGGGATACATATAATTAAGTTACCATATACATTTTTGGGTGTGTTCATCAGTGTGTACTAACTGCTGTAACAATTTCAAAATCTCAGTAGTTCAACCTAATAAAGGTTTCTTTCTGCTCACATCACAGACCAATGTCATCAGCACTTCCTGTCCCTCTGATTCTCTATCTCCTCATCCCTCCCTGCCTTGTCCTCCTTCCATCTCTCAGCTTTGCTTTCTTCTAAGCTGGCTTTAGCCTCTGGAGGACCCTGTCCCCATCATGACACTCAGAATCTCCAAACCTATGTTGTTCTTATACCTGACAATGTCAGTGCAAAGAAAACTACTTTTCTTAGTAATTCATACAAAAATGTCCATTGATTGGGTCTCTGGGTCAACTTGGTTCATGTGGATATTCCTGTGGTCAGCAGTCTGGTATATACAGATAGGCCAGACTTGGGTCACATACCCAATTCTGGGTTGCAGGTTGGTGAGTCAGTCCTGTTGGAATCTCACGAGGATCTACCATGGGAATATTTCAGCATATTGGACTCTTCTTCCCCCAAGTTTATTGCTGGCAACAGAACAGCCTAGATGACAGCAGGCCAAAGTGATGTCTTCCACAAGGGTTATTACAGCAGACCTGGTAGGAAACTGGGAGAGCCTAGACTATAGTGGGGCTGTGAAGGTAAAGAGGACACAGATTTAAGGGAGAGTTTTACAGAAGAAGGACTGCAAAAACTTGAGGATTAATTAGATATGGGAAATGTCAAAGAAAAAGCAGTGAATACTGACTCAAGTTTCTGGCGCTGGTGTCTGGTTGCAATGCTGTTCAAAAAGTTAAGAATTACACAAAGAAACAGCTTTGGGGTAGGAGATATGTCAATTCTGGACAAATTGTGTCCAAGAGATGTCTAGTATATAGTTGGATCTGTGAGTTTGGAGGATGGGAGAGAAATCTGAGATGGATAGCAGACTTAATCTTGTTGGGGCTCAGTTTCTTCATTTGTAAAGTAGACATCAGAATATCTTGAAGAGAAGATTAAGATGGCTGACATGAGGCAACTAGAGTGTGTTTCTCCTTCGGAGTAAACCAAGATAGTTTCCTCAGCACCCAGAGAGGAGCAGAACCAGCAGCATGCCCCATAACTCATCAAAGAAGTGATGATAACCTCAGAGAGCAAAGAAGAGAAAAGTTCATCAACCTGAGCTACAACTAACCAGACTCTCACCTGGGTCACCTCAGACCACCAGCAGCCTCCAGACACAGTGGGGAAGGTGAGTGGGGGGAATTGAGGAGTTCTGTGCTCCTGCCTCAGACTTGGAGAGCACCCTGAACCTTGTGAGACTCCAGTCCTTCGTGGAAGATGACTTTACCCACAACTGTGCTCTGCTGAAGCTGATGTGGAGTGGTATAGGGAAAAAGAAAGCCCAGAACAGCTCCAGCCACCATCTGCCAAGAATTCAACCCTTGCAAGTGGCTGCTTTCCGGCTGGGCTTGCAGGGGGTGGACTCCTAAAACAAACTTCACGGCAACAGATAGTTTTGCCTGGGACAGGCTGCCATGAGAATACCTGAGGCCCCAAGTCTGGCTGAATTTTGACATTTGGAAGGCAAACTCCCTGAAGCTAAGGCAGGGAGCTGGGTGGGACACATTATAGCAACCTCTCACTCTCAGTGTAAGCTTTTCTGTGCCTGCTCTGTGCAGCAGCATTACCCCCGTGCCCTGGGACTCAACTCCTTATCCCAACTGGGATATCCAAGAATGCACCCCAGTGGTGTGCTTGAGCTCCTTTCTCCCCATGACCCCCTCAAAGGCTCAAAACAGAATTTGGGTAATCTCCAGAGTCCCTCCCTCTGCCTAGTTTGGCTTGGCATTTTCTTGAAGCAACACAGGCCCGGCAGAAGGCCAACAGCCACCACCACCACAGCTGGCTCTCTTTTAGAAGTGCCACCTCCTGGCCAGAGGTCCATAGCACAGTTCACCACATCTGATATAATGCCTAAGCTTTGGGGAAGGCCTGATCCCAGACCCCAGCTCCAAGACACTCCAACTACTCAGGATGCCATCAGCCAGTGCAAGTAACCAACACAGGACTTCCACAGCTGGCAGTTGAGAAACTCACCACATCAAAAGGCTATGTATAGCCAATGGAAACCCTACAGTGCCTACATCAGCATCCTGCCAACCTCAAATAAGAAGAAATAGCCTCCTCAATTGAGAAGGAAACAGAAAAATAATCCTGACAATGTGGGGGGAAAAAAAACCCCAAAGTTCTCCAACACCTCTAAAAGTCTACACTCTTCAGCAATGGACCCTAACCAAAATGAAATCTTTGAAATTCCAAACATAGAATTCAAAAGGTTCAGTGTAAAATTGCTCAATGAACTTCAGGAGAAAGTTGAAAATCAAAGACATTTTTAAAAACTATTGAGGACACAAATGAAAAATTATCCAAAGAGATAGACACCTAAAAAAAAAAGCTGAAATTATACAAATGAAAGAATAATTTAGTGAAGGACAAAATGTAGTGGAAAGTTTTAACAGTAGAGTAGAACAAGCAGAAGAAAGGATCCCAAAACTTGAAGACAAGCCTTTTGAGTTAATCTAATTAGATAATAATAAAAATGAATCAAGAGAATGGACCAAAATCTCCAAGAAAAGTGGGGTTAATGTAAAACATCCAAACCTAAGAATCATAGGTGTTTCTGAGGAAGAAGAGAAAGCAACACGTTTGGAATACCTATTTGAGAGAGTAATGGAGAAAAACTTCCTGACCTTGCCAGAGATCTAAACAGCCAGATACAAGAAGCCCAAAGAACCCCCAGAAGATTCACCTCAAAAAGGTCATCCCCAAGGCATATAAACATCCAGTTATGCAAAGTTAATGTGAAGGAAAGAATTTTAAGAGCAGTGATACAAAGGCATCAAATAACTTGCCAAGGTAAACTTATCAGACTAACAGCAGACTTCTCAGAAGAAACTGTACGGGTCAGAGGGTGCCAGAGTCCTGTTCCCGCTGGGTGTGAGGTTTGCTGAAGGAGAGACAGAATAGGCGAAAGAAGGAACTTACCACGAAATAATATACTTAAACACTTGCTTGCAGGATAGATGTCATTCTTAATTAGTTAACAGAAAGTTTTTATACCATTAGTAAAGGGGCAAGACAAAGAAAATTCCTTCACATACATATCCTTTAAAAGTTACCACCATCTAGTGGTCTTAGAAGCAACAAACAAGCCAAGAACACTATCTACTTTCAGTCAATGAGTCTTATGCTTAAAGCCAAAAATGATAGTTTTAGTGCAAAGTCCCGAATTACAGTCCTTGAAATGGCTCAAGAAAGTATCCAAGTGCACATTTCTCCATGTATCAGGAGTTTTCTCTCTGGGGCTTCTATGACCTTCAAAGTTTTGTAATCACTTTTCTTGTCCAGGTGTCTTCGTTACTTTTCTCCTATCCTGCAGTGTTTATTTCTAAAGAAAACTCAAAAAGAAGCTTTTAGTGATGTTTTCCAGGCCCCCAAGGTTGTTCTCTGTATTTAGTTAATTTATCATAAAAGTATCCAATTAGTATATTATGAATTCAGTGAAAACCCACTTTATAAACATTAACTTAAAATTTTAACTATTGAATTAAGTAAAAACCTTAATGATTAATCTTCATCCTAAATCTGTGAAAACAGTGTTATAAATCACCTACATAACTCCTAGATAAGTGTTAGAACTTATAATGAATTCATAATGAACTTACTATAAACTTGTGCTTCTAAAAAACTTTATGTCTAAACACTAAACTACATAATTAAAAATCAAATACGGAGTGAATATACTTATACCATTTTTTACTCAAGCAATATCTAGTAACTTATAACCAAGTGAAAGAAAGCATTCTTGATGTGCTTCAGAGTTTAACCCTTGCATATGTTAGAAAAGGCCAAACGGCATAGTGGGAAATGGAAAAATGAACCATGACATTCCCAAGTTAGCTGTGAGTACTTCACATAAACATGTTGTTTTCTTCATGCTCGACTGTACAGAATTCTTTAGCCATACCAACAGCAAAGACAGAAGACAGAAGGGCCTCAGCTGCCCAGACTCGCTTTGCGGCTGGGGGTCCTCAGCGCACCTGAACTTTGTCAATCAGGCAGGCCTCCAAGGCTGGATCCCAACAAGAGGGGATTGGGGCTCCATCTTCACCTTCTCAGACAGGATAACTGTCAGCCAAGGATTTTGTATCCTGCAAAACTAAGT
Source organism: Cephalopachus bancanus (assembly GCA_027257055.1). Taxonomy (NCBI): domain Eukaryota; kingdom Metazoa; phylum Chordata; class Mammalia; order Primates; family Tarsiidae; genus Cephalopachus; species Cephalopachus bancanus. The sequence continues at coordinate 3,671,357 of JAPVLO010000009.1, read as the reverse complement.
TTCATAAATGAAGGAGAAATTAAGTATTTCTCAGGCAAACACTGAGGAAATTTGTTGCCACTAAACTGGCTCTACAAGAAGTACTCAAAGGGGTTCTAAATACTGAAATAAAAGGTCAAATACACCAATAGAAAAATGCTGGAAATCATAAAGTTCACACAGTTTATGAAATGCCAACACAATAGAGAAAAATAATAAAGTGACCAGATAACAACCAATATGATGAATAAAATAATACCTTACATATCATTAACTCTGAATGAAAATGGTTTTAATGACCTGCTAAAAAGATATAGACTGGCTGAATGGATTAAAAAAAACACAAATCAAATATCTGCTGCCTTCAAGAAACCCACTTAACACATAAAGACTCTTACAGACTCAAGGTAACTGGATGAGAAAAAAATATCCTATGCAAATGGTAACCAAAAAGGAGCAGGAATAGTCATTTTCACATCAGATAAAACTGACTTTAAATTAACAACAGTTAAAAAAAGACAAAGATGATTGTTATATAATATGAATGGGATTAATCCAACAAGGAGAAATAAAAATTTTAAATTTAACAACAGAGCTCCCAGCTTTAAAAAACAAATTCTACTAGACTTTTTTTAAAAAGGAGGGGGAGGATGGCCAGGGGTGGACAGCAATACAATAATAGTAAGAAACTTCAACACTGGACTGACAGCAATAGACAGATCACCAAGGCAGAAGGTCAACAAAGGAATATTGGAATTAAACCAGATCCTAGAGCAAATGGAACTAACAGACATCTACAGGGCATTCCACCCCAAAAGTACCCATTTTTCTCATCAGCTCATAGAACATTCTCCAAGACAGACCATATGATAGACTACAAATCAAGTCTCAACAAATTCAAAGAAATCAAAATCATATCAAGCACTTTCTCAGACAACAGTGAAATAAAACTAGAAATTAGCTCCAAAAAATCGTGAAACCCAACAAAAACATGGAAGTTAAACAGTCTGCTCCTGAATGATCCTTGGGTCAACAGTGAAATCAAGATGGAAATTTAAAAATTCCTCAAAATGAGTGACAATGGTGAAACAAGTTATCAAAACCTCTGGTTCATAGTCAAAGTTGTGCTCAGAGGAAAATGAATAGTATTTAAGGCCTACATTAAAAATATTGAAAGATCGCATATTAACAACCTAACATCACATTTCAAGGAAACAGAAAAACACAAAATAGCCAAATCCAAAGCTAGCAGAAGAAAATAATGAAAATCAGAGAACTGAATAAAATTGAAATTTTAAAAAATACACAGGAAGCTATTGCATAAGATGGATGAGCAGGGAATCCTCCCTAACTCATTCTACAAAGTATCACTCTGATACCAAAGCCAGGAAAAGACACAACAAAAAGAAAACTACAGACCAATATCCTTTATGAACATAGTCATGAAAATCCTCAACAAAATATTAGCAAACTGAATTCAGCAACACATAAAACAAATACTTAAAAAAACACATAAAAATATATTTTAAAAAAACACAGCCAGGTGCAAGGGTGGCTCAACATATGCATGTCAATAAACATAATCCCCTACATAAATAGAATTAAAAACAAAAACCATATGATTATTTCAATAGATGTAGAAAAAGCACCCTTTGTGATAAAAACTCTCAGTAAAATAGGCACAGAAGAAACATTAATTAAAATAATAAAAGCCATACAAGACAAACCCACAGCCAATGTCATCCTGAATAGAGAAAAGTCGAATGCATTTCCCCTTAGAACGGAACAAGGCAAGGATGGCCACTTTCACTACTCCTATTCAACATAATACTGGAAGTCATACCTGGAGCAACCAGGCAAGAAAAAGAAATAAACCATATCCAAATTGGAAAAGAAGAAGAAATCAAACTATCTCTGTATGCCAATGATATGATCTTATACTTAGAAAACCCTAAAGATTCCCAAAAGACTACCGGACTTTATAAATGAATTCAGTAAAGTTTCAGAATACAAAATAGACACACACAAATCAGTAGCAGTGGTATACACCAATGGTGATCAAGCTGAGAATCAAATTGAAAACTCAATTTCATACATGGCAGTAGTCAAAAATATAGGAATATATTTAACCAAAGAGGTGAAAGATCTCTACAAGAAGAATTACAAAAACACTGGTGAAAGAACTTGTAGAGGACACAAACAAATGGAGAAGCATCCCATGCTCGTCATGGATTGGAAAAATCAGCATTGTTAAAATGACTATATTATCTAAAGCAATCTACAGATTCAACGCAATCCCTATTAAACTGCCAATGTTATTTTTCACAGAATTAGAAAAAAAATCCTAAAATCCATATGGAACCCTAAAAGAGCAAGACTAGTCAAAGCAATCCTAAACAAAAAGAACAAAGCTGGAAGCATCACATTACCTGTTTTCAAGTTATACTACAAGGCTGTAGTAACCAAAAAAAGCATGGTGCAATAAATCCCTTACATACTAAGGAGTTCCATTCCGAGAGCACATTCTTAAGTCCAATTTGTTCATTAAGTCCAACGAAGTTAAACTAAGGACCCAACACAATTGGCTATATAGTGCTGTACTGTAATAGGTTTATAACACTTTTCACACAAAATGCTCAACATCACTAATCATCAGTGGAATGCAAATCCACAATGAGATATCACCTTAAAATAGTAAAATGAGAGGTGCTAGCACAGATGCAGAGAAAAGGGAACGCTTATACACTGTTGGTAGGAGTGTAAATTAGTATAACCTCTATGGAAATCAGAATAGAGATTTCTCAAAGAACTAAAAATAGATCTACCATTTGATTCAGCCATATCAGTACTAGGTATCTACCCAAAGGAACAGAGGTCATTATATAAAAAGGACACCTGTACTCGCCTGTTCGTCGCAGCACAATTCACAATTTTAAAGACGTGGAATCAACCTAAATGCCCATCAACTGATCAGCGGATAATGAAAACATGGTATATATACACTGTGAAATACTCTTCACCATTAAAAAGAATGAAGTAATATCTTTTGCAGTAACTTAGATGAAATTGGAGAACATCAACCTAAGTGAACTAACTCAGGAACAGAAAACCAGACACTGTATGTTGTCACTTACAAGTGGGTGCTAGACTAAGGATCCGCAACACCATAGAGAATGGTATAATGGACATTGTAGACTCGGAAGGAGAGGGAAGGGATGAGATATCACCTATCGGGTACAATGTGCACAGGTGGGTGTGACGGGTACACTTAAAGCCCAGACTTCTGAGCCACTATACAATGCCACCATGTAACCAAAAACTATTTGTATCCCCTAAAGCTATTTTTTAAAAAAGGAAAAAAATTCTTACCTTGAGAATTAAATTAGGTGACAAATAGTACTTAACATATTGTCTGGAACTTAGTCATTGTAACAATGATCATTATGTATAAATTATGTAATGTCTATAGTATGTCAATAAATGTTGAGACTAAAGTTAGTAAAAAATTCCTGAAACTATATGGCAAATATATAAGTAGTGTAAGAGTCATTTAAGCCTTTCAAAAGTTTAACCCAAGTAAATTCAGTAGAGTAAACCCAGTAGAAATTCATAACCAATGGGAAAGTGTAAGTACCAAGAGAATCCAGTTGAAGGAGGGTATTTGGGAATGTGTACATGAACAGCACAGGTAAGAGGTTTATTTTGCTAAGTGGGACATTCATAAGGCTTTTTCTTTTTTGAGTCAGAGTCTTACTCTGTTGTCCAGGCTGGAGTACAGTGGCATGATCACAGCTCACTGCAGCCTCTACCTCCTGAGATTAGACAATCCTTCCTCTTCAGCCTCCCGAGTAGCTGGGACTACAGGTGTGTGCCACCACGCCTGGCTAATTGTAGAAACAGGTCTTGCTCAGGCTGTTCAGACTGATCTCAAACTCCTAGGCTCAAGCAATCCTCCTGCTTCAGCCTCCCAAAGTGCTGGGATTATAGGTGTGAGCCACTGCACCCAGCCTATAAGGCATTTTCAAAGAAAGTCCAAATGGCCCCAAATAGATGACACCATTTGTTTCATTTAAGCTTTCATTCTTCCTGTGCTATACTCTCAGAGACAAGTAAAAAAGCCTTAGCCCTGGCCGGGCTCAGTGGCTCAGCCTATAATCTCAGCACTTTGGGAGGCCGAGGCAAGTGAATTGCCCGAGTCCGAGCATTTGAGACCAGCACAGGCAACTTGGCGAGATGAGGTCTGGGAGTGTGGTGGAGGTCAGGCTTTCACTTTGTGAAGAATCCCCAGAATGTGTTATACTCTGGCAGTTTTTCCCTATTCATCCAGACCAGTGGTTCTCAAACCAATTGCCTCAGAATCTCCTGTAGGACTTGTTAAAACACAGATCATGGGGCCCCTCCCCCAGAGTTTCTGATTTTGTTGTTCTGATTTGGAGTTTGAGAATTTGTCTTTCCAGTAAGTTGCCAGAGGATGCCAAGGCTTCTGGTCTGGGAACCACCCTTAGAGAACCACTGTCCTTGCCATTCGCAAACAACAGATGGACTTGTTCACAGACCTCTCATTCTAGGGCTCTTCTTTGGAATGTGGAGTAGGGAGCAGAGGGTCTCAGGATAGATGCTGGCCACTGCATCCAGCCCATAAGGCATTTTCAAAGAAAGTTCAAATGGCCCCAAATAAATGACACCGTTTGTTTTCATTTAAGCTTTCATTCTTTCTGTACTGTACTCTCAGAGACAAGTAGAAAAGCCTTAGCCCTGTTTTTAAAAGACCACCATTGAGTGATCTCTTAAAAATGTCCCTTCCCTTTGTGACATTTTAATTCTGATTGAATGAATTGGAAATGAGCTTTGAAAGCATCCTTGAAGAGGAAAAGATGTCAGATATAGCCGACAGCCAGACAACCTGGGGCCAGAGGAAGGAATGGAGACCTACGCAGAAGGGAAAAGAGAACATTTGTAATTAATGATGGTTGACTTCCTAGGATGGTGGTGGGGGTGGGTATGTGAGCCTCAAGTCTTTGGTTGGTGGTTTCAGGTTGTTTATTGCTGGGGGTGGGAGGAGGTGAGGAGTAACAAGTGTCACACATTTTCAACTTTGGTCACCTTTTTTGTATAATATCCAGCTACTAGTCATTGTGAAGGACTCCATTCATTGCTTAAAAGCAATTGTGTGTTGAGAGAGTCATTAAAAAGTTGTCTTAATGTCTTGTCCAGCTGTGTGTTTCTGGCCTTGGATTTACAGTTTCCTAGGCACACCTAGCTCTTGGCTGACTTTTAAGCAGTATTTCTTGTATTGACTCTGGTCCAGGAGGAAATCTGTTGCATTTTTACCTTGAGGAAAAATACATCAAAATAATGTTACCTTTTAAAAAAAAACTACGCTAAAATGAGCTTAGATTATGTAAACAAGACTTAATGGAACTCTTAAAAATCTCATTTAATATTGGTTGACTGAACAATCACCCAAAAGGCTTCCCATCTAGCAGAATGAACATCTAGGCCAATAGCACATAATTAGCTGATTGTTAAATTATTTGGGGGCCCATAAGTGTTGTATTTGATTTAACAAAGGTCAGGAAAAACACAGTTATAGTGCCTGAAACATCCATTTTTGGGAAACAAAGATTATGTGCAAAATAACCCAAATTTATAGGAGTAAAAAGAATGCTATTCTATTTTTTGTAATAAATATTAGTAGCATACTTTATTTTTTTTCTGATTGTAAAATAACTTTATAGTCATTGTTGAAAATTCAAGAATACCTAAAAATGCTTAGAAGAAAATAAAAATCCCCTATGGTTTTCATCACCTGGTGGAAAACCACAGCACTTGGGTATTCTCTTTATCTTTTTTCTAGGTCTTTTTATTCTAATTTTTTTAAAGTTAGAATCCTACTGTTTGTACAATTTTATTATTCCTATATTTTTTGTATGAAGTAACACATATATTGGTTAAAAGTCAGATCGTATTTGAGGGCATAAAAAACAAAAAAGGCTGGGCTCGGTGGCTCAGCCTGTAATCCCAGTGCTTTGGGAGGCCGAGGTGAGTGGATTGCCTGAGCCCGCGGGTTCGAGACCCGCCTGGGCAACTTGGCGAGACCTCATCTCTACAATACATCAAAAATAAGAGTGATAACGCGCGCCTGTAGTTCCAGCTACTTGGAAGGCTGAGGGGGAAGGATCGCCAGAGCCCAGCAGGTCGACACTGCAGTGGCCTGGGAGCGGCCACTGCACTCCAGTCTGGGTGAGAGTGAGACTCCAACTCAAAAAAAAAAAAAATCCCAAAACAAAAAAAGTCCTTACCTTAGCCCTAATTCTTGTTCTCTAGGGCAATCACTTGCAACTTTTTGAGCCAATTATAGTGTTTATAGCTATGTTTCTAAATATGCTTTGATCGCCTCTGTGATTTATCAAGAATGAGGCTAACAATTTATTTAAATATTTCTTTATTATGGAGTATTTAGGATGCTTGGAAAGTTTAACTTCTATGGACAATATGTCAGTTAACATCCTTCTAGACACAACGTTTGCTTTGCGCTTCTGATTTTGTTCATGATGAATTTCTCGAAATATAATTGCCAGTCAAAATTGCCCAATTGCCATAAAGAAAGTTTACACTTAGTGTTTTATCCAGAGACTAATTTTTATGTGGTTAAATATGTCAATATTTTTTGCTTAGTTTCTTTGCTTTTATGCTCAAGAAGAAAAACTTCTCCGCCCCAAGATCAAATAAATATTCATCTAAGTTTTCTTCCAGGTATCATGTGATTTCATAATTTTATACTAAAGTCTTTGATCTAGCTGAAGTTTATTTTGATCTGTAACAAGATACAAAAATTTTTTTCTCTTTCCAAAATATTATCCCTTTGCTCCACAACTATTATGACTAGTCTTCTTTTCCTACTGATTTGAAATGTTAACTTTACCATCTATTAAGTTGTTATAATTATGTTCTGGGACCTGTTTTGGAAGGAGGAGGAGGTAGTGGTGGTGGTGGTTAGGGAAAAGAGGGATTTCTGTTGAATTAATTTGGTTGTTTTTTTTACCAATACAAAATTATTTAAGTTAATTAAATATAATACAGTTTGATACTGATCTTTCCATTATGTGATAGTATATCACTTTTTCTTCTCTTTTCTTTTTCTTTTATTTTCTGAAAAGTTTTAAAAATATAAAAGATAGGCAAGGCACAGTGGCTCAAGTCTGTAATCCCAGCACTTTGGGAGACCAAGGCAAGAGGATTGCCTGAGACTTTGTCTCTACAATAGATAGAAGATAGATAGATAGATAGATAGATAGATAGATAGATAGATAGATAGATAGATAGATAGATAGATAAATCAGCTGGGCATAGTTCCACCTACTTGGAAGGCTGAGGTGGAAGGATTGCCTGAGCATAGCAGGTCAAGGCTGTGGTAGCTGTGAGCATTCCACTGCACCCCAGCCTGGGCAACAGAGTGCAACCCCAATTCAAAAAATACACACACACACACACACACACACACACACACACGCACACACACACTCACACACAGTTCCATATAAAATATTTATAAGATAATAGGGGAAATAGTGGCTTTTTCTGACTTCAACATTTCCTCTTAAAATTTTCAATTGACTGGGCACAGTGGCTCATATCTATAATCCCAGCTGAGGTAAGAGGACTGCCTGAGCCCACGGGTTTGAGACCAGCCTGAACAACCTGGACAACTTGGCTCATTGTTCATCTCTACAATAAATAAATAAAAAATTAACCAGTGTGGTGGCGCATGCCTATAGTTCCAACTACTTGGAAGGATCACCAGAGCCCAGCAGGGTGAGGCTGCAATGGCCATGAGTGTGCCACTGCACTCCAGCTAGGTGACAGAGTGAGATTCCAACTCAAAAAAAAAAAAGTTATTAATTGTTCAGACTATCTAGTGCAACTCAATCAATATGTTACAACCAAGTAATCAATATGTTACAACCAAGTGAGGAGTAGTTTTGCTGTGTTAGCATTCTTGTAAGCTTTCGTTATATATAGAAGTCTAACTCCAACATGTTTACTCTTGGAACCATCTGCCCAATGCAACAATCTGTTTTCTCTTGAGCTGTTGACATTCTAAGGAATTAAGAATAGAATCTAACCTTTATTAAATTCTTACTATGGCAGGCATAGTTCCTAAGCCTTTTACATGTACTAATTTAAGCCTCCTAACAACCCTGAAGATAAATGCTGATATTATCCCCAGCATATAAAATGTACACATGAGGAAACTCTGTACACAACAGTTAATTAACTTGACGAGATGATCCAGCTCATAAGCAGTGGAGTCAGAATCCAAACTTGAGCAGCCGAGACTCATGTTCTTATCATGCATTCTGAAAACTCTTTGATGAATTGTGGCACTGTCATTCTACCTTTTTTCCAGCCTCCTGAACTTCACACATAGCAACTTTTTGGTACTGTTTTGTAAATAGTAAAAACCACATCACATAAAATTTGCTACCATAACCATTAAGTGTACTGTTAAATAGTGTTAACTATTTTCACATTATTGCACAACAGGCCTCCAGAATTTTCACCTTGCAAAACTGAAACTCTATACCTATTGAACAACAATTCTCCATTTCTCCCTCTTCTCAGTCACTGGCAATCACTGTCCTGCTTTGTTTCTATGAGACTGAATACTTCAGATATTGTGTGATCCCACTTACATGAAGTATTTGTCTTTTGTGACTAGATTTCACCTTGCACAATACCTTCAGTGTTCATCCATGTTGTACCATGCGACAGAATTTCCTTCTTCTTTTGGGGGGGGTCGCTGTATAATATTTCATTGTATGAATAGAATTCATTTTCTTCATTCATCCATTGATGTACATTTTGGGTTACTTTTACCTCTTAGCTATTGCTGCAATAAACACCGGCATGCAGGGTCCCGCTTTCAATTTTTTTGGATATATACCCAGAAGTGGGATTGCTGGATCATATGGTAATTCTATTTACATTATTTTTGAGGAATCTTCAAACTTTCTTCCATAGCAGTTGCATGATTTTACATTCCTACCAACTGTGCATGTGTTCCAATTTCTCCATATCTTTGCCGGCTCTTGCTATTATCTGTCTTTTGGATAGTGGCCATCCAAATGGGCTTGAGGTGATATTTCATTGTGGTTTAATTTTCATTTCTGTAATGATCAGTGATGTTGGACATCTTTTCATATGCTTGTTGGCCATCTGTATATGTTCTTTGGATAAATATCTAGCCGAGTTCTCTGCTCTTTTTTAAAATCAAGTTATTTGGCTCTTTTGTTAAGTTGTAGAAGTTTTATGTATTCTGGATATTAACACTTTATCAGATGCATGATTTGCAAACATTTTCTCACATTCCACAGGTTGCCTTTTCATTCCACCAATTACTTTCTGTGATGAGCAGTTTTTAAGTTGGATGTAGTCCCATTGTCTATTTTTGCTTTTGTTGCTTGTGCTATTTCCATCTCAGTTGCTGAAGCACATTCTATTTGTTTGGGGGAAAGAAATACATTAAGACCTTTTTAAGAACATGGTGAAATGAATTTTGAACACCTTAGGAAATTTATTGAAATATATAGGATGGAAATCTTAAAACTTAATTATTTCTACTCTTTGATATCTGGTCACAGAAACACCCATTAAAATAACTAAATCTAGCCTTTCTTTTACAGAGTAGCATACCATGTGATGCTGAAACACAAAGAGCTGATTTCTTAAACATAACCTAGCACTGAAACAACGCAACAAAAATAAATGTAAACATCTACCGTGGTTTGGGAGCCCGCAGGGCTGTGATGGGCGAGTCCCAGAGCCCTGCCTGATCTGACTGTTTCCCAGAGACTGACATGAGATGTATATTTAAATTTTTTTAGCTGCTGCAAATATTGTACATCCCAATTAAAGGGAAAAAAATTAAACCATTAAATAAGAGCTACAGTGGTTCTGAATCTGTGTGGTCCTGGAACCACTCACATTAGCTCATTAGAAATGTAAACTTGGGCATTGCTTTGTTAAACTCTGGTGTGGTCACTTGGCTCTTTGAGCACTGACCAGGCCAGGTTTCCTGGCTTTGGCCCCCTTCCTTACTTTGGGGAGATGAATCTCTTCTCTCTCTCTCTCTAACTTACTTTCTGAATAAACCATATTTTCCAATCTAAAAAAAAAAAGTAAACTCAGTCCCCATCCTAGGTCCACTGAATCAGAAACTCTGGTTATGGGACCCACTACTTTTAATAGGCCCTCTAGGAAGGGGTCCCCAACATTTCTGGCATCAGAGACGGGTTTCATGGAAGACAAATTTTTCCAGGGATAGGGGTGAGGGAGAATAGGATGGGGCGAGTGGGGGTATCATCATGCATTAGATTCTCATAAGGAGCATGAAACCTAGATCCCTCGCTTGTGTAGTTCATAATAGGGTGAACTATGAGAATCTAATGTCACCACTGATCTGACAGAAGCTCTGCTCCCGTGCTGCTCACCTCCTGCTGTGCAACCCAGTTCCCAACAGGCCACGGACCAGTCCGCGGCCCTGGGCTTGGCGACCCCTGTTTTAGGAGGTTCTGATGCACACTATGGTTTGAGAACTATTGCTTGCTTTAGTTTGTGGCTTAGCTTGGTCTATTTTGTCTAGACTCATTGAGACTTCATAGTCTCATTGAGACTATTTTGTGTGATCTTGGTAATAATAGGATTTCCCTACATTTGAGAAGCAGCATACAGAGACAACTTTCCAAATATAACATCTAATGAACAATCAGACAATGACCCCCTCTGTAGCAAAACAGAGTACAAAAGTTGTCTATGTATTTTTAAAATACAAGAAGAAAATTTGATAGCGTTTTTAGGAAAACAAACCAACTGAAAAAGATCCATTCTCTTTGATCACTAGATTTAGATGATTGGTCTATAAATAACAAAGAGAAAAAATAATAGGTTAAGAATAGAGCTACAAAGTTGACTAATATTATCTGTGGCAGTCTAAGGAGAACATAAAATGGCCATTTGCCAGCTAGAAAGAGGATATTTTAAGAAGGGGGCTACCTCCAGTCAAATAAGAGGGCATCTTTGCTCTCGAGACAAGGGCTATCCCACACATGGGCAGCTGCAGTGATTGAGGGAGTGCAGTGATCTGGAGAAGGCTGTTTGCTACAGAGAGCGCGCGAGGGGGTGGGGCACCTGGTACAGGTCATGTGGGTGGCTTGAAGGCTCCAGTCACAACCACCGCCTTCACAGGGTCTCCTGAAATCTACCTTCCCCGTTGGAGACACTCCACATTCACTTTTGTGGCGGTATAAATCATGCTGAGAAACTGGGCTTCCCTATCCAGGTGTATTTTTATACTCCTGAGGAATGTGCTCAGTTTGGAGAGCTCTTCACAGTTTTCAAATTACAATGCCACACTTTCTAAGGCAGCGTTTCTCTGCCTTGGCACCACTGACATTTGGGGCTAGATATTCTTTGTTGTGGGAGCCTGTCTTGCGCATTGCTGGATATTTAGTTGCATCACCCGCCTCTAACCACTAGGTGCCAGTAGCAACCCCCAATTGTGAAAAAATTGCAGACATTGCAGAATATCCTCTGGGAGGGGTACAAAACTCCCACTCCCCCAAATTGAGAATCACTGCTCTACAGATATATTTTCCTCTTTTTTTATTGGGGGGGCAGAAAAATACTTTCCTGCTGTTCTTTGTCTTCATTAAGACCATCACTCCTCTGATTCCTGCCATTTTTCCTTATTTTACCCCTCCACACATTCCCCCAGCGCTCCTCCCCGCCCCCCCCACAGGGTCTTTACTTCTTTCCCTTCTTAACCTGGCCCTCTAAGGCTGCCATCTCTGCCAGTGCTCTCATTTGTATCTGATCCACCCCTCCCCACCAACACTTTCAGCATCGCAGTCTGTCTCCTCTTGTATCTTCAACAACTCTCTCTTTTCTATCCTTTTGCTTTGAGCATTTAAATCTACTCAGCTCTATTTAGTCCTATTGAAAAAACAATCATCCTTAGACTCCCCCATCTCTTCCTCCAATGACCACCCTCCTCTTCACAGTTGGGTTTTTGTAAAACGTACCCACACTCCCAGGCTTCCTGATTTCAGTTCCTCTCCTCCAATTCACTTCTTGCCTCACCCTCTCCAATTAAATGCTTATCTTCAAGGTCACCAATGACCTCCTTGTGGTCTCTAGCATTCCATTCTCTGGACTCTTAGTCACTGCAGACCACTTCCTCCTTTTCTTGAATCTTCCTCTCTCAGCTTCTGTGATATCTTACTCTTGATTTTTTCTTGAATCCTATGACCATTCAAATGTTGAAACTCCTCCAGTCTTCATGCTAAGCCTCCTTTTTACTTACTCCTTTTTTTTTTTGAGATTTCACCTACTCCTACAACTCCACTATCACCCAATTGCTGATGATTCTTAAATCTTTTATTCCATCCTGATCTCATTACCTCCAATACAATGTATCCAACAGCTTAGTGGTCATATCTGCTTATATGTTTCAAGAGAGATAACCTCAACATGTCAAAAAATGCAATTCATCACTTTTCCCTTTCTCCCCAATCTGCTTTTCCTCCAGTATCCCTTATTTTCCTGAAAGGTACCAAGATTTGCTCAATTTTTCAAGCCAGGAATTGGAGGACACCATTGGCTCATCTCTCCCTCTCACTCTATACATCTGATCAGCCATATTATTCACTCAACAAATATTCATCTATCTATATTAATTCTTTGCCAATTAGTGTTGCCTGTTTAGCAAATAAATATCTAGAACAACGGAGTTTCCAGTTCCAAAATGCCAGTATAGAAGCAAACTGGCTTCTCTCTCCTCCACAAAAAACAAATATACAGCACCAAGATTTTCAATAATAGCAACCCTGAGCTCAAGTATGAGAATGAGGCAGTTCCTGGAGCCACAGAAAAGTGGAAAAACAAGAAGACAGTAGAAGAAACAAACTTCCACATATGTGATGTCCCTCTTTCCGTTCTGCCAGGCACAAACTAAGTGGAAAATCTCCCTTGACTCATGATTTCTACACTGGAAAAAGTGAAATTGAGGTGGTCAATCAGCTTCCCCATCTTCCTGGGTTTCTTGGCAGGAGACTTGTCTTCACCTTAGCTTTCAGGTAACATCGTGACTGCCTGAAGGGAAACTATCCCTAAGAACAGGAAGAGACAAATAAGGGAGGTGGGACTACCATCCTCATCCTGGAAATCTGCTCTGTAACTTGGCTAAAAGAGATGCCAAATAAGAGTAGCTATAGGAGGTATGTTCCCCAGGTCCCATGGGCATGAACCCCTAGCTCAACTTCCTGCACTGCTGGGATAATCTTTTGGGACCCTCTCCCACTTTGGATAGGCAGTGCTGTGACCATGAGAGCCCAGACAAATCTAGGCTTTAGGCATTACTAAAGCCAAAAAAGAGACAGACAGCAACCTAGCAACACAGCAGTGAAGACTTGCTAAGCAAATATTAAAAACAAAAAAACAAGCTGAACAGAGAAAACTGGAATAAATAATTAATTCTTCAATGCAAAGACATAGATATAAACTCACAACAAACAGGAAACCATGACCTCCTCAAAAACACAAAGCAAAATTCCAGTGACTGACCCTAACAAGACAGCAATCTGTGAGCTCTCTGATGAAGAATTCAAAACAGCAGATTAAGGAAACTCAGTAATCTCTAAGATAACAGAAAAACCATTCAGAAATTTATCAGAGAAATTTAACAAGGAGATTGAAATAATTTTTAAAAATCAAGAAAAATCTTGGATTTCTAAGAAATACATTTATTGAACTGAAACACTCTTTAAAAGCTCTCAGCAGGGGAATGAACCAAGCAGAGGAAAGAATTAGTGAGCACATGCCAGCTCGGTGGCTCAGCCTGTAATCCCAGTGCTTTGGGAAGCCAACGTGAGTGGATTGCCTGAGCCCGCGGGTTCGAGACCCGTTCGGGCAACTTGTTGAGACCTCATCTCTACAATAAATAAATAAATTTTAAAAATCAGCCAGGCGTGGTAGCCCATGCCAGTAATTCTGGCTACTCGGAAGGCTGAGGTGGAAGGATGACTGGAGCCCAGCGGGTCGAGGCTGCGGTGGCCAGGAGCATGCCACTGCACTCCAGTCTGGGCAAGAGTGAGACTCCAACTCAAAAAAAAAAAAAAAAAAAGAGCCGGCTGGGTGGCTCAGCCTGTAATCCCACACCTTTGGGAGGCTGAGGTGAGTGAATTGCCTGAGCCCGCGGGTTCGAGACCCGCCTGGGCAGCGAGACCTCATCTCTACAATAAATAAAAAAAATCAGCCGGGCGTGGTAGCGCATGCCTGTAATTCCGGCTACTTGGAAGGCTGAGGTGGAAGGATCGCCGGAACCCAGCAGGTCGAGGCTGCGGTGGCCGGTAGCAGCCACTGCACTCCAGTCTGGGCGACGGAGTGAGACTCCAAATCAAAAAAAAAAAAAAAAAGAATCAGTGAGCACAAAGACCAGCTATTTGAAAGATATACAGTCAGAGGAGGAAACAAAAGAATGTAAAAGAATGAAGACTGCCTATAAGATATAGAATAGAAAAAAAGGTCATATTTTAAAATTATTGGTATTCAAGAGAGAGCTGAGCAAGAGCAAGGGGTAGAAATCATATGCAAAGAAATAATAACAGAAAACTTTCCAAAACTTAAGAAAGATATAAATATCCAAGTACAGGAAGGTCTTAGAGCACCAAATAAGACTACTATTTAATAACCAAGCTCTCAAAAGTCAAGGACAAGCCGGGTTCGGTGGCTCAGCCTGTAATCCCGTGCCTCTGGGAGGCTGAGGTGAGTGGATTGCCTGAGCCCGCGGGTTTGAGACCTGCTTGGGCAACTTGGCGAGACCTCATCTCTACAATAAATTTTTTAAAATGAGCCGGGTGTGGTAGCGTGCGCCAGTAGTTCCAGCTACTTGGAAGGCTGAGGCAGAAGGATCGCCGGAGCCCAGCAGGTCGAGGCTGCAGTGGCCGGGAGCAGCCACTGCACTCCAGTCTGGGCGACAGAGTGAGACTCCAACTCAAAAAAAAAAAAAAAAAGTCAAAGACAAAGAGAAGATCCTAAAAGCAGCAAGATATAAGAGGGATGTAACACACAAAAGAACTCCAAGTCGTCTGGCAACAGACTTCTCAATGGAAACCATACATACAGACCAGGAGAGAGTGGAGCAACATCTTCAAATTCTCAAAGAAAACAAGACTGTAGTCAAAGACTATTCTATCCAGCAACATGTTATTCAAATTTGAAAGAAAGATAAAGTTTTTTACAGACAAAAGCTGAGATAATTCACCACCACCGGATCTGTCTTGCCACAGAGGAAGACAATAAGAAAGGAAAAAGGGAAAAGAGGGCTCTCGAGACAATCAGAAAACAAGGAACAAAATGGCAGTAGTACTTATCAGTAGTAATATTGAATGTAAATGGTCTTAATTCTCCAATTAAAAGGCATAGAGTGGCTGTCTTCAAGAAGCCCGTTTCACTTTTTTGTTTTTTGTTTTTCTGAGTTGTGGTCTCACTCTGTTGCCCAGGCTGGAGTGCAGTGGCACACTCATGGCCACCCCAGCAACAACCTGCGGGGCTCAGGCAATCCTTCCAAGTAGCTGGAACTACAGGTGCATGCTACCAAACCCGTCTAATTTTTTAAAATTTATTGTAGAGACGAGATCTCGCCAAGTTGCCTGGGCTGGTCTCGAACCCGTGAACTCAGGCAATCCACTCGCCTCGACCTTCCAAAGTGCTGGAATTCCAGGCTGAATCACCGAGCTCGGCCTCATTTCACTTATAATGACATAAATAGACTGAAGGTAAAGGAGGGGGAAGATATTTTGTGAACTGGAAACCGAAAAAGAACAGGTATAGAATTCATATCAGATAAAATAGATTATAAATCAAAGACAAAAAAAAAGACAAGGAAAAATACATAATGATAAAATGGTCAGTTCAGCAAGAGGATATAACAATTATAAATATCCATACACCCAACATCAGAACTCCCAAGTATTTAAAACAAACATTAATAGATCTAAAGGAAGAGACACGCTGCGATACAATAATAGCAGGGAACTGTAACACCTCACTCTCAGTAATAGACAGATCATCTAGATGGAAAATCAACAAAGAAACAGTGGAGTTAAACTACACACTAGACCAAATAAACCTAACTGACATTTACTGAACATTTTACCCAATTGCTGCAGAATACACATTATTTTCATCAGCACATGGAACATTCTCCAAAATAGACCATATCTAAGACTACAAAACAAGTCTGTACAAATTCAAAAAAGTAGAAACCGTATCTCTGACCACAATGGAATAAAACTAGAAATTAATAACAAGAGGTACCTTGGAAAATACACAAACACATGGAAATTAAACAACATGCTTCTGAGTGACCAATGAGTCAATGAAGAAATTTAAAAGGCCTTTAAACCTGGGGGTGTGACTCACATTTGTAATTCCAACACGTTGGGAGACCTGTAATCCCAGCACTCACTTGAGGCCAGAAGTTGGAGACCAGCCTGGGTAGCATAGCAAGAGCCTGTCTTTACAAAAATAAAAATAAAATATTAAAATTAGCCAGGTGACGGTGGCTCAAGCCTTGTAATCCCAGCACTTTGGGAGGCCAAGGTAAGAGGATTGCCTGAGCCCATGGATTTGAGACCAGCCTGGGCAACATGGTAAGACCTCATCTCTACAATAAATAAAAAAAATTAGCCAGGGGTAGTAGTGTGCGCCTGTAGTTCCGGCTACTTGGAAAGTTGTGGCGGAAGGATTGCCAGAGCCCAGCGGGTCAATGCTGGGGTGGCCATGAGCGTGCCACTGTACTCCAGCCTAGGCAACAGAGTGAGACCCCAACTAAAAAAAAAAAAAAATTAGATGTGGTAGCACACACCTGTAATCTCAGTTATTGGACACTTGAGCTCAGGATTTCAAGGCTGCAATGAACTATAATTATGCCACTGTACTTCAGCCTGGGCAACAGAGCAAGATCTTGTGTCTAACAACAACAACAAATAAATAAATAAATAAATAAATAAATAAATAAATAAATAAATAACTCATCTCTACAACAGATTAAAAAAAAAGTTAGCCAGGCATGGTAGCATGCACCTATAGTTCCAGCTACTTAGAAGTTTGAGGCAGAAGATTGCCTGAGCCCAGCAGGTTGAGCCTGTTGTGACCAAGAGCATGCCACCGCACTCCAGCCTGGGCAACAGAGTGAGAGTCCAACTCAAAAAAAAAAAAAAAGTAGAATGGTGGTCACCAAGGACTGGGATGAGATGGGTAGGAAAATTATTGCTTAATAGATACAGAGTTTCAATTTTACAGGATGAAAAATTCTTGGAAAAGGGTTGTACAACAACATGAATATATGTAACACTACTGAACAGCACACTAAAATTGGCTGTCACATAAATTTTGTTATGTGTATTTAATTACAATTAAACTTTTTAAGAACAAAGAAATGTTAGGATCCACAATTTACTTTTTTTACTTATTTTTCCAGAATTCAAGATTTTCAAGAAATATATACAAAAATACGGAAGTATTGAAAGATACTGGCAGTATGAAAAGATTTTGCTGATTCTTAGTAGTGTTTCAAAAGGAGAATATAACATTTTATATTTTCTTTAATAAAACCAGAAGTTTTAAAACTTGAGTTGAAAGTTTTTTCCTGGATACTTATTAAGGAAAAGTAGCATTAGGAGGTTTTCTTTCACTTAAATTATCTTTTCAGCCGGGCTCGGTGGCTCAGCCTGTAATCCCGCGCCTTTGGGAGGCTGAGGTGAATGGATTGCCTGAGCCCGTGGGTTAGAGACCCACCTGGGCAGCGAGAGCTCATCTCTACAATAAATAAAAAAATCAGCCAGGCGTGGTAGTGCATGCCTGTAATTCTGGCTACTTGGACGGCTGAGGCGGAAGGATCACCAGAGTCCAGCAGGTCGAGGCTGCGGTGGCCAGGAGCAGCCACTGCACTCCAGTCTGGGCGACAGAGTGAGACTCCAACTCAAAAAAAAAAAACTTTTCTGTTTTAATTGTTTAATTGTTTATGAGACCCTGTATTTATGAGACCCTGTATTTATGAGACCCTGTAATTGTTACAGGAGACCCTGTAATGATGCTTTAAAGAGTTTAATGCTTGTTCAGATGTTGTCATGGCAGTAAAAAAGATACTGTTTTCACCAGAAAATCAGAACCTGAAAAAAAATACTGTTAAAATAAATGTTAATTTCTGTGATAAAAATAAATAAATAAATAAATTTTGAAAAAGTGAGAATGGAAATACTACATACCACAAGTTCTATCCAGAGTAATCAAGTAAGACAAACAAATAAAGAGTTCCAACTTAGAAAAGAAGAAATCAAACTATCTTTGTATGCTGAAAATAATGATCTTTTACCTAGAAAATTATAAAGACTCCTCCAAAAGACTCCTGGACTTAATAAATGAAATTGGGAAATTTTTAAGATACAAAATCAACACATATAAATCAGTAGCACTGCTATACACCAAGCTGAGAATCAAATAAAAAACTCAATTCTGTTTACAATAGCAGGCAAAAAACTAAAATACCTAGGAATATATTTAACCAAGGAGGGAAAAATCCCTACAAGGAGAGCTACAAAACTCTGATGAAATAAATTGTAGAGGACATAAACAAATGGAGAAAAATCCTATGCTCATGGATTAGAAGAATTTACATTATTAAAATGACTGTATTAGTCAAAGTAACCTATAGATTCAATGTAATCCCTATCAAACTACCAGTATCATTTCACAGAATTAGAAAAAACAATCCTAAAATTCATATGGAACCAAAAAAGAGCCAGAATAGCCAAAGCAATCCTAAGCAAAAAGAACAAAGATGGAGGGATCACATTACCTGACTTCAAATTATACTACAAGACTGTAGTTACCAAAACAGCATGGTACTGGCATAAGAGCAGACATATCAGTCAATGGGATAGAATAGAAAATCCAGAAATAAACCCAAATACCTACAACCAACTGATCTTTGACAAAGCAGACAAAACATACACTGGGGAAAAGACACCCTATTTAACAAATGGTGCTGGGAAAATTGGATAACTGCATACAGAAAGATGAAGCTCGATCCCTATCTTTCTTCATATACAAAAATTAACTCAAGATGGATTAAAGACTTAAATGTCAGACCCCAAACCATAAAAATCCTAGAAGAAAACTTAGGCATCGACCTAGGCAAATAATTTATGGCTAAAACCCCAAAAGCAAATGCAACAAAAACAAAAATAAATAAGTGGGACTTAATTTAAAAAAAAAAAGCTTCTGCACAGCAAAAGAATAATCAACAGGGCAAATAGACAACCTACAGAATGGGAGAAGATATTCACAAACTATGTATTTGACAAAGGACTAATATCCAGGATCTACAAAGAACTCAAACAAATCAGCAAGAAAAAATAAAAAAATAAAAAATAAAAAGCTGGGCTCGGTGGCTCAGCCTGTAATCCTGTGCTTTGGAAGGCTGAGGTGAGTGGATTGCCTAAGCCTGCAGGTTCGAGACCCGCCTGGACAACTTGGTAAGACCTCATCTCTACAATAAATAAAAAAAAATTAGCGAGGCGTGGTAGCACGCGCCTGTAATTCCAGCTACTTGGAAGGTTGAGGCAGAAGGATCGCTGGAGCCCAGCAGGTCAAGGCTGCCATGGCTGGGAGTAGCCACTGTACTCCAGTCTGGGCGACAGAGTGAGACTCCAACTAAAAAAAAAAAAAAAAAACAAAGAAAAAAGAAACAAAACAAAACAAAACACCATTAAAAAGTGGGCAAATAACACATACAGACATCTCTCAAAGAAGATATACAAATCATTAGGGAAATGCAAATTAAAACCATAATGAGATACCACCTCACACCAGTCAGAATGGCCATAATTAAAAAATAAAAAAATAACAGATGTTGATGTGAATGCAGAGAAAAGGGAACACTTATACACTGTTAGCAGTAGTATAAATTAATACAGTCTCTAATGGAAAGTGGTATGGAGATTACTCAAAGAACTAAAAGTAGATCTGCCATTTGATCTAGCAATCTCACTACTAGGTATCTACCCTAAGGAAAAGAGGTTGTTATATGACAAAGACACCTGCACCTGCATGTTCATTGTAGCACAATTCGCATTGCAAAGATGTGAAACCAGCCTAAATGTCCATCAACCGATCAGTGGATAATGAAAATGTGGTATATGTACCCACTGTGAAATACTACATAGCCATAAAAACAGAATAAAATCATGTTCTTTGCAGCAACATGGATGGAGCTGGAGATCATCATCCTAAGTAAACTGACTTAAACAGAAAACCAAACACCCTATGTTCTCACTCATATGTGGGAGCCAAACAGTCACAAAGATGGAAATAATAGACACTAGGGACACTAATAAGAGGGGTAAGAGGGGTATTAGGGTTCAGAAAATACATTTGGGGCACAATGTTTACTATTTGGGGAATGAGCCATCTGAGACCCAATCCTCATGACTACACAATATGTCCATGTAATGAATATACATGTGTATGCCCTGAATCTAAAATTAAAAAAAATTAAAAAGAAAAAAGAAATACAAAATACCAAAATCTATGGGATATGGAAAAGGTAGCACTAAGAGGGACATTTATAACAATAAATACCTTTATCAAAAAAGTAGAAAGACTTTAAATAGGCAATCTAATAATAGAACTTCAAGGAACTAGAAAAGAAGGAAAAAAACCAAACCCCAAATTAGTAGAAGGAAATAAATGATCAAGATCAGAGCAAAACTAAATGAAATTTAGACTAAAAATAATATAGACCAATGAAACAAAAAATTGTTTTTGTTTTTTTGAAACGATAAATAAAATGGACAAACCTTTAGCTAGACTAAGAAAAAAGAGAGAAGACCCAAATAAAATCAGAAACAAAAAAGGAGCTATAAGTGAGACTTCAGAAATACAAAAAATGATTAGAGACTATTATGAACAACGATATACCAACAAATTGGAAAATCCAAACTCCATAGATAAATTCCTAGACACATATAACCTACCAAGTTTGAACTCTGAAGAAAAACTCAACAAACCAATAATGAGTAATGAGAGCAAAGCTGTAATAAAGTCTCCCATCAAAGAAAAGCCCAGGACTTGATGCTTTCACTGCTGAATTCTACCAGTTACTTAAAGAACGAATACCAATCCTACTCAAACTCATCAAAAAAATTGAAGAGGAGGGAATACTTCCAAACTCATTCTATGAGGCCAGATTATCCTGATACCAAAATTAGGGAAGGGAACAGAAAAACCACAGGCCAATATCATTAATGAACATAGGCACAAAGATCCCCAACACATTAGTAGCAAACCAAATTCAACAATACATTAAAAAATCATTCATCATGATCAAGTGGGATTCATCTCAGGAATGCAAGGATGAATATCAATATATGAAAATCAATAAATGTGATACATCATACAAACAGAATCAAGAACAAAAACTATATGACTATTTCAATAGATTCTGAAAAAGCATTTGATAAAATTCAATATCCCTTAATAAAAAAAACCCCTCATTAAAATGGACACATAAGGAACATACCTCAAAATAATAAAGGCCATCTATAATAAACCTCTGGCTAACATCATACTGGACAGGAAAAATTTGAAGGCCTTTCTTCTAAAGACTGCAACAAAACAGTTCATTACTATTATTCTACATAATGCTGGAAGCGCTGGTCAGAGCACTTAGGTAAGAGAAAGAAAAAAAATGCTGTCCAAATTGGAAAGAAGTCAAACTAGCTTTATTTACAGACAATATGATTTTATACCTAGAAGAATCTAAAGAGTATACCAAAAAAACTGTTGGCACTGATCAACAAATTCAGTAAAGTTGCAGTACACAAAATTCAGCACACAAATATCAGTAGCATTTACATATGCCAACAGTGACCAATCTGAAAAAGAAATCAAGAAAGCAATCCCATTTACAATAGCTACAAAAATATATAATATCTAAAAATCAATATAACCAAACAAGTAAAAGATCTATGCAAGGAAAACTATAAAACTCTGATGGAGGAAATTGAAGAGGACACACAAAAATGGAAAGACAGTCCATGATCATGGATTGAAAGAATAAATATTGTTGAAATGACAATACTACTCAAAGCAATGTGTAGATTTGATGCAATTCCTATCAAAATACTAATGACATTCTTCACAGAAATAGAAAAAATCGTCCTAAAATTTATATGGAACCACAAAAGTCTCCAATACCCAAAGCAACCCTGAGCAAAAGAACTAGCTGGAGACATCACACTAACCTGACTTCAATTAAGATGTCCATCTTGAGGCAGGGAAGATGGCTGCTGAGCCAGTCTGACTATGTGAGTCCCTGTGTGAGTGAGTGAATGTATGTGCTGGTGAGCAAGTGGGGTGTGAGTGACTGACTGAGTGAGGGCTAGGGAGCTAGTGGCCAGGGCTCTCCTGGTGCAGCGGCTGGTCCCACAGCATCTGGACTTGGCCTCTAGTGATTCCTGGGATGCAGAAGCCGAGTACTACTTTCTCTTTCTTTCTTTTAAATCAACAAACCCTCCCTGGCAAGAAAACACTGGGAGAAACTGTCTAATTGGGGATCCTGAGCGGGTGGCCAGGACCCTTGTGCAACAGCAGGTGCTGCAGCTTCTCTACTTTGCCCCTGGCTCTTCCCTGGTCACAGAAGCAGAGCACCATTGTTTTTTCAAAACAGAAGTTTTCCTTTGGAAAAGCAGCAGGGAGACACTATTGCCCCAGGTGCTCCCTCATCATTGAAGCAGGAGAGAAACTGCTCCAGGCTTTGCCTCATCATTTCAGCACCTTGCAGGGCGCTGGAAAGGACTGCAGGTGGAGTCCAGTGGCAAGTTCCCATGGAAGAGGACAAGAGAGGCAACCTACCACCATTTTGAAAGCAGGGCAGGAAAGTGCTCCAACTTGCTCATCACGGACCAACAGATCTGGTCTCTGTGACTGGCAGATCAACTACTCAGGGCTTGATCATGGCCCAAATGGAATATCCTGAGAGCACAAACTTCAGAGGGATCTGATGAGTGTGCCCCACCCCCTACCCTGATCCAGCTGTGGGACAAAGGGTGTGGCCAGAAAAGGAGGAGGAAAGACTCTAAAGAGATCAGTGCACCCCATTCCCCACTTTATTTGAATTTCAAAAACTACAAGAGACAGAAAAGCTTCCCATCCACCATCCTATTTCATAATAGAACAAATCCAGAGCCTGGATCAGGGAAGAATAGAGGTCTGAGCAAACATCAGAAGGGAAAGCCTTTCCCACTGACACTGAATAACAGAACTAAAGAGAAAAAATAAGAGATCTGTCACAACTGAGGAAAAGCCAAAGGAAGACCTCAGGCAATCTCAAGTGTACCAAAGACAAAACTGAAAAATCACAACTTGGTGCCCAAACAATAGAAGTCACCAAAGACTGTCCCCAGAATATGACAGGGATTAAGGAATGGTTGGAAAGAGTGAATAGGACTCAAGAAAGACAAGATGCAACACTGAAAGAACTTGTAACAGAGATTTTGGCAATAAAGAATTTCATCCAGGAAATAAATAACAAGATGACAAGCATGGAAACCAGAATTAATCTAGCTGAAGAAAGAAACTCAGAACTTGAACTTGAAACCAGAACATGGAATTAACCTGATCTGTAAAAAACATAGAAAGAAGATTCAGAAAGAAAGAACAAAGCCTACAAGAGATGCGCCATTATATCAAGAGGCCAAACCTATGCCTGATTGGTATCCTCAAAGAAGAAAGGGAAATGGAGAACAACTTGGAGCAAGTATTCTGGGAAGTAATCTAAGAAAACTTTCCCCATCTCACCAGAGATGTAACCAGCCAAGCACAAGAGATATAGAGAACCCCCAAAAGACATCAAGTGAGAAGACCAACCCCTAGACATATAGTAATTTGCCTACAAAAGGAAGTACAAAAGAAAAAATCCTAAGGGCAGCAAGAGAAAAAGATCAGACTACCTACCAGGGAAAAACAGTCAGAATAGCAGCAGACCTATCAGCAGAAACACTACAAGCAAGAAGGGACTGGAGCCCTATATTCAAAGTCCTCAAAGATAAACAATTTAAACCAAGAATTTCTTATCCAACTAAGCTCAGCTTCATCAGTGATGGAGAATTAAAATCCTTCCTAGACATCCAATCCAAGAGATCATGCAGCTTCCAGACCAGTTCTACAGGAGACACTTAAAAAAGTATTTAGCACAGAAGAAAGAAGAAAAAGATTGATCACATACTTCCCAAGAGAACAGCAGAGCACAGAATCAGCAGAGAATATAGTGCAACAAGAAACTTGAAAATACACACATACATTAACTCCAAAGCCAAAAGAAAACAAGCAAAGGAAAAACTTTATAAGAACCTCATGACAGGGATAAAAAATCATATTTCAATAATCAGCCTGAATGTGAATGGACTAAATGCACCATTGAAAAGACACAGAATGGCAGACTGGATAAGAAACCATGACCCAATTATTTGCTGCATCCAGGAGACTCATCTCACTTCAAGGGACACACACAGACTCAAAGTTAAAGGTTGGAAAATGAGTTTCCAGGCAAATGAATCACAAAAGAAGGCAGGAGTTACGATCTTAATATCAGACAAAACAACATTTAAGCTATCAAAAATTTAAAAAGATGCAAAATGAAAAAAAGATACATAATGAAAAAAATTTCAATCGATCAATAAGAAATGTCCATCCTAAACATATGCACCCAACACAGGAGCACCAGCATTTATAAAACAACTACTAAGTAAACTAAAAAAAGATATTGACTCTAACACTATTTTTTTTTGAGTTGGAGTCTCACTCTGTCACCCAGACTGGAGTGTAGTGGCACACTCCCAGCCACTGCAGCCTTGACCTGCTGAGCTCCAGCAACCCTTCTGCCTTAGCCTTCCAAGTAGCTGGAACTACAGGCGTGTGCTACTACACCCAGCTAATTTTTGATTTATTGTAGAGATAAGGTCTCACCAAGTTGCTCTGCTGGGTCTCGAACCCATGGGCTCAGGCAATCCACTTGCCTCGGCCTCCCAATGTGCTGGGATTACAGGCTGAGCCACCGAACCCGGCAACTCTAACACTATTATAGCAGGGGACTTGAATACCCCACTGACAGCCCTAGATAGATCATCGAGGCAAAAAATCAACAAGGAGATCCAGAACCTAAACTTGACACTCAACCAAATGGACTTAATAGATACCTACAGATTATTCCACCCAACAACCACAGAATATACATCCTACTCATCACCACATGGAACATACTCCAAGATTGATCAGTCCTTGACCATAAATCAAGCATAAACAATTTCCATAAGGTTAAAATCTTGCTATGAACATTCTAAAACCACAGTGGAATAAAAATAAATATTAACACTAACAATATTCCTCCAAAGCCTGCAAAGACATGAACGCTAAATAGCATGATGCTGAATAACTACTGGGTCAACACTGAAATCAAAGCAAAAATTGAAAGATTCCTGGAAACAAATGAAAATGAAGAAACATCTTACCAAAACCTCTGGGATACACTGGAAGCAGTTCTCAGAGGGGAATTTATATCTCTACGAGCACACATCAAGAAAACAAAAAGATCAGAAGTTGAGAACCTACAAATCACCTAAGGGAGCTGGAAAGAGAAGACCACCAAAACCTCAACTTTAGCAGAAGAATCCAAATCACAAAAAAGAGCCCCAAAAAAGGACATAGAAGACAAAAATATCATGGAAAACATCAACAAAACGAAAAGCTGGTACTTTGAAAGAATTAACAAGATTGATGGGCCCCTAGCCAGAATGACCAAGAAAAAGAGAGAAAAAGCCCAAATAAACACAATCAGAAATACTAAAGATCAAATCACAACTGACCCCGAAGAAATACAAAAGATTATCAGAGATTACTATGTACACCTGTATGGAAACAAACTTGATAACCTAAATGAAATGGAGGACTTTCTGACATCACACAACCTCCCCAGGTTGAAACAAGAAGACATTGAGACACTAAATAGACCAATAACAACCCAGGAAATGGACTCTGTCATATGAAAACTACCTACCAACAAAAGCCCTGGACCAGATGGCTTTCCAGCAGAATTCTACAAAACATAAAAGGAAGAGCTGATGCTAATCCTACTGAAAGTATTCCAGGCAATTGAGAAAGATGGAATTCTTCCCAAATCATTTTATGAAGCTAACATCACACTGATACCCAAACCAGGTAAAGATCCAACATAAAAAGAGAACTACAGGCCAATATCCCTTATGAACATAGATGCAAAAATCCTCAACAAGATTCTAGCAAATCAGATCCAAAACACATCTCAAAAATCATCCACCATGACCAAGTAGGTTTCATCCCCAGAATACAGGGCTGGTTCAACATTTGCAAGACCATAAATGTCATTAAATACATCAACAGATGTAAAAACAAGAACCACATGATTATCTCATTAGATACAGAAAGAGCTTTTGATAAAATCCAGCATCCCTTCTTGATAAAAACCTTCGAACACCTAGGTATAGAAGGAACATGCCTCAAAATAGTAAGTGCCATCTACGATAAACCCACAGCTAACATATTGCTAAATGGACAGAAGCTGGAAACATTTCCCCTGTAAACTGGAACAAGACAAGGTTGCCATTCTCACCCCTCTTGTTCACTATTGTGTTGGAAGTTCTATCTTGGGCATTTAGACAAAAGAAGAAAATCAGAGGTATCCAAATAGGAAAAGAGGAAGTCAAGTTATCCCTCTCTGCTGATGATATGATCCTATACCTTGAAAATCCAAGAGAATCTGTCAAAAACCTGCTTGCACAATAAAGGACTTTGGCAAAATCTCAGGGTACAAAATAAATGTGTAAAAGACAGTTGCATTCCTATACACCAACAATAAGCAGGCAGAGACCCAAATAAAAAGCACAATCCCATTCACAATAGCCACTAAAAAAAATGAAATACCTCAGCATCCTCCTAACCAGAGAAGTGAAAGACCTTTTACAAATGAGAACTACAAAATGCTGCTCAAAGAAATCCAAGAAGACACAAACAAATGGAAAAATATTCCATGCTCACGGATAGGAAGAATCAACATTGTTAAAATGTCCACCCTACCAAAGGCAATCTACAGATTCAATGCAATACCCATTAATTTACCAACATTCTTCTCAGACCTGGAAATGTCAATACAGAAATTCATATGGAAACATAAACAACCATGAATAGCCAAAATAATCTTTAGCAAAAGAAACAAAGCAGGAGGTATCACACTTCCATTCTTCAAACTTTACTATAAGGCTACAGTAATCAAAACAGCCTGGTATTGGTACAAGAACAGGCACATAGACCAATGGAGCAGGATAGAGATTCCAGAAGCAAAGCCTCAATTCCTCAACCAACTCATCTTTGACAAAACCTCCAACAACAACCACTGGGGAGAGGAGAACCTATTCAGTAAACGGTGTTGGGAAAACTGAAACAAGAAGACATTGAGGCTGATCACATGCAGAAGATTGAAACAGGACCCCTACCTATGACCGTACACAAAAATTAACTCTAAATGGATCAAAGACCTAAACGTAAAACCTCAAACTACAAGAATCTTAGAAAATGCAGGAGACACCCTTATGGAGATTGGAACTGGCAACCAATTCCTGATCAGAACCCTAAATGTCCACACCATAAGAAATAAGATAGACAAGTGGGACCTCATCAAACTGATGAACTTCTGCAAAGCAAAAGAAACCATCAAGAGAGCAGGGAGACAGCCCACAGAATGGGAAAATATATTTGCCAACTGTATATCTGACAAAGGCCTAACATCTAGGATCTACAAGGAACTCAAACATGCCGAAATGAAAAAAACAAACAGCCCCACTAAAAAGTGGGCAAAAGACATGAATAGATACTTCTCAAAAGAAGATATACAGGCAGCCAACAGACACATGAAAAAGTGCTCAGCCTCACTAATCATCAGAGAAATGCAAATCAAAGCCACATTGAGATACCACCTAACCCCAGTAAGAATGGTCATCATTAATAAAACAAACAAGTCGGGCTTAGTGGCTCAGCCTGTAATCCTGCACTTTGGGAGGCTGAGGTGAGTGGATTGCCTGAGCCAACAGGTTCAAGACCCGCCTGGGCAACTTGGCAAGATCTCATCTCTACAATAAATTTAAAAAAAAAAAAAATTTTTTTTTTACCGGGCGTGGTAGTGCGTGCCTCTAGTTCCAGCTACTTGGAAGGCTGAGGCAGAAGGATCGCCGGAGCCCAGCAGGTCGAAGCTGCAGTGGCCAGGAGCGGCCACTGCACTCCAGTCTGGGCGACAGAGTGAGACTCCAACTCAAAAAAATAAAATAAAATAAAACAAACAACAAGAGGTGCAGGCAAGGATGTGGAGAAAAAGGAATGCTTTTACACTGCTAGTGGGAATGCAAACTAGTGCAGCCTCTTTGGAAGACAGTGTGGCAATTTCTGAGAGAACTAGAAATTGACCTTCCTTATGACCCAGCAATCCCCCTACTGCGAGTATACCCAGAGGAACTCAAACCATTCTACAAAAAAGATACCGGCACATGCATGTTTGTTGCAGCTCTATTCACAATAGCAAAAACATGGAACCAACCATGCTGCCATTGAAGCTGGACTGGATAAAAAAAAGTGGTACATATACACAATGGAATATTATGCAGCCATAAAGAAGGACAAACATATGGACTCTGCAATAACTTGGGTGGATTTAGAGTCTATCATACTCAGTGATCTATCACAGAAACAAACAGAGTACCATATGTTCTCACTCATAAGCGGGCCTTGAGCAATTATCATAATACTATAAGAAAGGTATTGGCAGGTATAACCACCAGGGGAGGGGAGGTGGGATTGGCAGTTGAGGGAAACTGCTGGGGGAGGGAGGGGCACACCTTATCAACAAGGGTAACTGCATAATGAACATTTGTATACCTAACCCTGAATTGTACCCCACATCATTATAATAAAAAAAGAAAAAAATTAAATAAAGATGTCCATCTTACCAAAGGCAATCTACAGATTCAATGCAATACCCATTAAATTACCTGGCAATGTCAATACAGAAATTTATATGGAAACATAAATGCCCATGGATAGCCAAAACAATCCTTAGCAAAAAATAAAGCAGGAGGTATCACACTTCCAGACTTTAAACTTTACTATAAGGTTACATTGATCAAAACATCCTGGTATTGGTTGAAGAACAGGCATATAGATCAATGGAACAGGATAGAGATTCCAGAAGCAAAGCCTCAATTCCTCAACCAACTCATCTTTGACGAAGCCTCCAACAACCACTGCGGAGATGAGAACCTATTCGGTAAATGATGCTGGGAAAACTAGCTGATCACATGCAGAAGATTGAAACAGGACTCCTACCTATACACAAAAATTTACTATAAAGCGATTAAAGACCTAAACATAAAACCTCAAACTACAAGAAATTTAGAAAATGCAGGAGACACCCTTATGGAAATTGGAACTGGCAACCAATTCCTATTCAGAACCCTAAGTGCCCATACCATAAGAAATAAGATAGACAAGTGGGACCTCATCAAACTGACAAGCTTCTGCAAAGGAAAAGAAACCATCAAGAGAGTGGGGAGACAGCCCACAGAACAGGAAAATATATTTGCCAACTGTATATCTGACAAAGGCCTAACATCTAGGATCTACAAGGAACTCAACCGTGACGAAAGGAAAAAACAACCAGCCTCATTAAAAAGTGGGTAAATTACATGAATAGATGTTTCTCAAAAGCCAGCAGACACATGAAAAAGTGCTCAACCTCATTCATCATCAGAGAAATGCAAACCAAAACCACACTGAGATACCACCTAACCCCAGGAAGAATGGTCATCATTAATAAAACAAACAACAACAGATGCTGGTGAGGATGCGGAGAAAAAAGAATGCTTCTACACTGTTGGTGGGAATGCAAACTAGGGCAACCTCTTTGGAAGATAGTGTGGTGATTCTGAGAGAACTAGCAATTGACCTTCCATATGACCCAGCAATTCCCCTATTGGGAATATAACCAGAGGAATTCAAATCGTTCTACAAAAAAGATAACTTCACACACATTTTTTGTTACAGTTCTATTCACAATAGCAAAAACATTGAACCAACCATGCTGCCCCTCAAGGGTGGAATGAATTAAAAAAAAACGTGGCACATGTACACAGTGGAATATTATGCAGCCACAAAGAAGGACAAACATATGGACTTCGCAGCAACTTGGATGGATTTAGTGTCTATCATACTCAGTGATCTATCACAGAAACAAAGAACAAAGTACCATGTGTTCGCAATCATAAGCGGACCTTGAACAATTATCATAATACTATGAGAAGGGGATTGGTAGTAGTGGGAAACTGACAGGGAAGGTGGGATGGGATTGGCAGTTGAAGGAAACCATAGGGGAGGGTGGGGCACACCTCATCAACAAGGGTACCTGCATAATGAACATTTATATACCTAACCCTGAATTGTATCCCACATCTTTAAAATAAAATAAGAAAAAAAAAATTACCACAAAGCTGTACTAATTGAAATAGCATTGTACTGGCATAAAAACAGACACACAGACCAATAGAGCAGAAAAGATAACCCATATATAAATTCACACATTTACAAACAACTTCATCTTTGACAAAGGTACCAAGAGCATACAATGGGGAAAAGGATCTTTTCAATAAATGGTGCTGAGAAAACTGGATGACTATATGCAGAAGAATGAAACTATATCCCTAACTCACACTATATACAAAAGTCAACTCAAAATGGATTAAAGTATTGTTAAAGTATTGAATCTAAGATCTGGAACCATGAAACTATTAGAAAAAACATTGGGAAAATGCTCCAGGACATTGGGTAGAGATTTTTTGTGTAAGACCTCAAAAATACAGGCAGCCAAAGCATAAATAGACCATTGGGATTACATCAAGCTAAAAAGACTACTGCACAGCAAAGGAAACAATCCACAGAGTGAATAGACAACCCATGGAATGGGAGAAAATATCTGCAAATTAGCCATCTGACAAAGGATTAATGACCAGAATATAGAAAGAGCTCAAGCAACTCAATAGCAAACAAACAAACAAATCTGATTAAAAACTAGGCAAAAGTTCTGAATAGACATTTCTTAAAAGAAGACATGTCAACGGCCATCAGATATGTGAAAAAATGATTCAAACCAAAACCACAGTGCAATATCATCTCACCCCCAATTGAAGTGCTCTGTATCAAAATGACAGGGAATAACAGATGCTGGCAAGGATGTGGAGAAAGGGGAACCCTGGTACACTGCTGGTGGAATGTAAATTAGTATATCCTCTATGGAGAACAGTATGGAGGTTCCTCAGAAAACTAAAACTAAAAATTCCATATAATATAACAATTCTACTGAGTATATATCAAAAAAGAAAGGAAACTGAAATATCAAAGAGGTAATCCCATTCCCATGTTTATTGCAGCACTACTTACGATAACCAAAATATGAAATCAACCTAAGTGCCCATCAGTGGATGAATGGATAAAGAAAATATATTATATATACACAATGGAATATTATTCAGCTGTAAAGAATGAAATTCTGTCCTTTGTAGCAACATGGAAGAAACTGGAGGTTGTTAAGTGAAATAAGCCAAGTGCAGAGAGACAAATATTGCTTGTTCTTGCTCATATGTGGAAGCTAAAAGGGTAGATCTCATGAAGACAGAGAGTAGATTAACGCTCACCAGAAGCCAGGAAGTGGTAGAGGGGAGCATGTAGGGAAAAATATACATATAAATGTATTATTACCATTGAACTCTACACAAAATAGTAAATATGGCAAACTGTATATATTTATGCCACCTCAATATGAAAATTTTTAAAAAACACAGGACACCAGTTACGTGTGAATTGCAGATAAACAATGGATCATTTTTTTACTATAGGTATATTCCATATACTATTTGGCACATACTTATACAAAAAAATGGTTTGCTGTTTACCTGAAATTCAAATTTAACTGGATATTGTATATTTTTTCTGGCAAACCTATTATAAGTCTTGAGTTTCAATTACTCATATCACTGCCTTAGTTTAGGACACTAAAAATGAAACAAAACCACAATTTCAAAACTGATAACCTGCAACACAAGACACATAAGCGCAATTTGTTACAGTTGCCTCTCGTTCAGATCCACCTGTCCCAAAATAAGACCACAAATGATTTTAAGTTAATTCCACAGGGACCCATGTGCCCCAACAAGACCACTTATTATTCCAGAAATGTCTTAGCTCAGGCTGCCATTATAAACTACTACAGTTTGAGTGGCGTAGATAACAGAAATATGCTTTCTCACAGTTCTGAAGGCCAAGATCAAGATTGCCAGATGGTCTGTTTCTGGCGAGGACTCCCTTCCTGGCCTGTAGATGGTGGCCTTCTTGCTATGTCCTCACATAGCAGGAGGGGAAAAAGGGCTGGGGGCTGGGGAAATAGAGGGGGAGAGGGAAGGGGACCAACCCCTGACAAGATGGCCCTGACTCTCGCTCCGAACGTACCTCATGACTAACCAGCATCCTAACCTCTCTGCTTCAAGACTACTCAGACTTTGTCAAGATGATGTTCTTCCTTGACTGGCGAGTATAAGAACGCATGTGGGGATATTGTCAGCTCTCTGCTTTCTGATTGGTAAAGTAGCCACTCTGTTGCCCTACTTTTCTTCCTAATCCAGTGGTTCTCAACCACTCCCTGCATCTGAGTCACCTGTGGAGCTTGTTAAGCCTCAGGCTGCTGGGCCTTCTCCCAGGGTTCTTGACTCAATAAGTCTGGAATAAAGCCTGGGAATCTGCATTTCTAACTAGTTCCCAGATGATGCTGGTGTTGCTGGCCCAGGGACCACACTTCAACAACCTCTGCCTAGAGATCCTCTTCTAATTGTTGGTTGCGTGACTGAGTACTGGTATTTTTTTAAAGTTCCCCGGGTAGTTCTGACATGCAGACAGGATTTCAAACACTGTTCTGATGCATTTTCCACACTGTAGTTAGTGTGTTTTTTGGAAAGCACCAATCTGATATAGGACTTCATCAGCTTAAAACAGTGCCCTAAGAATAGACACAGTACTTCATAGGCTTATGGAGCCCTACATAATGGGCTTCTCATTTCTTCACTTTTACATCCAGGCCCTCCCAGGCAGCCTCACCATCTCATGCTCTACGGTCCAGGCTTACTGGGTCAACAGCAGAGCTCTGAAGCTGAACTTGATCTTTGTCTTCTTAAGTCTTTACCCATCCTGCCTCTTTACTGGGAAAATTCTCACCAATACACCTCTTTACCTGGCTAATCCTTTCTTGCCTTTTAGGGCCTTACTACTAAAAAGTGTAATCCATAGACCAGCAGCATCATCCTCTTCTGGGAGCTTGTAAAAATGCAGAATCTTGCTGGGCACGGTGGTTCAAGACTGTAATCCCAGTCTTGGGGGGCTGAGGCAGGAGAATTACTTGAGCCCAAGAGTTTGAGACAAGCCTGGGCTACATAATGAGACTCCTGTCTCCATAAAAAAAAATTTTTTTAAATTAACCAAAGGTGGTGGCATGCCCCTATAGTCCCAGCTACTCAGGAGGTTGAGGCAGGAGGATCACTCAAGCCCAGGAGTTTAAGGCTGCAATGAACTATGATGGCACCACTCCACTCTAGCCTGGTCAACAGAACAAGACCCTGTCTCAAAAAAAGAAAAGAGATGCAGAATTTTGGGCCTTATCCCTGACCTCCTGAATCAGAATCTACATTTTAGCAAGTTCCTAGAGTTATTCATGTTTACATTAAAATTGGAGAAGTCCTGTTTTCAAGCTCTATAGATAAACTTTCTCTGGATTGATGCATTGTGGGAGCCCCAGAGTCTCAACCAGGTGCCTCATCTATGTGCCCCTGTGGGAAACTCCTCCAGCACTTAACACATTGCACCTGACCAGCACCTACTGGACTACAAACTCCATGGGTACAGGCAATATATGTTTCTTCATCCTTGTATTCTCTACTGCACAGTACCCAGTACATTGCACTTGCCCATTGCACTTGCCCAAATATAGTGGTTGATTAAATAAATGTTTTTGAAACAAATAGAGAAAAGAATCAGCTTTCCAGTTAGAGAAGTTTAGACATAAATTCTTGATTTACCACTTACTAGCTGTAGGACTTTGGACAAGTCACCCTCCTCTCAGGACTTGTTACTCATTGCTAAGCTGAAAATAGTATCAAGTACTCTACAGAGGTATCGTCAGGTTTAGTGACGTAATAGATATAAACCTAGAACACATTGTCTGCCAGGTCAGAGTTGCACAATAAATAGTAGTGGCCCTTCCCCTTAGTTCTCCCAAGCAGCAAGATTTTACTGAGCTTATTAGAATACTTGTTGATATAGAAAGGGTGGCCATACTGAGTATCATTTTTCTTCCCTTCCCTCCTACCCCAACTGCATAAAAGCAAACGCAGATAAACAAACGTGAGAATTGGCTTGGAATCAATGCTTTTCTCTGCTCTGTGTCAGAAAAACAAAACTCAAATTTGGGCCACCTTGAAAACAGGGCTTTTAAAAAATCCTCTCTCCAGTTTTGAACCATAGTAAACAGGAAACCTTTTATAATGTGATTCAAGGTGAGGTAGTAAACAAATGATCTTTAAGCAGAATAATCTGCTCAATATGTACTAGCTGGAGGTTAAAATTTGCATTGAGAACGGTCTTACTCTCTCTCTCTTTTTTTTTTTTTAGAGATGGGTCTCAATCTTCTGGCTTCAAGCAATTCTCCTGCGTTGGCTTCCCAAAGTGTCAGTATTACAGGTGTGAGCCACTGTTCCTGGCCCTCATAGTCTTTTGGATTTTTCACTCTGATGTCACTCTAGTATCTTCCACTCTTATTCTCCAAGCACATGATTCTAAACCCCTCAATCTCTGGCTCCCACAGTTAGTCTACCAGTCAACAAAAATAATGAGACGAGTGAGATTGTCAACGCCTAACATCAAAGGAGTAAAAGGACCGAGGGGCTTTGACTGAGAAGAAGACAGGGGTTGGGGGTGGGGGGACTTTCCATCCACTGCAGGCTTTAATACATGATGGGTCAGAAAGTTTAGGACTAAGGTCACTCTAGGTCTCAGCCACCCTGCAGGCTTGGTATGGGTCAGAAAGTCTGAACTGAAGTTACAGTCCCCTAAAGTGCACTAGATTGGTGTGATATAGTAAGCCCAAATCTGAAAGGGCTTGTGTATAATGTTTACCTATTTTAAAGAAGTCACCTGAAGGTTCAGCAGGGAAAGACACTGGCTTATTAAAATGTATGGGAGGCATTGATGGCTACAGGTCAGTGAAGAATCTGCACCTCGGGACCAGTATAGCAAGCAGTTTTATAATCAAAGCAATCAAGTTAATTATTCAAATTCCTATCCAGTGTTTACAATTACATTGATTAAGAGTGACGATTGCATTGTTTTCGGCTTTGCTTGGTCACCTGCATCCCATGACTCATTACTGGGAATATATATACGCTTCAGAGACCAGCCTTGGCCAGAGGTCACTTCCTGAGGGATGGGGCAGAAAGAAGCCAGGTATACGGGTAAACAGTCTATGTCTGGACAGCACCTCACAACTGGCTAAACTGAAGAGTGTTTTATTATAAATCATGCTGCCCCTGCCTCTCCTTCCATGATCAGAAGCAGAGGATAATGCTACAGTTTCTAGATATGCCACAAAGGTCATGGAGATGTTTCTTTGAACCAAATACTTTGCTCTGGTCTTTGGGTAAATAACATTTAGAAAAACAAACATGTCATGCTTTAGTTATCTTTATCTGTGTAAGGGACAGTGTAGTCCACTACCCGCTGTATACTTGTGAAAAATAGTGGATAGGAGCAAGTTGACATTCTTTCTCAATTATAAATAATTTCTCTGCACAAAGTAAGTCATTAAAATTAATTGTGAATAATACAGCAAACTGCTTATGGAGGGCCTGGGTTAAGAGATTGACAGAAGGGAATAATGAGGTTCTTCTCACCCCGTTTTCTTTCTTGGAAACTTTTTCTGTACAGAGGAAATTTGGTTTAAAATCTATTGTGCCTTGGATTTAGTTAAATATGACACCCAGGAATTTAGACAGATTTGGTTCTCATCTGATCCCTTGGAGAGGAGGAAAAGTTAAAATATCCTATATAAATCCACTGAGTAATCCACTGGTAACATGAATGTGTCTCACTCTCCTCTTTGTACATTGTAATTCTCTTTCTCTGGCTGGATATTTCTATTTGTCCTATAGCAGAATGACAGGTTATTAAAAAACCAGTCTTGCCCTCTTGGAGAAAGAATTTTAAAAAGGGGATGAACCCATTTCTTGGGCTTAAATGGCTGACTACCTGGGTCTAAATCTCTAGCCACACCAATTGGCCCCCACCTCCTTTCTCTCTCTCTCTCCACTTCTGTCCATTTATCAGCCAGTTTTAGCTCATGACCCTTACTCCAATCATAATAGCCTCCTCTTAAGCCAATCTTATCAAATGCTGTGAGGCATGAATTCCATGGACCATGTGCAAGAACACAGTGTTTCCCCAGACTCAGCTGTGCTCCTCTCAGGACAGAGTTCTGTGGAGGTTCTTTCTCTTGGCAGACTCTGCCTATCTGTCCTGTCCTGAAGATCATCCCTTGTCACCCAAATATATTCTCCTCAAGGCTGTTGATTCTCGCTTCTTGACTTAGTCTTTCCAATCTCTTCCTTGAGGATGAGGCAAACACCCTATTTCTTCAGCACCCCTCTCTACTTACAGACTAGGCTGGGCTATCTGACAAGCACTACTTGACCTGACCTGTTTCTCATGGTATCCAGTTTTCACTGGATCACTATTGTACTAATCACAAATGCTGAGGCTTCTTCTTACCAAAACAGTTTGTTAGAATCCAACACTAGTAAGTCTAGGCCTGAAACTTCAATGCCAACAGTGTGATGAATATGTGTGTAAATTAACAGTAATCTGTATCCCCAGGGGCTATTGGGAAGCCATACTTTGGGACTGGTAAAGTAGCACGAGCAGGATTATAATCCAGAGTCTTCACAGAGACAGCTGAACTTCAAATCTTTACTAAATTAGAAACAGAGAATACCTTCATTAACTAGAAACTGTTAGAAACAATGTTCATTGTGAAGGATTGTTCCAATAGTTACTTAGAAACTGCACTTCAGGAACATAAGCTGGTCATAGAAAATAAAAGTTTGAAAATTATACGTTAAGGAGCAATCGTCAAATGTGTCCTGGTGCAGCTGCTGCCTTCCAGGGGCCAATGCAGGCGGCTACGGTGCCTGAGGCCCCTGTGCATGTTCCCATGCACGCTCCAGTGACATTCTCCTGTCAGATCCTGAGCTACCCTGGGACTCTGCATGAGACGCCAACGTGCCCTCCTGACACCCCCACTGTCTGGATTACTTTTCCACCTACTCAAGTGTGTGCATGTCTCCTTCCCTCTTCTCTTTCTTTGTGTTTATCCTGAAGGATGCAAGGACTCTATCATTCTTCTCAGACCTGGAAATGACAATACAGAAATTCATATGGAAACATAAACAACCATGAATAGCCAAAACAATCTTTAGCAAAAGAAACAAAGCAGGAGGTATCACACTTCCAGACTTTAAACTTTACTATAAGGCTACTAATCAAAACAGCCTGTTATTGGTACAAGAACAGGCCTATAGACCAATGGAACAGGATACAGATTCCAGAAGCAAAGTCTCAGTTTCTCAATCAACTCATCTTTGACAAAGCCTCCAACAACAACCACTGGGGAGAGAAGAACCTATTCAGTAAATGGTGCTGGGAAAACTGACTGATCACATGCAGAAGATTGAAACAGGACCCCTACATATCACCATACACAAAAATTAACTCTAAATGAATCAAAGACCTAAATGCAAAACCTCAAACTACAAGAATCTTAGAAAATGCAGGAGACACCCTTATGGAAATTGGAACTGGAAACCAATTCCTGATCAGAACTCTGAATGTCCACATCATAAGAAATAAGATAGACAAGTGGGACCTCATCAAACTGACGGCTTCTGCAAAGCAAAAGAAACCATCAAGAGAGCAGGGAGACAGCCCACAGAATGGGAAAATATATTTGCCAACTGTATATCTGACAAAGGCCTAACATCTAGGATCTACAAGGAACTCAAACCTGCCAAAAGGAAAAAAGCAAATAGCCCCACTAAAAAGTGGGCAAAAGACATGAATAGACACTTCTCAAAAGAAGATATACAGGCAGCCAACAGACACATGAAAAAGTGCTCAGCCTCACTAATCATCAGAGAAATGCATATCAAAACCATATTGAGATACCACCTAACCCCAGTACGAGTGGCCATCATTAAT
Organism: Cephalopachus bancanus; assembly: GCA_027257055.1. NCBI lineage: Eukaryota > Metazoa > Chordata > Mammalia > Primates > Tarsiidae > Cephalopachus > Cephalopachus bancanus. Next base: position 3,632,837 of record JAPVLO010000009.1, on the reverse strand, counting down.
AAAACAAACATCAAGAGATGCTGGCAAGGATGTGGAGAAAAAGGAACGCTTCTACACTGGGAATGTAGACTAGTGGGAATGCAAACTAGTACAGCCTCTTTGGAAGACAGTGTGACAATTTCTGAGAGAACTAGAAATTGACCTTCCATATGACCCAGCAATCCCCCTACTGGGAATATACCCAGAGGAACTCAAACCACTCTACAAAAAAGATACCTGCACATGCATGTTTGTTGCAGCTTTGTTCACAATAGCAAAAACATGGAACCAACCATGCTGCCCATTGAAGATGGACTGGATAAAAAAAGTAGTACATATACACAATGGAATATTATGCAGCCATAAAGAAGGACAACATATGGACTTTGCAGCAACTTGGGTGGATTTAGAGTCTATCATACTCAGTGATCCATCACAGAAACAAAGAAAAGAGTGCCACATGTTCTCACTCATAAGCGGGCCTTGAGCAATTATCATAATACTATAAGAAAGGGATTGGCACTAGGGGAAACCACCAGGGAAGGGAAGGTGGGATTTGCAGTTGAATGAAACTGCCAGGGGAGGGAGGGGCATACCTCATCAACAAGGGTACCTGCATAATGAACATTTGTATACCTAACCCTGAATTGTACCCCATATCTTTAAAATAAAAATTTTTTTTTAAATAAAGGAAAAAGAAAATTACAGGTGAATATTAAGATAGAATGAGCTGAATCTTTTTAGATGGTGGTTTCTCAGTTTTTTTGCTTCACTGACTTCGTATAGTGAGTATCACAAAAGTATGAACAAAGTTATCTTCACAGGGACAGAATTGCTGCCCTGAATAATTCCTTGGGGGAAGTGGAAGAGAAATTTTAGAATCTTTATGAGATATTGATATATTCCAAGGAATTCTAGATTTTTATAAACTTTACAAATTGCCAAGCTAAGGCTCTCATTCATCTTTTCACATGTAAATAATAGAAATATATTTGTCATTTATTTTATTATTAAAGATAGTTGTTGACCATTTGTTGTTTGTTCTCCTTCCAAAATTTCAGATTAGCCAATTCTCATTACTCATGATAGTTATGTTCTACAAAGTTGATATGAACTCTGAATTAGCAAATACAGAACTGCTGTCCCTAGGGGAAATATAGGGTTAGGTTCCTATGAGCTTATGGTCACATTTTTATCAACTACCTTGCTTTGTTTTACATATGTTTCTGCTTAAAGACAATGTGTTGAATATTTGCTGTTGCTTCATGAACATTGAATTCAAGGCCAACAGCACTATAACTCAGGTATGAATGAAGTTGATCTAACACACATATTTTTTCCATAAAAGCCTGACAGTCTTCCTGTACTCAGGAACACTAGACAGCACTTCAACTGGAGGCCATTTTAAATGAATATGTGTGTTGGGTGACTTCAATTATTGTGCCACTGTGTAACTGTCTGTGAATTGCCTTGAAAATATCAAGAGTAATTATTTTGGGGTTATAAATACATTTTACTGAGTAGTTGAATTTGCAAATAAGGAATCTATAAATAATGAGGAAGGATGATGAATAATGAAAACTGTGTATATTCTAGGTTCCATGGCTTCTCCTCTCCCAAGAACCCTCATTTGGTTCCTCTTCTAGAATTTTCCTGAGCCTGCTTCCTGAGGCAGATTCCATAATAGGAACGTTTCTTTCCCCACTCTTAAAGTCACCTGATATCTATCTCTCTCTGTAGAGTATATTTGTGAACTAGCAGGAATAGATGAAATAAATTCAACCACACTTAAGAGGTCAAGGCTGATAGAACACTTGTTTTAGGGAAATTTACAATCTTATAAGGATCTGTTCTTTAATCATATGAATGAAACTTTAACAGAAGTATTACAAAATAGTAGGATGGATGCCAGGGGAAATGGAAAAAGAAGACTCATTCCTTTTTTCTTTTCAATGTGTACAAATTTATGGGATACAAGTGCATTTTGTTATATGCATAGATTGTGTAATGGTCAAGTTGGGGCTTTTAGGGTACCCATCACCCAAATAACATACATTGTACCCATTAAATAATTTCTCATCATCCATTCTCTTCTCCACTCTCCTGCTTCCCAGTCTCCACTGTCTATCATTCCACCCTCTACCACATTTTTCTTTTCTGTTCTTTTTTTTTGCATTGAACTCTCACTCCATCACCCAGGCTGGAGTGCAGTGGCACACTCACGGCCACCCAGCATTGACCTGCTGGGCTCTGGCGATCCTTGTGCCTCAGCCGTCCAAGTAGCCAGAATTACAAATGTGCACTACCATGCCTGGCTAATTTTTTAAATTTTTATTGTAGAGACGTGGTCTCGCCAAGTTGGTCTCAAACCTGTGGGCTCAGGCAATCCACTCACCTTGGCCTCCCAAAGTGCTGGGATTACAGGCTGAGCCACGGAGCCCGGATGCACCCTCTACCACAAGTTTAATCCAAGCATCCTTTAAAGAACACTGAGATTGATTCCATATTTTTGATATTGTGAATGTGCTGCTATAAACGTACAAGTGCAGGTATCTTTTTGATATATTGATTTCCTTTGTGCAAAAACTTAGTATTGGGATTGCTGGACTGAATGGTAATTCTATGTTTAGAAAAAAAGACTAATTTCTGATATCACATCATATACAGGACAACCTACTCTGGGAATTGAAGTTTTCTTCCTAGGCCCATGATTGTAAAATATGTCCCATGAAGTCTGTAGTTCTGGAGTTCTGTTTAATGCCAATAAACCAGAGTATCAGAGGCCAGAGCCCACTCTTCCTGAGATCATCCTGAACATTTCAAGCGTCTCAATGTCCAAGGAGAGGCATAACCATAGATTGGCCCCACATTTTTAACAAGGTGAAATTTTGGAGTTAAGCATTCATTACATCATATAAGATCCCTGACCTTGGGGGTACATTCTCCAGGGACTGTCTGGATGGGGAAACATGTTTTAGCCTTCCAAATGTAGTCAAGGTTCTTTTGCCTGGTTTGGGTATGCTGCCTATTGTTCAATGGCTTATCACTATAAAAAGACTATTCTAACCAGAGCCTGCTGAGATAAAAGCTGCTGTCCCATCCTGTGCTGGGGAATACGAGAGTTATTTCAATGGCTCTATACACAGCTCTGAAAATCTATACCTTGGATTAAAGCCCAGCTAGAGAATGGAACATTCCCTTATATATATTTCCTGAAAAACAGTCACATATGCTCAGATATAAAAGAACAGAAAGACTGACCCTGGCAGCTCCCCACGCTGCAGAATTTCAAAAATGCCTGCGGCCTCACCAAAATGAACTGTCTGAACAAAAGGAAGTAGAAAGTGTGAGAGGAGACTGAGTGTTGGCCGATCTCTTGGCCTCTCCTCCCTTCCACCCCCAGCCTCCCTCCCTGCAGATGTTTTCACTGAGCGTCTGTCAGCCTTCTTGGCTTACCCTTCACTCCCTCCCTAGGGAGCTGCATTCAAGTAAGTATGGGAAATGTTCCACGAATCAAGAAAAAGAAGTTGCCTTTTTCTAGTTAATTAACTTTAGTTTTAGTTACTTTTTAAAGCAACATTTTCCCCTTAGTTATGAAAATTGTCAAGCTCATTGCAAAAAAAGTTGAAAAATGTAGATAATCAACAAAGCAAATGACAAACATCAGATATAATCCCATGACCCAAATATAACCACTGTTGACATTTTTGTTTCTCTTAGCTTTTCTCTGTGAATCAGTACGAATAAATATGTTTTCAGTGGGATTACATTGTGAATATTGTTTTGGATACTGTCTTTTCCCCCCACTTGGCAATGTATTTTAATAATATCTTCAGATCACCATTTTTAATCTTCCATTGTCATAATTCTCTCAACCAATTTCTGTTGGTGAACTTTTACATTAATTCTAGGGATTATACCGAAAATATATAGAAAGGATTTGTTAGCTGAATTCTAAAGATAGGTTCTGAAGGCCCCAGAGGGTTCCTAGCGTTAACCTTAGATTAGCGTTTGAATGGCAGGAACTAACTCTAGGGGAGGACCCAGGAGGCAGGTGTGTAGGAGTACTTGCAGGTACACAGGAATACTTGCAAGTGTGTGGGAGTACTTGCAGGGAGGTCTTCAAATAACATCTATTTATCAATCCTAACAGAACGTTTTCAATATTTTAGCCATACAAGGTCATATTGCTGTAAACTTTCTGAGGATTATGGTATGTATCAATATTACAAACAGAAGAGCTATAAGCATCTTTATACAGAGTTATCTTTACTTTTTTTTTTGAGTCAGAGTCTCACTCTGTGGCCCAGACTGGAGTGCAGTGGCTGCTCCCGACCACCGCAGCCTCAACCTGCTGGGCGTCGGCAATCCTTCCGCTTCAGCCTTCCAAGTAGCTGGAACTACAGGCGCACACTACCACACCCGGCTCATTTTTTTGGATTTATTGTAGAGATGAGGTCTCGCCAAGTTGCCCAGGCGGGTCTCGAACCCGTGGGCTCGAATAATCCACTCACCTCAGTCTCCCAAGGCGTGGGATTACAGGCTGAGCCACCGAGCCCGGCTCAGAATTATCTTTTCAAAGATCCTTCATTATTCCTACAGGTACATTTGCTGGGTCAAAAATAAGATATATTTGTGGGGCTGTTAGTATATAATTCCAAATTGTTTTTCAGAAGAACTCAAATTTTACTTTGACCAAGTTTATTATCTTTTTGACCAACTTTACCATTAAAATCTGTGTACTACAGAGGAGGTTTTTTGCATCTCAATTCCTCTTATCACATCAAAACCACTTATATGAGAGGGGACCCCCCCAAAAACCTGGAATTTACTTATAAAAAATTGTGTATCTATTCTTACATGTTTAAACTTCAGTCACCTTCAAAGTACTCTCTGTTTGATGCAATACATCTATTGAGACTATCTTTCAGCTGCTCAAAACAATTTTTAAACTCGTCAATTTTGATGCCTTTTGGTGCTTCTGCCATTTTTTGTTTCACCTCTTCCACACTGGCAAAACATTTCCCTTTGAGGACATTTTTCATCAGGAAAAAAAAAGTTGCGCAGAGTGAGATCAGGTGAATAGGATGGTGGGGCACAGGGGTCATGCTGTTTTTGGTCAAAAACTGCTGAACTCTCAATGTGGGCACGTGTGTTCATAAATCACCCATCATGAAATGGGCAAACATGTTGAAAGACTCTCCAAAAAATAATTCACTGAAAGCTGAACGCAGCCTCTCACAACAACACTGGTACCCTGATGCAAATTAGGTTCCTAGATCACTTATCTAGTAGGGGAAGCCTGGACCATAAGGGGCCCACTCTCCAAAAAATAATTTTGTGTGTGTGTGTCCCCCCTCATAGATATCTACCCAAAAAAACCCCCAAAATTATTGTATGTGCAAAAAAAAAGCACAAACAAGGACATTCATTATAGTATTGTTTATAATAATAGCAACCCCCAAAGTTGATAAATTAAATATTCAAGAATAGGAGGGCAATCAATGGCTTATATGCTTTATGGTAAGCCATATTATGAAATATTATACAACGATCAAAAAGAATGAGGAAGATGTATAAGGCTGACAGGGAATGTTCAAAGACATATTAACAAAGAAAAGCAAGTACTAGGACAGAATACACAGCATGATCACGGTCATATTAAATAAAAAACTACTTGAGGTCAGATGCGGTGGCTCACTCCTGTAATCCCAGCGCTTTGGGAGGCCAAGTGTGAGAATGGCTTTAGCCAGGAGTTCGAGCCAGCCTGGGCAACGTAGTGAGACCTTGTTGCTGCAAAAAATACAAAAATTACATGCGTGTGGTGTTGTGTGCCTGTAGTTCCAGTTACTCAGGATACTAAGGCAGAGAGGATCATTTGAGCTCAGGAAGTCGAGGCAGAAGTGAGCCATGATCATGCCACTGCACTCCAGCCTGGGTGACAAAGTGAGACCCTGTCTTAAAAAAGAAATTGAGTATATAAATACATGGATAAATGATATCTGGGGAGTATATACATCAAGATATTTATTCATCTGGGGGTGAAAAGTGGATTATAAAGCAAGTAAGCATTTTTAAAATCTTTTTTTTAGTTTGTATATTTTTATATTGTGTGCATTTTTATATGCAAAATGGTTCTTATTGCGTGATTTTTTTCTTTCTTTCTTTCTTTCTTTTTTTTTGCCGGTCTTGCTGTGTTACCCAGGCTGGACTTGAGATCCTGGCCTTAAGCAATTCACTGACCTCAGCCTCTGGAGTAGCCAAGATTACAGATACTTGCCACTACATTCAGCTATTGTGTGATTTTAAACAATTTTTTGAAGTATTATATAAAAGGATTGAAATCAGTTGTTTTCCTTTTGTCTTTTCTTTTTTTTCTCTCTCTCTTTTTTTTCCTAGTAGAGGAATATTTTTTTCCCCAACTCAAGCGAAATTCTAACATATACAAAATCTAAAATCAGTGCTTGCTTAGAGGGCAGGGGTTGGGCCACCCTGATCACTTTTCTGTCCTTTAGGTGGTAGTTCTTTTTTTTTTTTAAGAAGGAATTATTAAGAGGATAGACAAGCTCCCATAATGGGAAGGGATCCAAGGGGGTTGCCCAGTAGTAGTTCTAATAACCCTGACCTTGAACATTGGTTCTCCAGGGAACACAGATTACAAACTAACTTCAAAGACCTAATATCTGTGTAGTCCTAGAAGCCTTGCATTTAGTTTAATATTCTGCTGTCACTGTCTTGAGATTCTTACTAATATTTGAACAAGAGACACTATTTTCATTTATGGAGTATTGGGGCCCTGCAAATTACGACAGCAGATTAGATATTCTCTGATTTCTCAGAGTTGTTTATGACCTTTCAAAGTATCAGAAACACTAGCCAACTAGGGGATGGAGCCCTGGAAGTCTCAGCCTCTTGAGAAACATTCTGAGCAGCTCTAGGTCTTGAAATCACAGCTTTTTCAATTTTTAATTTTTAAAGTTGTGGGGTACAAATCAGGATTGGGTACATAAGTGTTTCACATACAGGTGAAGATTTGGGCCTCTCAGACTTCATTTCACCTGGATTAAAATCAGGGACTCTTATTGATGTTATGTGCCACCCCCCCAGCAGTGTCCCACTACTACCAATCCCTTTTTTGTAGTATTATGGTAGATGTTCAGGAAATCATAGCTTTAAATGACTGGGGGTTTCATGTCTTGGCAGCCAAAGTGTGCCAGTGCTGGGTACATCTGTAACACTTTCACTGTCCAGTGTTTCTTTCCAAAAGGCTTTCTGATTTCTGTACAAAGTCCCTAGTGGGGGTTCATCAAAATCTGCACATGGCATAATAATTTAAAATATTGTAGCTAGCACTTCTGGCTCAAAATGAAATGTGTTATCACAAGTTTTCCACAGACCAGGGAGGTGGGAGATGGTTTCGGGATGATCCAAGCACATTACATTTATTGTGCACTTTATGTCTGTTATTTTTACATTGTAATCTATAATGAAATAATTATACAACTCACCATAATGCAGAATCAGTGGGAGCCCTGAGCTTATTTTCCTGAAATTAGGCAATCCCATCTGGGAGTGATGGGAGACAGTGACACGAAGACAGTGATCGAAGCATGTTGCTATGTCCAGTCTACTCTGTAATCTTGTTTTGGTCGCTGTCACTGCAGAAAACCCTGCTTCACAAAGATAGGATGTTGGAAATGGAAGCTGGCTTTCCAGTGCTGATCTGACAGGAGGTGGAGCCCAGGCCATAACACCAGCGGCTGTAAATACAGATGAAGCTTCCCTTGGTCACCCACTGCTCACCTCTTGCTGTGCAGGCTGGTTCCTAACAGGTCACAGACCAGGACTGGTTTGTGGCCAGGGGGTTGGCGACCCCTGATCTAGAGGAAGGATGTCAGAAAAATCTGTATTCTGTCTCACTGATTTTATTTTATTTTTTGGCACCAGGAGAAAAATTACATTTTTCTTCTCATGGCTTACTTTCCGGCAGCTTCCACAGTGATTCCATTTTTCTCATCCTCTGTCAACTGTGTTGTCAAATGTCTGAGAAAAGGTTTTGCATGCAGAGAAGACTAAGTTCTTAAGTTATCATGCAGCTTGTTTAAATTATATATTTTTAAACCTGGTTTTTAATCTAAATTCAACCTAAGCACGTGACTATTCTGTTTATAAATTGAATAATTTTTGTTAGAAATAAGTGATGTGTCACTTGCACACATTCTTTGATTAATGAGTGTTCAATTAATGACGGAATTAAGCAGATTAAATTCCTCAAAGAGTTAACCTCATTTACTAGCTAGTTAATTAAACTTTTGAGTTTAAATTAAGTTTATAAATGTTATATATTTTCCTCTCAAACACTTCAAATGCCTGAAAGATTAACTGACTTGCAAGCATGAGTAAAATTTTCCTGAGCATTTATGCAGTTCTTATAAATGTAATAAATCTACTTAGAAATATTAAATGAAGATTTTTTTAAAAGGTCAAATAATGTGTACAATGAAATTTATTATTATCTACATTAAATTTTTTGAGGTAAAAATCCCTAAACAATAGTGGTTCAAAGATAGGGTTTTATTCTCATATATAAAAATTCTTAGGTGTGGTGTGGTGACTCACACCTGTAATCCCAGCACTTTGGAAGACTGAGGCAGGAGAACAGCTTAAATTCTGGAGTTTAAGACCAGCCTGGACAACATAGCAACATCTTGTCTCTACAAAAAAAAATCATAAATTTAGTTGGGTATGGTGGTGCACGCCTGTAGTCCCAGTTACTCAGGAGGCTGAGATGGGAGGATCGCCTGAGCCCAGGAGATCGAGGTTCAGTGAGCTATGATAGTGCCACTGTGAGACACCGACTCAAAAAAAAAAAAAAATTATTGAGTCGTATAGGGACCATGATTACTGGGAGTCTGTGCCACTGGGGGATCTCATTCAGTCTACAGGCCTCATCCTCATTGCCTAAAATAGCTGTTCAAGCCATCCCACTAAATCCAAATGGTCCCACCAGCAAGGAGGGGAAAGAGAGAAAAGGACATGCCCCTCACTTTAAGCGTATGCAACACTTCCATCTAAATCACATTGCCCAGAATTTAGTCACTTGTAGATGAAAAACAGGCAGAAAAATGCAGTTTCTATTCTATGCAGGTATGTATTGGGCCCAAAATCTCAGGAGTCTGTTATGACAGAAAAAAGGGAGAATAAATGTTGGGATATAGGTAGCGTACGTCTGTCTACCACAAATTATCTACCTTTAAATTAAATATCACAGATCTAATATTAATTTTAATTAATTTAAAAATCATATTTAATATGTACTCCCACTTCCCAGCTCAGCAATTTTTTTTTTTTTGTGAGACACTCCTCATCTGTAAAATGGAGATAATAATACTAAATCTCATGAGACCTTTTTGAGGATTAAAGGAGTTAATATGAGGTCCGACAATTGGGATTGTAAGCCATCTTAGATAAAGTGCTATTTACCTCATTGCTGAATATCACTACGGTCACCTTTGAAGTACTCCCTTTGAGAAACTACACACCAATACAGTGCTTAGTCCACTTGTCAAAGCAATTTTGGAATTCTTTTTTTCTGGATTGGCTACCAATACTATTACCATTATTTGAGGGCTGACAATTAAATTCGCAAACTTGCCACCATGTGCTTATGTTGGCAGAACTGTACAGATAATTGTATTGGAACACGCTCCCTACTCACCTGGTCTGGCCCCCAAAGATTTTTTCTTTACCTGAAGATAAAGGAAATATTGAAAGGAAGCCATTTGATGGCATTCAAGACATTAAGAGTAATACGACCATGGCTCTGATGGCCCTTCCAGAAGAAAAGTTCCAAAATTGCTTTGACAGGTGGACTAGGCACTGGTGTCAGTGGATAGCTTCTCAAGGGGGAATACTTCGAAGGAGACCATAGTGCTATTCATCAATGAGATATGTAGCACTTTTTCCAGGATGAATTCTTGAACTTAATTTTTGGGCCTTATGCATGCAAGATGTTTAGGACAGTTATTGGTACTCAAACAGAATTGACCCTTGAAGAAAATGGGTTAGGAGTACCGACCCCTAACACAGTCAAAAATCCATGTATAACTTCTGACTCCCCAAAACTTAACAACTAACGGCCTACTGTTGACCAGAACCCTTACTAATAACATAAACAGTTGATTAATATGTATTTTGTACGTTATATATATTATACCATATTCTTTATTTTATTTTTTACTTTGTTTATTTTTTATTTTTTTGAGTTGGAGTCTCACTCTGTCGCCCAGGCTGGAGTATAGTGACACGCTCACAGCCACCGCAGTCGTGACCTACTGGGCTTAGGTGATCCTTCCGCCTCAGCCTTCCAAGGAGCTGGAACTACAGGCATGCGCTACCATGCCCAGCTTTTTATTTATTTATTTATTTATTTATTTATTTATTTATTTATTGTAGAGAAGAGGTCTCACCAAGTTGCCCAGACTGGTCTCAAACCCCCAGGCTCAGGCAATCCTCTTGCCTCAGCCTCCCAAAGTGCTGGGATTACAGGCTTAGCCATCGCGCCCGGCCTATACCATATTCTTATAATAAAGTAAGCTAGAAAAAAAGAAAATGTTATTAAGAAAATAAATAGGAAGAGAAGATATATTTACTACTCACTAAAGAGAAGTGGATCATCACAAAGGCCTTCGTTTTCATCATCTTCATGTTGAGTTGGCTGAGAAGGAAGAAGGGGGGCATTGGTCTGGCTGCCTTAGGGTTGGCAGAAGCACAAGAGGAGAAGGAGGTGAAAGGGGAAGCAGGAGAGGCAGGTACACTCGGGGTAACTTTAATTGAAAAAACCTGCACATAAGTGGACCCTCACAGTTCAAGGGTCAACTGTTCCACAAAAGCCTTAGCTTTGTTTCTCAAAGGAAAAGAAATGAGACTCATAGGCTTGTCTTGGAAAATCCACACCAGTGCCCAGAAACCTCTACTTTTTTCCCTAACAGCTCAGAAGTCATGTCCTCACATCAATTGCAAGCCAGGTTTTAGAAGTGAAGATGTGGCTCTTGTGCAAGGGTATGACATGACCCAAGTCAGCACTAGCACAGAAATCCCTCCTCCTTCCCCACTGCCCATAGGGTTGCCTTTCTGCTCTTTCTTTTTCTGTCCTCTTTTCTTAGATTCGTACTGGACAGAAAAATCACACAAATTTTCACCACCTCAAAATAGCCACTTTTGCCAGACTCAGTGGCTCAGCCTGTAATTCTGTGCTTTGGGAGGCTGAGGTGAGTGGATTGCCTGAGCCCACGGGTTCGAGACCTGCCTGGGCAACTTGGTGAGACCTCATCTCTACAATAAATCAAAAATTAGCTGGGCGTGGTAGCGCGTGCCTGTAATTCCAGCTACTTGGAAGGCTGAGGCAGGAGGATCGCCGGAGCCCAGCAGGTGGAGGCTGCGGTGGCCAGGAGCAGGCACTGCATTCCAGTCTGGATGACAGAGTGAGACTCCAACTCAAAAAAAAAAAAAATAGCCACTTTTAACTTTTGAGTGAATATCATGCAAATTATCTCACTATGTAAAGAAAAAATACAATTGTCCCTTGGTCTCCTCCAGGGATTGTTGCCAGGAACTGCCCCCATATTCAAGGTCCTGATGTAAAATGATGTGGTATTTGCATATAACCTATTGCCTCCTACTGTATATACTTTAAATCAGTTCTACATTGCTTATAATAATTAATATAATATAAATGCTATGTCAATAGTCACACTGTATTGCATTAAAATTTATATTTATTTTTATTGTTGTGTTTCTACCTTGTATTGTTTTTAGAAACATTTTTGTTCTGTAGTTTGTTGAATCCATGGATGCAGAACCCATGGATGAGCGTTGCCTGTATAGATATGTATGTAAATATTTATTTATATAAATGTGTATTCCACCATCGTCTTCTCTTTTGTTTAATTGGTTAAAATCTTAATTGAATACAATTAATTTTATACAATAAAATTTGTCAGAAAAACAATTTCATTAATTTCTATATAAATTCACATTTCTTGCCTTGTCATTTAAGACAGTCCCTTTCCCTGGAAAACTTTCTTTCCTATTCTTCAGTCACCTGAACAATATTGAATTTGGGTCCCGCTTATTTTGTGAAGCTCTTCAAAAGTATTAGAAAATTTGCACTAGGCCGGGTGTTGCGGCCTGCGCCTGTAATCCCAGTACTTTGGGAGGCCAAGGTGAGAGAATCTCTTGATACCAGGAGCTTGAGACCAGCCTGGGCAATATAGCGAGAACTTGTCTCTACAAAAAATTATACAAGCATGGTGGTGTGTGCCTATATTCCCAGCTCCTTAGGAGGCTGAGGCAGAAGGATCACCTGAGCCCAGGAGGTTGGTGCTGCGTGAGCCAGGATCATGCCACTGTACTCCAGCCTGGGCGACAGAGTAAGACGCTGTTAAAAAAAAAAAAAAAAAAATTGCCCTAGCCTATGTAGGTATTCTTCCCATAATCTTTTCTCTGCAATTCTGTAACACTTCTATCCAGCATCATTTGCAGTCAACAGATACTGTTGTCATTATCTTTGTCTAAACCGAAGGTAAAGACTGTCTCAGACATTCTTTCATCCCTGCCTTATTTAGCACAATGTCCTAGATTCAATAAGCAACTGATGAATATTTGATAATAGAGATGAGGTTGCTGTTACCACCCCATAAAGGGACTTCACACTGATGTTTTATTCCTAAGCTTTTGTGAATCTGTAGGCACTGCTTGCCCTCATCTTTTTAATTTGACTTGCTAGCACCTTCCATAGTTCCAATTCTGACGTCACTCTCAGTTAGAGTCTAACGGGAGAGTTTCAGCTTCCAAGGTCTTGCTTTAAGATCGTAGGACCACGACAGTTTCCCTCCCTCCTCCTTATTCCTTTTCTGTCTCTGAACTTAATTCCCTTAGAAACCGTGATTTTATCATCTTATTAAAATGCTAGAAGCCAGAGACTTCTCATATGTGGAACGAAGAATGTTCTCCTTCTCAATGGTCAAATTCGTCACCACCTGAGGTTTTGCATATTCTCTTCCTCCAGCCTGTCACTTCTCTTTTTAGTGACTACTGTGTTCTAGGTGCTTTATACACAGTTAAACCACTTCACACTCACAATAAGCCTGCAAGGTAGATAATGTTCCCCCATTTTGTTAATGAGAAAAGGGAAGCCGAGAGACAATAAGTAGCATGCAGATAACCCTCTGCCCTGGCACAGTTTTAAGGGAAGCACACTCAGATTAGCCTACCCAACTACTGATTTCACAACAATAATTAAGAGTAAATGAGGACATTACTCATCCCTCCATACAAAGGCCCTCATTAAAAGGTTCAGATTCATGTGAGAATATAAATACACACATATTTTCTCCTTTCTAAGTTTTAATTCTGAAACCTTTGGGCCCTCGGTGAGGCCTTTTGCTAACACACTCAGGGTGTAGGGTTTTCACAGGGATCCAGCATCTTTCTTGATAATGTCACATCTCAGGACTCATGGGCTAGGAGTAGTTTGGTAACTGGCAAGTAGGACCAGCTGGGACCACAACCAAGGCCTGGGAGGAAGTCTATTTCTGCAGCACTGAGTGATTACGACACTGAATGAGAAGAAGTGGTTGAGGAAAGCTGTCGAGGTCGTGAAATCCATGATGCAACAATAGGAATGCCCTATGATTGTGGTTGCTGCTGTTTCCAAGTGCTTCCTGTGTGCCTGACACTTCACTGACATTATTTGTAAGCTTAAAAAAAGGGTTTCCCAAAGTGTATCCATGAAACACAGTAGTCTGAGCACAGAAAAGGCTCTGGGGTCAAGTAAGTGTGAGAAAATCAAAGTGCACTGTTCCCACCCCACCAAAGAGATTAAATTATTAAAGGTTCTGAAAATACCCAAGTAAGCAACAAAAACAAAAACCTTCCAAAACTTTTCAATCAAGAAACCATGCCACAGGCAGTTAAAATATGAATATATTTTATGAGTAATGTACATGAGTATGAGTAATGTATAATATGTACATTAATGTATAATAATGTACAATATGAGTAATGTGTAATAAGAAATTCCGAGAAATTTTTAGTGAAAGGCAGGAGAGAGATCAAACAGTAGCTCAAATACACAGAGTGAAAGAAATTCTTTTTTTTCCCTAAAAGAGAGAAAACAAGAGCAGGTTTGCCTATAGGAACAAAACAGCAGTCTAGAGGCAGAGTTTGAAAATGTAAAAATACATTTACACATCTGTTTCCTCTAAGAAATTGTGAGCTCCCAGTGGTGCTGGAAGCCAGAAGAGACACTCAAAAAGAGTTTTTGAAGTTACAAAGAGCGTTTATAATCAATGGACTACAATCCCCATGAAGCAACAGGGATCTGAATAAAGGGAGACATAAGAAAGAGAGTGGATGAATGTATACTTTCCCTGGAGATGGGGAGTAGGAGGTGATGAGGGAAAACATGGGGGTATTTTGAATGGGAAAGGGGCTACACGGAGGAATTGGCAGGGGAGAGAAGACTTACATCAGTTGGCCTTGATCAGGGTGGGGGAACACGAAGGTGAGGTCATGCTCACAGAGGGAGCTGGCAGCCTTTGGAAGCCGGGCAGGATGGGAAGGAATTGAGTAAGACAGAAACCAGCTGTGGGGGCCCATATGTTTTGGAGTCAAGAGATGCAGGGAAGTTTTACTGAGTAACAGTGAGAACCCGGTGTGCAGAGTGGTCATATACAGTGGTGCTTTAGGGCATGGTCCTGGAACCAGATTAACTGGGTTTGGGGTTGACACCAAGATCCCTTCCTTTTCAAATGGCAGTAATAATTAGGCAGCATATGTAAAACTCAGAAGAGTGTCTGGCATATCTGCAAGCACGTAGTATTAGTACTATTATTATTATAATATTGTGATGAAATTAGTCATAAACATTTTGTGATTTTTGCTTTCTTCTTCTTCAAGATGGAGTCTATGTTGCCCAGACTAATCTCAAACTCCTAAATCTCTAGCGGTCCTCCTGTCTCAGCCTCCAGAGTAGCTAGGGTTACAGGCGTGAGCTATCACGCCCGGCTTGTAATTTTTCTTAAAGAAGTATGAGGTTACCTGGGACAACCAAAGGCAGGAACATGGTCACAATGTGAGGTGGGAACCTTAGGGGATGGAGTCTGTGTTCCTAACTAGGTAGGGAGCACAGGAAACTCATAAGGAGAAAAGTGCCACATCTGAATTTGAGCTTTGGGCTAAAGAAATGCTCAGAATGTTAAGACACAAAATGTTGTCATACTAATCGTGGCTACCATATATGCATTGAGTTCATTCCTTTGACAACGTTTTATGAACACCTACTGTGCGTCAGTCACTCTACCCGAAACTCCTTCCTCACGTATTGCCTTAATCGTCTCAACAAACCAATGAGATAGGGTCATGGAACCAATTTTTCAGACAAAGGCATTAAATTTATTCATTTAAAGTGAATAAATGGCCAAACCAGGCTTCAAGCACCGATGTGATTCGAAGGCTTATATTTCTAAGAACTGTTCTGCATTTTATTTCCACAGTGCTGAATAATTTTGGGATGTGAAGGGAAAACTCTCAAACGTTGAGGGGCTTAGGACTTGTAAAGTCAGAATGTGAGGCCCTTCCCACAGGTGCTGAGCTCCTCAAGAATGATAGGAGAGGATGATATACGGAGGAAAACGTGAACTTGGCACTGAAGTCCTAGAAGAAAGTGAAGGTGTGTTGTGAAAGTGTGGTAAGAAAGCATGACTTCGTAGGAGGCTAGGTGACAAAGCCATTAAGTAGGACCTTCCTTGGTCTGCAGGAAGATTCATCACTTGCTGGTTCCAGCTGAGGGGGGATGGAGTGGACAAAGTCATGTCCTCCATCGTAGAATGTCTTCCAGCCTCTGTGAGAAGACTGAATGCTCTGTTCAGGCAAGAGATGAAAGGAGCAGTCCTATCAGAAGAAGCTGAGATGGGAAGAGCATCCCAGAATACCACGTCAGAGGCCAGTAGCTGGGGGGACAAGGGCTGGGGCAGGAGAAGGGTTTACTATCCAAAGAGTTGGCAAGAGAAGCAAGGAGGCTGGGAGTCAGGCTGGCGGTGCAAGGTGGAACACTTATGAGGGGGGATGAAAGATTACATATTCCGTGTTCCAAGTGGAATGTCAGAGAGGGAAAGTCCAACTTAGCTGCCTAGGTGTGTAACGCTCTTGAATGGCTGCTTCTCTGTCTTTGGTGCTGGGGAAAGGAGTTACTTTCCAGGGAAATTTGACTGTTGTCAGTCTACTCCATTGAATTCAGAGGTATCTGTGATTATCAAACTGGGAAGAGCAAGGATATCACCAGGTATATCCCGTTTTACAGTTGTACCATCTCATTATGACATGATCAGGAGCCTATGGTGACATCAATTCCCTGGTTTATAAGTGCCATGGGCAAATTTCTGAGACCCCAAATTGTCAAGCTAGCAGGGACTGAAGAGGGTAATCTGGGTGGTCAGGTCTGGAGAAAATTCACCCAAAATGTAAGTTAGCAATTTCATCAGCTGTTTTTGCTTGTTTCTTTAATGAGACTGGGTCTCACTGTTATCCAGGCTGGAGTGCAGTAGCATGATTACAATTCACTGCAGCCTCAACATCCTGGACTCAAGTGATCCTCCCACCTCAGCCTTCCACTTAACTGGGACCATAGCTATGTGCCACAACGCCCAGCTAATTTAAAAAAAAAAAATTTTTTTTTTTTGTAGTGACGGTGTCTTGCTACGTTGCCCAGGCCAGGAGTTTGAGACTAGCCTCCCACCTTGGCCTCCCAAAGTGCAGGGATTACAAGTATGGGCCATCATGCCAGCCCAATCAGCTGTCTTTTAAAATAGTTGATTCATTATTTTTTACTCAAACTTGCACTTCTCCAGATTTGTAATTTTAAAGGCTTTTATGGGGTATAAGGGAAAGAGGAGGGATTCAGTCCATTTGTACCAAATAATCCTAGAAGCCCATAATGTAAACATGGAGGAATGAAGAAATGGGGTGTAGGGAGAAGAGGAATTCTATTTTTAAAGGTCTAGAGTATGAGTACCTCCAAACTTTCATAAGTGTGTGAATTACCTGAAATCTTGTTAAAATGAAGGTGCTGATGCACTGAGCCTGGGGTGGGCCTGAGATTTTGCTTGTTTAGCAAGCTCCCAGGGGATGCTGACACTGCTGGTCTGCAGACCACACTTAGAGTAGTAAACACCTACACTATGTAACTAACTGGTCAAAGGTCAGGTTCAAAAGATGAACTGGTTTTTTCGGTCAGGCATAGTGGTTCATGCCTATAATTCCAGCACCTCGAGAGGCCAAGGTGGGAGGATTGCTTAAGCCCAGGAGTTCAAGACCAGCCTAGGCAAAATAGTGAGACCTCATCTCTACAAAAATCAAAAAATTAGCGGGCATGGTAGTGCGCACCTGTAGTCTCAGCTACTGGGAAGGCAGAATCAGAGAAATCACCTGAGTCCAGGGGATCAAGGATATAGTGAATCATGCATTCTAGCCTGAATGATAGAGTGAGACTCTGACTCAAAAAAAAGAAAAAACAAAGGATTGTTTTTGAAGTGAGAAGGCTGTTAACCCATCAAAACATATTGGGGCCAGGTTTGGTGGCTCAGCCTGTAATTCCAACACTTTGGGAGGCCAAGGCTAGTGGATTGTCTGAGCCCACGCGTGCGAGACCTGCCTGAGCAACTTGGTAAGACCTTGTCTCTACAATAAATAAAAAATTAGCCAGGCATGGTAGCATGCACTTGTAGTTTCAGCTACTTGGTAGGCTGAGCCAGAAGGATTGCTGGATCCCAGCAAGTCACTGGGGTGGCTGTGAGTGTGCCACTGCACTCCAGCTTGGGTGATGGAGTGAGATTCCAATTAAAAAAAAAATTCTCAGGTTTCAATTTTGATTCTGAAATTTTCTAGCAATAAAATTTTGGACAAATCATGGATCATCTCTAAATCTCAGTTTCTTCATCTAAAAAAATAGAAGTGATAAGATCTGACATGGTTTCCTGGCCACAGGGTAGTTGTGAGTATCAAGTGAAACAATTTAGTGAAAGTACTTTATTAACTGAAAGTGCTGGATGTGTGTAAGTATTATTATTATTATTTAGTTATTTAGTTATTTTTTTCAGTTGGAGTCTCACTCTGTCGCCCAAACTGGAGTGCAGTGGCTGCTCCTGGCCACTGCAGCCTCAACCTGCTGGGCTCCGGCGATCCTTCCACCTCAGCCTTCCAAGTAGCTGGAACTACAGGCGCGCGCTACCACGCCCGGCTGATTTTTTTTATTTATTGTAGCGATGAGGTCTCGCCAAGTTGCCCAGGCGGGTCTCGAACCTGCGGGCTCAGGCAATCCACTCAACTTGACCTCCCAAGGCACGGAATTACAGGCTGAGCCACCGAGCCTGGCTATTATTATTATTACTGTGTTATTTAAATTTAAAGAAACCTTACCAATTTTCTCCTATTTCTACTGCTTTTGTATTAGCAGATAGATAATATTAACTAACAAGTGTTTGCTATTTACTTATGTTAAACACAAGAAGGATTATTTAACTTATTTCTCACAACTCTAATAATGTTAGTAGTACTGGTGTTAGCCCCATTCAGATAAAAAAAGTGAGGCCAAGAACAGAAAGATTATGCCCAGCTGTTAAGTGTTGATGCTAGGATATGAACTCAACCTGACCCTCCAAAATGTAAACTCTTATTAACTGTAGTCAACTGATGAAGTGTAGCAAACACCCAGCATCATACAAGAAGGTGATAGTCTAGAAGATATATTGGCAATCTTCTGTAAAAGACAACATAGTAAATATTTTAGCCTTTGTATGCCAAATGGTTTCTGTTGCAATCATTCAACTCTGCCATTTCAGTGCAAAAGCAGTCATAGACAATACTTAAAGGAATGGATATGGTTCCAATAGACCGTTACTTCTAGAAGCAAGTGGCAAGCTGAACTTGGCCTGCAGGTCGTAGTTTCATGACCCCTTGCTCTAGAAAATTAGGAGTTAGCCATTGTGGTAGTATTAGGCAATCATGGGCATAAATTGAATTCCTTGCATTAGCCCCATTTCAAGTGCCAGTAGACACATGTAGCTAGTGGCTACCATGTTGATCAGTGTAGAGAATATTTTCATCATCATAGAAAGTTCTATTGGAGAGCCCTGGTCTAGATCACCTTTGGAGGTGGGAGATAGGGCAAATCCCTCGCAAGGGGCTATAAGGACATCGAAGCTCTGAGTTCTGACTTTTGCTAATTAACCAGTTATATGATTGTAAGTAGATCACATCATCCCCCATTTTTTGTGTGGTCAATGCATGTAAAAAAATAGGGATAATACCTTCCTTATCAGGTTGTTGTGGGAACTGAATGAGAAAAATATGTGAAAAGCACTTTGTAATCTGTTAGAGCTACACAAACATAAACCATCTTAAACTTCTAATCATTATTTGAGATGTGGGAAAATGTGTGGAGAATTTGGGTAGGTGCCTGAATTGAAAGAACCAGGTTTTCTTTTGAATCACTTTTGGGGAAGCCATCAATATATCAGATAATTATTAAAATAGGGAAATCCTATTGTTTATACAGTATTCTAATTTTTGGGACAAGAAAGGCACTAAACGAGGCAGAGTTCAGTGTCAATTCATCTGTCAGAGCTTGTGGTTGCCTTAGTAATGTTTAACACCTTCAGGAAATAGACACAATTTTCCAAACAGGAGCTGTGATGGACCAGGAAGGCCACAGTGACCTTCCTGTAGCAAATCAAAGGTTTATTCTTCTGTGTCACTTTCAAAGTTAAAAAGGATGGTGTCATCGCACATCAAAAGTTCTAGTCCTTTCCTGATGCTTCTCTTTCACAGGGGTCCCCCTTCGGCATCACGTTCATGGTGAGTCCCTACACAGGTCAAGGACAAAGTTCAGTTTTGCCACAAAATGATTCACCAGGCCCTTGGTTGCCCAAAGGGTTCTATCTCTTTCAGCACTTTCCTCCTCCCTAGTCCTTTCTCCCTGTTTCTAATCTCTTTCATAAGTCAACCTTGCAGAGAAATCTCTTCTGTCACTTCTTTTTCCACTAGTCCACTGTCCCTCTGGGATTCTGTCTCTCAGGGTGCTGGGAGCCAGGCCACCCTCTGGTTCCAGGCTAACTTACTGCTATCACTTCTTGGAGCATACAGAGGAGAATGTTTCTTCCTGTTTGGTGCTGGGTAAACACTCTTTGATTTCTGCCAATAACTAAGAGTTAGGTTTTGTGTCTAACTTTTGTCTACAGCTTTTCATATGAGCTTCTGGAATCCATCTCACCCGTCTCTATCGTCTTTCCTGTTTCCTTCCCTCTTGGTTACTCTCACTACTGAAGTACCCTAACAATTTACTTCTCTGCAGCCAGCACTGACCTACCAGGCTGAATTGAAAACGCCCGTCCTCACACACAGCTGGTGGCCATGTATATTGGTTAAACCTTTAGGGAAGCAACTTGGGAATATTTTTCTAAGTCCTTAAACATCTGTATGCACTTTGACCCAGTCATTCCATTTCTAAAGAAATATCCTAAATAATTAGCAATGCGCTGAAAACTACTAAAAAAGAATATTCTTTTTTTAAAAATTAGAAATAGTCTAGTTGCCAACAATGGGAAAAGAGTAAAAAAAAATTAAATTTAGAAACAGAAATATAATATGCCAAAATATTAACAGTGGTTAAGTTGGAATATCTCTGGGGTTATCTCTGGTTATCCCTGGAGTACCAGTGATTTTATTTCCTTTTTTCACCTTTTTATGTTTTATAATGTACGTGTTATTAAATAATCAGAAAGTGGTTATGCAAATTAAGATTTCTATCCCTCCAGGCTCGCTCGTGTATATTTCTTTATAGAAATTCATTCAAGGATTCAAAATGCACATTTACAGCTCAAACACCCTCGCTTGAGTTGTGTCCTTGGGGACAGCCACACTAGTCTTTCCCATATATGTTTGAGCAGAGAAACCCAAGAGTTTGCTTTGGGGTCCCTTACAATAAACAGCCAGTTTGGAAGGGGAGGGTTTAAGGTCATGCCTTCGCCCCCAAATAAATCACCCCACTATCAGCTGAAAGGATGTAGTTGCCATTCCTGCCATAAGAATCCTTCTTGTTGTCATTTGTCTTTGCAGTGCTGAGGAAATGACTCTCACACCCACCCAACCAAATGATGAGATGTCTCCACAGACGAAGACAGAGTGGAAGGAACAGTTGACTGATCAAACCAACAGCCTTCTCCAAAATCTCAATATCACTGAAGGTGCGATGCAAAAGTAAGTCAGGACTGAGCTCACAGAAGCAGTTTCTGGGGTCCTAACTGCATACTTCCCTGGGCCAGTGGGATATGCAAACGATGAGATTTCTAAGTACAGGATTCGGGCTGACATTCTTCCTTTTATCTAATTTCGATCTCATGAATATTTACTGTAGTAGGCCTTATGAAATGTTAAAGGAAACTACCATCACAAACTAAGCAGAAACCAGTCAAAAAGAAGTGGTCAAGACTCTAATCTCAATTTGGGAAAAATATGTTGTTCATTATCTTCACCTGCTAAAGACATAAACAATTTTAAGTATTTTCTGAAGCAGAGAGAGTGTAAACAAGTACATGGATAAATTCATTAGTACATGATAAATGTGTGTACTAATATAGGCTCATGATTAACAACCTTCTTGAATAGAAAAAATACTTTTAATTTAAAAGACCTTCCAACAGTATGTGGTGGCTCATGCCTGTAATCCCAGCACTTTGGGAGGTAGAGCTGAGGGAATTGCTTGAGCCCAGGAGTTCAAGATAAGCCTGGACAACATAGCAAGATTTCATCTCTACAAAAAAAAAAAATTGCCTGGGCATGGTGGCACACGCCTGCAGTCCCAGCTACTTAGGAGGTTAAGACAGAAGGATTACCTGAGCCCAGGAGTTCAAGAATGCAGTGAGCCATTATTGTTTCACTGCACTCCAGCCTTGGTGACAAAGTAAGACCTCAACTCAAAAAAAAAAAAATTTTAGTGAGACCTCATCTCTACAATAAATCAAAAATTAGCTGGGTGTGGTAGCGCGTGCCTGTAGTTCCAGCTACTTGGAAGACTGAGGTGGAAGGATCACTGGAGCTCAGCAGGTCAAGTCTGCGGTGGCTGAGAGTGGCCACTACACTCCAGTCTGGGCAACAGAGTGAGACTCCGACTCAAAAACAAAAAAAAAAGAAAAAAAATTTTCTAAGAACTCTTCATATGTCAAGAAAATTATTATATCAGAGACTTTTAAAAATTCGTTTATAATTCATTGAAGATAGTAGCATAGGCATTGGAAATATTGAACAGTATTTATTCATATAAGCGGTATTTATTCAGTCTATAGAAATGTATACAGATTCCAGGATTTCTTCCTATGCATGGTAGGTATGGAGTGATTGCCCCTCCCCCACCTCCAACCGCAGGGTTCAAGTCCCACACACTGAGAACTACTGCTATTTATCCATGTACTTGTTTACACTCTCTACATCATGAATGTACAGTGATGTGTTCAAAAGTATAAAAGAGACAGAGTACACATATGCACTCCAAATAACAAAATAACAATCTTTTAGGGAATGGACAAATAATAGCAACACAATTATTACAGAAAAGGAAATAAAAATAAATTTTATACATGAAGGCAAAGATATTCAACCTCACATGTAAAATGAGACTACAATAAGATACCAGTGTAAACATACCAGATTGGCAAGGATCAAGAATTTTAATAAAACATGATTTTAGAAAAGGAGCAGGAAAACAGGCACTCTTATCATGTTTGCTGGGAGTGTAAATCGATTCAACCTCTTTAAGGCATATATTGGTAAAAAGTAAAAATTCAGAATACACACACACACACACACACACACACACACACACACACACACATATGGGACTCCTCATAAAACTGGAATTTATAAAAAATTTTGTGTCTATTCGTACATGCTTAAATTTCAGTCACCTTCAAAGTACTCTCTGTTTGATGCAATACACCTATTAAGATGACTTTTCCACTCCTCGAAAGTGTTTGAACTCATCAATTTTGATGATTTTTTTAGTGCTTCCGCTATTTTTGTTTCACCTTTTCCACATAGGTAAAACATCTCCCTTTGAGGACTTTTTCATCCAGGGAAACAAAAAAAGTTGCCCAGGGCAAGATCAGGTGAATAGGGAGGTTGGGGGCATAGAGGTCATGCTGCTTTTGGTCAAAAACTGCTGAACACTCAGCACAGTATGGACAGGTGCACTCATAAATCACCATCATGAAATGGGCAAACGCATTGAAAGAATCTCCAAAAAATAATTCACTGAAATTGAATGCAGCCTCTCTCAGCAACGCTAGCTGGTACACTGATGCTGATGGGTTCCTAGAATACTTACCTAGCAGGGGAAGCCTATCCTACAAGAGACCCACCTTCCAAGTGATAATTCCAGGTTTTTTGGGGTCTCTCCTCGTGTATCTATTGGCCTAGCAATTCTACTTTTAGGGTAATCTAATAGATGTATTTGTATAATACACAACAACAGCATATAGATGTGTAAGAATATTCATTCCAGCATTGTAGTAGCAAATGACTGGAAATATTCTATGTATTCTTTAATAAAAAAGCTTATTAAATGCTATTATGCAACCCCACAGTGGACTATCATATAGTCATTTAAAAATGAGGCAGCATTGCATGTACTAGTATGAAATGGACTCTAAGATATGTTGTTAAAAAGGAATACAGGTACATATACACAATGGGATATTATGCAACCATAAAGAAGAACAAAATCATGAACTTCACAGCAACCTGGATGTACTTAGAGTCTATAATACTGAGTGATCTTTCACAGAAACAAAGAACTGAGTATCACATGTTCTCACTCATAGGTAGGCCTTGAACAACTATTGTAATACTATAAGAAAAGGATTGACAGTAGAGGGAAACTATGGGGGGCGGGGATTGGCAGTAGTGGGAATCTGCCTGGGGAAGGGGGGGTGCATACCTCATCAACAAGGGTAACTGCATAATGAATATTTGTATGCCTGGCCCTGAATTGTAACCCACAATTTTAAAATAAAAAACTTAAAAGTTAAAAAAAAGGAATACAAAGTACAGAATAGAGTGTATAAAATCATCTCATAAACTATATACTGTGTGTATGTGTGTGTATATACACACACATATATATCACGTGCATCTACATAAACATATCTGCGTATTTATTCATAGAATCTCTGTGAAAAAATAAAGAAGAAAGTAGGAAACATTGTGGGGATGACAGCTGGGGATTACAGACTTACTCCTCTCTGCCCATGAGGGCACTATAGACTTACTCCTCTCTGCCCTTGAGTTTGAATCATATAATGCTTTAAAATCTACTTTTTAACCTGGATATTAATTTATGTATTTGTTTGTCTGTTTTGCACACACATTTATACATACATATACAAACAGCTACAATCACTTTAGAAATTTG
This sequence comes from Cephalopachus bancanus, assembly GCA_027257055.1. Taxonomy (NCBI): domain Eukaryota; kingdom Metazoa; phylum Chordata; class Mammalia; order Primates; family Tarsiidae; genus Cephalopachus; species Cephalopachus bancanus. The sequence continues at coordinate 3,608,335 of JAPVLO010000009.1, read as the reverse complement.
GCATCTGACTATTAAATTGGATTCGGCCAACTATTATCTAACCCTTCTATTTCTGTTTTGTGCAGTATACTATGTGAGGCATTATCCACACAGAAAGATCTCAGTACAAGGACAGCAGGTGCTCCTTGGGGCTGGGAAAGATTTTAGTGTTCTTCCTTTAGAAATGTGTAGGGCAGGCCTAAAGCTCTGGCCCTAAGCCATAATAACAGTCTCTGTTTGGATTGTGTGACTTGCAGTTTGCTAATGGAAATTACCAACGTGGACCACATCGTGGACAAATCAGATGAGGATGACATTGTATCTGAAAACCCTCAGACTGACTTCTTTCACAAGGTAGACATTAAAAAATGGGTAAGGGAGACATTTAAATGTCATGGTGGGTGAAGAGAGGAACTTTATATCTTACATCTCAAAGCGGCAAAGAAATGTCTGAGGGTTTCCTTCTAATAGGTGCAGAACTTCAAAACTTGAACCCAGGAGGGAGCAGGCAGGGAACGGCATTGTTCTGACTAGATGTTCCTGTTACACAACACGAGGGACTTTCTAGTCTTTCTATGCAAAATAAATAAACATAAAATTTGTAAAGTCTATTAAACGTTGCTAATATCATTGGGAATTTATGAAATACCTGTCACATTTTTCATCTTTGAGCAAATCACCACATGTAAAATCACTCCTTCCTTGCAGATTGTCTTCCAGTAGAATTCATCTGTTTACCCTTAATTCAGCCTCTAAGAGAATCCTTCCCCTTCAATCTTCTGGGTGTCTAGGCCTTCGTTGACTTGTGGATGCATAACTCCAGTCCCGCCTCCATTTCCACATAGACTTCTCCTCTGTGTCGGTGTCTTCTGTCTCTCAAAAGGATATTTGTCATTGGATTTAGGACCCATTCAGCTAATCCAAGACGATCTTTTCTCCAGATCCTTAACTTAATTTCATTTGCAAAGACTGTTTTTCCAAATAAGATAGTAAGCCCAGGGTCCTAGTACTGCATTAGGCCACAGGTATATCTTTTCTGGACCACCATTTAACACCTATATACTCTATGACCTTGGGCAAATCACTAAATATAAATGGCCTATCTGCCTTTTACCTCCTCAAGTACATCAAGAGAAGAAAAAAAATAATGCACATGATAGCAACTTGTAAAGAATTATGTGGAAGTTGGTAATTCCTATTGACTTGACTGGTAGTTTATACAGACATTTCAGAGATTCTCCCTACTCCAAACTTTTCTCCTTCCAGTTTAAAATATTCCTGCTGAAACACAGGAAGTTCAGATCAAACTTCTTCAACGGACAGAAGAAACATTTACAATATAGTTCGTTATGAAAGAAGAAAAGTGTTAAAAAATAAATCATTGTCAATTTTTATAAGTGCAGAATTGAAGTACCAGAAAATGCCTTGAATATTTCTTTAGAACAAAGCAAAGAATAAAGAAACAAAAAGTAAATTTTACTATCAAACTCATAGAGTAGGCTTCCCCCCCAAAAAAATCTTTGATATGAAATAATAAAAATAAAAAGAGAACTTAGAATTACACAATAATCATACACATTTCTACATCTAGATCTTAAAATCTTTAACATTTGTCACATTGGCTTTATCTTTATGTATAAAAATAGATGGAATTTTCTGAACCATTTAAAAGTAGGTCAAAGACAGCATGACACTTCCCTTTGTTCTTCAGAAAGCAACTCTAAAAATAAACACTTTCTTCTACATGACCAAAATGCTGTTATCACATCTGGGAAAATTAGCAATAATATGATATCTTCAGTTCCCTCAAAACACTAATTTCTTCAGTTGTCCTCCAATGTCTTTTATAGCCATGTTCTTTAAACCAACATCCAAACAAGATCTATGCAAAGCATTCAGTTCTTGTATCCCTTTAGACTCTGTTTTTTTTTTTTTTTTGAGTTGGAGTCTCACTGTCGTCCAGACTGGAGTGCAGTGGCCGCTCCCGGCCACCGCAGCCTTGACCTGCTGGGCTCTGGCGATCCTTCCGCCTCAGCCTTCCAAGTGGCTGAAACTACAGGCGAGCACTACCATGCCCGGCTAATTTTTTTGATTTATTGTAGAGATGAGGTCTCGCCTGCCCAGGCGGGTCTCGAACCCGTGGGCTCAGACAATCCACTCACCTCAGCCTCCCAAAGGCGCAGGATTACAGGCTGAGCCACCGAGCCCGGCTAGACTCTCTTAATATAGAATAATCCTATCACCTTTCTTTTCCACAGCATTGATTTTTTTTTTTTTTTTTTGAGTCCAGAACGGACATCTTACTTGAGTAGAGTTTTAGAGTCTATGGTCAGATGGAATTCCACCATTCATCAGCACTGAAAAGAGCTGTGCATGTGGGCACTGATGTTCTGTCTGTTTCAGCTTCCTCTGTAAATGGAGAAGGGTGTGTCTGTTTAGCTTACAAATGCATTCGAAGGTTCCAGTCTCAGAGAGAACCATGAGCTTGCCCTCAAAGAAGGAGGACTGAATAGGGCTAGAGGAACCACCACATCTTGTGATAACCTTTTTGTTCTGCTTTGCTTCCTACATCATCTTTATTAGGATCTGTTGGGACTGGAGGCTGAACTTGACCAGGACCTGCAGAGTAAACAAGACGAGCAAGAAACAGATATTGTCTGTGAGGACCCTCAAGTATCCACATCTTTGCAGTTTTCAGAGAATTGCATCTTTGAATTGTAAGCCTTGACACATACGAGAGAGCATTTAGTAATACTGTGTGGAAGGGAAAATGAAATGTAAGCAGAGAAGATAGGGAAAACCTGGAAGATTTAAAACCCATACATGTCTTGAGCCATTCATGTGCACAGGTAACTACATACACGATCTAGCAAAAACGAAGAGTGAAGACATTCCTGGGGTCTAGAAAGAACATGGGGTTCTCTTTGCAAACTTTTCTTTGAAGCCTAGAATTAATACGTCTCAACGCTCTCTTATAGTTTTCTAGATATAAAAACCATAATTATCATGAAAAGTATATTTTGTTAAGCCTTTGTGGGTCCTTTCCCTGTGGCATACCTCTCTTCTCCCATCATGATGTCACCACTATCTTAATATCAGTATTTAACATCTCTTCCATACAAGGGAATTAAAAATAAATATATTTTTAACTAAGCATACAATATGCTTTGTTTTATCCAGCCTCTTAAAAATCTGTTAAAACAGATATCCCAATAAAAGTCCAGACTTCTTTTCTTGAGGCCTATGTGCCCACCTGACCATTTTGGTGATAAGAAATAACCAAACAGATGAACTTGTTATTCAAAGAAAGAGGCTATGTGAGGTTTTCCATTTCCTGCCTTGAAATTGATCATCATCATCATTTCTGCAGGTGTCCGGAGAACATGTTCCTCAAGCTAAACCACTTGAATACAAACACGAGACTTCAAGTGAAGGAACTTGAAGCTGATCACAAGGACTGGAAAGAGAAAATTAACAACCTTATGCAAAAAATAAATGTAACAGAAAACACAGTGAAGAGGTAATTGTAGGATGCTGGAGTTTGTTATAAAGTAGTTGAAAGTTTTGTAGCTTTAAAAAGTCAGAAACTCTGGATTTAAGGTGATAAAGTCTTTAGGATAAGAAGATTAGAGGTCAATGTCACAGAATCTCAAAGCTTAAATCAAAATTATCTGTATCTTTGTTCTCTTCTCTCAAGGATATCTCTCATATATTCTATCTTTGAATCTGTGTTAGTAGTTATCGAAGGGAGATCTTCAGGTCTCTAGTGACCTTTGGGGTTTACTCAGTATTGTCTAAGCCAGCCAGCAGGTCATGGGGAAAATTGTACAGTATATTGCTAATGTGTCTCTGAATTTAAGTTTAAACAGTTTTGAGATGAAACAAACAACATAAAATTGATTGTTATTTATCTATTCACAAGTATGAAGAGAACGGGCTTTGGAGTCAAAGGGACCAAGATTGGATTCCTGATGCTGACTTTTCTTGGATAAATTAATCCTTTTAAGGCTTGAGTTTCTTCTTCTGTAAAAACAAACTAATAACAGCCACCTCATTGGTGTATTGTGGGAATTCAATAAAATTCCATATGTAAAGAAGTTAACACAGGGCTTAGTACATAAATAAACAATTAATAAACAAAAGCAATTCTTTTAAATACATACTGCTGGCCTTCTAAGCTTTTGCAACATTCCAAACTGTTTCCTCCTGCAGGACTACTCTTCTCCTAGTGATTTCCTTACCTTTCAGTCAAACATCTTTTCACAGAGGCCTTTTTTTGACCATCCTATTCAGAATAGGTCCTTTTGTCTTCCAAAGCATTAATAATATTTCTTTTAGAAAGGATTCTGTGGTTTTATTGATTCAAACCCTATACACTAGATTTTTAAAAATTAAAGTAGAATTTACATACAGTAAAATTAGGCTTCTTAGAATACAGTTCTGTAAGTTTTGAAAAATGCATACAGTAGTGTAGCTACCACAGTGAAGAAATAGAACAACTTTATCACTCCCAAAATCCCCCATGCCCTTCTGCAGTTAACCATTCTCCCCAGGCCAAACTGCTGGCAACCACTGATCTGTTCTCTATTCATATCATTTTGCCCTTTCCAGAATGTCACATAAATGGAGTCATATAGTATGTCTTTTGAGTCTGTCTTCTTTCTCTTAGTATCATGCCTTAGAGTCATCTATGCTATGGCATGTAGCAGTACTTTGCTTATTTTTGTTGCTGGCTAGTATTCCATTATATAATTATACCACATTTTATCCATTCTCCAATTGAAGAAAATTTAGGATTTTTGGCAATTATGAATAAAATTTCCATAAACATTTTTGTATAGGTTTTTATGTGAGCATACACTTTTGTTTTCCTTGGGTAAACAACCAGGAATGACAATGTTGAATAGTATAGTATGCATATATTTATATTTATAAGAAACTGCCAAATGGTATCAAATGGCTGTAATCATTTTAATAGGTGTATGATGGTGTCCTATTATGATTTCCAATTTGCATTTAGCTGATAACTAATGGTTTTCAGTGTCTTTTTATGTGCTTGTTTGCTGTATGTATATCTTGGGTAAAATATCTGCTTATATATTTTGCCCATTTAAAAAATTGAGTTGCTTGTTTATTTATTCATTATGGATTTGGTTTGTTCTTGTTTTTCTAGTTTCATTAACTGTTTGGATTGTTTATTTGAACTCTTTTTTTTTTAAATTGATGTTTATTGTTATAAACTTCCCTCTTAGCATTGATTTGGGTAGGGTTGGTTTCAATTTTCCTTTGTTTCAAGAAATTTTTAAATTTCCTTTTTAATTTATTCTTTGATCCAACGGAGGTCACACAGGAGAGTGTTTAATTTCCATGCATTTGTATAGTTTTCAAAGTTCCTCTTGGTATTGGTTTATAGTTTTATTCCATTGTGGTCTGAGAAGATACTTGATGTGATTTCAAGCATTTAAAATGTGTTGAGACTTGAATTGTGACCTAACCTATGGTCTATACTGCAAAATGTTCCATGTGCTGATGAGAAGAATATGTACCCTGAAGTTGCTGGATTAAATGATCTCTAAATGTCTGTTAGGTTCATTTAGTCTAAAGTGCAGTTTAAATTTAATGTTTCTTTGTTGATTTTTTTTTTTTTTTTTGCCTAGATGATCTGTCCAATGCTGAGAGTCTGGTGTTGAAGTCCCCAACTATCATTGTATTAGAAGCTATCTCTCCCTTTAGATCTAATAATATTTGCTTTATATATCTGGGTGCTCCAGTGTTGAATGCATATATGTTTAAAATTATTTTATTCTCTTGTTGAATTGGTCCTTTTATCGTTATCATGCCCTCTTTTGTCCTTTTTTTTTTTTTTTTTTACAATTTTTGACTCAGTATTTTTTAGCAAATATATGTACAGCTACCCTGTTTGCTTTTTTTTTTTTTTTGAGTTGGAGTCTCACTCTGTCACCCAGACTGGAGTGCCGTGGCCGCTCCCGGCCACCGCAGGCTCGACCTGTTGGGCGATCCTTCCGCCTCAGCCTTCCGAGTAGCTGGAACTACAGGCGCACGCTACCACGCCCAGCTGATTTTTTGATTTATTGTAGAGATGAGGTCTCACTGCCCAGGCGAGTCTCGAACCTGCGGGCTCAGGCAATCCACTCACCTCAGCCTCCCAAAGGCGTGGGATTACAGTCTGAGCCACCGAGCCCGGCTCTGCTTGCTTTTCATTTCAATTTGCATGAAATATTTTTTCCATTCTCTCACTTTTAGTCTATATGTGTCTTTACAGTGAAATGAGTTTCTTTTAGGCAGTATATAGTTTTATTGTTTTTAAAATCCATTCAGCCAATCTTTTAATTAGGGAATTTAATCCATTTACATCCAAGGTTATTATTGAATATTGGCATATTTTGTTTTGAGAGATGTCTGCCTATGTCATTTACCTGCTTTTTAATGGGGTTATTTGCTTTTTCCTTGTTGATTTGAGTTCTTTGCAGATTCTGAATATTAGTTTTTTGTCAGTTGTATAGCTTGTGAATATCTTCTCCCATTCTGTAGGTTGTTTACTTACTCTTTTGATTATTTATTTTGCCGTTCAGAAGCTTTTTAGTTTAATTAAGTTCCACTTATTTATTTGAGTTTTTGCTGCATTTGCTTTTGGTATTTTAGCCATAAATTCTTTTCCTAGGTCAATGTCCAGAGTGTTTTTCCTAGGTTTTCTTCTAGAATTTTTTTTTTTTTTTTGAGTTGGAGTCTCACTCTGTCACCCAGGCTGGAGTGCAGTGGCATATTTATGGTCACCCCAGCATCGACCTGATGAATTCTGGCAATCCTTCTGCCTTAGCCTTCCACATAGCCGGAACTACAGGCACATGCTACCATGCCTGGCTAATTTTTTGATTTATTGTAGAGAGGAGGTCTCACCAAGTTGCCCAGGCTGTTCTTGAGCCCATGAGCTCAGGCAATCCCCTCACCTTGGCCTCCCAAAGTGCTGGGATTACAGGCCTGAGACACAGCGCCCAGCTTTTTCTAGGATTTTTATGACTTCAGGTCTGATATGTAAGTCTTTAATCCATCTTGAGTTAATTTTTGTGTATGATAAGAGACAGGGATCAAGTTTTATTTTTCTGCATATAGCAATCCAGTTTTCCCAGCACTATTTGTTAAATAGAGTATCCTTTCCTCAGTGCATGTTTTTGTCTGCTTTGTTGAAGATCAGTTTGTTGGAGGCATTAGGGTTTATTTCTGGAGTCTCTGTTCTGTTCCATTGGTCCAAGTATCTGATCTTGTAACAGCGCCATGTTGTTTTGGTTACTATAATCTTGTAGTATAATTTTAAGTCAGGTAATGTGATGCTTCCAGTTTTGTTTTTTTTTTTGCTTATGATTGCTTTGGCAATTTGGCTACTTGTCTCATTCCTCTCTGAGTGCTGAGGCACTCTCTGTATTTTGGTTCACTCCATGGGAGAAACTCACTCTAACTCCTTCTCGTTGACCATCTTAATCCTATTTTTTCTTAAACTTATCACCAGCTAACCTCATGTAATATTTTACTGCTTATGTCTTTTATACTTCCATATCTTTTCTTCTGGTCTTTGCACTGTTGTTTTCATATGTCTTACTTCTGTATTAGTTATAAGCTCATGATATATTGTTATTGTTTCTTTTCTTTAACCCATTTCCTGTTTAGAAAAAAAAAGTGCAGCTCACTGATGCATTAATTTAATTTTACATAAACATGCTCTTTGAGGCTGAAGCAAATTCTACTGGTTTCCAATGTGATGATAAAATATAAAAATGATTTGGGGGGTTATTTTTAAACATAACTTGTCTCTAATCCTAATGAGAATTACCAAAAAAAAAAAAAAGTGAAGAAGAAGAGAGTTATTATATTTTGTAGGTGGAAATACCATTACTAAAAACAGAATGGTATAAATAGAATGATGCCATTTGTTTCCAAAGACTATTGATATACTAGAGCAATGTGGAAATAATAATAAAAGCGAGATACTTCATGGCAAACTTTGAGGGCAAGATTAGGACTGTAATCCGTGAATTATTTCAGAGTAAATGCAGCAGCCACAAGCACTGCTGGAGAATATTCTTGGAGCAAATGGGGAAAGGGTTAACAGTCAACTCTTGATTTTAATGATTTTTAAAATTAGAAAAAAAGTTTATTATACGTACATTTACTATTACCAGTGCTTTTCATACTTTTGTATAGATACAGTTGTTCATGTAGCATTATGTCCCTTCCGTTGAAGGGTTTTTAAAAACTGTTTTCTGTAATGCATTTCTCCTGGTGATGTGTTCATATAGCTTTTTATGTCTGAAAAGCCTTCACTTTGTAAAGATAATTTGACTGGGCATTTGGTTTGCACTGTCTTCTTTTCTAGTACTTTAAGATGTTGCTGAATTCTGGCTTGTATTATGTCTGACAAGAAATTGGCTGGTTTTTTTCTTATTTGTTTTTTGTTTTGTGTTGTTTTGAGTCAGAGTCTCACTCTGTCACCCAGGCTAGAGTGCAGTGGCACAATCAAGACACACCATAGGCTTGACCTCTTGGATTTAGGTGATTCTTCCTCCTCAGCCTCTCAAGTAGCTGGTACTACAGGCTCATGCCACCATGCCAAGTTAAATTTTAAAAAAATTTTTTGTAGAGACAGGGTCTTGTTATGTTGCCCAGGTTGTCTCAAACTCCTGGGCTCAAGCAATCCTTCTTCCTTCGTCTCCCAAAGTGCTGGGATTACAGGTGTAAGTCATCAAGCTTGACCAAAGTTGACTGTCATTATTATGTTTATTTTTCTATAAATAAAGTGTTCCCTGTTCTATCCCCAGCTATTTTCAAGATTTCTTTCTTTCTTTTTCTTTTTTTTTTTGAGTTGGAGTCTCACTCCATCTCCCAGACTGGAGTGCAGTGGCCGCTCCCGGCCACCACAGCCTCAACCTGCTGGGCTCCAGCGATCCTTCCACCTCAGTCTTCCGAGTAGCTGGAATTACATGCATGTGCTTCCTACGCCCAGCTGATTTTTTTATTTTATTGTAGAGATGAGGTCTCGCTGCCTAGGAGGGTCTCGAACCTGCGGGCTCAGGCAATCCACTCACCTCAGCCTCCCAAAGGCGTGGGATAACAGGCTGAGCCACCAAGCCCGGCTAAGATTTCTTTCTTTATCATTAATTTTTATCACTTTGATTATGACAACTCTCATATAGTAATAAGTTGTCTTAATTTTTTTTTAAGTTCTGTTGTACCTCATGACTTTGTAGGTTTATAGTTTTTTATCAAATTTTGAAATTTTCAGCCATTATTTTCTTAAATATTTTTTTCTGTTTCCCTCTTCTCTCTATCATGGACTTTAATTACATGTCTAGCAAGTGTTTATCAAGCCACTTTAGATTGTTCCATAGCCCGTAACTCACTGATGTTCTAGACTTTTCTTTCTGAGTCTTCTCTCTGTGTTTCATTTTGAATAGTTTCTATCACTATGTCTTCAGGTTCATGGTTTTTTTTGTTCTGCAGTATCTAATATGTTATTAATCCCTTTCAATGTATTTTTTCCTCTCATACATTATAGTATGCACCTGTAGAAGTTTAACTTGGATCTCTTTTCTATCTTTTGTATCGCTTTTAAATATACCCATGTTTTTCTCTATCTTCTTGGACAGTAAAATATAGGTATAATAACTTTAAAAATAACCTTATCTATAATTCTATCATCTATCATTTCTAAAACTGTCTCTTCTGATTGGTTTTATTACCTTCTTACAGATTGTAGTTTTCTGCTTCCTTGCTTGTCCTGTAATTCTTTTTTTTTTTTTTTCAGTTGGAGTCTCACTCTGTCGCCCAGACTAGAGTGCAGTGGCTGCTCCTGGCCACCGCAGCCTCCACCAGCTGGGCTCCGGCGATGCTTCCGCCTCAGCCTTCCGAGTAGCCAGAATTACAGGCGCACGTTATCACACCTGGCTAATTTTTTGATTTTATTGTAGAGATGAGGTCTCGCCTGCCCAGGCGGGTCTCGAACCCGCGGGCTCAGGCAATCCACTCACCTCAGCCTCCCAAAGGCGCGGGATTACAGGCTAGCCACTGAGCCCAGCTATGTCCTGTAATTCTTTATCAAATGCTTGACATTGTGAATTGTATCTTGTTTGCTTTTGAATAGTCTTGAGGCGTGTGTGTGTGTGTGTGTGTGTGTGTGTGTGTGTGTGTGTATACTTAAATCTTGAGCTTTGTTCTGGAACACAGTTAAATTACTTAGAAGTGGCTTGATATCTGCCCCACTCGCCACCATTTTAAGAGACAGACAGGAGTACAGTCATGTGATCATAGCTCACTGTACCCTCAAACTCCTGGGCTCAAGTAATGCTCCTGTCTCAGCTTCCTAAGTAACTAGGACTTCAGGTGCATGCCACCATGCCTGGATAATTTTTTTACTTGTTGTAGGGACAGGGACTCACTATGTTGTCCAGGCTAGTATCAAACTCCTGGCCTCAAGTGATCCTTCTGCCTTGGCCTCCCAAAGTGCTTAGATTACATGCATGAGCCACCATACCCAGCCCAGTTTGATCCTTTTGAGGCTTGCTTTCAAGGGACCTTTGTTGTAAGGAGGACCAAAGCAGCCTTTAGTCCAGGGCTAATATGCCTCCACCACTGAAGCAATACTTTTTAAGTATTCTACCTGATGACTTGTATATTACAACATTTTCCCACTCTGGCCGATAGGAACATTAATCATTCTCAGCATTATATGATCTTTAGAGAATTATTGTATGATCTTTAGAGATTGTTCTGCCCACTCTAATCTGGGGATTTTCTTCCCATGTCAAGTAGTTTCATCACACATATGTGCTATTCAGTGCCTCAGCTGAAGATTTAAGTGGGATCTTCTCAAATGGGAAGATCTCTGGATCTCTTACTCTATGTAGCTCTCGCCTCTCAGGCACTCTGCCATGCAGATCTGAGCTCTGTGGCCTGCCTGAACATCTAACTTCATTTTCTCAACTCGTAGAGACCACCAGGCTTCTCCTGAATCTTCCTTCTCTGACTTGAAGTCGGGAAACTCTCTCCAGGTAGTAAGCTAAATTATAAAGCTCATCTCATTTGTTTCCCATCTCTGAGGGATCATTGTCCTGCACTGCCTGTTGTTCAACGTCTGAAAACCGTTGTCTCATATATTCTTTCAATTTTTAAAATTGTTTGAGATAGGAGGCTAAATCCAATTGCTATTACTGTATTTTGGTTGGGAGCCACAAGTATCCAAAACGCAAGAACATTCTAATTTTTTATGAATTTGTCTGCCTGCCACATTGCATTGTAATCTCCAAAATGGCAAAGACCTTGCTTGCATTGTTCTTTATTGTAATAATCAGTACTCAGAATAATACCTGGCACATAGTAAATGCTGAACAAATATTTTCTGAATTAATATTATAAAATATTTTGGCCCAGAAATCTGAAGGCCAGAAGCTAGATGGTAAATATGGAACTAGTTACTTTTATCTGCTTTGTTAATTTCCCCTCTATTTTCTCCTACAACCCTCCTTACCTATGCTTCCATTTTAATTTTGAAATAATTATAAGCCAGACTCGGTGGCTCAGCCTGTAATCCCAGCACTTTGGGAGGCTGAGGTGACTGAATTGCCTGAGCCCGCGGGTTCGAGACCCTCCTGGGCATCTTGGCGAGACCTCATCTCTACAATAAAATAAAAAATTAGCCGGGCGTGGTAGCGTGCGCCTGTTGTTCCAGCTATTTGGAAGGGTGAGGCGGAACGATCTCCAGAGCCCAGCAGTTCGAGACTGCAGTGGCAGAGAGCGGCCACTGCACTCCAGTCTGGATGACAGAGTGAGACTCCAACTCAAAAAAAAAAAAAAGAAATAATTATAGATTCATAGGAGGTTTAAACACACACACACACACACACACACACACACACACACACACACACAAGTACCATGCACCCCTACCCTCAGCCTCCACGAATGGTAGCATCTTGCCCAACTTTAGTCCCTATCACAACTGAGAAATTGACATTGGTGCAAACAACAGAGCTTATTCAGACTTCACCAGTTATACCTGCATTCATGGTGTGTATATAGATCTATGTGATTTTATCGTATGTGTAGCTTTGCATCACCATGACAATCAAGATCCTCAACTGAACAATTGCATAAGACTCGCTTGTGTTACCTTTTATTGCCATACCCATTCTCTCCCACTCATACCTAACCCCTGACAACCACAAATTCATTTTATATCCCTAGAGCTGTGTTATTTCATGAATGTTTCATAACTGGAATCTTGCAGTGTGTCCTTTTGAGACTAGCTTTTTTCACTCAACACATTTTTCTAAGGTTCCTCCAAGTTGTTGCATGTATTGATAGTTCTTTCCTTTTCATTCCTGAGTGGTATTCCATGACATGAATATGCACAGTTTGTTTAGCCATTCATCTGCAAAAGGACAAGTGCATCGTTTTAAATGGGGAGCTATTATAAATAAAGATACTTTGAACTTCCATATGCTGTGTGAAATAAGTCTTTACTTTGCTGGGATAACTGTCCAAGGGACTGCCGAACTATTTTCCAGACCGGCTGTAATATTTTACATTACCACCACCAATGTATGAGTGGTCCAGTCTCTCTGCATCCTCACTAGCACTTACTGTTATCACTATTTCATTTTTGCCATTCTGGTAAGTGTATAGTGATATCTCATTGTAGTTTTCATTTACATTTCTCTAATGACTAATCAGTGCTGATCATCCTTTTTGTGTGTTTATTTGCCATCCACATAGCCTCTTTGGAAAATGTTTATGCATGACTTTTGCTCATTTTCTAATGGGGTAGCTTTTTTTAATGTTGACTTTTGAGATATTTTTATATATTCTAGATACAAGACCTTTGTCAGATATGTGATATGCAAATATTTTTCCCAGTGTGTAATTTGTCTTTTCATCTCTTTAACAGGGTCTTTGGCCAAATAAAATGTTTAATTTTGATTATGTCAAATTATCAATTTTCCCTTTTACAGATTGTGCAATTGGTGTCAAGTCTAAGAACTCGTAGCCTAGTCCTAGGTCCCAAAGATTGTCTGTTTTTTTCCTAGAAATTTTATAAACTAACATTTTAATCCTTTTAATTTCTGGCTCCTGTATCTAGTTAGACCTAACATCTCTTTAATATTACCTAGATTACTTAAGGTGATTTTTGCTTGAATTTCGTTTGTGACTTACCATTCCAATACAACCACTACCCAAGCATCCTTTTATATAGGAATGTCATTTCATTTTTGAAAAAAAATAATCTCCTCTATTGGGTGATTTTTCTTAAAACAAAAGACTTACTATATCTCTTGATCTGTTTGCAGCTTATTAAATGAGTTGATGTCCCTGGAGGGTCAAATTCAAAGTCTGGAGGACCAGAACCTTGACCCTGACGAGGGGGCAATCATCAAGGTAAGCTGGAGGCTTGATTGCAGGGAGGAGGGGAGTTGGGAACTTCTGCCCCCTTCTTCCCACCCTTTCTGTTGTTTAGCAGGACATAATAAGACCCCTCTCTGTCACAGGGAGGAGTGCTCCCTGGTGGCCTCTTCTGAGCAACTTCCTCCTAGGTAGCACTATTTCTTTTCTCTGATGACACAAAAGCCTAGACTTTCTATTCTATCCTAGATACAAATGTGAGACAAATATGACAGCTTTCTATCGTGATGCCACCTTAAGATAAGAATGAGTACCTTAAAGGTCTTGCATGCCCACATCTAACAGTACAGAGAAAAACATTCAGGAAATTTTTAGATCATAGAAGATTCACCTGTCTGTCCTTGATGCCTTCATGAAGAGTTCTTGTGTTGATTTTCACAGACTCCACAGTTTTCCTGATGTTTTGTCTTCTTACATTTCTTTTTTTTTTTTGAGTTGGAGTCTCACTCTGTCGCCCAGACTGGAGTGCAGTGGCTGCTCCCGGCCTCTGCAGCCACAACCTGCTGGGCTCCGGCGATCCTTCCGTCTCAGCCTTTCACATAGCTGGAACTACAGGCGCGCGCTACCATGCCCAGCTAATTTTTTGATTTATTGTAGAGATGAGGTCTTGCCTGCCCAGGCGGGTCTCGAACCCGCGGGCTCAGACAATCCACTCACCTCAGCCTCCCAAAGGCGTGGGACAGGCTGAGCCACCGAGCCCGGCCTTACATTTCTTAGAGACATTTTTCAGAGAAAGATTTAATTTTCCATTTTCTTAGTAGTCATAAACTATTAGAGTTAAAAGGTAGAGATCAACTTTGGATACAAGTTAGATTTCAGAGTCCTGGCTGATCGTTTTTCTGCTCTTCTGTAAGTCAGCCTTTGAAGAGAAGTCCCTCAAAAAAGAAAAACAAATAAACAAACAAAAACTGTGTCTATGTCTTTTTACTGAAATTGTAAGTCTCTGCTTTAACTCAAGCCCAAGAGTTTAAATTAAGTGGATGTTGGAAGAAGTCAATGAGAAATATCCTTTCTATTGTAGGAAGTTATTATTTATTTAGAACACTCACATATTAAAAGTCACTTGCAGATTCATGGACATTTATCCTCTGGGGAAAAAATTGCTTTTAACTATAATATCATACAACATTTTGAGTCACAATCTCCTTTTGTGTGAGTTGAAAAAATTTTTTTTTTTCACTATCCTTGGGCTTTGGAAATTGCGAACTATAAAAAAAGGTAAGAAGACAAAGGCCAAGAAATAGTCTGCTTTAGAAAATTTCCTCCATAAGTCAACTGTGAGCATTGCAGTAATGTGGATTTCAGCAGGAGGTGGGCATAGGGAGGGATAAATATCAAGACTGAGGACAAAGTTAGAGGAATACACAGATAAATAAAGGTGAGATTTTTTTTTTTTTTGAGTTGGAGTCTTACTTGGTCGCCCAGACTGGAGTGCAGTGGCCGCTCCTGGCCACTGCAGCCTCGACCTGCTGGGCTCCGGCGATCCTTCCGCCTCAGCCTTCCGAGTAACCGGAATTACAGGCATGTGCTACCACGCCCAGCTGATTTTTTGATTTATTGTAGAGACGAGGTCTCGCTGCCCAGGCGGTTTCGAACCCGTGGGCTCAGGCAATCCACTCACCTCAGCCTCCCAAAGGCACGGGATTACAGGCTGAGCCACCAAGCCCGGCTAAGGTGAGATTTTTTTTAAGTGAGGGGGTTTGGGATAATACAAAAGGGGAAGGTATCACACATATGTATGGGAATTATGTTGAGACATGCAGCTTTGAATACACATTTAAAATAATAAAAAATCAGGCACAAGTTTAGAAACTAGATAGAATCAACCCAAATATCCAACAGTTGCTATGTGGTTAAACTGTGGTACATATATATGATGAAATACTACTCAGCAATAAAAAGAAACAAATTTCAGATTGACCCCCAACATGAATGAATCTCAAACGCATTATGCTAAGTGAAAGAAGTCAGATTCAGAAGACTACATACCTACTTTGTGTTTCCATTATGTAACACTCTGAAAAAGGCACAACTATAGGAATAGAAAATAGAATATATATTTAAAAGATGAGTTTTACTGTGTGTAAATTATACCTCAACAAATGTGGTTTCAAAAAATGACACATTTTTTGTCCTCAATAAACCTACAAGCTGATGGAAAATTCTCCATATGAACAAAAACACTAATATATATAAATATGACACTTTGCATATATTAACAATTGTTACAGAAGCAAAGTTAGTAGGAATAGTTGTAGTTTTACTCTGGTGAAGGCGAAAGTGATGATTGTTAGAAATAGATATAGGAACAGCAAATAGAGTGTCAGAAAAGTAAAGGAGAAATAAGTTACTAAAGTTATAATGATATCACATGTATTAGCTCATTTATTCCTCAGAAACAAGAGGAGTGACTAAAAAAGGCATGAAAGGGGAAGGAGGGAAAATTGTTACAATTATTTTTAAAAAAGCAAAACTGCTTTTTACGAGCATGGTGGCTCATATCTGTAATCCTAGCACTTTGGGAGGCCAAGGCAGGAGGATCGCTTGAGGCCAGGAATTTGAGACCAGCCTGGCTAACATAGCATGACCCTGTCTCTACAAAAAATAAAAAAATAACTAGCTGGGTGTGATGCCATGCACCTGTATAATCCCAGCTACTCAGGAGGCTGAGGCAGGAGAATTGCTTGAGCCCAGATAGTCAAGACTGCAGTGAGCCACTGCACTGTAGCCTGGGCAACAGAGAGAGACCCTGTCAAAGAGAGAGAGAGAGAAGAAAAAAGAAAATCAGGAACAAATTGTATCGAAAAGAACTTTAAGCAGCAGAAAGGACTTCGAAGTGGGCTTTGGGTGTTTTTTGGCGTGCTATTGAGCCTCTAATCTCACGACGCTTTCTGCAGTCTCTATGTGAATAACTGAATTTTATTCTGAGACTGATTCTATCCCAGTTGTCTAAGCGTTCACTCTATAAATAAAACTAGGACACCAAATAAAATGTGATGATCACAGCATAGTTCCTCTCTAAATAATTAAACCACACAATTAAGGGTTGGTGATGAACAAACTTGGTAAAAAATGGGTGGAGATGATACATCCCCCAATTCACCTATAAACTGCCTGAGGGTGAACATTGCTACTACTTGTATCCAGACAACACAGTGCTTAGTTCAAAGGGCACTAACATAGGATGTGGCCAATAACATTTTGTTGATTTGCTTCAACGTTGGTTTTAGAGATTGGCACCAATCCCTAAGCTGGGAGGAACCCAGCTTCTACTAAATATCAAACTTAAAAAAAACCATAAATGTGTTCTTTTCTAAAAATCATTTGTTGTGTCATTTCCACACATCATTCATTACAACCTTTGTTTTATACTCTTTTTTTTTTTTTAATGTGAGAAGATCATGGAAATTAGAAAGCCACTAGAAGAATTGGATAACGAATTTGACCAGGTAATGTCAAATAGCTTTACAACTAAGAAGGAAGGAAAGCAGTTCTTCAAAGAAATCTCAGATTTAGAGAATTTCAGGAAATTGAATTCCAAATTCGGTGAAAGATGTTCTCAGAATTTTAGACCTGGAAGAGAACTTATTTAGTTTGTACCCTCATTTTCAGAAAAGTGTGACGTAAAGGCATCAGTCTTACTCTTGCCCTCACATAAATATTTGTATTTTTTTTCTTCTAACAAAAGTAATGCATGCTTATGTTGACACATAAAACATTATGGAAACATTTATTTCACATAAAAAATAATCCCATTCCTTCAAAGACAAATACAAAGAACATTTTAGTATATTTATATTCTACCAATTTTTTCTATACATATATTTACACATTGTGGTTATTTTTTAATGGGGTTATATTATACATATTGTTTTGCAACTTGCTTTTACACCTAGCAATTTTTTCTTCAACAAAAAGGTGAGATTTCATTTTACCTTTATTATCCATTGCTATATAATGCAGGGCTTGATGCTTGAATGTATTAAATTTATTTTGTTGAATATTTGGAATTATATTATCAATGTTTGCCATTATAAACTATGCCTCAAAAATCCATGCCTTTGCTTGCTCTTACAAGTACTTCTTCAAGAATCAATTTCTACCAAGGTGAAAGACACCTGAGCCCAGGAGTTCGAGGCTGTGGTGAGCCGTGATTGTGCCACTACGCTTAAGCCTGGGTGACAGAGTGAGACCCTGACTCAAGAAAAAAGAAAATCAATTTCTAGAAATGTCATCTTGAGCACTCATCTTTCTTGAATCCCAGCACACTCTTCTTCCTGCTGTAGCTCTGCTTTCGAGGTATCCTGCCAGTCTTTTATTGGATGATTAATTACAAATCTTTAAGAGAGTTCTTTACGTGTGACATGTGCGCAACTGACATTCATGTCTTAGAAGGTGATGGTTTGCTTTCTGCTCGCATCTTGTGCTGAGAGAAATCAGCCGACATCTGTTGTCTCTACCTGACGACCTACAGGAGACATGGGGGAAAAAATCTTTCTTGTGGACAGCTATTTTGCCAAACATAGGGCCTGAATATTCATTCTGACACAGTGAGGACTTACATTTATAAATGTAAACTTTTAAATATTCAAAAGAAATGCTTTCTCAGAAACACACTACATTCTTCCAACTAGTGTTCTGTGGGAAGTTTGTTAAGGATCAAGGAAGGAGTATCGAATAGAGAGAAGGGTGATTTATAATAAGTTGCTGTGGTGTAAGTGTGGGTCTAGAGTAGTGAAAATAATCTTACTAATCTTTTTTTTTTTTTGAGTCGGAGTCCCACTCCATTGCCCAGGCTGGAGTGCAGTGGAAAGCTCACAGCCACCCCAGCGTTGACCTGCTGGGCTCCGGTGATCCTTTTGCCTCACCCATCCAAGTAGCTGGAACTACCAACACGTGCCCCCGTGTCCAAAGCTAATTATTTATTTATTTATTTACTGTACAGAGAGGTCTCACCAAGTTGCCCAGGCAGCTGGTCTCGAACCCGCGGGCTCAGGCAATTCACTTGTCTCGGCTGCCCAAAGTGCTGGGATTACAGGCTGAGCCACCGAGCCTGGCCAATCTTGCTAATCTTTTAGTTATCTCTCCTACAGCTCAGGATTATGTTATGAATTTGCTCTAAGAAGAAGGATTTACTGAGTTAAGAGTACATTTCAAAGACACCACTTTATAAGTGGTGTCAAAGTGAGTGGGGTTTTATTGTATAAACCAGAAAAATATAATTTTCATTTGACCCAGAATTGTGGATGTTTTTTTAGACAGAGGCTTGTAATGAAGCTCATGAATTAAAGAAGAAACTCAATGAAAGGATAGAGGTAAGATTTCAGTTACATATATTCCAACAATGATAAAATACAGGAGTAATTTTATTTTCCTCGAATCTGAGGGTGCCCCACATACTGACCTTTTTCAAGTCTTATAGCCTTCTTCTTCCCTTCCAGTCTTCTGCTTTGGGCCAACAGAACATACACAGCTCTGATGTGCTCTCAAGCTCTCACACCCCTGTGCTACTTCTGCTTCTCATAACTTTTCCTTCTTGTCTCCGTGTTACCCACTCTTCAAGGTTCAGCTCAAATGACATCCCAACCTCTCCTGATTTCCCCTAGCTGGAAAAATGACTTATCTCTGAACTCCTCCCACAAGATTTTAGACATTGGAGTAAATGGGATCAGGTGAATAAAGCAATGAATGAATGAATGTATCAACCTGTCTCCTGCTCAGAGGTGCCTACTTATCTCGCCAATCTAGAGTAGATGTCTCCACCACCAAACCTCAGCTACTCTCCATGTCATCACCCTATTTGTTTTCTCTGTAGCATTTATCTTCTCTGTGGCCATAATAGCTAATGTATGTATGCTTTTAGTTGTTTATTGCTTGGCCCCCAACCCATATAAAACACATAAGCAATAGATTGTACATTCTTTTTTATGATTATTTCAGTAGCTTTTAGGGGGTGCAAATGTTTTTGGTTACATGACTACATTGTCTAGTGGCAAAGAAGTCTGAGCTTTAAGTGTACCCACCACTCCCACCTGTGCACATTGTATCCGACAGGTCATTTTTCATCCCTTCCCTATTTCCCACCCTCCTCATCCTGAGTCTCCAAAGTCCCTTATACCATTCTCTGTGCCTATGTTGATCCTTAGTTTAACTTCCACTTGTAAGTGAGAACATGAGTTGTTTGGTTTTCCATTCCTGCATTACTTCACTTAAGATGATGTTCTCCAATTCTATCCAAGTTCCTGCAGAAGATATCATTTCTTTTTTTATGACTGGATAGTATTCTACTATGTAGTGGAATACTTTTGGGTGATGTATATATCATATATATATATATGTATATCACATTTTAATTATGCACTGATCAGTTGATGATGGGCGTTTAGGTTGGTTCCACATCTTTGCAATTGTGAACTGAGACTGCATATTCTTTATCTATTTTGTTAACTTCTGTGTCCTAGAACAGTGGCAGTAGTCACTCAATAAATGTGTTTTGCATAGATGAGCAAATTGAAGAGATGAATTCAGTACAAGGATATCTTCCTACATGAACAATCCAGTGGGTTTTGTTTAATTTTCTGCCATAGTGCTACCTTACCCTGTAAATGTGTATGCTGCTTTCTGTTTGGCGAGAATGCACCTGCCAATGACCTTCTCACATGGCTTACATGTCATTTCTAATGTGGATCTCTGAGGTATTCCAGGGGAACAGCACTCTTAATTATGTGTAGTATGACTAGAAGACATCTAGAATCTTGTTTTCTTAAGATGGTTGATTGCTCTTTTTTCCCCCAGAACTTTTGCAAGATTATGACTCTGCTTAATACAAAGCTGGGGATGTACCAAATACAAGAAAACACAGACTCTCACAGTTGTGAGAAAACAGATATTGAGGAAACTGAGCTCAGGCTTCCTCAGACATCACCACCCCCTTTTGTGCAGCACTCTCCTCCCTGCATTACAGTGTGGTAAGTCAAAGCAAGGGGACATTGTGGACTGGACAGAAGCCCCAATATGTGTGGAGTATAGTAAGACTGAATTTTTTTCAAGTGTTGACTAAAATGTTATTTTCTTTTCTTTTGTAAATTATCTATTTATGTTCTTTAAAAGCCTGTACATTTACTGGAGTCATAATATTTATCTTATTGTTTTAGATATAGATCTATTGCATTAGATATATAGATTGCTTTCTTATTGCTTTGGATGAATCTCTCTATACAGAGATATATGTAGATGTAGAGATAGGTTTTCTCTACCTAACAACCTCTATAGGAGACATGCAGAAAAAAAGAGAAACCAGAGATAAAACTCTCGCTCTATATATATTATATCTATCTATCTATGTAAAATTTAAAGGATGGTATCTACAAGCTATAAGGCAACCACCTCTGCCAAAGAAACATATCTGATAAGCAAATTTGAAAACCTTTGTTTGCTGGACAGAATGCCTTGTACAGTACTGGAGACATACACACTAGCAAATTCTGACTCTTCATATCTCTTTCAGGAGATGCCACACCATCATATATACCCTAGGTAGTAACTTTCTCTATAAAAACTTTTCTGATTCTTTATATTCAAACATCAACCCAGGTAGAATCTCAGCTCCCTCTTTTATCAACGCCATTGCCTGTTTTTAGAAAATTGAGTTGTTTTTCTTTTTTTGTTGAGTTGTAAGAATTTGTACTCACCCTATCTTTCACATCACCTTGTCATAGATCCCATAGTGTATTATTGTGATGACATTGTTTTAAATATTTCTTCTCCTAATAATCTGTGGGATACATGAAGGCAGGAATCTTGTCTTCATAATTTTGGGACATGACATATAAAAGATGCTCACAATCCTCCACTAATGTTAAAGTAATAAATAAGTGAGGTGTGACATCAGTGAGAATGGTGTAGTAAAGACCTCAGAAGACGTTTTCTCCATAAAATCAATGAGAAAGTTGGAAAAAATTCCAGAATAAAATTTTCACCACTCAGGAAATCAAGGATTTAGTATTTAGAATATATTAGGATCTTACAACTCAATAACAAAAAGACAACACAGTTTGAAAAATAGGCAAAGGACCTGGACAGACATTTCTTCAAAGAAGATACACAAATAGTGAACAAGCACATGAAAAGATGTTCAACATCATTGGTCATTAAGAAAATGTAACTCAAAACCACAATGAACCACAATGGGATGCCACTTTACATCCACTAAGATGACTATAATACGAAATACAATAACAGATGTGTTGAAGAAGATGTGAAAAATTGAGACCCTCATGCATTGCTGATGGAATTGTAAAATTGTACAGTCATTGTTGAAAACAGTTTGACAGTTTCTGAAAATGTTAAATATAGAGTTACCACATGACCCAACAGTTCTATTCCTGGGTATATACTCAAAGAAATTGAAGGCATATGTCAACACCAAAACTTGTACACAAGTGTTCACAGCAGCATTATTTACAATAGTCCAAAAGTAGAAACAATCCAAATGTCCATTAACTGATGAATTAATAAACAAAATATGATATAGCCACAGAATGAAGTGTTATTTAGCTGAAAAAAAGAATGAAGTACTGATACATACTACAACATGGATGATCTTAGAAAACATTATGCTAAGTGAAAGAAGCCAGATACAAAAGGATACATATTGTATGATTCCATCTATATGAATGTTCAAAATAGGACATTCCATATAGATAAAAAGTAGATTCGTGGTTGCCAGGTATAGGGCATGGGGAAATAGGAAGTCAGTACCAACTCAAGGGTATAAGGCTCCTTTTTGGGGTGATGAAAATTTCCTGGAATTAGATAGTGGTGATGGTTGTACAACCTTGTGACTAAACCAAAGGCCTTTGGATTATACACCTGAAATTTGATGGTATGTGAATTATATCTCAAAAACAAACATATACATAAATAAGTGAATGCCTTTCAATGATCACTTTATGTTACATGAGCGAGTTATAATTCAATTGAATTTGTTCTAAAGAAAAATCTTCTCATATCATTACATCCTAATTAAGATAGCCTAAAAATTTGCCCAATCTCTTATTAGAGAACTGGAAACATATTAATTCCATTAAAGCATATTTATACACTACATTTTGAGGAAGTTTATGTTGTGGATTTTTTTTTCAATTATTGTATATCAATTTTTGCAGCTTTTAGCTTCAGAAAGTGGCCTTTTTTGGGTATTGTCCCCCAGTCCTTCAGTTCCCTTTATGGCCATCCCTATGAATTGATCACAAGCAATATGAGCATTCTGGAAAAGAATAAAGGTTTTATGCATAACAAGGTTTGAAAAGTAAACAAATAGTATTTAAAAGTTAAAAGAATATGCTTATTCTTTACAGAAGATAAGAGCAAAATGAGTGAAATTATTAATGATACTAATTTTCAGTTCTGTACAGGTGATATTATGAAAAAAATGTACTTTAATTTAGTAGCTATGATGCTTTCCAAATAAAAATATGTCTGAACCTTTTTTTTTTTTTGAGTTGGAGTCTCACTGTCGCCCAGACTGGAGTGCAGTGGCCGCTTTCGGCCACCACAGCCTCGACCTGCTGGGCTCCGGCGATCCTTCCGCCTCAGCCTTCCAAGTAGCTGGAACTACAGGTGCGCGCAACCACGCCCGGCTAATTTTTTTATTTATTGTAGAGATGAGTTCTCGCTGCCCAGGCGGGTCTCGAACCCGTGGGCTCAGGCAATCCACTCACCTCAGCCTCCCAAAGGCGTGGGATTACAGGCTGAGCCACCGAGCCCGGCTTGTCTGAACCTTTTAAAATGAAGATCATACATGCTCTTTTATTTGCTTAATAATAGAAAATTCAATTTTTTAAGAAGTTAAATTACTGATTTGTAAATAAAATTTAAAAGATTCAGTAGTGTTAAGAAATAAATATGAATCCAACTATACTTAGAGTATTCACTGTGGAACAGGAAAAAAAACCCTCAAAGGGCACACTCTACCCAAAAGGCAAAACAAATAACCAAAAACTAAGACAAAATAGAAACAATAGTACATAAAAGAAAGAAAGAGGAAAAATAAATAATGTAACTGGTTATATTAGGGTGATGGGATTATAGTTCCTTCATCATTGTTTTCCAAAGTATCTGTAATTTAGAAAAATTGTTTTTCTCTGAAAAAAACTTGATGTTTAAGTGTGGGGGTTTTCCATTAAAAAGTGGATGAAAGACATAAATAGACACTTCTCGAAAGAAGGCATACGAGGAGCCAACAGACACATGAAAAAATGCTCAGTCTCACGAATTATCAGAGAAATGCAAATCAAAACCAAGTCGAGATACCACCCAACTTCAGTAAGAATGGCCATGATTAATAAAACTAGACAACAGATGCTGGCTAGGATGCAGAGAAAAGGTAACGCTTCCACTGTTGATGGGAATGCAACCTCTATGGAAGACAGTGTGGTGATCCCTAAAAGAGTTAGAAATTGACCTTCCCTACAACCCAGCAATCCGTCTTCTGGGAATATACCTGGAGAAACTTAAATCACTCCACAAAAAAGATATGTGCACTGTATGTTTATTGCAGCACTACTCACAATAGCAAAAACATGGAACCAACTGTGCTGCCCATTGAAACTAGACTGGAAAAAAAAGTGGTATATATACCACATTTGATGGACTATTATGCAGCCATAAACAGGAACAAAATTATGGACTTCACAGCAACTTGGAAGAGTCTATAATACTCAGTGATTTATCACAGAAACAAAGAACTGAGTACCACATGTTCTCACTCATAAGTGGACCCTGAACATTTATCATAACACTATAAGAAAGGGATTGACAACCAGTGCGGTGGCTCAGGCCTGTAATTCCAGCACTTTGGGAGGTGGAGGTGAGAGGATTGCCTGAGTTCAGGGGTTTGAGACCAGCCTGAGCAACATGGCAAGACCTCATCTTTACAATAAATCAAAAAAATTAGCCAGGCATGGTGGCACATGACTTTGATTTCAGCTACTTGGAAGACTGAGGTGGAAGGATCACCTGAGGTTGCAGTGGCCATGAACATGCCACTGCACTCCAGCCTGGGTGACAGCGTAAGACTCTGACTCAAAAAAAAAAAAAAAGAAGAAGAAGAAAGGGACTGACAGTAGTGACAGTAGCCAAGCTGCCAGGGAACTCGGGTGGGGGGGAGGGATGGGGAAAATAAGCATACCTGGTCTCAAAAACCAGGCAAAGTGGGGACCAAAGGGAGGCCCAAACTTTACCTGTATAATGACCACTTATTACCTAACCCTGAATTGTACCCCACATCTTCAAATAAAATATATGTGTTTGCCTTTTTAAAATATTGTAATATTTCCAAGGATGCTTGTTTTGTTTTTGTTTTTGTTTTTTAGTTGGAGTCTCCCTCTGTAGCCTTCCAAGTAGCTGGAAGTACAGGTGTGCACTACCACGCCCAGATAATTTTTCTTTTTTAATTGTAGAGACGAGGTCTCGCCAAATTGCCTGGGCTGGTCTGGAACCCATGGGCTCAGGCAATCCACTCGTCTCAGCCTCCCAAAGTGCTGGGACTACAGGCTGAGTCACTGAGTCCAGCTGTTTTTTTTTTTTTAATTTGGGAAGAATAGTGTTTATTTACTAGATATGTTTTGGTAGTGAGTTGTTTTTCTATTCATAATCAATAACACATCTATGTTTAGTGCTCCTCAAGGGCAGGACATCTGTGCTTTACGGTAGCAGTTCTCCAAACACCTTCTTAACAGAATATCCTAGACACTGGCTCTTTAATAAATGTGTGAAGAAAAAGCCATTATTTGTGTAACTACCCAAAGATAGTCAGTGGGAAGAATAGCAGGAAACTGGTCTTAGGTTTCTAAAACCCACTGAGTTAGGTCACAAAATAGATCCACAGCCAGCCTTAGGTGTTCTTAGATTTTCTCTTTTGAAATGTATTATTGATGGTAATTATCTCAGGCAAATTGGATATCTGTGACATTTCTGCTTTGTGTTTTTCTGGATTTTCTAGATTTTCATATATTGCACTTCAATTAAAAAATAATAATGCAAGAACTTAGAAACAAATAAATGAAATATACCATAGGTACAACCCATAAAGAGGAATCAGCCCTCAAGGATTTGAAAAAGCTTATATTACTTTATTAGTAAAAGTCTGGTGCCCAGACAGAAACTAGTGACAGCTCTGAATTCCATTTATCATATTATATTTGTGTCCCAGGAAAAAAATCTAACTGCCTGTGCCTTTATTTGCCCCAAAATAGGCATCATATATCTCACAAGTGAGGTAAAGATTGCAACAACCTGCTAGAATGTGAGGGCATTTCAGAGGACAGAGCCCCACAATCTCTAGGGGTTTTATTGTTTCATGGCTATCGGTTCTTGGAATTCTAATGCCAGCCATAGCGTGGACATAAGTGCTCCTCTATCCAAAATTCTTCTTTTGTATCTGTAAACTAAAATCCAAAGAAACTCAATCACTTAGCTGAAGTTTTCTGAGGTACCTGGGTGGCGGTGACAGGAGTCCTATCCAAGTGATTATCTTGAGAATTTTTTAAACATAAATGTTTTCTCTTCCTGTAGGAAACGTGCACTGAGGATTTTCATTATGTTTTATGTCCTCACCTTAACTGGACTTTCATGTTACATACTATTTGTGGATGCGACGTTCATCTTCGAAAGGGTGCTCTCAAGAATTCTTGGGCACCACACAATGTGGGAACTACGGAAGATCATCATGCCTTTCTTGAATTTGGAAGTGGAAGACTTTTTACCCTCTTAAAGATACAGAGGTTATGGTTGCCCTGCTGAGTTTTGTCTCAATAAAATTCTGGCTGTATTATAGTGTTAACTTATTTTCCAGAAAATACTATGCAATCATTTATAAAAATCTCTGAACAAGGGTACCTGCATAATCAACGTTTGTATACCTAACCCTAAATTGTACTCCCACATCTTTACAATAAATAAATAAATAAAAATAAAGAACATTGAAATCATGTGGAAGTTGGTTGATCACAGAAAAAAAAAGAAAATAGTTTATTTTTACTCTAATGACTCACAGTGATTTCTTGAATCATTCCACACATTGTTTACAATGTTGACTTCAAACTACAATCCTTCCTTCTCCCCCAACAGGAAGTATATTGAGACAATCCAGTATTAACTCCTTTTAGTTATTTTCTCCATTTTGATCTTAATGTCTCAGAAAAGAAAGCACAGAATTCCTCTCTACTGTATCCAATTTTACTTCAATTGGATTAGAGTCCTATTTTAGATATAGTGCGCATTTATTGGTTTATTTTTTCCTTCACATTTATTTCTTCTTTTGGTAGCAGCACCCTAATTTTGTATTGAAAAAGCTATATTTCCCCAGTAAGTATAACTATAGGTGGTCTTTCAGTATACCCTGTCTTCCTATTAATAAGAGTTAGAAATATGTTGCATCAGATATTCTCTAAAAATGAGAATTTTAAGAATCATACAAAGAATGGGAATCATTGAAACCTTGTTTTTATGAACTAGTTCAAGCCTTTTTCTTAAATTAACCAAAGCTGCTCTATTGCTTACAAGCAAAGGAAGCCTAACTGATCCAGTAGCACATTCTGAATGCCAGAGTGGAGACTTTCATATGTAACTTTGCAGATAATGGGAAAATACTAACGTTTATTTTTAATATGAAAACTGGTTATAATTAAAATGTACAAGAATAATAGAACCATAAAGAGTCAGTTGGCCGCGCCGCATGCGCCCCTTCCCGGCCCGGAGCCCTCTCCTCGCATGGGCTCCGCCGGGCCGTCCTGTTGCGCCCCCCACTCTCGAACTCAAGCCACCGTGGAGCTCCGCCACCCCAAAACGTTCACCGCGAGTGGAAATATAAGCAGGAGACGGGGCAAGATGGCAACGGCATAGGTGAACTGGTGAGATTCTCTGAACGAACCAAGGCTGCATACTGCTGAATAGACAGACTGTAAAGCAGAGGGAAAAGTGAACAAAGCCAGAAGACCCTCATAAGGAAGAACAGGTCATTGCAGAAGAGAAATAAAAGCAACCCCACCTTCCCTCAAAAACAGAATTGAAGAGGGGGAGGAAAAGGGGGAGAGGGAGAAAAATCTACAGAAATGAAGAAAAACCAAAAGAAGAGTATGGGTCTCTCCCAGACGCCTGGGAGAGCAGACATTGAGAAAACTGACTTTGGAATGCAAACAATGAAAAGTCCCCAGAATGAAGGGTCTCAAAATGCAAATGTAGATATCAAAACAATAATGGAGAGATTAAAAAGAATTGAGGAGACACAAGAAGAAACTAGGAAGGAGCTGATATCTGAGATAACAGTAATAAAGAATACTGTGAATGAAATAAATAACAAATTGATAAGCATGGAAAGCAGAATTACCCAAGCAGAAGAAAGAATCTCAGAGCTTGAGGACCAAAATATAGAAATAACCCAAACTCTTAAAAACACAGAAAATAAGCTCAAAAAGACAGAACAAAATCTTCAAGAGATGAGTGACTACCTCAAGAGGCCTAACCTAAGAATAATCGAACTCCCTGAGGCAGAAAGAGAAACAGAGACCACATTGGAACAAACTTTCCATGAGATCATTCAAGAAAACTTCCCTTATCTATTCAGTGATGCAAAAATTCAAACACAAGAGATTCAGAGAACCCCCACAAGACAACAAATGAGAAGACCAACTCCTAGACACATAATAATTCACCTAAATAAAGTAGGCACAAAAGAAAAAATCCTAAAGGCAGCAAGAGAAAAAGGCCAGATCACCTACCATGGAAGACCAATCAGAATAGCAGCAGATTTATCTGCAGAAACCCTGCAGGCTAGGAGAGCTTGGAGCCCTATCTTCAAAGTCCTAAAAGATAAACAATTTCAACCAAGAATAACCTACCCGGCCAAGCTAAGCTGCATCAGTGAGGGAGAATTAAAATCTTTCCCAGATATCCAATCCCTAAGAACTTATGCTGCCACCAAACCATCTCTACATGAAACACTTAAGAAAGTACTAAACACAGAAGAAAAGGAAAAAAGAACAACATTCTTCACAAGAGTACAGGGAAAAGAATAAAATATACACGAACCAACCCCAAAACCAAAAGAAAGACAAAAAAAAAGAAAAAAGAAAAAATCAAGTGGAAGAACAACAACTCAATAAGAACTCCATGATAGAGACAAACTCTCACATTTCAATAATTAGTCTGAATGTGAATGGACTAAATGTACCACTGAAAAGACATAGAATGACAAAATGGATAAAATATCACCAGGCAACAATATACTGCCTTCAAGAGACCCATCTCACTAGAAAGGACATACACAGACTCAAAGTAAGAGGATGGGAAACAAATTTTCAGGCGAATGGAACACAAAAGAAAGGAGGAGTCGCGATCCTAATTTCAGACAAAATACCATTTAAGCTATCAAAAATTAAAAAAGATACAGAGGGCCACTACATAATGATAAAAGGTTCACTCCATCAACAAGAAATATCTATCCTAAACATATATGCACCCAACATAGGTGTGCCAACATTCATAAAGCAACTTCTAGGAAAACTAAAGAAAGACATTAACTCTAACACCATAATAACTGGGGACTTTAATACACCACTCACAACCTTAGACAGATCATCAGGACAAAAAATCAGCAAGGAGATCCGGAACCTCAATGAGACTCTGGACCAAATGGACTTAATTGATACCTATAGAACACTCCATCCAAAGACCACAGAATACACATTCTACTCATCACCACATGCAACATATTCTAAGATCGACCACATATTGGACACAAATCAAGTATAAGCAAATTTAAAAGGACTGAAATTCTACCATGCACTTTCTCGACCACAGTGGAATAAAAATAAACATTGACACCAACAAAGTCCCCCCAAAACCCACAAAGACATGGACACTAAACAGCATGATGCTAAATAACTCCTGGGTCAATGATAGACATCAAAACAGACATCAAAAGATACCTGGAAACAAATGAAAATGAAGAAACATCTTACCAAAATCTCTGGGATGGCTTAAAAGCTGTAATAAGAGTGGAATTTATATCCCTACGAGCACACTTGAGGAAAATGGAAGGAACAGAAATTAACAACCTAACAAGCCACCCAAAGAAGCTGGAAAAGCAAGACCACAAAAACCCTAATTTCAGCAGAAGAATCCAGATCACCAAAATAAAAGCCCAAATCCAGGACATAGAAGACAAAAAGATAATAGAAAAAATCAATGAAACAAAAAGCTGGTTCTTCGAAAGAATAGACAAGATCGATGGTCCCCTAGCTAGACTGACCAAGAAAAAAATGAGAAAAAAACCAAATAAGCACAATCAGAAACACAAAAGATGAAGTCACATCTGACCCTGAAGAAATACAAAAGATCATTAGAGACTACTACGTACACTTGTATGGAAACAAACTTGAAAACCATAAGGAAATGGAGGACTTTCTGACATCACACAACCTACCTAAGTTGGAACAAGAAGAAATTGAGACCCTAAATAAACCAATAATAATCAAGGAAATCGACTACGTAATAAGAAAACCTCCTACAAAAAAAAGCCCTGGACCAGATGGCTTTCCAGCAGAATTCTACAAGACATTTAAGGAGGAGCTGATACCAATCCTACTGAAGGTACTCCAGGTGATTGAAAAAGATGGAATGCTCCCCAAATCATTTTACGAAGCCAACATCACATTGATACCCGAGCCAGGTAAAGATCCAGCAAAGAAAGAGAACTACAAGCCAATATCTTTGATGAACATAGATGCTAAAATTCTCAACAAGATCCTAGCAAACCGGATTCAGCAATACATCTCAAAAATCATCCATCATGACCAAGTAGGCTTCATTCCTGGGATGCAAGTCTGGTTCAACATTCGTAAAACCATAAATGTTATTAAATACATCAACAGATGTCAAAACAAAAACCACATGATTATATCATTAGATGCAGAAAAAGCTTTTGATAAAATCCAGCACCCCTTCTTGATAAAAACCCTTGAACATCTAGGCATACGGGGAACATACCTCAAAATCGTAAAAGCCATCTACGAGAAACCCACAGCAAGCATACTCCTAAATGGACAAAAATTAGAACCATTTCCCCTGAAAACTGGAACAAGACAAGGATGCCCACTCTCACCCCTCCTGTTCAACATAGTATTGGAAGACCTGGCTCGAGCAATCAGAGAAGGCAATCAGGGGTATCCAAATAGGAAAAGAGGAAGTCAAGTTATCTCTCTTTGCAGACGACATGATTGTATACCTTGAAAACCCAAGAGAATCTGTCAAAAACCTCCTTACACTGATAAAGACCTTTGGCAAAGTCTCAGGATACAAAATAAATGTACAAAAGACAATCGCATTTCTCTACACCAATAATAAACAAACAGAAACCCAAATAAAAAAACACAATTCCATTCACAATAGCCACAAAAAAATGAAATACCTTGGCATCTTTCTAACCAGAGACGTGAAAGACCTTTACAAGGAAACTACAAAACACTGCTCAAAGAAATCAAAGTTGACATAAACGAGTGGAAAAATATCCCATGCTCATGAATCGGAAGAATCAACATTGTGAAGATGTCCATCTTACCTAAGGCAATCTACAAATTCAATGCAATACCCATCAAATTACCAGCAACATTCTTCTCAGACCTAGAAAAAACAATGCAGGAATTCATATGGAAACACAAACATCCAAGAATAGCCAGAACAATCCTCAGCAAAAAAAAACAAAGCAGGTGGTATCACACTACCAGACTTCAAACTTTACTATAAAGCTACAATCATCAAAACAGCTTGTATTTGTATAGGAACAGGCATATAGATCAATGGAATAGAATTGAGATTCCAAAAGCAAAACCTCAATTTCCCAACCAACTCATCTTCGACAAAGCCTCCACCACCTACCACTGGGGAGAGGAGAACCTATTCAGTAAATGGTGCTGGGAAAACTGGCTGACCACATGCAGAAGATTGAAACAGGACCCCTATCTATCCCCATGCACAAAGGTTAATTCCAAATGGATCAGAGACCTAAATGTAAAACCTCAAACCATAAGAACCTTAGAAAATGAAGGAAAAACCCTCATGAAAATCGGAACTGGCATCCAATTCCTGAACAAAACCCAAAACCCACAGCTCATAAGAGAGAAAATAGACAAGTGGGACCTTATTAAACTGACAAGCTTCTGCAAAACCAAAGAAACCATCAAGAGAGCAGGGAGACAGCCTACAGACTTGGAAAAAGTATTTGCCAACTCCAGGTCCGACAAAGGCTTAACATCCTGGATCTACAAGGAACTCAAGCATGCTGAAAAGAAAAAAACAAACAACCCCATTATAAAATGGGCAAAAGATATGAACAGACACTTCACAAAGGAAGACATCCGAGTAGCCAACAAACACATGAAGAAATGTTCAACCTCACTAATCATCAGGGAGATGCAAATCAAAACCACACTGAGATACCACCTAACCCCAGTCAGAATGGCAATTATCAACAACTCAAAAAATAACAGCTGCTGGAGAGGGTGTGGTGAAAAGGGAACACTTCTACACTGTTGGTGGGAGTGTAAACTAGTGCAACCTCTGTGGAAAGCAGTGTGGCGATTCTTAAAAGCTCTAAATACCAACCTCCCATATGACCCTGCAATCCCCCTACTGGGAATATATCCTGAAGAACACAAATCACTCTATAAAAAAGATACCTGCACACGCATGTTTATTGCGGCATTGTTCACAATAGCAAGAACCTGGAAACAGCCATGCTGCCCGTCAAAAGAGGACTAGATTAAAAAATTGTGGTACATATACACGATGGAATACTACGCAGCCATAAAAAAGAACAAAATCATGAATTTCGCAGCAACCTGGATGGAACTAGAGTCTATAATACTGAGTGACCTCTCACAGAAACAAAGATCCGAGTATCACATGTTCTCACTCATATAATGGACCTTAAACATCCAATGCAATACTATACGAAAATGACTGATCGTACTGGGAAACTATGGTGTCGGGAGGGAGATGGGATTAACAGTAGCAAATATCTGTCTGGGTACGGGGAAACATCCCATATCAACAGGGTGCCTGAATGAAACGTAATTGTACACCTAACCCTTAACTGTGCCCCACAACTTCACAAAAAAAAAAAAAAAAAAGTCAATTGGAGTAAGAGGGCAGATGGTGTTTAAGAGGTTGGTTAAAAGGCCATTCAGTGATTTGGGTGGGCTAAAGAGGTGGAGATGGAATGCAAAGATCATGAAAGAAGCTGACATGATGAGGATGGATTTTATAGTATTTGGTTGCGTCGTGGATGTGGGTTGGAAGGATGGTGGCCAAGAGACATGGAACACAGTCCTGACATTTGAATGGATCTTAAAAGATGAGTAATACTTACATTTTCACGGCAGAGATAAGGAAAAGGCACTTCAGAGAAAAGAAACATCGTGAGTAAAATTTAGAAGCCAGCAACATAAGGCAAAGTTAGGAAAGCTGATACGGCATAGAGTTCACCATACTAGTTTGTACATTCCTTAAAAACAAACTCTATGCCTCACTCTGTTTTTCGGATCTCTGGAATAGTGATTCCCAAATGCTGGCCCATACTGGATGCATTTGAATCATCTGGGGAGCTTTATACATTAGAGATTTCTAAGCCCTTCCCCAGATATTTGAATTCAGTAGAGCTAATGCAAGATTCAGGAAATTTAATTTTTTTTTTTTTTTTTGAGTTGGAGTCTCACTCTGTCACCCAGACTGAAGTGCAGTGGCCAATCCCGGCCACCGCAGCCTCGACCTCCTGGGCTCCGGCGATCCTTCCGCCTCAGCCTTCCCATAGCTGGAATTACAGGCATGTGCTATCACGCCCGGCTGATTTTTTGATTTATTGTAGAGATGAGGTCTCGCTGCCCAGGCGGGTCTCGAACCCGCGGGCTCAGGCAAACCACTCACCTCAGCCTGATTACAGGCTGAGGCGCGGGATTACAGGCTGAGGCACCGAGCCCGGCTAGGAAATTTAATTTTTAAAACCTCCCCAGCTAAGTCTGCTATAAATCCAAATTTTGGAGCCATGCCTTGAAACACTTTGGAAAAGTGCTGTGGACATAATATATATGTGCCTGATAAATAACTGTTGAAGTGTATTAAACTATGTGTTCTTATCTTTGTGGTCTCCCTATCATCTCACTCAGTGCCAGAGTCAATATTTATTTGTTCAGTAATTTGTATCACAACCATTTTTCCAATGCCCCCATCTTCTCACACCCTGAAGTAATTTTCAACTCTTCTACTATCTTTTTATTTTTACATTTCAGCAATCACTGGGTCATACCAATTTTCTTCTACAGAAATTTTTCTTAGAGAAGTTACCATTGTGATAGGTGTTATCATACAAATGGATCACTGTTGGCAAAATTCAGCCTGTTGCTTTTACTTCCATAGATCACAATTATGCAAACAGCTGTAGTAAAGAATGGACTCCAAACATCACTTTTATCCTGATATTCTGTAGCCAGAAAACTAGGTATATTGGTTGCTGGAAATGTGTAACTTGTTTATAAGTGGTTCTTTTTTTCTCTCTCTCTTTTAATTTTTTGTTTTGTTTTGTTTTAAAGGTGTGGAGCAAGTGCTTCTTAGGCTGTGATATTTAACAAAATTCCAAAAAGAGGGATTTACTTATACATTTGTCTGAGCATTACCTCCAGAAGTTCTGATTCTTTAGATCTGGGACAAATCTTTGATAAACTCTATTTTAATATATTCCCCTAATAATTCTTATGACTCAGAAATACCTGAGGTTACTAATTAGCTGAGATTCCACAAAAAGTTAAACAAGAGGTGACTAACTTTCTTTAGAGATGGGGTGAGGAGGTGAGTATGGGGGAATTTCCAGGACACACAAAAAGAAAATAAGCCTGGGAGCGATGACTAATAAAGTCAAAGGTCTTCAGACAGTGAGAGAATATGCTGACAGATTTTTTTTTTTAAGTCACAATTTTTGTTTTATATACAGATAAAAAGACATGCAGACAAATCTGTAGCTAGGACTTGGTGTATACTTTTGATCTTCAGGTATGTTCCCATAACTAGGTACAGTACCATAATGCAGTTCCAGCTGATATACCTACAAAACCAAGAAAGAAGTATTGATTTTAAATAGCTCAGATAAATCTAAAGTCTTGTGCTACTCATGTAACACCAATGACAAAGTAAGGTGGAGAACTAGATTGTTCTAAAGAATAAATTAATATTTTGCTAACTTCCAAGACAAATTTTATTTGGATTTTGACTAGTATGGAATAATCTTTCCTGGAGAATGAATATCCTAGAAGTGGGAATTGTTTTACTTTCACATCAATTTACTTTCAATCCATCAGCATCTTATTTCCACCTGGAAAACTTCATGTCACAATGCTCTGCTCTATTGAGAGAGGGAAATATTTAGTACAGTACTGTAATACCAAGATGGTCTGAATGTCTACATGTGGTAATTCAGTTAACTACTTTTGGTTGGTCGGGTCAGATTTTATTCAGATATTTTAATGCCATATTTAGTTGAGCCAACTGCTATACTCTAAATCATTTGCTAAAAATGTCTGATTCACTGTACAAATATGGTCTTGGTTTTGGTCTAAGAGGGAAAAACATGAGTGTTCACAAAATCTCCATTTGTCATGTTTTTTGAGTGAAGACAGCTATGCTATAATGAAAAGAGCTTTGAACTTGGATTCAAAGTTGCGTTCATGTCAAGATCTGCCATCAACTGTGTTGGGGTCACTTAATCTCCGCCTCCCCTCCCCCCGAAAGGGATCCAAGCACTTATTTCAGTTGCTAGAGCATTGACTATTGAGAGTTCATAGCTGAGACCCTCCCTTGGACATGCTTTCAGTCAGAGAACTGCCTCACCTATGGTTTCTCTCCTTCCCCAAGGGAAGGCTGCATCCAATGACTAATGGAGGGTAAATTTTTGCAGGGTCATCCCAGCCTCAGAGCTCCCTGTGGGTTCAGCTGAGGCCTCCAATACAACTGTGTCACATTTGAACTTCTCTCGCCCAATCTTGTTTCTATCATCCTCTCCACAGGTGTCCATCCTGTGAGTATCCCCCAATAAACCTGCATGCAAGCCTTTATCTCATAATCTTTTTCCTGGGGTCCCTGACATAAGACACTTGTGGAAATAAAGATCAAATGAGAACAAGCAGAGGCTATTTATTCAGAGCTTGCTAGAGTAAGGGAGTCAGTCACTTGTTTTGGCAGAAACTCAAAGGCAGGCTGAGGAATGACTTAGAGTGGAAGAAAAGGGAAGGTTTCAGATATGCCCTGATTGGGGCATCTTGGGTGATTGAATTTCTCTAGTTGACCCTAAATTGGAAGTAGGTACAAAAATTAGGGAAGGTGTCAATCATCAATCACACCTTCATTTACACATGTATAAATTGAAGATAATTATATCTGCCTCGTGAGATAGTAAGTATTATTATTATTACTACCGTGGACAATAGTTTTAAACATGTGAGAATGCCTTAATTAAGAACTTTGTATCTGAGCTAGTAGTGAAGAAATAAATTCGAATATAGTTCCTGATAACATATCTTAAAGTAAAAATAGGTGAACCACAAATCATGAAGTCATGCTTGACTCTTTTCTTTCTTACATTCCACTTTTAGCCTGTCAGGAAATCTTGTTGCTTCTACCTTAAAATATATGCAGAATCCAACCACTTCTCTTTTTTTTGAGTTGGAGTCTCACTTGGTTGCCCAGACTGGAGCGCAGTGGCCGCTCCCGGCCACCGCAGCCTCACCTGCTGGGTTCCGGCCATCTTTCCGCCTCAGCCTTCCAAGGAGCTGGAATTACAGGCATGCGCTACCACGCCCGGCTGATTTTTTGATTTATTGTAGAGATGAGGTCTCACTGCCCAGGCGGGTCTCGAACCCATGGGCTCAGTCAATCCACTCACCTCAGCCTCCCAAAGGCGCGGGATTACAGGATGAGCCAACGAGCCCGGCTCCCAACCACTTCTCACTGCCTCCCTGATATCAACCAAACTTGTATGCCAACATCATTGAAAAATACCTACCAGCCAGGCTCGGTGGCTCAGCCTGTAATCCCGCGCCTTGGGAAGCTGAGGTGAGTGGATTGCCTGAGTCCTTGGGTTCGAGATCCGTCTGGGCAACTTGGCGAGACCTCATCTCTACAATAAATCAAAAAATCAGCCGGGCGTGGTAGTGCATGCCTGTAGTTCCAGCTACTCGGAAGGCTGAGGGGGAAGGATCGCCGGAGCCCAGCAGGTCGAGGCAGCGGTGGCTGGCAGTGGCCACTGCACTCCAGTCTGGGCAGCGGAGTGAGACTCCAACTCAAAAAAAAAAAGGAAAATACCTACCAATTTTCTCTTCATTCATTTTTTTTTTAAGTTTTAAAACAAAGTTTATTAGAGAAAGGAGGAGAAAGAGACAGAGACATGCCAAGGATGGCAAGGGCAAAAGAAACTGCCTCTTCATTCTTTCTGATTCCACCCTTGTCCATGTATAATTCAGCAGAGTGATACTGTAATAATTCAGGTCAAATCGTGTCAAAATCTTCTGCTCCAAACTTTTCAATGGCTTTCCATTTCTTTTAAAGTAAAAGCCGACATTCTTACAATGGCTTTCAACTTCCCGTATGTGGCCACTGTCTTCTGTTAGCTTTCTAATCTCATCTTATGCTATTACCTTCGCTATCACGCCTCTCCAGGTTTTGGTGTCCATCTTGCTGTTCCTGGCACACATCAGGCATACTCTCATCTCCAGGGCTTTGCCCAGGCTGGCGCCTCTGCCTGGAAGTCTCCTTCCCTGGCTCACTCCCACGGTGCCCTCACATCTTGGCTTCTTGGCCATAATAATTTTTAAAAAGACAGATAATCACAAGTGTTGGTGAGGATGTGGAGAAGTTAAAACCCTGATATATTGCTTGTGGGAATGTTAAATAATATAGCCACACTGGAAAACAATCCCTCAAACATAAATCACTCTACCAATAAAACATCTGCACGTGTATGTTTATTGCAACACGATTCATAATAGCAAAAATATGTAACCAAACTGGATGCCCATGGGCTGAATAAAGAAAATGGGCTGAATAAAGAAAATGTAGTACATATACACGATGGAATGCTATGCAGCCATAAAGAACAAAATCATGTCCTTTGCAGCAATATAAATGCAGTGGAGATCATCGTTCCAAGTGAGCTATCACAGAAACATAAAACTGAATACTACATGCTCTCACACATAAGTAGAACCTAAACATTTGGTACTCAAGCACAAAGGTGAGAACAATGGATGCGGAGCACTGTTAAAGGAGGGAGAGAGGGTGGGGAATTAAGGGGCACACCACCACCCACTGCGTACCATGTCCATTGCAGGGGAAGAGAGGGCTCGCTAGAAGCCTAAACTTCACCTGCACTCAATTTACTTATGTAACAAATCCTCACATGTACCCCACAACTCTAAAATACATTAATTTTTTTTTAAAAAAGAAAGAAAGCAGTTCCTCAAAAAGTTAAACATAGAGTTACCATACGATCCAGCAATTCTACTTTTAGGCATATACCCAAAATAACTGAAGACATACGTCCACATAAAAACCTGCTTATGAATGTTCACAGAAGCATTATTCACAATAGTCAAAAAGTAGAAACAATCCAAATGTCCATCAACTGATAAATAGATACACAAAATGTGGCGTATCCAGAAAATGGAGTATTATTCCACCACAAAAAGAATGATGTACTGATACATGCTACAATATGGGTGACCTCCGAAAACATCATGTTAAGTGAAAGAAGCCAGGTACAAAAGGCTACGTGTTGTGTGATTCTAGTTACATGAAATATCTGGAATATGCAAATCCATAGAGACAAGGAAGAGTAATGACTGTCAGAGATGGCAGCATAGTGATTACAACGGAGATTGGCATTTCTTTTTGGAGAGATGAAAATATTCTGAAATTGGATGGTCTTGATGGCTGCACAACATTGTGATATACTAAAAACCATTGATTTGTACACTTTAAAATGGTGAATTTTTAAATGTCATCCTCTTAATGAGGCGTATATAACCACCATGTTTAAAATTACATTTTTCCCATCTCCATATTACCCTCCCAATCTTTCTCTGTTCTTTTTGTCATGATGCTTAACACAATATACAATTTACTTATTTATCACATTTTTTGTTTATGGGCCCCTTTCCATTAAAATGTAAACTCCTGACTTTGCCATTTACAGTGGGACCCTGAAAACTACTATCTTCTATGCCTCAACGACCTCATAAGAATGCTACAACAGGGGTGACCTTTGAAAACATGATGTTGAGTGAAAAAAGGCAGACACAAAAGCCTACATATTGTGTGATTCTATTTATATGAAATGTCTAGAATATGCAAATCCATATGGAGAAGGAGAATTCATGGCTGTCAGAGATGTGGGGAGTGACTACAATCGGATTTGTAGTTTCTTTTTGGAGTGATGAAAACATTCTGAAATTTGATGGTGCCTATGGCTGTACAACATTGTGAATATACTAAAAGCAATTGAATTGTACATTTTTAAATGACAAGAGTATAGACTAAACTAGAACTATCTAGAAATCATGTCATCTACATAATATCAGAAAATATGTCCAATTGAAAGTGGGGATAATAACATCACAATTAATAAGAAAAATTTCCTGATAGTGATTATTTTGCTCCAAACGCTAAAAATCTAAGGAGGAAAAAGAGAGGAAAAGAACTGGATATACACATCACAATACATTTAACCATAACATACAGTAACTAACAATTGTCACATTGTTTTGTAAGTATTACTATATTTCATGCACTGTGTTTAGCACTTCATATACACTTTATTATTTAATCCTCACAAGTATTTTATAAGCCAGGTATTGTCATTATCTCCATTCTTTTTTTTTTTTTTGAGTCGGAGTCTTGCTCTGTCACCCAGCCTGCAGTGCACTGGCAGGCTCATGGTCACCGCAACCTCAGCCTGCTGGGCTCAGGCAATCCTTCCACCTCAGCCTTTCAAGTAGCTGGGATGACCAACTCGTGCCATCACCCCAATTAAAACTTTTTGATTTATTGTAGAGACGAGATCTTGCCAGGTGGCCCAGACTGATCTTGAACTCCCGGGCTCAGGCAATCTTCTCTCCTCCACCTCCCAAAATGCTGGGATTACAGGTGTGAGTCACAGCATCCGGACATATCTCCATTCTTTTTTTTTTTTTTTTGAGTTGGAGTCTCACTCTGTCACCCAGACTGGAGTGCAGTGGCCGCTTCCGGCCACCGCAGCCTCGACCTGCTGGGCTCTGGTGATCCTTCTGCCTTACCTTCCAAGTAGCTGGAACTACAGGCGTGCGCTACCACACCCGGCTCATTTTGATGTATTGTAGAGATGAGGTCTCGCCAAGTTGCCCAGGTGGGTCTCGAACCCACGGGTTCAGGCAATTCACTCACCTCAGCCTCCCAAGGCGCGAGATTACAGGCTGAGCCACCGAACCCGGATCATATCTCCATTCATATACATGAGGTAACTGAGGCACAGAGAAGAAAGCAGCTTGTTCAGGGTCCTGCTATAAACAGTAGAGTCAGGATTTGAATCCATATCTATCTGGTTGCAATACCTGTGCCCTTTTCAGGTGACATACAGCCTCCCCAAATTGGATTTAACATTCTGTGAGAGCAGAAGCCATTCTATGCTAAATGCTGAATATTTAGCATATAGAACATTACTTAGAAGATAGCAAGTGAAGGCTGGACGCAGTGCTTCATACCTATAATCCCAGCACTTTGGGAGGCCGAGGTGAGAGGACTGCCTGAGTTCATGGGTTTAAGAAGATAGCAAGTGTTCACAGAATATTTATTAATGAGTCAATGAATGAACATTTATTAAATATCAAGTGCTATAGTCTTCGGAAACACCTTGCGACGGCCGTTCACCTCTGTCATTGACCACTATTCCCAAAAGCCATTATGCTGCAAAGGTCATTAACATAGGCTAGGAATGCCCACGAACCTGCTCTCCACTCAGCCTTGATGTAAGCCTACTGCAGGGGCTACGACCTTTTCTGCTTCCTCCACTTTCTCTACTCTCAAGTTGAACCCCCTTCTGGGGGCAAAACGAGCCTAAAGTCCAGTTACTTCTTCTACAGCAGAGAGCGATGCTGGCCTCCTTTCCTACTTTCTGGGCAGGAGCTCGTGCTGTCTGTTCCAATCTGGAAACTTGTGTTCCTTTCAGCTTCTGGCCGGCAAAATTGCCATATGCTCAAAAGTCAGATTTTGTCTCATGACTTTTTCCTTTGGAAGGGCTTTCACTATATGTGTTGATAAACGATCAAAGCAAATGGTTGGAGAATCTTGTTTAGGAGTAGAGATTTAACAGTTGGGATACTTTGGTCTGTAACAGAATACCTAAATTATATTGGCTTAAAGAATAGGACATTTATCATCTCATGTGGCAAAATATCCACAGCTAGGGTGGTTCCAGGATTGGTTCATTGAACAGCTCAATTATGTCATTGCTCTGAATCACCATATTTTCCATTCTCTTGGCTTTCCCCTTATGGTCCTAGGATGGCTACCACAGCTCCAAACATCTTTATGTAACACAACATGCAACAGAAGAAAAACTTTTCCAGAAGTTCCTACAGACTTCCTCTTGGGAACTACTTATCAGATTTCCAAGCCCCAACGAGCCAATGACTGTGCCTGGTCTGGTACCCTTCCCACTCCTGCTCCTGGAGAGCGGAAGCTCAACAAATGCTCATGTTGACAAATTGTTACCAAAGAGCTCCTTTCCCCTAAAGAAATCGAGTATAAACAAAAAGTTAACAGTTATATCTGGGTGGTGGGAGTACAAATGATGGTTCTTCTTCAGAAAAATGTACGTAATAACCATGTTTTAACTTAAAACAAAAAACTAAAAACCTTTTATTTTAAAATAGTCTCAAAATTAACAAAAAATTTTCAAGAATAGAATGAGAAATTCCCATATACCCTTTACCCAGACATACCAATATTTAACATTTTGCCATATCTGTTTTCTTAATTTCTCTTTCCTTCTATTTTTTGAATCACTTGAAGTCTGTATATGTTATTGTCTTTCCCCCACAGTATTTGAATGCATATATCCTAAGAACAAAAATATTCTCTTGTAAGTCAATGGTATGTAATAAATTTTAGGAAATTTAACATTGATACATTAGTATAATCTACTACCCATATTCTAATTTTATCAATTGTTCCAATATTGTCCTTTACATAAATGCTTTTCCATATAGGATCTAGTTCAAGATCGTGATCATGTATTATCAGTCTTTTTTTTTTTTTTTTTGGGTTGGAGTCTCACTCTGTCACCCAGACTGGAGTGCAGTGGCTGCTTCCGGCCACCGCAGCTTCGACCTGCTGGGCTCTGGCGATCCTTCCGCCTCAGCCTTCCAAGTAGCAGGAATTCAGGCATGCGTTACCACGCCCGTCTGATTTTTTGATTTATTG
Organism: Cephalopachus bancanus; assembly: GCA_027257055.1. Lineage (NCBI taxonomy): Eukaryota > Metazoa > Chordata > Mammalia > Primates > Tarsiidae > Cephalopachus > Cephalopachus bancanus. The sequence continues at coordinate 3,566,332 of JAPVLO010000009.1, read as the reverse complement.
TAGAGATGAGGTCTCGCTGCCCAGGCGGGTCTCGAACCCGCGGGCTCAGGTAATCCACTCACCTCAGCCTCCCAAAGGCACGGGGTATTATCAGTCTTATCAAGACTGTTTTTTTTTGGAGTTGGAGTCTCACTCTGTCACCCAGACTGGAGTGGTATGCTCATGGCTACTGCAGCCTTGACCTGCTGGACTCAGGCAATCCTTCCTCCTCAGGCTTCCAAGTAGCTGGAACTACAGGTATGTGCCACCACCATGCCTGGTTAACTTTTTGATTTACGGTAGAGATGAAGTCTCACCAAATTGCCCAGGCTGGTCTCAAACCCTTGGGCTCAGGCAATCCTGTTGCCTCTGCTTGCCCAAATGTTGAGATCATAGGCATGAGCCACTACACCTGCGCTTATGAAGTCTTTTTGGTCTCCCTTTGTCTGGATGACTTCCTCAACCTTCCTCTGTCTTTTATGCTCCTGATGTTTTTGAAGAATAGGCCAATTATTTTACAGACTGTTCCTCAATTTGGGTTTATTTGATCTTTCCTCATGATTATATTCAGATTATGCATTTTGGGTGAGAATATTAGCTAAATGGTGTTGTATCCTTTCCAGGGTACTATCTCTCTAGGTATACAAAGTCCATTGGCACCCCTCATTGGTGATGTTAATTTTGATCAACTGGTCAAGGTGTTTTCTGGATTCCTCACTGTTGTACGATCTTTTTCATAATAAAGGAAATTATTTTAAAATAATACCTATAATCCCAGCTATTCAGGAGCCTTAGGAGGGAGTACTGTTTGAGATCAAGAGTTCAAGACCAGCCTGGGCAATATAGCAAGACTTCATCTCTAAAAAAATAAAAAAGAAATGGATTATAAAACATCACATTGCAATAACTGGGAACTGAAATTAAATTTAAAAATTATATGTCATGCTCTCCTGTTTTGTATAAGAACACTGCATCCCATCAATGTTACTGAATTTGGTGAATACAATTGGACCAGAGTAGAAACTAAGATCTGAAGATGTGAAATAACTGGCTCAACATGAGTGTCAGAGTCAGGAATAGGCCCAGAGGACAGAGTGCTCTGTCCTTGATCTGCCACTCTTCCAGGCCACTGTACTTGGGAGCCATAGCATAACAAATGCTTTCCCAGCTAGGCTCTCAACAAAGAACTCTTCAAAGGAAGAAATCCCGTCCCTTCCCTCCTTGTCACTTGGTATAATTGTAAGGCTCCAAGTCTTCAGCCTGGATTCCAGATCTGTTCACATTAAAACGCTATCCATGTCCAAACTGGAAATGAGTTTCCTGTTTTATCATTTAAATGAGTTACCTTAATCCCTGGTTATCTCAGCAAACTTATTTCTCACTGCCCACTGCTTATAGCTTGGAGCCAGCCAAGAATGAGATAAAGAGGCTAGACTACAGTATGTTGGATTCATTCCACAGAGGTGCCTTTGTGTGTTTTGTGAGTAGAAGAGCAATGATTTTTTTTTCCTGACTTGAAACAGAATCAACTGTGCTATTTTGAAATCTACCAAAGGCAGACAGCCCAAGAATCTATAATTGTATAGAGACATGGACTTTCCTAGTAGCTGTGTCTATGTGTATAGGTTGTAAGAGGCAGTACTGGCCCAACAGTAGATTTAGTGCCAGGCAAGCTAATATTTAGACCTAGGATTATCATTATACTCATATATTTCCTGTATTACCATTTTGTTCGCAACAGCAAGTGGTGACCTTTGTGTGTCTCTGCTTCTCCAACCAGAGATAAGAAGAGCTGCTCTTACATACTTGCACTGGTATTCCATGAGGACAAATAAAGCATAGTGAATGGAACAAATCTTAGTGGATCTTCCACTTTCTGGTTGTGGGACTGTTCTGGGCTGAATTGTGTCTCTTCCAAATTCATATGTGGAAGTCCTAACACCCAGTAAGTGACTGTATTTGGAGCAGGGTCTTGAAAGGATAATTAATTTAAAACAAGGTCATTAGGGTGAACTTTTATCCCAAAGACCATGTGAAGAGTTAGCCAGAAGGTAGTCAAACACAAAACAGGAAGAGAGGCTTCAAAGGAGACCAATCCTACTGGACTGTTATCCTGCAGAACTGTGGAAAATACATTTCTGCTGCTTAAGCCACTGAGCCTGTGGGTCTTTGTTATGCCAAGGAAACTAATAGAAAGACTGGGAAAGTTCCTTAATCCTTTTAGGGCAGGATAAGTGATATAATTTGCAGAACCCAGTGTCAATGAAAACATGGAACCCCTCGTCAAAAAATTATTAAGGATTTCAAGATGGCAGCCAACAAGCATGAAACCAATCGTGAGAGCCCCTCTAAGCTCAGGGTCCAGTGCAGCTGCACACACCATCCGCCCATGGATCCTGTTCTACTTCTAGGGTTCATGTTCCCTCAACTAGAAAGTGGTGATAATTGCACTTAGTCTTGGAGTTGTTGGGAAAATTAAATCAGGTTGTAGGACTAAGCTCTCAGAGACTGTGAATTGGCAGCCAAGAAAGGTGTTCAAAGTTTGACATTAGTTGTCATGCCTGGGTTGAGTCCCAGGATCACAAAAAAGAATAGTTTGTTTTCTTTTTCTCCATTTACGGTCAATGAGCCGTTAGTCAGTGGGAGGAGAGTGTGTATGGGGAGGAGGAGTGCGGACATTTTAAAGCTGAGAGATTCTACCAGGGTGAACAATGCTATGTGTTTGATGATTTGCTTTCTTCTAGTCTGAGGTTCTCTGCTGCAGGGCAAGCGATTTCTTCCTCCTCCTCCTCTCTTGCTCTACCCAGGAAATCCGCTCCACTGAAAGTGGCATTTGGCCCCGGAGATTCCATGTTGCTGCCTGACTTTCTGACAAAAGTGTTATTATTTCCACACATATGACTCTTTTATTCTATAAATAAAGCTTTAGAAGGCAACTGAACACAACCCTGATGTCTAAAATAGGACAAGACAAATAAAGCTGATCCTTATAAGATTAATCTTTGTTAGGCGGTAAGAGTCAAAGGATTTTGAGTGGCATTTTGGAAGGGGGTAATTATTTTATTTGACATATTTATTATCTTTTGAAATACCTTAGAAGCCAGTGGGCTGGACAGATTAGAATAAAACGCCCAACACGAAGACTTTCTCAAACAGTAATATCATGTGGCACTAATACTGAGTACAAGACATAAAGGTCTAGCTAAATCAGCTGATATTTTGGCAGTTCTCATAACATAGTGAACAGAACAAATCTCTGTGGTTCTTCTTTGAAATTTCTTTGCAACTCAACCTCTCCCAAGAAGAGCTGAATCTAGGGTCCAACTCTTCTTCTTAACGTCAGTGATTCACAGTATCCATTAATTGCCCTTTTGATAGAAAAGCTCAGAACTTTACAAATGAATCCTACAAGAAAGTAGCATCTTTCCCTGTACCACTGTTTACACTTATAAATGTACTGATCCTGTGTGTGTGTGACACAAGATATGATATGCCCTGACTTTGTTGTCATTATAATTAAAATAAATCTAAACTCCTTCTAGGCCCTGAGCGTTCCGGCTGCTGATGTGAGGTTGTGGAAAGATAAAACAATATTCAAGCTCCTTTTCTTTTGGCCTATGTTCGTTACCCCTATAATTATCATAGCCTCTTCATTCTAGTTGCTTAGGGAAGGAATGAGGTAGAACAGGGTCATGTAATTAATATAATGATATTTAATTAATATGCAATGATAATTATATGCTGTAAACTAATACGTTCTAAAATTCCCGCAGTATGTGGTAAAAATATACCACTAAGACAGACTGGGGCTGACCCAAAGTAATATCACAAAGAAACATGATTTAGAGGCTTGGCATAGTAGCTCATGCCTATAATCCCAGCACTTTGGGAGGTAGAGGTGAGAGGATTGCCTGAGCTTAGGAGTTCAAGACCAGCCTTGGCAACATAGCAAGACCTCATCTCTACAACAAACCAAAATATTAGCCGGACTTGGTGGTGTGCCCCTGTAGTTCCAACTACTTGGAAGATTGAGGCAGAAGGATCACTTGAGCCCAGCAGGTCGAGGCTGCGGTGACTATGAGTGTGCCACTGCACTCCAGCCTGGGCGACAGAGTGAGACTCTAACTAAAAAAAAAAAAAAAAGAAGAAAGAAAGAAACATGATTTAGAGACAGACTCAACTTCATCATCAGATCTTTTCTTAACTTTTGTTTCATTTCAGAATAAAAACGCTTTTTTTGGTCTAGTCCTATACATTGTCAGGGAGGGTAAAATGCCCTGATAGTCATTGTTTCTTTTAAAGTCATGGCATCAGGCAAACTCTTTCAATATGGATTGAGTGTGAACCTACCTAGGAAGGAAGGAACTGCAGGAAACCACTGAAACATCAAGCCTCATGAGAACTGCATCAGAGTTCAGGATTCAGCAGTAACTACTTGGCTATCATTCTGGAGACAGCTTCTCTCTCAGCACAGACTCTAATGCCAACCTGGGTTGAATAATGCTACTTCCTAGCTATGTAACCTGTGCTCTGTGTGGCTTAGTTTTCTTATCTATAAAATGGAAACAGAGTTGACATTAATATATTTGAAGCACTTAATACACAGGTCGAGTATTCCTTATCTGAAATGCTTGGAACCAGAAATGCTTTGGATTTCGAATATTTTCAGATTTTTGAATTTTTGCATTATACTTAGTGGTTCAGCATCCCTAATCTGAAAATCTGAAATGTTCCAGTGAGCATTTTGCTTTGAGTGCATTGTCAATGCTCAAAGTTTCAGATTTTGGAGCATTTCTGATTTCAGATTTTCAGATTAGGGTTGTTCAACCTGTCATACCTGGCATACAGAAATTGGTATATGTTTGCTATCATCACTATCGTTGCTATTATTGTTGTTACATTTTCAATTCCTTCTATAGCTCCTTTGCACTGCCTCATGATGTCCACTGCCTTATGGTTTCCAACTACTACCTTTTCTATGTGTGACTCTCAGCATCTACCCCTTTCTGCTTCATGTTTTACTTCAGCTACTGTCTACTTTCTTCTGATCTCATTTTCTATGCCTCATGTTTCTACGCACTGCTGCCTCTGCTTATTGCCTTTTTTCGATGTGTCTCCTTGCTTTTGCTCTACTCTCTGGAGTGGCTCATTGTGTCTCACATTCAGTGTTTGGAGAGAAGATATGATTGAGCCAGTGAGTGACTAGGCAGTGCGAAACTCTGCTGAAGAGTTCCCATACTTGTTTATCCAAGTTGTTGACAAGTTGATACTTGACTGTCTTTGATTCAAGTGGGAATCCATGGTCCAGATCAGTACTGTGGAAGGTGGCAAGGCTCTTAGGATGTGAATTGAAGAATATTATGTGTAGAGAACTGTTTCAGATTGGACTCTTGGAAGGAGGTTATGGGGGGTAGCAGCATATAGAGTGTCGTGTCATGGCTCACTTCAGTACACTCCCCCTCATTAATGCCCTCCCATCCATAGATTTAAAAAACTGAAGCTCAGAAATGTCAAGTGATGCTAGGTCTTATAACTCAGAGAACATACCTTATTTAATTTTACCAAAGAAGAGGTGCTATTTCTTATACTTCCTTTTATTTAGGAATGGGTGATGATCTTTTTTCAGAAATGGCATCTTGTGAAGAAAAAGGTATTTCATGGCTATTACATTATATCTAATTTAGAATTCAAATAATACAGGTTCAAATGGGAATTATGGAAGGTGAAATAAGACTAAAGAGATTTAAAGCATTTACAAGACAGACATGCTAAAGTGATAGTTGTGATACTTTCTCTTTGCTTCTTTAATACCCTGGCTAGTTTAACAAGCCACGGTACTAATTATCTGGCAATTCAGATGCTGCACAGTCAGCACCCATCAGTGGAAAGGCATTTCTGAAGATAGAATCTGGAAGAGCAAGGGAAAGTAGCAGAAAGACTTGTTTTTATAGGACTTGGGAGATAGATGCTCTATCCTGAAGATCTATCAGCAACTTGTTGAAGGTGGTAAGGAAAATTTCTCCAATAAAACCATTGATTGAAGTCAATTGTCCTATCCTCACCTTACGTCTGTTTTTAGCTAAAACTTGTTCCTCTTAGTCCACTTTGACAGAGGTTTCAAAATGAAATTCAACATGCTATTTTAAAATGTAAATTCTAGTTAAGTAGAAGAATTCTAGTTAAAGATTAGAGGAAACTAAATAAACAGTAAATTAATGATTGCCCAGGTAAAAGCGTGAGTGGAATAGAAATTAATGAACCAGTCTGAGGCCTGAAAATCATCTATGGTGCTGGTCCAAGGAAGGGGTGCACCACAATATCAAATTGGGTACATTTTGGCTAGTAGTGAGCCATGACATTTGAAAACTGAGCCTTATTTAATATTGGTTGGGAAAATCAACGGGGAGTTACTAGTTATGAGTAATGCTCTGTTGTTGGTTGAGCTTGTTGCTAAGACCCCTAAAGAGGTCGGCACACAGTATGTGTTTGTAGGAAGGATGGCAGTGACGTGTCATCCCTGGAAAAGTCTGACAGCTTGGAAAAAGGGTTGACCTGCTCGGGACGAACACTGTGCAGATCACCTGCACGCAGTGAAACACAGGAATTGCTCGTATGGATCGAAAGGGCTGGCTTTCCATCCTGTTGGCCTCTCTCAGAATACAGGAACCAGACATACTTTTAAGGAAATTCAATTAATTAAATTTGTAATGGGGTTAAATGTTTAAGAAAATTTAATTTGTTTAATTTAGCCATTCATTGAACATTAATCAAAGACCATGAAAAGTGATTACTCTTATTTTTAATTAAAATTTTTTCAACTTATAAATAGACTAATAAAATGAGTAAGTTGAATGTAACTAGATTTTTAGATGTATCTAGAGGGTAACTAGAGAATAACCAGCACAATTGGGTTATAAGGAAAGAGTGATTAAAATAAGACTCCACTTGGAGCAAGATATTGTACCTATTTCTAACCTGTCTCTAATGAATTCATAAATGTCAGTGGTGATAACTGAGTAGTGGCTTAGTATTTGGTTAAAGGATATTAAAACAGTGTCTGGATTATCATCAATGGCACACTTAGAATCATACAGAATAAACAGCAATTTCCTTTAGAAGGAATTCTAAAGCTAGGCTTGTTTCATTTGGATTTGGGTTCATGACACTCATGATTTATACCATGTGTTTAACCCACTCTGTTTTTGGCAATGTGACTAGCATGAGAGCAACTGAACACATCCAGCTCCTTTGTGATCAGTCTGGTTAAGTTATTCCTAAATTCCTAAAGACCTAGCCCATGGCAGGTTAGGAGTTTAAAGCAAAAGATAGCATCATTAATTCAGTGTATGTTTATTTTTTTGAGTCAGGGTATCATTCTGCTGCCAGACTGGATGGAGTGCAGTGGTACAATCAGGACTCACTCCAGTCTCAACTACCCGGGCTCAGATAACCCTTTCACCTCAGCCTCCTGAGAATCTAAGACTACATGTAAGTGCCACCACGCCCAGCTAATTTTTATTTTATTATTTTGTAGAAACGAGGTCTCACTGTGTTGCCTAGGCTTGTCTTGAACTCCTGGGCTCAAGCAGTCCTCCTGCCTCGGCCTCCCGAAGGGTTGGGATTTTACTATACATTTAATGAATTAATGTCTGTAGGACAAAATATCATTCTGGATTCTGCAAAGAATGTAAAGATGAAACAAGCTAGCATCGTGCCCTCAAGGACTATAAGATGTTACAGTCAGGAAGGGATATAAGTCATATAAAAATAATAGTACAATTGCTTTATGTCATAAGAAAAAGGAAAATATATTTACAGATGACATACGATGTGTCAGGTCATCTCGTCAGATTTTTGCAACAAGGATCTTGCAACCTGTGAGGTGGATTTTAGTAGAAATAGGCAAAATCATTAATAACTAAGGACACATTATTAGGGAATAGGGGTGCAAAGTAATTCAGTTTGTGCAATGTGGGCATATTGAGAAGAGATCAGAAAGGTAAGTTGGGGCCAGGTTGTAAAGTCTCTTGGATGCCAGTCAAGGAAATTTAGATTTTGTTCTTTAGGAAAGGGAAAATTGCTCAAGTGTTTTGAAAGGAGGCAGGAGTGATCAGGGTTGTGCTTTAGAGAGCTGCACCCGAAAGCCTGTAAACACTAGGAAGGCAAATGATATGAACTTGATGAGGCTGGTAAGCCTCTCGTGGTACCTGCATCCAAATAAATCAAGTAGGGAATGTGTCCTGTGTCTGTTCAGGTTTACGGATGGTGTAACAAAAAGAGTCAGCTTGTTCTGTTACTCCAAAGGGGAGAAGTGAAATACATTGTGGACAATCGATGTTTTAGACATAGAAAGAAAAAGAAGCTTTTGGAGTCAAATGAACCTTGGTTTCAATCCCAGTTCTCAGTGTTCTGGAACAATTTCCTTATACAACTTTGCTGAGCTTTTGATTCCTTATGGCACTAATAACACTCATAGGATATTTGTGAGGATTGAGACAGAAGACAAAGGTCTTTGGGGGGTGAGGGGGAATCAGTAAAGCAGGATCCAGCTCAGTGGGAGAAAGATCTTGAATGGCAGACTGATTTCTTAGCTATGTGTGCCTCGTTGCCAGGAAAATTCAAGCAGAGACTTGAGGCTATCTGTCAGGAAGGCTGAAAGGGGGTTCTTGGATCAGTATTGATGGCTGCATCAGATGACCTTTGGGGTCCATTTCAAGTTCTACATTTGTTATTCTCTGCAAGTTTTCTCCTGCTTGGCAGTGTCTCTTCCTCCCCACCTCCCCAATAATGACGATATCTGGCAAAATTCATAGGTACCAAAGGTAAGGCTGATCAGAGGAATAACGAGACAGAAAACAGCTATCTAGACCTATGGAGTTAATTAGTGCTGAAACCACAGGAGTCACAAACGGACATTTCCATTAAGCCAGCTGGGATCCTGTTTTACTTCTGCTGCAATATCCTGATTCTTTGGAATTTCCCCAAGATACCCAAAGGCCAGTGGTTTCAATATGTTTATTTAAAAATTTTTTTTGTGAGCATAGATATTTATTCAAGTAGTGAAATAATTAATGAAAGAGTACAAGTGAGGGAGACGTAATAAAAATTTTTTTACATTTAAACAATGACAGAATCATAAATGAAGAAAAAAGGGTGGCCCCAGAACAAAGTCTTTTATTCCCATTTGGAGGTGATCCCTATGAGGGCAACTGGATCTAGGGAGAAGGAGCTTTGGCTAAGAATGAGTGTATATTTATTAGTCTCTCTTCAAAAAAGAAAGCATCATGGTGAAGCCTAACGTAGAGCGAATAAGAGCTGTGACTCCAGTTAAAGGGAGGGGAAAAGGAGGCTGCGATCTCACCCACTGGTTCCTTCCTCACCCCACTCTGTGTAACCCCTGGTTTGAACACTACTGCTCCAGACCTGGCCTGTTTTCAGCTTTTCTCTGGAGTCTTTTGTTTTCTGGACTTTGATGGCAGCTGTTATCACTCCAGCTGCAGAGGGGACGGGAGGCAACTTCCTGTTATTCTATCCTGCCATCCCTGTGGGGGTGGGACATTCCCTCCCCCAACTCCTGTGACTGGTTATAGTTTTGGAAGACTGTGAACCTGAATGAAGGCTTCCCATGGCTAGGGTTGGAGGAACGGCTGAGCCACCCAGCCACTGTTTGAAGACATTTGGGGAGCCCGGCAGGCAATGGGCACTGACAGACAAGTGTGTCCCTGACAGGGAGAGGGAAGGATGAGTGGCTAAGAGGGAGGTCAAGTGGTTGGTCTAGAAGTTATCTGAGGTAGTTAAGGGTTGTTGACTGAATGGGGAGTGGGGAGAGGGAGAAGGAAAGAGCTCTGGCAGAGAGAGAGAGAAAGAGAGAGAGAGAGAGAGACTGAGAGAGAGAGAGAGATTGAGAGAGAGAGAGAGATTGAGAGAGAGGGGGAGAGAGGGGAGAGAGAGAAGGAGAGAGAGAGAGGAACAAGGAAAAAATAGTTGAAGATTTTGGCTGAGAGATCATTTGGGAGTAGACTGCATTTAAGGAAAGGAAGGGAAATAGAAGTGATACGATGATCCGTGTTCTAGTGCCCTATATTTTTATTGAACCTTTTCCTGGAATTGGATATAGGGAATACGAAGAAGTATCAAGCATGAAGCTGGCTTTTCAGAGTCTGGGAAACGCGAAAAAGTATTTAGCTGGACATATGTAACTACATATTTACACACGCGTCCATTCTCAATAATCCTCACAATAACTTTTGAAGTAGGTATTGTCAGTCCTGTTTTAGAGAAAAGGGAACTAGTTTTACATGGATGGATGTTTTAGTCACTTGCCCAACGTTATCCAGTAAGTAAGTAAGTGGCAAAGCTGGGCCAAGAACCCCAAGTTCATTTTCTGTCTGCTGTGGCACACAGCTGAATCTTGGCAGAGGACAAGGACTTTAATTAGGCTTTGAGAGAAGGGTGGGACTTAACAGACAGGAGAGTGGGGATTCCAGTTGGGCTGAAAGGTGAGAACCAAGCTGGGATCTGTGAGAAGACCTGTTTGACTAGAGCAGAGGGTTTCCCAGGAGTGAAGTGGAAGATAAGGTGGGATAGGTACACAGAAACCAGGTTAGGGAGAGCTTTAAATGGCTAACTAAGGATGCAGGGAAAGGAGGACCTAATTTAGAGGGGAAGATGTTGATGACATGACCATCTGGTAGTGGTGCAGAGAAAGAATTAGAACAGGAGTCAGAAATACAAATTAGGCGTTTAGAAAGGTGCAGATCAGACAGGTAACACGATGGTAATAAGATAAAGTAGGTCTGTGAGAACAGTTGCCCAAGCCTGCGGATGATTTTTTAAAACAGTGTTTGTAAGAGTGTAGATTATGGACACTCAGTACTTTAGATGCAGAAGAGAAAAAAATGGCTTTGGAGTCAAATAGACCTTGGTTTCGATCCCAGTTCTGGGTGATCTGTAGTAATATACTTACATAACTTTACTGAGCTTTTGATTCCTTATGTTAAAATAGGGCTCATAACACTCAATTTATGAGAATGGTTGTGAGGATTAAACAAAACAGTGCCAGATCCTGTGGATCTCTCTATAATTTTTGGCAGAACAAAGAAATGTATGGTATGTCATCAATCAAAAACAGACAGTAAAAACCAATAGAAAGTTATTAATTCGTTGTATTTCCAGAAGATGATGAATAATATGCCACCTATATCACATATAAATAAAGCTACTTTTCACCATTCAGTTCTGCCTTGGATCAGTATCTGCATTGAAAGAACCATCTTCTGAGAATTTTTCTCTGTCAGTCAAGGGGATTCTACAGCATGGCATCTATCAAGGGAAAATGTTAGTTAATTCTTAATTGATAGCTCAGTCGCTGCAATTGGGTCCATTCAACAGTAGTTATTCTCATGTGGTTTGTTGAACTCAATTGAGAGGTTCTCACCCACCCCCCTTTTCAGTTGTGCATTAAAACAGCTGCCTTATGGTCCTTAAAAAGGTAAATAGTAATTTTTCTTGCTCCAGAGATTCAGTGTTTGTTTGCCTGGGAAGCTTGTGCGGTGTGATTTTCGCTAAAAGCAAAAGCAGCCACATGGCTGATAACGCCACCCGTGAACAATTCAGAGCTGGGTGGCCGTTTCTAGGATTCTCCTCCAAATCTTTCTGAAGTGCTTTTGAAATTCTAAAGTCCCCGTCTCAAGGAACACCCAGCAGTCGCGGGATAAAAGGGCAGAACCGCGAGCTGACGTTTTCCTTTATTTGCATGGCTTAAAGCTAGCCATTTTCTGCACCACGCGCCGCTGGGCTCGCACTTGCCCGTGACACGGAGGCAATTGTTTTGCTGTAAAAAGGGGACTCGGGTGCGTTAGTTTCGTTTCTGATTTGGAATAAAGTCAACATGCCAAGAAAAGTTTAAAAGTCGATCCTCCGGATCTTTCCCCATCGCACGATCGCCTTTCCTTAGAGATAGCAGGAAAGGCAGCATTTCCTTCCATCAACACTCACTTCCAACCCTAGCCTCGGTCGGCGAGGAATGTATAAAATTAGTGCACGCCTCTGAGTGACTTTCCCAGGGGCCAATCGGCGGGCGCGCAGGCGCTGCCGGCCCCGCCCCCTTGCTAACTCTCTTTGGCTAATTCCTGCAGGGAGGGAGGAGAGAAGGCGGCAGTGGGAGGGGGAGGTACCTGGGACTGGGAGTGATGTCAGCTCCCAGCTCGGTGCCTGCCCGGATTCCTGACATGGTGTAGGACTGGCGGGGTGGGGAAGGGACCAGGAAGGATTCGTGGGCTGCGAGCTTGCGGCGGGACGGGAGAGCTGGAGCTTTGAACTCCGAGGGAGGGTGGACCAGAACTTTGGGAACTAGTGCCGGCGGCTCTCCACCCCCCCAGGTAAGGGCGTTTCGCTCCACTCGGAGACCGAGGAAAGAAGTGGCACCGTTGTGTGGCTGCGGCTGGGTGTTGCGCCGCTCCGCCTCTTCCCCCGGTGGATTTTCTTGTCCAACTCACTCCTGTGTCCCAATGGGAACGAGCACTTTTTAGGGGGATGGTGGGGGTGGGGGTGGGAGCAGAGCTTAACTCCTGGGGCTCCGAACTAGGCTAAATGTGAAAAAGACCTCCAGGATTGTCTGTGTCCTTAGACAGTCCCCCCAACTCCCAATAATGCTTGAGAACCGCAACCAGAGGGGTGTGTGGGGGGGGCTTGGGGGGTGAATTTGAAAATGCCACAAAACATTTATGAATCATCAACCCCAAAATTATGGTCTTTGAAAGGGAAAAAAGTTTTGTATTTTTTGGCCCCCCAGTGGCCTATTATATATTAAGTAAAATAATATCAACGTTATTCTTTTATATCAACGTAAAATATCCTTTTATATAGTCCAGTGAGAATGTGAGAAATTCACTTGGGGTGTATTAATGATGAGCTTGTGGGAAAACTGGTCTCTTGGGGGCACACTTCTAAAACTGCCACTCTTCTTCGCTCTCATATTTTAACCGAGAATCGCTTCAGCTGCCAATTTTGTATCTGGAGGGGTTAGGAACGCTGCTTCAGATCTGTTTCCTGTGGCTACTCCAGGGGGCTGGTAGTTGCATTTTCAAGGATCGTTTTTTTAGACATGGGAATATCAACAGGAAAATGTGGTGGAGGGCGTGGCATACAAACTCTTAATGATAGGGACGTGAATTTCTCAACATGTGTGACCAAAACAAATCCTTGATTTCAGAAAAAACTGCAGAGAGCAAAAGAGAACTTGATTTCAAAGTCCAAGTTTGGTATTTAGAGAAAGCAGTTGCCTATCGGGAGGAAAAAAGATAATTTTGAGAAGTGGAAGAATAGAATTCTGATTTTTGTTTATTTCCTGTTTTAAAACCTTTCTTTTTCCTGTGTGGAGCTGTATGCCCAGGTCACTAACTAGGTGTGATTGACTTTCTAGGGGAAAAAAAGAATTAACTTTATATGCTGATTCAGAACCCTCGCTTATCAGTGCTTCAAGGCTCTTTCTTTGGGAGCAGAAAATATGTATCTATATGGGCTGAGAATCCTGAGTCAAGTTTCCCCTTTCACTGCAATTCCTCCTCTGCGAGGATCCTCCTGTTGCCAGGTCTGGAGGAAATGGGCGTGGACTTCATTGTGAGTCAAAATCTGCATCCCAGGCCCCAGAACGTAAGGGTATTTCCAGGAGATGGGTAAAGAAACCACAATGTTAGGAATAATAAGCCCAAGTGAGGAGGTATGATTTATAGATGGGGTTCTCTATCTTTCTAGCCAGTGAACAATTAGTTTTCAGAGCTAGAAATAAGTGTTTTGTTTTGCTGTTGTTTATGAAAACACCTGGCTCTGTATTGTTCTTAGTTCCTGAAAAAATGAAATAGCACAGGGTGGATCAGGAGTAGGCTTTTGGAAAAGGGAACATATGCTTAACTGGAAAGATCAGAGCATTTTAATTTTGGTTTGTGTTTTGGACTAAGATGCAGAAATTGCAAATGGCTCTGCAATAATGGTGAACAAGTCTTTTCTATTTATGTTCCATGGGAAGTATGTAAACCATACTGTGTTTTCCACTGTACTTTTTCCATAGGAAAGAGTTGTGGAGTTCTTGTGGGCTAATTCCTAGGCTCCCTATAGCCTTGGCTTATAGTGTTCAAACTGCAGCTTGTAATATCAAAAGATAGATCTACAAAAACCAGATGGTTATGTAAAAGGTGCCTTTAGGATGTTATTCTGATGGACCAAATTCAGATTTACAGTTTCTTCCCAAGTATCTAGTTCTAGCTTAGGGACTGAATATACCAAAGCGCTCAGTTTGATTCACAGTTTGAGTAATAGCAGCAATCTTACGTGCTTGATTTGAGCCAATATTTCTCTTTCTCAGTTCATGTTTATGAGAAAGATAAGATATAAGAAAACCCAATACTTTTAAAGGACAACACTTAAGTGGGGTTTGAGTTACTGAGAAAGGTGGAATCAGGTTTTGGTTAAATTCCTTTTGACGGACCGTCATACTTCTAATGACTACTTTAAAAATTACGGCCATTTGACCTTAGTGGACAAATAAATGTTGGTTTGAAATCTAGGACACACTGTAGTTCCAAATCAATCGTGCCTAATTTCAAAGGGTATCATTGACAGTTTTTAGGGATCAGGTCCATCGAGGGAGAGTTAATTAACTGTTTATATAGTTTGTTTTGTTACTCTCTTTGCCAGCATGAGATAGATCAGAGCAAAGTTGTTTGTCCTTCAGTTATTGACTTTCTGACTTTTTAAAAAACGTCTCTCATATTCATGAAATATTTGTATTTTTACGAGTTAATTTAGATTACATTGATAATTTGTGACGTTAAAATTAACTTTTTGAGTTTTTCATCTCTTTTATTTATTTATTTATTCATTTATTTGAGTTGGAGTTTCACTCTGTTGCCCAGGCTAGAGTGCAGTGGCACACTCATGGCCACCTCAGTGTCAGCATTCTGGGCTTTGGCGATCCTTCCACCGCAGCCTTCCAAGCAGCAGGAACTACAGGCGCATGCTGCCACGCCTGGCTAAATTTTGATTTATTGTAGAGATGAGGTCTCACCAAGTTGCCTGGGCTGGTCTTGAACCTGCAGGCTCAGGCTATCCACTTGCTTCAGCCTCCCAAAGTGCTGGGATTACAGGCTGAGCCACCAAGCCCAGCCCATCTCCCATATTTAAAAACACCTATATCCCAAACAACATAATCTAAAAACTGTTAACTGAAAGAAGACCTCATTCAGCATTCTGTCTTTTCAAAGCTGTCATTATATATCTTTGGCCTAGTTTGAATTACCATTTCAAAACCATGAATGAAGGAGTGAATTAATGAATGCATAATCATTCATCCTTGTTTTTGTTGGCAAGTGTAGTGAGTTCAGATTCTTTATTAAAGAAACACAACTTAAAGGTGAAAACATACACAAGCAGTATTGCATAATGACTTTTTTGATTTTCTCAGATTTCCCTAGAAAGTCATATTAGTTCTGAAATTAAGGGGAAAAAAAAATCACAATTGAGCAGCCAACTGTGAAATCTTTTAGAGAGCTATAATTATTATTATTATTTTTAACCATGGTCAAGCAGATGGATTTTAATATGAGATACAAAGCTATTTAAGGTTACCATCACATTTTGATGCAGTGTATTGTTTGGGAACAGAGGGAACATAGTGTCTGTCCTGGCCAGCTTTTTTGTTCAACTAAAGGGTGATAATTTCACAATTAAATCAGTCATCAAACTGCTCAAAAACTTCACTGGGCCAAAACCCTACAGCCTCTGCCACAGAAACACATGCTTTATTAAATGAAGCTCATGGCTTGATCAGGCTAAACTGAATTACCTCACCCTACAAAATATAAATAATCTTCTTTTATACTCTTCATTTAAAAATATAAGAATTACTGATTCTCGTTTGGTGTTAGATGATAATGTTTCAAAAAGCCAAGTGGCAGATGTCTCTTTGCCTTCAATGTTTTTTTTCCACTTTGAAGGAATTAAAACACCAAACAACTGGACTTTAGATTTAAAACAATATGGGCCCTTCTAGGAGTTTTAAGTTTGCACACTTATCCAGCAGTTTGGGGGTGCAGGGGAGCGACTGACCTAAAGGGGTGTCAGTCTGAACCCATTGAAGAGTTTCTATTTATGAAATGTGGGCTCGGAGTCTGAGTGGTTCAGGTGGGCGTGCTGTCGTAGTTTCTGACTGGACTTCGGTTATATGTCTCCCTGGAACTTGATGTGACTCACATTTTGACTAGCCCACGTGCACATCCTTGTTTTTGTTGGCAAGTGTAGTGAGTTCAGAATAGAAGGATCATTTAGTGGTTTCTCTATAGTGGTGCACCTAAAAATGTCCATGACTGGAGGAATTGTACAAACTCAAATTGCGTTGCGTGTCAGTCATTCTGGCAAAGAGTCATGTCTCAAATATGGATCGTGTAGGAAGAAGATCAAGTACTATCATGTTTGGGGCAGACCCTAGGTTTTATGGTTTAATGGACAGCCTCTGGACTCCAGAGTAGGTTTGGGTATTTTCACCTTTCCTTTAATTTAGGGAAATTCTGCATTTGACATAAAAACAGTCATAATTTCAGAAGCGCAGGTGTGCTCATTCCTAGTGTGCATGTGTCTTTGTTAACAGGGCAAATTTAATTTCTCCTGGTGAAAGAGAGACTAAAGAGGATACTTTCAGTGGCAAGACTATTCCTAAAGAAGTGGCCACATTTTCACCTGTTTTCTTTTTACTAAAAATTGTCCTCCCAAATTCTTTTTTTTTTTTTTTTTTTGAGTTGGAGTCTCACTCTGTCGCCCAGACTGGAGTGCAGTGGCCGCTCCTGGCCACCGCAGCCTCGACCTGCTGGGCTCCAGCGATCCTTCCGCCTCAGCCTTCCAAGTAGCCGGAATTACAGGCATGCGCTACCATGCCCGGCTGATTTTTGATTTATTGTAGAAATGAGGTCTCACTGCCCAGGCAGGTCTCGAACCCGCGGGCTCAGGCAATCCACTCACCTCAGCCTCCCAAAGGCGCAGGATTACAGGCTGAGCCACCGAGCCTGGCTTCTCCCAAATTCTTTAGACAAGGAAGGTTGTTCTTGGGAAGAATCAGGTAAGCCCATTAGGAAGATTATGAACTCTTTCTTAGTATGAGCATGGTATTATATGTTAGAATTACATAGAAGGCTGTCCATAACACTAAATATGCCTACATTATCTTGGACTTCTGTGTCTAGGATCAAGCTCACTGAGGATCTTTTTTTTGAGTTGGAGTCTCACTCCGTCGCCCAGGCTGGAGTGCAGTGGCACACTCACGGCCACCCCAGCGTCGACTTGCTAGGCTCAGGTGATACTTCTGCCTCGGCCTTCCAAGTAGCCGGTACTATAGGCATGTGCTACCATGCCCGGCTAATTTTTTGATTTATTGTAGAGACAAGGTTTCACCAAGTTGCCCGGGTTGGTCTCGAACCTGCGGGCTCAGGCAATCCACTAGCCTTGGCCTCCCAAAGTGCTGGGAGTACAGGCTGAGCCACCGAGCCCGGCCCACTGAGGACCTTTTGCTGGCACTTTGTCACGCTTCTCTCCATCTGTAGCACTGTACACAAATGTCATCTCACCACCACACAGTTGTATGAGATTTTTTTTTTTTTTAATGAGGAAGGTTTATTGTATTCACTTTATTTTGAAGAAAGTGAAGACAAGGTTGAAACTCTCCTGGCCTACTTTTTTCTTCTAATCACTTGATTGTGTTTCCGCAGTTGCACAAATAATGCCCCTGCAATCATTATATTTTTCAAAAGATGCTGCTTCCTATAACAACACACAGCAGAGAATTTTATTTTGTTTGAATTAGAATGTGAACACGCTCTACTTTTTCTTGTGAATGATGGAAGAGTCAAATGAGCCTGCAGCTTCTCTAAATTAACTCTGGGAAGTGAGAGGGAGGAAGGGAAACAGTGACAACTCAGAGGAGACACTCTGGTTGAACCTGTGAGTCTGTTAGGATCATTTGTGTGAAGTTACCTGGATCTCAGTGTTTTTCCTCTGGGTCAGCTGGCTGGGTGCTTTGTCAAACTTTCACATTTTTCTGTCCTTCACTTACATCAGTGTGTGGCATTACACAACTGAGAAGCTACCAAACACAGAATTAACTTTCTTTTATTGTTTTTCTCTACTCAGGGTACTTTGAGCTTCTGGGATGACTTGCATTCCACATCACCCTGTAGGGTAGACATAGCTGGATGCTCCACTCAATATCCTTTCTTCCTACTTCTTCCCAACAACTGAACCCATTTTGTTTCATTCATCACCATGGCCAATTAAAAGTGCTTGATTTCCCAGAATCCCTTGCAGCTGGGAAGTTTCTAAGTGAGGTAGTCCCAGCCAATGAGATGTTGGTAGATGGATTCCCCACTCACCCCCCAAAAAAGGTCTTACAAGGGAAGGCCTCTATGAGCCTGCCTTTTAGGCCTTTGCTGTTTATGACTTCTTTCTCCCCAGAGAAAGTAGACAGGCCATCTTGCCTTGACCAAAGATAAGAAGTATGAAGGTAAGAATGACTGGGTGGAAAGTTAGAAGGAGCCTGGGGATCTGATGATATTCTGCAGCTGCTGTACCAGACCTCATCTGCCCATTTCTTGTTTTTTTTTATTTTTGAGAGGAAAATCTTTATTGTTTTCTGTATAAAAATGTCCATCAGATGGAGGTCAAAGGCTTTGGGGGCAGATGCTTTTACAGGAACAGCAAGGCCTTTAGGCTCTCTTGTGCAGGCCTTGCTAGGAGTCCCAGGCAATCCACAGGTCCACAGGTCCAGGGTGAACAGTGTAAGGGGTCAAAGGTGGAAGGCTCAGCGGGAGAGTAGAGGAGAATTAGCAGAGGTCATGAGAAGATGAGATTCCAGGGTCAGGCCTGGTCCAAGTTGAGTTTCTTAGCTGGAGGAGTTTTTCCTAGCCCTTCGGTGTCCACCAGGTCACTGTTGGCGTAAGAGTCATTCAGAGCACTGTGTCACGTCAGCCTTCTGTTTCTTTATGGGGGGACCCCCGGCCTCAGGGACACTGGAGCTGCTGGGTGGAGGGACAGCTGGTGGAGTTGACAAGACACCAGAGGCCATCTTCTTGGGCCCTTTCTTGGATGACTCAGCTGGAAGGGGGATGCCAGAGTCTTCATATACTTTGTGTTTCACAGTGGCCTTTATCTGAGCCCCCGCAGGAGAAGAAGTAGGCCACAGGATGCAGTTGCATCGTCAATTCTTGAGCTTCGTGGAGGTGACACCCACTGTGGAGAAAATTTCACCGACCATTGTGGATGCAGACATCATGGTCTCGTGCGCCTCCTCATGGAGACGCCGCCGCCGCCGCTACCATGCGAGCCGGGACCACGGAGACCATTTCTTGAGTCTTTGTGAGAGAAATATAATCTCTATTTCAGTAAACCACAGAACGTGGGTCTGTTACTTGCTGCCAAATGTTATCTTAACTGAGACTAAATTTTAAAAAATCATAGTTCATCATTTCTTTAAGAATTTGGCTGGGTGCAGTGGCTCACACCTGTAATCTCAGTACTTTGGAAGGCTGAGGCAGAAGGATTGCTTGAGCCAGGAGTTCGAGACCAGCCGGGGCCACATAGCGAAACCTCATCTCTACAAAAATAAGAAAAACTAGCTGGGTGTGGTGGTGTGTGCCTGTAGTCCGAGCTACTTGGGTGACTGAGGCGGCAGGATCGCCGTGAGCCGTGACTGTGCCACTGCACTTCAGCTTGGATGATAGAGTAAGATCCCGACTTCAAAAAAAAAAAAAGAATTTAAAAGGCATTATTCTGTGTGAGAAAAAAAGCGCAGGACTTTGGAGCCACACAGATCCTCCCATCTTGAACCCTGGCTTGCCATTTATTACAATCTAATATTGGCAAATAATTCAGACTCTCTGGGTCTCAGTTTTCCCATCTGTAAAATGGTAGTACTGATCTATGTGTCATGTAATTTTCTCAAGGATTGTAAATACTTAGAAATTATTCATAGAAATAATAAGGGCATAGTTGGCATATAACTTTCCACAAATGGTGTTAGCTATTGCTGAAGGAGAGTGTTGTGGGAGCCTGAAGAGGTAGAGGCAGGCATTCAACTCTGAGTTAAAGCAGATCGAATGCGGAAGGGTAGATTAGCCAAATTGCCACTCTCTGCTCGTCATTTATTTCAACTCCTGTCACTTATCCTTAGTCCTGCCTGCCCACACCGGAATACTTGGAACTCTTCTGTTCTCCAACTTTGGTTGAGAAAATTAAGGATGTCCTTGTGGAAATCTTACTAGCTGTGGCCTGAGGATGAAGGGCGTGGGTTTCAGAGTCAGGTGAATGTGGATTAGAACCCCTTGTTTTTCCTAGCTGTGTGATTCTGGATAAGTCTTCTGCAAAATGGGAGTAATGGGGTGGTTATGAGGATTAGATGTGATAATGTGTATGAGGCTCTGACAGCTGTTTGCCGGGCACACAACATGAACAGGATTGGTGACAGATATGGTTATTATTGTTTTATTAAACATTTGTGATGCAATTCCTGGCCTTGGTACAAGGTCCTCTTGGACATGGAAGGACAAACAAAATATGATCTTCACCTTGAGAGTATATACAGGAGCTGGAGGCAGAAAAGGGATGGCATACCTTGCTTGTAATGACAATAAAGGCAGTCTTTGAATACTGTTTAGCTGTGAAAAAGACGGAAGAGAATATGCTGACTTGTACAGATGTCTGTTATATATGTTTTATGAAAAGAGGCCAACCGAGCACACACGTATGGTTTACATTTGTCAGTGCAAGAGAAACTACTAAATGGGGTGACTTGTGGGAGTTGGGATTGAGATGGAGGATGAAGGGGGCTTTTTAAAAAATAACGTATTGTGGCTATGTTACATTATTCTTGAAGTGGAAAATGCGTTCAATTTAAAAACATCAATTTGTTGGGCCTTAGGATGTAGGAGGGGGAAGGTAATACTAAGAACTGAACAAGTCACCAGAGCAAAGGAAGAGATTGGGTTTAGTGAGGTCCCACTGGAGGAGGTGGGATTTGAATGGGCCTTGTAGGGTGGGTAGGAGATTTTGAGGAGTTAGTGGGGGGGAGATGAACACAACTGGGTTTGGAGCAAAATGTAAACTATATGCTGGAGCTACTGCCATTAGAACCACAGTGTAGTTTGAAGACATAAAATTAAAATGTAACTTACACTCTGCAAAAAAAAAATGTAGACTATAGTGAGATTAGATTTAGAGGAAAGTTAGATCAGTATTGTTTTCAAAGAGGTAAGCTATATTGGGGCCAGATCTTAGGGGGTTTTAAGGAGAGTGACAAGATTACACTTTAAAAAAACTAAGCCGTGCTCGGTGATTCAGCCTATAATCCTGTGCTTTGGGAGGCTGAGGTGAGTGGACTGCCTGAGCCTGTGGGTTCGAGACCCGCCTGGGCAACTTGGCGAGACCTCATCTCTACAATAAAAAATCAAAAATTAGCCGGGTGTGGTAGCACGCGCCTGTAGTTCCAGCCACTTGGAAGGCTGAGGTGGAAGGATCGCCGGAGCCCAGCAGGTCGAGGCTGCGGTGGCCGGGAGCGGCCACTGCACTCCAGCCTGGGCGACAGAATGAAACTCCAACTCAAAAAAACAAAACAAAACAAAACAAAAAACTAGATTTTTTTTTTAAAGGTGGGGAGAAGTCAGAGAATTGTTATTTTATTGGAAATAGTATGTTGGGTGTTTTCTTTTTCTTCCTTGCCTTTATTTTTATCCCCATTCAGCCCAAAACAAAAACAAATCTCATAATTTATTATTTCAACCACTCTACTAACTATATCCTTAATTCCTTTGTATTATTTTCATTCTGCTATTGATGCAGATTTTCCAGGTCAGCCTGGGCTTTGAGAGTGTCAGCTCAATGGGTCGGCCAACCAAGTCCCAGAGAGGGTCCTCTCCAGGGGCTGGTAAGCCTAGCCCTGGAAGTATTGGCTCTAATGGGCTGGCAAGCCAAGCCCTGAGAGTGTTGATGGTTTGGTGGGCTGATAAGCCTAGCTCCCAGAGTGTCGTAGCTTCGGAGTCTTGCCTTCTTCTAGCAGCTCTCCTGGTTCAGCTGGCTCGGTCGGCTGGCAAGCCAGCCTCTGGGGTGCATGGCTCTTCGGCTCTGACGATCTTCTGCAGCTCTCCAGGTCGCAGCTCCTCAGGGTCGAGGTTCTTGTCTCATGCAGGAAGAATGAGGGACACGGACAGACGTAAGTGAGAAAGTAAGATTTATTGAGAGGACAGAAAAGCTCCCATAGTGGGAGGGGACCCGAAGGGGTTGTCCAGTATGTAGCATATTACTAAAGGATATAGGAGTAGAACAAGCAAGGGGGAGAAGAGTAGAATACCCTAAATAAATAACAGCCTTCATACAAAAGTTGATTTTTTAAAAATAAGATGAGCTCTTTCTGTGTTGCCCAGGTTGGAGTGCAGTGGCTAGTCATAGGTACAATCACAGTACACTGCTGGCTCAAACTCCCAGACACAAGCAATCCTCTTGTGTTAGCCTCCCGAGTAGCGGGACTACGGGCATGCGCTACTACAACCAGTTATATGAAAGTTAAATTTTAATGGGAAATTTGAGATGTAAACATCTGGAATTTGCGATTCCATCATTGTCTGTAATAACCTACTTAGTTTTCTCATTGTGTAACTGGATACAATAATAGTATTTGTCGCACCAGGTTTTTAGAATAAGAGTAACAACAACAATAATAATAGGTAATGTGTATATAGCACTTTTTATGTACCAAGAACTGTTCTAAACATTTTACATATTTTAACTTAGATTTTTCCCATGTGACAGATGAGGAATCCAAGGCACAGAGAGGCTAAGTAGCTTTCCCAAGGTCACACAGGCAGGTATTGCTCCAGGGCTAGTGTCTTCAGCCACTTTGGAGTCCTGCCTCTGGCGTGGGTCTGACATGTTAAAAGCCGTTAATAACTGCTAATCAATATTATCCAAGTAAAGATGTTAAACAAGACTTTAGAAATGTAATTTGGAGCTTAGGCAAAATCCTAGATTGATGAATCATTTTTATAGAGCTATTATTACATACAGAGTGAGGATAGATGAACTCTCCCAACAAGGGCGTGGAAGATAGAAAGAGAAGCAAGCACACAGCCTTCAGGGTACTCTTGACATTTAGAAATGGAAGGGCAAAAGAAAAGTTATTCACAGAGAGAGAGAGAGAGAGAACAGGACTCACCAGAGAAATGGCAGACAATGGTGGCAAAGGGATAAGAGACACCCAACCTAAGTGGACTGTCTGTGCCATCCGGTACAGCAGACTCATGCCAAGGATGGGTCTGGCAAACTGCCTCTGGTCCAGCTGCTAGGTCATTTTGTGAACTTGGAAAGAGCGATTTTAGTAGCACGGTAGAGATGGAATCCAGAGTGCAAAAAACTGAGGAGTACATGAGAGGTGATGAACTGTTGGTACCCCAGTTAAGTTCATCCTTTCACGGAATTGATCCAAGAGAGACATAGTGTGGTTGGAGGAAGGTACAGGTAGAGAAGATGTTGTTAAAAAAGCAAAAGACAGGAAAGAATGAGTACAATAAGGTCTAGGACAGGAGTCCTGTTAGGAACCTGGTCGCACAGCAAGAGGTAAGCAGCCGGCTGAGCTCCTTTGGCTGTCATATTGCTGTCAGATCGGCGGTGGCATTAGATTCTCATAAGAGCGAGAACCCTATTGTGAACTGCACATGTGAGGGATCTAGGTTGCCCCCTCCTCATGAGAATCGATTGCCTGATTATACTCTTTCCATCCCGTCCGTGGAAAAATTGTCTTCCACGAAACCGGTCCCTGATGCCAAACAGGTTGGGGACTGTTGGTCTAGAGGACACTTAGAATCAGAGGGATGGTAGTGGGTTAGCCTTGAAATCCGTAAGAAACCTTCTTCATATGTGGTGGAAGAAAGGATAGGAGAAATGAAAAAAAGATGTGATCAGAAGAGATAGGAATTGAGTAAGTTCACCGCAGGCAGTCTGCATTTTTCAGTAGAGTAAAAAGCAGTGAAAGGAGGTTTCATAAAAAAAAAAAAAAAAAAAAAAAAAAAAATCCCTAGAGCCAGAAAAATCCCTAGAGACAAGAAACTCCTGAGAGCCTGGCTCTAGGGATTACTGTTACGGAGGAAAAATTAGAAAGAATGACAGAAGTCTCTCATCTAAACAATGCAAACTGACACATTTGCCAGGGTGTGTCTTTAGGCAGGAAGTTAATTTACTGAAGTGGAAAATAGTGGTATCAAAAAAAAAAAAAAAAAAAGAGGAGAATGAAATTAGACAAAGGAAAACTTGACTATTTGAAGGAGGAATTTTTAGACAGCCAGACTTTATGGTTTTCAGAGCAACATCTTGGGGGAAGCCTGAACTCTGAGTGGGGAGAAACAGCCTTGTTCTGGAGCCGCAGCTACAATTTGGTTAAAACCAGTAAGGTATTAGGACATACTCTGTAGAAAGGAGTTGTTCAGCAGAGAGGCCTCTGGAGTAAATGCTGTTTCTTTAAAGGTGGTCTTCTGCTTAGTTATTTCTAGAAAGATCTTTGGTTGAAAAGATATTGAATTATATAGTATTTCAGCAGATGTGTGTGGCATCATCTGACATCAGGTGGTATGTGAGAAAAGGATTGAAGAAATCTGGTAATTGAGAGGGTGGGACTAAAAATCACTACCATCAATCCGTGGTGAGTCTTTTGGGGGTTTCTTTGAAAGATGTCGGTAAAGGCTTGTAGCATATGACAGTCATAATATTCTTGAGTTCAGTGGTTCTCAGCAGGGCCAGATATATAACTTGTAATGAAAATGTGTGACCCCTTATTCAAAAAGCAGGAAAAAAGTACTGTTAAAGGACCTAAAATATAAAGCCTTTTCCTTTCTTGTGTGGTCTTCATCTCTTGTTATGGTGTTTATCTGCTATGTAGTGTTATTTTTAAGTGAAGAAAAATTAAACATTAAAAATATAGCCTGAACTAAATTGAAAAATTAAATAAGATATTAAAAATTGAAGTTATTAGCATGAATTTTACTGTCCATTTTTGTATTATGCCATGCCAGCTTTAAATGCAAATGTAAGAGCATTGAACTCGTATTGTTGAAATTCCACTTTGTATTTTGTAGTTTGCACATGCTTATGTTTGTGCTTTTACTAGAACAGTAAAAACACTGCCAACACTAACTCAACTCCTTTTATTTCACATCTTAACATGTGCACATTCTATCATTATCTTGCCTTTGGCTTACAAATGCATAAAGAAGGACTGAAAGGAGAAAGAATAAGTTGCCCTATCTTTCCTTTTCCTTCTGTGCTGTCATGTTCAGTGTAAGTGGTTGGCTAATACAGGGAAGTAACATGAGTAAGAGACGGCAAGACAAGCTTCTTGGTCATTTGTATTTCTTAGACAGATATTTGTGTACAAATCAAGTTCTGGTTTGACTAGAAGGCATAGCTCTTGGAATGGTCAGCACCCACCCACCTGCTCACTCAGTTGCATTTGTAACACACTTAACCTTGCACTTGCTTTGAGTCTTGTTGAACTGCTGCACTGGGAGTTCACTGGAATCCTGTGCTCACAGGATGTTGTGAACACTATGTGAATGGGGTCATCAGGAATGGCGCCGTACATATTATGTGATTCTCTGCTCACACTGGGGCTCCACTGTCCCAGCAGCCTTCATTTACAAAATACAAGTTCAAAGTTAAAATTACGACGATTCTCAAATAGTGACAATAGAGCATTAAGCCAAGTGTGGGTCCTTTCTGACCAAGGGGTCCTGTGTGACTGCCCGGGTCACAGGTCCATGAAGATGGCCCTGTTTCTTAGGAGTCAAAGAGCTAACTTTTAAACCTGCATTACCCTCTGGTCTTAAAATCTCTGTCATTATCAAAGTTCACAGTGGGTCAGGTTTGTGGATGTATCTCTCCTGGCCATGAGCATGGTCACTTTTACCTTCTGAGAGTTTCTGGATCACCATTCCCTCTACTATTGCCTTTGTTCACATCCCCTTCCTCTCTTATATGGCCCCTGCAGTTGGTCCCATCTAGCATTATCTCCATTTTACAGAAGAGGAAACTGAGTTTTCTTCGGAACAGACTCTCCAAATGGCTGATCTCTGGGTATGTCATATTTCTTCAAATAGCTTGTAGACTAGTTGAAGACCATGACTGTACTTTTTCTTTTTTGAGTTGGAGTCTCACTCTGTCACCCAGACTGGAGTGCAGTTGCTGCTCCCGGCCACTGCAGCCTCCACCTGCTGGGCTCCGGTGATCCTTCCGCCTCAGCCTTCCAAGTAGCTGGAATTACAGGCATGCGCTACCACGCCCGGCTGATTTTTTTTATTTATTTATTGTAGAGATGAGGTCTCGCTGCCCAGGCGGGTCTCGAACCCGCGGGCTCAGGCAATCCACTCACCTCAGCCTCCCAAAGGCGCGGGATTACAGGTTGAGCCACCGAGTCCGGCTATGACTGTACTTTTGTTGACAGGACCTACTACCCAATAGAAACTCAATAAATATTTATGTGATGACTGTAATGGTTCATTCTAACAATATGCATTGAGGCCTACACGAGGATGCAAAGTTGACCTATGTAGAAAAGACAGTATCAGTTATATCAGTGCCTACTTGGACATGAATGTAGTATGGAGTTGTGTATCTGGAGTTAGATGGGCCTAGAGCTGTTTTCGTTTCCTCATTTGTCCATTGGGGGCAATCATAGTATATACTTTTGTTGCAGTGATTTTCAACCGAGGTGATTTTGACCTGTAGGGTCAGGAGACATTTTTTGTGTCACAGCTTGGGGGTAGGAGTGCCACAGCCATTTGGTGGGCAGAGTCCAGGGATGCGGCTAATCATCCCACAGTGCACAGAACAGTCTCCCCCAACAAAGAATTATCCGACTCAGAATGTCAATAGGGTTGAGGTTGAGAAACCCTGCCTTGTAGGGTTGTGAAGATGAAACAAGATAATGAACGCAAGAAGTTTGGCATAGTTAGTTGTTACTCTAAGAAAACCATCTCAAAGACTGCAAAACCAGCCTTTGACAGGCGAGACCCAAAAGGCTTCATTTCACCAGCATCTGTGATTCTTGCCAGTGAAAAGCTTTATGCTAAGGACTTCATGCACTCCTGTTCAGAAGTGGTGACAGACTTACTGGAGGTTGTTTATGTTACATTGTGTACTACCGTGAACTGGCATGGATTTATCAGAGCTGTAAAAACAATTATTAGTTTTTAGGGTGTTCCTAGTAAACTTCCTGCTTGCTTAACTAGTTTGTTCTGTGGAGATAATTTTGGTGTGTGGATTTAAATCCTCTGATGGAAAGTGTTTTAGTTGGTGAATTCCCAGACTGTATTTTGATCTGAGGGACATGAAAAGTTTTTGTTTTCGCATTAAGAAGTCTGATGTTTTTCTAGCCCTAGATTGAAAACAAGGCAGCTTTTCCTCCTGTGTACCTGCCTGTCTGTGGGAGTGGTGTGGCGAACTACTGGATTTGTATCTATTTGTTTATTGTGGATTTACACTTGAAATTGTTATTTAAATTTTTTTGAATTATAAAAGTAACATGTACCTTATAGAAGATTTGAGTAGTATAGAGAAAATATAGAAAGGATACAGCTTAAGGATTGGCAGTAGCGGGATACTGTGGGGGGGAGGAGAGGAGGTATAACATCAAAAAGCGTACCTGATCTCAAACCAGGCGAAATGGAGACCGAAGGGAGCCCAAACCTTACCTGTATGATGTCTATTTATATACCTAATCTTGAATTGTATCCCACATCTTTAAAATAAAATATATATATAAAGAAAAGGTACAGCTTTAAAGAAAAGTCATCCATAATCTTCCTGCATGAAGGTACAACCCATGTTTGGTGTGTTTCCTTCCATTTTTTTCTATTCATGTTTTTTTCTTTTTTTTTGAGTTGGAGTCTCACTCTGTCACCCAGACTGGAGTGCAGTGGCTGCTCCCGGCCACCGCAGCCTCGCCCTGCTGCGCTCCAGCGATCCTTCCGCCTCAACCTTCCAAGTAGCTAGAATCACAGGCATGTGCTACCATGCCGGCTGATTTTTTTTTTTTTAATTTATTGTAGAGATGAGGTCTTGCTGTCCAGGCGGGTCTCGAACCCATGGGTTCAGGCAGTTCACTCACCTCAGCCTCCCAAAGGTGCAGGATTACAAACTGAGCCACCGAGCCCAGCTCATATTTTTTTCTATAGTTGAAATATTCTTAGTAATAATTTTGTGTTCCCACTTTTTCTTAAAAGTATTTTATATTTTGTCATACTACTAAAATATCTGTGAATATTTCAAAGACTGTAAAATATCACAACTCTGGGTGTCTCATGATTTATTTAATTCTATTTCGATATATATAGCCTATTTTCGATTTTGGTGGGCATCCGTGGCAGTCAGCATTTTCTGTATTTCAGATCATTCTCATCTTTGCAATAACTGACCAGAGTCAGAACTGTAGGGTTTGGATGTGTGTGGATATATTGATCAGTATTGTTATCAGTTGCCCAGAAGCTTCTTATTTATTTATTTTTATTTTTTATTATTTTTTTTGAGTTGGAGTGTTACTCTGTCATCCAGGCTGGAGTGCAGTGGCACACTCACAGCCACCACAGCGTCGACCTGCTGGATTCCGGCTATCCTTCCACCTCACCCTTCCTAGTAGCTGCAGCTATAGCTGCATGTTACCACGCCCGGCTAATTTTTGATTTATTGTAGAAACAAAGTCTCGCCAAGTTGCCTGGGCTGGTCTCGAACCTGTGGGCTCAGGCAGTCCTCTTGCCTTGGCCTCCCAGAGTGCTGGATTACGGTCTGAGCCACTGAGCCTGGCTGGCCAGAAGCTGCTACTCATTTTTGCTCCTATTAGCAGAATGATGTTCTCATTTAAAATTTTTTTAAATTATAGAGTTCTGGAATACAAGTGAGGGTTTGCTACGTTAGCAGGCTGCATGCAGGTGAAGTTTGGGCATCTAACTGGATCTTTCTTCCCTTGGTAGTGGACCAGGTACCCTTTGTGTTGCCACGTGTCCTCATCATTCCCTCCCCTAGCAGTGCCCATTGTCTGCCAGTCCCACTCTTGTGCTAGTGTGATTAGTGTTCAGGGCCTGCTTACGAGTGAGAACGATGTGCTTCTGATATTTGATAATTTTCTGGGAGAAAAGGTATTTGTTTTTCTTTTCTTTTTTATGTATTTGATACAGAGATCACACATGTTTATAGGACTGTTGACTATATTTCTTATTAAACAAACTGTTCATGTACTCTGCCCATTTTACTTATGGGGAATTAGTATTTTTCTCACTTGTTGTAAACTCTACACATGTCTTTTTTTGCTCTTTCAGTTGTTGCACATATCTTAACCTAGTTTTCTTTTTCTGATTTATCATTTGGTTTGTCTTTTCATTTTGTTTTTCTTGATATAAGGTTTAAAAATTTTGTGTAGTCTGATCTGTCGATTTTCTTTTCCACTTGGGGTCTTTGACTTTCCTGACTATACCGAAATGAATTCTTTCTGCTCTGGAAGTCACTATTCTGGGTAATCAGTTTTTAAAGTTATATTGCAAAGTAGGCTCCCACTGAGTTTCCTAATGAGGATAAATGGCTCTCAGGAACTTATGGGCACCCACTCTGTATCATGGAAAAGATGAGGCTTTTGCTGGGCCTGACTTGTTTGGCTATGCTTTTAATTTCCTTTCTGTCAGGATAGAAGTGAGCTTACTGAAGGGAGGGGGCCGCCCATAAATTCCAGAAATGTCTGAGTAACTGGGATCCACAATTTGTTGAGCAGACCATGACTTTGACTGTTAGAGAGTTGTGGTAGACGTTTGCTGAGTCCATGGGACAGTAGACAGAGCAGGGGCTGTGGTCAAATCCTATCCATTCCTCATCCCTGGAGATTTGTTCATGCTCTTGCTCAGCCTCATCCCTGTTACTCCTCCCTGTCCTGTGAGTAGTCTCCCAGGAGCCTGCACTCACCAGCTGCAGCTTCAAGAGGGCAGTAACAACTAGCGCTTACCCAGCACTTGTCTGTTTTGCAAAAGCCCTTTCACAGGGGTTTTTATAGATGCTTCTCACCTCAGCCTTATGAGATTAAATACTACCTCATCTCCATTAATTTGGAGGAAACCACTACTCAATAAAAGCATCATTAAAGTCTCCAGCTTCTGACTCCAGGGCTGATCTGCTCCACTTATGAAACAATCCCATCACTGTAACTTCCGGTTATAATTTTTTGTTGGCACTATTAGGCAGAGGGTAACATCAACTGTTTTAAGTTTTGGAGTCAGACATATCTTGGATAGAATCCCAACATAGATCTTTCTTGGCATTGTGACTTTGTTACTGACCCAGTCTGAGCCTTGGTTTTCTCATCTGTAAAATATAATGTGTACACAGTAGACACTCCAAATCTGCAACTTCCACATCTGCAGATTCAACCAGCAGCAGATTAAAAATATTAAACATCATCATCAACAACAAAATGTAAAAAATAACAATACGACAATAAAAATACAAATTAAAAAATACAGGGCAACAACTGTTTAGATAGCATTTGCATTGTATTAGGTGTTATAAGTAATCTAGAGCTGATTTAAAGTATATGAGAGAACAGGAGGATGCATGTAGTTTACATGCAAATATGTATGGGACTTGAGCATCTGCAGATGTTGGAATGTGTGGAGGGATCCTAAAACCAATTCCTCATGGGTACTGAGAAACAACTGTATTAAAAAGATTAAATGACCCAGCACTTTGGGAGGCCGAGGTGAGGGGATTGCCTGAGCCCACAGCCTGGGCAACTTGGCGAGACCTCATCTCTACAATAAATAAAAAATTAGCCGGGTGTGGTAGTGTGCGCCTATAGTTCTGGCTACTTGGAAGGCTGAGGTGGGGGGGGAGACGACGACGACACACACACACACACACACACACACACACACACACACACACACACACACCTCCTGAGCCCAGCAGATCGATGCTGGGGTGGCCATGAGCGTGCCAATGCACTCTAACCTGGGTGACGACATGACACTCCAACTCAGGAAAAAAAAAAGATTAAATGAAGGCAGTACATGCAGGATGCCTAGCACAGTGCCTGACGTGCATTGTAGGAGCTCAGAAATGCTTGTTTCCTAGTCTTAAAGCTGAAAATGCTGCTATTCTATTTTGTTTAAAAGTTTCAGAATTGCTGGTATATCTGCTCAGGCTTGGGAAATTTTAGAAGTATTACTTATATTTAAGTGCCAGGAATGTTTCTATATCTGACCTACTTATTTTTTTGTTCAATAGATTTTCTTTTCTGTTGTGGATAAGTCATCTACTTCTGCTTTTCTGAAATCCTTCTGCTAAGGGAATTTCATGATGAGTCCCTAGCTTAGGATTGTACTCACAGGCAAAATAAAACTTCTTTTGTCTACGTGTTTATGTGAAAATATAGGCAGCTCTCTTGAAGGGCAGTAACCCAGTCATTACTTTACACATAGTTGAGATTTTTGGCATCATTCATGGAGTTGTTACTTGTCCTTGCTTCATAAACATTCAGGTAGCAGAGCAGCCTTAAAAAAATTGTAGAAAATCATGAGACGTGACAAAGTTGCTAAATAATTAAGGAGAGAAGAGTTAAGTAAAGTTTCATTTTTCATGCCATTTAAGAGTTAGGTTAGATTTGATGCCAAACCTTGTTAATCACATAAAAAGAACTCCACTAATATTATTAAATCATTTTTGCCTAAAGAATTGCAACATTGTCTTGTCATTTAACTTATATTGTATGCTTATTCAGGCTTTTCCATTTTAATAAATCTAGCCACATAATTACTATACATGCTCTAATTTAGAATTATAGTCCAATGCCGTCTTTTTTTCTGTAGAATTAGATACCCCTCTGGGTGTCTAACTTTAAAACATGTCTTGGACTTTCCTGTTTTTTCATTCCTGAAGCCATGGTTGTATTTTCAACAAGTCAGCTTAGTATTGGGACATGGAAAAGGTTTTGTTAATGTGGGTGGGACTTTATTGAGTTACTAGACAGCACTGTTGTTCCTATTATGGAAACTTTAGATCCATTGCCCTATTTTTAAAAAATTTTCCCCTTTCAGTAGGAATGGAGAGGCAAGAATGGGAAAACCTTTTTAATATCATTTAAACAAATTTATAAATTAGAGTTTTTAATATAATTCATGCCACGTGTATATGCTTCACCTGAAACATATGTACTGTTAAGTACCAGTGATTATGTGAAATTTACATGATTACTAAGTTTCCTTTTATATCTAGAGTTTAAGGATCAAAGTGAGTGAACTGTTGGTTGAATCTTGTGACCACTGCAAACTGAGTGCAGGATGCTGTAAAACGCCACACCCAATTTTAATGTTCAGTAGGAAATTGTTTTCCTAAAATTCTGAGCTTGTTGCTTGATTTCTTAATTTGCAGCCAAAGTAGACATTTGGGGGCTGAAGTGGTGGGTGAGGAGAGAATGGACGAATAAAATTGGTACTGACTTGACTTAATTGACACGATGCAGAGGACCAAAGGATATGCTTGTGATCCTGAGATAACAATCCAGTTGGGCAGTCCTGTGCCGATCCCTTCAAATCATTTTGGCACCAGCCCTTTGAAACAAAGCCTGGATAGTACATATGAGAACCCAGCAAGTTTTACCAGGCAAGTCTTGTTGCTGGCTGGTTGGCTTATGGAGTAAATAGAGTAATTAGGTCTCATTAACACTCCCACAAGCTGTAATGCATCTACCTGAGGCAAGTGAGATGCTTGCCTGTGTTCCTGAAAGCATGAAAATCCCCATCTGATTTCTTCAGTCCAAGTATTTTTGCACTGCAGAAATAGAATGCCAACTTGGCAAGAGTAAAATCCTCCAAGTGCCTCAAATAACAGTAGGCAAAACTTACTGACCGGGAGCAGAGGACTTTCCCAGGAACAATGACTGGTGTCTAAGAAATTGGTGAGCTGTTTAAAGCTTTTCTTCTCCCCCCAGCTCCTTGGTGTATGTGACTGATGGGAACCAGATTAGTCAGAGGTATTGAGCATGGTAGTCAAATAACTTGATCTCCTTAGCCTCTTGTGAGCTGTACTTCAGAGTCTGTGGTCTGCTTCAGTTGAGTGTCTGGATTGTTTAGGGTCATTGAGAGAGAAACCTTTGATGGTGATATGTGGCCGTGTTTAGGACCTTGTGCCATTAATAGTTCTTGTTCCTATGAAATATCGATCTGTACTATGAAAGTAGGGGTCAGAGAGGGGGAAGAAGGGAGCCAGGTTTTGGGGGCTTTGTATCCAAACCTGGAGAAGTACATAGACATATCTCAGATTGGCAGATTTTTATAGAAAAGAAACCCAAACCAATAATCTGGCAGTCTGATTCCCATGTTGATTAGCTTCTTGATGCTGGCTAAGTCACTTAACCAGTTATAAAATTGGTGTCATTGATACCAGCCCAACCTTCACAGGGAAGGCTTTAAGAGGCGTGAGATGATGCGTAAAATGCTGTAAAACATGAAGCAGCAGTATCCTTTTGAATTTTCATATGGAGTACGTTATCTACACTTGAAACATTCTGAACCCAAATATCTGGTAAGATGAGATAGACATTGCACAAGCACCTGCTTTTTCTTTGACTTCCAATCCTGTGACTCTCATTCCATCCCCATCCCCTTAAACTAGACTGGAGTCTATATGAATGCTAGGTTGTTCCTTGATGTTTTTTGGAAGATGGTGCTGCCTCCTGCACAAGACAGTAGCAAGAGCTCCTGATGGCCTGTCTGCCATCTGCTTTCTTGGGATGCAGTAAATACTACCAAGTCATCAATAATCTATCAGCTCCACGGATTGTTCCCTGTTTCTAAAAGCTTAAATTTTGTGAATAAAGGGTTTCATACTTCTGTGGTACTGTTCTCTCTGGGTAACTTAGAATGATGATTTGCCAGGATTTGAAGTTATGAAGCAAGTGTATCCTGTGTAGGCAGTCATACGTTGGTGGTTGAGGTTAGGGATCCCAGCTCTGTCCTCCTTTGCTCTGGCAGCAGTTTACAATGCCACATGATGCTGTCATATGTAAATCACTACCCTTGCTGGGTCTTGCTGCCTTTACTTGTGAATTTGCAGTATTCCTGTGAGTTATTGACTGGGTTGGGTTGGTGCTTTGATCTGAACTGATTATCAAACATTTGCAGTTTTAAAATGGAATAACTTAGCTGGACACGCTGGCTCATGCTTGTAATCCCAGTACTTTGGGAGGCCGAGGCAGGGGGATTGCTTGAGCCCAGGAATTCAAGACCAGTCTGGGGAACATAGTGAGACCCTGTCTCTAAAAAAAAAAAAAAAAAAAAAAGGAAAAGAAAAGAAAATAAAAGAGAAAAGAAAAAAAACGAAATGGCTGTATGACAGGTATTTTTCTTTTTTTTTTTTTGAGTTGGAGTCTCACTCTGTCGCCCAGACTGGAATGCAGTGGCACGCTCTTGGTCACTGCAGCCTCGACCTGCTGGCTCCAGAGATCCTTCCGCCTCAGTAACTGGAACTACAGGCAAGCGCTACCATAGCCAGCTAATTTTTGATTTGTTAGAGACGAGGTCTCGCCAAGTTGCCTGGATGGGTCTCGAGCCCGCGGACTCAGGCAATCCTCTCGCCTCGGCCTCCCAAAGTGCTGGGGTTACAGACTGAGCCACCGAGCCTGGCCGACAGGTATTTTTCAAAGACTGCTATCATCCTTCATAGGATCTCTGAAGGAGCCCATGACCTCCTTAAGTACAATTTTAAAAATAACGCTCTGCCCTTGGATAATGCTGTCTGTTTTAAACTAAGTTCACCAGAAGCAGACTCTGAGAGTAGGAGTTGGGTGCTGAGGGATTCTGGGGGTGAGCTCTCAGGAGATATACCCGGAAGGAAGGAAGAAGGCAAGGTTGGGCAGAAGAGAAGTTGACTGGCAAAATGCAGTTCCAGCAGAGACCCTAGCTGCTTCTGTGGGGTAGCCCTTCAGAGTTGTCCCCATCTAAGCAAGGAACTGGACCTTTGCATGCTTGTATCAGCTCGTTGTTGGCAGCTGGCCATCTTTTCTGTGGGCATCACTTTGGGTGAGGCCGTGTCCTGTTGTTGGCTGAGGACCTTCCCTGTAAGCCACCAGCAGCTGGGGATGGATGCACTGACCCTAAAAAGGGACTCTGGGTGGAGTAATATGGTATCCACCACTCTGTCCCAAACAATCTAACTCCTTGAAAAAGAAAAAAAACAGTAGATAGCACCACAAGCCTAGCTTATGGTAAGTCCCTTTATAGGCTGAGTTGGAACAACTGAATCCCTTAACAAAACTGAAGGAAGAGATCACAACCCCTTTGTGAACTGTTAAGCAAACAGATCTTCAGCTTCTTAGAAGTTTATGAACTCCTTGGATAATATTTATACTTGATTATGGTGTAACAGGGCTTAGCTTTTGTATTTGTGAAATGACTGGTCCATAATTGAATACTTCTCTCCAAGCATGAATTACTGCATGTTCAGAATTTTAATCATATGTGTGTTTCAATATAGTTGTTTCTGGGATATGTAGCCTTTGGCACTCAGATGTCCCCTCTGAGGGGACATTGTAAATCTAGCAAGCCACTTGGATGTCCCCTTTCAGGGGATATAAAGAGATTGCTGGTGATTATACAGGACAAATTATGCCTGTACACATTTTTCCAATATGCATGTTTCCTTGAAGTTTTCCAACCAAATTGCATGAAAAAGCAAATAAAGAGATGGAATATATACTGAGATAATATGTTTTAAAAAATCAGTTGGCATTATATAGAGAAAGAAGGTGTGAAGTGCTTTCACAGTGGTACTAACACATCTTTGTAACAGAAGGTAGCTATAAAGAGCATTTGTATAAGAAAGGCAATTTGGTATACCCTTTGT
The DNA here is from genome assembly GCA_027257055.1 of Cephalopachus bancanus. Lineage (NCBI taxonomy): Eukaryota > Metazoa > Chordata > Mammalia > Primates > Tarsiidae > Cephalopachus > Cephalopachus bancanus. The sequence goes on along the minus strand of JAPVLO010000009.1, from coordinate 3,530,401 downwards.
ACCACATAGTGGCATTGAAAAGATAGATAAGCAAGTTACTGTAGCCTTAAAAGAAAGAGACTTTCAAAGTTGAAGGCAGATTGCCTTGAAGTGTTGAGTGGCACAGATTGAATATATCTATCTGCATTAAGTCAGAAAAGTAAAATTGGAAAAATGATATTCTTTTGATAAATTTCAGTTTGTGATTTTGTAATTTACAATTAGAAATTTTTATCCATTTGTTTAGTTTGTAGAACAATGGCAAAAGCAAAGACAAAAATGAGAGTTATAAGCAACAGCAAAAATGAGTTAGATTTAGACTTTTATACAGATAAGTTAGAAAAAAATAAACATTGATGTGAAAGAAAATGATAGTAGTAATAGTGGTATCATTTCACAAAGACGAAAATGGGCAAATGTAACAGAAGGTGATAGCGAGGAACGTGTTAGTTTTGAAATAGAAGACAGTCTATTGTCAAGTGAAGAATGAGAAGATGTTGCAGAAAAAAGGCAATCCTCCGGTGAGAATACATTTTGTTGTATATCCTCAAACAACAAGACCAAAAACAGCAAGTAATATAAGAACCTATTGACTATTTTACTTTGTATTTTACAAATGAATTAGTGGATAGTGTAATAAATTGTTATTCAGATGAAAAATGAGGAAGAAAGCTATCATACAAATTGGTTTGGCTTAAGTGGCATGATGTTGACTGACAGGAATTTTTAGCTTTTATTGCAGTTACTCTAAATATGGAAATAATTCAAGTACCAAATCTATAAGAATATTGGTCTACTGCTTTCAGTAGTGAAATACTCTTCTTTTTGGGAACATTCAATAGAGAAAGTTTTATGCAGATCTCCTGGATGCTTTATTTGAAAACACCTGCGTTGAGTGATGGGACTATCAGAACTCACATTCACAAGACCAGTAATTATTTGGAATACATCGATTCAAAATGTTTGCAATACTTCATACCAGATCAGGCAATTTGTGTTGACAAATCCATTGTTCAATTTAAAGGAAAAATATCATTTATAACATATAATCCACAATCCAAGTAAGCCTACCAAATGGGGTATATGCCTTTATGCACGAGCTGATTCAAAAACAGGGTATCTTTTTTTTTTTTTTTTTTGAGTCTCACTCTGTTGCCTGGGCTGGAGTGGAGTGGCATGCTCACGGCCACCACAGCCTCAACCTGCTGGGCTCAGGCGATCCTTCCACCTCAGCCTTCCAAGTGGCTGGAACTACAGGCATGTGTCACCACACCCGGCTGATTTTTTGATATATTGTAGAGATGAGGTCTCACCAAATTGCCCAGGCCAGTTTCGAACCCATGGGCTCAGGCAGTCCTCTCACCTTGGCCTCCCAAAGTGCTGGGATTATAGGTGTGAGCCACCACACCCGGCCATTTTTTCGATATTCTTTACTCTTGCAGCATGCGATTCAAAAACATCATTTGACTGTAAGCACCAGAATTTCATTACATTGATATAAAAAGTTGTTGGAAAAAGTTGTTGGAAAAAGTTCCCAATGTAGCCGAATACCACATGCTTACCAACAGATATTATACTAGTATTATCCTAGCAGAAGAGCTACTAAAGATGAAATATCATCTTGCTGGTATAATAAAAGTCAACTGAAAGGGAATACCAGCACAAATAAAAAAGCCAAAGTATTTAATGAAAAATAACGGTAGAGCATAGAAAAAATAATCTTATACTTTTTTTGTGGAAGGACAAAAGGATTATAATTCTCAGCATTTGGAATCATGCAAGAATGAAATCTACCACAAGGACATTACATGGTAGAACTATTGTATCAGTCAAAAAACTTGAAATGATTCTAAGTTATATTGCAAATATGAGTGGTGTGGCTCATGCAGATAAATACACTTCTACATATTGTTTTCTGTGAAAATCTTTAAAGTGGTGGAGGAAATTATTCTTCTGGGTACTACAAATATGCATTATTAACTCCTATATACTGTACTGGGCATCAAAAAACAAAACCAGTGAAAAATCTATGTCCCATTTGAAATTTATGAAGCTTCTGGTCGATCACTTGAGAAGTGGTTTTCAGGAATTATAAGTGCCTCCTTCCACATCATCTTTAAACAACAGACTGGACTATAAATTACGTATTATTAATGTGAGAGGAAGAAAACAAGACTGCACTGTCTGCTCGAATAGAAAAACACCAGGTAGAAGATGTCAAATTACTGTTGCAGAACATGTATCAATGAACCTGCAATGCATGTTGGTGACTGTTTCATGTCACCACATGTTAGAAAAATATAAACTTTTGATTTTTTGTCATAAATAAATTCCTCAATGTCTAAAATTCCATTATAAGCCAAACATCATTACAATAAAAGAATTGGTTCCAGTGTTCTACTGTTTAATAAGTGATTTGTTTTTCATTTTTTTATAAGAAAGTGTGGTTGAGTTGCTGGTAGGTGATCTGTGAGATCTCTCTGAGTGCAAAGGGTTAACTTTATGTTGAATTTACACCATACTGGCCAACACAGAGAGACCCCCATTTGTACAAAATAAAAAAAATAATTATCTGGTCATGGTGTTGTGTACCTGTTCTCCCAGCTACTCAGGAGTATGGGGTGGGATTGCTTGAGCCCAGGAGTTGGAGGCTACAATGAATTATGAGCACACCATTGCACAGCAGCCTGGATGACAAAGTGAGACCTTATCTCAAAAAAAAAAAAAAAAAAAAAAAGGAAGAATGTACAGAACTGATGGTGGATCACCACAACAAAAGGCAAACAAGCAAGGAAGGCACACAAACTGCCAAAACTAGAATCTTCCAGGGAACCCTGGGGATGGAGGGCAAGATGATAGCTTCTGTTGAGGTTCCCAAATTACCCGATATGATATCTTAGTCATGGGTGAGGATAGTGATTTAGGAGTTAAATTGCCAGAGGATAAATTAACATGCTTTGACAAAAAAGGATCAATTTTCTAGCATTTCCAAAAACCAATTGCACTGAGCAAATGTCTGAAACTGGCGTGGTTTGTAGTGTAAGCAGGATGAGTAAACAAGCCAAAGTTATGCATAATCTCTTTCCCAACTGCAGATGAAGTCATATCTATAAAAGCTTGATAATTCTCCTACATTTTCTGTCTTCTAGTAAATGACGGAGGCAGTGGATTCTGCTCAGCAATATGTCTCAATAGGATGAGTGTTTTGTGGGGTTGGAGGTGGGGAAGCCGGATGACTTGGCTCCAGCACAGAGCAAAGGTGTTGGGGCTGTTCTGTCCAATGGACTCTGCTTCCCAGTGAATCCCCCTCAAATCGGTGTTCTTTGCCTTGGTCTGCATTGCTACCCGGGAGCTCCATAGTGTCAGGTCCTGGAAGATGTGACTCACCTGTTTCCATAGGGGTGTAGTGGAAAGATAACTAGGTCACTGTTCCTTATTCAGAAACTGAACAAACTCAAGCTGCCATGGTGACAGGTTCTGTATAAAAACACCCATCTCTGAGCCTCTTGGAGAGATGTGACGATTTGGTCATTGAATGTGAAGTAGATGATCTGCCAGCTGGTTTATTGTCTTGGCTAGAAGTAAGAGACACATAAAATCAAAAGCTCTCAAGGATTACTCAGATGAGAAGGAAATTAATGCAGCACAGTGATTCTGTTGTAGAGGAAAGGCTGAAGGTTAGATTCTCGAATACATGGAGTTTCTTCGGGAACTCTCAACTTGGGAGATCTTTCTCAGTGTGATCCCCAGGGGCTTTGGTGATGATCTGATAGTGCAAGGAGCAGCAAGTTTTAACTTTGTGTACATCTTTCTCTCACTTCCCCATCTTTCTTACATGCCTGCATGTGAGCCTTGATTACTGACATTCTGGAGTTAGGGAGAGTATCTTTTGTACAGTTCAGATGAGGAATCTCCAACTATGACTTTTCCTTATGACTCATGTCTGCAGAGGGTGAATAAAGAGGATTCTTGTGACCAGGAGGTATATACTGTGCAGAGAGAAGTAACTGTTGTTTGGAGAGAAACTTTTGAAGAATTAGAAAAAAAAAAAAGGTAGAGGAAATCTATGACTAAAAGGAAGGACTAGATGAGAACTACACGGTGTTGCTTGGAGATGTGGGAAACACATCAAGAACGAGAGCAATAGGAAAAGGTAAAATAAAAAAACACTGCCAGTTAGGACTGGCTAGAGTCCTGAGAAGAGGCAGCTCCAATTGGGCTTGGAAGCCCACTGAAACACTCACACAAAAACTGCCCCGCCCTTCTAACCCCTGCTTGGCCCCCATTCACCTGGAATGGGGGGTGGGGTCCTGAACATTCCCCAGGGAGGATGCTATTTGGCTCCCTTGAAGCATGGAAGAGCTTTGTCTCCTTCATAAACTGTTGCATAACCTCCCTAACCGGCAGGACACAGTGGTTAGGGACACAGGCTTTGGAACATAAGGTGTAACTTAAATGCTGGACCTCAGAAAAATGGATTACTGTGAAGGGTTTATTGGAACATAATGAAGTTGAAGTAAGTACTCAAAACTGTTGTTATTACATGCCAAGAGTTGTAACTGAATTTGTAAAAAGCACCTTTTTCTATACTTGTGGGCTCCACCGTACAGACTTTGAACCTGAGCTCAGTCTCAGCAGGGAGCTGGACTCTATAAATGACCCCATGTGGGAGCTGGGCAATAATCCAAGGCTCTGGGTGGGGTGTTTGAAGCAGCTGCAGGTCCTTGCAAAGGGCTCTGGGTGTCCATTCATCGTTCCTGTGGAGAGTGTCTGTACTCAGAGCCCCTGATCTTGTCTATAAGCTGCTCCAGCTGGATATCTGCACACTCACGTGTTAACCTAGAATGAATTCAGGCACTGCTTTAAAATGTACATGGATAATGGGTTGCTCTGTTAAATCATTTGCAAATATTTATTCAGCTCCTAAACATCTCCTATACACGAGATACTAGATTCCTAAGAGGGCACATTTCAATGGTGTCAGGGGTTTATGTCATGATGTTATTTGTGCTTTACTACACAGATTGTGTGTATGGTTATGTTTGTTATTTGTGCTTTATGATAAGTTTTAGAGATGTAGGTAATATCACTAGTTTTACTGAGATTAAATGACTTGCTCAAGACCAAAAAGAGATTGATTATATTTGACTACACTAAGTCACCATGAATTGTAAGACGCTTTCCAATATTGGCAATATTAAAATGTGAAAAGATATACCTATTTAATGCGGTGTGGTAAGTAGGAGAGCCTGAATTAGACCTCATCCCTGTCTCATTTTATAGCTTGTGTTTTTTTTCCCCTGTCATACACAAGGCCTTGCTATTATCTAACTGGTAAACATAAAACAATCATAAGTAAGAGGACAATGAATGTATGTAAGACTTGAAAGGGTGTGATGGTAATAATAATAATAGTTGGTGTATATTACATACTTAAAATGCTTTCATATGCTTTAATTCATAAGAACATTTTTTTTTTTTTAGTTGAAGTCTCACTCTTGTCACCAGGCTGAAGTGCACGCTCATGGCCACCACAGCCTCGACCTGCTGGGCTTAGGCAATCCTTCCGCCTCAGCCTTCCAAGTAGCTGGAACTACAAATGTGTGTCACCATGCCCGGCTAGTTTTTGTGATTTATTGTAGAGACGAGGTCTCACCAAGTTACCAAGGCTGGTCTCAAACCCCTGGGCTCAGGCAATCGTCTCGCCTCGGCCTCCCGGAGTGCTGTGATTACAGGCTGAACCACCATGTCCGGTCCATAAGAACATTTTAAATCTTTACAACCACTCTTAGGTGGGCACTACTATTATATTCTCTTTCTCACAAACAAACAAACAAAAAACGGAGATAGATACTTTTATTCCCATTTTAAATGAGAAAACTGATACTCAGACTTGCTTTGTGACCTTGGGAAATCTCCTAAAAGTAAACCCTGTAACATGGTAGTTAAGAATTAAGTTTGTTTCTAATCGTGGCAGACCTGGGTTTGGGTTCCAGAAGAATGTGATCCGATGGACCGGTGTTCAGTGTTGTCCATGAGTACCTAGCCCAGACTTGTGAGGGTCAGGAGGGTCTCCCAGAGAAGGTGGCACCCACTCTGAGATGGCAGTATGTTGGGAGCCAGCCTTGGAGGCCCACCTGATTGACAGGGTCTGGGTGGGCCGAAGACCCCGGGCCGTTAAATTGTCATCTACTCAAAAAACAGGTGTCCAATATATTATCTTCGTCCGTCACCTATCCGTCTCTCCTTCAAGATGTCTCTCCTTCAAGATATCTCACGACCCTTGCGGGACGGGCCCCTGCAGCAATATCCATTTCTCTATCCCTAGCCACTATGCCGCTAACAATAATCAAGGTCACCCTATGTTACAAACCTTCTAAGTATGATTTACATTCTTTCTGCTTCCTCAGGGCAACCAAGGTGGCTTAAAGGAACACTGTAAGTTAGACAGCTGCTTGAGAACCAGGAGCTGTCTACATAAAAGGTCTTAGAAATCTAAAAAATAGGACAAAATTTGTTATTTGATACCCCATCATATAATGTAAGTCACCTGCAGATTAATGGTCAGGTATTCTTTCTACAACTTTTACACTATGTTGTGCCTTTTCAGGTCCTGGGAGAGCCTGTGTGCTCACATACTTGCCACCCGAAATCTCTATAACATCACTTGACTTTTTATATTTCTCTAATTTATTGAACAAAATTAATGATTTTTATCTCAAGTTGATGCCTTGCTAAAGGATGGCAATATTGTGCATCAAGCTGCCATCTTGAAATAAAACAGAATATTTACAAATGGGTAGATTTTCTGTCACTAAAAATGAATTTTGACAGACTCTGGTTCCTAAGTAGACAGAGATATTAGAAGACACTGAAAGAGCCTTCAGAGCATAGAATTATAATTGCTAAGAAGTAAATTGCATTCCAGGTATGCTTCCAACCCCTCCGGAACCTCTGACCTCAAGTTTCCTCATCTTTTAAATGAAGGGCATGAATTAGATATTCCCATACTTTTTGGGCTCTAAAATTCTTTTTACTCGAACCTTTCAAATCAATTCTAACACAGCGTTTGTTCTGACTAACTCACCTGGGTGCCTGCCTGACACCAAATGTTGAATTTGTCATTTGCTGAGCTCTGTTGTCAATGAATTGAAATGGATGCTATATTTTGAATTCTGATCATCCACAGATTGCATTTCAAAGGGAAAGTATTGCCAGGCATGGTGGCACGTGCCTGTAATCCCAGCTACTCTGGAGGCTGAGGTGGGAGGATCACTTTAACCCTGGAGTTCTGGGCATAGTGTACTATGCAAATTAGACATCCACACTAAGTTTGGCATCAACAGGGTGACCTCCCAGGAGTGAAGAACCACCAGGCTTCCTAAGGAGGGATGGACTGGCCCAGGTTGGAAATGGAACAGGTCAAAACTCCTTTACTAATTAGTGGTAGGATCACACCTGTAACTAGTGTCTGTACTCCGGCTTGAACAATGTAGCAAGAACCCATCTTTTAATTAAAAAAAGAGAGAAGTATTGTGGACATTTCCCTCCACGTCTTTTGAATAGAGACTCATTGTTAAGAGAATTGAACTGTGATCGACTTGGAAGTCAAGATGCCTTTTTGTGGTAGTCATCTCAGTCAGTCAACCCCAGAGCCACCGTCCCACTGAGTTGTCCTAACTGCAGTCAGAAATGCTGACACTGAATCAAAGAACAACTGTTTGGGTGACTTTGAGAGAGGCCCAGTTGCAGTGGAACATTGAGTGTGGGACTAAGCGACAGACAGGATAGAGGATGGGAGAGGAATAATGTCCTCATATTCATCCTGCTGTACTAGAGGTGGACTTCTGGTTGTGAATCCTGTGTTTCTTAGTGGGCAAAAGCTCTACTTTCCTTGGGTTCAAGGCTATGAGATAACTTTAAACTTCACTCATTTGATAACTCTGGCCTTATGTTAATGAAAAATTATTCCATGATGCTTGTTAAAGCTTGAGAATTAAGACTTTATTCAGGAGCATCATGACAGGTGTAGGGACCACTGTGATGGGGCCTTGTAGTGGGGGAAAGTGATTGGGCTCAACTCTGAATACAGCATGGGCAAGTGGGAAATTACAGCCAAGGAGCAGAATGGGGGTCAGTGAGTGGAAAGTTACTAAAAGGAAACATAGGGGGAAGGGAGATTCCTGCTAAACTGACCTAACAGGATTCTTGCTGAAGGCAGGCCAGGGTGATCAGACACCTAGGGGATGGTGTCTGATGAGGATGAGGAAACTGATCAGATATTGATGATGATCATATATCAAGGATGAGGGCTTCTTGCTAAACTGAATTAGCAAGTGTTCTTTGCTGAAAGTGGATTTTACGAGGAACCGCACCAGTGGGCCTAGGAGATTTATTAGCCCGACTAAAGTTGGGCCTGGCAAAGAATCTTTGCCACTTAACTCATTTGATAACTCTGAATTCATTGCTGGATGACCCTGGTCACTGCCCCTGGGGGTGATTGAAAATAAAGATGAACTCAGGCTTATGATGATATGAGGAGACTGAAGCCACAAAGCTGATCCCTCATGCTGGCCCTCCACAATGCAGCCTCTGTTTATCACCACTCACTCTGACTGGCTTGGGATTGGTGCTCACCAGTACTCTGCATGAATGCTGTTTTGTGCCCTGCTGTGTTGGTTCTTCTGCAGCCCTTTCTGGTTTCCCCTGGTTGCCTTCACTACTCTGTCCAGATAGGCCTTCAGCTACTCTGCCAGATAACCTATGTACCATGCATGAACCAACCGACTTGATAAGTTGCCCTGCAGAAAGAAGCCAAGAGTGCCCAGTGAAGCTTCCTCTGTGGGTGGGTTTAATATGAAGTTTTGTGGCTGACCCCCGAGGGGATAATTGATTTTCTACTAATTGGTGACATAGTTAAATAGCAAGCAATTCTTGTCTACAAAGTGATATCTCTGGCAATAAGGAAAAGGCCACTTGGGAAGTCCATTGATGTTCAGGGACTTTCACAACTGCTGGGGGGGCGCCATTCACGTCATTCATGTGGCCCTGATTTGATCCTTTGGTAATTCTTCATACCTCTTACAACATTTTGGGGAATCCTCTGTTAGAACAGGCAGATGGAGATGGAGCTGGTGGCAACCAGTGATCAAATGGTCCCTCAGGTATTCCTCTTTTTCTTCCCTCCTCTAGGTCTTCCAAATTGAATAACTAGATTGCTTTCTGAATTATGTATGTTAATTGAACAACTGATTAAAGAGGCAGTTTATAAGCAACTCTTACTAAGTGTCTTGGGTAAACCTCTCTCATAGAACTGAGCAGGGCAGAAAAAAGGCATCTTACGGGCATGGAGTGTTTCAACAAAGTTGAATTTGATACCAGGGGCTTCTTGACAACACCCATCTGCTGAACACTGAGTGCTTAGATGTATATGATGGAAAACGACTTAAAACCAACAGGTCATAGACATTAGCTGGCAGTCCTGTTAAGATTCCCGTTAAGCTCTAGGGATAATGCACAGCCTGGTGTAATCAAGAATACTGTAGCAGCTACACTCATTCCAGCAAAACTGCCCTTAACTAATTGCTCCTTCCTTATGTGTTATTTGCTAGATTTCTCAGCCTAGTGAAGCTGTTCAGTCTGTTTAAAACAGCTGCTTTCTGAAAATTTGTATTTTCTTTGTGAAAAGATGTATAGTAGGAGGAAATTATTTGGAATTTAAAATTGCTCACCACAGGGTTCTTACTCAGCATTTTTATCAGGGACAGGGAGTTACGGGTGAAACCAAGCTGGGAAGAGATAACTGATGACAGTCAAAATTCAGAAATTAATCTGTACAAGATGGCATGGTAGACTGAAACTGATAATACTTTAATTAACAGAGCTTTATGTCATGCTGTAAATTTACATTAAAAAAAATCAACTGGAAACAGAGATGACTGGGTTTGGTTAAAAACTTCCTGAAGTTTGTAATTCAGCACAAGCCGAGTCTGTGATATTACTTCTAATTTAGGAAAGTTCATGTAACCATGTTTAGTAGATTTGATGCAAGTTAGTGTCCAGTTCTGGAAATAATGGTCTCTTTGTGCTCGATGTCAGAGATTCCACATCTGGAGTCTGATGCTGGACTCCATACACACTCCATTTTATGAGGAGTTTTGCCAAATTGGGATGTTCCTGGGGTTGGGGTATGGAGGAGAGTGCTGACCAGAGGTCTGGAAATTGCGTCTTGTGAGGACTAGTTTGAAGAATCAGGGCTGTGATGTCCTAGGAAGTTAAGGGAGACAGGGTTGCTATTATAAAACATTTGCCTGGTAGCCAAACAGGAGATGGAATAAATAGGCTTGTATTTTTTGATCCCTAAGGACAGCCTTCAGTCGGAGACAGAGGCTGGGGTGGGGTGTGCAGCCTCTTTCAGGGAAGGCGGGCCCTTCCAGTAACCAAATGATTCGAACCATTGAAGGAGGTGACAGGATTGATTGAGATGCCTCGGAAAATATTTGGGCTTTGAGCCTAGATATTAGCTTAGGTCTCCTTCAACAATAAGGTTCTATGATTTTGTAAAATAGCTGGCACCCCTGCTTCTTTTCAAAAATTATTTTCTTCAGAGAGATAGGATGGTGGAAAAAAGGCTTTCTTTCCTGTGACACAGGTCATGGGAAGTACAACTACTGCTTGTTTCTGATGAGGGCTGAAAAAGCTCTGGAAAGTTCTCAAAATGTGCTTTTCTTGTTCATTATTCTCTGCAGATCCTTCCAGGACTGTAGATTCCTTATTCCTTTATTTGGTTTAGTGTTTTACTTGAGTGGACTCAATAACAGCGATTATTATATGCAAAAAAGTTGCTGCAGTTATTTTCCTGATGTGAAAGCTAAGCCTTGTTTTCCTCTTCTTGGCAGAAATTGTGCTTTTCTTTGGAGGAAATAATAAATCAGGATTGAAGGCGAAGATATTTTGACCCAGCTCTTCTCCCTTTCTCTAAGGACTAAGAATCAATTGGCCAAGATAAAGCACTGCAGAGACAGATGATCCAGAATTAAATTATTTTATCTATTAGCAAGCTTGTATTTTCATTGACTCAAATTCTTATAAAAAATATCATTTTGGGGGGAAGATGGCTCTGACCTTATGTTAATTATCCTGATCCTGTTGGCAGATATGTTTATTATTCTTTTAACAAGTCAGTGGGGTCCCATTTTACATACAATTATAACTTAAATCTTATACTTATTATTGAAAGAGACTGCACTGGGAGGAAAAAAAGCAATAACGCATTTGTCAATGATAAGCTTAGATGCTGTGTTTAGAATTTAAATTGTGAATTTAAGCTGAATTCTGAGTAATGGGTACAGAATATTTTGGGATTATCAATTAGCCTAGTGAATAAAGCTGCTTTCTGAATACATCTATTACTTTTGAAGTAACACATTTTCTTGACATAGTAGCACTGGTTTTTGAGTGATCTTATGGTTGATATGCTAGTTTCAATATCTGCTGGAGAAACCAAAGCTCCAGTATAAATTTTTAATTTCCCCCATGCCTAACTAAGATTTCTGCTGTATAGATGGCTAATAATATTTCCCATAGCCACCTGGGAGTAACAAAGAGCATTAAGATTCTGATGCATGTTAATGAAGCACATAGATATTTTTAAAAATAAGCATTGTATGATTTGAGTCTTTAACAACGTTTTCATTCTTTGCCAATGGTAACATTTGTTATCAGAGAGTTAAAAAACAGTTTGGGGGAGTTACCAATCAGGAGCTATCATGGTAATGCCCAGAAAATTGACAAAAGGCTAGCTGTCTGGGATTAGTTTGTGTTATTAGATGTACAGATTTTTTTGAGAGATCTGATATGAGATTAGGTTTACAGGAATTAGGAATTCAAAATAGAGTTTCGCGTTTATTGTTTCTTTGTCCACATTTGGGATTGTTGTCATTTATTGAGGGAACAGGAAATTTCCGTTGTGCTTTTGCTGTCGTCAGTCAGGATTTGTGTTGTTTTAGAAGATTTTTCCTTTTGCAGGCTAATTTTAGGCAAACACAGCCCTAACATTCAAACACTGACCCGGAGAACACATTAGGAGAATGGCTCACAGAATTACTAATAAATCATCTAACTTCTCTGTTTCAAATTTCAAACAGATTACTTCTTTGGAATTGTTGAGGGCTGACAACATATGTAGGACTATACTTTTAAGAGGAATGATTATTTTAATTGCTCAGGAATATATGTTTGAAGGGAGGGGGATTCAGGATATTAAAATCTCAATAATTGCCCCTTTAAAAACCCTAAAATCTTGAAATAGGGCTTACTGATTTTTGTAAGTGGCTTGGATTTTGCTTGTTTAATTTCAAAATCTGAAATTGCATTGTCCTGTAAATTGAAAATTCTTCATGATTGGGTTTTCATATGTATTTTAGGAAAAAGAAGGGGTCTCTTGCTTTAGAAATCTCTCCATGGCTTGATTTATTTTTTAATTAATGAAGGAAAAAATTTTGTTTTCCCACTAACCTTTTTTGTATTGAGCTAAAATTTTTGGAGTAATATTATGGTAACAGTACTTACTGTTATACAAGGAAAGGGAATAATCTGAAAAATTTAAAATGCTGTGTTTTCCAGGAAAACTAAAGGTCTGCAGAATGATACTTTACATGGATACATTTACAACTTACAAGAGCTCTATCTTTTGAATATCAGCTTCTATTAGCATACTCAAGTTATTGTTACTGATAAGTCAGGTCATGAAAAGTTTCCAGAACTGTAGGCATATTACATTTTATCTATTTAAGTGGTAAATACCTTTGTATAGATTTTATATGAGAAATGAGTGATACAGATTTATTGCAGATAAATCTAGAATTGCTGGAATGTGAACTGTCTTCTTATATACTTTTCCGAGTACTCAGGAAAATTCTCTCTCCCTTAGAGAGCTCCAAATGGATTATCTAATTTTGTTTCCTGGTAATCCTGGGAGCAGGGAATCACTGTATCATGTAAGGGATCCTATTTTATTTGAAGCTCTATTTCTTTATTTCCAAGAGTTAGTTCTCTTTTTTAACATAGCCTTATCATACTCCATATGACTTTTAGGGTATTTTGGATGTATATTTTGGATGTATAAAGTGTATATGGTTCTTAGGATTTTAGTAAGTCAGTGGGTATATTTGAGTGGGGGGTGGGCTCTTGAAATATTTCGGAATAAAATTATTAGGCATTTTATAGTTTACAAATGCTTTATTAACATGCTTACATAGTCTGTTTATCTTTTCCCTAAAGAACTTCAGAGTTTTTCTAAAATTATTTGGTGCGTGGAACCTGTAATTACATTTTTAAATGAACAGGGCTACTTCTAGTAGTTAGATCATATGGGGAAGATTTGAAAGTGCCTATTGTAATTTTATCTACCCTCTTCCCAGAGTGGGAGCAGTACAGAAAAGTGGGACTATATGTAATTATATATGATATTATATAGAATATTACAGACTCATAACAATATATAAGTCAAGAAAGTTTTTACTTTTTGGCAGAAATTGGGGGAAATAGTTTAGGTATATGTATTCTTCCCCCCCATGCCCCCAACTCCCTCACAAACACACACACACACACAACACACACACACACACACACACACACATATCACAGCCATGCTGTTTAGACTTGAGTAAATTATAAACTGTGTGTATGTTTAATCTTCTGCAAAATACAAGCATAAATGATGCTGTGTAAAGTGCATAGTATAGCCCCAATTCAGAAGTTGTGTTATTGCAGAGCCTTATTAGTGTCCGTGGGGATAATTAGGTTAGACATACTTAACCTAAACTTGTCATTAACCTATTTTTCTGGCTATAAACCATGCTGTAACAATGATTTTGAAGCATCAACAAGTATGGGGGGGAACCCAAAAACCCCAGAATTTATTTATAAAAACATGTGTATTTATTCTTACATGTTTAAACTTCAGTCACCTTCAGAGTACTGTCCGTTTGATGCATATGCACCTGTTAAGATATGTTTTCCACTGCTCCAAAGCAGTTTTTGAACTCCTCAATTTTGATGCCTTTTAGTGCTTCTGCTGTTTTTTGTTTCACCTCTTCCACATAGGCAAGATGTTTCCCTTTGAGGACTTTTTTCATCTGACAAGAAAAAGTCTCTTGGGAAGAGCTCAGGTGAATAGGGAGAGGGGGTACGGGGGTCATGCCATTTTGGTCAAAAACTACTGAACACTGAGTGCATTGTGGGCAAGTGTGCTGGTGGGTCACCCATCATGAAATGGGCAAACGCATTGAAAAAAGTCTCCAACAAAGCATTCGCCGAAGCTGAACACAGCCTCTCACAACAATGCTAGCTGGTACACCAATGCTGATGAGTTTCTAGAACATTTACCCAGCGCAGGAAGGTGTACTACAAGGGGTTTACTCTCCAAAAGATAATTTCAGGGATTTTTGGTCCCCCCCCATATGTATGGAATTTTCATCAGTGCGAAATACTAATGACAGTTATATTCCTGGAGTTTTTTTTAATCTACAAAAACCAAGTTTTTAGGATAAGATCTTCTCATGCTTCCTGAGGTTTGAGGAATGTAATGGCTCAAGGGGGAAGAAAAACCAACCCAGTAACAGTACTAGGACTCTCTGTTATTTTACAATTGGATCATAAGGATACCTATGGTATTTGAAAACCTAATTATAGTTATACCTCATGGCATAATTATAAGCTTCTTTCCTTCCAGACATGAAAATTAAATGGTGAAATGTCTATGCACATACAGCACTGATGTGCAAAAAAGCCCTGCTATTTTCCTACCTGAAAAATAAATGTAATTGGGCTAAGTTAACATTCTCTAGAGAGGACGCCTAGATTGGAAGATGGTAATGTTGTTTATTTCTCCTCCTCAGAAAACAAAACACCGTCATTGTCATTTAAATCAGAATGTCCCATGATAATGGCTGAGACTTTTCTGAGTGATAAAATACAGCCTATGTAATGTTTTGTGGAGAGAATTTGTGTTGACAGATAAATATTACATATGGAAAACATTATGCATTTGGATGTTTTTAAAATATAGGCCCTAGGCGGGGCTCGGTGGCTCAGCCTGTAATCCCAGCGTTTTGGGAGGCCGAAGCAAGAACATTGCCTGAGCCCACCAGTTCGAGACCCGCCCGGGAAGCTTGGTGAGACCTGTCTCTACAATAAATCAAAAACTAGCCAGGCGTGGTAGCGCACGCCTGTAGTTCCAGCTACTTGGAAGGCTGAGGTGGAAGGATCACTGGAGCCCAGCAGGTCGAGGCTGCGGCGGCCGGGAGCGGCCACTGCACTCCAGTCTGGGTGACAGAGTGAGACTCCAACTCAAAAAAAAAAAAAAAATAAATAAATAATAAAATGTATGCCCAAAAGTTTGGTCCATGTGTATAATAGATCATTGCTTTTTCATCTTTGAAACAGCAGGGTTTTTCCCTTTATTCTCAAATAGCAGTCAATAACCCTGCACTTTAAATTCCAATTATTGACTGGCTTAGATCCTGACTAAAAAACTTCAGAGTAATAAAGGATCACGGATTTGCCCAACGGGCGATGAGTTCACAAAAACCTCAGGAATGAAATAAATGCAAAATAAATCTATTAGTTTTGGTGGTTTGGATTTTGACATCCTTTGCAGCAAAACTGCATGGATTCTGTAATTTGGATTTTGATAATTAAATGAGATGGAACTGGTATCATCTTTGAGAGAGACTTGTGGAGGGCAAACTGAAGGGAGAAGTCTCAGGCGAACGATTTGCATCTAAAACATATTGTAAATTATGAGCATATTTGACTGTTGCTTAATGCAGGCCTCGCTGGATCTGTGCTTGGAGGTAAAACTAACAGATGCTATGTTTAGTACTTTTCTAGAAGCTCAGTGCTGTGTGAGTGCTTTACTGACATCAGAACAGCCAGATGAGTTGGGTATTATTACCTCTGTTTTAAGGTGGGTAAACTGAGGGTGACTGGAATTGGGTAATTTGAAAGAGCACAAAGTTGGGATCTAAATCCAGCCCTCTTATTCCAGATGTTCATCCAGTGATCCTCATTGTTCCACCCCCATGGAGCCACTGTCAGCTTTACTCCTCAGTGTTTGAAAACTTGATATTTTATGTACTAAACCTTTTCTTTTAAATAATAAAAAAGCAAAACCAGAAAACAAAAGCTTATCAATAATCACCTTACCATGAATAGTTGATATTTGTTAGATTTAGTATGCTGATGAAGAAAAACTTTTCCTCTAACCTCTTATGTTAAGTTTCTGTGTACCTGCAAATTAAACTGACAAAAGACTTCAAAATAGCAGGAAAAAAAGTGCAAGTAGTTTGCCAAATGGTTAAAGTCAGAGGCACATATACCTAACATAGTAGAGAATAGGTAGGGGAGAGTAAAGGCCTCTGGGAAAATCAACTTGGTCTTTTTAGGGGAGAGGAAGGGACTTCTAGAGATCAGAAAGTTTGTGATCATGTTTGATCATGCAGTAGTGAGTATCTTTTAGTCTTTCTGTCTTCTTCACTGTCATAACACTCCCTGGAGAGGGGATTTATGGTAGGTTTACTCTTATCCTCCCTTTTACCCTCTGGGAGTAAAAGCCACCTGAAGAGGGAAATTATGGCAGCCCCATTTTCCAGAAGTTTCTGCTTTTAGTTCAGTAAGGGAAGCTCCAAGAAAGATGTATTTTTGTTTTGTTTTATTTTGTTTTTCTCTTTGCATCTGTGGAATCCCAAATGTCGTTGGAACTTCCATTTTTTTCTTTAGGGATAAAGTGTGCCATTTTTCTTGTCCTCAGAATGCTCTGATGGCTTCTCTTCTCCCTCATAAGGAGATCTCAGAGTTCTCAAGATAATACAGAAATTCTGCACTATCTCTCACCTTCAACTTCTTTGACCTCTTCTGCTTATCCCTACTTTGTTTAGTTTGCTTCAGCCACAACAGACTCCTTACTGTTTCTCTGCCCCAAGGTATTATTAGCACTTGCTATACCCTCCTTTTGCCATGCTCTTCCTTCACAACCAACCTTCCCTGACTAACTGATATAAAATACCAACCCTCCCTTCTTCCTTACTCTGCCTTGTCTCTCCATGGTACCGTGGCTTATATTTTTATTTATTTATTTATTTGCTGTTCCTAGGCAGGGACATTGTTTTGTTGACTGCTAAATTTCCAGCAACTAGATGAGTGTCTGGCACATAGAAGATGCTCCTACAAATGCAAACTTAGTGCAACCTCTTTGGAAGACAGTGTGGTGATTTCTGAAAGAACTAGAAATTGACCTTCCATATGACCCAGCAATCCCCTATGGGGAATATACCGAGGAACTGAAATCATTCTACAAAAAAGATACCTGCACACGCATGCTTGTTGCAACTCTATTCACAATAGCAACAACATGGAACCAACCATGCTACTCATCGAAGCTGTACTGGATAAAAAAAATGTAATCTATATACAAAAAAGTGGAATTATTCTGCAGCCATAAAGAAGGACAAACCTACGGACTTCGCAGCAACTTGGATGAATTTAGAGTCTATCATACTCAGTGATCTATCATGAAACAAAGAACAGAGTACCCTATAAGGTTCTCACGCATAAGAACAGAGTACCCTATAACGTTCTCACACATAAGCAGATCTTGAACAGTTATCATAATACTATAGGGAAGGGATTGGCAGTAGTGGGAAACTGCCAGGGGAGGGGCGGTGGGGGTTAGCAGTTGAGGGAAACTGCCCAAGGGAGGGAGGGGCACACCTCATCAAGGATACCTGCATAATGAACATTTGTATACTTAACCCTGAATTGTACCCCACATCTTAAAAAAAAAAAAAAAAGATGCTCCTATGTACTTGAATAAAAGAAATGATTGAAAATGTACACACGTATACATGCCTATGCACACATATATAACATACATAATATTATACATGGTACTTTGGAGCCTGCTTAGCCTCATATCAGGACAAGTATTACATTGTATGACTGTTTTGTAACTTTTAGAATTATTAATGTTTTGATAATGTCAGTTGTCTTCCCTATTTCTTTGGTAAAAATAATTGAGATTTCATTGGACCTACATGATTTGTTAGACCAGTTTGTCCTTCAGATGTTAGTTGGCTTTGATTTTATTTTTTCCTTCATCTTTAATTTATAGAATCAGCTAGTTGCTAATTCTATTGTGTTCCCTCTCTACTTTAAACATCAGTATTCCTTATTCCCTTTACTACTAAGTCACTCTTTTTTAAGGTCATAATTGTATTAAACATCAGTATTTCTTATAACCATTACTACTGAGTTACTCTTTTTTAAAGTTATAATTATGCCACATTTTAGACATATTAAAGGAAATGGTTTTTTAGATGCTTAAATTGGGTTTCATTCTGATTCTCCCACTTCCGGTTCCTGGGTTCTTAGGCAAGTAACTTCAGTTTTGTTGGTTATAAAGATGATTATGATATTTATTTAGCAGAGTCATTTGTAGGTTTCATTGAAACAACTTGTATAAAAGCAGTGCCAGTTCATGATTACACCCTGAAAAATAACCACCAGGTAGATTGGAATACTTGGGTCCATATTTTTTTTAACTTCACCATATAAGTATATATTGTGGACGTAAATCTACAGATGTCCTCCTAGGCTTCCCATTGGCTGACTGTTTAGTCAGACACGAATCTGGATACTTCTGTGCAGGATCTTTATAGATTAAATTAAGATTACTAATTGGCTGACCTTAAGATAGGGATTTTTTTTTTCCCGTATTATCCAGGCGGGCTTTATGTGAGTAATTACAGAAGCTTTTAAAAGCAGAAGACCCAGCACTGAGGCAGAAGGGGGAGGCAGTTAAGAGATGAGACAAAAGGGGGAAGAGACTTACAGGGTGAGACGGATTCAACCCGCCATTGCTGAATTTGAAGGGGGGCATAAACCGAGGAATGCAGGTGGTCCCTAGAAATTGAGAACAGTTCCCAGCCCACAGCCAGCAAGAAAATGATGGGAAAGCCTCAAGTTTCCCCATCAAGGCTCCCTTGTGGCACTTCCAGCTGTTACTGTATCTCCGCAGAGCTGCCAGGATGTCAGTTGGGTGTATGAAGCTATTCTCTGCATTTAATATGTCATTGTGTATATGGGCTTTGTTTAAACATAAAGGGGCTTAAGGAATATGCAGACCCCAGAGGCTCAGGCACTGGGCAAGCCAACTGTCAACAACGGGTTCCTCCCCTTATTACATGCATTTGATGTGCGAGACAGTGTGGACTTACTAATCTTTGAACTTTTGATCTCCTTTCTTCTTCACAACTTGACATAATGTATACAGTCCTCTGCATATGAGAAGAAAGGGTGTCCTTTTTATATCTAAAATCGCATCTAAGTATATTTGAAAGGAAGTCAAGTGTGTAGTTTTAAAATAGTCTTGTTAGACATTCACATGATTCATTTCATAAAAATATAATTCTCTGAACTTTTTTCATTATTATTTCCCAAGTCTGGACTTGTCACTGTTTGGTTTTTTTTTTTTTTTTTTTAAAGCTATTCTGGTTGATTTCTAGATGTTGAATAGCAGAGAGATGAAAGTACCTGGAAGGTACACTTTTGCACGACTGACTCTTCCCTTTTGTGCTCATTATACTTGCTTTTACTTTCCTCCAAAAGTCTCCAGTTCATCCTGCCCCAGCCTTTGATGTGTGTCTGTCATGTAATGTTTTTATACGGATCATATTTTCAAGTTCCTGCCAGAAGAACTCCAGGGAAAACCTTCTTATCTTGCCTTCTAGGTCTCCTATCACTCTCCCTCTCCTCTTTCTAATCTGCTCTTTGCTCTCATGTCTCCTCTTCATTTCCCCAGGCCACCTGTCTCTTTGACTCCTTGTCAAGGCCAGGTGCCGGCCAGTCACCTCACTGAGGTCCCCACCAACCCTCTCAAAACCTTTGTCTTCCTGTCTTATGCCATGGCTGCCCTGTGACCTCTGCTTCCAGGCTGTAGGGCACTGCCAGGCAAGATAATGAATCACCACTGTCTCTTCAGCAGACTGATTAATAGACAGCAGTCCTTTGATTTTCGTCTCCTCTTGACTTCCTGACCCATTTCTTTCAATGGCTCTTACAATTTTTTTTTTTTTTTGAGATGGAGTCTCACTCTGTCACCCAGACTGGAGTGCAGTGGCCGCTCCCGGTCACCGCAGCTTCGACTTGCTGGGCTCCGGCGATCCTTCCGCCTCAGCCTTCCAAGTAGCCGGAGTTAGCTCTTACAATATTTTTTACACAGTTTTCAAGTTTCAGTCCGCAGCATCCACTTGATCTCTAAGGATGACATCACTGCCTTCTTTTATTGAAAAGATCTGGGTCGGGGTTGCAATTCAAATGCCAGCAGGGGCCAGTGAAGTTACTGAAATCAAAGGGGCAACAGGCAAGGACTGTGTAAATACAGTAGTGGTTGTTGCCTTAGGGAAGCTTGGGCCTAGTATTGCCCATTCTCTCTTTTCTCTAGAAAAATCACATATATGACTTTTTAGGTGAAATCTCTCCATGTATTAAATCACATTTCTGGAAATACTGTGTAGGTGAACAAAACACATCTGGCAGCAAGTCGTCTTGATTCCAGAACTTCACTCTCTTTTTTCATGTCAACATATTTCTGTTAATTTATCACCATGTCTTTGTTTCCAGGGTCACATTTTTCCTTCCTGTTTCAAGTGTTCAATTGTTTTCTCCCCACCTTTTATCTGCATGAAAACATTCAGGATGTCCCTTTTCCTAAACAAACCACTCCACCTTCAGTGCTCTTGCCTATGTCCCCAGTAGCTGTCTTTTCTCTGTTCTTTCTTACTGAATTTATTAGACCATATGGGAGTCTGCATTTATTGCTTTGACTTCTTCATGGGTTCCTTTAACCCTTACGATCTGTCTTTTGTCTTCATGAAGCTCTCTCGTTCTTTGGATCCTTTGATTCTACCAACCTGAATTTTCCTCTCCGAACACTACTTTGCCATCTGTTTTCACTAGCTTGCCTAGCTATATCCCAAATGTTTTATTTCTCCATTTTACTCATCTTTCCTTCTTAAATAACCCTTGTAACTGCCCTTAATTGTAGGTTATTTTCCCATTTTATTTTTCCTAGTATTTCTTCTGGCCATCTAATGTGATGTCTATCATATTATGTTAGATGACATTACAGATCATTTATATATGTCTCCTGTCTCCTAATGGACTATGAACTTTTTTCCTAGAAAGAGACTATGCTGTATTATTAATTTTTTTGCCCCTGATAGCATGTAGCCCTAAAGTGGTGGTAGGTACTGAATACATATTTTTATTTTTGAGTTGGAGTCTCTGTTTTCCAGACTGGAGTGTAGTGGGACGATCATGGCTCACTGCAGCCTCGACCTCCTGGGCTCAGGTGATCTTCCTGCCTTAGTTTCTTGTGAAGCTGGAACTACAGGTCCATACCACCACACGTGGCTTTATCTATCTATCTATCTATCCATCTATCTATCCATCTATCTATTTATCAAACAGGTTCTCACTGTGTTGCCTAGGCTGATCTTGAACTCCTAGGTTCAAGCAGTTATCTTGTGCTGAGATTACAGGTGTGAGCCACCGTGCCTGACCTGAATACATATTTTAAATGAGAATGTTCACATTATTAATAATTAAAACATAACCCCCCCAGCAGATTAGCACCCTTGAAGTTTTTTGTGCTCTGCTAGGCTTGGCACATGATATATACTTAGTCAAAGAATAAAGCTTCCTTGTCTCTCCCTTGAATGCTTCTTCTGCAGTGAAGATTAGCTCCATGATTGTTTTCTAGGACAGCTGATTCTGCCTGTTGTTGGCAAAATATGGAAGCCATATTATCACATAGCAGGAGTCGGTTTTGTTCAGGAGTACTATCATAGACAGGAACTGGCAAAAACTCAAGTGAGACAAAAGGTCCTAGGGTAAAACTCCATTTAGAGTAATTCCCTGCTATTGTGGATGGAGGGAAGGAAAGAGGTGATCTTTCAAAGTTGAGCTTTAGTTTTGAGGAAAAGACTTTAACTTTTAATTAAGGATAACAACAACTAACAATGGGCATGGGGGTCGGCTTACTGTGTGCCAAGCCTCTTTATATGAACTTTATATCAATTACCTCACTTAATTCTTACACAGCAGGTATGAATTATGGTATTTTCATTTTATAGATAAGGATCCTGAAGCACAGAGAAGTTAAGTAAGGTTATTTAAGGCCACACAGTCATTGAGTAGTAGAACCGGAATTTATCCAAATTGTGGGCTCCAGAGCCCATCCTACTAACCTTTCTTCACTAAAAGAAAGGGAATTGAAGAGGGAAAGGATCAGTCTAGAACATGTGTTTGCTCTCCCTGTTCCTATGATCTCCATAATTTATAAATCAGAAGCTTAACTTCTTCTGTTCCTGCCCCAAAGATAATGTTATGACCCCTTTGCAAATTGTCTCTCAGTTTGTTTTCCATATTACTCAGTGTCAGCAGAGTAGGAAAGCACTGGTTTTGTTCTGTTTGTCTCCCTATCTATCAATAAAGGGTAGAATATCAGTAGGGAAAATCAACCAGCCTGGATTTTAAAAGCGAGCAGGAGTATGTTAAATTGTACCTGTGAGTGCATTCAGACTGTAAGGTACTCTGTGGACCCAATAATACAGTTTCTTTAATAAGAAACTTGCAAGGAGAAAAAAAAAGATGAAGGGGGGAACCTACAGTTTAAAACATTCTTAGAAGACCCATCAGCCAACCACGGGTGATGGATCCTGATGAGACTCTAATTTATTCATTCACTCACTCCTTCATTCATTCGTTCATTCATTTACGTGACTCAAGATCTCATTCTGTTGCCCAGGCTGAAGTACAGTGACATGATCTTGGCTCACCTCAGCCTAGACTTCCTGGGTTCAGGTGATCCTTTGGCCTCAGCTTTCTGAGTAGCTGGGCCTACAGACAAGCACCTCCATGCCTGGCTAATTTTTTATTTTTTAGCAAGGTCTTGCTATGTTTCCAAAGTTGATCTTGAACTCCTGGGCTCAAGGAGTTCTGCCACCTTGGCCTCCCAAAGGGCTGGGATTACAGGCATGAGTCACCATACCCAGCCAGGGACCCTAATTTAAACAAATGATTTAAAAAAAAAAGACTTTTTATAAGACAATTGGGAATGTGGTCACTGACTGGAAATGGGATGGCACTGGCATGGAAATTAGAATTATTGCTAATTTGGGGGAGCATGGTAATAGCTTTACAGCTATATTATCTTTTAGGTATATATACCGAAATATCCATGGCAGAAATGATGGAATTTCTTGGATTTGCTGTAAGATAACATAGGATGTGGGTGGTGGGGGGATGGATGGGACCAGATTGGTGTGAGTGGGTGATTGTCAAGACTAGTATTGGGTGCATGGCACTTTATTGTATTCATTTACTTCTGTTTGTATATCTTTGACATTTTCCCTAATGAACATTTTTAGGAAAAAAAACTGGTAAATTTAACTTACAATAAGAAATTTCATGTATTTTTTTTTTTTGAGTTAGAGTCTCACTGTCGCCCAGACTGGACTGCAGTGGCCGCTCCTGGCCACCGCAGCCTCGACCTGCTGGGCTCCGGCGATCCTTCCGCCTCAGCCTTCCGAGTAGCCAGAATTACAGGCACGCGCTACCACGCCTGGCTAATTTTTTGATTTATTGTAGAGATGAGGTCTCACTGCCCAGGCGGGTCTCGAACCCGTGGGCTCAGGCATTCCACTCACCTCAGCCTCCCAAAGGCGCGGGATTACAGGCTCAGCAAAGCTTAAAGTACTTAAAGTATTTTTAAGTCAGAGAGGGCTGTATAGTTAGGACACATTCAGATTCAAGGTAAGTTGATATCCCGTCATCATTATGGAGACCTTCCTGACTTACTTATTAATTTTAAAAAGAGACAGGGTTTTCCTATGTTGCCCAGGCTGGCCTTTAACTCCTGGGTTCAAGAGATCTTCCTGGATCAACTTCTTGACTAGCTGGGACTACAGGTCCACACTGCAGTGCCTGACCAGACTTTTT
The DNA here is from genome assembly GCA_027257055.1 of Cephalopachus bancanus. Taxonomy (NCBI): domain Eukaryota; kingdom Metazoa; phylum Chordata; class Mammalia; order Primates; family Tarsiidae; genus Cephalopachus; species Cephalopachus bancanus. The sequence continues at coordinate 3,506,359 of JAPVLO010000009.1, read as the reverse complement.
CATTTTTAAGGGCAATGGAAAAGAGTATAATTTGCCTTTAATCTAACTCTTGTTTCTTCTTAAGAGAGGACACTGAAAGGATCCATAGTGGTCTCAAAAAGCCAGAGTTTTCCTTGATGTCATGATGGAGGGTCATTAGGTTTGATGGGTGAGAGAAAACATTAGTTACTCCCGGCTAGGCAGTTACACAAATGCAGCAACAGTAGGCTTAGATGTTATTTTTTCAGATTTTCTGTGCCCTAGAGAGGCTTTGTTAATCTCAAAGAGTACTGCCATATTCATTTTTTTAAATCAGTTGACTTTTAAAAATCAAGATTTGCAAGGGAAAATGTTTTTTATTAATGTCTTGATGGACTAAGCTGTTTAGGACAGCGTCATTAATCACTGATTTCTTGTAGCATATAAGGTTGTCAGTGTTATGCCTTTCTCTATCAAGTTGGTCTTTTCAATTTCTAAATGTGTAAGGGGTGAGGAGTGGAGGTCGAGGGGCCTCATTTTGCTTCAGAAGCAGATAGGATGGTAGGATGTTCTCACATCACTGATGCCTTGTGGGTGTGGTTGGTCACTTCACAGTATAGCCTTCCCTGGCCAGTCTTCTCCTCCGACCCTCCCCTGGACCACTGCCATCTCTCAGGTCCTTTCTTCCTTCCTTAAATTCTTTAATAGCTTTGCTTCCACAACCTGTATTCTCCCCTGGTGAGCTTATAAAAAACCCATCTTGTTAGTAACCACTTAAAAATTGATAAAGTTCCACCATGAATGAACCCAGGGCTCTTTGCTGAACTCTCCAGAGCTGTTTTTCCAACCACAAATGTTGCATGCATTTACCCTGTGGTTCCACAGTCTTGTCTTACTCAAATGTGATCAAGATTTAATTATCCTGCCCCCCACTTTATTTTAGAATCTCTTTTGAAGTCCAAGAAACCACAGAGTCATGGAGCCATTATTGACTTCTGCTCCTTTGTGCCTCAACTCCATCTACTAAATGTTTTTCTCAGTCTTTCTGTTCCCTACATTCTCACTGCTGCTTCATGCCTTCAAATATAGAATTGTGACTTGGGGCAGTGGCTCACGCCGGTAATCCCAGCAATTTGAGAGGTCAAGGCAGGAGGATTGCTTGAGCCAGGAGTTCAAGACCAGCCTAGGCAACATAGCAAGACCTCCTCTCTACAAAAAATAAAAAATAGACAGGCATGGTGGTGTGTGCCTGTAGTCCCAGCTACGGAAGGCTGAGGCGGAAGGATTGCCTGAGCCCAGGAGGTCAAGGTTATAGTGAGCTGTGATTATGCCTCTGCACTCCAGCCTGGGAGACAGACTAAAAAAAAACAAAACAAAAACATAATTACATTCCCTGCCTCCAATTTTGTCCTCTGATGTTGTCTCCAAAATGATCTTTTTGAAATTCAGATATGATGATGTTTTTCTCTGTTTTAAAGTTTTCTGCAATGGCCTCTGAAGTTTTTTTCATCCAAGTCCTACTGTATTAAAGTTGTGAGCATTTCCTTCGGTATATGCATATTTATTATAAATAATACACACATTATTGTGCTAATATATTAAATATTATAAATACAAAAGTAGAAATTAAAAAGATAATAATGTTTTAAAATTACTTTATATTTATTAATGGTACAAAAACTTTCTGTTTTTAAAATTTTAGGCTTTTTTTTCTCTCAATAATGAGAGTAATGTGATTGTATATATAGTTTCTTATTTTAAAAAAATCTATTTCTACTTTGTGATACAGCAGCTTTAAGGTCTGTTTATAAGTTCAGTTTATTTAGATACCTGTTTTTTAGGTTGTTCAAGTAGTATATGCAGATCTGAATGGGAGACATACAATGTTCACTACTTGCTCATTGTTATTCACCAGCCACACAAAGGTTTGGTTCAAATCCCACCATTAAATTGCAATCTAGTGAATTAGGATAGTTAAGAGCAAACCTTCTAGGTTAAATGTTCTCAGTTGACTTGACTATTTACTAGACTGAGTAATTTGCTTAATCTTCCGTGGCTCAGTGTCTGTATTTATGAAATAGGTAATAATAGTATCTCCATCAGGGGATAGTGTAGAAGATTGAATGATTAATATACAACAAGCCTTGAGTACAGGGCCTGGCCTGTAGTAAATTCTCAATAAATGGAAGCCATTATTTTCTTCTTAATTTCCATCAGTTCTTTTAAAAGGATGAACACACGCTGCAATTCATTATTTTTAATAGGGATTTAAAAAAGCAAAATGTCTTAATTTTGTAAATTTCAAGACTGGTTAGAAAATTCTGTGTTCATGTTTTTAGAGAGGTTTTATAGATGCAGCATTATTTATGGAGTAAAAAAGATGATGGAAATATTTTCAAACTTCTGTTTTCAGAATGCATGTGTTTCTTTCAGAAAATGTTCTCACTGTGACACACTGTCATCTTTACTTTAGAGGAACCCAGGCTGCCGAATAAATTATGCAATCTGAACAACTCTAGGTGTCAGCTTTGCTGATTTCTTGCATTATTGTCTACGATTCCTTTAAGCCACTTGTCCATTTTGCAGGAGTCAGTTTGGTAAATTATAATGAGAACATCATCCATCCATTCGCTTCCCTGGGTGTGTGTAAACTCTAACACCTGTAGTCCATTGAAGGAGCAAGGGAAGAGGGTGCCTCTTTGCGGTGAACTACTTTTTTCTCAGAGACCTTTCTTGTTTTGTGTGACCAACTGGCATCTGGACTGAGAGAGGGTGTCAGAGGCAATTCATTCACAAAATATTAGTAAAATTTGATTTCTTTTTCCTTAAAAAAAAAAAGAAAGAAACACGAGTCTGGTATTATCTTCCATGTAATAAACAGTTAGCATGGCTGACCATGCCTTCCGATCCAGCTGCTGAAGGTGTCCTTTGATCCACCCCTCTGCTTCTCCACCCACTGCCTCTCTGTCTAGATGTCTCCCTTCCTCATTCCCACATACCTCATCCCTCCTCACCTCACCTCACCTATTCTTGTGCACATGTCTCTACATTTTACATAGTGACCAAGTGTAGATATTTTGGATCCTGTTGTTTTCACTTATAAGTTTATCAGACTATTTTTTTCTTTGTGGTTTTCAGCACTATAATCTTGGTGGTTTCCTAATTTTATTGCTTTGACTTCTTAAAAACGAATCTACTCACCGTCCCTCTAATAATGAGTATTTAGATATTTCTAATAACTTACTGTTATTTAGAATTCTGTAATGAACACCTTTGTGCATATTATCTTCTTGCTTTTTGAAGGTTTTTTTTTTAAGATAAATGCATTGGAGTGGAATTAGTAACTCGTGCTACATAATGCATTAATATTTTTCTAAAGTTTTATATTAAATACAGCACCAGTAATCATGAATAACCAGCAATTTTGCTACAACATTGTCACCAGTGGGTGTTAAGATTTTTTGAGTGTTTTGGTATATGTAAAATGGTAACTTAATGGCGGTTTAATATGCATTTTTGGCTACCATTGCAAATGATATTTTCCCTTTGTTTTTATTTATATACATTTTTATCCTATGAGACAAGTATTTAGATTACTTTTTCTTAAAAGCATCTATTCTTGGGAAGGGAGGGGGAGACACATACTATCTCTAAGAGTACCTGATCTTAAACCAGGGGATCTGAGAACCAGTGGGAGGCCCAGACTTCACCCACACATAGACCAATGTACCTATTTCTGACTTGTACTCCACATCTTTAAAATAAAATAAAGATAAAAGTATATACATGTAAATGAAGTTATACTTTACATAGTATATAATAATAGTTTTTAAATCCAATGGGGTGTTGTTAGCTTCTCTAATAAAAAATTACCTGTGATACTATTCTGCCCATTTTTTGGATGAGAAAACTTGAGGCTTAGGTGTAGTAACTTGACTGAGACCAGATAGCTAAAAGTTGTGAATTTGGAATTTTAAAACCCAACATGATTTACTTTGCATTCTATACTTTTAGTCATCATGCTCTGCTTCTTTTGACAGAAACAATGTATAATGTTTATAGTAAAATTATAAAAATAGATAAACAAAATGAAAAATAAAACCACACTGATCTGAAATTCTGCCACATAGAGACTACCCCTGTCAACCTATTGACATACAATAGAATATCTCAGAGGGGGACGCAATACCCAATGATTCTGGGAGTGAGAGAGGTTTTAGAAAAGCTTGTGTATACCTCTCCCTTCATCGCTCCTCCTCTATCTCTCTCTAATTAAAGATGTTGCTGGTAATGGATTGCTCTAGGATCAGTGACAAAGAGGAAGAAGAAAGTGTTGAAAACCATAGATGGTTATCCTTCCTGACTTTTTACCTTATGTGTGTATACTCACAAGAAAGGCATCCTTTAGTATATTGTGAATTCCTTTCTATGTCAAAACCTGTATTTGTAACCACCCCAGTAACTTTGTACCACTTAATATTCTGTCTAATGAATGTACCTCAGTGTAGTTATTGTTAGACATTTAGATGGTTTCCATTTTTTCTTATAATAAATAACATTGTTCTGAAAAATATATACATTTGTCTTTGTTCATGTGTCCAGTTGTTTACTTTAAACTTAATTAATATGGAATGCTGAGTCAAAGGCTATTACATTTTGGGGGCTTTTCTTAAGCATTGCCAATTGTCAGTTTATCCTCCAAAAAAAGCATCTGGCAATTTGGCCCATGCTAAAATGAGAGGGTTGAGGTGGGGGGAGGAAGAGAAGAGAGAGAGAGAGAGAGAGAGAGAGAGAGAGAGAGAGAGAGAGTATAAGTGTGTGCAGTTTCTTGGTAGCATGAAAAGGATAGGAAAAGTTAAGGTATTAGTCTTGGCTGTTATGATTTTTTTTTTTTTTTTGAGTTGGAGTCTCACTCTGTCACCTAGACTGGAGGGCGGTGGCACACTCCCGGCCACCACTGCCTCCACTGCTGGGCTCAGGCGATCCTTCCGTCAGCCTTCCAAGTAGCTGGAACTACAGGCACGAGCCACTGTGCCTGTCTAATTTTTTGATTTGTTGTAGAGGTGAGGTCTCGCCAAGTTGCCCAGGCTGGTCTTTAACCTGCAGGCTCAGGCAGTCCTCTCACCTCGGCCTCCTAAAGTGCTGGGATTATAGGTGTGAGCCACCGCGCCTGGCCTGGTATGATATTTTAAAGTGAGATTGCCTTTTACTATTAAAATCTTTATAATAAAGATGAGCTGCACTTTGTCCCTTGTATTGTTTTTCCTTTTGATTGATGGTTGGAGTAAATGGGTAGTGAAGTATTAAATATTTTGTGCTATATCCTTTTTTAGAATTGCAATGGATTTTCTTTTGAGATTTAGAAAACTGACAGGTCATGGTGTCTTGCCAGCTTTCATGGAAGCTAAAAACCAAATGGTCAGGTATTTTAACTGCTGTTCTCTTAAAAGAGTATATCCTATTCCAGTTTAAGTAAGCCTATAAAACTCCAGGGTCTTATGTGGGAAGGCAGATTTTCAAGAGGACCGTATTTTAGGCAGAAAAGCCCCAGTTTTGGGTACAACTCTCGGCCACTTTTGCATTATAAAATGCTACATTGTTTTGAATGCCCCACTCAATACCTTTATATAAATGCCATTCCTTATAATTTAGTAACTTTACTCTTAGGAAGTCAGTGAACCCACCAATCCATTTATTTCATAAATACATATGATGCAGAGATCATGGCTCTAGACTGACAGTAAAAATACATCTATTCCGCGGGGCAGTTTAAGGGAAAGAGTCCTTACTGTTCTTGCTGTGTCAACACTAATAGAGTTCATAATGGTCCACCCTTCTTTGCAGCTCTGTGGTGACCTCACTGGGGTATGTTGGCCCATGGTGTTCTGCTGGCATGATAAAGTGTTATATACCAGTGAGCTGAAGTCATTGTTTTTATTCAAACAATCACTGTACAACTTTCACATTAGTTCAAAATACCCTTTCAGGATGCTTGTGGGATGAAAGTGGTTTGACTTCATATTTTTTGAGTGATATTTGTAACACATTAGTTAATGATTTGGTGAAAGTACTTGATTCTACAGGATTTCGTGGATATGAATGCCTAAATTTTGAGGGTAGTGTGATCATTCTTTCCACATTTCTAATAGGGATATAACATAGCTCAGAACACTTATACAAATATTTTTCTCTCTGAGGACATGATTGTTGACTATAGTCAGCAAGCAATCTTTGATTTTGACCAGACAACCTTGATGCTTCAAGAAGTGTGCAAGTAATAGGAATATCTATTCTAAAATTCTTGTCCCAAACTTAATTGAAATCCACTGTTTAAATATAGTATGTAAATTTTATACATACTATTTATGTAGTCCATAATATTTTTTGTATAAAATTTTAATACACTATTGTTTAAATCTTGCACTATAGTCCATAACATTTTTCATACACATTTTAAATACATTGTTGTGTAACTTTTATGCTATAGTCTATAAAATATTTTCCATAGTTTAATATTAGGGGGGACAAAAAAAGTCCCAGAATTTATTTATTTAAAAAATTGTGTATTTATGCTTATATGTCAAAACTTCAGTCACCTTCAAAATACTCTCTGCCTAGCCGGGCTCGGTGGCTCAGCCTGTAATCCCGCACCTTTGGGAGGCTGAGGTGAGTGGATTGCCTGAGCCCACGGGTTCGAGACCCGCCTGGGCAGCAAGACCTCATCTCTACAATAAATCAAAAAATCAGCCGGGCGTGGTAGTGCATGCCTGTAATTCTGGCTACTCGGAAGGCTGAGGTGGAAGGATCACCGGAGCCCAGCAGGTCGAGGTTGCGATGGCTGAGAGCGGCCACTGCGCTCCAGTCTGGGCGACAGAGTGAGACTCCAACTCAAAAAAAAAAAAATACTCTCCGCTTGATGCAATATACCTATCAAGATGCTTTTTCCATTGCTCAAAACAGTTTTTGAACTCATTCATTTTGATGCCTTATAGTGCTTCTGCCATTTTTTATTTCACCTCTTCCATATCAGCAAAATGTTACCTTTGAGAACTTTCTTCATTGGGGAAACAACAAAACAAAGGTGCTTGGAGTGAGATTGGGTGAATAGGGAGGGTGGTGCACAGGGGGTCATGCTGTTTTTGGTCAAAAACTGCTGAACACTCAGTGCAGTGTGGGCAGGTGTGCTCGTAAATTACTCATCATGAAATGGGGCAAACACATTGAAAGAATCTCCAAAAAAGTTCACTGAAGCTGAATGTGGCCTCTCACAATAACATTAGCTGGGACACTGTTGCTGATGGGTTCCTAGAACACATTCCAAGTAGGGGAATCCTGTACCACAAGGGGCCCACCCTCCAAAAATAATTCCACGAAAAAAAAATTCCCGTTTGTACCTTGTTATGTAAATGTTGTACTTAAATCCATAATGCTTTTTTATAAAATAAAGTTTTACAGTATTTTCCAGGCCAAGTGCAGTGGCTCACACCTATAATCCCAGCACTTTGGGAGGCTAAGGGGAGAGCACTGCCTCAGCCCGTGGGTTCAAGACCAGCTTGGGCAACTTGAACCCTACAATAAATAAAAAAAATCAAATCTCTACAATAAATCAAAAAAGTTAGCCAGGTGGCACGTGTCTGTAGTTCCAGCTACTTGGAAGACAGGTGGGAGGATCGCCTGAGCCCAGAAGATTGAGGCTGTGGTGACCGAGAGCGTGCCACTGCCCTCCAGTCTGGGTGACAGAGTGACAGAGTGAGACTCCAACTCAAAAAAAAAAAGTATTTGCCACAAAGAAAAATTAGTCCACCAAGAAGCTGAACATATTCATTCCTTCACACCTACCGCCAGTACACTGTCCCATATAACATGTAATTATGAATGTTTATTTGTATATAAAGCTTTATGGCAAACTTGAATCACTTTAGTCAACTCAGTCAAACTTTCAAAAAATAATTTTTGCATACCAGAACTGCTCAAAATCTTTGAATTAGAATTTTTCTGTAGAGAATAAAAAATAATTTGCTAATATTGGCAAAGAAAGCAGACCATTACCAAACACTACAAATATGATTGCAAAGCAGCATATTAATTTAAAAACATGTGGGCCTTGTTTCATATGCCAGTAGACATTACAAATACTAAAATTTTGGAACATTGGGGGAAATTGACTATATTGACTTTTATTTTGGCATGGAATATGAGTTCACTGAGGACTTCAGTACATTAGATTATTAGATTATTCTTTCAGCTAATACTTACAGCATAGTGCTTAGTACTGTGGGAATACACAAAAAACCATACACTAAACTCTTTAAAAGCCTGAGAGATGAATCCTAAGCCCTTTATCCATTCTCACATTGGCAAATGTACTATAACATGTACTTTCTTTATCTCTTTAATGTCTGAGTTTTTGTTTTGTTTTGTTTTTTGGCTAAGACCCGTCACTTCTTTGTACCACTTAGCTTTATCTTTACTTTAATCATTAGCACTGGCCATTGGCTTTTTTCTGACCATCCCACAAAGAAAAAAGTTTTATGTCTGCTCATGAGAGTTACTGAATAGGCAGAAAACAAAGCTGTCTTGGAATACACATGTTTGTTGGTTGGTTGGGCCCTATGTAACTAGCCATACAGCCCAAGCTTGTGATTTGGATTTGTTTCTCAGCTAAGTTAGGAACCCTGAACCTAAAATTTGAAAATGCCGAGGTCTATTTGAAAGAGCCTGTTATTTGATAACAAAGTCTCACTGAGAAAGCAAAACAGACTGTTGGAATATTTAAACAACGAAAAGCAATAAGTGATGAAATTTCCAAATGAATGAGTAGTGGAAATAGTGAATGGGGTCGGCAATCAGAGAAAAGGAAGACTATATAGGGACGTAATATGAAAAGGCTTCATGAGTTTGGCAGGACTTAAGAACTGGCTACAAATACAGTTTTGAGCGTGATTAGAGCACCAGCCTGATTTATTTGATCTTCTACAAATTCTGTTCCAGCCAAAGGAACAGCTAGGATTTTGGACCCAGGTCTATCTGTTTCTGAAATCTGTGAGGTAAACCCTTCTCCTATATGGACACCCCTATAACTTTTTAAACACAATGACTCAGTCAGGTTTCCCCTTCAAAGTACAATTCAGTGATGACCTTTCTCTAAAGTCTTTCTAGGCTTGCTAGTCAGAGTCTGGTAGCACTTTGAACCTTTGATGTATGGATTTAATTTAGTTTATTGTGTACCTGTTTCCCTTGCTGGACTGTAAGGATCCTGTAGGTAGGAAATCGAAATTTTACTGTACAATATTTAGCAGAGAGATTTGGCCTGAACGATAAATATGATGTTGATAGTGGAGGATAAAATAGAATCTGTAACAAAGGGCGCCGAATGAGCATGGTCTTGGAAACAGGAGTAGATAAGACAGGGTGAAAAAAAAGCAGGCTGTCCTTGGTGCATGAAAGACCAAAAATAGGAGATAAGGTTGGAAAAGTCAGGAAAGGATAAGATATGCAGGTCTTAAATGTTAGACTCAGGATTTGGACTTGACTCTGCAGACATTGAAAACCAGTTAAATACTAGCTTGATTAAAAATAATGCTATGGTTGGGCATGGTGGCTCACACCTATAATTCCAGTATTTTGAGAGGCCAAGGCGGGAAGTTTGCTTGAACCTAGGAATTTGAGACCAGTCTAGGCAACATAGCGAGATCTTGTCTCTACAAAAAAATGTAAAAATTAAACCAGGCAATGTAGCATGTGCCTGTAGTCCCAGCTACTCAGGAGGCTGAGGAAGAAGGATCATCTGAACCCAGGAGTTCGAGGCTGCAGTGAGCTGTGAGCGTGCCACTGCACTCTAGTCTACGTAGTCCGGGTGACAGAGACCCTGACAGCAAAAAAAAAAAAAAAGAGAAAGAAAAGGTTTCATTTCTGTCTGCACATGATTTGGTGATGAGTAATTTAATAGTCTATTTTCTCCCTGTTGGTTCAGAACCACATAAACCTATCTTTCAGTACAGAAGGGCACTGGATCATATGTAGGTAACATATTTCCTCCAGAAATCCCAGAGAACTTCAGGAAGTGGTGGGATGATTCAGCAAGGAGATATTTTCCTGACCATGTGATGGTTGTGGCCAAATAAAGCTCTTCTTGCCAGGCTATGAAGAACAGTCTTTCCATAATATCTGTTGACATTCTCTCAACCTATTCCCAGATGGAAACTTGGTGGAGAATAAGACTAGATTGAAACACACTTGGAAGATTTGTGATCTCTCTGGATAAGTCTTCATCCTGAAGCCTTTTTGAAGGGCCTGGACTTCCTGGAGAGGCCTTACTTACCCAGGCAAAGATAGGCATTATTCATTAGCTAGATTCTTTGATTATTTATAATAAAAAATAAAGAATATTATGGACTTTTATATTCCCAATACCCCAAGATTAGTTCTAATCTTAGCATCAGAAGGGTCTTAAAAGTCAGTGGAAATCCATTTGCATTCTTAATTTAGGTATCTTTACCTATGATGTGTGGAGATGTATTTTATTGGATTCTCCTCACATTTGCAACTAACAGGTCTTTTGAGATTTGCTTTTACTTTATATAACTTTTATAAAGTTAAAAGTATTATTGATTGGGTGTGGTGGCTCATGCCTATAATCCCAGCAGTTTGGGAGGCCGAGGTGAGAGGATTGCCTGAGCCCACAGGTTTGAGACCAGCCTGGGCAAATTAGTGAGACCTCATCTCTACAATAAATCAAAAAATTAGCTGGGTGTGGTGGTACTTGGAAGACTGAGAGGGAAAGATTGCCTGAGTTTAGCAGATTGAGGCTGCGGTGGACATGAGTGTGCCACTGCACTCTAGCCTGAGCAACAGAGTGAGACTCCAAATCAAAAAAAAAAAAAAAAAGAGAAGAAAAGAAAAAAAATTATTATTAATTTTAGCATAGAAATTTAGCATAGAGATTAAGAATATGAGCTCTGAAGCTAGATTGCATGGGTTCTGGCCCTGATACTTGAACAAGTTATTTAATCCCTCTGCCTCAGTTTCCTCTTTTGTAAGATGGGGTAATAATTTACTTCTTTCTTAGGGTTTTTGTCAGAATTAAATGAACAAACTCATTGTTCCTTTACTAAAAGTAAAGCCCTTATGATAATGCCTGGTATATAAGTTGCCAATAAATATTATCAATTAGTGTATTATAAATGAGGAAATTAAGGCAGTTAAAGGTTAAGTGATATAGGTAGTTATCTAGCAATATGACTCAACCAGGATTAGCATTTTTTATTAAGGCAGTCCACTGAAGAAACTGATTTTTCCAAACCAGAGGTCAGCAAACTTTTTCTTAAAGGGTCAGATAATACACATTTTATACTTTGTGCATCTTACTGCCTCTGTTGCTCCTACTCTGTTAATTTGTCTTGCAAAAATTGACCACAGACAAAATGTAAATGAATGGATATGGCTGTATTCCAGTACAATTTTATTTACAAAAACAGGTGGCAGGCCATATTTGGCCTGCATACAGACCCCTCCTTTAGACACTTAACTCCTATTTGAAAGGAGTCTTTGAATTTCATTTAGTTTTGAAGCATGAAATATGGTATTATGTATTATAATAGACAATTTTGTTCCTGATAATTATGTTTAACATGTTACCCTGAGTTATGGTGGTCATGCTTTAGAATGGCAAAAGAATTTAGAAAATAAGCAATAGTAATAAATGTGTTTTCTATTCAAAGGGATATATAGAAGTCACTTATTTAATGGTTGGAGAATTTTTTCGGTATTTGAAACCGGAGGTTGTGGGCAGATGTTAAGGGTATGTTTTATGAAATAGACACAAATACAGACTGTGGTTTTTTTTTCTTCTGTAATCTCTGTAGAGGACAGGTTTATGAGCCCAATGAAAAGCTATTTGTAATTATACTTTATACTTGTCATTATGCTAAGAGTTTTTCTTTTGGGAATGTTGTTTGCATGGGTTTGGATTTTTTTTTTTTAATGGCTTACTTTTCAGTTTGATAATGTGTTCTTGTTTTTTAAATTAAACTTGTCATAAGCCGTTTTGTGACTGGTTGTGTTGGTTAGTTAGTATTTATAATTTAAGTCTGTTTCTGAGGAAATGACTAAAGTCTCTTGCATTCGATCAAAACTGTATAACAAAGAACATCTTTGACTTACTTAAACAAGGCCTGTGATGAAAACTCAGAAAATATAATGCTTCATGTTTATAAATGTTTTTATGTATTCATTCCTGGTTGGGCTAAATAATCGGAGCTCTGTGCTGAGGGAGGGATTGAATATACTCAGTGTCTCTTAGTTAACGTCAGTTTCTCTGGAGCAAATTCAGACAACACTTAATTTGTCATAATGCTCCTTTTTTTTGGCATTTTACATGTTGTTTTGAATTGAGTGTTATGTAACATAGTTTTATATATATTTCTCTTTAAATTGTTTCACTAATTTTCTCCTTTCTCATTCCTGAGTGCCCTGACATAGGGGCAGCACATAAAATTTTACACAAGGAGGAATGAGCGGTGGCTTAAGTTTGTAATCCCAGCACTTGGGAGGCTGAGGCGAGAGGATTGCCTAAGTCCAGGGGTTTGAGAACAGCCTGGGCAACTTGGTGAGAACTCGTCTCTACAATAAATAAAAGAAAATTAGCCAGACGTGGTAGCATGCACCTATAGTTCCAGCTACTTGGAAGACTGAGGTGGGAGGATTGCCTGAGCTCAGCAGTTTGAGGCTACAGTGGCCGTGAATGTGTCACTGTACTCCAGCCTGGGTGACAGAGTGAGACTTCAACTTAAAAAAAACAAAAACAAAAAACCAAAAACCTTTGCATATGGGATTTCCAGCAGAGGCTGATGGGATTGGGACAGGGTCTGGGAAGTGATTGATTTGTAGAAACCCACAGTGCCCTCCTCTCCTCCGTCTCGGGAATCTTCTCACTTTTGGCCTGGTCTTCATGGAAGTGTAGTGTCCTTCCGTGTGCTCATTGTTTCATGGCAAGAAATAGAAGGGCTGAGAAGGGAGGACGAGAAGGCCCAGCTCCCTTCTGTCTACTCAGACCTGGGCTGACTTGCTCTGGGGCCCAAGCTGGGATAGTTGGATTTGGGTGTGTTAGGTCAGCTGTGTTACGAGCTCATGGGGCTTTTGTGCACTTATTTTTAATCTAATTATTTTGGGGGTTATATTGGTTGTTTCAACCCTTTCATAAGCATCTCAAGGAACCGTGTCTTCAACTAAATCTTGGCTCAACATGTGACACAGAGGTGAAATTGCTCTGCCAGCTGCCACAGATCCACTTACTCCCTGTTCTCAGAAGCAACAATAGGGTGGGGCTCCTGGGAGTTCACTTTGAAAACTACTGATGAATATAACCGTTTACTTTTAGAGCATATCTTGGTCTTAAAAATCTGTATCATTAACGACTTGAAATGTACTAGGTTTGGTGTGTCTGTATGGACCATGCATGAAGCTAGCTTTAAGAGAAGGCAGAAGGGACAGATGTTTACTTGATGTGACTTGATGGGGTGTTGAGAAATTCCGTACAGACAATCTGCAACCCCCATTCATGCCTGAAATTCCATTGTCAGCAATGCATTGTATTTCACTGTGTGCACCTGCCTTTTCTGAAGCTCTTTTTCCCCCTAAAATAAAAATGTCCTCGGGAAGGATGTCCATTAAGTTGCTGCAACCTTGGAGCTAATCCGATTGCCTCTCTACTTGATTAAACATCTGGGGTTACTGAATCCTCAAAAGTGCAGATAGAAGACAGAAACAGCCACATTCATGCATTATAATTTTTCTAGCACTGGCCCTGACTATATATGCATTTGAAAAACACATGTGTGCCGGGCTCGGTGGCTCAGCCTGTAATCCCGCGCCTTTGGGAGGCTGAGGTGAGTGAATTGCCTGAGCCCGCGGGTTCGAGACCCGCCTGGGCAGGCAAGACCTCATCTCTACAATAAAAATTTAAAAAAATTAGCCGGGCGTGGTAACGCGCTCTTGTAATTCCGGCTACTCGGAAGGCTGAGGCGGAAGGATCGCCAGAGCCCAGCAGGTCAAGGCTGGCCACCGCACTCCAGTCTGGGCGACAGAGTGAGACTCCAACTCAAAAAAAAAGAAAAGAAAAGAAAAAGAAAAACACATGTGTGACAGTATCTCTTGATTTAACATGGAGAAACCTTGCTTTCTCCTTTGGATGAGGGTAGTTATGAGGTATTTAAAGACAATCTCAGTAGGAACTTCTGTTGTTCTTAAATATTCTTTTTTTTTTTCCTTTGAGTTAGAGTCTCACTCCAATGCCCAGGCTAGAGTGCAGTGGCACGCTCACAGCCACTGCAGCCTCGACTTACTGGGCTCAGGCAATCCTTTTGCCTCAGCTTTCCAAGTAGCCAGAACTACAGGAATGTGCTATCATGTCTGGCTAATTTTTTGATTTATTATCAAGATGAGGTCTTGCCAAGTTGCCCAGGCTGGTCTCTAACCCATGGACTCAGGTAGTCCTCTTACCTTGGTCTCCCAAAGTGCTGGGATTACAGGCTTGAGACACTGCACCTGGCCTAGATATTCTTTTACTATCAAAATTTGTGTTATTACTGTATTATGGTAGGGATATATGTGCCTATGTATTCAGTATTAATGGGAATTTTTTTCTTAAGTAGAAGTTATTTAAAAGAGGTAAAGGAATCAGAAACACAAGTCTAAAAAATAGTGTGACTGGGTGCGGTGACTCACGCCTATAATCCCAGCACTTTGGTAGGCTGAGACCGGAGGATTGCTTGAGCCTAGACCAGCCTGGGTAACGTAGTGAGAACTCATCTCTACAACAGTAAAAAAATTAGCTGGACATGGTGGGACGCACCTGTATTCCCAGCTACTTGGGAGGCTGAAGCCAGAGGACCACCTGCTCCCAGGAGTTTGAGGATATTGTAAGCTGTGATCATGCCATTGCACTCCAGCCTCATCAACAGCATGAGACCCTGACTTAAAATAAATTAATTAATTAAAAACTGTAAAAATGAAAAAATAGTATGTTTCTACATATTATCTGTGACTGTTCTTGTTGGACAACAAAATAATAAGTTCGTTGTGAGAATGTCCTTATTTTTTTCAACTTTAACAACTAAATACTGTCAAATCATGATTCATTCATTTACTAAACAAACATTCATAGAGTACTTACCATGTGGTAGCTGCTTTGTTCAATTAAAATTAATGATGGTAGCCGGGCTCGGTGGCTCAGCCTGTAATCCCACGCCTTGGGAGGCTGAGGTGAGTGAATTGCCTGAGCCCGCGGGTTTGAGACCCAGCTGGGCAACTTGGTGAGACCTCATCTCTACAATAAATCAAAAATTAACTGGGTGTGGTAGCACACGCCTGTAGTTCCAGCTACTTGGAAGGCTGAGGCGGAGGGATCGCCGGAGCCCAGCAGGTCGAGGCTGTGGTGGCCAGGAGCGGCCACTGCACTCCAGTCTGGGCAACAGAGTCTCCAACTCAAAAAAAAAAAAACTAATGATGGTAGTTTCAGCAGAAAGTCTTCAAGGAGTATTTGAGGCTATCCAGTAGCTGAGGAGGGAAGGAGGCAGAGAGGGAGGGAGTTCCGGGGTGGGGGGACAACACTTACATGCTTTTCCTTGTTTTTAGTTATACTGTGTTATCTTGTTTGATGTTCTTTGTTTACATAACACTTTATCATTTATAGCTTTTCTTTTTTTCTGGCATGCTGTAATTTGAAATTAGTTCTAATTTTGTCATTTTTGTATTTTTTTCCTTTCAGTGTAGAAGAACGTGTATGGGTCAGTTTGCTAATAAGTACATGCAAGATTTGAAGAGCTGAAAAAAATATCAGTATTAAATCCTCATTTTAAAAACGTAAGTAAACTCATCTCTCACCATAGTTAGTTTCTGACATCTTTAGAGCCTGCAGTGACCTTTCTGTCTGAGTTGGTGTGAATTTTTTTCCCGTAATAAAGACACTTGACTGTAGTCAGCCTGCTTATTAATTCTGTAAGTGTTTATAAACACCATCCCTTTAAAAACTTTGCAATTCTAAAAGTAGTATGATTAGGGTGGTACCTATGACTAAGAGTTGTATGACCAGGTGGCTGTAGGATTTAGACATGGTGTGACAGGCAACGAGCTCTTTATTTGGCACCGGGAAGGAAAACACAGACCTGGAGGTGCATAAAAACACAGCCCTCTTCTCAAGTCCTGTGTTGCTCTGCTCCTCACAGATCATTTCAGCGCCTTGACTATGCCAGTGAGACTTGTTGGTGGACCCATGATGGCCCAATAGGCTTAGAAAGTGACGTGGTGGTTTCACAAGCATGTGTACTGCCTTTGTCCCTGTTTTTCTTGCTCAGTAATACTAGCTACTATTTTTTTTAGCTTCTACCGAGTGACAGGCATTGACTAATTCAGTATTCATTCCACAGATACTTTTTCTGAATGCTTACCATGTACCAGACACTGCTCTGACACTTATTACCTTATCCTCATGATACTCTTGCAGAGGAGGCATTATTATTAGTTCAGTGATCTAGATGCGGTTACTGAGGGTCAGAGGGCAATAAGGAACCTACCAGTGGTCACGTAGCCAGTCAGTGTGAACACAGCACTGACTTTTTCTGATTTGCCATGTTCCAAATTGTGTTTCAGTGCTCTTCCTGGCTTGGATGTCCATAAGAGACTGGAACCTTCTGAGTTGTGTTTGTAAGGGGAGTGCAGAGAAAGAGAGGACAAGCCAAGTGATTAAAGAGCATTTATTATTTAAAGGAAAGAAAGACTGGTCCTAAAGAAGAACCAGCAGCTTTGTTTTCTTGCAGGCCTCTTATAAAACCCCAGTCAAAGCTTATTGGAGTTTGAGCTATCAGTCGCCTGGCCTTGAGATGCTGATGTCAGCACTGTTGGGGGCTGCTGGTCCTGTGGCCTTGAAGTACAGATGTCTGCACTAAACCAGTCTCTCTCAGAATGTAGTTAATCATTTGTCTCTGAAATGCGGTCTTAGGAAAGCAAACACTGACAGTCAGTATCAGGATGTTATCAGTCACGCAGCTTTGGGATGCGGTCTCAGGAAAGCAGATATTGGCAGTAAAGCAGTTAGTAACAGGACACTGTTAGAGCAGAGTGTTAGCTTTATGGGCCGTTGCAACTCTGCTCCATTTGTGAGGTTCACATGATGAGTTGTTTTAACTACAACCTCCTCTCCCACCCCCCTACAAACCCTATTAGTGTTCTTTTTTTTTTTTTTTTGAGTTGGAGTCTCACTCTGCTCCCCAAACTGGAGTGCAGTGGCATGCTCCCAGCCACTGCAGCCTCAACCTGCTGTGCTCTGGCGATCCTTCTGCCTCAGCCTTTTAAGTAGCCAGAGCTATAGGCACTTGCTGCCATGCCCGGCTAATTTTTGATTTATTGTAGAGACGAGGTCTCATCGAGTGCCCAGATGGGTCTCAAATCTGAGGGCTCAGGCAATCCACTTACCTCAGCCTCCCAAAGTGCCGGGATTACAGGCTGAGCCACCAAGCCCAGCCCCTGTCAGTGTTCTTAGTAGAAATGTGATCCTAGCTGGGCTCGGTGGCTCAGCCTGTAATCCTGCGCCTTTGGGAGGCTGAGGTGAGTGGATTGCCTGAGCCCACGGGTTCGAGACCCGCTTTGGGCAGTGAAACCTCATCTCTACAATAAATCAAAAAATCAGTCGAGCGTGGTAGCGCATGCTTGTAATTCCGGCTACTCGGAAAGCTGAGGTGGAAGGATCGCCGCAGCCCAGCAGGTCGAGGCTGTGGTGGCCGGGAGCGGCCACTGCACTCCAGTCTGGGCGACAGAATGAGACTCCAACTCAAAAAAAAAAGAAATGTGATCCTAATCCTTCTACTCCTTGGCTGTAGTCACAATAAGGAAGGAAGTTAGAGAGACATCCTCCCATGTTTGAGAGGTAGCTTTGGTACCTAGTTGGGGAGTTGAGAGATCTAATGTCTAGTCCCAGTCCTTCCATGGATTTCCCTGGTATCCTTGAAATATGTAATCTCCATGGAGAATGATTACTCTTATGTCAACTGAGGACCACAGAACAGATGCTCTCAAGGTTCTGTCTTAGTCAGCTCTTTGCTGTAGGATCTTATAAACAGAGGAGAGTGCACACATCATAAGTGGATGACTTGGTGGAATAATTATCATAAAGTGGACACAACTCTGTAACCGGAGCCTCAATGAGTAAAAAATTACCAGCACCCTAGAGCCCTCTTCCCCTCACGCTCCAGGAAGAACCAGTATTCAGATTTGTGATGCCTTTTTTTAGCTCTGCCTGGTTTTACAATTTATGAATAGAATCATACAGTATATATTCTTTTGTGTCTGACTTGTTTTGCTTTTTATGTTTGTGAAATTTGTGGAATTCATCCACAAAATAGCATATAATAGTTTATTTTTTAATTCTCCTTGCCCTAATTCTATTCAGTTGTGTGTCTTTTTTTTTTTTTCCACTTCGAGTCTCATTCCATCACCCCGGCTGGAGTGCAGTGGCACACATGCTCATGGCTACCCCAGTGTCGTGCTGGGCTCTGCTGATTCTTCCACCTCAGCCTTCCAAGCAGCCGGAACTACAGGCATGCGCTACTATGCCCAGCTAATTTTTTATTTATTGCAGAGATGAGGTCTCGCCAAGTTCCCTGGGCTGGTTTTGAACCCGCAGGCTCAGGCAATCCACTCCCCTCGGCCTCCCAAAGCACTGGGATTACAGGCTGAGCCACTGACCCTGGCCTGTTGTGTGTCTTTTTTATGGTCGCTAGACATTTGGACAGTTTTCAGTTTGGGCATATTACTATGAGTGTTTCTATGAATGTTGTGATGATTGGATTTAGTTTGTTTAAGGACTACAGTTATCTAGACTCATTGGCACTGTGGAGTGATGCTGAACTTTAGGTGGCCAAATGATTTGTCTGCTTCACCGTGGTGTTCTAACAGCAGGAACAGATGAAGATGTTTTCATATATTTTGGGGGTGTGGCCAGGTGGAATCCCTCTCTGATACGTGAGTGATGTGGTAAGGCTTGTTGGCTGACTAAGAAGGGTTTTGGTTGCATGGGACAGGAAAGGATTACAGAGGGGAAGACAAAATAGATCCAGAAGAGGGATGTGTCTGGACACCCCTAGAAACTGTCAAGATATCTTACCAACCAGATCAGGAGCCTGGAAAAATAATAGCCCAGGGGAACACTCGGCTTATGAGACCTGACGTGTCTATGGAGATGAATAGAAAAATAAAAATTGATTTGATCAGGCAGGCAGGAGCTCAGAAGGAGCTCTCAAAGTGTTTTTTAAACAAGTTCATTAAATCTAACTTTGTAAGGGAAAGCTTTGAAAAACCAGTCCCTAAAGTATGAATTTCTTTTTCTATTTCATTCTATTTTAGATCCTGGGGATATGCGTGCAGGTTTGCTACATGGTATACTGCATGAGGTTGAGGTTTGGGCTTCTGTTGAACTCATCATCCAAATAGTGACCATGGTACTCCATAGGTAATTTTTTTTTTTTCAGTCAGAGTTTTACTCTGTTGCCCAGGCTGGAGTATAATGACATGCTCACGGCTGCCACAGCCTCAACCTGCTGGGCTCAGTTGATCCTTCCACTTCAGCCTTCCAGGTAGATGGAACCACAGGTACACACCACCATGCCCAACTAATTTTTTAATTTACTCTAGAGACGAGGTCTCTCCAGGTTGCCCAGGCTGATCTTGAACCCCTGAGCTCAGGCAATCCTCTTGCCTCGGCCTCCCAAAGTTCTGGGATTACAGACTTAAGCCACTGCACCTGGCCCCGTAGGTAGTTTTTTAACCCTTGTCCCACTCTCCCAAAGTATGAATCTTGAATGAACTTAATACAATTATTGAACAAGGAAAAAATGTATTTTCCCAAACATAGAACATGAGCATGTGGGCTTTGCCGTGAGATGATTTTGCATTTAGAACACAACTCTACCACTTTCTTTTCCTGAGAACACTCTTGGTTAGCTTCCACATCTGTAAAATAGGGATGGGAAGATGTCCATGTATAAAATGCCCCATAAATTTGTGGTGATAGTTTACTACAGTAGAGCTCCAGCATGCTTCAGGGCACATAGCCCTGGCACTAAAAATAATAGTCATCATTCTTATTGTTTTTCTCATTCTTGTTACTAATATTGCCTGTTTGACTCTGTATTTGATACTTTATAGGCGTTTTCAAATCATTTTTAGCAAATATGAGACAGCTTTTTTTAAAGCATGTGAATACTAACAAAAATATTTTCCTATTTGCCTCACCTTAGACTGAAACTCAGAGGAAAGATGAAAGGAAACATTTGTCTGTGTGTCCTTGGCATGTCCCTCCCCAGGGTGAGTCAGTGAAGACACTTTTGGTTGTCTGAACTGGTTTACTTGTTTAGTTCAAAGAGAGGCCAGTGGAGCTGAGATTAGTGGGAAAGTAGGGTTATTTTGCACAAAGGAAAAGCATAATTTTTATACAGTATACTCTTAGCTTTTGCCAGGGATGTTACAAACAGGTGTCCTGATTTAGCAGGGTGCTTGGTGAGAGGCTATGTGGGTGACTCTTTGAAGACCACTGCTAGTATAAGGTGTACATTGCAACTCTCTGTGGTTGGTAACCTCTTTCCATCTCTGTCAGTGAGTTCTGGGCTAGCACTGGGGGCATATAGTGTTGATTAAGCATGATTTCCACCCCCTCAGTGAAATTATGATCTGATAAAATGGATCATTTTCTCATTTAACCTTTTTAGTGTTCTGAAAAGGAAACTTTTAGAGTGACTTGAGTCAAAGAGAACGTTTGACTTTAGAGTCTGAACTTCTAGTTCAGATTTTTCTTCAAAGTACTTGTGGAGCTTTAGGTGTTGTATTTGGACTTTCTGAGACTCGGTTTCCTCATCTGTACAAATCAAGATGTTGGTTTAGGTTGAGACCTTGAGGTAGAGGCAGATTCTGTGAATCCCTAAACATAATGCCTAATTTTGGTTGTATTTGTATATTTCTAGATGCTAGATTCTTTCACAGGCCTGTTCCAGATCAAAAGTTCTTTTGACAGCAGATTTTGGTATTTGTGATAGTGAGTAAAGGAGTGGTTTTACGATGTGACCCAAGTTCATACAAAATAGTGAATGCCCACGTCAGATAAAAAGTCAAATGACCAGGCTATTGTCACTGACTTGAAGCTGTATGAATATTGTATATATAACTTTATTTTCACAGCAATGTTTACTTTAACCAGCTCTAATACACATGCTATATTCATTAAGGGGTGTGTAGTGTTTATCTAAACTACATAGACATACAAAGCATTGCATATAAATCTGTGTCATAATTGAATTATGCCGGTACATTTGGCCTTACCTTATGTCTGTATTTAGATTCTCGGTCCCTACATTGAAGTCACCAATTGGGAATGTCCCAAATAAAATGTAGGTTTGTTCTGTTGCTCAGACACTGAAGAAAATATTTTTTAAAAAGTATTTTAATATTAGCATGAAAATTAAATATTGGATTAAATGGAATTAGCAAAATAAAAAGAAATACTAAATATTAGCATTATCTTTTAATAAATACTTTTAAGTTTTGATCTCTGTTCTCTTATACCCAGGGAAGTCTGCATGAAACTGACATCAGGAACAATTATATAGGAAACAATTAAAGTAAATGAAAATCTTTGTAATGTTTGTACTCTCGTCTTTTAGGTGTGCCGGCAGCTGCCAGGTATATGAAATATATGAGTGCCGACAACACCCTAGTCTGTTCTCTGTGCTTATGGTTCTTGGGCTCATGGATGATAGTGGTGAAAACTGTCTGGTTATACCACTTTTGAGGCTGAGTGGACATAGGAACAAGAATGAGGTGGGGTGACTTTTCAGGCTTCATCTTTCTGTCTTGTCTTCATTAGGCCGAGGAAGGCCGTGGGACTGTATTGTTAATTATTCAGGCCTGCCTAGATGTTTGCCCCACCTTGTAGTGTAGTGGTTTGTAAGCAGGCATTTTGTAGCCACTGAGATAATGTCATCTCCAAAGAAAAGCCCTGTCCTCTGCACCCTTTTCTTTGTACTCTTTCTGTAGTCTTTTTTTTTTAAGTGTCAGGATCTTGCTCTGTTGTCCAATCTGGAGTGCAGTGTCTGATTCTAGCTCACTGTAGCCTCCAACTCGTAGGTTCAAGTGATCCTCCCACCTCAGCCCCCCGTGTAGCTAGGACTACAGGCATATACCACCACACCTGGCTCATTTTTATTGTTGAGATGGGGTCTTGCTATGTTGCCCAGGCTGGTCTTGAACTCAAGCAGTTCTCCTGCTTCAGCTTCCCAAAGTGCTGGGATTACAGGTGTGAGCCACTGCATCTGGCCCTTCTTGCAGTTTTTATCACTTTAATTATTGCGTGAGGATTGAGGTTTTCCATCTCCTGACTGTCTTTTGTGAACCAAACCGTCTTTATTTTAGGCAGATCATACTCGAAATTCTAAAAATACTGGTTGGAGATGGCAGCCTTATTTGGAATTGTGTCACATGTGGTTTGTCTTGTGCTTAATTGGATCTTGATAATTTGAGACAATATGTAAATGAATTCCTTTTGATCATGTAACTCACTAAAGATTTTCCTTTCCTTTTTTATTTTCTCTCTAGTGTGTTCTCCCTCTCCTACTGAATTTCAGGCTCATCCTTACAACCAAAGGGAGATTTAGTTGGGCTTTCAGAACTCTCCCTTCAAGTAGATGCTTCTTGTGTGAGTGTGGGTGGAATTTGTGGACTGCTAGAAGCTATGTATGCTAGAAGCTTACATCTTGCCAAAGCTGTACAGTCTTTTTATTCTCAGTTGCTTTGCTTTCTCCTCACCTCTTAAGAAATTGGCAGCCAATGACTTTGAAGATCTTTTTCCCTCTGTATGACAGATATACCAGAGTGTAATTGCAGACAGAGAGGGAGGAACACTTGACACATTTAGCAAATTATCAAATAAGTGGGGTGTGTGGGTGCATACATGCTGGCTCTGTAATTGGGCAGGTGGTGTTTCTTCTCTCAAGTCATCATGCATGTATACATTTAATTAGGAGGTCTTAGTATGTATGTTGGCTCTTAGATATTTTGTCACAACACTTTTTTAAGAAGAAAGAAGAAGGTCTAAGATAATTTTGACTTTTATTTTTAAAGACACTGCCGCGCATGGCAGGCTGGGTATGGGATGGCCAGAGTCACGAGGTGGGTATGTGAAAGTACTCACCAATACAGTTATGAACTAAGAAAGGTGGATTATTAAGGAAAGATACGTTGTGAAGGGCAGTACAGGCAGGGCAACAACAAGAGCGTCTGCTGTCTGCTGCTTTGACTCTTAGTGGATTTGTGATTTAATGTTACGGTATTTTGGGGACACCTGGAATTCTGACTCTAGAGTTTCAGTGAATGAAGATTTTTTCATTGCTTCAAGAGTAGAGAAGGAGGAGGGATTTAATAGTTTGTAGATCTATTATTTAGCAGTAGCGCAAAGCTCTGTGCATCATAATCAAAGAAATGAGATTGGGTCCCCCGGGTGTGCTCAGCGTTCCTTGCATACCATAGTGCTTTTCTGGTCTCCTGGTCAAATCACGGCCCACAGCTTCTTGAGCCCAAGAAGAAGCTTCAGTTAGGGGTGTGGCAGTTTGCAGCCATTGTTGCAGGATCCTTTTCATTTCTAAGCAGAAGATCATATATGCTATCTCTATAGAAATTACAGCAGCTTTCAGATTGAAATAGCCTTGACAGATTCTTGTAACTGTTACCTTGAACTGAGGTGTAATCCCTTGCCAATATCAGACTCCTGAGTATAGTACAATTTTCTTCTGTGTTTTCTTTTGTATTTCAAAACACAGACTGTCGTTGTTCCAACACCTTTTCCTGTTTGTATTTTTTTTTTACCTTATTCCTTGTAGTAGTTATGTGCTTGGCTTTAGATACTTAGGTTATTTGATACTGTGATATTAAGAGATTTTAGAAGAAAAGGTCATCAGCTGTCTTTCTGTTATTTTGGGCATTTTGTACTATATTTATTTTAGATCTAACTTTTCTTGCCCTTGATTTCTGATTAACTGTTCTTTCTCCTTGCCTTGGCCTCTCAACTTGCTTGGAAGCTTTTCAACAGATCTGTTCTGTTATTTTGTTCAACAAATAAACATTATCTCAACCTTGAGGAAGAGTTAAGAAGACAAAGGATGGAACTCTCCATTAAATGCTTCTTGTTCTAAGCATGGAATTCCTGGAGCAGGGAAGCTGGCTTCCAATACGTGGATGTCCGGAAGTTGTTTCCTGCTTAGGAAGGTTAGCGTCTACCAATGGAAATGTGAATTCTGAGGCATTCTTGAAAATTTGGGATGATTTGGAGGGATTTAAATTGTCTTATACTTTATAAATTTTTTGCAATTAAAGCATTATTTGTTGGAAAGTGGGATTTTGGTTCTTCATGGTCTATATTGGATTTGCCTGAGGTTGCAGAGAACACTTCTTTCAGAGACCTTTCATCCAGATTGAGGCTCTTATGTAGTTGGGATCATTAAAAACCAAATATCTAACAGGAAATAATAAAATTAGCAGGCCTTCAAGCGTTAGACTTCTCATGAGGGAAGACAGCAGCAACGAAAGAAAGCCATTTACATTGACTCAGCACCCCGCAGCCTGTTGACCCCTTTTCTTTCCTCTTAGCAAGGAGAGCAGGAAGCTCTTTGTGACTGTGAGTGATTCTATAGGGACAAAAAGTACTGACTACTTTTACCAAAGCATGGCAGGTTCCAGAGGGTGATTTTTGTTTCTCCACTTTGTGACCACACTGAATTCTTAGAATGTAAAACTGAAAAAAACCCCAGCATGTATGGCTGGGTCTCTGTGCAGTTTGCCTGATATAATCAGTCGATTTTTCCCCCCCCTGTGGTAGTCATCATCTGTAAAGTCACTGTGAACGCCGAATACCTTTCCTAGGAGAAATACAGAGTGAGGTTCCTACTAGCCTCTGGTCACAACGTTTTTATATATTGATCAATACAGACTTTGTTTTATGCGTGTTTCTGTTTCAAGACACCATATTTAGTATATGTTGTTGAGTCATTAACATTGACTCACGGCCAGTAGCACTACTATTCCTGCCTGAATGGAGTTTACCTCATATCATATTTGGTCCTTGAGGCAGGGCCTTCTCATCTCCTGAACACCAGGCAGCACATCAGCACTATGCTTGGAGACCTTTTAAACCACGAAACCATCAACAAAAAGCATAAAAATGTGAGAAATATGGCACAGAATAGACCATGAAGTGGACATTTCAGCTGAAACAAGAAGGCAGAGCCCCGCTTTGTTCCACTTCAGGTGGGAACATACACGAGGGTGACTCAGATTTTTCACTATTTTGCACGTGCCCACACATGATTGTAAAAACACCTTGAGTGGTGATTTTGGAGTTGCAAACAAATTTTAGCAAGTGGGCAAATCCACAAATATCGACTGTGTAGTATAAATAAAGTAATCCCAATTATAATGGCAGGAAACTCCGTCAGTCTCACTGTGCAATTCATGTGGAAAGCTCATCATTTAAGGTAAAAATGAGTTACAAGCTGGTATAGCTAACCCACTGTCCATATTTATTTATTTGTTTATTTTTTGAGTCAGAGTCTCACTCTGTCACTTAGGCTGGAATGCAGTGGCATGATCATGGCCACCGCAGCCTTGACCTGCTGGGCTCAGGTGATCCTCTTGCCTTAGCCTCCTGAGTAGTTGGGACTACTGGTGGACACTATCATGCCCAGCTAACTTTTTAATTTTTTTGTAGAGATGAGGTCTCACCAAGTTGCCAAGGTTGGTCATGAACCCATGGGCTCAGGCAATCCTCTTTCCTCTCCCTCCCAAGTGCTGGGATTACAGATGTGAGCCACCACGCCCAGCCCAGAAGACTTTTTTATTTTTTTTGAGTTGGAACCTCACTCCCTCGCCCAGGCTGGAGTGCAGTGGCATGCTCACAGCCACCCCAGTGTCGACCTGCTGGGCTCAGGCGATCCTTCTGCCTCAGCCTTCCAAGTAGCCGGAACTATGGCATGTGCTACCATGCCCAGCTAATTTTTTGATTTATTGTAGAGATGAGGTTTCACCAAATTGCCCGGGCTGTTCTCGAATCCCTGGACTCAGGCAATCCTCTCACCTATGCCTCCCAAAGTGCTGGGATTACAGGCTTGAGCTATCACACCCAGCCCCAGAAGACATTTTCAAACAGTCTTGTGTGAGATGTAGTCAGGCAAGGAGAATTTGCCAAAGAAATTATCATTTGCTGTTGAACAAATGATAATTGGCACCACTGCTAGCATATATTCCCATGCCCTCGGCATAAAAGGTTGGAAAGGCCAGCACTTAAGGGGACCTCAGCAAGTGAATGGATACCAAATAAATGAATGAAAGAAAGAGCAAGAGGAATTCTCAGTGATGCCTGATAGTCCACCATAGGGTACCTTAGGAGACTGATGTGTCTTTTTAGCCTAGATAATTTTTTGTTCACGATGTTCATTAAATTACTCATGTAAATGCTTACCCATGGTCAGAAACAGAAGTATCAGACCCCGGGAGATCGTAGCACATGGATGTCTGTCATAGTCAACTTTGTGTCTATAGCATGTTAATCATCAGTAAATGTATTGGAATGAATGAATCTAGACATTATCTGGAAGATTTAGAAATGCAAAGGCTTTGAAGAATCCTTCTAAATTCAAAAGAAGGGCAGGTGCATTGGCTCACACCTATAATCCCAGCACTTTGGGAGGCCGAGGTGAAAGGATTATCTGAGCTCAAGAGTTTGAGACTAGCCTTGGCAACTTGGAGAGACCTCATCTCTACAATAAAAAAATTAACCGGGCGTGGAGGCGCATGCCTATAGTTCCAGCTACTTGGAAGGCTGAGGCAGAAGGATTGCCTGAGCCCAGCAGGTCGAGGCTGCAGTGGCCAGGAGCGTGCCACTGCTCTCCAGCCTGAGTGACAGAGTGAGACTCCGACTCAAAAAAATAAAAAATAAAAATAAAATAAATAAGTAAAAATTAAACTCAAAAGAGACGATAGGATATGTCTCTACGCAGACAAATAGAAAGATACGGATATTCTTTTGTTAACTAGCTTTATCTGTTGTACCAAACAGCTTTTCTACTCAGGAAATATCTACACTATACTCCTTTTTTTTTTTTCCTCACCTCCCACATAAACATCCAGGCACTAGGCTTAATTAAAGTAGAAGCCAGTTAAGAGGAAATGACATTCAGTTTCAGATATTATCTGTTTAAATAATTTCCTGCAGATTAACTGTTCATTTTATCAAATTTTTATCGTGGTGCTACTATGTACAAGAAACTGGGCCAGGGGTTTTAGAGCATGCAAAGATAAGCAGAACATAGGGGCTTTTGTCTAGTGGGAGAAACAGACGTGGGTGCACATTTCTGTAAATCAGGATAAAGTGTACAATCTTACTACAGGTAAAAATGAAGCACTGTGTTGGCACAAAGAGATGAACTCCACCCTGCTCCACTCTACACAGGAGCTTGAATTTAACCTGGGCCTTGAAGGCCCATTTGGGAGCGCATTTGGAGGGTACATTTAGGAGTAGGTGGCTAGCAGGACAGACTGAAGAGTTAGCATGGTTAGGGCAGTTCCAGGAAGAGGGAACAGCATAAGCAAAAGCTCTGGGAAGGAGGGTGCGGGGAGGAAACACTGCAAAGGTTCTGGAATGGGAGGGGCAAGGGGGGAGTATTGTGAAATAAGAACAGAAAAGTATATCAGGATTTGATTATAGAGAGATTTGATGGCAGTTTTCTTGGACTTTAGTTACTAGGAGCAGTGGTACATTTGTAAAACAAATGAATCACAAAGTTGTGCCAGCTAAACTAGCAGCAGCTAAAATTTGTAGGCACTTAACTGTGCCAGGTACTTTGCTAAATCTTTACCATGACTCTTTGAAGTTAGTACTGTTAGTATTGCAGTTTGTAAATGCAGAAACGATCCAGAGAGGTTAAATAACGTCTCCAGAGCCATAGCAAATAAGTGGTGGACTGGGATTTGAAGCCAGGAAGTCTTATTTAAGAACTTGAGTTTTCAACCTGGGATTGGTGAATAGGACTCCGAGTTTTTGAGTTTTTCAAGATTTGCAAAGTACTTAGCATATATCAATATGTGCCTCAGTTTAAGAGATCGATAGCTTTAGTCATAGAGTGCTAAAAAATGTTAATAAAGACTATAGTAGAGCACTAATTTTCACTCTTAAAACTCCCCCAGAATGGGCAATACATTATATGATTAACTTATTTCTTTTTATTAAATTGGAAGAAGCAGAACAATCTAACACTGCTCAAAATCAAACAAAGTATCGAAACAGTTTGCAGGAATTATTAGTATTTAAGTGTCAGGCTACTCCTGACAAATGTACAAGAGGTTCTTTTGAAGGTAGACATGAAATATTCAGGCCTTGAATTGTGATCATTAAAAGGACAGAGGACCTACCTCCCTACCTCTTCTTTTTTTTTTTTTTTTGTGAGAAAGCAGGATTTATTGAGAGGATAGAGAAGCTCCCACAATGGGAGGGGACCTGAAGGGGTTGCCCAAATTATTCTTTTAATCTCAGCAAAAGTGAAATAAACTCCTGAAATCTTACATGTTTTAGAAAAATGCCTAGATGTCAGTGTGCTTTTAGCTGGCCCAATTTGCCTTTTTACAGTTAAGACTCGAAGGATAGATATTTACCAATGCTTGAGACTGAAAAGTCCTTGCAGCCACTTGTGAATCCAAAAGCAGGTGCCAGGATGAATGAATGAACCCAGATTAAAATATTGTCCAGTTTGACTGGGTACAGTGGTTCACACCTGCCAAAGCAGGAGGATTGCTTGAATCCAGGAGTTCAAGACCAGCCTGAACAACATAGCAAGACCTTGTCTCCGCAAAAAACAAACAAAAAACCCCCAGATGTGGAGGCATGCACCTGTAGTCCCAGCTACTTGAGAGGCTGAGACAAAAGACTCACCTGAGCCTAGGAGGTAGAAGCTGCGGTGAGCTGTGATCGTATTTCTGTACCTCTAGCCTAAGCAAGAGTGAGACCCTGACTCAAGATATAAATTATATATATAATGTATATATAACATATATACACATATAAATATATGTGCATATGTATAACCCAATTTATATCGCTTGAGAAATCAAATTATCTAAATTTTGTTTAAACATTTGAATGTGTTAAATATGTGTATTTCTAAGATATTACAATCACAGAAGTGTAGAAAATATAATACTTTATTAGCCTAGTTCTGGATTCCCTACTTACTGGAGTTTTTCTTCATATTTTCCCCACTTTTGCTTTCTTATTTTTCTATTTTTTTTTTTCCTGAAGCATTTGAAAGTCAATTACAGATATTATGGTACGTCACCCTTAACTTAATCCGAACTTTCTAAGAACCAAGGACATTGTCTTACCTAGTCATAATCTTATTATACCCAATAAATAGTCAATCAAATCATCTTATACAATCCATACTCACATTTTCCCAACTGTCACAAAAACACCCTCTACTATAATTTTGTTTTGCTTTTTTGGCTTGGATCAAAGAGTAAATAAAAAATCTTGCATAACAAGTTTCATGCCATTAACATGTTTGAAAAGTCCAAACAGTTGTCTTGTAGAATGTCCTTCATCTGACTGTTGGTGTCCTCATGATTAGATTCAGGTAAAACATTTTAACAAGTATACGCTACTTCTCTTCAGAAGGTCCATGGTGTTGGCTAGGCTAAGTTTAATCACTTGCCTAAGTTAGCATTCTCTAAACCTCTCCATTGTAAAGGTGCCTGAACTCCTTGATAACTACAAGTCATCTATGTGGAGTAATTTTTAGAGACCATATGTGTGACCTGCTGCTTGACAGTCATTCTCCCTGTGGTTTCAGCATCCATTTTGATCCTTATGTGAATCAGTTGTGAAGTTGGTGGTTGCAATATGGTACTAACTGGGTTTCTGAAGTCACTTTACCGAGGAAAGTTCTCCTTTCTGTCTCCATGTCCTGCTTGCAGAAAATTTAGGTCCTAAAGACCAAGAGGAAACTGGTTGATGAAGGTGAAACTTGAAAACAATGACCAAACTTATTTTAACCACTAAGATGTTTGAAATGTTTTCCTTTGTGAGTGGGTATAGAGGAAAGCACTACCCTAGAGAGAGAGAGAACTCTATCTTGGAGATTTATACTTAAAATAATAAATCTTTCTTGATGCCGTTCTGATTTCCTTCTGGACTGAGAGAAATCAACAATAATGAGATGAATTTCCTTTCAACCGTCACAATCTGAAAACATAGGATATACCCTCCATTTGAAAATGCCTGAGAGTCTTTTATTATGAAGCATAGTATAATGAAATTAAATGGGTATTAAAACCATGGAATTCCTTTGAAAGGTGGGATAAAACAGAAATTGTTTTTTTAGTGGGACTTCTTGATTTAGGCTAATAATCCTTTTGGGAATTTATCCAAAAGCTTTTGTACTCTGCTCCTGACTGGCTCACTCAGGGAGTGTTATCTGATAGGGATCTTATTTCATTTCTGAAAGCAAAGCGTTGTTCTGTTTGTTTGAGGTATTAGGGGGTAGCAGGAAAAGATTGACTTCAGGCAATGCAATATAAAACCCACCCATTCCTCTTGAAATTGGAGATTGTCCTGCATGCTATGTAAGTTCTCCCGCTTGCAAGTCTTGATGGGAAGCCATTTTTTGAAGCAACTAATTGCTCCTTCTAAGTAAACAAAACTAACTGTTCTGTATTATTGGGGTAAGGACCTTAATAATCTCTAGGAATTCATGTATAAGTTACTTCATTTTTCTTTTCATTGTTTTGTAAGAGAATTTTAGACACTTTCGTTGTGGCTAGTTAGACTTGAACCCATGCATCCTCTTGAGTCATGCATACGCACATTCTGTTATTTGTCTGGAAAAAGGTTTTGCCCCTGTGTTGGTATGGTTCAATCACACACTTTAAAAAAATTATCTTACTGGGATTCTGCTAAACAAGAAGTGGTATGGCATGGGTGTTCTGTAATGTATTTGCATTAGCCTATCTTAGTTCTCTGATTGGAGACAGTTGAATGTCCCCTACATTTGCTTGATAAATTATCATGTTGTATTCTGGTTTATATTATGATGGTGTTATGAATTCTAGAATATGAATGTTTTAAGTTAATATCTGGCCAATTCAAGCAGCTGAACCTCATAGGCTTCAAGGTTCAAGTCACTTGAAGGAAGCATTATAGTTTTCAGTTATGAGATAATGGTTCCTAAAATTTATTGGCTCATTAGATTAGCATGTCGCTGGCAATTACAATAATTCTATGAGAGACCTGAGGTTATAGGAGACCTAGTATCTTTCAAATACCACGTCTAGTTTGCTCTCAGTCCCTTTAACACATGCAACCTCCTTTAGGCTCATCTGCTGATCCATGTATATGGTACAAAGTAGAGGACCTGGTCATAGTTTGACATGCAGCGAGTAGCTTCATAACATATTTGACACTGTAATGAATGAATGAGAAGGTACTAAAATATTTCCCATTTTTAAATACTTTGTCTTTGCTTTCTGATATGTAGGCATGACACAATCCCAAAGGGCATATAAGTCTTACTTTGTTATAAAGGCTTGCAAAGTACATTGCTTGAATTTTAGGGACAGGTTCATACCTGTCAGGTTTATACAGTGTTGAAACATAAACACAAATATGTCAGAAGTCTTACTAAAGAACAGAACATATTATTCATTGTGAACAGTCTTTTAAAGTAGTTTATTTTGGTTGAGTTTTTTTTTTTTAAAGAACTTAATTACTAGAGATTTAAAATAACAAAACTCCGGTTGCAAATCCCTTGAGATTGGTAGATATCATCTTTCTCTTAGGCCTATCATAGTGTCTAGTCTAAGGCATCAGTAAGGCTCCATGCATATTTGTTGAATTCAAAATTTCAAATTAGTTTCTAATTTAAGAATAAACCTATATAATAATTTAATAGGTTTCTCAGTCTGTATGTGACTCACCACATTTGACTTCCTGCTGATGGCCATTTTCTCGTTA
This sequence comes from Cephalopachus bancanus, assembly GCA_027257055.1. Classification (NCBI taxonomy): domain Eukaryota; kingdom Metazoa; phylum Chordata; class Mammalia; order Primates; family Tarsiidae; genus Cephalopachus; species Cephalopachus bancanus. The sequence continues at coordinate 3,474,312 of JAPVLO010000009.1, read as the reverse complement.
TTCTGTACTAGACACTGTATTAGGATTTTATAATAAAAAGAAAATATGACCTAGTGCTTAAATATATATATATATATATATATAGAGAGAGAGAGAGAGAGAGAGAGAGAGAGAGAGAGAGAGAGAGAGAGAGAGAGAGAGAGAGATATCACCGAAAAGTACAGGTCACGGTGTGAGGGTGGCAGAATGGGAACTAGGGAACAGTTTAAAGAAGGACATAGTCAACTTTACCTGGAGGGATCAGTATTGCCACATAGTAACCCTACAGTGGGGTCTTTAGGAACAAGTTCCTCAGGCGATCAGGGAATGGAGAAGGAAATCCCTATGGTTTTGTGTGTTGACCCCATGAGTAGCAATTGTGTCCTCTTGGGGGAGTTTAGTGAGTCTAGGTTAAAAGAAGGTTTGGGAGAAGAAAAAGGCAAGGAATTGTGGGTATTACTAGATATGGTGGGCCAAGTTTGAAAAGGAGGTATATGGGTTGAATATGGAGGGAAGTGGATAGAAATCAGAAAACAGGTGTGATGATGAGATTCAAAGTCTTGGTGAAGTCAAAGAACAAGCAAAGGTGTTCAGGTGAACTAGTGGAATGGGTGAGTGTTTTCAGGTGGACAAAGTGAGAAGTCTAGTGTGTGACCTTGAACATATATTGCCAAGAGGGCCCTATTGTCTTACCTCATCCCTCCCACTGTACTGTCTTTCCTGGACCGTATTCACCACACTGTCTCGTGTGTTGCTAACCAGCAAGATCTCCACACCAATGTATCCAGCAACTAAAAGTCCTCTACCTTAAACTAACTTTATTTGTAACTTAAGGAACCTCCTATAAGAAACCTTTTAAAATCAACGCCCCCCCATGCTGAATGGATACCCATAACCCTTTATGGTCATATACTTACATACTTGCATCCAAAGATTGAGTCCTTTTTTTTGTAAGCTAGAAAAGTATCTGGCACTTCTGTGTACTGAATATTTGTAGAAGGAAGGAAGGGGATAAGGAAATTGAAATTGAGGAAGGGAAGTAATTTGAAACTGAAAAGCTGTATGCTTCTCCATAGGAACTCTGAGGGTCACCCAGGATGGTTGTAAAAGCTGATGAGGGGGGACAGTTGAGTGATTCTGTGGGTGAATGAGGAGAATGGCAATGATACTGGGGAGAGGAGTTGCTAACAATGACATGGCAAGGTGGAGCAAGAAGTCCAAGGATAACTTTCATCAAAAAAGGTGAGATTTAGAGGACAGTTCAATGACAGTTGCAAAGGAATTTCAGAGAGCACAGTGGAATGGGTTGGGAGAAGACTTGGTTAAGTTAAAATCTGCTGAAAGCCCCTGACGTTTGGTAAATAGTGCTCTGTGTGGGAAATATTTCAATGAGAATGACCTCAAACTCTTATTCTTGAATATCCCTTGAATCAAGTCTTCTGGGAAGTTCCTCAGGAGAATAAGTAGCAATGACAACAATAATGTTTATCAAGTGCTTGCTTTATCTCATTAATTCTCACATCAACCCCATGAGGTATGTAGTATTATCTCCCCTAGCTTATAAATGAGGAAAGCTAGGCTTAGAGCAGTTAATTGTACTCCCAATCCTCTTAAATGGGCCACTATTGCAGCCAAGGCAACACATGCTAGAACTAGATTGGTCCCCTGGGAAAATCAGAACCTCTGTCTGAGCTCCCAATTGAAATTAGCTTCCCCAGTGACTAAAAACCCACTGCTGTCCGGGCTCGGTTTCTCAGGTCTGTAAATCCCAGCACTTTGGGAGGCAGAGACAGGAGGACCTCTTAAGCCCAATAGTTTGAGACCAACCTGGGCAACATAGTGAGACCTTGTCTCTACAAAAAAAAAGAAAAAGAAGAAGAAGAAAAATTAGTCAGGTGTGGTGGCGCATGCCTGTAGTCCCAGCTACTCAGGAAGCTAACACAAGAGGATTCCTTGAGCCTAGGTTTTGGAGGTTATGGTGAACGTGATCATGCACTTCAGCCTGGGTGATAGAGTGAGACCCCAAGTTAAACAAACAATCAAAAAACACTGCCACTTGCTCAAGCCCTGAAAGTTCAACCAAAATCATTCTGCCATGGTAGGAATCTGATGGGTTGTACTGCTGACTGCTGAAAATGGGAATTTGAATTATTGATAAAATAGGTTAAGATACATAAAATGAATAGGGTAAAATACAATAAGAAGCAGGAGAGGAGAGAAATAGAATACCTTCAGTTTAAGAAGTATAATACTACTTAAAATTTCCTGAAAATAAATGTCAATCTTCTAGACAACATATATACTTTCAACCTGAGTTTAGATACTGTTCTGGAAGAGGAAGACTTGAATGACAAGAATAGTTTTTTTTGTTTATTAGGAAGAAATAAACTTGTGGGGATTGTGGAACAAGGACTACCAAAAAGTTTAAAAATTTGGTACTATAGGGCGTCCTAATTAGAGGGTTTGTTGAGGTTGGACTCTCTTGCATCTGCAAATTGCTGCTGACTGACGTCGGCTCTTGGTGGCCTTTGAGGGATGCTTTCTCCCCAGTAGAGAGGAGAAGACCCGCTGGCTCAGCCGTCTGAAGACCAGACCCAAGTTCAGGCAGGACCGGGCTTGTGTACTGGAAGGAGGGTCCTCCTTATCTGACTGTTCTGGTGAGATTGAGTCAGTCTCTATGGTACTTGTCCTTTGGCAGTCAGCTGCCTGTCTTATCATCTGCCAAGAAAATGAAAGACGAATTAGACATTCATCATCTCTATAGAAGTGGAGTTCAGCATTTACTAATTTTTAGAACTCAAGTCCTTTTCCTAAAAATAGCCCAAAGTTTCAATACTCCTGGATACTTAAACACTTAAACTGGTTTTCGTGTAATTGTTAGCCTCTCTTTGTTTCCTGCCTTCCTTTTCCCTCAGTGCTCCTCAGAATTTTCCCTACATTTCCACCCTGACTCCTTTCCTTGTGATCCGTCTCCAACTGCTAGTCATATCCAACTTCCTGGAGCCCAGGCCTACTTCATAGCAGGTCTTAATGGTCTGTGTGTCTAACCTGGCTCCCCCAACCCCTACTATCCCTTGCTCTCCTGAGTGACGTTTCTGTGCCCGTGTTCCTAAGCCTTAGAGGATTCTGTAGAACTGAGTGACATCTTCATTTTCTCGTGACTCTTGCATTTAGGCAAGTCTTGATGAGTATCATGTTTTTGATGACTTACCTGAACTGTATTTGGAGGGGAGCTGCTGGACAGCTGGAACTCTTTCTCCCGAGTAGACTTAGGGAACTCAGAGTCATCATCTTTTTCATTTTCTAGAAATGTCTCAAGCATTTGCATAAGGCCATTCAGTTTGCTGACAGTCAGTTTCGTCTTTTCTTTTGGGAGCTTGTCTATCCACTCGCCTCTGTTTAAATCATGATCAGCTATTGAGTCTGCACTGTTAGAACCCATGTCAACATCCCAGGCCAGGGGGATGCTTAGTTTGCAAACCGGCCTTAACTTATCCTGAATTTGGTCTCGTCTCTTCATGAATCTCCCTTTACCCTCAGTCCTCCATGTCCCTTGGCGAGGAGGAAAGATGTGCGTTATAGAAACCTTGGGAGATGAGTCTCCACAGGAGGTTGTGTCCTCACAGATGATGTTATGCTCACAAGGGAAATAGCCCACAGAGAGGCTCAGGTTGGATTTTGATTTGGGAATATAATCCTCTATGTCACTGCCAGAGGATGGGTGTGCCATGGAGTTCAAGGGCTCAAATCTCTGGTCTCCCTTGACCCAGGAAGCTTCAAAAGAAAAAAAAAATAGATAAGCTTGAGTAGAAGAAGACAATCATGGTACTTAAGCAATAACATTATTAATTTCTTTCCCTATTCAGAACTATCCCATTTAGACAGAAGTTAATCTTATTTTTGCAATCTCCCAATGATGGGCAAAATAGGTAGCCCTCTTCCTTTAAAAACTTTTTTCATTGTGTTATAGTCCTCTGGGTTTTTTTTTTCTTCTTCTCTCTCTTTTTTTTTTTGAGTCAGGGTCTTACTCTGTCACCCAGGATCTTACTCTGTCACCCAGGCAGGAGTGCAGTGTCATGATCATGCCTCACTGCAGCCTCGACCTCCTAGGCTCAGATGTTTTTACCTCAGCCTTCCAAGTAGCTGAGACTATAGGCACACACCACTAGGCCTTACTAAATTTTTAATTTTTTGTAGAGACGAGATCTTGCTATGTTACCTAAGCTGGTCTCGAATTCTGGGGCTCAAAGCAATCCTCCTGCTTCAGCCTCCCAAAGTGCTGAGATGATAGGTGTGAGCCACTATGCCTGTTCTATAATCCTCTCTACTGACTATCTCCACCTAATAACTCACCATTTATCTTATTACAGTTGTGTCATAAAAGAAAAATATGATCATTATATAAAATTTGAAAAGACACAAAAAGATATGAAGATGAAAAAATAAATGTGCCTATTATCCCACCACTCAGAGATAATAATAACCATTATTAAAACTTTTTGATGAATTTCCTTAAAATCTTTTTTCTTTACACACATATCTGTACATATATACACATAGATATTTTTATATATTTGCATATATGTGTATATGCAGTAAATTTTGCATCATTTGAAACTGAAATTATTAAATTTTTTTTTTTTGAGTTGGAGTCTCACTCTGTTGCCCAGACTGGAGTGCAGTGGCCGCTCCTGGCCTCCACAGCCTCGACCTGCTGGGCTCCAGTGATCCTTCCGCCTCAGCCTTCTGAGTAGCTGGAACTACAGGCACGCACTACCACACCTGGCTGATTTTTTGATTTATTGTAGAGATGAGGTCTCGCCAAGTTGCCCAGGCGGGTCTCGAACCCGCGGGCTCAGGCAATCCACTCACCTCTGCCTCCCAAGGCGCGGGATTACAGGCTAAGCCACCGAGCCTGGCGTAATTATTAAATTTTATGGGACAGCCTATGTATGGCTATTCTGTAATTTTTAACCACTTCTTATTAATGACCATTCGCTGATATTGTTTTAATAATGCAGTAAACCCCTTTGTCTATAAATCTTTGTGTCTCTCTTTAGTTTCCTATGCTTGGGATTAATGGACCAAAGATCACAAATATATTAAAGTCTTGTGGTAGTTGATATCAAATTGCTTTTCAAGAAGGTTTTGCCATTTAGATGCCCATCCTCCTTCCATCTGATAGCAGTTTTTAGTCCAGCCTTTTCCCTGATGTCCCAGCAAGTAAGTGGAGGTGAAAGAACATGTATACACACTGGTATCTCAGACTGTCATATCCTGCTCTCTTGGCTACCTGCATGGAAGAGGTGCTGCCAACTCCTGAGGCATAAATGAGGGATATTAAAAATCCTTCAGATTTCAAGTCTCAGTGGCTAAAAGTCCAACTGACAGAGTCTGTGTTCTAAGACTGTTGGTTACTATGGCAACATAAGGATGCAATTTAGAGCCAGAAATGTGGAAACAGAGAGAGAGAGAAAAAAAAAAAAGAATAGGAAACCATCAGATCCATCTCCTTGCTTCTAAAATATTTTATGCCTATATCATCCCGAGCTGAAGAGGATTCGTCTTGAGGGCAGAAGGATGAATGCATGGTGGTTACTTCCTTCTTGTCACATGGATGTCTAAGATGGCACCTGTCTGTATCTTAGAGGATTTAGAGCCTGCCTGGTGAGATGGACATAAACAACCTATTACAGGACAGGATGGTAAGTGCAACAATGGAACTTAAAATTAATGTCAGAAGAGATCAAAGGAAGGCTCCTTATGCAGCCAGGGCTAGGACTGGGGTGATGGTACCAAGGAAAGGCCACCTGGGGGAGATTCCAGCTGATCTGAGTATTTACGAAGGAGTGGAAATTAGCAAGGTGAAAAAGAGGTAGAGGGAGAGAGGGAAGGCACAGCATAAGTAAGGACACCCAAGTGAGAGACAGCCTGTTGTGTGGGGACATAAAGCTCAGTGGGATAAAGTCCATGAGAGCATGGGAGGCTTACCCCTGTGAAGGAAGCTGAATTTTATCCTTTAAGCTTGTACTTGCATGGTGGTAGTCATTTATGAGTTAGTCTTCCAGGCCATTCAAAACAGACTGAAATACTTGACATGATTTAAAACAAGCAGAATTTCCAATTGACTTGACAGCAAGTATGTTATTGGTTGGCTTGAATGAGAATGGAATTGGTACATTTGTAGGACAGGAGCCAGACTGCACTGGGTTTGGGAATGAATAGGATGAGAGGACTTGGGAATAGTGAATATAGACTGTACTTTTAGGAATATCTGTGTGAGAAAGTGAGGAGGAGGAGGCAGAGTCAAGGGTTAGTTTCTGTACCCACCCCCCAAAGAAAACACAAGTAAGGAACCGGTATGGGGGAGAAGTTCAAAATATAAGAAATTGGCTGCTGCTTTTGGAGGGTGGGATTCATGACATGGGCAGGGGGATTAGTTGGAATAAAGACGTATGTTATCCCCTGATATTAGAAGGAATAAAGTAAAGATGGATGTGGAGAGTTTGGAGGAGTGCATTGTTGAAGACCTCCATTTTCTTTTGTTGAATTTCCCAGCTAGGCTTCTGTCTCATACCTGACATTAACACTACTTCGTTTACATCAGTTTTGCTAACTGGATTTCTGTCCTTGTTCCCTTGTGCTCACATATTACTTGTCTTGACAATTTCATGAGTAACTTGAAGAGTTTTGTATTTGTAGACCTGGAGCTTTACTTTTCCGTGCTGTCTTCATCTTCTACATCCCCGCTACTCATCAAACTCTTCCATATCGTGGTCCCATGTCCCAGGCTGCTGTTCCCTTGATCACTGTCCTTAAGTCTTTTTTTCCTGTTGGTGACATGGAATTATTTGGGGGTTGATTAAATCACAGCTCCTGCAGTGACCCAGTCTGATCACTTTGCCTTCACTGCTACAGTGTTTTTATGGGTGTTTCCTAGATGGAGGTGGCAAAGCTCTCATTATCTGTTTTCAAACTTGCGATTCTAAGGACTTTAAACATGAGCCATGTAGGATGGAGGTGTAAACTAAACCTTCTCCAAGAGCAAAATCATCTTGACAAATGTGTTTATGGCAATATTCAGTCTGGTCTAAACTGTGGGACTATGGAATTTCTGCATCCAGCTCAGTGACTCTCAGGAAGAAGGAGGTGGTCAACTCAGAGTTACCTAGGGATAATGTATGTAAGTACTTTGGAAAAGCATAATCTAAAATTCATATTGCTTAAATTTGCTTTTGATCAAGTTTTCATATTTCAACTTTCAAATAGCACTATAATCCTGTCAAAAAAGCATAGGTTTAAACAGAGAGAGAGAGAGAGAGAGAGAGACAGAGACAGAGAGAGAGAGACTGACTAATTGATATGAAAGAAAAAAGGCAAGAAGCACTCATTTGACCAAAATGAACCTCAGCTCATTGGACTCTATCAATTCCTTAAGATCTTTTCCAAACAGTTGTCTCTGTCTCTATTTCCACTGAACGAGATTACATTTGAAATTTGCCTTTCTCACTCTCAGGTTTTTCACTGTTAATTAGCTTACATTTCTAGGCTCTGTTAAATAAGATTGTTTTATATGATTCTCTTTTAGGAGTTCTGATGGCATGATAGAAGAATTAGACAGAGTGGGAATTGGGAAGAAACAGCTTCTTCCCAATAGATGCAGCCTGGAAGGTGTCCATAGACTGCTCGCAACTCCCTTGTGTGATCCTGGACCTGGATTAATCCCTGGGGGTGTTGAAATTGGGCACAACATACTCCCTAGCATTTACTGAGCGCTTATTATATACCAGGTCCCATACTAAGCACTTTACATATGTTAATTTGTTTAATCCTCATAGCAACGCAATCAGTTAAATATCATTATTTGCCACATTTAACAGAAAAAGGAACCAAGGCATGAGCAGTTATAGGACTCACTCAAATTCCCAGATTATAAATCCAAGAAAAGGATTCAAGGTAGGCAATCCAATTTCAGAGCCCATCCTCTAACCTCTCCACACTCTTGTCTTTCTGAAGGCTGACCTCCCATCTCCCTGGAAGATTCCTGGGAGAGTTGACCCAGTTGAAAATACACCCATATTCTGGTTCCTTGAAAGAAAGTTTCTTTAGGGTAACAGCATGTTCTAAGAGACATGCAAAAGGTGTATATGGTATAGAAGACTGCCCTCAACAATGGTATCCATGTTTGTGGCAGACTAAAATGAGATTTGAAATAAATATTCAACTTCCTCTTTGGCATAACAGAATCTAGATGCCTCTGTTCTGGTTTTTCACTTAAAACTCCATGACTGCCTTTCAGAATACTAGGGGCCTAGAAAAGAATTCCTAAGTGGCTTTTTCTTCATGTAGCTGGAGTGGACGTGGGGGAGAAACTATGTTGTATCATTACCCGTGGAAGTGGAGCACTTTGAACTGAGTTATAAGCTTTTAGGGTTGATGTGGTGACTCATGCCTATAATCTCAGCATTTTGGGAGGCTGAGGTGGGTGCTTGAGCCTAGAAGTTTGAGACCAGCCTGGGTAACATAGAGAAACTTCATCTCCACAAAAAATGAGCTGAATGTGGTGGTGTGTGCCTGCAGTTCTAGCTACTTGGGAGGCTGGGGTGGAAGGATCCTCTGAGCCCAGGATGTTGAGGCTGTGGTGAGATGCTACTACACTTCAACCTTGGCGACAGAGAGATCCTAACTCAAAAAAAAAAAAAGGAAGAAATGATTTTTTCAGGCTAAGCTACTGACATTTAGAATGTTCCTGAAAATAAAAGAACTTCAAAGAGAGATAGCCTCAGAGAAAATGTGAAATTTTATTTATACCATTTCCCTACAATCCCTCTCATATATAAATATGTATTTTTAAAAAATTTTAAATATGCAACTCAGGTAATAAAAGTCCCTGAAATTCACCATCTCTCCTATAGCAGAAATATCATTTAGATTTTTTTTCCCCCTAAAACATCACAGAAATAGCAACGACACACATCATTCTTAGGATGCCATGCTGAGAAATGCACTCAGCTTTAATGATAACTTAGCTCTCACCTTAGCAAAAGGTCAGGGAATTTGAGGGTCCTCATTAACAATACTGCTTGTGTTAATTTCTTTCTTAGGGCTGGCCAGGCCACCTTCTTTTGGATTACAGTTACATTATCTAAATAGTATAAATTACTTTTTCGTTTGAAGCAAGATCATCCATAATAAAGCTTCTTGAGGATTCAGAAATGGTACTATGCTGTGGCTTTATAATGTTTAGGCCTGAAGCCAATAATAGAGCTTTAAGAATTGGAACACTTCCTAAAATCCATTTGACTTGATGGAATTTGGATCCTAAATATATAGAGTGGGAAGTTTCTAATTTAAAAGTTAAGCTATTGTGATGGTTAATTTTACGTGTCAACTTGAGTAGGCCATGGGGTGCCCAGATATTTGGTTAAACACTATTCTGGGTGTGTCTGTGAGGGTGTTTCTGGATGAGGTTAACATTTGAATCAGTGGATCCAGTAAAACAATTCCCCCCTCCCCTGTAATGTGGATGGGATCATCCAACCTATTAGAGACTTGAATAAGAGAGATTTTGCTCTGCCTAACTGTTTTCCAACTAGGACTTCAGTCTTCCCCTTCCTCTGGACTCAGACTAGAATATCCATCATCAGCTTTCCTGCTTCTGAGACTTTTACACTCAGACTAGAACTATATTCCGTTGGTTCTCCTAGGTCTCTAACTTGCAGATGGTAGATCTTGGGACTTGTCAGCCTACGTAAGTGCATGATGCAATTCTTTATAGTAAATCTCTCTTTATATATAAAATCTTCGGTTGGTTTAAATTTTCTAGAGAGCCCAAACTAATACAGCTACTTATTTTCATTTTTTGAAATTATGAAATAATTTAAGAATACAAAAAAGAGACATCCAGAACCTGTGATAGGATGCATTGAGGGCACAATATCGCTTCTGTGGTATTCTTGCCAACAATGCATAATCTCAACCTAATCATGAATAAATATCAGAAAAATTACAGGTGTAGGACAGTTGACAAAATAACTGACAAGCACTGGGTCAAGAAAAGGTAAAGAATAACAGGAATTGTCACAGACTGCAGGAAACTAAGGAGAAATGATCACTAAATGCAATGTGCTATTCTAGATAGGATTGTAGAATAAAAAAAGGACATTAGTGGAAAAACTGGGGAAATTCCAATACTGTCTTTATTTTAGTTAATAAAGGCATACATAAAAGTATAGAAAATGATATGACAGACACCCATATGCTTAAATCTCAGTTTGATCAAGTCTTAGCTTCATTATATTCATTATATTTTGAAAAAGAAAACATTATGGATGTAACTTAAGCCCCCCTTTATTCCTTTGCTGGTCCCTTCTTTCCTTACTTCCCTCCAGGAGCACTATTCTGAATTTGATGTTTCTCTTGTGCATGTTTTCATGTTGTTTTACACTGGGGGTGCCAAAAAAATGTATACACATTTTAAGTGATGATGTTCTCTATGTATTACTTTTTGAAGCTGAATTGAATGACGGTAGCAATGTATAGTATGATGTTTGCTCAAAAGATGGCATTCATCAAATGAATGCTAGCATCACCATGTGACAGGCAGGGCAGTCAAAGAAAATGGCCTAAGCATGGTTGTTGTTCAAGGAGTGCAAGATCATTTTGAAGTGGTATTTGAAATTTGAGAACGTTGTGGAAGTACAATGACAATGGAGGCGTGAGTACACAACAGAACCTCCAACACGCCTAACAACTGCATGCATTCCTGATAAGTCTGAGACGCGTGGTACTGTGTGTGATGTGCACAAGGGAAGATCTGGGAGGCCTTGCCCAGCAACAAGTCCTGCAGTAGTTCGCTGCAATCAGAAGTGTCTGTATGCTGATGGTAACCACTTTGAGTACCTCTTGTAATCACGGAAGTCAAACATGACTTGTATTCATCTTTTGTTATTGGTATATATTAAGTATTATAGGTTTTTGGGTTTTTTTTGAGTTGGAGTCTCAATCTGTCGCCCAGACTGGAGTGCAGTGGCTGCTCCCGGCCACCACAGCCTCGACCTGGTGAGCGCCGGCGATCCTTCCGCCTCAGCCTTCCAAGTAGCTGGAACTACAGGTGCGGGCTACCATGCCCGGCTATTTTTGATTTATAGTGGAGATGAGGTCTCGCCAAGTTGCCCAGGCAGGTCTCGAACCCGGGCTCAGGCAATCCACTCACCTCGGCCTCCCAAAGTGCTGGGATTATAGGCTGAGCCACTGAGCCCGGCCAAGTATTATAATTTTAATGGTTTTTTCCTTTCTTAAAGTGTGTATACTTTTTTGGCACCTTCTGAGTATTACTATGGGGCAAAAACTAATATAAATTTGAATTTACTTAATACCACCAAACTATACACTTAAAATGATTTAAATGGTAGTTTTTTTTTCTTCTTTTTTTTTTTTTCTTGAGTTGGAGTCTCACTCTGTCACCCAGACTAGAGTGCAGTGGCCGTTCCTGGCCACCGCAGCCTCGACCTGCTGGACCCCGGAGATCCTTCTGCCTCAGCCTTCCAAGTAGCTGGAACTACAGGCGCGCGCTACCACACCCGGCTAATTTTTTGATTTATTGTAGAGATGAGGTCTCGCCATGTTGCCCAGGCAGGTCTCGAACTCATGGGCTCAGGCAATCCACTCACCTCAGCCTCCCAAAGCGCAGGATTACAGGCTGAGCCACCAAGCCCGGCTTCCTCTTTCTTTTTTAAAGTTATTTTTAACAGACAATTATATGTGTTTATGAGCATACAGTGTGATATTTGGATACATGTATATATTGCGGAATTGTCAAGTCAGGCTAATTGGCATATCCATCACCTGAAATATCACCTCTTTGTGTGAGAACCTTTAAATCCTCTCTTTGAACTATTTTGAAATTTCCAGTACATTATTAATTATCGTCACCTTGCTGTGCAAGAGTATTGTTTGAGTCCATATGTTCAAGACCAGCCTGGGCAACCTGACAAAACCTCGTCTCTACAGTAAATCAAAAAAATTAGCCAGGTGTGATGGCACACAACTGTAGGTCCAGCTATTTGGAAGGCTGAGGCAGAAGGATTGCCTGAACCCAGCAGGTCGAGGCGGTGCTGGCCATGAGTGTGCCCCTGCAATCCAGCCTGGGAGACATAGTGAGACTCCGACTCAGAAAAAAAAAGAGAATGCCGGAATTTATTCCTCCTGTCTAACTGAAACTTTGTACCTGCTGACCAACATCTCTTCTTTGCCTTTCCACCCCTTCCCCATGGTAAGTTTTTATGTATTTTAAATTTTATTTAAATTTTTTTTTAAAATTGGGGCGGAGCCGGGCTCGGTGGCTCAGCTTGTAATCCCACACCTTTGGGAGGCTGAGGTGAGTGGATTGCCTGAGCCTGCAGGTTCGAGACCCGCCTGGGCAGCGAGACCTCATCTCTACAATAAATCAGAAAATCAGCCGGGTGTGGTAGTGCGCGCCTGTAATTCCGGCTACTTGGAAGGCTGAGGCGGAAGGATTGCCGGAGCCCAGCAGGTTGAGGCTACGGTGACTGGGAACGGTCACTGCCCTCCAGACTGGGCAACAGAGTGAGACTCCAACTCAAAAAAAAAAAAAAAATTGGGGGGGAGAAGAGCCAATATAAATGTACTGTGAGTGATGTTCTTTAGAAAAGAGGACATTCACTTATTCCCATTGCTTATTTTGTTTTATAAGAATTATTATGACAAGGATGTCTTTCTTCCAAACCAAATTCTTAACTGAAATATTTACAGCATTTATTTTGGGGAATGGGGAGAGGATGGGTACAATTTCCTATGCTCTGTTTATATGTTCATTCCCAAACAGACGCAACCTTATCAGTGCTTATGTACTTAATTCAGGGGTAGAGGAAGTTGTAGTGAAAATAGAGTGTTTTGGTATATGCGAAGTGGAATAGTATCAAGCTCTTGCCAAATGCTACACACTCTGCTTGGTGTTTTCCCATGTTTGGTCATTACCTTCACGACAACCCTTTGAGTTGTATATTTTCATTCTAATGTTAAGTTGTGCAATTCTGAGAGCCCAGGTCTGCCTCCAGAGTCCAGAGCCTCTCTGCAGTCATGCTGGCGCTTTTGAAAACGGGCCTCGGTCGATCTGTTTTTGCATCACAGGTTGACAGGGTTAGTCAGCAATACCAGTACTGGAGAACCACAGAGCTCCTCTCCCACATCACCGCCATCCAATGTTGCCATGAAAGCAACTCACAGACCACATTCTACCATGCAGACAAGCATTAAGTGACAAGAAGCGCAAAGACACCCTACAGGCTTATCCTGTCAGCTGGAGAACTGTGCTGTCAAATAGGGTGGCCGCTAGCCACGTGAGGTTACTAAAATTAAAATTGAGGTAAATAAATAGTTTGTTCTTCAGCCACATTAACCATGCTTCAAGTGATCAGAGACCACCTTTGCTAGTGTCTGCTTCATTAGACAGGGCAGACAAAACATTTCCGTCATCTGGAGAAAGTCTGAGATTGGGCAGAGCTGCTCCAGACAGTCCCCAGGTTCTTTGGTTCACTTGGATTGCATTCTGAACAAAACAAAGTTTCATTAGAAGCAGATGGGACAATATTCTAGCATCAGGCTTTGGTTAACTTTCTTTTCAGGATCAGGTGACAAAATTTCCTCCAATTCATCTAGAAACAGGACTGGTGGGAATCTCCAACTGAGGACATCATTTCCCCCTTCCCACTCAGCTTTATTGAGGTATAAATGAAAGGTAAAAATTATATACATTTAATATGTACAATGTGATGGTTTGATCTAGATATACATTTTGAAATGATTATAACAATCAAGTTAATTAATATATTCATCACCTTGGCCGGCTCAGTGGCTCAGCTTGCAATCCCAGCACTTTGGGAGGCCAAGGTGAGTGGATTACCTGAGCCCACAGGTTCGAGATCAGCCCGGGCAACTTGGCGAGACCTCGTCTCTACAATAAATAAAAAATTAGCTGGGCATGGTAGCATGCACCTATGTAGTTCCAGCTACTTGGAAGGCTGAGGCGGAAGGATCACTGGAGCCCAGCAGGTTGGCGCTGGGGTGACCGTGAGTGTGCACTGCCTCCAGCCTGGGTGATGGAGTGAGACTCCAACTCAAAAAAATTATACACACACACACACACACACACACACACACACACACACACACACATACACATACATACACATCACCTCACAGTTACCATTTGTGTGTGTTTATGGGGGGTAAGAACATTTAAGATCTCTCTTAGCAGGTTTCAAGTATATCATAGAATATCATTAATTATAGTCACCATGCTGTACACTGTACATTAGATTTCCAGAACTTATGGTCTGAGGATATCATTTTGAAAGGTTTAGACAACTGGGCTAGATACATTCTTGTTTTCAGTTTATGCAGTAGTAGAAATGTCTGTACGATACTTACAACCCATTGTGAACATCATTTTATCAATGAAAAATCATTTGTAGCAGCCATTAATACTAAATAATAACCCTCTGGTGTTTGTCAAGGATAAACATAGTTGACTTGATTTTCTGTTTACATGAGCTTTTGACTAGACATTCAAATGCTAATTACCCCAGGTTATGGGTTGAAAATAGCTATCACCCTTATATCGCAACTGCCTATGTTGAAGTATTTTGAAAAATTGCAGAGAGTATGACTGCCTGTGTGTAGAAGGCTGCATTCAGTCTTTTTTCTTCCAGAGTGACTGGACTAAGTTATTCAGACTTTGCAACAACCCTTTCCGGTTGGTACTGCAGGTATTCATCTCATTTTAGGCTTAGTTGAATTGTCCAGTTTTCTGTGGCCAGCCTATTGCATGATGGAGTCAGTTGCCAAATAAATGCAAATTATTTGTGTAGTTGCCAAACATGTAAGAAATAACCTTTCTTATTTCCTAATGTCAAGGCTCATACATACTTCAGGCCGAGTCTGATAATACCTCATGCAACACCAGATATAGGCAACCTACAGTCCTAGCTCTCTGTTATAATATTTTCTGTATTTTTGAAATTTGTATTAATTCAGCAACAGTGTGTCTACCAGTTGAGTGTCTGTCCAGTTCCAGGCCCTGCATCCTGCTGCTGATCCATTTTTAACCTGACTCTGTTGCATCTGTAAAATAGAGAAGATAATGTCTTCCTTGCAGAGTTTTGTAATGATTTGAGAGTATATATTGGAGTCTCTATAAATGGCTTTTTTTCATTCCATAACTGGGAAAACAAACTCCTTTCTTTGTCTTTCATTGGCAGTACCCCTCTGGGGAATATGGTTTGATTTTTAAAATTAATTTATATATTAAAAAAATATATATACAGTATATTTATGGTGTCAAAAAAGTATACACATTTAAGTATGATGTTCTTTTTTTTTTTTGTGTGTTGGAGTCTCACTCTGTCACCCAGACTGGAGTGCAGTGACGGCTCCCGGTCACCACAGCCTCAACCTGCGGGGCTCCGGTGATCCTTCCACCTCAGCCTTCCAAGTAGCCGAAACTATAGGCACACGCTACCACACCCGGCTAATTTTTGATTTATTGTAGAGATGAGGTCTTGCCAAGTTGCCCAGGCGGGTCACGAACCCGCGGGCTCAGGCAATGCACTCACCTCAGCCTCCCAAGGTGCGGGGTTACAGGCTGAGCCACCGAGCCCGGCTAAGTATGATGTTCTTAAAAGATGACGTTAATTAATGAAGGCTAACATCTCCATGTGACAGGTAGAACAAAGAAATGACAGAAACGCAATTGAGCGAACGCCATACTACACATAGATAACATCTCTTAAAATGTGTATGCATTTTTTGATACCCCCATATGAATATTTTAGAGACATTCTGTCATCAGGTTGGAGTGCAGTGATGCAATCATAGCTCACTGCAGTCTTGAACTCCTGGACTCAAGCGTTCCTCCTGCATTGTCCTCCAGAGTGGCTAGGGACTATACTCATGTGCCACCATGCCCAGCTAATTTTTATTTTTATTTGTAGAGATGAGATCTTGCTGTGTTGCCTAGGCTGGTCTTGAACTCCTGGACACAAATGATCCTCCTGCCTCTGCCTTCCAAAGTGCTGGGATTATATGCATTACATGCAGCCACTGTGCTTGGCCTGAGAATATTTTTGTTTTATTCTAAAATTTCAGACACAGACTATTTTCCAACCCTGATCAAGATCAAAAGCATGTGTGCATATAGTCCTACATGTATTTATGCAATTATCTGACTGTCTCCCCCACTAGACTAGAAATTCCACAAGAGCAAGGTAGATTCAAGCTATTCTAGGTGGTGTCTGCGTCTGCCAGCAGGGTGCCTGATCAACTGGCCGTCATAGTTAGGGAAACAACCAGAGTTAGCATGCTTTCACAATGTGTCACATGCAAGAGAGCCACACTGGAGACTTTTCCATTGCTAGTGCATTCTCTAGTTAGGGTGGAACAGACTTTGCAACAACCCTTTCTGGTTGGTACTGCAGGTATTCATCTCATTTTAGGCTTGGTTGAATTGTCCAGTTTTCTGTGGTCAGCCTATTGCATGAACCCCTCAGAAGAGGGGTTCTTTTGAGGCTAAGCAGAGGTCTGGTGAAAAGAGTGTCATCTAATCTGGATGTTTAGAAGCCATGGATAGTTTTTATTTTATTTTTTCAAGAGATAGGGCCTGGCTCTGTTGTCCAGGCTGGAGTACTGTGGCACAGCCGTTGCTCACTGCAGCCTTGAACTCCTGGGTTCAAGCAATCCTCCCACCTCAGCCTCTTGAGTAGCTGGTACTACAGGAGTCTGCCATCATGCGTGGCTAATTGTTTAATTTTATGGTGGGGTCTTGCTATGCTACCCAGGCTGGTCTTGAACTCTCAACCTCAAGCGATCCTCTTGCCTTGGCCTCCCAAAGTGCTGGAATTACAGGCGTGAGCTACCACGCCTGGCCTGGATAGAAATTTTTTGAAGTTAATTGTTGTTCTCCCTTTGGCACCATTCTAAGATGGGTAGGCAGTAACCTTGGTGGAAAGCATTTTCCACAAAATTTTGAGGGGAAGGAAGAGGCGGATGGACACTTCCAAGGTGCTTTTGGTTACCTCAGAGGAGACAAGAAACCACAGATAAAAGAGCAGAGTTGGCATTTTTCTACCTTTCCTTAAAGGACTAGGCGTCAAATTCTCAAAATGCAAAGACCTTTGTTCTAGTTCTCTAGGGACTACAAAGGGGAAAGTGTGGAAGTAAGGGGGAGAAATGCTCAAAGTTGCTTCTCTCAGCAGGACCTCCAAGGGTTCAGAGGCAGACAGACTGGCATCCAGCTCCCAAACTGACCCAAGATGAGAAAATAGGGATAGGAGGTGGCCTACAGTGGTTCTCTTAAATTCTGGAAAATCAGAAAGGTGGTGTGTCCAGATCTGAAGAGTGAGTGAAGAATGAATGCGAATGGAAAACAAGAATGCCTGTTATAATTAATAATTAACTTAAATTTAACTAGAAGGGAGCTGAGGTCGAGCAGAACAGGAACAGGCGAGTCTAGGAGCGGGGCTGGGGTCAGGTGAGGGCTGGTGTCTCTCTGCATCTCTCGATCACTGTCAGCCTCACTGAGTGCCCACTGGGCAGGCCAAAACCTCCTGTCCCTGCTCCTCCTCCCACCTGTAAATGATTTTGCCGAGTCAGTGCTTTA
This sequence comes from Cephalopachus bancanus, assembly GCA_027257055.1. NCBI lineage: Eukaryota > Metazoa > Chordata > Mammalia > Primates > Tarsiidae > Cephalopachus > Cephalopachus bancanus. Next base: position 3,456,656 of record JAPVLO010000009.1, on the reverse strand, counting down.
CATTTCTGTCCAATCTATTCTTAGCACTGTTAAAGCTTTTTCTGCACTTCCCTGAGGCTAAATAAAATTAAGCTATGGGAGGCTCCCCACCTCTGGCTCAGATCTCCCGCAGCATCTGTGAATAGATGCTGTTGTTTGTGTGCACAATGGTCTCCATTCAATTATAAGCCACTTGTGCACGTCTCCTCTAGGAAGGCAGTTCTTTACCCAAAATGCGTTTGTGGTGGCCTATCAGCTTGGGAACCAGTTAATGAAAATGACATGGGTTAATGAAAACTATAGGCAAGGCTTTTACAAGAATCTTTTAAAGTTAAAAACAATTTTTTTTTTTTTGAGACAGGGTCTCACTCTGTCGCCCAGGCTGGAATGCAGTGATGCCATCATAGTTCACTACATCTTCACAATCCTGGGCTCAAGCAGTCTTCCTACCTTTGCCTCCCAAAGTGCAAGGGTTACATGCGTGAGCCACCACAGCTGGCCAAAAACAACTTTAAACATTTATAAAAACAATACCAGATGGTTATGGAAAATTCGAAGCTACAAGGTAAAAAGGTAAAGTGTTTTAAAAAAACCTATCAAAAGCAAAACATTCAGAGGAAATTGAATCAGTGGTTGCCAGGAGTTGGGGGTAGAGAAATGGTAGAGGTTTCAAGGGGACAAGAGGGAGCTCTTTGGGGTACAGAAATAATCTGTGTCAGCTCTGTCCAATAAAAATGTAACTTGAGCCACAAATGCAAGCCATTAACTTTTAATTTTTAAATAAGTACATTAAAAAAGGGAAAAAGACATAGGTAAAAATAATTTTACTCTATTTTATTTTACCCACTGTGTAGAAAGTATGTAATTTCACTATAAAACCAATACAAAATTATTCTGAAGATTCTTTGCATTTTTTTTTTTAACAAGCCTTTGAAGTCCGGTATTTGTTTTACACTTATAGGACATTGGATTTGGATTGACCACATTTTAAGTACTCAGTATCCATGTGTAGCAAGTCCGTGGGCCACACAGCTAAACATAGGTTTGGTGGTGGTTTCACAACTACCCCCCGCCGAAAAAAAACCCGGAATTATCTTTTGGAGGGCAGCCCCCTTGTAGTATAGGCTTCCTCTGCTAGGTGAATGTTCTAGGAACCCATCAGCATCAGTGTACCAGCTAGCATTGTTGTGAGAGACTATGTTGCAGAAGAAATGTCCTGAGTTTGGCAAACAGATGACTGGTTCTTCTACCATGACAACGTACCTGCCCACAGCACGCTGAGTGTTTAGTAGTTTTTGACCAAAAATGACATGACCCCCATGCCCTGCCCTCCATATTCACCCAATCTCACCCCCAGTGACTTTTTATGGTTCCACGGATGAAAAAAGTCCTCAGAGGGAAATGTTTTGCCAATGCGGAAGAGGAGAAATAAGGCACTAAGAAGGCATAAAAATGGACGAGTTCAGAAACTGTTTGGAGCAGTGGAAAAAGCATCTTGATAGGTGTACTGCATCCTATGGAGAGTACTTTGAAGGTAACTGATGTTTAACCATGTAAGAATAAATACACAATTTTTAATAAATAAATTTCCAGGTTTTTTGAGTCCTCTCCTATTACATTTGTCAAAGCTTATCAAACTAAAATGGGTAAGACTTTTGGGCCAGGCTCAGTGGCTCATGTCTGTAGTCCCAGTGCTTTGGGAGGCAAAGCAGGAGGAAGGCCTGAGGCCAGGAGTTCGAGACCAGCCTTAAACAACATTACGAGACCTCAGCTCTACAAAAAAAGAAGAAAATTAGCTGAGCATAGTGGTAGGTACCTATAATTCCAGCTACGCAGGAGACTGAGGAGGAGGATTGCTTGAGCTCAGGAGTTCGACCACAGTGAACTATGATTGCGCTGCTCCACCCTAGCCTGGACAACAGAGCAAGACCCTACCTCTTAAAAAAAAAAAACCAGGCCGGACTCAGTGGCTCAGGCTGTAATCCCAGCACTTTGGTAGCCCGAGGAGAGTGGGTTGCCTGAGCCCGTGGGTTCGAGACCAGCTCAGGCAACTTGGCGAGACCTCGTCTCTACAATAAATCAAAAATTAGCTCGTAGCATGTGCCTGTAGTTCCAGCTACTTGGAAGACTGAGGCGGAAAGATCACCAAAGTCCAGCAGTTTGGCCCTGGAGTGGCTGTGAGTGTGCCACTGCACTCCAGCCTGGGCGACAGAGTGAGACTCCATCTAAAAAAAAAAGTGATTATTACTATGCATAAATTGTATCTCAGTTTTGAAAAATTTTTTGCTAGCCATTATGAACCAATATAGTTTCCTTCAATGAACATATATTAAAAGCATCCTCTTATAAAGAATCTCAGAAATAGAATTTGGCAATTCCATAGTCAAAGTCCAAAAAATAAAACTTAAGCACATACATTAGAATTACCCAAGGCTAGTAATTTTTATAGACTTCATGGGGGTGTGTGTGTATGTGTGTTTCCATTATGTAGCTTAGTGTAGAAAGGACTAGTGAAAAGTTAATTATACGGTGCAATTTCATAAAACAGGATTTGCATGTGTTTGGCAAGATGAAGATGAGTACAAATTGTTTTGAGAAAGACCCAATGCTATTTTAAGAAAGAGCTTGTCATTTTCTTTTTGTATCATAGCGCCTTCTCTTGCAGCAGTTTTAGAAGTCATGGTCTCTTGACTTCCTTCTGCTTTCTTATATAATGTGTGTTGGAGTAACTATTTTGACAGTGGGTCTGTCTGGAGGCACTTTTGGGATGTGGAGTGGGCGGGGCTCACATGCCCACTTGGTAGGAGGAGACTGTCGGGAGTAGGTTTAACTTTTCTTTTCTTTTCTTTTCTTTTTTTTTTTTTGAGTTGGAGTCTCACTCTGTCACCCAGACTGGAGTGCAGTGCAGCCTCGGCCTGCTGGGCTCCGGCGATCCTTCCACCTCAGCCTTCCAAGTAGCCGGAATTACAGGCGCGCGCTACCATGCCCGGCTAATTTGGGATTTATTGTAGAGATGAGGTCTCGCCAAGTTGCCCAGGCGGGTCTCAAACTCACGGGCCCAGGCAATCCACTCACCTCAGTCTCCCAAAGCGTGGGATTACAGGCTGAGCCACCGAGCCTGGCAAGTTTAACTTTTCTCACTAAGACTGGGAAATTTTATTGGCTGTGGAACAGTGTGACCCTAGTTGTAAATTATGTCATTTGATATCTGATAGCTTTTTTGATATGTTTTTTTCACCTGAAATTTCATGTTTAAATTTTGCTGCACTTTGGGAGGCCAAGGTAGGAGAATCGCTTGAGCCCAGGAGTTTAGGACCAACCTAGACAACTTAGTGAGACCTTGTCTCTACAAAAAATTAAAAAATTAGCTGGGAGTGGTAGTGTGCATCTATAATCCTAGCTACTCGGGAGGCTGAGGTGGGAGGATCGCCTGAGCCCAGGAGGTCGAGTCTGCAGTGAGCTGTGGTCGTGCCACTATATTCCTGCTGAGACTTTGACTCCAAAAGAAAAAAAAATGTTTTGCTGAAGCTTACATAAATTTTAATCATTTACAATTGAATAAGTCTAGGAGAAATAAACCAAAGAACATGCTCAAAATGGTCTTACACCCCAGATATCTAGGCTGAAAATAAAAAGATAAAATTTATTAGGGTTAACCGGGCGCAGTAACTCAAACCTGTAATCCCAGCACTTTGGGAAGCCAAGGCTAGAGAAATGCCTGAGCCCACAGGTTCAAGACCAGCCTGGGCAACCTGGTCTCCACAATAAATCAAAAAATTAGCCGAGTGTAGTGGCGTGCGCCTGTAGTTCCAGCTACTTGGAAGGCTGAGGCAGAAGGATTGCCTGAACCCAGCAGTTTGAGCTGTGGTGGCTGTGAGTGTGTCACTGCACTTCAGCCTGGGTGAGAGAGTGAGACTCCAACTCAAAAAAAAAAGTATTAGAATTGAAAAATCAAAGGGATTGGCAGTAGTGGGACACTGCTAGGGGAGGGAGTGTGGGCACTTAACATCTAAGGGTACTCACACTTCACCTGTACAATGACCATGTATATACCTAACCTTGAATTGTACCCCACATTTTAAAAGTAAAATAAAATCATTAAAAAAAAATCAATTCCATAATTTGGGCTGGGAAAGACCCAACTGATAAGAAAGTTATTGCACAGTAGTAATAGAATAAATCTTAGAGCTCAAAGTTTGATATAGTTGTTTTAAGACTTTACAACCTGTAAAATAAGTTTAAGAAGTAGATCACAGGGTGGGCATGGTGACTCACACTTGTAATCCCAGCACTTTCAGAGACTGAGGTGGGAGGATTGCTTGAGGCCAGGAGTTCAAGGCCAGCTAGGCAACATAGCAAGACCCTGTCTCTACAGAAACAACAAAAAAAATGGACCACAAGTTAGCAACAAGGAGAGCCCTTCTCAGTTTGTTTCACCTTAGAGTTTAGCTCAGTGCTTTGTTAATCCAAGAAACAGTTCATTCAAGTCTGCAGTTGCTATCAAGATGAATTTCATCTATAGCAATGACAATCAAATTTCAATGTGCATTGAAAATGCAAATCCCTGTGTCCCATTCATTGGAACTTCTTCATAGGAACATGGAATGGGGGCCTAGAGTCTGTGTTCTCAACGTGCATTTTAGGTGAATTTTTTTTTTATTTTTTTTCGAGTTGGAGTCTCACTCTGTTGCCCAAGCTGGAGTGCCATGGCATGCTCACGACTAGCCCAGCGTCGACCTACTGGGCTCTGGTGATCCTTCCACCTCAGCCTTCCAAGTAGCAGGAACTACAGGCATGAACTACCATGCCTGGCTAATTTTTTGATTTATTGTAGAGACAAGATCTCGCCATATTGCCCAGGCTGGTCAACCCATGGGCTCTGGCAGTTCTCTCGCCTTCACCTCCTGAAGTTCTGGGATTACCAGTGAGAGCCATTGCACCTAGCTGCATTTTAGGTGAATTTTATGCTAGCAAATCCCACCTTGAGAAACCTTGATCTGGAACAGCCATTTGGATTTTTATTAGGTTTCCTATAGAGATGATACTGCATGATGAATTCAAATAAAAGACAGGATCCCTGTTGTGAACATGCTAATATGACGTATAATACAAGGCAGTATGCCAAGAGTGGAACAGCCAGTATTAACTGAAGGAGCTCAGAGCCATAGGACAATGCCACCAGCAGCCTACTCAAGAATGTGGCTAAGATTCAGGTTAGTGGAAACAAAACTGGGTGTTTGCCTAGTGTACGATCTCAAAGGGAGGATGGCATTACCTGGGGAAGAAACTTTACTTAGATATTGATTGCATTTCTGAAGCACTGAGGAAATTTTAATAGGAAAAAAGTTATCCCAACTAGAAAGAAGATGTGAAGGAAATGCATTTGATCATTGTCAGTGGTTCTTAAACTTGAATGAGCATTGGAATTACTTGGAGGATTGTAAAACTTGTGTGTTCATCAGAATTACATGGAGAACTGTTTAAAATACAGATTTCTGGGTTCTACCCTTAGAGTTTCTGATTCAGTAGGTCTGGGATGGAGCTGGAGAATTTGTATTTCAAACAAATTCTCAGGTTATGCTGGTCTGGGATCCACACTTTGAGACCTATGTCTCTTAATGGATTTGGTGTCTTGATTTATCAAAAATCACATATGATGGTGGGAACAAATTGTTGGGACAAGAATGGGGAAAAGGATGATTATCAGAGTGTGATCTTGAACTCCTACCACATGGGCTATGTTTCTCCTTTTTTTTTCTTTCCTTCTATGACTTTTTTACTCTCAGAACAACTGGTCAACCAAAAATACTCTGGGTGTGGGGACAGGAATGTGACCATGGAGAATAATTTGAGAACTACAAATCTTTTTTTTCCTTTCCTAATTAAGATTTTGTGGGTTGTGTTGAGGATCAGTACACAGACATTACAATTTTTACACAATTATGTCAAAAATCTAAAAAGCTATGTATCATCTATTCTTTTCAAACAGTTATTCCAGTGGCTCTTCAGCTTAAAATTTGGAGGCAAATTTTTCTGAAGAGGATATTAGTACTGGTATCTTTAAATGTTGATGAGTTCTTACATAAGTCCCACCAATACACAATTTAAATATCATATATACTACATACTCAAATTTTCAATCTTTCACAACACATTAACAGAGTTGTTAGGAAAACACAGCTACCACGACCAAAGATGTTGCAGAGTACACACAATTTTGACAGGAACAGCCATGATCAATGAGTGTTTTTCTTTAGAAAACAATTGTACTGAAAAACAGCATGGGAATACAAGTAATTAAAAATTCAAGACATTAAATGCAGTATTGTGACTCCGTATTGCCATTTAATATGCTTTGTACTGTAGGAAAACACTAACCTCCATCTGTGGAGTGGTAAACTGACACCGAAGACAGTCAAAGCCTCCCGTAATTCAATATCCCACCGTATTTTCTGGGTATACCAAAAGATAAACAACCAGCAAATGATTTCACCTTTTTAAAAAAACATTTATACTTGAGAAATGAGATGAGGTGGGATTCCCTTCTTCTTAAGAAACTTGCATTGACAAAACAGTTGATAATAATATTTGTCTGGATTGTACAAGAAAGAAGACAGGCCTCACTGACAAGACATGGTATTTATTATTCAGACTTGGCTTTTTCATCAGAGGCTGGATTTTCCTCAGTTTCAGTTTCTCTGTTTTCTGCGGTTAAATCTTCTTTAGTTTCTTGGTTATCCACTTCAGCCTGTTTTCTTTTGCTGCCCTTCCTCCTTTCATTTGCACTTTCTTGTCTAAAGATTTATCCTTTCCTGCCTCTTTTGCTTTGTTGCTACTTTTGCAGGAGCAAGTTTAACTGACAACTTCCCTGATCTTTTCTTGGGCTCTCTCTTCACCACCTCTTTGGCTGAACTGACTCTCTTCTCGGGCATCTTGGCAGCAAGGAGGGCACAGGCTAGGTGCTATGGGCCACAGGCACTGAGAGCCTTCCCAAAGCTTGGCTGCTGCTCCTCCCATCCAAGAGCTACAGATCTTATATTCATATAGCCCCAGTGCTTCTGAAACTCTGATCAGAATTGCATTTCTCATTTTTAACTAAAAAAAAAAACCCTAAGTCTATGTCATATGAAAATATGTCATATTTTGTTATGAAGACCTTTTAATCCACTGTTTTATGGAAGTCTCAACTCTAAAACTGAACGCATGACCTTAACCGCCCAAACTTGCTCCTCCTCCAGTTCCATCCATCCATCTTGCTGCAAATGACATGATTTCATCATTTCATTATTTTTTTATGGCCAAATGGTATTCCATTGTGAATATACACATTTTCTTTATACATTTCTATATATACATTTTCTTTATCCATTCATCCATCGATGGACACTTAATTACATATCTTTGCTATTGTAATCAGATGAAATTTTTATTATAAAGTTAAAGCTGACAATAGCCCCTTCTGTTGCTTTTTGGAAAAACCGGTCTTGAGAACGAACCACTGCTTGGCCTTAGATAGCATGTGCAAATTAGAAAATGGTGCACCCTCCAGACAAATGCCCCCTCCAGTGCCAAGTCCCAGAACCCTGAGCTGGACCTGGCTGAATTTCATCATCTACATGCCTAGGGAGAGACATTCTGTGCAGGACATGACCTTCGAGCCAGAATAGTGACCCTGACTGGAGATACCAGTTGTTTCTCTCCAAATTAAAATAGGTCTGTTTGTCCTATTTAGAAGCGGATGAACAATGGGCAATTTCTGGAACTCCTTGGTATCCCAGTAACTCGGTAGTAGTAACTAATATGAGACTTTCACCCTGAAGCTAAAGATATTGTAGATGTGTTTTCCCAGCCAGCATGGTTCTATCTATGCTGCTTGCTCCGTAGCTATTTTTCATAGTTGGAGATCAGGTGTGATTTACAACCTAGTGTGTCTCCAGCTGCTAGCATTGATGCTTGGCGCTGAGCACTTACAACACCCATACTACAGTAGTTTTATTATGCGGAGGAGGGCCTCCGATTTGTTGGAGAGGCGCAACATTCTTTCATCTGACATGTTTGCTCTTGTGGAAGTGGCTTAAACTATTTGAGACCTGGCAGCAGAAGAAATGGGAGGAGACCTAATTCTTGCTAGGTATGAATCATTTTATGAAAATTAAAATTGAACATTTTATTAAGTAGTTATATTGTTGGTTAAAAAAAACTAGTCATCAATCATTTGATTGCTTTGATGTATATATATCTGTATGTCTTCTGTCGGGATCTTAGCATAAACCTCTCCCTGAGCAAACATTGGGTACTGTTGCTATGATTTGTTTATAGCTTATTATTTTGTCTTCGATTTAGAGACAGTTTTGTTTCTTGCTTTTAAACTCTGTGTGGAATATGAGTTCAGTTGTTTTCCCTTTTTCAGATTTATGGAAATTTCTACATTTTATTGGGGGGCATGGGGAATATAGGAAACTGTGAAATCAACCACACATGCACAGTACCTTTGTAATTTCAAACTCAGACACTCTCTGGAGGTCATTGCTAGATTGCTCAGTAGGAATAGAATTTGTATCTGGGAGCCACTAATCACTCTGTAAATGTTTGTTATTATACTAGAATTGCTAAATATGCTGTATCTAATTGAATTTCATTACAGGGGCATAAAAGGCAATTGGTTGAATGTTGACACTGAAAAGAATATATCGTGGCTAACAGATTGTTGCCTGTATAAGCTGTAGCTGGGTTTTTCAGGCCAGCTGTGCTTTGAAAAGTTCTGGACACTGAAAGTATTGGCAAGGTTGGGTCCTTCTGAAGGTTGGGAGGGAATTATCTGTTCCAGGCTTTGTTCTTTGACTTACAGATGGCCGTCTTCTCCTTTTGTCTTTCTTAATGCATATCTCTGTGTCCAAATTTCACCTTTTTATAAGGATACCAGTTATACTGGAATAAGGATTACCCTAGGGATCTCCTTTAAATTGCTTATCTCTAATATATATATTCTGAATCACACCACCTATCACACCACTTGTTCTCTATCACCACCACACGTTAGCCTCAGAAATCAAGCTATGGGTTTTTGTTTTGTTTTTATTTGTTTTTAAACTATTCTTATTTTGGAATTTTCTATAAACCACCAAAAAACCCCTCTAAATTAGTTGAATTTACCTTTTTCCAGACCCAACAGAGTGTCATGGTGTTGGTTCTGTAGTCAACATTGCGTTCATGCTCTCTCTCTTGCGCGCGCTCTCTCTCTCGCACTTATTTCATGAGTCATTAGGCCAAAAAGTGTTAGGTAAATGAAAACAAATATGAGAACAGCACCTTGAATAAGGGGACTGCTCCTTTTCCCTTCCAGTCTATGACCTATAAAATGTCTAACACATTCCAAGTTCTGAGGATTTTAAATGTCATATGTTGATCTGTAGTATGTTTTTTACTTGACACCTTGTTTTAGTTACACCATTCTTCCTTATCCCTCATTTACCACATAAGCCTTGGCCTTGTTCCCCTGTGCAGTTTTGACATTCACAGCTCCCCATGATTTGGATTGACTGTTTATTTCAAGGACTTGCAGCTGACTTTTCTGGCAGGTCACTCTGATGTTGTCCAGTGATGCCATCAGAGGTGCTGGTTCTTAAGTTAAAAATTGTCTTCCTTGTCTCCTCTGGGCTTTTCCAAGTTGCTGGAAGATCAAGGTATCTGCCAAACCCCCCTTTCTGCAGCCCCTTGGCTTCTGTCATACTTGTGTGCCCCATCTGTATGTTTAAAAGGCCCACTCCCTCTTCCCAAGCATATTATGGTTTTTTTTTTGTTGTTTTTTTGGGTTTTTTTTGAGTTGGAGTCTCACTCGGTTGCCCAGACTGGAGTGCAGTGGCTGCTCCCGGCAGCCTCGACCTACTGGGCTCCGGCGATCCTTCCGCCTCAGCCTTCCGAGTAGCCGGAATTACAGGCATGCGCTACCACGCCCGGCTGATTTTTGATTTATTGTAGAGATGAGGGCTCGCCAAGTTGCCCAGGCAGGTCTCGAACCCGCGGGCTCAGGCAATCCACTCACCTCAGCCTCCCAAAGTGCTGGGATTACAGGCTGTGTCACCAAGCCCGGCTAATGTTATGTTTGTTAATGTGACTGGTATGTACCTTCTTAGGTTTCTGGGCACTGAGAAACAAGCATATTTCCTTCCTCCTCGCCTAAGAGATCAGGTAGAATGGAAGCTTTTCTTCCTTCTCTATTAAGTCAGGTTTGTCTCTCCTTAAGTATATTCCAAAGTATCAGCGATCTGTTAGTAAAACTGCCTATCCCTGCAGGAAACAGAATTTAGGGCTGGTTAGATAATACTCCTCCTCCTCATTGTCATCATCATCATCATCATCATCACCACCACCCATAAGCCTGCTATCTCTATAAGTCTGTAGCAGTGTGGAATAGCATATACTATTGATTGTATCTGAGCCCAAGAACGTCTGGGACCCCATCTCTCCTGAAGAAATCAGGTAGCTTGAGAGGCTCTGTTAGACCTGGAGAATTCCATTGCCAGGTCCCAGAACCCCTCCATAAGCCGCGATGAAACTCTTCCTGATTGCCATGCCTGGCTTTCTGTGAGGAAATCTCAGAGGTAGCCAAGAAAGGAACCCAGGCCTTCCAACTTCCACCTGGTAATCTGGCGATTCTGGCATTTGACCTCTCTGAAGAAAACAAGCCTAGGGGAGTACACATGAATTCTAATATCTGAATTGATGAAAATACTTCTAGCAGAGCTTAGAAATAAGGATGTTTTACGGATTACACCTAGAGAAGTGAAGTACCAGGCCCAGCAATAGTTCTTTGTTCCCTGACATCAGTCCTGAGAGCTAGTTTTCCAACACTTATGGACTATTCTTGTGGGTAGTCCCACCTTTCCCTGGCTTCCTCTCTTCTTGGGGTAGAGGGTGATCAGACTTCTAGTTCCTTCCTTTGGGTAGATAATAACCTTCCCTTCTCCACGAATGTGCATACATCCCTGAGTCCCTACATCTTGGGTCTATAATAGTCAAGGTGGCTACTCTAGGTCTCCCTGGTCAAGTGGCTTAAACAGAGATTTGTCCCTGGTAGCTAATAGTGGTTTCCCATCTTGTCACCATATCCAGATCTCCTAGCCTAAGACTTCTTTAACTTTTTGCTTCCACATGGAGGCCTTCAGCAAGTTAAGAAAAGTGATGCTAGGCCTCAGCTTTCTTTTTTTTGAGTTTGAGTCTCACTCCGTCACCCCAGCATCGACCTGCTAGGCTCCAGCGATCCTTCCACCTCAGCCTTCCAAGTAGCTGGAACTACAGGCTCATGCTATCATGCCCAGCTAATTTTTGATTTATTGTAGAGACGAGGTCTCATCAAGTTGCCTGGGTTAGTCTTGAATGCGTGGACTCAGGCAATCCACTTGCCTCGGCCTCCCAAAGTGCTGGGATTACAGATTGAGCCACCAAGCCCAGCCTTTCTTTTCTTTTCTTTCTTTCTTTCTTTTTTTTTTTTTTTTTGTTTTGAGCTGGGGTTTCACTCTGTTGCCCAGGCTAGAGTGCAGTGGCATGATCATAACAATCATGGCTCACAGCAGCCTTGACCTCCCAGGCTTGGGCAATTCTTCCACCTTAGCATCCCGGGTAACTGGGACTACAGGTGTGGACCACACACCCATAGACCTCAGCTTTCTGACATATGAGTGAGAGTCCTAGAGGACATTCAGGATTCTGCTCAGCTCTGAAAGAGCTGCTCTCTCTTTTTACTTCCAGACTCCTAGACCACTAATGGTCCACTTGTCACAGTTGGATGAATGCAGAAATGCTATTTACAGATTTTTCTACTCATTCTCTGACAGGTGCTAATTTCAAATAGGCAGAAAAGGAAAGAAAGATACTTTCTTTCTGTTTCTTGCCCAGAATGCAATAGAACTTTAGAGTTAAAAAAAAAAAGATTTTTTAAAAAGTAGGACAAGTTTTACTTCAACAAAGAATGGTTATATAACCAGAATCACAAAGCTTGTTATATTTATTTTGAAATACGTATTTCAGATTTATTTTCAACAACTCTAAAATGATGGTTGCTATTTATTTATTAAACAGAAAATTTCCACACTGACTGAAAGTAGGAGTTGGTGGTATTACTAGCATGTATTGGTTTTAAGTGGGCTATCTGAGAAAGTTGTCTTGATTTGGTTTATTTGCTCAGTGAATGAATCCTTAATAGGAAAACCAGCTGCAGAAAACTATAGTACCTGCAGACAGATCCTAGAAAGGTCTGGAACATGGGGGTTCTGAGCATGGGCCGCTCATCACAACTGTTTCTACTCTTTAGACCCCTAAGACCTCAGCAGAGTGTGTATCTCCTAATATTCCACTTTCAACTTTAACTTATTTTCCCAAATCCAGGAAATGATACTAGTTGTTCAAAGAATTCCTATGATTGCATGTTTGCAGAAAGGATTTAAGAAGTGAAAAATGGCTCTCCGACTTTGCGTCTTGTTGCACAACAGAGCCAGAGAGCAAAGATAAAGGGTAACATCAAAAAGACCATAATCATGCATGCAGAATGCGTGTCCACACCCAGCAGAGGGGTGGGGTGGAACTCAGGACCAGTTTGTCTTAGATTCCAGAGTAAAAGGAGGCTAAATGGACATGTCTATGTTTCCTCAGGGGAAGAATTTGTGGTATTTACTAGCATAAAGCAATTAGATAAAAGCTGAGTAAAATATTTTTATACCCATTTATTGGCATATTCTGTAATAAGATAATGATTTATCTAGTTCCAACTTTAGGAACATAATCATGGTTGATAGATTTAGAAAGAGCACTACCTTTATGTGGTTTAATCTCATTTTACAGACAAGGAAAATGTGCTTCAGCAATATGCTCTGTAACATCTCATAACTCCCAGTTGTATTGTGTTCACAGGCCAGGGTCAGGGAGCAGCCACATTCTAGCTGAGACCCATGCCCTTCCCCCATGGCAGTGGCCAAAGATGTATCCCAGGATAACCCAGGGTCACTAGTCATCTGGTGGATGATGGCAGAGTTTGCAAGGAAGTTGCAATTTGGGGCGGATGTTTTAACTTTTCCATACCTCAGCCTCCTATAAACAGGAGAAAATAATAGGCTTGTTCTAAATCACTTGGATACTTAATAGGCACTTAATAAATATTAGTTACTATTTTCTTTTTTCCATTCTCAGTTCTTTTTCTTTCCCCGTCTTTCTTGCTCCTTTTTCCCTCCCTTTTATACCCCATCTCCTTTATTTTTTAGCATAATTTATAGGGTAAAAGAGGAATTAAAAAAAAAATCTGGTCATTTCTGTGCCTTCTTCCTTTATGTGGTTTAATCTCATTTTACAGACAAGGAAAATGTGCTTGAGCAATATGCGCTGTAACATCTCATAACTCCCAGTTGTATGATGTCCACAGGCCAGGATCAGGGACCAGCCACATTCTAGCTGAGTCCCATGCCCTTCCCCCATGGCAGTGGCCAAAAATGTATCCCAGATAACCCAGGGGTTACTAGTCATTTGGTGGATGATGGCAGAGTTTGCAAGGAAGTCGCAATTTGGGGCGCAATTTTCTAAAACTCAGTTTTACAAGTATATATTAAGAACTCTGTTCATGAACATTTAGATTGTTTCTAGATGTTTGACTTTTGTTTGACTCCCTTTTCTGCCACTTTAAGTGATGACGATTTTTTTTTTTTTTTTTTGAGTTGGAGTCTCACTCTGTCACCCAGACTGGAGTGCAGTGGCCGCTCCCAGCCACCGCAGCCTCGACCTGCTGGGCTCTGGCAGTCCTTCCACCTCAGCCTTCCAAGTAGCTGAAACTACAGGCGCGTGCTATCACGCCCAGCTCATTTTGATTTACTGTCGAGATGAAGTCTCACCAAGTTCCCCAGGCAGGTCTCGAACCCGCGGGCTCAGGCAATCTACTCACCTCAGCCTCCCAAAGGCACGGGATTACAGGCTGAGCCACCGAGCCTGGCTGTGATGACGATTTTTTATGGCATTTCTTTGGTGATGCTTAGGTGGCAGCCACATTGGAGTGGGGGGTGGAGCAGGGAGAGAGATTCTCATTCCTTCTGTGGAGAGTGAGAGCTAGGTCTGTAACTTGTGAAGGGTGGAGGGAAGTGTTTGGGAGTGTTTTTCTGTTTGTTTGTTGCTGGCTGGGTTTAGTTCTAGAGATTTTCACCATATTCATTGGTTGAGCAAAAGGAAGCAGGAGTGGAAGAGATTTAAGATACAAGAGTGAGAGAGAGTAATTGAAAGCTTGGGATGAGATCAAGAATAAAAGGGTGGAGAATCTTCCTATGGCAGATGGCTAGGAGCCAAGAACAGGCAAGCAAGTACACAGAGGAGAATTAGATAGAGTCCCCCACGATTGGCTTTGATAGTCTCAGTGTGGGGGAATACAACGTAATCTGCTGAGATTAAGGATGGGAGGAGTGGAAGCAGGTTAAGGGAGTTTGTAGAAATTTGTAGAGACAGCCATTATGAGAAATGTGACAGGGAGGGAACTAATGATGAATAAAAGGATTCTTGAGTAACAGTAAGTACCCAGTCAAGATTAGACAGCAGGCATTTGAAATGGAGCCAACTCAGCTTTCTCTAGCCGTGCTCCGTGCAACTAAATCAAGACACAGCAAGGAGTTTCATAAGGAAAAATAAATGTTTGACACTCTGTTACTGTTTAACAGAAGGCAGTAACTGAAGCATCCTGAAAAGAAGATAATTCAAAGACATTCAATACAGATGGCAGAAAGAGCAAAAATTTAAAAACAGTTGTGTACTGTTGCCCAGCCATGTTTTTAACCACAAGATACCCTGTTAAGTAGAATATATACCCCACAAATTGACAGATGCTCTATTTAACTAGGGAAAAGACCTGTGTCTGGCAGGTGGGCTTCCTTAACCAGGTTCATAAGATGGAGTGATGGAAAGTGAATGCAGATTGGGGATGTCAGTAGAATGGAAGCTTCTCAGGGCTTAGATCTGTTTCTGGCACATGGTGGGTAAACGAGAAATATCCTTTGAATAAAGTACAATCATCCCTTGATATCTGCAGAGTGTTGGCTTCACAACCCCTTGTGGATACCAACATATGTGGATATTTAAGTCCTTATATAAAATGGCATAGTGTTTGCATATAATCTATGAACATCCTCCTGTGTATGAAACATCATCTCTAGTTTACTTAGAGTACTTAATACAATGTAAACTCTATGTAAATAGTTATTATATTGTGTTTTTAAAATGTGTATTTTTTTATCGTTGTAGTATGGGTTTTTATTGGGGAAGGTTGTTTTTGTTTTGTTTTCTTTTTTTTTTTTTGAGTTGGAGTCTCACTCTGTCGCCCAGACTGGAGTGCAGTGGCCGCTCCCGGCCACTGCAACCTCGACCTGCTGGGCTCTGGCGATCCTTCTGCCTCAGCCTTCCAAGTAGCTGGAACTACAGTCACGTGCTACCACGCCCGGCTAATTTTTTGATTTATTGTAGAGATGAGGTCTCGCCTGCCCAGGCGGGTCTCGAACCCGTGGACTCAGGCAATCCACTCACCTCAGCCTCCCAAAGGCGTGGGATTACAGGCTGAGCCACCGAGCCCGGCTGTTTTTGTTTTCAATCTGAAGTTGAATTTATGGATGTGAAACCCACACAGAGGGCTGACTACTGTATATGTGTATGAGTAAGTGTATGAATTTATCCACATCATTTTTGAGCATTAGTCCTACCAGAGTTAGTAAAATAGGAAAAATCCTCATTTTTTGGTCATTTGATAGCCCTGTCCAAATCATTCGGTGTATAGCTATGGTAAAAGCAAGCTTCCAAATTCCTGTGTAGACAGTTCAGCGTTTTTGCTATCTTCTGCTTTTCTTTCTCTGCCTCCCCCGTTCTCTTTCTTCTGAAAACTGTGGGTTGCCAGAACTTGTATTGAAGGTTGATGATCTAAGACATCAAGAGCCAAACAAGTCCATTAATATACCATTCTTTCATATACAGTACTCCAAAGCATGGTTGGTGGCGACAATGAATAATTTTGTGCTAAAGAATATGAACATTTATTTACTTATCAAACCTTTTACCATTACCATGGTAAATCTGGTATAGACATTGTAAGAGGGGGTTCTTAGTCCTTAAAAAGCTCAATTTAGTAGAGATAACATTCTAAGGACCTGGTTAAGTTAGCCTACTTGCCAGAGACATACTGTTTCCATAGCCAAGTATAATATCTGGTAGAGATAACCAATGGTTCTACATAGTACTTGATAATAGAGGTTAAGAGAGGGCAAAGGGGGAAGGGGGTTGCAGGGAGAGAGAGAGAGGTTTACTTGATGATGTGGTCATGAATTTCCCTTGAGTATTCTGCCATGATATGCAGTTTTCATATACAAGATCCATGTTCCTGGGTATCTGTGGGGGATTGGTTCCAGGACCTCCAACAGGTACCAAAACAGGCAGATGCTCAATGCTGGATATAAAAATAGTTCAGTCTCCCCATATATAACCTGTGTATTTCTTCCCATATACTTTAAATCCTCTCTAGATTACTTATAACACCTCATGTGATATAAATGCTATGTAAATTGTTGTTATACCATGTTGCTTAGGGAATAATGACAGGAAGCAAGTCTGTAGATGTTTTGTAGAGACACAATTTGTTTTTAGAATATTTTCAATCCATTTGGTTGATGCAGAAGCCACAGATATGGAAGGACAACTGTGTTTCATCTAGTTTTAGTGTAAAAACTTGACACTAGTTTTTAGTTGACTCACCCTGGGTCATACTTTTATAGTTCCTCCTGCTTCCTTCCTTTGGTGGATGAAGGAAGTCCTTTCCATGTTTGGGACTGAGAGTGGGCCGTTAGTTAACTCAGTAATTGGCCACTCCATCTTGAGTCTACCTTTTCTCCCGAATGCATCACATCTGGTGAGCATTTCCATCAGAATATACACAGGGTGATAGAAATGTTGATATCTTGTTAAGGGGTATATTAGGGTATGTACATTTGTCAGAATTTATCAAACTGTACAGTAAACATCTGTATATTTCTCTTTGTAAATTACAACTGAATTCACATACATTTTATATTCTGTTAATATTTATAGTAAGATACTTTCTACCTATAGGTAGAAAGACATCAAGAAAGACATCTACCTATAGGTAGAAAGTTTTCTAAATGTGTACTCACATATACATAGCCAGGGTCCAATCACCACCTCCCCTGCTTTCACCCTGACCTGAGCCACCAAAAAGCCACCTCTCATCTGAGTTATTGGTATAATTTTTTTTTTTTTTTTTGAGTTGGAGTCTCAATCTGTCGCCCAGACTGGAGTGCAGTGGCCGCTCCTGGCCACCGCAGCCTCGACCTGCTGGGCTCCGGCGATCCTTCCGCCTCAGCCTTCCACGTAGCCGGAATTACAGGCATGCGCTACCACGCCTGGCTGATTTTTTTATTTATTGTAGAGATGAGGTCTTGCTGCCCAGGCGGGTCTCGAACCCGCGGGTTCAGGCAATCCACTCACCTCAGCCTCCCAAAGGCGCAGGATTACAGGCTGAGCCACTGAGCCCGGCGGTATAATTTTCTAACTGTTCTTGCTTCTACTTTTGCTACCCCTGCAGTGTGTTCTTAGAAGCAATACTTTTAAAAACAGAAGTCAGATTGTGTCATTCCTTGCCTCAGAGCTTCCAGTGGAAGTTCTTCCAAAGTCAAAGCCTTGCCGTGGCCTATAAAGCCCTGGATCCCACTGCTCACCACCCCCATCACGTCCTCTCCGCCTCTGGCATCGCGTTCTCTAATAATCCCCTGGTTCACTGCCTTCCAGCCCACTGACCTCAAATATCAAATTCACCAAGTGCTTCCTCCTCAAGGCCTTTGCACTCACTGTTGTTTCTACCTGGAAGTTCTTCCTAGATACTCACATGACTTTCTCTCCTCCCCTCTTTCAGGACTTTGATCAATATCACTTTGTCAATGGGGCCTTCCCTGATTAGCATATCAAAAATTGTAACTGCCTGTCATTCCTTTTCTATACAAAGAACTGGCACAATGTGTGATTAAGAGCATGAGCTTTAACAGATTGTCTGATTTCATATCCTGTTTCTAGCTGTGTGACTTGGTACCTTCTATGTGCCTCAGTTTTATTGTCAGTGAAGTGGGATGAATAATGTTGTAAGAATTCAGTGAGTTAATATATGAAAAGCACTGAACACAGCACCCAGTACATAGTCAGCTGTTATCTTTAACTCTCCTCCTTTCTTTATTGATTTACGCATAGCATTTATCACCTGCTCATCTGCTATATATTTAAATGATTTATTTTTTAGCCATTAGAATGTATACTCCATTAGAGCAACAACTTTTAATTGTTTCCCTCTTCTTTTTTTTTTCAGTGACAAACCTTCATCACTTAGAACGTGCCTGATTTGTGATAGGTACTCAGTAAATATTATTCACCCAGTGGGTGAGCTAGAGAGGGGTCTGTGCACTTCAGGAGACTGTGAGATAAGACAGGTTAGGGAAGAAGCTGGAAACTTTCTGCAAAGGGCCAGATAGTAAATACTGTAAGCCTTTGTGTGTTCCAAGTACTCAACTCTGCTGCTATAGAATGAAAGCCACCACACATATGTAAGTGAGTATGATTGTGTTCCAAAGGCCCGCAGGCTGTAGTTTATCAGCCCCTGACTTGGGGAATAATTTTTGACCTTACTTTACTGATTTTACTCCTCCCTTCAGCCCACCCCCTCACTGCAGCAATGAGGGCTCTTCACTCAGAACTGAAACAGAAATAACTTGAAGAGTGTTATATCACTCATTATTACTTGGTTCAGCATTCATTAATTGTACAAAATTTCCACATGTCCTTAAATGGTAGCAAATAGCAACGTTAAGCATATATTTTATACTCTCAACTGTAGAATTTCAGGACTGTAGTTTTCATTTTTCTTCTCCAGCAGCCGAAAACACATCTGTACTGATGATTCTGGCCAGAAGCACATATGCTGTAAAGGAACAAGAAATGCCAGCATTCCGCTTACTCTATGGCCAGGAGTATGACTTACACCAATTGAAATAGAAGCCAACAGAAATTACCTACAAGGCAAACTGTTTAGTTTTTAAATTACGTATAAAAACTTACTCCTCCACAAAACTGCACCGTAACCCACAGTTTTTAACCACTCTTCCCAATCAATTTGGTATGATTTGGCAAGATTCTTCCAGTTAATACAGAGAATTTTTTACCCTGTTGTATGAATGACAAGCTATGAAATTTTAACACAAAATATATAGGTTGTATTGCCGTCATTAGAGTGACTTAGAAAGTAGACTTGTTTTGCTGCTGTGATGCATTGCAATTAGACACGTATAAGTAGTTCAAGTATGTGACTGTAGTGGATGTTAATTTTATGCAACCAGAAATGGTCTGTGTCACCCCTTCTGAATTTAGCAGTACATCATCATCACCAGAGCTGACAGTTTTCCACTTGCCCTTTAATGATGTCTGTCATTTTGTATGTGTGGGAAGAGAACAAACCTGAACCTTGCTCCCCAGCTGCTGGGATTTTCTCACTCCCTGTGTTGCCTCTGTCCAGGCTGCAGTTTCCAATCAAAGCACTTCCTACCTACTCCCGAGACACCTGGCCAGTGTCCTCCAGAACACAGCCTCTCAAACCACCTCTGGGGAAGGACCAGTTGTTTTTCATCATGGACTGATGCATTTTATAAAATTCAGTTAACAAATAAGATAAAATTGAGTTGCCAGCAATATTGTCACATCCTCAGGCAACTCAGCAAGGTCAAGTTGCTATGCCATTTTCTAAATGCTTATTCTCTTTCGTGTGCATATCTCCTAGTAGACCCGTCTCAGTTTGTGAATCAACTCTAGTCTACAGACCACATTATAAGCAGCACTACTTTATGGCAGTGTTTCTAAATGTTTTTAACCCAGTATGAAGTCTGCTTTCTTATATCGTGATATAAAACACATGTGTGTGCATAAACACGACACATGTACACATGCGCACACACACTCTGAAACCACTGGAAATGTCAGCCACCTAAAGGCAGAGCTTAGCTTTTCTTAGTCTGTCTTTTTTGCTGTTCTACCTGGCACATGGTAGGCCCTCAAAACAGTATTTGTTGCAGGTGTGTGTGTGTGTGTGTGTGTGTGTGTGTGTATGTATGTAACTAAATCAAAATGTTCACAAAATAACACTTAACCTTTACTCCTGGTGTATTACTCTTTTGTTCCTATTTTATCAAAATAAATGCTAATTTCAGTCTACTAATTCTATTTTAGTACCTTCTGATCTTAGGAGTCGTGACCTATGGTTTATAAAAACCTCCCTTTAGAAGGTATTTGTATATAGGAACTTGTGATTCTTTTGTTCTTCTTTAGAACTTCTAGCAGCCACAACCCATTCCTGTCTTCCTTAGGGTTCACATCTCCCATATACCCCAGAGCTGCTTACCCGTGGGCAGCAGTCCAAGTAGCCAGTGTAGGCTAGGTTGGTGAACATGAGTAGTGAAATAGGAAACAGTTGAGTCTCAAGGTTCTTAAGAGCAAAATCAAGAGAAGTGTGGGATTAGAGTTAGAGTGGATGGAACCTGTTGAAACAGGCTTCTGATACTCCTCCATCATATTTGGAACTAAGTTTGCATACTCTTAGGAATAATGTCATTCTAAAGCAGCACAATAAATTTTGGTTCACCTGCATCTTGAAGAGTGCAATATTTTACTTGTAAGACTGGGTAGCAAGACTGATAGCAGTGATCACGTTTATCCAAGTTTGTCTTAAAAGTTAATGTCAGGACCAGGCATGACTTATGCCTGTAATTCCAGCACTTTGGGAGGCCAAGTTTGGAGGATTGTGGGAGGCCCAGGTGGGAGGATTACTTGAGGCCAGGAGTTCAAGACCAGCCTGGGCAACATAGCGAGATCCCATCCCTACAAAAAATTAAAAGAAAAGTTAAGGTCAGGACATAGGTTTCTGACTTATGCGGTTAGGAGGAAGGTATTACTATTAGCCAACACAGGGAATACAGGAGCTAAATAGTTATGACAGCAGAGTATGTGTGTTTAAGGAGTGGCATGGCATGATGCCACAAGCATTTGGTGTCCACCATACTAGATACTAGGAAGCAGAGATCAGAAACACAGTGTGCTTTCAAGGAGCTCACAGCTTAGTCCAGGAGATGGCACCGTGAAATCAGCATTCTCATGGAGGCATGCCAGGATGCTGTGAGAGAGGTGGGGTCAGCCTGGCCTTGGGGAAAAGGATGCCTGAGCCATCTTGAAAGCGTGTGTTCCAGGGCATAGAGAAGGGTCATCAAAGCAGGAGAAGAGCAGTACGTGTGCTGGCACAGAGGTAAGAGACCCGGAGACAGACAGGGATGGGTGTCCTGTAGGTAGTTTATATTTGGATTAGAAGCTTATAAGAGAGGTCGTGGTGTAATAGCTGTTCAATAAATACCTGCTGAATGAATGAAAGGCGTGCTTGAGAACATCTTGGGTTTTGGACTCAAATCTCACTTCTTGAGTGACCTTGGATGAATTAAGAACTTCTCCATGTAGTCATAATAAATAGCCAATAAGAGTAGATACAGAGAAATGGGGTATTCTTTTTTTTTTTTCTGAGTTGGAGTCTCACTCTGTCGCCCAGACTGGAGTGCAGTGGCCGCTCCCGGCCACAGCAACCACGACCTGCTGGGCTCCGGCGATCCTTCCGCCTCAGCCTTCCAAGTAGCCGGAATTACAGGCATGCGCTACCACACCCGGCTAATTTTTTGATATATTGTAGAGATGAGGTCTTGCTACCCAGGTGGGTCTCGAACCCGTGGGCTCAGGCAATCCACTCACCTCAGCATCCCAAAGGCGTGGGATTACAGGCTGTGCCACCGAGCCTGGCTGAAATGGGGTATTCTTTCGACTTATCACAAGATCTTCAAATTTACTGACATTTGGTACACATCAGTTTTTCGATAGCAGCAATGTCCTTTTGTTTAACAAGTAAACAATCTTGGTTTATCGCATGAACCTTTTCATCAGCTCTATTCTGGTTATCATTCCTTAAATATTAACAGCAGAGAACTGGAAGGCTCTTTTCCTTGTCCCTTGTCCTTTTTACCTGGCTGCCTCATTTATGTGAATTCTTACTAACTTTGCCTCTTTGTATTTTGTGGCATTTCATTTTAGTGAACAAGAGAAGCAACTTTTACTGATGACCTATCATTCATACTCCCTCTTTTGTGCTCTGCCTTATAATTCTTTATCTGTGAGAGGCTGTTTCACTTTCTGAATGTGTTTGTGTTTGTGCGGGTGGTTAAAATAACAAGTATTTTATTATTTTGTTTGTAAATATTTGGTGAGCTCTTTGCATGCTTGAGGTTATGGTAGAAAAATAAAATATCTAAGACAATATGTCATGGTCAAAGGTGTATGAAAATTCTGTAGTTTAAATATATGGGTTAAAAAATTAATTTTTTTTTTTTTTTTTGAGTTGGAGTCTCACTCTGTCGCCCACACTGGAGTGCAGTGGCCGCTTCCGGCCACCGCAGCCTCGACCTGCTGGGCTCCAGCGATCCTTCCGCCTCAGCCTTCCAAGTAGCCGGAATTACAGGCATGCGCTACCACGCCCGGCTGATTTTTTGATTTATTGTAGAGATGAGGTCTTGCTGCCCAGGCGGGTCTCGAACCCGCGGGCTCAGACAATCCACTCACCTCAGCCTCCCAAAGGCGCGGGATTACAGGCTGAGCCACCGAGCCCGGCTAAAAATTAAATATTTTTAATGGATAACTTCAAATATATTTTTAAAATGTAGATAAAATGGTATAATGTATCCCCACATACCTTCCACTACTCATCTTCAACAACTGTCAACTCATTTATTTATTTTTGGAGTCTCACTCTATCACTCAGGCTGGAGTGCAGTGGCATGCTCATGGCCACCACAGCCTCGACCTGCTAGGCTCAGATGATCCTTCCCCCTTGGCCTTCTAACTAGCTAGGACTACAGTTGTGTGCCACCACACCTAGCTAATTTGTTTTTCATTTATTGTAGAGATGAGCCTGGTTGCCTAGGCTGGTCTTGAACCCCTGGGTGAAGGCAATCCTCTCGCCTTCACCTCCCAAAGTGCTGGGATTATGGCATGAGCCACCATGCCCGGCCCACGTCCTTATTTTTTAAAGATGAATAGCAAAATATTGATGGATAAAATGACCCGACATCTGAATTTTGTCTTAAAATAAAATAGGAGGAGCCTGAACACATAGCAAGACCCCATGTCCACAATATATATATATATATATATATATATATTTTTTTTTTTTTTTTTTTAACAATTAACCAGGCATAGTGGGGTACCTGCAGTTCCAGCTGCTCAGGAGGCTGAGGCAGGAGGATTGCTTGAACTCAGAAGGTGGAGGCTGCAGTGAACTGTGATCATACCACTGCACTCCAGCCTGGGTGACAGAGCAAGCACAGGACTCAAAAAAAAAAAAAAAAAAAAAGGCCGGGCATGGTGGTTCACACCTGTAATCCAGGCACTTTGGGAGGCCGAGATGAGGGGATTGCCTGAGTCCAGAGGTTCGAGACCAGCCTGGGCAACTTGGTGAGACCTTGTCTTTACAATAAATAAAAAACTTAGCCAGGTGTGGTAGGGGCACGTCTATAGTTCCAGCTACTTGGAAGGCTGAGGCAGAAGGATCTCCTGAGCCCAGCAGGTTGAGACTGCAGTGGCCTTGAGCGTGCACTGTATTCCAGCCTGGGCGACAGAGTGAGACTCCTAATCAAAAAAAAGTAAGGTTGCAAAAAATATCATTGCAATAGCATTATCAGTAACTTTAGAATTGCAGTTATTTAGTAGTTGTTTCTTAATATAAAATAGTGTTTAAATTTCCAATTATAGCATCAGTAGTATACTTAGTTTATATTTTGACCTATTTTAAAAATATGTGATGTAACTAGGCACCATAGTTCCAGTTACTTGGGAAGTTGAGGTGGGAGGACTGTTTGAGCCCAGGAGTTTGAGCCCATTCTGGGCAACATAGTGAGGCCCCATTTCTAAAAATAACAACAACAAAAAATGGGTGTTGTAACATCAGATATCATCTCTGCTGCCAACACCCCCAGTTTTTCTGTTTTCAACACTCCCTCTGTCCCAACCTTCACTTCTTCCCATGTTGCCCTTCCCAAGTGATTCTGAGTTAATTTTCTAGGGATGTTAGAGCAGATTGGAGGTGAGAAACGGTGAGTAGGAAAGAAAGCGTGTGGTGACAGATACATAGCAGAGAACCAGAAAACAAGGAAGGTTGTGTGTACGAATCTCTAAAATATTGCAGACATAAGGACTTCATAGTTGAGGCTTAAAAATAGAGCTTTTTTTAGTTAAAACCTGAATTACTTCTTCTAAGCTGTTATTTTTGGATCAAAAGTAAGAGGCATGGGGAGAGGAATTCTTGTTTTCCTTGGTAGCCAGTTCCCACCTCATCTGGGCGGGGATTGTTGTCCCAAGAAGGAAAGACAGGCCTCTTGTGTGTTAGTATAGTGACTGAATGTACCTCAGAACCACCTGGAGGGCTTGTAAAAACAGATTGCTGGGCCCCGCCCCTAGAGCTTCTGATTTAGTAGGTCTAGGGTGGGGTCCAAGGATTTGCATTTCTAACTAGTTGGAAGGTCATGCTTCTGCTTGTCTTCCCAAAACACTGACCTCCTAGTCTCTTCTCCCTTTTGGACTTTACATTTTTAAGACATCTTCTCTTTGCTAAGAGTATACTGCTGCACAGATTGGAAATCATTGTATAATTTGATTACCCTTCCTAACAGCTTCTTGGCAGGAAAAAAAAACAAAAACGTGAGAAATGTGTAATTTGTGTGAAAATATATTCTATTTTCACAGTGACCACAGAAGAATGTGGCGTTCCACTAGCCTAGTTGAATGTATGTCAACATTTTCTCTTCCTCTGAAGGGGATTTCTTTTAAGTGTCTTAATCTCTGTAAATGGTATCCCTCTTGGGCAAGAAGTTCAAGGTTCAAGCATTTTGCCTAAGGAGAGCTGAGAAAGCTAGAACAAATGTTATTCTTGCACAAGTTTAGAACAAACTTGCTAACTTTCTTGCAACCTTTCTTCTTCACAGAAAGACTGGGCAGAGAGCCTGACCTAAAACATCAGTTAGTCAGCAACCCTGCAAAAAATGGTGGTGTCTTGCCAATGCTATAGCTACCACACCCATGACTGGAACTTTCCCTGATATTTTACCCCATTCAAATCTGCTCTAAATGGATCCTGACCAAACTTGAAATACACCCTAAACATACTTCTATTGGGTCTTTCTGGGGGCGGGGGGAGGCAGGGAGGCTTACTATAATACATGACTGTTATCCCCAAGAGGTTGCTTTTCTAACACTTTCCTAAATTTACTTTTATTAAGCCATTGGAGTAGGAAAGCCTTGCCTGAGGACTCTTGCAAACAGAGCTGCATTTCACTGTTCACATCACCCAGCACATATGGGGCTTCTCCAGTTTGGGCTATGATTTGAATGCCAGCACCACTCTTGCTGTGGTTCCTGTTACCTTTCCTTTAGCAAGTCATTCAAAGAAGTAGACATTAGCCATTTAGAATTCAAAATTAGCCAGGCGTGGTGGCTAAAGCCTGTAATCCCAGCACTTTGGGAGGCCAAAGCAAGAGGATTGCCTGAGCTCAGGGGTTCAAGAGCTGCCTGGACAACTTGGTGAGACCATGTCTCTACACTGAATCAAAAAATAAGCCGGGCGTGATAGTGCATGCCTGTAGTTCCAGCAGCTTGGAAGGCTGAGGCGGAAGAATTGCCTGAGCCCAGCAGGTCGAAATTGCAGTAGTCATGAGTGTGCTGCTGCGCTCCAACCTGGGCAACAGAGTGAGATTCCAATGCAAAAAAAAAAAAAAAAAAATCCAAAAATAAATTTGCTACCTTGTGAGAATTCGTGGATGGTGAAGTTTTAATTTTCTAAATGGTTTTGTTCACCCAAAAGACCAAATTATAATCAGCAGGTTTCTGGGTAAGCAAAGAATAAGAACAAAGGGTGGTGGATATTCTGGTCTTTTATTTTGGACCTCAGGTATATATGTTTGGATTGTTTGTTATTCTTGATTTGTGACATGTTATCATTGCAGGTCTATGTATGTCCTACTTTATGTATCCATTTATTTAGTTAGTTCATTTTTAAAATGATGTATTTATAATTTCTAACCATCATCTTCATTTCTGATTCTTCAAGTACAAAAGATTTATTTGGAAAGTAATTCTAGGAAAGGTTGTAGAAGAAATGTAGGAAGAAAAAGAGAACTGATACATGATGTGTTATTAAACAAGTTACCACTCTGAGTGGAGCTTTATCTTCTGGGTAATTCTGGAAACCAATGTAGATGACATTAATCAGAGTTAGCCCTTTCTAAGGGGAAAATGTGCTGTAGGACTGAGAGTTGATGACTGCTGGCGAGGGATGTTAATTCCCCGGCATTTCCAGACCACCACATGTGATGTGGGAGGGCTCTGAAATCTCAGGCAGTTCAAAGTGGGGCGGCATGCATGGAGATGGGGACGGGCTCCCATGGCATCTGCCTCAGTCAGCAAGAGCAGTGCTATGGATACGTATGTTTTAAAGGAATTCCTGATTAAAGAGGCTTTACATGAATTTTGCGCTTTCAATGTTGAGCTGCCAACTGATGGTTCTTTCCTGGTTAAAATAAAGAACTTAGATGGGATTGACACTGAGATTCTTAATGCCTGACAAGCTGTGAAGACCATTGCTTAGTTTGATGAGCTTTGACAAATGTATAAACTTGTATCCCCAATACCCCAATTAAGACAGTGAACAGAAATGCCTCTAGTGTCTCTCAATTACTCACTATTTCCAAGTCATTATTGCTCTACTTTCTATCATAGATTACCTGTTCTTAAAGTGCATATAAAAGGAATCATAACAATACTTGTTCCTTTGTTTCTGGCTTCTTTTGCTCAACATAATGTTGCATGTATTATTTGTTCAGTCTTTTTACTGTAGAATAATATTCTGTTGTATTACAATAATATTTCATTATATTAATTATGTAAGGAAGCCCAGAGAATCTTCCTCTCAGAAATGTTTTTGAGGTTATAGGAAAGTCTTTTTAGAGATCATGGGGTTTTCTGAAGCCTTTTTATTTAGCCTTTCATTTTTAAAAGTACTTTGATCTAGCCATGAAAATTAGCATAGCTTTATCAACCCAGATGCCTGCTAAATTGGGCTACTGCTAAAATAGCTCAAGCCATGGGTGAGGCAGAATTTTAATAAATATGAGCGTTCCGTTCTTAGTATTAGTACTTTCTGTTTCAGGTTGCGGTTTTTATTCTTCTGTGTAGTTCTTTTAAACCCATTTGAAATTTTTTTAAACTTATTTTGTGGCCTTGCATATATGGCTTATCCTGGTGATAACATTTGAACTTGAAAAGAATATGTATTCTGCATTTGAGTGTTTTCTTCTATAAATTGAATCAGGTCAAGATAGTTGATAATGTTGCTGAAATCTTCTGTGTTATTAGTTTTTTTCCTACTTTATCTACCAATCCAAAAGCAGGTTGTAAAGGAGGAACAAATGATGTGTGAGACAAACAGAAAAAAATGGCAGGACAGTAGACTTAAATTCAGCCTTATCAACAATTATGTTAAATATAAGTGGACTCCATTTATATAATTCTTCCTTAATTCTGTCAGTTTTTGCTTCATGTATTTCAAAGCTCTGTTATTACTTGCAAAATCATCTGTGCTTGTTGTGACTTCCTGATGAATTAACTCTTATGATAAAATATCTCTCTTTTCTTCAAGTAATACCTCTTGATTTATAGTTTTTTTCTTATATTAATATGTTCATTCCTGCTTTCCTATGTACATGATCTCTCATTTTTCATCTTTTTACCATTTTTTAATATTTAAATACATTTCTATTAACAGCATATAATTAGGTCTTATTTAAAAAATTAGTCTGACCATCTCTGTCTTTTATTAGTGTTTATTTCATTTATATTTAATATAATTATTTATATGGTTCAATTTAAGTCTACTATCTTGGCTATTGATTTTCTGTCTTCCATCAATCCATTGTTTCTTCATAACTGCCTTCTTCTGGATTTAATAAAATTGAGATTGTATTAATATTCAGTTTCATAAACTCAATTGGCTTTTTACTTATATCTCTTTATTTTATAGTTTTAGTGGATCACATTATATATTTCTAACTTATCACAGTCTACCGTGAATTATTATTCAACATCTTTGTGTATGATGTAAGAATTTTACCCCCTTCTGTCCTTTAAGCCAGTAAGTTTGCACTTTTCCTCTCGAGTCCTCACCACCTGCATCACATGGGTTGGGGTGTCCATAGTGGATAAGTCATCTGCACTGTGGTTACCCTTCTCGAGAGCTGAATTCTCTCCAGTTTCTACCTGCTTTTGGCTATTCTCTAATTTCTTCACAAAATGTTTTTATATTTTATTCATTGTTTTGAGTCATTGTTCATTGGGCAGTTTGATAATATCTATTCCATCATTATTAGAACTGGCATTCTCATTTTGCTATTTTTAATAATGTTAGCCACACTTTTAAACTGATTACCCAACTCAAAAACTTGGCATTAACTGTGTTATCATTTTTTTCTTTTCTATTGTTATGTTGAATTTATATTATTTCTAAAATGTGTGTATAATCAATATATAGTTATAATACACATCACTTAGTTCATATAGGTATACAAACCTAAATATATATATTTAATTGCTTTTAACTTTATTTATAAAGTCTTGCTGAATTTACTGGAGACTTACTTTTATTTACTATTATATGGTGTAGGTTTGTTCATACCACATATTGTAGTTTGTTTTGACAACTTTAGTTGACAGCTAACTTTAGTTTGACAACTGTGTAGTCATTCTATTGTGTGAACATACCGCAGTTCATTCATCCCCTCTCATGCTGATGGACATTTGGGTTGTTTCCATATTTTTGTTCTTATAAGGAGTCCTTCCATGAACATTTGTGTATTGCTCTTAACCATATACCTTGGAGTAAATATTGCTGTATTGAAAGTGAATGTGAATGTGTAATTTTTGATGATGGTGCCCACTGCTATTCAAAGTGGTTAGCATGTTTTTACATTCCCACCACCATTCTATAAGAGATTCTGTGAAGCCAGGTGTGGTGGTGAAGCCAGGTGTGGTGGTGTACACTTGTAGTCTCAGCTACTCTGGAGGCTGAGGTGGAAGGATCATGTGAGCCCAAGAGTGTGGGCCAGCTTGGGCAACATAGAAAAACCTTGCCTCAGTAAACAAAACAGAGGAACAAAAAATAAAGATTCTGTGAATCCACATTTTTCCATAACACTTGGTAGTGTCAAGTTTTTTTTCACTGATTGACTTGATATAAAACAGTATCACATTGTTTTAAATTCCTTAATTCTTTTTTTTTTTTTTTTTGAGTTGGGGTCTCGCTCTGTCGCCCAGACTGGAGTGCAGTGGTCACTCCCGGCCACCGCAGCCTCGACCTGCTGGGCTCCGGCAATTCTTCCGCCTCTGCCTTCCGAGTAGCTGGAACTACAGGCGCTCACTACCACGGCTGGCTGATTTTTGATTTATTGTAGAGATGAGGTCTCACCAAGTTGCCCAGGCGGGTCTCGAACCCTCAGGCTCAGGCAATTCACTCACCTCGGCTTCCCAAGGCACGGGATTACAGGCTGAGCCACCGAGCCCGGCTCACCTTAATTCTTAATGATATTAAGCATTTTCTCAAATTTTTATTAGTTGAAAATATTCTTCTGCCAAATGTCTGTTCATGTCCTCACTCCTGCCATTTTTAATTGATTTCTAGGAATTATACACTTAGAATACCACTGAACTAGACCATCTATATTGGACTATTTTCTAACTTATTAGCGAAATCTTTGACCTCAGAATCTGTCACCACTCCCTGGCCACCTGTTTAATTTTTTTTTTTTTTTGAGTTGGAGTCTCACTCTGTCGCCCAGACTGGAGTGCAATGGCTGCTTCCGGCCACCGCAACCTCGACCTGCTGGGCTCCGGCGATCCTTCCACCTCAGCCTTCCAAGTAGCCGGAATTACAGGCATGCACTATCACACCCAGCTGATTTTTTGATTTATTGTAGAGATGAGGTCTCGCTGCCCAGGCGGGTCTCGAACCCGTGGGCTCAGGCAATCCACTCACCTCAGCCTCCCAAAGGCGCGGGATTACAGGCTGAGCCACCGAGCCCGGCCACCTGTTTAATTTGCAAACCCCTCCAAACTGGACCCCAATCCTGTTCCATTTTTTTCCCTCTTAGCAGCTACCATCTTCACCTTATTCTACATGTACTTATGACTTGTGTGTCTCTTCCATACTAGTATATGTAGACTGCTACATGACACATATAGAGATTGAGAGTGTTCATAAGCTTTCATAGCAATTTAGCATTGTCATCATATTTTCATTAGATTAACCAAAGGATTGGTCTCCAATGAATTGGAAATTTTTGTAAAAACTGGTTCTTCATTACTTTGAAAAGCAGTGGTCTAGGTTGACTCAGACCTTTACGTCATAGCATTTGAAAATCCCATCGAATGGAACAGAAAAGAAATAGATAACCACCTATTGTATTTGAAAAAGTGTTTATGCTCTGCACAAAATATAGCTGCCAACAGAGATGAATATTGCTTTTTTTTTTTTTTGAGTTGGAGTCTCACTCTGTCGCCCAGACTGGAGTGCAGTGGCCGCTCCTGGCCACCGCAGCCTCGACCCGCTGGGCTGCGGCGATCCTTCCGCCTCAGCCTTCCAAGTAGCTGGAACTACAGGTGCGCGCTACCACGCCCAGCTGATTTTTTATTTATTGTAGAGATGAGGTCTCGCCAAGTTGCCCAGGCGGGTGTCGAGCCCGCGGGCTCAGGCAGTCCACTCACCTCAGCTTCCCAAAGGCATGGGATTACAGGCTGAGCCACTGACCTTTTTCTAATTTAGTGAGATAGTGTTTTTCTAATGTGGGCATTACTTTGTTTTACTGACATTTCCATGTTTACAGCAGAGCCTGGTATGTGTCTCTTTGTTGTACTATACATATACATAAATGTATCCATATAAAATGCTATTTTTAAAATGGAAGAGAATGTACGACACTTAATTATATGAAATTCAGCTTAATCCTTTATGCTCTCAGTTTTCATGTTTTGAGTTTTTCAGCCTGAAGTGTGGTTATTAAAGTTGTGTCCACTTCTTCAGCTGTGCACTGAGTGTAAAATAAATTTTTTAGAATTACATAGATTCATGATTCCTTGGTTTCTAGGTAACTGTATACACATACCTTGAGTATTTTATAGTATTTCCACATCAAGTAGTGATATTTTACACCTTCTAAAGTGACTAAACTTCTAGAATATTCTTAGGTGAGCTACTATAAAATCAAAGTAATATTATATAACAACTATATGACATTTTGTTAGCATGAATACATAGTAGGCAACTGATCCAAGAAGCTGATATCAGAACTGTAAATATATTTGTGAAAACAAAGTGGTAAGTGAGATCTGGCTGCTAGGAAACAGAGGGCAAAGGTTTCTGTTAAACAGCTTGCCTTTTATTTTCCGGGTATTTGCTATACTACAGTATCTGCAGTGTAGCAAGAGCCTTATTCAGGTTCACTGGGAGTATCTACATGGGTGTGTAGCTTGGTACCTGAAATGCGTTGGTCAAGGTTGAAAATCTCATATTCTTAAACTGGGCTCGGTGGCTCAGCCTGTAATCCCGCACCTTGGGAGGCTGAGGTGAGTGGATTGCCTGAGCCCGCGGGTTTGAGACCCACCTGGGCAACTTGGCGAGACCTCATCTCTACAATAAATCAAAAAATTAGCCGGGCGTGGTAGCGCGCCTGTAGTTCCAGCTACTTGGAAGGCTGAGGTGGAAGGATCGCCAGAGCCCAGCAGATCGAGGCTGCAGTGGCCGGGAGCGGCCACTGCACTCCAGTATGGGTGACAGAGTGAGACTCCAACCCCCCCCCAAAAAAAAAAGAAAAAAAGAAAATCTCATATTCTTGACTTTTCCTGTCTAAGACAAAATTGCTTACAAGCATAATCTCAATATATTTTTAAATAGGTGAAACAATGAATGAGTAGAAATGACACAATTTCAGCATAAACCTATTCTTCAGATGGGATTAGGTAACCAGAAATCTGATATCATAGTGAAAGTCAGACAGACCTAGGTTAAAAACTGGTCTTTGCTGAAGTTATCTGATGTGTTTCCATATAAAAATCAAACATCTTCAATCTTCATTTATAAAATAGAGATGGCATTAATAAAGCAAACAACAACAGATGCTGGCGAGGATGTGGAGTAAAAGGAATGCTTCTACACTGCTGGTGGGAATGCAAACTAGTGTACCCTCTTTGGAAGGCAGTGTGGTGATTTCTGAAAGAACTAGAAATTGACCTTCCATATGACCCAGCAATTCCCCTATTGGGAATACCCAGAGGAACTCAAATCATTCTACAAAAAAGATACCTGCACACACATGTTTGTTGCAACTCTATTCACAATAGCAGAAATATGGAACCAACCATGCTGCCCATTGAAGCTGAACTGGATAAAAAAAATGTGGCACATATACTTTATGTAGCCATAAAGAAGGACAAACATATGGACTTTGCAGCAACTTGGATGAACTTAGAGTCGATCCTACTCAGTGATCTATCACAGAAACAAAGAACAAAGTACCATATGTTCTCATTCATAAGTGGACCTTGAACAATTATCATAATACTATAAGAAAGTGATTGGGAATATTGGGAAACTGCCGGGGGAAGGGGATTGGCAGTTGAGGGAAACTGCCAGGGGAGGGAGGGGCACACTTCATCAACAAGGCACCTGCAAAATGAATATTTGTATATCTAACCCTGAATTGTACCCCACATCTTTAACATTGAAAAATAAAATAAAATAGAGATGGATTTATCCCTTTTATGGGGTTGTTCTGGTGAAGGTTTATGAATAATTTATATAAATATGTAGTAGCCATTGCACTCAATACCTGATAGCTGCTGTTACATTACAAAATACCGGTGGGGGTAGATATGTGTCTATATTTAGTATGTATGTAAGTGAACTCTTTTCTTCAACTAATCTTAAGGTAAGCCCTTATACAGATTTTTTTTTTAAAAAAGACAAAATTAAGAGGGCAGAGATTGGATGTGGCTGGTATGGGGAGAAGGAAGTCTCATCCAGCCAGCACCTCTCATGACCCTCAAGAAACTTTCACAGCCATTTTGATACCCTTCAGAGTCCTAGAACTCTAGAGTTCAGCTCAGAAACTATTCTACTGGATTTTTAACACCTCAAGTGTGAGAATGGAATCTTCTTTATTAACTGATACAGGCATAGCATGTGGTCTTGCACTACAGTAGATGATTGACCACAGTTTGTTAAATTCTCTAGTTAATTCACCTCCACTACTTCTGAAGTTCTTTCTCCATATTTGACTGCTCAGTGGAGTTACAATTTGAAGCTGAATTAGCCAAGCCACCAGCAAGCCTGTGTCATTTAAAGGATGTAATGATAGCATCATTATTTTTTCAGATCTAGGTTGGAATTTACCTCTGAAAAATAAGAAAATGATGAGTGATGCAAGTGACATGTTGGCTGCGGCGCTGGAACAGATGGATGGTATCATAGCAGGTAATCTGCATCCTCTGAAAGATGGAATCATGACATTTACTCTGCTCCTTGGCCTTTTCATTACAACTCTCTTACTGTGTTTTCACTTTCTTGTTTTTATTTACTGGCTCTCTACAATGCCTTTTGGTTCAGCCATGGTGAACCAATGGCTTCCTTTTTATTCCTCCCCTTCTCCATTTTCTGCCAAAAGTATTCTCAAACTTTATGTTAAAATACCAAAAATTGGCCAGGTATGTTGGCTGACACCTGTAATCCTAGAACTTTGGAGGTCGAGGTGTGAGGATTGCCTGAGCCCAGGAGTTCAAGACCCTCTAGGGAACATAGTGAGACCTTCTCTCTACAAAAAATTTTTAAAAATTAGCCCAGCGGAGTGGTACGCACCTATAGTCTCAACTACTTGGGAGGCTGAGCTGGGAGGATCACGAGCCCAGGAGGTCAAGGCTACAGTGAGCCATGATCATGCCACTTCATTCCAGCCTGGGCAACAGAGTAAGACCTCGGCTCAAAAATAATGTTAAAACTTCAAATTCCATCCTATGTTTCTGATCACAGATGAATAATCTTCATCTCCCGCAATTCTGATGTAGGTGGTCTGTGGATCGTATTTTGAGGTGCATGCTCTACCCAATATCCATGAATGTTATGATCTGTTCCCTTCACCAGTGACTCTTACATCATTTTTTTTTTAAGAGAAGAGGTCTCACAATGTTGCCTAAGCTGGAGTGCAGTGGCTATTCACCTGCATGATCACAGCTTACTACAGCCTCAAGCTCCTGGGCTTGAGTGACCTTCCTGCCTAAGCCTCTCAGGTACCTGAGATTACAGGCAGGCACTGTCACACCTGGCTTGTTGGCTTTTATTTGGTTTCCCAATTCTTTCCTAAGCTTCTGGTCTCTATCTCTGCCAACCTGATATCTCTCCTGAAGTGTCCTAAGGTATATCCGTGTTATCATTTAATACACTGAGTTCATTATCTTTCCTCGAAGTTGCTCAGATGGTCTCCTCATTTTATAACCCTCCATCTAGTTTCACCTAAGCCAGAAATTCTAGGTACTTTTGTCCCTCATGTTTCCTATTTAATCACATTTCATCAATTCTGCCTCCTCTCAAATTCTGCTTTACTTTTTTATTCCTCTCTAAAGCCTGTCCTGGGACAGGCGTGGTAGTCCATGCCTTAATCCCAGCACTTTGGGAGACTGAAGTGGGAGACTTGCTTAAGCCCAGGAGTTTGAGACCAGCTTAGGCAACATAGCGAGGCCTTGTCTCTACAAAAAATAAAAAAAGTAGCCGAGCATGGTGTCACATGTCTGTAGTCCTAGCTATCCCAGAGGCTGAGGTGGAAGAATTGCCTGAGCCCGCGTGGTCAAGGCTGCAATGAGCTGTAATTGTGCACCTGCAGTCCAGCCTGGAGTAGACACTCTGGCTCAAAAAAAAAAAGAAAGAAAGAAAGAAAGAAAAAGTCTGTCCCATCTCTGCTACCATTATCTTTATCTTGTTGTGGTCAAGTAACTTTCCCGCTTCATGTCCCCTGGATGCTTGCCTTCCTGCTCTAGTCTATCCTTCTTGAAACCACCAGAATCTCCTTCCTAAAACACTGTTCTTATCATATTATTTCCTTTTCGGGAACCTTGAGCCATTCTTAGTAGGCCATCACGTCCCTGTTTTCTCCCTATTGCAGAGGGGACTGACTAGTAAGTAGGTGGACCCTTGTGGTTTCCCAGGAGTGGTGACTACCTAAAGTCTCGTGTCACTTTACAGCATTTTGTCTCAAGAGAAGTGCTTTTATGTATTTAGGAACTCATTACAGTGAGGACAGGGTTGAATATGTGCTGTGGGGTGGGGTTGTCACCCATCCGATGGCGGGGTCACCATGCAATTGAGCTCAACCCTTCCTGGATTCTGCTTGTCCTACTCTCCATGCCTCTCTCTCTCCCCCACCCCCACACCCAGCTTATCTTTTCTGGTCACACATCAGACCCTATTCTGTTTTGTTTGTTCTAAGACTCCGTGGCTATTGTCTTGCTCAAACGATTAATTTTCTCCCAAGGGATGGCATGCCAGTTTGTTAAATTTATGTGTCCTCGAGACCTGACTTCAGTGTGTCCTCCTTTGTACATTAAAGTACTGTATCCAATTCTTATAATATCATTTTTAAAGGGTTCTTGACAAACTAAAACTTATCTAGAGGTGTAATCTTGAAGGCAAAGAGTTTAACAACCAAATCTGATAGGGAGCTGGCTAAGTTTAACCTGGAAAAGTGTATTCTTGCTCAGGGCATGAAACATGCTTTCAAAGACTAGCTGAAGAACTACTATATTGAAAAGAGACTGGATTTATTTTGTCACAATTTCAAAATATATAACTAGAACCAATTCTAAGCCCTTACCAGAGATTCCAACCATATACTCTTAGAACAAGCCTATTGAGAGAAATGATATTTCTGGAATAGTGTTTTAAGGATTTACATTTTAGATAGTCTACTATACTTGTGCATTTGTTTCTTAGACCTGGCAGGGCTTTTGACTAATATCAGAATTGTTAAGAAAAATAAAGATACCCCAGGTCCCACCTCAAACTAAATCAGTCAGAAGCTTTGTGTGTAGGTTTATATGTTTTCTTTTCTTTTCTTTTTGATTTGGAGTCTCACTCTGTCACCCAGACTGGAGTGCAGTGGCCGCTCCCGGCCACCACAGCCTCGACCTGCTGGGCTCTGGCGATCCTTCCGCCTCAGGCTTCCAAGCAGCTGGAACTATAGGCGCGTACTACCACACTCGGCTAATTTTTGATTTATTGTAAAGATGAGGTCTCGCCAAGTTGCCCAGGCGGGTCTCAAACCCTCAGGCTCAGGCAATTCACTCACCTCAGCCTCCCAAAGGCACGGCATTACAGGCTGAGCCACCGAGCCTAGCCGGTTTATATGTTTTCAAATTAACATCAGTGGTTCTCCAACTGAGATAGTGAGGAGAAGAGGAGAAATGACTCAGTGGTTGAACTTTTTCTAAATTCACACCTCTCCCCTATGCCTACCTTGTTTTATGAGGGGATTTAACAGGATGAGAGGGCTATCATGGGTACAAGAATTTTTTATAATATTGGGTAATTCTAATGCTTCAAACTGCCTGAATAGAAAACTGTAGCTACTTTGGATTTTAATGCTTTTTTGTTCCTTCCTCCCCCAACATACCTCAATTTATATTTTTCTGGGTTCTCATCTCAGCTTTATGGGGCTCCTAAGGGGATTGACTCAGAGATTATATGAGTCATTTAGCACTGTGCCTAACGTATCACTGGTGACCATTATTATAATTTGGCAGATCGTGTGGTCCAGTATTAGGAAGCTCAGTGGAATGGACTAGCTGAAATGAAATTGATCAAGTCAAGATGGCCAACCAGGAAGGAAAACTCACACATTATTTTTTGGATGCCATTCAGTTGTAGGATCTTCAGAATTATGAGGCAAGAGCCTAAATATCATAGTTGTTGAGTTTTTTTTTTTGAGTCAGAATCTCACTCCATTGCCCAGGATGGAGTGCAGTGGCATGCTACCAGCTCACTGCAGCCTCAATCTCCTGGCTTGGATGATCGTTCTACTTCAGCCTTTCAAGTAGCTGGGACTACAGTGTGTGCACCAGCTAATTTTTAAAAAATTTTTTGTGGAGACAAGGTTGCCCAGGCTAGTCTTAAGCTCCTGGACCCAAGTGATCCTCTCGCCAGAGTGGATCAAATTAACATCAGTGATTCTTCAACGGAGGTAGTGGGGTGAGGAGGAAAAATGACTATAAATGTTTGGGAACTTTTTCTAAATTCACAACTCTCCCCTATGCCCACCTGGTTTTATGAGGAAATTTAGCAGGATGAGGGGCTAACATGGGCACAATAATTTTTTATAATATTGGGTAATTCTAATGTTTCAAACTGCTGGAAGAGAGCACTGTAGCTGGGATTATGGGTGTGAGCCACTGCACCTGGCCAAAACCATTGTTTAAAGCTGATATTAACAAGCATTTGATGCTAGGCAGCAAACAAAGTCATGGGAAAAATATTTAAACCCATGTTCACATATGCATATACAAATGTACAAATGTAATTCATTCAACTTCAGAGATTAAGTTCTGGTATGTTAACTAGGAGCTTGCCCTCTTACCTTTAAAACTCAGCATTGCAATTTCCATCTCAGTGTGTAACTCCTTTTCAGGGATTTTGAGGACTTTATGGTCTCTAAAATTTGTATCTTTTGGAATGCATGACTCTACCTGACTGACCTGCCACCTGCTTAACTATCATTTTAGTGAGGCCAACACACCTGACACCAAAGCCTGCCATCGATATTTACCATCAATTATATTGTTTTTATTTTTATACCAGATGACTATGACTTGGACAGATATACACAATTGAATATCTTTTTCCTGTTCCTGGTTTTGATTAGTCCTCACTGTGACTAGACTGGCTTACTACCTTCAGTTGTGGTGTTTTATCTCACATAAATCCCATTGCTCTCTCTGTGATTTTCTTTTTAACCTAGGTT
This sequence comes from Cephalopachus bancanus, assembly GCA_027257055.1. Taxonomy (NCBI): domain Eukaryota; kingdom Metazoa; phylum Chordata; class Mammalia; order Primates; family Tarsiidae; genus Cephalopachus; species Cephalopachus bancanus. The sequence goes on along the minus strand of JAPVLO010000009.1, from coordinate 3,418,440 downwards.
CTAAGGCCCTGGAATATTCCAATGGGATCTTTGATTGCCAGTCTCCCACCTCTCCATTCATGGGAGCTTGCGAGCTCTGCACCTCGTGGAAGACTTGCGTGGCTTGCTGGAGATGATGGAGACAGACGAGAAGGAGGGCTTGAGATGCCAGATCCCAGATTCAACAGCAGAAACGCTTGTTGAATGGCTTCAGAGTCATATGGTAGATATCTGCATGTTAGACATTCTGTGCTGTGAATCTTTTGTTGTTTAGTCTAAAATGTACAATATAGAATAGCTAATCAGAACAAGAAAAAAAATTATAAGGCAACAGGTTTGCTCTGATTTTATCCCCTCAGAGAACCCAATTCCCTTTTGACTTTAAGCATAACTTTTATTTATTTTAAAGATGTGGGGTACAATTCAGGGTTAGGCATATAAATATTCATTATGCAGGTACCCTTGTTGATGAGGTGTGCCCCTCCCTCCACTGGCAGTTTCCCTCAACTGCCAATCCCACCAACCCCCCTTCCCTAGCAGTTTCCCACTACTGCCAATTCCTTTCTTATAGTATTATGATAATTCTTCAAAGTCCGCTTACAAGTGAGAACATATGGTACTCTGTTCTTTGTTTCTGTGTTGGATCACTGAGTATGATTGACTGTAAGTCCATCCAAGTTGCTGTGAAGTCCATGTTTGTCCTTCTTTATGGCCGCATAATATTCCATTGTATATATGTACCACATTTTTTTATCCAGTCCAGCTTCAATGGGCAGCATGGTTGGTTCCATATTTTTGCTATTGTGAATAGAGCTGCAACAAACATGTGTGTGCAGGTATCTTTTTGTAGAATGATTTGCATTCCTCTGAGTATATTCCCAGTAGGGGGATTGCTGAGTCATATAGAAGATCAATTTCTAGTTCTTTCAAAAAACTACCACACTGTCTTCCAAAGAGTTTGCACTAGTTTGCATTCCCACCAGCAGTGTAGAAGCATTCCTTTTTCTCTGCATCTTTGCTAGCATCTGCTGTTGTTTGTTTTGTTAATGATGGCCATTCTTACTGGGGTTAGGTGATATCTCAATGTGGTTTCGATTTGCATTTCTCTGATGATTAGTGAGGCTGAGCACTTTTTCTGTGTCTGTTGGCTGCCTGTATATCTTCTTTTGAGAAGTATATATTCATGTCTTTTGCCCACTTTTTAATAGGGCTGTTTTGTTTTTTTTTTCTTTTTGGCATGTTGAAGTTTCTTGTAGATCCTAGATATTAGGCCTTTGTCAGATATACAGTTGGCAAATATTTTTTCCAATTCTGTGGGCTGTCTCCCTGCTCTCTTGATGGTTTCTTTCACTTTGCAGAAGCTTTTCAGTTTGATGAGGTCCCACTTGTCTACCCAATCTCTTACGGCATGTGCACTTGGGGTTTTGATCAGAAATTGGTTGCCAGTTCCAATTTCCATAAGGGTGTCTCCTGAATTTTCTAAGGTTCTTATAGTTTGTGGTTTTATATTTAGGTCTTTGATCCATTTAGAGTTAATTTTTGTGTATGGTCATAGGTAGGGGTCCCGTTTCAATCTTCTTCATGTGATCAGCCAGTTTTCCCAGCACCATTTAGTAAATAGGTTCTCCTCTCCCCAGTGGTTGTTATTAGAGGCTTTGTCAAAGATGAGTTGGTTGAGAAATTAAGGCTTTGCTTCTGGAATCTATCTTGTTCCATTGGTCTATTTGCCTGTTCTTATACCAATACCAGGCTGTTTTGATTACTGTAGCCTTATAGTAAAGTTTGAAGTCTGGAAGTGTGATACCACTTGCTTTGTTTCTTTTTGCTAAGGATTGTTTTGGCTATTCGTGGTCGTTTATGTTTCCATATGAATTTCTGTATTGTCATTTGCAGGTCTAAGAAGAGTCTGAGAAGAATGATGTTGGTAATTTAGTGGGTATTGCGCTGAATCTATAGATTGCCTTTGATAGGATGGACATTTTAACAATGTTGATTATTCCTATCTATGAGCATGGAATATTTTTTAATTTGTTTGTGTCTTCTTGGATTTCTTTGAGCAGTGTTTTGTAGTTCACTTTGTAAAGATCTTTCACTTCTCTGGTTAGGAAGATGCTGAGATATTTCATTTTTTGTGTGTCTATTGTGAAAGGGATTATGCTTTTTATTTGGTTCCCCACTTGTTTGTTGTTGGTGTATAAGAATGCAACTGTGTTTTGCACATTTATTTTTTTCCCCCAATAATTTGCCAAGTCTTTTATCAGTGCAAGCAAGTTTTTGACATATTTTCTTGGATTTTCAAGGTATAGGATTATGTAGTTAGTGAAGAGGGATAACTTGACTTCTTTCCTGTCGGGTGCCAGCCCCGACTTAAGAGGGAAGGATTAGGACCACAACGGTGAATCAAGACGGAGAGAAGAAACAACTCAGAGGCAGTTCTTTTGGGAACAGTCTGATCAGGACTGAAGCCAAATTTTATTCGGACTCCTTCCAACTTATATACCTTTTTCTATACCCTCCATTAGTGTGATAATCACTTGCTGGGGGTGTAAAAATTCTATGCAAATTACGTATCACAAGACCATCACGAGACTTGCAAGTTCCAAGCAAACAATTACAATTCCATGATGCATGACGTGCTTCACAAAACTTACATTAAATTCACAGGTGTACAATTTCAATACAGATTGTTCAAAGTGTTTTTCATAATGTTCAATAAATCATTTACACTATACCTTTTGTTCTAGACCCTGATTAATATAAAAACTTTTTTAAGTTAAATCCAAGTTTACTGACTCCTAATATTTTTAACGATTAATATTATCAACTTAACACTATACTATAATCTATAAGTTTACTTAAATGACTCAGTTATTCTATTAATCTATTATGGTTCAACGTAGTGTCCTGTAATTCTATAACGATTAAAACTTAAATTATAAAACCTTACCATGACTTAAATGAATTTCCTATGTCTAAACTTTAATTTTTTTAATGATTGACCTTTAATACTACGCTATATCCTATTAAGCTAATACTTTATCATTAATTTTTATATGTTTTTATAAATCGTATAGTAACTATTATGTTTGAATAATGTAGCCAAAGGAAACAAAACAGCAAGCATAAATTTACTCAAATATACTCTAAAATGTAACTATAAGTGTATATGTATATATTTTATCCTAACAAGTCTACTCTAGAAATCAAATAGTAGCTGTCACACTCTTGAATAAGGAAATGCATGGCCGCCATGGCCTCGGGCTGAAGCAAACAGAGTTTTGGTATGTAACGAAACAAAAGCAAGGAAATACATGGCCGCCATGACAGAGTTTCGGTATGTAACGAAACAAAAGAAATCGTTCTGCCCGGCTAGGGGCAGGGCGATAAAACTATTATGGTAATTTAGTTTCTAATCCTAGCTCTAGGGGAAACTGCTTTCGGGAACAAGCGCTGACTCACCAGTCTACCAGGAAATAGAAGTTTGAAAATATCTAGAAAGAAGTACAGCTCAGAAGGGACAAGGTCATATAATTCTGCTGTGCAACTTCCCATCAGGTGTATAGAGATTTACTTATAAGTTTTACTGCCATGTATGCACACTAGTCACTAATCACATGCCAGTATTATAGGTATAACTGATATCCTATGTCAGAGGCGATCTTCCAGATGGGCCTTTACAGGCCTCAGCCATGTAGCTATAGATGTTGGCTCCCGACACTTTTCCTATTTGGATACCCCTGATTTCTTGCCTAATTGCCCTAGCTAGGACTTCCAACACAGTGTTGAGCAAGAGGGGTGAGAGTGGGCAGCCTTATCTTGTTCCAGTTTTCAGGGGAAATGTTTTCAGTTTCTGTCCATTTAGCAATATGTTAGCTGTAGGTTTATCATAAATGGCACTTCCTATTTTGAGGTATGTTTCTTCATGCCTAGGTGTTTGAGGGTTTTTATCAAGAAAGGATGCTGAATTTTTATCAAAAGCTTTTTCTGCAGCTAATGATATTATCATGTGGATCTTGTTATCACATCTGTTGATGTATTTAATTACATTTATGGTCTTGCCAATGTTGAGCCAGCCCTGCATCCTGGGGATGACGCCCACTTGGTCATGTTGGATGACTATTGAGATGTGTTTTGGGATCCGATTTGCTAGAATCTTGTTGAGGATTTTTGCATCCACATTCATAAGGGATATTGACCTGTAGTTCTCTTTTTGTGTTGGATCTTTTTTATTTTTTGAGTTGGAGTCTCATTCTGTCGCCCAGACTGGAGTGCAGTGGCCGCTCCTGGCCACCGCAGCCTCGACCTGCCGGGCTCCAGCAATCCTTCCTCCTCAGCCTTCCAAGTAGTCGGAATTACAGGCATGTGCTACCACGCCCGGCTGATTTTTTGATTTATTGTAGAGATGAGGTCTCGCTGCCCAGCGGGTCTCAAACCCGCGGGCTCGGGCAATCCACCCACCTCAACCTCCCAAAGGCGCGGGATTACAGGCTGAACCACCGAGCCTGGCTATGTGTTGGATCTTTACCAGGTTTGGGTATCAGTGTGATGTTAGCTTCGTAAAATGATTTGGGGAGAATTCCATCTTTCTCAGTTGCCTGGAATACTTTCAATAGGATTGGTATCTGCTTCTTCTTGTACATTTTTTAGAATTCTGTTGGAAAGCCATCTGGTCCAGGGCTTTTTTTTTTTTGTAGGTAGTTTTCTTATGACAGAATCAATCTCCTTGATACTTATTGATCTATTTAGTATCTCAATGTCTTCTTGTTTCAATCTAGGGAGGTTGTGTGATGTCAGAAGTCCTCCATTTCATTTAGATCATCAAGTTTGTTTCCATATAGGTGTACACAGTAATCTTCAGGGTCAGTTGTGATTTGGTCTTTTGTATTTCTGATTGTGTTTATTTGGGCTTTTTCTCTCTTTTTCTTGGTCATTCTGGCTAGGTGTCCATCAATCTTGTTAATTCTTTCAAAGACCCAGCTTTTTGTTTTGTTGATGTTTTCTATGATATTTTTGTCTTCTATGTCCCGTTTTTGGGCTCTTATTTTGGTGATTTGGATTCTTTTGCTAACGTTGGGTTTTGATTGTCTTCTCTTTCTAGCTCCCTTAGATGATTTTTCTTTTTCTTGATGTGTGCCCATAGAGATATAAATTCCCCTCTTAGAACTGTTTTCATGGCATCCCAGAGGTTTTAGTAAGATGTTTCTTTATTTTTATTTGTTTCCAGGAATCTTTCAATTTCTGCTTTGATTTCAGTGTTGACCCAGTAGTTGTTTAGCATCATGCTGTTTAGTGTCTATGTCTTTGTAGGCTTTAGGGACATTTTGTTGTGTTGATATTTATTTTTATTCCACTGTGGTCTGAGAAAGTGCATGGCAGTATTTCAGCTTTATGGAATTTGTTTATGCTTGATCTATGGCCAAGGATGAGATCGATCTTGATGTATTTTCCATTTGGTGATGAGTAGAATATATATTCTGTGATTGTTGGGTGGAATAATCTGTAGGTATCTGTTAAGTCTATTTGGTCGAGTGTGAAGTTTAGATTCTGGATCTCCTTTTTGATTTTTGCCTCGATGATCTATCTAGGGCTGTTAGTGGGGGTATTCAAGTCCCCTGCTCTAATACTGTTAGAGTCGATGTCTTTTTTAGTTTACTTAGTAGTTGCTTTAAATATGCTGGTGCTCCTGTGTTGGGTGCATATATTTTTAAGATGGATGTTTCTTGTTGATGGATTGAATCTTTTTTTATTATGTAGTGTCCTTTTGTATCTTTTTAAGTTTTTGATAGCTTAAAGGTTGTTTTGTCTGATTTTAAGATTGTGACTCCTGCCTTCTTTTTTGATCCATTTGTCTGGAAACTCATTTTTCATCGTTAAACTTTGACTCCGTGTGCGTCCCTTGTAGTGAGATGAATTTCCTGGATGCAGCAAATCATTGGGTCATGGTTTCTTATCCAGTTTGCTGTTGTCTGTCTTTTCAGTGGGGCATTTATTCCATTCACATTCAGGCTGATTATTGAAATGTGATTGTTTATCCCTATCATGAGATTCTTATAATTTTTTTTTTTTTTTGAGTTGGAGTCTCACTCTGTCGCCCAGACTGGAGTGCAGTGGCCACTCCCGGCCACCGCAGCCTCGACCTGCTGGGCTCCGGCGTTCCTTCTACCTCAGCCTTCCGAGTAGCCGGAACTACAGGCATGCACTACCACACCCGGCTGATTTTTTGATTTATTGTAGAGATGAGGTCTCGCTGCCCTGGCAGGTCTCGAACCCGCGGGCTCAGGCAGTCTACTCACCTCCGCCTCCCAAAGGCACTGGGTTACAGGCTGAGCCACCGAGGCCGGTTTAAAGTTTTTTCTTTGCTTGTTTCCTTTTGGCTTTGGATTTGATGTATGTGTGTGTTTTCAAGTTTGTTGTTGCGCTGTATTTTCTGCTGATTCTGTGCTCTGTTATTCTCTCGGAAAGTGTGTGGTCATTTTTTTTTTCTTTCTTCTGTGCTTAATACCTTTTTAAGTGTCTCCTGTATAGCTGGCCTGGAAGCTGCATAATCTCTTAGGGATTGGATGTCCGGGAAGAATTTTAATTCTCCATCACTGATGACACTATGCTTGGCTGGATAGGAAATTCTTGGTTGAAATTGTTTATCTTTAAGGACTTTGAATATTGGACTCCAGTCCCATCTTGCTTGTAGTTTCTGCCAATAGATCTGCTGCTATTCTGATTGGTTTTCCCTGGTAGATAGTCTGACCTTTCTCTCTTGCTGCCTTTAGGATTTTTTCTTTTGTGCTTACTTTGTGTAGGTGAATTACTATGTGTCTAGGGGTTGGTGTTCTCATTTGATGTCCTGTGGGGCTTCTCTGTATCTCTTGTGCTTGGCTGGTCACCTCTCTGGTGAGATGGGGAAAGTTTTATTGGATTACCTCTTGGAATGCTTGCTCCAAGGTGTTCTCCATTTCTCTTCTTCTGGGATACCAATCAGGCATAGGTTGGGTCTCTTAATGTAATCACACACCTCTTGTAGGCTTTGTTCTTTCTTTATGAGTTTTCTTTCTATGTTGTTTACAAATCGGGTTAATTCCATGTTCTGGTCTTCAAGTTCTAAGATTCTTTCTTTGGCTAGATTAATTCTGCTCTCCATGCCTGTCATCTTGTTAATTTCCTGGATAAAATTTTTTACTGCCAAAATCTCTGTTACAAGTTCTTTCTGTGTTGCATCTTGTCTTTCTTGAGTTTTATTCACTGTTTCCATCCATTCCCTGATCCATGTTGTATTCTGGGGCGTCATTGGTGACTTCCATTGTCTAGGCTCTGAGGTCTGATTTTTGAGGAGATTTCTCTTTGTTACACTTGAAATTATTTGTGATCTTCCTTTGGTTTTTCCTCATTTGTGACAGATGTCTTGCTTTTCTGTTGTCTGTGGGAGAGGCTTTCCCTTCTGATATTTTCTCAGCCCTTTATTCTTCCCTGATCCAGGCTCTGAATATTTTCTATTTTGAAACAGGACTGTGGGTGGGATGGTTTTCTGACTCTTGTAGTTTGGAGAGTTGAATAAGGTGGAGAATGGGGAGCTAGGATTCAGAAACTACTTGCAGATTACAATGTTCACTGATTGTGGGTATGGGTTCCCTGAGACCTACTTCCCACTGCCACTCTATATGGCAGTGCAGTGGGTACGTGTGTGTACCCCCTGAGTCCAAGATACAATGACAGCAATGAAGAGCACAATGAAAAATAGAATGAAATAAAATGGATAAGAAATAAAAAGAAAAAAAAACCATGACAATGAAAGCAGAAATCAAAGCAAAAAACCATTTGAACACACACACACAGACATACACACACACCCCAAAACAAACTGTAATAACAACAAAGTAAAGCAGAATGAGCAACAGCAACAAAAAACCAAGAAAACTAAACACACACACACGCCTAGCACAAGATGAATGGAGAAGAAAAAGAGAAAGATTGGAAAAACAAAAACAAAACAAAAGAATTCAGACTGAACCCTCACACATATATTGACATACCTTAAACTAAAAAAATAAAAATAAAAAAAGAGAAGAACAAAAGAACAAAAACAAACCAACAACAACAAAAAAACCCTGAAAGATGAACACTCAATCATTCACATACACACATAAACAGAAAACAAACAAAAGAAGAAAAAAAAAGGTGGGGATGCAGATCAAACCCTCGCATACACATTCCTGCACAAAGGAAAAATATTTTTAAAATAGCTGAATTAACAAGCAAAACGTTTTTTAAAAATTGTTTTAAAAATTAAAAAAAAACAAAACCCTACCCTCTTGTGGCAGGCTCTGTAATTGTTCCTCTACTCTCCTCTGCTATCTCCTGCAGAGCTTCCACCTCTTTCATTCTCTCCTCAGTATCTGGAGCAGGGAAGAAGGAGAGGCAGTGGGGGTGGGTGGGGCTGCAGCCCTCCCCTCCCACTCTCGTATGGTCAGGGAGACCCCTCCAGTGGGGAGGTGCGGGATTGTCTCTTCCCCAGGTATGTAGTTGCGGGTAGGGGGTGGGAGGGTGGTCCAGCCAGGCCTATCCTGGAATGGAGTTCTATTGTGACTGATTTCCAGACTCCGCCTGGGTTCTCCCTCTCAGTTCTGCCACAGTTGTATGGGTCTGACATTCATTCAGAGGATTGCTGGGGGCGGGGGAAGTGGGAGAGGGTAGGTGGTCAGCCCGGGACTCACCACTGATCTCTTTGGAGTTCTTCCTCATCCTTTTCTGGCCACACCCTTTGTCCTGCCGCTGGATCAGGGTAGGAGGTGGGGCGCCTGAGACTCAGCACTTGCCAGGTCCCTCTGAAGTTTGTGCTTTTAGGATATTCCCTCTGGGTCACGATCAACCCCGAGTAGTTCCCAGTTATAGAGATTGGGTCTGTTGCTCCATAGTGAGCAAGTTGGAACACTTTCCTGCCCTGACTTCAAGATGGTGGTGTGGTGGCTCTCTCCACCTTGCCCGTGGGACTTTTCCCCTGGGCTCCCTCCGCAGCCCGCTTCTTAACAGGAAAACTTTTGTCCATTTTTTAAAAAATGGCGCTCAGCTTCTGTGACCTGGGAAGCATCAGGGACCAAGCAGAGAAGCTGCAGACCCAGCTGCTGCACCAGGAGGGCCCTGCTCGTGAGCCTCTACTTAGTCAGTCTCTCCCAGCATTTTCTTCCCAGGAAGGGTTTTGTTGATTTAAAAAAAATGGCACTCTGCTTCTGCACCCCAGGAATTGCTAGGATCCAAGTCGAGCAGCTGCGGGAAGCCGGCTGCTAACTCCCTAGCCCTCACTCAGTCAGCCACTCACACGCCCACTCACTCACCAGCACACACACAAAATTTTCCATACACTCACACCAGGACTCGCATAGTCTGTCTGGCTTGGCCGCCATCTTCCCTGGGAGAGCATAAATAACTTTTTTTGTTGTTTTTTTTTTTTGAGTTGGAGTCTCACTCTGTCGCCCAGACTGGAGTGCAGTGGCCGCTCCCGGCCACCGCAGCCTCAACCTGCTGGGCTCTGGCGATCCTTCCCCCTCAGCCTTCCAAGTAGCTGGAATTACAGGCATGCACTACCACGCCCGGCTGATTTTTTGATTTATTGTAGAGATGAGGTCTCACTGCCCAGGCGGGTCTCGAACTCGTGGGCTCAGGCAATCCACCCACCTCAGCCTCCCAAAGACGCGGGATTACAGGCTGAGCCACCGAGCCCAGCATAAATAACTTTTTAAAAAGTGCTGTCGTTCATTTTATAAGGACCAACAGGTCACCTGATTCTGCCCATAGAAATGGCTTTTACTTTGTGCCTGAATGATCTACTAAGACTTACAATAAATAGACCTATAAGAGAGAGAACCTTGCACATAACAGATGCCTTCTCAGGAATGTTGAGAAATTCACTATAAAGGACTCAGTGGCAATTCTAAATGGAAAGTGTAATGAATAGACATTTTAAAAAGCAGCAGAGGTTTGTGCCTGCCTAGCAGTGTTTGACATGAAGTGCCACCTAGCGGTTTGTGACAATCATTTCAATTCCATTTCTCCAGTTAAATTGTGGAGTTGGGTTTTTAATGGCGTTCTTAGTCACTGAACAACGAGGACTTTTCTAGGCATCTTTCTCAGAAATTAATGACATTTCAGGGTTGCCCTTTCTCTGAACACAATGGAAAATACCGTGGTATGATATGATGAACAACCAAATTAAAATCGCGATGAACAACAAAATCTAAAGAATGTCGCAATAGATTCAACGGATAAGACCGAAAAGCTCATATTTTGTCAGTGTTTAAATGATACTCTTTTTTTCCAGTAAGATGCATTCACACACTTGAGTTAATTGTGTTTATCTTAAAAGCTAATGAACATTGTATAAAGGAACCAAGATGGGTTTTTGGATCTGTGGTGGAAATGAAAGCTGCTTGCTTTGGGAACTTTAATTCATGTGATGGACTGCAAATGCTGGTGCGCCCAACCAGTCCTGTGCTGAATGTTCTCACATTCCTACCCAACTCCTCTCCATTTCCAAGTGCAAGTGGTATGACCCATCCTTTTGTGGGGCTGCAGCTACACAAACTTGACAGTTGAAGATGCTTTACTTTTTATCACACATAATAGCTTATTATTATACTTTACATTTGCTTTGCAAGTCTCTCCACCAGCTTTAAGGGTCCAGGCTTGCTGATTTCTTTAGAGATTGCATCATGCTCTAAAATTATCTGTTTTCTAGTGTATTTCTTATCTTATTTCTATGTCCTATCTTATTCCTTCTTCCTCCATGTTTTTCTGACCACTTAGCACATAGGAAGAAAGTAATTTACTACTGTTGGAAGAACCTATTCCTAGCCCACATCCAGAGACTGCCAAAGGCAGTAGTAGCTTAAGGGTACCTCTTGTTGTATTTTTGACATGTGTCCAAAATATTTACTTTAACATGTGTTCTGTTAAAGTAATTCTGGAAATGATGACAATGATGATATGTGAATATAAGTTAGATCATACACTCACTCCTTTTTCAAAACTGCCAGTGATATCACATCTTACTCAGAGTAAAACCAAAGTGCTTACCGTGGGCTGCAGAGCCTGATAGGATTTGCTCCCCATGACTTTCTGACCTCATCTCTCATTACGCTTCTCCCTTTGTCAGACTCTACTCCAGACACACTGGCTTCTTCACTGGTTCTCAAACATGCCAGATACATTATATAATGTCAAAATAACAAATAATTATAGAATTTATGAAAATTCTGTTTTCTTAAAAAATAACAAAAATAAAATAAATTAGATATGGATCCAAAGAGATAAGGGTGGGTTTTTTTGTTTTGTTTTTTGAGATGAGTCTCCCTCTATTGCCCAGACTGGAGTGCAGTGGTATAATCATGGCTCACTGCAGCCTTGACCACCTGAGCTCAGGAAATCCTTCTGCTTCAGTCGTCTGAGGAGCTGGGACTACATGCACATACCATGCCCTGCTGATTTTTTTGTAATTTTTGTAGAGCCGAGGACTCACTACATTGCCCAGGCTTGTCCCAAACTCCTGGGCTCAAGTGATTCTCCCTCCTCAGCCTCCCAAAATGCTGGTATTATAGGCATGAACCTCCACAGCCAACAGAGATAAGGGCTTTGTTGCTGTCAAATTTATTTATATCTGTCTAACTTACTTGTATGTATTCACTCAACTTGACCCCAAACCTTCCAAATCAAGTACATTTTCTCAAGAACACAGAGAATGAACTTATAAAAGAAGAAAGATGGCAAAAGACAAACCAAAGCCAGAAATGGAGAGCAGAACTGGGGGTTTGGAATAATTAAGTCATAGACGTGAAATGAGTAGTCACTGTACACCTCCCATGGTAGACTTCACTTTTAGGTCTTGAGCTAGCGTTGAGAATCCAGTGAGTAGAGGGGTTTATGCTTCTAATTTAGTGATTTGCTGATAATATTATATTTTTCCCATTCAGTATTTCAGAAGTTGGGTTGTGTTTTATGATCTTAAAATGAGGATACGTCGTATATATACATTTTAGTTCTTGTCTCTACAAAAAATACAAAAAAATCAGGGCGTAGTGGCATGCACATGTAGTCCCAGGTACTCAGAAAGCTGGGGCAGAAGGATTTCCTGAGCCCAGGCAGTCAAGGCTACAGTGAGCCATGATTGTACCATTGCACTTCAACCTGGCAAGAGTGAAACCCTGTCTCAAAAAACAAAAACAAAAAATCCACCCATATCTCCTTGGATCCGTATCTAATTTATTTTATTTTTGTTATTTTTAAGAAGAAAACAGAAGCTTCATAAATTCTATAAAGTATTTGTCATTTCTCAGATTCTTAAGTATAAAATGTCAAATATTAAGATAAAAAGCAACCCAAAACACAGACTAACAAGCCATTTATCCCTCCCCTATCCCTCTCTCCCTCCCACCCTTCCTCCCCTTCTTTCCTTCTTTTTTCATTCATAAGGTACTTAGAATAGTCAAGTTTATAGAAACAGTAGATTGGTGATGGCCAGGGGCTGAAGGGAAGAGGGAATGGGAAGATAATACTTAATGGGTACAGAATTTCAGTTTTGCAAGATGAAAAGAGTTCCTATTTTATTAGATAGATGATGGTGATGATTGCAAAACAAGGTGAATGTACATAATACCACTGACTGTACACTGAAAAAAGGTTAAGATGTAGATTTTACATGTATATTTTACCACAATTAAAAATAAAAACATTGATGGCATCTTAGAATTGAACTTGCTAGAATACTAGCATGTTCACCTTCATATCGTACTTAGGGAAACTGCTCACTAACAAATAAAAGAGGTTCTGATGTAAAAAAGCAGCAAATGATAAAGAAGGCAGTTATCTAGGCTCTGGAGATAGCAGACCTGAATATTAATGTTGGCTCTAACTCTTAGAAGCTTGTACCACTTTGGGAAATTTCTTAAGCTCTGTGGCTCAGTTTCCTCATCCGTCAAGTGGGGGTGATGGTTTCTGCCACTCGGAACTGTGAGGATCCCATGAACATCAATACACCTGGCAGTTCATAGAGGGAAAATGTTTAATAGAGTCCTTTTGCAAGAGGGAAGAAGAATTGAGTCCAGTTACGAGGGAAGTCAGGTTACAAGTAACTCATCCATAGTTCACTTCTTGTGACAAGAGCACAGACATTTCTCAGAGAACAAGCTTCTGCAATATTTTAGAAAAAGTCATTAATAATACCAGATACATAATTAAGGTTTCATTTGTGTTTAATGATGGCTAACTTGAGAGTCCACATACTTTAAGACAGATACTTATCTTTTCATTGGCACAGCTGGGCATTTGTAGTTCTAATGATTATTTTGCCTGGACCAGGGAGAGCCCCTGTAACATGTAGGTGATTTCTTCACTGCTAATTGCTACTGCCTGTTTGTTTCATATACTCAGAAGCTGAAATAGAGAAAAGTAAATCATAATACTAGTAGCCTGTTACAGTGAAGGGATATTAAATCTATAATAATAAATTTTTAAATAGTAGCAATAGCTGTAGGCTTCTAGAAATGAGCCAATTTCTTTTATGACTCAGAAGTTTGTTTCCTGTGGTTAGTATATGTATATGTTATAAACTATATATGTACACACACACAATATGACATTTGTTTAATGACTGAGGCAGAATTCTCTGTTTTGATTGTGAAATGTTATGATGTGTTCACACAAATATATTAATAATGGAGAATTACATGCTTTTCAACCTCCAGATTTAAGAGGGCAACTAGAAATATGTGTCTGCTTGTTTGAGCCAAGAAAGTAGTTTTTGTTTACTGTGGGTCTAAACTTGAAGAGTTGCCCTAGAACATTCTTATAATGTTCTTTCCAGTAGACAAAACTGAGGATCATGGCCTTGACTCACACCAGTGGGGGATCAGATAGAGAAGTTCCCAAAATGTCTGATTATTTGGCAGTTTTATTTATGAGGCCATTTCAAAGTCAGCAGAGGTTACAAAAATGCAGTTTTCAACAAAATAAGTGAAAATACTAATGGTAATAACTTTAAGTCAAGCATCATAACCAATGAGGTAAGGAGAATATGAATGGGGAAATGAGCATTTTTGGCTGGCTTCTGACCTATGAAATCATCATGATACCTTTCCATCTTATTTCTACATTTAAGAAATTAGATTATGTTAATTTTATGTGTGTTTTTTAAAGTTCCTATTAAAAATAGAAATGCTCATAATTTGCAGAGTTCAGCCTCAGGGCATGCTCTCCTCAGGGCTGCTGGCTGTTCTCCCCAAGTCCCTGCCTTCTGGCCACACAATCCAGGCCTGTCCCACCACCCTCTGATCCCTGCTGCTCTCTGACCAAACTTGCTTTTCATGTGCGCCTCCAGGGAATGTTTTTTCAGACCTTGGCAAACAAGCTACATCTTAAGATGTATTCACAACGCTCTGAGTTATGTAGTGTCTCACTGAGACATCTGGGCTAAAGTTAAGGCAGTTTCCCCCTTGGGCTTCTGGTAAACTCCCATGAAAGGTATCCACAGACAGACTAGCAAATTGGCCAAGTCAGCAGAATTCTCAGTTGAGAGAGGTGAAAGATGTACTGTTAATGGAATCCCAGGCTACTGGTATTTGCTAGGGTTGAATGAAAAGAGATTTCTCTGTTCTATTAGGAAAGTGAGTTTAAAAAGAATAAGTGACAAGAACAATAGGGACGTTTTTTTAAAAATCCCATGTTACCCTTCCTGCTGTAGAAGAGAGATTATTTTGCTAGATCTCTGTATCCTGTCACAAATAACTGACTTTCAACAAATACTGAATAAATGAATGAATCATGGGTGAATGAATGAATACGCTGCTGTACTAGGGTAGGAGTCAGGGCTTTTAGGGGCGCTGGGACCTTTTTTCTCTGTCCTGTTATAACACAGGGGACTTTAGCAAACGCCTGTGAATAGGATGATATTCTACACATGTGACAATATGTCCCTCACTCCTCACTGCAGAAGAACCTGCCTTTTGTCCATCACATCTGGGTGAGAGGACAAGGGAACAGAGTACTGCATCTGCCTGGTAGTTTGATTTTCAGTGTCATTGGTATGATATTCTTTGAATCTTTGGACAGTAACAGTGTGAGATGCCCTATTGTGGTTTGGATCCAAATGCATTATGACTGTGCTATTCATGGCTGAAGGATTCAAGTCTTATCTCAATCTCCCCTCCTAGTACAGTGTCTAGCGGAGAGCAGGCATGCAGGAAATGTGTGCATGCAGTGGCAGGGACATAATACTGATGGGGACATAAAATGCCCTTGTAGTCAGTATTTCTTTTGGTAGCTAGAGATAACTTTTAATTAAAGGAGATTTTGTAAACTAAACCTTACTTTTCCTTTCTTGATACTGAATTTTTACAAATGGAAATAAGAAATCAATACTGTGTGACAGTTTATAAAATTAGTTTTAAGAATAAATAGAATGGCCGGAGTGTGTATGTATTTGTATATATGTAATAATACAAGTTCAACTATTTCTTAACATATTGTCCTTATAAGATGGGACTGATTTTCTTGTCCCCATTTTAATTTAGGCACTTACCATTTGGTTTAGGAATGAGTCATTTTGAATGACATTCAAAATGAGTTTCTGTGTTATAAAACAGATAAGTGTAGTTGTGGCAAGTCACTGCGTGTATGTTGATTTTTGATTTAGACAGGACAAAGCTCAGGAAAGAAAAGCAAAGCAAAACGAAAGTGGGGGAACCAGGGAGGACAACTGTAGACTAATGCAAGCCAGTAGAATCCAGAAAATCAAAGGAAGACACAGCATGATGCTGTAAGTAAAAATAGTGGGAGAAGACACCTACCGACCATGAATTAATACTTACTGAAACTGAGTCATGAATACATGGGGCTTCATCATACTAGTTTCTCTAATTTTACATATATTCGACATTTTCTGTAGAAAAAATTTAAACACAAGTATAAAGGCAAGGTGTTAACATTTATTACGTCTTTATGCTTGATTATGTGTTTATAATATGAAAAAATAAATTGATATAAAAAGAAATTTCACTTGGATGGTGAAGGGGAAGATTAATAATGCTCTGATATTATGTGGAGCACCTGCTGTGTGAATTCAGACAGTTCATATTCCCAAACGAGGTTCCTGGCTAGCTCTAGGGTTCTATAATTCTATGAAGAATAATGTTTTTAGATGTTTTTCTCCCTGCTAGATCAGGAAAACCTGGTGAACACTGTAAGTTCCTTAATTAAATCAAAGTATCAAGTTTACAGTTGAGCTGGATATCCCAGCCTGACCCTCACATACGCTGTTAGTTGGATACTGTACTGTTGAAATCCCTGAGTTGGTTCCAATTTTGACTTAAACTTTTAGCTGGATTGCATGTGGTCGGTAAGGGGTTATATCATGAATTCAAGTAGCAAGGGTTATTTTGAAGGCAAAATAAATTATTTTGCATAAAGTAATTTAGGCTGGTCTTCTATGCTTTGGAAGTCAAGTTGACTCAACATAGTTTATACTCGAGACTTTTAGGAAGAATGAGAGTTTATACTTGGCCGGGCTCGGTGGCTCGGCCTGTAATACTGCGCTTTGGGAAGCCGAGGTGAGTGAATTGCCTGAGCCTGAGGGTTCGAGACCCGCCTGGGCAACTTGGCGAAACCTCATCTCTACAATAAATCAAAAAATCAGCCGGGCGTGGTAGCGCGTGCCTGTAATTCCGGCTACTCGGAAGGCTGAGGTGGAAGGATCGCTGGAGCCCAGCAGGTCGAGGCTGCGGTGGCCAGGAGTGGCCACTGCACTCCAGTCTGGCCACAGAGTGAGACTCCAACTCAAAAAAAAAAAGAGTTTATACTTGAAACTATTAAGAATAAATGACCAACTCATTAAATTACAAGTCAATTATCTAAGACAGAATATACGATAAAACACTAAACTGTGAAGTCCCAGACAAAACACAGAAGGGAAACCAGTAAAGGAGGAGAAGAGACTGGCACGATAGGAGGAGGAGGAGGTGGGAACTGGTTATAAAAGATGGATCTATATATGAGAGAGAGGAGGGGGAGGTGAGTATAGTGGTGGGCACAATGTCTTGGGGTAGATGTTGGAAAGAAGATGATGTTGGAGATGGAAGAATGCTCATTAACAGGAAGGAATTGAGAATGATAAATAGGGGCAATAATTATAGTGTTCCAGGGAAACAAAATATCAAGGTTCTAAAGTAGAGGTGGAATGCTGAGCTTTTAGAAAGGAATTGACTAGTTTCTCCCAAGACTGGCAGGAAAGAAGAAATGAAGGATATAAGAGGCAATGTACAATATTCTGCACTGAAGAAGAAAGTGTGTAAGGGTCATTGCAAAGGCTCTGAGATCACCTCCTAAACATGGTGGGAAAACAATGTACAGTCTTGAGGAGAAGAGCCTAGAGGTCAGCCACAGAGTGCGAACCAGATTGTGGAGGAAACATGAATAAAAGTCTAGTCAAGAGGTTAAAATCAAACATGCATTCATCTTTTATTCAACCAATGTTAATTGAATGCCTGTCATTGTTTCTTCATTCAACATTTAGTCAGCACTCATGTATGTCTGATGCAAAGACAAATCTCATAAAGATTGCAGAGTCTGTTAGAAGAGAGAGATGTGTATGTGGCCAACTCTAACTTTGTGAGAGTGTGAGAGAGCATGCTATGTATGGGGAGGTTATCTGGTAGGTAGAGCATGAGAGTGAGAGGAAGAATAGAGGCGATGAGCATTTACCTAATGAATCCACCTCCCACATTCTGAATGCAAAGGTACCAAATTAGCAGTATCATAAATAAAGACATGTGGATAGAATAGACCTTTACCTATTTGAGTCAGTTAACACAAGCATATAGTACTAATGGTTCTTAATTTTTGCTTATGTTCCTATAGTGACATTAACAAAAAATACTAAACTACCCTTGAGAACTGTGAGTGCTTGTTCATATCAATACAATACAAAGACCAGGCATGGTGGCTCCTGCCTGTAATCCTAGCACTTTGGGAGACCTCAGGGGATTGCTTGAGTCCAGGAGGTTGAGACCAGCCTAGACAACCCAGTGAAACCTCAACTCTCCCCCCAAAAAATAATAATAATTTTAAAAATACAATACTTGATGAGAAACATAGTATGCCGATTTTGAGTTGATTTTCAGTATCTGTTTTTATTTGGGAAAACTGGTTTCGGAATATCTCGTTTCCATATTATATGCAGTAGCTTAGGAGGAAACACTGCTCATTTGCTGTGATGTCCTCTTAATCAAAAGAAAGATTAGTTTTACTTCTTGTGCTCACTGAACAGAAAGCTGATTTCTTTCTACCTAATGCCATGTAACTGTTTCTAAAGCACTGCTTGTGTGAGATTTTCAAAACAGATGTCTATTCATGTTCATAATCCAAATGAGGAATTTAAAGCTGTGAGGGCCTGTCTTGGCACTTTCTTAGATTGAGAACATGCCTTTTGAATCCTGGCTGTTTTCCAAAAAACCTCCTTGAGAAGTTATGTGCATTTCGTTTTCGTGGTAGTCCCCAGGGATGAAAGTTGTCCAGGCCACTCCATCATACTCTTCGTAATGCTTGTAATTTAATTCTGGGCACTTCGGTTAACAGCATGAACAGAATTTTGCTGTGGTAATTGTGCAGGTGTGTGGTGAAGCAGCTGATGTTAAACATTTTTATCCACTCTAAGTACACATTGGATACTTACTAAATTAGTGTCTGATTCTTTTGTGGCCTGTTGGAAAATGTATCCAGTACACTTAAGTTTTTAGAAGAAACATCCTGAAAATTTTTTTTTCACTAAAGTTGTGTTTTGTTTTTCTTTTCCTTCCTAACAAGTGACTTTTGTTATTCCCAGAATTGATTTTGGAAACTGCAGCCACTGGAAAAGTAAAACAATAGTATCAGTTAGTTCTAGAAAAATAATAGATGTCACATCAGATGTGCCCTGGGAAGGAAAGATGGGCAGTTTGTATTTTTTTCTGAAGGTATTACTTGCCTTTTCAATTGAACCCATCTAGCCATTTTGGATTTCAAGTGGTTTTTCTTTCTATTATATTTGAATGAAGAATCCGGGAATTCTATTGAGATGATGTATTTTATGGTTGTGAACTATTTAAATGAGATAATGAGAGGCATCACATACCCTACTCCATAGATTTCATAATGACTTTTTTTATGTTTTCTGTTCTTTGTGAGCTTTTTCATGTGTTTCTTTCATGACTTGCATATAAGACAACTGAGAAAAAAAATCTACTCTGTTTCCCAATCCATAGTTCCTTGGGCATTTATACGGTGTGTAAACATACCCAAGTCTGATATTTTTTAAAAAGTAGGCAAGCCGGGCTTGGTAGCTCAGCCTGTAATCCCAGCACTTTGGGAGGCTGAGGTGAGTGGATTGCCTGAGCCTGTGAATTCGAGACCCGCCTGGGCAACTTGACAAGACCTCATCTCTACAATAAATAAAAAATTAACCGGGCGTGGTAGCGTGCACCTGTAGTTCCAGCTCCTTGGAAGTCTGAGGTGGAAGGATCGCCGGAGCCCAGCAGGTCGAGGCTGCCGTGGCCGGGAGCGGCCACTGCACTCCAGTCTGGGCGACAGAGTGAGACTCCAACTCAAAAAAAAAGTAGGCAGGAGGGAATGGAAAAAAGAGTGAGCCCCGGTATATGCAGAACACTGTGCCAGATGCTGGGGAGGTTACATGACAATTTATAAACTCTGACCAGTGACTGAACATAACATCATACCAGCAAGCAAACTCCCAGGAGGTTAGTGAATTTAAGACACCACCACCAAGGGCGGTCATTGCAGATAGAGTGGTTGAGCTTTTGGGAGGAAGAGAAAAAGCTTGGGGTGCCCCACCACACACTCACAAAGCTGTGCCTGCTCTGGGGGTGTGTATGCTGTCAGTGAATAATATCAGTAGCCACTGTTCCTTTGGGGCCATTGTTTTCTCCTTGGGATAAGAAATGGTTTAGTTTGGTGAAAACATGCCTAAATGCTTGACGTGCCTGGCTTACCTGTTTGAGGTAAATGAATCAAATTGCATTCTCATTTTTTCCATTTGGCACTGACAGTTGTGCTGAATTTAATTCAGTCTCCTTGGATTAAAAACATGTGGTTTTGGTCTACCCACAATGCATGAGTCTGAAAGAGGATCAGCCCTACCCATGTTTTTTTCTTTTTCAGACAAACGGACACCTACCTGGGAACGGAGATATGTATCAAGAAAGGCTAGCACGTTTAGAAAATGATAAAGAATCCCTCGTTCTTCAGGCAAGCGATGTTTAAATGTTGCTCTTTCCTTATGATGAACTTACAGAGTGTTTTAAATTGGAACGGCAAATTCAGATTGCTTATAGCAACCAGACTTCTAATAGAAATAAATGTGGTAGGCCACCTGTATACAGTAGGGAGTGATGAGGACTGGGGCGAAACAAGGGTATATATACACAGTCTACAAGGAGTTGCTCTTAATCAGCCTCAGCTCTTCCAGGGCCAGTCTGAATACAGGCACAATGTCATCAATCTGATGTCATCTCTCATCTAATCTGATCTGATTTTTTTTTTTTGAGACAGGTCTTGCTATGTTGCCCAGGCTGTTCTCAAACTCCTCGTCTTAAACAATCCTCCTGCCTCAGCCTCCCAAGTAGCTGGGACTACAGGCACACACCACCATGCCTGGCTTGATCTGATTTTTAAAATGTATTTTAATATATAGCAAAAATTCAGTCAGATGAATATATGTAAAAGTCTGAATATATGTAAGTATGTATTTCTGAATCTGAATAGATAGAATTAATTTTTCAGTTTTTGAAATGATACCATGGACCAGAAAAAATATAACAGTGGGTGGAGTCTTGTTTGTAGGCTAAATTTGAATTTGCTGCTTCATAATGTTTTGAATGCTTGACAGACATTTTTTTCTTTTGTATTTTGAACTAAATGAATTGAAGTATGTTTACTAGGCTGGTGATTACTGAGGAAAAACTCAGAGATTTTTCTTTTTTTTTTTTGAATTGAGATCACACTCTGGTCACACTGTCGCCCAGGGTGGAATGCAGTGGCACGATCCGGGCTCACTGCAGCCTTGACCTCCTGGGCTCAGGTTATCCTTCCGCCTCAGCCTCCCTAGTAGCTGGGACTACAGTCACATGCCACCATACCTGGCTAAGTTTTTTTTTTTTTGTAAGGATGAGATCTCGCTGTGTTACCCAGGTTGGTCTTGAACTTTTGGGCTCAAGCAGTCCTCGCACCTCAGCCTCCCAAAGTGTTGGGATTATAGACATGAGCCACTGAGATTTTCGACAGGCACTGAGATTGAAAGACTAACTCAACAGCTCCTCATGGAACTTTGAGTATGTTGAGTCCCCCACTGGTTTTGGACACATCTGTGATCAGTGTAATCTTCGAAGATCTCATGGAATTTGAATTTCCTGAGTTTTTTTCCTTATTCTTCTTGAAGGAACAAATTTGAACAGTCCTTGATAATTTCAGTTTCAAAAATTAACTTTCTTTCCTCTCTTCTAACACTATTCCCCCCACCTCAAAAAAAGATGATTTGTGTGCATGGCCTCTCTCATAAACGGTTGAAATGGTTTAACCTATACCGTATTGCACATCCTTAATCAACACTAACTTTCTCCAAATTGTATAGGCTATCTTAGATCAGCAAACAATATATATATATATAAATAAGAATGTGAAGGTTCGTTGTCTTCTTGTTGATTCTCAGGGTTGTTTTTTTTTCTTTACAACCATATGAGTGGTGGGATCATTTCAGTTTTTATTCCATTTAAAGAAATAGAGTATGCATCGGGACACAGATTTTTTCTAACTCATTTGCTCTAAATACAGGTAAGTGTGTTAACAGACCAGGTGGAGGCTCAGGGTGAAAAGATTCGTGACTTGGAGTTTTGTCTTGAAGAACACAGAGAGAAGTTGAATGCCACAGAAGAGATGCTGCAACAGGTATGTGTAGCAGTCAGCACCAAGGTAGATTTTCCTGCTGAATGATTTGAGTTGCTGCATTTCTGTGTTGTATGATACCATGGTAAATTTTGTGATTCCCATAGACAGGCATATCTTAAGCACAGATCTAGAGTAGCACGGTCCCAAGACACACACACACACACACACACACACACACAATGTTAAGTGTTTATGTCATTAGAATCTGGAATCAACTATTAATAGAATTGCAGGTTATTTTAATTTTCCTTTTTTGCTTTCCAATGGTTTCCTAAAATTCAGTGAGGGGCTTATATTTTTTATTAAGAAATAAGATAAGTGCTATATATGACCTTTGTCATTGGGAAAAAATCTCATAATGTTCATACACACACGATGCTCATAAATGTGGATAGAGTACACATTGGAGCAAAACTGCTTAGGTTTGAATTCCTGTTCTGCCATTTCCTTGCTGTATAACTTTTGACAAGTTCTTAACCTCTCTGTTCCTCAACTTCCTCATCTTTGGAATAAGTATAATAATTAGAGTATCTACTTCATAAAATCGTTATGAGGATTGAAATGCTCAATATATTTCAGAAGAGTACCTGACACATAGCAAACATAATATCATCATCATCAATGTTATCTCAGTTAAGAATATGTAAGGTTTATGTTTGTGCATGTATCTATATGATAAATGTCTCCCCCAACAAATGGATGTCTTTATTTCTGCTCCAAGGAGGGCATCTAAAGTAAACAATGTTTTTCAAAGTGTCTATACTTAATAATTATGCTTTACTGCATCCTTCACTTGATAGTTGCTGCTTTGCAATCATAAATGAGATAAATTCACATGTGGCTGTTCATCATAAAACAGTTTTTGAATGTATCTTTTAAATTCTGGTAGGAGCTTCTGAGTAGGACATCCTTAGAAACTCAGAAGTTGGATCTGATGGCTGAAATATCCAACTTGAAGTTAAAACTGACAGCTGTAGAGAAGGACAGATTGGATTATGAAGATAGGTTCAGAGACACAGAGGTAAGTAACACCATCTCTCATTTTCCTGTCTCTCTTCTTGTCTCTGCCTCTGTCCCTCTCTGTCCCTGTCTTGGTCTCTCTCTCACTCTTTTTCTGTTTCTCTTTTTTTCTCTCTTTCCTTCCCTGTCTCTCACACATACACATTTCTAGGGAAAATAGAAATTCCTTGGAGGTGTGTAGGGAAGGCAGATAAGTACTATATGCCCTCATCCTGATTCTTTTAAAGAATAAACTTTAATTACGTTAACATTTTATTACTAAATGCTAATGGCAATTTTTGAAACTTTTGATATGAAATATTAATTCTTTTCTAAGCCTTTAGAAATACTTTTGACTTTAGGATATTTGAAACATTTATCCATCTATCCATAATGAGTTTCTTAATTTTGTAAATAATGGGCTTAAATGCTTGGTTTTACTAGAAGCTATTGTTTAGACATAGTGATTATTTACTTTATAATTGGATTTTTAAAATCTGTATAGAGAACATGCTTACATTATATAATCATGAAATTACAGAGCTTTTTAGAGGTCATTTAATTTGGCCTTCTACATTGGTCTATTCCATACATAAATCATTCCATTTAAATAAGATTCACTATACTTTAAGATTCACTATACTTTTAAAACATTCAAGGTAGATTCTATAATTTGAAGCACCTATTTTAGTGACTAAACAAGCTTTATTGTTTATTCTTCCTATTTTGTTAATCTTCTAGTTTGTTGTTTTGTTGGTGGGGAGAGAGAGCACATTCATTTGAAGTGAAATATAAAGAGCCATGGAAATTCCTTCTCTCTGGGAAGAAACTCCTTCTTTCTGAGGGCCATCTTCCCTCCTTTTTCCTCTCTATTTGCTCCCTTGGTTGGAATATGGAGAGATGTCATATTGGACGAGAAAACGGGTACCAAGAAGGAGACAGGAAAGGAAGGAGAGATGTCATATTGGATTAGAAAACGGGTACCAAGAAGGAGACAGGAAAGGAAACGATTTTTGAGTTTTCCCCCCTCTGTCTTCATTTCAAGCATGTATTTTCGTGCTGGCTGTATGACATAACAATACCAGGTGTATTACATATATTATCCACTGAATGAAAGTCCCTTACTGACTGGAGATAATGAAGTTTACTCCATTGCTATTTTCAAAATTAAAATTTCTGTCAAAGATCAAGCTACTGTCCCAGGAATTGCTGACAAGAGAGGGTCAGCACCATTCCACAGTGCCCTCTTCTGGTAAGAGCTTAGATGTCAGAGATTGAGTTCCTGTGGGAATCCTGAAGAGTTCTCTGAAAGGGAAAAGGGAAAAGTAACTGGGATTTTCTTTTTTAAAGGACTGAACTTCTGATGAGAAAATAATTGAAATAATTTCTATTCTGTTTTTTTAAAGTTTAGCATTAAGGAGCTATTTCCAGATTGTCTAGCTTGTGTTGTCATGTGAAGAAGACAGGACTTCTTTCAGGCTGGAAATTTAGATTTTACTTAAAGTATTACCACAAAAATATAACTGGGTAGTTTTTTAAAATAGAAAAATTATCCTGGTGTATAAATCTATTTTATTTAATTGTTTCTTCTTTGCAAATTGCCAGTGTTTCTAAAGAAAGGAGTAAAATACAACAATACCAGTTAGGAATTCAAAGCTATTTCTTAACAATGAGAAGGTAAAAAATATTAAAAGATTGATGAAGGAGGAATACTAAGGACTCATAATCAAAGATGATTCTTTTAAATGCGTGTAAGAAACTGTAAGAACTTGAATTCTGAATTGTTAAGGAATCACAAATAAAATGTCATTGAATAATGTCAAACAGGGTGAATAATGTCAAACAGGGCGTGACCTCATTTGTAAAAGGAAAAAATAGGTTTCCTCTTATTGATATATTATATGATTATTTTCTATTTTATTTATTTATTTATTTTGAGTTGGGGGTCTCACTCTGTTGCTCAGGCTGGAGTGCAGTGGCATGATCACAGGTCACCACAGCCTCAACCTCCAGGGCTCAGGCGATCCTTCTGCCTCAGCCCCCTGAGTAGCTGGGACTAAAGGCACATACCACCATGTCTGATTAATTTTTGGATTTTTGGTAGAGACAGGATTGTACTATGTTGCTCAGGCTGGTCTCAAACTCCTGAACTCAAGCAGTCCTTCCGCTTCAGCCTCCCAAAGTGTTGGGATTACAGGCATGAGCCTCTGCTCCCAGACTTGTGTGATTATTAATGAGTAATCATATGATAATAGTAGGTAATGCTTGTCCCATCTAAACAGGAGACCACAATTTAAATGCCTAGGAGTTTACTGGGAAATATATTTCATTGAAGCATCCATTTTTCTAGCCTTTGTGAACTTGAATTATCACACTTGGAAATTTAGAATAATTCCTGTTTACAAAACGTTATTTCTTACAACACTGTTCTACTTGTTTTTTGCATTCTTGTATAATTCCATTCTGTAATCTGAATTTGTGGCCCAGGAAAAAATGTCCTGTAAAAAGAGAGGAGCAAAAACATAGTAACCATTAGATGGATCTTTGTGACTTGTTGTAAAAAATAAAAATCATCTGCACAGAGTATTTGAGCTTCTCTTTTGGAGAAGTTGGTTTTTCTTAATACTCTGATTTCCTTTTCTTACTCTCTGGGCTTTGGACAAAATATATTACTATTTCTCAGGCTATTTAGACAAATGTTATAAGCAAATTAGTTTTTTTTTTAAGTGGCATCAAAAAGTGTTAAATTGTATTATGTCATGAAAACATTAGGATTGCTTTCTCTTTCATTTTCTAGATCTAAAATTTTATTATAATAGTCAATATATGTGTAGACTACAGTAGGACCCTCATCTACTTTCCAGCTGAGAATCTTTGGTCTAAAGGATTTAAATTTCATTTCATTTTCCCAGAATGAGTTAATGAGCAATCTGAATTTCTGTAGAAAAGAAAGCAATTATAAAACATATTTTTGTATATAGCCATATATCACTGAAAAGGCTGTAAAGGTAAATGGCTTTATTAAAGAATGTAGTTTATTTCAAAAGATGGAGTTTATACAGTCATAAAGTGTAGAAATATCTGACAGATGCTAGTAAGTCAGATATCAAACTACCTTTCTTTTTTTTTTTTTAAGTTAGAGTCTCACTCTGTCACCCAGGCTGGAGTGCAGTGGCACACTCACAGCCACCCCAGCTTCGACCTGCTGGGCTCTGGCGATTCTTCCACCTCAGCCTTCCAAGTAACTGGAGCTACAGGTGCATGCTACCATGCGTGGCTAATTTTTCTTGGTTTATTTATTGTAGAGACAAGATCTCGCCAAGTTGCCCAGGCTGGTCTCAAACCTGCGGGCTCAGACAATCCACTCGCCTCGGCCTCCCAAAGTGCTGGGATTACAGGTTGAGCCACTGAGCCCAGCCAAGCTACCTTTCTTAATCAAAATTATAGTCACCATTTATTTTTATTAGCCCATCACTTTAGGACAGAGGCATAGGGAATTGAAAGCAATGTTTTAAATGGAAAGATGCTTTGATTCTTAAGGAGATACATTTATCTGATCGAATTCACACAACTTCAGCCCTATGAGCTGTTGACCTGTTAAGATTTCCATCCTACTATTTTGGTCTAGATAACTGTTACTATTTTTCTAATGCATTTCTTTGTTTCTTTTTTGAACAGGGATTGATTCAGGAGATCAGTGATTTGAGGTTAAAAGTTAGTGAAATGGACAGTGAGAGACTTCAGTATGAAAAAAAGCTTAAATCAACCAAAGTAAGTTTATCTCACTGGTTAAAACTTTTAAACAAATGGCTTTACTTCTCATCTCTGACCAATAATATAAATAAAATATATTTTCTCCTCCGTATATATTAAAGAAGGTATTTTATAAGTGAAGTTTTCCCCAAGCTGGAAACCTTGAATTTAAACACCACACTGTTCTGAATAAAAATTTAAGGCCTAACTAATCAGACCATAACCTACTATTTCTCTGAGTTATAACTAACCTCCTTTATAAACGGATACTGTTTTCTTGGTTATTTAGCTTGTCTTTTTCTATCTGTAGTTTTCTTTCACTCCTCTGTCTCTCTACCAGTCTTTAATGGCCAAACTTTCTAGCATGAAAATCAAGGTGGGTCAGATGCAGTATGAAAAGCAGCGGATGGAACAAAAATGGGAGTCACTGAAGGTGTAGTAAGCTTTGGGTAATGGGACCCGTGATCTGTTGCTTTCTGGTTTGTGTCGTTTTGCTGTGATGACGTTTTAGTGGCATGTGTGCATTCATTTTGTGTGTGTGTCACCTGTTTATGAAAAAATCTGTTGAAAGCTGATTAAAGGGACAGTGTGAGCCCTCTAACGTTTTCAGAAACCTATGAAATAATTAGTAAAAAAATAACAAGCAGATAAAATGAAGAATTCATTTATAAATTCGGGATAACCCTCTTGCACTACCTGAGACCCATGCATAGTAAAATAATTGTAAAAGTTCATCTGTGAAAGAGCTCTGTTTTGTATCAACGGTGGAGACGGCTTTCCTCCTTAGGAACTTCCTTGAAGATAAACGTACAGCAGTTAACCGCATCATAGCTGTGAGTAGAAATGACTGCCTAGATGCTGCACAGTGAGAACAGGGCAGCATTTCTTGCCAGTACAATTGAACATTTTTTGAACTTGGTGTCCACTCCTCCTCCTTATAAGCCAGAACTATATGGCTAGATTCTTAGCTTCATTGGAGAGCTACATTGTCTCATAATACTAAATGTAACACGTATCTTTAGAGATTCTGAAAATTAAAAGTGATATAGAACATAAAATTATACTAATTAGCATTGCATGGCTCTATTTCCTGTGCTAAATACAGCCAGCAAAACTTAGGTTTGCTAAAGCTGATTCTTTACTAAAATGAAACTGAAAATAAGAACATTCGTAAATAGAGCAAAGGATTTGAAATCTTTTATAATTGCATAGTTAAAAAGTAAAAAGAAGGCTTAAATATCTGTTTTTCTAATTTTATTTCTTCCTTTTTGTTGGAGGTGATTCTGTCATTTTGTCTTAATGAATTGTTTAGTTCTGTGATTTGGCTAAAGTTGTTCATCACTTGCTACCTGACCTGTTAATTAAGCTTGGTGCTTGTCCAGGAAGCATGAGTGCCATCTTGAAATACTGAGTAAATGACACGCTAATATT
Source organism: Cephalopachus bancanus (assembly GCA_027257055.1). Lineage (NCBI taxonomy): Eukaryota > Metazoa > Chordata > Mammalia > Primates > Tarsiidae > Cephalopachus > Cephalopachus bancanus. Next base: position 3,390,312 of record JAPVLO010000009.1, on the reverse strand, counting down.
TTCCAATTTGCATCTTATTTGTTTTTATGACACTGAGTATCTAATTTGATTATCCTTCTTGATTAACTTGGTCATTTTAAAAATTTAACACAAGATTTAGACCTTAGGGCGATCCTAGCCCTTATTACACTTTAAGAAAATTCTTTTAAATTTGATCGTAAAGAAACTTGAAATAATGATGCCGTAACTATTACAGATTGGACTTCTGTCAATAATCTTGCTTCCTGCTTCTCAGTGCCCCTGTCTAATTTCTGATGTTTGCGTCTAAATTCTTGTAGATTCTTGTTATATTCGTAAAATCTATCTATTGATTTAAAGAGCGAATATGCTCTCTGCATGTTCTCTTTTAGTCATAACTACTATTTAAAAGTGAATTTATAATTTATAGGAGGAACTTGCATCTTTAAAAGAACAACTGGAAGAGAAGGAATCTGAAGTAAAAAGGCTACAAGAAAAACTGGTTTGCAAGATGAAAGGAGAAGGGATTGAAATTCTTGATAGAGGTAAGCACACATATTTAACATTTGTTATCTTACTTTGTTAAAATCCTCCAAAATCTATAAAAGTAATGGATGTCAGTCAGTGTCTAATGTTAGCATCAAAGAAAGAATAGTGGAAACCAGCGAAGCCCAGGGCCACAGGGAATTCTCCAAGACTCTGTACTATGACTGGGAATTCCTTAACTTCCTCCGTAGCAGCTGGAGGAGGGCGATTCAATTCTGTACTTTATTGGGTGTTCATTTTAGATAACTAAATTCTCATCACAAGAATGTACTCGTTCAAAATGCAGTGGAAGGGAATGACAAAATAATTTTTAAAATAATCATCACTGTGGTTCAAGATTATTACTTTCAGAACCGAAACTGAGACAAGATAAAGGACTTAGAAATTTTTGCTGCCCTTATGAAGAAAAGAGGAATGACTGTATCTTCAGAAAACTAGTGAAAATTTTGTACTATGAGCTGAGCCCTCAACCTTTTAGAAAGCAAAAGTAGGCTAATTTTGTTTATGGAAAAATGTATGAATTTATCCAAGTTTTTTTTTCATAACTAAAGAGGTTTATTCTGAGCATTATATGGACTATAACTTCTAATAATGTAGGTTATACATGATAGAAAATAGCTTCAATGAAATGTATTTTTTTAAAGTCTATATGGAAATATAATGTGCATAACATGTGATAACACTAGGTCAAATTTAGCCTTTCTTAATGATCACAAATGATAACTGTGGGACTACGAGATACCAAAGCAGCTTCTGACTCATTCTAAATAGAACAATTTCAGTGTAGCTTTCGTACACTTTTATTTATTTAATGTGTGAAAATTAGTCACATTATTGTCTGTTCAGTGAGGGGCTTGAGCTACATACCTCTAAAGTCTTTCTTGACTGTGGGATGCCGCAGCTTTATAATCCTACAGGTATCACAATTCCCTATCCGTCAGAAAACTCAATTCACCAAACTTGAGGGAAATGGATTCCCTCGTACCCCCAGTCCCCACCCTGTATTTTGGCATATGCAGAGTTGTGTGTTGTTAAGTGACATTTGGAAACAGGTCATGCTTTTAGGGTTTTAAGAATAAAAGGGCATCACAGGACTTGTGGACTAGAAGATACATTAGAGTCATGCCACCCAAAATCTGATCCAAGGTCTAGAACCAATCTGGGAGCTTCTAATTATCATTGCACCAACAGGTGGAATACAGGGATTGAGAGCAAATGTTTAGAAACCTCATGTCAACCTGATGTTGGCATAGCATCTAACTGCATCCTCCGTGGACTTATCTCATCGAACAGGGATAGACCCTTTCAGTGTTGTTGAACTTTAATGGTGAGCTGAATGTGACACGAGTGGTGTATTTGTCACATTTGGGAGGACCAGGTATCGAATTGTGATGGAAATGTAAAAAAACAATCAAAGCAACAGTAACTCGTTTTTCATCACATATGGTTGTAAAAAAGTACTTGTTCTCCACAAACTCAATTTTAATGCAGAAATATCAGGGATCCAGAAGATGGAATGACAGAAGTAGTAACATGAATTTAAGTCTTACATTTTTTTTCTAACTTCACACAGAGCATTATTATATTACACATCCTATGCCCACAAAACAGTGCTTAATATTCAGTTTTTATGAGGTTCAAGTTCCTTTAGTTTAGGTAAAAGGAAACTAAGTAATCGTGCTTTGAAAATATTACTTATTGCTGTAATGTATGCTAATTCCAATTCGCTGGGTTTTCCTGCACAGATGAAAATTTTAAAAAGAAGCTCAAAGAAAAAAGTAAGGTTTTGGTGTATTTCCATTAGCCTTTACATTCACCAAAAGTACTACTTGGACTGTTCTTTGCATGTGTTTTAAAACGTTTCTCTCACCAAAGATGTAAAGTTGCTTCATCAATAAGCTCCCCATTTCTTCAGAGTACACAAAATAGAGGATGGACAAACAAACAATAAAAACAAGAGGTAAAAGGTCATTTTGCAGATGCTGTCTGATTCAGGCCTTTTGCTCTACAGGATACAACAGGGCACACAGAGCGGTGGATATAACAAAATATTTTCTCTGTGGTCTAGGTGACACTGGGTCAAGGGAAGAATAACCTTTGTACTCCTATGAAAATCCACTATTTTAAAAGTTTGCTAGAGTTGGAAGATTATTTTGAACTTTACTTTTGCTTTTCAATGTTTCGAAGCCTACTTTAAGGTATTTACTCGATGTTTTGAAGCCCATTTCCAAGGAATTTGCTTTTCAATGTTTTGGGGTTTTTTTTGGTTTTTTTGAGTTGGAGTCTCACTCTGTCGCCCAGACTGGAGTGCAGTGGCCGCTCCCGGCCACTGCAGCCTCGACCTGCTGGGCTCGGCTATCCTTCCGCCTCAGCCTTCCAAGTAGCCGGAATTACAGGTGCGCGCTACCACGCCCGGCTGATTTTTTGATTTATTGTAGAGATGGGGTCTTGCTGCCCAGGCGGGTCTCGAACCCACGGGCTTAGGCAATCCACTCACCTCAGCCTCCCAAAGGCGTGGGATTACAGGCTGAGCCACCGAGCCCGGCTCTTTTTAATGTTTTGAAGTCCACTTCAGAAGGTCTTTTGTCTGAGAGCTGCATTGGACGCGCCTTTGAACATGTCCCCTTGTTACAGCAGAGATGGTGTCTAGGCTGATTAGTGGAGCCCAGATTGCTCAATGCAGCATCAAGATAAATCTTCAGTGGGCTCTTTTTCCAGACAGTGAATTCGCAACTCCTATAGAATATATCTGAACTGAAGATGTTGCATTACTCCTGAATGATGCACCATATTTTAAAATGATCATAAGTAGCATTTTTTTCCTCAGAAGCAGACAACTTTAGCTGGTTTTTTTTTTTTTTCTTTTTCAATTTTTTAGTTTGTGGCTTCACTTTGGGGTGGTTTTTCATTTTAAAAATATTGGTTTTTTTATTCAAATCATGAGCTTTTGTATTTGAATATCAAATATTAAGGAAAATCACATTTAACTTACTTGGACCTTTATGTCCTGAAATTTGTTTTAAAATAGTATTGGAAATGAAGTTTATAGATGAAGCAAAGTACTTATTATCCTTCTGTATGGAACTACAGCAGCCAGCTTCTTAGCATGACCACTCATGTAAATATCACACTCCATCAGGCTGTTACCATTCGTGCCACCATCTTGGTTATAACTGAATATCATTTTCTCTGCTTTTGTCATAATATATACCATTCATTGCTTTCACCCACTGCTTTATAGATTCCGTGTTTTGAAAACTCCATGTTTTTATTGATGTGGCACTGAAATTTCATCTTCGGTATTCTCAAGAAGATTTTGTGTTTGTTTTAAGAGAGGACAACTAGTGCTCACATACTCGTATTTTCTTTCTGTAATGACAGCTGTTCGGGTGGGATAGAAGGTGTTCATCTTTCAGATTTTTCCCCAAAAGAGAATAAGGGTGTTAAAGGTGCCCTTTTTTTAAGAATGAATAAAAACAAATCATTGACATCTTTACCTTAAAACATTTCATTCTGAAGAGTAAGTAGCTTCCTTTAATTGTCACATGTGTTTACTAATCTGACTTCTGCTTTGGTATTGTGTACTTTTCAGATATTGAAGTACAAAAAATGAAAAAGGCCGTGGAATCTTTGATGGCAGCAAATGAAGAAAAGGTATCCAGAGGAAATTTGCATATATGTGTGGATGTTTCATAACACCATTTTGACCATTCTGTGCAATTTCATGAGATACCCCACTTTGAAAGAACATACTACTGACACAGGGGACAAGTATACTTTCTCCGCACTCAGGTGTGCACACTCCCACTTATGGCTGTGTGCACAGGAGTAGGCACCAGCAGCACCGGCTCCACTGAGAACCCCGCCCCCATGAATTTAGAATATGTTCAGTCTCTCAGATCAGTTCTATATACTTAAGTGACAATAAGAGAAATACAGAGCCTGAAGGAGGTAGCCCCGTGAAAACCTCTGCTTTACAATTGTGTTGATTTTCTTCTCCATATACACATATTTTCCTTTATATGCCTGGCCTATTTAACACCTGGGCTTGTCTATGTTCTCCTGAGAGATGAAATACCAGAAAACAGAGGCACGGGCTTTATTTTAGCTACATTGTGTTTCTTCGTGGCTTACCTGTCCATCCATGTATCTAGCAGGCAGCCATAGTTGTGTTCAGTTCTTGTCATCAGAACTGCTCTCTCCTTATGTGCTTTAATGAATAGAACAAGGGGACATTTCCCCCCAAAAGAGAATCACTTCAAGGAAGTAAAAAAGAACTTTGACTTGACCTTTTTCTTTCATTATAAGTTTCTTTCTCTAATTCTTGCCTACTTGATTTTCCTTATCTGTTTATTTACTTGTGCCTTTCATTCTCTTTATTTGCTCTTTATTCCATGGAAATAAACTCATTATCATGCACACCCACCCTTTTGCTGATCTTACCCCTTTTTTTTTTTTTTTGAGTTGGAGTCTCACTCTGTCACCCTCATGGCACGCTCACGGCCATCTGCTGGGCATCTATCTGCTGGGCTTAGGCGATCCTTCCACCTCAGCCTTCCAAGTAGCCGGAACTACAGGCACACACTACCACACCTGGCTATTTTTTTGATTTATTGTAGAGATGCGGTCTCGCCAAGTTGCTCAAGCTGGTCTCGAACCCATGGGCCCAGGCAGTTCCCTCACCTCAGCCTCCCAAAATGCTGGGATTACAGGCTTGAGCCACTGCACCCAGGCCTTACCCACTATTGGATAAAAAGAAAAGTTATTAGCAATCTGCCCACCATAGCTTTTATTTTTTAAAAAAATCATTGAAATTCATTTTCTTTTAATTTTTCTCCCTCAGAAAGCAACAATAACAAACTCCTAGTCTTGAGGGCTTCCTAGATTCTCAAACTTTCTTAGGGGTTCCAGAAAACATCAAAGAGGACCTATCTGAGCAAATGCTGAAGAAGAGCAAGAGTTTTTCTTTAGGAAAATAAAGGCATCTAGGCAAAAGTCTGTGGACCAAAATGTGTCTCAAAACCCAGGCTTGAAACAGCACAGTGCATGCTTAGAAGGTGCCAGAGCATGAGACATAGGTGGAGTTGGGGAAATGAGACTGACCATAGAGCTCAGAGTATAGGTGACTGTATGCAAGGCTAATGGTTTGGGATCTTAGCTTGGAGATCTTGGGCAGTGACATAATGAAATTGCCATTTTAGAAAGCTAACTCTGGTAGCAGAATGAGGGAGTGAAGCCAGGTAGACAATTAAGAGACTAGTGTAGTAGTCTTGGTGAGAAATTGAAGAGGGTTTTAAATAAGGCAATGGCAGTGATGTAGGAAGGAGGTAAGAAATTTTAGAGACATGTACAGGTTGACAGGATGTAAAGATCCTCAGGATGTGAGAAACAAGAGTAAGTTTCTGGTTTGGACAACTTGGTGAATGATAGTGCCTTTAAAGAGTTTAGGAAATCCTAGCATAGGCTCAAGTACTGGCAGGAATAATAAGCTTAATTTTAAATATATTAAAATTGATATGCTTTAAAATGGGATATTTTAAAGGAGATTTCTCTTAGAAAGTTGGAACATGAATCTGAATTTTAGGATTAATGTGGAAACATAGACGGAGGGGCAGTGAACCCCACCAATTTTAGGGGGAAATATAGAATTGTAGATTGGTGAGGACTAAGCCACAGTTGATTTGTCAGCTTTTGCTCCATGACAGACCACATTTATTAGTTCTTAGACTTGTGAGTTGGGTAGGTGATTCTTTTGGTCCCAGCTGGCTTAGCTTATGGCTACAGGTAGTTGTTGGCTTAGATAGGACTGAGTGATTAGGATAGTGTAACTCACACACCTGGTGATTGACAGACTCATGCAGGTTGGCCCAGCTGGAATGACTCATCTTGTCTCCAGATGGTCTCTTATCCTCCCCTAGACCAGCCTAGACTTTTTCATATGGTTCCTCAGAATTCTTAGAGCAGCACCAGAGGGCAGCTGCAATGTGCAAATGCTTTAGAAGTCTTTGCTTGAATCACATTTGCTGATACCTCTTTGATCCAAGCAAGTCTCATGGCCAGGCTTAGGATCAGGGTGGCAGGAGCTAGAAAGGTCATTTTCATAATGTACCACAGTTGAGGGCATGAGGAAGAGGATCGAGGACAGAACCTTGAAGCGCTAGCATTTTATACTCCAAATGAAAATGATGGAAGTAGAATATCTATCTGGACAAGGTATTAAGAAATCAAAATAGAAGGAGTGGACAGAGAAGTGAAAGAAGGAAAGAATGAGGGCAGTCAAGTGCTATATAGAGGTCAAATTAGAAGAAGGATGGAAAACGTTCATTTTTAAAAAATAGATAAAAGGTCACTGATGACTAATCTAAGCAACTTTGTTGGAGTGTTTTGAGAGGGGAAAAGCCAGATAGTGTCTAACGATGGCTAATAAAAACAAAAGACTTTTAACTTGACTTATAAGTTAGGAGAGTAATTAAAGCTGATTTTTTGAGTGGGGGGTTTTGGTACCTTGTTGCCTTATTTTTGTTTTGTTTTATAGATGGCAACTAAAGGATAGGTTCGCTAAATTTAGAGATACTTTTTCCTTATCTCTGCTGTATGTAAGGAAAATAATCTGGATGTAACCAGTTTTACTAAAGTTTAGACATAATCTTTGAATTATGTAAATAATTCATGTCTGCTTATTCTTTGTGTTACAATTAACTTTTATGGTTTTAAGATTATATGATTAAAGATGATGATTTATTTTATTCATAGGATCGAAAAATAGAAGATCTTCGACAGTGCCTGAATAGGTACAAGAAAATGCAAGATAAAGTGGTACTGACCCAAGGTAAAAAAGATAGAATGTAGATCTAAAGGTTTTCTGCTTTGCTTGATTTTAAGTGGCTATAAACTGACACATTTGCCCTCAATTTCTTTCTTGTATTGTATCCATTGTCCCAAATTAGGTGGCTCATTCATTTATTGAATAATATCATTAGGCAACTGTTCTCTACTAGAAAGCATACAGGCTGCTGAGTGAGTATACTGTAGATTGATTGGTTGGGGAGAGCCTCTCTAAGGAATTGATGAAATAGCATTCCAGAGAGAGAAAACAACAGCCCGGGCAAAACCTAAGGCATATTTGGCATGTTTAAGACGTAGGAGAAAAAAAAAATAGATGTAGGAGAATACCACTGGGGCAAGGTGATGGACAGTGGGGAGAGTGGGATAAGATGAGGTCACAGAGATGAGCAGCAGCTGGTCCTGCAAGGGGAGAGACTCAGCTTTTGCTCAAGCTTTGGGGATCCACTGAAGTCAGCAACACAAGGGCCATGGGGGAAGGGAGCAGCGCTGAGAGCAGGGGAAACCAATCTATAGACTCTTGCAGTATTCCAAGTGAAAAACACTTGGTGATACCAATTGGGAGTATATTAATATGGTGGTGTGATGAATTAAATGAAGAGAGTAAAAAAGAGGGGAAAAAAAATCAGGAATGACATTTCTGACTAGAGCAGCCAGGCAGATGATGGTTCCATTTGCCCAGATAGGGAAGCTGAGAGACGGAAATTGGGGTGAGTAAAGGGAATTGGACTCAGCTTTGAACTTGTTGAATTCAAACAACCCTGTTAGACTTGTAAGTAAAGGTAGTTATGCATCTTGTTGTATTTATTATTATTTTATCTGCAGATGGCCAATTGGCTATCCTCAAATATGGAAAAGTTTTGAGGCACTCAAACAGAAATGTTAAGCATTCTTGTTTATTAGCAGTGCATAGTTAGGGTTATTTGTTCTCAAGGTAAGCACTGGAAATAAACTCAAGAAACACTCAGATTTTGAAATTTTAATTTTGATGAGTTCACAAAGAAAGAAGATCTGCTTTGGATGAGGATTAAAAAAAATAAAATAGGATCTTTATCTTTTTTGTACACAGAGCCTGGCATGTTATTAAGATTTTGTAAATATCTCTGTGAGCAAATGAATCTCTAATTATAAGAGTTGACTAGTTCTTATCACTCAGCATTTTCCATTCCTTCAAAAGAGTCTCTCTCCAAAGAAAAATTACAGATTTGTGAGTGATTAATTTTTGCATTTGCATGTCATTAAAAATATTGTTTTAGTTTATGGCATTTCAGCACTACATTTCTTATGTTTAAAAACCAATGAAGAGGCCGGGCTCAGTGGCTTAGCCTGTAATCCCGCGCCTTTGGGAGGCTGAGGTGAGTGGATTGCCTGAGCCCGCGGGTTCGAGACCCGACTGGGCAGCGAGACCTCATCTCTACAATAAATAAAAAAAAATCAGCCGGGCGTGGTAGTGCATGCCTGTAATTCCGGCTACTCGGAAGGCTGAGGCGGAAGGATCGCCGGAGCCTAGCAAGTTGAGGCTGCGGTGGCCGGGAGTGGCCACTGCACTCCAGTCTGGGTGACAGAATGAGACTCCAACTCAAAAAAATAAAATAAAATAACCAATGAAGAAAAATTAATTCCAATCATTAGACTATATTGTTAAACTTTTGGAAAATAGAAAAAAAGTTTTTAAAAAACCACTCATCAATTGCACTGGCATGATCACTATTGGCATTCTTATATATTTCTTTACAGTCTTTTCTTTCTGCGCATATGAACATGTAGATAAAGGAGGTAGTTTTCAACCATGTACAACAGAATAGATTTTCATAAACCACTGAAAGTTATGCCCTGTTCCAACAAAGAGTTATATGACTGATTTCTCACAGGATTTATGTTTATGTAGTTAATCCTCACATAATTCTAATAACACCTAAATTCTAATAAAATTAGTATAACATTCTAGCAAAACCTAAGTTAAATTAAGGAGCTGTGATCTGATTAAGATCTTTAAACAAGTATGATTTACTATTCACATTATTCAAAGATTAGAGTTTTAAGTATCATTCTTACTGTTTTTAAAAAAATATCTGATGTGTTTTCAGCACTTAATCCTTTTCATTTCTAAGAGATGTAAAAAAAAAATCTCAAGGTTTTTGCTTTGGTGGGTATATGGTTGCTTTTTTCTGTTAAGACTTTTTTACTTCTTTAAAATGGCATAAAGGATTCTCTGGAGAGATCAAAGTTTGTCTGCCTTTCTTTTTCCTTTCTATCTTTTCTCAAGAGCATAACAGTGATAAAAATTGAGTTGTTTAAATTGAATTGTTTGTTGCTATTCAGAATTAGTTTGTTGTACCAAGTATTCCTCCACTTGGTTATTTCTAAACTAAAATTTGTTTTGTTTTTGTTTGTTTGTTTGTTTGTTTTGAGTTGGAGTCTCACTCTGTCACCCAGACTGGAGTGCAGTGGCTGCTCCCAGCCACTGCAGCCTCGACCTGCTGGGCTCCGTCGATCCTTATGCCTCAGCCTTCCAAGTAGCTGGAACTACAGGCGCGCACTACCACGCCCAGCTAATTTTTTGAATTATTGTAGAGATGAGGTCTCACCAAGTTGCCCAGGCGGGTCTCATACCCGCGGGCTCAGGCAATCCACTCACCTCAGCCTCCCAAAGCGCGGGATTACAGGCTGAGCCACCGAGCTCGGCTTAAACTAAAATTTGTAAAGCCCCTCATTTTAAAACAAAATTACAGGAGCATTGTTGGAATACATTAACTTTTAATTTTCTTTCAATATTGTGAGCCAATGATTATATCAAATATGATTCCTTCTATTAATACCACTGGAAGATACCCATTGTGGCCCAAGAGCCCCTGGGCCTCAGGTATCCACAGTTTAAGATGCTCTTTCCTAGGTCCCGCACTGTTGTTTTTCCGGTGATGCCAACAGAAGTCCACTCATTTGTTTTTGAGGATCAGAAAAACTCTTACATTCAGTATAGTTGGGATTCTTACTTGCCTCCAAAAGCCAAATATAAATTAAAAGCTGCTGTTGTCTTCTCTTTGCTTTGACTTTTTCCAGGCAAAGATGGTGAATATGAAGATCTCTTCAATTCCAGTTCCATCTCTACTTTGCTGGATGCACAGAGTTTCAGTGATCTGGAGAAAAGTCCATCACCTACTCCAGTAATGGGATCTCCCGGTCATGACCCATTTAACACAAGTGTTCCCGAAGAGGTATTTTCTGATTTTCAGCATTTCCTTCATGTTGAAGAGACTGTATATTGAAAGCATTGTTGATAACAGAAAAAGCTTGGGTTCTTTTCTCAGTTCAATTACTGACTCTGATAATTTTTGTCCTAGAAGTCCTCAGGTCTTTGTTTTTATTTTTATTTTTTTTAACATTTGTATTTTTTACTAACATGAGATTATGGTGTTATTTAGCCTACTTTCTTCAATATAACAACTTTCACCTCTCCAGATCATTTTCCCAATTAAGTCTTTTTTTTTTTAATGTGATTTTCTTCTCTCTTTAATAAATGCCTCAGGCAATATTGAAATTGTAAGGGTCAGGAAAAACATAAATCCCTTGGAAATAGATAATATCTTTTGTTTTGTTTTGTTTTGTTTTTGTTTTTTGAGTTGGAGTCTCACTCTGTCACCCAGACTGGAGTGCAGTGGCCGCTCCCGGCCACCGCAGCCTCGACCTACTGGGCTCCGGCGATCCTTCCACTTCAGCCTTCCAAGTAGCTGGAATTACAGGCATGCGCTACCACGCCCAGCTGATTTTTTTTTGATTTATTGTAGAGATGAGGTCTCACTGCTCAGGCGGGTCTTGAACCAGCGGGCTCAGGCAATCCATTCACCTCAGCCTCCCAAAGGCACGGGATTACAGGCTGAGCCACCGAGCCCGGCTAGATAATATCTTAAATATGAGATTGCACCCTACTTATTAAAGAATAAGTGGGACCTAAATAAATACAGTGGGGATAAAATGAACTTAGATCAATAAATGGATTTTTATCACTTCTGATGGTGACTCTGAAGACAACTGAGTAAAATTTCCTTCTGACTTTATCTTTTTGTTTTGTTTTTTTGTTATGGAGATGAGGTTTTACCAAATTGCCCAGGCTGGTGTTGAACCCCTGGACTCAGGCAGTCCTCTCACCTCTGCCTCCCAAAGTGCTAGGATTACAGGCGTGAGCCACTGACTTCCTTAGACTTGGAAGAAGCAATCGGAGAGGAATAAACAGCCATAAGCTCCCTTAGATTTCATTAAACTGGCACCAAAATCTGCTTGCTATTGATTGTGCATCACCCACTCCAAAACTTTGTGGCTTGAATGGCAACATGTATTTTGTTGATGAATCTGCAATTTGGATAGGGCTCAACAGGAGCATCTCCTTTATGCTCCACTTGGCATCAACTGGAGTGGCTCAAAGGCTGCAGGCTTGAGTTATCTGAAGGCTGTTCACTCATGTAACTGATACTGGGATTGGCTGTTGCCTGGGACCTCAGCCAAGGCCCTGGTTAGAACAACTGCATGTGACTCCTTGGTTTCCTCATAGTATGGTGGCAAGGTCCTAAAGGTGAGCATCCTAAGAGGGCCAGACACATTTGCATCGCTCTTTATGACTTATCTTACAAGTCATTGCATCTTTTCTCTGTCATCACAGACCTGTCCAAATTGAAGGAGAGGAAACATAGACCCTACCTTTTGATGGAATTGACAATATCACATTATAAGAGCACATGGAATGGGATATGTTAGTATTTGGAAAATACATTCTGCCGATTCACCATCTGACCACAGCAGTTTACATCCCTCTGTTGTGTAAAATACACTCATCCCCTTTCCAAAAACCCCTAGATCTCTTTCCAGTGAGGCATCAGGTCAAGATATAGATGAAGCTCCTCAGGTACAGTTCCTTGGGTACCACTTCATTCTATTTAAAGAGTTGGTCATTTCAAAGACAAGTTATCTGTCCTGCACATATTCAACATACAATGGTGAGATAGGTATAATGTAACTGCAGTAGGCACTTTCACTGAAAAATAGGGGAAATATAAGGCTCACAGGTGTCACTGGTCCATAGCAATTTTGAAATCCCATTATATTTAGAGCCTCTGACCTTTTTGAGGGGTTCAGTGAGACAGTGCTACCTTAAATCTTCCTGAGCCCTTAACAGAGGGTTTTACAGCCAGCCATCCCTTGGTTTCATCTGAAGACCATGCTTTTCTGACACTTGTGCTTAATCTTTGCCTTGAAACCATTTATTAATTTTAGTATAATTTGCTGTCTAGAGAGACCAGGGATGGGAAATAGTTTCATTGTTTAGTTGATCACTCTTAGATCCATTATATTTAACTGTTCCTTCTTTGGTCATCTGTCCTCTCATGTTGCTGTAGGTAGTGAGGAGGAACCAAGTAGCATTTTTACTGTTCATATCTGTTGCTGATAATTATGGAATGAGAAAGTGAAACTTGAATGGAATGAAAATGAATTCAAGAAAGAGACAACTCACATTTCTTTCTTAAATGTAGAAGAGGACTAAAACATTTTATTAATAAAGGAATCAGTTAAGGAATAAGAAACATTTTGGAGGAAATAAGTCCTTAGTTGTTTTGACAGCCAGTGAGTGTGCTGTATTTATAGAGAGGGGCTACTGTCACATGTAGGATACATACAGATAATGTTATCTCCTTAAAAAAGGTCTTTGCCATGTGAATTGTAGTTTAATGATAGGTTTCGAATTTGTAACAAGAATGACATGGAGAGGATGAGGAAATTCAGCCACATTTTTCAAGAGAAGCCAAGAGGGAGATTTGAGGTTAGATTTAAAGCCTCAAAGTTAAAAAAAAAACAAATGAGTTTTTTACCAAACCAAGCCTGGGTCCACTCACCCAGTTCAGTAAAGCCAAACATCCACACTGAGATCTTACAGCAAGAGAAAGAAGAGTGTTTGTTTGCAGGGTGCCAAACAAGAAGAGTGAAACAGTTCACTATTAAGACCTAACCTCCCTGATGACTTACAAGCAACGATTTTTTAATTCATTCTTTTCTTTAATTTAAGAAAAAAATTAAAGATGTGGGGTACAATTCAGGGTTAGATATACAAATGTTGATTATGCAGGTACCCTTGTTGATGAGGTGTGCTTCTCCCTCCCCTAACAGTTTCCCTCAACTGCCAATCCCATCCCCCCTCCCCTGGCCGTTTCCCATCACTGCCAATCCTTTTCTTATAGTATTATGATAATTGTTCAAGGTCTACTTATGAGTGAGAACATATAGTACTTTGTTCTTTGTTTCTGTGATAGATCACTGAGTATGATCGACTCTAAATCCATCCAAGTAGCTGCAAAGTTCATATGTTTGTCCTTCCTTATGACTGTATAATATTCATTGTGTATATGTGCCACAGATTTTTTTATCCAGTTCAGCTTCAGTGGGCAGCATGGTTGGTTCCATGTTTTTGCTATTGTGACTAGAGCTGCTACTGTGGCTAGAGCTGCAACAAACATGCATGTGCAGGTATCTTTCTTGTAGAATGATTTGAGTTCCTCTGGGTATATTCCCAGTAGGGGAATTGCTGGGTCATATGGAAGGTCAATTTCTAATTCTTTCAGAAATTGCCACACTTGTCTTCTGAAGAGATTATACTAGTTTGCGTTCCTACCAGCAGTGTGGAAGCATTCCTTTTTCTCCACATCCTCACCAGCATCTGTTGTTGTTTGTTTTATTAATGATGGCTATTCTTAATGTTTGTTTTAGGTGGTAGGGGTTAGGTGGTATCTCAGTGTGGTTTTAATTTGCGTTTCTCTGATGATGAGTGAGGCTGAGCACTTTTTCATGTGTCTGTTGGCTGCCCATATATCTCCTTCTGAGAAGTGTCTATTTAGTGTCTTTTTAATGGGGCTGTTTGTTTTTTCCTTTCAGCACGTTTGAGTTCCTTGTAGATCCTAGATGTTAGGCCTTTGTCAGATATACAGTTGACAAATATTTTTTCCCATTCTGTGGGCTATCTGCATGCACTCTTGATGGTTTCTTTTGCTTTGCAAAAGCTCGTCAGTTTGATGAGGTGTCCTACTTGTCTCTTATTTCTTATGGTGTGGACACTTAGGGTTCTGATCAGGAATTGGTTGCCAGTTCCAATTTCCATAAGGGTGTCTCCTGCATTTTCTATGGTTCTTATAATTTGAAGTTTTTTGTTTAGGTCTTTGATCCATTTAGAATTAATTTTTGTGTATGGTGATAGGTAGATGTCCTGTTTCAATCTTCTGCATATGATCAGCCAGTTTTCCCAACACCGTTTGCTGAATAGATTCTCCTCTCCCCAGTGGTTGTTGTTGGAGGCTTTGTCAAAGAAGAGTTGGTTGAGAAATTGAGGTTTTGCTTCCGGAATCTCTGTCCTGTTCCATTGGTCTACATGCTTGTTCTTGTACCAGGCTGTTTTGATTATTGTAGCCTTATAGTAAAGTTTGAAGTCTGGAAGTGTGATACTTCCTGCTTTGTTTCTTTGGCTAAGGATAGTTTTGGCTATTCACGGTCATTTATGTTTCCATATGAATTTCTGTATTGTCATTTCCAGGTCTGAGAAGAATGATGTTGGTAATTTAATGGGTATTGTATTGACTCTGTAGATTGCCTTTGATAGAATAGACATTTTAACAATGTTGATTCTTTCTATCCATGAGCATGGAATATTTTTCCATTTGTTTATGTCTTCTTGGATTTCTTTGAGCAGTGTTTTGTAGTTCAATTGTAAAGGTCTTTCACTTCTCTGATTAAGAAGATGCTGAGATATTTCATCTTTTTGTGTGTGGTTATTGTGAATGGGATTGTGCTTTTTATTTGGGTCTCTGCCTGTTTGTAGTTAGTGTATAGGAATGCAATTGTCTTTTGCACATTTATTTTGTACGCTGAGACTTTGCCAAAATCCTTTATCAAAGCAAACAGGTTTTTAAAAGATTCTCTTGGATTTTCAAGATATAGGATCATATCATCAGCAAAGAGGGATAACTTGACTTCCTCTTTTCCTATTTGAATACCCCAGATTTCCTTCTCTTGTCTAATTGCCATAGCTGGGACTTCTAACACAAGCTGAACAAGAGGTATGAGAGTGAGCAGCTTTGTCTTGGGCCAGTTTTCAGGGAAAATGTTTCCAGTTTCTGTCCATTTATTAATATGTTAGCTGTGGGTTTATGGTATATGGCACTATTTTGAGGTATGTTTCTTCCATACCTAGGTGTCTGAGCGTTTTTATCAAGAAAGGATGCAGGATTTTATCAAAAACTTTTTCTGCATCTAAGGAGACAATCATGTGGTTCTTGTTTTTACATCTGTTGATGTATTTAATGACATTTATGGTCTTGTGAATGTTGAACCAGCCCTGCATCCTGGGGATGAAGCCTACTTGGTCATGGTGGATGATTTTTGAGACGTGTTTTTGGATCCTATTTGCTAGAAACATGTTAAGGATTTTTGCATCTATGTTCATAAGGGATATTGACCTGTAGTTCTCTTTTTTTGTTGGATCTTTACCAGGTTTGGGTATCAGTGTGATGTTAGCTTCGTAAAATGATTTGGGAAGAATTCCATCTTTCTCAATTGCCTGGAATACTTTCAATAGGATTGGTATGAACTCTTCCTTGTACGTTTTGTAGAATTCTGCTGGAAAGCCATCGGTCCAGGATTTTTTTGATAAGTAGTTTTCTTATGACAGAATCAATTTCCTGGGTTGTTATTGGTCTATTTAGTGTCTCAATGTCTTCTTGTTTCAACCTGGGGAGGTTGTGTGATATCAGAAAACCTCCATTTCATTTAGTTTATCAAGTTTGTTTCCATATAGGTGCACATAATAATCTCTGATAATATTTGTATTTCTTCGGGGTCAGTTGTGATTTGGTCTTTGGAATTTCTGATTGTGTTTATTTGGGCTTTTTCTCCCTTTTTCTTGGTCATTCTGGCTAAGGATCCATCAATCTTGTTAATTCTTTCAAACACCCAACTTTTTGTTTTGTTGATGTTTTCTATGATATTTTTGTCTTCTATGTCCCATATTTGGGCTCTTATTTTAGTGATTTGGATTCTTTTGCTAAAGTTAGGATCTTGGTGACCTTCTCTTTCTAGCTCCCTTAGGTGATTTGTTAGGCTCTCAACTTGTGATCTTCCATTTTCTTGATGTGTGCTTGTAGAGATATAAATTCCTCTCTCAGAATTGCTTTCATGGCATCCCAGAGGTTTTGGTAAGATTATCTTCATTTTCATTTGTTTCCAGGAATCTTTTAATTTCTGCTTTGATTTCAGTATTGATCCAGTAGTTGTCCAGCATCATGCTGTTTAGTGTCTACGTCTTTGTGGGCGTTGGGGAAATTTTGTTGGTGTTGATATTTATTTTTATTCCACTGTGATCTGAGAAGGTGCATGGCAATATTTCAACCTTATGGAATTTGTTTATGCTTGATTTATGGCCGAGGATGTGATTGATCTTGGAGTACCTTCCATGTAGTGATAAGTAGAATGTATATTCTTTGGTTGTTGGGTGGAATAATCTGTAGGTATCTAGTAAGTTCATTTGGTCAAGTGTGAAGTTTAGGTTCTGGATCTCCTTGTTGATTGTTTGCCTTGATGATCTATCTAGGGCTGTTAGTGGTGTGTTCAAGTACCCTGCTATAATAGTATTAGAGTCAATTCTTTTTTTAGTTTACTTAGTAGTTGCTTTATAAATACTGTTGCTTCTGTGTTAGATGCATATATGTTTAGGATTGATATTTCTTTTTGATGGATTGAACCTTTTAACATTATTTAGTGTTGTTTTGTATCTTTTTAAATTTTTGATAACTTAAAGGTTGTTTTTTTCTGATATTAAGATCGTGACTCCTGCTTTCTTTTGTGATCCATTTGCCTGGAAACTTGTTTTTCATCCTTTAACTTTGAGTCTGTGTGTGTCCCTTGTGATGAGATGAGTTTCCTGGATGTAGCAAATCTCATTGGTCATGGTTTCTTACCCAGTTTTCCATTCTGTGTCTTTTCAGGGTGGGATTTAGTCCATTCACATTCAGGCTGGTTATTGAAATGTGATTGTTTATCCCTGTCATGAGGTTCTTATAAAGTTTTTTCTTTTTTTGTTTTATTTTTGCTTTGGTGTTGATGTGTGTGTGTGTGTTTTCAAGTTTCTTGTTGCGCTGTATTCTCTGTTGATTCTGTACTCTGCTATTCTCTTTGGAAGTGTGTGGTCATTTTTTTTTCTTTCTTCTGTGCTTAATAGCTTTTTAAGTGTCTCCTGTAGAGCTGGTCTGGAACCTGCATAATCTTGTAGGGGTTGGATATCTGGGAAAATTTTTAATTCTTCATCATTGATGAAGCTGAGCTTGGTTGGGTAGGATATTCTTGGTTGAAATGGTTTATCTTTGAGGACTTTGAATATTGAACTCTAGTCCCTTCTTGCTTGTAGTGTTTCTGCTGATAGGTCTGCTGCTATTCTGATTGGTTTTCTCTGGTAGGTAGTCTGACCTTTCTCTCTTGCTGCCTTTAGGCTTTTTTTCTTTTGTGCCTACTTTGTGTAGGCAAATTACTATGTGTGTAGGGGTTTGTCTTCTCATTTGATGTCTTGTGGGTGTTCTCTGTATCTCTTATGCTTGGCTGGTCACCTCTCTGGTGAGATGGGGAAAGTTTTCTTGGATTACCTCCTGGAATACTTGCTCCAAGGTATTTTCCATTTCCCTTTTTTTCTGGGGGGATACCAATCAGGTGTAGATTCTGCCTCTTGATATAGTAACACATCTCTTGTAAGCTTTGTTTTTTCTTTGTGAGTTTTCTTTCTATGTTTTTTACAGATTGGGTTAATTCCATGTTCTGATCTTCAAGTTCTGAGTTTCTTTCTTCAGCTAGATTAATTCTGCTTTCCATGCTTGTCATCTTGTTATTTATTTTCTGGATAAATTCTTTATTGCCAAAATCTCAGTTAAATTTCGTTCAGTGTTGCATCTTGCCTTTCTTGCTTCTTATTCACTTTTTCCATCCATTCGCTGACCCCCGTTGTATTCATTCATTGGTGACTTTCACTGTTTGGGCTCCAAGGTCTGATTTTTCAGGAGTTTTCTCTTTGTTACACTTGAAATTGCCTGTGCTCTTCATTTGTTTTTTTCTCATTTGTGACAGATGTCTTGTTTTTCTCTTTACTTCTGTTATTCAGTGTTAGTAGGAGAGGCTTTCCCTTCTGATGTTTGCTTAGCCCTCTGTTCTTCCCTGATCTGGGGTCTGGATTTGTTCTATTTTAAAATAGGACTGTAGGTGGGAAGCTTTGCTGTCTCTTGTAGTTTTTAAAAGTTGAATAAGGGAGGGGATGGGGGTGCTAGGATTCAGAAATTACTTGCAAATTACAATGTTCACTGATTGTGGTATGTGTTCCCTGAGTCCCACTCCTTACCACCACTCTATATGATGATGCAAAGCAGAAAGCAAAACAAAAAACAATTGAACACACACACACACACACACACACAGACATACACACACACCCCAAAACTAACTGGAATAACAACACAATGAAACAAAACAAACAACAGCAAAAAACCCAGAAAATAACACAAACACACATACCTAGCACAAAGTGAATGGAGAAGAAAAACAGACCGGGGGGATGGGGGAGAAGGAATTCAGATTGAACTCACACATATATTGACACACACCTTAAACTATAAAAAAAAAGTAAAAAAAAAAAAAACCCAGAAGAACCAAAGAGCAAAAACAAACCAACAACAGCATCAAAATTGAAAAAAAGACAAAAGAAGAAAGAAACAAAAAAAGAAAAGAAAAAAAGTTGGGGGGATGCAGATCGATCCCTCACGTACACATTCATGCACAAAGGAAAAATATTTTTAAAATGGATGAACTAACAAACAAACAGCCCCAATTTTTTTTTAATTGAAAATAAAAAAATTAAAAAACCTTCCCTCTTGTGGCAGGTTCTGTAATTGTTCCTCTAATATGGTGTCTCCTGCAGAGCTTCCACCGCTTTCACTCTTTCCCCAGTGTTTGCAGCAAGGAAGGAGGAGGGGCAGTGGAGGTGGGTTGGGCTGCACTCCTCCCCTCCCACTCTCATATGGTCAGGGAGATCTCCAGTGGGTAGGTGTGGGATTGTCTCTTCCCCAGGTATGTACTCATGGGGGGTGCCCCAGCCGGGCCTATCCTGGGATGGCGTTCTCCTATTGTAACTGATGTCGGCAGTGCCTTGGTTTGTCCCTCTCTTTCGTGGCCCAGCTGTCTGGGTCTGATGTTCAGAGGATTGCTGGGGAGGAGAGGGTTTGGGTCAGCCCTGGACTTACCACTGATCTCTTTAGAGTTCTTCCTTTCCTTTTCTGGCCACATCGTTTGTCCTGCAGCTCCATCAGGGTAGGGGATGGAGTGCCTGTGAGTCAGCACTTGTCAGGTCCCTCCGAAGTCTGTGCTTTCAGGATATTCCCTGATATTCCCTCTGAGTAGTTGATCCACCACAGAGATCAGGTCTGTTGCTCTATGTTGAGCAAGTCAGAGCATTCTCCCTCCCCACCTTCAAGATGGTGGCGGGACGCCTCCCTTGTCCTCTTCAGTGGGACTCTGCCTCTTGGCACTCTCCACAGCCCCTGCTGCCAGTGCCCTGCCGGGTGCTGAAGTGGTAAGGCAAAGCCAGGAGTGGGCAGTCTCTCCTGCTGTAGTGGTGAGGCAGGCCTGGGATGGTAGTCTCTCCCCACCGCTTCTTCACAGGAAAACTTTTGTCTGTTTAAAAAAAAAATGGCACTTGGCTTCTGCCACCTGGGAAGAGCCAGGGACCAAGCAGAGAAGCTGCAGCACCAGCTGTTGCACCAGAGCCCTGGCCGCTTGCTCACGAGACCTCACTCAGTCAGTCTCTCCCAGCATTTTCTTCCCAGGAAGGGTTTTGTTGATTAAAAAAAAATGGGGCTTGGCTTCTGTGTTCCATGAATCACTAGGGTCTAAGCACAGCAGCTGTGGCCCCAGCCGCTGCACCAGGAGAGCCCCAGCCGCTAGCTCCCTAGCCCTCACTCGGTCAGCCACTCACATGCCCACTCACTCACCAGCACTTACACAAAATTTTCCATACACTCATTCACTCCCACTGGGACTCACTTAGGCCTGCTGGTTTGTCCGCCATCTTCCCGACCTCCCCCTCCAAGCAAGGATTTTTAAAGGCAGGGGTCAATTTCAGGAAAGCACAAGTTACAGGCAAAATCTTTTTGTTGTTTTTTTTCATGTTGTTTTATTTTTTTATTTATTTTTATTTTAAAGATGTGGGGCACAATTCAGTGTTGGGTACCTAAAGGGTCATTGTACAGGTAAAGTTTGGGCCTCACTTTGGTAAACAACATCTGGAAGTTATACACTGGTTTGGCGTAAAAAGGTGGGATATCTTGAACGTAAAATTTTAATGACATATACATTGGGTCTTCCACCCCGTTTCCTGGCATACAACTCCTAAAATCCTTTGACTCTCCGAAGTGCTGTCTTTTTGCATACTAATGTTGATTGATAGCTTCAGGATGGGGCTGGTCACCAGAAAGACTAACTCAGGATTAGAGGGTTAGACCTGTATGCCCATCCCCCTCAACCTCCAGGGAGAGGAGAAGGACTGAAGGTCAAGTTGATATCCAACAGCCAGTGATTTAATCAATCATGCCTACGAAATGGAGCCTCCATAAAAACCCAAGAGAACAGGGTTCACAGAACTTCCCGATAGCTGAACACATGGAAGTTCCTGAGGGTGGCTTGCCCAAAGAGGGCATAGAATCACTGCACCCCCTTCCCCCCATACCTCGCCCTGTGTATCCTTTGTACTATCTCTGTATCCTTTATAATGAAGTGGTAAATGTAATTGTTTTCCTGAGTTTGATGAGCTGCTCCAGCAAATTAATCAAATTCAAGGAGAGAGTCGTGGGAACCCCAGCCTGAAGCAGATCAGAAGTTCTGGAGTCCTTGCACTTGTCCCTGGACTGGTATCTGAAGGGCAATCTTGGTGACTGAGCCCTCAACTGAGAGATCCGGTGCTGTCAGAATTTGAATTCGAGGATGCCCAGCTGGTGTCTGCTGCTTGTTGATGGGGAACAAACCCTACACTTTGGTCACAGATGTCTTCTTCTGTGTTGATTATTGCTGTGGTATGAGAACAGAGGAAAAACACAGCATGAAAGTTTTTCTGAAATAGCTGGTTGCGAAGATTTTCTGATTTGCAATTGGTTAAGGAAGTGAAACTTTGTCTAAAAACTTGGGGCTAGAAGAAAGGAATGTTAAGTTCTGGGCTATGGGCATGACTCTCTCTAGGCCACTCAGAAAGAAATTTAGAGCAAAGAATGGCAGTCAGAGTTCAGTCTTCAGTTTCCCCTTATCTGAGGTCAGTGTGCCAGCAGATAGCATTTTCCGTTTGGTGGGGTCCGGGTTTCTGAAAAACAACTCAGGGACATATGTTAGTTTCTTTAGGGAACCAAACGTCTTGTGGCTCTAACTTCTTTGGCTATTGTTTTCAGCTACTATTACCTTTTTGCTCATCAGGTTGTCCGTTTACTTCTCAAAGCTAGCTAGGTGCCTAGAATTTTCCTTGGGGGGAACTCAACATTTTGTTTATTTCCATGTTTGGAGGGCTCAGCAGGCCCCTAAGAGGGGTGCCTATCTTGTCTCCAGATCAAGAAAATGGGTTAGTCTGTTAGTGTATTTACTTTCTCCCCGTGATTAGGAATCTAAGGAGATAAATGAATCAGAATACAGAGATGATGTCTAAATAAATTACCCAAGAGTAATCATAAAGATTCAGGTTGAAAAAACTGGTAGTGAAATAACCTCCTATTTTATAACAATATGACTTCACATTTTATAACTTTTTATAATATTAAAAGACAAGACCGCCACTCAGAAACAAAAATCACAGAGTTGAATTTATTGCTTTCTTAAGTAGATGAGTGTTGCTAGCCAAGCCCATTCTCTTTGAGCTGATCATATGTAGGGTTTTGGGGTGCTTGGAGTTCAGGGATTAGTGAACTTTCCAAGACAGAAGAGGGTTGATATTAGCAGTAGACGTGTGGTTAAGGTGTTGAAATTATTTCCCAAGCATTTGTTTGG
The DNA here is from genome assembly GCA_027257055.1 of Cephalopachus bancanus. Classification (NCBI taxonomy): domain Eukaryota; kingdom Metazoa; phylum Chordata; class Mammalia; order Primates; family Tarsiidae; genus Cephalopachus; species Cephalopachus bancanus. Next base: position 3,367,881 of record JAPVLO010000009.1, on the reverse strand, counting down.
GAAAATGTGTTACGAATTTTATTTGTTGCTGTAATATTGTACTATTATTAAACAAAGTGTTTTACAAGGTAGCCACAGATTACATTGTAATTGGTTTTAATTACACTTTAATTCTGTTCATTGAAATTAGTTAACTTCTAGTTCACACAGAAAATAATAATTAACTGGCTTGACCAATGTTCCATATTAGAGTAGTGGAAGAAATTTTAAAATAGAGCTTTGTAAACAAAGCGTGTTACCCAAATCTCATGTTAAATCATTGAAGCCTCTAAGGTAACATTGTCATTCTCAATTTGCAGAGGAAGAAATTGATTCCTTGTGAAGTGACTTGCTTAAGACTTAGGCAAGGGGGTTACAGAGATGAGATTTTGGCTGGGGCTAAAGTTGTTAGGATTTCTATTAACTTGTTTAATGATACTATTACATCTTATTCTGAATCATACATTATCTTATTCAGAACCAAGTTTGAAAATTACCTTCCTCAGCTGGTCTCAGTGGCTCAGCCTGTAATTCCGCGCTTTGGGAGGCTGAGGTGAGTGGATTGCCTGAGCCTGTAGGTTCAAGACCCGCCTGGGCAACTTGGCGTTACCTCATCTCTACAATAAATCAAAAAATTAGCCAGGTGTGGTAGCGCACGCCTGTAGTTCCAGCTACTGGAAGGCTGAGGCGGAAGGATCACCGGAGCCCAGCAGGTCGAGGCTGCAGTGGCTAGGAGCGGGCACTGCACTCCAGTCTGGGCTACAGAGTGAGACTCCAACTCAAAAAAAAGAAAAAAGAAAAGAAAAGAAAATTACCTTCCTCTAGAATGTTTTCTCTGATGAATCCTTCTTCTATGTTGATGTTTATATTCTAAAATCATTTTGTAAATATAAGAATAGAGTTCTGGCCAGGCTTGGCGGCTCAGCCCATAATCCTAGCCACTTTGGGAGGCTGAGGTGAGTGGATTGCCTGAGCCTGTGGGTTCGAGACCAGCATGGGCAACTTGGCAAGACCTCGTCTCTACAATCAATTAAAAAAATTAGCCAGGCATGGTAGCACGTGCCTGTAGTTCCAGCTACTTGAAAGGCTGAGGCAGAAGGATCACTGGAGCCCAGCAGGTTGACACTGGGTGGCCATGAGCGTGCCACTGCACTCCAACCTGGGTGACAGGGTGAGACTCCAACTCAAAAAAAAAAAAAAAGAATAGAGTTCTAAGTTCGGGTGTCGTGACTCACACTTGTAATCCTAGCTCTTTGAGAGGTCAAGGCAGGAGGATCGCTTGAGTCCAGGAGTTCAAGACCAGCCTGGACAACACAATGAGACCTCATCTCTACAAAAAAATTAAAAATTAGCCAGGCATAGTGGTTTGCATCTGTAGTCCCAGCTACTCAGGAGGCAGGTTTGCCTGAACCTAGGAAGTCAAGGCTACCACGAGCTGTGGTTATACCACTGCACTTCAGCCTGGGAACAGAGTGAGACTCCAACTCAAAAAAAGTAAAACAAAACAAAAGCCAAAAACAAAGCTAAAATGAATAGAGTTCTAAACACAGGTTATGAGATTTATCAATAGACCCTTTAATCATCTTATTTATGTTTTGTTACTCTTTGGCTTGCATTTTGTTTGATTGATTGATTGGTTTTTTAATTCTGTATAATTATATTACAGTTCCACACCAGCATCTTGCAAGTTTCAATCCCTTCATCAGTGCCAGCATCTATGGATGTGGAAACTTCTGAAAAATCAAAGTTGCCTCCTAAGCCAGAGACTTCATTTGAAGAGAAGTATGTCAGTTGTGACCTAACATTGCATTATAAATGTTCAAAATAGTAGATCAACCGGCGACAACGGTGCATGGTGTTTATTTACAGACACAGTTTTTACTCAGAGAAGCAAGAAATAAGAAGGGATCCACCAGGGGGCTATCAAAGGATTGGAAGCAGGATAGTCACAGTCATGTACCATGAGACAGTTTGGAGGGTAGATATAAAGGAGGCAGGAGAGGGATAAAGTGGTTTCTCTGTAAGAAAATAGAATTTTTTGCCAGCATATTCTCAAATTAATTGTCTGTTCTTACATTTAGTCCAAGTAAAATAAAATAGAGTATTTTAAAAAATAGAAATAGCTTCCTTTGCACAATTGTTATTTTTGACAATTCTGTACATTTAGAATATATATATATATATATATATATTATATGTTCTTTTAGTTGATGTTAATAAATACTTTTTTTATTTGTTTATTTTTGCATTTTAGTGATGGAAAAATAATTCTTGGTGCTGCTGAAACCCAACTGTGTGATGATCTTTTGTAAGTCATATTTTATTTAATGTGTAGAAATGTGGTTGAGGCTTGAGAAAGAAGAGAGATCTTTTCCTTGTGGCCTATAAAACTGGTGTATAATAAACTCTTAAGGAAATATTAAAAATAAAATAAGAGATTGCATCTGTTAATGACCAATATTAATAGTGCATGACAAAGGCTGTTAAATTATGAATTAATTAATGCAGCTGTAATGATTGGGTGGAGGTGGAGGTAGGGGTTGTAAGTTTACAAAAAGTATTTATTCATTTACTGTTATCTCATGCTGGGTTTTGCAGGTCTTTAGCCTTTCTTCATCAGTTTTCACATGAAGTTCAATGCTTTTAATTCATTTTTGTGCTGTCGTATTTTGAACCCAGCAGAAAAGAATCATAGAGAATGATGTGATGGCTGGAAAAGCTGAAATGAGCTTTTTTGCGCTTTTAATTCTGTGAACTGACCTAATATCTATGTTTATCCAAGTTAAAGTCTGGATTAAATTAGGAAAGTCTATTTTCAGAGCTGTGCCCAAAGATGAGATCTTCTCTCCTACTATCGTTTACTTTATTTGGTAGTTGATACTTCTAGCAACTTATATATACATATACATAGGAAAATGCCTTTAAAAAGTTTATGTGTTTATATCATTCTTTTCTTTTTTTGAGTTGGAGTCTCTGTTGTCCAGGCTGGAGTGCAGTGGCACACTCACAGCCACCCCAGCATCGACCTACTGGGGTCCAGTGATCCTTCTAAGCCTCAGCCTACCAAGTAGCCAGAACTACAGGCATGCGCTACCACACCTGGCTAATTTTTAAAATTTATTATAGAGATAAGGTCTTGCCAAGTTGCCTGTGCTGGTCTCAAACCCGTGGGCTCAGGCAATGCACTCACCATGCCTCGGCTGGGATTACAGGCTGAGCCACGAGCCCAGCCTATATATTATTCTTTTTCTTAGAGCAAACACATGATTTTTCTGTCTCTCCCTCTTTAAACTGGTCACATATTTCTATATTCCTTCAATTTTTTTTTTGAGTTGGAGCCTCACTCTGTCGCCCAGACTGGAGTAGCCGCTCCCGGCCACTGCAGCCTCGACCTGCTGGGCTCCGGCGATCCTTCCACCTCAGCCTTCCGAGTAGCTGGAACTACAGGCACATGCTACCACACCCGGCTCATTTTTTTTTTATTTATTGTAGAGATGAGGTCTCGCCAAGTTGCCCAGGCAGGTCTCGAACCCACGGGCTCAGACAATCCACTCTGCCTTCAATTTTTTAGTGACATCAGCTCTATATAATTGAGTGCTAATTATGTGCATGAGAATGTCTCTGGATAGTTTTAGTGTCATTTTGTCTTCACTAGGATAACATTAATTATTATGGGCAGCAATAGGGATTCCTCTACTATTCTTTGATCAGAACTATAAAATGAATTGTTTTGCCAGTACTCAGAAAAGTGATTCCCTTGTGAGTTGAAAAGTAAAACTCTCATTCTTTATTTTAATTAGAAGGATTAGATATAAATAGTACACGAATATTTTAAAAGTTCCTAGTATAAGTGTTCATATGCAAAGGACACACCATTAGCCCATGGAAAACACTGGTTTATTTTCAAATGTTGACATACAAGGATCATCCTAAGTGTTTTTCCAGCTATTCTAACATGTGCAGGACATTTAGAGTTATTGGCAGGATAGTTAACCACCCCTGCTCTTAAAAGAACTAAATGTTATAATTTAGTTAAGAACATAAGTGACTGCCTGATTCCAGATTTTCATTTATTACCAAGATTCAACCCACACATAATTTTAGTTTCTTTCCAAGATGTTCTGCTTAGAAACAGTGGCACCAGAACCACTTATTATTAATCATTATTATTATTATTTTTAGAACCTCAAGTCTTCAAAAGTCCAGCAGTCTGAGCAATCTAAAGAAAGAGACATCTGAAGAGGTGGGTTCTGTGTTTTTTGTATGTGTCTGTTACTCTAAGAAGGAATATTTATACATCTTTAACTTTTTCCATTTTACAAATAAAATTCTTAAGAAGAGCTTGTGGTTTCTCTGATGGAAAATTATTAGATATCAGGGTTAATGATAAATATTATAAAGTAAGAATATGAAGGATTTCAAGTAGTAGTATATAAAACCAAAAGGAGAGACTTTAATAAAACATTTAGGAAATAAATAAAACTAGCACTTTTATAGCTTAGAAGTAGATATAAAAATTTTTCTATTTATGGAATTGTATATAGCAAATTCTGAGTACATAAAAGATTTCTATAACAACCTTAAATATTGTTGTCGTTTTGGACAGGAAAAGGAGTCTATTCAGAAGACTTCAGAGGTAATTTTTATGTCCAAATTACAACGTAAAAATGTTTTTGATTTCCATTGCATGTAAATTGCTTAAATGTTTCCAGAACTGTAGACCAGAGCTCAGAGCCTCCAAAACATTATGCTAAACGGAAGAAGCCAGACACAAAGGTTACATATTATGTGATTTTATTTATATGAAATACCCAGAATAGATAAATACATAGAGACAGAGTGCAGATTGGTGGTTACCAGTGGTGGGAGGAGGAAAGAGTGGGAAGAAACTGTTTAATGGTAAGAGATTTTACTTTCTAATGATGGAAATGTTTTGGAATTAGGTAGAGATGGTGGTTGCACAACACTGTTAATGTACTAAATGCCACTGGATTGTTCACTTTAAAATAGTTAATTTTATGTGAATTTCACCTTGATAAGTTATTAAAAAACAAACCTGTTATCTCCTAATCATGCTATTTGATAACTGGGCTCCTTAGACCTCCCAAAAAGCTCCCTAGATTACTGGCATTTATTTTGTACAACTGTTCATCTAAAGCAAGCATCAGGTATTTTTAAGACGTCGTCAACAGGTGCACTGATTCTTTCCCCTGATTTTCCATCATTAACCTTGTAAAGGTTACAGTCCAATAGACAGGATGCAGTCTCTTGATCGTTAGCTATTAGTGCCTGAGTCACATGTAGATAGAACTGACAAAGTAAACAGTGGTGACAGCTGCAATTAAAGTCCTTTTTGTCTTGTCAGTTCGTTCAGTGGTTACATGATTTTTGACATCAGTGTTGAGAAATGGATAATACTACTAAATTGTGTATTCTATAACAGTTACAGTGCGCAGCAGATTTTGAGTAAAACAACCTTAAACACCTATATCCTCTCACCCTTTTCTCCACTTCTGCAAGAAAAGAAACAGAGGGCAAGAGATATTAGAGAAATGAGAACAGACAAACAAAACCATCTTTGTATGATACTACAATAATATAACATACTATGTTACTATAATTGCCAATTCAAATAACCAACAAGCTCAAAATAAACAGTTGCTGATTTTGCCTTCGTTTTATTATTCTCTGAGAAGAACATTTAAAATAACTGGAGTAGAATCTCTTTGTGCTGCTAGTAGAGAAGCTTGGGACTAATGCTTGCTTTGTAGGATAATTGTATTGATGAGTTATACCATAAGAATGTGAACTACATTATAGCCAAATCTATGTCATAGTTGTTAGAAAAGTAAGAAAGCTACTGCTGCTATTCTAGGTATATAATATCTCCATGTCTTTTAAGAAATGAGATCAAATTAAATTTGAGAATTTCTATATCCTAAAATTTTAAAGTACTAAGCACATCGACTATAGATTAGTGATAAACATGTTTTTCTTAAGTAGATTTCAGAATTGATTTTTTTTCAACCTCTAATAAGGTACTTGGTATTGGCAGTCATCAATGTGTTAGTTCAGTTCTTTTAAAGAAACTCATGTATTTAGCATAACTGAATATGTAGATTTGAGCCTGTCATGCACTAATGATGCTGTACATTGATGCTCTTTCATTCTTTTTTCCCACCTGTCAGGATAAAACTCCAGCAGAAAGCAGCCCATTTGGGAGCCTCCCTCCCAAAGCTCCAGGACATGGCGCCTCTGTGGATGACAACCCCTTTGGCACTCGAAAAGGCAGATCTTCGTTTGGCCGGGGCTTTTTTAAAATCAGAAGTAACAAGAGGACAGCAAGTGCGCCCAACTTGGGTATGTATGGCCAAAACACCTTTGCCCTAATTCCTTCAGAAGGAGGAAAAGGGCCGTCTCTTCCCTTTACTTATTCCCTTATTCATTTCATTGCTCTTTCTCAGAAACAAAGGTGAATGACTTGGGGAGGGGGGCATTAGCAAAAAATGCTTTGGTGAATTTAATTTAGCGGTGTGAAGAGATATAGATTCTCACCCCAATCTCTCCTGTGGTATAAACTTTATGGAAAAACTCACAGTCATGATTCCTTTTGACTTCATTATAGTTTCCCGTCTGTTTTGATGGTGAATAAATTAACACTGACAGTTGTAACAGAGCCTGTATGTAACATCAGAAATACAGTGTGGTACATGCCTTTCCTCCACCATGTGTATTTCATGAGGAGGAGTCTGATGTGTTTCATTTTGTCATCCCCCTGTGCTTTCTCCATTGGGCTGCGTGTGATTGTGTGCGTTGTTGGGATTTCTGAAGATCGTAAACGAAGTGCCAGTGCACCCACCCTAGGTATCGTACCCCTGCATGCCAGCCTTCGCCAGCACTGTGCTCCCAACTGAGCTAATTCCCACTCTTGGCATCTGTGATCTCTAGAAAGCTAGAAAGCAAGCTGGCAGCAACCAGAAAATGTAATTCTTAATTCCAGAGTGTTCCTTCCACTTTCTGGTAGAAAGGACTCTGTAGAGGCTTTGCTTCCAAGCCTAAACGCTGTTTTAACCAATGCTAATGACACCTTGTGAGTAGCTCTGAGAGGATCTAGAAGTGCACAGCATCCCTCAGAGTGCAAGGTAGGAATGTTCTGCCAGGGTACATTCCAGCTCTTTCTTGATGTCATGTCGTCACACACTAACTCCCAAGTCCTTGCGGTCCCTTCTCCATGCTCACATTTTTCCTACCTTCCAAAAATAAGTATTTTAGGGAGGTTTGTAAAAGACATTGAAGATGATAGTCTTAGATGTACTTCTCTTAGAAGAATAGTCTTCCGACATTTTATTACTTTGAAGATGGAAGTAGTATTTAGTGATGATGGAAGTAACTTTACATGTTATCTGAGGAGTCACCTCCAAAGTGATTTTGGCAGAGTGACAGCCCAGTTTTTCTCTTTGTAGGGCAGGAGACAGCCAGAAAAAACAGTTCTCCAAATAAAAAAAGAGAAATATGATGGCTTTTAAGTGAGAATGCGCTAGGCCGCATTTTCAGAAGCACCTGTATCCATCTTGGTTATAGGGTTTGAACTGGAAAAGTTCCATTGAGTTTTTCTTGTAGGTACTGTTTCCTTATATACATATCCACATATCTATTCATGTGGAATAGCAAAAGTGACTTCTTTCTTTTTGTAGCCTTCAACGTCTAGAATGAACACAGGATGCATACAATCAACTGATCTATTCAGACAACTCTTGTCAGACTTTTTCCCCCGTCTTTCTTAGAAGAACTGAATTGTTAATGCTAAGAGGCAAATGCTGCTTACTATAACCTGTAATCACAGCTCTGCTTTATAGAGAAATCAACTTCTGCAACTTGTTTATCTTGCTGAAGCATTGTTCCTATGATATTTGTACAACTTTTACTTTCCTTTTTAAAGTATAAAATCTCACATTGAAGAAAACAATAGCCCATGTGTTTGCTAGTGTGGAATCATCTACCAAGGGATAGTTAAAAGAACCAAAATAGTTAATGTGTGACGACCTGGGGATGGGAAATGTGGATGTTGTTCTTTTAAGATAAAATCAACAGGCACTCACTTTATATTAAAAGAAAACTTTATCATATTCTGTTCATTCATTGTTCTCAGTTCCTAGAACATAGCAGGTTGGAATACATCCCTTCAATAAAAAATTGCTTGAACTCAATAACTGATTTGGTGTAAATACCAAAGGAGATAAAGGAATAAAAAGAAAATGACATAAAGTTTGAACTAAAGTCACAAGGAGAATATTCATTAGTATTAATTAGATATCAATAAGAACATCTGAGAGAGAAAAAGACTCTCAGGGAAATCAGAGGGGTTTGTGGAGTCCCAGATATCCTTGATACACTGAATTGGGAATATACACAGATATTCAGATACCGATGCTAGAGAGAGAGACTAGACTCAGAGATTTTGATCCTACAGAGGGAACTTGGAACAGAATCTTGATGAGGAATGGAGGAGAAAAAGAACGGATGCCACAGCAAAGGAGAAGCTATCAGATGACAGACTCAGGAAAGTGAAATGACAAAGAAGCAAGAGGAGATGATGTTAAAGAGTGTGAGAGGTAGTCAACAGTAACAAGTGCTGCATAAGGACTGAGAATCCTTTCATGATGAACTCATATCACACAGGGAAAGAACTTAGCAATCGTAGCACACTCTTTCAATCTCCAAAGGAGTTGCACTTCTAAGTGTATTTACTTGGTGTACAATAAGCTGTAGAGTAGCATCTACGTTTATGTTCCATTTTTAATATTTATAAGGTGATCTTTGTAAATCACTGATTTGTAGACCAAAAGAAGAAGAGTTCCTAACAGTTGCTAAAAGCAAGATTAACATCTAATCATGCTCATTCCATATTCATCAAGTTCTTTATTCTGTTCTTACACTAGCTGAAACAGAAAAGGAGACAGCAGAGCACCTGGATCTGGCTGGTGCATCTTCTCGGCCAAAAGATTCACAGGGAAACAGTCCCTTCCAGATTTCTCCGCCATCTCCAGATTCTAAAAAGAAATCCAGAGGTATCATGAAACTCTTTGGAAAGTAAGTAAAAGCGTGAACAAGTGCAGTGATCCTTGTCTAACAGTGTTGCTCAAATGTAGGGATGAATGGAAAACTGTCTGAAAATTGGTATTGATTTAAAAGCCTTCCTCTTCTGGAAGGAAGATTGTGATTTGGGATTAATGAACTCACTGGGTCTAAGTTAAAGTTTAAATTAAAATGTGTATGTTAGCACCATACAAAGGAGATTATCTCAAATGTATGCACTAGTTAAAAATGTTCTTATTAACAAGTCTAAGGCCTCCTCAGGTCTAAGGCATGGCAATATGTATTGTGTCTTCCTCAGACTTAGGAGAAGTCAGTCAACTACATTCAACCCAGATGACATGTCTGAGCCTGAATTCAAAAGAGGAGGGACAAGGGCAACTGCAGGGCCCCGACTGGGTTGGTCTCGAGATTTTGGACAGTCTAACAGGTAAGAACGGCCAAACCAATGGACTTTTGCATCTCTACCAAGCATCAAGGCCCCATGAGCACCTGCAGTGTGAGTACTGTCATTGGGTTAAACAGTCAAAGTCATTGCATACTGCTACGCCTAGTGGGTGGGTCCTTCATCTTTAGAATTATGTGACTTGCCAAGAGTTGATGAACAACATACAGAAGGAGAGAGCTATGTGAGCCAGGTGAGGATCCAGATCTAAAGTGGCATTTGTATTATTAATGGAATGGTTCTTGTACTTAAACTTTACATAGACAGTGATAAGTACTCTAAGGCATAGCCTTGGAAAGATGGAATAGCATAATGATTAAGAATAGGTTCTAGAATCGTACCGCTGGACTCAATTTCTAGCCTTACCACTTTCTACTGACTGAATGACCTCAAGCAATGACTTCCATTCTCCGTGCCTCAGTTTTTTGTCATAATAATTAGTACTTACCCCAAAACATGATTGTGAGGATTAAATGAGTTAATATGTGTTAAGTATCTGGCAAATGATAACTGCTCAAAAAACTTTAGTAGTTAACGGCATCTATGAAAGCACTTAAAGACACTTAAATTCTGTCAGCACTCTTAGATTTTATCAAGATTATGTCATGTTTTATCTCTTCTGGAGAAGAGACCAATCATGGGGACTGTTTGGACTATAAGAACTTCGCCTGCACTCTTATCAAAAGTTTAGGGCTAGTGTGAAACTACTACACTGAATTACTCAGCGTAAAAGGGCGGTTATGGCATACATAAAGTTCAAGGCGTTGATACCAAATCTTTTAAAGTGTAATAGACTGGAAACCTTCTAAACACAGTCCCTCCCACACAGGTGGAACACTGGAGTCGAGTTTCATCAAGGAAGAAATTATCTTTGGCCTTCTTCAAATACCAAACCATCTCGTTTGCCATATGTTCTTTTTGATCACAACATAGAGGACCTCCTTGTGCTATTAAAAAAATAAAAATAAAAAAAGTCCTGTTCATCTTCAGTTTTTTTTTGCAGGGGGAACAGGAATACTATTTGTATGTCTAGGTAAAAGAAAACAGGAATTTTGCTCTGATTACGTTTTCCTATACTCAGTGATGGCATATTGCCTCTTCTCATTCATTACCATCTGGAGAGAAACCATAATTCTGCTAAAGTCAATTCAAGTTAGACTTGAGTTTCTTTCAGTCTGGCTGAGTTTCCTGTTTGGGAACCCAAACTTCAAACAACATTGATTGAAATTGGTACACTAACTTCTGTTGGTTCATCTTGGTCTTTTTCTATAGAACATGTTCTTGCTCTATCACATAAATCTTGTGTGACTTCATTTGAAGTGAAGACAGTGGTCTTCGAAGGTAACTTTCAATTCCAGTACTACTTCCTCCTCCAATGTGTACTAAAAATTAAGCTTTTCTTGGTCAAATGTGTATCACCAAGGAGTTCTCATATCTACTGAATGAATAGTTGTTCAAAACTGGTGATAAGCAACAGGATTGGCTTTGGATTGTTTTTCATTGATTAATCATCCTCTCATAGTGACTTGGATATGCCATTTGCCAAGTGGACCAAGGAGCAGGTTTGCAGTTGGCTCGTGGAACAGGGCTTGGGTTCCTACCTGAATTCTGGCAAGCACTGGATTGCATCTGGCCAAACACTATTGCAGGCTTCTCAACAAGATCTAGAAAAGGTGACTGCTGCTCTATTTTGTGTATAAAATGGATACTGAGAGAAAGGGAATATGATGTAGGATTGTTTTATAGTCTAGAAAGGGATATGGGTGAAGCCAGTAAGTACTCTTGGAAAAGTTTTTCAACCGCTTTGTGCTTAGTTTATCTCATGGACTTAAAAGGAAGGACTTGGTCTTAATGATTCTTTATGAAACACTTAAGCCACTGGGCATTTTAATGAAAAATATATAGCCATAATCATAAACCTTAAGCTCAGCCGGGCACGGTGGCTCAAGCCTGTATTCCCAGCACTTTGGAAGGCCAAGGCGAGAGGATTGCCTCAGCCCACGGGTTCAAGAACACCCTAGGCAACATGGTAAGACTTCGTCTCTACAATAAATCAAAAAATTAGCTGGGCATGGTAGTGTACACCTGTAGTTCCAGCTCCTTGGAAGGCTGAGGTGGAAGAATCACCAGAGCCCAGCAGGTTGACACTGGGGTGGCCATGAGCATGCCACTGCACTCCAACCTGCATGACAGTGAGACTCCAATTCAGAAAAAAAAAAAAAAACCCTTAAGCTCAAATGTCTCAAAATCATTTTGAGGCTTTATCATTGGCCTGTCTTCTCAATGTAATATATGCAGTTCCATTTCACTTTGCAAAAGAAGAAAAAAGTACCTGCATTTTATGTCCAGTCATTCAACATTTCTTCCCTGTGATTTAACTTTTTGCACAAAATAAGAGTACAATCCCTATAATACATGCTACAGTCCTTATCTTATCAAGAAAATGAGTCACTAGGGAATGCCTAACACCTCCCTAAACTAATTGTGGTCATCTCAGCTTTCCAGGGGCCTTTTGTTCAACAACATTTTACTAATCCAAGTTAGTATTCGAATTTGTTGTAGAATTGTATCTTTAATGCTAACTTCATTTTGGAGGAATTTGCATTTTTGCCAGTGGCATCAGCCTACATAGATAGAATTGGAAAGTCATTGTTTCTGTTTGTTTCAGGAACTTGGAATCAAGCATTCACTTCACAGAAAGAAACTCCAGCTGGCACTGCAAGCCCTAGGATCCGAAGAAGAGACCAATCATGGGAAACTGGATTTCAGCTGGGTCACTAGTAAGAGGTTTCATTCTTAAAAACGTAAAATAAAATCATATATATATACACACACACACACACATATATCTGCTTTTGCTTTTACTTTTTTTCAAAGTGAGTCAGGATCTCACTTTGTCACCCAGGTCAGCCTGGAATACAGAGGCATAATCGTGGCTCACCACAGCATCAGTTTCCTGTGTTCAGACAACACTCCTGCCTCGGCCTCCTGAATAGCTGGGCTACAAGTGTGTGCCACCATGCCGGGCTGGTTTTTTAATTTTTTTGTAGAGATGAGGTCTCTCTATGTTGCCTAGACGGCTGGTCTTGAACTCCTGTGCTCAAGCAGTCCTGCCTTGGCCTCCCAAAGTGCTGGGATTATAGGCATGAGCTACCATGCCCAGTCTGCTTTGCTTTTTAATCACAAAAACAGGTGACACAGTGATGATGCTGGTTTCTCTCTCTTAGGATGGTTGGATGATATTGGTCTCCCCCAGTATAAGACCCAGTTTGATGAAGGACGGGTAGACGGTCGGATGCTACATTATATGACTATTGTAAGTGATTCACTCCTGGGATTTGGGGGAGTAAAACTTTTCTCTGAAAAACACAGAAATGGAGTGAGAATTGAAATTTTGCTTATACAGTGTTTTCACAATGATTCCACCAGTGTTTGATTCCACCAGTTGCTTTAATTTGAGGAGAGGGGGCAGGAATATTTCCTATAGAGATGAAGTTGTAGCATTTGGTGATTGCAACAACCTTGGGATAATTTGAAACCCCACTTTAAATGGAGACCAATTTAAACTAAGCTCTCCAGAAAGTTGATTTTATGTCTTCAACAATGTAAATATTGAAGTGTACACTTTGAATGTGTGCATTTTATGCTATGTGAGTTATATCTCATAAAGCAGAGGTCCCTAACCCCCAGGCCACAGACCAGTACTGGTTTTTGGCCAGTTAGGAACCAAGCCACACCGCAGAAGGTGAGCAATGGGTGAGTGAGCAAAGCTTCATCTGTATTTATAGGTGTTCCCCATTGCTTGCATTACCGCCTGAGCTCTACCTTCTGTCATATCAGCAGTGGCATTAGATTCTCATAGTGGCTTGAACCCTATTGTGAGGCATCTAGGTGGCATGCTCCTTATGAGAATCGAATGCATTATGATCTGAGGTGGAACTGAGGTGGTAATGCTAGTGCTGGGGAGTGGCTGCAAATACAGATTAACATTAGCAGTGAGGTTTGACTGCACAGAGATCATAATAAATCAGTTGCTTACAGACTCATATTAAACCCTATCAGTGAGTGGCAAGTGAGTTGATGTACTTCAATTGTACAGCTGCATCTGGTGGCAGGCTTTAAGTCAGAACCCAACACTTATTTTAGTCCATGCATGACCTGCCCATTATTTTATTTACCACTTCCATCCACTCCTCTTTTTTTTTATGATGAGTTGTAGAATTATTTCATTATACATTACAATGTAACAATAATAGAAGGAAAGTACACAATAAGTGTTATGTCCCAAAACCATCCCCCTCTCGCCATCCATGGAAAACAATCCCAGATGCCAAAAAGCCTGGGGACCACTGTCATAAAGATATTTTAAAATTGAATGTAGACTTTTGAAGCCCTGGCTATTTCTAAGTTATGTGTTCCTCTGTGCAGTGACCATTCAGAAGAGGCTACCCTTTGAGCCTGCTGTCCACAGGGACTTGTCTTCTCCCTTCCCTTCCACTTTGGACAACTTTTACCTGAAACCCTCTCATCCTTCTCACATCAGCCAAGATCTGCTAGGACAGAATTTACTGAGGGTAGAGGAAGAGGGAGGAAGGCTAGACTTTCACTATGATCCCTTCATTATTATATATTTCTAGCATTTTAAGCCTTCCAGCCAACGACTAGAAGGACTGTCCCCAACTTTACATCAGTAAGAGAGATGGATTCCAAGGGGACTTTGTTTTAGATTCTATAGTACTATTCATGTTCTACCTAAGATATTTTTATTTAAATAACCTGTATGTACTAGACTTTGGGCCAACTACTAGAGGTATCTTTTTAAAATAAGTGCAGTGTTTTAAACAGCCAACTTAAGACAGAATTTCTCAATATCAAAGAAATGTGGAGTTCAGCTCATGGAATTTGTTTTCGTCTCTATCACTGAACCCAAGTCCTTCCCTTGGTGGGCACATGGTATAAACCTGCATGTAATGATACTAATCTGTACAGTATGTTGTACATTTATTGTTTTCCAGGAGCATTTTACACATATTAATACTCAATTTTCAACAACCCTTTGAGTTAATACTATTATTACCCCCCTCCCCTTTCTTCTTTAGATGTGTAAACAAAGACATTGAGAGATTGGGTAACTTGGCGACCAAGTTTTCACAGTTAAAAAAGTGAGAGAAAGTCATAGAGCATTTGAACTCTGACTGTTTCCAGATCCCTCCTCTTAATAGCTCACTATTCTGCCTGGAACAAATTCAGTAAATATTTGCCTACCTATCTAAGTGTTAGTATGGGACTGGGAATGTGAGCAGATTCAGGCTTAAAGTCACAAGAAGCATATATATAACTTTCATGGCTGTAAAAGAGCAAATTACCTTGGAAAATTTGACCTCAGAAGTGCCAACTCACAAAAAGTCGGTTTTAATGTGGTATCCTGGATTGGATCCTGAAACAGAAAAAGGTCCTAAATGGAAAAACGGTGAAATTTGAATAAAGTCTACAGTTGAGTTGATTATATTATTGTCTACATTAATTTCTTAGTTTTGATGAATATACCATGACTAGGTGAAAAGTATACAGAATTCTGTACTATCCTTGGCAACCCTTCCATAAAGCTAGAATTACTTAAAAATAAAATGTTGTAAAAATCCAAAAATAAAAAGAAACAGCAAAAAAAAAGTCTGTTTTGATTTAAAAGAAAACCTCGGTCGGGCTCGGTGGCTCAGCCTGTAATCCCAGCACTTTGGGAGGCCGAGGTGAGTGGATTGCCTGAGCCCGTGGGTTCGAGACCCGCCTGGGCAACTTGACAAGACCTCATCTCTACAATAAATCAAAAAATCAGCCGGGAGTGGTAGCGCACACCTGTAGTTCCAGCTACTTGGAAGGCTGAGGCGGAAGGATCGCCGGAGCCCAGCAAGTCGAGGCTGCGGTGGCCGGGAGCGGCCACTGCACTCCAGTCTGGGTGACAGAGTGAGACTCCGACTCAAAAAAAAAAAAAAAGAAAACAGTCTCTCCTTTTTTTATTTTTTTGAAAGCAGGATTTATTGAGAGGACTAAAAAGCTCCCACAGTGGGAGGGGACTCGAAGGGGTTGCCCAGTCTCTCCTTTTAATAGCCTTCAAAGTATAAAGAATTTCAAAAGTAATCAGCATTTTAGTTATATTGTAAACATTATGCATTTAGATTTTTTTAATCTGATAGATTTTTGTTGGACAAAAATAGCCTCCATTGAAATGTTTGGATTGGGTGTCTCAATCTTAGATTAAAATATATTAAATACTCTTTCTAACTTGTAGGACACTACTTTAAATAAATTAATCCAGAAAAAATTCAGGAAATAATTGTTGCTCAATTAGTAGCCTCAAGGATTTAAACTGATTATCTAATATTTTTATTTAAAATATTTCTATGGTAGATTATCTAATATTTTTATTTAAAATATTTCTATAGCAGATCTACATTTTTCATAGGAAACGTTTTATCAATAAGGTGTGTCTAAAATGGATGTTTTCCTTGTTTATTTTCTGGGTGTGTTTGAAAGTAGTTTGGTGCTTATCTTGACACTACCCCTGAAATCACTTCTGAAATAATTTGTATTGGTGTGTTTGGTATGTTTTAAAATGTTCTCAGTGGCCACTGGTGAAAGTTTTTCCTTGAAGGGTTTGATTGGTGATACATGTGATTTCTTCTAACTTCATTTTTCTTCTCTCTTTCTCACCAAAACCTTTGCACTGACTGATTGACATCACTTTTCCAAAATTGTTCACAATGCCTGCTAGATTTTTTTTTAAAAAGCATATTAATCTAGAACTAGAGCATTCTTAAGGTCAGGAAATAGTATAATAAGAGCAGTCTTCTAATTCTCCCCAAAACTATGATGTCCTTTAGTTCAGAAAACCAGTTCCTGATCGCTAATGAGCATCACTTGTTCTTAGTTTTCTGCTGAAAGGAAAAAGAGGCAGCTTAGCCAGTGCTCAAGTGTCTGCAGATAAAGTTTCAAAACTAAGGAGGAAGCAAAGAAATTATTTTGTTTGCAGTATCAAATCAAAGTCCATCACCTTTTGTAGTGACCCAGTGAGTGCTTTTCAAACTGTGTTTTTAAGAGCCCCGGGCTTCCTCAGTCTTACCTAAGAACATCTGGAAGAGAGAGAAACAGGTGGAAGTCAGATTCATTGGGAACAATATTCATTTGGGGTTGGGAAAGGATTTTATTCTGAACAGGAAAAAGAGTGCTGTTATTAGATAACAGCTTGGAAAACACTGACAAGCCTTTGGGGCTTTTTGGTTTGAGGGGCTCTTCTACTTTGACTCATTTTCTGAGATTCTCTGAGAAGATCCTGCTGCTCTGGGCCAGCACAGTAAGCTCCACCTTTTGTTCTTTTCTGCAGGATGACTTACTCACTTTGAAGGTTGTGAGTGTGCTCCATCATCTCAGTATCAAAAGGGCCATCCAGGTCCTAAGGATCAATAACTTTGAACCAAACTGTCTACGGAGGCGGCCATCTGATGAGGTAGTGTTTTAATTTTCATTCATGTGACTGTCCCCGTGTGCAAAACGAAGACCCATTTCTTCTTGGAGCTCACAGGAGAAGCTGGTCTCCTCGGTCCATCCTCTTTTACTTCATAGGCTTTGTTTTCCTGAATTCCTTCCTCTTCCCTGTGATGGTCCCACTTGTGTAACTAAAGCCAAGGGTTGCTTTTCAGTTATGCTTCCTTCTTTTTTTAGGTGCATTTTTTTCCTTGGCTCCTTAATCCACAAAATAAGTACCACTATAAAGACTACGTTTTAAAGCAATGCTGTATTAGTGCGTAAGAAAGCTTGGAACCCTGTGACATAAATTCTTTTTTTTTTTTTAATTAAGAGACAGGATCTTTTTCTGTCACCCAGGCTGGGGTGCAGTGGCACGATCATAGCTCACTGTAGCCTTGAACTGCTAGGCTCAAGTAATCCTCCCACCTCAGCCTCCCAAGTAGCTGGGATGACAGGCACATGCCATCACACCCACCTAATTTTTTAATTTTTTGTAGAGATGGGGTTTTGCTATGCCCAGGCTGGTCTCAAACTCCTGGCCTTAAGTGATCTTCCCGCTGTGGTGTTCCAAAGCACCAGGTTAAAGATGTGAGCCACCACACCTGGCCAAATTCTTTAAAAGAAAATTCCAATTAGCAAACACTTTTTCCCCTTTCTTCTTTTTTTTTTCTTTTGAGTTGGAGTCTCACTCTGTCCACCAGGTTTGCTCACGGCCACCGCAGCCTCGACCTCCTGGGCTCAGGTGATCCTTCCACCTTAGCCTTCCAAATAGCTGGAACCACAGGCATGTGCCACAATGCCTGACTGATCTTTTTTTATTTATTGTAGAGAAGAGTTCTCGCCATGTTGCTCAGGCTGGTCTCAAACCCCTGAGCTCAGATAATCCTCTCACCTCCACCTCCCAAAGTGCTGGGATTACAGGCATGAGCCACTACACCCGGCTTCCTCCTTTCTTTAAGCATTTAGTGAGATGCTGCATAACTGTGTTCCATGGTTCTATCTAAAATCTGCAGACATTTTAGACAGAACATGCAGTTTATTATTTCGGAGCCTGTAGTGAATAACTGAAGCTCTTGGTGGTTGTCCGTTCCCATAGAATAACATCGCCCCATCTGAGGTTCAGAAGTGGACCAACCATCGAGTGATGGAGTGGCTGCGCTCCGTGGACTTAGCGGAATATGCCCCCAATCTCAGAGGCAGTGGTGTCCATGGTGGGCTCATGGTAAAACTCTGTTTCAATTTAAAATGAACTTACTTTGTTTCCCTTAGTTTAATGAGTAGGATATTATCAGTTTGCTTGTCATAATCCTAAAGCCATCTAACCCAATCCACCTACCCTATTTGTAGTGAATCTTTACTTTCAGAGGATTCTTATTTATATCATATAACTCTAAATTGGATTTAAACCCATTTTTCTTATATTATTCTCTTTCATGTTGAATAACACCTAGCTGCTCTCTCTCATATGATCATGTTTTAAAACCTCTGTAAAGATACAGATTGTATTTCTGCACACTGATGGTGCATAAGGAGTTGACTCCCAAAAGCAGCACCCCACAGAGGCAGAGAGCACTGATGTTGTGTGGTGCCCAAAGACTGGATTTCAGGACCAGCTCTTCCACTCTCTAACTTGGGCAAAATGAAGAAAAAATATGTAAATAAAAGATCAAAGTCCATACCCTGTCTACGTCACTGGGGTGTTGAGAGGGTCAATGGAGATAACCTAAATGAAAGAGCTGTGCTCATTATTAAGCACAATATGTGTATGATCTGTGGCGCCTTTTAACAAGCGGAATTTTTTTTGTACAGGTTCTAGAACCTCGTTTTAATGTAGAAACAATGGCTCAGTTGTTAAACATCCCACCAAATAAGACTTTGTTGCGAAGACATTTGGCCACTCATTTCAACCTTCTGATTGGTGCAGAGGCCCAGCACCAGAAGCGAGATGCCATGGAATTGCCTGATTATGTACTTCTAACAGCTACTGCCAAAGTGAAGGTTGGTACAAGCTCATACTGTTTAGTGACTGCTTGACACAAAGGCGCAGTTTTGAATGTTGCATTGTTACTCTGTTTTCTGAAGTTTACTAAAGTTTTGTGAATGAGTTGAAAGGGACAGTTGACCCTTGAACAACATGGGTTTGAATTGCATGGATCTACTTCTCTGTGGATTTTTCTCAACCAAACGCAAAGGGATGCAAAATCTGCATATATGCAGGCTAGATTTTCATATATACTGATATTGCAGGAATTGAGTATGTGAAAATTTTGGTACCAAATTTTGGGATCTTGGAACCAATCCCTTGGGTGTACTAAGGAATGACTGTGTGTGCTTATACGTGTGTTGTATGTATCTTGTTAAGAGTAATTAAGAGAATGTGTTTTTGAAGGTTTCTGCTCAAGTCATTTATTTTATTAGACTTAACAATAATAAAGAGTATGATGGACCAGGTTCGGTGACTCAGCCTATAATCCCAGCACTTTGGGAGGCCGAGGCAAGTGGATTGCCTGAGCTCGCAGGTTTGAGACCAGCCCGGGCAACTTGGCGAGAACTTGTCTGTACAATAAATAAAAAATCAGCCGGGTGTGGTAGTGCGCACCTGTAGTTCCAGCCACTTGAAAGGCTGAGGTGGAAGAATCACTGG
The DNA here is from genome assembly GCA_027257055.1 of Cephalopachus bancanus. Taxonomy (NCBI): domain Eukaryota; kingdom Metazoa; phylum Chordata; class Mammalia; order Primates; family Tarsiidae; genus Cephalopachus; species Cephalopachus bancanus. The sequence goes on along the minus strand of JAPVLO010000009.1, from coordinate 3,348,199 downwards.
AGCCCAGCAGGTTGATGGCAGGGGTGGCCGTGAGACTGGGCAATGGAGTGAGACTCCAACTCACACACAAAAAAAAAAAGTATGATGTTGGCTTCTATAATCGATGCATTGCAAATGCAGAAAGCCCATGAGTTTGGTTCAAATATTGATTGCGAGTCCAAGTGTGGTTGCTTATGTCTATAATCTCAGCATTTGGGGAGCTGAGGTAGGAAGATCACTTAAAGCCAGAAATTGGAGACCAGCTTGGCCAACACAGCAAAGAGTCCATCTCTACAAAAAATAAAAAATTAGCTCAGCATGGTGGTGCATACCTGTAGTCCCAGCTATTCGGGAGACTGAGGCTAGAGGATCACTTGAGCCCCTGAGTTCGAGACTGCAGTGGCTGTAATCACACTACTGTACTCCAACCTGGATAACTAAGTGAGACTCTGTCTCTAAAAAAACAAACAAACAAAAATATTGGTTGCAATTGTCCTGTTTTACAAACCAGTATAAAAAGGAGATTTTACCTTGTACAGATTCACCTTGCCTGGTTTACTATTGACCAGCCTCATTAGTTGGGAAAAGATACTTAAGCAATGATTCAAGGTAGACCAGAGAAGAATGGATATTTCCTTTTTTACCTGGATTAGTGGATCATATCAAATTCAGATTACTTTTTCTTCTTTTAAATTTTTCCTACATTAACTCTTCTGAATATGTTATTTCAACAAATTTAACATGGATATAGGATTTATTGGCTTTTCCAGAAATATGCCAAGTTTTTTTTTCCTACCCCCTCTATCTGCTTGAGTACTTTATCTTTAGATCCCTTTATCCTTTAAAAGATGTGCCAGATCTAAAACCTCAGAGACTCTGTTCTATTTAAATTCTCAGTCATTAGCCTGACAATTGCTTCCTTAACATATACTCTCAGGATCTCTCCAGTGATCAAAATGGAGTTTCTCTTCTAAGTATCACTGAGAGCTTTCTCTCCGAAAGAGGGAGGATTGTTTTAGCAGTTGTCAGTCCTGTTATAGAAGCAGAACAGGAACACAAGATAATCATAGTCTCACCCAAAGAGAAAATATAGTAAAGACCATTTTCTTTTGTTGGTCTTAGATTGGAAAACCTTGCAAAACTGAATTTATTCTTAAGAAATCTCATTGCATTAATTCCTGTCCAGTCAAAACAATGAAGCTGGACACTGGTGTGTGCTTGTAATCCCAGCTACTTAGAAGGCTAAGGCAGAAGGATCATTTGAACCCAGGAGTTTGAGATCAGCCTGGGCAATATAGTGAGAGTCCATCTCTAAAATAATAATAATGATGACGATGATAATAATAATGTAATAAGACTGTGATACTTGGCATATTTTGCTTATCATAGTGACTGACCAATCCAGCTAGTTGATGTGAATAAAATTAATCTGTGATTCTTAACAAGGATCATTTGTTATTTGGATACATCATTTATATGCCTAGGATCCCTTAGGTGTGTTTGTTATACAAGTTTAATTATCCAGTTGCCTTTCTCTATAGAATGGGTGGATAATTAAATTACACATGTAAAGAAGGGGAAGATGCAAAAAAAAAAAAAATGTTATCAGTCCTTGGTCATATTCATTTATAAAATCCCTGGATGTTTTTGTTTACTTTTCTTTTAAAGCCAAAGAAACTTACCTTCAGCAATTTTGGAAATCTGAGAAAGAAGAAACAGGAAGATGGTGAAGAATATGTTTGTCCAATGGAATTGGGACAGGCATCAGGAAGTACATCTAAAAAAGGATTTAAACCAGGTTTGGACATGTGCCTATATGATGAAGATGATCTGGACCGGTTAGAGCAGGTAAACGCAACACATATACCTTTCTAAAAATGCTTCCAGCATTCAAACACTGCACAGAATCTTTGTACATTATGTCTACTAATTCAGGATATTTTCAAGTATCTAAAAGGTAATGAAATACGAGTGAACACTTATGTCATTTACCGTACTCCATCCTAAGCACTTAACATATATTATGCTCATAGTTAAAACATAGGGAGTATCGTTATCCTTGTTTTAGAGACAAGGAAACTGAAGCACGGAGAGTTGGTATAACTCACCCAAGGTCTCTAACCTGTCAGACTGACTCCAAGCCTGTGAAATTTACATATGTTATACCAGCTCTGTATTAACACAAAGGAAATCTGTGTGTTAAAACAAGTTAGGAATGGACAGGTCATTCTACCTAACCTTTTCAGAGTAAAGTCATGGGACCACATATTGTCCTCTAATCAACAATTCTTTGGTACTATTACCTAAAAACATCTTCCTGTTTAGATGTGTCACTAAGGTATTTCTTCTGTGTTTTCACTTCTGATTGCAGTAATGAGAGAGCTCATCAAAAGTGTTCTGTTGCTCCTACACCATTCAGTACCATTTGCATTATTTCTTCTTAGGGCTTTTGCTCATTTTGCTGTACTTTCTTTGAAATTATGTCACATTATGGTTTGTTCTTTGCAGATGGAAGATTCAGAGGGGACAGTGAGACAGATAGGTGCATTCTCTGAAGGAATCAACAATCTGACGGTAAGTTTGTAAAGTGAATGGGAAATGTTATATTGAAAATATCTTTTAAAATAACCCCAAAGGGGCCAGGTGTGTTGGCTCATCTCAGCTCTTTGAGAGGCTGAGGCAGGAGGAACGTTTGAAGCCAGGAGCTTGAGACAAACTGGGCAACAAATTAAGACCCCAGCTCTACCAAAAAAAAATTATCTGGGTTCAGTAGTACATGCCTGTTGTCCTAACTACTCGGGAGACTGAATTGGAAGAATTGCTTGGGCCCAGGAGTTCAAAGGTGCAGTGACCTATGAGTATTTCCAGTGTACCCCAGCCAGCACAACAGAGTGAGACCCCATTTCCTAAAAAAAAAAACCCCAAAGGACTGTATGTATATTGGAGAATGTGTAGTTCTGAGCTCTAGGATCTCAGTGTGTGATGCCCCATCTCCTTGTTTTCCAGCACATGCTGAAGGAAGATGACATGTTTAAAGATTTTGCTGCCCGTTCCCCCAGTGCCAGCATGACAGATGAAGACTCAAATGTTTGACCACAGCACCTGGATGAGAATTAGGAGCTCTTAGTCTTTTTTCCCACTTGCTTTTCCAAATACTCACAGTATATATATTGTTTATTGCTCCAACTTCTGCTCATTTAGAAGTGGAAGTAGAAAGCAGGGAAAACATGCTGATCCTGAAGTTACCACAAAAAAATGAGACACTGGTGAATGAGAGTATAATTGTTTTTCCTCTATTTAATGTAAAAATCTGTGATATATTATATTTAAAGTGTTGCATTTAAGATGAGTATGTTACCATAGTGTTTGTATTCACATCCAGTCTGGGGAACTTGGAGAGCAGTAGCCAGTGTGTGAATGGTTTTGTCACATCAGTGGTCACTGCAGCCATCCAAGTAGGACATTAGATGCTTTCAAAATCAGTATATGGAATTTCTTTAAGCACTCAGTGTGCCCACTAAAAGCCAACCATCCTCCACTTGCCTGTTATTGTCTTATTTTTATATATTTTTCTAATATATGTATATATACAGCACATAGAAAATAGAACTTTTATTTTGTGACATAAGGAAGATGGTGAAAAGATCACCTTTTAAAAAAAAATTAGGGTGATCAAAATTTTCATATACCAGCTGGTACCTGAAGAAGTCAGAATGATCTTTCTCCACACTGTATTTTAACAATGTTGATCATTGAGGCTAAGTTAATATATATGAAATACCCCTTTTTTGATGACACACTACAACATTGTTAAACAGTTTAAGAATTTCAACCTTCATCTATCCTTTCACCTCATAAGGAAGAACCCGAGGGACATTAATATACTGCTAACTTGAATGCATCCAAAAGCCCCTCCTTCCCCAAATTTGAAGAAATAATTTCTGAAGAAAACAAACATGAAATAAAAGCCTTCACAGTATTAAGTTTCTTATATTTCTATTTGTTAAATACATCATTACATCAACATACTAACAGTCTGCCTAACATGTTAATTATACATTTCTCAGGCTATCAATGAATTGAGTTCTTTTTTTTTTTAATGAGAAAAGTTAAGTCCTCATAATGAAGCTTTTACAAAAGCTGAATATTTGAACATTTTGTTTCAGTCAGTTCAAAAAAGCTGGGTTTGCAAAATTAGTTTTATGATGGCTAATTTGTGATGATAAAATTTAGTTCATGTTTTTCTGTAGCACTGGGCCCAAATATTCTTTATAAAGAAAATAGAAAACTGCAGCAAAAACTGTTTCTGTGTTTATTATTGTTTTTAGTTAGAAAAATATTCTATTTTTTTATTCAATGCTGCATAATTACTCATGGTAGCCAATTGTGGAAAAGACAGGTTTTCACAAATTAGGGTGGAAGGGGGCAATTCAGTATATACCAGTGGACTTTGTTATAAACAATATTTGAGTATCAGTGGTATTATATTCTAAGTTGTCAGCTCAAGGAACTTGTACTACTAGATTACTGTTTATTCATAACTAAAATAACTTGACGCCAATAATATTTTTCTTTAAACGCTACCATTCATTATTTGGTAACTGTAATGGACTCTTACTGTACCTAGGTTTTATTTGAATGTGACTATATGTCACCACTTGAAAAACAATTTGTTATTAGAACCTGGTTGAAAATACCAGGAGACTGTTACACTTGCCAAATATTCTTTATTCAGGACAATATAGCATAACTGATGATATGTGATAAGGTTAAAATTTTGATGATGTATTTTATTTACAAAGTATCATACCCTGCTGGTATTACCATATAAAAAATAAAATCAATTGATAATTGCCTAATATACTTCCTTTTCCTTTGTTCGCAGTAACAAATAGGCTTTATTTCTGATACAGCAAAAACGACACAGACTCTTTACAATGTATAAGCTGCCATAAATTCATTTTAGTGGAGCTAAAAACATGTATCAACAGATAGAAATTTTAGGTATATACAACCTATATATACAACACCCAACAGATTGTATATTATTTATTGTTTGAGAAACTCTTGTCTCAAAGGAAATGTGGGCAACTGAGCTGGAGAGTGAGGAATCGTCAGAAGGGATATAGGAGAAATTAATGGAAATGAACTCAACTACAAATTGGAAGAAGTTAGTTAGAGAAAGAGGTAACTGGTTCTTAAAAGAACTAACATACTTTTTAATTTAACTAAGATTTGGAAAGAGGAAACATATCTTGGAAGAGATTACCAAAGTAGAACGAGAATAATCTAGATAGAACAGATGTTTTGTGTAAAATGTAGTATCTCTAACTTAATAAGCCAGCAGGAAACTATGAATACAACACACCCGATTGACAAACAGGAGAATTAACATGTTTGTTTAACTGTGTGTATATATGCGTAACTGCACCAAGTAAGCTGTAGAGTTAGAAAACTGAACTGGGACTGTATTAACAGATGTGACTTCATTGCAGAACTTTTACTTTGAAAAAGAAGTCATTCTGCATGAGGTTCACATGTCTGATATTGGGGAACAGTATTGATCGGGTGTAGAGAAAATGGGGCAAAAAACATCGCAACAGTTGGCTCTGAAGGACAGCAAAGAGGTTCTCAGCGTTTGTGAGGTGGTCAGCGAAGCTATGGTCCACGCAGCTCAGAAACTGAAGGAGTACCTGGGATTTGAATATCCTCTGAGTATACTCTGCCCAGCTGCAAATACTCTAAATGAGATCTTCTTAATCCACTTCATCACTTTCTGCCAAGAAAAGGTAGTTGATGAGTGGCTTACCACCACCAAGATGACCAAGCACCAGGCTCTGCTGTTTGGAGCAGACTGGATTTGGACCTTTTGGGGATCTGATAAGCAAATAAAGCTTCAGCTGGCAGTACAGACTCTACAGCTGTCTTCTCTTCCTCTCATGGAACCTAAGCCTTGTGACCTCTCCAATCCCGATTCAAGGCAAGAGGAGTCTTCCTGGAAGAAAAGTAGATTTGACAAGCTGGAAGAATTCTGTAACTTGATAGGAGAGGATTGTCTGGGCCTGTTTATCATCTTCGGTGTGCCAGGAAAGCCTAAAGACATCAGGGGAGTTGTCCTGGACAGTGTCAAAAGTCAGATGATGAGGAACCATCTGCCAGGAGGGAAGGCTGTGGCTCAGTTTGTCCTGGAAACTGAAGATTGCGTCTCCATCAGGGAGCTGCTTGGAAACTGTCTGAGTAAGAAAGAAGGGCTGAGAGAGATGGGCAAGGTTTATATTAGTATCCTCTGAACTGGATATGTGTGGTGTGACTGGCCTGTAAGAGGAAAATAAAAATAGAAATAAAAAAGATTTTATTCTAACAAGCAAGCTTACCTACTTAGATCACTCCAGCATGGGATTTTTTTTTTTTTTTCCTTTTTTCCTAGTGATTGAAAATGACTACTGGGGTCAAAGCATATTCATGTCACATTTATGAAGAGAAAAAAGCCCTAGCTGTTCAGGAAAACTTAAAATTTAGTTTAATATTTTATGAATTCAATAATAAAAATGGGAGGAGAGGATAATAAAGTCATGCTTAAAGTTTGATTTGCAAAAAAAGTGTCTGTGTGTGAAATAAGTCTGGCACTTGAAACTACAAAATGTGCTTTTTCTGCTGTTAGTGGGAGATGGGTAGGGACAGACTACAGAGCAGGGTTAACGACATTTACAATGCCAGTTTCAGTTCAGGACTCACAACCTTCTTTTCCTCCCTGGCCTACCCTCCTCATCCCCAGCTACTTTCTCTGCACAGAGAGGACTTAGGTGGAATTTATTTGGGGATTCACTTGAGTGTTAGCCTTCTTTATCTAAGATTTTAAAAGTCAGCCAGGCTTGGTGGCTCAGCCTGTAATCTCGCGCTTTGGGAGGCTGAGGTGAGTGGATTGCCTGAGCCTGTGGGTTCGAGACCCACCTGGGCAACTTGCCTAGATCTCATGTCCACAATAAATCAAAAAATTAGCCGGGCGTGGTAGCGCGCACCTGTAGTTCCAGCTACTCGGAAGGCTGAGGCAGAAGGATCACCGGAGCCCGGCAGGTCGAGACTGCGGTGGCCAGGAGCAGCCACTGCACTCCAGTCTGGGTGACAGAGTGAGACTCCAACTCAAAAAAAAAGAAAAGATTTTAAAAGTCACTCATATAACAATTCCTTGTAATAATAGTTAATATTTGTTGGCATTTGCAGTAAGGAAAGTATTCATATAAAATAACTGTGTTTGCCCAAACCTTGTGTTGGGTTATAACAGTACAAAACAATCACCGTTATTTCTGCCAAGTAGATGCCGTATGCCTGTTAGTGTGATTTACATAAGTCTACTCCTTGACTCTAAGATGTTTCTATTTGATAAATCAAAAAGGTTAAATAACTCCCAAGGACATAAATCTATGAAGTGGCTCATAACAAAAACAGGAGGTCTGTCCTGTAATAAAGCCCATAGTCTTCTAAAGTTACCATGTAGAGAAAATTCTTTGACTCTAAGCTACTGGAACTGCTGTGACCAGAAAGATGTTCATTTGCAAAGATGCTAGCTAGTGGCTGTTGCTGGTTTCCTCTCCACAACTGCTCCAAGCTCTTAGAGCATTTTCTGTTTCTGACAGTCTTCCCCATGGCCTTGGTCCTTTATTGTGGAATGTAGGGCACATTTCTGTGAGGCTGAGTGAAGACCTCTGAGGCAATGTGATACCCTCAGTATATTTCAAAGTTAGAAATGCATATATTGTTGTGATCTGCATGACTGAAATGTATTGGAATGAACTCTGATAGTTTCTGTCCTATGTCAGTTTTTTTAAATGCTGATTATGAACCACCAAATTGATATCAGGTCACACATCCAGAGTTGTAAAAACATCATGGTGGAAGGAGTGAGAGTTTTCAGGTTTGGTTGCAGTTAAATTTGGTTGAAATCCTGGCTCCCCCACTAACACTTATCCAACCAAACTTCTGTGCTGGTTATCCTCAGTTTACCCCCTATGTCTACTCCTCACCTTCTGCCTTATTCTGGGCTCTGACTGCATCACCTAGGCTCACCTGCCCTCTGGCTTCTATCAGATGGAAAGACCAGAGAGAATGCAGCTCAGGAGTGTATTACCCCACTCTCCCTGCCTTCCTGCACATGGTTCCGGACAGCTCCTAACCAGCTGGCCCTCCTCCAAGGTTCTGCTCCCTCCTATTTCCCTTTTAGCCCAGTTTCCTGGGTGCTTCACCATCCTTTGACAGTCCCCTGAACCCTACCCTCACCTCTATAGATGTCTTTTTTCTTCAGGTAAACCTAAGTGTGTCTTTTGGTTTCTTCAGGAGCCTTAATGCCTCCTGATTTTCCTGTCTAAAAACGAGAGATGACAATACCTACCTCATGGGATTGCTCTTATATAAAGAGTAATCAAAGTGCTTAGAACAACAATAATCCCAATCCATGCTTTCTTTATCCAGCCCAGTAAACAGGATTCACTGAGAACATAGAGGCGCGTTGCTAACTTCAGTGTAGATTTAGCCTAAAGAGCCAATTCCTGTTTTCTTTTCACAGAATCTGGTATTCTTCAAAGTAAAGTAAAATAAGCCTTGCAACATTAGGGGAATGCCAGCCCCCAAATCCCTCCTTTTCAGCTTTATTACCCAAGAAGTCCTGAGAGAAAGGAAGGAAGGAAGAAAGCTTTCTTAATCCCCATGATGCTTCCTGCTTCAGGAAAGAAGAAAGGGTGTATGGCCTCTTCAGCCTCTGAGAAATGGCTTTATTTTCCCTCCTCTTAATGTTTATTCACTCGCATAGCCTTTAGGAAGAAGAGCACATCTGCAACCTTGGCATTGTCCTACACTGGAAATTAGCGTGAAAGACAGTGCCCAATATTACATTTAAAAAGATGAGATATTAATAGACACCCTTGTCAATTAAAAATAATCCTTTAAAGAAAATGATGGAGTATTGGTAGAGAAGTCTATTTCCTCTTTCTGTTGGTGAGGTCTCCAATAGCTTAGAGTCAAGCTTGGGTTAATATGTTGCCATTAAAAAAAGGCTTAAAATGTAGATAGAAGATAGATCCATTCACACATAATTTCTGAGTGCCCATTAAATGTAGGTCTTGCTTTATGCCCTGCCCATCCAGCAGTGAAAAGAACAAAGTTTCTGTCTTAATGTTACAAGACAGATAATAAACATATTTACAGATTTTTTTTTTTTTGAGTTGGAGTCTCACTCTGTCGCCCAGACTGGAGTGCAGTGGCCGCTCCCGGCCACCGCAGCCTTGACCTGCTGGGCTCCGGCGACCCTTCCGCCTCAGCCTTCCAAGTAGCCGGAATTACAGGCATGCGCTACCATGCCCGGCTGATTTTTTGATTTATCGTAGAGATGTGGTCTCGCTGCCCAGGCGGTCTCGAACCCGCGGGCTCAGGCAATCCACTCACCTTAGCCTCCCAAAGGCGCGGGATTACAGGCTGAGCCACTGAGCCCGGCTATGTGTATAGATTTTTAAATGCATACTTAAAAATATCAGGGGCACTGAAAGAAAATGTTTGATTCAGGGGATAGAGAGTGCAGAAGGTGTTATTTTATATTGGGTGGTGACAGAAAGTCTCAATGAGGGGGAGGCAGTGGGCTCCCTCCCTGAGAGAAGCTAGCGAACCTGAGTGCAGGTATCTGGTAAAGAGTGTTCTAGGCACATGGTACTGTAAATGCAAAGGGCCTAAAGTGGGAGTGGATGTGAGTGTAGACAGCAAATGAGGCTGGTGTGGGTGGAGCACAGTGAGCTAGGGGCTAGAGGTAGGAGATGAGTCTGAGAAGTAGCCAACCAAATGATCAAGCTACTAAAATGAGCCAGCCAAACCAAAGTAAGGATTCTGGACTTTATTCTGAGTGATATGGGGACAGGGATGCCTCAACTGACCTACACTTTAAAAACCTCACTTGACTGGGCATAGTGGCTCACGCCTGTAATCCCAACACTTTGGGAGGCTGAGGTAGTCAAATCGCTTAAGCCCAGGAGTTTGAGACTGGGCAAATTAGTGAGACCTCATCTCTTCAAAAAAGTTAAAAAAAAAAAAAAATCAGGTAGACATGGAGGTACGTGCGTCTAGTCCCTACTCAGAAGGCCGAGGTGGAAGGATCACCTGAATCTAGGAGACCAAGGCTGCGGTGAACCATAGTCATGCCACTGCACTCCAGCCTGCGTGACAGAGTGAGACCCTGACTCAAAGAAGAAATTAAAAATAAAAACCTTAGTTGATTGCTGGGTAGAGACTAGACTACAGGGAGAAAAAAAGAGAGAGCAGACCCTTGGCAGGTAGCTAAGCTATTATAGTAATCCAGAGGAGAGAAAAAAGGTGGCCTGTACAAAGGGTTAGAGGAGGAGGCATGAAGAGGTCAGATTTAGGATGGAGTTGAAGGAAAAGTGTACAGCATTTGCCGATCATTAAATGAGGAGTAGGAAACATGCCACAATTAGATGCTATTATTTCCAAACATCTTAATAAGAATATATGCAAGGGCAAAAATAAGTTTGTCTTTGATATTCCCTTATCATAAGAACCAAAGGATCAGCCGGGCTCGGTGGCTCAGCCTGTAATCCCACGCCTTTGGGAGGCTAAGGTGAGTGGATTGCCTGAGCCCATGGGTTCGAGACCTGCCTGGGCAGCGAAACTTCATCTCTACAATAAATCAAAAACAATCAGCCGGGCGTGGTAGTGCATGCCTGTAATTCCGGCTACTTGGAGGGCTGAGGCGGAAGGATCGCCGGAGCCCAGCAGGTTGAGGCTGCAGTGGCCGGGAGCGGTCACTACACTCCAGTCTGGGCGACAGAGTGAGACTCCAACTCAAAAAAAAAAAAGAACCAAAGGATCAAGAAAAATATTTCAGCCCTCTGTCTTCAATAAGACGGGCACGAATAGGCACAGGCAGCAGCTATCAAGGTGGTGGTGGTATAACAAATACTCACCTTGGTGAGCTGTGATCGTGCTACTCACTATACTCCAGCCTAGGTGACAGAGTGAGACCCTGATTCAAAAACAAAAGTTCATCTTGGAAACAATTGTGGTTTTGAGTCTCAATTCTCATAAGAGCAGAGTCAAGAAGCTTAACTCTGCTTTTTACCTGTAAAATAGGATTGACTTTGACTACAGTCATGCATTGCTCCAAGAAACGCATTAGGCGATTTCATCATTGTGCAAACATCAGAGTGTATTTACACAAACCTAGATGGTACAGCCTACTACACACCTAGGCTATGCAAAATAGCCTGTTGCTCCTAGGCTACAAACCTGCACAGCATGTTGCTGTACAGAATATTGTAGGCAACTATAACACAAAGGTATTTGCATATCTAAACATATCTAAATGTAGAAATGGTACAATAAAAATATATAAAAGGACAGTGGCGGGAGTCTATGAGGGGGGTAGGGAGGGGAAGGGAGGTGGGATTAATGGTAGTCAATATCTGGAGATGGGGAGACATCCCTTATCAACAAGGGTGCCTGAACGATGCATATTTGTATACCCAACCCTTAACTGTACCCCACAATTTTAAAATAAAACATGTTAAAAAAAATATATATATATATAAAAGGTTAAAAGCAGTACACCTTTTTAGGGCACTTACCATGAATGGAGCTTTCAGGACTGGAAGTTGCTCTGTGTGAGTCAGTGAGTGAGTGATGAGTGAATGTGAAGTCCTGGGACATCACTGTATACTACTATTCACTTTATAAACACTGTACGCTTAGGCTACACTAAATTTACAAAAGAATAAAGTAATTGCACTACAACATTATAACTGCTACAATATCACTGGGCAACAGGAACTTTTCAGCTCCACTATAACCTTATGGGACAACTGTCATATATGTGGTTGTGGTTGGCCAAAATGTCACTATGAGGCACATGACTGTAATTCAAAGGAGACAAAGCTTATGAAAATATTTTATATACTAACATGTAAGCTTACCACAGTTTCAGAGAACCTAGTGCAATTTAAGTGTTCGTGTTATAAGTACTTGGAAACCATAAATTAAAGACTCACCATTTTTTTTCTAAGTGAAAATGAAATTGTGACACTTTTAGTGATTTTAAAAAATACTGTATTCTTGTTTTTTTTTTTTAGGCTGCGTTCTTGATGTAAAAATTCAAGTACAAAAGTATATGAAGTGAAGTCTTCGTGGATCTCACCTCCACCCCCAAACCCACTGCCTCAAATTTGCTGTTGACCCTTCCAGAACTTGTACTGCATAGTGAAGATATGTTGCACAAATAGGATTATATAATCCATAAATGCCTTATAACCTACATTTAACTAATACTTAATCATATATTGTGGGCAATTTTCAATGCTAATAGATTTATATCTACTTCATCCTTTTTAAAGCTGACACCATTTCTTAATTCTGCCTAAATACTATATTCACTAAGAGAACTTAAAAAAGAAAGCAAACAAAAAACCAAAACAAACAAAAAGGTCAAAACCAATGTTCCAAACACCTAGATCAATTGATCAGCATCTCAGAGGGAAATGGTCTATGTGAATACACCATAATACATTAAACCAATACATTTTGATGGCCATTTAGGTTACATGGTCCATCCTTACACCTGATATTTGCATACTGTCTGCCATACTTGTGAATAAACACTTTCTTTGCCCATTTTTCCTAAAGAAGTTAGTTTTGATTAAAAGTAGCTCTTGGCCGGGTGCGGTGGCTCAGCCTGTAATCCCAGCACTTTGGAAGGCTGAGGTGAGAGAACTGCCTGAGCCCGAGGGTTTGAGACCAGCCTGGACAACTTGGTGAGACCTCGTCTCTACAATAAATCACACAAAAAAACTAGCCAGGTGTGGTGGCGTGCGTCTATAGTTCCAGCTACTTGGAAGGCTGAGGCGGAAGGATTGCCTAAGCCCAGCAAATCGAGGCTGCGGTGGCTGTGAGTGTGCCACTGTACTCCAACCTGGGCAACAAAGAGTGAGACTCCCACTCAAAAAAAAAAAAAAAAAGTAGCTCTTATTGTATTAATCCAAGTTTTAAATATTATAAAAGCCCATTGTAAAAAAGCTTAATATTTAACATTGCTCTTCATAGGACTGGTTACATACATTTTTAGGGCCCAGTGCAAACTAAAAATGTAGGACACTTTGTTCAAAATTTATTAAAAAATTTAAGACAATGACAGCAGAACATTAAGCCAAACATGAGACCCTTCCAAGTGCAAGTTGTATGCCCATGAAGCCGCCTGGCTTCTATGATATGTTGAATTATTTGGCTATAAAGGTTGAAGAGAAGATATTTATCATGAATGAATGGTTGTATCTCTAAGCTCTTCCCCAATTGAAAAATTATGTAATTCTTAGTTACCCTGGTATGCAAGACAGTACAAGCCCTTTATACAGCATTAGACAGAGATTATTGCCTGCTGATAGCATTAAAATAAGTTTTTAACTTCTAATATAGAATGAAATTTACTGTACTTGATGCCAGAAGTACATCAAGTACATTTTTGGCTCCTCTAGCACTGGTCAGCTATCCACTTTAGTCTTAGGGAAAGAGTAGAACAAAAGACAGAAAGTGTAGCAAGGTAGAATGGGGACCCAAGCCTCTTAACATTTTGCTCAGAAATTAAGAAGTTTCTTAATATAATCATGTTCCTTTGTCCCTAAATTTCTTTGGTATAGGCATTGCAATTCATCTACTAAAAATACAAATGACATTAAAAGAGGCTGTTGCACTGACCCTGCATTTAATTCCAGTGACCACCATTTATATTATGCGTTCTGAAACATATCTCACTTAATCGCAACTGCCCTTAAAAAGATATTGTTATTCCCATTTTTCTTGAAGCTGAAATTCAGAGAGGTAGGTGAATTTGTCCAAGATCACAAAGAAACAGAGCCTGGGTTCAAACTCCACATCCATCTGACTAAAAAGGCCATGTTTTAATCTTAAAAATAAAAGAGAAGTGAGAACACCATTGGAAGACTGGACGGAAGTTGGTGAGATGCATTTACTAGCCAAGGAAAGCAAGGATTGCCTGTAACCAGGATAGGAGAGAGGCATGGCATAGATTCTCGCTCAGGACCTCTAGAAGGAATCATCCCTGCCAACACCTGGATTTCAGAATTCCAGACCCCAAAACTGTGAAAGAGTAAATTTCTGATTTTTAAGTCACCTGGTCTGTGGTATTTTGTTACAACGGCCCTAGGAAACTAACACACAATGCATCTACTTTGGAGCAATAATGGGATGGTAAGAGGCTAGAAAAGATGAAGATGGTGATTACTACAAATACGTGTGCATCTCATGCTATTTACTTGCCAACCACTACCTTACTGATTGATTCCCAGGCACACTGCTCACAGCTAAAATACTCTGGGACACTTGCATACTTCTGCTCTACTGGTTGTATGCTTACCAAGAGCCAATTATGTTTACTCCCAGTTGTTCTGTTATAAATTTATACTTTGATTTTTAAAATGAAGAATGATTTTATTAAGGATTTATGTTAATCCATCCTAGAGTAGAAAATAAGAGAGTTCTTTAAAGGATGAACATTATTTTCCAGGTCCTGATGCGTTCTGACTTTTTGTGATTCTTAACCTGATCTACTAATGAGCTAACCACATATAGCTAACTCAGATGTTTGTCTATTTAACTTGCCTAAGTTCACACATCCCAGAAATGGTGAAGTCAAGTTTTAAACTCAAGTAGTCTGGCTCCAGGGGCCATTTAAAAAAAATACTTTATTTTATTTTAAAGATGTGGAGTATGCCGGGCACGGTGGCTCAAGCTTGTAATCCCAGCACTTTGGCAAGCTGAGGCGAGAGGATTGCCTGAACTCAGGGGTTCAAGACAAGCCTGGGCAACTTGGTGAGACCTCGACTCTACAGTAAATTAAAAAAAAAAATTAGCTGGGTTTGGTGACGTGTGCCTGTAGTTCCAGCTACTTGGAAGGCTGAGGTGGAAGGATCGCCTGAGCCCAGCAGGTCAAGGCTGCGGTTGCCGAGAGCGTTCCACTGCACTCCAGCCCGGGTGACAGAGACTTCAATTAAAAAAAAATATATGTACATAAGGATTAGGTACATAATTATGTGCAAGTGAGGTTTGGGCCTCCAACTGGTCCTCACTTCTCCTGGTTAAGAATCAGTTTTCCTTTATGCTGTTATGTGCCCCCTCCTTCCTCCCTTCCCCTGGCAGTGATCCACGACTGTCCATCCCTTCCTTGTGCAATTGTGAGTAATGGTCTCACTCATAAGTGGGATCTAAACATTACTCACAGAGGCCATCCTTTTAACTACTGCGGGATATTGCTCCTTTCCCCCCAGCGCATATCACTTGCACTAATTAAAGATTTCTTTAATCTAAGAAGGTGTAGAAAAGCAATGACAAAGAATCAGGGCCCTGGTGTAGACTGCCTGACTACCGGGTCATTGGGGTTCCACCCACACCTGCCCTCTGTGAACATTTCCCCCATCCCTTATGGTCCTTATTTGCAATTCTCTTTGAAGTGATCGATTCGACTTTTAAAGATCTTTTTGTTTTCTTTTTTGAAGCGGTGGAGTCTCCCTCTGTTGCCCAGACTGGTCTTGAACTCCCGGTCTCAAGCGATCCTCCCGCCTCGGCATCCCAAAATGTTGGGATTAAAGGCCTGAGTCACTGCGGCCGGTCAAATAACTTTTTTTTTTTTTTTTTTTTCCATTACCTGTTTCTGTTTTAGGAGTATCTTTCTGCACATTTGACTTGGGCCCTAGTTTGCAGGCTCACGTGTTTCCTGTTTCTCCATCCTAGGGGCGGGGCTCGATCCTGCAAGCGAAACCACGCTTGTCCCCTTCGGCTTGCCGTCCTCGAAGACATGGCGGCCGCCGCGCTGCCGATGTGGCTGGCCCTGCAAGCGGGGACCAGGGCCCTGCGTGCATTCTCCACCGCCGTGTCCCCGGCCACTCACGCTCCGAGATCCACCCCGCGTGAGTGTCTGCCTCGTCGCCTCCGGGCTCGGAGGGAGGTGCGAGGGCGGAATCCCGATCCCACGATGGCCGCCGGGAAGGCCGGCGCGACCTCTGCCTGCTTGTTGCAGGTCCGCCTCGTATGTGGGTCTGCCCCCTGCGCCCGCGTCCACCCTCCTAGCCACCGGCTTCTTCCCTGAGTCCTCGGGGCGCCTGCTCAGAAAGCTTGCACCTGCTTTCCCCAGGGCCCGCTCTTCTGGTGCTCCTGCCCACGGCCGCCGGCTCAGGCTCCCTCCGGTTCCCTGCGCTCGGTAATGTTTGCCCCGCAGCGTTGAGCCTGGGATTTTCCCGAACGTTGAGAGAGGCATTCGGCGGTGCTGGAGCAAACTGCTGCTCTGTATTTCAAGCCACCAAAGGGGGTGATGATCATCCGCAGGCGTTATTGAGGTGACCTTCATCCAATGGAGACTACTATAGGGATGCTTGGTAGCGTTCTTTTTTTTTTTTTTTTTTTTCCTTTGAGTCAGAGACTCACTTTGTCGCCCAGGCTGGAGTGAAGTGGCACCCTGACGGCCACAGCAGCCTCGACCTGGGGGCTCAGGCGATCCTTCCGCCTCAGCCTTCCAAGTAGCCGGAATACAGGCGCGCGCCACCACGCCCGGCTGATTTTTTGATATATTGTAGAAACGAGGGCTCACCAAGTTGCCCAGGCTGATCTCGAACGCTTGGGTTCAGGCAGTCTTCTCGCCTCAGCCTCCCAAAGTGCTTGAGCCACCCCGCCCGGCCGGTAGCGTTCTTAACGTCTCAGGAGTCTAGTGGCAAAGACATTTACTAACCGGGAGGTGCTAGGGTAGAGTGAGAGGAGCTCTGATAGAATTGTGGACAGAGTGACAGGGCAGCGTGGAGGAGGAGCCGGCACGAGTCAGGAAGGGGTTCAGCCGAGGAGTGGGCACAACCAATCATCAGGTCCTATCAGTTCTGCTTCCTATAATATCTCTAATTTACTCTCTTCATTCTAGTCTAGGCTACCGGCTCTCGTTTCTACAGTAGTTAACTTTCTGTTTTCCATTTACCCTCTGACTTTCCTGGATTGAATTTCCACAACAGCCAGAGTGAAGTGTTCAAAAATGCACATCTCCTCTTGCCACTCCCCTGTTAAAATCTACAAATGGTTTCCTTTTGCTTTAAGATAAATGATGAATTCCTTGATGCTTCTTAGGGGCTCTTCATAGTCCTAACACTTGTCTATTTTTAATTTTTTATTCATTCGCCTACAAATACTGAACTCCCACTGTATACTAGGCAATGTTCTAAACAATGAAGATACAGCAAAGCCCCGATGTCATGAAGTTTACATTCTTCTGTGGAAGTCAGGGTATAAACAAGTAAACAGCTATATATGACATCAAGTAGTGTTTAGTGCTATGAAGAAAAAATATAACAAACTTTGAGAATGATGGCTTGGGGCAGTAGAGGCTAGAGGGTAGGGTAAGATAAAGTAGGCAGGAAAGACTTCTCTGACCATGATGTTTGAGCAGAGCCCAGAGCCACACTGAGATCTGGCGAAAGAGCATTGTTGGCATAAGGACCTGCAAGTGCAAAGGCCCAAAAGTGAGAACAACCTAAGGGGTATGATCAAAGGAGCTAAGTGAGCAAAAGAGAGAGTAGTGGTATAAGACATCTGAAATTAAGTAATGACTTGATCTGCAAGGGCTGGTAGGCATTCCATTTGGATTTGGGGCTTGGATTTTATTCTAAGTTTAAGATCACATTGGAAGACTTTGAACAGGGAAGTGGTATGATGTGAGTTACACTTTTAAAAGTTCTTGTCTGCTGTGTGGAGAACTAACTTTAGTGGAGTAGGAGACCTGTTTGGATTAGTCCAAATGAGGTGATGGTAACTGGGTTTGGGGTAATAGTGGAGAAGGTTGGTGTGGTTGGATTCGTGATGTATTTTGTAGGTAGAGCTGTAGAGCTGCTAGAACTTATTGATGGTTTTGATGTAGATCTTGAAGATACATCTCAACAAACTCTGCTAGATCTTTGTTGTGAGCAATTGGATGAATAATGATAACATTTACAAGAATTGGGAAGACTGGAAGAAGGAAATCAAGAGCTCTGCCAAGGATGCATTATAGTTGAAAAGCCTGTTAAATATCCTCATCCTCTTTTTTTCTTTCTCTGTTCTCTAAAATTTCAGCTGTATTGAATTTGTTTACTTACTTTGATTTTTCCATATTCTTTCACTCTCTTGAAATGCTTTTTCTCACTTGTCTGTCTTCATGGCTACCTCCTGCTCATTCTTCAGATTTTAACTTAGCGTTCACTTTTTCAGGTACATCTTCCCCAACTGTATTAGTCAGGGTTTTCCAGAGAAACAGAACCACTAGGAGATAGATTGGATGGATGAATGGATGGATGGATGGATGGATGGATGGATGGATGGATGGGAGGGGATTTATTAAGGGAATTGGTTCATGTGATTATGGAGGCTGGGGCAGAGGCTGAGAAGTCCCACGGTAGGTTGTCTGCAAGCTGGAGGCGCAGGGATGCTGGTAGCATGGGTCAGTCCAAGTCCAAAAGCCTCAGAATCATGGAAGCCATCGGTGGAACTCTCAGTCCAAAACTGAAGACCCAAGAACCCTGATGTAAGTCCTGGAGTCCAAAGGCTGGAGAACCCACAGTTCTGATGTCCTGGGGCAGGAGAAGAGCGATGTGGCTTCAGGAGAGAGAAATAGTACATTCTCCTTTCCTCTGCCTTTTTGTTCGCTCTAAGCTCCCAGCTGATTTGATGGTATCTGCCCACATTGAGGGCAGATCTTCCTTACTTAGTCCAGGGACTCACACACCTACCTCCCCTAGAAGCACCCTCACAGGCACAACCGGAAATAATACTTTATCAGATATCTAGGTATCACTTAATTCAGTTAAGTTGACACTTAAAATTAATCATCACACAAACTGTTTGACTAGGTTCAGTTCCCTGCTTTGTATGTCCTTAATAAATGTCACTGTTTATTGAAATTACTTGTTAAGCAGTTGTCTTATTTGACAGACGACATTCTGTTAGAGCAAGGACTGTATCTGTTTTGTTCATTACTGCCTTCCTAGTTTCTTGTACACAGTATGACTCAAGCAGTTTTTGAATGAATGAATATGCAGGATGAATAGGAGCTTTTCAGATGCAGAAATTGAGTGGAAGAGGAAGGAGCAGGAGGCAGCCAGAAGAAAGGAAAACATATTCCAAGAAGAGAGAACAGGAAATTCAGAGCATGATTAAGGAGCCAGGCTCTGGAAGTTCAGAGCAGTGAACCTTATAAAGGGAGTTGAAGCTAGAGATAGTGGTTCAGAGGATGAAGACTTGTGTGTCCTGCTAATATCACCTTAACTATTTGCTCCTTAGTTTTCTTGACCATAAGCAGCCTCTAAATAAGGATAATTATAGTACTAAATAGTAATGGATAAGATTAAGTGAGATGATGAAAAGTATTTAGCAGTATCTATGTGTGAAAGTGCTCAATAAATTGCTATTTAGTATAGCAAAACATTTATTTAGAGGGGCATGATATTTTAAAAGGTATTTACTGTATGTGAGTAATCTTCCTTTTTCTGCAGTCATGTGACTTATTAGGATTGACTGATTTTTGTTATTGGTGTTATTGGCAGTTCTAATATTCAACAGAGAAGGAAAAACGATGGTTTTTGTTTTTTTGTGATATGGTAGAAATAATATAGTAATTCCCAATAGGCTAAAAATATATATAACTAGAGCATTTCAAACCAATTATCTTTAAAGAGTCAAAATACTTATTTCTAACTTGATATTTAACATGGGAAAATGAGTTTATTTAACTGTGATCCTTAAAATTTACTGAAAAACCTTTTTAGATGAAGAGTTTACTATATCAGCAATCATAATAAACTTTATATTCAAATAACTTTAGCTATAGAATTTTCTTAACTATTTCTGGCCTTTTGTTTTCATTAAGATGATTTTAGTTCCTGAGCTTATAGAAAATATTATTGTTTTATTTTTATGTTACTGAATATCCTAAGTTGTATTAGAATTATAGAATCATGATTGAACAACTAGTCTGATGTTATAAAATTCTCTATAACTATTGTATTGTCTTTTATGTATAACAGAAAGAACATCCAGAAATGAAAGGCTGCAGAAAAGAAAGGTAAACAATTTATGTCCTCTGCTATCCTAATGGTTTCTGAAATTCTAAAATGAGACAGATATGATTATGAGGCAGGAGATGCTGTCAGAGGAGGCTTCACAAGGTCATGTTTACTGGGTGACTGCCACATCTCTGGCAGAGGGTTAGTCTTCAACTGTTTCTTTTTTTTTTTTTGACAGTACACCAAGGAATGGATTATTGAGAGGTGGACTCACTCACTCCCAGAAACAGGCACATAAGCCAGAATATGGAATTATTTGTAGTGATACCTTTAAGTCCTATAGCCTGGGATGTATGCATTAGTGTAGCCAGTTAACCTCACCCTGTGGTCACCTCTATGGAGGAGTCCAGGTTATAAAGGCAATTGGTGAGCATGACGTCAGAGCAAAGTAACATTAGTTGGAAATTAAATGGCATCAATCTATAATCATCTAGAGCAGTCATTTTCACAGGACATACACTATACTGATTTTGTATTGGTTAAATGGGCATTGCTGAATTTTGCCACTTTAAACCCTACTTTTGTATGCTGGCCATCCTCTTCTATTTAATAATTTTTGAAAAAAATTGTTAATGTGATTGACTAAGCTATCAAGTACTAGTTATTTTCTGGGGTTAGAAGACATATAATTTTTTATTATATATTTATTCAGTTTAACCCTAATTTACTTATTTCCAAGTTCTTACTCTTTATTTTCCTTTTCTCCTCTTTCCAAGTTCTTAATGTCCCCTCATGTACTGACATCCATCAAAGAACTTTAAAAAATTGCTTTATAATATATTAACTTGCCCCTTCATGAACAAAATGTAAAAATTTTGCTAAAGGTCTAATTAAATACATAAATAGAGAAATTTTTAGTGAAGAACTTGTGGTATTGAAGGGGATCCTTGCCTAGAGGGATGGAGGAAACAGTGCAGGGATACTTAGGTAGGTTTATTGCTTTTTCACTTGAACAGTAGCTTTGCGGGAGGTCATATTTTTCATAGCTTGCAATTTTGCTTTTCTTGTAATTGCAGCTTTTTACTTTAAATAACTTAATTCATATTTAAAATACTAATTTACTTTGTGTTTTTTAGGCACTACCTCCTAGGACAGAGAAAATGGTTGTTGATCAGGACTGGCCTAGTGTTTACCCTGTTGCAGCACCATTTAAACCCTCTGCAGTTCCTCTTCCTGTTCGAATGGGTTATCCAGTAAAAAAGGGTGTGCCCATGGCAAAGGAGGGAAATCTAGAACTGTTAAAGGTGAGTTCATTGACTAAGGCTTACATCTAAATAAATGCTGATCTTCCTCCTTCCCCACTCTTCTTATGCTCGTATTAGAAGCTCATTCTATTTTAATTAAAATTTTTTTTTCTGGTAATAACGAGTGCTGTGTTTTGATTATCCATGGTAAAGAAGACTCAAAGAATCCTAGGCCTTTAAAAATGTAATCAGTTCTGTGGCTTCCCTTGTGGCCTTTTCTGTTATATCTTTTCTATATTGTGTCTTTTAAGTGAAACTAAAAAAAGTGAAATAATCTAATTTGAGATTGAGAATTGGGAGGTGAAGTTTCCAATTTTAAAAGAGGAGTTTAGGCTGGGGGCAGTGGCTCATGCCTATAATCCCAGCACTTTGGGAGACTGATGTGGGCACATTGCTTGAACCCAGGTGTTCAAGACCAACCTGAGCAACATAATGAAACTTCATATACAAAAAAATCAGAACATTAGCCAGGGGTAGTGGCGCGTGCAGCGGCTCACGTCTGTAATTCTAGCACTTTGGGAGGCTGATGTGGGCGCATTGCTTGAGCCCAGGAGTTCAAGACTAGCCTAGGCAACATAATGAAACTTTGTCTAGGCAACATAATGAAACTTTGTCTCTACAAAAAATCAAAACATTAGGCAGGTGTAGTGGCACATGACTGTAGTCCCAGCTACTCGGGATGTTGAGGTGGAAGGATTGCCTAAACCCAGTAGGTCAAGGCTTCCATGAGCTGTGATTGTGCCACTGTACTGGAAGAAAATGTGCTAAAAGGTGATGGTAAAAGATGAGATGGGAATAGTGAGAAGGGATACTCTGCTGCTAGAGACAGGTAAGTGAAATGTGGAAATGGGAACATTTCAAGAGACATAAGAAAGCTAAACATTGAGGAGAACAAATATTTTCTTCAAATGAAAGAGATGATAATTTAAAGAGAGGGTCTTTGGAAAATGTCACTGGGTAAGAGAGAGTAACAACAATTTATAATAATGCTCATGGATAAACGTAAAAATCCAAACATTTAATGCATGCCATCCATTCCTAGTAATGGTGTCGATGAATATGCTTATTAACTGAGCTAATATAAGCAAAGTGCATAGAACAGTGCCTATGTAAATCCATGCAAACATTAGCTTTTATTTTTTCCTTTTATGATTTTGAGGCTTATATTTTCACATTAAAAAAATAGAAGTATAGGAAATGAAGCCACCCATTCCATAAACCCAATTTTCAGTGCCTATTTCCTCTCAATTAAAATAAATATTGTCTAATCAATCCTAAAGATTCCTGACATAATTCTTGAGTGACTTTCTGCTTGCTCAACTTTTCTTTCCAAATGAATCTCTTTAGGCTAAATTTTCTCTTTGGATGCTTAACATTATTCAAGAAATGTGCTAATGAATGTTAGTTACTTTTTGAAGGACTCAGATCTCTGATCTTTCTTAAATTTTTGTTCACCCTATGAGTGATTAAGTAGCCTTTTAATGTATCATCATAAATATATTCCTAACTTTATTAAACTGTTCAGTCAAGATTTGCTAGCTTCATTTATTCAGTTCATATAATGATTATTATGTACAAAAGTAGGAATACTACCATGCTATGCATTCCAGGGGAATTGGGATGATTACACAATGATATGTGTCCTTAAGTCTTTTCAGTTTTATAAGAAGAATATACATATATCTGTGGATTTGTGGCAGGAAAAATGCTATGAAAATAATGTCTATTTTTCCAACATGAATTTCATCATATTTGGTAAAAGGCGAAAGATTGATATGAGCTAAAGACAAACAAGAGTATCATCATATGTTCCTTGGTACTGAATCTATATTTTAAGAATTTGTTTCTTGAATTGACAACATCTATGACATAGAATTAATTTTATTAAAAAATGATCAGACTTTATTTACTATGTGGTTTGTTGGGCCTATGATTTAGTTTTATGAGAAAATTATCTTTTTCATGTTTTAAAGACATTTAACTAATTTGTCCTTTAAATTTATCTACTTTAGATCCCCAATTTTCTGCATTTGACTCCTGTAGCAATAAAAAGACATTGCGAAGCTCTTAAAGGTGAGTGATCACTTTCTTATACTAACTTTATATTGACTTTGAACATAAATTTAAGAATCTTAGTTCTAATATACTAAATAGTTTTAAATTTTAAATCATTGTCAGTTTATCCTTTTCTAAAGAATTTTTCAGGTTGTTTTCAGTGAATTGTTAGATGTCAAATCTGCAGTTTGTTTTGGCTGAGCACTTTACAAGGTGCCATGAATAATATAGAATTATAAATGATAGTCCTTACTCACAGGTAGGTTACGGACTTACTGTTGGGTTATAGAAAGCATGTATTTAAAAAGACAAAATATTGCAGAGTTTTGTGAACAGATGCAAATCAATATGGTCTAAACTGAAGACAGTGTCAAAGGAAGTTGAGTAGCAGAATAGTCAGTGGGTTTGGTAATGGGATACTTCACAGAGAAGAGTTTTCTTGAAGGATTATTTAAAATTTTAAAAAAATTAGAAGTGATTAAAAAAATAATAAAAATAAAAAAATACAGTTAGAAAAAAATTAGAAGTGATATATGCGTATGGTAAGCCAAATAGTAGAAGAGGCCAGGCATAGTGGCACACCTATAATCCCAGCACTTTGGGAGGCCAAGATGGGAGGATTGCTTAAGGTTAGGAATTCAAGACCAGCCTGAGCAACATAGTGAGACTCCAGTCTCAACCAGAAAAAAAAAAGTAGAAAAGCTTACAGTGAATAGCAATACTCTTATGCACGTTCTTTCCCATTTCCATCATCTCAGAAGTGTTCTCTTTTATTCATTATTTAGTTCTAGTAGTTAATATCAGAGAATGTGTGTATTTATGTATATACTTATTTATAATGTATGCTGTGTAGTCTATATATTTATATGTACTTGTATTTATAGTGTATACTCTATGTAGTGTGTGTGTGTGTGTGTGTGTGTGTGTGTGTGTGTGTGTGAGAATTAATAAAATAATAGAAATAATCCCTGGAATATGATTACACCTCTAGTTCTGGATTTATTGATTTTGAACACTATTGATTCCTAGGTATAAACAAAATTCATATACTATTATTCTTTCTCCTTCCTACATGCATGAAGGTAAAGACAAATAATGTTTTCAAATTCATGGTTCTATTTATATCTTTATAATTATGTACATATTCCAGTTTAAGTTCTGAACTAATTTGTATTGAATAAGCACATTTGAATTGTTTCAAGTTCATAGCTATTAGAGATTGATTATGTAATTTAATTAAAATATATTCATGCTGATCCAAAGGTGTTGTGTATATATACTCAATATATTGTTAAGGCTTTTCAGGAATGTGAAACCTAGAAACACGTCACAGATAGCCTGATTATGTTGTAAGGAGAAATAGGGTAGTAAATATAATTATACTTAAATTTGGCTTTTGCAAGGGGCTTGCATTATAAAATAATATAAGGAAGAAGACGTAAAGAGGTCCTAAAACAGGAATAGTAATTTTACTCTTGAAATGAAGGAAGAAAAATCATTTTCCTTTCATTTATGTGGTCTTCTGGTTGGGGATATTCAGATGCTTTTCTGTCCCTTTAGAGTATGTTTCTATACTCTTTTATGCCTGGAATTGGACTAAAACTGATCATTGTTCCAAATTGGTGGTCTGTTTGGCACAAATCATGTATCACTTTTTGACCCTTGGTAAAGCCAGCTAACAAATGCATTACACTGTGATAAATTTCATTTTTCTCCTTTTTAAACATTATTTTAAAATGTGTTTTTATAATCTAGAAACTGATCATTTAAATAAAATATTTTTATAATACTTTCTAATTTATAAATGAGAGGCTTTCCAAGAGTACATTCTGAAGAGTAGCATTATATTTTACCATACTTAAATGAGTGTTTTAATCTTCCCCTAATTATGCCTTTACACTTCTGCCAGCTTCTAGATTTAGGTTGCATCTTCCAAATAACTCAAAGGCTTTCAAATATTTCTTCTCAGTTTTCTTTCAAAGTAGGTCAGTTCAGATTTTGTATTGAACTTGCAAATGGAAAATCTGAAGCACAGGAAAGTTAGGTAATTTACCAAAACTTTAATAATCAGCGACAGAAGTTAAGTAAAAACCAGGGTCTTCCAAAGTCTAGTCTAATTGCTCTACCTATCAGATGAGTAAAGGCTAATAGGAATCTATTATGTACTTTCCAGTTGACTGTGTTTTTTAGACATATAATTTAGGTAATTTAATTTAAAAACTGTAATTATCCTTCGGTGTTTGAAATGACTTACAGTTAGAAAAAAATAAAAAAGATTTAGTGTAAACCCAAAAGCTCATAAAATTCCCCAAACTAGTCTCTTATAAAGTGCTTGGCAGTGATGATCTTATAGTGCAGGACATCGGAATTAGTTCATGATAGGAATGAAATTCCACCTCAGTAATCTTGCCCTGTTAAATTTTTTTTGAACATCAAGATGTTCATAATTGCAAAGATCTTTCCTCTCAAAGAGTCTGAATATTGATCTTTTAAATAGAATATTTAGGGACTAGTGTGAGCTATATTTAATTCGCTAGTGTGTATTTAGTCCCAGATATCAGAAAGTCTTTGTAACCCAGAGTGTCATTTTGCTGACTTTGATTTTGAAGCCTAAATGGGAGCTAAATATAGTACCTACTATAAGAAAATTGTTAGCTTGGGGAAATGTTATTGGCAAAGTACCTCTCCACTGTCCTTTCGATTATTACCTACAAGAGTTCCTATGTCTGCCTGTGATTTACCAGCCTCTCCTGCAGTTGTGCTTTTTGGAGGAAGCATGATCTATGAGATCTAACATGTTTGACCTAAGAAACCAATTACTTGTAGCTGCTTTTAAAGTGAGGCTATTTAAGGATTGAGGTTTCCATTGAGGGGAGCCTGATAGTGTCAGAAGTTTTCATCCCAAGCTAAAAATCCTCTGTGACAGTAACTTCATAGGAACAAGGTGAGATGAAATCAGCTACTGATACCAGGGGAAGGCTGGAAGCTATGTCTTTTCCTTTAAGTTCATTGTTTTCCCAGTTGGGGCCTGAGTTTACACTTTTGTGCCATGGAGATAGAGAGCCATGTTCACTGTGCTTGGAGCTTCCTGTTGTGGCCTGGGTCTCAGAGACCCGGTCCCACTTCCTCTCCAGACAGTCTTGCCCAAGTATGAGGACAAAGTTGTTCCTCTTTCCAATTAGCCCATTGGCACACGATAGTCATAAAGAAGAGATATGAGTGACTATAAGGATCCATTTAAGGATGACGTAGGCTCTTTAGTACCTGTTTGAGTTGAGCCTGTATTCAACTCAATTTCTGCAAGATTGTTGACCACATCTGAGTTCCCTCTCAGAGCTTTTTGAGAACTTTTTAAATTCCCTTCAACTGATCCTTAGTAAACTTCACTTGGGAGTGAATGAATATTATTTCCTGTTGCCTTTTCAAATACAGTGATGCTCTGGGCATCATGGACTTTATTTTAGTTGGTAAGGAGGAATTAAACTGTCATATAATAAGTATGTGCAAAGCTATACAGTAAGTCCCCTATATATGAACCTTCGAGTTGCGAACTTTACACACATCTGTGTTTTTTTAATGTATTATTTCTCTCCACCAGGTGTCAGTATAGCCTGTCAGATGCATACAATACTATGTAGCCAATTGTGTTAGTTAGGGACCTAGGTTAACTTTGTTGGACATATAACAAATAGGACTTACAAATGTGCTGTGAGAACGGAACTCGTTTTATATGTTGAGGGCTTCCTATAATAGGCTTCCATCACAGCACAATTCCCTTTTAATTGAACATACCATTCCCCAGCAAACCTGAAATATCCAAATCATTCCCTTAATTAAATTTCCTACTTATGATGCACCTAATAAGAAAAGGAATGAGGAATGATGGATTATATGTAGAGTACAGAAGAGGATCTGTTCTTTCATTTCATGTGACCTAAAAGTGATCTCAGTAATTGATATTTTGGTATTATCTGGTAGTTTGCCTTACAATAAAAATTTACTTGCAAAACTATAATTGAGATTTTTTTTTCAATTCTTAGATTTTTGCACTGAATGGCCAGTAGCATTAGACAGTGACAAGAAATGTGAAAAACACTTTCCAATTGAAATTGACACCACTGATTATGTTTCATCAGGACCATCTATTCGAAACCCCAAAGCACGAGTAGTAATCTTAAGGGTAAGAGATTTTTTTAAAATATAAGAATCAATATAATACATCATTTTAAAATGCATTTGGTATGTATGATTATAAAACTATAATACATATTATCATAGGAACATTGGATGGTATAAGAGTTTTAAATTATAGAACTCATGCCTGTAGTCCCAGCACTTTGGTAGGCCAAAGTTGGAAGATCGCTTGAGGTCAAGAGTTTGAGACCAGCCTGGGCAATATAGTGAGACCCTGTATGCACACAAAAAAATTGAAAATTAACAGTGCGTGGTGGTGTGTGCCTGTAGTTATAGCTGTTTGAGAGGCTGAGGCAGGAGGATTGTGTGAGCCCAAGAGTTTAAGGCTTCAGTGTACTATGATTGTATCACTGCACTCCAGGCTGGATAACAGCAAGACCTCATCTTAAGATTAAATAAATAAATAAAATTGCCTAGGATCCTACCATACATGAATAGCCATCATTAACTATAGTAGCTTATTTTAGTATATATATGTAGCTAGGCTTTGTCTATATTAATGGAATGATACTATATGTGTTCAGTATATGTGTAAGTATTCTTTTTCACTTCACATTATGAATTGAACGTTTTCCAATATTATTCAATATTCTTTAATTTTCTTTTTAATGGCTACTACACTAACATAAATTAAGGGTCTTTTATGTGCCAAGACAATGTTTGAGGTTGGGGAGTAATGTTGATCAATTCAGACTTAGCTCTTTTTCTGAGACTGAAGGGGGAGATACAAACAAATAATTCCATAACATAGGTCTGCCACAGATTATTTAGGTTATCCATATTATGGAACATTTATGCTTTTTAACTATTTTTTTATTAGAAAGATGTTGTAATGAATGTCCTTAGAGATTAATACTTTTATATGTTCCTAACTATGTTGCTAAGATGACGTCCCTAAAGGCGAACTGAGAGGTCAAAGGAAGTAGCTCCTTTTAAGTTTTTTTACATATATTGTAAAATTCCAGCAGGAAATGTATAAAATATAATACTAGCTGATTATAAGGAAGCCTGTTTTCCTATGTACTCACCAACTTAGATATTATTATTCCCTATCAATTTAATATGTAAAAAGTTTATCTTTTTTTTTTCCTTGAGCCGGAGTTTCCACTGTTGCCCAGTGTAGAGTGCAGTGGCACAATCGCAGCTACTGCAGCTTCAACCTGCTGGGCTCAGGTGATTTGGGCTGATACTACAGGCGCATGCCACCATGCCTAATTTTTTTTTTTATTTATTGTAGAGACAAGGTCTCTCTATGTTGCCCAGGCTGATCTTGGACTCCTGGTCTCAGGCAGTTTGCTCACTGGGTCTCAAGCCACTCCCGGCCACCGCAGCCTCGACCTGCCGGGCTCTGGTGATCCTTCTACCTCAGCCTTCCAAGTAGCTGGAACTACAGGCGCGCTACCACACCCGGCTAGTTTTTGATTTATTGTAGAGTTGAGGTCTCGCCAAGTTGCCCGGGTGGGTCTCAAACCTACGGGCTCAGGCAATCCACTCACCTCAGCCTCGCAAAGCACGGGATTACAGGCTGAACCACCAAGCCCGGCTCCTATTTTTTTAAAGAACATATTAAATGTTGCCTATTTTTCATAATAATGATAACAAAGCAACCAATAGTTGTTGAGCTCTGTGTTTTATGTTGAAAAAAAAAATCTCAGAACTGAGAGTAAGCCAGCCTAACCCCTAATTCATGTTGTTTGCCTCCCTTTCTGTGGGTCTCAGTCTTCAGTACTAGAATAGACAACTGAATAAACAAGAATAGACAACTGAAGGCCCTACTGGTTCTAGGTTTGCTTATTTTATTTCACACAAAAATAATCTCATTGCTTTATTTGAAGCACCAAATGTCACTTCTTATATTATGCTTTTCCTCTTATCTCCTTTTTGTGTCTCAGGCCACCTGTCTTATACTCAGGTTCTTCAGGACTGCTTAATTTCCAGGATTTTTGTCAGGAATAATTGAGATTAACAGAAGAAAGCATTTTTTTTCCTTTAAAGACCATCTGTCTTTACTGCTGTCTTATATCCTTTTGCTGACCCATGCCTGCCCTACTGGACTCTTGTCACTCTACTTGCTGACTGTTGAGGCTCAGTGGTGGTATCCTGGGTGATGCCACGTAGTTCAAGGGAAAAAGCAGGTACAACAGTTTGGACTAGAGCGTGTGCAGTCCAGCATGATCAAAGCAATGCTGGAAAGGTAGTCAGATACACAAAATGCTATTTTCAGATACTCAATTTTTTTAATTCAGAGAAAGATGGTATCATGTTTTTCTTAATAGGCATAAAAGTAATTTAGAATTTAAAACAACTTATATCTGTGTAGGACTTTACTTTAAAAGAACTTTCTTTGGCTAGATGCAGTGGCTCGTGCCTGTAATCCTAGCCCTTTGGGAGGCTGAGGCAGGATTGCTGGAGTCCCAGGAGTTCAAGACCAGTCTGGCAAAATAACAAGACCCCATCTCTGATTTTAAAAACAAGTTTTAAAAAGTGTTTTCTTCTATTAATCTCAATTATTCCTGACAAAAATCCTGGAAATTAAGCAGTCCTGAAGAACCTGAGTATCAGGGGGCTACAGTGATTTGCTTAAGGCAACATAGTAAGTGGCACATCTAGAAATCAAACCCAATTCTTGTCTTATGTATAATATTAGAATTATTTAGCCGGGCTCGGTGGCTCAGCCTGTAATCCCGTGCCTTGGGAGGCTGAGGTGAGTGAATTGTCTGAGCCCATGGGTTCGAGACCCGCCTGGGCAACTTGGCGAAACCTCATCTCTACAATAAATCAAAAATTAGCCGGGCGTGATAGCGCGCGCCTGTAGTTCCAGCTACTTGGAAGGCTGAGGCGGCAGGATTGCCGGCGCCCAGCAGGTCGAGGCTGCGGTGGCCGGGAGCAGCCACTGCACTCCAGTCTGGGCGACAGAGACTCCAACTCAAAAAAAAAAAGAATTATTTAACTAACCACACCTAGCTGCATATAGAGAAAATACTTCAAATATGGGGCGAACGAAAAATAAATGGAATTATCTTTTGGAGGGCAGGCCCCTTGTAGTTTTCTTGGAATTTGTTCCTCCAGGTGAAATGGTCAACCAAAGTTTTTACCTGGAAGTTTTGAGAAAGTCGCGTCATGATTTGCAGAAGGAACATCCCAAGTTGTGGCAAACAGATGACTGATTCTTCCACCATGACAAAGTACGAGCCATACCGCACTGAGTGTTCAGCAGTTTTTGACCCAAAACAACATGACCCATGTACCCCACCCTCCCTAATTAACCCATCTTACCCCAAGCAACTTTTTTTTGGTTTCCCTGGATCTAAAAAGTCCTCAAAAGGAAATATTTTGCCAACATGGAAGAGGTAAAACAAAAAATGACAAGCACTAAAAGACATCAAAATTAGTTCAGAAACTGTTTGGAGCAGTGGAAAAAGTATCTCAATAGGTGTATTGCATCAAACAGAGAGTACTTCAAATATGGCTGAAGTTTAAACATATAAGAATAAATATAGAATTTTTTATAAATAAATTTTGTGGTTTTTGTGTGCCCCTTGTATTGAGACACTTACCAATTTATGTAGCACTTTCTGTGTTAGAATATAGGCATTTGGCCAGGCTCTGTGGCTCAGCCTGTAATCCCAGCACTTTGGGAGGCCAAGGCGAGTGGATTACCTGAGCCCATGGGTTCAAGACCAGCCCAGGCAACTTGGCGAGACCTTGTCTCTATACTTAAAAAAATATATATATATATAAACATTTGAGAGCAGGTGCAGTGACTCAAGGCTATAATCCCAGCACTTTGGGAGGCCGAGGCAGGAGAATTGCTTGACCCTAGGAGTTTGAGACTAGCGTGGGCAAATAGTGAGATCTCACCTCTACAAAGAAATCAAAAAATTAGCCGAGTATGGTAGTGCATACCTATAGTCCCAGCTATCCAGGAGGCTGAGGCAGAAGGATCAGCTGAGTCCAGGAGATTGAGGCTGTGGTGAGCTGTGATTGTGCCACTGCACTCCAGCCTGGGCAACAGAGTGAGACCTCTAGGGAAAAAAAGAAAAAATATATATGCATTTAAAATATAACTACAACCCCCTATAATTTCAAATTTCATTATTTGGGAGATAATGTTAATAGTATAATATTGATTGTTTGAAATATAGCAATTTGGAGGGACAAAACCTAAGGGTTCTTTTGAATTTTGGTAAAAGAAAGACAATATCACTCATCCTT
Organism: Cephalopachus bancanus; assembly: GCA_027257055.1. NCBI lineage: Eukaryota > Metazoa > Chordata > Mammalia > Primates > Tarsiidae > Cephalopachus > Cephalopachus bancanus. Next base: position 3,316,383 of record JAPVLO010000009.1, on the reverse strand, counting down.
GAAGTCTGAGTATTAGTCCAGGTTAAAGACTATAATTTTGCAGTGCCTTTGAGTGCTAGTAGGTGGCATGAGTGCACCACACAATGGTTGCTGAAATATTTATGATTTTTGGCATAGATTCCATGTAGTTTTTGGACTTTAAAATGTTAATATGAATGTGAGTTTTAAAGCAGTTGCTGCAATAATGATCAACATTACTGCCATTTTTTGACCACTTTTTACATAAAAAGCTAAAATACTTAAGTTTTTGAAATTATAAAATTTGTTAAAAATTATTACAGTTACATTGAAAGGAGTTTTAAAAGCAAAAATCACTACATTCTCACTATTCTAATGTAAAAAGTATTCATTTTTCTCTATATACTGGCTCTGTATCTATGTATATGTGCATATATTTGCGTAATTGTAATCATAATGTATGTACATTTTCTTGCAAGTCTGCATATTGTTAGTAATCTATCATAAAGTAGCTTATTTTATCTATCTGGCTGATACATATTTTTCCAGAGGACTGTGATAATTCACATTGTTTACAACATGTAAACATTCTGTTGGACTGACATTTAATAGTCGATATTCATACTACTTGAGTTGTTTTTAAAAGTACATTTGTAGGGTAACCCCTTTGGGTCCCCTCCCACTGTGGGAGCTTTTCTGTCCTCTCAATAAATCCTGCTCTCTAAAAAAAAAAAGAAAAAAGTGCATATATATATGTTTTTTCTCTAGTTCAAATGAAAAAGCTTACAGTAGTGTAAAAAACAGTTTATCCTCCCTTTTTAAAATGTGTGTATTCATTAATATTTGTCACATGCTTTTTAATTACTAGGCCATTGCCAAGAACAAGATAGACATTGTTCTTGCCCTCAAGGGTTTCAAACAGTGGGAAAAATGGGAAGTAAATAGGTTACTATGGGGTCTTGAGGGAAATGCGGGGTTATTGAAGCTAGAGATAAAATCCTATTTAGCCTTTATTCTTCTTCATACAGTTATGACTTTTTCTTATTCCTAATACTCTCCATGGGAAATTAATCTATGCTTTACTATATTCTCTGTATTCTAGTCTAGTCTAACTAGCCTATTTTCCTGTGTCAAATCTGTTTAACTTTAGATAATACCTTTAGCTCATGCTGTTCTCTGCAAATTAAAGTGTGTTCACTTGGTCCGGCATTTCCCAAAATATATCTTAAGGAAGACTGATTTTGTGAACTGTCCCTGGAAAAGTGGAATCTGAAATCAAATAGATTTCATTGCATACCAACCCTGCATCTTGAAATTTCAAGTTGCTTATTAGCATATTATCTAGTCTAAAGAATACTGACTTAATGAACCCAATTTAACTCAGCATTTCCTAAATGTATTAAACAGAAATAGCCTTTAAAAAAAAAAAAAGTCTTCTCAACAGCCTGTGGGACTGGTATTAACATTTTGAGAAATGTTGAGCTGAATTATTTCAAATGTTTTGATCCTTCCCTGATGCTGTATTCCAGCCTCCATGAGATATCTGTAGCTTTTAAAAATAAATACCCCTAAGTCGGACTCGGTGACTCAGCCTGTAATCCCGTGCCTTTGGGAGGCTGAGGTGAGTGAATTGCTTGAGCCCACGGGTTCGAGACCCACATGGGCAACTTGGCGAGACCTCATCTCTACGATAAATCAAAAATCAGCCGGGCGGGGTAGCGTGTGCCTGTAATTCCGGCTACTTGGAAGGCTGAGGTGGAAGGATCGGCGGAGCCCAGCAGGTCGAGGCTGCGGTGCCCGGGAGCAGCCACTGCACTCCAGTCTGGGCGACCGAGTGAGACTCCAACTCAAAAATAAATAAATAAATAAATAAATAAATAAATAAAAATAAATACCCCTAAACTAGTTGCAGTTATACAGGTCTCATAATTACATGGTAGGAATTTCTTAAAGCTTTTACGTTTTATCCATTTATTTCTATATTCCAGCTTTACTAACTCTAATTGAGTTTAATTCTATTAGTGTTACTCATAATTATCATAATTTCATTTAAGAGACATGTCATTAGTTCTTTCAGGGAAGATCCTGATGCTCACAACTTTCTTTCTTTTTTTCTTTCTTTCTTTTTTAAGGCAGGACTTATTGAGAGTACAGAAAAGCCCCCACAGTGGGAGGGAACCCAAGGGTTTACCCTACAACTTTCAAAGAACTTCAAATAGTATGTCCTCTTCCCTTGTTTTTTTTCTTCATTTTGTTTTGTTTTTATTGTTTTTTGTAAGAACAGACTTCATAATGTGTACCAGCTACTTACTCTGTATAGAAAGGTATTTGAAAAGCTTTCTTTTTAGTGGGTTTACTGTAAATATAAGTAACATTGCTACTTTTATTTTCATTAAGCAAAGTGTATAAAATAATTTTCTTAAAATAAGTTTTTTTAATATATTTTTAAGGTTAAACTTTCCAGTTTGAATTTAGATGACCATGCAAAGAAGAAACTTATTAAACTTGTAGGGGAGCGATACTGCAAGACCACAGATGTGCTCACCATCAAAACAGATAGGTAAAGAAAGAAAAGTTCTGCAGCCTGACCATGTGTATTTCCTTATTGTTCTGGCGGTTCCTTTTATAGAAATTACATTGAGGGTAGGGTAGCATTTTTTTATCGGGTGGAGGAGTTGTCTAATTCATATTTTTAATATAGTCACACTAGCCTAATATTATTATGATTTTTATGTACACAGACATGCTTCGCTAAGTTAATGTTATTTTTAATTTTGGTTTTAATATATCCACATATATAGAACTTAGGAAAGATGTTAAAAGAAGACAGAATTACAATTTACTAACGATTAGTACTTAAACAGATTTTTACAAAGTCAAAATAAAAATCTTACAGTTCAAAATTAAAATTACTGTTATTTATATGGAAATTTATCAAGGCACTTTTGTCATAAGCAGAATTTCAGAGCTAGGATAGATGTTTTTAAAAGCAGCATTGCATTTATTGTATATGATTTATAAATTTAGGTCATTTTCATTTGCGGTCAGGAAAAGTTATTGGTATGTTTTATTAAGTGGCTATTTTATTTCTAGAATTATACTTAATTTGTTTCTAAATTATGTCAAACTATGACAGATCAGCCCTTAGAGAAAAGTGAATAGGCAGATCTGCTCTCTCCCTGCCCAGCCCAGTTTCAAATCACTTGGAAGTGTCAATATTGATTAAGTCATATATCATGATTCTTAGTGGTGAGAAGAGTCTGACACACATGCAGAGAGATGGCAACAGTGTGGAAGCAGAAAAGGCTTGGGAACCGTGGTTTGTGATTATTACCATATGGGGGGAATAGACATGAAACATGTTAAGAATAGTCCTTTTGCTATCTTTAGATAGTGTTGCCTTTTTTAGTTCATACAACTTTAAAAATATCTTTTAAATGTTATGATTTGAAATTCTGTAAGTATCCAAAAATGTTGCTTTTTTTTCTAGGTTTGTAAGTATTAGTGTGTATATGTTTTATGATAACTATCTAGAGAACTTTTCAATAAACATAAGTACAGAATAAACAGCACATTTAAAGTTATTTGCAATAGGATGGTTTTATTTTATATTTAAAGAAATGGGAACTAATTATTTCCTTTTTTTACAACGATTTATTACCCTAAATGCTTACTGTGCCATCTCATGTATATGTAGACGTTTTACCAAATTTTAGGTTATTAGTTCCATTTTAAATACGGGAGTGACAGTATAACATTGCACAATGTAGCTCATTTTAAAGACAATCACCTCCAGGGAAATCAAGATTAACATTTAGATTAGCATCTGTCATCTGTCTATACCTACTTTTTAAATGAACTCATCAGATATGCTCATGCTGTCTGGAAGATTTTTAGCACTGAGATGAGGGGAACTTGGATTGGGCACAGTCTTATTAAAAGTAGCACAAAGCTATTTTCATATAAAATAACCCTATTACCAATGAAAGCAAAGAGGTACTCTACATTAAGATAAAAATAACGCCAGTATGCAATTTCCTCAAGTAAAGAACTACATAGATAATTTTTTTTCCAAAAACAGAATTTTCCTAAATCAGAGAGGGAATAATCTGAAAATGTTATCTTCTGTATTTAGTATGTCTTTTGCAAATTATTCTGTACTGACTTTTAAACATTTTGACTTTCTTCTTCTTTTTTTTAAAAGATGCCCTTTGAAGAGACAGAATTATGATTATGCAATGTATCTTCTAACAGTTCTATACCATGAGTCTTGGGTAAGTGTGTGTGAATGTTTAATGATTTTTGTCAGTATAATTTAGATGATGTTAACCTTTCAAAATATTGTCTGGCAAGTATTTTGTGAACCACTGAAAATAATCTAAACATGTATGAAATGTCCTAGACAGTTTCTACTGATATTAAAGTGAAGATTTTAAAAATAAATTGTTCAGTCCATCTCAGGACCTTACTAAAATCATATGCCTAACATTTAGAGTTTTTGATTAATGTTCAAGATCTACTTATGAGTCAGAACATGTCCTCAGTTCTTTGTTTCTGCGATAGATCACTAAGTATGATGGACTCTAAATCCATCCATACTACATAATACTACATGAAAGGGATTGGCAATAGGGGGTCACTGCCGGGAGGGGGGTGGTGGTGGTGGGGGCACATAACACTAATAAGGGTACCTGATCCCAAGCCAGGCCAAGTGAGGACCAGTGGGAGGTCCAAACTTCCAGTGGGAGACCAAACCTATATGATGAGAGGCCAAAATCTGTACAGTGGCCACTTATGTACCTAACCCTGAACTGTACCCCACATGTTTTTTTTTAAAAAAAGAATACCCAGAAATTCTGGGTAAAAGAATGAACTTAAAAAATAAATAAGCCGGGCTCAGCTTGTAAATAAGGTGGCTCAGCCTGTAATCCCGCACGTTTGGGAGGCTGAGGTGAGTGGATTGCCTGAGCCCGCGGGTTCGAGACCCGCCTGGGCAGAGAGACCTCATCTCTACAATAAATAAAAAAAAAAAATCAGCCGGGCATGGTAGTGCATGCCTGTAATTCCGGCTAATCGGAAGGCTGAGGTGGAAGGATCGCCGGAGCCCGGCAGGCGAGGCTGGGGTGGCCGGGAGCAGCCACTGCACTCCAGTCTGGGCGACCGAGTGAGACTCCAACTCAAAAAAAAAAATAAAATAAAATAAATAAATAAACCTTTGATTTGTAAATAATTTGAGATTTAAAGAAAAGTTGCAGTAGTAGAGTTCCCATATGCCCTTCATCCAGCTTCCTCTAATATTACTCTTACTTAACCAGGGTACATTTGTCAGAATTTGCAAACTAACACTAGTGTGATACTGTTTAATAAACTCCAGACTTAAAAAAAAAAAAATTAGGCTGGTCATGGTGGCTCAGCATGTAATCCCAGCACTTTAGGAGGCCGAGGCAAGTGGACTGCCTAAGCTCAGCCTGGTCTCAACTTGGTGAGACCTTGTCTCTACAATAAATCACAAAAATAAGATGGGCATGGTGGTGTATGTCTGTAGTTCCAGCTACTTGGAAGGCTAAGGTGGAAGGATTAGAGTTTTTGACTTTTTTTTTTTTGACTTTGAGTGAAAATTCTCAGTTATGAAGAGAATAACTATTCATGTATAAATTTGAGAATTTATGATTCATTTTTTTTTTCAAATAAACTGCAGAACAAACTCTAAAACTTTTAAAAAATGTTTAATGTTGTCTTTTTTTTTTTTTTAACCTGGAGTCTCACTCCCTTGCCCAGGCTAGAGTGCAGTGGCACACTCACAGCCACCCCAGCATTGGATTGGCCTGCTGGGCTCCAGCAATCCTTCCACCTCAGCCTTCCAAGTAGCTGGAACTACAAGCACCTGCTGCCACGTCCAGCTAAGTTTTGATTTACTGTAGAAATGAGGTCTCACCAAACTGCCCAGGCTGGTCTCGAACCTGTGGGCTCAGGCAATTCACTTGCCTCATCCTCCCAAAGTGCTGGTATTGCAGGCTGAGCCACTGAGCCTGTTTATTTAATATTTGTTAAATGTTATCATAAGTGTTTATTAAAATTTTTAGTTAATACATAGCCTTTTGTGTGAACATTTGACTATTATACATTAGGAACAATTAAGGGCAATCAATTACAGATTGAGTATCTCTTATCCAAAATGCTTGGGACCAGAAGTCCATTTTGAATTTTTCGATTCTGAGTCGGATTTTGAGTTTTTTAGAATTTTGGAGTATTTGTATATACATAATGACTTATCTTGGGGATGTGACCCAAGTCTAAACAAAATTTGTTTCATATATACTTTAAACATATGGCCTGAAGGTAATTTTATACAATATTTTTAATAATTTTGTGCATGAAACAAAGTTTTCACTGCAACGTGTCACATAAGGTCAGGTGTAGAATTTTTACTTGCAGCATCATGTAAGTGCTCAGAAAGTTTTGGATTTTTTTAATATTTCAGATTTTGTATTTGCAAAATAGGGATGCTCACTCTGTATTTATATAGTATTAAAAAAGAGTCTTATGTCTGAATGTATTGAACTTAAGTGTAAATATATACATTTATAAGGAAGATCTTGCTATGCTTGAGCATCAGCTCATCTGTTGGTAACCAGTGTTTAGGTTTTTAAAAAGTAAGGTAGCCGGGCACAGTGGCTCACACCTTTATAATCTCAGCACTTTAGTAGGAGGCTGAGGTGAGAGGATTGCCTGAGCCCACGGGTTCAAGATCAGCCTGGGCAACATGGTGAGGCCTTTTCTCTACAGCAAATCAAAAAATTAGCTGGGCATGCTGGCACATGCCTGTAGTTCCACCTGCTTGGAAGGCTGAGGCAGAAGTATTGCCTGATCCAGCAAGTCAAGGCTGCGGTGACCGTGAGCGTGTCACTGCACTCCACTCCAGCCTGGGCAACAGAGTGAGACTCAGACTCAAATAAATAAATAAATAAATAAATAAATAAAAAAGTAATTTTAGTTGTGCATACAAATTAATTTTTTTTGTGGCTTGCCTAACATAGGGGACTCAGTAGCATTTCATATTAGGAACGTTGAAGGAATAGAGATAGCTGGAGAAGGGGGTCACTCTCTTACATGGTCAAAGGACTTCATGTGAAAGAGAACTTAGATTTGTTTTTGATGACTTAGAGATATAAGATAGAAACAATAGTAAGACAGACTTTAGTTCATGAAGTGAGAGCTTTCTAAAGTGCCCTCTGAAGATGCAGTGGGCTACTTTGACAGGTAGAAAATCTTCCGTGCATTGGCCATTTAGTGAAGATAGGAAAAGAAACATATCCCTTGGATAGGTAGTTATATTATATGACCTTTGGAACCTCATTTCAGCCTGGAGATTCAGTGACTCTGAACACATACAGCTGTTCTCTGAACTGCTCACGGCTTTTTGTTGGTATAAATAATAAAGCAGTTTAAACACAAAAGCATGAGTGGAAAGTGAAGGGGAAAAAACCTTATTGTGAGGTGAGTAAAGCACAAAAAATAACTGGTAGTTCTTCCCTTCTTTTGAGGCATTCCCATCATAATTCATCTGGATTTTCTAGTTCCTGGCTTCAGGAGTAACATCATAATAGCAGTTAATCTCTCTTTCCTGTACAATTGATTTTAGCAATGCCTTCGGCTTAAGATAATTAAGTTTTCTTTGAACCAGCAACATGACTGAATTAGCTGCAGCTTTATGGCTTCTGCTTAGAGAGTTAATAAACAATAAAAGCCAACCAGTTTTGAGTTTCTTATTTTGCCTGCAGCCTGTAAAATGAATTTGCCCCAAAGGAAATGACAGTGAAAGTTGATTTATGGGATTCTTTCTGTGATTCCATGACAGAATCCAAACAAGATTGCATTCTGGATTTATGCAAGAACACTTTGCTCTTAAGTGCTAATTACTTTAATGCCAGGCTAAGTAGCCACACACCACTGTCCAAATAGATATAATGAAAGAATTCCTATATTAAAATGGGCCCTTGGTCCTTTCTAAACAAGTACTATCGGTGAAGAAGCTTTAAGAGGATGTAGATGAGTTGTGAAATTTTGCATAGCTGTTGGAACAGATTTTTTTTTGTTTTTGTTTTTTTTGAGTTGGAGTCTCACTCCGTTGCCCAGGCTGGAGTGCAGTGGCACGCCCCCAGCCACTGCAGCCTTGACCTGCTGGGCTCTAGCGATCCTTCCGCCTCAGCCTTCCAAGAAGCCGGAAATACAGGTGTGCACTACCACCACTGGCTAGTTTTTGATTTATTGTAGAGACAAGGTCTCGCCAAGTTGCCCGGGCGGGTCTCGAACGTGTGGGCTCAGGCAATTCACTCGCCTCGGCTTCCCAAAGTCCTGGGATTACAGGCTGAGCCACCGAGCCCGGCCAGAACAAGATTTTTATTGAATTGGAATTTTTTTTTCCTTCACCAACATGGAATTCATACTTGAAATTGATATTGCCACCCGGTATTTAATCAGATATTTAAAGAGCCCCTTTTTAATCCATTGTTATTTTGTTTAGGCTAGCTTTTGAGCATTTAATACTCAAACATACGCTTCCCTTGGCTTTTCAACCTTCCTGTGGAGGTTACCTCTTAGTAACATTGAGAGGAAAGTAGTTGGTAGTTTTATGTAGCACATAGTACTGAAACTTCTCTATAAAAGTAGGCATCTAGACTTCAGTGTAAGGATGTTACTGTTGTATGCTATTCAAAACAATTTAGCTATAGAAGTATCAAAGTAGACTTCAGTAAGCACAGATGTCTCAAAGTTTAGGCATAAGGTATAGAGGATTAGTAATGCTTCAAAGAATGATTATTTCAGTGCTAGAATGGGGATAAGAAACATATTCACTAGACTAGTTTTCCTTCTCAGTTTAAAGAAGCTAGACTGGGTAAGATGGCTCACTCCTTAATCTCAACACCTTGGGAGGCTGAGGCAGGAGGGTCACTTGATGCCAGGAGTTTGAGGCCAGCCTGGGCAACTTAGTGAGACCCCATCTCTATAAAAAAAATTAAACTATAAAAAAAAGAAGCAAAGACTTGTAGAAATTTGGTTTACTATTTTAGTATTATATATTGTTAACATAGGAGTGAATAAAATTTTAACCTTTGGAACCAGACAGATGTGAATTTGAATCCCGGGTCCATTACTTTAAGCTACCTGTATAACAGTCAACCATTTAACCTTTGAGGCTCAGTTTTCTTCTAGAGGTTTTTGGATGGATCAGGGAGAATTAATATAAAGTGTCTAGCAAATAGTGGGCTCTCATTAAATGTGTAGTACTATTTTTTTGTTTTTTGAGGCCAGGTCTCACTCTGTCGCCCAGACTGGATTGCATTGGCATGATCACAGCTCACCGCAGCTTTGACCTCGTATGCCCAGGTGATTTTTCCATCTCAGACTCCTGAGTAACTGGGACTACAGGCATGCACCACCATGCCTGCCTAATTTTTTTTGTGGTGTTTTTTGTTTTTTGGTTTTTTTTTTTGAGACAAGGTCTTGCTATATTGTATGTTCTGGTTTTGAACTCCTGGGCTCAAGCAATCTTCCTGCTTTAGTCTCTCAAAGTGCTGGGATTACAGGCATGAGCCACCATGCCTGGATTTAATATTGTCATTAGTAATAAAATGAAGAAATAATTTTTCTTAAAATTGCAAATTCATGGCTGGGAACAGTGGCTCACGCCTATAATCCCAGCACTTTGAAAGGCCAAGGAGGAGGATCACTTGAGGTCAGGAGTTTGAGACCAGCCTAGACAACATAACAAGACTCTGTCTCTACAAAAAATAAAAACAGTTAGCTGATTGTGGTGGTATGTACCTGTAATCCTAGCCCCATGGGAGGCTGAGAAGGAAAGATCACTTGAGCCCAGGAGGTTGAGGCTGCAGTGAGCTATGATCAACCACTGTACTCCAGCTTTGGTGACAGAGCAAAACCTTGTCTCAAAAAAGAATTCAAATTCAATTATTCCCAATTTCTGTTTACAGCTTATATTTAATTGAATGGAATCTAGCTTTGTAATAAAATGGTTCTGAAAAGTTATATAACAAAAATTTCTAAGTTAGTTCAGCACAGTGGTCCGTACCTATAGGTCCAGGTACTTGGGAGACTGAGGCAGGAGGATGGCTTTAGCCCAGAAGTTCAAGTTAGCCTAAGTAACATAGTGAGACTCCCAGCTCTAAAATAAGTGTAAAGAAATATTTCTAAGTTTGATAATTTTGCATTTACTAAAAGAGTTCATTTTTGTGTGGTTTTTTTTTTTTTTTTTTTTTTGGTGGGGGGGTTGGAGTCTCACTCTGTTGCCCAGACTGGAGTGCAGTGGCTGCTCCCGGCCACCGCAGCCTCGCCTGCTGGGCTCTGGCAATCCTTCCGCCTCAGCCTTCCGCGTAGCCGGAATTACAGGCACGCGCTACTACGCCCGGCTAATTTTTTTTATTTTATTGTAAAGATGAGGTCTCACCTGCCCAGGCAGGTCTCGAACTTGCGGGCTCAGGCAATCCACTCACCTCAGCCTCCCAAAGGCGCAGGATTACAGGCTGAGCCACAAAACCCAGCTAAGAGTTCATTTTTAAAGGGGATCTTTTTGTAATATTTCTGATAATATGAAGAATCCTTTTGCAGAGCCATAATCATGGTTTAATCTGTTGTATTTATGAGTTCGTTTTTATTGTGTGGCTTTACTTACTACCTGTGCGTTTCCAGGTTCTATTAGAAAATGCTTGAGCAATGTTTGCTATGTTGTTTACTCTTTCTTACATTCAACAACTGTATATAGTTCTTATGTACAAGATACAGTGCTAGATGTCAGAAGGACTGTCAAAGTGGATGACCCCTGCCCTTAAGTACCTTGCTTTCTGGAAGAAAATCAATGGTTATAATAGTCAATTGCACTACATACTAGAGGTAGGGACCTAGTGCTGGGAGAGGCACAGACAAGGATTAATTCTCCTTGAAAGCTGCGTAGGAGTGGTTTTAGAAGATGAGTAGGAGTATGCAGTAGAAAAGTATATGAACTTTCTAGGCCTTGTGGGTTTGGAGAGCAGGCAGAGTTTGGTGTGGCCACGATATTGGATTAACAGGGCATAGGTAGGCAGAACTGGCCGTAACTTGTGGCTGATTGCGAAGCCCATTGTGTAGTATGTTTATGAAATGTTGATTTGTAACCAGAGGCAACACCAAGCTGATGCAGCACTAAACTAGTTGTTTGAAAAGGCACCTCTTGTACTATTTTACTGTTTATGAAAGAGTAAATCATTCTATGTGAAATTACAAGTGTACTTTCGTGAAAAAATGGCAAATGTTTATGGATTGCCTATTATCTGCTTGGTGTTGTTGGATATGAAGGTTAATACATAATGGGGAAAACATAGCCTCCAGGTGAAGAACACTGTCGTGGGTTTAGTAACAATTATTACAGAAGTGTTAAGAGTTGTTTTAGTTTGGGCTGTCATAACAAATGACCATAAATTGAATGGCCAAATGACCATAACTGTGTCTCACTGTTCTGGAGCTGGGAAGTTGGATCGAGGTGCCAACATGGTTGGATTAGGGTAAGGACCCTCTTCCTGGTTTGCAGATGGCTGTGTCTTCTTGCTGTGTCCTCACGTGGTAGAGAACAGAGAGGAAGGAAGCCAACTCTCCCCGTCTCTAGTCCCATCATGAGGACTCCCTCCTCATGACCTCATTATCCCAAAGACTCTATCTCCAAATACTTTCATACTGAGGATTAGAGTTTCAGCATATGAAATGGGGGACTGAGGGACACAAATATTTGGTCTCTAGCAAGGGATGTATCATGTGCTATTTGATTTTTTATAATTCTCTACATAATCATTTCTTATATATCCTTCAAGGTTTTAACCTGCATTGAACCTTTTGCTTTTTATCTATCTCCTACTTTGTATGGATAACAAGCTATACTAACTCATTTTACTTTCTATATTGGTCACTAAAACACTAGATTGCAGTCATCTTAGTCACTGATTGTTCCTTGAGTGTTTTGTCTTTCTAACTAATTGTAAGCAGGAATCTGAGCTAATTGTATTTTGTACTTCAAAGTATCTAGGTCAGTGCTAGGTAAAAACATGAAATGTTTAATAACAGCTGTTGAAACATTGCCTGCTCTTGAATATTCATAGACTTTTACAGTCTACTTATGGACTTCAACTCCACATATATTCAAAAGTAAGGTGACAAATCAACAAATAAACTCCCTTTTCGTAATATAAAATATAGCATGTTTGTTAGATGTTAGCAATAATTCGTTTACTATGGATTATTAATAATTATTAATAATAGTCAAAATTATGCCCAACTTTTTATGAACTATCTTTACAACCATTTGAGTTATCTTAATTTTCATGAATGTATGATTTATATTATGTGTAGATAAGATTTGTTTTTCATTTGATTTTATGGTTTTTCAAGTATTTAAAAGAAAGTCTTCTAATTCTATACTTTTTTTGGAAGTTCTCCACAAGTATTTGCTTCTGTGAGTTTATTTCATAATCAAATTTAATAAAATCTATCTTCTAAGGAATATTGGCTCTTCCTACCAAGAAACATCTCTTTAACATGAAGTATATATTTTTATTTTACACTTTATACATAAACTTACTATAGTACAATGTTCCTTAAAGAAAAACAACTAACTACACACATTCATTGAACTAACTACACTCATTTGCTTCTGTGAGTTTATTTCATGATCAAATTTAGTAGAATCTATCGTCTAGGAAATATTGGCTCTTCCTACCAAGAAACATCTCTTTAACATGAAGTATATATTTTTATTTTACAGTTTATACATAAACTTACTATATTACAATGTTCCTTAAAGAAAAACAACTAACTACACACATTCATTGAACTGACTGCACTCATTCTGTAATGAGTCTGAGCATCGATGGTTGACCAGTTAGGTGAAGAGTGACTGTAGACTGCAGTTCTGCTTGTTTCCAAACAAATACATCTAGCATTTGTGCCAAAAGTGGATCTGTATTGTTGCTCTGAGAGTCAGCTGTGTCTCTGTCTCTGACTTTTTAACTCTCTGTGCTGTTTCAGATGATCATTTGGCTTAACACAAAAAGGGTACCAGGAAGGGGATGGACTAGGAGTTGTCCCATCTTTTAAAAGTGCTTCAAAATAGTATCTTTTTTGTTGTTGTTGTTGGAGTCTCACTCTGATGCCCAGACTGGAGTGGAGTGGCACGCTCCCGGCCACCGCAGCTTCGACCTGCTGGGCTTCAGTGATCCTTCTGCCTCAGTCTTCCAAGTAGCTGGAACTACAGGGCGTGCTATCACGCCCAGCTAATTTTTTTTTTTTTTTTTTTCTGAGTTGGAGTCTCACTCTGTCACCCAGACTGGAGTGCAATGGCACGCTCCCGGCCACTGCAGCCTCGACCTGCTGGGCTCCGGCGATCCTTCCGCCTCAGCCTTCCAAGAAGCTGGAACTATAGGCGTGCACTACCACGCCCAGCTCATTTTTGACTTATTGTAGAGATGAGGTCTTGCCAAGTTGCCCAGGCGGGTCTTGAACCCGTGGGCTCAGGCAATCCACTCACCTCAGCCTCCCAAAGTGCTGGGATTATAGGCTGCGCCACCGCGCCCAGCTTAATGTTTTGATTTATTGTAGAGATGAGGTCTCGCCAAGTTGCCCAGGTGGGTGTCGAACCCGCGGGCTCAGGCAATCCACTCACCTCAGCCTCTCAAAGCGTGGGATTACAGGCTGAGCCACCGAGCCTGGCTAGTATCTTTTTTTTTTTAACACAAAGCATTTAGTATTTCCACTCATTTAAATTAGTGCTAACTTTGAAGATCAGGAATCAACAAACTCATCTTATTTCAACCCATTCATTTTATACATTGAGAAATTAAAACTTAGAGGAAGAGTCAGGAAGGCCTTTAGTGGAGGAACTCAGACCTACACTGCAGCCTCAGGGTTTCATAATCTTTTCATTATATCATATTACTTAGTTTTATTTCTTTGAATTTCAAAATGTTATGAAATAAGAGAGGAAATCAAATCTGACATTAACTGCTAGTTTGCTCTGTTTTTAAAATTAGCAGTTGAGGCCGGGGGGTGGTAACTCAAGCCTTAAACCCAGCACTTTGGGAGGCCAAGGTGAGGGGATTGCCTGAGCCCACGGGTTTGAGAACAGCCTGGGCAACTTGGCAAGAACTCATCTCACCAGTAAAATCAAAAAATTAGAGCCAGGCTCGGTGGCTCAGCCTGTAATCCCGCGCCTTTGGGAGGCTGAGGTGAGTGGATTGCCTGAGCCCGTGGGTTCGAGACCCGCCTGGGCAGCGAGACCTCATCTCTACAATAAATCAAAAACTCAGCTGGGCGTGGTGGCACATGCCTGTAATTCCGGCTACTTGGAAAGCTGAGGTGGAAGGATCGCCGGAACCCAGCAGGTCGAGGCTGCGGTGGCCGGGAGCGGCCACTGCACTCCAGCCTGGACGATAGAGTGAGACTCCATCTCTAAAAAAAAAAAAAAAAAAATTAGCCTGATGTGGTAGTGCACGCCTGTAGTTCCGGCTGCTTGGAAGGGTGAGGAGAAAGGCTCACCTGAGCCCAGCAGGTCAGTGCTGTGGTGGCTGTGAGTGTGTCAATGCACTCCAGCGTGGGTGATAGATTGAGACTAACTCCAAAAAAAAAAAAAACAAAAAATTAGCAGTTGACTAAAAATTCATCTATCTCTATAATCTGTTTTCAGCAGGTTATATCAGTGGCACCTGTGAAACTTTTAAAAATACAGATGCTTGGGTCCTGCAGAATCAGATCTCGAGCTGTGAGCCCCAAGCATGTACAATTGGTTTTGATTTTGTTTTTCTGAGTGGATCTCACTCTTAACCAGGCTAGAATGTAGTGACACGATCATAGCTCACCACAGCCTCAACCTCCTGGGCCCAGGTGGTCCTTCCGCCTCAGCCTCCTGAGTAGCTACAACTGCAGATGGGCGCCACCATGCCCAGCCAAGTGTTAAAGGATCCACAGGTGATTCTGCTGCAGAGCCCTGGATTATGAATAATTTCCCCAGTCTCTGAGTGTTATTAATAAGAAAACTGATGAGAAGGTTGGCCTTTTGAAAGATAATTTTTGTATATGTATAGATTGAGTACCGCTAATTTGGAAATCTGATATCTGAGCTTCTCTAAAAATGTGGAACTTTTTGAGCACTGACGTGACTCTCAAAGGAGATGCTCATTGGAGCATTTTAGATTTTGGATTTTCAGATAAGGACTGCTCAACAAATAAGTATAATGCAAATATTCCAAAATACAAAAAAATTCCAAACCCAACACTTCTGGTCCTAAGCATTTTGGATAAGGGATATTCAACCTGGATCTAGTATCGGAGTTGAAGTAAGGGTGGTAATTAGGATAAGAGAGACAAGCAAGAAAATGGAGGGATTTGTGTATCATAGATAGGAACTTAAACTTGATGTGATAGGTAATATAGGCAGCTGTTTTTAGATCCTTGAGTGAGAGAGTGACACATTGAAGGTGACAATCTCTTATTTCTTTGCTTCATGTTCTTCATTTCCACCCAGTGGCTAAAGTCATAAATCTGATAATTATATTGTTTTCTTCCCTCTTTCCTGATAGCTAATAAGTTATCAAGTCTTTTAAATTTTAGCTTTTAAATATCTGTTAAAACTGTTTCCAGCCAGGCTCGGTGGCTCAACCTGTAATCCTAGCACTTTGGGAGACCAGGGCAAGTGGATTGCCTGAGCCTGTGGGTTCGAGACCAGTCTGGGCAACTTGATGAGACCTCATCTCTACACTAAATCAAAAATTAGCCAGGCGTGGTAGCGCCCGCCTGTAGTTCTGGCTACTTGGAAGATTGAGGCGGAAGGATCACTGGAGCCCAGCAGGTCTATGCTGGGTGGCTGTGAGTGCGCCACTGCACTCCAGCCTGAGTGACGGAGTGAGATTCCAACTTAAAAAAACAAAACAAAACTGTTCTCTCCCATTATCCCTAGTATATAGAATGCTCTAGTATAGGTTTTCATCTTTTACCTGAAAAACTGTAATAGCCTCTTGATGGATTTCCCTGTCTCATCCACCTTCCATATTGCTGTTAGAGAAATTGTTTTAAAAAACAAGTCTGTTGTACCATATTCCTTTATGAAATCCTTCTGTGCTTCTCCTTAGCGTGTCATTCGTGGTGATTTGCTTCCTCTTTACCAGCTACTCAAGAAATACACTTTATGTATCCTGTACCTCATCTATCATGAACACAATGTGTTCTTTCTTAACTTTGTCATTTCCTTTCATCCTTTTTTCAAATCGATCAGCCTTGCAAATTCACGTGAATCCTTTAATACACTTCAAATGTGACCTCTTCGATGTTTTCTGCCCATCTTTTTTCCCTTGTCCAGTCAGCACTTTTTTGTTACTTTTGTGGTAATTGCCTGTGTACATGCCTGCTCACCCACATTAGACTGTGAGATCACTGTGGGCAAGGACTATATATTTCATTCATCTTTATATATCCAGGCATCTAATACAGTGTCTGGCATACTTGCATTCAGTAAATGTTTTTTAAAACTGATCTAAATTGAATTGAATTCCTTGACATACTAAGTTAAAAATTTAGCTTTGACGGCTGAAAGAATTGACAGTAATTTTTTTTTTCACTTTTTATGAATATTTGCCTCTTCATTTTTTTTTATGATTTTCAATTTACTTGGGATTTTTTTTTTAATGGTTAAACTGTTTTCCCTCATACAGGACAAGGCCTTACTTGTAATCATGAGAAGTGGAATATTACTATGATTCATGTCCTAGTTTAGGGAGTTGTAAATAAGATGGTAAGAGGTAACAAATTTCTGTGTTTAATGGATCAGATATTTCTTTGCCTTCTGTTACATCAGAATGCACTGACCATTGCATGAATGATCTGTTATATGGGTTTTTGAATGTTAAATTTATGCTTACAAAAGAAAAAAGATGATGAGTTTAAGTTAAGTTATTCTTTTGTTCTCTGATAGTCTTTTTACCATGTCTCTAGGTTCCTTAGAACATGTTGTTCTAACACTAACAAGCCATGTGGTTTTGGGCAAATTTGTAAATTGCTCTGGGCTTTAGTTTCCTGGTCTGTAAGCAAATGATAATAGTACTAGCAAAGTTGTTGTGAGAGTTAATTGAGTGAATACATGTAAAGCACTTACAATAATGCTGGCATGCCGTGAGTATTCTAACAGCTGTTCAGCGGCATCCCCTTCCACTTCCCTCTCACAGGCCTTCATTCACTTCCTTGAATGTGCTAAGCCCTTTCCTGCATCAGGGCCTTTGTGAATACTGTTTCCCCCACTGGGATCACAGTCTTCATCTGACTGGCTCCTCCTCAACTTGAGGTCTCTCATTAGACTGGAAGTTCCAGGAGAACACAGTACCTGGCCAAGTAGTTGTGCAATGAATATTTATTGAATGAAAGAGTGAATAATTGAGCCAACTGGAGAGGAGAACAGGATCACGTGGAATAGAAAATTGCTTCTTCAAGGATTGTGGTCAGGGCAGGTTCTCTCATTGCAGGCAGGAAGGAAAAGAAAGGCTGTGTGTGTGTGTGTGTGTGTGTGTGTGTGTTTGTGAGAGAGAGATACTTATACATTAAATAGTGAAATTATAAATATTTGATGGTTGGAGAATTAAAATAGGAGTCTATAAATTAATCAAGCTCTTTGCCTAAATGATCGGTTAGAACTTAAGATGGTATTTTCGATTGCTCCCAGTAATTTGAATATGCTGTTGTTTGTGTTTTAAAATTAATGCATTCCAACCACACTTCAAAAAAAGGAACTCTTAAACAACTGACCACTTCAGTGCTTGGTGTGGTTTTTAGAAGCTAAAAATTTGAGGGTAGAAGCCAGGAGCAGTGGTGCATGTCTGTAGTCCCTGCTACTTGAGAGGCTGAGGCAGGAGGATCCCTTGAGCTCAGGAGTTCAAGACCAGCCTGGGCAACACAGCAAGACTTCATCTCCGTTTAAAAAACACACACACACACACACACACACACACACACACACACACACACACACACACACACACATATAAAATGAATTTAGAGAACATACACCAAGTGTTACCAGAATTGATTGGCTTTGTCTTTGGAAGATAGAATTATAGGTGATTTTTTTTCCTTCTAATTTTTAATAGTTCTCATCTTTTCTATGAAGATGTATATAAAATTGTAACCTGCAGATTCAATCAGAATTTAATTCTGAATTGTTATTAGTATTAACCCGCTATTTTCAGGGGCTCTTAATAAGAAACCAAACTTTTTGCTAAAAGACACTGAAGTTTTAAAAAAGTGGTCAAAAAAAAGAAACTGTTACAAAGAGGCCATTTTGTTACATAAATATAAAAATTAGTTCAAAATTGTTCTTAAGTTTAGCATCTTGGAAAGATACTGCATATTTTTAAACAGTACTTTGTGACAACATAATTTCTTTTTTTTTTTTGAGTTGGAATCTCACTCTGTCGCCCAGACTGGAATGCAGTGGCACGCTCCCGGCCACCGCAGCCTCAACCTGCTGGGCTCCAGCGATCTTTCCGTTTCAGCCTTCCAAGTAGTTGAAACTACAAGCGCGCACTACCACGCCCAGCTAATTTTTTATTTATTGTAGAGATGAGGTCTTGCAAATTGCCCGGGTGAGTCTCGAACCCACGGGCTCAGGCAGTCCACTAGCCTCAGACTCCCAAAGTGCTAAGATTACAGACAGTGCCACTGAGCCCAGCCAACTGCACAATTTCTAACTGGAATGTGTCATGTCATTTCTAACTGGCTATGAGTTAATTGTTGAAGCTGGATGATGGGTGTGTGGCAGTTCGTTGTGCTATTCTCTTTACTTTTGTATATATTTGAAATTTTTCTATAGTAACCTTTTTTAAAAATCACAAAGACAAAACTGTATTTAGAGTAGAGTTAATAGCCTCATATAAAAGGGTTGGTATGTAAATTGAATTAATTTTGTTCCAGTATTAGTATTAGCATGTTTGAATAATAAGTTGTTTTTGTTTTCGCTAATTCAATTCTTTATTTCTGTGATGGGAATTTTCAGCAGTTGTTTAACATGAATGAGTAAATGTTCTTCTTTCTAGAATATTTGGATATGAAAGCATTAGTTTTCAGCTAGCATGTCCTAAAGGTGTCCAGCTTCTAGTACTACTCAAATAAATTTAACATATAGCAAATATTCTAGAAGTATTTGCTATATGTTAAATCCAAATGGATGAAATTTAGTTGTTTCCCAAGTTATATCATTTTCCTCTTTTCTCCTCATTTTGTATCTCCTCCCAGGTGATATAAATTATCATGTACATATTGACAGCTCTCAATTCTGTCTATCCCTAGGCCCCTCTCCTGAGCACCTTGTGTTAGTTGAGATCTCCTTGTTGCAAGTCATAGAAACTCACTCAGTATCTTAAGCAGAAAACATACAAGGGCAAAGGTGCTAAGTGATGGCAGAAGTAGGCAGAAACAGAAACTAGGACAATGTTCTTAAGGGTTCTTAGTCTCTGGGCTCTGTACTCTCTAGGCAGTTGCCTAACTTTTTTCTCTCTATAGACTGATTTCTTCTCCATTCTGTATGTTGGAAAGCATGACCTTGACTATTTCAGAGTTTATAGAACTAGGCACCCAGGGACAGGGGACAAGAAGAGAGACCAAACTAAAAACTAAATGAAGGTAAATTCTTTTTTAATTCAAATTCCAAGGGAGGTACTCTGCTTCAGTCAGGCTTTGTCTGGTAACTGTGGTCTCAGATGGGCAAAGTGATACATAACTGGGAAGCATTGCTGTAAGGAGCTAGTAATCTGCACACTGGGATTGATGACTGATTGATTCAATGAATGAATAAACTGACCTAGGTTAGACTCTTGTGAGAAAAGTTATCACCAAATTAATAATGTATTATGGTTATGAGTTTAAACCATTCTTATGTTTTAAAGAAAAAATATATTATGGTTGAAGTGACAATAGCTAGAATTTCCTTCAGAATATGTTAGTAAGGGCATGGGAAGGGGACAACTGATAGAGGCATATATGAAACAAGACTAGCTGTGAGTTAATTGTTCAAGCTCGGGGATGGGTGTGTGGCAGTTCATTGTGCTGTTCTCTTTACTTTTGTATACATTTGAAATTTTTCTATAGTAACCTTTTTTAAAAATCACAAAGACAAAACTATTTAGAGTAGAGTCGATAGCCTCATATAAAAGGGTTGGCATGTAAATTGAATTAGTTTTGTTCCAGTATCAGTATTAGCATGTTTGAATAATGAGATATTTTTTGTTTTAGCTAATTCTATTCTTTATTTCACCTGAAGGGAACTTTCAGCAGTTGTTTTACATGAATGGGTAAATGTTCTTCTTTCTAGAATATTTGAATCTGAAAGCATTCGTTTTTAACTAGTGTGTCCTAGAGGTGTCCAGCTTCTAGTACTCTTCAAGCACATAGTAGGATCTCAGTGAATGTTTTTGAAAGAAAGCCACAGTGGTCACAAAACAATAGGGAGCTTTGTCTAGCACATTTTTTTCTTGTCATTTATTTGTTGAAGAAATTTTGTGTGTTTTCTTCTAAAGATTTTCTGTCATTTGATTTTGCTGATTGTATGACCATTGTGTAATTTAATGTGTTCCATTGTTATCTGTAACTCCTTTAAATTGATAGTTGGATCTAGAATGTTAATCAGATTCCAATTAGATTTTTTATTTTGGTAAAACTACTTCATTGTTGGTATTATAGTCTTCCAAGTACCTGACATTAAGCCGGGCATGGTGGCTCACACCTGTAATCTTAACACTTCGGGAAGTGGAGGCAAGAGGATTGCCCGAGCCCAAAGGGTTCGAGACCATCCTGAGCAGCTTGGCGAGACCTTGTCTCTATAATAAATCTAAAAAAATATTAGCTGGGCATGGTGGTGCATGCCTGTAGTTCCAGCTACTTGGAAAGCTGAGGTGGAAGGAATGCCTGAGCCCAGCAGGTCAAGGCTGCGGTGCAGTGGCCATGATAACAGGGTGGCACAGAGTGAGAGACCCTGACTCAAAAAAAAACCCCAAAAAACGACATGATATCTAATTGTTTCTCTTTTTATGAAGTTAGCACTGTAGCTTTTTAAAGTCAGAAGTCATAGAAAAATTGTGAGTTTTTATAAGTGAAAATTATAGGTATTTACAGTAGGACAACTACTGTACAATAAATTTAGTAATTACTGATCCAGAATAAATTCTCCAAAATCTGTTTTTACAGACTTTTTAGAAACATTTAAAATTTTTGTTTGTATAGAACATGTAAGAGTTATCCTCCTAGTTTTTATATTTGTTGAACTTGTTAAGTAGAATCATCATAAACCTATGGAGTTAATTAGTATAATATTAAAAAGGCTTTAGAATCTCATAGTTATGATCTCATAGTTCAGATTTAATAATTATGTTAAGCAACTCTGAAATATATAACAGTATAGTTTTCTGCTGCCCTGTCTTTGACAATTCCTGCCTTTTGCTGTATTCAGAGTGCTTTTAAACTCATCCAGTGACATGTTCGTTTCAGCACTATTTTTCAATTTCAGATATTTAATTCTTTTTTATAGATCCAATTCTTTGTTGAAGGTCTTCATTTTTTTGGTCCATATTGTTTATCTTTTTCTCTGTTTTCTTTAACACATTAAGTTATTTTAAAGTCTTTGCTAACTTTATTGTCTGGATCATCTAAAAGTCTGCTTCTGTTGTTTGTTTTTCCCTTGGTTGTTAATTACATTTTTCTTCTCTGAAAATCTCTAGTAACTATTTATTGCATGCCAGACATTGTTTATAAAAGACCCATCCATAGGCGCTCCAGTTGATATTATCCATCAGAAAGAATTTTCTCTTTTTCTCTTAGGCAGATAGGGTTAGGGGTTTACCATTTCAATTCACTCTAGATTGGGTTGGGCTAAGGCTGAGTTGCAACTTTCGTAAGAGTTAACTTACCTCTGGTTTGTCTCTTATCCTCAGGCGTACCTTCCAGGATTTGTCAATTTAGCAAGTCTGACTCTACATCTCTGAAAGACTGCCAAAGAGTCACTTGCTTCAGAAGTTTCAAGTTTAGCTTGCTGACCTCTAAACCCTTGCAGCCTCAGAATCTAGCAGATGTCTTGAGAGGGACATTGGTTAAGTGTTCAAAAAAGAATGTTCTTCCTGTAGCAAAACTTAGTCTCCTACACGTTGAGATTATGAGAGACTTCACTTTGCATTTCAGAAGCCTAGTTCTCACTCCCTAGCTTCCCATATGTAGCTCCAGAACAGATCCAGTCATATTTGGGGCTTCCCAAATTCCATTTTGTTCCACTAGCTGCTCGTTTCTCTTTTTCTGAGTCTTTCTGCATGGGCAAACTCCAGTCTTGTCTTGTACAGAATTAGAAAATGGCCTCAAGGAAGAAGAGGACTAGGGATTTTCTGAAGAATCCTCTCCATATTCTTGCAGTTTGGAATTCATATTCATCTAGTCCTCATTTATTTCATAACTGTCTGATATCCTTAAGATTTTGGGAGGTAGGAGAGGGAATCAATTACTGGGCTTTTACTAGTTGTAGCAGAAGTACAGGCATGGTGTGATTTACTATATCCTCTTTGTGGAAGTTTTTTGGTTTGTTTTGTTTTGGTTTTTTTTTGAGTTGGAGTCTCACTTTGTCACCCAGACTGGAGTACAGTGGCCACTCCTGGCCACCGCAGCCTCGACCTGCTGAGCTCCAGTGATCCTTCCGCCTCAGCCTTCCAAGTAGCTGGAACTACAGGTGCGCACTACCACGCCTGGCTCATTTTTTTGAGTTATTGTGGAGATGAGGTCTCGCTGCCCAGGCGGGTCTCGAACCGGCGGGCTCAGGCAATCCACTCACCTCGGCCTCCCAAAGGCGCGGGATTACAGGCTGAGCCACCGAGCCCAGCTTGTTTTGTTTTTTAACTTTTAATTTTTTTTATTTTAAAGATGTGGTGTACAGTTCAGGGTTAGGTATACATATGTTCATTATGCAGGTACCCTTGTTGATGAGGTGTGCCCCTCGCTTCCCCAGGCAGATTCCCACTACTGCCAGTCCCACTTCCCCACCTCCTCCTGGCAGTTTCCCACTACTGCCAATCCTTTTCTTATAGTATTACACTAATTGTTCAAGGTCCACTTACGAGGGAGAACATGTGATACTCAGTTCTTTGTTTCTGTGAAAGATCACTCAGTATTATAGACTCTTAAGTCCATCCAGGTTGCCATGAAGTTAATGATTTTGTTCTTCTTTATGGTTGCATAATATTCCATCATGTATATGTACCACATTTTTTTATCCAGTTCTCTTTTGATGGGCAGCATGGTTGGTTCCATGTTCTTGCTACTGTGAACAATGCTGTGATAAACATGCGTGTGCAAGAGTGATTTGAGTTCTTCAGGGTATATTCCCAGTAGAGGGATTGCAGGGTCGTATGGAAGGTCAATTTTTAGATCTTTTAGGAATCACCACACTGTTTTCCACAGAGGCTATATGATAGCCATCCTGACTGGAGTGAATGTGAATGTGACTGGAGTGAATGTGGAAGTTTTAATGTAAAATTAACAGAAAAATGTTTGGAGTTTTTTTCCGCCAAAAGATTTTTTATTTATTATATCTCTTAAATGAAAAATATTCCAAAGTGACTAGGTTCGTGGAAAATATTACTGCTCAGCCTGTAATCCCGCGCCTTTGGGAGGCTGAGGTGAGTGGATTGCCTGAGCTCGCGGGTTCGAGACCTGCCTGGGCAGCGAGACCTCATCTCTACAATAAATTAAAAAAAAAAAAAAAATCAGCCGGGCGTGGTAGTGCGCGCCTGTAATTCCGGCTACTTGGAAGGCTGAGGTGGAAGGATCGCCAGAGCCCAGCAGGTCGAGGCTGCGGTGGCCGGGAGCGGCCACTGCACTCCAGTCTGGGCGAAAGAGTGAGACTCCAACTCCAAAAAAAAAAAAAAAAAAGAAAGAAAAGAAAATATTATTGCCTTCATATTATGGACAAGGTCTAGAAGATGTTTTGGAATAGCTCCTTAATGTATCATTTACAGCCCTGCAGCTCTTCCAGTTAGCTTTGTTCTCTCTTCACTGACAAGACCCATTTGATTGACATTCCTCTGTGAAAACTTGCATATTAATAGCCCCCCAAAATTGTCCTCAAACTGTAAATATAGTGATAATGTTTAGTTTTTATTTTTCCTGCTTGAAAAACTAAGATTCTAAAGAAATATATTGTAAATTTTTTTTCTTATATTTATCACAAGACTTCAGAAAATTAGATTTCTTTTTGAATACTGACCTGGTGCACAGTCTTAAGACACATCATTTTTATAAAAGGGGTTTGTTGTCTGTCTTATTTGTGTGTATCTATTCTAACCTAAATTTGCTTAGACATAAAAAGCCTGCACCCAAAGGAAACTGCAAGAAAACTGGAGATATCTTAGTTATTTTTAAATATTTTAATATTAAGGTATTTAATTAACTGAGAAAATTAAATCTAATGGGTGGTACATATATCAAGATGAGAAGTAACAAACATCATTAAAACTATCACCTTTAGAGAAAATATCACCTTAAAAATAGCAGTCATATGATTTTGTGAGTGGGACTAATATGGTAAACATTTGGACAGTTGTGTGTGTATTTACATTTACCTTTAAAGTTTCAATTTACTGCTTGGTAGTTCTAGTGGTGGGGCACGTGTCATGTGTGCTTTGACGACATTCTCCAAAAATACTCTTCCCCAAATTTTTGGCATAGGTACATAAGTTTTAGAGGTAGGCAAACATGTACTTGAATCCCTGTCTTCTTTGAAGTTATGTTATTAATAGCAAACGTTTATTTAGTGTTTACTATGAGCCAGGTGCCCTGAGTACGTGGATATTCTTTACCTTTTAAAATTCTTAGAACAGCCCTGTGAAGTCAGTTCTTATAGAGATGCAAGATCAAGAACTCACCTATTACAGTAGTAAATGAAGAAGTTAGGATTTAAACTCATATCAGGGAAACACCACAACCCATTTATTTATTTATTATTATTATTTTTTGAGTTGGAGTCTCACTCTGTCACCCAGACTGCAGTGCAGTGGCTGCTCCCAGCCACCGCAGCCTCGACTTGCTGGGCTCCGGTGATCCTTCCACCTCCGCCTTCCAAGTAGCTAGAACTACAGGCACGTGCTACCACGCTACTCGTTTTTGATTTATTGTAGAGATGAGGTCTCGCCAAGTTGCCCAGGTGGGTCTCGAACCCGCGGACTCAGGCAATCCACTCACCTCAGCCTCCCAAAGGTGCGGGATTACAGGCTGAGCCACCAAGCCCAGCTACAACCCATTTGAAATACTGACATATAATCTCCCAGTGTGACCTTGAGCAAATTGCAGATACACATCCCTTTATCTGTACTTCCAAAACCCAAAAAGCTTTGGAAATGGATAGTCTTTCCATAATTTATTTAATGGCATACATTTTACCTGAATGGAAGAGAATCTGTTTGTGTTTTTTTGTTTATTCCATTTAGTGTGAATATTCATATATATTGTTGCAAAAATAGTAATGTATTGGATTAAAGGGTGCTGCTGCTGCTGTTGTAGACCCCTTCTGGAGACATTACAAAATTTATGGTATATGCACTGCATTAGCTTTCTAAGATACAGAAAGTTCTGAAACCTAAAGCCCTCCAAGAGATTGTGGTCCTTTATTTAACTCTCCTAATATTTAGCTTTCTTATCTGTAGAAATGTTAACATCTGTTTCAGTAGGTCTTAGAAAGAATTATATGAAATAATTAACATGTGTAAGCATTTCAGATACTGGTATATAATAAGTATTTACTTCGTTGGGATTGTTACTATCATTATCTTGGAATTTATATCCAGCTGTGCAGAGTATGGATCCTAAAGTTAGAATATGTAGAAAATGTGCATTTTATTTAGCTTGCAGCTGAAATGCAATGCTGCATTGTGTTGGTACAGGATGAGTGAGCATTTGTGCCTTTTCCAGAATGTAGTTCCTTTCTCTTGCCAGTGATGGTTTAGAAGAGTAGTGATTTTCTCCAGTAACACTTTATCCTGTGATGCAGGGTTTCCTAACCTTTTCATGCTTTTGCACACATAGAAACTTCTCTACTGAGATCAATGAAGAAGGAGGCTGTGTCTGTTCCTGGTGCTCCAAGCTCACCTGGCCACCTATAATACACCTTAGCAGACCAGTGTAGAATGTATATACCAAGTGTAAGGGGAAGAGAAATTAAATTTTGAAAATTAATTTGGACTCTGTGTAAGCATCTATTTTGTTTTGTTTTGTTTAGTTTTGAGTTGCACTCTGTCGCCCAGACTGGAGTGCAGTGGCCGCTCCCGGCCACCGCAGCCTCGACCTGTTGGGCTCCGGTGATCCTTCCGCCTCAGCCTTCCAAGTAGCCAAAATTACAGGCATGCGCTACCACACCCGGCTGATTTTTTGATTTATTGTAGAGATGAGGTCTCGCTGCCCAGGTGGGTCTCGAACCCGCGGGCTCAGGCAATCCACTCACCTCAGCCTCCCAAAAGCGCGGGATTACAGGCTGAGCCACCGAGCCTGGCTGTAAGCATCTATTTTGAAGCATTTAAGAAAATCCAGATAAAACCTATATGAAACCTGCAATTTTTATACAGTTAAGTCTCTTGTTTGTCTTATAGCAGTAAGGAAAAAGATGGGATGACTATTTTACATAAAGCTTTATAAAATGTATTCATTGGCCTCTTAAATTAAGTATACTTCACTTATAAAGTTGTGAAAAAACTGTGACATTGTCTCGAAGACAAGAGTAGATAGGACCAATAATGTCTTTAATTTAGTGCATTAAGGGACTGGCATTTATTCCTTCCCCACATTTTTTAGTAGAAATTAGGTGGGCTTGGCTGGGCTCAGTGACTCAGCCTGTAATCCCAACACTTTGGGAGGCCGAGGCGAGTGGATTGCCTGAGCCCGTGGGTTTGGGACCAGCATGGGCAACTTGGTGAGACCTTGTCTCTACAATAAAATAAGAAATTAGCCAGGCGTGGTAGTGTGCACCTGTAGTTCCGGCTACTTGGAAGGCTGAAGTTAAAGGATCGCCGGAGTCCAGCAGGTCAACGCTGGAGTGGCCGTGAGTATGCCACGGCACTCCAGCCTGAGTGACAGAATGAGACTCCAATTAAAAAAAAACCAAACAAACAAGAAATTAGGTGGGGTAGGATAATTTTGTCAGTTAAGTTTTTTCAACATACACATTCTGAGTTTGTTAGAAATTATCTGCAACAGGGTTTTGGGGAAGGGCATAACAAGTTCTTTCACATTACACCCTCCAAGCCTAAGCCTCCCCCACCAGATGAAAAAGAAACATAGAGTTGATTCTTAACTGGATATATCTAGGACACAAGCTGGGACGCTTTTGCCAACCATAAATTCCATATAGGGAGATGGGACAAACATGCAGGAATTGTGAGTGTACATATCCTACTTTGGCTCAGGAACTTGGGGGTCAGGGAAGACACCCAATATCTTATTGATTTCTCTTGAAGGACAGGTTCTTGGTTTGAAGGATTTAAAGGAGGATTTCTTCTCTTTGTGATGAGGGAAGCCTCTTCCTTGGAACTCTGTGATCTGGATACGGTTTACTGATTCAGTCGGTATCATCCTCAATGACTTTCCTGTTTGTGGTTGGTGGGGCTCCTTTTTTCCCTCTGAGGGACAAATTTCCAATGCTTTTTTCTGTTTTCAGGGGCACTTATAGTGGGGATGGGGAGGGGAGGGCTACAGGGGTGGAAACTTCCTGCTTCTTGGTGCTCATTTAGCTCTGAGGAGCCTTGGGGCTATCTACTCAAGCTGGGGCCTCTTTCAAGGAATTTTTCAGAGGTGGAATATTGTTTCTGACAGTCTTACAAATATACTTCCCTTTTAATATTTTACCACCTTTAAAAGTTGTTACTCAAAATAGTGAATGATTCCATAATAGCCTATAACTCAGAATACTATTATGTTAATTTGGAAAGAATGTGGCTGAAATTCAGCATTTCTTAGAAACAAGACATTTTAGTTATTAGCTGTGTTGCCTGATTCTTCACAGAATGTTGTTACATCTCCATTTAAATCATAAATTGGAATTACACTGTATTACTGTAAAAACTACCTGCATTCCCTAGAAGAGCACGGTAATAATTTTTGTAAGGACAAACAAGTAGTAACAAAACATTGTTTCCATGATGGGAAAGAAAGTAAAGATAATAACAAAACAAAATTCTAGGCTATATGAAGTCATTATGACTAAAAATTACATATCGTACACTGTTTTTAATTTTATTATAATAATGGTTTTTTCCTGTCATCCCCACAAGCATGTTTCAAAGATAAATATAGTTCTCTCAGCTCTCATTATTGTTAAACTAAAAAATATGAAATATTGATGTGTTAGGGTTTAGGGGATAGAAAGTTTCAAAAAATGAGTTTTCTCTATCCGCTGGAAAACAGTGTAACTTTGTAAGTGAAATTTGCAAGGCAGATAAATTGTAAGTTATGGGGATGGCATTCATGAGTGGTAACCAAGCTTGGTGACTGGTGTGCACATAGCAGAGTGCAGCTCTGACGCGGCTGGTGCGGGTGGGTAATAACGCTGAATTGGGTCACAGTGCACAGATTGTTGGCCAAGGGCTCTCCACATTTTGCAAACATCACTCTCTTCTCCTTAAAAAACAAACAAGCCGGGCTCGGTGGCTCAGCCTGTAATCCCACGGCTTTGGGAGGTTGAGGTGAGTGGGTTGCCTGAGCCCGCGGGTTCAACACCCACCTGGGCAGCGAGACCTCATCTCTACAATAAATCAAAAAAAAAAATCAGCCGGGCGTGGTAGCGCATACCTGTAATTCCGGCTACTCGGAAGGCTGAGGCGGAAGGATCGCCGGAGCCCAGCAGGTCGAGGCTGCGGTGACTGGGAGCGGCCACTGCACTCCAGTCTGGGCGACAGAGTGAGACTACAACTCAAAAAAAAAAAAAACAAAAACAAAAATAAACACATTTTTTCTTTTGATTATGTTGCTCAGAATTCAGAACTCGTTTTTTTTTTTTTCCTTTCAGAAAACTGAAGAATGGGAAAAAACCAAGACTGAAGCAGACATGGAAGAGTATGTATGGAAAAATAGCTCCTCAGAAAAAAATATCCTGGAAACACTTCTCCAGATTAAAGCCACTGAGAAAAATGTGGAAGTAAATAAAGAAGAGCTCCTGGGTACTAAAGAAGTTGAAGATTACAAAAAGTCTGTTGTTAGTCTTAAGAATGACGGGGAAAATGAAAATACCCTTCATCAGTACAAAGAATCAGTGAAGAGACTATTAAATGTGACATGAATTGAGAAGTAGAAAAATCTGCTTGATTGATTAATTTTATGATTTATGTAGTCAATATATATTTTGACATAAAATTGAAAATGTTTTAAAAAACCATTGTTTTACATCAGAGTTAAAATTATTCCTTTTATACTAATGCTCAATGGCAATGACTATTCCAGTTTATTCCCCTGGGCAACAGACTAATTAGATTTCTGATTTCTTCTGATTCTAAAGTTGATTCTTAAATAGATCTGCACGCCATGTCCTATATCTAGGACGTATCTGATTTTATTTCTATGTAACAACCTAAGTATTCATGTATATAAGAGGACACCAAAAAAGTGTATACACATTTTAAGAAAGGAAAAACTGTATTAAAATTGTAATACTCAATATATGCCAATAATAAAAGGTAAATACAAGTCACATTTGACTTCTTCAATAACAAGAGGTGCTCACAATGGTTACCATCAGCGTGCAGGCACTTCTGATTACAGCGAACTACTGCAGGACTTGTTGCTGTGCGAGGCCTTCCAGATCTTCCCTTGTACACATCACACACAGTACCATGCATCTCAAAGTTACCACGAATGCGTGCGGTTGTTAGGCATGTTGGAGGTTCTGTTGCATACTCACACCTCCATTGTCATCGTACTTCCACAACGTTCTCGAATTTCCAATACCACTTTAAATTGGTCTCGCTTTGCTCAAATGACAATTGTGCTTCGACCATTTTCTTTTTTTATTTTTTTTGAGTTGGAGTCTCACTCTGTCGCCCAGACTGGAGTGCAGTGGCCGCTCCCGGCCACCGCAGGCTCGACCTGCTGGGCTCCGGCGATCCTTCCGCCTCAGCCTTCCCAGTAGCTGGAATTACAGGCATGCGCTACCAAGCCCGGCTGATTTTTTGATTTATTGTAGAGATGAGGTCTTGCTGCCCCGGCGGGTCTCAAACCCGCGGGCTCAGGCAGTCCACTCACCTCAGCCTCCTTACAGGCTGAGCCACCGAGCCCGGCTGACCATTTTCTTTGATCGTCCTGCCTTTCACATGGTGACGCCAGCATTCATTTGATTAACACCATCTTTTGCGTGAACATCATACTACACATTGCTCCCATAATTCAATTCAACTTAGAAAATACATAGGTAACATCACTTAAAATGTGTATACATTTTTTTTGTTACCTCCTTTTATTATTGGCATTTAATTTATTTTGACACCTGCCACATTTCCTTCCCAACCAGCTTGCATTCAGTGGTTGCTTTTGAATCATGGTTTTGATTATTTGGGAAGGTAGACCAGAGTCCATCCCCTGACTTGCAGTTCACACAACTGCTATCTAGCCAATCCATTATCACAGTTGCTGATTCTGTTCTAGAAACAGGTCCGCAGAAGCATGTTCTAACCTAAAAAGTTTGTACCGTCCCTCTCTTTGGGGGCACTTTATATTGACTTAACTCTGCTTACATCTTACTTTCTATATTGTGGAGCTCTTGTTGTCAAGTCCAAGCTTGCAGAAAAGCAGACATGGAGATTAGCTGGTTTCTATCCCTCTGGATGCCCCAGTTAGAGCTGCACAACCCAGGAAAGAGGAGGCATAAGGACCTTGAATTAATTGGAGTGAAATTACAGGACAGCAACTGCCCTAAGAAACATTCCATTCAATCTGTCATTTCAGTATTTTTAAATAGATCTGCAAGCCATTTCTTCTCACTTCTAAGATTGTTGACAAGTAATTAATTTAAAATCAAAATAAATTATTCAGAGTTTACTTGCCTAATAGTAACTTAGCCTAACAAAGAATGTAAATGAAAGCCAAAAGGAACAATTACCTAAATCATTTGTATAAAACAAAGGTATGATTTGATATGAGTAAGGCCAAGGGTCTGTGGCCTTGAGTCAAAAAGGGAAAGCAAGGCATGCTGTGTTCCATTGGATGGAAATCACGAATGAAAAGCAAAATAGATAAAACTGAATTTTTCATGTTTAGAGCATACTTTAAGAAATGTATCAGTGCACTTGGAGACTCACATAGGGTTAAGGGAAACTGATGCAGAAACAGGATTGAAGAGGGAAACATTTTGAAAACTAAAAGCTGAGAAGAGATGATCATTTGGGAACATGTGAAGAAGAGGTAGCTTAGGGTGGTCCGCTCTGTGTAGTAATATAGTGCTGATGGAAGCAGAAGGAGTAATGTTGTGTAACAAAGAATTTGATTTTGCCTCAGTTTCTGGGAGGTAATCCATGTCATACCTAACAGGGTGTTTTTGTTTAGGGCAGGAGCCAGCCCCAAAAAGTATGCAGGTGGGACCAACCATGCCAGAAAAACCAACCACATGATTTAAGGTAGGGGCTTTGGGTCACATGGTATCAGCCCATGTGGCAGCTGAGATCAGCTTCCCAGGCTGTCTGTTACACATACCTAGCTAACGGAGCCCAGTGAAAGCTCTGAACACTGAGGCTTGGGCAGTCTTCTCTGGTTGGCAATACTGCACACATACTATCACACACCAATGCTGGGAAAATAATATGTCCTGACTCTAGGGGGAGAGGGCACCAAAAGCTAAGCATCTGGACCCTTCCTGGACTGCAACCTGTGTACTTCTACCCTTGGGTCATTTCCGTGTGTATCAGTTCCCTGTAATAAACCATAATCATGATTATACTAGTTGTCATTGAATGCTGTGAGTTCTAGTGAATTATTGAACCTGAGGGTGGTTTAGGGAACCCTCCCAAACTTAGAGTTGATGTCAGAAGTGAGGTCAGTCTTTTAGAGAACTGTGCCCTCTTAACCTCTGCAGTTTGATCAACTCCAAGCAACTGACCTGAAGACTCCTAGGTTGCAATCACTGATGCCTAGCAGTAAAATCTTAGAGCTGAAAGATCATACAAAATAGCCTCAAGGCCAGGCGCAGTGACTCAAGCCTGTAATCCCAGCACTTTGGGAGGCCAAGGTGAGAGGATTGCCTGAGCCCATGGGTTGGAGAACAGCCTGGGCAACTTGGTGAGACCTCATCTCTACAATAAATGAAAAAATTAGCCGGGTGTGGTAGCACGCGCCTGTAGTTCCAGCTACTTGGAAGGCTGAGGCGGAAGGATCTGAGTCCAGCACTCAACACTGGGGTGGCTGTGAGCGTGCCACTGCACTCTAGCCTGGGCTACAGAGTGAGACTGACTAAAAAAAAAAAAAAAAAAAAAGGCCTCAAAATTATAAGTTTATGTCATTGTAATTTTAGCAGTAATTAAGCAGTACTATTTGTCATTAATCAGATCCTTGTCCGTTAAAGTGTCTAATTGATCCAATGTATGCAATGAACATTATATTCATCCCTATAATGAGGTTTCTGGGAATACTTTGCTATATTGATAATGCAAGCATTTCTGATATCAAACTCTTTTTTTTTTTTTTTTTTTTGAGTTGGAGTCTCACTCGGTCGCCCAGACTGGAGTGCAGTGGCCACTCCCAACCACCGCAGCCTCGACCTGCTGGGCTCCGGCGATCCTTACACCTCAGCCTTCCGAGTAGCCGGAATTATAGGCATGCGCTACCACGCCCGGCTGACTTTTTGATGTATTGTAGAGATGAGGGCTCGCCACGTTGCCCAGGCGGGTCTCGAACTCGCGGGCTCGGGCAATCCACTCACTTCAGCCTCCCAAAGCACAGGCTGAGCCACCGAGCCCGGCTCAAACTCTTAAGTAGTATAGCTCAGAAACTGCTTAGACACTTAGCCAACTAAGATATAGCTCAAATATATTTTTAATTATATGTTACTTTCTTTAATTCTTTCTTTACATATTCTTTCCAATATTGGTATTTCATGGTACTAGTCAGTTATGGACTTTTTTTTAATGATCTGGCTAGTTACAATGTCAGCAAGATTTCATGGTTACTTCCTGAGTGGGTGTAATGACTAGCTTTAGTTATTGACTGGATCTTAAGATCTTTTATTGTTTCTTAATAAAATCTTTAATTCAGAAGTTCTCTTTGGTCCCTTTGGCTTCTAGTGAGAATGCAGTTTCTAACGCAAGTTGTTCTTGCTTCTGGACTGACTGGTCTGTTGTCTCTCTAGTCCCAGTTTATTCAGTTTATCTGATG
This sequence comes from Cephalopachus bancanus, assembly GCA_027257055.1. NCBI lineage: Eukaryota > Metazoa > Chordata > Mammalia > Primates > Tarsiidae > Cephalopachus > Cephalopachus bancanus. The sequence goes on along the minus strand of JAPVLO010000009.1, from coordinate 3,282,981 downwards.
GTCAAATGTAGGGACTGAAGAAGTATGTTTGTTTTCTTATGAAGGCAAATATGTTTTTTCCCAAATTAGGGTCATTTCTGTGAAACTATCAACTTTAAGGAATGAATAAAGTTCTGAGAAACCCCAAGGAAGAAAAACATTTTTATTCTAGCAACCCTAGTTTGTTGGAAGACCTCTAAGCAATTCACATATACTTGAAAGAAAAGTAAATAATTTTTTAAATATACGTATGAAAATTTATAAAGACAGTTTCCTGAATTATCTATTTAAATGTATTTTAGGATAAGTTAAATCTTGATATCCTCCTCTTCGAAATGACATGGGTTTTTTCCCTAATGTGTTCCCCAGTGTTTCCCAAAGTTGATAGAATTTAATAGCTAATATTATGAATTATTAGCAAATTAAGGTCAAATGATTAAATTTTTAAATCAAATACTTATTTGTAGTTGACATTCCACTGATAGGGATTTTATATATTTACATTAAAAGAAATTTAATATTTTACATATTATAATACAGAATAATATTTTAATATAAAAGAAATAGTTGTTCTCTTTTTCTACCTGTATCATTAATGGGGAAAGAAAAGTAAATATCTCTTAAGCCACTGGACAATTTGTTTTAACATCTGAGGGAACAGTACTATCTTATAAATATTGTAATAGGATTTCCCCTTATTCTTATGCTTATTGGCTATCTTTTAATATTTGTTTTCACATTAAAAACTGATTTCAGGAATGAGGTGAAGGGCCTAAAGCTTGAGTCCATTAGAGACTTGAATTACAGTATTCTACATTTAAGAGTATGAGTGTAGACCAGGCATAGTGGCTCACGCCTATAATCCCAGCACTTTGGGAGGCCGAGGTGAGAGGATTGTCTGAGCCCACGGGTTCAAGACTGGCCTGGGCAACTTGGCAAGCCCTCATCTCTACAAGAAATCAAAAAATTAGCCAGGCATGGTGGCGCATGCCTGTAGTTCCAGCTACTTGGATGGCTGAGGCGGAAGGATCACCTGAGCCCAGCAGGTTGAGGCTGTGGTGGTTGTGAGGGTGCCACTGCACTCCAGTCTGGGCAACAGAGTGAGACTACATCTCAACAACAACAAAAAAAAAAACAGTGTGCGTGTAGGAGTCGGTGGTAAGTCTGGTGTAAGATTTGAACAGAAGCCGGGCTCAGTGTAATCCCAGCGCCTTGGGAGGCTGAGGTGAGTGGATTGCCTGAGCTTATGGGTTCGAGGCCCACCTGGGTAACTTGGTGAGACCTCATCTCTACAATAAATCAAAAAATCAGCCTGGCGTGGTAGCGCGCACCTGTAGTTCCAGCTACTTGGAAGGCTGAGGCAGAAGGATCGCCGGAGCCCAGCAGGTCGGGGCTGCGGTGGCCAGGAGCAGCCACTGCACTCCAGTCTGGGTGACAGTGAGACTCCCACTCAAAAAAAAAAAAAAAGATTTGAACAGAGCTGAAAAACCTAGAGCTGACATACCTGGGAAAGCAATGTATACAAGTGAAGGATATAAACTAAAACTCCCAAGCTTTATTCAACAGAAATCAGCACAGAAAACTCAAAGAGCTCAATACTGTAGCTATTGAAAGGAAGATGGCGATGGATTAGGATAGAGAAGGATTAATCTGTTGAACATTGATAGCTAGATAAAAATCAGGAATCATTTGTATATGGGTTAGTAACTGTAATCTTGCTCTTTTGCTCAAACCACTAGATGATTTTTATTAATATATGAGATAATAATTTAACCTTGTCTGGGAGACACATCTGGGTCTTTTTTTAAAAATGCTTATTGAGAAACCAGAAGCTCCAAGTCTAACAGTGATTTCAAGCATGGACTTTTGAACTAGATTGCCTATGTTTAATTAAGTCCTAACTTTATTACTTAATAGCTGTATAACTTTAGGCAAGATGCTTAACCTCTCGTTGCCTGTTTCCTCATCTGTAAAATGTGATAATGGGACTGGGTGTAATGACTTACGCTTGTAGTCCCAGTGCTTTGAGAAGCCAAGATGGGAGGATTCCTTGATTCCAGGAGGTTGAGGTTACAGCGAGCTATGATCGCACCACTGCACTCCAGCCTGGGCAACAGAACAAGACTCTGTCTCTAACAATAATAATAATAACTAATAATAGTGTAATGGTTAATGCTAATACATATCATTAACAGAGTTGTAAGGATTCAGTGAGTTAATACCCCAAAGCACTTAAAACAGTGTCTCTCACATAGTACTAAATAACAACTGCAAATTGCAGGTCAGAATTTTGGAACTGCCATTGTACCCCTTGGTTTTGTTCAGCAATTGTTTGCTGCTGTTGAGTCAAGATCGAGCAGGCAGATGAGAAAGTTTTGAGTCTATGGGCACAAAGAAAGAAAGAGTCTGTTATCTAGATTGTTGATGAAATCAGTATTTGGTGACATCATATTTCCCTTTGTGAATGGAAAGATTCTCTGAATGGAATCATTCAGAGAAATGAATCTTGCCCCAAAATCTGTGGTTAATTCGTTGGAATAACGGGTACTGTTTGTGTTTACAACCAAATCTTGATGTGTGGCAAAGGGAACTCTACTCAACAATGGAAAGGATCAGAAAAGTTATGTTTATCAAACATCGGCCTTTTTTTAGAGATTGGTAAGAGAGGACATCCTATGTAATTTCTTTTTTTCAACCGGTCTGCCTTTGTCTTACAGAAAATTAAAAACAAAAGCTTACAATCTCACTGCAACCTGTACTGTTAGGAGTTCTTCAAAAATTAAATTTCTTAATTTGCCTGGATCCTGACTTTCTCTGTCCTAGTTTATACTGGCCCTGCTGCTTTTGACAGCACCTAGAAGCCAGAATGACCAAACAAGAGCAAAGAAAGATGACCGAAGTGCAAAGGGCCACCGGAACCAGCCAGGTCTTTAAAATCACAGACGCCCCATCGAGTGTCTCGTCTTCATTTGCAGATGTATGGTTTCTGCTGTTGTACCCTTTGGTTTTGTTCAGTAATTGTTTGCTACTGTTGAGTCGGGATAAAATAGGCATATGAGAATGTTTTGTGTCTATGGGCACAAAGAAAGGAGAAATAGTCTTGTTATCTGAATTGTTGATGAAATCAATACTTGGTGACATCATATTTACCTTTGTGGTAAGGGAGTCATTCAGGGAAATGAATCTTTCCCCCAAATCTGTGATTGATTCGTTGAAATAACGGGTACTATTTGTGTTTGCAACCAAATCTTGATGTGTGGTTGATGATGGAGCCTCTATTGATGGCAACATATGGTTTATCATGGTGGTCGGTTGTTTCTCTAAACTCATAGCTTTTAGAATCCTTAGTCTGTCCCACCTATTAGATGAAGAACGGGTATTTAGATATGCAGGAAGTGATTGTTCAAAAACCAGCAAATCTGGATCTATACCTGAAAGATAAAAAGGCATCATTGGTTTTATTTTTAATTTCAAAGAGAAAACCTTAAAGCACAGTTTGGAGAAGTATTGGGTTTTGCTACAATGGGTTATTAAACTAAGCTAAATTCAATTCTACCACTGCATACTTCTGAAAGGCCTCTGAACACACCAGCTACATTTGAATTGACCTTAACTTTCTGTGACACTGTTATGGACAAATTTGACTACACCCAAGAAGCAGGCTTTGTGTCTGTCAGGCTTTTGCACAACCACAGGGATACACAGAAACAGTAGATGATAGAGCTTTTTTTTTTTTTTTTTTTTTTTAGTTAGGGTCTCCATTGCCCAGCCTGGAGTGCAGAGGCACACTCACAGCCACCCCAGCACAGACCTGCTGGGCTCAGGCAATCCTACCTCAGCCTTCCAAGTAGCTGGAACTATAGGTGCGTGCTACCACACCCAACACATTTTTTGATTTATTGTAGAGACGAGGTCTCACCAAGTTACCCGGGCTGGACTCAAACCCGCAGGCTCAGGTAATCCACTTGCCTCAGCCTCCCTCAGTGCTGGGTTTACAGGCTGAGCCACTGAGCCCGGCCAATAGAGCATTTTTAATAAAGTTAAACAAAGCAGGGCCTGAGAAGGGTCACTGTATTCAAAGTCATGAGCAAAACCTTAAACCTCTTCCTTGCCCCTGGGGGTCTTGCTTTGTCTTTAGTATTTTTCATTTCTTATATTCCTTTCCCTCTGACTTCAGACATTCACAAATATTGCTTTGTCTTTATAGGGGAAGAAAAAAAAAAAGAACAGCTTTCTAATGGCCCCTGCTAGTGACTGTCTCACTCTGTCTCTCTCTCTCTGCAAACATGCCAACATCCATTGCTTCTGAGACAATTAGTGGTTTCCTTACTTCCTGATCACTCGTGTCTCCTAGCTTTGACTTCTTTCTATATTGTCCTCAATACTGCTGGCCATCCTCTCCTTGAAATTCTCCTATGACTCCCTAGACCTCAGATCCCCTTGGCATTTTACCCCAGACTGACTGCCTCTCATTTTGACCTCCTTTTGCTGTTCTCTTCTTGCTCCTTATTGTGCTGTTTCCACAATCTTTAGTCCTTGGTGTCTAGCGTCTTCTCTTCACCACTGCTTCCTCTCCAACACACACAAAGAGATTGTCCTCAGCTGTCACCACTACATTGATGGTGCTGAAGTCCATATCGCCATTTCCCCCCCTTTCTTGAGCTCTGATCGCGTTTCTCTAGTCTTCTACTAGAGGCTTCCACCTGCACTTCTCACATCAACTCCAACTGAATAGACCTGAAGCAAAAAATCATGATGTCTGCCTCTTTGTCTCCTTCATTGGCATCACCATTCTTCCATCGCCCATACTGGAGTCTGTACTGAAGAGCGCTTTTTGACTTCTCTCTCGTCTTCATTTCCTTCATTCAAAAGGTAACTAAGACCTATTTGATCTTTCTTCCCAGTGTTCTCATAATTATCCTTCCTCTTCATTGCAACTATGATCACCTTGTGCAGACCCTGATGCTTCCCTGCCTAGATTTTCTAATCTGAATCCTGCATATAATTCTCCTAGACTAAATTAACTAGACACCACTTTATGATGTTTTCTCTTTAAATGCCCTTGTTAGTTCTCTGTTTCTGACAAAGTCAAACCAAAACTCTACTCTGTCCATGGCCCTTTTGTTACCTGGCCCTACCCTTTCTTGACTGTATTTTCATCTCAACTCTGCATGTTCCCTTATTGTAGTCAGACCAGTTTTCTTACATTCCCATTGTGTGATACAGAACCACTTATTTTGCCTCTGCCTGGCTTCTCCCATGAAGCCTCCCCTGATTAAACTAGCTTTCACTAGTCCCCCCTTCTTTGTACTGGGGCAGTATTACATATTTTTGTATTTAGTTATATGTCTTACTCTAATTCTAAGACTTGTCACATCGACTAGATTATAAAGGAATTGAGGGCAGGGATATGGCTGTGATCTTCTGCAATGTTGAACTCTGCCTGGAATATTAATTGCTCAATAAATACAAATTGATACATTTATCTCCTTTGTATTTTGATAGCAAAAATCTAATATTTTATGGTCACTAATTTACACCCCAAGATTACACACATGGGCAAAGAATACTTAAATATGTATTTTTAAAAAAATAAAATATACTAATTATCTTGGCACCAATGATATGTTAACGGGTGTCAGTAAGTGGTGGTAACTTTCCCTGTCCCTGGCATCCTTTTTGCATAATTCTTGTATGCAACATCATAGCCCTCAAAACTGCCATTTGGCATTTTCTTTCTTTCCTAGTGGTACCCTCATTCACTGAAGTAGAAATGCCATCCTTGCCTCTTGCTGAAGGTTCCTGAGATTTATGAAATACGACGGGTAAACTCTTGCTCCATCACATATGACTTGCTACCTGGAATGGACTCTTTGCTGGACTTGCCAAATTAATGGGAATTTTCTTTCAGTTTTCTGCCCTGGATGTCCAAAGTTTTCCAGACAAGAGTTTACCAGAAAATAATGATTTAGGGACCATTATATGGCTATTGCCAGCTGGTTCTAGACTGTATGATTCTACTAGAGCATTACCAACACTCTTCATAAGTCTCAAAATTACCATCTGTGATGTTGTACAAAATGGCACTGGTTCCAGGCTCTAATATGCAGCTCTCCAGCGTCGGGCAGTGAATATGGAGGCAGTTGATATTGTCATGAATAGGATCATGGTAGAAGACAGCCACGTTGCAGGAAACTGAAAGGGAGACAGTTGAAGCACATTAGTAGATGGCAGTCTTGATTCCCACCAGTTTGATGAGCTCTGAGTAACTTACATTTCTTTCAGAAATACGAGATGAACAGTATATTGCAGGGTTATGTTCACACATTTTACAGAACATTATGAACTATTGTAGCTTCTTCTATGAATATGGAAAATGCCTTTTTAAAGGAAAATGTCTACTGATTTTCTTTAAGTGATCTTTCAGACATTCTATTCTACACAGGATACCTGGAATCCTTCATTATTTCCTAGTCTTAGTATTTTATGTTTATAAAAAATTCAGTGAGCTACAAACACCTCTTGGGATGCATGTATCAGATTTCTAGGTGCAGTGCCTTCTCTGGAGGCTAAGGTCTTGGGGTCACCAGAGAAAGAAATAGGAAAATAAAGGGACAAATGCTGTACCAGAAGAAGAGGGCAGGAAAGTAATTATTGGGAAAGGCCAGAGGGTGAAAAGGCAGTAGGACACAGGAGCATAATCCTTGGCCTGGACTGCAGGTGTGTCTGTCATTTGGAAATGTAGGGAGTGATGGGCAAGGGGGCTAGTAGGTGGAATTATTATTATTATTATTATTATTATTATTATTATTATTATTTGAGTTGGAGTCTCACTCTGTCACCTAGACTGGAGTGCAGTGGCCGCTTCCGGCCACCGCAGCCTCGACCTGCTGAGCTCCGGTGACGCTTCCGCCTCAGCCTTCCGAGTAGCTGGAACTACAGGCACGCGCTACCACGCCCGGCTAATTTTGATTTATTGTAGAGATGAGGTCTCGCCAAGTTGCCCAGACGGGTCTCGAACCCGCGGACTCAGGCAATCCACTCACCTCAGTCTCCCAAAGGTGCGGGATTACAGGCTGAGCCACTGAGACCGGCTGGTAGGTGGACTTATAACAGGTGGGGACAGGCACACCACTGGCTCATGTTGACTCCCTTTTTCTAAGCAAATTTGCTCTTGAAAACATGTTCTCTTATTTCTGGGAAACCTGAAGTCAGACTTGTCGGATGCAAATCTCCAGTCCCTCCGTCCTAAAGTGAGACACACATTTTACTCCTGCTGCAGTGCAGTAGGAACTAGGTGATGTGAAATACCAGATGGCCCAAAGGTATCAACTTCTTTAATAAAAGAGGATTACAGAGGGATAGTGTCTGATGAGCAGACCTCAGAGTGTGCCTGGAGCTCTGAGGAACTGCTGCTGGCAGAACCGGCCCTGCTTCTGTGTAAGGTCGACTGCGGGGAACTACAACTCCGCCATTACTTCTGGGACACCCTCATGCTTCTGCACTCTTTATTTTTCCAGAAGGAGAAAAAAATAGGACAAAAGTTAGTAAAATATTGCTAATACATTACAGATGACAATACATTCCCTGAGGACTATGCTGTAAAGTTTAAGGGAAGGGAACACAAATTATTCAAATGTAAGACTTGTAAGTTTCTGAGGAGAAAGTAGTTGAGTCTGTAAAGAACAATTATGAAAAATGTTTTACGTGCCTTGAATGTATAGGTTTCTGAATCCCAGCTCTGGGCAGGATTGTGGCATATTAAAGTTACAGCTTCCAGCTAAAAATTGAGATGCACCTTGCTGCCCCTTCTTGTTCTGAAGGAAGAAAGCCACAACTTGGAACTTACAGGGACTCTAAAATCGTCGGATTGTCCTGGATGCTTACAGTATCCATGACAGTCCAGAGGCCACAGCTTCATGGAGAGTCAGGTCAGTTCATGCCAGGGGAGAACTCAAGAAAGGAAAGGTATTGTGGTATTGCCCCTCTGCCACCTCCACTTGGTGAAGGTTTGTGGGAGTTAGAAACATCTGGGAGATAGAAATTTGGATTCTCTCTCCGTCTTTGTCTTTCTGACGGATGGATTTGTATCACATGTATTGCTAGTTTTTCTTTTCTTTTCTTTTTTGAGAGACAGGTCTTACTCTGTTGCCTAGGCTTAAGTGCAGTGGTGTGATCATGGCTCACTGCAGGCTTGAACTCCAGAGCTCAAGTGATCCTCCTGCCTCAGCCTCCTAAGTAGCTGGGACTACAGGTATGCACCACCACACCCAGTTAGTTTTTGTGTTTTTTGTAGAGACAAGGTTACATTGTGTTGCCCAGACTGGTCTTGAACTCCTGGCCTCAAGTGATCCTCCCTCCTCGACCTCCCAAAATACTGGGATTACAGGTGTGAGCCACTGTACCTGGCCTGGCTATCTTTAAAAAAGATTCCCCTTTCTTAAATTAATTGTTCTCTTACTGCCTGATTAACTTTTGAGGGCTTAGCCTGTGATACATTGTGGTCTCTTGACAGCCTATTTGTACTCACCAAATAGTTTTAATTTTCATCTCAAAAATCTTACACACATAATTGGATAAGAGGAATTGGCAATTAATAAGTTGATATCAAACCATTTAAAGAAAGTATGGGACAAACAAAGGAATTATTTTAAAGTGCTGTGTTGCCCTTTGCTTTTCTATCCAAGTAGCTTTAAGATTTTTGAAAACTAAAAAATAAATGAAAGAAGTCTTTAAGCAATTATAACTTGAAATTATGCAACCATGAAATATTTTCCTGCTTGCAGACTTTGAGCATATTACATGTATGCTGTCTGCACCCAAAGTCCATATGATATACAAAAAAAAATCTGTCAGGAAAATTTGAAAATATGATTTCTTTTTGCTATTTCACACATATCCCTGCATTTTTTCTTTTTATTGATTTATTTTTCTAAATGTCCCCTTATCAACTAAACTATTTACCTGAATCACATTGTAAATTCCTGCTCATCCTACATTTTGTCAATCTAAGCAAGCACATTTCAAAAATTTTAAATAATACTAATATCACCAAAAGATACTTTGAAAGAAAATGAGCAGAAACATTTTTGAAACCATATGTGTTCTATTTGGGACTATAAAAATATTGTTAGTTAATTAATCCTGGAGGAAATATTTTCATATAGCACTTTGGTGAAGAAAAGAGGCTTCTCTATTTCCTGTCTTTGCTAGATTTGAAATAGAGACTGCTCTAACCCAGATGGCACAGTCAGTTCCCAAAACTCTCCCCTCTCCTCTCTCTTTTCAACTGTCCGCTGACTTTCTGCCGGGGGCTCCTTACTTAGGATTTCGTTCTTGGACATTTCCTCTTATCTTTGCTCAAGCATATCATCAGTACTCACCATCCTTCCTAAGACAGCAACTTCTACTGCACTTCTGGCCCGTGCTTTCAGAATAATACTTCAGGAACTGGGCTCCCAGCTTCTGAGACTCCTCCAGGTCAATGAGAAGACCAGGGAAGCGCCGGATCCAGCAGTCTCTGTAGAAGACAGTGGGTGAACAGAGAGAATCTGATGTCCACCCCATGCTTAGAAGCAGTATCACGTCTGCTGCCACCGCCGCCACGTGCATTTCTCTGGTGTAAAGGAGGACGCGGAGAGAAGTCTGATTTCCTGTTTAGGACAGTCTGTGCAACTTGGGGCCTGTTGCTAAGGGAGTACTTCCTTGGGGCTTTCCTGGAGGGTCACCGTCTAGAAAAATAAGGCCATTCTTTGCCTGCATTTTGATTTTTCTTTTCTTTCTTCCCAATGGAGCCCCAGGTGAACATTTGACTCGCTGGCGTCCATTCTGAACTCTTTCCAGGCGATTCAATACTTTGTCGCTTGGCTTCTTGAAGATGCAGATTCTCTCCTCTGCTTTTCTTCTTTCTCTGAAGGTGAATAGTCCCAGACACCTTTTGCTAAGCGCATATAAAGACAAGTGGAAATCCTAGTCAAGAGTCTTTCTGAGGTAAACAATAGTTTGGTCACTTGACATCAGATAAAGGAAGGATCCATTTCACCCAAAACAAGACATCATTTTGTGAGGGCACTTCTGTCTGATTTTTAAATAACTTGTGACTGAGGGTTTTTTTTTTTTTTTTCCAATCATCTCTTTATTTCTGAATGTAAAAGTTCTGACATTTAGGTTCACTAAGAAATCAGTTTGTGCACTTATTTAAGTTTTTTGTTCTTGCTAAAAAAGAATCTTGAAAGTAAATAAAAACTGAAAATAAAATAAAATTTAAAAATATAATTTTGGAGTGACTGAGAAAGCACTGCATATAGATCCTGGTCACTCACTGAGGCCAGGTATTTTTTGTAAAGACCAGTCACAAGCTTTCTTCTTGAGAAAGAACATGAATATGTTCAGCCACAAGAACATGCTCATAATGTAGATGGAATACCACACTCATTAAGGTATACCCTGTTCAGTCAAGGATAAAAAGTATAATTTACAATGGCAATTGGGAAGAAGTTCAAGTTGTCTATATATTTTCTGATGTTCACATTTCCAAGCTATAAGGAAGACTTCTTTATGAATTGCATACATAAAGGCATACTATCTCTGATTGAAACAGAAGTAGCTGCTAAAAAAATCTGCATCAGAGAAATGGTGAAATGGTTTTAAATGTCTAAATGTTAATGAAGTCACTTCAGTTGCATGCCAAAACATTTGAAAAGGCCGTGAAAATGGCCTCTTGCTTTTGTGAAGATTGTGGGTTTCGTATCGTGATTTCCAAGTGACAAATTAGCTCAAAGCATAAAGCTATTGCTTTTTTTGTATCCATTTTCATACACAGCATTAGTGATCATCAGCTTTTGGCATGAACCTACTATACTATACTATACGGCTCCTTTTTTTGTTTAAATGACATTGTTTCTAATCTGTGATCTGCTTCTTTTATATCTTTTTGTACAATAACTCATTCACTTACTTGATACAGAAATGTTCACATTCTTTGAACTTTCATCTCTCCACCTGTTTCCTAATAATAGGCAGCCTAATTATCATATACCTTTTAATTTTTAGAAACATACATTAATAATTGATAATGAAGAGGAAAACATTTAAGATTGAACAACTTTAAAAATGAAACATTTCATTTTCTTCTAAGCAAAAATTTTATCATGCACCAACTCCTAAGCTACATAAGATACACTAAAAATGATGAATATTTCATTCTTATGAACTTCGTATAGAAAGCAAATTTCAGTCACTTACCTGCAAAGGCTCAGACTATTCCATCTGTTCTGAAGGGAGAGGGAAGAGAGGTTTCATAATGGCAAAGCAAGGGAGAGATGAGTAACAAAAAATTACTCTTTTTTTTGGTGAGACTATAAAGCTATTTCTATTAGAAAATACCCCTGCAACATAAGCAAGAAAGTCTAATCTTTAATTTTATGACCTCCAAGTCTCTGAGTAATATTGAATGTAGTTTCTTTTGTGGAATATATAATTTTTGAGGTTATTATGTTCCCTGCAGGGAATAATGGAACAATCCACAATTGTTTAACCCTTTTGCTGTCAAATGATATTTGAATGGAGATCAAAGTTTAATTTTAAAGCAGCTACAAGTTCCAACATAAAAGCATGCTTTAAAATTTTGAAAACACATTTTTGTGGTGATTGCATAAATATTAAGTCTGGAAATGGATAACTTTTCGGGGCCAAGTGTTTTGGAAAGGGATGATAGAAATTAGAATGCAGAGGTAAATTCACAAGACTCAGAACTGGTTCAGGTGAGATGGAACTGCAAAAATCAGGAAGCAACTGCAACTTTGAATCAAAAGTTGGTATATAGTTATTATTATAAATCTTGTGAATTACCCAGAACACTGTGGCAATGCAGTGATATGTTATATTTGTTTCCAATAGTGTGTTCTTGAGAGGGATGCAAAATGTTCTTCATACCTTAAAAACCACTTCTGTCTCCCAACAGCCTGAGTCAGTAGCTCTGGTGTGGGGTCTAGGATTCGTATTTTTACAAGTGTCCCAGGTCATTTATTTCCTAAGATGTTTGGAAAACACTGATATAGATGACTGAAATAAATGGAAATTTTGCCTCCACGAGGATACTCAACTTGAATTAAACAGAACCATTTTAAGACCAAGTATGGGCCAGGCTCGGTGGCTCAGCCTGTAGTAATCCTAGCACTTTGGGAGGCCGAGGTGAGTGGATAGCCTGAGCTCGCGGGTTCAAGACCAGCCCGCTCAACTTGGTGAGACCTCATCTCTACAATAAAATTAAAAAAAAAAAAAAAAAAAAGCCAGGCGTGGTAGTGCATGCCTGTTGTTCTGGCTACTTGGAAGGCTGAGGTGGAAGGATCACTGGAGCCCAGCAGGTCGATACTGGGGTGGCCATGAGCGTGCCATGGCATTCCAGTCTGGGCAACAGAGTGAGACTCCAACTCAAAAAAAAAAAAAAAAGACCTAGTACGATTTTTATCTCATTTAAATCACCCCGTAAGCTTTGATGAAGGGAAGACATTTCAGTTTTGCTTGCTAAAAAGCAAAAATAAGTTGTTTTAGGAATATTGGAGAAACTAAATAAAAATAAAAAAACACACATAAGTTTTTAAGTGGTAATGAAGTAACAGCATAAGTTGACCAAATTCAAAAGACACTTGAAAACAGACACAGGCAACCCCCTGGGGTCCCCTCCCACTGTGGGAGTGTTACTGTCCTCTCAATAAATCCTGCTTAAAAAAAAGAAAAAGAAAAAGTCACTATTTCACCTTCATTTTAAAATTGCATTTGTTGATAAAATTAATGAAAATTGTTTTATATTTTTATTATACTTTTTTGAGTTAGAGTCTCACTCTGTCAGCCAGGCTGGAGTGCAGTGGCACGCTCACAGCCACTGCAGCCTTGACCAGCAGGCTCAGGTGATCTGCCTCTGCCTTCCAAGTAGTTTCAGCCTACAGGCACGCACCACCATGACCAGCTATTTTTTTTGGGGGGGGTGTTGTTGTAGAGATGTTTTATAAATGTTTTGTAGTTGCCCAGGCACTCCTCTCACCTCAGCCTCCCAAAGTGCTGCGATTACAGGCGTGAGTCATTGTGCCCGGCCAAAAATTATTTTTTAAATGGGGCCTGGAAAATGTACATATAATATTATCAAATTTTCTTTAAAACTTTTTTTTATTAAATTTGTATGTGTTCACTTTAAAAAGTCAAACCATATAGTAAAGTTACAAAAACAAAGACAATTCAATCTCTTGCGAAACATCTTAGTAATAAGCGTCTTTCTAGATATTGTTATTTTATTTTATTTTTTTTGAGTTGGAGTCTCACTCTGTCGCCCAGACTGGAGTGCAGTGGCTGCTCCCGGCCACCTCAACCTTGACCTGCTGGGCTCTGGCGATCCTTCCGCCTCAGCCTTCTGAGTAGCCGGAACTACAGGCGTGCGCTATCAGGCCCGGCTAATTTTTGATTTATTGTAGAGATGAGGTCTCGCCAAGTTGCCCAGGCGGGTCTCGAACCCACAGGCTCAGACAGTCCACTCACCTCAGCCTCCCAAAGCGCGGGATTACAGGCTGAGCCACCGAGCCCGGCTCGATATTGTTATTTTTAAAAAATGAACTGTCAAAAGACAGAATTACAAGAAATTTAGTTTAAAGGTCTTACGTGGCTATTATTTGTAACCCTAGAATCAGGTAACACCTCTTGTAAAAGTTAAAGCAGAGCTTATCATGCTGGCTAAAAGTGGTCTGTTGGTGGTTTGGCTGTTAACTCTCTCATGATTTCTCCAAAGGCCAGGTAAAAGACTGAGTTTTGGCCTGGTGGCATCATGGAACTTCAGAATGAGTAACTCCATTTTAGTTTGGTTTGGTGGGTCAAGTGCAGGAGCTTAGTCCAAACCAGTAGTCTCCTATAAATTTTATTTATTTATTTATTTATTTATTTATTTTTGAGTTGGAGTCTCACTCTGTCGCCCAGACTGGAGTGCAGTGGCCACTCCCGGCCACTGTAGCCTCGACCTGCTGGGCTCTGGCGATCCTTCCGCCTCAGCCTTCTGAGTAGCCAGAATTACAGGCATGCGCTACCACGCCCGGCTGATATTTTGATTTATTGTAGAGATGAGGTCTCGCTGCCCAGGCGGGTCTCGAACCCACGGGCTCAGGCAATCCACTCACCTCAGCCTCCCAAAGGCGCGGGATTACAGGCTGAGCTACCGAGCCTGGCTAGAATTCTTTTATTTGCTAGGTCAAAAGGCATATTTTCCATAAATTCTTTTTTTTTTGAGCTGGAGTCTCACTCTGTCACCCAGGCTGGAGGTCAGTGACATGCTCCCGGCCACCGCAGCCTCTACCTGCTGGACTTAGGTGATCCTTCCGCCTCAGCCTTCTAAGTAGCCGGAACTACAGGGGCGCGCTACCACACCCGACTAATTTTTGATTTATTGTAGAGACAAGGTCTTGCCCAGTTGCCTGGGTGGGTCTCAAACCCGCAGGCTCAGGCAGTCCACTTCCCTTGGCCTCCCAAAGTGCTGGGATTACAGGCTGAACCACCGAGCACGGCCTCCATAAATTCTTAAATTATGTAGCTATTTGACCATTACTTTAGTCTTTTATAAAACAGGTAGTGATGTAAAGTGCTTGATCATAGTACTACAGTTTTATTATTCAATTATCAGTTAATAACATCTGTAAAATGATACTGTTATGTTCCGAGTAACACTTGGCTGCTCCCCTTGATACCAGTTAATCAAAGAGGCAGGGAACTGGTAGAAAGAAGTTTATTTCTGAATTCAAATCCAAGGAGCAGAGCTGGACTTGAGGTCTTTCTAAAATAGTTCTGCTCACCCTCCAGGCTTTTCCTGTTCACTTTTACAGTCCAGAGTGGTTAGTACCTATACATTAGTCAGTAACCAGCAGCGCATCCTATAGGACTTCAGTTACAACTGCGTTTTACATTTAGACTGTGACATTTAGAGTAAAGGAAGTTTATTATGCATTACAAAAGTCACTCAAGTCACAAGATTCACAATTACAATGATATAAAAGTTATACGAATCACAAGACTAAAGATTATATTGATGCAAAAGTTATGCAAATCACAATACTTATAATTACACGGATACTATATTGTTCAAACCCATAATTTCTAGGAAGGGAAGTAAAAAAGGGATTACATCTTTGGGCATAGTCTGCAGGGAAGTCAAGAATCCCCTGAAACTACCCACTGGGAATGCCCCTCTCTAGGGGCTGCGGTACACGGACGAACATTAGTGGGTCTCTGTATCAAAACCTCCAGTCATATAAAGCAGTATTTCATGAAGCCTAGAAATAATATTTTAGGCCTTTTGCAAGTAAAGGAGTTTGTATTGCTTTGACTTTACATCTCTAGCTCTACGAAAACTTACTGTGTAATTTATTAAGGTGATTTAATCATTTAAGATGCTCCCAATCCCAAATGACGTTATTGTCATATTGGGAGCCAAAAACCTCACAGGATCAGTGCCCAGTATTGTCAGGCTAACACCCCAGACTCCCTGTCCAACCTCATCTTGCCCTGATAATGTTACTGTGCTTGAATTGCCTTTCTAAGGCATATCATTCTTTGAGCATGATTTTTCGGTCTGTTTTAAAAAGGCAAGAGAATACCAGTCTGAGGCGTATCTATGACTGCTGGGAAACAAAAGCATCTATTGGTGAAAGATTCTAGAGACAGAGGAGAGACTAGGAGCCTGTTCTTTGTGACTGACTCACTGAATCTGTCATTGTCGCTGGTTGAGGTACAGATAAATCCTAGGCCCAAGCCTCTTTGATACAGGGGGAGCCTCTTAGCAAAAGTTCCCTGACCTGGAGTCTAATACTGAATGTTACTCTTTACCTTCCCCAAGAAGCTGCTAAATCCATGGTCACCCATCCCCATGCCCACTCCCACCCTCAAGCTTATAGTGTCTGCCTATACTCTCATTAAGAATGGATGTGTGAGGTCAGGCTCAGTGGCTCAGCCTGTAATCCCAGCACTTTGGGAGGCCGAGGCCAGTGGATTGCTTGAGCCCATGGGTTTGAGACCCACCTGGGCAACTTGGCAAGGCCTTGTTGCTACAATAAATCAAAGAAATTAGCTGGGCATTGTAGTGCACGCCTATAGTTCTGGCTACTTGGAAGGCTGCAGTGGAAGGATCACCTGAGTCCAGCAGGGCGAGGCTGTGGTGGCCAGGAACATTCCACTGCACTCCAGTTCAGGCAACAGTGAGACTCCAACGCAAAAAAAAAAAAAAAAAAAAGGAATGGATGTGTGTGAAGTCGTTGGGGAAAATGGTGTTTTATCAGTAATGATTTAAAGGCCAGGTGAAACAGGGGAAGAGTTGAGTTGTGATCCTTCCGCCTCAGCCTTCAGAGTAGCCAGAATTACAGGCGCGCACTACCACTCCCAGATAATTTTTTAAATTTATTTATTGTAGAGATGAGGTCTTGCCTGCCCAGGCGGGTCTCGAACCCTCGGGCTCAGGCAATCCACTCACCTCAGCCTCCCAAAGGCATGGGATTACAGGCTGAGCCACCGAGCCCGGCTGTTCGTTTTTTTTACCCATAGAATCCAATTAAATAACTGAATAAGACATGCCATAGATCCATTTTCATTTCTCTTATTTTTTTCCCCCCAGGGAGGCCAGAATCTACTCGAATTTTTTTTCTTTCAATTTTAGATCCTATTCCTGGTGTATTATGAAGAAAATAATGGATGACAACACTTCATTGTGATGCAGCTAAATTACATAATAAGAAGCACAAATGTAACCAAACACTGCGTTGAAAGGAGACTTTCTTTTCTTTTCTGTTTTTAACCCTTCCTCCTTCCTAACATAAAATGTTAGGCAACACTGCAGGATGTATCTCTTGCTGGGAGTATACTTAATGAAGAAGCTATTATTTAACAACTTGTTATTCAAGAGGAAAGCTGAAGCTTGTAATTAAAAAAAAAAATCCAAACTTATATCCTCTCCAAGCTAAGGACTCTTCTTTAATTAAGAAGACAAAGTTTCCGCAGCAGGAGGGGCTCCAAAAGAGGGTTGCCCCAAGTTATGGCCATATCTTGTTTTGGGGAAGTTTTCAAGTTTTTTGTTGTTGTTTTGTCACATGAGTGAACACACTCTCTGCTCTCTCCCAATTCTTGTCCCTCCTCCTCAAAGGTAATCTTGTATTTTTTTCCATACCCTTCTGGAAGTAATTCACGGGCAACCCAAGGTCTTTCCTCTTATTGTTTGGAGTAGGCCCTCTAATTGCAACATTCAGTGAGGGAAGATGGGAAAAAAGTGGCCTCTCCTAATAGTCCTCAGTCATGGAGACGGGTAGGTGGGGGAAGGGGGTGGCAGGAAAAGCCACCTCTCAGGCAGATATGAGCAAAAGCGGCCAGACCTTCTTCCCAGATTCCGGAGTGGCTAGCTCAACCAAACCGAAGCAAACCTAGCAACGGCTGTTAGGAAATATGATTTAAACACAGAAGGCACGCGACCTAACTGTATTTATGGAGCTGTTGTTCCGTCTTTCTTTTAATAACATAGGATAACGGGCCCCAGCGGTAAATGCCAGCTCCCCGGCTTCCTAACCCTGTTCATCCGGTGAGCAGGGGCCCTCTGGCTGGACCTTCTGGAAGATGGCTCCTACACGGTGGCCACAGGCAGCTCTAGGTGTCACCAGCCTGTCCAGAGAGGGCCTGCGGGCCTCTGCCCACCGAGACAGGATGCGGGCTGGGCCAGAAGGGCGACCCCAGATCTGATGTCGTCGGTGTGACTCCCTGGACCCGAGGCTGCCTTCACCCCTTCTTCCGCTCTCACTCCTCGCTCTTTTTCTGCCGCCCTCGGAGAGAAGCATGGACGGGAGCACCGGCGGCTCATGCTCCCTCCCGTAGGTACCCAGAGCATCGCGGCGGGCCCGCGGCCGCGCCCCGGGCGTGCGGGGAGCTGCGGGGGCGCGCGCCCTCTCGCCCCCGCCGCCCGCGCGCCCGCAACCGGAGCGCCCGGGCCTGCAGCCTCGCGGGCCGCCCCGAAAGCCGGATCCAGCCGGCAGGTCCCGCCGGCGGCGGGGGTCCCGCGGCGGAAGTGAGAAGGGCGGCGGGGGAGGAGGCAGCGGGCTGGGGGTTGGGATTCCGCGCCTGACGCAGCCCGGGAGAGCCCGAGCCAGGACGCCCGGCGCGCGCGGCCGGCCCTTTTTTGGCGCGGAGGGAGGCCGGCGCGGCAGGACCGCGGCGCGGGGCAGCGAGGCCGAGCCGCCGCCCGGGCCGGGAGGAGGGGCTGCCGCCGCAGGGACCGGCGAGCGCGGCGCGGGCGGCCCCGCGCCCCCCTGCCGCTCCCGGGCCGCCGTCCCTCGGCGCGCCCCACCCGGAGCCCGGCGGGCGCTTGGGGGCGGGGAGGCCTGCGCGCCGAGCTGGCGGGGAGCCCCGCGGCCCCCGGCCCCCCGGCCATGTCGGCCGAGGAGGTGGTGCAGATCCGCCTGGAGGACCGCTGCTACCCGGTGAGCAAGAGGAAGCTCATCGAGCAGAGCGACTACTTCCGCGCCCTCTACCGCTCCGGCATGCGCGAGGCCGTGGGCCAGGAGGCCGGCGGCCCGGAGGTGCAGCAGCTGCGCGGCCTCAGCGCGCCGGGCCTGCGGCTGGTGCTGGACTTCATCAACGCCGGCGGGGCCTGCGAGGGCTGGCCCCTGGGCGCGCGCGGGGAGGACAGCGAGGTGGAGGAGGACGAGGAGATGGACGAGGTGAGCCTGCTGTCCGAGCTCGTGGAAGCGGCCTCCTTCCTGCAGGTCACGTCCCTGCTGCAGCTGCTGCTGTCCCGGGTGCGGCTCAACAACTGCCTGGAGATGTACCGCCTGTCGCAGGTGTACGGGCTGCCCGACCTGCAGGAGGCCTGCCGGCGCTTCATGGTCGTCCACTTCCACGAGGTGCTGTGCAAGCCCCAGTTCCACTTCCTGGGGTCTCCTCTCCAGCCTTCAGGGGACATCGGCCTGAAGCAGAGGCTGAGGGAGGCCCGGATGACGGGGACTCCTGTCCTCGTGGCCCTGGGGGACTTCCTGGGGGGACCCCTGGCCCCGCACCCCTACCAGGGGGAGCCCCCGTCCATGCTCAGGTACGAGGAGATGACTGAGCGTTGGTTCCCGCTGGCCAACAACCTTCCTCCCGACCTGGTGAATGTCAGGGGTTATGGGTCCGCCATCCTGGACAACTACCTCTTCATAGTGGGCGGGTACAGGATCACTAGCCAGGAGATCTCCGCTGCGCATTCCTACAACCCCAGCACCAACGAGTGGCTCCAGGTGGCCTCCATGAACCAGAAGAGGTAAGCACCCCAGCAGAGTGCTGCTTCTCTCTCATCGTTCGCTTGTTCATTAACTCATTCCCCCGTGTTTACGGAGCAGTCACGGTAGGTTGTGCCGAGGTGGGAATGGCATCTTCAGGAGTGTTGCTGGCTTTGACTCTGGCAGAGTTCCCAATGAACTAAGGACTTGCAAAGACAGGCCCCAGTGAAGTCACCTAGCTGAGTAGTTTTTACAGGTATTGTGCCTTTGGGCAAAACTGCTTTCTTTAAGCTGTTTTCTTTTCCTAGAAGGGTACTTTAAAATAAAACTGCTCCTTTTCTTTTTTTTTTTTTTTTGTAGTTTTTAGGATCTGATCCTAATTATAGTGTGACACACCAGACAGAAACCTATAACACTGACTTTGGGGATATTTTTATTGTCAGTGACTTTGAAGCTTTCCACACTTGGGGTGCCAATCCAATCCATGATCAGAAGATAACCCCTAGAAAGTTATTAATATTTGCCATGTAGGATTGCCTTTCTTATTTTTTTATTCTCTTTTTTGCTTCTTCCTTGCCGGACAGCCATCATCATTGACCCAAAGCTTGAGCCTGGCAGTGGTGAACTGCAGAATTGGAATATTTTCATCCACCCAGCCTTCTCCCTTCCCATCCTGCAAATCCCTCCCACCATGAACATGAGTGACTTGAAGAAAAAGAGGAGATTGGGGAAGTAGGGAAAAGAGCGAAGAAAGGAATATGAAAACAAGACAAGGAGCAAATGAAGGGAGAGATGGTAGGAAGTGAAGATAGGAGAGCCCAGGAGGCTTCAGAGCCATTCAGAAGTGGGAAGAGAATCAGCATACCCCAAGAAAGGACAGGAATACCCTTTCCTCCCGTCCACCTGTTTCCATCTCTAGCCTGAAATGTGGAGCAAGGAGTTGGAGGACTCAGCTAGGCAAAGAACATCTTAACAGTCTTGGGGAATTCTTTATACATATTTACTTGACTTGAGGCTTCTCCTAGGCTAGGGGTTATTTGGGGAACACTGGCTTTGCTTCTACTAAAATATAAAATTTGTTTTGAAAAGTGCATTTTTCTGATAAAAATAATACATAGTTATAGAAAAATGGAAGAGGAATAAAGGAGCAGAAAGACTATCACTCCTACTCCCTACTCCTAGAGGCAATAACTATGGCGGCCAGCCCCCGACCCCTGTTTTTTTTTTTTTGTTTTGAGATGGGCATTTCGCTCTGTACCCCAGAGTGGAATTCAGTGATGCGATTATAGCTCACTGTAACCTTGAATTCCTGGGCTCAAGCAGTCCTTTCACTTCAGCCTCCCAAGTAGCTAGGACTACTACAGGTGTGTGTTACCATGCCTAGCTAATTTTTAAATTTGTTTGTGGAAGTGGGGTCTTTCTTTGTTGCCCAGGCTGGTCTTGAACTAACTCCTGGCCTCCCAAACACCTGGGATTACAGGCATGAGCCACCACATCTGGCCCCAGCCCTTTTTTAATGCATCACTGTGATGATATCATATTTAAAATTTGGTATCAAAAGTGTTGTTTTTAAGCAGATTCTGAGAGCTGCAGTTGACTCAAAGTAACATTGAATGGTTACGGGTGGTTGCTCTGATCAGGGATGGACGTCTGGGGTTCTCACTCTTCTTGTACAGGTGTCTCCAGCTACATCAGTTGGTACTCGGCATGCCATCCTTGGCTCCACAACTCCTCACAGAATTCTTCATTTTTCTTCTCAAGTCTGGTCTTTTTTTCCTAGGAATGCCCTTTCTGTCCTTTTTTAAAAAAAAGCATTCAAGTAATGCATGAATACACGCTTCTTAGAAAAACTGCAAATGACACAAAAATCTATAGAATAAGAAGCATGTCTGCCTTCAGAGGGTACAGAAAAAAAAAAAGCATACGTGTATATACAGACGTGTTTATGCATTATAAGTGTATAAACATGTTTGCATTTATAAATTATATATATCCTTAAATACAGTTCATTCTTAAAACAGCAGTGGGTCAGGGGCACCAACTCCCACGTAGTCAAAAATTCATACAACTTTTGACTCTTCAAAAACTTTACTAATAGCCTGCTGCTGACTGAGTCTTACCAATAGCAATCAACCCATATTTTGTATAATATATGTATCCTATATTGTATTCTTATAATAAGGTAAGCTAGAGGAAAGAAAATAAGAGAAAATACTTTTTTTACTTATTAAGTGGAAGTGGGTCATAAAGGTCTTCACCCTCATCATCTTGACGTTGAGTAGGCTGAGGAGGAAGAGGAAGAGTTGGTCTTGCTTGTCTTAGGGTTGGTAGAGGAAGAAGAAAATTTTATAAGTGAATCTGCACAGTTCAAACCCATATTCAGGGGTCAACTGTATAAGTATGTTGATAGTGGTTAGCAACGGGGGAAAATAATGTATATTCATGTGCATGTGGGGGTGTGTATCACCTTATAATTATTTACTTTTACTCTAAAATTGATTAGGTTATGGCAATCATTAGGACACTTGATATTTTCACTTAGTAGTATGCTGTATCTAAGAGTTTTTTACATCAACAAATGTAGATCCATCTCACTCTTGTTAATGGCTTTGTAGCATTACCATAATGTAATTAGCTTTTCCCTTTTTTGTGAACTTTTAGGTTACTTCCATTTGCCATTATAAACAATGCTGTATTGAATATCCTGTAATATGTATGTGTATCATAGTAAGCATTTGTGAGTTAGTGCCATACGTAAAATTCCTGGCATTCCTGTACAGGTAGGGCAAAATGTATGCACGTTTTACATTTTGGTAAAGCCAAGCACAGTGGTGTGTGCCTGTAGTCCCAGCTACCTAGGGAACTGAGGCAGGAGGATCACTTGATTCCAGGAGTTTAAGGCTGTAATATGCTATGATTGTGTCTGTGAAAATAATCACTGCACAATCCAGCTTGGGCAACACAGGTCCCATCTTTATACAAAATGTAAAAATAAATAAAATTTGGTAACTGTTGCCAAATTGCCCATCCAAAAATTGTTCTAATTTCCTCTCTTCAACAGTGTTTGAACTTGCCAGTTCCTTATACTCTTGCCAAGATATTATCATCATCTTTTTTCAAAAAACCTAATGGCCAAAACAGTGGTGTGATTTTCCCTGATTAGGAGATTATTCTTGTTATATGTTTAGTGGCCATTTTGTATTTCTTTTTCTTTCTTTTTTTTTTTTTTTTTGAGTTGAAGTCTCGCTCTGTCGCCCAGACTTAAGTGCAGTGCCAAGCTCCTGGCCCCTGCAGCCTCGCCCTGCTGGGCTCCGGCGATCCTTCCGCCTCCGCCTTCCGAGTAGCCGGAACTACAGGCGCACTACCACGCCTGGCTAATTTTTGATTTACTGTAGAGACGAGGTTTTGCCAAGTTGCCGGGGTGGGTCTTGAACCCGCGGGCCCAGGCAATCCACTTGCCTTGGCCTCCCAAAGCGCTGGGATTACAGGCTGAGCCACCGAGCCTGGCAGATTATTTCTTAAAAATGTATATTATTTTTGAGTCTGGCTCTCACTCTGTCTCCCAGACTGCAGTGCGGTGGTAGCATGGTCACAGCTCACCACAGCCTCAAACCTCCTGAGCTCAGGCAATACTTCCACCCCAGCCTCCCCAGTAGCTGGGACTGCAGGTGCAGGCTGCCACACCTGGATAATTAAAACAATTTAAAAAAAAATTTATTTATTTTGAGTTGGAGTCTCACTCTGTCGTCCAGACTGGAGTGCAGCGCCTGCTCCTGGCGACCACAGCCTCCACCTGCTGGGCTCCACGATCCTTCCGCCTCAGCCACGTAGCCGGAACTACAGGCGCGCGCTACCATTCCCGGCTTTTTTTTTTTTAATTGTAAGAGATGAGGTTTCGCCAAGTTGCCCAAGCGGATCTCAAACCCGCAGGCTCAGGCAACCCACTCGCCTCGGCCTCCCAAAGTGCTGGGATTGCAGGCTGAGCCACTGAGCCCGGCTCTTTCTGGCTTCGGTATTTCTTCATTAATATTTCTACCTCTGGGGCCACTGAGCCCGGCCGCCATTTGTATTTCTTTTGTAAATGGTCTTTGTTAGTTTTTAAAAAATTGTCTTCTTCATATTCATTTTAGATGTATATATGTATATAGATATTAATCTCTGTTATGTAATATTGCACATGTTTTCCCATGCCTTTAGTTTTCTGTAGGATTCAAAAATGAAGCCCTAAAGTGACCACGCACGTGAAGTCACTGAGTGGCGGGGTGGGCGGGAATAATGATGAACCAGATAGCTACTGCTCTATGCAAAGATGGCTCCTCTTCTCAGCCTCAGCTGGTAATTCCCAAGGAAAAGTGAGGAAATGGTGATGCCAGACATCCAGGTAGCCCCAATTTTTATTTATTTATTTTTTTGAGTTGGAGTCTCACTCTGTCGCCCAGGCTGGATTGCAGTGACACGCTCACAGCCATACCAGAGTCGACCTGCTGGGCTCCGCGATCCTTCCGCCTCAGCCGTCCAAGGAGCCGGAACTACATACAGGCGCGGGCTACCACGCCTGGCTGTCGGTAGCACCATTTTTAAGTGCTGGCAACTTACTCCGTTTAAAAAACAATCAACAACAAAATCTTGTAGACCAAAAAAAAAAATGCAACCAAGCCCTGGCCTTGTGAGCCACCAGTTTTGGATTCAGGTTTATAGTGTATTCACCCATGAAGAAAGTTTCCTTTTTTTTGGCGTTGGATTTGTCGCTGTATCTTATGAGTTTCCACGTGGGAAAGGCTTCTCCAAGAGTATAACAATAACTAATCTATTTCATGTTCTGTTGCTTTTATAGTTTTGCTTTTCACATTTAGATCTGAATCTGCTCTAGATTTATTTTCATATAAGGTATAATGTAAGGTTATAACATTTTTTTCCTAAATGTCCCAACAGCCCCGATCCTTCTCACCATGATTTGCAAAAAGTTATCATATGCTAATTTTCCTGTTTCCAAATTGGCAGATCGACCATGACTGCATCAGTGACATATTTTTAAATTGTAGCTTGGCACTAAGATGTAATGGCAGTGGAAAAAGTAAAATAAAATTATGATAGTTTGGAAATATATATATACTTTTTTTTTTTGAGTTGGAGTCTCACCTGTTGCCCAGGCTCGAGGGCATGCTCCGCTCCAGCCATGGCCACCGCAGCCACAACCTGCTGATCTCAGGCGATCCTTCTGTATCAGCCTTCCAAGTAGCTGGAACTACAGGCGTGTGCCACCACACTCGGTTAATTTTTTTGATTTATTGTAGAGATGAGGTCTCGACAAGTTGCGTGGGCTGGACTCGAACCTGTGGACTCAGGCAATCCTCTCACCTCCACCTCCCAGAATGCTGGAATTATAGGCATGTGCCACTGTGCCTGGCCTGGTAATATTTTTTACTTGTTGGTTAGAACTGAGACCCCTTTTATTTTATTTTGTTTTGTATTAATTTTCTTGGCTATATTTTGCACATTTTCTCCTTTAGATAAACTTTAAAATCAGCTTGTGAAATCCTGTTGGAATTTTGATTAGGGTTCCACTGTATTTATGGATTAATTTAGAGGAGGAGTCACAGTTTTATAATACCTTGGATGCAGAAAAATGCCTTGTTTTTGTATGCATTTGTGTTTTTTGGCTCTTCAGAAAAGGTTTCCTTTTGTATCTTCATATTGTCTGTTTTTTTGTTTTTTGCTAGGATTATTCTTAGGTATTTTGTACTTAGTTTTTTTCTACACAGATACTTGCATCATATTTTTTAATTGGTTATAGATGCTCAACTGGAAATTGTACCCTTCCATCCTTTGCGCTTTGTCTTGGGTCTGGCGTTATCTCTCTTAGCAATTCCTTCATGAGCTCTGGTTTGGGCTGAATGTTCCAACTCTGTGCTCCTCTGGTGTCTCAAGCACACGCCCACCTGGAGTTGAAATTCTGTTTATGTCGTTTCTTTTGCTTCTGATCGAACTAGGACTTAGTCCATGCTTCTGTATACTTCTACTGCAAACGAGGTGGCCAATGAATAATAGATGCTTAAAATACATGGGTGTAATTTTTTAAATTATGGAATATATTTTTTACATTATTATAATAAAAGTGAATGTTTAATTTTATATTTTGATTTATTTGTAACATTATAGTGAACATTTTACCTTCTAACAGTCATTATAGAGTAGCCCCAAAATAACAATAAGATAGCATTTTTTTGTTTGTTTTGTGTCTGTGTCTGTTGCCAGGCTGGAGTGCAGTGACATGATCCCAATGATCACTCAACCTCCTGAGCTTGGACAATCCTTCCACTTTAGCATCCCCAGTATCTGAGACTACAGGTGTGCACCATCACACCCAGCTAATTAAAAAAATTTTTTTTGTGGAGTTGAGGTTTTGCTTTGTTGCCCAGGTTGATCTGGAACTCCTGAGCTCAAGCAATCCACCCACCTTGGCCTTCCAAAGTGCTGGAATTACAGGCATGAACCATCATGCCCAGCTAAGATAGCATTTAATTGAACACTTAAGTCTGCATTTGGTACTGTTATTGCTGTTTGCACATTATTATTTCACT
This sequence comes from Cephalopachus bancanus, assembly GCA_027257055.1. Taxonomy (NCBI): domain Eukaryota; kingdom Metazoa; phylum Chordata; class Mammalia; order Primates; family Tarsiidae; genus Cephalopachus; species Cephalopachus bancanus. The sequence continues at coordinate 3,257,159 of JAPVLO010000009.1, read as the reverse complement.
TATTCTTCATGAGAGCTGTATTAGGCAGGTTCCAATTTTACAGAGGCAGCAAGTGAGGCACAGAAAAGTTAGGCAAATTACTTAAGGATGTATAACTACAGTAACCAACATGTAAATATCCATCAGGTAGTTATAACCACTTAAATTGTTTACAAGTTTTGACTTATAGATTTGCAGTGGCCATCTCATGCAAATTCCCCTCTCCCCCCCTTTTTGAAACAGTTATTGCCTTCCAAGAAACAGGGCACAGGTATTTTGTGGAAGTGTAGTGCTTTTTTTTTAGATTAGAAAATATAGTTTCTTTAAAAGCAGATTAGAGAGAGAGAGAAAGAAAGAGTGAGGAGATTCGCCTCCCCAAGGTAGGGAAAGGGGGGTCAAAGCTTCGGTACTGCTTTTCAAAGCACCATCATGTGTGTCTCAGCCTCACCACGGCCTTTAGGTCTAGCATTCTTCTAGTCACTTTTGGTTATACAGAAACAGATGACACAGCTACTGTCCTCAAGGAGTTTAAAGTGGAGTTTAGATGATGACACAAGCAAAAACGAAACCTAGCATGGGATTGTTCCTGGATAATGCATCTCATACAGGTTCTGCATTGAATGAAACTTGGAACCTTGAGTAAGATAGGCAGATTTTGGCCTTTCTCCTTCTGTTGTCCAGGCTGAACAGAATTTCACATCTATCGTGATTTACCTTTGTCGGAGACTGTCTTTGGGATGTGACAGTCCTTTTACTTTGACAAAAGGGTCAAATATAGAGCAACTCGCTTTTCCCAGGGAGTGGACACTGCAGTGATCCAGAATCTGAAATGGCAGGAACTCTGGGATTGAGAGATTTTATAAAACCTTTTGCACCCTGGAGAAAATAGTGCTGAATGACTAGGAATGGGTAAAAAAAGAAATGTTTTGCGCTGTGCCTACATGCTTACAAACGGCAAAATGAGGACATAGCACTCTTTGAGGGGGCACTTTGAAGTCCAAGTGTGCAATAATACCTGATGTTGTGAACATAGGTTTGATCTCACGGTTGTCAGGATATAACTTCATGTGTAACAGCTGTGTGACCACAACATTCCTTGCTTTCCCTCCACTTAAATGAATGATAATGTGCAGGAACTGGCCACTGTTGCTGCGGTTGGTTCATGAATGTTCTCCTTTTCCAAAGCTGTCTCTAGTCTCCTCCATTATCCTGCACTTTTGCTCTGAAAATGGAGTTGAGGTGAGTCAATCAGGTATTGTTGTACACTTGGACTTCAAAGCGCCCCCTCAAAGAATACTATGTCCTCATTTTTCTGCTTTTAAGCATGTAGGCACAGCACAAAACATTTCTCTTTTTACCCATTCCTGGTCACTCAGCACTATTTTCTCCAGGGTGCAAAGGTTTTATAAAGTCTCTCAATCCTAGAGTTCCTGCCATTTCAGATTCTGGATTCCTGTGTGTGAATACAGCAAGGCTGGGAGAGACAGCAGTTGTCTCCTGGCAGAGTTGGAATCACAGCTGTCAGCCTTAGCTTTCCCTGAGCTGTCCCTTATCCTCTCAGGTAAAGCTGAACATTTTCGGAATATTTCTAGATGTCCTCTGCCGTTAATCTTGCCTTGGAGCCCATGAATAATGAAGGAGAGAAAACTGTTTGTCTTTTCACCTCCTCCATACCAACTTAATTTCGGCCAACAGTTTAAATGGCTGCTTGTGTCTTTGCTTTTTGAGTTTCTCAGAGGTGGTAGCAGGTAGCTACAATGGCTACTTCTGTTTTCTAATCTTTCCCCTACTCCCCTTTCTAGTCCCTGGGGGAGGTGAATACATAGGGAGATAGCAGAAGGTAAGCAAAGGTCAGGGAAAGCGGGGACAAAAGTACCAGACTGTTCAGTCATCTCCTGAGTGACTGAGAAAGAGTTCCTCAATGAGGAAACTGAGGCTTGGTATGTTTAATTACCTACCACATAATCACAGAGCTGGACTCCAAGCTACTCAGACCTCATGTCGTCCTGCCGTCCTGCCGTCCTATGGTTGTTTATAGCTACTGTTAATCACTGATACCCATGCACTGGTATTTGGCATGTTTTGTGTTACTTAGCTTTTAAAGATTTAAAGAGTTTTTTTTGTTTTTTTTTTTTTTTGAGTTGGAGTCTCACTCTGTCACCCAGACTGGAGTGCAGTGGCCGCTCCCGGCCACCACAGCCTCGACCTGCTGGGCTCTGGTGATCCTTCTGCCTCAGCCTTCCGAGTAGCTGGAACTACAGGCGCGCGCTACCATGCCTGGCTGATTTTTAAAATTTATCGTAGAGATGAGGTCTCGCCAAGTTGCCCAAGCGGGTCTTGAACCTGTGGGCTCAGGCAATTCACTCACCTCAGCCTCCCAAAGGCGCGGGATTACAGGCTGAGCCACCGAGCCCGGCTTAAAGAGTTTTTTAAAGCCAGGCACAGTGGTGTGTGACTATGATCCCAGCTGCTTGGGAAGCTGAGACAGGAGAATTGCTTGAGCTCAGGAGTTTGAGGCAGCAGTGAGTTATGATCACACCACTGCGTTCCAGCCTGGGTGACAGAGTGAGACCTTGTCTCTTAAAAAAAAGCTTTTAATTTATTTTTATAAGTGAAGTTGAATTTTTTTTTTTTTTGAGTTGGAGTCTCACTCCATCACCCAGACTAGAGTGCAGTGGCCGCTCCCGGCCACTGCAGCCTCAACCTGCTGGGCTCCCACGATCCTTCCACCTCAGCCTTCCAAATAGCTGGAACTATAGGTGCCTGCTACCATGCCCAGCTAATTTTTGATTTATTGTAGAAACAAGATCTTGGCAATTTGCCCAGGCTGTTCTCGAGCCCACTCGCCTTGGCCTCCCAAAGTGCTGGGATTATAGGCTGAGCCACTGAGCCTGGCCTAAAGTTGAAATTAAATTACTGTTTTGACCAGGTGCAGTGGCTCACGCCTGTAATCCCAGCACTGTGGGAGGCTGAGGAGAGAGAATTGCTTGAGAGAATTGCTTGAGACCAGCCTAGATGAGACCTTATCTCTACAAAAAATTAAAAAAAAATAAGCCGGACATGTTGGCATGTGCCTGTAGTTCCAGCTAATCAGGAGGCTGAGGCAGAAGGATTGCCTGAGCCCAGGAGGTTGAGGCTGCAGTGAGCCATAATTGTGCCACTGCCTCCAGCCTGCAGGATACAGTGCAGCCCAGACTAAAAAAGTAAATAAATAATTTGCTGTTTTATTTCATTTTTCTCACTTGTATTTCTATATATGGCAAATAAATCAAGCATATAGCCATGACAAGTGGCTTGTTATTTGGTTTAAAGATTTTTCTTTTTGCCTCCTGAATGTAGAATGTCCAGGATCAGTATTAAGAAACCACTGCCGAGATGATAAATTTAAAAAGTGGTTGGTAGCTTGGATTTGTACCTTTACCATTCAGGAGGTGAAGAGTGGAAGAGTTATTTTCAGAAAGTTGGAAATGAGGCGCTAAGTGGCGAGCGTTTGTGGATGAGAGAGCACTTTGTTCCGAGTTCCAGAGCATGCCATGGCCAGTGACTGTTGCAGTTGACAAATGAGAAACCGACCCTCCCACGGTTAAGAAACGTAGATTCATGACACATGAAAAAGCATATTCTATTATGCCAGTAGAAAATGACTTCTTTCTACTGGTGTTATCTTTTTCAACTCTTACTGCTTGCTAGATATTTTGCTCTTAATCTCCACTTCACAGATGGGAACATTGAGGCACAGATAAACCGATGCAGTAGTTTGTCCAAGTTCACACAGTTGTAGAGTGGTGGGTCTGAGAGTTCCCATGCAAGTCTGAACTCATAAGGCTTAGCAGTATGCTAAAGGTTTTTAGGCGGCAATTTCATCTTAAAACAAATTCAGCTTTAAAAAGTGTTTCTCTTCAAGTGAATCTGAGCATGTTGGGGTCTGGAGAGATGGAATTGTTTACTTTTAACGGCCTATTCATTCAGCCTCAAAAAGAAGCTTCTTACATGTTTGCTTAGGATAAATGATTATGCTGGATAAATACTAAAAACTGTTTTGATCTTATGAAATTTACTATCTGTGTACTTTTGGGGTGCAAAAACAAATTGTGGGTTGGTAAAATTTAGTGCTTATTTACAAGCTTTATTTCCTTTGGTTCCCCAAATTTTCACACACAGAGTGAGCATCGTGGTCAGATTTTAAGGACCACTGGCAGCAGGAAAGGTAAGCAACATGAATTGGGGACCCCCCAGTAACTGCCACCCTGGAGAAGTCTGTGGCATGAAACAGTGAATGGCTGACTGGCTTTAGTGGACAAGACAAGGCTCTTGATGAAGAGTACTCTATTCATTCTCTGATTTTAGAACAAAACAAAACAAAAAAGCACATTTAAATAAAAACATTACAGGAACCTTTAAAAAAATCTTAATCTTTTTAGTACGTGGCTATTACAAATATATTTTCTATAACATAATGCATCAGTGTTTATTGAACACCTATTAGGATATCAAGTGTGGACTACTGTTCATTTTCATTGATTCATCCTTTTTTTTTGAGTTGGAGTCTCACTCTGTCACCCAGACTGGAGTGCCTCGACCTGCTGGGCTTCGGCGATCCTTCCGCCTCAGCCTTCCAAGTAGCTGGAACCACAGGCACGTGCTACCACACCCGGCTCATTTTGGTTTATTGTAGAGATGAGGTCTCGCCAAGTTGCCCAGGCGGGTCTTGAACCCGTGGGCTCAGGCAATCCACTCACCTCAGCCTCCCAAGGTGCGGGATTACAGGCTGAGCCACCGAGCCTGGCTGATTCATTCATCTTTCAATGTATATATTTTAAATTTTAATTTTTGTAGAGACAGCATCTCTCTCTGTTGCCTAGGATGGTCTCAAACTCTTGGTGTCAAGTGATCCTCCTAGCTTGACCTCCCAAAGTGTTAGGATTTTAGGCATGACCCACCACGCCAGGCTACACTGCTTCTTTTTAATGTAGCCTCTTACATACTTCTTGTTGTTTGTAGTCTCTACCGCCATTCTTTCTTAGGATATTATTATTTTTGAAAAGATCATTGTGTTGGAGTTAGTTGGAATACTTTTCTGTGGAGTACTTGCTGCTAAACTGTTCAATCATCTCTATCACCTTGTGATGGATATTATCCCCATTTTAGAGATGAGGAGGTAAAGTGGTCGGGCTACAGTCAGACAGATTATCAGCAGAGCTGGGACTAGAACTGGAGTCTCCTGATTTATGTTCAGGCCTTTTTCTCTTACATCATGCTGCTGCTTGTACTCTTGTAAACTTGTGACTGTACATATAGCAGACTCCCAAATGTTTATCCTGCCTGCTTTCAAATGATCAATGAATCCTTGTATGCTACGTTGAAACAGATTAATTTTGTCTTACTTTTCAACTCAAAAGTCATGAGACTTACCTAGCCCATGAGCAGCTATTAAAATTTTTTATTTTTTAATTTTTTGAGTCAAGGTCTCACTGTGTTATTCAGGCCGGATGCAGTGATACCATCAGGACTCACTGCAGCCTCGACCTCCTGGGCTCAAGTGATCCTCCCACCTCCACCTCCGGAGTAGCTGGGCTCACAGGTGTACACCACCACATCCAGCTTATTTTTTAGACCTGAGGTCTGGCTGTGTTGCCCAGGCTGGTCTCAAACTCCTGGGCTTAAGCAATCCTCCCTCCTCGGCCTTTCAAAGGACTATCATTACAGGTGTGAGTTATCGTACTTGACTAAGCATTTAATTTTATACTGAATATGGGATTGGAAACCTGTGCATTTCTCTTTTTTTTTTTTTGAGTTGGAGTCTCACTCTGTCACTCAGACTGGAGTGCAGTGGCTCCTGGCCACCGCAGCCTTGACCTGCTGGGCTTCGGCGATCCTTCCGCCTCAGCCTTCCACGTAGCTGGAACTACAGGTGTGCACTACCACACCTGGCTAGTTTTTTGATTTATTGTAGAGATGAGGTCTCACCAAGTTGCCCAGGCGGGTCTCGAACCCCTGGGTTCAGGCAATTCACTCACCTCAGCCTCCCAAGGTGCGGGATTACAGGCTGAGCCACTGAGCCTGGCTTCAAAATATTTTTAATTGGTCAGGCTTGGTGGCTCAGCCTGTAATCAGCACTTTGGGAGGCTGAGGCAAGTGGATTGCCTGAGCCTGTGGGTTCGAGACCCTGGGCAACTTGGTGAGACCTTGTCTCTACAATAAATCAAAAATTAGCTGGGCATGGTAGCACATGCCTGTAGTTCTGGATACTTGGAAGGCTGAGGCAGAAGGATCTCCAGAGCCTCAGCAGGTCAACGCTGGGGTGGCTGTGAGTGTGCTGCTGCACTCCAACCTGGGTGACAGAGTGACAGAGTGAGACTCCATCTCTCTCTCTCTCTCTCTCTCTCTCTCTCTCTCTCTGTATATATATATATATATACACACACACACACATTTTTTTTTTTATATGTGGAGAAGCAATATGCAAGCTGCCTTCAAGTGGAGGAGACCTGCTCAGGTGTATTGTGGGAAAGGGGCCTCTGGAACCACCCTTTAACAATTACTATTTGCATCTGCCTGTCTGTGTAGGCAACCCTGGTGTGTCCCTAAGATAAAGCCTTCCTACTCAGTAGGAAGACTGAGATAACCATTCCCAGAGAGGAAAGTCAAGGGGGTGGGTGCTTTTCTCCCTTACCACTTGCACCTGCCCCTGAAAGAAAGTGTATACAATTTGTCATTGGTTTCTGGACTGAGGCTGAGCAAGATTAGTACTTGTTTATTTTGAGCTGCTTATCTTCAGTTGTTAATGTTTGGACAGTGTGCCATTCCCTGGAATCTTGAGGACAAGAGTGAAATTTGGGAAGCCATCCTTTCATTCCTCTGACCTCAGGCAGAATTGCCCCAACCTGGAGAAGCTATTTTTCTTCTGATATCCAGCAGATGCTATGCTCTAGTAATTCATGCCGTCGTCGTACTTCTGAATGATCAGAACTGACTTTGTGGGCCCTTGTGTCTCTCTTTCAGGTCTAACTTCAAACTTGTGGCTGTTAATTCAAAACTCTATGCCATTGGAGGACAGGCCGTTTCTAATGTTGAGTGTTACAATCCTGAGCAAGATGCATGGAATTTTGTGGCACCCTTACCAAATCCTCTGGCTGAGTTCTCTGCATGTGAGTGTAAGGGGAAGATTTATGTCATTGGAGGATATACTACCAGAGGTAAGTAAAGGGCCAAGTAAAGGGTCTGCTTATGCGTGGGCTTCAGCAGCCCAGGAAGGACAGAGGGGTGCCAGAGGAGGATATATTTGGACATAGAAAATATATAATATATTGTATATATGACACATCTGGAAGGAGAACAGTCCTGTATAGCAGGGGTGGGTTAGTTAAGAGTGGCCTTTTATGACCTTGTGTGAGCATGGAAGTTGAATGGGGTTTGGGAGAGTTGTGAAGCAGGTATATGTTTTCGTTCAGTTGGCTTGTGACTTGGTGGGGCCTGGTTTGTGGGGTTGCTCTTTGAGGTTGGGTAGGTCTTTGGAGGAGCATTATCTGGGTAACTCCCATCCTCCTCAAATCCACCCCCATACAACACCGTGGAATTTAGGGCCGGAGCATCCTTGCAGATTTTTGTCTTCATTTTCTCCCTTCGTGAGCACCAACGCATCACATTCAAGTTCTGGAAACCTAGCTCTAGGGCACTGTTCACGTGTCGTAGGAGGAATGAGTGCATGAACACAAGAGAGGTCTTTCCTGAGCAGCAGCGGGAGGTGGTTGTGCTATTTATTAAACTGCTCCTGTGTGTTTTTCACTTTTTTTGATGGGCATTTCCTAGCTAATAATTTGGAAATAAAAAACGTCTTCAGCAAGTTTTATACTGTTGTTCTTGGTAGAGCATTATCTCAGGTAAAAGTGGTAGAAAACAGTGTGGTCGTGGGAAGAAAGATAATGGTGGACAACCAAGCAGAAAGGTCCTTTCTTTTCCTCCCCCAACTCCTCAAAGCAGTTGTTCCCAGGTTATCTCTTAGCCAAGGAAATTAATTTCAGCATTTGGTCTGTCTGACCATTTAGAGGCCAGAACGTATGGAAAACGTTTAACTGGACTCTTAGGACTTTTAGTCACATAAAAGTAGTAGAGTCACCATTGTATTTGACATAGTGAAATAACTTGCCACTCCTTCATGGTACAATGTGGGCAGAACAGAGCTCTACCACTTTGGCTGATAACAACTATGAAGAAGACCCTGTCAGGCTGCGAGTGACCATATGCAACTTCGTAAAGGATCGAAGTCCACATGCTAATATAGTGTTCAAATAGGTGTCAAAAATTATTTTCACAATATCCAAATATGTCCTGGTCTGGGGATTTATGTTGGAGGGTGAAGTTAAATGTAATGTATTTTATGAGTGTCTAAATTTACCCTTTTTTGGGGGGGATTAACACTTCCTGGAATACCTAATTGCTCTAACTAAATATTTGATTCAGTGGAGAGGATAGTGAGCAGTGTATTAGTTTCTTGTGGCTGCCATAAAAAATTAGTGTACACTTGGTGGCCTGCAACAACTGAAATGTATTTTCTCACAGTTCTAGAGACCAGAAGTCCAAAATCAAGGTGCCAGTGAAGACAAGCTCCTTCTGAGGGCTCTGGGGAAGAATTTTCCTTGTTCCCTACAGCTTCTGGTAGCTCCAAGCATTCCTTGGCTAGTGGCTGTGCAATGCCAGTCTCTGCTCACATGACCTTCTCTGTGTGCGTCTGTATCTTCTCTTTTATCTCTTATAAGGACACTTGTCATTAGATTTAGGGCCCACCTTGGGTGGTCCAGGATGATCTCATTTCAAGACCATTAACTTAATTAAGGACCTACAAAGACCCCTTTGCCAAGTAAAGTCACATTCACAGGGGATTAGGAGGTTGACATATCTTTTTAGAGGCTACCATTCAACCCACTATTGGCGACTTGTGTATTTATATATTTGAGGCAAGGCCATGATAAAGAGGACCTCATTGGAAGCAGTGAGCTTTTTTTTTTCTTTTTGCTCCAAGTTTTCATTGCTTGTGGAGCTATTCCCAATGTTCCTCTCTCGTGACTCTTCACTGAAGATGATTGTCAATTTTTTCTTTACAAATAATTGAAAAATTGGAGACTTAGCAGTCATTTATTTTACCTTCAGCTTTGGTGTTCAGGTTACAGTGATCAGCTTTTACATCCTTGGATTAAGCCATAGCCCCCCCAGAACTCCTGTGTTTGTACATGTAACTGTCTCCCTGCCTCCCTCCCTCCCCCATTCTCTCTCTCTCTCTCTCTCTCTCTCTCTCTTTCTCTCTCTCTCTCTCTCTCTCTCTCTCTCTCTCTCTGTGTGTGTGTGTGTGTGTGTGTGTGTGTGTGTGTGTGTATGTGTGTGTTTTTTCCCCTAGGCAAGTAACTACTCACAGTTATTCATCTATAAAAGTTTCTAAGAATTCTGATTCTTCCCTAGATGGAATAACACAGAATGCGTCCTGTGACACCATGGGCTGACACGATGTACACATATCCCTTGACTTTTCTTCTAACCAGGAGCTTTTAAGCATTGACTGGCAGCACTGTAACCCAGAGTACTTCACTGGTAGATTTCCTAGTTTTTCCATGACCCTGGCTGAGCAAATGTTCTTTAGATTTGACCTAGAAAACCCTTCTTGTGTGTTTTGTAGCTTCACAAGCCACTTTTAATGTGCCTTCCTCGTTTGGGCCACCCACTGTGATTTCTGTCCTGGATTCCCTGAGCCAAATACCCATGATGGGATGGTTAGGTGATGTGGATGGATGGCTGTTTGTATAAGGGCTGAAAACTAGTTTTCTAAGATGAGAGGGCAGGGCAGTGACTTGTTCTCTGAGGCCCTTCTCCTCCTCTGCTGGAGCTTTTCCCAGCACTTCCTCATGGTTCCCTGTGTTTAAAACAAGTCATCATAATTGTTAGGAAAAGAGAAATCAAGACTTAGACAGTTGGGCTTTTAATGACTTCTTCAGTTAGGTAAGACTAAAAGTTCAGTAAATAATTCATGAATTTTTATGATAGTTATTTGATTGTTTTAATTCTTTGGCAGGCACTGAAGAAATTAAAAGAAATTCAATAGAAAGTAATAGTGACCCTGAAGGGAAGAAGTATAGTAACCAAACTTTGGAGTCAACTTTAAATGTTAAAACAAAAAGACTATTCATTCCACCAACTCAAACCACCTTATCATGTTACTTCTTTTGAGTGAGGAGAGAAAACCTTTACAGAAGACCTGGAAAGATCATCAGGTCTGGAACTGAAAGACATGTGGAAGCCTCACTAGAACGAGTTCTTTATTCATTTGGTGGGCAGCCATTTTGCTAAGGAGCACTTTTTGTTAAAATTTGTAACCAACCCCCCCATAGGTTATATCTTCTAGAATGATCTTGAACACAATAGCTACAGTAAGGAGAATATAAGGAGTTATTAATGTGGATGGAAATCAGGACAGTTTTTTTTGAGTTGGAGTCTCACTCTGTTGCCTAGACAAGTGCAGTGGCATGCTCCTGGCCACCGCAGCCTCAGCCTTCTAAGTAGCTGGAACTGTAGGCACGTGCTACCATGCCCGGCTAATTTTTTATTTATTGTAGAAATGAGGTCTTGCCAAGTTGCCCAAGTGGGTCTCGAACCCACAGGCTCAGGCAGTCCACTCACCTTGGCCTCCCAAAGTGCTGGAATTATAGACTGAGCCACCAAGCCCAGCCTCGGGACAGTTTTTAAAACTGTAACACTTCTGATATTTCTAGAGGCGTAGGGACATGTGCACATACAGGACTTGGTGTCCCTCTGTGCTCTTAGAGACTGTTGAGTTGGCACCAGATATGGCTGTGGAGAGAGCTCTTTAAACATGGCCAACTATGGGTGTGTCCTTCTGTCTCAGAAGGAAGGACTGAAGGAGGCCTAGATTTGTGAGATGAGCTGTCTTCTCTTGCCAGCTTCTGCAGCCATCAAAATGCTGCAGGCTTTAGTTGTGTGCCAGTTCCCAAGCTGAGCTGTCTCCTCCAGTGGTGGAATTGGTTGTTTGTTTAAAAAAACCCAAACAAACAGAAAGTTAATTCTTTCTATATAACTCAGAACATTTTTCTTTTTCCTGCTGAGGCTAAAATATTTATTTTCCTCTAGGAAGAGGAGTAGAGAAAAAGAAAGCAATTAAAAACAAGAAAAGCAAAACTAGATACAGTCTAAATTTCACAAGCATTTTTCAAAAAGATACAAAATATATTTTCTTAAAGAAGATTGCCATTAATTAAAAATTATCGCCAGGCTTGGTGGCTCAGCCTGTAATCCCGCGCCTTTGGGAGGCTGAGGTGAGTGGATTGCCTGAGTCTGCGAGTTCGAGACCCGCCTGGGCAGCGAGACCTCATCTCTACAATAAATCAAAAAATCAGCTGGGCGTGGTAGCGCACGCCTGTAATTCCGGCTACTCGGAAGGCTGAGGCGGAAGGATCGCCAGAGCCCAGCAGGCGAGGCTGCGGTGGCCGGGAGCGGCCACTGCACTCCAGTCTGGGTGACAGAGTGAGACTCCAACTCAAAAAAAAAAAAAAAAAAAAAAATTATGTCAGAGCAGCCTTCTAGTCTTTGATCTTTATCCACATAATGAACTACCTGTTATGAAATGGGAAGGTGGAGAAGGCAGGATCTTTGTTAGTGTTTCTGGGAGTTACAGTTGGCAAACAGATTTTCCGGGTGATTCTATGGCTTGTTAGAAGGTTGAGATGAGACTTTCTTGCATTTCTCCTCAGTTGTAGCTTTGTGTCCATTTCTCTAGACAAGTGGAGATCTGTAGTTGATACTTGTCATGTTTTTTAGCATCAGCTGTTGAGAATAGATCCCCTTGGTCCTTTAAACTAAAGCTGCAAAAAAAAAGGCAAAAAGGCCGGGCTCGTTGGCTCAGCCTGTAATCCCAGCACTTTGGGAGGCCGAGGTGAGTGGATTGCCTGAGCCCATAGGTTCGAGACCCGCCCGGGCAACTTGGCACCTTGTCTCTACACTACATCAAAAATTAACTGTGTGTGGGTGGTAGCATGCGCCTGTAGTTCCGGCTACTTGGAAGGCTGAGGCGGAAGGCTCGCCGGAGCCCAGCACATCGAGGCTGTGGTGGTTGGGTGCGTGCCACTGCACTCCAGTCTGGGTGACAGAGTGAGACTCCAACTCAAAAAGAAATACATAAATAAAGCAGCAGCAGCCCCTCCCTTCCCCTCCCCTCCCCTCCCTTCCCTTCTTGATGTCTCACTCTGTTGCCCAGACTGGAGTGCAATGGCATGATCACGACTCACTGCAACCTCAACTTCCTGGGCTCAGGCAATCCTTCTGGCTCAGCCTCCCAAGTACCTGGGACCACAGGCACAAGCCACCATGCTTGGCTATTTTTATTTTTATTTTATTTTTGAGTCAGAGTCTCTCTCTGTCTCCCAGGCTGGAGTGCAGGGGCATGCTCACGGCCACTCCAGCATCGACCTGCTGGGCTCAGGCAATCCTTCCACCTCAGCCTTCCAAATAGCTGGAACTACAGGCACGCACCACCCCATGCCTGGCTAATTTTTTTGATATATTGTAGAGACAAGGTCTCACTAAGTTGTCCAGGCTGGTCTCAAACCCCTGGGCTCAGGCAGTTCTCTCGCCTCAGCCTCCCAAAGTGCTGGGATTACAGGCTTGAGCCACTACACCCAGTCTATTTTTAAATTTTTTGTAGAGTGAGGTCTTACTGTTGCCTAGGTTGGTCTCAAACTCCTGGGCTCAAGAAATCTTCCTGCCTCAGCCTCCCAGAGTGCTGGGATTATAGGCATGAGCACCTGGCCATCAGCCTATCTTCTGTATTAAGTAGTCAGTAATTCTGTAGCGATTGATGAGGGTTCTGGGCACTTTTTGCATTGGCCTGGCAGTTCAAAGATGTGAGGGTATTAGGGAAGAGGGCTGGTTTTAAATCACGGCTGCTCATTTCCCTGGCTATACCCATTCTGATTCTCCCAAGGAGACGACATGCCTGAGTGGGAGGTGAGTGGGGATGAATCTAAATATATCTCCTCCCAGCCATTTTGAAAATGGTTTTCCAACTTGTGCTTTTTCTGAAATAGTTCTGCCTCTTTGTTAGCAAATGCACCTAGAGGTAGCCGTTTCTGTACAGCCTAGGCCGTCGGTGGTGTTACTGGTGGTTGTGTCATTGCTCGGCTTCTTTCTCTGTTTCAGACCGGAACATGAATATTTTGCAGTACTGCCCCTCTTCCGACATCTGGACGCTCTTTGAAACATGTGACGTCCACATTCGCAAGCAGCAGATGGTGTCTGTGGAGGAGACCATCTACATCGTGGGGGGGTGTCTCCACGAGCTGGGGCCCAACCGGAGGAGCAGCCAGAGCGAGGACATGCTCACCGTGCAGTCCTACAACACTGTCACCCGGCAGTGGCTCTACCTCAAGGAGAACACGTCCAAGTCGGGTCTTAACCTGACTTGTGCACTCCACAACGACGGCATCTACATCATGAGCAGAGATGTGACCCTGTCCACCAGCTTGGAGCATCGGGTTTTCCTCAAGTACAACATCTTTTCAGATAGTTGGGAAGCCTTTAGGCGTTTTCCAGCCTTCGGACATAACCTCCTGGTTTCCTCTCTTTATCTGCCCAATAAGGCAGAGACATGACTGAATTGACTTGGTATTTAAAAGAAACCTGGTTCAAGACAGAAAAGATTGTGGTGTCCCATTTCTAGGAAGACTGATTTCTAAAGGGAAAGTAGGGGTTAAAGTAGGTCACGCATATGCAGTAGCAGCTGTAAATAAGCTTACTTGATCTAATTACTTGAGTACTTGTGGAGAAAAGAGACCAACTTTTTTTTAAAATTATTGATTTTTAAATTATGGGAGCAAATCCATGATAATGTTTTCTCCAAACGTGATCTCTTGGGCCAGTGACTGAAACTGATCATCAAAAAGTAGATTCATTGTGTCTGCTTGGTAAAGGGCCAAAGTCAGTGACTAGAATGAAGGTGATTTTAAAATCTGTTTTATTTAGGTCCCTTGAAATACCATTAGTACCTTAAGTGAGAAATTTTCTTTTTTTTTTTTTTTCAATGTACTTGACAAACATTCATATTAACATTGTAATTCTCTCTACCCTGCCTCAATCCTACCCGTACTTCTAGTGTGTTAAAATCGTGTTCTGTGTTCAGGTATTTTGTTTGCACACTACATTTCAGGAAACTTGAAATTATGGAACCCCACAGTGAATCCTTGCAAGTGTTCGGTCCTCCCCAAAATTTGCATAAAAACATTCTCAGCTATTTTTCCAGTCCTTTTTGCAATTACAAATGATAGATAATAGACTGATACAACTTCTTATTTTATTTATGTGGCACATTGCATATTTATGTGGTCATATAGGTTGCATTGGTAGGTGTTCTGTACTGTTTAAAATAGAGGATATATTGTTTAAAAGGATGGATATATGTATATTTTTAAAAATTGAGTCTTAAATATGAAGGGAAGGGAGGGAAACACCAAATAAGGAAAAACGTTTGCCTTTAAGAGTTACTTTTATTGAATGTATTTGACTTCATTCTTATTTTAAGGCTGAAAATGAACCTTATCTTCTTTAAATCAGGCAGCTTTCTAACCTAATCTTAGCTTTGTAATTGATGCTTTGCTTTTGTGGACTGAGGTGAGGATAGCTGTAAAACATTTGTGCTGGAGAGAGAGGAAGAAGTGGAATGGCTTCTGGTGGTGTTTCTGAAATTATGTAAAGTGCTTTACTTGTCTTGTTGTTAACTCAAATAGAGCTGAGCTCAAGCAGTTGTTTTCACTTAAGTCAGTTAACAGCAAACAAAAGCTGCCAACTGTAGATCAACATTTCTTTAAAAATGTATACTCAAACTTAGGGGAATTTTAGTTTGATTGAAAAATACTTTCTGAAATTACCTGATATTTTTTAATGGAATCAGTTAACCTGTGAGCTAGATTCCATCTTTCTGCACAAACAGCAGGCAGAACCATTTCCGTTGCAGCATGCCTCTCTTTAAGGAAGTCCTATAGGAAAACAAAAACTGTCACAGTAAATGCATGCATTCAACACTTACTGAGTGCCTGCAGTATGCCGTCCACTGTGCAGATGTAAGACGGAGTAGGTGATAATCACTTAACAGAGCTCTTCAGTTTATTAGAGGAGTCACTACAGGGTTTCTTTATAACCATGGCCTCTAGTATATTTAAATAAGGGTCCAATTATAAAAATTCTATTTGCACAACTTGTCAGAAATACGTCTATAAGTAAAATGAGGTAAGCCTTTATTTTGGACAGAGAAACAAATCTTTGTATCTTGTCACCAAATAAGCTTATCAATAATCTACTTATAATTTTTTCTAAGCTGTGTCCCTATATTCCCAAATATTAAGTCCTTTTTAAAAAAATAAATAACTTCTGAACCAAAATATCCCTGGGAATAGTTGTTGAATAATAGATTTATATTAATTTATATTCATTGTAAAATAAATTTCCAGTGACCTATAATTTCATTACATATATCTTAAAATCTAATTTATTTTAGATAGTTTAACTTTTTGTTCATATAAAGCTTAACTTTTTAAAGGCTTGAGTCTATAAATTCAGAAGATGAGCCAGTTTAATTAGTGTTGGACAAACAGTTGGAGATTAGCTTGTTAACAGCCACATCATGTAAAATAGAATATTATTCCTGCCAAACAATTATCTTTGGGGCTGCATCATTGGGTCTTTTTTCCTAATGCTGAAAATTAGATTCTTGGACCAAGTGAAGGTATAATCTGATCCACAAAGCTTTTTTATAAACCAGGTTTGGGGTGTGTGTGTGTGTGTGTGTGTGTGTGTGTGTGTGTGTGTACACGTATACGTATATATGCTTGTATATTATAGCTCTCTCAGATACACAGACTTCCGTCAGGATTTGGTTCCTCTGGGCTGCCAGCCATGCTTGGCAAAGGTGGGATGTGCAATAGGAACAGAGCTGTGGATTTTGTGTTGTCATCCTTCCTGCTGTGCACATCAGCTGTGTTGACATTTTGAGGGTAGTTTTAATTTAGCTTTGTTCTCCTGTTGGTGCCAATGTTATATTGAAGACTACCTATGATGAAGGCCTTTTTTTTTTTTTTTAAACTCCGTTCATCCCCCAGGAGTGTCCTTAACTCTGATAGCATCTCTATTTTCTTCCCATTTTCTTATCTAAATGCTTTATCCATTTTTTTCTAAGATGCTGACCTCCCACTATGGAGAAAGGGTTTGCTGGAAAGATTCCCAGTGACAGCCAGTAGCACCCTATTTTACAGAGAATGGTATGAGTGGTAGAGAGTGAGTCCTGTGTTTGGGTTGGTAGAAGGAGGTTGTTGGTCCTTTCTGTCATTCTTTCTGACTTTCTTTTCAACTGCCTTAGTTTCAGAGGCCTCTCCCCTTAGCATCCTTTAAAAGGTTTTCTGATGAATGTTTAAGAGTTGATTATTTCAACAGTATTGGTTAAGTCATAATGAAGTACTGAGAAGGTTATACTAGTAAGAAACAAACAGAAGGCTCAAGATTAAGCATAGAAACCAAAGAGAATTCAACTCCAACATTTTTTTAAACACCAAGATCCCAAGAAATTCCAAATGCCTTAGATATCAAAGCTATACAGCACTGAAATAAAGTTCTTTCTCTGCAAAGGGAGTAATCAAGTAAATGCCTGTTCTCTTTCAAAGAACAATTGCTTACTGAGCATGGTGGATACAGCGTTTTCAGATTTCCAGGTAAAGTTATGATCCTGCCTGTTTGGCGGAAGAGGGAAATTGAGAGGCAAGGTCTTTGTCTTCCTGATCAGCCAGCATTTAACGAACAGTGGTTTAATGCAGATCACTTGGGAGGCAGCATAGCAACATAGAGGAATATGAGTGAGTATTGGATGCCTTTTTCCTAGACCAAGGATGGGGAATATAAAACATCTATGCTGCTGTTCTTTGAAGGTGGCATTTTGAAGGAGCGTAGCACTCTTCCTCTCTGGTTTCAGAATCCATGTCGTATCAATGCTTCCAGACATCTGTTCCCAATCCATCAGAGTAAAATAAAGCCTGTTACCATCCCTGCCCTAGACATTCGAGTGAAAGTGTTAAGTGGGTAGATAGCAAACAAAATGGCTTTGAAAGCAGTGAGCTGATCAGCTCAGTTTCCTGGTTACCAGAAATACTTAGTGAGTGTTTGTTATGTGCAAGACAACGCTAAGAACAGGGGATACCAGCATAAATAGGCCCCGTCCCTGATCTTGAAGAGCTTGAATATTCACCGTAATTGTCTTCACCAGGGCATCCTTCTCAAAGATACCCACTTTTGTCAGGCACTGGGGGCTCTCTGTTTCCGTGGCCTCTTAAGTCTTGGCCTCTTAAGTCTTGGCCCTTAATCTGTCCTTTGCTTCATGATTGACTAACAGTTGTCACAAACCAGTTTTTTGTTTGTTTTAATTTGAACATCACATCCTATATTTTTGTGGGGGTTTTTTGCTGTATTTTTTTTCTCACCACTTTTCATAGTCTTCTCTGAACTTCATTTTTGTGGAAAAATGGAAGCTACATGTAATCTGCTTTATTTACAAATACTCCCTAAACACTATAGCCTTTGCAGTTGAGGGCTCCCCAATTTGGTCCAGTGAAAGGGAGGAGCAAAGTCCGGGAAGTTAGTACCAAGAGAGGCAAACCAACCGCACGTGCGCTTATGCTATGCCTTTGAAACCCTCCCAACAAAAAGCATTAGTAAAGAAATAATCATTCTGCACTGGTACTGATGGAAAGTCAGTTGATTTTTGCCTTTGTGGTACTTGTCAAAGGATAGTTTTTCATTCTTATGCTTCATTCATATATGATTGTTCTTCATTTTCTTTATTAACTTAGGCATAAATTCACACCAACTGGCAAATGCTGACTTCCGTGTTGACATAACCATTTTTATTCATTCCTATAGGAAACATTAAATATAAAAGATGGTCAATTTTGAAGAACAAAAGGGTGCTGAAATGACTTAGAGAGTTGGCTGGTGCTTTCTCAAATGGATGCCATAGTTTATTACTAGTAAAGAAAAGGAAAATGTGATTTCATTATTGTGTCATTTTTTTCTATCAAGAACCTTAGGAATGGGGCACTTTAGCTGTCCCTACAATGTTTTCGTGTCTCGTAGTCATTTTAAGGAAAATAATAATCTGTAGAATGAATAGATATGTTTTGTTATCACTGATACTTTGTTTAAAAGGTTGTATTGAGTCTTCAATTTCAAGTGTAGCTTAAGAGTAAACATTATATGATTGATTTGAATACAATGATGCCTATGAAGCACTCACTATAACAGTATTCATTTTGTGTTGATACTAGAACTATAGAAGAAATTCTCTTCAAATAAAATAGTTCTCAATCACTATTGTGTTGTCTGTTAGGTTCTCTGTACCAGCTGCGAACTCAGGGCTAGGGCAGGACTGGGAGGAAATGGGGGAAGCATGAGCCAGGTCCCTGCCAGTGAAGAGCTCCCAATTCACAGGGAAGGTGAAACACCCGTAACCCAGTCAGGGCATGCCCATTGGAATGCTGTGCACGGCAGCACGGGCAGTGAGACCTATTAGAGTTTAGAAGAGAGGCATCTGCCAGGAACAGGTGTACTGGGAGACGCGTTAGAATCCTTAGCATCCCTGAATCCCTCAGCCCTATTGTATGGTCTCAGAACCCTTATAATTCTGAATTAAAGAACAAAAAGTCTAGGCCAGGTATGGTGGCTCGCACCTGTAATCCTAGCACTTTGGGAGGCCAAGGCAGGAGAATTGCTTAAGGCTAGGAGCCCAGACCAGCCTGGGCAGCATAGTGAGACCTCATTGCTACAAAAAATAAAAAATTAATAAAGAAACTACAGGTGCGGTGGCACATACCTGTAGTCCCGCTACTCAGGAGGCTGAGGTAAGGAGGAATACTTAAGCCCAGGATTCTGCTGAGCTGTGACCATGCCAGTGCACTTCAGATTGGGCAACAGTGCAAGACCCTGACTCTAAAAATAGTTTTTAAAAATTTATGAATAAATGAACTATTTTGTATATGCCCAGGGCACACTAGTGAAGGAGAAGGATGGCTGATGCAGCAAAACAGTACCCAGTGCTAATTGAGTACTTAATCTATGCCAAGTATTATTCTAAGTATTTATATTTTGTTTAATTTTTGAGTTGGAGTCTCTGTCACCCGGGCTGGAGTGCAGTGGCACGCTTATTGGCACTGCAGCCTCGACTTGCTGGGCTCAGGCAATCCTTCCACCTCAATCTTCCAAGTAGCTGGGACTACAGGCATGCACCACCACGCCTGGCTAATTTTTTGGTTTATTGTAGAGATGTGGTCTTGCTGAGTTGCCCATGTTGGTCCCAAACCCATAGGCTCAGGCAATCCTCTTGCCTCAGTCTCCCAAAGTGCTGGGATTACAGGTGTGAGCCACCGCACCCGGCCCTCTTGTAAGTATTTTAAATTTAATGTATTTAATTCTCACAATCTCGTGATAAATATGAAAATTATCCCTACTGTACAGTTGAGTACATTGAGACATTGCAGGTTACAAGTTGCCATTTGGCAAAGAAGACAAGGAAATGCTATATACATTGGTCACTAGTCCAAAGTAAATGCTTCTTCCTGCTGTTAGAGGCTAGCAAGGACCCCTGTCCTGGTGGAGGAGTGGTTTCTGGATCAGCTAATCTGGGAGCCCTTGGCTCTGCTTTGCAGCAGAGTGTTCCCTGGCTGTGCCTGGGTGTGTGTGTGCCCATGGGGCAGCCCTCGTCTTGGAGGTATGTGGAGTGAAGCTTGACTATCTCTGGAGAGTCTGAGAAACCCCAAGCTCCTGTGTGCAGGCCATAAACATTTCTTAGGCAAGAATACCCTTTAAAAACTCAACTTTATGCTGGTAGATCTAGTCTCTGGCAACTCTGTGGGCTAAAGGCCAAGGTGTTGTGGAACTCTTGTTTCTTTTTATTTTATGTATGTATGTATTATGTATTTATTTTTTGAGTTGGAGTCTCACTCTGTCGTCCAGGCTGGAGTGCAGTGGCACGCTCACAGCCACCCCAGTGTCGACCTGCTGGGCTCCGGCGATCCTTCTGCCTCAGCCTTCCAAGTAGCCGGAACTACAGGTGCGTGCCACCACACCTGGCTAATTTTTGATTTTTACTGTAGAGGCGAGGTCTCACCAAGTTGCCCGGGTTGGTCTCGAACCTGTGGGCCCAGGCAATCCACTCTCCTTGGCTTCCCAAAGTGCTGGGATTACAGGCTGAGCCACTGAGGTCGGCCCTATTTATTTTTTAAGAGACAGTGTGTCACCTTGTTGCCTAGGCACAAGAGTCTTGACCTGCTCTGTTTCTGACTTGGGCTGGTTCACTCTTCCTTAGGCAACTGGGTGACCCCTGTTCCCAGCAGGTCACCACATTGCTGCCAAACTTAGTGCAGACACCCCATCAGCATAGCACACTACAGCCCAGAACTCCTCGGGCTCAAGTGATCCTTCTGTCTCAGCCTCTCAAGTAGCAACAGGTCTACAGGTGTGCATCACCACACTCTGTGAGCCCAGTTTCTTGAACTTACAGCCCACCTTTATGATTTGTCTGTAAGCCACAGACTTCCTGCCTATACCCTTAGATTGATGGCGTCCATCTCTCCCTCAGTTTTGGGACAACCTGAAGCAATAGGGGTCA
This sequence comes from Cephalopachus bancanus, assembly GCA_027257055.1. NCBI lineage: Eukaryota > Metazoa > Chordata > Mammalia > Primates > Tarsiidae > Cephalopachus > Cephalopachus bancanus. The sequence continues at coordinate 3,236,482 of JAPVLO010000009.1, read as the reverse complement.
GTTCTTGCTAGACAACATCCCAGGGAATGCTGCTTTAGTAGAAATAATTACCCCTGTATGGGCAGGAGGTGTTTGGCAGGGGTTTTGGGAATGAAATTCCCATACTATTTCTCTGCCTCCTCCAAGGGCCTAGTCCTGTGATACTCTCCTGACTGTTCATATACCTTCCACTGAAGCAGAGGACTTGGCTCCACAGTTCAGCAAGGGATGTTTTGTCTGGCCTTCTGTAGCTCCTGGCTGTAGGAAGAAGGGCAAAAAGCAGGGACTCTAGAGCAAGCTTTGGTTAGGCTACTTCATCTTCCTGGGCCTCAGTTTCTTTATCTGTAAAATAGGACAATAATATCCACACTATGGAATTGTAAAAATTGTATGAGAAAGTCTACAAGAAGTACTCAGAAACGGCACACCCGAATGTGAGCTGTTGTTATCATCAAAACTGTTGGCAGTTTTCTTTATACTTTCAAATGGCCATCTTGCCTGGAAGCTTAGGTCTTTCCTGAAATATCCTGCTGAAGCCGTTAAGAGGTAGCTAACAAATTCCAAGATCCTGGCACGTTTCCATTACTTATTCCAAAGAGCTGGCTGGAATGGTCTGAATCCCAAGACAGAGCAGTGGAATCAGTTGCTTTGCTTCCCATACGAGGATGGGGATGGGAGAATCCTACCTATCCCATCCCTCTCCTTGATTTAACTGTTTCCATATTCTAACTTTAGATATTTGCAACATCCCGTCCCAAATACCAAACCTATTATTAAGACATTGATTGGACCATCCCAGGGTCCACCCTTGAGGTAACTGCTGGGGGGTGGGGGCGGCGGGCGGTGGGGGGACAGGGGCGGAGAAGCTCTGACTCAATCATGGGGAAGAATTCTTCTCAGATGATAGGGGTTTTGCTTATCAGAAGAAGGGGGTGTTGACCGTTGAGCCACTGAAAGACCAGTGGAACAACTTGTTGATCAGGGAAGGCCACATTTGTTATGCTTACCCATGTGAAGGAAGATGCCACTTTGAAGAGTTTCATGGTTTCTTGGAAGAGGGAAGTCAGGTTTTTGAGCCTGAGCTGTGTAGGTCTTGAGACTGGGCAGAGTTTCTGATATAAAAATTGGGGGCACAGGACTTTGTGGGCAGAGTGTGATGAGAGTCTCAAAGCTAATCTTGATGAGTAAGTGGCTAACCTCGGAAGATAAGCTAATTAGTTCATGATGTCATAAAAGAAGTCTTATGAAAATACTTGTTCCTGAATACAGTTTTGGCTGTGTCTCTCTCAAGATATGTAAATTTGTCTTATAGGACTGTTCTTAGGTACTTGTGTTATTCCTGTCCTAGACTGTGCTTTCCTTGAGGACAGAGAAAGTGTTTCATCTGTCTTTTTATTACTTTATATCAGGGCATACATTGAAACCTTTTATACAGCAGATTCTTAACCTATTTGTAGAATTCAGAAAGTTTTGAAGGCTTCCTGGGTTTTCTAAAAAGAAATATAGGTTTTTGGTTTAGCCCTAAAATTTCTTTACAGGAAATAACAGAGTGTCGTCTTGATGAACAAGTTTTTTGTTTTGGGTTTTTTTTGTTTTTGTTTTTGTTTCTTACTTTTGAGTCAGGCTCTCACTCTGGAGTGCAGTGGCATGATCATAGCTAACTGCAGTCTTGAACTCCTAAGCTTAAGAGATCCTCCTACCTCAGCTTCCTGAGTAGCTGGGAATGTAGGCACGCACCACTCTACCTGGCTAATTTAGAGATAGGATCTTGCTATGTTGCCCAAGCTGGGATAACTTTTATTAGGAAAACAGTATACTTTTCTACCAGTGTATGTAACGCATTAAGCAGAAGGAAGAAGTTTTGGCTTCTGACTATGACTGAAAAGGAAAATCTGTCTTCAGACAGCGGTAGTGTGAATGTCCAGGAGCTCAGAGGCATCGCAGGTAGGTGGAAGTTGGTTTCCATCACATCATTATTTTCTTGTTAGTGAAATCCAGATTAGGGCTTGAGTGATATTATCATCACTTACAGAACTATTTTTTTAAACTAAAATCTGAGTTGGATACCACAAATATACATTTACCAGGAGTTGAATGCTAGTAGGAAAGAGATTTGAGAGATGTCATTTCCCCAAAGTGTGCTGAGTCTATGATCAAGGTCCAGTGCTCTGCCTGTGGCCTGATCCCCTCATGGGCCCATGAAAGCCTTCCCGAGGGAAGGAAGCCTAGGGTGCAGAAGTAGCTCTGTCCATGCCACTTTCAGTCCTTGTGGATTTCCAGGTGATGCTAGGTGGGAGGACAAGGAATCAGAGCAAGAAATCTAGAAAGAGACACTGTGATTCAAGTAGTTTGTGGCTGAAGGTGGTTTTTCTTATAAAATCTGGTTTGTCTGTATGTGTTTGCCTACTTTTACTGATGTTTCTGCAGCTGAAACAATATCTTTTAGGAAGTCAAGAGGGCACTGTATTAGCTTGCCAAGGCTGCCATAAAAGTACCACACACTAGGTGGCTTAGAACAACAGAAATGTATTGTCTCACAGTTCTGGAAGCTAGGAGTCTGAAATCAAGGTGTTGGTAGGACCATGCTCCTGCTGAAACCTGAGGAGGATTCTTCTTTGCCTCCTTTTCCTCACTTCTGGTAGTTTGCTGGCAATTTGGTCTTCCTTGACTAGTAGCTACATTCGTCTCTGCCTTCACTGTCACATGGCGTTCTCTCTGTGTGTCTCAGTCCTCATGTAGCAATCTTCTTATAAGGACACCAGTTGCATTGGACTAGGGGCTCACCTCACTTGAGTATGAACTCATTTGAACTTACCTAGTTATACTACAATAACCCTACTTCCAAATAAGGTCATATTTTGAGGTACTTGGATTAGATCTTCAATATATCTTTTTGCAGGGTTGGGGGTTGGAACACAATTCAATCATAACAGATAATACATCTTATAAAATATGTTATTTTCCACATATGACATTCATCAAGGAGGGACACGTTGCCTGGAAGTAAGTTGGCTTTGAGTTGCATACCTTCTCCACTTCCCAATAATGCATATCATTTCAATATCTAATAATGTAATTTAAATAATTATGGGTCTAAAAGGACAGGATAGTTGAATCCTATACTGTTAACCATACTTTGATTTCAACTTTTAGTAAAAACAAGATATCTTTCTCAGTTGAGAGCATGAATCAGCAGGTATATATGTCAGTAAATGATGTCTGTGAATTTGGTGCTAACAGGGTACCGTATCCCACACAGGCTCACTTCGTTGGTACCTGGAAAGTATCCATCATGACTGATTCTTTTTGTTTGTTTGTTTGTTTTTGAGTCAGGGTCTCACTTTGTTGCCAGGCTAGAGGACAGTGGCACGATCATGGCTTACTGTAGTCTCGACTTCCTGGGCTCAGGCGACCCTTCCACCTCAGCCTTTTGGTTGGCTGGGACTACAGGCATGTGACACCACACCTGGTTAATTTTTTTATTTTTATATTTGTGGAGAAGAGGTCTGGCTATGTTGTCTAGGCTGGTCTTGAACTTCTGGGCTCAAACCATCCTCCTGCCTCTGCCTCCCAAGTTACTGGGATACAAGCATGAGCTACTGTACCTGGAAAGATTATTATTATTTTAAAGCAATAGACATGAACTCTAGCTAATTTTTTAAAAACTGGAAATTTTTTAAAAGAGATATGATTTAGCTTAATAAAAGGGAATGAAAGAAGCAGGAACTATGACAACTGGCACTTGGAAAACAAGGACAATCTCTTCAGGGCTCCAATGATGAGATAAACTCTAACCAACTTTAGGTTTTGTGCCATCAGCTCAAAATGGAAATTAAAGAAATGAGCATCCTGACTGCCCAGCTAGGGTCACATGCTTACCTCTAGGACAGGTGAACACCTTGACATTCCCTACTCAAGGGGAGGGTGATTCCCCAGAGCAAAGCTAAGCATTAAGTAGCAGAGGCAAGACATGTCAATCCCAGTAATCATCTGACACTTGTTTCTGAGGACCAGAGTCATTGTAAATGTCCTGGTCTGTGGAGGTACTTGTGGGAAAGAGGAAGTCCCCAGGCGCTTGCTGTGTTACTATTTTAAGAAAATAACAAAAACAGATTCAATGTCAGGGCTCATATTATGGCATATTAGACATCATACAAAGACTGCTGGGTTATTCAGTTCTGTTGTCTGGATAGTCAGACAGAGGAGGAAGACCAGATAGGGGAGCATTCATTCACGCGGTCTGTTATTATCTCCACTGGCTATTGCATAGCCCAACCTGTGACAACTCCATAATCCTTTTGAGACATTTATCTGGAAAACGTTGTCCTTAACTAAGATAGTCTAATTGTGAGAGAACATTCTAAATCTTTTTCCATCTGGTTAGTGCCCACAAAAATGCCATTTCTTTCTGTCGCCCAGACTGGAGTGCAGTGGCATGCTCATGGCCACTGTAGCCTTGCCCTGCTGGACTCAAGTGATCCTTCCGCCTCAGCCTCCGGGTAGCCGGAACTACAGGCGCACGACTACCATGCCTGGCTATTTTTTTTATTTAATGTAGGAACGTGGTCTCGCCAAGTTGCCCAGGCTGGTCTCGAACTCCTGGGCTCAGGTAACCCTCTCACCTTGGCCTCCCAAAGTGCTGGGATTACAGACTTGAGTCACTGTGCCCGGCCAGCTGTACTTATTTCTTATGATCACCTCCATAACTTCGTGGAAGGTGTTCCTGAAGGAAATACAGTTATTTAATGACTTTCTCTTCCTCCCATTATCTGGCACATTTGCAGAAGGGGATTTTGTGAGGGAGTACAGGTGGGCTACGTATAGTCACTGCCATGACTCACATACCAAGAAGCAGAAGAGGGCTTCTACATTCACATTTTATTTGGAAGAGATGCTGGAAAGGAGAAAGTTGAACCAGTGAAAGAGAATGTTCCATGTTTTCTAGGATTGCCAGTGCCATTGTGGGTCCCTAGGTTTATTAGTTTGTTTGTTGTATTTTTTTGAGTCAAAATCTCACTCTACTGCCCAGGCTGGAGTGCAGTGACTGGATCACGGCTACCGCAGCCTCAACCTGCTGGGCTCAGGCAATCTTTCTGCCTCAGTCTTCCAAGTACCTGGAATGACAGGGACATGCCACCACACCTGGCTAATTTTTTGATTTATTGTAGAGATGAGGTCTTACTGAGTCACCCAGGCTGGTCTCAAACCCCTAGGCTCAGGCAATCCTATCACTTCTGCCTCCCAATGTGCTGGGATTACAGGGGTGAACCACCACATCCTTCTGGTTCAGGGTTTAGGTGTGGACATCAAGCTGTCCTGTAACAGAGTAGCCAGTGCTCCTGGTGCATATGATTGTTATGAAAAGAAGGTTATCCTGTTATCTACAGCTTCCGGGCTGGTGGGGCATGATCAGCCCTCCTCTGCACTAAAACCTAAAGAAAAAGACTGTGTTTTCCCAGCTCAGTTTTCAGAGAGGTGGGTAGGTGTTTTCTGGTAGTGCTGATTATTTATTCTGAAGTCTTTTCTGCTCTGTTGTGGGTCTCGAACCTCACCAGTCTTCGGAGGCAACTTTGTAAAGGAGGTTTTTATACCTTGTAATCCCAGATGTATCGCGTTGCTTCAAAACATTTCCCATCGTGGTGGCTGCCCCAAAGTCTCTGTAGAGTATGGTAGTTATTGTTTCTCTGGCACAATCGCTCTTCTGTTTCCTTCTGAGGTTTGTGAAGTTATTCGGGTTCTACTGTCTAAGGGTAGATCTTACTGGCAGGAAGCTGAAATGAAATGGCAGCTGCTGTGGGTGCTGCATAGTGTATAACCTGGTACCTACACCCACTATCCTGCTTATATCCAAAGGCATTCAGCGCATAGAAAAGTTCGAGTGAAGAAGATTTCAATGTTGAAAGAGAAAACTGTAGAAAATTACTACAGGCTTAGGTTTGTCTGTGTGTGACAGAAACCCTAAAATAACAGTATTTTAAATAAGATGGAAGTTAATTTTCCCCTGAGGAGAAGGAAGCTTTGGAGGCAAGCTGTCTCGAGCTGGGACAGCCAGTAGTGTGCTGCGGCTGCCTTGTTCCAGCTGTGGGAACTAATTGTCAGCATCTTCTCCTAGGCCTGTATTCAATGATGCCACGCTGGTAAGTTGAAATTGGTCATGGTGGAGGATTTCCATCTCACACACACCGACAGATGGTACAAGTCAGGGCTTTGCCCTCCGGGGAGCTGGTTGTTTACCATTTAGCAGCATACTACTGGGTCTAGCTCTTTCATAGGGTTAGGGATCCCAGGCTCTCTCTATCCTACTATCCCTTCCTCCTAATATGTGACTCCCATTCTTATTTCATAGTCCAAAGTTGACGCAAGAGTTCCAGCCATTAAATGACACATTCCAGGTGGCAAGAAGGCATCAAACTATAAGGAGACAGATATTGAACTCCAGCAGTGTTTTAAGGAGGTTCTTGGAAGCTGTTATCTAACATTTCTTTGGCAAATACTTAGATAAATGGCTGAGCCTAGCTGTAAGAGAGGCTGGGAAATACCATCTTTATTAGGAGATTTATATGTTAAGATTAAAGACAGGGCTCTAAGATATTCCCAGACATCTTTACCTTGTATAGTCTTCCCTTGAGCATGGGCAGAACTTGTGAATATGATATCACTCCTGCGATTATGTTATATACCAAACCAGTTGATCTTAAGAGAGGGAGATTATCCAGGTAGCTTGACATAATCACAAAAGCTCTTTAAATTCACGTCTAGAGGTTAGAAATGGGGAAAGTCAGAGATTAGGAGCATAAGAATGACTGGACATGCCATTGCTGGCTTGAAGAGGGAGAGGTCACATGGCAAGGAGTGTGGGCAACCTCTAAGAGCTGAGAATGGCCCCACTGACAGCTAGCAAGGAGATGAGGACATCAGTCCTCGGTCCCCAGCAAAAATGCTAAACTTGGAAGTGGATTTTTCTGCAGAGTCCATAGACAAGCTCTCAGACTGGCTGACACCTTGATTTTAGCCTTACGATGCTCTGAGCAGAGAACCCAGTCATGCCATGCCAGTCTTCTGACCTACACAATTGTGAATGGGTATTATTTTAAGCTGCTAAGTTTTTGGTAAATTGTTACACAGCAAATGAAAACAGATATAGGATCTATTACTAAGGAAGACAGGAAAAACAGATATTGGAGGATACAATTTGCAGTCTTTGACTCATCAATGCAGTAAACCCCCCAGACATACAAAATTGGAAGGAAACAGAGGCTGGTGAGACCTACCCCCATGCAGGCGTCTGTGGCTGTGCTTCAGTTCTTAGGAACTTTAACATGGAGAACACTAGTCTCTTTCACATTTGCTGTCCCTGGCAAAACCCTCTATCCTGTGTCCCTTCTTCCTCTCCTATTCCGAACTCCCTGTTGTCCTGTCAGCTGGAGGTCTGTAGCCAAGTTGCTCATCAAGCTGTCTTCCACTGTCCAAGTTGTTTTAATGTGAAGGAAGCCACCCAAGGAGAAGGCTCCCTGCCCCTTCCTTATTCTCTTGTCCTGGAGAGGGAGGGAAGAGGATGTGTCTAGAGAAGGGGAAGGGAATGTGGCCCCTTTGCTCTCCCTGGAGAGCTGTTCCCTCAGTGTGCCTTTGATGTGTGTCCTTCCTTCTGTGGGACTGAAGAGAAATGGGTATAGCCAAAAGACGACTCTGTATTTCTATTTCTTAAAGCTCAGGATTCAGGATTTCATTGAGTTACAGGAACCCCAGTCTTCTTTGTGTTGATGAAAATATCTTTTAGCCAGAATGATTGCTTTTTATGCTCTTCCCTTGACTGTTAAATTTTACCATGGCTCTGAGGACCTCTGTTCTCCAAGAGTTACTGAATAAAATTAAGGAGGCAATGCTGAAACTGAAAAGCCACCTTATCGGTCAAAAAGAACTGCCACCTACTGGCTCTAACTATGTGCCAAGTGTGGTGCCAAATAGTTAATACATATTATTAAGTAATTGACCCAATGTTACCTGTTTGTAAATGGCAGAGTTGGAACTTGAACCTCTGTCTGGTTCCAAAGCCCATTCTCTTAACTGTTGAAGGATTCCCGGAGTAACTGTTCAGTCTGGGACAAATGACTCAGAGGTCATGGGTGTATTTTCCTGATAATGGTAAAGGATTGATGCTCAAGCTGCAGAAAGAGAGTAATGGGAGGACAGATAGTACATTGGAGTAGGAGGGACTTTTTATTCTTTTTATTTTTTTATTTTAAAGATGTGGGTTAGGTATACAAATGTTCATTATGCAGGTACCCTTGTTGATGAGGTGTGCCCACCCACCCCTCCCCTGGCAGTTTCCCACTACTACCAACCCCTTTCTTATAGTATTTATTCAAGGTTCACTTATGAGTGAGAACATGTGGTACTCAGATCTTTGTTTCTGTGATAGACCCTGAGTATTATAGATTCTAAGTCCATCCAAGTTGCTGCAAAGTTCATCATTTTGGGATGGACTTTTTGAGCAACTTGATTAATCCAATATTTCTTGTATAGGAGCCAGCTGCTCTCAAGGCTATGTGGTTCCTCAGTCACCTTCCATGGGGAAAGATCATCTTTATCGAAATAGTTCCTGGGTAAGTTCTGAGGCTCACTCTGATTTGACTTGCTTAGGCAACACTGAACTAACATTGTGTAGCATTGTGTTTTGGGGAATGGGGAGTGTGGAATGCGCTGATTGCTTTAGCAAGGTGTGTGTGCTCTAGCCCTGGGGCTAGAACTGGAATCAGCTTCCCTGGATCCCCACAGGAGAGAGAGTATATAGGCACCTTTGTTTGTATGGAGGGGAGAGAAACAGGAGGGGGAGCTGTTGGGAAAAGGGAAAGGGGAGATAGCTGGTGAATGACAACTACAAATGGCCACTACACTGGCAATGCTTGTGAAGTAGTTAAGGAAAGGAGATGGACAGGATACAGTCAGCTTTGAGTTTTCAGAGGTAAAAGGACCTGGGCCAGAAGAGTGCAGAATGTGAATATGGTAGAGTGGGGTTGGGACTGGAGAGACTCCCTAAAGCTTCCAGGCTAAGAGAAATGGAAGACCATAAAGGCAGTATGAGTGGGATAGGGTTTTGGAAAGGAGCAGTGCCTTTTAGGGTTGGTGCTGTAGGCAGCTAGGACCATAGTAAGGTCTGATTATGTGAGGAATGTGTAACTGATTGAAGTGTAGAAAAGCAGAGGCAGGAAGATCAATGAGCAGGCAATTGTGGTAAAAGACACAGAGATTCTGAAGTCCTGAAACAGGGTGGAAGTGGTACGCTTTTTGAAGATGTTTGGAGGGAAGGAATCTGGGATTTGGTGAAGGGTGGAAGCAAGGGGAATCAATGATTATCTCCAGGTTTTGATTCTGAGAGATTCAAAGTATGGTGGTGCTGCTAAGAGAAAGAGAAGTTTTGGGAGAGAAGTTGGATTGTGAGACAGGGAGAGAAAAGAGTGTGTTTTAGCCATTTTGAACATGAAGTGACAATGGAACAGCCAAAAGGGAACTGGATAAATGTTGTTGGAGAGAAGAGTATCGTGGCAAGAAATGAGTCTCAGGGCACCCAGAGTCAGAAGAGAAGTTGAAGGAAACAAAGATAGGGTAACATCGATATCTAGATATCAAGACCAATTCTAGAAAGGAGTTTCTTGAAGGGAGTGGTGTGGAAGAAGGGGGGAATCCATGATTCCCATGAATTTAAGTTCCAGGTCTAGAGATTAGAACCTAAGGAAGATAGTAAATACTAAAGAAGCTAAAATACTGTTTATCTTCATTAGACATGAAATCAAACACAACTTGACTGATATAGCAGATATTGTTGGTTACCTCACCATATACATTTACCAATTTTCCCTGGATATATTAGTTATCTATTGTTATGTAATACATTGCCACTAACTTTGTGGCTAAGACAACACATGCTTATTTTTTTATTTTTTATTTTTTGAGTTGGAGTCTCACTCTGTCGCCCAGATTGGAGTGCAATGGCTGCTCCCAGCCACCGCAGCCTCGACTTGCTGGACTCCGGCGATCCTTCCGCCTCAGCTTTCCGAGTAGCTGGAACTATAGGTGCGCGCTACCACACCCGGCTAATTTTTTGATTTATTGTAGAGATGAGGTCTTGCCAAGTTGCCCAGGCAGGTCTTGAACCCGCGGGCTCAGGCATTTCACTCACCTCAGCCTCCCAAAACACGGAATTACAGGCTGAGCCACCGAGCCCAGCTACACATGTTTATTATACTGCAGTTCTGTAGATCAAGAGGCTTGACATGACTTAGCTGGGTTCATTGTCTAGGGGCTCACAGAAAGGCAGTCAATGTGTTATCTGGCCTGAGTTCTTATCTGGAGGCTTGACTGGGGAAGAATCTCCTTCTAAGTTCAGTCAGGTTGTTGGCAGAATTTATTTCTTTTTGGTTGCAGAACCGAGAATCCCACCTTCCTGTTGGCTTAGCTGTGAGAGACCAACCCCAGCTTTTTGCCACATGGGTCTCCCAACAGGGCCACTTATGTTTTGAAAGTCAGCTTGGTAGAGAGTCTCTAGAGTGAGTCTTGGGCAGATAGAGTCTTAAGTAACGTAGCATAATCAAAAGTGACATTTCATTACTTTTTATCATATTCTATTGGTTAGAAGCAAGTTACAGGTCTCACACACAAGGAGAAGAAATTATACAAGGGTGTGAATGCCAATAGTGGGGAAATCATTGGAGGTCATCTTAGAGTCTGTCTGCCATACAGATCTCAATTTTACATATACATAACATTCTATGTACATAATTTTTTTTTTTGAGTTGGGGTCTCACTCTGTCACCCAGACTGGAGTGCAGTGGCTGCTCCCGGCTACTGCAGCCTCGACCTGCTGGGCTCCAGCGATCCTTCTGCCTCAGCCTTCCAAGTAACCAGAACTACAGGCATGCACTACCATGCCTGGCTAGTTTTTGATTTATTGTAGAGACGAGGTCTCGCCCAGTTGCCCAGGTGGGTCTCAAACCCGTGGGCTCAGGCAATCCACTTGCCTTGGCCTCCCAAAGTGCTGGGATTACAGGCTGAGCCACCGAGCCTGGCCATATAATTATTTTTAATTGACATATAATAATCATACAAATTTATGGAATACAGAGTGATATTTCAATACATGTATACAATGTGTAATAATCAAATTAGCATAATTATTTTATCTGTTATCTCAAACATTTAACATTTTTTTGTGTTGGGAACATTCAAACTCCTCTCTTTTAGGTATTGAAAATATACAATAAATTATTGGGTTTTTGTTTGTTTATTTGTTTGTTTTGAGTCAGAGTTTCACTCTGTCACCCAGGCTAGAGTGCAGGGGCACACTCACGGTCACTGCAGTCTTGACTTACTTGTCTCAGCTGATCCTTCTGCTTCAGCCTTCCAAGTAGCTGGAACTACAGGCATGCACCACCATGCCTAGCAAATTTTTTGATTTATTGCAGAGGCAAGGTCTTGCCATATTGCCCAGGCTGGTCTTGGATCCGTGGGCTCAGGCAATCCTCTTGCCTCTGCCTCCCAAAGTGCTGGGATTAGAGCCATGAGCCATTATGCCTGGCCAATAAATGGTTGTTAGCTGTAGTCACCCTACAGTGCTACAGAACACTAGAACTTATTTCTCCTATCTAGCTGTCATTTTGTATCTGCTAACCAACCTATGTCCTTCTCCACCTACATTTCCCAGACTCTGGTAACCAAAATTCTACTCTCTACTTTTATGAGATCAAAGTTTCTGGGAAATCTTCTGGAGTCTCCTGGTAAAAGGGAAGGGGCCCAGATGGCACACTTTCTTCTTTTTAGTCTTGAATGTGTCTGTGACAATTGAAACAACAGCACGTGATCATGAGAAGTCCAGAGAATTATGGAAATATCAGCCTTAGGATTGATGAACTGCTGAACTAATACTAGTAATCCCCACAGCTGGAGTTCTTGGTGTGTCAGAACAATTATTTGCCTAAGCCATTATAACATATTTTGTGTTATTTGCAGTCAAAAGCGTTCCTAACAAATATGTTTACCCATGATTTTTCTGCCCTCAGCTCTGGGTAATTATGTTTTTAACTAGAGGAGACAGTTTTGAGGAGATCCGCCAAGCCTCGGATCTCTGTTCTCTGACTGAGCATTTTTTGCGTGCGACCTTGCCTCTACCTATAGCTGATTGGACCAGGATGTCCTCTTCACCAAAGCTGGGCCAATCAGATTCTCTTTTGCATTTAAACAGAGACACAACTGTCGGGAACTGAGTCACATTAATTCCAGAACTTTGAAGTAAAGGTTGTAATCTTCTAAGACTGAGATCTTGGAGCTAAGTTCCAGCCCTTCCTGAGACCTGGCTCTTCAATTTTTCACTGGATTCCATACAAAACATTCTCTTGGTTAATTCTTTTTTGTTTAAGCACAGTCAATTCTATTATAAGGAGTGTAAACTAGGAAATCTGACATACAGAACCATTCATGATCTGACCTTTGTCTCTTCAGCAACACACCCTGCACTCATCCTCAGTTCCAGCTGTATTTTCTTTTTCTTTTCTTTTCTTTTCTTTTAAAAGATGCAGCATACAATTCAGGATTAGGTACACAAGTGGTCATCATACAGGTAAAGTTTGAACCTCCCCTTTGGTCTCCACTTTGCCTGGTTTGACATCAGGTACCCTTATTAATGTTATGTGCCCCTACTGCCAATCCCTTTCTATTGTATTACGGTAAATATTCAGGGTATGCTTATGATTGAGAACATGTGGTACTCAGTTCTTTGTTTCTGTGATAAATCACTGAGTATTATAGACTCTAAATCCATCCAAGTTGCTGTAAAGTCCATACTTTTCTTCTTCTTTATGACTGTGTAATATTCCATTGTGTATATGTGCTACATTTAAAAAATCCAGTTCAATTTCGATGGGCAGCATGGTTGGTTCCATGTTTTTGTGACTGTAAACAGTCCAGCAGTATTTTCTCCACAAAGCCTTCCTTGATCCCAACAGGGCAAGAGAGCTGGTGCTCTTCCCCTACACCTGCATGTTACCCTCTACTGACTGGCTTTTCTTTTCTCCTTTCTCCTCCTCCCTTCCTCCTTCCCTCCCTCCCTCCCTCCCTCCCTCCCTCTCTCCCCTTCTTTTTCTCTCTTTCCTCCTTTCCTCTCTCTTTCTTTCCTTCTTTGTTTTTTCAGAGATGGGACTGCACTCTGTCACCCAGGCTGGAGGGCAGCAGCACAATCGCAGCTCTCTATAGCCTTGAACGCAAGCAATCCCAAAGTGCTGAGATTACAGGCATGTCCCACAGCACCTGGCATACTGTGTCTTTTTCTTCTTTTATTTTATTTTATTTTTGAGTTGGAGTCTCACTCCATCGCCCAGGCTGGAGTGTAGTGGCACACTCAAGGCCACCCCAGTGTCGACCTGCTGGGCTCTGGTGATCCTTTCGCCTCAGCCTTCCAGGTAGCCAGAACTACAGGCGCACACTACCATGCCTGGCTAATTTTTGACTTTTTATTGTAGAGATGAGGTCTCACCAAGTTGCCTGGGCTGGTCTCGAACTCGCGGGCTCAGGCAATCCACTCACCTTAGCCTCCTAAAGTGCTGGGATTACAGGCTGAGCCACCGAGCCCAGTCGACTGTGTCTTTTTCATTTTTGTATTTCCAGAACGTAGCACAAAGTCTGGCACCTTGCAGGCATCCAGTAAATGCTTTTGGAAGGAATAAAAACAGATAGAAGTTTTTGACTAAAGTAATAATAAACTCGTATACATAACCACAGAGAATGAAAGTACATGGGAATCCATGCTCCTGGAGGTCAGGGACTATGTTTTACCTAGTCTAGCATAATATTTGGCACATGGTAGATATTTGATAAAAATCTGATGAATTGAACTGCTCTGTGCATTGCTCCAAGAATGCCGAGTGTCCCCTATGGGGCTGTAGCCTAAGTTCCATGTGTGGGAATAAGTAGGAGGTGATGAGTGTTTATGAGCGTGTAGGAAGTGGTGATGCGTGTTTGTGAGTGGGTAGCAGGTGATGGTGGGTGGGAGAGTGTAGCAGATGAGACGAAAAAGTCAGCTTAGGGCTCTATTATGGAAGGTTTTGCACATGAGTGTAGAGTTCTTGACATTTATTTCATGAGCAAAAAAGAAATAAAAGTATTTTATTTACAGATGTAATTGAGGTCAGGGGTAGGCAGACTAATTTATAGGCTTCTAAATAGTTTAGGAAATAAATAACAAGTAACTGAACTAAGGCAGCAGCAGTAGTATCGGAAAAAAGCATTGGCTCTCAAGAGCTTATTGCTTTATGTTAAATCTTTGGTAGCTTGAAATTGGCCAGCTTGAGATTTACACCATGGAAATTGGCCAACACTACAAATTAAAGCTTCTAAAAATTCATTTTTGGGGAAACCATTTTGCCAGTACACCTCTGAATAAGATGTCAGAGAGACATTTGGGTGGAACCAACAGGCCTTGATGATTGGTTGGGTGAGTGTGGGGATGGAAAATTGTTACAGAAGATTCTAAAGTTTCTGATCTGAGATTTTGACTGTAGATGACTTGCTGACTTGAGAACACTAGGAGACTAGGTTTTGGGGAAAACGCAATAAATGTGATTTGTCACATGAATTTGGGGGTATAACACAACATGCATGTGACTCACCCAAAAAAAGAACCCAAAGCCTGTGTTTGAGGATCAGGTGAGTTAGACCTGGAATATAGCTTTGGAATCAGCTGTACAGAGATGGTGGTTGATTTATGAGTAGATACATTTCCCCAAGTTGAGGATCAGATGAGAGGCTAGACAACAGGAGAAAACCTTGGGAATGCTTACATTGAGAAGGCAGGCAGGGGATGAGGCTGATGTGTAGGAAAGCTTGAAAAGTCAAGAATCATCTCTCCACAAAACAGAAGCACATTCTCATTTTCAAATCCTCATTCTAGTGTTTCTTCTAGACATTTGCTTGACCTTTTGCTTGTCTTTTGGCTCTTTGGTTCCAAGGAATTTGTCTATACCAGTGGTGTCAGCTCTACCAGATGTAACACTTCTATTTTAATTATATTTCATAATGTTCCATTACAACTTTGAGATGCAATTTATAGCTCATATAGTTTCCTTACACATGTAATTAAAAACCAATATGCTGCCCTGATGGGAAGAGAAAGGAGAAATAGGGGGAAAATAATTTATAATTAAATAATATTCATCAAATGTAAACACTGGAGCACAACTATCTTAAAAGAGCCATTGAAGTAGAGAGACTTAGACATGGAATTATTGCAAATGGGATAGTTACAAATGTGGACTGAGAGAGGTGTGTTGTCCAAATGGCTCAAATACTCACAGGGACCTTGTTATCAGTGGTGTGGATTTCCACAATAGTAAGCAGCTCTTAGCAGTGTGTGTGTGTGTGTGTGTGTGTGTGTGTGTGTGTGTGTGTGTGTGTGTGTGTTGGAGTCCTACTCTATTGCCCAGGTTGAAGTGCAGTGGCATGATCACAGCTCACTGTAACCTCAAACTCCTGGGCTCAGGTAATCCTCTCACCTCAGCCTCCCAAGTAGCTAGCTGAGACTACAGGCACATGCCACCACGATCAACTCATTTTTCTGCTTTTGTAGAGATGAGGTCTCACTCTGTTGCCTAGTCCGGTCTCAAACTCCTGGTCTCCAGCAATTCTCCTGCCTTGGCCTTCCAAAGTGCTAGGATTACAGGCATAAGCAACCATGCCCATCTGACTTTTGGCAAAATTTTGAGCATAAAAGAGCACAAACAGCTCATGATTTACACAGTAGTTGTACTTCTGGAAAATTCAGTATAGTCATACTATGCAAAAAAAAAAAGCGTTTATGACTGTTAAATGGACTTAAGTTCTAGGTAAGACAATTATGAACAGACTTCTTTTTTTCATGAGTTGACATTTATTCTTGGAAAAAACAGCCAAGAAGTTTTTCCCAGGGGCCCTGTCCTGCCGGATGACTACCTCTTTTCTGATCCTAGCTGCCACCAATGCTAATTATGATGTTGCTACTTGAGTGAGGGGCTCTTTCAAGTACTGGACCAAGGCTTGGCCTTGGCTTTGAGCATTCCAAAGCCCACGGTCTCCTTGGCATATGTACACAGCAGAAGGCTGGCCATTCGGGTGATGGCGACATGGCCCTCCACACAGTCCACGAGGATGAATTTGAGATTGTCTTCATTAAACACTTGGTTCTCGTTCCGGTCACAGGCGGCCCAGATATTACTGGCATTGGCTGCCGTGACCTGGACGTCCGTGTCCCTGTAATCCGAGTAGGCCAGCAGTGATCCCTCCTTATTCAGCACCAGGGTGCTCTGGATGCTTCCAGTGTTGGCCTGGTTTAGCACCTGAGTCAAAGCCTTGGGACTCAGCATGCTTGCAGCTCCTAACCCTGGCTTTTATACCTAGATCTGACTTTTTTTTTTAAACCTATGAATGTCTTTGGACCACACAGAGATTGCATGGGATGCTGGCCATTTCATTGCATAGGACTGCTTTGTTTATTGTAGAATATCTAACATCTATACTGCTGTGCTAGAAGGTTAATAACCAAAACACCCTGCCAGTTTCCTAAATGCCTCCCAGAGGCAATGCTCTCTGGATTGGGAACTTTCAGTCCTACTCAGTGTTCAGAGGTTTTGGTAGTAAAAATGCTTGTGGAACTGAGACCGGATGACACTTAACTATGATGTATAGACACTTCTTATTACTGGGGAACTTGGGGAAGACAGATCTACAAATCAACCTGGCTAAGAGGAATCATGACAAAAGATAGTTTGCTCCTTCAAAAGTTAAGAGTTTTTGGTAGAGACCTCGAGGACTTGGTTTAGAAAACATCCTTACTTTTTCTTTTTTTTTTTTTTTTAAGTCGGGAGTCTCATTCTGTTGTCCAGGCTGAAGTGAAGGGGCATGATCATGGTTCACTGCAGCTTGACCTCTTGGGCTCAGGTGATCCTTCCACATTAGCCTCTCCGGTAGCTGGGACTACAGGCACATGCCACCATGCCCGGCTAATTTTTTTGATTTCTTTTATAGAAGCAAGGTCTTGCTATGTTGCCTAAGCTGATCTGGAACTCCTGGCCTTAAGCAGTTCTCCTGTCTTGGTCTCTCTCACTGTGCCTGGCCTAGAAAACATTC
Organism: Cephalopachus bancanus; assembly: GCA_027257055.1. NCBI lineage: Eukaryota > Metazoa > Chordata > Mammalia > Primates > Tarsiidae > Cephalopachus > Cephalopachus bancanus. The sequence continues at coordinate 3,219,358 of JAPVLO010000009.1, read as the reverse complement.
TGTAAACAAGTTATAACAACAACAACAACAATCCAGGCTGGTTGTTTAAAATCCATATCCCCCCAAATGGAGTCGAGAAGGCCAAGTTACTTATTGCTGATGTCTCTCATCCTCTGAGTTTTGTCTTTTCCCTTTAACAAGATTTGAGAACATAAAAAAATTACATATTAACTCTAGTTCTTGTCATTAACTTTTAAACATCTGTTTAAAAAATTTAAGGCAGAGCATCAAACAGGGATTCCGGAAAGATGTTATCTGGACTAGGTATTCAAGACCTCTAAGTTGCTACCCTTGGTGTGCAGGAGAAGCAGGAAATAGCTGAGCAATCCCCATGCACTTCACTCCTCTCTCACCCTCTTACGGCCAGTGAATTCCCTCCCTTCTCAAGTTCAAAACTGCCGGGCCCAACTTGGCAGCAACTGGGGAGACAGGGGAGCAGGAGCCAGGGTGGCAGCAGCTGTAACCTCTTGCAAATCGCCTCCTTCCCTGAGTCTTAACTTCATAAACACATAGTTCAACAGTTGCTAAAAACACTCATTGCTTCTTGGCACGCAAAGATGGCATTTCAGGACTCCTCAATTTTAATTAACTATCTCAAATATTAAAGCAGTTTTCTGAGTATGCTGATGGGCCAGGGCCAGATGCTCAAATAAGTATATCTGCAGTTCCCACACATTTCACATTTGCAAATGAAAGCGCAGGGTGTGAAGGGAAGACCTTCACAGAAACAAGTGCCATTCAGGATATGTGACCATTTATGAATACTTCCCACTTTATTTAGTCAGGCATTAACCTGCAAAGGGAAGACCATGAGTAATTTTGTGTAGGCATCTTTGAAAAGAGGTAGACTGCTGATGTGCAACATTGTGTCCACGGGATCAAATATTTTGGGGAAAACGACTTCTTGCTTTCTGATAATGGTGCTGGTTTTTCTTTGCATCAGGCAAGGTGATTTACTTTACCTCCAAGGCTACAAAGGAGTGGTCATACTTTAACCACTGACTACTCACCATGGAGAAGTATACTCCTTTACTCTTCTAGAAACATTTAATTAGAGGCCCCTTCCAGAATGCTAAACTGGCACTTCAGTGTCACTTATGGTCTTGCTATATGTCAACTTCTGGCCTTGCTACCACAGTCACTCTCAAGGCCTGATTCCTTGATCATGATCGTCTACCTAATCAGATCATTGGGAAGGGCAGCTCTCCTCCAACGGCAGTATGACACAGTTCACCTATGCATCTCGTTAAAAGGCAGATTCTGAATCATAGGTTGGGATGAGCCTGTGGTTCCACTTTTCCAACAAGCTCCTTGTTAATTCAGATGCTGCTAGCCAGAGAACCATGCTCTTGTGTCGCAAGGTAGAGTGGAGGAATTACAGGGAGGATTAATGAGCCACAAGCTACCTGGGAGAATAGTACACCAGGAAGAGGTGAGAAGAGGGGTGTATGTGTGATTATATATTTATGTGTATTTTTGTGTAAGATATGTATGACTATTTGAATTTGCTCTGTTTAAAAAATGGTATCATTCTATAGATTTTTGTCAAAAGCATTTAAAAAGGAGGTATGAGCCAGGCTCAGTGGCTCACACCTATAATCCCAGCACGTTGGGAGGCTGAGGCAGGAGGATTATTTGGGACCAGGAGTTCGAGACCAACCTGGGCATATAGCGAGACCAGCATTTTTACAACAATAATAGTAGTAGTAGTAATAATAATAATAATGATAATAATAAAACTTGCCAGGTATGGTGGTGCATGCCTATAGTCCCAGCTACTTGGAAGGCTGAGGTGAGAGGATTACCTGAGCCCAGGAATTCGAGGCTGCAGTGAGCTATGACAACACCAGCATTCCAGCCTGGGCAACAGAGTGAAAGCCTGTTTCTAAAATAATGCTACTACTAATAATAGGCGGTATGGAACTATTAGAGCTTTTCATAGATACTCTTTAATATTTGATGTGTGTGTGTCGTAGCTTAAAATAAGTTAACATATATAAAATGCTTAGTATAGTGACTGGTTTATTTTATGTACAATGTGTTGCATTATTATTATTATTGCTATAGTTTTATGCTGGTTTTAGGATTCAAAGTTCCAGTTGTTTCCTTGAACTAGAATGGAATGAAGTTTCTTGGAGAAAGAAATTATTCATGATTGACAAAGGACAGTCACGAGGATAGTCACCAGGAAGTGGAACAAATCAATGAGCCACCTATTTCTTCCAAAAAAAGGTCTTTTACCACACAGCAGCCATACCAAATGAGGGGGAACTGATGTAAGCTCCTTCCAGGAGTACAGGATAGGAATTAGCTGCAGCAGGAGAGGCTGTCGAGGCTTCTGGCCTCAGTCACATTTGCATGTGAGACTCTCCTGACAACTGGGGAAAAAACAGGGAAAAAGAGTTAAAGTTTCCCTCTTAAACACAGAAAAAGTAAAACCAAGATTAGATTCAGCAATCAGCAGCAGTAATTGAATTTTAGTGAGGAAGTCAACAAAATTATGGTAATTTGAAAAAGGTTTCTCTTTGTCCAAAATCAGATTAGTTAATTCTTGTGCTTTTTAAGGAAAGAGGCTATTATTACAAAATAGCATAATTGGATGGGATTTTGTATTATAAATTAAATCTTTTATTCCACATGTTTTTATTGTTCTCTCATTCTCATTCCTTTTAAGATATAATGTCTTGTTTTTCAGTAAAGCTTGTAGTCTTTAATTAAAACCGATATCACTGACTTTATCAACTTAAATGTTTATCAGTTGCTGGGGAAAGCTCAGTACTTATTCAGCAAAACCATGAATATACAAAGCACTACCATCCACCTAGTGGTAAAAATTCAAACTGCAAGTATTGCACCTAAATTGGGAGGCTCCAAACCGCTTTTGAGGAGCTAGCCAGACAGATTCCAGCCCATCTAACCACAGGGGCCACGTGGTCATCTGTGGCTCTACCATTCCCAGGGGGGTTCGGCAGACCCAAAGACACATGAGCAGCTTACGCGCTGCCTTTGAGGCTGGAGTAATACACTCCTGACATAGAATGCTGCCTTCTCCCTTCTTAATTCACTAATATCCTCAGACCTATCTGTATGTGGGAGAAAAAGAGCGAATACTCTCAATATCATAGCTGTACTCAGGATTATGTAGCAGACATTTTCTCACATTTGCGAGTAGAATGGAAGACATGAAATAAGTGTTTAAAAGTTGTGACTACTGATAGAGTTTATCTAGATTGAAATGACAAAGACCATAATAAAAATTATGAATAGGAGCCTCACAGAATGTTTTACGGTGTTTACATTCTTGCTTATTGCTTCTTATTGGAAGCAGTGCCATACAATAGAAAGAGCACTGGCAATGCACACACTTAGTTGTGGGACTTCGGCAAGTTCTCTGAGCCTCAGTTTCTTTATCTTTAAAATGGTGGGATAATTTGGAACACATACTATTATGAGATTAAATATATGCAAATAAGTTAGTACAATACTAACCCAGGGCCTGGTTTACAGAGCAGAGGCAAAAGTCATACGTTTTTCCTTAGTTTCTGTATTTTTGTGAGATGTTCCACACCTCCAGGAACACAGTTCCTCTGACACCACCTGGGCTCATGAGCTCAGCATTGAGTCAGAGGAAAGGAGGTCTCCTTCTGATTCATGGGTTCACTTCCTGAGGTTCCTTAGTCATCTGAGCTGGTCCAGACGAGGCTGGCCCTACTGAGAAGTGTTCATGCTCTGTTTTGAGTCAGGTTGTATTATTTGCTGATAGTCTTGCTTAGATGTAAATGGTGTTTGTGTATTGGTACATGATGTGGCCAAGGTAACACATATGTTCTTTCGAAGCTGGCTTTTATTTTTTTGGAGATGTTTATGAATAGCCGCAGAGAATTGGAAACTGTCTTTCGGCTTGGGGAACAGCGGAAGTCGGCAGTGGGTGGAGCAGAAGCTGACTAACTTGTAGGGTAACCTCTGGGGAGGTGTTGCATAACCTCTGGGTTTGCCACCTGTCCAGCAAAAACTGTGACTCCAGGACTGCTCTCCTGCTGCTGATGAGGGGTGACTTACAGAGTGCTTTCCAAGTACTTGTATTAAACACTAGCATTTCAATAATAATGATTGCAGCATTTATGGCTATCAGCACTATGTGATCGTGGTGGTAAATAGTTTGAATTTTGTGAGTGTTGCTTTATGATTTGAATTAAAAGAAGACAAACCCACAAAAGTTAGAACTACAGGTTTCTTCCTTTAAACAAAATGGTGCACAATGCTGTCCCTCTACTTATTAAAATGATATATGCTCAAGGTAGAACATTTGATATACAGATGCTCTTCAAGTTACAATGGGGTTATGTCCCAATAAACCCACTGTAAGTTGAAAATATCATAAATCAGAAATTCATTTAGGAACCAGGTGTCATGGTGACTCATGCCTGTAATTCCAGCACGTTGGGAGGCCGAGGTAAGGGGATTGCCTGAGTCCAGGGGTTCGAGACCAGCCTGGGCAACTTGGTAAGACTTTATCTCTACAATAAATCAAAAAATCAGCCGGGTGTGGTGGTGTGTGCCTGTAGTTCCAGCTACTTGGAAGGTTGTGGTGGAAGGATTGCCAAGCAGGCTGAGGTTACAGTAGCTGTGATTGTGTGTCACTGCATTCCAGCCTGGGTGACAGAGATACTCTAACTCAAAAAAAAAAAAAAATTCATTTAATACACTTAACCTACCAAACATCATAGCCTAGCCTAGCCTACCTCAAACATGCTCAAAAAACTTATTAGCTCATAATTGGTCCAAATAATCTAACACAAAGCTTATTTTGTAACAAAGTGTTGAATATCTCATGTGATTTGTTGAATACCATAGTAGAAGCAGGAGACATACAAGAGAGGGCCCCCCTAAAAACTATAATTATCTTTTGAAGGGTGGGTCCCATGTAGTATAGGCTTCCCTCACTAGGTAAGTGTTCTAGGAACCCATTGGCATCAGTGTACCAGCTAGCCTTGTGAGAGGCTGTGTTTGGCTTCAGTGAAAAAAATTTTTTGGGGGGAGATTCTTTCAACATGTTTGCCCATTTCTCGATAGATGATTCACTAGCGCACCTACCCACACTGTGATGAGTGTTCAGCAATTTTTGATCCCGGTGCACCATCCTCCCTATTCACCCGATCTTGCCCTGAGTGACTTTTTTTTGTTGTATCCTAAGGTGAAAAAAGTCCTCAAAGGATATGTTTTGCTAATGTGGAAGAGGTGAAACAGAAAGCAGCAGAAACACTAAAAAGCATCAAAGTGGACGAGTCCAAAACTGTTTTGAGCAGAAGAAAAAGCATCTCGATGGTTGTATTGCATCAAATGGAGAGTACTTTGAAGGTGACTGAAGTTTAAACATATGAGAATAATATATGCTTTTTACAAATAAATTCCGGGTCTTTTGGGGTACCTCCTCATAGATGTGCATTTTGTGGACATGATGGGATGCAAAAACACAAAACACAATATCCAAAAAACATGGCACTGCAGCTCACTGTAGTCTTGGTTGTTTCCCTCCTGATGGCAGGACTGACCCGAAGCTTCGGGGAGAGAATTTGGTACTGCGCATCGCTAGCTTGGGAAAAGATCAAAATTCAAACTTTGAAGTATGGTTTCTACTGAATGCATGTCGCTTTGTACCATTGTGAAGTTAAAAATTGTAAGTTGCATCATTGTAAGTTGGGGACTCTCTGTATATAGCATAATGAGAACAGTCACCCACAATTAGGCCATACATCCTAGTGTACCATGACAGTCCCAGTCCACGGATCACCCCCTTTTATTCTAAAAAGTATCCCGGTTTGAATAATAGCTTAGATAGTCACTCTATTACCACAGTGTCCCTTCGACTGCCTCCCAGAAGTAATTGCCATGCATGGGTCAGTAAATGGCTATAGAATCATTTTTTCAACAATGGAGTCAATACAGGGTGAGAAAGGGCTTATGTGGGGAGCCCCATAAACCAGATTCTGGAGTTTGGCTGGGTCACTTACTAGGTCTGCGACTTTAAGCAAATACTTTTTTAAAAAAGATTATTTTCTTGTCACATCTTGTCAAATGCATTCAAATGATATATGCATTGGGTAAAAAATTTTCGAAGTGTATAAAAGGGTACAAGATACCATCCACCGCACCCCTACTCTACTCCCTTTAGTTGGGTTGGTTATTTCGCCTCTCTGCCCCTCCTCCTCTCATCTGAAAGATGGCGACTGCATACTCATTACGTATACTTGTCTATACTGACCTCATGTGCCCAGCTCGGTCCTGATGTATAGTAAAAGCTAACAAATGGCTATTAATATTATGATGACTGGTATGCTCTTGAGTAGCCTGCTTTTTTCACTTAGCAAGTATACAGAATGGTTTTTTAACCTCATTTGTAATAAACAAAAATCCCCCAGTAAATATGGAAATGTGAGTTTTCTGAGGGGCCTCTATTCAAATGTTGTTCTTAAGCAAATATGACCAGGCTCAATAAGCATAGAAATGGAACCATCATCCTCCTGCTAGAAACTGGTCCTTCCAGGTGGGGTTTGGGACAGTCTGGGTGTGTGGGAGGCAGTGGGGTGGAACATTTACACTGCTGTTTGTGGTGTACCTGTTCAGTCATAAACAGAGGGCTTTAGTTTCCATCTGGCTCCTCTCACTGGCACTAGACTCACATTAAAAAGAAAGAGAGTCATGAAAAAGAAAGACATTTAAACTGTTCCTTGGGTCAGGTCAAAAACAAATTTGGTCCAATGACCTTAGGTTCTGATGTGGTCAGAATGAGACCGGAGATGGAGTTTTCTGAAATAAAGGAAGCCAAGGAGATGTATTTTGACTCTAAAGAAGATTAGTTCTTGTCAATTCTCAGCGGCGAGAGCTACTCACTCTGTAGTCAAAACATCCCGCTGAAACGAAGGATTGCTGACAAGAATGTCCTCCCTTTCCTGTTGCTTTATTTAGTTACAGTCAGTTCCAGCTTGTTTTGTCACAGACAGACGCGAGGGAGATGCCTCAGTTATCCTCAATATCATGGAAACTTTGGTTCACAGAATTCACTCTTTTTAGGTTCTTCCAGCCCCCTGTCTCTGCCGTCTCGGGCTCCACCCTGGCTGTTGTACTGGCTTTGAAAACCTTTTCCCAAGGTTGGGGATCCAGTATTTGAGCTATGGTAACTCAAAGGCCCATCCCTGTTTTCACTATTTCTTTTTTAGGCTCTTTTAAGTGGATTAAAATCCATTTCCTCCCTTATCCCCAAGTGGGGAGCTTATAAAACAAACTCTAGCATTTTCCCCAGTTACAGAGCTGTTCTGGCACCAAATATATATTAGTAGGAGTTTATTCAGAAGACATTCTTGACACGCTGTTAAAAGCAAAAGATTTTTATCTCCCTGACCACTAACAGGTTGTAGGTGTGTGCTCCTTTCTCTAGGGAAGACACCTTGACTCTTGAAAACATTTTCCATATGCTGATGTCCTTTACATATACAGGGTGCCATGTGGCAAGCAGGTCTTAATTATCATTCTCCATGTCTGTTACTAAAATTTATCTTTGGATAGTAAATATATATACTTTTAATCACACAGCCATTTGTTGTTTTCAACCACAGTAATGCAACACTTTAAAGAATTTTTTCTGTATTTGCTATTTGTATTTGTTATCTATTGCTATGTAACAAATTGCCCTAAAACTTATCAGTTTAATAAACAAGTATCTATTATTCACATACTTTCCGAGGTCAGGAATCCAGGAGCAACTTTGCTGGATGATGTTGGCTCAGAGTCTCTTGTGTGGTTTCAGTCAAGATGTTGACTGGGGCTGCAGTTGTCTGAAAATTTGACTGGGTTAGAGAAGCTACCTCCGAGCTCATTCACGTGGCTGTTGGCTGCAGGCTTCAGTTTTTACCTTTTCATAGGGTTGCTCATGACTTGCCAGTTGGCTTCTTCCAGAAAGAATGATATAAGAGAGAGAACAAGACAGTAGCCATAGTGAACACCACTTCCACCATGTTCTATTGATCATACAGACCAATTCTGGTATAATGTGGGAGAGGACTATTCAAAGGTGTGAATCATAGGAGGCCATCTTGGAGGCTGGCTCCCACAGTCCATCCTTTGGGTCTTAATGACTCATATTCCTTCCACAGGCAAAATACACTCAATCCCTCATAAGTTCCCCAAAAGTCTGATCTCATTTTAGCATCAGTTCTAAGTCTAGAATATTGTCATCTTATTCAGGTCTAGGGGCAGATGAGGCTAGTCAGGTGTAGTTTTCTACATGCAGTTATTTGACTACCATTCCTTTCTATCTGTAAACCTGTGGGCTACAAAGACAAGCTATCTGTCCCCCATACTCAACATACAATGCTTAGTTAGACATAGAATAACTGCTGTAGATATTCCTGCTCAAAGATAGCAGAGTGGGAAGTACACAAGGATCCTTAGAAATTCTGAAATTTAGCTGGGAAGTTTGAGAAGTTCCCTGATTGAATCTCAGGCATACTCCTTACTAGGAGTTATTCTGTATCACCCAGGCATACTCCTTACTAGGAGTTATTCTGTATCACCCCTGTTGTTTGGACTCTTGGTTCTGTCTTGCTATTTTTTTTTTCATGAAAACTAGTGTGTGTTTGCAGCTGAGTATTTTTCTCAACTGGCTTCTTGTCTGTAGAACTATTTGGGTCCAATGGCATCTTTTCTTTTTGTCCTCTTTGCCTTTCAATCAAAGCTAGGACTGCTTCTGCTGATATCATTCTTTAAAAACCTTTATGTATCTTCTGCGAATCCTATTGAGGTTTACTTCATTAGATAAAAATGCATAAAAATCTTTGAGAAGAATTCTTTTTTTATAAGCTTCTGCTGAGGGGCAATGTCCTTAAACTTCTTAAAATTCCTTTTGTTTAAATGAATAAATCTGTGACTCAAACTCTTTACATCTTTAGAGGGTCTTTACTCTAAGGCAAGATATCTTCCTGGCAGTGTTCTGGTTTGACTTTTGCTTGAAAGTCCTTTCTAAAATTTATCAGTGCTTGTCATCTGAAAGGGCTGAGATTTTTATTTATTTATTTATTTATTTTAAAGATGTGGAGTACAATTCAGGATTAGGTATACAAATGGACTTCATACAGGTAAAGTTTGGGCCTCCTTTTGGTCCCCACTTTGCCTGGTTTGAGATCAGTTACTGTTATTGATGTAGTGCACTCCCCACCCCCCCAGCGGTATCCCACTATTGTCAATCCCTTTCTTATAGTATTATGGTAAATGTTCAGGGGCCGCTTATGAGTGAGAACGTGTGGTACTCTGGTCTTTGTCTCTGTGATAGATCACTGAGTATTATAGACTCTAAATCCATCTAAGTTGCTGCGAAGTCCATATGTTTGTCCCTCTTTATGGCTTTGTAATATTCCATCAAGTATATGTACCACATTTTTAAAATCCAGTCCAGTTTTGATGGGCAGCACGGTTGATTCCATGTTTTTGCTATCGTGAATAGTGCTATAATAAACATGTGTGTGCAGGTATCTTTTTTGTAGAATGATTTGAGTTCCTCTGGGTACATTCCCAGTAGGAGGATTGCTGGGTCATATGGAAGGTCAATTTCTAGTTCTTTCAGAAATTGTCACACTGCCTTCCAAAGAGTTTACACTAGTTTGCATTCCCATCAGCAGTGTAGAAGCGTTCTTTTTTCTGCACATCCTTACCAGTATCTGTTGTTTTTTGTTTTATTAATGATGGCCATTCTTACTGGGGTTAGGTGGTATCTCAATGTGGTTTTGATTTGCATTTCTCTGATGGTTAGTGAGGCTGGGCACTTTTTCATGTGTCTGTTGGCTGCTTGTATATCTTCTTTTGAGAAGTGTCTATTCATGTCTTTTGCCCACTTTTTAATGGGGCTGTTTGTTTTTTTCCTTTCAGCACGTTTGAGTTCCTTGTAGATCCTAGATATTAGGCCTTTGTCAGATATTCAATTGGCAAATATTTTTTCCCATTCTGAGGGCTGTCTCCCCCCTCTCTTGATGGTTTCTTTTGCTTTGCAGAAGCTTTTCAGTTTGATGAGGTCCCACTTGACTATCTTATCTCTTATGGCATGAACATCTGGGGTTTTCATCAGAAATTGGCTGCCTACTCTGGTTTCTGTAAGGGTGTCTCCTGTATTTTCTAAGATTCTTATAGTTTGAGGTTTTACATTTGGGTCTTTGATCTATTTAGAAATTTTTCAAAACCATTGTAGTTAATGGTTTGAATGGTGTTTTGGTTTGTTTGGCTTAACAGTCTCATTTCCTTTAAGTAGGAAGAAGAAGCCAGGTGGCACTTTAAATATCCTCAGCTAGATATCCCAGTTTATTTGGTACATTTTTTTTTTTTGCTTTTCACCTAACTGCAGGTGATAATGTTGCTAAACTTTCTTCCACTACATAACCAGGATCTCCTTTCTTCCAGTTTACAATCAGATTTTTCTCAATTTCCTTTAAATCCTCACCAAGAGCCAAAGTCCAGAATTATATAAGAAGTGTGTTAATGTACCTTAATATTTCACTAACATTCTTCTTAAAATGTTTACACTTTTCTAGTTTCCACCCCGTGCTCAGTTCTAAAGCCATTCCTACATTTTAGGTTGTTGTTATGGTACGCCACTTATAAGTACCAAAATCTTAACAAAAATTCTTCCAGATGAGCATGCTTATTTCTTATTCATTTCCAATTTCACATTGGGAAATGGAGGCATAGAGGGCTGATGATTCAGGTCACACAGCCATGCAGAGGAACCATGACTCAAATCAAAGAATGCCTGACTCTAAAGTAGTTTTTTTTGCATGATACCATGCTGTCTCTAGAGAAGAAAAGGTAAACAGAATTTACTAACAATCTGGAATTGCTGAAGTCTTGGCAAGACCATTAAATCTCACAATTGTCGAAAGCACCATTTCCGTTGTATTCTATTGTTTTGTATTCCCAGTGCAGAAGTCCAGAGCCTTTAGACGCCCCATTTTGTAAATAAAGAAACAGATTCCTCAGAATCACAACCGAGAAGTGTTAGAGTCAGAATTTAAACAAGGGCTAATGGATTCCAAAATACTTTATCTTCCAAGTGTTCAAATATGCACAATACATCTAATTCATTGACATCCGGACACGTGACAAAGGCATTGTGTCTACTGAGGAGGGACAGAATGGGACTCACTATTTGACCTTGAATTCTCTGCACCCGGGGTTCCTCTGTGTAAAAATGGGAAAAGGTAGGTTTTTCACAGGGATATTGTCATGACGGAATGAAGCAATGCATGTAAGTTTTGCGGTGCCTGGCCTGTTATAAGCTTCCCAAAAATGTCCTCACATAGCTTTGTTCAGGAGATTTGCATTCTAGCTCCAGTCCTCTCTGGTTACCTGATTTATTCAAGGACCTGCTTCAGGTCTGCTTTCAAACAAAGATCCATCCTAAGATTTGAGGGCAAAAAATGAAACGAGTTACCTGACAAGTATTGAGTTCCTCAGTAGAAAGTTGTTCCAGAATTCTGGCCTTCTATATCACCATCTCAGAGGATATGAAAGAGCCTCATTTTGAGTCTGTAATGCCCCTTTGGCTCCAGCCCGGAGCCCACGCTTCATTAAAAACTGTGAGCTGTGCCAATTTGTCTGGGGCTTTATGAGGTAGATGAAAGGGGGCCTCGGAAGAGACTATCGGTTCCACCCTGGCTCGGGCTGGTGTTTGCCCCCAGACTCATGTGGTGAGATGAGAGTACCAGCTCACCCACTTCGCTTCAGACTGGGCTGCTCTCAAGGGCCAGGGCATTGATCTTGCCCCCAGCGCTTGGAATGTGGCTCCAGCCTTATCCTCAGGCCTCTTGAGGCTCCACAGTCGGCCTCACACTTTCACAGGTTTATTCTTGGTGGCAACTGGTCTCACAAGGTAGGAAAGTATGAATTTGGAGCTTTGCGGTCATTTTTATGTAACAATGTTTTAATACATAAGATGTCAGAGTCAAGCTTTCTATGCTTTCCAAACGGTGTCTGTATTTTGATTTTTAATGTGCTCTTGAACAAGGCTGTCTGCCAGCACAGGCCAAATCTGGTTAAGAAGGGCTCCTGTACCTGGAAAGGGTCCCTTGAGAAAGCACTTCAAGTCATTTATCCAGTGCTGGCTGGTTTTGCTCTTGGCTTGGAGACTGTCAACTTTCCACCAGACCTGCCGCATAGTAGAGCACATCCTCTCCGAGAGGGCGAGAGAGCCAAGGGGAGAGCAGGTTGCAGGAATGACGGCTATAAAGCAGATGTTATTAGTGGGCATTGGGTGAGGTTGGGAGGCTGAGTACAGTAGCTTTATTTCAGTCTCCAAGGTGGGCCACAAGACTGTGGTCTAGAAGGAAAGCTGTTCCCATTTGGCCGAGTCTGGCATCCTGAGAATCCCCAGGCAAAGACACACTTCTGCCTGGTGTGTAAATTCAGAGCTCGGGTCTGGAAGGAGTGATGTTGATGAAATGCAACATTTGGGGCACAGCCTTGAAAGCTGTCAAAAAAGACACCAGTGGAGAACTAGGAGCAAGGAGTTTAAATGGCTCATGACCACCCAGTTTTCATTTCGCTTTGATTATTCTTAAAGTAATACGCCTAATTTTTTTTTTACAAAAAGGACCAGAGAAAATCAGAATGGCAGCAGGGTGGAAACTGGTTTGCCATAACTAAGTGGAACTTAACTGTATGAGTGATACATGCTGCTGGGTCTAGTGACAAGACGCTCCTTTGTAATTTAGACTAGAATACACAGCCCACATTTCATACATGGAGCTCTAGGTCATCTTCCTGTTACTCTGATTTCTTCTCTCTGAAAAGGAATCTGGGTCATTCAGTGTTCTTCCCCCAACTACCCTCTTGGTATCTACAGAGTCTCTCTTGGCATATGGTGAAGGAATTGGAGACCATCCACTGAATAGCTGAGCACTTGCCTAGTAGTTTATGTTTGGATTTCCCTTTATTTTTTTCCTCTTGAGAATTGAAATAAGGATACTGCTTTGACTCTGAATTTCACATGGTTTAGATAAAATTATCCCACATCATCTGGGGGTCTGTAGTGTCTCTGAGTACTTTCTGACCCACCTCTTCACTGATTCTTCACCTTGCTGTGGTCTCCCTCCCACCCTTCTTTTTCATGTATTTCCTTAGGAAAGTTCTAGTAAAACACTCTGGTGATTATTTCTAGAATTGGACTCATACAGTGAAATGGAATGAAATATGCCAAGACTAGACTAATGCCACTGAGTTGTGTTTGAGCATTTCAAACTCAAATTATATGACTGTATGTGTATAATGAACAACAAACTGATGATCCCTAGGGAGATTTTTTTTTTTTTGAGTTGGAGTCTCACTCTGTTGCCCAGACTGGAGTGCTGTGGCATGTTCCCATCCACCACAGCCTCAACCTACTGGGCTCCAGCGATCCTTCCACTTCAGCCTTCCAAGTAGCCAGAACTACAGGCGCGTGCAGTCACACCTGGCTAATTTTTGATTTATTGTAGAGACAAGGTCTCACCAAGTTGCCTGGGTGGGTCTCGAACCTGCGGACTCAGGCACTCCACTCACCTCAGCCTCCTAAAATGCTGGGATTACAGGCTGAGCCACCGAACCCGGCCCCTAGGGAGATTTATGCCTAGATGGAGATGTTGTTTCCCATGGGTTTGTCTGTTGTGCATAATTGCATTTTTGAAGTTTAGTTATATTTCTCTCTATATATTTTTTGCCACCCTTCTTGACCTTATGGAAATCAGGACCAGTTTTTCTTTTTTTCTTTTCTTTGTTTCTTTTTTTTCTTCTTTTTTTTTTTAGTCAGAATCTCACTCTGTTGCCCATGCTGGAGTGTAGTAGCACAATCATGACCACCATAGTCTCAACCCACTGGGCTGGGGAGATCCTTCCACCTCAGCCTCCTGAGTGGCTGGGACTACAGGCGCACATCACCATGCCTGGCTATTTTTTTTTTTTTTTTTTTGGTAGAGATGAGGTTGTACTATGTTGCTCAGGCTGGTCTTGAACTCCTAGGCTCAAGCATTTCTCCTGCACTGGCCTCCTAAGTGCTGGGATTACAGGTATGAGCCACTGCCTGGCCCAGGACCAGTTTTTGAGGTTCCCTTTTATCTTTAAGGCTAGTATATGGAAGTGCTCTCTGTGTCATGGCATTACTACTTAGGCTGTCCTGGGTATTTTATCTGGACAGAGCTAAAAGGAAGTATTTCTCACTTTCCATACTTCCTCAAGGAGAAGGCCAATGCTGTTGGGTGTTAAAGCCCAAATGTATAAAACAGAAAGCACTAAGACTGACTGGAAGCTTTGGGCATATTTATAAGAAGCATTTTTAACCTTCCAAACTTCAAGTGTGCAGTGCCAAGCCATTAATTCACTGCTCTGCACATTCGTTCATTCTGTAGTCCTTTCCTCACACTCAGCACAGTTTCAGTATTCTAAGGCAGCTTCTCTTTCTTGCTGTGATTTGTGAAGCGACCTCATTAACTTCACGGCTGTGTTGGTTCAAAGTCAGGAGTGGGCAGTTAACCTTTCCAAATAGAAATAGAGTGGAGGCCGGGCGTGGTGGCTCAAGGCTGTAATCCCAGCATTTGGGAGGCTGAGTTGAGGGGATTGCCTGAGCCCATGGGTTCAAAAACAGCCTGAGCAAATTGGCGAGACCTCATCTCTACAATAAATCAAAAATTAGCCAGGCATGGTAGCGCTCACCTGTAGTTCCAGCTTCTTGGAAGGCTGAGGCAGAAGGATCACCTGAACCCAGCAGGTCAATGCTGGGGTGACCATGAGTGTGCCACTGCACTCCAGCCTGGGCAACGGAGTGAGACTCCAACTCAAAAAACCCCCAAAAAACAAACAAAAAAAAACCCCACCAAAAGCCAAAACCCAAAACAAAACAAAATAAATACAGTGAAATAGTAGTGAAAAGAAATTGTGGATTAACCCAGGATAAACAGGGTTGAGGTGTGATGTAGAGCACAGCACTGAAGAGAGAAAGCAAGGCTCAGAGAAAGTTCTGAAAGCTGGGAGAGATGCTCTTTGGTTTCTTCCTCCCACTTTCCACACTGTTTCCCTCCCTCCCGTTGAGTGAAATTCTGTGCTCCTGCCTTGTGTCCTTCTATCCTCTGAAGCACAAGTCCATGCTAAGATAACAATGACTGAATATGCCTTCCTTCCCAAGGGTCCATAGGTGCAAGGAGTATTGTGTGCAGTGGACAATGCTTAACTCCAAAAGCAAATGTCTAATGATGGACTTGAATTCTTGTGACAGTTGAATAACACAGGTACTTTGAAGGGCAGACTTTTACAGAGACCCCTAAAATTGTCCACCCAGATCATTTGTGTACTAGCCTACTCAAAGAACATCACATATTCTACCTTTCAGTCTGACATAAAGGTAGACAGTAGATTGACAAGTTTATCACTATTTAGCCCATAGGAAACTGAAGAGAAGACAGTTTAAAGAGATTAAGAGCAGGACTCTCTCTCTCTTCAAGCTGATCTCTTTATTTTGTGTAACCTCAACACATACTTGGCAATTTCCCGGAAGCAGATGTCTTAGACTCTCTTAGATGAAAGCTTTTAGTAATGCTTTGACAAATTAATATTAATTGGTAAAATCACTTCTCTATACTCCTGCCATTGTTACAAAAACGTTGAATTACTGCTTTCCCTAAGTAATTACGATCAGGCAATAACCATCCGTTTCTTTCTCCTCCAATCTGTATATTTATTGTGAGAATTTCTGATTATATTGAATATTCAAATCTGTACAAACTGATATTCATAAATTAATTTTTGAAGAGGCATTGAATTATGCATGAAGGTAAATTGTTTAAATACATTTAAAAAAAAACTGAAAGCCAGTATATAGAAACCTTTTGAATTTTCTTTCTACTAGGGATCACATGATCAGTTTTCAGTCTTTCAGTATTCTGGTATACTGTACCACTTTTAAGTATCAAGTAATCACATTTTCCTGGATGCTACACTGTAACTTATTATTGTAAAAGCTGAAATTCTAATCAATTCCAGGCATATTTATTTTATTGTGCTTTGCTTTACTGCATTTTGTAGACATTGTGTTTTTTACAAATTGAAGGTCTGAGGTAACCCTGCCTTGAGCAAGTCTGTCAGCACCATTTTCCAGCAGCGTGGGCCCACTTCATGTCTCTGTGTCACATTTCGGTAATTTTCATAATATTTGGAACTTTGTCATTATTATTATATCTCTCATGGTGATTTGTGATTAGTGATCTTTAATGTTACTATTGTAATTGTTTTGGGGCACCACACACCATGCCCACATAAGACAGGGAACTTACTGGATAAATGTGCATGTGTTTTGACTGCTGCATTGACTGGCTGTTCCCCATCTCTCCCTTTCCGTAAGCCTCCCTATTCCCTGAGCCACCAAAAAATTAAAATCAGCCCAATCAATAACTTTCCAATGGCCCCTAAGTGAAAGGAAGAGTTGCAGTCTCTCACTTTAAATCAAAAGCTAGAAATGATTAAGCTTAGCAAGGAAGGCATGCTGAAAGCTGAGATAGGCCAAAAGCTAGACCTCTTGTGCCAAACAGCTAGCCAAGTTGTGAATGCAAAGGAAAAGTTCTTGAAGGAAATTAAAAGTGCTACTTCAGTGAGCACACGGAAGATAAGAAAGCAAAACAGCCTTCTTGCTGATATGGAGACAGTTTGAGTGGTTTGGATAGAAGATCAAACTAACCACAGTATTTCCTTAAGCCAATGCCTAATCCAGAGCAAGGGCCTAACTCTTTTTGATTCTGAGGAGGGTGAGAGATGTTAGAAAGCTGCAGAAGAAAAGTTCAAAGCTAAGCAGAAGTTAGTTTATCAGTTGCAAGGAAAGAAGCTATCTGCGTTACATAAAAGTGCAAGGTGAAGCAGCAAGTGCTGATGTAGAAGCTATAGCAAGTTATCCAGAAGACCTAGCTAAGATCCTTGATGAAGGTGGCTACATAAAACAACATTTTCAGTGTGGATGAAACAGCTTTACAGTGGAGGAAGATGCCATCTAGGTATTTCATAGCTAGAGAGGAGAAGTCAATGCCTGGCTTCAAAGCTTCAAAGGACAGGCTGACTCTCTTGTTTAGGGGCTAATGCAGCTGGTGACTTTAAACTGAATGCAATGCTTGTTTACCATTTCAAGAATCCTAGGGTCCTTAAGAATTATGCTAAATTTGGGCAACCCCCTCGGGTCCCCCCCGACTGTGGGAGCTTTTCTGTCCTCTTAATAAATTCTGCTTTCTAAAAAAAAAAAAGAATTATGCTAAATCTATTCTGCCTGTGCTCTATCAATGGAGCAACAAAAGCTGGATGATAGCACACCCATTTGCAGCATGGTTTACTGAATATTTTAAGCTCATTGTTGAGACCTACTGCCCCCCCAAAAGATTCCTTTTAAAATATTACCTCTCATTGACAGTGTACCTTGTCACCCAGGAGGTCTGATAGAGATGTACAAGCAGATTAGTATTGTTTACATGACTGCTATCAAAAACACAATGTCCATTCTGTAGTTCATGGATCAAGGAATAATTTTGACTTTCAAGTCTTATTATGTAAGAAATACATTCTATAGGAATATAACTGTCATAAATAGTGGTACCTTTAATGAATCTGAGCAAAGTAAATTCAAAACCTTCTGGAAAGGATTCACCATTCTAGTTGCCATTAGGAACATTTGTGATTCTTGGGAGCAGGTCAAAATATGAACCTGAACAGAAGCTTGAAAGAAATTGATTCCAACTCTCATGGATGACATTGAGGAGTTCAAGACTTCGGTGGAGGAAGTGACTGCAGATGTGGTGGAAATAGCTGGAGAACTGAAATTAGAAGCGGAGCCTGAAGATGTGACTGAATTGCTGCAATCTCATGATAGAATTTAATTATGACTCGCTGAAGGCTTGGAGGATTGTTACTTTTTTTTGCCATATATATGTTTAAATTAAGGAATGTACATTTTAAAAAGACATAATGCTTTTGCATACTTAATAGATTACAGTATAGTGTAAATATGACTTTTTATGTACTGGAAAATTAAAAAAATTTATATGACTTGCTTTATTGTGAAGTTCTGGAACCAAGCCTGCAGTATCTCTGAGGTATGCCTGCATGTCTCCAGATTGAAAACAATGACTCATTTTTTAAAATTAATCGAAATGAAAAGACAATCTGATGCACAGTCTGCAAGTTTAGACAGATCTGTTCTGTACAAGGTACAATAAGCAACTGTGTAGTGGTATTGCAAGCTTCGCAGGAATATTTCTCATTCCTGTTTAAAGTATTTTCAGTCTTGTAGAATATGAACACAAGAGTATTGAGTGCTAAGTGTGAAAATACAAAGAAGATGAAATAAACCAAAGTGCATTCTTTGAAACAAAAACTACAGGTTGCTATCAGTAAAAGATACAGCTTTTGCAAAAAAAAAAAAAAATGTTCAAAAATATCTCCTTAAAGTTATTAAGTAGGAGATTTAAAATTCACTAACTTTATTATAGTATTATTTTGTGAATAACATTCAGAGTATTATTTGAAGATGTAAGAACCAAAGGAAAAAACTTGTCATTGGCTCATAATTATTTTCCCACTGGTCCCCAGATTATTATAGTAATAAAAAACATTTTTCAGCAGCTGAAATATTGGCTTGAAAATTTATGTATGATTTAAAGATGGCAACTTTGCTTTTTAAAAGAGAATAGCATTTAAAAATATTAAACAATATAAATTTCTGATTAACTTACTATTGTTTACATGTTTTTATTTTTATGTTAGCGGCTTTGTTTTCAAACATAAATTGAAGGCTGGTCAGGGTGCTGAAAAAACTGAGGCAGGAGGACTGCTTGAGCCCAGGAGTTGGAGACCAGCCTAGGCAACACAGTGAGACCTCGTACTACAAAAAATAAAAAAATTATCTGGGCATGGCGGCACACACCTGTTGTCCCAGCTACTGGGGAGGCTGAGGCAGAAAGACTGTCTGAGCTCACGATGGGATGCGGAGGCTGCTGTGAGCTATGATCATGCCACAGTACTCCAGCCTGGGTAACAGAGTGAGACTCCAACTGAAAACAAATGAAAAAAAAACAACATAAATTTATTTTTATGGATATTATTTGCTAGCACTTTATTTTAGAATGTCAGTATGTATTTAATGTCTACATTTATGTAAATAAATTTTACTAGAGATGATTTAGTTTACAAATGTTGTATTTAAATGTATTACATTGTTAGTTTCACTGACTTTTTTTATTTTTCACAATCTTCACTTTATTGCTAGTAGTAGTTGCTTGTCATGAATTACTAGTAATTTTGACTTACTTTACAACTGATATGCAACATAGTAGTACAATTGAAAAACTGTTTTTCAGATCCTCTCAACTTTAGTATTCTGTGATTTCACAAAATGGTCATTCAGTCCACCCTTTTTATTTATTTTTCATTGACATTTTAAATGAAATAATTTAAATTTAAAACCATATTTTTTTTATTTGAGTTGGAATCTCACTCTGTCGCCCAGACTGGACCTGCTGGGCTCCGGCGGTCCTTCTGCCTCAGCCTTCCAAGTAGCTGGAACTACAGGCGCGTGCTACCACGCCCAGCTAATTTTTGATTTATTGTAGAGATGAGGTCTCGCCAAGTTGCTGAGGCGGGTTTCGAACCCGCAGGCTCAGGCAATCCACTCACCTCGGCCTCCCAAAGCGCTGGGATTACAGGCTGAGCCACCGAGCCTGGCCAAAACCATATTGTTAAGTGAATTAAGTACAAATATAGTATTGTCATTTTGGATCTATAGTACAATTCAATCCAGGTTTTACATATCTCAGAAGTAAGCTATTTTTAATGTTTAAAAGAGCTTTGAATTTCAAAATTATTTAAATACTTTAAATTCATGTTTAAAAAGGTATCTGTCAGTATATTCAATATGTTCAAGGAATTTTTATCTTCACAGTATTACAGATACAGAAACAGAGAGCTCTGGGATACAACTAAGATTCTAACAATTTCCAGTTGCTCTTTCATAAAATTTATCAGAGTCTCATGACATTATTAATCTTCCAACTAAACTGAGCATGGTGGCTCACACCTGTAATACCAGAACTTTGGGAGGTTGAGGCAAGAGAATTGCCAGAGCCCAGGGGTTCCAGACCAACCTAGGCAACTTGGCAAGACCTTGTCTCTACAATTAAAAAAAAAAAAAATTGCTGAGTGTAGTGGCATGTGCCTGTAGTCCCAACTTGTTGGGAGGCTGAGGCAGAAGGATTGACTGAGCCCAGTGGGTCGAAGCTGTGGTAGCCGTGAATGTGCCACTAAACTCCAGCCTGGGTGACATAGTGAGACTCCAACTCAAATAAATAAGCAAATACAAAAATAAAAATAAAATAAATCTTCCAATTAATTCTGGTGGATTGAAATAATTAATTTAAATTTTTATCAAAGTATTATTTACAAGTAGTTTAAAAAGTTTGAAATGTTAAATGACATTACAGAAAACAATAGTTGCTTGTTTTTCATCTCTACTTTGCCCTGATCTCCCCAGAGGCAAGAATTTTGAGCTCTTATATATGTTATCTTTTGACATTAACTTTGTATTGTAATCTTTCGATTTATCAATTTTATTTTTTTAGAGTAAAGACTAAATTATCTTTTTATTCTTGCTAGAGAAATTATATTACAAAATCATTGTCATATGAAGAAGCAATTAGGATTGTGCGGCCAAATATTATAAAAAAATGATTATAGAGGCATGTCAAACAATTAATTAATACAAATATTGGTTTTTTTTCTATTTTGTGATGCATAAAGCATTTGGCAGCTTAAAAATATGTAATTTGTGGTGATTCTTTTTCCCCTTCTAAGAATACATTCACCTTCTTTTTTTTAATTTATAAATTAAAAAATTAGATTCAAGGGGTACATGTACAGGATTGATACATGTGTGATGGCATGATGGTGAGGTTTGGGTTTCTTTTTGTTGTTGTTGTTGAGTTGGAGTCTCACTCTGTCGCCCAGACTGGAGTGCAGTGGCTGCTCTCGGCTACTGCAGCCTCGACCTGCTGGGCTCCGGCGATCCTTCTGCCTCAGCCTTCCAAGTAGCTGGAACTACAGGTGCGCGCTACCACGCTCGGCTGGTTTTTGATTTATTGTAGAGATGAGGACTTGCCAAGTTGCCCAGGCGGGTCTCGAACCCGCGGGCTCAGGCAATCCACTCTCCTCAGCCTCCCAAAGGCGTGGGATTACAGGCTGAGCCACCAAGCCCAGCTGAGGTTTGGCTTTCTATTGATCACCCCACCTCAGGTGGTGAGTATGATACTCAGTGGGTAGTATCAATTTATATATTTATTATATGTTGACTTCCTCCTCTCCAGTCCTCGATTTCTGCTTAAGTATAATCAGTCTTTCCATTGTTATGACTATGTTAATATTTTCCCACTAAACCAAGCAGTTCATTATAATTTTTTTTCCTGTTGTACAATGTTCTTTTCTTCCTGGAGGTAATATTATTATAGTGACTTCATTTCTTCATCCATTTAGTTTAGTTTTCTAAGATCGTATGATGAAGTCTTCCCAAGCCTTCTAACAGCTTTATAAAAAGCTTATGAATACATTTACCTGCACAGTCAAAGCTGTTGGACATTTTCTTCTGTTTCGCTCACCCCCACCTTCAGGGAAGGGAAGGATCTGAAGGCATTACTTGTTTATCCTGTAGAACATCACCCACTTTTCTCTGTGCTTCATGACTAGAGTCTCTCTGGTTCAGTCCCTTTTGAGAAGGGACTGGAAATATTTTTGCTCTTCCAACTTAGAACTGGATGCATTTTAGAGACTTTTTGAAAGAAGACTTGGATTTTTGTTTTCAGGCCAATAGTATATAGTGTGACTATCTAAGTGGTCTTTCACCCATAGGGATTCATAGAATTCCTTTATATTCAGCTGAAGCTTCAGTTAGAGATCTTTGATAGCATACAACAGAGAGCAACTCTGGTTAACTTAAGATCACAAAATCCAAGGGCAAGCTAAGTGTCCAGGTCTCAGAAAGGGCAGAAACAAGAAAGCTCCTAGGATCTAGGTAGCAGGCACTAACCAGCCACTTCTTCGCTGGACCGTTTCAAAAGGATTATACCCCCACCAGTCCTGTTCTTTGGTCACTTCACTCAAGAGTCAAATTGTGAGAAAAGAAAATCTAATTGTTGGAACTAGGATCACATGTCCATTGCTTGAGTGTTCTTAGCCAAAAGAAAGGGGAAGTAATGTTGGCAGGCAAAACAAAGCAAACAAATAAATAGATGTTCACGCAGGTGCTAATTTTATAGGGTTGGAGAGGTTAATGGAAGCTAGGTTTGCCTTTTCGAGATCTTTCAGGCAAAATTCTCCTTGGGATGTGCCAGTGCTATTGGCAGGACACTTTTTATTACAATGTGCCTGGCTGGTACAGGCTGTACACATTAGGAGCACAGTGTACTTGCCACCAAAAACTCATCTGAATTCTCTTAAGTAGTACTCTTTCGAAATGGTTTCCATAGGATATTTTGGGCTAGAATTTTTTTGGAGCAGAATTAAGAAAACTCTCTAGGAAGAAAGTGTATTTTTTTTCACTCATATTCTAACAGTTTCTTTCTAGGAAGAGTCTCTGAGATAACCATGCCGTTTTCAGCGGGGAAAAAGTTCAGTTCTTCACTCCTGGTTCCTGTGAGGACTCAGGGTCATACCTCTCAGATTGCAGGGCAGTCAACAAAATGATTTACGACCCATTGCTTCAGGAGTCAGCTCAACTTAAGCATCAGAGAGAGCGAAGAACAATCAAGTGTGTTTTCCCAAGTCCTTCTCTTTGCAGATCAAATGGTAATATTCATAGCCAAGCACCCATCTAAAATAACATCAATATTTCAGTCTCAAGGGGAAAGCCAGTCTCAAAAGTTTGCGAACTGTCAGCACAATTAAACCAAGACTCTGGCATGGCACAAAGACATTTCCCAGAAACCTTAGGCTCCAAAGAAGACTTATGTCAAACATCAGATAGAATAGTTTCAGATTTCTCAAGAAAAGGAAAATTACAGTAATATTTATAAGGGGAATCGGTACAAATCCAATGTTTTCCTAAAGTCATCAGTTCTCAGACTACAGCATGAGAGCGCTTTTGAATAAATAATGTGGAGTTAGTGTGAATTTTTGGTGTTTGGAAAATTTATTAGCAAAATTAACTTCAGGAACATTGCCCTCTTCTGGAAGTCCTTTTAAATATCCTTTCTGCAGAGAGGTATAATAATGCAATATGAGTTTAAAGGGGAACATATATGTACCAGGTCTTTTTTCTAAACCTCGCCAATCAAATATGTACATGTTTTAGTCTTTTCTAGTTGCAATACAAATGGAAATGCCACATCTAAAATGCTGCCAAGGTTAGGGCCTGAAAATTGTATCACATACAGACTATTTTAGCTGTTTTCAAAAGACTTGGCATTTAGCAAATTACTGTGAACCAACATTTATCTTTGTTAGCTTAAGCAAAACTATAGTATCATCTTCATTTTCCAGAAGAGGAAGCTGAATGAGCCAGAGAATACAAGAGACAAGTGTAGAAACTAAAGAAGGATTGAGTGAGGCAGTCACTAAAATGATTGTTGTTCCATTGGATCTGAAAGTGGGACTCTAAGCCCTGCTTCTAAGAAGCCAGAAAGTGTATAAGATAACGTCAAATTTGGCAAAGAGCAACAGTGGATTGATGGTTGGGAGATTATCCAGTTAGCAAGTTGTAAGTCTGACATAATTACAATCAAGAAAGGAAGTGATTTGTTTTTTCTTGCTAGATTTTTTTTTCAAAGACAATGGCACTGAAAGGACCATTCTTGTCAGCTAAGTGGTCTAAAAGGGGTGGCTAGTTAGCTTGGGTCACAACCAGCTAAAATAGAGTAGCTTGCCCTGCTGAAGTGCAAGAGGTCTAAGCAAGGAATTTGTCCCACTCTGATGGTAGCCTCAACAATTCCATGATGATGAATGAAGTCTGACAACTTCTGGATAAAAACCAATTTGACTGAATTTTCACCCCAACTCTGCTATGCTTTTTTGTTTAATATGCTGCAATTCAGTTCAGTGAACATTTTTGAGCACCTCAATTTCTTTTAATGAACCTTAGTGTTACTGTCAATGTTTCTAGAATATTTATAATAATAAATTTCTTGTGAAATGTAGCAGGCAGGTCATTAATCCCTTTAAAGTACAATTTAATGCAATGCTTCATGACAGGAAGTGAGCAAGATAATAAAAACCTTTACTGCTTAAAACCACACTTAATATTTTTATGGCCCAGTCGGCCTGACAAAATATTCTTTGTGAGTCATCACTTCAAAGGGAGGGCCTGGGGACTTATTAAAGACATAACATTAGGCCTCATGCCCATCATAGAAGGCCCCCAAAACTTGAATTCTCAGGCAAGACCTTTCAAGTCAGAAGAAATACATCAGAGGGACGGACACAGCAGAATGTCCTTGTGTAGCCCATGATCTAGGAAGCCATGTGACAGGGTGCATTTATTTTAAACCTTTCCATCACATATTAACACAAATTTTTAAAAAAATAGATGGGGATCTTGCTATGTTGCCCAGGCTGGAGTGCATTGGCTATTCACAAGTGTCACATGCAGTGGCTATTCACTGCAGCCTCGAATTCCTTGACCCAAGTGATCCTACCACCTCAGCTTCCCGAGTAGCTAGGACTATAGGTGTGCACCACAACATCCAGGTTCAATCATATATATATATATTTGAGTTGGAGTCTCACTCCATCGCCCAGGCTGGAGTGCAGTGGTGTATGCTCACGGCCACCCCAGCATTGACCTGCTGGGCTTAGGCGATCCTTCTACCTCAGCCTTCCAAGTAGCCGGAACTACAGGTGCGTGCTACCGTGCCTGGCTAATTTTTTGATTTATTGTAGAGGTGAGGTCTCACCAAGTTGCCCAGGCTGGTCTCCAATCCTTTCATCTTGGTCTCCCAAAGTGCTGGGATTACAGGCTTGAGCCACCGCACCCGGCCCAATCATATTTTTGACAGCTTAGCTTTTGTATGGCTTTACCTTTACTTATAACTGACCACATTCTACTGCTTAAAGAGATCATAAAGCCTTGCAAGGTCCCGTGCAGCTTGTTTAGCGTTTAAATAATTCTGTCAGTTTCATTATGATAGAAGTTTTAACGTGGAGTCATTTTCAAAGTATGTGTTGAGAGGAGAAACAATTTGCAATAAACTAGCTATTGCCTTAGTCTTTGGACAATAGCCAGGACAGCCTTAGCACCTCTATTGAACCAAAATAAGAGCAAATAAGGGAATACAGAAACCTCTCTGGTTTGTCTATAGGACTTTCTAACATTACTGCTACTATCATAACAAATATTTTAGATGATCTCTTTTCTTAAAAGTTCTAGTAGTTAGAAATCCCATAGCTTACATTGATACCCTTAATAATGTTTCAAATTCTTCACAGTCAACTATATTTTCTATCCATACCTTACCTAAATCTTAGGGTTTTTTTAATTTGAAAGACATTTTTCCTTCTCTTTAGATTTCAAAAATATGGATTAACTCACTGTATAAAAGTTATTTATTGAACAAGTTTCATGCGCCAGACACTATTGTCAACACAGGTTTTTCAGCAGGGAACAAGTAAGATCCCTGCCCTCGTGGTGTTTACATTCTGGTGAATATTGTCTTACATGGTGTAAACTTTCTTACACGTGAATACGACCAGCTAACCTCTTTGTTGCCCATCTGGAACCTTCCATGTTTCTCAAAGGAAGCCACTTATTAAACTAAATGGTTATCATCTGGCTTTCATCTCCTTTCTCCACAACTTTTCAGTTTCTTTCTCCCCACTCTCTGCTGTTCCTAATGTGAACACTGCCTCTTTTCATTCTTCAAATATCCTAAAAAAGAAAAAAAAGTAGCGAGTAAACACACATACATACACAAAGTTCGCAGAAACAGATGCTTGCAATTGTTATCCATCTTATCTCTTTAGGAATAAAAACATTTTGAAGACAGTAGCCAGACCTATTTCCAACCCTACCTGGATTCATTTAGTCATTCACTTATTTTTTCACACAGTTAGCATTCAAAATTGTTTATGTGCAGAAATGTCTAAACTCTACAAAAGTACAAGGGGAAAATAATACTCAGATTCCCACCACCCAGAATTAACCACAGCTCACATCTTGGCATAATTGCTTCCAGTGTTGTGAGCCTTTAACATGAAGTTATAAGAACAACCCTACAGCTAATAATAAATACTAACCCTGTTCAACAGCACTTAACTCAAACAGTACCCATTAGGAGTTTAATTATACTCATTTACTAAGAAGAGGGAATGGTTTTCATGGAATTTTCTCAAAACGTTGTTTCTTGAGATGTGGCTGAATAACTTGCTGCAGCTCTCTTTGCAGTCCTCACATCCCGACTCCTACCTCAGGGTCCTCACCACACCGCCACAAAGCTTGTCTGTGTACATACAAGCATAACCCGGCAATGGCTCTTCTGTTATCTACAAAATATTTGGGTGTGGGTTTGGCGGTTGGATGCTACTGAACTCAAAGGCTCTTGTGAACTCAGACTTAACCGCAAATGATTAAAAACACACACATACTCTTCTCTCTCTCTCTGTAACACACACACATACACACCCCATTGGCTAAAATAATTAAAAAATGTTTAAAGTAAATCATTTTTGACAGTGATTGCCCCTGGGGGAGGGGTAGCAAGTTACACTGGGAACTGTCCCAATTTCTTCCCAAGTCATGTATCCAGGGCTGGGAGGAATTTCCCAGCAAGCCTCTCCCACCCATTTGATCCTCTGGCAGCCTTAGTTCAGGGATTGAATCTGTCTGAATTTAGTTCTGATAAGTGACATAGAGGGAGCTGGGTTTCAGGGCTTCTCATGGCTCTCGCATAGAAAGGGATTTTTTTTCTGTCTCGGTTGGGGTTGTGGTGGGGTGTTAAGAAGGGCAGATTAGCTCCAGGTGCAGCCTGTTTCGGTCCTTGCCTTTCCTTCTCCCCTCAGACCTGAATCAAGTATAGGATCAGACATGTTTGGCTTGCCCTTCCCCCGCCCAACAGGGAGACCGTGCTCGCTCGCAGAGCTGATGGGACCGAAGGCAGCGAGAGCCCTGATCTGAAGCCCTTGTTTGACTCCAGGCCAAGTGTTTCAAACAGCAGGTCTTTCATAGCTGGGAAAACCCCAGCTAGACCTGCTGGACACACCACACACCACATGCAGCTCAGCTCATGTCAACAGAACTGATAACCAAATTGGGCTTCTTGGCTTCCTGTCCTGGGCAGCCTTGCCAGCCCGCTACCCTCCAAGTCCCAATTAACACGCGGCTCCCTATAACCATAAGGGGGGAGTTGAGGGTTTGTTTACCACATAGTTAACAGGCAAATACAACTTAATCACAAGGAAAACAGCTTTTATGAGAATCATCTTGAAGTCTTTCTATGACCCTATTAATCCATCCAGGAAGCTAAAACCTAGAGTTCTCTCTGTTTTTGTCCCTGTAGAGGAGAGGCCAGTAGGAGCAGGTGGAGAGGCCTATGGTCTTGCTTTTTGATCATGGACAGCTGTCATGCCAAGTGAACATCTCTTCCCTGTATGATGGCCTCTTCAGGTGCTCACTCCTCCTGTGATGGACTGCAGGTGATTTTGGAAAGAACCACAAGATTGGGAAGGAATGCATCTTATAAGCAGAGTCCTTACTGAGCATCAGACAATTTATACATATCCTCTTAACCGTATTCCATCACTGTGTGGAAGACCCTTATCTTAATCCCTTTTACAAAGGAGAAAATCAAGGTTGGACAAACAAGATTGGGTAACTTGATTTTTTATTTGTGTATGTGTGTATGTGTTTTTTTAAAACAGGGTTTCTGTCACCCAGGCTGGAGTGCAGTGGCATGATTGTAACTCATTACAGCCTCAAACTCCTGAGCTCAAGCAATCCTTCTGCCTTAGCCTCCAGAGAAGCTGGGATTATAGGCACTTGCCACAATGCCTAGCTAAGCTTTATTAATACACAAATTTCTGTAGAGATGGTGTCTTGCTATATTGCCCAGGCTGGTCTTGAACTCCTGGTCTCAAGCAATTCTCCCACTTCGGCCTCCCAAAGCACTGAAATTACAGGTATGAGCCACTGCCCAGTCAAGGTTGAGTAACTTTAAAAGACTGCACGGTTTTAGTGCAAAACTGGGATTTGAACCCCAGTCAGATGGACTCCAAAGTCCATTTCTTTCTACTTCATCCCTCCTCCTATCAGAAGATCTGGATTCCAGCTTTGAGCCTGGATGCAACTGGTCATGGCATGCTAGGCAAAGCCCTTAACGGCTTAGCATCAATTTCCTTATCAGTAAAATGTGGTTGTGGAGACTCAGATTTGATCATGAGACTTGTAAACCTTTATGCCAAGGCCGTAGGTATTACTTGCATTAAAGAGGGCTGGACAATAGCCTTTTGGGGTTCCAATTTATTGCCGCAAGGCTTGTTGGTTGAAAACTAAGAGAGTGGGCATTTTATTTGAAATTCTGACTTTTAAATTAGTAGACATTTATTGCTGCACCAACGTGTTTTAAGTTATAGAATACTTATGAGTAGAGACTATGTCTGTCCTTAAGTTTTATGATCGAATCCATAGGAAACCAAACTTAAGTGTTCAAAGGTATCCACTGTGTTGGGGAAGGGGGGTTGCAGACTTTTTTTTTAATTTCAAAGATGTGGGGTAAAATTCAGGCTTAGATATGCAAGTGATCATCGTACAGGTAAAATTTGGGCCTCCCTTTGGTCCCCACTTTGCCTGGTTTGAGATCAGGTACTCTTATTGATGTTGTGCCAGTTGTAGACATTTTTAAGTTACTTACCCAGCATCAATTTTGCCTCCTTCTCTTTCCTAACTGGATCTCAATTTTGTTGAGCAGTTATCACACCTGTGTACTGACCACATCCCAAGTTTCAGGAACAAAGTTAATGGTGAAGGAAGTTTTGCTGAGCTTCTGGGAAAGTTCTTTCGGGAGAGCAGGAATTTCAGCCCAAGTTGGAATAATTTATCATTTCCCAAACTATATGATCTATATTTACTGAAATTTTGCAGATAGGGTTAAATCATCTTTCCATGGGAAGACTTTCACTGCTTTTCACATATATGAATATAATTATATTGACACTGCCATTTATTAAGCTAATGTTTAGCATTATCAAGATACAAGAATAAAAGGAAGAATAAGTCATGATCTTGCAATTGGATTTTCTGGTTATAATGTGGCCTAGCTTGCATGATCCAAATGCTAAATGAAATGGGCGGTACTGGGGATTATTACTATATGAGTTCTAAGGAGAGAGAGGGCTGGTGAAGTTGGAAAGAAGAAAAAAGGGGGTCTTGAAGGGTGACTAGCATTTGCATAGTTGAGGAGCAAGGATGATCTTTTTTAAATGACAAAAACAAAACAGCTTACGTAAAATCACGGTGATAGAAACCAGGAAGGCATTTCTGGAAAAGAGTGTCAGCTCTTCCTTTTGGAAGATTGAATATGTAGGCCCCGAATTCTGCAGTAAGAAATATGGATTTTATCTTCTGGCATTGGTGAGTCACTGAAAGTTTCTGTGTGCAGAGTTATATGTTGAAGCCTTTGTTTTAGGGAAAAATAACCTGAGGGCATTAGTAGTCCCCAAAAGTATAGCATCGGTGCTATGGCCTGTTATTAATTACCTACAGGATAATTTCTTTTAGGTTTTGAGTGATTTGCTTCCAATGCTGGCTGAGTCTAGTGTTCATTTGTTCTTTTCATTTTCTTATTTTCTCTTCCTTTGTCTCTGCCTCTGACCATCTCCCTGTAGCACCCACCTGATACACACACATACATACACACACAACACACACACACACACACAGATATATGCATCCCACTCACTTTCTCTCCCTTTACCCCATCATATTAGGCAGACTTGCTTCTCCCTATTACCACCCGTACTCTTCATCCTTGATTCCTCATTTCCATGGTCAATAAGAACACCCTGGAGTAAGTTTACATCTTTACTATTTCATTTACTCTACATTTATTGAGAGTCTATTGAATGTCAGGTACTATGGTAGCTTCTGGAGCCACCAAGTTAAGACATGGCACCTGTCCCTTAGTGTTGATACAGTGGGAAAGGTTATTATACTTAAGTCCTTACTTAATATCATCAATAGTTTCTTGCAAACCATGACTTTAAGCAAATGATGTATCATGAAACCCTTTCCCCACTCATCAATGTTGTAATGAAATGACATTAGAAAGGACCTGCTGTGTGCCATTTCACTGAAAGCTGCAGTTTCTAGGAACCTATCAACAATGTTAAGTGAAGACTTACTGTATATGTTATTATAATACAATATGATAAGAATTCCATTTAGAAGTATGGACAAAATATATGAATACTTGTGTTAATCCAAAGAGGCCAACTCGTTGCTTGCCCATACTTCCAGGGAACCAGGACGTGGAAATGTGGTCTAAATTTGGCCAGTCATATTCCTTTCCTCAGGACTGTGAATCTTAACCCAGTGAAGCAGAGAAACTAGGAAGGAAGGAATTCATTCCAGGGAAGAATTATGGTAGTGATAAAGATGTTAGTGACAGAATTTGGTGGCCAGTGCTACTCATGGTGGCTGTACCACCATCTTCATGACCAGACTGATTCTGTGAGGTAATTTTGCTCTGATTCTAGCTTCCTTGACAATCTTGGTTTCAGCTAGTTTACTGAGCCTGGTTCTCCAGACTCTCCAGCAATTAAACCCCATTTATTTTTGGCTTAAATAAAACTTGCTCACTGATGGTTACAAATGAGCATCCTGGCTAATAGTGCAAGGAATAGCCATATACTGTCAGGAAAATTTGTGTAGGGGAACTTGGGTCTCATTTAACTAAATGTAGTGAAAAATCTAGTTGGAATTTTTTTTTTTTTAGTTGGAGTCTCACTCTGTCACCCAGACTGGAGTGCAGTGGCTGCTCCCGTCCACCGTAGCTTTGACCTGCTGGGCTCCAGCGATCCTTCCGCCTCAGCCTTCCAAGTAGCTGGAACTGCAAGCGTGCGCTACCATGCCCAGCTAATTTTTTTGATTTATTGTACAGATGAGGTCTCGTCAAGTTGCCCAGGTGGGTCTTGAACCCGTGGGCTCAGGCAATTTACTCACCTCAGCCTCCCAAAGCACGGGATTACAGGCTGAGCCACCGAGCCCGGCTTCTAGTTGGAATTTAAGGGATGATAAACTGTAGCTCATGAAGATATAACTTACTAAATTAAGGTTTGTAATAACCTGGAATAAAGTGTGCCTTAAAGGCATTGCCTTAGACCAGGGGTCCCCAACTCCCAGGCCATGGACTGGTACCAGGTCACATAGCAGGAGGTGAGCAGTGGGTGGGCAGAGCTGTGCCTCTGTCAGATCAGCGGGGGCGTTAGATTCTCATAGGAGCCGAACTTTATTGTGAACTGTGCTTGGGAGGAATCTAGGTTGCACATTCCTTCTGAGAATCGAATGCCTGATGATCCACTCCCTCCCACCCCACCAAGTCTGTGGAAAAACTGTCTTTCCTAAAATTGGTCCCTGATGCCAAAAAGTTTGGGGACCACTGCCCTGGACCAAGATGAAGGGCATGAGAAATCCAACAGCCATGGGGTTAGTGGGTTACTTCTAGTGGCTCTGAATGGCTAAAAGAAGAAGAATGTGACACTGAAGTTCCTGAATTATTGGCCTAGAACCACAGCCTGACATTCAGGTAATTTCCATGATTGTGCTAAAATAATTTATCACCTTTTGCAGCTACAGAGTTGAAGTTGCTACAAACCAGCACTTAATTCTGAGTGTTGCTAAGTTACAACATTAATTAAATTTGCAACCTTACCAAATCTCTTATTTGGTTATAAAGAGGAACATTTGGAAGTAACGGGACCCAGAGGATTGAAAGAAGAAGTTAGGGTATGTTGAATACGTATCCTCAACTGAGTTTCATTTGTCATCTGTGATAGATAAAATAACACCTCAAAGTTGCCCATGTCCCAATCTTTGAAACGTGTGAATATGTGTCCTTGCATAGTGAAAGAGGCTTTGAAGATGTGATTAAGGTTAAGAATCCTGAGATGGAGAGACCATTCTTGACTATCCAGGTGGGTCCAAAATAATTACATGAATCCTTAAAAGCATAGAACCTTTTCCAGCTATGCTCAGAGAGGCTAGGGTAAGGTGCTTCACTCATGGGTGACCTGGGTCTTCTAGGATTGGGGGGAAACCAGAGCAAGTTTCAGGGAGTGAGCATGCTGGTATCTTTAGGCTGCTATTTATCAAACAGTATGGAAGATTTGTCTTTCTCTCTATGTATATACAGAGGGTGCCAAAAAATGTGTACACATTTTAAGAAAGAAAAAACTGCATTAAAATTATAATACTGTACAATACTATGTTGCCCAGGCTGGCCTCAAGTGATCCTCCAAACTCTGCCTCCAAAAATGCTGGGATTACAGGTGTGAGCCACTGCACCTGGTTTTATTTCGATATTTTAATATCTTATCTAGACCTACTGGTATGAACTGGCTGCATAGCAGCCCTGGGAAGAGGAAGGTGAATGGATCTCTTAGAATAGGCCCAGAGGGTCTATTAAGAGGAAACGCTTAGTAATCAGGTGAAGCAAATGATTGATGCTGTGACTATCAATCAGCCTCTCCTCTCTTTCCATTTCCCCTAGTGCTAATCCAATGGGCTCATGAGCAAAGTAGCCATAGACACAGTAAAGGAGGCCATGAGTGAGTCATGGATTTAACAAAATGGCCTTTTCTTCAAGGTTGACCTGGCTATGCCACCTGAGTGCAAGGTTGCCAGCTGCAGAAACCAGCCCTGAGCCTCTGAACCGAGGGGGCCAGCTGACTGGGAGTTACACTAGACCCTGCTGTTGACCAAGGCCCAGTGATACAGCAAGAAATAAAAACAGATGATAATCTGTTACTGTAGTACAAGAAGAAAATTCCTTCATGGCAATAAGGCAGACCCTTGAGTGCTGAATGGGAACTTCTTCCGATGAGCATTGAACTTGGGTTACGTACCTTTAAGGGAATATGTATTCTATAGTATCTTGTTTGTGCCCCACCACAGGTCTGCTAGCTCAGTAGAAAAACAATGAAAGCATGATCAGGTGACAGAAGTTGCTTGTCAATAATTTTTTTAAAACTTTTTTTTTGAGTTGGGGGTCTCATTATCACCCAGGCTGGAGTGCAGTAGCGCAACCATGGCTCACCACAGTCTTGATCTCCTGGGCTCAGGAGATCCTTCTTCCTCAGCCTCCTGAGTAGCTGGGACTACAAGTGCTGCAACCATGCCTGGCTAATTCCTAAAATTTTCTAGTAGAGACGAGGTCTCACTATATTGTCTAGGCTAGTCTTGAATGCCTGAGATCAAGAGATTCTCCCTTCTCTCAAAGTGTTGGGATTACAGGCATGACCCTCCATGCCCAGCCTGCTTGTCTATTTTAAACCTGGACCATCTCTACTGATCTGGCTCAGCTCAGATAGATTCTGATATAGAAAGTGCAGTGATTTGTCCTCACTAGAATGGTCACTTATTTTAGATTTGGATTTGCTTTCACTGCCCACTGTGTTTCTGACACCAATCTTGAATTAACTGAATGCCTTACATTCTGTCATGGTAACCCACACGACATTGCTTCAAACAAAGGAACTCACTTCACAGTGAAAGAAGGAAGACGATGACTTGTCTTATCATGTACCCCATCATCCATGCATTGTCTTATCATGTACCCCACCATCCATCCCATAGGCTGTCATGTATATCCTGAGCCAGCGAGGCTACTCAAGACCATGAAGTTTGCTTGGGGTTCAAAGTTGACAAGAACGATAACTGGGACTCAGTGCAAGGATATGTTCACTTGAGTTTACTACTGCACTAGCCAACAAGCAATGGACTCACAAGGGCATGTACAAGGTCAAGTGTTAATGTGGATGGAGTGGCTCTCGGAGGAGATGGTTCCGCCAACCCTTGAGGGTCAGCCCCGTTACTATGTAAGATTTTCTTGCTACTCCATAGTCCATACCCCTATTCACGTTCTATTTCTTGTAACCTCTTTCTGAATATCTAGCCGTGGTGTATCACATAGCAATCAATAGATTGAGCTGTTTCTTCCATAGCTTGAAGATATGGGTCAGGAAATTAAGAGATAAAATTGGGAATGGTGTTTTCACTCTTATAACTAATGACCAATTTGAAAAATGTATGAATCTTGTTCTTGAAATGGTTGGTTTTGTGGATTTAGAAGTTTTGTCGCATAAGGAGGGGATGCTTCCATAAGGTTATGCAGGTTGAGCACTGCACAGCTCCATGGACCATGCACTATGTAGTTGGATATATCAATATTAGATTCAATATTAACAGGACTTTGGGGTTGTTACCCTTTGCAGAGAGGCTGAATGTAATTTTGAAGAATGGGGAAAAAAGTGTTTTCATCTACAGTGATCATTAGTTAGCAGCTCCCCAGCATATAAACCCATTTTTTGTTTTCTCATGAACCTAGGTGGGAAACTGAAGCCGCTTCCCAGTACAAGACTCAGAAGGCCACATACTTGTTGCTGCAGAGCCCCTGACCATCAGGGCCTAGAAATGGGTGCTCACATAGCTGCCAATATGCAAATCAGCAAAGTGGTAGAGAATTCATTCTGGAGGTGGCAGGAAGGACAGCAATATCCATCTTGAGACACTGATAGAAGACCCAGCAGCACTGCCTAGTGCTCAAGGTTTGTCTTGGCCAGCTGCAGTGTCTAGTATTTGCTGGAAGAGACAGCTGCTCTTCATGGCCTGGTGTAGTAGCATGGTTGTGACTGTGGTTCTGACTGTCTACCCTCCCTGTCTGCCCGCTTTCCGGCCATCCTATCCTATCACGAAGTCAATCATGAAGTCAATCAAGTTGACTTCAGAGTTCCTGACTCGAGTGAATAGATGGGTACCGGTGCCATTCATTGAGTTGGAAGAACAAGAGACAACATAAGTTTTGAGAGAAGAGAATTTAAGGCATGTTTAGTTTGCATGCTCTTATTTAGGTGGAGATGCCCATTAAGCAGATAGAGAAAATTAAACAAGGATTCAGCAGAGAAATACAGACAAAAGAAGCATATTTGGGAATCATTGTTGTAGTGTTAGGTGAAGCCAAGTAAGTAAAAGATATCCTCAAGTAGAGGGGAAAAATTCTTTATGAATTTGAAGACCCTAAATTGATATGAACCACTTATTGGTTAGGACTTTGTGTATGATGCTGTATGTGCCCACAGGGCCTTATTGTAACCTTTGTGGGCCCAACTGGCTCTGGATTCCTACCTCTTGCCACATCTCAGTACTCACACAAGCTCCTATGATTCTGCCTCCGAGGCCACAAGGAGGGCAGGCCAGAAGTCTCAGGGAGTTAATGTCCCTGGGAGCAACCCTCAGGTGTAAAGGATGAGCACTGGAGGGTGAATAGTCCAGATTCCTCATTTCTCATGCATAGTCCACCCTGCTTCTCAGAGTTACCCAGTAGGATTGACCCTCAGGTGCTCACAGTGATAAACTGCTTGTTTATGCAGTATTGGCTTTCTATACTTCCCTGTCTTCTTTCTATTTCCCTAGTGGTACTTCGTGGGATCACTTCCCACATAAACTGCTTGCTTTCAAATCCCTGCCTCTGAATCTGCTTCTGAAAGAGTCCAAATGAAGACAGTCTTCCTGTTCTTCCCAGGAAAAGCCATTTGAAATCTGAGGATGAACCATTTGAAATATATAAACTGCTTATATCCTTTCTCATCTGCTGCCATATTTTCTGTCTTATCCTATGCCATCCTCTCTCAGTGTTACCAATCTATAATCTCACAAAACAGACAAGGAATTATAAATGAGCCTCCTTGATGCAAGAGACACACCAAGGCATAATAGGCACCTGGATAGAAAGTCCCTCATCTATTTTAGGAAACAGGTGTAATGATAATCATATTTTGTATTTACTAAAATCTTTCCTTCTAAGGAGTTCAAAGTGTTTCTTGCATATCCCCTGTGGGTAAAAGCAGGACTAGCTTCTAGCACAGCTGTCAATTATGTGAAGTGTAAATTATGTAGAATTGGGCTTTAGAAACTACGTCGTTTCCCCTTTTGCCTTGTTCCCTTGCACCCTGGAACCCAGACCCCTCCTTGCCACCCCACTGCACTCCTCCTCATATTAACTTGTTCTTAATCACTTTTCAACTCATCTCAGCTCATAGAGTGATTATTAACATTATGACTATGACATTATTTCCACAGGAATATTGGCATTTGAATAGGATACATTTATAAACAGAAAATTTGGAAAAATGAAATTGAATAGTAGGAACCTAGGCAAATAAGAAAGGTGATCTTAAGCCTTTTGGTAATCTGTATGATTTCAGATTGACTGATAGGGAACTTGCAAGAGGATAAACATGGCATGGATTTATGGTACTCCAGCTGTTTTGGTTTCAGGGACAAGTTTAAAAAACAAAAATGAAACTCAAACTGATAGGATTTCGTGTAAAAAGTTCTGTGCATTTGGTTACTCAAAGTGAGTTAAATTTGCAGGTTTTAGATAACACTTCATTGTGTATTTACTGTGTGTAAAGCACTCAGAGGAGGAAATGGGAGGAGAATGCAAAAGAACAAACCTGTTTCCTGTCCTCATGGAGCTTCTCTTTAGGTCTGGGTTGAGGAATGATTCCAGCTCTCAAGCGGCCTCCAGAGTTTCGTACTTGGAAGAGAGAGGTAGGGACTTCAAATCAGTTCAAAAACCAGAACATCTGCCTGAGTTAAAGTAAACATCACATTTCCCATTAGGAAGGTTTAAAAAGGCCTCTCCTTTTCCTTCAACCCAGAATTCAGGATGAATGAGTATAGCACATAGAGAGGGCAAAAAAGTCACTTCCTCCCATTACCATTTGTCAAAAATAAAGATAGTGAGAGGATACAAAATTATCCCCAAATATGCCTCATTTAAAAAATATACTCCACCAAAGAACGATATTGATGTGTTCATAAAAATTCTTTATGAATTCAAAGACCCTAAATAGCACAAATACATTGTCTTCTTCTCCTCTTCCCAAATATAACGTATCAACTTTAGGGGAAAAAAATATTATGCCAGCAACTTAGCAACACAAACAATTGACTTCAAACCAAAGAGGGAATTTCCCTGCCTAAGGAAGGGAGGCTCGTGTCTTTGCTGGGTACAGCCAAGCCTTTCTGTTAGAGGTGACTGTTAAATACTGCCTCTCAAGATGATGGAACAAATGCTTTGTTAATCCAATGCCCCAGAATGTACTCAGCAGAGTGTTTATTTTCAAAATGTTTGAAGCCTAGAGAAGCAGTCACCCTGTGTTGGGGCCTTCTACATCCCCAGGTCTTCACTGACCAAACTGATTTCAAACTCTGTGAAAAAAAAAATATAAAATTTTTTTTCCAGAGACCATAACAACTCTTTCCATAAAGAGGTCCAGATGTTTAATTTTTCCAAAAGAAATTTTAACAAAAACAAAATAAAAGTAACTGAGGAAGGATCATTTTTCCATTGACTTCTTAACCCAAATGGGACTGGTTACGCCAGTCAAAACCACAGATTCACTTCCTCTGAGCACTCATCTTTTCGTCTCTTCTTGTCTCTGCCTTGACACAGGTGCCTTCCCAGAATGCTGCTGGCCAGGCACTTGTAGCCACTGCATTTAATTTCGAGAAGCTGTTTTTCAAAGGCCAGCTGTGGACAGCTGTATATTGTCACACTTTCTCCCCAGTGCTCTGGGCCTAATAATAAGTAGAATATGGTTTCATCAGCTTGAGCTACATTTTCCTAAGCCAGTTAGGAAATCCCCTTCTCCAGCAAAAACAAAGGCAGTTTCAGAAAGAACAGGTTTTCAGACAGGCACTGACCCATTCTTATCTCTTACAAGAGAGATAATTGACTGGGTTAAATGACAGGAGTGGGAGCTAGTCACTTTTTATTTTTTAAAAAAAGATTTCTACCTTTCTTGAGAGGGACCCAGTAGTTTAAAATAGCATCAACCCAGTCATAAAGTCATGCTTTGGAGATTTTATTTCTCTCCAAAAAAGTTATGAAGGCTGAGCTTAGAAGGAGTTTCTCCTCCTGAAGATTCTAAACTTTCTTATGATTTTTATTAAGATGAATTTCTGTGGGAATAGTGAAGGTTGCAGACCTCTCTGTGAGCAGTAGGATACCTGGACACCTACCTGGGCCTTCCTGCCATCCAGCACCATAAAAATAAGAGATGCCTGTGGGTGTCCCATAGCTTGTTTGGTTAATGCAATGGCTCATAACTAAAATGCCAGTTTAACCACCAGTTTGTTTTGCTGGTGTTTGGTTTATACATAAACATGAGTGGGAAGGGACCAACATTTTTTTTAAGTACAAATTTTATTTTTATTACTGCTGCTTTGTTTTTTGTTTCAAAGGAATGGCATGGACTCAGAGTACAACAGCTGTACTCAGCCCAGCTGGAAGGCCCCAAATTTTGAACTTCTATTTCTTAAAAAGGGGTTGTGTGTTGAACATTCAAGTGTTGTTAACCATCTCTATTTTGTTTTCCCTACAGCTCCTTGTAGAGCAGAATCCAAGACCACCTCCAGCTCAGAGAGATGGAAAGGTTGGTGTTGAGGAACTGGCAAAGGTAATTTAGACCAGGACATCTCATAAGGAGTTGCACCTCTCCTCTTAAGGCCCTTCTTATGCGACCAAATTATTCAGGGTGTTGAAGTTTTGTCTTTGTTCCTTCTGTCCTTTCCCTGGTTCATGGATGATAACCTTGAGGGGTATAGCTTTGTCCATTCTGGCCCAACTTCTTATTATGTTGTGTTCATCAGAAGTAAGAGTGGAAAAATCTGGAACTATATGTGTATAGTTGTGTAACACATGCAAAGCAAGTATTCAATAAATACTGACCAACTTACAAGCTGGATCACAAAATGTTTAGAATGATTCATGGATCTTCCCAAGGGAAAAAAACCTCAATCTCTGTTACTTTTCAAGTCTGGTTTGATTTTTTATAAAAGATCAGATACACAGGCCTAACTCTGTGATGGACCTGGAATAGGGTGGCCCTAGAATAAGATCAGTTCCTTTGAGATGGGTTGGGTGGCACTGAATTCTCTTCCCTGTTTTGTGCTCTCTTAAATTTTTTGAAAAATGTAAGCTCTTTTATCAAATCAAAATCCTGAGTGTTTTTGAGTGACAGTGGTCACTCGGTGACAAAACATGGTTTATGAGGATATATTTAAACCCAGATGAAATAATTTAGTAATGTCTTAGAAGATTAATTTTTCCAAATGATCTTATCATTTCTCCTCTTCCAAATTAAGGCTCCTGTGTGCCAAATGGGTTCCTACTGGGAATTTTGGCCTGAACTCGACCATAGGTTGCTATATGTAGAGTCAAACATACATAGAGTCAAGAGGGTTAATCAGCAACATTTTAGGAAGAAGACAAAACCGAGGTTGACTTTCCTAGTGAGTTGTCCATTTGAAAGAGCTGGAAGTCAGAGGAAAATCCATATACATGCTAATAAGGTGAAAACCAATGAGATTCAGCTAGAATGAAAGTCCAAAACAGAAAATAAGTGACAAAGTTAAGAAATAGTTTGAATGGTGAGAAGGTAATGGAAGCACCGTTTTATGGGGTGGTAGTGGTTTTGGGTGTGGTCCGGGAGACAGCCACTAAATGCCCCAACTTGGTGTGAATGCTTCTTAAATTTGTTTCTAGGAAAAACAGATTGGAAAATCAATTAACTAAGAATAATGGAAAGATGAAAACAATGAGCAGAATCAAAAGGAAAAGGGAAATAAGAGAGAATACGGTTAGAAAGTGACTCATCCCACTGCAATAAAAGCATCTCATAGTACACAAATGATTTGGTAGGAATACAGTCTAACTTCAGGATAAGTGATTTCTATTTTCCTGCCAGTGTGGACAGACTGTAAGGTAGAATCCTGGATTATGTGCAAAGAGTAGCAGTATTAGCTGCCTGAAGGTAGGCTACTCATTAATTGCCCTGGAGGGGAAATACTTTAATTTTTATTTTATTTTATATTTAATTCATTTTATTAGATTTTTTTTGAGTAGAATTTTTTTGACATGCAAAAGTCTGTGCAAAATTAATATACACAATTTGATAAGGTAAGAGATAAGTATACACCCAGGAAACCATTACGACAATTTATGCCATAAATACATCCATCATCTCCAAAAGTTTCTTCTTGCTCATTTATTTATTTATTTATTTATTTATTTATTTATTTATTTATTTTTACTTATTTATTTATTTTTGAGTTGGAGTCTCACTCTGTCGCCCAGACTGGAGTGCAGTGGCCGTTCCCGTCTACCGCAGCCTCAACATGCTGGGGCTCCGGCGATCCTTCCACCTCAGCCTTCCAAGTAACTGAAACTACAGGCGCACGCTACCATGCCCGGCTAATTTTTTTGTTTATTGTAGAGATGAGGTCTCGCCAAGTTGCCTAGGCGGGTCTCAAAACCGCGGACTCCGGCAATCCACTCACCTCAGCCTCCCAAAGTGCGGGATTACAGGCTGAGCCACCGAGCCTGGCTTCTTTTATTTATTTTTATTATTATTTTTGATAAGAACACTTACGACTGGGCATGGTGGTTCATGCCTGCAGTCTTTGGGAGGTCGAGGTGATAGGATCGCTTGAGTCCAGGAATTTGAGAACAACCTGGGCAATTTAGTGAGACCCTGTCTCTATAATATAAAATCAATTAAAAAAAAATACAACATAAGAACTATTCTCTTGGAAAATTTCACATATGCAATACAGTACCATTAGCCATAGGTATTATGCTGTATAGTAGACCTTTAGGACTTCTTCATCTAGTATAACTAAATCTGTCGTATGCTTTGACCAATACTTTCCTGTTTCCCCCATTCCTTGCTTTCAGAAACTACCATTCCACTCTCTGCTTCTATGATTTTGACTATTTTTGATTTATCATCATTTGATTTTTATAGAGTTTTTTCTCTATGTTACTAAGTAGGGACTCTACTCAGGATACTGGACACATCAAGTGGAGACCTAAATACCACTTGATCTAACTCATAGCGACTAAAGATGCCTTGAAGACAAGACCCAGAAAGTTGCTTCATGATCACATTCATTAGATGTTTATATATTTGTAGCATTTTTTCTTTCTGATATAAACAGCTTATTAATTTCAAATTATTTTGTTACCCAGTATCCTCAATGTGAACCTAGTTCTGGCCTTAAAAATGCATTTTACCTTAACTTATTTCTATATTTGAATTTGAACGTAGATCTATTTACTTTTTTCTAATTAGAAAAGAAAGAACTATGCTCATATAAAAAAAAAACCCTTCCAAATAATATAAAGGTATATAAATAAAAAGTCTTCACTAATCACCACCAGATAACAAACGTTAACAGTTTGGGTCAATACATTTTCATGGAGTACATGCTGCATACCATGTTCTGGGCCAAGGTCAGGGGATAAAACAAGAAACGGGACATGACTTCCGCCTGTTCGTTTGCTTGCCTATTGTCTATAGCTGCTTTTGCACAACTATGCAGAATTGAGTAGTTGCCAACAAAGACTCTTCGGCCCACAAAGCCTCAAGTGTTTACTATCTGGCCCTTTACAGAAAGAGTTTGACAACCCTTGTACTACTTAAAAGTGG
Source organism: Cephalopachus bancanus (assembly GCA_027257055.1). Lineage (NCBI taxonomy): Eukaryota > Metazoa > Chordata > Mammalia > Primates > Tarsiidae > Cephalopachus > Cephalopachus bancanus. Next base: position 3,177,577 of record JAPVLO010000009.1, on the reverse strand, counting down.
TAGAAATAAGAAGATAACATAGAAATGAGAAATATTTCACTCATATAATCCAACAGAAGTTGATGACTGATTGGGTGTGGCTTGCATAGCTGGGTGGATGTGCAATACCACCATGTTCTGTGGTTGGTATTGTGGAATTGGAATGGAGTGCGTGTGTGTGTCTGTGGGTATGTGTGTTTGTGTATGTGAAGCAGTTCCATCTTCTAGGAGGAAAGTTGGAATTCACAATGTGCTTTGCTGATAAACGGCTTTGGTGAGCCTTGGTGTGTGGCTATTTGTATGCATCTGAATACATGGAAGTCATTTTCGATATTTCTTCACAACTCTGGAAAGTGTGAGAGTTGTATTTGTTTTCTATGTTTATTAAATAAAGAGCATACAGGGGAGAAGGTTTTGATTCACTGTATTTATGCTCAGTTTGAATATCTGGTCTAACACACGTCCTGTTGAATACCAGAGGACTTTTTAGGGAAATAGGACATTAAGTGAAATTGAGACTCTATTCCTCTATCTCTGTCTCTGAAAAAAACCAGGAGAAGGTTTTCTAAAATGGGAAGGATCTCACTCTCCAGCTTGGTGATTTATGATTCTTTTAGTTGCATCTGTTTATTTTGGTTGCAGCCAATTCGTGTTGGTTTTAAAGAAATATAAGTGCAGCAAGAGAGGAAACATTGGAATGGCAGTGGAAGGAAGACTTTGGGATAGGGCGAGAAGAATTTAAGAAAACATAAGCTAATCTGGATCTGAGGGAAAAAAAGCTGCTCAAAATACAAAGACCAGAAGGGTAAAACAGTAAGGGGAGAGGGAGATGGAGGAACAAGTTGTACAAAAACCCTTTTGAACCAGGCCTGAATCCAGTCCAAATTGACCCCTGATCTCATCCAAGTACTGTCCGGCCCCTTTACAGTTTGTAAGATTTGATGGAACCGCAGGCCAAAGTGGTGTGGCTGCAGGCCATAGGCCTTGGGGAAGCATCTTGCCAGTGGGGTGATGTGGGAAGACAGAGTGCCAAGCTGGCCAGACGCTGGTGTCTAATGCTATGTAATGAAGGCTAAGTGACAGACGGATATCCACTTAACTGCCGACTCCATCTTTCTCCACCCTGTTATCATCCTTAGACTGCTTTGTACGAGGCACATTTTGCCAGAAAAATGTATTTTAGGTCACTTGATTTTTTTCATCATGAAACAACTTCCTTTTCTCCCTTGGCCAACGTCAAGGTAAAAAACTTGAGACAGTGCCAATCCCTAGCTGTCCATGTAGTCATTCCCTGGAGATTTCAGATGGCATTCGGGGAAACTGCCAAGATGATGTGTTGACTCTGTAGACATGGAGGCGATTTCCATACAGAGAACCCTCTGAAGCCACAGTGGCTCTTGTGGATTGTGTGTATGTGTATATGTGTGTGTGAGAGACATTCTAGGGGGATTGGGCTCAAATGACTTATCTGTAGATCACTTGTCTCCACTTGTGAGTGAGCTAGTGTCGCACTTGTTCCAATCAGTTTGGCGCCTGTATTTTTGCTGTGGGAACTCAGTAAATCCTCAGCCATGGGGGTGAGAGATTGAAGACTTCCAGGAAGTACAGGAAGCAATTGGTAGCTAAGAAGCTAAAAATTAGAAATAAATCCCTTTTTATGAAGTCTCACTCTTTTAGAAGAATCTCTCTTTCCTAAAGGCAAAACAGAAAGCAACACCCTCCTCTGCTTTTGTATAGTTATTACTTATTTGTAACTTTTTAAACATTAACAGTTTGTCTAACCTATGTTAACACAATCCAAATCACAGAATATTCATGTGTAGGCTTTAGGCAGTTGTGAATAATTGTGAAGTGACTCAATGCTGTGCTGGAAGAAATAGAAATAGAAAATGTCCTGAGGGTGGGAGCCTGAATGGGTGGTAGGTTCTTTCAAGACCTGCAGCGTTTTTTGCCAACACAGAGAATAAATAATCTCCATTTCGGAGAGAAGGGTGGAGATACTTCTTCAGGTGAAGGCAAATGACTGAGAGTTTTTCCAGTTAGTACATTCTTGAGCCCTAGGTTGAAGAAGCTTCATTTATCACGATGTAGATCTCTGCCACCTTGTACATTTATCCTTCCTCTTCTCTGCTGTCTCCTTCCCACTAATATTTGTTGAGTATCTGTTATTTGTCCAATGGGAGTGGGTATAGAAAATGCAGCCATGAATCAGGCAGACATGTTTTTACGGAGCCCACTATCTACACTTCTGGAATTTTCTTTACATATTCTTAATCCTTAAAAATATCATATATATGGCCATCTAATTAAATAACTAGTTCTTTGAGAAGTAGTATTCTTTTTTGTACAGAATGTATCCAAAAGAAGTGTTACAAAAAAAAGTGTTGTAATAATGCTGATACTTCTCTTAATATGCAAATTTAAGACTTTATGAAAAGTTCATTATAAGTATGAATGCTGTCATATCAAGTAAAAAAATAACATTTTGTTTAATGGTATATTCTAATATGCCCTCTTTCAATGGACATGGCTTGAGATGTTTCCAAAATCCTTGGAAGGCTGTCTAAGGAGTTTTGTGTGTGAGTGTTCATCTTTAAGGGACTCCAGCAACAAAGTTTGTTGCTCCCAAGGGGAGCTTTCCAAGAAGAGTCCTCCGTCTTGGTGAGAGGAGAGCATAATTTTTGGGCGACACCCTGTCTATTTTAAATCATTGGAGAGGGGAAAAATATTTGTCTCCAGGACTGTAATTTTCCAGATGACGCCATATTGTTGCACAGTTGCCATACCATGAGAAAGAGCATTCTTGTGGTTTTTGTACTGGAAATCCTGTAGGAAAGCTATTTCTGGCATCTTTTCATAATGAAGCCCAGTGAGTATGGGGAACAGACAGGCCAACCAGATACAGTTTGTGGTCTCTCAGCATTTGAGAAAAGTCCCTTCAGCACAGCATTTTTTTCATAGGGCTTCTCAGTGTATGAGGTGTTGAGTGGGATGGATGATGAGTAGTAGGGGGTGGAAATATTAGTCCAGATCAAATCCCAAAGCAGTGGTCTGGTCAGACATCCAGACTTTCATGTGATTATTCTCTCATAAAAATAATTTTGAATCTCCAATTTTGTCTTTTAGTACATGGTATAAACATCTCTTTTCAAAATTAAATTTTGATAGCTAGGGACCACAACTAAGTATGCATTTGAATAAAAATAAGAGTGACTGGATGGGTAGACTGATACTCAATAGTAGTTTTTCAGATGGAATTTGGTTCCTGTGAAAACCTACTTTCTGAATCTGAGCTGAATGTCATGTTTAAGGAAGTAATGATCTGATTAAAATAAGAACTCTTTTTTGAAATAGAAAAATTATAATGGTATTTAAAACGCTGGCAACATTTTGCCCAGGTAACATTTTTTTCTTTAACTTAGAAAGTTGTCTTATTATGCCACTTTTAGATAGCAGTTTCCAGAAATATTTCCAAATTGTATGCAGCCTTAATCCACTGGGGTGAAGACATTAACAAAGAAGATAAAATACTCTTGAAGGGCTGCTTAACACCTGAGTATAGTAATTATTTTGTGGATAACACTATTAGAATTAGAAGATGTTTCCTGGGCATTTCTGACCTCAGAGTGTGGAACTGAATTGATCTAACTCAATAACTGAATTATAAATGAGTTAAGCCTCATTCATAACAGTCTATATGCCTTTTTTGCCAAGTGTTCTTCGAATGCAACGTCTCTCCTCTCTCCCTCTCTCTTCTTCTTTCTCCCTTCTCTCTCTGGCAATTCAATAGCAGAAAATCGGAACAACCCACATTCAGGACACAAAGTTGTTCTTCCTCTTCTTTCCTGCTTGGGGCTTCTGTGGGTAGGTTGAAGAGATAATAAGGTTGGCCCTGAGGGGAGGGTGTGGAGAGACCATATGGTTTCTCTGGCAGTTATTGGGAGCAGTGTTGACAGGCTTGGGAGGAAGCCGAGGCTGTCTCTGGTGCCAGCAGAAGGACCGCAGTGACTGACGCAAAGCCCTGTTCAGCAGGAGTGAAGCCGGGAGCCTTGAGAGGCCCAAGGTTCTGGAAGGTTTGGGTTTAATGCCTGGTTAAAGTGTTTAAGAAAATAACCTTGAAATGAAAAAAATCCCTCTCTCTTTGTACTGGGGAAGATGTGCCTAGATTTTAGGCAATTCTTTGCAAATAAGAAAATTGTTGATTGCTTTTATTAGTATAATTAATGAAACTAAGAAATGTTAACTGCTAGACTAGAAAGAGATCACTGGTTGAATCATAACTTTTCCTAGACTGATGAAAGAGAGATGATGCGTATAGCTCTCTCCTGGTTGTCATTTAAAAGACCTTTCCCAGACTTTTAAGAGAGAGGTGGAAAATATTTCAGGACATTTCTATAGCTGTGGGGAGAAAGATGGTAAATTAAAAAGTAAAGGTGTTGAGAAAGTTGGAAGAAATGGAACTTGGGGCTGCTGTACTTTACAGCTTTCATGAGTTAGTTAAGAAAGCAACAACTGTTTTTGAGAAATTAATAGTGATTTTGTACAGACAAGAAGAGGAATCTTCTAGTATAGTCCTACCCTGAGTCTCTGAGTAGACTTTTGGTCTGCTACCTTAGGATTAGATGACAGAGGAGTTTGTCAGCACCTGAGTTTCCTTCAGGAGGAAAATGGTTCTTAGGATGTCCCTAAGCAGAAGTAATTTAGAAGACTGCCCTTCAGTGATGCCTAGGCCTGGCTCCAGCACCTCAGAAAGTCAGTGGGAAGAAGACCCAAGGAGACTTTCAGTGGGAATGTTTGGTCCCCTCAAGAGCCTGTCAGGGTTACACACTATAATCCATCCAATGTGTGGGCTACCAAAGATAATTTGCTGCTCCCTATTTTCTTTGTGTCACTTTTGCTGCCTGCTGTTTCTCTCCCAAGTTCTCATAAACATGGAAAACAGATTCTTGCAGAAACCTGACAGAAAGGCAGCCAAGGAAGAGGTGGAGGTGACTTTGTTTAGAATCCTGATTAGATTTCTTCCAGCCTCCGCCTGATTTCCTTTTGGGTTGGCCTGTTTCCTTCAATATCCTGGACAATGTAATTATTTGCATGACTGGTCAGAAAGAAATGACAGACTTCTATAAAAGTATCATTTCAATTAAAATCACAGAAAGAAAAATAAGAGAATATCACAATTATAAGTCATCTGTTAACCAGCTGGGCAAGTACATTATGCTATCTCTGCTGGTTGGCCATCCAAAGAGTTTTTAAGGATTAACAAGAAGAGTTAGCAAGAAGATCTGTGGTCACATAGGAATTCGCTACATATCTTGTGGGCTTTTCTGGCACTAGGTTTGTTTTAGGGGAAAATGTGAGACTGGATTAGCGCCACTTGCGAATCTTGATACCTTGATCTCAACTACATTGATGGGCCTGAATTTAAGCCTATGTTGGATTGGATGGTGCCTCTGATGACAGCTTGATCAAAATATTATGAAATAATGGAAGAAAAAGTACAACTTAATGATAGAGAACTGGCCTGTGAATTTCTGGTTCACCCCTCAAAATGGAAAAATAAGTACAATAGTTAATAATCTTTTTGTAGCTTGTGGGAACAAAATTGTGGATGCATTTTTACTCACTGCAGTTCTCAGACTTGATGCAAAGATATAAAAAGTTATATTAAGAAAAATGAAGCATACTTTATGTATCACAGATAGTCTTTGATTCCTAGAAGTATGGATGTGGCCTTGGAGCATATGATATTTTCTTCAAACTACTAAATAACCTTCCAGGAAAGAATCATTTCTTTCTGGGAAGGCCTGTGTGCCACATAATGTGGGTTTTGACAAGGATAGATCAGCCGATTAAGATTCAATATTTTTTGCTCATTTAACAAGTCAGGGAAAAAAACAGCAAATGGGACAGAGTTTTCATTATGACGAATTATGAGAGTCAAGAAGAACCTTTTTTTTTTTTTTTTTGTACCCATGCACTGATTTTTCTCTTTGGGGGGCTTATTTCCAAATAAAATGATTTGATTCATTTTATTAATTAAACATAAGACAATCCTCCGACATTAAAAAAATCAGCTTCTCCATGCAAATCCTTCATAAACTGAAAAATATGCAAGGATTTAATTATAGTGGACTGGGGCAAAAAATCAAGCCCTTTTTCTGTTATGGTACAATTAAGTACCTGTCAAATTCAGGCAACCCTTAATTTTCCTTGAGTGAAAGCAGTTGATGAACTTAAAACTAATCCTACCCTTAAGGCTTTCTTTATGAAAGCCCTGTAATTAGAAATAAAGGTTTATTCAAACTTAAAAGGCTTTTTTTTTTTTGGAAACATTTTTACTTTGACAAAAGCTTTAAGATTTTGTACTTAGTGTCGTTGGACAGAGTAACACCAGTTTTAACCAGCACCGAAGGGCAGACATGTGTGGAGTTGTGATTGCAAGAGTTGAGAGGGGACGCAGGTGCAGTTGTCCATGACCTTGCTGCTCAAAATGTGGTCCAGGAACCAGGAACATTGGCCTCACCTGGGGGCTTGTTCGGAAAGCAGAATTTTAGGTGCCGCCCAGATACCCTGAAATCAGCAGTTGCAATTTGTTAAGAACCCCAGATGCCTTGAATGCATATTAATGCTTATAACACTGGTTTATTTCTAAAACTGGTTTGTTGTGGAAAAGGTGAACTTTAAAGTAAATAATAAATTAACCTTATTCTTCAGGGAAGAAAGGTTTGTAAATTATTATTATCTTTTTTTTTTTTTTTTAAATAGAGACAGGGTTTCACTATGCTGTGCAGGCTGGTCTCAAACTCCTGGCCTCAAGCAATCCTCCTGCCTTGGCCTCTCAATGTGCTGGGATTACGGGCATGGGCTACCATGCCCAGTCAAAAGTTTGTAAATTAAAGAGGTAGGCTTGCTTCTACCTCCAACAAATCCCACGAGAAATGGTTTTGCCTTCAATTCTAGAATATGTTTGCTTTTCAATCTGGATAAGGAGTGAAATCTCTGGTCCACAGGGCAGATCTAGCTCTTCATTATTTTTCTCTTAGGGAGTATAATTTCCATGTGAGAGTGTCTGGCTGAAAATAGCTGCTCAGTAAATTTTTTTGAATAAATAGCTAGTTTTATAAAATGAAATGCGTATGAGGCACTCAAGTCCTTGACTCTTCCTCTCTTCCCTGGGCTACCAAAGCATTTGTAAATATCTCCATTATGGTGCCTATTGTTTCTTTCTCTCTCTCCCACTATAGTGTAAATTATATGAGGATGTCTTTGTTTCACAGAATCTTGTGCAGGGCTGAGAATGTTTGGTTTCTCAACAATGTGTTTTTAAAATGTTGGTAACATAAACAACATAAAATTGATCGTGTTAGTCATTTTCAAGTGCAGAGTCAAGTGGCATTAAGTACATTCACCTTGTTCTGAAACCATCACCACTATCCCTCCACAGAACTCTTTTCATCTTGCAAAAGTGAAACTCTATACCCACCAAATAATAACTGCCAAACAAACATTCCTCCCTTCCTCAGCCCCTGGCATCCACCATTCTATTATATTTATCTATGAATTTGATTACTCTAGATACCCCATATAAATAGAATCATATGGTATTTGTCCTTTTGTGACTGACTTGTTATTAAGATTCATCCATGTTGCAGCATGTGTCAGAATTTTCCTTTTTATGGCTGACTAATATGCCATTGTATGTATGTACCACATTTTGTTTATCTGTTTATCTGTCAGTGGACACTAGGATTGCTTCCACATTTTGGCAATTGTGAATAATGCTGCTATGAACACAGTGTACAAACATCTGTTGGGGCCCCTGCTTTCAATTCTTTTGGATATATACCTAGAATGAAATTCCAGGACACAATAATTTTATATTTAATTCTTGGAGGAACTGTCAAATGCTGTTTTCTATAACAGCTGTACTATTTTATGTTCCCACCAGCAATGCTCTAAAGTTCCAGTTTCTCCACATCCTTCCTAGCACTTGTTATTTTCTCAGTGTGTGTGTGTTTTAATAATAGCCATCCTAAAGGGTATGATGTGGTATCTCACAGTGGTTTTGAATTGCATTTCCCTGATGATTAGTGACATTGGGCACCTTATCATGTACTTATTAATCATTTGTAAATCTTTGGAGAAATATCTATTCAAGTCATTTGCTCACTTTTTAACCATTTTTTGTCATTGATTTGCAGAAGTTTTAAAAACCATATTCTGCATATTAACTCCATATCAGGTATATGATTTGCAAATATTTTCTGACATTCTGTGGGTTGTCTTTTCACTCTGTTGATTGTATCCTTTGATGCACAGGAGTTTTTAATTTTGATGTAGTCCAATTTATTTTCCTTTCATCCTGTGCTTTTGGTATCATACTCAAGAAATCATTGTGAGATCCAACATCATGATGCTGTTCCCATTTTCTTCCAAGAGTTTTGTAGTTTTAGGTCTTCCATTTAAGTTTGTGATCTATTTGACTACCAGCTTCATTCTTCCGCATGTGGATATCCAGTTTTCTCAGCACCATTTGTTGGAAAGAGGGTCCTTCCTTGTTGAATGGTCTTGGCAACTTTGTTAAAAATTATTGTCTATATAAGTATGTTTACTTCTGGGTATGTCCTTGGGATTATCATCTGTGAATGAGAGGGAACGAAAGTAGGATGAAGCTGAGGGAGAAGTCAAACTGTGATGCAGGCCCTGTCGTCACAGCCAACCCGCTGTGTGGGGTCACATCCAAATAATCTTTGCCCAGACCAAGGTTGTAGAACTTTTCTCCTATATTTTCTTCTAGGAGTTTTACAGTTTCAAGTATTATGTTTATTAAGACTTTAATCCATTTTGAGTATTTTTTTTTTTATATAGTATGAGATAGAGGCCTAATTTCATTCTTCTGTATATGGATATTCAGTTTTCCTAGAATGATCTGTTGAAGAGACTATTCTTTCCCTGTTTGTGTTCTTAGCATCTTTGTTGAAAATTAGCTGACTATAAGTGTATGGATCTATTTCTGGGTTCTCTATTCTGTTCTATTGGTCTATGTGTCTATTTTAATGCTAGTACGTGCTGTTTTGATTACTATAGTTTGCAGTAGATTTTTCAAATCAAGTAGTATGATGCCTTCAGCTTTGTTCTTTTTGCTTAAGGGTGCATTGGCTGTTTGGGGCATGTGTGTGTGTGTGTGTGTGTGTGTGTGTGTGTTTGTGTGTGTGTGTCTGTGGTTTCTTTTTTTTAATTTTTAATTTTTTTTTTTTGAGTTGGAGTCTCACTCTGTCGCCCAGACTGGAGCGCAGTGGCCGCTCCCGGCCACCACAGCCTCGACCTGCTGGGCTCCGGCGATCCTTCCGCCTCAGCCTTCCAAGTAGCCGGAATTACAGGTATGCGCTACCACGCCCAGCTGATTTTTTTTTAAAAATTTATTGTAGAGATGAGGTCTCGCTGCCCAGGCGGATCTCGAACCCGTGGGCTCAGGCAATCCACTCACCTCAGCCTCCCAAAGGCACGGGATTACAGGCTGAGCCACCGAGCCCGGCTTTAATTTTTAATTTTAAAGATATGGAGTACATTCAGGGTTAGGTATACAAATGTTCATTATGCAGGTACTCTTGTTGATGAGGTGTGCCCCTCCCCCTACTGCCAATTCCTTTCTTGGTATTATGAAAATTGCTCAAGGTCTGCTTATGAGTGAGAACATGTGATACTCAGTTCTCTATTTCTGTGGTAGATCACTCAGTATTATAGACTCTAAGTCCATCCAAGTTGCTATGAAGTTCATAATTTTGTCCTTTATGACTGTGTAATATTCCATGATGTATATGTTACACATTTTTAAATTCAGTTCTCTTTTGATGGGTAGCATGGTTGGTTCCATGTTTCTGCTGCAATAAACATGCATGTGCAGGTATCTTTTTCATAGAGTTATTTGAGTTCCTCTGGGTATATTCCCAGTAGGGTGATTGCTGAGTCATATGGAAAGTCAGTTTTTAGGTCTTTCAGGAATCGTCACACTGTTTTCCACAGAGGTTGTACTAGTTTGTACTCCCACCAACAGTGTGGAAGTGTTCCCTTTTTCCCGCATCCTCTCCAGCATCTGTTGTTTTTTGAGTTATTGATGATGGTCATCCTGACTGGAGTTAGGTAGTATCTCAGTGTGGTTTTAATTTGCATTTCTTTGATGACCAGTGAGGTTGAGCATTTTTTCATATATCTGTTGCCTGCTCATATGTCTTCTTTTGAGAAGAGTCTATTCGTATCTTTTGCCCACTTTGTAAAGGGGCTGTTTGTTTTTTTCTTTTTGGCATGTTTGAGTTCCTTGTAGATACTAGATGTTAGGCCTTTGTCAGATATACAGTTGGCCAATATTTTTTTCCAGTCTGTGGGCTGTCTCCCCACTCTCTCGATGTTTTCTTTGGCTTTGCAGAAACTTTCCAGTTTGATGAGGTTCCACTTGTCTATCTTATCTCTTAGGGCATGGGCAATTGGAGTTTTGATCAGGAATTGGTTGCCAGTTCCAATTTCCATAACGGTGTCTCCTGCATTTTCTATGGTTCTTACAGTTTGAAGTTTTACATTTGGGTCTTTGATCCATTTAGAGTTGATTTTTGTGTATGATGATAGGTAGGGGTCTTGTTTTAATCTTCTGCATGTCGTCAGCCTGTTTTCCCAGCACCATTTACTGAATAGGTTCTTCTTTCCCCAGTGGTTAAGGATGGAGGCTTTGTTGAAGATGAGTTGGTTGAGAAATTGAGGTTTTGCTTCTGGAATCTCTATTCCATTCTTGTACCAATACCAGGCTATTTTTATTATTGTAGCTTTATAAAAAAATTTAAAGTCTGGGAGTATGATACCTCCCACTTTTTTTTTTTTTTCCTGAGGATTATTTTGACTCACCATGGTCATTTATGTTTCCATATGAATCCCTGAATTGTCATTTCCAGGTCTGAGAAGAATGCTGCTGGTAATTTAATGGACATGGTGTTAAATCTGTAGTTTGCCTTGGGTAGGATGGACCTCTTAACAATGTTGATTCTTCTAATCCATGAGCTGGAGTATTTTTTTATTTCTTTGTGTCATCTTTGATTTCTTTGAGCAGTGTTTTGTAGTTTTCATTATAAAGGTCTTTCATTTCTCTGGTTAGGAAGTTGCCAAGGCATTTCATTGCTTTTTGTGGATATTGTGAATGGGATTGTGCTTTTTATTTGGGTTTCTGTTTGTTTATTGTTGGTGTATAGGAATGTAACTGTCTTTGTACATTTATTTTATACCCTGAGACTTTGCCAAAGTCCTTTATCAGCGCAAGGAGGTTTTTGACAGATTCTCTTGGGTTTTTGAGGTATAGAATCATCTCTTCTGCAAAGAGACATAACTCAACTTCCTTTTTTCCTATTTGGATACACCTGATTTCCTTCTCTTGTCTGATTGCTCTAGCTAGACCTTCCAATACTGTGTTGAACAGGAACGGTAAGAGTGGGTGTCCTTGACTTGTTCTGGTTTTCAGGGTAAATGGTTCTGATTTCTTCCTGCTTAGCAGTATATTGGCTGTGGGTTTCTTGTAGATGGCTCTTACTATTTTGACATATGTTCCATCTATTCCTAAATAGTTGAGCGTTTTTATCGAGAAGGTGTGCTGGATTTTATCTGCGCCTTATGATACAATCATGTGCTTTTGTTTTTACATCTGTTGTTTTATTTAATTACATTTATGGTCTTGTGGATGTTGAACCAGTCCTGCATCCTGGGGATGAAGACTACTTGGCTGTGGTGGATGATTTTTGAGATGTAACTAGATCCGGTTTGCTAGAATCTTGTTGAGAATTTTAGCATCTATGTTCATTATCAAGGATATTGGCCAGTAGTTCTCTTTCTTTGCTGGATCTTTAGACCTGGTTTGGGTATCAGTGTGATGTTAGCTTCATAAAATGATTTGGGGAGAGTTTCATCTTTCTTGGAATGCTTACAATAGGATTGGTATCAGCTCTTTCTTGTATGTTTTGTAGAATTCTGCTGGAAATCCATCTGGTCCAGAGCTGTTTTTTGTGGGTAGTTTTCTTATGACATAGTCAATTTCCTGGATTGTTATTGGTCTATTTAGGGTCCCAATTTCTTCTTGTTTCAACCTGGGGAGGTTGTGTGATGTCAGAAAGTCCTCCATTTCCTTTAGGTTTTCAAGTTTGTTTCCTTACACATGCATATAGTAGTTTCTGATAATCTTTTGTATTTATTCGGTATCAGTTGTGTCTTAATCTTTTGCATTTCTGATTGTGTTTATTTGGGCTTTTTCCTTCGTATTCTTGGTCAGTCTAGCTAGGGGTCCATCAATCTTGTTTACCCATTCAAGAACCACCTTTTTGACTCATTTTTAAAAATTATATTTTTGTCTTATATGTCCCAAGTTTGGGCTTTTATTTTGGTGATTTGGATTCTTCTGCTGAAGTTAGGGTTTTGGTGGTCTTGCTTTTCCAGCTTTCTTAGGTGATTTGTTAGGCTGTAAACTTGTAATCTTTCCATTTTCTTCATGTGTGTTCATAGAGATATGAATTCTCCTCTTAGTACTGATTTCATGGCATTTCAGAGAATTTGGTAAGATGTTTCTTCATTGTCATTTATTTCTGGGAATCTTTTAATTTCTGTTTTGATTTCTGTGTTGATCCAGGAGTAGTTCAGTATCATGCTGTTTAGTGTCCAAGTCTTTGTGGGTTTTGGGAAACTTTGTTGGTATTGATATTTATTTTTATTCTGCTATGGTCTGAGAAGGTGCATGGCAATATTTCAAGCTCATAAAATTTGTTTATGCTTTACTTATGGCTGAGGATATGGTCAATCTTAGAGTACATGCTATGTGGTGATTAGTATATTCCATGGTTGTTGGCTGGTGTGGTCTGTAGGTATCAATTAAGTCTATCTGATCACGCGTCATATTGAGGTTCCAGATCTCCTTGTTGATTTTTTGTCTTGATGATCTGTCTAGGGTTGTTAGTGGGGTATTTACGTTCACAGCTATGATAGCGTTAGAGTCAATGTCTTTTTTTAGTTTACCTAGAAGTTGCTTTCTAAAAGTTGGTGCTCCTATGTTGGGTGCATATATGTTTAAGATAGGTATTTCTTGTTGATGGATTGAGCCTTTTATCATTATATAGTAACCTTCTGTATCTTTCAAAATTTTTGATAGCTTACAGGGTATTTTGTCTGATATTAAGATTGTGACTCCTGATTTCTTTTGGGTTCTGTTTGCCTGAAAATTTGTTTTTCATCCTCTTATTTTTAGTCTGTGAGTGTCCTTTCTGGTGAGATGAGTCTCCTGGAGACAACATATTGTTGCATCATGACGTTTTATCCATTTTGCCATTCTATGTCTTTTCATTGGCGCTTTTAGTCCATTCACATTCAGGCTAATTATTGATATGTGAGAGTTTATCCCTGTCATGAGGTTCTTAGAGTTTGGTGTTGTTGCTCCTGTTTGTTTGTTTATTTGTTTGTTGTCTTTCTTTTGATTTTTGGGTTGATTTGTGTGTGTTTTCAATCTTTTTCCTGCATTTTTGGGAAGGGCATGGTCATTCTTTTTTCTTCTGTGTGTAATACTTTTTTCAGCGTTTCTTGTAGAGCTACTCTGGAGGCAGTGTCAACTCTTAGGGATTGAATATCTGGGAAGGATTTTAATTCCCCATCACTGATGAAACTTAACTAGGTAGGTAATTTTTGGTTGAAATCATTTATCTTTGAGAACTTTGAAGACTGGACTCTAATCTCTCTTAGCCTGAAGGGTTTCTGTAGATAAGTCTGTTGCTATTCTAATTGGTCTTCCCTGGTAGGTAGTCTGTCCTTTCTTTCTTGCTGCCTTTAGGATTTTTTCTTTTATACCTGCTTTGTGTAAGTGAATTATTATGTGTCTAGGAATTGGTCTTCTCATTCATTGTCTTACAGGGGTTCTCTAAATCTCTTATGTTTGAATGGTTGCATCTCTAATGAGATGAGGGAAATTTTCTTGGATAATTTCATGGAATATTTGTTCCAGGGTGGTCTCTGTCTGCCTCAGGGTTTCCAATTGATCTTAGATTCAGTCTTTTGATATAATCTTTCATCTCTTGGAGGTTTTGTTCTGTCTTTTTAAGCTTATCTTCTATGTTTTTAACAGTTTGGGTTAGTTCCATATTTGATCCTCAAGCTCTGAGATTCTTTCTTCTGCTTGGTTAATTCTGCATGCTTATCAGTTTGTTATTTATTTCATTCATTGTATTCTTTATTACTGTTATCTCAGTTATCAACGCCTTCATTCTTTCCTCTTGTCTCTCCTCATTTATATCTACTCTTTCTATTAATATCTTGATATCTGCATTTGTAGTTTGATACCAGTCATTCTGGGGGCTCTTCATTGTTTGGGTTCCAAAGTCTATATTCTCAGTTTTTGTCCTCCCAGGGGACTGTATGAGACCCATATTCTTTCTTTGGTTTTTCTTCATTTGTGTAGGTTTTCCTCCCCCTCCCCTTTTTTTAACCTCTTCTTTAATTCCATTTTTTATTGATGGGTGAGATAGCTTTTACTTCTGTTTGCTCAATCTCCTATCCTTCCTTATGTAGATCTTCTGGCTTTACTCAATTCTGAAGTTGGACTGGGTGTGGGGGACTGTGCTTTTTGCAGTTTTGAGATTTAATTAAGGGGAATCTGTGATTCAGAAGCTGTCTGCAGATCTCAGATCCACTGACAGGTGTGTGGGCCCCCTGGAGCCTACTTCCCACCACCTTACAATCTGTCCATGCAGTGGGGGTTGTATGTTTGCCCCCCAAAGCAAAATGAGATAAGAATAAAGAAAAGAATGGAAAAAGGAAGGAGGAAGATGAAAGGAAGGCAGAGGGAGAGAAGAAGAAGAGGGAAAGTAGACAGACATACTAACTAACGAATAACCAGAGAAACAAACAAAGAGTAAAAACAAACAAACAAACAAACAAAATACAGACAATCAGACAAACAAACAAAAAAAGCCTGTTGGTGTATTTGTCCTCAAAAATACCCATAAGCAAACAGAAAATCTAAAAAAAAGACAACATTAACAGAAACCAAGCAAAACTAAAAAAAAGAACAAAAAGAGAAGGAAAAAACCAAAAACCAAACAACAACAACAACAAAAATCTTGCTCTGTGGCCATTTCTGTAACTCTAGGTTCCTTTTGGCTGCTGCTACCTTGTTAAGGAGCAGCTGTGGTCTCCAGCCCATCCCCTCTGCTCTCAGCTCAGGCTGATAGGGTTGCTGTTGGTTGGGGGGGAGAGGGGGAGAGGTCAGATGCTCCATGGACTACTGTTGGAGGAGGATGGATCAGATCTGGACTCACCTGACTTGTCTGCTACTGCTGCTGTCAATTCTCCCACTCAGATCTGACATGTCTGTGCCTGTTCCAGCATGGGAGAAGGTCATCTATCTCTCTGAGTCCAATGAGGGCATAACCTCTGGATCCCAGGTTGGAGATTAGACAGAGCTGGATGGGGCAATGCAGGTGTCTGCCTGGTCCTGGGTCAGAGAAGATGTTGCCAGTTGGCATCTCCTCACCAGCGGTGGAGCTCTATTTCAGATTTCCATGCCCTGCCTTCTCCACAGTTCCTGCTGCTTGTGCCTGGTCTGCTGACACAGGTGGTGACTTGGACCAGGTGCCAGGTGGTGAGGAGCAGCTGTTCTTTGCTGCCCTCTCTCAAGAGAGTCCCAAGAGTGACAGACAATCCTGCATTCTGGGGCTCCAATCTCAGGGTGGTGGTGGGTTGCAGTCCCCTCTGGAGGAGAGCCTGGGTGCATGAACCGAAATCTCCCCTCAGACAGACTTTTACTCATCCACTGGCACACATACACTCACTCAGAGAGTCTTTATGGACACTCACTTTTGTGAAGGCTCTTACACTCCGACCTGTTCTGTCACCATCTTGCCTCTCTTCCCCTTACAGGCTAGTGTCTGAGGTTTCACATGAATTTTAGTCTGAAAAATTTCTGTGAAAAATAACATCAAAATTATGATAGAGATTGCATTGAATCTGTAGATTGCTTTGGGTAGTATGGACGTTTTAGCAATACAAATTATTTCAATCCATGAACATAGGGAAATTTTTCATTTATTTATGTCTTCTTCAAATTCTTTCATCAATATTTTATAGTTTTCAGTATACAAATCTTTCACCTTGGTTAAATTTTTTTCTAAGTATTTAATTTTTTTGCAGCTATAGTGAATAAGATTTTTTTAAATTTATATTTTGGATAGTTTATTATTAGTGTATAGAAATGCTGCTAAGTTTTGTATATTGTTTTTGTATTATGCAAATTTAATACTTTTTTCTTTACTTCTGATTGTTGTTTGGTAGAGACTTTATGATTTTCTATATATAAAATCATGTCATTGCAAACAGAGATAATTTAACTTTTTCATCTCAATTCTTTCTTATTTTTATTGTTTCTTTCTTTCTACCAACTTTAGGCTTAGTTTGTTCTTCTAATTTTAGTTCCTTGAGTAGTAATGTAGGTTATTTATTTGACATCCTCCTCCTCCTTCTTCTTCTTTCTCTTCCTCCTCCTCCTCCTTCATTTAGTTAGTTAGTTTGTTTTTTAAGACAGGGTCTCACTTAGTCACCCAGACTGAAGTGTAATGACACAATCACAGCCTACTGCAGCCTTGACCTCCTGGGATCAAGCAATCCTCTAACCTCAGCCTCCAGAATAGCTGAGACTACAGGCACATGCCACCACATCCAGGTAATTTTTGTATATTTTTGTTGTTGTAGTAATGGGGTCTCTCTATGTTGCCCACAGTAGTGAAATCTTTCTTCTTTTTTGATGTGTCATTTATTTCTATAAGTTTCCTTTTTATAAATACTTTTGCTGCATCTTATGGCTTCTGGTATATTGTGTTTCCATCTTTGTTTGTCTCAATATATTGAACATTTTTTCTTATAGTTTCTTATTTGGCTGATTCATTGTTTAGGAGTATGTTGTTTAATTTTCACATATTTATAAATTTTCTAAAATTCCTGCTATTGATTTCTAGTTTCATAATGTTGTGGTCAGAAAACATACTTGACATGATTTTAATCTCAAAAATTTAAAGACTTGTTTTGTGGCTAACAGATACTCTATCCTGGAGAATATTCTGTGTGAACCTGAAAAGAATGTGTACTCTGCCACTGTGGGATGTAATGATCTGTGCGTCTGTTAGGTCTATGTGTAGGTTTAATGTATAGTTCAAGTCAATGTTCCTTATTGGTTTTCTGTATAGATAATCTGTTCATTGTTAAATGTTGGGCATTGAAGTCCCCTAGTATTATTGTATTGCAATCTATCTCTCGCCTCAGATTTATTAATATTTACTTTAAATATTTCAATGCTGTGATATTGGATGCATATATATTTACAGGTGTTATATCTTCTTCATGAACTGATTCTTTTGTCATTATATTATGTTCTTCTTTTTCTCTCTTTACAATTTTTGACTTAAAGTGTATTTTGTCTGATGTAAGTATAGCTAGCCCTACGCTCTTTTGATTTCTATTTGCATGAAATATTTTTTCCATTCTTTCATTTTGAATCTAGGTATGTTTTTAAATGTGAAGTGAATCTCTTATAGTTGAGCCTTCTTAAAAAATCCATTCAGCTGCTTTATGTCTTTTGATTAGAGAACTTAATCCATTTATATTTAAAGTAATTATTGATAGGTAAGGACTTATTACTGCCATTTCATTCATTCTTTTCTGGTTGTAGTTCTTTTGTTCTTTTCTTCTTCTCTTACTGTCTTCTTTTGTGATTAAATGATTTTCTCTAGTGGTACATTTAGATTCTTTACTTTTTTTTTTTTTTTTTTAGTTGGGGTCTCACTCTGTTACCCAGGCTGGAGTGCAGTGATATGATCACAGCTCACTACAACCTTGACCTTCTGTGCTCAGGTGATTCTTCTGCCTCAGCCTCCCCCCAAGAAGCTGGTACTACAGGTGCATGCCCTGCTATTTTTTAAAATTTTTGTAGAGACAAGGTCTTTTTCAGTTGCCCAGGCTTGTCACAAACTCCTGGGCTCCAGTAATCCTCTTGCCTCAGCTTCTCAAAGTGCTGACTGGCCACCAAGCCTGGCTCAATTCTTTACTTTTTATCTTTTGTGCATTTATTTTGTGTGTGTGTGTGTGTGAATACCATGAAGCTTATATAAAACATCTTGTAGTTATAACAGACTATTTTAAGCTGATAGCAACTTACCTTTGGTTGCACCAAAAATCTCAAACTTTTACTCTACACCCTCTCCTGTGGCATTTTAAATCTTTGATATCACAATTTGCATACATTTATATTTTGTATTTCTTAGCAGATGATTACAGATATTATTTTTAAATAGTTTTGTCTTTTAGCCTTTGTACTAAAGATATAAATCAGCTGCATATCACTATTATAGTATTTCAGCATTCTGAATTAGACTGTGTACATAATTTTACCAATAAGTTTTATACTTTCTTTTCTTTATTTTCTTTTATTTTTTTAAATTTTACTTTACAGATGTGGGGTAAATTCAGGATTAGATAGATAAGTGGTCATCGTACAGGTAAAGTTTGGGCCTCCCTTTGGTCCCCACTTTGCCTAGTTTGAGATCAGGTACACTTATTGATATTATGTGCTCCCCCACCCCAGCAGTGTCCTACTACTGCCAATCTCTTTCTTATAGTATTAGGATTAATGTTCAGGGTCCACTATGAGTGAGAACATGAGGTACTCAGTTCTTTGTTTCTGTGACAGATTACTGAGTATTATAGACTCTAAATCCATCCAAGTTGCTGCAAAGTCCATACTTTTGTTCTTCTTTATGGCTATGTAATACTCATTGTGTCTGTGTACCACATTTTAAAAATTCAGTCTACTTTCAATGGGTAGCATGATTGGTTCCATGTTTTTGCTATTGTGAATTATGCTGCAATAAACATGCATGTGCAGGTATCTTTTTTGTAGAATGATTTTAATTCTTCTGCTTATATTCCCAGAAGAGGGATTGCTGGGTCATATGGAAGACTGATTTTTAGATCTCTTAGGAATTGTCACACTGTTTTCCACATATATTTTTGTCTTACAAAATTAGTGTCATTTTCTTTCAGCTTGATGAACTCCCTTTATCATTTCTTGTAAGACAGTCTGGTAGTGATAAAATTTCTTAACCTTTGTTTGTCTGGGAAAATCTATCTCTCCTTCATTTCTAAAGAATACAGCAGTTCTGACACCAGTGAGAGTGCAGCTGTATTGTCTCTGTGCAGCTCTGTCAGCTGAGGTCAATGTTGTCAAAGATTTGAGGGTTCTTCAGGCTAATGCTGTGGATGCCTGCGATGTCAGTGAGAGTTATTGGGTTCTTTGGTGGTGATTGCTACAAAGTCTGAAATCTTTTTCTTTTTCTTTCACTGGGCAAGCTGTGACTGAGGGGCTCACTACCTCATGTGCTCATTTGAAGCGGAGGTGGCTCCAGTGTCTGATGAATGGCACCTGTATCTGATGAGTAACCACAGAGCTGAGACCTGAAGAATGGGTATGTGACATGTATGGAGGGCATGTGGCTTTTGTATTCAGGGTGCTAATGGCACTGGTGCTTAGGGTGCAGACAACTTCACTGCCATATTAATAACAGTATATGAGGTAAAGATGCTTGTGAAGCAGCCAGTAAGCTGAAAATGGAAGCACAAACACGTACAGTTTCAGTGGCTCTATGGTGGCTAAGCTGGCGCCTGGAGCATGGGCATGCTCAGAGGAGTTTTGGCTCCAGGGCCCAAAGTGTGCACTAGTTTGCTATGGCAATGACTTTGCGAGCATAGTGAAGCCACAGAGCTCAGGTCTGGAATGTGGGCACTTGCAGGACAGGCAAAGGTTGGAAGGGAAGTCAGGGCATATATGAATGTGGGAGAGGTAGTGGTTCTTCCTGAAGGGTTCAACAGTGGCTGCTTCTTGAGTGGGGAAGCATGTGAAGTCAAGACTTCCTCTCTGGGGTTATCTAATAGGAATGGCTGTTTACCTCAGTAGCAAGAGATATCAATGTTCTCTGTGCAGCAGCCTGCTGCAGACCCATGATGTTTCCACCCACATGGCTGGTATTGATAGCCTCTATCTTTCTTCTTTGTTTCCAGCTGTCTCCTTGTGTCTCACCTATGCCTATCTCTCCAGGAATGCTTTCTATGTAGTTATACCCCTTTCCCCCCTCCACTGTGTTACTGTAGATTCTTTAATGAGCCCTTGAGCCTTCTCAGGACTGTTTTGGTCTCTGTGGATAGCCATCTATATTTGGTTGTTGTGGGGAAGATGAAGGCTGGTATCTCCTATCCCATCATCTTAGTGCCATCACTCCTCAAAATTCGAATTTAATTTTTATAGAGACTTGTATTTTTTGCCCAGGCCTTAGAACATTCAACCTTTCAAGGAGTACTTGCATTTGAAGTCAAGAAAGTTTTTGTTTCTTTAAATCAAGAAGTATTTATAGATCCATACTTGGGCAAGCACGTCATTAAATTAGAGAGTGTCAGACTGTTAAATAATTTAAAAAATGAATGTTTTCCAGAAAAATTGTGAGAACAGGAATTATTTACCATCTATATCTCTCAGAAATTAGCCAAAATGACTCATGAAATTTTTGCATCTTAATGGGCCTGCACAGATTATTTAGTGATAAATATACCCTTAGATAAGTCATTTGGAAGTAGAATTTTTAGTATTATTTATCATAAAACTGAGATATATCTGGAGTACAAAGGTATACACAATTGGGTTCCTCAGAACCCAATACTCTAATGCACTTTAAAAAACCTATATGTGAGCCAGAACAATTCTCAACAAAAAAAAACAAAGTAGGTGGTATCACATTGCCAGACTTCAAACTTTACTATAAAGCTACAATCATCAAAACAGCTTGGTATTGGTATAGGAACAGGCATATAGATCAGTGGAATAGAATTGAGATCCCAGAAGCAAAACCTCAATTTCTCAACCAACTCATCTTCGACAAAGCCTCCACCACCTATCACTGGGGAGAGGAGAACCTATTCAGTAAATGGTGCTGGGAAAACTGGCTGATCACATGCAGAAGATTGAAACAGGGCCCCTATCTATCCCCATACACAAAAATAAACTCCAAATGGATCAGAGACCTAAATGTAAAACCTCAAACCATAAGAACCTTAGAAAATGAAGGACACACCCTCATGGAAATTGGAACTGGCATCCAATTCCTGAACAAAACTCGAAACCCATAGGCCATAAGGGATAAGATAGACAAGTGGGACCTCATTAAACTGACAAACTTCTGCAAAGTCAAAGAAACCATCAAGAGAGCAGGGAGACAGCCTACAGACTGGGAAAAAGTATTTGCCAACTCCAGATATGACAAAGGCCTAACATCTTGGATCTACAAGGAACTCAAACGTGCTGAAAAGAAAAAAACAAACAACCCCATTATAAAATGGGCAAAAGATATGAACAGACACTTCACAAAGGAAGACATCCGAGCAGCCAACAGACACATGAAGAAATGCTCAACCTCACTAATCATCAGGGAGATGCAAATCAAAACCACACTGAAATACCACCTAACTCCAGTCAGAATGGCAATTATCAATAACTCAGAAAATAATAGTTGTTGGAGAGGGTGTGGCGAAAAGGGAACACTCCTACACTGTTGGTGGGAGTGTAAGCTAGTGCAACCTCTGTGGAAAGCAGTGTGGCGATTCCTAAAAGCTCTAAACATCAACCTCCCATATGACCCTGCAATCCCCATACTGGGAATATACCCTGAAGAACTCAAATCACTCTATAAAAAAGATACCTGCACATGAATGTTTATCGCAGCATTGTTCACAATAGTAAGAACCCGGAACCAACCATACTGCCCATCAAAAGAGGACTGGATTAAAAAAATGTGGTACATATATACGATGGAATACTATGCAGCCATAAAAAAGAACAAAATCATGAATTTCGCAGCAACCTGGATGGAGCTAGAGTCTATAATACTGAGTTACCTCTCACAGAAACAAAGATCTGAGTATCACATGTTCTCACTCATATAGTGGACCTTGATCATCCAACGCACTACCATAAGAAAATGACTGACAGTGGTGGGAAACTATGGTGGGAGGATGGAACTAGTGGTAGTAAACATCTGTCTGGGAATGGGGAGATACCTATTATCAACAAGGGGGCCTGAATGAAGCATATTTGTATACCTAACCCTTAACTGTACCCCACAATATCAAAATAAAAAATATTGATCATAAAAGAAAACAAACAAACAAACAAACCTATATGTGGGTGTTGGTTGAATTCTTTCCAAATGCTAATATTGATATGGGCTTTTATAATAAGCCATTTTGGAAATATGTACCAAAATGTAAAATGGGTATAACATTTTGCCTAGTAATCCACCTTCTAGGAAATTCCAGTCAAAAGATGTCCACATAAAGATGTTGATCACAGCATTATTTTATTAGAAAAAAATGGAAGGAAAAGCAAACATTTTCAACAAAAATGATTTTGTTACATAAATCACATTAAATTAGCTACAATGAAATACTATGAAATGTTAAATGCTATTAAAGATCTATATTGAGTAATCTTGAAAGTGGAAAAAGAAGTAGAAATTGCAAGTGATAGTATAAATAGTGTAATCTCATTTATGTATATAGAGAGATTTATCTATAAAAACGTTTATCAAATGTTAGCAAGAGTGAACCCTGGGTGTTAACATTTCAAATTCATCTTCTCTGTATTTTTCTGTACAGTTTAGTTTTTGCTTGTTGTTTTCGCAATGTGAAATTTTTAAAGCTTTATTTTAATTGACACAATAATTGTACATATCTGCAGGGTAAAATGTAATGTTATGATATGTGTATACAAGAGAGTACCCCCCCCAAAACCTAGAATTATCTTTTGGAGGTCAGGCCCCTTGTAGTATTGGGCTTCCTCCACTAGGTGAGTGTTCTAGGAACCCAGTGGCATCAGTGTACCAGTTAGCATTATTCTGAGAGGCTGCATTCGGCTTCAGTGATTGTGTGTGTGTGTGTGTGTGTGTGTGTGTGTGTGTGTGTGTGTGTGTGTAGATTCTTCAACACGTTTGCCCGTTTTATGATGGGTGACTTAGGAACCCATCTGCCTACACCGTGCTGGTTTTTATACAAAGCAGTATGACCCTGGTGCCCCACCCTCCCTATTTACCCAGTGTCGCCCTGAGTGACTTTTCTTTTGTTTGTTTCCCTGGATGAAAAAAGTTCTTAAAGAGAAACATTTTGCTGATGTGGAAAATGTGAAACAAAAATGTCAGAATCACTAAATGGCATCAAAATTGACGAGTTAAAAATGGTTTTGAGCAGTGAAAAAAGTATCTCAATAGGTGTATTGCTTCAGATGACGGGTACTTTGAAGGTGACTGAAGTTTAGACATGTAAGAATAAATATGCAATTTTTTATAAATAAATTCCTGTGTTTTGGGGTTCCTCTCATTCATTGTGTAATGATTAAATCAGAGTAGTTAGCAAATTCATCAACTCAAACAGTTATCATTTCTTTGTGGTGAGAATATTATGTAATCCTCTCTTCTAGCTATTTGAAAATATATAATACATTCTTGTTAACTATAGTCACCCTATTATGCAACAGAACACAATTTTCTTCTTTTTTCTATGAGATAAACTTAGATTCAACCAATGAGTGAAGTCATGGAGTATTTGTCTTTCTGTGTCCAGCTTCTTAACATAATGATACCCAGATTCATCCATGTTGCAAATGATTGGAGTTCCTTCTTTTTTTAATGACTGAGTAGTGTTTTACTGTGTATATAAACCACATTTTCTTTATCCAATTATCCACTGATAGACACTTAGGTTGATTCCATATCTTGGCTATTGTGAATAATGCAAAGAATGTGAGGTTGCAAATTTCTTTTTGTAGTGATTTCATTTCCTTAAATATATATCCAGTAGTCGGATTGCTGGATCATATGGTAGTGCTAATTTTGAGGAACCTCCACACTGTTTTCCATATGGCTATACTAATTTACGTTCCTACCAACAGTGTGTTCTCTTTTCTCCACATTCTCACCCACACTCTTGATCTTTTTATTTTTGGCAGTAGCCATTCTGCTTGGAGTGAGGTGATATCTCATTGTGGTGTTTTTTGCATTTCCCTTGTGATCAGTGGTTGCTATGGCTTGGGTATGGTGTGTTTGTCTTCACCAAATCCCATGTTGAAATTTGATACCCATTGTGGTGGCTTGGGAGGTGGGGTCTAATGGGAGCTGTCTGAAGCATAGAGGATGAGTTTCATTCTTACAGTAATGAACGAGCTATCACTTTTGTGAGAATGATGTATTCTTGAAGGAATGGGTTATTTCCTGTAGGAGTGAGTTGTTATACAGTCAGGACCCCTTGAGTTTGGTCTCTTTTTGCACATGCCATTTCCCCTTTGATCTTCTCCATTATATTTGGATGTAGCACAAAGGCCCTCATCACAAGTTGAGCAGTTGTTTCTCGAACAGCCTACAGAACTGTGACCTAAATAAACCTTAAAAAAAAAAATTTCCCAGCTTCAGGTGTTCCTTCATAGAAACACAAAACAGACTGAGACAGTGATGTTGAGCATTTTTTGTTGTTGTTTCATATACCTGTTGGCCGTTTGTATGTCTTCTTTTGAGAAATATCTATTCGGGTCTTTTGCCCATTGTTTAATTTAATAATAATAATAATAATAATAATAATAATAATAATACTTTTTTACTACTGAGTCCGTTGAGTTCCTTTTATATTCTGGATATTAACCCCTTTTAAGATGTATAGTTTGCAAATATTATATCCTATTCTATAGGTTGTTTTTTCACTATGTTAATTGTTTCCTCCACTGTAAAGAAGCTTCTTAGTCTGATATAATCCTGTTTGTCTATTTTTGCTTTTGTTTCATGCATTTTTGAGGTCTTATCAAAAAAATAATTGCCCAACATCATAAAGTATTTCTGTTTTATTCTAGTGGTTTTGTAGTTTCGGGTCTTACATTTAAGTCTTTAATATATTATGAGTTTACTTTTATATATGGTGAGAGATAGGGACCTAGTTTAATTCTGCATATGGATATCCAATTTTCCCAGAAAGGAAGAGATTGTCCTTTCTGTAATGTGTGTTCTTGGCACCTTTGTCAAAAATCAGTTGTCTGTAGATGCATGTATTTATTTCTGGATTTCCTATTCCGTTCTATTGATCTGTGTGTCTGTTTTAATTTCAGTATCATGCTGTTTTGATTACTATAGCCTTATGTATATTTTGATGTGAGGTAGTGTGATGCCTCGAGTTTTATTCTTTTTCCTTAAAATTGATTTCATTATTCAGGGTATTTTGTGGATTTATGTAAATTTTAGAACTGTCTTTTCTATTTCTGTGAAGAACATCATTGGAATTTTGGAAGGGATTGTATGGTATCTATAGATGACTTTGGGTAATAGTCATTTTAGCAATATTATTTTTTCTAATCTGTGATCTTGAAATATATTTCCATTTATTTGTGCCCTCTTTGCTTTTTTCATAAGTGTTTTATAGCTTTTCGTGTAGAGATCTTTTACCTCCTTGGTGAAACTTATTTCTAGGTATCTTTTTGTAGTCACTGTAAAGGATATTGTTTTCTTTTTCTGTAGTTCACTATTAATGTGTAGAAATGCTACTTATTTTTGTAATTCAATTTTGTTTTGCAACTTTACTGAATTTATTAGTTCTAATAGTTTTTTTGATAGAATCTTTAGTTTTTTTTTTTTAAAAATATAAGATTATATTATCTGCCAGCATGGACAGTTTGACTTTCTCCTTTCCTATTTGGATGCTTTTTATTTATTTCTATTGCCTAATTCCTTTGGGTAGGACTTCTAGTACTATGATGAATAAAAGTACTTGGTGAAAATGAGCATCCTTGCCTTGTTTCAGATCTTAGAGAAAAAGCTTTTGACTTTTTTCTGTTCAGTATGATGTTGGCTGTGTTTGTCATATATGACTTTTATTGTATTGAGGTATGTACTTTGCCTATTTTTTTGAGAGTTTTTATCATGAAGAAATGTTGAATTTTGTCAAGTGTTTTTTTTTGTGTCTGTTGAAATGATCATATGGATTTTGTACTTCATTCTGTTAATGCGATGAATCATGTTTATTGATTTGCGTATGTTGAACCATCCTTACATTCCTGTGATGAATTACACTTGATGATGGTGAATGGTCCTTTTAATGTGTTGTTGAATTCTGTTTGCTAGTACTTGATTGAGAATTTTTGCACCTATGTCCATTAGGGATATTGGCCTGTTGTTTCCTTTTTTATGGTATTCTTCTTTGGTTTTAGTATCAGTGTAATCCTGGCTTTGCAGAATGAGTTTAAAAGAATTTCCTTCCCTTTAATTTTTTGGCATAGTTTAAGAAAAATTTATATTAGTCTTTCCTTAAACATTTGGTAGAATTTATCAGTGAAGCCATCAGGTCCTGAGATTTTTCTTTGGTGGAAAACTTTATCACTGAATCAATTTTGTTACCCATTTCTTTCTGTTCAGATTTTTTTTTTCTTTTTCTCTTTTTTAATTTTTTGACTCAGGGTCTCACTCTGTTACCCAGGCCAGGGTGTAATGGCATGATCATGGCTCACTGTAGCTTTGACCTCCTGGACTTAGGAAATCCTTCCACCTTAACCTCTCAAATAGCTGGGACTACAGATGGGGGCCACCAACTGGCTAATTTTTTTCTTTTTTTGTAGCGATGGGTCTCATGATGTTGTCCAGGCCAGCCTCGAACTCCTGGACTCAGCCAGTTCTCCCACCTTAGCCTCCCATAGTACTAGGATTATAGGTGTGAGCCACCATACCTGGCCAGATTTTCTATATATTCATAATTTAATCTTGGTAGGTTTTATGTGTCTAAGAATTTATCTATTTCTTCCAAACTTTTCTTTCTCTCTCTTTTTTTTTTGAGTTGGAGTCTCAGTCTGTCACCCAGACTGGAGTGCAGTGACTGCTTCCAGCCACTGCAGCCTTGACCTGCTGGGCTCCGGTGATCCTTCCACCTCAGCCTTCCAAGTAGCTGGAACTACAGGGGCGTGCTACCTTGCCTGGCTGATTTTTTTGATTTATTGTAGAGATGAGGTCTTGCCAAGTTGCCCAAGTGGGTCTCGAACCCGTGGGCTCAGGTAATCCACTCACCTCAGCCTCCCAAAGTGCTGGGATTACAAGCTGAGCCACCGAGGCCGACTCTTTAAACTTTTCAAATTGTTGATGTGTACTTGTTAATAATGTTCTTTTAGGAGCCTTTGTGTTTCTGTGGTATCAATTATAATGTCACTTTTTGCATTTCTAGTTTTATTTGAGTCTTTTTAAAAAAGTCTTTCTAAAGTTTTGTCAATTTTGTTTATCTTTAAAAAAAATAACTCTTCATTTGGTTAATCTTTTGTATTTTTTAAGTTTCTTTGTTTATTTTTTCTAGGATATTGCTTTCCTTTCTTCTACCAATTTTGAGTTTAGTTTGTTCTTGTTTTTCTAGTTCCTTGAGGTGCAACATTAGGTTATTTGAGCTCCTTCTTCATTGAGATAGATGTTTATGCTATCAACTTTCCTCTGAGTCCTGCTTTTGTTGTATTCCACAGGTTTTAATGTATTGTGCTTCTATTTTTAGTTGTACCTAGAACTTTCTAAATTTCCCTTTTACTTTCTTCATTGACCCATTAGTTGTTCAGGTGCATGTTATTTATTTTCCTACATTTATATAATTTCTGAAGTTCCTCGCATTATAATTTCTGGCTTCATATCATTGTGGTTGAATACAATACTTGATATGATTTTGATTTTACCAACATTTTTAAGACTTGTTTATGGCCTACCATATGGTCTATTTTGAAGAATATTCCATGTGCATTAGGGAAGAATGTGTATTCTGCTGCTATTGAACAGAAAGTCCTGTGTATATCTTTAGGTCCATCTTGTCTAAAGTACAGGTCAATTTCAGTTATTAATAAGATTATTAGTGTGCATGTGTGTGTGTGTGTGGTGTGTGTGTGTGTGTGTGTGTGTATGATTTACAAAGCACTACAACATTATTGGGAGATTCTGAATTTGACTATAAATTTACCTTTATCAGTGAATTATATACTTTCATGTTTTTGTTTTAGTAATAAGTGCTCTTTTCATTTCTACTTGAAGAACTTTAAGCATTTTTTGTAGAGCAGGTTTAGGGTGCTGAATTCCCTCAAATTTGCTTGTTTGGGAAAGACTTAATTTTTTCTTAATTATTTAAGGATGACTTTGCTGGGTATAATATTCTTGCTGGAAGGTTTTCTTTCGGTGTTTTGAATATAGCATCCTATTCTCTTCTGGCCTGCAGGGTTTCTGCCAAAATATCCATTGATAGTCTACTGGGCATTATTTTATATGTGACTTGGTACTTTATTCTTGCTGCTTTAAAAATTCTTTGTTTTTGACTTTTAACTTAATTATAATGTACCTTGATCGGGACCTCTTTGGGTTGCATCTATTTGGGGTTCTTTTAGCTTCATTCTGAATATCTGTATCTTTTCCAAGAGTTGGGAAGTATTCAACAATTATTTCATTAAATAAGGTTTCTGTCCCTGTCTTTGTCACTTCTCCTTCTAGATGTCTTATAATGCAAATATTTATTTAGTTAAATAAGTCCTGTAGGTTATCTTAACCCTTTTCATTCTTATTTCTTTTTATTCCCTTCTGACTGGGTAATTTTGAAAGACCTAGCAACTTCAAGTTTAGAGATTCTTTTTTTCCCTACTTGATCCAGTCTGCTGTTGAAACTGTCAGTAACAATAAGAAAAGCATTTAAAAGTTTTTTTCATTTATTGTTTAGGTGGTTTACTTTTATCTTTTGTCATTTACAAATTTCTTATCACTTAAAAGAAAAAATGTGGTATTCTAGTTAGCTACTTTTGTTCCTTTATTTAAAAGTCTGTTTGGGGAACTTTTATAAAGGGAGAATTTCATAATGTCTGTGGATTCCAATTTTTTATGCTATTTCATTTACTCTTTTTTTTTTTTGAGTTGGAGTTGCCCAGGCTGGAATGCAGTGACATGCTCACTACCACGCCAGTGTTGACCTGCTGGGCTCAGGTGATCCTTCTGCGTTAGTCTTCCAAGTAGCCAGAACTACAGGTGCTCACTACCATGCCCAGTTAATTTTTTTTTTTGATTTATTGTAGAGGCGAGGTCTCACCATGTTGCTCAGGTTGGTCTCGAACCTCTGGGCTCAGGCAATCCTCTTGCCTCCACCTCCCAAAGTGCTGGGATTACAGGCTTGCGCCACCACACCCTGTCTTTCATGGACACTTTATTATAAAAAATTGTTTATTAGTTAAGTTCTTGTTTTTGAAGTTTTATTTATTTATTATTTTAAAGATAAAATTACTTTTAAATTTCAGGACCTTAACTATTGTGTTTTTTTGTTTTGTTTTGTTTTGTTTTTTTGAGATGGTGTCTCACTCTGTTACCTGGACTGGAGTGCAGTAGCATGCTCCCGGCCACTGCACCCTTGATTCTCTGGGCTCCAGCAATCCTTCCACCTCAGCCTTCCAAGTAGCCGGAACTACAGGCACGTGCTACCATGCCCGACCAATTTTTGATTTATTGTAGAGATGAGGTCTCGCCAAGTTGCCCAGGTGGGTCTCGAACCCGCGGGTTCAGGCAATCCACTTGCCTCGGCCTCCCAAAGTGCTGGAATTACAAACTGAGCCACTGAACCTGGCCAACTATTTTGTTTTAAAGTTGTTACTTTGATATTTAAATAAATGTAATTCAACATAGAACATATTATATTACAATTGTTTATCTGCAGCTTCTATTGCACAAGGTAAATACTAATTAATGATTGTAACTAAATAAAATAATATTTAGTATTTGTTTCAAAGTTATTCCTTGTTTCTAGAAAAAGAATTTCTTTAAAAAAGTAAGTCTTGGTGCTATATTGAGATATTGTTTTGAATTATTTGTTTTTCCACTAGGAGTTTTTTGTGAATCATGCATAGATTAATATAAATATACACAGTAGTAATGAGGAATAGTAAGAATATTATGAAAACTGAGAGACATTCAGTCTAGTTTCTGCCAGTGTTTGCATCATTAATTAAGTGATGAATATGAAAAGTGGAAAAAGCTAATGAAAGCTCAGGGTACCATCCTTGCACTAGACACTTAGGCATTTGACATGATCGTATTTAGCTTTTACAACAGCCCTGTGAGTGATTTATTGTCCCTACTCTTCAGATAGAATTCCAGAACCAATATCATACAACTAGAAGTATTGATCTGTTTCCAAAATACACAAACTTTCCTTTTTACTTAGGGACTCTCCCAAATGGCAAGGCTGTAAAATTGGAAAACAGTTTTTTAAATGAGTTGAACAAATGAGACTATACATCATGGTTATTACTGGGCTCTTTAAAGATATCCTCTATGTACTGTTCATCAAATTTGCTTGCATAGTCAGGGTTAAATTGAATAGTACACCCTGCCACGGCTGTGCTGTGGAGTTAGGGATATGTTTGAGTTTATTCATGAGTAAAATTTTATACATACACACACATGCATCTTATGTGTGTATATTGTATATTATAAACATTAGATATCTTATATATTATTATATATTATATACCCATTATACACACAAATATATTTAAAATTTTTTTGAGGAGGGAGACACTTCAAAGAGTCCACTCAAAGAAAGAGAGTTTTCATTTTCACAACCAGTGAATACCACTTAAAAATTTGTAAATGCATAATTCTCCTAAGGTCATAGAAGAGACCTTGAAAAAGCTGAGAATTTTCCCTTTCAACTGTAACAAACTGCTTTTGTTGGGTAGTGGAATGATTTTCTACTAATGTGACCTCTACTTTCATAAATGTGCTCATTTGAGTTTTTTATAAAAACTAAATATATCCTTCTTTCTTCAAGTTAGTGAAAATGCTATTTCTTCTGTTTTGCCCTTAAGTTTCCTAGTTTGGGAATGATTTCATCTGGTAGATGTTAAAACATTTTGTACATGTGGAATATGCCTTAACTTTATAAAAGTTCTTTACTCTTGAATCAATAATATATTGCTATTTTGTCAATAGCCAGCCTTAAAAAACTAAACTTATATAAAATTCTGGTGTGATATTTTAGCACTTTTTCGTCAATGCTGAATAATTTACATGCACTTGTTTACTGAAATTTATAGTCTATTTTTCTTGTTTTAAGAAAAAGAAAAGGAAGCAAAATGCCAACATTAGATTTTATTCTGGATTAGTTATGAAAAGAAATAAAATGACATGAAAAAATCTTTAGAAGACTTTAAGAGAATGGCAGTGTTAAAGTCACTATTGAATGAGGGTCCCTTGTATTCTGGGTTATTATTGATATTATAAATTTTATGAATTGTAGCCACATTCTTTAAGTGAAGACATTTGTGTGCATGATGATTCTTAACAGACCTGTTGGTAATATTAACTTTCTGTAGGGAAGTTTGGAAATTGAAAAAGTCAAAAGCTAATTTAAAAGCTAGTGACAAAACCAGAATTATAATCCTTCATCCTGACACTTGAACTTTTGCCATGAAAATATTACAGTGTTTTCAGGTATTCTGTAACCATAGAATTTCAGGCTGGAAGGAGTTTCAGGAATCATGTAATTCTTCATTTTATAGGAAGTAGAACTTAGACTCAAAGAAAAGTTGAGTGTTTTTCCTAAGGCAGAACAGAATTGAGGCTAAAATCTGTTTTTCCATGAACATATTTTTCAGACTGGTGCTCTGTTCCCTGGTCTACTGTCCCTGAGATGTTCTGAGTTAATAGTAAAATGCTATTGTGATGAGAGCAGGAAAAATGAACAGTTGAGGTCAAAATTCATATACATTTGCGTAAAATATTTACCCTCCCCCAAGTTTTCCACTTTTTCTAGTGGAAAAGCTTCTTTTAAAAGAGTGAGTCTTGAAATCCAAATAAAGTATGGACTTTGTAAGTATCTATTGGTTAATTAGTTATGACAGATGTATCATACATAAGCCCTTAAGGACAGGCAACTGGGCCCAGGGTAGGAGGGAACCCTCTGTACTCTCTGAGTAACTTTTCTGTAAATCTATAACTCTTCTAAAATTAAAAATTTATTTACAAAAAGCAAGTCTTGGTACTTTCTTGAAATACTAGCATGATATCCTTCATTTTCCTTTAGGATTTCCTGAGGAAGCACTTTAGATGAATGTGAAGGTGACCCGTAAAGAGAGGCTAAGAAGGGAAATAGTGAAAATAGTCATTTTCCTTCTTTGTTCAAAGATTGTGCAGTCACAAGAGGTCCAGGTGATAGATTAAAAAATAGTAGAGTAAGAGAGCCTTAACAACCCACATCAAATAGACATTATGTTGTTCAACAACACAGTTATTTTTTTGGTTATCATTAATGCATAGAGGTTGGGGAAGTTCAAAGACATGATTCCTTCCATAACCATAATTTGCTTGCATTGATGTAGATTATAGTATCTGATTTGTAAATGGTAAAGTTACCATTTACTAAAGTTTTTATTTTTTTTCCTTTAAAATTTTTCTTTCCCTAAAGTTCAGGAAGAGTCCTTCCCACAGTCTGAGACTTTTTGCTAGCTCTGATGATGTGAGAAGTTGATTAAAGTGACAGGGACAGTTCCCCCTCCTTGAAGTGTGGAAGTTTGTGCTATGTATGTTACCAGGATGGTTCCTTTATACTATCATTTGTAGTTCTCTTCATATTCATCTCTACTCTTCCCTTTCCCAAAGCTGTATTCTATGCAACAACTTTTAAAAAACATTTAAAATTGTGTACTGATATACACATAGAATTCAAATAAATCTCAGAATGAGCCTAGTTTTCTTTGTACAGGGCTTTATTTGTTTTTAACTGGCTCACATCCCTTGTTGTGTCAAGTAGTATGACAGCTAGCCCACTTGTTTAACTTCCTGAATGATGTTTCTATTCCAGCACCCTCCAGACTGAGCTATAGCATTTCATGGGTGTTGTTTTTTCATGTGAAATCGTCTGTCAGCATTGACTCTGAAGTCAGCAGCATTGGCTTCCCTCTCATGCTCTCACAAAAGAAAATGTGGGCTGAGTCAGTGGGCTTGGATTTTCAGTCGCTTGCTCAGATGTCCTAACCGTGATGACTCTTCATCTACTACACATGTTATGGCTCGAGAGGCTGGAAACAGTCCCGGCTTTGTCAACAGTGTCAGCCAAGTGTGTGTGTGTGTGTATGTGTTGTGAGAGCGGGGTAGAATTCATCCATTCCCTCTCTGTATGAGCCTGCTCAAAATACCTTGCTCCCTGATTCTAGGTAACCCACTTTCAGACTCACGGTACCCTCTGGGAGGGACTGTGTTTTCAGACTAAGACTTAAACTTAACTTTAAACTGTGTGATGGCTTGATCCTCTGTAAATGATTTACTTGTCATACAAATTCTGGAAAACATAGACTATACATAAAATAACCAGAATCTGACTCATAAAGTAATTTAATTGACCCTTTAAACATGTCTTGAGCACCCAACACATACTAGACACTGTCTTAGACGCTCAGTAATGATTGAACTTGGTTGTTTAACATTATAGCCTCAGAAATGCTTTATTTGTGCATTTCTATTTCTGTATATCTTCTACTCCCCTGCGTTTCCTCACCCTAAACAGAGCCTCAGAGAGGCTGCACTGTATTCTCTGGCCTTCCATTGTGTTGGTCAATGAAATGATCCAGCAGGAGACTGGAAAAAGGAAGGAGAGTGAGGTTGGGGTGTTTTTCCTCCAGGTCCTTCCTTGGAGGAACTCACAGCTTCTGTTAGACAGTCTTCTCCACACAGTCTTCCCTCTGTGAGTTCCTCCTGGCTGAGGGGTTGTCACAGGCACAGCCATTCCTAGCCCTGAGGTTCTGACCATCCCCCATGCTTTCCTTTCCCCTGTCCTATGGCATTGGTGATAAGTCCCCTTATTAGCATCTCCTCAAATTGCCCCTCTGTTTCCTGCCAGCACCTTGACTGACACAGAGATCGTAATTAATACTGAGCACAGACCATGGCCCAGCAACTACAACTTTCACATACATTTTTGGATTCGATTATTTCCCAGACCCAAATAAGGCAAATGCTATCACCTTAATTGGACAAGTAAAGAAAATGAACTTTGGAAGGATTTGATAATTTCCCCAAGGGCACACATTGAGTAGAAGGCAGAATCAGGTCCTATGGCTTCCAAATCCATGTTGTTTATTAATTATCCCAACTTTCTTTTGCATCCCTTTCAGTGGGTTACGGTTCTCCATCACTGTCATTAAAATGCAACCAAAACAGATTGTCTATTATCCTTGGTTAGGCTCACATCTAAGCATCAGGAACTCAGTTACGTTCTATTGAGTCTTGAGATATGGAAGTAAGAAGATACAATTACTTTTACTAATATCACAATTCTGGATTTTGAGCCCTGGGACACGTGTATAGAAGAAACCCTAGATCTTTATGATCAATTTAGTTACATGGCAAATCAGTATATTTAAGGACTTCTCCCGCTTCCCCCAAGTCAGCAAAGTAAGAAGAAAAAATGACCTAACTGTGACCCTAAATATAAAGCCAGATATTAATTTGTGCTTGCATTTCATGTGGCTCAGATGACTTTGGTAATCAGCATGGGGATGCTGCTTTATGTCTGTCATGCTGGTGGACACAGGAGCCAAGGGAAATGTGCTACCACATAGCCTGTGATGCTATCTCCTTTCCTGGTAGAGAATTCTCCTAAGTGTCAGCTTTCATATTTTGTTTTTTTCCAATATTATTCGCTGCCTGATTTCTAAGCAGATGTTGTCAATTCTTATAAGATAGAAAAAGAATTAAACTCCTTGTAGAGATACAAACATACTAGGAAGGAAAATTAGGGTCGTTTTGTCAACGTGTTGGTAAAGTTTGGTTCTTATTAAAACACACAGTGTTAAAAAATCACTTAGAATTTAATATAGAACTGAAATCATGTAACCTCATGTACTACTAATTTTCCCCTTGTGAAGGTGCATTAAAGATTTTTCCCTCTTTCTTTTTTCTCCTCTTCCTTCTCTTCTTCTCCTTCCTCCTCCCTTCCCTCCTCCTTCTCCTCCTTTAAATCTTTAAACTTAGGTTTAAACTTAATTTTAAACTATGTGATGGCTTGGCCCCCTTCAGTTTTGGACTGAAGCCCGCTGGGAAATCATATCTCAGAAGTGTGGGAGTATGAGCATAGAGGTTATATCAGTTATCTTTCAGCTGTTTCTTTTCTTATTAAATTTGATTCACCATATCATCTTTGGAGTTTCTACTGCAGGCACAAGTGGGGATGGAAAGTAAAGGATAAAGAAGTCAGAACCTGCACACGCATGTTTGTTGCAACTGTATTCACAATAGTAAAAACATGGAACCAACCATGGTGCCCACTGAAGCTGGACTGGATTTAAAAAAATGTGGTCATATACACAATGGAATGTTATGCATTGAAGGACAAACATATGGACTTTGCAGCAACTTGTATGGATTTAGAGTCTATCATACTCAGTGATCTATCACAGAAACAAAGAACAGAGTACCATATATTCTCACTCATAAGTGGACCTTGAACAATTATCATAATACTATAAGAAAGGGATTGGCAGTAGTGGGAAACTGCCGGAGAGGGGGCACACCTCATCAACAAAGGTACCTGCATAATGAATATTTGTATACCTAACCCTGAATTGTACCCCACATCTTTAAAATAAAAAATTTAAAAGTAAAAAAAAAAAAAAGAACCCTGATACTAAAAACTGATTTCACCTATAGGACAATGGACGATGTTGATTGAAAATGAAAGCACTCTGGCTAATTGGGCATCTCTTGGCCCCATCTATTTTCTTAACTTAGTTACAATGCTCATGTCTCCTCTGAGATTGATGCTAATGAAACTTTCAGACAATCAGTTTGGTGGGGAAGGGAGAAGTATTTGGTAAGGTAGATCATTTTCAGAAAAGATGGGGAAAGTTCTGTCTTTACAGAGTTCACTTGCATCTTTCTTTAAAAGATAGTAATAATCATTAAATGTTTCCATTTAAATCTTTCTTTAAAAGACAGTGATAATCATTAGATTTTTCCATTTAAATCTTTCTTCAATCATTAGATTTCTCTCTCTGCTTGAGAACCCTTATCTTTTCCCTTGCTGTATCTTCTCTGCTATCCATTATGTCTTCATGTTTCTGATTAGCAACACAACCTCCTTGTTCATGTCTTAACTTAGCATGAATGAGTATAAAATACTATAAGGACTGCCTAGTCTCGGTTTCTTTTTACTCCTTTTTTTCTTCTTTTTACTGTTTGCTGCTTTGGAATGCTGCAACCCCTAAATCTACACACCCAAGTCACAGTAGGAGGTAATTTCTAAATAAATTCAACATTAGAACTTCGGCTTTCCAATAAGTTATTTTCCATGTTTGCTGTGCTTTTCCCTTTGCCTGTCCTGTCTTTGTGTACAGTGTAGGTTTGATTTCTAAAGTTCATATTGGAAGTTACTCCTTTGGGTTTTTTCCTTGGCATTTTCAAAGGCACGAAAGAATTTCTCACCTCTGCAGTTCTACTCTGCTGCAGGTAAAGAATTTAGCAGCTATGGGGGTGATAATTAGAGCCAGTAATAATTTGACTGACCTACCCTAGGCACTAAATTGTACAGTAAATCTCTCTTCCATGTCATAAGATAGTTCTTTAACTCTCTACATATGTGGTTTAAAATATCTACTGTGTGTCAAAGTCACTGATAAGGTGATTTAGCCCAGGACATCTGGGTGAATATTGCCCCTACAGATTTGTGTGGGTGAGCTGCAAATTGTCTGGCAAAAGTTATTTTGAAAGACTTTAAAAACTTTTTCCTTTTTAAATACTGGGTGATTGGTTCTGGCCCAAGTGTTATAGGAGTCGGGGACCCTTGGGTGGGGTAACAGCATTGACTGAGAGGACCCCAAGGAGTAAATGAAACAGAATTCCTGTAGCCCAAGCCAGAGCCTCAGGGTCATTTCTTGTTCTCTCAGATTCAATATCACCTCTGAAATGTCCGTGCAATGTGACCTTCCCATCCCTACAGTCACCACCTCAATACAAGCCTCATCACCTCTCACTTGGGTTCCTTATTGTACTGGTATCTTAACTAATCATTTGTCTTAGTTCTTTTGGGGCTGCTAAATTCCATGCACTGGGTAGATTATAAGCAGCAGAAATTTATTTTTCATAGTTGTGGAGATTGGGAGGTCATAGTTGTGAGGTCAAGATGGCAGCAGATTTGGTATCTGGTAAGAGCAAACTTCTGGGTTCATAGAGGTCTGTCTTTCATCTTTTTGCTGTGTCCTCACATGGTGGAAGGGAGAAGGGGTCTCTCCATGGTCTGTTTTATAAGGACAGTAATCCCATTCGTGAGGACTTCACCCTCATGACCTAATCACCTCTCAAAGACCATACCTCCTAATATCATTAGCTTGGGGGTTGGAGTTTCAACAGGTACATTTTGGGGGGACACAAACATTGTCTGTAGCATCAACGTACCTTTCCCCTCCCAAGGCATAGAGATGTTTTTTAAAATACAAATCTGGCCATGTTTCCTACCCTGCCTGAAGATATACTCACGCTTTCATGTATACACATATATCTTAAGAGTTTTTTTTAATGTTGTTTTCCTCACTCTAATAAAGTCCAGAACTTCTATGACAGTATTTCTCTATCTGTTTCTCTACTTTGACACACGTGGTGGTCACACCTTACCATATCTCACTTGAGTTCATTGAGTGGTGGCTGTAGGAGTGGAAAGGAAGATCAGATTGCACAGGCATTTCAGAGATGACATTGAATCTGAGAGTAAGAGAAAGAGAGAAACTAGAGATGACCCTGAGGGTCACACCTGAGTGGCTTGCTCATAGACACCAGTGGCAGAGGGGCTAGGGAGAGGAGAAAGTGTGGCCAAACTCCTGTGGTGTGTTTGCGAACATTTACGGTGTGATTTTTCCATACTTCCTAATGGCAGGGAGAGGAAGGCACATTGCACTCCAAAACCTTTTGAGACATCAGAGGGAGAGAGACCCTAACTTGGCTCATCAAGTCAGCTTCACCATCTCCTTCTGGGCCTCTATGACTAAGAATGCCACCACTGTCATTCCCACCCGAAGCTCTGAATCACCCTCCACAAAACTGCCTTCCTAAATACTAAGGAACAAGGTGAAAATTATAACTCCTTAGCTCTTTAATTCTTGCTAGGCTTCTCATGAGCTGGTCCTACCTTATGGCTCAGCTTCACACTCACATTCTCCTCTCCATCAGTGTGGAATTCAGAGAGCGCAGGTTCTCTCCTCATGCTCCTGTGTACCAGTAAAACACATGATTTCATTGGTACCTGGAATACTGCTCCTTTTTCTGGTTAGTTCTCACACATTCTTCCAGTCAGGGTGGGCCGCTTCTCCTATGAATGTCCTTCCCCATTCCTTAGTACTTACCACACTATCGTAATCACCCAGTCAACTTGCCTGTGTTGGCTTCTACGCTCCAGGGATCACATCTATCTTTCTTACTGTTGATTCCCAGGCATTTAGCCCACCATCTGGTGCATACTAGGTGGTCAATACTTGTTTAAGTAGGGAGAACAAGAGGATGATAAACAGGGATGATACAAGAAACATGAAATTATCCAAGGGACATGTTTCTGAACTGCTCCTAGCTTCTTTTCTCACAGGATTCTAAGGCTCTGATTCAATCTACATCTTGTTTGAGTTTGCCACATTCTAGTCTCAAAGGGCTGGTCTGATTTTGAAGGCAGTTTATGTTTGTTTCCTAGTTCCCATCTTACTTATATGTGGGAGACGCTGTTTCACTTCTCTAGCATTCAGATATTTTACTGCTTTTGTAATAGGGAGCTTCTGACTTTGTTCATGAGGTTTGGCCTTCCCTCTTGCACTTCTGGGATCTGTCACAAGAAGAGTATGCCCTTGTACTATTGCCCCTTCAACATGGGCCTCAAAATGAAGTCACATGGAACATTCCAAAATCCATCCACAGCCTGAGTCAGAGCCACCCAGGTGGCCTGTAGACCTCAGAGTAAGAACATAGATGCCTTTTGTTATAGGTCACTGAGATAATTGGGGTTGTTTGTTGTCTGGCATTATGGTCACAATAAATAACTAATACATCATCTACATTATAAGAAGTAAAGGGCTTTTAGTGACCCCAAAGTAAAATACATATGTAGACACATAAAAAATGTGGTTGATATGGTGGGCTCCCTCACCATCATCCATTCCCATCTATTCTAGTATTGTAGAGTCTGGGAAAGCCATAAATTACATTTCATCAATTCTCTTGCTGCTAGAGTTTCAAATGTAGTGTAGGTTCCATCAATTAGAGGAAGTTGTGTGAAACATTACTTAATTAATTTAACAGCTTTAGGGGGTACAAATAGTTTTTGGTTACACAGATGCACTTTATGGTGGTGAAGAAGTCTAAGTTTTAAGTATATCAGTGCACATTGTACCTGATAGGTGATTTTTCATCTCTCTATCCCTTCCTACTCTTCCCCTTCTGAGTCGCCAATGTCCATTTATACCATTCTATATGCCTTTGAAGATACTTAGTTTAGCTTGAAATGTGAATTTAGAACTGGCCATTCATTTTTGTTGGTGCAGACCACGGTAGAACATGGCAGAAGCTTCCTGACTTGGCCACTTTCTGCATAGGTGGTGGCAACATTGTTTACCATGGCAGAGTCTTGTGATTCTGGGGACTGGGAATTTCTTCCAGATCTTCTGCTTAGTCTTCTCTTCCAACCCTTCCAATGTTTTTGTGAACTACATACCTGACGTTGTAGCATAAATTTCTTTCTGCTTAAATTAGTTAGAGTGGTTTCTGTTGTCAGCTACCAAAATATAACTGATAAAAATTATACAATTGCAATTTCAAATTATAAACTCATAAAAATCATACAGTATGAATTTCAAACTAAAAATTAGAGGATTAATCAGAGGTCCTCAATCACCTATGGGAAAAAGTATAAGCTTAGCCTGATATACAAGTTCACAGTTTGGCCCCAAACAACTTTTCCAAACTGATTTCTTATATCTTTTGTCAACAGTTGTAACAAAGCACAACACAGTTTTTCTGGGCCTAGGGCATGTTATTTTCTCTACCAGCGATTACTTTTTCATTTATTCAGAAAATGTTCATTGATCATCTATAATATGCCGTCTCCTATGCATGATGCTGGAAGTACAAAGATAAGTAGATAAGGCCCCTATATGCAAAAGTATTTATATTTTAGTGTGAGAGACTAAAATATAAAT
The DNA here is from genome assembly GCA_027257055.1 of Cephalopachus bancanus. NCBI lineage: Eukaryota > Metazoa > Chordata > Mammalia > Primates > Tarsiidae > Cephalopachus > Cephalopachus bancanus. The sequence continues at coordinate 3,137,256 of JAPVLO010000009.1, read as the reverse complement.
AAATCATTATCATGAATCCTGTTAAGTACCGAGATATGAGTTTGAAAAGAGTTCTGGGACAATGAAAGAAAACGTACTTGTTTACCTGAAGAATTGGAGTTAGTGTTAATAATGTTAATTGTCTTAGTCAATTTGGGCTCCTATAACAGAATAATGTACAAACTGGGTGGCTTAAACAACAAGCATTTATTTCTCACTGTTCTGGAGGCTGGGAATTCCAAGATTAGGGCATTAGAGTCTGGTGAGGGCCTGCAACCTAGTTCATAGAAAACCATCTTCTTACTATGTCCTTACATGGCAGAAGGCGGTGGCAGTGCTTTCTGGATCCCTTTTATATGGACACTAATCCCATTCATTAGGGCTCCACCCTTATGACCTAATCATACCCCAAAGGCCCCACCCCTGAATACCATCATTTTGGATTAGGATTTTAACAAATAAATTTTGGGGGAACACATTCAATCCATTGCACGAGTAGTGTGGAAAAGTGACCAGGCAGTGCATATGTCAGAAATTGATGAAGAGCAACTTAGGTTTTTACAGCAGGGGAATAAAACAAAATGAGCTGGGATTTCAAGTGCAAATAACTGGTAGTGTGTGTTATATTTGGATGTCAGAAGTACATAGGAAGATGATAGTGGGCAAGTTTGCCAAGGGATATGGTGTAGAGTGGGAAGAAAAGTGGTCAGAGGATAAATAGCAAAACATAGGGAAGGGTAAAGTGGGAGGAGTAAGAGAAAGAATCTAAAGCAGAAAACCATTTGAAGAAGGAGGCATCCGGGCGTGGTAGCGCACGCCTGTAGTTCTGGCTATGTGGAAGGCTGAGGTGGAAGGATTGCCAGAGCCCAGCAGGTCAAGGCTGCAGTGACCGGGAGCGGCAACTGCACTCCAGTCTGGGCGACAGAATGAGACTCCAACTAAAAAAAAAAAAAAAAAAGAAGGAGGCGTCTGTGGTGCCACATGTACAGAGTAAGAGCTGCAAAGTGTCCAGTGGATTGAAAAGTAGGAAGATCTGTTGGGTGAGTTTGTTGATATTGACCATAAATGAAGAATCTCATACCTGGTGACTTCCATTTTCTTGGTAAATGAAGAGGCCAAGTTACCTGTTGAGAATAAGAAGGTTGGGTACAGAGAGGGGTGGGCTTAGAGTTAAGCAGAGTGGCAAAGATTTGGTTTAGCTGTGGAAGGAACTAGAAATCAAGGCAGTACAAAGTTGGACAAGTAGTATTGAAGGCTTCACAGATGAAAGACCACCAGTCTGCACAGTCATGTGGTTCTGCATGTTTATCCAAAGCACGTGGCTATCAAAGAGTGGAGAAAGCAGACTGCAGAGTTGATCCAGGCTTGGCAGTTTGTGCGGCATCCCTGAGTGACCACTTGTTATATCCAATGCGTCAGTAAGCTCTATCAGCTTTACCTTCTGAATATCTCTTAAATCTGTTCACTTTTCCCGTCTTTGGCATCATTACCATTATAGATAAAGCAATAGCCACCTTTTCCCTGGACCACTGTATGACTCCTAACAAGTTTTACTCTACCCCTCTGATCTTCTTCTGCTTCATTCTCTACACAGTAGCCAGGCTGAGATTTTCTAATGGTAATCTGGTCATACTATGTCCTTTCTAGCGCTCCCTTAGTGTCTCCTTTCTGTCTTAATAAAGTGTGGGTGTCTCAGTCAGTCATGTCTCATTCCTTTGCATTTTCCACAACAACCACACTGGTTCTTTTCCTTAAAAAGAAAAAAATATTGCCACAGGGCCTTTGCACATGCAGTTTCCTCAACTTGGAATTCTTTCTCTTCACCATAGACAGTTTCTACTCTTTTTTTTCATATCTCAACTCTAGTACTATTTTCTCAGAGAAGCCCTCTCCCACCTGTTTGAATGACATCTCCCCTAAGTACCTCTCCTTTATAGCATTTGTCACAGTTTTACACTTTTGTCTCTCTCCCCCTCTAGACTGTAGTTTATGGAAAGAAAGAGGCCATGTCTGTTTTCACTCATTATTATCTTACCCCAACAATTAGCATGATGTTTCACACACAGTAGGTGATCAATGTTGGTTCAACATGTGAATGGTTGAATGACTGAATGAATGAATGAAAAATATTTATCAGTTTCAACCATACCATATACAAGATTTCTTCATTAGATAGGAATTATATTTGATAATTTAGAACATCTTTTAAACTTTTTTTTATTTTTTATTTTTTTTATTAATCAGTATTTTTTATTATGGTTTTGTGGGGTACAGTTAAGGATTAGGTGTACAATTACGTTTCATTCAGGCACCCTGTTGATAAGAGGTGTTTTCCCATCCCCAGACAGATATTTGCTACTGTTAATCCCATTCCCCTCCCCCCCATAGTTTACCAGTACTGTCAGTCATTTTCTTATAGTATTACATTGGATAGTCAAGGTCCATTATATGAGTGAGAACATGTGATATTCGGATCTTTGTTTCTGTGAGAAGTCACTCAGTATTATAGACTCTAGTTCCAACCAGGTTGCTGCGAAATTCATGATTTTGTTCTTTTTTATGGCTGCATAGTTTTCCGTCATGTATATGTTCCACATTTTTTAATCCAGTCCTCTTTTGATGGGTAGCATGGTTGTTTCCAGGTTCTTGCTATTGTGAACAACGCTGCGATAAACATACGTGTGCAGGTATCTTTTTTATAGAGTGATTTGTGTTCTTCAGGGTATATTCCCAGTAGGGGGATTGCAGGGTCATATGGAAGGTCAATTTTTAGAGCTTTTAGGAATCGCCACACTGCTTTCCACAGAGGTTGCACTAGTTTACAATCCCACCAACAGTGTAGAAGTGTTCCCTTTTCACCACACCCTCTCCAGCAGCTGTTATTTTTTGAGTTGTTGATAATTGCCATTCTGACTGGAGTTAGGTGGTATCTCAGTGTGGTTTTGATTTGCATCTCCCTGATGATTAGTGAGGTTGAGCATTTCTTCATGTGTTTGTTGGCTGCTCGAATGTCTTCTTTTGTGAAGTGTCTGTTCATATCTTTTGTCCATTTTATAATGGGGTTGTTTGTTTTCTTCTTTTCAGTACGTTTCAGTTCCTTATAGATCCAGGATGTTAAGCCTTTGTCAGACCTAGAGTTGGCAAATACTTTTTCCCAGTCTGTAGGCTCTCTCCCTGCTCTCTTGATGGTTTCTTTGGCTTTGCAGAAGCTTGTCAGTTTAATAAGGTCCCACTTGTCTATCTTCTGTCTTAAGTCCTGTGAGTTTCGGGTTTTGTACAGGAATTGGATGCCAGTTCCAATTTCCATGAGTATTTCCTTCCTTTTCTTTTCTTTTTTTTTTTTTTTTTGAGTTGGAGTCTCACTCGGTCGCCCAGACTGGAGTGCAGTGGCCGCTTCCGGCCACCACAGCCTTGCCTGCTGGGCTTCAGCGATCCCTCCGCCTCAGCCTTCCTAGTAGCCGGAATTACAGGCATGCGCTACCACGCCCAGCTGATTTTTTAATTTATTTTAGAGATGAGGTCTCGCTGCCCAGGCGGGTCTCGAACCCGCGGGCTCAGGCAATCCACTCACCTCAGCCTCCCAAAGGCGCGGGATTACAGGCTGAGCCACCGAGCCCGGCCCTTCTTCCTTTTCTAAGGTTCTTATGGTTTGAGGCTTTACATCCAGGATCTGATCCATTTGGAATTAACCTTTGTGCATGGAGATAGATAGGGGTCCTGTTTCAATCTTCTGCATGTGGTCAGCCAATTTTCCCAGCACCATTTACTGAATAGGTTCTCCTCTCCCCATTGGTAGGTGGTGGGGGCTTTGTCGAAGATGAGTTGGTTGAGAAATTGAGGTTTTGCTTCTGGAATCTCAGTTCTGTTCCATTGATCTATATGCCTGTTCCTGTACCAATACCAAGCTGTTTTGATGATTGTAGCTTTATAGTAAAGTTTGAAGCCTGGTATTGTGATACCACCTGCTTTGTTTTTTTTGCTGAGGATTGTTCTGGCTATTCTTGGACGTTTGTGTTTCCATATGAATTCCTGTGTTGTTTTTTCTAGGTCTGAGAAGAATGTTGTTGGCAATTTAATGGGTATTGCATTGAATTTGTAGATTGCCTTAGGTAAGATGGACATCTTCACAATGTTGATTCTTCCGATCCATGAGCATGGGATACTTTTCCACTTGTTCGTGTCAGCTTTGATTTCTTTGAGCAGTGTTTTGTAATTTTCATTGTAAAGGTCTTTCATGTCTCTGGTTAGGAAGATGCCAAGGTATTTCATTTTTTTTGTGGCTATTGTGAATGGAATTGTGTTTTTTATTTGGGTTTCTGTTTGTTTATTATTGGTGTAGAGAAATGCGATTATCTTTTGTACATTTATTTTGTATCCTGAGACTTTGCCAAAGGCCTTTATCAATGTAAGGAGGCCTTTGAGAGATTCTCTTGGGTTTTCAAGGTACACAATCATATCATCTGCATAGAGAGATAACTTGACTTCCTCTTTTCCTATTTGAATACCTCTGATGTGAATGGTTGAATGACTGAATGAATGAATGAAAAACATTTATAAGTTTCAACCATACCATACACAAGATTTCTTCATTAGATAGGAATTATATTTGATAATTTAGAACATCTTTTAAACTTTTAGGCTGCTTTTTGCATAAGGAAAACTCTATCTTTAGATTATATCACTTCTTTATGCCAAATAGGTCTTCTTGTGCCAAGAGGGTATGTCATTTATTTAGTCCTTCAATGTTCAATCATGATATGAACCTAGTTGTTCAATTCTAGAGACAAAGATGAAATTTGACTGAGATAACCTAAGAAAAAGTCCTCAAGTTATATTTTTAAAAATTGGAGTAATAGATAATTAATCCCTTTGAAGAAGGGGTTTAAATGACTTGGAGAAGCCTAAGAGCAAGATGTATATATCATGAAATAAATTTAACTGTCATGAAACACAAAAAACTAGATTATAGCAAATATCCCATGACCAGTAACACAAGATTTTTTCTTTCATTGTTGGAAAACTTAGACTTATGAAGGAACCTGTCTATGAACCACCAGCTCCACTTTTATTTTATTTTAGTTTTTTAAAAAAAATTTAATTCATATTTTTTGTTTTAAAATTGTGGGGTACATTTAAGGGTTAGGTATACAAACATTTATTGTGCAGGTACCCTTGCTGATGAGGTGTGCCCCCCTTTCCCCAGACAGATATTGGCTACTGTTAATCCCACCTCCCTTCCCCTCCCTGCCCCCCCAATGGTTTCCCGCCACTGTCAATCCTTTTCTTATACTATTACGGTAGTTGTTCAAGGTCCACTTATGAATGAGAACATGTGATACTCAGATCTTTGTTTCTGTGAGAGATCACTCAGTACTATAAACTCTAATTCCATTCAGGTTGCTGTGAAATTCATGATTTTGTTCTTTTTTATGGCTGCATAATATTCCATTGTGTATATGCACCACATTTTTTAAATCCAGTCCTCTTTTGATGGGCAGCATGGTTGGTTCCACGATCTTGCTATTGTGAACAATGCTGCGATAAACATACATGTGCAGGTATCTTTTTTATAGAGTGATTTGAATTCTTCCAGGTATATTCCCAATAGGGGGATTGCAGTGTCATATGGAAGGTCAACTTTTAGAGCTTTTAGGAACCGCCACACTGATTTCCACAGAGGCTGTACTAGTTTACACTCCCACCAGCAGTGTAGAAATTGGTGTCTCATTCTGTCACCCACTGCTGGAATGCAGTGGCGTGAACACAGCTTACTACAGCTTCAAACTCCACCTCAGCCTCCTGAGTAGCTGGGACTACAGGTGTGCACCACCATGCCTGGCAAGTTTTTAAATTTTTTGTATAGATGAGGTCTATACCATTAGATCATACTTTCTATACAATCAAATTTTTCCTTTAACTGTCCACTTCTCCATCAAACCTAGTGTAAAAAATATATGACTTACTTTAGGTCTTTATTTCCTTATGAAGGCTCCAATATTGTGTAAAACTTAGTAAATAAATATGTATGCTTTTCTCTTATAAATCTTTTGTTTTAGAGCCCTCAGCCATGAACCTGAAAAAGAGTAGAGGGAAAACATTCTCTTTTTTTGAATTGGAGTCTCACTCTGTCGCCCAGGCTGGAGTGCAGTGGCACGCTCATGGCCAACCCAGTGTCAACCTGCTGGACTCCGGCGATCCTTCCTCCTCAGCCTTCCAAGTAGCCGGAACTACTACAGGCATGCGCTACCACGCTGGGTTAATTTTTGATTGATTGTAGAGAAGAGGTCTCACCAAGTTGTCCGGGCTGATCTCGAACCTGCGGGCTCAGGCTATCCACTCGCCTTGGACTCCCAAAGTGTTGGGATTATAGGCTGAGCCACTGAGCCCGGCCAGGAAACACATTTTTAATCCTCTACACAATCTCCTACAATATCCATGTAAAATGTCCCATGGTAAGATCAGTGCCATTCCAAAGGTGGCTGAGGATGCCAAGGTGGGAGATTGGGGAACGGGGCCACATTTCCCTGTGCACGACCACGGGTGGCTCCGAGTCCCTGCATCAGGTGAACACTCACCCCTGCTTATGGCTTTGCCTTCTGTGACTGTTTCAGTGTGTTGATACACCTTTGCCACCAACCCCTTTCTTGTCATTTTTTGAATTACAACTCAGCAAGGCTGCTGAAAATTGGGGAGCCCAGAGGGGAATCACAGTGGAGTTTAGTGGTTTGGCTTTTCCTTAGACTACTCTGCCTCCATCTCAGTCAGGCACCCTTTCTTTACCAAGACCATTTCCCCAAACCACACACCTACTCTGAGGTTCCTGGTCTCCCATTTACTTTCCCAGGGGTGTCATTTGAAAATTCCTAGTTCCTGTTTCTATACAAAAGGGAGATACTTAACTCTGGCCTGCTTCCTCAGTTCTAGGTCAAACATTGTACTAGGTGGGACCTCTAAAAAAATCAGAATTATTTTTTGGAGAGTGGGCCCCTTGTAGTACAGTTTTCCTTTGCTAGATAGAGTGATGTTGGAACCCATAAGCATCAGTGTACCAGCTAGTATTGTCGTGAGAGGCTGTGTTTGGCTTTAGTGAATTTGTTTTTCAATGTGTTTGCCCATTTCATGATGGGTGATTTATGAACCCACCTGCTCACACTGCAAAAATGACATGACCCCCATGATCCCACTCTCCCTGTTCACCCTGTCTCACCCTGAGAAACTTTGGTTTGTTTCCCTGGATGAAAAAGTCCTCAAAAGAAAATGTTTTACTAATGTGGAAGAGGTGAAACAAGAAACGGCAGAAGAACTAAAAGGCATAAAAATTGATGAGTTCAAAAACTGTTTAGAGCAGTGGAAAAAGAGTCTTGATAGGTGTATTGCATCAAATGGAGAATACTTTGAAGGTGACTGAAGGTTTAAACAAACATGTATAAACATAAATACACAATTTTTTTGGAATTGGAGCCTTACTCCATCACCCAGGCTGGAGTGCAGTGGCATGCTCACAGTCACTGCAGCCTTGACCTGCTGGGTTTGTGTAATCCTTCTGCCTCAGCCTTCCAAGAAGCTGGAACTAAAGGCATGTGCTACTATGCCTGACTAATTTTTGATTTATTGTAGAGATGAGGTCTTGCCAAGTTACCCAGGCTGGTCTCGAACCTATGGGCTCAGGCAGTCCTTTCACCTAGGCCTCCCAAAGTGCTGGGATTATAGGCGTGAACCACTGTGCCCAGTCATAAATGCACAATTTTTTATAAGTAAATTCTGAGGTTTTTTTGGGTCCCGCACCACATACTTTAAAAGGCCTGATAACAAGTTCCTCTAGAGAGAAACACAGGGAATGGATAGATTTGGAAAACTGCTTGGCAGTATTCCTCTAACATAGCTCAAATCTAATTCTTATGCAGGGCTACCCATAACTACTGCACTCCCTCTCTTTCTTGTTCCTGCCAAGACCACCAGAGAGGGATCTTGATTTATTTTTTCTTTTACATTAAAATGACACTGATGATATTATTATCATAATATTATCAGGAACTTGAATAAATATAAAATCTTGTGAAATACTGATTTCAAATGTTGAAATTACAGATAGAATTTTCCTGCACCATAATTTCTTTTCCTAAATCTGAAAGTCTCAGCTAAAGTGTATGGTACTTGTGATACTTGTTAGCAGGTCTTTTCTCCTCTATTTGGTATTTCTTAACTGTTTTGTATTTAATTCTGAAATATGTGAAGCTACAAATCAAGGTCATGGAAATAGAAATGAAATAGAACATCTCATAGGATCTTCAGAATGGAGGAGACGAGAGAGTGAATGTGAAAGCAAATTCTTTGGCTTTGATGGGAAAAATCCAGAGGAGAAACATCAGAGAGAAGGAGTTTATTGGACAGACTATGTTTTTGGAGTGAGAAAGACTTGGATTCCAATGTTAGTTTTGTCTCTAATTCACTGGCAAATGACCTTGGGCTGCCCTCTCTGTACCTTAGTTCCTCATTAATAAAATGAGATTTTAATACCTCCATCTGAGGGTTATAGTGAGGATTAAATATATTGGGAATGTTCCTGGTACACAACAAATAAATATTCCCCAAATACCAGTGTCTTGTTCTCCCCTTCTCTCTTTTTCCTTCTAAGGGGGCTCCTAAAGCAGTACAAGAATGCAAAATTCTGTAACGTAGACATTTTTATAATTAAGATGAGTAAAATTTTTTTATAGGAAGGGGTATACACACATATGCTTATATTTTGAAACAAATATTGAGAAGATGAACAAATTAATTTTTTATCTCTAAGGAATGGGAGAGAAGATTATGGAAGGAAAAGAGATATAATTAAGCTTCTTCTTTTTCTTTTTCTTTTTTTAATTTTAAATACAGGTGGGGTCTCGCTATGTTGCCCAGGTTGGTCTCAATCTCCTGGGCTCAAGCAATACTCCTGGTTATAGTACTGGGATTACAGTCATGAGGAACCACAGCTAACCTAAACTAAGCCTCTTTGAATATGCTTGTTTTATTTATGTGACTTTGGAATTGTGAAAATATTTTACATAGACGTAAAAAAAATTAAGTTTCAAAGCAATCTCTAGACAGTAAAAATTAAATAAAACAAAATCAACCTAAATACTGTGTATTTAGTTGTTGGCTGAAGGAAACTATATGTAGTACTTTAAACCCAGTAATTGGACAGTACATTCTTAATGGGAGACACTTTAAGCAGAGGAGAGGACAAAAATCCTTTTTAACATGTTTTCAAAGATCATAATGTTGGTTGGTACTGTTCACTGAAGACTATTTCATATGTATTGTGGAACAAAGGAAATGAGTAATTATATGACATTCTAAATGAAATTCTAGGATTCTCAGCTTGGGAGGTATAAGAGGTTAAATGAATATAGTCCTGGATTTTAATTGCAAGTATCACTTGTATACATGAAGAATTTTATCTTAAAATAATTTTTCTAGTTCTGTCCACTTTTAAAGGCCTAGAAACTAAAGATAACCCAGTAGCAATGAACATCTTTAGTGTCCACACTGTGGGCTCTAACTACCCTTTCCTACTGAAAGGAACCTTGGCCCCATGTGGAAATGTCTGATGTCAAGTCTGGGTCAGGCAATGTACAAAATGAGCCTAGGACATCTTGTCATTTCAGAAAGAGAGGAAAGTCTATCCCTGGTTCCTGGGTTCCTGGCACAGAACTCCTAAATCCCTTGGAATTTCTGGAGTGATAGAAGTGTCTTGCTATTCATAATGAGCTTTTTTTTTACCCATATCCAAGTTTATGCTAATGAGGTGACTTTTGTTGGGCCCCTGGATAGCCTCAGGCTGAGTATCCGTTGCCCAGATGAACCAAGTACATGATTAGAGGGCTGGAAACTTCAGCCCTCCCTCCCCACCTACAGGGAGGGAAGAAGACTGGAGATTGAGTTCATTCACCAGTGGTCAATGACTTAATCATGCCTACATAATGAAAGCATGAAAATGTGGATCTGCTGGGGGTGGGGGTGGCATACCTGAGGAGGGCATAAAAGCTCTGTAATGCCATCTGTCTTGCCCTGTACATGATCTTGTTCATTTGTATCCTTTATAGAAGATTGTAATAATAAATATAGAAGTGTACTGAAATCTGTATCATTTTATCAAGTTGTAGAACCTGGGGAGAGATATGAGAACCCTAAATTTGTAGTTCATCAGTCAGAAGCACAGCTAGCCTGAAGACCCTATATGTGGCTGGCATCTGAAGTAAGGACAGTTTGTGGGACTCACCCTTGACATGTGGTGTCTGCAATTTCTCTGAGTAGTTAGTGTCAGAATTGAATTGAATTGTAGGACATCTGGTTGATATCAGAGAATCAAAGAGCTGTTTGAAAAAACAAATAGAAGCAAAAAAAGATTACTTAGCATCATATCAAATGGACTCAGGAGCTACATAGAAGAGACTCCTGGATATAGATGTGGCATTATGCTCATTCGATATTAACAAGTATTAACATTAATAAATATTATTATATATTAATAAGAATAATGGCAAGTATGTGAAACTCCATGGTTCATAATCATAGTAGAAAAAAATTGGTCATTATTGGAGGATGCTAGCAAGTCACGTCATTATTTTGAGAACTGTTAAAAAAATCAAACATTTATCCTAATTTTTCTGTAAATTGCCCTACTCAGTAACCAAACAAAAGCATTGTATCTAATAAATAAAGAAGAAGTATCCCTAGTATACAACTCTTAATGAATTAGTGGATTTGGATGTCTATTCTACATCAAAGGCAGCTAACATCACAAAAAGAAAGATACCTAGAAATTATGTATTTCTTAATGGAAAAACGCAGCAACACTTATAGAGTATTCTTACCAAAAAAAAAGTTGAACTGGAATCGGATCGGCCTTTGGATCCAACTATCAATTTGCAGGAAATACAAGTAACAGAGAGACTTGTTAGGTTACACCATGGGGATGCAATCAGCAAAATTCAGCCTATGGGAAACTCTGTAAAATCAATGACCTAATTTCTTCAAAAATCGATAACAAGAAGAAAAAAAAGAGAAAGACAGAGGGGGAACTTACTCCCTACAAGAAGTACTAACAAGTTGCAATGTGGACTTCATTTGGATTCTAATTCAAATAAAAAAAAAATCTCTTAAAACCAAAATAATCAGACAAGTCATTTATGGCATTACGAGACAAACAAATTTGCATGCGATTGCAGGTTTGTGTCTTGGGAAAGTAGACTCTGAGACAAAGATTAGCGTGCAGGATATTTACTGGAGCGTGCTCCTGGGATCACCACCTGCAGGGTGAGGGGGGAAGGGAAGGCAACAGGATTAGGCAGAAGGAGAAGTTGGACTGAGATGTAGTTGCCCCAAGTTCTCTGCCCACTGACCAGTCCTACATGAAGTGTCGAGGCCGGGTGGTTCCTCAGAGGAGTCCTGAGTTGGGGTATGTACCCTTAATCTACAGTGAGCAGTCACTGGATGTGGGCTGCCTCAGGGTAAGACACATGAACTTGGGGGAAAAGGCTCACAAGCTGAGGGCTGTCAGCTGGTAGCACTCCCAGCCTGAAGGAAGAGTTTGACAGCAACAGTGCATCATCTACCACCAATGCTGGGGGCGGTGGGGAGAATCAACAAATTACTTTTCGTTTTCCTTTAGGTGTGATGATTTTGTTATAGTTGTGTTTTTAAAAAAATCCTTTTCTTTTAACAATATAGATGAAAATATTGACTAATGAAATGATATCCCAGATGGGTTTTACTTTAAAATAATATTGGAGGGAAGGGGATATGGGAGTATAAATAAAACACGGATTAATAAAGTTGAAGTTGGGTAATGAGCTTCATTATATTATTCTATCTCCTTTTGTATATTTTGATCTTTTTAATAATTAAAAAATCTAGAAAAAAGATAATGCATTTAAAAAAATGACAATTTATAAAACATGAAATTCTGTGAACAAGGTTAACACTTGTCTTAATAGAATTCTTTCTACATAAAATGGTATTAATTACAAAGAGATGTACACTATGTTCTAATTTCACAGAGAAGATAGTAAGAACGAAATAAGGAGGGGTGAATTTAGGTTTGAATGAAGAAAAAAAATGCCTTGGGGTGGCATACCTCATCAACAAGAGTACCTGCATAATGAACATTTGTATACCTAACCCTGAATTGTACCCCACATCTTTAAGATAAAAAATTTAAAAAAGAAAAAAATACCTTAAGAAATAATTGATAACTAAAAAGCATATTAAATTATTGAGAAAGAGTATTGTAGGAATTTCAAGGATAGAACAGACATTACATCCTTCTGCGAAATCTCACATAAAATCTGATAAAAGACACTCAGGGCAATTGTAGCCCTCTGACTGAGTTTCATATTCTAGGGTACAGCTGTTTTTTATCCCTCCCTTTTCAACACATGGCAATTTTTCTCCCTTTTGAAGGGAAAAATAGCTTTTATGTGTGCCATGAACAAAAGATCATTTTTTGTTCTTGGTAACGAAATATTTGTACATCCCCTTTCAGAACCTATGATTTAAAAAAAGCCAAGTTAAAAATAATAGAGCATTGATAGAAGTAGAAACTACAATTGTGGGCATTAGAGGCTGGGAAGGGTGAAAGGAAAGGGGCATAGGGAGAGGCTGGGTAACAGATACAAAGCTACAGCTAGACAGAATGAGTAAGTCCTAGTGTTCTGTAGCACCATATGGTGAACATGGCTGGCAATAACTTCGCGTATATTTTCAAACAGCTATGAGAGAGAATTGTGAATGTTCACAACACAAAGAAAGGATAACTGTTTGAATTAATGGATATGCTAACTGCTGATTTAATCATTACACATTGTGTTCATGTATGAAAACAGCCCTCGGTACCCATAAATATGTACAACTATAACATGTCAAATAAAAACAAAAGAAAAAATAACAACATTAATATCTAAATGTTATTTTTTAGAATGGAAAAGTCTTACACATAGCATATTTATTGACTGTGCTGTTTCTACTTTCTGTCTTAGTTCTTACATGAAAGCATCTTATCTCTGTTTGGAGGAGAAGTAGGGCATACTAGAGGTGGATAATGTTACCTTGAGCTCTATTCTGCTATTTCAATTCAGCAGGAACACTTTTTGTGTGTGTTTCTGATGCTGAAAAGCATTTTTTTGAAGCTCCAATTAAGTTTATAATTGACATAACAGTTTCAGATGGCATGATCAGGTGGATTTGTGTATACCATGTGCAACATTAATAATTGGAAAATTTACCACATTGCCCAGGCGTCATGTCATTCTCCGTGGGAGACTTGTCTTCACACTAAAGGATAGAAGAACATCTGTTCCCTGGCAGCTTTGGCCTCCCTGGGGCCCAGTTTGGCCCTCTTTATTTGGATCAGTCTTCTACCAAAATGGAATGTGGGCCCTGCATCCTCTAATTAATCTTGCCGTATTTCTTGCTCTTTGCATGGCCACTTTTCTTCTAACCTTCACTTTGGGTCCTTGTCTCAGATGTTATGCCAAGACAAGTTACGAGAACCTATTGGTAAGCCAGGAGAAAATCCAAAGTTCTCATGGGTTTTCTGAAACATTAAGGTTTTAGACAGTGCTAAGTAGAGTAAAAGCAGAATATTAATACTAATGCTCTAGAAATCTCCACTGAACCAAGCATTGCTAATATTTCACTGCCATTATTACAAATACCTTGGACTGTTATTAAGTGGGGGAGGGGTCTGTTCGCTTCACAGCATGGATATGAGAGAACCAAAAAACGCTCTCACCCAGCAAGGACCAGGAAGTACTTTGTGAACAGACATTGTCCACGGTTCCTCAGTGGTGCTCCTGCCATTCTGATACTTCTTTTCCTACTTTAGTTCTTTGCACTTCTTTTTATCATTTTCTTCTCTTTCACCTTTTTTTTTTAAGTTGGAGTCTCACTCTGTCACCCAGACTGGAGTGCAGTGGCCACTCCCAGCCACCGCAACCTCGACCTGCTGAGCTCCGGCGATCCTTCTGCCTCAACCTTCCAAGCAGCTGGAACTACAGGCGTGCGCTACCACGCCCGGCTAATTTTTGATTTATTGTAGAGATGAGGTTTCACCAAGTTGCCCAGGCGGGTCTCGAACCCTCGCGCTCAGGCAATCCACTCACCTCAGTCTCCCAAAGCGCGGGATTACAGGCTGAGCCACCAAGCCCGGCTCTTTCACCTTTTCTTCATTCACTTTCTCTTGCCACATCATCCTTTTCCACATCATGTACCACTTATCCAATAAGACTGACCCAAAGTCAAAATGGGAACTCAAAGACTATGTCTTGGCCCCTTTCTTTCTCTTTTATTTGACACCCCTTCTCACCACCAAAAGTACTTTGCTCACCCTTCCTCCTATAAAGCTTCCTGGTAGGTAAGAGGCTGCTAGACCCTTGGAAGCACTGTGAGGTCAATAAAAATGCTGCGTTCCCTTCCCCTTGATGTTTGTATTTTAACAATTGCCTCCATTATTCCCATTTTTACGCTCAATCCTCCTCTTCATTACCCATCCCTCCTATCTTTCTTTCTAATCCTTCTTCTTTCTGGTTGCTTTTGCATAATCCCTTCCCCACAATCTTTTTACCAAGTACCTGCCTTAATGCTTTCTTCTCATTTTTGCCCACAATGGGCTCCTAGCTCTTCTTTACTTGCAACTCCACTACTTCTAGAGTCTAAGTTAGCCCATTATCTCTAGATCACGACTTTCCTTTTTGGCTTTTCTGGCCTCATTATCTGACAGCTTTAAAAAAAAAACAAAAAAAAAAACCTGTGCATGTATGACCCAAAGCAATCTACAGATTTAATGTAATCCCTATCAAAATACTAATGACGCTTTTGTACAGAAATAGAAAAAAAATCTAAAAATTTGTATGAAACCACAAAAGACATGAATAGCTGAAACAATCCTGAGCACAAAGCATAAAACTGGAAACATCACACTACCAGGCTTTAAAATATACTACAATGCTATAGTAACCAAAAACAGCATGGTACTGGCATAAAAACAGGCACATAGACCAATGGAACAGAATAGAGAACACAGAAATTAATCCATGTATCTACAGTCAACTGACTTTTGAGGAAAGGTGCCAAGATCACTTATTGGGAAAAGGACAATAAATGGTGCTGGGAAAACTGGATATCCATATATGCAGAAGAATGAATCCAAATAGATGCCTACCTCTCACCCCTACAAAAATCAACTGGAAGCGAATCAAATCTAAATGTAAGACCCCAAACTATAAGACTACTAGAAAAAAGCATAGGGGAAATGCTTCCAGACATTGGTCTGGGCAAAGATTTTTTAGAAACAACCTTAAAAGGACAGAGAACTAAAGCAAAATTAAACAAATGGGATTATATTAAATTAGAAAACTTCTGTCTATCAGAGGGTACAATCAACAGAGAGAAAAGACAGTTTACAGAATGGGACAAAATGTTTGCAAACTATTCATCTGACAGCCATTTCGTATCTAGAGTATACAAGAAACTCAAACATCTCAACAGCAAAATATAAGACAATCCAATTGAAAAATGGACAAATGGTCTGAACAGACATCTCTCAAAAGAAGACATAAAAATAACTAACAAATATATGAAAACATTTTTAACATCACTAATCATCAGAAAAGCACAAATAAAAACCACAATGCGGTATCATCTCACCTCAGTAAGGATGGCTATGATAAAAAAGACAAAAAATAACAAATAGAAGACAGGATGTGGAGAAAAGAGAACGCGTATACTGTTGGTGGGAAAGTAAACTAGTTCAGTCACTATGGAGAACATATAGCGGTTTCTTAAAAAACTACCATATGATTCAGAAATTCCACTGCTAGGAATTTTATCCAGTTGAAAGGAAATCAATATATTGAAGAGACATCTGCACTCCCATGTTATTGCACAACTAGTAACAATTGTCAAGATATGGAACCAACTTAGATGTACAACAACAGATGAATGGATAAAGAAAATGTGATTTGTAGACCCAATGAAATGCTATTCATTCATAAAAAGAATGAAATCTTGTCATTCATTGGCAACATGGAGCAGGCACAGAAAGTTAAACTAAGACATGAATAAACACGTCTCAAAAGAAGATATACAGGCAACCAACAGACACATGAAAAAGTGCTCAGCCTCACTCATCATCAGAGAAATGCAAATCAAAACCACATTGAGATACCACCCAACCCCAGTAAGAATGGTCATCATTAATAAAACAAACAACAAGAGATGCAGGTGAGGATGTGGAGAAAAAGGAACGCTTCTACACTGCTGATGGGAATGCAAACTAGTGCAACCTCTTTGGAAGACAGTGTGGCGGTTTCTGAAAGAACTAGAAATTGACCTTCCATATGGCCCAGCAATTCTCCTATTGGGAATATACCGGAGGAACTAAAATCATTTTACAAAAAAGATGCTTGCACACGTATGTTTGTTGCAGCTCTATTCACAATAGCAAAAACACGGAACTAACCATGTTGCTCATGGAAGCTGGACTGGATTTTAAAAATGTGGTACATATACTTGATGGAATATTACAAAGCCATAAAGAGGGACGAACATATGGACTTTGCAGCAACTTTGATTTAGAATCTATCATACTCGGTGACCTATCACAGAAACAAAGAACAGAGTTCCATATGTTCTCACTCATAAGTGAACCTTGAACAATTATAATACTATAAGAAAGCAATTGGCAGGAGTGAGAAACTGTTGGGGGGGTGGGATTGGCAGTTGAGGAAAACTGCTAGGGGAGGGAGGAGCACACCTCATCAACAAGGGTACCTGCATAATCAATGTTTGTATACCTAACCCTGAATTGTACCCCACATCTTTATAATAAAAAAAAAGAAAGTTAAACTTGCATGTTTTCACTCATAGGTGGACACTGAAAAAAAAGTTCATCTCATAGAAGCAAAAAATAGAACAGAGGACACTAGGGGCTGGGAAAAATGGGGGGCAAGTGAGGGATAGGGAGATATTTGTTAAAGCAGGGGTTCCCAATCACCAGGCATGGACCAGTACCCATTGCTTGCATTGCTTCCTGAGCTTGACATTATTCACATTACTGCTCCCCATTGCTCACGTTATTGCCCGAGTGCCACTTCCTGTCATATCAGCAGCTGCATTAGATTATCAAAGGAAGACAAACTCTATTGAGAACTGTGCATGTGAGGGATCTAGGTTGCGCACTCCTTATGAGAATTGAATGCCTTATGATCTGAGGTGGGGCTGAGGTGGTGATGCTAGCACTGGGGAGCAGCTGCAAATACAGATTGACATTAGCAGTGAGGTTTGTCTGCACAGAGACCATAATAAATCAATTGCTTGCTTGTAGACGCATATCAAAACCCTATCAGTGAGTGGCAAGAGAGTTGATGAACTTCAATTGTACAACTGCATCTGATAGCAGGCTTTAAGTCAGAATCTAACACTTATTTTAGTCTGTGTGTGACCCACCTATTATTTTATTTACCACTTCTGTCTGTGTCTTTTTTTATGCTCAGTTGCATAATTATTACATTATATATTGCAATGTAATAAGAATAGAACTAAAATGCACAATACATATTATGTGCTTGAATCATCCTGCAACCAACCCCCCCACAACCCTATCCATGGAAAAATTGCCTTCCATAAAACCAGTCCCTGAGGCCAAAAATGTTGGGGACTGCTGTGTTAAAGGAGACAAAATGATCATCAGACAGGAGGAATAAATTCTAGTGTTCTATAATACTGTAGGATAACTATAATTAATAATAACATTTAATTACAAATATTTCGAAGGAGGATTTGAGTGTTCCCCATACAAAGAAAGGATGAATGTTTGAGATGGATATGCTAATTATCCTGATCTAATCACTATACATTATGCATATCAAAACATCACTATGGCCCCATAAATATGTGTAATTATTATATGGCCATTAAATGCAATAAAAACCCAGGCACTAAAAATCTGTGTGTGACTAGAAGAAACAGGAAAACTTATTTCTTTGTAATTTGTTTTCCAGCTACTTGCAACTCCCAGTCATCATCGACAACAACAAACTGATGTGCTTGCAATAGAATTATGTGCATGTTGATGGTTCAAGATCATGGTAAGAAGGGAACGAGAGTTGCATCAGTTAAGGTCTCTGGTTGTGAAAAAAAGAGACATATTCTGACTAACATGGGGGAAAAGTTTATTGAAATGGTCTGGAGGAGAGCAAAGAAAAACTAAGCAAAGGGGTCCTCAAAGGACAGCTCTGGGTGACTGGGAGCAGGAACTTAGGCACACACCTTGGGCACTGCAGCCTGATAAAAATACTGTCAGTCATTCTCCAATCCTTAATTCATTCCGCTCAAGATACAAATTCCAATGAGAGAGAATGGAGTGGGCCAAGTCTGGGTTCAGGCCTACCCTTCTACTGGTGATAGGTGGGGATCAGGTGGGGCTGTCTAGGCCCATTGAATGGGCATGCAAGCATTACTTTCCAAGAGTAGAGGGAGTAGTCCAAGGCAAAATTAAAGTTATGCTATGATAAAAGCAGAGATGATAGAGGTTGCCGGGGCAAAACATATAAGTATCACCAGAATTGAGACATAAGTAGATCCAAGTAAAGACAAAGTAGATTCAGTGATACCCATTTGTATCACTTTGCCAAGGTCTGTTGAGAATACTGCCCTTTTTAAAAGAACAGAGATCCATGGTGCTAGGGTCAGTGTTCAAACCTAGGCTATTCAAGAGGATTAATTGGGTAAGAATAGCCAACATGATATTCTCCTATGAGTCAGTATATGCTAAGTGTTTTTTCTCATATATGCTAAGTGTTTTTTCTCATATTAACTAATTTAATTCCCACGAAAACCCAAAGAGGTAGGTATTACAATCAATTTCATTTTACAGAAGAGAAAACAGAGGCATAGAGAAGTTAATCAACTTCCCCAAGACTACACAGGGAGTACCATAGGCAGTGGAGTAAGATTCAAACCAAGGCAGTAGGAGTAGTCTGTGCTCTGATCTGCCATTGCTGTAATATAAACCTCTGAATCCTCTGGATCGTCACATAACAAATACTCGAAGACAATATCTCTAAGACAATGTGGGGCTCTGTTACTCTCTCTCCTATATCGAAGAGAGGAATCAACAGGAAGAGGGACATTTTAAGTGCCAGTTAATCCCTGCCACATGGACCCAGCTTGGGGATTTTATCAATAAACACCTGTTCCTATTCAAATAGAACACACCGAGACAGAAATCACTGGCATGCGGAGACACATACTCACATCCCGGGAAGCTGACTACACAGTTGTATTTCCTAAGGGCAGTTATTCGAAAGTTCTGTCGTTTTATTTTTAGTTTCCTTCAGATTATACCCCAGAGCACATCTCCTTCACTGTCTCTCCCAGACACTCCTCTGCTTCTCAAAAGGAGAAACACTGAACCTTCTCTCCTCCACACTAAAAGGCCTTTGTCCGAAACCACACATGTCGATTTTAAACAGAAAATAATATTAAAGCACAGTGCTTCCTTTATGTGCTTCATGCAGCTTTCTGAGTTCCTGTGTCCCTGGATTTATGATGTGCTCTATACTTTCCACCTTCTCAGTGCTGTTTTCCCACATTTGAAGGAGAAATGATCAAGAGATCTGTGCTGGAGTAAATTTATTCTGTCTTGAGCCGGGTGAAGTTTCCAAATTCACCACAGCATGGAAAATATAAATACTGTAAGCATCGTGCTTCCTTCCTAGACACTGCAGACAGAGACAGTGGGCCCAGAGCAGAAATGAACGTTACATTCTCATAATCACTCGCTGCTCAGAGCCTTTTGGCTTTTCAGACTTGAGTGACAGAAACTTGGCCAGATTTCATGACCTTCATACTTGGTTTCACGTTGGTGAGAAAAATCTCCCATGGGCCCCCTCCCTTTTTAAAACCCTCCCTCTCCTTAGAGATGAGAGAACCTCAGCCAGGGATTTGTTCTTAGTCTCAGCGCAGGATGGTAGAGTCAACAGTAGAAGAGTTTGTGAGGGAAGAATTCATTTTCACCTTTCAAGAAATTAAGCCATTGACTTTCAGTCATAATCCTGAAGGCATACAGCATTCTATTTAAAAAATGTGAAGCTTAGGCTTGGGGAGCAGAATCCCAGGAATAAGGATTTGCTGGATGGGATTTCCTCCCAGTTGTGTCAGGATACCTCAGCTTTCCTTCCTATTCCCTTCTATATGTGTTATAACTGTCCACCTGTTCCTGTCATATCAGAAGCCCCCATATCCAGTGGACCTGGCCCCTCCATGACCAGAGGAGGTTGGTTACAGGGTTGGTTGGGGCATTAGGGGATGAATCAAAATTTGTTACAGAGGAGAATGAGAATCAGCTACTTTTCTCCTTGATGTCTGGAGTTGGGCAACTGCCACCATAAGGATCTTTAATCTATGAATTTGGTTAGGTAAGATGATCTAAGTTTTTAAGACCTTCAAGCTTTACTGCTTTTCTTCTTGCCCCTCTGATATTAAAAACAATCATTTACTCGTTCCATAGTTCCTTTCAGTGTCCTGACAGGAATGATAGCAGTGTGAAGGCAGTCCATATTCTGCCTTTGGGATATCTGCTGTTTGAGACCAAGAACACCTTTCATCAAAAATCAGGGACCTGACTGGGCATGGTGACTCACGCCTGTAATCCCAGCACTTTGGGAGGCTGAGGCAGGAGGATCACTTGAGCCCAGGAGTTTGAGACCAGCATGGACAATGTAGCGAGACCTTATCTCTACAAAAATAAAAAAATTAGCTGGCATATGCCTTTAGTGCTCAGGAGGCTGAAGCAGAAGGATCGCCTGAGTCCAGAATGTAGAGGCTGGGGTGAGCCATGATAGTGACACTGCACTCCACGCTGGGCAACAGAGTGAGAACCCACCTCAAAACAATCAAACAAACAAACAAACAAACAAACAGAATAAAAAGCCTCCCTGACCAAAGTCCTCCTTCTCTTTGTCACGCTCTTGTCTCCAGCCAGGCTGGCATCCTTGCTGTTTCGGGCCCACTGGATATTCTCCCACCTCAGCGTCTTTGCTCTGGCTGTTCCCGCTGCCTGGGAACCCTTGCTCCAAATGTTCACTTGGTGAATATCTTCACCCTCTTGAAATCTTTGCTCACTTTCTCAGTGAGGTCTACCCTGAGCATCCTACTTAATCCAGCAACACTCTACCTTGTCCTCCCCTCTTCCAGCCTCCTTGCTCTGCATCTTGGTTTCATAGCACTTATCCCTTCTAACAGCTATGGCACCTGGTGATTTATTGCACTTAATACACATTTATGATGCTTCCTCCAACTAGAATAGAAGCTCACAGGGCAGGGGTCCTTCTCTATTTTGTTCACCGATATATCCCAAATCCCTAGAACAGTGGCTAGCACAGTCACTCAAAATATCTGTAGGAACTCAAACTATTTGCATTTAAAGACCATTATGGTCAGTCAGAGCTTACCAGTGTGTCATAACCTTCTGATGTTCCACAAATGGGTTACAGATGTGCTGAGGCATTGACACCCGCACCCTCGAGGTGCCTGGCCAGAGTTGGGGCAGCTGAACGCCGTGACAGCTATGTCGTGCTCCAAGTAGCCTTCCCCATTTGCTCCAATATGCTTTATAATATTGCCATTTTCTAGGTGTGCCAATACATTACAAAGTTTGGGAAGCACTTCAATGGCTAAACTGTGTCTTGTCATGAAGAAAAATGGATGTGTTGTGAACTCTTCACCCTGGAAAGTGGGATGCCTGTGTCCTCTCTAATGTGTCCCTATATCTTGATATCAATATTCATCAATTTTAATCACACATTAGTTCAATAACAATTTATGTTGTTGACCAGTAGAATATTCTTTTTAAACAAATGATTATAAGTCATAAATTACACATTTTGAAACACCAGGAATCTATGATAAATGAATAAATGAATCTATTAAATGAATCTAAGAATTAGTGAATATGTAACAAGAGAATAAGGACAACTAATAGAAATGTTGACATCATTGATGGTTGCTGTGGAAGTGGTGATGATAAAATCTGGAGGTCTTAAAGATGGTGATAATGGCTGGGCTCGGTGGCTCAGCCTGTAATCCCGCACTTTGGGAGGCTGAGATGAGTGGATTGCCTGAGCCCGCGGGTTCGAGACCCACCTGGGCAGCGAGACCTCATCTCTACAATAAATTTTAAAAAATCAGCCGGGCGTGGTAGTGCATGCCTGTAATTCCGGCTACTTGGAAGGCTGAGGCGGAAGGATCGGCGGAGCACAGCAGGTCGAGGATGTGGTGGCCGGGAGTGGCCACTGCACTTCAGTCTGGGTGACAGAGTGAGACTCCAACTCAAAAAAAAAAAAAAAAAAAAAAAAAGATGGTGATCATGGATTTTGTCCTACATTTTTATGTCGGTTGCTCTAAAATGGGAGTTTCTTTAAGAGGAAGGAAGTGGGTTGGGGTGAAGGGGCAGTGAGAGACTCAAAATCTGGGGATCTGCTTCCCAAAATATTCCTTCCATTTCCCCCCCCCTTTTAAAACCACAGTGAAAACTCTTAGCAGCAACTTTAGGTTAATTCTAACTTATGTATAATAAGGAAGGTCATGGCGCTAGCGTTGTTTACCTGCACTAGGTGTCTTAAAAAATATCACTGAGCCAGGCTCAGTGGCTCAGCCCATAATCCTGAGCTTTGGGAGGCTGAGGTGGTGGATTGCCTAAGCCCATGGGTTCGAGACCCGCCTGGGCAGCTTGGCGAGACCTCATCTCTACAATAAATTAAAAAATTAGCTGAGCATGGTATCACACGCCTGTAGTTCCAGCTACTTGGAAGACTGAGCGGAAGGATTGCCGGAACCCAGCAGGTCAAGGCTGCGGTGGCCGGGACTGGCCACTGAACTCCAGTCTGGGAGACAGAGTGAGACTCCAACTCAAAAAAAAAAAAAAAAAAAATCACTGGACTGAACGTGGTGGCTCACATCTGTAATCTCAGCACTTTGGAAGGCCAAGGTGAAAGGATTGCCTAAACCCAGGGGTTCAAGACCAGCAGAAAACTTGGTGAGAACTTGTCTCTATGACAAATCAAGAAATTAGCTGGGAGTGGTGGTGTGCACCTGTAGTTTCAGTTATTTGGAAGACTGAGGCGGAAGGGTCACCTAAACTCAGCAGGTCAAGGCTGTGGTAGCTGTGAACATGCCACTGCACTCCAGCCTGGGTGACAGAGTGGGACTCCAACTGTAAAAAAAAAATCACTGCAGGGTATATACAAGGTCTTGGCTGCTTGGTGAATGGGTATTGAACCAGAGCTATAAAGGCCTGAGAGTCAACGAGCCAGAGATTGAAAATCAAGACTGGAAGAGCCAGGGAAGCCTGAGAGGAAAACTCAGGGCCAGACAAGGCACTTGGCTGGATTTGGGAGTGCCCGGAATCTGGCAAGCATGATAGAACTTAGAGCCAGGAGTTAGGCAGAAGCCAGGAAACTCTGGGTTCATGAGGTGAAGGCTAAATGGAGTGGGGAGAGAGGGTCAGGAACAAGACAGCAGGAACCAGCAGCAGGGATGTCTTGAAACCAAGACAACTGTCTCAGCCAAGAAGCCTCATGTATGCCTCTTGCCAAGGTGAAATGTAGTACCTGGAACAGTGTGCCAGGAACTGCAGGTGGGAGCAGGGTAAAGAGGCTTAAGGGCCAGGGCAGAGCTAGAGCCAAGGGAACGTTCTGGCATTCAGCCTTCCTTACTGGGATGATGATCACTTCGTTCCCCTCTTTCTAGATCTTATGCAGCACTTTTGACCTAGAAAGTCTGGAGCAAACGGACCGGGATGTCAAAAATGAGAATGAGTGATCTCTGAGGTCCCTTCAACAGATGGGGTCATGGCCAGAGGAGCCATTGCCTGTCAGTTTTGAGGACTCAGGGAAAGGTTGATGCCTGAACAGGGCAAGTTCAAGATGGGGCACACCCAGGACTAGGGCCTCAGTTTTGTATTTGTGATTTTAAAAATTAATGCTCATCCATCCATATAATGAACATGGTTTTCTTCCTCCATTTATCCAACTCTTTTTATTGGGTACCTACTAGGTGCCAGGCCTCTGCTGCTCCGTAGCTATGTTAATCAGATTCTTCTAACACTGAGTATTTTTATTCTGTCCTTGAACTCCCTTCTCCCTTCAGCTGATACTCTCCCTTATGAATGGAGTTTGCTTTAACTTTATTTATGTCACTTTACCTGCTGCAGACTTTTGTTGGTATATGCATTTCTGACCATTCTGTAGGTATTTAGAAGATGACTATTTGGCTTCTGCATATTAGTCTGCTATTATATATTCCAAAGCTGCACATGGTCCAAAGTACATTCACAAGAAAGATGGAAAGTCAAGAGGCAGACAGTCACAATGCAGCCCTGCCCTCTAGCCTCAGACTCACTTGGACTTGGTGTTCCAGGCCCTGTGAGCCATGAGGGCACAGACTACTTGGGTGGGTTGGACACTGGGAACAGATGGACTGAATAGAGTTGACCTGATATAGCAAAGCAAGATGGAGAGAGAAAATAGATGAAAATTAAGATGGTAATAATAATATTAATGCCACTAATACTTCATAATCCATGTAGACACAATAGCATAATCATAGAGAAGGAAACGACCTTTGAAGCCAAGAAGACATAAGTTTCAAAACCAACTGTGACCTCGCTATCTGTGCAGTCCTGACCAAGTCACAACGTTTTGGGTCTTAGGTTCTTCATCTTTGATATAAAAATAATGCCACCTCACAGGAAGGGTTGTTTTGAAGATTAAATCAGTGTGATCATGGATTTAAAATGCCTGGAGGACAAGCCCTCTGGTTGTGACATAAGACAGATGGTTAATACGTGGTAGGTAATAAGAAGAATAGCCACTGTCTATTGAGCATTTATGACACTCTAGACTATGTAGCTGGCACAGTAATGTCTTGTCATTTCTTGTCACCTTTGAGGTAGGAATTATCCATATTTTAAAACTGAGGATCCCGAGACTTCAAGTGAGTAAATTATGTAAGTTACTCATCACATAACTAATGAAAAACCCAGGCCAGAATGAGAGAAGCAAATTAATATTTACTGAATGCTTTATGTGTACCAGGCACTGTATTAGATGCATTATAAGCATTGACTCATTGATCCTCATAATCATCCTAGGAGATGGGTGCTACTATCCCATCATACCTGAGTATACTATGATTGTCTCAAGGTTCTATGGAGGTCTATCAGTAGTCAAGATTCTAGCCTAGATCTGGTCACTTCCAAAGCTTATTAGATATTTTCATTTTGAAAAGAGAAGGGGAAGTTATGGCTCTGGTTTTCCTACTATGAGATAAAGTTTGGGTATCTAGAATTGAAAAAATAACTGATTTCAGGAATGGAGAACAGATTTTGACCTTTGGAATTTGTGGCTATTTTGAGATCCATATCTCCTCAGATGGGTTGCTTTTTTCCATTCTTAGTCATCCCAGGTCCTCTTTGGCAAACGTAGGAGATATGTGGTCTTGTATGTGAAGGATTCAACTCTATAGGCATTCCTGGAGTCTGGCCAGTTGGAGAATCAGTGTTCCCAGCTTCTTGTGTGGTTGAGGCTAATGTCTCAAACCAGTCAGGACAGATGCTCTCTGTACCCATACACAGGACCAAGCTTTAAGAATGAGAAATTGAGAATATTGCCTTTTAAAAAAATAAAAAGTAAAGAGAGGGAAACTCAGGT
Organism: Cephalopachus bancanus; assembly: GCA_027257055.1. Lineage (NCBI taxonomy): Eukaryota > Metazoa > Chordata > Mammalia > Primates > Tarsiidae > Cephalopachus > Cephalopachus bancanus. The sequence goes on along the minus strand of JAPVLO010000009.1, from coordinate 3,111,523 downwards.
CAGTGGAGGCCACTTGGTCTGGCAAGCTGTTGGTTTAGCTCACTCTTTTCCCAGGATGGCTCAATCCTGACTCAGAATCTTTGGCGGAGTGACTGTAGCCACGGGAGTTGTGACTATTAAGGAAAGCAGGAAGAGAAAGCAAAGCGTTCTCCACCAAGTGTGCTGTGACAAGAGGCAGGGTGGTGAGGAAGACAGAGAAAAACAAGTGCTGTTGGAAAGTCTCCATCTAATTTATGTACTTCACAAGGACAGTGGCAAGACCATTGGTCATTGGTATGCTCGGAGCAGATCTTACATACGAGCCTTGTGCTGAAGTCTTTATTTTCATCTACTCCACACTCAGCAAATGGTCATTATGTACTTACTATGTTTGGAATAGGATATAGCAGTGAGTAATTCCCACACGGATCATTCCTTCTCCTCCTCCTCCTTCTTCTTTTTAGAGAAAGGGTCTCAGTACATTGCCCAGGCTGTTCTTGAACTCCTAGTCTCCTAAGTAGCTGAGCCTACAGGCATGAAGTCTTACATTCTAAAGGGATGAGGTGGATGTACAGACGATTAATCAAACTAAATAAGTAAATAACATAGCAGAGTATTTTAGAAGAGGATAACCTTCATGGAGAAAAATAAAATTCAAAAAATGGGGTTAGGGAGTGCCAATACAATTACTCTGAGAGGGAGCTATTCTTATTATATTAATTTTTTGGAGGAGATTACACAGCTGAGTGGTAGAGATTCCACTATAAACCAAGTCTTTTTGAATGAAGCTCATTCTCTTCTTTACTGCCCTCTGCTTTAGTTAGATGTTGAAACAATGAAAGGTTGAACAGTCCAAGGCAGTTGCTAATTTTGTAGCCTTTTCTACTTGCCTAGAAGGCAGTTCGATAATTCTTTTGCATACAGCAGTAGAGAATTTATGTGGACTATATGTTTCAGTGAAGAAAAGCTCTTTTCCCCTGCTAACAGCAAAGATGTTTTTGAGGTCAGCATTTCAGCCCTAGAGCTGAAGATGAGCTAGAGTGAAAACCCAAACATTGTATTTAAGAAGATGATTTGTATTTCCATTGGGTGCAGATGCACCAGCAAGCTTGCCCTAAGTTCTTAACTTTGTCGTTGACAAGCATTGATACTAATCAGTAGCCCATTTCCAGCATTGTGGTAATCATTTGATCTTTTATTAAAGAAAATTCTTCCAAAAATATTAATTTTAAAATTAATGTCAACACTTTCTGACATTCCATCTCTGAATCCTGAAGAAGAAAAAAAGTTTTAGAGTTTTTTAATAATCTTGGTAAATATTATTTGAACTTTACTTCAAGCCAAAACAAGTTTCATGGGGGAAAAAAAATCCTTTCTTCAGTCATGGGCAATAAATTTGGCCAGGAGGGTCTGAAAGCAAGAAACTGAACTAGCTAAATACTAAGTGGGCATTCATATCCGCAGACACCATGAGTTCCCCTAAAATAAAAAAGTGTTTTCAAGAAAATGTTCAATTCTTACCCATTGGCTCTTTATCATCTGAGTGGGCATGTGGACGCACCACGTGGTTTTTTTTTTTTTTTTTTAAATAACCAGTGGTTAATGAAAAAGCCACTGACTGGACACATTATCCAGTGTTCCTCATGTTGGTGGAAAGAAGAAAGAAATGAGAGGCTAATGATTCACTCAAAATCCAAACATCTCTCCCAAGATCAAGGTTTTTAAGGATTAAGGGGGTGTGCATGTATGCGTGTGGGTGCATGTGCGTGCCCATGTCTGTGTGTTTATAGAAGCTGGTGTATTAGTGAAGCTTTACCTCCCTTTCTGTAAAGGAACTTTGGCTTTTCATCTGTTTTCACTGATGCTTATTAAGAAGATACATCAAGGGCTTGAAGCAGAAGAAAGTATTCTAGATGGTTCTTTCCCATCCAGGAGAGTGTGTTTATTGTCTCTTATTTAGTAATTGCTCAAGTTAGTGGGGGAAAAGGGAGAACAGACACACAAAAACAAAGAAAAAGGAAGAAGAAAGTGGGAGGTTGAAGGGAAGAGTGGTAGGGAGTCCCGAAAGGTTCTCAAGTGGCTCAGAAGTGGAGAAGAATGAAAACAGCCTGAAGAACTGGATGTCGTTCTTTTAAGCCCAGGCCTCGGATAAACCTATCTAAGAAAATAAGGTGCAGACGGTGAAACGAAGTTAGCTCAATGACATTACCTGGTGAAGAAGAAAACAAGCAACTTTTTTTCTTTTCCTCATGTAATAGAAGTTATATCTATTTATAATAAAGCATGGGTTGAGAAGTCATGTAACCTGGGCTTTCATCTGACTCTGCTGCTTCCTGGCTGGGTGACCTTGACCAAGCCATTCAAAATCCTCCAAGTTTAACATGCTGTCAGTGGCATCACGCCTTATTCCTAGTTCATAGGATTGCCTTGAGAAACACACAAGATAATTTATTACATTTTTATTGTTTCATTCAATAAGCAGTTATTGAGCACCTGCTATGAAAAAATGGACAAGCCTCTGCCTCAATCATACCTAACTTACATTCTAGGTATATTCTAAAATACATTTCAGTATATATTATAATATTTGAAATATATATGTTTGTGTGTATATATATGTATATATATACACCATATACATATACCATATATTATTTAGAACATGCTAAAACATATTTTACTATTCCATAAAGATGATGATTTTGGTACCTACTCTCTCTTATGGAAGAATTTAATAAAACGCATCATCCTGTGGCTCACATACTACATATATTTGGATGGAGATGTGTGAATTAAAGCTTAATCAAGCAACTTGTGTGGAATGCTGGCATGTGACTTCCCCAACACTTGGTTGAATCTAGCTTCTCTCTACTCATTTAGATTTCCAGCAGATAATTGGTGTTGCCAGAAAAACAACGTCTTAAAAAGAAGAGCAGGAACATCTGTGGATAACCCAAACAAGAAATTAACCACTCCTGTCAGTTTGAACAGAACATTCACACCCGACAGGTTCATTGCTCTGAGGCACACTGAGTGGGGATGCCGGAGACTGCTTTTCTTTAGCTGAGACAACAGGATGCCTTTCTCAAAGGTAAGAAAGTCATTGCTATGGGTGTTCATATATGAATAAAACATACTTGGAATCTGCCCTTGCTTGGAAATTACAGGATTTCTAGAAAAGGATCCAGATCTTTTAGCCTTCTTGCCCCACTCCTTCCTTTCCTATTCCAGTTTTGTTCAGATAGTTTCCCACAAGGCAGAGGTAGCCAAGGTCAGGGGCAATGGAAGGCTCATCTGGTTTGGGGGTGTGTGTGTGCTATAATTCTACCTCCTAAAGGTAAGATAAATTGCAGCCAAACAGCAACTCAGAAACTGCAGACATACCAAATACTCCAGAAGAGTAAACCTGAAGCCCAGTAGGTCACTAATCCCATTCGTGAGGGCTCTACATACATGACCTCATCACCTCCCAAACATTTCACCTTCTAACACTATCCCATTGGGAGTAAGGATTTCAACATCAGAATTTTGGGGGAACATAAACATAAATATAGCACTCCCTGAATGCACTTTTTTACCCATCCAATTTTCACTATCACATCTCTCCCTGGACACCAAAGAGAGATGATCAACACATAATATTGTGGCAATGAAACGAATAGAATGAAGTATAGCATTGCTTTTATTTCACTCTGTTTAATCTTCTTTGTATTACTGCTACAGATTGTGATAATAACATGGGCTACTTATTGATCGCTCAGTTTGTGCCAGGAATTATTTAATTAATTACTTTAGTGTTGTTGTTTTTTTTTTTTAAATCAATAGTCTCACAACTACTGTAGCTTTGACCTGCTGAGCTAGGTGATCCTTCTGCCTCGGTCTTCCAAGTAGCCGGAACTACAGGCGCGCACTACCATGCCTGGCTAATTTTTTTTTTTTGACTTATTGTAGAGATGAGGTCTTGTCAAGTTTACCAGGCTGTTCTCAAGCCCGTGGGCTCAGGCCATCCTCTCACCTCAGCCTCCCAAAGTACTGGGACTACAGGCTTAAGCCACCATGTCCAGCCGCGATATTTTAATGAGTCCTCCCATGAGGTAAATGTGACTATTATTCTCACTTACAATTGAGGAGACAAACTTAAGGAGTTGAGTGACTTTTCTAAGTCACCCAGCTAGTAAGTGTCAAAGCCAAGAACTGAAACTCTGACTTATACATGCTTGTCATCATTTGGCCATTCCGCCTTTCTCCTTGGCCTAGCACCACACCTCTCTTTTTTCTTTTCTTCCTTCTACCTCACTCTCCACTCTGCCTTCACACCTTCGTTAAAGCAGGTAACTGTAGAAACCAAATGAGAACATTTAATTAAAAACAACAACTTGACTGGATGCGGTAGGTCACGCCTGTAATCCAAGCACGTTGGGAGTCCAAAGTAGAAGGATTGCTTGAGCCCAGAGGTTCGAGACCAGCCTAGGCAACATAGTGAGACCTCGTCTCTACGAAAATTAAAATAATTAGCTGGGCACACTGTAGTCCCAGCTGCTTGGGGGGCTGAGGCAGAAGGATCACTGGAGCCCAGGAGAGTGAGACCCTGACTCAAAAACAAAACAAAACAAAACAACTTTTAAAAAAAGTTAAAAAATACTGTATACAACATTAATTTTTTTTCTTGCTTTTTTATGTTTGGAAACATATGTATTGGTTTTATGATGACTTGAAAGCAGAGCTAATCCTTTTCCCTAGGTAGTCTACACCAAACCTAGTACAGGCTTAAATGATGATATAGTTTTGAGTATCTTCGAAGAAGATTTCAGGCATGGCAGAGAGCTTTTATTTTATTAGAGAGATGTTTTCTAATGGGTTGACTCTTGTCAAGAACAGCATTGAAGGATGATTATAGACCTTTGGTGGTCGATGGTGACCAAGGTGACGGGGCTCCTCATTGCCCCTCAAGGAGAAAGAGAATATCTGAAGACTAACATGAACACACATTTTCAAACCTGATTAAATGAAATGAAAAACAAAGATGTAAGCGATGCTTCCAGATAAGTTTGCAAAAAAGGTAAAAAGAGCAAATATAAATAACTCTGAAAAGGTGTATAGTATTCTAAAGAAAACTCTCTAGACGTATTATGAATAGTGTCATGGTGTCCTGAGTGTTTTATAGAGCAGTGATTCTTTTGAGTTGGAGTGCTTCATTGTGCTCCATAGGGATTGGGGTGGTCTGAGTAAGAGAAGGCTTCCATGTTTCAAAGTTGGATGGGCGGTAAAGAGCGCGGCTCCAGTTGAAGGAATAAGCAAGAGCTACATGAATTTGCAATGGTCTAATCCTCCATGTAGACCCTACACAGATGCCAGGCCTCAATTCAATTAAGATGGAAAATTTTGGCCTGCTCAGTTCGTGACAACCCATTATGTGAGGCATTTAAAGTATAAAGTATAAAGCATTTAAAGTGAGGCCTGGCAGATGTGTTGGGATTATTAAGTGTTTTGGCAAATATATAAAATCTATTTATAAAATACTATTTAATACTTTTGCCAGCAATTCACATATATCATCCACTAAATTAGAGTTGATACCTGGTGTTAGTCCATTGAACAACCCTTTTCCTTTCTAGGCTCAGCTGGAGTCTCTCTCTTGAAAACTGTGGGCTCCAATCTCTGCCTCCTGAGCCCATGCCTTCCTTTCTGCCTTGTTTTTGCCACCCCCTGTTTTGGATTCTTGTCTTTTCTCCACCTTGGTGTTGATGCTTTGGAGTTTCTTTTGTCTTCTGGACCATCAGTACTTAAAAAAATTTTTTTATTTACCATTTTATTTGTGTATAACATTGAAGGCCAACTCTGTCTGTTCCCAAGATCAAAATTCCTTAGATCCAAACCTAGGGCAGAAATCTGGTCTGTCACTCTCACTCAGATAGTAGAAGAAGCTCTAACCTTATGCATGCTTAAGATACATAGTCTGTATGAAAAGAAAGTCCTGTGTACCTAGTGTGCCCAACTTTAATTTATTCCTCACCAAGAAATTTGGGGTAGGCCCAAGAATTTCCTTACTCCCTTCAATCACAGATAGGGTTCTCTTTTCTTTCTCCTTCTTTATTCTCTTTTTTCATTTCCATTCCACTGCAAATGTTATTAGCTTAGAGCTCTTCTCTGGGTATCACTGGTATAGGGCCAAGATGTTGTTTTGGTGTCTCAGAAGGAGAAAACAAGTGTGAGAAAAAGTTTTTTCTAGGCCTATCTAACCACATGGACATGCAACACTAGATTCTACATAAAAACTTCTGTTCATTAGAGGCAAAGTGGACAAAGCAGGAAGTTGGAGACAACACCTAGCTCCACTGATCTTCTACCCTTGGTCCTAACTCATTCTCTCTTGTATATAGTATTGGCTTTATCTGGAGGCTGAATCCCCTCTTGGTTGCAAGATACAGTACATTAGACATCACCATATCTATAGGCAGAGATGGAACTATATCTTCTAGCGTCTTCTTAAAAGCAAGAAATACTTTCCTAGTATCTGTCAGCAGACCTTATTTAATAGGCCCTAATTGAGTCATGTGTCTACCCCTAAGCTATTTGGTAGCATGGGAAATAGATGCCATGTCTGGATGAAGCCAATCACTGGGGAGATGTGCATGTTGGGGGGGTCATCGATGATCACTACGCCATCTCTTGTATACCAGGTCTCGCCATTGCCTTTCTCCATAGGATATGTACGAAGAGGCCTTGCGACATGAGATTTGACATGGGTTGAATTGCAGCTGTCAATGTTTCTATCATGATTGGAGATAAGAGGCTCAGGGTCTCGGAAGACGTGTTTCAGAGGCAGGAAAAAAGAGCGGAAATCTGTGAGATTTTGTTTTATGGGGAAGGACAGCGAAATTCGCTAAGCCCCTCTGATGAGCACCAGCACTCCCTCTCACCCTGTCCTCCATCCCAGAGTCAAGATGCAACAGTTGAGCCTCCTGGATGAAAAAGTCATAGAAGGTCTGGGGCTGTGGCACCAGAAAGGAGACTAGCCACTTCCCACCAGGGAGGAGGCCCTCTAAAGTCACCTTCCTCCCTGGGCTCTTGTACTTCTTCATGGCACTCTCACTCTTACTCCCCCTATGGTGTGAGAAACCCACGTTGGCCTCCTTTCAACTCCTCAAGCAAACATGGTGTCTCTTTAGCTCAGGGTCACCACATGTGGTCTTCTCCTCCCTCAGTTCTTCTTCTTCTTTGTTAGTTCCTCCTTTATCATTCAGATCTTGCCTCAAACTCTAACTCTTCGGAGAAGCCTTCTTTGACCCTTAAGATTAGTTAGATTTCTTCTTCATAAGCTCTCACCGTTGGTAATGGGGATGGCAATGTATTTGTGAGAAAAGGAGTATATGGGAAATCTCTGCACCTCACCCTCAATTTTATCATGAACCCCAAACTGCTCTAAAAAATAAAGTCCATTGAAAAAAGTTCTGTGGTCAAATAAGTTTGGGAATACTTTGTACTGGAATTCTCTCTTGGGGATTATGATGCTCATAAAAAGCACATATGAAAGGCTCTAAAAAGGTCCTGCGATAAAGAAATCCATCGTGAACCAAACTTGTCTGACCTTAGAACCGTTGTTTGCTCAACATCTAGGTACAACCCATGGAATTAGCGCTCCACAGAATGTTCTTGGAAATGCTGTTCTGCAGTGCCTCTAGGGCTTGGGAGAGTCCATGCAGTAGTACTGACCAATCAAGGCTTTGCAACTGTTCAAACATACCTAATTTTTTTTTTTTTGAGTTGGAGTCTCACTCTGTTGCCCAGACTGGAGTGCAGTGGCCGCTCCCGGCCACCGCAGCCTCGACCTGCTGGGCTCCAGTGATCCTTCCGCCTCAGCCTTCCAAGTAGCCGGAATTACAAGCATGCGCTACCACGCCCGGCTGATTTTTTTATTTATTGTAGAGATGAGGTCTCGCTGCCCAGGCGGGTCTCGAACCCGCGGGCTCAGGCAATCCACTCAGCTCAGCCTCCCAAAGGCGCGGGATTACAGGCTGAGCCACCGAGCCCGGCTTAATTTTTTAAGGTTAAAAAAAAAATAGAAAGATTATGGGCAATTTAGAAATAGTTCTATCTTTTCTATCATTAAAGAGATTGTACCAGTTGATAGCAGAGGTTCCTCTGTGCTTGGGCAGGATGGACACATGGTAACTAATGGAACTGTGTTTTGGTCTATCAATTACGTCCATGGGGATGAACTGTGTGCAAAAGCGAAGCATGTTCAGCTCAGCTCCCACAAGCCTGCAGGCCTCCATCACTTCATTTATTCTCCAAGAGAACTTGCATGCACGTGCTCCGTTTTTCTCTGCAACCAAAGCTAAACATAAAAGAGAAGATAATTTTCATTTTAAAAAAGTTAGCCATAATTTTATACTGCTATGGAGTCACACATTGTAACTTTACATTTCCACGAAACATTTACAAATAAAACAAATGGTAAAGAATAATTTAGATTCTGACCAGGATTTGACCTGTTATAGTTTTATCATGCTGTGTTCATTTTTCCAATGTGGCATTTATATATTTCAGACATAATATAAAAAGTTTGTAGCTATATAATATTTTGAGATTTTAACTGAAGCTATTTTTCTTTTTAAAATAAAAATAATGGTACCCGAATTACCAATAAAAGTGTTTAAAGAACATAGCTTTAGAACTGGAACTAAATGGCAATACCTCATCCTAGGTATGGTACTGTTGGAAAATCTTGAGTTTTTTCCAATCTTGAATCTCTGCCTCTGGAGGACAGGTCCTTTTTATCACAGGGCAAGTTGTAGACCAGAACAGATTCTCTCCACCAGACAGGCAGATCCCAAAAGCTGAAGGGAGAAAGGTGCTATGCTGAGCTTGTTCAATATCAGATAAATTATCAGAAGAGAGGAGCCAAAAACCCCCACCAAAAAACCCCAAACCAGAATGAAAACATTTGTGTTTCAAAGGATATCATCAAGAAAGTGAAAAGATAACCCACAGAATGGGAGAAAATACTGGCAAATCATATATCTGATAAGGAACTTGTACCCAGAATGTGTAAATAACTTTTATAACTCAATCATAAAAAGACCCGACTAAAGTAACCAAATTAAAAAATGAGCAAAGGATTTGCATAGATGTTTCTCCAATAAGAAACATGAAAAGATGTTCAACATCATTAGTTAGTACAAAAATACTAATTAAAACCACAATGAGATAGCATTTCACATCTACTTGCATGACTATAAATCAAAGACAAACAATAGCAATGTTGATGAAGACGTGGAGAAATTGGAACCTTTGCATATTGCTAGTGGGAATGCAAAATGATGCAGCTTTAGAATACAGTTTAAGAATTCCTCGAATAGTTAAACATAGAGTTATCACATGACCTAGATATTTTATTCCAAGGTATACAACCCAGAGACAAAAAAATATATCCACGCAAAAGCATTTATATGAATGTTCATAGCTGCATTATTCATAATAATGGAAATAATGGAAAAGTGGAAACAGCCCAAATGTCCATCAACAAATAAACAAATGAAATGTGGTATGTCCATATGGTGGAACATTATCTGGACAAAAAATCATGACACCTTGAAAATAAGTGAGAAAAAAAGGTCTTAAGGGGCCATATATTGTACAATTCCAGTTGTAGGAAATTTCCAGAAAAGGCACATTTATAAACACGGAAAGTAGATTAGCAGATGTCAGAGGCTGGGGGAAGGAAGGATGGGAGTGACTGCTCACAGGTGTGCGGTTTCTTTTTGGGGTGATGATGTTGTGGAATGAGGTAGTGGTGATGACTGCACAAGTCTGTGAATATATGAAAACTACTCGGTTTTGCACTTTATTCCAAATTGTATCTCAAAGTGATTTTTTAAAGTAATTAATATAAATGGCTTTGATATATACTTGAGGCATTACAGAACAGTGAGAAAAGATTATTCAATAAATGATATTGGGATTATCTACTTTATAATCCTTAAAAAAGTAATAGGATTACATATATGCTATGCTTTAAAATGAATTTTAGAGGGATTAAGGATTTAGACATCAGAATTGGTTTTATATAGAAAAAACAAAAGTAGAAAGTTGAAATATTTATCAGGCATTTATATATGGAGACTGAATAAATTTTTATGCTAAGAAGCAATAGACTAAAACACAAATTAAGTTATCAACATAAAAATGAATATGTAAAAATTAAAAACTATTTAATATAAATATAAAAATAATAAAAGTGGGAATAACAAAATGGCAGAGAACGTATGGCAACAAACATGATTGACAAGGATTTAATACATTTACTCTAGAAAAAGTTATTTGATAAGATAAGTAGGCTGGGCTTGGTGACTCAGCCTGTAATCCCAGCACTTTGGGAGGCCAAGGTAAGTGAATTGCCTGAGACCAGGCAGGGCAACTTGGCAAGACCTCATCTCTACAATAAATAAAATATTAGCTGGGCATGGTAGCACGTGCCTATGGTTCTAGCTACTTGGAAGACTGAGGTGGAAGTATCGCTGAAGCCCAGCAGGTTGACGCTGGGGTGTTCGTGAGCTTGCCACTGCACTCCAGCCTGGGCGACAAAGTGAGAATCCAACTTGAAAAAAAAAGACATAAAAGTCAAAATAAAGCAGAGAATACAAAAAATAAGAGAAAGTTGGACAATTTAAAGTAGGTTAAAAGTTGTCTAATAACTGAAAAGGCTATGTGCTATTGTTGTGCAGAGAAAAGAAATATCCACTTGGTGCCAGGGAGGGAGACACTAAGGGGTAAACAAAATGTGGAAAAATATTCATCCATGCATGTAATCAAAGGCATGTACAAGGGAGGACCGTCCAAAAATGGAATTTATTTATACAAAATTGTGTATTATTCTTACATGTTTAAACTTCAGTCACCTTCAAAGTACTCTCCATTTGATGCAATACACGGTGTTTCAATAAGCCTTTTCTAGTACTCAAAACAGTTTTTGAACTTGTCGATTTTGATGCCTTTTAGTGCTTCTGCTGTTGTTTTTTTTTTTTTTGAGTTGGAGTCTCACTCTGTCGCTCAGACCGGAGTGCAGTGGCCGCTCCCGGCCACCGCAGCCTCGACCTGCTGGGCTCCGGCCATCCTTCCGCCTCAGCCTTCCAAGTAGCCAGAATCACAGGCATGCGCTACCACGCCCAGCTGATTTTTTGATTTATTGTAGAGATGAGGTCTTGCTGCTCAGGCGGGTCTCGAACCCGTGGACTCAGGCAATCCACTCACCTCAGCCTCCCAAAGGCACGGGATTACAGGCTGAGCCACCGAGCCCGGCTTCTGCTGTTTTTTGTTTCACCTCTTCCACATGGGCAAAACGTTTCCCTTTGAGGACGTTTTTCATCTGGGGAAACAATAAAAGTCATTCAGGACGAGATTAGGTGAATAGGGAGGGTGGGGCATAGGGATCATGCCATTTGGGGTCAAAAACTGCTGAACACTCAGTGTGGTGTGGGCAGGTGTGTTGTCTTGGTGGAAGAACCAGTCACCTGTTTGCCACAACTCAGAATGTTTCCTCTGCAAACTGTGGCACACAACAATGCTAGCTGGTACACTGATGCCCATGGGTTCCTAGAACACTGACCTAGTGGGGAGAGCCTGTACTACAAGGGACCTGCCTCCAAAAAATATTCCAGGTTTTTTTGGGTCCCTTTGTGCTTTAAAATAGTAAACAGTTCTTCTCCTATTGAATTAGCTAGCATTATAATGCTCAAAGCTAGTGTGAAGAAAGGTGAAAGTGGCCTATTTTCAAACCTAGATAAACAACATAGTGTCATGAAAAGATTCATATTGGTTTTGAAATTAATGCAGAATTAAAATTAAATGACAATTCTGTCACAAGTTGTGTGATCTTGGTACTAAAACAACCTCTCTGAACCTGTATTATTAACTATAGGGTACTGATGTTCCTTACCCTGTAGTATTGATTGAAAACTGATGATACTATGTGCAAAGAATCTAGCTGAGTGCTTGATACATTGTAAGAGTTCAGTAAACAGTAACTATTAGGATATTATAGTTGGTCATGGGAATTAATAAAGTAAGAAATTTAGCAACTAGTATCAAAAACCATAAAATGTTCATTATTTGATCCAGTAATTTTACTTCTGGCAATATATTCTAAGAAAATAATCATGAGAAAAAAGAAAAAGATTATATGCACAAGACGATTTTATGGCATTATCCAGAATAAGAAACTACACATAATGATTAAAGTGAAGTATGATGTTACCACTTACTGAATGGAAGGATGATGAGACTATGGTGAAGAATGATGATTGTTTAACACTATATAGTTTCCTTTAAACATTAAAAAACACTTCTGTGCATTGAAGGTCACAGTCAACAGGGTAAAAAGGCAGATTAGGAGAAAATATTTGCAAATCATATATTTGATAAGGGATTAACATTTAGAATATAAAGAACTCCCACAGTTTAACAACAAAAAGAAATAATCTGATTAAAAAACAGAAAAGTATTTGATTAGGCATTTCTTCAAAGAAGACATACAAATGACCAACAAACATATGAAAAGATGCTCAGTATCACTAATCAGAGAAATGTAAATCAAAATCACAATGAGATACTACCTCACACTTGTTAGGATAGGTTTTATAAAAATAAAAAAAGTAACCAGATTGGTGAGGATGAGGAAAAATCGAAAAACTTGTGCACTGTTGGTGGGAATGTAAAATGATGCAGCTCTATGGAAAATTGTCTGAAGATGCCTCAAAAAATAAAAATAGACTTACTATAGAGAATATAATTCTATTGTGATCCAGCAATCCTACTTCTAAGTATATATCCAAAGGGTCAAAGTAGGAGGATCTCGAAGAGATATTTGCATGCCCATGTTTACGAGAGAGGACTCAAAAAACCCGGAAATATTTTTTTGAAGGATGGTCTCCTGTAGTTCAGGCTTCTCCCGCTGGGTGAGTGTTCTAGGAATCCATGGGCATCAGTGAACCAGCTAGCGTCCTTGTGTGAGACTGTGCTTGGCTTCAGTGAATTTTGTTTTTTGAAGATTCTGTCAATTATTTGTCCATTTCATCATGGGTGATTTACACAAACAACATGCCCTCACTGCTCTGAGTGCTCAGCAGTTTTTAACACCAAACGCCATGACCTCTGTACCCTATCCTCCCCATTCACCCGATCTTTCCTGAGAGATTTTTTGTTTGTTTGTTTCCCTGCATGATAAAAGTCCTCAAAGAAAAACATTTTGCTGATGTGGAAGAGGTGAAACAACAACAACAAAAATGACAGAAGCACTTTAAAAAGGCACCAAAATGGATGAATGAATTGAAAAAGTGTTTTGAGCAGTGGAAAACGCATCTTGATAGATGTATTGCATCAAACGGAGTGTACTTTGAAGGCGACTGAAGTTTAAACATGTAAGAATAAGTACACAATTTTTTATAAATAAATTCCAAGTTTTTGGGGGGTCCCTCCTTGCAGAGCAGAGGTATTCATAATAGCCAAGAGGTGGAGGCAACCCGAATATCCATCCATGAATGAATGGATAAACAAAATGTGGCATATACATACAATGGAATGTTAGCCTGAAAAAGGAAGAAAACTCAATACATGCTACAATATAGATGAACCCTGAGGATATTATGTGAAACAAGCCAGTTACAAAAAGGCAACTACTGTATGATTCCATTTACATGAGGTATTTAAAACAGTCAAATTCATAGAAATAGAAAGTAAAATAGTGGTTACCAAGGAGTGGGGAAGGAGATTTTTCAAAGGGTAGAGCCGGGCTCGGTGGCTCAGCCTGTAATCCCACGCCTTTGGGAGACTGAGGTGAGTGGATTGCCTGAGCCTGAGGGTTCGAGACCCGCCTGGGCAGCAAGACCTCATCTCTGCAATAAATCAAAAAATCAGCCGGGCGTGGTAGCGCGCGCCTGTAATTACGGCTACTCGGAAGACTGAGGCGGAAAGATCGCTGGAACCCAGCAGGTGAGGCTGCGGTGGCCGGAAGCGGCCACTGCACTCCAGTCTGGATGACAGAGTGAGACTCCAACTAAAAAAAAAAAAACCAAAAACAAAAGCACAAAAAACAAAGGGTATACAGTTTCAGATTTGCAAGATGAAAAAGTTCTGGAGATCTGTTGTACAACAACGTGAATATACTTAACACTACTGAACTGTACTCTTAAAAAATGCTGAGGATAGACTTTGTTTTTTTAACCATAATGATAATTTACATTTTTTTAAAGCTTCAATAAATATAAATTGAGAGATTTTTACTGTGCCAAGTCTGGTAACCTGGAAGGAGAAGATTTTGGAAAAGTAAAGATCAGGGATCTTCGAGGGCCACTGGGGAAAGGCAGGGAGGAGCCATTAAAATTTTATAGCAGGATCACAGAAGATTCCCTTTATATTTGAAAGGATACTGACTGTAGTGTAAAGTGGATTAGAAGAGCATCAAATTATATGTTCATTACAATGGTGTAAAAACATGCATATGAAGGAAAACATTAAGAGGAATGAGTTTCTGGGTGATGTTATTCTTCCATTAAAAAAAATTATTGTCCTTGTCTTCTGTGCTCCATAAAAGGATTAAACACAAGCCATACGATCTGAAAATCATTAGGAGAAAGGAGACTCTTGTTTATTTCCCTTCTATATCTTTCTCTTACTCCTCCAGTTATGCCTCTTCAAGTGTTAGTTTAAGGCTGAGTATCTCCTGTGCTGCCACCTAGTGGTCATTCCCAAGCTGTCAGCTAAATTTAAGATATGCCAATAACATTTTGTTTTGTGTCAAATAATCAGAACACAATTTATGAATATGATTAAAATTATTCTAGTAAATAATCTTAAAATATGCCTCTTAGAGACCAGTCTTGATTGCAAGTGGTCAGGATGAGCCTTGTGACCTCTTTAACTCTTTTCCAACTCTTTTATGTGGTTTAAAGAGGAAAAAACTTTTGAAACTCTGGACATTTTATATTAACATGGCATAATTCATATAAAATTTCTGTTGGTTTGGGTTTTTAAAAATTCCATATTTAATAATTATTAAAAGACACTGGAGGTTTTACCCAAAAAGTGGTGATCTTTAGACATAGATATCATGACTAACATTTTTAAGTTGGCAAGTTCATTATTTTCTTTGCCAACTTGTTATTTTGCAATAAGAAACTTTTCCAAGTGGATGATCAAATAATCCTCAGGGTTCAAAAATAGTATATGTTGCTTCAGAAAAAAGTATAAAAATCTGTGGTGCTTGCTAATTAATACATTTTAAATAAATATGATATGAAACAAATACTTTATTCCATTATTTAGGACTATTTCATTTTATTGGTAAATGTTAATTTTGTTTCAAAATACATGTAGACTATAGACATCAAATCAACGTAAGAATTTCAAAATCTTACCTTATGCAACTATTTCTTCTTCTTTCTTTTTCCTGTTTATCCATTGTAAAGACTATGAAGTAAAATTTTCTTTTAAAATTCCCAAATGATATATGAGTTTATGAATTAATTCATATGTTAGAAAGGCAGGGACTCTGATCTCAAATTGCCTACTTCCAATTCTAACATGACCTTTCTGGACACACATGTATTCTTCGAATCAATTAGTTTAATGGTCTTTATCTGCAAATTGGGATGAAAGCCCTGCCTACCTCCTAGGGGTTTTGAAAGGTTAAATAAAATAATGCATAAAAAGCACTTAACACAGTACTTGGTACATAAGAAATACTTAAACAATCTAATGTAATAGCATTACAAATGAAGAAACTCTATACTAATGAAATAGGCCAGTAATTATCGCAGCATCATGGTATACTAATATCTCCCACCAGATCAGAGATGTGATTTCTTTAAAAGTATGTGTGTATGTGTTTGTATGTGTGTTGAGTGAGTGACTTCTACCTCTAGAAATTTTTATTTAAGAGTTGTTATTTTGAAGAATTATTATCACATGCATGTCACAGCCTGTTCTTCCTTAGATATTGATTCTATACAGTGTTCAGAATAGAAATAAGAAAATGAGTTTGACCCAGAGCCTGACCTGTTATATTATTAAGTTTTCATTAAAAAGATATAAGAAGAATTCCAATATTATATATGTAGAAGATTATCCACATTCCATTAAGCTATTTCTTTATTTCAATAGCTTAAGAGGGTACAAGTTGTTTTTGGATACATGGTTGTATTGTATAGAGGCAAAGAAGTCTGGGTTTTAAATGTATCCACCATTCCCACCTGGGCACATTGTGCCCGATAGATGATTTTTTCTATTCTATATTACTTCAAACCGCTTCTTGGACACTACTGCTAAGTAAAGCTTTAATAGCTCTTGTATTAGCATTTTCAACAATGATTTTCATAATCTAAAAATCATTTTGATCAACAAGCTTTTAAAATACCACTTCAGTTTCCTTAAAACATTGATTATCATCCACCATATTGTTGTCTAACTAGGGAAACAGAATAACTGAGGAATCTTTTATGATGTGATAGATCATAATAAAAATACATATGTTACAAATTAAGTGCACAAATTGGAGGGATACAGAGAACAGTTCAGAGCCAGGAGTAGAGAGTGAGGAAGTTATCTACAGCATGTTCCCGAAGGCAGTACATTGGCGAAGTTCTGGATTGTTGAAGAGACTGTCATGAATGATGAATGTATCACTGGATCAACCTCTTCACAAGCATCAGGCTGGTCAGAAGAGGACTGAAGGATGGAGAAGGGAGACTCTCTGCTGAACCCTGAGAAAAAAGGGGGAGATGTCAAGACTCAAGCAAGGGGGACAAAGTGAGCAGAAATACAGACTCTGAAATATATTAATACATGGTGTGGTCTGGCTGAAAAAAGAGGATCTGGATGGTGCAGACACAGCCACTAAACATCAGAATTCAGCCTTGGATCTGAGTGTTCTGACCCAGATTTGGAGAATAGGGATGCACGGCTCTTGGAGAAATTTGCTATGTTTCATTCATTTAGTCAGCACATGTTTATTCAGCTTCTTCTGTAGCAGAAACCATTTCAGACATAGTCCTTGCCTCGAGGAGCTTAGTGGCTGACAGCTACGGGAACATGCAATTACAGGCTATCTATCAGGATGCTTAGAACAAGCGTTTTGGCATTATCTGGACCAGGGTTCTCACCAGGGAACCTTGGTGAGTTGCTTGACCTTCTTATCCTCATGTTCCACATCCATAAAATGGAGTCACTATAAAACCTATTTTATGTGGGTTTTTATAGGATCTATGTGATATGTTGCCAGCCAAGTTCTTGATATAATCGTGACTTAATGATAGCTGTTGGGTGGAAAAATACAGAGCCATGGGGTGTATGGGAAATAGCTAGTCCAATTCTGGGGAAACCAAATGTATTGGTCTGTTTTGCATTGCTATAAAGGACTACCTGAAGCTGGATAATTGATAAAGAAAAGAGGTTTATTTTAGCTCACGGTTCTGTGTGGCACTGGCCATCTGCTTCTCATGAGGGCCTCAGGAAACTTACAGTCATGGCGGAAGGCAAAGGGAGAGCTGGAGTATCACAGAAGACATGGGAGAGAGAGAGAGAGAGAGAGAGAGAGAGAGAGAGAGAGACAAAGGAGGTGACAGACTCTTGTTAATGACCAGATCTCACATGAACTCAATACCGTGGGGAAGGTACCAAGCCATTCATGAGAGATCTGTCCCATCACCCAAACACCTCTCACTGGGCCCCATTCCAACAGTGGGGATCACATTTCAGTGTGAGATTTGGAGGACACAGCATCCAAACTATGTCACTAACTAAGATGTCATGGAAGATGCGACATAAGGCGAGGCCCGAAGAAGTTAGCCTGATAAAGGAAGGGACATAGGGAGTGGGGGAGAAGGAGTGGTTCAGGGAGAAAGAGTTCTAGAGGTGAGAGAATAAAAGACATGCCGAGGGAAGTAAACATGCTGGTAAATGAACATAAAATGGAGTCTCGAGAGAGAGGTGGGTCTTTGACAATGTAGGGTTGCCCATGTTATGGATTGCTTGAAACTCACCAAGCACACACCTGCCTCATGAACATCAACTTGACATTTCTTCAGCCTGGAAAGCTGAATACCTGCCTGGAAGCTAAAATACCACATGCTTCTCTCCCTTATGTCCTTCAGGCCTTCCCTCAAATGTCTGCATATCAGGGACGTCTTTCTTGACCACATGGCATAAAATAGGGTAGTACATGGTGGTGGTGAAATAGGGAGATTCAGGAGCCGACAACTGGGACTTGCATTCCAGCTCTGCCTCTTCCCTGCAGCAAGTTACTTAACCTCTCAGCACTTCAGTATCCTCATGTGTGAGATGAGGAAAATCATAGTATGAGGCACAGAGGTGTTGTAAGGAGTAAATGAATTAATAGAAGTAGACCCTCGAGAAGATTGCTTGGCACATGAGTGCTAGGTAAGTATCTGCTGTTATTGTTACTCTATATTATTATTATTATATCTAATAACATTAAGAAACAAGGCACACAATAAAGAGGCCTCTTTCAGTATGTTCAATGTGTTGGACAAGCTGCTGGGAACTAAACTTCCATGAGGGAGATGATTTTTTTTTTCTGATATAGTTTTTTTTTTTTTTTTTTTTGCAATTAGGAAACACATCAAGTACATCAAAAAGTATATACTGAGTACCTGTGTGCCCATCACCCAGCTTAAGAACTAAAATACTACAAATGCTATTAAAGGCTGGGCACAGTGGTTCATGCCTATAATCCCGCACTTTCAGAGGCCAAGATGGGAGGATCACTTGAGCCCAGGAGTTCAAGACCAGCCTGGGCAACATAGCAAGACGTTGTTTCTACAAATATATATATGTACATATTTGTATATTTGTATGTATTAGCCAGGCATGGTGGCACATGCCTGTAGTCCCAGTTACTTAGGAGGTTGAGGTGGGAGGAGGATTATCTGAGCTCAGGAAGTCAAGGCCAGGATAAGCTGTGATCATGCCACTGCACTCCAGCCTGGACAACAGAGTAAGACCCCAACTCAAAAACAAAACAAAACAAAACCCCTAAATACAGTTGAAACGTCTAAAGGTGGTTTGTTTCTTTATTATTGTCCAATGTCTGTACTCTTCCAAGTAAGTCACTTGGAAGCTACTTCTGTGGGGTGCTGACAGGTATGAAGTGGGGAAAAGGTTGAGGGATGAGGTTCAAGTTCACTTGGGAAGTACTAGGTTTTAATAAAGCAAAATGGGTTATTTTCTTCAGCATTACACAAGCCCTCCAAAAGTGAACAAAGGAACTCCTTTTTACGCCATGTCTTTTGGGACTATGTTTCATGCAAAATAGTTTTGGAAACACCCATCTATGTTATACTACTATGTCAACTCCAAAAAGTACCAGTAACCTGATAATTTTCATATCATTCAAAGAGGATGAATTAATTTTAAATATTGAGTAAGAAATAGGGCTTAATAATTAATAATTTTGGTGCCAAGAAGATCAGAGCCAAATGGACAGTTCAACTTTAATAACTGTGGAGTTATGGTCTGATTATTTACATTCCAGTTTTCTCCATAATCTTGCTATTTTATTCCATCTATGTTTTCTCTGGTCTTGATAGTTCTTCATTTTAATTTCCATTGTATATGTTATTGTGATCACTCTCAAATTCCTTGGGGAACAAGACGGGAATACATTCATTAAATTCAAACGAAGTACACCTAATTGTCTTCTCTCAAAAATGGCTAAATTTTACAATGCTGATTTAATCACTATTGAACATTTCTTTTGGTTCTTTCCAAATTTAACATTGATTAATACTGAGATTAGGCCGTTAGTATTGACGTAAGCCAGAAATTGGACAACAGCCATACCATACTTATAAATTCAGTCATTTCAAGGTTATGTTGTGGTAGAAGTCTGGGTCAGTGATGATCTGATGGATTGGAAGATGGGTGGGGAAAAACTTCTTGGAGCAGTTGGTCCTTGGGCTGTGATTTAAAGAGGAGAAAGTTGTGGTTTGGTTGTTGTTCCATAGATATGGAAAAAATTGAGCAAAGGCTCATAGCCAGGAGAGGAAGAACGAGTGGAAGGAACCACATGACAATAAATTTAGTTGGTCTGGAAGGTGAAGGCTAGGTTAGAGTAGGAGTTGAAAACAGCCAGAGAGGGCGGGTCAAGCTGGGAGAGGCCTTTGAAAAAAATACTCGGAAAATTGTGTTTTACTCAAAGTGTAATATGAAATCAATCTAAGGCTACAGTTCAGTAGAGGATATGGTCAAAGTGATGAACAAGGAAAACAAAAAGAGTAAGGCGTGGCTTCAGAAATTGTAGCTCTACAAGCATAACGTATGGACCAGTAGATACGATATAATCTATTTGAACACAAGTAAACCATATTTGTTGAATGGTTAGATACGTGAGTGGTGAGTGAACAAATGGTTATGTTGATGGAGATGGGTAATTCAGCGTATAGAACCAAAGTAATAAGTGCCCATAATCAGGAGGGTGGTTTGTTGGAGACTCTCTGTGGAAAAGTCAAGAGGAATAGCAGTAATAACAACAATAATAATAATTATATATATATATATATATATATACACACACACACACACACACACACACACACACACACACACACAGATATATAATATCAGGCACTGTTCTGATGAAATTACAGTAAGAGATTGGCAGTAGTGGGATACTGCCGGGGTGGGGGAGATGACACATCAATAAGGGAACCTGATCTCAAATTAGGAGAAGGAGCCCCAAACTTTATCTGTACACTGGTCACTTGTATACCCCTAATCCTGAATTGTACCCCACATTATTAAAATAAATAAATAAATAAATAAAATTACAGTAAGAGAGGTGAGATAGGCAAGGTTCTTGCCTATGGGGAGCTTAAGATCTGGAGGTAGCACATTCATACTTGTTCAACAAACTCTTACTGAGCACCTAATACTGGCCAGGATATGCCATGTGCTGGTGGTAGAATAAAAGATACAGTTTTCATGGAGTTTACAGTCTATGAAAACATAAAGAAGTAAGCAGGCAATTAACATAAAGTATGAAGACAGTCTCTATAGGGAAAATACAGAGAGCCAGAGCAAGACTGAAGGGGTGGACTGAACATGCACAAATGGAATAAGTTGTGTTTCTAAAACTTAGGGAGTTATGACTGTGGTCAAATCACTATTTTGATAAGCTTCTTGGAGAAGGGGATAGTGAGACACCTCCAAGGGACATGCTTGAAAAACAATACTGATTCTAACAACTCCAACACAGATTATGAAAACTTTGGGGGGCCGGCGGTGGGGGAGGCAAGGAATACCCAGACCATGCCTCTACAACTCTGTTGAAGGAAAGAGGCACTTCCACAATCCCTCTTGATTCTGGCAGTTGTGGATGAATTGCCTGACCTAGGTGTTCTATGCCAGAGACGGCAAATGTGTGGAACATTTGTTAACACTCCCATCTCTAATACTTATAACAGATATCAATTTTTAATCCAGTCTACTTTACTCAGTGATCTATCACAGACACAAAGAACTGAGTACCATATGTTCTCACTCACAAGGGGACCCCGAGCAATGATCATAATACTACAAGAAAGGGATTGGCAGTAGTGGGAAACTGCCAGGGAGGGAGCCGGGGGATGGAGCACACTTCATCAATAAGAGTACCTGATCTCAAACCAGGTGATGTGGGGACCAAAGTGAGGCCCAAACTTTACCTGTACAATGATCATTTGTATACCTAACCCTGAATTGTACTCCACATCTTTAAAATAAGAACTAAAAAATAAATAAAAAAGAAAAACAATACTGTATCACTAAATTGCTTTCTAAAGAAGTTGAAGGTGGTTGTCTTCAGGGCTTTTCTTTTGCTGAACTGGGGATGTAAAGCTGATGCCAGAAGGAAACTGTTCACAGGCAACAGAAGAGAGGCTACTTGCCAGCAGGCTCAAGAGTTTCCCCTCTCTACTCTTCCCCTACATAGCACCTAGCTGCTTCTCTACATTTGAAGATTATTGATTTGAAGAGGCACCCATTGTTAACTTGTATTTCTTTTTTTCATTTTTTTTTGGAATCAGAGTCTCACTTTGTTACCCAGACTGGAGTGCAGTGGCATGCTCACGGCCACCCCAGAGTCAACCTGCTGAGCTCAGGCAATTCTACTGTTTCAGCCTTCCAGGTAGCTGGAACTACAGGTGCATGCTACCACACCCGGCTAATTTTTTTTGATATATTGTAGAGATGAGGTCTCACCAAGTTGCCCAGGCTGGTCTCGTACCCTGGGCTCAGGCAATCCTCTTGCTTTGGCCTCCCAAAGTGCTGGGATTACAGGCTTGAGCCACCACGCCCGGCCATTGGCGTGTATTTCTTGATCCTGGAGTGTGCTATGGGAACGTGTAAGTGTGGCACCTGACCCTTACCGTTAGTTGGGGAGGGGGTGAACAGTGCTTGAATATGTAGTACTGTAGTCCAGAATGAGAGAAAAGAACTATGACCAAAGGGGTCAGGTGCCAGAGGATCTAGTCACTTCCAATGAGACACATATTTACTAGACAACAAGATGACTGCTGGGCCAACCCTTAAAGAAAAATATCAACTCAGTAGAAAATAATGGCTAAAAACCTGAAGGGAATAAGAAAAATGAGCAATTGTGGATTCACTACAGCATTTAGAAAGACCAGGTACTGTGTGAACTGCAGGCCCAACAATCAAACCGTGCAATCAAAACTGCCTGGCCCTGAATATAATCTGTTTCGAGCTTTACTTCTTACACTAAATGTCTCTTGACAGTGGCACATTAGCAATGTGTGATATCAGGAGAGAGTCAGACAATAGCTTAGAGGTTACCCGCCAGAGCAGATAGAACTTAATCTGCATTGAGGTTCATGGGATAGCCTTTATTGCTTGGGCAGGTGAATCTGTGATTCTTGGAAATCGTGGGACAAGGAGAAAGAACTGTGATAAGAACCAGACAATTTTAGGGACATGGTGGTCTTTTACCATAGTGAAGGTAAAAAATATCTTTTTTTGTTCCCCTTCAGTGAGTCAATTTAGCCATTATACTAAGACTTGTGTTTTCTTTTGGGCAAGTATATTCAAAGACTTAAGTTTTCCTTTGGGGCAAATGGGAGAACAGATAACTGATTTTAAAAAGGCAGGGAATTTCAGACTCTGGGGATCTGGGGAGAATTCAAGAGGCTTGAACTGATGATGCTTTCAAAACCAAGGCAAGCGCTCCTCCATGGTGGTGTAATCTTCACCCCCTGCCCATGCTGATTTCAAAAATGGAAAGAAGCTGAAACCCAAATCAAGCCTGGTCCATTCTCCCCACAACGTCTTCCCATGACAAAAGGTGTTCTTCCTTAAATAAAGCCAATCTCAATGGAAATCTTTTATTTCCTCTTTTTCATGTAATTAAAAAATAAATAAGTCACCAAGAACCAACGCAGAGATGACCTCCCCCGCGAAAAGAATCCACTAGGGCACACTCATTGTCGGCTCCTGCATGGACAGTAGACGGAGTACGCAGAGTAGGCACAAGCATCTGTTAGCTGGGGGAGGGTTTCGCGTCTGAAATTATTTCTGACTGCTAAATGAAGAAGTAAAAGTGCTCTGCCATGTGCCAAGTGTTCACATAGAAAATCAGCGTCCCCCAGGGAAGGGGGGAGGGAGAGAGAGACTCGGAAAAACTGAATATTGGAGTTTGGAGCAGGTTGAGAGGTAAGGGGGGGATTTCATCTCCAAGGTGGTCCCATTTTAAATCTGTTTTGCCCTTCTTACAGAAAGTGGCTCTCTGTATACGTTTACACACCCGCCTGCCAGCCAGCGCTCCCTGGCCTTCCTCTGCCTCACTCCTTTTAAAGCAACAGCTGCCCATTCATGGGCCTGGGCAAACACCTGGGCTCCTTGGCGCTGTGTGTGTGTGTGTGTGTGTGTGTGTGTGTGTGTGTGTGTGTGTGTGTGTGTGTGTGTGTGTGAGAGAGAGAGAGAGAGAGAGAGAGAGAGAGAGAGAGAGAGAGAGAGAGAGAATTTTAGAACTTTGTGGAATCTAGGGCCCCAGTCAGCCTTAGAAGATGCCCTGAAGCTGGTAAAATGATGCCCTCACTGGGAAATAGAGTCCGGAAACAAAATAGGATTGTCTCAGACCTATGATTGCTCTGAACAAAAATAGTTTTGTCTAAAAGATGTTTTTTCTGAACCAAGCTTTCCTGTAACATTTGGAAGCTATAGCATGCAGGATAGAGACTCTGGAATTAGGAAAATCTTGCTTTCGTCTCTGCTACTACAAACTGTGTGCTCTTGGGCAAATTGTGTAACCTGTCTACGCAAAGTCGCATCATCTTTAAAATGGTGACAAAGATTATCTTTTTCACAGGATGCTTGGGAGGATTAAACACAATAGTATGGTCTAAAGTAGGTTAGTGTGGCGTGAGATAAGCTCATAGCAAACAGTATCTGCTCTGTGACTTGGGCTTGGTATTATGCTAATTTATTCTGCCTGACATAATAGTTGTTATACGTTCTTATTAAATGTTATAAACACAATTCCTAATTCTCAGGAATACACAGCTAAGACTCTCTTACTGTGTCATCCAAAGGAAAAAAAAATTATTCCCTAAGAAAACTTTCTTGCTTCTGGTTTCTCTCCCCTATAGATAGCCATGATATAACTCTTCTATATTTTTATTCTTTAGTTTTCTACATTGACTTAAGGGTTCCACTAAAACTTATGGTGAATGAAAGAAAGAGTAATGTGAATACAGGATTACTAAATCCTGTGTGACATGGCTTGTTACTGCTTTGCATTTATTTTGTAGAACACAGAACTCAACAGAGCCACTTCCCAGACGTTTTTCAATGACAACCCATTGAACTGTGACCATCAATTACCTTAGTCAAATGGAAGATAGATGAACTGTTTTGCTTTTTTTTTTTGAGTTGGAGTCTTACTCTGCCGCCCAGACTGGAGTGCAGTGGCCGTTCCCGGCCACCGCAGCCTCAACCTGCTGGGCTCTGGCAATCCTTCCGCCTCAGCCTTCCAAGTAGCTGGAACTACAGGTGTGCGCTACCACGCCCGGCTAATTTTTTGATTTATTGTAGAGATGAGGTCTCGCCAAGTTGCCCAGGCAGGTCTCGAACCCTCGGGCTCAGGCAATCCACTCACCTCAGCCTCCCAAAGTGTGGGATTACAGGCTGAGCCACCGAGCCCGGCCCTGTTTTGCTTTTTAGACCCCCAAAGCAATGTAGATTTGGCAGAGATAGGCGTTAAAACAATCCAGTTTTAGGGGTGACACATTTTGTATTTATTCCCATTTGTAAATGCCTTTCAATTTGGAGGAAAATGTAAGAAAACCCTTGAGAAGATATTTTGAAGTTTAATTAAAATGCAATTTGAAAACATATCCCTATGCTTTTGTACTTGTAAATATGAGCATATTAGGAATTTACACAGAAATGTGGATGTTCTTATCCTGATGTTGGGTAGCTCTGGTTGGGAACTGTGTACATTAATCTTCTGTCAAAATAGCAGTGTGCCTCTTTTGCACAACTGAGCCCTGTGGGGAACTTCTGTGCAGCGTATTCATAGGAAGAAAACCTGATATTTTAAATTCTCCTCCCTTCCTCTGGGAGGTTGCTGTATACTCAACACAAACCCTTGCTTCTTGTACTTACAGAGCTGGAAAAATTCCCACTAAACCTAAAACTGAAAAACAAAGGGCACTCTGGTGAACAGTTGATAACCTAGTGCAGTTATTCTGTAAGTTTCTTGTTTTCAGAATAAAAGAAGAATGTGCCATGGGAAACTGAAGTGCTCAAAACTCTGGTCTAACTCCTAACTTCAGCAAAAGTTTTGTGTAAGTCTGGTTTTCGGTTGATTAATCCAGAAACTGAAAGCACTATTAAATTCAATTCAACAAATATTTATTGAGCACCTGCTATATATTGAGGCTGCGACCTAGTGTTGGATGGTATATGTTGAGTAAAACAAGGTTCACAAGCTCATCAGCGAAGTAATACTGACAACTGAGAAGGAATAGTTCTTCTCTTAAGGACACAAGATAATATAATTCATTGAAAAACCTTTAGCCTTAGGGATCTTAGTAGCTACTGGTTCTCAATACCACCTTTGAAATTGGGAGTAACTTATCATCTGGCAGCATTTTGTTAACTATGTAATAGATGCTTTCATAATAGTCTTGTCTTTAGCACCTTCTGGGTTATGACATGAAGGGAAGTGGCAAACATTTGTGCCTGGAATTTTTTTATCCTTTATTTGAGGAGGAAGTGGTGAGTCTGCTAGAGACACTTCCTGCTCTCAACCAAAGTGCACACTGTTGACAGAAGATGCACACTCGGCGGACATTGTTTCTGTCCACAGCTGGTTCTGTTTATCCATGAACTTTGTGGCAAAAGGGGAAAATAGCAATTAAACTGTAAACTACTCTAGATTATAAAATAAGTTCCAGATTATCTAAAAGTGAATACCCTGTGATGGTGTAACTGTTCCGGAATTTCTTACAAAAGTCCCTTACTTGAGTTCTTTTTTTTTTTTTTTTTTGAGTTTGAATCTCACTCTGTCACCCAGGCTGGAGTGCAGTGGCAAGCTCACGGCCATCCCAGTGTCGAACTGCTGGGCTCAGGCGATCCTTCCACCTCAGCCTTCCAAGTAGCTGGAACTATAGGTGCGCGCTACCATGCCTGACTAATATTTTGATTTATTGTAGAGATGGGGTCTCTCCAAGTTGTCCAGGCTGTTCTTGAACCTGTGAGCTCAGGTTCAAGAACAGCCTGGGCACTCTCACTCAGCCTCTCAAAGTGCTGGGATTACAGGCTTGAGTCACTATGCCCTGCCATCACTTGAGTTCTCTAAGCACGTGTGTGTATCCATGAAACCATATTTCACTATTTAAATGAATTGCCATAAAATAAAATTGAATTATTAATAATACTTGACTTTGTTGTTCTTGTTGGGTCTGTTGTGTAGTATATTAGAGAAAGCATTTTGAATTTTAAAAAATGGACTCCCCTTGTCCTTGTACAGTAGATACAGAAAATTAAATAGATGCTTTGCTCAACTGGTACTCAGAATAGGTAATAACAAATTAAAAATGAATTTTTAATCATCAAGGTTATGGTATACTTTCTCCCAAGGAAAGCTTCACTTCCTCTATATTTCTTAGATTGACACTTCCTGAATTCCACACTAATTTTTGTAGCAAGGAAGGGAGATGCCATTATTGGCTTTAAATATTTTCAGAACCAATAATGTCAATATCATTGGTTCATAATAGTGTCGCTCTGAATACATTGGTTGTGTTATAAGCACATTCTTTAAAATTCACTTCTTTTACAATGATGGCTAAGACAATACAGGGAAAAGGATTTAAGTGTTCAGTCTTTACACTTAAATGTCACTGTTTGTCTTTTGGAGATGGTCTCCACCATGTCCAAAAATAGCAAATTTTATCTGAATAGAATATGAAGGAGGTAATAGTATGTTAGCAGATTAGGTACTATTTTCTTAACTCCAGTATACTTAGTTCAACTTGCCTTTATTCAAATTGCTATTGCTTTATAACCATTACTTAAGTCAAGGATAAACTATGTTCACTTAGAGTGTAATTTGCTAAGAGTTTATTTATATTTGAACACTTGTTATCTTAAATTATGTATTCCAGTTTTTCTCTCATATAAAATGACATCTTTTTCCCCAAAGGTTTTTTGCTTCCTTCATCTCCCCACTCCATTTCTTATCCTGTGATTTTACTCTTTATTACTGCTAGAGGACCTAGGGTATGACTAAGGGCAATGTTATAAATAATGCTCTCATAGCATTGATTTTATAAGCCCCCAAGTATCTCCCCCCCTTTTTTTTCTGAAATGGGCTACTTTGGAAGAAAACCTTAAAGACGACTTGCATTAAAGGTGAATCTGATGCTTTCTTGCCTTAATATCCAAGTATTTACCAAGTTAGTATTTAAAAAACATTTTTCATGTAAACAATTTACAAGGATTTGGTGCAATTTTTTTTTTTTAAGTTAGAAGTCTCCTCTGCTTCCCAGACTGGAGTGTAGTGGCATGATCATGGCTCACTGCAGCCTCAACCTCCTGGATTCAAGCAGTCCTTCTGCCTCAGCCTCCCAAATAGTTGGAACTACAGGCATGTGCCACCATTCTCTGGTATTTGTTTATTTAGTTTTTATTTTCTTAAATTTTTGTAGAGACAAGGCCTCTCTATGTTGCTTGACTGATCTCAAATTGCTGGCCTCATATGATTCTCCTACCTCAACCTCTCAAAGTGCTGGAATTATAGGCATGAGCCACCATTTAAGGTGTAAAGTTTCAGATGGAGTTTTGCAAAATGCGGTTATATCGGCTTTTAAGACATTCCGAACTACTTATTTGCACAAGTTAATGTATTGGCCTTAAACTTCTAAATAGTCTTTAGGTGTAAAAACCATTTCCAAGAAATTGATAAGTGAAGCTAAGTACAAAATCTCTTATGTGCTTGCTGACATAGGTTTAAAATTCTTTCCCCAAAATAGTAAAATGAGTCTTATTTTGAACGCTATGAGACTCAAAAATATGAATAAGCTCAATCTGAAAAAGTATTCCTCCCAGAAACATAACCCTACTCACACACTCAGCCCATACTAATCTCTCCTCATAGTTTTATTTAGTTTCCCTTTTTTATATATCCAGAAAATTTTGGACCATTCCAGCATTTAGCTGACACACACATATACACACATACATATGAGTGTGTATATATATATGTATGCATAATCCACCTACTGGAGTAAAAAAGTCTTTAAGGCAATTACAGTATTTTACTTCCTGTGCACCCCCAAACATCTCATAGACATTAAGCAGGATATTGGGCATAAGTGGAATATAATGGGGGACTTCAAAAAAACAGAATTATCTTTTGGAGGGTGGGGCCCTTGTACAGGCTTCCTCTGCTAGGAACCCATGGGCATCAGTGTACCAGCCAGCGTTGTTGTGAGAGGCTGCATGAGGCTTAGTGAATATATTTTTTTGGAGAGTCTTTGAATGCATCTGCCCATTTCATGATGGGTGATCTACAAGCACATCTGCTCACACCTCACAGAATCTTTAGCAGTTTTTGACCAAAAATGGCATGATTTCCATGCCCTACTCTTTCCAGTCACCTGAGATTGCCCTGAGTGACTTCTTTTTGTTTCTCCGGATGAAGTAAATCCTCAAAGGGAAATGTTTTGCTTATGTAGAAAAGGTGAAACAAAAAACAGCAGAAGCACTAAAAGGCATCAAAATTGTCTAGCTGAAAAACTCTTTTGAGCAATGGAAAAAGTGTTTTGATAGGTGTATTGTATCAGGTGAAGAGTACTTTGAAGGTGAATGAACTTTAAACATGTAAGAATAAATACACAATTTTTAATAAATAAATTCTGGGGTTTTTTTTTTTTTTGCCTTCTCTCACCCCTGTATTTCCTAAATATGCACTTTCTTGATTCATATTTTTGTTGTTGTTTGTTTGTTTTTTAACTGGTGTGTCTAAGCCGCAGACAGTTAAAGAAAGAAATCTGTAGAAGGAAATGTATTTGTGTTTTCATATGAACATAGAACTGGGAACAACTAGGATGATGTTCAAAATGGAAAAGGAATCGCATATAACATTACACCCATGCTGTTTGCAACCCGAGTTCCAGGAAATGTGATAATACAGGAAAATAACTTTCACCTTGGACAACTTTTTGAGTGGTCACAAACCTAAGTCTCTCTCCTTTTAAGGTAGGAACCTTAACAGGGAGAATTCTTAATAGCCCTTTAATGCTCATTATTGTTATTACTACCTCTCAAATCAGACTTTACGTTGGTGAAAACTACCCATGGCCTTACAGATTATGACTGGCCTCTCTTCCTTTTTTTTTGTTCCCCCCCAGTTTTGGCCAACCTTCTGGACTAAGAATCTTTAATCCTTTCTCCTGATTTCTCTCTGTTTCTTTTCTGCCTGCCCCGTCTGCACTTCAAATTGAACATACTTTATAAAATGATGTCTAGGCAGTTCAGTCATGCTATTGAACAGAAATATTGGACAAAATATATTTTAAGTATTTTTTAACTAAAAGCTAATGTGGAAATGTTGGAATATATACCAGTATAAACATATTAAGGTCAAGATTGTATTCAAATAGTATTTTAAAAACTATATCATGTTCCTTCTACTAAAAATCTTAAGTATATAATTCACCCTCAAGTCATGATGTAATTAGATTATATTTTATTAGACATTCTTTACAAATTTAAAATACTGCTATTTTTACATGCACAGAGGAAAATCAGCCTGGATAATTATATTTAGGCATTCATTAAAACCAACCACAAAATAGAGACACTTTATTGTGTCATTTATCAACATACTTGATATGTATATCTAAAGTGCATTATGTTACAAAAAATATAGAAATTCAGCAGCACCAAGATACATTTACAAAATAAATACATCAGTTGACAAAATAAATTATGATAAATGTGATAATAATAATTGGATTAGCCTTGGCAAAAAAAAAAATATTCACAATGACCAATGTGCAGTTTCATAGAGCAAAGGGGAGACAGTTTTATTTCAATGCATTTACAGTATCTACAGACAATAAATATTTCTAATACTTTCCATATGTTCACTATTACAGAATTCTGCAATATGTCCGTGGAAGGTCTCTGCTGAAAATTTCAATGCCTCCTGCAAAAAGAAGGAAGGGAAAGAAGAGAAGAAAACAGATTACTTCTCTTTATAAATGAAAAGACATCAAATAAAGCATATAAACTAAACACAGAATCACAGTAGAAAGAGATTCAGGGGACTCCTTGTAAATATCTCCTATGGGAGGTGTCTGTGGGATCTGCCTGACTCTCCAGAACTTCTGTTACAGGCAGGGTCTTCAACCCGTCTAAATGATCCATGTGGTGCAGAAAGGATCCTGCGTTTGTAATTATGCTCTGTCGGAAAAAGATACCCTGTGAGAATTTTCCAAAGCTGCCAGCTGGCAAGTTTGGGAAGGGAAAGGACACATTTGAGAACTTGTAAATAAGGTTAGGTTAGACCATTCAGCATCAAATGAAACTCACTTAAAAGTTTATTCCCCAGTGATGCTGACTTCGACGATCCAGAGTTTGTTTTGTTCAGGTGCTCATTTGGTCAATCTCTCACTGACATAGTGGACTATGGTGAGGATACTGAAGTTATGAGACTTTGAGTAAAGGATAGATGGATGTTTAGTTAAATAGAATGTTTAGCTGATGATATGATGATATCTGTCATTTCTTTAGCTGTCTTTAAACACCAGTGAATGAAACTATGACTTTAGTTTCTAAAGTCAAAACAAAAATAGAATCATTTGTCTTTCACTCTGCTGAGTTTTTGAATGGATCCTTCACTAGAAGTTGTGAAAGTCTATTCTAAATGAGAGAATAACTAAGAATAAATGGATTTAAAAGTATAAAATAGCAATCTTTTGCATCACTGTGTTTGTTTTATTATCCAGAATAAGTTACCACTTGGGACTGACATCTTTTCCAAGTTATCTGAATGCTGTAATGACAGTGTTTTTTAAGGTGCAGAGTTTTCTCTGCTTTTCTCTCTCCTTTCCTCTTCTCTTTGTGTGTTCTACTTCAGTGAATATGTATTAGTTTCTGAGGAAACAACTATAGAATGGAATTTGATGGACTGCGTCATTGAATTAACAGTCAGAGTTTTAAATGGCAGACATGTATAGGGGTGAAACTACAATACAGCAAATCCTTGACAATTTCAAAGTTCTATGTGCAGCTTAAAGAAAGAAAAGTAAATCGAGCATTTAGAGTGCTTTAATGTCTTAAGGAACCCACCTATTGGTTTTGGTTGGTGTATTAAAATAGCTCCTAACTGCAGAGAAAAGAAGAGTTTAAGATTCAAATTTTAACTGGTAGATAGATGTGGATGGATCTTATGAACAAGGTTGAAAAGATAACCTCAAAACTCAATAATTTGTATACTGTACTGATTTTTAAATTCTCTTGTACTAAATGATATTTAGTGAATTGAACTTAAGAATAACACAAGCAAAAAGAATGAATAGTATTTTGAACAATTATTTCTTCAGAAAGAAAAAAAATAAAGGACCAAGGAAAAAATTTTAAATTATTATCACACCCTGCCTAGTTTGCTTGTTCCTTTTGATTTCTCCTTTAACAAAGGCACATATTGGAATAGCCACGTAAAATATTTAACATGACTTAAAAGTATATGTGTATGTTTATTATATGTATATATGGCAACACTTTAAAGTCCCAGCTCTTTTGACTACTGAAAAGTTTTTTATATTTTTCTAAATCAATATTTATCAAGGCAAGATATAATTTCTAATAAGTGAATCATACTGTATCTGGATGTCTCATTTACAACATCAAAAACTTCGAAAATGTAATTCCCAAATTTAAAGCTATATGCTTACCACTAAATGGTTCATGTGAGCGCAAATGGACAATTTTACCTCAGTAGTTTCTTTTAAAAAATACTGCATTTATTATAACAAAGTTCATGTTTGCCATGTCATTAGAACTCTCAGATCAGCATATAATAATGCAAGGAGACTAAGGAGAGGGCATTAGTAAAAGACTGGGTCACTTATACAACTTTAAAATAGTTATTCTGAAAAGATTTGATTTGGATTACAAAACTTGCATGGTCCCATACATTCTCATCAATACACTTCTAGTTGTTCCTACCTCTGTTGGGTTGTGTTGGAAAAGTGCCAACATCTGGCTGCCAAAAAAACAGTTCTTCCCATGAACATCCCTCACAAACAGGGAAAATAAAAGCAGAAACCTTCTATTTCTTTCAGTCCTGGGTCTGCATTTGATTAGGCCATTGCCTAATTTTCACTAGACTTACTTTAACCAAGGGGTAGCTTTGGGCATAAGAATTATTGAGTGTTGCTACTCATTAATTCTCTAGATACTTAAAAAGCATTTCAAATTTTAAATAAATCCATAAAATTATCTGTACTTGTGTGTGTGTGTGTGTGTGTGTGTGTGTGTGTGTGTGTGTGTATGACAATAGATAAAAATAGGTTTTGGCAAAAAATGTAGGGTCCTTGCATTAGTTATAAATATGTAAAGTTAGGATCATGTCTTAAAATTCACTGAATATGTGCAGTGAGCCAGAATCTACAGGGTTTATTGTCCCTTACAGATCCATTAGAAGTTTGCAGAATAGGTCATTCATTGTGTTACAGATTTTTCTAGTGCCACTGCCCACTGATTACTGAAGCTGTACTACTTAGCCAATATAATTGCTATTTTATATGTGATTTAATGATGGATTTGTCAACTTAAAAAGAGAAATAATGGTAAATAAGTTCAAACTTCCCTTTGAAACATCCCCCTGTAATCCTATTTGTACTAGAGGCAGAGGAAGGACCTGGAGAAGTAACAAGAGATTCTTAAAGTAGTGAGATTATTAATTACATATGATGTGTTCTTATGCTGTCTTTCTTTCAAACTCAATAGAAGTGCTGAGTCAAAAAGTAAAAAATATACAAAGGTCCTATGAATGGAAATGCATGGATAAAGAAACAGCACTAACAAAGCACTGTTCTAATCATCAGAAAATTGGAAAATAAATCCAGTTCTTGGGCTACCAATTTCAATTGTAAACACTATGCAGGTACCTTAACTGTGGAATGCCTTGGCTTTCTGTTTTACAGAATGAGATTAATATTTTCTACCTTTATGCTTCACAGAAATGCACCTAGCCCCATATATATTACAATCAGAACTAGGTCTAAAAGCAGCAAAATGATAATATGTTACAATTTATTGATTGTTTACTACATGACAGGCACTAAACCCATATATAATCTCATTTACTCTTCACCCAGCTCTATGAGGTTGGTATAATTATTATCTTATTTCACAGAAGATGAAAGTGAGACTTAGAAAGATAGAATAATGTGCCTAGGTTGTGAACCTAAATAAGTTCAGACACAAGACTTGAGCCTAAGTTATTTAACCCCAAATCTGTGAATGTTATTATTACTTGGATCTCTGAGATAAGGATAAACAAGCCACATGAATGTAAAGTTTTATTATTCCTACAGCATTACCCTAGAAAAGTTATTTCAACTTGCTAATGGACAAATGATACATGAAAAAAACTTACATTCTTCCAAGTCAATATTTAAAAATTTTCAGAAACCATTTCTTTTCCATGAGCTGGTAGGAACCAGACTTATATTTTATTAGGCAGAGTTAAAGCATGTGTCTAAAAATGTTTTAATTTCTTTAAATTAGAATAAATTTAAAATTTAATTAAACATATTTAATTAAATAAAAAGTGTGAATGGCTCAGAGTTGTTGATGGTGAGATACTGTTCTGCAGTGTTTGTAGATAATATAAAAGCCTTCTATATTCTCCCTTGAAGTGAAAAAAAGTAAGAAATGAAAAGCTATCAGGAAAGTTTGCTAGGTGTCAGGGTGGCAAGGATAACCACACTTCTCCAGCAAATTCTGAAGATGGCCACTTGTTTCTGAAGCTCGAATAAGAAATAAAATTATTTAGTAGAGTGGTAAAGAATTGGTGTTGGGGGTTTGGTGATGGAGAAAGAGAAGCCTCTGTGTGTGTGTGTTTGTGTGTGTGTTGAGGGGAAGGAAAGACACAGCTTTAAGACAATATTCTGGCCTATCTTGGTTTTATAAGCTTTTAAGTTGTGCAGCAATTGACAGAAATACAGAAAGGGAGAAAATTCCAGGCTTGTCCAAGCCAAGGCAGAAGGAAGGGTCCCAAACCCAGCTGAGAGCACCCAGAAGAGGCTGCGGGTCAGAGAAGCCTGTTACCGTGAATCGAGCTCCAGCGACGTTGTGGAGGTGTCAGACAGGTGGTCCCCTTCTAGCCCACTCCCGGCCACTCCAGAGTTTAACCAGGCAGAGCGAGTTCGCCGCTTTTTCTTTTCCTGTTCCTTGCGCTTCCCAGGTTTGCCTTTCTTTTTCTTGCCAGGTGTCTTGAGCGGCTGCTCTTTGTAAGTCTCCACTTTGTTGGTTTCCTGAGTTAAGTATCTGCCCTCGTCATCAGACCCGAATCGAACTGGGTGGTTCTTTGTATTGGGAGCAGGTTTGGAGTTAGGGGACACCTCTGAGGTAGCTCTGATTTCAGCTGTGTGAATTTCTGCAATCAGATTTTGAAGGAAGAATCGTCGCCGTAAATCTTGGATGGATTTTCCCTTGTCATGGAGGAGCTGGTGTTCAGACACAGCTCTTTTGCTTTAAGAAAAATATATTGGGGTGGGGGAAGGGAAGAAAACAGTTAAATTTTAGTTGTTGGCAACAAAGACATGACTCAATCCTGTTAGCTGTCTAATGGATCTACTACAAGCTGGGAGGATAGCAACCTGGCTCCCAGGGAAGGTTTATGAGGGGTAAGGGAAAAGCTGGCACTTCAGAGGCTCCTGCTCCTGGTCCCAGTTCTGCCACTCACTAGGCTGTGATCTTTTGGGCCTCATGGGTCTCAACTGTATAAAAGGCAGGGGTCAGAGTCAGGATTTCTATGCTCTCTTCCCAATTCTTCCCACTGAATTTCCCAACTCAGTGATGCTCAGAAATGGACAGAGACCACTGAGCATCTCTTCACATTTTTCAGGTTCTGTTGGGAAAATAAATCCAGAAATCCCAGCCTGGGAAATAAAAAGGAGGCTGCTTCTACCTGAGCATTCTCCCAAGCCTGAAAACACACATACACACTGTTGCCCCATGACAAAATAATAATAATGAATCTCAAAGAATAGCAAGCTGTAAGAGTAAAAGCAAACAAAGGCTGAAGGATGAAGTGAGCTGTGAGACCTGTCTAGGAAACCATCTGACTAACAGACTGAACTTTAACATTTTAGACTATCAGCTACCAAAAACCTACACTTGAAGGCCGTCAGAGAGAGGGAGAGAGAGAGAGAGAGAGGAGAGAGAGAGGGAGAGAGAGAGAGAGAGAGAGAGAGAGAGAGAGAGAGAGAGAGAGAGATTGAGAGAGAGAGAGAGAGAGAGCGCCAGCCAGCACATGTATTTTTCTGTAAAGTAGTGGGTGGTCTCCTTAAAATGGGTTTCTTTGTGTGCTTAAATTAAACGAGAGCACTCTATTTCTTCTATGCTTCACCTTTTCTTTTTTTACATTTAAAATTTTAGAGAGCATTGCCCTTAGTACGTAACTGAGAACTTCACTTTTCTCCTTGCTCTCTCTGTCTTAACATATCTCTAGGAACAAGTATGTAGGCATTTTTCTGCTTAACAACACTCTAATGAAAACATAGTGAAATAAATAATTCTTTATGAACCTTTTAGATGATATTTTAACTCTTGCTTAAATGTCCATCATGCATTCTTTTATTTTTTGTGTGTACATTATTAACCATTATTAATACATTATTAAAACATTAATCAGTCATACCATTCCTGCTTCAACTCTATACTGACTCCAATTTCTACCATTGGTGTAGCCCTCCAAACTGACTTGTCCTCAAATGTATCTGAGGGTGTTTCACAGGGATACTTCTCTTGTGTTCTTCCTTCCCTGACACAGTGGTCTGGGCCCCTTGTTGCCTTTGTTAGTACAACCTCTTTAACTCCTCAGAGAAATATGATAATAATAAGTAGCATTATTTCCCTTCCTCATTTTTTACATGGGGAAAGAGAGGTACAGAGAGATTAAATGACTTGTCCACACAATGAGAATTAAATGAAATGTCCACACAATGAGAATTGGCAGTTCCAGAGCTCTAGAAACTAGGTCTTCTATTCTAAAACCAAGATTGTGTTTTCAGTTTCCTCAAACCTTTCTCCCACCAAAGCCAAAGCTGAACCGTCAACAGGATCCTACTGAACAAGAGGGTCTGGGCATAGGGTAATAACCACAACAATGGGCAAACTAGAAGGTTATCCATTTCTTTGAAGATCAAGCCTGCTGTCCAAAAAGTCCATTTTCATCACCAAAATAAGGAATTAGGATTCCTAGAGTTTGAATTATCACTGGATAAATGAGTCAAAGAAGGAATTAAGAGATGAAAATACAGTCATCATTTTTCTGGCTCTTCTAGCCAGAATGTCAGTTTCCTTTTAGTATTTTAGTGTGTGTACTGACTTTAAGCCATGTAGCTTGTTCAAAAAAGACATGACTTAATGGAAAGGAATTTAACAGGAGCCTGGTTTAAATGAGGCATGAAGGAGTCCCTCTTCCTTTCTGAAGGTGCCACATGTGACTAGATTAAAATTCACTTACTCTGTGGTAATAGTTAGTATTCTGGAAACTTTTAATAACCTACAAGTTTGAGGCTTTGGTTTAATGTATTTATATCCTCTAATAACATTTAAAAATAATAGGACTCATATAATTGCATATTTCATAAGCACTGCAGTTTAATAAGTATTTTTCAGAAAAATATCACATTAAAAAGATGTTCTTAACCAGCAATAATTTATAGTATTGGGGGCTTTTATTTCTTTCTTAATTCCTGGCATATACCCTCCTCATCTGTATCGCTCTCCAAATGGATAATATAATCCATTCTAGCTTAACTCAAAAGCACAACCTTCAATGGTTGGTCTGTTCTAATCAAGCCACCATTGCTCATGCCCCCTCTGATGGGTATATATGCTTGCCATCTTGGCCAGCCTGTCAGCTGTGAGTCAGTGCTTTCCTAACTCAAGAGCTGCATTTTCCCAGGATGGTTCTCATGGGAAATGCAGCAATCATTCTATCCCTCTATTTTATAAAAGCCAACAATATGACACAACTTTGTTCAGTTTAAAATAGTGCATCTCTTGTGAGGGACAAAGCTTTGCATCTGCCTTTTAGGGGAAACTCAGTATATTAGAAAACACAAATTTTCTTAAATGCTAAATCCGAAATCTTGTAAAACTATTTACTTAGTATTTCAAAGATTTCTGCATTTAACATACTGTAAAGAATGAATCTCTGATTAAGAGATTACATTATTATATGGTCAGGAATATAATGGTATCTCTATAAACTAGATATATATCGGTAATGAATAATATATTTAAATTAAGGAGGTCTTCAACTTAGATAATTCTGGAATATTTAAGTTGTAAATATAGTCTCAGTAATAATCTGTTACTCAATATGTCTGCAAATATTACACAGCACAATGGTTTATGTGGCATTTATTATATACCTAAGTTCCAAAGTGGGGAAAAAAAAAACAACCAAGTACATCATGCCCCATGGTCTTCCTTGATTATTGAAAAAAAATTGCAAAAATTTGGAGAAGATGCTTAGCACAGGTAACTCTAACTTCAGTCAAAACACAGCTCTTCTGCATTCTAATCACATTCAAGGGTGTTTTTAGGGAGGATGAAATTTCTAAGGAACTATCAAGGAACAGAGGGCATAAAAGGTGATGGAAATTTCTCTTCCCACACAGGAAGAAGCAGCATGCTTGTAGCTGATGCTAGACTCCTAAGGAAGGACTGTGCTTGAGAAGAAAAGTTCTGTGCTACATGGAAGAGACAGGGTTAGGGTGTTAGAGTTAAGATGACTCACCAGAAGTCCCTTCCAACCCAAATGACTCAGTCAAAAGTTATGCTTTTCATTAAGTGGAGTAGACCCAGTCTGGCTCCCAAGCAAATCAACCAATGATGTTTTAAGTTTCTGAATCTGCTGGGGTTCCCTCTCTAACCTAAACACAGAGATAGTCACCTGTCAAAAGCCTTGTTCATCTGTACAAGAACATCCTTAAGCCTCACTTTCCAATATTCAACTTGTCATGCTATAGCCTCATTAATTAAAATCTTTTGGATTAACAGGTCCAAAAGATTTACAACTTATAATTGCCTCCTTTCCATGCCTAGGAAGTCTTATTGTTATGGTAGTTTCCTCTCCCTTAAAAGTTAACACCTAGTTAAAAACAAAAACAAAAACAAAAAAACAATACTTCTAAAACCATTTCCTTAATACTTGGTGTGAAAATTGAGGAGTAATATGATTTGATTACATGTTAAAAATCTCTTTCAAGAAACTAGCCTCGTTTAGCATAATAGTAGACTAATGTTTTGTCTTGCACACAAAATTCACTGTTACTTGGCAACAATGCAAAAAAGACTTGTTTTTAAAAACTCCATTTGGCTATAATAATTGGATGAAACATCTTCATCTACTGATGATTTCAGCCTCCATGAAAAACCATGGTTGTAATGTGATGATCTATTACCCATTAACTATGAGAATGTTTTTGTGGTAGTTTTATAACCATCTGCTGAGTGTGAGTGTTTAACTACAATATTAGATTTCACCCACAAACAAAACTATAACAGTCTCTGGCTGCTAAGTGGTTTCTGATGTGTATTTTGTAAGGTGCGACAAAGAAAGAGTTAACAATAGCCTTTAGGACAGCCTAGCAATACTTTAATGCCATAGCTGTGGATTTAATCATGGTTCATTTACTGTTTCTCAAAAGAGAAAACAGGTATTTCTTAAGCAACTTTAAAGAAAAAAATTGGCTCTGTTCCAAGACAGTATTTCTTAGCCAAATAAATACAGTATTTAAGTGTGCCTTTAAAAATTGTCTTTTTCTATATTTATATATTTGTATGAAATGATTGAATTTAGCACACGTGACAAAATGAGCAAAAAGTCTAAAGACAGTTTTCAGAGATACATTGGCAAAACATTGATTTGAAGAATACAATGCAGCTTTATCTTCAGTACAATGTTCTACACAATTTGCCTTAGGAAATTCATAATAGATTTTCATTTTGGTGCCAAGGTTCAGACATGTCTAAAGTAATTTCACTTAAGGATTTTCTACTCTAATAATAATAGACCAAGGGCACATATAAAACAGTTGCCTTTTTGTACACCCTTGGGAATTTACAAGAAAGCACTATGAACCTGATTGTAAATATTAGATACTGCTATTTTTACTGTTAGTGTAAAAGTTTCCTTAATTCCTTCTTCAGAGTCCAACTCTTCTCAATTCTCAAACTTTATCGTTTCCCCATCCTGAACACTGAGTCCTCAACTTAAAGATCACCCAAAGATGGTGTTACACACACACATCAATGGACTGCTAGGTCCAACAGATTATTAAGATAGTGCTATTCCACCACGCTTCCAACTTTTCAGTCCTACAACATGGTGATAATTTCTCTCGTGTGCTCGGATGTATGATTATTTCCAAGTCGAAGTTATCCCTAAAAGAATCAGCAAGCGAGAATGCCAAAATACAAGTTTTCAGTCTACAATACAAATATTTGACTTCAGATTAAAGAACTGTTACCAATAATTCCAAGGGGGGAAGAAAGTTTCCACACCTAAAACTCATTTTGGAATCAAGCGCTCTAGCTTTCCTGGACTGTATCAATACTAACGTTGGAGTTGTGCCACTGCAAAGTTGTTACTACTTTATTATATAATATGCTTTCATTATGTAATATGGTCCCCTTTTATATGCTTAAAATTATGTCATTCATAATAAAATTAGATGTAAGGTTTTTGCTTTTCACACACAAACTGCCACCCACGTTCAGTATGTATACAAGCGCGCACAGACTTATGTCCCCAGGATACCTCAGCTTTCTCCGAATTGCAAAAACTTCCCGGGTCCTGAAAGTAACCCCTTTCTTTCACAAGAGTCAGAGGATCTTTTCCTAGAGAAGGTCCTGGAAAACACTCCCTCTTATGGAAACACACATTTTAAAAAAATCTGCCTTTCGCCAGTCTCCCTTAGAGGTTCAACCAGTTCTTCCCGCCGGGTTGGAGGATCCGGGCTCAGGCTCGGCAGGTAGCCGGATGGCTCCTCTCTCCAACTCCGGCGAGGCGCATCCGTGACCGCGGTGA
The DNA here is from genome assembly GCA_027257055.1 of Cephalopachus bancanus. Classification (NCBI taxonomy): domain Eukaryota; kingdom Metazoa; phylum Chordata; class Mammalia; order Primates; family Tarsiidae; genus Cephalopachus; species Cephalopachus bancanus. The sequence continues at coordinate 3,070,686 of JAPVLO010000009.1, read as the reverse complement.
GCCCTCGGCAGCGTCCCAGCCTGGCAGCCTCCCCCAGCCTGGATCCCTAGCCCGGCCGTGGGGAGGATGGGACACTTACAGCCGGCGGCCGAGCCCCTCCACCGAGCGCCCACAGGAGGGCACCGAGTAGCTCAGCAGGAACACCGCGACGCTCCACTGCTGAACCAGTCTTCGCAGCATCGTATCCGCTCGCGCTCGGGACCTGCAACAGAGTGGAAAGGGACCCGAGGTGTCAGTCCGGACTCTCCATCTCCCCGCGCCACTCCGCTCCCCCTTTTACCCTGCTCTCAAACAGCCTCTTCAATATCCAGGGCATCTCCCAAGCTGCAAAGAAAAATAAAAATAAAACTTTTCTCTGGAGCCTCTCAGCACTTACTTATTTAGGAACCAGCGACTCCAACTGCGCTTTCTCCAAACCGCACGGGCAAAAAAGAGACCCAAAAGGGAAAAAATAAAAAAAAAAAGTAAAAAAAAATCCAGAGGCGCTTCCTCTGAAATAATAGCAAAAATGAGATGGTTTTATATATGCATCGATGATGAGTAGTGTGTTTACACGTCTCCCATAGCAATGTCTAATTAATCTGGCCAGCAGTTCTCCTGGGTTCGTAGAACAGGGCTAGCCCTCTCCTAAAAGAAGCAAGTCTCCCCCCTGAAGTCAGCTTCTTTGCGCACCAGGCCCTCTGGTTCCAGAGCCACTTGTAGCGAGCCCCACATATATATACATAGCCGTCCGTCTACCTCCTCTGGTGGGCTGGTTGCTTCCGGAAAGTTGATTCCACACACCCTGAGAACAAGTTTCAAGTGCGTGTGTCGTCGATCAGGAGGGCCAGGTGGCGGCGAGGGCGGGTCAGTCGCGGCGCGGAGGGGCGGCGGCGGTCGGGGCGGCAGGGCAGCCCCGCGTCACGGGCGGGGAGGCATGCTGGCCCGGAGGCGCAGGTTGGAGGCGAGTGGAAAGCCCGGCCGAGGAATGTTCACACGCTCCGAGGCAAACCTGCCGGAGAAGTGAGCGAGTCGCAAAGAGGTGGCGCCCTAGGAACGCGCGCGGGGCGAGCGAGGGCGCGGGCTGGCGCGCGGGGGGCGGGGGCGGGCCGCGCGGCCGCGGCGGGCCCCGCGCGGCCGGGGCGATCGGAGGGGAGCCCCGAGCCGGGAGTGCGCGGGGAGCGGCGGAGCGGCCCCTCCCGCCCCCGCCGACCCCGGCGCTGCCGGGAGCGCTGCCCTGCCCCACCCCGGAGCCCGGGCCCCGCCGCGCCATCCGCCGGCCGGGGGCGTGGGAGGACCCGCTCGCTCCTTCCCGGCCGGGCCGGCTCCATGCGCGCCGCGGCTCCGAAAGCCGGGGTCCCGGAGGGCGTGCGGACAGCCCCGGGCAGCGGGCGGTCCCCGGCGCGCCGGGCTGGACCAGCGGGCGCCAAGACCGCCGGGGGCGGGCGGGCGGGCGAGGAGGAGGCGGAGGAGCGGGGGCCGGGGACAGCGCGCGCCCGGAGCCGGGGCGAGAGGACCCGGGCCGCCGGCCTGCGACTTCAAAGAGCCGCAGGTTCGCCTGGCAGCTCGGGGCGCTAGACCCGGAACCCTCCTCCTGGCTCTGTCCTGGGCCGAGTGGGGAGCATCGGCCAGGAAGCGGGAGCTCTTTAGCTCAGAAGAGCGAGCACGGCTTCAGACTCCCGGTCGAGACTGCGTTTCTCGCCGACTCCAAACAGCTGGGGACATCTGGAGCCTTTCCAAGAAAGCCTCGCACAGGATGAGGACCCTCACCCTTTTGAATTGTGGGGGGAACACTCCCGGGGCGCGCGCACGGCCTCTCTCGCCAGCAGGAGTCTAACCCACCCTTTCTCGGATACCCTGCTCTGTTGTCCCCTCCCCCTGAAAAGTCCCCGTTACAGAATCTGGGATGACTGTCTCCGAGTTGCTCCGCCGGCAGATGCAGCGGAACTATCGCTGTGTGTTGCCCTGCCTCCGAGCAGCGGAGGGAAAGCAGGGTTTCCTTCCGAAGCTGTTGGGCGGGGAAGAAAGGCTGCTCTGAATTACTGGGTAGTAGCATCTAGGAAAAGATTGCAGCGGGTGTGGACACCCGCCCCACGGGTCCTCTGTCTTGCCGAAAGGAGTGCGGGTGGCTGGGAAACCATTCAAGGGGTGTTTGTCTTCCAGACAAGCTTGCTGCTGGGTTTCATGACTCTCCAGAAGACTAGTGTGATTTAGAGATGGGAGATGGTTAAGGGGGTCTGACTTTTTCCAAGCCTGGCTTTTCCGGGCGGTGTACCAAGGGTGGGTGAAATGGCGCCCCCTCACCGGCCCTGGCTCTTCGCGGCTCCTTTCCCGCGGGTTCACTGCCTCTGGCTAGCGGATAACGTTTGCTGCTGAGTTTGGGAGGGAGTGGGGCGAGAGGACACCTCTTCTCAGAAGCTCCTGTTTCCCTCAGTTGATTACTTTAAACTCCACACTTTAAAAAACTTGGCGTCCTCCCACTAATATATGTATCTGGGAATTTCCACAACTTCCCTTGAACGTTTAAGAATATCTAAATGTTAAACCTGTTTGCATGGCATGAAAGGACAAAGTGTCAGCGCTCAGAAACATCAACCTTGGAGCCTCTAACACTTTCTGATTTATAATAAATTCTTTCCAAAAAGACGAAGGAGCCTTAATGTAATCATTAGATCTGAAGGGGGAAATCTGTAAAAAGAGTAAATCACAAATGAGCCATTTAATACTTGCAAGTTGTTTCACATGAAAATGATAATATTTGCTTCCACAATAAAAAATCCAAAGGTACTTAGCCAAGTTTCAAACTACCCAGAACTGACAAAGTCAACTCCCCCCCCCCCCGCCATGAAAGGTTAAAGCAAAAATCAGGTTGAAGACATCAAGTCACTTAGATTGTAAATAAATTCATCATACTCTCAGAACATTATTAGTTAAAGACTGGCATCAATAGATGGCTTTGATTTATGTTGCTTTTTCTACTAATTAAACAACTTTAACCTCTCTTTCTCCCCCTCCTCTTCCTCCACCCCCCACACTTTTCTGGTGTTAATGGCAAAACATCCATCAAATATTTTTAGAATTTCCTCTCCTCCACAAAAAGAGAAAATATAGACACAGGAAAAATAAATAGTCTTTATATGCTCAGAATACCAAAGTTCTTTCCTAATTTACTACTTCACCTTTTTCTTGATTTACAATCTTCTCTCTGCTCTTCTCTGAAGGAGGGAGATCGTCTTGGCAGCCTGTCCCAGAAATAATTTTTTGTTGTTCTTTAAAAAAGTAAAATTAAATGTTACATGAACTAAAAACTTCTTATAAAGAGACCTTTTCGTTATCATTAAAGGCAATTATTAGAAAGCAGGCATCTCTTCCAAGCTGCCCTGCTTATTACTTTTAGCACAAATTCTTCCCAATATATACCCAGGACCCTGACTTTTTGCCTCTTCTGAAAAGGATATTTTCTGACATCATCATCTGGCTCCTAATATAACTGAGTAACTTCCATCATAATAATGCTGAGGACACAGGACTACACACAAGACACAGCAGGACCTATCCCTCCCCCCTTTTATGAGGCTTAGGGATAGAACAAGTGCCAATAGAGGCTAAATGTTTGCATAGGCCTTGCTGTCACGTAAATGCACCTTAGCAAATGGGAGGATTTGAAGGCCTGCCTTTAATCTGAAGTATTTCCATGTGAAGACAGTTTGGCATTGTGAGATCTACACCTACACGAATGCCTAGCCCATGAGCAAGCTGCAGACTTCCATCTTCCCATCCCCAGTGGCAGTTTATGACAGAATATCCCAATTTAAAAAGAAGTTTATTTTTAAAAAAGTTTACTTGTGTTACTCTTCTTAAGTTCATATTGAATAATCAATTAATGTGCATTTCCTCTCATAACTTACAAATATAAACCAGCAATTTTTTTAGCTTCTTCATCTTTCTCTTTTCTCTCCTCCCTCCTTAGCCCAAACAACAAATAAATGAACATTACATACCAAATGTGTATCTATAGCTGTTTAAACCATGCACCTGGGCCCAGGAATTCTTTTACTACCAACAAGCGTCTAGATTTAACATTTGCCGATCTGTAGCCCCAAGTTATATCTCTAAAATCTTCTGACACCAAACAACTAAACTCATTCCTTCTCTTCTCCCAACATTTTCTGTGTTTCCATAGAAGAGTTGCACAATCAACTCAGGTAACGTTCTCATTTGATTCCATTAGAATGGGCACTCATCACTTGCCTAGACTGAGACTGGAGGGGAGGCTGTTCCCAGCTGACTTCAAGGTAGCAGAAAAAGAAAAAGAGATCTCATTATTTAAACCCCAAGTAAGGATAGGAAGGGGTGTGTTTGATTATGAAATCTTTTAGTTAGATGAGGGTAAGACTGAAACACAGGCCTTCTTCTACAGGAACCAGACTGGTTGCTAGCATCTGGAAGAATTGCCTCAGAAGGAGTGCCTAGGTGGGCATCAGGCTGATGGGACCCAGCCCCCGGAATGTGGGCCTCACACACATCCTTATCCTGCCCTACTTCCGGGGCAATGTTCAGCTTCCCCCAGAGGACACCCGAAAGCCCAGCAGGGAAGCAGTTTCCCTGGGAGGAGACTACACCAATGTGAGATGATCTTTAGGAAATGAGGGTCCCTAGGGTTCAGTTCTCCAAAGTCAAGCACTTATACATCTCTTAAAGCATATCTGAGGAGTCTTCTCACCAGGCATAAACCGTGTGTGTGTGTGTGTGTGTGTGTGAGAGAGAGAGAGAGAGAGAGAGAGAGAGAGAGAGAGAGAGAGAGAGAGAGAAAGAGAGAGAGAGAAGAGAAGAGAGAGAATATGAATATGAACGTTTAGGGTCCCGATGACCTACACTGGTGCCAGTCACATGCCTTTGGCTGGATCAAGTTTTTGGCTCTTGGAAGTAGACAGCTCTGGACTTGTGTGAGACCACAGAGAAAGTTTCAAGCCCCACCTGGCTCCGTTGACAACCCCTCAACCTGAAACCAGTCTTCAGTGGTGCCACAGAGCCCTCCTGGCTGTGACAGAGCTCCTCCTGTGAGCCCAGTTGTCCTTAGATTGTGAGTCGGGAGTCGCGAGGACCTAGGAAACTTTTTATCTTCCCAGCACCACTCTTCGCCCCTGCCACACTGACCAGCTCGAAGTCCCTCCTAGGGTAGCACCGGGACTAAGGTGCCCAGCCTTTACTTGGACGGGTCGTCGTGTCTGTTTCACTTTGAGTTGATCATTATTGTGTCTTGGACCCTGCCTGCCTTTCCTGGAATTTTTAATCAGAAATAAGGCTTTGGGAGAGCAAATGTGAAAGTTGTGCACTCCTTCCCTGGAGTCTCCTGGCCTCTTGGCTCTCCCGACGCAGCGAGCGGAGGCCCGAGTCTCTTTGGGCAAGGGTCCAGGTCTTGGGAGAGGCGTTAGGGCAACGGGACGATCCATATCAGCCCCATCTCCTTACTTTCTGCGACAGTCTTGGGTCGCCCTCTCGGACCTGGTCCTCAGGGAGGGGGCGGGGTTGGCTCCCGGGAATCTTAGGCTTCCTGGGAATTACGGAGGCCTGGGAGCCCCTTCGCAAGTCTTGCTAAGTTCCCTGCGTGCTCCTGGGGCTTTTCTCCTGTACTCCTGATTGCCTCACAGAATCCGTTTTGCCCTAGCGATGTTACTGAGGCCTTCGCGCTCCGCCCCATCCCGCCGGGTTGGGCGAGTGGTTTCGAAATTGGGTCCAGTCGGAGTTACTGGCCCAGTGCGCCCCCTCCTCCCAGGAGAGCCCTGCAAACTGCCTGCGAGTGAGAAAAAGTTTCGGGAACAGCATGGCCCAAGGGCAGGGTTCAAGGGCGCGCGCGAACTTCCTCGGAGCCGGGCTCTCCACCCCCCCACCCCAACCCCCGCTTCCTTTCTCCTCTCCTTCCTCCCTCCAGGTCAATCGATGACTCAAACATGAGATAAGCCCTAGGCAGACGGTGACGATACATTCCCAGTGGAGGCGAGGGGAGAGTAGGGTGGGGCAGACGTACCCCCACCCCGGCCCGGCCCTGTCCGGGACCGCATGGGGTGTGGAGGGATGACTCCCTTTCTCCCGGGGCCGTGGGACTCGATCTCTCCCCAGCTCACCTCCCTTCGCCCGTAAAGACCCGCGCGGTCAAAGCCTCGGGCCCTTCTGTTTTATTTCGTTTAACACGATCCGCAAAGTCAAGTCCGGGTGAGGTGCGGCGCGGGAGAGGAGAGGAAATGAAGGGACGTGGAACGAAGCTCTGTCTGCCAACTTTCTCCGTCTGATTCTTAGACTCCGGTGGCATCTCAAGGGATTGTATGCAGGGCAAGGAGACGGTTATTAATCCCCGAAGCCCGCTCTGTCTATATATAACCGCTCGGTGGTTACAGTTGGCGATCGCGGGGGGTATAGACCATGGAACGCATGGCATCTCTCCAGTGCGTAAAAATCAGCCTTGCTGGTGGCTCCTATGGAGTTTGTAAATTGCGCGGCGCTGGCTGGGGGGAAGCCAGTGAGCTGTCCATGGTGGTTAAGAGTCCTTGACGTGCGTGCTCGGGCTGTCCTGGCGAGGCGCAGACCCTCCCTCCCCCCTACCCAGGGGCCGCGACGTCCTGGGGCCAGAGCCTGCAGGCGACCCAGCCACGGTGGGCCCGGTACGAGGCTGGACGCGTTCGATCGCACAACGCAGGGACGCGCTCTAGCGCAGAGGCCGGATTCCAGAGATAGACGGAAAAAACTCCCGAGTCCAAATTGTGGGTTTCCTTTTAGCTCTTTCCTGACGGCGTCTTTCCTCCTCAGGCCGCATTTCTCATGCTTTAGGAAACGTCCATCCATCCCAGCAGCCCTCCTCCCTTCCCTTTCCTAAGGTTCTGTTCCCTAAAGAGCGAGAAGCCAGTTGATGATCGTGTTGTGCTTCTCCCGTGTGTTGAAAGAGTCCGCGAGCAGACCACTGCGTTGGCACCGTGTGGTACGACCTTAGCACGTGTTTTCATTGAGTGGGGAAGATGAGCTGGAAAACTGTCTGGCAGTTCTTTTCTTAAGGGCGTTGGGGCTCTTTGTAGCTAATTACTACGGTTCAGAGGAGCGACTTCATTATTCAGCAGAGTCCTGAGCAGTGTCTGATGGCCAGGCTTAGAGAGCGAAAACCAATGGCCAAGGAGTTTCCTTGGAGGTTCATTCTCTGTGGGGTACAGGTCTGCCTGATTCTTGTGACATATCCTTATGGAAAAGAATGTCTACAAACTTAATTAAGCTTTTATACATGTTTAAGCCGTGTTCTAAATTATCACCACATTTCATCTTTTTGTCTCTTAATTTCTCCTGGCAATTTCCCCTTTGCTTATCTCTGTTAGGATCCCATCTCCATCTGAATAACGAATTACTTTAAATAGTGCAACAAACTGGAACACACATTGTAAACATTTATAGCTCTTCTTTGTGTTCTGTACCTTTATTTATGAGGACGGATTTAATCAACATCCATTAGAATCTTATGTTTATTTCCATACAAATCATCAGCTTGGAAGACATAATTGCTGCTTTTACCCTTCTTGTCTAATTGTGGTGTGGCATTTATAAAAAACCCCCAAAACTGTGTGTGTGTACACATTTATAAACAACTTTGAGAATTCCTGATATTAAATAGAAAGTATTATTATGATTCAATAATTTTAGTAGTTTTCTTGCTTTCAGTTTCTGGGTCTATAATATAAAAATAGTCTGTGGGGCAAAATGAAATATTTCTTTAAATTTTCTAAATATTTTCTCAAGTCAATAAAATGAATGTGAAATATTTTACTTTCCCTCTCTCTATTAGCAAAAATTAATAAGGTTTAAAAAGTAAGAAATAAACCAACAAAATAATATGTGACTATTTTGCAGTTTAGAAGTTTAGCTTTGTTCTGTGAATTCTTGGGCAGCTGGCCTTCCTTTTTCATTTTTTTACCTTCCTTTCTATGAAGGAAAAAAGATATAATGATATAAATTGATTTCATTCTCTACATTTTATCTGTTCATACAACTTAGGATACTTTTTTTGGTTTTATTCTGTTTTGTCTTTTTTTTATCCACTCTTAGTAGCTTAGCATTTTCCTCTCTCCCATGGTGATACTAATTGGGAGTTTTCCCTTTAAAGTTCAATCTTATTTCCTTCAGTTTCTTTAGTTTTTTTTTTAAAAGAAAGTTTTGTCCAACAGCTTGCTATTGAATTATTACGATTTCATTCTTTTATCCATTAAATTCATACATTTATGAGGGAGAGTATGAATCAATTCCATCAGCAGTTCTGTTAAAGCTGCTAGACATCCCCCCTGCCCTGTTTTCAAGAGTAAAGCAGTCTATTGTAGAACTGTCCATGAGCTAAAAAACAAACAAAACCTCATCAGTTTCCTGTTTGTGTTCTGCTCATTTTTCCAGTGTACCTAACACTGCTATGAGCCTCAAGTAGGTTCTTTGAAGAAATTTGAGGAATCAGATTGAATTGCAGTCCTTTGAACCTGCCTTCTTACTGTTGAAACAGGAAAGCATATTTTTAATTATTTTAAACCTCTTTTAAAAAAAATCACCTGGAGTGCAGTGGCATGATCACAGCTCACTGTAGCCTTGAAGAAAAAAAAATCACATACAGAGTTCTTTAGTTTGCTGGGAACCTTTCGTAAAGTATATTCTTTTCAAGATCATGGAAGATTTGGGGAGCATCCTATCTTTCACTGAGCCTCAAAAATCTCTCCTTCTCTATGCATAATTCATGATGTTATATGCTTTTCTGAAGTTTTTTCCCCCTTCACTTTGTACTTTTCCCAGAGACTAGTAAATAAGGGGGGAAATGTGGATTCTTGATGCGTCATGGTACATTGAGATCAACTATTATACGGGAATACTTTTGCTAAGAACATTTAAACTGACCTTGGCAAGATTGTGTTGCACTGTGCTCTTTCACTTCTCACCCTGCTAAGCTCTTAATTATACAGAGAATTGCCATGGTACTTTTAATGGTTAAGAAAGGAAGCTGCTTTTTGTGAAAAGGTTAAAAAAATGTTTTTGTCCCATAAGCATAGGTCACATTCTTTGTAAATCTGTTCTTAATAGGCAAAAATGTACATGTCTATGCAGTTAAATTGCTCTTTAAAAGACCGGTGATGGCCTTAAATGGAGCAGGAACTCAAGTGTGGTTGATATGGGTCCAAAAACTCCATGTCTTTAAAAGAGTTTCATTGTCGAGGTGCACCAGAGTATACTTTTAGGTCTGTAATACACAGTCTGGCATCACAACCACATATTTTCCTCATCTCATTTCAACCCTGGTGTGATAAAACCAGAAAGACACAGGATCAAGGGAAGGTTGAGGGTTTGCAGGGAGAAGGCTGTGTAAGTACAGTGAGTACAGATCTTTAAGATCTTCCCCAGACTTCTAAACAGTTGAGAAGGTAGCTTGTTTGCTAAGTAGTGCAAAGTGTCTCCAGGTCTATCGCTGGAACTGCTGACATAATTAATGATTTCATTCAGAGCCTGAAAGAAGGTACTTGTATTCCCTCTGGCATGGGCACGCCAAGTTCATGTCCAAACTCTAATACCGTGAGTTGATTTTAGCTAACAAGACTGTTGGTCCCCTTGTTGTACACCAAGAACATGAAAGCTAAATATTATATTAGGCTATGATACTTCCCAGCCTTGAGGAGGTTGACATTTCCTAAATATATAAACAGCCACTATTATCTAAAGATGGATTACATTTGGGTGGAAGAGTCATTACTCCTAGGTCAACCTGGGAAAACGAACAACCATAGAACACCCCACTCCACCAAACACAGAGCAAACTACTTAAAAATCATTATTTTCCGCTCAAATCTTATATGCAAAAATTCTCTTGTTTCATCTTATACTATGAGATTAATGGCAATCCTTGAAAATTAATTATGTACTGAAAAGACTTCAATAACATTTCTGCTAAAAATAAACGAAAGGCAGAGTAGTGCCCTGGATTCATGATTGCTTACATCTGTTTTCTATTTCTGTAAGATTCATTTGGTTCTCAGAGAGTTCATTCACAGTCATCACAGGTCCAGTTTCCTGTTCTCCAATGGGAGAGCTTGTCTTGATGACCCATATATTTTTCATCTGAATGCTGCACTTTTCTACATTAGAAGATGTGGAAAGGGAGAGTGAAAAATATATCGGGTCTAATCCAAGTAACCTGAGATCTGAACAATATCTTTCAGCACCTGGCTTATCCAGAATCCAGTGGCAAATAACAGTAAAGAAATCACTCCATCTTAGATGCTTATAAAATGAGGTAGGAAAGAAAAGAGAAAATGGAAAAAAAGAGAGGAAGAGAGGATAGAAGGAAAGGGAGGAAGGGGAAGAATGGAAGAAGGAATGGAACAAAGGAAGAGCTTCATTGCCAGTAAGAACCTCCATGTCCACCCCATCATATTCCTCATTGCCTGAAAGAAATGAGAAAGTGCTTTTCTTTTCTACCACGTTAATTTCAGACTATTCTCAAAGAAGGAATTGAATTGACTGACTGCTGGCTGAAAACAATCTCTTCAATTTCTTTACATACTTAGGAACTGATAGACAGGATGTCATAAAAACCTTAGTCCCTGATGATCCAGACTTATGAGAATCATTGTGAAGCTAGTTTAGAAGCCATTCTATTTAATATCACTTTTCACCACCTGTAACTTCTCGGTTATTCTCCTTTATGTAAGCAACGCTTGACCCCCGTTTGGGATGACTGTTCTATCCAAAGATCCTATCTAGATTGTACTCCAAAGTCTCATGAAACCTATTTTTTTATCCTATTATGATTTTTGTACATTTCCTTCCTACTGATAGCTCAGAAACGAAGCCTCAAAAACATTCCAGATGGTATCTACATTCAATAACAATAATTATAAATATTCTTGAGCTCATGTACTTAACACTGTGATGACTTCAAAATAGTATTATTTCACTTACAATATATTATTGCCTTGATTTTCTAAACTAGGATAAATAATTTATTAGAACTAAGATCGAAATTCAGTTTTGTCTGACACTATACTGCCTCTTCAGTATGATGCATATCCATTGATCTGTTAGCATTGGTTTGGCTGATATGACTGGCTAGGCAGTTGATATCTTCTCTCACCCACTCACGTGGGTTCCTGGAAGCTATGCACTCAACTTGAAGAGATTGAGAAAAGTCATTATTTCATCAAGGGTTATTGAGATGCTGAATTCTTTTGCTGGAAAGCACACCACAGTATGCTTTAGCTCTACAAAGCAAAATTTAAAAAAAGAGCATCCTCCCTTCTGCTGATAATATTGTTTTATTATCACACTGTAGAAATAGTCTAAATATCAACTTTATATGAGGGTCTTGTGTTAGCATTTATTGAGTCTCCTTTAAGTGAAGTTCTAGTCTTTAAACTTTTAAGAAAGCTATATGCATAGATTATTGCTTCAGTGATTACAGAAGTGCTTTATTGGGTCAGGTTTTTTTCTCTTTTCTTTCAAAATCACATTTAGACCTGCCCATTTAATCTGTTCTTAAGAGATAATAGTATATTTTTGAAAAGTCATGTGAAAAATATGTACATATCTTTTGAGAAATTGCTGTCAACTATACTTTCACTTAACCTATTGATCACCTACTGTATTCAAGTCCTGTATTAAAAAACAAAATAAAAGTCATATACTGTGATCATATTTCTTCCCTCATTGTTTGAGCTACACTCTTTATCGTTTTGTTGTAAGTTACTTCAAAATCTTTTTTGAAAGTACTCGGTGGTTCAGCCTGTAATCCCAGCACTTTGGGAGGCCGAGGCGAGTGGATTGCCTGAGCCCATGGGTTCAAGACCGGCAATTTGACGAGACCTTGTCTCTACAATAAATAAAAAATTAGCCGGGCGTGGTAGTGTGTGTCTGCAGTTCCAGCTACTTGGAAGGCATCTTTTTATTCTTCCTACAGTAAATAAATATATTTTATTGTTGTGGGCAATACGATGAGTTGGGCAGAATGGTATCACACTCGAGTCAGTTCCTCACTCCTTTTCCTGACCACCACATTCAGTTGTATAATAATGCATCTGAGTGCATTTTCAGTAATTTTTTAGAACCACATTTTCCCTTCAAATGACCCACAGGTAACTGTGGCTTAGGAGCTACATTTTCCTTACAATAGCTCTGAGCAATACCCTTCCAATTCACCATGGAGTTATGAGCTTAATATATTTGCTATATCAGTTCTGAAGAATGTAGAGTTATGTTGAAAATCTAAAGTAAATCAGGTCTACAAACTCCTATCTCTTATAATTCTACATATTACATTTTCATTGGGGTTTCAGGCATCTGCGAGTGTGTGAAACCTTATTTTTGCGTTCTTTTTCAATCCTGTCAGAAAAGGCCACTGCATAGCACAGTAGGTTTAAACCTCAAATGCAAACAACATTACATTGCCTGTTAAAAACACATCATTGGATAGGGCTTCAAAATCAGTTGCCATTTTGTTCAGTCATCCTAGATCTTAACTTAGAGTTCGTGGCAGAAAGAATGTTTGAATGGGATCTGCCTCAAGCTCCAGTAGAGGTTGCTGAATGAATAAAAGTTGGCAATGTTTCCTGCACAGTGCAAGGGTAGTGGAAACTACTTTCTTCTTATACACAAATTGGAGATAATAGAACAGCAGGACCTTAAATTTTGCTTCTAAAAGAGACATCAGACCACCCTATGCTTAACAAGGTGTCACACTCTGGATATAGAGGATGAAGCTCCAACAATTAGGGCTTCCGTGAATGTATAAATAGTGAAAGTCTGTGGAAAGTTGAGTGCTTAACAACTTAAACAGGAGAATATTCCTTGTTGTCACTTGGCCAATTATCAGTACATTGTACTTTCTAAGTCTCTTCGGGAATATCTCTCATTCATTAGTTTCGCCCCAATGATCCTCAAAGAAACATCATTGTTATCTTGCACTGAACCAAAGTAAGGCAAAGCCACAGGCTTCCTAGAAAAAAAAGGATCACCTGAATTGCAGCCTGCTGGCTTTCAATTTTTTGCTACATTTGTTTAGGCAGTTAGGATTGGGTTTCTCTTTTGTCATAAATTTATACTGGCAATGTGGGTTGTGGAATGAGTGAGTCAAGAATCTAGACTAGATTAGATGTAGTCAAGAATCTAGATTTGAGTCTTGGCCCTTCCTTTTTACCAACTAGTTTCATGAACTTAGAAAAGGCACAAAACTTTTCAGAGTCTGAGTCTATTCACCTGTAAAATGGGAATAGCATTAGTGCATACTCTATAGGGCTGTCATAATGATCAAATGAAGTAATACAGGTAAAGTTGCATTGTAAGCTATAAAGCCCCATTAGAATATTTAGTTTAATTCAGAAAAATTAAATGATGAAAATGACCTTAAGACTGAGGATTTTTGTTTGACTTTTCACTCTTTCAATACTTTCCTTCTTTTACTTGATAAATATTAGTAGTGTGTAAACCAGTTCAGGAAATACCATCCTACCTGACTCCCAGAATACTATACTACATATCTTTTAAATAAAGTGTAGATAATTGATTAGTAACAGGGTTTTGTCTTTTTCAGTAGTTGCTATCATCTAAGCATCTTTGTTTGGACAGTTATTTCAGCTGTGACTATTATAATCCCTATGGCTTCTCATGAGTCAGCAATGTTCAATTTTAGGGAGTGTCGTTTTGACCCTTTGGGTAACCATGGTATCTAAGGACTTCTCAGACATAACAATAAATTTCGAGGTTGGGATCAGAATAGACAGATAAGAATTAGATGTGAAGGAATTAGAACCAAAGGGCATGAATCAGGATAGCAAATACACTGTTCTGTGAGGAAAGAGGAAAAAAATCCCAGAGTTTTTAACTGGGAAGATTTAATAAGGAAACAGTATAATAAAGAGAAAAGGGGAAAATATCAAATCATACAGATAATTTTATTTAACTTACTATTTGTGTGTACATCTATCTGAAAATGAAGTTTTGATATTTTCTCTTAGAGGATTTTTTCACTCACTATTTCTTAGGAATGAGCAGTTGTCTAACGGGAGAAGCAGAAAGGACATGAATTAGCAAGATCTAATCGAGGTCTGAATTTCTCCAGATAATGTTTGTCTGACTTAGGAACTGTAATTTCTTCCTACTTAACCAACCCTATGACCATAAATAGCATTAAGTTCCATCCTGAAAATCCCTGGGTGATGTTTGTGATTAGCCTCATGAAGAGGAAAGTATTCTGAAGTCAAAGGATTTTTACTAATGCACACAGGCTGGATATGATCTGCACCTCGCTTGAAGCCTTAATTCTCTCCGTCATAAAGATTTTTGTTAGGCCTGGAAAGAATTAATGAGATTAATAATTCAGCTTATTTATTTATTGAACTGAATTCCATAGGTTATATACATATGAAAAATACATTGTCTTTTCTCTTGAGGAGTTTACTTGTGCATGTGGTAATTAGGTCTATAATAAAGTCCTCCGTTTTTACTCCTGAGAGTAAAATAAAATATTTATTGTGGAATAAATTGAATAAAAATTCAATCATATGCAGTGTTGTTTCTCTAAAAAGAAAGGACATATAAAAGCTTCTAGTTCTTTTTAGTGGCACCAGGCTTCCGATAGAGAAGCAAAGAGCCCAAGTGCCACAGCACAGCAATCTTTATTCCTAAAGAGGGACATAACTCTGTTAATATGAGTATTCTTTCATCAGTAATAATTAGAATGTACCATCTCTAAGAGAAGTTAATATTTTAGAGAGATTACTTAGTAGATACCGTTGGTCACCTGACATCTTTTTTCACACATCCTTCCTCCTTCCTTTAATTTTGCTCGGGCATCATCCCTTCTTCACATTCTTTGGAGTGGGCAGGACCCAGCTTCAACTCTTAGCCCTAGAGTTGGGTTCTAGCTGGTCTAAACTAATCATGGTGGTCCTATCCCCTTACCAGTGATTGTTAAGCATAGGTATGTGATCCAGTTCTGTTTAATAAAGTCTTGGGTGGAGGAGCACCGGGAGATTCTGGAAGAGTTTCTTTGCTCCTAAGAGAAACATGGAGTGTCCTCTCTTCCTTCTGAGAACTGTTGCATCTGTAAATGGTGCCTGGATCCGTGACAGTCATTTTGTTCTCAGCCTGGAGATAGATGAAGTTAACATACAGAGGAACGAGGACTCTAGAGTGTCTTAGAGAAAAGAGCCAAGTCTACTTATGTGACACCTGGAGATTGACCTACCTATGGCATATTTTCTTATGAGAGGTAATAAATGTTATAAATATTAAGCCACTATGAGTTGTGTTTTCTGCTACTTGTAGCTAAGAAATTTCTAACAGTTACTGAGTGAGGGAACCAGAGGATCCATAGCTCTCACTGGTGTTCTGTAGTTGAAGTTTGGCTAGGTTTGCCCTGGTCCATACCTGAAACTCATCTCTTACCAGAGGTCATGAGATTGAGTGGAAATAAATGGCAGTGTTAACCTAACTGAAGTTCAGGGTATACCTTGAGACAGAGAACTCAGAAAGCAATTAAACATCAGATTTTATTCCATGGAGGTAGCGAAGTTTTCCTGAAAGACAAGCTGGAGTTGGTTTGAGAAAGGTGATGCATATAGCAATCTAACTTCTGTTTTTGTTTTTTTGACAGTGTCTCACTCTGTCACCCTGACTAGAGTGCAGTGGCACAATCACGGCTCCCTAGCCTCCTGGGTTCAGGCCATCCTTCCTCTTCAGTCTCCTGTGTAACTAGGATTACTGGAGCATGCCACCATGCCCGGCCTGGCAATCTAAGTTTTGAAATGCCTTCCTTACTGTGATACAGTGGCCATCCAAAGTAGCTAAAATTCCATCTTTTGCTCTTCCTGTCTGAGAATGCTTGCTGAAACTTCTCAGTAAAGTACTTGGAATATGTATCACAGTCTTATGTGTTAGGCTGGTAAAAACTGTATGATAGTGGGCTAAGAGTAGAGGTATTTATAACATTTCATGGTCTTTTAGGCACCGTTAGCCAATTTCTTATTGGAAAGACTATAGCATATCATAGTCATAAAAGTGACCTACAACCAGGGAGTCACCAGAGAAGATAGGACATTTCTTATTTTTTTCCTAATATATTTACCTCTCTAAAATTATATTGCATCTCATAATTTCTGTTGGTCAAGTTGCAGTCACAATGCAGCTGTCATTGCATATTCACATGCATCAATATCAATACTTCAGTGGCCTGGAGGAAATTTCTAGAGATGATAATTGAGTACTCTTTTAAGAAATGCTGATGTAATGTGCAAAAATACAGACATGGTTGATTCTGAGTCTGAAAATCATTTAGAATAGCCAGATTTTAAATGTGAATAACTTAACCAATATATTTTATGATAAAAACATATGTCTGTATGTTTAATAGAGTTTTCTATAAATATAAAATAAAAATTCCAAGCTACTAGAACACAGTGTATTGTGGCTTTATTGACAGCAGTAAAAATTATTTCAGAGGTAAGTGAAATAACAGTGCATCTACAGTTGATGACACTTTAGATTCAATGGAAGATGGTAACCAGGAGCTCAGACCCATTGTCACTGAAGAACCAGATGCTTCTTCCACCATTCTTGACAGAAGATTTATTCCTCTGAGCACAGTCACCTCTCATGTTGCTCTTTTTTGAATGATTGTTCAAATGAGTACTCCTGATTGACTAGACTGCTTCCTATTATAAAGGAATCTGGGGAGTGATTTCTAACATCTGTGATGGGGAGATGAGATTCTTGACATAAGAATGTCTCAAACTATAGAAAAGTAGCCATGCTTAAATAAAGAAATAGCATTTGAAGTTGGCTGCAAGGATTATGTGCCATTTTAAACACAGAGATAAATAGAGATGTTCCTAGCAGAAATATTAGCACGAAATTATAAAAGCATGGTCTATGTTTGAGGACAAGGAAAGAGTGTGGCACATTTATGGGAATTATAGGAAAGTCATGCTGGAGCTAGATAGTGGAAGGGTTTCAGGCTGAGGAATTTGTGTGTATTTCAGGGACCATATAGAGCCATTAGGCATGGGGGACTGGAAGATTATATGGTTGCTTTACTCTTAGATAAGCCACTGACTCTAGCATACCAAGAAGGATAGGATTGGTTCAATAATGCTTCTGAGATATCTGTATGTGAACAGAATTTTTCTTTGCAAATAGTTTTTCTAAGGTATTAAAAAAAATATAGGCTAGGCTTGGTGGCTCAGCCTGTGATCCCAGCACTTTGGGAGGCCAAGGAGAGTGGATTGCCTGAGTCCGCAGGTTCGAGACCAGCCCCGGCAACTAGGCGAGACCTCGTCTCTACAATAAATAAAAAATTAGCTAGGCATGGTAGCGTGCGCCTGTAGTTCCAACTACTTGGAAGATTGAGGTGGAAAGATCACCAGAGCCCAGCAGGTTGATGCTGGGGTGACCATGAGCAAGCCATTGCCTTCCAGTCTGGGTGATGGAGTGAGACTCCAACTAAAAAAAAAAAAAAAAAAAAAAAAAATATATATATATATATATATATATATATAGTATATATGCATATATTATAAATATACACACATATATATAAATATATATATACACATATAAATATCTATATATACACACATAAATATCTATATAAATATCTATATACACACATAATTGAATACCTCAGCTCTTGGACAACTTTTTAAATAAAATGCTCACACTATGATTGTTTTCTAAAACAGCCACTGTAGGATTTGGTATAAATGTGAGTTCTGTCTTTTATGCCTTCCCCTACCCTTTCTTGCACCCTCTAGCAAGATAATTTGAACTAGTTTGAGGTTTGGAAGAAAGATTTGAAGACACATGCTCCAGCATGCCAGTCTTCAATAATTGAATAAGTGTTGACATAACAATTTCTTCCTTTTCTCTTTGTTCTTTTCTCCTTTTGGCCTTCAAACCATAATTCTTATTTTATGCTATGAAAACTGTAAGTGAAGTTCCACTGTGATGGAGAATGGATGTAGGTAAAAGGTTATATCTAAACTTGAAAGAGCTAAATCTAGTCACTTCAATAAGGTAGAAGAGTTGCCTCATACTCATTATTAGCTAAGCTCTCTACAAAGAATGCACTGGGAAAAGTAGTGAATCATAAAGTTTTTGTTATAAATAATCAAATAGTTGATGCCATTATCACTATTCATGATTTTCTTCTGTTACTACTTTCAAAAGCAAACCACTATGCATAAAATATATTATGTACATTTTCTTCTTTGTAAGTATACCGTTAATGGCAACTACTAACCCTGAATCTATGACATAAAAAGCTGATGTGATTAGCAGTTCCTGTACCATGCAGAGTGTCTTTTCATTTTTTTTTTTTACTTTTGCTGCTTCTTGCAATGGCTATTGCTATTTGCAAATGGCATATTTGATTCATGATCTGGCTGGTTATTTTGCATCCAGAGTTACTTACTGTGTCAGTTAGCTTTTGCTGTAGACAAAGCACCCTCAAAATAGTGGCTTAAATCTTATTATTATTGTTCATGAACTACAAGTCAGGTTGGTGCTCCTGCTCATCTGAGGTAGACACATGAGTAGCTAGGCTCACTCACATATGTCTATGGTCAGCTGGCAACTTGGCTAGGGACTGTATGTAGAGATGGCCTCCCTCATGTGTCTGGTGGTTATCTCACTGTTTCACTGTTGACTGGGAAGATAAAGATGACTGGGCCATGTGTCTCTCACCATCCGACAGTCTAGAAGCTATCAGGTCTACTGAGGCCCAGATGCCGAATTCTCATGTTGTAACTTTCTCCTCACTCTATTGTCTTAGTAAGTCACATGACTAGTCAAAATTCAAGGGGCGAACAAATAGACTCTACTTCTTGATGTAGGAGCTGGAAAGACATCAGTCGCATACTTTCTATCAAGGTAAGTGACTGGTATGTCCTGTCCTGTGGTTTTCTAATTGCAAAATCAATGCTATACAAAGTTTTTTTCTCTCTATTCACTTTAAAAAAATTATCCCCTGGCCCAGCCAGTGTGGGTAGTGAAAAGAGCACTAAAACTTTGGTTTTATTTTAATGTGGCAAGAGGCAATGAGAGAGTTCTTGCAAGTAAGAATTTCAGAAGTTGTACTTTGTACAAGGTCACCTGGGTGAGGTACAGTGGGCACTCCATACTCTAGATTAGCATCTCAGTTGCTTTCTTCCAGAGAAAGAGTCATTTTTAAAAAACTCATGCATGGAGATTGTATAGGCCAGAGGCATCATGCTTGAAAGCACCCTGAATCCTAATTTCATCAACTGCAAATCGAGGGGGGAAAAAACCTTTTAATTCAGCATCCTTTCATGATAAAAATCCTTAACAAAGTATAGAAGAAATTTACCTCAATATAGTAAACATTATAAGTTAGAAGTTCACAAGTAGCTTCATACTCAAGGTTGAAAAATGGAGAGCTTTTCCTTTAAGATCAGGAACAAGGCAAGGATGCCCATTCTTGTGACTCCTGTTCAACTTACTGGAAGTTCTAGCCAGAGTAATTAGTAGAGAAAAAAAATGAAAGATCTTCAAATCAGAAAGAAAGATGTAAAATTATCTCTGTTTGTAGAGGACATAATCTTACATGTAGAGAACCCTCAAAACTCCACAAAAACACTAGAACTAATAAACAAATTTAGCAAAACCAACATACATAAATCAGTGATGTTTCTATACACTAGCAACAAACAATCTGAAAAGAAAACTAAAAAAAATTCCATTTATGATAGAATCAAAAATAGTAAAATATTTAGCAATAAATTTGACCATGGAGGTTAAAGACTTGTATACTGAAACTACAAAACATTAATGAAAAAAATTAAAGAAGGCAAATAAATAAAAAGACAGCCTATGTTCATGGATTGGAAGGCTTAATATTGTTAAAATGTTCATACTACCCAAAGCAATCTACAGATTCTATATAATACTTATGAAAATTCCAATGGTATATATATTTTTTTATAGAAGTAGAAAAAACAATCCTAAAATTCCTATAAAACCACAAAAGACCCCAAATGAATAAAGAAATCTTGAAAAGGAGAACAAAGCTGGAAGCATCACATTTCCTAATTTCAAAATATTACAAAGCTATGGAAATTAAAACAATATGGTACTGGCATAAAGGCAGATATATAGACCAATCAAACAGAATAAGGAACCCAGAAATAAACCCACACGTGTACAGTCAATTGATCTTTGACTTGGATGCCAAGGATACACAGTGAGAAGAGGATAGTCTCTTCAACAAATGTTGCTAGGAAAACTGAATATATTCAAGCAAAAGACTAAAATCAGACCCTTATCTTACACTACATACAAAAATTAGCTCAAAACAAGTAAATTTTTTTTTTTTTTGAGTTGGAGTCTCACTCTGTCGCCCAGACTGGAGTGCAGTGGCCGCTCCCGGCCACCGCAGCCTCGACCTGCTGGGCTCCGGCGATCCTTCCGCCTCCGCCTTCCGAGTAACCGGAATTACAGGCATGCGCTACCATGCCCGGCTGATTTTTTGATTTATTGTAGAGATGAGGTCTCGCTGCCCAGGCGGGTCTCGAACCCGCGGGCTCAGGCAATCCACTCACCTCAGCCTCCCAAAGGCGCGGGATTACAGGTTGAGCCACTGAGCCCCGCTTACAAGTAAAATATTTAAATGTAAGACCTGGAACTGAAAAAGTTCTAGAAGAAAACTTCTAGAACAAAAAGCACAAGCAACAAAACAAAAAACAGACAAGTAACTATATCAAATAGATATCTTCTGCATTGCAAAACACACACACACACACACACACACACACACACACACACACACACACACACACACCAAGAAAAAAATCCCCAAACTTATGAAAACCAAACAATCAACAGAGTGGATTGTTTAGAATGGGAGAAAAATATTTGCAGAATATATGTCTAATAATGGGTTAATATCCAAAAAATGTAAGGATCTCCTACAGTTAAATAGCAAAAAAAGCAAAAACCCAATTTGAAAAATGGGCAAAGAACTTGAATAAACAAGTGGTCAACAGGTATACATTGAGATGCTCAGTATTACAACTCATCAGGAAAATGCAAGTTAAAACCACAATAAAACATTACCTCATACCTGTTAGGATAACTTTTATCAAAAAGTAAATGTTAAAAAATGTCGATGAAGATGTGGAGAAATTGGAATGCTTGTACACTTTTTTTCCCTAACCACTATATTAACTGGGAACTTGTACACTGTTGGTGGAAATGTTAAATGGAATTCAGCTACTATGGAAAATGGTATTCAATCTCCCAAAAATAAATTAATAATAGGACTACCATATGATCCAGGAATCTCACATCTGGGTATTTATCCAAATGAATTGAAATCAGAGTCTCAAAGAGATAGCTTCACCTCCTGGTTCATTGCAACATTGTTCATAACAGCCAAGATATGAAAACAACCTAACTGTCCATTGATGGATTAATGGATAAAGAAAATATGTATACTTATAATGGACTATTACTCAGCCTTGAAAAAGAACGAAATCCTGCACTATGAGACAACATGGATGAACCTGGAGGCCATTTTGCTACGTGAAATAAGCCAGTCATAGGTGGCTAAATATTGCATGATTCTATTTATGCAAGGTATCTAAACAGTGAAATTCACAGAAGCAGAGAGTAGAATGGTGGTTGCCAGGGACTGAGAGAAAGGAAAATGAGTTGATGTTCAATAGGTGTATAGTTTCGATTGTGCAAGATGAGAAATTTCTACAGAACTTCTGTAAAACTTGGTGCCTATAGTTCACAACACTGTACTGTGTACTTAAAAATTTGTCAGCACTTTGGGAGGCCAAGGCGAGAGGATTGTCTGAGTCCAGGGTTTTGAGACCAGCCAGGGCAACTTGATGAGACCTTGTCTCTACAATAAATTAAAAAATTAACTGGGTATGGTAGTGTGCACCTATAGTTCCAGCTACTTGGAAGACTGAGGTGGAAGGATTGCCGTCCAGCAGGTCGAGGCTGCAATGGCCATGAGCATACCACTGCACTCCAGCCTGGGAGACAGAGTGTGACTCCAACTCAAAAAAAAAAAAAAAAAATTGTCACATACAGATCTCATGTGAAGTGTTCTTACCACAAAAACAAAAACAAAAAAATCTCCCTATCTTTCTCATAAGGTTGTCATGGGATCCAATGATATAATTCCCCTGAAGTCTTCAAAAAACTATAAAGTACAAAAATTACTTGATTGCTATTATTGTTATTGCTATTTTAAAAGTGTTTGATACAGATGAACAGCTTATATCTCAGAATATTCTGGTGATGACTGTACCTTTCCCTTTTTAAAGATCAATTGTCAAAATTGATGAAACTATTCAAGAAAACAGTATAATGTATTGACTGCCATTATTTAATCAAGCAACTGTTTGTTAAGCTTTTGTTGTAGACCCAGAAATGTTGTAGACACTGTGGGAAATAAAAGTCCTGTACTAGATGAACATTTTTCTTGTCTTTAAGTAGTTGAACAATCTAGTAAGCAAAGTGAAGGTATCAGGTACAAGACAATGAGCATGGAATAAAATGTAATGAATCAAGTAGTTAGCAGTCTCAGAACCCAGTTGGAATTTGGAGAAGAGGATAATCTGGGAGGTGTAAGTCTTCCATAAAATCTTCCTGGTGGGATCTTGGAGAGTTAAGGAGAACTGAGAACTGGCTAACATGAGAGGAGAAAGATGACTGCAATTACTAAGGCTACTCTGTGGTGGTTGCTGTCATCCTGCTTTTAAGGTTCTTCAAAACTGTAAGACCTTTTTGATTTAGTTGTCAATTATTAGAAAGTGTGTGGTTTAAAAGCAGAATTCCTTCTCTAGCCTGGAAGGACATTTTTGCCTACATGTAATGTTTCCTTGGTCCAGGTTTATTCATAACTTTGGGCCCTTTTAGATAATAGGATATTTTATAGGATCTTCACTGGCAGAATAATTTCTGACAGGAGGTTATCTCCGATCCAGAAGATAATCATCAGAAATCAATATTTTTTTTTGTTATGTTTTCAAAAGATGAGTAGTTACTAAGTAGATTAATCCAGAGATGCAAGTCAATCAGCAACCACACTAATTGGTATCCTTATCTCATAGTGTATTTTTTTCTGTCAACAATTCCTTAATGCAGTGCTTTTCAAAGTGTAGTCAGTGGGCCACCAACGCCAGAATACACTGGGTGTGCTAGTTAAAAACGCAGGTTTCTGGCTGGCAGTGGTGACTCATGCCTCTATTCCCAGAAATTTGGGAGGCCAGGCCGAGTTGGGAAGATCACTTGAGGCCAGGAGTTTGAGACCAGCCTGGGAAACATAGTGAAACTTAGTCTTTATCAAAAATCAGAAAAATTAGCCAGGTGTGATGGCACATGACTGTAGTCCCAGCTACTTGGGAGACTGAGGTAGAAGGATTACCTGAGTCCAGGATGTTAAGGCTGTGGTGAACCGCAGTCATGCCACTGCACTCCAGCCTGGGCAACAGAGGTCAAACACTCTGACTCAAAAAGTAAAATAAAAATAAAATAAAATAAAACAAAATAAAACTATGCCTTGCTTGATGAACTTATAAATATTCTGATACAATGGATGTCCTCCTCCCACTTCCTAATCATATAGGATCTCTGAAATTGGAACTCAGGCATCAGTGTTTTTAAATCTCTGAGTCGATTCCAATGTGCGGCCAAGGTTGATGACCAATGTGTTTTTCAAGCTTCAATGTGTATGTGAATCACCCTGGGAGTTTATTAAAATGTGATTCTGATTTAGGAAGTCTGAGCTACAATCTGAAATTCTTTATTTTTAATAAGCTCTTAGATGATGCAGAAGTTGCCAGTCCATGATCCACACTTTGAGCAGCAAAGGATTAGAGAAAAATACATTTAATTGTTTAATGACCCCGTTCTTTACTGGCACGATCTTCAGCATGACTTAGATACGATTGAGTTTAATGTCATATTAACTAATTTTTTTTTTTTTTTTGAGTTGGAGTCTCACTCTGTCGCCCAGACTGGAGTGCAGTGGCCGCTTCCGGCCACCGCAGCCTCGACCTGCTGGGCTCCGGCGATCCTTCCGCCTCAGCCTTCCAAGTAGCCAGAATTACAGGCATGTGCTACCACGCCCGGCTGATTTTTTGATTTATTGTAGAGATGAGGTCTCCCTGCCCAGGCAGGTCTCGAACCCGCGGGCTCAGGCAATCCACTCACCTCAGCCTCCCAAAGGCGCGGGATTACAGGCTGAGCCACCGAGCCCGGCTATATTAACTAATTTAATAAGGCATAGAGAAAGCTCTGCTCCAAAGGATCATCATTTCGTCGACCTATTGTAAAGAGAAATGTTTAAAAAAATTAAGGTTTAATTGAAAATGTCCTCCAAAAACTGTCAGTGAGGTAATAGGAGTAGGAAGTTAAGTAGGAAGACAGTTTGAAGCAAGTGGACAAGGTAGTTGAAAATAAATATAGCCTCCCTAGAAGGGTGACAAGCAGCCCGGGTGACTGACCAAGGGGAACAATCAGGTAGCAGAGGACATGTGGAGTTTTAACTGAGCTGGGCAGAAATGGGGACATGCCTACTGCCCTATACATCTAAAGTGATGGACGAATGGATGTCTCTTCTCTATTGGTCCTATGGAGAAACATAAATACCACATACACACTCCCACACCCTCATACCCACACTCACACACAACCCTCTCCCTTATCCTCTTCCTTTCCACCTGAAATCTTTTGAAATCTACCCATAAAAATAGGATTTCTTTCAAATTTCTTACACTGACCATGTAGACCTGCATCTCTACTCTGACCTCATCTTTCACTTCTCCCTCTGACCTTGCCTTCTTTCTGTTCCTCTTGTATGCCAACTAATTCCTGCTCAAGCTCTTTGCCTTGTGTTTTCCTGGGAGACCCTTGTCCCACTTTATGGCAAGGTGGACTCCTTCCATTCTTTCAGAACTAAGCTTAGATGTCATCTCTTTAGAGGGGCCTTCCCTGACTACTTTCCTCTATCCTGTTCCAAATATGCTTTCTGTATTACATGATCATAGCATGCTTTATTTTCTTTTTAGATCTTACCAACTGAAATTCCTATGGATGTATTACTTTCCTTTATAATTTATATACTCCCCCGCCCTCTCCAACCCCATGTAGGTCACACAAGGGTAAAGGTCTGTTCTACCTTGTTCCAATACTGGAAGCCCAATACCTATGACAATGCCTGATACATGTTGGTTGATCAATAAATACTCTTGAAGAAATGAATGGCAGTCTATAAAATTATCTGGAGGAGAAGACTTAGAGTCTGTTGGAGTATTTCTTTAAAACATGTATTTCTGTGTCCCAACCTCAGAATCTGTTTTAGTAATTTTGAGATGAGGTCCAAAGACCTCAAATTGAGAAACAGAGTCCAATAGCATGTGCTTCTTTCTTGACTGATATTTCTTGGATAATAGCTATGGATTGAGGACTTCTTTCAAAAAGACACTGCTTAACAAAATAAAATATATTTCACTTGGCTTGGGAGCTAAGGTGGAACTTGATATAGCTCCAAACCATAAGCACCACCTCAGACTGCACCTCTGATCTACTAAAGCAATTTTTCTGGGTATTAGTTCCAGTAATCTCTAGGTCTTAAAAGATCTCCAGGTGATGCTGATAAGTATCCAATTTTGTGTAGCTCTGGAGTATGAGGGACTCATTAGAATTGATGAGCAGGCATTGATGTGAAATCTCCACATGCATATACATTAATGCCTCACATGCCATATCTGATGGAAGAACTTTCGGGGCAAGCAACAGCAACAACAACAAAACCTGATTAACAGTTGATTAAACAATAGGTACTTTTTTACTTCTCATACCAAGAAATTTTAAGTTGGGTGTTTACTGGCATGGGTTCAGTTGTTCTGCAGAGCCATCAAGGATTCGGATTGTTTTCCCCTTTATCTTCCACCATCCTCATATGCTTGTACCTCCGTGTTTGTTTAGCTTCAGGCGTCACATTCACATGCAAGGCTAGATGGAGTCAAGGGTGCCTCCTTTATCTTTAAAGAAAAATCTCTTCTGAGAACTCCCTCAGAAGACTTATTGTTTTTCTTTGGTCAGAACTTGGCATTTTACCTAACTGCAAGGAATTCTGGGGACATGAGTAGATAACTTTCCAGACTCCATAGTGGGAGGTGGGTGTCCAATGAGAAGGGGATTGGAAATGATTTTTAGGTAGCCAAGAAAGAGCACCTGGCACACATGCCTGGCATTCAGCCCAGATGATGTCCAAAAGAGAGATGTCTGCCGTCTCTTGCTCTGTCCAATCTGTGTTTTTTGAGGATTATTTTTTTTTCTTCACTTACAGAATTTCCCCAAGTGAATGATTCTTACTTTTGAATTCTTCATTTACCTTTGATGGTACGAACAGCAACTTACCATATTCAAAGCATTATTATAATATATATATGAGGGGGTCCCCAAAACCCAAAATTTATTTATAAAAAATGTGCATTTATTTCCATGTTTAAATATCAGTCACTTTCAAAGTACTCTCGGGTTAATGCAATACATGTATTGAGATTCTTTTTCCACAACTCAAAACAGTTTCTGAACTTGTCAATTTTGATGATTTGTAGTGCTTCTGCCTTTTTTTGGGTTTCACTTCTTTCACATCAGCAAAATGTTTTCCTTTGAGGAGTTTTTTTGAACCAGGGAAATTAAAAAAAAGTCATTAGGGGTGAGATCGGGTGAATAGGGAAAGTGGGGCATGGGGTCTTGCCATTTATGGTAAAAAACTGCTGACCACTCAGTGCAGTGTGGAAGGTTGAGTGTGTAAATCACCCATCATAAAATGGGCAAACATGTTGAAAGAAACTTGGATATTCACTGATTCTGAATGCACCCTCTCACAACAATGCTAGCTGGTACACTGATGCTGATGTGTTCCTAGAACCTAGTGAGGGAAGACTGTACTACAAGGGACCCACCCTCCAAAAAATAATTCTGGATTTTTGGGGTCCCTCTTATATATACTTATATATGTACATATATACACACATATACATATACCTACACACACACACACACACACACACACACACACACACACACACTTTTACTCTTTACAACAAATATGTAGTGGATCCTATTATTATTCCCTGTTTACAAGCGAGGAAACTGAGGTACAAAGAAGTAACTTGCCCAAGGCCACTCAGCTAGTGAGTAGCAGAATGGAATTCAAATCCAGGCAATTCGGTTCTAGAGTCCATGCTTTTAACCATAATACTATAGTGGACTCCCTTCCATGTGTACTCGGAATTAAGGCCCACTGACTATAGGAACATAATTTAGCCAAACAAAGATAGATTTTGTAGGTTGCTGCAGGAAGGGAAATGCACAACCAGAGCATAGTACACTTCAAAGGGGAAAATCAAAGAAGGATACCTAAAGGGTTTGAGAGGCTGGAGCTAGTCATAGGATGGTCTCAGCAGAGATAGTTCAAAAATTTGTAAGGTAAGTGAGTTACTAAAGTGAGGATCTTAGCTTCAGAACACATGCATCTATGTGGAGTTATTGTTAGAGCAAATGTCTGTGATCTTATCCAAAACTGATCGGTCTGAATGAGCTGGTGTTAAGAGAGTTTGAATTTAGATAGTTTGTCTTCCTGTCATATTTTGATGCAGTCTATCTGTTTTGTGAGTTGTACAGTTTTGCAAATTGTGATTTATGTTTCAATTCTTAGTACTGCCTCATAAGCTAGGGGCCAGCAGGGTCATTTTTCATTTATTAGTCTTTCTTCGGTCATCTTGTAGCCTAAATGAAAGGATAGATCATTATTTTTCAGGAAAAAGATGAATCCAGATCTGCATCATTGTTCAATTGGTTGTGCTTATATATTCAGTGTTTAGTAGCTGAAGTGATAGGCCTTCTGGCTCTTTTTGTTGAATAATTATTGTGGAATCTTCTGGGGTAAAACTGACTCTGGAGTTATTCACTTTTAGTGACTGCAACACAGAAATACTAAAATAAGAATTATTATTTAAGTGAAATATGACTCCTATGTCCCTTAAGCTAAACCCTTACATAGCCAAACAGCTTTCTCTTTTGATTTGATATAGGTAGTTCATTCAACCTTGCCAGTGACTGGAGGAAAATTTCCATTTCTTGTAACTGTTGGTAGTAAGAATATCGGGCATACCATGATTAAAGGATAAATGTGTCTACTAATAGTTTAGCATTTTGAATAATCAGAGGAGGAAGAAAATAACTGAGAGGATAAAGAATAAAAACTTTCAAAGAAGCACGTGACCATCAGTGCTTTTGGGCATCTGGAGGTCTTGGGCTTATAGCATCTATTTCACATCGTCTTCTGCTTCTGGACCCAAAGAGTCAGTCATAGATTAATGTTCAAAGTGATTAAAAAATGGTATCCATACACTATTCTCACTATGATTAATGGTCTCACTATTATTAATGGTTGTATTTATATATTTTCTTCCAGAAAACTAGTTTCCTCAGTACCTCAGTTAATGCTCTTACAGATTGATGTCTTGGTCAAGAGAGAGGGGAACTCCATCACAAGTACCAAGAAACAGCTTTGAGTTCAAGTTCTGTGTACTCAAGGTCAGAACTACAACCGTGCAAACACACAATCGTCTATTTGAATACACAACATAAAAGGGCAATTCGTCATTCATTGATTTCCCCCAAACACACTTGCACCTGCAGACTTCCTGGAGTTTCTTTTTTTTTCTTCTCTTGTCCTTAGGAGGAGTGTCTTGAAGAACTTATTGTACCTGAAGGCCAACAACTGCAGATGTGTGCCTGAAGGCAAAGATTTGATCGGGTTTATGAAACCAGCATGGTATGTCCTAACAAAACAATGATATACAGAAATTATAAAGCTTGAATTGCTTTTAATTCTGAAGATATGCAAACCCTATGACTACAAACAGTTTGGAAAATTCTGCATCAAAAGTACAGAAATGATTTCCAAATGTGTCCCCTCATGAACTAGAATTTTGGATGACCTTAAGGGCTTTGTTTTATGCATATTAATTCTACATTATTTGAATGTAGTGGAAGAATCTGTGATGATCCCAAATGAGGTTTAGGTAGAAAAATAAAGAAGGTTCCTTATTGCCATGCATTTAGAATCTGTATTATTATTAATAGTCCAAAGTTGGCCTTTCCAAATTTTCCCCAGAATCTAAGCTATCAGTTTTTTGTTTTGTTTTTTTTTGAGTTGGAGTCTCACTCTGTCACCCAGACTGGAGTGCAGTGGCCGCTCCTGGCCACCGCAGCCTCGACCTGCTGGGCTCCGGCGATCCTTCTGCCTCAGCCTTCCAAGTAGCTGGAACTACAGGCACGCGCTACCATGCCCGGCTCATTTTGATTTTATTGTAGAGATGAGGTCTCGCCAAGTTGCCCAGGTGGGTCTTGAATGCGCGAGCTCAGGCAATCCACTCACCTCAGCCTCCCAAAGGCACGGGATTACAGGCTGAGCCACCGAGCCCGGCTAACTATCAGTTTTTAAAAACAAAAAAGTATTAACATTTACTTTAAAAACATATCTAAAAACCTGTTGACTGCCTAAAATATATCAATATTTTGAATAAGTCAGAACTATTAAGTAAATTCCTTTGATTAATAAATTGTTTTCCGTTTAAAACAAAAGAGAAAAACAAAACTGTTTCCTTAGTGTTCGAATCAGCTAAGATAGTTATCTTAAAGCCTGCCAGGTTTGCCTATACCTAATTGTTCTTTTCTGATTCACATAGGGGCCTATACTATTGCTAACAAACATGACCATTTTGCTAAATTACTTTAGTTGCACCACTCCAAGTTAGACTCTTTATGGTACTGTGTAAAAATTAAGCATTTAGCAGGCTTAGTCACACCACATAATTGCAAAAGTTCTTAAGTCTAGGTCAACTTGAACAAGTTTGCTCTTGATTTCTGTGCTACCTTCCCAGATATGTCAAGGTATTTATTTGCTTTCAGAATAGCTTGTATCTCCCTTTTGGAAGAGAAGAAAGGCAAACATAAGTTGTGATGGGTGATTGCCCACCCATGTGAGACTATGAGAGCAGATTTTTTTTGAATTTTGGCCACACTAATTTTTAAAATTTAACTTTTGCAAACACTTATTGTTCACCAATACCATCTTCTCAGCTTTATTCTAAATTATTTTCTTTATTTTTTAAGCTCAAGAGCCAGGAAGTCAAAATCTTCTGCTTCTTTGACCAGCTCGTCACAAGCAGGCAATTAGATGTCAATGCCCCTTTTAAACACAGGTTTGAGCATACCAGCTGTAATTCTCAGACTTATCTGGATGCAAGGGTTATCCTCAAGAAGCTGCTGACTAATACTATAAGATTGTCAGAAATATTTACTGGAAGAATACCCAAACTCTGAGCCAGCTATCACACAATCTCTTTCAACCATAAAAGCCATGATGCTGTCCACACAGCTAGGGTGGTACAGTAGGGGACTGATTGATCATTATTTATGTTATTTAGCTTTAGGATAACTAAGAGTCATCTTACAATGAAAAAGTCAAAAAAATTTTTTTGATGTCTGAACACTGCTTTAGACAGATGTTTTTTTTCTGCTGTGGTCAATAGTGTTTTCCAAAGAATGAATATATATATATATCTATCCAACCAATAAAACATCATATTCAGAAAGGACTCTTTATTTATTTTTTTTATTTTTATTTTTTTTTTGAGTTGGAGTCTCACTCTGTCGCCCAGACTGGAGTGCAGTGGCCGCTCCCGGCCACTGCAGCCTTGACCTGCTGGGCTCTGGCGATCCTTCCACCTCAGCCTTCCAAGTAGCCGGAATTACAGGCATGCGCTACCACGCCTGGCTGATTTTTTGATTTATTGTAGAGATGAGGTCTCGCTGCCCAGGCGGGTATCAAACCCGCGGGTTCAGGCAATCCACTCACCTCAGCCTCCCAAAGGTGCGGGATTACAAGCTGACTAAATATATTCTCTCAGATTCATCTAGAAACTGACAAAATGATCCAGCTACATAGGCAAAGATACAAATTGAGATTGTTAAATAATGTTTTCAGACTCTCTTTTCTTCTCTAGTTGTATTGAACAGCTGTTGTTACTCTATAGGGTAGAGTGAGGCTGATGTTTGCTCCTACATTATCTTGTGTTGGGCAGAAGCTGCTCTTTGAAAGGGTTTAGTGACTGGACCACTTTTAGGCCTCATTAGAGAGCACATACACACGCTCACCTCCACAGAGTATTTTGAGTATGTTTCATATACAACTTGCACTAACCCATAGCTCCTTCATATCAATCCTGAAAATGAAGCTTAGAAAATTCAAGAGTTAAATGCATATAACCAGTGAAAGTTATAAGTGGATTGAATGTTCTCTAGGAATAGACGAAGATTTTTTTCCTAAACATTTGATTACTAAGCGACCGGAAGTTGAATGTTGTCAAACTAGGGAAGTTCTGTTTGAACTGGGACTTCAAAAGAAGTGTCTTTTTATTTTCTAGTAGACCAAATGGCTTTTTTGTGGACTTATCTTCTCCCAAAGTTGCCAGGATCTAGTGATAAGAACCCAATCTCTCATGCCCCATCTGCTGGCATCCAGTCTCTTCGCTTGAGTTTATCCTATATTTTTTTGTCAGAATTGTCTTTTAAAAATTCCAGTCTAACCCTGTTATTTTTCTGCTTAAGAGTCTTTGATTTGTGTCCCATCAATTCCTTCAGCTTAGCACTCAAGGCCTTTCAATATCTGAGCTCATTTGAAGTTTCTAGCCTCTTCTCTTCTGATCCAGCTTGCCCTCAACTACTTGATGCTTTTCACTATCTTCTAAATTCAATTACTTGTCTATGTGGGTCTCCCTGCCTGGAATGCCCTCTTTACACCAAGGTCTATACAACAACTCCTCCAGGGAGTTTGACTCTTATCTTAGCTCTTCCCATTTCTACCCAAAAAGAAAAAAAAAATCAATACTCTCACTCTGAACTTGTTGCATGGCATTTTTGGTAATTAGTTACATACTCACCGGTCTGTCCCACCAAATTGTGAATTCCTTGATGGAAAGGATAACACATTACTCATCTTTATTCCCTGAGTTTCTTGTGGCAGATGTGGTATATAACCACATTCAATAATTGTTGAATTTTAAGAATGTTTGTTGAACAGCAGGTTTGCGCAGGATATGATGCAGATGTTGCGTGATAAGAGTTTTTAAATATTTATTTATTTTTGGTTTCCATTACTTATTCTGCTAGAGAAGCACTGTCCAATATAAATATAATGTAAGCCACAGATGCAAGTCACATATATAATGTAAACCACAGATGCAAGTCACATTTCAGACGAAATGAAATAGATTTGGGAGAAAGCTTATAAAGCAAAAAGAAGACTTCTGGTGACATCTTCCTACCCCACCCTGCCCCCAAGAAAACACAATTAAGTGCCTGCATAGATGCACACAAGCACACAAGTACACATGAGAGCAAAGATCCCCTCGACTAGGGAATGGGGAGAATTTAAGGAAGTGAACAGATAATGTGGGTCCTGGAGAAAGATGGGCTCATGCCTCTCTCTTTCTCTCAGATTCAGAGTAGGGGACAATTGAAATCCAAGTTGGTTTTGAGGAATTGAGAGCAATGGAGGCCTTGGTCCCCTTTCCCAGGAGGATCTTATAGAGAGTGGGAAAACAGCAGGCTGTTATGTAGTGTGTCCATGCTGATGGACTTGGGATGGCCTCACAGAATCTCCACATGTCCTGGAGTCTTATAATTACCCCAACGTACCCAAAAATAACTCAGGTAGAGTGATAGCCTGTTGATAGTCTCATTGGATTTATCTTCCTTTTGTAAGAGAAGGATCCCATGTTCCAGAAGAAAGAGCAGAATATAGATAAGCACATAGAGAGAGGCTAACAGGCAGACAGACAGATTATCTGTATGGGAAAGTCCCGTGGGGGCAGTGACCTATGTGGACATAAGGTCAAAGGCATGAAAGGAACAGAACAGCTGGACAGATGGCACCATGAATAGGTGATGACTCTGATAAGGTGACACCCCTCTTAGACTTTCGTACCACGTAAGCTATCCTGAAAATTAGACACAACTTCAGGGACAGGATGAATGACAGGGCTAAAGTGATGGGGCTTAAGTTTTTCCTACCTAAAGTATGAGAAGTTATAATGAAAATTAAGTCTGGTTATAGAAAAAAAAAAACCCAAATCAGGAAGCTACATCTCTTAACAACTGATTTTGTGGACTGAGATTCATGACCACCATCCAAAAGATATTCTGGACTCTCAGTGACTCATATCTATATTTTTTTTTGAGTTGGAGTCTCACTCTGTCGCCCAAACTGGAGTGCAGTGGCCGCTCCCGGCCACCGCAGCCTTGACCTGCTGGGCTCCAGCGATCCTTCCGCCTCAGCCTTCCAAGTAGCCGGAATTACAGGCATGCGCTACCACGCCTGGCTGATTTTTTGATTTATTGTAGACATGAGGTCTCACTGCCCAGGCGGGTCTCGAACTCGCGGGCTCAGGCAATCCATGCACCTCAGCCTCCCAAAGTGCTGGGATTACAGGCTGAGTCACCGAGCCCGACTCATATCTATATTTTTAATAGTACTTAGAAATTAGTGTTGCTATTAGCCTTACTGTTTTTTTTTAATTCAAAGAGGCCTTAAAGTCACAAAAAGAATCAAAAATATTTTCAATTGTACATTATAATTAACTATAATAGTTTACCAGATTCAGAGAATCTAAAAATTAGAGGACAGATACTTTGGCATGTAGTCAAAAAATGGATGGAAATTTTTTAAAAAGATGGTTTTGATTACTGAGAAATATAGAGTTAGTTAATTTAATAATTTACTGATTCCAGTGACCTAGAGAAATAATAGTCACAAGCAGATACCATTTTTCTACGCAGCGTCAGTGTGCCTTGTTACTCTTGAAAACTTGCTCTAAGAGTTACTAGAGAAGAGAGTAAAATCTAAACTGTATAAAGATGTGGACTCTAGTAGATTTCTTATAAGGAAAGAACTAGAGATTATAGGGCCTTAATTCAGAGGAAGTAGGTAGGTACTCTTTGCCTTTCCAATTAAAAAATAATTATATTATCTATCTAACCATTGTGGGTAGTTGGAGGTTAAGAGACTAGAGAGAAATGGAGGTAAACTAGTCTAGATTAAGGACAGAATATATTTAAGAACTAAGGTTTGATGAGGCAAGAAATAAATGCAGAAACTACTTAACTGTTAGCATCAATATGATTTACGTCATATACATTTGACATCCTTTCCTCCTCCAAAACTAAGAGAGTGAAATAATAAAAAGCTCAGTGGTTGCAGGATAAAGACCTTTAACCCACCAACTCTGGAAAAACCTTGGTTCTAGTCATGCTAGGAATCTGCCTGACCCAATTAGTCAGGAAAAAATAGATTCAAAACTTTCCAACAAGCTCAGAAAAGTACAAAAGAATCAGCAGGGAGGTGACCAATTGAGAACATTCTCAGAAAACTTACTTTAAATGCCATGACTTTCCTGGAGTTAAATATATTGAATTTTTTTTAAAGAGCTAGAGAAAGACTAAATTACCAAGAAAAGAATTGTTTCTAAATCATTGAGGCTGTCGGAACTGCTTAGTAATTGTTGTGAATACAGTAATAAAATGACGTCTTTCGGTGGGTCTTTTTTTCCCATCCTTTCTCTGGCTGAAAAATATGACAAGGGAAACAGAGGTGGAGATAAATGCCAGCTTTACTACTGATAAGCTGGTGGGAGAACGTGGCTTCTGACGTGTGGCCGAATGGGCTTGTCCCCATGTCACTTCTGAAATGAGATAGGCATCTGCCTGGACTCAAATGCTGTGGGACAGTTTGGAGCCTTGCAGGCTGCCAGTATAGGGGGAACTTGTCCCACGCAGCTCATTGCACAGTGGAGAGCAGAATAGATCCTGTGTAGGTGGCAGAGCCAAGAGGAGAAGTGTGCAGGCTCTGGTAGCAGAAGTGTGGGTGCGCAGGAGCGCTGTCAGGAGTGGTGTCCAGAGAGATTCCAACATGTGGAATCACAAGGAGGGCAAATGAGCATCTCTCACAGCAGTACTTACGATTTTCATTTTAGGTAGATTGGCTCACATTTTAATGTGAGTACCAAACTTTTTACATTCTGGCATTTTGCAGGGCCATCAAGCAGGTTGACGCCTTTCGCTAAATCCCATGGTCTTTCCTATAATTCTAGAATGATTTCTGAGGAATGAGAAGCAGATCTGTAATCAGAATATTATTCTCCCAGTTTTTTTTCAGTCCCCAGAGAGTAAGAAAAAGCTTTCTTTTCTATAGGTAGTGGGAAGCTTCTCATTTATCCTTCTAAAGGCAAAAGATTCCTTGTTAATGTTCTGGACTAGATTAGAGAGTAACAAGGTTTAGTGACTAGGGATGGGTTTGAGTGGGGTAAGGAGGTGAAGACACTAAAGTCTTCTTAGTTAGAGAAATTTATTACACCAATAATTAGGAAACAAAAGTTTTACAATATTGACTCTGTAGTGGCCCTTCCTTTCTCTCTTTTTAAAATGGATGTTAGAAAAATGTTTCATTTTTGTTTGTTCACTAAAGGTGTCAGCAAATTCCAAGAATAGTTTCCTGATCTGTGTGTTTGTGTATCTAAGACAGTATCTCTCAAAATGTGTTTCTTGGACCAACTGCACTAGAATCACAAGGGGGACTGGTTAAAAATGTACATTCTTAGACTCGATCCTACGAAATCTGTAGAAATCCATATATAATATATATTATATATATATATATATTTCCATAGGTGGATCTTTTGCACACTGAAATTTCCTAGGCTTAGACATTCATTTAAAGCAAGTCATCTCTGACAATATTCAGGAACTTATGGTGGAAGTGAACTGGGGAGAAGAGGTGATCATGATGTTAGGATGCAAAGGAGAAAGCATTCACCTTCAGCTGGGCTGTTGAGTGAGGCCTTGGGCAGAGGAAGGAAACTAGATTTGAACAGAGGGAAGAAAGGAAGGATGTTTCTAGTAGTGGGGAGAGGACAAATGCCAAGGGGAAGTTACTCGTTTGAGTCCTCTTCAGGAGATAGGAGGTGCGAGGTGGGGAAGAGGAGTATATGAATCACTGATCCTTTCTGTAATTTTCTCATTCCTAACTCAGTGTTGAAAACAGTCACTCTCTCATGGGCCTACGTAAAAGTCACTCTCTTGGTACTATATAGATGGTGTCATGATAAAGAAATGATGGGTGTAGATGCTATCTAGGAAGGAAGGTATCACAATGCAGACGTTGACTGATTTCATGGAAGAGATAGAGGTCAGGGATCATAATATTTATGACACATTGACCAGAAACAGTTGACAAGACCAAAGAAAGTGGATGACCGTAAATCTCGGCCTTCTTTGAAGCCATCATTTTGGACTTTCAATAGTGTCTAATTTGGGAGGTCTAATTTTACTTTCAGTTGGCACCCTGTGTCCACTCCTTCAGTGTCTTTCCCTTGCGGCCCTTTCACCTCCCACCTTGTGAGCACCTGCAAGTTGGCAGCACCTTACCCTGGGAAAGCAGAACAAAATTTGAGGCCTGGTCTGGGGTTGTATTCAAGGCAGGTCTGTAAATCAGTAAGGTGAAGTTTGCTAAAATTAACTCATAAACCCACAAACTTGTTTTAGAAATACACTTTAAAATGTATTTACAGGATTCCCTGACTCCTCCCATTGCATTCTTTGAAGCTAGGGCTGAGCATATATTTTTTTCTATTTAAGTTTATAGCATCATTAAAAAGAGAAGGGCGAACCCACAGGGAAGACTGTGTTTTTATTTTTAACATTATCTTGAAATATAACACATTATAAAATCTGTACAGTCTAAGGTGTTATTTTATTTATTTTTACACCAGATTATGAGCCCAGAACTGAGCTCCAGTCGCAAGATGTATGGACAGTCTTAGAAAAGCCACCTTTCCCTGTCCACATGCAGGAACACTGAGATGACTGTGGACATCTGGACATCTGTGCTGAGAAAGAAAGCACCTGCATGAATGCCCATGGGGATTACTTATTCTTACTTACCCAGCACCACCCCCCACCATCCCAAGCAACTTCCTTTCTTCCCCTTACCCCTTCTTCCTGTGGTGGAATTCATTTGTGCTATACTCCCAGGGATATAAAAAGACAGAAGTAGAGTAGACGGATGGCATCTCCTTTACTCCTAGTGTGACTCAGGAAACCCTCAAAGGAATTCAGCATCTGGATGCACACAAGACTTTGCTACCAATTGGCTCTATCCCGGGGTTCCTTAAACATCCAGTGCTTTCTCCCGAGACCTGCCTTACCTGAATTCTACTCTTCCCTCTACTTCTAGAAGTGTGTATTTTTGGTGGTGGGGGGGTGGACTGGGAGCAGGAAGGGTGGTGTAAGGTAGGAAAATATCAGAGGTCAGTGAGACATAGGTGGCACATCTTTCGGTAAAGAGAAACCTGTATGTTGGGATTTGATCCTCCCAGGTGAATCATTCTGGCTGCTGGGCTGATGTGGTCAGAGGCATTTCTGTCTTTAGGCAGAATTGCAGTGAAAGAGAAGTTTGTTTGAGTATCCCCTACATTGCTTCACACACTGTTTTCTTTCTAGACCTCTCTGTATACTGTAATGTCTTTCTCTTCCAACGGATAGACCAAGAAATTGCACAGACCAACACAATGACATTTGCCTGGGACTCCAGTCTTCATGGTTTCCCAACTTGAATGTTTTACCTTGATAGAAGTGACTTATCCTGTGTCCTTCTATAACTCTCAGAGTGTGTATCACACATCTGAGAATAAGGTTCAGTAAGTGCTCAGTAAATATTTACTCACAGAAGACAAAGTTTTGTGTTTGTTTTTTAAACCAAAAATCAACAGTTCTCATGATGAAATTTCAGTTACTTTGACAGGAAGATATATGATATTTTTGGGAAAGAAAAGTTTTCTTATACTTCCAGTCACATCTGTAGTGTTCTTACAGAATGCAGATAGCCAGAAGTTCCTTAGAATTACACAAATGTCTGTTGGGGCTGTGATAGGTCAAGCCTTCTTGCAATGGGAGTAGCAAATATGAGGCCTAAATATTGAGTGGGAAATATGGAGGGGCTCCAAGTCTTCTAGAAGTATCTGAATTTCTTCTTAGATCTCTTAAAAATATCTGTTCTCATTATTCAACGATAAGCAACTTTCTTGGAATCAGGAAGTTTATGAACATGTGTATCCTTATCCCTGCAGTTCTCTGAAAAAGAACAGAGATATGATTCTGACTTAATAGCCATGCACACCCCCTTGTCTAATTACTTGCATTAATACTTCTTGGGAAAAAATGTGGGCTTTCATAATGATTTTCATACCAGATTCTATTTGTTGATGTGTCATTGTTTCTTAATCCTAATTAGTATAATTAATTATTAGCCGATTTTTCCATTGTTGAAGTTTATTTTTATTGCCAGCTAAAATTACTATTTTCATTTGTGTCACGAAACTCTTAAGTGGTTTCGCAAAATATGAAAACATCACAAAACGTCCCTCAGATGTACTGGATACATATTGGAATAATTTTTATTCCTCTGAGTAAAAGATGGAGAATTTGGCTGTTCTATTAATTCTTACCTCAGCAGATTTTTTTTGGACAAGGATAATTGCCATAACAAAAATTATTTTCCCCATTCTATAAGAGGCAGTTATTAGTATAGAGTTCATTCCAGAGATACTTTTGCTTTACAAAATGCAAAGGAAATAGAGTCAGAGATGTTTTGGAGATTCTAATATGATATAGTACTAAAGAAAATAGTTACGATTATTTCCTCATTAATTTGTGCAGTCTGATTTCTCACTGTAAGAGGAAATGCTAATGAAAACCTAGAAAGACTGGGATTTCATGCCTGAAATCCCAGCACTTTGAGAAGCTGAAACGAGAGGATTGCTTGAGCCAGGAGTTTGAGACTAGCCTGGGCAACATGGTGAGACTTTGTCTCTACCAAAAAAAAAAAGAAAGAAAAAGAAAAAGAAAAAAAATTAGTGGGGCATGGTGGTGCACAGCTACTTGGGAAACTGTGGGATGATTGCTTGAGCCTATGAGTCTGAGGCTGCAGTGAGCCATGATTGTGCCTTTGGACCCCGACTGGACAACAGAGTGAAACACTGACTCAATAAAATAAGATAAAATAAAAAGCTGGAATGGTTGAAAATATGATTTCCTTGTAGGTGTGTAATGTTAATTAAACATGGAAATATATCTTAATTTTTAGCTATTTTTCATGGTTTCTAGGTTAAATTTCAAATTACAAGTAGTTTCTCATTTTAATTTATAGCTCTTCCTAAAACTGAAACATATTTCAATTAGAAAGAAGAAAATTAGGTCAAGTTAATTAAATAAGAATCAACAATTACCAATTCAAAGGCTTAAGTCCAATTTTTTTCTCTAGCCCTCTCACCCCTGTCATCCTTGGTCAGGATCCAACTACATAACTTTTGATAATCTATTTCCTTAACGCCCAGCCTAATACAGTACTGTGCTTCCTTCCCCCCTAATTTATTATCTTTCCACTGTACTTTCTGGAAACCCATTTCAGTATGTACCAAGATAAAGAAGTCTTGTTTTCTTCTCTTAGCAATATCCCATGAGGTGCTTTTATGTGTGGACGCCTTGATGATTCCACTTAGAGGCTGGGCCTCCAGGACCTGAAGGTAGACTGATGCTCAGGGAGAGCTGACATAGAACAATATTGTTTTGCATAAGAAAGGAGGTAGGATCGTTGTAAGGACCATGCAAGGGAAGTGTCTGGAAAGAAAGAATGAGACTCAACAGCTGATGACCCAGTGAATGATTTGGAAAAACCTATCTAATGAGGATCATTGGAAAGAAATGCTATGTACTGAGTGAAGAATATAACGCCCATTTATGCTCAGTCTTCTCAAATTGTTAAGCAAATTTTATGTCTAGTTGATACTCTGTGCAACAGTTTTTCTTTGGTGGGGTAGAATGTGAATAAGTGCAGAATCTTACTACAAGTCTGCCAGAATGAAAAAATAAAGATGCCCTCTATTTAATGTCTCACTATGTCTCTCCTTTTCATCTCAGAAAAATTTTCAAAAGAATGAGTCCTTGATTGTCTCCAGTTCCACATCTCTAGTTTACTTGATACACTTTCCCTGGTCAACTTAACCCCTCCTGTGTCTTAAACCACTTCTAGTAGGTGTGAATGCTTCTCATGGCTACTTATTCAAACTGCTCTCCAGAACTTTGAGTTTGTATATTCATTTATACCTAGACTTTATATAGGCCTGAACTTCATCTTGAAACTTCCAGGTTTCTCATAAAAATCAGCTGTCAGATCTGAACTACACATCTCCTTCCCCTTCTTTCTAAACCTATTCCTTTAAGTCTTCCTTCTACTTAACATTACCAGTATCTATGAAACACAAAATAGGCATCATGCTAGACTCTTTCTTTAATCATCCCATTCAGTTATAAAATCCTGCTGAATCGAACCACAATACCTTAATTTAACCCCTTATAATTTCTTACTTAGAAAACTGCATGGAACTTACTCCATTTCTTAAAGTGTTCCTCATTAATCTATGAGTTCTGTGACAGCAAAGACTGTCTTATTCATCTGTCTCCTCAGTTATCTCCTCTAGAGTCTAACATTTAACATAGTGGGTCAGTTATCTATTGCTAGATAGCAAGCCACTACAAAACTTTGCTCCTGATTCTGTGGGTCAACAGTATGTGCAGAGCTCATCTCTGATGGCTGGTCTCCACACTCTCTGCACTACAGAGTATTGGCTGAACTCACTCATGCATCTGTGGTCAGTTGGCACATTGACTAGGGATTGGGCTGGTCTTATTTGGCCTCATGCACATGTCTGGCAGTTGCTGGGGCTATTGGCTGGGGTATCTTGGTTCTCTGCCATATGGCTTCTCATCTCTAAGATGGCTTGCCCAGGCTTCTTGGTATAGCAGTCCCCAAGCAACAAGAGGAGGAGAACAGACCCAGCAAAGGTCTCTTGAGGTCTAGACTCAAAAGTTGTATAATGTCACTTCCACCACATATTTAAAGGCCAAGCGAGTGGCAAAGTTAGTCCAGATTCAATGGGTGGGGAAGTAAACTATCTCTTGATGGGAGGAACAAAAAAGTCATATTACCAAGGAGTGTGCCTATAGGGAGGAATGATTCACTGGGGCCACACATTGTTTCTGGCACGGAGTTAAGCTTCATAAATGTCTGTAAACTGAACGAATGGCTGGTTGGACAGACTGATGGAAGGATAGATTAGAGGCATTGTGGCATTGAATCTAGAACACTGGATACTTAGGAATCCTAGTCCTGATGCTGATTCTCACTAAACATTTGATCCTGGCAAGCCAACATACCTCTTTTACCCATGTCTCCTCACTTATAAAATAAAGGTAGGGGACTGGATGTAGTCTAAGACTGTCCTTGAGCTAAATTTTATGCTCTATAGGCGTTAATCATATTATTGTGTCACAGGTAACAAGAATTGTTTTCTTGACATGACTCGATTCATCCATGGGTGCATACTGCTAAGGAAAAATCACCTTGGTGCTCATGTCGTAGGAACATCCCAAATGGTGTTTCTATTGTTAGTCAGCCAGTTAGACGCAAGAACATGCCCATACTAGGCATTCTCTCTACTCTATTTTTTTTATTGGTGGTTCTTTTGAATGACTATTGAGACTTTCTATTTAACACTATTAAAAATGTAACTCCTGTCCTGAAATACAATGTAGAATGTATGGACTTCCTCTCTATTCATGCCCCTTAATGAAGGCAGTTTGGGAAATATTGTTGGGTACTTAGAGAAGATTAGGTTTGTTTAGAATTGTACTTAGCTTTGCAAAATATATTCTTCAACACTTTTCAACTTTGTCTCTGTTTGGTATAAAGCAAACAAAACATGTCGACCTGTGAGTTTGCAAAGGCTTAATTGCCAGGTATTGAGTAAGTTATTTCCTTTGCACACTGAAAATAATATTTAATCTTTCAAACCTCTGAAAGATCTTCAAATTACACAGTGGGATAGAGTTGAACTGTGTAAATATTGTTTGGGTTTTACTTTGCCAATTCCTTATTTAATATGAAATATTTTTTTTTCAGTTTTTGGTTCAATATTAATTTATACCAGTGATGGAAGGATGGGGAAGGTGGAAGGCAAGGCTGATAATGGAATTAGGGTTCAAGGTCATTGTGTCTGACTTAGTCAATTCAGACAATTAGTCTTTTGATATCCTATCTGAACTAATCTCTTCCTATATGATTTGAAGCCGGTTTTATTTAGATAACATTTCTTTTAAAGGAGCCTACCTACATCGAAAGGGGTGTTGATACACCAGATTTAACTAGTTCACATGTACTCATATGGATGAAGTTCAAGGTCTGTGTTAAAAATGAGCAACTTCTGTGACTGAAATCACTAATAAAATAAACTGAGTTAAGAGACTCTTGCTTTTCGTAAATGACAAAACAGCTAAAAATACAAAGCGTTAAAGTGGAGCAAGAGGATTAAAGTACAGGTCACATCCTGAGAGAAAAAGAGCTTGTGGGGGCGGGAAGGGGGTGGTGGCATGGAAGGGAATGGGGGCGATGTCCTGCTGGAAGCAGATGATGCCATGTAGTTCGGCATCCTGTGCTGAGGTAGTCACTGCTGTTATAAGTTTAAAATAAAAAGACATCATGGGTAAGTAATGCAGCAGAGTTTTGTGTAAGGATGTTAGTTCTCCTTGGGGGAGGAGGGAGGTGAAGTTTGAAATGTAAAGGAGTTAGGTTTAATTAGCATTCAGATGGCATTCTAGACATCTAATGGCATCTTCTTAATTCCTTGAATAATGTCTTAGTATTATGTATGGATTACTTATTATATGGTAAACTTTATTGTTATTTATTTATAATCCTTCTACTTCCAAAAAAGATTTGAAGCAGTTTATTACAAAAGGCACAGACATAATAAACTCCTTAAACCATTAAAAGAACAATAAAAGGTAATAGCTAAGTATTAATAGAGATAGAAGTGGGGGAAATAATATCAGAAAAAACAGCTAAGGAAAGTTACTATAGCACTGAACTTCTTATTGGCCAAGTTTCAATAACTTAAAAAATTTTTTTCTGGGCCTTCAAATAATCTTATGAGCAATTTAGATCATTTTTTTGTGATGTTATGAGCAATTTAATAACCACATTCAAGCAAATTGTGAGAAATGAAGATCTCATCC
The DNA here is from genome assembly GCA_027257055.1 of Cephalopachus bancanus. Taxonomy (NCBI): domain Eukaryota; kingdom Metazoa; phylum Chordata; class Mammalia; order Primates; family Tarsiidae; genus Cephalopachus; species Cephalopachus bancanus. The sequence continues at coordinate 3,027,411 of JAPVLO010000009.1, read as the reverse complement.
CATAACTCTAAGAGAACCATTCATTTTTAGTTTTAAATATACAGGGGGTATACACATTTTAAGAGATGTTATCTATATATTACTTTGCAAAATTGAATTGAATTATGGTATCAATGTGTAAAATGACATGTCATTTTCTTTGACATGCTGACACTAGCGTTCATTTGATTAATACCATCTTTTTGAGCTAATGTCATACTTAAGTGTGTATACGTTTTTTGACCCCCGTCTGTATGAACTTCTAGTCTTTGTCCTGTGCAAATACATTTTAGCATTAGGGCAATCACATTGTATTTTGAATTCCGCGTTTTCTCCATCACAGCTAAACCTTCTTCGGATTTCACCTATGACTGCATATTATATTGTTTTTAGGCTGTGGAATAGTCATATTTTTATAATATCCTTTACTTAACCATGTCAGTTTTGTTTTTCTTATTTCTAATGTTTTACTATTGTAAAGAATGCTACAATGCATGTCTCCATGTATATAACTTTTTCATATTTGATAAATTATTTGTTCATTTAGTCAATACATATTTATTGAGAATTATGTGTGTGTCAGTCACTTGTGATGCACTGGGGACACAGATTAATATTTTCAAGGTACAGAAGAAGGGTGTGTAATTCTGCCTGGGCAAGGAGACACCAGGAAAGACTACAGTGAATGTGATGTTTGGACAGTCCCAAATAATTTTTTTAAGTGCTTGCTGAATTTCTTTTCAGTTAGGTTTTATTAAGTCATAATATTGATATAGTAAAATGTTTCCTCCTTTTCTCCATTTTCAGAACTATACCGATATTTGTTTTATCATATTAAAACAAAAATATTAATGTAGTGGTGGTGGCATGGAAGGGAATGGGGGCGATGTCCTGCTGGAAGGACATATTCTTAAAAATATTTTAGAATGCTTAAAATTTACCTCAGAGTTGCTTTAATTTACTTAGATTATATTTGAGGATAATATAGCTCAAAATCTGTTCATGATCTTCATACTTTCACTTATATGGTAGGACATGCAGAAAAAATATATTAAAAGATTTTCTTTACAAGATACCTCTGCCAGCAGCTAAGATTGGGTAAGTTATTTAACTTTGCTAAGCTACAGTTTTCTCAGTAGCAAAATAAGACATTGAATGATTATTGAAAAGATTAAACAAGAGAATGAATGAAGTATCTGGACTATAACAGGTGTTTTGGGAGTAACTATGATTGCTTATTGGCATATTGGTGTCCTCCTTGTAGATTTTAAGAGTTCTTTATAGGAATTTCTATGTCTTATTTGATGGAAATGATTGCTATTCTATTTTCAACTTACAGCGTAATAATTTTATATCTTAAAAGCTGTCTACTTTTGGTTTTATTTTCTTTATGTTTTTAACTTGGGTATGTTATTGTTTCTCCACAATTCTGCTAAATATTAGCTTTTATGATTGTTTTCTATTGTAATTTGTCATTCTTTAAACCATCTGAGATCTATTTGGGTATAGAGAAACTTCATGTTTGACATTGCAAATATCAGTTAAAATTTTATACATACTTTCTACAATAAAAGCTACTGCCTTGAAACATGAGAATTCAACGTTGCTAGTATTTTCTTTTCAGTACGCAAGGCCACAGATTTCCCCAGTAAGACATAATAGATCTGTAGCTTGTTGAGATAGATTTTTAAGATGAAACTGCACACCTGATGTGAGATCGATGCAATCATAAAGGCTGAGATAATATTTACAGAATTATTCATGTCGACAGACAGTAAGCTCTGTTCATTGTGTATTTACTTATTAGAGAGAAGTATAGAAAAAGGTAAATATTTCTTAGAACTGTCTCTATTACAGTCTGAGTCTAAAACCTTAAATAAAAATCCTGGGCAGTACAAGACCTAATTTATGTGATCTGCAAATTTCAATTCTATTTTTTAGATATGATTTTGAGATGACATATTATTATTTATATATATTTTTTGAAAGCAGGATTTATTGAGAGGACAGAAAAAGCTCCCACAGTGGGAGGGGACCTGTTATTTATATTTAAGAGCTTAAAGATAAAGGGAGAGTAACCCACTTAAAAATTAGTGTTTTGTTTAATAGAAGAAAACCCTTTTGCTGTTTAGCCTATTTACCCAGCTTCATCTCCCATAACTTTGAAATTTATATTAGAAGTTCCTAAATGTAAAGAGTGTTTTCTACCTCAATATGCCTTTGCACATGCTAGTCTTCCTGACTCTAAGGGACTTCCAGTTTTTAGAGGTCTGATCAGCTTCTTATCTTTCTAGACTCAAAATTAATACAAAAACTTCTCCATAACCCTCAGGTATTATTGCCTGACTGTCTCCTCTGGTCATTTCTGGAGTTTTTATGTATTTTCTTAGTTGCATGAAACTCATTTCATGTGTTTGAGAGGCAGTGTTTATTGACTTTGGAGCAAAGATCCTGAAATAGGACATGAGCTTGAGACCTAGCTTCGCCATCTACTAGCAATGTAACCTTGAGCAAGTCAAGTGACCTCTCTACATATCATTTTTCTCATATGTCAAATAGGGATAACAATAGTATCTCATAGCATTGTTGTGAGAAATAAATGAAAAGATGCATGTTAAACACTCAGTCCGGTTGACACATAATAAAGACAATGCACATGTTAGTTATTCCTTGTTTATATAACCATTACTCCCTTAGTTATCTACTGCTGTGTAAAAATTACCCCAAAACCTCATGGCTTAAAACAACAAACATCTATTTTCTTAGTTTCTATGGATCAGTAATCGGGTGCAGATTAGTTGAGTGCCTGTGGCTCAGGGTTTCTTACAAGGCTGCAGTTAAGATATTTGCTGGGGCTACAGTCATCCTAGAGTTCAACTGTTGGAGGAGACACTTTCAGGCACACTCATGTGATTTGGTAGGTGTTTACCCTTGATGCTGTTTACCAGAGAAGCCAGTTCCTTGTCATGTGGGCCTCTCAGTAGGGCAGCTCACAGCACAGCAGTTAGTTTCCCTCAAAGCAAGCCAGTGGGAGAGTAAGAGAGAGGATGCCCAAGACAGAAGCCACAGATTTTCGGCCATCTAACCTTGGAAGTGACAACATGTCATTTTCAACTTATTCTATTTGTTAGAAGTGAGTCACTAGGTCCAGCTCACACTGAAGGCGAGAAAATAATGCACAGGCATGAACACCACAAGGTGGAGATCATCAGGGCCATCTTAGAGGCCACCTGGCAAAAGAAGGCTGGGGCTTACTTACTAGTTTTTCTGTTTCAAATGTCTGACATGGTATTGAGGCTCAGCAAATCCTTCCCCTCTTGGCTAAGGTTTTCTTAGTTCTGAAAAGTATGAGTGATTCTTAGTTCTCAGCTGCCTACACAGTATTGTTTTTGTTGTTTCACCTCAGGAGAACAGCAATTACCAAGGCAGGACACCCACGAAAGGTGGAAGAATGTTGGCTGCAACCTTTCCCACCCTTTGTGACAGGTGGGATGAACTGCCAGATAGCACATATAGAGAAGGTCAAAACAAATGGGAGAAACTTATACACATCTTTTATTTATCTAAAACTTTTTTTTACTGACTACTTCCTTTTTTAATTGTGGAAAGAAAAGCCCTATCATGAGCTTTGTGTTCCTTTTAAAAATTATTAAGGGTTGCTGCATTTTAAAGAAAGAAATTAAATTATAATGAACCAGTTAAGACAAATATCTTTTCTGACAGAGCTCATGGTTGTATTCATCTGATTGTAACCATGGTTGGAGTTGATCAACCACCTACCAGTTGTATAAATACATTCCTGACATGCCAGACTCCTGGGATGAACTTTCCTCAAAGAAGCTCTGGGATCATGGTTCCTAAGAATGAATCTTGTTTTGTATGTTGTCACCAAGTGTAGAGGTGTGCTGATGGAAAGATGGTGCTTAGTGATCAATCATTTATTTTCTTTAGTCTTCCTACAGGGCAACCACAACCTATGCTACCACTTAGAAACTATCTATATGCTCCCCTCACAAATTTAAATTGTCCCCTATGCTCTTTTGAACATCTTGCATGTTAATGGCTAGATGTCATCAAAGCAGTCCCTGATAGCTACATTTGAATCTTTAACTGTTGATTGGTATAATTGAGGAATTTTCTTCTTTCACAATCTTAGGCATAAAAATGGTACACAACAGGCTTGGCATGGTGGCTCACACCTATAATCCCAGCACTTTGGGAGACCAAGGCTGGAGGATCACTTGAGACCAGGAGTTGGAGACCAGCCTGGTCAATATAGCAAGAGCCAGTCTCTATAAAAATAAAGAAAGAAAGAGAGAGAGAGAGAGAGAGAGAGAGAGAGAGAGAGAGAGAGAGAGAGAGAGAGAAAACACAGTAACAATAGACCTCCGATAAGTAAAGACTTCTGTAATAACATTATTACAATGCTTTTCCAAAAATGACCCTCCAATGTGATTGTTTCACAACAACTAATGCTCATGCCCTGTTGTGTCTGCATTTAAATGAACAGAAAATCCAAGAGTATTAATCAGCAGACATATGAACACCTCTCATGTGAAGGGTGAAGACCTTTGTTTTACTATCCATGATTGTGTATTCTTCTCCCCTCATAGGCTTCCATCATTCTGCTTAACAAACCAACTAGTTCACAGAGTTTCTTCCCATTCATCTTTCCCTGAAATTTGGGCACTCTTGTTTGTTCTTCTTATGAACTCACTTGAGATGCGAGGCTGCGAAGACTCTTCCTTACTTTTTGGAGTCATGGAGTATCTATTTCACCCACTCATTCACCCATTCATTCATTCTTTTAAAGAAAAAAAATAGGGTTACTGGGTTCAAAGAGCTTGTGGTCTAGTAGGCACAATAAAATCTGAGAATAAATAACCCTGACAGAGCATCATAGAAAAGGCAGTATAAGGAGGATCCCATATCCCACACCTTATGGGATTGCAGGGAGAAAGTCTGCTGACCCAAGAGATGAGAAAAGGCTTCCTGGACAACATTGATGGGAAGGATCTTAGCAGGCTGAACTGGTGAAGAGGACATTCTGGAGAGTAGAAAGAGCATGGAGAAAGGTGTTGAGATGAATAGAAATAAGCTGTGAGTGAAGATGGCAAGGAGTCCAGTATGCCTGGAATCCAGAACGTGGAGGAAAGAGTGCTGGGCGTGAGGTATGGAGACTAGGTTTCCATTCTCCATCTTCCCAATGATGAATAAAACAGTGCCAAACTGGGACACAGACACTGAGCATATGATTGAACGTTTCTAAGTTTCATCTTCTTTACCTAAAAAGTGAGGCCCTCTACCTCACCCAACTGTTGTGACATGAGACAAATGAGTGCATATTGTAGCAAGATTTTTAAAAATTTAATTATATTATTATTGTTTTTTATTTTAAAATTGTGGGATACAATGAAGGGTTAGGTATACAAATATTCATTGTGCAGGTACCCTTGTTGATGAGGTACAAGATTTTTTTTTTTGTAATATTAACCATGCCCACCACCCCTCTCCATTTACCCTCCACAAATTCTCCTTCTCTGCCTCTTTCTCCCAGCAGCCTGCTCCTGGCCACAGGACAAGAATATGGCAGAGCACAAAGAAGAGGGAAAAAAGGAATCTCTTCTTGTTTCAAAATCCCACAGCATTAGGGGAATGGAAAGGACTCCGAAATTATCCAACTTGTTGGAAGTTTGATGAATGGTAGAATTCTCCAGATTATCATCTGGATTCTCCCTGGAAAAGATGGGGCAGGGTGGTAGTATCAAGCCTCTGGTCCTAGATAGAAGGGCCTCACACAGCCTCCTTGACAGCCTCCTCTAAAACCTGCCTTCTCCAGAAAAGAGGTGCTTAGAGCCCCTGGAGACCACACATCCTTAGAAAAGGAAGGCCTCTGCAGTGAGTCTTGGCAAACAAGGCCACAGAGAGTCTCATAGAGAATTCCACACACTGCTCTACAAAGAGGGCCACAGAATGATTCTGCTGCTTTAAAGATGGTACCAGAAGTGGCTAGGAGACCTGAGACTGTCTCAGGAGTGAGCTACAGGACACATGCCTGAGGGTCCATAGATAACTTAGCAAAGACGGATACTTGGAGAACCAGGCACATCCCCGGACCCCACACCAGCTTGATACTGTGTGAACCATTAGATCTTCCATGCAATCCCTGAGAAAGGGGGATTCCAATAGAACAAATAATCAAATTTCTGCAGCTTTCAAGAAATTGGAATTCTAAATAGAAATGAAGTTGTTATAGGAAAAACACCCAAGAAAACGTTTTCTTGCACACCAGGCTTATGACTACAGTACTTGAAAAACTTGACATTGACATGCAATGTTAAGCACTAAAATGAAAACAAAGCTAGGTGCAGACTGGGGTGGGCACTGCCAGGGAATAGCATCCTGAAAGGGCTCCAAAATGGAGCCTGGCTGTTAGGATTCTTAATTCCCTATTCTCATCATCAAAACAACCAAACTGTGGCACAGCTGTTCTGCTTGTAAAGGGCAGCTATGTAGGGCAATTTTCCCAGAAGCTTCCTGTGCTCCCAAATCAGCTCCATAAAAAAGTAAGTGTTCTAAATATCAAGCACGTTGATACTGACAACCACAGCAAATTCAGTGCCAAACGTTTTTATCATTGTGGCAGATGGTGGCCTGTTTGTGAGAGCACTTCAGACTGCAAGGGTACCCTTTCACGCTGGAAATAGCTAAGACCACTTAACATTTTTAAAATCAAGAGAAGCATCAAGCTCTAAGAAGACCTTTGGGGTAACTTAACTCAGCACCCGCTGTCTCGTGGAAGACCATCATTTCATATCTGACACTATCTTCCCTTCTCTAGCCGATCATTGTGCATTGAGTCAATCAATTAATATTTACTGAACACCCTCTCTGATTCAAACACTATAATTGGGGCTGGTAATACAACAGTAAAAAGGCAGGGCACCTTCCCTCAGGGAACACAAGTATTATAATACGTGTTAGTAACAATAAGCCTATAAGGTAAGCAGTATTCTTACTCACATTTTACAGATAAAGGGACTGTGGCTTAGAGAAGTTAAGAAATTAGTCCAATGTCACACAGCTAGGAAGGGGAAGACCAGAATCCAGATAATTCTGGATCTAAAGGGTATACTGGCAATCACCACATTTAAATGTCCAGTGAGGAATGAAGCTGAGCAGGTTGGAATTCTGAGACAGAGGGAGGGAAAGTATGATTAGGTGCTAAATGAGCAGTTGAGATGGCCCTTACCTGTCACAGAGGGGTAGGGTAGGGTTCCTAGAAGAAGCTCCACTTCACAGGAAGATTGTCAAACTAAGCATATGAGTCAGAGGGTTTGCGCTAGGTCCTTGGTCATGAAAGTTAGTTTACTCTCTTCATAAATGCTACATTCGGTGCCTATGCTTTTCACATATTTTTTCTCTGTGGAGCAAGAATAGCTGCTTTTCATTGAGCCTGGATTCTTTATTACCCATCTCTTTACCTTACAAATACAGAGACTTGTATTTGCATTCTTGTTCACTGCCTGTGAATACAGTCTCAGGAGTGAGGCGGTGGTAGAGGCCAGCGTGGCCAAGGTCAGTGATCATGCAGGCAGTACCATGGCCCCAGTCCAGTTCCCAGTCAGTGCTATAACCTATCTCCCTGGAATAAGATTCTGAGTGGGCATCTGGCAGCCTCCGGAAGTGCTGTGAGAGGCATCTGTGTGAGGCCACACTGACCCTTCCTAGCCTGAGGCTAGCATGTGACCTCACTCAGAGTCTGTGGGGGCCCAGGGCACAGTGAAGGAGGAAACGTGCTGGGAGAAAGCAGCAAGAGGCAGCAAATGACCATCACGACAGATTCACCTCTGAAAGGAAAGAAAAGGAGAACCTGTGTTCAGAAATATAATTAGACATGGAGACCAATGCTCTTTCCTTCTAGTCTAAGCACTTGAAAATGCCCAGAAGTTCCTTTCAGCAGTACTATTGCTAACCACTATCTCATCTTCTCTAATTAAATCTGTGTTTCCCTCAGGTGTCAGAATGAAAGATAACTAAGACCATGTTATTTAATCATGCTTTCAACATCATTTAGTTGTAAATGTCCCAATGCGTTCCAGAAATTACTGTATTTATTTTTAAAGTATATTTACAAGTATATTATATTTAAAGTATATTTAAAAATAGACAGTGCATCTGGCATTTTGAAGGCAATATATTCTACAATATCATTTTCTTTTTTTGATTGTAAATATGTAGTATTTCACCAACATAGGAATTGAATAAATTTTGGAAAGAAGATAGCCTGAGAATCGCACCACCATTTGTGATGCTTCTTTTAAGTATATTAGAAATTAAAGTATCCACACTTTAATCACATTTTAGTGACACATCAGTTAAGTAGGGAGTGGCATTCATGTGTTAAGCCAGTTGTGATTTCCCCTTAGTCTACTTTTCTAGGTATATATGACGGGTAAACCAGTGATATGCACCACATTGGCTGACGTTTTTTTCTCTGTAGCTGTTGATGAAAGGAGGAGTAGCTCTTACACTCTAGAAGCTCACAGAGTTGTTTAATACCCAGGGAGAAATGGGGCCACCCTCTGGCTTTTGTGGCTTGCTTATGATGTTTGAAAGAGGCCCGCTTGGAACAAAACAAGCAATATTTGTGTAATTGTAAACAGATCCTTAGTTACTTTATAGCCGAGATAATCTGTACAAGGAAAGAGGCTCTCTTTATTCTCTGAGACTGCCCGTTGAGGCTGTGGATCGTGCATCCATGTGTCCTGTGCAGCACATGCTTGTAAAGTGACACCCCACGCATTAAAAAAGCCTAAAGGCAGGGTATGGGGCATGCAGTGCTGTAATCTGTTATTTATGTCTATACAGGTAGGTTTGGCAGAGCGCTTTGAGAGAGACTCAGATAAGATCCTGAAGTGGGCTTCAGGGAGGCCACAATCTCTTGTGGCCTTGGCTTAGTCCCATAACTTTTCTGGAGCAGGTTTTCTGGTCTATAAAGTACACTGGAGAGGAGTTTTTAAACCCAGGTGAGGGTAGTGTCAAGTCTGTTGACCAGAAACACAGACTTTGAGCTCAAGTCTGGTCGTGTCACTTCATAGCTTTGTGACCTTCTGCAAATCACTTAGCCTGGTGCCTCAGTTTCTGTAAAATGATCATAAAACCTGTATCAGAAGGATGTGTGGAGATTAAAAGAATTAATGTTTAGAGTCAGGCACGCAGTAAACTATATAAAGAATTGCTCCCTATCATTGCTACTTTTGTGCTTTCTGGAGTCTGTTTTGCAAATATGTAATTTAAATGTTATTTTAGAAGATGCTTTGATGATTAAAAATAACATGCAAACAACTATATGTTACATCAACATACAATACACTGACAACAACCTTTTAATTGGTGTTACCTTTTTTTCTGTATAGACATTGGGACAAAGTTTTCCTGCCACGTTCTCTTGAAATGTATTAACATTGATAAAGAATGTTGTTGTTTCTTAAGATTTGCACATGTACCCCTAGTGCAGAATTGAATAGGACACTACGCTATTGTAGCACATGGGGCACATGGGCCAGAGCCTCAATTAAATGACAAGAAAGCCAGCCAGGTCCAAGTACTTCAATGTCTGACACTGGGTGAGACAGCTGAGCAATAGGAAGTTAACCACTGGCATGTCCCATGGTGTGTGTATACTGTGTATGTGCATAGAAGCATGTGTATAAGGTCTGACAATTAAGTTTGTGAACTCATCCTAGAAAAAGTGCTGCATACCTCATTGCTGAATATCATTGCAGTCACCTTCAAAGTACTCCCCTTGGGAAATTATGCACTGACACCAGTGCCTAGTCCTCCTGTCAAAGCAATTTTGGAACTCTTTTTCTGGAATGGCCATCAGTGCTCTTGTCATATTATCCTTGATGTCCTGAATGTCATCAAAATGTCTTCCTTTCAATATTTCCTTTATCTTTGGGAAAGAAAAAAGTAATTGGGGGCCAGATCAGGTGAGTAGGGAGAGTTTTTCAATACAGTTATTTGCTTACTGGCTAAAAACGCCTTTACAGATAGTGCTGTATGAGCTGGTGCAAAAGCTCCTTCAGGACCATTTTTGCACACACCTTTCTTATGCTAAGATTTTCAGTTAAGATTTTCCTGTTGCTCTATTGATGTTTATTTGGTCTGCTATGCTTCTTACAGTCTACTGACAATTTTGATGTACAACTCAACAAATTTTTGCAATGTTTTTTGTCAGTTTTGCTCGTTGCTGGCCTTCCTGACTTCTCTTCATCAGCGATGCTTTCTCTCCCCCCAGAAAAACATTGAATCCATTTGTACACTGCCATTCTCTTCATGGTATTATCCTCATAAACTTGGATTAACATGCCTCTGATTTCATTTCCACTCTTGCCAAATTTAATGTTTGTTTATTGCTCTAATCCAAATGCTGACATTCTCATGACAACAGCTCTGATGGCCATTACAGATAGAAAATTCCAAAATTGTTTTGATGGGTGGACTAGGTACTGGCACCGGTGCATAGCTTCCCAAGGGAAGTACTTCAAAGGTGACTGTAATGCTATTCAGCACTTAGGTATGTAGCACTTTTTCTAGGATGAGTTAGTGAATTCATATAGTCAGATCTCATATGTATGTGTATATACATATATTATACAATAGCTTTTATGCCTTTCATAAATTTTGAATGCTTCTGACCTGACTTTTGCATTTCTTATAAAAAAATGTGTCATATATTGTCAGTGACTTGATGTTAAAATAAACATATTCTGCTTTTCTTCTTATAAACCTCTGGGCTAGTCTAACCAGAAAAACTCCTAAGCTTATAAGGAGGGATTGGTAAAATAACAGCAACAAGTTATCATTCATGACTACTTATTCATGTGAATCAAAATTTCCTCGGTACTATGAAACCAACAAGAATTAAAAAATAAGCAGGATTCTGAGGCTCATATAAGAATGCAAATGTCACACTCAATATTATTATTCTCTCTTTGTGGTTATTTAAATTGCCTTATTTTTTCACTGATTGGCTTATTAATCAATGAATATTATGAATTTGTATATATGAAATACACCTCTACTGACAAAACAAAGCTTTTGTGGAGTTTGCCATAGGATGACCAACCACTTGGTTTACCAGAGAGACTGTCCCCATTTTTGCCTTTAAGTCCTTCATTCTAAAATTCCTCTGTTGTTCTGGTCAAACTGGGTTGGCCAGTCCCCCTGTCTAGGTATCAGAACTCTGTGTGAGATTTAGTTTGAAAAAAGGATTCTGCTGTTAACATTGCTTAAAAGTACCATGATAGATGATCTGTATGGTGAGTGAATGATTTGTTTTCTGAACCTGGACACCTTTGAGAGTGAAAGGACATGAACTGAATGAGAAGCTCACATCCTATCTCTATAGCTTCTCTCAATGCTAAGAGGCTAGTTTGCTCTTTGATCAAAAGGTAACTAGAAACCTTTTAGTAGAAATCATTCTGAATCTCTCACACCACGTTATGCTTCAGGGTCATTGATCCAAGCACAAATTCACATTCTTTAATCATAAATAAAGAAGGTATACAAGATGAGCCAGAAAAGATTACTTACTAATTCCTGGTTACACCTGGGAATCGGTTGGTTAAAGAAATGAATCCCCAATGTCAAATGGCTTTCTTGTGATTCACTTCATTTCTCATGGAAGCTGAAAGAAAAGGAAAAATGTTAATTGATAGTTGTAGTAAGTCAGGCTCCAGTTGACTAAGGTTTTCTTTTGTCTAAACCAGTCTCTAAGCTGAATACATGGAACCATTCCATGAAAGAGCAAAATTAATGTGGTCTGTTACCTCTGGATAATCTCAAAGCACAATACTTTCAAAGCCCAGTCACTTGCAAACTACCTGTCTCCAGAAAGATTGGAGGTGGAGGGGCTGCCTGGGGGCATGATACCCCTACCCCACATACCCCACACCAGCTGCTTACAAGACAGAAAACAGTTCTCCAGCAAACATGCCTTATGGGTCCTGTTCGCACATATTTGGGAGTTCACTGACTTTTTCTAACCTGCTTTATTTTAGTGACTATTGCTAATTGTTTTTAGCTCTGAATCAACAAACCTGCTTCTCCCTGTTTTTTTTCCTGAAGGACACTCAAAATCATCCAGTCCACTTTGTTAAGGTAGGGCTAGTGGCATGGTGGCAGTAGGTCTGGTAGTGCCACTTCAAAGCAGATGAAATGCCCTTGATGATTCTGGCAAGGTGTGGCTTCTCCCACTGTCACTCTTTCACTCTATAAGTGATGAGAGTACTTTTTAGGTTATAAAGGAATGTTCATGCTCAGTGCCAGTTAAAAATACATACTCTATATTTTAGATTTTTTTGCTTTTTGTGCTGAATATAAGAAAGTGATATAACTGATAAAAGCAAGCACTGCATTATTCCCAAGCCTTTTCCCTCAGTGTGTCTCTGTTCTCAGGATTTGCATGGGTTTGCATCTTCACTTGAGTCACCTGGTTGAAAAATCATTGTCTCTGGTCCTTTTTCTCCATTCTCCCAACGTCCTTCTCAGGCTGTTTAAGGTGGCTCTAAGACCCATTGTATCTTCTACAGAGGAAGCACTCCTGTGAAATTCCCGAAGAGTATAGGCTTCTGAGCAGTGGATTTGTGCAATACCTGTGTAGCTTATATGTAGATTTAAGTCTATGGATTTAAATGATGGAGAACACTCATTTTTTTTCTGGCTAGTAACTGGGCTGTTAGTAGGACCATAATGAAAACAGGGAAGGCAGCTGGGCTCGGTGGCTCAGCCCGTAATCCCGTGCCTTTGGGAGGCTGAAGTGAGTGGATTGCCTGAGCCCGTGGGTTTGAGACCCGCCTGGGCAGGCGAGACCTCATCTCTACAATAAAATCAAAAAATTAGCCGGGCGTGGTAGCGTGCGCCTGTAATTCCGGCTACTCAGAAGGCTGAGGTGGAAGGATCGCCGGAGCCCAGCAGGTTGAGGCTACAGTGGCTGGGAGCGGCCACTGCACTCCAGTCTGGGTGACAGAGTGAGACTCCAACTCAAAAAAAAAAAAAAAAGAAAGAAAGAAAACAGGGAAGGGGCTTGTTTTAAATAGTTGCATATAAGCACATATTAGAACTGACATGTTACTTAAGGTTACATTGCTGACTAAACGGATCACAGATAATAAAAATCACTCTCGTTTGCTGAATGACCATGTTGTATACACAATTTATATTTATTACTCATTTTATCCACATAGCAACTCCATGAGGTAGGTGCATTTTTTGCTCCCACAGAATTTAGGTACCTTATACAAGTTCTCCCAACTGGCCAGTTGTAGACTAGGATCAGCTGTTTTGGTTTGCTTGAGATTGAGGGGGCTCTCAAAAGATGGGGGCTTTCAGTGTTAAAATTGAGAAAGACTCGTACAAACTGGAATGAGCCAGTCTCACTTTAGGTAGGACTGGACTGAACCCCAGGAAGTTGGGCTTCAGAGGGTAAACTGTTAACATGTTATACTGCCTTGCTTGGATTAATTCAACCATAAGTCACAGTTTGCAATGGGCATGCCTCAACTTCTTCCTAAAGTAAATAATCAAGAGCTTGAATATAAGCCATTAATATTAAGGTAGCCCTGAGAGCATCCTCATTGACAAGACTTTCTCTGCTTCTCTTTTTAGTTGCTTAAACCTGAGCGTGTAAAATGTTTTTATGTATTTCTTCCTTCCAGGTTGTAATTTCTTGAATCCCCTCTCTTGTTTTTCCTATATTACAAACCCCGATTCCTGAAGCTTAGTGTTTCCAAGCACCACTTTAGCCTCACATAAGGAGAGAGCTTTGTGCTATGGAGCTCTGTTGTATCAGGTGAAGCATTCTAGCCATATATGACTTTAATCTCCTGGTTTACATGATTAAGCGTGCAGAAAATTCTGGGGTTTTCTCCCAAATTCCTAAAAGAGGAGGGCCAACAGACTTTCTTTCTTCTTCAAGTGTGGTTTCTCCTTATATCCTGAGTTGTGAATTGGAGTTTATCTTTTCTTCCCTAAAGAGAAGTCTCTCATACAGCACCCCTTAAAGACCTAACCTTCGTCTGAATATCTTCCATGCCAGGATTCTTGGGAACACACAAGGTTAGCCTTTATGTTTAGAAAGAAATAATCATGAGAAAGTTCCTCCTTATACCGTATTGTGCTGAGATTTGTCCCTCTGCAACTGCTTCAATTCACTGTCCTACTTTCTAAAGCAAATAGAATAAATGTCTTCTCTTTCAGGTATATGAAGGTAGCTTGAATGTCTTCCTTAAATTTTTTCTTCTCTAGACTAAGATCTAAGTTCCTTTACTTATTCTTCTATTTCAGTGGTTTTCACATTTTTTTCCCAAATTAAATCTTTAATTGAAATGAGGGGACCAAACCAGCATTTAATTCGTGTATATTTCCTTACTATAAATTCAATCAAGAATAGCAATGAGACTATGCATTAAAAACAACAACAAAAAAATTGAAGTAAACTCTTATAGATAATTGCTGCAAATTTGCACCAATATCTAGTTATCTTTAGTATTGAGGAAATCTTGAGTTGCTAATAGTATTTTTTTTTTTTTTTTTTTTTTTGAGTTGGAGTCTCGCTGTGTCACCCAGACTGGAGTGCAGTGGCCGCTCCCGGCCACCGCAGCCTCGACCTGCTGGGCTCTGGCGATCCTTCCGCCTCAGCCTTCCGAGTAGCCGGAATTACAGGCACACGCTACCACACCCGGCTGATTTTTTGATTTATTGCAGAGATGAGGTCTCGCTGCCCAGGCGGGTCTCGAACCCGCGGGCTCAGGCAATCCACTCACCTCAGCCTCCCAAAGGCACGGGATTACAGGCTGAGCCACCGAGCCCGGCTCTTTTCTTTTTTTTTATGAGTTGGAGTCTCACTCTGTCACCCAGGCTAGAGTGCAGTGGCCGCTCCCGGCCACCGCAGCCTCGACCTGCTGGGCTCCGGCGATCCTTCCGCCTCAGCCTTCCAAGTAGCTGGAACTACAGGCGAGCACTACCACCCCGGCTGATTTTTTGATTTATTGTAGAGATGAGGTCTCGCTGCCCAGGTGGGTCTCGAAGCCGCGGGCTCAGGCAATCCACTCACCTCAGCCTCCCAAAGGCGTGGGATTACAGGCTGAGCCACCGAGCCGGGCGTATTTGTTTTTTTAAAGCAGTTCCTCTTACAATCCTAGGATTCTCTTTAAAATGATATAAATGTTTGAAAGAGGATTACCAGGACAGTTTTGTTTCAAAATTTAGCCATTACACATACCTATCAACTGCTTGTTTTTCTTATGATATATAAGAAGTCATATGTAAAGTTTACAGTATGTGCCAAACATCATATTCTCAACATGATGTCATCATGACTCAACATGGCATGGTAGTCTCTTTTTTATAGCTGATTATTATATATACCATGACAAGAGCATTCACTGAATGAACATGCTGGAGCCTTACCTGACATTTATTTGAGTATGACATACCTGCACTGAATTCTGCACAAAGTAATATAATTTTATGTAAGCAGATAATTATGCAGAAGTGCATTTGTATGTATAGATGTGTGATTCTGATTATTTTTATTGTCTATTATTTTCCACATTTCAAAAATGTTTCTCAATAACCATAATACATATCAACTCTACTTTCAGAACTTATATGCTGTTTATGTTTAATTGTCAGTATATGTATGTCTTAATACTCTAACAATGTAAAAATAATTGTTTAACAAGAAATAACATGCAAGGATCACTAATATAACTAAGAAGTGAGATTCTGGGAGTGTTTCTTCCTGCAATCCATTTTTTAAATAAGCATATGTAGTATATTTTTTGATGATTCTCTAATCTTTATTTAATGGGATAAAGTTAAAGAATTGCTGTCAAATATAGACATTTTAGGCAGGAGTGAATTTTTAAAAAGACTAGTGCAAAACTTCAGTATTTCTGATAATAGTTGCAGATAATTAAAATATATGCACAGTGATGTCAGGAGAAGCTTTGTTCTGAGAGCTCACAGTAATGGCATAACATGACATTACAAGTTAATGGAATGAAGGCCTGTGATGGGATAGATTTTGATTCCTAATGTATTTGTATTTTTAAGTATATTTAAAAATATATTTAATGTAGAATTTAAAGTAAAATTTAAATTAAGCATTTGCAGAACTCCATAATACCACCTTCTAACCTTATTTGAAACTCCATAATCTGTCAATACAGTAGAAAATATCTATTCCATCAAATAACTTAAGTTGTATTTTATACCTCTAGATGTAATTTTAGGTTGTGTGGTATGTTGATTTGCCAGAGATGCCATAACAAAGTACCACAGACTGAGTGGCTTAAACAACAGAAATGTATTTTCTCATGATTTTGGAGGCTAGAAATCTGAATTCAGTGTTTCTTCTGAGGCCTCTCTCCGGGGCTTGGAGATGAAGATGGCTGTCTTCTTTCTGTGTCTTCGACCTGGTCTTCCCTCTGTACATACATCTGTGCCCAAACTTCCTTTTCTTATAAGAACACCAGCCATAATGAATCAGGGTCCACCCTAATCTTAAATTAATCCTCATTTAAATTAATTATTAAAGACTATTAACGTTTAATCATTAATATTTATTTAATTAAAGATTAATTAATTAAATCCGTATCTTTAAAGACCCTATCTCCAAATATGATCACTTTATGAGGTGCTGAAGGCTAGGACTTCAACATGTGAATTTGGGGCAAGTAGGAGGACACAATTTGGCCCATAACATGGAGTTTCATGATTTTCTATATCCTTGTTAAAGAAATTTCTTCCTCTTACAGAAAGGGAACTTCTTAATATTTTACTTAGGTATGTATTTATGTGTAACACATTTATAGAAATAAATGTAAATGTATTTATGTGTCATATATCCTCCACTCATATAGAATTGTTAAGTGTCTTCAAAGAATCATTTGACATTTTATGAAAAAAACTGTTTAGGGGGTTCTGGAATGGCTTCACCTTTGGCTATTTGCAATTATCACATGGACTTGTGTAAACCAACCAGTATCAAGTTAAAAGCAAATCAGATCAATGGTTAGAAAAATCAAAACAGATGCTCATTAGATTCGTCTAAGTCAGAATTAACTCCACCTTTCAAATTTTGTGGGAATTGTGTTTAACATCTGCAGAACAAAGCAAATATATTTAATTCACCACAGCTTCTAGTTTATAGTTCAAGTTTGGCCTCTCTGATCTATTATACTTGTGCTAAAAAGCTAAGGAAGTAAGTTATAAAAACAGAAAAACTAGAAATATTAATTTTTCTAGTCCAAGATAATCATCCTCCTTAGGTTTCATTTTGTGTAACTGAGGGAAGTTTTTGGTATTAAAGTGGAATACTGTCCATTCTCAACTTACAAGCCAGCTGTGTTCCAAAATTTCATTTGGAAGTTGGTTATTAAGCACTCTCAAGAAATTTTCCCATAGAAATAATGTTATTTATGATGATTGTACTCCTAGGCCTGCCCATAAAACCCTGTTTAGTTCTCATCACACAAAATATGGTATTGATAGTATAGTGCTATGAAACCTCCTTACCAACAAAAACACTGTCTTTATGGAAAAAGAAATAATGTCATGAGGATAATATATATTTTTAAATCAGTCAGTGTGTTTTTCTTGTTTGTATTTCTCTCTGTTTTGCCAGAGGCATCCACTTGTATTAGGGAGGTTTAGGATTATTACCGCAGGAATGCAAAGAGTCTGTAGTCAGTGTTTGACAACTGGAATCGAATTTTTGAGACCACAGCAAGACAATAGTCCTGAAGTCTAGAATTCATCTAGAGAGAAAAGGTTTTTAGATTTATTAAACACGTATCACATAGCTACATATCTATAATAAATTTGACCTTTAGGGGACTAAAAGCCAGAGCTGAAAATTGCTCAGAGGACTATGGAAGAGGACACAGCCACAGGAAAGTGTGTAAGAGTCTCCCTATTCAGCTCTGATGAGGTGTGGAGATGAGGAGAGACAAGTCTTGGATGTTAAAGACCAAGAAGAGACTTAAAGAGATTCAAGGAAAAGTCAAAATAAGGGAAGCTGCTCCATTCCACTTGCCATTTTGAACTCTACAAATGAGACAACCACACAGGTCGAGAGGCAGCCATCACTGGTCATGGATCAGGCCCACTGAGCAGAGAGTACAGACCTCGGGCTCACCAGCAGCCGCTCAGCAGATTCTAGCATGACAGTGCCAGGGACTTGACCAGACATTCTGCAGTGGAGAGCAGTGAAAACCAAGGGCTGAGCAGAGATCTCAGTACAAGTACAAAGTTACTGCCATTGGACAAATGTGTTCTATTGATTTCTCTTCATTTCACCCTACGCCAGCAGAGTGGGAGGGAGCTCATTTAAGGTATTAGATTAGTTATATGACATAAAGTAGCTTTATTTTCTTAATAAATCACTGTACATTTCATACATCTATAAGTCATTTATCATTTTAAAAGCACCAACTATGTGCCCCTAGTGTATGCTTAACCTCAATTAATCTTTTAAAGAGTCCTATGAGATAAACATACTTTGATCACTGAAGAAATTGAAGCAATTGTCCGCAAGTTTCATAGCTTCTGAGAGGGAGAGCTGGGATTTAAATCAAGATTAGTCATGCTCTGAAGTCTTTCAAAGAATTCCTTTTTTCCTGAACTGAGAAAACAGGACGGTCCTACGTGGTGACTCTCAGGGCATGGGACTATGAATGGATGAAGGTCATAGAAAAAATAGAGAGGGTGAAGCCTGAGGGACCAAGGCATCATGCTGATATAATTTACCAGTGATGTTTTTGTACTTTGGACTGCCTATTTTTCTTCAGGAGTTCACACATTTGCTTTTTTTTTGCTTCCCCCCCCACCAGCATCTGATCATGATTTCTCTCTTCTGTTATCCTCTATATTCCTAAAGTCTTTCCCCCTTAATTCTGCCTTTTCAATGTGGCAATGGCATGAAAGGTATATAATGGCACATGATAATTTGATGCATCTTCCTGGGATTTCATTTTACTCAGTGATAATTGAACCACTTTTAATATTCACATAAGGCATCTATATCATAAAGGGACAAAAGTAAACTTGGTGTGAAATTTCAAGTACAGTACAAGCCTGCTAGTGAGAGCTGATTTGAGCCACAACCCTAGACTCCTGGGGCTGTGCACTTAATTAACTCTGCTGTTTAGGGTAGTATATTTTGGTGCAAAACTTAAGAGAATCAGTGTGCTAACAGAATCATTGAGGGCTTCTCTGTTAAGAATAGTAGACAAGTCAGACTTTCCCCAGAAAGGTAACTAGAGAAGGAATTTACCCCAGGAAACCAAAACATAGAGGGAGGGTGGCAAAGAAAAAAAAAAAAAAAGAACAATGATTTTAAAGGCTTAGCACTTACTTACCAAGAATAATTAGCTAAAATAGGAAGCTACCAGATGGCTTAGCTTTGTTAATAAAACCCATCTGTGAGCCACATTATGAATTGGAGAACTTATTGTAGGGAACTTTGTCCTTGTGTCAGCTGCTCTGCTCCAGTTTCAGAATTTGCCAGAGAAGACTCATCTCATCTCCACAATTCCTCTGTGTTGCAGATGCCATAGTTTTTCTCTCTTTACCATCTCCTCAATCCAGTTTGCTTTGGAGGTTTGTAAAGAGAGGTTAAGCTTTGACTTTGTATACACAAAGGAATATAACTATTCACTTAATCACATACATGGTGACTTTTCTTGATTATTTCTGGACAGAAATGAAAAATGGTCTGGGGAAGGTGGAGTTGGGGGAAGAGGTAAAGCTCATCCCATGGCAGAAAGCAGGAGATAGAAGCAAGTGTGAGAGACGAGAAGGAGAGGGCAGAATCTGTCCTTTTATCAGGAGCCCTCTCCTGAAATAACTTATGCTTATGATAAAGCTCTTGATCTACTCATGAGGGTAGAGCCCTCATGACCTAACCACCTCTTAAAAGTCCCACTTCTCAACATTCTTGCACGGAGATTAAGTTTCCAACACATAAACTTTTGGGGAAAACATTCAAATGGTAGCAGGCCTGAAACTTGAACTTGAAGATTCAAGTGATTTCATAGTGAGTGTTCTAATGTGCATATAATGTTTACTGTTGATTAACACAGGGATATAAAAACACCCAAAACTTTTAATGAGATACTTTTTTGCTAACTCTTAAATATTCTCGGAGGTAGGTGCTGCACTGGTGTTTAATACATGTATGTTTCTGTCCTTATAAGTTCTCCTTTTCTCCCTCAAAACCAAGAATGTTATGAAACCTATTAATCTGTGGGTTCTATATTGATTATATTAATTGAGATACCACATACAAAGTACATTACAGAGTTACTGACACATGGGTGAGAGCTCAGTGAATATTAGCTGATATCAGAGTAAAGGTTCAATGTATTATAATTACTGTGCTGTTGTTCTAATTATGTGGTCATTCAAATCTTCCTACATTCATCAAATGCCTGGAATTCTTGGATATTGCCAAGTATTGGAATAATGATACACATTTTATCCTAGTCTTTGGAAAAATCTCTATGTCTTTTGACATGACATATGCTTCTAGATGCTTTGGCTACAAGTCATTGTTATATTAAAGGTATAACTAGTTAATGAACCAAACAATGGGAAAGATACAATGTAAAGTCATGTAGCATCCTGTAATTATTCAAGTCAAAATTCTGCAGTTTAATCTGAAAGGGTTGCTAATAGAAAGGAAAACACTCATTCTAAAGGGGAGAAAATCAGAAGTTCAAGAGTAGGTGTTAATTTACTGGAATGAACTTGGAAGTTGTGACTAAGTAGTCAAGCAAAACCACGAAAGATACCAAGATTTCAGTTGGATGTTATTTTAATGCCCATAAGACTAGTATAGACATGATAAGATAAAAATGAAAAAGGAATACAGAACTCAGTAGGTTCAAAGGATTTTGGAGTTGGAAGCCAAATTAGTGTCCAGGACAATTAAGTGGCCCATCTGGGTAAGAGTTTCAGACTTCTGTGAGATAAACAGACATGAGGACCATTTGGGATATGAGGCTAGGAGGGCCATGAAACAATACTCCTTTTAAACTTTGAGGTCTCTATTATAAACTATAAATGGGGCTCAGTGTGTTCCCCAGAGTTGTCAACAGGAATCTAATCAGTATCCCAGGCCAAATTTCTGGTGGAGGAACAACTTCAGTTAGCCAAGAAGGTTTCCTACTGGGTAGAGTTAGCATTAGTTACAGTTGTTTAAGAAAATAAAACACATAGCATTAATACTTTTATAATAAAGTATCTGATGATCTTATGCATGTATTATTTTATTTTATACTGTTTAAGAATATTTTCACCTGTTTTAATGGGTCAGCCTTATTCCAAGTTGACATGTATAATTGTATAAGACTTGTGCTTTTGTGGTACCGCATGCCTGTAATTCCAGCTACTCGGAAGGCTGAGGCGGAAGGATCACCGGAGCCCAGCAGGTTGAGGCTGTGGTGGCCGGGAGCGGCCACTGCACTCCAGTCTGGGTGACAGAGTGAGACTCCAACTCAAAAAAAAAAAAGACGTGCTTTTAACTTAAATTTTATTAAGATTATTTAGAATATTGGAGAATTAAAAAAAAAGTTCATCATACTTATAGGTTTAATTTACTAGAAAAATTGTTGTCACAATAACAGTACTTTAAAAAATAAAATATATTGGATACATAAATGCAATTAAAGTAATTTGTGTTTCATTTCAAAGGTTTATAAATTGACTCAAATATTATTCTAAATGTTTTTTTTAAAAAAACTAACAATTTTTCTTTTATAAATAAAATAATAAGATTTCTGAGGTGAACTTAAAAGCCTAAGATTTTTAAGTTTGCAACTTCAATGAATGGAAAGTTTTTTTTTTAAATTTAAGTGAACTTAAAAGTAATGTTTTCTGCCCAACAAAACAGTTGAGAGCTTACAAAAAAGTCACATCAACACAATTATGTACATTGGAAAGTAAGAAAATTGTTTTTGCTGGAATAGAGAAGATATTTGGATGAATTAAAACACACACACACAAGAAATATAACCTCAGGCCAGGTAAGTGGTGACTTCAGTCCAAGCTTCATCTTGCACTGGCATAACGGGATATATTGTGAAGACTTTCCCCATAAAGACATTTAAATAATAAGTTACTACTTTAAATCTTAATGAATAACACAATTATGGTAATTCCATGTAATTGGGAGAATTTGGAATAATTAAACATTGCTGATGACAAATCTTAACTGGTAAACCTTTTCTACAATAATATGACAAAGCATTTCAAACTGTTCCTACTTTGTTTATCTTACCCAAGTCCTGCTTATTGGTTCTTATCCTAAGGAAATAATATAAAGAAAGGAAACATTATATACATGAAGTTATTAATTTCAGAATTACCTGCAGGAGCAAACATTAGCACTATCCCAAACATCCATAAGATTCAATGAGCAAATTATGTGCCAAGAATATATAGGATATTATAAAATAATTAAAATAAAAACATTAAAGATCCGCGAAGAAACCTGGAGAGATGTGCATGATATAGAAAAAGGGGAAAATTCAGAATTCAAGGGCCATAATTATTTTTGCTAGAATTTTAGTTATATGATCAAGTATTAGAAGTGAACATAGGAAAATGAGTGATTTTGTCTTATAGAAATGTTTTGTATTGCTATATGTGCAATAAATACTTTTTTTGATTAAAGTTAGGCCATATCTCATCATATTAACTTTGTTAGCATCTTATTATGAATCTACCATACATGAATGTATCTATATTTAAATCAGAAAGCTAAGAATTTCAGCCTGTAATTCCAGAGCTTTGGGAGGCTGAGGTGAGTGGATTGCCTGAGCCCACGGGTTCCAGACCCGCCTGGACAACTTGGCAAGACCTCTTCTCTACAATAAATAAAAAATTAGCCGGGTGTGGTAGCGCGTGCCTGTAGTTCCAGCTACTTGGAAGGCTGAGACGGAAGGATTGCTGGAGCCCAGCAGGTCGAGGCTGCAGTGGCTGGGAGCAGCCACTGCACTCCAGTCTGGGTGACAGAGTGAGACTCCAACTCAAAAAAAAAAAAAAAAGAATTTCTAAACAAGTTTATTTTGAAAAATTTGATAATTTCTAAGGCTATAACATTTGCTAGAGTGTATATTTACTGCATTCCTGTCTCATATGATCTCTTTGTTCTAGCAACAGCATATGCACTGTGGTTCAGAGAATAGCCATACCCCCTTTTTGTATTTAGCCTTGATAATATTGTCAATCAAATTTTTTGACCCTGCCTGGTCAACACAAAAACACCTTTAGTGTCTGTTTCCTGGAATCCAACTGCTATCATGGTTCCAGCCAATTCTAAAATCTGACTTTCAATTTCTCTTTTCATTCTTAGAGTTATTGCATATCCGTCTAATAAATTTTCATCTTTATTTACATAAACTAGATTCCCTCTCATTGGTATATTTAGGTAACTTCCTTTGCCAAGCCCTACTTTCTAGAAGCTATGGCGGTACAGATAAGGGTGTCCTCAATTCTGATCTCAAGGTTGCAGAAGGATTATCGCAGAAGGTAGCACTAATAAGTAGAATTTCTACCAGCAGGATAGAGAGGAAAGGGCATTTCAAGAAGAGAAAACAGTCCTACTGTGTTGCAAGGATATGTGACATCTCTGAGAAATAGTTAATAGTCTGGGATTGCCAGTACTCAGGAAACGTGGAATGAGCATCTATGAACTTCTTAATTTGAGAAACTGTGGGTTTTTTTCTTTTTCTTTTTTGGTTCCAGCATGTATCACAGTGCCCAACATATATAGGGGTTGAATAAACGGCTGAAGTAGGGAAATGGAAGGAGGTCTGGGTGAAAAAAATGTCACGTAAATCATAAAGTTCTTGAAATGATAAGCCATTTTGTTTTGTTTTGTTTTTTAAAGCCACTAGAGGGTTATCAGTGTTCAGAGTAAAACAATCAGATGAATGGAAATATAGAGAGAAAGACAACTGTATGATATTGACATAACCTAAACATTGGAGCTGTTGGAAAACTGAAATGGGCCATTCTGCAGACACATGGGTTATATGTGTTGCACACTGAAAATATTAAAGTGGAGACTGGCCATCTATTGGGGACATGGTGTAGCAGATTCTCCTATTCCATTGAGTTGGAGTTTGAATCAGATGATATTCCAACACCTCATGGTGCAGACTTCGTTTAGCTTCTGAAGACCTGACTTGTTTCTTTGATTCATCAGAAATCATCTTATTGTGCTGTGATGTTATGCATCATTCTACTTTGAGATGTAGTAAAAAGTTACTAATCCTATTTAAAAGCAAATTCCTCAGAAACAACATGACTAATGAATTCTGGAAAAGTTTTAGATTATAGGACCTTCTTCTGTACTATTTAATGCAAATTAGTAGAAATAATGTCTCAGATAATTGTATGATGTATTTGGATGGTAAAATTGGCCATTTTTTCATTACCAGGGAGTGGAATAATTTTGAATCCAAGGATGATAATTTTGTATCAGGACCCTGGGGCAAGGGTGGGCCAGATAGAAGGATTGAGCAATGAGCCTCATTGTGTCTTATTTTTAAGCCTTATTGTGGTTCACCTGAGCAGGCCTGGCCTGGAAATTCTGAGGATGAGGTGTCAGCAGCGATGATAACTGTTTCAAGTTTCCCTTTTTTCTCTTTCACATCTCAGCTTTCCTTTTAACCAATCAACAATAAACTACTGGTAAAGAAGAATCCTCAAGAATCTACCTTCTCCACATACCCTTTCTTTGCTCTGGTAAGAATAGAAACTTGCCATTAAATGCATTGTAGATATTTGCTTTTTACTCATCATACACAATGACAATAATCTCTCATGAGAAGGAGAGCTAACAACAGCTACACAATCCACTCAGAGCAGAACAGAGATGTAGCTTCAGTTTACAACACCATTGCTAGAAAAGAAAGGCATCTCATTCACTGTTGATGAGTTTGTTCCCTTAGAAATTGTGAAAATTGATATCAATTCCCCGTTTCAACTTTTCTCTGTTTAGAAGTTGCATAAAAAGAAACAAGGACATCTACAGCAATGGTGGGAAAGGTAAAAAACCAATGAAAAAGTAGAAAAAAATCTAAAAAACCTGGTAAATATGAATGTTTTCTTCATTTGTTTTTGCTCTACAATGTTGAACAAGAGGTAGACATATGTGAAACTAGAAACATATTATGCAGCTTTTCAGTATAAAACAAAACAAAAACCTACCTCACTTCTTTTTCCCAGCTCTTCAATGTTACCAGTATGCATTAGAAATGACCAGATCTGGATAAATTCAAAGGAGCTTTGCCGTATGATCAGAAATACATCTATCTTGGTCTAAAATGACCTATTTCAGGAAGGCTTAATCTATGCTTTTATCTTTGTGGTAAGTTTATTATTCTTGAATGAAAAACTTGGGCCTGAGTTGGTGGTGCTTCCAATCAAACTGATAAATGCCATCATGCAAAGCACGAAGGGTGGCAATCTAAGACATATTTTGAAAAGAAACTACAGTTTCAGCCACTGCAGTCTTTTTCTGGAGTAAAAGGGAGTCAGTATAATCCAGTCCACAGCTTGAGTCCTCTGCACCTTTTGTGGTCTGCTGTCCTCATACTGTTCTTCACCCCTACCCTACATTCCCAGAGAGAGAGGAGGGTCCTCCTGGAGCACTCCCACAGGACTTCCCATCTAGGGAGCACCGCTTTCTGCCTCAAAAAGATCCTTATTTTATTAGAACTCAATGGTTTTACTCTTCTTTCTTAAAGTTTAAAGGCTTACTCCATCACCAAGCAACCTGGTAAACTGATGTGATCATGGGTGTTCCCGCGTCACCCTCCCAGGTAATAAATATATTGGCATTTTATCATGTGTCTCCTGGTAACTTGTCCTAACTTCAAGGAGTGATTAATGAGGGTGTTGGAAGGGTACTTAATATCAACCACTGTGGGAAGATTTTTTTTTTTTGCCTAGTTTTAGACCTATCCATGTCCCAAGTCAATCTGTGAAGGAAACTTCTAGAGTGGAAAGTGTAATTTCTTCATAGATCTTCTATATTTTGACCTTTCCACAGAGGAACTTGTGGTCATCATTATTCCCAGCTCTTATGGTGGTAGTTACACATTGTCCTTCTGACCATCACATGAAGGATTTACCGCCAACTTATTGGACAAGTGTCAACAGGTAACAACCTGGGGTAACTCCTTTGCAGCAACGCCATGGGGATGCATTTGTATTAGGCTCTTAATGAAATGGAAACCACCCTCAGCCTCTAATCACCTATCTCCTGATTTAACTCTTCCACCTTAAATGGATTTTACTTTTCCTGGGGTTTTATTAAAATTGTTTAGCTTGTATGACAGCTAATAATTCTAGTTTGTGGGAAGGAATTAAGTGACTTATGTTGTACCTTGGCAGTAGTACATTTGGAAATAAAAGCAGACTAAAGCACACTGATTAATCTAGGAAAATGAGCCGCCTTCCCCAGTGGGCATGCCTTCCGCCTTGGCAGCCTAATTCCTGATGCCAGAGTCTGATCTTAGGGATTTTTCAACTTTTTTTTTTCTCCCTTCTGTTGTTGTTTTCTTAGAAGAATGAACTAAGCACTACAGTCATGGCAATTTTCCTGTATTGAATTAGGTCTGTGCTTTCATTCTTTCTGAACTCTCTTTGATCTAGATGTTTTGGCTGCCCTTGGGGTAAGGGCTCAGCAGCTGCAGCTCGCTGAGCAATGCTCTATGGGATGCTACCTGCTCCTGTTCTGCCTTGCTCATGTTCCTGGGATATGAATGTTTGCTAATCATGGGATCCACACTCTTGAACTCGCTCTAAGAATAAGATATAGTCATCATAGAGGAGCACATTATAAGCCTGTTCCAAGCAGCAGGGTACTTTGGGCTGCAGCTGCTACAGTTATGGCTAAATCTTACCAGATGACATATGAAAAAAAAGTGAGTTAAATAGACTTGAGCCCATGGATCCTTTCTGAGAATAATAGCTTACGTAAGGGATGCTATTCGCGGACTCAAAATGCTATAATTTCAGTGGTGCCATCTTTTCCACAAACATGGTACTTCCTTAGTTCATCCCTGTTGTTAATTAATACTCTTTAAATATCTTCATATAAATTACAATAAATAGAAAGGCTAGTTCTTTTTCTTTTCCCAGAGTCTCATTCTGTCACCTAGGCTTCAGTGCAGTGGAAAGATCACAGCTACCGCAGCCTTGACCTGCTGGGCTCGGAAGAGTTGATTTTTAAATTTACTATAGAGACGAGGTCTCGTCATGTTGCTCAGGCTGTTCTTGAACTTCTGAGCTCAGGCAATCCTCTTGCCTTAGCCTCCCAAAGTGCTGGGATTACAGGCATGAGTGATGCTGCCCAGAGAAAGGCCAGCTCTTAAGAGAGCAACATTGCACGTCATTTCAGGAGTCTTAGGGATTAGCAAAGGTTCTGTTTGGGAAATGGCTTGGCAGGTTGGAAAACAGACACCAAGGCTTTCATGAATAGGTCATCAGTTTAAATTCAGTACAATCAGTGGTAGATAAATGTCACTACCCATATGGCTTGAGTCCTCTGAAAATGCCACTTTACTGATGAAGAAAATGCAGCTCAGAAAGATAACATGCCCAAGTTCCTGGAGCTAAATGGCACAGATATATTCAAACCTGAAGTCTCTAGGTACCTACCCTAGTTCTGACCCAACTCAAATGGAGTACAGTGTTTCTTCCCCAACTCTGAGCTTTCCAACTTGTGGGTTGATCCAAATCTATAAAAACTTCAGTGCTATAATATTAGGGATCTATGAATCCATAGGTGTACTAAGCAAGCCTACAGCTTAAAAATGTTCTCTACATTTATGCATTGTTATATTTTAAATGTCTGTAGATGCTCTTGTGATTAATTAAAATATAAATTTATTCAAAGCTTTCCTAACCAAGAATAGCATCTGATTACTATATATTTTACTAAATAACACACACCAAAAGTACAAACACAATTGTGTGTTTGTGTTTGGAGGGGTGTATATGTCCATAACTATTTTTCAAATTAAAAAATGATCTTCATGTGCAAAAACATTGAGAAGTGCTATCAAGTATGACAATCCTGGAATTAGAAATTAGATTGCTTTGTTGCATCTTATTCTTTCTCTTTGTTGCCCAAATTAGAGGATTATATACTGCAAGGAAAGACTGCATTTCATGTACCCTCCTTCCATATGCGTCTCCTGTTCCCCCAGCATGAGGATTCAGTCACTC
Source organism: Cephalopachus bancanus (assembly GCA_027257055.1). NCBI lineage: Eukaryota > Metazoa > Chordata > Mammalia > Primates > Tarsiidae > Cephalopachus > Cephalopachus bancanus. The sequence goes on along the minus strand of JAPVLO010000009.1, from coordinate 2,999,112 downwards.
AAGTATGGGAGAGAAACTGGGATATAGACAATAACAGAGAAGATTCTCCGTATCCTTTGTTAGTAACTGGAGACATGTGCTAGATAAAGTAGATACCAGCCCCAAACTCACAGTGCCCAGCATTCTAACCACCAAGTGTCTCCAGACCTAATAAGAAACAGAGGGCTTCAAGAGAGGTACAAGCTCTGAAACAAACAAACACATGGAAACTTCATAAGTGGAGAAATAATTTATGAACATGCATTTGTGTGACTTGGTAATGTTAGTTTCCCCAAATTAAAGTTTTGTAACTTGCCCATGTAGGGCAGTCATGGGGGGAAAGACATTAATGTACTTCTTAGTGTCCAAGGATTGGAAAGCTGAAGTGATCTTTCTTCAAAAAAAGCATTCAACCTTTTGAAGCCAGGAATTCTATGTGGTAATTTGGGTGTGTTGTATTGACAAGGATGGGAGAAACATGTTACACCCAGAAATCAGTTTAAAACATGCCTAGGGACACCCACACATATAAAAGGTATCAAGCAAGCTCTGTGGAAAAGAGGCAGTGTGCTCTAAGACAGATGAGGGAAATAGTTTCAGAACTCCTTTTCAGTTAGATGAGGAATCTTCCAGGTCCAGGTCCGTAAGTGGATGAGGAAAAAGCTAACCAACCAACCTATTACCTTGGCCTCAGTGGATTTAAAGTACCTTCTAATGAAAACTTTTTACCTAAATAACACTCTAATTTGAACCTGCTCCCTCTATAATGTGCGTTTCCTTATCTTAACACTGTATTTCACAAGATATTGCCTTTCAGCAAATCATGATGAGGTGATTTGTTCCTCTAGTCCTGGCATAAAGCTAGAAAGTATGAAAAGACTTGACGTTCATTTGAGAAACTCAGATACAAGGACTGTTTTCCTCTGAAAACATTTTTCATTTTGTTCTCCTGTAAGAGCAGGTTTTTGTTGGTCTTGCTCAATGCTAACTCCCTAGAACCTAGAAGACTTGCCAGGCTCACAGTAAGCACTCAAGAAATATTTGTTGAGTGGATAAATGAATCGATCTTAGTCTCACATCTCCTATGACTGTGAGATGGAAAATGCAGAGGAGGCCTGGTGACAGTTGCTAGGCTGGCCTGGCTCCTACTGGCATTCCCTTGAGCTGCAGAAGGGATAACTAATGGCCACCACTGCTTGATCCCTATCAGACTTTCGTCATGCACACTTATTTTGCCAGGGATCAAATTATGTGAGATTAATTAATTACATTGCTTTTAAGTGAATACAATATTTCTGATATTGAGCTCGCTTGAGTTCTCACATCCAGTCTCTTGCCTTAGGAGGCCTGAAGAGCCAGCCTAGAGGCTATCCTGAAAACATTTGTAGAATTAAAGTCTTGTGATTTTCTTATATTAGATATACTAACCAAATAAAAACTATCTCATCGTTTATGGATTACTTAATGTGTTTGTATATGTTGTTTTATTTTCTAAATTAATTTATATAACGGGTGTATTTTTTCTAATCAAATAAAAAAGTGAAAACATTGCCTACCCCTAGGACTTCAAATAGGATGTGGCATTTAAAGGGTATGACCTAATTTTTTTTCCCTGAGGGCCTAAATAGCACACACACACACTCACACGCGCGAAAACACACACACACACACACACCACACACACACACACACACACGGAATAATCCAAGGTATGTTGGCATAAATGAAAAGAGCAGGGATTCTGGGAGTATGTGTTTGAATCCTGGCTTTCTTATCTCTGCCTTCATTTAACAACTTGAATATAATACTTGAAAATTGAAGTATTTTGAAGCCTCACCTGTATGTGTGTGTGAAGGAGATAGTCTGCAATGGTTTAGATGGAATACATTCATTTTTTATTTCTCCTCAAGGGTTATTATGAACCTTTAAATACAGTAAAAGGACCAGCCAATTGCTTTAGCTTCCACCTCCATGAGATAGAGCAGGAGATGCTTTAGAAAATGTGATAAACTACCCCCAAAATGAAATGATATGAATTGGCCCAGGGAAATGAAAAGGAAGATCCCAATTCACATCATTTCTGAGTAGATACATTTATGCCTGGTCTTTCACTCATAGAAATGATAAATGAATGAAAATTCACAAATATTTTTAAAAGCTGAGATCAAGGTGCTGAAATCATGTTCTCCCTATTTTAGTGTGAACATAGAGGGAACAAATGAACTCTCAGAGATGGGAGAATTGAGAGAATAAATTCAATGTATCAAAACCAGGAGTTTTTGAGAGAGTTCAATAAAGGGGAAAACTATTTAAAAATAAGATTTTTCAATTTGCAAATGAAATTCTCAATTTGGGTTCCCTTAAAGTTTTTTTTTGTTTGTTTTTTACAAGTGCTGGCATTTGTTTTTGCCCCCCAGGATCTGAACCTCTCCCTATTATGGAATAGATAGTTAGGGTTGAAGCATATGACCTAGGTTTGGCCACCTGGATGCTCCCACCTAACGCTGAATTTTGAGGGAATGGTTCAAAGACACAAAGATGGTTAAGAAATTATTCCCAGGGGCAGGGGGTTACTATTTTCTAGCAGAGTGGTGTCCAGCAGTGGCCTGGGTGGAGGCATCAGTGGAAATGTCTTCCACAGATTCTTCATATAGATCAATCCACAGTTCCTACTACCTGATCTTCCTTGGTTTTGGCCCTTTTGTCCAAGTTTTTGTTCTCTACTCTTCCTATTGCCCATGTCATCTGAATCCCATATACTTCTAATAATTTCCTCTTTTCTTGGGTCAGAATGTATTTCTATTGCTCAAGACCTAATCCACACTGAGTTTTAAAAATTACATTTACATTCAACTTTTCAAGAATATATGTTTTGTGAGGAAAGATACACATATGCTTATGTATTGAGGGGATATAAAGGAGAGTAGTGAACCGGCTCAGTGAGGCTGATCTGTAGAGACTTTCCAGAAGATTTTATTAGTGTTTTGGAAGGTACCAATAGATATGGATAAGTCTGGAGAAGGTGGGAATACAGGGTGGGTGGTAAGCATGTTAGTTTTATCCCACCTGTCCCTAGTTCCTTTAAAAGGAGCAATTCTTTTCATCAACAAAGGTACCTGCATAATGAACATCTGTACACCTAACCCTGAATTGTACCCCATATCTTCAAAATAAAAATAAATAAATAAAATAAAAGGAGCAATTCTGGAAAAAAACATTATAAGAACTGTTAGGTGCCCTCATAAAGAGCTCTTTAGTCTGACTGGTTGGGTGCTATTTCCCATTCAACTCTTCATGTAATAACCTCACTAACTACCCAATTTCAAACCTCACATTCCTGGGAAACACAATTTCAAGAGGGAGGAAGTTGGCCAACTCAAAGAAACACCTGGAGACCAACAACATCTTTTTTCAATTATGCTTTTGACTTGGACAGGGAGTGGAAATTCCACTGAGGGCCCAACAGGTGATCTCCTTTGGGCTATGGACAAAGGCCACATGCTCACATGCTCGTGCTACTAGTTAAGCTACCTATTTTTGTGTCCCAGCCAAACACAATACACTACCTCTCTGAATAGAAGGCACAGTGAGTCATGCAACTTCAGGATCTCACTTTCGTGAGAAGGTGTGTATCTGTGCCTATGTGTGTAATCTGCCCACAACCACAAAATACTATTACTGGCTTTCTTAAAGGTAATTAAATATCATGTCTCTAAGGGCTTGGGAGAATCCCCCCAAATTGTCAAGAGAAATGACAAACTATCAAGGTTTGCAGTACCACAGAGAAATGAGAATTCCTATAGCCAGCTAAACAATTGGACTCTCCTGGCCTGTTCAACAATTGGGGTATACATAGCCATTTTGAAAGTACTAGGCTTACTTCCTCCTTGCATTTGTTTCAGGGTTCTCAGCAGCTGTCAATACCTTGAGTCAGGCTGGATAGACTGGGAACAAAGGATTTTTGTTTGAATCTTACATTTTTAAGATATAGAAATAGCAACTTCAAATGATGATCGAGTATGCAATTTGAAAGTCAACAGGAAACTCTAAAGCATACACTAGAGTCTTTGCTTTCCTGTTTCTCTCACTGTGTATTCTGTTAATGGGTGGGTGAAAACTTTGATGTCAGGGTAGTCAGGAGTGTTTAAGCATACAATAGACTGTTTAAGGAATTGGTTAGTTCCTCTACTCTGTGTTAACGTTTTACTTTGCTATAATTTAAAAATATTGCAAGGATAGGACAAGGAACTGATATATAACCTTTATCCAGATTCACTTGTAAAATGAATATTTTATCCTATTTGTTTTATCAGTCTCTCTCTCCATCTCCACACAGACACATACACACATGTCTACACATACATGCAGATAAAAATACACATATATATAGAGAGAAATAAATTTATTATGTGTGTGTGTGTGTGTGTATATATAATATATATATATATATATATATATATATATGTATATTCATGCCTATTCCTATTTTACTGGACTATTTGAAATAAAATTGAAGACATCTTGACTCTTTATGCCTAAATATTTTGGTGTGTAAGAATAAGAACATATCTTATATATAAAACCAACATACAGTTATCAGGTTCAGGAAAATTAATATTAAACTTTTATTTAATCTATAGTCCATATTCTAATTTTTAATTGTCCCAATAATATCCTTTATAGTATTTTTTCCTTAACATATAAAATCTAGTCCAGGATCACATGTAGCATTTAGTTGTCATGTCTCTTTAGTCTTCTTTAATCTGTAAGAGTTTTTGAGCCTTTCTTTAACTTTTTGGTTTTGATAGATATGAGGAATCTGTATTATTCTTAATAGTGTGGTGTTCTAATTTTGTCCTCTGAACTTTTCTAAATCTTCTCATTGCTAAGTTCCTACTACATGTTTCAACAATTGACCCTTTAGCTCCCTTATCTCTAGTAATCTTTCTGATTTCTTATTTGTTCCTTTCCTTGATCCTGCAATCAGATTTTCTATACTTCTTATAAGAAGTGAGGAAATTGCTCTTATCAGTGTACTGAAATACAATAGCTGGTTGCAAAACAGTCCAAGTGCTTACGTGTGCATAATTGTTTTACTCCCTTCCTTTAACTAATCAAATAATTTGAAGGTACCTCAATAAAATATAGACATTTATCTATCCAATAAACCTAGTGCAATTTGTATAGCAGCCTAGATTTTTCTCTAACTACTACAGATTAGGCCCATTTATAAAGATTTCAGCAACTGGACACTTTAGAGATGTACATTTCAAATATTATTTAGGATATGAGTTCAATTGAGACAAAAATCTTAAAATCTGGTAAATGCAACCAGTCAGCCTCAATCTTCTTATTTCTTTACACTGAGTAAGGCAAGGCTCCCAAATTCCTTCCCTTGAGTTTTCTCCTTGAGCAATTTCTCTTCTTGGAAGTACTTGAGAGAAGCAGCAGCTTTATCTCACCAGGGTCCAAATGATCAATGCTTGCCATTCTTTGTCCTCTCCCCATGGTATTTTCTTGAGTCCAGGGGTAATTCTGACAATTGGTTCTTGGCAATACACACAATTCAACTCTCTACTCCGAGGTCAGTGAAAAGAATTATACATAAAGATATACTCTTAATAATTTCCCTTGATTTATATGAAAACTGAGTGAGGTCAGGATGTTTGGAGCCAAATTAAAAACTTCTCAACATTCACTACAGTCTGTGTGGGAACCGGATTCAGTGTTCTGAGTAAGGAGTCAGGATTTCTACTCAGACTTCCTTAATATCTGAACAAGTTACTTTATTTTTCTTAATTTCTTCCTTGTAAAATGGGGATAATTGTTTCACAGAGATAATCTATGAAACTGAAAAGAAATGGTAGCAAAGACCCAAGCACAGTATCCCATAAATATTCACGCAGTGCAGTGATCATTTATGAAGTTTATTGTGAACCGTTGACACTGTTGACAAAGTTGTTGACACTGTTGACAAAGGATGACTTATAGATAGAGCAGTGTTCACTTCCATTTATTTAAATCAACCTCTGCAAGAGATTATTATGAATGATGACTCTAGGTTTTTGCTGTCAAACAACCTGGATTAAGCAGCATTGTTCAGTATATAGACAGACATTATAATGAAACTGGCATTTGTGGTGACTGATTTTAAAAATGAAGCTTATCTTATGGGCACTCTGAAAACACAGTGGAGGTTTGTCTGAGCTTGGAATGTGTTGTCTCCTGCTCTTCCTAACCTTCAAGTGCATAGATTCTTTGTTGCACTCCATATGGTGGGAGCACACATACATTCATGTAAATTACACACACACACACAGCACATACCAATGATTGCCTTTCATTCAGTCCTTCATCACCTCCTTCCCACTGCATCCCCATCTGCCTCTCTCTGCATTTCGCCTCCTCCACAAGCTAGCCCTCTCTAGCGCAACCTTGACTTTTACCCTCCCATTCTCTCCACAACAAAACGTATCCAACTCTGATCTTATCCCCACAGAACTTTCTCCCACCTGACAGCCACCTAAGTGGCTAAACCAATTTGTTCTAATGAGATAATGAACAATATGGCCTTGATGTGTTTCCTCTTCTCCTGCCTTATTTCAACAAAAGCTTCTTACTATCAGTGCCTTCAAGTATCATGGCAGAACTAGTGAGGAATACTTTCAGTGGTTGGAACTTCTTTTGCCTTTAAATCACACTGTTTAGGCAAGTAGTCTGCAAGGGGCTAGCTCTCATACACTGTATTTGTTGCTAATCATGGAAACTGACTAAAGGCAATTCCTGAAATAGGGAATCAAGTCTTACCATTCTTGGTGCTGGAGAAGTTCAATTCAAGGCCAAAACAATGGAGCGTGACAGTGACCAACTTTGTTCTTCAGGTCCCTGCTCTGGACATTTGGAAGATGCTCTGTTGCTTGTCTGGGATAATGTTCATGTCTTACCGGAAGAATACTGCTTACTAAGACAGACACTCACTACCACATTAGCAAGATCCTCTGTTTGGTCAGAATGAGTTACTTTCTTGATATTTTACCAAAAAAATGACAAGTGAAATAGTCTATTTGAATTATTGAGGGGTTTTAGGATTTCTATTATAGTGGCCAAAGTTAGTTAAGGTACTATTTTCAGGCTTAGAAAGTATAAGGTTTTTTTTTTCAATTATTGATCTATCTCTGTATGTATCATCTTCTTTCCTTAACAATTCACTTTTTCCTCCTCATTTTGACTTACATATATTTTTTGTTTTATTGCTCCTTTTCCCTTCCATATGCTTCCTGAATTCCTTTCTTTTCTTTCCACAGTCATCCTTTTTTTTCCCTCTCTCTCTCTTCTTTTTTTCTTTTTCTTTTCTTTTCTTTTCTTTTTTTAAAGACAGAGTCTTGCTCTGTTGCCTAGGCTGTAGTGCTGTGGTGGAATCCTAGCTCATGGCAGCCTCGACCTCCTGGGATCAAGTGATCCTTCCAACTCAGCTTCCTGAATAGCTGGGACTAAAATTGTGCAGCACTACACTTGGCTTTTCTATTTTCAAGAATGATTGCCCAAATTTTTTGACTGATTTTTCTAGTTCTTCATCTTTTGGTCCTTTCTCTTCTTATCTACTGTTAAATGTATCTTTCAAACCTACAGATGATCAGGCATACTTTTCTCTGCCTCCTTGCAACAGGCTGCCATTGAAATAGGAAAATAAACAATCAGCTCTATGTTGGCATGAGCTTTATCTTACCATCAGCCACTTTGTGCCTATCACTGAACATATTCACACTCATTCTAGAATAAATTTGTCCTGATAGGATTGTGGTCTTGGAGGACATTCTTAATTCACACCACCATTACCTCCCTGCTTTTGTGCATACATGTGCATTCACATATCCACACGCATATTTTTACTCTCATACATGGCATTTAACATGGTTCTTAATTTTCAGTTCGCCTTTACAGGATTTAGTTGTTGTCCTTTTAGCTATGTTCTCTCAACTGAATCAGTTTTAATAAAACATAAATTAGTGGATGGGGACTTACATTTGCCAATCCAGATAAAGTGTACAGGATCATTGTAATATGAGCTTTCTAAAGTAAGAATTTGCTGGAATAAATATGATGCCTTGGGGAGAAGTTGGCAATATCATCAACTAATTAAGGAGAAAGAAACAGTGACACCACCTTTGGAAAGAATCTAAGATGCTATATAATTCCACTTTATTTTTGATTACCATGACATAGGTGATCCAGATAAAACATTAATTTCAAGACCTTGAGGGAGGGAGAAATTGACTTGTTTCCAGTTCTGGAGTGTATCAGTGGAGGGATCAAGACTCGATCCCAGTTTTGGAAATTTGCAATACAGATATTTGGAAATTTTTTCCCTGGGAATGTTACCTTAAAGTTACTATGAGCATCTTTATTTAAAAAAAAAAAAGTCCTCATGCAGTTTCAGATGGAGACATCTTTATGGTGGCGTCTCCGGCCACTCAAACCAGTATTTATTGAGACAAATTCATATAAAGAACTATAATAGAAAATAAAACACTCAAAACTACTTAATCTAACGTTGCTAACCCTGCTATTGATGACATAGCCTTTTTTTTTTTTTCTGGCAACTCATTCTTATTAGGTTCGATGTACCCTAAACTTTTGTTGAAAGGAGAATAATAACTTTATTTTGAAGTTGGGCAAAAGTTCACTGACTTGGAAGTTACTACGTTTTTTGTTTCCTACTTACATGATGAGCAGTCATTTATATAAAGGTAGTGATAATAGAAAGTTTCCTACAGTAAATGTGCAATATACTATAATTTAGGTTCGTTGGTTCATATTTGTGTGCTTTTAAAAGTTTGGGGCGAATTCAGGCAGATTACATCAAACTTCATATTTACTCATTAGGCCACCCTAATAATTCCATGAACATTAGAATCATAAATATCGGAGTTAAAAGCAGAATTTAGAGCAAGAAGTGACCTTATTAACTATGTGATCCAAGCCCTCACAAGGTCACTGAGGTCCTGAGATTAAGTGAGGGTTCCTGACTCAGAGACTCTAGCATTCTACTCTCTGCTACCTGGAAAGAGAATGTTACAGAATAAATCAAATTTATCTGACACTAGGCCAGGCACAGTGGCTCACACCTTTAATTCCAGCACTTTGGGAAGTAGGGGTGGGAGGACCGTTTGAGCCCAGGAGTTTAAGACCAGCCTGGGCAACATAGTGAGACCTCATCTCACTATAACTTTCTATTATCACTATCTTCATATAAAAAATAGAAAAAAAGTTAGCTAGGTATGGTGGCACAAGCCTGTAGTCCCAGCTACTCTGGAGGTTGATGCAGGAGGATCACTTGAGCCCAGGAGTTGTAGATTGCAGTGAGCCTTGATTGTGCCACTGCACTCCAGTCTGTGCAACAGAGTGAGAAACTGACTATATATATATATAAAATATATATATGCTGCCTAGTATATGTATATGTAGTATGTATATATGTATATATATATATATATATATATAGAGAGAGAGAGAGATATGACACCAGAAAGACATTATTATTTTTTCAGAGTTGAGCATTTTTCCCCCCTCAGTCTTTCTTAGGACTGAGGACTAACATTTGCTGGCAGATTCGTTAGGATGAGATACACAGGATATGACCACAGAACAAGGGGTATTTCCTGTGCAGAGTTTACTGGCTTAACCAGAAATTGCATCCTTGATTTTATATTAAGTTGAGAGTTAAATTGTCCCAAAACTTAGCATGCAGGGCCAGATATCTATGAAAAATTTGAGATCTATGAAAATGGGGAAGAGATAGAGAAACTCTAGAAACAGGAGAAACACAAATATTTTTTAAAGTGTTTAATTTTTAGATGCACTGCATTTGAAAATTCCACAGGATTAGACTTATTATCAAGTCCAAGGAAAATCTTTACACCATTCTATTTATAAGCATAAATAAAACCATATGAAATTATCTTTTCCATAGGTCAAAAGTGGTCAAATATTGGCAATTTCTTTTAGTTTTCAACCTAACATTACATATAAAAAATCTTCGAAAACTAGAACATGTATGTACACTTCAAGTGACTATTGGTTTTTGCTTTCATATCAGGTTCCTCAAAAAAAAATTAATTGTACCATTATAAGTCATATTTGACCACAGTGACCTGATATAGATTCTGAAAAACAGCAGTGAATGGAGAAGCCATGCTTGTCTGTTCACATTGTGTGGGCCTGACTCCCATAACTGCACGTTTCTGCCCCCCCACCAAAGCATTAATTTCTTCAGGATAATCTCATGGTATTGCAAGAAAGCTGGCTACTACTTCAAAGGGGATCACGCCACCGTTTCCAGGCAGTTTTGACTCGCCCTATGCATTGCCTTTGAGGACCCCTCTTTTCTTGGCTCTCTCACTGATGTGCTCCTAGAAATGCTCCATTGTCTCTTTGTTCCTACATGCTCTAACACTTCTGCTCAGCTAAAAGACAGCTAATAGCAGTGGGGTAGGCTGCCAGCTATTATGAGTGCTTTGTGTGGAGACTATCTGACCTTTTTATTATATAAAAGTGCTAAGCCAGTTATTAAGGGAAGAGAAGCTGAAAAGCAACCATATAAGAAAAAAGAAAAGCAAACCTACTTGTAAATCTGCCGACCTTTAATTATCTCGGAAGCAAGAACTTCCTCATTATGAATGATGGAAGAAAATAAAGTGGAAGGCTTATCACCTGATGATAACCCTGTGTCAGTATTAATTACAGGTTTTCTGGATTAACGTATCAAGATGCAGATTTCAGGAGCTCAGACCAGACTTTACTGGTCAAGAAAGCAGATTACTCACAGAGTGATACAGAAAAGCTGATTCAAATGTAGACTTTGCTGAAAAGGGCACTACTGTTTGGTAATTCTGGTCTTGATCTCATTTCAAACAGATGATGTAACTTCAGACAGTATGAGAGCTGACGTGTATTTGAAAATGTCTAGATTCTACTTCTAAGTGCTTTAAATTCTCTCCCCAAAATAGTTAAATTCTAAACTGTGCTTGCTTTTATCTTTTATTTCCTTTGCTTAATCAATATGTAATAAAGAATTTGTTTAAGAAATACCAATCTTGTGTTGGCAAAGGATAAGAAAAACTTACTTGGGCTTTTCAAAATGTATCTTGCCTCCCCCTTTGAGTCTTCACCCAAAGTACTCAGTAAACCAGACTTTTTTTTTAAGTTTGAAAGTGTTCTGTTCACTTTCTTTGATTATTATTTTTCCTTTGGGTACAAATGCATTTCAAGATATATTATTATAAATATTATACTTTTCAGGCCAAACACAGGCAAAAAGTTCTGGAGGAAAACAGTTTCGCAGACTAAAGATTTTTTAAACAAATTGGATAAGCAGTGTATAAGCATCTAAATTTTGAGGTGCTTAAAATAGAAAGTATCAAAATGTATCACTGGCCCAAATCCTCATCTGACCCAGGTCCTTTCATGGTTATAGATCTTGAAGTTTGCCCTCCATTTGTCTGCCAAAGAGCTCCATATTCTAGTCCAGATTGGTTTCTTGGTTTTGTAAAATACAAGGGTCAATGTCTCTTAGGAAGCTGCTGTTTATTTGGTAAGTCTTACTAATCCTTTTCCATTATAACAAAAAGACAATACAGTTTATCAAAGAAGTAAAAACAGACTGTTGCCGGATATTTTCACATGCTAACTGGCACTAGAGTCTTGTACATTTTGTTTTCATGAGATATCTAGGTTACATGAATAATACACTGGGAGGTTTGGGTGATTTCTCAAACATTATTTTTGGTAGTTACAGAAACCAAACCCAAGAGGAATGTATATGTTTGTGAACATTTAATTACATGTCTATGGGCATAAGAAAGGAAACATCATTTAATCAATACTTAAAAGCACCTTGTTAGGCTGAAGCTAACCTGTGACCTTTGCATTTTGAACCAGATTCTGTCAAGCTTTTTAACCTTTTAGATACTGTCATTCGAAGACATTTTGTATTCTTTTCTTTTTCTATTTATCTGATTTGACTCCAATCCATTTTGCGGTGTTGGCTGAATTTTTGGGTTGAGTCAAATTTTCCATAGAACACAAAACTTTTTTGCTCTCACTCTGAGAATGTTCCTGAAATCAAGACAAGAGAGCTGAGGAAGAAATTATATTAACCTGTCTGGGAAGCAAGTTTGTGCTTACTTTTTCTTTTTCTTTCTTCTCTTCTAATAAAACTAGAGGTCTTAGCTGAAGTAATGTAGATGTTAAAAGTGAATATTTAAATACATGGAAGCTACTTAATCATGCCTGAACTTTCTAGCAGCCCACTTGCCTCATGCTTTTTAATTGATGGAGCAGACATGCTTAGTATTTGGAGATGAACTGATACATGCCTGGATTTATGTGGGCCAGAGGCTAAGTCTGAACTTGCTTGCTAGCAGGAGAGCAAAGGGGTCATCTTCGGCTGTGGTTAGGGTTGAACTGTTGGTGTACAGTTCATTCAGGAAAAAAAAGTCTTTTCCAAAAGGCATTCAATCTGCAACAGAACCACAACTGTTAGTCCTCTGATACACCAAATGCAGAACCAATGTAATTATCTGGGTAAATCAAACCACACATTGTTTCATATTCTAAGGTCACTATGAAAGGTATTGACAGTAAGTCCATGCATTTCTTTTTTTCCTCCCATAAGCTTTCTGTCTCCATGATCCTCATCTTTGCTAATTCTTCCTTCTTTTCTAAAAAGCATATAATCTCCTTTTGATTCCTTTCTTGCAGCCTCTTGGGGGATATATGAATTTCGTAGACTTACTGCCATTCTCTCCAAATAACATGTAAACTCCCTTAAAATAACATTAAACTTACTGATCCCTATATTTTAATTTATTAATATAGGAGAAGAGTAATAAGTAGAAGAGAATTAAGAAAGGGCAAAGAGGAAAGTGAATTGATATTTATTGAGGAATAGCCATGAACCAGGCACTCTGCTTGGTATTTTATGAACATTTTCTCATATACTTCTATAATATAATTAAGATACTGCAGGTTAAAGTCATTAGGAACAACAGGAAGTAATGTCAGTAAGATGGCAGAATAGGAGATCTCCAGGTTCACTCTCCTCCAACAGAAATCCAGTTGGCAACTAGCCGCAGGCAAGAATGCCATCATAAATATCCCAGAACTCAGGAATGTGGCTGAAACACTTCCCTGTTCCACATAACCTAGAAATACCATGATCAAATGATAGGGAGATAAGTTCCCTTAACTGCACTGCTCTTCTCACAGGCTGGCATGGCACCAGATTCAGAAACTTCCTCTGGGTTCATGGGTTCTGCAGTGGGAGAGATAATTTGGTGGTGGACATTCAACATCACCACCCTTCTGAGATCCTTTGCTGGAGGTTTCCTCCTGTCTCATCTTGGGGGAAATGTTGGGAATGCCAGCAGGGCCGGACCACATGGAGTCAATTGGAGACAAAGAAAAGGTGTGTGGCTCACAACAACCAGTGTATAGATCTTGGTGGTTGCTATGCATTCTGACCAATGGAAGTGCCATACCAGAGAGACTAGCCAACAGTATCACATGGCAGGAAGCACAGTACAGATTAAAAAAAAAGTACTGCTCAGCCAGGAAAAGCAACCTGGCACTTTGCTCAATTAGGGACAATAGCAGAGACCATCCAGCAGTTCCATCTGATGTCAAAGTCTAGCTAGTGGTCTTACCAGACCATGAGACACAGCCAGCAATACCATTTAACCTCAGCACAGTAAGTCACCCAGCTCAACTAGAGAATCCAACATCAAGGTCTGCCTTTGCAGAGTTGCAATCAACCAGTTCATCCAGCATCCTAGACTAGACCAAACAAATAAAATCTATCATCACTAAATAGCACCTGCAAAACCTGGAAGAGGTGAGCCATGTCCTCAAATGTGCAGTCTTCCACGTAAGGACACAATAATTATGACAAATTGGGAAAATATTACACTGCCAAAAGAAGTGAATGAAGCTCCAGTATGGACCCAGAAGAAAAGGAGATAAAATGACTCACAAATAATTGAGAATAATCCTTCCAAATAAATTCTGGTAACTACATGAAAATATTAATAGAAGATTATACAAAAACTAGAAAACAATTTATGAATAAAATGAAAAGTTTGGCAAAGGATTAGAAACAATTTTAAAAAATAGAAATCTTAGAGATAAGTTGGATGTGGTGGCTCATGCCTGCAATCCCACCACTTTGGGAGGCTGAGGTGGAAGGATTGCTTGAGGTCAGGAGTGTGAGACTAGCTTGGCCAACAAAGTGAGACCTTGTCTCTACAAAAAATAGAAAAATTGATTGGCTGTGGTGGTACAAGCCTGTAGTCCCTTACTCAGGAAGCTGAAGCAAGAGGATCATTTGTGCCTTGAATTTCGATGCTGTGATAAGCTGAGATCATGCCACTGCACTCCAGCTTGAGTGACAGAGCAAGAAATGGTTAAAAGAAAGAAAGAAAGAAAGAAAACTTAGATCCAAAGAATACAATAAACAAACTGAAAAATTCAATAGAAGCTTCAATGGGAGACTTGATCAAACATAAGAATTAATAAGTGAGCTTGAAGGCAGAAGATTTGAAATTATCCAATAAAAGAAGCAAAAAAAAAAAGACTAAAAAAGAATAAAGAAAGCTTATGATATAGCATCAAAAGAGCAAATATCTGTGTCACTGGAGTTAAAAGGGAATGGAGAAAGACAAAAAGAAAACTTATTTAAAGAAATGATAGCAGACAACTTTTAAAATCTAAAGCAAGATATAAATGTTCAGATATAGGATGGTCAACAGTCATGAAGCATATTTAATCCAAATAAGACTATCCTAAGGCATAGTACAATAAAACTGTCGAAGATCAAAGACAAAGAGAGGATCCTGAAGGCAGAAAGAGACAATAAGCAAATAACTTATAAGGGAATTCCAATATGTCGAGCAGCAGACTGCTCAGCAGAAACTCTACAGTTTCTACAGGAGGGAGTGGGATTATATATTCAAAGAGCTGAGGAAATAAAAAAAGAAACAACAACAACTGCTGGCACAACAACAACAACAAAAACCTGTATTGGCTAGGTGTGGTGGCTCAAGCCTGTAATCCCTGTACATTGGGAGGCTGAGGTGAGAGGCTTGCCTGAGCCCAGGGGTTTGAGACAGCCTGGGAAACTTGGTGAGACCCCGTCTCTACAATATATCAAAAAATTAGCGGGGCGTGGTAGTGTACACCTGTAGTTCCAGCTACTTGGAAGCCTAAGGCGGAAGGATAGCCGGAGTCCAGCAGGTTCTTGCTGGGTTGGCCGTGAGCATGCCACTGCACTCCAGCCTGGGCAGCAGAGTGAGACTCTGAATCAAAAAACAAACAAACAAACAAACCTATACTTAGCAATGCTTTCTTTCAGCAATGAAGGAGAGGTAAGGACTTTCTCAGACAAACAAAATCTGGGGAAGTTTATCACCACCAGACCTGTCTTACAAGAAATGCTTAAAGAAGTTCTTCCAGCTGAAAAATAAATGCTAATGAGAAACACAAACATATCTGAAATTATAAAACTCACTGATAAAATTACAGTCACATTTAGAAGCTGTAATAAAGTCACATCACAGCTGTAATATTGTAATGTAGCATGTAACTTATATCATTACCATGAAGGATAACAGACAAAACTATTAAAGATAATGATAACTACAATAATTTGTTAAGGGATATGAAACACAAAAAGTTGTAAATTGTGACATAAACTCAAAATGGGGAAAAGAATAGACTAAAAGTGTAGAGTTTTTTAAAAATTAAAGTTAAATTGTTGTCAGTTTAACATAACCTGTTATAACTATGAGATGTTTTATGTCTTATGATAAACACAATGTCAATCCTATAATAGATACATAAGCAAATAAAAACCAAGAAATCAAAATACCCTATTAGAGAAAATCACTTAATTGCAAAGAAAGTAAATTGGTTATCTATACCAACTAAAAAACACAGAGTGACTGAAAATAAAAAACAAGACCCAACCATTTGTTGCCTAGAAGAGACTCACTTCACCTGTTTGACACATATAGACTGAAAGTGAAGGGATGGAAAAAATATACTCTATGCAAATGGAATAAAAAGAGAGCAGGAATAGTTATACTTATGTCAGATAAAATAGAATTTAAGTCAAAACTGTAAAAAGAGAAAAAATTGATCATTATATTATGAAAAAGTAGTTAATTCGGCTAGAGGATATAACAATTATAAATATATGTGCACCCAACATTAGAGCATCTAAATATGGCAAGCAAATATTAATAAATTTAAAGGGAGATAGACTGTCAGACTATAACAGTAGGGAACTTGAACACTCCACTTTCAGCAATGGAAAGATCATCTAGATAGAAAATCAGCACAACAATATCAGATTTAAGCTATACTTTAGGCCAAATGAACATAATAGACACATACAGAGCATTACATCTAACAACCATTCACATTCTTCTCAACTATACAGGAAACTTTCTCCAGGGTAGATGATATATTAAGCCACAAAATAAGTATTAAAAACTTTATGAAGATTTAAACCATATCAGGTGTCTTTTCTAACCACAATTGTGTAAAACTAGAAATCAATTACAGGTGGAACTTTGGAAAACTCATAAAAACATGGAAATTACAAAATTTCTTGAGACTAAGGAGAATGGAAACATAACACACCAAAATCCATGGGGTACAGCATCAGTTCTAAGATGGAAGTTTATAGTAATAAGCAGCTACATCAGAAAAATCTCAAATAATCAATCTAGCATTGCATCTCAAGAGCTAGAGAGAAAAAAAAGAAAGAAAGAGAGAAAAGAAAAAAACCAAGCCCCCAAACAGAGGGAAGAAATAATAAAGATCAGGGTAGAAATAAATGGAAATGAAACTAGAAAAACAATAGAAAAGGTCAACAAAATAAAACATTGTTTTTTAAAAAGATAAAATTGAAAATCGTTTTGCTAGACTTAGAAAAAAGATTCAAATGAAATCAGAGCTGCAAAAAGATACATTACAACTGATACCACAGACATACAAAAGATAATTCGAGGCTATTATGAAGCAACTACATATACACCAACAAAATGAAAATTCTAGAAGAAATGGATAATCTTCTGAACACATACTGCCTGCTAAGATTGAATTACGAAGAAATAAAATAATTGAACAGACAAATAATGAATAAGGAGATTGAATTAATACTAAAAAAGCCTCTCATCAAAGAAAAGTCCAGAGCCTCAGGGCCCTGCTGAATTCTACCCAAAATTTAAAGAAGAGTTAATATCAATTTTTCTCAAGTTCTTTAAAGAATTTAAAGAGGAGAGAATATTTCTAAACTCATTTTGCAAGGCCAACATTAGGCCAATTCCAAAACAAGACATGGACTCAACAACAACAATAAAACCACAGTCCAATAACTCTGATGGACAGAGATGCAAAAATCTTCATCAAAATACTAGAATTCAGCAGCACATTAAAAAGTTCATTCACCATGATCAAATGGGATTCATCCTGGGAATGTAAGGATGGTTCAACATACACAAATCAATAAATGTGATAAAACTTGTTATCAGAATGGATGATCAAAAAAATTTGATCATTCCAATAGATGCACAAAAAGCATTTGACAAAATTCAATATCCCTTCATAATAAAATATCTCAAAAAATTAGGTATAGAAGGAATGTACCTCAACACAATGAATGCCACATATAAGAAACCCACAGTTAACATCATACTGAGTGGAAAAAGTTTAAAGTTTTCCCTCTTAAGACTCACAGAAACAAAGATCAGAATATCACATGTTCTCACTCATATAATGGACCTTGAACATCCAATGTAATACTATAAGAAAATGACTGATGGTGTTGGGAAATTATGGGGGGGAGGGGGATGGGATTAACAGTGGCTAATATCTATCTGGGACTGGGAAAACACCTCTTATCAATAGGGTGCCTGAATGAAATGTAATTGTACACCTAACCCTTAACTGTACCCCACAAAACGATAATAAAAAATACTGATTAATTATAAAAAAAAAAGATCTGGAATAAGACAAGGATGCTCACTTTTGCTGCTTCTATTCAATGTAGCACTGGAGGTCCTGGCCAGTGAAGTTAGGCACGAGAAAGAATAAAAGGAATCCAAAATGGAAAGGAAGATGTTAAATTGTCCTTATTTGTGGATGACATGATCTTATTTATTGAAAACCCTAAAGACTTCACCAAAAATCTGTTAGAACTAATAAATAAATTCAGTAAGGTTGCAGAATACAAAATCAATATACAGAATTCAGTAGTGTTTTTATACACTAACAGCATTCTATCTTGCAAAAGAAAACAATTCCACTTTCAATAGTTAAAAAGAAACCAATACTTAGCAATACATTTTTCCAAGGAAATGAAAGATCTCTACACTGAAAACTATAAAACACTAATAAAAAATGAAAAAAGATATAAATAAATGGAAAGTTATGCTGTTTTTATAAATTGGAATAATTAATACGATTAAAATGTCCATACAATCCAAATCAATCTATAGATTCAATGCAATCCCTACCAAAATTTCATTCTTCGCAGAAAGAAAAAAATCCTAAAATTTGCATAGATCTATAAGAGACCCTCCATAGCCAAAGCAATCTTGAACAAAAGTAACAAAACTGGAGGCATTACACTACCTGACTTCAAAATATACTCCAAAGCTATCATAACAAAAACAGCATGGCATGCATAAAAACAGATAAATAGACAAATGAAACAGCAAAGAGATCCCAGATGTAAATCCATGCATCTATAGTCAACTGATTTCTGACAAAGTTGCCAAGAAAGTACAATGGGGAAAGGATGGTTTATTTAATAAAGAATGAAATTAGATCTTTATTTCTTACCAAATTAAAAACAGTAACTCAAAATATATTACAGATCCACAACTCTAAGAGTAGAAGAAAACATAGGTGAAAAACTCCATGACATTGGTCTGGGCAATGATTTTCTAAACATGACCTCAAAAACACAGGCAACAAAGACAATAATAGACAAACGAGTTTACACCAAACTAAAAAGCTTCTTCAGAGCAAAGGAAACAATCAACCAAATGAAGAGATATCCTACATAAAGAAAGAACATATTTGCATACCATATATCAGATAAGGGGGTTAATATCCAGTATAAATAAGCAACCCAAAGAACTTAATGGCAAGAAAACAAATAAGCTGATTGCAAAGTAAGCAAAGGACCTGAATAGATATTTCTCAAAAGAAGACATAAATGCCAACAGGTATATAAAAAATGTTCAACATTACTAAACATCAAGAAAATATAAGTTGAAACCACAACGAGATATCACCTCTATCCTGTTAGAATGACTATTATCAAAAAGACAAAAGATAACAAGCACTGGCAAGGATGTGGGAAAAAGGGAATAATTACATTTTTGGGGGGGTGTAAATTAGTACAGTCATTATGGAAAACAGTATGGAGGTTCCTAAAAACATCAAAAATAGAACTACCATATGATCCAGAAATTCCACCACTGGGTCTACATTCAAAGGAAACAAAGTTAAAGTGTTGAAGTGATAGCTGCACTACCAAGTTTATTGTAGCACTATTCACAGTAGCCAAATTATAGAAGCAACCTAAATGTCTATCCAATAGAAAAACCGATAAGGAAAAAGTGATATACATATGTGTGTGTACAAAATAAAATACTATTTAGCCATTAAAAAAGAAAATTCTGCCATATGTGATAACATGAATAAGTCTGGAGGATATTATGTTAAATGAAATAAGCTAAACACATAAAAACAAATATTGTATAATCTTACTCATCTATGGACTCTTAAAACGTTGGTCTCATAGAATAGAGAGTAGAGTGTGGTTACCAGAGGCTGGGATGGTTAGGGAGTTGGGGAGATGTTGGGAAAAAATATATATGTACAGTTAGATAGGAGGAAAAATTTTAAAAGATCTATTGCACAGCATGGTGACTTATAATTAATGATGATATGTTCTTGAAAAAAAGCCAAGAGAGTGGATTTTAAGTGTTCTTACTACAAAAAAGATTGTTATAGGTAATGCATTTGTTAATTAGCTAGATTTAGTCATTTCACAATGTATATGTACTTTAAGCATCATATTGTACATAACAAATACATACAATTTTATGTGCCAATTTTTAAAAATATTTAATTTTAAAAATTAAATTATCAGATGAATTATCTTTATTTACAATCTCAGTATAGTAAATAGATATAGTTTTATGCTTTTGATCTTCCTCTGGATGGCATTGTTTGGAACAGACTCCTTGAGAAAGAAGAATGTTAAACTATAGCAATAATAAGTAAAACAAGCCTTTCCACTACTTTGTATACATAGGATTAATAATCTATAAAGGCAGTATATCATGGTTTTGAGGAGGGAGAAAGGCCTGGATTCAATTTAGAACTTCATGCTGACTAGCTGTGTGAGTTGTTTGACCTCTCATTTTCCTTTTTTCTCATAAGTATTCTGGAGATAGAAATCTTATCTATTATTTCACAGGGTTGATGTGAACATTAAATAACACTCAATAAGTGGTAGGTATTTTTATTGTTAATTATCCAGATACATGGCATAAGTAGATACTGGTTCTTAGAATATACCGCTAAAGGTGGCTATAAGCAAGGTTATAGCATTAAGGACAATGTGGGTTGGAAACAAAAACATCACAGATTTTCCTTAAATAGTCTTAGATTTATCCTTTTCTACTCACACAGTTAGCTGAATACCTACCACCTCATACCTGAATCAGATTATTTCCAGCTATAATAATTATTTCTGAATTGTATTCACTTGCTTTATTATCCTAAAATATATACTTTGTTGTGTCATTCTCCCTACTGAAAATTCAAATATCATTTCCCTTTGGCTTTCTGTTGAAGAGCATACTTCTTGGAATGTGACTTCATTCTCCAATTATAATTCTGCTTCCCATGATCTTCAGCATGCATATCCTACTTCATGTGGCTCATAGCTTTAATATGCCAACTTCATCCTTCTCTAAGCCCTACAACATATATTTAATACCATATATTGTTTCCTTATTTGAATTTTTTTCCTTTCCCCTTCATATATCCATATACTAACAATCTTCTAATAATTTTTTGTGTTATTCTCTGATGAACTAAATGCTAAAATAACAGTGAAAGTGTGCAGGACCTGTGAATATGATGGATTAGTAACTTTCTTGATTAGATTATATTGTATGCAAAGGTAATGGGACACTCTTTCCTGTTATAAGGTTATATTACTTAATACTCTTTGAAATACTGGCTATGAGAAGACTGAAGTAAAATAAGTGTTTTACCTACTGCCTTTGAAGAAGGCAACTGGCATGTTATAGAGAGGGCTATGTAGCAAGAAACTGAGGATGGCCTCTAGGATCTGAGTATGCAGCCCCTGGCTGACAGCCAAAAAGAAAGTGGAATTTCAGTCCTACAAACACAAGTAACTAAATTCTACTAACAATCAGTGAGATCAGAAGAAGACCCTGAACCTCAGATGATATGAGTCCCAGCTAATATCTTGATTTCAGGTTTATGAAACTCTTAGTAGAAGACTCAGCTAAAATATGCCAAACTCCTGACCCACAGAGCTGTGAGATAACAAATTGTTTTGGTTTAAACCAAAAGTTATTGGTAATTTAGAATTTGATCACTGATTCAATCTCATGGTTTGTTATTGGTATGGTCAAATTTTCTGTATCTTCATGTTCAATCTTGAAAAGTTGTAGACAACAAAGCAAAGTTCAGGACCAGATGGCTTCCCTGGTGAATTCCATCAAACATTTTAAGAAGAATTAACACAAATCCTTCTTTTTTTTGAGTTGGAGTCTCACTCTGTCACCCAGACTGAAGTGCAGTGTCCACTCCCAGCCATCGCAGCCTCGACCTGCTGGGCTCCGGCGATCCTTCGCCTCAGCCTTCCAAGCAGCCGGAACTACAGGCTCACGCTAACAGGCCCGGCTAATTTTTGATTTATTGTAGAGATGAGGTCTCACCAAGTTGCCCAGGTGGGTCTCGAACTGGCGGGCTCAGGCAATCCGCTCACCTCAGCCTCCCAAAGGCATGGGATTACAGGCTGAGCCACCAAGCCCGGCTCACAAATCCTTCTTAAACTCTTCCAAAAAACAGAAGAAGAAGGGCACTTCAAAACTCATTTTAAGAAGCCAACATTACCCTTATGCCAAAGCCAGACAAAGATTACAGGAAAAAAACTACAGGTCAATATCTCTGAGGAACACAGATGCAAAAATCCTCAACAAAATGTTAGCAACTCAAATTCTGCAGCATATTAAAAGGATCATAAAACATATTTAGGTGAGATTTATCCCTGTGGTGTAGGATGGCTTAACATATGCAAATTGGTTAATTTGATAAACCATATTAACAGATTGAAGAATGAAAGTCATATTATTATCTCAATAGATGCAAAAAAAAGCACTTAACAAAATCAAACATCCTTTCATAATTTAAAACTCTCTACAAATTAGGAATGGAAGGTATTTACTGCAATATAATAAAGGCCATATTTGGAAAGTTCACAGCTAACATCATATTCTATGGTGAAAAACTGAAAGCATTTCCTCTAAAAACAGGAACAAGGCAGAGATCTCATTCTTGCTGCTTCTATTCAATATAGTACTGAAAATTCTAGCCAGAGCAATTAGGCAAGAAAAAGAAATGAAAGATATTTAAATAGAAAACAAAGAAGCAATGTTATGTTGCTAATGACATATCTTTTATGTAGAAAACCCTAAGAACTCCAAAAATGCTGTTAGAACTAGTAAACAAGCCGGGCTAGGGTGGCTCAGCCTGTAATCCTGCGCCTTTGGGAGGCTGAAGTGAGTGGATTGCCTGAGCCTGCGGGTCTGAGACCCATCTGGGCAGGCGAGACCTCATCTCTACAATAAATCAAAAAACTTAGCTGGGCATGGTAGCGTGCACCTGTAGTTCCATCTACTTGGAAGGCTGAGGTGGAAGGATTGCTGGAGCCCAGCAGGTGGAGGCTGCGGTGGCTGGGAGCAGCCACTGCACTCCAGTCTGGGCAACAGTGAGACTCCAACTCAAAACAAACAAACAAAAAGAAGAACTAGTAAACAAATATAGTAAAGTTACAAAATATACAACCAGTATAAACAATCAGTTATGTTCTATGCATTAATAACAAACTATTCAAAAATGAAATTAGGAAAACAATTCCATTTGCAATGACATAAAAATGAATAAAACACTTGATAATAAACTTAGCCAAGAAGATAAAAGACTTGAAAGCTATAAATCATGGAAAAAAAAATTTAAAAAGACACAATTAAATGGAAAGATATCCCATGTTCATGGATTGGAAGATTTAATATTGTTCAAATGTCCATACTGCCCAAAGTGATCTACAGAACACTTGAAATTTCTTTCAAAATCTCAATGGCATTTTTTTTCAGAACTTTTAAAGAAAATTCTAAGATTCATAATGAAAAAAAGAAGACACTGAATAGCCAAAGAAGTCTTGAGAAAAAAAGAAGAAAACTGGCATCATACTTCCTAATTCCAAAATATATTAAAAACCGTAGAAATTAAAGCAGTATGTCACTTACATAAAAAATGACATATAGGCCAATGGAAAAAAATAGAGAAGCCTGACATAAAGCTATGTATATTCAGTCAGCTGATCTTCAACAAAGATGCCAAGAATGCACAATGGAGAAAAAAATCGTCTCTTTGACAAATGTTGGAAAAACTAGGTATCAACATGAAAAAATGATAAAATTAGACTCTTACTTTTACCACAAACAAAAACACAAAATGGATTAAATACTTAAATGTAAGACATTGTTACTGTAAAACACCTAAAAGAAAATAGGGGGAAAGATTTATTACATTGAATTTGGCAATGATTTCTTGATATGACAAAGCATAAGCAACCAAAGCAAAAATTGACCATGGGACTAAATCAAACTCAAAACATCTGCCCAACAAAAGAGATAATTGACAGAGTCAAAAAGCAACCTACAAAATGGGGAAAGGTTTCTGCCAAACTATATATCTGATAAGAGGTTAATATTCAAAAACAAATAATTTGATTTAAAAATTGGCAATACTCTGATGATTAGTGAGGCTGAGCATTTTTTCTTGCATCTGTTGGCTGTTCATATATCTTCTTTTGAGAATTGTCTATTCATGTCTTTTGCCCACTTTTTAATAGGACGGTTTTTTTTTTCTTCCAGCTTATTTGAGTTCCTTGAGATCCTGGATGTTAGGCCTTTGTCAGATATACAGTTAGAAAATATTTTTTCTCATTCTGTGGGCTGTCTCCCTGCTCCCTTGATGGTTTCTTTTGCTTTGCAAAAACTTTTCAGTTTGATGAGGTCCCACTTTTTACCTTATCTTTTATGGCATACACTTTTGGTGTTATGATCAAGAATTTGGTTGGCTGTTCCAATGTGCACAAGGATGTCACCTGTGTCTTATCACCTAACTCCAGTAAGAATGATCACCATTAATAAATCAAAAAAGCAACAGATGCTGGCTAGGGTGTGGAGAAAAGGGAATGCTTCTATGCTGTTGGTGGGAGTGTAAACTAGTACAACCTCTATGGAAAACAGTGTGGTGATTTTTTTTTAGAAAGTAGAATTTATTGAGAAGACAGAAAAGCTCCCACAGTAGGAAGGAACCTGAAGAGGTTGTCCCAGTGTGGCGATTTTTAAAATAAGTAGAAATCAACTTTCCATATTCCCTTCTGGGAATATACCTGGAGGAACTCAAATCATTCTACAAAAATGACACCTGCACACACATGTTTATTGCAGCACTATTCACAATAGCAAAAACAAGGAATCAATTGTGCTGCCCATCAAAAGTCGACTGAAATTTTAAAATGTAGTACATATATGTGACAGAATATTATGCAGCCATAAGAAGGATAATATTATGGACTTTGCAGCAACTTGGATGGATTTGGAGTCTATAATACTCAGTGATTTATCACAGAAACAAAGAACTGAATACCACATATTCTCACTCATAAGTGGGTTCTGAACATTTATCACAATACTCTAAAAGAGGGATTGGCAGTAGTGAGACACTGCCAGGTGAGTAGGGAGTGGGGCACATAACATCACTAAGTGTACCTGATCCTAAACCCAGGGAAGTGAGGACAAGTGGGAGGCCCAAACTTCACCTGTACATAGACCACTTATTAACCTAATCTTGACTTATACCCCACATCTTTAAAATAAAATAAAGAGGAAAAAATTGGCAATAAACTTGAATGGATAGTTCTCCATAGAAGACATGCAAATGGCCAACAGATACATGACAAAATGTTCAACGTTATTAATCACCAGGAAAATACAAATTAAAACCACAACAAAATAGCACCTCACATCTGTTAGGGTGACTATTACACACACACACACACACACACACACACACACACACACACACACCACCAAATATAACAAGTGTTGGATAGGACGTTGAGAAATTGGAACACTTTAAAACTGTTGGTGGGACTGTAAAATTAGGTGCAGCTGCTATGGAAAACAAGCTAGAGGTTCCTCAATTAAAAACAGAACTACCATATGATCCAAGAATCCCACTTCTAGGTATTTATTTTGAAAATTTGAATTCAGGACCTCAAAAGGTGTAAAAAGATATCTACACCACCAGCATTCATAATAGCCAAGACATGAAAACAACCTAAATGCCTATTAACAAATGAATGCATAAAGAAAATGTAGTATGTACATACAATGGAATATGATTCAGCCTTTAGAAAGAAGGAATCCTGCCATATGTGACAACATGGATAAACCTGGAGTACATTATGCTGCGTGAAATAAGCCAGTTACAGGAAGATGAGCACTCCACTCATACAGGGTATCTAAAATACTTAAAGTCATAGAAACAGAGAGTAGAACGGTGGGAGGAGGGGTTAATGAGGAGTTACTATTCAGTGGGTGTTCCCTTCAGTTACATAAGATGAGTAAGTTCTAGAGATCTGCTGTACAGCTGGTGCCGATAGTTTACAATACTGTACAGTACACTTAACATTTTGTCAAGAGGATAGATTAAATGTTCTTACCACAAACAAACAAAAACACTAATCTAGTGGGTTATGGAAGGCTGTCGAGACCATGGTTATGAGATTTGAAGTTTAGTTCCTGGAAGCACAAATGACTAGCTCATTTACTCTTTAATATATATTTTCCAATGTGTTAATTGGAGGTAGTTCCTATCAAGAAACCATTTGGAGAAGCAGATCAACTAAGAGAATTATGAAATAAGAAATTTATTCTAGGAATCAGACTCCATACAATAGTAAAAGCCACTGGAAAATTTCAGGTTCAGAGGGAGGACTGGAAAATCAGAGAATTAAATCACTAACCAGTTCTCCAGAAAGCACTAGTAGGAGTGAATTTCTTTCTTAGTGGTAAGAGCCAGAGGGAACAACTTGTTCACCTTAGACCAGTAAATATTTTCCTGAGATGGTAGGTTTATTTTTTTTAAAAGCAAAATTATTGAAGTACAGTTAAATACAATAAAACGCTATCCAAATTTTGCCTGTACGGTGACCACTTGTATACCTAATTCTGAATTGTATCCCACATCTTTAAAATAAAAAATTTTTTAAAACCCCAAAACACTATCATTTTAGTCTATAGTTTGGTGAGTTATAGCAAATGTATATACTTGAGTAACTACCAGTAGAATCAAGAAACAAATTTGCATCACTCTAAAGAGTTCTCTTGTGTTCTTTGCAGTTAATGATTCCCCACTCTTGGGCCAGACAACTGCAGTCTCCTCTCATTACCTATTAATTAGTTTTCCCTGTTTCAGAACTTCACATATATAGACTCATACACTACGCACTTTTTGGAACTAGCTTCTTTCATCCATTTAAATGTTTTTCAGATTCTTCCAAGTTGCTTGCATCAGTAGTTTGTCTTTTTTAAATTGTTGAATATGATTCTATTGTGGGTACCACATCTGTAATGCAATTAGTTTATTAATTCAGCATTTGAAATGATTTTAGCAAGGTAACTTTTTAAAATTCCTTGAGACTGCTGTATAAACAATAATTCAAATAAAGACAGTTTTACTACTTCCTTTTCAATATTTGACTTTAATTCATTTTTATTGCCTTATTGCACTGACTAGAACCCCCAATATAGTTCTGAATACTCTGAATACAATCCTGAATAATGATGAGAATGTACATTCATATCTTGTTTCTGAGTTGGGGAACAGCATTTTTTTATCACTGTTAAGATCTCAGCCATAGGTTTTTAAAAAATAGATGTCTTTTATTAGGTGGAAAAAATTTGCTTCTATCCTTAACTTGCTTGTTGAGATAACAACTTGAGTTGTTATCATGAACGAGTATTGAATTCTTTCTTTTTTCAAATGTCCTTTTGTATTTGAGTCACCATCTTATTGAGTCACATATTGTCATTTTCCAGAACCTATCTCTCTTATGTTCAGGATTAAAAGTTATTTAAACAGAGATGTGTTAAGAATCACCAGCCAGCCGGGCTCGGTGGCTCAGCCTGTCATCCATCTTTGGGAGGCTGAGGTGAGTGGATTGCCTGAGCCCTCGGGTTCAAGACCCGCCTGGGCAGCTAGACCTCATCTCTACAATAAATCAAAAAATCAGCCGGGTGTGGTAGCGCACGCCTGTAATTCCGGCTGCTCGGAAGGCTGAGGCGGAAGGATCGCTGGAGCCCAGCAGGTCGAGGCTGCGGTGGCCGGGAGCAGCCACTGCACTCCAGTCTGGGCGACAGAGTGAGACTCCGACTCAAAAAAAAAAAGAATCACCATCCCAGCATAATTTAAATCCTTGGTGATGCCATTAATCTCTATAGTCTTTCCAGGAATGTCGAATTGCTTTTGGTTTAATATTTTGGTAGGTGGAGGCAGTTCTAGTGTTTTCCGATTGGGCTTTCTTACCATAATAGTTCTCATTCCATGGGTCAGAACATCAACACAAGGATTCTGTCAGTTGTTGAGCAGGTATATTCTAACTACCCACTCTGGAATTTTGAAAATAAATGTAGGATAGTTTTGGAGCCCCATTGGCCTATGGGGAGACAGCCCTGAACCAAAATTACATCATCACTTGACCTATATTAGCCCCTACTCTGACTGATGAGCCACAATGATT
Organism: Cephalopachus bancanus; assembly: GCA_027257055.1. Classification (NCBI taxonomy): domain Eukaryota; kingdom Metazoa; phylum Chordata; class Mammalia; order Primates; family Tarsiidae; genus Cephalopachus; species Cephalopachus bancanus. The sequence continues at coordinate 2,970,923 of JAPVLO010000009.1, read as the reverse complement.
TTGGGTCTCAGTAATCAGAATCAGTTCAGAACCAATGTCCCATAGTTTTTCCCCAAATCTGGTTATTTCCAATTCCTCAGTGCAGTCAGGATGATAAATGGCTGTAGTCTTTTTGGGGAAGAATTATAATATAAATTGTTGGTAGTATATCAAGCTGAATGCCAGCTTCTATTAGAGGCATGCAACATCTCTAGGCTGTTTGTATCTCTGACGTCTTCATACCTGTACTGATCTGTTATATACTCCACCCAAACCAAGCTTCTTTTTCAAGGTGGAAGATAATGGTGAAATGCAATTATGTGAGTCTGAACTCTTCAACTTACATCATCATTTATTTTTCTCATATGAAATGGACTTTTCCTATGTCCTATCCATGTATAGGTGGTATAGGGGAGGAAAAACTTTTTCTCATAGGTATAGCGACTGGGGTCCTGCAAATTACACTGACAAAAGACAAATGAATAGAGGAAAGTGTTGATTATATATATACACACAGAGGGTGGCAAAAAAGTGTATGCTTTTTAAGAAAGGGGAAAAAACTATATTAAAATTGAATATTCAATATATACTGATAGCAAAAGATGAATATAAGTCATATTTGACTTTTGCAATTACAAGAAGTGTTCAGAGTGATTACCATCATCCAGACACTTCTGATTACGGCAAACTAAAAGTAATACATAGATAACATCTCTTAAAATATGTATACATCTTTTGGCAGGCCTGGTATATGGAGGCCTTCAAAGAAAAGAAGGAAGTGAAGACTGAAAGAAGTGGTTACACCCAAAGTCTTCATTTTGACAAAGAGTAATAAATTGAGGAGAAGAAACTAGACAAAGGAAGGGGAGAGGTTTGTGTTTCTAGGGGCGATATACTGTTGGAAAGTAAATATGTGTGGAGAAAGAATGGCAGATAAGGGTTACTTAGTAAGGTTTGCTATGCATACTCAAGCTGGTGCCTTCTCAATAGATAAGAGTCCTCTTCTTCCTGGTATGGGAGAAGAAGACGACTTTACAAATGAAAATCTGTGTTACCTGTACAATGGGAAAATTGTCCCTTGCCTTAAAACTGAAAGCGCTTTGAGCTTTTACTACATCTGGTTTTCTCAATTAACTTCAGCTCAGACTAACACTTATGCCAAAGTGGCATATTTTAGGGTGGCATCCTCTAATCCCCTGCTGTGACATCTATCCTCCTCTCCCTAATCCATTAAGATATATGTAAAACAATGCAGTTAAACTTATTTACTAAGGAAAGACTTAAAAAATTATTCCTATTACAACTTTATTAAAGCATTTATTGTGCTTTACTTTGATTTTGACTAACGTTACATACTTTGTAAGTTTTAACTAAACTACATACTCCTTAAGAGCAAGGACCTGTTATTTCACCCTTGCGTCCTTATTCCTATTATAATTTTGGCACACAATAGACACTAATTAAATTTTGTTGAATGCAGAGCGTGAATGCTTGAGTGCAAATGTAACTAGTGTTATTATCAGTAAAAAGCCTGAGTTCTAACTGTAAAATTGTGCCAATTCTCCTGGGTTGGTTGTGACTATGGGTCACTGAGTTTTAAAGGTTTTTCTAGGGAAGTAACCATATTAGGAATCCTTCAATACAGACTAAGAAAGAAAGTCTTGATACACTGAATCCAATTATGTGAAGAAAGAGTTACTAGAGCTATTAAAACAGAGCTAGCCTGACACCTCCAGCTTTTGGAGAGCAGAACTCAGAGTCAACACTAATAGTTTTAATGATTCCATGTTTGAAGTCTGAAGTTCTGTGAATGATTCACCCTAAGCATATTTAAATTTATTAACCCCTTTGCTCCTGGCAATTTATTTTGGGAAACATCTTCCTTATGATTCAGTTGGGTAGTCTGGAAAGCAAGTATACAGTCAGGGCAGAGTTGGAGAATCAAAGAGAAATGTAAGAAAGAACTGACTTCCTCTCCTGTGCCGGCTTCCTGCTCATCTTACATACCTACTTCTGTGGGTGAATCAGTTCTGCTGAAGATCTCCAAAGTTGCTCTTTGCAGGAAAGATAAAAGAAAGTGGGAAAAATATAGTAGGAAGTATGGTAGGGCCAGGCCCAGTTTACCATAGTATAGCTTCAAAATATCTACCAGTTGGAAATAGAATATGTCCTTTCTTCATTTTAATGTAATCCAAGACAGAGAAATGCATTCGCAGGAAAGAGATTGAAAGGGTGAAAAGCCAACATGAAATGACTTAATGAAATAATCTTAACTAAAGTGCGGCCATTTTGACACTGCTTAGTTCTGTCATGTTTTCTTAGCAAAATTACCTAGCTTGCCCTCTAATCACTAGCCAAGGACAGAACCGGTTTCTCAGAGGTAGCTATTGATACTTGTTTTACAACCTCTCCCCAGCTTGTTTTGTACTAATTAGATTTTCTATTCCAAGTATTTCCATAAGAAACAAGTCAGCCTAATCAGTTTCCTGTGACCTTCATGACACAGACCCCCCATTTCCATGGCAGCAGTCATGTGACTGACCCACCCATCACCTGACATCAATACCTGCACTCACCTGTCCCCTTTGTGAGTATGTGAAACAGACCACCATGTAGTCACCTTAACAACTTGCCCCCATCAAAGTGAAGGTTTAAAAACAGGCGGCCTCAAGCAGCCATTTGCCGTTGCTTTGCTAAGCTCTGGTCTGGCCACATGGCTCTTCGAGCTATGGCTGCCACAATGTTTTCCTAGCTTTGGCCCCCTCTCCTACCTGGGTGAGGTGAATATCCTTTCTCTCCAATTTGCTTTCTAAATAAACTAGATTTTCCAATCTAACTTCTGTGCAATTCTTTGCATCTTTTGCATGGCACCAGATCTCAGACCCCTGTCTAGTTTGACATAACATTTTGAATGTCCCTCTGAGATTTTGACCTAACAGAGATTTAAGTAACCTCTCTCTTTATTTAACTTTTTTCTTTTTTATACCTTATCTCCAATTTTTTACCCTTCCTCTGCTTCAGGGTATTCAGTTCTTTAGCTTTCTTGACAGCAGGAAACAGTATGTCTTATTCACCAATGATCCTCATTACCTTGTTAGTATAAATCAAATTTTAATATATTTATTCCATTCAAAACTTTAAATGAGGCATATATACATGCTTTTTTATTTTTATTTTTTAAAAGGCAAGCAGTACTGAAGTATGAAAAATGCAAAATATTTTATCCATACTTCCTTAACTGTCTCTTCTTTTCCATGTCCCTAAAAAGTCACCCTAAACCATTCCTGTTTTTAATTGTTCTGGTCATTGTCTTCATATGTACTGATTTATCAGTTTTATACACTTACCTTTGACTCTGCTTTAAAATATAAGGAATATATTTCACTTAGACTATCTCTCAACTCTTCCTTTCGGGTCCCAATTTTTATACTTATGTTACTATTTTTGGACAATAAATGTTGATTGAATGGGTAAGTACACATTCCATTTTCCTCCCTCATTTCTTTACCCAAACAATAGTACCCTGGTTTCCAAACCACTGGAAACCAGCCCTCCCTCTGCCAAACAATGAGAGCTTCCCATGAGAGTCATTTGGGTTTTTGCTAGTAAATCCCCCAACACGCTCAGTGATCTCCTCATTAATTAAAACGTTATCCTCCCCAGAAACATCTGAGTTTTAACAGATCTCAAAGCCATTAGCTGAAGGAAGAAGTCCTGATGCTGGAACTTTAAAACGTTGAGGCTTGCTTTTTAAATCCTCCAGGATGTAGTGTAGCTTTTTAGCGAGCCGCCGATTTGGGCTGGGCAAGACAAGAAAGTGGAACTCATGCTTAGTGACTATGGATTCTCAGCTGTTTTTATTATGTCTGTCTTCTGAGGCTTTCTCTTTGGCTGTTGTCGGATGTATCAAAACAAAACATCTCCAGGAAAAAATATCAAAGGACCTAAAATTAATGTGTTATTTCAGTTTTCTTCTAAGCCAGCAAAAGAACGTCCCTTTCTGACTAACGTCTGATAATACAAACCTCCCAGGCCAGCCCCTTCAACGTGCTGATTTAGGGCTCATGCCCGTTTTCCTCTCCTCTTTTCATCTTTGTCTCTCTGATGCAATCAGCATGCTGGCCTTAGTCTCACCTCGGTTTTGTTTTATTTTGTAAGGGGGAAAAAAACTTATTGGTTTTCCAAGTGGATATAAGATTAAACTCTTCTCTCTCTTTACAGCTGATTTCCTAAATGTTAGAGTTTGAGAGTTTTGATTTAAATCTTGCCTTAGAGTAGGTCACAGAAAAGTAAATTCTCCTCAATCACCTACTTGGGTAATACCGTTTGCTTCTCAGCTGTGATATCCTAGGAAAAGCATTCAACTCAGCATTGAAAAACCTTGATGTGCTCTTTACTTGCTCAGAAAGTGTGGGCAAGTCATCACACTTTCTGAGCCACGTTATATCAACTGAAAAATGAAGATAATAACATAGTACTTAACTCACAGGGCTGTTGTGTTGCTTAACTCATCTTAAACTTAACGTGTCTAGAGCCAAATCTTTTATCTTGTTTCCCAAACTTTTAATCTCGTTTCCCAATCTTATACCACTTCCAGTCTTTCCTATCTCAGTTGATGGCAATACCAATCTTCTAGTTCCTCATGTCATGTTATCACTTACACCAGATCCAATGCATCAACAAATCCTTTTGTCTCTGACTTAAAAATATATTCTTAATCTTATACGTGACACCACTTCCACCAGAGACACTACTATTCAAATTACTATCATCTCTCACCAGATTACTGCAGTGGCTGCCTAACTGTTCTTCCCAATTTTACCTGTTGCTTTCTAGGGTCTATTCTCAACACTTCAGCCAGAGCAATCCCAGTCATGTCGCTCCTCCCCTTCATGTAGACCCAACCGTGGTTCCTTGGTAGAGCTGATAATATCCAGGCCGGTACACACTGGAACTGGGGTATGAGTACTGAAACGCTTCTGTCCCTATTAGTAGATATTACCCTCTTTTTCCCTGAAATTTCCCTGAAGTGTATCAGGGCATATCTGTACTATGCACAAACTCAAAGTGTAATGCTTGGCACCCCAATTTTTTATTTTTATTTTTTATTTTTGAGTTGGAGTCTCACTCTGTCGCTCACACTGGAGTGCAGTGGCCGCTCCTGGCCACTGCTGCCTCGCCTGCTGGGCTCTGGCGATCCTCCCGCCTCAGCCTTCTGAGTAGCTGGAACTACAGGCACGTGCTACCATGCCCGGCTAATTTTTTGACTTATTGTAGAGATGAGGTCTTGCCAAGTTGCCCAGGTGGGTCTCGAACCCGCAGGCTCAGGCAATCCATTCACCTCAGCCTCCCAAAGGCGCGGGATTACAGGCTGAGCCACTGAGCCATATTTAGGATACTGTTTCTGTGCAGAGACCAGATATCCAGGCCAGATAGTCTGTGCTTTACTTGCTGTTAAACGTTTTGAATAATGCCTGTGTTTGTCATTGTATTCAAAATAAAAGCCAACTCCCCATATTGTTGGGATTCTGTTCTGGATCTTTGATGGCATGTCCAACTACTGCCAGACTTGTTCATTCCCCATAATTCATGCATACCTCTTGGCATTTCCTCAGTCAAGCTAAGTATTCTCCTGCCTCAGGGCTTTTGAATGTGCTGCCAGTAATGCCCTTGGATCAGATACCCATCTCACTAGCTTTTTAACTTTCTGTAGCTATCTGCTCAAGGGTCACCTTCTTGGCAAGACACTTCCTGACTGCCCTATTTAAAAAAGAAATTCTCTCCACCTCCCCACTGGTACTACCTAATCATCATCTTTAATCATTTTTTTCTTCACTGCATTATCTCCATCTGGCATGCCATGTAGTTCACCTGTGTATTCATCTAGTGTCTGTCTCCCTTCTCTCTTACAACTAGAATGCACATTCCCTGAGAACAAGAATTTGTTCAGTTCTTGTTTTACCCATAATGTCTAAAACAGTGCCTGACCCATAGAAAACCCTCAATAAATATTAGTTGGATGAATGAACTACTCAGTACCCACTTTCCCCATCCGAATAATAAGAAGAATAGTACATCCCAGATAAATTGTGAAGATTAAGTAAATAATGTGAAAGCACCTTGTAAGCTAGAAAGCCTTGAATAAGGTTAGTTGTCATCAATCTCCCCTTGTTGATAAATATTTGTGGACCACAGTCACCATTCTCCAACACTACTGCCCACATGGTCTCCATGTTTGAAGGGAATCTCTAAATATTCTGCCCTGGAGTCCTGAATTTCACAGCTCTGAGTGACTCATGATACTGCTTGTGTCCTAAATCCTGTGTAGAACAGAGAGGCTCCTCAAGGTACCAGAGCAAGGAATGTGGGTCAGCAGTCATGACAAGCATGCGACATGCTCTTACTAGCCCTTTAGCATGTCTCCTTTGGGTACATACGCGGGTAGGACCAGCATCAGTTGTCATTTGTGCTCTGGTACTTGCATCAATAAGCCCTATAAAAGGAAAGATACTGCAAAAGAGGAAGAAGTAGACACCTGCTTTTTGCTCCATGTCTGGGAGGCAAAGTCCAACAGTAATAATAGGTTGAGCTTATGGCAATGTCTACATAACTCCACGGGAATGTTTTTAAAACTTAACGACTTGCTTTAGGAGAACTCTTGGAGACATGACTAAGGGTCGTGGGGAAGGCAAGAAATATAAGTGCTGTGAGCTTTAGGGAGAAAAAAATCCAAGCCTACCAAGTTCATATATAATATTTTCCACTGAACAGAATTATTAATTCTCATTTCTTAACAAACAAACAAATACAGTGAAATTCACCATGTGTTTGGAGTCTAGATTGTAGCCCTTGTCCTTTAAGACCGGTGGAGACATGTGGTCCATCTCACTGATGGCACCCTCCTCCTCTGGTATCTCACACCCCATCCAACACAACTTTGCATGTTTGTTCATATGAGATAGGCATCCTTTGGCCAGTTATAAGATAATGCTTGATTCTACAAGGATAGGAGTCTTTAGGTTTGCACAATGATACACATAACTTTAAGTTAATGGAAAATAATTTTGGAAAGCAAATCTCAGTTTCCATGTCATAAAAAAATATTTCTCTCTAGTATTTCGTTCTGACAGCTCAGACAAACATAATATGAGAATACTACCTGTGGTTTGTTTTTTTTTTTCTTTTGGTTTCTAATTCTGAATTTAAAATCTTCTCAAACTTTGTGTGACCACACATATTTAAAATTCCTGTATCAATTTGACTCACTGCCACATTTCCTTCTGTGGAAGAAAGGAAACTATAGACCTCAAATGGCTTTTACATTGTCGGCATGATAAGTTCTCTGTACATATGGAATATCAGATGCCTCATTTCAAGGCTGCTGTTGACATTGCTGTTGTTAATGATTCTTCCATTTGGGAATATTTCCGTTCTGTGCCAGAAACCTATCTAAGAGGTGAGGGAAAGTGTTGCATACGGGCACTACACAGATGCCAGTAAGTTTCCCCGTTGGTCGTGATCAACACATCATTCCACAAGGGATGATTGTGGGGGTAGGGGAGCCAGTGAGGGGTGGGGGTGGGCATGGGAGTGGGGGATAAAAACAAATTTTGGCAGACCCAAGCTAAGAAGAAAAACAATACTTTCACCAAATTTAGCCTCTGCTCTCTGTCATAGAAAATTATAATAAGTACACCAGAATTGCATTCAATTTTGGTCAAGTATTATTCTTGGACTATGCATTAGTCAGAATTGGCCTCATTAGAAGGGCACTTTTTGAACAGCAGTGCAGTGGTTCACGAAGCATGCAGGCTCCTGAGAGGGTGTGATGCGAGGTTTAACAAGCTTATTTCACGTCTGATATCATTTACATCTCACACCAGGACTCAAACCAGGACTCATATTGAAACTGGAAATGACAAGAGGTGGAGCATAAACACATTCATGTATAAACATGCAATAATATTATCAGGATTGCCACAACTCATGAATTACAAACGTAGACCCACCTGTTGACACAATGTGTCAGGCAATGGGCTTTTTTGCCCCTCTGATAAGTCAACATTTGCATTAAATCTACAAATGCATTTAAACTTCACATGCCAGTCTACACTGAAGCACATGTTTTTATTTTGCTTTCCTATTTATAATCTTTATTTTGAAAACAACAATTATGGTTTGGATTTACCATAAGACTGAATTTTACACATGGAAATGCTCATAATTTTTTCTTTCTGGAGGCTCTTCATTCATTTTTAGCTCTATATTATCTGATCTGTTGTCATCCCACGAGTATAAAGTACTGGAGCATTCATTACCAAACACATTTATTACATGAGGAAAATGAAGGTAGAAGAAAAGTAACTTGTCTAAGCCGACAGTAAAGTTTTAGGGGCATTTCACTGAATTAAAACTCGTCTAAGGGGCAGATTCAGAGAGGTGTAGAGGAAAATCTTACCTTCATTTTACCCAGAGCAGAAAGATGGAGTAAATTAAACCTTAGAAGTAGCATATATCTTGATACTTAATATCAATTCAGAAATTTGGTAACACAGAGCAGAGAAACCAAAAGCTCAGAAGTTATCAAATATATTTATGCAGAAATGGTACTCTGGGGGGGCACTTCTGAAGCCCTCATGTAAGAGCAAATATATTTCCAGCTGATTTGCGGGGCTTGCCTGTAAAACTTCGTTCCTCTTTACTTCCACGATACCGACAAAACCCATTTATGCTAGGTTCTGCCAACACTGTTTATGTCTTTAAGACTGGTGTCGATTCCACCCTAGCACTGAGGTACTTTTTTGAAGACTACTTACAGGAAAAAGACTGACCTAGTTGAACCTACTCAAGCTTTTATCCAGATTTGAGGAGTGTATGTAAATTTGTTTAAAGCTTGTCAGGTCCATCTGAGGTTGCAGAGAGAATGTCAGTGAGGCTTGGGTACATTAATAGTGCTGTTTTCCAAATTAGTCTTTCTCAGAGGATTCTAGTCTTCTGGCTTCTGGCTTAAGCCAGGAAGTGTACAGGTGTGTGTAACTCAGTACTAAAATTAAAATCTGTGAACTTTTTTAGACCTCACATGATCCGGTTCGGTTGTACTTTGGCAAATCGCTTTTCGGTTAGTTCTTATTTCTTTTGAACCAGGTCATCCAGTCCCCTGTTTTTCTATCAGAGAATCTCAGCTGACTTTGATTTTTAATTCTCAGACACCCCACTTGCTGAACCACCCACCCTGCCTTAATCCCCTGCTATTTAATTCCATATAAGGTCTTGAAATGTACTCACCTTACTCAGTGAAAATCCCTCTGGGATGGGGAGAGTGCCAGCCCGTTAGAAACATGATCTTAAGTCACTATGCTCGAGGTTGGTCACATCCAGGTTAGAAGATATCAGGTATAACCTTAGCAAAGAAATTTATCTCACAGCACTTATCAGACTATCTTCTCACAAGACTTTTTCTTCTTTCGTTTTTTAAGTTCATTTCTTGGTTTTTTTTCTGGAAAAAATGCTGCAGTTATGTTGCTCATGCAGCCAAAAATCTGCACTTAATTGGGCACATAAAAAAATAGCAGACAGGAAGTCTATTTCCTCACAGAGAGATATTGTGGTTTATGGACTCTGCTTTCGCACAGCAAAGCCAGTGCATTATTTTATTTTTTAATACACTCCTGGTAAGCTATCCCTGGCAACCAAAAAGCTGTGTAAGTGCCCACCGGAATGAATATCAGCCCAGGTAGAGGTATTTGATTACAAAACATCAGTTTAATCTAGGTTTGGTTTTGAATCAACCTTAAGTTCTTGCATTTTTCAGGATTCTAGAGAAATAGAGTTTACTATCTGTGTACGCAGGAATATATATGTTTATATTCTCAAGAGAGACTGGCTGTGTCCAGCAAATCTGGCTGCATGGACTTTCCGTGGGTTCTGGGCAAACATTCAAGTGTCCATTGTGATTTCCCCTGCACACGCCCGCATTCCTCTCCTCTTGGGAACCAGAGTTTCCTGAGGGCTATCAAGTTACAAAGGGGAAGGAAGCACTTTTCTACAGATAGAGGATGCTTACTTTTCCCGTTGTCTTTCCATCTCCTTAGCTCTATCCTTCACATTCTTCCTCTTTGTATTTATACCTCTCGTATTTGAATAATAAGAATTAAATTCTCAAGAATCTAAGTTCAGATTTTTAGAGGCCCGCTTCCTCTTTGTAGATGAGGAAAAGTAACTCAATTATTCTTTTTCCACAAAGACATGGAACTCCAGTAGCAGGGATAGGACTAAAACCTGGTTCTTCCTTTCTACCACACTGCCTTCCTGTATGAGTGGGAAAACAAAAATGAAACCACCCTTCCCTTGTCACTTGGTTTGAACTGTAAGACTGGATACATGTTGTTCTAGGCCCTTTCTATGTGCTTGTCTTGGGCATAATTTTGAAAAATTGGCTGGGTACGGTGGCTCAAGCCTGCAATCCCAGCACTTTGGGAGGCCGAGGTGAGAGAATTGCCTGAGCCCAGGGGTTCAAGATCAGCCTGGGTAACTTGGTGAGACCTCATCTCTACAATAAATCAAAAAATTAGCTGAGCACGGTGGCATATGCTTGTAGTTCCAGGCTACTTGGAAGGCTGAAGTGGAAGGATCACCTGAGTCCAGCAGGTCGAGGCTGCAGTGGCCATGAGCATGCCACTCACTGCACTCCAGCCCGAACGATGGAGACTGTGACTCAAAAAATAAATAAATAAATAAAATTAGAAAAATTATGTAAGCCCCACATTTTTCCTAGGGCATGTGAGAAACTGTCATTTGTTTTTAGCAACCTATTGTCATAAAGTTAGTGCAGGCCTAATCCCACTTAAAAGTTAAATGAGAGCTTTTGTGTAATTGCTTTGCCTTCTAATTCAAACTAAGCCACAGGTAATCAAGTCTTTGCCTAATACCCCAGGCTTTATAGAAACTAAAACCTATCCGGTTTGTACAGGTACCACTAGCCTCAAAATGGAATTCTCTAATGCTCTGGTCAACTCAACTCATGGAGGGGGTTTACATCATGCTGGTGTTTTGCATAGCCCTTTGTCTGGGACTAATTTTGACACATTGCCTGCCAGAGAAGATAAAACTTAGAGCCCTTCTCCAGACCCTGTGTTGGGAACTTGATCAAGGAGAACAGAGAGCTTAGACTCAGTCTCAGTTTCTCCAAGTTGTCTCTGATTCTTTGGCGCAGCCTTCAAAGGAATAAACGTAACAGGAAACAAACTATTGCATATGGTCACAGCTGGCTATGTTTTGATTTGGAAAACAATTCCCATCCTTTTGTTATTACATAGGGCAATCATATGTTGGGCTGAATATCTTGTTAGCTGGTTTGGGGATTTGGGAGCGGGGAGTTGGGTGGGCACCCTCTTATTTTTGCAGGAGTGACTGTTCTGGATTTTCTTGGTGCTGGCCAGTATTAACCACCTCACATTGAAAATGAAAAATAATGATAATCATTGTCACTTATTATCATGTTTCTACTATATATCAGGCCTGGTTCTAGAATCTTCATTTATATTATCCTCCAAATCACTGTACAAAGTACTTTTTATTATCCTTATTTTATAAATGAAGGGGGAAAATTAAGTTCTTCCCATTACTCTCAGGATAAAGTACAGCTCTCTTCACAAAAAGAGGCAAGAAAGTATAGTGGTTAAGGGTACAAAGTCTACAGCTAGGCATTCTGGCTTTGAATACCAGATCTGCTACTTACTAATTAACCTAACTGTGGCAAGTTACTAAAGTTTTCTATGCTTCAGTTTCTGCATCTGTAAAATGAGGACCCAATTTTATATGATTGTTTGAGATTAATCATTTAAAAACTTAGTACTTAGAGCAATGCCTTACACAGTTCTAATGTTAGCTAATATTGTTATTATCATTATTAGTAGTAGTAGCAGAATGTTGCATGGGACTTAGCTTAGCTTTCGTTTAAAGCCTCAAGGTTGGGCACACTAGATGCTAAGTATACACATACTTTAAAGAAGTGCTGCAGAACTTACTGAAATGTAACTGAGTGGCCTTGATTCCATCATCCATTACTATTTATATGGAGAAAAGACACCGGGTTCGGTGGCTCAGCGTGGAATCCAGCACTTTGGGAGGCCAAGGCGAGTGGATTGCCTGAGCCCGTGGGTTAGAGACCAGCCCGGGCAACTTGGCGAGAACTCGTCTCTATAATAAATAAAAAAATTAGTCAGGTGTGGTAGCACGCGCCTGTAGTTCTGGCGACTTGAAAGGCTGAGGTGGAAGGATCGCTGGAGACCAGCAGGTTGACATTGGGGTGACTGAGAGCATGCCACTGTACTCCAGCCTGGGCGGCAGAGTGAGACTCCAACTCAAAAAAAAAAAAAAAAAAAGAGAGAGAGAGAGAAAGAGAGAGAGAAAAGACTAGAAATTTAAGAATCTTTTGAAATAGAGAATTTATGGGGCTAGTACACTTTCAATATAGTGGGAAGTACTGTGACGTTTTCCCAAGACAGGTAAGATGCCCCGAGCATTGTGAGCCCCTGAAAGACTGAAACCCCATTCTTATTTGGAGGTTTGCTATGCCTCTCATCTGCAGAGTGCCCTGGTGTTGCCCCTGGAGCAGAGTGTGGAAAGAGGAAGTCTAGGAAGGCTGTCATGTAACCTTGGAAATTTGGAGCCTGGTGAACAAAGGGATTCATGCTTGCCTCTTCCCTGGTAGAGTCTTGAGTAGCTACCCTTGACGCCAAGAGTGAAGAAAGAGAACTAGAATGACTTAGCTTATATATGTAACAACTATATTCATATATATGTATGTGTATGTACATATTAATATAAATTCATAAAGTTATAGAATAAAAGAATTGGAGGGACACAGGGGTCATCTTATCAAACTTGTTAATTTTATTTTATTTCATTTTTTTTGACTTGTTAATTTTAAAGGTGAAAAACTAGACCTCTGCACCACAGAAGCAGCCTTGAGAGAGGACATCTTGTATTTGATGGTTTAGTGAGAGGAAACAGTTTGTTGAAGAGTTAGGCTGAAAAGGTGATAATGATTGACAAGCTCAGGCTGAAAGTTGACACATGCTGTGGACCTAAGAACAGCGTAGAAGACTGTGGCCCTACAACCTGGAGCTGAGTGGCTGTGGCTAGGAGTAAGTGTGTCACCCACAGGCACTCTTTTGACAAAAGACTGGGTATAATTTAACACCCTTGTCAGCATGGAACAGAAATGTGGAAGAGAGTCTCTACTATGAAAGAATCCTGCCTCTGGTTCCTTAAGGTCTCAAGGGATTAAGAGGAGAAACCTTTTCCAGTGTCTTAATTCCCTGCCCAGGAAAATTAATTCCCTAACCCCTCCAGCACAGGCAGCTGGGCAAGACCAGAAGAGGCATGATTCTGGACAAGAAACCACAAAAGAACCCCTTTCCTTTTTTGTTTTTAATGTTTTATTTTATTTTTTAAAAATTACATTATTAATTAATTTGTTTATTTTAATTGACAAGATTGTACATATTTATAGTATACAACATGAGTTTAGAAATATGTGTACATTGTAGAATGACTAAATCAAGCTAATTAACCCATGCACGATCTCATGTACTTACCATTTATTTGTGGTGAGAACACTGAAAATCTAATCTCAGCAGTTTTCAAATATATAATACTTTTTTTCTCTTTAAATTTTTTATTTTAAAGATGGAGGGTACAATTCAGGGTTGGGTATACAAATGTTCGTTATGCAGGTACCCTTGTTGATGAGGTGTGCCCCCTCCCCTTTCTAAAGTTCCGGGTGTGATCTCTGTACCACAGATGCAGACTTGAGAGAAGACATCTTATATTTGATGACTTAGTGAGAGGAAACAGTTTGTTGAAGAGTTAGGCTGAAAAAGTGACAATGATTAGCAAGAAGAGGCTGAAAGTTGACACATGCTGTGGACCTAAGAACAGCTTAGAAGACTGTGGCCCTACAACCTGGAGCTGAGTGGCTGTGGCTAGGAGTAAGTGTGTCACCCACAGGCACTCTTTTGACAAAAGACTGGGTATAATTTAACACCCTTGTCAGCGTGGAGCAGAAATGTGGAAGAGAGTCTCTACTATGAAAGAATCCTGCCTCTGGGAATCTAAGCAACGCTAAGGCCCTTATAAAGACCAGAAACTTTAGTCTTAACATCTATATCAAGACCAGAGTCTTGGCTGTGAGTACCCACACATGGAACTGAGTAGAAACAAATGGCCTGGAAGGCATTCTTATAGTTATAAGGAACTGTATTGCCAAAGAAGCCAGAAAACTGGCCTGCTAAAACCTGTGACAAACCATCCCAACTCCTGAATCCATAAATCGACATCAGCAAGAAGCAGAGTGTGAAAGTTGTGGTGGCCCCAAGAAGGAATCGTCTCCAATGCCTGCTTTAGATGTGGCCATGGAAGACAATGGACAACAAATCCTCCCAGAGAGCTAAAGCCATAGCTGGCAAATGGGCTGACCAAAGGACTCACACCACCAGCAGGGTAGGAAGTTTCCACAATTCCTTTCCAAAAGGACTTGATAAATCTTATAGACTGATGACAGCTGTGTGTTTCTCATTTTCTCTTTCCCAACAGAAGTTTTTATTTTGGTCATCCTGTTTGTTCCTCCTCCTTCATTTTTATTGGGTGTTCAGAGGAGGATTACTTTTCTGTTAGTTTACAGACCACCATGCCACACAGAGTTACATTGGGACCTGATGTACAGGATTGATCTCACCCTGAGAAGCCTCAGCCTTGATCTTGATAGGGGGACTGGACAAGACTTTGGGACTGCGTCCTGGGGGAGGGAACTCAGTCCCAAAGCAAAACTCAGACAAAGGGGTGGAATGTGGCCAAGACTACTAACTGTATCTCAAGATCTATTTTTTGCTTCTTCTTAATTTCTAGATGGGGACACTCAGAATAAAGTTATTTCCCAGGTTCCCTTGTATGCGGCTATTTGAAGTAATGAGCTATGCACAGAAGGGAAGAAAATAACTTCTTAACTCACGTCTTCTGTAATGGAGGGAGCGTGTTCTTCCTCCAACCCATTGCTTGGAACGTGGATATGGTGAAGAACTATCCAAGACTATGAAGACAGAGAATACCCCAGAATGATGAGCTGTTAAGACAGAAGGACCCGAGTCCCTAGACAACTTTCCGAAGTCTCTGACTATTACATGAGAAGGCATTTTCTATCTCCTTTATGTAAAAGCCATTTGGGGCCTCTGTTTTACACAGCCACATCATCATCCTTTAATTTAATACAATCTTTACTACATGCTGTCAGGGAGTTTGTAATCCAGGGAGTTTGTAAATCCTTTCTTTCAGTTCCTAAACATTAAGATCAATTCCTTATATATTTTGAGCTAAACAATATAGAGCTAAGTTGGGCATCATTCTCCTTGTTAAACTGTTAATTTAACTTCAAAAGACCATAGTCTCTTCAATGCATATTCTAGAAAAAAAATGCTCACATTATAAAATTACGAAGCCCATGTTGGGCAGAAAGTGTTATGCATTTTGCTAGAATAGTAATTATTTTGTCGGATAGCAATATAACTTTTAATTGTAACACAGTGGAATTAACTTTCTAGTACAGAGTTATTTTCTAATTTTACAAACTAGACAGCTTAATTTCCTGATCATTAAACAAAGCAAGTTTTAGACTCTTTCCTAATTATTTAATAACAATTTTGGCAAAAATAGAATCATCCTTTTTCTTTGAGTAACTGCTATTTATATAAACTAAGTAAAGGAATAATTGTCTTATCTGAAAATGGGTATCCAAAAAAGATATGTACAAAATAATTGCTTTTCTTCTAATATTAAAAATGATATTTTTGAAAAGATAAATATAGTTATTCAAAGTGCAATTCTCACATGAACGTCTTAGCTGCCAAATTTAAAACAGCTTAAAAGCTAGATAAAATAAAAATAGAAATGAAAGAGTGCTTATACTCAGAATGCTTAAGATCAATTGGACAATTTCTATGGTGTTAATGTTCCCACCATGGCCAATTTCAAGCTACCAAGGTGAGGTCACTGACCATAGAATTAGTGCACAATTTGCTCTTCAGAGCTCATATGAGCAGGCCCAGCAAACCATTGGCTCACAAGTCAACCAGTCACATTCCAGACCAAACACAAATTTCAAGGGCCTACTCTGTCTCCTGTTGTGCTGAACACTTTAACAGGCACTACAATACTAGTAGAATGGGTCTAGGACCATGCAAGTAAGAATGTCTTATGCAAGTGCAGAGGAGCGTCTCCTGAGCAAAGAGATGTGGAAGAAAAGTAAGGTGGAGCCGGGCTCGCTGGCTCAGCCTGTAGTCCCGCGCCTTTGGGAGGCTGAAGTGAGTGGATTGCCTGAGCCCGCGGGTTCGAGACCCGCCTGAGCAGCGAGACCTCATCTCTACAATAAATCAAAAATTAGCCGGGCGTGGTAGCGCGCGCCTGTAGTTCCAGCTACTTGGAAGGCTGAGGCGGAAGGATCGCTGGAGCCCAGCAGGTTGAAGCTGCGGTGGCCGGGAGCGGCCACTGCACTCCAGGCTGGGCGACAGAGTGAGACTCCAACTCAAAAAAAAAAAAGAAAAGTAAGGTGGTCTTTGCCTTAGAGGAATTTAGGTAGACAAGATGCCAGAGAGCACTAATTAGCAATGCCAATTGCACCTTTTGAAAAATACTCAACAGCATGCATTGTAGTCCTATGTAAATATGAAATGCAAACCTCTGTCCATCCTGCGCAAGAATGCCAAACACCTTTCAAAAACACCATTTTTACTTTTAGATTTTGTGAGCACCTGTCTTAATTAGTTTAGTCTATCTGTCTAGTATTGTCAAAACTCATGTTACTCTTTGTTTTTTCTACCTCCCCCTACTCCAAAGGTAGCAAAACTGAAAGAAATTCTAAACCAAGAAACTTTTTGATCTTGGATCAGAGAAACAAAATCTAGATCCATACAGACTGGCCTTGATTTAAAGATCTGAGTTAATTCTGGCATGTAACAGTTATCTAATCTTCTTCCACCTTAGAGCTGAGGTGGAGACTGCAGAGATTCAAGATGACATCTGTGATTTGCAAAATGTTTCTAGATATCATTTTAACATTATATTTGGATTCGTGTATAGAAGTAATATTATTCTACACTATTATACTACATGTAGCTTAACAATGCAGTTTCTGTGTGTGAAGCAAATGGGAAACATCATAGCTGTTCCCATCTATAAGGATACTTATATCTCACCAGATCTCTTTTTGCTGAAGTTTTACCAGCTTTCTTTCTGAATGTATAAGAAAAGGATGATGAGAAGAAATAACAACAGTAGCAACAACTTTCCTTCTTTATTAAAACAAAACTCAGAACCTGTGTCCCTATCTTTCATTTAGGCTGCTGTGTCAAAGGAGCTCATGGGTTCAATAATAAACATACCCTTGGAAATTATATCCGTTTAAATGGAAAGGAGTGTCCAGTTCTACTAGGAACTGTTGGCCCTGGCAATAGTCCATTTGATATTTTGGAAATGCAATGGCACTCTAAGTGAGAGACTTACAAAGGAAGAGTGAAAGTCAGGGAGAAAGGCTAGAAGCCGTTTGATAAACAGCCTCTTTCTACCTGAGATTTTCCTTCCAAAGTAAACCTTGGAGATTCACAGATAAAGTTTCACTTCAAAATAGCCACCATCACCACATTGCCCACCCACCACAGGCCTTCAATCCCTTTCAAATCTTTTGGTAGAGAAGTGAGCAAATTCCTTGTCTTCTCAGTTCATTAGAGACAATATGAAATCTTTTCTAGAAGTACTTGCATGGTAACCTTTTGCCTGCAACCATAGAGAGTATATTAGAAAATTTAAAACTTATTGAAATATGAATTTATCAGTACAGATTTCTTTTTGAAATATATTTATTTACATGATAGTTTGTTTGGAACGTCTAATGGGACACTCAGACTTTAGTTCCTTTGCTTAACTTGAATTTATCAGCAGTTTGCACATCAGACAATCTTACACAAACCAGTTTGGAGGGAACTTCATCTCCCCACTGCATACAGATTTTTTTGAGATCATTCCTCCTGCCAATAGAGGCTTTCAGTCTTCCTCTTTTCTGCATTGAGCTCTCAGATGGTTACCCCTATACCCAGGTTTTCTGAACTTTTGCCTTCTGTCTCCTCAGGGCTCTATGAGAGCTCTCAGAACCCTGGATGCAGAAGGATTTTCTGGATCTGTCCCAGATTTTTCTCCTTGGCTTTAGTCCAGACATATCCCTTCCTGGGGATCTTCACTTTGTTCTCCCCCTACAAACCCCCTTCACCCTCCTTGCCCCTCACTCTTGCAAAGGATTCTTCTTACCACTGCTTCTCTGTACTGTTGAGCCTGTCTGAGATCCAGTCACCAACTTTATGCCCGGACTAGTTCTTGAGTCAAGCCAATCTGGCTTCCAGATCTCTCCACTATCAAAGTGGTCTTAAAGGCTGCTACCATTACCTACATCCTGTCCATTTCACATCACTGCCCCTACTGGATTAACTGAATCTAATCAACTCTATACAGATCAAAGGTCTGCACTTCATTGACTCTTCCAATTATTCAGCCTTTTAGTTCCTGTGATGAGTTCATTTTTGACCTTCATAGCTCATATTATCTGTTTCACTGACTACACAAGTACTTTAATCATTGCCTTACTTCCTACTTACTTTTTTCTTATTTTTTGTTCAGCAGAGAAAAACTTAAACTGGAGAGGAAAAGAAACTTATATATACAGTATTGACAGTATATATGTAATAGTAGGTATGACTTCCCAGTGGGTAAAATATTTTCAATTTTCAACTTGTTATATATCAGATTTTTGGTGATGGCTTGCAAGCAACTGATCTAGCCAAGAAAGTGATTAGTTATAAACGCATTTACATACAAGAGGTAACTGAAACTATATGAGCAATTAGTTCATTAGTGCAAATACACAATTTTTAAAAGCATTTGGTTAGTGTTAAATTATGTATTAATTTCTGACTTAGATCACATCCATTGTTAGTTTGCACCACTTTAAAGCTGACTGTTGTAAAATTTATAGGGTGATAAAGTATATTATATTCACTTAGAACAAATTTCATCGTGAATAGTTAATAGATTTTTAAGTCAAACAAACCTAGATTTAAAAATCAATTTTATTTCTTCTTAAATGTGTGAATGTAGGTAAATTAGCATCATTCTTGTCAGTCTCGTTTTCTCATCTGTAAAAGGGAGTGATAATAATACCTACATAGAAGTTGCTCTTACTATGTTTAGATTAAAGTCAATTAAATAATACAATGTGCACAATGCCTACGATAATGCTTAATACTTAGTGACATTAAATAAATGGTAGGTACCATATTAAAAGATAACTAATGATTTAAATATTTGTAGTACAACTCTCTATATATTTTTCAAGACTTTTTGTTTCTATAATCCCTTATCTCAAATAATTTTTAGTCTACTAAAAATTTGTATCCATTCATTTTTTATAGCATATTAACTATGGTATATTTTCTCTTGGAGGAATTTACTCCCTTCTATAGATAAAAGTATGAAGCTAGAGTTTAGATACAAATTTTTATTAATGCTATACATCGCTGATATTTACACTTGTATTTGATAGTTATTAAGGATAATATATGACGAGAGTAAATTTCATCTTCCTGAAAATTGAAGAATTGATAATATTAAGAGGCAGTTAGCCTCACACTAATTAGAAACCAATTCTGTCCTTTTGAAATATGAATCAATAAATATAATTAAGTGTGGTAAATATAGACAAATTATCTGAGTAATTCATTTTCCAATTCAGGTAGCACAAAGAAAGCAGATGTGTTTAAAATTGTAGATATTAATCAATTTTTCCTTACCTAAATATTTCAAAATGGCTGTCTACACTAAAAATACTTTTAAAGTTTTTCTTTAGTTATAAATTTAATAAAGAAAAAGTCCAAAGTATTCTTGCAAGTATATATACTTCCATTAGCTAAGAACAAGTGATGATTTATGCTGGGTGAGAAAAATGCAGATTTAATTTGCTAATGTGTATGTATCTCCTGGGAGAGAAGACTGGCAAAAATTTTAGTTGAATGATAAACATACTAAATTCCTTTTTAATGGCAGTTATTTCCAGTTTCTATGGCCTAGTTTTCTCAATTACTGTATTTGAGCATAATAGGGTCTTGCTTATGCCACAAAAACGTATTACACATAGAATCATGTTGTAGCAATTTCCTTCTGGTACTTACAACAACTGAATCTCTTTGGATGGGATCCAAGAATAAAAGCTTGCTATATCAAACTTCACACCATGGGGGGCCGTGTTATAAACATGACTCTTGTGTACATGCGATGTTTTTCTTTAATGACAGTTTATGAGAAGATCTTGATCTGGTGAGTAAATTCATGCTCAACTCATTCACTCTTTAAAAAATTCAGAGTTGATTTCTTGCCTCAGAAGATAATTTCTGACTACAAAGGTGATTTTTGTACAATAGTATTTGCAACTTAAATTAGTCTTCTTTCTCCCCGCCCCATCCCATGCCGATGGAAAAAATTCAGAGAATTTTAGGGTTTTAGGATTAGTAGTTCATTATACCTTCTGAAACATATAACATATACTGATGTTGATGCTATCATTTCCATTTTGAGGAAGGAGGGAAAGGGGAGAGCTAAGAAAGATCAACGGGTAACCGAAGTATTATCACTCCAAGTCATGTCTTGAGTTAGTTACCGCAGTAGCTTTTCTCAGACAAGCTATTGCTCAACATTTAATGTTGCTAGGTTACTTCATTTAAATTTTATTTATTCCTAAAATAAGTCACAGGTTTATTGTTTTCATTTTGCATTAAAAATTTTTTTTTAAAACAAATGATCTATTAATTCTAGTGACTTCTCAGTACATTGTACTCCTCCAAAAGTTGTCCACATTGGATATGAATTCTAGCTGCTTTTTTTGTTGTTGTTCTAAAACAGTGATGTGAACATGTCAAATGACTTAGTGGTTCATCTGGCATGGGTAACTTAAAATTTGAATGCTTATCTGAACTTTATCTGAACTATCCTGAGTTTTCTTAGGTCTATAAAATTGGAACTGAAATTTCATGGAAACTGGCTTTCTCAAGAAATTTTTGGTGAGCCAGAAATACTGTGAGAGCAGCCTTTCCCGTGGTGTTTTGGCAATTTTTACTTTGGCCCCAGATAGAACCAGGAAGTTCAGAGGTGAATGAGAATGAAAAATAATAAAATGGTAACTGATCTCTTTTTCCTTTTTTTTTTTTTTTTTGCTACTTCAGAAAGATCAGTTCAAAATTCTTTTAAGAACATGTTGACTCAGTCTTAACAACTATAGGTTTTATAATATACATTAGAAGAGATTTGGGACACTGATTAATTCAACCCATCTATGATGAAGAAGAGAATATTAAAAATGGCCATTTTCTCTTGTTTTTCACAATGTTTTACTAAAACATAATTTTTGGGAACTACAGATTCTATGAAATGAATGGTCAGTTATGTTAGCATATTTCCCCTAACCTTAGTGATAACATGGCAGATATTTTAATGAATTAATATCAACTTTTCTTACCATTCCTCAATTCAAATTTGTACCACCAGTTAGAGTACATTTCTTTGGATATTTAGAGGTTTAGAATCTATCATCAAAGTTTAGCAGAGTTTTTAGTAAATAAATGATCACAGAATATCCTTGAATTCAAGTTTCTAAGTCATATTTATAAGTCATATTCATCTAGAAGATGCATGGATTATATTCATCGAAGCATTTTGAAGGAGACATTCTTGTTTATTAAAGCAGTAGTTCTTAAATCTTGTTCTATTTCATTTTATCTTTCTTTCTTTCTTTTTTTTTGGCAGAGGTGGGGTCTTGTTATGTAACCCAGGTTAGTCTCAAATTCCTGGCCTCAAGTGATCCTCCTGCCTCAGTCTCCCAAAGTACTGGGATTACAGATGTGAGCCATCATGCCCAGTCTTGTGGCACTTTTAGAGATGTCCTGGCCCAACTCTAGTGTACTAAGTCCAAATCACTGATGGTAGAACCTCTGGTGATGCATTTTTATCAAGTTCTATTGGTAATTTTGATGATGTGCATCAAAGTTCTCATCATGTATCACTGATTTAAATGATCACTTCAATGTCGTGAGCTTTTCACCAGGTAGTAAAAGTCAAGTCAAAATGATAATTTATATTTATACAAGCCTTAACTACTTCATCTCATGGATTATTTTCTTTAATTCTCACCAAAACTATGTAAAGAGGCTATTACTGTCATCCTCATTTTATGGTTGAAGGGACTGAGGCTCAAAGGGTTTGAATCATTTGCCCGGGTATGAAGTGATAGAGTTGAAACTCAAATCCTGCTCCTTTGTCTTGAAGACCTGGATTTTTGGCATTATAACACTGATGTACTAAAGGAAGAACACCTGTTCCTATTTTAAAAAAAAGTTTCAAAAGAAACTTATTGTCAAGAAAGATGCACCTTATAAACAACAATAACACCAAGTATTTGACAGACATTTACTCCTAAATGACTCAATAGTCTAGAAAGACAGAGAGGTAATTTGAGGACAGTGTCCACAGATAGCTTCTCTTAGATACCTATTCCAAATTGTGGTTGTTCAATGACTGCTTGGTGACAGATTATTGACGTGAAGTTTTTGTTCTCTTTGCAAACTTTTGCAAATCATACCAATTAGAGTATTAATTGGCAATTCTGGGAAGTGTTCATCTCTCTTGTTAGCCATTCAATGAATTCCATGTTCATTTTTGCATAGAGGCTTGGACAACTGCAACTTATAAATATTTATGTTACAGTATAAATATTTATAAATTCGAACAAATAGAAATATGTAATATTCCTGTAGTGTTCTGAAAAGCCAAAGTTTATGAGTATGTGAAAATTTTCAAAAGTTTTGATGAAATTAATGCCCCCCAAAGATTCTTACTTCATTGTTTTTGCTGGCCATATTTTAAAAGCCAATCCCTCCAGTGAACTAAAGGACTGGACTTCGAATAAATGATGGCCTTTGGATCAATTTGCCTGCTCTGTTATTTGTACAGGATTGGCATCCATCAGCCTGGCCTGCATCTCAGACATTCATTTCAAATGCAGTCACATAGGATAAGGCAGGGGCGGGGAGACTTGAACGGAGAAAGAGATGATTTTCAACCTGAAAGCCCCCCTGAAAAAGTCAATTCTGAGGAGAAGAAAAGTAAGGAAGGTCTGGCTGCGGTTAAAACAAAAATGTATAAAGTTATTGAAAAACACCGAAGTATATGCAAGTTTCAACAGACTACCCTTAGGCAGGTTTAGTGAGTGCAGTTGGCACTCATACAAAAGATAACCTAACCTGACACTAACCCTGCCAGTAGTTCAGGGATAATATTTTCACTAGGATGAACTGCTCTTGAACTGTTTCTGTAATTTATTTGGTGCAAACAGGCTTTCCTTCAACATCAGACATGCATGTCTTATGGCCACCCATTTGTTTATTGTAAAAACATATTTATTATAGCCAATGCAAGCAAAACCCTCCTTTCCAGTGGTGTTTTAATTCCCCTGAAGCCTTCTCATACTGTGTACCACAGCCCTGATGATGAAGTATACGCAGGCTTGTTCCAAACCATGTCCCATGTTTTCTTTGGACTCACCTTCAAAAATCTATTGCTAAAGAGCAACTCCTAGTGTTTTATGACCTTTTACCACGATGGTGCTTATCCTTTGGACTTGAAATGATTTTCCTTCTCTTGATGAAAATGTCAAGTGTGCCTGAGAACCCAGCCAGAAAGTGGACATTAGACTACATAGAGAGAACGGAGAACAGTTGACTGGATATAATAGAACAAGCATATTTTAGAAAATCAAAGGAGAGTAGTAAAGATCAGTTGGTAGAATCTATGATTGGTTTCATCATCACTGTCATTAATATTTTTCCTCCATGAAATGGTAAATACTTAGACCTCAGACTGATCCTGAAAGTAAACGAGACTTTGGATGTTTGCAGAGATGATGGCTTCTATGGACATTAACTCTTTCCAAAAATATTTTCTTGAGTAGCTACTATGTACTGGGCAGTAAACAAGATTTTTTTTTTAAAAAAGAGTATCATTTCCTTTGTCAAATCCAATTATTCTTTTCCTGTTTGTAACTACCCAATCTCCATCTTCTATTAGTAAAACAAATTGTTTTGGGTTCATTTCCAATCTTTTGGATGCCAACCATCTTTTTGGATGCCCAAAGAGTCCAAAAGATTGAATGAGCATTTTAGTCTTCATTTATGAGCATGATAAGAAAAGGAAATAAGGAATGATTCATCTGTTCATCTGGCCAAGGAAATCTTAGATAGAGTTGAAGTGAATCTACAGAAGAATTAACACTTTAAAAATTATATGGAGTAGGACTATTGCTAGCACAGATTTGTTTTTGCAAATGAGAAAAAGTGCCCCTTCCTCATGATACTTTATTTCAATAGGGAATATTGCTTAATAAACATGCAAATCCATGACATCTATGATGTGAATATCACCCTCTCAGATATTCTTCCTTGTGCAGTGCAAAACCATACGCAATGCTTCTATAAGGCAGATGCATCAGGCAGTTTGGAAGGACTACAAAAAAGCAGAAACAACACATCAATATTCATATGTATTCTACTAACAAGGAACATCTGCTGATAATATTCCATCACCAAACATTTTCAGTATCCTCTCCTTTTATATAGTTCTTTCTCAAGCACATATCTAGTTGGGAACCTGGAGGTATCCTTAGCATTTAAACAAAAGCTACTTTTATCTCTCTCAATTTTTTTTCTCAAGTGGAAGTTCTGCTCCTTCAGTTAATCCTGTTGAATTTTGCTATTCTCAAGATTTCTTCTTCAACATCAGATGGACTAGGATGTCCATGGATTACTTGACCATAAAGTACAAAATCACTGAACTATATATCTAAACAGTATTTGTGTCATGGGAATTCTAGAATCACATAATCCCAAACTAAAAAAATAAAAATTTGTTTTCCTGTCCATATCACAAGTGTACTTTTTCTATCATATTTGTCATATACTTACATGGTAAAAAAAAAAAAAAAAAAAGGAAAGATCAATTAATGAGAGCCCCATCTTCCTTCCCAGCTTCAGCATCTAGTGACCAGAAAAATCTCTATGTCTGAAACTTGGATTGCTTTTGTGCTGAAGCATGCATCTCATGGACTTTGGTAAGACAAAATTGAACTGAACTCAGAAATGGGCTAATTTCTTGAAACATGGTTTATATAATAAGCCCATATTTATTCCAACTGAAGACCTATCTGGAATGCTTTAATGCATACAATGGCTCCTACTAAACACATGAATTTTTAAAATATGTGAAAATATTTGCCTTGGTATTCTATAGTACCCACCGGTTGGCATAATCATTAAGGGAGACTTGAGGGACAAAACTGGAAATCATTCTCATAAAATTTTATCCATAGAAGTTGAGATTTGGAAACTGGCTTGTTCACCTATCAACAACCAACTGATTAGTTCTGTAATGTGATGAGAAAGAAATTTTCAATTGCCATCCTTCACTCCTTTGCTTCCTACCTTTTCACTAGTCCTCATTTATTTCTACTTTAAAATCATACTCTATAGGAGACCAAGGCAAGAGGATTGCCTGAACCTGCGGGTTTGAGACCAGCCTGGGCAACATGGCGAGACCTCGTCTCTACAATAAATAAAAAATTAGCCAGGCGTGGCAGTGCACGTCTGTAGTTCTGGCTACTTGGAAGGCTGAGGCAGAAGGATCGCTGGAACCTAGCAGGTCGATGCTGGGGTGGCCATGAGCATGCCACCGCACTCTAGCCTGGGCAATGGAGTGAAACTCCAAATCACAAACACATCATACTCTGGTCTGAGCATGGTTATTCCAACCCATATAGTATTGCTACCTACCAAAGGTTAGTGTACATTAAATATATCTGTCTCAAATTACTTGGACAAAATAAATGCATATATTTGTATTTTGTGTACAGTAGGAATTAGGAAAGTCTATCCCATCCCCACCTGTGCTCCCCAAATCCCAAGAGCCTCCATAAAAGAAGCCTAAGAACTATAAGGGACCTAGCAGGAGAGATTCACAGCATCTCAATCTTATTTCAATCAGAAGAACACTACTTTTGTTTGTTTAATAACTTGGATTTACACATAAGATTTCAACTGAGGAAGGCTTCAACAACTGTCATGAATTCAAAACCATTTGCTTAGGAAATTCTTTGGCATATAATTCTCAAGTAATTACTGTATATCCTGCATCCAACCTTTGCTCCACCTAAATCCTTACTTCTTCGAGGCAGGCCTTGTGTCATAATCAACTCTCCAACTGTAATAGTGTTTTAAATAAGCAAGTATCCAACAAAATTATTATAATAAGTTTAATTTTATTCATTTACATTGAGAATAAGCTATCACATTTTAATATAATTTCTAGGGTTATTGGTTAGATTTAGACTAAGACTGGCCTGAAAAAGAATGGAATCATAATTATAAAATAAATAATTTTCATGGGAGAACAATTATTTTAAAATACTTTCATTTATCTCTATGGCATGATCTTAAAGTGGCATTTCATGTTGTGAAACATTTGATGATTCTAAAAGCAGCACTATTTCATTTTTGTGAGAGTGAAAAAGTAGTTTTTGAATGTATATTTATCTGTGCATGTGCAGTGTGAGTCCAAATGTGTTATCAGACTCCTTTGTGGTCTTCCTGTGATCTAGGCCAAGTTAGGTACAAGAACAAACCAAAAAGTTGGTTTTTAGCCCCTCCTCCCAAATCAGAGAAGGGTGAGACAGAATTGGTACAGCTGTGGCAGCAACCTTATTGTTGGAGAACCAGAGTACCTAATTATAAAGTACTAGGAAGTTTAAGTATGTACTAAGGAAGCCATGGATATCAGGGCAGGGGATTTTTCATTTAGTAAGAAATGTTCAGTTGGAAACTTTCCTTGTGTATATTTGTTGATTAATTATTTTTCTCCTTCAAAATCTGGATGTACATTTACATCTTTCATTTTTACTAGTTTAACAAGAATTCTTGAGTTCCAGGGTCTGGATTTAATGTTACTTTGGGCCAAGTTGCTTTAATCATCTGGGGACCTAGCATTCAACCTTTTCCAGCACAGATCACGTGTAGGGCTATGATAGAGAATATCTAATGTTCTCGTAAGCATTAATCACACTCCCATTGCCTCCCATGGAAAATTTGCCAGAAGCCCAAACCGATATTTAGACTATTGACATTAATTCTATCCCTCTCCCTCTCTAAGGTGGTGTAGTGTAACTTTTAAGATCAAGTTGTTACACAAGCAAAAACATTTTCAGATTTCCGATAATTTTATCTTTCATTTTTTTGCCAAAGGTATAAATTTACATCCAGCATTTGCTGCAATCACATGGCCCTCCACAGCTACTCAAGCAAGCAGCCAGCAGAAACAGGAAGTTTAATAAAACCCTATACTTCTATAAAATGTAGTCTGAAATGTGTCGTGGACCTGGGCCTTCCCCTGCAAAATTGATACATGGACATTTTATTTTATTTTATTATTATTTTTTGAGTTGGAGTCTCACTCCGTCGCCCAGACTGGAGTGCAATGGCCGCTCCCGGTCACCACAGCCTCGACCTGCTGGGCTCCGGTGATCCTTCCGCCTCAGCCTTCCACATAGCCGGAATTACAGGCATGTGCTACCACGACCGGCTGATTTTTGATTTTATTGTAGAGATGAGGTCTCGCTGCCCACGTGGGTCTCGAACCGCAGGCTCAGGCAATCCACTCACCTCAGCCTCCCAAGGTGAGGGACTACAGGCTGAGCCACCGAGCCCGGCTGACATTTTATTTTTTAAAGTTGCCTATTATCCTAAGTATATTTAATTCTTTAAGTGATTAAAGGAAGAGGCACTTCCTACAATTGTAGTCTTTAATATGAAAATGTATGTGGACATATTTTTTCATCATTAGTTGATGTGCCTTTTCAAAATAATGTCTTTTATATCAGTTTACCAATTTCAAATAGAGTATAACTTTTGTATGATGATCTTTATAGTAATGTGTATATATTGTAATGAACTGACATTCATCTGTACTTTATACATTATCATGTTTTCATTACACATTGTCACGTTTATCATAGAGAAAAAAGTCTTTTCACAATTTCACTGTGCTCTTTTCATTAAATATATGATAAGAAATTTTCTTATAATTCTAAAGAGACTAAAGAGAAATGAAAAAAGTGAAGAAATTCAAAGAGAATATTAAAGGTTATTGATAATAGAAGTTCTTTTAAGAATTTTAATACATGATTTACAGTTTTATATAGGTGAAATTAAAAAAATTAATCCTCTCTCTTAGATATCATCCAATTCAACAAGAGGAACAAGAAATGAAAATCTAAAACTAGAACTTGGTTCTATGACACTAAGAGGTACCTCTAACTCTAAGCCCCTGTCATAGGAAGAAGGCTTCCAAAACCTTTGAAGTAAAGTAGGAACGCAGACAAGTGCTGAGAAAGGACTTCAAGGCTGCAGATCTAATTCAAGGCTGGCTGGTAATGTCCAACTCTTTTGTTTTTCTCTGACAATATTGCTAGATGTATGGTCTTCCCCAGACAGAGTTGGTAAAAAGAAGTGAGGCTGAATGAGGAAATACAAACATAAAGTTAAGTCATATTGTCAGGAAGGAATCTATTGGTGTGACAAGGTAGAGGAGAAAGAATGCATTCTGAGAAACCCTGAAATATCAACCTCTGTTAGCTAGGGAGAAGTAACTCAATACTCATAAACTGGTATCAATCATAAGGAGAATTCCTGCCAGTCTAGAATATAGTCTTTGCCTCTCTCAAAATATCACCTCATTAGTAGCTACTTTAAGAAGTAATTGTATTCAAATAGGAGTTGGGTTTTTTTTTTTAATTTTTTTAAGAACTCTCATAGAACTATCCAAATATAATATAAAAAAGGGAAAAATAATGACAAACAATAACTCTCACCAGATAAACAGTATTTCTACAGAGTTCTTAAAAAACTGTGAACAAGTATTTGCCATAAATGTCTAAATGTTAAGAAGTTATTTTCCTATAAAATAGGAATTCTAAGCATAGACATGAGAGTGTAGGAAAAATAAGGTGAGGCAACAGAACACAAGGAAGCTGGGTGGACAAGCACAAAAGATGTAGGAGAGAAAAATAATCACAAAAATAAAGATCACATTTGAAGCAACACAAAGGAGAATAGAATGTACTAAAAGCACAGTAAGAAATATGGAATATTGTAATGAAAGCAAAATAGAATAGAAAGTTAAGAGGAGGTTAAAATGACTACAAAAAGAATAGTACATGTTGAAAACAGATATGAAAGGTCCAATACACAGACCATTGAACATACAAATAATATTGTCCCCAAGAATAAAACATAAATTGTGAAATAAAAATAATTAGAGACATAATTGCAGAAAAGTTTACAGCAATGTAACTAGCCTCATATGTAGAGAATGAAGGGGTACATATAACATGGCCTGGAAAAAATTGACTTAGAACAATGAACACAGAGATACATTTTAGCAAAATTTCTGGACCTTAAAAAGAAAGAAAAAAAATTGTTCTTCCAACCCAAAAGATAATGTGTTTCTATAAAGAGTGAATGATAGAACACAGAAAAGAAATACTTTCAAAGAACTTTCTAAAAAGTATAAACTAAGAATTTCATGCCTGTCCTAATTTGTTCAAGAATGGAAGAAGATAATTCTCTAGAAGAAAACTTTCAGTCAACTGAGAAGTAAATGGAGAAAGAGAAGAAAAAAAAAAAGTTTTGGAGCAATACATTGAATCCACTTAATAGTCAAACCTGAACTTAAAAAAAATAAGAGATAGTATATTTTGCAGAATATATATAAATATTTAAAACATTGAAAATGTAACAAACAAGCAATTAACAGGAAAGACAAGGCAAATGAACATAAACATAGGAATATATGCTTAGTCTCATTCACAAGAAAATAAATGGAAATTTAAAGAGTTATACCATTTTTTACTTCAATTAATAAAGATCAAAGAGTTTGCTGGACATGGTGACTCATACCTGTAATCCCAGCACTTTGGGAGGCTGAGGTGGAAGGATCACTTGAGCCCAGGAGTTTGAGACTAGCTTGGGAAACACAAGACCTTATCTCCACAAAAAATAAAAATTAAAAATTAAAATTAACCAGGCATGGTGGTGTATGCCTATAGTCTCAGCTTCTTAGAGTCTGAGGGGGAGGATCACTTGATCCAGAAGATCAAGGCTACAGTGACTGTGATCATGCCACTGCTCTCTATCCTGGTTGACAGAGACATCCTAGTCAAAAAAAAACCTCAAAAAACAAAAAATGAGTTGGAAGTTATACAATCGGTGAAAGAGTATGAGAAACAGAAACTTTCATATACTGCTTTTGCGAGTATAGCTTAACCTCTATGAAAAGCATTTGTGCCATAGAACTTTATTCATAAAATAGGAAATGCCTGTAATCTTTGGCCCAGCAGTTCCATTGTTAGGAATTTATTCTACAAACATATTACAATATTTTCAAACTACTTATGTACAAGTGCATTTGTTTCTATATTGTTGGTAATAGCAAAATATCAGAAATAACCCAAATGCCCATCTTTATAGGATTAATTAAATAAATAATGAAATATATACAAAGAAATACTATGTAGTCATTAAAAATAATGGGGCAACTCTGTGTGTAATGATATGAAGCAATCGCCAAGACTATTGTTAAGCAAAGTATAAAACAAGTCAAGAAGTACATGGTAATGATGCATAACAACCAAAAAGAGAAAAGTAAAAAGACATAGTGTCAAATACAGGATAAACATGTCTGTGAAAAAGAAATTCAGTAGAATGAGAGGGTCAGAAGACAGGAGGTCCAGGATTGGAAGCACATTCCAAGAGATAGCATAGGTCAGTAGGTGAGAATGAGTAAACTTTGGTTTAAAGTTACCTGAGGTCAAACCTTAATGTGTCTTCGTGTTAGCTGTGTGATCTGAGAAAAGTCTCATAGTCATTTATGCCATAAATTAAAGATATGGTAAAAGGTATGCCATACAGATATTAAACAAAAGAAAGTAGATGTATTAAGATGAATCTTAGACAAGGTAATAACTTCAAGCAAAAAGCATCAAGATGAATGAATATATACATCACATAATAATAAAAGTTATGATCTATAAAGAATGTACAGCATGAACTTCTATATGGTTAACAACATAATTTCAAATTATAGTCAGTAGACAAACAGTAAAAGGGATAGAGATGCCTCAAATAAAGACGTTTATTTAGCTCTATGTATCCAAATAAAAATCTATACTTTTTCAAGTATTTATGAAATATTAATTTTCAAAAATGATCATGTTCTAGACCACCAAGAACATCTCAATAAATTATAAGACCACATTATTAGACCAAAATTATATATTATACAGACCACATTCTCTGACCACAATGCAATTAAATTAAAAAATCAACATTAAAAAAAGTAGTTTTAAAAAACTCATGTATGTTTGGATCTTAAAATGTATTTTATATGTTAGGAAAATATTAAAATATAAATAACAGTGAAAACAATACTATACATAACACTTGAGAGTTACAGCAAAAGTAGAATCTTTAGCAAATTTAAAATAAAGATTTAAAACAAATCAGTTAATTGATCAACTCAGAAAACAAGAAAAAAACAAAGAAAACAAAAAACTTATATCCAAGGAAATAATAAAAATAAGAGTACAAAATTAATAAGTAGAAAATAAAGAATAATATTGAGAATCAACAGACCTAAAAGCTAGAGTTTTGATTTTAAAATGTTTTAAAATAAAAGTATAAAAAAATTAGCAATAAAAGGAAACAAAAATATAGGCATACTATAGATAGCAAAAATAATAAGAACATACTATGTCATTGAAAATTTAGAAGAAATGACAATTTTCTAGTAAAATACAAGTTGTCAAAATTGACTGGAGAAAAGAGAGAAAATACGAATAAGCCAATAACTATTAAATAAATTACATTATTAGTTCGAGGTCTCCTGTCCCAAAAACGGTAGACCAAGACAATCTTATAGGTGGTTTTAATGAACTTTCTAAAGATAAAAATTCTGCTATTTTATATGAACTTTTTAAGTTTAAAAAAAAAAGAATAAGAAAAGCTGGCTGCCTTAATTTGTAAAACGAATGTATCATTGACATCCAAACTAGGCAAGGACATTATAAAAAAGAAGATCACAGAATAATTCCTATATGGACATGAAATCAATAATTCACAATAAAACATTAGTAAATTGGATTCATTCATGTATTAAAAATGCACAAACATCATATTCTAGTTGTGCTTATTCCAAGAATGCAAAGCTGTTTTAATATCAGAAAATCTGTCAATCATATTAGCTCATAATGAAATCATAGATGCAGAAACATGCAATAAAATTGACATATTTACTTATTTATCCAACCAATATTGATTTAGCACCTACTATGTGTTAGGCATGCCTCAGACATTAGGAGTATTACATAAATAAATAAGAAAATTTTCTGCCTCATGGATTTTACATTCAGGTGGGTGAATCAGAAAAGAATCAAATAAACAGATAGTTAAGCTGTATACAGTAGCCAGAGAATTGAAAACATAAATCAAATCATGTCACTCCTCTCCTGAACATCCTCCAAGGTTTACCCATCACATACAGCATCATACTTGATCTGGGTTCCAGAAACCACTCCCATTTCTTCTTTTTTTTTTTCTTATATCTTTTTATTACATGTAGTATTGCTTACTATCAATGCTCTTTTGCATTTTGAGCATTCACCTGGATGAAGTGAGGAAGTGAGAAAAACACATTTCACATTTAGTGAAAGAGCACATCAGACAGAGGGATCTGTGAGTTCAAAGCTCAAGGCAGGAGTTTGATCAAGGACCAAGGAGGAACCTTTAGGGGCCTGCTTGGCAGACATGAGGAGCAACAATGGATGGAGGAGATGAACAAGAGAAAGGAGGTGAAATGGGAGAGGTTGAAAATGGATGGGAGAGAATGGGGGGTGAGTACAGGGTTTCTTTTCAGGGTAATGAAAATGTTCTAAACTTAGATTGTGTTTTGCAAGTGATTTCTAGGATATACTGTTAAGTGAAAAAATGACATGCAAAAGAACGTTGATAGTAAGCAATATTACATGTAATAAAAGGATACAAGAAAAAATAAAAATAAATGGGAGAGATTTCTGGAACCCAGATC
Organism: Cephalopachus bancanus; assembly: GCA_027257055.1. NCBI lineage: Eukaryota > Metazoa > Chordata > Mammalia > Primates > Tarsiidae > Cephalopachus > Cephalopachus bancanus. Next base: position 2,937,617 of record JAPVLO010000009.1, on the reverse strand, counting down.
AAGTATGATGCTGTATGTGATGGGTAAATATTGGAGGATGTTCAGGAGAGGAGTGACATGATTTGATTTGAGTTTTAAATTCTCTGGCTATTGTATACAGAATAATTTATACTAGAGCAAGTATAACTGATATTAAAACCAGTTGAAAGAGGAAGACTTTTGATTTCCCTGTGCTGTGGTATTTACAGTGATGAGAGTGATTGAATTGATTCGCAGATTAAATATGTTAGAAAATGTGTTAGTCAGAATTCTCCAGAGAAACAGAACCAATAGGGTGTGTGGGGGGTGGGGTGGTGGTGGTGGGGGAATTGGCTGACATGATTATGGAAGCTAATAGGTCCCAATATCTGCAGTTGGCAAGCTGGAGATTCAGGAGTGTCGAGCCAATGGTATAGTTCCAGTCTGAAGGCTGCAGGCTCAAGACTTAGAAAGAAGGACATAAAGAGGGACAAACATATGGACCTCACAGCAACTTGGGTGGATTTAGAGTCTATCATACTCAGTGATCTATCACAGAAACAAAGAACAGAGTACCATATGTTCTCACTCATAAGAGGACCTTGAACAATTATCATAATACTATAAAGAAAGGGATTGGCAGTAGTGGAAAACTGCCAGGGAAGGGGGAGTGGGTTTGGCAGTAGAGGGAAACTGCCAGGGGAGGGAGGGCACACCTCATCAACAAGGGTATCTGCTAACGAACATTTGTATACCTAACCCTGAATTGTACTCCACATCTTAAAATTAAAAAAAAAAAAAAGACTTAGAAAGAGCTGACATTTTAGTTTGAGTTTCAAGGCAGGAAAAAAACTGACGCCCAAGCTTGAAGGCAGTCAGGCAGGTCAAGTTTCCTCTTACTCATGAGAGAATTAACCATTTTGTTCTATTCAGGCCTTCAGCTGATTAGATAGGACCCATATACATTAGGGATGGCCGTCTGCCTTACTTAGTCTACCAACTGAAGTATTAGTTGCATCCAGATACTCTCACAGATAACATTCAGAGTAATGCTTGACCAAAATGTCTGTACACGGTGTGGCTTGGTCAAGTGGATACAAAATTAACTATCACACTCAAATTCAGAATAGCACTGAATAGAGAATATTTGTGAAAAACCTAGAGATGTCAAACTCAAAGGAGAAATTTTAAAAGTGTTTCCAGCAGCAAGAAAATGATATCACTATAACCACTTGTAGTCAATAGTGTGAAGGTCTCATTCAATGTAGTATAAGAAGATAAGAATTAAATGGTATAAGATTTGGAAGATGAATAATAAAACTATTTTTATTTGTAAAAAATGTGACTTGAAGCAAAGAAAATCAAAGTGCTTTTCAACTATTCGAACTAATAAGAAAGTTTCATAAGTTTACTGGATCCAAATCAGCATGCAAAAATAATTGTCATTTCAACAAAACAATAATAGCCAGCTAGAAAATCAAACAAATTTTAAAAAAACATATAAAATACCCAGGAATAAACCTAGATGATTAAGACCTCTATGAGGAAAATAAAATATTTTTGAAGAAATAAAAAATGTAGAACATAGAAGATATACTTCTCCATTCATGAATCTTAAATATGTTCATCTCCTCCCCCACAATACCATATAAATGTAATAACATTCTAACCAAAAACCAAAAGATATTTTATGGAACTTGGTAAGTGAATTCTAAAATTAATATGGAAGCACAAAGAATCAAGAATATCCAAAATAAATTTGAAGAAGACAGATGGGGGAGGGGAAAAATTGCCTAACCAAATATATCAAGAATTTATAGAGCTATAGAAAAGGAGACAGTGTGGTATTGGCACAGGAAAAGTGAAATAAACCAAAGGAACATAATAGAAAGTCCAGAAATAGATACTTGCATATGTGGAAATTTGAAATATTACCAACACAGCATTAAAAATCAGTGAGAAAAAGCAGAACTAGTCAATAAATGGTACTAGGACAATTGATTAACCATGTGGAAAAAATAAAATAAAATTGGATCCCATTCTCACACCATATACACAAATAAATTCCAGATGGATTAAAGACCTAAATTTTAAAAGCAGCTTTTGGTAAAAAAAAAAAAAAAAAAAGAATATCTTTATAATATTGATATGTAGTAAAATTTCTTAGACAAGACACAAAAAGTAGAGCAAAAGATTAACAAATTTGATGACACAAAGATGCAAAAACTCCTATGTTCAACAAAAACACAAAATAAAAAAAACCCACAGCCTTTGAAAAGATATTCATAACTCATAGAAATGATAAAGACATTTTTTGCTAAGTAAGTCCATGGAAGAATGAAAAAGTGTGAACAGGCAACTCAAGGAACAAGTTGTTTAGATGAATGAGAAACATGAAAAGAAATAACAGTAGAACATCATATCAGATTGGAAAAATTTAAATTATAACAATATCAAGATTTGTCATGGTTGTAAGGTAATACTCCCTCTCATGTATTGCTAGTAAGCATGTAAATTGGTAGCACTATTTTAAGAGCAATTTTGAAATATCTTATAAAGTTGATGATGTTCATACTCTCCAACTTAAATTCTAACAGATATATACCTTAAGGAAAATGTATATATAACTTAAGGAAAATTTAGGGGAAGTTTTACATGTGCAGAAAGAATTGGGTATAAAAATGTTTATTGCAGCATGAATAATTAAAAAAATATTTAAAAATATAAATGTTGTTTAATAAGAGGATAGATTAAAAATTGCGCATACCCATATGGTGGAATACTATATAGCATTTTTAAAATGTACTAGAGATCCTTGTGTGAAGATAAATGTCAAAAACATACATTGAAAAAATCAAGTTGTACAATGATATGTTCACTAGTAAACTATTTATGAAAACTTTAAATACCAGTAAATATAACCACATGTAGTATTATCTACATTTATGCACATGTAAACGTAGAGTGAAGATACAAATTTTGCACAGGATTTATAAAACACTAAGTCTGTGACTATTGTATAGGAGGGCAAGATAATGAAATCAAGAAGAAATACTCAAATGACCTCTACCATTGTCTGTTAAGTTCCAAAAAAACTGGAGCACACTTTGGTATTTTGTTTTGCTTTTGTAAAGCTATGTGGTGAGTGGGATGCAAGGGTATTTATTTTTTGCTATTTTCTTTTTTATTCATTTTATTTTTAAAATGTGGGGTACAAGTCAAGATTAGGTACATAAGTGGTCTACATGCAGGTGAAGTTTGCGCCTCCTACTGGTCCTCGCTTCCCCTGGTTTAGGATCAGGTACCCTTAATTAATTATGTCCAGAAAGAACTGTTCCCATCATGGTTAATGTGAAGGCTATCCCATGGAACTGTGAGATCCACACCCTACCCAGTAATATGAAGTAGTATATTCTCATTTGTATGTTTGAAATGTTTCAAAATATTTTAAAAATGTAATAAGGTGAAAAAGCAAAGTGCCTAACAGAATGTATAGTACCCTATTATTTGTTTTATACATTTATGCCTTTACCAGCATAGCATATCTCTGGAAGAGTAATAAGAAACTGCTCTCATTTGTGCTTGCTGTGTTTGAGGGGCCAGGGAATGAGAGATACTTATATTTACTATATACTCTTTTGTACCCACTGACTATTTAGTTTTTTTTTTTTAATCTAAAAAGTAAGCATAAAAAGCATTTTGCTATGTATTTTCATTTTATACTCTTCCATATGTCCTTTATCTGAAAGTCATCCCTCCTCACAAAAGAAAGTCACCCTTCTTTCTTTTTCCTCCAAAATAATTATATGTGCTCAATTTAATAACTTGAGGAAACGTTTGAGTTGTATAATTGTATATAAGTATACTTGTATATGTATATATGTATATTCCTATATTTATACATCTATATATTACATGGGTGTTTATCAGGAGCCTTACAATTTGTCTAAGTTTGCACAATTACACAGTACCACTACTGTAACTTGAAATCAGGTTTTATGACTTTAAATGCTATTTTAAAATGCAAATATATATGTATATATGTATACATACAGTCATGCACCACATAATGTTTCATTCAACATCAGATCACATAATGATGATGGTCCCATAAGATTATAATGGAACTGAAAAATTCCTATGGTAGCTATTGTAATGTTGCAGTACAATGCATTATTCATGTGTTTGTGGTGATGCTGGTGAAAACAAACCTGCAAAACTGCTAGCAGTATAAAAGCATAGCACATAAAGGTTTATATATTTACTACACTGTACTTTTTATTTGTTATTTTATAAAAAAAAGATGTCCTTCTAATTATATGTGTATGTGTGTGAGTGTGTGTATACAGTTTATATATATAAATGTAAAACAGCCTCAGGCTGGTTCTTCAGGAGGTATTCCAGAAAACGACATTATTTTAATAGGAGATGACAGCTTCATGCATGTTACTGCCCCTGAAGACCTTCCGTTGGAACAAGATCCGATGGTGGAAGACAGTGACATTGATGACCCTGACCCCGTGTAGGCCTAAGCCAATATGTGAGTTTGTATCTTCATTTTTACAAAAAGTTAAAAATATAAAATATTTTTAAAATAGAAAAAAGCTATAAAGGAAGAAATTGCCGTGCATAACTGTACAATGTGTTTGTGTTGTAAGATAAGTTTTATTATAAATAATAGAAAAATTTTAAAAATTAACAAGTTTATAAGTAAAAAGTTATTCTATTATCATAGAAATAAAAAATTGTTTTATGAGTTTAGTGTAGCTGGAATGTATCTACAATGTATATGAAGTCTTCAACAGTGCACAGCAATGTCCTAGGCCTTTGTATTCATTCACCACTTACTAACTTCCATTAAGTTCCCAGAGCAACTTTCTGTCTTGCAAGTTCCATTCATGAGAAATGCCCTACAAAGATGTACAATTTATTCTTTTTCCCCTTTATTTATTTATTTATTTATGTAAAGATGGGATCCCACTATATTGCCCAGGCAGGTATTGATCTCCTGGACTCAAGCAATCCTCCCAACTCTGCCTCCCTAAGTACTGAGATTACAGGCATGAGTCACTGCATTCAGTATTCATTTTCTATTTTAATTTTTGTTATTTTTTTAACTTTTAACTTTTTTATTTTAAAGATGTGGGGTACAATTCAAGGTTGGGTATACAAATGTTCATGATGCAGTTACCCTTGTTGATAATGTAGCCCCCCCAGCCATGGCAGTTTCCCTTAACTGCCAATCCCATCCCCCCTCCCCTGTCAGTTTCCCACTACTGCCAGTCCGTTTCTTACAGTACTGTGATAATTGTTCAAGGTTCGCTTATGAGTGAGACCATATGGTACTTTGTTCTTTGTTTCTGTGATAGATCACTGAGTATGATAGACTCTAAATCTATCCAAGTTGCTGTGAAGTCCATATGTTTGTCCTTCTTTATGACTGAATAATATGCCATTGTGTATATGTAACACATTTTTTAATCCAATCCAGTTTCAGTGGGCAGCACGGTTAGTTCCATGTTTTTGCTATTGTGAATAGTGCAGCAATAAACATGTGTGTGCAGGTATTTTTTTGGTGGAATGATTTGAGTTCCTCTGGGTATATTCCCAATAGGGAGATTACTGGGTCATATGAAAGGTCAATTTCTAGTTCTTTCAGAAATCGCCACACTGTTTTCTAGAAAGGTTGCCCTAGTTTGCCTTCCCACCAGCAGTGTAGAATCATACCTTTTTCTCCACATCCTTGCCAGCATCTGTTGTTGTTTGTTTTATTACTGATGGCCATTCTTACTGGGGTTAGGTGATATCTCAATGTGGTTTTGATTTGCATTTCTCTGATGATGAGTGAGGCTGAGCACTTTTTCATGTGTCTTGGCTACCTGGAACTCTTCTTTTGAGAAGTATGTATTCACGTCTTTTGCCCACTTTTTAATGGGGCTGCTTGTTTTGTTGTTGTTTTTGTTGTTTTCTGGCACATGTGAGCTCCTTGTAGATCCTAGATGTTAGGCCTTTGTCAGATATACAGTTGGCAAATATTTTTTCCCATTCTGTGGGCTGTCTCCTCATTCTATTGATGGTTTCTTTTGCTTTGCAGAAGCTTTTCAGTTTGATGTGGTCCCACTTGTCTATCTTATCTCTTATGGCATGGGCACTTGGGGTTTTGATCAGGAATTGGTTGCCAGTTCCAATTTCCATAAGGATGTCTCCTGCATTTTCTAAGGTTTTTTTTTTTTTTTTGAATTGGAGTCTCACTTCTTCACCCAGGTTGGAGTGCAGTGGCATACACTCTCACAGTCACCCCAGTGTCGACTTTCTGTGCTCTAGTGATCCTTCTGCCTCAGCCTTCTGAGTAGCCGAAACTATAGATGTGCACTACCACTCCTGGCTATTTTTTTGTTTTATTGTAGAGATAGGGTCTCATCAAATTGCCTGGGCTGGTCTTGAACCCGCGGGCTCAGGCAATCCACACGCCTTGGCCTCAAGTGCTGGGATTACAGGCTGAACCACCGAGCCCGGCCTCTAAGTTTCTTATAGTTTGAGGTTTTATGTTTAGATCTTTGATCTATTTAGAGTTAATTTTTGTGTATGGTGATAGGTAGGGGTCCTGTTTCAATCTTCTGCATGTGATCAGTCGGTTTTCCCAGCACCACTTACTGAATAGGTTTTCCTTTCCCCAGTGGTTGTTGTTGGAGGCTTTGTTGAAGATGAGTTGGTTGAGAAATTGAGATATTGCTTCTGGAATCTCTATTCTGTTCCATTGGTCCATATGTCTGTTCTTGTACCAATACCAGGCTGTTTTGATTATTGTAGCCTTATAGTAAAGTTTGAAGTCTGGAAGTGTGGTACCTCCTGCTTTGTTTCTTTTGCTAAGGATTGTTTTGGCAATTCATGGTCATTTATGTTTCCATATGAATTTCTGTATTGTCATTTCCAGGTCTGAGAAGAATTATGTTGGTAATTTAATGGGTATTGCCTTTGGTAGGATGAACATCTTAACAATGTTGATTCTTCCTATCCATGAACATGGAATATTTTTCCATTTGTTTGTGTCTTCTTGAATTTCTTTGAGTACTGTTTTGTAGTTTTCATTGTAAAGGTCTTTCACATCTCTGGTTAGGAAGATGCCAAGCTATTTCATTTTTTTGTGGCTATTGTGAATGGGATTGTGCTTTTTATTTGGTTCTCTGCCTGCTTATTTTTTGTGTATAAGAATACAACTGTCTTTTGCACATTTATTTTGTACCCTGAGATTTTGCCAAAATCCTCTATCAGTGCAAGCATGTTTTTGACATATTCTCTTGGATTTTCAAGGTATAGGATCATATCGTCAGCAGAGTGGGATAACTTACCTCCTCTTTCCCTATTTGGATACCCCTGACTTCCTTCTCTTGTCTAATTGCTCTAGCTAGGACTTCCAACACAATGTTGAACAAGAGGGGTGAGAGTGGCCTTCTATTTTTAAATACTATATTTTTACTGTACCTTTTCTATGCTTAACTATGCTTAACTATGCAAATATTTACCATTGTGTTATAATTGCCAACAGTATTCAGTATACAGTAATGTGCTGCACATAGGATTATAGTCTAGGAGCAACAACATATGCCATATAGCCTACGTGTGTAGTAATCTATGCCATCTAGGTGAATGAAAGGACCCTCTAGGATGTTTGCACAATGACAAAAACCATCTAATAATTCATGACTGCATGTATACATATACATATATGTGTATATAGGTACACATCCACACCATACTGTCCTAGCATGGATTCAAGAACTTAGGAATTGAATTGGGTAATTTTTAAAGCATGCAAGACAACAGTCCCACTTCTCCATGCAAATACCACAGGCAATCACTATCTTCTGGCCCCTCACCTGGTTTCTCAAAGACCAGGACTATTTCACATGTTTGGTTTTTTTTTTCCTCAGCATCTGTAGAAATGTTTAGTGAACAGAGTAGCCCTTTTAAAATTATTCATTACCTCTACAATATAATTGCTCACAGTCTACCATGTATGTTCCCAGGTGAATATGAGAGTACTTCTGAGAACCTGAGCTATCTTCATGGAAGATGATTTGTTAGGGAATCAGACTCTGAAGTTTTCAAATTAAATATGTTTCAATTAAAATAATTTAAGCTGGAAGTACCAAACTCATAAAACAATTTCCTATAATGCATATTTCCCTCTCTGTTGGGAATAAACTTGGAAGATGAGGCTTATCCTTAAGTAAAAGACTGTGGAGAAATTTTAAAGTCTGAAAATAAACGAGCTGAACAGATTTCCCCTTCCCTCAACTTCTTAAGACAAGCTACAGTTTTCATAAAGTACAAACTCAACACTGGAATTCATCGAGTTGGGTTTTTTCCCTCTTGTTTCCTGTGTGGCATCAACTTCAGGAGCTTTATTAAAACAGTGTGTCAGAGGCCTTGATGAGTTAATACCCAACTGGGTTTTAAAGTCTTAATTCTTCATTCAAATAGTAATTAAACTCCAAAGCTTAACTCAGTTAAGACTTTTTTCTTCCATCGAACAGGTAGACTGCTTGTCATGGCAGGGGGTTCCTAAACTCTCTAAGCCTTGATTAAAATATTTTTTATAAATACAATACAGAGTCACCTGATATTATATAGTTGCTTTTTCATTTCATGGTAAAAATGTAAGCTGATAACAGCAAAAAATATTTTTTTGCTTTTTCATTAATTGAGCCTACTAATTAATTTTACTAAAGATTTATTTCACTGACAAAGCAACTCATACTTATTATAGAAAACTTGGAGAATATATAAAAGTATAAAGTGGAATATAAATAAAAGACCCCCTCACTTAGTCATAACTCCTGTTTAAAGGTGAATGCATTTCTTCTATTCCCATTAATCTTTTCTACATGTACTGTTTTTTTGTTTGGGTTTTGCATCATTATAGTACACAGTGTTTGCTTTGTTTTTGTTTGTTTTAAAGAACGATACAAGGTTAAAAAAAAAACCCTTTCAGGTCAGTAGAGCTGACCTATTTCTTTTGCTTTTTCTTTCTTTTTTAAAGCAAGATAAAATAAATCAAAATTTGGTCGCATTTTCTTTGGCATGGTTCTTAGTTCCTTTGGTGCTTTCAGATGTCAGACTTAAAAGCTCTGTTTTGTAGCAGAAAGAGCAGGGACTTTATAATCTCACCAACCTAGACTTGAATTCTAATTTTACTTCCTTGTAACTACGTTTTAGGTATGCCAGTTTAGCAAATATGTATGCAGTCTACTTTTTTGGTATGACAGATGCTATTATTTAATCTGTTTGAGGCAATGTAATTTAACTTCTAGGAACCCCTGTGTCCTTACTTGTAAAATATATATCCTCTCCCTTGAAGGGTTAATGTAAGAACTAGAGGAAATGCTATGGGAAGCATTCACCACCAAGTCAACATTTACTGAATGGTACCTATTTTAGTCACTTAGAAAAATCCTCATGGATTTTAAACAGACTAGCTTCAATTACACAAGTGAGCACGATTAATGACAAACGAAACTAGTTAACTCCAAAGGAGTTAATTCACTGCTGAAGAGAGTATTTTTAGTAAATCAACTGAAAGGTTTCTATAAGGTTTCAGACTATCTACTCTTTGCTCATGAGATCTGTTTAAGACCAGAAAATTGAGACAAAAGAGGAGGAGGAGAAAGGTAGGAATGAATGGACAAATTGGGGTACAGAGAGAAGGGAGGAAGGAAGGAAATAAAGCAAAAAAGAAAGAAAAAAGAAAAATAGATTTGACTCTGATAGGAAGATTAAAGAAGGATATGCAGAATGAATTGATTAGAAGAAATTCAAGTGTCTAAAATAGATGAAGGATATAAAACCTAGGATAAGAGGAATTCTGGTATGAATAGCAGAAGAGAAGAAAATATTAGAGAGTTGTTGCATAGCTTGTGGCAGTAAAGGTTGAATTGGTGCACAGTTCAGCTGGATGGGACAGTCACTGTGACGGTATTCCAACATGCAGACATTTCAGGAAGAAAAACAGATCACCAATTACCCTCTCACGACATGGAAATAGGGGGAAAATGTATGTTACCCCCAGTCCACTGGGCTAATTAACTTTTGAAACTGTGTGACCCTAGTGACAGGATCCTAATCTCTGAAAGTTCTAATTTTCAAAATAAACACTACCAGAAAAAGATACCTATTGTATTACAAAAAATATTTATTCAGCAATATTAGGTTTCATTAACTTGGAATATTATTTTCTTTGTTGTTTTAAAAAAGATCCTTTTAAAATATAACCACTGTAAATATTAAAATGTATGCAGTAAGTAAAGGCTAATGAAAAGATGAAACTATGCACTTGGCTTTGGAGTCAGACAGAGGACTGTTGCCATAGATTCATGTAAATCAGTGGCAAGACAGCAAGTCACACTTCAGCAGCTGTTCCTCGGATCCTTTCTCATTAAGACAATGTCTTTTTGACTATAATGTAGTGGAAATTCTTTTAAGTTTTTCAACATAATTATTGAAACCTTTAGGTGGTAGTCCTTGCCTAATTCTCTGGTTTATAAGCTTTGGTTTTATCTTTTTTGTTTTTAATCATTTTATCTTTTTAAGAGAATGTCCAGTTTAGTGTATTGCCTACCAAATTAAAAATATAAACATTTTATGGCACATTTGCATGTTTTATATTTCTTTCCTCTTTCTTGTTCCTCTCAGGTAGGTTTGACTTAGTTTCATGAAAAAAATGAACTGAAATCATGAAAGTCTTTCATTCTTACTTTCTCCATTCCTTAACAACCAAAATTAGTGACACTTTCAACCAATTTTTAAACATATGTTGTTAAGGGCCAGAAAAAAATAAAAAGTAAATCTAGGTTGCTTTTTCTTTTTTCTGAAAAGTGAAAAGCTCCATCTTTACTTAGAGAATTTAAATTTGAATTATTTATCTCATGTATTGTAAATTGCTTCTTTTAATGAAATTTGGAAGCGTGTAAAAAGAAGGCATTGACAATAAGAAATGTAAAAATACAAAATAAATGTCCAAAATATGAAAGTACAGGTAAGATAAAATTAGATGAATAAAACGTAACAGCAAAACAGAAAATCAATTCTACATAAAGCCAAAAAACACTTAAAAATTATTTTAAGTACAAATCATAAAGTGAGAAGATAAATTAAAAGTGAAATAAATTCATAAAAATTTAATACAGTTAGAGAATAATAACTCTTAAAAGAGATGTATCCCAAAATAGGCCGGTATCATAACAGTATGTCTTTGTGATACCATATTTCTAAGTGTTTTTATTTAAGAATGAGGTTTTGATTATCAAAGGAATGTTTAAAATGAATTACTACATACATGTATTACCCAAAACAATTTATTGTGAATACCATATATCAATCATTTTGTACCTTTGAAGTTTATACTTTGACATCCTCAAAGTGATCAAGAAGAATCAAATTCAAGCCCCAGGGTATAAACAGTAACAGGGAAAGGTCAGGTTGAATTTTTTTTTCCATGTTAATAATGGTGAGAGTGGGTTTGATTCTTTATAGAACAAAGTGGACCTTTATTTTGACACAGTTTCTCTTCTTTAGAAAATCACATGAAAATAGCCAACATATAGCAGATGAGAGAATTTCTTGCTCTAAGGAACAAACATAGTGTTTAAGCAGATTTCTAATAGCTTGAGAAGTGCCACAGAATTCTACTCAGATGGGGTAGAATGCCAACTGGCTTGGGCACAAAACTTCCAGCTTTGTTGAAAACATCTACATGCAGTGAAAAGATGACATTTTTTTAAAAAGTCTATCTTTCTTATTTATTTTTCAGTATACTGCAAACATTTTGATTATAGGGTTCATCCCATGTGCTACCCAATTTACTAATAACATTACAAATATTGTAGTTCTAAATTCCTTGGCTTGTTATAACTGGCCTCACTTGTTTATTCTCCTTCCAAGAAATATATTATGTCTAACCTTCTTTCTTTATATTGATGCATACTGATAACAAAAGCATCTCTAGTACTTTTTGTGTTTCAGATTAGAAACGAAAAAAAAAAGATATCCACACATCGTGTATAATCCAAAATAAACAAACTGAAATACTTCAGCATCTGTTTTGTTGTAGCTTTCAAAGTGCTGAGCCTTTAAAGGAGATTCCTTAAAAAAAAAAAAAAGAACTTTTTAACAATGGAGTAAATGCAAGGACTAAATATTTCTATTGTGAGAAAAAGTCTAATGAATTTTTTGAGCATTTGCTTTTTTTCTTAGTCACTTATGTGCAGTAATTTTGTCTCCATTCTTCTTTAAAAACTAGTGGCAAAAATGAGAAAGCTCTTAAGTAATTAAAATAATATTTTTTCTTGGTTAATTAAAATGGTCTTCTGGATTAGAAACTAATGGTGATGGGGTTATTAACCTAACACTATGTTTTGCTTTCAGTTGAAAAATAATGTGATATTAGCTTTAATTATTACATGGTTTGGAAATAGTAGTACAGGCAGCTTTTCTTTTTTTCAATTTCCAGATATGTTTCTGGTTTAATTACAAAGCACTTATAAAATTGTTTCTTCCCTTCATGTGAGAAAAACTTGCAATACTCAGTTCAAAACTTCGAGATTTATCAATTTTTGCAGAAATAATATTGCAATAAAAGATTAAAATCATCCAGATCTCATTTTATAGATGAAAATTTTAAAAAGTGTGTTTCGAGAGATTTTTCACATTTAATTTTTAAAAACTACTCACTAGATAGTATTAGCAAATGATGTCAAATGTAGAAAAGTGTCGAATGCCTTATATCTCAATAAAAATGTCTTTTAGGTACAACAGTCTTCATTTTAAAAGACTCTAATGCACATATATCTAGAAATGAAATTATATGGCTATGAAAGAGAACTTCAACATGTATCATCAGTTTCATTCTGCAGTACTGTTTCTGTATTAAAGTAACACTAAGAAATTATTGAGGACAATAGTCGGAACAAAAATTGCCTATTCTTGTTTTGACCATACAGATAGTGACAGTAGCACCTTCATTTTTAAAGAAGTGTGAAAGAGTCTTTTTCATAAATGTCCATTTTATTTTTCATCTGTAGGAAAACTATTTCCATGGAGATTACCAGTCATGTTTCTTCCACTAGTATTAGGATCAGGTGGTTGGCTGGTCACTTCCCCTCTACTAGTGTTAGGCTCAGGTTGTTGATATGTGCAACTTATGCTTACAAAAGACGTAGTGGTACAAAGTCCTGCCATCTCTGACCAACTCAATCATCTCTACCTTCTACCCCATGAAAAACAGACCTTTAATAATTGTACATGCATCAGTCAAGCATGCTGTTGTGGTAAGGCCAATGTAACAGAATAAGGCATTCAGAAAATATGCCCATGTTCAATTTCCTCCCCACTCTCTGACTCACTGCTATCTTGACTCTGTCATTGGCAATTCTGGGCATCAGGTTGTTCAAATGAAGTGGCTAACCAAAGTTTTTGCTGACTACCTACATCATAGAAGCATGGCTATCCTCAGCTATTAAGCTATTGTAAAGCAATCCCAAAACATAAAGTGCTACCTAAGCATTAATGGTCCTGACTCAGTGAGACAGAAAGTATGCTGTACATTGAATCACCAGCCTTGCTTCCTTCTTTCAGTCCTTTGTGAAATTTCCTGGAAAAAAATGTGCCATTCTAGGATGACTGGTGCTGAGCTTGCTTCTGGAAGGTAACTAAGCGGATTGAATTGCAAGTCACATCTTTGGGTCATATTCCTTTCTTAATTGGGGAAAATTGATTTTTAAAAAAAGAATAGACTTTTTTTAGTTTTACAGAAAAATTCATCAGAAAGTAGAGTTCGAATATACACACACAGTTTCCCCTATTATTTACATCTTGTAGTACTGTGGTGGTACATTACTTACAACTGACTGGGTTCAGGACAGACAACCTCAAAATATGGCATGTTGGCATTTGAAAAGCAGTGAAAGCAGGAAGGTCATTCTTACTTTCTCCTCGCTCCTCTCCCCTGAAGCCTGTTATAAAATCTAAGAAGGTCATTCTTTGACCTTCACCTGCCCTTCTATCCTGAAGCAGATCATGAGACCTCAATGCCTTGATGTGAGGGGCGCCCTCCCTATGCCTGAGGAAAAGAACATCCTTATCTCTGATGATACAGGGATACAGAGAAAAATTTGAACAGACTTTGCTGAGTTCCCCCCAGTTTATTTCATTGGATCATACCCCCTTTGTTCAGTCGTACTTCTTTATGACTATTCATCTCATCATCAAACCTAAGTATAAAAATACACATGTTTACCTGTTTCATTGGGTCTTTATTCCTGAGGCTTCCTTTATCATGGAAAACATATATTAAATGAATGTGTACGCTTTTTTCTTGGTAATCTGTCTTTTGTTATAGATGCTTCAGCTATTAAAAGACTGGAATAAAAATGCATAATATCCTGATCATCCGGCAAAGAAACAAAAAACAGACAAAAATTTATGATGAAAGATTTCTTCTGGGAAGCAAAATTTACTTCAAGCAAACGAGAAAGGAAAAGCCCTTAAAACTCTTGCCTACAAAGGATGGATAAAAGCTTGAATCAAACTGGGGGGTGGAAATTGGAAAGATAGGGTCAGAGAAAAAGAAATTTTAAATGAACACTACAGAAGGGAAATTTGGAGAGTAATTAGTATCTTTCAAAAATAGGAGCTTGAAAATGTTTGAGCGGTGACTTTATGAAGCCAAAAGTAATCTTTGGGAAGAGAAAAGAAATGTTCAACCAGCATGCTGACTTTCTTACTCAATTAACATTTTTCTTGTACAGAATCAACATAAATCTGCCCAGGGAAAACCCTTTGCATATTTCCCTCTATGAAGTATCAGCTTGTGATTTATCGTAGCTACTAATGAAATATGGAGCTTTGTGAATGAACAAAAAAGCATTTATTGTGAGAGTTCTCATTTCTTATTGTTCCCCAGTAAAGCTTACTTGCTTTTAAATAAAACACAAACTTGAAAGCTTTAATAATGAACTCACATGACAGAGAACAAATATACTAAATACCAGGCTTTATTGAATTTTAAGAAATCATGCACTGAAAAAAGCACTGTTATCTTACTTATAACTAAATAAGATAAAACCTTCCCGGGTATAATTAAGATATGCAGTATCTTAATTTAGGAGAAATACTTGATTCTTTCAGATTCCATTTAGAAATACATTGAATTGCAGGTAACCTATTAAATAGACCCTAAAACTATTTTCACATTTAATTTTCATTAGAAAGGGTGCAAATCAAAACCACACTGAGATACCACCTAACTCCAGTCAGGCTGGCCATCATTAATAATTCAAAAAACAACAGATGTTGGAGAGGATGCAGAGAAAAGGGAACGCTTCTACACGATTGGTAGGAGTGCAAGCTAGTACAACCTCTGTGGAAAACAGTGTAGCGATTTCTAAAAGATCTAAAAATCAGCCTTCCATATGACCCAGCAATTCTTCCTTCTGGAAGAAAGGGAAGAATCATTCTTCCTGGAAGAATTCTTCCTTCCTGGAAGAACTCAAATCATTCTATAAAAAAAGATACCTGTGCACACATGTTTATTGCAGCATTATTCACAATAGCAAAAACAAAAACCAACCATGCTGCCCAGCAAAAGTGGACTGGATAAAAAAATGTGGTACATACACACAATGGAATATTACACAGCCATAAAGAAGGACAAAATTGTGACCTTCGCAACAACTTGGATGGATTTAGAGTCCATCGTACTCAGTGACCTATCACATAAACAAAGAGTACCACATGTTCTCACTCATAAGTGGACCCTGGACATTTACCATAATACTACATGAAAAGGATTGGCAGTAATGGGTCACTGCCAGAAGGGAGGGCATATAACATCAAAGGTACCTGATCCCAAACCAGGTGAACTGAGGATGAATGGGAGGCCCAAACTTCACCTGTACAATGACCGCTTATACACCTAACCCTGAATTGTGTTCTACATCTTTAAAATAAAAAAAGAAGAAAGGGTGTGGTGGGTTTTTTTGCTATTATGTTGTGTTTTACTAGAAGTTATTTATCAAAAACATTACTGAGTTGGCTTAAGTTCAGCCATCTAATTTTGAGATACTCTTCTTATTTAAAAAATTATATTTTGAATCAGTATCAGATTAACTTAATTTTTGAGAAGTTTCCTAAGCTCATTAAGCCTCAGTTTCCTGAATTGGGTAACAAAGGTATGATAATAGTGCTTATTAAGAGTTATTACAAGAAACAAAAGAGTGCTCAACATCTCATAAGCATTTGATAAAAATCAACTGTCAGTTATTACTTAACACATAGGAATCAGACTGATCTGAATTTGTCTTCTGGTGCTACAATTTTCTATCCATAATAACAGGCAAACTGATTATCCTCTCTGCCTCAATTTCTTAGTCATAAATGATAATAATGATACTAGTCTTCTAGATTCTTAGGAGAGTTCAATGAGCTTATAAAAGCATATGACCTTCCCTACATTATGCCAGCCATATCACACTGACTTAACTAAAAACTTGGAGGTAGAAGATGGCATCTATTGAGCACTTATGTGCTCCAACACTCTATGCTCTTTGGCTCATATAATCTTTACAATAATCCTAGGAGGTAGGGGCAATTATGATTCCCATTGAACTAATGAGGGAACTGAGGCACAGGGTAGCTAAATGGTCACAAAGTTTTGGCAGAACTGCATATTGGGCCCAGACAGCATGGCCTCAGAGCTGTATGCCGCTCAAGCTACTTCTTCACTTAACTTCATCACTAGAAATAATACGAGGCAGCTTTATAGAATGAACAAGGCCTTCTACTAGGTCAAATTATTGAGGAAATAATAATCCAAGATAAGGCTGGCCAGCACAGATGCTCTTGTCAGTGAGCGGCAAAGGCAGGACATAGGACAAGCCGTTAGAGAGGAGGGTTGCTCACAGTTACAGTACTTGGCACACAGCTTAAGTTGAGTCATTGACAACTTCCTGCATAGCCTCATAAGCTGAGGAATAACATGGAAGGTATTTAACAATCTGTATGAACACGTAAGTCCTGTGAAATAATGAGCAATTCGTCATTTAAGTTAACAAAAAGAGAAACAGTTCTAAGCAAATTTAAACAGTTGTGAAGACAACCATGTTCAAGGATGAAAGGAATGTAATACTTGTACTTGGAAATATTTAATAGGCAAGCCAAATGAAGTTCAGGGGAAAGCAGACCGACTAACATGGTATATGGAAATGGGAAGATTTAACTGTACTGGGCTCCAGAAAATGACAAGAGAGCTGGTGAGAATGATGTATAAAACTGAAAAATCACTTCGCCTCATGAACTCTGACCACCCACTGTATTTGTAAGAGTTTTAAGACTTAATTTTCTTCGTTGAAGTGTGTTTATGTGGATTTGTAAGCAAGATTGTAAACTCTGGTAACTGATGTGGTGCAGTGGAAATTTCACAAAATCAGGATTGGAAGAGATGAGTCTAAGACCTGGTCTGCCTCTCCAGCTAAATGGCCACAGAAAAACCATCTCCTCTATGTCTCAGTTTCCTCATTTGCGAAATAAAAATATCTACCCAAAATAGGAATGTATGTGTAAGAAGCATAAAATGTGTACTTCTACCCAAATATAAGGTACTGCGACATTAGAAGAAAAAAAAACTTTGAGATCAGAAGACTGAGGTCAAGATTCTGCCACCTATTTGCTTCATGACATTGGCATGGGATAATTCGACGATGCCACTTAACCTCTATGAACTTTAGATTCCCTATCTAAAGAATGGGTTAATAGTACTTAACGACTCCAATGGACTTCTGTGCAAGTTAGGTTAATTAACCCTGCAAGGTAGGTTAGCATCATGCCTATTTTATAGATAAGAAAAATATGATATAATATTTTTTTCTGTTATTGTTGTAACGAACTTCATAAAATCTGTAACAGTTCTAGACATGAAATAAAAATAAATACTCGTTTGTTTATCAATTTAAGAACATGGTTATCTTAATGGAAGAGATTAGATGTCAAATAGAAGAACTCTTATCAGCCACAAAGTCTTTATTGTAGGATGTCTTCATGGGGTGGTTGGCCCAGATGATCTTTCAGTGTTCTTTTCAGATATACGGTTCTGGGAAGTCAAATTGAAACTGAACAAAGAACATAACTGGCAGAAATGAAATTGCTGCTTTTCTGAAGACAGTACTATTTGTCTGAAAATGTTAACATGTAGATGGGAAGGAGGAAATAACAGGTCTGTGATTCATGATACAAAAGCTAAGAAAAGGTAGGTTTTCCTTGTGGCTACAAAACAAACAAAAAAAGCATATAAAACCAGTGTTTAAATGTTAATTTGCTACAGTACATCACATGTTTACAGCAAGAATTTGATGGAAGCATCAGATTGAAAAAACAAATCCTTCCCTATTGCAATGTACTTATAAAGAAGATACCCAACTGTCTCCCACAACGCATATTTACATTTCTGCAGGGAATATCCTGACCTTATTTGCTGTAGCAACCATGAAACAATGGGTAATACGAAATATTTCTGAAGAAGGGAAAATCTTGTGGTTTCTCAGATAACAGAAAGGACTACCCTATCTTGTGTTTCTTGTACTTGCTGCTATGTGCTTGGTTTATCTGTTAGCCATTGTACCCTCAGTGTTTTATAATCAACCTTCAGACTTATTCAACTGTCTGCATTTTAAAGCAGAAATTTGAAAGTGAAAAAATGGTTAACATGGCACCTCACATGTTACAGATTTTAGAGACATTTTGACAAACAATTAAATTAACAAAAGACTGATTATTCTTCTGAAATAGTATCCAGGCATAGGAAGTGTATCTCTCAACCGTTCTTTCTCTAAAACACTTTTATTCATTTCAAGTTCACCTTATGCTGCAGTAGAAGTCAGAAAGGAAAAAAGAACTCACAAAATTTCATAGCATTCCATTTTACAAATTATAATAACTAGGCTGTTCTGTAAAATGTCTGGTCAGGAAAAAGGCTGAAACTACTAACTAAAGTGAGGTCTGAGCTTCTCCTGAGAATTAGAATTCCTTGTACTCTTCCAAGTCCTCGATGACATAGATAACGGAAAATTAATTTTAATGCTAATGATATGCTTAAATTGGCAAAGATCAGTAGTCATTATGGACTGGTTTTTGTTCATGACTTAATTTTGCCATTTTAAACCTTTGAGCAGGTTTTAAAATACTTCATGCAGCACTCCCCAAACTCTGGTGTTTACCTTACTCCAAAAATCCATTTTTCATTATTTCACTCTCTTCCACACAGAGAATTTAAGTAAGAGGGCTTTGGATCAAGATTGTGATTGGATTCAAATCCCAAAGTCTGTGCTAAGCTGTGTGAATGTGGGTAAATTTTGGAGTCCCTCTGTAAAATGGGGATGATATCTTTTAAGACTATCTTATGAGGGAGTGAAGATTAAATCAGATTGTACATGTAAAGTGCTTTCAGCAGTGTCTGGAAAAATTTAATTCTTCTAATAAATGTTAGTAGTTATTATTTCATTCATAGATGAGAGTATATGAATATTTAAATTTTTTTCTAAAGAGTCAATGTCAAAAGTGCTTTTGAATTCCCCTTTTTGAGTTAAAATAAAAGTTTGCCTGTTACAACCATTTGAAATTGATAAGCTCTATCCAAAGGAAACATGCAAAATTATACATGCAAAATAAAAATTTTTTAATGAAATGCAAATCTGAAAAACCTTAGTAAATCACGGGTTTTTAAATTCCAAAGACTTTCGTAATGCTGTAAAGCATGCCTTTAAAACTCATAGGCAAGAAAGCTTACACATGATTTTGGCAGTGGTGGTGGGAGGATACTTTAGAGTAAAATGGGATTTTAGAATTGAAAAGGATTTTAGATACGCAACTGTAACATTGACTGTATCACCTACAAGGTTTCAGACTTTCAGCAGGTTACTCAACTCTTTGTCCCTTATTTTTCTCATCTACAAAATGAAAAATGATATTATTAACACCAACTTCATAGTGCCATGATAAAGATTTAAATGAGTTAATACATTTAGGTATAGAACAGTGCCTGACATCTCCAATGAGTTCTCATTTAATGCTGGTTATTATTATTAAATTATTATTATTATTTTACAGGTGAGGAAATCAAGGTCAAGAGAGGAAGTGAATTTCCCAAGGTCATATTTTAGTTAAAGGTAAGGAGTAGGGTTTAGGGCTTCTGATTCTCAGTCTGCTACTCTTTCTACTCCAATACCAACTGACTCTTCATTTTGGCCTTGCCTCTAGATATACTTTAGTTCTCTCACCCAGTTAAGAGTTTGCCTTGTTCATTGATGGCTTAGCCAGTGACAGTGTGAGTTCTAGTGATTGGTCTTTACTGCTGATGTTGTAGAAAAATTAACTTTTGACTGTGAAAGGGTTAAGTTCTATACTGGATGGAGCTTGACTTTTGTGCTCAGTTACTATCCCTGGCCTTTTCCCTGGTTAATCATAAGGTAATTAAAAATGTTCAACAAAGCAAGAGATGAAGATTGAGAATTGTCAAGAAGAGAGAAAAACTGTACCTACCCCTCAAAAAGAATTCATAAAATGCTTGAGTAGTGACTACTTTGACCTCTTCCCAAAACTGCTAGGTGTGGACACATAGTAAGTATTTTTGGAGTAGATAAACTGAGAAGAGGCCCCTTTGCATAATTTTCCTCAAGAAAATCTTCCCTGCAGGAAATATACAGCAAAGAGAAAGACATGCTTGTATGGGAAAATATGTTGAATCACATTTTCTGCTTATCTCTTTGCATATCCCCACTTCACCACCCACTGTAGCCCCTACCTACTCAATCTTCTATGTCACAATTCCAGGTGCATCTCATTAACATGCAAAAAACACACATGAAGGTGGATATATTTGCATATGAAGATGAATAAGTCAAATCTGCCAATGTATAATGACATGGGCAAGTCATCAATTTATACTTGTAAACAATTTTTCAGTTAGACCTTGGGAACAAGGAACATGATATTCTCTTTACAAACTAGTGTGGCTTTCTTATTTGAAAGTTTTTTGGTTTTGTTTTGAGGAAATTTTCTGAATCTATTTTGAATGTCAGAATTTGGGCGTCTGCTAAAAGGAAGTTGCTTGAGCTTGGATATTTGTGCTTAGCTTTGTTTAGGCACAGCTTCTCTATATTTTTCACTAACATAGTCCTAGCCACAGACAGCTAAGAGTGAACACCAAGGGTCAAAGAAAAACCTGAAGAGGTCATTTAGAAGCATAATTTTTTCTCATGTTTCACATAGGTATAGCATGAGGTTGTGAACATAGATTCTTGAAGCTAAATGATTTGATCTTGAATCCCTGTTCCACCACTTGTTAACTAGGTGATCTTGAACAAGTATTCTATCTTTCCCTTGCATTAATTACTTTCTCTGTTAAGCAGAGATAAGAATAGTACCCTGTCTCAGGGGTGCTGTGAGAATGGAATGAGTTAATTCAAGTAAAGTACTTATAGAAGTGTCTGGCGTACAGTGAGCTTGTAATAAATGCTAGCTCTGATTATTTTGAGGGTAATCACTTGCATTCTTGTTGTGATATACCCAGTTTATTTAATGTAAGAATAAAGGATCCCTACCTCCAAAAAAATCATCAAGTAATATATCCATTTATTCAGGAAGAATATATTAAGGGAATACTGAGGACCCACACTATAGTAGGCATTGTGAGAGATACAACGATAAGTAAAGCACACAGTCAGTGCTCAGGGAACTTAAGGTCATGTATGAAGTTGAAAATGGTCCCAATAATAAAACTAAATACTTACTGACCAAGTACAGTGTACGAAGTTTTGTGTAAATTAGCTAGACTCTAAACAATTTTGCAAGGTGGATATTATTTTCACCAATTGACAGCTGTGGAAATAGAGGCCTAAAGGGGTCAGGCAATATGCCCAAGTCACATGGTTTTCAGGTAATGGAGTAAGGATTTGAGGCCACATCTGTCTGAGTTCACAACCACTGCCTTTTCTGCTGCACTTCCGTAATTCCAATCTGTTATATTTGTGGTCTTGGTTTGGAAGTTGGAAACCCCAGATACTGACTGGTAACCAAGAAGGGGTAGAAATGTGAAAAATTGTGTAGGGATGTTTAGAGAATAAGAGGAAAAAAGATCTCAAAGAAAACCCAAATAATTGGATCCAGATTGGAGATCCTAGGCCTAGGCAAGGATAATGGAGAGAGATGGGTTTCTTCTCTTCTGCCAACTCTGCTTGGAGGTTGCTGCTGGGAATATTAGGTAGAGAAACATCATTGGTCACCTAGACTCAAGGGAACAGGGTCTTGTCCTATCGGCAATGTCTTCTGTGGGACCTGGAGAGAGGAGTGGTAACGTGGTATCTGCAAGCCCCAGCCTACGGTAAACAGTGAGCCAGAAAAGCAATTAAAGCAGAAACAGATGAGGATAATTAGAAGGGACAACTCTGAAGGGTAGAAGAAGGCAGTGAAACTAAAACAGAGAATTGAGCTATTTCTGTCAATCCCTTGATGTCTGGAAAAACAGTCTTTTTGGTCCAGACTATGGTACCACGCCCTGAATAAGACTGAAACCGTTCGTTCTCAGGACTGTCCTTCTAGTTTGGACTCAATGGCATCTCCTGGATTCTGCTACTGAATTGCCATGAACAGGACATAGGCCTATGGACATGTCCATCTGAATATCCCACAGGAACTTCAAACTTCATCACAACTGAATTATCATCTTTCTTTAAAAAGCCTCCTCCTTGCTAAGTGTTCACCATTACAGTTTAACAGGACCAAATCCATCCAGTCAACTGAATTAGAAACTAACCCTTTTGAAAATTTTTTATTCTTTTAGAAAGTAGGTGGTATCACATTACCAGACTTCAAACTTTACTATAAAGCTACAATCATCAAAACAGCTTGGTATTGGTATAGGAACAGGTATATAGATCAATGGAATAGAATTGAGATTCCAGAAGCAAAACCTCAATTTCTCAACCAACTCATCTTCGACAAGGCCTCCACCACCTACCACTGGGGAGAGGAGAACCTATTCAGTAAATGGTGCTGGGAAAACTGGCTGACCACATGCAGAAGATTGAAACAGGACCCCTATCTATCCCCATGCACAAAGGTTAACTCCAAATGGATCAGAGACCTAAATGTAAAACCTCAAACCATAAGAACCTTAAAAAATGAAGGAAATACCCTTATGGAAATCGGAACTGGCATCCAATTCCTGAACAAAACCCAAAACCACAGGTCAGAAGAGAGAAGATAGACAAGTGGGACCTTATTAAACTGACAAGCTTCTGCAAGGCCAAAGAAATCATCAAGAGAGCAGGGAGACAGCCTACAGACTGGGAAAAAGTATTTGCCAACACCAGGTCTGACAAAGGTTTAACATCCTGGATCTACAAAGAACTAAAATGTGCTGAAAAGAAAAAAACAAACAACCCCATTATAAAATGGGCAAAAGATATGAACAGACACTTCACAAAAGAGGACATCCGAGCAGCCAACAAACACATGAAGAAATGTTCAACCTCACTAATCATCAGGGACATGCAAATCAAAACCACACTGAGATACCACCTAACTCCAGTCAGAATGGCAATTATCAACAACTCAAAAAATAACAGCTGCTGGAGAGGGTGTGGGCGAAAAGGGAACACTTCTACACTGTTGGTGGGAGTGTAAACTAGTGCATTCTCTGTGGAAAGCAGTGTGGCGATTCCTAAAAGCTCTAAATATCAACCTCCCATATGACCCCGCAATCCCCCTACTGGGAATATACCCTGAAGAACTCAAATCACTCTATAAAAAAGATACCTGCACACGTATGTTTATCGCAGCACTGTTCACAATAGCAAGAACCTGGAAACAACCATGCTGCCCATTAAAAGAGGACTGGATTTTAAAAATGTGGTACATATACATGATGAAATACTACGCAGCCATAAAAAAGAACAAAATCATGAATTTCACAGCAACCTGGATGGAAGTAGAGTCTATAATAATGAGTGACCTCTCACAGAAACAAAGATCCGAGTATCACATGTTCTCACTCATATAATGGACCTTGAACATCCAATGTAATACTATAAGAAAATGACTGACGGTACTGGAAAACTATGCAGGGGGAGGGGGATGGGATTAACAGTAGCAAATATCTGTCTGGGGATGGGGAAACACCTCTTATCAACAGGGTGCCTGAATGAAACGTAATTGTACACCTAACCCTTAACTGTACCCCACAAAACCATAATAAAAAATATTGACTATGGAAAAAAAAAAAGAAAGAAAGTAGGACTTACTGAGAGGGCAGAAAAGCTCCCAGAGTGGGAGGGGACCCAAGGGGGTTGCCTACCTTTATTTTTTAATGATAAAATGCTTCCCTCAAGCTTTCTGTGTCTGGATTACTCCTTCCTTTTTAAATTCAAGTTGTCAAATAAGTCCACTCTTTAAAAGAAGATATGCCATTTCCATCAAGGGTGGAAAAAAAAGACGCCATTGACCTTGAGATCTCCCAGGAAAGCCCTAGGAAGCATTCAAAGCCCAAGTCAGGAGGTTGTTAGGGTGAGCTCATCATAATCTTAGGAAGAAACACTGGAATAAAAGATTGGGGAAAAAATTGGGGTCATCTAAAACATTCCCAAAAGTGGAATGGAAAGACATTAACAATACGAACCTTTCCTGTTTTTTTAATTCTGCTTGAAGAAGGCGATCTTAAGGAAATGAGCTTAGAGTTTTTGAACACTGGCTAGAAAAGGCTAAAAACAGAAAAGCAAATTAGATATTCCACTTTCTTATTGTATCCTCCTATCTTCACCACATCTTTTAGATGTGTATCTTCATTAGACATGACAGAGAAGTGATAATTGCATAATTTGACTTTTCATTAATGCTCTTTTAAAATTGAATTTTATTGATGTAGCCCCAAACTTCAGTGCAATATTTATATTATGAAAGCACTGACATCATTTTATATAATTTAATGTTCTTGGCATTCTCATTTCAGAAGAGACCAAAACCAAGGGTGCTACAGGTCAGGACTGAGGTACATTGGCAAGGCTGCCTGTGGGAAACTTCTTGGGTGTCTGATCAAGGCTTCGATGAAAGGTGCTACAAATTTCTAAGTTGCATTTGCCCTAGGTTGACTGAAGTCTTTAAAGTGTAGATTATATTCACAAAGGGACCTCTGTGACATAAGTTGTTAAATTAGTTGGTCTTTTGAACTATGTTCCTTTACTGAATTTTTGTTTAACGTGCCATGGTGCCTTGGGCAAGTTATATAAACTGCCTTGATTCAGTTTCTTCATATGAACAGTAAGGGTAATAATACTGCCTTATTTATTGGATTGTTTTGAGGATTAAACAATTCTGGCACATAGTGAGTGTTCGTATAATGTTAGTTGTCTGATAATAATTATGATAATAATTCTGTCAATGCACTATTAATTTCAAGACAAAGGAATCAACCCCTGGGAAATTTCTCTGTTTCTATTACAGGCAGTAATAATGAAACCTATCTACCAAGTACCTTTAATAGAAAAAGTTTGGATTTCACCTTGTGTTTCTTAACCACCCTTCCTTCTATTCCTCTTAACTCAAAGGACAGTAGGAACATAATCTAAAAAGTCAAACAGTACAATAGGAATGATGGTGGAAAACAACAGCTACCTAGACTATCCCCTCTTCACCCAAATCCTGTTTCCTAGTGGCAGTTCATCTCTTGATTTCTTCTGACAATCTAAATAACATGCTTCTAGTGATATTTTGTCTTTCTCTTCTTATATTTCAATAGTAGAATGTATCCACTGACTTCCAAGTATAGGAGGTAAGTTTGCTGTTATTTATTGTAAAACACACACACACACACACACACACACACACACACACACACACACACACACACACACACTTTCCCTCCTTGTTTCCCTGGGAGGATGACATTATATTGTGTCAATATCTTTTCATTTTGTTCACTTCTGAGTCATATGATGTGCTGTGATTACATTTCCTTTATTTCCCAACAACAGAAATATATATTCTACAGTTCTGGAGGCTAGAAGTCCAAGATCAGGGTGCCAGCAGACTTGGAGTTTGGCGAGGGCCCTCTTCTGGGATGCAGACAGCCGTCTTCTTATGATATCCTCACACTGGGAAAAGAGGGGAGAATGCTCACTGGGGTCCTTTTTATTAGGGCACGACCCCACCATAAGGGCTCTTTTCTCATGCCCTAACTACCTCCCAAAGGTGCCACCTCATAAGACCATCACACTGGGGTTTAAAAATGTCAATATATGAATTTTGGGAGGTACATAAACATTCAGTCTATAATACACATAACTTGCTTTTAATTTTTTTTATTTTTAGTTTATTTTCTAGGCACCTATTATTAGTGTACACTCAAATTCTCTACCCAATTGATCGACAAAACTGCTGTCATATATCGGGTGATCTATCTATTCCTCCTCCTACTCCCCAAGTAACACTTATGCCTCCCTCTGCTACTATGCTGCAGTCCAAACAGGCTGCTTTTTGGGTATACTACATAGCTGCTCTCAGGGATTTCCTTTGCCATCATCCTAGGAATTTCTCTCTTCTGTTGAAACTTCTTTTCCTGGATCTTACATCTGCCTCTCTTTTTGGTTTCTTTTGCTGTTTTAGTAGCATACGTATGTAGATGCCTCAGAAAGATGCAGGTTTGAGTCTTTGCATGGCATAAGCCGTTGATTGCTACTCGCGCTTCTCTTTTTCACAATCACAGAACTTTCAGCTGATGACATGACTGCTTGCCTAGGATGAAGACTGAATTTTCCAGCCTCTTGAGTTGCTATGTGGGGTACTGTGACCAAATGCTGGAGAATGGACTAGGAGAAAGGCACCATGTGGTACCTTCTTGGGACATTCCTTGGGAGAAAGCTGTAGTGCACCTTTCCTCATCCTTAGAATATGGACACGACCTGGGGCTATGAGGACATGGGCCAAATCTAGAGATGACAGAGCAAGGAGTTGAAAGTGGCCTGAGTCCCTGAGTAGTCATGGAACAATGCCCCAATGCCAGCCCTGGACTGCAGAACCCTCTCTTTTACATACGAGAGAAATAATAGCTTCTATCCTAAGGAAGAAACTGGTCCTCACTACTACACCTTTCATGAATGAAGATTTCCTTACCCTCATGCTTGACTGAAAATTCATTTCAGTTTAGAATTTTGAGTTGGAAACTATTTATTCCTCAGAATTTTGATATGTTTGCTAACTATCTTCTAGTTTCTAGTATTTTTGCTGGGAAATCTTTGACATTTTGGTTCCTAATACTTTATGTATGACTTTCTTATTTTAAACCTCTATTTCTGGAGGCTTTTTATAATGATTGTGATATTTCATGATGGCCTGCTTTGATGTAGTTATTTTTATTCATTGTGGTAGGAATTTGATTGGTCTCTTCAAAATAAAAATGTATATATATCAGTACTAGGAAAGTTTCTTAATGTATTTATTGAGCAATTTCCTCTCCTCTCTTGAGTATTTATGGAACTCTCATTACTTGGATATTAGGCTGCCTAGATTGATCTTTTACATTTCTTCAACTAACTTTCATGTTTTCCATCTCTCTTTTTTGTGTACATTTATATTCTTATATGAAACTCTTTTATTACATTTTTTATTTCTTCTGTTATATTTTTAATGCGCAATGCATTTTTTCTTATTCTGTAAACATATCTTTTAAAAATAGCAGTCTATTTTTTATCTTACCTAAGAATATTAATAGGATCTTGCTCTGTTACCCAGGCAGGAATGCAGTGGCGTGATCATAGCTTATTGCAACCTCAAACCTCTGGGCTCAAGTGATCCTCCTGCCTCAACCTTGCAAGTAGCTAGGTACAAGCACATGACACCATACCTGGCTAATTTGAAATTTTTTTTGTAGAGGCAGGGTCTTGTTATGTTGCTCAGGCTGTTCTCAAATTCCTGATCTCAAGCAATCCTCCTGCCCCAGCCTCCCAAAGACTGGAATTACATGCATAAGCTACTGCAACCCAGCGCCCCGCTTTTTTTAAAGCATTTTTTTCTTCTCCTTGAATCACCTATTCCCTCTGAATTTCTTCTTACCTTTTCTTTGCTTTGACTTCTATCTTTCATGCTGAAGCTTTTTTCATATATATATATATATATACACACATATATATACACACACACACATATATGCATATATATGTATACACTCATATAAATACACACACACACTATATATATATTGCCTTTGCCATATGTTCATATTTAAGAGCAATATGCTAAAAATCTGTGCATGTGTATAGTAAATATACTAAAAATGTTATGTGTTTAGGATGGAGGTAACAGGCTTCTCATAATTCTCCGTGTAGACTTTCACTTACATCTCCTATTTTAAGGATCATACCTCTACCCTGACCACCATCTGGCCTTCCCTCAAATAACCACTGTTCAGTTTCTCCAAAGAATGAACTTCTAGTCTTTTGGAATGCTTGAAGAGGGATAGTCACCTGGTGACATAAAGCCGGAAAGGGGCCAAGGGTATTCTCTTATAGGCATTTCAACTGATCTGCACTACCTTATACTTCAAATCTACCATCTACCTCCTTCTTCCAAGTACCTGGTACCTCCAATTTCAGAGACTTTTCAAGGTTCTGCAGCTTAACTCGATTGACCAATGCTGGCATTCTGCCTACAGATGTTTAGGCTTCAACTTTTGCTTCTCTGTTAAATCAGTTACCTCTTATTTATTTGTTTTCCATTTCTGAAAACAAAGTTGTTGACATTCCTTGACTGATTTATTGATGAGCAATTGACATCATCTTGCCTCTTTCTCTTTAGAACTTATGTTCTGGGAGATGAGAAAGATAAACAAAATGTCTATCTAATGGCAATATATGCTATGAAGAAAAACAAATTAGGATGACAATGGTAGAGCGTGAAAGAAGTATGATTTTATGTGAGATGTGCGAGGAAGACCTCTCCCATTCAGTAGCATTTGAACAGAAACCTGAAAAAAGTTGGGAAAGGAGATATACAGAAACCTAAGGGAGTTGATCCCAAGCCCAGGGCATTCAAATGCAAGGCACATGGAGAAGGGGCATGCTTGGTCTGTTTAAACCAGGTAGCCAGTGTGGCTGGAAAGGAGGAGGTGCAGCTAGAGAACAGTACGGCTTCTATAGGATCTTAGAAGCTGTGGCAAGGACAGTGAATTTTAATCTAAGTGAGATAGGAAGTCATTGGTAGGTTTCAAGTATCCAATGTTATCTTTTCACCTGCTTTTTGCTCTTATAAACTTTTACCAGTTTATGGTAATTTCTGCGAGGTTTGGAATGGTATTTAGAAAAATGTGAGCGTTCAATCTGTTATGTTTCACCAGAAGTCCTACCTGCTAATTTTAATAAGCTTTTTAACATTTGGAGCGGTCTTAAAAAATGGAATGACCTACCTTGAAAGCAAGAATTATGGATAACCAAAACCATTGTAAACCAAATGGAATTATCCTTTCTGTGACTCCCTGTGGATCTGCATAGAAAGTCAAACAAAGAAACAAAGCATTTCTTGGGATAGTCCATTTCCTGTGGTCCTTACGTGAGATGGGACTTACCTCCCAGGGGGCATTTATAAAGGTATGGGGACTGTACAGTTTTCACTCTGATTAAATATCCTTTCCTCTCCTACTATTGTGCCACAAAGAATTTATACCACCAAGAAATCCAATAGCACGGCAATTGAGAAAAAGCTCCAAATCTTCCCCAAAGAGGGAATCCAGGAATCCTAAGAGGCTCCATCATTTGGGGATGTGAGTGTGTCTCGGTCCCTGAGTTTGGCTCTAAGCATTCCATTTCCTAGTTGTATTGATTTATACACAGAGATAGTATCTGTCTCTGTGTATAAATTGGAGTATTGTCTCTGTGTATAAATTGGATAGTATTGGTCTGCTTAGATGGCTATAACAAAAGACAATAGATTGGGTGGCTTATAAATGAGAGAAATTTCTTCCTCACAGTTCTGGAGTCTAGGAAACTTAAGATCAAGTCACCATCAGATTGTCTGGTGAGGCCCATTTCCCGTTTCACAGTGGTACCTTCCCACTGTGTTCACATGGGGGAAAGAGGAAAGCAGTTCTACAGGGCCTCTTTTATAATCCCATTCATGAGGGCTTTGATCTCCCAAAGGCCCCACTTCCTAATATCATATTGGTAATTAGGTCTTCAGCATATGAATTTGGGAGGGACACAAACATTCAGCCTAAAGCAGGTAACCCCAATCCTTGTGGTAAAATGGATTGTTAAATTACATGTATTTTGGAGTTTCAAGTCTTCATCCTCTTAAGTCAGACTCTGAACTTCTTAGGAAAAACAAGTGGTTCTCGCATTCACCATAGCTGTGGACACATGGCAGCTTCTAAATAAATACTTGGGAATAAATCTGAGTTCTAGTACTGATTTTGTTATTGAGACATTAGTGGGGAGCATTAACTTTGGCAAGTCAGATTTCTACAAATTAGCATTTCTAATGAAAAATTTATGGTACATGTTACCATTACTCATATGTAGTAATGAAACTTACTTCTTCGAAACTCTGTGAGGAATAATTGCTACGTGACTACAAAGCACCATGAAAGTGTGAAATATTATGCAAGGAGAGGTGAGATAGGTCATTATTACAGAATGCAGTTCTGCCTATCATGGCTTGGCTGTAGTGTGGGCAGCCTTGGAGACAAGCCGCAGAGTGCAGACAGTGTCATCAACATGCATCAACTGAAAAATGAATACTCACCGCAAATAATCGTAGATACAGCTGAGCCCACAGGAAACACCTAACCTGCAATCAATCTCCTCCTCGCTGTGGTCTGGCAGGACAGGTGATACCTGTCTTCGTGAATTTTTGTGTGGGAGAATGCTTTTTTATTTCAAAATTAAAATCACAAACCTTTATTGACCAGTTGGAAACATGTTGATGGTCTATCATACTGTTGTTTGTTTTTATAACAGCAATAGACCATCCATGGCCACTGCTCTTTGTTTATGACAGCATATTTCGAGTAAAAAGTTATTTCTTTTAAAGTGGTTTCAGAATCTGTAGCTTGCTAACCTTCCAGCCATCTTGTAAAGGTGGTTAGATTCCTATGGTAAATAGAGAAAGAAAAGCACAGGATGTTAAATAATGTGCCTACACTATATCATGAAAAGCTGAATAAATAGATGATTAACAAACCTATGCTGAACATGAGTAAAAAAAATCAAATTATTTGTGTTATTATAATGCTATAATATAAAATATTTGATTTGATTCGTCTGTTTATTTCAAAAATCCTTATCAAGGGCCTACAATGTATCAGGTACTATGACAAACAAGTATGTGGATTATGCTGTATTTTAAATCATGTTTGAAATATACAGAGAAGCCTACAGTTATGTGGAGTATATGGAAATAGAGTACATTAATGCCTCCATATTTTTAGAAGATATAGATTGTGGGTAGAAGGACTAGATCTTGCTTACAATTGACAACAAAAAGCTAGGAAGAAAGTGTGAGAAAGAATGAGGTAAAATATAATATTTCAATATATAAATAAATTTCAGATGGACAAAAAATATTAATGTAAATAATAAGTATATAAATAAAGAATGTAAGAAACAAAAATATTAATAGAGGTAAGTTGTTTTATAATTTTGAGTCAAGAAAGCCAGCAATCATAAAGGAAAGGATAAACAGACAAATGGATGAGCATTACACATTTCTATAATCAAAAGAAAACCTATACAGACTAATGGCAAACTGCACATAGTTTTATTATTTGTAAAATATATGTAAGTTATTAATATATCTAAGCTATGACAAACATTTATAAATTAATAATAAGAAATAAGATTCACCAATAGAAAGATGAGCAAAAGCCTTAAACAAGCAAAAACCTTAAACAAGCAATTCACTGAAGAAAAAACTATGTAACCAAGTGTATGAATAGCTTTACTAGTCTTCCCTCATTAGTAATCAAAGAAATACAAACTTAAAGGATATATTTTTCACATATTTTATTTGCAAAGGTGAAAAGGACTGAAAATACTTAGTGTTGTTGAAGTTGTGAGAAAAAGGAACATGCTAATTGGTGGAGACAAATTGATAGCCCTTTTTATTAGACTATAATCTGACATCAGATTTCAAACATTTTTAGATGCAATTCTTTTGCCCATTCCATTACTAGGAATTCTGTTTAAGAACAAACAAGTGCTCTAAAAGATAGATATACATTCATATTCAAAGCAGCATTATTACAATGTTTTAAAATGGAAAAATAGAACAAAAAGGGACTACTTTTAAGAGTATAGTTGATCCACACAGTATTATGCAGCCATTAAAATGATCTTCTATATCCATATTCATCTATTCCAAAATACAGTCTGTTTTTTGTTGCCCCAAATTCTCTGTATTCTCAAATAATACAAAGGTGAAGATGACCTCCACACCCCAATACTCAAAAACTTCTATTAACATAGACATATGTCTTTTCAAAAAGTTTTTTATATATAAATAGATCTATTAATTTATCATTAACATAAATGACAACATATTGAATACTTCGCTCTTTATTTCTTTTTTTGCTTAAATTATATTGTGATCACCTTCCTTTGAGTGTGTCCTGAATGATGGACACATGATTTCATTGATACAGAAAAATGTTTACAGAAAGAAAGAACTGAGTACCACATATTCTCACTCATAAGTGGACCCTGAACATTTACCATAATATTATAAGAAAGGGAAATTGTCAGTAACGGAAGCTGCTGTGTGGGGTGGGGGTACATAACACCAATAAGGGAACCTGATCTCAAACCAGGCAAAGTGGGGACCAAAAGGAGACCCAAACTTTAGCTGTACGATGACCACTTGTTTACCTAATCCTGAATTGTACTCCACATCTTTAAAATAGAAAAAAAGAAATGAAAAACGTTTACAACATATAAGGAGCCAATTAAAATAAAAAGCAGATTACAAAATGGCATTATAGAAAGGATTATTTGTTTGCTTATTTATTTATTTATTGAATCAAAATCTTATTCTGTCACTCAGGCTGCAGTGCGGTGGCATGATCACAGCTCACTGCAGCCTTGACTTCCTGGGCTCAAAAATCCTTCTGCCTCAGCCTCCCAAGTAGCTGGGACTAAAGAAAAGTGCCTCGATACTCAGCTAACTTTTAGGGGTTTTTTTTGTACAGATGAGATCTTGCTATGTTGCCTAGGCTGATTTCGAACCCCTGGGCTCAAGCAATCTTCACATATTGGTCTCCCAAAGTGCCAGGATTGCAGGTAGGAGCCACCATGACCTGCCTAGAAAAGTGATTATTGAATGGAGAGGTGGGAGAGGTGGGAAAAGGGGACATAGTGTTTAGTCTTCTTCTCTCCCCTTCCTCAAAAATCTGATTTGTCTTTGCAGAAGTCATATTAGAGTAAGGTAGGGGAAATATATGTACTTCAAGAAACGTACCCAGATGTTTCTGAATCACTACTCCCACTCCCTTTTTCGTCCCTGACCCTTTTCAGGTTGAGAATCATAGCTATGGTTTGTTCCCCTTTTAGGAAAATAATATACATGAATAAGAGCACAGAAAAAATAACCAGAAGAATGTCAACTGTAATTATCTTTGCAGGAAAGATATTCAGGGTTTTTATTTTCATTTTAAAATATTTTTTTGGACTTTTAAAAATTTGTTGGTTTTTTAATCTCTAAAAACCATAATTTTTATTTTAAAAATCAAATAAACAATAAACTTCAAGTCTTTGAAAACTGCTGTTGGTGAAATCAGGTGACAGTAGCCCAAAAGGCAACCACAATCAAAACAAATTTTAGAAGTTCACAACAGTAGATATATTTTGTACTGAATCATAATCACATTCTTTAACCCAAGAAGCTAGATAATTGAGTGCATGGCATAAATAATCTAGAGGAGCAGAAAAATTTAAGAATCAACAATTGGAGAATAATAGGTGTCAAAAAAATTTAAGTTTCTAAAATCATGAAGTGTACTGATAATCTTATTAAAAATGTGAGATTACCCATAAAATTTGTTAAGCAGATTTTTAGAAAAAATGAGTATCTTTATAAGCTGGGCTTAGAATTTATTGCACCCAGAAGAGAATGGAGACAGCATATATAAATGGGTTGAAGAAAGGATTCTTGCATAAAATTAATACTAGATCATTAAAAGAAAATGAGGAATCTGCGAGTATGATTCTGAACATTTTAGTTTGACATTAGAAAATTCAACCACACATTTCCCTGTAAAACATCTTGTATTATTCCTGCCAGAGACAAGAGACCTGAGTTGAATGAATCTGGTTCTAACCAAAATGGCAAAGCTTTTTTTTTCCATTATAAATTCCAAATTGATGGAATACGAAGTAATGATAGCTTACCCTTTATTATTTGTCCTCAAAATTGGTAATTTAAGGATTTAAATGGAAATATTAGTGGAATAATTTTTTATGGCTTTGCTAAGAAGATTCAAAAATAACACAAAAGATAATGTTACTCTATTTTTTGTTGTCTATGCATTTGGTGTTCAAGTTAGACTTGCGGTTTAACAGAATTTGGCTGTGCCTGTGCCTGGTGCTTCTGGTTTCTGGAATTGGTAAAGTCACCCCTCTCCCCAAATAAAAAGAGAAAAATTATTAGGGAGGGTATGAGCAATTACTACAGAAAAACAAGGGGGAAAGCATGGGGTTAAAAGTGGAGTATGGCAAGTGAGGAATGAGGAAACAGTTTTAAATATATTTAAGAGAAAAAGATTCTGGCCAGGCCCGTAGCTTCTGGATGTTCCCTTATTTCTACTTCCTCTTCGAAGAAATGCTTTTCCAGCTTGTCACTGATATTTCAACCTGGAAACACATATTGTCCAAAGAAAGAATTTTCTTAATTTGCATGGAAATTTTTTTTGCAAACTGATCTTAATCTGCACTTCTGATTGTTATTCTTCACCCCATTCTCTTCCAAGTATTAGTAGAAATCTTCTTCCTTAAAAGCTATATCTGCCATGACAATTATCCAGGTATTTGATTGTTTCAGTTTGTAATTTTTTGCTCCGATAGTTCCCAGAATTATGACAAGTCATTCTTTTGTTAATATGCTTCTTTCCTTGTTCCTTTTTTGCATGAGCACACAAATGCCTTTTCTGTTTAGAAGTTCACTTGATCTAGGCTCTGTTCCCCCACAATCTCCACCCCTGTTGAAGTCATTAGTTTCTGAATATGACCTTGCAGTCTAGACTTACTGTTGATGTGTTTATTGTCACGTACAGGATCTTATAAAACCAGCAACGTGCATGTAGATGCAGGCCTGCTAGAGGATTTTGCAAGGTAGATAGTGACGCACACGTCCATGTTTTGTTCACTGGGCAGAATTGACCCCACAGGCTGTAAGGTTAGCTACTATTTTCCAAATATTTCTAGCGGAAAAATGAACAATGAGAAGGGCAGACCTAATTGCTCTTACTTCATCAGTTAGTAACTACAAGCAAAAGTTTCTTTTTTAAATTAGTTCGGATGCACATATTGTGTCACGTAACTGTCTCTTTTGTTATGAAGATGCTTGATTTTTATGCTGCTGCTTTATTATGCAGTTCTCTGCTTCTCTGAAACTTAGCATTTAAGAGATATAAGAAAATGGTTTTGTAGTATTACATGTAGTCCAAATGGCACAGGAAAGGGCCACCAAACACCTTCAACCAGCTAATCTGTCTCTTTAGTCATTTTCTCTATTCATATTTTATTTATTCAACCAATATGCACTAAGCACATATTATGCACTAAGTATAATCAGAGCACTGAAATAAAGGTGAATAAGACGGGTTTTCTACTTTCAGGCGCCTTGAGGATTGATTGAGGCCCCCTCGTTTTAGGAATTAACACACTGTGGGGAAAAATGCAAATGGAGACATGTACCTCCATGCTTATGGGTGGAATGGTCATAGGAGGATGATATAAAGGATGATGACATTTGTAGAATTTTCAAAGACTGAGCAAGAATTTGCCAGGTGCAAAAGAGGGTAAAGCATTGCAGTTAAATGCATCAACCTGTTCAAAAACTGGGAAATATAAAATAGTATGGCATGTTTGGGAAACAGCAAGGAGGCAGCTAAGGCTAAACCATGGGGAATGAGTAAGAGAAAGCAGGGAGATAAAACTAACAGGGGAGAAAAGAGCCAGGTCACAAAGAGCCCTTTATGCTCATCAGGGAAAGGAACTGATATTCTTTCTTATATGAAAGTCATTGACAGGTGCTAAGCAGAGATGTATCATAAGTAGTATTGTGCTTTAGATACCTTCAGATATAAATTACAGATTCAAGAGGAAAGAAAGGTGGGAGAGCCTGCAGGCAGGGAGGCCTGGTAGGAGATGACTACAACAGGACAGACAAGAAATGATGAGACTTGGAAGTAGGACAGAAACAGTGGTCATGGAGTGGATTTCATATATAGTCATAGACTTACCCAGTTTAATGACTGATACCTGAGTAAAGGATACCTGCGTAAAAAAGAGAAAGTGCTTCTAAAGTTTCTGACTTTGACACTAAGATTGAATTAAATGAAGGAAAGCAGGATTTGAAAGAGGAAGAAAGAGAATTTAATTTTGGATATGTTGCGTTTAAGGTTTTTGTGATATATCTGGAATAATATCTATTAGGAGACTAGAAATACAGTGTGAAGTTCAAGAGAATGATCTGTGCCAAAGATAAAAACTCATGACTTATAGGCGTGAATGAGATTGTCCTAGGAGAGTATATAAAGAGAATACAAAAGTGCAAAGACAGAATCTTGGAGGAAAACCTAATGTAGAAAAAGAAGCTAAGGGAGGGAAAGAGACAGAATAAATAGAGGCAAAAGAAGATGACGTAATTGCCACATAAAAGCAAACATTTCAAATGGCGTTAGGCAAACATTTTGAATTCTATTAAAAATAGGTTGATATAATAATTGAAAAGTACCTTCAGATTTTGCAGCTAGAAGGTCTTTGGAAGCCATCACAGGAACAATATTTTGGAAGCAAAGGAGGCAGAAGCCAGATTGCAATGGATTCAGGAGTAAAAGAGAGGGGAGAGAGTAACAGCATCAGGGTGGATTACTTTTTCAGGAAGCTTGAGTATGAATAGAAGAAGAAGGAGAGCTCTTCTGCTCTTCACTCCTCTCCCTCCCCCTCCTTCTTCTTTTCTCTTTGTTTTATAAGAAAGGAAATATATTTTGGCTAAAATAAAGGAGAGAAGCTCAGTTCTAGAGAGGTGCTCTGATTTGGGAGGATACTATAAACATCTGCTTTTGGGGATAAATCTTAGATTTTTTTCTCATCTACAGTTATGTTTCCGGGAGCACAGCCTGATCTATACAAGACAGACGTCTATGTTACTAGCCTTTTGTACTACAACAAAATTCTACTTACACAGAAGAGTATGTGGAGTGAAGTCACCAACTAGAAATTCCAAGAATACTGACACTGAAAATCACTCAGTAAAATGAGTCTATTTAGCTCAATGTCTGAGTCTGGTATATACCATAGTATTTTGTATCATTTTTTTCTTTATTATGTTCATTTGATGGATCAAACATTAATTTTTAAAACTACTCAAGAAACATTAGTTTTGTATAAAGTTGAGTGTTATAGGTAATTTTATGACAATATGTACTAGCATACATGAGCCTCTCTCAGTTTTCTCACCTATGTAAAAAGAAATGCAATGCATATAGTACTTTGAATCCATATGTTTCTTACATTTGGGAATTATGAAGCTTCTTTTAGATATTGCCTAAGCAATTCTCACAGCTTTCTACTTTTTTTCTGAATTCTCTTTCATCACCTTAGGTGGAAAGTAAGACACATGTTATTATGACAAATTCTGCCTTCTATCCCAGGAAATACAACTTTTACAAACAGTATTGGCTGACTACATGGCTTTTCGAGTTCCACGAATAAACTGATCTGTTAATTGCTTTTCCATTCATAGCCTCTATTTTACAGATGAGAAAACTTGAATGTATAGCTTCATAGAATTTTAAAGCAGAGAGAAATTCTTAAAGACTAAGACTACTTTTTGCTAATAACTAAAAGTAGAATGACTGGAAGGGGTAACAGAAATGCTGTCTTGAAATCAGACAGATTTTTCTCTCTTATTTATTGCCTCTACTACATTTTTCTGTACTTATCCAATCCTGCTTCCTCTGTATCCTGGTCAGAAAGGCAGAATATAGCCCAAGTTTATGTGCTTCAACATTAAACTTGATCAATAACATTAAATATGGAACCTCCTTCTCTCCAGCTACAGTTCCAAACTCCTGGGGGCAAGACATTGACTGGCTAACTTTGGATTGGATGCCCCTTCAGAGTCCAGTCGCTGTGGTTCAGAAATAAGAATCAGATTGTCTGCACATGACTTGCAGGCATATGTCTGCAGTTGGAGGGGGAAGTAGATAAGGGGATCAGTGTAGGCCCAGAAGATATTCTAACATGTATCCATTAGAAAAACTACTCCAACCCTGTGTCCATCATAAAAGATATTCCCATCTTGCCCTCACTCCTTATCCAAAACATATCATTTTATAGATAAGGAAACATTTCCCAAAATATTCCATTATTTGACCAAGGTTATAGAGAATTCCCAATCCAGTTCTCTTTTTACTCTGTGACTTTTCTTTCTTTACAATAGGCTGATTAACACTAAGTAAACTATAAAAAAAAAAAATACCAGTCAGCTTCCATGCTGCATCCACATGTTCATTGCGGCACAATTTACAATTGCAAAGATGTGGAATCAACTTAAATGCCCAACAACTGATCAGTGGATAATGAAAATGTGGTGTATATATATACCGTGGAATACTACAGAGCCACACATACACACACAAAAGAATAAAATTAAGTCCTTTGCAGCAAAATGGATGGAGCTGGAGATCATCATCCTAAGTAAACTGACTCAGAAACAGAAAACCAAAGATCATATGTTCTTACTCATTTGTGGGTGCTGAATGGTCACAAAGATGGAAATAATAAACACTAGGGACACTAATAAGGGGGGAGCACTATAAATCCCTTTCCCGTATTCATTTCTCTCTAAGATATTAACGACAATACTAGAAATAAGTTAGAGACAATTTTCTTGAGATGATTTTATCCTGGTAATATCCATTCTTTTTTTAAAAAGTCAAAGTTATTGTGTATATTTGAGGTTTACAACATGATGTTATGGGATACATACCGATAATAAAATGTTTCCTGTAGTAAGGCATATTAGCATAGCTATTCTCTTACATAGTTACTTTTTGTGTGAGCAACTAAAATCTACTTGCTTAACAAAAATCCAATCCCGTCCCATTTTATTAACTTTAGTCTTCATGTTGCAATTAGATCTCTAACCTTTTTCATCCTTCTATCTGCCATTATGAATCTTTTGACCTGTCTCTCCCCATTTCCCTTCCCCGATCCTCTACTCATGGTAACCACTGTTTCATATTTTATCTCTGCGTACTTGAGCTCTTTAACAACAACAACAAAATCCACATATGAATGAGATCATACAGTCTTTTTTTCTGTGCCTGGCTTTTTTCTCTTAGCATAATGCCCTCCAGGTCCATCTATGTTGTGGCAAATGCCAGGCTCGCTTTCTTTTTTGAGGCTGAATATGTATATATTCGCCACATTTTCTTTATCCATTTGGCTGTTGATGGACATTTAGGTTGTTTCTATAACTTGGCTATTTTGAATAATGCTGCAATGAACATGGGAGTGTGGATATCTTTACAAGGTGGTGATTTTTTTTTAAGAGATGCCAGTCTCCTGAGAGGCCAGGATTATAGACACAAGGCACTGCACCCAGTTACAAGGTGGTGAGTTCATCTCCTTTGAGTATATACCCAGAAAAGGGATTGCTGAGTTGTATGGCAGTTCTATTTTTAACTTCTTTAAGAACCTCCATACTGTTTTCCATAGAAACAGTTTTCATTCCCACCAACAGTGTACTAGGGTTCCCTTTTCTCCACACCCTTGCCAACGCGCATTATCTCTTGTCTTTTTTATAATAGCCAATATTATGGGTGTGAGGTGATATCTCATAGTGGTTTTAATTTGCATTTCCCTGATAATTAGTGATATTGATCACCTTTTTGTATACCTGCTAGCCATTTTTATGTCTTTTTTGGAGAAGTGTCTATTCAGGTCCTTTGCCCATTTTAAGATCAGATTACTTGTCTTCCTGTTATTGAATTATAAGTCTTCTGTATGAATTCTGCATATCAATTATTTATCAGAAATGTGGTTTGCAAATTTTTTTTCCCAGTTCATAGACTGCTCTTTCATTTGGGTGATATTTTTCCTTTGCTGTACAGAAGCTTTTTACTTTGATGTAGTCTCATTTATTTCTCTTTGCTTTTGTAGCTTGAGCTTTTAGTGTGTTATTCACAAATAAATAAGTGCACCTTAATTAAACTAAAACACTTCTGCACAGCAAAATAAATAATCATCAGAGCATATTGGCAACCTACAAAATGGGAGAAGATACTCACAAACCTCTACATCAGACAAAGGACTAACGTCCAGAATCTACAAAGAACTTAAACAAATCAGCAAGAAAAAGGCAAATAACCCTTTTAAAAAGTAAGCAAATGGCATGAACAGACATCTCTCAAAAGAAGATATACAAATGGCCAACAAACATGAAAAAATGTTCAACATCACTCATAATCAGGTAAATGCAAATTAAAACTACAATGAGATACTACCTTACACCAGTCAGAATGGCCATTGCTAAAAATTTTTTTTTTTTTAAAAAGGTGCTGGCATGGATGCAGAGAAAAGGGAACAGTTGTACACTGTTGGTGGGAGTGTAAATTAGTGCAACCTCTATGGAAAGCAGTTTGAAGATTTGTCAGACAACTAAAAGTAGATCTACCACTTGATCCAGCAGTCCCACTAGTAGGTAAGTATCTACTCTAGGGAACAGAGGTCATGATATTAAAAAGACAACTGCATCTACATGTTCATTGCTGCACAATTCACAATTGCAAAGACATGGAATCAATCTAAATGTCCATCAACTGATCAGTGGAAAATGAAAATGTGTATATATATACCATAGAATACTGCACAGCCATAAAAAAGGAATAAAATGAAGTCTTTTGCAGCAAAATGGATAGGCTGGAGATCATCATCCTAAGTAAACTGACTCAGAAACAGAAAACCAAATATTGCATGTTCTTACTCATTTGTAGGTGCTGAATGGTCACAAAGATGGAAATAATAGACACTAGGGACACTAATAAGGGGGAACGAGGGGGGAGGGTAGATTTCAGAAACTATAGGGCATAATGTTCACTATCTGGGGAATGGGCTACCTGAGACGCAATTCTCATCCCTATACAATATGTCCATGTAACAAATATGCATGTGTACCCCAAATGTAAAATTAAAAATAAAAAAAAAAAATCATTGCCAAGGCCAATGTTGAGGAGCTTTTCCCGTTTGCTGTCTTCTAGGCCTTTTATGCTTTCAGATCTTACCTTTATGTCTTTTATCCATTTTGAGTTTATTTTTGTGTATGAGTACAATATTAGCCATTTGCATGTGGAGATCTAGTTTTCCCAGCATCATTTATTGAAAAGATTATCTTTTCCCCATTGTGTCCTCTTGGAGATTCTGTTGAAAGTTAGTTGACCGTATATGTTTGGATTTATTTCTGGACTTTCTATTCTGTCCCATTGATCTACATCTCTGTTTTTATGCCAGTACCATATTGTTTTGATTACTATAGTTTTGCAATATACTTTTAAATCAGAAAGCGTGATGCCTCCAACTTTGTTTTTCTTTCTTAGTATTGTTTGGTATCTTTTTGTGATTTCATACAAAATTTTTTTGTGAAGAATGCCATTGGAATTATGGTAGGGATTTCTTAAGTACAACCAGTCTGTTTTTTTGAACACAAGTGGAGAGAGATTATCTCTAGAGCACGGGGGAAGAGAAGTGAAACACATGACTCTTGCTGTCCCAAAATAAATTTCCCAAATACTTGAGAAAATATCATACCCACATATGAACTAAATAGAGAGCAAAAGCAAATGTCTAGTAATGTAAGCCAAACTGCATATACATTACTAAAGAAATGGAAAATAAGAACAATGGATGAAAATCTTCAGGGAGATTTTAGAAGAAGGCAGATTTTTAACAGGTCTTGAAGAAGGTAATAGTGATTACATTTAGAGACTGCAAATTTGTGGGCCACAGGACAAATCCATTCTATTTATGTTTTCCTGGGCCATCATGATATTTTAAAAATAAAACTTAGGCGGGGTGTGTGGCTCATGCCTATAATCCCAGCACATTGGGAGGCAAAGGCAAAAGGATTGTTTGAGCCTGAGAGTTCAAGACTAGCCTAGGCAACATAGACACCTTGTTGCTACAAAAAAAAAATCAAGAATATTAGCCAGTTGTGGTGGTGCATGCCTGTAGTCCCAGCTACCTGGGAGGCTGAGGTGGAAGAATCACTTGAGCTCAGGAGATCAAGGATATAGTGAGCCATTTTAGTGTGGCTGCACTTCAGCCCAGACGACAGAGTGAGACCCTGACTCAAAACAAACAAACAAAAAACTGAAATTCAAACGCCTTTACATGGAACCTACCCTTCCCAGTTTAGCCACACTATGTACCACTTCTTTGTGTTTTATCCCATCATTTACTGTTTTGTACCCTATTACAAGCATTTTGCTTGCCTGACCCTTGAGTACATTTGAGTAGCAGCCCCTGGATGTAGACTGCTATAAAGAAGTGGGCAATCGTCCTTTCTTGGGAGACCAGTATAATCAAAGGCAAAGAGATGTGAGCCATAAATGTGTGTGTGAAACAAGGATAAAGTAGGAACTGGCCTGCATGAAGCTGAGAGACTCTATTGTTGGAATTATAGTAGAAGGAAATGGATAGTTTCAGAAGGATCAGATGATAGAGACTCATAAGTAATTAGGCCAAAGAATTTAGATTTTCTCCATAAAGCTATTGTCTGCTGCTCTGAGTTCTTGGATTCAAGAATTATTTGAGTTGTTTGACAAAAGTTGTCTGACCGCTATACAATGCTTAAACTTGACTGAAGAGAAAGACATGTGCTGGAGACCTTTTCAGTGATCTAGGTAGGAGACAACAATTTGGATAAAGATGGTCATTTTGAAGATGGAAAGAAACATAGAAAAGAGAATTGGCAAGTATGAGAAAAAGGTTTAGATAAGAACTATCCAGAAATAAGAAGTTATGGAACTATTATTTCCACAGAGAGTAAGAAAGTTGGGAGGAAGTGGCAGAATCTAATGCTCTGTTACAAAGGTGGCAAAATAAATAAAAGCTTCCATTAATAAACAAATAAAAGTTTCATTCTAGCACACAGCAGCCACAACCCTGTTCATTGGTTTATGGCCTTCCAGCTCAGTTACTCATGGCTCTAGCTACTTGACTGTGCCTCTTGTCAAGACAGGAAAAGGCAGCTATATAGGGTCTTCTGTATTTTATTAATTACAGCTTCTTTTATTTGTTGTTTTAATGTATTTCATTTACTAAATTGTATCAGATGTTTTATATTACAGTGCTAATAAGAAAAATACGAAAAGATGCCCAACTTCTTTTAAGTCTGGTAGAAGTGGAAACATTTTTCCTTCTGCCTGTTCAAGTTTCAGTTGATCCTTTTTGAAAATGCTGACTTTGAATGGATGGTCTATAGTAATTTTAAGTAGAGGGAAAGGGGAACAAATTATAAGTGACATTTTGAAGAAATCATTATGCATTCTGCTTTGAGAAGTTTCAAGAAAGTGAGAATTTGGAAGCCTTATGAAGAGTACCACAAAGCACATTACTATTTTTTTCTAGTATCTTCACTAGTAGTTAATATTAAATATATAGAAAATGCTTATAGTGTGTTAGCACTTTTTTGTTGTTAGTATTTGTTGGAGTGTGTGAAAATCCACAGCTTTTGTGGGAAGTACAGTTCACATTAAACAAAGGAGAAACTGTCTTCTCAGGCACTGCATTTATGGGTGATTCATATATATATATGGATTAGAGCACTTAGGAAAAAACACAACAAAGAAAAGAAACTTTCCCTCTGGGCTTCATGATTTTTATGAATTAAATTTGCTGCTGTTAAGGTAGCTCCAGAAAGCTCACTTAAAATTGTACTCTCCAAACTCTGGGCTACATTAAAGCTTAGGATATAGCCACAGGTAACTGTGTTAGATTTTTCTTTGAACTTGTCTTCTAATTGGAGCCCTGTCACTGCAGAAAGCAGCCTAAACTTAATTAAGGAACAGGAAACTCCCAAGTCTAATTTTGTTCCTGAGCTGTTCTATGGGTTGTCTCTCAGGCTTTTCGCAGCTGTTGAGTGAAGGTTTTGGTACATAGACTAAAACATAAGCCGATAAGGTATATCACAATCACAGTCTAGTATCGTGGTTTCTCTCTATGTAGAATAACTTTCCATCTTCACACATTATGTTAAACTGTTAGACTCCTGCTTACTTCGATGCTGTTTTTAAGGGCACCTTCAAACAAAGGCCAAATTAATAATGATAAAAGTACTAAAATAAATAAATCAATTTTTCTTTCTTCTATTCCAGTGGTAATTTTCTAGTTGCTTTTGGTACTAAATACCTCCAAAATGATTGGCTCATCTGAGTCTATAAGGAAAAGCTAAAATACAACTAAATGAGAAAATACATCTATAAAAAATATTTGCATAGAGTTAGGAAACTTTAAGATATTATCAAAGGAATATCTCAACAAATACAAACTTCCCAAAGGCATATTTATAAATATTTGTAAGATTGATGCTAAGGGGGCAGCAGAACTCTCCCTTCTCC
Organism: Cephalopachus bancanus; assembly: GCA_027257055.1. Classification (NCBI taxonomy): domain Eukaryota; kingdom Metazoa; phylum Chordata; class Mammalia; order Primates; family Tarsiidae; genus Cephalopachus; species Cephalopachus bancanus. The sequence continues at coordinate 2,892,736 of JAPVLO010000009.1, read as the reverse complement.
GTTAGTTCCTGAGTGTAGGCCCAATGTGCTGTCTTAGAGAGAAGGATGTCTTCCTAGTGCTTCTTGAGCTTCTCTCCCATGCACGAGAAGAATCTGAACTACCTGACAGGCCTAGATTATGCAAAACATTGGATAGGACATTGGATTAGGAATCCAATATACTAATCTTCAGAGCAGTGTACTTTATAAATATCAAACTCACCTTGCAAGGCCTCCAGATAGTAATAAAAACACTGTGTTCATCTTTTCATAATGTGGGCAGCTTAATTCCAGTGAATGAACTGTACTTTATCACATGATCTAATATGTATGTGGTTGTTGGCAAACTGAACTGGAGTAAATTTTAGGGGTGACTAAAATCCTAAAGGTTCAATTCTGGATGACAGAGTCATGCAATGGGCAAAACCCAAGTCTCAGAGCGAACAATGTTGGGACTGCACTTCAAAAGTAAAGCAAAGAATGTGAGCGCTGTCTTTGTCTGCTTGCCTTTATTAATATCTATGCCTACGGATGTCAAATGGAGCAAAAAATAAATGTAGCATGCTACCACTCACATATAATAGAAAGTCAGACTACTGATAGGCATTTTTAATGCCAGAGCTGAACTCCTTTAGTGTTGAACTCCATTTGGGGGGAAATATAAGGAAGGGGAAAGTTGGAATGGGAATCGTTTAGATCAGGTTGCCTGTAGAGTAAGAAATTCATGACATACTGACATGGGTGACTTGCACTAATGTTAAATACAATTTACAGGAGGTCACTGGTTTTGGACTTTGCTCCTGCAGTGGGCCCAACAGACCAAACCAAAATTAAGTTACTCATGCTGAAGTTCCGCATCACCAATCCAAAACTAAGTTGTTTATGTGACCTTTGAAGAAATCAGGAGAGAGAGAGAGATAACAGCTAAATCCCCAAATAGGCCCATTTTAGCCGGCATAATAAGGACGTTCTTCTCTGCTTTGACCTTTAAAAGCAAATTTGAAATAACCAATCTGCTTTTTGTTTCGTTTCTCTCTTCTTCAGCTCTATTCTGCCTACAGAACCAACCTCCTCTGCTCAGTTCATTGGAACACTCATTCTATTTTATGGAATGAGGTTTTGCCCAACTCTAAAATCACAAATATAAGCCAATTCAATTTTTAAGCTAAATTCATTGCAATTTTGCCTTTTAAAACTAGCCATGGGTGCTCAACTTTTTTTTAGTAGAAATCTTACTTGCATGTAGAGGAGATATAATTAGTAAGCATTCCCAAATTGCCAATTCTGACGTTTCCATCAATAGTAAAGCTTCTTAAAAACTGTAACTTTTACCTCAAATGAATACAACATTGGAGTAATTCTGTGAATCTTTCACTCTTCTTCCAAATATGTTGCTTTGAGTAAATACAGCTTGAGAATCCTCCTAACATATTGTTACCATGTTACTGTGTGCTGTATATGCAATAGCTGGTTAAAGACCAAATTCTAACCACAACCATGTATTTCCTTTGTTTTATATATTTAGGTCAGCCCTTAACATGGCTTTAACATATTTTCTTTGTGGTTTAATTTCCTTTATGATTATTTCTTTTATTTAATGAGGGTGTAAAAATGTCCCAAGGACTGAAAACAAATTGCAGCTCATTTTTAACATAGAGGTACTCTGTTAGTTTGCCTTTGGGTAAATATTAAACTTTTGGGATCATTTTGGGCAAAAAAAAAAAAAAAAAATGCAACAGAGACATTTACATTTTCTTAACAAAATACAAGGGACTATATTCATGCACCATCTTTCACACCCCCTTGAGCTCAAGTCTTATAACAAACAATGAGAAAATGTGGGCTTAGTATGCAGTACCAGCTGGCAGCTCATAATAGGTCCCTGGAGATGTGGAGGGATTTCTGGACATATGCAGAAGGAAAGACAATATGCTAGTCATCAGGGCAGGACCACTGTGAACTTCACAGTAGTGCGGAGGGAGTGTGTATCCATCTCCTAAGTGTTAAAGCTGCCAAGAGGTTTTTCATCCAGATTTACTCTCCAGTCTAATGTGTGTTTGCTTCATGTATTTCATTCCTTTATACCCCGATAGCGAACAGGTCTGTCTTAATGGTATGTGTAATTCTCATTTGTCAGCAAAGGTGTCGAAATGTTTGCTTTTTAAACAAGACAAGAGTTTTTGTGGGTTTTTTGTCTGTTTTGTTTTGTTTAACATTTGCTTACCTGTTCATTTAGTGAGTAGCAGAGATATATTTTCTTATATTTTGGACTTTATGCACATATCCCATTCATCAAATCCTAAAATGCATACCTAATAGAATAACCTTTGATTTTACCCAGGACTTAACAAAACTTTAACACCTGGATAAATTTAGAGTTCTTTTGAACTAAATGAAATCACTCAGAATCTCACAGTTACCGTACAGCTGTTAATAGATTTAACAACTTGTTGCAGTTGCCCAGAAGGAGGAAAGTGTGGTCCATTTCACACCCTTACAGAAAATAAAATGAATTTCAATGGGAATAATAGTTTAACTTTAATAAAGGGAAAGTCTGTTTATTTTCACAAGGACTAACATTTCAGTTCATTAAAAAACTAAGAATCAGCACTTTTCTTAAATTAAAAATAAGAATCCCTTAAGAAATAGAGCTATTAAAAAATTAGAAATGATATTTTTCCAAGTCATATTCTCATCATGGATGGAGAATATATTTTGAAATGACATGACAAAATGTTTTTCTAAAAACATTTACTATTTGAATTACAAAGTGTAATTTTTCTAAAACATAATAGTCAATATTATGTTAAATTAATGATGAAAATAAACATATATAGGCAATTTTAAATAGTCCTTGACTTCTTTAAGAAGATGCAGGATAGTCAAGAATGATATAGTAGCCGGGCTCGGTGGCTCAGCCTGTAATCCCGTGCCTTTGGGAGGCTGAGGTGAGTGGATTGCCTGAGCCCGCGGGTTCGAGACCCGCCTGGGCAGCGAGACCTCATCTCTACAATAAATCAAAAAATCAGCCGGCGTGGTAGCGCATGCCTGTAATTCCAGCTACTTGGAAGGCTGAGGCGGAAGGATCGCTGGAGCCCAGCTGGTCGAGGTTGCGGTGGCCGGAAGCGGCCACTGCACTCCAGTCTGGGCGACAGAGTGAGACTCCAACTCAAAAAAAAAAAAAAAAAAGAATGATATAGTTATAAAATGAATATTATTTTGCAAATACACAAAATTATTAAGCCAAATCATATACAAAGTTGATTTAAACACTGCTAATATCAATACAACTTTTATAAGTTCTTGTTTTCTTCACAGTGCCACTTAATTTGTGAAGATGTGCTTTATTACATAAACAAACAATTGCATAAAAAAGATTATGTGGATTCAATTCACAATGTTTAAGACTAACCATGCTGATTTTAATAAAAATATTCCCTAATAAACTCTTATTAGCTTTTTTCATAAAACATGTTTCCACTACTTCCAAAGGTCTGGTAATCGTTCATGCAAATGTAAAAAAAAAAGTATGTTTTCCATACATGAATAAGTTGTTCCACAAACATCTGGTAACTAAACTTTGAAAGCTGCTAGGTTCTGAGCCAGCCCAGGTGTTCAGTACAGCATCTCTAGAACTTAGCAGTTGCCTGCAGTAATTTGTTGCAACTCGTATTGGCATTTTTACGGTTATGATGAGGCAAAGGGTGATGATATCATGTACTAATGTTACGAAGGTGCTATGAATTCAGTGTGAAAATTCCATCAATGAGTGATTGTTACTGAAATTGACTACATTGGTGGCCATCACATGTTGCCAACTGAAACATCTGGGCACAAAGTTAGCAGTGGTGCACCTTGTAAATAACTTAATTGAAATTAATTGCCAGAAGTTTGCAGTACTCTAGGTAGTTAATAAGTAACATTTCTTATTTTTCTGCAATGTTTCAGGCTTAAGATCTTGTATTCTCAGATTCTGTTGTGGCAACTTGTGATGAAAGTGAAAAGAGTAAAAAATGTATGATAAAACAACAGTATCTTAAGGAAATGTTTTAAAAATTACATAAGGAAGAAAATATTCAGTTTTCTATACCTTCTTCACTAATAAAATATTTTCTTCACAAAAATAATTGTAGAATTTGTGTATAAAAGATTTTTAAAAGATAAAGAACTTGAATAAAAGGAAAAAGTTGAATTATTAGATACAGGTTTCTATTTCTCCAGAAATAAATATCAATTATTTTGCTCATGTTGTAAAAGTCAAATGCTTATTGTATTAATAAAAATATGTGAAATCATTATATACTATAAAACCACATGTTTGAAGAGGCCAAGAGACTATTATATGGAAAAACTAGAAGACTGATTAGGAAATATAGGTTCTATTTTTGCTGTATAGATTCTTATGCATTTAGAGTAATTTTTATCCCACTCCTTCACACCTCATAAAAACACAAAAAAGGTAACCCAAAATATGCTAAAAGGATGCTGTAAGTTACAGAAATGAATTGCTGTGTGCCTAATGTAGCACTGCTCAACCTTTAGAACTTGTTTGATGAATATTAATGTCAATTCCTTGTTCTTTCCTTCTTAGCTCCCCTTTGAATTTTTGCAAATGCAAAGATGTTTAATGATATTAAATGTTGATCTTTTAAAGTTGACTTGAAATCAGGAAAACCCAATTAATAAACTAATTTTTATATTTGCCTTAAAAATACTATAACTTATATTGCTATACTGTGCTATAAACTTCCATATAACACCCTCAATATTTCTAAAAGCTTTATAAAATCTCTATTTTATTGTATTTTGCTCTGTATGTTCAATATGAAAATTCATATGATTAACTTGTAGAGTTTAATGTTGGGGAGAAATTTTTCTAACTAGTATGATCTTTCTTACTATATATGGAAAACTAGTATATTATATATGTGTGTATATATAAAATATGTGTATATATATGGAATATATATACACATATATTTTGAGCTGGCTGCCAAGAAGGTTAAAACTATTTTTAATTTTTATTTGTAACCAGAATCTATCCTGAACCCAGCTTTCTAGTATAACTAAATTGTTTCTTCTGTGCCTTCCTTTTCTATATTTCTTAGATTTTATGCTTTTATATTTGCTTCAATTAGTTACATATGTGTTTTCTATGTAAATCAGGCAGGTTTTAAATAATAAATGCTCTAGCTCAGAATACTTAGCACTATCAGTTGGTATTCTTCCACATAAAATATTTACAATTCAAGAAGTCTATTCTTCCTATAACTAAGATATTTCATATCTGAATTTTTTGCTCCTTATAGCTTACTATAGCAAAAATTGTTCTTTATAACAATGTTTTGCTTTGTTTCAGATTACAGAGACCCTTATGTTCACAAATGAGCTTTTGATATAACAATGCGACCTAGCAGTTACAAAAAAAGATTGGTTTCTTTTCCTGAACAGAAAAAAAAATACCTCTATTTTCGTTCATAAAAGTAATCTGGATACTTTGTCATAATGGACGTATTGTTCAGGCAGAGTGAGTTAAATGCACTATCCAAATGTACGAAAGGCTTCTATTTAATCTTTGCTTTTGTTAGGAACATACATGGAGAATAAGGGCAAAGAAGCAATTTTCACTTATGGTTTTAATCTTAAACATTTGAATCCCTGTAAGTTTCCTCGAGGATAATATTTTAATGGTATCAAATCAAATAGAATGGAGAATATGTAGAAGGAATGACAGACAATTAACAGAACCATATGAAATCAATGAGAGTTGCTTTTTAATCAGATTTCTACTCAGCTGGTTTTCACTACAAATGCGTGTATTTTGCAATAAAATATATACATATTTTGGAGTTGCATATAGAGCTATATGATTTTTAGGGTATATCTTCATGATTTAAGGAATAAAATACATTCTGGTTCTTAAGGATCTTGCTATTAATAACAACAACTGCATTTATTAAAGCTACACAAAAGCCTAGAGAGAAAAATGAGTTAGGAATTTTGCTAATGAACTGCAGAATTGACAGACAATTCAGGAACGTTGTTAGTTGGTAGTTCTGAGCAGTGTTAGAAATAATGAACATGATGTGATACAGGCACTGAAGGAAGCATCTAGCTAAAAGATACCGCTTAAATAGAGTTCAAATGAAGTTTTAATCTTTTTTTGATACATGATTTTTCTTGTCAATATTTACACATTGTAGGAGAGAGTGAATGATTCAGCTTTTTAAAAATTTTTTTAATCCAATGCAGTTGCAATGGCCTTGAGAAGGTCCTATAAAAGTTGGGGAGAACCAAGGTCAGTAGCATGGCAACTGATTATGAAGCTCTATTTTTTCATTTAACTAATTTAGTAGCAGCTATTATTCTTTAGGTCCTCTGCCAGGATGTACGCATATAGGCTAGGATTTAGGATATAGGCTATTGTCTATAGGATATAGACAATAGGGCTACTGCCTCATCCTGGAGTTAATGCTCATAATAATGATCCTGACTTATGGAAAGAAAATGTTAAATTAGAAAATGCTAAATTTTATTTTTAAAGACTGGAAAATACAGAGACTACAAACTCGTCTACGGTGCTAAAAGGCAAGATAATGGTCATCTTTGGTGGGTGATGGATGGTAAAAGAAAGGATCACAAAAGAGGCTTTTGAGACTCTGGTAGCTTGTTTCTTGACTTTGTGTTGGTTACACAAACGTACAAGAGTGTATTTACTTTGTGAGTATTCCCTGAACTGCATATTTAAGATGTGTGCACTTTTCTGAATTTATACTTTAATAAAGATTTACATAACATTGAAAAAAAAAAGCAGAGAAATATTTCAAGATAATTAAGAGTTGTATCTTCCTTTCCTTTTTCAACCAAGTTTTCTCAGGTTTTTTCTTTTTTAACTCCTGAAGCCATGACAATATTCTAGTAGATTCCATACAACAGTCTAAAGATCCTGCTGTTCATGAAATTGCTAATGTCAGAATCAACATCTTCCATGGTCACTCTTCCGTCCCTTCTGTGATCACTCTGGTCCCTTTGATTTTTTTAGTTATTCTTTCCCATTCAAATAGTCTCCTAATTTTGTTTTTGTGACATCACACTCTCCTGGCCTAATTCTAATTATTAAATTGCTCTTTTTTCAGCTCCCTTCACTAGATTTTCTTCTAACCACTTCTTAAATAATGTTGTTCTGTGTTCTCAACCTTTCCTTCTTTCTATTCCTTCCTGGTTTTAACTAAAATCTATTGATTATGCTCAAATCCATGTTTTCATCTCCAAACCTGAGGTCCAGTTTCATATTTTGAAATGTCTTCTTGGCATTTCCACCTGCTTTTCTTATAAATATCTCAAACTCTGTAAGTTCCAAACTGACATTACTGTCTAAATGCCAGAAGTCTGATTTTCCTCCTTTATTTCCTGTCTCAATTAGGAATCTATACTTAGCCCAGTCATCCAAGGTAGATATTTCTGAACAATTCTCTATTCTGTCCTTTTTTTCTTTCTCAATCTCTACATAAATAAGCCACCATGTTTGTTATTAATACCAATTAAATATTTATCAAATTTACCTTCTCTGCTCAATTCCATTCAAACAGATTTAGTTTGGACTCTCCTTTTCTTTTTTTCCCCTAAAGTATTTTATCTATTCCCATTAATTGGTCCCTTGCCTAAGATTTGAACATCCTTCTTCCCTGTTTTCATACTATGTTGGAGTCATTACACTGCTCTTAATGCTGTGCATTACCCCATACAAAGGGTATTTCCGGACAGGATTGCAAAATGAGCACAGCCGTCTACCTCCTTAATTAATATCTTTCTATTGAAATGCGAGGAAGGTTAAATCCCATCTTCAGCACTGGAATTATTGAAGGATACCATTCACCTGTCACAACACTCAAGGCTATAGAGCAAATACAGCTATATGGAAGAAAAATCCAAGAGAACCTGCTTGCATGAAACAACAGAGGAAAGTCTATATTGAGACAAAGAGAGGAGTAATCTTAAGAAAAAAAAGACAAAAGTTTAAAAGTAGTTTGAGAAAAGAAAAGTTTTAATAAACTAAAAATGCAATGGAATTTTAAATCTCCATAAGAAAAGAAGCAACATTACAGAAGATAAAATTAGTTTTCAGAGAAAATAGATAGACAAAGGAATGAGAGAGGTGATAGATCTATATTTTCAATGTTTCAAGCAAGCATGCAAAGTCCATCCTTATATAAAAATCTTTGCTGTTATCTGGCTATTTCTTTTTTAAAAATTCTAATTATGGAAATTCTTGGTTATAAGTTATGCATTTAGAAAAATTCTGGAATGTTTTATCAAATTATCTTATAAAATAATCATATATTTGTTTACCAACATCTGAAGAAAAAAAAATTATAACTGCTATAAATTTTTTTTTCTTTTGTGTTGCCATACTGTTTTAAATTCCATTGGCAATTGCCTTAAATATTTGAAAATATTTTATATTATGTATCTCTCAAAATCTGTTTTGACAGTTGCAGTATTTGCATCAGCAATTTTGTTTAATATAATACTTAAGTTTAGTTGAATTGCCCTTGATGCTTATCACAATTTTTAAAAACTATCATTTCTTTTCTCTTTTATTGTTTATCTTGATGCATCTTTCATTGGTCTAGTGTAGCTCTTAGATAATTTTTTTTTTTTTATGAGTAGAATCCCACTCTATTACCCAGGCTGGAGTACAATGCCTTATTCACTGCCACTACAGCCTCAACATGCAGGGCTCAAGCAATCTTTCCACTTCAGTCTTCCAAGTAGCTGGAGCCCCAGGTCTGAGCCACCATACCCAGCTAATTTTTTGATTTAGTGTAGAGACAAAGTCTTGCCAAGTTGACTAGGATGTTCTTGAACCTCTGGGCTCAGGCAGTCCTCTTGCTTCCACCTCCCAAAGTACTGGTATTACAGGCATGAGCCATGGAGCCTGGCCAGATAAATTTTGTATTAAATATACTGTGGTGGCATACTTTCCGAGGCCCTACATGTATAAGAATGTCTTTCTGTTGCCTTCATATGTAAACAACAACTACCTGGGTTTAGAACTTTTGCATAGTAAAATTTTCTTTCAAAAGTATAGATTTTAGCCGGGCTCGGTGGCTCAGCCTGTAATCCCGCACCTTTGGGAGGCTGAGGTGAGTGGATTGCCTGAGCCCGCGGGTTCGAGACCCGCCTGGGCAGCAAGACCTCATCTGTACAATAAATGAAAAAAAAAAAAAAATCAGCCGGGTGTGGTAGCGCATGCCTGTAATTCCGGCTACTCGGAAGGCTGAGGCGGAAGGATCGCCGGAGCCCAGCAGGTCGAGGCTGAGGTGGCCGGGAGCGGCCACTGCACTCCAGTCTGGGCGACAGAGTGAGACTTCAACTCAAAAAAAAAAAAAAAAAAAAAAAGTATAGATTTTTTTTTCTCATTTAATGTTATAGTCTAACCCCAAAGCCAATCTTATTTTTACTTCTTTAGAGGTAACCTTTGTTATTCAGTTAGCATGCTGTTAGTTTTTTCCCTTGTTTTTGAAATGTAAAGTTATATTCTAATATTGCTAGTATTTTTGCATTAATTTGGCTTGACTCAGACATTGAATCCTTTCAATTGCAAATGCACACATTTTTTCAGCTTTAGGAGGTTTATTTCTATTATAATATCTGTATTGGTTAAATTGAGAAGAGTACAAATCAATATTTACTTAAGGAACTGAAAAAAAGTATAAAAAAGATATTGTGCTCAGATGTTTTTGTGAGTTATTTCTAATTATTAAGCAACAGGTAATTTTGGGGTTTTTTGAGTCAGGGTCTCAGTCTGTCACCCAGGATTGAGTGCAGTAGCACAATCACTTCTCACTACAGCCTCAGCCTCCTGTGCTCAGGCGATCCTTCACTCAGCCTGCTAAGCAGTTGGGACCACAGGAGTACACTACTACACCTGGTTAATTTTTGTTTTGTTGTAGAGACCAGGTCTTGATATGTTGCACAGGCTGGTCTTGAACTCCTGGACTCAAGCAGTCCTCTCACCTCAGCCTCCCAAAGTGCTGGGATTACATGAGTCACCGTGCCTGGCCAACAACAGATGATCCTTATGTGATAATTTTACATGTTTTAAGAACAGATAAAAGATGGAAGCCTTCTCAACTTCTTTTTTAAAGCAAATATGATCTTGGTAGCAAAATCAAATAAAAAATATCACAATGTAACTATAGAAATCTTTCATTAATATAATACAAATAACCTAACTAATATAATAGTTTTAATAAATTACATTTGACCGTACTTTTTTTTTTTGAGTAAAGGTCTCCCTTTGTCACCCTGGCTGGAGTGCAGTGACACAATCACAGCTCACCACAACCTCAAACTTCTGGGCTCAGGTCATCCTTCCACCTCAGCCTCTTGGGTAGCTGGAACTACAGGCATGCGTCATTACACCCAACTAATTTTCAATTTTTTTTTTTTTAGAAACAAGGTTTCGCTATGTTGTCTAGACTGATCTTGAGCTCATAGGTTCAAGCAATCATCCTGCCTTGGCCTCCCAAAGTGCTGTGAGCCACTGCACTTGGCCTTGAATTTACATTTTAAAATAAACCAGAACAAGGCAGGATTTATTTCAAATATGACTTGATATTACAAAACCCATGAATATAATTACCACATTAAAATAAAACTATATGCCATCTTAATAATCAATTGGGCTGGAGAGTTGTTCATTTGGCATCACTTCTGCTCTTTTTATCGTCTCCTGGCACTGCAGAACAGAAGTCAACGACTACTGCTCCTAATTAGAATTTGCCAATAAGAGATGAGATTTATAGGGCACAAAAGTAGAGGCCACTGTTCTTTGAAGGAGGCTGCAAACTGACAAATGAGCAAACATGAGTAAGATTCACAGTGGCTTTCATGAAAGTTCTTGAGAACCACTGACTGTGGTGTTTCAGGCTAAGCTCCTGAGTATTGATCTCGCTGACTTTTGTTTCTGTAGGTCTTCCAACAGTTGTAAAGCTCATAATTATTATAATAAACTCTTTATACCTTGATTACATAGAGTAGCTTCTGTTTTCCTGGCTGATCTCTGATTGATATGATAGAGAGATTATATTTGATAAAATTTAACATCCAATCCTTAATCAGAAATAAAACCCATAATAAATGAAAAATATATACTTTAAAAATATGATAATATAGTTTTCTGCTGGGTTCCATTTTGCTTAATGGTGAAACATTACAGGTATTCCAGCAAGGGTAACAAACAGTACAAAATATATGCTAATACCACTATTATTTACTGACGTATTTCTGTAATTTTTGGTCCATGAACAACAACGTATAATTACAGGACAGGAGAACAACATATTCATTATTGTCAGATGTGATTTTTTTTCTCTATAAAACCCAAAGAATTAAAGTTAAAGTCAAGAGGAACTTATACATTTTCCCTTGCCAACAATAACAATGTTCAATTAGAGAATATGGAGATAAAAATTTATAATAGTAACATATAAATACATATGTGTGTGCATATCTATCTAATGATCAAACTTAACAGCAAATATGTAGGTAGTATATGAAATAATCAACAAAATAAGTCTTGAACAAATCACACTGAAGCGTCAATATTAAAAAGATGTTAATTCCTCTCAAAATAATTTGCATATTTAATATAAATTAAATGAAAATACTGAGAGTTTTTTTAAAACTTGATAAAATGTTTGTAATACTCTCTTTAAAAAAATATGGGCAAAATTAGCTAAATTATTTATGAGAAAATAGCAATGCATAGTTAATTTACCTACCAAACATAAAAGTAAATTTAAAAAGTAAAACAATTGAAAGTAATATTGTGTCAAAAGATGTATAAACAGAAGCTCGTTTACATTGGAATCTAACATAGAGTAAAGCTGGATTTTTAATTTATTTTTTCTTTTCTTTTTTTTTTTTTTTGAGTTGGAGTCTCTGTCGCCCAGACTGGAGTGCAGTGGCTGCCCTCAGTCACTGCAGCCTCAACCTGCCGGGCTCCAGCGATCCTTCCGCCTCAGCCATCTGAGCAGCCAGAATTACAGGCATATGCTACCATGCCCGGCTAATTTTTTATTTTTATTGTAGAGATGAAGTCTCACCAACTTGCCCAGGTGGGTCTCGAACCGCAGGCTCAGGCAATCCACTCACCTCAGCCTCCCAAGGCGCGGGATTACAGGCTGAGCCACCGAGCCCAGCTTATTTATTTTTTCTATTTTCTCTAGCAGACCAGTAAATTTCACTGGCTGTGTTTCAATTTTTAAAAAAGATGAACCACTCGCATCCTTACTCTCCCATCAGTTTCTTGGAGTTTGACATCATGAGTGCTTAGCATAAAGTGTTCATTATATGTTTCTTACTATTAATTAGCTTTTTAAACTAGAAAAATGGCCTTTGTTCTTAGCCTTAAAGACACATCAGTGTTTGGAAGACTTCATAGTGTTAAGATGTCAATACTACCCAAAGCCATCTACAGGTCCAATGTAATCATTATCTAAATCCCAAACATTCATGGCTTTTTGTTTGTTTGCTTGTTTGAGTTAGAAAAATCTATTGTAAAATTCATATGGAATCTCAAGGGACCACAAATAACCAAAATAATATTGAAAAAAGAAGAAAAAAATTAGAGGTCTCACACTTCCTGATTTCAAAACTTATTACAAAGCTACACTAATCAAAACTGTGGCACTGGCATAAACACAGATATATAAACCATTGGAACACAATAGAAAGCACAGAAATAAGCTTGCATATATAATCAAATAATTTGTGATAGGGGTGCCAAGACCTCTAAATGTGAAAAAACAGTCCTTTCAACAAATGGTATTGGAAAAACTGAAAGCCTACATACAAAAGAGTAAACTTACCTTATTATGGTTTGGAAGCTTATCATTCCTTATGGTTTGGGTATGATTTGTTCCCATCAAAACTCATGTTGGGATTTGATTCCCAACGGAATAGGGTTGGGAAGTGGGGTCGAGTGGGAGGTATTTGAATCATGGAGGCAAATCTTTCAGGAATACATTAACACCCTCCTATGTGTGCTAAATTCTCATCCTCAGGGGGATGAATTAGTTCCCAAGAAAGCACGTTGTTGAAAATAATTTGGCTTCCTCAGTTTCTCTCTTACTTCCTCTCTCACTCCATGATTTCTTTGCATACATCCAACACACTTCTCTTTTCAACCTCAGGTGGAAGCAACACGAGGCCCTCACCAGATGCAACTGTGCAGTCTTAGACTTTCCAGCTATAGCAAAATGGTTAATCAAATAAATCTCTTTTCTGTGTAAATTCTCCAGTATTACAACACAAAATGGACTAAGACACCTTATACTATATACAAAAATTACCTCAAAATGGAGCAAAGACTTAAATGTAGAAGCTAAAACCATAAACATATTAGAAGAAACATAGAGGAAAAGCTCCATGACATTGGAAGTAGCAATAATTTATTGGATATTATACCACAAGCACAGGCAACAAAATGAAACCTAGGTAAATTGGACATCAAAATAGGAGACTTTGGTGTATCAAAGAGCACAATCAACAGAGCAGAATGCAAACCATGTAATGGGAGAAAAATATTTCAAATCATATGTTAATGTTTAGAATATGTAAAAGAACTCCTACAACTCAATTAAAAACCCAAAAACCAATGTAAAAATGAGCAAATGTCTTGAATATTTCTCTAACGAAGATATACAAATGACTAATAAGAATGTGTAAAGATGTTCAACATCACTAATCATTAGGTTAGTGCAAATCAAAACTATAAGATACCACTTCATACTCATTATAATAGCTGCCATCAAATATTTTTTTAAAAATCTCAAAAAACAGAAAATAAGTGTTTCTGAAGATGCAGACAAATTTGAGTCTTTGTGCCATATTAGTGGGAACATAAAATGATGCAGTCACTATGGAAACCAGAATGGCAATTCCTCAAAAATTTAAAGATAGAATAACCATATGATCCAGTAATTCCACTTCTGCGTATATACCCCAAATAACTGAAAGCAGGATCTTATTTGTACACCAGTGTTCATAGCAGCAGTGCTCGTGTTGATGAAAAGATGCCAGACTCTGAAAATATTTTAAGATACTTTATTCTGAACCAATCTTGAGGACCTAAGCCTGGGAACACCCATCCTCAAGAGGTCCTGAGAACGTGTGCCCATTGTGGCTGAATGGTGACTTGGTTATATACATTTTAGGAAGGCAGATTTTACAGGAAACCATAAATCAATAAATGTGATATTTTCATTGGTTTGACCCAGGAAGGAGGGACATTTTCAAGTGAAGGGGCGCTTGCAGGTCATAGGTGGATTAAAAAATTTCTTGAGTGTTAGTTTGTAGTTCTCAGCTAAGGAATTTTGAAAACCAGTAGAGGAGATACTTTGTTAAGACAAAGGGACAGAAAATTTCAGGTTTGTTGATATGTAGATGAAACCCTATATGTGGTAGACTACAGAGACAATAGATAAGTGTCTTACAAGGTTCCTGGAGTCTGGGAGTCCCCAAGAGATGACTTTGCAGGGCCATAAAATAATTTGCTTTCCTTCTTTACTTGTTGTTAGGTCGATGAGCTGAGTTGGTGACACAGGTAGGCAAAGAATTGCACACAAGGTAGATTAGAAAAAAAGGAGTTTATTTAGAAAGTACATCAAAGAAAGGGTGGATCCACTTCCCCAGCAAAGGGGAAGGGGCCAGATGTTTAAAGGAAATGCCAACCTTAAATGTTTAGGGCTGGGGGTTTGTAAGATCTTTTCCAGGGAGGCAAGCAAACATTCTTGGATGAGATAATAAAGACTGCTGGTTCCATGGTGATGGTCTGTTTTCTTGCGTCTCTGATGACCTGATAGATGAGGGGGTGGTCAGTCACAGGCGGTCAATCACGTAGACAAGAAGAGCTGGACCAGTAGCTGGAAGACAAATTCTTGGGACAAAGATGAGATGTTAATCTTAATGTTTTGTGACCAAGTAGAATGAAGCCCAACTGGTTTTCTTCTAGTTATGACTATTGCTGCATATGCAACGTTGACCTAAGTACATGACCATGTCTGCTCAAGTTGACCAGAGAAACTTCATTTTTGGCTCTGTCCTTTCATTTCCTCCTCTGGTTGTTTTAAAATATTCTTATTAATACTGGGGTATGCAGACAGTGGTCTATCTTCTGTAGTTACTCCCTGATGAATCAGGATGTGGAGATGCCCATACCTGCCTAAGCCTCATACAAGAGGAGGCGATGATGGGAGCAGGAGCCAACGGAGTGGTAGACATTAGAGTACTTAGCATCTGTACACCAAGCACCAAACAAAAGTGCACACTATTAGAGCTAGCAATATATAATAAAGGCCACTATTGCTTCTTCCACAATGTTGATAGGTGAATGTGGTCTTGTAATGACATGGTGTTTTGAGCTATATGTTCTAATTTGTCAACATAATTAGAGATGTTGCATTGTAGGTTTTCCATGGTTGTACAGCAAACACTACCTACTATTCCACAGAGATAACCTGTCTTAGCCAGAAAGAAGTTTAATGCCATGTGATCATCCATTATATATTGTCTGATTTCACCCTCCTCCTGGTTAAGAAGTACCAGAGCTCAAGACATGTATTCTGCTACACAGTGATCACGGCATATTAAAGCTTTGATATCTGGTCGAATAGCTTGCCACCCACTATGGGGATCCAGGCAGTTCCCAGTGTCACACCAGCAAATTCCTTAGTCCATTTTTAGATGTCCCCACAGCCTGACTCCTGGTCTTTTTGGTTTCTGTGATGGGGTTATACTCGAACACCTGGGGATAAAAGTCCTCCCAGCAACCCTGCTCCTCAACAAGGCAGCCAGTTGACTGCTATGAAACCTGCTAAGATCACAGTGCTGTTTACCAAGTGGACAGTTTGACTGAAATTTTGGACAGAATATGATCCCAAAGTTGTAATCCTATTAGTTCCTAATTTGTTTCAGGTTTGGTAGGGATGCAGCTACTGGCTGTTTTTGCATACATTTATGTAGTTAATATCACCCCATGTCTAGGCTAAGTATTAACTTTGAAGAACCACGGGTTTTGGGGAGGTCCTGACCTTATCAGTCAATAGGAAGTTGAATGGAGTACAGGGTTACCCATACTTCTTGCAAGTCTCCCACATTACGATGTTGATCATGACAGAAGTCATTTGACTCCTGGCAGAATCCTTATAGGGGGTTCCATCTGTCATGCTGTATTTATGGTCGGCATGAACAGGAGTACTAGTTCAGAGGTCATTTTAAATGAAGGATCTGTAAATGGTAAGTTAACAGTTTCAGCATCACTGTTTGTTTAGTTTGGTTTGTTTTACTGAAATCCTGGAGCTAGAAAGCATACATAATGATGTTAAAGGCAGTAATGAAGATTGTTTTGAGGTTCGGATAAAGTGTTCAAGTTCATGAATTTTGCATTCTGACTAGGTTAAAGAATGCTGGTCAGGAATCCCATGGGCATATTTGTAGTACTTGACTTTATGGCAACATATTAAGTGGTAGATTAGGCTTACCCAAAGTTCAAAGTTGGTATACTTACACTGGAAATGCCAGTTTCCATGGGTATTTGTATGGGTCTGTGCTTGATAAAGTGAGCAGCCAATTGGAAATAGGCTTTTTGTTAATCTAAGGAACAGCTGTGCTACATCACATCCCCAACAATGTTCAAAAAGGATTAAAAAAATACTCATGATGTCTGTAGGCCCAGCCTGGGGGCATTTATGAGTTTACCTTTTTGAAGAGAAGTTTTAGGTCACCTAGAGGCTCTGAGGTGTATAGGTTTTGTGTAGATTGCTCTGATGCAGGAACTTCTTGAGTCAAGGTAGATGGATCCAGGGGGAGAGGTCCTGAGGGAGTGGTTAATATTATTTGAAAGGGTCCCTTCCATCTTGGCTGAAGGACTTAGTTTGACCTGGTAAATCTTTGAGAATTACCCAGTCCCCTGGTTGTAACTGAGATTTAGGAGGAGGGTCCTCAAAGGGGGCAGGGAGTTGTTGATCAGCATAGCCTTTTAGGAGCTTCCAGGCTAATTCAAGGGTAGGGAGATACTTTCCCAAAGTAGGGGGCTCTGTAGGCACCCTGGGAAGGAGTAGAAGGGGCTTTCTGTATATAAGTTCAAAAGGACTGAGAAATAGGGGGGCCTTAGAGTGGCCATGAAACTTAGGAGTGCTAATGAAAGAAGTTGTGACCATCCTAGATGGAGCTCTATGGACAGCCCAGTTAAGTGTTGTTTGAAAGTAGAATGAACTCTTTCTTTCTTTCTTTCATGAAGACCGAGAGTGATATGCTGTATGAAGTGTAAAAGTGATACCAATTGACTGTGAAACTTGCATCACTTGAGAAAATGTAGAGCCATTATCACTCTGGATGGAGACAAGAAGGCTAAAGTGAAGAATAATGTCATTTGTAAGAGCCGGTGTGACCTCTGAGGCTCTTTCTGAGACCGTAGAAAATGTTTCCAGTCAGCCTGAGAAAGTATTAATAAATGTAAGCAAGTACCTCTATTTCTTGGCACATGGGTAAAATCAAGCTGCCAATCTGTCCTGGAAGATATCCTCACAACTGGTGAGTGGGGAATGAAGGAGATGGCTTTAGGTATCCTTGAGGACTCACAGTTCTACAGATAGGACAGGCCTGAGTGACAGAGTTTAACTTAGAATCTAAGTTAGAACAGGTGATTTTACAGCTTAAGAATTTTAAAAGTGGCTTCTTTCCTATGTATAATGAGTGGTGAAGAAGCATGTGAGGATTTCATCCTCTTGGTTAATGGGTAAGATAAGTGTTCTCTGGAGGGTTAGCCATGGTCCTTGATGCGTAGGTGTTGCAACTCCTCTTCTGAATATGTCGGACTGATGGTAGGTAGGGCCAAAGTCTCAGTGACTGGGATAGTAAAATATTGTGTGTTTGGCTGGAAGAGGGTGATGGGGTCCTTTTAGCTTCCTTGTCAGCCTTATCATTGCCTCGTACAATTAAATCCTGTGTTTTCTGGTGTCCCCTGCAATGTATTGCAGAGACTTGGGCTGCAAACTGGACTGCTTTAATGAATTGCAGAATGAGAGATGCATGCTTGATGGATGTTCTTTTGGTAGTTAAAATCTTCTTTCTTCCCATATAGTTGCATGTGAGTGTGAAATATGGAAAGCATATTTAAAATCTGTGCAGAGTTTAAATATTTTGTCCTTTCCTAAGGTGATTGTTCAGGGTATGCCTATGAATGCCTTTTGTGCTGGTGTGCCTGGGGGGAATGGGACCCTTTCTATGAGTAGAGTCGTAGCAGTGATAACATATTCAGCTTTTCTTTATCCATTTAGGATAAAGCTGCTCTCATCTATGTACCAGACATGTTCTGGGTTAGATAGAGGAATATCTGTTAAATCTGCCTTAGGAAAGCACAAAATATTTAATATCTGTACAAATTCTAAATATGTTTTCCATATTTTACACTCACATGTAGCTGTATGGGAAGAAAGAAGACTTTTAACTACCAAAAGAACACCCATCAAGCATGCGTCTCTCATTCTGCTATTCATTAAAGCAGCCAGGTTGCAGCCCAAGTCTCTGCAATACATTGCAGGCGACACCAGAAAGCACAGGATTTAATTGCACTAGGCAATGATAAGGCAGGCAAGGAAGCTAAAGGGCCACCCTCACCCTAGAGATCTCTAATGTTTCTGGGCAGGAGTGTTCTACAGAATCTGATGTATGAAGGAGTGTGACTGGATTTAAGGTGGTGACATTAGGATTTCCTACTAGGGGAATCCAGTATTGAGTAAGCTGATGGCTGGTAAGAAATAGATAGTTATTGTTATTTAGGATATCTGTAGCCTGATGTGGGGAGTAGATGTCCGTATGCTGGCCATATGTAAGTTTATTAGCTTCCTATGTCAGTATAGCAGTGACTGCCAAAGCTTTGAGACAGGGTGGCCATCCTTTTGCAGTGTTACCTAACTGTTTTGAAAGGAAGGCCACAGCTTTAAAATTTGTTCTGTATTTTTGTCCTAGCATCCCAAAGCTATTCTTCCCCTCTTTGTTGTATATAGGAGAAAATTCTTTTGGAGGTTTGGAGGAACTAGGTCTGGGGCTTATATAAAAGCCTTTTTAAGGGTGTTAAAAGCTGTGTACCGAAGACTGCCAATTAAGGGGCTCATGTTCTGCTCCCCCAGTGACCTCATAAAGAGGTTTAGCAATGAGCCCGTAGTTTGGAATTCATATTCTAAAATATCCAGTAAGGCCTAAAAATGCACAGAGATCCTTCTTAGACTGAGGGAATGGTAAAGAAGCAATAAGATGTTTCATCTGGTTAGTTATATAGCTCTATGTCCTGGGCTAAGCTGGAATCCCAAATAAGTAAATTGTTGTAGGTTAAATCGAGATTTAGAGGGCGATACCTGGTATACTTTGTTACAAAGAAAAGTGAGAAGGGTGATGGGGTCTTGTTGAGAGGAAGAAAGTGACAGACTACATAATAGTAAATCATCGACATACTGTAGGAAGATGCTGTCTATAAATGAAAGTTGGTAGATATCAGAGACTAGTGCCTGACCAAAGAGGTAGAAACTGTCTCAGAAGCCCTGGGGAAGTAAGTTGTTGAGAGTGATGAGTATCTGGATCCATCTAAGGAAAAGCAAAGAGTTCTTGAGGTTCTGGTGAGAGGGGGATAGTAAAGAAGGCATCCTTAAGTTCTAGGACAGTAAAATATTGTGTGTTTGTATGGATGGTACTGAGAAAGGTATACAGGTTAGGAACAATAGGGTGAATGGGGATAAAAGCTTTGTTAATAATTCACAGATCTGGAACTAGGTGGTAGGATCCATCAAGTTTGTAGACTGGGAAAATAGGGGTAGTGTAAGGTGAATTAGTGGGTCTAAGGACATGGCTGTGAGGAATTTAGTAATCAGAGGTTTAAGATCTTGCAGAGACTGGGCTCAGTAGCTCAGCCTGTAATCCTGCACTTTGGGAGGCCAAGATGAGTGGATTGCCCGAGCCCACGGGTTCAAGACCAGCCCAGGCAATTTGGCGAGACCTCGTCTATGCAATAAATAAAAAATTAGCCAGGTGTGGTAGCACATGCCTATAGTTATGGCTACTTTGAAGGCTGAGGCAGAAGGATTGCCGGAGCCCAGCAGGTCTATGCTGGGGTGGCGTGCGTGTGCCACTGCACTCCAGCCTGGGCAACAGAATGAGACTCCAACTCCAAAAAAAAAAAAAAAAAAGATCTTGTACAGCTTGGAGACTGATAGGATATTGGGACTTATTAGGAAAGGAAAGACAGACTTTGAGGTGTATAGAAATAAGAGTACATGTGATGCCCTACCTGGGGTTGAATTGTCCCAAAGTTGTGAAAGGACTTGACTTTGGGTTTATAATGGAATATAAGGGAAAGGCTGTTTAGCCTCAGGTGCAATAACCTTAGAACAAGGCTGGGGTATAATAGCCCTTGCTAACAGTCCTATGAAATAGGTAGGAGGTGGCTCCTATTTTGGCCATAATGTCTCTCCCTGATAGGGGTACAGGGCAGAAAGGGATTACAAGAAAGAAGTGAGGGATGACTCATTTTCCTGCAGACAGGCTAAAGGTGGTGTGGATAAAGGGTTGGAAGTAATTCCATTGACCTCTTAATAGAGATGGAGAAAAGAAGGAGGAGTCCTAAAAATTCAAGGACTGAGTGGGTTGCTCCCCACCATCGATAAAGAATGGAACAGACCTCCCAGCCATTGAAACAGTGACCCAAGGTTTGACCAATCTGGTAGAATAGTTGGGGGTTTGTTCCAAGCAAGGGGTGAGTCCAATTGTAAAAGACCCAAGAGTTCTGTATCAGGGACTCAGTGTATGGTAACAGGCTGCATAGCAAGAGCCTGTGGGGAGGGTGCGTTTCATAGCAAGGTACCTGGGGAGTACACATCTTCCTGACTCTGTGAGTAGGACAGTCACTACCCCAATGTCCTATTTGCATGCAATTAGGGCAAGTGGTGGGTGGAGGAGGTTACTTGCTGTCTCTGACCCAATGTCCAATCTGATCACACTTGTAGCAAGCCCTCTGAGATGACTTCTTAAGCTCGAAACCTGTAGGGTTTTGTTATCTTTGAATAACCTCAGTGATGGCTGAAGCTAAGAGCTGGTAACCCTGTTTCTGTGCCTTTTGATTGTCTCTTTGCCTTCTTTCCTCTTTTTGTTCCTCTTTTGTATTACTATAGACTTTAAAACTCAGGTCTACAAGTTTTGATTGGAGATCTGTGGTCCCTTCTTCAATCACTGGAGCTTTCATTTAATATCAGGAGCTGACTGGGAAATGAAGTGCATGCTTAGAATGGATTGGCCCTCTGGAGTGTGTGGGTTTAAGTTAGTATAGCATTGGAGTGCCTCTGAAAGGCAGGTGAGGAAAAGAGAACGGTTTTCGTCAAGTCCCTGAGTGACTTCCTTGATCTTATCATAGTTAACTTGTTCAATAATAGCTAGTTTCATGCCTTCAATAAGGCAGGAGAATATATGATCCCTTTTGTCTCTTTCTGGGTGGGAGGGCTGATAGTTTCAGATGGGATCATCTTCTGGGACAGTTGTCATAGCAGGGTGATAGTGACTTGGCTGTCTGTGGTTTAAAATCATCGGCATATTCTCAGGTTTTAGCAAAGACATGGCCCTGTTTCTCAGAGAAGGTGGCAGTGAGAAAGGCATGTACATCCCTTCAGGATAAGTCATGAGAGAGAGAGAAATTGAAACTCTTTAGTGAACTTGGAAGGATTGGCAGAGAAAAATCCCAGTTTAGACTCAATCTGAGAGAGCTCGATCATGGAAAATGGGTCAGGGACCCTAATAATGCCCTCCACTCTGATCACGTCTTTAAGGGAAAATTCATGAGTAGGGTCGTGAAATTTAAAGGAACATCCAGAGTGAGTGTGGGCAGGTGAAGTGGGAGGAAGGGTAGGAGAAAGGAGGCAGTACACATGGCTCGATTTCTGTTGCATTTACTGTGGCTGCTATAGGCATGTTATCAGGTAGAAGAGAAGGGGTTTAGGATGAGAGGATTGTGTAGTTGATTGGGGTTCTTGTGTAGTTGATTGGGGTACTTGCGAAGATGGATAAGGGGAAGGCTGAAGGTGGGAAAAAGGGAAGATTGGTCAGTTGGATTCAGGTCTTCTGAGGATAGGCTAGGAGAAGGCAGATTAGTTTGAGAAGGAGTTAAAAGAAGCATACAACAGGAAGAGCAAAGGCCCAGGTGGCATACTAGTTTAGAAAAAGCTTGTACATAGGAAACCTCAGATCATTTGCCTTTGCAGTGGCAACAGAGGCCAAGCTGGTGAAGGGTATTCAGAGTCAGAGACCCATTCCTGGTCCAAACCTTCTGGTCACCTAAGTAGTACTGTGGCAAAACTGTGTTACAAAAAAAAAAATGAGACATTTAGAATGGATATCCTCCTCTAAAGAGATGATCCTGAGATTTTTGAGAAGGTATTCCAATGGGGAATCCTTGGCAACAATGGAGTGAGCATTTCCCATGAGGGGTCCTGGAGAAGGAAAGGAGAGATCCTGAAGACAGTCCTGGGGGAGAGAGAGAAAATCCATCTACACTCTTGTTGGCCTCCCAAGTTGGGTGAGGAATCAGCCCATCCACTAATCAGTGTCCTGAGAGAGGGCTGTGGAGTCTGCTTTGATAAGAGTTGGGGAAGGAGGTCATCCTCCTGATTGCCTTAATCCTTTGTGTGAGACAAGAAAGTCCTTTCCTGAGGAACAAGTCCTCTGTGGCATCCTGACAGAGTATTCATCCTTGTTGTCCACGAGACTTAGTGCCAGGATGTCCAAGAGCAAGAGACTAAGTGCCCCTGAACACATGAGAGTTTCCTGGGAATCTGTTTTCAGAACTGTGAGACTAAAAAGAGAAGTGGGCAAAAATAGGTAGCTAACCAGTCTATTTTTTACCAGCTGATGCTGGTGGCAATGAAAAAGCACAGTTGGGGGAGGGGAGCGGGGAGAGAGAGAGAGAGAATGTCTTTCTCCCTTTTGGGCAAAGTAATTAATGTTTTCACCCTCTAACCTTCAGACTACACCAGGAAGTTCCCTGACCAGAAGCCATCAGTTGTCAGAGAATTACTAAAAGTTGCCCACTGCAAGACTGAAAGAAGGAAAAAAACAAACCTCTTTCTTTCCAGTCAGGTGATGGTTGTCTGACACCTTTCTCTAGGACCTTCTGGCTCCACGAGGGAGCAGCCCATCAGTAACTGTCAATTGTCTCCAGTTTCAGATGCAGTCCACCAAGAGTCTTGAGTTGGAAGAGGAGAGAGAGAGTGGGGAGAAAAGTCCCCATTAGGAGAGTTCCCTTCCACCTTGGGAGGAGGGAAGGTTAAGGGCAGGCTCTCATCTTTCACTCGGTTGGGTGGTGGCCATCTACCATTTTTCTTTCTTTTTTTTGAAAGCAGGATTTATTGAGAGGAAAGAAAAGCTCTCACAGTGAGAGGTGACCTGAGGAGGTTGCCGAGTCTGGCACTTTTCTTTGGGGACTTATGGTTCACTGGAGAGTAGCCCCGGCCAGAACTGTCAGTTGCCTCTGAGTTCCTGCACAGTCCACCGAGACACTTGAGTTGGAAAGAAGGAAGGAGAGTGGGGGAATCCCCATGGAGGAGAAGTCTGCATATGGGCCACCAAAATGTTAGGTCAGTGAGCTGAATTGGTGGCATGGGTATGCAAATATTGCACAGAAGGTAGATTAGGAAAAAAGGGAGTTTATTTAGAACATAGATAAAAGAAAGGATGGATCTACTTCCCCAAGAATGGAGAAAGTGCTAGATGTTTAAAGGAAATATTAAAGGAAATACCAGCTTTAAATGCTTAGGGCTGGGGGTTTATAAGATCTTCTTCAGGGGGAGCAAGCAAACATTTTTGAGTGAGATAATAAAGAGAGCTAGTTCCATGGTGATAGTCTGTTTTCTCACATCTGTGACAACTGGATAGAGGGGGGTGGTAAATCACAAATGGTCAATCACATAGACAAGAAGAGCTGGGCCAATACCTGGAAGACAAATTCTTGGGACAAAGGTGATAACCTAAGAAGGACTGAGCTGGTAGCTGAAAGACAAACTTTTGGGACAAAAATAAGATGTTAATCTTAGCATCTTGTGACCAAGTAGAATGAAGTCCTCTCGGAGGCCAGAAAACTGGTTGGTCTTCTAGTTAATGGTTATTGCTGTATATGCAACATTGACCTAAGTACATGACCAGGTTTGCTCAAGTTGACCAGAGAAACTCCATTTGGGTCTCTGTCCTTTTACTTGCTATGTGATGTTATGCCAGAGTTAGTATGTAGGATAATAGGGCAATAAAATCCTTTCTGGTGCATCCTTATCAGGCAGTAACTCATCAGGTGTCTTAGTTAAGTATCTGGATTAAAAAAAAAAAGTAGGGTTTTGTCCCCATTCACAATAGCCGGAAGGTAGAAACAACCCAAGTATTCATAAATGGAAAAAGAATGGATAAACAAAATGTGGTATGTGCATACCTGAATGTAATGCTACTGAAATGTACACTCAAAACAGTTAAGATGGTAAGTTTTATATGATGTATATTTTACCGCAATTAAATAAATTCATACGTTCATAAAAATTCATTAGTGAGGTATTTAAGAAAATAAAGACCAAAGATTTTTAATTCTCTTATGCTTTCTGATTCTTAAATAGTAGTTATAATCTGATTTCCCTTGTGCTCTACTTTCTTTTATTTAGCAGAATCCAAGCCAATGTAGTGAATTTTCTTACTGCCAGATGTCTTGGCACTAGATGACTCTTCCAGTCTTCCCTTGTTTTCTAAAGAGTTTGCAAATTCAGAGTGTGTCCTAAACTAAACACTATTCTTCTCTTCAGAAGGCTTACACTCCATTAGAGCATATAAACAAGAGAGGAGGCAATCATAGTACAGTGTGGTGGTCTCGTTTTCTAAAAGTTTACCTGATGGTGTTGAATACATTGCACATGTAGGTGACCAAGCAAAGTAATATTGATAAATTGTATAAAGTCTTTCAATTCTAATTTGACAAGACACACATTCAAATGTCAAACACAATATAGTCCATCAAGATGAGAGGTTATTTTTGTCCTAAGTAATTATATAGGGATGGGGGACAGAGTGGAGAAGACAGAACTAATATGAAGAAGATACCTCTGTGGTTAGTACAGAAAAAAGTTTCAGGCTATAGGGTCTATATCTATGGACAAGAGATATCTGATTAAATA
Organism: Cephalopachus bancanus; assembly: GCA_027257055.1. Lineage (NCBI taxonomy): Eukaryota > Metazoa > Chordata > Mammalia > Primates > Tarsiidae > Cephalopachus > Cephalopachus bancanus. The sequence goes on along the minus strand of JAPVLO010000009.1, from coordinate 2,867,504 downwards.
GGTGTTTTAAGGATCAAGGGCAAAATATAGAATTAAAAAACTCAAGTGGATAAAATTGCTACTAGGTTTTCTTTCTTTTTTTGTGGCCAAGAAATAAATCTTTGCCACTTATGATGTAATTTATTTAATTTCAGAAGAAAAACTAACAGATGAACTCAAGGCAACTTCAAAACTTCCTATATGATTGATTTTAAAAATTGCCGCAAAAGCAGACTTTTCAATTGGAAAAGTTTCTTTCACATCTTTGTCTCTGGGTTTTGTAACTGCCAAGCAAGTTGGGGGAAAATATTACAATGTGTTTGAGCAAATTGGACTCCATCTCAGTTAATACATAAAAACATTTTTAAAATATTAAAGGAAGCTATATTTTTATTGTTTCTTCCATAAGATTATTATTGATTTTAAAAATATTCTATCATGTATTTTCTATTGGAAAGAAAAAATGCACAGAATATAGTTACATCAGAGAAAGGTTGGGGTTTTTTGTGTTAAGCAGAAATTCACTATTTGCTTGAAGTGGAGTATATTTAAAAATTTTAGTAACAATAAAGTTTAATAAGTCTTATTTTTCTCATGATGGGAGAACATCTTGCAGCTCCTTCTGTTTATCATGATGATGTAATTCAGGTCTGTTAATCTTACATGCACAATATACTACTCTTTGATATTCACATTAAAAAATTTAAAAACAATTTAGTAAAAGAACTTTGTTGTTTGAGTAAATTTTGGGGATATCAAGAGTAATGCGCCTGCCAAATGCATCTAAGTTAATTTTGAAAAGATGAAAAGATAAGTGACTGCTTTTGCTTCATAAAGGTTTTAAGTGGAACATTCTATTTAAGATTTTGCATAAATGTATCCAATTTTTTTCCCCAACCTGCTTCTCCTGGGTGCTGTATTTCAATGAATGAAGTCATCATCCACCCACTTCAACTCAAAACCTCAGACTATGTTTTGACTTCTTTCTTTCTTTACTCCACCCACATCTACTTAGTTTTTACTCATGCCAATTCTACGTTTACAGAATCTCTTGCTTGTCTTTTTTTCCTCAAAGCCTACAGGATCATTGAAATAGTCTTTAAACTGATCTCCTTACCTTTGGATGTTTACTTATCAGTTCATCACACAAAACTGTTGGATCAATTTTATTTCTTGTATACAGTGTTGAAGCTGATTTTTTACTTCTACAACAACTTCCCATTGTCAGTTCAGTTTTTGGAGTATGCCTGGTATTCAGTATACTCAAGGATCTATTCACAGCATAGCTCTCTCTAACATTATCTCTCACTACTACATTTTGTACCGCCTATGCCTCTAAGTCCTTTAATTTTGCACATCCATGATATTTCCTTTATCATAGGGCAATAAAATCCTTTCTGGTGCATCCTTATCAGGCAGTAACTCATCAGGTGTCTTAGTTAAGTATCTGGATTAAAAAAAAAAAAGTAGGGTTTTGTCCCCCATTCACAATAGCCGGAAGGTAGAAACAACCCAAGTATTCATAAATGGAAAAAGAATGGATAAACAAAATGTGGTATGTGCATACCTGAATGTAATGCTACTGAAATGTACACTCAAAACAGTTAAGATGTACTTTCATCATTCTTAGCCTGTACAAATGATTTCTGCCTCACCTGTGACACTCAGTTCAGATTCTGAATCCTTTCTAAAAGTCTTCATCTTTCCATTCTCTGAATTCTCTTAGTACTTTAGATGTATCTCCCACTTTATATAATTTTGATCATATATTTAATTGTCATTTACACTTAATCACTTGATAGATTTTAAGCTCCTTGTGAGCAGGATTTACAATTACTTTACCTTGTTATAGTCCACATTCTAATCATTCAATTAATATTCACTGAGTTAGCCGGGCTTGGTGGCTCAGCCTGTAATCCCGCGCCTTTGGGAGGCTGAGGTGAGTGGATTGCCTGAGCCCGCGGGTTCGAGACCCGCCTGGGCAGTGAGACCTCATCTCTACAATAAATCAAAAAATCAGCCGGGCGCGGTAGCGCATGCCTGTAATTCCAGCTACTTGGAAGGCTGAGGCGGAAGGATCGCCGGATCCCAGCAGGTCGAGGCTGCAGTGGCCGGGAGCGGCCACTGCACTCCAGTCTGGGCGACAGAGTGAGACTCCAACTCAAAAAAAAAAAAAAAAAAAAAAAAATATATATATATATATATATATATATATATATATATATTCACTGAGTTAATAAATCTGTATGCAAGATTAGAAATCCTTGAGAATTCAGGTATGAGATATGTGAAGGAAGGCAATTTATCCACCATTGGATAGTGTTGTGCATTTCTAAGTCTAACAGGGAGAATTGAGCTCAGTAATCCCAAAATGATTTCATAAACTTGATATTAAAACACAAATTTTACTAAAAACTTATTATATCATCTCTTATGTGGTGACTGGTTAATTTATCAATATTAAGAATTCCATGTAGGGGATACAGATACAACAAATCTAACAACTTCTATAACCTATTCTCTTGCCTGTTGTCTGGTTCTGATTATTTGACCTTGGTTTTTCCTTAGGAGACATTCAATGCAAGAAGTAGTAGAGCTGATTACTGCATACTGCCCTCTGGTGAGCCACAAGAGAAATCTAGAGGGGAAAATTCAGAGTTGAGAGTGTAATTCGCTCTCCATGCCCAAGATGCCAACTAGTGCCAAAGAATGATGTCACATTTTGTGATGTGATCACTTCTCTCAATTGTGTGCTCTCCTGAGACTACTAACTATTTCCAGGCAGGTCATCAAACGGCCATCAGTTGGTAAAATTTTCCTCTTTCCTTAGCCAAGAATGGATCTGGATCCAGAATTGTTGTAATGTTTCTTACTAACCAAGCTTAATATATATATACACTATTACTTCTACCATGACATTTCCCTGCATCTTCAAATATCTCCAAAGCATTGCATGAAAATGGTGGTAAAAGTGTTCTTCTCAGTTTGTAGGGCAGCCAGTTTCTTTATAATTGACATGCTAAATTATTCTACATCCATACAAACAAGTGCTATTTCATGTATGAAAACATGTAAATTTCTCCTTCTGAAAGAAAGGTCCAAAACAAAACAGTCAATCTTATAACATTAGAAGTACTCTTTGATTTGGAAGGTCCCATGTATGTCTGACCTTTGCCCATATTAATATGGACATATTGCTGGGTAATGTTACTCATTTATTCATTACCACCTGAGTGAATACCATTCACCACTGAGTCAATAATGATAAGTTTCAGAATAGACATGAAGTTGCTCAAACTTCACATTCCAAGAGGGATATAAATAACCCTGTGTTCACTGAGTTTTTTCATTATCTTCTGTAATCAGTTCTATTTGTTGTCATTTGTCATTTTCTTATGCTAACTTTAGGAAACTACATTTTGTATGATGTCAAAATATAAAAGTGATACCAGTAATGGATAATCTTCAAATTAGTGGCAATTACCTTTTTGAAGGGGAAAAAAAAGACTTGGGATTTAGAAGTAATGTATTCTTGTTGTTTAATGGAGTGCTGATCTGGAAGAAAAAAAATCTTCTTTTATCAACATTTTGACTCTTCAAACTCGAAGTAACTGATTTATCATCAAAAACCTTCTAAAAATAGAAATGTTATTTTTCCTTATGTTCTTTAGCATGTAGTTGAAAGTTTAAATTATACTAGAACTACCTCTTTTCTTGATCTCAATTTTCTAATTTTCGGAGGCAATTTACCTGCAAATTCAGTAAACTAACTTTTACTTATTGTTCATTTATTTTACTTTAAAATAAGAAAGTCTCCTGTGAGAAGCTTCCTGCTGATTTCTGCTGATTTATTGTTTAAATGTGAATAATTGACTGCTTGTCTTGGTGGATGTTTCTTGAAATGTGTTGTTGAATCCAATTTGCTAGAATCTTGTTGAGAATTTTTGCATCTATGTTCATCAAGGAGATTGGCCTGTAGTTATCTTTCCTTGTTGGGTTTTTGCCAGGTTTGGGTATCAGTGTGATGTTAGCTTCATAAAATGAATTGGGGAGGATTCCATCTTTCCTGATTGCCCAGAATACTTTCGACAGGATTGGTATTAGCTCTTCCTTGTATGTTTTGTAGAATTCTGCTGAAAAGCCGTCTGGTCCAGGGCGTTTTTGTTTTGTTTTTTGTAGGTAACTTGTTCTGTTGTTCCATTTTGTAGGTAGTTTTCTTATGACAGAGTCGATTTCTTGGGTTGTTATTGGTCTATTTGGGATTTCACTTTTTTCTTGTTTCAACTTTGGAATGCTGTGAGATGTCAGAAAGTCCTCCATTTCATTTAGGCTTCTGAGTTTATTTCTGTACAGGTGTGCACAGTAATCTCTAATAATCTTTTGAATTTCTTTGACATCAGTTGTAACTTCATCTTTTGCATTTCTTAGTGTGTTTATTTAGGCTTTTCCCCCCTCTTTTTCTTAGTCTGGCTAGGGGTCCATCTATCTTATTTGTCCTCTCAAAGAACCAGATTTTTGGGTTTTATTCATTTTATTGATTTTTTTCTATGATCCTTTTTTCTATTATGTCCTGTAGTTGGGATTTTATTAGGGTGATCTGGATTCTTCTGCTGAAGTTAGGGTTTTGGTGGACTTGCCTTTCCAACTCTTTTAGGTGTGACTTTAATCTGTTCATTTGTGATTTACTGTTTTTTAAAATATGTGTATGTAGAACTATACATTTCCCTCTTATTACTGATTTCATGATATCCCAGAGATTCTGGTAAGATATATCTTTGTTTTCATTTGTTTCCAGAAACCTTTTCATTTCTGTCTCAGTTTCCATGTTGACCCAGGAATAATTCAATAGTGTATTATTTAGTGTCCATGTCTTTGTGTGTTATTTTGGGGGGAGGTCTTGCTGGCAGTGATATTTCTTTTTATTGCATTGTGGTCAGAGAAGGTGCATGGCAATATTTTGGTCTTATGGAATTTATTTATGCTTGATTTATGGCAGAGGATATGGTCATTCTTGGAGTACATTTCATGTGATGATGAATAAAATGTATATTACATGGTTGTTGGGTGATGTGTTCTGCAGGTACCTATTAAGTCCATTTGATCAAGCATCAAGTTGAGGTTCTGAATCTCCTTGTTGACTTTTTGCTTCAATGATCTATTTAAGGTTGTTAGTAGGGTATTTAAGTCCCCAGTTATGGTAGTGTTAGAGTCAATATCCTTTTTTAGTTTACTTAGCAGTTGTTTTATAAATCCTGGTGCTCCTATGTTGGGTGCATATGTGTTTAGGATGAATATCTCTTGACCAAGCAGGCTTCATTCTCAGGATGCAGGGGAGGGTCAACATGCACAAGACCATAAATATAACTTAATACATCAACAGATGTAAAAATAAGAACTGCATGATTATGTCAATAGATGCAGAAAAAGCTTTTGACAAAATTCAATATCCTTTCTTGATAAAAACCCTTGGACACCTAGGCACAGAAAGAACATTCCTCAAAATATTAATTGCCATCTATGATAATCCCACAACCCACATATTGCTCAATGGACAGAAGTTGGAAGCATTTCTCCTGAAAACGGGGACAAGACAAGGGTGTCCATTCTCACATATATGTATGTAGAACTATACATTTCCCGCTTATTACTGATTTCATGACATCCCAGAGATTCTGGTAAGATGTTCTGTCCAACATAGTATTGGAAGTCCTAGCTAGAGCAATCAGGCAAGAAAAGGAAATCAGGGGTATCCAAATAGGAAAAGAGGGAGTTAAGCTATCTTTCTTTGCAGACAATATGATCCTATACCTTGAAAACCCAAGGAAATTTGTCAAAAACCTCCTAACACTGATAAATGACTTTGGCAAAGTCTCAGGGTACAAAATCAATGTGCAAAAGACAGTTGCATTTTTATACACCAACAACAAACAGGCAGAGAACCAAATAAAAAGCACAATCCCATTCACAATAGCCTCTAAAAAATGAAGTACCTTGACATCTTCCTAACCAGAGAAGTGAAAGACCTTTACAATGAAAACTACAAAACACTGCTCAAAGAAATCAAAGAATAGTACTGGGAATCTGCCAGGGGGGTGGGGGAGGAAACACCTCATCAACAAGGATACCTGCATAACATACATTTGTATAACTAATCCTGAATTGTACTCTACATCTTTAAAAAAAAAAAAGAAAAAAGAAGAAGAAGAAAAAGAAATCAAAGCAGACACAAACAAATGGGGAAATATTCCATCTTCATAAATTGGAAGAATCAATATTGTAAAGATGGCTATCCTACCCAAGGCAATCTACAGATTCAACGCAGTACCCTTCAAATTACCAATGTTATTCTTCTCAGACCTGGAAACTACAATACAGAAGTTCATTTGGAAACAAAAAAGAACACAAAGAGTCGAAACAATCCCCAGCAAAGAAACGAAGTGGAAGATATCAGCACTTCCAGATTTTAAACTTTATTATAAAGCTGTAATAATAAAAACAGCCTGGTATTGGTACAAGAACAGGCATATAGACCAATGGAACAGGATAGAAATCCTGAAAGCAAAACCTTGATTTCTCAATCAACTCATCTTCGACAAAGTCACCAACAACTACTGGGGAGAAAAGACCCTATTTAGCAAATGGTGCTGGGAAAACCAGCTGAACGCATATAGAAGACTGAAACAGGACCCCTACCTATTACCATACATAAAACTCAACTCTAAATGCATCAAAGACCTAAATGTAAAACTCCAAACTATAAGAATCTTAGAAAACACAGGAAACTCCCTTACACATACTGAAATTCTTGATCATAACCTCAAAAGTGTATGCCATAAGAGATAAGATAGACAAGTGGGACCTCATGAAACTGGAAAGCTTTTACAAAGCAAAAGAAACCATCAAGAGAGTAGGGAGACAGCTCAAAGAATGAGAAAAAATATTTGCTAACTCTATTTCTGACAAAGGCCTAACATCCAGTATCTACAAGGAGCTCAAACAAGCCAAAAAGAAAACAGCCCTATTAAAAAGTGGAAAAAGACATGAACAGACACTTCTCAAAAGAAGACATATGAATAGCCAACAGATATGTGAAAAAATAGCTTTGCTAATCCTCAGAGAAATGCAAGTCAGAACCACCTTGAGATAATACCAGTAAAAATGGCCATCGTTAATAAATCAAAAAACAACAGATGCTGGTGATGTGGATAGAAGGGAATGCTTCTACACTGTTGGTGGGAGAGTAAACTAGTTCAACCTCCATGGAAAACAGTGTGGCAATTTTTTAAAGATCTAGAAATTGATCTTCTATGTGACCCAGCAATCCCCCTTTGGGAATATACCTGGAGGAACTCAAATCATTCTGTAAATAATAATAATAATAATAATAACTGCACATGCATGTTTATTGCAGCACTATTCACAATACCAAAAACATGGAACCAACTGTGTTGCCCATCAAAACTGGACAGGATTTAAAAAATGTGGTACATTTATATGATGCAATATTACACAGCCATAAAGGACAAAATTATGGACTTCCCAGCAACTTGGATGGATTTAGAGTCTGTCATACTCGGAGATTTATCACAGAAACAAAGAACTGAATACCACATGTTCTCACTCATAAGTGGGCCCTTAACATTTATCACAATACTACAAGAGAGGGATTGGCAGTGGCAGGACATTGTTAAGGGTAAGTGCAGAGCACATAGTATCACTAAGGATACCTGATCCTAAACCAGGGGAAGTGAGGACCAATGGGAGACCCAAACTTCACTTATCTGTAGACCACTTATTACCTAAACCTGACTTGCACCCTGCATCTTTAAAATTAAGAAATTTTTTTTTTTTGAGTTGGAGTCTCACTCTGTCATCCAGACTGGAGTGCAGTGGCGGCTCCCGGTCACCGCAGCCTTGACCTACTGGGGCTCCAGAGATCCTTCTGCCTCAGCCTTCCAAGTAGCTGGAACTACAGGCACGCGCTACCATGCCCGCCTAATTTTTGATTTATTGTAGAGATGAGGTCTCGCCAAGTTGCCCGTGCGGGTCTCGAACCCGCGGGCTCAGGCAATCCACTCACCTCAGCCTCCCAAAGCGCGGGATTACAGGCTGAGCCACCGAGCCCGGCTAGAAAAATTTTGAGGAAATAAAACAGTGTGGGATATAGATTTCTGAATTCAGAGAGGAGTTTAAATAAAATAACATCTAAGGTCTTTTAAATTGGAAAATTCTGTGTTTCTAATGATATCATACATCAGTGAATATCCAGCCTTTAAATCAGTGAATATTCATCCTTTAAATATTAATTATATGCATAATATATATATAAAATCAAACTTTGTATTGTGAATTAGGTAACTTAAAAGTTCCACAAGGAGAAATGGTATAAACTAAATTTGATGTTCCTCATATTAGCAATGTTAGCCAATTTTGTTTTGAACTTGTCTACTTGTTTTTAATATTTCTCTGTTGTCTATATGTGAGCGTTTCTGGCTAGAACAGAATCTTTTTCTATTTGTTTCAGTATAATGTGCAGGCAAATACATTTGACTAATGAACTGATTAGCAACTGCTTTAGTTATTTTCCAGTAGTTTTTTTCATTATTAAATGGTCAGGATTTGATTAAATATCTACAGTCTATGTCTAGTCTCCATTTAATCAAATAGAGATATACGTATTTTGTATCATTAAAACTTTAAAAAATAAAGTAAATATTTATTTATCAAACAGGGAAATTGATACCATTATAAATGATGCAATACAATATTATAATTGTATAATGTTCATATTTTGCATTTTGTATAATATTCTTATTTTGCTTTTTCTTGTATCTAATTTTTTTATGAGTACCAATCAAAAAGTAAAAGACAACCACTAAGACATAAAATTTAAAAGGCATATTGTAAAGTGATTTTGATTATTTATTTATAATGTTGACATCTTTTCTTTGAGATATGTTAATATGTTGGCTCCGAGATTTCTTGGGACAAAGAAAAAATCCATTCGGCAGTAAGATAAATGAATATGAGATTGTATCTATATGAAGCTTAGAGAGGTCTGTCATTACTTTAAAATTGTGCAAAAATGCACTAATAAATAAAAGATTTATTTCAGAAATCTTTTGAGGTCTAATTTTTATATAGGTGATAGAAAAAGGGATAGGATAAAAAGGTACAAGTTTTCCGTCGGGCTCGGTGGCTCAGCCTGTAATCCCGCGCCTTTGGGAGGCTGAGGTGAGTGAATTGCCTGAGCCTGTGGGTTCAAGACCCGCCTGGGCAGCGAAACCTCATCTCTACAATAAATCAAAAAATCAGCCGGGCGTGCTAGCGCATGCCTGTAATTCCAGCTACTTGGAAGGCTGAGGCGGAAGGATCGCCGGAGCCCAGCAGGTCGAGGCTGCGGTGGCCGGGAGCGGCCACTGCACTCCAGTCTGGGCGACAGAGTGAGACTTCAACTCAAAAAAAAAAAAGGTACAAGTTTTCTCATTTTTAGTGTTTCTAATATAAAAGACATTGCTTTAGTTTTTGAGGGCAAAAAAAACACCACATAATCCATGTCTTCGAGGAGTTCACAATATATTGGGCAACAGGGGTAAGCAAATTATTTCAATGTAGGTTGAGAATGGCTATAATATTGGCATAATTAATGTGTGATGAGGCCTCAGAGAACGGGCAACTAACATAGTCTGGAATTTTTAGAGAAGACTTCCCAGGGAAGGTTGAGCCTAAACTGAGTTTCCAGGGATGGACAAATGCTACCTAGGAAGACTAACAGGTGAAAAAATGAAAATGCTTCAGCCAGGGAGAAACTTGCAAGTGGTTTAGTGTGTTAGACAGTGAGAAGTACCTCCAGATTCCCCTTCAAAGAGGATTTCCTAACCAGCTGCAGGAAGTAAGGCCAACAATTTATAGTTTGTCAGCTCTTTTCTGGTCTGCTCAGATGCTGACAGCTATCTTTCCCAAGATCCCACCCTTTCCAGGTCAATCTGCATCTGGTAAACGAGAGGAGTGTGAATACAAAGGCCCAGTCATTTTAACATGATGCAGGAGAACTCTGACGGACATTTTTCTTCCAACGCTTTCTGCTAGGATGACTGAAGCGCTGGTGTCTGCCTTGCAGTTCAACTTCTCCCTCTGCCCAATGCTGGTTCATTTCACTTGCTATCAAAGGTTTGATTCCTAATAAGCATTTTTTACCTTAAAACTCTTGTCAAGCTCAATCAAGCAGTGGTTGTCCTCACGACAGCTATTGTGCCAGAAGTGGTATCTTTGTTAGAGTGTATCAACATGGCCTTAGGTGAATGGTATGCAGTTACTGGTTTGATGAATGTATTCTTTTCCATCCTACTTAGTTTACAGGATCAGAAATCATTCAGTGTGCATTCACTGGGAAAGAATAAATATATATTAATAAGGTAGTAGCAGCAGAGAAATGAAGGAAGGAGAATGAAAGAGTTTCTTATGGAACTGAATGTGAATGAAACCAATGGTTAGTCCCCAGTATGTATCATCTACTTCCTCTCTGTAATACAGTCTCTGAGTTTTAGCAGACCACAAAGATGCCTAGCCAAAGAGAACATCTCCAAACCTCCCGAATAGCTAGGTATGACTATATGACAAAGTTCTGGCCAATGAGAAATGAGTTAAAGTGAAATGTGTGCCTTCTGTGTCCTGCTTGTATAAAGAAGAGGTATGCCCTTCTCCCTTTCCCTTTTACTGCTAGTCAGAATGCAGACATGATGGCAGGAGCTGGAGCACATATATTAGACCATGGGAAGAAAGCTATGTCTTGAAAATGGGAGAACAATAAAATGTAAGCAGGCCAAGTTGAGTCTCCTTACACAGAGTCATCATATCAGCCCTGAATTGCCTAGGTTTAAGCTTGTATGTGAGATAGAAATAGTTATTTTGTTTAAACTACAATTATTTTGGAGTATTTGTTAAAGGAGCTGAAACTAATGTCCTAACTAATGCAAGTGCTTACAAAAGCAATTGGGCAAGGAGGCTGGATAAGTTGTGTGGAGGACAGATGATGAATTTGTTTTAGAATACATAAGTTTTAATTTCCTGTGGAACATCTAGGTGTATATCCATTAGGCAGCCGTAAAATCTAGTTTGAGCACAGAAGATAATTCTGGGCTGGAGAGTTTTAAAAAACCATCCATAGGAACATCAAAGGTGAATATGGAAAATGGATTTTTGGGTGGGCATGTAAAACGTATTAATGCAGATTGAGAACGAAGATTTCATGCAGGAGATACCGGTGTATTGGCATCATTTACATTGAGAGGATATAGTTTGTGGTAGATAGAAAAGATTACCTTCAGAGAATGGCTAAATCGGAGTGAGCAAGAACAAAGAATAGAAACTTGCAGCACAACTACACTGAAGCAGAGGGTGGAAGACGGGGACTGTGAATTGGATAAAAAATAGTATGAAAAATCAGAAAATCAGGATAGAATAATTTTACTGAGGTTGATACAGGAGTGAATTTCTATAAGAAGATTTGCTGTCTTAAATGAATGTGTATTTTAGTGAATAAATATAATTGGGATTTAAATACATCCTATACCTATCGGTAGTGATTATAAAGCATATTCATGTCACTATAGTTTGTTAACAACAAATATTTATGTGATTATTATAAGTTTGGGGAAACGTTGCCTATGCAAGAGGCAATTACTTGGCAATCAAGAATTCAGAGCATTTTCTTAGAAAGCAAAGGGCGTGTCATCATATTCCTTTTTTTTTTTTGAGTTGGAGTCTCACTCGGTCGCCGAAACTGGAGTGCAGTGGCCGCTTCTGGCCACCGTGCCTCGACCTGCTGGGCTCCGGCGATCCTTCTGCCTCAGCCTTCCAAGTAGCCAGAATTACAGGCATGCGCTACCATGCCCGGCTGATTTTTTGATTTATTGGAGAGATGAGGTCTCGCTGCCCAGGTGGGTCTCGAACCCGCGGGCTCAGGCAATCCACTCACCTCAGCCTCCCAAAGGCGCGGGATTACAGGCTGAGCCACCGAGCCCAGCCATATTCCTTTTAACAGGATTCATATAATCCATATTTTACTCAGGAGCATAATTATCAAATGTTTCTCTAAGAGCTTAATTTTGAGGTATCCTACAACTCTAATTTTACTAAAAATGACTTCATCAAGCTAAAAGATAATTTTATTGTCACTTAATCTCTAGTAAAGTCATTATTAACATTTGTTAAATTGTATAACTTTTAGTAGAATAATATTAGGCATAATATTATATGAAATTGGGGGTTAAGATACACATCTTAAGCAAAGATTCTTATAAATGTATAAAGATAATACAAAAACATAATAATATGCAAAATAATGCCTGAGCTCTTCGTGAAATCCCCTTTCTCTTCAAAAAATAGCGGGTATGTAGATTATTGACAGAGACAGATTTGGACACTCCAGGTTTGATACACTGTGTGACTTTATGTCCTTATACTATACTTTCAAACATATAAAAATGCTATCTAAGAAGAATTTAACTAGTCTTTTCTTTATTTACATTTTAAATTGTGAGCCACATACTCCTGAACTAACTATATAAAAAAATATAAACAAAGTTAATCTTCAGTAGAAATAACTTTCTTTCAGGTGTTTGGATAATTTTTTTTCTAGGTTAGGTTAAAGTTTGACATAAGGACACACAATCCTCTTATCGTTAGCATCATTTAAGATGCAAAACCGAAAGAAAGAGAAATAAGCAGAGGGACCTTCCACTGCTCACATATTATATTTTGCTTTTTCTGATCAACTTAAAAGAGTGAACAAACTCTCAAGAGAATGCTGCTTGGGGTTCAACCATGTTCTTTCAAACTCCATTTTTCAAACTTTAGAGTTTTCTCATGATGTGTTAATTTTGTGGTGCACCAAAAAATTTTGAAAGAGCTTAGTTCAAACTCAATTTATCTTAGTCGTAGCAGTTTTTGCATGGCATTCTGCCTAGAGTATTGCTTGCTACATCTGCAAAAGTGGTGGAGTGATGTCTAAAGAAGCAATATAATAGTTTAATACAGATGTAAAATCTAATTCACTTTTTCATTTTTCAATATTTACCATAAAAAATAATATTTAGTAGCCAGAGATATGACGTTTAATTAATCATTGGGAATTATGTGAATAATTTAGGTGTTAAAATTAATCCAGAACATTAAAAAATCCAGCATTAGTATGTAATGTTTTTAGAAAGTTAAATGATAGGAATATACATTATTTGTTCATTCAGCTTTTTAAAGGATGCAATGAAGAGTAAAGAAAATAGAGTAAACATGTGCTTTCTGTCTACAGTCATCAAGTTTCTGAGTTATTATTTGGGGATTATAATGGTAGGCAACTGATCATGTAAATTAGCTTTTATTAATTTATTGTAATGATTGCATGGATGAAATGATATCTTATTTTGTTTCTCTTTCTGCCTTGGGCTTTCTTTTGCATATTAGGCTATAAGATTCTAATTCATGTTTTCAGACATTAAGGGAGACATTCTTGCACAGTTGTGAATTAAGCTTAACTATGCAAACTCTTATGGTGGCCAATGACACATTTCAAGAATGAGAAGTTAGGGATCATGTATGCCCCGTGTAAGAGAGATTTCATAAATGGGTTACATGCAGCACAGAATCCAAAGGATTCTGCACAGAATCCAAAGAAGGGCCAGAAAAGTGCTTGTTTTTAAAACTTTCACAGTTTACTCCTTATATACTTTGTCTATACACAATGTTACACATCAACATTAGAAATAATTTTCCATTAGTTTAATGTGAAAGCTGAGTATCACATGAATCTGAGAGAACATCTCTTAGAGACAGTAGCACATTTATTTTCTCTTTCTTTCTTTTCTTCTTTTTTTAGTTGGAATCTCACTCTGTTGTCCAGGCTGGATTGCAGTGCATGATCATGGCTCATTGCAGCCTGGACCTCCTGGGCTCAAGTCATCTTTCCACCTCAGCTGGGACTACAGGTGCGCACCACCATGTCCAGCTAATTTTTTATAGAGGCAAGGGATCCCTATGTTGCCAAGCCTGCTCTAATGAACTCCTGGGCACAAGTGATCCTCCCACCCCTGTCTTCCAAAGTACTAGAATTACAAGAGTGAGCTATCATGCCCAGGTGATAGTAGCTCATTTTTCAACCTCACTCTTCCATGAGCATTGACAGAGAAGAAGGTAGATACAGTTGATTTCCATTTTAAGAAAATGAGAAGAAGATAGATATAGCTCATTTTCATTTTAAGAAAATGACTACTCATTTTCTAGCATTTCATATGAGGCTAGAAATACAGAATCCTTCTATCAACTAAAACATTTGGGATTACAGGTGACAGAAAACCTAATTCAAATTAGATAAAACAATAAATGGAACTTGTTCACATAAATGAAAGGTTTCATGGTAGTGAAGGAAGCCTTCATTTGATCAAGGCTTCAGCTCTATGCCTCTGAATTATATCAATTTAGTTTTACTATCTGTATCTGCTTTGTCCTCAGACTGTTTTCCTTTATGGTCACAAGTTAGTTGTTAAAAGCAGCAGGAATTACATGCTTCATCACTTAAATCCTCAGGAAGCGAGAAAGTTCCTCCTAACAATGATTAAATAAGTCATATAAAAAGTTCCTGAGCTTTGTGCTCATTCTATAATCCTTGATGTAATTAATATGATTGGAGTTATGTTATGATTGGCAAAGTATTGAGTTTTCCATCTACAATAACTGTGGCAAAGAAGCTGGGGTAGCTTCTAGCTTAGACAAATCAGGACTCAACCTTGGAAAAGTGCTGGTGTAAATCTCATTGTACACACCATAATGCAACATAATGGGGGAAGGGTAAATGCATGTTTGAATAACAACTACCAGGTCCACTGTAGATCCCTTTTATTCCCCAACTACGGTTGGGTAATGAGCATATCTCTCTTTCTCTCTAAAATGTGTTAGGTTCACTTGGAGTTCCTTATTGTCTAGCAATCAATAACAAGCATCTATTCCCAATATATGCAAAAAATAATGGAAAAGAAAGTCAGAATAACAGCATTATAAACTCCTAATTAAAAAGGGTTTACGTGGGAATGTTAAACAGTGGACTCTGATCTTATTCTTTGTATAGTTACGGTTTTGCTCTTTGTGTCCTCACAGCCCCCATGTGAGATGGTCACTGGGGAAGAATTTTGGGGAGAATCCCTTTGGTAGCTCATGACCTGTTAGGTTGAGTGAAGATGTCTGTGGATACTCCTAAAAGTAAATAGTCATAGGCATTCATTAGTCAGGCTTGAGGTTTATTTAACAGTACATATCTCCTTAAATATTAAGTTCTAAAACTATTTGCTCCTTGTTATTTCTATAGGCAAATAACCTAGGTTTTATATCGTGGCATTTCTGTTTCCTTGTAGACCTTCATGTTTTGCTAGTCTGAATTTAATTTAATAGCTTATCCTGACATCTTCATTGGAAATATTTCAAAATGAACTTGCAGAAGAGAGAAAGAAAAGCATTAATAATTTATTCTTTGTCTCCATAATGGACATGCTGTTTCTAGTTATCTTCATAATGAGCATGATCCTCCATTTAGTTAGGCAGAACGTTAAACTTTTCCACCCCTTTGGCATACTAAGATTTCTGGAATTTTATACATTTAGATTTGAAATTTGATGGATGCTGTTCCTAAATGTGTAGACTACATGACTTCTTATAACTTCTTGTAACCTTGGTCGTAAAAGGTAGGGACTGTTTCTGAAATATTTTATTCAACTTATGTATCATGAACACCATTGATTCTTCAATGAAAGTCAATTCATAATATCCATTATGCTAGTCAACAAAACACTAATTTCACCAATGAAAACCTATTTTTTAACATTTCATTTTATTGATTATCAAGGTCTCTGGTATTAATGGGTGATGATATCTAAAGCACTTAAAGTGGGTCCATTTGGAATACAGCCTTTCTGATTAAATACCAGCTGAATATTCCTAGAGTATAATTTATAGATTAGGGCAACCAATGACATTAGAGGGTTAGGTAAATCTAGTAAAACACATGACACATTTATATCACATTATGCACACTACAGTATTTTGAGATACAGTATAATAATACACTTAAATTGACAACCAAAAGTCAGTGCCTGTGAGAATCAGTAGAAAAATCAAACTCTATGCTAATTTGATTTAAAGCCTGACATAACTGAAGAATCTGGTACATGAGGAGGAAGGAGGCAGAAAATGTTTATTTAAAACTTTCACAGCTTATTCTTTATATCCTTGCGCCTATATATGAAGTTATAAATTTTTGTTTTTCAGATTAGGGTCCCAGCTTCATGTCTCTTTCATTTTCTGGACTGCCCTTAGTGACAAGGATCACATGCTCTTTTATTCACATCAAAGGAGAGAAAGGAACCATGTCCCCTAATTTTGAGGCAAAAGCCCTGTGAGTGGTACTGATTTTCACAACCGTAAACAATTTATTGTGGCCAGGGAACATCATACGTTGGAATTGGATTATCTTCATTGGACTAACTTTGGAGATAAGGGTGGGGTTAATTTCACCCAAACTTCTTAAGCGTATGCTGCACACTGTGGGAAGAGTGGAATAAATGTTGGGAAGACAATTACAGTGTCTACTACACTCCTTTTCAAAGTGTATAAATATATAACACTGTATTATTTATGTAATAAAGAGTCTGACTCCATTTTTTATGGTTAATTATTGAAAACTTTCAAGCCCTACTACTCACCTGTTCCCACTTGCCCCACATCTGGGCAAGCTGGCAAGAAAGCCTGGGTGCTACCTACTTTGGTAATGAGCCTTACCCCCGTATGGTATTTTTCATTCTAGCCATGAAAAAAATTCCAAAAGCCTTTTCTCCCACTCTCTCAAGCAATTTAAAAACCTGCTTAGGCAGTCTGCTCTGCTACTAGAAAAACACATTATGTGAATAATAAACCTTCTCATACCCTCTTGGTACATATGTGGTATTATATGTCTTGAAATATGAACCACATTTTGGGTGGGGGTGGAGGCCCATCTGATTCCTGTGGGTGACTACAACAGCATATAAACTAGTGATACTAATTTAAGCTAGTGTAACCTACCTGCTATGGTCTGAATGTTTATGTCCTCCGAAAATTCATATGCAGAAACCTAATCAATGTGATGGTATTAGAAGTTGGAGCCTTTTGGAAGTGAGGGCAGACACCTCATGAATAGTATTAGTGGCCTTAAAAAATAGGCAATAGAGAGCTTCCTTGCCTCTTCCGTCATGTGAGGACACATCTAGAAGGAACTATCAATGATCCAGAAATTGGGCCCTCACTAGACATTGAATCTGCTGGTATCTTATTCTTGGACTTCCCAGTCTCGAGAACTGTGAGAAATAAATTTGTTATTTATAAGCTACCTACTATTTTGTTGTAGCAGGAATAAACTAAGACATCACATTAGTGTTTCATTATTTTTATTGTCAAGTATACCATCTTTCTCCTGAATTTCCTACCTCTTTGACTAGCACCAGAAACCTGGGATACAGCTTCTGTCTTTCCTCTTTTTTGTTGCCCGTGTGTCTTTGAAATCCTCTTTGCCAACTTCATGAGTACCATTTTGGCCCAGGCCTTCATAATTCCTCATTCTAGTTATTTCATGGCTTGGATCCCTAACTCCTACCCAATATAATTCATCCTCTGCATTGCTGCTGAAGTAATTCTCCCCCAACCTTGCTTAGCTAATCCAGCAGTCATCCATTACCTTCAGGGTACAGTTCAAACTTCTTAGCACAGTTTGCAAAATACTTGCAGTTTCTCCTGACATATTCCTACATACCACCACCTTTGCTTCCAGTATACCTAGCTATAAAATATATTAACCTCCGCAGTTCACAGGCAAGGAAACACATCCAAAAGTATATATTTCTATGTCTGGAGCACACTCATGTCTCTCTTTAGCTTGGCCAATTCCTACTGATTTTTCAAGACTCCTCCTGAACTTTATTGCATTCTATGAGAAATACTTCCTGATGAATGAGGTGCTTTTCCATATTTTAGCAATAAACTTGATTTTTTTTTTTTGGTGCTTATCATCACTGTAATATTGGATTTTATTATTTGTATTTTTCTCCAGTTTTGATTCTCTTGAGGGCTGATGCCATGTTTCTCATCACACAGAATGTTATAACTTATTATGGTAATAGGCCTATGGATACATGCACAACAAAGGTTAATAATAATACAAGATGGCTTATAAAAAGTACCCTAAAAAGTAATAGAGGCATATGGTCTAGAAGAGACAAGAAAAGGCACAGCAGAGAAATTAGAGCCTTCATGCATTGCTTTTTCCTCATTTACTTTCCTCATACAATAGGAAAGCAAAATGGTATAGCCATTTTGGAAAAAACAGTCTGGTAGTTTCTCAAAAGGTTAAACATAGTGTTGTCACATGGTCCAGTAATTTCACTCCTAGGTATATGTTCAAGAGAAATGAAACCATATATTGGCATACAAACTTGTACATGAATGGTCAAAGAATTATTCATAATATTTAAAAAACAGAAAAACCCAACCAATGAATTTTATAAAAGAACTTTGTAAACATGATGCTAAGTGAAAGAAGCCTGTCAAAAAATACCACATATTGCATGGTTTCATTTATGTGAAATGTTCAGGACAAATATATGGACACAGAAAGTAAATTAACATTTGCCTAGGTCTGGGGAGAGTCAGGAAGAGATGTAGGAGTAGGGGAGGGTGACTGCTGAAGGGTATAGGTGTTTTTTTTTGGTCAAATATTCTAAAATTGATTGTGGTGATGGTTGTACAATGATGTGAATATACTAAAATAACTGAATTGTACATTTTATTTAAAAAGACACAGATTACTATGGGGAAGGGAGAAAGATTTAATGGAGGTGGTGGGATTTGGACTCACTGATGAATGAGCTACATGAAAAGCAGATTGGTGTGCTGTAGTGAATAAACAATCTTGCTGTTGGGCAGATCTGGCATTAAATTCTGTTCTGTCACTTGGTCAATTTATCCTCCCTAAGTCTGCATCCTCATCTAAAAAGTGAATATATTAATGTACCTACTTTGTGATTACTGAGATGACAAATTAGATAATGTATTTAAAAGACTTAGTCCAGGCTGGGCATGGTGGCTCACACCTTTAATTCTAGCACTTTGGGGGGCCGAGGTGAGAAGATTGCCTGAGTCCACGGGGTCAAGACCAGCTTGGGCAACTTGGCAAGACCTCATCTCTACAATAAATAAAAAAAAATAAGGCGGGCGTGGTGGCACATGCTTGTAGTTCCAGCTACTTGGAAGGCTGAGACAGAAAGAGCACCTGAGCCCATTAGGTTGAGGCTGTGGTGGCCGTGAGTGTGCCACTGTGCTCCAGCCTGGGCGGCAGAGTGAGACTCCAACTAAAAAAAAAACCAAAAACAAATATTAGCCCGATGTCAGGCACATAGCAAATAACAATAAATATTAGTTACTTTTATTATTATAAATCTGTTTAATATTGAATATTGGATTAGGTGGAACAGAGTAAATATGCAGATTTATCAATGGAAACTTCTAGAAGTTTCTAGCATAAAGAGTAATGAGAGTCACCATGATATAAAGGTAATTGTACTAAACTTAAGAACTGTTTCAGAAACTTAGACTACGTTTAGGTTATTGAGTACCTTTTTCCAAATTACTAGACTTGATTGCTTGATAGCTGGTTATACAAAGACAAATGAGAAGTAGATGGCTAGATATACAAATGAGAAGTGGTTTTTGACTTGGTGGTCTAGGAGATAAGTAAATACATGTAAAAAAAGCATCGTATTTCCTATAATAGAAATATGGTAGTTGTATGCACAAAGAAGGGTTGGAAAAGTGCTATAGAAAAGGTGACCTGCTTAAAAGTGAAACTGTTCATTAACCCCTTAGGCCTGAACTTACTGGAATCTTGTTACCTTGTTACCTTGCTAGTACCTTCCACTTCCACTTCAGCGGAGAGATTACAGGTTTGAGCCCATTTTGTTCAACGTCTAAGGGTTAAAGAATGCCTGTTATACAATGTTCAAAGTACTCATATTGGCTGGGTGTAGTGGCTCATGCGTGTAAATTCCAACACTTTGGGAGGCCAAGGCGAGAGGACTGTTTGAGTCCAGAAATTCTAGACCAGTCTATGCAACATAGCAAGACCTTGTCTTTACACAACCCCAAAATTAGCCAGGTGTGGAGATGAACACCTGTAGTCTCAGCTGCTCAGGAGCCTGAGATGGAAGGATCGCTTGAGTCCAGTCAGTTGAGGCTGCGAGGCACCAAGATCTTGCCACTGCACTTCAGTCTGGGAGACAGACGGAGACACTGTCTCAAAAAAAAAAAAAAAGGAAAAAAAATTACTTGTCTTTCTCACTGTAAGTTCCTTAAGATCTCACTGTAAGATCTTGAGTGTATTGTGTTCACTCTTGAATTGTCACAATTTGGCTATATGGTATATACTCAATAAAAATGAAGTAAATGGTCTCCAAATCCTTCCCACAGCAAAAATGAAAGAATCTTTAGCGGACAGCTCGTTGACTGTTGCTATCAAATTGCTATTGACAGTATGAAATGGACCAAACAAAAACAAAAACAAAAAACCAAAACCAAAACCAAAACCAACCAAAAAAACCACCTCCTCCCACAAAACTATATAACCAGTCTTCCTTTCAAATAGAAATCTGCCAATTACATCTTTTTTTTTTCTTCAGGAGAGACCAAAGATTTTTGAAAAAGGGGGCGGCTTGGTCGCTGAAAGTAAACTCTGCAACAGATATGGCATGTATGAACTGCTGTGATCTGGAGCTGAGGACAAGAACAAAAGGAATTCTAGAGCAGTCACACAGAGCCTCTCTGGAGAGGCTCTTAGCGTAGATGCATCCTGGTGCTTGAGAGTTCAGAGAGCAACGCGAAGACTTTCTGGTCAACACCCACTTGTCGAGCACTTACATGTACGGCACTTTGCTCAGGTCTAGTTTTTATTGAACTCTGCCTGGAAATGGTGAGGAGATTAGGTGGGCTCTTTTTGGACCCATCCTACAGAGTTCCAGATAGAACTCATTTTGATTTGGGAGATGGCTTTACATGCAGTGATGAAGCCTATAAACAGGGCCTCCTGCTTAAGAGGAACGAGAGGCTGTAATTAGGTGTAGGTGGTTATTGACAAGGTGCAGGGTGGTCAAAGCCAAAGTAAAAAATATGGCAACTCTCTACAGACCAGGCACCACCAAGTATGGGCGGGTGGCTTCAACCTTGGGCCCGACTTCGGGCCTCAGCCTGGGGCACGTGACGCGTGTGTCTACGTTGAGTGACGGGCGCAGGGTTGGGCGGGCCTTGGAGGAAATCAACTTCCGGGGGCAGAGGTGCTAGAAGCCGGGTGGTGCGTGGGCTACCTTAACTTGTGAGACTGGGGCCGCGGTCTCCCCCGGAGGGTCTGGGGTCGTGCCCCGGGTGTGCGCGTGCGGGTCTGAGTGCTGGGGGCGGCTCACCCGCCAGCGTGGGGGAGCGGCGCGGCGGCGGCGGCGGCGAGCGAGATCGGGAGCAGGTAAACGGACGCTCGCCTTCCGGGGCCTGGGTCTTGGGGCCGGGGCAGCGTGAGGCGGGCGGGGAGCGCCCCACCCGGTCCAGGAGCGCGCCCGAGCTTCCGCCGCCCGCCTGCTGCGGCCTCCCGGGGCGTTCGCTAGGCCTGGGAGTCAGGGGGCGTGACCCGCCTCCGGCAGGAACCGAGCCTGGACCCGGAGCGGGGAGTGCCTACCCATTCTTGCTGTCGCCTGCACCTATCGGCACCTGCACGTTTCCCCATGGAGTGTTTTCTGAAGTCTACGCACAAGTACACGTGACTATTGTGTCACCAGGCTCCCACCGAACGGAGCTATTGATCCTCGCCGAGGTTTCACCGAACGCGCCTGGCTTAGGCATTCCCTTTTTCTTAGCCAAGTACACCGGGGTAAAGCTCTTCTGCCGTCCGCCAGGCACATGTTGCAGTAAAAGTGGCATTTCGGGGTTAAGCAGGAGTCAGTAACTTCGCCAAGTGGTGAGATGTTCTTCGTCCCGCATAGGCGCGCCCCTTTTTCCCACAATAAAGACGTTTCCTCCATCTGCGCGTGTCGCGTACTGCAGAGGAAAGCTTTGGGCATGGAACCTATTTTTGGCTTCACATTAACTCTATTAAAAGCAGCATTGAGTGTTTTTTTGGTAGGATGCTGCTGCTGCTGCTACTCTCACTTGCTTCCCCGATGAGAGTTGGGGCCGAGCCTGGTTTCCTGGAGGGTAAAATCTTGGCCACAACTGTAGGTGACTCAGCGGCTCCTTACGAATTCGGACTCCTTTCCCGCCCCGTCAACTGCAGATACTGATGCCACCTTCCTCTCCAAATATTTATCCGGGTGGGAGTTGGATGTTGACTTTTGGAAGAAGTTTGCATGTTGCTTGATGGAGTGCTTGGGGTAGGCTAACATTTCACTTCACAATTTAAGGCAAAAAACAAAATCCAAAGCCCCATTGTGTATAGTTGGGTGGGGTGACAGGGACTGAAATAAATGCGATGTGTTCTCTACTGTTGGAAAGCTCTACACGTATGTTCATCACAATGCTGTCTGCTACAATTTCTGTTGCGTTGAGGACGTTGGTTATAGGGTACCTGTTAGGTAAATGGGTCACGGGGGATGCCAGACAGAGTAGACCTGTGTGGTGCCTGCTAACCTGTAAATTGTGTGGTAGAAATTGCCCTGTTTACAGAGTTTGGTATCCTTCAGGCTGCCTCGGAGGGTGTTTTGTGGTCTGGGAAATCTTATTTTGAACTAGTTTCCTGGTAACAGTATAAGCCTCATGGAATAAACATAAAGTGATGAAAGTTACAACTTTTTAAGTTTTATTAAATGGAAAAACGTAGCTTCTTATTGTTTCTTTTGATCATCTTGCTACTTAATAACAGACAAAAAGAAACTGCAGAAAATCATCCCAGAGGGACATCACTTTTTGTGTGACAGTACAAAGTAAGAAAGATGGTTAACCTTTCGCTTGTCTGAGGCTTAAATGGACAGATAGGAATTTGCCTAATATGAGGCATTTTATGTTGTACCTTTAGCTGTAGATGTAAGATATGTAAATTATGAATAAAGACAACTAAAGTTTTATTACCTTTCTCTTGATAGCAGATGTTGGGGTGGGAGTGGATTGGGGTGGATGGATGGATAATAAGACAGGTTCCACTTAGTGAAGTGGAAGAGGAGTGTTTAGGTTATTTCCAAACACTAGCTTACAATCACAGTGCTCCTTTATTAACCTGTTTCTTATGACTTTTGCTCTTTCTTGAAAACTCACCATATTTTATTTGGTGTCTAAATAATGAGAACTTAATAGAAAAGCACTCTTTAACTCTTGTGTGAATGCATGTTCTGATCTTATTTACTAATAATAAATTAGTAAATTTATTATTTTTAGATTTGCAGTATTTTAAGGAACAGTAGGGAGATGTTCCTCCCTGCGCTATTCTGGGTTTAGCTCATTTAAATTGATGCTTATTTTTAAAAAAGGTATATGTTGCTTCTTTTAAAAATTATGGTTTATTGAGGTATAATTTACAACAAATAAAATAATTTTTAATATATTGTTGTATAAACTCTGATAAAATGTATATGGTCTTGAAACCACCACCACCATCCAAAGAGCATTCCATTGTTCCAAAAAGTTCCCTGTCCTTATTCATAGGTCCTGGCAACCACTGATCTGCTCTCTGTCCCTACAAGCTTTGTCATTTCTGGATTGACATATGACTGGAATCATACACTATATAGCCTTTTGTTTCTGTTTTTTTTTTAACTTTTGTGATTCATTCATGATGAAGCATGTATCAGTGCTTTGTTCTTTTTCATAGCTGAGTAGTATTTCATTGTGTGACTATATCATATTATGTTTATTTACTCATCAGTTGGTGGACATTTAGGTTGTTTCCAATTTTTGGCATTTAGGAATGAAGCTACTATAAACATTCATGTGCAGTTCTTTGTACATTAAGGTACAGATCTTTGTGTAGATGTATGTTTTCATTTCTTTTGGTTAAACATCTAGAAGTATGATTCTTGGGGCATGTGGCAAGTGTATTTTTAACTTTGTAAGAAATTACCAAACTGTTTTCCAAGATAGCGGTTTCATTTTTCATTCCCACTAATGATGTTTGATGGTTCCAGTTGCTCCACATCCTGGGTAGTACTTGTCATTTTATTTTTCATTTAATCTATTCTACTGGGGATTTAGTGATAACTCATTGATTTTGCAATCTGAATTTTCCTTTTGATAAGTATGTTGAGCGTTTTCTCTTATGCTATTATTTGCCATCTGTGTCTCTTTGGTAAAGTATCTGTTGAAGTCTTTTGTTCATGTTTTTATTGGGTTGTTTGTTTTCTTACTGTTGAGTTGCAGGAGTTTAATATAGTCTGGATACAAATCCTTTATCACAAATATGTTCACAAACATTTCCTTTGAGTCTGTGGTTTGTTTTTAATTTTCTTAACAGTGTCTTTCAAAGAGCATAGGTTTTAAATTTTGATAAAATCCAGTTTATCAGTTCTTTAAATTTTTTGTGCCTTTGTGTCCCAAAAATCTTGCCTAACTCAAAGTTGCAAATACTTTTTTCTTATGTTATTTTTTCTAGGACTTTTATAGCTTTTAGATTTTACATTAAGATCTGTGATCCATTATGTGTCCACACAGACACATACACACAGACACACACATGGTGTGAAATAGGGGTCATGTTTCTCTCTCTCTCTGTGTATTAATGCACAAGGTCTGCAGCACTATTTGTTGAAAAGACTGTTCTTTCTATCCTTCATTAAATTTCCTTGGCACCTTGGTCAAAAATCAGTTAATTTTTGTGTATGTGTGTATCTTTTTCTAGACTCTATTCTGTTCCAATGTTCTATTGTTTCTCTTTTGGCCAAAACTGCAGTCTTTATTACCATAGCTTTATAGTATGTCTTGAAACTAAGATGCCTGAGTCCTCTAATTTTGGTGTTATTTTTCCGAATCATTCTA
This sequence comes from Cephalopachus bancanus, assembly GCA_027257055.1. Taxonomy (NCBI): domain Eukaryota; kingdom Metazoa; phylum Chordata; class Mammalia; order Primates; family Tarsiidae; genus Cephalopachus; species Cephalopachus bancanus. The sequence goes on along the minus strand of JAPVLO010000009.1, from coordinate 2,842,457 downwards.
AAGAAAGAAGCATTCTAGCTTCTTTTCTTAACATGTATTTTTTAGAATCACCGTGTCTATTTCTGTATAAAAGCATTGTGGGATTTTAATTGAGATTGCATTAAAGTTATAGATAAATTTAGAGATAATTTTTTTGTGGGTGAGTCAGGATCTCACTCTGCTACCCACCCATGCTGTAGTGCAGTGGCATGGCCATGGCTCGCCACACCCTTGACCTCCTGTGCTCAGGCAATCCTTCCACTTTAGCCTGAGAGTAGCTGGGACTGCAGGCAGGTGTCACCATGTCCAGCAAATTTTTTTATTTTGTAGAGACAAGATCTCTCTTATGTTGTCTGGGCTGAAGAATTGACATCTTAATATTGTTTTCTAATTCATTAATACAGTACCTTTCTCCATTTATTTAGATTTTTGAGTTCTCTAAATGCTTTAAAGCTTTCAGCATAAAAAATGTTCGTATTTTGTTATGTTTGTGTCTAAGTGTTTCACATTATTTTGTGCTGTTATAAATGGTAACCTTTAGAAATGTTTTAATTTCAAATTATTTATATAAATTGATATTTTAATAGTGACCTTAAATTTACAACCTTATTGACCTCATTAATTAGTTCTGGTAGCTTTTATAGATTCATTCTATGTAGACAATAATACGATCTGCCAATAGAAACAGTTCTATTTCATATTTTCCCACCTGTTTGCCTTTTCTTGTCTCATTGCACTGGCTACGACCTCCAGTTATGTTGAATAGGACAAGTCGGATGGATCATAGCAGACATTCTTGCATTGTTCCTCCTTTTTGCAGAGAAGCTATGTAGTCTTACCATTGAGTTGTTAGCTATAGGTGTTTTGTAGATACCATTTTGATCCAATGGAGAAAGTTCTTATTAACTCCTGGTTTGCTTAGAGTTTTTAAATTTAATCATAAATGGATGTTTTATAGCTTTTTAAATTGCAGACATTGTAGTTGACTATGTAGAAAATTGGGAAATAAAACAATTCTATAAAAAGAATAAAAAACAGTTATCTTGGCTGGGTACTGTAACTCATGCCTGTAATCTTAGCACTTTGGGAAGCTGAGAAAGGAGAATTGCTTGACCCCAGGAATTCAAGACCAGCCAGGGCAACATAGTGAGTCCTTTTCTCTCTGTGTGTGTGTGTGTGTGTGTGTGTGTGTGTGTGTGTGTGTGTGTGTGTGGTGGCGGGGCGCGGAAGCTTGGCATTGTAGCGTATACCTGTAGTCCCAGCTACTTGGAAGGCTGAGGCTGAGTATCACTTGAGCCCAGGAGTTTAAGGCTGCGGTGATCCAGTATTATGCCACTGCACTCCAGTCTGGGTGACAGGAGTGAGACCCTGACTCAAAAAAAGAAACCAAGAAAACAGTTGTTCTATTCCCATTAATTGGAGGTAATTCTTGCTAACATTTTGGTGGCTTTTCTTTCAGTCTGTTTTCTTTTACAAACATTTTTAAAACAAAATTATGAACTGTTTTATGTTTGACGATGTCACTCATAAATACATTGTGAGTGGTTTCTATATCATGATTTTCTTTTGAGAACTTGAGTTGTAATGGTTATGAGTTATTTCATTGTCAGTTAGTAAAATTGTAATTAAGTTTTTTTCATTGAAATTAACATTAAATATTTGTGCTTAACTCTGATCATTTTTAAAAGTTGATTCCTAAAAATGTAGTTATCACTCAAAGTATATCAATTTTTTCAGGTTAGTGATACACATTGTCTGTTTGTTTTATTTGGTATTCTTAGAATTTGTCCTCTCGGCTATTTGTTGTGAAAAATTTTAGAGTCAGTGTATCCAAAATATACTGTAGCCAGGTATATCCTAGCACTTTTGGGTATTAATTTATGGTAGAGCTCTTGAATTTCAGAAACTCAGAATTCCTTAGAGATCATCTAGTTCAAACCATTTGCTTTAGAGCCTGAAATAATTAAATGACTTTTTTGCACACTGTGTTATTTTGTTGCCTCTGATCTATGTAGCATTCCTGATGCATTCTTTTTTAGTGTAATATTCCATCTTCTTTTCATAAGAATTATAGAAATCTTTGTGCCTAGCATCATGCTGAACCTTGTATGTATTTTTTTAAATTGAATTCCAACCCCTACTTTTTGGTAGTGGCATTTTTCCCATTTTATAGACAAGGCAGCTAAGTCTCCAAGTGAGCAAACTTATCCAAGGTTGTATTAAAACTAAATGGTAGAGCTGAATTTGATCACAAGTCTTCTTGTTTTTTTGTTCATTGGCTATACTACTGTGTTAAGTTCGTTTAGTTCTTTTAGGTATTTTGCATATGTTATGCTAATTTCGTTATTAATTTTAATGCTTAGAATAAACTCGCTAAGCAAATTAATAAATCAGCATGAGAAGGTATCAGTATTTATAAAATGTTTACCCAGATTTATGTCCTTTTAAATCTGTCTTTATTATTTACCTTTAAATTATAGTAGTTTAGACATTTTTTGACCTGAAACTTTTTTCTTTCCCCTGTCAAAACCCTAGTAAGTGGTACAAAGATTATTGTTGGCCATATGCTATAGAAGCCTACTTACAGAATTAGGATCATGTTTACTATTACTAGCAGAGGATACAATAATTTTTATTTTGAAAGAAAAGAATTTTTGAAAAGTTATAGATTTAATAAATGAAGATCAGAGATAATATTATCTACTTTAAAATGTACTATGTTATAATTCTGGTAAAACAGTTTGTTTTACCAGAAGGATATGTACATTTCAATATTTATATGATACATTTCAACATACACTAGTTATGTGAATGAAATAACCACTTATTTTGTAAATGTGAAACCACTTTTTCCTTGTATTCAGAGAATGCTTTCTTTACCATCCTACTAAAAGTAGGCCTAGGTAATGGGAAGGCCGGCCAAATTGCCTTTTTTGTTGTACTCAGTCCTGTGGTAAAAGAGTGGGTCTACACAATCATTTTAAAAAGTTGTTTTACTTTTATATTATGAGAGGCCAGAACTTCTGCAGTAATAGTGAAATCAGTGCCACAGTATTATGCAAGATCCATTAATCTATGAATGTGCTTCACTGACAGACGGGGCTTACCTGGATATTATAAAAAACTACATGCTTAGATATACATAAAAGATAGTGATTAAGGATGAGATTAAGTATCATTTTACTTATGAATTTAGTAAAGACAACTTAAAATTAGGTTACACCTTTTGTTTAGTTTGCCCAGATTGGGCATGAAAAACAAAATAAACCTGCTTCGTATTAATTTTGCCACCTTGAATCAGAAGATAAGTTGAAATGAATACTTACTTTCTGTTTTGCTGAATGAGAAGAATGTTCAATAACTGGTAATAATTTTCAAGAGATATTTAGTTTTTTAAAAAAATCTTTGTTATACGGAAGAGATTTATTAATTTTTTTCATTCTACCACTTTCTGCCATATGAATGGAGTGTTGAATACATTTACAATTAATGCAGTTGCTGATAAGGCAGGATTTATGGCTGTCATTTTACAATTTTTTTTCTGACTAAAGGGTTTTTTATTTTTTGATTCCTTAATTACTGCCTTCTCTGCTTTCTTTTATTAAATAGATATTTTCTACAGTGCCATTTTAATTCCTCTGATGTTTCTTTTTCTAAATACTTTTTGAGATATTTTCTTAGTGTTTGCCTTGGGAATTACAAAAAATAATTAATAACAATCTGGTTTGGGTTAATACTAACTTAATTTCAAGTTTATCAAAATTTTGCTCCTATATAGCTCTATTCCATCCCCTTCCTTTGTGCTATTATTACACATATTACACCTTTCTACACTGAATGCCAATTAACATGGATTTTTAATTTTTGCTTTATGCAGTTGTCTTTTAAATCAGATAGAAGAAAAGAGAGTCACAAACAAATATACATTCAAATTGTCTTTTATATTATACATTTATATATATATTTTAAAATTTGCCTATGTAGTTACTTTTAACTGTACTCCTAATTTCTTTATGTAGATTCAAGTACTGTCTGTTGTTCTTTCATTTCAGCCTGAAGCACTCTTGTTAATATTTCTCATAGATAAGATCTGCTAGCACATATTCGCTCTGATTTTGTTTATCTGGAAAGATGTTAATTTTTTCTTCATATACAAAGATTTGTTTTGCCGAATTTCGAATTCTTAGCTGACGATCTTATTTTTTCAGGACATTGAATGAGTCTTCCCACTGCCTTCTGGTGTCCATGGCTTTTAATGAGAAATCAGATATAACATCTTATTGAGGACTTTTTGTTAGCAGTGGGTTGCTTCTCTCTTGCTGCTTTCAGTATTCTCCGTTTGACTTTTGAAAGTTTATCTATGATGTGTCAAAGTGTGAATCTTTTAAATTTTATCTTATTTGGAGTTTGTTGTGTTTCTTGGATGTATAGATAAATGGTTTTCATCAAATTTGGGAAGATTGCTGGCATGTCTTCAAATATTCTTTCTGCCCCCTTTTCCCTCTTTTTCTGATACTCTTAATATGTATATGTTGGGGGGGGCTAAAAATCCAGATTTTTTTGTTTGTTTTTTGAGTTGGAGTCTCACTCTGTCGCCCAGACTGGAGTGCAGTGGCCGCTCCTGGCCACCACAGCCTCGACCTGCTGGCCTCCGGTGATCCTTCCGCCTCAGCCTTCCGAGTAGCTGAAATTACAGGCGTGCGCTACCACGCCTGACTGATTTTTTGATTTATTGTAGAGATGAGGTCTCGCCTGCCCAGGTGGGTCTCGAACCCGCGGGCTCAGGCAATCCACTCCCCTCAGCCTCCCAAAGGCGCGGGATTACAGGCTGAGCCACCGAGCCCGGCTTCAGATTTTTTAAAATAAAAAATTGTGTATTTATTCTCCTATGTTTAAACTTCAGTCACCTTGAAAGTGCTTTCGGTTTTTTGCAATACATCTATCAAGACGCTTTTCCACTGCTCAAAACAGATTTTGAACTCATCAATTTTGATGCCTTTTAGTGCTTCTGCTGTTATTTGTTTCACCTCTTGCACACGGGCAAAATGTTTCTCTTTGAGGACTTTTTTCGTCTGAGGAAACAAAAAAGAGTCCCGTGGGGTGAGATTGGGTGAATAGGGAGGGTAGGGCATGGGGGCCATGCTGTTTTTGTTCAAAAACTGCTGAACATTCAGTGCACAGTGTGGGCAGATGCATTGTCGTTGTGGAAGAACTAGTCACCTATTGCCACACTTTGAATATTCTGCAAATTGTGATGCAGCCTTCTCAAAACTTCTAGATAAAAACTTTGGTTGACTGTTTGATCTGGAGGAACAAACTCCGAGTGTACTATAAGAGTCCTGCCCTCCAAAAGATAATTCATTTTTTTTGTACCCCTTTCTATGTCGATATGCTTGATGGTTTACCATAGGTCTTTGAGGTTGCATTTTTCTTCATTCTTTTTTCTTTTTGTTTCTTAGATTGAATAATCTCAATTGACCTATCTTCCAGTTTACTGATAATTTTTCTAGCTCAGATGTGCTGTCAAACTCTTCTGGTGAATTTTGCAATTGAGCTATTATACTTTTTAACTTCATCATTTTTATTTGTTTCTTTTTTTGTAATTCCTATCTTTTCATTGATAATCTAAAACTAATGAAATATTGTTGTCATACATGGTTTTATTTAGCTCAGATATGTTCTGTGTCTTTGAACTAAGTAGCTGATTTTAATATTTTTGTTTCATAAATTTTATGACCTGGGTTTCCTTAGGGACAGTTTCTGTTAACTGCATTTTTTCTCTCTCTGTATGAAACATACATTCCTGTTTTTTTATGTCTGATAATTTTTTGTTGAAAATTAGACATTTAAATAATATCTAATGTGGTGATTCTGCAAGTCAGATTCTTTCTCATCCCCAGGGTTTGCTGTTGTTGTTTGTTGCTGCTCTTGTTGTTTGCTTAGTGACTTTTCTGAACTTTTAATGTAAACTCTGTATTCTTTTTTATGTGTGGCCACTGATTTCTCTGCAAGGTTAGTACTAGACAGCTAATGATTGGGCAATTATTTCCTTACATACCTGGAACCAGTGAGTCTCCCAACTATGTGTACATGATGCTGTGTGCCTTTAATGCTCAGGCAGGCAGTTTACAAGTATGGCTTAGTTTTAGTTCCTACTTGTACAGAGCAAGAGGTAAAAGCTCAGAACCTTTTTAGTTCTTTCCTGAGCATTCACACAGCCCTGAGCATGCACACAGCCCTATGCATGAACTTGGCTTCTAGATTTCAAGGAATATGTTGGGTTTTATTAAAAAAAAAAACAAAGCAAAACAAAAAAACCCTATCAATATCTCATTACTCAGCTTTTCATTTTAAGATTTTGGTCAGCTTGTCGTTTGCCCCTGCTGTTATTGCTACTTCAGTCAACTGTTTTATTAAACAATTGGCCCTGTTTGTTTTTGACAGATGCCATCTGGGAAAAAGGTTATTGGCATTGGGCAAGCTCTGAGTCAGATCAAATAAAGACAAGCACAGGAGTGGCATTTTTCAGGGAATTGCCAGACAGGTCATTAATGACAGTTTCTGGGAATGGGGCTTTGGAGTTGCTCCAACCCTTTTTTGCCCCTTCTGGTGACTGCTGGCTGCTGTATTTTATCATGGTTTGAACTTTCTGGCTTTCAAGGCTACCGTGGTGTTGGGGGAGGGGGAGCGAAGAGTCTAGGATCAATTAAAATGCCACAAAGCTTACTGTTCTTACTGAAATTCAGTTACTTGTCTTGAATACATGTTCCCTAGATTGTTGCAAGCCTTTAATTAATTCTTGGAGTTCTGAAAAAGTTACTTATGATAATTTTTGCCACTATTGTTCTTGCTTTATAGAGGAAAGGATTTCTGGAGTTCCTTTACTCTACTTTTCCTGCTGATGTCACTGTGTAATATTTTAATGGTCCAAATTCTTCTTAATGACATCTTAGTTATAGTTATATTCTACCACTTTCCTTCACCTTCATTAACTATGATTTACTGCAGCCTCATATATGAGATTGTTTTGGGATTATTCTAATTAAGATACATAAACATTTCCTGTGTGTAAAATCAATTAACAATATTAGGCATATGTTAAGTGCTATGAAAATTATATAGTATATTCCTGTATACTGTAAAAATTACAGTATATTCCTAATTTAGGGAGGTAGTTGCAGTATAGTTAAGAATTTATAAATTTGCCAGGCTCGGTGGCTCAGCCTGTAGTCCTGCGCCTTTGGGAGGCTGAGGTGAGTGGATTGCCTGAGCCTAAGGATTCGAGACCCGCCTGGGCAGCGAGACCTCATCTCTACAATAAATAAAAAAATCAGCCAGGAGTGGTAGCGTATGCCTGTAATTCTGGCTACTCGGAAGGCTGAGGCGGAAAGATCACTGGAGCCCAGCAGGTGAGGCTGTGGTGGCCGAGAGCAGCCACTGCACTCCAGTCTGGGCGACTGAGTGAGACTCCAACTCAAAAAAAAAAAAAAAAAAAAAAAAAAATTTATAAATTTAAGACAATTAAATGATTGATTGCATGAGTGAAAGAGATCTGATAAGGTAGAATGTAAGCTACTTTTTATTGAAATAAGCAATATACCCTAGGCATAGAGCACTATTAGCCACCATATTATGCCATTTAATCCTTATACTATTTGGGTCAATTTAAATAGAGGAAATCTTCAGTTTAGGTTTGTCAATTGTGGCTAAAAAGTTAATCAAGTTACCAAAATGGTTAAAGCTGAACAAGTCATTGATTCTTAAAAACTGTATGCTATGTTTGAACATATTTGAGGAAACTGTTTTCTGGTTTAATGGAATTTCCTAGTAAAAGAAGGATTGCCAGAAGCCCGGTTGTTTCTTGATTGGGCGGTAATCTCCCAAAGATGTATTGTGGATTTTGATGCCTTAGTTATTGAAGGTAACTGAATTTTTTTTTTTTTTTAGTAAAGTATTTAACTGAATGCTTAGCATCTTGTATTACCTGAGAGTCATAATGGAGAATATTATTTTTCATTCCTGTAGAGGAGAGCCACATGATTTTTGCCCTCAATTAATTGATAGAAGGTGTGGTTAAAATGTAGTGGTATTGTATTCTTGGATTCTGACAGTATGAAAGTATGTGACTTTTGTGTTTTGCTTAATATTCATCACCATTTTAGTTGAGGAAGATATGAATGGTTTGCAAATGTTGTAAATGATTATTAGAAATGCTTTTTCATACTTACATTAGCCTGTCTTGATACACATTTTTTTAAATTTTTATTTGCAATGAAACTTACTGACATTTCTTTGGGAAGTAATGATATTACATACTTCACCATTCAGAATATAAAATTAACAATTCTCAGCACAAGCACTTTCAAATTTTCACACTCATTATGAATTTAAGGATGCAAAGGCCCTGCTTTATATTCCTGCATTTTTCACAAGGGAGAGTCATGTTAGATACTTCCAAAAAGTGTTTCTGTGTTCTCTTTATTCCCCTTATTACATCTGAATCATGTGTAGTTTTGGTCTAGGTATTTATTTACTTATTTATTACCAGACAGATGTCCCATGTTTGGTAGGTATGTACTGTACCATAACGATATACAAACCAAAGGTATGTACTGTGACCATAACCATATACAGTTGCTGAGGCTGATAGAGTGGGTTTCTAGAAGTATAGCTAATTCTCCTGTGGTGTCTAGTTAATGTAAAAAATAGAAACATTGGCCAAAGACATTTATACACAATTAACACAATTAAAGGAATACTTATATATATTATAGAAACTTAATAAATAAAAATTATTAGTGTCATTGCTATCACGAACACCTAACTTTTTTTTGAATTTGATTACATGTTTATACAGTAGAGGAACAGAGTCAATTGACATTTCTGTAGGACTGACATGGCATATGAGGAATGTTGGGAGTTCTAGATTGCCATTTGGAAAGCCTTGGATTTTTAGCTCATCTTCATAATGGTGAAGAGGAAAATGCTTTCAAATATTGCTTATAAGGTGTCAGGTTTGTCAGGAGTATACTCAATTATAGAGGGAAAGGATCATGAAGGGAGAAAGCAGAATGAAGGTGTGCCTCAAACATAGGTGTTTTTTTCTTTTAACATGTAAGTCTGGTTGTGTTATACTGGATGGCTTAGAGTCTACATGAATTAAAAGTCTTTCATAGGTATTATTGATACTTAATTACTTATTAAGCATGGAGGTGAAAAAATTATAGATAATCATACCAATGTCAGGATCAGATAAAAACAATGTGCTGAGGATACTGGTGCTTTTAATTCAAGGAGAAATGAAATGAGTGGTTTGAACAAGTTTTACATCATCTTGGAAAAATGTGAGCAAGCAAGTCCATGATGTGTTTCTTTTGGTGAACAAGTCTTTTTTTTCAATTAAAGAGGCATATTAGCAGATAAAAACCTTTTATAGAATACACAAAGATTTAACAATTGTCCAAACTGAGTCTTAAAGTTAAATAGTGGAGAACTGAGATATTGTAGTGGCCGAAAATTCAATCCGAGAGACCACCAAGAGCCAATTCTGATGAAAGTTCAAGAGGGTCTTTATTTACAAGCTCGAGCCTGGACCTCTGTCAACAACTGACACAGCGGAGTACATTCAGAGGCTCTGATTTCTTTAAGCAGATGCCTTTTATGCTTTTACACAAAGGGAGGAGGAGTTTGGGGGCTTTCCAGTTTTGTTACCATTTAATTGGGTAGTTCCTCTGGTGGTCAGCTTAATCGTGGAGGATTGGCTAACCTGACTCGGGCTGACCTTGGTCCACTAGCTAGGGAAGTTGCAGAGACATCTGGAAACTTAGGTGATTACCCCCTGGCACCTGATTGATTGTTGCTAAGGGAAAGTGAGATAAGGGAGGAATAATTGGAGCTTTGCAGTTTTTCCCATAACTGGAACTTTAAACAGTTACAGGTTATGTTTTAAGACAGAAAACTAAAAACTAAAAATGGCTGTGCTATTGTCCACAAGCTGATTACATACTTATTGGGTTATAGCATGCTCTTAACCTAAGTCTATGGTATACTTTATTACTGTCCTCTCATTTCCCTCTTCTCATGAGGGTAGAGTGAATCTAATCTTAGATTCCTTCAACATGCTGAGTTGTCCAGGGGTATCTGTTGATATTGTTGTCTGAGGACTATAAGGTGCACAGTGTTTATTCTAGCTTTTACAAAAGTGATTAGCTTGTTTATAATACATGGACCGAAGGTTAGCAACAGCAAGAGTATGATCACGGGGCCTATTAAAGCAGACAATAGTGTGGCTAACCAAGGTGAATAGTTAAACTAACTTTCAAACCATCCCTGTTTTTGCTCCCGCTCTAATTTATGCTTAGCCAAACCTTCTCGCACTTTAGCCATGGATTCCTTTACTATTCCTGAATGGATGGTGTAGAAACAACATTTTTCTCCAAGGGCGGTGCAAAGGCCACCTTGCTGGAGGAACAGTAGATCTAAGCCTCTGCGGTTTTGCAGAACTACTTCAGACAGAGAGGTTAGGGATTCCTATAAGTGTGAAATAGAAGTTTCTATTCTTTTAATGTCAGAATCTATTGTAGCCCGAAGGCTATTGTAATGATGGGATTGAATGGCTAGGGAGGCGATACCTGTCCCTGCCCCGGCAAGGCCTAGGCCTAGCTATACTGACAGGGTTATTGCAGTGACCGGTTCCCTTTTAACCCGGGGGTACCCTCCTTGTTTCAGTAACTGGAATACGTCCTCCTCAGTGTGGTACAGTATTTTGGGGATTAACTGTACCAAAATGCAAAAGCTCTCAGACTGAGTGAGTACCTGCCCATGAAAACACGGAGTTAAGCCAGTAGAACACATCCACCATCCATTCTTGGGGGGCAGGTGAAAGTCATTGGAGACTACAGGGAAAGTCTGGGCACATAAGAACTGGACCCCCGAAGGGGGCTTGCCCACACAAGTTCCTTTCCCAGAGATTAACTGTAGGGTCAAGCTTATTTCCGTGCTCGGGGCCCACCGGCAAGCATTGGAACTTGGGCTCGTGGTGTAGATTCCTATAATTGCAGTGCCTTCATAATAAGGTGGCCGGGGACTATGGCATAGCCAGCAGGACCGGGTGAGGTCGGGCCTGGTGCTATTGAGAAAAAGGTAGGCATTGCTTAGTATGTCTCAGAGAGGGTGGGAGGAGGCGTTCCAGAAAAAGTATGAGGATGTATTTAGTACAGGGGTTTTCTTTATAGAGGAAATAGCTACAGTGTTACCGCGGCACGGGGTGTGCATGGCAGTAGTGAAAAGCGCACTGCTTGGCTCGGGTCTAGGAATTGATTCAGTAGTTGGCTTATCTGTGGGTGGTGTGAACTCCCGAATATGGTGTCCAAAATTAGATCGGGTGAGCCCCGGGATGGTGCTGAGGGTTTGGACTTTTAGTCTAATCATGAAAAGACTCCCTAGATCACGCCATCCTGTTCAGGGGTCGTCATATAACCTGATTCCCCACGTTTTCCTGACCGTTCAGTCTGTAACTCAGCGCCCCGCAGGGGTGAAGTCTATCATGAGGGGGTCACAGTAGGAGAGGGAGGGTGTCACAAACATACCCTGAATCTGACAGGGCCCCTTCTTATAACCTGAGGGGTTTCTTTTTATAGTGATTAAGTCATTGGTTTTGGCAGGGACTCAAGGTACGGTGCCTGTGGAGACACAGGCCCATGCTGGGCAATAATATTGGCCGGGGTCTGCGCATGCCTCGTCTTGGTCATGGCCGGGGCATACATAAAACTGATGCTGCTTGTTATAGCCTAGCTTTGAAATTACTTTGGTTACCGTGCCAGCCCAATCAGAGTATTGGTACATTTCCTTTAGGTCACAGGTGAGGGTTGGGAATGACGTGTTGAGGGGAGCGAGGTTGGAAGTTTGAAAAATTATTTTGTTGATCCCTGACCTGAGGGTTAACAACTGCCATGTTAAGTTTAGAGGTTGGTGAGGATTAGGGACTGCCCAAAGGGATTCCATCCCTGTCACGAAGAAGCAGAAGGAAAAGAAGCGCGACACAATCTTAGCTTTAGAGGATTGTCCTTGTCCAGTCGGCTGCTCCATTTGGGTGTATAGTTTTTCAGCACAGCAGGGGTGTCAGCAAGCTTGGCGTGGGTGTGGTGTATCCAAGACGCGATACCTTCTACCTTTAAGGCGGTGGGGGTGGACAGGATCACAACGTATGGTCCTTTCCACCGTGGCTGCAGAGTCTCATGTTGATGTCGCCGGACGTACACCCAGTCCCCTGGTTGGAAGTTGTGGGGAGTCGGCGGTGGTCCGGTCTCATAAAGGGCTTTTAGTCTGGGCCACACCTGCTTGTGGACCCTTTGCAGAGTTTGGAGGGAAAAAAGGAGTTTTTGATCATCTGTGTCTGTTAATAGTTCTGTTCTTAGGTTAGGTATGACCGGTGGAGGCACGCCAAACATGATTTCAAAAGGAGTAAACCATAGCTTATAGGGTGAGTTATGCACCCTATATAGCGCAAAGGGAAGGAGAGTCACCCAGTCCCCGCCAGTCTCCTGGACTAATTTAGTTAAGGTCTCTTTTAGGGTTCTATTCATTCTTTCTACCTGTCCTGAGCTCTGGGGCCTGTATGCACAGTGTAATTTCCAATCCACCCCCAGGGTCTGAGCTACTCCCTGTATTACCTTAGAGATGAAGCTGGGGCCATTGTCCGATCCGATCTGAACAGGGAAGCCATACCTGGGCATCAGATCTTCCAAGAGTTTCTTGGCCACCACCTGTGTGGTTTTATTCTTGGTAGGGAATGCCTCCGTCCACCCTGAAAAGGTGTCCAAAAACACTAGTAAGTACTTGTATCTGTACTTTCCTGGTCTCACCTCATTGAAGTCCACTTCCCAGTATGCTCCTGGTCAGTTTCCTCAAAGTCTGGTCCCCGGGTTTTGTTTGGGATTGGTTGCGTTGACAACCCGACAAGCCTGACATTGATTTATAATTTGTCCGATTATTTGTCGAACGTTGGGTATAACTATGTTTGCATGGCGTATTAATTCTTCCATTTTTCTGGTTCCCATGTGGGTACTTCTGTGTATTTTTATAAGCAGTTGCCGACCCAACTGTTCTGGAAGGATAACATCCCATTTGCTGGTGGTCGTATCCCAGTGTTGGATCCACCACCAGCCATTTGAGAACTTAACTCCAGGCTGCCCATTTATCCATTTTAAATCCTCCTCTGTATAGTTCGGGCTCTCCGGCAGATCTGGGGGCCCAGGGTCTGGCAGTGTGGTCACTAGGATATGGTTCACAGAAAGGGCCGCCTTTTTGGCCTCAGCATCTGCCAGACGGTTTTCCCATGCCACTGACATGTCCTCCTTCTGGTGTCCTGGACAGTGTATTATGGCCAGTGCTTTGGGTAGCCAGAGTGCCTGTAACGACTCAAGGATTTCAGTTTTATTTTTGATAGCCTTTCCTTCTGCAGTTAAGCGCCCCCTCTCCTTATAGATGGCTCCATGAATGTGCACAGTTGCAAAAGCATACCTGCTGTCAGTATAAACATTTATTCTCTGCCCTTTTCCCATGACTAGGGCTTTAGTGAGGGCGATGAGCTCAGCTCGCTGTGCCGAGGTTCCGGCCACAAGTGGCGCTGCCCATGTTTCAGTCTCTGTAGTCACCACTGCCCCAGCATACCTGGTTCCGCCCTGCACGAAGCTGCTGCCATCTGTGTACCAGGTTTCTTCAGTGTTGGTTAGGGGCCTCTCCCGGAGGTCTTCCCGTATTCCGTGGACCTGCACCAGGATGTCCTGGCAGTCGTGCAGGGGACCTTCCCCATCCGGATCGGGTAGCAGGGTGGCTGGATTTAGAGTAGCCGGAGCCTGAAACAAGATTCTGGCTGGGTTTAAAAGGAGACTTTGATAATGAGTTAGCCGGGCATTACTTATGCATCTGTCGGGTGGTTGTTTTAGAACTCCCTCCACAGCATGAGAGGCGGTGACATGTAGTTCTTTTCCCATGGTGATTTTGTCAGCATCCTTGACCATAGTGGCAACTGCTGCGATGATTTGTAGGCATGGGGGCCACCCGGCAGCCACGGAGTCTAACGTTTTTGACAAGTATGCCACTGGCCTTTTCAATGGCCCTATTTGCTGTAACAGCACTCCTTTGGCTATTCCCTTAGACTCATCAACAAACAAGAAAAAGGGTTTAGTCAGATCTGGCAGTCCCAGAACTGGGGCTGACACCAGGGCTTGTTTAAGAGTTTTAAAAGATCTGTTCATGTCCTCCGTCCATATGAGGTCGGACTTATTTTTGGTGGCCTCATATAATGGCCGGGCGAGCTCAGCAAACCCAGGAATCCATAGGCGGCAAAAGCCAGCTGATCCTAAGAACTCACGTACCTGTCGTACATTCTGTGGTTGTGGAATTCTCAGTACCATTTCCTTCCGGGCATCCGATAGCCATCTCTGCCCATCTTTTAGTTTGTAGCCCAGGTAACTTACTTCAGTTTTATAGATCTGAACCTTTTTGGCCGAGGCTCGATAGCCTAGAGCACCTAGTGTTTGCAGCAAATCTCTGGTGCCTTGTAAGCATGCGTCCCGATTTTCTGCAGCTAGCAGAATATCATCCACGTACTGCAACAGGGTTAGGGTGGGGTGTGTGTTACGGAACTCACCCAGGTCTTCATGTAAGGCTTCATCGAAGATGGTGGGAGAGTTTTTAAATCCTTGGGGAAGCCGGGTCCAGGTGAGTTGCCCACTGATTCCTCTTTCCGGTCCAGCCACTCGAAGGTGAAGATGTCCTGACTCCGTGGGGCCAACGGTAAGCTGAAAAAGGCATCTTTTAAGTCTAATACCATGTACCAAACCTTGTCTGGGACCAGGGCAGTGAGGAGGGTGTAGGGATTAGGGACTGTGGGGTGTATGTCCATCACCCTGCGGTTTACTTCCCGTAAGTCCTGAACAGGCCGGTAGTCAATTGAATTTGGCTTTTGCACTGGCAACAAAGGTGTATTCCAGGCAGACTGACAAGGCCGCAATATTCCCTCATCCAGCAGCCACCGTATGTGGGGGGTTATCCCATTTCGTGTTGCCACAGGGATTGGATACTGCCGGACCCTGGCTGGGTCCGCTCCGGGCTTTAATTCCACAAACACTGCTGGCCTATGTTTAGCCAACCCTATTCCTCCAGTTTCTGCCCAGGCTAGGGGAATTTCCCGAAGCCAGTCCTGAATGTCCAATTTTGTCTCCGGGTTGTGGGCCTGACATAGCCTGTATTCATCTTCTAATTTTACAGTTAGAATCTGCAGGGGGTGCCCAACTGAATCTGTCACTGTCACCCCATCCAACCGAAAGCTGAGGTTTGCTTCCACTTTGGTTAACAGATCTCTCCCGAACAAAGGGTATGGGCAATCAGGAAGAATTAAGAACTCATGGGCGACCGTACCAGTGCTTAAATTTACGGTTCTCTTAGTGGTCCAGTGTGCTGGTCTTATCTCGTTAGCTCCTTGAACCCATGAGATTTTGTCTGAGAGAGGGCCTTGTGGTTTTAATAATACGAATTGCTCTGCTCCTGAATCCACATGAAAAGTCACGGGTTTCCCCCTACCTCCAAGGTTATCCGGGGCTCAGGGGGGGCCTCTGAGCCCTGACCTTCCTATTTAGTTACAAGTACAGTCACTTTGTTCTCAGGTCGGGGAGGGTGCTTAGGGCAGTTCTTTATGTAGTGCCCTTCCTCCTTGCAGTAGAAGCACTGATTTCTCCCTATCTTGGGGTGATCTGGCTGGGGGTCCCCCGGTTTGTTGCCTGACTCAGAAGCCAATTTTTTTAGCTGCTTCTGTTTTTCCTTGGGGTCGTGGGTGGTGGCAGCCAGGAGAATTCTGGCTAATTCCCTGGTCTGCCGTTCACTACGTCTATCCTGGCATTCTTCCGGACTCTTCCTATTGTTATAGGCTTTCTCAGCCACCTCCAGCAGATCCTGTAAACTTTTCTCTCCTAATCTTTCTATTTTCTGCAGCTTTCTTTTGATATCTGGTGCTGCCTGATTAACGAACGCCATGATCACAGCCGCTTTGGTTTCTGGTGCCTCTGGGTTCATTGGGGTGTATTGACGGAAGGCTTCCGTAATATACTCTAAACACGCAGCTGGACTCTCATTTCTGTCCTGTCTTATGTTATATACCTTAGCCAAATTAGTGGGCTTACAAGCAGCTGCCCGGAGACCTGCCATCAGAGCCTGGTGGTAGACCCGAAGTTTCTCCTTACCTTCTGCCATGTTAAAATCCCATTCAGGTTGGAAAAGGGGAAAAGTCTCATTAATAAGATCAGGATTGGTGGTGTCCATCAACTCCTGGAACCAGCTTCCGGGCCTCCGTCTGGATTCTTTCTTTTTCTTCAGTGGTGAATAATACCTGTAGAAGCATCTGGCAATCATCCCAGGTAGGCTGGTGGGTAAAGAGAATGCTTTCCAGCAAGTTAATCAGCCCTCTAGGATTCTCAGAGAAAGTAGCAGCTTGCGTTTTCCAGTTGTATAAATCGCTAGTGGAAAATGGCCAATAATGCATGGATTGTTTCCTGGCCTCATCTGGGGGCCCAGCCACTCTCAGTGGCAAAATTACCGTGGAGTCAGCTGCACCCATTCCAGGACCACCCGCCCTGGTGACCCTCCCTTGAGTCCCAGTGGCTGGTCCATCCATTTCTCCTCCTTGCCTTCCCTCCCCTGCCACTCCTGGCTCCGCCTCCGCAGTGGCGGCGGCTTGGGGCGCAGGCGGGGCTGAAGGCCTAGGGGGAGCTGACTGGTATGTGGGGGGAGATCATATCCAAGTTAGAATCAGGGAGAACGGGGTAAAAGGGGTTCTTTGGGGGCTTATGGAAGGGATACTGCTTCTCACGAGGCTGTGATGACACACTCTCCGGCGGCTCCAAAGGTTTTGCCCCCTTCTCCTGTATCGTGAGCACGCTCAATGCCTTTAACGGGGTAGGAAGATAGGGTTTCACCCAAGGGGGAGGGGATTCCACTATATCGTGCCAGACCAGTATATAAGGTAGTTGGTCTAGGTGGCCCTGGGAGCCTCTTTGGAGAATAACATTCTTGACCTGCAAAAGAACACTCGTTAGAAAAGTCCCTTCTCGTGACCAGCCCACGTTAAAGGCAGGCCACTCAGTGGCACACAGATCCCAGAACTTTTTCTTGTGAATTTCGACACTCAAATTGTGAGCTCTTTTCTTTAGTTCTGAAAAGTTTTCAGTCATGAGAGTTAACGGTGTTATTTGAGTCTGTCCCATCTCACTCGTCAGTACTGTCGCCCCAACAAACACAACTGACAAAACAAAGGGAAAACAGCAAGAGACTCGACAAGAGACAGAGAGTAGTGGCCACAAATCTGAAAGTACGATAGGGGAGAGACAGACCGTCTACGAGTCTGACCTTCCCCACAGATGAAGACCTTGTCTTCCGGATAGGGACGTGAGACGTCTCCCATGAGCCCCGGCTGGCGGCTTTCCAGTGCATCTGCCTAGCCTGATGCCGACCTCAGAACAAAGTGTGGAGTTCCACCTGAGACACAGAACACAGATGCGCTAACCTGGGAGCGACTTACCGAATGCCGGCCTGAAAGCCCTCCGGACTGGGGTCTCGGGGTCTCTGGGATCCTGGGAGAGCCCCCAAATGTAGTGGCCGAAAGTTCAATCCGAGAGACCACCAAGAGCCAATTCTGATGAAAGTTCAAGAGGGTCTTTATTTACAAGCTCGAGCCTGGACCTCTGTCAACAACCAACATAGCGGAGTACATTCAGAGGCTCTGATTTCTTTAAGCAGATGCCTTTTATGCTTTTACACAAAGGGAGGAAGAGTTTGGGGGGCTTTCCAGTTTTGTTACCATTTAATTGGGTAGTTCCTCTGGTGGTCAGCTTAATCGTGGAGGATTGGCTAACCTGACTCGGGCTGACCTTGGTCCACTAGCTAGGGAAGTTGCAGAGACATCTGGAAACTTAGGTGATTACCCCCTGGCACCTGATTGGTTGTTGCTAAGGGAAAGTGAGATAAGGGAAGAATAACTGGAGCTTTGCAGTTTTTCCCATAACTGGAACTTTAAATAGTTACAGGTTATGTTTTAAGACAGAAAACTAAAAACTAAAAATGACTGTGCTGTTGTCCACAAGCCGATTACATATTTATTGGGTTATAGCATGCTCTTAACCTAAGTCTATGGTATACTTTATTACTGTCCTTCTCAATATGTTGAGAAGCAAAATTTCTTTCTTTTTTTTTTTTTTGAGTTGGAGTTTCACTCTGTTGCCCAGGCTGGAGTGCAGTGGAATACTCACGGCTACCTCAGCGTTGACCTGCTGGGCTCCGGCGATCTTTCTGCCTCAGCCTTCCAAGTAGCCGGAACTACAGGCATGTGCTATCACGCCTGGCTAATTTTTTATTTATTGTAGAAACGAGTTCTAACCAAGTTGCCCAGGCTGGTCTTGAACAAGTGGACTCAGGAAATCCACTCACCTCGGCCTCCCAAAGTGCTGGAATCATAGGCTGAGCCACCGAACCTGACCCAAAATTTATTTCAATAGAAATCTATGTTGAGTCCTAACTGTATTTCATGTATTTGCACTAGGCATTGAGGGATACAGAAATAAATGCCATTTTGGGCTTTCAAGGACTTCACAGTCAATGATATAAGAGTAATATAAACAAATACTTAGTAGTGTGGGCACTGATTGGGAAGGAATGGGATCTTGAAAGTTGGAATGGGGATAAATGAGAAGACCCTGATGAAGTTTGGGACATTGAGCCTCTAAATTCTGATGAGTCTTTGCTGGTTTTCTTTACCCCTTCACCTCTCCCCCAAGGGGATTAATTTTTAATTTCTTCCAGGAAACTGTAATGACTTCCCCAGAGGCAATTGTAGTGCTAGACACTGCTCAATCTCCTCAGGACCCTCGCCACCCCTCTTTTCTTCTGGACCTATAACTATGCTCAAGTCCCACCAGGCCCCTAACGATGAGGGCACAAAGTGTGACCCATGAAGACTCTAAAAGAAATACCTGAGTTTTCTATTTGTACAGACAGAAATCTGGCAAGCATGTATGGGAATGGATACTAAAGGTGAGGGATAATGGTGGAAGGACCATTGTGGATCAGGCTGAATTTACTGATATGGGTTCACTAAGCAGAGATTCTGCATTTAATGTTGCAGCTTGAGGAGTTATAAAGGAGGCTAACTGTTTGTTTGGTATGCTAAAACATGGCCCAAAAGGGGGTCCACAGTAAGCAAATTGGAAATGCTGAACTTGCTTTAGTTTAATGTCTGAAGGGTTTCAAAGGCTTAGGGAGATTGGAATGTTAGAGAGGATTTGTCATGTAAGACATATTCAGTGTCATACTAGGTGCCAGCTGGGTGCTACTGTCACACTGGGTGGGTCCAGGAGACATACATTTCACCATGACTCTGAGAAATAAATTTGTGAGGGGAGCCCCAGGAGCCTTGAAGAACTCTGTGACTGCTCTTCTCTGTAGGCCAAACCTTACAGTGATAACTACAGTCATTGAATTGGGAATCCAAAATAATGGGAGCAATTTGATGCCAGTGTGACAGAGATCAAGTGACAGCACTCAACTACCAAAGGCAAGGTCATTGTGTTTACCATAACAGATAGCAGAGTTAAAGCAGCAATAAGAAGTCTTACTCCTGAAGGCTCATGGCCTTGGCTAGTTGGTTATGGTGTTTCTAGAAGTAAAAGATGTAGGAAACCTTTTAAATTCTTACTTGGTCTGCATAAGCAGAAAAGTTTTAGATCAAGTAAACCAAACTCTAACCTGCGTCCTAAAAACAGGCGGTCATAGCCCCTCAATTTCTAGAGTTGAGCCAGGTTACAGACCCAGAATCCCTTGAATGGAAGAAAGAGAGACTGAGTTCTCTTGAAGAAGAACCCTGGTACATTGCTGAAAATGTATACTTTCAATCATTTCTTGAGTCTTCCAAAGGAACCTATAGCTTTTTACTAGGGTAACTGTGCATTGAGAAAAAAATAATTAGACGTTTTTGGAGACTACTGGATACTGGCTCTGAACTGACACTAATTCCAGGAGAACCTGAACTGACACTAATTCCAGGAGAACCAAAGCATCACTGTGGTTCACCAGCCAGAATAGGGACTTATGGAGGTCAGGAGATCAATGGAGTTTTAGCTCAGGTAATCTCACAGTGAACCTAGTGGGTCCCTGAACTCATCCTGTGGTTACTTTCCTGGCTCTGAAATGAGATACATGGAACAGATACACTTAACAGCTGGCAGAATCCCTACATTGATTTCTTGACCTATGATGTGAGAGCTATTATGGTGGGAAAGGACTAGTGGAAGCTGTTAGAAGTGCCTCTGCCTAGGAAAGTAGTACATCAAAGTTAATACCACATTCTAGGAGAGATTGCAGAGCTTTGTGCTATCATCAAGGACTTTAAAGATGTGAGTATGGTGATTCTCACTACATCCCCATTCAAGTCTCCTATATGGCCTGTGCAGAGGACAGATAGATCTTGGAGAATGATAGTGGATTATCATCATGAGCTTTTCAGGTGGTTACTCCAGTTACAGCTGATGTACCAGATGTAATTTCATCACTTGAGCAAATTAACACATCCCTTAGTACCGGTCTGTTTTGCAGCTATTGATCAGGCAAATGCTCTTTTTTCCATCCTTGTCCATAAGGCCCATCAGAATCAGTTTGCTGTCATCTGGCAAGGTCAGCAATAAACTTTTACTGTCCTACCTTGAGTAGGGTATATCAACTCTCCAGCCATATGCCCTATTTTAGTTCATAGGAATCTTTATTGCCATTCCCTTTCACTGGTCCGCTACATTGATGACATTATGCTGGTTGGACCTAGTGAATGAGAAGTAGCAACTATTCTAGACTTGTTGGTAAGACATTTGTATGTTGTAGGGTGGTAAATAAAACTGACTAAAATTCAAGGGCCTCTACCTCTGTTAAATTTATAGGAGTTCCAATGAAATTAAAAGTATCAAGATACTTATTTTACTAAGATGAAGGAGAAGTTGTTGATCTGGCCCCTCCTACAACCAAAAAAGAGGCACAGGGCTTAGTGGGACTGTTTGAATTTTGGGAGCAGTATATTCCTCATTTGGGTGTGTTACTTTGACCCATTTACCAAGTAACCCAAAAAACTGCTTATTTTAAGTGGGGCTCAAAATAAGAGAAAGCTCTGCAACAGGTCTTAGCTGCTGTGTAAGCTGCTCTTCCACTTGGACCATATGATCTACCATATCCATGGTGCCTGAAATTTCAGTGTCAGATAGGGATGCTGTTTGGAGCCTTTGGCAGGCACCTATAGGTAAATTAGAGCTCATGCCCTTTTGGAGCAAAACCCTGTCATCCTCTAGGGATAATTACATTCTTTTCGAGAAACAACTCGACTTGCTACTGGGCCTTATTAGAGACTGACACTTAACTATGGGCCACCAAATTACCAAGCAATAGGTGCTGCCTAACTCATCAAGCCATAAAGTTGGTCGTGCATTGTTGAGGAGGCAAAAACTTTACCTCTTCCCTTTTAGGGTTTTGATTAACAGGAGAAAAGTTAATCTAATCATAATAAGTTTTATGTAGCATAGGAGCCATCGTAAGAAAATAAAGACCAAAATAAGTATTTAGAATCAATCACTAATATACTGAACTGGACACACCCCAAAAAGTTTGTGAAATGTGATATGGCAAAGGGACTTGGGCTAGGGTAGTTAGTAACTGAGGAGAATAGGAAGATAAGGATTAGTGTAACAAGATTTGTATGTATAGATTTCCTTCAGCTTCAAGTGAAGATATTCTTGTATAAGAATGTTACTTTCTTTTTGACATAGGGAGGGCATCTTTCACATAGGAATTTCATCTCCTGTTTTTGATAAGCAGAATGAAGGCCAGAATTATCTTCTTGAATTTGCTGGGTTTTTTTTAAGTGCTTTTAATTAAAAATAGTATGCCAGAGTGGCATATTTTGAGGTGTTATATTTGTAACTCCTTCAACAACAGTATTCCGTCATTAAATGGAAGTTGTATATCTGTGATCAGGTCTGAACAGGTCTTGAAGGTACAAGTAAGTTACATGAAAATGTGGTCTAAACACCCACAGTCCCCACTCTACTGTATTGCCTTCTCTCTCCCAGCCTGTACCTGTGGCCTTATGAGGAGTTCCTTACAGTCAGTTGATAGAAGAAAAGAAGACTTGGGCCTGATTTATAGATGGGCAGGCACCACTCGAAGTTAGACAGCTGTATCACCACAACTCTTTTCTAAGACATCTCTGAAAGAGTAATGAGGGAAATCTTCCCACTTTGAGCAGTGACAGGACTTTGAGCAGTGCACCTGATTTTTCCCTTTTGCATGGAAGGATAAGTAGCCAGGCACGCGATTATTAATATATAATGATTCATAAGCTGTGGCCAGTGGTTTGGCTGGATAGTCATGTACTTGGTAAGAATGTGATTGGAACATTGGTGACACGGAAATTTGGGGAAGAAGTATGTGGCTAGGCCTCCTCTTAATGGGTGAAGAAACAAAGATATTTGTATTTCATATTAATGCACACCAAAGGGAGACCTCAGCAGAAAGGATTTTAATAATCAAGTGTATTGGATGACTTGTTTGTGGATACCAGTCAGCCTCTTTTCTCAGCTGCTCTGTTGTCATCCAGTGGGTTCATGAACAAAGTCCATGGTGCCATGTAGGGAAGTTACACATGGGCTCAGCAACGTGAACTTCCACCCACTAAGGCTGATCTGATTACAGCTACTACTGAGGGCCTAGTCTGTCATCAGCAGTGACTAACACTATTCCATTTCCCAGGATGATCAGCCAGCTACCTGGTGGTAGGTTGATTACATTGGACTGCATCCATCATGAAAGGAGTAACTGGAATAGATAGACTAGATATTCTGAATATGAATTTTCCTTCTCTGCATGCAGTGTTTTTGTCAAAAATCACTATTCATGGATTAACACAGTGCCTTATCTGTTAGTACAAAAGTAATTTTGATTTTGGACCATGAATTCTAAATCCTTATAACTAGGCTCAAACACATCTTTATCAATCAAAACAGGAACCATTACAATCAACACATTTTTGCCAATGAGAAATAAGCTTGTTTATCCCTATCATGTAAAAATCTGTGCTTCAGGATTTGATGAATTCTTAGAAAGTGTTTTCCGTATCCTGCTGGTTCTGGAAGCATTTTCCCTGCAAAAAGTTGTTGAGATGCTTGACGAAGTTTGTTGGTGAGAGGTCAAGTGAATCCAGCAGATGAGGCAAAACTTCACAGCCCAATTTGTTCAACTTTTGAAACTTTGGTGGTGTGATGTGCGATGTGAGAATTGGGCCCTTTCTGTTGACCAATGCTGGCTGCAGGTGTTGCAGTTTTTGGTGCATGTCATTGCTTTGCTGAGCATAATTCTCAGATGTAGTGGTTTTGCTGTGATTCAGAAAGCTGTAGTGGATCAGACTGGCAGCAGACCACCAAACAGTGATCATGACCTTTTTTTGGTGCAAGTTTGACTTTGGAGCTTTTTCTCAGTCCATCCACTGAGCTGGTCATTATGGGTTGTTATATACAATCCACTTTTTGTCACATGTGACAATCCAATTGAGAAATGATACTTTGTTGTTGCATAGAATAAGAAAAGATGGCACTTTGAAATGACAATTTTTTTTTTACAATTTTTGGTTAGCTCATGAGGCACCCATTTATTAAGCTTTTTCACCTTTCCAGTTTGCTTCAAATGCCGAGCGAACATAGAGTGGTTGACATTGAGTTTCTTGGCAGCTGCTCATGTATAGTTGTAAGAGAATCAGCTTCCATGAGTGCTCTCAGTTGGTCATTGTCAACTTCCAGTGACCGGTCACTACTCTCCTCATCTTCAAGGTTCTTGTCTCCTTTGCAAAACTTCTTGAATCACCACAGTACTGTAAGCTTCTTAGTAATTCCTAGATCAAATGCCTTGTTGATGTTGCAAGTTGTCTCTACTGCTTTACAACCCATTTTTAACTTGAATAAGAAAATTGTCCAAATTTGCTTTTTGTTTAACATAATTTCCATAGTCTAAAATAAATATAAACAGCAAGTAATAAGTCATTAGCAAAAAAAGAGAAATGTGCATTAAAATTTTATGTGTGTGTGTGTGTGTGTGTGTGTGTATAAGACCTGACCACATTTATTTAAGAATGTATTCCAATATCAAATGGTAAATATCAACAATGCAAAAACTGCAATTACTTTTGCACCAACACAATACCATCGTGATATTGCACACCACTATGTATTTGTTTCTGATCAAAGAACTTACTTCACAGCACAAGAAGTACGACTTGGGCCCAGGCTTGTGAAATTCATTCGTCTCCCCATGTTCCCTAGCATCCTGAAGCAGCTGGCCTGATAGAACAGTGGACTAGCCTTTTGAAGACTCAGTTACAGTGTGAGGTTGGTGGCAATATCTTGAAAGGCTAAGATACGATTATCCAGAAGGCTATATATGCTCTGAATCAGTGTCCAGTATATGGTGCTGTTTCTCCCATTGCAGGGATTCACACCTCCAGGAATCAAGGGGTGGAAATGGGAGTATCTCAACTCACTGTTACCTCTAGTGACCCATTATAAAAATTTTTGCTTCCTGTACCCATGACCTTATGCCCTGCTGGCCTAGAGATCTTAGTTCCAGAGGGAGGAATGCTTCTACCAGGAGATAAAACAATGGTGTTGAAATGGAAGTTAAGATTCTAGCCTGGCTTTGTACTCCTCATGCCTTGGAATCAACAAGCAAATAAGAGTTACTGAGCTTGCTAGGGTAATTGATGACTGCTAAGGAGAAATTGGACTGCTGTTACACAATGGAGGTAAGAAAGAGTAAGTCTGGAATACAGGAAATCGCTTGAGATTTTTCTTAGTATTACCATGTCTTGTGATTAAGTCAGTAGAAAACTACAACAGCCCAACCCAGGCAGGACTACTGAGGCCCAGATTCTTTAGGGATGAAGGTTAGGGTCACTCTACTAGGTGAACCATCACAACTAGATGAGGTGCTTCCTGAAGGCAAAGGGAATAGAGAATGGATAGTAGAAGAAGGTAGTTATAAAGACCACCTATGACCAGGTGTCCAGATATATAAACAAGGATTATGTTTTCCTGTGCATGTCCTCCCTATTTTGCTATGAATATGTATGAGAGGGAACCCAAAGGAACTTGGAATGTATAAACAATTGTGTATTTATTTTTACATGTTTAAACTTCACCCTCAAAGGACTTCTATTTGATGCAATACACCTATAGAGGCGCTTTTTCCATTGCTCAGAACAGTTTTTGAACTTGCCAATTTTGATGCCATTTAGTGTTTCTGCTGTTTTTTGTTGCACCTCTTCCACATTGGCATACTGTTTCCCTTTGAGGATTTTTTTCAATCTGGGGAAACAAAAAAATTGCTTGAGGTGAGATTGGGTGAATAGGGAGACTGGGGCACGGGGGTCATACCATTTTTGGTCAAACTGCTGAACAAAATTTCACTGCCGCACATTGTTCATGTAAATTGTCTGTTATGAAATAGGCAAACACTTTGAAAAGTTCTCCAAAAAAGATTCATTGAAGCTGAATGCAGCCTCACAACAGCACTAGCTGGTACATTGATACCAGTGGGTTCCTAGAATGGGGGAAGCAGGTATTAAAAGGAGCTTGTCCTCCAAAAGATAATTCCATTTTTTGGGGGTCAACCATGTACATTTGTGTGTGTAATATGTATAAAGCAAGTATCTTTGTTTTCTTTCCTATTTTATTCCCTCATTTTGATTTTATATAATATTTAAGTATTATTGATTTTACACCATAGTGTTTAAGTTACAGGATATTAAGAAGAGTAAATAATCATTCAAGGTCTTTACTTCCTCTTCTTGGGAAGGAGTTAATACATTTTCAGTTGTACTCAAGATAGTTGTATCATGTTAGGTGCAAATAGGACCTTGTTATCATCTTTATTTGAAGACTAAGTATGATTTAAGGAGATGCATGTGGGTGCCAGGTTGACAGGAGGAGGTTTTGTGATGGTTAATTTCATGTGTCTGCTTGACTGGGCCATGGAGTACCCACACATTTGATCAAACATTTAGGTGTGTCTGTGAGTGTGTTTTTGGATGATGTTATAACATTTGAATTCGTAGACTGAGTAAAGCAGATTGTCCTCCCTAACGTGGGTAGCCCACATCTAATCATTTGAAAATGTGAATAGAACAAAACAGCTGTAAAGGAGGAGACTTCTTCCTGACTGCTAGAGCTGGAACATTAGTCTTCTTCTGTATTTGAACTGGAATTTACATTATTGGCTCCTCTGGTTCTCAGGCCTTTAGACTCAGACTGGAGCTTATATCATCAGCTTTCCTGGTTCTCAGGCTTCCGTTATTGATTTTCCTGGTCTCTAGCTTGCTGACTGCATGTCGTGGGACTTCTCAGCTTCCATAATCTTGTGAGCCAATTTTTGTAATCAGTCTCTCTCTATTCATATATATACATGCATGTCCTATTTCTTTTCTTTCTCTGGAGAATCCTAACTAATAAACTTACCAAAACAGTAGGCAATTAATTGATTGTTTTCTCTTTTAGTATAACCAACAGGTTGGGTTGGCATGGTGTAATGTCAAATATAGAGCTAATAAAAATTTGAAATAATGTATGGCCATCTTACTGCTGCATGCACCAAGAAGAGTAGCTTTGTAGTTTCCCTCATAATTTGCCTTTATTCTTTATGATATACTAAAGGCAACTTAATAAAGAAATGATTGTATGTACTATGTAGAAGGTAGGTAAAAAAAATAATAAATGCCTAGTACAAGGAGAATTTATAGTAAATCTAGAAATTCAGGCTAAGATCTCAGAATTAGATTAGTCATAGACACATACAAGCAGTGTACCTATACTGTGAAGTATATTGAACAACAGTCTATAGTGATTACTGACAAATATCTGCTTTGGCTTAAATGTATTTGGTAAAACATGGGTGTTATAACTATTGTTCTTTGAACTTTTTTGTTTTCACTACAATCCCATTTTAGATTATGTAGGATAGTCATCATGCCTTTATTTTCTCTATTGAGGACTCTGTTAAGCAGATATATTGGGGAGAGATTTAATGAATACGCTAAAATGGAATCGTGTGCTAAGTTATTGCCTATATAAAAAGGAGAGGAGAAACCTATTAATATCAGTACTCAGTACTTAATTGATTTTTTAGTAAGGGAATAATCATGAAGACTGTAGAATTTCCCCTTCATAAAAGATTTTTAGAAAAAAAGAATGATTTGATATTTTCAGCATTTAAAGCTGGTTAATTACCACACATTCCTTTCATTGTGATTGTGTAGCAACACTGAAGTCTGGAATCATGCAAATCATTTGAGCTTTTTTATGTTATTGTTCATCATCTCTCACTGAATTCTTTCTCTATGTGTCTGGTGTTGAATATAGCAAGCTTTTGTTGGTTGTCAGTTTTAGAAAATGCATATTCATTTTCTAAGCAGAGCAAATTTTTGTTTCTCCTGTAATTCAGTTACTTTTACATGGTTTCAGTAGATAAAAGAAAATAGATATTGTGCCTCTAAGATTTTCACAGGCTTCAATTATTCTAACCAAGAAAACTACGCTATCCTTTTTGGAAACTCATATGTAGTTAATTGATGGACTTGAGCAATTTTTCAGAGCAATGTTGTTATAATTGCTGTTCATTTATGAAACTGAAACTGAAATTTATTGATGGCTTTAAGTGTGTATTTGTGGGTTAAAGAGAGAAAGCCATTGTGAGGAAAGTAAATAGAATGTTACTTTCATTTTAAGAGATTCTTTGTTTTAGCTTTTTGGAATATAATGAAGCATCAGAGAATTAGAAGAAATGGTGGAAAAGGAACCAACACTTAGAAGAATTGCATTTTGGTTCACATTACAACTATTACTTCCCTGTTACCCATAATGTACACATCTTTCCTTCATGATGAGAAAATTATGGCCCAAACAAATCTCTTAACATATTACTAGGAAATATGCAAAAATGAGCAAGATGGTAGGATTGTGGTACTGATAGCAGGGACGCTAGCACAGAGTAGAATAGATAATTGAATATATGCATATGTAAACACAGAGATGTATATAAGTATCTGTTTTATGTTAAAATGCTTGAGAATTTTGAAATTCTTCAAATCATTGTATTCTTTAAATATTCTAGGATAGTAATAGTTTACAAATGAACCACATTTGTTTGTACATATTTGAGTTGTATGTAGCGTTTGGAAAATTTTTAGGAAATTTTCTGAAATGGCAATTTGGTTCTGACTGCCCAATCTTATGTTCATAGTTGCAGGTAGACTTCAGATGTTGTTTTTGAGCAGTTGAAGTCAGTAAGTTAATAAAAAATAAGTATTAATGAACTATTTTTCTGTGCCAAAAAAAAAAAAAAGAAAAAACCCACAAAAAAACAATGACAAACTTTTCAGAATGGCAGGAAGAAAGGCAGAAGATAACACTGTAAAGATGAATTTGAGACAGACGGGGAAGGGACTCTAGGATTTTGTGGTAGAGATAGATGACCAGCAGCACTAGGGAGAGGTGTGACCATGAGTATAATGAAGTCAAACTTAGGCTATCCTCACTTGTTGTTTGCTTGGGAAATAATCAATACTGTATGTAATCATTCTGCTATGTAACAATCTGAAAAAAATAAGGCTTTATTTTTGATGAAGAATGGTGGTAGGCTTTTTCAAATTAAAAATAAGATTGAGAAAGTAGAAAGATGATTATAATTTGGTTGTGCCTGATAACTTTCACTGTCTTTGGCAGCCTAGTTTACTGCAGAGAGCTTATAAAGACTTGATGTAGATATCTTATCATCTAAGGTTATCTTCCTGTTTGCCTATTACATCTGTCTCCTCCTAGTCCAGTCTCCTTTGCTTTCTGGTTTGGTGACTTTTTGCTCTGTTCTCACTTTTTTCGTCCGCTGTGTTTGATCCCTTTGGAAATCATTTAAAAAATTTACCTATCTGAGGCACTTTGTATACTACACATCTTCTTTTCCTAGTACTCAACCCCTACTACCTTTAATTTTGATAGCTACTGTAGTTCTACCTAAGAGATAATCTTCCATTGGCCTCACTTTCAAGAAATGTCCAACAGTCTTATTGGTCTCATGTATTCTTTCTACTCCCATCCTTGGTAGAGGAAGGGATTTAGCACTAGTGACAAACATTGAGGCTATGATAAAAAGCTTTAACAGAAAGTCCTTTTTCATTATTTATTTCTCTATATTGAGTGATTTAAAAATCATTTTATTGACATGCATGCATATATATATACACATACAATTAAAATCACCAATATTAGCTATATTATTTAAAGACTTTTTTAAAAACATATTTTTTATTTTAAAATTGTGGGGTACAGTTAAGGGTTAGGTATACAAATATGCATCATTCAGGCACCCTTGTTGATAAGGGGTGTCCCCCGTCCCCAGACAGATATTGACTACCATTAATCCCACCACCCTTGCCCTCTCTATCCCCCCCATGGATTCCCACCACTGTCGATCCTTTTCTTATAGTATTACGATAGTTGTTCAAGGTCCACTTATGAGTGAGAGCATGTGATACTCAGATCTTTGTTGCTGTGAAAGATCACTCAGTAAGACTTTTTTTTTTTTTTAAGTCAGAGACTCACTCTGTCATCCAGGCTGGAGTGCAGTGGCACGACCATGGCTTCCATACCCTTGACCTGCTGGGCTCAGACAATCCTTCTGCTTCAGCCTTCCAAGTAGCTGGGACTAAAGGCGTGTGCCACCATGCCTGGGTAATTTTTTATCTTTTATTTTTTAAAATTTATTGTAGATATAAGGACTCACCATGTTGTCCAGGCTCGTCTTGAACACCTGGGATCAGGCAGTCAGTCCTCTTGCCTCTGCCTTCCAAAGTGCTGGGATTACAGGTGTTAGCCACCATGCCCAGCCTGTTTAATGACTTTTGACAATTTTTACATTTGAGAACTCACTGCCATATCTATTTTCATCACCACAGAATGCTCCCTTGTGCCTCTTTACACTAGACCTCATCTTCCACACCCATTTCCAGCAACCACTGATTTGCTTGTGGTCACTGAAGTTTTATCCTTTAAAGGATTTCATACAAAAGAAACATTACAGATGATTGCTTTGTTTTGTGTGTGTGTATGTGTGTTTGGCTTCTTCCACTTGGTGTAATATAGATTCATCCATGTTGTGGTATATATAAATTGTTTTTTCATTGTTATTGCTAAGTAGTATTGTATAGTATGGATGTACCACAATTCCTTTATTTGTATACTAGCTGATACACATTTGAATTGTTTCTAGTTTCTTTTATGATAAAGCTGCTGTAAACATTCTCTGATGGGTCTTTATGTGGACATATCTTTTCATTTCTCTTGGATCATTAGCTAGGAGTAGGATTCCTGGGTTGTGTTACAAGTGTACGTTTAACATTTTGCACAATTGCCAAACTTTTCCAAAGTGGCTGTATCAGTTTGCATTTTCAGCAGTATTATATGACTGTTCCAGGTGCTCCATATTCTAGCTAACACTTAATATTGTAAGTTTTTAATGTAGTCATTTTAGTAGATTGTACTGGTACCTGCAATTTGGTTTTAATTAGCCTTTTTCTAATTACGAATGATTTTGAACATCTGTTCCATGTGCTTCATTGACATTCTTAGATCTTCCTTTATGAAATGTCTATTAAAATGTTTTACCATTTAAAAAATTAGGTTGCTTGTCTTATTTATTTTTCTATTCTGGATATAAGACTTATCAGATATGTTTTTCTCTTTTTTTTTTAAAGCAGGATTTATTGAGAAGACAGAAAATCTCCCACAGTGGGAGGGGACCCCAGGGGGTTGCCCAGATATGTTTTTCAAATATTTTCTTCCAATCTATGGGTTGCCTTTTTATATTCTTAATATATAAATTTTTAATTTTAAAATTGTGGCAAAATAAACACTGCACTTATCATTCTAACCAATCTTAAGTGTACAGTTCAGTGACATTAACTACATTCACAATGTTATGCAATCATCACCCACCATTGATCTCCAAAACTTTTTTTTAATCATTTCAAACTGAAGCTGTTTTCTCTTTAAACAATAACGTCCCATTCTCCTCTTCCCACCCAGCCTTCCGTTTTCAGTATAAATTTTACTGTTTAAGTGCCTCATATAAGTGGTATCCTGCAGTATTTGTTGTTTTGTGTCTGGCTTATTTTACTTAGCATAATGTCTTTGGGTTCATCCATGTCATAGCATATGTCAGAATGACATGCCTTTTTAAAGCTTAATAATATTCCTGTGTGTGTGTGTGTATGTGCATCACATTTTGTTTATTTATACATCTATCATTGGGCAGTTGGGTTATTTTTACCTTTGGCTATTGTGAATAATGCTGCCATGAACACGAGTGTACAAATATCTGTTTGAATCACCCAAAGTGTAATTGCTAGATGGTAATTCTATGTTTTGTCTTTTGAGGAACCACTATACTGTTTTCCTAGACCCACAGTATTTTAAAGTCTATTTTCTTTCCCCCTTAGTTTAGTGAATGGTCTTAGTCATTTTCAGTGAACCAGAGGGAAACAGCTACTAATACAGTATAAGTTGCAGCCAAACGAGCTTTAAGCTTGCTGGCTTCCTGCCTGGTTTCTGTAAGAGCTATCACTTTTGTTAATGCATTGGTGTAAAACTAGTGTTTCTCAGAAAGGGATCCAGGAACCAGTGGTATCAAAAATAACTTGTTAT
The DNA here is from genome assembly GCA_027257055.1 of Cephalopachus bancanus. NCBI lineage: Eukaryota > Metazoa > Chordata > Mammalia > Primates > Tarsiidae > Cephalopachus > Cephalopachus bancanus. The sequence continues at coordinate 2,810,658 of JAPVLO010000009.1, read as the reverse complement.
ACATGCAGATTCCCAAATGTCACCTTGTATACTGATTCAGACTCTCTGGAGGTAAGGACAGGCAAACAATGTTTTTGAGAAACTGAAGTGTTTAATATAATGTTTTCTTTTCATCGTTTATGATTTGTGTTTTTGTGTTCTATTTAAGAAATCCTGGCCTAACTCATGATCACAAATTTTTTCCCTAATGTTAACCTTTTGGAAGTTTTGCAGATTTGTGTTTTAGCTTTAAACTTATTATCTGTTTTGAATTTTCCAACTTATGTACAGGTCTCACACATATTTTGTTAAGTTTATCTCTATTTCAAACTTTTGATGTTATTGTAATTGGTATTATTTACTTTAATTTTCAATTATGAATTTCTAGTATATAGAAATACAATTGCAATTTTAATATTGACTTTGTATTCTTCAAGTAAATTTTCAGTAGATTCCTTAGGATTTTTTATGTGACTAATCATGTTGCCTCTGAATAAAGACAGTTTTGCTTCTTTTTCATTCTGTATATCTCTTAGTTATATTTCTTATCTTATTCTACTAGCTAGGACCTCTGGTAAAAGCATTCATGTTTGCCTTGTTCAGAATCTTAGGAGAAAGGCATTCAGTTTTTGACCATTAAATATGATGTTGATTGTGATTTTCTTTAAGAAGAAAAAGATAGATACCTTTTAAAAAATTAGGTACTCTATGTCTGGTTGAAGACAGTTTCTTCTATGTATGCTAAGAATTTTATCATGAATGAGTTTTGAATTTATCATTTTTTTTGCATTTATCAAATTAATCATATAATTTTTCTTCTGTAGGGTGAATTATGATTTATTTTTGAATATTTAATCAACCTTGCATTCCTGGGATAAAGTTTACTTGTTAGGCTGTATTGTCCTCTTGATATATTAACTGAATTTGATTGGTTAAGTTTTTTTTTTTTTTTTCTTTGAGATGGCATCTCACTCTGTCACCCAGACTGGAGTGCAGTGGCTGCTCCTGGCCACCGCAGCCTCGAACTGCTGGGCTCCGGCGATCCTTCCTCCTCAGCCTTCCAAGTAGCCAGAATTACAGGCATGCGCTAGGATGCCCGGCTGATTTTTTTGATTTATTGTAGAGATGAGGTCTCGCTGCCCAGGCGGGCCTCGAACCCGCGGGCTCAGGCAATCCATTCACCTCAGCCTCCCAAAGGCACGGGATTACAGGCTGAGCCACTGAGCCCGGCTGATTTGTTGTTTTTTAAGAATTTTGCCTCTGGTCGGACGCGGTGGCTCACGCCTATAATCCTAGCACTTTGGGAGGCTGACGTGAGAGGATTGCTGAGCTCATGGATTTGAGACCAGCCTGGACAAACTTGGCAAGACCTCATCTCTACAATAAGTCAAAAAAACAAAAAAATTAGTCGGAAAAAAAAAATGCCTGTAGTTCCAGCTACTTGGAAGGCTGAGGTGGTAGGATCTCCTGAACCCGATAGGTCAAGGCTGCAGTGGCCATGACCATGCCACTGCACTCCAGTCTGGGTGACAAAGAAAAAAAGAATTTGGCCTCTCTGTTAATATGGGATATTATTTTATATTTTCTGGTAATGTCTTTGGTTTTAGTATCAAGGTAATACCAAATACTAGTTGGCGTCTCTATTTTCTTGAAGGGTTTTTTAAGAACTTATATTATTTCTTTTTTGAATGGCTTATAGCATTCCCTAGTAAATTCTATGCTTAGAGTTTTCTTTGTGAAAGGTAACTACAAAATTAATTCTTTAGTTAGTTTATGTTTCTAGAGAGGCCTTTATAGGATTTTCCTTTTAGGGAATTTGTCCATTTCATGTAAATACTTGAAATTTTTGGCAAAAAGTTGTTTATTATGTTCCCATATTATTCTTTTAATCTCTATATGGTTTCTAAAATTATTCTAATATCAAAACCCTTCCATTTCTGATACTAGTAATCGGTTATTTTTCTGTTTTGCTATCATTCTGGGTAGAGGTTTATTAATTTCACTGATCTTTTGTTATCTTTAATTTTGTGTATTCATTTTTATGTTTTCTGTTTAGTGATCTGCTCTTCATTCCTTTCTTCTTTCTGCTTGCTTTAGATTTAATGTGTCCTATACTTTCAGGTTTCTTAAAGAGAAACCTTAGATTACTTATTGTGGTCTTCAGTGTTTTTAAACATAAGCATATAATGTTTATAAATTTCCTTCTCAAAGCACTATTTTTACTGTAGTCCACAAATTTTGATACCTTGTATTTTTAATTTTATTCATTTCAACGTCTTCTGTAATTTTTGATGGCTTATTTAGAAGTGTATTGTTTTAGTTATTTGAGAATTTTCCAGATTTCTTTGTTGATTTTTGGTGTGTTTTCACTGTAGTTAGTAAAGATACTTTGTATGATACCAGTTTTTAAAAATTAATTGAGACTTGTTTTACGGCTCAGAATATCCCCTACCATAAATGTTCCATGTGTACTTACAAAGAATGCTTAATCTGCCTCTGTTGGGTAGAGTTTTTTCAGAAAAGTCAGTTAGATCAAGTTGCTTGATAATATTGCTCAAGTTTTTAAAAAATATACTTTTGATTTTCTCTCTACTCATTTTATCAGTGTTAGAGAGAAGTATAAGCATTTCTAGCGTTTGTCTGTTTCTCTTCTCAGCTCTAACCCATTGTTTCATGTATTTTAAAGCTTTTAAAAAAATCAGATGCATACAAATTTAGGAATTATAGTATTTCCTTGATGACTTGATCTATCATTATGAAATCCCTCTCTTTACATTCAGGAATATTCTAACTTGTTTGATATTAATATAGGCACTTCAACTTTCTTTTGATTAGTGTCTGCATGGCATATCTTTTCAAATCTTCACTTTTATCTTTTTTTGTCTTCATAGTGAAAGTGAGTTTGTTATATAAGGCATATAGCTGGATCTTGCTTTGTTCTTCACTGTGCAATCTCTGTTTAAATTTAGTTGTTTAAACCATTTATACTTAATGTGATCATTGTTATCATTTTACTGTTTGTTTTCCCATTTTCCCTTCTGCCTTTTTTTTCTTATTTCATGACATGCTGGGTTTGAGTTTTTTGTTTTTCCTTAATGATTTCATTTTATGCCCATTATGGGCTTTCTAGGTGTATATCTTTGCTAATTAATTAAATGCTATAGGGTCACAATACACATCTTTAACCTTAGTCTACTTCTCATTATTTTCCATTTTGTGTACAGTATAAGAACTTTATAATAGTATGCTTCTATTTTCTCTCTCATTGTTTGTGGTACTGATATGTAATTTACTTCTACATGTTCTATAAAACCAACAAAACATTTCTATTATTTTTGCCTTATGTAGTCAGATACCTGTACATTTTTATATTTATCAACATATTTACCATTTTTGGAACTCTCAGTTCCTTTTGGGTAGATCCACATTTCAATATGGTTTCATCTTCTCTCTGAAGACGTTTCTTTCTTTTTTTTTTTTTTTTTGAGTTGGAGTCTCACTCTGTCGCCCAGACTGGAGTGCAGTGCCTGCTCCCGGCCACCGCAGCCTCGCCTGCTGGGCTCCAGCGATCCTTCCGCCTCAGCCTTCTGAGTAGCCGGAATTACAGGCATGCGCTACCACGCCTGGCTGATTTTTTGATTTATTGTGAGATGAGGTCTCACTGCCCAGGCGGGTCTCGAACCCGCGGGCTCAGGCAATCCACTCACCTCAGCCTCCCAAAGGCGTGGGATTACAGGCTGAGCCACTGAGCCCGGTTGAAGACGTTTCTTTACTATTTCTTTTTCTTTTTTTTTGTAATTTAGACTTTATTGCTTATTAATTATGTCACTTCACACAATTTCAGTAAACAGACATTGAGAAAATATACTGGGAATGTTACACAGATGATGGCAATATGATGAGATTGCTCAAATGTTTTATATAAGGTAATAAGAGACACCACTGTCACCATCAACCCTAGAAATTCATACATTTCATATAAAAAGAGTAAAAATAGTTCATTGGCATATAATTAGCATCATTCTTTGTAATCTATGAGTCACAATAAGTCTGAACAATTTTAGAATCTTTAGAGCAAAACAAAGTATTTTCTTCCACTAGCAGATATTTCTTCAAAAAAATTAAAAAAAAATAAACACAATAAAAACTATACATAACCTTGAAACAAAAGTTGGCACATTCCAGTGGTCCTGAATTTTAGCATGTTTTGCTCTATATTAATTTAAGAAACAAAATGAATTCAGCTTTTGACAAAGAGGTACTCCTTCACTGTAATCATACTTACTTTATAGTTCAAATAATTTAACTGAAGCCACAGTTAACCAGTGAAAACATGGATACAACCCAAACTGCTCTTATGCTAAGGTAATTTTTCTTTGAAAGTTAATTGTTCTTTAAAAACTCAGACTCAAGCTGCACAGGCATAATTTAAGGAACTAGCAATCTTATTCTTCCAGACACAGCAGTAGTTCCAAGTGTTTTTAAAGCTGGGAGCATATACAAAATCACATTCACATCAGTAAAACTATACCAATCATTTTCTCTATTAATGATTTTTTAAAAAATTAAAGCACGTATAACATCTCAGCATCTAAAAGACCTCTATGTCTATTATTAAAAAGATGCTCAGGTTAAGAAATACATTTGGATACTTGAAAAGATACTCCAAAAGAAAGAAGACTTGAAATGTAGTTTTATGTGAACCATTTAGAAGACTTCAGTTATTTAACTAAAAACATACAACAGCAGATAAATAGGAATTTATTAAAATCACTGTATCCAACAATACAAAAATTAAATATTAAGGCATTTTTATACCATTCTGGTATATGCAGCAAAGAGAAATGTTTTAAATAAGAGCCAGCGCTGCTTATTCAAATGCTCTTGAATGTATTTGGCAGATTTGTTTTTATAATGTCCTGTTCCACATACTGGAAACTCTCATGATCAGACATCTTGACCCAAATCAAGAGAAAAGTATAAATAGATATCAATTTATTAAAGGAAAGCAGTTCACCCTTAAAAAATAAAAAAGAACTAAAAAGTGTATCACGTATAAATGTAGGTTGAAAGTTCATGAAGAGATCTGGTTATATTTAATTATTTTTACAAACCTACCTTAATAAAAGGTGAAAATGTTACTGTTTAGTATACGTTATGAAACCTCTTGAGCTTTGTAAATGGACAGATACAGAGAATAATAATCAGTGTTAATTTACATGATCTTATTCCAGTAAATGGAATATTTTTTAAAAGTGTAGAGCCCTTTTTAAACTGTCATCTCAATGGAGCAGAGAGAGTATTGAGTGACTCATATTAACAGACTTCTCATCTGAAGTAGAATCTTCATCTCTCCTTTTGCTTAATTACTGAACCATAAATTGCTTCAGAGAGATTTAAATACTGTTTCTTTTAGTGGTAAATAATTCTGTCACCTTTAGTTTTTCTGGAAAAAAAAAAAATCTTTATTTCCCTTTCAATTTTTAAAGACATTTTCTCCAGTCAAAAAAAGCCTACACTGCTATGTTTTTTTCCTCCTCAAATACTGGAAAGATGTCTCTTCATTGTCTTCTTGTTTACATGGTTTCTGTCAAGAAGTCTGCTTTTATTCTCATTTTAGTTGTTTTGTATGTAATGTGCCCTTTTTCTGACTTATTTTTAAATATTCTCTTATATTACTTTTCTATAATTAGAATATGACGTGTATTGGCATGATTTCTTTATGTTTACTTTGTATGACTATTTAGCTTCTTGAATCTGTGTTTATAGTTTTTATAAAATATAAACAATTTCAACTATACCTCTTAAAATAATTTCCTCTGTACTCATACTCTCTCCTCTTTGAGGCCTCCAGTGACACGTTTTATACCAGGGGTCCCCAAGTCCCAGGCCATGGCCTGTTAGGAACCAGGTCACAAAGCAGTAGGTGATTTGCAGGAAAGTGAGTAAAGCTGCATCTGTATTTACAGCCACACCCCACAGTTGCATTAACTGAGCTCCTTCTCCTGTGAGGTCAGCGGTGGTGTTAGATTCTGATAGGGGTGCGAACACAATTGTGAATTGCACATGTGAGGGATCTGGTTACGTGCTCCTTATGAGAATCTAATGCCCGATGATCTGAAGTGGAGCTGAGGTGGTGATGCTAGCACTGGGGAGTGGCTGCAAATACAAATAATCATTTGCAGTGAGTTTTGACTGCACATCCCCCTCACCCCTCTGCCCGTGGAAAAATTGTCTCCCACAACACCCACCCCTGATACCAAAAAGGCTGGGGACTGCTGTTTTAGGCCCCTTGGAATTAGCCCACATTTTTTCTCAGTATTTTTTCCTTTCTGTACTTCATTTTGAATAGTTACTATTGCTGTTTTTTTTTTAACTTCATTATCTTCTGCAACGTTTAATCTGCTGTTAATCTCATTCTTTGTATTTTTTTTCAGAAGTTCTACTTTGTAAGTTTCATTTGAGTCTCTAATATCTTCCGTGCCTCTCATCATCATGACCATTTTTTTCTACTTTATTAAAGTTATAAAACATTCACAAAAGTTGTTTTGATGTCCTTGTCTACTGATTTCATTGGCTCTCTCTTTGTCGAGTGATTTTTTTTTCTTTTTTTCTTGTTTTGGGTCATACTTTTCTGATGCTTTGTGTGCCTCTTAATTTTTATTGTATGTCAGACATTTTGAATTGTGTCTTGTTGATTGCTGAATTTTGTTGTATTATTTTAAATACAGTTGTGTCATATTTTGTTTGGGCTCTTTGTTATGTTACTTGGAATCAGTTGGGATTATTTTGAGGCTTACTTGTTAGTAGGGCTCCTGAGCAGCCTTTATAATTATTATCCTTTATTTTTATTTTATATATTTTATTTTAAAGATGTGTGGTATAATTCAGTATTAGGTGTACAAGTGGACATCATACAGGTAAAATTTTGTCTCCCATTGGTCCCCACTTGGCCTGGTTTGAGATTAGGTACCCTTATTGATGTTGTGTCTTTCCCCCAAGCCTGGCAGTATCCCACTACTGCAACCTCTTTCTTATAGTATTATGGTAAATGTTCACAGTCTGCTTATGAGTGAGAACATGTGGTACTCTGTTTCTATAATGGATCACTGAGTATTACAGACTCTAAACCTATCCCAAGTTGCTGTGAAGTTCATATGCTTGTCTTTTATGGCTTTGTAATATTTCATCATGTATATGTACCACATATTTTTTATCCAGTCCAATTTTGATGGCCTACACCGTTGGTTCCATGTTTTTGGTATTGTAAATAGCGCTACAATATCACTGAGTTAAGAGTACAGAGCTAAGACTTTACAAAGCAGCTAGAATTTACAAGGCCAAGAATATGTGAGTAAGATTGCCAGAGATAGAAAGTAGGTAGAGTGATTTGTGTTCTTCCATGTATGTTCCCAGTAGGGGGATTGCTGGGTCATACGAAAGGTCGATTTCTAGTTCTTTTAGAAATAGCCACATTGTTTTCCATAGAGGCTGAGCTGGTTTGCAATCCCACCAGCAGTGTAGAAGTGTTCCCCTTTCTCTGCATCCTCACTCGCATCTGTTGTTTATTTTATTAATGAAGGCCATTCTTACTGGGGTTAGATGGTATCTCAATGTGGTTTTGATTTGCATTTCTCTGATGATTAGTGAGGCAGAACACTTTTTCATGTGTCTGTTGGCTTCCTATATATCTTCTTTTGAGAAGTGTCTATTCATGTCTTTTGCCTACTTTTGAATGGGACTGTTTGTTTTTTTCCTTTTCGCATGGAAATGGTGCTGGGAAAACTGGCTGACCACATGCAGAAGATTGAAATGGGACTCTTACTATACATAGAAATCAATTCTAAATGGATCCAAGACCTAAACGTAAAACTCAAACTATAAGAATCTTAGAAAATGTAGGAGACACCCTTACAGAAATCAGAGTGGGCAGCCAATTCCTGATCGAAATCCCAGATGTTCATGCCATAAGCGGGGCCTAATTAAACTGAAAAGCTTCTGCAAAGCAAAAGAAACCATCTAGATAGCTGGGACACAGCCCACAGAATGGGAAGAATTACTTGCCAACTGTATAGCTGACAAAGGCCTAACATCCAGAATCTACAAGGAACTAAGCAGCCTTTTGTTTAGGTCTAATATAGTCCCAGTAACTAAGGAGATACCCACCTGAGGTTTTGGCTGAATGCTCCATCTATTATGAGATTTATCCACTGTGGTAGGAATACAAACTGTTGCCTTCTGTGTGTGACCTCCAACTGTTGTTCTTTCCCTCACTTTTCTTGTTCTGTTCCTGTCCTCAGGTAATTTTCTTTAATGTGTGTATAAGTTAGGGCTCAGTCTAAGTCTTGAGACCATTCTATCTCTGGCACTCTTACTCTCAGATTCTTGGCATTATAAATTCTAACTGCTTTGTAAAGTCTAGCTCTGTCCCCTTAACTCAATGAGAGGTCAGTTTTGCTTGGGTTCCCCATCATGCACTTTGGTCTGGAAACTTAAACTTGGCAATTGAAGTGCTTACCTTGTTTCCTTTCTTTCAGTTATTACAATTCTGTGCTGTTGTTCAGTATTTGAAAACCATTGTTTCATTTATTTTGTTCAATTTTCTAGTTGCTTAGAAAGTGGAGGTTAACTCTTGTCCCTATTTTTCAATTATAGTTAGAAGTAGAATGTTTTCAGTATATTGTAGTTTAAACTCCCCCCAGCCTTTACCATGCTTTTACTTTGAAGTTGCTACGATGTAGAAGATAATGAATACTCTGGGAGTTGGGTGGTGGTGAAGATGTTAGCAAGTAAGTTATTGGTAATATGTAGGAAATATGTATGCTTTAATTTTTTTGTTTACTGTATTAATCTTTTATTTTACTTTGTAGTTTATAAAATAAATGTCTTCCCTCAACCTGTCATAAAATCTTGGCATAAAATTTATACACTAGGGATATGCATCATACTTTTTGGTGATTTCCCATGATTTGGACATATCACTTTATACTCTTAGTAAGTTTGATACACCAGGCGTCTCTTATTTCTGTATCCATATTAGATTATTGTATTCAGCAACTATTTAGAAAACAGTTATTTTACCATATCACAAAGAATTTTAATGTACAAATTTTATGCTGTCTGGTTAATTACAAATTCTTAGTATAGTTATAGAGTTTCCTGCTTTATTTTCTGAAATTAGTCTAATTTGGTCTTTCTTTAGATCTGTATTCTTTCTGACTAGGTGACAGTCCCAGAACTTTTCATCCTTGGTATTATTATCCTTTTCACTGTGTTGGAACAATAGTTTATAAGATAGTTATAATTGTATTTGGATGGTTCCTCATGCTTTGGTCTTTTTAGGATTTGTGCATGTGGTAACAAATACCACCAGTAACTCATTTCAAAAGGATGACTATAGATATGTACAATTTAAAATTGTTTCTTTTGAGAACGCATCTATTTTTCCATTCTTCCCATTCTGTTTCTTCTGGAAATTATATGTGTTCTTTAAGGTTATGCAGGCTCTGACAAGCTGAGCTTTGCCAGCCTATCCAATGGAAAAGTCAGCATCTTACATAGAGCCAAAGCAGAGGGGAAAAAAAATCCAATTTTTATGTCATTGTTTTGGGAAATTGAAAGCTTAGTGAGGAGTATGTTTGCAGATATATGTAAACCTGTAATTCTTGCTTGTTGCTGGGTTTTTATGGTGTTACCTTTTGTAGGAACAATATAAGCCATGGTTAAAAATGTTTCTTCCTCACTCACAGGAGTGGATAGTCTATTCTTGATGCTGAGGTCAAGATAAACTTTCCATTCCTTGTTAATATTTCTAGGACCTGTCTGATATTTCTACATGTAAATGAGTTACTTATATAGCTTTTGCATTTTACCCTAGGCAGTGCTATGTGCTAGACTATATTTGTCTCTGGTTTCATTTGTCTTCCTTTTTTCTGAGTCTTTTGATCTGTTTGGTGTACCCATTCTAGCTTCTAGTGTTCCAGTGCCACCTATTTCCTGCTTTAGCCTTTTGCCTGTCTCCTGAACAATATTTCTTTCTCTTTTGGAACTTACTTAAAAATGATTTGATAAATTGAGTAATCCTAATGTACGAGGGGGGACCCAGAAAAATCTGGAATTTATGTATTAAACAATTGCATATTTATTCTTACATGTTTAAGCTTCAGCCACCTTCAAAGTACTCTGTTTGATGGAATGCACCTATTGAGATCCTTTTTCCACTGCTCAGAATGGTTTTTGAACTCATCAATTTTGATGTCTTTTAGTGCTTCTGCCGTTTTTTGTTTCACCTCTTCCACATCGGGAAAATGTTTTCCTTTGAAGGCGTTTTTCATCTGTGGAACCAAAAAAATAAATCGCTTGGGGTGAGATCAGGTGAATAGGGATAATGGGGCATGGGGGTCATGCCAGTTTTGGTCAAAAACTGTTGAATACTCTGCTGTGTAGACAGGTGTGTATCACAGTGGAAGAACCAATCACCTATTGCCACAACTCAGATTGTTGCTTCCTCAAATTGTGATGCAAATTTAAATCAAAGTTTTTTCTGGATGTTTTGAGAAGATTGAAGGTGACAGAAGTTTAAACATGTAAGAGTAAAGACACATTTCTTAATAAATAAAATCTGTTTTATTTTGTGTCTCTCTTCATATTATTAATGCTGCTACTGATAGCAGAGAGTTTTGGTATTTAAATTGATAATTACAGGAGCCATTAACTTATACTATTGTAGTGAGAGTTAATCATTTTATTTTGAGAGTCAATTTCATGCTTTATCTAGATTCTTACTGGGAGGGAAATAGATGTCTTCTTAAAGGAAGTAGTCTCCTAAAACTGTAAGGTTCTTCTTGCAGAAAATTATTTCCCTTGAAACTGAGGCCACTGGAAGTATGTTTACATTGTTTGCTTGGTAGTTCCAAATCAGGTATTTTCATGGATGGTCAGCTTGTCTCAGAAAGAGAGCCTGAAGCTGAGTCTTTTACTCGGGGAGTGCTTAAATGCTGCACAAATCAATGACCAGAATTGTTTCATTTTGTGCCCATGTGGTTTTTGTGGGTGGTTTGTTGTTTTAAAAACTGTTTCAAAGGAGTACATTTTTTTTTCCTGGCAATCCATGTGTATCCTGTATAAGTATTTTTCATTATTAATAATTTTGAGAAGAACCAACTCCAGGTCATAATGCATTGGCCAAAGTCATGGAGTTTTATTCAGTCATCCCATATGATTTTGTGTCTGCTTTGCCAAAATTTACTAATCTAGCTTCCCAAAAGACATGGTTATGGTTTCCTCTCCTGTTTCTCACTGTCACCAACCTGTTTTTTGGAAATTATTTTTATGATTCATGAGACTTTTTGATTTCATTTCTTATATGCCTATATACTGGTTTCGTAGGGGCTTATATGCCCCTCCCCACTCTGTGTAGAAATTCTCATTTCTGTTTGTGACTTAAATTCCAGCTTTTTCATTGTGCTTTTGATTTCCATATTCTTCCTCATTTAGGCTTAGTGGTTAGAAATCTTGTCTTTAATTGAAATTCAAAGTGGTTAAGTTTCAGTCATTTTCTGTTCCCCTATCCAACAGAGAGGTTTTACATCTGTAGATACACTGCAACCTTTTAATAATGAATTTGGATTTTAAGAGAAATTGAATTAAATTCTTGAGTTATTTCAGAAGTTGTAATATCATGCTATTTACATTTTTGGCCACAGTGAAAGTTTTCATGAAAGTGAAGTTTTGTAGGAAAAAACTTCATGTGTCATCAGCATAGTCTTGGAAGGGATCTTTAGGAGTTGGCCAACCCAGAATTACAACTTTAAATAGCCTATATAAATCTTCTAGTTAACAAGTGAATGTTATTTTTCATTAGGAATTAACTAGGAAAGTCTTTAAGAGATCACTTCTCCTAATTTCCTAATTTAACAAAGGAGGAAGATAAACCCTACATAGATTAGGTGACCATCTTCAGAAATACTGTAATTTAGTGGAAGAGTTAGGACCAGAGCCCAGTGCCCTGACTCCAAGTTCAGTGCTCTTTCCACTACCTTGGGATCCCTTATAATTCTATTCCTAACAAAATAAGAGTTTAAAGTATGTAACATAATAGATTTGCTCTGAAAATACCCGAATACATTGTGTTTTCGCAATTTAAATTTGAGTGATGAGAAAAAGCTTACCAATTTATACTACATTTTTCCCCTTGACCTGTAAAACAATACTGATAGTCTCTGAGGTTATCATTTGGTTATTTGAGGAAGGATATTGTGTGTCTTTTATTTTGTTCAAGCCTATTCATTGTATTAAGTAATTTTTAAAAGTTCTTGAACTAGGAAAACATGTAAACAGGAACCTCCTGTGTTGGGCACTGTTGATTGCCTATTTAACATTACTCCTTTCCCTGCTACTTTTCTAACATGTCCTCTGTTTTTTTCTTAGGCATTTAACCCTCTTTACGTGACTCAGAGAAAGGGGACCTCATTCCAGGTTCCAGTATTGTTCTGGTAAGTCTAAACGAAGCATGGTAATTCCCTTTCTTTACTGGTAACAGGTTCAAGGATGGGTAGATCACAAACTCAAAATATTTCTGTTATCTTGGCTTTCAACCTGTGGATGAAGCTGCCAGATCCAAAGAATTTAGAATTCCTGAAGCTTTGACTTGCAGTGCTTAGAGACTGCTCTACCTGAGGACTTCTTGTCTGAGATACTGCTTATATATTTCTTTATTGGTTAATCCAGTTTGATTTTGGAATTTTCTGTTACTTCCAGATGAAAGTATTCTATCTGATGCATCTCCTAATACTTTATTCTGTGAATGAAGGTTTATTAAGGGTTAGGTTTTGGCAATTAAATGGATGTGAATTCAAGAAAGAGGGAAGACTCTCAACAGAGTTGAAATTAGAAGAATCTTTTAAGAGATTTTTAACTGGGAGAATCATATAATCATGGCTCATAAGGCATCATAAACCAACTGTGATTTACCTTTTATCTTTGCAGCTCCAATGAGCTTCTCATTTCTTTTACCAGTGACGACCTAAATCCAATGAATTCTATTCGTTTCTCATCTTCTTTGACCTCTATTACATTAGTCCTATCTCTATCATTCTCTATATCTGATTATTCCTTTTAAAATCTTTTACTGACTTATCATCCTCTACCTATCCCTTGAATATTAATGGATTTTTGTGGTTTTATTCTTACCTTAATTTTTAGAAATTAAACTTTGTTATTTATAACAGTTTTATATTTACAGAAAATTGTGACGATAATAGAGAGTTCTTATGAACACCATATCTATTATTAACATCTTACATAATATAGTATGGTACATTTTGTTAAATGAATGAACCAATATTTATACATATTAACTAAATTCTGTATTTATTCACATTTCCTTAGTTTTTTTGTCTGATGTCTTTTTTCTGTTCCAGGTTCCCATGTAGGACACCATATTACATTTAGTGATCATGTCTCATTTGCTTGCTCTTGGTTGTGATAGTTTCTTAAATTTTACTTGTTTTTCATGATTCTGACAGTTTTAAGGAGTACAGCTCAGGCAGTTTGCAGATTGTCTATCAGTTGTGATGGATACAGTGTTTTTCTCATGATTAGACTGGGGATATAGGTTTTTGGGAAAAAGTGCATAGAGATAAAGTATCATTTTTATCACATAGAAAGGGTGCCTACTATTAACTTAATTTTATTAAGCTGTGACTTATCATTGTTGATATTTAGTTTGGTCATTTGGGTAGGTATTTTTTGTCAGGTTTCTCTGCTGAAAAGTTACTCTTCCTTTCCTTTCCATATTGTACATTTTGGAAGGAAGTAGCTGTGAGTGACACTTGAGAAATAGGGAGTTATTGTCTACCTCCTTGAGGATGAAGTAGCATCATAGATTCTCTGGAATTCTGTGTGGAAAATGTGTCTATTTGCCCATTTGTTTATTTAATAATTTTTATTATAGATATTTTTCTTCTGCTTTGCCTGACCAGATTTTAATTGTTGGTGTATATTGATAAATTTTAAATATCTTTTGTCCTAGCAATTATTTTTACCTTTTTCTTGAACTCTTCCTCTTTCTAGTCAACTTTCCATTAGACCTTTCCTTTTGGTCCTTCTTTTTTTCTTTTTCTTTTTGAGTTGGAGTCTCACTCTGTCACCCAGACTGGAGTGCAGTGGCCGCTCCCGGCCACCGCAGCCTCGACCTGCCTCAGCCTTCCCAGTAGCCGGAATTACAGGTATGTGCTACCATGCCCGGCTGATTTTTTTTTAGATTTATTGTAGAGATGAGGTCTCGCTGCCCAGGCGAGTTTCGAACCCGTGGGCTCAGGCAATCCACTCACCTCAGCCTCACAAAGGCGCGGGATTACAGGCTGAGCCACCGAGCCCGGCTTTTTGGTCTTTCTTTTATTGAAACCTTGAACTCAATGTGTCCATATTGCCTGAGCCCAAGTTAATCATTCTATACCTCATTTCCTTCATTTTATGCCTCTTTTCACTAAACTTGATTTTCTATACATTTACTCAAGCTAGAAACCAATAGAATTTTTTAGTCATCCTTTCCCTTATTTTCATTCCCTCATTACCTCTTACTTGGATTATTATGTTTGGCTATTGTATTGCTATTCCTAAAGCAAGTGTAGTCCAGTTTCATACCATCAATCACATTGCCTCATAGCTATTTTTCTAGAGTGCTATTTATTCAGAATTCCTCTTATTTTCCTTTTCAGAATCTTTCAATGAATTTTGTCTCTGCCACTATTTTTAACTGTGATTTTAGGTACATTACTTGGTTTCTTTCTAGCCTGAGTTTCCTTATTGCAAAAGAGGAGATGGTGACAGGGATCTTCTAAGGATTAAAAGTGTCTAAGGAGTTTAGGTATTTGTCTGGAACAAAGTAGTACACTCTAAAAAACAGTTCTTTTTATTGTTCTGTGCCTCCTCCTAGACTCCTTAGCATGACCCTTTATAAACTACCTATCTAGTAGTTTCATTTGTGAATATTCTTCTGTCATAAACACCTTATTGTCCATCAATGCAACATTACATATATCTATGCATATGATACAGTGACAACAAAGAAAACTGGTAATTTACTCTGCATGGGTGAAGATATCTAAGTTGAATATTGAGAGATAAGTAAAGGCCAGTTTTCTTGCTACTTACTGTAGGCCTTGTGAGTCAAGAGCTTTTTATTATGTTAGCTAACTGTTCTGTCATAACATATTTGAAAATAACTATTCTTTATCTTTGTTAATTTTTTATCAAGACTGAACTTTTCATTATCTGTTTCATTCTTCTCCAAAATGTATCTATAACCACATATATTACTTTAACATTGCATAGTGGTAGTGAGAGTGAGAGGTGGAATGAAAAGATGGATGTCTCAATGTACTTTATGAACATATCCATTTCATTTCCTGAATGACCATTTGTGTATAAAGATATATGTCTCTGCATAAATGGGTAAACTTTGTTAATCCATAATGTCTCTTCCTCCAAATATTCTGAGTAAGCGAGTTGTGAGGCACATATTTTTGCTTATTGACTTTTGATAGTATTAAAAGCTTGGATCCATTATAGTAGTGAGGGCTGTATGGTTTGAATTCTGTATAGAAGTGAATGGCTATAATGTTAACTCATAGTGGTATTCATTATAAGGGGCAAAACTAAGGACTAGATTTTGATGCTTCTGAAATGGTATTGTTGCAGCAAGACAGCAACTTCATGTTAAACTTGAAGTCACCTGAATTGGTGTCTATAAAGAAGCATGAAGCTAATTTGTATAAAGAATTGAATACTGTTACTAAACTGTAGTGATTGATTTCATTTTCTTTTTAAGAAATTGTACCATTGTTTATTTAATTTATATTTTTCAAGATAGATTAGGTTTTTCATTGTAACTCTTTAAGAGTACCAAGGTGAACTTTTTGTGTTTGAGTATTTAATTTAGATGTGAACTATTGTATATTATGGGTAGGACTCTATGCTAGAGGCTCTAAAAATTCCTAAGAAATAGTGCTGTGTGGTGAATTTCTTTGCTTTACTCTTAACAGAATTTTAACAATGCTTTTCTGTGTTGTAATTTTTGGTTTTGTACATGTGGGTTGTGAGAAATAAACGGAATCCTGTCTGTGGGTTGGAATTTGGTATGGCTTCAGAAGGCAAACAAAATATTGTGGCATGTACACGTTAGATAATTTTTTAAATGGACTTTACATAGGCTCAAAATGTCTGAGGCCAAATAATATAAGGCGATTTTATAGTTGCAGAGAGACTCTTGTTGACTTACATTTGGTTCTTAATTTGTGGCGGGAAATCAATAGCTGATTAAGCAAACAACTAAAGACATATCTTTGCACATGTTTAGTACAGCTTGTTCCTGTTCGCTTGTGACAAGTTGTTTGGGGAAGAGTTCTGAGATGGTATGCCAAGACTTGATTTCCTAAAAGTCTAGTGGGTTTTTGTCATATTTTTTTTTTTTTTTTTTGAGTTGGAGTCTCACTCTGTCGCCCAGACTGGAGTGCAGTGGCCGCTCCCGGCCACCGCAACCTCTACCTGCTGGGCTCCGGCGATCCTTCCGCCTCAGCCTTCCAAGTAGCCGGAATTACAGGCAGGCGCTACCATAGCCCAGCTGATTTTTTGATTTATTGTAGAGATGAGGTCTCGCTGCCCAGGCGGGTCTCGAACCTGCGGGCTCACGCAATCCACTCACCTCAGCCTCCCAAAGGCGCGGAATTACAGGCTGAGCCACCGAGCCCGGCTTTTTGTCATATTTTTTAAAATGACAGATGTATTTCAAGATTGAGAATTTTCTGTCTTTCTTTTTTTAAGGACTTTCCCAAGAGTATTTGAAATGAATAATTTTAGATTTTTAACAGTACTTACATGAAGATGTGCATGTTTTTCCCCCTCTTTTCTTCTAATTTATTAGAGAATTTGGGGAAAGGAATACTGTACTATTACAGTGGCCAAAGTTAGAAACATTTAGGTGATTTATTGTCTTTCAACTTGCATTATTCTTATTTATATGAGTGGCTGGAGATATCACATGCAATTTGAGGTTTACATCTGGTTTTATGTTAAGTGAATGTGATCCAGGCTCAGCTATCTTCAATGGTGATTTTACCAGCTGTAAATTAGGAACTTGGCATTGAACACCATGTGGTTTTGTGTAAGTAGAATTCAGATTGTGATGTTTTCTATCACTTCATAATTCTAATTTTAGAGTTTCAGTTTTTAAAGTAGGATAATTCACTCCAGAAGAGTCTAAAATCTGTGATTTTCCATGCACTGCCAGGTATATTGATGGTCAGTGGTTTGAACCAAACAGAGTATCTTTCATTAAAAATACGGTGGATCATTTTATCCTATAGAATTGTGACCATTAACTTTCTGTCTTTTATTTATGCAATTACAGGAGATACTTTATTTACACTTGAAAAATTCTTGGAAACACAGAAATACAGTGATATTTGTGAACTTTTCCTGCAGTGGTAATAAAAAGTGAAGAGCTGGCGATAAGCTCAGAGCTCAAGCCACTTACTGCTCTTTTCCCTTACTTTAAATATTTTTTTACTTTTCTAATTACTGGTCAGAATTGCATGGGATTTTACTTTAAATATTCCAGGTACCCCGAAGTCTTTTCCTGTAGCCATTACCTATTTTTTTGTATATATTAGATTGTCTACTAGATTATAAATGCCTTGAGGATAGGGGTTACTATGAATTCTCTTTTGTATATTATACTTAGCTTCTCACATAATAACTTATGCAGGATAAGTATAATGAGTTTATTACATTAAGTTAGATTGACCTAAATTACTGGGGAGGAATTAGACGTTTGGAAAAACCGGGCTAAACTGAGGGAAGCTAAGTCTTGTAGTCATTCGAGTTATCTAGTTGCTTTAGTTTAAGTAATCAAGAGTGGTGGTGTTTTGTTTACCTTTAAAGTTGTTATGACTGAATGGTCAGAAATGGTAGCATGTCCTTGTTCTGCTATCAACTAGCAATTTAGTTTTCAATAAACTACTTTGTGTAGTAATTTTGTCTTTAAAAATGCTGTATATTTATACAAAAAATACTGTATTTTGTTTCAGGGGCTAAATCTCATGAATTCATTTCTTGTCTTTTTTTCTCAACACCTCCACTTAAAAACTAATGTACAATTTATATATTTTATAAAATGTACAGACTGAGGGTGTATCATTGTTGACTTCTGATAATACATACTTGTGTAACACTACTCCAATAAAAATATAAAACATTTTCATTTCTCCATAAAATGTTTTCATTTTCCTTGCAGTCAGTTTTTCTCCATATTGCTGTCTTCCAGCTCCTGGCATCCACTCTTTTGGTTTCTATTGCATAGGTTAATTTTGCCTGTTTGTGAACTTCATATAAATGGAATTTTATAACATGTACTCTGTGACTGTTTTAATTTTCCCAACATAATGTTTCTGATTTTTTAATTATTATTGTGAAGACTTTTTGAATGATGTAGTGAGAAATGTTAGGGTAAGAAAATTTCTGTGAATGCTGCTGTCTAATTCTGAGGTCAAAGAAGAATTCATGTAAAGTGACAGTACCTACAGTGTTATTATGGGAGTCTATTGAATAGTCACAAGGTCCAGTTTAACCTGGAAGTTAAAATCTTCATTTATTAATTTGTTCAAAAAGTCAATTTTGTCATAATTCTTGAACTCTTATTATGAAAATATTATATTTCAGGTTTGGAAGGAATAAAACTATTTTTATTTCGTTTTCATTTTCGCATTTGGTTTTACTCTTGGTTACAGCTAAGGATGTATACATATGGACTTCTGTCAGTTTAACTCAACAATGCCTTTGAAACAGGTCAAAATTGGTTCATTGGGGGACTTAAATCAAGTATGTATGACTTAATTCTTGGTATCATGTTTATTTTAAAAAATATTATGGCAAAATACACATAACATAAAGTTGATAATCTTTACCATTTAAAAGCATATAGTTCTGTGGCATTAAGTATAGTCACATTGTGCTGCCATCACCTCAATTCATTCTGAAACATCGTCATAGTTTCTTAATTAAAAAAAAACATTTTATGAAAAGGGATTATTGTATTAGCTTTCTTACCTAATTCATTTGGGCCTGGCATTGTTGTTTCCTTTGGTTCGTAAGCCACATGTAGTGTTATTTTTGTATATAAGGAGGTAAATTTTACCATTGATTTTGAATATGGTGTCTTACATCATCTGTAATGATAAATTTCTCAGATTTTCTCAGTAACATTTATTTCAGTGACATACTTACTATGATCTTTTTGATGACCAATGAATGAAAACTGAAGAAACAGTGAAGAATTTCTGAAATTGTTATTAGAAATAATTTATTTTGCCAGGTTCGGTGGCTCAGCCTGTAATCCCAGCACTTTGGGAGGCTGAGGTGAGTGGATTGCCCGAGCCCGCGGGTTCGAGACCCACCTGGGCAGGTGAGACCTCATCTCTACAATAAATCAAAAATTAGCCGGGCGTGGTAGCACGCGCCTGTAGTTCCAGCTATTAGAAGGCTAAAGCGGAAGGATCGCCGGAGCCTCGCAGGTCGAGGCTGTGCTGGCCGGGAGCAGCCACTGCACTCCAGTCTGCGCGACTGAGTAAGACTCCAACTCAAAAAAAAAAAAAAAAAGAATAATTTATTTCACTTGGTTTTATTATGCTTTGTTATAAATAAACGTACTTAAGATTAGTCAACATTTGTTGAGTTTGTGTCATGCTTTGTTAGATGTTGAGAATAGATTAAAGTTTGAGCTATGTATTTTATTTAGTTGATATCAAATGAATGTAATTAATGATTATGTTGAATTATTTTTGAATACAGCAACAATGAAAATGCTCTTTCTCACCTGGTGATTGTTTGGTACTAGCACCTGCTTTTCTGATATTGCCAAGAGAAATTGCTTTCAGATTTTAATTCCACTGTAATTTTATTTTATTTTATTTTTTGGTGAGAAAGCAGGAGTTTATTAAGACAGAAGAGCTCCCAAGCGGGAGGATCCCCGAAACAGGGTTGCCCACACTGTAATTTTAAGTGATTCTTCTCTCTAAAAGACTGATTATTTTAAGTGACTTGTGAAATGTTGTTGAAAATGACTATTAAATACTTTTATTCTGTTATAGACTTCATAAAGTAGGTTAATAATTTTTTTTTTTGAGTTGGAGTTTCACTTTGTCACCCAGGCTGTGGTGCAGTGACACACTCACGGCCACCCCAGTGTCGACCTGCTGGGCTCAGGCGATCCTTCTATCTCAGCCTTCCAAGTAACTGGAACTGCAGGCACTTGCTGTCATGCCTGGCTAATTTTTTGATTGATTGTAGAGATGGGGGTCTTGCTAAGTTGCCCGGGCTGCTCTCGAACCTGTGGGCTCAGGCAGTTCTCTTACCTTGACCTCCCAAAGTATAATAATTTGATATAGTCATTAACTTTGTTTTCATTTTATATAAATATTATTATTAGATGGTAGAGACACTTTTCTGTGGAAGAGTATTTCTATTTAATTTTATGTTATTTTATATATAATATAGATATTCTGAATAGTAGTATAAGATTACATGTATAAATTTAATGTCATTGTTCTATTGTAATATGCTTTTTTACTCTTCCATTCAATTTTTTTGACTTGTATTATTTTATTCCAATAAATTATTTTAATGTTTTTTTATGATGAATGATGAAGTATCTTTTCTTCATATGAAATTAAAAAACATTGAGACCTCTGTATCTAAAACATTAAAGTTTATAAACTGTATTGAAATATGTCTCAGATTATATAGTGTGATGTGTAGTCATTTTACCTTCAAATTAGCCACTTGGTGAAATATAAGAACCTTTTTTAGTCGGTAGAGTATCTTTAGAAGCTGTAAAATAGAGGTGAGCCACAATTTAGGACCACAAAAATATAAAATCTGATTTACGGAAATATGTTAGAACTTGTTTTTACTATAGAATGTTTTGTTTCAAAGTTTATTGAAAAATTATACTTTCATGTATAATAAAGGTATATAGTATGAATAATGATAGTGAAATTAAGTATTTTTTAATACTTAAGAATGCTTTCTTTTCTATAAGTAACACTATAATAATAATAATACATTTTAAATAAAAAATTTGTTCATAGCTCTACCTCCCTTACAAAACTGATGATTTTTCTATGTTTCCCGTTAATCTTTTTCATTTGAATATAGTAGGTATGCTTTTAAGAGACTTCTTTCATAGAAAAGTAGTAGTTAGAAGTGTATGGAACTATAGTGTTGTACATGAATAGAAATTGAAAATTAAGCACTAAAATTTTGTTTGTATATTTCATATTATGTTGTAAGTGATTGAATTACTTCCTTTTATTTTCATGCAACTCCAAATATATCCCTCAGTAGGAAGAATAGGGAAGTTCACCTATGAATAAGTCCAGGCCACAGGAAGAAAGGAACAGACTGCTTAAATCTGGGATCTCTTCCTATTCTATGATTAAATCTTTCACTGATTACAGAAACATATATTAATACATATTTACTGTGGCTTTTATGTTAATTTTTCCATCAAATTATGTTAGAATATAAATATATATATTTTACTAAGACATGGTAGGCAGAATGATGTTCAAAAATATCAGGTCCTAATTCCTGGAACCTCTAATGGAAACAGGTGTTCTCATTAGAGAAACAGACATAGTCTACAGACATACAACAGATAAGGCAATGTGAAGACAATGCAGAAAGAGATTTGAAGTCACAGGCCTTAAAGATGAGAGTAATGTGACTACAAACCAGGGAATAGAGGCAGCCATTGGAAGCTGGAAGAGTCAAGGAATGGATTCTACCTTTGACCCTCCAGAAGGAGGCAGCCTTGCCTACTGTGATTTCAGTTCAGTTTGGATTTCTGGCCTCCAGAATTGTGAGAGAACAAATTTCTGTTGTTTTCAGCCACCAATTTTTTGGTAATTTGTTACAGTAGCCGCAGGAAATATGTATGAATATATGTTTCTATAATCGGTGAAAGATTTAATAATAGAATAAGAAGAGAGCCTAGATTTAAGCAGTCTGTTCCTTTCTTCCTGTGACTTGGCCTTATTCATAGATGAACGTCCCTATTCTTCCTGCTGTTAGCACCTCTGTATCCTTTGGGTCACAGCTTTACAGATGAGCCTATTTAAAAAACCACTCAGTTTACAATTTTTCTCCTATATCAGTCTCTCTCTCTCTCTCTCTCTTTTTTTTTTTTTGGAAAGCAGGATTTATTGAGAGGACAGAAAATCTCCCACAGTGGGAAGGGACCAGAAGGGGTTGCCCTCTTTTTTGTTTTTATGTGCATTCTTGAGGTGAGGGGGATATTCTTAACCACTATTGTAAATGTACAAACAAGGAAGGAAGGAAGGAAAGAAAGAAAACTTAGCTTTTGGTTTTAAAATATATTACACAAACAATGAATTTGGTAAAAATATGTGTAATGCAGAAAAAGGACAGAGTTGATATCTGTTATACATAATTACTACTTAGATAATGGCAGCAAAAAAACAAATAACAATATAGGAAAATGAGCAAAGGATATAAAAAAGTAAATTGAAATGACCAAGAGGATATGAAAATATATTCTAACTCACTAGTGGAGGAATGCAAATTAAAGTAACAATGTGATATGTAACTTATCACATTGCCTCCTTCGGCACAGCCTTTAATGAAAAGAAAGAAAGAGAGAACAATAAATAATGTTTTACTGGCAGAAACCTAAGAGAAAAATTATTTTTACAGACACACACACACACACACACACACACACACACACACACACACACAAACCAGTTGACCTAGCAATCTTATTCTTTGGAATCTAGCCCATGGACACATGGCTGTGCATGTAAGGTTTTCTGTACAAGCATTTGTTTGTAGTGACAAAAAACTGGAAATGCAATATAAATATGTATTTATTATAAACCTACAAAATGGAGTCTTAGTAGTCATTAAAAAGAATGAATCAGATATACACACGTAAACTCGGAGGATTTCTGTGGGGTATTATTACATGAGAAAAAAGATAAGATGATAAAAATGTGTGTGGCATCTTATATTACTAAAATGCAGTGACAACACTATTATGTAGGTAGTCATATATATGAAAAAACATATTTGTGTATGATTATATGAGAATAGAGATATAGGATAGATACATAGACCTAGTAGTTGTTAATTTGGACCATCTGGGTGAGTGAATGGGCAGAGCACTTAAGTTGTGGGAGGAAGGTGAGGAAGGTATGTGAGGTAGGGAACCATGCCTACAAAGGAAACAGAAAGGTTGCATTAAAAATGATTTTGATGGTGTGATCATATTTATGTTTTAAAATTGAAATTAAAATTTATTATTTATGTATAAAGATTTTTTCAAATTGCATATGATGCTGAGTATACATGGACATAAGGATGGCAACAACAGACACTATGTACTCCTAAATCAGGGGTCCCCAACCCCTGGGCCACAGATCAGTATTGGTCCATGGCCTGTTAGGAACCTGGCTGCATAGCCGGAGGTGAGCAACAGGTGAGTGAGCGAAGCTTCATCTATATTTACAGCTGCTCCCCATTGCCTGCATTATTGTCTGAACTCTGTCTTCTGTGAGATCCTCAGTGGCATTAGATAGATTCTCACAGGAGTGTGAACCCTATTTTGAACTGTGCATGTGAGGGATCTAGGTTGTGTGCTCCTTATAAAAACCTAATGCTTGATGATCTGAGGTAGAGCTGAGGCAGTGATGCTAGTGCTGGGGAGCGGCTGCAAATACAGATTAACATTAGCAAGTGAGGTTTGACTGCACACAGAGACCATAACAAATTAATTGTTTGCAGACTCATATCAAAACCCTATTAGTGAGTAGAAAGTGAGTTGATGTCCTACAGTTGCACAACTGCATCTGGTGTGTGGCGGACTTTAAGTCAGAATCCAATACTTACTTTAGTGTACGTGTGGCCAGCCCATTATTTTATTGACCACTTTCATCGTGCCTCTTTCCCTCACTTGTCTCAGTCACAGTTTTGGTAGGTCACATGCTAACCCTAGCCAAAATGAGTGAAAAACAAATGTCTCTCTTATTTGAAAAGGGAGAAAGACCCAGTGATGAGACAGTAGAAGACTCTAAGACAGCTAACAGAAAGAAAGCTGCATTTAAAATACCAAGAGTCCTCCTTAAATTACAGATTCATTGCAACTGGTGGTTCACATTCTCCAAGCTCACATGAAGACCAACATTAACAGGCGTGTTTGGAGTTTGCATTAAAAGATGTGTTTGGAGTTTTTCTAACGAAAACAGCGTGAACACAAAGAACAGAAGCAATGATTGAAGGCCATCAGTTCATAAAATGTGTCTGCATTGAGAGCATCATTCTTAGTTGGCTAACTGCATTGCTAAAGCTATGAAGCCCTTTGCTATTGATGAAGAGTTGATCCTGCTGCTAAGGACATTTCTTGTGAACTTTTAGGAGAGGCTGCATTTAAACAGGTAGCATGTGATCCTCTGTTGGTTAGTACCATAGCTTGATGAATTGATGAAATAGCAGAGAATATCGAGGCACACTTGTTAGAGAGGATTAATGAGTCATGGTATTCAATTTAGGTTGATGGGTCTACCAATATTGACAACAAGGCAACAATGCTTATTACATATTTTTCAGGAGAATGTGCATGAGGATATGATATGAGCACTTTTGTTGTCAACCAGTATGACAGCTGCAGAACTATTCAAGTCTTTAAATGGTAACATATTAGGAAAACTGAATTGGTCATTTTGTGTTGGTATTTGTATGAATGGAGCGACTGTCCTGACTGGATTCTGGTTTCACTATTCAGGTCAAAGAAGTGAGTTCTGAATGTGAGCCTACACACTGTGTCATCAATAGAGAAATGCTGGCTAGTGGAAAAATGTCACCTGAACTTAACAGTGTTTTGCAGGATGTGATTAAAATTATCAACCACATTAAAGTATATGCACTTAACTCACATCTGTTGGTACAGCTCTGTTAGGAGATAGACACAGAGCGCATGTCTTTTCATATACAAGAGGGAGATGGCTTTCTCAAAAAGGTCGATTACTGATTACTGGCTAGAGTTTTTGAGTTATGAGAGTCACGCCAGAGATTTCTTTTAGAAAAACAGCCATCACTGGCAGTACATTTCAGTGACACAGAATGGGTTGCAAAATTTGTTTACTTGTGTGACATACTCAACCTGCTCAACGAACTTAATCTGTCACTTCAGGGAGAACAACAGCAGTGTTCAAGTCGGCAGATAAAGTGGCTACATTCAAAGTCAAACTGTAATTATGGGGGTGACAAGTGAACCTTGGATTTTTGACATGTTTCAATCATTAGTAGAGATTTTGAAAGAGACTGAACCAGGGTCTTCTTTCTCCCCGCTGGTGCATGATCACCTATCTCAGCTTTCAAAAGAGTTTGAGCGTTACTTCCCAACTACAAAAGACTCCCAAATAGGGAAGGAATTAACCCACAACCCATTTGTGAATAAACCAGGTGAGTAGACTTTGTCTGTGCTAGAAGAGGATCAACTGCTTGAGATTGCCAATGATGATGGCCTTAAAAGTCTGTTTGAGACAACTTCATGTCTTCATATGGTCTGGATTAAAGTCAAGGCAGAATATCCTGAGATTGCCACAAAAGCACTGAAAAGCCTCTTCCATTTCCAACATCCTATCTTTGTGATAGGTTTTTCTGCAGTGACAGCAACCAAAATGAGATTATTGAATAGCTGGACATAATCTACACACTTTGGATGTCACTGTCTTCCAACAACCCCAGATGGTACTGTCTAGTTGTAGGAAAACAAGCTCAGAGCTCTCACTGTTGTGTAATTGTTTCATTATATATTACAATTTAATAATAATAGAAATAAAGTGCACAGTAAATGTAATGTGCTTGAATCATCCTGAACCACACCAGCTTCCAAGTCTGCAGAAAAATTGTCTTCCATGAAACTTCCATGATGCCAAAAAGGTTGAGGACTGCTAACCTAAATGGGATGGGTAGAGGTGGAGTGAGGGTTGAAAAACTACCCACTGGGTACTGTGCCTCCCACCTGGGTGTTATGCGCAACAGAAGCCAAAACCCCACCATCATGCAATATACCTATGTAACAAACCTGTACACGTACCCCTTGAATCTAAAAACAAATAAATAAAAATTGAAAAAAGCAGCAAAACCAAAAACATGTAATGTTGTTAGTATGTACCTTTGGAAAGTGATTCAACAAACTATATTAAGCAGTGTTCATACACTCTTTTTTTTTTTCCCCTGAGGTAGAGTCTCTGTCGCCCAGGCTGGAGTGCAGTTGCACATTCACGGCCACCCCAGCGTTGACCTGCTGGGCCCCGGCGATCCTTCTGCCTCAGCCTTCCAAGTAGCTGGAACTACAGGTGCATGCTACCATGCCTAATTTTTTTATTTATTGTAGAGATGAGGTCTTGCCAAGTTGCCTGGGCTGGTTTCGAACCTGCGGGCTCAGGCAATCCATTCGCCTTGGCCTACCAAAGTGCTGAGATTGCAGACTGAGCCACTAGGCCTGGCCTGATATACTCTTTGAGCTAATCATTCTGTATCTGGGAGTTTATATTAAGGCAGTAATTCAAAAGAAGAAAAAAGTTAATGTGTGAAAACTTCATTGTGATGTTGTTGGCTATTCAATAAGAAATATTACATACTAGGGAATTTAATAAAGTTTATCCAAATACACTAATGCTTAAACTTTCTGCTTTTGAACTTTAGAGGTTAAATATAGGAAAATGGTCAAATTGTCATATTGATAGAATATTTTCAAGAAATAATACAATTATGAAGAATGCAATTATGAAGGCCATTAATAACTTAGAAGTGTGCATTATGATATAATGAAGAAAAATAAATTTAAAATTGCATGCATAATTTAAATATATATGTATTTATTGAGTAATAGAAGAAAATAGGATAAAATAAAAACAGTATGGTGGATACTATAGTGAATTGTTTTTATTTTGTTTTGACAAAATCGAGAAAATATTAGAAAAATTTTATATTTATTTTTATTTTTAAATAGAAATATTGAAATAAAATTTAGGAGAAACACTCATTAAAATTTGCTGTAACTGTTAATTAAAAATTAATGCTTTGCGACTTCATAGAATAGATTTTCTTTGTGATAAAACAAATTTGTAATTTTTCCTTATGCATTTGCAAAATGTTTAAATTTGGAGTCAGATTGGCATTTTAATCTGTATCTTATTCTGAAAATTACAGTCTCTTCATTATTTATTAGTGAGAAATCTTTGGTTTCATGTCTCATATTTCTTACTAGGAGGATGGATTAAGTCTGTTTTACTTTTTCTAATAGTTTCCTATCTGTTGATATCCATTAATGCATGTTTTCTGCCTTTTAAAAAATTATATTCTTAAATTATTCACAGTGTTTCTTTTTTATTTTTTTTATTTTATTTTTTATTTTTTTAATTTTTTTGAGTTAATGATTTTTAACCCTTTAATACAATACTGTACCTGCATATTGCATATAAAGAATGAATCTTGCCAAGATATTTCTGAATTGGATTTAAGCCCCGTCATTAACATAATAAGTGACTATTTATTTTATAGCCATAAGCACCATAAACCAGAATAGGCAAGACAGATAGTTGCACTATTAAACTACCAAAACCTATTTATTATTTAACGCATGCAGGTTAGAGAGTATTTTACACTACATAGGACAGGCGATTCCAACTCAAAAAAAAAAAAAGGAAAGAAAAACATTTTTGGTGACGTTTATCTTAACAAGGGTATTCAGGTATCCCAAACTTGCTTAATCTTAAGAGTCACTCGAGGCATGTGTTCAATGGTAACAACTATTCTTTCTTGAATAGTTTTTTTTTCCTGAGTTGGAGTCTCACTCCATTGCCCAGGCTGGAGTGCAGTGGCATGCTCATGACCACCCCAGCATTGACCTGCTGGGCTCAGGTGATCCTTCCGCCTCAGCCTTCCAAGTAGCCAGAACTACAGGTGTGTGCTACCACGCCTGGCAAGTTTTTTTTTTAATTTTTTTTTTTTGAGTTGGAGTCTCACTCTGTCGCCCAGACTGGAGTGCAGTGGCCGCTGCCGGCCACCGCAGCCTCCACCTGCCGGGCTCCGGCGATCCCCTCCGCCTCAGCCTTCCGAGTAGCCGGAATTACAGGCATGCG
Organism: Cephalopachus bancanus; assembly: GCA_027257055.1. Classification (NCBI taxonomy): domain Eukaryota; kingdom Metazoa; phylum Chordata; class Mammalia; order Primates; family Tarsiidae; genus Cephalopachus; species Cephalopachus bancanus. The sequence goes on along the minus strand of JAPVLO010000009.1, from coordinate 2,782,453 downwards.
CTACCATGCCCGGGTAATTTTTTGATTTATTGTAGAGTTGAGGTCTCGCTGCCCAGGCGGGTCTCGAACCCGCGGGCTCAGGCAATCCACTCACCTCAGCCTCCCAAAGGCGCGGGATTGCAGGCTGAGACACCGAGCCCGGCTTTTTTTTTTTTTTTTATAATCAGTATTTTTTATTATCGTTTTGTAGGGTACAGTTAAGGGTTAGGTGTACAATTACGTTTCATTCAGGCACCCTATTGATAAGAGGTGTTTTTCCAGTCCCAGATAGATATTAGCTACTGTTAGTCCCATCCCCCCCCATAATTTCCCAGTACCATCAGTCATTTTCTTATAGTATTACATTGGATGTTCAAGGTCCATTATATGAGTGAAAACATGTGATATTCTGATCTTTGTTTCTGTGAGAGGTCACTCAGTATTATAGACTCTAGTTCCATCCAGGTAGCTGCGAAATTCATGATTTTGTTCTTTTTCATGGCTGCGTAGTATTCCATCGGTATATGTACCACTTTTTTTTAATTCAGTCCTCTTTTGATGGGCAGCATGGTTGTTTCCAGGTTCTTGCTATTGTGAACAACGCTGCGATAAACATACGTGTACAGGTATCTTTTTTATAGAGTGATTTGTGTTCTTCAGGGTATATTCCCAGTAGGGGGATTGCAGAGTCATAAGGAAGGTCAATATTTAGAGCTTTCAGGAATCGCCACACTGCTTTCCACAGAGGTTGCACTAGCTTACACTCCCACCAACAGTGTAGAAGTGTTCCCTTTTCACCACAGCCTCTCCAGCAGCTGTTATTTTTTGAGTTGTTGATAATTGCCATTCTGACTGGAGTTAGGTGATATCTCAGTGTGGTTTTGATTTGCATCTCCCTGATGATTAGTGAGGTTGAGCATTTCTTCATGTGTTTGTTGGCTGCTTTAATGTCTTCTTTTGTGAAGTGTCTGTTCATATCTTTTGCCCATTTTATAATGGGGTTGCTTGTTTTCTTCTTTTCAGTACGTTTCAGTTCCTTGTAGATCCAGGATGTTAAGCCTTTGTCAGACCTAGAGTTGGCAAATACTTTTTCCCAGTCTGTAGGCTGTCTCCCTACTCTCTTGATGGTTTCTTTGGCTTTGCAGAAGCTTGTCAGTTTAATAAGGTCCCATTTGTCTATCTTCTCTCTTAAGTCCTGTGGGTTTCGGGTTTTGTACAGGAATTGGATGCCCGTTCCGATTTCCATGAGAGTATTTCCTTCCTTTTCTAAGGTTCTTATGGTTTGAGGTTTTACATTTAGGTCTCTGATCCATTTGGAGTTAACCTTTGTGCATGGGGATAGATAGGGGTCCTGTTTCAATCTTCTACATGTGGTCAACCAGTTTTCCCAGCACCATTTACTGAATAGGTTCTCCTCACCCCATTGGTAGGTGGTGGGGGCTTTGTCGAAGATGAGTTGGTTGAGGAATTGAGGTTTTGCTTCTGGAATCTCAATTCTGTTCCATTGATCTATATGCCTGTTCTTGTACCAATACCAAGCTGTTTTGATGATTGTAGCTTTATAGTAAAGTTTGAAGTCTGGTATTGTGATACCACCTGCTTTGTTTTTTTTGCTGAGGAATGATCTGGCTATTCTTGGACATTTGTGTTTCCATATGAATTCCTGTGTTGTTTTTTCTAGGTCAGAGAAGAATGTTATTGGTAATTTAATGGGTATTGCATTGAATTTGTAGATTGCCTTAGGTAAGATGGACATCTTCACAATGTTGATTCTTCCGATCCATGAGCATGGGATATTTTTCCACTTGTTCATGTCAGCTTTGATTTCTTTGAGCAGTGTTTTGTAATTTTCATTGTAAAGGTCTTTCACGTCTCTGGTTAGGAAGATGCCAAGGTATTTCATTTTTTTTGTGGCTATTGTGAATGGAATTGTGTTTTTTATTTGGGTTTCTGTTTGTTTATTATTGGTGTAGAGAAATGCGATTGTCTTTTGTACATTTATTTTGTATCCTGAGACTTTGCCAAAGGCCTTTATCAATGTAAGGAGGCCTTTAACAGATTCTCTTGGGTTTTCAAGGTACACCATCATATCATCTGCATAGAGAGATAACTTGACTTCCTCTTTTTCCTATTTGAATACCTCTGATTGCCTCCTCTTCTCTGATTGCTCTAGCCAGGACTTCCAATACTATGTTGAACAGGAGGGGAGAGAGTGGGCATCCTTGTCTAGTTCCAGTTTTCAGGGGAATTGGTTCCAATTTTTGTCCATTTAGGAGTATGCAGGCTGTAGGTTTCTCGTAGATGGCTTTTATTATTTTGAGGTATGTTCCCCGTATGCCTAGATGTTCAAGGGTTTTTATCAAGAAGGGGTGCTGGATTTTATCAAAAGCTTTTTCTGCATCTAATGATATGATCATGTGGTTTTTGTTTTGACATCTGTTGATGTATTTAATTACATTTATGGTTTTATGAATGTTGAACCAGCCTTGCATGCCAGGAATGAAGCCTACTTGGTCATGGTGAATGATTTTTGAGATGTATTGTTGAATCCTGTTTGCTAGGATTTTGTTGAGAATTTTAGCATCTATGTTCATCAAAGATATTGGCCTGTAGTTCTCTTTCTTTGTTGGATCTTTACCTGGCTTGGGTATCAGTGTGATGTTGGCTTCATAAAATGATTTGGGGAGAGTTCCATCTTTTTCTATCACCTGGAATACCTTCAGTAGGATTGGTATCAGCTCCTCCTTGAATGTCTTGTAGAATTCTGCTGGAAAGCCATCTGGACCAGGGCTTTTTTTTGTAGGAAGTTTTCTTATTACGTAGTTGATTTCCTTGATTGTAATTGATCTATTTAGGGTCTCAATTTCTTCTTGTTCCAACCTAGGTAGATTGTGTGATGTCAGAAAGTCCTCCATTTCCTTGTGGTTTTCAAGTTTGTTTCCATACAAGTGTACATAGTAGTCTCTAATGATCTTTTGTATTTCTTCAGGGTCAGATGTGACTTCATCTTTTGTGTTTCTGATTATGCTTATTTGTTTTTTTTCTCGTTTTTTCTTGGTTAGTCTAGCTAGGGGACCATCGATCTTGTTTATTCTTTCGAAGAACCAGCTTTTTGTTTCATTGATTTTTTTCAATTATCTTTTTGTCTTCTATGTCCTGGATTTGGGCTTTTATTTTGGTGATCTGGATTCTTCTGCTGAAATTAGGGTTTTTGTGGTCTTGCTTTTCCAGCTTCTTTAGGTGGCTTGTTAGATTGTGAATTTCTGTTCCTTCCATTTTCTTCATGTGTGTTTGTAGGGATATAAATTCCCCTCTTACTACAGCTTTCAGGGCATCCCAGAGATTTTGGTAAGATGTTTCTTCATTTTCATTTGTTTCCAGGTATCTTTTGATCCCTGTTTTGATTTCATCATTGACCCAGGAGTTGTTTAGCATCATGCTGTTTAGTGTCCATGTCTTTGTGGGTTTTGGGGGGACTTTGTTGGTGTCAATATTTATTTTTATTCCACTGTGGTCCGAGAATGTGTTTGGTAGAATTTAGGTCCTTTTAAATTTGCTTATACTTGATTTATGGCCGAGTATGTGGTCGATCTTAGAATATGTTCCATGTGGTGATGAGTAAAATGTGTATTCTGTGGTCTTTGGATGGAGTGTTCTGTAAGTATCAATTAAGTCCATTTGGTCCAAGGTCACATTGAGGTTCCGGATCTCCTTGCTGATTTTTTGTCCTGATGATCTGTCTTGGGTTGTGAGTGGGGTATTAAAGTCCCCAGTTATGATAGTGGTAGAGTCAATATCTTTCTTTAGTTTTCCAAGAAGTTGCTTTATGAAAGTTGGTGCACCTATGTTGGGTGCATATATGTTTAGGATAGATATTTCTTGTTGATGGTTTGAACCTTTTATCATTATGTAGTGACCTTCTGTATCTTTTTTGATTTTTAATAGTTTGAAGGATATTTTGTCTGAAATTAAGATGGCTGCTACTCCTTTCTTTTGTATTCCGTTCGCCTGAAAGATTGTTTCCCATCCTCTTACCTTGAGTCTGTGGGTGTCCTTTCTAGTGAGGTGAGTCTCTTGAAGGCAATAGATTGTTGCCTGATGATATTTAATCATTTTGCCAATCTATGTCTTTTCAGTGGTGCATTTAGTCCGTTCACATTTAGGCTAATAATTGAAATGCAAGAGTTGATCCCTGTCATATGGTTCTTACAGAGTTGTTACTGTTTATTTGTTGTCTTTCTTTGGGTTTTGGAGTTGGTTCAGGTGTGTTTTTAATCTTTTGCCTGTACTCTTGTGAAGAATGCTGATGTTCTTTTTTCTTTTTCTTCTGTGTTCAGTACTTTCTTGAGTGTTTCTTGTAGCGGTGGCCTGGTGGCAGCGTAGGTTCTTAGGGATTGGATGTCTGGAAAAGATTTTAATTCTCCCTCACTAATGAAGCTTAGTTTAGCTGGGTAGGTTATTCTTGGTTGAAATTGTTTCTCTTTTAGTACTTTGAAGATAGGGTCCAGGCTCTCCTGGCCTGAAGGGTTTCTGTGGATAAATCTGCTGCTATTCGGATTGGTTTTCCCTGGTAGGTAGTCTGGCCTTTTTCTCTTGCTGCCTTTAGGATTTTTCCTTTCATAGCTACTTTGTTTAGGCAAATTATTATGTGTCTGGGAGTTGGTCTTCTCGTTTGTTGTCTTGCAGGGGTTCTCTGAATCTCTTGTGTTTGAATTTTTTCATCTTTACTGAGATGAGGGAAGTTTTCTTGAATGATTTCATGGAATGTTTGTTCCAGTGTGGCTTCTGTTTCTCTTTCTGCCTCAGGAAGCCCAATTATTCTCAGGTTTGGTCTCTTGAAGTGATCATTCATCTCTTGCAGGTTTTGTTCTGTCTTTTTGAGCTTCTTTTCTATGCTTTTGACAGTTTGGGTTAGTTCTGTGTTTTGGTCTTCGAGCTCTGAGATTCTTTCTTCTGCTTGGCTGATTCTGCTTTCATGCTTATTAGTCTGTTGTTCATTTCCATCACAGTATTCTTTACTGCTGTCATTTCTGACAACAGCTCCTTCCTATTTTCCTCTTGTCTCTCCTCAATTTTTTTAATTCTCTCCATTAATGTTTTGATGTCTGGGTTTGTTGCATGTAGCCAGTCATTCTGGGGACTCTTCATTGTCTGTGTTCCAGAATCTGTTTTCTCATTGTCTGATCTCCCAGGGGTCTGTGTAAGACCTATATTCTTCTTTTGGTTTTTCTTCATTTGTGCGGTTTTTCCACTTCCCTACTTCTTCCTTCCCTCCACGTCACCGTCTTCTTTAATTTTGTTTTTCAGGGGTAAAGGAACTGGTTTTACTTCTGTTCATTCAATCTCCCATTCTTTATGTATGTCGTCTTACTTTGTTCAATTTTGAAGTTGCACTGTAGGTTGGAGGTGGTCTTTTTGCAGTTTTGAGATGTATTTAAGGGGAGAGCTGTGATTCAAAATCTTTCTGCAGGTCCTGGTGTTCGCTGACAGGCGTGTGGATAATGTAGAACCCACTTCCCACTGCCCTGGAGTCTGTCCGTGCAGTGGGGCTGTAGGTTTACTCCCTGAAATAAAATGTGGTTAGCAGGGGGGAGAGAATGGAGCAGATAGTGGGTTGAAGAGGAGAGTGGAGAGATAGAGGAGTAAGGGAGGAAACTAACGAGTGTGCCAACAAATAGAGAGAGAGGTCTATACTGAAACAGCTAAAAACGATGGACCACAGCTACAGTCGAACCAACTCTCGTACAACCACAAATAAAACATATCGTGATGCTAACATACCCGCTATCCAACCACCTTATTGGTGTGCTGTTCCTCTATACAAAGACATGGTTTACAGACAGAAGAAAAGAGAAGAAAAGGAAAAGGAAAAGAGAAAAAAGGGGAACAATACTGTAGGAATAGAATTAAGTCATTAAACTAATAGAATCAATGAAGCACACTCTGAGACCTTTCGTTTAAGTCCAATGTCCTTTCAGGTCTGATTTCTAGTTTTCTTTTCAAGGTGGTGAATTAGTTTGCAGTTAGAGTCAATTGCCCCTGATCTGCTGTGAAGGACAGTTCAGTTCAACCTTCCTTCAGCAGTTTGGTCTATGTCTTTATCAGGCTTATTTCTCCCGTTTCGGTGTTGTTACCTTGAGTCGCCAGCAGGTGGTGCTATCTCATCTGCTCGCCCCAGAGGGGGTGGGGCCGGACAGGAACAAGATGGCTGCCTGCCTCCGAGCAGGCAACAGAAGCCCCACGCGAGCCAGCAGCATAATCTCAGACACAGGAGATTTGGCAGCAATCCCTGCAGATCTTCCTTGAAGCCGATATGTGTGGATCTCCTCTCGGGCCGGGTTGTGATGAGCTGCGCGGGCCGAGCGCTGGGGCGGCGGGGGCGGGGGGCGGCGGGGGCGGGGGCGGCGGGGGCGGGGCGGCGGGGGCGGGGGCGGCGAGGCGGGCGGGAGCGCCGGGGCGGCGGGAGCGCCGGGGTGTGTTTCTTTTTTAAATGTAAAGCTCTTGGCTTAATGTTGTGGTATCTGAATAATCTCTTGGTTAGTTTTGTTGATTACTTGATTTCTTGACAATTTTATTTTTTTGTCTCATGATATTTGATACAGTTTGTAAAAGAATGAAATAAATTGTACTGATGCCCTCAAATGGGCACACTTTTTCTTTTGTCAGGTCATTGGTATTGGTGTTCCTAAAATATACTTAATATGTGAAGGATCTAAGACAGGTAGGTGATACGTTTGTAAAGCAACTGAAGGAAAAAAATGAAGTATAAGTCAAAATGCATTTTAAAAGAGACACATTTAATGTTTATTTTTTATAAATGGAATCATACAGCATGTGACTTTTTGAGATTGGCTTTCTTTCACTCAGCATAATGCCCTTAAAATCCATTTAACTTTTGCATGTATCAATAGTGTTTTCCTTTTTATAGCTGATAAGTCTTACAGTGATGTGGATGGGCACCAGTTAGTTAACCATTCATTTATTTTAGGACATTTTGGTTGTTTCTAGTTTTGACTATTACAAAGAAAGCTGTGAACAATCATGTACTGATTTTTGTGTGGATATAAGTTTTCCTTTTTCTGAGATAAATGCCAAGGAGTACAGTTGCTTGGTCTAGTGGTAAATATATATGAGGGAGACCTGAAAAATCCAGAATTTATTTATTAAAAATTGTGTATTCTTACATGTTTAAACTTCAGTCACCTTCAAAGTACTTTCTGGTTGATGTTATGCACTTATTGAGACTCTTTTTCCAATGCTCAAAAAAGCTTTTGAATTTGACAATTTTGATGCCCTTTAGTGCTTCTGCCGTTTTTTGTTCCACCTCCTCCACATGGACAAAATGTTTCACTTTGAGTACTTTTTTCATCCAGGAAACAAAAAAAAGTTGCTGGGGCAAAATCAGTTGAATAGAGAGGATGGGGTACAGGGATCATGCTGTTTTTGGTCAAAAACTGCTGAAGACGCAGCACAGTGTGGGCAGGTGCATTGTGTTGATGGAAAAACTAATCATTTGTTTGCCAGAACTCTGGATGTTTCTTCCACAAATCATGATACAACCTTCTCAAAACTTCTAGATGAAAACTTTGGTTGACTATTTGATCCAGAGGAACACATTCTGATTGTACTATGGGGGGGGGCCCACCTTCCAAAAGATAATATTTTTGGGGAGTCCCCCCCTTGTATTTAATTTTCAAAGAAATAGTAAAACTATTTTTTTCAAGTGATTGTACCATTTACTTTCCTACCAGCAGTGGTTGAAAGATCCACTTTCTTTACATTCTGGCCAGCATTTGGTATTGTCACTACCTTTTATTTTTTACAATTCTGGGTATGTAGTGATATGTCATTGTGGTCTTAATTTGCATTTGTCTAGAGTAGTGATGTTGAATATCTTTTTATTTGCTTAATTGTCATCTCTTTTATATGTCCTCTTTGGTGAAATGTCTCTTTATCTTTTGTTCATTTGAAATAATACACTTTTCATATGAACATGGAACCTTCACCAAGATAAATCATATTCTTGGTCATAGAACAAATTTCAGTAAATTACAAAGTATTTTCTGTTCTTCTTTTCCAATAAAATTTGTATAGAATTGCGTTCTCTTTATTGGCTTCTGATATTTGTCTGAGTTCAGAGGATGGGAGGGTTTTCTGACTTACCCCCATGTGGCAGCTTACTTTTGCTTTATATGAAGAATGGTTCTGGGATGTGGGTAGCTAATCATTTCCTTCAATCCTGTATCATAAGAAAAACTCCCTCAGGTAATGTATCCTATCTAGTCTTTCTCATGAGTACTTAGTGGAGTTATTGATGGGCATTTGGGTTGTTTCTAGGGTTTACTATTTACAGAGTTACCATGAATATTCTAGTGTAAGACTTCTGATACACATACAGGAGAGATTCTCTAGGGCACTTAACTAGAAATGGAATTTATAATTGAGGTTTGCCGTTGTTCTGCTTTATAAGATAGTGCCTATTTGGTTTTTTTTTTTTTGAGTTGGAGTCTCACTCTGTCACCCAGACTGGAGTGCAGTGGCCGCTCCCGGCCACCACAGCCTAGACCTGCTGGGCTCCGGTGATCCTTCTGCCTTAGCCTTCCAAGTAGCCGGAATTACAGGCATGAGCTACCACGCCTGGCTGATTTTTTGATTTATTGTAGAGATACGGTCTCGCTGCCCAGGTGATTCTCGAACCCGTGGGCTCAGGCAATCCACCCACTTCAGCCTCCCAAAGGCGCAGGATTACAGGCTGAGCCACCGAGCCTGGCTTATTTGCTTTTCAAAGTGGTTGTACCACCAGTCTATCACCACCTGTTTAAAATATCTGCCACTATCCAGCATTGTTTTTATCTACATTTAAAATTTTTCAGCTTCAATGGAAAGGAAGTAACATCTTATTGTTTTAAAATTTCTATTTCCCTCATAATCTTTGAGGCTGAGAATCTTTCATTCAATCAACAGAAATACATAGGGTAGCAACATCATAAAAATTAAATAAATAAATTGACAAATATAGTATATTAGAACATGGTGAATTCTATGGAAAAAACAGGGAAAGAGGAATCAAGAATGCTGCGGGATGGTTTTATTATTTAAACTTGAGTAATGAATACCACAATGAAGGTGATTTTTTTTTTAATAATCATTATTTTTTATTGTGGTTTTGTGGGGTACAGTTAAGGGTTAGGTGTACAATTACATTTCATTCAGGCACCCTGTTGATAAGAGGTGTTTCCCTATCCCCAGACAAATATTGCTACTGTTAATCCCATCTCCTTCCCCCCCATAGTTTCCCAGTACCGTCAGTCATTTTCTTATAGTATTACATTGGATGTTCAAGGTCCATTATATGAGTGAGAGCATGTGATACTTGGATCTTTGTTTCTGTGAGAGGTCACTCAGTATTATAGACTCTAGTTCCATCCAGGTTGCTGCGAAATTCATGATTTTGTTCTTTTTTATGGCTGCGTAGTATTCCATCATGTATATGTACCACATTTTTAAAATCCAGTCCTCTTTTAATGGACAGCATGGTTGTTTCCAGGTTCTTGCTATTGTGAACAACATTGCGATAAACATACGTGTGCAGTATCTTTTCTATAGAGTGATTTGAGTTCTTCAGGGTATATTCCCAATAGGGGGATTGCGGGGTCATATGGGAGGTCGATATTTAGAGCTTTTAGGGATCACCACACTGCTTTCTACAGAGGTTGCACTAGTTTACACTCCCACCAACAGTGTAGAAGTGTTCCCTTTTCGCCACACCCTCTCCAGCTGCTGTTATTTTTTGAGTTGTTGATAATTGCCATTCTGACTGGAGTTAGGTGGTATCTCAGTGTGGTTTTGATTTGCATGACCCTGATGATTAGTGAGGTTGAATATTTCTTCATGTGTTTGTTGGCTGCTTGGATGTCCTCTGTTGTGAAGTGTCTGTTCATATCTTTTGCCCATTTTATAAAGGGGTTGTTTGTCTTTTTCTTTTCAGCACGTTTTAGTTTCTTGTATATCCAGGATGTTAATCCTATGTCAGATCTGGTGTTGGCAAATACTTTTTCCCAGTCTGTAGGCTGTCTCCCTGCTGTCTTGATGGTTTCTTTGGCCTTGCAGAAGCTTGTCAGTTTAATAAGGTCCCATTTGTCTATCTTCTCTCTTATGAACTGTGGGTTTCGGGTTTTGTTCAGTAATTGGATGCCAGTTCCGATTTCCATGAGGGCATTTCCTTCATTTTTTAAGGTTCTTATGGTTTGAGGTTTTACATTTAGGTCTCTGATCCATTTGGAGTTAACCTTTGTGCATGGGAATAGATAGGAGTCCTGTTTCAATCTTCTGCATGTGGTCAGCCAGTTTTCCCAGCACCATTTACTGAATAGGTTCTCCTCTCCCCAGTGGTAGGTGGTGGAGGCCTTGTCAAAGATGAGTTGGTTGAGAAATTGAGGTTTTGCTTCTGGAATCTCAATTCTATTCCATTGATCTATATGCCTGTTCCTATACCAATACCAAGCTGTTTTGATGATTGTAGCTTTATAGTAAAGTTTGAAGTCTGGTAATGTGATACCACCTGCTTTGTTTTATTTGCTGAGGATTGTTCTGGCTATTCTTGGACGTTTTTGTTTCCATATGAATTCCTGTGTTGTCTTTTCTAGGTCTGAGAAGAATGTTGCTGGTAATTTGATGGGTATTGCATTGAATTTGTAGATTGCCTTAGGTAAGATGGACATCTTCACAATGTTGATTCTTCCAATCCATGAGCATGGGATATTTTTCCACTTGTTTGTGTCATCTTTGATTTCTTTGAGCAGTGTTTTATAATTTTCATTGTAAAGGTCTTTCACGTCTCTGGTTAGGAAGATGCCGAGGTATTTCATTTTTTTTGTGGCTATTGTGAATGGAATTGTGTTTTTTATTTGGGTTTCTGTTTGTTTATTATTGGTGTAGAGAAAAGCGATTGTCTTTTGTACATTTATTTTGTACCCTGAGACTTTGCCAAAGGCCTTTATCTGTGTAAGGAGGTTTTTGACAGATTCTCTTGGGTTTTCAAGGTACACAATCATATCATCTGCAAAGATGACTTCCTCCTTTCCTATTTGGATACCCCTGATTGCCTCCTCTTCTCTGATTGCTCGAGCCACGACTTCCAATACTATGTTGAACAGGAGGGGTGAGAGTGGGCATCCTTGTCTTGTTCCAGTTTTCAGTGGAAATGGTTCCAATTTTTGTCCATTTAGGAGTATGCTGGCTGTGGGTTTCTCGTAGATGGCTTTTATTATTTTGAGGTATGTTCCCCGTATGCCTAGATGTTCAAGGGTTTTTATCAAGAAGCGGTGCTGGATTTCATCAAAAGTTTTTTCTGCATCTAATGATATAATCATGTGGTTTTTGTTTCGACATCTGTTGATGTATTTAATTACATTTATGGTTTTACGAATGTTGAACCAGCCTTGCATCCCAGGAATGAAGCCTACTTGGTCATAATGGATGATTTCTGAGATGTATAGCCGAATTCGGTTTGCTAGGATCTTGTTGAGAATTTTTAGATCTATGTTCATCAAAGATATTGGCCTGTAGTTCTCTTTCTTTGTTGGATCTTTACCTGGCTTGGGTATCAATGTGATGTTGGCTTCGTAAAATGATTTGGGGAGAGTTCCATCTTTTTCAATCACCTGGAATACCTTCAGTAGGATTGGTATCAGCTCCTCCTTGAATGTCTTGTAGAATTCTGCTGGAAAGCCATCTGGTCCAGGGCTTTTTTTTGTAGGAAGTTTTCTTATTATGTAGTCAATTTCCTTGATTGTTATTGGTCTATTTAGGGTCTCAATTTCTTCTTGTTCCAACTTAGGTAGGTTGTGTGATGTCAGAAAGTCCTCCATTTCCTTAAGGTTTTCAAGTGTATGTAGTAGTCTCTAATGATCTTTTGTATTTCTTCAGGGTCAGATGTGACTTCATCTTTTGTGTTTCTGATTGTGTTTATTTGGTTTTTTTCTCGTTTTTTCTTGATCAGTCTAGGTAGGGGACCATCGATCTTGTTTATCCTTTTGAAGAACCAGCTTTTTGTTTCATTGATTTTTTTGTATTATCTTTTTGTCTTTTATGTCCTGGATTTGGGCTTTCATTTTGTTGATCTGTATTCTTCTGCTGAAATTAGGGTTTTTGTGGTCTTGCTTTTCCAGCCTCTTTAGGTGGCTTGTTAGTTTGTTAATTTGTGTTCCTTCCATTTTCTTCATGTGTGTTTGTAGGGATAAAAATTTCCCCCTCTTACTACAGCTTTTAAGGTGTCCCAGAGATTTTGGTAAGATGTTTCTTCATTTTCATTTGTTTCCAGGCTTCTTTTGATCTGTGTTTTGATTTCATCATTGATCCAGGAGTTGTTTAGCATCATGCTGTTTAGTGTCCATGTCTTTGTGGGTTTTGGGGGGACTTTGTTGGTGTTGATGTTTATTTTTATTCCACTGTGATCTGAGAAGGTGCATGGTAGAATTTCAGTCCTTTTAAATTTGCTTATGCTTGATTTATGGCCAATTACGTGGTCGATCTTAGAATACGTTCCATGCAGTGATGATTAAAATGTATATTCTGTGGTCTTTGGATGGAGTGTTCTGTAGGTATCAATTAAGTCCATTTGGTTCAAAGTCACATTGAGGTTCTGGATCTCCTTGCTGATTTTTTGTCCTGATGATCTGTCTAGGGTTGTGAGTGGGGTATTGAAGTCCCCAGTTATGATGGTGTTAGAGTCAATATCTTTCTTTAGTTTTCCTAGAAGTTGCTTTATGAAAGTTGGCACACCTATGTTGGGTGCATATATGTTTAGGATAGATATTTCTTGTTGATGGATTGAGATTTTTATCATTATGTAGTGGCCTTCTGTATCTTTTTTGATTTTTAGTAGCTTGAAGTGTATTTTGTCTGGAATTAAGATCGCTACTCCTCCTTTCTTTTGTATTCCATTTGCCTGAAAGGTTGTTTCCCATCCTCTTACTTTGAGTTTGTGGGTGTCCTTTCTAGTGAGGTGAGTCTCTTGAAGGTAATAGATTGATGCCTGATGATATTTTATTCATTTTGCCATACTATGTCTTTTCAGTGGTGAATTTAGTCCATTCACATTTAGGCTAATAATTGAAATAACAAGTGTTGATCCCTGTCATAAGGTTCTTACAGAGTTGTTCCTCTTTGTTTGTTGTCTTTCTTTGGGTTTTGGAGTTGGCTCATGTGTGTTTTTAATCTTTTGCCTGTACTCTTGTGAAGAATGTTGTTCTTTTTTCTTTTTCTTCTGTGTTCAGTACCTTGTTAAGTGTTTCTTTTGGAGGTGGTCTGGTGGCGGCGTAGGTTCTTAGGGATTGGATATCTGGAAAAGATTTCAATTCTCCCTCACTAATGAAGCTTAGTTTGGCTGGGTAGGTTATTCTTGGTTGAAATTGTTTCTCTTTTAGAACTTTGAAGGTAGGGTCCAGGCTCTCCTAGCCTGAAGGGTTTCTGTGGATAAATCTGCTGCTATTCTAATTGGTCTTCCCTGGTAGGTAGTCTGGCCTTTTTCTCTTGGTGCCTTTAGGATTTTTTCTTTTATAGCTACTTTGTTTAGGCGAATTATTATGTGTCTGGGAGTTGGTCCTCTCTTTGTTGTCTTGTAGGGGTTCTCTGAATCTCTTGTGTTTGAATTTTTTCATCCTTGATGAGATGAGGGAAGTTTTCTTGAATGACTTCATGAAATGTTTGTTCCAGTGTGACTTCTGTTTCTCTCTCTGCCTCAGAAAGCCCAATTACTCTTAGGTTTTGTCTCTTGAAGTGATCATTCATCTCTTGCAGGCTTTTTTCTGTCTTTTTGAGCTTCTTTTCTTTGCTTTTGACAGCTTGGGTTAGTTCTATGTTTTGGTCTTCGTGCTCTGAGATTCTTTCTTCTGCTTGGCTAATTCTGCTTTCCATACTTATTAGTTTGTTATTTATTTCCATTACAGTATTCTTTACTGCTGTCATTTATGACATCAGCTCCTTCCTATTTTCCTCTTGCCTCTCCTCAATTTTTTTAATTCTCTTCATTAATGTCTTGATGTCTGGGTTTGTTGCATGTGACCAGTCATTCTGGGGGGCTCTTCATTGTTTGTGTTCCAGAATCTGTTTTCTCAATGTCTAATCTCCCAGGGGTCTGTGTGAGACCTATATTCTTCTCTTGGTTTTTTTTTATTTGTGCGGTTTTCCCCCTCCCTTCTTTTTCTTTCCTCCACGTCACCGTCTTCTTTTATTCTGTTATTCAGGAGTAGAGGGATTGGTTTTACTTCTGTTTGTTCAATCTCCTATTCTTTATTTATGCCTTCTTATTTTGTTCAATTCTGGAGTTGCACTGTAGGTTGGAGGTAGTCCTTTTTGCAGTTTTGAGATTTACTTAAGGGGGAGCTGTGATTCAAAATCTATCTGCAGGTCCTGGTATTCGCTGACAGGTGTATGGATTATCGGAACCACGTCCCACTGCCTTGGAATCTGTCCGTGAAGTGGGGCTGTAGGTTTACTCCCTGAAATAAAATGTGGTTAGCATAGGGAAGAGAATGGAGCAGACAGTGGGTTGAAGAGGGGGGTGGAGAGATAGAGGAGTAAGGGGGGAACCAAACGAGTGTGCTAACAAATGGAGAGAGAGACCTATACTGAAACAGATAAAAACAATAGACTGCAGCTACAGGCGAACCAACTCCCATACAAAAAAAAAATAAAACATATAATGATGCTAACATACAAGCTAACCAACCACTTTATTGGTGTGCTGTTCCTCTATACAAAGATATGGTTTACAGAGAGAAGAAAATGGAAGAAAAGGAAGAGAAAAAAGGAACAATACAGTAGGAATGAATTAAGTCATTAAACTAACAGAATCAATCAAGCACACTCTGAGACTTTTCGTTTAAGTCCAATGTCCTTTCAGTTCTGATTTCTAGCTTTCTTTTCAAGCTGGTAAATTAGTTTGCAGTTAGGGTCAGTTGCCCTGGTCTGCTGTGAAGGACAATGCAGATCACCCCCCGTTCACCCTCTGGCCTATGTCTTTTTCAAGCTTGTTTCTCCCATTTCGGTGTTGTTACCTTGAATCGCCAGCAGGTGGTGCTATCTCAGCTGCTCGCCCCAGGGGGGTGGGGCTGGACAGGAACCCGCAGAGACTGGAGATGGATGCCTGCCTCATGGCACACAGCAGGAGACTCATGGTGGGCAGGATGTCTCGGTCGCAGGAGAGGTGGCAGCAATCCCAGCAGATCTTGCCTGCAGGGGCTTCAAGGACTGAAGTCGTGGATCACCTCCGGCCCTGTTGGTGTGATGTGCTACTGGCGGCGTATGCGGCGTCTGCACTGCAGTGGCTGTCCAAACTGCTGCAGTGCCCCAGCAGTGGCAACAGCCAAGCTCTGTATGAAGAGCAGGCTGCGATGTTGGGCATCGCAACCCCGGGGGAAAGAGCCAGAGACCCACTGCAGTTCTCCTTTGCAGAGGGTTTCACAGACCAGGTTACCCGTTGACGTCTTGCCAGAAATCCCGAAGGTGATGTTTTTAAACATGATCTGCTCTCTCTGCCTTGAATGTTCTTCTCTCAGCTATCAGGTTAGCCAAATGAGAACGCTGGCTAACCTGATAGCTGAGAGAAGAACATTCCAGGCAGGGAGAACTGATCATGGAAAGTCTTGAAGCTTTCTTTTCTTTCTTTTTTTTTTTTGAGTTGGAGTCTCACTCTTTCACCCAGACTGGAGTGCAGTGGCCGCTCCCAGCCACTGCAGCCTCTACCCACTGGGCTCCGGCGATCCCTACGCCTCAGCCTTCCGAGTAGCCGGAATTACAGGCATACGCTACCATGTCCGGCTAATTTTTTGATTTATTGTAGAGATGAGGTCTCGCCTGCCCAGGTGGGTTTTGAACCCGTGGGCTCAGGCAATCCACTCACCTCAGCCTCCCAAATGTGCGGGATTACAGGCTGAGCCATCGAGCCCGGCTTTCTTTTTTTTTTAAATACTGGCATAGCTATATTAATATTATCTAAAATCAACTTTGAAATAAATTATATTGGGACTGATTATTATGATACAAAGTTAAATATACTGTCATATTTTGTCTCCTAATTTGGTCTTGAGGTCTCTGTGGGTATGAAGTGTAGCCCTGCCTTTTTAGGGCACCAGCATTTTGGTCATGGATGTTTACAATGGGCCTTTTAGTGGAGACTTCTTTATCCCTGTGGATAGCCTAATGCCTAAGTGTCTGACCCGTGACAAGATGTCCTTCTCACAAGAAACTTGTTTTTACTGGCATATGACCTTATGGTTCTTGTCTGACCTCTGTCCAGTTTATTCTTACCAAGATAGCTACTCTCTAGGAGAACCCTGTCTAGGAAAGAGGTTAGGGTTTAGGTGTGCAGTCAGGTGAGACACAGAGGAGACAGTACAACAAAGCTTGTGAAATAACAGAAGTAGTGTATTACTTACAGATCCCAGAGAGAAGAGGGCAGTATACCTCACAGGGTCAAATGAGAAGCAGAGAGCAATCTGGGACATGAGTGCTCAACCATTGGGTGGGGAATGAGAGAGAGAAAGAGAGAATGAGGAACCTGTGGCCAAAACCTCTATTGGCGTCTAGGGCATTATTCAAGAGGTTTTCTGCAGAGAGTTCTAATTGGTGGATTTACGGAAAGCAGGCACAAGTTTCTGGGTCACACTGTGAATGAGATGTGGTCACTGCAGCATGTCTGGGCAGTCCCTGTAGGATGTGGCGGTCAATTGGGTATATCTAGAGGTTGTATCTAGTTGTTCTATAGGAAAGTGGTCTCTAGGAGCTGATTGTGTAAGACAGATGTCTAGAACAATGACGTAGAAGAACTGAGTATAGGCAGACACTTGGAAAGTGTATCAAGGATGACTAAGCCCTGTTTCTGGTATAGGAAAGTTAAACATATATTTAAAATGGATGTCAAGGCAACATAAAACTGTTGGAACTTACTACATATATCAAGAATATATAACATCAAACATGTAGCAAAAATTAATAGAATAGTGTGGAGAAATTGGAATCTCTACTATGAAAGCGGGAAATGTCAACTCACCTCTTATTATTGATGGATCAGAAAAATCAGCAAGGATATAGAGTATCTAAATAATACAGTTTGTGGGAATACATGGAATTCAATATACATAGAATGAAAAAGAGTCATAACCGCAGAAAAATCAGAGATTAAAAAGACAATGAAAATGCTGTTAACAACTATATGCCAACTATTTAAAAATAGACAGCATTTCTAGGAAAATGTTTCTTATGAAAACTGAAGGGAAATATTAAAAGTCGGAATCTTCCTGTAATTATAAGAAATTGAATCCACAAAGAAAACAACCAGCTTAGATGATTTTGCCAGTAAGTAAGATTCTACCAAAAATTTAAGAAATAGATGATTCCAATTTGATGGAACCTCTTAAAATTAATACAGAAAGGAACAATTCTCCAGCTAGGTCTGAAATCCCAGCATAATCCTGATATCTAAATCAAATGAAGACATGAGGAATGAATGAAAATTGCAGATGTATTTCACTCTTGAGATCTGTTCATCTCAAACAAGATATTAGCAAGTTGAAACCAACATTTATAAGAAGACAAGCATCATTACCAAGTAGGTATATCCCAAGTACGCAGAGATAGTTTACTATTAGATGATCCATACATGTAAATGATGACATTTACATTGGTAGATTAAACGAGAAAAGCCATGTGATAATTTCAGCCATGTGATAATACAAAAATAGATACAAAAAAGCATTTGATAATCAATGTAAATTCGTGTTAAGAATGCTTAGGAAATTAGGAGTAGAGGGAACTTCTTTAAACTTTCAAGGAATATTTAAAAAATGACCAGTCATCTAACTATTATTGGCAGACAGCTTTTCAAATGGAGAAATGTTAAAAGATTCCCTTTAAAATTAGGAATGATAAAGGCATGTTTGTTATCATATGTTTTAGTTATTATTAGTATAATAATAATAGTATATAATAACTGTAGTTATCAGTATAACAAATTCCAAATTTAATGACATAAAACAGCCATTTTTACTATACTTACGGATTTTGAGGGCCAGGAGCTTGGACAGTGCAGAACAATGTTTTTTATTGCTCCATCCTTTTTAGCATCTCAGCTGGAATTATTTGAACAGTGGAGGTGACTTGATGGCTAGGAGCTGGAATCATTTGGTGTCTTCATTCATATGTCTGGTGATTTGATGCTGGCTGTTGGCTAAGAACTCAAGTAGGCAGTCAGTTAGAAAACTTACATGTAGTTTTTCCATGTGGTATCTCTGTATAGGCTGGTTGGTCTTTCTCACATCATGGCATCTAGGTTTCAAGAGCAAACAATACAAGAGCATAAGGCAGAAGTACACTGCATTTTTATGACCTAGCTAGCAAAGTTACACAGTGTTATTTCTACTGTACTCTATTGATTATGGAAATCATAAAATATACTCAGATTTGAGGGGAGAGGGCAGGAAAGTCATCCCTACCACTAATGGGAGGAGTGTCAGTGTCACATTCTTAGAAGAATATGTAGAATTAAAGATATTTTGGGAAAAATATAGTCTGCCACATTACTTTATGTACTTATTAACATTGCATTGGAGGACATAGCGAGTACATTAAGAAAAGCAAAAGGAGTTAGAGGTGTAAGAATTGCAAAGGGAAAAATAAAACTTATTATCTGGATGCAATATGATCATTTACATATAAAGTTAGAATAATATGCAGATGAGTTATTAAAAATAAGAGTTTACCAAAGGTGTTTGGATATATGATTGATACAGAAGTCGGTAGCATTATTATACAACAGCAACAAACAACTAGAAAGTGTAACATCAAAGAAGAAATTAAAATAGTATCATAGAATCTCTAGGATTAAACCTAATAGGAGATGTGCAAGACTTTTTTTGGGAAAAATTATTACACTTTATTAATGGGGACTTTATTTTTATTTTTTAATTTTTTTTTAAGTGAGAAAGCAGGATTTATTAGAGGACAGAAAAGCACCCACAGTGGGAGGGGACCCGAGGTGGTTGCTCTTAATGGGCACTTAAAAAAAACACGTAACCATGGTATATCTTAGAGATAAGCTATACCATTTTTATGGACAGGATTGCTCAATATCATGAAAATATTTCAGTTTTAATAACCCTATAGGTAAAAACAGGCCTACACAATTATGGTTCTGTTTATACCAAAATAAATTTGGTATAGGATAAAGATGGTATGTCAGATTAGTGAGGAAAGAAATTACTGTATAATAGATGAAATTGCAAAGATTGATCCATATCAGAAAAAAAATACAAATTGGTCCTCTTCTTCCACATATATAAGTATTAAACTGCAGATGGCTTAAATACTTAAATGTCAAAAATAAAATTTTACCTTTCTTTGTAGAAAATACAGGTGTATATCCTTTGGATCTAGAGATAGCAGAAGACTTTAAACATAAGACTAAAAAACTTATCAAAGTTATGATTAAAAAGTAGGTTAAGACTTTCTGTTCAATGAAAGCTGCCTTAAAGAAAGTAGAAACACAGGTTGTAATCTAGAATTTGTGTGCAGCGTACATAGCTGATAAATGCGTAATATCATGAATATTTTTGAAATTTATGCAGATCTATTCAAGAAAAGCACAGACAATAGAAAAATAATGAAGGATATAAATAAATATTTCACAAAAGAGTTACTACATATTGATAATCATATGATGAAATTGAAACTTCATTGATGATCAGGGAAATCAGATTAAGTGCTATTTAATATACCATTTAATACTAAGTATACCATTTAATACTAAGTGTTGGGAAGGATGAGGATTTACAGGAACTTTATACATTGCATCCACAAGTAAAATTTGTGCAACCATTTTGGAAAGTACTTTTTCATTATCTTGTGAAACTAAATCTTGTAATAGGAGTACCTTACAATCCAGTGATTTTACTCAGACATATTTTCAAGAGAAATTCTGTGTATATACAAATGTGGATGTGTTGAAAAATGTTGAAGCATTTCTGTCCTCAATAACAAAATCCTGTAAACTACCCAAATGTCTATTGACAGGAAAGTGACTAAATAAACTGTTGTATATTATAGCAGTCAAAAAAATGGATAATAGCTACAATAATATTAGCAACACATTATACAAAAAATTTAGGTTCCCCAGATTCACATCGTGTAGTACACTTTAAAAATAGCTCAGATAAAAGTAAAATGCCTTTTGGGAGTAGATATAGAAGAGATGAAACTTCATTCATTTGAAAGTAAAGGATTGAGAAATAAGTCAAGGCTTGTGAGTCTAGTTAAGCACAGGGAGGAGTTATATGTAACTTATTGTCAAGGTCTTCAGTTTTATGTTGTCAAGACTTATTTACTGTGATTGTTATGCAACACTTTTCTCTATTGTTTATTGTATAGGGGGCCCACTTGTGCCTTTATATAATTGTACACTTTTTACAGGATGTATTTTTGCTTTAAATTATTAGTGTCAATGCAATTCACAATATTGTCTTCATGCTTACTTTGCTTATGTATGAGACTCCAAAGCTCATATCCCATAAAGGCATCGATGTGGCATTCTTTTTAAAACATATTGGGAGTGGCATTTGATGTGATGATAGTTTTAAGGTCTCAAATGATTTAAAAATATTTATACAATGTGATGAATGGAATAAAGAGCAGAACCACAAGAATAAAGTTCGAGTAATTTTAAAGAAGTGTGAAGGAGATCCAAATCACAAGGATAGTCACTGGAGAAGACAAGTAGGGATGAATGAGGAAATAATACAGGATTGAATTACTTACCTGTTATGGTATAAAGTGTAAAGTGAAGAGTAAAGGGTAACACTTGTGTTCTGCATTCTGGATGGATTAAAGAAGTGTAATACTATTGACTGAAAAGAACAGATTAAGGATAGAAAGTAGTTTGTGAAGAAGAAATGAACCTGGTTTTAGTTATAAAATAATATATTTAGAGGATCTTATACTACAGTATCTTAGAAGACATCAAGCTCATTTTACATATGAGGAAACTGTGGTCCAGAGAGGTGTAGTGATTTGGCTAGAGTTGTATGTTTCAAATACAATTTTCTTTGTGATTGCAGGATATGTGCTAGAGGTGAGGACAGTAGTAGTAACTAGGTTACAAAGGCCTATTAATTCGTGTTAAGAATTTTGACTTTATTCATGTGATAATGAATAAAAGTTCACTGAAAATTTTAAAAGGGGGAATATTTAAAAGGATCACTTGGGTAGCAGAGTGAAGAATGGACTAGAAAAGAGCAAAACCGGAAGGAGAGGTCAATACTATAAATTAGATGAAAGATAATGGTGGCCTTAACTAGGGTGGAGGTGTTGGGGATTGAGAGGAGCAGGTGGATTCTAGGGGTATCTAGGAGATAGGATTTGGTGATTGGTTTTTGGTATGGAGTGAGAGAAAGAAGGCGTCAGCAAAGGTGACTCCAAGTTTTTGTCTTGGCTAGCTGTGCTACAGATAGTGGTACCAATTACTGGGCTAAGGAAGCCTGGAGGAAGAGTGCATTTGAGGCTGGTACAGGAGATTTTGAGTTCAGTTTTGGTTGTATTGAATTTTAGGTGCCTGCTACATTGAAAGAGAAACTATTCCATTGTTTTTTTGGGTATGTGGAGCTGGAGCTCAGGAGACGCATCTAAATTAGAGATAGCTATCCAAAAGAATAAATTAGATAGTCCAGGGAGTGTATCTAAAGTGGGGGGGGGTGATTAGGTTAGAGCCCTTAGGAGCACCATTTAAAAAGTCGGTAGAAGACTTGCAAGAGAGATTGCAAAGAAGCAATTAGAGAATTGAGAAAAAAGGAGTTTGGTTGTCTTGCATGGGGTGAGAGTGTTTTGAGAAGGAATGGCTGACCGAATGCTGTTAGTGTTCAAATAAGACAAGGAGTTTAAAGTGTCTCTTTGCGTTTAATGAAAAGGAGGTAATTGGTTGCAGGCGTGGGATATAAGTTGAACTGTGAAAAGGAGAGGACAATGGTTGGAGAAGACTGCAGGTGAGGAAGGTTTTGCTTTTTGTTTTGTTTCATTGATGTAGATGTAGGACCTGGAGCATGTTTCAGTGTTGATGGGAAGGAACCAATTGAGAGGGGAGAGTTGAACATTTAAGAGGAAATGATTGAGAGAGCCAAGTCTCTGAGAGCCCAGATGGAGGAATTAGCCTTAAGAAGGCAGAGGGATTCCTTTTTCTTTGTGAGCAGAATGAAGTAGATAGATACAGATGCTGGTAAGTATAGTTTTGATAGCAAAGAGTTGAGGGACATCTCTTAAAATGCCCTGTTTTCTCAGTTTAGCAGAAGGCTTGCTTGGTCTTTGATTGCAGAAAAGGATTGGAACTTTGAGGAGAGATGGCAATGTTTGAAATAACTTCTCTGAAGAACGAGAAAAGGAGCTTTAAGTAAATAAATGGTGCGTGTGGTAGACTACTGTGAATCCAGTTGAAGATGGGAAACATGAATTTTATGTGTTCTCTGAAAATCTTCTCAGCAGAAGACAGGTAATTGGATATCGTGGTTCTTGGGGTTGAGGGAAAGGCATTATCAGTTGCTTTGCAGACACTCTGGATTCTGAATCAACTGAGGATTAGAACCAAGAGTCATATTAAAATCAAAGCAAAAGCTCTATTGTTAAAGCTTTAATGTAAATGTGACTTGGACCTAGGTCTGAAATAAGGTCTCCCACAAGTTTCTTGTAAATTAAATTTACCCCTATAGTCACAGTCGCATTAGATTAAAAAACAAAACAAACAAACAAACAAAACCTTCATGCTTAAAGAATGAAAAACAAAAGCTAGTCTCCATGCTTAAAGAATGAAGTTTTTCCTTGGTAAGCCTCTTTTTGGGACCTAGATTAGAAGAAAAAGAGTATATTGTTTATGGGCACCAAGTTCCCATTGAAGAGTTCAAAGCTTATACTTTGCATTCACACTGAACTCTGTTAAGTTCTTAGTCTTAACAGAGATACCTATGGATGTCCTGATATCACCCTTGTTCTTTTTTCTTGGAGAGGAGTAAAGAGGGTAGAGGAAGGGACTATAGTACTATTCAATTTTGTTTCCTTTTATCAAGAGAAGGCCTGTGTCTTCTTTAAAAATGTGAGGGGGGGAAAGTGATATATCTTACCCCTAATCTTTATCTAGGGATGAGATTTTGCCAGATATAAGTACAATTCCTACAGTGAGAATTTTGAGTTGACAGAAGGATAGACACATGAAAATATTCATTATTTAGTTGTGAACATATGACTGTCCTCTTGGGAGTGATTAGTTTTGGACAATTTGTACAGGCTATTAAGATTATGAGAGTGCATGCATTATTTGAAGACGATAATGAGATAGCATCAGAGGGGGAATATTGCTGTTGAGGAGTTGGAAGAGACAGAAGAATTAACCAAAGAGGGTGAAAATCAGATAAGGTTTTGGAAAATGAGTGTCTTGCAATTTTTATTTATGTCGTTATTTCTTGGGAAGTGTAAATTTTCTAAATGAAGTTTGGTAAAGACACATGGCTTAATTGATAACACAGATGAAAATTATATAAAGGACTAGTTTTAGTTATTAAAATTACTAGTAGTAGGTGTGTTTTCCTATTTGATCATTTATGAGTAGAATATTTTTCAGGTAACAAATTTATACCTGTTATGTTTTTAGATTTGTGATGATATTCTGCCACTGGCAAAGGTTCATTGTTGGCAAAATTTGTAGTTATAATACCTCTTTAATTCAGCTTCACAGGAAGTTTCACTAGCCCTGATAGTAATTGGACACTTGAAGAGAGTAGAAAGTAGCAATATAATTTCTTTTAAGATATAGGCCTTTAGGCTCCTCTCTTAATATGGGTAGAGTTATTTTAGTGCTAGCAACTGGATCTTCTACTGCCCTAGCTCCAGTGTATTTTTCTTGGAAAAATAAGAGGGAAAAGGAAGTCATGTGGGAACTATTAGCAACTCATTTGCTTTCATTCAGTCATTTATTCCAAAAGCATTAATTAAAGAACATTCTTTGAGCTATTACTATGTACAATTCAAGTCCTAGAGAGCAAAAAAGATTAACAAATAATCCCTATACCACCTCCAGATTTCTTATAGAAATTTAGATAAATAAATAATTTCCTTGAACTGATAAGCCTGAAATTCTGATTTTATATGTTTAGACTCGTCTAATGATCTTGGTCTTAATGGCTATTTAAATTTTTTAACTTGAAAGGTGTGTGTGTGTGTGTGTGTGTGTGTGTGTGTGTGTGTGTGTGTGTATTTCTTTTGTTCTGTTTCCTCTTTCCAATTTATGTTTGCCCAGGAGAGTCAGGGAAAAAAATATCACTTGTCTCTATTGCTTCTAGGAAACATGGCATCAAACAGAATCAAATGGAAAAATATTATTGCAACTATGAAGAAGGTGGTTAGCAAGTAATTTTCCAGATGGTATAAAAAGATTGAGTTAAATTTTAAGTGGGCAGTGTTAACTAGTAGGGCACTTGGAACTGATTGAATAATCTGGATGATATCTTCAGATTTTATTTTCTGAAGTCCATTACTGGAGTGTCTTTTTTCAGACTTTTGTTGTTGTTGCTTGGTTTGGTTTTGAACAACTTTGATACCTAAAGGTACATTTTTACATTTTATATAAATACTTGTAACATGGGAAAATATAATAGAGATGAACATGAAAAATTCCAATTTATTCATTGGGTAAATGCTAACTTAAAGGCTTTATGCTTCCTTTTATGGTTAGTTTTGTGAAGAAAAACTCTTTTGGAATTTTTTTTCAGAGTATTTTGATGGAAATAATAAGTAGGGAATATTATACATGTTACTTTTTGTGTTCATAGTTTAATATTGTAAAAAGGCTTGTAAGGAAATACAGCAATCTCCTACGCTGTCTTGTTTTCCAGCCTCCTCATTTTCTACTTTCTAGAGGCAAGATGTTTAATACACATAGCTGATTCTTTAAGTGTTAACCAGTGAATCTCAAAAGAGCATTTAAAAAAAATTGTTAGTTCTTTTGTTACTACTACTTTTCAAAAGTAGTAATAA
Organism: Cephalopachus bancanus; assembly: GCA_027257055.1. Taxonomy (NCBI): domain Eukaryota; kingdom Metazoa; phylum Chordata; class Mammalia; order Primates; family Tarsiidae; genus Cephalopachus; species Cephalopachus bancanus. The sequence continues at coordinate 2,757,409 of JAPVLO010000009.1, read as the reverse complement.
TGCTTTTTGGTTTTCTAATCTTAGACCAGTTAGCTTCCTAATATGGCAGATGAGGCTTTAGCTGTCTTTCACCACCACTCTACTCCACATTACACTTCTCGTCTTCTTTCTCTTATGTTCCCAGTATTGTTATATTGCAATTTTGGTGCAGTTATTTATTCACTGTTTACATTGTTATGGCTATAAATGCTATTCACAACAGAAAAATATAGTACTTAATGTTTACTTTTCCTGCTTAACATTTTTTTGTGTTTTCATTTTGTCGGTTTTCTAATAAAAAATCCAACCCTAAATTTTCCTTGCTTAAAATTACACTCATGATGGTAAAACATATGAGACAGTCTATTACTTTCATTTACTTGAATACATTTCCCAGGAGCTTTCTGATCTGCCCCAGTCTAGACTGGTTGCTATTTATTCTTGCTACTATGGTACAGGTATCATGGTCTTACTCATTTGGTATACTCCATAGTTTTTGAAGAAGCAGTGCTTGGGAAATAAAAGTTTTTAAAACTTTATAAATGTGAGTATGAGTTTATTCTTTCCTCAATTATATATTGACTTGACTGATTATAGAATTCTATGTTTTAAATAATTTTTACACAGAATTTAAAAACATTGCTTCATTTTTTAAAAAACCTCTTAATGATGCTCTTCTGAAGTCTTAGGCCATTATATTTCTGATCGTTTTCATGAAATGTATCTCTCTGGAAGCTTCTGGGATCTTCTCTTTTGTTTCTACTGTGCCTTGGTTTGGATTTTTTCCTCTAATTTTCTTGGATGCTTGATGAACCTATTAAATCTGGATATAATTTTCTTTAATTTTAGAAATATTTTCCTGAATTATTTTATTGATTATTTCTTCACTTTTGTTTTCTCTGTGCTGTCTTTCTAGAATTCCTAATAATTAGATATTGCATATCCTGAATCTTATATGTAACTTTCCCATACTTTTACTCTAATTTTCCATTTTTTTAATACTTTTATTTTTAAAGAAGTTTCCCAGCAGTTTTTTATTTTTTCAATCATATTTTTTATTTCCAAGACTTCAGTCTTCTTGTCCACTCCTCCCTTAACCACCCTCTCAACTTCAAATTAGGTCATCCTATTTTTATTTCATAGATGAACTATCTTCTGTTGTTAACTTTCTGAAGATTTTGTTATCTTTTTTCTTTTCATTATCTTTTTTCTTTCTTTGTTAATTCTCATTTCTTCCATCCTTTTTTTTCTTTCTTTTTTTGCTTTGGTCTCTCTGTCTTTTTAAATTATTAGATGCTTTCTTCATATTTTTGGCCATCCTTGGTAGCCTGCTCATATGTAAGAATGAGACAAACATTTATATAATGATTAGACTATATCAGATACTGTTGTAAGTGTATTGTCTATTTTAAAATATTTACTCCTTGCAATGACTTTAGGAGTTAGTTACTATTATTGTTATCCCTATTTACAAAAGGGAAAACTGAGGCACAAAATGTTTACATTACATGCCCAATGTAACACAGTAAGTGGCAGAGGCGGAATTTGAATCCAGGCATCTTGACTCCATAGTCTCTTGTTTTAATCTTTATACTGTTCTGCCTCTTACTGAAATCAGAAGCTAATTGTAAATTTTGTGCATGTGTGTGGGGTTTGTGAAAGTAATACTCCCTGTGTGAGCTGTTTCTTTGAGGAACATCTGATTGGGGTCCTTTTCAAGGGTTGATTCGATTTAACAAAAAATCTTCTGCTCTTCTTACTAGTGGTTTTAAGCCCAGCTGCTGGCATTTTGGTTGTTGAGTGAGTGGTGGAAGAGAACTGGGGTTACTAGTCTCAATATTTTATATAACTTGACTTAGTCTTCCTGCTCAGAGACTTTCTTCTTTAACTTATCCGGAGAATAAACCTCTAGTCTTCTCCCATGATCAGAAATTGTGAATTACTCAATTGTACTGATTCTGGGAAGGGTCTTTGGATATGACCATGACTCCTGTTTTGAGTCTCCGTGTTACCTAGTTTTCAGGGATGCCTATTGCTGAGCTTTTTATGGATTTTGTAATGTAATGTGATTGAGTTTCATTTTCTGCACTGTTTATCTTTCTTGTACTTGCTTTCAGGTTTCTTGTAATTTTCTCATTTCACATTCTTTTTGACTTCCTTTTTATGCAGAAACTAACAATAAAAAATGTTTGTTATCTTAGAGGAAGACTTTTGGGTAAATACTTGAATAAGGTGCACATTCTTTTTTTTGAGTCCAAGTCTGACTCTGTTGCCCAGGCTGAAGTGCAGTGGCACACTCTTGGCCACCACAGCCTCTACCTGCTGGGCTCAGGTGATCCTTCCGCCTCAGCCTTTCAAGTAGCTTGAATAACACACACGCACTACCACACCTGGCTTATTTTTTGATTTATTATGGAGTCAGTGTCACCTGTCGAGGCTGGTCTTGAACCTCTGAGTTCAGGCAATCCTTTCACCTTGGCCTCCCAAAGTGCTGGGATTACAGGTTTGAGCCACCATGCCTGGCCAAGATGCACATCCTTAATGTACCATTTAAAATTCTGTTAGGTCTGTTGAAATTGATCTCAAATGTCTCCTCTACCTGAAATATTGAATAATTCTTTCCACTAGATGTACCTTTTGAAAAATCTCTCCTTTCATCTTGGAATTTTGTTTTCTCTCTTATGGGTCTTTTATGTCTCATATTATTTGTATCAGCATGCTTTTCTTACAGTCTGCCCACCCACACCAGACTGTAACTTTTTGGGGAACTTGACCAATGTCTCCTTCACAATTGCTCAACGGAAGTTTGTTACACTGTGTGTTGTGTATATGTCTTGCTCTCTTGTGTTTCTTGTAAAATATTTTTAAAATATCAGCAAAATTACATGTTGAAGTTAATAAATAGGAAATTAGTGCAGTACAGCAACACAAGAGATTAAATTTAGATGTAAAAAAGTCTGAGATTTTTTTTTTTGAGTTGGAGTCTCACTCTGTCGCCCAGACTGGAGTGCAGTGGCCACTCCCGGCCACCTCAGCCACGACCTGTTGGGCTCCGGCGATCCTTCCACCTTAGCCTTCAGAGTAGCCAGAATTATAGGCGCGCGCTTACCACGCCCGGCTAATTTTTTGATTTTATTGTGGAGATGAGGTCTCGCCTGCCCAGGTGGGTCTCGAACTCGCGGGCTCAGGCAATCCACTCACCTCAGCCTCCCAAAGTCACAGGATTACAGGCTGAGCCACTGAGCCAGTATGAAAATTTTTAATGTAGATTCCTAATAATAACAAAGTATATATCTGTCTTTCTGCATGACACACAAGAATGAATTACATGATGTGTTATTTTTTTTTTTTGGCCAGGCTTATGATTCTGCAACTTAGATAATAGGTATATTTGGTGTTGGTTTATTTTTATGATGTTTGTAGATTAATGGGTACAATGTTAGGTGCCAGAAATAATTCTAAAAATTTCTGCAGTGATATGCTTTAGATAAAACAATGTTTTAAATGTATTGGAATAACTAAACACATACAGATGCCCACATTTGTCATATTCCTTTTAGAAACTGATGTTTAATTTCTGTATTTTATAACTTTTAGTTTTACAGGTCAATGCTACTAATTTTCTTCTCTCCTATTCTTTAAAATGTTCAGAAGGAAACAGAAACTATTGCAGAATTTGAAATCTAAATTATTTGGAGAAAGATTGTTACATTAAATTATTTCTCTTGTACTGTATTTTAAGAAACTTGAGATACATTTGTTTTTAAAATATATTCTTATTTCTTTGCAAATAAAGAAGAGGAAGACTACCATCTGTATTTTAATATGTAGAAATTGCTGGGGTATGGAAAACATCAGTGGTCACTAATATACTCTTTTGTAGAGCAAGTCAGTACTTAGGAAACTGATGGTATTTGATTTATTACAACAAAAATAGGCTGAAATGATACTTAGGCATGGGTATTGTTTTTGTTTTCAAATTTTTTGGCCCCTTATAAATAATTTATTGGGGGTGTGACTTAAGACAACCCATAGATGCATTACTCTAAGAATTTAATTCTTTAACCATATTATTTGAGTACAGCATGTGTAGATGCCAAAAATACTTTTTAATTTTTTTTAAGATTTGTGGGAAACGTGGAAAAGACAAATTTGGTGTTTATAGTTTGATTTGGTTAATTCTCTATTACTCTTCTTTCATAATTATTTCAAGAAAAATGTAATCCCGTATAGATTTCTATTCATTTGCAATACAAAATTAATGTGAATTTCACTTCAAATTATAATTAAAAGTTTCTCAAAATCTGATTTATATTTTTAAGTGCTGTGTGTTGTAGGAAGATAACTTACTTAGCTTTAACTTTTGGAGAAATATGTTTTTTAAAAAATTTTTATTAGATCACTAAGTTATAAGCAATGATGATGATACTGTTATATTCTAGTTAATTTAATGCCCTTCCTATATATATATGCACACACAGGAAAACTGTATATTTATGTCTGCATATATCCTTTTAGTGTCATTATCTACGGGTTTCTGTGAAAAATAATTTGCCTTGCTTATTAAAACACGTCAGTCCTTGAGAGTGTTATTTTTCTTTGACAGTTTTTTTGAGCTACTTTTCTGAAGGTATTAGTATTAATTTCAGTGAGAAGGCAAAACACGGACATGGATGACTATTTGAAGCAAATGACCTTAGGAAATGCCTTTGAGATTATTTTTTAACAGGTTAATTTGTATGGCTTTTTTTTTAACGAGTGTGAGAGGATTGTTTTCATGTAATCAAGTCCATCCTGTATTCTAGAGTCAAAGAAACCATAATATTTGGGTATGTTCACTTTTGAAAGATAGAAAAAGAATTCAGTTATAATTTATCAGAATATCACTTGCAGCTACTGATTCACAATTACAATTTCCAAATTGTTGACTGAAAAACAATTAATATGAGATTTATTTTTCATTTTAATGTATACCACCTATTACTTATTTTTATGTATACCACCTAAGATTTATATTACCTGTTCAGGTTTTTTAGTTTTTTTATGGTTTCTTAGATAAAGCTGCTTCTTTTTCTTAAATCCCAGATACTAATAGCTTTATCCTTCTATTTTTATGATATACATTTAGGACAAAAGAAAGCATATATTATCCTACTGCTTGTCTCTCTTACATACTTTAAGAGTAAAGAAGAGAGGAATTCTGGATATTTGCTTGTGTTTTTCTCATCCCTTGTCTCTCATGAATACATGACTTGATTTATCTTGATCAGCCTAGTAACTAGCTTCACATTTTTCCAAAAGTGCAGAGCAGTTTCAGCTAAAAATACACATATCAAACTGCTCCAAAAGTTGTGGCCACAGCTCAAAAATGCTGATCAATTTTGAAAATCTAAATCAGCTTCGGCCATGAAACCGAGGGAAGAACCTTTGTGGTGGGGACAGATTTCCAAAAATTCACCACAGTCCTGTTCTTAGCTGCAGTTTGTGCTGATGTTGCCAGACAACTGAGGAATAGATGCAAAAAGCAGGAAGCATTATTGAATTGAGCCCTAGCGCCAATTTGGGAAAAGCAAATTAAAATGTAAAAGAATATTTTTCCACTCCTGGCGTCTCAACATAAAATGGCAAAATACATGGTTGCTGAAAAAGTTACAGAAATTGCTAATTTTGCCAAAAAGTAAAAGCCAATTACCAATTATTTTTACATTAAAAAATGCATAGGTAGTTTTAAAAAGGGTTTTTTTTTTTAGCCCAACTGAAAAAGTTTTAATTTCTAAAGCAAAAAATATATGTACATTTAAATTGGAGAAGTATTTTGACACAAGTGACTATGTATTGACTTGTTTCAGTATCTTTTGATATTTTTCAGGTTTCACTTGAAGAATGGATGATGATGATTTTGGTGGTTTTGAGGTATGCACTATTATTAACTTTAAATTGTTTTAACTTCATGGGATTGTAATGGGGTAAACTGTTTTGAAGATATATTATTTCTCATTGGTATTCATGATCTTTTCTTGATCATTTTGAATGACACTCTGAAATTTAAAAAATTAAATCAAGGAAAATTAAAAAATATCCCCTCTGAAAGTTAAAACTGATTTATTATTATTGAACATTTGGTTTTACCCATAGGAACAGTTTAAATTGAAGTAATTAAGTGCTACCAGGTGAAGTGCTGAGGGAGATTTAGAAAGTTGTCAGCAGATGATATTGCTGGGATACGTGTCTGTTAGGAAGTACTTGTGAAATGAGGGATGAGTATTAAAGATCCTGTCACATATTTGCATGTTTACACCTGTAATGAGTTGATTTAGTATATTAAGTACACAGCCTTTTGGTGGTTTATAAAGCTAATTAGCACATTTGTGATGTTAGACTATTCTTTCAGGTTTGGGTTGGATACTTTGTAAGTGGAAATTGTTAGCTGAAGAAGCACTGTCTTTTCCCTAATTCTTTTCAATGTGTGTTCGTTTTATTGAAATATTTTATAACCCAGTTATCTTTATGGAGCCAGTATAGTCTTGCAGGAAAGTCTTTGGATTAGGAGTCAGGATGCCTGAGCTCAAGTCCTGGAACTACCATCAAGTGAACTCTGATTTTTTTTTTAAAGACTTTCACCTAGTATGAATTTGACAAAGAAGGAATTGTAAAATTAATGATATTAATAGGAGAAATAAGATATTAAGTATATATTTAGTTTCTAAATTTCATGAAAGAACAGTATGAATTTTTTAAAGGTTAGAATCTTTTTCTTTTTTGTTGATCTTTGATATTTGTTACTGTGGAATATGGACGTACCTGTTTTCTGTGTTTCATCTAAAACTGTTTTTTGTTTAGCACATCTGTATACTTTCAGTATTTTGTTTAATATTTTGGGTTTTGTTGAGTGATTGCATCTTATTTATGTTACTGGAATGTAATATTTAAAATTTTCTTAAAATTCCTTCCATTTGATGAAAATGTACGCTTCAGATACCATCTGGCTTAGTTTATTGTTTGGAAGTTGTTATTTATTTATTTATTTATTTTATTTTTAAAAATATTTAAAGAAGTTTATTCTGAGTCAAATATGAATGACCATAGCCTAGGATAGAGCCTCATGAGGACCCAAGGACCTGTGACCTAGGAAGTTTGGTTATACCTTGGTGGTGTTAGTTATTTAAAGGTTACAATCTAGCATCATCTCCTTTATTTAAACCATGCTTCATGTAGTATATCAGGAAAAACAACAGTGTGGATAGTGCTACTTAGAGTAACAATTACATATTTCAGCATTCAATAAATCTCTTTCAATATTACATAGGTACTATGTTAACCAGCATTACCATTTAGTTGCATTTATTAGGTTTTTTTCTTTCTACATCCTGCTTTGGAAATATGAAAGATCTCTATCCTTGACTATAAAAAATTTATTTTTCATTGTTTGTAGATAGTAGCTCTGATAGTCTGTATCACTTAGCTTCTGTGCAGATTGTCCCACTTAACTTCTCCTTTATAGACAACTCAATGCAGAATCCAAATTGAAGTCCTGGCTTTAATTTTCAGTAATAATTTTGCTGTGACCCGGGCATCTTCATTCTTATCTATAAACTCAACATTCAGTAATTGACTTCCAGTGTAGGAGGGCTTGTTAATAGATAACGTCAGCTTTAAGAATTCTCTAAATGTTGAATGTCAATAAGTCCAGCTAGTGGATTATTCAAGAAGATAGATAAAGTCTGCTTCTCTAATTTAATGTAATTAGATCTTGTGCTAATTGTTATTAAATAAAAAGATTTGGTCTTTAGATTTCTACAGGAAAAAATTATTTTCTTTACATAGGTGGGTGTTATAGTGATTTAAGTTAGAATACTTAGATATAAAGTTCACAAGTGAAAATGTGATTAAGGAAATATAAAAAAATTATTGATGAATTTCTTTGAATGAAGAACAAAAATTTTTATTTGAAGATAATAAGGCGTGGATACTGGGGGTGGTGAGTTGTGGTAGGGGTGGTAGCAATAAAGACTGAAAAGCTTTTGAGTATTGAGAGAGAATGCGAAAATGTGTGGTATGTTACAGAAAATATGCTTGTAGAACTGGGATGCATTATCACTGAAATAGCATTTCTACTTCTCAGATCTTCTAAAATAACCCTGTCTTGTTTTTTAGGCTGCAGAGACTTTTAATGGTGGAAATGGTGAAGCACAAACAATATCTCCTGCTATTCCTTGGGCTGCTTTTCCTACAGGTATTGGTATACAAAACATAGGAATTTTTTTTTCCATTTAACATTTTTGCCTATTCTTTGAAAGTCTATTTTACACCTTTTTACTTGGCTTCCTCTGATCTGAAAAATGGAGTGATCCAGATTTACTCTTTAATATAGTTTTTTTTTAAAGTCACAAATTCCGTAATTTTGACTTGAGACATGGTTGTAAAAATGATATCATGAACATTAAATTAAATGAAGGAGCCGGGCTCGGTGGCTCAGCCTGTAATCCCGTGCCTTTGGGAGGCTGAGGTGAGTGGATTGCCTGAGCCCGCGGGTTCGAGACCCGCCTGGGCAGCAAGACCTCATCTCTACAATAAATCAAAAAATCAGCTGGGCGTGGTAGCGTGTGCCTGTAATTCCGGCTACTCGAAAGGCTGAGGTGGAAAGATCGCCGGAGCCCAGCAGGTGAGGCTGCGGTGGCCGAGAGCGGCCACTGCACTCCAGTCCAGGCGACAGAGTGAGACTCCAACTCAAAAAAAAAAAAAAAAAAAATTAAATGAAGGTATGATTTACATTTTAACATTTGTATTTGTTTTAAGAAGATGAAATGACAGCATTTTTAGGTTGTTCAGTTCATTAAAGACTCGCTTTTTATAATCTGAAAATAATTTATCATTCCCACCAGTATTAAGTTTTTTGTTTTGTAAGGAGATCATTCAGAAGTATTGAAAAATTAGAATGGTATCTAAGAAGTTAAATTCAGGAGTAAATTTTATTCTTGACAGATATTTCTTGGAAGACTTAAAGTCAATATTAACATAATTCATGTTTAAAGAATATTTTGAGCGGTCTATAATTTTCTGTCAAGTCATTGTAAAGTCAGGAGTAGAAGATGAAAGTGTCTTTCTTCAACAGCTCTGCCTAGTCCTAATTTATTAGAATTATTCATCCTGTAAATATTTGTCAAGTGTTTATTATGCATTGGGCCCTGTGGGGATATAGAGATATGCAGAACATGGTCTAGTCCTTTACTTCAAGGGTAGGTAGGGCTGTCACATGCATATTGGCCAGTTGTGAAACATGATTATTTTTGTCATTTACTTAACGCATGCTTATTTCATGCCTAGTATGAATCAAGTACTATCCTTGAACTTGCATATATTGTTGATCTGGAATTTGAAGGATGTATATAGTTTCAACAGACAGATGTAGGAGAATGAGAAAAGATTTTGAAGGGAGAAAAATGAGATGAGAGTACAAATGAGAGAAAGGGGATGGTATGGTTAGGGTGTTCATTTTTGTTTGAGGACTTGTGTATGTTGTTTCCTTTTTGCTGGGAATTGTTACTCTCTTGCTTCCCACTGCCACTCTTTCCCACTCTCTTACCATACTAACTCCTACCTTTTTTAATACTTTTTTTTTTTCTGCTACACCTTCCCAGCGAACCCTCCCATGTCTACATGAACCCATTTTTGACTTTCTCGTTAGCTGGAAGTTTTGTGGGGCTAAGTACTATGTTTCTTTAACTTGTTATATCTTAAATGCTGAGCATAGTGTCTATCTTATAGTTGGTCCTAAACTAATATTTGTAGAATGAATAATTAAAGAAAAAAGAATGCACGAATTAGTAATTGAATGAATGGATAGAATAGGATGGCAATGGAAATGGAAAGGAAGAGTTGGAATTATAAGTTATATTTATATAATGACTTGGCATTTTCAGTGTGCTGTCACCTATTTATTTATTGTAAAGTAGGCAGAACAATTATATTTTGCCCATTATATGGTGGCAGAAATTGTTTAAAAAAGTTTTGTAGTTTGATACAAATAAATATGTTTAGGGATAAAGTCTAGTCTTTCGGATTCTATTTCAGTTCTTTTTCAGTAACTTAGTTTTTTGAAAAGAGTATCAGCAGGACTTTCTTAATGACTGGATGTGACAGTGACAGAAGAGTCAGAATGGATTTTTGAAGTTTCAAGTCTTGATTCTGAAAGAATGGTGTTTCTCATGAACAGAACTAGAGAATTTCAGAGTTACTTTGGGATGGATAGGGCCTTAATGAATTTATTTTAGACATGTAAATTTAAGGTACCTAGAACTCAGGAGAAAAGTCAGGGCTGGGGTTTGAAAGTTTTCCCATTTATAGTGACAGTTAAAGTTGTAGGAAATCACTGGGAGAAACAGTATGTAGAGAGACTAGGGTTGAATAGATTAATTTGTATATTCATACTTACAAAACATATGAGGCCTGAGAGTTAAGGGGAGAATGCTAGAGAGAGGGCTAGTGCTGCAACACAAAAATCTGAAGAAGAGAATTTTAAAGAAACTTTAGGCTGTGGTGCCAAAGACTGTAGGCCGTGAGATTGAAGATTTAGGAAAAACCCACAGGTGGTCATGAGTGGCTTTTGAGGAAAAGGTTTCAGTAGATTGGGGGCTGAAGCTAAATTGTATTTTACTTTTTATGAAAGCACGATTAGAAACTGCCTTCCTGTAACAAATTGTGGCAGTGTACTGAAGAATTGTATATTGTGAGCAAATTATGTAATTCCTGTTCTCTAGCAGTGAACATTGTTTGTCACAGCTGCACATGTCTGCATATTAGTCAAGTCCTCAAAGCCTACTGAAATTGGAGTTAAGGAACAAATCCTGTTATGTTCACACACACACACACACAACACACACACACACACACACACACACACACACACACTCACACACACAGTCACACACTGTATCTCCTGCACTCCCTTAAAAAAAATCAAATCTGAAGAAAGAACTCTTTCTGGGTTTCCTCAGTGACTTACAGAAATGGAGAAAAACAAACATGGTCAAGGACTGAAGTTAAAGGTATGGCATATGTTTGCTCAGCCATAGCAATCTTTACCTTTGTGAGAGAAATTGTTTTCCTCTGGTTGCTAGAGAAGTCTGCCTCTGATTCAGGTAGCTGGAAGTTGTTTAGGTGAGAGTGATATGAACAAACTATTTAGCATGACAATTTAATTATTTCTTTATGAAGACCAGAGAAGATAGGAGCCCTTAAGAGATCTAAGACAGATTCATTTCAAGAAAGACTATTCTTTTCTGGTGTGTGTCTCTACCTACGTCTACCTACATCCCAGTTGTCCATATGGCAAATATTTTTTTTTTCTTCTTTCTTTTTCCCCCCCTGTGGTCTTTTTTTTTTTTTTTTTTTGAGTCGGAAGAGGCAATTATTAACCAAATTTTACCACAACTTAAAATCCAAGAAAATAACTTAGAAACATTGCTTAACATTTTTAAAGTATTTGGGGGTGGGGGAAAATAGAAATCTTCATACTTGGGGTTAGGATAAAGGATTTTTTTAAGTAAGAAGTATAATGGCTTTAGTATGACTGGTGGTTAGTTGGAAGATGATTTCATAATAGCAACTGAGCTAGCTAATTAATGTATTTCTCAAAGTGTCTGTTTAGCGCCTGCAATTCTGTTAATGGATCAAGGTGCCTCAAGACGGGCATCCTGTTGTATAATGGCATCATTTATGCTAGCTTATATACAGTACTGATGATGAAGTTAATGACTTACCAGTCAGAATAAATGAAATGTACATGTTGGCACTTTACACAGACTATTATTTACCCAGTCCTGTATTTCATCAAGGTATGGCATCTAACCTGTAAAATGTGTTTTTACACCTCCATTATCATTGGAGAATGGAAATAAGAGATGAATCTGTATAAATGATCAGTTTCTTTTTTTTTCCCTGTTGCCTTTACTCTCATAAACATATGGAGATTATTACTTTATTCCAGTGAAAGCTACCCAAGGAGAGAATTGCCTTCGTTCAAGCATTTTCCTCTTCATTTCGTAGCCTTACCCTCCAGATTTCCTTCCTGAGGCCTGTGAGCCAAATCATGATCTACGTAGTGTTCTCAGACAGTGTCTGTTCCTATGTGTTTGTCATTGCTGCCTTATCTCCCATCTGCTAACTGGAGTCTTATTTTTCTTTGAAGAAAGGTCTTGTGCTTTCACTGAATTTAAAACTACTGCTTCTTCTGAGTTACCTTTATTTTATTTCTACACCACTTGCTTGGTGCTTAGCTTACGCTAATTTGTATTTTAATGAATTAATGCATTGATTAATTAATTAATGTATTTTTTTTTTTTTTTTGAGTCTGAGTCTCACCATGTTGCCCAGGCTGGAGTGCACAGGCTTGACTTGCTGTGCTCAGGCCATCCTTTTGCCTCAGCCTTCCAAGTAGTTGAAACTACAGGCATGTGCTACCACATCTGGCTAATTAAATTTATTGTGGAGATGAGGTTTGGCCAAGTTGCCCAGTCTGGTCTTGAACCCCTGGACTCATGTAGTTCTCTTGCCTCCACCTCCCAAAGTGCTGGGATGATAGACATGAGGCACTATGCCTGGCCGCTAATTTGTATTTTAAAAAATGTGGTAAAACACATGTAACATACATTTCAGTATTGTATTTTGTAAAACTGAAACTCTATAGCCACCAAACAACTCCCTATTTCCCCTACTTTTTGTGACTAGCTTATTTCACTTAGAATAATGTTCCTCAAGGTGTATCCATGTTGTAGCATGTGTCAGAATTTCCTTATTTTTAAACCTGAGTATTATTCCATTGCATGTATAGTTTAAGCAGTGAACTGTGTTTTAAATCTTTTGAATCCTAAATGTCTAGTAGTATTGTGCCTTGTTTATAAACAGTACTTACTAGTTGTTTCTTGATGATTATTAGTAGTGTAGATTTACTTTCAGTTAACTCTTTTTGATTCTTTTTAATTATTTGGGGATATTAAATAGTGTTTCATTAGTTGAAAGAAAGCAAATAGACTTTTCAAAAATATACAAATCTTGGAAATCTAAGATATTTACTCAAAGTAGGCTAGGAAGATATTTTTTCTAGGACTTAGTTAACATTTATGGTCATTTTGAATTCAGACATATGACCTGGAAATAATGATTGACAAGAGTAGTCACAGATTTTGTGAAAGAAAGAACACCTATTTTGCTGATCTTTTCTGTGTCTTGGTCCTATTGCATGCCAGCAGGTCACAGTAGAGGTTAGACTACATTTTAGTTCAATATATTATGGGTCCACAAGCAATAATAGCAGTATTCGGTTCTTTTACTTTCTTTTTAAAAAAAATTTATTTTTCTAAATATTTTTCCAAAGGAAAATAATTTCATATTTTGCATAACATATAAGAAAGTTTTTGTGTTGGCTACTTGTAGCACTGTTTTTATAGAAACAGATTAAATTTTTTTTTTTTGGCTAAGAAATCTCTTGTTTTTTGAAATTGTTCTCAAAAAATTAACTGTCTTTTATAAATGCTTTTAAGACTAGTAGTGGTCTACCTTTTAGGAAGTTAAGAGCAGAGATTTTTCAAAATGAATGGCTAGCTTCTGGTACACGCTCATATATATGTACATGTAAATGCGAATGTGTGTATCTGTATCATGATATAAGTACATTTATGTCTGTCTATCTATCATCCATCTATTTTTCTTCCTATCTATCTATCTATCTATCTATCTATCTATCTATCTATCTATCTACCTATCTTCTGATGTCTTCCCTTTTCCCCACTTTTAAATACCAGTGCACATTCTCTACCTGTACTGTTTTGTAAGGACTGTGTCTTTACTTGACCTTGCAAATTCTAAGAGCTATTTATTTTTGTTTGACTTCAGTACATGTTTTTGATTATATTTTCTGATTGCATCAAATGCAAAAGTTTCAGAAACCATGACATTTATTTAAGTTAATTTTTGGTTTGTTCATTCATTCATTTACTCATTTCTCATATATTTGAAAATGTTCTGTGTATCAGACACTAAGTACCATGTACAGTGGACCTTATTCCATTTTTAGAGATACCATGTGAAAGCTGACATCTCAAAGGATAGGATGTTTCATGAAATGTGTTGTTAATATTGGCAAACACTTTCATCAGTATCTTTAGTTTCAAATCTTTGATAGCAGTTACATGAAAAGAATGTTATGTCAGAAAGTATTGTCATGTTGCCATTGTGTACAGTGTGGGTGGTGCTGTTTTAGAGGCAAACGACTGTTCATGTTTTACTTTTAACTGTATAACTATAAATTGTCTAGAAGGCGAGGTGGGAGGCAAAACCTTGAATTCTGTCTTTTCTAATATGTTTCTAAGTTCCTTGTAGCACTGCACAGACCACATTAGAATGCATTGACCATCAAAGGGAAAAACAAGCCATCCAGATAGATACTTTAATCCAAATTAGCTCCTTCAAAACAGCTTATATAGAGGGCAAACTAAACTGTCTGTCACAAGCCGACCCTTCAGAAGGAATAATGGGAATTGGACCAGCAGATGTTGAACCAAATAACTTAGATGTGGTTCACTTTGCATCTGGAGCTATTTGCATACAAAGCCAACAGGAAAGTTCAAACATTTTTCTCAAAACATTGGCAGAGAGAAACCTGGAAGACAGATGCCTTTTTGATTTCATGGTTCAGTTTTTCCATTCTCCATTCTCCTGTCCAGGAAAACCTAGGACAACAAATCGGTCATTTTATTAATATCCCATTACTCTCCTTGCTAACCCTGTTTTTCCACTAGAATCTGTGTTACACATCTATGAGAGCTCAGAACCTGAGTCCACAAATTTTTGTTTGAGGAAAAAGTGTTTCGATATTTTTCTTAAGATTAGTCTGTAGTTTGTACATAGTAATAATGAACATTATTCAAATTCATTGGTCTTATTTATATTTGAGGTAAAATTTGAGGGTGACTAAATAGTTACATATCTGCATTAAAATAGGCGCATGGATAATGTTTAAAAACTTTTCATCCCTTCTACTTTAATCTACATTAGACATTTTTGACAGAACATAAACTTAATTTCTACTGTACTGTAATAATTTCAGAGTATCTTTACACAGATTATTTGTATGGAAGATTGCCACTTTTTTTTTTTTTTTTTGAGTCAGACTCTCACTTTGTCACCCAGGCGGAGTGCAGTGGCTCACCACAGCCTCAGTCTACTGGGCTTAGGCAATCTTCTACCTCAGCCTCATGAGTAACTGGTATTACAGGTGGGTATCACCATGCCCAGCTAATTTTTTTATTTTTATTTTTTAGTTTTTTTTTAGAGACGAGATCTTGCTATGCTATCCAGGCTGGTAGTCTCAAACAGTCCTCCACTTTCGACCTCCCAAAGTGCAGGGCTTACAGGTATGAGTCATTGCACCCAGCCTGTTTTTCTGTTACCTCTGAGTTCTCTTACTCTGGAGCCAGTTTTTAAAAATGATGCCTAAGATGATAGTTTATGTAAAGCTGGCTGTGATTATTAGTATACGTGTTAGTCTTGATGTAAATTTTTAGTAGATAAATGTAATACAAGGACATGAAAGAAACGGGAAACAATACAAAAGATACACAGAGAAAAATTTTCTTTTGTCTTAGTTCCCTCGTCCCACTTCTGATACAACAATTTTACAGTTTTTTTGGTAACCATCCCAAGATCCTCCAGGCATGAAATATGTAGTGTCCTGTTTAGACAGATGACAGTGCATAAGTATACATTACAAACTATCATCCTTTATTTTTTCCATGATAGTTTGGAGAACTTTCTATAGAACTATTAGAGATCTTTCAAACTCATTTTATTGGTGGCAGAGTATCTTTTTTATTCATATACCATTATTCATGTAACCAACTCTTTTCATTTTCTTGCTGTTACAAATGCCCTGAAGTGAATATTCTTATATGTATGTTCAGAAAAGCCATTTTAATTAGGATGATAACTACATTGTTTCTGTAACTTGAAAGGTTATTTACAATTCACAAATATTCTACTTATTAATTTTACTAATATAAGCAGAGAGCAAAACATGCTGTTTAACTTTGAATAAATTTTATATTTGAGGTATACATGAGAAAATATATAAGTTCACACATTTGTAAGTTCATATGTAGTAAAAAATTGGCCATGTTGAAGGTGATCATAATTTAATGAGTACACTGAAAATAAAGTCCTCTTTATCTGACCATGAGCAAATTATAGGAACATGATAGTTTAAAATGCTCTTTAGTTACGACATTGTATTTTTTAAATGTGTAAAATAATGTTTATCACAGTGTTGTTTATAATAGCCTCAAATTAGAACAACCCACGTGTTCGCCGTAGGAGAAAGTTTAATATTTTGGGTTGTTTTTATATAATAGAACACAATATACCTGGAAAATTAACAAACTACAGCTACATATAACAACGTGGAAGAATCTCAAGAACATATATATTGTCCTCACAGTACTTTTAAGATATCAGGTAAAGGTCTTTCCTGATAGACTGTTCTGTAAGATTCTGTAATATCAGATCCTTCACAGAATCTGTGAAGTCTAGAATGTTTGCCTCTCCTTCGGGTTCTGGGATTCGTGTTCTTTATTAGAATGAGAGTTCGATTATTTTGCCCGCAGAGACCCAGCCCTGGTTGTAAGCAAGCCCCATGTCTGAATCTTTTAGAGGGCAGAAGTCATCATCCTGTTCACTCAGTTGGAACAGGGGATGAGAGAAGGGAAAAGATTTTAGATATGGGAACTGTGGATGAATAGTGCAGTATAAGACTAAGAAAAGTTTTAGAGTTTGATCAAATATAATATAATATGTAGGTCTGACACCAAGACTGGACCTCACTTCCTTTCCTCTGGCTTTACCCCTGAGACTTGTATTGGACTCTCAGGCATAGCTGTAGCTGGAAACAGTAAAGTCTTCTACTGTAGGAATTCTCAGTTAGCCAAATAGAGGGTTGAGGGATTCACTGATATACATACATTGTTCTTTTTTTCCAACCATCTTAGTTTCTGCTTTCTATTTGTGCTGTCATTTTGTTTCTTTTTCTTTTTTACCTTCCCCCCAAGTCGGAAGAAGCTTGCTTAGATTTGCTCGGTGGCTCAGCCTGTAATCCCACGCCTTTGGGAGGCTGAGGTGAGTGGATTGCCTGAGCCCACGGGTTCGAGACCCGCCTGGGCAACTTGGTGAGACCTCATGTCTACAATAAATCAAAATGAGCCGGGTGTGGTAGCGCGCGCCTGTAATTCCGGCTACTCGGAAGGCTGAAGCGGAAGGATCGCCGAAGCCCAGCAGGTTGAGGCTGCGGTGGCCGGGAGCGGCCACTGCCCTCCAGTATGGGTGACAGAGTGAGACTCCAACTAAAAAAAAAAAGATGTGCCTGGTTTTTCAAGACTTACTAAGGGTCTAAAGTGATATGTCTAAGTCATGGGAAATTATTTTAAAAATGGCGCATATCCCCAGCGTGTAAATTTTATGCTAGTTGTAATGACAGGTTGAGGGAAGACATTTATAAAGTATAAAGTAGAGTAAAAGATGAATACAGTAAACAAAAAATTAAAACATGCATTTCCTACTCTGGTTTCTAGGCAACTAGAAAACTGAACAAAATAAATGAAGCAGTGGTTTTTAAATACTGGATAACAGCACAGAATTGTAATAACTGAAAGAAGGGAAACAAGGTAAATGCTACAGTTGCCAACCTTACAAGTGAAGTCAATTTCCAGACCAGAGTGCATCATGGGGAACCCAAGCAAAACTGACCTCTTACTAAGTTAAGGGGACAGAGTAATTTCAGATATCACTTTGATTTTGCTAATTACTCATCATTGTCTAAGTTGATATAAAACTTGCCCATTGAATTTATAATTTCAATTTTCTTTCTCTTCCTCTCTTCCCCCTTTTCCCTTCTCCCTTTCCTCTTCCCTTCCCTCTTCCTCCTCTCTCCTCCCCCTTTGGCCCTCCTTTCCCTCCTCTCCTTCCCTCCCCTCCCCCTCTCACTCCTTTCCTCCTCCCCTTCCCCTTCCTTTTCCCCCTCTCTGTTAGCTCTTTATCCATAGAGTCTGCTATGTGATACCTTATTTTAGTTAATGTTGTTGAAAATGAAAAAAAATTCATATGAAAAATGAAGCATATGGGACTCTTGTTTGCTAGCTTCTGGCATTAGTGTATCACTACTGCTAAGGCATTTGTGTACTTCAATACACTTCAGAATATTCTATCATCACTATAATATATGCTTATTGTCTAATTAAAATGATGTCAAATGTGCTTGTACAGAATTCTTTTTTCTTAGATCCATGATCCATGTAAAAAATTCATAAATTTATATCCCTTTATTATCTTTAAAAACATTTGATATCCTTTCACAGTTTCTCAGTGATAAGAAAACAAATCTGGTGTCTTTACATTATTGAATATTGTATACATAGTATTATATTGTATATGTGTATATATATAATCTTTGTAATTTTTGAGTTTTTTTTTTTAAAGAAAGAAAAGGTGTTGTTATTGGTCATGATATACTGTTTGAGTTTAAACCTGATGTCATTTTGGATTCTTTGAGTGTAAACCAAAGAAAGATACTTGCTTAGAATCTCTTACAGAAAAATGAAAAAAATTATACTTCACAAGTATGTGATGAAAATAATTGTTTTCTTTCTCTTAATGAGAATAAGAATTATGTGAATTCTTTGCTTCTAGAAAGTTATTAACATTTTCCTGTTTCTGTTATGTACATTGTACAATTCTCTTTTGTAGCCTATGAGATGGCAAAGAGTTTGACTGAGGAATAGATTGTAATTTATGCCTTATTCAGATTGCTGAGTGCTGTTAGGTTCTTGAGCCTGAGTCAGTCTTTTAAGGTCTTGGAACAAATAAATTTTAGTTTTCATAAAAAGGACATTTTAAAAAAATTTGGAAGTATAGAAGTTTAACTTGTAAACTTCAGTTTAGAAAAAGCACTTCATTGTTTTAACTTGCAAATATTAATTAAGATTCCTATGTAGGTTAACAAAAAAATCTGATGTAATAGAATTCATGCTGTAAATTTTTCTTTGTGTGTTGAAAATTATATGTATATATTTTAAAAGTCTTATATACAGTTATTATGTGTGTAACTTAGAGACATTTCAGCTTTTTGTTTTAGGTTTTTAATTTGATAATTGTTTTACTTACCGGCTAAGATTTATGAGAAATTGAATTTCAGAGACATGCTGTTTTTCTAGAGGCTAATTGAAGCCACATTTCATAAGCCCATAACTTATAGTGATATAGTTACAGGTTTGTTAAGTAATATAAATATTTTTATGTAAGACTATGTAAAGTAAACATTAAAATCAATAAATGTTTCAGAACTGAAAAAGCTTTATGTTCAAATATAGTTTTATAGGAATAAACCAAAAACTCACCTTCTAAAATAGTAATTGAGCATCTTGGAGATTTGTAAGTGACAAGGTCATAAAGGGAATTTCTTTTTAATTTAATTTTTTTTTTAATTATAAAGATGTGTAGTACAATTCAGGGTTAGGTATACAAATGCCATTATGCAGGTACCCTTGTTGATGAGGTGTGTCCCCCCCCCCGTAGGTTCCCATTACTGCCAGTCCTGCCCCCGCCCTCCCCTAATTGTTGGGAATTTCTAAAACTCTTCATGAGTTCTATAGGTGCTATCTCAATTGAATTACCATTTTATATATTTTTTAATGAGGATAGTGAGCATTTGGTATGTCAGATGCTCTTTATTTGTAGCTTTGTCTTGAAATTACATTGCCTTTTAGTTAGTTAATGCAGTTATTTAACTTTTTGCAGAAGTGGAATAAACTGCGTTATAGGTTGAGCATCCCAAATAAAAAAATTAAAAATCTTAAATGCTTTAAAATTCACAACTTTTTGAGAGATGACATAACACCAAAAGGAAATGTTTATTTTAGCATTTTGGATTTCAAATTTTTAGATTTGAGATGCTAAACCAGTAAGTATATTATGCAGGTATTCCAAAGTCTGAAAAGATTTTGAAATCTGAAAGGCTTCTGGTCTCAGGCATTTTGGATGAGGGATACTTAACCTATAGTTATTTTTTTTTTTTCTATTTCTTGCATCAGCCCACTTCTTGTTTTCATTTTCATCAAACTAGTTCAAATTTATATAGCATCTTACTTGGGTTACTATAATACTAACTTCAATGGTTTCTTTGCCTCTTGATTCATTCTATGCAAGGTTTTTAGAATTATCTTTTTATAGTAGTTAGTATAGACTACCCTAAGTTCTTTTGTCTGACTTTGAAGAGCCACTATGATCTGGTAATAGTCTAACTATGTAGTCTTTTCACTCACTATTACCCTTCATATACTAGTGGTCTAGTAAAACTGAAATTACTTGCTCTTCCCAGCACATTCCCCAATGTATTCCTATTTCTGCTGCTTTGTACTAGTCATGCTTTCCAGCTAGAATATTCTTTATCTCTGCGTGTCTGTGTCTCTTCCTTGAAGGTTTAGTTTCAATGTCTCTTTCTCCAGTGAACTTTCCTCAGTCAGTCTTTCAACCTTCCAACTCCCAGAACATTCTGTTAGTGACCTTTCTTTTTTTATTAATTACTATTTTGTTTTATCTGTGATATTTCATGCTGTTAACTCTTCTCTTTTACATTGTCATTTATAACACTTCATACCTCTGGTTCTTTCCTGCTTCTTTAATTGTCCCTTTTGGATTCTTTACTTAATTATCTTTTTTTTCCTCTTTCTCTTAAAAATTGTTTTCTAGGGTTCTGTCCTTGACCTGTGTATTTTTTCACTCTGATGAAAATCTTTTAATTGAAGATATTCAAATTTGTTCCTTCAATCTTGACCCTTCAACAGAGCCTTACTGGCTTGATCAATATGTACCTTAAGCTGAGCACAGTGTCTCATGCCTGTAATCTCAGCACTTTGAGACGTGGAGGCAGAAAGATCGCTTGAGCCCAGGAATTCAAGACCAGCCTGGGCAACATAGTGAGATCTCTTCTCTAAAAAAATTAAACATTAGCCAGGTGTGGGGTGTGTGCCTTTCGTCCCAGCTACTTGGGAGGCTGAGGCGGGAGGATTGCTTGAGCCTTGCAGTTTGAGTCTGCAGTGAGCCATGATCGTGCCATTACACTCAAGCCTGGGTGACAGAGTGGGACCCCAACTCAAAAAAAGAAAAGCTTTATCTCTTTAGGGCATAATAAGCTCTTTTTGTTATGTACACAATAGAGACACAATAGAAGCACATGTTGATCATCTATGTTTTTTAGAAGTAGTTAGGCTGTTTATTCTTGTTTCAATTGTACTTTTCTTTCTGGAGTTACTGTTGTAAATATATTTAAATCTCTAGCCTTTTTAGTTTCTTGTAACCTACTATCTACTCAGTATGTCCACTTGGATGTCTATTAGACATTCAAAATCAACATACCCTTTCCTAAGGATATATTAGATGTTAGGTTAACTTTCTAGTTCCCTTCCTCTGAACATGATAAAGTAGAATGCCATCCTTATAACCAGGCAGCAGTGCTTGCGGATGAAAAATGACCCTTATAAATAAATTCTAGCTTGTCTAGAAGCTCTGTGAGTGAACTGTACTTGGTTGTAAGCTGCAGTTTTAACTTTACCGAGTGTGTTAACTCTTGTAACTAAGTGTGTGTTTTATGGGGACAGCCTGGTAGCTGTGCCTATAAGGTGATTTCAAGAAATATTGACTCTTCTGGAATGTGTGACTTAAGCCAAGGTGGGCCTCCTACTCACCTGTGAGGAGCTTGTCTACTTGCACACAAACTGTGACTTGGGTTGAGAGCAGAGACTGGTCCTCAACCCAGATGCCAAGGGGAAACTTTTGACATTGCCTGTATGCTGTGTTTTTATCCTATAGCTTCTAAGTGAATCTGAATCCTCTTATGGTCTAGGGTAGTTTTAAAAGTCCTAGTGTCTAGTTGGAAATAAAAGATTGCAAAGACCACATCTGATTTTTTTTTTTAATCTTTCTTTTCCCACCTTCGTTATTGACCATTCCATCCTTCTATTTGCTTGATCAAATCATTGGAGTTATGTTTGATTCTTCTTTTTCTCATCCTATATCTAATCCATCAGGGAATCTTGTTACCTGTCCTTTCAAAATTTATATAGCGTTTTGCCACATCTTATAACCTCTACTCTTATTGTCCTTGTTTGAGTCACCATCATCTCTAGACTGGATTACTGAAAAAGCATACCAAACAGATCTCATTTCTGCTTCTTTTGCCCACAATAGTTTATTCACAACACAGCTACCACATTGATGCCTTTTCAATATTTAGGTCATCTCTGTTCACGATCATAAGTTGACTAACGGAATTTTTTCAAACTTTTTTTTTTTGGTGGCATAAATTTGATTTCTGAGGTAGGCATTTTCTCCAAATCTTTAGAGTATTTTCCTTATTTTGTTTTATAGTATATTTTTATACTTTATATTTTGCCCCACTCCCCTTTTCTCAGTTGCCTTTCTAGGCTGGCTTTCAGCCAATTGTGGTCTCTCATGTCAAAAGAAAACCCTATTATTCTGACTTTCAATTTATAGTGGCTACCTTTCCTTTGGTCTGTCCTTTCTCTTTCGTGTTAGGCAATTTAATGGGGGTCTATCAGACTGTGCCAGGATTGCTATTCTTTTTTGGCAGTAAGTGTTTGACATGTTCTGGTTCTTTACTTCCTTCATTTGACTTCTTCTGTCGTTAGTTTATTGTTTGAAAAATTTAGAACAAAGTTTATTAGTGAAAAGAAGAAAGGGAAAGAGGAAGATTCATGCCAGAAAAACTTGACATGGATGAGTCTCTTGAATAAGGAAAGAGCAGTTATAGTATATTTAGTAGATAGTCCTAAGAAGTTTCTCATGTAAGGATGACATTCTTTCTAATTGTACACATTCATGATACAGGCTTCTTTTTTCATCGAGAAGGTCTTTTCCATGGGACTACTGGAAAATAGGAGTTTTCTAGGCTCATGTGTTGTCATATGTGGAACACTATAAAATTTTGTTTTCTTTATAAAATTTTAGTGCACACTAGTTGCTTTTGAAGATGCCTAATGCAAATTAGGCTTTCTGGACTCTTTAGAAATCCTCGTTTTCAATCTTTATGATTTTTTTTTTGTATTTAATGTTTGTCTATGGAAATTGTGATTGTCTGCCATCTCTCTCTCAAATGTAACTAGACTTTGCTTAGTTTTATTGAATTGTATATGTTGGAATGAAAGTAGCAGAATTTTATTCATGGTCAACATTGAGGATTTAAATAAAAAGCTATTTACCCTGAGATGTGTTTTCTTTTTTTGTCTAGTCTTTGCACCATCCCTGTGAAATAGCATATATTAACTGTCTCTTCCTATAAATAGCTTCTAACGGAGCAAGGCTTTTACTCTCTGAAATATCAGACTGTTTGTATGAAAGTGAAGAATTTCATGGAATATTCCCCACATGGAATTCTAATATAGAGTGTAGGTGGAAAGAGCAGTACTATTAAGAATAAGGAAATGTCCATTGTAGTCTTCATCTTTCAGTGTTTGGCAAGATAGGTTAGGCAATACTTAATTTTTTAGACCTCATTAACTATAAAATGTAAAATGGAGAGAGTTGAGCTTGTTATCTAAGGTTTCTTCTATATGATGTCTTGTTAACAGACACTGGGATGCTGTAACTAGGTGAGAAATCTGGCAGACTTTCTCTAAACAGGCCTTAGATGGGCAGTTATTTTCTTATTAAATTAGCCTCTGTTCAAGGTTGAATACTGACCCTTGCGGATTCAATACTCTCATTTTTTTTTTCAAAATGTTGAGAGTAGATTTGTCTTTCAGAGACAAACTAACCTTAGGAAACTTAAATATAGCACCTGAATGTCAGGTTAGCAATTTACAATTAGAAATTTCTATGTTAGAGACAGGAGTACTCAGAGACCATTCTCTCCCTATTTGCAGAACAGATGTAAACCACATTATGGTCAAAAGGTGTGTAAAGGACATGGAATTAGAATAAAGGGAATTAAATAAGTTGAGTTTAATTACCTTGCAGTAATTTGCCAGTGAGACTGGAGTAATATAAATGTTGACTTAAGTATCCTTTTCTCTGGATAATATTTAGATGAACCCTGCCGTGTTTATCTGTGTGTGTTTCCTTTTATTTAAGTTTCTGGGACTGTTCAACCAATCTTATTTCTGATGAGTTGTATTATTTCTTTAAATATATTAACTAGATAAATTAATATCTTATATTTTAGTCTTTCTGGTTTGAGAATAGCTAGCTATCTTTTATTTAGGAGATTTTCCATATCTATGTTTTGATCACCTATTTGATAATTCTTCTGATAATTTTAATTTGTAAAGCAATTCCCCAGGCATTTTACTTATGTATCATAAACTTTTAAAAGAAAATTGGTGTTGTTTTGTTCATTTCAAAATGAGGAACCTAAGGCTCAGTGTCTGCCCGGAGTACTGAGCTCTAGTGTTGGATTGGGATTTGACTTTACTTCTCAAAGTTCACATTTCCTTGCTATTCTATGCTTTCTCTTTAAAAGTAACTTGAATTTATCTTAAAGGGAACACAGAGAGCAAATATACGTTTAAAGTATTGGTGCGCCTCCGATTTAAATGTTTTTTATTTCTTACCTAAATACACCATCATAGACATTAAAATAAATTTTCATCAAGGCCATAGAAGCTAATTTTGTTTCATTTTTTTGTTTATTGTAAATGTAGGATTATAGTACAGTTAAACTATCTTTTTTTCCTTAAATACTAATTATTCTAAACCTCAGATTGATATTTATCTTAAATGATTAATTTGTAAGGCTTCATACCCATTTCTTAAGTTTTTTCTTTCTTTAAGTGTAGAGCTTTCAGCATTGATAGCTCTTGATAAAATATTTAATTTTTGTGCATTTTTATTTTTTTGCTTATTAAGAGGTATAACTGACATTTCACGGACTCTTGCAGCAAAACATTTTTAAACGAAGGTCTTTTCCTTTTTTTACTTTGAGGAATACAAAGTGTTTGTCATTTTCAGTTTATTTTACCCACGTGGTATATTAATTTTAATGAATGTAATGATAATATGTTTATTTAAACTATATATTTCTTCTGGATTTCTTTTTTTTAGAGGTAATTTGAGAGTTTAGATGTCTAATAGCTGCTATTGTTTTTAACATGCTGGAAAAGAGGAGACAATAACACCTAGCAGAGTTAAGAGTCTGTAATAGGTTCAAACTTTCCTTGTGAGTTCCTTTTTGGGTTTATGGCACATATCTTTAGATATCTAGCTCTAACTAAATGTTGGCATGATGTCTAGCTATTTTTAAAAAATGAGTATTTTCATTCTATTGCTAAAAAAAAAATAGCCTAGCCTGCTGCTGTTGAAACTCTTATGATTATCAGGTTTGTGAAAGTCACATCCACGTAGTATATACATAGTCATGTAGGTGCAAGCTAACTTTGGGAACACTTAACCCTTTGCATTTGGATGTACCCTCTGAGGGGACATTGTAAATCTTGCAAACCACTTGATGTTGCCTATCAGGGGGACATAAAGAGACTTTGGTGATTACACAGGACAGATTTATGCCAGTGCAAAGTTTTCAAAAATGTATGTTTCCTTGAAGTTTTCTGTTCAAATTGCACAAAAAGGTAAAGAGATGGAATATATACTGAGACATATATGCATAAAAAAATCAGCTAGCATCATGTAGAAAGAGAATGTGTGAAGTGCTTTCATGGTGACACAGACCCTTTTTGACAGAAGGTAGCTATAAAGAGCATTTGTATAAGAATGACAACTTTGTATCATATGGCATAACTTGAAAAGATAGATAAGCAAATTACTGTAGCCTTAAAAGAAAGAGACTTTCCAAGTTGAAGGCAGATTGTATTGAAGTATCAAGCAGCCCAGGTCAAATATATTTATCTACACTGAGTCAGAAAAGTAAAATTAAAAAAGTAATGTTCTTTTGATAAATTTCATTTAGGATTTTATAATTTACAGTTAGAAATTTTTTATCCATTTGTTTAGATTGCGGAACAATGGCAAAACAAAAATATAAATGTGATAGTTATGAGCAGCAGCGAAGATGAGATAGATTTAGACTTTTATACAGGTAAGTTCGACAAAAATAAACACTGATGTGGAAGAGAACAATAGTAATCATATAGATATCATCCTATGAAGAAAACTGATGAATGTAATAGAAAGTGATAATGATGAAAGTGTTAGTAGTTTTGAAAAAGACAATGTATTGTGAAGTGAAGAATGAGAAGATGTTACAGAAAAAGACATTCCTCCAGTGAGAATAAATTTTGATGTACATCCTTAAACAAGAGGACCAGAAATAGCAAGTAATTAATATAAGAGAACCGACTATTTTGCTCTTTATTTTACAAATGAATTGGCAGATAATGTAATAAAAGAAACAAATCGTTTTGCAGATGAAAAATAAGGAAAAAGCAGCTATCACACAAATTGATTTGGTGTAAGTGGCATGACAATGACTGACAGGGATTTTTAGATTTTATTCTAGTTATGCTAAATAAGGGAATAATTCAAGTACCAAATTTACAAGAATACAGGTTAACTGCTTTCAATAGTAAAATACTCTTCTTTTAGGAAGCATTCAGTAGAGAAAGGTTTATTCAAATCTTCAGGATGCTTCATTTGAAGACACCTTTGTTGAGTGATGGGTTGATCAGAACTCATATTCAAAAGACCAGTCAGTAATTATTTGGAATATACATCAATTCAAAATTTTCGCAGTATTTCATACAAGATCAGACAATTTGTATTGATGAATCCATTGCTCAATTTGAAGGGAGGATATCATTTATAAATGGGGTATACACATTTATGCACTAGCTGATTCAAAAACAGGGTATTTTTTTTCCAGTACTTCCTTACTATGGCAACGTAACATCCAAAAACATCATCTGACCTGATCTTCTAGTAAGCACCGGAATTTCATTACATTTATATAAAAAAGTTGTTGGAATAAATTCCCAATTTAACAGGATACCACATGATACTGACAGATAATACACTAGTATTGTCCTAGCAGAAGAGCTACTAAAGCCGGGCTCGGTGGCTCAGCCTGTAATCCCGCGCCTTTGGGAGGCTGAGGTGAGTGGATTGCCTGAGCCCGCGGGTTCGAGACCCACCTGGGCAGGCAAGACCTCATCTCTACAATAAAAAAAAAAAAAAAAAAAATTAGCCGGGCGTGGTAGCACGCGTCTGTAATTCCGGCTACTCGGAAGGCTGAGGCGGAAGGATCGCCGGAGCCCAGCAGGTCGAGGCTGCGGTGGCCGGGAGCGGCCACTGCACTCCAGTCTGGGCGGCAGAGTGAGACTCCAACTCAAGAAAAAAAAAAAAAAAAAAGAAGAGCTACTAAAGATGAAATATCACCTTACTTGTACAAAGTCAACCAAAAGGGAATACCAGCACAAAAAGAAGCCAAAGTTTTTAACAGCAACAACAAAAAAAGGTAGAGCATAGGAAAAATAATCTTATGCTTCTTGCTTGGAAGGACAGGATTGTTAAAATTCTCAACACTTGCAATCATGCAGGAATAAAGTCTACCACAAGGACATTACGTGGTGGAAATATTATACCAGTCAAAAAGCCTGAAGTGATTCTAAGTTATATTGCAAATATGAGTGCTGTGGATTTTGCAGATCAATACACTTCAATATATTGTTTTTTTTTTTCTTTTTTGAAAATCTTTAAAATAGTGGAGGAAATTATTCTTGGACTAGAAATTTTTGCTGTTAACTTGTATATACTGTACCGGGCATCAAAAAACAAAAGCCAGTGAAAAACTTATGTCGCATTTGAAATTTGTCAAGCTTCTGACTGATCAGTTAAGAAGTATTTTTCAGGAATCACAAGTGTGTCCTTCTCTTCAAACAACAGACTGGAAAATAAATTACATATTATTAATGTGGGAGGAAGAAAACAAGACTGCATTGTCTGCTCAAAAAGAAAAGCACCAGGTGGAAGATGTCAAACAAATTACTATTGTACAACATGTGTCAATGAGCTTTCAATGCATGTTGGTGATTGTTTCACATATTACCACAAGTTAGAAAAATATAAGGTAAAAAATTTTCATTTTTTTGTCATAAGAACTTCTCAATGTACAAACTTCTATTATAAACCAGAGATAATGACAACAAAATAATCGGTTCCAATGAAATAGT
This sequence comes from Cephalopachus bancanus, assembly GCA_027257055.1. Classification (NCBI taxonomy): domain Eukaryota; kingdom Metazoa; phylum Chordata; class Mammalia; order Primates; family Tarsiidae; genus Cephalopachus; species Cephalopachus bancanus. The sequence continues at coordinate 2,729,195 of JAPVLO010000009.1, read as the reverse complement.
ATACTATTTAATATGAAGTAATTAATTTTTCACTAGTTCATAAAGAAGTTCAGTCAAGTTACTGTTAGGGGATTCATGAGATGTCTTTTACTGCAAAGGGTTAACTATAGTACTCTATTTGGATAGTATATAGATGCTTCTCAAAATTTCAGATGTAAACTTGGGTAAAATGCCCTAAAAACTTTGAAGTGAACAATTCTCTTTGTGTATGATTCTCATTTTGCATGTACTGTACTCTGAAAATTATTATAGGACTGTTTATTTCATTTTAAGCTGCTGAGTCAGCTTCTGGCAAATGGTCATTATATTTGTAATCTACTGATATCTGTCAATATGCTGCTAAGAAGATTTGTTTATTTCTATTTTATGATTTAGATAACAGGAAAAGAAAATAATTTAATTTCAAACCACACAGTGATTAAGTCAAAGAGTATTAATATACATTATAAAAAGATTAATAGCAAGAGTGGCCTGAGCATATAGATAGAAAATAGTAAGAATAGAAGCCGCACATTCAGAGAATAAGAGAAGAAATCTGCAACTGAAGAAAGAATGGCACACACAGAAAGGAAGAGAGAACGAAAATAATCTTCATAGCCTAATTAGAACAGAAGTTGTGGCAAACTGTATATTGAAGGTTCAAAGAAAGAGAAGAAAAAAATAATCGTGTTTCATATTATAACTAGATTTGCCACTCATTTAACTGGAAGGGCAGAAGGGGACTTTAATTAGTTTTGTTTTACTTCATTAGTTTTGTTTTTCATTGGCAGTAGGATATAATTAAGAGCTTTTTGAAGAATGCAGCTTTTATTTCATTCTTTTAATTGGCACTGTTAAATCACTGTATATAGAGGGGCTAGTCATGTTTTTCTTTGTAGGTTTTAATAACAGAACAGTAACTTCACTGAAAACATTAGTTTAATTAACTTCTTAAGTTTTCATCTCTCTCTCTTTTTTTTTTTAACTCTATGCTTTTACTATTTGGTTCTTTATTTCTGCTTGTTGTCTGTATTTTTTTTTTGAGATGGGCTCCTCTTGTCACCAGGCTGCAGGGCAGTGGTGTGATCAGAGACCATTGCAGCCTTGAGTTCCTAGGCTCAAGTGACCCTCCTACTTCAGCTTCCCCAGTAGCTGGGACTGCAGGCAAGCACCACCATGCCGGGTTCATTTTTTAAAAAATGTTTTTTTAAGCGACAGGGGTCTTGCTATGTTGCTCAGACTGGTCTTTTCCTTTGAACTGGTTATAACATATGCCTGGTTCCATCATTGTATGAGTAGAATAAAATCTTTTAACATGTATTCACTTTATCTCCGTGAGAGTTGAGATTTTGAAAATCATATTTTTTGTATTATATTTAAAGTATTCAGGATTGAAAATATTTCCAAGAAATGTCTAAATAAAATTTCAAGAATAGATTAATTTTAAGGAACACTATTATGTACAGCACACTAATATTTTATTTTATTCATTTGCTATTTGGAGTATTCCAACAGTGATATCAACTCTACCATGGCAAGTCTTTCTATAATATCTATCAATGAAGTTCTTTAGTTAAGAATTTATTTATTTTTATTTCAATACCAATGTGGTATCCTCAGGGTAAAGTTTTTTAATTTAAGGGATTGCTGTATAACTTCCATTACATAGTGCCTTGAATATAATGTTACTTTACAGTTGTATTTTGAATGAGTAAATTGATAAATAAATAAGTCCAAAAAAGAACACAAGCACTTTTTTCTTCTTAAGTGTCTTATGTTGTAATGAGTTTAAGGGAAATTATTAAGGATCTAGTTAACATAGGACTGGGGAGCCAAAAACTACCTCAGCGGGAACTTAACATTTTAAAATGGTGTGTTCAAAACATCACTTTAGCTTATGTTGTGATAATGTGTTTTTCTTCAACCTTGGAAATTGCTTAGAATTTTGGTCATTCCATGTGAGCAAGAGTTAAAATATCTTAAATTTTAGGTAGTACATTTGGATAAAAGATACTATTTATAATTTTAAAATGGTTCTCCCATATTCTTAAAACTTAGACTCATGTTATTTTATTTTACTTATTTCTACTTTTACTTTTATTTACTTTTTGGATACTGTGAGATTTTCTTTTTATGTGATAACAAACAGGAAGTGGTGATTCAAATAACTTATTTAAAAATTTTCCTTTTAAAAAGTTATTTATATGATATTGTGTTGAATCCATGCTAGCAAAGGATTATGAGGTCTTTTCCTCTGCATGTCTCTTTTAGAAATAAAAACATAGTTTCTTTTGTGATTTGCATAATTTTAAAATTTGTCCATTACAATTTGGGATATATGGTGTTGCCCCCAAACAGCCCTCAGGTACACAATGTTATTTCTCAAAGAAGCAAATAGGGTGACATCTTTATTTATAGAATGTCAATAACTCTGGAAAATAATTAAAAATAACTAAAATGGTAGAAATTTTATCAAATAGGTAATCCTTTTTTAAAATAAGAAAATGAGCATTCCTACTACTTGTTTTCCTGCACCTTACCTTTGTAAAGCTATTATGTATTTTGCCTTCACTTTACAGTGTAGATATCTTAGATTTATCCTAAAATCCATTAAATTACATTTGTCCATTAATTTATAAATCAAGGGTCATTTTCCTTAGGGAGGCTTCCTTGAATAGAAGCAGTAATTTTCTAAGCACTGACTTTTACCTTGTTTTCTGTCAGTTAAAAATCTATATACTTATTTTTTGTTTTAGTGACAGATCTTAATATTATACCATTTGGGTCTTAAACTCTTGCAAATTCTATATTTTACTTAACAGCGACTTTCCTACATGAGTGATTTTCAAAAATTTTGACAATAAGCATTGAACAGGAAGAAATGGGTTCAACAACATAGACCTTAAAATAAATTAGGGCATCAGAGTATTTGAGTGAGATGACAGTTTGTTAAAGGCAGTAGTCACCAGCCTCTAATTCAGCTGTCCCCAACCTTTTTGGCAGCAGCTACCAGTTTTGTGGAAAACAATTTTTCCATGATGGCAGGGTGAGGGGTTAATCATCAGCATTAGTTTCTCTCAAGGAACAGGCAACCTAGATCAGCCTAGATAATAATAGGGTTTGTGTATGCAGTTCACAATAGGGTTTGTGCTCCTATGAGAATCTAATGCCACCACTGATCTGACAGAATATGTCTCCTGCTTTGTGTCCTGCTTCTTAACAGGCCATATCCCAGTACTGGTCTGTGGCCCCAGGGGTTGGGGACCCCATACCTGAAAGATGAAAGAATGAGAAAAAAGGGGTGGTGGTGGATTGGATAATAGGGTGTTTGGATAAAAATTAAAGGCCAAAATATTTTCCAAATTAAAAGTTTTTAAAACTATTAATATTTTTCTGGCATTTTCCTCTTGTTTTTATTTTAACTATTAATGAAGATGAACAGAATTTTGGGAATATAGGTAAAAGTATATGGATATTTATACCTGTTTATTGTTTAGACCTTACAAGTTGTTATTTTTATGTAAAAGAAAACACAATTGACCACAAGCAGAATCACTGGGCAAAACAAAACAAAACAAAACAAAACATAAATACAACTTCGAACTGCTTGGAAACTTACTGTGCTTTTACTTGTATGATTTTTTTTCCTCTTTTAATTTTTATTTAAAATTGTGGGGTACAATTCAGGGCTAGGTATACAAATATTCCCCATACAGGTACATGATGTTTTGATGTAGTTGGCATTTTTGTACTTCAGGAGAGATCTATCAGTGGAAAATGATATGTACAAGTGACTTGCTAATTACCCATATAAAGTTAAAGATGAAGAACTGCCATTCATTGTACTTTTGATTGGCTTTGTAGTTATAAATAAGTATTTTGCTGCCTTTGTATTCTCTAAGTCTTAAGAAACCAAGGATTTCACATATAAAATGAAGCAAATTGCATCTATACCCCTGCTTAAGTCTTAAAAGCAAGCAAGCAATATACCCAAAGAAATACAATTTTATAGGTTTCTATTTAAAACATGTTGGCTGTGTTTTCTTGGAAATTGGTGCTGTTAGATACACCAGGTCTTCTGAGTTTAAAGATTTTGAATATGAAGATTAATGCTTGTCAATTTTTAATAGATCAAAGAATACTGTAGAAGCTTGAAACTAAATGAGAATTATATTTGACATGCCTAGAATTTGTAATTTTTTATTATGTTAACCAATTTCCATTTGTTAAGCACATATATATAAAGCATATATATACATATAAAACATGTATATAATTATTAATATTAAATATTATTTTGTGTCCACATAGGTGGGCAACATTTACCAATGTGAATTTTTTAGAGGTGGATGAATTATTGGTGTAGGACAGTCATGTAAAATTACTGAAGATACATGAGTTCTAGTATAGCAAAAAACTTAATAGTTTAACTGAAAAAAATCTAGTTTTCATTTGGACAGAAATATAAGTATATGCTTTCTTTCACAGATACTATTCATTTGTTTTCTTTCTCTTGTAAGCATTGAATGTAAATTATAATATACTTAGTAGACATTTATATAATCAAGTTCAACAACTTCTTGGAAATGCCACTGATGTTTTATAAGTTGAGAGTACATATAAATTGTAGGCATTTTAGTTTGAACTTTCCATATGTCCTATTGGTGTGATTAGCAGGATGCCAGAAAGACTTTGCACCTTCATATTTTGCATTTATTGGTCTGTTGTTGAAGGTTGACTTTTTTTCCCACAAAAGCTAATTGGTCTTAATTTGAAGTAGGGTCTTTGCCCATCCTATTTATCTATAACATGCTCTGATTGGTGGGATATGGTAGCTCATGGAGGTTGATTACTACAGTTGGAAAGAGTATTAAGACAAAATAACTTTAGAAGTTATTTTTAACATGTGTAGTTATTTTTTCTTTGTTATACTTAAAAACAACACTCATGAATCTGCCATTTAACTTAAGAACTAGAGCATTACTGATTCTAGTACTTCTCTTCTATCTAATCTTGTGTGTTTACTCCATAAGGAACCATGGTCCTCAATTTTGTGCTGTCATTTCCTTGCCTTTGTAAAAAGTAATTGTGCAGTATGTCCCTTGCATATGAACCTTCAAGTTACTAAATTTTCAAAGAAGTAAATGTGTGTGCATCTGTTCAATTATGTAAGTTAGTTCACATCTAGTATACATTGTCATGTGTGGGCAAGTTGCTGTACTTTAAGATTAAAAACATTTTCCTTATTTTTTTGTGTTTGTTTTTATGAACTATTTGTGTGAAAAAGTATTGTAAACCTATTATAGTACAGTACTATATAGCCGATTATGTTAGTTGGGTACTGAGGTTAACTTTGTTTTTCTTATGAATAAATTAGACTTAGGAACATACTTTCAGAAAGGAACTCATTTTTATGTAGGTGACTTACTGTATAGGTATATACATCTCTAAAGAGTTTGGCTTGTGTATTTGCTTTATAAAAATGGGTTTATACTGTTTGAAGTCTTCTGAATTTACCTTTTTAAGTTTTTGTTTTATTTCAGATCTCTTGGGTTTTTTTTTAAATTATATGATTTCCCCTTTGCTGTTTTCTCTTGACTTTTTATTGTACTTACAAAAACCTGCAAGAAATGGACAGATAATTCCTATGTACCCTTCATCCATTTTCTTCAAAGGTTAACATTTTACCATCTTTGCTTTATCATTTGCTTTTCCTCCTCATTTTTATTTTCTCTTCCTCTTTACATTATTTGTTTATTGTTCTTGTTGTTCTTACACTGAGGTCATACAGTCAGAATACTCTATTGCAAAGTAACTTGCATAAATAAGAACTAGGAAGGGGTAAGAAATCCTTCCTCTTCACACCGTGTAATGTAATCAGGTTATTCATTTGCAATATTCTTAAGTTCCTTTGTTGCTCTTTGTATTCGTTTTTGGGATTCGGTTTCCCATTTCCCACCTGTTGAGTTTATTTTTATTATTGAGTATTAATATTGAAACATTAATGTGGTACCAAAAGTTTAGAAGTATATTAAAACCTGAACTCAGAGAAAAGAGATTTCCTACCACTTACTTTTGTCTTTCTACTTCATTCCCATCTGTTCTCCATCATCGTCTCATTTCTGTTGGCTTTATCTTTCCTCTGTGTGTGTGTGTGTGTGTGTGTGTGTTACAGCAAATGAGGAAATGCATGTATCCTTATCTTTTCATATATTTAAGGGCTGTTTTTATATTTTCATTTTGGTAAATTGTGTAGTCATATCTTTTGACCTTTAGTCTGTAGGTTTTTTAATTCTCCCAACCTTTTTTTTTTTTTTTGCCCAGGTTCTAAATGTTCTTTATATATTAGGAGTATTGGCTCTGTGACACAGGTTGCACATATCTTTTTTTCTACCTTGTGAGCTGAGTTTTGCATTTTTAAGGTAATTTTTTTATAGACAAAACATTTTGTATATTCTATAGTCAAATTAGCCAATCTTTTCTTTATTGTATCTATGACCTATTTATAGTTAGAAAGCCCTTTCTTACACCTATGGTAAAGTGAAGCTCACCTATATTTTCTTTATATGGTCTCTTTAAAAAAATATTTAGATTCCTGATCCTATTTGGAGTTTATTTTTGTATATGGCATTAGACACGAGTCTAATTTTATCTGTTTTCAAATGAATAATCAGTTGTCTTAGCACTGTATATTAACAAGCCCAACTTTGCCTCAGTGATTTGAAATGCTTCTTTTATCATATACTTGTTTCACACAAACGTAGATATATTTCTGGACTTTCTACTGTGTCTATTGGTTGGTGCACCAAAATAATATACTGTTTTAATTATAGAGGTTTTATAATATTTTAAGCATGGTTTAATGCAGTATATTTTTATTTTTTTTTATTTTTTTTGAGTTGGAGTCTCACTCTATCGCCCAGACTGGAGTGCAGTGGCCGCTTCCGGCCACCGCAGCCTCCACCTGCTGGGCTCCGGCGATCCTTCCACCTCAGCCTTCCAAGTAGCTGGAATTACAGGCGTGCGCTACCACGCCCGGCTGATTTTTTTTTTGATTTATTGTAGAGATGAGGTCTCGCTGCCCAGGCGGGTCTCGAACCCGCGGGCTCAGGCAATCCACTCACCTCAGCCTCCCAAAGGCGCGGGATTACAGGCTGAGCCACCGAGCCCGGCACAGTATATTTTTATAAAGGGGACTGGTATTTCCTTGTAGTTTTTCCTTTTTAAATGTTTTCCTATTTTTACCAGTTTACTTTTTTTATGTTATATTTAATGTCCATTTATCTAGCTTTACTATTTAAAAAGTTAATGGAATTATATTAATCCTATAAATTAACTAAGAAGATATGGAACCTTTATGACATTTAGTGTTCTGTTCAGTTACAAGAAATGTCTTTACCTGTGTTTAGGTTTTTTATCTTTGTGTCTTTTGGGAGTGTTGTAAAATTATCCTTACATTTCTTGCTAAATTTATTTGTGATTACTGTATTTTCTTTCTTGCACTCTCTAATGTTATATCCTCTGAGTGGTTATTGTTTTTATATGTGAATTATATTAATTTCTGTTTCTTTATCTCCTTCTACTTTGCTGAATGCTTTTATTGTTTGATTTTATCATGAATTCCCATGAAAGGAACATGATGTAGTTTTTATCTTTTTCCTATTTTTATGCTGCTATTTGTTTTCTCTTGTTTAACTGCATTGATTTGTGCTATTAGTACAATGTTACATGCTATAGAAATGGTAGGTATCTTGTCTTATTCTTCTTTGAGTAAATACCTTTAATTATTTTCCATTAAGAAAGATGCTGGGCCAGATGCTGTGGCTCACACCTGTAATTTTAGCACTTTGGGAGGCCAAGGCAAGAGGATTGCCTGAGCCCACGGGTTCAAGACCAGCCTAGACAACTTGGTGAGACCTTGTCTCTACAATAAATTAAAAAATTAGCCGTGGATGGTGACACACGCCTGCGGTTCCAGCTATTGGAAGACTGAGGTGGAAGAATCACCTGAGCCCAGCAGGTCGAGGTTGTGGTGCGCATGAGTGTACCACTGGTGCACTTCAGCCTGGGTGACAATGAGACTCTGACTCAAAAAAAAACCAAAAACAAAAACAAAAAAAGAAAGAAAGATACTGGCTTTAGGGCTGAGGTTTATGTTTGATTATAGTAAAGAAGTATCCATCGATGTCTATTTTTTGATAGTTTTTAACCAAAATGAGTGTTCTATTTTATAAGTCATTTTCAGAGTGTTGGAGATAATCATATCATTTTTCTCTTTAAATGTTTTAATATGGAGTAATATATTAATGAATTATGTAATAATGAACCAAGCTTACATTCCTTGGAATAACTTCTCCTTGTTCATTGCATATAATTTTCTTAATAGAGTCTTGGATTTTCTGAACTTATACTTCATTAGAAGTGATACTTTATAAATTGCAGTTTTTTTTCTGTTTATTTACTGTTTTTATCAGGTTTAGCTACCAGTGCTATGTTAATGTCATGTAATGTTAATGAAGTTTTCCTTTCTTTTTTGTGCTCTTCATTTTTAATTTTAGTGTATTGGGATTATCTACTCTTCGAAGTTTTGGTAGAAATCATCTTGAAATAATCTGAACCTAATGCTTTATATGTGAGATTTTGCCTGATGACTTTATTTTTTTTTTCCCAAGAAAAGAGATCTGTTTTCAGATTCTTTTTTACTTCTATTCAAATCAAATAAAACTTTATAAACCATATTCCTATAGAAAAATCACTCATTTTTCTAAATTTTACAATTTACTTAGATGGCTGTAGGGGAGCCTTACAATTTTGTTTTAATAGCTATATTCTCTTTGTCATTTAATTTTGTATATTTATACTCTTTTTGTTGAGTTAGCTACTATTTTGTTTATTTCTTAGAAACCCAGGATTTTGATTAATTATACTTTTAAAAATTATTCTACATCAGTATCTGCATTATCTTTTTTATTTTTCTTATCCTGCTTTTTAAATTTTCTTTGTTGTTTCTTTTTAAATTTGAGATGGAAATTTACTTTTATTGGTTGAACTGTTCAAGGCTGTAGATTTTTTTTTTTCAAATGACTGTTTTAAATGTATCCCACAGATTCTGATATGCGATGGTTTGTCAACATTTCTTATAAATTTTATAGTATCTTAACTGGCAGTAGAAAATTACAGTTATATTGTGGTTGGGGAGGTAGTGGGGTAGGTGAAAGAATTTCTGAAAAAATTGTTTTAAATGTTGCCAAACAGTAATTTTAATAACATCTTTCATTTATTGAATGTTTGCCATGTCCCTGTCACAGAGCTAAGTGGTTTGTATCTATTATCTCATTTAAACTGTATAACATCATTTTGAAGTACATATTATCCCTTTTTTAGACGAGGAATCTGTGACTTAGAGGAGTTTGTGAAATTTGCCCAAGGCTACAAAATGTATAAATTGTTATTGTACATATTTGAATTCATATCTGACTCCAAAGCTTGTGGCTTTTCTTTAGGCAATAATACTGTGAGGTCACAGAGGTATTGAACAATATGGCATCATCAGGGAATGTTAGTAGCACATTGTTAATAGAGTCAAGTTAGCACTTAGTGGTATTTCTGGCTTGGGCAAATAGTTTATTGAGGAACTGTTCGCTGAGATGGAAAATAGGAAGCAAAGCAGGTTTATATAAGATGATGGGTAAATTTGATGTACCTGTGGGACAGCTAAATGTTACTGTCTGATAGTAGGGTGAGTATATAAATCGAGGTCTACAGAGTGACTTGTGCTAGATATATGAATTTGGGTATCATTAGCTTTTAGATGGTGACTTAAATAATGGCTCTTGAAAGTGATAACACAGAATATTGTGTACAGTGATAAGGTCAGAAAATATGGGAAAAAATGACCTTAAGATTTACTGGAGAAAGAGCCTGAAAAGCAATTAAGGAAAAAATAGAATGTTAGGAGGAACTCTAGATGATCATAGTGTTATAGGCGGCAAAGGAGGAGTTTTAAGAAAAATTGAAGGTCCTTAATATCATGTGCTCTGGAGAATTGAAGCAAGATAAGATCAGAAATATTTATTTGATTTAACTGAAAGAACGAGTAATATCTTAAATCACAGATCCGGTGGAGTAATGAAGATTGGGCTGAGGGAGAAGAAATGGAGATGGGGATTATAAACTATTCAGGATATTTGGTTATGAAAGGAAAGAAAGATATAGGGTGATGATAGCTAATTGGAGGCTCATTGTACCTTCATCTTCCTGCATTTCTCCCTCACCTTCCTCTTTTCTTCTTCTTTTCTTTCTCCCTCTCCGACCCTTCCTGTATTCTACTCTTTTTTTTTTTCTTTCCCTAATATGACACACTTGAACATTTAATGATACAGGATGATGATTTAACTTGGGACAACATGACATCTTGTCTTAAGTTTTGACTGTACATATGAATGACACAAATAAATATTAAAATATTCAGGTGTTAGATCAGAATGATACTTAAAAGTTTCTTGAATCCAGAATCACAGCCACATTATGCCCTTAAATATTGAACCCTAATCACAATTTATTGATAATTTGTTGTGAAATTAATTGTAGAAAAAAAATCAACATTTTTCTGTAAAAACAATTCAGCAAACTTAAGTCAACTTTATTTTAGTATGTAAAAATCTTTTTTTTGTTGTTAAAAAATAAGATTTTAATGCAGAGACAGTTGGGTTAGTTGTTTCAGAGTAATTGTTCTTTCCTCTTACCAACTTTATTGTAATGAATGTTCAATTGCTTGAAATAAACATACTTGTCCCCAAATTTTAATAATAGTCTTTAAAATAATAATGGAAATAATATCAACACTGTGCTAAATGCTTTACACATTTTAGACAATTTAAAACTCATTAGCAACTCTGTGCCCATTTTATAGATGAGGAAACAGAGGTGCAGAGAAGTTAATAACTTGCCCATTGTTCTATACCTGGTATGGCAATATGGTCCCAGAGCCTCTTAATCACAAAGCTGTATTCCTTCTCACAGTACTATGCTAGTTATCTTCATACCCTTAAATATTCATTAGTAATATTTTTATTATAAATTATAATTCAGAATTATATGTTGGCATATTTTAATGTTTTAGGGAACTCTCAGTATGTAGAATAATGAGAATTAGGAAAAAAGTTTCTGAAAAATATAATATGAATTAAAATTTAAGTTTTGTGTCCTTGAGTTAAAAAAATTGAATTGCCTGTGGGTGAAGATAAGACTATCTTAATTAGATAGTATAGCACATAATATCTTAAAAACATAATATTGCTATAGTAAAAAAAGTGTATATGATATAATTAAGTAATCCTTTAGAGTACCAATAAGAAAAAGATATATATTTTTAGTTTGTTAATACCTAAAGGCTTTCTAAATGTCTCTCTTCAGGGAACAATGCAATAAACATTGTGAGCTGCCTTCCAGAATTTATGGTAGAACTTCGCTGACATTGCTACAGATGCCAATGTGGAATAAAGGTCTTTATACTTTAGAAAGTAAAACGTACAAATAGGATTGCAGCAAGAAATGATTCAGTTACTCTTAAATTTTAAAACACATAATACAAATTTACTTGAATTTTTACAAAGAATGTTTGAAAATAAAATTTAAAATGCAGCCTGTTTATTTTGCCCTCATCCATATTTTTTGTTTTATATCATGCTTGATAAATGAGTTTCTTTTCATGACCTTTTTATTGAACCCTAATCACAATTTATTGATAATTTGTTGTGAAATTAATTGTAGAAAAAAAATCAACGTTTTTTCTGTAAAAACAATTCAGCAAACTTAAATCGACTTTTAGTATGTAAAAATCTTTTTTTTGTTGTTACAAAATAAGATTTTAATGCAGAGACAGTTGGGTTAGTTGTTTCAGAGTAATTAATTGTTCTTTCCTCTTACCAACTTTATTGTAATGAATGTTCAATTGCTTGATTTGCCTGCTAAGTCATACAGTCATTGGATACATGAGTGCACATCTGTCTTGCTCACTTCTGTCTCCTCAGTGCCTGATACCTGTGCCTGGCACTAGTAGGCACTCTAGTACTTTTTTTTCTTTAAAAAAAACTAAATGAATTTTTAAGAATGAAACACATGAATGTATAATCTGTCTGAATATTTTCTCTGCTTTGGAAATGCACTTACTATGGCAGCATGTTAGTATGTAAACACTGAGACATTGTAAAATTATTTTGTTTCACTGGGTCTCACATGGAATGGCATGTTAAATTCTTTTTACATTTCAGATAATGTTCTCTGAGGAATAGTAATAGAATCCTGATTTTCAGTCTCATTGCTTTAACTGCCCTCACACTTTTCCCTTTCTTTCCCCCTACTCTCTGTTTTCTTTTTAATAATCTTACCCTTTTTGTTGTCGTTGTTCTTTAGTGTCTGGGGTCCATCTTTCATCAGCTTCTCCTGAGATTGTACTGGACCATAACCACTCTTCTCCTTCAATTGGTTGCCTCTCTCCTGATGCCGTCATTTCGTCACCAGAGAATATGCATGCAGACAACAGCATTGTGAGTCAAACCGTTGCTAAAGCATAAGCAAAAACAAGTGTGTTTTAAAGGAGGTTTGCATACTTAAAAATTACCCAGCCGGGCTCGGTGGCTCAGCCTGTAATCCCGCGCCTTTGGGAGGCTGAGGTGAGTGGATTGCCTGAGCCCGCGGGTTCGAGACCCGCCTAGGCAGTGAGACCTTATCTCTGCAATAAATCAAAAAATCAACCGGGCGTGGTAGCGCATGCCTGTAATTCCAGCTACTCGGAAGGCTGAGGCAGAAGGATCGCCGGAGTCCCGCAGGTCGAGGCTGCGGTGGCGGGGAGCGGCCACTGCATTCCAGTCTGGGTGACAGAGTGAGACTCCAACTCAAAAAAAAAAAAAAAAAAAAAAAAAAATTGCCCACTAACTTAATTGATGCTTTTCTGATTTCTTTTTTAGTCTATCCTTCTAAGAGAAATAATTCTGCAATAGATAGTCTAAGATTGGAAAATATAGTTTATTTAGAAAGTAAATTAGAGAGAGAAAGAGAGAGGAGATTCACCTCCCCAAAGTAGGGGAGAAAGGACCAAAACTTGAAAACATGGCGACCATAGCTGAGTATGTTATATGTTAAAATTGACTTGGCTTTGCATTTCAAATCTTGAACTCAAAAGGGAAAATAATTACAAAAAAGAGTAGTTATTTCTCTTTTCAGGGGATATTACAACATGTTTTTAAGTATTAGTGCATCTGGTTCAATTTTAGGGAATAAATAAGACAGCAGTCCAAGGATTTATTCATTTAAATATTTATTGAACCAGGCATTTATGCTAGGTGCTGGACCTTGTACTGATTTCTCAAGTGCTATATACAATTTTGAGTCACCTGTTAATTTTTCTACAAAGTGAAGTTTAGTATACTGGTTATTAATAAATTTCAAATTTCAGTTTACAGTTTTAAATATAAACAGATTCTAGGTCTGTATGTAAAATTAAGAACTGATATCATATGTGCCTATACTTAATCATATACTTTCAATCATAGAAAAAGTTTTAAGTTTTTTAGTACATTGCAAACAAAATAATAAATGCCTTAGATTTTAGAAGTTGAGAGGAAATTTTGTTTCTTACAGCAAAGATCAGGTTGTTGTAACAATTTGAGGTCTTCTGTTGATTTACTTAAAGGGTGAAATAATTTCAGAACCTTTGCTACAACTTAATTTCCAAGTGTGGTTTCTGGTGCCCTTTGGATGTTTTCATTATTGGTATAGTGTAAACTTTCCTCTCTTGTGTGTGTGTGTGTGTTTTTTTTTAATGTGGTTTAGATTCAGCAATCAACAGACACTCATCTGGATATCTCACTTTTTCCATTGGTTTTAACTGATGAAAAAAGTAATGGAACAATTACTCTTGTGGATGATTCTGAGGATCCTGGAGGCAATGTATCCAACATACAGCTTCAGCAAAAAATTTCAAGCCTGGAGAATAAACTCAAAGTATCCGAAGAAGAAAAACAGAGAATTAAAAAGGTATGTTTATATTTGCCTAAGAAATAAATATTTGAATTACATATACTGGAAACTTGATATAATACCAAACTCTGATGAAAAATTTTTTAGAGGAAGAAGATGTTGTTTTCCCTTGGCTGTAGATTTAAGCAGTTATGTTAGCTTATCACTTGGAAAAGCCTTTGATAAGAAATATTTTAAAATATGTAGTTTTAAAGAAATGAACAGCTTTTGGTAGTTTTTTTCCCCCTCTAACTACTGCTTTCTTTTTTTGGTTAATTTTTATTTACTTTGAAAGCAGTAAGTTGTATTTCTTACAAATACATGAAATTTTGTGATATCAACTTCTTGTGTGAAGTCATGCATCATGGAATATTTGACAAGAATGCTTAAACATAAAGCCATTTTAGTAAATTATTTTTTTATGCTCTCATCTCTCTTCTTTACAAATATATCTATAAAAAAGACCTTAGCAAATGTAAAGAAAGTGTATGTAGAGATTGATTGTGTTGATGAAATTGATATGATCCTGTATGAAGGTTTGATATTGGTCTAGAAATTACAGCAAAGCATGCAATTTATAGTATTGTTAGACATTAAACTATACTTCTTGTGGGTTCTTTGAAAAATATTTTCTGATATGCTAATTGAAAAAATGAAATATATTTTATGCCATTAGATATTGCAAACTTTGTGTTTTGATTTTTCTTTTAGGATGTGGAATCACTGATGGAAAAACATAGTGTCTTAGAAAAAGGCTTTCTAAAGGAAAAAGAGCAAGAGGCCATTTTATTTCAAGATAGATACAAGGAACTTCAGGTAGGCTCAGATAATTTTAAATTTAAAATGTAGGATTTTTGATGAAGCATGTACTATAATTTCAGAAGGTGCTCTATAAATATCTTAAAAGTGAAGAATCAGAGTCACGTACTTGCTTAAATACATGGAGCATTGATCAACATGGGTTACATTAATGAAGACTGCCATTGAAAAGTAAGAATCTGTTAGAAGGCCTGATGGTTAATAGTTTGAGGCTCAATTTGGTAATGTTTCTGATAAATAAAATTTGGGAACTAATTTTATTTTTAATAACTTATTTATACTTTTAATTTTAATAACTTTTCATTTTATTTTTAATAACTATGTATGTTATTCTAATTTTTTGTTGTAATTACATTTGATATTACATTTATAATTTTGTAAACCCAAACTGAAATACTTAAACTTTTAAAAATAAATTGTTTGTAGTCAATGTCTCCTTTTCTCCTTCTCAAATTTTTTGTTTTTTCTACAGTCTTCCCAATCCCAGTAAATGGCACCTTCATCTTTCTAATTGCTAAGTTCAAACCCACTCTTATTTCTTTTTTGTACTTCTTCCATGTCTTTTTCTTTAAGAAGACTTCTTGTCTCTACCTTCAGAATATCCAGGTTTTGACCATTTATCTTCATGGTCACTTCTATCAAGCTATTCTAACTATCATTATTTCTCCCTTGGAATACTAAAGTATCTTTCTAACTAATCTTTTTTGCCTTTGTCATTGCCCACATATGGATCATTCCCCATATTGCAGCCACTGTGATTGGATTAAAACTTATGACTAGTTACATCATTCCTCTGCTTCAGTGACTTCTTACCTCACTCACACTAAAACGTCAAAGTCCTTAAATGCTTTTCAAGGCACTACGTTCTTTTATATCCCTTCCTCCTGTCTTTTTCTTGCTGCTTCTTCCTCAATCATTTTGCCTTGTCCCAATGTCTAGAGAACTTTTCCCTCAGATACCCTCATGATTTTCTTCCTTCCATCCTTCAGGTCTCTGTACAAATATTATCTTATTAGAAAGGCCTTTCCAGACAGTGCTGACATCCTCTCCAACAACCTTACCATATTCTGCTTTATTTTTCTCCTTAGCATCTTTTATGTCTGACAAAATATATGTTTACTTATTTGCCCGGATCATTGTAATTGTCTCTTAAATGGTCTTCTAGCTTCCATCTTTCCTCTTTTCTATAAAGCGTTTTAAATTCAGCAGGTAGAGTAGTGCTTTAAAAATGTGAATAGATAACATCCCAAACTCAATTCCCATTCTCTTTCCAGTATAAGTTTTCTGACTTCTCCAGTTTACCCCCAACTATTTACTTACAGCATATTTTACAATAAGGTCCAGCAAGTGTGTGTGTGTGTGTGTGTGTGTGTGTGTGTGTGTGTGTGTGTGTGTGTGTTGGGGAGGGCATTCTTTGCATATTGGGTGATGTGGTTTGTGATTTATTCACATTCTTGACTTGGAATGCTGTTTCTTTAGATATTTTCAAAGCTCTGTTTTTTAAAAAAATGCAAAACTTCAAAATAAGGAAAAAGACAGGCAGTGTGTTTTTTCTATGTACTATGATGACATTGTTTAATAGCCCACTCCAGGTCTATTTAGGAGAATGTACTTTATTTGACTCATTGTTTACTATTGATTAAAAGTCAGATGCAGTGAAGTTACACGTTAATTTATATAATTTTTTCCAGAAGATATGCAAATAATTTCTAATATAAAAGATAACTTCAAAGAATATAGTTTATTGCCCTGTAGACATTAACCAGTTTTGTATCTAAGGTACTGTTTTTTTCTTAGCCTAACACTTCATTGTTAAATTTCCTATATTTATAGCAGCTCTTCAGATGCCCTTTGAACCAGTCTTAATATCTGATTCATTTAGTCTTAAATATTTATTTATTAATGTGTAGAATAAATCTTTGTTAGATCTTCAATTTGTTTTCAGGTGAATCACGTAATAACTTTTTGAAAGTTGTACTTTTAACAACTCTTCCTCCTGATACCTGCTCAAATGCTACTTTCTTGTGGAGGCTTTCCTTGATCATGCTATATAAAATAAGACTTTGTGTATATGCTCAGCATTCCCTATTTTTTTGCATTTTTTTCTTCTCTATACTACTTATCTTCACCTGTTACTTATTTTGATTTATTTTCTGTCTTTTCCCCACTAGAGTGTAAGTTTCGTAAGATTAGGAACTTTCCTTCTCAGTGCCCTGAATAGTACCTGACATGTATGTAGTGAGTGCTCAATTAATACTGTTGAATGAATGAATGAACTAAAATTGTGCACCCTGATTCCCAAGGCCTCATTGCATTGTATATAGCCACACTTACTGACCCCATACTTGGAATTATGCTGCTTGTTAAAAGGAACAATATTGAATACTGATAGAACTTTGTTTTCTTCTATCTCTGTTGAGTGACTTATTTTGGGTCCTTTAGTGAGACATATATTGTTGCTAATTCCATTATTCTATCTGTAAATGGGAGCTGTAACATACTCAAGAGACCAGACTGAGACCTGACATATGACACTTTGAGATTTTTTTTTTTACAATAATGACCAGCATAAATGCCAAGTAGCATTATCATTGTTTTATCACTGCTTTTACTTTTAATAGGGATAATCTAAGACTGATGACTTGAGTCTTCAAAACTAATAGTGAACACAAAAAGCCCTTCCTTTTATAGGAAACAATATTTTCAAAAAGCCTTTTTTTCAGATTACTTTATTTCAGTAGCAGTAGCCCTCTCTTCTTTTTATACTATGTGAATAAAAGTGTAAACTACCTTATGGAGTATTTATCACCTTGACTAAATAAATTAAAGGAAAAGGTACTAGGTGGTCTCATAGATAAATTGAACTCAAAGCAGGCATACTGTTTAGCTTATATATCATTGTACCTTCTCTGAGGATAGCGTTTCTTTTCTCTTTCCTTTCCATTTTGCCTATGAGCCAATTCTTTTTTATTTGGCTGGTGTATTTTTTAGTTCAACTGATTTCAGAATATTGGGATTTGAATTTTGAAAATAAATCTATTTTTCTGGCTAGGCCAGAGTTAGATATCTCTTTGTCAAGATTTTAGTCTGCCAGAAAAGAGTTAATTCGTAAATGGAATGTTTGTAAACCCTTTAAACTAATGGTTTTAAAATCGCATGAACTATTATGGAGAATTCCATCAGTGTTATTTTATGTGATATGGTCTAATTACCAGGATAGGTGGAGAGGCGTGAATGTACTGTAAAAGAAGGAAATAACGAATACTGTGTACTCTATAGTACAATGAGGGGGGGTGTGCTATGTCCTTTTTTTCCTGTTCTGCTCAGGGTGTGTAGCTTAACCAGAGGAAGAAAAGTGAGTCATGTTGTGTTTGTCAGAAATAGCTATTTAAAGAACTTTCATGAAACTTGAATAGAGAACTCCTCGTCTTAGTAAAGCTTGAATTCCAATCTCCTTTGTTTTTTTTCTCTGAGTCCCATAACAAGTGGGTCAGCTGTGACAAGCACTAAGGAAACTTGGCAGCTTATTAAATAACACATTTCATAATGATGCCACATTTAAAAAATTTAATTAATAGACACAGCTGGCTATAAAATTATCTTTCATAGTTGTCAGCATTGGTAGCTATGGCTAGTTTTGGGAATTTTCTTTGTAAGCTTTCTAAAGACAAGGCCTATTCTTTCAAATTCCATTTTATATTAAAATGCCTCCTGGTTATAGCAGCTTGATTATTTTGTTTGAGAAATTAATTAAAAAAACTTATACTGTTTTATGAAGATACAATGTTTCAGAGGACTTAAATCTACCAACTAAATGGGTTTATGTAGCTTCAGACTATTACCTGTATTTGGTTGCTTATTTTGCAGATTATGTTACTTAAATATTAATGGATTTTATTCTCATTTTTTTCATGCACTATTTTAAAATGAGTACTAGTCAGGTGTGGGACAGTTGGGACCTTGGTCAGAGACTACTGTAGTAATTTTGCTTTATGGCATTTGATTAAGGGTAGATTAGATCAGTGGCTTAAGAATTCAGAATATTTAGCTTTATGATGTGGTATGTAGGGAATTAATGAGTTCTGCATAGGTAACCCAAATGTAGTTTGCAGTCTTATGTAGGAGTGGAGAATAATGAAATAAATACATATTAACCATGGCTTGAAGATAGACTAAAATGAAAGAGACACATTCTCTCATCAAGTAAAAGCTTGGATACTTTCTTAAAACAGCCCTTAAAAAGGGAGAGTTATTATGAGAGGAGAATCATTGTGAAATATGTGCAAATGTTTTCTTTTGTATTCCAAAACTAATTGAGTGATAAAATTATCAAATCCACAGGTTAAATACTATGATTTTAGGTAATTCTTTATCAAACTGTATTAAAACAATAAGTATTGTCATAAACATTACATTGATTAACCCTCATGTCTATACAGTCTAGAAAAGTTTATTCAAACAAATTAGTTGAATTATTTATATAAAATCAGCAATATTTTGATGACATTTTACTTAATCTGCCAGTTGCATTTTCTTAAAAATAAGACTTTCAGGTCCAAGTAATAAATTTGAAAATATTGCTTTATGTGGTAATATACACTAATGTCTCCATTGCTTCCCATTATATAATAATACTTTTTCCTTTACATAATAAAACTAGTCTTCAATCCTGGCTCACATTATAATTTCCAGGAATGTTGCAAAAATGCTCAACTACTGGCTCACACTAGTTAAATAATGTGTGCAAGTGATTCAGATACCAAAAAGTACATGTGGTAAATAAAGGTCTGTAGTGAAAATTTTCTACTCATCCTATGCTCCATCTGCCTAATTTCTGTTTCTCTTAACAGGTAACCACTATTGATTTTTTTTTTAATCCTTCTAGAATCTTTTAAGATAACAGAAAGCCAATTATCTATCTATCTATCTATCTATCTATCTACTCTCTTCTCCCTTCTTTCCTATATAGATGGTAGTATTCTAAATATACTTATTTATTTATATAGGTAAGAATATTTCTTGAGACTTTTCCACAGTGGTTCATAAAAAGATTCCTTATTCTGTTTCCTTTTCATGAATATATGAAATATGTTATTCTATTTCCCTCTATTATAAAGCATAATGTCAAAGTCTAATATCAATCTAATTCTTTTTCCAATTTGTTATATCCTAGTTTTGGTCATTCTGAATTGATAATTCTAAGTTTACAAGATTTCCTGTATATATATATATATATATATATATATATATATATATATATATATATATATGTAGCTATATTTCCTTTCTTTAAAATTCCAAGAAATTTTTAAATGATATATTTTATGTATGTTTAATTCTCTTACCATGTTCTTTTTCTTTTGGTGACTCCTATTATTTGTATGTTGGATAGTCTTTGTCTTCTATGTTTGTCTTCACTCTTGAATTTTTTTATCTCTTTATTTCTTTTTGATCTAAAATGTGTTTCCCCTTTTATGCTATTTCTCTTAAAGTATTTTCCATCTAGCTTATTTGATCTTATGTTCTTTTTGTTTTTAATCAACATTTTAAAAATGATTTACCATGTTATAATTATTTTCTGAAATCGCTCACATCATTTCTTAGTTTTTCTAATTCTGATTTATGTTGTTTTTTTATCTGTTTTATCACTTTCCTGATATCTGTTAGCTCATTTTAAAATATGTTGAGCTTTTAGTTTCTTTTTTTGATATGTATTTCTTCTGTGCTTTCATTTTCTATACGGTTGTCATTCTGTTCTTTTTTTCATTTAATAGCAATGTTTGAGATTTGACTATATTTTCTATTATTTAATTTTATATGAAATTAATTCTCTTGAACTTTAAATGAAGGAGTGATTAAAGACAGTTTTTTCCCTCATGATTTTAAAGTCCTCTCTTGTGTTTTTAGCATAGTAAAAAACATGGTGGCAACATTTTAATGATTTTCTGACTCTGTTACCTTTTTTTTGACCTTCCTTTTTTCTCTCTTTGTATTGTCTCCGACTTGGTCTATTTAGATTCTATTCTCAGAAATTTCTCCTCAGTGTGGGGCCTTATGTTGAAAGTATTTAGAGTTTATTAAACCCAGTATATCCAGGGCCATGGAAACCTTGTTGAGGACCACTTGTACTTACCCAAAATTGGAATGTACAGGCTTTTCTCT
This sequence comes from Cephalopachus bancanus, assembly GCA_027257055.1. Classification (NCBI taxonomy): domain Eukaryota; kingdom Metazoa; phylum Chordata; class Mammalia; order Primates; family Tarsiidae; genus Cephalopachus; species Cephalopachus bancanus. The sequence goes on along the minus strand of JAPVLO010000009.1, from coordinate 2,708,216 downwards.
GTTTCAGCTACTGAACTTTCCAGTGAGTATCTGTTAGCTATTTTGGAGTTCTCATGTCTATTGATGTTCTTGTACTCTTATCTTTTTTCCTGCATAGATTATGATGCCATAAACATCTTGGGACTGTAGGTGTTTTGTTTTTACCTGCTCATTTTTTTGGAATTCACAATAGATACTGTGACATATATTTTTGTGATAGATATTGAAGAATATGAGTTTTGGTTTTACTTTTAAAAAAAGTGTTCTGTACGTTCTTTGTGAGAGGATTTTGAGAGATCTAAAAACTATATCCTCTTGCTGTTAATTGCTATTAGAGGGAATAATCTGTGATAACAATGAAGGTTAAATGTGTACTTCCTCTGAGGATGTTTACCTTTTTATGAAATTAGTATTAGATTGCTGGGACTTGGAGGCCTCAATCTTGTCTTAATAAAATTTGAGGGAAAAGACTGTTTTATTCGGTTTTATGTACTGTTGTTAAGCACTTGTAGATGTCTATGAAAATTGTTAAAATGAAAAACATTTGGAGAATAAAAGATGACTTGGGAAAAGCTTTTTTTTTCCTTTATTTTCATCTTCAATTTTATAGAAAGTAAATCATATATTTACTGAAGAGTTGCTAAATTTAACATGCTTCATTTTATTTATTTATTTAGTTATTGTAAATGATAATCTAACTTTTTGTGTGTGTAGGAGGGCAGTATTTACAAACATATAGATAGATAGATAGATAGATAGATAGATATAGGATTACTACTCATTTGATTTTATTTACTGAAACATATAACTTGTATTTGTTTCTTTTTATCTGTATCTGCAGACACCAATCACCAGCACTGTAGCTAATGTTCCTAATAGGACTTTAACTCATTCCCTTCCCATCAAAATATTAATTTTTATAATAAACATTTCAATTTTATACTATTTCTCCTCATTCACCATCTTTCCTTAGTTATCAGTTAGCAACATTTTTTTCTTAGTAAGTGAGGACTATTAAAAAAATACTTGATTTCTTTTGCTTATATAAAAATTACCCTGTTGGATACAATTTAAACAATGATAAACAGTTTTTAAAAGAGACAAAACCAATGTCTTTAGTACTTTTATAACAATGGAGGAATATATGTATCTTGAAATTTTGATTATTTGTTAGTGAATAGCAATAGTAATAAGAAAATTGACCTTTTAATCTTAAAAAATGCCAATAATTAGGGGAATTTTTGAGAACTAACAATATAGGTACACTTTTTAAAAATTGAAAGGCAGTATGTCATTTTCTCACCCCTATTGTGATAACTCAGAAAATCAAGATGCCATTTTATTTATTGAAATTAAATGGGTCAGTATGGAAGTCATTGAGAGAATATAATTTTCAAAATCTATAGACTAATTGACTCAAGTGAGAATGTTTTTCCTCCTCTTTGCTACATTAGTGATAATCCACAAGTAGAAAGTTAAATATGTTAGTACTTCCATAATTCCATTTTGACATGGATTTTTAAGGAATATCATCAATTTAATAATTGGTTTTGAGAGGACAGAAAAGACAACATTAAATTTATATTTCAAAGTATCCAAATTCAGAAATCTTAAAAGTGTGATGAAATATGCATCTTAAACTTGATTCAGTAAGAAAATGAGTTTTTTCTGTTCCAAATACTTTTCAACATATTTAGAATTTTTAAATAATTTTGTTAGAAATTTAGAATGTTTTAAAAAGAAAAATCAAGTAAACTTTTGATAAAGAAACAGAGACTTCAGATATTTTAGTGAATAAAAAATATTTTTTTCCTGCTTTTAAATTTGAAAATAGTTCCACAATTGAAAAGAATTAGCCTAATTAAAGAGATTTTTTTTTTTTAACAGAAGAAAGTATTTAATACCAAAAAGCGAATTAAGAGTCTACCTTAAATGTAGTTACCTAAGGTTCTCATAGTATGATTCTATATAACATCTCATCTCTTCAGCAAACATCTGTTACATGTCAGTACAGTCATTCCTTGGTATTTGTGGGGAATTGGCTCCAGGATCTTTCTTGGATACCAAAACTGAGGTCTCTGGTATAAAATGGCATAGTATTTGCATATAACATAAGCATATCCTACTGTATACTTTAAATCATCTCTAGGTTGCTTATAATATCTAATACAATGTAAATGCTATGTATATACTTGTTATATTTTATTGTTTAGGAAATAATGACAAGAAAAAGTCTATACGTATTTACTACAGTTGCAGTTTATTTTTTCCCTGTACTTTTCAATTCACTATTGATTGAATACAAGAATGCAGAATCAGTGAATAAGGAAGGCCAACGGTATACACTTGGTTTTACAATTTTTCATTATGACTGACTCAAGACTGGAATGCTAAAATGTCATAGACATACTTTCTGTTTTTTTTTTAATTTTTAATTTTGAAGATGTGGGGTACAATTCAGGGTTAGGTATACAAATGTTCATTATTCAGGTATACTTGTTGATGAGGTATACCCCCCCACTCCCCGCCAGATTCCCACTACTGCCAATTCTTCCCTACCCCCCATCCCCCCAACAGTTTCCCACTACTGCCAATCCTTTTCTTATAGTGTTACAGTAATTGTTCAAGATCCACTTAGGAGTGAGAACATGTGATACTCAGTTCTGATTCTGTGATAGATCACTCATTATTATAGATTCTAAGTCCATCCAAGTTGTTATGAAATTCATAATTTTGTCCGTCTTTATAGCTCCGTAATATTCCATTATGTTTATGTACCACTTTTTTTATCCAGTCCTCTTTTGATGGACAGCACTGTTGGTTCCATGTTTTTGCAGTTGTGAACAATGCTGCAATAAACATGCATGTGCAGGTATTTTTTTCATAGAATGATTTGAGTTTCTCCAGGTATATTCCCAGTAGGGGGATTGCAGGGTTGTATGGAAGGTCGATTTTAGATCTTTTAGGAATCTCCAAGCTCCTTCCCACAGAGGTTGCACTAGTTTACACTTCCACCAACAGAGTATAAGTGTTCCTTTTCCCCTGCATCCTCTCTAGCATCTGTTGTTTTTTGAGTTATTGATGATGGCCATCCTGACTGGAGTTAGGTAGTATCTCAGTGTGGTTATCATTTGCATTTCTTTGATGATGAGTGAGGCTGAGCATTTTTTCATGTATCTGTTGGTTGCTCGTATGTCTTCTTTTGAGAAGTGTCTATTCATATCTTTTACTCACTTTGTAATGGGGCTGTTTTTTTTCTTTTCAGCATGTCTGTGTTCCTTGTAGATCCTAGATGTTAGGCCTTTGTCAGATATATAGTTGGCAAATGTTTTTTTTTCCCAGTCTGTGGGCTGTCTCCCCGCTCTCTTGGTGGTTTCTTTGGCTTTGCAGAAGCTCGTCAGTTTGATGAGGTCCCACTTGTCTATCTTATCTCTTATGGCGTAGGCACTTGGGATTTTGATCAGAAATTGGTTGCCAGTTTCAATTTCCGTAAGGGTGTCTCCTGCATTTTCCAAGGTTCTTATAGTTTGAGGTTTTATGTTTAGATCTTTGATTCATTTAGAGTTGATTTTTGTGTATGGTGATAGGTAGGGGTCCTGTTTCCATCTTTTGCATGTGGTCAGCCAGTTTTCCCAGCACCACTTACTGAATAGGTTCTCCTTTACCCAGTGGTTATCCTTTGAGGCTTTGTCGAAGATGAGTTGGTTGAGAAATTGAGGTTTTGCTTCTGGAATCTCTATCTTGATCCCTTAGTCGCGTGCTCTTCTTGTATCAATACCAGGCTGTTTTGATTATTGTAGCCTTATAGTAAAGATTGAAGTCTGGAAGAGTGATACCTCTCACTTTGTTTCTTTTGCTAAGGATTGTTTTGACTATTTGTGGTCATTTATTTTTCCATAGGAAATTCTGTATTGTCATTTCCAGGTCTGAGAAGAATGATGGTAATTTAATGGGTATTGTGTTAAATCTGTAGATTGCCTTGGGTAGGATGGACATCTTAACAGTGCTGATTCTTTCCATGAGCATGGAATATTTTTTCATTTGTTGTGTCTTCTTTGATTTCTTTGAGCAGTGTTTTGTAGTTTTCATTGTAAAGGTCTTTCATGTCTCTGGTTAGAAAGATGTCAAGGTATTTCGTTTTTTGTGTAGCTGTTGTGAATGGGATTGTGCTTTTCATTTGGGTTTTTGTTTGTTTATTGTTGGTGTATAGGAATGCAACTGTCTTTTGCACATTTATTTTATACCTGAGATTTTGCCAAAGTCCTTTAATCAGTTCAAGGAGGTTTTTGACAGATTTCGTTGGGTTTTCAAGGTATAGAATCGTGTCATCTGCAAAGAGGGATAAGCCGGGCTCGGTGACTCAGCCTGTAATCCCGTACCTTTGGGAGGCTGAGGTGAGTGGATTGCCTGAGTCCGCAGGTTCGAGACCTGCCTGGGCAACTTGGCGAGACCTCATCTCTACAATAAGTCAAAAATGAGCTGGGTGTGGTAGCGCACGCCTGTAATTCCAGCTACTTGGAAGGCTGAGGTAGAAGTATCACCAGAGCCCAGCAGCTCAAGGCTGTGGTGGCTGGGAGCGGCCACTGCTCTCCAGTCTGGGCGATAGAGTGAGACTCCAACTCAAAAAAAAAAAAGGAGGGATAATATGACTTCCTCTTCTCCTATCTGGATATCCCTGATCTCCTTCTCTTCTCTGATTGCTAGCTAGGACTTCCAAAACTAAGTGGAAAAGGAGGGGTGAGAGTGGGCATCTTCGTGTTGTTCTGGTTTTTAGGGGAAGTGGTTCCAATTTCTGTCTGTTTAGCAGTATGTTGGCTGTTTCTCGTAGATGGCTCTTTCTAATTTGAGGTATATTCCATCTGTGCCTGCATGTTGGAGGGTTTTTATCAAGAAGAGGTGCTGGATCTTATCAAAAGCTTTTCCCACGTCTAATGGTATAATCATGTGGTTTTTGTTTTTACATCTTTTGATGTATTTAATTATGTGTATGGTCTTGGGAATGTTGAACCAGCCCTGCATCCTGGGGAAGAAGCCTACTTGGTCATGGTGGATGATTTTTGAGATGTGTTGTTGAATCTGGTTTGCTAGGATCTTGTTGAGAATTTTAGCATCTATGTTCATCAAGGATATTGGCTAGTAGTTCTCTTTCTTTGTTGGATCTTTACCTGGTTTATGTCTCAATGTGTTGTTAACTTCATAAAATGATTTTGGGAGAGGTCCATCTTTTTCAATTGCCTGGAATTCTTTAAATAGGATTGGTATCAGTTCCTCCTTGTATGTTTTATAGAATTCTGCTGGAAAGTCATTTGGTCCAGGGCTTTTTTTTTTTTTTTTTTGTAGATTGTTTTCTTATGACATAGTCTATTTCCTGTATTGTTATCGGTCTATTTAGGGTCTCGATTTCTTCTTGTTTCAACCTGGGGAGGTTGTGTGATGTCAGAAAGGCTTCCATTTCCCTTAGATTTTCAAGTTTGTTTTCATACAAGTTTACAAAATAGTTTCTGATAATCTTTTGTTTTTCTTCTGAGTCAGCTGTGACTTGATCTTTTGCATTTCTGATTGTGTTTATTTGGGCTTTTTCTCTCTTTTTCTTTTTTTTTTTTTTTTTTTTTTGAGTTGGAGTCTCACTCTGTTGCCCAGACTGGAGTGCAGTGGCCGCTCCCGGCCACCGCAGCCTCAACCTGCTGAGCTCCGGTGATCCTTCCGCCTCAGCCTTCCAAATAGCCGGAATTACAGGCACGCGCTACCACGTCCGGCTGATTTTTTGATTTATTGTAGAGATGAGGTCTCGCTGCCCAGGCGGGTCTCGAACCCGCGGGCTCAGGCAATCCACTCACCTCAGCCTCCCAAAGGCGCGGGATTACAGGCTGAGCCACCGAGCCCGGCTCTCTCTTTTTCTTGGTCAGTCTAGCTAGGGGTCCATCTTGTTTATCCTTTCAAAGAACCAGCTTTTTGTTTGTTGATGTTTTTGTATTATCTTTTTGTCTTCTTTGTCCTGAATTTGGCTTTTATTTTGGTGATCTGGATTCTTCTATTGAATTTGGTGGCCTTGCTTTTCTAGATTCCTTAGATGATTTGTTAGGCTGTTAACTTGTGATCTTTCCATTTTCTCTGTGTGTGTTCATAGAGATGTGAGTTCCCCTCTTAGTACTGATTTCTTGGTATCCCAGAGGATTTGGTGTGATATTTTTTCATTTTCATTTGTTTCTAGTTATCTTTTAATATCTATTTTGATTTCCATGTTGACTGAGAAGTAATTTAGCATAATTCTATTTAGTGTTCATGTCTTTGTGGGTTTTGGAGGAACTTTGAAGGTGTTGATATTTATTTCTATTCCACTGTGTTCTGAGAAGGTGCATGGCAGTATTTAAATCTTATAGAATTTGTTTATGCTTGATTTATGATCTAGGATTTGGTCAATCTTAGAGTACTTCCATGTGGTGATGAGTAGAATGTATATTCCATGGTTGTTGGGTGGAGTGTTCTATAGGTATCATTTAAGTTTATTTGGTCAAGTATCACATTGAGATTCCAGATCTCTTTGTTGATTTTTTTGTCTTGATGATCTGTCTAGGGTTGTTAGTGGGGTATTTAAGTCCCCAGCTATGATAGTATTAGAGACAATATCTGTTTTTTAGTTTACCTAGAAGCTGCTTGATGAAAGTTGGTCCTTCTATGTTGGGTGTATATATGTTTAGGATGGATATTTTTTGTTTACGAATTGAATCTTTTATCATTATGTAGTGACCTTCTGTATTTCTTTTAATTTTTGATAACTTTAAGGGTATTTTGTGTGATTTTAAGATTGCAATTTCTGGTTTCTTTTGTGTTCCATTTGCCTGAAATTTTACTTTGAGTCTGTGAGTGTTCTTTCTGGTGAGATGAGTCTCTTGGAGACAATATATTGTTGCCTCATGATATTTTATCCAGTTGGCCATTTAATATCTTTTCAGTGGTGCATTTAGTCCTTTCACATTCAGGCTAATTTTTTAGATATGAGAGCTTATCCCTGTCATGAGGTTCTTATAGAGTTTGTTATTGTTGCTACTGTTTGTTTGTTGTCTTTTCTTTTATTTTTGGATTGATTTATGTGTATTTTCAATCTTTTCCCTGCATTCTTGGGAAGGGCATTGTTCTTTATTTCCTTTCTTCTATGTTTAATACTTTCTTAAGTGTTTCCTGTGGAGCTGGTCTGGAGTCAGCATAAAGTCTTAGTGGTTGAGTGTCTGGGAAGTATTTTAATTCTCCATCACTGATGAAGCTTAGCTTAGCTGTGTAGGTAATTCTTGGTTGAAATTGTTTCTTTGAGAACTTTGAAGATTGGGCTCCAAACTTTCCTAGCCTGAAGTGTTTCTATAGATAAGTCTGCTGCTACTTTAATTGGTCTTCCCCAGTAAGTAGTCTGACATTTCTCTCTTGCTGCCCCTAGGACTTTTTGTTTTATACCTACTGTGTGTAGCTAAATTACTTCGTGTCTAGGAGTTGGTTTTCTCATTTGTTGTCTTACAGGTGTTCTCTGAATCTCTTGTGTTTGAATAGTCACATCACTGATGAGATGAAGGAAATTTTCTTGGGTAATTTCATGGAATGTTTATTCCAGGGTAGTCTCTGTCTCTCAATCTGCTACAGGTATTCCAATTAATCTTAGGTTCAGCCTCTGAATAATTGCTTATCTCTTAGAGGTTTTTGTTCAGTATTTTTGAGCTTCTTTTTGATGTTTTTAACAGTTTGGTGAACGTCCATATTTTGATCCTCAAGCTCTGAGTTTCCTTCTTCTGCTTGGTTAATTCTGCTTACCATGCTTATCAGTTTGTTGTTTACTTGATTCACTGTATTCTTTATTGCTGTTATCTCAGTCATCAACTTCTTCATTATTTCCTCTTGCCTCTCCTCATTTCTATTTATTCTCTCTATTGATATCTTGATATCTGGGTTTGTGGTTTGAGACCAGTCATTCTGGGGGCTGTTCATTTTGAGTTCTGAAGTGTTTATTCTCAGTGGTTGACCTCCCTTGGGTCTCTGTGAGGCCCATATTCTTACTTTTTAAAAAAAAAATTTGTGTATATCCCCCCCCCTTTGATCTCTTCTTTAATTCTGTTGTTCAGGTATGGGAGGGGGTAACTTTTACTTCTATTTGCTCAACCTCCTAATCTTCACGGAGATACACTTGCTTTGTTCAATTTTGTAGGGGTGGGGAGCTGTACTTTGCAGATCCCAGTATCTGCTGACAGGTGTGTACTCTCTTTGGAACCCACTTTCCACCACCTTACAATTCTTCCATGCAGTGGGGGTATATGTTTGCCACCTGAAAGCAAAATGAGGTATGAAAAAGGAACAGAATGGAAAAAGGAAGGAGGAAGATGATAGGAAGGTGAAGAGAGAAAGAGAGAGAGAAAGAAAGAGAGAGAGAGAAAGAAGAAGCAGGAAAACAAACAGGCGTACCAACTAACAGATGAACAGAGAAACAAGGACAGAAGATTAAAAAAATACGGACAATCATACAAACACACAAACTGACAAAACCCCTCCCCCCATTGATGTACTCTCCCTTAAAAATACCCATATACAAACAGGAAGTCTAAAAAAAGCAGCATTAAAATAACAGAAACAAAGCAAGTATGAAAACATAATCAAAAACAGAGAGAAGAGGAAAAAAACTAAAATAAACAAAAAAAAGAAAAAACAAAACTTGCTCTGAGACGGTACCTGTACCTTCAACTTGCTTTCAGCTCTGGTCTCCAGCCCTTCCCCTCTACTCTCATTGCAGGCTAATATGGTTGCTGTCAGCGTGGTTCAGATGCCCCACAGACTACTGTGGGAGGAGGTTGGATCAGATCTGGACTCACCTGGCCTGCTGCTGCTGCTGCTGTCAAGTCTCCCATTCTGATCTGACCTGTCTGTTCCTGTTTCAGTGTGGGGGAGGGGCGTCTTTCTCTCTGAGTTTGATTAGGAGATAATTTCTAGGTCCCACGTTGGAAGCTGACTGGAGCTTGGCTGGGCAATGCAGGTTTCTGCTTGGTCTGGGACAGAGAAAATGGCGCTGGTCAGTATTTACTCACCGGTGGTGGGCCTCCTTTCCAGCTTTCCACGACTTACTTGTTCCAGAATCCTGGGGCTAGTGCTGCTGTGCTGTCACAGGTGATGGTGTGGGCCGGGTGCCAGGTGGAGAGGATCAGCTTTTTTCTGCTGCCTCTTCTCAGGATAGCTCTGAGAACAGCAGATGATCCTGCGTGCCGGAGGCTCCAATCTCAGGGTGGTAAGGGGGTGTAGTCACCTCCAGAGAAGAGCCCTGGGTCACCCAAGTCTCCCCTCAGACGGACTTTCACTCACCCACCGGCACACACCTAGTCACGCAGAGAGTCTTTATGGACAGTCACTTTTGCAGAGACTCCCACAGTCCGATTGTTTGTAGCCACTTGCCGGAAATCGCAATAGCCATATTTTCTCGAAAAGCTTGACAGTACAATACCTTTTTTGATCTATGCTTATACAAAGGTTTATATGAATATATTTCAGAAATGCTATAGAATTATCCTGATGACACTTTTTTTATAGAATTGTTTTTAACTTGTTTTATAACTTTAAGTAACTTTAAAATGTCTATTTAGGACATATAACTTGGTGAAATATGGCCATAATGCTTATTTAGTTTTTCCATGTGCTATTAGGTTGTTTGTAAGTATATTTATCACTCTTGGGAAGTATGTTTTGTCTTCTTTACTGGATTGTAAATCATCCAAGGAGCATTCCCAGAGTACTCACAGAATTTTTTGTACTCAGTAAATGTTTTTGAGAATTGCTTAGTGATAGATTTTTAAAATGTGCTTAATGTCCTTGCCACAAAATAGGAAAACATGGACTTACAATGTGGCTAAGCCTCATTCTCATTCAGTGGTGAGGCAAACCTGTTATTTTTTAATGCTCTAGTTTACAATCTCAAGGGATGTACTTATTGTATTTACCTACTTATCTGAGGTCAGACTCTGACCTCAGCCATTCTAGAACAAAGCCACAGCCCTCAGCAGTAAATGAAAAGAGTACTTTGAAGCAAATTCTCATAAAATCCCTACACTTTATTTGGTAGGTAAGTCATGGAGCCTTTGCCTCTCAACCAGACAGCTGAGTATAAAAGAAAGGTGAAAGGATGAACGTGCACTCATAGTAGCTGGAAAGGAATGTTGAAGAAGAAGAAATACCCACTGTTTGGAAATCAGATCAAATTTTGGCCATGGTTAGGTGGCTTTCAGGGTCTGTGATCTTTGTATATTCATTTGATGGATAATGAATTTTGGACTTTTCTCAGATATAAGTGGCTTAAGGGATATTACTATGTGTTGATAAGAGTTGACTCAGATGTTGTACACTCTATTTTAATTTTTACTTGTTGAGATGGCTATGTATGTTTACAAGCGGGAAGAAGGATAGTGTGGTTTGAAAGAAATACATAAGAAGTCTACTAGCCGGGCTCGGTGGCTCAGCCTGTAATCTTGCGCTTTGGGAAGCTGAGGTGAGTGGATTGTCTGAGCCCGCGGGTTCAAGACCTGCCTGGGCAACGTGGTGAAACCTTATCTCTACAATAAATCAAAAAATCAGTCGGGCGTGGCAGCAGGCACCTGTAGTTCCATCTTCTTGGAAGGCTGAGGCGGAAGGATCTCTGGAGCCCAGCAGGTCGAGGCTACGGGGCTGGGAGCGGCCTCTGTACTCCAGTCTGGGCGACAGAGTGAGACTCCAACTCAAAACAAAAAAAAGAAAAAGAATCTACTATCTAAAACCCTTTAACAGAACAGAGAATAGTGTCTTGAATCACAAACTTTGGAAAGATTATATAAAATATATGCATTTTGCTATTGGTTTTATTTGTTCATTACTACTTAGTTTTTTAAAGCTCAATTTCAAGACCACTTCCTGATACAGCCTTTTTCTGACTCCTCTGGCTAAAGTAGTTCTTCTTCCTCTGTCCCACTCCTATTTTGTTTTTCTGAAGATATAGTTAAGTCTTGCTTTTTATGCAGTTATTATTTAGCTCTTTTTCTTTCCTCCCAGAGGGAGACATTTTTTGTTTTCTTTAATCATTATATTAGCATTTTCTAGAATAGTGCCTTGGAGATAATATATGTTGGCTGACTGACTGAAATGTATGTTTTATAGAGTGCTGGGAATTGAATTCTGTCCCTCCCATTCATATATTGAAGCCTCAATTCTCATTTTGATGGTATTTGGAGATGGACCTTTGGGAGATAATGAGGATTAGATACCGTCAGTAGAGTGGGGTCTACATAATGTGATTAGTGCTTATAAGAAGACACTAGAGAGCTTATTCTCTTTCTCTCCCTACCAAGTTGGGACATAGTGAGAGGATAGCTGTCTTAGAAGCCAGGGAGAGTTCCCTCACCAGAAACTAACTGTGATGGCACCTTGATCTTGGGCTTCTAGCCTCCAGAATTGTGAGAACATATTTCTGTTGTTTTAGTTATCCACGTGTATGGTATTTTGTTTTAGCAGCCTGAGCATTCAAATATGTGGAGTATAGCTGTTTTATATTTAAAGCGATAGTGTATTTTACCCATTTAATATGCCTTTTGTTTCATCTTTATGCTAAAATTTAGTTGGATTCAATTTTTAAACAGTTAAAATGAACATACTTTTTAGTTCACATTATAAGGCTAATAAAAGAACTTACAGTTTTGGAGGAAGTTTTCTTTATGATGAAAGTATTACAAATGTTTTTCTTTCAAGTGAATATATGATTTCTCTTCTATTAAATAACATGTTCTAAGAAAATATTAAATTTACTCTTAGCTATAGATTCAGAATAGAGAGCATTCTAATTATGAAAAATGAATATAATCATATTACCTGTTCCATCTGCATCTAAAATTACAGATTGGCTGCCAAGGAGATTTATAAGTTAAAGCAATGTCTGAAATCATAGAGCAGTATGAAACCTTCAGAATCTGAAAAAAGCATCCTTCATTGTAAATATTAATCTGCTCGTCACTGCATAGGAATTTATGGATATGGCAACAGCTCCAATCCTGCTTCTGCTTTAAAGACATTACAAGAATCTCATACATTTTAAAAATCATGTATCCTTTCTTTTGTGTTTAATTCATGAAACCTTTTCCTTGTCATTGCAGACTTGTTCCCTCTTGGTTTTTAGTCTCTCCCCAAAGAGAAACTGTTGTAGTTTCTTGTCCTCAAGTTATAAGCTTCCTAGATTATTTTTGGTATTGTACATCTTCTGTGTGTCTAAACATACCTTCTGTGCCTTCCTTATTTTTTCTCTGTCATGTAAATATTTTGTTTTTTTCCTTTTTTTATTATAAAGATGTGGGGTACAATTAAGGGTTATGTATACAGACTTTGATTATGCAGGTACCCTTGTTGATGAGGTATGCCCCTCCTTCCCCTAGCAGTTTCCCTCAATTGCCAATCCCATCCCTCTTACCCTGACAGTTTCCCATTATGGCCAATCACTTTCTTATAGTATTATAATTGTTCAAGGTCCACTTAAGAGTGAGAACATATGGTACTCTGTTCTTTGTTTCTGTGATAGATCACTGAGCATGATTGACTCTAAACCCATCCAAGTTGCTGCAAAGTTCATATCTGTGTCCTTCTTTATAGCTGCATAATATTCCATCGTGTATATGTACCACATTTTAAAAATCCAGTCCAGCTTCGATGGGCAACATGTTTGGTTCCATGTTTTTGCTATTGTGAATAGAGCTGAAACAAACATATGTGTGCAGCTATCTTTTTTGTAGAATGATTTGAGTTTCTCTGGATGTATTCCCAACGGGGGAATTGCTGGGTCATATGGAAGGTCAATTACTAGTTCTTTCAGAAATTGCCACCCTGTCTTCCAAAGAGGTTACACTAGTTTACATTCCCCTCAGCAGTGTAGAAGCGTTCTTTTTTCTCCACATCCTCGCCAACATCTGTTGTTTGTTTTATTAATGATGACCATTCTTACTGAGGTTAGGTGGTATCTCAGTGTGGTTTTGATTTGCATTTCTCTGATGATGAGTGAGGCTGAGCACTTCTTCATGTGTCTGTTGGCTGCCCATATGTCGTCTTTTGAGAAGTGTCTATTCATGTCTTTTGCCCCCTTTTTATGGGGCTGTTTGTTTTTTTTTCCTTTTGGTGCATTTGAGTTCCTTGTAGATCCTAGATGTTAGGCCTTTGTCAGATATACAGTTGGGAAATGTTTTTTCCCATTCTGTGGGCTGTCTCCCTGCACTCTTGATGATTTCTTTTGCTTTGCAGAAGTTATTCAGTTTGATGAGGTCCCACTTGTCTATCTTATTTCTTAAGGTATGGGCATTTAGGGTTTTGAATAGGAATTGGTTGCCAGTTCCAATTTCCGTAAGGGTATCTTCTGTGTTTTCTAAGATTCTTATAGTTTGAGTTTTTATGTTAGGTCTTTGATCCATTTAGAGTTAATTTTTGTGTATGGTGCTAGATAGCGTTCTGGTTTTAATCTTCTGCATGTGATCAGCTAGTTTTCTCAGTACCGTTTACTGAATAGGCTCTCCTCTCCCCAGTGGTGGTTATTGGAGACTTTGTCAAAAATGAGTTGGTTGAGAAATTGAGACTTTGCTTCCGGAATCTCTCTCCTGTTTCATTGGTCTATGTGCCTGTTCTTGTACCAATACTAGGCTATTTTGATTACTGTAGCTTTATAGTAAATTTGAAGTCTGGAAGTGTGATACCTCCTGCTTTGTTTCTTTTGGTAAGGATTGATTTGGCTCTTCATGTTCATTTATGTTTCCATATGAATTTCTGTATTGTCATTTCCAGGTCTTAGAAGATGTTGTTGATAACTTAATGGGTATTGCATTGAATCTGTAGATTGTCTTTGGTAGGATGGACATTTTAACAATGTTGATTCTTCCTATCCATGAGCATGGTATATTTTTCTATTTGTTTATGTCTTCTTGGATTTCTTTGTGCAGTGTTTTGTAGTTCTCATTGTAAAGGTCTTTCACTTCTCTGGTTAGGAAGATGCTGAGGTATTTCATTTTTTTAGTGGCTATTGTGAATGGGATTGTGCTTTTAATTTGGGTCTCTGCCTGCTTGTTGTTGGTGTATAGGAATGCAACTCTCTTGTGCACATTTATTTTGTTCCCTGAGAATTTGCCAAAGTCCTCTATCAGTGCAAGTGGGTTTTTGACAGATCTCTTGGATTTTCAAGGTATAGGATCATATCATCAGCAAAGAAGGATAACTTGACTTCCTCTTTTCCTATCTGGACACCGCTGATTTCCTTCTCTCGTCTTATTGCCCAAGCCAGGACTTCCAACACAATGTTGAACAAGAGGGGTGAGAGTGGGCAGCCTTGTCTTGTTCCAGTTTTCAGGGGAAACGTTTCCAGTTTCTGTCCACTTAGCAATATGCTGTGGGTTTATTATAGATGGCACTTAGTATTTTGAGGTATGTTCCTTCTATACCTAGGTTGTTATTTTTCTTAAAATATACAATTTTTTAGTAACATAGATCAGTGAAACCATCAAAAACCACAGAAATATATAACTTGAAAAATGAAAGGTGCCCATAATTTCATATATTACAAATAACAACTTATAGATACATACTATTAATTTTTACTCCAGAATATTGTACAAACTTACAATTTCACCAGGAAATAAATGAGAGGGTTTCTTTTCCATATATTTGCCTAAAGTAAAGCATATCTTGTGATATTTTAATTTTCTTATTAGTATGTTATACTTTTTACATATGCCTATTGATCATTTTCAGTTCTTTCATGCATCTCCTGTATCTCTCCTTTGTGAATTTTTGAAAATTTTATGTTTACATTACGGTAAATGATTTATATGAACCTTCATATATTAGGACTATTTGCATTTGCTGTGTATTTTGGGATATTTTTCTGGTTTGTTTATTTTTCTGTTAATGGTATGCTTTACTATAGTGAATTTAAGAAGTAGTTTAGTCTATTGTGGTTTTGGGCTAGAAAATATTTAGCCTTGTTTTATTCTAGTCATGTTATAGTTCCATTTTACAGTTAACTTTTGATCCATCTGGAGTCTTTACTGGTTGAGTGAATGAGATAGGGTCTAATTACCCCTTTCCCCAAACATTTAGCTCATTGCCTGACAATATTTATAGAATAATCTCTCTCTGTCCTCCTCTTGTTTGGAATGCATATGTGCCAGTTACTAAGTTTTTATGTATATGTTGGTATATTCTCGATATTTTCTTTTATGTGGATACATGCCTGTGTATTCCTGCAGTATTACCACCTACATTGTTTTAGTTACTGTTTAATTGCACATTTAGATACTTGATAGGGGTTTTTTTTTTCTTAGCTATTCTTTCCTGTTAATCCTAAGAGGTGAATTTTAAAACCATTTAATCAAGTTTTTTTTTTAGAACCCTGTTGGGATTTTGATAGAAATTGTGTTAAGTTCTTAGGTTTATAGAAGGAAAATTTATATTATTTCCTACTTTTAATCTTTCTATTTAATAATAAAATAAGATTCTCCATTTATTCTAGACTCTTTAAATATTACTCAACTGATTTTTATGGGTTTCTTTTTAGAGTTTCTGGACATTTCTTGTTTACTTCTTCCTACATATTTTAAGTATTTTTTTCCTTCACATCTGGTAATTTACTCTTTATTTAGAAATCAAATTTCCTGCAATTACTCTGGCTTTCTCAGCCTGGAGGGTTAAAAGTTCTTTGCACACCTAAAGATGCTATTGAATGTGTGCCTAAATTCAGTGTAACAAATTGGAACACATATATTTTCTCAGAAACTATGTCAGGCAATGAAGATATAAACATGTATATTCATTGCGTTAATGTGTAAATGAATGAATGTAAACAAGTGCCATGTGGTCTGATAAGGTTTCTAATGGAGATTTTGTACAAGGTAAGAAAGTTCACAAAGGTCTTTGCCAAATAAGTAGGGTGGGTATCTTCTTGTAGAGGGGGTGACATATGCAAAATCCTGCAGTTATGAAATACATGGCCTGTGTGAAAAACTGCTAGTACTAGAGTTTCAGTAGTGAGAGATCTGATTTCATGTATCAGCATGGGATGTGAAGGGAAGACATTTTTGTAGCTGAATCTGAAAAGCTTGTTAGAGACTGTCAAAATGGTTTTAGCAGTTGAATGAACGTACTTACATCTTGGAAAGATATTTCTTGCAGTTGATAATGATGAGCTTGAGGGAGATGAGATACAGTGAGGGAGACCTTTTATTAGAACCTGATGTGTTAAACCAGGAGAAATATGAAGGGGATCTTAATGAAATGGGGAAATGTAAATACTGGAAAGGAGAGAGAGATAGTTGAATGATATTTAGGCAGAAAATTTAGAGAATTTAGTAACCTGGGAGTGAAAACAAGGAAGAAATCTAGAATGGCTTGGCTTTCAGATTTGTGAAATTTTTTAGGCCCTAATTTGTAAACTTTCTGAAACTTAAGAAAAAAATGTCAATATTACAAAAATGATTGTTTTCTTTGCCTAATAGCAAATTTATAATAGCACAGAGATATAAAATTGGTAGGGAAGGGGACTATCAGAGGTGGAGAAATAACCTCTACTTACATTTAATCATTAGATCTTGCTTCTCTTTCTCAGTGTCTCTGGAATCCATAGCACTCTTTCAAACCTCAGCAATGCCATTGCCTTAGCCTAGGGAGTAATCTACCTATCATTCAAATTTCTGTAGTTTTAGCTTTCCTTGAATTTTTCAGATCTGATCAACTCATCCTCTGGCTTAAAACTGCTCAGTACTCTTTTTCTTAGAATAAGACCGACCTTTCAAGTGTTTTTCAAGGCCTCATTTTCCATACTTGTAAGATAGGGATAATAATAATAATAATAATAATAATAATAATAATAATAATACTTTCTCTGGGTTATTTTGAGGATTAAGTTAGTTCATGTTCTTGAAGTGTTTACGAATGATGTCTGGCACACAGCACTATTAATATATAAATGTTTACTCATGTTACTTTTATTGTTTCATATCTTCCCATCTAGATTTAAAAGCCATGAGGTTTGAAATAGTCTTTTTCTTTTTATCTTATGTTCTTAGTATTTATCACAGAATATATTAGTATTAAATATGTAGTATATAGTCATTTAGGAATGAATGAATGTCATCTGGAAGCATACTAATATAGCATTCAAAACTCTAAAGCAGTGTCAGAATTGTACTATTGCTATAATGTAATAGGAGAATTAATGTTCATAGTATCCCATATGACTAAGAAAAGGACCAGTTGTATCAAGTTGCTTCACTTGTAAGATAACAGCTCTGAAATGTTTGTATTGTTTGAAGAAAGGTATTAGATAAATAGGGAGTAACATAAAAGCAATTAAATATGCGTGAACAGAAAAGGAAAACAATGACAACATTGGATTATTAACCCAAATTAATAGACATATTGACATGTGGTCTTTTTTATGTAAGAAAAAACTTATCTATTAATGGGTTGAATATACTTTTTTTCCTGAAATGATAAGGAAATAATTGTATTCATTCATCCAACAAATATTGAATAGGTATCTTCTATGTTCCAGGTTCTATTTTAGGTGCTTGAGATACATTAGTGAAAAACAACAGCGACAACAACAACAATAACAACAAAAATCACTGCTTATGGAGCTTAAATTTTAGTGAATGAGAGAAATAGTGTTTAATAGACATGAAATTAAGTTAATAATAAAGTAGAAAGTAAATATTGATGAAATTAGAGCAAAGTAAGGGATAAATTGAGTATTGGGATAGAGGAGGGATGGGTTATAATTTTAAATGAGGTATCAGAGTTTCATTTAAAAGGTGACGTTTGAGCAAAGAGTTGAAGATTGCAGGGGCAGAAGATTTTGGGTAGAAGGAGCAGCCAGTGAAAATGCTCTCAAGTAGGAACCTATTATAAAGTTAGTGTGGCTGGAGTAGAGTGAATAAATGGAAAGTATAGTAGGAGGTGCAGGCACATAACAATAGAGGTAGCACAGGGGATGGAGAGGACTTAATGACTTTGACTTCATTAAGTGCGTTTAATTTTACATTAAAAAGGCATACATCTAATCAAATTATGTTCAAACAGTGTGCTTCAGCAAGAAGTACCGTAGGAAATGATAGACTGCACATTCTGCAAGACAGGGTATCTATAGTCATTTGATAACATGCATATTCTTCTTTGCAAATAAAACATGGTCAGCAAAAGTAACACTCTTTATTCTTTTATGGTTGATGTAATCATACCTGTGCATACTTTTTGTCTCCCAAAACTCTTTTTATCTAAAGTATTTTTGTGGCAATCTGTATTTTTCCTTCTTGTAAACTCCTCACTTTTTCTCTGTGCCATTATGTACATGATGCTGAGATTTTGGTTAGAAGTAAGTCCGTCTTTATTCTGCTACAGTTATGAGACATGGCTGTGGCTCAAACTAGGATAAGTTTTTGAGCAAGATTAAATTTGTTGGATCATTTGTGATACTTCTTATGTAATACATCTTTTGTAGACTTATAGCAGAATCAATGTTTAAATTTTTTGTAAAGCTATTTTTGGAGACAATTTTAAATTTACATTCTATTTATAGGAAATTCCACAGCTAATTTTATTTTTAAGAAATAGAAAACAAAGAAATTGTTTTCATTGATAAATGAAACAGGTTTTATCTAAGTAGAATTCAAAGGATACCCTTGTATCATGTATCCATGATAATATAAGAGTTCTTTGTTAAATATATCTATGCCTTTCATGACATCAACATTTATTTGATGTTAGTATGGCTATCAACCTCTTAAAGAATATAGGAAAAATGAATCTTGGATATATTGTCATCTTTCTTACATCAATATCTAGAGAAAGGTGCTTGGACCACATTTCAACTCAGATTTTTACTTCACGTATTTGTAGCTTTGACTGTATTACTTTCTGTGACCAAAACATATTTACTGCATTCTTAACTACATTTACTTATTTGCAGCTCTTTTCTTTCCACAAAAGTTTTGGATATTTTTGTGATTTTAAGCATAAAGTAGAAAACTATAATTAAAAAATAATCAGATTCATGTTTATTATATGTTTATTCTATTATATGTGAATATACACATATAATAGAATATAAAGGACTAGAGAAAAATAAGTACATATTAGTTATTTCTTAAACATTTATTAAAATTGAACTTCAGAGTTCATTCTCAGTTTGCTAATTTACTAAATAGAAAGGGTAACATATTTTGTAAGGAAAAGCCAACCACTTGCTTAATAGAAGTTAGATAGACGTTTCATAGGATTCACAATGATGAGGCCTTAGAATTTGGGTGAAGTGCTTGAATAGTTGTTAACATGTAGTGAGAGAATAAAATCTTCTCCTCTACCCATAGGGGTGTTCCCTGTTGTTCATTTTATGAGAGAGACATTAAATTTTCCATATGATACTACCAGTTATAATTTTTTTATATAGGCCTTATGTATGATGCAAACATGTCAATTTTTTAACTCTGTTTTTTATTATAAATGAATATATTTATTATAAAATAAATATATTGTTAATTTTTCTTAGGCTACTCAGCTACAGGATATTTTATTGCAAATAGATGCTTAAAATAAGGACATATTTTTTCAGTTGATTGCTTGAAGGTAGGAGGCAAATGATAAGCTTCAGACAATGGAAAAAGAAATGAGAACAAATGGTGTTTGGAAAAAAAATTATAATCCATTTACTTTCCACTAACCTCATAAAATTGGTCTTTTGAACAATAAAAATGCACTTTTCATACCTGGACTCTACATATGGGTTTTGCATGGAAAATGAAGAAGTCTTCCTGAAATAATACTGAAGAAAGCAAGTTAAAAAGTGAATCAGTTGCCTGTTATGCAAATAATGATTCAGTTCAATGTGGGACTTCCAGGGCCAGTAATTTTTATGAAAGTATTACCAAAGCAAGGTGTTTGGGTTGGATTTTAAAGTCTATGTCCTTTGGTTGACTTTCCTTCATTTTATTCATTTTCGAGGTCTTGTTTATAGTATTGTGGCATGTATTTTATTTCCACTAAATTCTTCCTTTTGTATCCCTGGCACAAATGTGGACATGCAGGGTATAAAACCTAAAGATATACCTCTTAAGCTAAACTGTTTTTCCATATATCATAAACTCTCTTGCATATACATAAATGTATTTTATTTAATTTTATATAATTAGGTCCACATATACTTGGCACACTTTTTATTTAAATAGAAACAGAATCAGTAATTACTGACCAACATGACAGAGATAGTGCATAAAGATAGTACAAAGTGTTAGAGATTATTGAGGACATTTTAAAAGGATTATTAAATGTCATTGAGATGGTCGCTAAAACGTTTTAGTAGTGTTTCTTGATGGGCACACTATAGGTGTTGCAGCTAGACTGATGAATAAGACACTCAAGGTTATTGCTCGTGTAGAGCTAATTACAAGCTAATGGGATGTAGGTATTTAACTATATTATTGGTTTTCATACTTCAAAGTTTTACCCTTTAAAAAGCCTATTCTTTTAATTTTCTTTTATTTTAGCAAAAAAAGTTTGTGCTTCCTGATTATAGTTTATTTTTGTGTTTTCAATTAGATGCCCAAGACAAAGACATCTGTCAAAGCTGTGATCTAGTGGCTTCTGAATTTATTAAAAGATTAGGAAATATCCTGAGGCAAAGACAGTCATTCATAGATTTCATTTTACATTTATTTCACCTTGGTCATATAAAATCTGATGAACTACAGGCTAAGTACTACTTTCTAACCCTGAGGCGTGTTTAAATACTATCTTAACTCCATGCTTGTGGTTTTTGAGTTGTCAGTAATCTCTAGGATGAATACTGTGGACTGGATATTTGCAGCCAACACAGCTGTCCTCCTGACAGAGGTTCATGTGAGGAAAAAAAGTCAGGCTGGGCTAAAATTACAGGACAAAAGAGAAGCAAAAATATTGTAGTCTATGAAAATGGTGATAGTGTTGTAGTTTTTGCCATAAGCCCTTTTGGAAAATCATTTTTAAAACATTGTGGAAATGCCACAGATCTTGAAATATAATTTTTTCCCCTTGTTTTGAAGTCTAGGACATTATGGGGATGATAGTCATAACAAATTAGTCTATTTTTGGAAAGATTACTTTGTATGCCACAGTTCTTTACCCAGAGCTAGGAGACAGTTCACTGTTTTTGTGTAGTTATATTAGCTCTGATATGTTTGTATAGTAAGCATAAGATGAGATATAAATATATAACCAAATATTCTATTAAATCAGAAGTTAAATTTTTTTTTCCTTGCTGTAATGTCTTTAAAATCATTATTAGAAACCTTGCCCTTTGAAGTGTGCTTCTTTGGGAACAGATTTCTTAGGACTTGGGGAAAAAAATGAATTCTTACCACCTGAGTTTCTATTTTGTTGTAGGAATGGATTATGAAGGAAATAAAAATATATTAGAAGTTATTCTTACTCTTAAAAATGTCTAACATTGGAGATATGATCATATATGTATAAGGAAAACCAATATGTGATAAAATTTATAAGGTTAGAGCTTGGTAATTTTATAGGGGGAAACTGCAACCTCCAATCCTTCCTTAAAATAATAATTTATTTCTTTCATAATCAGAACACACTTAATGTAGGTAAGCGTTTTATTAAACTTTTTAAATAAATTAATATATAAGTTTATTTTTATCCTAATTTAGAAAGTATTCCAGGTGGCTAATTATACTTACTAGGAAATTATAAATACTTAATGTATAATTAAACTTTATGGATCTTTTAAGTTAAATAGAGACAGAGCTATATTAAAAGATTTGATACCTACTGCTTCAATCATGACAAAAATATTAGTAAGTAAAACATTCAAAAAGTAGCATGATGATACATTAGCTTGAGTTAATATGTTTGACACTCCTAATCACTTTGGGAATGACTTTCATGTCTAGTTTTGTGCCTAGTTTCCATTTTAGGAAAGATATTGAAAAACCTCAGAAAAAAGCCTCCTAAATAGTTAAAGGGAAGATAAGACTTAAAGGTATGATAAACTTTATCTTTAATTTTTAGAGTTTCTAAAAAGGCGGTTAAAATACTACTTTTTTGTACCTATTTATTGCCTTTCATAGGAATCAATTAGCAATGAGACAAAAATCTTTGTTCAGGCTATTTGTCTTGATTTTTTTTAAAAGAATATATACTTTGTGGAAGTTAGTAAAGGCTGGGAATATTAATAGTCTAAAAAATAGACCAATCTAGTTTGATGCCCACTTCTTCCCCGCTAACATTTCCTGGATGTAGCTCTAGTCATTTTTTAGAATTAATCAGTATAAAACCTCATTTTATGTGTGTTTCTGTGTAAATCTCTTGATTTGATATATATTGTTGATTTATTAACCTTGACTTCATAACCAACAACACTGTAACTCATGCCTGAACAAAGTTTATCTAACACAAATGTTTTGTTCATAAGACACATCACAGCCTTTTTACTTAAGAACATTAGGCGGCACCTAGCACTATGCTTTGGTACCCTTAAACCATGAAATCACCAACAATAATCACAAAAAGATGGAAAGCATTGTGCTAAAAAAACCATGAAAATGACACTTGTTTGCAGTATGACAGCAGAAACAAGAAGGCAGAGCATCACCTTGTTTGAACTTAGCTGGAAATGTGTGTGTTAGGCAACTCAAAGTTTTCATCACTCTGCCTGCACAAATCTGCGAATGACCACAAAGCATCTAGAGTATTGATTTGGGGGTTACAAATACATTTAGGAAGTAGATTCCACAGATATGGAATCTGTAAAGTAGATTGTATTTGGGAACAGACGGTATCCATTTTTCATCTTTTGCTTTTTACTTTTATCTCTTTGTCTTTCTAGAGACATTCTTCAGGGACTCTTATCTTTAATTATTTTTTTCCTGCACTTTAAAATTTATTCTTGATTCCCTTTATTGCAACTTTAAATTTAGAAATCATTGTTATTGTTTTATATTAGTTTTTCCTAACCTCAGAGTATACAACCTTATGACTGCTTATTTGGATGTTTAAATTTTTTTTTTTTTTTTTGAGTTGGAGTCTCACTCCTTCACCCAAGCTGGAGTGCAGTGGCACACACCCTCAGGGCCACCCCAGCGTCTACCTGCTGGGCTCTGGTGATCCTTCCGCCTCAGCCTTCAGAGTAGCTGGAACTATAGATGTACACTACCAGGCCCAGCTATTTTTTATTTTATTGTAGAGATGAGGTCTCGCCAAGTTGACCGGGCTGATCTCGAACCTGCGGGCTCAGGCAATCCACTCGCCTTGGCCTCCCAGAGTGCTGGGATTACAGGCTGAGCCACTGAGTCTGGTCTGTATGTTCAAGTTCTAAATAAGGATATGAGCTGTATGTTTTCCAACATGTTTTTCTATGTTTTTGCAGTTACATTTCTGTTGTAGACCTTTTCTATAATCACTCAATTATTACCATTAAAAAATATTGATATTGATGATGATTATTTTGGTTTGTTCCTGTTCTTTTACGAAAGGCTTCTGTGTTTAACCTGTATTCGGAGTTTAAATGACTTCTGGCAGAATTTGTCTGTGTGTGTATGCGTATGTATTTGTCTTTTAACCTAAAAGTATCAGGTGGGGGAAGGGCTTATGAGTTTTTGGCTAGAAGTTGAATAGCATGAGGAATGTGAGGCGTTGTAGGAAACAGGGATGTTTTCTTCTGTTTGGAAGATTTGCTTTTCCAAATTTAGTGTGGGAGTCAGAAGTTTGTTAGCATAGTTTTGTTGTTCTTTATCTAGCTTGATAGCCTCAAGCAATTCGAAAGAATGGTTTTTGAAGAGGAAATCAGTCTTATTTAAAGCAAAAATTTTAAAAGCACCTAATATGAGCTCATCATTTTCTTGGCATTATAAATAAATAGCCGCTTTCCCCTAAGCAGTTCAGTTTGCTTAAAATCATTTATTTTTATTTCTTCCCTATCCTTGCCTATGGCATTCACTTTTCTTTGCCCTTTGTAAAACCAGATAACTAGCTCTGTTGAAATAGCTTGAAGAAGGACAAGTGGCTTCTGTAGTAGAATGGGAGCATTCTCCTTGCGCATAAATTCTGGAGCATACATTTTTGGTACTTGAATCTATTTCTTAGATTACATTTTTAAAATTCGCTTTAGAAAATGGTTTTCTGGATTTCTGATTTGCCTAATAAAGTCAGGTGATCAAATGGACTGTTATACACATTTTGTTTACAGAAAATTTAACTCAGAGTACTGGCAAAAGCAAAAAACCAAAGCAAGCAAACGACAATAACAGTCTCCCTCTCCAAATAGACAAAATTAACATGTGTTCTAGACTCTTAAATGAGAGGTAGAGCTGTTCCATTCCATCAGTCAGACTTCTCAAGTGTCTCTCTTATAGAGTTAGCATTTCATTATATGAAGGTGAGATTTTACTGTAATTATTTGCTTAGTAGATAAGGTACCAAATATCAGTTACGGTTTTTCTGACTGTAATTTAAAAAGTATTTTATTTAAATACTTTTAACTATTTTTAGCAGAACGCTAGTGTAAGACAAACACCCCCCCCTTTTCTTTTTGTGCTCTTACTTATCTATTACCATTTATTTGGTGGAGCAAGAGCTTTATGAGCACCAGTTTGTGCACTGACACGTAAACAGTGTTGCCATCATGGCCTGTAGAGGAGTCAGGACTGTTATACTGTTATTTTCCTTCAAGGAAACCAAGAGAAACAAAACCTTTTTTTTCATATATGCAGAGATATTTGCCATAGATTTTTATTTTCTCAGAAATAATTATTGGTTTATTATCAGAAAGTGAATTTGAGCTACTTTGAGGGGTAGATTAAAAAACAAAAAACAATTCCTCTTGTTCTTTTCTCTCTTAATCCCCTTCCCAAAGTAACACAAATAGATCATTTTATCTAATTTCTAAGTAATAAATGGAAAAAATAAACAGGCAACTCCCAGTCACTAGGGCCCTAATTCAAAAGAACAGGATACTCCCAGAGTGAAATTCACTGGAATATTTTATGCTCGTCTAGCCTGGTAAACTGTGAGCAGAAAGTAATTAGTAATTGATGGCAGGACAGGAAGAGAATCTGATTCATAGATACACTAATTAGAATAATAATTGTTGGAAAATTGGACCATTTCCATATTATTCTGCTAGCTGTGATTTTTAAAACGTATTCCTTAAATCTTATTAGAACAAATAAGATTTATTCAGTAATTATTACACATAATGGAAATTTTAGTAATGGTTACAGTGTCTTGATTTTTGTAGTTGTGGCTACATTATCTCTTAAATAAAAATTGTACAGTCTTAATAATTCAACTTCAAAATTTTGTTCCAGTCTAACATTTGGCAAGGCTTAGTCTATTGGAGACTTATTTATTTTCTAAAGCTTGAAAAGTTTTGTTCAGATGGTAATGAATTGTTATTTCTAGGATGCATGGCATTTTTTATTCCAAGAAATGAGGAAGCATTTTGGGGAATCATTATAAACATAAAAGTAGACAGGAGAATAGGAAGGTCTGTCATTGTTTATGATTTTGCAGCTGCTTTTCTGAAGATAGAGAAGAAAAAAAAAGTGGTCCTTGCCAGAGTGCCCTTGGGAAAATCTTTTTTTTCCCCTAAACTAAAATTAGATAATGATTCCAACTTTATTTATTTAATGGATCATTGTATGTAAGTTTCACTTTTTAAGTTGTAATTGAAAACATAATTTTACATTTTTCAGTATATTCATGTTAATTCATTCTATAAGAAAATCTTTAATAATGCTATGCTTTATATGGATGATATGCAAAATGTTTTTCCAGCATCATTGTTGGTTCAAGTTAATAAGTGTTAATGAAATCCTCAATATTAGGTAGCTTTTCCAGTCAGGCCAATTGTCCCTACTTTGAAATGGTTAATTTTACTGTAGTTATTTTGGTTTTTGGCATTATTTTATTTCATTTTATGTAGTTATTTATATGCTTATTTATTTATTATTTAAAATTACATGTAAAAAGAGTTTTATTATTTGAAACAGAAAATAATGTTACCTTTAAATTGAAAAAATATACATCACTTTGAATTTAAAATATTTTCATCATGTACCTTTTTTTTAGTTATCTATTCCTATTTTTCAAATGTTTTCCTTTTGGGATTGCAATATTTCTTATAAATTTCTATAGATACTTCTTATGCTATGAATATTAGCTTCTTTATTATTTAAACTCTATTTTTTATTGTGACTACTTTTTCTAGATTAATACTTTTTCTAGAATAATAAATACTGAGCACCGACTCACCAGACATTGTTGAGGGATAAAATTTTGAATCCAAAACAAAGTCCTGAATTATGGAGTCTACATTTTAGTGGGAGTGTAGACATAGAACAAATAGATAATCTGTAGTTTTTCAGGTGGTGATAGCGCTATGACCAAAAAAAGGACTAATAGGGGAACTGGATAAATGATAGGATGTGATGTTTTATGTAGGGAGGTATGGAAGTCCCCTCCTACCAGGTTATATTTGAGAAGAGACCTTTTGGAAGTAAAGGTATTGGCCTTATGGATCTTGGTGTGGTGGGGTGGGGCTGAGAGGGAGATAAGAAGAGCAGAGGAAACTGTAAGTGTAAAGGCCCTTAGGTAAGCTGTGTTTGATGTGTTTTCAGAAAGGGCAAGGATGTTTGGATGACGGAAGGGATAATCATAGGAAATAAGAATAGAGAGATACCATGGAGCCAGATTTCATGAGGCTTGTAGGCCAAGGTAAAGATTTCGATTTTATTCTGATTGACATAGAAAGATATATAAGCAAAAAAAGTGCTGTGATTGTCCCCAGTTGAAAAAGGAAAAAAAAGTCACTCTGCTATGGGAGAAATATACCCTGTTGGGTCGGGGAAAGACCTGTAGGAGGCCATTGCTATATTCAAGGGAAGAGGAGATGGGTGGTTTGGACTAGGAGTAGTGAGAAGTGGTTGGATCCTGGTATATTTCAAAGGCAGAGCTGACGGAGCTTTCTATTAGACTAACGTGAAGCATGAGGGATGGAAAGTAGTTTAGGTATTTGGTCTGAAAAACTTGAAGTCTTCCGTTTGCTGACATGGGCAATCAGAGGGAAGAAAATGTTTGAGGAGACGAGGGAATCAGTTCGGTTTGGGGAAGATTAAATTTGAGATAACTTTTAGTCATTCAGTTAGATAGTTGAATAGGCATTTGGTACATGAGCCTAGAGTTAGGAGTTAGGGTCTTGGGACTGAACATTTAATCATGTGGCTAGATGAGACCACTTTCAGAGTAAATGTAAATATGGTTGGCCTCCATATTTTTAGGTTCCACATTTGCAGATTCAACCAACTGTGGAAAAAAATATTTGGAAAAATAAAATAACTAAAAAATAACAATACAACAATTAAAATAATACAGATAAAAGCAGTACAGTACAACAACTATTTACAAAGTATTTACATTGTGTTAGGTATAGTAAGTATTCTAGAAATGGATTTAAAGTATACACAGGATAGGCATAGATTATATGCAAATAATACACCATTTTATATCAGGGACTTGAGCATCTGCAGATTTTGGATTTGCCTGGGGTCCCGGAACCAATTGCTCATGAATTTTGAGGGATGTCTGCCGAGAAGTTTGAGCCCTGAGAGGATATGCTCAACCACATACTTGAGCCAGACTGCTGAGGTTTGAATTTCACATAGGCCAAATTCGGGCATGTTATTTACACTTTTAATGAACTCAATTTCTTCATCTGTAAAAGAAGGATAAGCACAAGTATTTACCTATCAAGATTATTGTGAGGATCAAATCACTTTATTAATATATATATGCATGTGTTATATACATAGTAAGTACTTTATCAGTGGTTCTTAAATATTTTGGCATCGGGAGTCCTTTTAGCTCTTGACAAATATTGTGGCTCACAAAGATCTTTTGTTTATGTCAGTTATATTTCTTGGTACGTATTATAGTAGAATATAGAACTGAGATATTTTAAAAATATTTAAGCTTATTGAAACAATTGTAAACCCATTACATGTTAATGACTTTTTAAAGACAGCATAACTGTATTTTCCAAAATAAAAATAAATTTAGTGAGAAGAATGGTATTGTTTTATAATTTGACAAATTTCTTTACTGTCTGGTTTCATGGAAGACAACTGGTTTCTTGTGTCTCCTTGTTCAGTCAGTCTTGGGTCATGCAACCTCTGAAAAACACCACTGTATGTTCATGAGAGAATGAGAATGAAAAAGACACATAGCATCTTAGTTTTTTTGCAAATAGCTTGTGAACTACTTGAAAGGGTTGCAGGAACACTCAGTGAATTAAATTTCTTTTGCTGTTTTAACAGCCCACGTTCTTTGGCTCCTGGTTCCCTTCCATCTTCAAAGCCAGAAATGACTGAGTCTTTCTCATGTTGCATCATTTTGACACTGACTGTTCTGCCTCTCTGTTCCATATTCCAAGAAGTCTATGATATTAGGCTCACCAGCATAATCCAGGACAATCTCCCTATTTTATGGTCATCTGATTAGCATTGTTAATTTCATTTGCTACCTTATTCCCCTTGCAAGTAACCTGAAATATTCACAGTTTCCAGGAATTAGGATGTACGTATCTTTAGGAGGCCATTATTCTGTCTATTTCACTTAGGGTTCTTTGACCACACTTTGAAAACTCCAGTTCTATGTAGACATTTCTTATTGCTATTATTTCATTATCCTTATTATTATTAAAGTCTAGTAAATAAGGGTGTTATCTTTAGATGGAACAGTAACAGTGTTGTAGAGCAACCATAGGGAACACTACATACATGGGTCATTTTATAAAAATGGAGTAAAGAGGGTTGAAGAAATACTGGAGGTTTAAGAGTGAAGAAAATGTGAGATAATAGGCTCATGTTTGCAGGTAGATAGGATCACTAATACTGCATGTCTGAATTTGACAGACTTATTTGCCTTTTTATTTGACTTATATGGATAACCTTAGACCCCCTTAGGAATCTGATTTAGCAAACTTAAGACATTGAAGAATATAAAGTACATGTTTTATGCATGTGTGTGTGTGTGTGTGTGTATGTGTGTGTGTGGTGTGTGTGTGTGTGTGTGTGAGAGAGAGAGAGAGAGAGAGAGAGAGAGAGAGAGAGATTGAGAGAGAGAGAGATTGAGAGACAGTTAAAGAGGTAGTGGAGAAATCAATTGAGAGAGACTGAGGGAAAAATAGATTTGGAGAAAAATCGAGAGAGCAAGAGAGGGAGAGATTGAGAGAAGGGAATATACATATACATAGACATGTCATATATAACATACATATATATTAAAGATATGTTTATGCTCCTCTTTTAATATCTATTTTCTCATATATAATGTATAGCAATATAACATATACACACATATGTTTGTATTTGCATATACACACATATCCAGATATACTCATTTACCTGTGGAGGTGGGCCCAGGAGAAATTGAAAGGAAGAGATTGTGAGAAATAGAAAACTAATAGAATGCTGATTCATGCATTTTCAACTTTTCCATACCAACTCATGGATTATACAAATCACCTCACCTGGGTGTAAGAAAGGAGGAAGAGAAAAAAATGGGTGGATGGGGTAGAGGCCATCAGAGTTACTGAGTTTCCTATCACACAGAAAAATGAACGTAAGGGAAAGGTTTCCCCAACAGTTCAATTTCTTGTATATAGTTTCATCATTTATAAAACACAGAGGGTAGAGGAATATGCTTTTTCATCTTTATTGGTCTTTTCTTATACTATAACTGTGTAATTAAATCTGTATAACTGATTTGATTGCAAGTTTTATAATACAGCAAATTCTTATGGAACATTTGATCCTCATAAAACAACTTTTCTAGAAATATGTATTATTTGACCTTCTGGTGGATTGAGGATTTTATAGTCCTACCTAGACTGATGCCTCTGTTTTTTGATGAACAGTATGTATTATTCTAACATTAATTTTAGAAAAATTGACACAACTTTTCTAAGAGTGAGGTAATGTTTTTACTAGCTTGCCAGCTATTTTTGCCAGAATAGGAGAGAGAGAAAAATAGTTTAGCATCTGAAAGTATGATTCATATTTTATAAATCACAAATGATTTTTTCTGGTATTATAATTTTATATCTAAAATAATCATTTTATATTTTGGAACCAGTAGGTATTTCAACAAAAATGAAAAATAGTACAGTGTGAAATTTTAGGAGCAGTCTTTTAGTAAGAAATCAAAGTAATACTAAAAAGGTGACATTTTAGTAAGAATAAAGTATAGTGATTTGCAAATCTTAAAATCTGATTTGGAGTTGATGAAACCATTTACTAATCATTACCTGAGTTTTAAAAAATGAAATAGTGTAATCCCGCGCCTTTGGGAGGCTGAGGTGAGTGGATTGCCTGAGCCCGTGGGTTCGAGACCCGCCTAGGCAGTGAGACCTCATCTCTACAATAAATAAAAAAAATCAGCCGGGCGTGGTAGCGCATGCCTGTAATTCCAGCTACTTGGAAGGCTGAGGCGGAAGGATCGCCGGAGCCCAGCAGGTCGAGGCTGCGGTGGCCGGGAGCGGCCACTGCACTCTAGTCTGGGTGACAGAGTGAGACTCCAACTCAAAAAAAAAAAAAATGAAATAGTGAATTTTTGTTATTTTTTATGCCAGCAGGTAGATATACTTGCCTGTTTTTCTTTCTGTTTCCTTTTCAGTATTATTGAACTCCAATTAATATGTATTAGAGGAAACATCATCTTTGTAGTTACATGTAGAGAGGAGAAGAAATTTTCTTATAGCCTGTACTTCCTTCTCATTTCTGTGATTTTTTTTTTTTTTTTACCTCATTGAGAAAGATTTCTTTCATATGATGGGGTAGTGTATGCTTATCAATATTCAGTGTTAAACCTTATTGGTATATATGGTCTTCACTCTGATACAGAAACAAGCTAAAATATCTTTGACTTATTATTCTCCCAATTTTTGTCGAGAGTGAAAGGAAGATGATGAGGAAAATGAATATTTACTGGCTGGTTACTATGTGCAAGCACTATGTTGTCTATTTTGCATGCATTATTTATTTACTTTTCACAATAACCACATGAGGAGGTTATTATCTTGGTTTTACAGACACTTTTTAACCCTGGCGATCAATGGGGTGACAGATGTGGCAGCCAGATTGCCCTCACATCCATACAGGCACTTTTCACAATAACCATGTGAGATTGTTATTATCTAAGTTTTGCAGAGGAGGAAATTTGAGCATAGCTATTGGCATTTGAATGAGGTCTTTCTTCTAGACCCATGAGCCTTCCACTATTTTCTTCCTCAGTAAATATTTACTAAACATTGGTTGTTTGTATCCATTGCTTAATGTCAGCCACATGCCAGTAGACAGAGAAGCCAACTGCCTGTGTTGAGTTGAGGGGAAGCTGGGATTGTTGTTTTTTCTCTCAAAAATGTCAACTCTTGGTGTCAGAAATCTTATCATTAGAAATTTGTTTCAATGGGTTAGGTTTCCAAGATAGACACTTTGTATTTTATTATTTTAAAGGTAAATAATTTATTTTTGAAATGCTATATATACACATAGTTCAAGATTTTTAAAAGCACAAAGCTTATATAGTATAATGTCTCCTTCTCACAATATCTACAGCCTAGTTTTTCTCCCTGGTGTCTGCCATTGTTGGCAGTTTCTTATATATTCTTCAAAAGATATTTTAGATACATACGTACAAATATACTGTGTATTCTTTTTTCTTTAATACAAAGTGTATCGTGATCTTTCACTTACAAGTATATCTTAGATGATTATTCTATATCTGTATAGTAAGAGCAAAAATGATCTATTCAATGAATCTAACGTTGTTTATTTAAGAAGGTCTTTATAATGATCATTTAAGTGGTTTCTGATCTTTTACTAGTTACCTTATGAATTTAGATACTGTTACTAAACATGGAAACTCTAAGGTTTTTGTGATTATTTATTTGTTCATTTACTGCTTACACTTACTGCCGTGTAAGATCCAAGCACAAGTAATGTTTCAACTCTTAAAGATCCTTATCAAAATTATAAATAAACATAGCTTAAAGAGTCAATTCTCAACCACTTGTTATGAAAAAAACAGTATTCAGTATTTATAGGTTCTTTCCACATTCCTGCCTTTTTTCCAGTGCCCCAACATCAGGTTACTTTCAACTTCTAAAATTAATATTTATGTCCATGTTTTTAAAGAACATACTTAACAGTATGTCTGCTTTTTAATTTTTCAAAATTTTTGCCTCCAGTCTCTTGTTGGAGTTCCTTTATTTTCCCAATATAGTTATATCATAAATTTGACTAACTCAGTATTCAGTGTTTACATTATAATGTTTATGTAAATGTCATTGACACCTGAATCATATATATATATATATATTATGTTTATTTTTTCCTTCTTGAACAACTTTTTATCTTGAGGTGAATATTATCTCTTGTGGTTTTTTTTCCATACTTTTTTTGGGCTAATTTTTATTATGACTAATATATATTTGATCTTAATTAATTGACTTCTTGGAATTTAATTAAGCCTTATACTTCCTTCAGGTTGATATGTGTTTGGTTCTGTTGGGAGCTGGGGGGAAGTCTCAAGGGTCCTAGTACTACACTGTTATGCATTCAGGGTCTTTAATGTAGTTGTCAAAAACCAGTTATTTTAATTTTTGCCACTCCAGGACTTGATTTTTCTCATTGGAAAGTGTATAAAGATCTTTGTTCTTGAAACAGCTTGACTTTTAAGAGTGTTTCCTACATAAAGGTCAGGTTTCAGTTCAGTTTTTGTTTTTAGACCCTTGGAAATTTCCCGTACTTCCTGTAAGCCAAGTAATACTGTAAGCATTAGCTGTATTTTTACTGAAGGCCCTTTTAAAAATGCAGTAGTGCTGGAGATGAAGTCTCTGGGCCTATATTTGTCTATTGTGTAGAGATTTTAAGCTTCCCTTTAGTGTGTAATGTTTAATTCTGAATTATTTTTGATGTATTACTCTATTTTGTTTTCTCTTATCACAATTATTATTAGGCTGCTAGATCTACTGAATTGCTTGTTTTATTGTATTTATTTTCCATTTCTTTGCTTTTTTCTCTCTAATCAGTCTGATTTTCTTAACTTTATTTTTCAATTGATATCTTCACATGTATTATTATGTTTTAAATTTCCAAGAGCTTTATTTTTTTTTATTCTTTGAGTCTTCTCTTTTTATAGCATTTGCTTCTTATGGGTGTTGCATCTTCTCTTATTTCTTTGAGAATATTAATATTTTTATTTTTTTATAAACCCTTCATGATGTTCCTTCTAACATGCTTTTTTTCTTACTGCTACTGTCTTCTGATATTTGTCTTCTGATATTTTTCTTACTGCTGTTGACTTTCTGATATGATCCATAGCTATTACTTATTTAGGAATGGGTTACAAAAGGTTGGTTGGAAGCTCTTTGCTGACAAACAGAACATTTTTTAGGGTAGGCTTTGACTGTAGGGTTATCTAAGAAGGCTATTTTTGTCAGCACTTTCCCACAGTCAGTACCTTTAAGCAACACTGATTTAGTGGGTGTGCAACCTATTTATTTATTTACACAAGGCCCTGTGCTTACAAAGCCCCATAATTATATATTTATTTTAATCTGCTGTTGTCATCTTCAAATTCTTAGCTTTTGAGCAAGAGCTCCACGTTTTTGTTTTATACTGGGACTCACAAATTATATAACTGGTTTTGTTTTTGTTTTGCTCGGTTCGATAACATTTTTCTAAAGAAGGTCCATTTAGTTTCCTGCCTGGTGAGGATAATTCAGGCTAAATAGGGAAGATTTCTGGGGTTTAATAATTACAATGGAAACTGCCACTACTCTTGCTGTTTTCAGTGGTACTCCTGCCATTATCTGTGCCTGGTGTTCCTAGTTTAGAGACTTTCTGTATTGCCTGCTCAGTAGACCCTCATAGAGATATAGACCTTCATTCTTCTGTGAGAATTGTATAGGTGGAAGCTCCCAGCTCTGCAGAGTGGTGGAAGTGATCTGCAGATAACTGCATCTTAAACAAACTTTCTGTCAATCCTGCTTGTAGTGTTCTTTTGTTTTTGCTTCCAGAGTACTTGCTGCTGCCACATTCTGAGTATTTGGGGGTTTCTGCAGTATTATTGGATTATTTCTCAACTTTTCACATTGCTTCTTTAAGATTCAGCTTTCCTGATTTTGTTGTTATAGTTAGTACACTATAACATCTGATTTTCATCTTTTGTTTTTTCAACTTTGACTTTTTGCCTATATAGCTTTATTATTATAAGCAAAACAGAACAAAAACAGAAAACTATAACTTTTTCCAGGTGTTTTAGTTGCATTTTAGATGACAACAACAGTAGATATCTGTGTATAATCGACCATCTCTTTTAAAGATCTGGTATTGTTATTAATTATTATTATTATTAAGATCTGTTTTACATTATCAATATTCTATTTTGGAGAGTTAACTAAGATAAATAATAATTATTTTTAACATTTAGGTAAGAAGAAATCTGAAGACAATATGTTATAAACTCAGTAGGAGAAATATGTTAATGTGTGTTTATATACTGGATCTCCTGAGCACACATGAGAAACAGTAAAAATTGAGGCACTTGAGGTTTGATGGGGAGTGAAGGAAGAAGGTCATTCAAAGAGGGACATTGGAAAAGTCCTGTATTTGATTCCTAGGGCTGCTATAATAAGTTATTTACAAACAGTGGATTAAAATAACAGAAATCTATTCTCTCACAGTTCTGGGGGGCAGAAGTCTGGAATTAATGTGTCTGCAGGCCATGCTCCCTCTCAAGGTTCTGTGGGAGAATCTTTCCTTGCCTCTTCCAGTTTCTCATGGTGTCTGACATTTCTTGGCTTCTGGCAGTACGACTCCATTTTCTGTCTGCATCTTATCATGGCGTTCTTCTCTGTGTCTCAAATCTCCCTCTCTTTTCTCTTGCAAGGGAATCATTAGTCATTGAATTTAAGACTCTGAAATCTTTAACTCCTGGATTCTTGATTATATATGCAAAGACCCTATTTTCAAATAAGGTTCCATTTATAGATACCAGGAATTAGTACTTGGACAAAACTTTTTAGGGACACAATTCAACCCGCTACAGGTCTTCCTTCTGGTCCCACAAAAGTCTTGTCCTTTACTGTGCAAAATGCATTCACCCAGTCCCAGCACTCCTGAAGTCTTGGCTCAATACATTGTCAGCTTTACATTTGAAATTTTATCTAACTCTCAGAAGACCTAAATGTCATCATCTAAATCATATAAACCATGTGTGGGTGAGACTCTGTGTGTGATCAAAGTTCCTTTCCATTGGTAATTCCTGTGGAATTAGAAAACATGTTATTTGCTTCCAGAAAATAATGGTGGTAGAGGCACTGGATTCCCACCTGAAAGAAAAAATTGGAAGAAATAAAGGCATCACTATTCCCAGACAAGTTTGAAACTCAGCAGGGAAAATTCATTAGGTTATAAGGCCTACAAATGGTTCTCTGTGGCTTGATGCTTTGCCCTCTTAGCCCGTAACTCCAGTCTGGTGAACCTCTGGACTTATGACTCCAACTTGGTCAGTTTCTGGGCCTGTGCACCAGGCCAGCGACCCCCTGTGCCTATGGCCTTGGCTTGGTTACCTTTGCACTTGCAGCTCTGTTGCCCTCTCTCTATGCCTGTGGCTCTGCTAGTCTCTGCCTCTGGGCCCATAGCTTGGCCTCTGCAACCATAGTTATAAGTTTGGAGAAATTGCAGAGTTTGGTTAGAGACCACTGCAACAAAGCAAAATATCACAATAAAGTGAATCACACAATTTTTTCCCAGTCTATAAAAAACTTATATTCACACCATACTGTAGTATATTACATGTACAATACCATTATGTCTAAAAAAAGTCCATACCTTATTTAAAAATGCTTATTGCTGAAAAATGCTGATCATCATGTAAGCCTTCAAAGAATTGCAATTGTTTTGCTGCTGAAGGGTCTTTCTGACTCATTGTTGATGAGTGTTCAGGGTAGTGGCTGCTGAAGTTTGGGATGGCTATGACAATTTCTTAAAATAAGATAACATTGGAGTTTGCTGCATCAGCTGACACTTCCTTTCATGAAGGATTCATCTGTGGCATGTGATGCCATTTGCTAGCATTTTATCTATAGTAATGTCTTTCGAAATTGGAGTCTATCCTCTCAAATCTTGCCACTACTTTGTCAGTTGTTTATGCAGTATTCTAAATCCTTGGTTGCCATTTCAACAGTGTTCAGAGCATCTTCACCAGGAGTAGATTCTATCTCAAGAAGCAACCTTCTTTGCTTATTCATAAGAGGAAACTCCTTATCTATTCAAGTTTTATTATGAGATTGCAGTAATTCAGTCATATCTTCAAGCTCCACTTATAATTCTAGTTTTCTTGCTATTTCTACCATATCTGTAGTTACTTCCTCCACTGAAGTCTTCTGTGGTGCACTAAAACATTAGCAATATCAAAGATTAGTGATCACAGATCACCATAACAGACATAATAATGAAAGCATTTGAAAGAATTACCAAAAAGTGTAAAAGAATTACCAAATGTGACACAGAGACACAAAGTGATCACATGCTGTTAGGAAACTGGTGCTCATAATCTTGCTTGATACAGGGTTGTCACAAGTCTTCAATTTGTTAAAAATATGATGTTTGTGAAGCACAATAAGGCAAAGCGCAATAAAACGAGGTATGCCTATATTTGTTGCCTAGGGCTTCCATAGCAAATTACACACACTTAATGGCTTAGAACAGCAGAAATTTATGTTATGGAGGCTAGAGTTCTAAAATCAAGATGTTGATAGGGGTGTACTTCTTCCAAATGTTCCAGCCTCTTACCTCTTCTAGCTTACCTTACCTCTTCCAGCTTCTGCTAGTGCCTGTTGTTTGCTTTGTGGTAGCATAATTCCACTTCTACATCTGTCTTCACATACTTTTCTATCCTATATTTCTCTGTCTCAAGTCTCCTTTTTGTTTCTTTTATATGTACACTAATAGCTGGACTTTGGGCTTATCTTAATTCAGGATGACCTCTTGTTATGATTCCTAGCTAATTATGCCTTTAAAGACCCTGTATCTAAATAAGGTTACATTCACAGCTACCAGGAATTAAGACTCAGACATTCCTTTTTTTGGGGGTGGGGTAGAGGGAGTCACAATTCAACTCATTGCAAGCACCAAAGATGAATTTTAGTGTATTTAAATGTGTGAGGGCAAATAATAATACTGTGGAGAGAAATACTATACAGACACATGACCACAACATTTAAAAATGATTTGTATTATTAAGTCATTTTTTTTATGTTGCATATTTTTATTTATTTGTTTATTTTAAAGATGTGAGGTACATTTCAGGATCAGGTATACAAGTGGTCACCATACAAGTAAAGTTTGGGCCTCCCTTTGGTCCCCACTTTGCCTGATTTTGGATCAGGACCCTAATTGATGTTGTGTCCCCACCCCTGCCACCCCCACCCCGGTAGTATCCCGCTACTTCCAGTCTCTTTGTAAAAGTAAAAGTATAGTAATTGTTTAGGGTCTGCTTATAAGTGAGAACATGTGGTACTCTGTTCTTTGTTTCTGTGGTAGATCACTGAGTATGATAGACTCTAAATCCATCCAAGTTGCTGTGAAGTCCATATGTTTGTCCTTCTTTATGACTGCATAATATTCCGTTGTGTATATGTACCACATTTTTTGATCCAGTCCAGTTTTCGATGGGCAGCATGGATGGGTCCATGTTTTTGCTATTGTGAGTAGGGCTGCAGTAAGCATACGTGCGCAGGTATCTTTTTGTAGAATGATTTGAGTTCTTTATATTCCCAATAGAGAGATTGCTGGGTCATATGGAAGGTCAATTTCTAGTTCTTTCAGAAATCGCCACACTGTTTTCCAAAGAGGTTGCGCTAGTTTGCCTTCCCAGTAGCAGTGTAGAAGCATTCCTTTTTCTCTGCATCCTTGCCCTCATCTGTTGTTTTTTGTTTATTACTGGTGGCCATTCTTACTCGGGTTAGGTGGTGTCTCAGTGTGGTTTTGATTTGCATCTCTCTGATGATGAGTGATGTGTCTGTTGGCTGCCTGTATATCTTCTTTTGAGAAGTGTCTATTCATGTCTTTTGTCCATTTTTTAATGGGGCTGTTTGTTTTTTTCCTTTCGGCATGTTTGAGTTCCTTATAGATCCTGGATGTTAGGCCTTTGTCAGATATACAGTTGGCAAATATTTTTTCCCATTCTGTGGGCTGTCTCCCTGCTCTCTTGATGATTTCTTTTGCTTTGGGGAAGTTTTTCAGTTTGATGAGGTTCCACTTGTCTATTTTCTCTCTTATGGCATGGGCACTCGGGATTTTGATCAGTAATAGGTTGCCAGTTCCAATTTCCATAAGGGTGTCTCTGCATTTTCTAAGGTTCTTATAGTTTGAGGTTTTACATTTAGGTCTTTGATCCATTTAGAGTTGATTTTCGTGTGTGGTGATAAGTAGGGGTCCTGCTTCAATCTTCTGCATGTGATCAGCCAGGTTTCCCAGCACCATTTACTAAATAGGTTCTCCTTTCCCCAGTGTTTGTTGTTGGAGGCTTTGTCGAAGATGAGTTGTTTGAGAAATTGAGGTTTTACTTCCAGAATCTCTATCCTGTTCCCTTGGTCTGTAGGCCTGTTCTTGTACCAATACCTGGTAGTTTTAATTATTGTAGCCTTAATAGTAAAGTTTGAAGTCTGGAAGTGTGATACCTCTCACTGTGTTTCTTTTGCTAAGGATTGTTTTGGCTATTTGTGGTCATTTATGTTTCCATAGGAATTTCTGTATTGCCATTTCCAGGTCTGAGAAGAATGATCTTGGTAATTTAATGGGTATTGCATTGAATCTGTAGATTATCTTTGGTAGGATGGACATCTTAACAATGTTGATTCTTCTTTTCCATGAGCATGGAATATTTGTCCATTTGTTTGTGTCTTCTTGGATTTCTTTGAGTAGTGTTTTGTAGTTTTCATTGTAAAGGTCTTTCACTTCTCTGGTTAGGAAGATGCTGAGGTATTTCTATTTTTTTTGTGTGTGGCTATTGTGAATGGGATTGTGCTTCTCATTTGTTTCTCTGCCTGCTTGTTGTTGGTGTATAAGAATAGATGTTATTAAGTCTTCTTTTTTGAGTTGGAGTCTCACTCTGTCGCCCAGGCTGGAGTGTAGTGGCATGCTCATGGCCACTGCTGCCTTGACCTGTTGGGCACAGGTGATTCTTCTGCCTCAGCCTTCCAAGTAGCTGGAGCTACAGGCATGTGTCACCTTGTGCAGCTAATTTTTTGATGTATTGTAGAGACAAAGTCTCACCAAGTTGCCCAGGCTGGTCTGGAAACCCTGGGCTCAGGCAGTCCTCTCCCTTGGCCTCCCAAAGTGCTGGGATTACAGGTCTGAGCCACCACGCCCAGCCAAGCCATTTTTTGGATGAAAGTAAAAAATTTGTTTAGAAGCTGTGTTGCTAGGAAGTTCCTTTCTTATCCTGGGTTTAAAATATGATGAAACTTTGGAGAGTAGGTTTAAAATGGGAAAAGTCATAAAATACTATAAGAATTTGAGTGATTTAGATTATTATCGATTGAGTTGTTTGTAGATTTATTGTATATATAATGTATAGAAGCTTTTTCTTTAACATTATGTGGCTAAAAATTGTTCTTTGCTATTCTGATGCCAGTACAGTAACTGGTACCATAAAGCAGGGAGGATTTGATTTAAGTGTTCTGCTACAAGTAGGCACAGCTGTTCTTAGGATCGCAAAGTTTGTCAGCTCTTTCCTCCTCCTCTCTCTCTCCGTTTCTCCTCTTTTCTCCCTCTTTCTTCTCTTTCCCTTTGTCCTTTCCTCTTTTTAATTTTTCTCTTCCCTCTTTTCTCCTTTTCATTTTTGTTTTTTCTCCCTGATTGACTTGAGTTAGTTTCAAGCATCTGTCTCTTTAAGTAGTTTGACTTTGAAGATCTTAATGAAGCTGGAGATAAATAACAATCTTCTGAATCTGCTGCAATGTGAAATTTCTTTCTTATTGGAACACTTAATAAGGTGACGCTGAAGTAGCAGTGGGAACAGAGCCAATCCAATCAACACATTAGCTAGAATCTCAGCTGAGGTTGTGTAAGAGACTCCATTTCTCGGGCTATACAGGATTTGGCCTTCATTCTTTATTGGAATGTGGTTGATAAAGGAGATGTTGTGCTAGTGGAGAATTGACAATGGCAATAATCATGGCACAGTTGTAAACATATTATCTTCTCTTACGAATTTCACTTGAGTAGTTATTTTATTCTTCTGAGTGATGAATTCAGTGTGACCTGCTTATTCTTCTTAATATTTTTTGCTAACGTCTGATTTCTTTCCTTAACCTTTTGGTCTAGAGATGGATGTGAGATTGTCATGTCTGGGTTAGTTAACATAAAGAAAAACAGATCGTGAGGTTCTTGGTATACCTCATCATTGTATCTGTTGGGAAAATTTCACAAGGAGTTTGCTTCTTTATCTTGTTTTTGATTGAGAGGATTCAGCAAAGCTGATGGTTTAAGATTCTGAATGCTGATGAAACTCGTGTGTATGCTAAGGCAGCTATTAATGGGTTAGAGCCAGAGCCTAAAATAAACCTTTTGAGATTTTGGATATCTTAAGGTAAAGGGACAATCTTATTAAGGGTATCTATTTCAGTACT
Organism: Cephalopachus bancanus; assembly: GCA_027257055.1. NCBI lineage: Eukaryota > Metazoa > Chordata > Mammalia > Primates > Tarsiidae > Cephalopachus > Cephalopachus bancanus. The sequence goes on along the minus strand of JAPVLO010000009.1, from coordinate 2,667,484 downwards.
GGGACACATTACTAAAGCAAATAGGAAAGACATCCTGTGTTATGCTGGTGAAACCTGCTTTCACTGCAAGGATTGTGGCTTCTTTATGAAATATAGCCAGGCTTGTGGCACCTGTCAAATGGAGTGGTCAATAAGATATATAGAGTTGTTGCTTTGTTGTTTTTCTTCTGTTTTGACAGTATGTACATATGAGATAACCTAATCTTTTTTGTACTACTCTGACATTTACAATTAGGCCACTTTGGTGTGTTGAATAATTCAGATTTTGGTAGGGGGGCCATCAGAATTTTTCAGTATTGGTTGAATGTTATTCCACTATCTTTATTTTGATTTTTGCCTTTCAAATTTCATTTTGGAATATCTGAAGTTATTTATGTCTGCCGTCTTCAATATTGTTGATTAGTTGTTGTGAAAGGGATGTAATCTTGTGTTTTCAGAGAAAGTAGTGGTGAAGACTGCATTTGCTAGTTATGTTCTGGTAGGCTGATTATAGACTGGCTCTTGGCCAAAGAATTTGAAGTGAGAAGCAGCTGCTTTCTGATAGGTAGAATATAGTGGTTGGTTTGTCTTTGGAGTTTTTTTTTTTTTCCACTCTCTGTTTTAAAGCACTGTAATAATTCAAACACATCAATCAAATGTTGGCTTCTAACCTTCTATTTGGCAATGAATCCTGTTGCTATGCATAAATTAATTTTTTTTTTTAGCAGTGATTGGTATGGATTCTACTTGGCTTGGCAGCAGCCAATGAAAATATGGTATGATAAATGTTTATCAGTTTGTTCCATAGTGTTTGCTTTTTAAAAGAAAATCTCAGATATTTGAATTGGGTGTTGTCATCATATACCAGTGATGGTTTATGTAAAAATTTTTTGCTAATTTTCACTTTTCTGGAAACACCTATATTTGTTGATTGTGTGGTTCCTTGTGTATCTACTCAACAAATATTTTTTGAATACCAATCATATCTAGGAATACTAGAGGTATGAGACTTAGTTAAATCATTTTGGCAAGTAAAGAATTGAATTGGAGTGACTATGAGTAGTGGAGAATTGGTTAGCATGTCATTCTGGTAACTTTCAAAAAGTATCTTTGCATTATTTTTGTCAGACCAAAATTTCTGATTGTCAGTAATGAATTGGTGACTGATTATTTCAGGTTTTACCAAGTATGCCTAATTATGTGTCTTGGTTTCATCATAGTGTATGACATGATGTGCGAGTTTATGTATTACAGAAAACCTGTTGATGAAAGATTGGGAATACATTCAAATAGTTCAATTTTTGACAACATTTTGAAATAAACATTGGGGATGGCTCTCAGGAGATCTGATTTTGGCTTTATCCTGCCTTTATTGAACTCAGTGACGTTGAACAAATTTTGTGACCTCTGTAGGCCTCATTTTCCTCATTTATTAAATGAATGCATTGGAATGATTGACTTTGAAGTCTCTTTTTGTTTAAAAATTATATCTATGAATTTTTACCTATGTAGGTTATAATTTTTGGCTTTATATTCTTGAAATACGGATTTTAGACCATATATGACTACTTGGTTATTCCTGTGGTTTTCTTTTGGCAACTAGACAGTCGTCTGTTACAATGTGATAGTATTATTGCCATTAGTAACTTTGACATAAGCAAAGAAAGGTTTATTCATCTAGTTGTAGCACACTATATCATAGAAAAGCACTGGAAAGGTTGGGACTGGGTATGGTTGCTCATGCCTATAATCCCAGCGCTTTGGGAGGGTAAGGTAGGAGGCTAAGGTAGGAGGATCATTTGAGGCTAGGAGTTTAAGATCAGTCTGGACAAAATAGCAAGGCTCTCATATCTAAAATAAATAAATAAATAAATAAATAAACAAACTAACAAATAAATAAATAAATAAATAAATAAATAAATAAGGTGGGCATGTGCTTGTAGTCCTGGCTCCTCAGGAGACTGAGGTGGTAGAATGACTTGAGCCCAGGAATTCAAAGTTGCAGTGAGCTGTAATCCTTCTACTGTACTCCAGCCTGAGTGTCCACTAAGACTTTGTCTCTGAAAAAACGAACAAACAAGTAGGAAGAGTATCTTAGAAATAATTTAATCCAACTCCCTCATTTGATAGATAAATTTACTGAAAACTGTTTGTTATTTATATGCTTAGCTTGTATCACAAAAAGAACATGAATTGTATTCTCATTTATTCATTCAACAAACATCTATGTGACATTTGAAACATAGCAGATACTAAGTACAGTAGTCTTAGAGTAGGAGTGTGCTCATGATGACTGAGGAACACCAATGACAGCAGATGGAGGGAGTTAGGAAGAAAGTGGTATAGTTTTGGGGCCGTGGGAAGTATTTTGAATTTTATTTACAAGCCGTGTGGGGATTTTAGGCAGATGTATGATGTTTCCTTATTCAGCAGATATTCATTGACCACCCACCCACACACTGTGCCATGTACTAAGTGCTGTGAGCACAATGGTGGGTCATTCCTGTCACTTTAGAGATTACATCTTATACTTTTTATTATCCCTCTTAAGTTTAAAGAGAATTGCTTTATTGGAGAAAGGGTAGAATCTCAGCAACAAGGATATTATTCTTGTAGTCCTGGTGAGAGATGATCATGGTATAGATTAGAGAAGTATAGTAGTGGAGATGCTGACAAGTGCTTGGATTCTGGTTCATGAGAGGGGTATAATAGGTTTAAATAAATAGACGAATGGATATTTGTAGTAAATTCAGAATAGTACCTGGCACACAGTCATGTTATTTTTGTTTTTTTAAAATTTAATTTTCTTTTTTAATTTTAAAGATGTGGGGTACAATTCAGGGTCAGGTACATGAATGGTCATCATACAGGTGCAGTTTGGGCCTCCCATTGGCCCTCACTTTGCCTGATTTGGGATCAGGTTTTAGTTTGTTAAAGAAATAAAAATGAAGACTCAGCCATAAGGATTTTCTGAAGTATTGCATACATATGTATTATGAGGGAAAAAAGGAGAAATACTAATTTCAAGAATTTTTTTTTGTCTGAGCAACTGTAAGATTGGTAGAAGAAAATTAAGATTTTTATTAGACTTGTTGACTTTGAGATTAGTTTTAGGCATACTTGTGGATATGTTAATATGCAGGTGGATAAATACATATGGCAATCAGTTCTGCAAGGTTGCAAATACAAATTAAGGAGTTATATGCAGATAGTATTTTAGGGAATAGAATGAAGAGTAATTAGAGATTGAAAAAGTTAGAGAGGATGTCTGATTTCTAGAAGTTGGGCAATGAAGAGGAGCCAACAGAATAGACTGAAAAAAAGAATGTGGTAGAAAGGGAACCAAGCCAGAGTCCAAGTAAAGAAAGTATTTCAAGAAGGAAGGGGTAGATTTGGCATGATGATGGCAGCAATATGAGCTGCAGAGTTTTTGAATCTCACTGATTTCTTATGGAGTTAGAGTAACGAAGATAGCTAAAGGAAAAATTTGGAAACACCATCTTAAATGAAAAAAGAGAACAGTTTATATAAATTCTAGATAACAAACTGGTGGGGCTGACCCACTGATAGCAACAAGAGGAGGGAAATAGAAATATTTTACTATAGTCCTGAGAACATAGGGACCCCACACATTGCCACCCCAAAAGGAGCAGTTTACAATCGGAGTGGAGCACTTGGAAGACAGATCTGAGGACAATAGTGGAAACTGTCACAGTGCCATCACTCCTTAATTCTCTTGGAAATACTAAGTAAAGTACCCTTTTTAAAGTATAGAGATGCATAATGCAGAGAAATGATACGGAATGGCACAAGACACAAAAGGAAAGATTGTTCAGATACTAGTAGGGAAAGGGTTCAGAGAAAGCAGGTATCAGAAAGTACTGGAGAAGGGGCTACCTTGATAAAAAATTGTATTATTTTATAAGAATAACAGAAGAGGGAGTCCTAGAATTGTGAAGGTAAGGAAATTGTTCAGGGCTGCCTGACCTGAATAAGGATACAGGAACGTCTACCTAAAAGTAAACTGGAACATGAGTAAGAGAGAAGCATTGACATGCAACTCTGTGCAGAGATAGAAAATTAAAAAATGGCATAAAGCAGAGGCAAAGTAGCTCAGAAACAAGAAAAGACAATAGGTAAATAAAGAAATGACTGATAGAGCACAAAAATAAATTCCAAAATAAAATTTTAAGAAACTACTTTAGAAATGAGAACTGAGCTTGAAAGAATATGAAGTATACTACAGAAGGAAAAATAAGTAAATGATGACCAAGAGAAAAATGAAAAATATTAAATAAATGAAGTAAGAATTTGAGAACAAGGGATAATTATAGAAGACAGGCAAAACTGATCTAATACATGCATAAATGGAGTTCCTAAAGGGCAAAAAAAGTGAAACAGAACATACATGAAAAATATAATTCATGAATTATAAAATGTATGTATTAAAATATAATTATATTATGCTTAATTATAATTTAATTTACTAATGTAAATATATTTAAATGTATTAAAAGTGTATTTCATGTAAATTTTAAGGAAATAAGAGAAAGCTGGAATTTATGTATTGTGAGGATGCATGTGTATCTGGAAACATAGTTCCAAAACGGTCAATTATGAGACTATTTTAGTGATTTTAAGGAAAGTAAATCAAAAGAACATCTCTGAAATAATCTATAAATGCTATGACTTTGCTTTTTGGTTTGCTCAGGGAAGTCTATATTTATGCCTAGTATCCTAGTGTTACTATTAGCAACTCCTCTTATTCCCAAAAGTGACCAAGTTTGAAAGATATATTAATTACCTTAATAAATAAAGAAAATTAGGTCTGTGTCAAAACCCTTTAGCTTTATTGAGGTATAATTGATATGTAAAATTGTATGTATTTAAGATGTATAGCATGAATCTTTAGCTATACATATATATAGTGAAATGATTACCACAATCAAGTTGGTTAACACATCCATCACCTCACATAGTTATCGTGTGTGTGTGTGTGTGTGTGTGTGTGTGTGTGTGGTGTGTGTGTGTGTAGCAAACATTTAATATCTACTGTCTTAGCAAATTTAAGAATATAACATACATTACCATTAACTGTAGTTGCCATGCTGAACATTAGAACATACTCATTTTCTAACAAAGTTTTTACCCTTTGACTAACCTCTAACTCCCCTGTCTTGGGCAACCATCATCCTAATCTTGGTTTCTTTGAGTTTGATGTTTTTAGATTTCTTATATAAGTTAGGTTATACAATATTTGCATTCTGTCAGGCTTTTTTACTCAGCATAATATCCTTAAGTTGCATTAATGTTTTTGCAAATGGCAGGATTACCTTCTTTTTTATGGCTTATTAATAACTGTGTGAGTGGATTCTCTCTCTCTCTCTCTCTCTCTATGTATATATTATACATACACATTACATGTATATACATGCATATATAAATACATATTTATATATATGTATACCACATATTCTTTATCCATTCATTCATCAATGGACGCTTAAGTTGATTTTATGTCTTGACTTTTGTGAATAATGTTGCAGTAAGCATGAGAGTGCAGATATCTTTTTGAGTCACTGATTTTGTTTTCTTTAGATATATACCCAGAAGTGGGATTGCTGGATCATACAGTAGTTCTATTTTTAAGTTTCTTTGAAGAATTTTTATACTGTTTTTCATAAAGGCTTTGTCAATTTCCATTTCCATCAACAGTGTACAAGCGTTTCCTTTTCTCCACATCTTTTTCAACACTGTATAACTCTTGTTTTTTTGATAGTAGCCATTCTAATAGATGAGGGAATAGCTCACTGTGATTTTGTCTTGCATTTCCCTGATGTTTAGTGATGTTGAGCATTTTTACATATGCTTATTGTCATGGTGTATGTCTTTTATGGAGAGATGGCTGTTAAACTCTTTTGCTTATTTTAAAATCAGGATGTTTTGTTGTTGCTGAATTGTATTAGTTTCTTATTTTGTATATTAACCATTTGTCACATTTTATATTTTTTATATAAAATATATATTATATATTAATTTTATATAAACCCTTTGTAAAAATTTTTTGATATTCCATAGCTTGTCTTTTCATTTTGTTGATTGTTTCTTTTGCTGTGCAAAAGCTTTTTAGCTTGATATAGTACCACTTTTGTTTGTTTGTTTGTTTTTGTTTGGTTGTTTTTAGTTTTGCTTCTGTTACCTGTGATTTTGGTGTCACATCTAAAAAATTATTGAAGACTGATGTTGAGCTTTTTTCCTATGTTTTCTTCTAGGAGTTTTATGGTTTTTGGTCTTACATTTTAGTCTTTATCCATTCAAAGTTAATTTTTGTGAGAGGTGTAAGGGTCCAATTTCATTCTTTTGCAAGTGGTTATTCAGTGTTTCCAATATCTCATATTGAAAAGACTTTCCCAGTGTGTATTCTTTTTTTTGTTGAGTTGGAGTCTCACTTGGTGGCCCAGACTGGAGTGCAGTGTCCGCTCCCAGCCACTGCAGCCTCACCTGCTGGGCTCCGGTGATCCTTCCGCCTCAGCCTTCCAAGTAGCCGGAATTACAAGCATGTGCTACCACGCCCGGCTGATTTTTTTTTTGATTTATTGTAGAGATGAGGTCTCGCTGCCCAGGTGGGTCTCGAACCCGCGGACTCAGGCAATCCACTCACCTCAGCCTCCCAGAGGTGCGGGATTACAGGCTGAGCCACCGAGCCCGGCTCCAATGTGTATTCTTAGTGTCATATATTAGTGGACAGTATGTTTTTTTTTCCTGGGTTCTTTATACTATTCTGTTGATCTATATATCTTTTTATGGTAGTATCATGCTGTTTTGATTAGTAACTCTTTGTAATATTGTTCAAAATCAAGGAATGTGATGCTTCCAGCTTTGATCTTCTTCCTCAAGATTGATTTGGCTGTTTGTGTGTGTGTGTGTGTGTGTGTGTGTGTGTGTGTGTGTGTGTGTGTGTGTGTGTGTGTGTATGTGTGTGTGTGTGTGTGTCTATGTGTGTGTGTGTTCCTATTTAAATTTAGGATTTTTTTGTGGTTGTTGTTTCTGTGAAAAATGCCATTGAAGTTTTGGTAAGGATTACATGGAATCTGTAGATTGTTTTGGGTAGTATGGACATTTTAACAGTGTTCTTTCAATCCAGGGGATATCTCTTCATTTATTTGTATCTTCTTCAACTTTATCAGTATTTTATACTTTTCAGTGCACAGATTGTTTGCCTCCTAGGTTAAATTTATTCCTAAGTATTTTCTTGTTTTCAGTGCTATTGCCAGTTTTATCGAAGTTAGTCTTTTTAAAAGGTATTTTTAAAAGATAGAGACATAGTACACTTTTATGTTCACTTTTTACTTTGAAATTTTGGGGGGATTTATTAGTTCCAACAGTTTTTTGATAGAACTAAAAAAAAAGTGTTTCCTATATTTTAGATCATGTAATTTACAGAGACAGTATTCTTCGTCATTTCCAGTTTTGATGCCTCTTACTGATTTTTCTTGTCTAATTGCTCTGAGTAGGTCCACTTGTACTATGATGAGTAGAGGATGTGTGCTTTTTTCTTTGCTCTCGTCTTTATTATTTTCTTCCTTCTGGTATTTTTGGGCTTAGTTTCTCTTCTATCTTTGGGCTTAATTGATTTTTTGTTTTCCTAGTTCCTTCAGGTCTAAATTTAGATTGTTTTTTTGAGCTCTCTCTTAGGTAGGTATTTGCAGCTATAAACTTTCTTCTTTGGACTGTTTTTGTTGAATTTCATAAGTTTTGGCATGCTGTTTTTTATTTTTGTCTGTTGCAAGAAATTTTTTTTAAAAATTTTCCTTTGTTTTCCTCTTTGATCCACTGATTGATTGTTCAGTAGAATATAGATTAATTTCCATGTAATTGTGAATTTTCACATTTTCTCCTGTTATTGATTTTTAGTTTAATATTATTCTTTTTGGAAAAAATTCGCTATGATTTCAGCCTTCTTGAATTTAATACTCGTTTTGTGACCTAATATATCCTGGAGAATGTTTCATGTGTGCTTGAAATGAATATGTATTATTCAGCTCTTTGTTGGAATGTTCTGTATATGTCTTAGTTTAATATTATTTTGGTTGGAAAAGATTCTCTATAATTTTAGCCTTCTTTAATTTAAGACTTGTTTTGTGACCTAACATATTGTGGAGAATGTTTCATGTGTGCTTGAAGAATATGTATTCTGCTCTTTGATGCAATGTTCTGTGTATGTCTGTTAGCTTCGTTTAGCCTATAGTGTTGTTCAAATCTGCTCTTTCCGTATTGTTTTTCCTTCTAGATGATCTTTCGTTGAGAGTGAAATATTAAAGTTCCCTACATTATTGTATTACTGTTTATTTCTTCTTTTAGTTCTGTTAGTATTTGCTTTATAAATTTAGATGCTTTGATGTTGGGTACATAAATACAGTGTTTACAATTGGTATATCTTTTAGATGAATTGTATGGAAATAAAAGAAAGCAATTTTTTTAATAATGAAAGAAAATAATATAAAAGAAAGTAATTATATATCATAAAAATTATATATAATAATATCTCTTGTGACTGTTTTTGACTAACACCTGTTTTGTCTGACGTAAGTATAGTCATCCCTGTGTTCTCTTTTGATTACCATTTGCAGGGATTATCCTTTTCCATCTCTTCACTTTTTGCCTATGTATGTCCTTAATGTTGAAGTGAGTCTTTTGTAGGCAGGATCTTGTTTTTTTTTAATCCATTCTGCTACTCTATATATTTTGATTGAAGAATTTAATGAATAACATTTAAGTAATTGTTAATAAGTAAATACTTACTATTACCATTTTCCCTAATTGTTTTCAGACTTGTAATCTTTGTTCTTTTTTTTTAATCTATTTTATTTTGTGATTTAATGACTTTTTTTCGTGGTGTACATTGATTTCCTTTTCTTATTTTTTTAATATATCTACTACAGGTTTTTACTTTGTGGTTACTTTGAGTATTACATAAAATATCTTATTGGTAAAAAATCCTATTTTAAACTTATGACAATTTAACTTCAATTATATAAATGTATAAAAAGTTTATAAAAGTGTGCAAAAAGAGCAGCCCCCTTGGGTTTCTCCCATTGTGAGAGCTTTTCTATCCTCTCAATGAATTCTGCTTTTTAAAAAAAGTGTGCAAAAAGTGTGTATTTTATCCTTCACCCTATTAGGTTACTGATGTTACAATTTACATTTTTTATATTGTGTATTCGATAGCATTATTGTAACGATTATAATTTGTAATGTATTTGTCTAACTTTTATACTAGAGTTGAAAATGATTTATATGCCACTATACAATGTTATGAAATTCTGACTTTGACTATGTAGTTAATTTTGCCAGTGGATTTTATACATTTATATGTTTTTACCTTGTTACTCAGCATACTTTCTTTTCAGTTTGAAGAACTTTCTTTAGCAATTTCTGTAAGGCAGTTCTAAGTGGTGATAAACTCCCTCAGCTTTTATTTGAGAACGTTTTTGTTTCGCCTTGCTTTCTGAAGGGACAGCTTTGGTAGGTATAGGTTAACAGGTTCCCTGCAATATTTTGCCAATATTACCCTACTTTCCCTCCTGGTCTGAAAAATTTTAGTTTAGAAATTTGCTCATAGTCTTATGAAGGCTCCCTTGTGTATGAAGAGTTGCTTTTCTCTTTCTGCTTTCAAAAATTCTTCGTCCCTCACATCAAACTTTAAAAAAACTCTTTGTAGTTCAGAACTGTAGGCAAATAGTTATAAACACTGATAAACTTGGAGAACTTTTTTTTTTGAGTTGTAGTCTCACTCTGTCGCCCAGACTGGAGTGCAGTGGCCGCTCCCGGCCACCGCAGCCTCGACCTGCTGGGCTCCGGCGATCCTTCCGCCTCAGCCTTCCCAGTAGCTGAAATTACAGGCGCGTGCTACCACGCCCGGCTGACTTTTTGATTTATTGTAGAGATGAGGTCTTGCTGCCCAGGCAGGTCTCAAACCCACGGGCCCAGGCAATCCACTCACCTCAGCCTCCCAAAGGTGTGAGATTACAGGCTGAGCCACCGAACCCGGTTATGAATTCTTCCTGAGAAATATTTTTAGCACCTCAATGAATTCTATAAAAATAAAATAACAAAACCAGCATTTTCTGATCAAAATGAAACAAAATTAGAAATCATGAACAGCATCAAAGAACTAAAAAGACTGTTTAGGTTGGAATTTAAAGTGGCATACACAATACTATTTTTATATTGAGATAAAATTTGCATATCATAAAATTTACTATTAAAACTATATAAAAAGTACAATTTAGTGGTTTTAAAAATTTATTCACAATGTTCCTGAGTCATCAGTAATAACTAATGCCAGACATAGCAAACACCATGGGCGCTAAGCAGTTATTTCCTATCCGCCCCTTGCCCCAGCACCTGGCAACCACTTTCTGCTCCTGGATTTATCTATTTTGAACATATTACATAAAATGGAGTCATGTAATATGTGGCCGTTTGTGTCTGACTTCTTTTGCTTGGGATAATTTTTCTTTCTTTTTTTTTAAGTTGGAATCTCACTCTGTCCCCCAGATTGGAGTGCAGTGGCCGTTCCCGGCCACTGCAGCCTCGATCTATTGGGCTCTGGCGATCCTTCTGCCTCAGCCTTCCAAGTAGCCGGAACTACAGGCATGCGCTACCACGCCCGGCTAATTTTCTTTTCTTTTTTTTTTTTTATTGTAGAGATGAGGTCTTGCCAAGTTGCCCAGGCGGGTCTCGAACCCGTGGGCTCAAGCAGTCCACTCACCTCAGCCATCCAAAGTGCGAGATTACAGGCTGAGCCACCGAGTCCGGCGGGATAATTTTTCAAGATTTGTCTATGTTTAAGCTTGTACCTGTGCTTCATTCCTTTTGTGGGTTAATAACATTGCATTGTATGGGTATACTACATTTGGTTTATTATCATGATGAGCTTTGATTTATTTGTACTTTTGCCTGTTATTAATAATGCTGATATGAACAGTCATGTCCAAGTTTTGTGCAAATGTATTTCAGTTTCATTGGGTATTTAGCTAGGAGTGAAATTGTTTTGGGCATTTGGTAACTCTGTGTTTAATTTTTTGTGGTACTACCGAATAACCAATTTTGCACAATGTCTGCACCATTTCACATTTTCACCAGGAATGTATGAAGGATCCAATTTTTCTACATCCTTGCCAATGCTTTTTAATTTCTCTGTGTGTGCTTTATCGCATTCATTTTAGTGGATGTGAGTGATGTCTCATTGCGGTTTTGACTTGAATTTCTCTAATGACTAATGATGTTGAGCATTTGTATCTGTTTGAAGAAATATTGTTCATGTCCTTTGGCCATACTAAAATTAGGTTGTTTATATTTGACTTGCTGAGTTTTGTTTATTATATTTTCTGAATGTTAGATTAATATTAGATGTTTCTTCTCTAATTTGTTGTATATTTTGTCATGAAAGTACATTTGATTTTGTTACACTATTTTTCTCTACATGGGAGTGATTATGAGTATTTTTCTTCCTCATGTTAACATGATGTGTTAAATGTATTGTGTTTCATATGCTAAATCATTTGTGTATTTTGGGGACAAATTCTATTAGGTCTTGGTGTATAATCTTTTAAACATGCTCCTGGTTTGTTTCCTGTTATTTTATTGAGAAGTTTTACTCGTCTGCATTCATAAGGCATAACATTGTTTTGTTCTTTTCTCGTGTTTTCCTTGTCTGCCTTTGTATAAGTGTAATACTAGCCTCATAGAATGAGTTATGGCATGGTCTCTTGTTTTCTAATTTTTGGGAATGTCTAAGAAGAATTGGTCTTAATTTCAGAATTCACCAGTGAAGCCATCTGATACTGATAGTTACTTTGTGGGAAGTTTTTGTTCACTGATTCAGTCTCTTTACTTGTTATAGGTCTACTCTTTCTTTTTGAGGTTACTTTGGTAGTTTATGTATGCTAGCAACTTTTTCATTATAAATTGATTAATTTGTTGACATTCAATTGTTCATGGTATTCTCTTTTAATCTTTTTACTTTTTTTAAGGTTAGTAGTAAGTTCTTTTCTTCATTTTTTTAATTTAGTTTTTTTTTTTTGAGACAATGTCTCTCTCTGTTGCTGTGAGCGGCAAGATTGTGGCTCACTCAGCATGGATCTCACCACGCTCAAGTGATTCTCCTACCTCAACCTCTGGAATTGCTGGAATTGTAGTCATGCACCACTCCGCCTTGTTAATTTTTAAAACTTTTTGTAGAAACTGAGGTCTTGCTATGTTACCCAAGCTGGTCTGAAACTCCTGACCTCAAGCGATCCTTTCAACCTTGACCTCCCAAAGTGCTGGGATTACAGACATGAGCCATCATACCTGGGCCTTTTCTTCATTCTTGATGTTAGTACTTGAGTCTTTCTTTTATTCTTGGCCATTCTAGCTAAAATTTGTCAGCATTGTTGATTGTTAAAATGAGTCAACTTTTGGTTTTGTTGATTTTTTTTCCTGTTGTTTTTCTATTCTTTATTGTATTACTCTTCATTCTAATTTTTATTGTTTCTTTTCTTGTGCATAAAGTTTGTTAAATCAAGCATACGGATGTTAAGTTTCTTAAGGTGACAGCTTAGGTTAATGATTTGAGAATTTTCTTATTTTTTGATATTGGTGTTTAATTTCCCTTTTTTTCTTTCACTCAGTTTTTATGAGAATGTTGTTTAATTTTCACGTCAAGTATTTATGAATTTTCCCAATTTTCTACTGTGCCTTTTTGATGATTTATAAAATTATTGAATGAAAGGACTTTTTATAGAAATTCCTTAACACATTGTATTACAGGTGCTCCTTTTAATAGCATACCCATATTTTTTAATGAATAATGGTATTATTCAGAGCCATAGATAGTGAATGATTATACTTTGTAATTGAAATAATATGCATTCATCTTTAATTTTTAATTCCACCAAAGAAAAATATATTTTTACTTTCATGTAATGGATCTATGTTAATTTGTCTTGCTTTAGATGAATTAACTTTAATTTCTAAAGCATTTTGAACTTTTGGTTAGTTTCTTCAATTCTAAGGAGATTAGTTAGTAATAGTTATTGTCAGAAAAGAAAAAGAAAAATATGTAATTGGATAAGTTTGAAAATCTGGTTTTTCAACAAATTGAAATTTTTTCAACTAAAAATTTCAAGATTTTTTTACTGCTAGGTTTGTCAGGGGTTTTAATATGTGAATATATGTTTTAATTTCCACAATTTGTTTGGTCATGGTAGTTGATTTAATACAAGCTTTTCTGGTTTTATAAAACACCCTATGGGAAACACTAGTATATACCACTGGCCCCCAAATGGGGATATATGCATTCCAAGAACTGTCTAAGATGATCTGCTATGATATAAAAATAAAATGTCAGAGTATCTATTTTTATTTACTTCAAAAAATCTTGAACAATGAGAAAAAATGCTGATGATATTTAGCATATTGATTGGTGCTTTTGCCCTTCCTAGGTCCTTATATGAAACAGCTAAATACCACTTGTGAAACAACCTGGCATGAATGGGTTTTCCATAGTGATGAGTTTGTAGAGCTGCCCCATTTGTTTGCTTGTTTATAGGGAACTATGCATTTTCTTAATTAGGTAATTGGAGTTAGGTAATGTGTTATCTAGTTTTAGCTAGAACATCCTTTATAAAAATGGAAAGATATCATTAAGAAGATTGCTGCCATGAACCATAGACTGATAATCATACTAACAAAAATCTCAGTTTATAACAGTTGCCCCTGTTGGCTCTTTATGTTTAGGAAGTTTGGGTAAATAGTGATTTGACTATAAGACAAGATAAAGCCCTGTAGCAGAAAGAGAATTTAGATGTTGATAATGAAATAGAACCTGTTCATTCTGTAAGAATAACAAATGAGGGGAGTTAAGAACAAGTGGTAGCAGTCAGTAGAGGCTGGCAGTGGCAGCGTTGCCACATGTGGCTTCTACTGTCATTTTTAGCAGTGTTACTCAACAAGAAAATGTTAGAAGACAGTGTATGGAATATTGTAGAGGCAGTTTTTGTGGTTCTTAACTCCAACACTCTGGCAATCCCACTTGGTTAAAATGTATTTTTTGTGTGTTCCTAGATTTAATTTGCTAGTATTTTGTTGAGTATTTTAGTTTCTATATTCATAAAAAGACTTAACTCATAATTTTATTTAATTCTAAATAACTTTGTAGATTTAGTGTAAGGGATATGTTTGTCCAAGAAACATATACTGAGAAATATTTCGTCTCCTATTGTCTGGAAGAGTTTGTGGACGATATCTGTTAATTCTTTCCTCAATGTTTGTTAAAATGTACCTATTCAGCCGGGCTCGGTGGCTCAGCCTGTAATCCCGCGCCTTTGGGAGGCTGAGGTGAGTGAATTGCCTGAGCCTGCGGGTTCGAGACCCGCCTGGGCAGCGAGACCTCATCTCTACAATAAATAAAAAAAAATCAGCTGGGCGTGGTGGCGCATGCCTGTAATTCCGGCTACTCGGAAGGCTGAAGCGGAAGGATCGCCGGAGCCCAGCAGGTCGAGGCTGCGGTGGCCGGGAGCGGCCACTGCACTCCAGTGTGGGCGACAGAGTGAGACTCCAACTCAAAAAAAAAACAAAAAACAAAAAACAAAATGTACCTATTCAGCTTTCTGGACCTAGAGGTTCCTTTCTTGGTTGAAAGTTTTTGTTTCTGTTCTTGTTAATACAGATTCAGTTCTTTAACACATACAGGACTATTTAGATTTTGTAATTCTCCTTGTTTTAGTTTTGGTAAATTGTATTTTTTGTTTTAATAGATTTAAAATTTCATCTAAAATTTTATTTTTATTGATATAATGTTTTACAGTATTCTCTTGCTGTTTAGAAATATATGTAGGATATGTAATGTCCTTCACTTATGCCCGATATTGGAAGTTTATGTGGGACTTTTCACTTTATTCTTTTAAAATCATCTTATTACTTTTTTTCTTTCTTTTGGGTTATTCTGTTAGAGCTCTGGTACATGTCATTTTGATCTTTATCCTATATATCTTTTTTAAAGTTTAATGTTTTAGTTTGTTTATTTTTTGGTATTTTTCATCCTATTTTTCTTTTTCTTTTTTGCTCTAGTCTGTATTTTTTTTTTTGCAGTTTTTTGGTTCTGTAATTCTGTTTTTTCTGCTTTTATCTGTTTCCTTTATCTTTTGAGTTATTAATTGTACATGTTTTCAGGTCTAAAATTTTTTATCTTGTGGATTTCAGTTCTCTGATAGAAATCTCTATCCTACTGGTTTTCAGCATTTCCCTTCTGGGGAAATGTGTTTTGGATGTGTTGAAAACTCTTACATAAATATTTAAAACTCATTAATAACTGATAACCTGAATCACCAATGGTCCTGTGCCTTTTGTCTCCTCTGTTTTCTGATATGTGTGTGTGTTTGGTCTTGTCTGTTACCTCTGATAATTTGGACATTTTGTTTGAAAAATTGGAATGGCTTGATAGGATGTTAACAATCTCCAAGGAGAGTTTGTTATTTCCTTTCTAGGCAGGTGGAGTTAGGGCCTAATTGCCTTAACTGGCTCTCAAGCTTTGGGATTTAGAGTATTAGAAATATAGAGGTCCAGGCTGGTTGCAGTTACACAGGGCCTCCTGTCTCCTGATCCATCCAGGTCAAGAATTACCAAATGCCCAAGGGAAAGCACCATTGCATTGCCTTGTGTCATCTCACTACTTCACATGATTTTTCTTACTCAGTTACTGTTTTCCTTTAATTTCTTATTGACTCATTGTTCCTTCGTGCTTTTAAATAGAGCTTAAAAAGTCATACGTTTCGTTTTGCCTTCAGCTGCGACATTGGTGTGCCATAAACCACTCAATCATTTATGGATGCAAAAATCAATGGCTTTATTATTTTGAAAGCAAAATAGAAGAACAGCTCATGGTTTTAGTTTCTTTCTTCTTTCAGGAAAAACATAAACAAGAATTGGAAGACATGAGAAAAGCTGGTCATGAAGCCCTCAGCATTATTGTGGATGAATATAAGGTAGAGGTTTGAGAGTCTATTGTGTATTCTTGGATAGCTTTAGTAAAAATTTTACATATATAGGTATATGTAGCATATACAAATTATAAATTTATAGTGTAGTCTAATTTTGGAATATAATCAATTCCTTTTCACTGACCAATAAATGTTCATAGAAAGCATACCTGGTGGATTACAAAGGTAATGCTAGATATTATTCTGCATTAGAGAAACTTATTTGTGTATTTGAGAATACAATTTCAGCAGGTGAATAAGTTTGAGTACAAAAATACTATAGAATTATTTGGTAGATTATCTTTTTTCTTTCTGCTGTGATTTCTCCATCTTAAAGGAAAAAATTAAGGCATGATATAAATCAAAAAAGTTATTCTAGCTTTTTTCTTTTCTTTTTTAAATTAAAAAAATTATTTTTAAAATTTACTATTGTTACTTTTTAAATATCAATAGCTTTAGGGTATATGAATGGTTTTTGGTTATATGGGTGCCTTTTTATGGTGGCTGAGAGGTCTGGGCTTTAAGTCATACTTACCACCCCTACCTGTGCATGTGGTATCTGGTGAGTGATCTTTTCATCCCTCTACAACATTTCATTTCTTTTATTTTTTAAAAACAAATTAAATGGACTTGGGTACATTTAAACAGTAAATGATAAATGTCTAGGTCAGTTATATACAGTAAAAACTGTTATTCTCAAAATTATTTTAAAACCTGCAGGCGAGACCTCATCTCTACAATAAAGCAAAAAATCAGCCGGGCGTGGTAGTGTATGCCTGTAATTCCAGCTACTTAGAAGGCTGAGGCAAAAGGATCGCCGGAGCCCAGCAGGTTGAGGCTGCGGTGGCCAGGAGCGGCCACTGCACTCCAGTCTGGGCGACAGAGTGAGACTCCAACTCAAAAAAATAAAAAATAAAAAAATAAAAACTATTCTTCTGATTTTATGCCTCCATAAACTCAATCATTTAAAGCAAATTGAGAATTTGATGTTAAATTCTATTTCTGCCCCTAAATTTTATGTTAGATCATTTTGTTTTTACAAATTATGGAGGTATACATTTTTGTTGAGAAAAAATGCAGACAATTCTCCCCCGAAGTAATTCTACTGACAGTTTAATATATATTCTAGGATATTTCTCTGTGTACATACATATATGCTTATGCAGTAGAGTTTTGATTTGATTTACAAAAATGTCATCATTCTCAATTTATTCTTTCTTGCTGTATTTACTCTATATAACATGGAGATATTTTCATGTCAGTATAGAAAATGTATCATATTTTGGTTCTGTTCTATAGTTTTCACAGTACAAACTTGCCATAATTTGTTTACCCATACATATGTAGATAGGTAGTTAGTTTTTTTTTGATTGTTCCTTACTGAAATAAATGTAAAAAAAATTCTTCCTATGACAGGTAGAGTATAAAAGTGTTTTACTGATGATTAAACTTAATTACTAGGCTCAATATGAGTTAATGTCTTTTAGTTAGTTGACAATTTAATGTCAAAAACTTTCTTAAGAAGTCATTTGTATAAAAGTAGAAAAAGAAGTAGATCCAGAATTAATTTAAGTGAGAGGTGATTGGGAAAAAAAACTTAGAGTATTAAAATAGTCTCCTATTTTCTTGGGACATGAAAGGTTATTTTTCTGACTGCACCCAGCATAGTAACTGATGCTCATTGTTAAGAAGGTAATTTTAAAAAGTCTGGTTTTATAGCTGTGATTATTGGTTCTTTTTATTATAAACCATTTTTATAGTTGTTGAGTTGGAGAAAAGTCCTATATTAATATAGTACCCACTTAAAACTATTTTTTTTCTTAAGACTGAGGGTGGGAAGAATTAGAATACAGTAGACCTTCCAGCTCTATGGGTTTCATAACCACAAATGGAAAAATCGTAAAAAAAACCCAAGAATAAAAATAATACAATTTTAAAAACTAGTACAATATAGCAACTATTTACATAGCGTTTATTTATTTATTTATATTTTGAGTTGGAGTCTCACTCTGTCGCCCAGACTGGAGTGCAGTGGCCGCTTCCGGCCACCGCAACCTCGACCTGCTGGGCTCCGGCGATCCTTCCGCCTCAGCCTTCCAAGTAGCCGGAATTACAGGCATGCACTACCATGCCCGGCTGATTTTTTGATTTATTGTAGAGATGAGGTCTCGCTGCCCAAGCGGGTCTCGAACCCGCGGGCTCAGGCAATCCGCTCACCTCAGCCTCCCAAAGGCGCGGGATTACAGGCTGAGCCACCGAGCCTGGCTTACATAACATTTAAATTGTATTACGTATTATAAGCAATGTAATGATGACTTAAAGTATAGGAAGGATGTGCGTAGGTTATATACAAATACAATACTATGCTGTTTTATATAATGGACTTGAGCATCTATAGAGTTCTGGAAGAGATCTGAATGGTGGATACCAAGAGACATATTTTCACTTATGTATTTTAAATAAATGTTTTTAAAGTATTGTTAATGTGTATGTTTTTATATGTTTTTCTAAACAGCCCAGTATTTGATATTTTAAATACTTTTTGGGGTCTTACTCCATAATATTTTCTTTGCTGAAAACGTCTTTATTGATATCACTTCAATACTGGCAGCTAATCAAGTTAAATCATATGTGAAAATCATTCTAATGGCATTTTGAAAAAAACTGTCTAGTATTCTTATTTATCACTCAGCTAAAGAGATATTTAAAATTTTCAAATATCATACATTATTATTTACTAAAAAAGGATTAAGAATCCAATGAAATTATCTCAAAGTTATGTTTCATTTGTATTATTATAGTTTATAGTTGGTTTACATTCAAATAATATAAATTCTTTTATATCAGTTAACTTTGTGAATGCATTACATTAGTGGCTTGTATTGATTTATTGATAAGTTTTACATCTTACACAATGATATTACAGTCCTTGGAGGAAAAATATCAGATATATTTTAATATCAGATATATTGGTTGTCATATAAAATTTTGCAACCAAGGTATTCTATAAACATCCTCAGAATCAATTTTTGTAATAATATGGAAAAAAGTAAAATAATTCAGATAGAAAAATTGATAAATAATAAACCATTGTTGATGGTTTTTGGCACATTATAGAGAAAGAAATGGTGTTTTTTCCCATTCTAGATTCAAGCATGAGAAGTTCATTTGTTCTAATTGCTTTAGAATACTTCTTTTTTTCAGATAACAATTTGCTTTTCATTAATATTTTTTGATGTTTTATTTTATTAAAATGTATGAAAATTTGGTGGATGATTCATTAATCATTATTTTACAAGGAATCCAAAATACCTCTATTTTCTATTGCTAGCAAAAGTTGTATGAATGTTATCATTACATTTATTCAGTTTTTGATTTAACAAATAATATTGACTGCCCACTTTATGTTGGAAATTATTGTAGACACAGCACTGGACAAAATATTTAAATTCTTGTTTCAGTGGAATATATATTCTACATCTACATACCTGTGCATGTGAACATACCACATTCAAAAAGGAAGCAACTTAAAAACATAGCTTTCCTCAATATTTTAGTTGTCAGAACTTCACACCTTTACCTCTCCCACATCTGTAGGTATTTGCTCAAATATGCAACTTGAAAAGAAAAATCTGTTACCACCTCACCACCATTCCTGGTTTCTAGGGATCAAATTTCTCCTAGTTATCCTGGACTAGATATAGTCAATCATTTTTTTCCTATCCAAGTTGAGTTGGGATATTGTTGACGAGCTCGGAAAATAATTTCATTGGAAAAGAAAGTGGAAAATATCAAATAAAGTAAAACAAAAAAAAATGACAAAAGCTTTTAAAAATGCATAGCAAGATGTATTATTTTTCTATTAAATTCTGCTTACAGAATTTAATGAAGACAAACCTTTCTTTATTTTTCCTACTCAGTATAATTTCCTACTGTGAACAATTTATATAAAATGGACATAAGTCCCTGCAAGTGAGACAGAAAATGGCAGATTGCCTAGGAACTTTGGAACCCAAGTAACTGCATCCAAGTATTACATCCAAGTGGTATTTCCTGGGTTTTCCCTTTACCTTTTTTGGCTCCAGACTAGGTGCTGAAGAAGTCAGTAACCCAGAAATACCAATGGGCACATATAAAACAAGTCCCAAGAAAAGCCTATCTTCTCAAAAGACCAGAAAAGCCTCCACGTAGTAAGGCATAAGACTGTTAGATAATAGCCATTCCACTCCCACCAGACACTACTAGAAAGACAGCAAAATAATATATTATATATTATATCATATAATATTATACCGATTATACATTATAAAGAAGAACCAAATGCAAATTTTAGAAGCAGTAGGCATGATAACCAAAATTTAAAAACACAGGGATGGTCTCAACAGTGGAACGGAGAAACAGGGAAGGAATCAGTGAATTTGAAAATAGATAATAAAAATCACCCAATTTGAACAGTGTAGAGAGAATAAACTGAAAACAAATGAACAGGTTTTTAGGAACCTGTGGAATTACACTAAGAGGCCTAAAATTTATGTCTGAAGAGTCCAGGAAGCAGAGGAAAAAGAGGGCAGAGCTTAAAAACATTCAAAGAAACAGTAGCTGAAAAATCTCCACACTTGGTGAGACATAAAACCTCATATTTAAGAAGCCAAATTGGTTCAAATCTGTAATTCCAGCACTTTGGGAGACCGGAGCAAGAGGATAGCCTGAGCTCAAATGTTCGAGACCAGCCTGGGCATCTAGGTGAGACCTCATCTCTACAATAAACCAAAAAATTAGCTGGGCATGGTAGCGCACGCCTGTAGTTCCAGCTTCTTGGAAGACTGAGGTGTAATGATTGCCTGAGCCCAGCAGTTCGAGGCTGTGGTGGCCGTGAGCTTGCCACTGCTCTCCAGCCTGTGTGGTCGAGTGAGACTCCAACTCAAAAAAAAAAAAAAAAGAAAGAAGCTGGATGAACTCCAAATGTGATAAAGTAAAAAACAAGCAATATTTGCCAAGGTACACTGTAATGGTTAATTTTATGACTGGGCCATGATGCTTAGATACTTGATCAAACAGTATTCTGGATGTCTCCGTAAGCGTATTGTTTGGGATAAGATGAACATTTAAATCTGTAATCTTTGAATAAGTAGATGCCCTCCATAATGTAGATGGGCAACATCCAATCAAAGGCATTAATTTCTAAAATAAAGACTAACCTTCCCTGAAAAAGAAGGAATTCTGCCAATTCTTTAGAAGTATGTTGCTTACCTCACATAAGTGTGAATTTTCCAAGTTTCTTGTTTTACTTTAATTCTATTTTGGTTGGAGAACTTATTTTTTGGTAATCTTAATTCTTTTAAAATTATTGAGGCTTATTTTATGGCCTAACTTATGTTCTATCCTATACATTTTCCATGTGCATTTGAGATTAAAGTATATTATACTGTTGTGTGGAGTGTTCTGTAGATGTCTGTAAGTGTAGTTGGTTTATAGTATTGCTTAAGTCATCTATATGATGTTGATAATCTGCCTAATTTTTCTAACCTTTATTTAAAGGTAGGGTATTGAAATCTCCAATTATTATTGTTGAATTGTTTATGTCTCCTTTTAATTCTGTCAATTTTTGCTTTATGTATGTTTTGGATATTTTGTCAGTTACATATGTTTTTAATTGTTATGTCTTCCTAATGGGTTTACCCTTTGGTTATGATTTTTTTTTTTTTTTTATCTCTAGTAAGATTTGTTTTGTTGTTGTTATAAGGTCTTTTTTTTTTTCTTTCCTAATATTAGTATAGCTGCTCTAATTCTCTTGGTTATTGTTTGCATTGGATGTTTTTTCCCGTCCTTTTACTTTGATCCCATTTGTATTTTTAAATACAAAATTTGTCTCCTGTACACAGACAATTTTCTATGCATATTGTTTTATGCAGTTGCTGTTTAAATTAGTTAAGAAAGGACCTGAAACATTCAACTATTCTATCATTTGAAATGACCTTGATCATCCAACCTAATACCATAAGAAAATGAAAGACGGTGGTGGGAAACTCTGTGCGGGGAGGGGAAGGGAGATGGGATTAATGGTAGTAAATATCTGTCTGGGAACGGGGAGACACCTCTTATCAACAAAGGTGCCTGAACGAAGCATATTTGTATACCTAACCCTTAACTGTACCCCACAATATCATAATAAAAAATATTGATTATGAAAAAACAAAGAAATTACCTTTATAATTATAGTTGACCTTCTGTATTCATTGCTTCTACATCCATGGATTGAACATAGTATTTGTGGAATGAGAAGCTTATGGATATAGAAGACCAAACTTTTGTATTCACGAGTTTCTCAAGGCCAGTGCTGAATATGAGACTAATTGGATTTTATTGGCTGTAAGGGTCCTGGAACCAGTCCCTGGATATCGAGGGACAACTGTGCCTTTACAGTATCTTTACTGTCATGTTTTGTTTGCTCATGGGGATCAAATTACTCTCTAGAGTTGCTTGCATTAGCCTGAAGACTTCCTGTAGTATTTATTATAAGTTGTGTCTGCTAACCATGAATTTGTGTGATTTTTTTTTCTTTCATTTTTTGAACATAGTTTTTTTCTGGATATAAGATTGTTTGTAGACAGTTTTTGTTGATATGTTTTAGCACATTGAATATGTTATCTCATTGCCTTTTGTCCTTCATTGTTTCAGATGAGAAGTAAGCTGTTACAATCTTTTTGAGGTTCTCGTGTATGTAGTGTTATTTTCATGCTGTTTTCAATTGTCTCTGTTTCTGGCTTTCAGTACTTTGACTGTGATGTATCTGTGTGTATATCTCTTTTGTTCTAGATGGAAATCATTAAGTTTTTGCTTGTACAGATTGTTTTTCATTAATTTTATAAGGTTTCCACCATTCATATTTTTCCTCCTATTTTTATTCTCTTTTCTCATGTGTTACTTTCATTATGTATGTATTGGTTTGTTTAATAGGGCTTATATTTTTTAACTCTATTCTTTTTTTCATTGTTCATCTTTTTTCTTCTTCAGATTGCACAATTTTATCAATATTTATTCAAGCTATTCTTTCTTTTCCCAGCTGCAATCTACAAGTTTCTGTACATTTTGTTGAATAAATGCCTCTCAATTTTTTTATAGGCCCTTTGATCAGTATCCAGAGACTTTCAGTGATTATTTTGCTAATTTGTCCTTAAAAGATGACACTGTGGGGGTAGAGATTCTCCTCCAGTACTTCACATTACCATTCTAGAAGTCCCACCCTCCTCTCTTATTTTTTTACTTCAAATTAAAATATTAATTACTCTGTTATATATATTATTCATTTAAAAATGATTATTCTGGTATCAATGAAGATTTAGGCATCATAACAGTCTCTTTATTCTCATTGTATTGACAAGAGTTTGTTAAAATCTTGTCACATAAGAGTACCTCAACACTAAGATCTTTGCTGATTTCTGTTTCTAATTCTTTTTAACAATGTAGGACTGTTCAGATTGCACATTTCATGAATTTTAGAATATATTGGGGTTTTGCTTTAATCAATTACTATGGCTTCAAATATTATTATTGTTATTGTTTTAAAGATGTGGGGGGTACAATTCAGGATTAGGTATAAAAATGGTCATTGTGTAGGTAAACTTTAGTAATCAAAATGCCATTTTTATTTTCTACATGGGCAATCAGATAAAAACAAAAAATACTCCAAACTTTTCAGTACATTTTTGCTAGCATATTGTGTATACCTACCACCATTAAATGAAATAGCACTTTTTAAAGTTCCCAAATGATATGATCAGCAGTTTCTGATATAAAAATAGAAATAAACTGTGTAAGGACTTAATCTTTTTTCACAAAAAATTAAAATTCTGAATCACTTTAAAATTGTCTTATATTTAAGGGATTAACTGACCTCATCAAATTGGAATTTACTTTCCTTTGAGTAAATAACTGTGTTAATGCAGCTTTGAATTTACTACAGGAGCTGGCTAAAGGAAATCTTTAACTCAGTTCTATGTTTTAAACACATTTAAGACATAAAGTTATTATGTACTATTGGGCCTAATATTCTTATCTTATTCTATCTTTAGTGATTCTACATAATAATTTATGTACTTTTATTCTATGAGTTCCTGAAGCAGTGTTATGTATACTTGGCAGAATCTCTACTTTGGGACTGTGTAGAGCTGATAATTAACAGCATAGATTTTCATAGTCAAGCAGACCTGGACCAGAGCCCCACCTCTGCTGGTTACTAACATTGTGACCTTGTTTTGTTTTTGCATCTTTGTTTTTTTAATAATTTCAGTTTATTCATTAGTAAGTGAGGGAATAAACCATGGAACCTGCAATCCTGTTCATAGGAGTGTTGTGGGGATGCAGTGTGAAAACAAATATTGCATGGCTAGTAATTAAGCCCTTAATAAATATTAGCTATTATCATTATTATATTTAACATTTCAATTTTTTTAGCTTAGCGATTGCCATGCCTTTTCATTATCTCATAGCAGATTACTAATTTGTTTACTTTACACAATAATACAATCAGATTCTTATTTTAATCTTTTCAGAGGTTTTTGCTTAAAAGAGAGTTGGTGGTCTACTCCTTTATAATACTGGGATCCTGTTTAAAAGCCAGCATTCTTTTATTCATTTAGAAAATAGCTCATCACAGAGTGATGAAAAGGACATGTGAAATTCAGTTAAAGTACAGGAAAAAAAGCAAAACCTAAAACTAACCTATGAGCCTCATATGCCAACTTTTCCCATAATGTTTACTTAATGTTAATTTTTTCTTTTATGTCATGATTTTAAAAATCTTTTATCCTGATCATCAGTAACAGTTAGGTAAATGTAGATCTTTGAAGACTTTCTATAGGAGCATGCTAACTCTAAGACTTTTTATTACAAGCAACATCAGATTTTCCTTTACTTGTTTAATTGGGTTTTAAGTTGTCATTCTTCAAGGTATTCACTGGCTCAGACTTCACAAGTTCTTAATGTCTGTAGTTTTCTCTCTCAAAGACTACTATCTTTTTTTTTTTTTTTTTTTTTTTTTGAGTTGGAGTCTCACTCTGTCGCCCAGACTGGAGTGCAGTGGCCACTCCCGGCCACTGCAGCCTCGACCTGCTGGGCTCCGGCCATCCTTCCGCCTCAGCCTTCCAAGTAGCCGGAACTACAGGCACGCGCTACCACGCCCGTCTAATTTTTTGATTTATTGTAGAGATGAGGTCTCGCCAACTTGCCCAGGCGGGTCTCGAACCCGCGGACTCATGCAATCCACTCACCTCAGCCTCCCAAAGTGCTGGGATTACAGGCTGAGCCACCGAGCCCGGCTAAGACTACTATCTTATTTATAATGCTATATATCTTTTTCTGGTGAGATAATGAGTAGTTCTACTAGCATGCTGCTTTTTTGTTTTAAGGTGCGGTTGTCATTGTTCAAGTTGTCTTAATCCTTTGATTTTCAACTTTTATAATACATAATAAATTACTTGCGTTGTTTTTGAAAAACGCATATACAAGGAGTTTTCTTCCCTGGAAAATTTGAATCTGTAGGTGTAGGTAAGGGGTAGGTGCCTGGGATTTTTTAAAAGTTCTGTAAGTTGCTTGGCTACTCTTAGCAGAGGATATTATTAACCACTATCTTCTCCCTTTATTGTTGTTTGTCTATCAATCTATTCTATTTCAGCTGCTGTTACCATTTTTCTAATTTTTATCACCTAATATTGACTCTGCCCAAGTTGTGTGGGTGTATGTTCATGTGAGTGTTTGCTTATGTTATATTCCATTGAAATCACTGAGCAATTTTTCCATGTAAGAAAGATGAGAGAAACAAACTCTAACAGAAAGTAAATGAGTGTAGGATGGACTGTTCGCTGTTTTTGAAAGTTAAGAAAAAGTGAGTTTTAGCTGTAACTAAGAAACAAAAATTTGTCCTACATAAAGCTTAAAAAAAAAAAAGCTTATTCCTTGTTTTCCTTGATGTGGGATAAGTGATCACAGTAAGAAAAAATTTCTTTATAATGGGGGATTGGTATAATAGCGCAGAGGGACTGTCAAAGAAAGTCATACATGGAAAAAATACAGGCATATTTGCTAAAATAGATGTAATTTTATAACTTAAGGAATATGATGCCTTGTCCTTTAGAAGAGAAACTATTCCTTTGCATAGATGTGTTTGTTTCTTGTTTTTCTTTTCAGAAATATCTCTGTATTCATCTATTCAGTTAATAAAGTATACATTACTGCTTGAGGTAAAGTCATTTTAAATACTAACCCATTCTCAAAATGACTTTTCGTTTTATCCTAAATAACTTTTGGAAAGAATTTTCCAAAGGAAGTATTTAGTTGACTCAATCAGTATGTTAAAATTCAAAGTCAGAATTCCTGCTAACACACTATAATAGTGAATGGAAAGCACTCAAGAAATTAAGTTCAACATGTTGTTTTTATTTTATCTCACTTTGAGCTCAGTTAATTAAAAATTCCAACTTATACAAATAAGATATAGAGATATTTTTAGGTTAAAATTTTTGTTTTGCTACTGTATCTTCTTTTCAAGGCAATGATAACAGCCTCCTTTTAAACATAGTATTTACTTTAAGATAGATCAGTTAGAAAAATGACTTTCCCTTTTGAAATTTTTATATACAACATTTTAAAAAAATGTTGTTTGGTAGTGGTGTTTATAAGTTATTTTCTCGGTTCTGCCTCATCTCGTTTATTTTTTCAAATAAGTTACAGTTTGTTTTTGTATAAACTTAAGGGATTTAGACATTTTGCAAATCATACTAGACAGGAGAAATAAAACATTATTGAATTTTGTTTTACATAATTGACAGATTAGGGAGAATGCTGATGAGAAAAATGGCCTGGAAAAGACAAAAAAGAAAATGTAGTTTGGTTTAGTGTTCTTATGAAAACACCAAATATTTTATAGCTAAAATGATTTAAAGGTATAGTATATGTTTCTTGGTCCATCTGTGGGTGCTTAAACATTCTCTGGGTCATGTTTTGATGATGTAAAAATTAGCTACTGATCATCACATTTATTTTGAAACTAGAAGGGTTTTTATACTCTCTTTTCAAACTCTAGTGCTTTTTTTTCTTCTCCAGTGTTTTGTTTGTACACATTTGCCCAAATGGAATACATTTAAAGAATCTGTTCTTATAAACACCTACTCATGTTAAGTTTTCTCCACCACAACTAAATATATAGATACACACATCCATTTTCTTTTTGTAGTCTTTGTTTCTGAAGCTTGACTAAATAGGTAATCTTTAATTATATGTATTATAATCCAGATGCCAAAAACCCAGTCAATACTGGGCACTTGAATAGTGCTAAATAAACACTTGATTATTTTAATAAGAAAGCAAGGAATGGGCAGATTCTTTTCTAAAGTCTTAGAGCATTTTATGAAGAGAATTTTTTGATAATAATTTATTCTCTTCTCATATTCAAATATTAGTATTCAGATATCACATACACTAGCATATACTAATACATTTTAAATTATTAGGCACATGAAATTTCTGCTACTTTAGTAGAAAATAATGCAAAGTTGTTACATAAACTTAAGTTGCTCTAAAATTATCTTGATGAAAATTCTTACTGTACTAATTTTCTTTGTTACCCAACCTTTGTTTTACTGAGAGTGTTGGTACTCTGCGTTTTCTAAAAAGGTCAGATATACCCTACATACCTTTTGGTAAGGGTGTTTTGAATTTTAGCAATGTGACAAGTGTTACATGCCAACCTGAACATAACTTCACCATTGTATTCTTATTTTTCAAAAGCATCCACTTGCTAGTATTCTATTTGAACTTTTGAATTGTTTGTACTGTTTTATAAGGGAAAACATATTACATTTAGGACACCAATTTTTTTCCCAGGGTGTAGAATTACTTGTATTGTATAAAGGTCTTTTCCAAGGAAGGAGAAACAACTTCATTTTCTTTTCTTTTGATATTTTGCCTTGATTAGATATTGCTAAATTTTTGTTCAAAGAGATGAATAGTAAAAATTAAGATATGTGAGATCTGACAGTGTATCTTTATTTGAATTCCTCCATTTTGTTAATCCAAAGCTATGAAATAAATTTATAATTTCAGTTATTTGATTGAACAAGAATTCGCATAAATTCCAGCTTTTATCGTATGATCAGATTTTTCCTGGACAAATAAAAATGTTTGCTGTTGCCAATGGAGTTTGGCCTACCGTCATGCTAGATACAGTGATTGGTTTGGAACTAAGGACTTGGCTTGTCTTTTCGTATCCCTCCCACCAAACTTAACCTCAGTAGAGAATTGAGTAAGATTTGGTAGTTGAGAATAACTCTTGTGTGCCTCTGAGTATCCTGGTTAAGCCAGAATTTTGCATGCGAGTCTATTCTTGTGGTTTTTCTAGCCAGGCCAAAACCAAAGGCATTGGAAACCTTGCAAGAAAACTTGTTCTAATATAGATTTAAAGATTGCCTTTGTATTGTGACTGGATTATTAGCCTTATTGTCAAAGGAGTAAAAAGGAAGACTTTATTCTGTCTTCAGGACAATAATATTAAGTTTTCACTGCATAGAAGACTTTTAAAAATAACTCCAAATCTAAAAATTTTTTAAAGATGAATAGAGTTTATTTAGTTAATTGTTTAATAAGATATATAAGACCTGCCTTTTCCCTCTTCAGTAATTTTTCATCTTCTAAAATGCACTTTAATGTTATGGGTTCCTTCTTATGCTATATCAAGTTAATATTTGTGATAATGTTCAGACTTGAAAGTTGTAACGATATCAGTTCTATTCTACCAAAATACTATTGATTTATTACAGATTTCTTCTTATGACTATAAAAAAATTCAGGCTTACTTTATCATTAGTCTCTCCTGAGCTCTACAATGATATTGTTTCAGCCATTTCAACGGATTGAAGCTTGAACTGTTCTCGAACTCTTGGCCTCAAGCTATCCTCCTGCCTCAGCTTCCCAGAGTACTGGGATTACAGGCATGAACCAAGGCTTAATCTGTTCTGATAGAGTTGAAAGTTTTTTTGAGTCTTTCTGTTATCTAAGCTTACCCAATAATAATGCTTGAGGATTGATTATATAGTAGTATCTGTAATTAATATATTTCTATACTATTCCAATCAATATATCAATTATATAATCATTAACCTTTCATTATTCTGATTAACTAAATCATCAGCAAGGTTTGTCTAGATTCAAGCCTTTTAAATTTTATAGATAGTACTTGAAAATTACTATTTAATTGTATTTTAGGAAAAAATATTGATACATGTTTGTGTTATAAATTTATACTTATTTATTTATCAGCCACCAGTATTCAAGTTAGTGAAAAGTCCCATACCATAGTCTTAACAGGCAAAGAAAATCATTGGATTTTTTTTTTTTTTTTTTTTTTTTTTTTTTAGTTGGAGTCTCACTCGGTCGCCCAAACTGGAGTGCAGTGGCCGCTTCCGGCCATCGCGCCTCGACCTGCTGGGCTCCGGCGATCCTTCCGCCTCAGCCTTCCAAGTAGCCGGAATTACAGGCATGCGCTACTATGCCCGTCTGATTTTTTTTTTATTTATTGTAGAGATGAGGTCTCGCTGCCCAGGCGGATCTCGAACCCGCGGGCTCAGGCAATCCACTCACCTCAGCCTCCCAAAGGCGCGGGATTATGGGCTGAGCCACCGAGCCCGGCTTAACATTGGATATTTTTATACTCATTGAGTGTTCTAAATCCAAATTGAAGATATGTATGCAAAATAGCTATTTGTAAAGATGAAGGTCTGTAGGGGTCTACTTTTAGTTATAAATTTCTTTCCTAATTAAAAAGACATAGAAAATAATTGTTAAATTTATTATTTATTCCAAACTATAAAACACATACTCTGAGAAGAAAAGCAGAGATGTAATAATACCATTTAGGAGAATAGCATTTTAACATGTCTGTTTCTAACTGCAACCAAGAACAAAATGGAGGGCTGTTTTTTATTTTAATCTCCATAGTCTTAGGTAATCAACTTTGAGAAAACTTGATATGTGTGAATATTGATTTTATACCAAGGATAAATTATTAGGGGATATAATGATTTCCCTTATTAAAATACCATATATATATATATTTTTTTTTTTTTTTTTGAGTTGGAGTCTCACTCTGTCGCCCAGACTGGAGTTCAGTGGCCGCTCCCGGCCACCGCAGCCTCGACCTGCTGGGCTCCGGCGATCCTTCTGCCTCAGTCTTCCGAATAGCTGGAACTACAGGCGCGCGCTACCACGCCTGGCTGATTTTTTGATTTATTGTAGAGATGAAGTCTCGCTGCCCAGGCGGGTCTCGAACCCGCGGGCTCAGGCAATCCACTCACCTCAGCCTCCCAAAGGCGCGGGATTACAGGCTGAGCCACAGAACCCGGCCCATATTTTTGATATGGAAATAAATGCATACAATACAGAATACAAAAAATATGGAACTATGTATTATCAAAATTAATTTTGCTCTCATTGTTCTCTGGGCATTAGTCTCCTCTTTCCCCAGGCTTGTCTTTTACAGAGATGGGATAATATGCATAAAATTGTCACATTGCTGATTTTCAGTGAATTTATTGTCTAGTTGCTTTACACCATTAAGAAAATAATTCTATTTGGGAAATAATCTATATAGAGTCTAATTTAGTTCATTTAATCAGAGTACCAAGTTCAAAGGTAACCCTGTTTGGATGTTTTAATAGAAGATTCATGTAGCCAATTTTTTTGGTAATCAGTCAATTAATAATTGACAGATTAACAACCCTATCTGGGCTAATATCAAACCAGCAAGCACTAATTTGTACCATTGTGTAATCCTGAGGTTACTCTGGTAAACAATTCCTTTGAGCCACTTTCATGGCTTTGTTCCTTCCTTGGGGCTTCCTCCTAACTCACAGTCCAGCTAGAGTTTTAGCAATGCAGGGGACCTCTGGCAACTGCAACAATTCTGAGACTACATTTCTTCTAGTATTTTGGTGCCCAAACCAATAGATTTTACATATTTTATATGTCACTTTTAATATATTGGCTTTTATAATATACTAATGTTAACTTTTTTTATTTTTATAGAGATAGGGTCTTGCTATGTTGCCTGGGCTGGTCTCAAATTCCAGGGCTCAAGCGATCCTACCACCTTGGCCTCCCAAAGTGCTGGCATTATAGGCATAAACCACCATGTCTTGCCTAATGTTACCATTTAATTGAAAATAAATTAGTGGAAGTGTCAGTTGTTGCCTAAGTTCACAAACTTATTCTCTTTATGAATCAATGAAAACATAAAGGAAAATTTAGTTTCTTAATGTTGATGACTTCTCAGTATGAGGAAAAATTCTAATCTTTGAAATCTATATTTGATAAATGGATCTCAATTAATTTGGAGGAAAATATTTTAATAATCTTAACTCTAGTAGTTAAAAAATAATGTTGATCCTAACTTGAATCCACATAGTACAAATTTTACATATTCTATAGGGTGAGGAATTTAGGTCTCAAAAAATCAGCAAATTGTTAGAACGATCCTGTCAAAATATCACCATTAATGAAAAAATTATATTAATGTTTATAATTTGACAGAATTCTGTCATCATTGGCAGAGAAGAAACTCTTTTCTTCTCCCCATTTATGAGATGAGGAATCTGCTACATAAACACAATGCCTTTATCAAACACATATAAACAAACAGAGGAGGAGTTTGAGATAAAAGCCAGTTCATTCAAAGATTGATTCAGGGCTCTATTCAACAAAATATACTGCTTCCTTGGGAAGTTAATACATGTATATTTAAGCAAATATTTCTGACATGTAAATGAGTTTCTCCCCTTGTCAGTGATTTTACATTTCAAAAAATGAGATCCATAGGACTTTATTGTATTAATAACCAGGTGCTTTATTTAATCCTATGGAAGATTATAATGAGATTGTTTCAGTCAGAATTCTTTTCTCCTTTCTTTTTTTAAAAAACTGAAGCTGTAGCTCTTATTCAAGTCACAAGGAACAATATTGTGGCATCTGAGAGAGAAGCATATCCATATGGCAACTTTTCAGAAGGTTAAAGTATTTGGAAGGCAGACCTGCGGAGTCTCTGTGCTGTACTTAATTTTAGAAACTTCTTAATTTTAATGTGTTGTCCATGGCACAAAAGAAATTTTCACTGGGAGACTTTTGTGGTGTTTGAGGTAACAACTCTTATGTTACTAGATTCCCTTAACAACAAGGCCAACAGGAATGATTTCCTCTGTCCTGAAGATTTATTTGGCTTTCTCAGCCTCCAAAGCACTTTATAGCATGGCTAGACCATATTGAATTTTCATGTTTAGATCTACAGCCATTATTTAACATTTTCCTTTTTGAATTGTATAGTACTACTGTACTGTAATTCAAATACACAGAAAAACCTGAGATTCCCTGCAGTTTCAAATGCTTGAGATCTGTAACAGAATAAATTTTCAGCAGCCTCAAAATGATCTTGGTACTTCTCTTCCCTTTTTAAATTAAGGAAGAGAGAAATCTTTTGTTTCTTAATCCAGTTTTTCCAAAATTTGAGGTAATAGTTTCTGTCTCTGTGACTCCTCAGACAACTGTAGTTTTTTACTCTTGAGAAACATACCCCTTCATTCTCCCCAAGGATTGAGCTCACAGGGTCTGAATGTTGCCTAATTTCTGCCAGGCTGTGTTGCAGGAAACCATGAAGCTGGACTTGAATTTGGAGCCAGATTTGAGTAAATGGAAATTTTAAATGCAGATTGAAGTCTTTGCACCAGAGAATTATACTCCCTAGCTTTTTTTTTTTTTTTTAAGCATTGCACTTTTAAATCTCCTCTTAACGATAGATTTTAATCACATTTTTTCTTTTGTATTCCAACAAAATTGTCTAAAATGTTTAAATACTTTTTTCGGAGATACCTAATATTTCTCCTCTAATACACTACATCTTTGCCTCAGTTGGATTATTGGCTCACTAATCTAAAGCCCTTTTAGGGGATATTTATGTGAGTGTGAGCATGTGTGTGAGTGTATAAATTAAATCCAACTGTCAGTTTTCTTTTGCAATTACAAGCAAAGCTATAGGTTGAAGTTTTAGATCCTCAGATTGTCAAAATATATCTTTATTTAGGCAGTAGTCTTAGGAAGTAAGACAATTTGGTAACCAAGAGCAATATTCAGAGCCAAATCTAGTCTGCTGCCATCATTTGGATACCATTTCTTCATTTTTTTTTTTTGAGGTGGAATCCCACTCTGTCACCCAGACTGGAGTGCAGTGGCTGGAAGCAGCCACTGCAGCCTTGACCTGCTGGGCTTTGGCGATCCTTCTGTCTCAGCCTTCCAAGTAACTGGAACTACAGTCGTGCACTACCAGCCCGGCTAATTTTTTATTTATTGTAGAGATGAGGTCTCACCAAGTTGCCCAGGCGGGTCTCGAACCCGCGGGCTCAGGCAATCCACTCACCTCAGCCTCCCAAAACGCGGGATTAAAGGCTGAGCCACCAAGCCCAGCTCTTCATTTTTAAAAAATAGTCTTTATTACTAGTCAATTCATGATAAATTGAACTATATGTTAATAGACAAAGTGTCCAAGTGAATTTCAAGTAATTATCACTTCGTAGATATGCTTGTAGTAAGTATATCTATAGCACTTCTTGTAAGGACATGTAAAAATATAAACTCATATAGTTCTTATTAAAACTAACTCATTATTTAGAGAGGATAATTGCATTTCCTTGAAATCTATGGTATATACTTTTTAAAGTTCATGCATGGTACATTAATTATAAGCTTATGATTTATTCCTCTACATGCACCCCACACAAGTCAATGCTACATATTTTTATTCTCATAAATTGCCCATTAATGTAGAAAATTTTAATAGCATTTGGTATTTTGCAGCATTGTTTGAAGTCTTTTAAAACGTGTCAGATTAAGCTGGGTATGATGGTGCGTGCCAGCAGTCTTAGCTACTTGGGGGATTAAGGTGGTAAAATTATTTGAGCCCAGGAGTTCAAGACCAACCTGGGCAATTTAGCAAGACCACTCTATAAAAAATAAAAATAAGCTGGGCTTGGTGGCTCAGCCTATAATCCCGCGCTTGGGAGGCTGAGGTGAGTGGATTGCCTGAGCCCGCGGGTTCGAGACACGCCTGGGCAACTTGGCGAGACCTCATCCCTACAATAAATAAAAAAAAAAAAAAATTAGGCAGGCGTGGTAGCGCGTGCCTGTAGTTCCAGCTACTTGGGAGGCTGAGGCGGAAGGATTACTGGAGCCCAGCAGGTCGGGGCTGCGGTGGCCGGGAGCAACCACTGCACTCCAGTCTGGGCGACAGAGTGAGACTCCAACTCAAAATAAAATAAAATAAAAATAAAAATAAAGTCATATTATAGAAATTTTCTTGTTTAAAGCCTTTAGTGGTTTCTCATTGCAATTAGACTAAAATTAAAATGATACCTTACCATGGTCCTACAAGACCCTCTTCCTTTTTTTCTGATCTCTGATTCACTTTTCAGGCATAGAACCCAGCAAGACCTATGTGGTAAGGAGATTGATATATTCAAGTAGCAAAAAGTCCAGTGCAACTATAGCATCTGATAAAATTTCTTGGTTCATATGATCTACACTGCCCTTTTTAAATAGTTCTTGAACTTATCAGCCTGATTTCTACACTAGGAATTTGCACTATTTTCTTTCATGGGAATTTTCCTCCCTCAGACTTTATATATGGCTAGGTTTTTCCTCACCTATGACACCTCAATTATATTTGTATGTCTTCAGAGAGTCCTTTATTGACTACCCTCTCTGAAAAATTTCTCCTCTACTATTCTTTCACTTTGTTTTTATTTTCTTCATAGCATGTGACACTACCAGAAGTGATTTATTTGTCGCCTTCAATTCTTCCTTGTCCTTCTTGCCTTCCCCATTTCCTTGCCAATAATGTAAACTCAGGAAGGTTAGGCCCTTGTCTGTTTTGTTCTCTCTGTATCCCCAGTACTTAGAACAGTGACAGCAATAAAGAATTCACTCAAGAAATGTTTGTTGAATAAGTAATTGAGTGACTGATTAAAATGTAAATAACTGCTTAGTTTGTGAAAAGAGAAATCTGCCTTATTGGGTTAGAATGGCTAAGGTAAACAATGAGTCAAATAGATGGAACTGGATTCAATGATTTATTCCACTGTGTTTTTTCATGTGATTTGGGACCATGTCTGTGTCTTTATCTGAAAGGCAGGTATGCAAAGCTTATGGAGGAGGATAGATGAATGATTCCGTGAAGGGACTGAGAGTCATTTTTACCAGAGTGTCTCATACATTGCTCTCTTTGAATAACCAACTTATAATGGGTTTGCAGTTTTGTGGGAATATTTTAAGACATGTTAACAATGTAATGTCTTTGTAAACTTTGAAGTTATGTTTTGCTCAAAAAGAGGGTTTGTATCAGAAAAAACAGAAGTATTTCTTCACAGTTTTGACATCCATTTTGCAGATATCTTTCAGTTTTGCTCAGTTGATTTTTAATTAGACATGAGAAAAGATAGAAAAAGTAGGAAAAAGATAGCAATAACATTTTTTAAAAGATAGAAAATAGATGTTTGTAAAGCAAATTGTGATATTTTTCCTAGAAAGGTGAAATTGTGCTTGACTTCAGATAACACTTTTAAACAATTATTTTGTCTATGTACCGTATTCAATAAGCTGAACTAAGTGTATAATTACAGAGATAATTAACATAAAAGTTTAAATATTTTCCTTATGAATAGGCAAATAATCGGGCTTGCCAAAATCATAATTAATCTATTTAGTTATTTAACATATTTGTCAAATATCTTCTATGTGTCGGGCACTGTTGTAGGTACGTTGGGTGTATGAGTGAATTAAATACAGATTCCTTTTTTGTGCTTAGATTCTAGTTGTAGTGTTATGTTTTTATCATACATTTTGCTTCTATTATGCTCCAAAGCTTTATACCTATCTCCATTTGTAAAGTGTGATTTAATGAATTGATAGCTAATTTTTTGTGACTTTCAAAATAATCTAATTATTATTGCTTACATTTAGCTATATAGTGTTCTTTTAGGATCAGATTATAAATACCAATATATTAATGTTTTGACAACCATCTGGTTCTTTAGACTCATCTGCTCTGCAAATCTGGACAAGTCATTTAGTTTAATGAGACTGAAATCAGAACTGTAACAATTGATCTATTTCAGGTGAGAAGAAAAGCTGTGAATTTGTTGAGACAGTGGACTGTAGGCTCTGTTGCATCATCCATTTTGACTATATTTATTGCATTCAAATTCCAGCATATATTTAATTCCACTAAATGTAAATCTACTTTCTACTTATGTGTATTAATATTTGGGGTGATGTGATTTCTATACTTAATATTTTTGTTTCTTATGAGATTAATAATTATAAAATTTACATAGTCCTTCACACTATTTTATTTACTCATAATTGAACCTGTGGAGTAAAAAAGAATGGATATTTCTTCTTTTTTTGAGTCAGTGTTCTCACTCTGCTGCCCATGCTGGAGTGCAGTGGGATGCTCATGGCTACTGCAGCTTCACCCTGCTGGGTTCAGGAGATCCTTCCACCTCAGCCTCCCGAATAGTTGGAACGACAGGCATGTATCACCATACCTGGCTAATTTTCTGATTTATTTTAGAGACAGGATCTCACCATGTTGCCCAGGCTGGTCTCTGAACTCCTGGACTCAGGCAGTCCTCTTGCCTCTGCCTCTCAAAGTGCTGGAGTTATAGGCATGAGCCACCATGCCCAGCAAGAATGAATATATTTTGTCTAAAATAATAGCTTAAAAATTGTGATCTGTAGTAGGGATTAAGTGTACAGTGTACTTAGTAACACTTTTGGTAACTGGACTTGGTAGTTATAATTTGAAGCTTAGTTAACTTTTCAGCAATATTGATACTGTTGATATTTTTTTTTTTTTTTTAAGAATGAGGGACATGGACAGCTGGCAAGTGAGAAAGCAGGATTTATTGAGAGGACAGAGTAGCTCCCACAGTGGGAGGGGACCCGAAGGGGTTGCCCCAATAATATTTTTTTAATATCAATTTTTATACAATGATCATCACTCACCGAATAACTGTTATATGGGCTGACTATGTACAAGAGACTATATGAAGCTGTATGTGATGTATAAATGAGTTACATATAGTTCTGGTACTAAAGGGACCTACATTTTTTGTTCATACCTTTAAAATAAATCTTAATGTGTGATAAATAGTTTTTTTCAAGTTTGGCAGGTTAAATCCCCTGGGATAATACTGCAAATCTCTGATGAAACTGTGGCTAAGACCTAAATATGTTGAAATCAAAACATTCCCTGCCCTTGATAGCATTAATTTTTATGTGGAATATGTTTATATACATCTGAATTTTTCTGCCTACATATACCACGAGAGTCTTAATGTGTGTTGAGAATAGTTTAAAATAGATTAAAAATGAAATTATTATTTCATTTATCTTTTTATAGTTTGTGTATAAGCCTAAGGAAGCCTTTCTTGTCTTTAGTGTCTATAGGGACAATTACAAAGGAGAACAACAAATCAGGAAATGTCAAAACTATTGTTCATTTTTATACTTAAAATATGAGAGAAGTGTAAAAGCAATAATCGTGGTATATCACATCGGTATATAAATATTCATTATCTAACAATAGAGTAAGCCATAAAAGTAAGTGGCTAGTGCCAGTATATTTTTGTAAGTATGTCCATTATGGTTAATCTGGTGGTAGGGACAGTTTTTGAAAATTACCTCATTTGCTTGGACTGTGGCACCAATATTCTTACTGTTGAGTAGTATTGGCCAAATTTTTTAACTCCTTGTTGGCCTGCAAGGTCTTTCAACATTTGACACCTACCTAATTTTCCACATTCCAGCCTTTGTCATTTACTTCCATTCTTAACTCTAACTTTTATGCTCTGGCTATTTTGATCTGTTTAATCTTCTCTGTGTATAGTGTTGAGTCTTATAGGGAGGCTTGGGACATCTTTCTCTGATGTGCACCCTGTGGTGTGTGATTATCAAGAGAATGTTTGCCTTCAAATTTAGACTGAGCTTAATGAAGAAAGACTTTTTTTTTTCTGTTTTTTCCCCCTATTTTTTTGGATAACAGGATTTTGCTCTGTCACCCAGGCTAGAGTGTGGTGTTGTGATCATAGCTCACTGCTGCCTCAAACTCCTGGCCTTTTGTGATTCTCTTGCCTCTGCCTCCCTTAGAGGTAGGATTACAGGCATGAGCATTGAGAGACTGAGAGACTGAGATATATATATATATATATATATATATATATATATATAAGAGAGAGAGAGAGAGAGAGAGAGAGAGAGAGAGAGAGAGAGAGAGAGAGAGAGAGAGAATGAGGAATGAGAATGAGGTACCTGTCTTTGTGTCCTTTTTTTGATGTATGGATTTAAATGACTGAATGGGACTAAAATGAGACATCAGTTACTCTATTTTCATAGTTTTTCCTTATTCCTAGGGAATTGTCTATATCTATATCTATATCATTCTTTAAATTTTCTGAAGTCTGACCAATAGTATATTATATTTTGCCAAAGGTAAATTGGCTTTATATTATTTAGTAACAGGTTAAAATAATTAAGTTGCAGTGCCTTATATAGATGAATTATTGTGGAATCTTTAGACGATACTGTGTAAATCAAGGGCTAAAGCAGTTCTAGTAAGCATTTCTTTATATTTTAATTATACCTCAGTCAGAGTGTTATTTTTCTTTAATAATTTACTATTAATACTGCAGCTTCATAGTGAAAACTACTGAATTGTAGTAGTAGTGTCATCAGTCTAGTATTTGCAAGGAAAGTTAATTATCGAAATTTTGAGACTTGTTTAGAGGTTTAAAAAATATGCTTGTCTCAGTTTTTTAAAAAATACATATTTATTTAGCACCTAATGCATGTTGTTTTCAACCAAGTAAATCTGTTTTCAAAACAGATTAAGAGATTTAGCCAATTTTTCTTTTCTTGATAAATGTGCCAACGGTCTGTTTTCTATAAGACATGTGTCTCTTCAACTTACTATTTTGATTATGAGTAGTTTATTATCCAGATAGACCTTTAAAAATAGAATATTTGCTAGAGTTTTTATAGAATGATTTAGGATTTATAAATAGCATACAAGATATTATTGGGAACACGTTGGTTATAACATATAAAGCTAAAAAAGTGGGCGAGAAAAAGATGATAGTATTTTCAGCATCTCCAATAAGGAAGTGAGTGGGTAGAACATCTTCAAATGCTGATTTGGCTTTCCTTGGAACAGTGGTGATGGCTTTATATTTAACTGACTTAAGTTCCAGCATTTATACTATCCAGTTAATATGTCCAGTCTCCAAGTTTTATTACTTTTTTATGAATACTGCCTTGAGGTTTTGACTTATGCACTTCAACTTATACCTTTTCACATTAGGGGTGTGAACTTCCTGGGGGGCAGTTCTTTTATGTTTGAAGTTGCTCAGAGTTTCCATCTGCTTTTACTTGACTTGTGGTCTTGAAGATCATGCTTGGCCCATGGGATATTACAGTGTGCCGAGAGGATGTGGAGTTTTGTCAGCCAGTGAAATATGT
Source organism: Cephalopachus bancanus (assembly GCA_027257055.1). Taxonomy (NCBI): domain Eukaryota; kingdom Metazoa; phylum Chordata; class Mammalia; order Primates; family Tarsiidae; genus Cephalopachus; species Cephalopachus bancanus. Next base: position 2,627,873 of record JAPVLO010000009.1, on the reverse strand, counting down.
CTGGCTTTTTTTCTTTTTCTTTTTTATTTTTTTTTCAGCAGCTTTCATATACTCCTCATCCTGTGTGGTCTTCACTGAACTTAATTTATATTTACCAGAACTATTCACCCTCTTTATCATTTTCTATGACTTGGCCTTTTTTTAAAGAGAAGGTGTGTGGAAGGAACATCTGAGCCAAAAAACTGTTATCTTGGCGATAGGAAAACCTAAAACTGAAAGCTTAAATTAGTGTTATATATAAATGTGTTTCAGTATTCACAAATATATATTTTGTAATTCAAGAGAGTGTCTTATTTCAGTATGTACAACTGTCAAGAAGGTTCTCACGCCAACAGTAGATTCCAAGTTTTGCCTATGATCCAAATGACTTTTTTGCTTGTTTTTAGGCACTACTGCAGTCCTCAGTTAAGCAACAAGTAGAAGCTATTGAAAAACAGTACATTTCTGCAATTGAGAAACAAGCACACAAGTGTGAGGAACTGCTAAATGCTCAGGTAATAAAAGTGCATATCCATTATATATTTATACTTTTCTCCTGACTTCCCTCCCTTGAGAGCTCCATAACTGTTTATTCAGTTTCATTCCATTTACTTTTCTTGGTGTATTTTGGAGAAAAAATATGCTTATGTAAACTCAAAGTTTGAGAATTTTAGTATAGACTCAAAATAGGACTAAAGGTCTAAGATATGTGGGTCTTCCCTGCATTAATGATTATTGTTATGTTACTTTCTGGGTAATAATAGTATTCACTAAATAGCAAGCAAAAGATATGGATGAATGAATTATTACTTGTAAATGATTTTTAGTGAGGCAGCATTTGTAAATTACATTTGAATTTTTAAAGCATTTATGTGTGTTAGAGATACCTTTCATTTCATGTAGGCATTAGTTTCTATTTGATTTTTTCTATTGAATTTTAAAAATTTTCTTCATTTAATGTGTTAGAAGACTTAAATTATTAGCTGCTATGCATTAAACAATCAGTTGAAGAGAATTTATAGATGTGTCATAAGATGTGTATATAAGAGGTCTGAAGCAACACTTTTTAATAATATAGACTTAGTAGATGAAAATTAAATCAGCTTTATTTAAAAGACCTGTTTTATTCATGGGCAGAAAATGTATTAAGAATCAAGAAACAAAATTAGGCATAGACTTTAAATGGAGATTTATAAATATGCCACCCTGTTCTCAAGATTGGGTCAGTTCTAGTAAGTATTTTAAATGTCATTTCAGAGCTTTCTTAACCTAATCCTTATATGTTAAGTTTCTTCACAGCTCCAGGCTGAGTTATTCCTCATTCTATACATTCTCTGATCTCATCCATAGCCATACTTTTAATGACCATCTATGTAATTATGACTTCCTGATTCATCTATAACCAGCTTTCTCATAAGCTCCATACCCCATATTCAAAAGATTCTGATATTCCATAGGTACTATAAACTCAACAGATCCAAAACTTAAAATTTCAAGCCTAAGTATGCTCCATGTCTTAAATTCTCAATTTTAGAAAATTGCCAAAACCAAAAATTTGGGCACCATCCAGAAAAATATATTCTAGTATATAAAAGCATATTTATGTATATAAAATATATGTATGCACAAATATATATGTACATACAAAAAATCTCCTTTATCAATCAACTCTATTGCCTCTCTTGTATTCCCACAAAGTCTCTAGTTTCTGTTAAATATCACTTAAAACCATCAAAATCTCTCTATTCCCACCCGCACACTTTAGTTTTGGCCATCAACATTCTCACTTGGAAAACAAAATAGCTGTTTAAGTGATTTATATGCTTCTGACAGTCTCTCCCATCAATTCAATTTTTATACTGTCACTAAAGTAATATTTCTAAAATATAAATCTGAACAAATGTCATTACTCTAGTAAATGCCTTTAAGTAGCACCCAATTTCCTTTCAGACAAGGTAGCAGGCAAGATCTTTTATAATCCTTTCTATGGCATATAATGATTTTTCATTTGGCATTATCAAATAGCCTCGCCCCTAACATTTATATCCTCTCAACTGAAGGATTTTAAATATGCTATTCTCTCTCTTTCATGATAAACTCTCAGTTCTGATGTCACTTATACCCATAAACTTTGAGAGAACTCACCATTAGTCCAACAAGTTTTCTCTCACCTAATACAAAAGAGTTACATATCCTTAAATGTTCTCTCATGTTACTATTTATTCCACCAAACTTATTGCACTATTTTGCAATTATATTTTCTGCTCTACTGCTTACTAGAAGGATACCTTGCTCTCACTCACTGTTATATTCCTGTAACTAAGCAGAGTGAGTGCTTGTCATATAAAAGTCCCTCATTACATGAGGAGGAGAGAGGAACTGTGATACAATAACAAGTACATATTTAGTCCCTGTTACTTGTTCCTGGCACCATGATCCCAAAATCCTTGGAAGTACCAGGGTGATAAAAGTATTTTAAGTATGCTAATTAGATAACTGTTGACTAGGGCTCTTAGTAGCTCTTGGTACTGTCAATCTTTTAATTTTAGCTATTTTGGGGGGGATGAGGATATGGTATCTCTTCTCATTGCTTTATCCCAGTAACTACTGATAGATGGCGTCTTTTTATGTATTTATTGCCATTCATCCATTTTCCTTTTATGATGTGTATATTCAAATCTTTTTGCTCATTATGTTATTTCTTCATAAATATTTAGTTGTAAGAGTTTTTCGTAAAGTCTAGTTACCAGTCCTCTGCCAGATATACACATTATGAATATTTTCTCACAGATTCTGACTTCCTTTTCACTTTCTGGATGGTATCTTTAGACAAATAAAACCTTGCAATTTGGAATTAAAATTTATCATTGTTTTCTTTTGCGGATTGCGTTTTTACTGCTTTATTTAATAAATTTTTGCCTAACTATATATCGCGAAGTTTTTCTCCTACATTTCCTTCAAGAAGTTTTATATGTTTTCTTAGGTTAAATATGTGATCCACTTTTGAATTAATTTGGGGGCATGATGTGATGAGAGAGTCAAAGTTCTGCCCACCCAATACCCTATGTGGATATTTATTTATTTCAGTACCATTTATAAAAGAAAGAATATTGTTTGATTTATTATATTGCCTTCATATCTTGGAGAAAGTCTTATGGACATATAAGTGCAGATTTCTGGGTTCCTAATTTTTTTCTATGAGTAAGCTAAGTGTTTCTCATTATTGGCACTGTGAAATTAAATGCTAAATTATTTTTTATTGTGAGGATTGTCTTGTGCATTGTAGGATACATAGCAACATTCCTCACATCTACCCACTAAGTGCCATAGTGCATCCTCAGTTGTTATAACTGGAAATGCCCCAGGTATTGCTAACACCGTGACAACATTTAGTCTTCCTGTCTATGAACATTGACTGTCTCTCCATTTATTTAATAGTTCTTTGAGTTCTTTATTAGTTTTGTAGTTTGTCTTACAAGATTTTGTACATATTTTGTTAGATTTATAGCTAAATAGAGAATACTAATGTAAATGGCAATGTGTTTTTATTTAAAACTCCATTTGATTATTGCTGGTATATAGGAAAGTGCTTGATTTTTGGATGTTAACTTCCTATCCTACAATCTTGCTATAATCACTTATTAGTTCTAGGGATTTTGGATTTTCTACATAGACAATCCTTGTCATCTGTGAATAAAAGACATTTATATTTCTTTTTCTCAATCTTTATGCCTTTTATGTTCTTGTTTTATTGCATTAGTTGGGACTAATTAGTTAGAACATTAGTACAATGTTGAAAAGCAGTGGTGAAAGGGGACATACTTGCCTTAAGTTTCTCACCATTAAATATGATGTTGGCTATAGTTTTTTTTAAACATTCTTTATCAAGTTGAGGGCGTTCTCCTTTATTCCTAGTTTGCTAAGAGTTTTTATCATGAATGTGTATTGAATCTTGTCAAATGCTTTGTATCTATTGATATAAGCATGTGAGTTTTCTTCTTTAGCTTGCTAATATCATATATTATGTCAATTGAATTTCAAAAGTTGATCCAGACTTGCATACCTGGGATACATGCTGCATTGCTATCAGGTATAATTCTTTTTCTTCATCACTAGATTTAATTTGTTAATGTTTTGTTGGGAATGTTTTTGTGTCTCTGTTCATGGGAGATAATAGTCTGTAATTTTTCTGTAATGACTTTGTCTTATTTTGGTATTAGGGTTATGCTGGCCTTATAAATGAGTTAGGAAGTACTCCCTCTGCTTCTGTTTTCTGGAAGAGATTGTAGAGAACTACTATAATTATTTCATTAGTAGTTTATTAGTAGTTTATTATTCACTAATGAAGCCATCTTGACCTGGTGCTGTCTGTTCTGAAAGGTTATTATCTTAGTATGTTTGATATGCTATAGCAAAATACCATAAATAGTTGCTTATAAACAATAGAAGTTTGTTTCTTATACTTCTGGGGACTGGGAAGTCTAAGATCAAGGAGTCCGCAGCTCTGGTGTCTGCTTCCTAGACAGCTATCTTTTCACTCTAGTCTCACAAAGCAGAAGGGATAAGGGATGTCTCTTTGGTCTCTCTCTCCCTCTCTCTCTCTCTCTCTCTCTCTCTCTCTCTCTTGCTCTCTCTCCCTCTCTAAATAAGGTAGAAAAACAGGTTTATTGAGTACACTGCAAAAGAACTGTGGGCAGAACAGTGATAAGGGAGCTGTCCACTTTCATCTCTTTTATAAGGGGACTAATCACCTAACCCTTACGACTTAATCACTTCCCAAATGCCCCATCTCTTAATGTTATCACCTTGGTGGTTAGTATTTCAGCATATGCATCTAAGGACAAAAACATCTAGACCATAGCAGTTATTAATTACTGACTTAATTTATTTAATAGATATAATCCTATTCATATAATCTATTTCTTCTTGTGTGAGTTTTGGCAGATTGTGTCTTTTAAGGAATTAGTTCATTTTATAAAGGTTAGTTCATTTTATAGGGATCAATTTGGTTAAGTTTCTGATCTATATCATTTTCCTTTTCTATGAAGCTCTACTTTTGACATTTCTTGCAAGGCTGATCTGCTGACAACAGATTCCCTCTTTACCATTTTACTATCCATGAGATCTGTAGTGATATCCCCTCTTTCATTTCATTTTCATTTTCATTAGTAATTTGTGTTCGTTTTTTCTTTTCCTTGACAAGTCTGGCTAGAAGCTTATTAATTAGTGTTGATTTTTTCAAAGAACTAGCTTTTACTTTTGTTAATTTTTTAAATTTCCTGTTTTCAGTTTCATTGGTTTTTGCTTTTATTTTTATTATTTATTTTCTTTTGTCATATTAGATTTAATTTATTTTTTTCTACTTATTTCCTAAGGTGCAAACTTAGATGATTGATTTTAGATCTTTTGTTGCCAGAGACCAGCTCCAGCCGGGTTCAGGGTACCCCAAAGGTGGAGGCAGCGTCGGCGATTGGGGGGAAGGAGAAAGAGAAAGAGAGAAAGAAAGAGACTAGACTCCGGTCTAGAACAGAAGCTATGTGTGTTATTGGGAACTACAATAGGTCTTTTCTATACAAAGTCAGATGTGGAAGGGGCGTCCCCCACCCACCAGAAACCTTAATCCATGAAAACTTAATCAATGATTGCCTTTAAACCCTTTTCATATGATAATCTTAAAATCCTATAACCAAGGATAACCTAATCTGTGATTGACATATTCTATAAACCTTTTTCATCCTAAGATGACTGATTTATGCCAAGTTAAACAATTCTATAGAAGCTTAAGTATTTACTTTACAAATGAAAGTGGCCCATCCCAGAATGTTTGGAATGTGGCCCAGTCCAAAGTTCACAGTGGGCTACCTGCAAGCAACCCAGCCGCATTCTTTCAACAAAATGACTGTCTTCTTAAACTGTATTCTACAATTTACACCTTCAATAAATCCTGAGATCATGATCCAGAAGCCTGTGACCAATACTAAGGCTTTTAAATGTGACACGAGTTTGAATTGTAAGTTGTGTGAAAGCCAAAACTGCAGTCTGTGGAAGAATAGGAGCAATGAGCTTCTAAAGTTAGCTTGTGTTCATCCCAGTCTCAGAGTTTTTATGTTTTGAGCTCACAGGAGCTTAATCTGGTTAGTGCTGAGTAGAAAGGGGGAGGAAATGGGTTCAATAGCTCCCGAATGCATCCTAGTGGTCTCGGGGTCAACGGCCCTTCCTGATCCCTAATGCTCAGTGGGCCTCTGTGGCCGGCTCCCAACATTTTGTAATATATGTATTCAGTACTCTGAAATACCCTCTAAGCACTGCTTTTTCTGCATCCATAAATTTTAACAAGTTCTTTTTTAATTAGTTCAGAATATTTTAAAATTTTTCTTCAGATTTTTCTTCTTTATTTAGAAGTATGTTGTTTAATCTCTAAGTGTTCTTGGATTTTTCAGCTATCCTCTTATTAATGATTTTCTCGTTTAGTTCCACAGTGATCTGATACCAGACATTGTGTGATTTTTCTTCTTCTAAATGTCTTAAGATTTGTTTTGTGGTCTAGAATATGGTTTATATTAGAGAATGTTACATGTGAGCTTGAGAAGAGGGAATCTTCTGCTGTGGTTGAATACACTCTATATATTTCCATTATATTTAGTTGATATTGGTGTTGTTGAGTTCAACTTTGTCCTTTCTGATTTTTTGCATTCTAGATTTGTCCATTTCTGATAGAGGAGTGTTGGAGTCTCTGACTATAATAATAGATTCATTTTTTTCTTGCACTTTTATTAGTTTCTGTTTAATATATTTTGATGCTCTTTTGTTAGGCACATGCATATTAAGAATTTTTATGTTTTTTTGGATAATTGACATGTTTATTATTATATAATAGCCTTCTTTATTTCTGATAACTTTTCTTGCTCTGAAATCTGATCTTTCTGAGATTAATATAACTGCTTCTGCTTCTTTTAATCAGTGTTAATATGACATATCTTTCATCTATTTAGTTTTAATCCTTTTTTTGTATTGAAAATGAATTTATTGTAGACAGCATATAGCTGAATCTTGATTTTTGCTATACTCTATCTCTGTCTTTTAATTAGTATGTTTAGATCATTTACATTTACAGTAATTGTTGATATAATGAATAGTTGGATTTTCTACATATTTGCTCCTGTTTTCCATTTGTTGTTATACTATTTTTGTCTTATATATTTTTTCTGCTTTTTGTGGTTTTAATTAAGCATTTTATATTTCATTTTCTCTCCTTTCTTAGCATGTCATTGATACTTATGTTTTTATTTTTTAAGTGGTTGCCCTAAAGTTTGCACTGAACATTTACAGCTAATCTAAGTCTCCTTTCAAGTTATACCAACCACTTCACAGGTATTATGAGTACCTTATAATAACAAAATATTCCAGATTTCTTCATCTTGTCCTTTATACCATTGTTGTCATTCACTTTACCTACACATAAACATAGACATATACATAAGTATACATTATCAAATACCTTGTTGCTAATTATTATTCTGCATAAACTGTTATCTGTTAGATCAGTTAAGAAAAAGAAAGGTTTTTTGGTTTTTTTTTTTTTGAATTGGAATCTCACTCTGTCGCCCAGACTGGAGTGCAGTGGCCGCTCCCGGCCACCGCAGCCTCGACCTGCTGGGCTCCGGCGATCCTTCCGCCTCAGCCTTCCAAGTAGCTGGAACTACAAGCACGTGTTACCACACCTGGCTAATTTTTGATTTATTGTGGAGATGAGGTCTTGCCAAGTTGCCCAGGCGGGTCTCGAACCCGTGGGGCTCAGGCAATCCACTCACCTCAGCCTCCCAAAGGCACGGGATTACAGGCTGAGCCACCAAGCCCTGCTAGAAAGGTTTTTAATCTTGTGTTTATTAGGTTCTTCTCAGATGCTTTCCCCATAATTGTGTACTTCAAAGTTTCTGATTTGTATCACTTTTCTTTTCTATGAAGCTCTACTTTTAAGATTTCTTACAAGGCTAATTTACTGACAACAAATTCTCTCAATTTTTGTTAGGTTGGGAAAGTCTTTATTAGCATTCAAGCCTTTGTATCTATGCTCTTGTTTATTTTGAATAAATATTAGTTAGCAGTGGAGACCTAGTTAGGTCATATGGTCAAATACCTAACTGGGTCATATGGTAAGTATATGTAAAATGTCTTTTCAATTCTTTTGTTCATTTGTTGTTTTTCTTATGATTGTATTTAGAGAGTTCTTTACATAGTCTAGGTATAAATCTTTCATCAGTATATGATTTGCAAACATTTTATCACATTCTATGGCTTGTCTTTTCATTCTCCTAATGTATTTCTACGACCAGAAATTTTAAATTTATATGAAATCCAGTTTATCAATTTTTATTGCACAGGTTCTAGTTTTGGTGTCATATTTAAGAAAGCATTGCCTAATTCACTGTCAAAATATTCTCTCCTATATTTTATTTTTAAAGTTTTATAGTTTATAGTTTTACAAATTATCCATTTTACATTGATTTTTGTACATGGTGTTAGATATGGATTGAACTACTTTTTTTACATAGTGATACCCAAGTTTTTATAGTCTTATTTGCTGAAAAGACTATTTTTTCAAGATTGAATTTCTTTTGTACCTTTATCAAAAATAAATTGATCATATGTATGTGGATCTATTACTTGACTCTGTTCTCCTTCCTGTATCTGTTTATTTTGACTCCAGTACTAGACTGCCTTGTTTACTATAGATATTTAATTAGTCTTGAAATCAGGTAGTGTAAGCCCTCTGATATTATGTTTATATTTCAAAGTTGTTTTGGCTGTTTTAGCTTCTTTGTATTTCCCTATATATTTTATATTCTACCTGTCAGTTTCTATATCAAAGCTTACTGGGATTGTTGCTTGGCATTGAGTTGAATCAATTTGAGGGGAATTAATATTTTCACAATATTTGGTCTTTGTACTTATGAACATGATACATTGCTGTACTTATGAACATGGTACATTGCTGTGTTTATTCAGGTCTTCTTTTATATCCATCATCAGTGTTTTAAGTTTTCAGTGTTCAGGGTTACTACTACTTTTGTCAAATACATTTCTAAGTATTTCATATATTTCAGTGCTAGGTTCACTCTTATAGTTTTTCTTTTTCAATTTCAATTATGGAGTGCTTATTGCTAGAGCACAGAAATAGAATTAATATCAATTTTATATTCTGCCATTACCTAAAATTACTGTCAGTTTTAGCGGTATTTTCTGTAGAGTTCATGGGATTTTCTACTTAGAAAAGTTTTCTAATTATAAAGATGTTGCATCTTTCCTTTTAAGTTTAATACTTTTATTTATTTCTCTAATTGCACTGGGTGAACTTCTAGTACAGTGTTAGAAGGATAAGCAGTATGTATTTTTTTTCCTTTTGCTTGACTATGTGAACAAAGCATTTAGTGTTTCACTATTTTATATGATTTCAACTATACCATTTCCTGTCAACATCCTATAATTAGAGTATTTTTGTTTCTATTCCTACTTTTTATTCCAGAAATAGATATTTAATTTTGCTAAACAAATGTATATATTTATCTTTGCATATGTGTAAGATGTATATGTATGTTTAAGTTTTTAATAATATTCCCATGCTATCTTTTTAAAATATGTAATTAGCCAGGCATGGTAGTGCACGCCTGTAGTTCCAGCTACTTGGAAGGCTGAGGCGGAAGGATTGCCGGAGTCCAGCAGGTTGAGGCAGCGATGGCCTGGAATGGCCACTGCACTCCAGTTTGGGCGACAGAGTGAGACTCCAACTCAAGAAAAAATAATAAAAATAAATAAAATGAAATATGTAGAAATTTTGGTGATAGTGTTGCAGGAGTTTTAACTCCACTGTTAGTTTAGACCACCAACCTCCGGTTCTTGTTCTACAGTCAAGAAGATTAAGGCACACAGACACAAAAAGGATAAGTGAAAGAAGTTTATTAAGCAACAAAGCTCTCCAGAAAAGAGAGGGGACCCGAAATGGGTTACCAGTGCAAGGAGTTAGTGTTTTTATCTTATCTTTTCTGGGAAAGTTTCTCTCATTTATATCTCATCTACCCCTTACTTCCCGAGACCCAATTTTTATTGCACATGCAGGTTCTTAACCAAAGTTATTCCATCTTGAATATTATCCATAAGTACCACAGAAAAGCCCACTTGGGGGGAGGGTGGTAAAACCACATTGCAGATACTATGTTAATGATATAATAAGCCAAGGCCAAGTTAGGACATTTAGTTAAGGTACTGTGCCTGTGTTTAAGCAACAAAAAGTTCCTTTTAGCAGTACATCCTGGGTTGAGAGAATGCTTCCAACTACATTAATCACATTTTCTGCCAACAATTATATAATGGAGGTGGTGCGGGGAGCATTCCCACCGGTGTTAAATCTCCTCGAGACCCTCCCTCTCTGTGTGCCTAACCAGCTTCTGACTATCTCCTCTCTCAGTAGCTCTTGTCTTAGTTCAGATATTGGTAATCTATAGATTCTTTCATTTTTACTAATTAGTTTGGTAGAAGTTTATCAATATTTTTGACCCTCTCAAAGACCAGCTTTTGATTTCATTGACTTTCATCTTTTAAAGTTTCTATGTCATGGATTTTTTTCTGTAACCTTTATTATTTAATTTCTCTAGCTTAATTGGCTTTCAATTTGTATTTATTCTGGTGTCTTAAAGTAGAGGTTTAAGTCATTGATCAAGACCTTTCTTTTAAGATGTAGGCATTTAATGTTGCAAATTTCCTTCTAAGCAGTAATTTAGGTACGTGTCTCATATTTTCAAAAGTCATGTTTTCATTTTCAATTAAAAATACTTTTAAATTTGCCCTTTTTTTCCTTTATCACTAGGTTATTTTAAAGTGTTTTGTTTAGTTTCCAAATATTTTGGTGTTTTCCAGATGGGTGTTGTTTCTTTTTTTCTTTCTAATCTCATTCCAGTTTTGACAGTTAACATACTGTATGTGGTTTTAATACAGTTTTTGAGGTTTGATTTATGGACCAAAATATAGTCTGTCTTGGTAAATATCCTTAGTCTACTTGAAATAGTTGTAGATTGTGCTATTGGTGGAATTTTTTATAAATATCATTTAGGTCAATTTTTTTGGTTGTCTTTTTCAAGTCTTCCTTAATGATTTCCTGTCTACTTATTCTGTCAGTCATTGAGAAGCAGGTGTTGAAATATCTGACTATGCATATCAATATAACTAGCTCTCCTTGCTGTCCTATCAGATTTTAATACTTTTCCAGTAGTTTTGACACACATATTTGGTGAATCTACATTTAGGATTATTATATCTTCATATAGTTGTCCCTTTATTGCTGTGAAGTACCCATCTCCTTTTCTAGTAACATTATTTCCTAGAAAATCTAGTCTGTATAATATTAATATAAGTTATTCACTTCGAGTATTGTAAGTTTGATATATCTACCCTCTTCTTTTACTTTTAACTTAATTGTGTCTTTATGTTTAAAAACAGTTTCTTATAGGAAGCAAATAGTTGAATCTTGCTTTTCACCCAACAGTCACTGACTTTTGTGTTTTAAAAATCCTTTACATTTAATGTGATTGTTGATATTTTTTGGTTATAAATGCATCATCTTATTATTTGTTTTCTGTTTGCTCTTAATGTTTATTATCCCCCTTCCTCTTTTTCTGCTTGCTTTCATATTGGATATTTTGATCGTATCATTTTATGTTCTTTGTTGGCTTATCATCTACAGTTCTTCATTGTGTTATTTTGGTGGTTACCTTAAAGGAGGGTTGACAAAATTATTCCAAAAAGAATCAGTCAATATTTTAGGCTCTCTGTTTCTACTATTTAAGTCTGATAATGTAGTAAGAAAACAAGCATGATATAAATGAGTGGGCATCGCTGTGTTTCAATAAAAATTTTTTGCAAAATCAGTCTATAGGTTCAATTTAAACTGGAACCAAAGGCTGTCAACTTCTGCCATCAAAAGATAGGAACTGATGTAACATGGAAGATTTTAGGATCGTGAGCACTTAATTTTCTCTTTGTGGAATTCTTCTCAAATTTTCTTTATCATGAAAATTCCTTGTACTATTTTTCAATGATGGACCCTTTCCTGCAGAATCTGGTGTAGATCCAGTGGGGAAAAGAATATGTAAGGTTAAACCTTATGAAATTGGTAATTTTAGCTATTTTAATTTATAAAAACAGTCTTTTGTATGTTTTGATGTGTTTTTAATAAGAATCTAGATTATTATTTTATTTTCTCAATATTAGTAAACATTATTTTGGACAATGTTTTTCAAAGTTTTTGAGCATAAGAAAATTGTGGTCTTTTGGGTTAACTGTTCAGATTAACAGGCTGCTCCTCTGTTGATTTTGATCTTCATGATTTCATTGAAGCCCAATATCTCTACTTTTTCTTTTTTTTGAGTTGGAGTCTCACTTGGTCGCCCAGACTGGAGTGCAGTGGCCGCTCCCAGCCACTGCAGCCTCACCTGCTGGGCTCCGGTGATCCTTCCGCCTCAGCCTTCCGAGTAGCCGGAATTACAGGCATGCGCTACCACGCTCAGCTGATTTTTTGATTTATTGTAGAGATGAGATCTCGCTGCCCAGACGGGTCTCGAACCCACAGGCTCAGGCAATCCACTCACCTCAACCTCCCAAAGGTGCGGGATTACAGGCTGAGCCACTGAGCTCGGCTATTATCTCTATTTTTAATAGGCATATATCAGATGATACTTATCAGTGACATTTGGGAAACACTACCATAATATTGTCTCTATATTGCTCATATACAGCAAACCTTATTCTTAATTTCTCTTCCTTTAAGTTTCAGAAATGTAAAAGAATCCCATCTCTGCATTTGTTTTTGGTGTCTTTAGCATCAAATTAGTTAAAAGGATAGATTGGAGAAAAGTGCACGTGTGTTTTTAATATCATGGACTAAGAAACTATCTAATATATTTTTAACCTTTATTTGGATTCGGGCAACCATATAATTTTTTGTGTCTCTTTAAAAAAAAAATCTGTAAATCAGGGTTAATTGTAGCACCCATCTCGTAAATGCTATGTAAGAAAAGAACAGTGCCTAGTGTGTCATAGTGGTCATTAACCAATAGCTCTAGTTACCTGGGCAGATTTCTTAGTTCCATGGTGGTTACTTTTAGCAGAGGATATTCATTCTTCTGAAATACAAGAAATAACTCACTCATACATTATTACAGATTTTGAAAAAAAGTACACATTTTCAATCTAGCTGCTATTACTGTTATCATTTAGCAATTCTGTTTTTTTCAAAAGCATATGATTTTCCATAAGAAAATGTTAACTTATTGTAAGAGAGTAAATAATAATGGAAGTTCCTCTATCACATATTCTAGCTATGATTTTGGTAATTGAGCAATCACAAAAATGATATTTAGACATAGTATCAAGATTTAGCAAATTATTTTATTGTGAAAAGAAACAAAGCAAGCAAACCACCATGAACATATTTCTGAAAGGAGGGATATTTCTTTTTTTTTAATTTTTATTTTAAAGATGTGAGGTACAATTCAGGGTTAGGTATACAAATGGTCATTGTACAGTTAAAGTTTAGACCTCATTTTGGCCCCCACATCACCTGGTTTGAGATCAGGTACCCTTAATGATGAAGTCTGCCCCCTGCTTCCACCCCTGGCAGTTTCTCACTACTGCCAATCTCTTTCTTATAATATTATGATAATTGTTCAGGGTCCGCTTATGAGTGAGAACATGTGGTACTCAGTTCTTTGTTTCTGTGATAGGTCACTCAGTATTACAGATTCTAAATCCATTCAAGTTGCTGCAAAGTTCATAATTTTGTCCTTCTTTATGGCTGTGTAATATTCCATTGTGTATATGTACCACATTTTTTTTTTCAGTCAGAGTCTCACTCTGTCACCTAGGCTGGAGTGCTGTGTCATGCTCACGGCCACCCCAGCATCAGCCTGCTGGACTTAGGTGAGCCTTCTGCCCCAGCCTTCCAAGTAGTTGGAACTACAGGAGTGCAATACTGTGCCTGGCTAATTTTTTGATATATTGTAGAGATGAGGTCTCACCAAGTTGCCCAGGCTGATCTCAAACCCCTGGGCTCAGGCAGTCCTCTTGCCTCAGCCTCCCAAAGTGCTGGGATTATGGGCTTGAGCCACCACGCCCGGCCTGTACCACATTTTTTTAATCTAGTCTACTTTCATTGGGCAGCACGGTTGGTTCCATGTTTTTGCTATTGTGAATAGTGCTGCAATAAACGTGCGCGCAGGTATCTTTTTTGTAGAATGATTTGAGTTCCTCCGGGTATAGTATACCCAAAGGGGGATTGCTGGGTCGTATGGAAGTTCAATTTTTAGATCTTTTAGGAGTCGTCACACTGTTTTCCACAGAGGTTATACTAGATTACACTAGGACATTTCTTAAGAAAAGCATCAGGCAGGCCCTTCAGGAGCTATTTCAGAAGGCATTGTTATCATTGGACATGACAGCTCTATGTGTGTAATTATCCATGAAGACCTTCCAGTAGGACAAGATGTGAAGGTGGAAGATAGTGATATTCATGTTCCTGATTCTTTATAGGCCTAGACTAATGTGTGTGTTTTGTCTTAATTTTTAATAAAAAAGCTTAACAAGTAAAATAAAAAGTTTAAAATTAAAACAGAAAAAAGCTTACAGAAAAAGAATATAAAGCGTTTTTCTACATTTCATACAATGTGTTTGAATTCTAAGCTGTTACAACAAAAAAGTCAAAAAGTTAAAAAAGCTTATAAAGTAAAAATGTTATAGTAAGATAATTTATTATTGAAGAATTTAAAAAATAAATTTAGTACAGTCTAAGCCTACAGTGTTTATAAAGTCTACAGTAATATACAGTAATATCCCAGGCCGTCACATTCACTCTCCACTTACTCAATGACTCACATAGAGCAAATTGCAATCATGCAAGCTCCATTCATGGTAAGTGCTCTATACAGGTGTACCATTTTTATCTTTCATAGTATGTTTTTACTGTACTTTTTCTATGTTTATGTTTAATCATTGTCTTAACCATTTTGTGTTACTATAAAAGAATACCTGAGTCTGGGTTATTTATAAAGAAAAGGGATTTATTTAGCTCACGGTTCTGCAGGCTGAAAAGTTTAAGGGCATAGTCCTGGCTTTTGGCAAGTTCTTTTTGCTACAAAGCAACATGATAGAGAAGGTCAGACGGGAAGTGGACACATACAAAGAGGAGAAAACCTGAGGAGCATTTGGTTTTATAACAACTCCCTTTTTTTTTTAAGAAAGCAGGATTTATTGAGAGGACGGAAAAGCTCCAACAGTGGGAGGGGACCCGAGGGGGTTGCCCACAACTCACTTTCAAAAAAACTAATTTGTTCCTGTGAGAGCTAATCTAGTCACCCAAGAGACAGCGCTCACTCACTACTGAGAAAACAGCACCAAGCCATTCATGAGGGTTTAACCCCATAACTCAGATGCCTTTTCCCTAGAACCTACCTCTGGACACTACCAAACTGGGGATCACATTTCAACACCTTCCCCTGGAACCTACCTCCTAACACTACCACATTGGGGATCAAATCTTAACATGAATTTTGGTGGGGACAAGCATATCAACCCATACCAGATATGCTTAGATATACAAAGACTTACCATTGTGTTATACTTGCTTGTAGTATTCAGTACAGTAACATGCTATATAGATTTGTAGCCTTGGAACAGTAGGCTATACCATAAAGTGTGTAGTAGGCTACACCATCTAAGTTTATATAATTACACTCTGAGGTTCATACAGTGATGAAATTGCCTAATGTTACATTTCTCAGAATCTGTTGCTAAATGACTCATGACTAGATTTAGTTCTAGGGTATTCTTAAATTCCTCCAAATCTTATTACTGTTATTTACATTTAATACTGTGGGAGACCAGAGTATGTTACCTACTTAAAATATGGGGAATTGTTAAGTTGAAGGCAACTAAAAAGAAACAGATACAGGAAAGGACGTAGATTTAGACAGACTAAAGGTATCCTACTGCAATCTACACCCCCCCCACCAACCCCCACACTTCTACTAGAGAGAACAATGTTAACCTCTGAAGATAACTTTAGATTTTTATTGACCTGGAGATGCAACCAGAAGAATCTACATTAATAACCTTTACTAACTAGCCTTTATATGCCATCAGTTTCCTTTACCATAGGTTGTTGCCTCTAGATACTGTTCTTTTTTTTTTCCCTCATCTTGTCATTTCTCAAAAAAGTTACTGTTCTTTTTGAAGATACTGTATAAGCTGAAATTCAAAACCACCTCTTTGAGAACTACTTATTCTCTGGGTATCTACCATGTATATATGAAATATACATGTTAATAAACTTATGTTTGATTTTATATTTTTAAACTTTTGTTGCAGGAATCCTTTCTAAGAACCAGCTGAGCTACAAGAAGGAATATTATTCTTTTCCTACAGTTCTTAATTGGTTTTAGCTTCATATTTACAAATGTTTTGTTCTCATTTGCTTCTTGCTGTCTCTCCCTTCTCATGTATTCAGTTTCTTTTCTATAGTAATCTTTATTTATTATAAAGTATGAACTTTAATAGTATATATTTTTTCTGAAAATTTTTGTTATATTATTAATAAGTGAATGCTATTTCAGTACTATGTAAAATTCTATAGCAGTTGTATTCCCCTAAAGATATTATTCCATTGCCTTTAAATCTCTATTGTTGCTTATGAGATGTCTAATGTTGGTATAATTGTTGGTGTTTTGTGGATAATCTATCTTTTCTCTTTGGTTGTTTTGAATAGTTTTATTTATTTTTGATGTTCTATTAATATAATTTTACTCTGATGACCTCATAATTTATTTTTGGATTTATTTTTATACATTCTGCTGTGGCATTGTGGTCATAGCTAACTACCCACCAAAATTTGTTCTTCCTCTTACTTAGTATAGAGTTGTCATTGGCAAGTTGTTGCTCCCACAGAGAACCGTTTTCCTTCTTTCTGTTTAGTGATTGCAATTCATAAAAGCCCACATTTGCCTCTATGCTCCCTTGAAATACCCATCAAGTAAAACAATTGATGTGAAGTAGGACTGTAAAGATTCAGCAGTTTAAATTTTATGATGATGTTTCTGGACAGTAAGCAAAGTTCAAATAGATTGTTTTCCATCAATTATTAGTAAATAGAAGTAATGTATGTCACTTCCTGACTAAGATGGTAGATATGCTCTTTCTGCCATCTTCCCTTATGCCTGTTAGAGAAAAAGTTAAGATCTTCAACAATTACAGAACCACAAGTGGAAGGAGATTGTGTCTGTGAATTACCACATGGAGGGTATCTGTCATTCAGGATCATTTCCATGAATAAGAAGGAAATTTATATGTGTTGAGTCACTGAAATTTTGGGTTTATTTATTGATAGCAACTATTGTTACTTTAATACATCGACTCATTTGGATTTATCTTTCTAAAATTTTTATACTGTTAATCAGATATATATTTTTTTAACCTAAAATTTATCACAGAAGTGTATGCATATTGAAATCTGTCACAAAGGTTTGAAAGTTGATACATATTGTCATAATAGATCAACTCAGGCAACAAGACAGACAGTTTGGATCTCAAACCAATAGAAATATCCTTATTTGTCCTTATTTGTCTGTGTGTAAGGGACAGGGGAAAATGAAAGTTTCTTTTAGTTTAAAAATGGGAATTGTTTAGTTGCCTTCAACTTAACAATTCCCCATATTTTAAGTAGGTAACATACTCTGGTCTCCCACAGTATTAAATGTAAATAACAGTAATAAGATTTGGAGGAATTTAAGAATACCCTAGAATATAGAATACTTTCACACATTAATATTTATATATTAATATAAATATTAATGTGTGAAAGTACTCTAAACTATAATTGAAATGATCAAAAAGCATACCTAACATTTAAATATATTTTTAATTTTAAAAAATTATTTTTTAACCTGAATACATTATATATGGGTTTAATAAAGATTATGGAATGGCTGCTTTATGCCTGGTCTCCTGCTTATTACATGATTCTTTTCTCTATGGCACAGGCATTTGATCACACTTGGCTTTTCATTTGGGTATCAGTCATTACATCTCCAGATCATGGGAATGTTTTAAAATATTCCTTGCATTCATTTAGAGGAAAATTGGTAATGATAGATTGTTATAAGACACCCACTCCATTCTGCTTGGGCAGAACAGAAAAATATTGTGGTCTTGGCACCTTAAACATAGGGAAAAGAAACATAGAGAAAAGAGTATAAAGAAAAGAACTTAGGGCAAGAAAGTAGAAATAAAGCAAATGGCGTACTGTTAAATCACACACAAGTAAGATGCTCCATATGTGAATACCTTAGAAAAAAATGAGAAAGCCAGTTTCTCTTGTTTAAGTCATTAATAACTTCAAATTGAAAATTAAATTATTTTCTTTCCTTTTGGAAAGATAATTTTTTTACTGGCCAGATTATATAGGAAACATTTAACATGGAGATAACTCAAGGGTTTCAAATATAATTAGCTAACATTTTAATAATATTATGAGCTAAGGTACTCAAGTTTTTCTTCCTAGTTTAAGATTTTTCTACTTTTATTCATTTTTTTTCAAATTTCTTTAAGGCTTATCTCTTTAGATCCAGTTTTGGAGCCAGCTAAAAGTGTTAATATTTGTTTGTAAAGTACATTTTAGGATGTGTATTTTAAAGCATGCTTTATTCTTAACAAGGATTTATCTTCATGAAGTCAATATAGAAACAGGCAGGATATGATTCTATTTGCAATATTACATTTACATGTAGCCTTTTAAAGTGAATAACAGCATCAGAAAAGATGTATATTATATATGCATATATGCACATATGTTTATTTTTTAGTACACAAAAATATTTTGAATTGGAGAATATTTGTCTCTCTTTCTGAAAAAATATATTTTTTTTTAATCGGAGTCTCACTCTGTCACCCATGTAGCTGAAACCACAGGCAAGCACCACCATACCTGGCTAATTTTATTTATTTATTTATTGTAGATATGAGATCTCACCACATTGCCCAGCCTGGTCTCAAACTTCTGGACTCAGGCAGTCCTCTCACTTCAGCCTCCCAGAGTGCTGGGATTGCAGGCATGAGCTGCCATGCCCAGCCTGAAAATTTTTTTTTTAACATCTATATTAATGTATAGTGCTTATGATTAATATAGGAAATATGATTTTTTAAAAGAATAAAGTGGAGAAAAAGCAGTACTGAAATTGTTTTTGAGTTGTAGCATGTTTTACAAAATAGGCCTGGTTTTTTTCCTGATATTGTTTACTACAAAAACCATTTGAATATAATTATCAGGATACCTTTTGAACAATCGTCGCTGAACTTTTTTTCCTTTTACTTGGAAACTCAGTCATGATATAATTTATCATTAGAATTAGAGACTCTTCAAACTTTTTTAATATTATGTCTAGATGAGGAGTCAACACCTAGATTGCATACCCCACCTGGTTTTCTTGAGAGTTCTAAACGTCTCACACAGGAAAAAAAGAGTCTTTACTTCTAATAAGTTTTAGATCAACTAGTTTTTTTACAGCATTACTTCTACAAGGAGTTATTATCTACCCCCCTCCGCCCCCACCCATTATCATTGTTGCTGCACTGGCTTGGTATTTACAAGTGGAAGCTATGTTGGGATTTTTTTTTAAAGGAAAAGTAATATAAATAGTCTGATTTATTCTAAGGAAGTTAATATATAGTAGTTTAATGACAAAAAAATTTTAACAGATGATTGAATAGAAATAAAAAGTAAATTTTAAAAACAAGATTTTTTTCCCCAGAAATCTGTGTATCTTTCAGGTTTTTAAAATCCTTGCATATTCCCCACTGGTACTCTGTAGAAATATAAACTGTTGTGACACAATATCCACAACAAACAAATGCCATTACCAGTGGAAAAAACACAAAGGGAGGCTAATATTCACTTCCCAATTGATCTGGCCATCTCTGTAGAGCTGTCATCATCTGACTCATTTTTCTGATTCCATGACTTTGGTATTTTGCTCCTTAGAGAAATAATAAATATTAGAGCAAAAATAGACAAAATAAAGGACAGAAAAGTAGAAAAACTCAACTAAATTAAGAGGTGTTTTTTTAAAAAGATAAACAAAATTGGCAAGCGGTTAGCTAGACCAACTAAGGAAAAAAGAGAGATGACTGATATAAATAAAATTTCAGATTATAATGTCCACATTTGAAAAGTTTTAACCTGAACAAACTTATTTATTTGTGGGATATATTAAGGTAAAAGAAGGATCCTGAACTTCCCAGAAACAATGGGATGTATTTTTTATTGGCATGTGGTGGCTTATAAAAAAACTAAATAATATATTAGAGAGAGAAAGAAAGAAAGATAGAATTAATGTCTCAGATACCATGCTGGCTAAAATTGAATTAATTTATTGGAAGGATTTTTTAAAGTGAGCCTTAATGTCAAAAGTGCTTTGGTACAAAACTGGAAGTTGTTTTCTCTGGGTTAATAAAAAAAGTTTCCTGGGAGAATTGGTCTGCTCTTAATAAAATCTTGTAAAAGATTTGTATTTTCATTTTGACTAAAGATGTATAGATTTTCATCCAAATATAAATCAATTGTAGGTGAAATTGGATGATGAGTCCTTGGCATGGCTTCCTAATACAGAGAGGCTTTTAAAAGTCTAACACTAGATTCCTTACCAGAAGTTTCAACAATACAGACCTAAGTTCAGTTATTTAATGGAGTATATCTATGTGGCTGTGTAAAAATCTCTTTTGTGAATTATGTATGATGTGTTGAGGAACTATAATTAAAAGTAAAATCTGTTCCCAACCCAGAAAAACTCTCCAAAAAACTAGAATAGAGCAATAAAACCATTTTATTATTAAATAAGCATTTGACTGAGATACAATATACTCAATGAATTTTTCCTGACTTCTTGTCACATAAGAAATACTATATTATGGAATTTTTCTTCTACCAATTACTTACTACTCAAAAACCTCCTATCATGGGCTATGGACAGTTGTGTGTGTGTGTGTGTGTGTGTGTGTGTGTGTGTGTGTGTGTGTGTGTGTGTGTGTCCACTCTTAAAGAAAAAGTATTCTGATATTTATTAATATGGCAAGGAAGACTTTATTCAAGACTATTGTGATAGCAGTCAATACTGTTACAATAGAGGAAAGAGATTTGAGTCAACTTTTAATACAAGAAGCACAAGAGGAGATTTATAGGCAAGGGGCAGGTGGAGTTGGGTGAATTGATGGAAAATTACTAAAAGGATATAGGAGAATTGTTGCTAACGGACCTAATAGGATTCTTGCTGAGGGCAGACCAGGATAATCAGATGGCAAGGATGGGGGATGAGGAATTTGATTAGATATCAAGAATTCAGATTTTTTTCTAAACTTAATATATTAAGATTGCTTGCTAAAAGTAAGTTAAGCATGTCTGACAGTAACATGGACCAAGGTCAAGCCTGACTAAAAAAATACCTTGTCAGTACTCAGACACACCCATTATAGCAGTGTTATATACATATTTACCATATATATGGTATTATTTGTATGACCATACATGATTATAGACATACGTATATAAACTGACCTTCTCTTCCTGTCAGTCTTGACCTTTGCATTTAGTTTTGTTGCTTTAGTAACCTCTGGTCTGATCCTGTTCTATGCATGTATGTGGATCTCTTCAGTCTGTCCCACCTCTTATCTTCTCTAGTATATGCTCTGTGATGTTCAGTCCCTTGAATAATAGTAGAACTCTATATCAGATATTGGACCTGGAATTTAAACTATTTGCCTTCACACAGTTCTTTACATTCAAAAGGTGTGCTTTTTGGCTTTTCTTTGATTTTCATTTAAAAAGCTATTATTTGCATACAATAAAATTCATTCTTTTGAAAGTACAGTCTTATAAGTTTTGACAAACATAGTCGTGTAACTACTACCACAATCAAGATATAAAACAATTCTGTCACCTCAAAATATTTCCTTGTGTTCTTTGTAGCAGTCTTATTCTTCATCCCTGATACTTGACTATGATTGATGTGTTTTAGGTCTCTAGTTTTGCCTTTTCTATAATATCATATAAGTGAAATCAAATAATATGTTGCCTTTTTCCTTTTTTTTTCCCCCAGCTTTATTGAGGTATAATTGACAAACAGCAATTGTATATATTTAAGGTGTACAGGGGGGTGTTTGTAGAGCTTATGTCATTTGTTTCCCCTCTCTTAGGGCTATTCCAAATAGCCTGCTGTCCAGTGTATGAGAAATATTGCTTCATATATTTTTCCCCCTGTTTTTTAGTGGTAGAAGGCAGGAGGACACATTTGGTTTCTGTTACTCCCTCTGGATCAGAAGTAAATGTGGATGTTGGCTTTTGGAATGGTAAAATAAAGCCTAAGGAAAATAAATGCAACATTAATGTGAACAAAAACTGAAAAATCTAGAATACAAGAAAAGGGAGGAGCAGATGTATAGTATTTCGAACAAGTCATTTCCCTAAAGTAGGTTTCTTTTATGAAACAAATACAAGTTTAGAAAACTCTTGTTAGTATCCATGACATTAAAGGATGAGAGTGGACATTAAAGCAGGTAAAAAAGAGCATGATTAAATTATATGCACAGTAGCCAAAATAAAATATATTTTGAAATTTGTGACAAGTAGATTTGATATTTCAGAAAGATAAATTACTGATAGAAGAATAACTTGAAGAAGGTACCTATAATGCAGAAGAAGTTAGTAAATGAATGAAAGAAAAGGTGAAAAATTATGAGACTTATAACTGATTATAGAGCTGTAACATATAAATAATGGTTGTTTCCAAGAAGAAAAAGGGAAGATAAAATAGAGCAACTGTCAATGCATAGATAAAAGGAAGCCAACAAAATCCTGAAAAAAAGGCAATCCTTTGAGACGGAAATTTGGAAAGTACCCACAATGTCTACAAAGTTAACAACTAAGAAGTTATCATCTTTTTTGTTAAAAAAACATATGAATGTATGTATCATATACCCATATATTCACATATTTTGATACATATAAGTGATATATATGTGTATATATACACACACACATGCATGTGTATATATGTATATATATAAAGAGATAAAGGAAAATCACCCTGCAAAGCTATTAAGGTGACATGAGATGATGTCCTAGAAGTATAAAAGTCTTCTTTAAAAATTAAGCACCAGAAACATTGAAAACAACTTCTAGACAACATTGAATCAAAATAAGTCCCTTTCCCCCAACCAAAGGAAAAAAGTTTTCTGAATTACTAAGACATGAACAACAAAAAATCCAAATTAATAAAGTTTAATAAAAATATAATTTGTGGTAAAACTGGCAACAATCAAAGCTGGATGAAAATAGTATAATAAATGCAATAAGACATCAATAAAGAGACAAAATCCTGGTTTAATTATTTTCACTTGTATGGAAGGTAGTCTTATATAGTTGTCTGAAGCCCAGAGTAAGGTAAAATTCAAGCTGTGCAGTTTATTAGCTATTGATCTTTGCCTCAATTTCCTCATCTCTTAAGAGACCAGAAGTGCAAGACTAGTTTGGGCACAGCATTGACCTGCTGGGCTCAGGTGTCTTCCAAGTAGCCGGAACTACAAGTGTGCGCTACCACACCCGGCTAATTTTTTTATCTATTGTAGAACCAAGGTCTCGGCATGTTGCCCAGGCTGGTCCCTGTCTCTATTTTTTTAAAAATTAAAAAAAAAATTTTAAATGTCACAAATGTAAGGAGAATTTATTAAAAATTCAATTGGAGTTAAGCATATCAGTGTTTCTATGACAGGTAGTGTTATAAAAAGTAAAAGGCAATTGTATAATTTATTATTAATAGGAGATCTGAAGAAAAAATAGGAGATCTGAAGAAAAAAATAAGTTGGGTGGTTCATGAATAGGCTTTTAGACCTATTGTAAAGAAACAGTAATCTCAACATTATTCACAGCCCTTTTTTTTATGGAACAATGTTTATATCCATGGAATACTACTGTTCCTGTGAATATAATTCTTGTAATCCTGAAATAAAAACATAAGAGTACTTGAACATAGTAATTTACAAATACAAAGAATACATGAAAACAAAGCATCTCTCTGTTCAATGCGTTACAGAACATTTGTAAAATTTAGATGGGATGTAATCTAGATAAGTAAATCAGAAATAAAGATATGTAAGTTGAATGAGACTACTTTCTCATTATAATATGAAATATATGTCCTAGAAGTATAAAGACCTTCTCTAAAAATTAAGCACCAGAAACATTGAAAACAACTTCTATATAAAACCAACAATCCTTTAACAAGTTTGAATTTTTAGAATTCACCTTAAAAATGGTTAATCATATTTATTGTCTACTACTGATTAATTGCTTTGCAGCCAGGCCACTATATCCCAACAATAATTTCCTGAGATAGGCTTTATTTCTTCCATGTTATGGATGACAAGACTATAACTTAGAGATATCATATGTCTTGCTCAAAATTGTGTGGCAGGCAAACAGAGGAGGTCATATCTGTGACTTTAAAATATTATGTTCCTATTACTATACTGTATTCCTTGCACTGCATGCACTTAAAACAAAACACTGTTGGGTTGATCACACTTTGGCATCTCTACTACAGCTTCACCATCCTGCTAAACTACAGGTTTAGTTTATAACTACCTAAAGTCCTGACATTGTTTTGTTTTTATTTTTGTTTTTGTTTTTAGAATTATACCTTGCCAAACTCCAATGGGACATACTCTTTATTGACAGAAACAAATACTCGGAGCATCTGTCAGCCTCTTGTGGCATTTCAAAAATCTTTACTACACAACACAGGTCTATAGGTTTTACTCTAGGAAACTTATTACATTCTGTAACATTAGTTTACTCATAATGCCTTTCCTCCCCCCAATAAAATGAACTACAAAGGTGCAGATTTTTACTAAGATTTTGAAAAAATTTTAATGTCATGTATAAATTGGGCAGGTGATTACAATGAATATTTGATGCATTTCAAATAATGAAACTAATTTACTTCCGTAAATTAGCATCTATATTTTAAATTCTGCCTGAAATTGCCTGCTCCCTTTTATATATTGCTAACTAGAAAATATGTCAAAAATTTGATACATTCACAACTCTAAATGTAATTTTTCTGTTTTGTGTCTGTGTGTTTGTGAACAGAAATTGGCATTTCATTCAACTTGAAATTATTCTACATAGGTTTAGATTAAATGAATATATTTTAGCATTGTTATCAGCCTAACTTTGATGCCCATATAGCGCTAAGTTAAAATAAAATGGAAATGTAGAAACTAAAAATGTAGAGATTTATTTTGTTTAAAAAGATTTTCGTTTTATTTCCCCCAAATTACTTTAAAGGTATGATAATCATTAGACAGTTATTTGTGTGCTGTCTGTATGTATCAGATACTCTGCTGAGTGCAGAGATATAACAGCAAATTATACAGTCTTTACCTTCAAGGAGGTTTCAGTTTGTTGCCTTAGGAGTTTGCATGTTCTTTGGAAAATGAAAAGTAAAGGAGGAAGAAAAAGAGAGGAGGAGGAGGAGAGAGGAGGAAAGTGGTGGTGGGAGAGGAAGAGGAGGAGGAGGAGGAGGAGGAGGAGGAAGAAATCACCCATAGTCCTACAACTTAAGCAATATTTATGTTTCTGTTTTTCACCAATTTGTTCTTTTTTCTGATACTCATAATTATAGATTTCTTAATAACATCTTGCTTTTCTTAACAATATTTTAGGTGATGTATTCAAAATATTTTTTCAGTACCCTGTAAACTCACTGAAAGTGGTGATATTTTCATTAAATCTTTGTATTTCCAATGCCTGGCATTTTAGAGTCACTCGGCAAAACACAATTTTGAATGCACAAATGTATTTTTAATTCTTAAACAACTTTTTACTGATGGCTTATTGTAGGAAGCTTAGATTATTCCTAATGTTTTTTAGTATGTAGAATATTTCAAGGAGTAATTTTGCCCATATCTTATTTTCCTTTTTTACAATTTTTTTCTTAGTATAGACTTATAGAAATTAAATTATTAGCAATATGGCAAGAACCTTCCTTCTTGTTCTTTTTATGTAAATAATATTACTAACATTTTAAAACCTTTTGATATATGTTGAGAAAATTCTATATTTACCAATTTATAAATCACAAAAAATACAAGAAGTGATCTTTCATTAAGCTTTTATCAACATTTTTTAAACTGTTAATTTGATAAGTAAAATGTTAGGTTTGTGTCATGATTAATTTTAGGTCTCACTTGGCTAAGTTATGATGCCCAGTTATTTACTCGAATACTACACTAGATATTGCTGTAATGTTATTTTTTAGTTGTGATTAACATTTATAATCAGTAGATGTTAAGGAGATTACCCTAAATAATGTGAGTGGGCCTCATTCAATCACTTAAAGGCCTGAGACCAAATACTACAGTTTCCTGAGAAAGAAAAAAATTCTTCCTCAACATTGTAATGGGAATTCTGCCTGAGTTTCCAGCCTGCCTGCTTGCCCTAAGGAATTTGTATTTGCTATTCCCACAATCCTGTGAACCAGTTCCTAAGTCAATCAATCAGTGTCTCCCTCTCCCTTCTTCCCTATCCCCCCCATTGCTTCTGTTTCTCTGGAGAACAACTGATACACTCTGTAAGTTTGTCTTTATTTGCTTCTCTTTGAGGCTGATGTTATTTTTTCTTAAGGATGCTTAAGTACTTGTGATACATTTCTGATTTGTTGATGCATGTTCTGTGCTACTTGTGTATTGGAGTTTTGTTTAGCTAAAATATAGTCCCTGAAAGTGGTTGAAACCTGTATTTACATCTATCACTTTAGGACCTGCAAAATGCTTAATGTAATAGATATGATCTATTTATTATGTAGTAGATACTGAGTAATTCTTGTTTTCCTCTTTAGCATAGTATTCATAAGTACTGTAATCATATCAAAATAGTCAAAATTTGGTTTTCTCATAGAATCATATAGAATTAATCCAGTTATATTAAATTTAACATTTTTTGGTAATTACCTTTCATACTAATATTTCTGTGTGTGTAATAAGAGATAAAAAGTTAAATATCACAATTTGGATTTAGTAAATATTAATGGCAGATGTTATCCTTTTTTTACTTAGTTTTATATACAGTGATTATAAAATAAGAATGCTAATTGTATTACTTTTATAAGAGTTATGGTATTATTATTCTAATCCATTCTTAGCATACCATCAGAATCACTTGAGTCTCATACTCATAAAACAGGCAGAAAAAGTGTGCCTTGAGACCATTTATTTGCCAGGAAAAACACATTTTATTAACTGCTAATTATTGTCCCCAATGTATATAGTTATATGTTAGCAGATTGTGGCTAGCCATAAAATTGTTTTTCACTTACCGCATACTTCACTTTTATTTATTCTCTACATATAGTAAATTTAAGAGAGTTATTAAGAGTGAAATTTTAAGTTGAAATCTATTACACAAAAGAGAGAAGCTTATTTTCTATTACTCTTGTATGCATTCTTTGAGAGAAAGGCAAATTGGCATCCTCACTTAAAAAATGTTAGTAATGTTTACATTGAAAGGAAAGCCAGGGAAGGAATAGTACTACTTGGGAAAAAAACTATAATGATGAAAGGAGAAATTAGAAAAGTATGAAATATATGAGGGCAAGGGTATTAGAGAAATAAGTAGCAACATCAAATATATCAATGAATGGATTGATGTCCATTTAAAGGAAAGGTCTGCAGTAGAATGCTACAGAATGTTATCTGCATCTCTATACTGTTAAATATTGTTATCGGTGATTGGGATGAAAACATAAAAGCATATTTTCATATTTGAATACACATGATATGAAGTCATACACATGATATGAAGTCATGTGTAAAGTATTTTAAAAGGCTGACATAGTGGGGCTGTATCCAAAGTGAAATTAAAAAAAAAAATATTAGGGTCTTATACTACAAACCTCTACATTAGTAGAATTAGAAGCCCAAATCAGCCATACAACATGTATTTACTATCTAGGGTTCTGTAAACAGTATGTTTTAAAAGAAAGTTTTAAGAAGTGATATAACTTTAGTCTTGTGTAATTGAAATTAATTTTCTTAAAAAGGGAAGAGGGGAGCCCCACTGATTCTGGGTATCACACTTTTAAAAGGTCATGTTCAAATTGGACCATATTTATTTTATTTTTTTACATTTTAAAGGTGTGGGGTACATCAGGATTTAGGTATACATGTGGACATCGTACAGGTAAAGTTTGGGCCTCTCTTTCGTCCTCACTTTGCCTGGTTTGGACCAGGTACCCTGGTTGATGTTGTGCCCCGCCCCCCAATTGAAACATATTTAAAAGACATTAGATACAAGGTTGACGGGGATATGAGGATGTATAGTATGAAAAAAATGGAAGTTTCTTGAAATAAACTGCCTATTTGGAATATTGCTATGTGGAAGAAAGATAAGACTTTTTTGGATCACTGTAGAATTAGTGTCAGTGTATTGAAACTAGAGGGAAACATTTAAACTGAACATGAAAATGCAAAGTTTGGCCAGGGCTCAGTGTCTCAGCCTGTAATCCCAGCACTTTGGGAGGCTGAAGCGAGTGGATTGCCTGAACCCGTGGGATCGAGACCCACCCGGGCAACTTGGTTTGAGACCTCGTCTCTACAATAAATGAAAAACTAGCCAGGCGTGATAGCGCGAGCCTGTAGTTCCAGCTACTTGGAAGACTGAGGCAGAAGGATCACTGGAGTCCAGCAGGTTGAGGCTGCGGTGGCCGGGAGTGTGCCACTGCACTCCAGTCTGGGTGATAGAGTGAGACCCCAACTCAAAAAATTTAAAAAAAATGCAAAGTTGCATTAGGGTGCTATGAAATCAGCTTATATCAGACATTTTTACATATAAAAATATTTATTTCTTGTATGGTTTAACCTGATTAATATAAAGAGGTAGTGATTGAGTAGTTTTCCCTTAAGGTAACACATTTCCTTTCTCTGTAGTAACTTAATCATAATATAGACAATCATTTAATAGATAATTTGTGGACAGGTTTCAAGTAGTAGATGAGTAGTCAGATTAAGTATTCTTTCAATTCATTTCTAATCAAAGATTTTGTGACTCTTTTGTACTTACTGTGTATTTGCTTAATGGCGATCCGGATAGACCTGGGTTTAGAATGTCTTCATTTGTCTAGATACATGAACACTTTTCA
This sequence comes from Cephalopachus bancanus, assembly GCA_027257055.1. NCBI lineage: Eukaryota > Metazoa > Chordata > Mammalia > Primates > Tarsiidae > Cephalopachus > Cephalopachus bancanus. The sequence continues at coordinate 2,598,612 of JAPVLO010000009.1, read as the reverse complement.
TTAAATTTAAAAACACAGAAGAATATTATATGTAGTGGTGGGCCTATTACTCCTATCTTAATGAAAACATAAAAAAACTATTCGTACTATATTTACATCGACAATTGGAAAATAACAAATAAAAACCCAAGACTTTATTTATATAAACCAATGTTTTCCTTCAGAAAGATTTCTGTTTTCTTTAATTTACTCTGGATAAAGTTAATGCTTTGAGTTGAATTAATTTACTGTAAAATACTTTTATTAGCTTTTAAAAGAAAAAAGTATTGAAGATAACATAAATGATAGTAAAATAGCTGCTTACTGTAGAAAAGTTATCTTGTAGACTAATTTCTATTCATTAAACTTCTTTTTATTTGTTCAGTGATGTTTAAAATAAGGTATGTCCTGGTTTAAATAACAATTTTGATGAAAATATGAGACATGAGAACATCGTTATGCTGAATGGATTCTGTATCAAATGGAGTATTTACTAATTTTGATTGGAAAGTTACTCATTATATTTGGAACCTTACAATTACAGCCCATAAATCGAAGCTTTATGTTAGATAAAATATAGTTTTATTATCTGGAATTTCCATTAAAAGCAAGCATTGTTTCAGTGATTGTGAAAGATTATCTGAATCAAGTTCTAAAATAATATTTTGCATTTAAATTCTCATTATTTGAACCACTTTCAAGGTCTGTTTCAAGAAATGATGATCCATTAGGCATCTTATAATTTTGTCTTAGACTATGAGTTCTCTATCTTAATTATTGTAAGATCTATAACATAACTTAATTATTGTAAAGTCTTAATTACTACAAAATCTATAACATGTTGGTAGTATAAGTGGCAGTGATAGGAAATAAATAGGTATGTGAAGATTAAAGTTCAGATTTTAAAATGATAAAACTCACCACAAGTAGGCTGTTCAAAGAAGCATGTGCAATTACATTATATAATGTGTTCATGCTCTACACATTTTTCAGAATGAATCCATTTAATACTTATGTTTCATTTTAGGTATTACTAGTATAACACTGATTAGACTACCCCAAAGATAGCTATTGTTGTGCCCAAGACAATAATCCCATCTACTGTCCTCAAAGTGGAAGAAGCACCTATAATAAATAGAAGACTCTAGAGTGTCAGAAGCCTCTAGCTGCTCCAAAGTGGCTTCCTTTGTGTACCCTACAATGCTGTACTGCTAAAGTTCATAAGTCAAAAACTACCAGGAACCTACTGTAGTCTAACAACATTTGCTTTATAAGCTTGCTGCAACAAGGGGTAACACGAAGGAACTGAGGAGGAATAGAGAAAAGTAGTTACAGGATTTGGGGGGGTTAGAATTAGTCATGAATGGTCTTGCAGAGAATCAATAGAATTTATAAAACAATGTTGCTGCAACAATTTGTAATCTCTCAAACACATGAGTCTGTGCAGAGTTAGTTAGATTTGTTTTTCTGTGATGTTATCTTGTAATATACTGGTCTGAGTGAAGTATTGTTAAAAGATTTGAATTTAGATAGTCTGTTATGCACATAATGACTAGGTTAGGCACAGTTTTTTTTGTTTTGTAACTCAAGTGTTGAAAAATGTGGTTTCTGTTTCCATTCACAGTTCTCATAGGCAGTTGTCCTAGTATTAGCTTTTACTTTTGTCAGTATAATTGTAATCTTTCTCTTTTTTGATCTCAGTTGAAGGGAGTTAATCATACTCCTTAGCTCATGACATATTCTCTGGTCTTACAAGGCCCTTTCTGCATGTGTATGTGTGCACCTGTTTAAGTTCATAACTGTGTGCATGTATTAGATTTTTAACTGCATTTTCCACTCTCAATGTCTTCCCTCCCATAAGGGGAACCACTTTAAAGTGTTAATATTTGTCCTTATTTGAATGTGTTCTTGTAATCTGTGTTATCATTTGTGTGCATGTATTTTTAATACATAAAAATGATATTATGTGTAGAACTCATTCTGTTTCCTACTTTTTTCCACTAGGGAATTTTTTTGAGATCACCTGAATGTTTTTTTTAAAACCCAAAACTGTTGCTCTGTGTGCATATACATTCTATATTGTTAATATCTCTCTCTAACTATGTGTAAAAACTTTTTGAAATTTAAGAATCCATGATGTTGTTCCTATCCACTCTCCCAGTAATCACTAGATGATAGGTTATACATATATTTTAGTATTGCCAGTTTGTTCTCCAGAATGGTGGTGATAGGCTATGGTCCTACCAACAGCGCAGAGAGATTCCTACATCACCATTTCCCCCCAAATACTTGGTATTATCCAGTTTCTATTTTTTTTTCTCTTTCAGTAAGTAATACTTCATTTCTAATTCACGTTTATTCTCATACATTTGTTAACTTTGGGGATTATCTTTTCAATAAATTGCCAATTTATTATCCTTTTCCCCCATCAAATTTCATCTATTTTTTTTTCAATTTTCAGGGTTCTTTGTAATTTAAAATATTAATCTCTAAAAGGTTATGGGTAAAACAAACTTGTTTCATCTGTAATCTCAACTAATGTTGTCTTGAGCTAAAAAAAAAAAAATTCCTAATTTTGATGTACTCCAATTCATAAAGTTCTGCTTTGTGGCTTATACTGTTTTCTTTAAGAGTTCCTTTTACTGCCTTTACAGCCAAAGATTTACTTGTACATTTTTTCCCATTAACTTTATAATTCTACCTTTCGCATTTTGGTATTTTCTTCCTGTAGATAAAGTTATAGAGTTTAACATTATATGTGATATTAGATAAAGATACAGTATCCACTTTCATTTTCTTTCTTAAAGTGAGCCACTCTTTAAGTCTAAAATATGTGACTTTTTTCAGTCTGATTGTAGGTCCTTCCAGAGGCTTTACCTAGCAAGCCTCACAGAGAAAAATTACTGTCCCCACACCAGACTTGGTGCACAGTCAGTTCATTGTAGTCTTGGAAGGGAGTTGCAGTAAAGCTGTGTTCTTCATCTGTTTCCACTCCTAGTCCAGGCACCTTTTTCCTAGGTCTCTTCATCTAAGGCCTTTGGCAGAGGTCTTCTTCAGGCACTTCTGCTGAGGCCTTCTTATTGGAGGGAGGAAGGGGGAACCTTAGACACTTTCCCAACTCTGACTCATTATTCAGTACTTTCCATTCCCAGCCCTCTCCCCTTCCTTTCTCCTCTACCTCAGGGTCCATAATACTGCCAGAGCCTTTTGTTTGGGGCTCCTGCAGCAGAGATGACTTCATGTCTCTGCTTATCTATACATCTGACTATCAACATGTGACTTGTGTGCTGTTCTATGGGGAAGTTTTAGCATCTTGATTATTCTACAGCAGTAAGTGATTAAAGACTTCCTTGTTATTTTTATTGTGGTTTAATGTTGCCTAATTGGCTGTTCTGACACCTGAGACCTAAGTGAGCCCTCTCCAACTCAGGTGAGCTCTTAATAATACTAAGGCAGTGGTTCTCAAAGTATGGTTCTTGGACCAACAGCTTCAGTATCTTGCTAGTTAGAAATGCAAGTTCTGTAGCACTGCCCCAGACATACTGAGCCAAAAACTGCACTTGGACACATCAATCTGTTTGAATAAACCCTCCAAAATCCTCCATGGTGTTTGAATGCTCGCTAAAGTTTGAGAACCACTGAACTGATAAACAATATACTCTTTCCACAATGTTTTGTGTTGTTCTTCATCATATATTTAGTTGCTGTATATATGCAGAATCGTGTTCAAGCTTTCAATTCTGCTCCATTAGTCTGTTTATTCTTTCATAAATATAATATTTTATTACCATGTTTTATTTCAATGTGGTATATCTATTATCTTCTTGGTGTTTTTTTTTTCTTTCAACACTTTACATGTTTTACTTCACTCTTTTTTTGCAAATATGATTTCAGAAGAAAAATCTATCATAATTCTGAACCCTTTCCCTATCAGCACATACAGGTTTTGCACCTCTAGCTTTTTTTTAAGAATATTCTCTTTTTCTTTGATTTTTTTGCGGTTTGAATATGATCAATGTACTTAGGAGTAGATTATTTGGTATTTATCCTGTTTAGTGTTCCCTGAGTTTCCAGACTCTCTGGTTTGGTGTTTGTCATTAATTTTAAAAATTCTTGTCTATTATTACTTCATATATTCCTTCTGCTTCATTCTTTTTCTTTTGGTATATCAATATGCATTACATCTTTGACAGTTGTCTCACAGTTCTTGACTGTTCTGGTCTTTTTTCTTTCATTTTTTTCTAATTCTAAATCTTTGCAGTAAATCTAGGTATCTTTTATTGATCTAGTTTCATGCTCATGATTCTTTCCCTATTTGTGTTGCCTCTACCAATGAGAAGAATTAAAGGCTTTCTTTTCTGTTTTGATTTCTAGCATTTTATTCTAGCATTTTCTTTTCATTATTTCTTTGAGTAGCCACCTGTACCTTATCCATCTGTTCTTGCATTGTAGTCTGCTTTTTTCCCAACATAGATTAGATTCCTCAACATAGTAATCATTGCTATTTTACATTCCCTGTCTAATAATTTTTAAAATGTCTGTCATATCTGAATTTGTTCTGATGCTTTCCTTTTGCTCCTTCGGACATTTTAGCCTCTTGGTGTTTCTTAGCACTGTTTGTTAAGACTAATGTGATATATTACATTATAGGAACTGAGGTAAACAAACTTTTGTGGGACATTTTATATTAATTTGGCTGTGAGTAGGCTGTGTTTAATGTTTTCTGTTCTGTAAGTTGCCTGTTCAAATTCCTTAAGTGCCTTTATTTTTGTCTCCCCAGTTGTCTTTTGTTTCCTCAGAACTCCCTAGTCTTTCAGCTATTATGGTTAATTTACCAGAGCACTGTTGGTTTGTTGATAAGGTGTTGAGGAGGAGAAGCATTGTTCTGTAAAATCTCAGTGTTTGTCAGCTTTCCTCCTTTCTCCTTTCTGTGAAATAGGAGAGAGGGAGCCTCAAGGGAGTTGGAATCTTTGTAATATTCTTCCTCTAGGTATGATAAGGTTCTGATAAAATCTCTTCACCTGAAGAATACGCCTTTGTTATGGAGAATGCTCTGAGCATTTTCATGCTGGTTACTTTTCTCTTCTCCTTGCTGGAGACTGGAGAGGAAGGTTACTAGTTGTTTTCAGAGAGATCCTGATGGGATTCCTTGAGGGAAAACTTTTAAAAGTGTGAGGACCCCACCCCCCTCCCACGACTTCTGCCTCCAGGAGTTCTCATGTTCTACTTGTCCTCACTCAGCCCCTAACAAATTCTCAAAATTGTCATTTAAATGTTTTTACCGGTTTCTGTTTCCAGCAGCCTCTACTGTAGATAAAGTAGATTTTGGTTGTGGTTCTCAGGATTTGCCTGTTTCTCCAGATTTTGAGATGGCGGTTTGCCTGCAACGGTTCTGATGGACCTGAGGAACATCATTGATCTTCAGGTTGTTCAGTTTTTTTTCTTACTGTAGGGATGGGAGAAGTAATGAATTCTAAGCTCTTTTTCCGTCGGAGCTGAAACCAAGTCTGAATATATGTTTTCCTTACCTAGTTTAGCAGTTTTGCAAGTTTATTTCAAACATTAAACTTTTTCTTAGATTAAAAGCTTCTGCTGAAGACCATTCTTACAAATAAGACCAGTAAAGGCATAGTGGCTCTAGTTGAAGTGGGGATTGGGATGTGTAGTACTCTACTGGAGAGAATTTGAGAACGGTTGAGACTTAGTATACATGAATCTGAACCAGGGCTGAACTCTTTTGAACACAGTTGTTTGTCCAACAATTTTTCTCTTATTGATGTTAGTATGTAATATTGTATTTGTCACTATATATTGTACTCAGTGTGATTACTCACAGTATTTACTCTGTGCCCTCGTATACATCATAGAAATATAGGATATCTTGAGGGGAGAGAATGGTGTATGTTGTATTTTAAAATATGCGTTTTAGTGTTTGTGACTGTAGAAAATAAAATATTCTGCTTGAAATTCTACTTCTCATCTAGGGAATGTGTATTTTTTGCATATAGAATGGAATGAGGCATTGTTTTTTAAATTTTAATGTTTTACATTCTTTCTAGATGGATGCATATCTTTTAAGGAAATATGTCTAAAGAGTTTGATGTGATTACTTCATTCCCTGTCTTAAAGACATTAAAGATGTCTTTCCTAAGATATTATTTACCAAATCTGCATTTCATGGTAATAATAAGTTTTGTGTGTGAGAACAGCTAGAGCTTTCTTAAGTCTTCTAACAACTTCACTGGGTTAAAACTTTTGAGCTAAATTTTGAGGAGTGGGACAGGGAGTTTAGTATATAAAATTTTTTTGACCTTCTAAGTTCTGTCATGTTATATATGCTTCTGACCTGTTTTTCCTCTAAACCAGTAATTTAGTCCATTACTGGTCTGTGTAAATCTTAGCCACAGCTATTTCCCAAGGTGGTTTTGGGTCTAAAGAGTGGTTGGTGTTGATGTCCAGCAGGAAATCGTGCAAACCAGATGATTGGTGTGGTTCAAGCTGTAACCTTGTTAAAGCATTGGTCAGGTTGTACTTAGGGGAATTATTTAATTAGTTTTCCAATAATGTTTGTGTATAGTTTTTAGGTGACCACTACTTTTTTTTTTCCATCATGATTCAGAAACAGTTGCTTGTTTTTTTATGGGTCAAGTTTTAATCCAATGTTCTTTTTTATTTAAGTTATCTTTAGATAATCATTTTGATAATTGGTAGAACTTCTCAAGAACACTAATATCTTTAATGGTATCATACACTTCATTTGAGAGCTTTCAATGTACGAGGCAAAGTATATTGAAAAGGTTTTTAAAAACTATAAAACATTCTCTGCCATTAAGAAGCTAATAACCTTATCATGGGAGACAAATATAAAATGAATTATAATACAATATAATAAACAGTACACTAGTGATAGAAATAGCATGCTCTGGCAGGGCACAGTGGCTTTCACCTGTAATTCCAGCACTTTGGGACCCCAAGGTGAATAGATCACTTTGAGCACAGAAGTTTGAGATCAACCTGGGCAACATAGAGTGACTTCATCTCTACATAAATTTTTTTTTTAAATTAGCCAGCCATGGTGGTATTGGCCTATAGTCCCAAGTACTCAGAAAGCTGAAGCAGGATTGTCTGAGCCTAGGGCAGTCCTTCTGCCTCAGCTTCTCGAGTAGCTAGGACGTAGAGTGCATATGTATTTTTTCTTCGGGTTTATTTATTTAAAAAATTTTTTAAATTTTTTTTTATTTTAGAGGTGTGGGATATGAATAAGGATTAACTATACAAGTAGGCTTTATGTAGGTTGTATTTGGGCCTCCAACTGGCACTCACTTCCCTTGGTATAGGACCAGATACCCTTTGTGTTGTTACATGACACCCCTTCCATCCCTTACTCCCTTGACAGGGCCTAGCAACTGCCGATCCTTTCCTTGTGCTAATGTAATTAATGTTCAGGTACCACTTATGAGTGAAAACATGCAGTATTCAGTTCTTAGTTTCTGTGATAGATTGTAAAGTATGATGGTCTCCAACTCAATCTAATTTGCTGCACAGTCCATTATTTTATTCTACTTTTTGACTGTATAATACTCCATCGTGTATATGTACCACATTTTCTTTATCCAGTTCACTTTCAGTGGTTCCATGTTTTTGCTACTGTGAATAGTGTGGCAATTAACATGCGTGTGCAGGTGTCTTCTTTGCAGAACTATTTATGTTCCTCCAAGTCTATTCCTAGGAGAGGGATTGCTGGATCATATGGAAGGTCAATTTTTAGTTCTTTTAGGAATCTCCACATTGCTTTCCATAGAGGTTGAACTAGTTTGCACTCCAGCCAACAGTGTAGAAGTGTTCCCTTCTCACCACAACCACACCAGCATCTGTTATTTTCTGACTTATTAATGATAGCCATCCTTACCAGAGTTAGGTGATATCTCATTATAGTTTTGATTTGCATTTCTCTGATTATTGGTGGGGCTGAGCATTTTTTCACGAGTCTGCTGGCTGCTTATATGTCTTTTGAGAAGTGTCTTTTCATCTTCTTTGCCCACTTTTTAATGAGATTGTTTTTTTCCTTTCACTTTGTTTGAATTCCTTGTAGGCTCTAGATGTTAGGCCTTTGTCACATGCTTAGTTTGCAAATATTTTCCCCATTCTGTGGGCTGCTTCTTTATTCCCCTAATGGTTTCTTTTGCTGTGCAAAAGCTTTTCAGTTTCATGAGGTCCCACGTGTCTATCTTAATTTTTATGGCATTCGCTTGTAGGGACTTGGTCAAGAATTGTTGCCTAATCCAATGTGCATAAGGATGTTCCCTGTGTTTTCTCCTAGAATTCTAATAGTTTGAGGTTTTATGTTTAGATTGTTGATCTATTTATAGTTGATTTTTGTTGTTGTTTGTTTTGAGTACAGGGGACTTTATTGATGATTCATGACGAAGTGGTCCCACCTAGGTCCCACCCCACCCAGATTCTCCAGGGGTCTGGCATGGAGACTGAGTGTGGCAAGGACTCTCTAGCAACTGAGGGCTTCTCTCTTCCTCTTGTGCCTTTACTGGGGCTGGTGGTCTGGGGGCTCTTATTCCTTGGAGACCATGTGGACCATGAGGTCCACCATCCTGTTGCTATAGCCAAATTTGATGTCATACCAAGAGATGAGCTTGGCACAGTGGTCTTTTAGAGCAATGCCAGTCCCAGCATCAAAGATGGAAGAACAGATGTCACTGTTAAAGTTGAAGGACACAGTCTGGTGCTCAGTGTAGTCCAGGATGCCCTTGAAGGGGTCCTTGGATGTCAGCTTCACCACCTTGATGTCCTCATATTTGGTACGTTTCTCCAGATGGCAGTTCAGGTCCACGGTGGACACATTGACAGTAGGAACACAGAAGACCATGCCCATGAGCTTCCTGTTCAGCTCAGGGATGACCTTACCCATGGCCTTGGCAGTGCTGGTGGATGCAGGGATGATATTCTAGAGGGCCCCACAGCTATTGCATCACAGCTTCCCTGAGAGGCAACCCACGGTCTTCTGAGTGTCAGTGATGGTATGGATAGTGGTCATGATTTTCCTCCTTGATGCCAAAGTTGTCATGGATGACCTTAGCCAGGGGTCTAAGCAGTTGGTGGTGCAGGAAGCAGTGCTGACAATCGTGAGGTTGTTCTAGTACTTCTTGTGGTTCACACCCATCACAAACATGAGGGTGGAGTTGATGACCCTTTTGGCTTTCCCCTGTAAAAGAACCTCAGCCTTCTCTAAGGTAGTGAAGACACCTGTGGACTCCACTACATAATCGGCAACTATGTTGCCCCATTTGATTTTGGTGGGATTTCACTCCTGGAAGATGGCAATGGGATTTCTGTTGATGACAAACTTCTCATTCTCAACCTTAACAGTGTCACAGATCTTGCTGTGGGTAGAGTCATACTGGAACATGTAGACCATGTAGTTGAGGTCAATGAAGAGGTCACTGAAGGCAATAATATCCACTTTGCCAGAGTTAAGAACAGCTCTGGTGACCAGGTGCCCAATATGGCCAAATCCATTCACTCCAGCTTCACCTTTGCCATGGTACCTCGGGGATGCCACTAGTGCTGCAAGAGAGATGTGACTGCAGTTGAACAGGAGGAGCAGAGAGCCTAGAGTTGATTTTTGTTTATGGTGATAGGTAGGGGTCCAGTTTTATTCTTCTGCATGTGATCAGCCAGTTTTCCCAGCACATTTGCTAAATGTAGTCTCCTTTTCTCAGTTATTTTTATTGATGGTATTGTCAAAGATGAATTGGTCAAGAGACCATGTTTTTGCTTCCAGAGCCCCTCTCCTGTTCCATTGTTCTATGTGTCTATTCTTATACCAATACCAGGCTGTTTTAGTTACTGTAACTTTGTAATAAAGCTTAAAGTCTGGAAGTGTGATACCTCCCACTTTGTTCTTTTTGCTGATGATTGTTTTGGCTTTTCGTGTTCTTTTCAGTTTTCAAATGATTTTCTGTATTATTGTTTCCCAGTCTGAGAAAAGTGGTGTTTGTTAATTTTATAGATATTGCATTGAATCTGTAGATTGCCTTGGGTAGGATGGATATCTTGACAATATTGTTTTCTTCCAGTTCATGAGCAAGGAATTTTTTGTTTCTTTGTTTGTCTCATCTTTGATTTCTTTGAGCTTTGTAATTCTCATTATAAAGGTCTTTCATAGATGCCAAAGAATTTCATTTTGTGTGTGTGTGTGTGTGGCTATTGTGAACGGGATTGTGCTTTTTAGTTGGTTCTCTGCCTGCTTGTTGCTGGTGTATAGAAATGTTATTGTCTTTTGCATGTTGATTTTGTAACCTGAGACTTTATCAAAGTCATTTATCAGTGTGAGGAGGTTTTTAACTGATTCCCTTGGATTTTGAAAGTGTGGAATCATATTGTCCACAGAGAGGGATAGCTTAACTTCTTTTCCTATTTGAATACCCCAGTTTCCTTCTTCTTTCCTGATTTCTCTAGCTAGGACTTCCAGCACTATGTTGAGTAGGAAGGATGAGAGTAGGCATCCTTGTCTTATTCCTGTTCTCAGAGGGAATGCTTCCAACTTTTGCCCATTAAACAAATTGTTGGCTGTGTGTTTTATCATTGATGGCTCTTACTGTTTTGAGGAATGTTTCTTTTATGCCTAGGTGTTCCAGAGTTTTTATCAAGGAGGATGCTGGATTTTGCCAAATGTTTTTTCTGCATCTAATGATATAATCATATGGTTCTTATTTTTACATCTGTTAATGTATTTGATTATGTTTATGATCTTGGGAATGTTGAGCCAATCCTGCATCCTTGAGATGTGTTGTTAGATCCAATTTGCTAGAAATCTTGTTGAGAACTTTTGCATCTGTGTTCATTAAGGAGATTGGCCTGTAATTCCCTTTTCTTGTTGGGTCTTTGCCAGGTTTGGGTGTCAGTATGATGTTAGCTTCATAAAATGATTTGGGGAGAATTTCATCATTCTCAGTTGCCTGGAATACTTTCAGTAAGATTGGTATCAGCTCTTCCTTGTATATCTTGTAGAATTCATCTGGAAAGCCATCTGTTCTTGGGCTTTTTTTGTTGTTGGTCTGTTTAGAGTTTATTTCTTCTTGTTTCAACCTTGGGAGGTTTTGTGATACCAGAAAGTTCTCCATTTCCTTTAGGTTTTCAAGTTTTTTGGCGTACAGGAATACATAGTAATCTCTGATAATCTTTTGAATTTCTTCAGGGTCACTTGTACTTCATCTTTTATGTTTCTAATTGTGTTTATTTGGACTTTCTCTCTTTTTTAAGTCATTGTTGGCAGGGGTTCATCAATTGTATTTATCCTTCCCAAGAACCAGCTTTTTGTATTGTTGATTTTTTCTATAATATTTTTGTCTTCTATCTCCTACAGTTGTGACTTTATCTTGGTGATCTGGATTCTTCTGCTGAAGTTAGGATTTTGGTGGTCTTGCCTTTCCAGATCTCTTAGGTGTGATGTTAGACTGTTTACTTATGATCTTTCTGTTTTCTTGATGAATGTGTGCAAGGCTATGAATTTTCTTCTTAATGCTGCTTTCATGGTATCCCAAAGATTCAGAAAATAAAGTAAGGAGCTTTAATTTGAACCAAAATGCACAATCAAGAGAGGAGAGTACTGGCACTCTCCAAGAGAGAGATGCACTGGAAGGTAGGGACAGCTGGCTTTTATAGAGCTTTTTTGTTTCTGTGTCAAGACACAGGAAATTTGTGTTAGTTTCATTCTAGTTGTAAATCATAGGAAGTGCTTAACCTCTTAATCTCCAGCTCAGTAATTCTTTGTTCCGCCCATGCTTAAGCTAGCTAGCCTGCCTCAATGTCAGTGTTCTGGATTTTGGTCAATGTTCTGGATTTTGGCCGTACTGATAGGGTGTAATAGTATCTAGTTTTCATTTTCATTTCCCTGATGGATGTAATGTGGATTATTTCTATATGTTTATTTGATCTCTATATCGTCTTTGGTGAGCTATTAAAGTCTTTACCTTCCTTTAATCAAGTTTTTAATTTAATTTTTGAGTTTTAAGAGGCTTTTTTGGTATATTTTAGAAAATAGTTCTTTATCTATTGTGTTTTTTGTTTGTTTGTTTGTTTGTTTTTAACATATTTTCTCTCAGTCTGTAGCTTGTTATCTTATTCTCCTGACATTATTTGTCACGGGGCAGAAGTTTTTAATTTTAATGAAGTTCAGTTTACTCATTATTTTTCATGAATTATGCCTTTGTGTTGTATCTAAAAAATCATTTTCATCAAAGTCATCTAGATTGGTCTCATGTGTTATCTTCTAGAAGTTTTATAGTTTGTGTTTTATATTTAGGTCTATCATTTTGAGTTAATGTTTGTGAAGATTTTTTTTTTTTTTTGCATATGGGATGCTTAAGTATTCTATTAATAGCACTATTTTTTCCCAAATGATTTATCTTTTCTTTATTGTATTGTGTTTGCTCTTTTTTAAACATCAGTTGACTATATGTGGTTCTATTTTTGGCTTGTCTCTTCTGTTCCGTTTATTGATTTGTTGATTCATGTGCTTATATCAGTCTTTACTGTAACCTAATAATAAATATTGAAGCCAAGTAGTGTCAGACCTCCAGCTTTGTTCTTCTTCTTCAATATTGTATTGATTATTCTGGGCATTGCTTATTCTGAGGCTTTTTCCTTTTCTTGTAAACTTTAGAATCAGCTTGTCAATATCCACATAATACCTTCCTGGACATTGGTTCAAATTTTATTGAAGCTAGGTCAAAGTAAGAATAACTGATGTCTTGACAATATTGAGTCTTCTGATCCATGAACATGGAAATTTCTTCATTTATTTAGTAGTTCTTTAATTTCTTATATCAGAGCTTTACAGATTTTTTTCATATAGATCTTGAACATAATTTAAAAAAATTGTTGTTAAGTATTTCATATTTGGGAGGCTAATGTAAATAGTGATATGTTTTTAATTTCTAATTCTACTTGTTTATTGATGGTCTATAGAACTGTGGATGACTTTTATATGTAAACCTTGTACCCTTCAATTTTACAATAATTGCTTATTAGTTCAAGGAAACTTTTTGTTGATTCTTTTGGATTTCTGCATAAACAGTCATGTCTTCTGTAAATAAAGACAGCTTTATTTCTTCCCAATCTGTGTTACCTTTTATGTCCTTGTTTTATTGCATTAGCTAGGACTTCCAGTATGATGTTGAAAGACAGTAATGAAATGATACATCCTTTCCTTGTTATTTATCTTAACTGGAAAGGTTCAGGTTATATATTAACTGTAGATTTTTTTTGTAGCTGTTCTTTACCATTTGAGGAAGAGTCTCTTTTTTTCATAGATTATTTAGAATTTTTTTAAAAATCGTGAATGAATGTTAGATATTTTCAAGTTCTTTATCTGTACCTATTGATATAGTGTAATTTTTCTTTGTAGCTATTAGTATGATGGATTACATTATTTGATTTTTGAATGTTGAACAAGCCTTGTATACTTGGGAAAAGTCTCACTTGGTTGTGGTATATGATTCTTTTTATACATTATTGGATTTGATTTTTTGAGGGAGGTGTAGTCTCACTGTGTCATCCAGGCTGGAGTGCAGTGGCATGCTCACGGCCACCACAGCCTAGACCTGCTGGGCTCAGGCAATTCTTCCCATTTATTGTAGAGATGAGGTCTCACCAAGTTGTCCAGGCTGGTCTTGAGCCCCTGAGCTCAGACAATCCTCTTGCCTCGGCTTCCTAAAATTGCAGGGATTACAGGCTTGAGCCACCATGCAAATTTGATTTGTAAATATTTTGGGAATTTTTGCATCTAAGTTTATGATATTGATATTCAGTTTTCTTGTAGTATCTTTGTCTGGTTTTTATACTAGGGTAATACTGGCCTCATAGAATAAGGTAGGAAGTATTCCCTCTGCTTCCATTTTCTGCACAAGAATGTAGTGAATTGGTACATTTTCTTACTTAAATGTTTATTAGAATTCACCTAACCCATCTGAGTTTGGTTTTGTGTGTTTTAAAAGATTGTTCGTTTCTTATTAAGTTTTAAAAATAAATATAGGTCTACCCATATTGTCTTGTTTTCTTCCTTGTAAAGTTTGGCAGATTATGCCTTTTAATAAGCATAATCCATTTTTTCTAGGTTATCAAATTTGTGGACATAGATTTGTTCATAGTATTCTTTTATTTTCCTTTTAATGTCTGTTGTATAGGGAAGTGATATTCTCTCTTATCTGACATTAGTGATTTTTGTCCTGTCTTTTTCTCTTGGTTAGCCTGACTAGAGCCTTATCAACTTTTATTTAACTTTTCCAAGAACGATCCTTTGGTTTTGTTGATTTTCTCTATTTTCTGTTTTTAATTTAATTGATTTCTGCTCTTATTTGTTATTTATTTTCTTTTGCTTACTTTGTCTTAAATTTGCTTTCTTTTTCTTATTTCCTACAGTGGAAGCTTACATTATTGATTTTACTTTTTTTTTTCTAATATGTTTTAGTATTTTTCTAATGTTAAAAATTTCTTCTAAGCACTTCTTTTGGAACATGTCACATATTTTAATATGTTGTGTTTTTATTTTATTTTAACTCAAAATGTTTTTTTAATTTCTTTTGAGAGTTTTTTCTTTGTCCCATGTGTTATTTAGAAGTCTGTTGTTAAATATCCAAGTATTTGGGTATTTTCTTGCTATCCTGCTTCTATAGCTGTCCTGATTTCTGCTTTAATCCTTTGTTGTGGGAAAGTAAATATTCTATTATTTCTGTTCTTTTAAATTTCTTAAGGTTTGTTTTATAGCCTAGAATGTGGTCTATGTTAGTGATTATTCCATGTGAGTTTGAGAAGAATGTTTATTTTGCTGTTGTTGGATGAAGTAGTCCAGTATATGCAGTTGATGACAGTTTTGTTGAGTTCAACTAAGGTCTTTACTGATTTTCTGCCTGCTGGATCTGTTCATTTTTGATAGAGGCCTATTGAAGTCTCCAACTATAATAGTAGACTCATCTTTTCTCCTTGCAGTTCTGTCAGCTTTTTCTCACATACTGATATTCTGTTTTTAGGTGAGTACGCATCCAAATTATTGTGTCTTCTTGGAGAATTTGACCCTTTTTCATTATATAATGTTCTTTTTTATTCCTGATTTTTTTTTGCTCTGAAATTTGCTGTGTCTGAAATACAGCTACTCCAGCTTTCTTTTAATTAGTGCTAGCATAGTACAAAGGAAAACCCCACAAAAATGGACTTTATTTCTAAAAAATTATGTCTTCTTACATGTTTAAACTTCAGTCACCTTCAAAATACTCTCCTTTGATGCAATACACCTATCCAAATGCATTTTGCACTGCTCCAAACAGTTTTGGAACTTGCCAATTTTGATGCCCTTTAGTACTTCTGCCATTTTTTGTTTCACCTCTTCCACTATAGCAAAATAATTTCCTTTGAGGACTTTATTCATCCGGGGAAACAAAAAAAGGCACTTGAGGTGAGATTGGGTAAGTAGGGCGGGTGGGGTACAGGGCTCATGCAGGTTTTAGTCAAAAGCTGCTGAACTTTCAGCGTGATGTCAGCAGGTGTGCTCAAAATGGGCAAATACATTGAAGGAATCTCTAAAAAGTATTTACTAAAGCTAAATGCAACCTCTCACAACACTAGCTGGTACACTGATGCGGGTTCCTAGAACACTTACTTAGCAAGGGAAGCCTGTATTATAAGGGGCCTCCCTCCAAAAGATAATTCCATTTTTGTGGTGTCTTTCCTGTATATCTTTCTCCAACCCTTTATTTTAATCTATATGTTTCTGTATTTAAGATGGGGTGTTTCAGATAACATATAGTTAGGTCTTATTTTTTGCTCCATTCTGACAATATTTTTAACTGGTATATTTAGACCATTGGCATTAAAGTGATTATTGATTTATTTAGATAGTGTCTACCATATTTGTTACTATTTTCTACTTGTTATCCTTTTTTTCTATTTTGTCTTTCTACCTTTTGTGGTGACTTTAATTGAGAATTTTATATGATTCGGTTTTCTCTCTTTATCAAGCTTGTTTATTATAGTTTTTTTTTTTTAACTTTGTCAGTGGTTGCCTTAAGCTTTGCACTGTACTAATAACAAAATCATCCAAATTCATCTGTCCTGTCCTTGTACCCTGGTTGTCATTCATTTCATTTATTCATAAGCATAGCTATGCACATAAGTGTACATAGTGTATAATACATTGTTGCTGCTATTGTTTTGAACAAACTGTTATCTGTTACATTAATTTAAAATAAGAAAAATAAAATATTTTTATTTAACCTGCACTTATTACTTCTCCAATGCTCTCTTTTATATAGATCTGCATTTATGACTTTCATCACTTTCTTGGTCTCAGAACTCTAGAAGAAATGCTAACATTTCTTGTAAAGCAGTTTTTCTCGCAACAAATTCACTCATTTTATCTGTTGAAGTCTGTATTTCTTCTTTACTTTTGAGAAATAATTTTGCAGGGTATGTAATTCTAGGTCTGCAGATTTTTTTCTTACCTCATACCATGTATGTTAATATCAGCACAGAAATCTAAGACTTCTACAGAGGAAGACACTTTTAAGAAATGTATATTGAGCCGGGCTCGGTGGCTTGGCCTGTAATCCCACACTTTGGGAGGCTGAGGTGAGAAGATTACCTGAGCCCACGGGTTCGAGACCCACCTGGGCAACTTGGCAAGACCTCATCTCAACAATAAATAAAAAATTAGCTGAGCGTGGTGGCGCGCGCCTGTAGTTCCAGCTACTTGGAAGGCTGAGGCAGAAGGATCACTGGAGCCCAGCAGGTCGAGGCTGCGGTGGCCAGGAGCAACCACTGCACTCCAGTCTGGGCGACAGAGTGAGACTTCAATTCAGGAAAAAAAAAAAAAAGAAAGAAATGTATATTGTCTTCCTGTCTAATGGTTTAAAATGCTCATTAACTCATTAAAGATTCTATATAAAAATTATACAGCTTGCAGTCAGTCTTTGTTGATGCATAAAACCCTTTTGACAGATTATTTTAAATGTCCAAGGATATAGGGAAATAGTGGTATAGCAAAGAAATATGGAAAAAAATAAGTTGGTCATCAATATGTTGAAATGACTTCACATTAAATTAGACTGAGAAAAAGGGTATGTTAGGGTTACATTATGGAAGGTCTTAAGTTTTAAGTTTTTAAATATCAGATTTTATACTATAGACTAGCAAGGTGAGATTTGAGAGATAACTTTTATGTCTTTACGCAAAAAGGGATACGTCATTCAGGCTTTCCCCTTTGCCTATGATTCTCTGTGCCTTATGAAAATCTGACAATAATGAACAAATTGTAGGACTTCTTTATTTTAATAGTTTTCTCTTTCTCCTATTGCCATTTTTTACAAAGCTGTTCTATACTTTGTTTTGAATTGTTATCAAAACAATATTAAATTTAAAAAGAATAAAATCCCTACCACTAGTTTCCCAGTAAAACAATGTTCTTTTTCGTGTAAGTCCTTTCAATATTTATTCAGGTGTATATCATTTTACATAGTTGTAATAGTGATGATGGCTTTAAATAATGTTATGGATTTTATTCAAGTAACTGTTTTATAAATATATATGTAGCTTGATGTCTGGTTTTTATATTTAAGATCTTAGTGTCCTCATGATATCCCATTTAACCGAAATACCATAATTAATTGTATTATTTCCTTTCTTGGACATTTTAAATGTTTTGATTTTTGTACTTTATAAGGAATATTGCTGTATATGTCATCAGGCATGTTGTCTTTATTCTTTTGTATTACAAGTTGATCAAAAACTTTCATGATATAAGAGCTTTTATTTCCAAGAGAGATAAAAAAATTTTGATATCAGTGATGATACCTTATCTTTATAGCTAGATTCTTCAGTTTTATTATTTCAGTATTATGTACTGGTCTTTTAATTGAATTTATGTAGACTATCGTTTGTTCAATAAATATCTAGTTAAGATTGACAATTCATTCTTTTAAAAAAATTTTAATGGGTTTCATTTTATCACTATTGCATTCAGTTTATGAAATCTATGTGTTCTATCACATATATCAACATGGTCAGCTTTCTTTTTAGATATAAAATATGGGCAAAATTCAAATTTTTTTGTTATAGAAACACAGTACAAATGGTAAGAGCTGTGTTCTTGAAACTGATTTTATGTCTGGAAAGTCCTCACTTTGCAATAAAATATTCCTTTTTAAACTGAATTTTAAAAATCGGACACTAATTTAGGGATATTATTGTGCAAAGTGTGAATGCAAGTGGAGTTTCTAAAATAGACAAGTATGAAAAATTGAGGAGTAACTACATAGTATTTTCTGATGACAAATTTTTAGGAATAGGTGTCACAGAGCATAAAGTAGTTTAAAACATCTAAGTAAAGCATCAAATTGTTTCTTGAAAAGTATTACACCTATTATATTACACTTCTTTGCTAGTTTGCTTGTCTATTTGTTGCTATGATATGAATGTTTCCTGTCCAAAGTGTATATTGAAACTTCATCTCCAGTGAAATATCTAATGTTTCCAATATTAAGAGCCAGGGCCTTTGAGAGCCCTCATGAGTGGGCCTAGGGCTTTATAAAAGGGCTTGAGGAAGCAGATTTGGCCCCTCTGCCTTTCCATCTAGTGAGAACATAGCCTTTGTTCCCTCTGGAGAATGCGGCATTCCAGCACCATCTTTGAAGCAGAGACTGGGTCCTCACAAGTCACCATAACTGCTGATTCCTTGATCTTAGACTTCTTAGCTTTCAGAACAGTGATAAATATTTATTTATTATGTATGCATTACTAAGTGTGTGACATTTTGTTATAGCACCACAAATAGACTAAGACACATGCTAAAATAATTATATACATGGATTATTTATTTCAGATGCTCATTTGAAGGCCAGTATTGTGTTGAAATAAGTTCATGGATGCTTCTTGACTTGCAGTGGTTCTACTTAATAATTTTGACTTTGTGATGGTGTGAAAGCTATACACATTTACTAAAAATCATAACCACATTGTGAGTCTGAATACTAGTCACTTACAAGTTCAACTTAGGATGGATATTTGCCTTATGATATTTTTTATTTATAATAGGGTTATTAGGACATAGCCTCATCATAAGTGGAGGAGCATCTGTACTGTGTTAAGATTAGGTACACGAAGGGAATCACAGAATTGAGACATATTTTCAACCACTTGGAAATGGTTGAAACAAATACTCTTCTGCTTAAATCAAGGTTGTGACAAATTTTTGGCATTAATAAAATGTATACTATGCAAAATAGAGACCTCATTATAGAAATTCAAACTAATCCTGCCTTTTTATGTTGATGTGGCCTCCAATTTATGCTTCATATCTTAAATCACTCCTGAATACCTCTTAAAATTATACTGAAATTTTAGTAAAGAATCCTTAGCAAATTGTAAGTCAATGGACTGCTCAATTAGAGACAATAACTTATTTGCTTATGTTTTTCCATGCCTATCAGAAATATGACTATTTGGTTGAAGTAAATTTGACAGTATAACTTATAATTTTATTTTATTCATAGCAAGAAGCTTATTGATATTTTTAGACTCATGGTAAACTCTTTAAGTCAATGGAATCTCATAGTTTGCCTTTTTTACATTTTTGTTCCAAATAACATTTAATCTGTTGGCCCATAAATGGGTGAAATGTCTGTTACTCATTTTATTTTAAGAAGTGTATTAGATTTATTTAGAGTCTTTCAAGTCATGTTAAATGGAGGCATATATATGAGCCTATGCTTCTAAGACAGTCCTACCAGATCACTTGATCGTGTTTTGTGTTTGAACTTTATAGAAGGTGAAAGAAGATGCTTGTTAAGTTTGCATTACAGAATATATATTACACACACACACACACACACACACACACACACACAATAATGTGAAATTTGTGCACATGTGATCAGTGGATAGCTATATACCTGAACATGAGCCAATATGATTACTTAGTCTAAAATTTGATGCACAAAAAACTGTCACGGCTCCCTCCCCGGCTACATCGTCTCACCCAGCACCCAGCACCAAGCCACCTGTCACCCAGGGAGGCTCTAGTCATCCGCCCCTCAGAGATACCAGCTCCATTTCTGGCTGAAGTACCCTGTGAGGGGCCTAAAGCCATGTTCACTGCTCACCACCGGCCCTTTGGAGCTCTGGAACTCTGGGCCCACCCTGACTGAGGCACCCAGCGTATGACCCCATGCTTGTGTATGGGAACAGCATATCTTAAGGAGGTGCTGATCGGTGGCTCTCAGCTCCAGAGGAGGGAACTCTCCTGGCTTCCTCCTCCTTCCCAGCCTGCTGGTGGCATTATCGGATCTAGCACCCAACTGTGCAGCTGATCCCTGGTGCTTCGCACACCACCACAGCCCATCATAGTGGATTGCCCAGGAACCCAGACGAGTGGAGAGAAAGGATCCGCAAAAGAGGAGCTGCCCTCCTCGGCCATTTTCCAGGCAGAGATTTGCATTGCCACGCCCACCTGTGAGCAGCCTCCACCTCGGTTCCTAAGGTAACATTGCTAAACAGGAGACAAATTCCCTCCCCTACACTGAATCAGATGCAGACAAATGAGTGTGGCAGACCACTCAGGCAGCAGGCTAAAAGAACAAACCCACGCTGTGAGTAAATCTAGCTGCCTGCAATGAAAGCAAAGGGGAGAGGTGGAGATCAGAACTGAAAAGACTTTAGACAATCAGGAAAGATTCCAGAGCTAGTCTGATATCTTATTTTGACTTTTGGTTTTATCATTTTGACTGTTTGTTTTGCTCACTTTTGTTTGCTTTTTGACTTAGGCTATCTGTTTGTGTTGGGGAAAACGCATCAAAAGGCATGATTTTACTGGATTCTCTTTGTGTGGTTACTGGTATGGTTTAGGGAATTTTGCTTATATGTCTTTTTCACTTCTCTCTGGCCTTGTGTGTCTTTTTCACCTGTTAGTTGGTATGTATGTCTGTTTTCACTTTCACTCTTCTCTCTTTCTAACTTCCTATTGACCCCCTCTTCCTTTCATACTTCCTTTTGTTCCAGGACCAAACCAAAATCATATGGAAACACAAACGTCCAAGAATAGCCAGAACAATCCTCAGCAAAAAAAAAAAAAAAACAAAGCAGGAGGTATCACACTACCAGACTTCAAACTATACTATACAGCTAGAATAATCAAAACAGTTTTGTATTGGTACAGGAACAGGCATATAGACCAATGGAATACAATTGAGTTTCAAGAAGGGAAACCTCAATTTCTCAACCAACTCATCTTTGACAAAGCCTGCACCACCCACCACTGGGTAGAGAAGAACCTATTCAGTAAATGGTGCTGGGAAAACTGGCTGACCACATTCAGAAGACTCAAACAAGACCCTTATCTATCCCCATACACAAAAATTAACTCTAAATGGATCAGAGACCTAAATGTAAAACCTCAAACCATAAGAACCTTAGAAAATGCAGGACACACCCTTATGAAAATTGGAAGTGGCATCCAATTCCTGAACAAAACCCGAAACCCACAGGCCATAGGAGATAAGATAGATAAGTGGGACCTCATTAAACTGACAGGTTTCTGCAAAGCCAAAGAAACCATCAAGAGAGCCGGGATACAGCCCACAGACTGGGAAAAAGTATTTGCCAACTCCAGGTTCGACAAAGGCTTAACATCTTGGATCTACAACAAACTCAAACATGCTGAAAAGAAAAAAAACCAACAACCCCATTATAAAGTGGGCAAAAGATATGAACAGACACTTCTAAAAGGAAGACATCCAAGCAACCAACAGACACATAAAGAAATGTTCAACCTCGCTAATCATCAAGGCGATGCAAATCAAAACCACACTGAGATACCATCTAACTCCAGGCAGAATGGCAATTATCAACAACAACTCAAAAAATAACAGTTGCTGGAGAGGGTGTGGTGAAAAGGTAACACTTCTACACTGTTGGTGGGAGTGCAAACTAGTGCAACCTCTGTGGAAAGCAGTGTGGTGATTCCTAAAAGCTCTAAATACCAACCTCCCATATGACCCCGCAATCCCCCTACTGGGAATATACTCTGAAGAACTCAAATCACTCTATCAAAAAGTATGTTTATTGCAGCTTTGTTCACAATAGCAAGAACCTGGAATCAACCATGCTGTCCATCTAAAGAGGACTGGATTAAAAAAATGTGGTACATATACATGATGGAATACTATGCAGCCACAAAAAAGAACAAAATCATGAATTTCGCAGCAACCTGGATGGAACTAGAGTCTGTAATACTGAGTGACCTCTCACAGAAACAGAGTATCACATGTTCTCACTCCTATAATGGACCTTGAACATCTATCGTAATACTATAAGAAAACGATTGACAGTGGTGTGAAACTATGGAGGGGGGGAGGGAGGGGAAGGGAGGTAGGATTAACGACTATATCTGTCTGCGGACGGGGAGGCACCCCTTATCAACAAGGGTGCCTGAACTCAGCATATTTGTATACCTAACCCTTAACTGTACCCCACAATATCAAAATAAAAAATATTGATTAAAAAAAAACTGTCACGTGTGATTGTGATTAAATCTGTTTACAATATCTTTTGTGACTCACATTCCAGGAAAGAAGAGATTCTTTTTTTTTTTTAATGTATTCTTTTTTTCAAAGGGAATCAAGCAAAAACCACAGAACCTCTATATTTATATTTGAGTCTGAATCAAACATTTTCATTTGGAAGAATTTTTTCCAAAGGGGGAGGAA
The DNA here is from genome assembly GCA_027257055.1 of Cephalopachus bancanus. Classification (NCBI taxonomy): domain Eukaryota; kingdom Metazoa; phylum Chordata; class Mammalia; order Primates; family Tarsiidae; genus Cephalopachus; species Cephalopachus bancanus. The sequence goes on along the minus strand of JAPVLO010000009.1, from coordinate 2,575,867 downwards.
AGCATAACTATTTCTGAGTGTCTTCATTTCAGGCTAAATTTCAAAAGATTGCCTTTGACACCTCACATTAAGTATCTCCTCTGTAACAGTAGGGGAAGTTTAACATTTGCATTTATTTCTTCAATTTGCTAAGGAGTTTTTACTAAAATTTCAATATAATTTTAAGAGGCATTCAATATAACATATTAGGCAAAATGTTATAAATTCTTAACTATTCTTGGATGAGATCTACTAGTATAGATGTCAGTTAATTTTCTTTTCTTTTTTTTTTTTTTTTTTTGAGTTGGAGTCTCACTCTGTCGCCCAGACTCTGGAGTGCAGTGGCCGCTCCCGGCCACCGCAGCCTCAACCTGCTGGGCTCCAGCCATCCTTCCGCCTCAACCTTCCAAGTAGCTGTAACTACAGGCATGCGCTACCACGCCCGGCTAATTTTTTGATTTATTGTAGAGATGAGGTCTCGCCTGCCCAGGTGGGTCTCGAACCCCCGGGCTCAGGCAATCCACTCACATCAGCCTCCCAAAGGTGCGGGATTACAGGCTGGGTCACCGAGCCCAGCTTCAGTTAATTTTCTTAATGCCTTTTTAAATTCTGTAAAGCCATGTCTTGTTAACCAACTCAATCACAGGAAACTGACCACACATTACCTATACCACAATGAAAACAAGGCAATAGTTAACGCTGCCTTTCTTAGTAGCTTTGATTTTAAGTAGGAACAAAAGTGAAGCTGTTTGAGGTATTTTGTTTCTTCCATATTGCCTTACTAGATATGACAAGTAATTATTGCCTGATTACAGAACCCTGCTGTGAAATATACAGCCTAGGTTTATGCTATACCTTTCACCCAATTTGACTACATACTGATTAGTATACCAATCTAAAACTTATGATGGCACAACTATTAATTTTAGATGGATTATTGACCTAAACATATAAGCTGAATTAGTAAAGCTTTTAAAAGAAATGTAAGAAAGGATCTTCTTGACCTGAATGTATCCAGTAATTTTATAGCACAACAAAGTAATAATCCTAAGAAAAATTGATAAATTATGCATTATCATATTGAAAACTTCTGTTACTTGAAAAACATCATGAAAAAAGTGAAAAGGCAAGCCACAGACTGGGAATATTCATGAAATGTCTATCTGACAAAGGGTTCATTCCAAAATATATAAAGAACGCCTATAAATCAGCAATAAAATGGAGAACTAAAATAAATATCTGCAAAGACATGAAAAAGACAAAATCTTAGAAAATATAAGAATGGCCAATAAACACATGATAAAACACTTAACATTTCTAGTCATTATGGAAATTTAAGTTACAATCATAGTAAGAGACTTTTGGATACCCACTAAAATGGCATAAATTAGACTGTAATTAGACTGAAAGTTTACACCAACCACAAACAAAGGAGAATTACTGCTGCCTGGGTTTTCAGAGGACACACTGAATCCAGAATGTATCGACATTCTGTAGGTGATAAATTGAGGAGTTTAAGAGTGAGACGCTTGGAAAGTGCTTATTTTAGACCTTCATGAAACTGCATGACATATTATAATTACAACTGTGTTGTTAAAAAGACTTGTATGAAATAATTAGGAATTTAGTCCTCGTTCTTTTCATGATAGATTGGAGTTTTTGATTTATTGTTTGCCGTGGATTCTTTGGAGATTTTAATCAACAGTGTCATTACATGTAAGTCTGAAAAAATATATGGGCAATTTTCTCAGAAGGCTAATTTGCCATTGTAAACCTAACAATGTGTGTAATAAAGCAGTTTTAGTTTTTTAGAGAGTTCTGACAAAGATTTGTGAAGTTTGAAAGTTTTACATACCAAGGAGGAAAGTGTACTTTCAATTTGCTTGTTTATCTTTCTTGTCCTCTCAGAGGGCTTGGATCTAGAATACCAGATTAAAGAGTGAGTATGAGTTGGGGAGATAAACTATTATGTGAGTATTCTGTATTCTCATTAGATAACAATGAAAAAGTATGTGTATGCATTTTAGATCAGGAAAAAGACATCCTTTTTGAAGTAATTGATTATATTTTACATGGGAACACTGCTTTAAAATATTCTGTCATCAAATGTCAAAGTATGCTTATTGTATTAAAAGGTGCATTTTTTATGAGCAAAGGGAATAAGAGCCTAACACTTTGATTTTGGTATCAGTTCTGTAACTAGTATCCGTATCAGCATAAAGATCTATGCCAAATAGTATTGAATATATGCGAAAAGACTTTTATAAGATAACCTTGTTCGTGTATCCATGTATGGATAGTATGTCATTACAGCTCACTCAATTAAGAAGCATTTTTAAAGTATCCTGCATTATGTTAATGTCAGGAAAGACGGAAATAGGGTGTTCCCTAATTTATTATTTAAGTAACATCTAATGTTTTCATTTTTTCTCTAGTTCTAGTTTAATGAATTCTCTGCTAGGATCTGGATTTCTAATTCTTCTCCCTTGATAGTTAATTAGGATAATCCAGAAATGGAGTCCTAGGCAAAAAGAAGAGTCATGCAAAAATTCCTAGTCTAGGATATATGCCATGTTCTTGTCAGATCTGTGATCTGCTGTAATTTGCCATCATTGACCTCTCTTCTAAGCTCTAAACTGATATTTCAGCAGACTTCTAAATAGCCTACTAAAAGTTAATATTCTTTTGACATCTTTAATTTATCTTAATCTTAAACTAAACAGTATGCTTTACTGTTTTCAAACTACTTCTCTTCCTTTTTTATGGCATCACCATTTGTCCAGGTATTCAAGCTGCAGATCTTAATCTTTATTAATTCTCTCTTCTATGCCTGATTAAGTGACTTTATGTTGTGAAATTTCTCTCCTTCCCTCTCTAGTCCCACTTCTTGTATTTGTTTTTTCTGATTGATATATGTTTTCTTTGCCTCTTTAATTTTTACTCTTTCCATTTTATATGCCTCTCTTCATCATGTGTCATGATATTAAAAAAATGTTCTGTCTCCCTATTTCTCAGTTAATTTTCACAACTTCTACCATGGACTTCAGGGTCCCAAACAATTTGACTTCAGCCTGCCTTTCTTAGTTTACGTTCCTCCACAGCCTTTACAGATTCATGCTACAGTGTTACTGGAGTACTCCCTTCTAGGAACACTAATATGATCCTTCTACCTATAAAACCCTATTTTTCTTTATCTGTTAAATCCCACTTTAACTTTGGGGTCCATCTTAAGTTTAACTCTGTAAATTGTTTCCTATATATCTGTATAATAAAGCAGTTTTAGTTTTTTTAGAATGATCTGACAAATACTTGTGAAGTTTGCAAGTTTTATATACCAGGAGGAAAGCATCAGAAATTAAGCAATTATTTCTTGTACCTTTATCTAGTTGTGCGTTCCTTTGTAATGGGATCTTATGTTTCATGTTACTTTTTTTTTCATTAGACTATATTAATATCTTTAGAACCGTGTGTTCTAGCTACAACAGATATACATGGTATTTTACATTTGGTAAGTTGAGTTTGATTCCATACATGGATTCTCAGTAAATCTGTGTGGTTTTTAGAATGGAATTAGCTTTCTTATGTTGCTACTTTATGAAACCTTAAATATAGAAAATTATTACTTCAGATCTTCCTTAATATATAGTTATTTGTAGAGTTTGGATTTAGATTTGGATGGAGCATGGGCACATCCATATGTTGTCTTCTCACTTTGTGTTGCAGATTGGAAATCTGGTTGATTTAAAAAGAGGACATTTGTCATGTATGTTATAGAGGTAGCTAATAGTCCATCTATTCTCTCTTCTTTTTATTCACCAGCTGAATGTGGAGACTTTAAGATAGTAAGAGAACCTAGGACCACAGAGTGAAAGGAGATTGGATTTCTGAATCACCCCATGGCAAGACCACCTATGATCAAGGAACATTGGGTAGATAGATGAAAAATAAACTAATATTAAACCACTCTGATTTAAGGGTTACTATAGCAACTAGTACTGCCCTAATCATCAGAACATGGATTATTTTTATTGATGGCCACTATTGTAGAAACAGTACATAGATAGACATCTTGAAGAGAGCATGCAATGGTTTGACAGAATTGAAACCAGATCACATGAAAAATCACTAGTGCAGGTGGCAATATCTGATCTGGAGAAGAGGACCCTTAGGGGATCTGGGCTGAGAAGGATTTGCTGTTGTTGTTGTTGTTTAGATTTTTTTAAAAGACTGTTTTTTGTAACTCAAGAAGACAGAGTCAGCTTGTATACGAACAAATTTTAGCTCAATGCAACAAATAACTTTCTTGCACAGTGGGTCAAACTCTGAGGAGAAGGTATTTTCTGCATATACATATGGAGGTGTTTATTCTGTCTGGGAAACTGTTTAAGCTATCTTATTAATACATTATTATAATTGTAAAGAGTGTTATAATTTATTAAATACTTTCAAACCGATTATTTTAGTTGAACTTCACATTAGTCCTTTGAAGTGGCATTTTTCTCATTTTGCAGAAAATCTTAGAGAAGTAACATTACATGATCACTTCTGAAGCAGCTAGTCCTCTCTCTTATCCTTACTTTTGAGTTTTATCAACCTTTTGTTTTCTTCACAGCTCATATTAAATTCTGAAATTATGTTCTATGTATTTGTTACTTGTTTGTGGTTGGTCCTACTTGCTGGAGTATGGGCTTCTGTGAACATAGACTTTGCATCTGTCTTTTGTACTCATTAACCCAGCTCTTATAACTACCAGTTGTAAAACAGGCATTCAATACACACTTATTAATAAGTTTATGAATGACTTGTCCCCTCATCCACCTAAGAGATGTCAGACCTAGACTAGAAACATGGTCTTCAAAATCTATATTCATTGTACTTTCTTTTGGTAGTAGAACTTATAATGCTGTAAGTCTCCTTCCCAGTGTAATATTTCATAATTCCTGTTATTTAGGTCAATAATCCAATCTATCCTCCCCATTTGTTTTTTTCTTACAGATTTGTTGATTTATTTGCTCATTTATTCATTGATTGAATTATTTGTTCAATAAGCATTTGCTAAACACTTGTTAGGCCCTGTGCTAGGTGTTAGGAACACTAAAACAAGTAGAAAACAGGAGTCTGAACCCCAAGGGTATACTTCCTGCTAACCTCAATGGTCTAGAAAAAGGAGGGAACAACAGTGAAAATACCTGATTACTATGGAATTCTGCCAGGCAGAAAGAAAAAAGAGCATACTTACTGTAAAAATAATGGTTAAAACAAAAATAAAAGTTAGTTGCAAAACAGGGATGCCAAGAGATATAGAGAACAAGATACAAAAACAGAGGTTGAGAAAAGGCAAATAAAAAGAGGCTGTATAGAGCAAAGTGGTTTGTTAATTGGGGTTTATTCATTCATGAATGCTTGAGTTTGGCTATTCATTTCATAAATATACTGAGAGCCTCCAGAGTATAAACTTCTATTATGTAAAATAGAAGCAACAGATAGATTGACAGGCAACAGAATTTTTGATTGTACTAAGAAGTGACATAGAAAAACAAAGCTGCCTATAATGATGAGAAAAATTAAAATGAGTCTAGCAGTAGCAGTAGAGCAGGTAAACAGCACTGAGAAATAGACCCTTGTATAATACTATTGGCATGTATGCTTTGACAGTGTTTCTCAACTTAACTGGATGAAGGAGCATTTAAAAAAATCTGTCATGAGTTTATATTTATTTTATTTTATTTTATTTATTTTTTTTTTTTGAGTTGGAGTCTCACTCTGTCGCCCAGACTGGAGTGCAGTGGCCGCTCCCGGCCACCACAGCCTTGACCTGCTGGGCTCCGGCGATCCTTCCGCCTCAGCCTTCCGAGTAGCCGGAATTACAGGCATGCGCTACCACGCCTGGCTGATTTTTTGATTTATTGTAGAGATGAGGTCTCACTGCCCAGGCGGGTCTCGAACCTGCGGGCTCAGGCAATCCACTCATCTCAGCCTCCCAAAGGCACGGGATTACAGGCTGAGCCACCGAGCCCAGCATGAGTTTATATTTATACAAAATATAGTAAAAGTTAGTTACTAGGAAAATGAGACAGAAAATAAATACAAAGTGCAGTCTCCAGTGTTCCATTATTAGGTCCAATAGATATGAAAATTAACAAATTTCTATACAATTTGCTAAAGACCAATTCTAAATTTCTATACTGTAGTAACAATAGTTTGAAGAACCAGAGTCCTCATTTTGGACTACACTATTTCTATAGCCCTAAGCCCATCAGTGAAGGGGAATAGTGATAGCATCACTGGTCACAAACCACTAGGAATAGCATAGCCTATTTATGTAGGCTTATTTAACAAAATGAATGACCGTAGATTTACTTAATGTGCCCCTAAAAGCATTGCTATGCTAAAAACTTATTTGTGTTAGAAGTCTTCCTTTCAGGAAAACATTAAAGTATGTTATGTAGCTTTTAGATACTATAAATAATAACTAGATATACCATATTCAAGCTGCTTTTATTATTTATAAAGCACTTTTACCTGGAACCTCAAAAGTGCTCAGAAAAATATTAGCAAATATTATCTGTAAGTGTAACAAAAAGCTAGTAATCTAATTTTGTTTTCTCCAACTGATCAATGATTTTACTTAGGATATATTTTAAGTAGAATGCTCCTTTCAAATGGTAATTTTAGGTTTATTCTTGCACAAACAAGCTCAAGAATTAGCTCTTATTACTCTACTCTACTCTACTATACTATACTATACTATACATACTACTATACTATCAGAGTTAAGGAATGACTTTCAGGAAGGTATTTTCTAAACATTACATTGTCATTTCAGCTAGTGTCGCCTCTTCTAATTTAGTTCTTGTTGGACCACTGAGGAAATTTGACCCATCAATCATAAATTACATAATGACTTCCATTAGTCTGACTTGGTAGCATAACAATTCTTTTTAAGAAAAAAATGTTTTCAAAGTTATTAATGATTCTGAAAAGTTTATTCTGTATTTTAATTCCCATTTAAAAAATTTTTGCTATGTTTGCCCCCCAAACCTAAATTGAATATTTTTCACAGAATTGTATTTATCATTTTTAAGTCTAATTATTTGCCTGGTGTAATTATTTGACTTGTCTTTGCATTTTCTTATGTGTGTATTTTAAATAGGATTAAGCATTGTTTTTGATTCTGAGAAATTCTGTGTGAATCTAGACTTACATAGAATACAAAATTAAAGTCTCAGTTATTATTACTTATATATTTTGTGGTAAGTCTACTCATTTGTTAGTCAGCTGCCTTTCACAAATTGATGTGGTACCAATAATTTCTCAGAATCATGTCATGATTTGTACCTCAGTTTGGATTTGTTTTTAAGGAAAAAAACCACATCTTTCATATGATTTTTTTCTTACTCTTTTGAAAAATATAGATGAAAAGTAACATTATAATTAAAAACAGGTATAGTAGATAATCTTAACTAGACATGTACTGTTTGGTCACTTACTCTCAGTATAGACTGCCTTTCTAAAAATGTCTTAAGTCAGAACAACTTTGGAAAGACATTAATCTGTTTTTAAAATATTGAGTATCAGAATGAATTTATATTTAAAGGGGGCTTGGATATAAATGGCATTCTAAATCTGAGAAAATATCTTATTTGCCTTTAGTAACTGAATAAAAAATCTATAGAGTAGCAATATATACCCTTTAGTTTTGCTTCCAAGTCAAAACACTGTTCCAGAACAGTATCTGAATCTTTATTGGGGATATTGATTCTATAAAAGTTGAATATTCTTAGAAAGCTCTATTCAAACTCCCAAGTGTTAGTTCGTGATAACTGGCTGATTGTTCTGTGTGCTTTTGTACTAGCACATTGGAATAAAAGTGAATACGTGAACTTTGCTTATATTAACATTAACTATTACATAATATTTTTGACTGGTTTCATAGATTTAATTATGAATGGGTGGTAAAATCTTGAGTTGAAAATAACAACTAATAAATCTTTCAATTTAGCAATGTTCACTTAGGAGTACAAAAATCTATTGCAGTTTTTCGTGAAGGAAACATTTTGTTTTTCTCAGTTATCTAATAGCTTTTGTTGCTACAAGCTAATAATAACAATTTTAGTAAGTAATTTTTTGAAATTTAATTTTGGAGAAAAATATTTTATCATTTTCTGATTACTTTTCCAGTTTGGAGTAATTATTCTTAAGTTAGATCTCGTGTCATATATTTTGATAAATGTGGGGCTAATAAATGTATGTACCTTGACTGATTTTAAAAAAGGTGAATATAGTGTTTTGGGCTCCTAAGCCTTCATTTTAGCAAACTTCTCATGATTTCCTTTAGTAATAACTTTAATACCTCTGGGCAAATGAATTCTACCAGTTGTTCTTTTTGTTCATAGATCACCTGTCTTGGAGCCACAATCATAACTCAGTTATCTTTTCTTGTAGCATCAGAGGCTCCTTGAAATGGTAGATACAGAGAAGGAACTGTTAAAAGAAAAAATAAAGGAAGCTTTGATTCAGCAGTCTCAAGAACAGAAGGTAATACTTTAAATGTGCTCCAAGTATGGAAAGAATGTGTTCTGTTACCTCAAATAATACGTTTAGTGTCTTTCCAACTGTCTTGTCATTTACAGGAAATATTGGAAAAATGTTTGGAGGAAGAAAGACAAAGAAACAAAGAGGCATTACTATCTGCTGCAAAGGTATTTCCATCTATAATAATGGGCTTCTTTGTAAGTAAGTGGAGTTAAAAAACTGAATTCATTAATATTATTTTCTGTATACTTTTATATAATGTTTTATTCCAGAAAAATCAGAAAGTGTTTTACAATTTTTTTCTTTTAAACTTAGGATATGATTAATCTTATTAAATTTATATTACACAAGATTATGTTGGCATTGAAATGCCTTACAATATAGATTATTATCTGTTTAAAGGAATATGTATGTTGGAGTGAGGGGGTACCCCAAAAAACCTGGAATTATTTTTGGGAGGTTGAGCCCCTTGTAGTACAGGCTTTCCCCACTAGGTAAGTGTTCTAGGACCTCATCGGCATCAGTGTACCAGCTAGTGTTGTTGTGAGAGACCGTGTTTGGCTTCAAGTGAATGTTTTTTGGAGCTTCTTTCAACACTTTGCCCATTTCATGATGGGTGATGTACAAGCACATCTGCCCATACCACACTGAGCATTCAGCAGTTTTTGACCAAAAATAGCATGACCCTTGTGCTTCACATCCCTATTCAATAGATCTTTTTTTTTTTTTTTTTTTTTTGAGTTGGAGTCTCACTCTGTCACCCAGACTGGAGTGCAGTGGCCGCTCCCGGCCACCACAGCCTCAACCTGCTGGGCTCTGGCGATCCTTCCGCCTCAGCCTTCCAAGTAGCTGGAACTACAGGCGCGCGCTACCACACCCGGCTCATTTTGATTTATTGTAGAGATGAGGTCTCACCAAGTTGCCCAGACAGGTCTCAAACCCATGGGCTCAGCAATCCACTCACCTCAGCCTCCCAAAGGCACGGGATTACAGGCTGAGCCACCAAGCCTGGCTATTCAACAGATCTTGCCCCAAGCGACTTTCTTTGCTTTCTCAATGAAAAAAGTCCTCAAAGGGAAATGTTTTGCTGATGTGGAACAGGTGAACCAAAAAATGGCAGAAGCACTATAAGGCATCAAAATGAATTAGTTCAAATACTGTAAGAATACATACACAGTTTTTTTAAATAAATATTAGGATTTTGTGGGCCCCCCCTTGTATATCAAGGTAAGTGATTTTTGAAGCCAAGTTTAAAATAACTCATCTAAAATAATGTATTCATGGATATGAAATATACACATACCAACAAATGGATTTATAGCATTAACTTTTGAGTTTTAGATTTAAAATTAAATTTAGTAAGCAGACATTGAATATCTCACATGTGCATATCACTGTTCCGGGAGTAGAAATTAAAGGATGACTATGATTTTTGTCTTCCTCTTAATTTATAATCAGATATGAAAAATATTAGTTATATACCAATAAGGCAAGGAGGAATGCTTTAAATTATTATGAGTGTGTACATTGTATGTGTAAGTCACAGAAGTTTTTAAACAAATTACTTTTGAAATGAGTCTGAAAGTTAGCAAAACTGAGTTTGAATTTAACCTCATTGGTAATGGAGACATGCTGTGACATTTTTAAGTGTAGTTGTGACATAATGGTAATTGGCATTAACTTTTCTCCATCAGGACTTACTCATAGGCCTTTATTAATTTACTTTGTGTTTTTGTTTTACCATCTTTATATGAGATATAACATAATATAAAATTCATTCATTTTATGTGTACAATTCAACAATTTTTAGTAAATTTTCGGAGTTGTATACCTATTACCACAGTTCAATTTTAGAACATTTCCATCCCTCCAAAAAGAAACTCAGGGCCATATTCAGCAATTCCTTATTCCCATCTCCAGCCCCAGGCAGCCATTAATCTATTTTCTAGCTCTAGATTTGCTTTCTATAATATCTCGTAAAGAAAATTAGCTAATTTTGACCCTTAAATATTATAACACTTTTGAATCCATTCACTCATTTGACCATAACAGCACTCCAAGGAAGGTGGAATCCTGTGATACAGACATGGGCTCTGCAATCAGACAGAGCTGAGTTTTTCTTAAGTTCCATGGGAACTTGACCATATCCATCATGCTTACCACTATACCCTCAGTGTTCAGCAGAATGACTGACACATAGGAGAATCTCAGTAACCATTAGGAGATGAAAGAAAGGGGAGAGAAGGGAAGAGGATTAGAGAGGAGGGGAAAAATAAACCCTGTGACTCATCAGCAAGTTTTATAAAATATGAACTTGGGAAGATCAATTCTCCAGAGTTGGGAGGATCGACAGAGATGATATGTGTCAAGTGTTTGGCACACAGATAAGGATAGTGAAGTTTAGGAAGGTGAAGTTATTTGTCCATGATGTAGTGCACTTAAGTGTTGGAAGAAAGTCTCAAACTTAGGCCTGCCTGCCTGCCTGAAAAAGCAGTTAAACAGTCTCACTCACAGAACGTTTCCACTGACAAGTTAAATGAACATAGATACTTGTGATCATGTGCTGTATTATTAAAGAGAAGTGCAGTGATGGTAGAATTAAGAGCTCCCGAAATATCATTAGTCTCCTTGATAATGGTAGTAGACAAGTCCTTTAGTGCAAACCTATGTTATTTCAGAGTCCATCCTTTATTTTTAAAATGCCCTGCCTCACCTATTACTTATCTATGACCAGTAAAATGATGTTTGATTACTTTAAATTCTTTTTGCTTGGCTGTGATTGCAAAAAGTGGTCTGGTTAATTGGAACAAATAAGGTGCTCCTGGGGAAAATTACCCCCTTTTACTTTCTGTTTGTGAAGAGGAAGGACAATGATTTGTCCTGAAAATGGAATAACCTGTGGCACACTGGGAAGGAAAAACAGTGAGATGGAGTCCAGAATGTATTTTCTTTTGTACTTAATATAATTAATCAATGGAAGCATATGCAGTCTCATGCATCTGTTTCCCCTAATTCACACACCTAGGCTTAAAGGATGCAGAAAGAAGTGATCTGGTATCTGAACTAAGGGAAAACTGATGTCTGAGTCAAGGAAGTAGGGGCAAGCAGGAGGACATGAGAGGCTTTTGCACATTCCCACCTACCTTGACCTCTTTCCCCTTCTGACACACCACCACATCGTGATTATTGCCAAGCCTTTCTATTTCCAATGAGTTTTGAGAAACAACAGCCTCTGATGAGCCCTCTTTCACTTTTCTGCACTCCAGCCTCTGACACAACAGGAATTTCCTGAGAATTCTGCCCAGTGGTAAAGCTCCTTTGCCTGCCAATCCCCAGCTCCAAGATCACTTCTCAGTCCTTAAGAGTGCTGTTCTGTCTAAAACACCACTGGATTTGGGAACTGAGGTATAGAATTCCTCAGTAGAATTTAAAATCTACTCGGGAAAGTAGTAGAGTAAGTCCTCATCTACTTTAAAAGCCCTTATGAACTGCAGTGTCCAGCAAATTGGAGTATGAATGAGGAATTTGAAAGCACTCTCTGCACCCTCCAACTTGTGTAACAAGCATATTATGAAACTTCTTTCCATTTTAGTTGAGTGACGTGAGCGCAGTGTGAGTCAGAAACAGGTTAGGTGTAAATGGGCTCATTTACACAATGGATACATTTCTCATAACCAGTCAATAATTAATGTTGCAAGTTAAGTACAAGAACCATGTCAGGATTTGCATCCTTTAAAATGACATCCTGGTGAGTTATCAAAAGAAAGGAAAACAGAAGAAATTTCACCAACAGAATCATAGGTAGATAGCATATTGTCTTCTACTACACCATGCCCACTGACTGCTCCAGTTATGCCAAAATGCTTGAATGTAGACTGAATTTATTCTAACTTTGGAGAAATTGGAGGCAACGAAGACAAAGAAATAATAGGATGCATCAAAAATCTGGTTTAGAGATCATGAATGTTAGAAATAGACTAGTGGTAGTAGCTTGGAAAGGAAAAAATAGATAAATTTTAGAAATAGTTAGGAGATGGAATTAATATATATGTTGATGTGAATATATAGAAGAAGGCCACGTTGTGAACTCCCAGAGTATGGATTTAAGAACAAAGTGGAAAGTAGTACTTTCTCTTTGGAATAGAGTTTGAGGTGCTTTAAAGCAAACATTGGAATTTTGGAAAATTTGTATCTGCTTTCCATTACTTTAGAACTTTTCTGATGAGATTTATAGTGAGAGTAACAAATGTGATTGTTTAATTATGATTTTTAAAAGTGTCAGCATCTGGAGAAGATGTGTAACTCGGTGAGTCAATAATTTTCAAATAAATGTTTAAAAAGCATGCATTAATAAATGAGTTAGTAGTGTAAGAAAGGATTGTAATGTAACAGTATGAAAATTCTTGTAACAGTATGAAAATAATTTTATTTTCCTTTTTCTAGCTACTCTTAAAAAACTAACCCTTGTCAAGTTGGTGTGAAATCATCAAGAATACACACACACACACACACACACACACACACACACACACATACATACACACATTTATTTATTTATTTTTATTGGAGTCTCACTCTGACACCCAGACTGGAGTGCCATGGCACGGTCACAACAATCACTGCAGCCTTGACCTTCTGGACTGAGGTCATCATTCCACCTCAGCATTCCAAGCAGCTGGAACTGTAGGTGCATGCTACCACACCTGGCTAATTTTTTTTATTTTTTGTAGAGAAGAGGTTTCATTATGTTGTCCAGGCTGATCTCAAGCTCCTGGGCTCAAGCAGTCTGCTTGCTTCAGCCTTCCAAAGTGCTGGGATTAGAGGCTTGAGCCACCTCACCTGGCCAATATATCTGAACTTTTCTAAGTTGGCTACTCTTTTTTTTCCTACTACATATCTGTGTGAGACTGGGTATTCTTTATATGCTTCAACCAAAACAACATATCATTACAGACTTAAAAAAGAAGGCAGATACAAGAATTTACCTGTCTTCTATTGTCAGATATTATAGAGGTTAAAAAGATATACAGAAATGTACCAATGCCATTCTTCTCACTTTTTTACTTGGAAAATATAGTTATTTTTTACAAAATATATTATTTATTATAGATAAATCCATTGTTATTATGTTTAAATACATTAATGAATATATTTTTCTTAAATAAATTTCTAATATGGTAAATATTAATATGTATAACCAACATAAAAGGATCTTTAACATCCTCCATAATTTTTAAGTTTGAAAAGGATCCTGAGACCGCATAGTTTGAAACCAGCAACTTAAGCTAAAACTGGATTTCTTTGAAGTTTAGAAATATTATGGAAATAAGTAAGAATATTTGTATAAAAATAGATTTTTATTTTATAACAGTGATTTACTATACATAAAAAAGTCAGTGTCAGAACTGAACTCTAGGATAGAGTTTTTTGTTCTTTAGGCTAACCAAGTCTGTCTTATTCAAGGAATCATTGTGCAGTCACTTTTTCAAATATCTTTGTTCTGGTCATTATTTATTTTGAAGCTAGAGAAAGAAGCAATGAAGGATGCAGTTTTAAAAGCCATAGAAGAAGAAAGAAAAAATTTGGAAAAAGCTCATGCAGAAGAAAGGGAATTATGGAAGACAGAGCATGCAAAAGATCAAGAAAAAGTATCTCAGGAAATTCAAAAAGCTATACAAGAACAAAGAAAAATAAGTCAGGTTAGTAAAATTAAATCTGTGTAAATATTTTCTTTTTTCTTATTTTTCTTAAAATGAAATACATTTACCTTACATTACTTAAAATCACCTAAATGGATATTGTCACTTTTTAATTTTTACTTTCTCATTTTAATATTAATATTTTGAACTTATTTTTAATATATCAGTATACTTTCATCTTTCTGATATTGAAAACCCAGTAACTTACTATTTTATCTTTTTACTTTATTTTCTAAAAGGTAATAATCCAAATTTATGTTTAGTCATTGCAACTACATTAAACCTTTTTATTTTTCCTTTTCACAAACACACACACAATCGATACAAAATAATATATTTGCATAGGAAAAAATTTGATTCAATTGTAATTCTAATCTGTAAATCTCTATACTTTTAATTAGTAGCAATAATTAATAAGCCCTCACAGATATTCCCTGTGGTCTTATAAAGGTTATATAAAGGTCAACAAGCATGCCCTACATACAAAATAATTTGTGATTACTTTCTGAACAATTAAAAACTCTAGTTTATTTTCCATAATTGAGTTTGGATGGTTTTGCCTTACTTAGATTTAGTCTTTTCTTTATATAGGCAAAGATACATGAATAAATTTTCCCTGAAACAAGTATAAAAGGCAAAAAATAACACTCATAGTAATCTCTTTCTTGTGGTCAAACTGTTACATATACTACCATAGTTCATTCAACCATGCATTACAAATGTATCTAAAGTGACTAACCTTTGAGAACAACGTAGATGTTTTTTATGACTCTTGATAAAGTCTTAAAAAGCTAAATGTTTCTTTTTTGTGTTTTTTTGAGTTGGAGTCTCATTCTGTCACCCAGACCGGAGTACAGTGGCCGCTCCCAGCCACCGCAGCCTCGATCTGCTGGACTCCGGTGATCCTTCCGCCTCAGCCTTCCACATAGCTAGAACTCCAGGCGCGTGCTACCACGCCTGGCTAAATTTTTTGATTTATTGTAGAGATGAGGTCGCACCTGCCCAGGCGGGTCTTGAACCCACAGGCTCAGGCAATCCACTCACCTCAGCCTCCCAAAGGCGTGGTATTACAGGCTGAGCCACCGAGCCCGGCTAAATGTTTCTTATATCCCAGAGAAAAATTACATGTTTTTAAAGATGTCAATTTTCATCTCAGAGACACATAGTTACCCATTTATTATAAAAATAAAACAGATTTATAGGTAACATCTGTGGTAAGATTACAATAATTTAGTAGCAGATCTTATTTTTTTTTCTTGCTTTAAAATCAGAGTAATGATTACCTTCTAATTCTTACTGTAATATATCAATAAATATATTGAGTCACATAATGTATATAAAATGTTAAATTTTGTGTCAGTTCAGTTGGTTAGAATTCAATGCCAGTAAGGTCAAGCTCATTGGCTAAGTTCTTATTTGGAAGGGTTTATTTACATTTTTTTGTGTGACCACAGACCACTCCTCAAACCTCACATAGATGTGGGCCATTAATCATCATAAAGAGCGCATGAATAAATCAGCACATATTCATCACCCAAATGGAAAAATATATATCTTAAAGAGCATACTTCTTTACTGGTTTGTCAGGATTATGCCAAAAGCACTGCAGTATATAATATACAACTTTTAAAGTTTATCCCCTGCAGGTTAAGGGTATGGTGAAAACAATACATTGGTGACTTAAATAAATAAGTACTTTGTGTTTATTTTCTTACAAATGTTTGCACATTTTGCTAGAGACTGTGTGTGTGTGTATCTAATTGTCATGTTTTTTAAACTGAAAATTTAATTTATCTGAGTATAGCCATCGCTATTCTCTTTTGGTTACCATTTGCAAAGTATATCCATTTCATCCCTGCACTATCAGCCTATGTGTGGCCTAATGCTACAGTGAATCTCTGGTAGGTAGCATGTTGTTGGATCTTGTTATGTTGTTGCTGTTTTTAATGTAGCCATTCTATCTTTTGAGCTGAGAGTTTAATACATTGACAAATAAATTATTGATGTAGAGGAACTTACTATTGCTCTTCTGTTAATATTTGTATATCTATCTATGTATATTTTATTGTTCCACTTTTCCTTTCTTGTTGTCTTTCTTTGTGTTTCATTGACTTTTTATTGATATGTTTTTATTTCTATTTTTCTTCTTTTTTTTAGATTAGAAAATATAGTTTATTTAGAAAGTAAATTGGAGAGTGAGAGCATGAGAACGAGGAGATTCACCTCCACATGGTAGGGGAGGGGGCCAAAGCCTGGAAACATGGCCTGGTCATAGCTCAAAGGGCACACGACCACACCATAAATTAGCAAGGCGATGGTCTCTATTTTTCTTTTGTGTTTCTTCTGTAGATATTGTCTTCATGGTTATCATGGGGCTTACATATAAAACATCCTATAGCTTCACTAGCCTATAACAACTTAACTTTAATTACATTTAACAACTCTGTACTTTTGCTTCTCCCTCACATACATACACTGTGTTATTGAGGTCACAGTTTATATATCTTTATATTATGTCCTCACTAACGTATTTTTATACTTACAGTATTTTATTTCAATACTTTTCTCCTTTATCTTTTAGACTAGAATTAAAAGTAATTTATCTATTGCAATTAGAGTATTTCAGTATTTTGTATTTGTATATATATTTATCTTTACCAGGGAGTTTTGTACTTTGGTAGACCTTCATGTTATCTTTATTGTCTTTTAATTTCAACCTAAATTACTCTTACTAACATTTCTTATAAGGCAGACATACTGGTGATAAATTCTTTGGCTTATATTTGTCAGTATAATATTTTACTTTATTTTTGAAGGCCACATTTGACAAGAGTAGCATTCTTGCCTACCAGTTTTGATTTTTCTTTTTTTGGCATTTTAAGTATACAATTCCATGCCATTATAGCCTTCAAAGTTTTTGTTGACAAAAATGCTCTTGTATATGATAGGTTCTCTGACTGCTTTCAAAAATATGTCTTTGTCTTGAGCATGTCTTAATATGTCTTAGTGTGGATTTTTTTGGCTTCATCTTATTTGAGATCATTTGGACTTTCGGAATTTCTATGTCAATTTCCTTCCCCAGATTTTTGAATTTTTCAGACATTATTTACTTGAATAAGTTTTTTGTCCATTTCTTTCTCTCTTCTTCTTTGGGTCTTCCATGATGTATATATTGGTCTGCTTGATTAAGTTTCTTAAGTTTTTTTTTCACTATTTTTCATTCTTTTTTCCACTCTGACTTTATAAATTTCATGTAGCATGTCTTCAAGTTTGCCAGTCCTTTCTTCTGCTTGATCTAATATGCTGCTGAATCCCTGTAGTGAATTTTTTAGTTGTTTTTTTATTCTTCACCTTTAAAATTTATGTTTGAGAGACTCAGGGAAGATGGGGCAATGGAGTTAGGCTGTGCAAGTCCTGGATGAGTGATCAAGTGTACAGACAATTTTGTGTACATGCCTGTGAGTAAGTGGGTATGTGAGTGGCTGACTGAGTATGGACACAGGAGCAAGTGACCAGGGCTCTCCTGGTGAGGTAGCTGGTGCTGCAGCTGTTCTGCTTGGTCCCTAGTGCATCCCAGGGTGAGAAACTGAGCACTGATTTTTAAAATCAACAAAGCCCTTCCGGGAAAAAGCTGCTAGGAGCGACTGCCAGCTCCAGGCTCTCCCTCACTTCTGCAGTACCTAGCCAGACATTGGCAGCAAGGGCCATGGATGGAGCACAGCAATGGAACCAGAGGCAGGACCCCACTGGAGAAGGTGAAACAGGCACCATTCCACAATCTTGAAAATTGGGCAGGGAAGTGCTCTAACTTGCTCACCACAAAGCAACAGACCCAATCTTAGTGACCGATAGGTTAACTACTCAGGGGTTGATCGTGACCCAGAGGGAATATCCTGAAAACACAAACTTCAGAGGAACAGGACAAGTGCTGAATCTCAGGTGCCCCACCCATTACCCAGATTCAGCCAAGGGACAAAGGGTGCAACTAGAAAATGATGAGGAAGACCTCCAAAAAGATCAATGAGGGGTACACTCACATACCCATTGTATCATCATATAGTGGTGGAGGGGAATAAGTCTCAGGGAACCCATACCCCAGTCAGTGAACATTGTGATTTGCAAGTAGTTTCTGAATCCTAGCTCCCCATTCTTCATATTATTCAACTCTCAAAACTACAAGAGACAACAAAGTTTCCCACCCACAGCCCTGTTGCAAAATAGAACAAATTCAGAGCCCTGATCAAGGAAGAATAGAGGACTGAGCAAACATCAGAAACCAAAGCCCCGCACACTGCCACTGAATAACAGAACCAAAGAGAAAAGAAAGAGATCTATCACAAATGAGGAAAAATCAATGGAAGAACACGTAATTCTCAGTGTACCAAAAGGACAGCGCTTGAAAAACCAGACCTCAGAACACAGACAATGGACGTCATGAATGACTGGTCCCAGAATACAACAGGGATTAGGGAATGGATGGAAAGAGTAAGACTCAAGAAAGACAAGATACAAAACTGAAAGAACTTATCATGGAAATTTTGGCCATAAAAAACTTCATCCAGAAAATAAATAACAAGATGACCAACATGGAAAGCAGAATAAAGAATCTCAGAGCTTGAAGACCAAAACATGGAATTAATCTGATCTGTAAAAAATAGAGAAAGAAAACTCAGAAAGAAAGAACAAGACTTCCAGGAGATGTGCAATTATATCAAGAGGCTAAACCTATGCCTGATTGGTATCCAAGAAGAAGAAAGGGAATTGGGGAACACTGTGAAGCAAGTACTCCAGGAGGTTATCCAAGAAAACTCTCCCCGTCTCACCAGAGATGTGCCCATCCAAACACAAGAGATACAGAGAACCCCCGCAAGACATCAAATGAGAAGACCAACCCCTATACACAAATATACCTACCCAAAGTAGGTACAAAAGAAAAAATCCTAAAGGCAGCAAGAGAAAATGGTCAGACTACCTACCAGGGAAAACCCATCAGAATAGCAGCAGACCTATCGGGAGAAACATTGCAAGCTAGAAGGGACTGCAATCCAATTTTCAAACTCTTCGAAGATAAACAATTTCAGTGAAGAATTTCCTACCTGGCCAAGCTCAGCTTCATCAGCGATGGAGAATTGAAATCCTTCCCAGACATCTAATCCCTAAGAGATTATACAGTTTCCAAACCAGCTCTAAAGGAAATGTTTAAGAGGGTGTTAAGCACAAGAGAAAGGGAAAAAAAGAACAACTGCGCACTTCCCCAGAGAACATGAAAATACACAATCAACAGAGAGCACATCACAACTGCAAATTTGAAAACACATACATCAACCCAAGAGTTAAAAGGAAACAAAGAAAGAAAGAAAAAACTTTAGAAGAACCTCATGATTGGGACAGACATTTACATTTCAGTAATCAGCCTGAATGTGAATGGACTAAATGAACCACTGAAAAGACATAGACTGGCAAACTGGATTTTTAAAAAAATGACTCAATAATTTGCTACATTTAGGAAACTCATTTTACCACAAGGGATGCACACAGGCTCAAAGTTAGAGGATGGAAAATGAATTTCCAGGCAAATGGATCACAAAAGAAGGCAGGAGTCACAATCTTAATATCAGATAAAACAATCCTAATGCTATCAAAAATTAAATGAGATACAGAAGGACACTGCATAATGATAAAAGTTTCAATCTATCAGCAAGAAATATTCATCCTAAACATATATGCACCCAATAAAGGAGCACCAGCATTTATAAAGCATCTACTGAGTAAACAAACAAAGATATTCACTTTAACACTAACATAACTGAACTCTTAAATACCCCACTAACAACCATAGATAGATCATTGAGGCAAAAAAAAAAAAAAAAAAAATCAACAAGGAGATCCAGAACCTGAAGGTGATACTTGAACAAATGGACTTAATAGATACCTACAGAACACTCCCCCAACAACCACAGAATATACATTCTGACATCACACTACCTTCCAAGGTTGAAACAAGAAGATGTTGAGACAGTAAATGCACAAATAACAACCCAGGAAATTGACTTCATCATAAGAAAACTACCTACAAAAAAAAAAAAAAAAAAACCATGGACCAGTTGGCTTTCCAGAAGAATTCTATAAAACATACAAAGAGGAGCTGATACCAATCCTATTGAAAGTATTCCAGACAATTAAGAAAGACAGAACTCTCCCCAAATCATCTTATGAAGCTAACATCACACTGATACCCAAACCTGGTAAAGATCCAGCAAAAACAACTACAGGCCAATATCCATGATGAACATAGATGCAAAAATTCTCAACAAGATTCTCACAAATAGGATCCAACAACTTATGTCAAAAGTCATCCACCATGACCAAGGAAGCCTCATCCCCGGGATGCAGGGCTGGTTCAACATCCACAAGACCATAAATGTAATTAAATACGTCAACAAATGTAAAAGCAAAAACCACATGATTTTATCATTAGATTCAGAAAAAGCTTTCAATAAAATCCAGCATTGCTTCTTGATAAAAAACCCTTGGAACACCGAAGCATAGAAGGAACATATCTCAAAATAGCACCATCTAAAATAAGCCCACAGCCAGCATATTGCTAAATGGACAGAAACTGGAAGAATTTCCCCTGAAAACTAGAACAATACTAGTCTGCCCTCTCTCACTCCTCTTATTCAGCATTGTGTTAGAAGTCTTAGCTAGAGCAGTTAGACAAGAGAAGGAAATCAAGGGTATCCAAATAGGAAAAGAGGAAGTTACATTATCCATCTTTGCTGATGATATGATCCTATACCTTGAAAATCCAAGGAATCTGTCAGAAGCCTCCTTTTACTGACAAAGGACTTTGGCAAAGTTTTATAGTGCAAAATTAATGTGCAAAAGATAGTTGCATTCTTATACACCAGCAACAAAGGCAGAGAACCAAATAAAAAGCACAATCCCACTCACAATAGCCACAGATAAAATGAAATACCTCGGCATCTTTCTAACCAGAGAAGCGAAAGACCTTTACAGTAAGAGCTACAAAACACTACTCAAAGAAATCCAAGAAGATACAAACAAATGGAAAAATATTCCATGCTCATGGAAAAGAAGAATAAACATTGTTAAGATGTCCATTCTACCAAAGGCAATCTACAGATTCAGCACAATATCCATTAAATTACCAACATCATCCTACTCCGGCTTGGAAATGACAATACAGAAATTCATATGGAAACACAACAACCATGAATAGCAAACAATCCTCAGCAAAAGAAACAAAGTGTAAGGTATCACACTTCTAGACTTTAAATTTTATTTAAGTCTACAATAATCTAAACAGCCTGGTATTGGTATAAGAACAGGCATATAGACTAGTGGACCAAGAATGAGATTCCAGAAGCAAAACCTCAAATTTCTCAACCAACTTATCTTCAGAAAAACTTCTACCAACAACCACTGAGGAGAGGAGAACCTATTCAGTAAAATGGTTCTGGGAAAACTGGCTGACCATATGCAAAAGATTGAAAAAGGACCCCTACCTATCACCTTATACAAATTCAACTAAATGAATCAAAGACCTAAACATTAACCTTCAAACTATGAGAATCTTAGAAAACACAGGAGACATCCTTATGGGAACCTGGATGAGACATCCTTAAAGCAACCAGTTCCTGATCAAAACCCCAAGTGCCCATGCCATAAGAGATAAGATAAACAAGTGAAACCTCATAAACTGAAAAGCTTGTGCAAAGCAAAAGAAACCATCAAAAGAGTAGGGAGACAGCCCACAGAATGGGAAGAAATATTTGCCAACTGTAAGTCTGACAAAGGCCTAACATCCAGCATCTACAAGGTACTCAAACGTGCTGACAGGAAAATAACAAACAGTCCCATTAAAAAGTGGGCAAAAGACATGAATAGACACTTCTCAAAAGAATATATATGGGCAGCCAACGGACACAAGAAAAAGTGCTCAGTCTCACTAATCATCAGGGAAATACAAATCAAAACCACAATTGGATACCACCTAACTCTAGTAAGAATGGCCATCATTAATAAAACAAATAACAACAGATGCTGGCAAAAATGCAGAGAAAAGGAACACTTCCACACTGCTGGTGGGAATGCAAACTAGTTCAACCTCTATGGAAAACAATGTGGTGATTTCTAAAAGAACTAGAAATTGACCTTCCATATGACCCAGCACCTCCCTACTGAGAATTAACCCAGAGGAACTGAAATCATTTTACCAAAAAGATACCTGCACACACGTGTTTATTACAGTACTGTGCACAATAGCAAAAACATGGAATCAACCATACTACCCATCAAAACTGAACTAGATAAAAAAAAATGTGGTACATGTACATGAAGGAGCATTATGCAGCCACAAAGGAGGACAAACATGCAGACTTGGCAGCAACTTGAATAGATTTAGAGTCTATAATACTTAGCCATCTATCACACTCATAAGTGTACCCTGAATATTTACCATAATACTATAAGAAAGGGATTGGCAGTAGTAGGACCCTGCCAGGGTGGGGGAGGCACATAACATCAATAAGCGTACCTGATCTCAAACCAGGGAAAATGGGGATCAAAGGGAGGCCCAAACTTTGCCTATCTACTACTACTTGTATGCCTAATCCTGAATTGTGCCCCACATCATTAAAATAAAATAATAAATTTTTAAAAAATTTCTGTTTGTTACTTTTTAATATTTTTATTTTTGTTGAAATTCTCACTTTGTTTGTACACTATTCTCCTGGCCTTCTTAAGCATCTTTATGATTATGGTTGTTTTGAATTCTCTGTCAGGTAAATTTGATATCTTTGATTACAGTAATCTCTGATTATCTTGTTTCTTTGTTTGAAATATCATTCCTTGTTTATTTATTTATTTATGACTCTATGTGTTGGTTTCTATTCATTAGAAAAACAGTTACCTCTTCCAGTCTTCCTGGACTGGCCTTATATAGGGGATGACCCTTACCAATTACCCCAATCAGAGATTTGATGGGTCTCTTAAACCTTTGTGCTGATCCAAACTCCTGTTTGTTTTTAACAACTCTTATCTGTCTGTCCAGAGTAAGTGGTGTTCCAGTGCTCCAAGACAGGTCAGACAGAATCCAGTCTCTCAGGCAGCCCCTGGAGAAGTTGGAACTTTGGACACATGGTCCAACTCTTCCTCCCCAGAGAAAAACTGAAATCTGAGGTTTTGCCCTCTTGCTGTGCTCTAAGCAGAGGGAGGGGGCCAGAGCATGTTCATGTGCTGGTTTAAACTGCCACTTTTTTTCTCACTGGACTCCAGGGAACTATAGTATGCTGGGTCCTGCCTTTGCACTGAAATAGGCAAAACAGTAGTCAGTACCTGGGAAGTTTTCAGAAAGTTTGGTTGGATATGCAGTCCAACTTTCTCCCCACCAGAGGAGTTAAGAGCTGGGCACTGTTTCAGGGGTAGGAATTGGGGTGAGAGTTAGGTCTGAGTTTTTCTACCAGTTTCAATGTAGCTGGTTTCATGCTTGCCTAGAGTGAAGTACCCTCTTGATTTGTGTCTGGATTTCTCACATAGGATATTTGTGCATGCATTGTTATTCAATCAGTGTGTCCATGGAGGGATAGAGGACCTGGGGTTTCCTATTCTACCTCTTGCTGATATCATCTGGTGTGAATATATTTTCATATTTTTCTAAATTCCCAAGGAAAAGGAAAAAAGTAAATTAATAATTTATCTGATTGCAATCATTAAATAAAATGAAAATGATGCTAGTTGTGAAATACTAGTTACAAGAAAAGTAAGCATTTAGAAAACAACAGGTAGTAAATATCCTTGAATACCCACTTTCCCAATGTTTTCTGTGACTTAATTGTATTTATCCAAAATTTTCAAATAACTGTGTAGATATCTATTAGTTAATGTCATTAATTTACTAGGAAAAGTCAATTGGAAAAAGTAATGTATTATTACAGATTTCATAAAAATAATCCTATGAGTTTAATTAATTCCTCCAAATTATTAATGGTTATGTTGCAAGACTGGGCATATAATTTATAAATAGACTTTACCCCTTGGCTACTTAAGTGACAGGAATCTGAAATTCTCCCTCTTAATTATGTTCATATCCTGGAGGATTTTAACTATGAGTTTTAGATTTATAATTGATATCCTTATAATTTCTTTTAGGAAAATCCGTCAAGTAATATAGCATTATAAAAATTGGCAGAATATTGTCATCCTATAACAATAAGGAAAACAATATAGTTCTCCATGTTCAAGTTTCATTTACTTTATTCTGAACAAATTTCTTAGACTATTCTAACTAAAAAGGTATTTTTTAAAAATTTTGCCTGAAGAAAATATGAATAGCAAGATAATACGAGAAATGGTGGTAGAGGTAGCAGTAATTATAACAACATTGGCTATCTTTAATTCAGTTCTAAGTAAGTGCCAGGCGCTGTTCTAATTGTTTTATATGTCTAAGCTTGTCTAATCTCATTTAATTATTCACAACTACTTTATGGAACACGTAATGTTATCATCTCCATTCTTACAGATGCAGAAACTAAAGTTCACAGACATTTTTCACTTGTTTTAAGCCATCTAACTTCTTTAGAGGAGGCAACAGACAGTATTCAATCCAGGCAGCCTGACTTCGGAGGCCTTGAAATTTGCCACTACCCTATTCTATTTCAATATCCTCATCTTAGTATAAAGTACAGGTTTATCTCATTGTTCATTTAATGGAAGTTCCACATGATCCTGGGAAATGGTTAGATAATTTCAATAAGAAAAATTTTAAGGTGTTATTTTTATTTATTCATTCTGTAACATTTATTGAGCATTGCCATATACTGGCACTTTTAGACGTTTTTGGCGTATAGCATCAAACAAGGTAAACAAAGCCCCAAAGTCCTTGCATTCAAGTTGGAAAAGAACTGTAATAAACAAAATAATTTCATATATTGATATGGGCTATGAAGAAAAAATTGGGGGAGCTAAGAATGTCGGTAGAGGACTTCTTTAGATAAAAAAGGAAAGAAGCCAGCCTCAAAAAATGTGCATATCATATAATTTCATTTATATGACATTCTAGAGGAGACAAAAGTAATAACAGAAGACAAATCGGTTATCAGAGGGCAGATAAACTTTTTGAGGATCACTCTAATGTGTTATATCTTGATTTGGGTAGTTGGCAAAACTTGTCAAATTGTGTACTTTATATTGGTGAATTTTATTGTTTGTAAGTAATATCTTAATAGAGCTGATTTTAAAAGTTTCTACCAGAATAAATGACTGAATAGATAGTGATTTCAAATGGTGACTTTATTTACTAGGGTAAGGAGAGGTTGAGTTTCATGGTGATAAAAAATCTGATTTGTGCATATTAAATTTGTGATAACTATTCAGTATTATCCTGGAGGAAATGTTGAGTAGGCAGTTAGAAATATGAAAATGGAGATAAAAATTTGGGATTTATAAGCATGTAGGTGTTATTTAAAGTCAAATAGGTAAAGAATAAATATTTTCTGTTTAGGCCTCTAATGACTTTGTTTAATGGAATGTGTCTGTTTCCTATTTAGAAAGAATATGGCCATTTCACATGAACTGTATAATAGTGGAAATAGTCTCACACTTAACAATTGTATTTCAGATGAAATAATGAAAGTGTTAAAGTTATGGGTGCTTTTGTGTCACACTATTACCCCTGGTTGACTGGCCAGGCCTTCATCCAGACTTTCTGTGAAATTTAAAGTCACTAGTATGACTGGAAGCCTCTGCCACCCTCTGCTGAGCCCCTGCCTAGTTGCAGAGGCTAGTGCCCATTCTGTCTTCTAGTTCTTTGGTAGCTAGTTGGGATACATAGAGTCTGAAGAGCCACTCTCCAGAGACCTACAAACTAGACCTACAAACTATTTGAAGGGACTGACTTTTTCAAAATCCGGAAGCCATTTTTTATTTCTAAGGTTTAGGTCACTTCACAGCACTCAAATGTTTTAATTAACAGTAATTAACAATTCTTCTTTGGCCACTAAGTCACAGTAGAAATGAGGAAATAATAGAGTGTGGCAGAACAAAATCATTGTATAACTTAAGCCACTAAAGCTTATTTCTGAAAAATAAAAAGGGAAATACCAGATTTTGCTTTATAATTTACCTCTAAACTTTTTCTGTGCTAGTACTAGCATGAACTGAGGAGATAAAAGTTAAATTATGACAGAAAGCACAGTACCTAAGCATTGTGGTAGATAATTCTCAGAATTTAGAGAGACGTTTTTGTTTGGCCTTGGTCATAAGTTAAGATAAAGTCATAGTATTGATTGTAGATTGTGCTTTTTTTTCTGAGATAAAGGAAAATTTATGACTCTGGCTTATTGATTTTCATATTAAATTAATTTTGTTACTTGAAATCTTTTTTAAAGAAAGGAAAGTACATTTGTTATTGACTCCAATGTAGGCAAAAAGAGGATAGTCATTAATTTTGCTGTTCTGGCAAAGTCCTGCAGAAGAACTCTAGTGCATACAGACACTCAAACTATGTCTGACGTTGGAAGCTCTTCATAATAGTTTATAACCACAGCCATTGTAATTTGGGTTTATGTTTTCCCCAAAAGCCACAGACATTACAATCAGTGGTTAAATTTTCTTTAAGAAATTTAGTACTGCCACCTGACCCTTCTTTTATAAAAAAGGAAATAGCATTTCTATTTTAGCTTAGCAGGCTAGATTGTTTCACAACCCTGAAATTGTTCTGTACTGACTTCCTTAGTTTTGATTTATTTTTTCTTTCAATGTTTTTATTTGCAGTACTTTGATAGCAACCTAGTTGATAATAGGTCAAATTATAATGACATTTTAAATTATCAAATGTTTCATATCTAGGGACAAATGAAAAAATAGTGCATCAATTTCTTATCCTTCAAGACCTTTTTTCCTTCTGTTATACTTCCTCCTAATATATTCATTCAATGTGATAATCATCCGTCAGATTATTCAGTCCAGAGAATTAGAATTCATTCTAGACTTTCCCTCTCTTATCTTTAATACTGGCATGAATTGAGGAGATATGCTTCTTAGCATAAAATATAAATCGTTCAGTAATCTGGTCCATATCTCTCTAGCTCATCTCCTGCCATTCTGCTTCCCACTTCACGTTTTTAGTACCAAACTGCTAGTGTACAGACTATGCTATTTTATGGTATTGGGCCTTTATTGAGTACTTTTTAATCATCACAACCTTTGCATTGTACCTGTTAATTCTGAAACTTACAAGTCCTTCTAATCTGCTATTATCGTCTTAATCAGTGTTCTTATTGCTTACTTTGGCCTCTGACATAGACTTCTTTACCTCTGGTTTGTTCCCTTTCAATTTGGAATAAAAAATGAAAGTCATTCTCCTACTTTAAATTCTTTGTCTCCCTGCCATCTATAGGATAAAGTTCAGACTAGTTAGCATGAAATATAAATCTTTCAGTGATACCCGGTCCATACCTTTCTAGCCCCTCTTCTGCTACTCTGCTTCTTACTCTATGCTTTAAGTACCAAACTACTGATGCATTTACTATGCTATTTTATGGTATTTGGTCTTAATTCATACTGTGCCTTTAGCCTAGAATACCATTGCATTTCTAACTGGCAAACCCCACTCTTATCTCATAATTAAGCTGTTTGATTTTTTTGTGTTTGTTTTTCCCTCCAGAGAACTTCTCTTTTCTCCTTACAGATTAAATCAAATGCTTGTCTTGGCATTCAGTGTATAACTATACCACTACTCAGCCATATTACTATAAACTGACTTGTTTCTATATTTTCTCCTCTAGATTATAAGTACCTTGAAAGTCAAAGCTAAGTCTTGAACAAGCAGCAGCAGATTATGAGACAGTATAGGACCAGCACTGTTGTAAAATGACATACTAATCTCTCAAAAAAATGAACTGGGTCTCCAACAGCACAATTTGGCTCTTTACAGTTTTGGTAGTTTTTAAATGGCACATTTTGCCATAAGTAGAATTACCGAAAATAGTGCTTTGGATGTCAAAGTCCTCTTTGAAAAAATTGTATTCATCAGATATCTGTTGGGTGCCAAAGTGAAATGATTCTTATTATTGTTATTCAAGGAAATACTTGGAAAATAATCTGGGAGAGTCAAGTATAATTACTTTCAGCTTCAGGAAAATGTTTACTTTGAACTATATTTTCTATATTTGCTCTAAGGTGATCAGTGGTGTATGAACACAAGTAGAAGTTTTAGGTCATAGTAAAGTCATACACTCTCTTTTACTGGTCAGATGGAAGCATTACCTTCAATTCCAGATACCATCCTTTCAGAGAGACATTTCTAAACCATAAGTGAGTATCTTAGACATTCACTGGTAACCTCTCTAGCCTCTATTCCTTTTATATAATTGATAGTTTATTTGTTAGCCCATAATTGAGGTGAAGTTCTACCTACTTTCAAATGTATACATAAATGCTTGTAGACTTAGGCTAATAATTATTTTCCATCCTCATGTTCCGAGGACAAAAACATAATTTGAGTCAAGCCTATCAGACTTAATTTTGGGACTTGGTTTCTCAGGTATATAAACACTGTTGTTCAAAGTATGAAAATGAGGAATCTTTAAAGCTGTTACTACCCATCTTGGGGACCCTATGTGTAGAGCTTTTGAGAAGTTTGAACCAACATCAGTGGCAGAGGTAAGAACTAGACAAGAAGTTTGTATCCTGATTACGTTGCTTAAACACTATGTTAAGCCTACTCTTGTTCTTTTATGTTTCCTTATATGTACACAAATTGTAAATTCAAACAGAATGAGATACCAGTAAACCCTTACCCTGGTTATGGGTATGATTAAAAGGACGGACAATATCAAGGGGTGGTGATGCTGTCAAGCATCTAGACTGCTCATGTATCCTTGATTGGAATGTAAATGTGTCTACCTACATTTCATAAGTGTATGCAGTGTCTACTAAAGCTCACCACGTATATATATTCTGATACCTATTATATATATATTTAACAGAAAGTAGAGTTTAAATCCACTAAAAGGTACATCAAGGAATGTTAAAGGTGCTATATTCATACAAGTCTCAAATGGAAACATTGAAAATGTACATCAGTGGTAGAATGGATAAATAAACTGTGGTAAGCCGGCTCGGTGGCTCAGCCTGTAATCCCACACTTTGGGAGGCTGAGGTGAGTGGACTGCCTGAGCCTGCGGGTTCAAGACCCGACTGGGCAACTTGGTGAGACCTCATTTCTACAATAAGTCAAAATTAGCCAGGCAGGGTAGTGCGTGCCTGTAGTTCCAGCTTCTTGGAAGAGTGAGCGGAAGGATCGCCGGAGCCCAGCAGGTCGAGGCTTCGGTGGCCGGGAGCAGCCACTGCACTCCAGTCTGGGCGACAGAGTGAGACTCCAACTCAGAAAAAAAAAAAAACAACTGTGGTACATTCATACAGTGTAATAGTATACCATAATTAAAAAGACAAAAACTATGAATATACTGCAATATAAAAGAATCTCAATAATGTTATATTACAAGACAGTCACCTAAGCATGCAGTATTAATTTTTAGAATTTTATGATTTTTAAGAATGGGGAAAAATTGTGATAGAAATTAAATTTTTTATTTTTTTTATTTTTTATTTTTTTTTTGAGTTGGAGTCTCACTCTGTCACCCAGACTGGAGTGCAGTGGCCGCTCCCGGCCACTGCAGCCTCAACCTGCTGGGCTCTGGTGATCCTTCCCCTTCAGCCTCCCAAGTAGCCGGAATTACAGGCATGCGCTACCACGCCCGGCTGATTTTTTGATTTATTTTAGAGATGAGGTCTCGCTGCCCAGGCGGGTCTCGAACCCGCGGGCTCAGGCAATCCACTCACCTCAGCCTCCCAAAGGCGCGGGATTAGAGGCTGAGCCACCGAGCCCAGCTGAAATTAAATTTTTTAAAAGCTAAACATAAAGCTGGGCTCGGTGGCTCAGCCTGTAATCCCGCGCCTTTGGGAGGCTGAGGTGAGTGGATTGCCTGAGCCCGCGGGTTCGAGACCCCCCTGGGCAGCGAGACCTCATCTCTATAATAAATCAAAAAATCAGCCGGGTGTGGTAGTACATGCCTATAATTCCGGCTACTTGGAAGGCTGAGGCGGAAGGATTGCCGGAGCCCAGCAGGTCGAGGCTGCGGTGGCCGGGAGCGGCCACTACACTCCAGTCTGGGCGACAGAGTGAGACCCCAACTCAAAAAAAAAAGCTAAACATAAAGAAAAAATAATGCTACCCTTATTACAATAGTCATTAACTTAGAAAATTGTGAGAAGTATTTAACGTTGTACTTTTAAAAGAGAGTCATAGCCTTAAATGTTTATATTAGAAGATAGAAGAGACTAGAAAGTAAAGGGCTACCACTTCCAATTTATTCAGGAAGTTAGGGAAAAACAGAAGAAGAAAATTCAACAAAAATAGAAGAAAATAATAAGGTTATGAAAGAAATAGATGACAGATTGAAAAATTTCAAAAAACTGTCAATTTTTGATATTGTAAGAGACATGGTATACAAATATCTGACAAGATTAATGAATAAGAATAAAAGCTATTAAAAAACATTGTCAGAGGAATGAATAAAGTGACCTAACCTAGATGCCATTCAAATTTTAAAGATGATATAAACCATATGAATAACTTAAATTCCAATCCATTATAAAGCTTAGAGAGAATGAACTATTACCTAGAAAAATATAAATCCCAGAATTGACTCAAGAAGAATTAGAAATGCTGAACTGTTCTATAGCTTTAAAAGAAACCCTTTCTGTAGTTTAAAAGTGCTCACATATTTGTAAAAAATACTTCTGTCCATAGATGGAACTTAGTGTTCTTCCCCTTGAGTGTTGACTAGACTTAGTTATTTCTGTCTAAATAACAGATTATAGAAAGGGAAAAAATGTCAACTTTACACTAGAAAAATCTGACAGATACCATTTTAATGAAATGACTAAGATTAACACTACCAGTACTAAGTTATGTTAATATCACATACCCCATAAATAGAAGACAGTGAGATTCATGCATCATATTGTGATATTCTTCCCTAAAATTCATAACCCCATTCTAATGAGAAAAAGACAAATTCAGATTCTACAAAATAATTGAAAAGTACTCTTCAAAAGTACCAATGTCTGATACCCAAACTAGGTAAATATCCAAGAAAGAAAGAGAAATACAGGCCAATATGCTTGATGAACATAGATGCTAGAATTCTCAACAAGCTTCTAGCAAACTAGATCCAATAACACATCTCAAAAATCATCCACCATGACCAAGTAGGCTTCATCCCTGGAATGCAGGGCAGATTCAACATCCGCAAAACCATAAACATAATTAAATACATCAACAGATGTAAAAGCAAAATCCACATGATTATATCATTAGATGTGGAAAAAACTTTTGATAAAATCCAGCATTGCTGCTTAATAAAACCTTTGAACATCTAGGTATAGATTGAACATACCCCAAAGTAATAAGAGCCATCTATGAAAAACCCAAAGGCAAAATACTGCTAAAAAGACAGAAATTGGAACCATTTCCCCTGAAACGAACAAGACGAGGATGCTCTCTCTCACCCCTCCTGTTCAACATACTATTGGAAGTCCTAGCTATGGCAATCAGACAAGAGAAGGAAGTCAGGGGTATCCAAATAGAAAAAGAGGAAGTTAAGTTATCCCTCTTTGCAGACAACATGATTCTATACCCTGAAACCTCCTTGCACTAATAAAGAACTTTGGCAAAGTCTCAGGGTATAAAATAAATGTGCAAAAGACAGTCGCATACCTATACACCAACAATAAACAAACAGAAACCCAAATAAAAAGCACAATCCCATTCACAATAGCCACACAAAAAATGAAATACCTTGGCATCTTTCTAACCAGAAAAGTCAAAGACCTTTACAACGAAAACTACATAACACTGCTCAAAGAAATCAAAGAGGACACAAAGAAATGGAAATATTTCCCTGCTCATGGATTGGAAGAATCAGCATTGTTAGAATGTCCATTCTACCCAAGGCAATCTGCAGATTTAATGCAATACCCATTAAATTACCAGCAGCACTCTTCTCAGGCCTGGAAACAACAGGAATTCATATGGGAACATAAATGACCACGAATAACCAAAATAATCGTCACCAAAAACAAAAAACAAAACAAAAAAAACCCAGGAGGTATCACATTCCCATACTTTAAACTTTATTATAAAGCTACAATAATTTTTTTTTTTTTTGAGTTGGAGTCTCACTCTGTTGCCCAGACTGGAGTGCAGTGGCACGCTTCCGTTCACCACAGCCTTGACCTGCTGGGCTCTGGCAATCCTTCCACCTCAGCCTTCCAAGAAGTTGGAAGTACAGGCGCACGCTACCACACCCTGGTAATTTTTTGATTTATTGTAGAGATGAGGTCTCGCCAAGTTACCCAGGTGGGTCTTGAACCTGCGGACTCAGGCAATCCACTCACCTCGGCCTCCCAAAGTGCTTGATTACAGGCTGAGTCACTGAGCCTGGCGTAAAGCTACGGTAATTAAAGCAACCTGGTGTTGGTATAAGAACAGGCACACAGACCAATGGAACAGGATAGAGATTCCAGAAGCAAAATCTCAATTTCTCAACCAACTCATTTTGACAAAGCCTCCACCATTAACCACTGGGGAAAGGAGAACCTATTCAGTAAATGGTTCTGGGAAAACTGGCTGGCCACATGCAGAAGATTGAAACAAGATCCCTACTTATCACCATACACAAAAATCAACTCTAAATGGTTTAAAGATCTAAACATAAAACCTCTAACCTTAAGAACTTTAGAAAATGCAGGAGACACCCTTATGGAAATTGGAACTGGCAACCGCAACCGGTTCCTGATGAAAACCCCAAGTGCCCATGCCATAAGAGATAAGATAGATAAGTGCGGCCTCATCAAACTGACAAGCTTCTGCAAAGCAAAAGAAATCATCAAGGGAGCAGGGAGACAGCCCACAGACTGGGAAAAAATATTTGCCAACTGTATGTTTGACAAAGGCCTAACATCTAGGATCTATAAGGAACTCAAACATGCTGAAAAGAAAAAAAACAACACTTGTACAAAGTGGGAGAAAGATATGAATAGACACTTCTCAAAATAAGACATACAAATGCCAACAGATGCACGAGAAAATGCTCAGCCTCACTAGTCATCAAAGAAATGCAAATTAAAACCACATTGAGATAACACTTAACTCCAGTCAGAATGATGGCCATCATCAATAACTCAAAACACAACAGATGCTAAAGAGGATGTGGGGGAAAAGGGAACACTTCTGTACTGTTGGTGGGAGTGTAAACTAGTACAACATCTGTGGAAAACAGTGTGGCAATTCCTAAAAGAGCTAAAAATCAACCTTCCATACGATCCTACAATCCCCCTGCTGGGAATATACCTGGAGGAACTCAAATCACTCTATGAAAAAGATATTTGTACATGCATGTTTATTGCAGCATTATTCACAACATCAATGACACAGGACCAACCATGCTGCCCATCAAAAGAGGACTGGATAAAGAAAAGGTGATACATATACATGATGGAATATTATGAGGCCATAAAGAAGGACAAAATTATGAACTTCACAGCACTTTGGATGGACTTAGAGTCTATGATACTGAGTGATCTATCACAGAAACAAAGACCTGAATACCTCATGTTTTCACTTATAAGGAGATTTTGAACTCTTATCATAAATACTATAAGAAAGGGATTGGCAGTAGTTGGAAACTACTGGGGGAGGGGGTGGGAGGTGGGATTGGCAGTAGTGGGAAACTGCCAGGGGAGGTGGGCATACCTCATCAGCAAGGGTACCCGCATAATGAACATATGTATACCTAACCCTGAATTGTACCCCACATCTTTAAAATTAAACAAAAATTTTTTAAGTACCAATGTCATGAAAAATAAAGACTGAAAAACTTTCATGGATTAGAGGAGATTAGTGAGACATGAATCTAAATGTAATGTTTTACTGTATATAAATCCTGGAACAGAAAAGGAGCATTAGTAGAAAAAAACAGTAAAATGCAAATAAAATCTATATTGTATGTAGTAGTCTTATATGGTAGCTTGATAAACATGCCGTTAAGTCTGTAAGATGTTATTATTAGGGCAAGCTAGATGAAGGGTGTATGGAAATTCTTGTGCTATCTGTGCAACTTTTCTGTAAATCTAAATTTATTTCATAAAAAATTTAACATTTTAAAAACACACATCTAGTTTAAAGAGTATATGTAAAGTATTTATTTACAATATTACTTTACTTTCTCCTGAAATTCCACTGAAACGAAGTCCTAAGCTAGTAGAAGTGGAGGTGGCTAAGAAGACCAATATACCTTGTAGGAACTCCAAAAGACTTACTGTTTAGCAGCAATAGATACCTCTGGAAGTGGGAATAAAGATGAGGTGGCCAGTAAAAGGAAAGTTTGGAAATCTGTTTAATAAACAGTTATAGTCCCAGTTATCATTTTCAAACCTGACAGAAGACTAGGGGGATTGCAGGATTGTACGGAAGGTCGATTTTTAGATCTTTTAGGAATTACCACGCTGTTTTCCACAGAGGTTGTACTAGTTTACACTCCCACCAGAGATCACCAAGCACAGTTGAAGGTATAGGTGCTGTACTGAAAATCGAGCTTGGAAGGAACATAAGGAAACATTTTCATGGTGCTTATTAAGATCCTTAACCTTTTTCTTTTATCCCCCATCCCAGCTCTCAGATTGCTGACAGCAAACAGAAAATGGGAAGATTCTTTTATGAGGAATCTGAACAGCCCAAGATAAAAGATCTAAATATATTGGTATTAGAAATTGCCCCAAGGAAACAACCTAGCCAGTTTACGCTTCTATTAAGAGCACAGTCCACAAGCCACAGC
Organism: Cephalopachus bancanus; assembly: GCA_027257055.1. NCBI lineage: Eukaryota > Metazoa > Chordata > Mammalia > Primates > Tarsiidae > Cephalopachus > Cephalopachus bancanus. Next base: position 2,540,730 of record JAPVLO010000009.1, on the reverse strand, counting down.
TTCAAATACAGAGGTGTTCATCATCTTTTTAATGCTTCTACTCTTTAGACATGAGCAGTAGTCATGTCTGGACATATAACTTCCCATGAAAATCAGATAATTAAAAATTTTGTGGAGATATATATATATAAAAATAAAAAAGTCATTAATTTCTTCAGAGATGAGATTATGCATCTATGAAATGAGACTGCTATTTTTAAAGCAAAAGAACAAGGTTAGAAGTTAAAAATATGATAGAGTAAAAAAAAAGCAAAAGTCAGAAGATAAAGTTATAGACATCATCCAGAGAAAAGAGTAAAAATACAAAAAAAGAAAGGAAAATAGGAGTGAAAAGATCAGAAAATCAGGCAATCAATTCAGAAAGTTTTTTTTAGCTTAATCCCATGATTTTGAACAATTAATAAAATGCAGTGTAGGAAATCATAATATTATCTTATTACTATTTTTAAAATAAGTCTGTAATTAAAGAACATGAATTTCTGAATTGTAAGTCGTGAGTTTCTAGATAGGCCTATAACTAAGTTCTTTGTTGAAATTTTTGAGAAACAGACAAATGAGATACAGAAAAGTTATCTTAGATGGGTAAATATGCACATGTTGATGAATTAAGATGTAATCAGTCTTCTCCACAAACTATAAAATTCCACAAATATTTTTAACCTGGAAATTCATAGTTGGCCAAACAAACAGTTATGTATGAGGGTAGAATAAAGGCATTTTTCAGACAGACTAGATATCAAAACTTTTACTTCCCATATGCTTTTTCTTGGGAACCTCCTTAAGAAAATACACCAAAGCAGAGGGTAAACCAAGGACAACCAATCCAGTTTGGAGATGTGTCCAGTAGATACAGCTCCAAGATGATAAACAGAATGTTTGATAGCTTTGTACATATTGAGAGACAACTGGAGGAGAATTTGGGAATTAATTCATAATAAATTCAGGTCATTATAATGTGACTAAAATGACATTGTATCATTTCTGAGCCCATATCTCAAGAGGCTTTACTAGCTTTCTCACTGTTTTGCAATCTTGTCCAGCTTCCATGTGAAAAATCCTAAACTAGTCTGCTGGAGATTGGAGGAAAAGATTAGCTCTCCTATCTGAGGCCATTCTAGTAGTAGCCATTCACACTAGCCCCAGCAACTGATTGCAAATACATGAAAGAGTTCAACCAAGATCAAAAGAATTCCACAACTGAGCCCATTCCAGATTGCCAACTTGCAGATCATGACCTAAATCAGAGATTGGCAGATTTACTTCTTCTGTAAAGGGCCAAATAGTAAATGTTTTAGGCTTTATGGACCAAAAAGCTTAATTGAGAATATTATGGAGATGTTTATATAATGAGAAAAAACAAATATTAACTTTTTAATTAATGAAATTTAAAATGTAGTAATAGAGTATAATTTTTAATGTCGATTTAATGAAAAGAATAAACTTCTCCTTTGGAGGAAAACATTTGCTTAATTTGGGGAATAACATTTGTAATTCAAAGTTAGTTATCCCTATTATTAAAGTCTTTGCAAATACTCACTGGATGGCTATTAATGTTGATCTGTAATGACATTCTACATATTTAATCTTTAAAAATGACTTTTCACAAATGATATCAATCAATGAACATATGATAATGACTTAGTATATTCATCACTTGGGAGATATTTATAGAATTCTGTTAGATTCTCTTAATATTTTGCACTTAGCATGTCATTATAGTACATATTAATTACTTCCAGTTGAAGATTAGATGAAAGTTTCACCCTTTTACAGTAAGTGGATTTTGAAATACGGACATTTCCTTTGCACTTGCATCTATTTCTGAAAAACACCTCTGGCATTGTAGTTTGAGCTTATAAATTTGCATGGAAATGGATGTCTTGCTTTTTAACTGTTGAGGCTCAGGAAGTGTATAAAGAAGCTTGACTTTGTGATTCAACCAGTGTTGAGTGTAGTTCAGATGGCTAAACCATGGAATACATCTTGCATGTAATTGTTATTTTACCATGTAATTTTTAATTGAATTAATTAAGAAACGTTATGTTGAGTGTAGTTCAGATGGCTAAACCACAGAATACATCTTGCATGTAATTGTTATTTTACCATGTAATTTTTAATTGAATTCATTAAGAAACGTTACTGTGTAAAAAAAAGAGAAAGCTGATTTCTAAAGGCATTCACTGTTTGGTAATTGTGGTTCTTATTGTTCAGAAAAAGTTTCAGTCTCAGTACTGAGCTCAGAAAATCACAACAAATCTTTGCACTGCTAAGTCATTGAACTGGTGTATAATATTGGCAAGTCAGGATATTCAGCTTCAATTTCTGACAAAAATTCATAGAACTGACATGTTTTAGTCCACACATAGAAAGAGAATTCCCTGTTGATACTACTCATTCAGTAGCACATAATAGGTTAAAATTGTTTTATTTTTTCAAAATACTTGCTGATGAATAGCCATGAGTTTTAAACAATTTACCTTTCTGTAAATTTTATAAATTTGTCCATCTAAGTCTTCTTTTATTCCACACCTGCTTTTTACTGTCATCAATTGTAGCACATCTTAACAGATTCCATATCAGGTTATACTGAATTCAAGTTCTTCGACTTCCTCAATAGTCCTCAAATATAGACTATTTGTAGAAGTTGTTCCATGCAGACTATTTGTAGAGCTTAAGTCTTTAACAACCTCAAACTTTGCATTGATTCTTCGGCAGTATCAGTAACATCTGACTCATGAAGAGCCAAGAAAAACTACTCAGGATCACTTGTCTTTTTAATTGACTATTGATTTTGCTACCAGTGCCCTTATTTCTTAAGCAGATGTTATCACAGAAGGTCTTTTTCTCCCCTAAGGGAACATTTGTCTGGCTACTATTAAGTACAATTTAAAAAACTCACCATCAGTATATGATCCACTTGGAGACTTAATTTGGCTGCTGTGTGTGTGTGTGTGAAGAAATTCTGTTGTCTTACCTGTACAATGTCTACTTGTATACCTAATCCTGAATTGTAACCCAAATCTTTAAAATAAAATATATATTAAAAAGAGATAATGCATTTAAAATTTTTAATGTTTCTGTTTTCCTGGTAGTTGGGAATATTATAATAATATTATAATATTATATTAATGCTTAGTAACATTAACATTAGCACATATTCATGCTTTTAGCACAATTCATGCTTTTAGCACATATTCATGCTTTTAGCACAATTATCATATGATCTCATTGTGTAATAAAGAGCTTTCACCATCTAATTAAATAACAAAATAATCACATTACACTATGTTTTAAAAGTACAACAGAGTTCTCTTTTCTTGTTTTGGCATAATAGACATGCAGTGGAATAAAAAAATGTTACAGCACAATAATATTCATAGTACTTAGAGTCATAACTGTGTCACTCATTTGTGATACACCAAACAGCAGTACGATTGGATGGGAGTCATATCATGAAATATTATTCTCTTTTTCTCCAACCTTTTAAAAATGTAAAAACCATAAACCATTATGATCTAGTGAGTTGTATAAAAACAGGCAACAGACCATATTTGGCTTATTGGTGGTAGTTTACTGATCTCCAATCTACATAAATATTTGTTGTTTTAAGCCATTAAATTTTAAATTTATTATTATATGGCAAAAACTAATATGTTGACTATAGATTTATGCAGAATTGTAAACCATCTAAACTGAGATTATAGGGGATCTAAAAATATCTGTCTTAAGTTTTGTAATGGTTCTAAGAAATAAAATAAATTTCCCATCTTCCATACTGTTTCGGTAAAAAATAATACATAAAATTGTAAAATTAGCATAAGAATGTTATTTAGAAATATTGAGAGAACATAAAATAAATAGAAAGAGGTATGGTCGTTTCTCTGAGAACTGAGAAACTGTTGAGGATGGAATTCATAATGGTCACACAGGGACTTCAGCATTACTGGTACTGTTCTAGTTCTTACACTGCTGAGGGATACATGGCATGTGTGTTATTTTTTATACCTTATTCTAAATGTTATTTTTTATTTTACATGTACTAATATTTAATATAATTTTTAAGAATTTAGTTAATATTATATTCAGAGGAATAAAGGTACTGATTGATTTTTATCTGACTTGGAAGCCAACCTTAATTCACTGCCTTCCTTCGTTTGTAAGGTTTACTATAACCTTGAGAAAATCATTCTCCTAATCATATGAATAAATCTGCAGGGATAAAACTTAGGATGCATGAACACACACCAAGGAAGGAGAAAACCCCTAGATTTCTTCATAAGTAACTGTCAAAGTATTTATGAAAATATTTTAGGTATTTTTTCTAACTGTGGTTTATATTATACTTTTAAGATACATAATATATCTATTAAAATCTTTGGAGGGTTACGTTGTAAGATTTATCGATAGAGTTTACAGATGGGCTTTCAATTCCTTCCCAGTAATTAACTGTTAACTTTAGTTGAAAACAGTACAGAACAACTTAAAAATTATGTGTGTTGCAGAAAAAAAATGATTGCATAATATTGCATATTACCACATCATTTTTAACCTCTAGGAGTTTAAAAATGAGACAAAATTTTTAAAGAACAGTTTCACATATTCTTTGAGTATATTAGAAGTAATTTGTTTTTGTCAACACTCACGAAGAAACTTTGAACTTGAAAGTCCTTCTACAGATATACACATTGTATATTGCAATTATTATGGTAATTGTAAAATATTTAGAGTAAGAGTTGTATGTTCTACAACATAAATGGTTGGTTCAGTAGTCAATTTTTTTCCATTGTTCATTGTTCAATCACTTGCATATTTATGGTAGTATCTATTTTTTTCAGATCAGCTCAACAAATTCAGTATCTACTGTTTGATAGGAATTCTGTTGGACTTTGGGAATACATTAATGAGAAAAACAAGCATATTTTATTCCCTCATGACTCTAATTTGCTAATAGGGAAAACAAACATCAAATAAACACACATATAAATGCAAATGTGCAATTGTGATAAATGCAAACAATAAGAGATGCTCTAGGAAAGGCTTCTCCAAGGAAGTGAAAATCAGGTTGAGATCTGAAAAATGAGAAAGCATCTTTAAATGAAGATAGGTTGGGCACTGCGTTCCATTGTGCGAGAATATGTGCCTGCTAAGGCCCTGAGCCAGAGGAAGCATGGCACAGAGGAGGACCTAGAGGATTGCAGTTCAGGCTGCAGCATAGAGATTATGGTTCACAGTGGTGTGCAAAGTGAGGCTAGAGAGGTAAGTTGTGATCACACACACTGTGATCAACCATTAGCATTTTTCCTTATCATGTGAATATAACTGATTTTTAAAGCCCCTGTACATGTGTTAGTAAACATATTATTTGTAATTTTTCCAGAGATACACTGTGAAATTCATCAAAGTATGTTTATCTGTTTCAATAACTAGGCATATAGTCTCCTAAATCTTTTAGCTCACTTAGGAAACTACATGGAATAACTTCAATTTGAAATTTAGATTTGAAAAGTAATCATGCTGGTCTTCTACAAAAACAAATCGGTTTAGACAGGGAGAAGGCAAACCTAGCCGTGGATAGATACACTCATGTTTGGTATATTGTTTCTAACATGCATAAAAAAGAACCAAGAAAGAGGTGTCTCTGGAAGGGTTTGTTACAAAATTTTATGTTCATGTCTTAGAATTTGTTTTATCACTTAAGAGGATATATAAAAGTCTCTACAGACTAGTTTTATTGGAGCAATAAAAGTTAATATCATGCCTACACTAGTTACTTCTTTGATTGTTTGGTTAATTGGCTGTTCTTATATGGTTAACTCCTCCCTTCCCTCCCTTCTTCTGTTTTGATTCATTCAGTATGTCCTGCTAATTTTTCTTCATGACATTCTTAATATCAGTTAAATCTTACCCATTCACCTCAATTAACCATGTCTCTTGCCTGAACTATTGTAGCAGTTTCTTAATTGGTCTCCTTGACTATAGTTTTATTCCCCACAAATCCATCTTTCAGTACCACAGAATATCATGACCAATATATAAATCACATCAGCCCATGATACTCTTCAGTGACACGCTACCATATACAAGATAGAGTCCAAAATATTTAACAAGAGCATTTAGATTTATTGAACCCTTCTTGTATACCTGACACAGTTCTAAGTATTTTACATAGACTAACTCAGTTAATTATCACAGCCACCTACATTGGAAGATACTATTACTAGTCGTTAGTCGTTTTACAAATGAGAAAACTGAAGCATATGATATCCAGACATATGACACACAAAAACTATACGTTATCTCTCTGTTGCTTACCCCATCAGCCATATCTCTGACCATTCTCTGCCTTTTACTTTGTGCTTTTTTGATACTAAAATACCTGTATTTTGTACTTCCACTATCACAGAGTGCTCATGCCCCAGCGCTTTTCTTATCCTTTTCTCAGTCCTCCTTTCACTGTAATTGAGTAATTTCAGATTCTGAGGAATACAAGCATAGCCTATTCCCTTAACATTCTTTCAGAATCCTTATACTTTCCATTTTCATAGGTCTCTTTCTTCCATAATACCCTGTACCTCTATCATGACATTTACCATATTTCGTTAAGATAACATCTGCTTATTTGTGTTCCCAAATAAATATGCATCTCTTAGAGTGTAAAGATTAAACCTGTTTACAGAATGTATACCCCACCCTCTCTAGAGAAAAGTTTGTCCTATTTCTTACCCCATGATTAAATCCAATTAAAATTATATTCAATAATTTTTTTAAAAAAGTCTGTTGGCCTGCTGCTGTAGTTTGAATGTTCCCTCCAAAATTCATGTTGACATTTAATTACGGCCAGGCTCGGTGGCTCAGCCTGTAATCGCAGCACTTTGGGAGATGAGTGGATAGCCTGAGCCTGCAGGTTCAAGAACAGCCCAGGCAACTTGGCAAGACCTTGTCTCTACAATAAATTGAAAATTAGCCAAGCATGGTAGCGTGTGCCTGTAGTTCCAACTACTTGGAAGGCTAAGATGGAAGCGTCACTGGAGCCCAGCAAGTCGACGCTGGGGTGACCTTGAGTGTGCCATTGCACTCTAGCCTGAGCAACAGAGTGAGACTACAACTCAGAAAAAAAGAAATTTGATTACCATTGTGATGGTATTAAGAGATGGAACCTTTGAGAGGTGATTAGGTCATGAGGGCTGTGCTCTTGTGAGTGGATTGATACCATTATCTCAAGAGTGGGTTAGTTACTATGGGGGCGGGCTCCTGATCAAAGGATAGATTCAGCTCCCATTTTCTTTCTGTCTGGAGTGTCCTTGCCCTTTCCTGCTCTTTTCTGTAATTTGATATTCCATTGTGTTATGACACAGCAAGAAGGCCCTCTAACAGATCTGACCCCTTGATCTTGTACTTCCCAGACTCTAGAACCATGAACCAAATACTTTTTTATCTATGTAAATTACCCAGTCTGTAGTATTCTGTGATAGCAGCAGAAAATTGAGTAGGATACCTACTCAGTAATACCTATGAATGTAGACAAATAGTTATTAAAAAGTTACGTTTCTGATTATATAGGCTTGTTTCATTTGGGGAGTTACTTGTTCCAGACACTAAAATGGCACTTACCTTCCTAGTGTTTTAGCTAAAAAGCTACATTTATTACCCTCAAATCACTCTACGCTTAATCCTGAATAATTAGTTGTTCTATATATTAAAATTTAGAAAGAATGAAAGTTTGGACAGTCCAGAACATTTTCTCCCAACTTTAAATGAAACTGTTCTATTTGTACATTGGCATAACAAACATAGATACAAATTTCTAGCATATGTGCCCTAAATTTGACTTGCTGGGTATAGACACAGGATGGTACTAATAATGCCTAGGTAGGAAGGGAATGAAAATCTGTTCTTTGTTTAGATTAAGAGTTAGCAACCTTTGAGAGATGTTGTCCTAAAGATTCAACCTATTTACTATTGACATATAATTTGGAGTGCGGCAAGCATGGCTATATGTATGGGATTAATAAAAATTCTGCTGACTCATGTAAAGACCATACTAAGAGGCAAGAAGAGCAACCAGTCCACGTGTTGTGATTGGTAGCTCTTTACTGGAGTTGCTGACGTTGACTTTAAGCCTTCAGGCTCCCTACTACCTCATCCCAGCCTTCCTTTCTTTCTACTTTTCCCACAAGAACCCCCACCTGTAGCCAGAAGCTTCAATCATATACTCGGGTTTTATCTTTGCATTCTTATACCAAATGCCACATAAGCATTTATTCCTAAATAACAGTCAACATGACATACTTATACCAGTCTCTCAGTGTTCTTCCTCATGCCTCTGCATACAAAACACCTGTTAAATCTCAGGTCCGAGCCCACCTCTTTTTTTAGGCTTTTTTTGACCATTGCAGACATCATGGTATTTCCTTCTTTGTAACTCAAGTTAATATGACCATCACTCATTAACTAGAATGCTTTTTGAAATCTCTTTGGGTATACTGCTAATTAAGTTTCTGTGTGTTTATGTTTTGTTTTCACAAGTAAACTCTAAACTCATCAAGAGAAGGACAAGAAAAGCCTTCAAGATCTGGGACTTTACACATAATAGGTATTTAGGAAATATTTGACAAATGAGTTATAGGAGCAGAGTTCTTTACCAATGTCAAACAAGAATTCTGATTAACATGTGATATCTGATCTTTGCCTCTCCAGTATATCAGTCATTTTCTAAGGGACATTTCCACAACCACATGCAATTTAAAATAATGCATAATTAGATAATATGCATGCATCATGTGTAGAAACAAAAAATAAGTAAAATATGCACTTGCTCCAGAAAATTAAACAACCACATGATACTGTGGTTTATAACCCACAGACCAGAATTGAGTTGGTTGCTGATATTTATTTCCTGAAAATAATTCAACTATGTTTACAATCCTTAACAAAATTACATTGATAAAGAGCAAACAACCACAGACCTTTATTGTTTCATGATCTTGTGATTACTGAAATGTATGGTAGATTTGAAGGATGCTAAAGCATAACTATACTTTTAAGTAATAAAGATATAAAATCTTGTACAAAATATCATATAAGCTCACAGGCCTGAGTGATATTCAGTATGACCTGCTTAATCATAGCAGTGTATTGTTGTTGTTTTTTTTTTGAGTTGGAGTCTCACTCTGTCACCCAAACTGGAGTGCAGTGGCCACTCCAGCCACTGCAGCCTCGACTTGCTGGGCTCCGGCAATCCTTCCACCTCAGCCTTCCAAGTAGCTGAAACTACAGGCGTGTGCTACCATGCCCGGCTAATTTTTTTGATTTATTGTGGAGATGAGGTCTCACCAAGTTGCCCAGGTGGGTCTCGAACCCGTGGGCTCAGGCATTCCACTCACCTCAGCCTCCCAAAGGCGCGGGATTACAGGCTGAGCCACCGAGCCCGGCTTATAGCAGTGTAAAAACCATTTCTTGTCATTCATGTTTTAACAAGTATATAGGACTCTACATTTAAAAACTAGTTATATAATCATTTGGTTATGATATTTCTACATATATTTTAGATGATGAAAGTATTCAGCACATGAAAAGAAATATAACAGATCTGTTTTAATCAATATACCATAACATATATGCAATTGATCTTTTTCCATCTAAATTCTTTACCTTGGGGTAATGTTTCTCAACTGGAAGCCACCTAATGGGTAAATACCAGGTATGCTGTTTAACACATGATGCTTCCTTACAGCAAAGAATTGTTAATAGCGTCAAGGTTGAAAAAAATCCTGCCTTAGATAATGTACCATGTTCCAGTGGTGCTGCCATCACTAAAATATTCTGGAAAGTATTGTTTCAAAATTAGCTATTTGAATGTACTTACTGGTGGCAGTTCTTCATTCCTTGCAAGCTATGCTTTATTTTAGATTAATTGACATGACATGGGAATATAGTTCATTTATGGAGCCAACAAAAGTTGCAGACAGATACTCACAGTCACTTGCATACATGCAAACAAAATTTGATAATCTATTCTAATTCAAAATTTTGTATGAATATAAAATGGAAGGAGAAAACTTTATTTTTGTATCATATTCAAAGGAATTGTTTATTGACAAATAGTGTTTCAGTGTAGAGTTCACAACCTTGACTGTCTCCTAACTCCCAGTTGGGTGGTACAGAATCAAGGATAACTTTGTCCTGTAAATGGTACTTTGCCAGTTCAAAATGAGGAAAGGAAGATTCTCAAAAATTTGAACTAAGCAGGTAATACAAACACTCTCCCCCAAAAAAGATCAAATGAAGAAAATTAGTTAACTCTTCATGTTTTTTCTGGATGTAGTCATTTATTTACATTGAAACTGTTTTCAATCAGACAGACCTGGTCAAATTTACTGATATATTCCTTGTTAGATAGAAAATCTTATTGTTATGGTCCAAGTAACACTCGGCTGCTCCCCTTGATACCAGTAAATCAAAGGGGCAGGGAACTGGTAGAGGAAGTTTATTTCTGAGTTCGAATCCAGGGAGCAGAACCAGATTCAAGGTCTTTCAAAATGGTTCTGCTCACCCTCTAGGCTTTTACAGTTCACTTTTATAGTCCAGAGTTGTCGGTACCTGTACATTAGCCATGTGACCAGCAGAGCATTGTATAGAACTTGAGTTTTCAGCCTCATTTATCAATAGTGATATTTTTCTGTCCAGACATCCTGGTGCCAGGTATCAGAGGTATCCCATAGCTTTTATCAGTAGGGCCTGGCAGAAGTGTCAGTAAAGCTTGCCATAGGATAATGGGCCTAAGACATCATGCATTACACAAAAGTTATACAAATCACAAAGGTTACGATTACATTGATACAAAAGTTATATAATTCACAAGGCTTACGATCACATTGATATTATATTATTCAAACTTATAACCACACAGAAAAAGGGAGTAAAAGGAGATTTGCATCTTTCAGTTGATGGGGCATAGACTACAGGGAAGTCAACGATCCCCTGAAGCTACTCACTGGGAGTGCTTAGGAGATGAGGACAAGCACAACTTTTATTAGCTCTCAGGAATGTACAGGAGCACTTGTGTCCTGGCCACGCCCTTCTCTGGGGCTATGACAATATGGACAGACATTAGAAGGTCTCTATCATTATCTGCAGTTTTGAAGTTTCAGAAAGCACTGAAAACAGGATTTTTGTAACTCATTTGTTGGCAAAACCTGACCTGAACTATTGTGAAGCTATTTATACTTTTAATATACCCACATGGTGTGAATATTCATATTCTTCACTACAGAATTATTAATGTGTTGATTTCAGAGAGTTTGGTATATGTAATATGTTTTACTTTTCTAAATCTGAAAAACTAAATTCTAAATTTTTTAAGTATGAAGTCAGTAAGAATTATAATAGCAGATACTTTTATTTTGAATAATATTATTCTCATCTTTAAAAAAAATTAGAATAGTTTTTCAACTTTAATCTTTAAATAACTATGGAAATTACTTTTTTCTATTATTTTATCAATGGAACTAAAGTTTAATGTACTCAGTGATTAAAAATGAGATAGTAACAATTTTCAAAGACTTTCAGAGTTAATTTTATATATTAGGAAGGGAATCCAAAAAATGGTGCGTATACCAGTAGAAAAGGGGACGATGATGTTGCAGGAGTTTTAAACTCCACTGTTAGCTTAAACCAGCAACCTTGGGTTCTTGTCCCATAACCAAAAAGATTAAGGAACGTGGACACCAAAAGGATGAGTGAAAGAAGGAATTTACTAAGCAACAAAGCTCTCTAGAAAAGGGGGGGGGGCCGAAATGAGTAACCCGGTGCTAGGAGGTTTTTTTGTGTTTTTTATCTTATCTTTTCTGGGAACATTTCTCTCATGTACGTCTCATCTGCCCCTTACTTCCTGAAACCCAGCTCTTCTTGCACATGCGTGACCTTGACCAAAGTTACTCCATCTTGAATATTATCCATAAGTACCACAGAAAAGTCCACTCAAAGGGGGGTAAAACCTCAATGCTAATGCTATATTAAACTATTGTGCCTGCATTTAAGCAGCAAAAAGTCCCTTTGAACAGTACAGCTTGAATTGAGAGGATGTTCTTAACCACATTAACTACATTTTTCAGCCAACATTATATAATAGGGTGGCTCAGGGGACACTCCTACAGGTATTAAGTTTCCTTGAGACCATCCCTCTCTCTCTCTGCCTAACCAGCTTCTATCTCCTCTCTCAATGATCTGATCAACACGTGACAAAAGAAAACGTGTATATTGCTAATATTCCTATGAACTAAATGATCAACATCACATAATGATCTTTTAAAAATACAGAATAAAATTAGATACCATTCTCCCCAAATAAGCAAAGATTGTAAAAACTGATTAATGTAAATGGTATCAAGGATGCAAGAAAATGGCCTCCCTCATGGACTGTTTATGGGAAAAATGTGTTTAAAAATGTCAAAGCTATGTGGAGTTTATATCCTGTGGCTGAAATGATTTCACTTTTTGAATTGGCCCTAAGAAAATATCTAAGATGTACCACAAGGACATAGATATGAATGTTTATCACTGCTTTATTTTATTACAAACTACTAAAATATCCATGAGTTTGGCCTTGTAATGTAATTGAAATTATATGATAGAAGAATATGTAAAGAATTAAGAAAATATTCAAAATGTATTTTAAGTGACGAATACCAGTTAGAAAATAGTGTGTATAATTTACATCCCATCTTCTTTGTATCCAAGTGTGTATATATGAGTATGTTGCTTAATTTTTATATTTTTGTATTTTCAATTTTTTATAGTAAATATAATTAAGATAGAGAATCCTTGATATTATTTTAAATTTTCTAGGTTACACATACATATCTAAACTTAATTGGGAAATAGCAAAAACATATATAAGCATCACAAAATGGAGACTTCAAGAATAAAAATTGAAGAAAATATTTTGAGAAAAGTCATTTTCTAATTGATTGCCTTGCTGTCCAATTAAAAAAAAAAAAGGATGGTACCTACAAAAATAGATGGAAGTGAAAGAATTTCATTTGTGGCATTCATTCCAACACATGAAACGTTATTTTAGCAGAAAATACTGCTACTTCTCGGGAAGTGGTTGTTGTGGTTGTTGTTCTTCCCAGAATTTTAGTCTTTTTTTCTCTCTGTCTGCAATTCTAAACTCTCTTTGGTACCTGATTAATATTTTAATAAAATGAAGAGTACCATTTTCCACCCTACATCTCTCATTTCAAATATTAGCACACAGGGTGGAATTTTTGCCTCTTATTCATGGTGTCCAGCTCTCAACATCTTAACCTGGCAAGAGGACAAACTAGCTGTAAATCTTACCACCCAGACCACACTTGATTATTGTATGATGGCAAAATTAAACGTGAATAAAACAGCTAGAGCATTAGGGTGTTCTTGGAAGAATAAACACAACTTGGAAGTCTTATGTGGATAGTGCAAAATACAGGAAGGCAATGAATCATGTAAACATCAAATGAAAGGTTGGTAAGGAAGCCATGGGAGTCTGTCAGGCGCTCCCTGCAGTAAATGTCTTATTCCATTCCCTTTCCCTTTCACTCAGTTTAGGAAAGGGAGTTCTGTGAAATCTCTAACAGATCCCAAAAGATTTTGTAAGTTTTAACTCCTGTTTAAAGAAACACTTTGAATAGAATGAGCTGTAAGCCATTGAAGAGGATTTCTAGTTTATATAAAATGGATGCAAAGTTGTCATGGTACATGCATACCTCCCTGACTTTTTTCCTCCTCCCACAAACAGGAAACTGTTAAGGCAGCAATAGCGGAAGAGCAGAAGCGAAGTGAAAAGGCTGTGGAAGAAGCAGTGAAAAGAACAAGAGATGAATTGATAGAGTATATAAAAGAACAGAAAAGGGTAAGTATCTCCCGAAGAGTTTTAATTTGTTCTTCCATAAGCTCAGTCAGTGGCTTCCATACAATAACATGGAATTGTAAAATATTTCAAATGTCCTTTGTCATCTAATTTAGGAATCTACATCTAAAATTATTTTTCTAATATAAATATGTACTCTGATAGTTATGTCTATAAACATAAATCCCATCTGACAACAACAAAAAATCTTTTCTTGCTAGGCTCCTAGAAATGACCTATGGCATTTCCATTTAAAGTTACTCACAAAGATAGTAGCCAGTTCTAGATTTGTAGAGAGGTTTTTGCCATACATTTGTTCATTTTTAAATTTGAAGAAATGTGCATATATCCTTTAAGCTTTCTGACTGTATTAACACCATTTTGGTTCTAATGGACTTCATTACGTTTAGCAAATTAAGGCTTTCCTGCCATAGTCCCATTTTAGAAACATAACTCAAAATATATTTGTCAGAATTCAGAATGAAATGACTACCATTTCAGTATAATAAATATCATTTGGGTCCAATGTGGTTTTATTAACATTTGAGTCTGAATAGTAGCTTAAAATAATGAATCAAACTTGGTTTGTTGTCTTTGCAAATCTTTAGTATCCTTAAGTAATATGCAAGATAAGAAACTTTAATATGAGATATTTACTGTAATCTTCTCTGTAATAAGCATATTATTATCTAGTCTATAAGTTACATAATAAAATTTCTCACACACAGTGTTTTTTATTTTTTTTTTGTTGTTTTTTTTTTTTTTTGATTTGGGGGTCCCACTCTGTCTCCTAGACTGGAGTGCAGTAGCCGCTCCCGGCCACCGCAGCCTCGACCTGCTGGGCTCCGGGGATCCTTCCATCTCAGCCTTCCGAGTAGCCGGAATTACAGGTGCGCAATACCATGCCCGGCTGATTTTTTGATTTATTGTAGAGATGAGGTCTCGCTGCCCAGGCGGGTCTTGAACCCGTGGGCTCAGGCAATCCACTCACCTCAGCCTCTCAAAGGCGCGGGATTACAGGCTGAGCCACTGAGCCCGGCTAGTATGTTTTATATATATATTTACTGTGTGCTATATATAATAAAATATTTTATGTATACATATGTAAACATATAAACACATTTTCATGTGTGATATAATGTAACATAGCAAACATAAATAAAGCATAGTATGCATGAGGAAATTTGATACAATATCTAAACTTCACTAGTTAGTGTTCAAAATGGCAAATAAATAGTAAACATAAAATATCCTGCAGCCAGGCTCGGTGGCTCAGCCTGTAATCCTGCACTTTGGGAGGCTGAGGTGAGTGGATTGCCTGAGCCCGCAGGTCGAGACCCGCCTGGGCAACTTGGCGAGACCTCATTTCTACAATAAATCAAAAATTGACCGGGCATGGTAGCGTGCACCTGTAGTTCCAGCTACTTGGAAGGTTAAGCGGAAGGATCGCCGGAGCTCAGCAGGTCGAGGCTGCGGTGGCCAGGAGTGGCCACTGCACTCCAGTCTGGGTGACAGAGTGAGACTCCAACTAAAAAAAAAAGATATTATCCTGTATTTGGCAGTTTGAGTAGTATACTAAAAGCTCACAACACCACCTTAGTCCTTTGTTCTTAACTTGAAGTTAAATTTGGTATGATTTAAAGAAAATCCCCACCTTTCAATGGCTACCATTAGGTCCTAACAAAGGTGAATTTGTCAACAGAGCAAAAATTGCTAATTAACGTTTCCAAGTAAATTAACCATTTACAGTAGTATTTTGTGTGGGATTAAATCTTTGTGCAGCTCACCCCGGGAAGTTTTTAAAAGCATTATCATCCAAACAAACTTCTGATAGGTGCCTGACCTTCTGAAGAGAAAATTTTAAGCCAAATGAGTCAGTTGACTTTTCAGGGAATAATATGTTCTTAGAAAATTCCTATTTCCATATGTACCCACAAATAATTTATTTTAAGTAATCTATTTCAAAGGTAGTTATGTAGCAAAGGAACCACTTTTTTACATGCTTACAAAAGTTGCTATCATGAAAGAACATAGATTTGAAATAAAGTCAAGACTTCCTGTATGTATATCCTTTTTATCATCTTTTCTTACTTAAAATATTTATTTTGATAAAAAACACTTAACATGAGATTTATCTTCTTAAAATTTTAGGTCTGCAATATATTATCATTGACTGTAGATATGTAATGTCGTACAACAGATCTTTAGAACTTCTTCATCTTGCTTGTCTTGAAACTATGTCATTGTTTAGTCTCTTCCTATTTCCCTCTCTCCCTATCACCTGGTACCACTCCACTCTTTTATTCTATAAATTTGGATATTTTAGATATCTTATTTAAGTAGAACCATGCAATATTTGTCTTTCTATGACCGTTTTATTTGACTTAGCACCATGGCCTCAAAATTCATTCATCTTCTCCATATTACAGAATTTTCTTCTTTTTTAAGGCTAATAGTATTTTGTTGTATGTATATACCACTCTTTTTTGTTTCTTTGTTTGTTTGTTTGTTTGCTTTGATCAAGATCTTACTGTGTCACCCAGGCTGGAGTGCAGTGGCAAAATCACAGCTCACTACAGCCTTGACCTCCTGGGCTCAAATGGTTCTCCCACCTCAGCCCCCTGAGTAGTTGGGACTATAAGTGTGACCACCATAGCCTGATTAGTTTTTTTTATTTTTTGTAGAGATGAGGTCTCATTATGTTGTCTATGCTGATCTCGAACTCTTGAGCTCAGGCAGTCCTTCTGCCTCGGTCTCCTGAAGTGCTGAGATTGAAGGCATAAGCTACGGCACCGAGCCCTATATCACAATTTTTTTAAATCCATTCACCTGTCAGTGGTTATTTAGGTTTCCACATTTTTAGTATCTTTTCTTAGTAGTATATGACCAGTCCTCATTTGAGCTCTAAATCCGGACAAAAGAATTATATGACAAAGCAAACTCATTCATAAAATTATTTTAGACTTACATTTCTTTAATTGACATGGAAGATATTTCCTAAAAGAAAAAAATTTTAAAGATTATACTACTTTTCCATCAAAGGGGGTTATGTGGCTACCGTAAGAAATGCTTAAAATAAGAGTAAGAAATACCTTTTTAAGAGTTATCTCATTCCTATATGAACGGCAAATTAACTTTTGAAAAGAACTGACAATGAA
This sequence comes from Cephalopachus bancanus, assembly GCA_027257055.1. Classification (NCBI taxonomy): domain Eukaryota; kingdom Metazoa; phylum Chordata; class Mammalia; order Primates; family Tarsiidae; genus Cephalopachus; species Cephalopachus bancanus. Next base: position 2,523,684 of record JAPVLO010000009.1, on the reverse strand, counting down.
CTCTGCCATTTAACCTGTGTGTTTTTACAAGTCATATTAAAGAACTAGTATTCATTTGTATTAGTCAATAAACCAATTATCACATGTAGAGGTGTCATTAAATATCAACAACAAAGAAAACATGGCTACATTAGGTTCCATTTGCACCAAGTTTTGCTTATTGTATATTAAGGAGGATAGATTTACTACCTACCTTATATAGTTGTTAAGAATTCATACATTATAAAATAGAACAGCATATATAAATATCTACTGTAATTTGATCATCTTCACTACATTATTAGAAAAAAACAAAACTATTAGTAGCATTACTGTTGCTTATTAAAAATTTGTTTCTCAGATTAGTGTTTCTATTTCTATTTCCTCTAAAGTTTATAGTGTGAATTCTAAAACTTTATTTCGTAATTCACAGAACGTTGCAACTGTTTAAATCAGTATACTTGAAGGAAATGTATTACTTCCATTTTGAGACTTGGAGTTTTATTAATAACACATTTGTAGAATATTTTTTTAAGGTTGAATGTTTCTAAACAAAATCTGTTTTTAAAAAGTGAATAGATTATCTGAAATGAAAGAACCAGCTAACTACTAGATCTTTTTATTATGTCACTTTAAAAAAAATTAGGATTCTTTATACTCTTCTTCTTTTCCAAAAATGTGTTTTAGTGTTTTGAGTTAATTTTTATGAATATCTTGGGGTTTGGGAATTTTCTCACAAAAAAGACTTCTCGGAGCTTATAAACTCATATTTAGAAGAAGCAGGTGTTTTGTTTTGTTTTGGTTTGGTTTTATTTTTTAGCAAATTCATAATCTTCTTGTCTCTTTCCAAAAGACTCATCTTTGCTGGATTTCTATTTGCATCAGAGAAGAACACATTTGTAGAACAAAAATTTTCCTTTTCGTTTTCCAGGTTTGTGTGTGTGTGTGTGTGTGTGTGTGTGTGTGTGTGTGTGTGTGTGTGTGTATGTGTGTGTGTGTGTGTGTGTTTTAACTGGAGAATCAACTTGAGATTTTCAACATCAGACAATTCAAAAGGCCTATAAACCTTGGCTCCAACTGAGTGTACATGTCAGTCTGTGAAGTAGCCTTTTTCCTTTGAAGTTTTTGAAAAACTTTGAGGGAAGAAGTCTAACGTTGTGTTAGGTCCTGCCATTATGTGTCTTTTGTCCTAAATAATTTTTCATTTGGCATCATCATACCATTACCAAATTCACTAAAAGTTTAAAATGAGAACTTCTTTTTCCTACATCTTTTCCATCAGTCTTTTACTGTTAAAAGGCAAGGGAACACAGAATGAAAAATTCAAAATGCTTAATTTTTCAAATAACTTTAAAAGTATCTAACAACATTAAATGCAACAGATTCACAAATCACCATAGAGGTCAACATAGGTTTTTTCTGTATATCTGAAATTAATAAATTTTTCAATCCTATTGAGTAATAAAATTGTACTCAGAATGAGAATTATACTGAGAAAAAGAGTTTCTTCAATTTTAATGATATTTACCAATTTTTATGTGCCAAATTAATAGAAATGTATAAATACCCACTATTTACCTGATTTAAACATCTTAGACATGACAAAGAGGCTACCTATACACATTAGGTGAATTATAATTCACACTCACATTATATCCTAAATCATTAAAATTATTAACTCTAAAGTATTTACTAAGTCAGAGACATAGTATTTGTACTATTAGTCTGAGTCATAATTATAACCAAAATTTAGTATTAATGAACATATCCAAATAAGGAGGGCTTTTAAAATGGTTAACCAGAAAAGTAATTCAAATTAATGATGAATCAATTTCAGCGATAAAAATACCTAATAAAAATTCGACATGATAATCTTTCCAAGAATTTGTCCGTAAAATCTAAACCCAACAAATAAGGGTTATTATTACATCGAATTCACAAATATAATATGAGATTTAAAAGTTAATGTTTTACAGCCTAAGCATTTATAAATTTTCTATAGTATTTGAAAGAAATTGTCTAATTTTTTTATGGATTTAAACATCACTATAATATAGCAGAGATGGAAAGGCAGACAGGGAAACCTAAAAGAATTTTAAAATATATTTAATTTTTTTGAGAATCAACTAGGTACCTTGCAAGTATAGTGATTTTTCATTAGAAGATATTGTATTTTATTAAAATTAAAATTTTGGTTTCAAACTCTCTTGAATCACTATAAATCTAGAGCAGAGGTTACAAACTATAGCTCATGGGTCAGATTTGACATGCTGCCATTTTTGTAAATAAAGTTTAATTGGAACACACACTCATGTTCATTCCATTCATTCCTGTACTGTTCACTGGCTGGTTTCATGCTGCAGCAGAGTTAAATAGTTGAGAGAGGCTATCAGGCCACATACCCCAAAAATGTGCTCCATCTGGTTCTTTACAAAAGAAAGTTTGTCAGCCCTTGTTCTAGATCATCAAAATTATCTTATGGAGAAAATTTCTCTTAGCCCTTTAGAATGTTTATTCTTTCATTATCCCATGCAATTGTAACTAGACAATTGAAATCCCTTAAGTGCTAGTCTGGAAAATATTTCTCTCTTTATATTAATTGCCAGAAAAGGTATTACAATATACTCGTATCAGATCTGATCATTAGTACCATAAACTTTGTTTTATATAAAGAGGATTACAGAAAAACACGATGGGAAAGACCACATCCATGACACTCTGCAGGGAGGAAGAATTTGTGGTTTATAATGACCTATGACCCTTGGATTAGAATGACGAGTTCCAACCCATCCTGCAAGTTACAACTGGTACACATGAGCTTGCTGTGAGGGAGGAAGTGTGAATAACATTAAGCAAGCAACAACTACTTGCAGCCAAGCAGTGATTCCTAAGAAATAAAATCTCATCCAAATGTAATAAAAGATTATTTTTTTTCCTCTTAGGAACCAGAATTATGCCCTGCGTTTTCTAAATCACCTTCTGGGAAATAGCCTTCACTTTATTCTTTCCATTTAGATTTTTAAAGAGGAGTATGGAGCAATTATCTTCAAAGATTTTGTGGTCAAGGCAGTGTCAAAATTTTTTAATTATAAAAGGTTCTTTTAACCCAGTTTTACTACAGTATTCTTAGGTATTTGCATCTCAAACTATTAGAAGGTAATATTTAGCCAAAATGAACTTTATTTCCTGATCACTTAAACATAATTTCAGTATAAGTTATTCAATTCCTCATGGTGCCTTCCTTTTCTCATATTGATAATATGGAAGTTCAACTAACTGAACTCTAATGTCTCTGTAAGACTGTATGTCCTAAAATTCTTTAAGACTGTGAATATTTTCTCTGACAAGTGATAAACCTCTTGAGGGATTTTTAATTGTTGGTATAAATCAGTTGTATCATGGTAGTTATTTTACACATTAATTATACACTAATATAGAAGAATAGGACTTTTTCTGACATTCCGTAGCCTCATGCCCCCCTTTCTTGTCCTAATTAATGAGTCTTGCTCCTGTTCAACCTGGAGCAGACCTGTAGTTGCAAATGCATATGCAAGAAGCAGCTCAATAGCAGTTTAGTATCTGTGGTCTAAAATATCTGCCCTTAAATATCTGCCCTTTTAACTTTTGTTTGGGTCTCATATTTAAAAGTGTTTTTATCTGAATATTGCATATTAAAATAAATAATTTGCCCTCTCTTTCAAGTGTTGCCTATGTTGTCAGTTGTACTTTATTTTTCTATGCCAACAGGAAAGTTCGCCTATTATACATAGCCTGTATTTTAATTCAAACCATCAGAAATATACCTTCCACATTTGTAAAATTGTTATTTCAGATGACATAATAACAAACAAATGGAAGATATTTGGATTTGGAAAAATAGCCAGTACAGACCACTTTGTCAAATGATGTTTCTACTGGATCATAAGTGTATCATCCTCACTGAATTTAAGGAGCAGAAATTTTGATTTGGAAGATAAGCTAGTAAAACCAATGAAGTGAATAGGGTTTTAAAGGTTTTATGATTTTTTTAAGTTAATATAGTTTTTATTTTAAAATTTATTTACAGTTTTTCTATCTTACACTCATCTTTGAAAGTTTATTTCATAAAATATACTTTAAGATCAGATTTACTGCTATCTTCCACTTTACAGTTTAACAATCTTCTTGATCCTCTTTCTTGTATTGGTGGATTCATTTGCATTCAGAACAATCTTGAAAGAACTTACTGACACATGAGCAATCAGACTTTGATGAGATGACGTGATCCATTCCAACAATGGAGTAATTGAGAGGACATTAAAGATAAAACTCAGTGCTTAGATTAAATCCCATTGTTCCTGTAATAAGGAACACAAAATATATTCCAACTTAAAATCAAAATATAAACTTATGTGTGTACACATAAAAGCTAGTGTGGTATAGTAACTAATGTAATCTTTTGACATTGGTTTTTAGATAGCATCTTTGTTTAAACAACAAAAATTATAATCAAAGTACAGTGAGCATAAAGACTTTCTTTGGGGTCATCTAATATCTAAAAATGTTTATCTTTGTTTTTATGTAATAATTCAAAAATGCCCATCTAAATTATCAATTATTGAATTAATACCATGACAGAAAGCTTTATTCTTTAGTAAAAGGTTTTACCTTGAAAAAGATATTTAGATGACTTTTCTTCATTAGTGCATTATAATTAAGTTTTTAAAACTTAGATGGTGATAAGAATTTATTGAAATCAAAGACAAAGCAACAAAGTGTCAACTTTGAGTCATAGGCCGTGGCAGTCAGTGTGGGTTTGTACTATCATTGAAGGCTTATCATTGATTAGATGTAGCTTTTTGAGATGGGTCACACCACATGGAGTTCTTACTCAGAATGGTTAGAAAATCTCATAATACAAATGGTGAGAGCAGTTAGTCAAGGAGGAAAACCAGAGGTCCTAGAAAAAGCACTATCCAAAGTCCCAAAATGTAAAAGACTGGTGATAATGATGATAAAAACTTATACTTACAAAGCATTTACTAGATTCCAGAAACTGTGTGTGTGTGTGTGTGTGTGTGTGTGTGTGTGTGTGTTTGTGTGTGTGTGTGTGTGTGTGTGTGTGTGTGTGTGTTCATTACTCACAATGGATATTATTAGCCCTCAAATTGCAAAACTGGAAAGTGATAATCTGGCTCTGGAGTGTGACCTGTTAGCCATTAAAACTATCTCTGTGGGCAAGATGTAGAAGTAAAAAATAAGGACAAAAGTTCATGGATAGGTCAGAAAAGAGGAATGGAAGTTTCCAGTTGAAAGCTGAGAACAAGAGAATAACAGGGACTCATTTTTATGTTTTGTTAGCTTTATGGCACTATATAATGTCTTAATGTCCAGTTTTGGAATTAAAGTTTAAGAACATATTTCTTAAGGAATTGTATGAAATCAAAACCAATGACTTGAAGCAATAATAGACATCAACACATGGAAATGCTTAAATAAGCAATCAAATACATTAAGCTTACAGTAATTGACAATAGAATTCTAGAAGATCACTAAAGACTGTGGTGATCAGGATGGACTTTTGAGTTCTGTCAAATGGAAACTATAATTTGGACTAGGCGAATTAGTAAAAAGAGGATAATCAATAGTCCATGAGAAACCAAAGGATTTGGTCTCTTATAGGAATAAGCAAATTTACATATAAAGAGTTTTATGAAGAAGTCTGTTTTGTAGAACCTTGATACACCTTTTGTCTATAGGTCTAGAATATCTTGTTTCATGAAGCTCAGATTATTGGGGAAATGAAGATGTTGATAATTTTTTTTTTTTAGTTTTTTATGTTGATGACATACCCTTCAGTCTCCTTTAGAAAATAAAAAGCATATATGCTTTTTAATATATAATATATATGCTTTATAATATATATATAACACACATATATATATATACACACATTGTATGACATTCATTTATTTATTAACTGTTTATTAAGGGTCCACAGTTGCCACTCCAGCTAAAGTTATTACAATGTTAAGAAGGAAATAATGAAGTGGTATTTCAAATTGCCTGTATCTTGATCAGTCTCTCTCTATATATATCTATATGTCTGTAGCATTCATCTATATGTCCCCTTCCCTATTCCATCTGTAAGCTATGTACTGAGAAGCTTCAGTATAAAAAATTTTTTTTTCACTCTATAAAGTATTGAGTACCTTTAAGTTAGAGCATTATGCTCGGAATACAAGGATAAATAAGATAACCAAGAAAGAGAGCTTATATCCTAGTTTCCATAATAACAATATGTATTTGTTTAGTAACTAAAGTTTTTAAATATTTTTACGTATATCATTTAACTCTTAGGATCACTTGTGTGTTTGTTCTTCTGATTTTACAAACCAGAAAATCAGATTATAGAAATGTTGGCTTTTCTGAGATTGCATCTAATAAATAGCATAGCTGAGACTTGAGTGTTTCTATTCTTGATCCAGTGTTCTTTCCACTGCATCACACTGGCTTTCTTTGTCAACCTCATGTATACTAGCATTTTCATTGTACTATCTAGGATGAAGCCAATATCTGATGATAATTATTAAAGCCCACAGTAGTTAGAATCAATGAAGAGTTACAGCTGTAACAGCAACAGCTGAACTGTCTCCATTATAGTCTTTTCATATGGTAATTTAACTATAAAACTCTCCTCAATTTTGAGTTCCATATTTAGGAAAAAATGTTGACATGTTCATGGAAATCACAGTTTTCAGAGTAAACTACTAAGGATCTAAATTTGGAGAAGAGTTTGAAAGATCTGAGCCTGTTCAACTAATGAAAAAGTTGCTTACTATAAAAATTCAGCAGTTTAGAATCCCAGAAAACATTATCTGAATATGACCTCAGCACTAAAGAAATATCTATAAATGCTCAACTTAAGTGAAAATCTAAATTGTTTAAATAAAACGTTCTAGCCAGGCTCGGTGGCTCAGCCTGTAATCCCGCGTCTTGGGAGGCTGAGGTGAGTGGATTGCCTGAGCCCGCGGGTTCGAGACCCGCCTGGGCATCTTGATGAGACCTCATCTCTACAATAAACCAAAAAATCAGCCAGGCGTGGTAGCGCACGCCTGTAATTCCGGCTACTCGGTAGGCTGAGGCGGAAGGATCGCTGGAGCCCAGCAGGTCGAGGCTGCGGTGGCCGGGAGTGGCCACTGCACTCCAGTCTGGGTGACAGAGTGAAACTCCAACTCAAAAAAAAATTTTTTTTAAATAATTAATAAATAAATAAAATGTTCTATATCAGAAAAAATAAAATAAAACAACAACTGTTTATTGAGTGGCAAGTTTGTCCAAGGTGCTATAGTTGGTACTTTATATTTACTATCTTGCTTATTCCTCAAAACAACCCTAAAATAATATTTGCATTTTAAAAGTAAGGAAAATTTATATTCAGCAATATATGATAACTGCCCAAGATCAGCAAGAGAGTCAAGATTTTTTCTTGGTTCTATCTGACTGCAGACCACATAGGGAAATTGTCAAATCTTCCTCTGTAACTCTTTAAGACTGATTGAATAATTTATTTAAATACTTCAAATGTTATTCCATTCTTGCAGAGTTTTAAGCTTTTGACTTCAATAATAAACATGCCGAATATTTACCTAATTATCATGACAAAATTAGGTGGTGATTAAAGATATAAGAAATTTTAAAATGAGGTTTCTATAAAACTGTGCAACATAAATTGGACTACATAGTTACAAATTACCATGTCTATGTGGTACCAGTGTTAAGTAGATTGTAGTTTGTTGATTTTGTTTCTTTAAATCCAGTCCAGTTCTGCTACCCTAAGTACTGATGTACCTTCTGTCTTTTCTAGCCCATTAATAACAGTGTTAAAACTAAAAACCCTTAGCCTATTCTTTGTAGTTCTCATAAAGTCATCAAATAAATTAATGGTTTAATTAATTAGAATTGTTTGCATTAATGTTTCTACTAACATATGGGCTGATGACAAACTCCCTTAATATTACACTTTTTCTAGGAATTATGAAAAAAACTAACATGTCAGAATTATTTCAGTCCTTTGAAATCTATCCAGATATACAAGTCATTACTGCAAATAAGTTTTTTTGTTAATGTAGCAAGAAAGGTAGGTTAGGATCTCAACATATTCTGTTTGAAAGCCATTCATTTTGTTAAGTTTTGAAGTCAAATTGCCTTGGAGACTTTTTTTCTAATCTAAATTCTACTTTAGTAGCATGCAGCTAAGCAGTATAGCCCTAGTATTTACTACATTCTGACACTTCTCTTTAGTGGCTCTTAGTTCTCAATTCTGTCTTATTAAGTAGAGAGTTTTTATTGTCATTTTACAAGAGAGAAGAATTAGACAACATTTCAGGATTTATACTAATTTTTACAAGGGTTTCTTGTAAAACATTTAGAAACACAATAACCTCCTCAATTATACACTTTAACAATTAAATTGTAGAAATTATATCTGTAGGATTTAGGCTTATTCCATAATGGATTTATACTCTTCAAACTATAAATCCAAAATATTTATAAAGACCTGAAACTCCTACTCTTTGACTTATTTTTCACATATATAGTTAAGAGACAAATGAGTTCTTTGTGATGTGCTGCTTTTTAAACAAAATTCCTGAAAGCACTATTTTCTTATCTCCATGCACTATTAAAATCTCTGACTTTCAATGGAAAGGGGATGATGTTATTTCCAAAAGACAGCTGGTAACATTTTAATTTAATCTACTTGATTTGTTGTATAGCTGTTTTTCATCATATGTATCACTTCAGCTATCAGTCCTTTCTTTGAAAAACATAGCAAACAAATTTTTTTTTGGTCTGTAGCTGTAGCTAATAGTGTCTTGGAAATACTGTGAATAATTATTTTCTAAGAGATGCAGAACTTTTCTTCCCAGAAGAAAACAGAGAAAACCTTCTTAACATTCTGTTCAGTGCTGATTTATAGGCACTGACATGACCTGTGTGCTCCCTCATTGGTCTGGAGGCTTTGTACTAATCCTTAGAGAAAGACCAGTTATTTAATATCTGAACTCCAATCTATAACAGAAAGGAAAAAGATATCTCATTTATTACCATCACATTATTTTTGAATGAAATGTGGATGTATCACATGTCTGACTGAGCCTTTGAATAAATTGTCAGACTATTTTTGTTATTTTTTTAAAACAAAAATACTAAATGGATAGTAAAGGCAATAATCTTATTAGCACTTATTTTTCTTCTCTAGAATTGATGTACCAGTGTACAATGTTCTTGGTCTTTATTTATTGTCATTTTATACTGTTAATACTTACTTTTCTTAGTAAATTTTAATTCATTTCCCTCACATTGATTGATTCAATTGTGATTTCATCCATGAGATCCCGTAAACCTCAGTTTTATACCTAAAGCTCTAGCATTGGCATTGGTTTACCCTCTAAAAACTAATTCTTATCATTACATGCCTTTATTAGAAAATTTGAAATTAACCTAAGATTAAGATGCTACATATAAACATTTGGCAGATTTTTGGCTCTTTTGAAAACAATATTTTATTGATGGTTTGAAGTCTGCTTTGTCTGATATCAGTATAGCTATCACTGCTCTTTTCTGCTTTCCATTTTCCTGCCTTTAACTTTGAGCCTGTGGGTGTCCTTTGCAGTGAGTTGAGTTTCCTGGAGGCAGCAGATTGTTGGATCATGCTTCTTTATCTAGTTTGCCACCCCGTGCCTTTTCAGTAGTGCATTCAGTCCATTCATGTTCAAACTAATTATTGAAATGTGAGAGTTCATCCCTGTCATAGGGCTTTAGGGAGTTGCTCTGCTTTCTCTTTACTTTTACATTAATATATGTGTGTGTTTTTATTTTTGTGAATGATCTGTATGCTCTGTTAACCCTATGTTTGCCTGTACTTTTGTGTTGGGTATGACCATTCTTTTGTTTCTGTGTTTGACACCTTCTTAAGCATCTTCTGAAGGACTGGTCTGAAGGCAGCATATTCTCTTAGGAATTGGATGTCTAGGAAGGATTTTAATTCTCTATCACTGATGAAGCTTAGCTTGGTGGAGTAGGAGATTCCTGGCTGGAACTGCTTATCTTTGAGAGCGTTAAAAATGGGACTCCAGTCCCTTCTGACTTGTAGTATTGTCTGGTACAATTCTGATGTATTTTTCCCAGTAGGTGATCTGACATTTCTCTCTTGTTGCCTCTAGGATTCTTTCCTTCGTGATTACTTTGTTAAAGTGGATTATATTTTTTTATTTACACCGAATGTTTGCTTTTAAGCAGCAATGACTAGTCAGTCAGAAAAGCAGCTTATTTATTAAGGGAATATTTTCAGTGGAGGAAACCGGCTTTGCGGGTCAACTTCCAGAAGCCAAGTTCCAAACTATGGCATGAAAACTGTCCATATGAGAAAATCCCTTTACTGTACTTCTCTGCCAAGCACTAGAGAAAAGTATTATTGCTTCTCCTTCTCACTTCTCACAACTTCTGCTGCCTTCAAAATTTTCTGCCACCACCCTTACCAGCAAAGAAGATCCCTCATTGAGTTTCCCTTTTCATATTGCTCATTTCTTATTGACGTGTGTAGGGTAAACCTGATTGATAGAACATTGATCACATACTTGTATGTATACTGGACACAAAAGAAGCTAAGAAAATACTTTTTGTGAATTTTACCTTAGAAGGACATAACTTATATGCATGGAATATCCTCTAACATGTAAGCATTTTAAAAAAGTGCCAAAATAATAAAGCATAATAAACATAAACTACTTGGCTGTCTAACATCAAATACACCCTTTGCTATTTCTTAAACCTAACCTTCAAAATATCTTCTTCTTCCCTACGTAAATGTAATAGCAGTGTCATCAACTTAAGTAACAACAAAATACTCCAATTATCCCTTATAAAAACAAACATGTGCCCAATCTTTGCCCACAAAGGGGAAGGTCTAAAGTTTTTTATGGCATCCAACCACAAAACAAGTATTGCTGAGAGTATGAGTTATCTGACATTTCACTTCTGATGGCACAACCTTCTCAAATTTCATTGCATTTATATTACAATCACGTGACGTGACTTGCTACTGAGCGTGCCTGATTTAATAGTTTGGTAGATGAGCTAAATCAAGTGCGTTTTGGCAGATCTAGTACATTTGTTGTATCACAATCAGATATACAGTCTCCAATAATACTTTGTAAAAGTGAGCTTATTGCAACCTTTCAGAGGAACAAGAGTTTCCAGCCTAATTAATTTGTTCCAAAACCTTTAAGAACTCTGCTGGGATTCCTCTATCAGAACTTGCCACAGACTTTACATGGCATCCTGATAAGTTATCAACAGTTCTAACACTATTGAATTTATTTGTCATTAATTAGGGCCAGTTAGATGCACTGTAGCCTGGATTAACAAGGAAGCTTCCTTTCTCCTCTAGGACCCTCTTGCAACTAAGAGACTTTCAGGTCATTTCATAAATAGGGAAAAAGTAGAATTCTCAAAGTAATATATGATATCACTTAGCACTGTGCTTCTTTCTTAGCAGTAGGGGCACAAGGTACAGTAAGTTATCTTTAACTTTATAAAGACTCTCCTGGTATGCTCAAGATCACTGGACCCCTAGAATCTTTATTAAAGTGTAGCTCTTACATTTTCATGTGATATATCATCCACCTTATTGGACTTATAGGTATGCTTTACCAGAGAATCTTGAGTACTGATTTCCTGCTTTCCAGTTCCTGAAGACACATCATCAATGTAGTTGTTTTATGTGATGGCGAGATACTAATGATTTTTCTGAAATATACCATGGTACAGAAACTAATAATTTTATATAACTCTAAGATGAAATGATTTAATGTTCTACCTGTCATGTAAGAATAACTGTTATAGATCTTCTCTATTAGGATTGAGGGGAAAAAAGCATTTGCCAGATTACCAGTTGTATATCTGGTGCTACAACCTCTAAATGTAGATTTTTCAATGCACATCTGTAATAGCAGCTACATTTGAAATCACTATCTGATTAGGCCTCTAATTCTTCTTCAATGTCAACTACATACTCTGGCAATAACTATATTATGTGCACAGGGCCGTACTGGGCTGGACATGAGGCAGATGCAGGTTAAAACTTCATTCAACATTTGATTCCCGTAAGCGTCCAATCTGACCAGTAATCCACGGTGGTATTCTAGCTTTCTAGTTTTTGCCTTAGCTCAGAGTTGTTATACAGCTGTACCTAAAAGACCTGATATTTTCCTTTCTCTACTGTAGTTATCTTGATGAGAAAGTCCAAGCTGAACGTTTTGCAGTTCGTATTTGTGATATTATTGCAATAGACATCTTAGAGGTTGTGTAGTCACTCTAATCACTCAAAAATTCGTAAGTCTGTGAATTGACTCAGGACTAGAAATTGGAGAAGACATTGCACATATTGATTGCAGTCATTCATTGAGGTCAGGCCTTTTTTTCATTTAATGTAGATGTTTTATGATTTTATTATGTTGGACTTTTTTGGATGCCTATCAATTTTGTCCATATAGATCACCTGATTAAGCACTCAAAGCCAGTGTCCCGGTGGGTCAGAGCGTTCTGATTACAACTCAACCCTGCTAGCAATAACAGTAGCCATTTCCTCCTGTCTCTTACAGCAAAGTGCTTCTACTTGAGTTCTGTCATGTCAGCATGCCATTATTATCCACATGAAAAGCAGCATAGGCCACTAGTGCTTCCTGGCCTACAAAAGGTAGACACTATTGTTTGCAAACACTGGCTTTTACCTTTCAAGAAACAATGTTAGGGAGCAGCTAGTAACTGTGATTCTTGCCTTGAATTGAGAATTTAGTATTGTGAGACTTTCATTCTCTTTTTAAAGCTGTGTTACAAAAAATTAGGAGGAACTAATTTTGTTTTTCAATTTTCATGCTCTTCATATTCATTCAGATTAGCAAGTAGCTTTTGAATCTCTCAAAGTCTTGTATTCAGTGGTCACTTTACTTAAGTGGCTATCATTAATAATTTGTTACTTTTCTAATGCAGGATATGGCTGCCAGATTTTATTTTATTTTTTTTTTCCAGAATACTAGCTTAATTCTTGGAGTAATCAACCCTTATAGCACCAGATAACTAATCAGAAAATCTTTCTGAATTTCCTAAAGTTATATTGCCTTCAATCACTTTCAGAACCAACTTATATATCTTTTTTTTAAGCAGCAAGTTTCTCCTTTTAAGTATCAGAAGCTGCCTCCAGCTGGCTAGTAAGCAGATGAGTTTATTAAAAGAGTATTAGGTAGTTGACCAAATTGTTAGAGGGTTGAAAAACCAAGGTCAAGGTTAAATTCTCAAATACCAAAAACTATACCATAAAACTGGTTTAAGGATAAACCTTCCTTTACTGCAAAAATCCCATTAAGCAATAGGAGAAACTGTTGCTCAATTCCATCATTTCCATGTCCAAGAAATAGATACTTCTATTACTATCCTCATGAGCAAAATGGATGCTGTATGAAGACCTCAAGTTGCTCATTTATGAATCAAAGTTTTGCACATTTGACTCTGGTTAATGGAGTCTTAGGAGTAGAGCAAGCTAGATAAGTGAGTTTTTTCTGGATTTCTACGTAGAGGAGTCGTACCTCACAAGAATAGAAATTCATCAAACATGGGAAGGATATCAAAAATCAGAAAACATGTCAATTGGCCAACGCATTCCTTGGGAATTTCTTCTTCCAAGTTGCCATGGTTACTGAAGAAATATTATTCCAGCTTTTTAGTCTCCTGACTAATTCTAAAACTGATCCTTTGAAGTCATACTAGGTGGGTTTCATTCTTACTAAAACAGGACTTTAGCAGTTTGCAATTTCATCAGACATTTTGTAGAAAATTTGCAACTTAGCCACCACATTATCATTCTTTTTCAAGTAATCTGAGATTTTCTGAAGTTAATGTCTAAACTATGCAACACTGTTCAAAGGATATGCAGTATTTTGGATAGATTTGTTTTTTGATTTCATGTACTTATGCTAAAAGTAGATAGTTTTAGAAGGTATGTATATAGAGATTTTTTTAAAGTTTTAGTAGTTAAACTTGTCCTTGTGTTAATCAACAGTTCCCCCATTACTCACAGATAATTATATATATATATATATATATCTGTTATATGTATTACATATATGTTATAGCACTTGTAATAAAATGATGGTAACAAAGGTTACTAAAGCAAAAAGGCTTAACTTTCTTTCTACAGAATTTACTTTGATTAATTTTAGTTGTTCCTTGAGTCCTTGGCCTCAACTCTGTTCTCTTTTTTTGTCTGACTCTTATCAGTAAATCTGTTTCTTCTATCCTCTCTTCATTTTCTCGTCATTTTCAAACCTATCATCCATGGTCTGTGCTAGTTTTTCAACTCTGATTGTAATTATAAAACTGGAGAAAATGATTCAAAACTAGACAGCAAAGTACTATTACTTAAATTGGTGCATATATTATAAGCTTGGAAAAGGAGAGTCTTAACTTTGTAATAAGCATATAGGTTTTCTGTTGTCTGTTTTCACTGAGTCCTATCATTTACATCTTTCTTGGCGATTCTGGTTGTTACAGAAGGTTATTGCTGCTCAAAACCAACTGTCAGTCAAGGCGTTATACTAGTAAATTTCACATTTAAGTTCCGCCAATCCATTTGAATCTTTTTCAGATGAGCTTTCCCAATATAGATGACTTTATGAACATTTGATTTAAAGTGTAATATTCTAGGATAAATTCTATATCCAGAAGTGTATGTTGAGACTGATTCATGAAATAGTCCCACTATTCTTGTCACTATTTTTTTTATTATTTTTTACATGAATAATGTGATTAATACTTTGTACTAGGAACATATTAATCATAGCTTCTTTGCCATTTTACAAGAATTTTAATATCTACTTTTTATTCATCTTTGGGGATATTTGGAATTTAAAATAACTTGGTTGCTTTAGTTTTTCCTTTGTAGTTTAGAGCACTTATTCATTTAAAATTTAGTGTGGCTATAATATATTCAACACTTTGCTTTTGTCCTCAATATTTATTCCATTCCTGTGGTTCACATTTTCCTTTTCTTATGTATCATGTGTTGAAAATGAAAATATCTTGTCTGGGGTGGAGCTTAGCCACTGAACTAAATAAACATGCCCTCTCCTTCTGCTCTTAGTTAGTTTTACTCATTAAGTTACTTAAGGATCCTATTAACAACAACAGCAGAAATGTTTTACGTATATCTTTATTTATTATTATTATTATCATACATTTTCATGTAAAAATCTCTTCCTCTTACATCTCCTACCAATAATGCAATCTGGTTCACTTCTTTTATATTCGTGACTCCCACATTGTTAATTGAGAGATTAGTTAAAATAGCATGCATGTTCAAGAATCAAAGCCCTTACATTTAGTGAAAGAAATGCCACTTGAACAGAATTTCCCAAACTCAGAAGGAAACTATGATGTTCTACCCAAGGCATATTCTTCTCATGTCAGTGACAGAGTACAAGAGAGAAAGTCCAAATACATAAACACGACAAGCTTCTGATTGTGTCATGTCTGCTGACATCTCCAAAGCAAGTCATATGGCCATGCCCAAGGTCTAGGAGCATAGAAGTACACTCCATACACTGCGAAGCCAAAGCATGTCACACTGTCAAGCTCAACATCAACAGAGTAGAAGAGTCTGTTTCTCCCATAGAGGTAGGGAGAAAGAATGGATATATATTTACCAACCAATAATTTAATCTACCACACCACTCAGTCTAAATTAACTACCCTCTCCCCTTTCTACCTTACTTTATTATATCACAACCTTGTTTTATTTTCTTCTTAGCACAGATCACTCTATAAAATTATGTTAAGGTTTTTTTGTTTGCACGTGGCCGCAGCAGCATACTTCAGGTCGGAGCGTACCCCGTCGCGGGTGGGGTCGCAACTCGGTCTCACCATCATTCCCGGGCTGAGCAGGTCGTGCCCTTGTAGGGCAACCTCCCTCCCGCTCCAGAGGACTCTAAAGGGTTGAATAAGATCTTGGAGAGGCCCGGCTAAGCCTGGCTGGCCGCACATTCCACCAACCGCAGAGGGAGAAGCGGCAAGATGGCGACGGGGCAACCCGGTCTCTGAAGCCCTCTGCAAAGGAGATCTGCAGTGGGTCTCTGACTCTCGCCCTGGGGGGCTGTGGACCCTAACATCACAGCCTGCTCTTCATACAGAGCTCGGCCGTTGCCACCACTGGAACATCGCAACGGACTGGACAGTCACTGCGGCGCAAACAGTGCTGCCGCCGCTGCTCCCACTGCTGCCGCCGCCACTGCCACAGCCTCTGTGACAGCCATAGCACATCACACCACCCGGGCCCGAGGCTATCCACATCAAACCCCTTCAGGGAAGATATGCTGAGATCACTGCCACCTCTCTTGCAACCAAGACCGTCCTGACCACCGCCATAAGGCTTCTGTTGCCTGCCCTGAGGCAGGCAGCCATCTTGTTCCTGTCCAGCCCCACCCCCTCTGGGGAGAGCAGCTGAGATAGCACCACCTGCTGGCGATTCAAGGTAACAACACCGAAACGGGAGAAAAGCTTGATAAAGACATAGACCAGAGTGCTGAATGGAGGGTAATCTGCACTGTCCTTCGCAGCAGATCAGGGGCAACTAATTTACCAGCTTGAAAAGAAAACTAGAAATCAGACCTGAAAGGACATTGGACTTAAACAAAATGTCTCGGAGTGTGCTTCATTGATTCTGTTAGTTTAATGACTTAATTCTATTCCTACTGTATTGTTCCCTTTTTTCTTTTTTTCCTTTTCTTTTTCTTCTCTTTTCTTCTCTCTGTAAACCATATCTTTGTATAGAGGAACAGCACACTAACAAGGTTGGTTAGCTTGTATGTTAGCATCACTATATGTTTTATTTTTATTTGGTATTTTTTGTATGAGAGTTGGTTCGTCTGTGGCTGTGGTCTATTGTTTTTATCTGTTTCAGTATAGGCCTCGCTCTCTATTTGTTGGCACACTCGTTTGTTTCCCCCCCACTCCTCTATCTCTTCACTCCCCTCTTCAACCCACTATCTGCTCCATTCTCTCCCCTCTGCTAACCACATTTTATTTCAGGGAGTAAACCTACAGCCCCATTGCATGGACAGATTCCAGGGCAGTGGGAAGTGGGTTCCAGATTATCCACACACCTGTCAGCGAATACCAGGACCTGCAGACAGATTTTGAATCACAGCTCTTCCCTTAAGTAAATCTCAAAACTGCAAAAAGGACCACCTGCAACCTACAGTGCAACTCCAGAATTGAACAAAGTAAGAGGACATACATAAAGAATAGGAGATTGAACAAACAGAAGTAAAACCAATCCCTTTACTCCTGAATAACAGAATTAAAGAAGGCGGTGATGTGGAGGGAAGGAAAAAGTAGGGAGGGGGAAAAACCACACAAATGAAGAAAAACCAAAAGAAGAATATAGGTCTCACACAGACCCCTGGGAAATCAGACACCGAGAAAACAGATTCTGGAACACAAGCAAAGAAGAGCCCCCAGAATGACTGGTTACATGCAGCAAACCCAGACATCAAGACATTAATGGAGAGAATTTAAAAAATTGAGGAGAGACAAGAGGAAAATAGGAAAGAGCTGATGTCAGAAATGACAGCAATAAAGAATACTGTGATGGAAATGAACAACAGACTAATAAACATGGAAAGCAGAATCAGCCAAGCAGAAGAAAGAATCTCAGAGCTCGAAGACCAAAACACAGAACTAACCCAAACTGTCAAAAGCATAGAAAAGAAGCTCAAAAAGACAGAACAAAACCTGCAAGAGATGAATGATCACTTCAAGAGACCAAACCTGAGAATAATTGGGCTTCCTGAGGCAGAAAGAGAAACAGAAGCCACACTGGAACAAACATTTCATGAAATCATTCAAGAAAACTTCCCTCATCTCATTAAGGATGAAAAAATTCAAACACAAGAGATTCAGAGAACCCCTGCAAGACACCAAAAAGAAGACCAACTCCCAGACACATAATAATTAGCCTAAACAAAGTAGCTATAAAAGGAAAATCCTAAAAGCAACAAGAGAAAAAGGCCAGACTACCAACCAGGGAAAACCAATTAGAATAGCAGCAGATTTATCCACAGAAACCCTTCAGGCCAGGAGAGCCTGGAGCACTATCTTCAAAGTTCTGAAAGATAAACAGTTTCAACCAAGATTAACCTACCCAACCAAACTAAGCTTCATTAGTGAGGGAGAATTGAAATCTTTTCCAGATATCTAATCCCTAAGAACCTACGCTGCCACCAGACCACCTCTACAAGAAACACTTAAGAAAGTACTGAACACAGAAGAAAAAAGAACAACAGCATTCTTCACAAGAGTACAGGCAAAAGATTAAAAACACACATGAACCAACTCCAAAACCCAAAGAAAGACAACAAACAAGCAGGAACAACTCTGTAAGAACCTTATGACAGGGATCAACTCTTGCATTTCAATTATTAGCCTAAATGTGAATGGACTAAATGCACCACTGAAAGACATAGAATGGCAAAATGGATAAAATATCATCAGGCAACAATCTATTGCCTTCAAGAGACTCACCTCACTAGAAAGGACACCCACAGACTCAAAGTAAGAGGATGGGAAACAAACTTGCAGGCGAACGGAATACAAAAGAAAGGAGGAGTAGCGATCTTAATTTCAGACAAAATACCCTTCAAGCTATTAAAAATCAAAAAAGATGCAGAAGGACACTACATAATGATAAAAGGCTCAATACATGAACAAGAAATATCGACCCTAAACATATATGCACCCACCATAGGTGCGCCAACTTTCATAAAGCAACTTCTTGGAAAACTAAAGAAAGATATCAACTCTAACGCTATCATAAAGGGGACTTTAATACCCCACTCACAACCCTAGACAGATCATCAGGACAAAAAGTCAGCAAGGAGATCCGGAACCTCAATGTGACGTTGGACCAAATGGACTTAATTGATACCTACAGAACACTCCATCCAAAGACCACAGAATACACATTCTACTCATCACCACATGGAACATATTCTAAGATCGACCACATGCTCGACCATAAATCAAGTATGAGCAAATTTAAAAGGACTGAAATTCTACCAAGCACGTTCTCGGACCACAGTGGAATAAAAATAAACATTGACACCAACAGAGTCCCCCCAAAACCCACAAAGACATGGACACTAAACAGCATGATGCTAAACGACTCCTGGGTCAACGACAAAATCAAAACAGGGATCAAAAGATACCTGGAAACAAATGAAAATGAAGAAACATCTTACCAAAATCTCTGGTTTGCCCTGAAAGCTGTAGTAAGAGGGGAATTTATATCCCTACAAACACACATGAAGAAAATGGAAGGAACAGAAATTCACAACCTAACAAGCCACCTAAAGAAGCTGGAAAAGCAAGACCACAAAAACCCTAATTTCAGCAGAAGAATCCAGATCACCAAAATAAAAGCCCAAATCCAGGACATAGAAGACAAAAAGATAATACAAAAAATCAATGAAACAAAAAGCTCGTTCTTCGAAAGGATAAAGAAGATTGATGGTCCCTAGCTAGACTGACCAAGAAAAAACGAGAAAAAAACCAAATAAGCACAATCAGAAACACAAAAGATGAAGTCACATCTGACCCTGAAGAAATACAAAAGATCATTAGAGACTACTACGTACACTTGTATGGAAACAAGCTTGAAAACCATAAGGAAATGGAGGACTTTCTGACATCACACAACCTACCTAGGTTGGAACAAGAAGAAATTGAGACCCTAAATAGACCAGTAACAATCAAGGAAATCGACTATGTAATAAGAAAACTTCCTCCAAAAAAAAAGCCCTCGTCCAGATGGCTTTCCAGCAGAATTCTACAAGACATTCAAGGAGGAGCTGATACCAATCCTACTGAAGGTATTCCAGGCAATTGAAAAAGATGAAACTCTCCCCAAATCATTTTATGAAGCCAACATCACATTGATACCCAAGCCAGGTAAAGATCCAACAAAGAAAGAGAACTACAGGCCAATATCTTTGATGAACATAGATGCTAAAATTCTCAACAAGATCCTAGCAAACCGGATTCAACAATACATCTCAAAAATCATCCACCAAGACCAAGTAGGCTTCATTCCTGGGATGCAAGGCTGGTTCAATATTCGTAAAACAATAAATGTAATTAATACATCAATAGATGTCAAAACAAAAACCACATAATCATATCATTAGATGCAGAAAAAGCTTTTGATAAAATCCAGTACCCCGTCTTGATAAAAACCCTTGAACATCTAGGCATACGGGAAACATACCTCAAAATAGTAAAAACCATCTATGAGAAACCCACAACCAGCATACTCCTAAATGGACAAAAATTGGAACCAATTCCCCTGAAAACTGGAACTAGACAAGGATGCCCACTCTCACCCCTCCTGTTCAACATAGAATTGGAAGTCCTGGCTAGAGCAATCAGAGAAGAGGAGGCAATCAGAGGTATTCAAATAGGAAAAAGAGGAAGTCAAGGTATCTCTCTATGCAGATGATATGATTGTGTACCTTGAAAACCCAAGAGAATCTGTCAAAAGCCTCCTTACATTGATAAAGGCCTTTGGCAAAGTCTCAGGATACAAAATAAATGTACAAAAGACAATCGCATTTCTCTACACCAATAATAAACAAACAGAAATCCAAATAAAAAACACAATTCCATTCACAATAGCCACAAAAAAATGAAATACCTTGGCATTTTCCTAACCAGAGACGTGAAAGACCTTTACAATGAAAATTACCAAACACTGCTCAAAGAAATCAAAGCTGACATGAACAAGTGGAAAAATATTCCATGCTCATCAATCGGAAGAATCAACATTGTGATGATGTCCATCTTACCTAAGACAATCTACAAATTCAATGCAATACCCATCAAATTACCAACAACATTCTTCTCAGACCTAGAAAAAACAACACAGGAATTCATATGGAAACACAAATGTCCAAGAATAGCCAGAACAATCCTCAGCAAAAAAAAACAAAGCAGGTGATATCACAATACCAGACTTCAAACTTTACTATAAAGCTACAATCATCAAAACAGCTTGGTATTGGTACAGGAATAGGCATATAGATCAATGAAACAGAATTGAGATTCCAGAAGCAAAACCTCAATTTCTCAACCAACTCATCTTTGACAAAGCCCTCACCACCTACCACTGGGGAGAGGAGAACCTATTCAGTAAATGGTGCTGGGAAAACTGGCTGACCACATGCAGAAGATTGAAACAGGGCCCCTATCTATCCCCATGCACAAAAATTAACTCCAAATGGATCAGAGACCTAAATGTAAAACCTCAAACCATAAGAACCTTAGAAAAGGAATGAAATACTCTGATGGAAATCAGAACTGGCATCCAATTCCTGTACAAAACCCAAAACCCACAGATCATAAGAGAGAAGATAGACAAGTGGGACCTTATTAAACTGACAAGGTTCTGCAAAGCCAAAGAAACTATCAAGAGAGCAGGGAGACAGCCTACAAACTGGGGAAAAGCATTTGCCAACTCTAGGTCTGACAAAGGCTTAACATCCTGGATCTACAAGGAACTGAAACATACTGAAAAGAAGAAAACAAACAACCCCATTATAAAATGGGCACAAGATACGAACAGACACTTCACAAAAGAAGACATCCGAGCAGCCAACATTCACATGAAGAAATGCTCAACCTCACTAATCATCAGGGAGATGCAAATCAAAACCACACTGAGATACCACCTAACTCCAGTCAGAATGGCAATTATCAACAACTCAAAAAATAACAGCTGCTGGAGAGGGTGTGGTGAAAAGGGAACACTTCTACACTGTTGGTGGGAGTGTAAACTAGTGCAACCTCTGTGGAAAGCAGTGTGGCGATTCCTAAAAGCTCTAAAAATTGACCTTCCGTATGATCCCGCAATCCCCCTACTGGGAATATACCCTGAAGAACACAAATCACTCTATTAAAAAGATACCTGCACATGTATGTTTATCGCAGCATTGTTCACAATAGCAAGAACCTGGAAACAACCATGCTGCCCATCAAAAGAGGACTGGATTAAAAAATGTGGTACATATACACGATGGAATACTACGCAGCCATAAAAAAGAACAAAATCATGAACTTCGCAGCAACCTGGATGGAACTAGTGTCTATAATACTGAGTGACCTCTCACAGAAACAATGATTCGAGTATCACATATTCTCACTCATATAATGGACCTTGAACATCCAATGTAATACTATAAGAAAATGACTGACGGTACTGGGAAACTATGGGGGGGGGCGATGGGATTAACAGTAGCAAATATCTTTCTGGGGATGGGAAAACACCTCTTATCAACAGGGTGCCTGAATGAAACGTAATTGTTCACCTAACCCTTAACTGTACCCCACAAAACCATAATAAAAAATATTGATTAATTAAAAAAAAAATTCACTAGCAGAAAATACAGAGTGTACCAAGAATATGTACAAAAGTTTTAAGAAAGGAAAAGAATATGTTAAATTATGATACAGTTTTTTTTTCTAAAATTATTAAAGTTTATTATGCATTCTGTCTTCTGCATAGCCACATAGGGACACTGATCCTAAACGTTTAGTTGACTTAGGATGATATACGTCTGGAATCTCAACAAGTTTCAATTCATGCAGAATAAAACATTCAGCATTTATGTGAGAATTGTAGTAGTGTCAAAGTTGAAAACAAATGTACAATGTATTCTTACATATTAATAGGAAAGGAAGTTATAATTGGATTAGTGCGCCCTTCGTAGAAATCAATTCCTGCAAAATGAACATTTCTATACCCAACCCTGAACACTATCTTTAGAGTAAAAAAATTTTTTAAATAGAATAAAAGAAAAAAAGTCAAAAAAATTTAAAAAATAGAATGAAAGAAATAAAGTCAGTTGCACGTTTAAAAAAAAATTATGTTAATATTTCTATCACATTATTCAGTGAACAAATATCATCAAATATCTAATATATGCCAGTCAGTACTCTAAGTGCTAGAGATATAGCAGTAGATTCAACAGACAAAATTTCTTGATAATTATCTATTTCCCCTACTGAAATATAAGCTTTATAAGCGAAATATAATATAATATATTTAATTATATAATTAATTATATAAATATAAGAGAAAATATATATATATATACAATCTATGTTATTCACTGCTGTATTCTCAGTACTTAGGATAAGCCTGGGACATAACACATGTTTAATAACATTTTGTTTAATGAATGAAGGAATGCCATTAAACATTTATCTAATCTGACTCCATTTGTTCAGATTCCGTTCTCACTAGGCAATCTTCTGATTGTGATTTGTTTCCAGCATAAGGAAAGTTTTTATGGTTAGGCTTGTGAACTTGAATTACTTCAGGTCTTCTCTTGAGAGAAAGGTCTGTGCTTGGTATTTTTTAAAAAGTGTGTCTACACAGCTGAAAAACAGTCCTTGAATATAGTAAATGCATGAGGGTAAACCACTGACCAACTTCCATTGGTTAAGTACACCTTTAATTCCCTTCTAAACAGGTTTAGCTATTAAAGATAATGCAAAGTAATTTCACTTGGCATATATGACACTTCATTTCTCATAAGAATTCTACTCACATTGATATACTAATAAACTTATAGATATTAGTCCTTCATAAAGGCTCATATATATAGCAACCACAGAAGGTATTGGTGAATAGCTAAATAAATAGATAGCATTTCCAAGTTTTGAGGCTAATGAAAAGTCACAGTCATTTGAGCTGTGTCAAGAACTTTGTCTCACATTATGTAATTACTGTATAAAATCAAGCAAAAATTTAACAAAAGATTCTCAGATCTGTTCCATAGAGATCTGAACTGCATTATCAATGATCAATACTTGGATTATTCCTAGCCCCTGCCTCTGAAGCAGTAGTTGTTTTATTTTCATACTCAGTCTGTTAGTGTTTGATAGAATATGACCTGGAAAATTTTACAGTTCAAATGAAACAACTCATAGCAATTCATATATATCATTACATTCTTAATTTTTTTCATACATTATGCTATGAAAAATAGTAGATGCCCTTAATACAGTTATTCAAGAGCTACCACCATTTTCTGAAGAATACACTATTTTTTAACTGCAGTGGTTCATAATAAAATACAAGTGATTATGAATTATTTTAGAGAATTAGTAATATAGCACTTCTGAAAATAAGAAGAAAGGTTTTATACAATTCTATACCAAGAAAGTTTTTTCCACCATTTTTATTGCCAACAGAGTGTTGAGTTCTTTTGAGTGAGGCTTCTAAGACAGCTATTGCTTTTCTGGTAAAAAGGGACAGACTCCTTTGGCAAGCATGTTTTGCCTGGCCTTTGCATGTTCTCCTATCTGGAACATAGAATGATGCTTAAAGGTACAACAGCTATCTTATGACCATAAAGAAAAAAAATATGCTAAAAATATCTGTGTGGGAAGATAGAGTCTGGTTCCATGACTGCTTACCAACTATAAACTGTTCCTCCCAGAGGCTATGGCACATTAAATATTAAACTCTTGTTAAAGCCAGTGTTTACCAGATTTCTGTTACACATATTATTTAATAAATAAAATGTTTCTCTGGTAATCAAAAAGATCTCAGATTGATAGGTTCAGTACAGCATACCCATAATCCCATGGAATCCCTAGCAACCAGGGTCCTCATACTTCTCAAAAAGTACAGAATGGCTCATTGAGAAAGACGGTACATAACTGAGAAGGAAGAAAAGTCAAAAGACCACTCTGAATCAATGGCTTCCTCATCACTAGGGAGTAAAGTGTTCCTAGAAAAGGAGATATATTATATAATCACTAAATATTTTTGTTCTTCAGGAAAATTTTTCAAACCAGTTATTGAACTTGTCAACTAAAGGGGGAAAGAAATCAGGCTTTTAAAGAAATAAAGTTAGTTTTATTCAGAAGTCTTACTGACTATAGACCAAGACCTGTTGCCCAGGAACAGTCCTGTGAGACTGCTCCAGCATAGTATTTCAGCCCACTTTTTGCATATAGTTGATAGGGGTTCAATACATGCAAAATTACATCAGACTTGTTCAGGAATTTTATTGAAGCAGAATTTCATCAAGATTGGGATGTAACAGTACATCTAGTTACAGATGACAGAGGTATAATCACCGACCCCATTAGATGTTACCTTATGTGCAGGAAAAGACAAGGACTAGTCATTTATCTTTTAAGGAATATAGTGACTCAGGCTAGAGATGTGGGGGCTGTGTGCTATATCCTGTTTGGTGTCAAAGCACCTTGCCTGAGATGAGAGCTGTCCATCGTCACAGAAGCAATGGCTTTGTGAAATTACACTGGCAAGTAGAAATGAGTTAACATGGCTTCTTATGTTTGCTGCTTTTTATCACAAACTGTATGCATGGGAATGCTTATATCACTTAAAAGATCCCCATGCATTTATTTCATTCATTGTATATAGATCAAGAAAAAATGTCCTGTCTGGCAACTAACTGACTTAAGTGAAATTTGGCAGAAAAGCAGCTTTTCTATAGCTGTAAATTAATCTGTGGAAGTCCTTTTGGAGTTGTCATTTCACTTCAGGAAACGAGCAACAAAAATGACAGAAGAGTAGTGGTGCTACAGAACAACCTAAACTATATGCATCCTAACTAGTAAAAGTAGTGATAAAAATAAGAACCTGTTATCCATTGTATATCTGCTGACTGGACTTTTTTTCTCCCTATATTTTTAAATAAAAATCTGGTATTCGATCCTCTTAAGTTATGTACTTAGTTTTTTCCAAATTTCCCTGCTCAAAGAATTATTATGATTTGCCTTTCAAATAAGTGAATTTGGGATATGAGGAAACTAATGGAACACTGAATTTTATATACAAGTGATGGTCAAGAAAGGATTGTTGCATCCAGTGAATGCCATCTTATTGGCTTCTTCACGTTGCACCCAAGCTGACAGAGGCATAATAGTCCATGGCCTTGAAAGAGTTATCCTGGGAAGTGAAGGCTACAGTAACCCAGGGAATTGCCATTCTGTCTTTCCACAGTGAAAAATGAAGTAAATCAAAGCATCTGTAAAGCAAAACCCAACATGATTATTCATTTCTTTCCTTGTTTAAGAAACATGCAGTTACTACTGCTGCACTCTTCTCCTACAACCCTGTTGCCAGTAATTGCAGATTCAGATTTACCACACAGAATCTTGACCCATAGTTATGACCAAAGAGCAACCACATCCAAGACACAGAAGTAAAGCCAAAAATAATGAAAGCTTCTGTATCTGAAAAGATTCTTATTTAAGATCTCAGGTGAGCCTATAGAATTGTGGACTCAGGCAATCAGACATCAATCAGACATTCAGTTTCTTTTCATTTGCCTTGTATTTCTTGAAATCTTACCAAGAAGTGCTCCAACAGAGAGCAAACAGAGATGACTGCTTAAACAGCACCTTTGCTCCATCGGAAAATTTCTTTTAGGTAAGCAGTATTTCAGTTCCTATGTAGATTTTACTGTATGTGACTCTGGATTAGAGCTAAAATCAAAAAGCAAATTAATAGCTACACATATTCCTGAAAGCTGAGAGAAGTCACTAAATCTTATTTGTATTTAATTTAGTTAAATATCAAATAGATTAAATGATTTATGCTAATGTGAGATATATTTACTATATATCCGCAGGGTTTGTTAATTATAAGCAATAGAAACTGGATCACTAACTAGGAAAAGGAAGTTTGTTGACAATCTGATATCAGAAGCTTAATGGGAAGCTGTACACCAGACTTGGTATTGGGACAAGGAAGCAAGAAATCTTTGGAAACTTAGAGGCAGCAGCATTAATAATAGTCTCATGAGGAACAATAGACTGGTCAGGGCACCATCACTAGGAATGGAGAAAACAAACCATTCTTGTCTGTCTGTTTCTCTGTTGACTGTATAATTTCCAGGGAGGGAGCGTCTAATTGGATTAGTTTGGGTTACATGCCTATCCCTGGCTACAGAGAGGCAAGATTCCTAATTACAGTCCAGTGAGTAAGAATGAATTCCCAAAATGGAATCCAACTTGCCATTAGGAAGGAGAAATAAATGCTGGAAATTAAAAAGCAACAAATGATTAATACTGTAACTATTTATTCAGTGTATATAGTTTATCAGTCATTGTGTTTCAAGTGCATTATCTTGTTTAATCCTTATAACAGACCCAGTAGACAGATACTGTTATAATCCTCATTTTACAGGTAAGAAAACTGAAACTTTGAAAAAGGTTAGGTAACTTACCCAAGGTCACACCATTAGAGAATGGCAGAATTGAGACTTAAGAGAGAACACACCTAACAACTAGACTCCATCTTGATAGATCTATGTATTGTCATTTATGATAGTATTTACTGACTCTTCATCTCAGGTAAAAAAGACAAAAAAGATTTAAAACATATGATATATACATATATTAAGTCTACCAGTAGTCCTATACAATGTAGATGTTCTTTATTAGAATCAAGAATAAATGTTATGTAAGTGCAGAATTCATAAATATGAAGATACTGTTTCTCTGATGCAAATTCACAATTAAATTCCTTAATACAATGAAGGATTTGAATTTATTGGTGAATGACTGTCTTGAGCTTGCAAATCAAGCTTTATATATAGGCTTGTATCTTCTTGGTTTGTAGGAAGACATTAAGGGAATAAAAATCTTCCAGTGTTCTCCAGTTACATAGTGACTGGAGATGCTAATAATCTCAATAATCCCAAGAATGAAATGAGAAAGACCATAAATGTGCCTGGTAAACGCTAAACCAGAGTTTCATAACTTTTGCATAATTGACATTTTTGGCCAGATAATTATTGTTGAGGGGGCTATATAGTTACAGTGCAATATTTAGCAGTATCTGTGGCCTTTATCCAGTAGATACCATAAGCAACCACCCCCTGATTGTTAGAACCAAAACAATTGACTCTAAAAGCACTGCCAGTTTTCTCAATGACATTCTTCTAATCATTAAAACAAGTGTTCTAAGTTACAAAGATTTTCCAAGGGACTTATGCAAACTATTCTGAATGTTTTTCACTTGTATTTTGTTCCCTCCCATCCTTACCATTGCCGTTTTTCTGAATTCATCTCTTTTGTGGGGTAGTGTTTACCATTAAACAGGATATTCATCTTTATCCCTTCTAGCTCTAGGAGTTAATTAACGTCTTACTATTCCATATGCAGAACTAATAATCAGCTGATACTAGATACTAGTCAGATGCCCCCAAAGGGTAATTTTGTTATGTAGATTCACGTACAGGAAACTCATTAGGGAATGCCCATAGAGACGATCAACACCTATGGGGAGGGGAGGAGAGAAGGAAGTAGGATTAGGAAAAATACAGTTGCACAAGGGCTTCAGCTGATCCCTTAAGTAGCACCAGAGCTGGAATGGCCCTTCAGAGTTGAATCTCCTTGGGGAAAAGGGGCTAAGCCTTTGTACTCCAACATGATTATTCATTTCTTTCCTTGTTTAAGAAACATGCAGTTACTACTGCTGCACTCTTCTCCTACAACCCTGTTGCCAGTAATTGCAGATTCAGATTTACCTTTATATAAAAAAGGCCTTTATATAATAAGTTCTTGTAACATCTCCTCTGGGATTCTGTTTGGTCCTCTGGTCTTCTTTTCTGAGGAAATGTAAAAGAGGAAAGTTGGTGGGATGAGCTGTAACTCTTGCTACAGCTATTCTCAAGGGGCAACTGACTCTCATCTCCCTTCTCTACTCTTTTTTCTAGATTCCTCTTACTCTTGGTTGAACTCTCCTGTTCTAGGGGCTTACCTAGTGGGATAAACCAGGCCTGTATCCATGAGACTTCTGAGACTCTTGTTGTCATGTCTTTGTCAGATTATGACTGCTGTGTTTGTCTATTTATAGTCAAAATTGGCAAGAGAGTTCCAAAAGATACCCTACGGGATCACTTGAATGTCAGTCATAGTTTAACTTTTACCCCTTTGTGTAACAGCCCTGTCTCTTCTTGTTAATCAGGACCAATTACCTCTACCTTATTTCCTTGCCTACATTTCTTGGCATGTGGAGCCTGACGTGACCAGGTGACAGTAATGGCTTAAAACTTAATGGGATTCACTATACTGTGTCCTTCAGTAGAGGCATTCCCCAACCCCCAGTCCAGGAATCAGGACCCCTAAAGTTTGCAGGAATGCGAAGCACAAATTGTCCAAATCATTTATTAAGAATAAGAAGTAAGGAGGACCACTCTTATTTTTACCCCTAGGTTTCTATATCCATGAATTCTGCTTCTGGGGAACATAGCTTTATATAGTGGCTGTTGATTTAGTGTACATTCTGTGACACAGAGAGTGGATTATAGGGTGTTATATCCAAGGTAAGACTCTAAGCTGTTCCTTCAATAGAATATCACTCTATTGGACCAGCAGCTGCTAGTGATATAGTCTTTGATGGGACTTCTATCTGCCACATCAGTTATGACATTTCTACTTCATGTAATGTAGACCGTTTCTTTCTGTATGCTTCCATGAGCCATCACAGCAGTGTCTAACCATCATCTCATGTGGTCTTAACTAGGCTATTAAATCCTATGAGAGAATGCTCCCATATCAATAAACTCTCCATTATCCAAACCTGGGATCTCTCTCCTCTTGATCTAGTACTCTTATATATGGACTCCTGCCTCCGGTTGGTATATGTTGGCTAGGTCTTCCAGTTCCTCTGGTGTGCAGTCCCTTTCTAGCAGGCACAGCACTTCCCAAGCTGGATTATGATAAAATTTTATCTATGGTGTTGGTTAGAGACCTAGGTGAGGGAATGGGGGTTAGATCTTGGTGACAGGATAAATGCTAGTAGTGGAAGTGCATGTGTCATCATGAAAGGCAAAGAACTGTTTATTATCTTCAAACAACAAGGAAATGCTATTTTCTAGGTAGAATTATACTATACACAATAGTTTAATAGAATTTATTTCTGGATGATGAGTGACTTAAAGGGTTTTATTTGTATCATTTTGTTTTTTAAGTTCTGTTTAAAAATAATTCTTTCTAGATAATCATCATGTAGTTAAATGTGCATGGTATTTAAAGCCATATATAAGCTGTGCACTGTATAAAAAGATATGACAGCCAGCAAGGTGCTATCAAAAATGAAAATATCTGTCTTGCTCTTCAGGGCTTATAATTATGGGAACAATGGAGAGGGGAGGAGTCATAGAATTCTATTTCTTACGAGTACGTATTAATATTGTAGTCTCATGTCTCAAGACTATTTCTAGTTTGAAATATTTGGTGAAGGAATATCTTCACATAAATGTAAAATCCATATGTCTTGATCCCAGAATTCTTCTATTTCCTTACTGATCATAGTTTTTAATATTCTAGCAGTACATCAGTTATAATCCTTACACTCTTTTCTCTTGAGAGTATGATTATACCAGCAAATAGGGATACTCGTATTGAAGGAAACAGAGACACCACAGGCTGAATCTTGAAATCAGAAAGATAAAGAAGCTGGTTTTTAGATAAGAACTAGAAATAAAAGAAAGTGTTTCTCTGAAAGCCTGTCATACTTCTTACCTAACTTGAAAATTCTTTTCAAAAAATTAGACTTTGAAAAGTAGTTGGTATATTTGAGTTCTCCAGGGAAACAGAGTCAGTGTGTGTGTTTGTGTGTGTGTACAGAAGTTCATTATAAAGGATTGATTATGGAGGCTGGAAACCCAAGAGATCTGACTGGTGGTTCCAATTTGAGTCAAAAGGCCTGAGAACCAGGAATGCTGATGGTGTTAAGTAAAAGCATTCCTTTTTGTCTGCATCCTCATCCTCATCTATTGTTTTTTGTTTATTAATGATGGTCATTCTTACTGGGGTTAGGTGGTGTCTCAGCGTGGTTTTGATTTGCATTTCTCTGATGATGAGTGAGGCTGAGCACTTTTTCATGTGTCTGTTGGCTGCCCATATATCTTCTTTTGAGAAGTGTCTATTCATGTCTTTTGCCCACTTTTTAATGGGGCTGTTTGTTTTTTTCCTTTCAGTGTATTTGAGTTTCTTGTAGATCTTAGATGTTAGGTCTTTACATTGGCAGATACTTTTTCCCATTCTGTGGGATGTCTCTTCACTCTCTTGATGGTTTCTTTTGCTTTGCAGAAGCTTTTCAGTTTGATGAGGTCCCACTTGTCTATCTTCTCTCTTATGGCATGCATGCTTAGGGTTTTGATTAGGAATTGGTTGCCAATTCCAATTTCCATAAGGGTGTCTCTTGCATTTTCAAAGATCCTTATAGTGTGTGGTTTTACATTTAGGTCTTTGATTCATTTAGAGTTAATTTTTGTGTATGGTGATAGGTAGGAGTCCTGCTTCAATCTTCTGCATGTGATCAGCCAGTTTTCCCAGCACCGTTTACTGAATAGGTTCTCCTCTCCCCAGTGGCTATTTTTGGAGGCTTTGTTAAAGATGAGTTGGTTGAGAAATTGAGGCTTTGCTTCCAGAATCTCTATTCTGTTCTATTGGTTCGTATGCCTGTTCTTGTACCAATATCAGGTTGTTTTGATATTGTAGCCTTATAGTAAAGTTTTAGATCTGGAAGTGTGATACCTCCTGCTTTGTGTCTTTTGCTAAGGATTGTTTTGGCTATTCGTGGTCATTTATGTTTCCATATGAATTTCTATATTATCACTTCCAGGTCTAAGAAAATTATGTAGGTGATTTAATGTTGGCATTGAATCTGTAGATTGTTTTGGTGGGATGTATATCTTAACAGTGTTAATTCTTCCTATCCATGGGCATGTAATATTTTTCCATTTGTTTAAGTCTTCTTGGATTTCTTTGAGCAGTGTTTTATAGTTCTCATTGTAAAGGTCTTCCACTTCTTTAGGAAGATGCCGAGGTATTTGTATGTGTGTGTTTGTGTGTGTGTGTGGCTATTGTGAATGGGACTGTCCTTTTTATTTGGTTCTCCACTTGCTTGCTGTTGGTGTACAAGAATGCAACTGTCAGCGGGGCTCGGTGGCTCAGCCTGTAATCCCTTGCCTTTGGGAGGCTGAGGTGAGTGGATTGCTTGAGCCCACAGGTTCGAGACCCACCTGGGCAACTTGGCGAGACCTCATCTCTACAATAAAAATCAAAAATTAGCCAGGCTTGGTAGTGCACGCCTGTAGTTCCAGCTACTTGGAAGGCTGAGGCGGAAGGATTGCCCGAGCCCAGCAGGTTGAGGCTGCGGTGGCCGGGAGCGGCCACTGCACTCCAGTCTGGGTGACAGACTCCAACTCAAAAAAAAAAAAATGCAACTGTCTTTTGCACATTTATTTTATACCCTGAACCTTTACCAAATCCTTTATCAGTGCAAGAATGGCTTTGACAGACTTTTTTGGACTTTTGAGGATAGGATCACATTGTCAACAAAGAGGAATAACCTAACTTCCTCTTCCCTATTTGGATGCCCCTGATTTCCTTCTCTTGTCTAATTGCTGTAGCTAGGGCTTCCAACAAGATGTTGAACAAGAGGAATGAGAGTGGGCAACCCTTGTCTTGTTCCGGTTTTGGGAGAAATGTTTCCATTTTCTATCTGGTTAGCAGTATGCTAGCTGTGGATATCATAGATGGTTCTTACTATTTTGAGTTATGTTCCTCTATGGTATGTGTTTGAGGGTTTTTATCAAGAAAGGATGCTGGATCTTATCAAAAGTTTTTTCTGCATCTGATGATATAATCATGTAGTTCTTGTTTTTACATCTGCTGATGTATTTAATACATTTATGATCTTGCAGATGTTGAACCAGCCCTGCATCTTGGTCATGGTGAATGATTTTTGAGATGTAGTGTTGGATCCAATTTGCTAGAATCTTGTTGAGGACTTTTGCATCTATGTTCATAAGGTATATTGGCCTGTTGTTCTTTTTTTGTTGGATCTTTACCCAGTTTGAGTATCAGTGTTATGTTAGCTTCGTAAATGATTTGGGGAGAGTTCCATCTTTCTCAATTGCCTGGAATACTTTCAATAGGATGGTATCAGCTCCTCCTTGTATGTTTTGTAGAATTCTGCTAGAAAGACGTCCGGTCCAGGGCTTTTTTTTTTTTTTTTTTTCTTTTTTGTAGGTAGTTTTCTTATTACAGAGTCAATTTCCTGGGTTGTTTCTTGGTCTGTTTAGTGTCTCAGTGTCTTTTTGGGGAGGTTGTGTAATGTCAGAAAGTCCTCCATTTCATTTAGATTATCAAATTTGTTTCCATACAGGTATGCATAGAAATCTCTGATGATTTTTTGGATTTCTTTAGGGTCAGTTGTGATGTGATCTTTTGTATTTCTGATTGCATTTATTTGAACTTTTTTTCTCTTTTTTTTGGTCATTCTGGCTAGGGGTCCATCAATCTTGTTAATTCGTTTAATGAACCAACTTTTTGTTTTGTTGATGTCTTCTATGATATCTTTGTCTTCTGTATCCTATATTTTTGCTCTTATTTTGATGATCTGGATTCTTTTGCTAAAGTTGAGATTTTGGTGGTCTTCTCTTTCCAGCTCCCTTAGGTAATTTGTTAGTCTGTCAATGTGTTATCTTTCTATTTTCTTGATGTGTGTTTATAGAGATATAAATTCCCCTCTTTGAACTGTTTTCATGACATCCCAGAGGTTTTGGTAAGGTGTTTCTTTATTTTCATTTGTGTCCAAGAATCTTTTAATTTCTGTTTTGATTTCAGTGTTGACCCAGTAGTTGTTCAGCATCACACTGTTTAGTGTCCATGTCTTTGTGGACTTTTGGGAAATTTTGTTGGTGTTGATATTTATTTTTATTTCACTGTGGTCTGAGAAGGTGCATGACAATATTTCAACCTTATAAAATTTGTTTATGCTTGACTTACAGCCGAGGATGTGATCAATCTTGGAGTACGTTCCATATGGTGATGAGTAGAATGTATATTCTGTGGTTGTTGGATGGAATATTCTGTAGGTATCTATTAAGTCCATTTTGTCAAGTGTCAAGTTTAGGTTCTAGATCTCCTTGGTGCTTCTTTGCCTCAATGATGTATCTAGGGCTGTTAGTGGGGTATTCAAGTCCTCTGCTATAATAGTGTTAGAGTCAATAACTTTTTTTTTAGTTTACTTAGTAGTTGTTTTATAAATGCTGGTGCTTCTGTGTTGGGTGCATATATGTTTAGGATGAATATTTCTTGTTGATGGATTGAACCTTTTATTATTATGTAGTGTCCTTTCATATCTTTTAAAAAATTTTTTAGCTTAAAGGTTGTTTTGTCTGATATCAAAATCACGACTCCTGCCTTTTTTTGTGACCCGTTTGCCTGGAAACTCATTTTCCATCCTTTAACTTTGAGTCTGTGTGTTTCCCTTGTGGTGAGATGAGTTTTCTGGATGCAGCAAATAATTGGGTCATGGTTTCCTACCTTGCTGTTCGTTGAAATGTGATTGTTTATCCCTGTCATGAGGTTTTTATAGTTTTTTCTTTGTTTGCTTGTTTTCTTTTAGCTTTGGGCTTGATGTATGTGTGTGTTTTCAAGTTTCTTGTAGCCTGCATTCTCTGCTGATTCTGTGCTCTGCTGTTCTCTTGGGAAGTATGTAGTCATTCTTTTTTTCTTTTGTGCTTAATACCTTTTTAAGTGTCTCCTGTAGAGCTTGTCTGGAAGCTGCATAATTTCTTAGGGATTGGATGTCTGGGAAGGATCTTAATTCTCCATCAGTGATGAAGCTGAGCCTGGCTGGGTAGGAAATTCTTGGTTGAAATTGTTTATGTTTGAGGACTTTGAATATTGGATTCCAGTCTCTTCTTGCTTGTAGTGTTTCTACCAATAGGTCTACTGCTATTCTGATTGATTTTCCCCAGTAGGCAGTCTGACCTTTCTCTCCTGCTGCCTTTAGGAATTTTTCTTTTGTGCCTACTTTGTGTAGGCAAATTACTATGTGTATAGGGGTTGGTCTTCTCATTTGATATCTTGTAGGGATTCTCTGTTTCTCTTGTGTTTGGCTGATCACACCTCTGGTGAGATGGGGAAAGTGTTTTTGGATAACCTCCTGGAATACTTGCTCCAAGATGTTCTCCATTTTCCTTTCTTCTTCTGAGATTCCAATCAGGCATAGGTTCGGCCTCTTGATACAGTCACATATCTATTGAAGGCTTTGTTCTTTCTTTCTGAGTTTTCTTTCTATGTTTTTTACATACCAGGTTAATTCCATGTTCTGGACTTCACGTTCTGAGATTCTTTCTTTGGCTAGATTAATTCTGCTTTCCATGTTTGTCATCTTGTTATTTATTTTCTGGATGAAATTTTTTATTGCCAAAATCTCTGTTACAAGTATTTTCAGTGTTGCAGCTTGTCTTTCTTGAGTCTTATTACTCTTTCTATCCATTCCCTAATCCCTGTCATATTTTGGGGCCAGATGTTGGTGACTTCCATTGTTTTGGCTCCAAGGTCTGATTTTTCAGGCATTTTGTCTTTGTTACACTTGAAATTGCCTGTGTTCTTCCATTGGTTTTTCCTCATTGTGACAGCTCTTTCTTTTCTCTTTAGTTCCATTATTCAGTGGCAGTGGGAGAGGCTTTCACCTCTGATGTTTGCTCAGCCCTCTCTCCTTCCCTGATCTAGGCTCTGGATTTGTTCTATTTTGAAGCAGCAATGTTCGTGGGAAGCTTTGCCATCTCTTGTAGTTTTGAGAGTTGAATCAGGTAGAGGATGGGGAAATCTAGGATTCAGAAACGACTTGCAAATCACAGTGTTCACTGATTGTGGTAGGGTTCTCTAAGACCCACTCCCCACCACCACTCTATATGATGATGCAATGGGTACATTTGTGTACCCTCTGAGTCCAAGATACAGTAACAGCAATGAGAAGAACAGAGAAAAGTAGAATGAAATAAGATGGACAAAAAAATTTTTTTAAAAGAAAAACAATAATGAAAGCAGAAACAAAAGTAAAACCAATTGAAAACACACACACACACACACACACACACACACACACACACACACACCAAAACAAACTGGAATAAAAACAAAGCAAAATAAAATAGAAAACAGCAAAGAAAAACCAGGAAAACCAAACACACATACACATGCCCTGCACACAATGAATGGAGGCGAAAAGAGAAAGAAGAGGGGAAAAGCAAAAACAAAAAAACTAGGGATTCAGATTGAACCCTCACACATATATTCACACACACACTAAACTAAAAAAAAAGAGCAAAAGAGCAAAAACCAACAACAACAAAAGCTAAAAGATGATCACTCAATCATTCACATACACACATAAACAGAAAAAGAGCAAAAGAAGAAGGAGAAAAAAAAGGAGGGGGGATGCAGATCAAACCCTCACATGCACATTCATGCACAAAGGAAAAATATAGAGAAATTAATAAAAACAAACTGGTAAAAAAAATTTTTTTTAATTAAAAGAAAAATCTGCCCTCTTGTGGTAGGTTTTGTAATTGTTCATCTCATCTGCCTCTCTGCTGTCTCCTTCAGCGTTTTCACCTCATTCTCTGTCTCACCAGAGTCTGGACCAGGGAAGGAGGAGGAGGGGCAGTAGGGGTGGGTGGGGCTGCAGTCCTCCCCTCCCACTCTCATATGGTCATGGGCATCCCCTCCGGTGGGGACGTGCAGGATTGCCTCTTCCCCAGGTACTTGTGGGGTGCCCCAGCCAAGCTTGTGTTGAAGTGGAGTCCTCCTATTGTGGCTGACGTCCTGCTACGCCTGAGCTCATCCCTCTCAGCCGTACCCCAGCTATGTGGGTCTGACGTTCAGACAATTGCCGGGGAGGAAGGGCGTTGGGTCAGCCCCGGCTCACCACTTATCTCTTTGGTGGTCTTCCTCATCCTTTTCTGGCTACGCCCTTTGTCCCGCAGCTGAATTAGGGCAGGGAGTGGAACACCTGAGACTCAGCACTTGTCGTGTCCCTCCAAAGTTTGTACTTTCAGGATATTCCCTCTGGGTTATGGTCAACCCCTAACTAGTTGATCTATTGGTCACAGAGATCGGGTCTGTTGCTTCGTGAGGAGCAAGTCAGAGCACTTTCCTGCCCCATTTTCAAGATGGTGGCAGGGAGCCTCTTTCATCTTCTCCATGGGGCTCTGCCTCTGGGCTCCCTCCATAGCCCTTGCTGCCAGTGCCTGGCCAGGCACTGCAGTGGTAAGGCAGTGCCTAGAGTCAGCAGTCTCCTGCTGCAGTGGTGAAACAGAGCCTGGAGTTAGTAGTCTCTCCCCACAGCTTCTTCCCAGGAATACTTTTGTCAGTTAATTAAAAAAAAATGGTACTCAGTTTCTGCGGCCAGGGAAGCACTAGGGACCAAGCCGAGCAACTGCATCACCAGCTACTTCACCAGGAGAGCCCTGGCTGCTTGCTCCCAAGACTTCACTCAGTCAGCCACTCACATTCCCACTCACTCACCACCATGTACACAAAATTTTCCATACACTCACTCACACTGGGACTTGCATAGTCTGGCTCAGCAGTCGTCTTTCCCTGCTTTCCAGACTTCCTTTCTTAAGTCTACATTAGGACATGGGCTGGAAAGAAAGACTTAACATCTCCAAAACAGAATTACTGATTTCTACCCCCACATCCACTGCCAGATTTGCTCCTTCACAAGTCTTTTTTTTTTCTCTCAATAAATAGTGCCAGTTGCTCCAACCAAAATCCTAAAAATCATCGTTTTACCACAACTTAACTGCAGTTTTCCAAAAAGACCAACAAATCTACTCCAAAATAATTGTGAATTCATCAATTTATCACCCTTTCTGTATTGCATCCTCTCTAGCCAAGTTACCATGGACTCTCACCTGCTCAAATAAGCCTTCAGAATATCTCCTGAATATGACATTTATCACCATCTCCACTAATGTGTCATGAGACCAAGCCAACCATTGTGTTCACCAGGACTTCTTGCTTTCACTCTTGTACCTACTCCCACCCCACTACAGTACATTTTCCATGAAGTAGCTCGCAGTCTTCTCACGGCATAAGTCAGATTATTGCCATTCATAGCTATCTTAGATAAAACAACCCCATACTCTCTTTCCCTACCTGACATGCTCTATCACCTGTGCCTTATTTTTTTCCTAGCACTTAATCAATAACTGAAATGATCTTATTTACTATTTCAAATGATTTTGTCTGTTTCCTCCTCAAGAAGAATGAAGTGTCTTAAAAGACCCATGTGTTACAATACATGCAACAGTGCCTAATACTTTATAGGCACTAAGTCAATGTGAATAAATGAGAGTCGAGTTTACAGCAAGGACTGAGCCTGGAGTGATTTCTCTTAGTGAAGCAGTTGTTCTTTTAAGTGGAGTCTAAGAAAAAGCTGTGCTTGTTTCATAGTTTGTTTTATGAAGAACCCCCTACACTGTGTTTGCATCTCATATGTCAATTTTGTGTTGGAAGAAAAAAAAGTGTTAGTGTGGTCCTTTGCTGTCATCTTATACCACTAGGAGCCTTCTGTCTTCACCATAGCCATGAACGTTGCTTGTCACTGGCAAATGAACATTTTTTTCAGCCATGAGAAGATAATGAAATGTTCTCAGTTTTAGGGTACTCTAGGACTTTCATAATGTTTTCAATGAAATAAATTAACTTCTGTTTTTGCATTTTATGGAAATAGCTCTGAATATCATTAGAAACACACATGTGTGTACCTAGATGGGTTTTGGTACTTAACATCTTGTGCTAATTTTATTTTTTAAATTCTGCTGCCAGCTACTTTCACCCAGTTGGACCACCCATATTATGATTTTTATGGTGCACTTCTTTACAAATAGGTTCTTTTTTCTAGTGGATTTTCCTACCTTGTGTACAAATATCTGTTTTGTACTTGGCAGGGGAAAAGTACCACACTAAACACCAAAGTTTATGCTCCTCCATCAGTACTAATTTTTTGTCAGTTTTTTTTTTCCTAAGGGAAAACTCCATTAAGTCAGAACAAAGAATAGCTTAGTCTAGCAGCTGATTTAGGAGAGAAATAGGTACATTGCATATTCCCTGTTTCCTGAATTTTCTTTTTCAATGCCATTTAGACTTTCAAGCAATACATTTACTGAGGCCAGCCATCTCTCTAGCACTATAATACATATTGTAAGATAGAGCAGGGGTCAGCAAAGCATGACTGCTGGACCAAATCTAGTTTGCTGTCTGCTTTCTTAAATGAAGTTTTATTGAAAATACCTGCACCAATTTATATAATATCTATGGCTGCCTTTATATACTACAGCAGAGTTGAGTAGTTGTGAGACAGTATGGTCTATAAAGCCTAAAATATTTTCCATTTACCCTTCTACAAAAGTTTCCCAGTACATAAAACATGACCCCTATTCCCAAGGGGTTTATGAGCTAATTGGGTTGGTTGTTAAATCATGAGCAATTAGTGGATTAGTAAATGCCAAACTGTATGATATGGAAAGGATTAGATTCAATAGGATGGTTATTGGTTAGGAAATAAGTCTCATTCATAAAGGACCAGTTAGTTAAGTATGCTGAAATGCAGAAAGGTTCCTTTCCTTCCTCTTTCTATACTTTTTTTTCCGTCTCAGCTAGGCTGTAAAATTGAAAAGATATTCAAAACTTTGATAACAAAACTTTTTCTAGCAGTATGTCATCCATGACTACCCAAAGCAATGAGTGGAAGAAATAGGACAGGATTAAGATTGCTACTTTATTCAGAACCCTGCCAGGCAGATCACAGATCCTCAGCTATTATTTGAATCAACAAAAGAGCAAACAAACCAAAAGGAAGAAAAATTATGTGCTGCTATATAATAATAATAGCTAATGTTATTGATTATTCATAATGTAGCATATTAGAATGGTGTTTCTCAGAAGGAAAGATCCTAAGAGATTCTCAACCTGTGTTTTCTTTGAGATAATGCTAATTGTAGCTGATATGCATGAAAGTAAAAAAAAGTAGATAAACTGTCCCTTGAGTGTATCACTCTCTTAATTATTAAGAAAACATTTGATACATAATAGAATAATACACAATAATCTAAAACTAGCTATTGTTTCTCCAAGGCAGAATAATTCTTTGTATGTAGTTATGCTGATTATTAATAACCCATTAATATGTTTTAAATATTAACAGAAATTATCAATAGTATATGAGGCTGTTTATTCAGAAGCTTACTTTTTAAAACCTTAGTTGGTTTGACATAGAATTTTTATGTATTTTTTTTTGAATTGGGATCTCACTCTGTTGCCCACGCTAGAGTGTAGTGGCACAATCATGGCTCTCCACAGCCTAAATCTCCTGGGCTCAGACGATCTTACTATCTCAGCCTCCTGAGAAGCTAGGACTACAGGCACACACCACCACATCCAGCTAAGTTTTTATTTTTTGTAGAGACAAGGTCTCGCTATGTTTTCCAGGCTGGTCTTGAACTTCTGAACTCAAGCAATCCTCTTGCCTCAGCGTCCCAAAGTGCTGGTATTACAGGCATGAGCCAAGACACCTGGCCTGGGTTAACATAGATTCTAAGAGTACCACTCAGTGAATTTTCATAAAGGAAAAGCACCCAAGTCAAGAAGCAGAATGTAACCAATATCTCAGACCCACCCACCTCCTTCCAATCAGTACTGTGCCCCAAGGGGATCTACTGTCTTGCTATATGGAACATATGTTGTAAAGACTAATTGAAAGTGATTAGTTAAGCCAGGCTTGGTGGCTCAGCCTGTAATCCCGCGCCTTTGGGAGGCTGAGGTGAGTGGATTGCCTGAGCCCGCGGGTTCGAGACCCGCCTGGGCAGCGAGACCTCACCTCTACAATAAATCAAAAAATTAGCCGGGCGTGGTAGCACATGCCTGTAATTCCGGCTACTCGGAAGGCTGAGGTGGAAGGATCGCCGGAGCCCGGCAGGTGGAGGCTGCGGTGACCGGCAGCGGCCACTGCACTCCAGTCTGGGCGACAG
Organism: Cephalopachus bancanus; assembly: GCA_027257055.1. Lineage (NCBI taxonomy): Eukaryota > Metazoa > Chordata > Mammalia > Primates > Tarsiidae > Cephalopachus > Cephalopachus bancanus. The sequence continues at coordinate 2,482,726 of JAPVLO010000009.1, read as the reverse complement.
AGTGAGACTCCAACTCAAAAAAAAAAAAAAAGAAAGTGATTAGTTAGCATGTTATTTTAATGAGTTCAAAGATGTCTTATGAGAACAATCTGGCATTTTAAGAAGAAAATAGTCTTCTAACATTGAAGCTTTTCATGCTAAACTTGCCAAAATACTTTCTACATTATCCATAATATACTTGGACATGTTTAGTATGAAGGTCTTCAGGGAAAGACAGTTATTTTCCTTAAAATAAAGAGTGAGACCGTTACCTGAAAAAGTTCACAATTAACAGAATAATTCATCTGTTGAGATTTCATTAGGATGCTGTCTTTGTCTGTTTTGTGCTGGTATAGCAATACCTGAGACTGGGTGTTTTATAATGAATAGAAATTTATTTTCTCACAGTTCTAGAGGTTGGGAAGTCCAGGATCAAGGTTCTGACTTTGGTGAGGGTTTTATTACTGCATCATCCCATGACAAAGGATGAAAGGACAGGAAATATAGAAGGGAGCTGAACTCAATCTTTTGTAAGTAATCCATTCTTGTGATAACCAACCCACTTTCTCAGTAATGACATTAATCCATTCATGCTGCCCTCGTGACCTAATCACCACTTAAAGGTCACATCTCTTAATACTATTACAATAGCAATTAAATTTCAACTTGAGTTTTGGAGGGGGCATTCAAACTCTAGCAGATGCCTATTAGTCAGTCATGCAAACTTAGCTAGAAATGGAGATGTGAAAAAGGAATTTAAATGATTCTCTGTTGTGCCAGTACCCCGTGTATTCAGATAATTTTATTTTTGTAATTTTCACTAATGTCTATGATCAGATTCACATCGCCTCCCCTTCCTCCTTCTCTGCTCCAAAGGCTGTGCTAATCTACACTGACAATTATGTTTGTACTCTAAATAACGTATGAATATTCAAGAATTTGTTTTGAAAGATGCCATTTCCTATTTTTTAGAGTTATTTCTCTTCCTCCATTTTCTTTGTTTTATTTTATGTTATATTTTTTAAATTACTTAAAATAAACAAACAAAAAAGGATGTCATTATAGTTTTTGTTTCCAAATGTTGTCTTTGGCATCTGATGCAAGGCCTTAGTTTCAGGCTGAAGTGCCAAAAGCTCAGCTGAAAACAAGAATGCAGTGGGCAGGCTTGAGATTTGCATTAGGAAGGAGTGTTTATATTTTCCCAAGGGCTTCATTAGTGAGAGTCCAAGCCCCAACTGTTACTACCCACACATTTTAACTGACTGACTTTTCTGTTTTGTTAAGTAATGTATCATCTTGTATGTGTACTTCTTTAAACAACTTTCTCTTCCCCTTTAACTGCCCTTTAAGCAACTAAAGGAAGTTTTCCAGTTGGAAGTTGTGTTTTTGTTCAACATTCCATGGCACATTTTCACACAATAGAGTTTTATTTTTTGATATTTTCAAAATTAGAAACAATTCCATCAATAGGAAATGAGTTAAATGAACTATGTGTTACAATGGGATGCTGTGCATCCATTTAAAAGAATGATATTCACCTATAATTTGCTGATATGATTGCAAAATCACCTGAATCATATGATCTTGCCTATTTAAATGTGTTATTCTGTGTATCCCTCTGTGTATATATGTATTGTAAAATATATTTAAATAAGCAAAAGACAAAGATGATTGATGATCTTCTCTGGGAAGGGGGATTGAGAGAGATTATGTTTCTGACTATAAACTTTTTTATTTAAATACATATTGCTTATGTCTTAGCTTTACAAAGAGAAAGCCAACTTAATGGACTGTTTTGTGTTTGTTTTTTACATTTCCAGTATTTTACTGTATTTCCTTTAAATTATAAAGGTTTTTTCAGAATCCTCTCTAGTACTTTGGCTAGAAAAGCACACAGGTTTGACTTGAGTGTACCAGACAGGTGTAGGCTAGAGTTGTGGTTTCTTGTTTGAGCCACGCCATGCTTTGGGGAAATGCTGACCAGTGAGGTCTGTGCCAAGACTGACAATGGTATCAGGGTCAGGAAGAGTTCTGTAGCTCAGTTTTCTATGCATTCATCTGGGGCTGTTTTGTGGCTTGAATGGGATTAGAGAAACATTTACATTGAGGCTTTAGGAACATTTTTACTGCTCGACCCACAGGATTAAGAATTAATTTATGTGAAGTCAGTAGGGTAAGATGAGCACATGCACCTGGTTCCCCTTGTTTACCACGTGCCACAAAAGCACCTGAGATAGTGGGGACAGAAGTGTATGTGTAGGCAAGGGCATGTTTTTCAGGGAGACATGAGACATTCTTGAGTAGGATGAAGTTAAGAAGAAATGCAAATCCAATTTTTATAAGTGGATTTTTGAAAGTAGAAATATGGAAAATAATTTGTCTTTCAAATATGTTATCATCATTATTTACTTAATTTTCCATATATGTTATTTCTTAACCTTGCTTTTTCTGTTTGAGACCTTTAAAGATTGAAGTTATTCTTCCTGACTAGAAATTAGGTGATAAATATTACCTCTTATAATTTAGATGATTATCGATTTACTTTAATAGTCATGTGTACTGGAGATAAGATTAATACCCCTCAGCAATTTAAGATGCTAAGAAATAGTACCCAAAGTTATGGCAGATTGTATTTTTCAAAAATGGTCACAGTAGTGTTTTCAGCCCTACATTTTTCCTGTAAATAAGTAGCATCTGTTTCCCTTCCTCTTGAGTCTAAAGCTGAACTTTATGACTGCATCAACAAACAGAATGTGATAGATATGATACTACATGACTTTGAGGCTAGATCATAAAAGACAAGTAGGCTTCCACCTATCTCTATTTTTTTTCCTAAAAATACTCACTAACCACCATGTTGTGAAAAAATTCTAACTAGCCTATGAGGGGGACATTCACATAGTGTGACCCACATGCAGAGGAGCTGAGGTCTCCAGCCTTCAGACAGTATCAAACACCAGATGAGAGAGTGAATGAGCCTTCCAATGATTCTAGTTCCTAGCCTTTTAGTCTTCCAGCTGAAGTTCTGTACGTGGAGCAGAGACAAGCTGTCCCAGCTATTCTGTTTTCAACTTCCTCATCCATAGAATTCATGAGCATAACTAATGGTTTTATACCACTGAGTCTTGAGGTAATTTGTTTTAAAGCCATAGTAACTGGTACTATGTAACAGGTCCACTTCTCCAGTAGAGATGGATGAGAAAGTTATGTGCAGAAAAGAAAATGATTATTTTTGAGAGATAATTTTATATCTCCATGGTGTGGCTTGGATTCAAACAGTAAATTTTTTTTTTTTTTTTGAGTTGGAGTCTCACTCTGTTGCCCAGACTGGAGTGCAGTGGCCGCTCCCGGCCACCGCAGCCTTGACCTGCTGGGCTCCGGCGATCCTTCCGCCTCAGCCTTCCAAGTAGCTGGAATTACAGGCATGCGCTACCACGCCCGGCTGATTTTTTGATTTATTGTAGAGATGAGGTCTCGCTGCCCAGGCGGGTCTCGAACCCGCGGGCTCAGGCAATCCACTCACCTCAGCCTCCCAAAGGCGCGGGATTACAGGCTGAGCCACCAAGCCCGGCTCAAACAGTAAATTTTAAAAGGCATATGTAGCTAATATTTTATATGAAATGCACAGAGAAGCGTGACCAAAAGACTGGTTATTTAAAAAACTGTTTAGGAAAGTAAAGCTAGTAGGTCCAGAGACCACTGAGAACAGTCTCCTTTATTAGATATAAGTAAATACTTCTTGAATGCTGTGGTTTGAGTGTGTCATCTAAAAAGCATTTGTTGGAAACTTAATCCCCAAGACAACGATTTTGGCAGGTAGGACCTAATGGGAGGTGTTTGGATCGTGAGGACTTTACCTTCCTGAATGGATTAGTGACAGTTATAAAAGAGCTTGAGACTGTGAGTTTGAACTCTTGCTCTCTCTCATCCTCTCTTTACCCTCCACCATGGGATACCACAACAAGATCCTGCACCATGGGATCCCTCACCATATGCTAGCCACTCCGTCTTGGACTTCCCAGCCTCCAGAACCTTGAGCCAAGAAATTTCTGTTCGTTGTTCATTACCTAGTCACAGGTATTCTTTTAAAGTAACACAAAATGAAGTAGAACATTGAGATTCCAGGCTGTTTTCGGGTTTGGAATGTGATACAGATTGATGGAGCAATCCAGAATACTGCCTTATGTGCTTTTCAAAGACATTTCAACATGCCATTAACTAATTATTGTAGTTTCACAAACACAAAATTGGTAAAGCCATAAAGTAATTAGGCTAAGCCGGGCTCGGTGCTCAGCCTGTAATCCTGCGCTTTGGGAGGCTGAGGTGAGTGGATTGCCTGAGCCTGCGGGTTCGAGACCCACCTGGGCAACTTGGTGACACCTCATCTCTACAATAAATCAAAAAATTAGCCAGGTGTAGCATGCACCTGTAGTTCCAGCTACTTGGAAGGCTGAGGTGGAAGGATTGCTGGAGCCCAGCAGATCGAGGCTGCAGTGGCCGGGAGCAGCCACTGCACTCCAGTCTGGGTGACAGAGTGAGACTCCAAGTCAAAAAAAAAAAAAAGAAAAGAAATTAGGCTAGAGCACTTACTGCTTTAAATAGATCTAACAAAGTGTGGAAAATGAATGATCCTCCATAAATGAGAGTTTTAGGTGATAGAAATTAAGAATCTTAACAGATTCTATAATTCTGTTGTTACAAATTTCAGAATGTATATAATTTTCAAATAAATACATAAAGTATTAAATTACTAATTCTCTTGTATTCCCCCATTCAGATTAATTATGTCTATGTGTGTTAAAATTAAAGGCAACCTGCTGACCATTATTTAGTGATACACACCTGTTTCATGTGATATTGTATTTTATTAATAGGTGATATAAAACTTAAAGGGTACCATCACTAGCGTACTGATTACTTTTAAATGTAATTTGCAGTTTCTTTTCATTGTTTTCTATCATTTTCACACATTTTGTATGGCAGAAATGTCATTTGACTTCTGAAAATTTTGAAAATGTCTTGCAGTTTTTTCTAGAAGAAATATTGCTAAAGTTAGTAATTGTCTTCTCTTTATGTTCTTTATTCAATAAATTCAGTAAACATTTAGTCAGCCCCACCATGCACCAGGTATTGCTTTTGCCCTTGGAAATATAGAAGTAATATATCGGAATCCCTGTGTTTTTCGGGAGTTTGCATTTTAGTATACTGGCTGTGGGACTGATGAAAAAGTATATTTTGAGATAGTAAATACCTGAGGAAGGAGCAAGTAATGAATTAGTGATGCAGATGAGGAGCTGAGGTGCTATTTTAGATCATGGAGTGAGGGCAGGCCTCAGAGATGAGCTTAGTTGGCATCTAAAAAGAAACTTGAACATAACGCAGCTATCTAGAAGGAAGTTCTGTTCGGAGGGAACAGCAAGTACAAGTACATCTATGCCTGACTGACATAGATGAGGACTTTTAAGAAAAAGCAAGGAAAACGGGATGGCTGAAGCTCAGTAAGCAAATGGAAGACTGTTAAATGAAGTAAGAGCGGTGATGGCCCACAAGGAAAGTGAAGAAGTTATCTAGATGGAGGGGTGAATATCGCCAATATGTGTAGCAAAATGTGGACTTACAATTGAGCTGTCATTATTCATGTAACATCTGATAATCTCACATGACAGGGACTCAAAAAAATATAATGTCTAGAAGAGATTAGTGGATTTATGGCCATATCAATTATTTTTCATTTTTAAATATATATGCATCTCAGGTAAGTCAGATAGGTAATAGTATGTTTTATGCATAAGATATATTACAGGGATAAAATGGGGGAAGATGAATATAAAAGTTTGAGGAAGGAGAAGAAATGATGTAAATTTTCCAGATGTAAAATCTTATTTTAAAATTATGTTTAATTATTGTGCTTCTCTTTCTTCTTGCTACTTTTGCATAAATAACAAAGAGTACGTTTATACTTTTTTTAAATGAGTGATGATGGGGTGTATATAGGATACATCTAAAAGAGTAACTGTTGTAGTTATTATGTCCACAAGTGTAATACACTGGAAATTTCATTCTTAATAACCATGAAACATAGAACAAAAAGTTTTAGATGTTAACTTAAAAATGTGTGAGGGGAATATAAGACCTAACTATTTGAGGACATTGATTAAACCAACTTGAGAACAGTGTTGAGGATTTGTTATGTACTGATGTATAGGCAGTTGTCTCAATTTCATGTGATACACTGTACCCCTAACCTTTATCAACCATGAAGAAAATGGGTTTCATTGGTCATATATTGGTCCAGGAAAAACCATATTGGGATGGGTGAGTGTAAGTTGTGTTTGAAGACCTTCCCAAAGTATGAAGATCAGTAGCTTTCATTCATTCAACAAACCTTTACTAAAGATCTACCAAGAATATACTGCTAGTATTATTTCCTTGTAGTATGCTCTCTTTGGACACTATTGATTAGTTATGGTAGTCCAAGTGCCATATTTGATCTGGGAATAGAAATACATTTTTTACACTTAATTTATATCTACAAGAAACATTAATCAAGTTGCCTGCTTTTACTTATAGAATAAGTCTGTTTTTAAATATTTTCATTGAGTCTCTTTTCCATTTTTTGAGATTTGTAGAGTTATGCTTAGCTTATTCATAGTCGAAATCAGACACCTACTGTCTATTGAAAGTCTATTTAGAGCAAGTTTCCAAAGCAAGTAGTCCTTATTTTGACATTAAATGTGTTCATTTTATTTTCTGTCAATAGTTTGCTTGCCTGCAAAATATACACTGTCTTTTTGGATATTTGCTTCTAAACCAATTTTTGTGGTCTTGTTTATTTATCAAGTAATAAGTAATTAAGTAATTTTACAAATAAGTCACCCTATAGTTTTGGTATTTTATCTGATAAGTATATTTTCACCTCTACTTTTGTTTTTGTTAGCAACGATTATTTTGATGTGTATATAATTTAAAAGTATGTGGTTCCCTTTATAAGAAATCAATAATACAGAAAATATAGCCATTACAGTGATTCTTAATATTTATTTATTGCCCCTCCCCTTTGCCACTTTTTGGATAAAATAACAAAGTAATGAGATCCAGATTTTAAAATGTTGCTTTGCTGCAATTTTTTTTTCAAGATTTATTTAGAAGATGTATTTTTAGCTTTTCCAGGAGTTTTACTATTTAATTTAGGCAAAGAATAACTGCTTTATAGTCTTTGTCACACATGAATATTTTGATATAGTTTCCTAATCAAATGTTTTTGTTCATTAATTTTGTCCTGTACTTTTATATATTTCAAGATATGAATAGCCTTTTTACTAAATTATTCATTCTTCTCACAGAACTTTAAAAAGTTTATTTAGGAGGGAGGGGCACACCACATCAACAAGTGTACCTGCATAAAGAACATTTGTATACCTAACCCTGAATTGTACCCCACATCTTTAAAAAAAAAGTTTATTTAAAAATCTAAACTCCCTACAATATTATTTTTATTGAATCTTCGTCTTCTATCATAAAGCTATGTACATTCTTTTATTGTGGCAGTATGAATTCAGACATTGGAGCCTGAAATTTACATGTTCTAGATGGGGTTTTACTATGGATTCCGAGACATAGAACTTCTCAATATTTTAATTTCCTCATCTGTAAAATAGGAATAATGATCATAATCTAGTCAGTGCTTACTTTCTATTCTACTTTTTGAGACTTTGTTTGAAAATTGTAAATAAGCCTGGTAAATGAAGGAATGCTGAGTCCTAATACCAATATTTTATACAACTTTTTATGAAGAGTTGTATACCAGTGGCCATTGTGGGTCATTGACTTTTTCAATATAAGGATCTTTGTGGAGTGATCATCAGATAGTGGGATGAAGTCCCACAAGGCGAGGAGAAATGCCAGTCAGCATTTTTTGCTTTCTAAGACTGTATCCCACTATTTGATGCTTTGCTCCAAATGATTGTGTTCCTCAAATTGAGCGCTTGTGATTTTGTTTCATATCTACAGGATATATATGAAAATTCTTCTTGACTCTCAATTCTGCTGATCTTAACTAAGCAAGACAAACATATCTTGGTTCAACACTCATTTAAAAATGAAATCCACATTGGTAGTTTTTAGACTAATCCATGAACTAATGAACTGTTGATAATCCCAGTTTTAATGCTACATTTTAGGAAAACTACTGCAGAGGTTTCTGAAGTCTGTATTAATGTAGTGATCTTCTCCAAACATTATTCCTATCTTCCCTCATTTCTCTCTCCACTAACCCAGGCAAGGGTGAACACTTAGTTCATTTGTATTGAAAGCTCAGCTATCACCAGAGAGGCTGTTTTTTCAGCCAAGTTTGTATTCTTACATATATGTGCTCACTGTAAATTTAAAAATATACATCAGTGTTTTCTTTGAAGAAATAAGGGGCTGTAAAATGGGACCTCCATATAACTTTTTACTGCTAGATTTTCATAGGAAAATAGGTATGGCCTCCAAGTGTTCTGAGAATTTGATTAGCTTTACAATTTGACATTCTTTTTTTAAATTTTTTTTATTTACTCAATATTTTTATTATGATATTGTGGGGTACAGTTAAGGATTAGGTATACAAATACGTTTCATTCAGGTACCCTGTTGATAAGAGGTGTTTCCCCGTCCCCAGGCAGATATTTGCTACCGTTGATCCCATCTCCCTCACCACCCCATAGTTTCCCACTACTGTCGGTCATTTTCTTATAGTATTACATTGGATGTTCCAGGTCCATTATATGAGTGAGAACATGTGATACTCGGATCTTTGTTTCTGTGAGAGGTCACTCAGTATTATTGACTCTAGTTCCATCCAGGTTTTACTACGAAATTCATGATTTTGTTCTTTTTTATGGCTGCGTAGTATTTCATTGTGTATAGGCACCACATTTTTTTAAATCCAGTCCTCTTTTGATGGGCAGCATGGTTGCTTCCAGGTTCTTGCTATTGTGAACAATGCTGCAATAAACATACGTGTGCAGGTATCTTTTTTATAGAGTGATTTGAATTCTTCAGGATATATTCCCAGTAGGGGGATTGTGGGGTCATATGGGAGGTTGATATTTAGAGCTTTTAGGAATCGCCACACTGCTTTCCACAGAGGTTGCACTAGTTTACACTCCCACCAACAGTGTAGAAGTGTTCCCTTTTTGCCACACCCTCTCCAGCAGCTGATATTTTTGGGTTGTTGATAATTGCCATCCTGCCTGGAGTTAGGTGGTATCTCAGTGTGGTTTTGATTTGCATCTCCCTGATGATTAGTGAAGTTGAACATTTCTTCATGTGTCTGTTTGTTAGCTGCTCGGATGTCTTCCTTTGTGAAGTGTCTGTTCATATCTTTTGCCCATTTTATAATGGGGTTGTTTGTTTTTTCTTTTCAGCACGTTTGAGTTCCTTGTAGATCAAAGATGTTAAGCCTTTGTCTGACCTGGTGCTGGCAAATACTTTTTCCCAGTCTGTAGGCTGTTTCCCTGCTCTCTTGATGGTCTCTTTGGCTTTGCAGAAGCTTGTCAGTTTAATAAGGTCCCACTTGTCTATCTTCTCTCTTATGACCTGTGGGTTTCGGGTTTTGTTCAGGAATTGGAGGCCAGTTCCGATTTCCATGAGGGTATGACCTTCATTTTCTAAGGTTCTTATGGTTTGAGGTTTTACATTTAGGTCTCTGATCCATTTGGGTTAACCTTTATGCATGGGGATAGATAGGGGTCCTGTTTCAATCTTCTGCATGTGGTCAGCCAGTTTTCCCAGCACCATTTACTGAATAGGTTCTCCTCTCCCCAGTGGTAGGTGGTGGAGGCTTTGTCGAAGATGAGTTGGTTGAGAAATTGAGGTTTTGCTTCTGGAATCTCAATTCTATTCCATTGATCTATATGCCTATTCCTATACCAATACCAAGCTGTTTTGGTGATTGTAGCTTTATAGTAAAGTTTGAAATCAAAACAGAGATCAAAAGATACCTGGAAACAAATGAAAATGAAGAAACATCTTACCAAAATCTCTGGGACACCTTAAAAGCTGTAGTAAGAGGGGAATTTATATCCCTACAAACACACATGAAGAAAATGGAAGGAATACAAATCAACAGCCTAACAAGCCACCTAAGGAAGCTGGAAAAGCAAGACCACAAAAACCCTAATTTCAGCAGAAGAATCCAGATCACCAAAATAAAAGTCCAAATCCAGGACATAGAAGACAAAAAGATAATACAAAAAATCAATGAAACAAAAAGCTCGTTCTTTGAAAGGATAAACAAGATTGATGGTCTCCTAGCTAGACTGACCAAGAAAAAACAAGGAAAAAACCAAATAAGCACAATCAGAAACACAAAAGATGAAGTCACATCTGACCCTGAAGAAATACAAAAGGTCATTAGAGACTATTACGTACACTTGTATGGAAACAAACTTGAAAACCTTAAGGAAATGGAGGACTTTCTGACATCACACAACCTACCTAGGTTGGAACAAGAAGAAATTGAGACCCTAAATAGACCAGTAACAATCAAGGAAATCGACTACGTAATAAGAAAACTACCTACAAAAAAAGCCCTGGTCCAGATGGCTTTCCAGCAGAATTCTGCAAGACATTCTTACCTTTAACAAAATTATAATGTGTACAGTTCTATTTGGTGTAGCTATCTTGGTAGTTTATGAAGACTTTAAACTTCATAGTATCTTTTATTTAGAGAAATCTGGAAATATATTGACAAAACTGTCTTCATTTTTCATCTAGGCATAGTGAAACCTACGTAGTAAATGAAGTGGAGAGTCATTTGGATAGGTCATACTCAGAGAATTTTTGTATGATAATAGTTTGCATTTGATTCCCCACACACCATTTAGATTACTTGATCTTTCCATTCCCTTGCATAGTGTTGTTTGTTAACATTAAAACACGGAAGAAGAAAGAGTTTCCATGCATTTGCTGCATTGCCTTGATTAAGTGGGTTCTCAGAGAGGTACGGTGCAGCAGAGAAAAAAGCAGATCTCTTGGGACCTGGTGGCTGATCCATATGGTATTTTAGGAGTTTCCCTTTGGCAAAGAAAATTATTATCTTTTTCTCCTTTGTTAATGTTACTTTCTAGCTTCAGTGCGTTAGAAATAATGCTTGAGGGGGGACGCGGCAAGATGGCGACGGGGCAACCCAGCGTCTGAAGCCCTCTGCAAGGGAGATCTGCACTGGGTCTCTGACTCTAGCCCCAGGGGGCTGGGGACCCCAGCATTGCAGCCTGCTCTTCAGACAGAGCTCGGCCATTGCCACCACTGGAACATCGCAACGACTGGACAGTTTTACTGCATTGCACTGTCCCGCCGCCGCAGCCCCTCCCCCCACCGGCGCTCCCATCGCCGCAGCCGCCGCCACTGACGCGGCCTCTGGGATGTGTAGCTCATCACAACCCGGCCCGAGTAGATCCACACCAAACCGCTTCAGGGAAGATCTGCTGGGATCGCTGCCACCTCTCCTGCATCCGAGACTGTCCTGCCCACCCAGCATGGGGCTCCTGTTGCCTGCTCGGAGGCAGGCAGCCAACTTGTTCCTGTCTGGCCCCAGCCCCTCTGGGGCGAGCAGATGAGATAGCACCACCTGCTGGCGATTCAAGGTAACAACACCGAAATGGGAGAAACAAGCTTGATAAAGACATAGACCAAACTTCTGAACCGAGGTTAATCTGAACTGTCCTTCACAGCAGATCAGGGGAACTGACCCTAACTGCAAACTAATTTTTTTTTTTTTTGAGTTGGAGTCTCACTCTGTCGCCCAGACTGGAGTGCAGTGGCCGCTTCCGGCCACTGCAACCTCGACCTGCTGGGCTCCGGCGATCCTTCCGCCTCAGCCTGCCAAGTAGCTGGAATCGCAAACTAATTTACCACCTTGAAAAGAAAACTAGAAATCAGACCTGAAAGGACATTGGACTTAAACGAAATGTCTCAGAGTGTGCTTCATTGATTCTATTAGTTTAATGACTTAATTCTATTCCTACTGTATTGTTCCCTTTTTTCTCTTTTTCTTTTCCTTTTCTTCTCTTTTCTTCTGTCTGTAAACCATGTCTTTGTATAGAGGAACAGCACACTAATAAGGTGGTTGGATAGCTGGTATGTTAGCATCACTATATGTTTTATTTTTGTTTATATGAGAGTTGGTTTGACTGTAGCTTTGGCCTATTGTTTTTATCTGTTTCAGTATAGGCCTCTCTCTCTATTTGTGGCACACTCGTTTGTTTCCCCCCTTACTCCTCTATCTCTCCACTCCCCTCTTCAACCCACTATCTGCTCCATTCTCTCCCCTCTGCTAACCACATTTTATTTCAGGGAGTAAGCCTACAGTCCCACTGCACGGACAGATTCCAGGGCAGTGGGAAGTGGGTTCCACATTATCCACACACCTGTCAGCGAATACCAGGACCTGCAGACAGATTCTGAATCACATCTCTCCCCTTAAGTACATCTCAAAACTGCAAAAAGGACTACCTCCAACCTACAGTGCAACTTCAGAATTGAACAAAGTAAGAGGACATACATAAAGAATAGAAGATTGAACAAACAGAAGTAAAACCAATCCCTTTACCCCTGAATAACAGAATTAAAGAAGATGGTGACGTGGAGGGAAGGAAAAAGTAGGGAGGGGGGAAAACTGCACAAATGAAGAAAAACCAAAAGAAGAATATAGGTCTTACACAGACCCCTGGGAGATCAGACAATGAGATAACAGATTCTGGAACACAGACAATGAAGAGTCCCCATAATGACTGGTCACATGCAACAAACCCAGACATCAAGACATTAATGGAGAGAATTTAAAAAATTGAGGAGAGACAAGAGGAAAATAGGAAGGAGCTGTTGTCAGAAATGAGAGCAGTAAAGAATACTGTGATGGAAATGAACAACAGACTAATAAGCATGGAAAGCAGAATCAGCCAAGCAGAAGAATCTCAGAGCTTGAAGACCAAAACGCAGAACTAACCCAAACTGTCAAAAGCATAGAAAAGAAGCTCAAAAAGACAGAACAAAACCTGCAAGAGATGAATGATCACTTCAAGAGACCAAACCTAAGAATAATTGGGCTTCCTGAGGCAGACAGAGAAACAGAAGCCACACTGGAACAAACATTTCATGAAAACATTCAAGAAAACTTCCCTCATCTCATTAAGGATGAAAAAATTCAAACACAAGAGATTCAGAGAACCCTTGCAAGACAACAAACGAGAAGAGCAAGTCTCAGACACATAATAATTCGCCTAAACAAAGTAGCTATGAAAGGAAAAATCCTAAAGGCAGCAAGAGAAAAAGGCCAGACTACTACCAGGGAAAACCAATTAGAATAGCAGCAGATTTATCCACAGAAACCCTTCAGGCCAGGAGAGCCTGGAGCCTATCTTCAAAGTTCTAAAAGAGAAACAATTTCAACCAAGAATAACTTACCCAGCCAAACTAAGCTTCATTAGTGAGGGAGAATTGAAATCTTTTCCAGACATCCAATCCCTAAGAACCTACGCTGCCACCAGACCACCTCTACAAGAAACACTTAAGAAAGTACTGAACACAGAAGAAAAAGAAAAAAGAACAACAGCATTCTTCACAAGAGTACAGGCAAAAGATTAAAAACACACATGAACCAACTTCAAAACCCAAAGAAAGACAACAAATAAACAGGAACAACTCTGTAAGAACTTTATGACAGGGATCAACTCTTGCATTTCAATTATTAGCCTAAATGTGAATGGACTAAATGCACCACTGAAAAGACATAGAATGGCAAAATGGATAAAATATCATCAGGCAACAATCTATTGCCTTCAAGAGACTCACCTCACTAGAAGGGACAACCACAGACTCAAAGTAAGAGGATGGAAACAAACTTCCAGGCGAACGGAATACAAAAGAAAGAAGGAGTAGCCATCTTAATTTCAGACAAAAAACCCTTCAAACTATTAAAAATAAAAAAAGATACAGAAGGCCACTACATAATGATAAAAGGCTCAATCCATCAACAAGAAATATCTATCCTAAACATATATGCACCCAACATAGGTGCGCCAACTTTCATAAAGCAACTTCTTGGAAAACTAAAGAAAGATATTGACTCTAACACTATCATAACTGGGGACTTCAATACCCCACTCACAACCCTAGACAGATCATCAGGACAAAAATTCAGCAAGGAGATCCAGAACCTCAATGTGACTTTGGACCAAATGGACTTAATTGATACCTACAGAACACTCCATCCAAAGACCACAGAATACACATTCTACTCATCACCACATGGAACATATTCTAAGATCGACCACATACTCTGCCATAAATCAAGCATAAGCAAATTTAAAAGGACTGAAATTCTACCAAACACCTTCTCGGACCACAGTGGAATAAAAATAAACATTGACACCAACAGAGTCCCCCCAAAACCCACAAAGACATGGACACTAAACAGCATGATGCTAAACGACTCCTGGGTCAACGACGAAATCAAAACAGGGATCAAAAGATACCTGGAAACAAATGAAAATGAAGAAACATCTTACCAAAATCTCTGGGATGCCCTGAAAGCTGTAGTAAGAGGGGAATTTTTATTCCTACAAACACACATGAAGAAAATGGAAGGAACAGAAATTCACAACCTAACAAGCCACCTAAAGAAGCTGGAAAAGCAAGACCACAAAACCCCTAATTTCAGCAGAAGAATCCAGATCACCAAAATAAAAGTCCAAATCCAGGACATAGAAGACAAAAAGATAATACAAAAAAATCAATGAAACAAAAAGCTGGTTCTTCGAAAGGATAAAGAAGATTGATGGTCCCTAGCTAGACTGACCAAGAAAAAATGAGAAAAAAACCAAGTAAGCATAATCAAAAACACAAAAGATGAAGTCACATCTGACCCTGAAGAAATACAAAAGATCATTAGAGACTACTATGTACACATGTATGGAAACAAACTTGAAAACCATAAGGAAATGGAGGACTTTCTGACATCACATAACCTACCTAGGTTGGAACAAGAAGAAATTGAGACCCTAAATAGACCAATAACAATCAAGGAAATCGACTATGTAATAAGAAAACTTCCTACAAAAAAAGCCCTGGTCCAGATGGCTTTCCAGCATAATTCTATAAGACATTTAAGGAGGAGCTGATACCAATCCTACTGAAGGTATTCCAGGCAATTGAAAAAGATGGAACTCTCCCCAAATCATTTTATGAAGCCAACATCACATTGATACTCAAGCCAGGTAAAGATCCAACAAAGAAAGAGAACTGCAGGCCAATATCTTTGATGAATATAGATGCTAAAATTCTCAACAAAATCCTAGCAATCCGGATTCAGCAATACATCTCAAAAATCATCCACCATGACCAAGTAGGCTTCATTCCTGGCATGCAAGGCTGGTTCAACATTCGTAAAACCATAAATGTAATTAAATACATCAACAGATGTCAAAACAAAACCACATGATCATATCATTAGATGTAGAAAAAGCTTTTGATAAAATCCAGCACCCCTTCTTGATAAAAACCCTTGAACATCTAGGCATACGGAGAACATACCTCAAAATAGTAAAAGCCATCTACGAGAAACCCACAACCAGCATACTCCTAAATGGACAAAACTTGGAATCGATTCCCCTGAAAACTGGAACTAGACAAGGATGCCCACTCTCTCCCCTCCTGTTCAACATAGTATTGGAAGTCCTGGCTAAAGCAATCAGAGAAGAGGAGGCAATCAGAGGTATTCAAATAGGAAAAGAGGAAGTACAAAATAAATGTACAAAAGACAATCGCATTTCTCTACACCAATAATAAACAAACAGAAACCCAAATAAAAAACACAATTCCGTTCACAATAGCCACAAAAAAAATGAAATACCTTGGCATCTTCCTAACCAGAGATGTGAAAGACCTTTACAATGAAAATTACCTAACACTGCTCAAAGAAATCAAAGCTGACACGAACAAGTGGAAAAATATCCCATGCTCATGGATCGGACGAATCAACATTGTGAAGATGTTCATCTTACCTAAGAAAATCTACAAATTCAATGCAATACCCATTAAATTACCAACAACATTCTTCTCAGACCTAGAAAAAACTTCACAGGAATTCATATGGAAAAACAAATGTTCAAGAATAGCCAGAATAATCCTCAGCAAAAAAACAAAGCAGGTGGTATCACAATACCAGACTTCAAACTTTACTATAAAGCTACAATCATCAAAACAGCTTGGTATTGGTACAGGAATAGGCATATAGATCAATGGAACAGAATTGAGATTCCAGAAGCAAAATCTCAATTCCTCAACCAACTCATCTTCGACAAAGACCCCACCACCTACCAGTGGGGAGAGGAGAACCTATTCAGTAAATGGTGCTGGGAAAACTGGCTGACCACATGCAGAAGATTGCAGCAGGACCCCTATCTATCCCCATGCACAAAGGTAACTCCAAATGGATCAGAGACCTAAATATAAAACCTCAAACCATAAGAACTTTAGAAAAGGAAGGAAATACTCTCATGGAAATCGGAACTGGCATCCAATTCCTGTACAAAACCCAAAACCCACAGGACTTAAGAGAGAAGATAGACAAATGGAACCTTATTAAACTGACAAGCTTCTGCAAAGCCAAAGAAACCATCAAGAGAGCAGGGAGACAGCCTACAGACTGGGAAAAAGTATTTGCCAACTCTAGGTCTGACAAAGGCTTAACATCCTGGATCTACATGGAACTGAAACGTACTGAAAAGAAGAAAACAAACAACCCCATTATAAAATGGGCAAAATATATGAACAGACACTTCACAAAAGAAGACATTCGAGAAGCCATCAAACACATGAAGAAATGCTCAACCTCACTAATCATCAGGGGGATGCAAATCAAAACCACACTGAGATACCACCTAACTCCAGTCAGAATGGCAATTATCAACAACTCAAAAAATAACAGCTGCTGGAGAGGGTGTGGTGAAAAGGGAACACTTCTACACTGTTGGTGGGAGTGTAAACTAGTGCAACCTCTGTGGAAAGCAGTGTGGCAATTCCTAAAAGCTCTAAAAATTGACCTTCCATATGATCCCGCAATCCCCCTACTGGGAATATACCCTGAAGAACACAAATCACTCTATACAAAAGATACCTGCACACGTATGTTTATCGCAGTGTTGTTCACAATAGCAAGAACCTGGAAACAACCATGCTGCCCATCAAAAGAGGACTGGATTAAAAAATGTGGTACATACACACGATGGAATACTACGCAGCCATAAAAAAGAACAAAATCATGAATTTCACAGCAACCTGGATGGAACTAGAGTATATAATACTGAGTGACCTCTCACAGAAACAAAGATCAGAATATCACATGTTCTCACTCATATAATGGACTTTGAACATCCAATGTAATACTATAAGAAAATGACTGACAGTACTGGGAAACTATGGGGGGGAGAGGGTGGGATTAACAGTAGCAAATATCTGTCGGGGGCTGGGAAAACACCTCTTATCAACAGGGTGCCTGAATGAAACGTAATTGTACACCTAATCCTTAACTGTACCCCACAAAACCATAATAAAAAATACTGATTAATTATAACAAAATATTAATTAATCAATTAATTTTTTAAAAAGAAATAATGCTTGATAAAGACTGGTAACATAAAGCATTTTAAGTGACCTTTATGAGATTTTCTTCTGAACCTTTCTCACCTATAAAACGTATGTGGGAAATGGGAAGTTTTAGCAATTGAGGTATCTTAGAATTCAGATAATAGCTAAAGGACCATTTCTGTAGTAATTCTGTTTACAACCATTTGCTTGTTTCGGATTCCTAAAAAGTCAAATATGGTAGTTCAATATTGTTTAGTTGATAAGAAAAGAGAATGACTGAGAAAGAAAAAAAAAGTCATGATAGTTTCTATGCCAGTCTGAGAAATGCCTCTGGGTTAGAGCATTGATTTATGAAATTTCTACCCAAAATGCCACTAATTCTGCTTGTAAATTCCCCAAAGATTTTAAAAGAAAAGCACAGAAAGATTATTGGTCTTTCCTTGTTTTCATTTGTTAATTACTGCATTGTCTCATTTTATGTAAAAGCTTCTAACACTGAACTGTAGCATAACATAGAAAGACTTGACAACTTAGTGAGAGAAGTATGATATATTATTAGGGTTATAGGGTTTTTAACCAGATCTTTTTTGGGGATTAAAACCAAGCTTCGTTATGTATTACATGTATAAACTTAGGCAAGTCCCTTAACTTTTCTGGGCCACAGTTTGTTCATCTAATCAATGGAAATAAAAATAAGCCTACTTTATATAGGATTGTTATGAAAATTACATGAGTAAGCACATGTAAAGTGCTTAGAACATTGTCTAAAATACAACAAATTCACTTTCAATGTTAACTAACTATGAATGCTATTATTATTTGGATAAGTTTTACTAAATGTTTGTTTTTAACGATAATGTCTTTGGTTCTATCCATTCGATTTTAAAATATTTAATAATTTAAGAACCTCTTTGTTCGAGAAGTGACTGTGGCAACTTAAGACATACATGCTGTTAAAAATCATGGTGATTAGAAAATGAGTATCAAATAATCCTTGACTTCTAATATCATCCTTTTGGTAGGTGTTTAGTGTTAATTATTTTTCAGCATCTTCTATTTGAGTAGGTACTATTACCATTTGTAGGCAATAACATCCAAGTTTAGCTTTCTTAACTGAAAGCAAATTTCCTTTACTTGTTTACAAGAAGGAGAGATGTTAGGATTTTCTTACATTCCTAAATCCATCTGGGAGGCAGCAGAGAATTTAAGTGGACTGACAGGGAGGGTGTTTTCCCACTTGGTTCCTTCAGTAGAATAAATCTGTTTTAAAATGTGCCAGACAGATGGTATTGTTTGTTTGGTTTTTTAAAGGCTTCAGTGATCAAGTACACACCATAAAATCTTGAATGATGAGGAAGAACAGCTCTATTTATTTAAAAAGAGAGAAAAAGTCTGTTCACAATAACTTTCATTTGATTAAATGGTGCTTTGTTTCATTGGTTCAACTTTGGATACTAAGGAATGAGAATTCCTACTGAGAATCAGGTATGCCTCACAGCTGTGAAGCACTTGTGTGCTTAGCCACTCTCACCAGGAGTGAAAACAGGAAAGGAAGCAAGCAAAGGTTGTACAAGCTTGCAAGGTAGCAGTGGGATCTGTACCCCACCTTGTCTTATGAATGTTTTCCCTTTCTTTCATTATGAGCCTAGAAGTAGTCTGTAATTTTTCTATGCAGCCACCGAGATTTACAGATTCTTTGCAATGGTTTTTTATATGATGTATTTAATGTGCCAGTTTTTCTTTAAATTTCTCTTGTGTTTTCAGGGAATCATTTGTATGTTGCTATAAAGACACTTCCTGAATCTACTGTTTGTGAAGAGAAGATAATTACATGGCTTAATGACTGCATCTATAGGGCTTTTGGCACCTTGACAGGTTTTTGCACTAGTGTAATGCAATGTAAGAAACCCCTGCATATTTATAGCAAAACAGATATTGTTCCAAGGCCCCCAGCCATAACTGAAGTTCTTATCTGAGAAGACAGGGTAGTATTGTGGCGTAGAGGATAGTTTTGGGTATCATATGCACCTGGATTTCAGTCCTAGCCCTGCCACTTGGGCAAGTCATAACCTCTCTAAGCCTCAGTGGCCTCATTCATACAGTTATCCAGAGAATAAAAATGTGATAATACACAGTTATGCTCTGTCCTTATTAATCCCCCGCCCTTGAGTCTGGGCTAGACTAAATGAAATTGAGCTATAAAGGATTGTGACTTTTTTCTTGGTGTTCTCTCACTAGGCTGGTGCATTCTTGCTCTCTTTCATTCTCTTTCGGATCGCTTGCTGGGGAAGCCAGCTGTCATCTCATTAGGCAGCCTTGTGGAGTGGCTCACATAAGCTGTATTGGAAGTGGATGTTTTGAGACCTCTCAACATCCACTGTGAGCTTGGAAGCAGATCTTCCCCCAGTTGAACTTTAAGATGACCGGAGCCCCAGCCTATGACTTGATTGAGACCTCAGTAGAGAACATGAGCCAGAGGCACTCTGTTAAGCAGTGTTCAGTTGCAGTTAGAAAATGCAAACAATACATAAGGAGGTTCACCTGTACGTAGCAGGTAGTAAGCATGACCAATCAAGAAGTATTAACACTATTCTTAAAACAAGAAAAGGTTAGATTCACTCTAGCATTACAAGATTATTCATCATGCATTGTAAAATTAATTTCACACATGTGTGCAAAGAACTTAGGAATAAGACTTGCGGACAGTTGTTTGCTTATTTTTATAGACTGAAACACATAAGGCAAAATATCAGTCACTTGAGAATTTAAAAATAGTATGAGAAGACAATGAATTCAAGAGGTCATATAATTTTTCTGCTTCAAATAATATTAAATTTAAATTTCTAAAGGTCAAAACGAAAGGAAAGATGGATAGTAGTTGTCAGATAGTGTTCTGTAGATTGTCACAATAGGATTGCTAAAACCTTTAAAAGTCGAATTGATAAAAATACAACAAGACTTGTGTTTGTTACTTGAATAGTAACCCAAACAATAGCTGCTTGGGATTCCTGTGACTGTTTATTTTACAAAAAGCCCTTCTACAGATTGCAGTATTTCCACTAAACTAAATCTTGAAAAAAGTAATATAGAAAAAGGTTATTCATAGTTTTGGAACATGTAACACATTTTTCAAAAAACTTTATATGGGACAACATATTAAAATCAGTTAGTCTGTTAGTCTGTTTTGCCAGACCCAGTACATCTTGTATTTGAGGTAAATTGTTTATTTGCCGTTCAACTCCAGAAAGTAGGATGTGGAACTTGTTTTTTAATATGTAAATAAAGATAGAGAGATCAGAGCTCTAAGATATATACTACTATACTATTTCATCCACCTTTACTTTTAGATAAATAGATAGATAGATTCTCCTATATCTTGGCTTTCTTTTTTTAAGTTGCTTTGGAAATTTTTAGGTTGGGGGGCTGTTTATCAGAATTAGGTGTAAAACAGTTGTTACCAGGATTTTTTTCTTTTCATATTCATTAAACTTCACATATGAAAATATATACTAGAAAGTCTATTTAGTTTCTGCTGTCAGGGAACCAAAAATAAAATTTTTACTCACTACTTCAGTGCAGCATTCTCTGGCCAACTACTGCTGTTTAACTTGTAAAATCGAGTAAGATTGTATTCCAAGACAGTGTGCCTGTGCATTACAGTCTGGAATACATATCTGTCTATTCTGCCCAGATGATTTAGTGAAGAGTAAAAATGAGTATTTTCTTTTCCCAATAGATTCTATGGTAGTTTGGGATAAAAAGGCAGAACTACTCAAATATGTAGAATTTATTTCAGATGACTCAAAAACAGAAAATTTACTTACATCTTGAAACAAAACAAAACAAAAAATTGTTCTTCAGTTATGACCAATAGCGTTGAAGACTCTTTATACCCGCTTTTCATGCTCCAAAAGAGCATCTGTAACTCATCTTGTGCAAGCTGGAAAGTTACATAGCTTCTTTATATATTGCCATTGCTGAACTATTTAATAGTCAGATGTGAAATATACTTTAAAGTCTTCTTGGGACATGAATGATAGCCTTGAATATTCTGACGTAGTGGTTAGGCCTACATTTTCTGAAGTTCAAGATTGAGGCAAGACACTATATTGAATCTTCTAGAGTCGGAGCTATTTTAAACATGCATTTTATGTAACACTATTATCCTGAAGTTAGTTCAAAGTCTCTTTCAACATGACTTATAATAATTAAGTAGTTATATTCCCAAAAAGGAGATTTCATGTCTAAGCTCCAGTTTTACATACAGTGTATGTAGCCCTCTCATATCAAGTTTATTTATCTGAAAATATAAAGAAAAGATTATTTATTTATTTGAGTTGAAGTCTCATTCTGTCACCCAGGCTAGAGTGTAGGGGGACGCTCATGGCCACCGCAGCCTCGAACTACTGGGCTCAGGCGATCCTTCCGCCTTAGCCTACCAAGTAGCTGGAACTACAGGCACGCACCAACACACCCAGCTAATTTTTTGATTTATTGTAGAGACAAGGTCTTGCCATGTTGCCTAGGCTCAAACCTCTGGACTCAGGTAATCCTCTCGCCTCAGCATCCCAAAGTGCTGGGATTACAGGCTTGAGCCACCGTGAGGCTGGCCAAAAAGACTGTTTTAAAAGAGAAACTCTTTATGATGAGTATGCCATAATAAAATTAGGTACTAGAGAACCTCTGTTAATACAACCAGTAATGTTATATTAAGTCTCAATTTTCTAAAGGTGCAGTGATGAGATGCAGAATTTAAGGACACAAGAGTAAAGTAAGGATGGTGGTATACAATGCAAAATGTTTAAATATCATAATAAAAATAATAACCACTTAGGAATAACTTGATCCTCTTCAGGTTTATCAGTCCTTATTGTGATTATTTTATAAAATGAACCAGGCCATTACAAATATGTATGCATGTTAAATTTTAAAATTGGTCCATAATCCACATTCTTTATTATATCAAGAGTAGGGGCAGTGGTATCATCTCATCTGGAGTAGTTTTCAACACCTTTCTGTCATAGTATTGGTACTCTGGGAGGAGTCTCTTATCTATCCATTGTCAAAAACTTAGTAGGCTATTGAATCTTCTTAATACATAGTAGAATTCTTGAGCTAAGAAAATCAGTTTAGTACATTTAAGCACATTTTAAAAATATAGATGTATTTTAAGTATAGGAGGACATATTATGAATATAAAGTTGGTCTCTTAGCCCTCAGATCATGAGTTTTCCACAGCTATGAAATGTAGATATTAGCCTTAGCAATCTCAAAACAGTAATGTGCTGTGACCGCACCTGTGAATAGCCACTGTACTCCTGCCTAGGCAACATAGTGAAACTCTGACTGTAAAAATGATAAGATAAAAACTTTTTTTAAAAAAGTAGTACATAGTAGGTGCGAAATAAATATCGAAAAAATGAGTTAATGAAAGAATTTATGTGGTCAGACTTTGAATCTGCTAGATTCAAGACTCTTTCCTGAGTATCTCTAAACAGTTCCGTTTCTTTGTTTCTAGTGGTTTTGCTTTCCCTGAAATTTCTTCTACATCTTGTTCTTCTTTGTATAAGGAAATACTCTCAATCTTCTAAGAGCCTGTTCAAGTCCCAGCACAGAAGTCCTCCCACCATGTCCTCTGCTTATCTCTGATCTTGCATTGCTCTTGCTCTTTGCTATGCCTGTTATCTCCTGATTGGACTTTAATTGTTGCATGTGTGTCTATCCAAAAAGATCATAAACCTCTTAAAGATAGGGATAGTATTGTATACTTTTTGCCCAGGACTCAAAGCAATAATGTACAGATAGTCAGGAGTCTTCATTTTGTTAATGATCAACTCATTGATGATTGATTCATTAATTAATTGATTGGCTCAACTTCAAAACATTTCAATGAAACAGCAGATTGAGTATATATGTTTGTGGGGCGGGAGAGGGAATGTATAATAAAGCCATAGAAAAAGGCACTTATATCTGAATAACAGCATTAAAAGGGCATCATTATAATACACAAGAGACTGAAGAACTAATGTCTTTTTTATTTGAAGGTAAACAGTCCTTCTTACCCAATATGATGATGTTAACTGGAAAATCCGCTGTGTATTTATAGTTCCAAATCATCATATTTGACCTTTCTTCAATACTCATAAAAGAGCTTGTTATTGAATGTGAAAACTGAATCCATAAAACATATTATTACTAAACTGATAACATTTGTGAATGAGTCACTTTTCATCAGTGGACTTGCCGGATATCCATTCTAGCTTTTTTGAAAAATGAGATCTTTTTTAAGCATAAATTTAAATATGCAGGAGTGTAGGTTGGAGAAGTAACATTGGTAAAGGTAGACCTAATATGTTCACATCTCTTGGTATGTTTTGTAGGTAGAAGCCCAATAGATAGTGAAAGCACCATTAGTACTAAATATGTTATATATGTGTATGTGTGTGTATTTCAAAAACGAAATCAGATTTCTTTGGATGTCAACAGTATTCTTCATGAATAATCCCATTAAAATAACCCAGATTTGTTTGTAATTGACTAAATGTTACTCTTTAGAGCATCCTTCATGCATTTTGGTCACTGGGAGATTGCAAAAATTAAAAGATATTTTGTTTTGCTTTTGATATGACATGAAACACTAATGGAAAGTAAATCTAATACATGAATTTATTAGGAAGTCATCTCTTCTTTTTACCACCTAAGCTTGTTAAAATTAACAACTTTTAATAAGTAGTGTGTTTCTCTATGGCTTTTAGCGGTATGCCAGCAAGCTGAAGAGATAACAGAGAGGGAAGAAAGATTTTTAAAGCCCAGGTGTCTATTTTAAAGACCTCAGAATTTCCAGGTTTTTTCCAGGTGTCTATAAAAGCTGAATAGAAGAAGTTGAAGCAACAGAAAATGAGAGGGAAAACAAAGCAGTTAGAACTACACTATTATGATGAGATTTTAAACCCCATATCAAAAAATATTTGCCACCACTGTTCTGGACATAATATTTTTCATTATTGTGTCACAGAACACAAATCTTTGATTCACTTTGAAATGAAAGCCACAAATACAAAATTAAGTTCCATTCTTCAAGGGGCAAAAATAGTTGAATATGTTGCCAAAATTCTTCTTGCCTCAATAAAGGATAATAAGGTCATGCCTAATAAAACAGAAACTGTTGAAATTCAGGAATTTGCCAAGAACATCAGTTTGATGTGTTTGTTTCAGAGGGAGGAATTCAACATCCTTATAAGAAAAAGGTCATATATGTTCCCTCACACAAACATGATCATATATACCATGCCCAGGAAGGACCCACAAACAGAAAGCTCAGCTTTGTAATGGCCCAATTTCTGTCTGTCTCTTCATAGAGTATCAGTGTTCTTTGTTACTTCTTCAAGTGTTCTGTTGATTTAAAGGATTCTTACCTTCAGAGTGTTCTGGGGAGGCATGGTAAAGATGTGAAATGTGCCTTGGCAGTTGCTAACACCAAAACCTGAATGCCTGTCCTCCTGTAGTCAGTAATTCCAGGGTAACTCTTCTTTTTTATTTATTTATTTATTTATTTTTGCACTGGAGTCTCACTCTGTTGCCCAGGCTGGAGTGCAGTGGCACACTCATGGCCACCCCAGTGTAGACCTACTGGGCTCTGGTGATCCGTCTGCCTCTGCCTTCCAAGAAGCTGGAACTACAGGAGCACACCACACCCAGCTAATTTTTTTTTTTTAATTTGTAGAAATGAGGTCTCGCCAAGTTGCCTGGGCTGGTCTCGAACCTACGGGTTCAGACAGTCCACTCACCTCAACCTCCCAAAGTGCTGGAATGACAGGCTGAGTCACCAAGCCCGGCCAGTCCCGGGCATACATATCCATTCTCTTTTTTTTGAGTTGGAGTCTCACTTTGTCACCCAGGCTGGAGTGCAGTGGCACACTCACAGCCACCCAGCATCAGCCTGATGAGCTCAGGCAATCCTTACTCCTCAGCTTCCAAGTAGCAATCCCCTCACCTCAGCTTCCCAAAATGCTGGGATTACAGGCATAAGCCACCATGCCTGGCCCATATCCATTCTTTAAAATTACAGACTACTCATTCTAAATGCATAAATCAAGATTACTGTTACTTAGCAACAGTCATAGGTTGAATACTAGTTACACATTGTGGTTTTGTATTATCTGCCTTTAAAGGGAAAAAAGTTTCTTTTTTATCTAGCATCCAAAAATTCTAAGATTTGTTTTTAATGGAACTCTTGATTACTCTGTAGAGTTTCTATAACATTTTCAGTTGTTAAAGCTAGCACATGTATGTACATAAGTTATGAGGCATAATAGTAAAACAAACATCCATGAAGCCATCTCCAAACTGAATCTTTATATCTCATTCTGCTTGAATTCATCCTCTGAATACATCTATTATCAGGTTTGATTGTATCATTTTCTTGCCTTAAAAAGAGATAGGGTTTTTTTGTGGGTTTTTTTTTTTTTTGGCCTATTTGTATATCTCAAAATAATATACTTCTGAGTTTTCCTTGTCTTTTGTGCTTATGAAAAAAATGATATGAGACTGCCTGTAGTCTGATCTCTTCCTTTTTAAACTCAATTTTGTTACAAGTGTTCACTAATTTATGTTTTTCTGAAATATTTTATATTGGCAGCATGTGATATGTTAAGATTTATTATAAAGTTGTATAATTAAGATAGCATTGCATTAGTGTAGAGATAGATGAATTGTCCAAGGGAACAGTATAGAGAGCCCAAAGACAGTTTCATGCATATATGGAAACTAGATTTATGATTAGAGGTAGCATTGCAGATTACATATATTTTGACTAAGCGATTTCTACAAGATACACTAGCACATGTATACAGAGGTCTGTGTTGAAGGCTGTTCATTATAGCATTGATTATAATAGTCAAAGATTAGGGACAATCTAAATGTTAATAGAATACTTATTAAAGTATCTTGCATATGTGTAATTGTAAATAAACAAGCTGTTTAAAAGAAGAAAAGGGGAAACTGATTCTCTCATTACACTGCAGTTGGGAGTGATAAGTTGGTACACTCTGTTTGGAAATCAGTTTGGTAATGCCTATCATAATTTACAATATGCCAATCTTATGACATAGAAATTCCACATACTGGAATTTCTGTTCCAGAGACACCCTTGAACATCTTCTGAGGGTATACACTCAGGTTATAAATTTTCTTATTGCTTCGAAAATAACTACTTTTTGTTGTATGGCATGTCTCAATGAAAGAGTAGTTAATACATTGTAGAATACAGTCAAGCAATTTTTAAAAATCAGATGGGGAAAACTTCTAGTAG
The DNA here is from genome assembly GCA_027257055.1 of Cephalopachus bancanus. Lineage (NCBI taxonomy): Eukaryota > Metazoa > Chordata > Mammalia > Primates > Tarsiidae > Cephalopachus > Cephalopachus bancanus. Next base: position 2,455,809 of record JAPVLO010000009.1, on the reverse strand, counting down.
TAGAGGTGGAATAAAGTGATTGTGTAACCCCTCCTACAGTAAACAATTATAATATCTGGACCAAAATTTTGTAAAACCCTTCTTTAAATGCTTGAAAACATCCAAAAGAAGACAGAAATAACCAGAGGATGGACTGGAACTGAATGTTGGTACATTCTTCTGTACTGTTTGAATGTGGACCAAGTGCAGAATAATTTTAAAGCTGCAAATACTTGGACTTCAATCTGTTTTACATATGTTAAAATAGAGCTTTAAAAAATCGAACTTTAATCTCTCATATATCTTTTAGATTAAGTTAAGCTTGCTCTCACTCTTAGCACTTAAATTACGTTTTTTTATTTCCTAGTACATTGCCTTGCTCAATTAGGGTTATATGTTTATTGACTCATTCAATCTCAGCAAATATTTATTGTCTAACATCTGCCAGACTCTCTTCTAGAGCTGAGGATACAGTAGTTAGCAAGACAGACAAGATTCCTGCTCACTTGGGACTTTTCTAAGAACTCTCTTGTTTAAAATCTTGTAAGCATAAGGGGTAGATATTTGCCTGAAAGTATCAGCCAACAGAGGAAGAAGGAAAAAAAAAGACAGGGAAAAAGACAAGCAGAAATCTATTTCAGTACATATATTCAAATTTCTGAATATTAGAATTTAAGGGAGTCAGTATGGTTTAGTCTTTTTACATGAGTATTTTTCTAAATATAATGCATTGTTTTGATTAATTCTTAATCAAAACGCCAAAAGTGTATGTGATACTTCAGAATTTCAGTCATCCAGTTTTTTAGTCATTTGGAGTATCAGTAGATTGTGGAAATGTAATCTAATAGGAAATTGTTGTTTGGATTAGTCTTTTGTAGTGGGGGGGACTTGAGAAGAATATCAACTTTTATATAAATAAGACAGGTATATATTATGAAATGGAATTTTGTGGACTTTCTTTGTATTCCTCCATTGTTCTGTAACCTGTAGGCAATGTGTTTGCACTGTTTGGTTATTTTTACACCAGAAGAGTCAAAAACTTTTCTCCTTATATTCAATAATCTTTATCACCCAGAATGTTCTTTATATATAACCCAAATGACTTCCCTTACTAACTCTTTTGTTTACTATATTCATTTGCTATTGATACATTAAAACATCCTAATAGAAAATCTCTAGCTTAGCAGAAGGATGAAGACAAATTAGTTTCAAAGCATCAAATAGTTCTTTAAAAATATACCTTTTCCAAAAACTTTCTAATTTCAGAAAATTGTTTATCTCCTTACTATCATTTGTTCCACTAAATCCCATGCTTGATGTAGTTATGCTGTTTCTCATATATATACATTTAAGAACTGGCATTTTTGTGCTATTTGATATTTTCTAAAATCGGTCTGATCAAATATATGACATTTCTCCAATAACTGAGTACCAACATCCATTATAAAGTAATAATGATTATCATCTCATCTTAGATGATAGGCCAGAAATAGTTTCACTCAGTTTAAAGTACTATTTGATTTTCTAAATCATCAAAACTTTCACTAGAAAGTTTTTTCTAATGGGCTTCAGTGACATAATATTCTTTATCTTCCAACTAAGGGTAATTTTGTTTTCTCTTTCTTTCTCCTTTTAAAAAAAAAAATCAACAGCTTGATCAAGTCATCCGCCAAAGAAGCCTGTCCAGTTTGGAACTGTTCCTCTCCTGTGCTCAGAAACAGCTAAGTGCTTTAATAGCTACGGAACCCGTTGACATTGAATAAAGAGAACATGACAAGCTAACCCACCTGGCATTGGATGAATCATGAGACCTTTAAAATACATGCTCTGAATTATAAAGATGCTTTGGTTTTCTTTCCAAACCTTGTAGATTTGATTTGCAATTCAAGGATAAGCCAAAACAATATTTAGGAGAACTAGCAAGTAATCTAATTTATTTTCTTTTGTTTTCACCTTTACATTTACTATTATTTTATTAGTAGTAGAAGTAGAAACAGACTATGATATGACCCAAAAACTATTGAAAAGTGCCACATTATAGAATTAATTAAGCAAACTTTATAGCCTCTGGTGACCTGTTATATTTGGCAAACGTAGTAAATATCTTATTGCTTCATGATGACGTTTGATGAGATGCTAGAATGTAATCATACATTTACTTAATTTTGAGGATGGAAATAGCATGAATTTTAACATCACCTATTAATGTAATTTGGATATAAAACACATGATAGAGAATTATCTGACATTACTAAATTTCTTTTCTGCATTTGGATGTATGTATTTTTATTGATCTACTGAAAACAAATAGTACAATTAAAAACACTAATGATTATTATATTGATTCAACCTTGATTTGATTTACCACTGAAACTAAAGGGGTATGTATGATATATGCTTATTGCCTATTTCTGCTCTTCAAACGTACTATGAATAAAGTCAGTTTTCTTATTAATTAAACCCTGAGCTTAATCTGTAGAAAGAGAATGTAACTCAACCATTTCAGGCTCAAGTATAAGATATAGGAAATCTTTTCCAAGTACTTTAGAATGTATTTAATTTATAAGCAGTGTGCTATGTGCAAAATCATGATTTTTTTCATTCTAAACTAAAATGTCATTATAATATACGTATACAAATGTTTTGTTTTATTTTCTGAAATGCATTTACATGGGCTTTGTACTTTCTTGGGATTTCTCAGCATAATAAAAAATGTTCCCAAAACTAACTTAGTTATTTTTTTAATTTCTCTTTTTGGTTGTATCTTAAATTTTTGTAGAATTTTCCTTGCACAAACCTCTATATTCATGTCTGATGATGTTTTGGATATGCCACTCCTTAAATATTTACAATAATATTTACCAAGAATCTTTAAATATTAACTACTCAGTTTTCTCTTATAAATTTAAATAAAAATTAAGGCAAGCAAGCCATTGACTTGAAATGCAGCATAGTATATAAGGGAGGAGACCCTTTTATTCAACAAGCCAATAATATAATGTTATGGCTATTATTTGAAATCACTTGACTCCCTTTGTCATCAAATTAAATGATAGTATACTTGCTACAATTTACTCAGAAATGATTTAGAGTGATATAAAGCATACAAGGTCACTGAATCTAAAATCCAGAGAGACTAAGATCCAGAGACAGTGGAAATGTCAAAAGACTCTCATAGTCTATGCTTTTCCTTCATCCCTGAACACCACACAATGTTTTTTTCTTTTTCCATTTGGGGTTCAGCTTTGCTGTTTACATAGATTAATTGTCTCTAATTTGGAAAAAGTTGATACCTATCAATCTATGAGTATTTTCAGAATACTCATCATGTATAATAATATTGCTACAATGATTTTGGATTGCTACAGTGCCTTTTCCACAGAGGTGTTCTTAAAGATAAATAAGTAGTATGATCTGGGCATAGAATTCTGATGATTTGAGTATAATGTTCTTTAAAACTGCATTAGCCAATCTGCTTCAATGATGTTCAAGTTATAGATTTCCACATTAAGAACCATATTCTATTTTTGTTTGATTATCAAAAGGACATAGACCATCTCAGGTAGTATTCATTAACAGAATTAGATAATCACATATTGCTACAACAAAGGAGAGATTTTCCCTGAAATGTGACCCTCCAAGTCTTAAAGAAAAGTAATCAAATGTTTTGTATCTAAAACTCTCTTTGCCTGTGTATGATTTCCTTGATGCTTTTGCATAGCATTTTCTACCCTTATGTTTAGGTGAATAAGGCATTGTTTGAAGTGATAAACATAGGAGGCCAGTGAGGTTTTTTAAATGATTAAGCCGCTATCAAACTGTGACTCTATTTTAGTAGCATGCTTAAATAGTAAAAAAGTTCTACTTTTCATTAATAGAAATGTTCTCTTTCCACTCCCCTCCCAAAAAAAGAATGTGCTTTGTGCCAGGTATTTCACATGTTACCTCAGAAACCCTGTGAAGTAACAATAACTGTGTGAAGGAGATGATATATTCACATGTATTAATGGAGAAGATTAGGTTTCTTCTTGGCCATGATGACAAGGTGGAAATGGGATTCAACCCCAGGGTTTTCAACATGTAGTTCTACTCTTTCCAGTAGGCTATGAATACCTGGTATTTTCTCCATAAGAAAATCTTGTAAGACTACCCCTGGTAGTCTTAGCACAATATTTCAATATATTAGGAGCAAGTTAGCCTTCCTTATACACCTACTTTGTTTCTTAGCCCTACTACATTCTGATGTGCAACTAGACAAGTAGCCTAACCAATTTGAGTCTCGGTTCTCTCATTTGTGAGGTAGAAAGAGTGATTTTTATGTAAAATTAAATTAATCTCATAAAGTACCCCATATAGATCTTGCTGGTGTAGCCACCAGTTCACAATAATTCCCCATCTCTGGAATTTACCCACAAAGTGCAGATCGATCACCTACAAACAAATGAATAAACCATAGCATTCTGCAACCTGACCCCAACTGTTCCTCCTATAAAAAGTCATATGGTGAGTCACTTCAACTACTTTATTATAAGGAGATGCCCATGAACCCCTATTTCTGAGGTCAGAGATCCCCAATCCCTGTTTGTCCGCAGTCTTGGATTCTGTGAGATAACCAAAAGTTCCTCCAATATGCTAGCACCACCCACTCTTTTCCCTTAAGCTAGCCAGAGCCAGTTTCTATTATGTGCAACCAAAAAAATATTAACCAAGGCAGTCCAGCACAGAGCCGAGCGTGTAATCCCTGGATACTCAGGATACTGGCACTTGTTAGTTCTTCATTTCCTCCACCATACCAATCCACATCCAAAATGGGAACACTCTTTGATTTATTTTAAGGAATGTTAAAAATACAACTGAACCAAAGCCTTTATTGTCTAACAAAGCCAAGTAAATCACAGATACTCAAAACTATGAACAAACAGTACCCTATTTAGAAGTTTTTCTGTCACTCAGAATCTAGAGTAGAGGTTTAAACTCAGCTTTGCTAAATGCTGACTCACGTTCTAATTCAAAGGAGGCTTACTCAATGATCGCTTTGAAATCAAAACCAGAACCATGTCCCTATGATTGATGTTATTCTGCACTGAGTCAGTTATCTATAATTATAACTTCTTTTTAGTTGTTGTTTTCTTTAATCTGACAAACTGGATGGAATCAGGAAATGCTATCTATATCTTAACAATAAAAACAAAAGCATTATTCATTCATTAAAGATTGCATACATTCTGAATAAGAATAAAAACGTATACAAAAACCTGGAAAACATTTATAAAACTCCGACAGGAAAAGGAGACTTGCATCAAAGCATGCAGCCTCTAGTCTTCTGTTTACATACCAGTAAACAACTCTACTGTATCTCCAAAGGCTCCACTAACAAGAAGCAGATAGCTGAAGTGTTCTGACTTTGCAGGCTACGTACTTGTAGGCATTGCCACCAGCTTCATAGTAAGTAGGTAGAATCAATATGAGAGCTCACAGCTGTGACTGCCAGACTTTTTAAGCCAGGCACAACTAAAACTGTTGCCTGAATTTAATAGAAAAATACACGTTTTGACACACCCAGTGCCCTATAACACAGGGGCTACTCGGTCATCAGCCATTGGCATATTGTAAATAAAAGGAAAGGGATTAGTAAAATGTTCTTTGATCTGGTTTTCTGGTTTTTTCTCTCCCTGAAACAACCATGAAACATCAACAAGTTGATCCCCCTTAAGTTGTCCCCTTCCCAGAGTCATTATATACTGGTCTTTTCCTACAGTTACTTATATAATTAAATAATATTTTGTGTTCATTGTTATTTATAATCAATAATTTGTGTTTTACTTGTTTATCTATGCCTCCTCCTGAAAAGAGAGCCCACATCTGTTTTGTTTATCATATCCTGAAGGCATTTCATACTGCCTCTCCTGCGGTGAGGACTTAGTACTGTAAATAATTGAGTTAATAAACAATTGAATCAATAAAACAATCATTGCACCTACAATATAATTCATCAACTAACCCCCAGCTAATAGATTCCGACTACTGATTTAAAGGATTTACTGTGTTTCTGATATCCTATAAGAAACTGAAATACCTCTCATAAAATAGTAGCCAGTTTTCTATAAATCAACAAAATTTCTGAAAATTCTTAAATGAACTCTACACTTCCAAATGCTACCAGAATGACTAAACCACATTGATAGAAATGTGCTACCCAAAGCTAGAAGATCCTCGAAGAATGTAAGTAGAGGAAAACATGTAGGAAATTATATGGGAAATCATTTCATATGGTGCTGAAAGCTGCCTGGCTAGAAGAGTAAGAAACAGCTTTCCCTTGAGAGGGCCATAGAATAGAACTGGCCCTACTGGTCCATCAGTTTTCAGTTACAGCAAGGCAGGAGCAAGAAAGTTTGAAGGAAAGACTGAATGTATAGGGTTTTATGATCAATAGAAGATTCTGATGGCCCAGAAGAAGTTATGTGTGAAGAGAAGAGAGGTGTTTAGGACTGGGTCAGATCAGGGATTGCCCAGAGCAATGTATGTGAGAGTCCTAGTGAGAAGGGATGCCCAGATTATCTGATAGTCTTTTTTACAGCCATCTCTAACTGCAAATTGTGATGCAAACTGGCTTTATTTTAAGAAGTACACAGAAACCAAGAAATAAACTCATTCAAAAGGTAGGAAAATTTGAGTCAGTCCTGGCAAACATTCAGTTCTCAGAAGTCTGGGAGCTGATTTAAAAAGGAAAAAAATGAAGCCACAGAATGTACAAATTGCTGACTTAGACAGCTCAGATACTGAAACAGATTATAGAAAATTCCTTGTGGCAAGATATGTATGTAATGAATTTTGAGTTTTGCCCCTTTTATTCAGAAACTTTTCTGAAAATGTTAGTAGCCATTGGACACTGTGGACAGCACTACATTTTATGAATTGTATTTTCCTGTAATATTTTTTGGTATTTTGCCTGCTTTCCCTAACTGCCAAAATGTAAATGTTTAATTCTGTAAAAATGTTAAACACTTAGTGATTCAATTGGTAAATTTATAGTTACTGTCTCCGTGAGGTAGTCTTTAAAATTCATTATATGTTATAATTTTATATGCAAACTAAGATTTTTTATGCCCTTGGCCTTTTAGATTAGCTAAAAATTAGCAACAATACATTTTATTTCTCTTATAGCTTACTCTTTTTTCTCATAAAACAGGGAAAATCCTTTACACTCTATCTAATTAAAACTGGCATATTGGTAGTAGTTACAGAAAATGAAGTCAACTAGGTAGAAATATCAAATCAAATATCAAATGAAGTCAACTAGGTAAAAATTTTTCTTTTGAAAACTCTGTTCTATATGGCTCTAACCAATACAGACAATGATACCGAAGAGTAAGATGCATTCACTTGTATATGAATGAAATTCTTTCAAGTGCCACAGTGATTCTACTTAATATAAACCCTTTGTTTTGCTGGTACTTCCCCACACACAGAACACTTGTGTTCAGAGATAATGTGTTTTATGTCAATTCCTTAGAATTTTAGATGCATATGCTCAATTAAGCATATTAAGTAGTCCACAGAGAATCCTAAAAATTCTATAAAACCCATAATGCAGTGTTACATAGATCCAACCCTCAAATGTAACAGGGCTGGTTCCCTCATTATTTTTTTATTCCCTCTTTTTATATGATCTCAACTGACTCCATGGCTTTACTCTCCATATGCTGAAGACCACCAAATTTGTATCTCCAGCTCAGTTCTTTTCTTAAGTCCAGAGTTCTAGACTCAGAGGCCTGTTTGATATTTCCACTTGGATGTGGCACTTGACATATCAAAAACAATCCCCTTCCTCCCCCCACCCCTTGCCTCTGTCACCCAGAGGTCTTTTCTCATTTATGTCTTTTTTTTATATTTCTCATTTCAATGATTGGAGTATCATCCCTCCCTGTTTCTCCCCACAATCCCTCCCTTTTTTTTTTAACTTCAAATTCAGTCCTGTCAGTTTTAGTTCAAAATGTAACCCTAATCCATCTAGCTTTTTCCATTCATTCTCACTACTACCTTGTTAATCCAGTCTTCGTGACCTCTTGCCTAGACTTTTGAAATAGCCTCCCTAAATGCGGACTTTTTTGCCCCCAGATAATTCTCTGCATGACAGCCAATGATCTCCTAAAACCTAAATTTATTGATTCAACTAATGTCTCTGTGAAAATGCATTCTTTCACTTCAGATTTGAAGAACATACACAATGTAGTAGGAGTAGATGCAAGCCATTCGTGGTGGTTGATGTCACCAGGGCAGGGATCCTAACAGGATCAAGTCTGCAGATGGCAAAAGGACAACTGAGTTGAAGAAAGGAAGAAAGTTGGTAAATGAATAGCTAAAACACCTGCAAACCTCCATTGGATATGTATATGGATACTCTTGAGAATCCACTGGGGTTTTTTTTTTCTTCCCCCTTCTATATGTCTTAAAAGTTTGACCAGTGTGCTCCTTTTTCCGCTACTAGTAGATACTTTCAAACCAGAGTGTGTCTCCTTGAAGGTTTCCTAAGGAACAGAATTCCGTGTCATATAAATATCCAAGTCTCTTTCAAGTTTGGCTAAGAGTTGTATTTGTGATGGTGAGAAAACCAGAAATGAAAAAGAGACCTCATCCTATTATCTTTTCCTCTCTAGCCCTTCACCTCTTGGTGAATCCTTTCATGCAGAATTATATAGACTGCCAGAAAATATATGTGTATATGTATCTTCAGGCTGTTCTGAACATTTTATGACTGATTTGGAGCATAGAGCAAATAAGACCTAGGTACAGGGTAACAAAAGAACAGCCCTGACAAGACACGAATAACCAACATTTTCTCAGTATCACTGACCATGAAACATTTATTCTCTTTTTTCTCCTGTTGTCATGGTGTCATGGTGACCCTGGCCCATAACTACCAGGTAGGAAGCATAAGTAAAATAGGGATGGGGATGTGGGGGAGGGAGGGGAAATGGCAAAATCCAAGAGATGTCAAACAGGAGCAGCAGGAAAGAAAAGGGCCATTTCATTGCCTAAAATCAGTTCCAGCCCGTCCTTTTTTAAATAGCTGTTCTAATTATTATACATTCAATTGACTATAGAAGTACTTGAGAGGTAGAATGCATCAGGTGATTCTTGGGCAATCCTGCTTCAACAAACTCAAATCACTGTCAGGTGGCCATGACACCTGAGGGAGGGAGAGAGAGAGGGAGGGAGGGAGGGAGGGAGGGAGGGAGGGAGGAAGGAAGGAAGGAAGGAAGGGAGGAAGGAAGACCTGGGTTCCTGCCCAGGTCTGCCTGATGCAAAAGCCCACACTCCACAAGGGCAGGTATTGCCATTTGCCGGTTTCATTCACCATTTTTCTTTAACGTAGCCACCCATTCTGTTTGGATTCACTTTCGTAATATTTCTCTCACTAAAGGATGCTGAGGACCTTTCTCAGCACAAGCTCCAGACACAGCTTCTTGGCAACCAGATAGTGCTGAGTGGTATATCACCAACGTCTTCACTGAGCCCTGTGGCTTGTAGAGTGTCAGGGCTTACGCTGATAGGGCAAAGATGTAGGAAAATCATTTCCCTTCTAATCCAAATTCTATTTAATTGCAATTGTTTACCTGGTGGGTAAAGGCTTATGTTCCACTGCTTAAGCAAGTTAATACTACTTCAATAAAGGGATTTAAATTGGAATTACATTAGCTAAGTGAAAAGAAGACCTGGCTGGAATGTAAAGTCAGAAATCAACTAGTACGATATTAGCTAACATAATGTAACAACAAAGATTATTCCAGAGGACTAACTTCTCCTAAGCTGTAATCTATTCTTAAAGAAAATCACCAGCTTGAATCAATATCTTGATGGCATGATGAGCATTATAACCTTACATTTTTCAGAGAAGAAAATACGATAGGCTAAATAAGGCAATTTCATTCAGTTAGAGCTCATTCAGTCAAGGAACACAACACAGAACCAGAAACCATTAGCTTCTTTCCTCAAATTTCACCACTTTGTTGAAGTGGTTACAGCCCATCGGTGATACCAACATCAGAATTCATACCACCTATTAAATAATTTGGAAATATACGAATATTGTTCCTGCGGCAAAACTTAGAGATTTATGTTCTTCTCTGTAATAATTTATGTAGGATGGAGCCAAGCTGCCTGGGTTCAAGGCTCAAGTTTATCATTTACTAGCTTAATGTTTAACTTCCCCAATGTCAGTTTCCTAAATTTTAGAAAGAAGACAATAGAGCCGGGCTCGGTGACTCAGCCTGTAATCCCGTGCCTTTGGGAGGCTGAGGTGAGTGGATTACCTGAGTCCGCGGGTTCGACCCACCTGGGCAGCAAGACCTCATCTCTACAATAAATCAAAAAATTAGCCGGGCGTGGTAGCACATGCCTGTAATTCTGGCTACTTGGAAGCCTGAGGTGGAAGGATCGCTGGAGCCCAGCTGGTCGAGGCTGCGGTGGCCGGGAGCGGCCACTGCACTCCAGTCTGGGCGACAGAGTGAGACTCCAACTCAAAAAAAAAAAAAAAGTAGACAATAGAATTTACTTCACAAAGTTGATTGAATGTTAATATGTGTAAAAAAATTAAAATAATCTCTGGCCCATAGGAGCTCACGGTCTGTATTAATAAAGAAACAAAAGTTGCTGTTTATACCATCCTTATTTTTAAATTTGTCATTATTTTTGTTAGGATTGATAGAATGTCATTTTTTGGCTGTTAAAAATGCTTTTATATTGATTCATTTGTTCTAATTGATAGTTTCTGTTAAATCATGTCTTAACTTATTAAAAGGGCATTTGTAATCTGTCATCTTTTAGCCAGATGTCCCATTAAGTAAGAAGCTTAGAATTCTGTAAAACATTTTCAGAGAGGATGCATAATAATCATGCTTTAAAATGATCTTTTAAAAATGTTTTAAATGATCTTTAAAAAATTTTTGGTGGCAGCAAACATTTTGAGAATTCTAAGATGCTCTTTCCTTCCATAGTTATCTAAAATTTGTTAAACTGTGAGCATCTGGCTGCCTCGCAACCTTCATGTTCCACTGTTGTGAGTCTCTCAGGCAGCTGATCACATGTTTACCTTCAGCAGACTTAGTTCTTCACTTCTTCCTCCTCCTCCTCTTCCTTCTCCTCCTTCTCCAGTCTGCTGAATTCCTGTCTGCTGTGGAGAGTGGTGACAAATACTAATCTGAAGTAGACCACAGTCATATGAAGTCAGATTGAGAACTTGGCCTTGTATCAAGCCTGAAGCAGAAGGGAAGGGTGGAAACTGCTGTCTTGTAAATAGTGAGCCACCCAGGGCGTAAGCTCTGAAAACATGTAAATAGTGCTATGTCCCATATGCTGTATTTCTCAATTTTGTCATGCTACCTTTGCCAGCTGGTTTAACTGAGTGTGATTTGCAATGTTATTTTATTGAACATTTTTTGACAATTTGAGTACAGTTCTGAATGTTATATTAAATCCTCTTCTGGCTCGGCAGATTGCAAAATTGCACGTTCTGTCTACACATCAAATCCTAGGTCTGGAGGGGAATGTAGACTTTACCTAGTCCAGCACATCCAGAAAGAACTGTGTGTGAGCTTTCCCCTAGCAGATGGTGTTTCAAACTATCCTAAATGACATTCAAACATGAGGATTGATTATATGATTAAAGACTATTTTACACAAAGGTTAAAATTAAGCCTGACTTCTATTTCTTATAAATTCATTCCATTTTATCTTTTTCTTCAAGGATTTCTAGCCAATTCCAATGGCTGGACCAGTAAGTTTAATCATACTTCTATGACTGAAGAAGTATGGTAAATCATGTTAACAACGTAGTTCGAAATTATTTGTGTTAGGTTTTGGGATTGGCCAATTTTTGATCCATCTGAGATCAGGTGTTGAAAAGTTCCAGAGAAAGGCTATTCCAAAGAACTCTCAAAGAATGCCCACAGACACATGAAAAAGTGCTCAGCCTCACTAATCATCAGAGAAATGCAAATCAAAACCACATTGAGATACCACCTAACCCCAGTAAGAATGGCCATCAATAATAAAACAAACAACAACAGATGCTGGCAAGGATGCAGAGAAAAAGAAACACTTCTGCACTGCTGGTAGGAATGCAAACTAGTGCAACCTCTTTGGAAGACAGTGTGGCGATTTCTGAAAGAACTAGAAATTGACCTTTCATATGACCCAGCAATCCCCCTACTGGGAATATACCTGGAAGAACCCAAATCATTCTACAAAAAAGATACCTGCATGTGCATGTTTATTGCAGCACTATTCACAATACCAAAAATATGGTACCAACCGTGCTGCCCATCGAAACTGGACTGTACACATTTTAAAATGTGGTACATATATACGATGGAATATTATGCAGCCATAAAGAAGGACAAACATATGGACTTCGCAGCAACTTGGATGGACTTAGAGTCTATCATACTCAGTGATCTATCACAGAAACAAAGGACAGAGTACCATATGTTTTCACTAATAAGTGGACCTTGAACAATCATCATAATACTATAAGAAAGGGATTGGCCGTAGTGGGAAACTGCCAGGAGGGGGAGCACACCTCATCAACAAGGGTACCTACATAATGAACATTTGTATACCTAATCCTGAATTGTACCCCACATCTTCAAAATTAAAATTTTTATATAAAAAGAAAATAAAAAAAAAGAAGAATGAACTCAATTCTGGTAACCCTTTATGGATATTTTAGGATGATCAGAAACCACACTGGCATGATACAAGTTTTCACCTAATGAGTTTAAATTATAATTGCATTACATTAAAATATTATTTATTTATTTATTTATTTATTTTTAGTTGTCCAGGCTGGAGTGCAGTGGCATACTCAAGGCCACTGTATTCTTGAGTTGCTGGACTCAGGGGCTCCTTCTACCTCAGCTTTTCAAGTAGCTGGGATCACAGGCATGTGCCACTACACCTGTCTAGTATTTTTTATTTCTTTCAGAGGCGAAATCTAGCCAAGTTTACCAGATTGTTCTCAAACCCCTGGGCTCAGGCAATCTTCTCTCCTCCACTTTCCAAAGTGCTGGGATTACAGGCATGAGCCACCCACCTGGCCCTACATTATAATATTTCTCCAAGAATTCTGAGGGAAAAAAGTGTGCATGATCAAAGGAAAGAAAAATTACTTAATTGCTTTTAATCAAACTTTTGATGATAGAATACGATATATTTAATGACAAAATGAAGATATGCCTCTGAATGGTATATATATATATATATATTTTTTTTTTTTTTTTTTTTGAGTTGGAGTCTCACTCTGTCGCCCAGACTGGAGTGCAGTGGCCGCTCCCGGCCACCGCAACCTCGACCTGCTGGGCTCCGGCGATCCATCCTCCTCAGCCTTCCGAGTAGCCAGAATTACAGGCACGCGCTACCATGCCCGGCTGATTTTTTGATTTATTGTGGAGATGAGGTCTCGCTGCCCAGGCGGGTCTTGAACCCGCGGGCTCAGGCAATCCACTCACCTCAGCCTCCCAAAGGTGCGGGATTACAGGCTGTGCCACCGAGCCCGGCTTGAATGGTATATTTTAATCAGCTTTCCACTGGACCTGCTATCATCACAGTTTCTCTTATTATTTGGAATTCTTTATTCAGAAAAGATAGTTTGTTTTAAAATATTAGATACATGGCATTTGAAAGTTATTTTAAAATAGATTTCCATTGACTTTAAAGTAAACATTAGTTAGGTTTAAAAAATGTATTCAAACTGCAGAATTTGCCTTCATTATTAGCATCTAAGATCTGCTCATTATATGTATGTTTAAGTAGTGTCTTCATCAATGTATTTATTTTTATGATTTATCCCTCTTACTACCAGAAGCTTATTATACTGTTAGCAGTTTCTGTGGATACCATTTAAATTAGTGCAGAAGAGATTTCTGACTTTATTATCTCCAGGTCTTGTCTGCTTCTGGGGAAAGGATGGATTGATTGTTTCCCTACTCCATGGCAGGCAAGTGGAGCAGCGCTAGCTATTACCCCTGCTGGGTTGGCAGGGGAGTGATGTGTGTCATGTCCAAGCCAAACCATTTAATTACTGTTGCCAGACCCTCCAACCCAGAGTTTTCTTCTCCTTCTGGGTGAGAGTGGATGAGGCTTTATATTGAGCTTGGAGAGACGCAAGATCAAAACAGCATCACTGAGTTGCCACGTGCAGTTATCTTGAAGGGGTTAGCTTATCTCCACAGTTATCTTGAAGGGTTTCCATATCTGCAAATGGTTTTGATTTAATGAAAACCAAACCCTTCTCTGTGTTGTCACAGAGCTCTGTTTTCTACTCTTATAGCATGAACTGACCTATCTTATTAACTAGACAAGATAAAGCAAACCTCAGGAGGAATCTGGCCTCTCTATATTACCACTTCCTGCACTGTCCCACTGGGACCTCCCAAATGTTGTTGTTCCAAAGATCACATCAAGAGGGCATTGGTGGCTCAATGGTAGGATTCTCACCTTCCAAAGATCACATCAACTTCAGCAACAATGAATATTCGTTCAGTGTCTAATGTTTGTATGCACCACTCAAGATACCTGAATGATAAGGACACAACACTTTACATTCAGGTTGCTATAAAAGTATACTTCCCAGGGTTGTGTGAGCCATTCTCTGTTGGGAAATTTCAAAGAAAACTTTTTTTCTCACCAGGCTCGGTGGCTCAGCCTGTAATCCCGCGCCTTTGGGAGGCTGAGGTGAGTGAATTGCCTGAGCCCGCAGGTTAGAGACCCGCCTGGGTAGCAAGACCTCATCTCTACAATAAATCAAAAAATCAGCCGGGCATGGCAGCGCATGCCTGTATTTCCGGCTACTCGGAAGGCTGAGGCAGAAGGATCGCCGGAGCCCAGCAGGTCGAGGCTGCGGTGGCCGGGAGCGGCCACTGCACTTCAGTCTGGGAGACAGAGTGAGACTCCGACTCAAACAAAAACCAAAAAACCTTTTTTTCTCTTACCAAAACATTCTTAATTTGAAAAGGATGTGTGTACATATACACACACATTGAGTTGAATATGTTGTTGAATACTGGCTTTGGGAAATAGTTTAAAAATAAGTTAGGAGGACAGTGAGGCAGGTGTTTGGGGGGAAGTTAGGCAGGAGATTGTCCATCACTGAGGGAAGGAGCATGGAGGGAACAGTACTTGAAAACAAAAAAATAACCTTTGGACACATTCTTCTAACCCAAGGTTAAGTAATAGTATCCTGTTTTGCAGTTTAAAATTTGAGTCACAGAGAAGTTCCATGAATTGCCAAAGGTCAATCGGTTAGTCAATGGAAGAACCAACCAGATTCTATTGACTCCAAATCCACTGCTTTTTCCACCCAATTATATTGCATTTTCCTTTGTTTTAAACCTTCCAACTAGTTTTCAATCCATCTGAGGATTTCATATCTGCCCAAGTCAATTTGAATTAATGTCGCAGGGCTTTGAGTAACCACATTAGTGTTTTGGTGCCTTTCTCAGTATGTTGTTTTCCTTCAGAATAATTACAAACTGCTGTGTTTTAATTACAATGACTTTTAGGATGCTCCAGATTTCTTCCAATCAGTTGGCTTTTGTATTTTCTTCCTCTACCTTTTCAGCACAAAAACTCTAAACTTTCATACCCCCATGGGAGAGAGTCTTAAGAAGAAACACTAATGACGTAGCCTTTCTCAACGGCGTGATGGAGAATCACAGAAATAGACTTCACTGAATACTAGATATAAATGCTTACAGGTAGCCCTTCTTGGTTGAGAGGTTTATAAAGCAGCATTCCTTTCCAAGCCGTTTGAAGGCAATTTACAGACAAAAAACAATGTGGTCTCCATAAAGTCATAATTCTGATTCCTATGTGTCATCTGCACATTGCACAACTCTGTAAATTATTCATAGAGGCCGAAATTAGGAAAAGGAAGCAGCTCTGCAATATGCTTTGACTAAAGAATCACTGAGCGTCCATTACTTGGCTGATGGTTAGTGTCAATGTCTGTTTATAAAAAGAATGCAGGTATAATGAAATGGTTCCTTCTATGATGTGCAAGGAAAATTAAGAATTGTATTACTAAGGCAGTTATGGCTTTTCCATAAATAACCCAAGAGCTTGATTTCTCTTTTCATAAAAAGTCATCTCCCTTGCCGGGCTCGGTGGCTCAGCCTGTAATCCCGTGCCTTTGGGAGGCTGAAGTGAGTAGATTGCCTGTGCCAGTGGGTTCGAGACCCTCCTGGGCAGCTTGGCGAGACCTCATCTCTACAATAAATAAAAAGAAAATTAGCTGGGTGTGGTAGCGCTCGCCTGTAGTTCCAGCTACTTGGAAGGCTGAGGCAGAAGGATCGCCGCTGCGGTGGCCGGGAGAGGCCACTGCACTCCAGTTTGGGCAACAGAGTGAGACTCCAACTCAAAAAAAAAAAAAAAAAAGTCATCTCCCTATGGCAGAAAGAAGAGACAATGTCATCCATATTTGTTTCTAAGTCACCACTGATGGCTACTCATCTGAGATACATAGTTCCCTCCTCTCTTCCTTGGTGTGGCACTCCTTCAAAGGCTTCTGCAGAACAGGAGGTGGTCAGGGAGGTAGTGAATGAACATGGGGTGATAGTTCTGCCCTTGCCCTCTTTATTGTTATTTCACAGAACTATAAATGTGTAGGTGGCTAAGCACTCATAGACATAAAACAGAAATATGATATATTATTGAAAAACATTTGATCAATTGCTTAATATTTCCATAGTTAAAAATAATCCCCAAAGTTAAGGCTTTACAAGCAGTGTCCTGTCGCCACTCCAACCTAACCTTGTTTCTTGTCCCCAGTTCTACATTTCTCTCCAAATTATAATGCCCTTCTTTATTCCTTCATTCTTTGAAATCAATACTTTCTTTTTGATAAATTTCACTCTACTCACAAAGATAATCACCCCAAGACACATCTTCTCCCAGCATTACATTTTCTAAAGTCCAAACTGTTCTCGAGACCGTTAAGAAGTATTAAGCTATAAACCTTAGCCTGCTCTCTTATAAACGAAGCTGCTCCCTTAGTGTCTCAAAAGTCCTGGACATAGCTTTGATTTTATTCCCTGAATGGCCTAATTAAGCTTGTAGACAGATGGCATCCTTTTTGCCAGTCTCTGCAGGATGAACAGGTTTCATATCTAAGATGTTCCTCCAGTTTTTGAAGAGGTGGGGGTGAATTGTAGGTAGGTCATACTTATGTATCCATAGGTGAATAAAAGATTTAATACAGTTAACAGAGTGCAAAGTGTTAGAATATTAATCTTTCCTAACACGAGCATTTCATGACGTTGTAAAATCACTCTTATTTATTTTCATTGTTTCACGAAGAATCGGTAACGCCAGAAGATTATGTTGAGATTTGGGCAAGTTTTTTAAAAGAGATTTGAAATTCAAAATCTGATAAAAATATTTTTTTAAATACTTGAATGTTACTATCATTTTAAAGCAATTGTTAAGGGGAGGAGGAACAATTCTTCCTGCTTCTCATGTAGACTTCCATTTGGAGGGAACTTACAAGTGTAACTCCTGACTTTATTCTGCCCCTTTACTCACCCACTCCGCTTTAAAGCTGCTAGACTGGTTTGTAGATTGTCAATTTGAGATTAATATGATTAAGATGAGTAACACCGTCTCTCTTCCCTTGGGTGTGAGCTGTCTACTTGATAGTCCTGTCTCCAATGCTCCCCAGGGTGGGCTTCTTCCCACCTGTGGGAGGTGGCTCTCACCTAGTACCACCTAACATCATTGGGTTCAGCACTTGGAGAGACCCACTTACCTCTCATCCTGAGTGGAGGCTTCCAGCTTAATCTTTAACAACTCTGCCTGTTTCTCTGCTAGTGCTGTGTCTTATTTTTCAAAGTGTTCATAACTCTAACAGAGGTGATATACTATTTGCTAGACCCCTAGCCCTCACAGACTCCAACAACCAGGAACCCTTATTGGACATCTAGTAAATATACAAGACACTAGGCTACACAAGGTGAATAAAAATAATATAGGCAGTACTGTTTTGCAAGGTTAATAATTTATGCTAGATAGAAAAAGAGTGGGTGAATCTTCTATGTGTAATCACACACATACAAGGAGAGCAACAGTAAGAGAGGATCCATAGGCCCCAATGAGTGATGCAGACAGAAGAGCTAAGGAACAATTAGAGGAGAAAGATATTGGCTGGAAAGCCTGCTAGGGGGGTCAGGTTTCAGCTGAGCTTTAAGGAAAGGGCGGATACATACATTCCAAAAAGTGTCATGTTCTATTAATGGAAAAGTAAGCACATCAAGTTGGTTCTATTGCAAATATGTATTTATAATTACATCCTGTAAGTAACTGAAAACTCTATCATTACACTAAAAAATGTCAAACCTGCTGGAGCCGCCACATCCACGACAGTAGCTGCAGCATCAGCACGTTTCGTCTCACTCCTTGCACAGACGGTGCAACCGGTTCTGATGTTCGTGATGGACTCGGGAGCAATATTGGCACCAAATAAACATGATATTTAAGGAAGAAAAAAACTCTGAAAGCTGATGCAAAAACTCAGGCCTCTCCCATGTCACCCCAGTGAACAAGCTAAGCAAGGCTAGAACTGACTCTGAGAATGGGAAGCCCATAGGAAGACTTGGCTGCATCTGCAACAGAACAGAGCGTGGCATTAGGCTCTGACTTGGCATAAGGCAAGAACGTCGACTGTGTGTAACACACGTGTGGGCCCAAGCACATATTCCATTCAGGCAACCTCGCAAGGAGAGCCCTCCTCTCCTGTCCTGGGAGATGGAGGCTCTTGGATAAGCAGAGAGAATGAGGCAACACCCCCCTCCCAGCAGGAAAAAGGAGGGAGAACAAAAGTCTCAGGCTGGAAAGCATGGCAGGTGCTGAGAGAAGTCAGGAAGGAGTGTAGAAGTGTTGGTGTCTAAAACCATGGTTAGCCTTGAACTTTTTTTTTTTTTGAGTTGGAGTCTCACTCTGTCACCCAGACTGGAGTGCCTTGGCCGCTCCCGGCCACCGCAGCCTCGACCTGTTGGACTCCGGCGATCCTTCCGCCTCAGCCCTCCAAGTAGCCGGAATTACAGGCATGCGCTACCACACTCAGCTGATTTTTTGATTTATTGTAGAGATGAGGTCTCGCTGCCCAGGAGGGTCTCGAATCCGCGGGCTCAGGCAATCCACTCACCTCAGCCTCCCAAAGGCACGGGATTACAGGCTGAGCCACCGAGCCCGGCTAGCCTTGAACTTTTAATGCCATTAGGTCCTGCCAATTAGTAATGGCAGCTTAACCTCACTTTCTTTCCTTACGGCATTGTAAGAACACTCCCTTTCAGCAGCTTCCGTGATGTTACTGATCTGCTTTTGCTTCGTTTTTCTAGGGTTAAAGTGTCCGTGCTGAGCCAGCCACACGCTCTGGCCCTGGCCTTCTTCTGACCGGGAACTCACACTGCTGTTAGCCAAGAGCGGCCTGTAGCTGTGCATCAGAGACAAAGTAATTCAAATACCACCCTTACATTTGGGAGACAAGGTCACAGTTCGCAGGCTCCAGGGTGATTTCACATCCCTTCTTACTTAATCCTCAGATGGCACCTGGTGCTACTCAGGCATATTTGCAAGTCCAAGTGCTGGTGGACCACATCTGGCACTCACCCTCATCATTTTCTTTTTTCTTCTCTCCTCAGAGAACTTGGAACATAGAGTCAAGACACCTGGCTTCTGAGCCCAGGTCTTCCAACTAGCTGATGATAAGTTCATGGGCAAAATTACACATCCCTTCTCTGGGTATAATTATGTATTCAGTGATTTCTAAAGCATCTTCGAGTTCCAAGATATAATTATTCTGTGACAACCTGAAAAAGTGGACAATGAGGTTATTGATACTCTCCTTAAAAATGGAGACCCTGTTATTCAGAGAATTTAGTGACTGCTATTTGGAGGTTACACAGAGGGTAAACTGTGGCATCTCTGGATGTTTCATTTAGTGTTTTTTCCACGATACAACACATACGTGTATGAACACAACATGGATTAACCTTGACCTGCTTAGCTCTGACTCAGATAACTAGACACAGATGAAAGAATCCACGCTTTCTGCTAAACTACACTCACTACTTGGACAGTATGTGCCTAAATAAGATTTTACAAATTGACAGGCTGCAGACAGGATTTGTCCCGAAGCCCTGTTTTATTTGGCCCCTGGAATGTTTTATTTTAAAAATTGACATGTTACTATATTTTAAATTGGGGATATTTGCCATACAAATCCAAATTTTCAAATTCTTTTCAAAAGCCAGGAAGATCTGGCTGACAATAATTGGCCAAAATGGGCTCATCATTATACTGCCCTTTCAGTTAGTGTTTAGTGTTTTTCAACCTCTGTGCTATTGGAATTTGGGGTTAAATGATTCTTTGTTGTGGGGAGGCTGTCCTGTGTATTTTAGGATGTCTAGTAGCATCCCTGGCCTATCCTCACCAGATGTCTGCTGCACATCTGTTGTGACAACCAGTTGTGACATTGCCAGATGTCCCCTGGGGAGACAAAATTCCCTCAGTATCATTGCTGTAGGCTTTTGAATAGTAACCCCTGGCACACATAGATCTGGAAAAGGTAGACCAGCCTCCTCAATTTATAGCTGAAGCCCAACCAGAGAGGTTAGGTAACTTGCTCACAGTGACTCAACTAGAACACCTAGTGATAGACTAGGACTGCAGCTCATGTCCTCTGAAGCCTATGCAGTCACTTTTCACTTCAGCCTGCTGCTACCAAAGCCCCTACTGGCCAACTGTGTGAGATGATGGATATATTCATTTGCTGATTTCCCACCCTCTTTAATTGCTGGTAGATCTGGAAGGTCTCTGATCCCCCTTCCTCGTGAGTGTGTCCTGAGTCACAGAGCAGCCCTCCTCTCCTGGGACTCAGGACACGCACCTGGCTATAGGCGGTCCATACTGTTTCACTCAGATAGGAAGGGGTGTTTCATAAACATTTACCTTGTCCTCTGTTCCGGGCATTTAATGCAGGATTTTCCTCATTTCCAGTTGATTCAGATCACCCATCTCTTCTGCATTCTTGAATCCACAGTTCCTCCAAAGCCACTTACAAAATGTGTAGTCAGAAACAAACGCTTTTTGAAGACATTTGTCACTCTGCAAGTTCCTCAGGAATATGGTCATTATATAACAGTTGGATGATATTATGTGTACATTTAGAATTTGTTTCATCATCTCAGGTCTCTTCGTTTTTTATTTTAAAAAATCTTAGGAATATATCAATGATTTCTCAAAAGGGATATTTTCTTTTCAAAATAACAGATGCCTCTGTTGTCAGGAAGTCCCTAGTGGGCCCAGTAGACCAGAAGCCCCTAGTGCTTAGGTTCTAGTTGTTACTTCACTGTCTAACTATAAGCCTACACAGGTCCAGAACTTTCTCAACTATTAAACGCTATGCTTGGGTGATCTCTCAGATCCTGTGAGGCCCTCACACTGTATTAGTCATATTCCTGTCTCATCTGTTAGTCAAATGTCCATGTGAGCTCTCACCCATTACCGAGTCCTGTTCTAATTGGTTTGACTATTACATTTTTGACAGAGAACACTTATTACAAAATGTTATTCCTTTACCCATTTACAGAGAGACTAACCATAGGTTAATTAGAAATTTTTCTAGTTGTCAGTGGAATATCTTAGTTAGAAAGTAACTTTACTTTGGTAAAGTAATGTGAAACTCTGCTTTGTGGGTTCAGCTGTCCCCTCTTATCCGTGGGGAATACATTCCAAGACTCCCAGTGGGTGCCTGAAACCAGAGATAGTAGAAAACCCAGTCAGAACTCATTTCTGTTCCTGTCTTCTGCCCACACATTTAATGCCTTTTCCATCTTAACTAAGCACTTATCACGCACTGTGGCCATAACCTTTGCAGCCTGAAGTGCAACAGCAAAACTAGCACGAATCTCATTTTCCATCTTCACAATTTTACAGAAGATTTGTTCTGACCATAGATCTTAGCAACCTCAGCATATGATTTTTTTCTTTCTTAAGTTGAGAACTTTTACCTTTTCACTTAAAAAAGGACACTTGATGGCTTCTCTTTGCCATATCCCAATTGCCAGCATCAATTCTTTTGTGCTTGGGGCCATTATCAAGTCAGATAAGGGTTCCTTGACTCAAGGAACCATGGGATACCATGGCAGCAAAACTGATCACTGCAGCATCTACTAAGTGACTCATGGGTGGGGAATATAGCTGGCATGGGTACGTGGGACAGAAGGAGGATTCATGTCCTGGGAGGGATGGAGTGAGATGGTGCTCAATTTAAAACTTACGAATTGCTTATTTATAAAAATTTCCATTGAACAGTTTTGGACTATGGTTGACCCCTGGTAACTGAAACCAGTGGGTGAGGGGGACTACCGTACATCCTTCTTGGATGTTCTACTGAGTGTCAGAATCATCTGAGAATAAAACAAGGCAGGAATCACCCTCCTCCCACCTCCTACTTCCCTCATTCCTCCTCCAGTCTGGTAGGAATTTCATACACTGTCATCTGGAGTTTATGGAGCACTGTTGTGTGACCACTCACTACTGCAAAGTCCTACAGTTATAGATGTCCTTGTTTTCTTTGCTTCTATTCTGGATACATTTCTCTCTGGCATAGAGCCCTATCATCTCAGCTTCTGATTGTCTCTTCGCTTTCTTTTCTTTGGACTTGGTACAGGGATAACAGCATGAAAGACTGGTGGGTATAAAGGATAATAGCACATGCAAGTGTAGCATGTCCCCTTCTCTCACGTGAGGATTTGGCTGGGCTTGATCAGAGGTTCGTGTGGACAAGTGGGGAAGGGATAAGTGGGATGAAAGATCAGACGCATGAGTTAGAGAAATGAATAGAGTGTTAGTAGAGATGAGATTTGAACTCACCCAAGACATGCCAGACTCTCAACAAAGAACTGTGAAACTGTCTACCATAGAGTCCCTGATGAGGATTAGCTGAGGTGCTGGGCTACGCAGGGCCCAAGGATAAGCTCTCTTCAGCACCCAGATTTGAGCCAGGCCAGGAGCACAACACAGAGAAACTCACTTTATCTCCAAACCTTGATCGTTCTCAATCTGCCCCTCATTGTGAGAATTCTGCTTCGATATGGAAATACCAGTGAAATACCTTTTCCTTTTGTCTCTTTATCAAGAATGAAATCAAGTTGACTGATTTTAGTCTTTGTTTGTTGGAAAAATCATGATAACTACTACCAGCTGGGCATTGACTTTATGTCAGACATTCTGCCTATGTTACTTTAGCAGAAGATCACGTGGAACTTTAAAAGTAGTTGCTAAGCTGTCCTTGAGTAAGTATTCTCCCTCTCTTTGTTGGTAAGATAAGTGCTGAGTTTTAGCTGGGCCCATGGCATTCCAGTTAAAGACTACATCTTCCAGCTTGTCTTGCTGATTGATGTGGCCACGTGACTAAGAGCTAGCTAGTGGGATGTGAACAGAAAATGTGTGAACAGCTTGCGGCTTGCACCCTTAAACAGGGAAAGGATTGTGCTCTCTTCTCTCCTTCTCCTTTCCCACTGGCTGGAATGTGGACACGAAGGCAAGAGTTGAGAATAGACAATTTGGCCACGAGATGAAAGCTGAGTGTTGAAGATGCGAAACAGGAGAGAAGGAGCCTGGTCCCAAAACTGCGGAACTGCCCTGCAGCTCTGGACTGATTATGTTCAGACTGTATCATGAGAGAAAAATAAACTCCTGCTTCTTTTAAGCCACGATTATCTTGACTTTTGTTACACTAGCCAGACCTGTTTCCTAACTGTTACTGGTATTCATTTTTGCATCCTTTGTGCAAATTAGCATCAGAATCTCAAAAAAATACAAATAACATGTCTGGAGTTGCTTCTGGAGTGGTCCCCTCAGGCAGCCATTTTTGTGATGCTTTCTTTTTAGAATTCTGCTCCCATATGGAAATACCAGTGAAATCATACAGCCCTTTCCCCGCACCAAAGGAATGCCCAGTTGTGAACAAAGTGTACCTGGCTGGTTTTTCTTATACGTGAACGCAGGTCGGGGTGGGTAGAGGTGCGTTCTCTGTTAATCTTCAACCTGGAATTCCAACCACATCAGAGGCTGAGTTTGTTCTGAGACTAAGATAATCTATACGGTAGGTCAATAAATCACAAAAATTATTACTTTTACTTAGGATCAATATTGTTGGTATTAAAAAGCTTATGCTTGGAATTTTATATATTTAAAATCAAAATAAAGAGCATGTTCCATGGGATTTTGTTTGTTTACTTAAAAGTTTTGAATATTGCATGTTAGTGAGAGTTGGACTGTGAGAGCTATCATGACATCTCTGATTCAGTTTATTTTCAGGGGTACTGGGTGACTACTTGTGAGATGCCACAAAAGAGACATGGCAACCAACATTTCCTTCAGGCACCCCTGTTGAGCTCTCCTACATCTTCACACAAAGCAAGAGCGCCGTCACTTCCCGGTGATCTCAGCACTTCTAAAGTCATTTGGAAATTTCTGGACTTGGTTTAAGAACTCTCACTTACATCTGTGAGCCACTTAATGCCAATCATCTCTGAAGCCGTTTCCAAGTTAGTCAGGATCCTATGGACACATAGAAGAGGCAGAAAGAGAAATTTCTTTCCCTTCATGTTTTGTTACCCATAGAGCACAACAAAGCAAAGGTATCATGCTGTAGTTAGGACTGAAAGAGCCCCATGTATTGCTATGTGTTCCGAAGTTTCTATACTTACCTTTGTCTTTTTCACAATCTTCTTCTCACACATTTTCCCACTCTTTTCAGTTACATATCAATTGTCAAATGCCCTTTATCTAGAGCATCTGGACTCTCCTTTGCTAGACCTTTTTTTTTCAGTTTATATTCTTTATCTGTGTTTAACTAAACTCTAGGTGTATAATCCACATTATGCAACTTCTTTCATCAAAACTAAGTGAAATATAGACATTACATTTTTTCTTCTTCAGTAATTATTGCTCAGAAAAATATATTCTTATAATAATGTATTTGTGAGTAGGAGGTGGGATGGTGGGGGAAGGACAATGGTTTTTAAATGATTAAAGGTGATGCTTATTGTCTGACACGTCAGTACTGCGAACGGTCACACAACCCTGAAGTAAGGCAGGATGAATTTATTCAACCATGAAAATTCTTGAAGGGCTATTACATGCCACAGCCTAGGGCTACAACTTTGACGAAAAGGCTACCTCTGCCTCAAGAAGCTTCTAATCTATGGGATAGTCAAGTAACAAGTGATTTCAGAACAGTGTGCTGGGTGCTGTCATGGAGATAACCACAGGGAGCTAGAGGAACAGATAGCAGCACTACTAACTCAGTCTTGGGAGAACCAGGGAAGGCTTTCTGGAAGGAAGAGGGCATTTAAGTGAAACCTAAGTCGAAATTGCCATATGAAAATGAAAGACTAGCATTGCAAGATACACAAGAGAGTAAGTCTGGGAGCACCAGCAGTCCCATACATCTAGAGCATAAGTGGGAGTAGTTGAATAATGAAATCTGAAACTGGGGATAAAAGCAAGGGCCAGGCTAAATGCCTGTGAGAACCCAAGTATCAGTAGGAAGGAGCCAGAGGTCAAAGCTGGTGCATCTAATCAGGCAGAGGAAGATTCGCTTACACCAGTGCTGATGTTTTAGGCTGGATAAGACTAGGGAAAGAAATAAACTTTTTTTGGTGTCTGTAATACCAGATACTGTGTATTACCTGATGAACTCTCAGACAAATCTTTTAGAAGGCATACTTATCATCATTTCCTAGCTGAGGAACGTGGCCTCAAAATGTATCATGATAGTTGTCACACAGCTCATGACTAGTAGGTCTGGTATTCAAACTCAGGTCTAATTCTAAAGCTTGTGCTCTTTCTGTCCATAGCAATAACTTCAGAGAAGAGGCCAGCCAAGAGAGGGCAGGTGTTAATGAACTGAATAGACATTACAGAGAATCAGACTGGGCTTTATGTAACTACATGGAGGCAAGGTAAGAGCTGGCACAAAACTTTCAAGGACTGGACTATGGTTGGGAAGACATGCTGACAAACTGTCCTGGGTGTGGGATAGGAGGTCCTAAGGTCAACGTCTAGAAGAGGACAAAGGCAAAACGAAATTTTTATGTAGAAGAAGTTTAACCGGAAGTTGGGATAGAAGTGTGAGACTAGATAGGGGTTAAAAAAAGAGAGTTTATAAAAGGGGGTTAAAAAAAGAGAGGGAGTCAAACGCCAAGGTGGGATGTTGAAGCTACAGAGAAAGTAGCTGAAGAGAAAGGTTCTGGATGATGGGGTGGCTGAAGGATTTTGAAGAATAGTAATGCCTAACATGTCATCATAGGTTGTTTGGTTGCTCCCCTGTAAACTCCAAGTATTGCCCTGGTTCTCCTGTTAAAATAGGTCCCACACACTCACACAGTCTTGGATTTGAGACAAGCTCCAGTAGGGTGTCCAGACAGGAAGAAGAGGAACACGCAATGTGGAACAATGGGGAGAGCAGCCATTGAAAGGAGAGAGAGTGCATACCTGGAGTGATGAGGCCTTAGCCAGGCAGCCAGAACATTACAAACAAACTGCCCACATGTCCAAGATTAATAGAGAGTTTGAGAGCTGTTAAACGGCTTACCACATAAGGAATGAGAATTCAAAGCAATTTCATTTAAATCTTAAAAGGGCAAGTTGACCTTAGCTGACATGCAGCTTATAAAGAGACGATATTTCTAATAGAGCTTCTCAAGGATTAAGTGGATAATCTTGGGCAGCAGTTAATTTTCCACCCCAATTGTGTGTAGGCAAAGATGACATAGACCCAGGCATGGCAGTGGGTGGGTAAGTTTGTGTGTTAGCTGGGAACAGACCGCATCACACATCCAGCTCCCTTCCAACCCAGGAGTCCAGAATCTAAGGCTAGAAAAGCAAATTGTGAGGCTCCCAAATGAATTAAGTGACTTGGAATGCACAATTGACAAAACTTAGAGTTAAGGAGTGAATGAGAAATCCATCTAAAACAGGATAAAACTAAAACTGAACCATTAACATCCCAGTCAAGGATACAGTTCGCCTTGCTATTTAGACAAGTTTCTGGTTCAATCCAAGTTTTCTCACATGCATCCTGCTATTCCTAACAGGTCACTTGGTTTAGGTAGCTTGGGACTTGCTTTCAGAGCAGGTGGACAAATGTACTCGTCTGAATGCGGAACAAGGCCTCAGCACTTGCTGAAGACAGAGGTAACTTGTTGAAGATTTTCTTGCCTTTTGAGATCTATGTCTGGGCCTAGCCACCCTTTGTCCCAGCTCATCAGTGATGTCCATGGGACTGAAGGTGCCTTGAGAGAATGAAAACCCAGCAAGTTCAAGAAAGAAGGAAGCAAATGTAAGAATAGTAAGACTGAGAAGCCGCACTCTAAGCAGAAAGCCGGTAACAAGGAACTCTCTCCATGGCCTGACCAGAAAGAAACAGCCAGATACTTCTTCAACTCCTAGACTGTTAGCAAGGACAGGGCACACACAAATTGCTAGAACACAAATAAAAAAATTAAAGTTAAAAAAATTTCCCTGATTTTCTCTCAAAATGTGCACAGAACAGTATATGCTAGTGAGAGAGAGAGAGAGAGAGAGAGAGAGAGAGAGAGAGAGAGAGAAACCTAAGTAAATATGATATCCTGCCAATGCTCAAATTTCACACCAGCCAGGGATGAAGATAGCTTGGGTACATGAAATTCACAGATAAACCAAACTTTTACAAAAAGCAGACTGTATTGGTTTGAATTTCAGCTCGTAAGGTATTTCAGCTCCCACCCATGGTGGGGTGATGGAGTAGTGGGAAGTCACAAACAAGGAGGCGGGACAGATTTAAATCAACCGCAGACTGGATCATCAGCCCTAGGAAACTGACTGGAGAGCTCAAAAAGTATCTGATATTTGAAGTCAGAATAAAATTTCCCATATTCAACCATTCTTGATGACGCTCTCAAACTGTCCCATGTGCTACAGTCTTTCACTGCACAGGAATGAATGCATCTCTGGGGGTCAAACCCACTTAGATTAGATTTGAGAGATTGAAAAGTTCAGTTCTCACCTTACAGTGTCCTTTCTATGTGGAAACTAGAAGTGAATTTATGCCCCACCTGGTAATTCCAGAAGACTGAATCGTATTTAAGGTATTCCTAGGCTTTAGAAATGTTTCCTTTCCATGAAACTAATTTTGAATTAGTGAAAAATGTTAAAGTTGACCATCCATTCTTTTAATTAAGTATTTCTGAGTCCCTCCTCCAGGCCAGGCATTGTGCTAAATAGTGAAGATATAAAGATAAAGGCACTATCAAGGTCCTTGCACAGCCTAGAGTCTCATGAGTAAGACAGTTCATTCAAACAAGATTAAAATTCAATAAATTAATCTCTGAAGAACAGGTGTGGACCATGTACCTAGCCTTGCCCTCAGATGTTGGGAAAGACCTCACAGCCGAGGAGGAGGCTGGGCTCAGTCGCTGATGGCTGCATGGGAGTTTATCAGATGAGAAACAGGTAAATGGCATTTCAGAAGGAGGGACTGGTATGTTACAAAGGAAGCAAAGAGGGAGGGAATAGGACAGTGGCTTCAGGGGGGTAGGTGGCATCAGGATCAAGATGGTATGTAGCATGCTCTACCTATGCAAGAGTTTTTCTGGAAAAGGTGCAAATACATGGTAGTGAAATTTGAGTACTTTCCTGTATTTGAAATTCAACAAATCTGAAGATAGTAACTGAGAGCAAAAGGAAATAAAAAATTTTGACTGATTGTCTGTGATACCCCAAAACAAGTGCCATGTGTTGGGAGCCAACATCTATAGCTACATGGCTGAGGCCTGTAAAGGCCCATCTGGAAGATCGCCTCTGACATAGGATATCGGTTATACCTATAATATTGGCGTGTGATTAGTGACCAGTGTGCACACATGGCAGTAAAGCCTGATGGAAAGCTGCTCAGCAGAATTATCTTATATGATTCTAAGTTGTATTTCTTTCTAGATATTTTTCAAACTTCTATTTTCTTGGTAGACTGGTGAGTCAACTCTTAAGCAGTTTCCCCTAGAGCTAAGATTAGAGACTAAATTACCATCATAGTCTTATTGCCCTGTTCCTGGCCAGGCAGAAACGATTGCTTTTGTCCCATTATAGGCTATGCATTTCCTTGTCTTTGTTTTGTTAAATACCGAAAACTGTCTGCAGCCCAAAGCCATTAACTTGGCGACTATGCCTTTGTTTCATACCGAAACTCTGTCTGCCTCTGTTTACCTCAGCCCGAGGCCATGTGGCCATGCATTTCCTTACTCAGGAGTGTGAAAGTTACTATATGATTTCTAGAGTAG
The DNA here is from genome assembly GCA_027257055.1 of Cephalopachus bancanus. NCBI lineage: Eukaryota > Metazoa > Chordata > Mammalia > Primates > Tarsiidae > Cephalopachus > Cephalopachus bancanus. Next base: position 2,426,449 of record JAPVLO010000009.1, on the reverse strand, counting down.
ACTTGTTAGGATAAAATATATATGTATACACTTATAGTTACATTTTAGAGGATATTTGAGCAAATTTATGCTTGCTGTTTTGTTTCTTTTGGCTACATTATTCAAATATAATAGTTACTATACGATTTATAAAAGAATTAATGGTAAGGTATTGGCTTAATAGGATATAGCATAGTATTAAAGGTCTATCATTACAAAAATTAAAGTTTAGACATAGGAAATTCATTTAAGTCATGGTAAGGTTTTATAATTTAAGAATAAGTTTTAATTGTTATAGAATTACAGGACACTACATTCCATAATAGATTAATAGAATAACTGAGTCATTTACGTAAACGTACAGATTATAGTATAGTGTTAAATTGATAATGTTAATTGTTAAAAACATTAGGAGTCAGTAAACTTGGATTTGGCTTACAAAGGTTTTTGTATTAATCAGGGTCTGGAACAAAGAGTGTAATGTGAATGATTTGTTGAACATTGTGGAGAACACTTTGAACAATCTGTATTAAAATTGTATACCTGTAAATTTAATGTAAGTTTTGTGAAACACGTCATGTATCATGGAATTGTAATTGTTTGCTTGGAACTTACAAGTCTCGTGATGCGTAATTTGCATAGGAATGTGTACGCCCCCAAAGTGATTGACACACTAATGGAGGGTATGGAAAAAGGTATATAAGTTGGAAGGAGTTCAAATAAAATTTGGCTTCAGTCCTGATCAGACTGTTCCCAGAAGAATGGCCTCAGAGTCATTTTCTTCTCTCCGTCTTGATCCACCGAAGCAGTCTAACCTTACCCTCATATAAGTCGGGGCTGGCAGAGACCCCGACAGCCATGATTTATTATTTCTAGAGTAGCCGGGATTACTTCATGGGCCTGCAACTTGTGGTCACACGGGGACCCATGGTCAGAAACCTCTGCACTAGATCAAATACTCTGCTGTTGCTGTCTTGAAATTCTTTGGTACATTTTGAACAAAAAGTCATGGCTTTTCATACTCCACTCAGCCCTGAAAATTATGTAGTTGATCCTGAGAATAGAACATTTTCAGATAATTTGAAATAGTTCAGTATTGTTGTATTTAGATTTGGAAAGAGGGAGAGGTGATGAGTTTGAGCAAATAGGCAGAGGTGTAAATGAAAGGCCTGGAAGTCTCGCTAAGAATTTAAAATTTACCTGTAGGAGAAGGATGGTTATTAAAGAATTTGAGCAAGTATGTAGCATGAAGAGTTTTGACATTCAGTTCACTCTAGCGTAATGTAAGTGATGGTGTGTGAAAATGTAACCATTTCCCATTTAAAAGGACTGCCTTTTCATTGTTTGCCTTTCATTTATTGAGCATAAAGTTTTGCTCCGCATTAAAATGCAAGGGTCTCTGGGAGGAGTAACTGCTGTGATTAACTTACACCAGAGGGTAAATTAAGATAGCAAGAACTGTGATGGCTGTGATTAACTTACACCAGAGGATAAATTAAGACAGCAAGAGCTGTGATGAGCTCTTTTGAGAACTGGATGTAGGAAAGAGAGAACAGAAAAACAGAAGGCAGAAGGTTCCATGCGCAGGTAGGGAGGCCATGGAGTAGCTGGGCTTTTAGGGAAAAGCTTAGCCTTCTCTTCATTTTGCACTGGCCCAGCCTGTGCACAGGCATGTAAAGACTTTTTTCCTCAAAAACTGCCTTTTAGCATCTCCCATGCCCATTTCTTTATTACTGTGATTTTCAAAATGTTGTTCCCAGAGAAACAGCATCCCCATTGCCCGGAACTTGTTAGAAAGGTATCTTCTGCTCCATCCCAGTAGAGCTGCATCAGAAATTCTGGGGCTGGGGTCCAGAAATCTGTTGTTACAAGCCCTCTGGGTGATCTCAGGCAGCCAAGAACTGTAACCTCATTAAAGTTATCTATGCCCGTAGAACGCAGATATTTCAAGAAAAAAAAGTGGAAATGCCCATTTGGTGTTAGAATGAATAATCAAAAATGACTTTAATATCAAGCAAAAGCTCCGTCTCATTCTAAATTTCTTTTATGTGGATGTACATTCAGTGAGTAATCGAGGGCATATATGATTGCAAAGCCTTTATAGGTGATAACACCAGAGCTCCAGAATGACTTTAAAAGGGCACATATTATTACAAGGGTTTTAAACCATAACTTCTGCTGTTAACAGTGTTATTTAACAAGACAAAATAAAGATGATTCTTTTCTTGCTAAGCAAGCACAGTCATTATATGGGAAGAATGTTTTACTTGCACTATCATCTTCCAAAGGATCATCTCTGCTGATAGCACTGGAATTTTTCGTTTCTTTGTGCCTTACATGGCACCAGTAATAGTGCAGCTATGATACTACGTGTTCCAAAGTGACATTCGTTTACATAGTCTATAATATTTCTGAAATGCAGTCTGATTTGCTGCTAAAACTAGCATTTCTTAGATTCTTTCCATGGTTCTCCATGAGTAATCCAATATACATGGAAGGATAAAGGAGTAAACACTTTTGTGATAATCCAAATGTTTCCAATATAATCTTAAACAGTTTGACAATTCAGGCTTGTTAAAATGTGATATAAAATAAGTACTCCTTAGCAAACAATTGTCCAGTAAATATTATAATTTGGTCTCATATTCTCCCAGCGGATTGTTTTCTGAGTCAGTGGAATTCTTTCAAATTAAAACTCAATGATCTTCTTTATATTTTATCCAAAGTTTGAAATGCATGAACCTGTCTCTACTTACTTGAACAATGTCTTCTATTATGGTGTCTTTTTCTTTAAATCCAAATATTATACTCAGCATTTTAGAAATTCCCTATCCCAAATACAGGCAATTAAATTGTCTATAAGTTATTCAGAGCCTTAGAAAATGAAATGAAATGGGAGTCTGTACTTTGAAATGAGTTCAAAAATGTGTACCATTTGTCAATGCTGGTCTCCGTCAAACAGTCCTCATTATCCTCTGGGTCTGCTGCTAGCAGATGAAATAATCTGACACAGACTTCTCCAACGGAGATATTTCCTTCCTAGGAGAAGTCTAGTTTTTCTCAGCAACTGGGAATCAAATTCTTGACCTTGAAAGTGAGAGAAAGAACAGAATGCTTCCTGGAGCCATGATAAACGAGATGAAATTTGAAAATGTTCCCCAGGATAGGCAAGGACAGACACGGGCATTTGTATTCTTTTTCATCACCATTTAGGATCGAGAGCTGACAACCAGGGACTTTAGAACAAGAGAACACTGAGTCCAGAACTCTGGAAAACCTGGGGATCAAGGCCAAGGACAGAGCTCAGACACAAGGGTTATGTCACTGGACTGACCTGTCTTTGGCATCGTGACTCTAGGTGAAAACCCAAAGAGAAGTGGTCGCCATGCTATTTCAATTAATGTTCATCCCAGACTCATTTCTGCTGGTTCTGATGATCTGGGGACCCAAATCCACACTGTGGTTCTGCGTTTCCTCTATCTCCAAAACCTTGATGAAATAAAGAAGGAAACACATGTTTATTAAACCAATTTGCAGGAAGGGAAGAAAGAATGATAGTCTCTCTCCTTAATCATTTCTGGGCTATTTGAAGAAATGAAACTCAAATGATTAGACTTCCAGGCAGAATGAAGACAATGTTTGGGAGCAAAGGCCTCTTTCTTAATACAGAAAGGCTGTGGTCACAAATTTTCTTTTCTCCCCAGCCATACCACTGCCCTGCACATATTATCCTTTCCAAGGTCATAGGGTGTTAATTGACGCTGCTGTCTTCCTCTTCCATTGGATTCTTATGTGATGTCTGAAGACTGTTCTGTCTTGGCTTCATCCCCCACTCAAATAGTATGATGGGAGGAAAGGAACATTGTCTACTGAATTGTTCTACTTGGATTCCCTAGAAGGACTATACATTACACATATTTTTAAAAATCCACTACCTACACCCTTCTCTGTTTCTCATCCTTAAGAATCTCCATTAATTATGGTATTATCACCTAGTTGACTGAGTGAAAAGTTGAGAGATACTTGATACCCTAGGAGGTAGTTAAGATGAGGGCATGGGCATTTGCACAGAACACAAAGTGAGAAGTGGAGGTAATTTGGAAGACAAGATTAGTTCTCAGCATAGAGCATGTGAAGGAAGGCAGGAGATAAGGATTGAGTAGTAAGCCTTGTGTGGGCAAGGTCAAGTGTAAGGCTCTGAAAGCCTACACTAGAGTAGAAAATGAGTTAAGGGGGGTGGAGGGAGCAAAAGGAGCTCTAGACTCTCTCTAGTCCTTGTCAACAGCCAGTGAAAGTGTGGGTGGAGGGGTGAGCCATGCTCCTTCCCTCAGCAGGACATTCCTCCAACCCTCCAGACTGGAGAAACATTCCCATTTCCTTTTCTCCTCGGTTTCCAGTGAGAATGTTTCCATGTGGAAACACCCCAATGCATGGGATTATTTCAGAGACAGAACAAAGTTGTTCCAGACAGACAGGGTCAGAAGGTGTCACGATCCCATCTCATAGAGAACACAGTCCAACAAGCAACCAAACAAGTAATTTGAATTAATTTGTATCTCCACTCTGTCTTTTAGAAAAGAGTCAAAGCTGGGACTGGGACAGGGAAAGTATATTTTTACGCTGTAGAAAAGCAGCAAAAATTGGACAAATCATTCTTCCCAATCTTCACCACTTTTCCTATCCAGCACTCTCTGATATCTTCTCAAATTTTTTTCTGTTTTCAACTCCCAACCTCAATTCCCATTCTCTTTCCTATATAAATCTCTTGGCTTCTCCAGGTTACCCCCCAGCTATTTACTTACACCAAATTTTGTAATAAGATCTAGGTGAAGGTGTGAAACTGTGTGGGCAAGTGGGAGGGCAATTTGGTTTGTTTTGGGTCTTCCCCTACCAGAGGGTAAACTCCCTGAGATGAGGGACTTCACTCCCTTATGGCTAGAGCAACACCTGGCGTAGTGAGTCCTCCATGAGATACTGAATGAGTCAATGAATATACTAATATCATGCATTTGTGCTTCCTAAGGGTGAATTACATTGTTTTCCGCCACTCTTAACCAACCATATACTGAGATTTACGCTGTATATTAAAAGGCACGGTATAGAATACTGAGAAAAATTTGTGGTTTCTTCTGTCTCTATTAAATAACTTTCTCTGGGCCCTTAACTGAGACCTATATCTTTGCAAATTCTGTTACTGGGAGTAGAAACACCCCGAGAACTCATCTAAGACCTGACATACAAAACTTGAGCTTTTCACAGTGGAGATCAGGTGACAATATCATTGTTATCTTGCTACTTTTACTATTAATAATCTAAGAATAATGACTTGAATCTTCAAAACTACTATTTAAACTTAAAACTTTTTCTTCTCACCTGGATTATATTTCCAAGGAAAGCTTTTTTTTTAGATGATTTTATTTTAATACCAGTGGGTCTGTCTCCTATATCAAATGTGAATAAAAGAGTAAATAAATTTATTAAAAAGTATTTTATCACCAGGGCTAAATAAGGAATAGGAAAATGTACTTATAGTCAAATTGAACTCAAAGAAAGGCATATATTTGGATACCACCTCCAAGAAAAATATCTCATTTAAATATATATTTTTGTGCACTCCAAAACAAGAAAACTCAGTTTTTTCAATACATTCCCCCTCTGCCCAACAGCTAGAAAATGTCTAAGGAGAGAGTGTCTTCCTTAAAACAACAAACTATCTTCTTTTAGCTCTCTGCCCTCAGAAAATAAGACAACCTCAGAAATTTGAGTTTCCATAGCCTCAGCAGTTATAAACAGTCAGCTGAATAGCAGCAGACTTTTCACCACCGGAAATGATCCAGTGATAAGTGCTTCATTGCCCCACTGGAAATTTGTTTTTGGAAACTAAAATCAATGGGAAATCCTTAACTTAGGAAGGCTCTGAGGTTTAGCAGCTTAGATAGTAGAGCAGGTAATATTCTAACAAAGATCACTGAAGATGCATTTATTACAAGCACATTAGGAATGCTCTAATGATTGCAAGCATAGAATGGCTCTATACAAGTTCAACAGAAATTATGAAAATTATCAAGACACCTCTCAGATGAGTGGAAAGTATTCTCTATACTATACATTTCTGATCATTTCATCAGACTGTGGAGAGGTTTGGAGCCTTTGGCAGAGAAAGGTCAGAAATTGACAGGACATTTGACTCAGTTTACCTCTGCAGCAGACTCCCTAGGAATACCGTCTCCTCTCTCCCTGATAAATTCAAAGATCTTAGCAGGAGAATAATAGCATCTTATTGTAAAACAGTTGAGGATTTCTGTCCTATTCTCACAGAAGACTGAATAATGAGTGGTTAAATTATTAGTTTGAAATAATTAATATATTTCCTTAGTCTCTCAGGAAATAGTCAACTGCAATAGGCTCATAGGCTCATGGTGCAGAATGTATCCCACAGACTGATGAATTAGAAACTTCACTTCATTAAGGTGACAGTGAGCCTACTTGAAACTTATCTCTGGTGTCAAAGTGATGCTGACAATAATAGTCATTATACATAAAGAGAGCATGATGATAAAAAGCATGAGTCGTGGAATCAGTATGTGCTTACTAATTGTCTGTTTCCTGGGCACGTTACTTAACCTCTGATTGTTTTAGTTTGCTCAACTATAAAATGGAGATGACAACAACAATAGCAAACAGTTTATAGTGTTTACGAGGTACCATGACTTATTCTACTGTTTTGTGGTCATTAATTTATTTAATGCTTTCAACAGCCCTATCAAGTAGATACTTTTGTTGCATGACTTCTGAGACTTTTCATCTCTACTATCTTGAGTCTCTAGAAACACTCAATGAACATTAAGGATGATAATGTATTTTATATGCATGATTTCATTTAATCCTCACAGTGCACTTATGTGGAAGGTGACTGGGCACAGTGGCTCATACCTGTAATTCCAACAGTTTTGGAGGCGGAGGTGGGCAGATTGTTTAAGGCCAGGAGTTTGAGACCAGCTTGAACAGCATGGTGAGACCCTATCTCTACACAAAATTAGCCAGGTGTGGTGGCAAGCACCTGCAGTCCTACCTACTTGGAAGGTTGTGGCAAGAGGACTGCTTAAGTCCACATTATTGAGGCTTCAGTGAGCCATGATTACACCACTGCACTCCGTCCTGGGCGATAGTGAGAGACCCTGTCACACACACACATACACACACAAAAGAAGGTGCTCTTGTTTTATTCATTAGACACCTGAGAAAATTGAGGCACATAAAGTTTAAGTAACTTACCCAAAGACAGTAAGTGGAGATATTAAATGTTATAGGCAGTCAGACTCTAAATGCTATGTTCCTTAATATAATGCACCATAACAGCGTTTTCCCCATCTGTTAAAAGGGAATAAAACCAACCCAAATCATATGCTTGTGAATGGGAAGCATTTAGAAAGGATGACTGAAGGGCTGTCTTTAATGCTTGCATCAAAATAAACAGAACCGATAGAGACAATCTAAATCTCTGGCTTTAATTTTGTTGTTGTTGGGTTTTTTTTTCCTTTGGTAAGGATTTTATGATGAAGTTTCCATGAGAAAGGGGATCCTGTGGTCATGTAAAATAATCAACAAAAAGAATGCAGGAAAGGGTACTGGTAAGCCATATGAGGAAATTGCTAACAAGATGTTTGTCTCCATACTGACATGAAATTCCCCAAATGTTCGATTTCACAATCTACAAGATGACAGTACATTGCCCCCAGAGGGCGCCAAAGAGATCATTACACTTTTTTTTTTTTTTTTAAATCTGTGTTTCTGTAGATGGATCATAGACTCCCTGCATCTCTGAGGGTTTCTGGATGGTCCTTAAAAAGCCCCTCAGGGCCTTCTTCTGGTTTGGAGTGTGGACCAGGGTCACCCAGAAAGCTAAATGCAGCCGCTGGGTGATAAAAGCCCTGTGGTAAACTGACTTCCAGCTAACCACAGGGCGGCAAAGAGCATCTAATGCAACCACAAAGTGGTTTGCTGGCACAGAACTTTCCCAACCCTTGGAATGAGATACCAGGGGATGTTGTTTAGTCTCCATTTTGGAAATCTTTCTCTTAGAAAAAGGAAAATTCTGATATCCATCTGTCTGAAATCATTCGGGCACAGTCTTATGTGGAGGCAGGAGGATGAACATGTTGTCTCTGGATTTTCATAACTCCAAACCTTGTGATATTAAAGGAGATGTTTATACAGTTAATTACAAAACAGGCCTGTATAAATATACTGGTGGGGATTGACAACCTGTAGTAGAACATGACAGATTTGTTTTTCCAAAAATAAGAGAAATTAGAGTTGAACACAGTAGTTCATGCCTGTAATCCTGGCACTTTGGGAGGTTGAGCAGAGAGGCTCGCTTGAGCCCAAGAGTTCGAGACTAGCCTGGGCAACATAGCGAGAACTTGTCTCTATTCAAAAAATATAAAATAAGAGAAATTAAATTTTAACACAAAACTATACATTATTGGTGAACTTGCAAAGTCCTCAGGTATGCATGAAGCTCTCAGCATGTTGTCATCTAAACATGAACTCCTTCTAACAGATGTCCTCTTTCAAGGTCACTATGTGATGCTTGCAGTGAACCACTGGCTTCTCATAATCCAGCAGCTGCTTTGAGGAACCTGCTCTGAAGAAATTGAAATTGACAGCATTAAGACTTTGAGTTTTTTTTCTTTAACATATTGCCCCTGCTTATTCTTCAGCATTGCCTTTGAGCTAGAAATTGATGTACTTTATGGCTGGTATTGGCTGGTGAGGCTAGATTACATGAAAGAATGACTTTCATCATATTGCTCAATTTAGGGATTTCTTTCTTTTCAAAGGCAAGGTTAATTATCTCTAGAAAATGTTAAGCAATTATCCACTAATAATAGCAGGGAAGATGTTCCTGGAGCAGTCAATTCAAGTAGAAGGGGATAGGGGGAGACTTTTAGACGAATTAATGCTAAAAAATGAAAATAATGTTAAGCTTTTAAAGACTTTAATGGAGTGAGATGAGGCTATTGTTTCAGCCCTTCAGTGGCCATGGTTCAATTCATTTCTTTCTTTCTTTTTTTTTTGACAACTTGGAGCAAAGGCCCATTTGATGCACATTCTGTAATTCCTGCCATGTCTTCCTCCTCTAACTACTTGTAACCTAGAGTGGAAATGGCTTAATTCTCTGCTATCAATAGGCTATAACAAAGGCTTGAGTGCTGGATCAAAGGTGAAGAAGACTCTAGCCTGGGGCTTTTAAATTGCATCCCAGGATTTTCTAAGTTTCTCTGTATTAAAATGCTCACAGTTTCGCGTCATGCTGTTGGAGTTTGAGATTGAGTGGTGCCATTCAAAAGACTGACCTCTGCCTGGGCACAACACACTGCTGTATCGCCCCACTCTCATAACCAATTTCAAGCCATGGAAGAATGATAAAGTTTCCAAATAGAATTTTCTGCCATTCTCTCAACTCTAGGTCCTATAGATACAGAAAACTAAACTGTTCTTTTTTTGAGTCCTTCAGACAAGAAGCAAGGCTGTGCTTGGTGTAGTGTAGTACTTTGTTATATATGCTATACTTTCCTCCCTGCTATGACCACACCTTTCTCAAGCAGCCTTAGTATTTCTTAGCATCTGGGAGGAAGACTGATTTAGTAGCCACCTGGAGATGCTTTCAGGAGTGAGCCCAGGCTGGTGCCTGAAGGAGGCCATCAAGATGCTTCTGCGTCTCAATGAAACTAAATGGAATGATATGTGCAACCCACTTAGCGCTGTGCCTCCATATATGTGATAACTGTTAAGAGCAATGCTGTCAGGAAGCTGATGACTGCTCAGATAAAATCCCAGAACTGCATAAATGCATTTCAATTCCTTTCTCCCTAGAAAAACATAATTCATTGATTTCATGGGCTAACCATAGGATGATCTTAGAATCCTCAAATTATAGCTCTTTAAAATCTCAGTATTAATTTTGTATGTGATTAGGCTTAACAAGACAAAGATGACAGGTAATGGATCTTTAAATCCAACCTCAGAGTTTTGAGAATTCGGCAAGGGAGAGAACTATTATTTGCTTTATAAGCATTGAGATTTCTGGATTCTCATTTCTGATAGCCAGCAGCTATCCTCATAATGTGGTGCCTGTTTTGGACAGCTTAAACCTACAGTTAAAGCCTACTTTGAACAATGAAAATAAAGGAAAATAAGACTGTATTATGTATCAGATCTGCCAGCTAACACCATAGGAATTGTTTAGAGAGAAAAAAAATTAAGTTCACTTTACAGAAACCATGCAATCTATACTGACAGGTTTTCCTCCTTTTTTTTTTCCTGTGAAGTTCCAAGGATAGTCAGTCTCTGAACGAGGCAAGGCTCAGTTCCATTGTCTTTTTTTTTTTTTTAACCCATATTCTAGCTTGTTCACAGTTTTGGCCTTTCCTATTCCTGTTTATTCCCAATTATGAAATGTCACTGAAATGTTAAATATTAGAGCTGGACAGAACAGTTAGAAACTTGTAGTTTCATCCTTTGATCTTATAAATGAGGAAATAATAGAGACTTAGAGAAGTGAAGTAACTTTCCTAAGGTCACACAGCTTGTTAATGGCAAAGCTGGGATGAAAATCCAGACTTCCTGACTCCCAGTCCAAAAAACTGGGATCCAAATATTACATATGACATGAGATCTTCCCCAAGATGTGACCTGCTATTGCAGGGCTACAGGCAGAGATCACTAAGTGTCACCACAAAGAAAAGGAACAGGGCAGGAAAAGAGGAAAATTTGGGATCTCTGAGGTCAACTGTCTGCTTCCTGTAAATATTGGCTCCCTGGTGGCAAAACCCCATTGTTCTACTCAAGAAATGACCCTGACACTTTAGATATTGAGCTAGAAGTTTTCCTATGTCCATATGAGATGCCATGGACTTTACCACAATTAAACTTAATGGAGGTAAATGCTGATCCTTAAGATAAATCATGTTCTTAAGAAGGAAGATTTATTTAAGCATTGCAATATAGAGTTAGCTTGTGCTTATAAATTAATCAGATCTAATGACTTATTTGTACTCATCCATTCATTCTTTCATTTCTGCATTGGCTCATCCAACACATGTTTGAGTGCTGAGTTCATGTCAGGTGATGAACTGTTGAACAGGTCAGCCACAGCCCTGGCTCCTTCAGGGCTTACAGTTGAGTGGGTATGCCAGATTTTGAGCAAGTACTTGCTGCTAATTATGTATGAGGAACATATCACAGAGCTTCACCAGGAACCAAATCCCTGGATTGACATTCTAGCTCAATGGCTTTTGGGATGGGCATTTTGGGAAGTGCCTAAGGCATTTGGAGTTGTCTCAATGCTGGAGGGATGTTTCTGGCCTCTAGGTATCAGGAAGCAGGGTTGCTAACTGTCTCCTACTTTGCTTCTCAACCCTGCCATACAGGGAATCATCCCACATTGCTCACTTCCTTGAGTCCTCACTGGGCATTCACAAGGGTAAAAAAAATCTGTTTATAATTACCTGAGTCTAGACTCTAACTTTATTTTACAGATCTACATGTAGTATCTTTTGCACAGCTCTAACATATGCTGAATGTTCAAGGATACCTCTAACGTGGAAGACCTAATTTTATTTGTTCAAAACTTAAGAAAACAATTTTATAAAAGCATGTCCCCAGTGGCAGCGCTGCCAATAAAACACATAATACTGATATTTCTATCAGGCTACATTTAGAGCTTTCTTAGCCATAATGATTGAACATATAGGTGCACTGAAATACGCTTTAAAATGTAAATTGTTTTTAATTTATTATTCCATAGATAAAGGTAGGGATATTTTATCCATGAATTTCATTTCTGGTTGGTTTGTGAAGAAAAGTGAACAGACATCAACAAAAGAAAAACTGTGCTGTTCCTCCTCTCTGGTGTCTAAGAATGCTTTGATGTTGTCCTCAACTGACCATCTTCATGACTCTGTTTGCTAGATACTTACTTGGTTAGGTAGAGTGGAGATGCTTCTTGTTTCAATGACTCTGGCTTGAGAAGATGACAGGTTGAAGAGAAAACCAGAAGCCTGGTGGGGTATAGACAGTGTGACCGCCCACTCCTATGTCAATTTCAGTCTGCACCACCCTGAAATCATGTATCAACCGAGATTTTGGATAACTGAAGGGCTGCACTCAGGGTTTTGGTAAACAGTGTGAAAAAAGGATATACATGGAGCTGGAGCCACAATAAAGAGCCCCAAGATGCCAGATGGTGGCAGTGAAGGCAGGGAGACCCAGGAGGGTGGGCAGGGAAAGAGTCTCCTCCACCTGCTGCTCCATTCTTCTGGGTGAGACACTGTAGGAGAGAGTCTGAGCTGATGATGGATATGAGTATTGCATTATGAACTTAGCAGTGATATTCATAGGGTCTCCGTATCTAACAGAAGCCCCCCTGGAAGTTCAGCATCCTCAGGTGTTGTGATATGCACAAGCACTTTTTTGATAACTTATTTCCCAACCTTCTGAGAAACAAAGATATAGCCATGCTGGACAACTGTCAGGCAACTACCCTCCTAATAGATGGAAAGAGATAACGTGACTTTGGTGACTTAATTTTATTTTATTTTTTCTCTGAACACTCCACCATTTAATAGGGTATAGTTTGATAAGCAAGGGTAGAGTCGAGTCCTGGGAAAGTGGGCATTAATGCAAGAAGGAGGCCTTCCCAGCCCTCACCTGCATTTGAATACAGGACAGAGTTGCTGTGTGAGAAATAACTGCCACAAATTAACTAAGCTCCTGGGGGCTTGCAGCTATCAAGGCCAACATGAAGTCTGATTTTAAAAAATTAGCTTGTCTTAAAAGAGTTTGTTTTTTGTCTTTTCTTTTTTTTAAATCTTTAATCTTAACTCTCCAAAACAGAAGGCCCTTCTGGTCACAGAGCCGGAGTTTATAATTGGAACATCCTTCAAATAATGTTAGTTGGACTCCTATTGCTGCTGTAAAACAAACAACAAAAAACCTATAGTGTAACAATGTACATCAGTTAGGTTTTTTTTTAACTTTTGGGAGGTAGCCCCCCATGTGAGGTCAGCTATCCTGATAGCTGGGATGAGATGACCAACTTATTTTTCCAAGGCCTCCAAATTGTCTCAAATGGCAACTAATTTTAGTTGAAATGGACTTAATCCAAATCTGAACCAGGGACTGAGAAGAGCAAGGCTCCATATCCCATTACAAGAGCTATCCAGATTCTCCATAATACTGTATATTAAATTCTTATAATAAGCTGCTTTGTGAGTCTTGGTGCTGGTTCAGTATTTTCGTTGCAGTGATTACCCTATGGTCTGTTGGCCAGCTGAGCTGGAGTACTCTTTCTCTTGATACATTTCCATAACATCTCTCATCGGCCCAGTGAAACTTGTTGTTAAGGGCAGAGCTAATCTATTGCAGCCTGCCTTGCTGCATTATGCCAAGAAACTTGGTGTGTTTCTTTCAGCTATTTCCTTGAGGACAGTTCACTTCTTTGGGAGAGTTTTAGCTCCATCAAGTTAGTGAACCATGCAGCTACAAAGAACAGCTCTTGAAAACAGCCTCCTCGACCCATTGTAAAAGTAAGGTCCTCATTACCTAAATTGACATCAAAACGAAGGCATTCTTTTACATACCGTATTTTAATATGTGTATCCATATAAATATTTAAGTAACTGTATTGTTTCAAAAAATTTCAGGAACGTCTTAAAAAGAACTAGAATTGATATATCCTTGAATGATGTTGCTTCCTAATTCTGATTCCTTGTCTACTGACTGTCACTCCTACTACTTAGTTATAGCTTGTAACCATGGTAGGCACTGGAAATAGATGATTAAGGTGAATGCAGGTTAGTAGAAGAGTAAAACAAATAAGTTAGATTTCTGTGTGATAAACGTAGAGGAGCCCAGACCTCAATATTACTAATCACCTTTAAAAGAGCCCAACTGATTTTGCTTTGAATTCTAGAGCTGGGGAAGTAAAAGCATTTGTCAGTAGTTGGGTAGCTGGAGTGTCCCAGATGAGGATGTGCAATGAAGTTGTCTCACCCGGCAGGAAAGATGTAGACACTGGGAGGACACCGTGGCCTACGCCCCTGTCCCCATCTATCCCACTCTCTGTCTGCTTGCCCCCTCATGCCTGTATTTTCTCTGCAGTTCATTTATGATGCTTTTACTATCGTGATTCCTCCCTGGCTCTATTGTGATTCCCTGGCCCTAGCTGCATTTGGCATCTTCTCTCTTGGACCCTGTCTCAAGAACAACATTCACTGTCCTGGCTTAGCATTCTCCCCTCCACCAATGATCAAAGGCTCCACCCCAGGCTGTCCTCTACCTGATCCCTTGTCTCTGGGCTCCAGGAGTAGGTGCCAGGTCAGTTCCAGCCACACCCTCACTAAGTCCTCAGTAGAGCCAAGGGTTTTTGTTTTGTTTTATTTATTCCCTCCTCAGGCCCCACCCTTACCCTCTTCCTGCCATTTTGAAAGAAAATCCAGTGCTCTAGGTCTCAACAAAACAAACTGATAAATACATTAAAAAGAACCAAAGTCTGGGTCAAAACAAAACTAGACTAAAACCTAGGAAACTTTTACTTTTGTTTTAGGACTTGTGTCTTTTTTCTATAGTCTCAAAAGTGTTAAGAGATATTGGTGTAGTAGATACATGAGAATCATAAGGTCAAAGAAAGGTTACTGGGGGGGGTGCCAGAACTGTAATCCCTGTTCCCAAAGGAGGCCTCCATTAGCTAGAGATCTTGTAGCTCATACTTTTAGGATATTTATAACAGTACTGTCAGTAGAAGTATAACGCCAGCTACATGCATAATTTTATTTTCTAATAACTACATTGAAATAAGTAAAAAGAGGATAATACAATTATTTTAAATGATATATTTTATTTAACCCAAAGAATTCTCATTGCAAATATTACATAAAATTATTACTGAGACATTTTACAGTGTTTTATTTTCATAATAAACTTTAGAAATGTCAATTCAGGTGCACATTTCAAACCAAGTGTAATGTAGCCCTACTAAAGAGAATGCTGGTAGCAAGATGGTGGAATAGAAAGACCTAGTCCTTTGTTCCTCTACGAAAATACCAATTTGACAATATATAGACCAAAAGACATTTATGAGAGTTCTAGAATCCAGTAGAGCAGTTACAGTACAGCGCAAAACTGAGGAAAGCCTCACAAAAATGACTAGGAAGAGCAATTTTACTTTACTTGGATCTCTCTCCCAAGTCAGCACAGCTCAGTACTGAGACAGATTGTTTTGGCCCACAAATTCTCCCTCAGGGAAAAAATAGACGGAAGTATAATCTAGTATCGTCAGACTTTCATGGTGCTGCCTGAGAGCTCGCTCAGTTTTTTGTCTTATCTCACCTGGAACACTGATGAAACTGCTATATCTTGGATACCTAGGGGGCAGCCAAGAACAAAGGAAAGGGGAAAGCAGCTTGCTGTAGCCTGCACAGCTCAGCAAGATTGAGAGAAGGCACACAAATCAAAGCTTCTCCCTGGGAAGGGAGAAAAAGGAGTAGAGTGCATCTCTATCATGGCTCATGATAAAAGTCAGCCAACAGAGGGTGCAAAAGATTATGGCTTCTGGAAAAATAAAACAAGAAGGTACAACAACAGCAACAAAACAGAAAGTAAGCAAGCAATAAATTCCTCTGACTAGGAATCTATATGCACAAATTCAGAAAAGATGCTCCCAAAATCTTTAGTCAGGTTGATGGATAATATTCTTTCCCTGTTGAAGCCAGTCCATAAAGTGATTTATGGACACAGATACTAACTCAATGTCACAGGAACATGAAGAATCCAGAGAACCAAGACCCACTCATAGATATAAAAGAAATCTCCAGTAACCAACCTTAAAGAAATGGAGTTCTATGAATTACCTGACGAAGAATTTAAAGGAATTGTCTTTAAAAAGTTCAGTGAGTTACTAGAGAACACAGATAGAAAACTAAACAAAATCATGAAAATAACATGAGCAAAATGAGAATATCAACAATTAGAAACTGTAAAAAATAAAACAAACAAAAATTCTGAAGCTAAAGTATACAATAACCGAATTAAAACATTTACTGGAGGGATTCAATAGCATACTTGACCAAACAGAAGAAAGAATCAGTAAAATCAAAGACAAGTTATTTGAAATTATCCAGTAAGAGGACAAAAGAAACATAAAGAAAGAAAGAAAGAGAGAGAGAGAGAAAGAAAGAAGGAAGGAAGGAAGGAAGGAAGGAAGGAAGGAAGGAAGGAAGGGAGAGTAGAAACATCTAAGGGACTATGGGGCATTATCAACTGAACCAATAAACACAGTATAAAAGTTCAAGAAGAATAAGAAAGAAAGGAACAAAAAGTTTACTTAAAGAAATATAGTATAATAACTGGAAACTTCTCAAATCTAAGGAGGGAAATGGACATCCAGATCCATGAAGCCTAACAGAAAGACACATAATTAAATTGTCAAAAGTCAAAGACAAGAGAAAGAAATCTGAAAGCAGCAAGAAAAAAGCTACTCATCAAACATAAACAGTCTTTTAGCTCCATAAGACTATCAGTAGATTTCTCAGCAGAAAACTTGTGGGACAGAAGGATATGGGTTATTTTCAGAGTGCTGGAAAAAAAAACCTGGTAATCAAGAATACCTCGTCCAGCATGCTGTCCTTTAGAATGAAGGAGAAGTAGACTTTCCCAGACAACAAAGCTGAGAAAGCTCATTACCACTAGATCTGCTTTACAAAAAATGTGAAAGAAAAATTTTTAAATTGAAATGGGAGGACAATAAATAGCAGCATAAGGCATATGAAGTACAAAAGTCACTGGCAAAGGTAAATATATAAACATTTGGAATAATATTGTATAAGTGGTATGTAAATCAGTTTTAATTCTAGTATAAAAGTTAAAAGACAAAAGTATTAAAGTATATACAGTTATAAAGTGTGTAAGAGGATATACAATATAAAAATATGTTCTGGGAGCAATGGGTCATGCCAGTAATCCCAGCACTTTGGGACGCCGAGGTGAAAGGATTGTTTGAGCCCAGGAGTTCAAGACCAGCCTGTACCCGAAGTAAGACCTCATCTCTACAAAAAATAAAAAAATTAGCCAGGCGTGATGGTGTGTGCCTGTAGTCCCAGCTACTCGGAAGGCTGAGGCGGAAGGATTAGATCACCTGAACTCAAAAGTTCAAGGCTGCTGTGAGCTATGATGATGTCACTGTACTCTAGCCTAGGCAACAGAACGAGATCCTGAATCAAGAAAAAGAAATAAAATAAAATAAAAATATGTAAATTGTGATAGCAATAACATCGTATGTGTATGTGTGTGTGTGTGTGTAGAAGTAAAAGTGCAGTTCTACCAAAACAAAGTTGTGTTTGATGGAAAAAATATGTTACATTGCTTCAGCTTTTTTGTTTAACTTAATTAAAATAAGACAATACAAAATGTTTCTTAGTTTCACTAGCCATATTTCAAGTCCTTAATAGCCACAAGTGACTAATGGTTAAAATACTGAACAGCACAGCTTTATGTAAAAAGTGCTGGTTCATAAGCTTTAACTCACTTCAGCTCAACAAAATCCAGAAACTAGTCTCCCCAGTGAGCCAACAACAGCCATTGAATGAGATGAAGGAAAACAGTTCCCACCTACACTCTCTTGGTCTTTCAAAAGGCTTCACAAATGACATCAATCTGCAAATTATTTCCTGTAATTTTAAACTTTTCTTCTTAAGTTTAACTTTTTTCAAAGAAAAAAAAAACTCAAAATGCAACACAGATGGCATTTACTAGTAAAATATAAGTTCTCTTCATCCATAAACTTCCCATTTTGAGACTTTGCTAAGAAAATAAAAACTGCAATGCATGTCAAATATTCAAGAGTAATCATTAAAAATGGGAAGTAGAATTTTAAATTCACATCTAGCAAATGGAAAAAATAGATTCAAGAAAACATTATTACTCCACTGAAAGAGAGAAAAGATAAAAGATAAAAGGTAGAAGAAACAAGGAGAAAACAAGGTTAAAAAATAAAGTGGAAGAAATAGGTTAAATTTATTATGAATCACAATAAGTGCAAGTGATGCAAATTTATTTATTTAAAGTAGAAAGCTCACATATTAAAAAATTAGCTTTACTCTTTATAAGAGAACTGCTTATGAGGAAATGACACTAAAAGAGAAATAAAAGGATGGATAGGAATATAGCAGATATATTAACGCCACTAAAAAATCTGATGTTAGCAATATAGATATCCATCACAATTGAATGTAATATTGGGCCATTAGATATATGTTTAAACAAAATAAATTATAGCTATTTGTAGCAATGAGAATATATCTCAAATACATAATATTTAGTGAATTAAACAACTTACATAACAAAGAAACATGATATGATTTATGTAGAATTTGAAAACATACACAAAACAATTGCATGGTTGTTCTATGGATATGTACGTAAGTATGTACAAGTGATTTTTTAAAATTATATAGACTATACTATAATTTATAATAGTAATTATCTGTCAGAAGTGGGGAATATTTTGAACAAGTAGAGAACTATTTCATCAGTAGGCTTTTCGTTTTTTTTCTTTTAAGAGGACTATGTAGTCATATCATATTCCTGTAATTCCTTTTGACATGTATTCATAGGGAAAAATCTGAGAGAAATTAAAGCAAAATGTTGATAGTGTTTAATAGTCAATAGTGGGAGTAAGAATGTCTGTTAGACTGGGCACAGTGGCTCAAGTCTGTAATCCCAGTACTTTGGGAGGCCAAGGCAAGAGGACTGCCTGAGCCCAGGAGTTCAAGACCAGCCTAGGCAAATTGATGAGACCTCATCTCTACAATAAATAAAAATATTAGCTGGGCATGGTGGCGCACACCTGTAATTCCAGCTACTTGGAAGGCTGAGGTTAAAGGATCACTTAACCCCAGCAGGTTGAGGCTGCAGTGGCTGTGAGCATGCCACTGCGCTCCAGCCTGGGTGACAGAGTGAGACTCTAACTCAAAGAAAAAGAGAATGTCTGTCATCTAATTCTTTGTACTTCTCTGATTTTTCAAATTCTAGAAAGAAAAGAAGAAGAGAGGGTGGAGGGATCAAAGGAGGGGAGAACATGACGGGATTGATGATCTGTGCCACTGTCATAGTTTATACTTCCAAAATGGACAAGGACCCAGAAAGTCAAGAAGACCCTGGAAACTTCACAAAAGCTCCAAGCTTCTCTATCATTGCTTGTCTAAGGTGACCAATGCATCCAGTATTTAATAAAATAATGCCAAAATTTGAGATTGTTTAAGAGTTTCTTCTCCATTTAAAGCCATGTGCTTAATTAAAAGTATTGTCAATATTGTAATTGCCAATGTGCTGCTGCTTTTAGATTTCAAAGAACCAGGGGAATAATATTTCATAAGCCCGTAAAAATGTTAAAAGTCTTTTACCATGTAATTGCATTACACAAAGTTAGGGCTCCCAGCTTAATGGCTGCTGTATAAGAAAAAGAAGGTTTTGGTAAAATCCAGAGTGGCCTAGTAAAGCAAGCACTACTACATTTTATTGCTTCACGTAACTCTACTTACAAGATATATTTGCAATAAACCTTGCATAAGTTTTCATGACCATGTGAATAGGTTAAACCGAGAAAGTGGTTATAGCTGTTCCATTTTAAATATTAGAAGCACATTGCTATGTTCTAACACATGAGCTGAAATATTCTGTTGCCTTCGAAATCATTAATCCATGCTACTTAGCAAAAAACATTACGTCTGTGTTTTCATCAAAGGCTTTAAATAATTGGTGAACAACAGTGTTAACAACTTTCCACATTATTCTTTTCATATGCTATCACAAAACAATTATATTCTATGGGACAAGATATTTGAATCAATTAGCCAAGTATTTATTAAGCAGCTACTGATTTTTCCCTTTCTCTTAACTCACTGAATTGTTTTATCCCATGGTTTTATATGTGTGCAGCGTGTGAGCGTGTGTCTAGATCTAAATTCTTTCAGAGAAAAGATTTACTTCTTAAGTTTAAAGCCTCTGTAGATACAATGGGCCTTTGAAGGCAGATTTTACTTCCTGGTTTCTGAAAACATCATTGAAATGACACTTTAAGTACAAAATGACATTAAAGAAGTACAAAATAGAGAAAATCCCTAAGAGAGAATAGTTGGAATCATCAAAGGACAGAACATGTTGATGAATTTCACAATACAGAAAGCAGGTAGATTTCCGGGAAGCCTTGGCCAAAGCAAAGAGGAAGATGAGAGAGAAGGTGAAATCCAGTTCTCTAGCTGAATGCCAAATGAATTCCAAGCTAGGTATTGGGAACTCAGGAAATGATGCTTTGGTATGCTGATCACTTTCTTCTGAGGTACACTTGAGGAACAGCAGATGCAGGCAGAGGCTTTCTCTGAGCTCCCCTTATCTGCCTGAAGAGAGGTCCTCTGAGAGGAACTCAGATCACAGGAGAGGAGATGAGAGGTTGACCCTACACCCAGACTCTCTCCTGTCCTTCTGAGGGCTGCTCCAAGGCAACTTGTATTATCTTAGAGAGAATTTTTATCTGCATAACAACATTTAATAATATAATTCCTCCCATGACCCTCTCACACTTGTCCTACCACCCCCAGAAACCCCAAGCCCCTATTCCTTTCTGTAGCTCAGAATGCTGTATAAGCTTCAATTATCTGACCCTTCTCAGAGTCCCATATTTTGTGGGACGCCCATGTGCATGTACATAATTAAACATGGTTTTTTTCTTCTGTTAGTCTGTCTTATGTCCATTTAATTTGCAGCCCAGTCAAAGAACCTAAAAGGGTAGAGGTAAGCCATTTCCCTTCTCCCCTACAGCAAGCACTAAATAGCAAATAAATCAGAAGTATAAAGGCAGGAATACATTGGGTATTAATTGCAGTTCTGTTGTGGAACACCAGATCAACTTGATCATCTTCCATTCTCTTCTCCCATCTCTGCACATGCAAGGCAACTGACAGTGACAGTATTTATCCATAGGTCACAACCAAAGAAATACTCTGAAGTTAAGCAGGCTGCCTGGAAATGACCAGGTTTGGGGTATGAATGTACATGTACCATAGCAAATCTATCTTCATCTTGGCAGATGATGGCCACTCTACCAGTTCCCCTGGTGCAGCCAGTTGTGAAGTCTGACAGGAGTCTAACCCTGACCCATGCACACAGCTTAAGGAAAACTCTCTATTCAGCAGAGAGGTCTGTTGAGGAAGCTGAACACACTTCAACAGAGGAAATTAGCACAAGCTACCAATAGTAATCAATCTAATTCCTTTGTGCCAAACATGAATGGGAACCAAGATAGTTGAGGAAAACCAATAGGACATAAGAAAAGAACTGAGAAGAAATACACACAACAATGAATCCTGAAGAAAGCAGAGATAATTCAGGAAACTGAAGAGAAGTTTTTGATAAATTGAAATCCAAGAGTAAGAAAGATTTATTCAAATTGAAAATTAGAATTGTCAAATTTTTTAATAGAAGGCTGAACAGAAACTCATGAAAATTGCCCAGAATGTAGATTAAAAAGAAAAGAGAATAAAACATATATAAACAGACAAAGACATAGCAGATTAATGTAAGAGATCAAACATTTAAGGAAAGCTCTGGAATCAAAGAACAGAGAAAATAGAAGAGAGACTGTGATTTTAACAATTTTTGAAAAAAATTCTTCCTTTCTTGAGTTGGAGAAAGACAGGAATCTTTCTATTGAAAGTATAGAATGCCAAACTGTAATGAAAGAAAAACATATTCATATTTGCATATAGACTACTGAGGTTTTTAAACACCAATGACAAAATCTACAGAGTAGGAAAAAAATCAAGCAGGTGATATATGAGATATTGATTTTAGAACAGGAAGACACGTGAGTCAAGTCCCAGTTGCTCTAACAGAGACATTAAAACATTCTTAGGATGATGACTGTGCTGCAGCTCTAAAAAGGAGTCACTCAAAATCAGAATAGGAAGTCAGAGGGCTCCAGGTAGAATGTCTTCAAGAAGAAAATGAATTAACTGTAGTGAATAGCACGTTTAAAAAGCTGGGTATCTCAGGTTTTGAGGAGCTTGAAATGTATTAACTTTGTTGGGGGAGCATAATTTAAAAAACTGGGTGTTCTTAGTGATCATTAGAAGCATAGTATTACCCTGAGAACTGGAGAAAAAAAAAGAGAGAAAAGAAAAATAATTAGAAAGCCAAGGGGAAAAATCTGTACCAGGAAGTTATGAGTAAAAAGCAACCTTTAAAAGGCATAATGCTGAGCAAATGATAGAATGCAATAAAAAATAATGTATTTGAACTAAATGTTTGAGATAGTTTTCTTCACCAAGTTTAGGTTTTGTGTCCTCGTATACTCCTTCCCCCAAGTTCCAATTTTACATACAATGTATTTCTGCAGTCACTAATGCTTGCATGATCATAATATTATCAATGTTTATGGGTTTTGAACTTTTAAATCATTTAATTGACTTATAAAAAATGTATATTTATTCTTACATGTTTAAACTTCAGTCACCTTCAAAGTGCTCTCCATTTGATGTAATACACCTATCAAGATGCTATTTCCACTACTCAAAACAGTTTTTGAACTTGTCAATTTTGATGTCTTTTAGTGCTTCTGCTGTTTTTTGTCTCACGTCTTCCACATCAGCATCCTTTGAAGATTTTTCATCTGGGAAACAAACAAACAAAAATAGTCACTGGGTCAATATCGGGTAAATAGGGAGGGTGGGACATAGAGTTATGCCATTTTTGGTCAAACACTTCTGAACACTCAGTGTGGTGTGGGCAGGTATGCTAGTAAATCACACATCATGAAATGAGCAAACGCATTGAAAGAATCTTAAAAAAAAAAATCCAAATGCAACTTCTCATGACAACACTAACTGGTACACTGATTAATTAGAATGTTTCCTCCCTTTCTGTGCTCATATTCCTTTGTACCCTAAGGTCTAACACTTTGCCCATTTCCCCTTTCACAACTGCCTTCCCTGGAATTCACCATCCACCACCCTAAACAACTGGCATGAAATCCCTCACTTGGAAAGCAGAAAAT
Source organism: Cephalopachus bancanus (assembly GCA_027257055.1). Classification (NCBI taxonomy): domain Eukaryota; kingdom Metazoa; phylum Chordata; class Mammalia; order Primates; family Tarsiidae; genus Cephalopachus; species Cephalopachus bancanus. The sequence goes on along the minus strand of JAPVLO010000009.1, from coordinate 2,403,360 downwards.
AAAGGACGTAAATACTCTTTTGTTAGTTTCAATAGACACCATTCTGGGTGTAGGACAATAATATTAGAATTTTATTTGCAGAACAGGATTTTTTGTTTGTTTATCTCAAGAGAGCAGATTAAAAAAATATCCAGGTGCTTATGAGGAGGCTGAGGGGCAGGAACTATGGTACATGAGATGAGACACTGAGATGCAACCTTCATTGCTAGGGTTGTTGGAGGTTGAATTAATGCCTGTTTGTCCTCCTTGGTGATTGTGGCCAGAACAGTATCCATCAATTGTCCATTCCCAATTGTCTGCATTTAAAGAATCTGTCTGGCATCCCCGTCAGATTCCTGGTCCAATGGCCAAGGACATTTGTTGGCCCCTGGAAGAGAAGCGGTTGCCTGAACATTCAGGGTGTGATAGTCTGGGTTACTTTGCCTCTGACCAAAGTAAGGGTAGACAGAGAACGGAAAGGGGTGAAATATTTCATTCTGATCATGAACAATATGTTTTTTTCTTGTGAGCTTCTGGAGGGGAGAATGCTGAACCTTAGTGTCAATTCTTTCCACTTTCCCCAACAAGCATATTGTATAAGTATATAAGTCGAATACATAACAAGTAAATTTATATTATATGGACTAGATATCTTCATGCACACACATTTGCCCAACTCTTATTATTTCCAAAGTTAGTCTGCTAAAGTTTGATGGATGGAGTTGAATGGTGTGACTATTTAATACATTAAATAATTAATACATTGCGCTTTCAATAAGCCTTGTGCCAATTCATATTTCCAGTAGCAGTGTATGAGCTCACTTTCTCCAGGCAAAATTATTTTAACTGTCAGTTATTTTCAGGGTCTGCATAATGAGTGGGAAAGAACACTGGACTCTGTCCTACTTCTGCTTCTTAGTTGTCAAGTGTCTTTGGAAGAGCCCTTTATCTCCCCAGGCCCTAGTTTTCTCACCTGAAAATCAAGTGAGGTCCTCAAAGCATGGTCCTCAGATCAGTAACATCACCTAGAATTTCATAGACATTCAAATTTTACAACCCCATCCAGAGCTGCTAAATCAGAAACTCTGAAACTAGTATCCATCAATCTGTGCTTGAAAAGCTCTCAAAGAGATTCTGATGCAGCTGAAATTTGAAAAGTGCAATACTGGATAATCTCTAAATTCCGTTTTAGCTCTAACATGATGGTCCATCATTTTCAAAGAGAAAAGAAAATCAGAGGAACTTCCAATGTGGTTTGTTGATACAACACCTTGGCATACCTGAGAACTGAACCTGACAAAGATGTTGCATCTGCCTTCTCAAACATTTTCAACAGCATCTCATGATATGTCTGATTTTACTGTAGAAAGACAAGATTACCACCAATGAGCAGTGGTGACAAGAATTAGTATGGTGTGATAGATCAGAGACTGTTGTGACATCAGGCAAACCTGAATCATGGTTCTGATGCTTACTAACTGTGTGACCTTGGGATTGGTCTTATTCTGCAAAATGGAAATAATGAGAGACTGTGCATTCCATAGAATTGTTGTAAACAATAAATTAGGTACTACATGTAAACCACATCCAGAGTCTGGCACATGGAAAGTGTTTAGTGAATGTGAGCTATTATCTATTATTAATAAGATATTAAAGCCTAGCTCAGTTCATCTGCATAAAAGCAGTACTTGTTACAGAACATGTCCACGAAGAAATAAGTAACACCAAGAGCACAACAAATTGTTAAGTGGTGAATTAACCCAAACAAAGAAACATAGGTGAGATGCAGAGTGGTGGGAAGTCAAGTTGTAGAAAATACGAGTATGCTGTACAGACTGTTCTACAGAAAAGATATATCCTGCAGCCATGCATAACCCTCTTTGCTCATACTGCTATGGAATAAAATAGGGCAAGAGTTTTCTCCCCAAAAGCCTGGATCCTGAACTTTTCTCCTTCTCTTTGGCAGTTTTGTGTCCCATTTATTTTATTTTATTTTTATGAAACCTAACACACTAGGACAGTGTCTATTTACAGTCAAATGGCCTCATTATCAGGACCTTCAGGGCAACTATGTAATGGCACTAGGCAGGGTGTTTCCAACACAAGTGAGAGCGCGTCTCTTAATTACAAAAGAATTCCTTTCAGGTCCAACCTAGCCTCCTCCCTCTTTACCAGATCTCTGTCCCAGTTCCTAGAAATGTGGACCTTCATCTTTTACACCATGTGCCATTCATTTTCACTCTTGCAACGTGCCATTAGTGGATTCCTTCAAACAAGCAATATTTCTGTTACCTTAATTGTCACAGTAAAAATGGGACACTTTTCTGCATTTGCTCAATTTCTCAACTGATTTTGCTGAGGAATGGGATTTTGAAAAACATAAATTTCTCAAGAAATGCTGGGAAAGAATTTCCTCACAGAAACACTAATCCCTATAATTTGCTACCTCATTCTGAAAAGATGTTACCTGCTTTAAACAATCAATGAGGCAAACTCACTTTGTTTTGTAACAGTTTGGTCATATATCCACATTTCTTATCACACAAACCTGTATGGCTAACCTCCTTGTCCTCAAAAACTTAGTTTCTGATATTCTGATAGTTTATTGTGGTGCTAATCTTATCTACTTCCCATGTCACCACGATTGGCTTATTAGCCTCCAAAGCCCAGGTGACCATTGATTTCAGAAAAGAATGACTGGGGAGATAATATTAATTTGAAGAATTGGACTCAGTCTTAGAGTCTGCCTTTGATTAGTTACATAAACCAATGATTTAAAAAAAACATGTTATTGTAGAGATATGCATCTAAATCGGTGGTGGGAGAATTTTGATAGAATTTTGCAGAGGATGGACTTGAAAACAGGTAGGAATGCATGTGAAAAGAGAAGAGAGAGGATATGCCAGTTTTCAGGACTAGCACATAGGGAGGAGTTTTCCTTTGAAAATCCTTATGAAAGTTGCTAGAGAGTGCCAAGGTCTAATGTGATTGCAAATGTGTCATCCACAGGGTTCAGTGTGGCCAGAGAGAAGTGTGCATTGAGCAGCCCTACCATTGTTGAAGTGAGGGTGGAGAGAATTTATTAGAGGATGGTGATCGAGCCACCTGGGCCCTGTGCGCCATGCTAAGTTTAGACAATCTGTGAGCAGTGGAAACTTATTGGAGGTTACCAAAATTATTAAATTAGCTATGCCTCATTACATTTCCTTATCCAGCAATTTGATAGAAGAAACTTCTGGAGCTGTTCTCTGTGATTCTTGGTTCTGTTAGTTAGAAAACTGTCAATTTGATAAATTTATTTCTAATTCAATTCTCTGGAAGAAACCAACTTAACTGCTCCAGTTACAGTTTTGCTCAACAGATATTTATTTAAGATCTTTCATGTGCCATGTGTTGTGTGTACAAAGATGGGCAAGCCAGAGACTCCACCATGGATGATTTTATAATCTATGGAGCAACGGACAACTAAGCAGATGATCTCAGATAGTATGTACTCCATGCTATATGAGCTTATCCTAGTTGGGCTTTCATGGGGGTGTTAGGAAAGATTTCATAGATCAGTCAGAATTCCAACAGTTAATGAGGTTTGTTAAGAATAGAGAGGACACAGATGCTGACATAATTACTCTCTCATCCTGTCTCATAGTGAAGGCATAATTTAAAAAAAATAGATGATTCTCATTTAGAAGCTCTATGAGGAGACAGTTTCAATATTAAAAGTGAATTATGAATTTTTTGAGGTTGTTTTGGAAATATGACTTTTAGAGTGTTTTAAGTTCATTTTTAAAAAATCAGCTAGTCCAACTGTCTTACTTGTCTAATACGACAATTTAAAATGTGTGTTTCAGGTTGAACAGAGCTCTTCTTTCTTCACACTTGAATGATTCCTTCTTGTCACTGATTCATTGCTGAACACAATACCTCTTCTGTGAAGTCAGTATAAGCTCCATTTTTTCAAAAAAGAGGAAACACAGAGAGGGTAAGTAATTTACCAAAGGCCACACAGTGAGACAGTGTTTGAGGAAAGAGCGGAATCGAAGTCCCTGACTCCCAATCCAAGATGTAGTTCATTAGGCCGTGCAACTTCCTTTGGAAAACAGTTGTAAACACTATAAAGCTATTTTTTTCTTTACAAAAACAAAAACACACATGCAGTCACTGTTTTTTTTTCTTTTTATACTAAACTCTTGGAAACTCAGGGAATAAATTTGGTTTGCTATTTTATGGCTGCTCATGAATGTTGGATTACTGGCATTGTTTTGTGTGTGTGTGTGTGTGTGTGTGTGTGTGTGTGTGTGTGTGTGTTTTTAAATGAGCAGTATTTTTTTTATTTTAAAAATGTATGTCTAGAATGAGATTGGTTTATTCTGCTATTTTGTGTCATGAAACCTTGGCACTATTGGATAAAGAGCAGTGCTAGGAAGGGCTCTATTTCTAGTTTTGCTGTGTAGTTTTCAGTTATTTCCGACCTCGTTTAAAATACTCTGACTCCAAACTTTTGGAATCTTGTAAAATGACATCTTTTTACCCTTTATGTTGTGCTCTTCATTTATGTGCATTGGAACAGAATAAGTTTATTTATTTATTTAATATTTTATTTTAAAGATGTAGGGTACAATTCAGGATTAGGTATACAAGTGGGCATCATACAGATTTGGGCCCCCCCTTTGGTTCCCACTTGGCCTGGTTTGAGATCAGTTACTCTTATTGATGTTGCACCTTCTCCCCAGTGGTATTCTGCTCCTGCCAATCCCTTTCTTACAGTGTTACAGTAAATGTTCAGAGTCTGCTTGTGAGTGAGAACATGTGGTATTCTGTTCTTTGTTTCTGTGATAGATGACTAAATATTATTGATTCTAAATCCATCCAAATTGCTACAAAGTCCATATGCTTGTTCTTCTTTATGGCTGTGTAATACTCCATTGTATACTCCATTCTTTTTTTATTCAGTGCAGTTTCAATGGACAGCACAGTTGGTTTCATGCTTTTGCTGTTGTGAATAGTGCTGCAATAAACATGTGTGTGTAGGGATCTTTTCTGTAGAATGATTTGAGTTCCTCCGGCTATATTCTCAATAGGGGGATAGCTGGGTCATATGGAAGGTCAATTTTTAGTTCTTTCAGAAATCGCCACACTGTTTTCCAAAGAGGTTGCACTAGTTTGCATTCCCACCAGCAGTGTAGAAGCATTCTCTTTTCTCTGCATCCTAGCCAGCATCTGTTGTTGTTTGTTTTATTAATGATGGCCATTCTTACTGGGGTTAGGTGGTATCTCAATATGGTTTTGATTTGCATTTTTCTGATGATTAGTGAGGCTAAGCACTTTTTCATGTGTCTTTTGGCTGCCCATATATCTTCTTTTGAGAGGTGTCTGTCTATTCATGTCTTTTTTGCCCACTTTTTAACAGGACTGTTTGTATTTTTCCTTTCAGCACGTTTGAGTTCCTTGTATATCCTGGATGTTAGGCCTTTGTCAGATATGTAGTTGGCAAATATTTTTTCCCATTCTGTGGGTTGTCTCCCCACTTTCTTGATATTTTCTCTTGCTTTGCAGAAGCTTTTCACTTTAAAAGGTCCCACTTATCTATCTAATCTCTTTTGGCATGGACACGTGGGGTTTTGATCAAGAATTGGTTGCCGACTCCAATTTCTTTAAGGGTGTCTCCTGCATTTTCTAAGATTCTTGAGGTTTTACATTTAGGTCTTTGATTCATTTAGAGTTGACTTTTGTGCATTGTGATAGGTAGGGATCCTGTTTCAACCTTCTGCATGTGATCAGCCACTTTTCCCAGCACCATTTACTAAATAGGTTCTCCTCTCCCCAGTGTTTGTTGTTGGAGGCTTTGTCGAAGATGAGTTGTTTGAGAAATTGATGTTTTGCTTCCAGAATCTCTATCCTGTTCCCTTGATCTGTATGCCTGTTCTTATACCAATACTAGGCTGTTTTGATTATTATAGCCTTATAGTAAAGTTTGAAGTCTGGAAGTGTGATATCTCTCACTGTGTCTTTTGCTAAGGATTGTTTTGGATATTTGTGGTCGTTTATGCTTCCATAGGAATTTCTGTACTGCCATTTCCAGGTCTGAGAAGAATGATGTTGGTAATTAAATGGACATTGCAATGAATCTGTAGATTGTTTTGGGTAGGATGGACATCTTAACAATGCTGATTTTTTCTATCCATGAGCATGGAATGTTTTTCCATTTGTTTGTGTCTTCTTGGATTTGTTTGAGCAGTATTTTGTAGTTTTCATTGTAAAGGTCTTTCACTTCGCTAGTCAGGAATATGCTGAGGTATTTCTTTTTCTTTTTTTTTTTTTTGGTAGCTATTATGAATGGGATTGTGCTTTTTATTTGTTTCTCTGTTTGTGTTGGTGTACAAGGATATGACTGTCTTTTGCACATGTATTTTATACCCCAGACTTTGCCAAAGTCCTTTATCAGTACAAGGAAGCTTTTGACAGATTTTCTTGAATTTTTGAGGTGTAGGATTATATCATCAACAAAGAGGGATAACTTAACTTCTTCTTTTCCTATTTGGATACCCCTGATTTCCTTCTCTTGTCTAATTGCTATTGCTAGGACTTCCAAGAAAATGTTGAGCAGGAGGAGTGAGGTTGGACAGTCTTGTCTTGATCCGATTTTCAGGGGGCAATGCTTCCAATTTCTGTCCATTTAGCAATATGATGGCTGTGGGTTTATTGTAGATGGCATTTACTATTTTGAGATATGTTCCTTCTATGCCTAAGTGTTTAATTATTTTTATCAGGAAGGGATGCTGGATTTTATTGAAGACTTTTTCTGTGTCTAATGATATAATCATGTGGTTCTTGTTTTTGCATCTGTTGACGTATTTAATTACAATTATGGTCTTGCGAATGTTGAACCAGTCCTGCTTCCTAGGGATGAAGCATACTTGGTCATGGTACCTGATTTTTGAGATGTGTTATTGGATCCTATTTGCTAGAATCTTATTTAGAATTTTTGCATCTGTGTTCATTAGGGATATTGGCCTGTAGTTCTCTTTTTTTGCTGGGTCTTTACTTTAAAATCAGTGTGATGTTAGCTTCATAAAATGATTTGGAAAGAATTCTTTCTCAGTCGCCTGGAATACTTTCAGTAGGATTGGTATCATTTCTGCCTTGTATGTTTTATAGAATTCTGCTGGAATGCCTTTTGGTCCAGGGCTTTTTTTGGTGGGTAGTTTTCTTATGATGAAGTTATTGGTCTATTTAGTGTCTCACTGTCTTCTTGTTTCAACCTTGGGAGGTTGTGTGATGTCAGAAAGTCCTTCATATCATTTAGGTTATCAAGTTTGTTTCCATACAGGTGTATGATAATCTTTTATATTTCTTTGGGGTCATTTGTATATTGATCTTTTGCATTTCTGATTGTGTTTATTTGGGCTTTTTCTCTCTTTTTCTGGGTCATTCTAGCTAGGGGTTCATCAATCTTGCTTATTCGTTCAAAGAACTAGCTTTTTGTTGTTGATTTTTTCTATATTTTTGTCTTCAATGTCCCATATTTGGGCTTTTACATTGGTGATCTGGATTCTTCTGCCAAAGTTAGGATTTTGGTGGTCTTGTCTTTCTTCCTCCCTTTGGTGATTTGTTAGGCTATTAACTTGTAATCTTTCCATTTTCTTGATGTGTATTTGTAGAGATATAAATCTCCCTCTTTTAACTACTTTCATGGCATCCCAGAGGTTTTGGTAAGATGTCTCTTCATTTTCATTTGTTTCTGAGAATCTTTTATATTCTATTTTGATTTTTGTGTTGACCCAGTAATTGTTCAGCATCATACTGTTTGGTTTTCCATGTCTTTGTGGGTTTTGGGGGAGTTTTGTTGGTGTTGCTATTTATTTTTGTTCCACTGTGGTCTGAGAAGGTGCACAGCGGTATTTCAATCTTATGAAACATGTTCATGCTTGATTTATGACTGAGCAAGTGATTGATCTTGGAGTATATTCCATGTAATAATGAGTAGAATGTATATTCTGTGGTTGTTGCGTGAAATGTTCTGTAGATATCTATTAAGTCCATTTGGTCAAGTGTCAAGTTGAGGTTCCAGATCTCTTTACTGAGTTTTTGCCTTGAGGACCTAGGATTGTTACTGGGGTATTTAAGTCCTCAGTTATTATAGTGTTAGAGTCAATATCTTTTTTTAGTTTACTTAGTAGTTGCTTTATGAACACTGGTGCTCCTATGTTGGGTGCATATATGTTTAGGATGGATATTTCTTGTTGATGGATTGAACCTTTTATCGTTATGTGGTGTCCTTTTGCATATTTTTAAAATTTTGATAGCTTAAATGTTGTTTTGTCTGATATTAAGATCATGACTCTTGCCTTCTTTTGTGATCCATTTCCCTGGAAATTCATTTTGCATCCTCTAACTTTGAGTCTGTTTGCATCCCTTGTGGTGAGATGAGTTTTCTGGATGCAGCAAATTACTAGGTCATAGTTTTTTTATCCAGTTTGCCATTCTGTGTCTTTTCAGTGGTACATTTTGTCCATTCACATTCAGGCTAATTATTGAAATGTGATTGCTTATCCCTATCATGAGGTCCTCATAAAGCTTTTTCTTTGCTTTTTTTCTTTCAACTTTTGGGTTGATGTATGTGTGTGTTTTCAAGTTTGCAGTTGCTTGTATTCTCTGTTGATTCTGTGATTTCCTATTATCTTGGAAAGTGCGTGGTCATTCTTTTTTTTTTCTTTCTTTCTTCTGTGCTCAATAGCTTTTTAAGCATCTCCTATGAAGTTAGTCTGGAAGCTGCAAAATCTCTTAGGGATAGAATGTCTGGGAAGGATTTTAAATCTCCATCGTTGATGAAGCTGAGCTTGACCAAGTAAATTCTTGGTTGAAATTGTGTATTTTTGAGAACTTTGAATATTGGACTCCAGTCCCTTTTAACTTGTAGTGTTTCTGCTGATAGATCTGCTGCTATTCTGACTGGTTTTCTAAAGTAGGAATCTGACCTTTCTCTCTTGCTGTCTTTAGGATTTTTTCTTTTGTGCCTACTTTGTGTTGGTGAATTACTATGTGTCTAGGGTTTGGTATTTTCATTTGATGTGCTGAGGGAGTTCTCTGAATCTCTTATGTTGGGGTGGTCATATCTCTGGTGAGATGGGGAATGTTTTCTTGGATAGCCTCCTGGAATACTTGCTGCAAGGCATTCTCCATTTCCCTTTCTTCTTCTAGAATCCAATCAGGTTCAACCTCTTGATATAATCACACATCTCTTGGAGACTTTGTTCTTTCTGAGTTTTCTTTCTATGTTCTTTACAAATAGGGTTAATTCCATTTTTTGGTCTTCAAGTTCTGAGATTCTTTCTTCTGCTTGATTAATTCTGCTTTCCATGCTTGTCACCTTATTATTTATTTCTTGGATGAAATTTTTATGGCCAAAAATCTCTGGTACAAGTTCTTTCAGTGTTGCAACTTGTTTTTCTTGAGTCTTATTCATTTTCCCATTCATTCCCTAATCCTTTTTGCTTTCTGGGGCCATTTTCTGGTGACTTCCATTGTTTTGGCTTTGATGTTGGATTTTTTAAGGCATTTTCTCTTTGTTACACCAGGAATTACCTGTGTTCTTCCATTGAATTTTTTTCCTCATTTATGACAGATCTCTTTCTTTTCTCTTTAGTTCTGTTATTCAGTGGCAGTGGGAGGGGTTTTCACTTCTGATGTTTGCTCAACCCTCTAGTCTTCCCTGAGCAGGGCTCTGAATTTGTTCTCTTGAAACAGGGCTGAGGGTGGAATGCTTTGCTGTCTCTTGTAGTTTTGAGAGTTGAATAAGGTAGAGATGGAGAACTAGGATTCAGAAACTACTTGCACAGTGATTGTGGTATGGGTTGTCTAAGACCCATTCCCCACCACCACTCTATATGATGGGACAATGGGTATATGTGTGTACCCCTATGTCCAAGATACAGTAACAGCAATGAGGAGAACAGAGATAAGTAGAATGAAATAAGATGGACAAAAAACAAGAAAAAAAACCCCCACAGAAAAACAGAAACCAACCAAGGCAGAAAACAATTAAACACACACACACACACACACACACACACACACACACACACACACACCTAAATTAAAACAAAATTTAAAAAAGCAAAGCAAGTATATAAGAAAAAAACAGGAAAACAGAACACATACACACACTCACACACCTAACACAGAATGGAAAAAAGAAAATAGAAAAAAAAGGGAATTAAAATTGAGTCCTACATGTACATTCATACACATATTAATCTAAAAACAAACAAAAAAATTGAGAGATGAACAGTCAATCATTCAAGTACACACATAAACAGAAAACAAAAGAAGGAAGGAAGAAAAAAAAGAAAAAGAAAATAAGGTTGGGGATTCCAGATCAAACCCTCACATATACCTTTGTGTACAAAGGAAAAAGAAAAAAAATTAAAAAACAAAGAAACAAAACAGAAACCAACTTGCCCTCTTGTGGCAGGTCCTGTAATTGTTCCTCTCTGCTGCTCACAGGTAAGCACCTCTGCTGTCTCCTTGGAGCTGTGGCCTCATTCACAATCTCCCCAGTGTCACACCAGGCGAAGGGGGAGAAGGTGGTGGGGGTGTGTGGTGCTTCAGTCCTCTTCTCCCACTCTTGTATGGTGAGGAGAATTCCCTCTGGTGAGGAGGTGTAGAATTGTCTCTTCCCCAGGTGCTGATGTCCAGGCTCTACCCAGGTTGGTTCCTCTCAGTCATGCCCAAGTCATATGGGTCTGATATTCAGAGAATTGCTGGGGATGAGGGGGTTGGGTCAGCCAAGGACTCACCGCTGATCTCTTCTGGGGTCTTTCTCATTCTTTTCTGGTCACACCCTTTATCCCATGGTTGAATAAGGGTAGGAGGTGGGGCACTCATCTTTTCCCTCTGGAGTTTGTGCTTTTGGGATATTCCCTCTGGGTCATGATCAACCCCCGAGTAGCTAACCCACCACCACAGAGATTGGGTCTGTCAGTCCATGGTGAGCAAGCCAGAGCACTTTCCTATCCAGTTTTCAAGATCGTTGTAGGGTGCCTGTTTCTTCTTCTACAGTGGGACTCTGCTGCTGGGCTCCCTTGCTGTGTTTCCTTCGCAGACCTTGCTGCCAGTGTTTAGCCAGGTGCTAAAGTGGTGAGGCAGAGCCTGGAGCTGGCAGTGACTCCCAAGAACTTCTTCCCAGGAAGGACTTTGATGATTTTTTAAAAAGTCGTGCTTGGATTTTGCACCCCAGGCAGCACTAGGGTCCAAGCAGAGCAGCTGCAGCACCAGCCACTTCACCAGGAGAGTCCTGGTCACTTGCTCCTGAGTCCCCACTCAGTCAGTCACTCACGTGCCCACTTACTCTTAGACACGTAGGCAAAGTTTTCCGTATACTCCCTCACTCACACTGGGACTCACATTTTCCAACTGGTTCTGCTGCCATCTTCCCCCAATATTTTTTCCAGAATAAGTATAAAAAGACAATAACAAAGATAGTTTGAGACATCCAAGCTAAATGAGAGGGCCCTGGGCATCTACTCTCCTAGGCACTGGGAGGCAGGAATTTTAGACATAAACTCTGTTTACAAACATCTCATCATCTTGTGTTGTGGTTTTCAAAAAGTTTTGAAACAAAAGTTTGACTCATGAAAAAGGCAAAAGGCTCAACCTCATTGTCTACCTATTCCTACTTTGTAGTAAAAAAAGAAAATGGTGATGAATTAGAAAAGGGAATGCTATAATAAAGATTGTACTCAATTTTAATACCTAAGGAAGGTAATTTTGCTTAATCATTAAGTTTATAGACCCTTGAGCCCAGTTACCTCAGTTTGAATCCTGAGTCTGCCTTCTGGGTTATTTCACCTCCTAGTGCTTCTGTTTATTCACCTGTAAAACATGGATGTTAATAATTGCTAAGTCATGGAACTGCTGGGAGGATTAAAGTCTATGGAAACGTGCCTAGTGAATAGTAGGCACCATGTGCAGAGCTGTCTTGATGGTAGCTGTTATTAATAACACTCCTATGTCATTTAAAAATGTCTATGCACATAAAAATAGAAGAAAGGCATTACATTTCAGCACATTGGGAGGTCTGTTGTGCTGGGAAGTTATTGATAGACATGCTATACTAGAACGAGATCAGGCTGTTCAGGATGGTAGGGTTGTAGACAGAGATGCTATCCTAGAAACATGTTCAGGGAAGATTAACGTGCACACAGCAGAGCGAAACAGGCAGATCTAGGCTTAGATACATTGGTTGTTCTGCAGATGAATTGCCACTCCTCCAAGAGAACATAGGCCTAAAGGAAAGGCTACCAGAGAGGAGAAGGCACAGAGGGTTTCACCCATATCAGACCAATTTACCAATTTAAAGTATACAGTTCAGGTCGGGTGTGGTGGCTCATGCCTTTAATTCCAGCATGTTGGGAGGCCAGGGCAGGAGGATCACTTGAGGCCAGGAGTTTGAGAACAGACTGGGCAATGTAGGGAGACCCTGTTTCTAAAAATAAAAAATAATTACAACTAGTCAACAGAGGTGCTAATTAAATTTATTTTTAATTACAAATGTAATACATTTTATTACAGTCTTGCCTTTGAGAAGACTTATAAACATAATGTAATTGATAATACTTGCCATTTGAATTTACATCAAATGAAAAATAAAAAGGCATTTATCTATACTCGTGCTCAAAACTTTATTCCTTTATTTATTTATGTGGCTCCATGATAAGTCGTATTGAGACTTCATTCCCATATCATACAATTTACCAATTTAAAGTATACAATTCAGGCCAGGTGTGGTGGCTCATGCCTTTAATTCCAGTACTTTGGGAGGCCAGCGCAGGAGGATCAGGCCAGGAGTTTGAGACCAGACTGGGCAATGTAGGGAAACCCTGTCTCTAAAAAATAATCATCATAATAGGCTGGGTGTAGTGGCACGTCCCTGTAGTCTTAGCTACTCAGGAGGCTGAGGATTGCTTGAGTTTTAGAGTTCGAGGGGACAGTGAACTATAAAGCCACTGCACTCCAGCCTGGGTCTCAGAGTGAGACCCTCCCTGTCTTAAATAAATAAATAAATACATAAATACATACATAAATAAATAAATAAATAATAAAGTGTACAATCCAGTGGGTTTTTTCTTAGTATATTCACAATATGTGTCGCCATCACCATAGTCAATTTTAGAACATTATTACCACCTCCAAAAGAAACCTAGTACCTTTCTGATATCATCCCCCATTATCAACCTCTTCCTCCAGCCCTAGATAGTCACTGATCTAATGTTTGTCTCTATAGAGAGCTCATATAAAATGAATCATAAATATATGGTATTTTGTGACTGAGTTCTTTTACTTAGCATAATATTTTCAAGGTTCATCTATGTTGTATCACATACAAGTACGTCATTTCTTTTTTTATTTTTATGAATATATATATTTTTTATTTTAAAGATATGGGGTTCAATTCAGGGTTAAGTATATATTTCTTTTAATGGCCAAATACTCTATTGCATGACTATGCCACACTTTATTTATTCATCAGTTGGTGGACATTTGTGTTGGTTCTATCTTTTGGATTTCATGAATAATGCCAATCTAAACATCTGTTTTTGTGTAGACACCATGTTTTTATTTCTTTTGAGTGTCCTCCTGGGAGTAGAATTGGGGATCACATGGTAACTCTATGTTTAACCACTTAAGAGCTGCCAGACTGTTTTCCAAAGTGACGGCACTATCTTACATTACAGCAGTGTAGGAGAGTTCCAGTTACTCCACATCATAGGCTACATTTGCTATTATCTGACTCTTTGATTCCAACCATCCTGATAAGTGGCAGTGGTATCTCATTGTGGTTTCGATTTGCATTCTCCTGATGACTAAAGATGTTGAGCATTTTTCCATGGGATTATTTGCTGTTTGTGTATCTTATTTGCATAAATGTCTATTCAGATCTTTGATCCATAAAAAAAATTGAGTTGTCTTTTTATTACTGTGTTGCAAATGTTCTTTGAGTATTTTAGATATAATACCTTATCAGATATTTAATTTGCAAATATTTTCTTCTATTCTGTGAGCTGTCTTTTTAAGTTCTCTTGATCGTATTCTTTGAAGAACAAGAAATTTTAATTTTTAAATTACTTTTTTCTTTTGAATTGATACATAATAATTGTACATATTATGAGGATTCAAAGCCTCTGCCAATTCCAGAACTAGGTCATTAAGGAGACAGTCACTTATGTGAAAGCACTGGATGTTGTGGCGTTCCATGCATCATCAAACTCTTTCCAGAAAAAATGGATATGCCTAAATTTACCTCTTGGCTGAGCTCTGGGGAAGTGTGATGAAGTGCTAAACTCTGGCACTGGCTACTGAAGAGCTCTGTTAGCTCCCCATTGTAAGTTCATTAGAGACCAGGCCATCAGGTAACCACTGGGACTGTGTGTCCTAAGTTCCTTGCAGAAAGAAAGTGAGAGTTGCATTCTTCTATCCCTTTTCTGCACTGCTCCAAGGGGTGTAGTCCCTGGAAGTGTTTGGACATCCATTGTAAAACTACTTTGTTCTAGGACCAAGGTAGATTAACATATGGCTGGTTGCTCCTGTTCCCAGAGCTGCTAGGTATAGGAAGGGGGTCCTTCAGGAGGTGACTTTTACCACTGGGGCTGTTGATATGTGTCTTAAATCCCTTCTGGGGAGAAACAGCGAGGTATGTGTGTATGTGTGTGTGTGTGTTTAGGCCCTTTCTCTGCACAGTTCTGGGGGGATAAAGTGTCCAGAGGTGCTTGTACTCCCTAATAAAGCTGCCACTATTTTTTTACTGTGGTCTAGAGAGACCCACATATGCTAGTCTCTTCTGCTGTCAGAGCTAGGGGCTTTATGGTGCAGTCCCTTAGGTGGATGTTGTGAAAGTTGAGGCTCTCAATGTGAGTTCAATTTCCTCTCAGGCTGGTAGAGGCTTAACAATAATCCCTTTAACTCTCCAATGCAAATTAGTCAGAGGTCAGATCACCAGTTAACCACTGGAAGGGTGTTCTGTAAACCCCTTCTGGAGAGAAACAGGGAGTTATGTTTTTAAGGCCACTTCTTGGGACTGCTCCCAGGGAGATGGAGTCCCTTAAAGAGACTGCCAGCATGTATGAAACTGCTGCTTCGTTTCCTAGGGTCTTTAGGGACACCAATGTGTCTAATCCCTTCCACTCTCCAGTTGGTGAATTAAGAGTCAAACTGAGGGGAAACTTGGGGGTAGAGCCTTATGTATGAGGTCCAGACCCTCCTCTGCACAGAGGGAAACTGGGTGTTGGGGATTCCTTTCCCCATATCAGGGCACAGTGCCAGGGTGAGGGTGTCCAGGCCTGAGTGTGCCTCCTCCTCTCCTACTCGTTTGATGTGGATGCTCTCTCAGTTGCTTGGTGGGTAAGAGTCTCTTGACTGGTCTCTCACTTCCTCTCAGAGGGAATTGATCCATGGATAGATTCTTATGTGGTATGTCCCTGGGTGAAGAGAGAATCAAAATTTTCCTATTCTGCCATGTGGGCGATGTCCTTGTTAAATTTAAACTATAAAAGTGATGCATACTTACAGCAATAAACTCAAACACTATAAATATGTATTAAATGAAAAAGAAAAGTTCAAACTTCTGCCATATCTCATTCCTTCTTCCCAAATGTATTATAACAACTCTGTTTTCTGGGGTAGTCTTCTAAATATTTTCTATACAACTTCAAGTAAATAATTATTTTTTTCTACCTTAAAGATTTTTAACATGAAGAGGAATAGTCTACACAAGCTTTTCTACATATTGCTTTCTTAGCTATCTTTGCAAATGAACTCAGATATATTAACTGCATTGTTTTGGCCACATATATATTATTCCAATATTTGGGTATTACACTGGAGTAAGTACTTGACAAACAAAAATGTGGACATCTGCGTGTGTATGTGTATATAGTGCTAGTATACCCATGTTAGTAGAATTGCTAAGTCAAAGGAGTTATGCATTTTAGATTCTGATTACTATTTCAAGACTATGTTAAAGAGTCATATTATTTCCCCCTTTTCAAGTTCAGGGAGGAACAGACACTTCAGTAAAACCCTTAAAAAAGGCAAATTGCAAAAGACTAATAGCAATGATTTGGATTTGGATGCAGTCAGAGGAAGGCCATTAGGATAGTGAAGACATTTATAAAAGAAGCCTTATAACATGAGAAAGAAAATGTGGATTTAGCTAAAGAAAAGTTACAATAGTGAGGGCAGGGGAAAAAGGAGAGAAACAGTTTTGCTTCTGGCAAGTTGACACACACAAAGTGAGCTCTGGAGATAAAGGCAGAGTAGGGAAGGGGATTTAATGGCAATGTTTTAATTTTTTAATGAAGGGAATGTATTTTATGTTAGTTATGCAGATCAAATCAGTTAAAACAAAAAGAAAGTGAAATTCAACTTCTCCATAGAGAAGAGTAAACTAGATATGTGCAGGGAGATTTCACCTCAGTTGGAGGAAGAGCTTTCTCATCAGGACTGTCCACACATGAAGGGTGTTGCCTTGAGTCCATTGGGTGGTCTGCAGAGCCTAGGTGCCCAACCCTCAGCCCAAGCCCTTCCTGTCTGTGTTAAATGACCTCTAAGACTCTATTATGCTATTATTTCTTAAACTAACATTTATTTACTTTGTACTAGATATCCTACTGGAGTGCTTAATGTGGGTCATCTCATTTAACCTCACCATGACTTTATGAGGAAAAGAAATATTATTACATACATACAGTATTTCCACTTAACAGACAATGAAATCACAGTTTTAATCTGACCTTCTTTTCACCCCAGTTGCTTCCAATCCAAGTCTTTTGGTCTTAAACATGGTGACTCAGAGACGCCAGCTGTTTGTAACATTCTTCAACTGGGAAGATATAACACATGGAGAAAGTTTTCCTGATGATGTAGTTACACGAATGTTCTGAGGGAAAGCGGGAGGGACTCTTCATTTGAAACACGCTCATGGGTACCTGCTGTGGCTAGGTACTGCTCAGGGTGCTGGCAAGATCACGGTGAGGAGGACTCAGTCC
Source organism: Cephalopachus bancanus (assembly GCA_027257055.1). Taxonomy (NCBI): domain Eukaryota; kingdom Metazoa; phylum Chordata; class Mammalia; order Primates; family Tarsiidae; genus Cephalopachus; species Cephalopachus bancanus. Next base: position 2,386,339 of record JAPVLO010000009.1, on the reverse strand, counting down.
CCGCTTTCAGGGAGGTTTCAGATTAGGGAGGAAAGCAGGCAAGTTAACAGAAAATTGCAAAGTAGCAAGTGCCTGGTTAGGAAGGGACACAAATAGTGAAACGCCTTCCAAATTTTAGGGGCTCAAGGAAGACATTTTAGAATAGAAAGGCTGTAAACACTGAAGGACAGTGAGAATTACCGAAAACGGGAAGAGCGGGTAGGGTGTGCCTTGAGATGGCCATTCAAGGGAAAAGGAAGGACTGAAGCTACACCTTTGGCTACCGGCCAGTGGTTTCGTTTGGCTAAGGGTAGCATGGGAGGGGCCAGGGAAGCAAGGTTTGAGCTGGGAAAGCAGGCAGGATATTTTTATGGCCTAGCTAACGAGTTTGGATCCCTTCCTGAGGGCAATGCTTACTTAAATTTATATAATAACTTTATTATATATTAATAAAATAAAATTGCAGTTATACTCTTATAGTCCCAACAATCACTCCCTTCTTATTTAAGTTAACTTTACATTGGCTGCATTTTATCTAAAGCTGAAGTCTGCTTTTTCCACATTTAGCTAAGGTGAGGTGAGGAGTTGGAGTTCATATTGACATTGACATGCTATGTCTGAAGACTACTTCACCCAATAGGCTAGAAATCCAAATTGAAAACAGTGACCCTACAAACCTTCACAGATGAGACTGGGGTTGGGGGATGCAATGGAATAGGTTTGTAAGGAAGGAATGTTTCCTTCACATTTCTGCTGTGGGGTTGATCACACAGATCGTTCCTTAGGGCAGTCAACAGGTTTGGGGAAGGTGGAAGCATAAGGAGTCATTTGGAAGCTCAGTCTTGGCGAAATCTTTTGTCAGCCTCATCATTCCCTGTGGAAGCCTAAGGCAGTGGCACATACCCTGGTTTCTCTTTCTTGTGCCACCCTGTGAGCCAGGCCCTACATCCAGGTCTAGAGCCCACTCATGTGTCAGCTACCCTACATGAATGAAAGCATGTGTATTGTACTGAGGTGTAGGGACATTATGCCAGGGGATAGATTCTAGAATTCCAACCCAGGATAGTTCTTTTTTGTCAGTGGATTTCCTGCTTTGTCCCATGAAGTATTTTGTAGAATTTGAGCTAAAGAAAACCAAAAGTCTGGTAGTCTGAGTTCTTAGAGATAGGAAGCATACTTCCATGAAGCAATCTCTAAGTAATTCCAAAATGCTCTAAATGTCCTTATTTCTGTCAAAGATTCTACTGACAAGAAAGTCTGTTGCTTATCCTCGAACAGTTCCTAGTGAAGAATGTCAGATAATGCAAGCATTTTTTTCCTTTAGCTAATTTTATCATTTCTTTAAATTTTGGTTATAACATAGGAAATATATGGCATCTGGTGAAATTATCTTACCCTATCATGATTTAATTTTTTCCACCAGTGGACCACTGTAGGTTTCTACTGACTTTACTAAACATGCTGCATTTGTGTCTCAGATCAAACAGTGTCCCCTGCGGTCATATATATCATAAAATGATTTTTCTGTGGAGAAGCTTGTACATGAAATATTTAAATGTTCTAGTGACGAACATCCTCTCCAACCTTGTGTGTGCCGGAAGGGAATAGCAGTACTCACTCTTCTCTTATCAAATCTGATTCCTGTTGAATAAAACAAGACATTTGAAGGAATCAGTCTTGCAGTGAATCAGGAGAGATATACTTTGATCATAGACACAGGATTGTAAGGTCAGTAAAAATACTCCAAGGGGGAACATGAAGTATGCGGGGTAGGGTTGAACTAAAACAAGTTGAAACACACACACATGCTCACACACACACACACGAGGGGGAACAAAAAAAACCAAACTCAGAATTATTTGTTGGAGGGTGGGTCCCTTGTAGTTCAGACTTCTCCACTAGGTAAATGCTCTAAGAACCTATTAGCATCAGTGTACCAGCTAGCCTTGTTGTGAGAGGCTGCATTACGCTTCAGTGAATTTTTTTGAAGATTCTTTTTATTTTTTATTTTAAAGATGTGGGGTACAATCCAGGATTAGGTATACAAGTGGTCATCATACAGATAAACTTTGGGTCTCCCTTTGGTCCCCACTTCACCTGGTTTGAGATCAGGTACCCTATTGATGTTGTGTCTCTTTCCCCCCTCTTCCCTGGCAGTATCCTGCTATTGCCAATCCCTTTTTAATAGTATTATGGTAAATGTTCAGGGTCCGTGGAGATTCTTTCAATGCATTTGCCCATTTCATGATGGGTGATTTACATGTCCAACCTGCCCACACCACGCCGAGTGTTCAGTTTTTGATGAAAAATGGCAGGACCTACTGCCCCACCCTCCCTGTTCACCTGATCTCGTGTTGAGTGACTTTTTTTGTTGTTTCCCCAGATGAAAAGGTCCTCAAAGGGAAATATTTTGCCAGTGTGGAAGAAGTAAAACAGAAAAATGACAGAAGCATTAAAAAGGCATCAAAACTAATGAGTTAAAAACTGTTTTAAGCAGTGAAAAAAGGGTCTGGACAGGTGTATTGTATCAAACAGAGGGTACTTTGAAGGCAACTGAATGCAAGCATGTGAGAATATACATTCTTGCCTTGTAGACATTTTTTTCTAAATAAATTCCATTTTGGGGGTTCCCCCTCGTATCTACAAACACACACACACACACACACACACACACACACACACACACACACACACGATATGCTTGGGAAAGAGAGACCATAGAGACAAATGGTCAACAGTCAGGGGCCAGCAAGTGGGAAAGGGGAAAGATTACAGTAAGCTGGACTGGGTGTAGCAAAGAAGAGTTTTTCTGCAAAGTGATCTGAGGTGTAAACCCTGTCTAATAGATATTTTTTTCCATGCTATTGTACCCAAGGAGAGAGAGACTTTTCAGAGGGTTCTAAGCACAAAATTTACATGATCCAGTTAATGGATAACATAGATATGTACAGGGCAGTTCAGTCTGGAGCCGAAGATGTGGATTAGAGGAAATCTAAAGGACTGAATTCTTTCTCAGAAGTAGCTGTTGGTTTGGAAGATAAAACAAACAGGTTCAGATTATAAAAGCTAGCATTAAGTATCAAGTTAGATTTATGGCAAACTGAGTACTTGCATTAGTGTTTATATATATTTTTATCCCTAAATGCTTCCTACTGCAGTAAAGTACAGTATATATCCAGAATGACTCATCCTAGAATATGCTGGTAAGCCTCTGTGGGGAGGCAGGATGCAGAGGAATAGAGAAGAACTGAACCTGGGTTCCAAATTTGCACTTTAGAGAGGATAACTAATATTTATATTCTTAATCAGTGTGTATTAGTTTGCTAAGGCATGGCCTAAAGCAGCAGAAATTACTTCTTACACAGTTCTGGAGGCTCTGAGGGAGAATCTGTTACACACTGGCTCTCAGCTTCTGGTGATGGCGGCAATCCTTTGTGCTCCTTGTCTTGTAGATGCACCATCAGAAGAAGAAACAGGCTGGGCGTGGTGGCTCAAGCCTGTAATCCCAGAACTTTGAGAGGCTGATGCGAGAGGATTGCCTGAACCCGTGGGTTTGAGAACAGCCTGGGCAACTTGGTGAGACCTCATCTCTACAGTTAAAAAAAATAAAAATAGTAGGGCATGGTAGTGTGGGCCTGTAGATCTGGCTACTTGGAAGGAAGAGGCGAAAGGATTGCCTGAGCCCAGAAGGTTAACGCTGGGGTGGCCGTGAGCATGTCACTGCACTCCAGACTAGCCAATGGAGTGAGACTCCAATGAAGAAAGAGGAGGAGGAGGAGGAAGAGGAGGAGGAGAAGAAGAAGAAGAAGAAGAAGAAGAAGACAAGAATATAATTGTAGAGAGAAAGGGAAAAAATGGACAAAAAGTAAGGAGAGATAAGAACTTCCCTAAAATTTTTTTATATCGCAGATGTTGTAGCCATTCAATAGAAGCTTAATATTTGACTTAGATTTGTGGAACTTCAAAACCACAGAAACAATATTTTTTTTCCATTTGGTGGGCTGTCTGCCCACTCTCCTGATGGTTTCTTTTGTTTTGCAGAAGCTTTTCAGTTTGATGAAGTCCCGCTTGCCATATTATCTTTTATGGCATTCGCTTTTAGAGAGTTGATCAGGAATCGGTTGCCTATTCTAATTTTGTAAGGGTGTTTCCTATGTTTTCTTGTAGGATTCTTATAGTCTGAGGTTTTACATTTAGGTCTTTGATCCATCTAGAGTTGATTTTTGTGTATGGTGATAGGTAGGGGTTCTGTTTCAATCTCCTGCATTTGGTCAGTCAGTTTTCCAAACACTGTTTATTGAATAGATTCTCCTCTCTTCAGTGGTTTTTGGTGGCAGCTTTGTCAAATAAGGGTTGGTTGAGAAGTTGAAGTTTTACTTCTGGAATCTCTATCCTGTTTCACTGGTCTATATGCCTGTTTTTGTACTAGTACTAGGCTGTTTTGATTATTGCAACTTTATAAAAAAGTTAAAAGTCTGGGAGTGTGATACTTGACAAAGGTCTAATAGCTGGGGTATCTATAAGGAAGTCAAACATGCCAAAAGGAAATTTAAAAAACCCTATTAAAAAGTGGGCAAAATATATGAATAGACATTTCCTTAGAAGAAGACATATGAGAAGCCAACAGATACATGAAAAAATACTCAGCCTCACTAATCATCAAAGAAATGCTAATTAAAACCACACTGAGATACTGCCTAACTCCAGTCAGGATGGCCACATCAAAAATTGGAGAGGATATGGGGAAAAGGAAATGTTTCTACACTGTTGGTGGGAATGTAAACTAATATAACCTCTGGGGAAAACGGTGTGATGATGTCTAACAGATCTAAAAATTGACCTTCCATATGACTCAGCAATCTCCCTTCTGAGAATATTCCTGGAGGAACTCAAATCACTCTACAAAAAAGATACCTGCACACGCATGTTTATCGCAGCATTATTCACAATAGCAAAACCATGGAACCAATCGTGCTGCCCATCAAAAGTGGACTGGTTTTACACGATGGAATATTATGCAGCCATAAAGAAAAACAAGCTTATGGACTTTGCAGCAACTTGGATGGATTTAGAGTCTATAATACTCAGTGATTTATTGCATGATTTATTACAGAAACAAAGATCTGAGTACTGCATGTACTCACTCTTAAGCAAACCCTGAACATTTATCATAATACTATAAGAAAGGTATTGGCAGTAGTGGGACACTGCTGGGGGTCATAAAACATCAATAAGGGTACACAGACTTTACCTGCACAATAACCACTTATGCACCCAACCTTGAATTATACCCCACATCTTTAAAATAAAATAATAATAAAAAAGAAAAGAAAACAGAAACACAGACATAGATAAGCATGAAAAAGAAAATAATTCTCAATAAAAGTCATTGCAATCATTTCAAAAGCATACAATGCCAAAATATGAAACTCAAAGTTGGTTTAGTATTTCTGTTTTGTGAAAGCCTAACAGTTAAAGTATGACAATGATGATGAAGAATGAACTTAATGACTGTTCTACCATCCCAATTCACCCATTAGATCTTTGCAAAGTAGTCCAGAGTTTCCACTTCTAAGAGTCTTATCTTCCATCTTTCTATACACATTAAGCCTTAAATTGTGCCTGCAGGCCCATGTGTACAATATGTACTACATTGTTACCCTCAAGGGTTTAATATAAATGTAACATTCTGTTGTGTAAGAAGAATTGCACAGTGATTTAATAACTAACACTCTCAGGGGGAGCCATTATTTAAAACAGCACAAGTATTCAAAAACCATTTGGCTGATGAGATTTGAGTCAATTGGGATCAACCATCCTGTCATCATTTGTTCAACAGAACATAAATATGGATCAGATGCAAGGAAATGTGCAGTTCAAATGCAACGGGTCGTTCCAAACTTCCAACTGAAAGATAATGCTTTGCTTGAATACAGAGGAAGAAATAAGAAGACATTTTTAAACATTAAATACCAGAGTGAAATCAGAGTGACTGAACTGGAGTAAATGCTTCAGTATAATGACTTCATTTCTGTTTTGTAATCCTGGGGGGGGGGAGATGTCAAAAATCATTCATTAAAAAACAGAACAAGAAACATGTAAGACCTATATGAAGAAAACTATACATCTTTACCAAAGGACATGAAAGAAGACTTGGATAAACAGAAGGGCATACTATGTTCTTGGATGTAATTATTCAATATGGTACAGATGTCAAATTACTCCAAAGTAATCTATACATGGTACATAATCTCAAAGTTCTAATGAAATATTTGATGGAACTTAGCAAACTGTATCCTAAATTTATCTAAACATACAAGAATAGCTAGTAGAAATTTATTTATTTAAAAAATTTTAAAGTTGAACAATTATTGGAGTCTTGATTAATTAAAATGGGGGTACTGGAGTAGAAATAGAAAATTGATCATTAAAATAGAACACGGTTTAGTGAGCAATCTTTTTATACATAGATAAATAGTATTTTTTATTGTGATAAAGGTGTATTTTGAACCAGTAGGGGCAATAATGCCATGGGGAAAACTGGCAGCCCATTTGAAAGCTACTACATTAAGATGTATTGTCTAGCTCATATCATTCATTAAACAAATTTCAGATGGGTTAAAGTGTAAAATGTAAAAAATGGAATTATGGAAGTATTAGCAGGAAGTGGAGAATTTTTTAAATCATGTGAGAGAAAGGCTTTCCTCTCAAACACAAAATCCAGAAGCTATAAGATAAAATAATAGTTTTAATTACATAATAGTTTTACAGTTCTCTACTCAACAGAAATGAAGATGCAAGATTGATTTGGAGAAAATATCTGCATCACATAATATAAAGGTTAATATTCAGACTATAGTAAGAGCTTCTATAAATCAAGAAGAAAGGACAAACAACCGAAAGAAGAAAAAGATAAGGTCAGAGTAAGCACATCATAACAAAACAACTAATTCACAAAGGAGACAATTAAATAGCCAACAACCAACTGAAAATTAATGCCCTATTTTACCATCAATCAAAAAGTTTAAATTAAGCACAATAAAATATTTTGTCTATCAGATTAAAAAGTAAAAAATAATAATACTGTCTATTACAGATAGTATGGTTAGGATACAGGCACTCTGCTTCTGAGAGGATGTTAAAAATCGTTCCTTGAAAGCAATTTTGTAATGTCTGATAAAATATAAAATGTGTATATCCTTTGATCTGCAATTCCACTTCTGACTATATCTATTCTAATATTATTCAAACATACACAAAGATATATCAATAGTTACAAGGATGCTCATTTCAGGATTATTTATAATATAAATAAATTCAAGCTAAGAAAAATTAAATCAAACACATGGGACTGGTTAAACAAATCAAGGTATGGTGGGCAGGATGGGCTAGGTTCTACAGCTGTAAGAAAACAATCTGAAATTCTCAGTAAGTTGAATAAACAAAGATTTATTTTTCACTCATGATTCATATTCATTGTGGTTCAGCTAGGAGCTGAGCTGTGTCATCTTCACTCTGGGACCCAGGCTGTTTAGTTGCCACTATCTGGAACATTGCCAATCGCTGTGTTAGAAGGAAAGACAAAAAGTGCCAAATTACAGACATTGAATCTTTAAAGATTCAATGTAGAAGAAACATGTGTCACCTATTGTCACTTTCAACATCACTGAGGGACCACACCTACCTCCATGGGGCTGAGGAATTGTTTTCTGATGCAGAATTGAAAAAATCAGTATGTAATATTAATGACTATTACAAATATCATACAATTGTTTAACAAGAATAAATCAGATCCATATGTATATTTATGAAATGGTATACAAAATAAGTGAAAAATGTAATATAAAAACAGCTTGCAGACTCTGTAAATATACTAACCTTCATGGAATTATACATTCAAAATAGGTGAATTTTATGATATGTAAACCACATATCAATAAAACCATCTTTTTAAAAGGAAGAATATGTAGGTATTACTTGATATTGCATTTGGGTCACGGCTTAATCAAAAGAGGTTTTTGCTTTTCATACAGACTCCAGAAATGCAGGAGAATTAATGACCATGGAGTTATCCTTGACCATTTTGGGCTGTGAGCTGATAAGTGCCTCCTCCTTTCTTTCCCTGAGCAAACCATCCAGGTAATATGTTTCAAAAAACTCTCTCTGAGAATCCTACAAGATTGAACTCCATTTTCCCATAGTGGTAACCAAATTTTTCTTCTTCCCTGAACTATTTTATTCCTGCCTTTTACTGCCACTTTCTGGAGTCACATCCTAAATTAGGTACCTGATCATAAACCTTTGTTTTAAATTCTCCTTTTAAGGGAACCCAGTCTAAGGCAAGTGGTAAGGACAGGAAAGCTGCAGAGCTTTACAGAATAACACTACCCAGGTTGGTCATTTATAATTCAGAAATAGGGTTTTATTTATTCATGTATTATAAATTTGATCCATGGAAATTTATTCTCCAGTATCAAACACAATATTTAGTACAAAGTATGTACTCAGTAAAGCTCCATGAATGAGTAACAGAATGAATTAGAAGTAGCCAATTTTAAAGTCCAAGTACCAAGCTTACATCAATACACTTGTTACAATCAAGGATTCGTATCTACTGGTGAATCCAAAATTAGAATTATAAAATTATTTGGTAAATATAAAATTACAATATAGTTGAATAATGTGAGACTATTTTCATGAAGCAAAAGCTAACTAATAACTAACCAATTCAACGTGAACACCTACTTATCTGGAAAAAGTTATATAAACCTAGAATTTTCTTACTCTCAAATTTCTTTCAGCTTAATCAACCTACTACATGCTTTTATTCCTGCTTGGTAATAATATCATGATTTTCAAGGTTTACATTTTTAAGGTTGTCTTTGTTGGTCTTTTTATATAATCAGTAAAGATGACTTCAAAACACATAAAAGATAGGATATCGTGGGTCCATTCCTGCAGAAAAGTCATCCCATATACCCTATTTGGTTCTTGCCACCAAATTTAAAGTTAAAGCTTACTGTTGAGTCCTCCATAACTTATTTTAGTGTTATAGTCCCATGAATCACCATCTCCTTGCAGAGGATAGACTTTTTCCTTTCAACCTTTCAAAACAGTAGATCATGAATACTGGGAAAAGGCCCACTGGACCACCTACTCTATCACCACACATGTACAATCTTAAGAAATCTTTTCTCAAATTAATAACCATTGCTGAGGTTACAATTTTAAAATATTGATTCTTATAGTTTGATTTAGATTCAACAAGTAAATTAAAATAAATTTAAAACACATATTGAAACTGATTTTTCAGAACATATTTATAATTGGCCTACAGGACCACCTAGGACATAATGAGACCACCAATGGCCCTGGGATCCCAATATGAGAACCATTCACCCATACCACAGCAAATGTGCATTCTGGCAGAGAATGAAGTGAAATAAACATGTCTCATATTTGTTAATTTAGCTTTCATCTTTTTTAAAACAAACTTTTCTCATATTCTTCTGGATTGGATTGCATAGAGTCAGCCTTAAAATTTCCACCTTCTCCAGTTCTAGGAAAATAGAATCTAAAAAGAAACAAAAAGGCTAACAGCAGCCTTAAGGTCCAACTTATGGCTTATTGATGGGTCTGATATTAGTTAATGAACCACCCAGAGAGCTGGGTGAGTCAACTTGTTATTTGCTTCTGAAGGTAATGAATTTATCTCCAGTAGGTGTATTAACAGCGGTTCACATACATTTACTCATTTAGATGTACTGAACTTTAAAAAATAAGTTGTAGCTGAGACTGTTAGATGCTGGTCTAATATTGATTCTGTCATTTCTTTTTATATTTTTCCCTGCTGAATGTCTAGATTCCTAGTACCCCTCTCCTCCATTCAGCTAAATGTGGGCATGTGACTTACATCTGGCCAGATTTTCTTTTCTTTCTTTCTTGTGTCCTCACTGGAAAGATTCTGCATAGTAATTTTGATCATGATTCTTTGCTCTTGCCCATTCTCTGAGACTGGTTTTCCAATCTCCCTAGTAATTTTACAAACTACCCAATATCTTATCAATAAATGTTTTTCTACTTAAATCAGTCAGTCATCCAAGACTCTAGCCACTTGCAAGACTGTTTCCTTGAGTATTATAAATATTTTACAACACAAAGTGAAAATATTATAGATCTCAACTTAAAAAAATGAAAGTTTAAATGTACTTTAAAGTAGTGACACTTTTATTTTCTCTAGGTGGGAATACCTGTATATCCATTTGTTAATTTCTATTGCATGCTAAAGCACTTTGCTATTTTAAAACCCTGATGACATGATTTGGAAAACCTCTAGTTTCCATGTGAGTGATGAGTCTTTACGGGAATCTGGGAGAATAGCTAGCTTGAGTACTAAATCTGAGTTGATTGTCCTGAGTCTCAAGGAATGCTGCATTAACCCCGCTACGAACAAAAAGCAGATGCCAAACCTTAGACAGAAAAAAGAAATCAGGACTGTCACCCTGAAAGGGAGCAAGGCTTTGAATAGGGGTTTCTTCTAGCTTTCAAAAGCAAGTTCAGAGAAAGCTAAGAACTTGGAACATAAGCCAATGCGCCAAAGTGGGGCAACCTGGGATTGGATGCTGATTTTGAATAACTGGAGATAAAACAAGCTTCACAGGCTAGTGAGTGTGAAGAAAATGGAAGAGATCAGGTGTGAAAATAGACTATCCAGGTTTCCAGAACTATGGACTTCTTGGAAAGTGATAAAAGAAGCACAGGTGAAAAGATCCAAAATCCAGGGAAAGATTCTTTGGAATTAGATGAGTAAGTACCTTCTTCGTTTGGGAAGAAAGGAGATCCCAAATAACCTGGAGTAATTATTTGGTGTCAAAAGATAGATGTAGGAACTCCCACCTATGGGTGAAACTGAGAGTAACCATGTTGAGGGTTGTCCGCCCAAAATTCATGCTCTTCCTGAAACCTTAGAATGTGACCTTACTTACAAAATGTGTCATTGCAGATGTAATTAGTTATGAAGTCGTACTGGGGTAGGTTATGCCCTTAATTCAGTATGACTGGTGTCCTTATAATAAGAGGAGAAGAAACAAAGACACAGGGAAAATGCCATGTGATAACAGAGGAGGAGGTCAGAGTGATGCATGTATAAGCAAGCTAAGGAATGCTGAGGCCTGCCAGCAACACCAGAAGTTACAAGGAAGGCCTGAAACAGATCCCTACCTAGAGCTTTCAGAGAAAGCAAGACCCTGCTGACATCTTGATTTCAGACTTCTAGTCTCCAGAGCTATGAGAGAAAAGATTTCTATTGTTTTATGCCATTAGTTTGTGGTAATTAGTTACTGCAGCTCTAAGAAACTAATACACCAAGAAAGAGGTGATGGGTCAAGTGTGACTCTTGATAGATTTGAGAGCGCACCTTAAAGTCATCTTGTGAATTATTATACATTGTGTTTACTTGGAATCCACCCTAGAAAAAGTTGAGTTTGGGAAAATGTATGAGTGCTAGAAACCCTACAAATTCATGATAGGAAACTCATCCTTTGCTTAGATTTAGGATAAAAAATTTCATAATTTATAAACTACATGTTGTGCTACTGATAAGTGTATGTTTTCCTTGCAAGTTCTTCTGTTCTTCATGAATTATAATAAGAGTAAAAGGGATTTCTCTAGCCTTTGCTCAGATGGGGAGAGGTCCATATGCCCTGGGAGACTACAGCACTGACACTAGAGGAAAGAGCCTGCTTGAGGACCTCAAGAAGAATCTGTGATCTTTTAAGATGAACCAATGGCTTCTTGAGAAGAATCTATAGATTGTTGATAAGATGCATTTGGTCTTACTCATTTTTCTCCTTCACCACAGTGTATATAATGATCACTTAACACATATTTTTGAAAGGAAAAAACTAGAAGCGTTAGGACAGGTAAGACAGGTAAATTGATCAAAGGCAGACAATTGGAGACTTTAATTTTCTCCCTGCTGGAGTATTTCCTCATAGCATAGAGGTAGAGTCTATATTAAAAAGACCTTCCTGATTTTTTTATTTGATGAAAATAAATCTTTTTTTCTATCCGTATTTCTTCCTCATGCTGTTTAGGAACTATTCTAGTCTAAATCTTCATCAGCTACTCAAAAAACCTGTTTCTTTTTTAGTATCTACCTCAAATCTATTGTATTAAACACACACATGCATATATATATATATATATGTATATACACACATACATACATACTATTGTATTTTGATATCTCTGGTGCTTTTATCTCCTTTTCCAGACCTTTTGTGTTTCACAGCTGTGAAAAAGCAGGCATCCCATATGTAAGTACACAGTAGGTGAAGTAATAATAATGATAGTTTTAAATGTTGTTGCTAGCTAATCATTTATTCAATAACTATTAGGTTCTAAGCATGGTGCTAAGCATTATTTCTCTTAATCTTCACAATGATTTTATAGTGTACACATTTTTATCCTCATTTTGTGAATGATGAAACTGAGGCTTAAAAAGGTCAAGTAATTTTTCCATGGGCACAAGCTAGTAAGCGTTGAACTAAAATCTTCTTATTCCATAACCTGTGCTCTCAATAGCTACTCATTTCATTAGTCAAGAAACAATCACAGAGCACCTGTATCCCAGACATGACTATTTGAGTACCTACTGTGTCCACATCGCCTCATAGAAATTGGTTCATCTTCTGCCTCTGCCAAAGAGGTAATTCTCTGCAGCTGTGTTAATGACCACATGACCCTGCCCACTAATTATGGTTGTTTGTTTGTATCAAGATTCAGCACCTAAACCAGGTCATAGTCAATATACAGACTGGATAGTAGCATAGGATCCATATGTAGTTCCCGTTTTTGGAATTCCACAGAACATCTTTTCCCCTTGTTACTCCAGCTACAACTTTATAACTTCCCATACTTTATTTGTGCTAGCTGAAGTGATTCTAGTTCCCAAATGCAAAGCTGTACAACTAAAATATAGACTATAGGCCTGGAAGTGTTGCAGGCACTGGAAATACACAGACGGTGGTGAGAAGTAGGGAGAGGAGATGAACTCCTTACTCACACTTCACCTCTCTACATTCTTATAGGTTAGTAGGAGAGAGGGCAGAGACAGATGACAAGCCAGTAATTATAATTAAGTGACAGAAGGATCAGTAGAACTCTCATACTCATGGTTCTCAGCAGAACTTAACTCATGGGTCTTCCTAAGTGTGAAGCTCCCCCACCCCTTGGTTGCTTTCCCTATTAGGGGTCTTGTTCTGGGATGGTAATGTGGTGAGGAAGGAGTGTAAAGCTTGCATAATCAGATGAAGCCTGAGGGGACTTTGGAGGAGTGACCCACAGTGGCTCCTGCTGATCAGGCAAGAAGAGAGGAAATGAACCAAATCCTTTCCTTTGCTGCCAGAGCATGCTTACTCAGAGGGTGCTCAGGGCTCAGGACAGAAGACCTTCTCCCTCCAGTGTGAGATGGGAGGTAAGTGTGCCATAACTCAGGGCCCTGAGGGCCCCTGAGTATACTAAATATGTGCCTCGTGGTGATTCTTCACAAAGTCCTTTTTTCTGAGCAGCAGATCTCTTTCTTCTTGGGCAACCTCATGGGATCAGTGTCTGCATTCTCAATAATACTCTGGTTACCCCCTCAATTCTTTCCCCTTCCTCTGATACGTCAGATAAATCTGCTCCCCACCCTATTTGTGTATCCCCCATTATCTTTTGGCTCTTTTGGAAAAGGTTTTGAAGATCCTGTAAACCCCGAGACAAATCTTGTACAACTGAAAACCTGCTTCCCTTTACTGTAGGGCAGAGAGGCTTGTGTTTCAAATCCTTTCAGGAAATGGGGAAAACATTTGTATTTTATCATTTTAACATAGCAAAAAAGATTTTTTAAGCAAAAGAGCTCTTTTCATATTAAAACAGTTGACCTTTCTTATCCTGTCACAAGACATATAAGAATAGCTGCACTGAGAGAACCTGGAGAAAAGACACCTGATTGACTCCCATAGAATGTGACAATTGAGTGGAAGAATAAGTAGAATTTAAATAGACAGCTAGCCAAGGAAGTTCATTGCAGGTAGAGGAAATTGCGCATTCTTACACAGAAAGGCAGAAGACAATGGGCATGATTTCCTCACCAGAGCAAGGTATAAACTACTTTGAAACAAAGAACAGTGGGTAAGTATTTAACTTCTTCCCTTACCAGTTCTGTCCTTACCGATGTGTAATTTTATTTGAGAATGCAAAACATACACTTGTTAAAGGAAAACCCCCAAACCAAATCAAACAAAAAGTTCACTGTGCATGTGCAATAATAGCTAACATTTATTAGGTATTTACCACACATTTAAAAATATTGTCATAATATAAAAACATGGTATGTCTTCTAGTCTTTACGACAACTGAAGTAGATACCTTTTATCAGTCATACTTTACTGAGACTAGAGAGATTAAATTCCCTTGTCCATTGGTACAGGTGTGGCAAATGTTGAAGCTACATCAAAGCAACAGGCCCACTTGAACAAGTGAATAGTAGCATTAGGAGAATGTTTGCTTTGACTTTCATACCATACTTCAAAATATGCAGCCAGATGGAGAACGTCTGGGACATAGGAGAATATGACTGGATACCTAATGGTAGCTTTTGCTGAGAAAATGTGTCCACCTAGTGTGTGTGCCAAATCAATTTACACTCTTGCTAGCCAGACCACAAGGAGAAGCCACTGAGAGTGAAGGACACAAGGATTGGCTTGGGGTAAAGGCTAAATCTTTAGAAACAGAAATGTGTTTCAGTTTTCAGGTTTTGTTCACAATGTAATAAACAAACTGTAATATTAGGTTTTCTCTTCAATGGTAACCAATGTAGGAACAGTTGTGGCAGAGAGTCAGAGATATTTTAATTGGGAAAATTATCTTTAGCTTGGCCTTGCTGAAGGACAGCTACACTCTCTCTTTAGACAGAAAAAGAGAGTTGTAGCTACTAAAGTTTTAGGAGACCAGGAAATGAGGATCTTGGGATAAAATTATAGAGTGACTTCCACTTGGGGACACGCTCTTTGCATTTGCCAAGGAAAACACCCTTGAAGTCTTATAGACTTGTCAGACATAGAAATGCATGGAAACTGAAGAGGTTAAATATCTACCTCCTGCTTGGATTCTCTCTTCAACATTGTTTCCTCTATTTCATATTTAAACATTATGATGTATCACAATAATAATAATAACAGTAGCTACCACTTACACTATGTAAGTAAGGCTTTGTTTTAGGTAGTTTCACAAATTAACTGGATTGATATTCAAAACAAACTCTTGAGGGAGGGTACCATTATTATATTCATTATGCAGATGGGAAAATTGAGGCATAAAGAGGTTAAATACTTTCTCACTGTTCACCCAGCTAACAAGGAAGCTGAAACAGGGATCTAGCCTAGGCATTCTGGCTCCAAAGTACATCCTCTCAACTCTATCTCCTTTAAATACTTTTCATGGAACTCCAGGAATAAAGTCAACAATAATGAAAACATTTTTTTCCCTCATAATTCGTCTTTGACTCAGCTTCCCTACATGAAATGGGTCTAATATTATGGCGATTATTTACATAATCCATCATGGGGTTTCGGAAACTTATTTAATGTTTATTTAATGCTTATATAACACCTGGAGGCCCATTAAATGTGCAATAAAATGTAGACAAGGAAACATTCTTGGCATTGCTTATTGATGATGGCAGTGAAAGTTGAAGTTTCCTCACAACTCCAGTGATCCCTTCTTTGTAGTGCTGCCTACGGCCCATTTTGCTAGCTCTCCCATGGAGAAGAAAATAAAATGGCTGAGTGAAACACCCCACCCACATCAAGTCAGTCACTCATAATTCACTTCCTTAATCAAACGTAACTCTTCTTTTTTTGATTAATCATCTTTTTATAGTACACTTAAGGGGAAAAATGAACCAAATGAAAATATTAAGTTGGAGGAACTAATTTGATAATATTGTCATTACATCTGAGTCAAGAAATATGGGGGGCTCCCCTTAAAATATTTTTCCTGTCAAAATTTATGTCTTTTCTAAAGGGTGGGTGCAAGAGGGTGTTTTTCTTCATACACACTATGTGGATGTAATGAGCAAATGTTAGCTTTGTGTCTTGTCTTGGCCCATTGAGAATTATGCACCATGGCAATCTACAAACAAGAGAGTGACCAGGTAGGCAGGGCCAAAAGAAGTATGATGAATCACAGAAAAATGACAAATTATTTACAAAACATAATTTGGGAGCCAAAATGGCCATATCACACTTTTAGAAAGTACAATCACTTCGAAAGACGTGACTAGTTCAACCCCATTGGCTATTATCTTTAATGATTGGGGGCCATGGATTCACCATTTGCAACAAAGCACTCCAATATTTTTCAGGAGCAAAAGCACTTTTCACTGGCTGCTCCAGAGTAGCTCATTGAAGTAAGAGCCAAGCATGTAAACGACCTCCTGAAAGAACTGGCAGCCTTGAAGAACATTGAGCCCCAAAGCGCATGTTGTTTGCTAGGTGTTCCTCCAGCTGAAACCTGGGGAGGGGAGGCCAGCGAGCAGGGAGGCAAGCAGGCGGAGTGGGCAGCTGTCTGCGGCGGAGGGTGAAATGTTTATACAGAGCGAGGTAAAAGATGGACGAGAGACAAATCACGGTGTGGGGCTGCTCTAAGGGTGAATTTGGGAGGTACCTACTCTACTCCCAAGAGAAAAACAGAGATGCTCAAGCCAGCAACATTTCAACCTAAAAGCACCTTTCCCATGTGGGGTTAAAGTCTTTGCTTCTTTGCAGAGGGAGGCACAAGCTCTCCTGCCCCAGATTCCCCTGGGCGCAAGGAGTGCAGAAAGTTTTCCTTGGTAGCTAAGTTGTTTTTTTGTGAAACCATTTTGGCCAAGGTGGGGATTTTTCACTTGGGTGTCAGTGGTGCCCTTCTGATGTTTATAAAACGTAGCAAATGTACAATTTGAACAGTTATTTTAGGTAAAAACGTCAATTTCTTCATGGAGTCGGGCACTCTAAGCTCTGTATTTGAGACAAATTCTTAGATTTTCCAGTGTTGAGAAAACTTTCACCTTGCTTCACACGGTTCTCAAGTTGAGTTACGATCCTGACATCCCTCTGCTCTGAAGTGCACTGATGGAGGTCAATTAAAAATAACTAAAAAAAGAATACGATTTTTTAGCTCACAGGGAGGGGGAGGGGAGGAAACACAGATCCTTTCAAGGTGGAATTTCAGCTGGCAACTGACCTTATTCGCTGCCTTTTTTCTTCCTCCTTCCCCATGTCTAAACGGCCCCTTTGGGACTTGGTCACTTTGCTAGGAACACCCTACCAAGTCTCTGCCTTAACACCCTTTTTGTACCTTAAGCCCAAGTTTCAAAGCTCTCTTCATTTCAATCTTTACCCACCCATATGCTTTAACAACCACTAAAATGCCAGATAGAATTTGATATACAGAGAGCTTTGTTTGAATAATTTCCATTTTGTTTGTGCACCTTTCATTCCACTCCAAATGCCTTAAGTGATCTCCTGATTTAAATTCCTTTTATTTCTCCTTTCAAAGCTGTTCGGAGTCACCTTTATTCAATTGCATTACTATCTTGAAACTTGATATATGTTAGCACATAGCTCTACGACATTCATACCACCAAGGCCGGAGGTGTTGGTCTATTTCAAAGATTACCAAGAGAAGGATTTCATTATCACTCATTAATATGACTCAGACCTTCTTACGCTCAGAAACTCATTTCTTCTCTACTCCTAAATTTAAATTTATATCTTCATATGGATTAAGAGAATGGCTTTTCATCCTTCTTTTCTACCGCTCTTTTATATATTTTGATAGTGATTAAGGTTATTTGTTAGCCTTTTTTTTCCACATTAAATAATTCTTTTTTTTTCTTGAGCTGTATAATTTATTTAATGCTTAAAACTGTTCCTTGTATTTTTAGCTAGTTCATGCAGATATTAAATCTAGGATTCTACAGTCATATACTTTCTTATATTCTTTCTTCATTTTTTGTCCATCATTGTTCCTTTGCAAAAAGGCTCTTGACAGGAATTGCTGTCATTTACTGATGACCTTCTTCATGTTTTGTTTATCAGTTTGCTTATTCTTCACAACAGCCTTGCAAGATATACATTAACATATCCAGTTTGTAGATGAGGAAACAAATTCAAAGTGATCAAAATATTTATCCAAGATCTGGCTAGTAGGTAGTGAAGTAGGAATTCTACCTCCCTGACTCCAGTCTTTACCTTTGTACGTGGTGAATAAGACTGATGTGTGGTCAAAAACATTTCTAAACAAGAACTCTTCTACTACAAACACATGTTGAACTATGGCCCTCTGTATTTTCCCCATACACTCAGAAAACCCAACTTTAATCTGTCTCCGACTATCTAGTTTTCAGTTTGTGATGAGATACTCTGTTGTATTTTCCGTTTTTATCTTTCTTCAGACTCTACTTCACCAAGTAGATGTTAGATCTTGTTCTCTCAAGTGAGCAGAAGTAAATTAATCAAATACAAGGACCATAGTCTGTTTCATAACTGTTTTAAGTTCTAAAGTCAAAAATAATATGAGTGTATGCCATTTACAAATTTCTAATAATACTGAGATATAGAAAAAGAAAACATACAAATCTCTCTTCACCAACTTGTATACCAGTGTAGTTTGGTAGATATCATTTTCCTACACACTTAAATTATTTGTAGAAACAAGTAGGAAATGCACAAACAAATAACAAATACACCATCTCAACTTTCCAACCAAAACTAACCACAAGAGATTTGAGGGGGCTCCAGAGCTATTTCATTTACCTATTACACAAGAAATCAGTAACATCATCTTTGACTACTTACTGAACTTCATTCCTTTTGATTAAAAACAAACAAACAAAGCAAAACCACTCCCCCCCGCGTTTGCACCTTTTAAAATGGAACCTTTTGAATACACTTTTCTACAAGTTCTTCCCTTGATTATCTTTCTGATCCTCTCCTACCACAACTTATTTTTGGAGATCAGATCACCAGTGTCTGTCAGTAGGACGCTGGGATTGGAGACCTTGACTTCCAGACAGCAGTAGGCAAGCTCATGAACGGGTATCCTCCAGATTTCAGACAGAATGAAAATACTCTGTACTAGAAAATTATAATCTACCTTCATCTTCGCCTTTGTTATTGCACCTTCTTGTTTATTTTTATTTCAAACCCTCCTCTATAGAGACTTCCTGTCATTCATATACTTGCCTGAGTTGTGTTTGGACTACTCTCACTTCATCTGTTAAATGACCTTTCCCTTTGCCTGTTTTTTTTTTTTATGGTACAACTATAGCATCCAAGTTTTAATATGAGGTCCATAATCACTGGCATCTACTAGTAATAATTTCCCCAATTGTCTCCTCAAACTCTATAATGTTTTTATCTTTGGAGGGAATGAAACCAATTGTTCACTTTATACTACAGACAGCATTAAGAATTTGTGGCTGTAATCAGCTGTGCACTGTTGCTCACAGCTGTAATCCCAGTACATTGGGAGGCCTAGACAGGAGGATTGCTTGTGCTCAGGAGTTTGAAACCAGCCTGGGCAATATAGCAAGTCCTCATCTCTACCAAAAAAAAAAAATATTAGCCCGTCATGGTGGCAAGAACCTGTCATCCTAGGTACTCAGTCAGGAGGAATGCTTGAACCCAGGAGCTCGAGGCCGCAGTGATCTATGGTCACACCACTGCACTCCAGCCAGGGCAACAAAGCAAGGTCCTGTCAAAAAAAAAAAAAAAAAAGAAAGGAAGGAAGGAAGGAAGGAAGGAAGGAAGAAGAAAGAAAGAGAAAGAAATCCTGCGTTAAAAAGTTCTGTCATATATATAAATAATATATATAATTTATGTATTTACACACACACACACACACACACACACACACACACACACACACACACACACACACACAATTGACCCTGAACAACCTGAGAACAAGGAGCACCGATTCCTATGCAGTCAAAACTCCTTATATAACTTTAGACTTCCCCAAAACTTAACTATGAATAGCTTGCATTTGACCCAAAGTCTTACTGATAATATAAGCAGTTGATTAACACATATTTTGCATGTTATATGTATTATATAGTGTATTTTTATAATATGTAAGCTAAAGGAAAGAGAACATTACTAGGAAAATTGTAAGGAAGGGAAAACATATTTACTACTCATTAAGTGGAAGTGGATCATCAGAAAGGTCTTCATCCTTGTCTTCACAGTAGGTAGACTGAGAAGGAGGAAGAGGAAGAGGAGGTGTTGGTGTTGCTGCCTCAGGGGGGTCAGAGGTGAATGAGATAGAGGAGATGGAAGAGGAAGCAGGTACACTTGGTGTAACTTTTATTTAAAAATATCCACATATAAGTGGACCCATGCAGTTCAAACCCATGTTGTTCAAGGGCCAATTGCACATACATGTGTGACATGTCTGATCTTGGCTATATAACAATTGCAATGAAAATACCTTGTAGTAAAGAGATTGATTCTTCACCTTCACTGTATCAGTGAGGACAGTCTAGGTTCTGCTGCTATTAAAAACAACCCCCAATCTCAGGGGCTTATGACACCAAAAGTTTATGTTTTCCTTGTGGTATGTATCTTTGGAAGGTTATCTAGGTATTTCATTGCACATTATCCCCAAACCTTCCTGTTACTAATTCTCATAACACTTGCTTAAGTTGAAATAACTTCATCTAAAATGTGCACTGCTGTGGTGATTCTTGTGAATTTTGTATTTAATCCACATAATTGGCTTATTTATTCTAAAATAATCTTGTTTTCCAAAATTATTTCTTTTCAGGTTCCCTAATTCAGTGAGCTAAAGTAAACCTTTATTAGCCCATTTTAAAGAAAACAGTTTTAAGAGAAAAGAATATTCTAACCTTGATTTGTCAAAGTGTTACTTAAGAATTTTCATCTCTCCAGTTTGGGTCTTTCCATTTTCCATGTTTTTCTCTATCTGTTTCATTGAAATTTGTAAAATATTCTGACATTGCCATAGTTTTTGTTTTTTAACCCTTTTCATCTACAGATGTTTTTTCATTACACTCTCACAGGGGACATTTTAAAAAAATTTTTCCACATTCTTAGATTTTCCTAATTTGAATAAACTTTTCTGTGTCATGTATTGTGCAATTGAAACATATTCAACTTCTCTAAAATCTTTTTGATACTTTAGGCTTCCTTTTCACGAATGTTTCCATTTGGTGGTTTTATTGTTCTTGATTCTTTCTTCACCATGACAAATTTTGTCTGGTCTTAAAAAAACATTTTTTCCATCTTTATGGCTTATATTGTTTCTTCCTGCCTGTTTAATGTTATGTAAATGAAGTGTCATAAATAGAATGACAACCAATATTTTATGTGCATATGTATATAAACACATATGTATATATATACACACACATGTATACTTGTATATGTATATGTGTGTGATACACACACATATATATATATGTATATGTATATGCTCCAAGATATTCACATTTACCTGGCTTGCTCAAAGAATGTTTCACTGAGATGAGTAGAGTATACTTTAAAATATTTATAAATATTTCTTTATTGTCTATACTTATGTCTCTACTTCTCTGTGAGGTAAACTTACTGTTTTTATAAAAATAGCTAAATGTACGAACATAATGGTGAATCAAAGACAGAAAACTCCTGTCTGGGAGCTTGGAAACTCTGTGTGTCATCAATAACAAGAAGATAAATTACTAATGTTATTTTCTGATTAAAGGATTATATCAAGGTATTAGACTAATATAGTTTATTTGGCTGTTCTGAGATACATATAAACAGTATTTTAATATCTAATTTAATAACCACTTTTTAACCTGAATAAACACTGAGACTGAACACCTTGGCTGTGTTGTTACTTCATGCCCTGTAATTTGCAGAAATGTAGGCCCTCTCCCTAGGAATAGGTATGGGTTAATTTAATCAAATATAATTTATACCCTTTATGTGCTTTATTATATAATTCTACATGTGTATAATACATATGCAGGCAGAGAGATATACAGGTGTGACTGCAAGGATACTAAGTGTGTTTCAATTTCTCCATCACTACATAATATTCGTCTAAATGATACATATTGCATGTAGTATGTGTGTGCACATACACATGTGCGTGCACATGGCCATGTGCATTTTCATTTGGAAGTGCCTGAGAATGACATATGGCTACAGAGCAGTGGATTTTGCTCCTATGGCTAGAATGATCCTTGGAGATGGTGCTCAGTTTGAGGTCAGCGGATGGGGTCAGAGAGCTAGCATTCTTCGGGATGCTTCTCATCTTTTATCATCTTCATCCATCAGGACTGCTGTGTCACATATAACATTTTCCATTCTTTTTTGCCTCTCTGTTCTGGTACTGCTCAATAGCAGGAACCTGTTGATTCTGGACTGCTAAGTACTCCTGGCTGGCATACTAGGCTGCAGGGTGACTTAACTGTGGTAGACAGACAGAATTGTTTCCAATGTACACCTAAGGAGGCCCTCAGCAAAGCAAACATTGATTTTGGAGGGGTATTTTTTTTTTCTCTATTTGCTTGCTGCCAGAAGCCTCTAAATAGGATCCCTATTTTTTTTTTCCTGTTAATATTAACCCATTTAGAGGCTGAATGATAAAGTTCAAGCCAGTAAGTCCTGCAGGATGTTACAAGACGGCGTCACCTCCCCAAACAGAATAACTCCTAGTGAGGATTCAGTAGCTGATTGAACATGAACTAAAATCTTGGAGGCATCCTCAGTACCTGGGTGGCCTCTGGTTTACTGCTGGTTCACTGGGTTCTTCTGCCTCAATGGGCCAACTACCAGTATTATAAATCATATAGATGTGAACTCCTTCCTGAAGTAACTTGTTTGCTTTATTTATTTGGAAAATTTCGGTAACTGCTCTCTCAACGGCCAGGCTGTTGAATTTGCCATAACTGAGGCTTACTCAAGAATGTTTAGTCTTAACACTGTGTGGTTTCCTTTAGTGACTCCTGAGCCACATTTTGAAGAGAGACGTGCTGGTACTGAAGTATGGTGAATTCACTTCCAGGTAACCAGGGGTACCTCAGAATACCTTCAGTTTTGAGACAGAGTGGGTGGCAATGGTGAAGTGGAACCTCTCCCTAAACAAACCAGACCCACATAACCATAAACATACGCACGCCCACATACACCTTGATGTTTTAGGGGCTGGACATGCAAAAACGAATACAGTTTTAAATGGGAATTTTAGACAGTGTAATTTTTAATATTTTTTAATGTAGAGGTAGTCATGTAAATCTCTCTTTTGAAATAAACTTATTCCACTTCCTCTTGGTGTATTACATGTCTTAAAAAGTGTATTTGAATAAAAGAAAATAAGTACTTTAAAATGAATAAAATCATTCATTGGTAGTAGTGATGTGAGTTTACATTTGGGGCTCCCAAGCCAAACTGTCAGAAAAGACCACATTATTCTTTGTAATTTGCCAAACAGCCTTCTGGTGGAGAGCAGAGTAAGATGGAGAAATGTGTGTGTGAGTAGAGGGGGAGAGTTACTCTGTCTTAAGAAATGCAGAGGCTGCTTATACGGCTTCTGTACCTGTGATTAGAAGATAAATGAGGGAATTTTTACAAACCTCCTCTACGTCTGTAAAATTTTTCTTTAGTTTTTAAAACTAAAGTATTGGTGGAACCTCAGGAGGAAAATGTAATCTGTTTTTAACTTCATGAGGATTCTTATAAGGGACATTTTTTGTGTGTGTTTGTCTGGATTTGGGGGCTTTTCCACATACTAAATTGCACCCAAAGCAAAACAAAACAAAACCGGGAGACATTGTTCAAGGAATCTAGTGCTTCACAATGCATGGAGAAGGCAATTTTTCCAAGATTGCTGCAAGGACATCACCTCCATTAGCTTTTCTGGTTAAGTGTAAGGGTACCAAAAGGATTCTTTTCCTGCTGCACCTTTCTCACACCCAGTATTCGGTAACTCCAATTACTGCAGGTTTTTATATTGTCATTTAGATTATACTCTCAAGAACTGAGCATCTTTATATCTGCACTTGTATCCTTTATATCTTTTAAAAGACATATTTGCACTGAGTGATCTATCACAGAAACAAAGAATTGAGTATCACATGTTCTCACTCATAAGTGAACCTTGAACAATTAAGCAAAAGATAAGAAAAAAATTGAAAGTAGTGGGAAATTTCTGGAGAGGGGGGTGGGATTGGCAGTGTGGGAATCTGCTGGGGGAGGGGGGAAACATCTCATCAACAAGAGTACCTGCATGATGAACATTTGTATACCTTACCATGAATAGTACCCCACATCTTTAAATTTAAAATTTTAAAATAAATAAAAGGCATATTTGCTGTCCAAAATGGTATGCTCTAAAACCAAGAGCAGAATATGGAGAGAATTAGAAACACCAACCTTATCATTGATTGATCAAGAGTTCCTGAGTTCCGTGGGGGCAAATTGTATTACATATGATATGAATTGTTTTAAATGTACATGGGGAGACAATGAGGAGACAGAGTATGGCAGAGGGAAGGAGGCTCAAACAAAAAGAGAATCTGAGAGAACAGCAATGGAGAGCAGATGACAGCTGTATATTCAAGAACGATGACTTCTAACCCTCCTATTAGAAGGACTCAATGGAGACTGATAGGTGACTAGAGTAAAGGGAAATTGTCCTTTGCACAGTCTTTTGGACATTCGTGTATGTGTTTGTCCAAGGGTAAGATTTTCTTTCAGAAACCGGTTGCACTTTCCAAATGTTCCAATGAATAGGGGCATACTTAAAGAGTTATACAGAGTAGAAACAGGTATGTGAGGAAGTAGAATAGTCGTGACCATCTGAGATCTATAACCGGTATGAAATTATGAACAAATATGCCTTATTGGAGGCAGAGATAGTAAGTCACCTTAACACAGTACTAGTCAAGATTTGTTGTGAATAAGAATCACCCAGAAGACTTGTTAAACACAGATTCCTAGGTCCCACCCCTGAATTTTTCATTCGGAGGTTAGAAATTGGGCATGAGAATTTGCATTTCCTATATGTTCTCAGGTGAAACTAACTGATGCTGCAGGTTCCTGGACCACACTCTGAATAGCACTTCCTTAAAACATTGTATTTGCTCAAAGAAATGGAAGTAGGAGTTGAGGTAGTGTGGTGGTGAGTCAATAGTGGGGTTTAGTTAAGTAGTTGTTAGGTAGATAACTCTGGCTCATGCCATAGTACAAAGATGTGACAGAGGGGCCTGAATTAAGCACAATCTATGTCAGATGCTAAAGATTGTCCAAAACCAATTGTCCTGCACAGTGACTAAGATTAGAGAATAATAATTGAGCACTGGATTACAAATCTAAATAGAACACATACTTGAGGTCTTCTGCAACCTGGGTGGGAACCTTTCCATGGTGTCTACAAAATTCCATGGGCAAGTTGACTAAAAGGCCATTTTTGGACTAGCGCGCCACATGGAAGCCAGAAGAAAAAGCAGCGGTGGCCTTCACACCATGCCTTCACACCATGTCTTGCACTATCTTTGAAAGACTAACTATTTGCACAGAATGAGTCCCCAAATTTTTGATATTTTGGGAGTGGGCAGGGAGAGTAAAAAACTTAAAAGTGAGACTCTTTTTTTCTTGATAAAAGATTAGGGATGGGGGAGAGTTAAGCTATTAGTTGGAATTCAATGTGACTTCACTTGTGACCTGAGTTTGTAAGGTATAATATGCTTGTATTAATGGGGATCAATCTGTCAGTCAGATAGAAGATTGGCCAGCAAGGAAGAGGAGAAAAGAATTGGCCCAGCAATTCACCTTCAGCAGTCTCTACAGAAGAAAGTATACACTAATCTATAAATAACAGTACTTGTTTTTTCTGGAAACTCTGTTTCCCTTTACAGGATGAATTCATCAAGTAGTTTCAGTTTGATAATACTTGCTACTATGATCTCTGAGTTAAATCTTCTGGCTCAGATTCCATACTTATTAATAGATCTGTCAATTGACACGAAAGACCTGCTAGGACTTTTATTAAGATTAAATTAAATCGATAGATCAATTTGGTAAGAATCAACTTTTTTTCTTTATCTTATTGTAAAGATGTGGCTACAAGTCAGAATTAGATATATAAATAATGTATGTGCAGGTAAATCTTGGGCCTCTAATTGGTCTCACTTCCCCTGGTTTAGGATTAGGTATCCTTTGTGTTGTTATGTGTCCCTCACTTCCTCCTTCCCCTGGCAGTGTCCCATGACTGCCAATCCTTCCCTTGTGCTATTGTGATTAATGTTTAGGTCCCACTTATGACTGAGAACATACAGTACTTGGTTCTTTGTTTCTGTGATAGATCACTAAGAATGATTGTCTCCAATTCCATCCAATTTGCTGAGAAGTCCATGAGTTTGTCTTTCTTTATGGCTGCATAATATTCCATCGTGTATGTGTACAACATTTTCTTTATCCAATCTTCTTTCAATAGGTAATAGACTTGGTTCCATGTTGGTATTGTGAATAGTGCGATAATAAACGTGTGTGCAGGTGTCTTTTCTGTAGAACAGTTTATGTTCCTCTGGTTATCTTACCAGGAGGGAGATATTCCCAGGAGGGTGATAGTTGGATCGTATGGAAGGTCAATTTCTAGTTATTTTAGATATCACCACACCATAGAAGTTGGACTAGTTTGCACTCCCACCAACAATGTAGAAGCGTCCCCTTCCCTCTGCAACCATGAAAACCTCTATTGTTTTTTGATGCATTAATGATAACTATTCTTACTGGGGTAAGGTAGTATCTCAGTGTGGTTTTCATTTGCATTTCTCTGATGATTAGTGAGGCTGTGCATCTTTTCATATATCTATTAGCTGCCTGCATGTCTTATTTTATGTCCTCTGCCCATTTTTTAATAGGGCTGTTTGTTTTTTCCTTTCAGCTCATTTGAATATCCTGGATGCTAGGCCTTTGTCAGATACACAATTAGCAAATATGTTCTCCCAGAGAATTCACATCATTTTTTTCTTTTTTGAGTTGGAGTCTTAGTCCATCACCCAGGTTGGAGTGCAGTGGAACACTTACAGCCATCCCAGAGTCGACCTGCTGGGCTCTGGTGATCCTTCCCTCTCAGCCTTCCAAAACTACAGGCATGCGTGCGTTGCCCAGCTAATTATTTTTTTGATTTATTGTGGAGACGAGGTCGCACCATGTTGCCCAGGCTAGTCTTGAACCCGCGGACTCACGCAATTCTCTCGCCTCAGCCTCCCAAAGTGCTGGGATTACAGGCTTGAGTCACCACGTCCTGCTGAGAATCCATATCTTAACTACATTAAATCTGTCACTCCACTAACATAGAATATTTCTCTATTTATTTAGTTTTTTTAAAATTTCCCTCAATAATGCTTAATCGTTTTCATAGTATAAGCTATTTCAATCTTTTGTTACCTTTCTTCCTAGGTGTTTGATGCATTTTGATGATCTTATAAACTGTGTTCTTTAAAATTTCATTTCCAAGTGATTTTTACTGATGCATAAAATATAATTTATTTAGGTTATGGAACAAAGAGGCTTATTCCATGTTGTGATTCACCTCTCATTTTCCCTTTTGCTTCATATTTAGAAAATTTCCTCTTTTGGCACATGTGGGAAAGTCAAAACTGGCAAATACCTAGACTTTACTTGGGTATATTCCCCAGTCCTACCCCCAGCTACTATCACAGACTCAATCCACACCTCTGCCTCATTCAAACTTGCCCAGACCCACTTGTGTTCCTGTCCCCGTCCACCCTCCCCAGGATCCCTTCTGTACATAATAACTTTTCTTCTGGATTATTTAGTTATGAGAAGTGCCATCAGCCTCAACATTCCATTTATTAATTGGGAGGGTTTATATTCTGCCTTTCTGGGATAAACCAAAACAAGGTATGCTGTCTTTTTATCTGTCAACATTCCTAAATTCATTTATTATCTCTATCTGTAAGTAAATTAATTTGGACTTTCTGTATATACAATTGTATCATTTATGAACAATGACAGTTTTGCTTGTTATTTTTTAATCTTTTTACTTCAAAAATTTTGTGTTGCTTTATTGTACTTGTTAGGTTTTTAAATTTTGAATAGAACTGGTGGTTCTGGACGTCTTTTCTTCTTGCCATTGTCTGGAGGGAAATGGTTAATATATTATCCTGTTATGTAGGCTGTTAACAAATTTTATTTTGCAGGTACCCTTTATCAGATTAAGGAAATTCCTGGCTATTTCTAGTATGCCAAGTATTTTTCTTTTAGATAACATTGTCAAAGTTTTCTTCTGTATTTATTGAAGCAAACACATGACTTGTCTACTTTGTTTACTTATTATAAGAACTACATTAGTTGATTTTAAAATCAATCTTATCTAATTTTATATATTATCAATGTAATATAAAACAAGGTTCTATTAGTTAAGGTTTTATTTATTGTCATTAGACACTGTAGTAGATTGGTTGAATAATGTCCCCCCTACCAGATTTATGTTTACTTGCAATTTGTGAATGTGGTCTTATATGAAAATAAGCTCCTTGCAGATACAATAGAGTTAAGATGCTGTCATGTTGGATTAGGATGAATCCCTAAATCCAGTGACCGGTGTCTTTATAAGGAGGGAAGATTTGGCGACAGGAGAGACAGACAGAGGGACATAGGAATGAAGGTCATCTAACAAAGGGAACAGAGACTGGAGTGTGGCAGCTATAAGCCAAGAAATGCCAGAAGCTGGGAAAGAGGCCTAGAACAGATTCTCAGAGCCTCCAGAAGGAACTGACCCTGCAGACACCTTGATTTTGAGCTTCTGTCCTTTAGAACAGTGAAAGAATAAATTTCTGCTCTTTAAAAAAAAAAGGTTTTATTTATTGTAATCACATCTATGTTAATAAGGAACATTGTTTTCTTTTCTTATAAGTCTTTTTCAGATTTGATATCAGGGTTTTGATGGCTTCATAAAATGAGTGGCAAGTTGGTAAATTGCCTATTTTTCTATTCTATGGAAGAATTTATATACTACTGGTATTGTTTCTTCTTTAAATAATAGAAAGAATTTAGTGAACTCATCTGCACCTGGAATCTTTATAAGAAGATTATTTTAGGATAAATTTGACTTATTTAATAAATATAGGACTATAGAGATGCTCCATTTCTTGTGCATTATATCTAAGTTATTAAATGTATTGATATAAAGTTTTTATAATATCCTCTTATCCATCTGATACATTTGAGATCTGTAGGGATGATCCATTTTTATTCTTTATCTTATTTATTTATGTTTACTCTCTCTCCCTCTCTCTCTCTCGCTCTCTCGCGCGCGCTGTTTATCAATCTTCTTAGTGTTTTTAAAAAACCAAAGCCAAAGTTTTGTCAATTTTCCTATTTTATTGATTTCACCACTTATTTTTATTACTTTTACTCTCTACTTTCCTTAAATTATTTTGCTTCCCTTTTTCCAGATTCTTGAGTTAGATCATTAATTCTAAATCTTTCTTTTCTGTGCTGGGCACAGTGGCTCATGTCTGTAATCCCAGCACTTTGGGAGGCGGAGGTGAGAGAATTGCCTGAGCCTAGGGGTTCAAGACCAGTCTAGGTAATTTGGCAAGACTTAATCTCTACAATAAATCAAAAAATTAGCCAGTTGTAGTGGTGTGCACCTGAAGTTCCAGTTACTTGGAAGGCTGAGGCAGAAGAATCACCTGAACCTAGCAGACCGTGGTTGTAGTAGCCATGAGCATGCCAGTGCACTCCAGCCTGGGGGTCAAAGTGTTGCTGACTAAAAAAAAAACCAGCCGGGCTCGGTGGCTTAGCCTGTAATCCCGCGCCATTGGGAGGCTGAGGTGAGTGGATTGCCTGAGCCCTCGGGTTCGAGACCCGCCTGGGCAGCGAGACCTCATCTCTACAATAAATCAAAAAATCAGCCGGGCGTGGTAGCGCATGCCTGTAATTCCGGCTACTTGGAAGGCTGAGGCGTAAGGATCGCCGGAGCCCAGCAGGTCGAGGCTGTGGTGTCTGGGAGCGGCCACTGCACTCCAGTCTGGGCGACAGAGTGAGACTCCAACTCTCAAAAAAAAAAACAAAAAAAAAAAAACCTTTATATTCTAATATTTATATTTAAAGCAATATATATCATTCTGAGTATTATGTGTGCTGTATGTCACAAATTGTGATATGCTGTGCTTTTATCATCATTCTGTACTATATATATTTTCTTCTTCTTTTTTTTTTGAGCTGGAGTCTCACTCCGTCTCCCAGGCTGGAGTGCAGTGGCACACTCACAGCCACCCCAGCGTCAACCTGCTGGGTTCCAGCAATCCTTCTGCCTCAGCTTTCCAAGTAGCCAGAACTACAGGCATGCGTTATCACACCTGGCTAATTTTTATTTCGTTATGTATGTATTTATTGTAGAGAATGAGGTCTCACCAAGTTGCCTGGGCTGGTCTCAAACCTGCGGGCTCAGGCAATCCACTCACCTTGACCTCCCAAGGTGCTGGCATTATTGACTGTGCCACTGGGCCCGGTCTACATATTTTCTAAAATACCTTGTGATTTCTTATTTTGACTGGTGGATTATTTACAAGCATGTTGTCTAGTTTAACACTGGAGGATCTTTCATTCCATTTCATAATTTAATTCCCTGGTGGTTATGGGACATGCACTTTATGATTTAATCCTTTGAAATGTATAGAGACTTGCTTTATAACCTAGAATAAACTTGAAAATAATGTCTATTTTTTGTATTTACAAAAAAAGTTGTTGATTTAATATTCCATGTCTGTTAATTAAGTCAAGTTGGCCAGTTGTTTTGTTCAAGTCTTCTATATTTTTACTAATTTTTTGTGTGCTTGTTTTAACAGTTGTTGAGATCTGTGTTAAGATCTGTGAAGGGCTTGAAATTTTATTCTACTTGCAATATAACAAGTCAGCTGTCACAGTTACATCAACGCTGTGTTAGTCTGCTAGGGTTGCTATAATAGACTACAACAAACTAGGTCGCTTAAGCAATGGAAATTTATTTACTCACATAATCTGGAGGCAAGAAATCCAACCTCAATGTGCTGCCATGATTAGTTTTTGGTGACATCTCCTTTCCTGGCTTATAGATGGATGCCTTCTTGCCATGTCTTCACATGGACTTTTCTCTATGCATATACTTTCCTGGTGTCTTTTTCTATTCTTTTGAGGACAGCAGTCCTGTTGGACAAGGAGTGCATTCTTATGACAACATTTGACCTTAATTACCACTTTAAGGGCCTCATATCCAAAAAATTTAGTCACATTGAGGGTTAGGACTTTAATATATACATTTGAGGGGAGGGGACACAATTAAGTTCATGACAGATGCTGGCAAAAGATATAGAGACATCTCTAGTAGAGGCAAAGGACTTCATTTCTCATGGAACAGCAGGCAGGATGTTTCCCAATTCCCTCAAGTCCATAAGGGTAACACAGGTGAGTCTAAATGGACCCTGCACATTTTGTAGATTTGTTTCACAACCAAGTAACCCCCTTGGCTTAGGAAATCTCAATATTTTACAATCATCTGCAAACAAAGCTGTCCAACCTTTGCCCTAGAGCGAGATATTATCTCTGTTAAACAATACAGCAAACAAATCTGCCTTCTTTTCCACTTTCAAAAATTCTTGAGTGATAGCTTGGAAAAAAAAAAAAGCTTGTCAGTATCTCTGCTCGTAAGATGTGCAGAAGCATAAAAGACCCACGGACAAAGCTGGCTTCATGGATGTGCCATGATTAAAAGGTGCCTATGTCTGTTTTAATTCTCTTTTGTCATTGGTTTGAAATTCTTAATAATTTATAAATAATGGGGTCCTCATTTTCATTTTGCAATGTGTGCCATAAATTTTGGTAGCTTGTCTTGCTCACAGAGAATGTTCTCACAAGTGGATAGTTGTAAAATCTTCAATTGTAATTATAAATTTTCTTTTATTTTAGTTCTGTCAACTTTGCTTTTAAATATTTTTAAGCTACACTATTAAATGAATATAATTTAATATTATTTTATATTCTGTTGACTTGATTATTTCATCATTATAAAATATCCTCTTTTTGCCTTATAATACTCTGCCTTTGCCTACTTTGTGTGATAGTAATATAGCACAAAAGCTTTATTTTTTCTTAATGTTTCTATTTTATAACTTTTGCCATCATTTTTTCATCAAACTTTGTGTACCTTTGTATGTAAAATGTTTCTTGTAAACAGCAGATCGTTGGATCTTATTTATATATGCAATGTGACAATCATTAACTTTTAAATGAAATATTTAATTCATTTTAATTTAATGTAATTGCTGATATGGTTAGGTTTAAATTTATCATATTACTTTCTGTTTTCAGTAGCTATGCTGGAAATTAAAAAATATATCCTTCATTAGGCATAGATACTTCTCAAAGGATGACATGCAAGCAGCCAACAAACACATGAAAAAAGTCTCACTCTCACTAATCATCAGAGAAATGCAAATCAAAACTAAAATGAGATACCACCTAATTCCGATAAGGATGCCCAACATAAATAAGTCAAAAAACAACAGATGCTGGTGCAGCTGTGGAAAAAAATGTTCTGCATTGTTGGTGGAAATACAAGGTAGTTCAGCCTCTGTGGAAAGCAGTATGGTGATTTCTAAAATGAGTAAAAATTGATTTTCCATATAATCTAGCAGTCCTTCTCCTGGGAATATACCCAGAGGAGCATAAATTACCCTGCAAAAAAAATACCTGCACACACATGTTTATTGCCACACTATTCAGAATAGCAAAAACATGGGACC
Source organism: Cephalopachus bancanus (assembly GCA_027257055.1). Taxonomy (NCBI): domain Eukaryota; kingdom Metazoa; phylum Chordata; class Mammalia; order Primates; family Tarsiidae; genus Cephalopachus; species Cephalopachus bancanus. The sequence continues at coordinate 2,353,506 of JAPVLO010000009.1, read as the reverse complement.
AACCCTGTTGCCCATGGAAAGTGGACTGGATAAAGAAAATGTGGTATATCTACCACACTTGATGGAATATTATGCAGCCATAAACAAGAACACAAACATGGCCTTCACAGCAACTCTGATGCAATTAGAGACAATCATATTACTAAGTGAACTATCACAGAAACAAAGACTGCATGTTCTCAAGCATAAGCGAGTCCTGAACACTAGTCACAGCAAAATAGCAGGATTGGCTGTCCCTGGGCACTGCTAGGGGAGGGAGGGAGGGAGAGGGAGAAGGGCGTGTGACAACACAATAGGTTCCTGGTCCACTACCAGGGGGAGTGGGCTAGCTAGAAGCCCAAACTTTTCCTGCATGCAGCCCACTTATGTAGCAAATCCTCACTTATATCTCACAAATGTAAAATTAAAAAAAGAATTAATATAATCTTAATCACCGTACAACTTATATCAGTACTTTTACCACAATCAAAACATTGAAATATCTTTAAATGGTTTAATTTATTTTGCCTTCCTGTCTTTTTGCTCTCTTGTCATATATTTTATGTATACGCATATTATAAACCTTGCAAGAAGTTATTACTATATGTTTTATAGTGTATGGCATATATAAAATATATTGTGTATATATACTTTTTCCTTTTCCAGAGCATGCCTTCCTTTTTAAATATCTAGGATAATTTCCTTTAGCCTAAAAAATGCTGTTTGGTAGATACTGTTGGGTGGGTCTGCTACAGGAAATAAATTCTTCCAGCTTGTGTTGGTCTGAGAACATCTTTGTCTTGTCTTTGTTTTATAAGGACTTTTTTTGTTTAGTACCACAGTTTTAGTACGTTTTTTATTTTAGCACTTTAAAATATTCAATTTTTATCCAGCTTCCATAGATATGAAATTCCATAGATATGAAATCCCATACTATGAAATTGATCATTATTCTTTATTTTTTGACAATATATTGTTATTAACTATAGTCAGGTGTTGTGACAATAGATGTCTTCAACTTATTCTTCTTACCTAACAGAACATTTGAGCTTTTTTCTTCAATAGTTTTAGGAGATACAAATGGTTTTCGGTTACATGGATGCATTATATAACTGTGAAGAAATCTGGGCTTTAAGTGTACCTATCACCCCGACTAGTCCATATTGTTTCTAATAGGTGACTTTTTCCACCACCCCTGCCCCCTACATCCCATCCTTGCTCTTCTGAGTCTCCAATGTCCATTTTAGCATTCAATATGCCTTTGAAGACTCATAGCTTAGCTCCCAATTATAAGTGAGAGCATGCGGTATTTGGTTTTCCATTACTGCATTATTTCACTTAGGATGTTTGGCTCCAATTCCGTCCAAGTTGCTACAAAAGACATTATGAAATTTTGAATCTTCTAATCTTATCTTCCTAATCCCAATGCATTTCCCAAACCCTGGTAATTATCATTTTCTTCTCTATTTCTATGAGATCAACTTTTATAAATTGAATATATAAGATCATGAAGTATTTTTCTTTTCCTGACGTATTTCGCCTAAGATAATGTTCTCCAGGTTCATCCATGTTGTTATAAATGATAGGATTTTCTTTTTTCTTTTAAGGCTGAGTTTTTTTTTAAAGGCTGGTGCAGCTGCGGAGAAAAGGTAATGCTTCTACATTGTTGGTGGGAACGTAAGGTAGTTCAGCCTCTATGGAAAGCAGTGTGGCAATTTCTAAAACAATGAAATATAACTGTGTTTTGTCTATTATAAATAGTGCTGAAGTCAACATGAGTGTAAATATATCTCTGACATACAGAGTGAAGTGATATGTCATTACATCATTGTGGTTTTAATTTGAATTTTCCTAATTGTTAGTGATACTGGGCAATTTTTCATATACCTCTTGACCATTTTAATTTCTTTTGAAAAGTGTCTATTCAGGTCTTTTGCCCATTTTAAATTGGGTTATCTCTTTTCTCGCTATTAAGTTGTTTTAGTTCCTTATATCTTTTGGGCACTAACATCTTACAGATGTATGCTTTACAAATATTTTCTCCCATTGCACAGGTTGTTTCTTCACTCTGTTGATTCATTTCTTTGCTATATGGAAGCTTTTTAGTTTGATGTGATCCCATTTGTCTATTTTTGCTTGTATTCCTTGTACTTCTGATGTAATAGCCAACAAACCATTTCCCAGACCAATACCATGAAATGGAACCCCAGTGTTTACTTCTAGTAGTTTTACAGTTTCAGGTCTTTAGTTACATCTCTAATGTATTCTGAGTTGATTTTTGCATATGGTGAGAAATATGAGTCTAGTTTCATTCTTCTGCATATGGGTATCCAGTTTTTACATTTATTGAAGAAACTGTCCTTTCTCCAATGCATACTCTGCACCTTGTTAAAAATCAGTTATCTATAAATGCATGGATTTATTTCTAAGTTCTTGGTTTTGTTTTATAAGCCATTTGTCTGTTTTTATGACAGAACCATGATGGTTCATTTAGTATCGCTTTGTAGTATATTTTGAAATCAGGTGGTGTGATGACTCCAGCTTTGGTTTTTTTTTTTTTTTTTGCTCCATATTACTTTGATTATTTGGGGACTTTGTGGTTCTATACACATTTTAGTATTGCTTTTTCTTCTGTAAAAAAAGTCATTGAAATTTGGATAGAGACTGCATTGTCTTTGTAGATCACTTTGGGTAGTATGGACACTTTAACCATATTAATTCTTCCAACCCATGAATATCGGAAATATATTTATTTATTTATTTATGTATTCTTTGGTTGCTTTCATTAATATTTTATGTTCTCAGTGTATAGTCTTTCAGGTTCTTGATTAAATTTATTGTAGGTATTTTAATTTTGTGTAGCTATTATAAATGGAATTGTTGTAAATTTATTTTTCATATATTTTGTTAGTGTATAGAAATGTTACTCATTTTGTGTTAATTTTGCATCCTGCAATTTTACTGCATTAATTCACCAGTTCTATCAATTTTTTGATGATCTTTTAGGATTTTCTATATATAGGATCATGTTATTTGCAAATAGGGATAATTTTTTTTTCCTTTACAATTTGGATACCTTTTATTTCTCTTTCTTGCCTAATTGCTCTGACTAGGACTTCTAATACTATTTTGAATAGAAGTTGTGAGAGTGAGTATCCTTGTCTTGTTTCTGATTGGAAAGGAAATGCATTCAAATTTTCACCATTGAGTATAATGTTACATATGAGTTTGTCATATATGACCTTTATTGCATTGAGGTACTTTTTTTTATACCTTAATTTACTGTATGCTTTTATCATGAAAAGATGGTGAATTGTTTCAAATACTTTTTCTGCATCTATCAAAATAATAGTATGTTTTTTGTCCTTCATTCTATTATGTGGTCATCAAGTTTAGAGACTTTCCTATGTTGAAACATTCTTGCATCCTTGGTATAAATCCTATTTGATCATGGTAAATTACTAATTTAATGTGCTCCTGAATTTCATTTGTTTGTATTTTGTTGAGAAATTTTTCATGTATGTTCATCAGATATTTTGGCCTTTAATTTCTTAATCTTATAGTGTCCTTGGCTGGCTTCAGGGACAGATTGATGCCGATCTTGTAAAATGAGTTTGGAACTACTACTTTTTCAATTTTTTTGAATTAGTGATTTAATTTTCTCACTTTTTAATTTATTCAGATTTTCTGTTTATTCATGATTCAGTTCTGGTAAGTTGTATGTGTCTAAGAATTTATTCATTTCTTCTTAATTATCCAATTTATTTGTGTGTAATTGTTTGTAGTAGTTTCTTATGATCCTTTATATGTCTGTGGTATCAGTTGTGATATCTCCTCTTGCACTTCTAGTTTTATTTGAGGCTGCTTTTTTCATATTTAGTTTAGCTAAAGTTTTGCCAACTTTAACTTTTAATAGAAACAAATCTTAGTTTTTTATCTTTTCTATTTTTTTAAAATTTCTATTTCATTTACTACTGCTCAAATATTTATGACTTTTTTTCTTCCATTAACCTTGAACTTAGTTTTTTTTTAAGATTCTTGTGGTGTGAAATTAGGTTGTTTATTTGAGATCAACTTTTTTGAGGTAGGCATTTATTGCTATAAGCTTTACACTTAGAAGTGCTCTTGCTAGCCGGGCTCTGTGGCTCAGCCTGTAATCCCGTGCCTTTGGGAGACTGAGGTGAGTGGATTGCCTGAGCCTGTAGGTTCGAGACCCACCTGGGCAGCGAGATCTCATCTCTACAATAAATCAAAAAATTAGCTGGGCGTAGTAGCGCACGCCTGTATTTCCAGCTACTTGGAAGGCTGAGGCAGAAGGATCACTGGAGCCCAGCAGGTCAAGGCTGCGGTGGCCGGAAGCGGCCACTGCACTCCAGTCTGGGCGACAAGAGTGAGACTCTAACTCAAAAAAAAAAAAAGAATTGCTCTTGCTGCATCACATATGTTTTGATATGTTGTACTTCCATTTTTGTTTGTCTTAGAATATTTTTCAATATTTCTTTTAATTTCTTTTATTACCCATTGATTGTTACACAACTTATTAATTTTCATATGTTTATGATTTTCCCCAAATCCCTTCTGTTATTGATTTCTAGTTATATATCATTGTGGTGGGAGAGTAAACATTGTTGGGAGCCAGCCACGGAGGCCCACTGAGTTTTAGGGATCAGGAAGGGCTGTTGACCCTGAGACCACTAGGATGCATTTGGGAGCTATTGACCCCATTTCCTCCCCCTTTCTACTCAGCACTAACCAGATTAAGCTCCTGTGAGTTCAAAACATAAAAACTCTGAGACCGGGATGAACACAAACTAACTTTAGAAACTCATTGCTCCCATTCTTCCCCAAGCTGCAGTTTTGGCTTTCACACAACTTATAATTCAAATTCGTGTCACATCTAAGAGCCTTAGTATTGGTCACAGGCTTCTGGGTCATGATCTTAGGATTTATTGAAGGTGTTAATTGTAGAATATAGTTTTAGAAGACAGTCATTTTGTTGAAAGAATGCAGCTGGGTTACTTGCAGGTAGCCCACTGTGAACTTTGGACTGGGCCACATTCCAAACATTCTGGGATGGGCCACTTTCATTTGTAAAGTAAATACTTAAACTTCTATAGAATTGTTTAACTTGGCATAAATCAATCAGTTTAGGATGAAAAAGGTTTATAGAATATGTCAGTTACAGATTAGGTTATCCTTTGTTATGGGATTTTAAGATAATCATATGAAAAGGGTTTAAAGGCAATCATTGATTAAGTTTTCATGGATTAAGGTTTCTGGTGGGTGGGGGACACCCCTCCCACATCTGACTTTGTGTATAAAAGACCTGTTGTAATTCCCAATAACACACATCGCTTCTGCACTAGACTGGAGTCCAGTCTCTTTCTTTCTCTCTCTCTCTCTTTCTCTCTTCTTCTCCCCAATTGCCAATGCCGTCTTCACCTTTGGGATACCCTGAACCTGGCTGGAGCTGGTTCCTGGCAAAACATGATATAATTTCAATCTTCTTAAATTTGTTAATACTGTTTTGTGGACTAATATATGATCTATCCTGATGAATGTTCTGTTTGCACTTGAGAAGAATGTGTGTTTCAGTGTTGTTGAATGAAATATTCTGTGTGTGTCTGTTAGGTCTGTTTGGTCTAAAGCGTAGTTTAAGTCATATGTCTTCTTAATGATTTTCTGTCTAGAGAATCTATCCATTACTGAAAGTGAGGTATCAAAGTCCTCTATTATTATCATTACATTGCTATCTATCTGCTTTCAGATTTGATAATATTTGCTTAGTATATTTAGGTGCACCAATGTTGAGTAGATGTATATTTATAATTGTTACATTCTCTTGATGAATTAGCTGTTTTATTATTTTATAACAAACTTCTTTGTCTTATTTTACAATTTTTGACTTCAAGCGCATTTTAACTGATAATTACCTCTGTTTTCTTTTGGTTTCCCTTCACATGAAATACTTTTTCCCAAAAGTTCACTTTCATACTGTTGTGTGTCCTTAAAGGTAAAGTGAATCTCTTGTAGGCAGCATATAGTTGGGTCTTGTTGTAACTGTTTTTATAAATTCATTCAGCCACTTTATGTCTTTTTTTAACTGTAGAATTTAATTCATTTACAGTCAAGGTAATTTTTAATAGGTAAGACCTTAGTACTACCCTTTTATTTATTTTTTTCAGGTTTTTTGTAGATCTTTTCTTTCTCCCTCTCCTGCTGTCTTTCTTTGTGATTAGGTGATTTTCTATAGTATTGTGATTTGATTATTTACTTTATATCTCTTGTGTATCTATTATAGATGTTTGATTTGTGGTTATCAAAATGCTTACACAAAATATCTGATCGTTATAGCAAGATATTTTAAGATGATAACTCGGATCACATACAAAAACTGCACTTTTACTGCACCTCCGCCACTTAAAAAGTTTTTCTGTCACAATTTGTATCTTTTTATATTGTGTCTCTTAACAAATTAATGTGGATATTATTATTTTAATAGCATTTCAAACCTTAATACTAAAGATATGTGTTATTTACACACCACGATTCCAGTATTAGTGTACTTACTTTTACCAGTGAGTTTTAACTTTTATGTTTTCATGTTATTAATTAGCTTCCTTTTCTTTCAGCTTGAAGAACTTTCCTTAGCAGTTTTTGTAAAACAGATCTAGAGGTGCCATACTCCCTCAGCTTTTGTTTGCCTGGGAAAGTCTTTATATTTTCTTCATTTATTAAGGATAGCTTTGCTGAATATAGTATTCTTGTTTGCCATTTTTTTCCTTCAGCATTTTGAATATAGCATCTCACACTCTCCTGGCCTGTAGGCCTGTAAGTTTTCTGCTTAGAAGTCTGCTGCTAGCCTCTTGGAAATTTCTTTGTATGTGACTTGGTTCTTTTCTTTTGCTCCTTTCAGGATCTTCTCTTTGTCTTTGACTTTTGTCAATTTGATTATAGTATATCTTGGTTTAGTCCTGTTTGAATTTAATCTGGTTGGAGATCTTTGAATTTCCTATATAAATATTCATATTTTTCCACAATTTCAATAATTTTTATTATCATTTTTAAAAAATAATCTTTCTAACTCTTACCTGTGTCTTCTTTTTAATTTCTATCATTCAAATATTTGTTTTTTTGATGCCTATAAATCCCATAAGCTTTCTTTATTCCCTTTTATTCTTTTATTCTTTGTTCTTAACTATGTATTTTAAATAACTTGTCTTCAAGTTCACAAATTTTTCTGCTTGGTCAATTCTGCTGGCAATAATTTATTGCATTTTTCATGTCATTTAATATAGTTTTCAGTTCCATGGTTTTCTTTTTTTTATAATTTTGATCTTTCTATTAAATTTCTCATTTTGGTTATTTTTTATTTCTGATATCGTTTTGTTTCTTTGTACTTTTGTTTTGGAAGTTCTGTAAACTTTCTAAAAACAATTAATTTGAATTATTCATCAGGCAACTTGTCCATTTCATCTGAAGTATAGTTTAAGTCCAATTTTGGGGGGAATAGCTACTAAGAAATTAATGTGCTCTTTTGATGGTGTTCTTCTGGTTTTTCACTTGGTTATTTGTTATTAAATTGTAAAATTTAATTTTCTTTCAAATGGTCTATTTTCATTCATTTTGACCATCTTTTGCACTATTTTTTCAATTAAAATTTTTCGATTCATATTTATTTTGAAATCCTTGTCTGCTATTTTCATCTGCTTCTATTATCTGTTCTTCTGCTTACAAATTTGGTAAATTTTGACTTATGCTGGATACTGTGAATAAGTTGCAGAGCCCTGGCTTATACTATCTTTTTCAAAAGGGTGTTCAACATTTTTTGCTAGGCAGTTAAATTACCAGTGGTTTACTTTGATCCTGTTGTTTTTGTTTCAGTATTTGTTAGGGTGAATTTATTTCAATATAGCCCTTATCCTTGGAGGGTTATCTTGACTCCTAGGTCATGGCATTCTAGATGTTCTCAGCTGATAGTCTATGTTCACTGATGGTCCTCCATTTTGGCTGAGGCTAAACTATGGCTTGGTCTTAACTCTAATATCTCTCCAGAACTACAAGGGAAGAACTATATGTCTGCTCCATCTCTTAACTTTCCAGGACATCTTTTTGCTGGTTCTCCAAGGGTCATGCTCTGTATATACACAGTTTTGGTTATGGCCAAGGATCCCAGAAATATATTTATGCACCAAAAATGTAGGTAATACTTGCATATGTATGTTGCTTTGCATATGAGGCAAGAGGTTCTATTCTGAAAGTCCCAGTCTCTGGTGCAAACAAAATGTTGGATTTTTTCCCCCTTTAATATAAAGAAATAAGTTGATACTCTAGTTTTTTTCCCTCATTTCTGCATGTACTTTATAAAATAAGCCAGTTCTCTGGATGCTGATTACTTGGTATAAAAAAATTACTTTTTAGAGTCTTCAAAGACAAAAAACAAACTGTATGAAGGTAAATTCACAATCTATTTAAAAATTTAATATTTTTGAATACTACAGACTGGTGTTCACATAATAGCACCTCTTATACATATCCTATATACGGTTTCTGGATTGTATTCTGTATATGGGTCTGATATTCTTCTTGGCATTAGGAGTGCAGCAAAAAAAAAAATTGCCAAATTTCTACTGTGAACAAGTTTATATGCTGAGAATATTGATGTAAGAAGAATAACTGAGGTAGTAGTAAAAAGAGTAGAAGACAAGAAATAGTTGTCTTAAAAAGTAGGAAAGTGAATGGAATCAAAAATTTTGGATAGAAGGCCCATTGATGGTCAGAGGGGATGATTTTCAATTAAAACCAGCTAGCATAGACGTGAGTTTTTCTTTGGCTATCTTTACATATGTCTGGTGCAGGCACATAAATTAAAAATTGTATTTTACCAAGATTGATGCTTTTCTAAACATAATGAAATGAAACAGACACAAGTTGCTGGAAGTCTAAGTGATAAAGTAATAATAATGATTGATTGTTGAGTTTGATCTGAGTAAGGAGAGATATGAGGGCACAAGGCCACGAGGAAGAGTGAAAATGGGACATGACAGTGGATCCCAGTGGGGTGAAGGATTGGGGTTACATGTGATAGTCCATCTTGGCAAGAAACTGGTCTTCATCAGGAAACACCTCTCTGTCTCAATAAGTGCCATTTGTTTTGCTTAAATATTTATATATACTATATATATATATATACACACACACACACACACACACACACACACACACACGTATGTTGATTTGCATATGTATCATATACTAATATATTAATTAACACATATATTCACCAAAAGTCCAAAGTTTACATTCGTTTCACTCTTGGTATTGTATATTGAGTCAATTGATTTGGAAAAATGTATAATAACATGTATGCATAATTGTAATGTCATACAGAGCAGTTTCACAGTCCTAATAATTTTCTGTGCTTTGTCTATTCATCCTTTTTCCCTTAATCCCTGGAAACTATGGCTCATTTACTGTATCCATAGTTTTGTCTTTTCCAGAATGTCATGTAGTTGGAATCATATAGTATGTAGCCTTTCCAGATTGACACCCCTCACTTAGTTTATTTATCTACTCTCCTACTGAAGGGTATCTTGGTTGCTTCCAAGTTTGGGTAAGTATAAATAATTAAAGATTCTGTAAACGTTCATGTGAAGGTTTTTGTATGGCTCGTAAGTATTCAATTATCCTGGGTAAATACCAAGGAATGTGATTGCTGGGTTGTATGGTAAAAGTATGTACATGTTTACATACCATATAACCTGTTAGATATTTACCTGCATATTTTATTTTATTTTATTTGGTACTAATGTAAATGGTAATATATCCTTGAATTCAAATCCTACTTATTCATTGCTTGTATATGAAATTGGTTTGTGTTGCATATTAACCTTTTATCTTGCAACCTTGCTGTAACTGTTTATTAGTTACAAGATTTCTTTTTTTTTTTTTTTTGAGTTGGAGTCTCACTCTGTTGCCCAGACTGGAGTGCAGTGGCTGCTCCCGGCTACTGCAGACTTGACGTGATGGGCTCTGGCGATCCCTCCGCCTCAGCCTTCCAAGTAGCCAGAATTACAGGCATGTGCTACCATGCCTGGCTGATTTTTTGATTTATTGTAGAGATGAGGTCTCGCTGCCCAGGCGGGTCTCGAACCCGCAGCCTCAGGCAATCCACTCACCTCAGCCTCCTAAAGGCACAGGATTACAGGCTGAGCCACCGAGCCCAGCTAGAAGATTTCTTTTTTGTCTATTCTTTTGAATTTTCTATGGACAAAATCATGTCATCTGTCAACAAAGACAGTTTTATCTTTTCATTTCTAGTCAGTGAATGTTTTATTTCCTTTATTTTTAGTTATTATATATTAGCTAGGACTTCCAGTACAATGTTGAAAAGAAGTGGTGAAAAGGGACATCTTTGTCTTTTTCCTGATCTTGGTTGGACGGGTACTAGTTTCTCACCATTAAGTATGAATTTACCCATAGGTTTTTGATACATATTTATTGTGATGAGGTAGTTTCCCTCTGTTCCTAGTTTTAAAACATATTTCTCTCTTTTTAAAAATCATTAATGAGTATTAGATTTTGTCAAATGCTTTTTCTGCACCTCTTTATATAATCATGTGACTTTTCTTCTTTAGCCTGTTGGTGTGATGGATTTGATTAATTGATTTTTGAATGTTTAATCAACCTTGGGAATGTAGGATAAATCCCATTTGGTCATGGTGCATAGTTTTTATTATACATGCTGAATTTAATTTACTAAATATTTGGCTGAGAATTTTTGCGTCTATGTTCATAAGAGATATTGGTTAATAGTTTTCTTTTCCTGTAATGCCTTTGTCTGGTTTTAGTTATGGTAATGCTTGCCTCCTAAAATGAAATAAGGTATTCCTTTTGCTTCTATCTTCTGGAACAAGTTGTAGAGAATTGGCATTATTTCTTTTTTAAATGTGTGGAGGATTTCACCATTAAATTCATCTGAACCTGGTGTTTCTGTTTTGGAAGGTTATTAGCTATTGATTCAATTTCTTTAATAAATGTAGGCTTATTTATATTGTCTATTTCTTTTTGTGTGAATTCTTTTCTCTTTTAATTTTTATTTTGAAATTGTGGGGTACAATTCAGGGTTAGGTATACAAATGTTCATTGTGCAGGTACCCTTATTGATGAGGTATGCCCCTTTTGTGTGAATTTTAACAGATTGTATCTTTCAAAGAATTGGTCTATTTCATCTAGGCTATCAAATTTTGGGGTATAAAGTTGATCATAGTATTCCTTTATTATTCTTTTAATCTCCATGAGATTTATAGTGATGTCTCACTTTTCATTATTTATGTTAATATTTTGTGTCCTTTATTTTTCGTAGTTAGCTTGGCTAAAGGATTATTAATTTTACTGATTTTTTCAAAAGTTCAACTTTTGTTTTCATTGACTTTCTCTACTTACTCTTTGTTTGCAATTTTATTTATTTCTGCTTTGATTTTTATTATTTTTTCCATTACTTTGAATTTAATTTTCTCTTCTTTTTCTAGTTTTCTAACATGTAAGCTTAGATGATGGATTTTTCTTCTTTCCTAATATATACTTTCAATCCTATACTTTTCTCTTTAAGCAGTGCTTTTCCCATATCCATAAATTTTAATGTGTGCTTTCATTTTCATTTAGTTCATTTAGGATATCTTTAAAATTTCTCTTGCTATTTCTTTTTTGACTCATGTTTTATTTAGAGGTGTATTATTTAATCCCCAAATATTTTGGCATTTTCCAGGTATCTTTCTGTTATTGATTTTCACTTTAATTTATTTGTGTGAGAGAAACCACTGTGCAATTTCTATTCCCTTAAATTTGTTAAGGGGTGTTTTATGGCCAAGAATGTGGTGTATCTTGGTAAATGTTTTATGTGACTATGAAACGAATATGTATTCTGCTGTTGTTGGATGAAGTAGTAGGTAGATGACCATTATATCCAGTTGATAGGTGGTATTGTTGAGTTCAACTTAATGATTTTCTGTCAGTTGAATCTATCTATTTCTAGTGGAAGAGTGTTTAAATATTCAACTATGATAGTGGATTCATGTATTTCTCCCTGTAGTTCTATTAGCTTTGCCTCATGTATTTTGATGCTTTGTTGTCAGGTGCATACATGTTTTTAGGTTGGGTATGTTTACTTGGAGAATTGACCCTTTATAATTAGGAAATTCCCCCTTTAACCCTGATAATTTTTGTTTCTCTGAAACCTGCTTTCTTTGAAATTAATATAACTACTCCCACTGGTTTTCTTTAAAATATCATGTTAGCATGATATATCTTTCCTGATGCATTCACTTTAAATCTATATGTGTCTTTATATTTGAAGTGAGTTTCTTGTAAATTGTCCTGTCTTGTAGCTGGGTCCTGTTTTTTCAACCCACACTGACAACCTCTGTCTTTTAATGGATGCATTTATATTATTAATATTCAGTGATGGTTGATATAGTTGTTTAATATCTACCATGTTTCTTAGTTTTGTATTTGTTGCCTTTGTTCTTTTTTCTATTTTTGTCTTATTTTCGCCTTTCTGCCTTTTGTGGTTTTAATTTAGCATTTTACATAATTCTATTTTTCTTTCATTTCTTAACATGCCAGTTATCTTTCTTTTTCAGCTTTAATTGTTCCCCTAGAGTTTGCAATATACGTTTCTAGCTCATCCAAATTCACTTTCAAATAATACTATATGACTTCATGGGTGTGTGAGTACCTTATAATAACAAAATGATATTAATTTATTTCTCTCATTTCTTGTATTATTGCTATCATTTATTTGCCATTTACATAAGTATATATGTATAATTAAATACATGGCTGCTATTCTGAATTTGTACAAGCAAATGTAATTTGTTTAATCATTTTGAACAAATTATTATTCATTAGATAATTACGAACATGAAAAATGAAAGATTTTATTTTATCTTCATTTATTCCTTTTTTGATTCTCTTTCCCTTTTTATGCAGAACTGAGTTTCTGATTTATATAATTTTCCTTCTTTCTGAAAAACTTATTTGACATTCCTTACAATGGTCTACTGGCAACAAGTCTCTTCAATTATTATTTATTTGAAAAAGCATTCCTCCTTCACTTTTGAATGATATTTTCACAGGGCATGGGATTCTAGGAAATTTTTTTTCCTCAAGTCTTTAAATATTTCACTCCACTATCTTCTTGATTTTCTTCTAACTTCTTTCAGGATTAAAAACAAACAAACAAACCTTTGGTTTCTTGAAATCTAATTATGCTATGCCCCAGTGTAGGTTTTGTGTGTGTGTGTGTGTGTGTGTGTGTGTGTGTGTGTGTGTGTGTGTGTGTATAGGTTGTGTGTGTGTGTGTTTGCATGTATTCTTTTTTGGTGTTCTCTGAACTGTGTGTGTGTGTGTGTGTGTGTGTGTGTGTGTGTGTGTGTGTGTGTGTTTGCATTTATTCTTTTTTGGTGTTCTCTGAGCTTTCTAGATCTGTGGTTTGGTGTTTAACATTAATTTGACATTCTCAGTCATTAGTGTTTCAAATATTTTGCCTGTATCTTTCTCTCTTCCTTTTCTGGTATTTCCAATGCATATATATTACCCTGTCTGTAGTTGTCCCACAGGTTTTGGACATTGTTATGATATTTTTTTCAGTCTTTTTACTCTTTGCTTTTTCACTTTTGGGGTTATCTATTGAGATATCTTTAAACTTAGAGATTCTTTCCTCTACCATGTCTAGGCTACTAATGAAATGCAGTCTTCATTTCTGTTACAGTGTTTTTATCTCTAACATTTTTTTGGTTGGTCCTTTCTTAGAATTTATAGCTCTGGGCTTATATGGCCCATCTGTTCTTGCATGCTGTCTATTTTATTCATTACAGACCTTAGCTTATTAATCATAGTTATTTTAAATTCCTAATCTAATTCCAACATTCTGCCACAGATAAGTGACTTTTTGATACTTGCTCTGTCTCTTCAAACTATGTATTTTTCCTTTTAGTCTGCCTTGTAATTTTTTCTTGATAGCCAGACATAATGTGTGGGGTAAAATGAACTTCTGTTAAGTAGCTCTTTAGTAATGTGACAGTAAGGTGCTGGGGAGTGAAAATGTTTTATATTACTGTGATAAGGTCTCAGTCTCTTAATGAGGCAGTGCCTATGAACTGCGAACTTCACAAGCGCTTCTAAGTCCCCTTCCATCCCTAGGATAAGATGGCTAATGTCAACTGTAGTTGGATGTTTCCTTTCTTCAGGATCAGTTGGCCTCTGATAAACCTCAGTAGAATAGGTTCTGGTTAAATAGCTTCTCTTGAGGGAAGACTTTGTTAGGAAGAACATAATGCTTTGGAATATTTCGATATAGTTCCTTTTCTCCTCCCTCTGCTAGAAACACTAGGGAATTTTTTCCACAATTCATGGTGAGAACCTGGTAGAGTTCCAGGAAGTAAAACTCCCATAAGTGTGAGGGACCCTGATGATCGACCCTTCTGGAGTTTTTAATCTTTCAGGCTTGTCCACATTGAGCCTCTGGCAATTTGTCAATTACCATTCAGCCTTTCCTAATCCAGCACTGGTATTGGAAAGAGAAGGTGAGTTGTAATTCTTTGTTTGCCTGCCTCTCTCTCCAGTTTTAGGAGCAGTGATTTCCCTTTTAACCTCACTTCTTTTATGGATCTTTCACTTTGTTTAGCTTTTTACTTGTTAGTGTGAAGTGGAAACCTTCAAATTGAAAGTGGAAACCAGAAGTCGTGAGTGCGCCCTTCAAACTATATAATTCATCAAACAAAAACAGCAGATGCTGGCGAGGCTGTGGAGAAAAGGGAACACTTCCACACTGTTGATGCGCATGTAAACTAATTCAGCTTCTATGGAAAACAATGTGGCAATATCTAAAAGAACTAGAAATTGACCTTCTTCATGACCCAGCAGTTCTTCTTCTGGGAATATACCTGGAGGAACTCAAATCATTGTATAAAAAAGATATCTGCACATGCATGCTTTTTGCAGCACTATTCACAATAGCTAAAACATGGAATCAACTGTGCTGCCCTTCAAAAATGAACTGGATTTTAAAAATGTACATATACACGATGGAAGATCATATGGCCATAAAGAAGGACAAAATTATGGACTTTGCAGCAACTTGGATAGATTTGGAGTCTATCATACTCAGTGATCTGAAACAGAGAACTGAGTACCACAAGTTCTCACTCATAAGTGGAACCTGAACACCAGTTATAATACTACAAAAACAAGATTTGCAGTTGCAGGATACTGCCAAGGGAAGGAAGTGGGGAGCACATAACATCAGTAAGAGTGCAGATCCTAACCTAGGCAAAGTTAGGATCAATGGGAGGCCCAAAACTTCACCTGTACTAGACCATTTATGTACTAATCCTGATGTGTACCCCACAACTTTAAAATAAAAAAAAAATTATCTCATTACTATGGTTCTGGTCCTTCAGAAAGTTGTTTTCAAGGAGCAAATTGTTATTTTGTCTGAAATTATTTCCCCAAAACGAAAGTATTGCTAGTGAGTCATTGCACAGAAGCAAAAACAACATAAACATAATACTGCAAAAGAAAAAATAAAAGAAGAAAAGGTCTTATTTGACTAGATAAACAAAAATCAAATGTTTTCTTAGCTGGGCTCGGTGGCTCAGCCTGTAATCCCACACCTTTGGGAGGCTGAGGTGAGTGAATTGCCTGAGCCCGCAGGTTCGAGACCCGCCTGGGCAGTGAGACCTCATCTCTACAATAAATCAAAAAAATCAGCCGGGCGTGGTAGCACATGCCTGTAATTCCGGCTACTTGGAAGGCTGAGGCAGAAGGATCGCTGGAGCCCAGCAGGCTGAGGCTGCGGTGGCCGGGAGCGGCCACTGCACTACAGTCTGGGTGAGAGAGTGAGACTCCAACTCAAAAAAAAAAAAAATGTTTTCTTCTGTGTCTTAAGACATGTAGACATGCTTTAAACTTTTTCTATTTGGTTTGGACTTTGATTTACCCATGGGAATAACCGGCAAACACATCAAAATCCATTATTTCCTATTTGCTTCTGCTTATTTATGCAGTAATTATAAATATTGTATGACAATCTGTTTTGATCATTAAGACAACCAGTGGTATACCAGAAATCACTGATTTTTTTTTTTAAAGGAATTTGTTCGTGTTGATACGATCCTGTTCTATAAGTTTTGGTTTCCTTTAGATGAATAATCAGAAGCATAGTTGAATTTATATTTAAAATTTAAAAATTATTATGAAATGTTTAAACACAGAGAAAGTATACAGAATAGCAAAATGACACCCATGTATCCACCTTCCAGATTTATCAAATCTTAACACATACATATTTACTTCAGACACTTTTAGGGAAATAAAATATTTCAGATGCATTGATTCCTATGTAAATCTTTATGATCTCACCTTCTCCATTACTCTTCAGAGATAACCATTATCTATTTATTGTTTCTATATGCTCTTATATATTACTAGTACCTATATACCATAAAAGTGTATTGATGCACATATTTTTGTTATTTTAAAAATGTGCTAAAATATTTTCTCCTTGTGCGCATATTGGAGAATTTCTCTGCTGTATATATCTAGACAAGGGTGGCTCAGTTGTTTTCAACTCTATTAGATATTGACTAATTGATTTCTATAGTATTTGTACCAATTTACAACTCAGCTAGAAGTGCCTAAGTATTTCTGTTGCTCTATATCTCACAAACATTTATCAGAAGTTGTAATTTGTATTAAGCTTATGGGTGTGAAATAGTAAGTCATTGTGGTTTTCACTTGCATTTCTTTGATTACTAGTAAGGAGAAACATTTTTCCTAGGTTTATTGATTATCTGGATTTTTTAATTCTTTAAACTGGTTGTGTATATCTTTTATTCATTCTCTATTGGGTGGGTAATTTATTTATTTTTAATAAATAATTAAGAGTTTATAAACTGTTGTTTTGTTCTACGTTGAATAGTGTTTCTTTAATACATATATGTGCTGCAGAATATCTTTTTCTAAACAGTGATCTATTTTTAACTTTCCTTAAGCTTTTATTGAAAAAAGTTTTAAACTTGCAGACATTTATTTAGATTTCCTTTCATGGCTTGTGTTCTCTGTGTCTTGTTTGGAAAATTCTTTCTTCACCCTAAATTATAAAGATATTCTGCTACATATTTTTTTAAGCTTTAAAGTTTTTCCTTTAATATTGTCTAAAAATCTATCTAAAATTCATTTTTGTATATGGTGTTAGGTAAACACAATTTTTACCACTTGGTTAAACACTTTTCATAGTTTTGAATAATCCATTTTTCTCCATGATTTATAACTGTGCATCTATCAAACTTGAATCTTTACTTTTGCACAGGTCTGTATGAAGAGTC
Source organism: Cephalopachus bancanus (assembly GCA_027257055.1). NCBI lineage: Eukaryota > Metazoa > Chordata > Mammalia > Primates > Tarsiidae > Cephalopachus > Cephalopachus bancanus. The sequence goes on along the minus strand of JAPVLO010000009.1, from coordinate 2,336,140 downwards.
CTTATTCTGCTGTATTGGTTTATTGTCTATCCTTCTGCCCTTTATCCCTTGTCTTAATTACCAGATTCATTATAATTTTGAATATCTGGTGTAGCAAATCTTCATCTTTAATTCTTCAAAATCTGACTTTTAGCTATTCTTGACTCGATGACATTCCACGTTTATTTTAGGATCATCTTATCAGGTTTTACACAAGATAATCTGAATCTAGGGAAATTGCATAGATTTTAAGAATTCGTTTGAGAGACAATTGATATCTTTAAATTTTCTCATGTAGAACCATAGCATAGATCTCCACTTATTCAGGTTGATAATGTTCAACAATAATTTTATTTCAATTTTTTTCATAAATTTTACATATTTTTATTAGATTTATTCATGAGACTGTAGTATTTTGTTCTTATTACAAATGTAATTTTTTGACTCCATTTTCTTTCATTATTACTGGTATATAGTTATGGTTTACTTTTTGTATGTTGATAATTTATCCAGAAACTTTACTAAATTCTCATATAAGTTTAATAGATTTTATGAACATTCTATTGGCTTTTCAATGTAGACATCATCTGCAAAGAGGAATAATTTTGTCTTTTTCTTTCCAATTATTATGCTTTTTAAAAAGTAACATAATGCTGAAGAGAAGCCACTATAAGAGCTCTTATCTTGTTTAGATACAGTGCAAACATTTTTAAAGTTTCATCACTTTAGTTGAATGAGGAAGGAAGCTGAAGGAAGTTCCATTCAATGTTTATTGTGCTCATATTATGCAAAGTGTCTTTATTTGCTTGCATTACAAATAACACTGTTAGTTTTATTATTTGTTTTTATTATGTACAAAGTGCTTTTTAAATGAATGCTTGCCTAAATGAATATTTCCCCTGTCTATTGATTAATGCATATGTTGAGAGATTGTTTTATCTCCACTTTGCTAATATAGTAAATAACATTAGGCATTCTGATGCTATGTAAGAATTCCTGAGGTAAACTCTACTTGGATAAAATGTATTTTTTATTCACTGCTATTGTTCCTTAGTATTTAATTTAGTATCACAAATGAATTGGTCTTTAACTCTCTTTTCTTGAGCCAGACTTGCCTGGCTTTGGCATGAAGTTTATTGCAAATTCATAAAATGACTTAATTTACCAATTTTTAAAAAACTATTTGAAACAAGTTTATGAGATGAGGATTATCCATTTCTTGAAAGTTTGGTTAAAGTAATCTGTAAAGTTATCTGGATCTGGTTCATTTGGGAAAGCTGACTTTTATTTTCTTTAATAATTTTTTGGCTTATTGGATTCATCTTTCTTCTTAAGTCAGTTTTGGTAAACTATTCTTTTCATCTAAGTTTTGATGTGTTTTTTTAATAGTATTTCTTTTTTTTTTTTTTTTTGAGTTGGAGTCTCACTTTCGCCCAGACTGGAGTGCAGTGGCCGCTCCTGGCCACGGCAGCCTCGACCTGCTGGGCTCCAGCGATCCTTCCACCTCAGCCTTCCAAGTAGCTGGAACTACAGGTGCGCATTACCACGCCCGGCTAATTTTTTAAATTTATTGTAGAGATGAGGTCTCTCCTGCCCAGGCGGGTCTCGAACCCACGGGTTCAGACAATCCACTCACCTCAGTCTCCCAAAGGCGCGGGATTACAGGCTGAGCCACCGAGCCCGGCTTTTTAATAGTATTTCTTATGATTAAAAAAAAAATCTCTATTTTCTTTTAGACTGTTTTCCTAAATGCATTTTTATTTTTAGAAAAGAAGGACACAAAGGCACCAAATCTACATTGCCCAGTACCACCACCCATTTTCCTCACTATTCTGCAATCCAGGTCTTCTGGTTTTGTCTTCTGGTTGATATCTTTATAAGAAAGACTGAGTCCAATTCATTGAGTTTTACATTAATCATCATTTTATAGTAATCTTGCATTTTTACATAATGATTTCTTCACCTGAATAGTATATTTTTGTCAAATTTAGAGAATATTACTGTGACACAATGTAATCACATTTTCATGAAATAGTTTCCAGGCAATCTGTTCCTTATAATTAATTGGATCGTAAACTACACGGAAATGAGACAGGATCTGGAAAGTGCATGGTGAAAGTGGTAAGCCAATACTGAGTGCCAGCTGCGTACATAAACAAAATGAAGTCTTAAGAAAAAAGTGACATCTTCTCAATTAATATTCCATTACCAGACATAAACATGTCAGAATTAACTCTGAAATCTGTTTTGATGAATATGGCTAAGTTAGCAGACATTTAAATTTACTTCTTGGCCAAAAGAAATACTGTTCCCTTTCTCTGATCCCTAAATGCCTATGGTTCAAACATCTTCATAACAATGAATTGCTTATTTTTTCTTAGACATAGTGTACCATTCTCCATGTTATCTGGGGAGAACATTTCAAAACTGCTGTTTTCCTCTAACATCAAGATAGAGTCTTCACCTTGAAATTATGACATTGATCTAATCAAGATTCTTACTCTGAAAACTATCATCAATTATTACCATTACTAGGAGTGCAATGACTAGAAGTATATGATACTGATTTGCTTACAATCTCAGAATTCTTTCAATCATCCACAGATTACTTAATAGCACATAAAAACAGATTAGTGAAAATAAGTTAGAGAACGCCTTATGGGATATAAACCATCAAGACAAGGCAGGATTCTGATGAGATGAACTCTTAGGTCCTTTTCTATTCTAATCAACCATGATATTATGATTTTAGCAGATGGTGAGCTTGTTGCCCATAGCCATTCTGGTGCCAAATACTCTGTGTCAAGGTTCAGTTGCAGATAATAGAAACCTCTCTGGTTAGTTCGAGGGAAAAAAGAACTTAATACAGGAAATTAGATGCTTCCAAAATAATTGGATGAGCTAGAAAAGTAAGTTCTAGGCTGGGCTTCTGGAGAAATCTCCATGAAGAACTCTGCAGTGTTGGCCTGCCAACAATGCCATTACTATCTTTGCTGTGGTTAAGGAACTGAAACATCAGGAAACTGTTGCCACAACTATTGCTTCAGGACTTCACTGCTGCAACTTAATCCCAGTCAGCAAATTTACTCCTCATGACTAGTTTCTCAATATGCGTGAGGACAGGCAACTGGACGCCAGGCATAAGAAGCAAACATTTTCATGACTGGGCTTGCAGGCTGGAGGAACAGAAGTGTGGTCTCCATTTCACTTCCTTTTTCTGATATTCAGTAATGTATCTCAAACTTATATCCTTGTGAGTACATTTAGGTCTAGAACATTTTTTATACCAGATGCAGAACAATAGATCAAAGTTTATGTAAACACTCCTATAAGGAGGGACACTTAGGTTATCTGTATTTTTCACTACTATAAACAATGCTGAAATAAACATCTTTGGGGGCACACATTGAGGACTTTTAGCCAGCATAGAAATAAAGTTGTAGAATTTCTAAATCATGGAGCATAATTATGTTGAATTTCGGTAGATAATGATGCAGAAGTTTTGAGCTCTACTGTCAGCTTAAACCAGCAACCTCAGTTCTTGTCCCATGACCAAGAAGATTAAGGAACACAGACACCAAAAGGATGATTAAAAGGAGTTTATTAAGCAACAAAGTTCTCTAGAAAACAAGAGGGGGCCCAGAGTGGGTTATCTGCTGTTAGGAGTTTTTTTTGTGCTTTTTATCTTATCTTTTCTGGAGGTGTTGCTCTCATTTACATCTCATCCACCCCTTACTTCCTGCGACCCAATCTTTATTGTGCATGAGGGTCCTTGAACAAAGTTACTCCATCTTGACTATTACCCGTAAGTACCACAGAAAAGCCCAATGGGGGTAAACCTCAATGCTAATACTATGTTAATGATATTATAATAAGCCAAAGTCAAGATAGAACATCTAGTTAAGCAACTGAGCCTGCGTTTAAGCAGTAAAAAGTCCCTTTGAGCAGTACATCCTGAGGTGACAGGATGTTCTTAACCACAATAACCACAATAACCACATTTTCAGCCCACAATTACATAATGGGGATGGTACAGAGGGCGTTCCTGCAGGTGTTAAGTCTTCTTGAGACCCTCCCTCTCTGCCTAACCAGCTTCTATCTCCTCTTTCAATAATACTGAATCATTAAATTGCCTTTCTAAGAGACTGTACCAACGTACTTCTAACACATAATTATATCTACTTCTAAAAATTCTTAACAATATTTGACATTATCAAACTTTCACCATTTGCTAATTTTGAGAGTAAAAAGCTGTACCTTATTTGAAATTGCCGTCACCTGATTATAAGTGAGATTGGCCATCTTTTTTGCCTAGTTAACATTTTTATTTTGTCTATGAACTACCTAATTTATATCTTTAGTTTTCATTTAGTTGCTTTTCTTTTTCCCTTTTGAGTTTATTTGCCATTAAATAATCTGGACATTAATTTTACCTTTCCATTTTTATGATTCACTTAGGCAGGTTTGTCTTTCCTGGGGTCATAAGTGTATTTTTTTGTATTTCCTTATTCTATTTTTGTAGCTCCGACTTTTATGTTTTGACTTTTAATTCAGTTGTAACTTTTTGAATGTTATGAGGTGATCTAATCTAATTCATTTATTACAATAATTACCCCTTTGTTCAATATCATTTATTTAGTAGTCCATTCTGTCTTCAATGCTGCTTTTCTCATAAATTAAACTTTCATACACCATGAATCTTTTTATTACTTTCTATTTGATTCCTCTGAATACTTCAGAAAAATCACATTCCTGTATTAATTGTGCAGCTTTAAAATATATTTTTATGTCTTGTAGGACAAGAGTTCCTTCCTACTAGTCTTTTCAGAATTATCTTAGCTATTTTATTCTTTCATATGAATTTCTGATTTAACCTTAGAAATTTCCACAATATACTATTTTAGGATTTTGATTGGGGTTGCATGAATTTATAGATTAATCTATACATCTGAAACATTACATCTGTAAAGTATAACTCTCCTATGTGAGAGGTATATAAACCAACAAGTGTTTATGCCTAATGTACTAATTTTTAGTAAAGCTTTAATTTTGTCTCAGTAAATATCTAAATTTCATGTGAGTTTTCATGTTAGTCAAGTTAAGTTATGCTCACTGCTGTAACAAACAGTTACAGCATTTTCTCCCTCACATCGCAGTGGAATGTGGGCCAGGATGAATGGTGTTCTGTTTTGTTCATTCTGGGAATTTAGAAGGATGAACATTCTGCCATTATCAACAAGAGACTCCCAGGTTGTGCTGTGCCTTCATCTAGCAGGAAATTTTTGTGAGTAGCCTTGGAAGTGGTATACATAAATGCTGCCCACATTCAGAACTTGTCTCACATTGGTGGCAGAGAGACTGAGAAGGTAGTCTTCATATAAGTCTAGGAGGAAAATAAAATAATTTGGTGAACTCATAAAATTGTCTCTCTGACTTACTGATAAAGTCCAAGAGAATTGACTGAAAAATTATTAAAACTGGTAAGAGTTTAGTAAGGTGGTTGGAACCAAGATTAGCTTACCAAAAGAAATCATCTTTTTACATATTACTAATGACTAATAAGAAAATAAAACAGCTAATATTACAAATAGTTTTCTTTCCGTGTTATTTATATTGGTTCCAAATAGTAAATGTTTTGGCTTTTCCTTTCTAATTTTTAAAAATTCTTATTTTTATTTTATTTAAATTTCAGTATGGGAACATTTTGTGACATTGAATTAAATGAGGCTAACCCTCTTGTTTGTTATAATAAAATGGTAGCTGGTATTTAAAAAAAAAATCTATTCCTTGAATGCCACTGGCTGGATTTCTGAAATGTTTGTCTTGATGAAACTTCTCTTTTCATAATGAAAGTCATGATTTTGAGATCATTCTCTTGATAATGCCACTCTACTTGTGTGGCTTTGAGCTTTTTCTTTCCAAAGAGACAATATTCTTGTTGTTGAAGCGGTTTCAACAAGTTTTCATGCCTAAGGGTTTCTAGAAATTATGTTGCTTTATTTTTTGAGGGGTTGGTGTTTAAAAAATAATAGTTGAATAAAAGTTTTAATGATAGCTTAAATATGGCTGCTTAATTTAGTATTTCCATCAGAATTGTTTCTTTTTTTAGTGACCCACATGACCCAAACTATATTGTAGAAATTATTAGTGTTGTTATGACTTATCATTGTTGGTAGAAATAGTAAAGTGTATGCAGGGGACCCTGAGTTCAAGCTCTTCATTCACAATTTGTAATTTATTGAGACAGCAACTTACTTTTTTTTTCTTGACTCAATTTTAAAAGAGATTAAAAACATCGTTCCTGACTGAATATCATTCTGTCCAGTTTCTATGGCAAACTCATCTTTTCCCATTTCTTTTTTACCATCACTTTTAATACTTTTAAACTATGCCTCCAGCACTGATCTCCCTACAGAGATTCAACTGAAATGACAAATAATTCTCGGAATCATCATCTGAACGAAGGGCAAACATCGAAAATATACTTTGTCCAACGTAAAACACATTGTCTCTTCCCTCAGATGTGATCCTGTGGCTGTATTCTCGTCCTTTGTATATGACATTATCATTTGCCCAGTTTTTCAAGAGGTAAAAACTTTAAGTGGCTTGGCCGCCACTCTACCTCCACCTCTAAAGATTCATGCTCGTTAAGCAAAAAGTCAACACTAGTGTTTCATTCCATCCCAACAGCCTCTAGGTGAAAGAAAACACCTCATGTGTCACTGACTGTCTACTGCAATAGTTTCCTAACTGACTTCCCTGAGTCACCTTTCCATTTACCTATACTGCGACTGGCATTGTCTTGTCTTACTAAATCTACAGAAGTAATCATGGTACCTGCTTAAAACCTTTGGATTGGTCTTCATTGCTTCCATATTCAAGTCACGTGTTTGTATCTTCATTCAACAATATGAAGCACCTGATATGTATCTGACATCATATCAGGGGTTCCCACTGTCCTTTCTTTAGCATGTAAGAGCTTTGATAATCTGACCCCTTTCCAAAATTGTCTCCTGCAACTCTTCACTCACCCCACATTCCTTCCACACTCAACTTCATTTAAAAAAAATTTAACAGACTTTAATGTTTGGGCAATTTTAGGTTTTCAGAAAAATTGTTAAGAAAGTACAGAGTGTTCTCACTAGCACCCTCACGCATATCTCCTGTTATTAACATCTTGCATCAATGTGGTACACCAGTTACAATTGAAGAGCCAATATTGATACATATTTTTAAACGATTTTTTTTATTTCAAAGATGCGGGGTACAATTCTGGGTTAGGTATACAAATGTTCATTATGCAGGTACCCTTGCTGAGGTGTGCCCCCTTCCCCTGGCAGTTTCCCCTACTGCCAATCCCTTTCTTATAGTATGATGATACATTATTATTAATGGAAGAGTTCACATTAGGATTCACTCTTTATGTTGCCCTTTCTATGGGTGTTGACAAGTGCATGATGACATGTATTCACCATTATGGCACATTCAGCCTTATGTTGTGCTTTACCTTTAGCTAGTGTGACAGTGCAATATCATGTATTCACCTTATTGGCTCCTTAGTCAGCAGTTGCTTTTACAGCCTTAAAAATTCCCTGTGCTTCACTTATTTCCTTCCTTCCTTTAAGTACCTGCCAACCACTGAAATTTTCACTGTCTCTGTAGTTTAGGCTTTTCTGAAATGTAGTACAGTTGGAATCATACAGTATATAGTCTTTTCATATTGATTTCTTTCTCTTAGCAGTATACATTTAAAGTCCCTTCATGTGTTTTAATGACTTATTAGTTCATTTATTTTTATTGCTGAACAATATTTCATTATGTGACTGTATGTACCACAGTTTATTTATTCATTTATTGAAAGACGTTTTGGTTGCTTCTAATTTTTGTTCATTAGGAATAAAGCTGCTGTAAACATTTGTGTGCAGATATTTGTGTGGAACTCTTGCATTTTCTATGCCTTTGTGCTTTGGATCTCCCTTCTTCCTGAAATATTGCTCCTCCTGCTATCCACTTACTAAGTCTACTTTCATAAATTGAATTCAATTTAGCAAATATTTATTGACTTCGTGTGTTTCCCCACTCATGTGATCTAAGTATCCTCATTCGGTCTGTATTTTAGTATGCATCACATGGTAATATAACAAACTGTTATGACTGTAAACTTGTGTGTCTCTTTTATCAAATTGTAAAGAGAGCAAGGAGGGACTTTATTTTGCTCATTTTGCATACCTGGTGTCTAGGACTTTGTCTGGCACATAATGTATGTTAACTTCTTGCTAAATTTAATAAAAATTACCAAAAACATGTGGAAAATAAAAAAGTATGTAAATATTTCAAGCAGTGATTAAAAAAGAGCAATTTTCAAAAAAGAAAATAAATTATTATATATTGCCACTACAGCTTGAGTTTAAACCAAAACGAGGAAAGGACATGTTCTTTTGGGATTTTCTACAAACACTGAATTTCATAAACTTTTCTCTTAGAGGAAACTTGTAGGACTTGAATTCCAACCAATTATAAAGAGTTAGAAAGTTTCAAAATAAGATTTAAATATGCAAAGAAATTCCATCATAACTCCTAGATCAGAACACACAGATTTTATTTATAAAATAGCCAGGCTTTCAAAAATATGAATTCTGAGGTGATTTTTACAACATTATATTTTGTAATCGAATAATTGATTGAGAGGAGAGACACCATTTTTCCCTTTAAAAAAACTATTTTGTTTATATTCTTAGTCAAAGTTCAGCACTTTCATTCTAATCTTTGCCTTTTCACGTATTTTTATTTTCTGTGTTGCTTATATTCCAATTAATTTTTTCCCAAACACATTCAATTATCTCTTTTATATTGAGTAAAACACAAAAATAAATTATGACTTTTTTTATTAGTACATGGGGTGTTTGAAAGACACACATTTGAAGACTGTGTGAGAGAATATATTTCTTTCTTTTTTTTTTTTTTGAGTCTCACTCAGTCGCCCAGACTGGAATGCAGTGGCAGCTCCCAGCCACTGCAGCCTTGACGTGCTGGCCTCTGGTGATCCTTCCGCCTTAGCCTTCCAAGTAGCTGGAACTACAGGCATGCACTACCACGCTCGGCTAGTTTTTTGAATTATTGTAGAGATGAGGTCTCGCCAAGTTGCTCAGGCAGGTCTTGAATCCGCAGGCTCAGGCAATTCACTCACCTCGCCCTCCCAAAGCGCGGGATTACAGGCTGAGCCACCGAGCCTGGCTGAGAGAATATATTTCATATAACTACCTAATGCCATTTCTCAGATTCACCAACAGTAAGAAAATGAATGCATATTTCCTAAAATGAGTGAGATCATCAGTGTATAAAACTGATTTCTCAAATCTATGTATTACCCTCTAAATTAGAAAAACAAAAGTCAAACAGATAAACAGAAGAAAAATCACAAAATACTATCCCTGCTTAGCCACCATAGGGAGATGGGCTCTGTCCATTTGCCCAGAGTATCCATTCACCCTCTTGGCACCCTACTCTGGCATGACAGAAACAAAAAAAAATGAACAGAAGAAAGGACACAATTTATGAAGGAGAACCATTTTTTAAACTTAATCTATTTCAGAGCAGGAAGAGTAATTATTACATCCAAAAGATAGGAGTAAAACACCATAAAAGATCTAAGAACTCTTGGAAATTAAGTGGACAAAAGCAGAAAAAAACAGAACTTTGAAAGATAAACTTGAAGATTCAGGGAAAATAGAACTAAAAGGCAAGGAGGTTAAAAATATGAAGTCAATTTGTGTGTGTGTGTGTGTGTGTGTGTGTGTGTGTGTGTGTGTGTGTGTGTGTTACATGGCATTTCTTTGTTTATTTACATATTTATTCCTTATTTCAATAGATTTAGGGAGTACACATAGTTTTTGGTTACATGGTTACATTGTGTAGTGGGGGATGTCTGGGCTTTAAGTGTATCCACCACCCCGTATCCACCACCCCAACCTGTGTACATTTTACTGAATAGGTGATTTGCCATCTCTCTACCCCTTCCTCCCTTCCCTGTTCTGAGTCTCCAATGCCCATTATGAAGTCTGATTTTTAAAATGGGAAACTGGCATAAGTGTAAGGATACTTTTACTTCCAAGGACTTTTCCCAGAAAAATACCTGCAGGAATACTACTGCAGGTATCATTTCACCAAAGCAAGAGACCAAGTTGAGAGAGGAATATGTGGAATCTGAGAATCAGAAAACTCAATATCAGTGAGACATGAAGGGAATTCCCAGGATAGAGCCAGAGGGTAAGCGCAGATAATGAAAGTGCATCAGAACTTCAGAGCAACCAGGCTCTGTGGAACCAGAACAGGAGGATCCAAAGGGAACTTTATAAAGGGGGCGAGGGGGAAGCTGAGATAATAAATTAACTGATGCATATGGATATTTTAGAAGGAGATTTACAATTCTTTTAAGAATTTGGAAGAATTAGTGATAGAGTCTCAGTTAGGATTCAGTCAGTGATACACAACCATTGAGTGTTTAGGAGTAAATATAGGATTAAACCATATACAATATGGGAGAAACTAGGAATGTGAAGTATAGAAGGAGCAATAAGATAATTGGAGGATTAAGTCACAAACCAGTCCTCCCAAAGTCCTGGCACAGGACAAGTTTGAGAAGCAAAGAATGTCTAGCCACTGAAATGGGTCTCCAGAGGAGAGCTCACGGAGAGGTCGCACAAGTTCGTCGGAAACAAGTTTTGTGGGGGAACTCATACCTCTGTGTGTCTGATAGTGGACCTTACGTCACAGTTGGTCAGCAGGGCCAGAGTCTAGAAGAAGGAGGGCAGAGAGCAGAGGAAAGCGAGCCCATCCTGTACCTGCCTAGCACTTCTATGCTTGTCTGTCATTATTTTTTCTGCAAAAAATATTTTGAAATCTAGTGTTCAACACTTCATCTCCACCTCCAAAATCTTGCATAAGTTTCTCTTTTTGCTGAGATTCTAACCTGGGACCATATAAAAAAATGAATTCTGGGAAACAGTTCTCAGATTAACCAAATTAACAATAGAACAATTCAATATAAATAGATAAAAGAGGTTAAAATAGCAAATAAAAATAATTCAAGGCAACTGTTGACTGCAGGGCAATAAGCTTTTATACAAGAAACAAATATAATCATAGCATTTCACATGGCATATCTCTGAATAATAGTTACAGAATCATCATAAAACTGTGTGGCATATGATGTAATCATAAATTATAGGCACATTGAATGGATGGGAAGGAGAAGGATATTTTCATGAGGAATGAGGTAGAGGGCAAGATTTAAGAATTCTAAATTATTTTATTCCATAATAGGAATTGAAACTAAATTTCAATTTAAGTGAAACTAAATTTTTTTTTAAAAATAAAGAGATGGTAGTATAATCATGTTATTTAGACTTAAGCATATGCATGCAATGAAACAGCTAAAGAGCTGAATCGGTTTTCTGGAAGAAATGAGGGTTGGGACAGGAGATTACTTTCTCTTTTTGCTTTTTTTCATAAGGCTTAGAGAACCATTTGCCTTTTTAAACTATGCATAAGTAATAGTGTAATAAAATGGAATATTTTATAAAAATAAGTACTGTATGAAGAAGATAATTACATAATAATTTAGATATGTGAGCAGAGTTTAAGCTACATTAAGTTTTTTGGAAAATGTAAAGATACAATTAGTGGGAAAAGGGATCTGTATCCAAATCAGTGAAGGAAATATTACAAGGAAAACAGGGATTGATAAAAATGTCATAAGGAATAAAGCATTTCTGATTACTTAGGGTAAAATCACCATACATGGGCACCATTAAATTTTCAGGGAAAACAACAATTTCATCCAGACAATGAGTAAAATCAATTTATAACTCACTGGCTGGAATTTCTTTACTTTGTAAAACAACAGCAAAGTACATGCACAATTATAACTTACTAATAACTCATTATAGAAAATTGAAACATGAATTACTTAATTGCCTTAGAGCAGGCTAGCACACTATTAGCCAATACATTGGTTTGTAATGTTTGCAATTCTGAAGGTGACTTGTTAACTAGCCCTGAATACACCATGTTGGTTTTGTTTTATTTTATTTTGAGCAGGCCTGGAGTGCAGTGGCACAATCATGGCTCCCTGCAGCCTCATCCTCCTGCCTTCAGGTGATCCTTCTGCCTCAGTCTCCTGAGTAGCTGGGACCACAAGTGCTCACCATCACATTCAGCTAATTTTTTTTTTTAATGTTTTGTAGAGATGAGCTCTGACTACGTTAGCTAGGCTGATCTCAAACTCCCAGACTCAAGCAATCCTGCTTTGACCCCTCCAAAGCCCTAGGATTAAAGGCATAAGCCACTGCTCTCGGCCACCATGCTTTACTTAAACTTAACTAACCATTTAAAGAATCCTTCTCATGGTAAGAATTTCAGGTATGTAAACAAGTTGTTGAGAAGTCTGTTACTGAAATAAGCACTGGTTTAGCCCAAGTGGTGATGAGGCTTGAGAGCAATGTTTTAATCAATTCATCAAATAATTATTCTAAGATGAGTTGAATCTAACCTTTAAAATATTCAGGGGAAACTGTAATAAAGCATACAGAATTAGAATGTGCTTTGAGAAGACAGAAATATTTCATTTCAGGGCAGTTCATTCATTGAGCGGGAATAAGGTACTACCATACTCTTCCGTAACTCTTCCTCAAACCGTGTGATTAACATGCAGTATGATCAATATGTTGACTGACCAACAATTTTAGATTGTTACCTATCAATTTTGAGTCAAAATGAAAATGTTTAGGATTCTAGTCACTAGGTGAAACAACATTAAACGTTAGATTATATTTGGACACTGATGTTTGAATTCTTGTTTGGAAAACTTGGAGATTATGTTTTATAAGGATGTGGACCCTTAAATTCCACTAAGTTACATTTTTGTGTCCTTTAATTAAGAGTAAAATAGTGAGTTAATCTGCAAATGAGAGAGGAGAGTGAGAGGCAGAGAGAGAGGGAGAAGAATAAAACATACCTTCAAAGAGTACTGAAGTTAAAAAGAAAGTAGAAAAAATAATAACTTTGAAGGATTTCCAATTTCTAGTTCTAGTTTAAGAAGCCACTCTGTGTGTCCTCCCTTGAATTTCTTGGATACTTAAATACATTTTCAGTATATCCCATGCCAGCATCACCATGCCAGCATCACTTCTAGGCAACTATTCTGATTTGCCTAGAAGTCTTCCAGTGTTAGCACTAAAAGGTCTGAATCCTGGGAAACCCTTCAGTCCCAGACAAGTTGGGAGTGATAGTTTTACCCTAATCTATGTGTCTTTTTCTCTTAAATTCATGTGATGTGGGTTTTGGAAATTGTAAACCAGGAAAACCTTGACTAGGGCCGACCCTTTAATTCACATGCAGCTGATGAACATCTATTGCGCCTAAAATCCGTTTTAAGCATCTTACCTTCTGCTTGTTTTGTTATTTACAGCATCAGTACATGATGAAGCTGTGGGCAAGAGAGTTGGCATAAGAATAAATATATTAACTGTAAGAAAATAAAGCAGTTGCTTCAGATTGTGCTAATCTATATTGCAAGTGATTATTCTCAAAGGGTTAATCATTAGAATATGTTGCAGTTTTCAATGTCTTCTGAGTTAAAACAATTGGTCATAGAGTTGGTTTAAGAGTGCAAATTTTATCAAGCAATTTGCTGTACTAAAATAATGCTCTTTTCTTTCACATACCTATAATAAAGTAAATGTTTTGCTCTCAGCGTGTATATATGCTTAATCAGGGAAGTTATGCTTTGTAAATTGGTTTTCTGACCTCAAAATTATTTGACCATCAACATTTGCAGCTGATATAGTTTAATAACTGCAGGATCTGCAAGAGAAATCAGTGAATGCAAGGGAGAATAATGCCATAAAAAAACCATTTGTGTACCTAACCCTGAATTATACCCCCACATCTTAAAAAAAAAAAAAAGTTTTTTTTTAAGCCAAGGAGATGATCTCTTCAGAAATGACAGCAGCAACAGCCTAAGCAGCACCAGACAGACCACCCATAGAGGCTGCCTCTCAGTTGTGGCTCCCCCAACTCTCACCCAGTTTGAGAAAAGAAATGATGACAGCCTTAGTAAAGAGGCACAACCATCACCAGTAAAAAAAAAAAAAAACAACTGTCTATATCTTGGCAGATGGATTCAGAAAAGCCTCTTAACCTATAAAATGCTTATCTCACTTCAAATATAGCTAACTTTCTACATCTTTATTAGGGTCATCAGTAAATAATGAGCAGTGGGAGTCTGAAAGATGGTAACTAATGGAGATAGCTTGTCTCCATATAACTTTTTCATGAACAATTTATTTGATCCTCTCAACAAATTGTTGGGAGGCAATGGAATTGTAATTATTCTATTTTTTAGATCAGAAATCAACAGAATTCTGTGCTCTTGCTCAGTTGGTTAATATCATTATTTAATTACTACTTGTTAATTTTTATTGAACAATATGTGTTAGACACTGTGAGCTAAGCACTTTAAATGCTTATGTTATTTGCCTTCACAGAACCATTTAGGGGTAGATAATGTTATTGTTCCTAATGCGCATGAGAGGACTTGGGCTCCGAGAGGTTATAACAACTTGTTCAAGAAGTAGACCCAAAATTCAAGCCTGGAGTCTAGAATTCATGCTTTCTATTTAGTCTTGACCCTACAATATAAATCAATATTTCTCAATGTTTATTGCTTGAGTGATTTTATATTTTTGGAATTTTGTCATCAATTTAGTTTTAGACCCTTATCTTATGAATTTGTGCTAATTACTTGAACATATATCTAGCAGACTAGATGTGCCAGGCACTTTTATAGACTTAGGTAAAATATTCATTAAAAAGGCCATCTTTTCTACCTGCACATGTATGTTTGTTGCAGCTCTATTCACAATAGCAAAACCATGGAACCAACCATGTTGCCCATCAAAGTTGGATTGTATTAAAAAAGTGTGGTACATATACACAATGGAACATTATGCAACCATAAAGAAGGACAAACATATGGACTTTTGCAGCAACTTGGATGGATTTAGAGTCAATTATACTCAGTGATCTATCACAGAAACAAAGAACAGAGTACCATATGTTTTCACTCATAAGCAGTAATGGGAAACTGTCAGGGGAAGGGGGGTAGGATTGGCAATTAAGGGAAACTGCTAGGGGAGGGAGGAGGATACCTCTTCAACAAGGGTAGATGCATAATCAACATTTGTATACCTAACCCTGAATTGTACCCCAACATCTTTATAATAAAATAATAATAAAATTTTTTAAAAGACCTTCTTTTCTACATTCAGATAGTTAAATATTTTCTTCAGTCTTTCCTAATTAGCTATACAAAGGATGCTGTTTGGATTCCTACATGGGTGTCTCCCATATGCAAGTTGTGAGGCATTAGTAGGAATCATGGGACTTAAGAAGCATGGGAAAAAGATGTGGATTTCGAGAAACCTGCAGTAAGTATGTATAAGACCAGAAAGAGGTCAGGTTCAGTGGCTCAGCCTGTAATCCCAGCACTTTGGAAGACCGAGGCCAGTGGATTGCCTGAGTGAGTGGGTTCAAGACCAGCCTGGGCAGCTTGGCGAGACCTCGTCTCTAAAATAAACCAAAAGTTAGCTGGGTGTGGTAGCATGCTCCTGTGGTTCCAGCTACTTGGAAGGTTGAGACGGAAGGATCGCCTGAGCCCGGCAGGTGAACTCTGGGGTGGTGGTGAGCGTGCCACCATACTCCAGCCTGGGCGATGGAGTGAGACTCCAACTCAAAAAAAAAAATAGACAGGAAGGAACTTGTCAGACAGTTGAATGATTACTATCGGGACAAATATTTATCCTCCACTCCTCATATTGCTCTGTAGAAGAAATCTTCACTAGAGCAACTCTTTTGACCTCTCTGTGCCCCATTGTTCTTCCTCTAGATCTTCTGTGTTTGGGGGAAGAAAATGGAAGTGCATTTTGAGTCTTCTTTTTCCCACAATGAGGTCAGTTAGAGGAGCGGACCAGGGGAGAACTACCCATGTCCTGTACCATCTATGACTAGTGAGGAAGTTTACATATTCAGGGATGAAGTGCCATAAGCCCAGCAGGTCTAAAGTTGATGTTCATTCTCTAATGAGTTCTGATGACTTAAAAAATATTTCAATCTCTCATTGCTGTTTGTTTCTCTTAAATTTGTGTGAATTTGATAACACAAAGAAATGCTCTTTATTAAAACTAAATAATTGGCAGAGAAGAATCTATAGATCTGTATATTTTCTGGAACTATATATCAGTTTGTCTGCCTGTGTACTAACTTCCTAACTTGAAAGACCACTGTATTAATTTCTAGCACATTATCTATCTATCTATCTATCTATCTATCATCTATCTATCTCTATCTTCAAAGTCCTTAAAAGATGCCCATTTAATGTTTGTGAACAACAACAGCACAAAGAATGGGCATTACTTTTTCCCCACTTGTAGTATAAAGCGTTTGTATTTAATAATTTGTCCAAGTTCCAACCAGAATTATCCTGAGATTCTAATAAGGAATGTAGGAGGTTAAAAATAATGCAGGTAGACCTTCTACTTCCAGTAAAGATAGTGTATCAGGGACTGAATGAACTGAGATACCTTAAACAAGTAGAAAACTGATCTATATATATAGGAAAGAAGAATTTTCCAGACATTCAACAGCTATGATCCCTAAGAAAGAAGAAACACCAAGCTGAGCCCTACAATTAACTATACCAGCTTAAAAGCCACAGGCTTGAGATGGTGTATTAGTCAGGGTTCTCCAGAGAAAGAACAGACAGAGTATGTAAACCTATATAGGAATAAATTTGTTACAAGGAATTGGCTCATGCAATTATGGAGACTGGCAAGTCCAAAATCTGCAATGTGGGTCTAGGACAGCTGATTATGAAGATGATGTCCAAAGACTGTTTGCTGGAGAATTCTCTCCTGTTCAGGGAGATCAGTCTTTTTGTTCTATTAAGGTCTTCAACTGATCAGATAAGGCCCACTCACATTATAAAGGGCAATCTTCTTTACTCAAAGTTCACTGATTTACATGTTAATTTCATTAAAATCACTCCAAGAAAAAGACCCAAATGCAACTTTCAGCAAACAAATGTTGAGATAATTCATTGTTATGAAGAATGTTATTTAGAAAGTAAGATGATACTGTATAGACACTTGGAGCTAAACACAGGAATGAGTAGTGCCAGAAATGATAACTATATGGGGCAAAACTTTATGCCTCATTTTTTTTAGTTCTTTAAGGGTTAGTTGACTGTTTAAAGTAAAAGTAATAACAATGTATTGTAGAATTAATAGCACAAAGTATACCACAACAAAGGCCAGGAGGGGGAAATGAAAGTATAATATTGTAAGATTCTTATACCGTGTGTGAATAGGCATAGTATTATTTGAATGTAGATTTTGATAAGTTAAAGATGTATTTTTTAAAGCTGACTGCAGCCACCAAAACCAATCAACAAAACAAAATGGTATCGCAAATAAAGCAACAAAGAAGATAGAATAGAATTTTTAAAAAATACTCAGTTAAAACTAAAAGAAGGCAAATAACCAGAGAAAAGAAGCAAAGAACAGATGTGGCAAAGAGAAAATATAGCAAGACTGTAGATTTAAATTCAATCTTCTTAATAATTAGATAAAATGTAAATGGTTTAAACATTCCAACTAAAATCAGAGATTGTCAGATTGAATAAAAAAGAAAGACTTAGCTATGTAATATTTGTAAGAAACACACTCTAATTAGAAAGACTAGATAGGTTAAACATGGACGATAAACAAAAATATCCCATGCAAAAACTATTCCAAAGAGAATTTGAATATATTAATATGTCAAAAGAGCATTCAGAACAAGGAATATTGTCAGATATGAACAGGGATCCTTTACAATGATAAAGGGATAAATTTATCATAAACACATATAAATCTTAAATGTATAAAGTCATGGATAATTTCAAAATACATGAAGCACAAACTAATATAATGAAAAGGATAAATAGACTAATTGAATCCACAATGACAGTTTAAGATTGTAACATGCTTCTCTCAGTAATTTATACAACAGACAGAAAATAATAAGTTTATAGACCACTTGAGGAAGAATATCAACAATACTAGAGACAATAGCAGCCTAACAAACATATGTGTACAAATATATAGAGACTATATTTTAGGCCATAAGACACATTTTCTACATTTAGGATAATTGAAATCATATGGACCATAAGGGAAGTAAACTAGAAATCAATAATGAAAAGAATGCCCAGTCAAATTTTAAGGATGCAGCTAAAGTAGTGCTTAAAGGAAAATATTTCAGTTTGTTTGGGCTGCTAAAATAAGATTACCATACACAGGGTGACTTAAACGACAAACATATATTTTTGTAGTTCTAGGGGCTGGGAAGTCCAAGGTCAAGCAGGGGTGCTAACAGATTTGGTATCTGGTGAGGGCACTTTTCCTGGTTTGCAGAAAGCCACCTTCTCATTGTATCCTCACACTGGGGAGAGGGGAGAGATGAGGAGGGAGAAAATGCTCTGGCATCACTTCTTACAAGGGCACTAATCCCATTCATGAGGGCTCCATTTTTATGACCTAATTACCTCCTAAGTTCACCCTCCTTGCTAGTACTACTGTATTAAGGCTTAGGAATTCAACATATGAATTTTAGGACACAAACTTACAGTCTATAACAGGAAATAATGCATGTTATAGAAAAAAGAAAGGTCTTAAATCATAAGTTGATCTAAATCTCCACATTTTGGAACCAGAAAAAAAGAGAAAATTAAACCCAAAGTAAACATAAGATGTGAAATAATAAAGATAAGGGCAGAATTCCATAAAATTAAAAACAGGAAAGAAAAGAGAAGTCAACAAAATCAAAAGACAGTTATTTGAAAAAATTTTCAAAAACTGATAAATCTGTAGCCAGATCAAGAAAAAATAAGAGAAGACACAAATTACCAAGATATCAATATCAAGAATGAAAGACCCTAAAGACCTACAGGCATTAAAAGAATAATAAGGAAAAAATATGAACAACTTTATACCCATGGATTTCATGACTTAGAATAAGATTTCCCAGGTATTTTCATATTGTATCTGCTAAGGGTGCTTTCAAGCAGGAATTGATAAAAAAAAAAGACATGATCAACAGGAACTCATATGAGCAGACACCCAAAGGTAGATAGTTTCAATGACGACAATGTCAGGTTCTAAGACGGCATCTCTGTCATTCTCTGATCTCTTGTATGGTCAACTGGCATCAATCATGTCAGTGTTCAAAGTCAAAAGAAGGAGAGAAGAGCAAAACCAGTCATACTCCCCAACACCAAGCTGATTTCCTCTGACACCTCATTGGGAGAACTAGGCCATATGATCTTCTTTAGATTCAAAGGAGGTTGGAAAATCCAGTGTCTGTTAAAACAATTTAAAATGAAATGAAGGCCAGGCCTGGAAAATCCCTGAGCAGACAAAGCTATTAGGCCTTGAAAGTAACCTTAACCTCACTTGAATTACAAACATAAGTGAAACTTAATTTGGCATTTACAAGCAATTCTTATAAATGTTTGTATTTGAGAAAAATAAAACTTCAGCTCAACCAATCAGAAGCCACCAACTAACTCTACATTATGTAACTAGGGACTTTCCAGAGGCCAGACCAAAAAGGCAACTGTATAACTGTAACTGGTCTGAAGTTGTTTTTGCTTTACTTCCACATTCACCCTATAAAAACCTGTCCCTCATGCTTCTTCAATAAAGCCTGAAACCTCTTTCAAGTTGGTGCTTCTTGATTCATTTAAACTCTTTGGAATTTTTATTGTGTCTCAGTTTATCTTTCTACATATCTGACGAACTGCAGCAGAATTTGAATGTTTGGCCTGTGTTACGGATTGAATTTTGTCCCCTCAAAATTCATATGTTGAAACTTTAATCCCCAGTAACTGAGAATGTGGTTATATTTGGAGATAGGGAATTCAAAGAGGTAATTAAGTTAAAATGAGGCCATCAGGGTGGGTCCTAATTCAATGTGACTGGTGTCCTTATAAAAAAAAGATTTGGACGCACAGAGATACCAAGGGTTCATGCGCTCAGAAGAAAGACCATATGAGGACACAGCAAGAAGACAACCATCTGCAAGTGAAGAAGAGAAGTCTCAGAATAAACCAGACCCTCCAATACCTTGACCTTGGATTTTGAACCTCCAGAACTGTGAGAAAATAAATTCCAGTTGTTTAAGCCACCCAGTCTGTAATATTTTGTCAAAGCAGCGTAAGTAAACTAAAACAGCTTGACCAAGGATTTTGCAACAGAAAATGATACTCTCTAGGCCAATATCTGGAAATAGTAGAGAATAATTTTTGGTTATCACAAAGACTAGGAAACACAACTAACTTCTAATGGCGAGGGATGTGAAAATTCTTGCCAAGGGCAGTATAGTCCTGTACAGCTAAGAATTAGCTCCCACTCTTCTACTGATGGCAGCTTTCCTTTTGAGAAATGATGCTTTAAAAAAAAAAACATTGATTAGGACTGTGCACATTGCTATACCCCCTTTAAAAAAAATCAAGGGTACCATTAGCAAATAAAAAAGCATTAGCTGTTGAATGGAAATCAATGATATCTGCCAAACTGATGATGTGTGGTCACTCCTGCTACTATACAAAAAGGGGTAGTTTCTTGGGTTGTAAATTTCATAGAAATAAAGATAGATCATCAATGTTTCTTTCACTCAGGAGGTACTGGATTACAAATCTTTTTTAAAAATTCCTTTTGAAGCCAATCCATGTTTCAAAGGATTAATTTTTTTTTTTTTAACAAAATGCAGTGATACATGACATTTGGCTTTTTCTTCAGATGTGGAATTTGCCAAGGTCAAACTTAACATCACAGTTTTTATTCTTATAGCTTTTAACAAAATTAGTTTGGAAAAAGAAAATAAGTTATAAAAGATATAATTTAATATTAGCCCTCTGCATAACAATCAAGAATAACCAGGTGAGTATTAGTTATTAAGTGTTCCTGAAATGAGAAGTTCACAAATTTAAAGGGAGTCCATCATCTCTCTCTTATCCTTTTCCAGTAGGTAGGTAAAGATTAACTATTATTTTTTATATTTCAAAAATTTAATGTAAAGCTGCACAACTTCCCAAAATTATATGGTAAGTCAGTGATTGAGCTGGAGATGGAACAAGGGATTGTCTGGGTCTTGAGAACTGGTCCTCTGTCCACTGTTCCCCAATCCAAGTCACATCTGGAAAAAAAACAATGAGAAGGCTGCTTCTTCCAAAGCTCTCACTTCACAAGGGTTTCAGTTGATTAGGCTTTTTTTAAAGCAGAATCTTATATATAAAAGCTTATTTCAAAATTCACCTATTATGCTTAATTATCTTCTGACATAGACCTGCTATTTAAAAAGGTCTTGTTACTTTACTAACTTAATCTGAATCTACAAATTCTATAATTAACTCTAACTTGGAAGAGTGTTATTTTTTAACTGGTATGTTCAGGCCATCTACATTTAATGTCTTTATTGATATGGTTGATTTTATTTATATTTTTTGTTTTTTATTTATTTTATTTTATTTTTTGAGTTGGAGTCTCACTCTGTCGCCCAGACTGGAGTGCAGTGGCCGCTCTCAGCCACTGCAGCCTCAACCTGCTGGGCTCCTGCGATTCTTCCGCCTCAGCCTTCCGAGTAGCCGGAATTACATGCAAGTGCTACCATGCCTGACTGATTTTTTGATTTATTGTAGAGATGAGGTCTTGCCAAATTGCCCAGGCGGGTCTCGAACCCGCAGGTTCAGGCAATCCACTCACCTCAGCCTCCCAAAGCGCGGGATTACAGGCTGAGCCACCGAGCCTGGCTGATATAGTTGGTTTAATTCCATAATAATGCTTATTGTTTTCTGTTCATTTCATTTGTTCTTTGCTCCATTTCTTCTGCCTGCTGTCAGATGAGTTGATTTTTTAAAATATTATTTCATTTCATCTTCATGGTGAGCTTATTCATATCTCTTAAAAGTTTTTTGGTAATAGCCCAAAGATGTACAATATATGCTTTTAGCACAATCAAATTCAAATTACATGTAATTCAAATACTTCACATGTAGTTTAAGAACTTTATAACAGTGTGTTTCCAATTCCTCCTTCCCATCTCTTGTGCTATAGTTATAACATATTTTGCTTTTACATATGCTACAAACTTGTAATATATTGCTACTATTTTTGCTATTGACAGTAAAATTAGTATTTTAGTGTAATGTTCTGCAAATTTTGACAAATGTAAACAGCCATGTAACCACCACAAACAAGACATAAAACAACTTCCATGTAACCACCACAAACAAGACATAAAGCAGACATAAAACAACTTTCCTTCCTCACCCCAATTTCCCTGTCTTTTTGCAGTAAATCTATTCTTCTGTTCACAGCTATTGGCAACATTAAACTGCTTTATGTCCCTTAGGTTTTGCCTTTTTCATAATGTCGTATAAGTGGAATCATAGACGCTGTACCCTTTTGTGAGTGGCTTGTTTTCCTTAGCATAAAGCATTTCGAATTTATCCATGATGTTACACGTATCGGTAGTTCATTCATCTTTTATTGCTGAGTGGTATTCTGTGGTATGACTATACCACCGTTTGTTAACATTAAGGTTGAAAAACAGTTGTTTCAGTTTGGTGTGAATATACATAAAACTACTACAAACATTTGCTTATAGGGGTTTTGTAGACTTAATGTTTTATTTCATTTAGGTAAATACTGAGGAGTGAGATTTCTGGGCTATATGCTATGTGTATGTTTAACTTTATAGGAAGTTTTCAATCTGCTTCCCAAAGAGGCTGTACAATTTCACATTCTTAGTGGCAATATATAAGAATTTCACTCTCTTACTTGGTTTATAAGTTTTTTTTTTCTTTTAACCATCGTAATAGGTGAATAGTGATATCTCATTGTGGTTTTAATTTGCATTTTCTTAATGATTAATGGTGTTAAATATTTTCTCCTGTTTTGTTTTTGTTTTAACCACCCAGTATTTTCTTTGAAGTACCTGTTCAATTTTTTTTTAACTTTAGCTATTCATTTTCTTTTTATTGATCTTAAAAATTCTTTTTTCTTTTTGCACCTTCATTTATTAATCATTTCTTCAACAACTAACCAATTTCTTCAACCAAGGTATATGTTGTCCACAAACATAGTCCCTGAAAATTAAATATTAAAGCCAAAAATAAGAGCTGCAATTCTTCTCACTGTTCCAGATTCATAAGGTTTTCACTATAATTTCTAGTTCATTTGTTAGTTTCAATACATTTCCCTGCCCTTAGAAACTGATGATTGCATCCAAACATAAATATGACTAGATGTTGTTCAATATTTTTATCTTTTTAAAAATTTTTTAAATTAATTAATTTCTTTATTTTTATTTTTAAAACATTTTTTATTTTAAAATTGTGGGTTATAGCCGGGCTCGGTGGCTCAGCCTGTAATCCTGCGCCTTTGGGAGGCTGAGGTGAGTGGATTGCCTGAGCCTGCGGGTTCAAGACCCGCCTGGGCAGCAAGACCTCATCTCTACAATAAATCAAAAAACCAGCTGGGCATGGTAGTACATGCCTGTAATTCTGGCTACTTGGAAGGCTGAGGCGGAGGGATTGCCAGAGCCCAGCAAGTCGAGGCTGCGGTTGCTGAGAGCGGCCACTGCACTCCAGTCTGGGCGACAGAGTGAGACTCCAACTCAAAAAAAAAAAAAAAATTGTGGGTTACGTTTAAGGATTAGGTATACAAATATGCATCATTCAGGCACCCTTGTTGATAAGGGATGTCTCCCCATTCCCAGACAGATATTGACTACCATTAATCCCACCTCCCTTCCCTCCCTGACTCCCCATAGTTTCCCACCAATGTCAATCCTTTTCTTATAGTATTATGGTAGATGTTCAAGGTCCAATATGAGTGAGAACATGTGATACTCAGATCTTTGTTTCTGTGAGAGATCACTCAGTATTATAAACTCTAGTTCCATTCAGGTTGCTGCGAAATTCATGATTTTGTTCTTTTTTATGGTTGTGTAGTATTCCATCATGTATGTGTACCACATTCTTTAAATCCAGTTCTCTTTTGATGGACAGCATGGTTGGTTCCAGGTTCTTGCTATTGTGAACAATGTTGCGATAAACATACGTGTGCAGGTATCTTTTTTATAGAATGATTTGAGATCTTCAGGGTATATTCCCAGTAGAGGGATTGCGGAGTCATATGGGAGGTCGATATTTAGAGCTTTTAGGAATTGTCACAGTGCTTTCCACAGAGGCTGCACTAGTTTACACTCCCACCAACAGTGTAGCATTGTTCCCTTTTCACCACATTCCCTCCAGCATCTGTTATTTTTTGAGTTATTGATAATTGCCATTCTGACTGGAGTTAGGTGGTATCTCAGTGTAGTTTTAATTTGCAGCTCCTTGATGAATAGTGAGGTTGAACATTTCTTCATGTGTCTGTTGGCCACTAGAATGTCTTCATTTGAGAAGTGTCTGTTCATATCTTTTGCCCACTTTATAATGGGGTTGTTTGTTTTTTTCTTTTCAGCATGTTTGAGTTCCTTGTAGATCCAAGATGTTAGGCCTTTGTCAAACATGGAGTTGGCAAATACTTTTTCCCATTCTGTGGGCTGTTTCCCTGTTCTCTTGACGGTTTCTTTGGTTTTTCAGAAACTTCTCAGTTTAATGAGGTCCCATTTGTCTATCTTATTTCTTATGGACCGTGCATTTCGGGTTTTGTTCAGGAATTGGATGCCAGTTCCAATTTCCATAAGAGTGTGTCCTGCATTTTCTAAGGTTCTTATGGTTTGAGGTTTTACATTTAGGTCTGATCCATTTGGAGTTAATTTTTATGTATGGGGATAGATAGGGATCTTGTTTGAATCTTGTGCATGTGGTCAACCAGTTTTCCCAGCACCATTTACTGAATAGGTTCTCATCTCCCCAGTGGTAGGTGGTGGAGGCTTTGTCAAAGATGAGTTGGTTGAGAAATTGAGGTTTTGCTTCTGGAATCTCAATACTATTCCATTGGTCTATATGCCTGTTCCTGTACCAATAAAAAGCTGTTTTGATTATTGTAGCTTTATAGTAAAGTTTGAAGTCTGGTAATGTGATGCGTCCTGCCTTATTTTTTTTCTGAGGATCATTCTGGCTATTCTTGTTTTTTTGTGTTTCCTTATGAATTCCTGTATTGTTTTTTCTAGCTCTGAGAAGAATGTTGCTGGTAATTTGATGGGTATTGCATTAAATCTGTAGATTGCCTTAGGTAAGATGGACATCTTCACAATGTTGATTCTTCCAATCCATGAGCATAGGATATTTTCCCCCTTGTTTGTGTCATCTTTGATTTCTTTGAGCAGTGTTTTGTAGTTTTCATTGTAAAGATCTTTCACGTCTGGTTAGGACGATGCCAGGGTATTTCTTTTTTTGTGTGGCTATTGTGAATGAGATTGTTCTTTTCATTTGGGTTTCTGTTTGTTTATTATTGGTGTAAAGAAATGCGATTGTCTTTTACACATTTATTTTATACCCTGAGACTTTGCCAAAGTCCTTTATCAGTGCAAGGAGGCTTTTAACAGATTCTCTTGGGTTTTAAAGGTACACAATCATGTCATCTGCAAAGAGAGATAACTTGACTTCCTCTTTTCCTATTTGGATACCCTTGATCGCTTCTCTTTTCTGATTGCTCTAGCCAGGACTTCCAATACTATATTGAAAATGAGGGGAGAGAGTAGCCATCCTTGTCTTATACCAGTTTTCAGGGGAAGTGGTTCCCCTGAATGGTTGTCTGTTTAGGAGTATGCTAGCTGTGGGTTTCTCGTGGATGGCTTTTACTATTTTGAGGTATGTTCCACGTATGCCAGATGTTCGAGGGTTTTTATCAAGAAGGGGTGCTGGATTTTATCAAAAGTTTTTTCTGCATCTAATGATATAATCATGTGGTTTTGTTCTGACATCTGTTGATGTATTTAATTACATTTATTGTCTTGCAAATGTTGAACCAGCCTTGTGTCCCAGGGATGAAGCCTACTTGGTCATGATAGAAGATTTTTGAGATGTGTTGTTGAATCCGGTTTGCTAGGATCTTGTTGAGAATTTTGGCATCTATGTTCATCAAGGATATTGGCCTGTAGTTCTCTTTCTTTGTTGGGTCTTTACCTGGCTTGGATATCAATATGATGTTAGCTTCATAGAATGATTTGGGGAGGGTTCCATCTTTCTCAATCACCTGGAATACTTTCAGTAGGATTGGTATCAGCTCCTCCTTAAATGTCTTACAGAATTCTGCTGGAAAGCCATCTGGTCCAGGGCTTTTTTTGGTAGGTAGTTTTCTTATTACATAGTAAATTTCCTTGATTGTTATTGGTCTATTTAGGGTCTCGATTTCTTCTTGTTTCAACCTAGGCAGGTTGTGTGATATTAGAAAGTCTTCCATTTCTTTAAGGTTTTCAAGTTTGTTTCCATACAAGTGTACATAGTAGTCTCTAATGATCTTTTGTATTTCTTCAGGGTCAGATGTGACTTCATCTTTTGTGTTTCTGATTGTATTTACTTAGGTTTTTACTCTCTTTTTCTTGGTCAGTCTAGTTAGGGGACCATTGATTTTGTTTATCCTTTCAAAGAACCAGTCTTTTGTTTCACTGATTCTTTGTATTATCTTTTTGTCTTCTATGTCCTGGATTTGGGCTTTTATTTTGGTGATCTGGGTTCTTCTGTTGAAGTTAGGGTTTTGGTGGTCTTGATTTTCTGGTTTCTCAAGGTGACTTGTTAGGCTGTTAATCTGTGATCCTTCCATTTTCTTCATGTGCGTTTGTAGAGATATGAATTCCTCTCTTACTACAATTTTCATGGCATCCCATAGGTTTTGGTAAGATGTCTCTTCATTTTCATTTGTTTTCAGGTATCTTTTAATCTCTGTTTGATTTCATTGTTGACCCAGGAGTTGTTTAGCATCATGCTATTTAGTATTCATGTCTTTGTGGGTTTGGGGGAAACCTTGTTGGTGTTGATGTTTATTTTTATTCCACTGTGGTTCGAGAAGATGCATGACAAAATTTTGATCTTTTGAAATTTGTTTATGTTTGATTTATGACCAAGTATGTGGTCGATCTTAGAGTATGTTCCATGTGGTGATGAGTAGAATGTATATTCTGTGGTCGTTGGGTGGAGTGTTCTGTAGGTATCAATTAACTCCATTTGCTCAAGCATCACATTGAGGTTCCAGATCTTGTCGTTGATTTTTTTTTGTCCTGATGATCTGTCTAGGGTTATGAGTGGGGTATTAAAGTCCCCAGCTATGATAGTGTTAAAGTCAATATCTTTCTTGAGTTTTCCTAGAAGCTTCTTTATGAAAGTTGGTGCTCCTATATTGGGTGCATATATGTTTATGATAGATATTTCTTATTGATGGAGTGAACCTTTCATCGTTATATAGTGGCCTTCTGTATCTTTTTAAATTTTTGATAGCTTAAATGATATTTTGTCTGAAATTAGGATCATGACTCCTCCTTTCTTTTGTGTGCTGTTCACCTGAAAATTTCTTTTCCATCCTCTTACTTTGAGTCTGTGTGTATTCTTTCTAGTGAAATGTGTCTCTTGAAGGCAATATATTGTTGCCTGGTGATATTTTATCCATTTTTCCATTCTATGTCTTTTCAGTTGTGCATTTAGTCCATTCACATTCAGGCTAATTATTGAAATGTGAGAGTTGGTCCCTATCATAAAATTCTTACAGAGTTGTTGTTGTTGTTCCTCTTCGTTTGTTGTCTTTCTTTTGGTTTTGGGGTTGGTTCGTGTGTGTTTTACTCTTTTTCTTGTACTCTTGTGAAGAGCATTGTTCTTTTTCCCTTTTCTTCTGTGTTTAATACTTTTTTAAGTGTTTCTTGTAGAGGTGGTCTGGTGGCAGTGTAAGTTCTTAGGGATTGGATATCTGGGAAAGATTTTAATTCTCCCTCGCTGATGAAGCTTAGCTTGGCTGGGTAGGTTATTCTTGGTTGAAATTGTTTATCTTTTAGAACTTTGAAGATAGGGCTCCAAGCTCTCCTAGCCTGCAGGGCTTCTGTAGATAAATCTGCTGCTATTCTAATTGGTCTTCCACGGTAGGTGATCTGGCCTTTTTCTCTTGCTGCCTTTAGGACTTTTTCTTTTATGCCTACTTTGTTTAGGTGAATTATTATGTGTCTGGGAGTTGGTCTTCTCATTTGTTGTCTTGCAGGAGTTCTCTGAATCTCTTGTGCTTGAATTTTCACATCACTGATGAGATGAGGGAAGTTTTCTTCAATAATCTCATGGAATGTTTGTTCCAAGGTGGCCTCTGTTTCTCTTTCTGTTTCAGGAAGTCCAATTACTTAAATTTGGTCTCTTGAAGCCGGGCTCGGTGGCTCAGCCTGTAATCCTGCGCCTTTGGGAGGCTGAGGTGAGTGAATTGCCTGAGCCCACGGGTTCGAGACCCGCCTGGGCAGCGAGACCTCATCTCTACAATAAATCAAAAAATCAGCTGGGCGTGGTGGCGCATGCCTGTAATTCTGGCTACTTGGAAGGCTGAGGCGGAAGGATCGCCGGAGCCCAGCAGGCTGAGGCTGCGGTGGCCGGGAGCGGCCACTGCACTCTAGTCTGGGCGAGAGAGTGAGACTCCAACTCAAAAAACAAAAAAAAAAATTTGGTCTCTTGAAGTAATTGCTCATCTCTTGAAGGTTTTGTTATGTCTTTTAAAGCTTCTTTTCTATGTTTTTGACAGTTTGGGGTAGTTCTATATTTTGGTCCTCAAGCTCTGAGATTCTTTCTTCTCCTTAGCTAATTCTGCTTTCCATGCTTATCAGTTTGTTATTTATTTCATTCACAGTATTCTTTATTACTGTTATCTCAGTTATCAATTCCTTCCTAGTTTCTTCTTGTCTCTCCTCAATTCTTTTTTATTTCTCCATTAATGTCTTGATATCTAGGTTTGTAGTTTGAGACCAGTCATTCTGGGGGCTCTTCATTGTTTGCATTCTTAAGTCAGTTTTCTCAGTGTCTGCCCTCCCATGGGTCTGGGAGAGACCCATATTCTTCTTTTGGTTTTTCTTCATTTGTGTAGATTTTTCTCTCCCCCTTTCCCTCCCCTTCTTTAATTCTGTTTTTCAGGGAAGGTGGGGTTGCTTTTTCTTCTTTTGTTCAATCTTCTGTTCTTCCCTATGAGAGTCCTCTGGTTTTGTTCACTTTTGAGGCTGGAGTGTGGGTTGGGGGTTGTACTTTTTGCAGTTTTGAGGTTTAATTGAGGGGGAAGTTGTGATTCAGAATCTATCTGCTGATCCCAGTATCCACCAACAGGTGTATGGGCACATTGGAACCTATATCCCACTGCCTTACAATCTGTCTGTGCAGCCTGGTGTAGGTTTGCTCCCTGGAACAAAAGGTGGTATGACAAAGGAAGATAATGGAAGAAGGGGAGGGTCAAGAAGAAGTTAGAAAGAGAGAAGAGTGAGAGGCAAAAATGAATATGCATACCAACTAATGGTGAAAAAGAGACAAAAGGCCAGAAAAGAGTGAAAAACAGATACACAAACAAGATTTCCTAAAGCATACTGGTAATCACACTAAGACAGTCCAATAAAATCATGCCTTTTGATGCATTTTTCCCCAACACAAACAGGTAGTCTAAATCAAAAAGCAAACAAAAGTGAGCAAAACAAGCAGTCAAAACAATAAAATCAAAAGTCAAAATAAGAAACCAGATTAGCTCTGGAATCTTTCCTGAGTGTCTAAAGTCTCTTCAGCTCTGATCTCCAGCCTCTCCCCTTTGCTTTCACAGCAGGCAGATAGGTTTACTCCCAGCTTGGGTTTGTTCCCTTGGCTTGCTACCTGAGAGGTTTGCGACGGCTGAGTTACCTGTATCTGATTCAGTGTAGGGGATGGGTTTTCGTCGCCTGTTTAGCGATGTTACCTTGGAAACCAAGCTGGAGGTTGCTTGTAGGTGAATGGGGCAATGCAAATCTCTGCCTGGAAAATGGTCAAGGTGGGCAGCTCTTCTTTCGTGGATCCTTTGTCTCCACCTGTCCTCTCTCTCCACTCATCCGGGTCTGTGGGCAATCCACTATGATGGGCTATGGTGGTGTATCAGGCACCGGGGATCAGCAGCACAGCTAGGCGCTGGATCTGGTGTGCCACCAGCGACCTGAGGTGGCAGAGGGAGCTGGGAATTTTCTCTTCTGGAGCTGAGAGCTGAGAATGGCTGGTCAGCACCTCCTTAAGATATACTGTTCCCTTACACAGCCATGGGGTCCCACGCTGTGTGCCTCAGCCAGAACAAGAGTGGGACCAGAGCTCTGAAGGGCAGGTGGTGAGCAGTGACAGTGGCTTTGGGCCCCACACAGGGCACTTCAGCCAGGAGCAGAGCTGGTATCTCTGAGGGGCAGCACCTAGAGCCTCCCTGGGTGACGGCGGCTTGAAATATGGGTGGGCAGGGACCCAGAACTGAGGGTGGGGAGCTGGAACTCTGAGGAGCGAGCACCTGGCCACTGGGCTGGGAGCCCAGTCAGGGAGGAAGCTGGCAGCGACTGGTACCAGGCGGATCAGTGTAGCCAGCAAGGGAACCCAGATCTCCACAAGGCTGTATCCCAGGGCCTCCACAGGGTACGATGTTGTAGCCAGGGAGGGAGCTGGGATCTCTGCGTGGCCAGGGCCCGGGGCCTCCTATGGTGGAGCGGCAGCTGAGGGGGCCACAGAAGTCGGCCTTGTGTGGGACTGAGGGCCTCTGAGTCTCAGACCGGTGTGGCTGGCAGTGGGCAGGGGGGTGGGGGAAGGAAAGTAAGAGTCTTTTTTGGAAATCACTTTCAGAGAATCTCACGGTTCCACCTATGCTGTTGCCATCTTACTGGAACTCCTCCGAAGTTCTTTATATATTCTAAATACAAATCCTTTATCAAACATGTATTTTGCACACATTTTCTTTGAGTTTTTGGCCCATCTTTTAAACCTCTTGACAGTATTACAAAGAGCAAAATTTTTTAATTTTGATGAAGTCCAATTCATCAGTTTTTTCTTTTAGAAAGAGCTTTTTTCCTAACCAAAAGACAAAGATGTTTTCTTTAAAAAGTTCTATAGTTTGACTTTTAAGTCTATAATCCATCTTAAGTTAACTTTTCTATAAAGCACGTGATATTGATTGATACTCACTGTTTTGCACACACTCAGTTATTTGAAGCCATTTAATTAAAAGATTATCTTCTCCACTTAATTGAATTTAAACCTCTGTCAAAAATTTACTTACCATAAATACTGGATTTGTGTCTAGATTTTCTCTTCTGTTTTATTGACCTAAATGTCTATCCTTTCTCCAATACCACTCCACATTAAATTATCAGTTGGAATGACAAAAAATGAAAGAAAGGTATTGAAAATATTTAAACTATATTTAGAAATCTTCATGTCTTTGTGAAAGTTCAAGTCTGGTATCATATCTCTTCTAAATAATGAATTTCCTTATATATCTCTTATAATACAGCTCCCCTTGTAATGATTGGTTACAAGGGGAACCAATAATGTTTGGTTGTTTTTTCTGCTAGAGTATTTTAACGATATTGCTCACTATCTTCTTGCTTCCATTGTTTCTGACGAGACATATGACATTTTTATATTTGTCCTTTAGTGCATAACATACCTTTTCACTTTGGCTGTTTTTGAACTCTTCTCTTTATCATTGATTTTCAGCAATTTGGCCATAATGTTCTTTGATGTAGTTCTCCTTATTTTTCTTGTGCTTGGCATGTGTTGAGTTTTTTGTGTCTATGGGATTATACTTTTCATCAGATTTGGAAAAATTTTAGCCATTGTCTTTTAAAAATTTTTTTCTGCTTCTCTTTCATGAGGAGTTCAATTATACACATGTATTAGTCTGTTTGATGTTATCTCCCAGCTCATTCATACTTTGTTCATTTTAAAAAATTATTTTTCTTTTTTTAGAGGATAGTTTCTAGAGCTATGTCTTCAATTTAAACAATATTTTCTTTGGTAATATCTAATCTGACATTCATTCTATCCAGTGTATTCCCATCTCATTCTTGTCTCCAGCTGTGGAAATTTGAGGACTTAAAAAAAAATCTTCCATGTCTTTAACTTAAGTTTTTTAACTGAATGTGAATGTCGAATTCAACTACAACCATTTTAATGTTCTTGTCTGCTAATTATATCTGTGTCCGTTCTGGATAAGTTTTAATTTCTTTAGTTTTCCTCATGTTAAAGATCATATTTCACTTCTTTTCAGATGCCTGCTAATTTTTTACAATTTTATTTTATTGTATAAAACCTTTCCATTTTGGGACAATTTTAGATTTATAGAAAATTATGAAATGGTACAGAAAGTTGCCATATACTCATGCCACATTTTCCTATTGTTAACATCTTACATTATTATGGTACACATGTGATAATTAATGAACCAAAATATTTCAAAATTTATTCAGATTCCCTTAGTTTTTACACAATGCCCTTTTCTGTCCCAATAAGTAGTAGCTAGGACACCAAGTTACATTCAGCAGTCATATAGCCTAAGGCTACTCTTGGCTATGAAGTTTGAGGAACATCGATCAGGTATTTTGTAGAATATTCCTCAATTCATATTTTCTAGTGTTTTTCTCATGATTAGACTGGCATTATATGTTTTTGAGAGGAAAACTGCCATTCTCCTCACATTACATAAGGGGAACATGCTGTAAACATAATTTATTATTATTGATGTAGCTTCTTTCACCTGGCTGAGGTAATGTTTTATCAAATTTCTCCACTGTGAAGTTGTCTTTCTCACCCTTTCCATACTGTACTCCTTTGAAGAAGTCACTATGCATAGTCCATGCACAAGGATTGGGGAGCTGTGCATCCCTGCCTTGAGGGTGGAATATGTACATATATGGTTGGAATTCTGGGTAGGGTTAATTTTTTATTGGGTGCCAGACCTGTTGAATTTTAGCTTTGTCCTTGGATGCAGTTATGTTACTTGGAAACTGCTTAATTCTTTTGGGGTTTGCTTTTAAGATTTGTTAGGTGGGACCAGAGTGCTGCATAGCCTGTGCCAAATTATTCTCCACTCCTGAAGCAAGACCCTTCTGAGTGCCCTGTGGATTCTGAGGTTTTTTAGTCTGGCTAGTAGAAACAAGCAATGTTTTCTGCTTTCCCTGAGTGCTGGGTACTATTCTTTTTAATCCTTTTTGGGTGATTCTTTCCCTGGCTTTCGGTTATTTTCTTACATGAATGTGGTGATCTATAAACTCTGTTGAATATTCAAGCAAGACCCTCTGCAAATATTTGAAGTTCTCGTTCAATGCAGCACTAGCTTCTTCAGTACTCTGTCTCGCTAACTCTAGCCACTGTGGTTTTCTCAGACCCTCAGCTCTGTGTCCTCAACTCAGGGAGTTTGCTGAACTCATAGAGTTCTCTCTGCTGGCTCTGAGGCATATAAACTCACTAAAGACACTAATCCTGGACAAATAGTATTCATGTTGTATGTTTTCCATTTTTTAGGGATCACTGTTCTACATTGCTTATGTCCAGAAACGATTTTTAAAATATTGTTTCATATCTTTAGTCCAATTATTATTTTTTTTCAGGTGGGAGACTACATCTCGTCTCTGTTAGTCCATCTTGGCCAGAAGTAGAAGTCCTCTTTGTCACTTTTTGACTCTAACTTCAAGTTATACTGACCACCTGTCATTTTCACAACATGCAGTGTTCTCACCTACCTCTGGCCTTTGTAGGTTCTGACCATTTCATCTCTTTCACATTTCTTCTTCCTTTCTGATCTGGCATTTTTTTTTTTTGGCTGTCTTTTATATCCTATCATGGAAATTCTTTCATTAATTCATATTCAATTTGTAGCTTTGAAGGTTTACTAGATGTTTTTAGGATATCACCTTATTTGATTCTAACAACGTCTATAATTAGACTTTCCCAAATGTAAGCAGTCAATAAATGATGGAAGGAGGACTTGAATTCTTCTCTATATGACTAACCATGTTTTTTCTATTATGCATTATTATTTTCCTTCATAATTTTTGTAACTACAATGTTTTTAGCCTTAAATTTGAGAGATTTGGAAATTGCTCCAGTTTTAGAAAATATGACATACCTTCAAGCATCTTAAAATACGGTTAAAAGAGCAGTGACACACTTGAAACACAGAATTGAATAAAATAGTATAGGATAAAGGGTTAAATGAGGAGGCACAGGGAATCTCTGAAGTTCCTTTTAAGACATCATAAAATGGGAAATCAACAATAGATTAGAACAGTTGAAGGGTGCTTCATGGAGGACATGCAAGAGGACCGAGATTTGATGGGTAGTAAGGATTTGATTAGGTCCTAACTTCCTCATTAGTTCGCTGAGTGTTTCATAAAATAATCAGAGGTATCTAAAATATCTGTTCCCTCAAGTACAGAATAGCTGTGGATAAAAACACGGAGGAAAAGATGTAAAGAATAACTAGATTCGATAGCTAGCACATCAGCAGATGATGGACGACTCTCTTTGCCCCACCTGCACTCCACTGAAACAACCTGGCATACCTCACAGAATTTGGGTGCCAACCTGGGGAGAAAAGCCAAGGGGAAATTTTTAATTTACTAATGGTAAATCTTATATTACTGGATATACTGAAACTGATCAAGATTACATTTCCTAACGCCAGACACAATAGGAATTCCAAGTAGATACATTTCTTTGTAGAAAATTTTAAAATTTTGCATATCTGAATACGGGTCCTGAAATTTTGTGAACTCTGTACCTCTACTACTACTGAAAGTAAATTTAGCTACCAGCTTGAAGAGATTGAAAAGAGCGATCTCTGTGTCATAACTTCTATCAGTTCCTTATGGTGTTTGCCTCAATTTCTCTATTTGTAAAAGCAAATTTGGCATGTTTCCTTCTTATACACTAATGGTAATGGGGTAAGGACATCATGTGGTTTTAATTTTGCAGAGTACTGATTTAGCCATGTAAATTTCACCAACAGCCTTAAAGATGGGGAGAATGTTATGTTATGATTTTTCCTAGACTTGGCATTCATTTCCAAGTTTTAGCTTACTGCACTTATAATATGGAAATATATTCCTGTGACCTTGAGAGAGATGTATATTCAAAGTACAGGCTGATGTGAAAGAAGTCTTTGATTTTATTTTTAAAAGTAATGTGATGCACTACCCCACCTTTGAAGTATGAATATCCTCGATGTGCTGAGGTCTCAGGTTTGAAAGACAGTAAATCTGGGTTACTTGGGCACCTGTAATTAAAAGCTATTAATGTGGCCGGGCTCGGTGGCTCAGCCTGTAATCCCAGCACTTTGGGAGGCCGAGGTGAGTGGATTGCCTGAGCCCATGGGTTCGAGACCTGCCTGGGCAACTTGGTGAGACCTCATCTCTAAAAAAAAAAAAAAAGCTATTAATGTTTGATATACATCAGATGCTTCAATTGACTTGGTTGGGACTGGCCTCCAGCTTGATGGGAAAATGTTTCCTTGTACAGAACGTTCCCTGCCTCCATTTAAGAAGGGAGGCCAGCCAGAGGAACTGGTTGTTTATTTTTGAGCCCATGTAAAAAGAGCTCATGAGTAGATACCTCCTGCTGTAGGCCAAGCCTGGCAAAGAGGTCATCTTTGTTGCAAGTGGCTGAGGAATTGCCTCCCCTGCTGATGATTGGGGATATTTTTAGCAACAAGTTGAAACTTTTCATTCTTGAAATTGTTTTCATTTCCACTCAAAGAGGCAAACTGCGTGAGTCCGGGAAAAAAAACAAAATAGGAGGCATGAGCGCTAATAGGAGCCGTGTGTCCCTGTAAAAAGAAACCCGATGAAATTGCTTCCCCTGGTGCTGACAACTTAGTCCTGGCACTAGGGTGGTTCTAATAGCTGTAGGCTAAAAGAATCATTTCCATAGTGCAGCTCATAATGATAATGTGAATTTCACTTAAGTATACATGATTACAGAAAATTGCACAGAATTGCAACAGACTTTGTGCTTTACTGTTTATGGAGCAATATAGATTTACCAAAATTTTTTTCCTCTAAATTCAATGAAAGACAAACTACTTTGACTCCAGGAGAGGCTAAAGGTCTACAGAATTGTGTTAATGTGTATTATAATTTGAATTCAGGCTTGCTACACATTTTCTGAGTGCTAACAATGGGCTAAGGGTGGGGGAAAGGGGATTTTATCACATTTACCAACCGGCTGAGCCCTACTTTGAGTAAAACCTTTTGTGGAATCACCAAAAGTCCTAGCTTTATAAATGTTTATGAAGTGTGGAAACATTTCAAAACCACGCACGCTTGAGGTGTTGTATGAAGATACATATTAGGGTATATGAACAAAAAAATCTCTGATAAGAAATTTGAAAGGAAGAGACTTTATTCCAGTAAACAGTTTGCAAACTGGGAAGATGCAAACTTGGGTGTAAAAGGAAGATGCCCGTTCCTGAGAACAAAGAAAGAATTTGGATTTTATAGCAAAAATGTTCCTTCCTGGATTCCCAATCAGCTCCGTTTATGCAAATGAGGGATTAAACGTTGTTTACTCCTAGTTGGTTGGCACATCTGAGTTCTGATTGGACAATACAGCTGAGCCCTGATTGGTCAAGGCAGGTAAGCTCTAATTGGTTGATTCAGTTGATCTCTGGAAGTCCCAAAGTTAAAAAGGTGTGAGTTTTTGAGGAACAGAGAATATGTGTGTGATCTCTAGTCAGCAAGTGGCCACTTGGCTCTATTTAAAATTTAAGCTCAATTAGCTACTTGGGATTCAACTTGAAGGTTTGGCTATTTCAGGTTCACATTTGCTCACAAGGCATTGATTTGCCATGAACTCCTCTAACACCATGTGACCTCTCTTGAGGCACTTTCCTGTTCCATCACATATCATTGTGGTTTGTGTACATGTTGAGACTCTCTTCCCTCTTGCATGTTTCTAAAGCCCGAGGTTGGAAGCATATGTTTTTCTCATTTGGCTCAAACTCGGTAACACATACCTGGCAGGTCTTCAACAACTATTTGTTAAATTAAATTGAACTTGAGTGCAATAATTTCTTATATTAAAATACAGTAAAACCTGTGTCATAAAGTGATATTAAAATTATTATTACTATCTCTTTGGATTCTTTCAATGGCAGGGTAGTCTGTCAGGTGTGATAGAAAGGAGATATCAGGTAATATAATGTGCTTTCACAGTGTTTTGACAGAACTGGCAGAGAACTATCACCTGAAAAGAAAGAGAAGGAAATTAACCTCACAAAAGGGATTATTCCTTATTCACTTATTTACTCCTCACAGCAACTCTCTTAGATAATTTTATTCTCATTTTACAGATGAGGAAATTGAAATTTAGACCGGCTAAATACATTTCCACAGCTCATGGAGCTTGAATTTGACCCCAACTCTGTGTATGTTCCAATCCTAAGCTGCTTCTACCACTGTGCCATGTTTTCTAAAGAAAGAAAACTTGCCTGTGCCCCAGTGGCAGGACAAAATGTCTATTCCAATTTACTTTTCCTAAAATACCATTAACCAAGCCAACTTCAAAAAGAGAAACTATAAGATACTGACTTAATAATATTTCAACCAAAAAATACAAGAAAAATATCATCAACTTCTCTATACTATTGATGATTGACTCATAGGCGATTGCTGGGAGTCTAGTGGCACATAGCTTACAGCCAGTTGCCTCTTGCCCTTTTCTGTGGATGCTCTGATATTCAACCACTGTTTCTGGGTTATGGCGAATAATAGCACTCCTCAGTGGTAATAGCAGAGGCTGAGGTGCTGAAACTGACCTCCAAAGGGTAGAGGGGTTCTCCGTGGTTTTGATGGGATGGAACATTCAGGGGGAAGTAGAAGGCGAAGAAGGAACATTAAACAGAGAGCATACAGGATCCTGCTGTAATAGAGGACGATGACTCCCTTTGACCATAAGTTGTCTTCGGGGGGAAAAAAAGAATAAAAAGAAATGCAAAGGGAATACTTCTCTACCTCACACACATCCCACCACTCAATAAGATATCCCATCACTCAATAGAAGTTAGCATATTCATTTGCCAGCTATAAAAACAAAAGGCCTGGTGTAATTATTCTGTAATTAGTTGATAATTACAGTGTCATAAGTGAATATCCATAAATGTTTCTAGACCTTCCAGCCTAGTTGGTAATTAGACCTGGAATTCTTAAAGAGAACCTGGGATCTTTGAAAATACTTTCCAACAGTATTTGTTACTAGTGCCATATGAAACAGAGTGTGACTGAAACGCACTATGACTTTTGTAGCATTTTGGTTTTTAGGCATCATTCCCAGGGATGTATGAATATTGCCAGCAACTAAGTCTGTGAGTTGTTTTAACTAAAATCACTAATACTACATACTAATTTAAAAACAAGCACACATTTTTTAAAAGAAAACAAGTCTCATAGATTTCCTCTTCACAATCATGGTAGACACCTCACTACCTGTTAGATGAGTAAAGATCTAGAGGCGATGACCAAGTGTAGGTACAGGAGAGGGGAGTCATGACAGCTTGTCAATGACATGGAATCCTATGTTCCTGTATGAATTCACTCCTTCTGAGGTTTTCCATCACTTCAGATTGAAGGTTTCAAGTGTGGGGCAATCCTTTTGGAAAACTTGAGTAATAGTAAAATGAAATCATATCCAAATCTTGCCCAGAAAAAATTGCAAGCATAAAGGACATCTCTTATTCATCTCTGTGTGTATTCTCTGCTACCCATTATACAGTGCTTCAAATCCTGTGGTTTCTGACTTTATTAACTTTTTGCTTGTTGTTCAGTTGAGACTAGTTGCTCAATAAATTGTTTTGGAATGAAAAAGGAAAGGAAGAAATGAGAAAGTTCAAAGAAACGCCAGTACTTACTGTATGGAGACTGATATTCTAAAAGTATAGAGCTTAAAACTTTCTAATTCATAAATGAGAGATGAAAACTGAATGTTTATTTGCAAAATTTGTGACTTGACAAAAAAGGGGAAGATCATCTTTAAACTCATTTTTTAAGAGTAGAGAATCAAGGAAGGGTTCTTGAGCTCCTTTCTGGAATGGCTCATTTGTTTTATTTAAAGATAAGTTTATTTGTTACAGATTTTGAGTTCAAAAGTATATACTAATAGGCATTTGACACATTGTAGTTACATTCTTATGGTAACTTTACAACTTTCCTAGGTGTATTTTATTTTTGACCAGTAAGTTATAGGCTAATAATTCCAAATTTGCTGGTTCCCTGAGAAGTCAAAACTGCCTTCTCATTCCTCTACAGTAATATTTCTCAAACTTTTTGGTTTCAAGACCTGCTTATATTCTTAAAATTTTTGATGACCTCAAAGAACTTTTGTTTATTTAGGTTATATCTATCAATATTTAACATATTGGAAACTAAAACTGAGAAAGTTTAAAATATTTATTTATTAATGTATTAAAAATTAAAAAGAAACCCATAACATAGTAACATAAATAATGTATTTTAGAATAAAAATTGTGTTTCCAAAACAAAAAACAATGCTGAGATTAACATTGTTGTATAGCGTGGCATATTTTCTAAAGTTCTGGCTTAATAGAAGACAGCTGAATTCTTTTATTTGCTTCTGCATTCAATCTGTTGTGATATGCTGTTTTGGTTGAATTATATGGAATTTGAAAAGTGAGGAGTATTTTATAAGCTTTTCAGATAATCATGAATATTATTGTAAAGCTATCCCCAAGCTTTACAAGTGTGGTTTCTTAAAGGTTAGTTGTAATGTAGAATCTGGAACCATATCAATGAATTTTAATACTGTAGTATATTAAAATCAATTAGTCAATCTTTTTCCATACATTCATGATTGTATATGATCATTACTGCTTGGAAAGATTGGTTTATTGAATTATGTAGATCTTTTAAGTGTTGACATTTTATTACATAATGTAAAAAATCACATTTTAAAACAACTTTATTAATTTTATCAGGAAAGTATTCAAGTATGGGGAAGCTGTATGGTAAAAAAATTCATAGGCAACAAAATTGTGCAGTATTTTTCTTCTCATGACATACTCACCTGTTTTCTTCTTTTTGTTTTTGAGAGACTGTCTACCAAATGCTCAAGTTTGAATAGATTTACTTTGTCTATAAGGTGATATTTCAAGCAAAAATGGTGTTCTTTGGGGGTAAAAAAGCTGTAAGTTTTGTTCACAAAACAAAATAGAAAATCAAAGAACTTTTCTGTGATACTACTGTCCTTCTTTGGCATGTAGTCTCCATAAATACTTTCCATTTCATCTAGTATCAGAGACGAAGAGGGAATCAGTATTTGAGATTCAATAAAATTAAAATGTTTACTGCTTCACCAATGACATTCTTAAGTGAAGCTGTCTTTTTTTTTTTCCAAATGTGTGAAGGTGAGCAACATAACTCTTCTGGTACAGACTGATGACACCACTTTAATTTGCGCTGAGGCACAAGCAGTTTTACCCATTATTGCCTTTTCAACATCAGTGCAAATGTTAACCCAATGAAAAGGCAAATAATGTCTTAGCATTATCATGAAAATAGTTTTTAAACTTGTAGGCTCCTGAAAGAGTCTTGAGAGTCTCAGAGAACCTAGACTTTATTTTGAGAACATCTGTTCTAGAACTAAATATTAAAATAGCATTACGTTTTATTCACCAGATATGACTTCAGTATGGATTCTGTAGAGACAGTGGTCTCTCAAAGAAGAGCACATAACAGTCTTTGTCTTCAAAAAACTTGCCAGTTGAGATATGATTCTGTTGAACTATACTTTAAATTACAGTCACACTACCTTAAAAGCATCGTAACTATCCTTAAAAATGTTTCTTGATTTAATGAACTTATGCATAGTGAAGACAATGAAGTGAATACAAATCTTTAGTTCTTTCAGTTTTTGAGATCTTACAGTTGTGATGATGAGACAGACAGCCCATCATAGGTAATACAGTATGCTAAGTCTTGAAAGAGAGGCTTGTATGATGTGCATGGGTTGTCAGGGAAGAATTCTTAATGGGATTTGAATTGACTGGGTCCCCTGAAAATTGTTCTTCTCAAAGAAGCTAAGGGCTGCCTCTGCAAATCAATCATTTGCTATCCCAGAATGGCTTAAGTTATCTCTACTGACTTTCTCAATTGCACTCATTCCCTCTCCTTGTCCCCACCTTGTATTTTAGCTGTAATTCATTCTTTGTCTCAGCAATGAAAAGAGCAGTGTATTTTTTTTCCTTTTCTCAGTAACCTGATATTATGTATATACATGCATCAGACAAAATAAGTGAAATTGAGCTTCCAAACTATATTAAACTCCATTACAACCTTTCAACACAGTTCTCTTAGAAAACATTTCCTCCTCTGAATTCTTCTAATACTACTAAATCGCTGCGGGGCAGTGGGACACAGCCATTAGCATCAATAACAGAAAAAAGGTCATCATTTGATTCTTTCCATTCTGTTTTTTTTTAAAGTAAGACATTGATTTCCCATGGCAGAAGATAAACTAAATATTGAAAGACTCTTTATTTTAAGTTACGATGATTTGTTTGGTTTCATATAGTCCTCAGGTTTCTGACTTTATATAAATGTCTTGCATTTTGATATTTCCCTGGTAAAGGGAGGTAATTATTTAGAACTAGTATGGATCAATCCTGACAACCTCTCTATGTACCACGCAAAGATACACCACATAATTGCGTATACAAAAATGTATGCACACAAAAAATATGCATGCACACAAACTTACATATTTGTTGAATAACAAAATGATTCAGGGAAGTCACAATGTGAAGTATTAGATGTTGATATTTTTTAAGACTTTTGTAGATAGGGAATCAGATTTGGCTTTACTCTAACTAAGAATACTTCGTCATTTCTACAGATGAATCAGTATCACTAACTCATCAGTATAACTGGATAATGTTGTAGCCAGGTCCCCCAAAGAAATCGACTGCTTAAGACACTCAAATATTCTTTATCTCTAAAGGGTCAGCTCTGGTTAATGTTGATACATATATGGGTGGGAAAATTTCCTTATTTTTTTTCTTGGCTACTTTCCATTCTCAATAAATAGACATCCAAGACTCTGTTACTCAACCACCAATTCATATCTTAACTAAAATACATATATATTTTACAATAAAGGCAGAGAATGAGCAGATGAAATACATGCTGCAAAATGATGAGCCAATCTTTTTGTTCTTTATTTATACAGTTATATTCTCCACACCCAACTTCCTTTCTCAAGGGACTGGTCAAGATCATTCAGAGAAAAACAAGGCTTTGATTGTTGAGTTTGGCTTATTCTACAGTTTAGAAGGTGCGACAATTTTATTCCTGAAATGAAAGAGACAGATTTTGTAAGCCAGAACACACAAGGGAAATCCACTTTCCTTGAAAAGTCTGGCATCCTCTTAACCTGGCACTTAAGGCAGTTCTACAAAAGGTCTACTTTCCATTTCCACACAGAGCTAGAGAATTTTTAGAGCATATTCAGAGGCATGACTACATAGAATGGACTTGGAATTTTCAAGAAATGAAGAGTGTTCATTCAGCTTGTCCCCTGCTTACATGTTCTTAGGAACTTTCTCTGCCTACCTGGTATTATTTTTGCATCTTATCTGGTATAAAGATACCATGTGTTCTTAAGAATACCCCAACATATACTAGAGGCCTTTATATTTGTGTGGTAGATAATTAAAGATAACTGACTGATTCCTCTTGCTTACTAATACCAATATCTTTCCCCTAGAAAATTACACCGATTTTTATTCTTCAACCTAGTACTGCTGAGAGTTTTCCAAAACCTAAGTTGATGTAATATTGTAATATTTTCAATCAAAGAAGACAGATGCTAATAATCCACTTTATATTTTTGTAGAAGTTCAAAGATTGTTGAAATATTCTCACATATTAAATAATAAGAAATACCTCAGAATATAACTAAATATTTTATCAGCAACAACCCTGACAATATTGGTGACATTTGATAAAACAACTTCTATAGTTCTCCAAACATCTTTGTATCTTCTCCTGAAAAACATAGTATTTGTATGTTATACCAGACAACATGCATAGAAATTCCTGATTCAAAGGTATAAGGTATTAACACTAAAATGCATATCGCTTAAATATTTGGGGACTATGAATAAGGTCAAAATATCAGAAATGTAAAAACAAAATAAGCTCAGTAGACATTTGTGCTAAGGCTAATATTTGATGGATAACTGGGGCAATCATTCTTATTAGTATCCTTTTGCAAGGGTATTAAGACTCCATTACGATTCAAATTTTAGGTCTTTCATTTCTTATTAAAAGTTCAGTGTGTATAGGTATTTTGATTATGGTAATGTCTAAGTGACATCAAAGCAAGCAGTAAAATCACTGAAGTTGTGTCAAGCAACTGTTTTGATGGACATTCCTTAAGTGAATTGACTAACTTGGCTTGTTGTTTGGCCAACTTCTTTTACGTGTAGACACAGTCTAAGAGAAAAATAGCTCCACTTATTTCCTTTGGCATTTATCAGGCAAATAGGCTCCTGTAGTCAAGTTGTTCTCCAGTAATAGAACAGCTAATAAATCTAACCTGAAGGCTCTCCTCAGGCTACTGATTATTCCTGAGTAGTTGAATCTTGTTTTTGTCCACTCACAGTTTATAGCATTTTTTTTACCATTCATAAATCCCTACTCTTCTTCTGTTCTTGGCTGTATATGGATAGAATTTGGTGCTTGCTGAAACTTTAGAGTTTCAAAACATTAGCTATGATTTCAAGGATTTGAACATTTCACTATCCTAATGGTTTGAACATTTGCTTTTTAAATCTCATTCACCTTCCTTCAGTATCTAGGCAAGAATTCTCGT
This sequence comes from Cephalopachus bancanus, assembly GCA_027257055.1. Taxonomy (NCBI): domain Eukaryota; kingdom Metazoa; phylum Chordata; class Mammalia; order Primates; family Tarsiidae; genus Cephalopachus; species Cephalopachus bancanus. The sequence goes on along the minus strand of JAPVLO010000009.1, from coordinate 2,292,231 downwards.
GGTCCTCCTAACTGACTCACTAATCAAATCAATGCAAAAGCAAATTTTTTGTTCTAAACAGAAGTTGTAACAGAGAAATCCTTTTTTAAAAAAAACTCTATGTTCCCAAAGGAAAAAAATGGCAAAACTCATCTTTTTAGAGTCATATTCTATAATATATGTACAGCTAATCCTTGAACAACATGGGTTTGAACTATATAGGTCCACTAACACATGAATTTTCTTCTGTCTCTGCTACTCCTGAGACAATAAGACCAACCCCTTCTCTTCTTCTCCTCATCAGTTTACTTCTCCTCCTCCAAAGCTACTCAATGTGAAGATGATGAAGACCTTTATGATGATCTACTTCCACTTAATATATAGTAAATATATTTTCTCTTATGAATTTCTTAGTAGCATTTTCTTTTTCTTTTTTCTAGCTTACTTTATTTTAAGAATACAATGTATAATACATGTAACATACAAAATATGTGCTACCTCACTGTTTATATTATCATTAAGGCTTCTGGTCAACAGTAGTTAAGTGTTTGGAAAGTCAAAAGTTACATGCAGAATTCTGACTGCTGGGGGTGGTAGTGTCAGTGCCTTTAAATCCCACACTATTCAAGGACCAACTCTCTCTCTCTCTATTTTTTTTAAATGAGTTCTGAGACATAAGAGTTGCACTTGTGAGATTCTCTGCTTTCACTGCATCCACTGTCCTGTGAACTCCATCGTGCTGATAATACCGTAGGACATCCTGTTGACATAATGATTCTACACACCAGCAACTCCCTTTCTCTTTACCTTAGAAAAGAATTCCATATGTGCGCCCACCAGTCATTTCAATGAAAAGGCCAAGTGGTTTGGATAAAACAAGATCTTAGTTGAACCTTTGCCTTAAACTGAAATTGAACCTGAATCATGCTTGAGGTTCAAAAAGTTGAGTTAACTTTTTCCCCTTTATTTTAATTTTTGTGCATCTCTGCACTTCCTGGTTTTGGTTGGGAGTAGAAACCAAAATACCATAAGAAAAGCTATTCTTGCTGCACTTCCAGCCTTTCAAAGCCAAAAAGCACTAGAAATCTCATGAAGAAAACAGTTCCCACCTAATTTCTAGCCCCAAAAGGTTCAGATAAGTTTGAGTAAACTCTGGATAATGTTGTATCTATTACTTGGAGAATATCTAAGGCAGGCAGTGGTAAAAATGCTTTCAGATGATAGAAAGAGGGAAGGAAATAAGATGACAACAGATTGGACATTTCTCCACATTAAACTAAGGACATGATCATCAACAAACCAGTGTTTGTTTCATGGCAAAAAAAAAAAAAAAAAAAGCCAGGATATCATAAAATTTGGGAGAAAAATTTGAAGTTGATTTCAAACTTCCTAAGGGTTACATTTTACAAAATACTCTTTATATTTACATTGCTACCTTTAAACCATTTAAAGTGTAATCACCACGAGCTGTTTTAAAATAATTTCACACCAGAGATCTGTGGGAATGGACCATTAAGGATATTATTATATTTCTTGAGCTTAATTGTATAAGTGTCCACTGGTTCATTTAATACTGTGCAATAACTTCTCATTTATTCAACAAGTATTTATTGAGGACTTAGTATGTACAAAGTGCAATGTAAATTTTGGGTAACTTTATATTTTAAGATATATACTTTCCCTCAAGAACGCCTTCTCTGGGAGAGACAGTCAAGTGGGAGAGACAGTCAAGTGAAGGAGCGAAATCTAACAGAGTTTGCTCAGGACTGTGATAGAGATAGGCAGGATATATTTGGAGAACTTTTTTTTTTTTTTTGAGTTGGAGTCTCACTCTGTCACCCGACTGCAGTGCAGTGGCGGCTCCCGGCCATCGCAGCCTCGACCTGCTGGGCTCCAGCGATCCTTCCGCCTCAGCCTTTCGAGTAGCTGGAACTACAGGCGCATGCTACCACGCCTGGCTAATTTTTTATTTATTGTAGAGATGAGGTTTCACAAGTTGCCCAGGTGGGTCTCGAACCTGTGGGCACAGGCAATCCACTCACCTCGGCCTCCCAAAGCGCTGGGATTACAGGGTGCGCCACTGAGCCCGGCCTATTTGGGGAACTTTTAAGGCAGTTCCTAAATCAGCCTGGGTAAGGCTGTGAGCTGTAAGAATTCCTGAAGAAGCTGAGGCCTCAAGGAGGAGTAGGAGTGAATAGGATGAAAAACTCTTTATCTGGTACATAGAGATGCTCAGAAAACAGTAGTTTCCTTCCCCCTTGCAACAAGGAATGACCACTTGATGCTTGGACAAAATTTCTCTCTGAACAGCAGACTGCCCACCTTACCTACTCTACAGCTCTTTCTCCGTAGACGTAACATCTTATTTCCTTTCTCACTGCAGCACTTGCTGTTGGTATTTCACAGTTATTCCCCCAAACACCAGAGGTGGCCTCCTCATTTTAAAAGTGAAGGAACAAGATCAGGCAGATTAAGCAATTTTTCAAAGAGTATTGCTGAGAAACTATGGGATTTGATTAAAAACTGAGTTTATGTGAACCCAAGGTCTGTGTTCTTTCCAGTCACCCCCAGTATCTGTATAACACGTAAGAGGTGCGTCTACTGTGAAACTGATTTTGTAGTTTGGGGTCTGTGCAGCAAAACAGATTCCAGAAATCCACACATTGAGAGGTCCCATGTTAAGAGAGGTTCACTTACATTTCCTTATTCTACCAATGAAGTAAAAACAGGATAAAGAAAATCTTGATAATCTTTACTAACAACAGGGAGGAGCTGAGAGCTAATCTAGCCCTCACTCTTTTATCCAGTCAAGTGAGTACTTCATTCTTTGAAGATAAATGCATATCTGTTTAAAGATATTCTATATAAGCTGGTTCAAATATTAAAAATATGCAAGGCAAATAATCCAACAGTCAGTATTCTTGCCAAAAAAAAGAAGGGAAAAAAAGCTTTAACCTGAATACAGACAGCTCATATGCTGGCCACCAGGGCAGTTCTGAAATGTAAGTCTGTCTCAATTCGTTGCATGAATTTTCAGCTTTTGCCCTGGAGTTCTCAGCTCATTTATAGAGAAGGAGAAAGTTTATCATCAATAGCACCAAGGTTTTGCCATCTTCTCACAGAGATAGATACTTTGCCCAAGGAAAAACACTTTAATTGTCTATGATTTTGTGACCAAGAAACTGTCATAATAGAGAAACATTTTCATAAAACATATTAGGATTGCCTAGATTTTTAAAAATGAACTTTCTCCTATGAAAGGACTCATTCACTCTTCCTAAGGAAAGCCTTTAAGTAAAGACACACTCATAGCTGTCTGTTTGCCAGAAACGGCAGTTTCAGGTTTCTCCAGGGTAGGATGACCACAAATGCCACTCACTAGCCTAAATTAAAGCACTCATCTATAGCTGGTGTTTGAGGTTGAGCCATATACAAATAGAATTAGGGCCAGCATTTACCAAGATGACTCAAGAGAAGTGCCCTGAGTTCTGCATTGGGCAGGGACTCTCATCGACAGTGGACTTCCTTGGTTTTGTGGTATCCTGAGCAGCGTGTTTTGCGGACAGAAAGGAGATGATGAGAGTCAGGGAAGGAAATAGCTCTTCTTATGCAGAAGTCTCAGATCTCTGTATCTTTTTCTCATACCATCTTGACCTGACAAACAATAATTTTCCTATTTCATGGAAACATTTCAACATAATAAAAAGAAAAGGTAACTATTATGGGACGAATTGTGTCCTGCTCTCAAATTCACTTGACATCCTAACTTCCAGGACTGTGACCCTTTTTAGAAATAGGGCCGTAACAGAAGTAACTCTAAAAGTGTGGTCACTAGTGTGAGTTGTAATTCAATGTGACTGGTGCCCTTATAAAAAGGGGAAATTTGGACGCAATCTGCACAGAGTGAAGATGTGAAGAACATGAAAAGAGGGTTATCTTCAAGCCAGGGAGAGAGGCATGGAACATTCTTTCTCATAACCTTCAGAAAGAACCAATTCTGCTGACATCTTAGTCTTGGACTTCTAGCCTTCGGAAATGTAAAAGAATAACTTTCTATTGTTTAATTCACCCAGTTTGTGGTACTTTGATATGACAGCCCTAACAATCAAATACAATTTACTATCCACTTATTATAAGCCAAATACTGTCTTACCTGCTTCACATACATTATAAAATTTACTCCCTACAAAAACCTATTAGATTGTTTTAAACCCCATTTATAGATGAAGAAATGGAGTCTCAGTAAACCTAAGTTATTTACTCAAGGTTTCATATGGTAAAACCAGGATAACTTCAGGATGTTTTAGAAAGTCGTGTGAGTTCCATTGTGCCTGGGGCTTCATGAGGCCAAAGGAGCTCATATTAAACTATATCAAATAACTTTTGCATATCCCATTGCTTGCTTGTTATGGAATTTGGTGCTAAGTTCTGAGGACAGTTTATTGTAATCACAATTTCTTTGAAATGAAATCATATGATTGTTCCCCAGGTTTATTTCCTGGTTGAATTTACCAACACAGATGTCATGAGATTAGGACTACTAGAAACATATTTTCTGGTTTTAAGTTTTTCTTTTCTTTCCCCTAGTTATCTCTTTAAATGCAATATAATTGCTGTGTTGTCCAAAGAAAAAAATGAATATGTACTACTTCTTCCTATGTTTTCACGGAAGATATTTGTTGGTTGACCTTTCTGAATTTCTTATTTGCAATTGTATTGAGGACATTAAATAGAATAATTTAGCTGGCTTAAATTTGTGCTCATACTTACACAAGATATCAAGTATAAATTCTTCTCTCATTGAAATACAGTTAAATGTGTCATATTCATTTTACATCTAATAATCAGCATTGCATATACTTAATCTGATTATATATATCTGATATATATCAAGTTAAATTATATAACACTCAATTGTACTTATTGAAATAATGACTTGTTTGACATTTTCCCTGACATTTTGTTGTATGTCTCCTATCTTCTTTCCATATTGTATATTTTTCCATATTTTGTTAAAACATTTTATTTTTCTTTACTCTATTTTTTCTTCTAATGGTTTGGAATTTATATATCACATTCCTATTATTTTATAGATACACTCACCATTTAGTGAAAGTGTTTACTGAAAATACTGAAGGAGCTAATCCTTTTACCTCTTTATACTTTGAACTAACTGAAAAACAGATATAGGACCCTGTTAGGAATAAACACTGAATTGGAGAAGTGACTGGGGCTTAGATTGAAGCAAGTCTTCTTACTTCCTTCCCACAAATTGAATATACTACCTGTAAGAAGAGAAGCAGGGAGAAAGAGGTTTGCTCCAATAAGTTAACCTCATGATTTAATTGGAAATGTTTAACAACATCAGAAAGCAGAGAGAGCATGGACAGCTTCCAGCCATGAACACACAGAACCATCAGTAACTTTCAACTAGCCTCATGAATCAGATAAATCACTCTGGGTCTGTTTTAAAACCTTAGCAGGCTCTGGCAACTCTAATTTAGGGGGTCTCTATATGTCAAATCAAATACATTTAAACATATTCACTATATGCATCTCTATCTTTATGTATGTATATACTTTTAAAAAATAATTTTTGATATTTTTGTAATTTAGATTTTGAAAGTATTTAGCTGTGAATAAATTTTAAAACTTATGCTCAGCTATGATTTCTAGGCGATTATTATGTGGAGTCAGATATTCTGGTTAAATGAAAAAAACTTGCTCTATAATTTTTTTGCAAAAGTAATTAATTTTTTAACATCACTTTTAGTAACTAACAGAGTTCATATATGGTATGTTGTTAAGTATATGATTGCATATTTGTTAAAATTTTAACTTTGAAGTTTTCTTTTTTTTGGAGAAAAAACATTTTTCCCCCAATTCCAACATATTTAATTATATTCATGGGTCCTAGACACTGAACCTGCAGTGTCTAATAAACAGTACAGTTCTGTGGAGAGAAGTCAAGGTGAGTTAAATGATAGAACATTTTCTAGAGTTTTCTAGAATGATTTCCTAGAACTTCTCTGAGAAGATAAAGATTTATATTATTAGAAACTAGGAATGGGATACTTAAAGAGCTAGAGAAGACTGTTCAGAGTTATATTCTCTATTATGTGTTCATTTAATCATTATCTGTATTATTTCACAAATAAGACAAAATATGTATTGTGGTTTGACTCCCTGCTGAGAACGCCCTTGTTGAAATCACTTATGATTTTCATCTCAAATATTATTTTTAATTTTTACATTATACATCATCAATTACTTAGACTTAATAAGATTTACCGAGTTTCTTGCATTTTAAACAAAATTTACTGTTATATTCACTTTTGTTCTATAGTTCTTTCATAGAAGATAGATGATGAAATTCTGAGCATACACAGTGTGGGTCTAAGGTTATAGAATCAAAATTACATATCCATAGAACTATGAAGCTATTGCCCTATGGTCTTTCACATTCTGTGCAGCTAGTAGAGTTTGGTTGACAGTCTGATTTTTTTTTTTTTTTTTTGAGTTGGAGTCTCACTCTGTCGCCCAGACTGGAGTGCAGTGGCTGCTCCCGGCCATCGCAGCCTCGACCTGCTGGGGTCTGGCGATCCTTCCGCCTCAGCCTTCCAAGCAGCTGGAACTACAGGCGTCTGCTACCTCACCCAGCTAATTTTTTGTTGTATTGTAGAGATGAGGTCTCACCAAGTTGCCCAGGTGGGTCTTGAACCCGCGGACTTAGGCAATCCACTCACCTCAGCCTCCCAAGGCGCGGGATTACAGGCTGAGCCACTGAGCCCGGCTGACAGTCTGATTTTTCAATTCCGGGTAAATAACATTTTTTTTTTTCTCAATACTTTTGGCATTTACTTTGTATTCTCAATACCTGAAGATGTAGAACTTGGTTAGTTTATCCTGCTCAGTACTTGGTGAACTTTTTCAATTTGAAGATTTTACCTTTCTTCAATTGTGGAAAGCTTTTTCTGTTGTTTCTTTAACAACTCTATCCTTACCTCAATATTTTCTGTGCACTTCTAGGATTACAATTAGATGGCGGTGAGAAATTCTGGATCACCCTCAATGTCTTCTAACTTTTCTCTACACATTATTTACTGCCCTTCTACATTGCATTATCATAGTATTACTGGGCTTAATCTTTCAGCTTTATATGGACTCTTCAAATGTATCAATTCTAATACACAGTTCATTTTTGGAAATTTTAGAATAATCATCTATTTCTTTTCTGATATCTCTGATTGGTTCTTTTCACAGCATCTTTTTATTGTATCATAAATGTGAGAACTCTTACCCTTCTGGAGTTCACTCATTATTTTTTTTTAATTTAAGTGGATTTATTGGCATATAATTCAAATACCATACAATTTTCCCAAGTAGAGTGTACGATCCAGTGCTTTTTAATATATTCAAAGAGTTGTGCATCTATTACTGTAAGCATTCTCTTGCTGCTGGTTGAAGTATTTTATAGATATCTGTTAGATATAGGTGGTTTATAGTATTGCTCAATTATTCTACATCCCAGTTAATTTTCTACCTAGTTGTTCTATTCATTATTGAAAATTAAATAGTAAAGTCTTCAGCTATTATTATTGAATTGTCTATTTTTTCCTTCAATTCTGTCAACTTTTCCTTTATATGAAGCTTTGTTGTTGTCTATAATTATTTTATTGTCCTGATGAATTGATCATTTTGTCATTATAAAATGTCCTTCTTCATCTCTGGTAACAATTTTTGTCTTGAAGTCAATTCCAACTGATATGAATGTATAGTTACTCCAGTTCTCTATAGTTGCTATTTAGATAAATATTATTTTTCTTCCTTTTACTTTCAGCCTATTTCCATCTTTGAACATAAATTATTTTCATTTAGATAGCATATAATTGAATCTTTTAAAAAATTAAGTCTAACAAACTGACTTTTTATTAGATTGCTTCATTTATTTACATTTAATGTTAATGTTGATATAGTTGCATTTACATCTGTTAGTTTGCTACTTATTTTCTACATATCTCATGTTTATTGGCTCTCTGTCCTTCTATTACTATTATTTTTTGCATGAAGTGGAAATGTTCTTGTCTAACACTTAAATTCCTTTATTGATTTTTTTAAAAACTTTTTTGAGTTATTTTCTTACTAGTTGCTCTAGGACTTATAGTATATATGCTAACTACTCAGGATCTTCTTGCAACTGATACTAACTTAATTCCAGTTAGATATACAAATATTACTATTATATAGCATTTTTTTCCATTTTTGTGCTATTAATTTTATACTTATTTAACTATGTATGATAAAAACACTACACCACATAATTATAATTGTTACTTTATATTATTTTATATCTAAAAGCTGAGAGAAGAAAAAGAATGTAAGTGCATATTTATAGTTTGTTACAGTAACCTTATTATTTACTATTTCTGGTTCTGTTTAATTGTTCCCATGAATTCATGTTTTCATCTGGTGTCAATACCTTTCTCTTATACAGCTTTGCTCTAAACCACCTCCTATATGCTATTGTTGTAACACATATTACACTTTTAAATGTTATAGCCCCAACAGTATAACTATCTCCATATTGCCTTATATGGTTGCTTTTTAAATTAGTAAGAAAAGAAAGAAGAAATATACTACTATACTGTTTCTTATAATTTCCTACATAGTTACATTTACCAGCACATTTTATTTCTTCATATGGATTGAAATTACTTTCTAGCATTATGCACTTTCTTTTTTTTTTTTTTTTTGAGTTGGAATCTCACTCTGTCACCCAGACTGGAGTGCAGTGGCATGCTCCCGACCCCCGTAGCCTTGACCTGCTGGACTCCAGTGATCCTCCAGCCTCAGCCTTGAAAGTAGCCAGAACTACAGGTGTGCGCTACCACGCCTGGCTAATTTATTTATTTATTTATTGTAGAGACGAGGTCTCACCAAGTTGCCCAGGTGGGTCTCAAACCCAGGGGCTCAGGCAACCCACTCGCCTCAGCCTCCCAAAGTGCTAGGATTACAGGTTGAGTCACCAAGCCCAGCCAGGCATTATGCACTGTCAGTGTGAAAAACTTCTTTTAGAATTTCTTCTAAGTCAGATTTGCCAGCAATCAATTATCCTTATTTTTAATTATCTGGGAATGTCTTTATTTCACCCTCATTTTTGAAAGAGAATTTTGCTGAATATCAGATCCTTAGTTGACAGTTTTTTTCCAGCATTTTGAATATGTCATCTCCCTGCCTTTTGCTACTCATTGCTTCTGATGAGAAATCAGCTGTTAATCTAATTACTTTCCTTTGTATGTGATAAGTCATATTTCTCTTGCTGCTTTCAATATTTTCCCTTTATCTTCTGACATTTTGGTTATGATATATATGGATGTGGTTCTGTTTGCATTTATCCTACTTAGGGTTTATTGAGCTTTTTATGCATTTAGATGTAATTTTTCATAAACGTGTAACATTTTCAGACTTTATTTCTTTGAATTTTATTATCTCTTTTTCACCTGCCTCTTCTTTTGGTACTCTTATTTAGAAAATGCTAATTTGCTCAATGGAGAATGTCTCTGAGATTCTGTTTATACCCCTAGTTCTTTCTTTTCTCTCTGTTCTTTAGACTGCATAGTTTCAATTAGTCTGTCTTCAAGTTTACTGATCTTTCTTCTGCCAGTACAAATTTACTGTCAAGCTCTTTTAGTAAATTTCTTATTTCAGTTATTGTACCCTTCCATTACAAAATTTTCTTTTGTTTTCTTTAAAAAATAATTTCTATCTTTCTACTGCTAATCTGTATTTGTTGAGACATTGTTATTATACCTTCCTTTGCTTCTTTTAGAATGCTTTAGTTTTTTGAATCATTCACAACAGCTACGTTTGTTTATACTGTTTTTGTTTATCTTCTAAGTTTAACATCTAAACTCTCAAAAGCAGTTGTTCTTACCTACTTCTTTTCTTGTATATGGATAATGCTTTCCTTTTTCTGTATGTCTCATAACTGTTAAAAACTGAACTCTTTGGTAATATATTGTAGCAACTTTAGATTCTGGTTTTTGTAATCCCTACCCTTCCCTAGGCCTTGTTGTCATTTCTTTGACTTGTTTATTTGTTTTATGAAGTGGGTATACTATTTCAGTGCAGATGATTTCCACAGCAATGCACAGCCTCTGATGTGCTCCTCAGAGGGCAAAACCTTAAACACATGCACATTCACTCTGAAACTTTTCCCTCAGGAAATGACAGGTTTTTTCTCTAGGCTGCTTTTTACACTCTCTTTCCTTAATCTTCCCATTAGATGTAGATGTTCTACCTCCATTGGCATTACACTCAGCTGTTAGCCTTCACTAATTGCTAGATAATTGCTCTATTGTTTTGACAACACTATATGGCGTAAATTGTTCCTCAGTCATAGCCAATCAAATTCAGACCCCTTTTGCAGGAGTAGTCTTTGAGGGCAATTTTGAGCCTTGCTTTGACCACAGTAGGACTCTTATCAGTTGCTTTTTTCCTCCACTTTTTTCTTTTTTTAATTAAACTTATAGCTGATTCACTTTTTTGTTTGTTGTTACCATGAAGCTACCAGTCTCTTAATTGCTCACCAAAAAATGCTCCATTTTTTTCAACAACCTTAGGATTTCACTTCTGTATGCCTTTCTTGGGTGACGTTTGTTCCCTTAAGCAGGACCACAGAGTTTTCTGTACTTGTGTCCAGCCTGTCTCACTACAGAGGAACTTTACACCACTGCTATAAGCCAGTGGTGGTGCTAATGGTTCATTTCTCTTAGAGGCACACATTTGCTCTATACAGAAAAATATTTAAATGCATAGCCTCTGGTCTTCTTGGCGCATCTCTCCAAGTATATAACCCTTACCCTATAAGTGAGATAAGGCATGAGCAATTGGGGTACAATGTTATACCTGGGGAAGTGCTTCCATCCTACAAATGGGATCTAGGTGGAAGAAGGGAGACCTAGAGTTCTCAGCTGCACTTGTCTAAAATACAGCTTCTGTAACACAGAGGCAAAAAAGTTAATACTGGCAGCATGCATCTCCTGTGGATGAACTGCAGCTCTAGACTAGGAGTTGTAGGAGAGAGAGTGTCCTATGTTCTTGATTTCACTTAGATGGGGTAGAGCTACTGTCACACAGAGCTGAAGGTGGAGAAGTGGCTAGCTGTGGCTCAAATACCACAGATTCTTCCTGTTCTTACCACAAGTTATTAGAATTTCTGTAATAAATATTTTCTCATTGGCTGTATGCTCTTAATACACTTTTCAGATACTTTAAATGATAATTTTAGATAATTTTCACCATTTATGGATGTTTTTCTGGAGAGAAAATCTGCAAAGCTTCTCATACCTCTTGACACTATTCTGCACTGTTATTCTTTTATAAAAATATTGTTAAATTGGTTTGATTAGGTACAAGTATACTTTGAATATATTGAAGATTTGGTTCCAGATCACCACAATAAAGAGAATATTGCAATAAAGTAAGTCACACAAATTTTTTCTGGTTTCCCAATGCATGTAAAAGTTATGTTTACATGCATTGGGAAATACTGTAGTCTATTATGTTTTTGTAAAGTGTACCTATATTACTAAAAATCTAACAATCACCTGCGCCTTCAACAATTCATAATCTTTTTGCTGGTGAACTGTCTTGCCTTGATATTGATGGCTGCTGACTGATTAGGGTAGTGGTTGCTGAAGGTTGGGCTGTCTGTGATCATTTCTTCTTTCTTTTTAATCCAGGGTCTCTCTCTGTTGCCTAGGCAGGAGTGCAGAGGCACAATCAGGCTCACAGTAACCTCGATCCTTCTGCTTCAGCTTCCCAAGTAGGTGGGACTACAGGTACATGCCATCGTGTTAGCTAATTTTTTACTTTTATTTTTTGTAGAGATGAGGTTTTGCTATGTTGCCTAGGCTGGTCTCAAACTCCTGGCTCAAGCAGTTCACCCACCTCAGCCTCCTATAGTACTAGAATTAGGCGTGAGTCACTGTGTCTGACCGATAATTTCTTAAAATAAGACAATGAAGTTTGCTATATCAATTAACTCCTACTTTCACAAAATATTTCTCTGTAGCATGTGATGCTGCTTATTGGCATTTTAATCACAGTAGAACTTCTTTTAAAAATGGAGTCAATCCTCTCAAATCCTGCCACTAAATTTGTTTACCATTCTAAATTATTTCTTGTCATTTCAACAGTATTCACAGCATCTTCACTAAGAGTAGATTCCAACTCAAGAAATAACTTTCTTTGCTCATTCATAAGTAGCCACTTCTCATCTTTTAAAATTTTGTCATGAGATTTCAATAATTCAGCCCCATCTTCAGGATCCACTTCTGATTGATTATATTGCTATTTCTACCACATCTGCAGTTATTTCAGTTACTTCCTCCACTGAAGTCTTGAACCCTTCAATGTCATCTGTGAGGGCTGAAATCAATTTCTTCCAAATCCCTGTTAATATCTATATTTTGACTGTCTTCTATAAATCACAAATGTTCTTAATGGCGAATTCTTTTTAAAACACTTTTAATTGACTCTGTGCACATCTATCAGAGGAATCACTATGGCAAAAATGCATTTCTTACATAAACTTAAAAATCAAAACTACTTCTTTGATCTGTATGCAGGAATTAAAAACAATATTCATAACCTCGAACATCTTCAATCAGAGCTCTTGGATAGGTATATTGTTAATAAACAGTAATATTTGAAAGGAATCCTTTTTTTTTCTGAGCAATAGGTGTCAGAAGTGGACTTACAATATTCAGTAAACCATGCTGCAAATAGGTGTGCTATCATCCAGGCTTTGTTGTTCCATTTACAGAACACAAACAGAGTAGATTTAGCATAATTCTTAAGGGCTGAAGTGCTTTCAGAGTGGTAAACGAACATTGGCTTCAACTTAAAGTCACCAGCTACATTAGTCCCTAACAAGAGTGTCAGCCTGTCCTTTGAAGATTGAAGCCCAACATTGGCTTTTCCTCTCTATCTAGAAAAGTCCTTGATGGCATCGTCTTCCAATATAAAGGTGTTTTGTCTACACTGAAATCTGTCATTCAGTGTAATCACCTTCATCCATGATTTTTGTTAGATTGTCTGGATAACTTGCTGCAGCTTCCACATTAGCACTTGCTTCCTCTTGCATTTTTATATTATGAAGATGGCTTCTTTTCTTTGACCTCGTTAACTTCAACCTTTTATTCTGCAGCTTGCTCATACTTCTCAGCCTTCAAAGAATTAAGAGAGTTAAGGCCTTGCTCTGGATTAGACTTTGGTTTAAGAAAGCCGATTTGACAACAGATGTTGTAGAGGATGCGGGGAAAAGCGATACTTCTACACTGTTGGTGGGAGTGTAAACTCATACAACCTCTCTGGAAAATATTTTGGCAATTCCTAAAAGATCTGAAAATCGACCTTCCATATAATCTCACAATTCTCCTACTGGGACTATACCTGGAGAAACTCATATCACTCTGTGAAAGAGATACCTGCACAGGCATGTTTATTACAGCATTATTCACAATAGCAAAAACATAGAACTAACCGTGCTGTCCATCGAAAGAGGACTGGATTTTTTTAAATGTGGTACATATACACAATGGAATATTACCCAGCCACAAAAAAGGACAAAATTATGAACGTCACAGCAACTTGGATGGACTTAGAGTCTATAATACTGAGTGATCTGTCACAGAAACAAAGAACTAAGTATTACATGTTCTCACTCATAAGCAGACCTTTAACAATTATTGTAATACTTTTAAGAAAAGTATTAGAAGTAGTGAGAAACTGCCAGGGGGTGAGGAGTGTGTGGGATTGGCAGTACTGGGAATCTGCCAGGTAGGGGAACATACCTCATCAACAAGGGTACCTGCATAATGAACATTTGTGTACCTAATCCTGAATTGCATCCCATATCTTTAAAATAAAAAATTAATAAAAAAAGAAAGAAAACCAGTTTGGTTTGGTTGGTTTCATCTTCTATTCAGAATGGCTGATTGGTGGAGCAATCAAAACATATTCAACATTCATCGATAAAATCCTTCACCTTATACGGACACTGTTCATGGTACTCTAAAACAATTAGAAGCTGGGCTCGGTGGCTCAACCTGTAATCCCGCGCCTTTGGGAGGCTGAGGTGAGTGGATTGCCTGAGCCCGCGGGTTTGAGACCCGCCTGGACAGTGAGACCTCATCTCTACAATAAATCAAAAAAATCAGCTGGGCGTGGTAGCACGTGCCTGTAATTCCAGCTACTTGGAAGGCTGAGGTGGAAGGATCGCCGGAGCCCAGCAGGTCCAGGCTGCGGTGGCCGGGAGCGGCCACTGCACTCCAATCTGGGAGACAGAGTGAGAGGCCAACTCAAAAAAACAAACAAACAAACAAAAAAAAACCAAAAAAACAATTAGAATCGTGATTTCAAAGATTATTGATCACAAATCACCATAACAGATATAATAATAATACAAAGTTTGAAAAACGTGACACACAAGTGAGCACATGCTGTTGAAAAAAATGGCGTGATGCAGAATTACCACAAAACTTCAATTTTTAGAAAAGGCAATATCTATGAAGCACAATAATGTCAAGTGCAATGAAATGTGGTAGTGGTACGCCTGTATATTTTTAGGATATTTGTTTTTCTAATAATAATCAATCTTACTATGTGATACAATCAACTGAAACCTTTAAAAAAAATACTGATGCTTTAGGTTCACCCAAGCTATGCTAATTTAATTGATTTGTGACTTAATCTGGGCATTAAAATTTTTAAAAAGACTTCAAGTTATTTTTATGTACATTTAAAGTTGAGAAACACTCTTCTATGTGTTGAGTTTGGTGCCTCTTTTTCATGGGCTTGCTTTTTTTGTTTTTTTCTTTATTTTTATTTTTTGGTGGTTACTTGTTATTTCTGTTTTCAGCTAGTAAATAATACTGTTTTGGGTGAGTATAGCATCCTTTCTGTGATTGTGGGGAAAGACAGCAACATTGTCAGGCCAAAGTGTCAATTTTCAGGAGTGAGGAATCCTAATTCAACATGGATGTGACTGTCTATGATGTCTCTGCTTCAAGTGCTCTCACTGTCCTTCTCCCCAAACATTTTTGTTGTCTACTGCTTGACACAGATTAGGGGAGAAGCCTTATCTGCCTATGTACTCTGAATGCTTTTTGGCAGCCAATCTCCCAAATTGTTCTCACAGATAATTCTATTCCTTAAGTTTCTTAATTATAAATATGTAGACCTCTCAGAATGCCTATCTTTTTATTTTATTTTATTTTACTATTTAAGCTCTGGGCTATGGTTTATTTTATTAATCTGGTTCTACCTGCTTTTAGTTTTCAGGAGTTTTGGTTTCTCCAAATTTGTAGTTTTTCTGGGGGGTTCCTCCAATCTTCTTTTTGTTTTCTAGGGGAGTTGTACATTTATTCAATTTGAAAGGTGTCTTCTCTGCTTTTTCTAGAGATTTGAGGTGAGAGATGTAGATAGCTTTGGCTTGATCCAATTTTACATCTTACAATTTATATAGCATGCTCATACATACTATATGTTACTTTTATATACATAATCTCATTTAACTTTCATAACCTCCTTGTAAAGAATGTATTGCTGCCATTTTATAAATAAGAAAATCAAGGATTTTAGAAGTTATTTGGATTGCCTCTGATTCCACAGCTTTTTGATGGCATAATAGAGACTAGAGTTGAGATCTGAATTGAGTTCAGTGTTCTCACTGCACCACATTTCCTTATAAATTTTCTCAAATAATTTTATTTTTTTGACAAAAGTTTGCTTAAACTTGTGAGTTTCTTTTTAAACTTGTGAATTTCCTTGAAGTCTCTGAACAGGCTCCTTCAACTATCTATACAAAATCTTCAAATCACAAATCTCTGGTAGTTACTCTAATGTGCTTCAGAAAAACAGGCTGGTTTGATACCTCTTTCTTGAGTAAATAATCAAATTCAATAAGATGGAGAGTCAGTGCACATTTGCCACCAAATACTTTGAATTTCTTCGGATTGTGAGAACCGGCAGCAGCAACATTTTGCTTTCAGCAGAAGTTCTTAGAAGTACAGTGATACACCCCATTGACTTGAATGTACAGTGAGCATTGTTCTCATCTATTTTATTGGTTAGAAAATATAAAGCAAGCAGACAAATACAAATGTGGAAAGGTAGGCTTTTGTTAGGCAATGATATACTTCAAGTGACAAGAAATGAGGATTCTCTTAAGCAATTATGACATTTATTTTCTTCTTTCTCAGAAGGGCTAGGAGAGAGAAATGAAAGCCTAGCCAAACTGGAAGAGGAGAACCAGAAGTCTTGCATACTACAGACAGAGCAATTGTTACCTTTGAAATTCAAACTCTCCTTAGAGTTTAGTGTTTAAAGGGCAATTGACTGAAATAAAAACAACTTTGGTTGAAAACAAGTGGTGATTCAGTTTAAATGCTGAACAAAATTCAGCTTCAACTCTTCTGAGACCAAGTTTAGGCTGTGGAACAATTTGGATATACGACATTAGAAACCTGATCAAGGTCTCCAGTCTTTACCCAAAGAGATTAGTTTAGAGAGTTTAACTCTTTCTACCTCACTTCATCCCTGGGGGAGAGGGGAGCAGGTATGGAGGATGGGATGTGCAATGGAGGTTTAACTAGAACTTTATGGCAAATAAAAAGTTCAAACTGGTTTTGAAGCTTTTCATAAAAGCTCAGATTGAGTTCTATTTTTCAAGGTCATGAAAAATAATATTTGTCTTTTTATTAAGACTTCATGAGATTAAAATGTAAAATGATATTCAGAAGTTGTCAATGGAGAGCTGGGGTGGAAGAAGATTCCTTAAATATTCCATATCACACAATCATATAGTTAACCATGTAGGTATTATATCTTTTAAGCATAATACAAACTCAACACAACACAAAAACACCTCTGCTCAAAGCTTTTATTCATCCAGATCCAGAGACAAATAGGGTTAAATAGTTGGAAAAAATATGAAAGAAATGGGATTGGTCTTTGGTATGCTTAACTAATTTTTCTGTATTCAATCACTCAGTGAGCTTGATATTCTCCATTTGTTTAGCTAGATCTTTCCTCCACCCTTTTCCACTTTTCTGTGTGCCCAAGAGCTTGATCTATCTGGAATTCATCAACTGGAATCTTTCCTTGTTCTCTGACTTTCATTTGCATTTGGCCAATGAAAGCCATTGGCAGGAAGCTAGAGGGTGGGAGGAGAGTCTGGTATTTTCCCTGCAGCCAACTCCCTTCCTGGCCAGGACTTGGCACAGGTCACCTTCCTCTAATGAAGGGACTATTTCTGTCAGTGGCCTTCTCCTGCAGCCTCTGCTAGAGCCACGACCTTATTTGGGATTCCCTTGCCTCTTGAGGGCTATAGACTCTTTGCCACTGCTAGTGTCTTGGTGTTTCTCCTTGTATTCATCTACTTTTTTGTTGTTGTTTGCTTGTTTAGTACTGGCTTACCCCTGTAAATAGTTCCTTCATTAAGCTCTTCTTAACAGTGTTGTGTGAGTTTGCTATTTCCTATCAATCTTGGCTTGATATGCCACCTAAGTGGTATCTCCTTTGCAGATGTAAAAAGGGAGCTGGGTAGTCGGGCATGGTGGCATACACGTCCCTGTAGCTCCAGAGCTACTTGGAAGGCTGAAGCGGAAGGATCACCTGAACCCAGCAGGCCGAGGCTGTGGTGGCTGTGAGCATGTCACTGCACTCCAGTCTGGGCGACTGTGTGAGACTTTGACTCAAAAAAAAAAAAGGTGGGGCGGGGGAGCTGGCACTAGTTAAACCATTATTAAAATAATCTACCATTTATTTTTTAATTGTCCAATTCCAACATACATGTAGAATTAATCCATAATTCCATGGGAAACAACTTTACCAACTAATGTACAGTGCTGTGTAGTTCTTTTTGCTTTTAGTCTTACAATCTTTGCTTATTTTCAGTTAGTTCGCTGTTGCTAAGTAACCAAACTTGTTAATTTTAACTAATCTTTTAAAATTGTATTTTATTCAAGAACTCTTACTGAGCTCCAACTGACCAGGCATGGAGTTTATAGTCTAGTGGGAGAGCTAAACTAGTATACCTAGCCTCTACTTCGTGACCAAAACACCATCATTAAGTTCAAAACTACTAAATGAAGAAATAATTTTCATTTATTTTAATGGAAAAGTTTTGATTTGTTTCATTTTAATCCCCAGTGCATACTTTTCACAGCCAAAAGAGAAAAACATGTCAATTGAACAATTTAAGCAAATTTATATATAAAATGAAACTTTGAGAGCGAAAAGTGAAGTTTATATAAAAGTATAATGCTATACAGATTTGTTGTTTTCTCCAAAGTAAGAAGAAAAGACCATATGGCAAGTGATGACGGTAGGGAGGACTATGAGGAGTCATTCTTTGGAAGATGGCGTGGAATCGGGTGACCCTGTATCATACGTGTATTTTATTGAATGACAATTTCTTCATATTGAATTTGCTGCACCATTGTTTTTCATCATTGCTACAACTTTTGGATGCTTAGGGTTTTCTTTCATTCGAATCGTACTTAAATAAAACGTGAAAAGGCAGAATTAGGGAAAACTAAAGGAAAAATATAACAGCAGCCAAAATACATAATAATAACTTATGCACACTGCAGGCTGAAGAGACTTAGAAGATGCTTCCTCTTTTTTAATCCAGTTTATAATTGATGTGAAATTCACATAACACAAAATTAGTTATTTTAAATCCAACAATTAAGTGGCTTTTAGTACATTCACAATGTTGTACAACCACTACCTTTATCTAATTCTAAAATATTTTTTGTCTTCCAAAGTAAACCCTATATGTATTAAGCAATTATCCTTCATTTCCTTCCCCTTCAAGTCTCTATAAACACCATTTTGCTTTCTGTGAATTTACTTATTCTGGATATATTTCATATGAATAGAACCATGTGATCTTCTGTTGTCTGGCTTCTTTCACTTAGTACGATGTTTTTAAGGTTTATCTATGCTGCAACATGCATCAGTTCTTTATTCTCTTTTGTGGCTATATGATATCCTTTTGTATTGTTACAATTTGTTTATCTGTTCATTCATTGACAGACATTTGGGCTGTTTCTACCTTTTGGCTATTGTGAATAGTACTGCTATGAACAAGCATGTACATGTATTTATTTGAGTACCTGTTTCAATTATTTTGGGTGTATACCTAGGAGTGAAATTCCTGGGTCATATGTTTAATTTTTTGAGGAACTGTCAAACTGTTTTCCCAATGGTTGAATCATTTCACATTCTAATCAGCAATGTGCAAATGTTCCAATTTCTCCACAACCTTATCAACACTTATTATTTAAAGCCATCCTAGTGAATATGAAGTGATATCTCATTATGGCTTTAATTTGCATTTCCCTAATGAAATGTTGAGCAGTTTTTAATGTAATTATGGACCATCTGTGTATCTTTGTCATAGTAATGACTACTTCCATACTTTGTTTATTTTGAAGTTAGGTTGTTTATCTTTTTCTTGTTGAGTTCTAAGCATTTTTAATACATATTGGATACTAGGCTCTTATCAGATATATATTTTCAAAATTTTTTCTCATTGTATAGATTGTATTTCAATTTCTTTCTTTTCTTTTTTTTTTTTTTTGAGTTGGAGTCTCACTCTGTCGCCCAGACTGGAGTGCAGTGGCCGCTCCCGGCCACCGCAGCCTCGACCTGCTGGGCTCCGGCGATCCTTCCGCCTCAGCCTTCCAAGTAGCCAGAATTACAGGCATGCACTACCACGCCCAGCTGAGTTTTTTGATTTATTGTAGAGATGAGGTCTCGCTGCCCAGGCAGGTCTCAAACCCACGGGCTCAGGCAATCCACTCACCTCAGCCTCCCAAAGGTGCGGGATTACAGGCTGAGCCACCGAGCCCAGCTCAATTTCTTAATAATATCTTTTGATGCACTTGAAGGTCAGGTAAAATTGCCTACAGAGACTCTCCTCTCGGCTGAAACCTGACACAAAATATGTATTAGCGGGACAAAGAAACATTGGGGGTTAGAAATAGCAAGTAGAATGTTCTAAGTAGAGGAAACAGCATATTCAAAGACTCAGAAATGAGAGATCATAGAACATCTGAGTTAATAGAAATAATTCATTATAACTGGAGAGAATAACAATCAATGAGTTACAAAGGGTCTTTCAAGCCAGGTTACAAATTTTGGCCTATATACTAAAGATAGGGATACATGAAAATGTTATGAACAGAGAACAAGCATACTCAACTTTGACTTCTAGGAAGATTGCTTTGCTAGCAGAGAGGAGACTATTGAGGGGGGAGTTGGCAACTAGGAATGTGGTTTAACTATCTAGGAGAGAGATGATGGAACCAGTAGGGAAGGAGGGAAGTGTAAATGTGTATGAAAATTTTAGGAACTAGAATTAATTGGCGAGGATGATTGGATATGAAGCATAAGGAAGAGGGCATTAAAAGCCATTTGAAATATTTAGAACCAAAGAGTATCATTGATGCTGGTATCCAGGAGAGTATTTGGTGTAGTAGATATTAAGTACAGAATCTGACTCTCAATTATTCAATTACCAAGTAGCTATTTAGGACTTACCATACCAGGCACTGTCCTTGACACTGAGGATACAGCAGTTGGCAAAAGACACAAGATTCCTGGTTTTTTGGTGTTTCCAATCTACTGACAATGTATTGGAAGAAATGAAGTATGTGCTGCTTCATGAAGGGGGCCAAATGGGGGACAGATGGGGTGGTAATGTTGGCATAGAAGGATAGGGCAACACGGAAGTAGACCAGGAAACTCAGTTTGAGTCTACTTAAGGGAGGAAAATGGAGAGAGATTCTTGACTGTTGGGAAATCTATTCCGGAAGCTCTACCTTTTGATAAATGTCAGTGTGTGAAGATTATAAACGTTAAGCTGTAAATTAAATGAAAGGAAGAAGTCACATTTATGGTACTTATAGCAAAGAGGAAAACTTAAAATTGTATTTCACTACTAAAATATTTCCCAAAACAATAGTTTTACCTTATTATTTATGATAACTTCTCATATGAATATAAAATGGTTGGTTCATTAATTTATTTATTAATTCAACAATTATCGATCTCCTACAATTGTGAGAGTCTGGGCAAGGTGTTAAGGATATACAAGTAGATTACATGGGGTTCCTATGCTTCAAAAGTTCATAAATTTGTCATGGACAAAGTGAAATAGCTATTTGTAATGGAGAAAAATAGTTGTTATAACTATTATGATAATGTTGTGGTATAATGACATATGTTGTAGCTGTCATATAAAGTTATGACAGCTACTATGATAATGCAACTGAAGAAGTTATCAACCTTATGTCTTAAGTTGGGTACTCCAGAAGCAGAGTACCTTGAGGCAAGATTTGTGTACTTATACAAGTGATTTATTAAGAAAATGTCCACAGGAGAAGCTGATAAAGGAATGGAGAAAGTGGGACAAGGAAAGAAAGAATCAAGAAAGAGTGCAATTTTAAGCAAAGTTGCAGTTTTGGTCTCATACTGTACAGAAGTTGTGTAGTTTAATTAATACCTGAGAGTATATTCAAGTGGAGACAAACAGAAGTGGGCTTTTATATTCTGAACCAGGCAGTTATTGACTATGAACTACCCTACAAGGAGCCAGTATAAACTCCCAGGTTCTTTCTCTCTGTGCAGACCAAGTGACTCCAGCAGCCCATGGGCACTCCCCAACGAGTGTCTCAGGTAAAGAGACGAGACTATTAGAAGCAAAACTTTGCAGAAGCTGGGAGAGTAATGTGTAGAAATGGAAAAAGGGATCCAAGGCCATCTCAGTGAGCCCCAGATATTCCTACTATTCCCTGACAGACAGGGTTAAAGAACACTGCAAAGGAAGGGCTATTTTAGGGTGGTCTTCTGAGGGCAGAAGGAATTTTCAAGGTGGATAAGGAAGGGAACTGCATGAACAAAGAGCTGCAGATATGTAGAATAAACATGGTGAGGTTTGTATCTGTTGAGACTTCTGCTAATTATGTGGGAAGGTTGCTGCTCACAAAACCCTTTGCTAACTTATGATATTACATCATTTTATCCATAAATATATGAGTATGTAGCTCTAAAAATAAGGGCTCTTTAAAAAATAGTTAAATACAGCAAGCATATCTCATTTTATTGTGTTTCATTGTTTTTGTGCTTTGAGGATATTGACTGTTCTACAAATTGAAGGTTTGTGGAAAACCTGCCTCAAGCAAGTCCATGGGTACCATTTTTCCAACAGCAGGTACTCGGTTTTGTGGTATATTTTTTGTAATGATCACAATATTCTAAACTTTTTCATTATTATTATATCTGTTATGGTGATCTATGATAAGCAATCTTTGATGTCACTGTTGTCATGTTTTGGGGTACCACAACCCATGCCCACATAAGACAACAAACTTAATCGATAAATATTATATATGCTCTGACTTCTACTGATGGACTGTTCCCCCACCTCTCTCCCTCTCCTCAGGTCTCCCTATTTCCTGAGAAACAATAATATTAAAATTAGACCAACTATAACCCTAAAAGGGCATCTAAGTGTTCAAGTGAAAGGAAGAGTTACACATTTTTCACTTTAAATCTAAAGCTAGAAATGATTAGTCTTAGTGAGGAAGGCATGTCAAAAGCCAAGGCCAAAACTAGGCCTCTTGTGCCAACAGTCAGTCAAGGTCTTGAAGGAAATTAAAAGTGCTACTCCAGTGAACACATGAATGATATGAAAGTAAAACAGTCTTAATACTGATACGGAGAAAAGTTTGAGTGGTTTGTACAGACGATCAAACCAGCCACAGCATTCCCTGAAGCCAAAGCTTAAACCAGAGCAAGGTCTTGACTCTTCAATTCTATGAAGGCTGAGAAGTGTGAGAAAGCTACAGAAGAAAGGTTGAAGTTAGCAGAGGCTGGTTCATAAAGCTGAAGGAAAGAAGACATCTTCATAACATAAAATAGCAAGGTGAAGCAGCAAATGCTAATGTAGAAGCCACAGAAAGTTATCCAGAAGATCTAGCTAAGATCATAGATGAAGTTGTCTACACCCAACAATAGATTTTCAATGTAGACTAAATAGTCTTCTATTTCATCTATTGGAAGAAGAAGCCGTCAATGACTTTCCTAGCCACAGAGAAGTCAATGCCGGGCTTCAAAGCATCAAAGAACAGGTTGACACTCTTGTTAGTGGCTAATGCAGCTGGTACTTAAATGAAATGATGTATGCACTGCTTCATGAAGGGGGCCAAATGGGGGACAGATGGGGGGCGATGCTGGCATAGAAGGATAGGGCAACATGGAATTAGACCAGGAACCTCAGTTTGAGTCTACTTAAGGGAGGAAAATGGAGAGAGATTCTGGGTTGTTGGGAAATCTGTTCATTTACCATCCTGAAAATCCTAGGGCCTTTACAAATTAAACCTACTCTGTCTGTTCTCTATAAATAAAAAAACTAAACCTAGATACCAGCACATCTGTGTGCTGCATGACTTATGGAATATATTTGAAACCCACTGTTGAGAGCTAGTGCTCAGAAAAAAAAATTTTCTTTCAAAATATACTGCTCATTGACAATGTAACTGGTTACTTAAGAACTATGATGGAGGTATACAAGGTTAATATCATTTTTATTCCTGCTAATACATCCCCTCTGCAGTCCATGGATCACTGAGTAGCTTTATTGAGATACTCACTTTTTGACAGTGGTCTGGAAGCAAACCCACAGTATCTTTGCAATATGCCTATAATAGTATCATTCTTAGCAATGAACAATTGTTCCTTAATATTATCAAATTAGTAATATATATATTTTTGAGTTGGAGTCTACTCTGTTGCCCAGACTGGAGTGCACTGGCACACTTACAACTACCGCAGCCTTAACCTGCTGGGCCAGGCAGTCCTCCTGCCTCAACCTTCCAAGTAGCTTGGACTACAATCACACCACCACACCTGGCTAATTTTTTTATTTATTATAGAGATGAGGTCTCACCATGTTGTCCAGTCTGGTCTCCAACTCCGGGAATCAGGCAATCCTTTTGCCTTGGCCACCCAAAGTGCTGGTATTGCAGGCGGGAACCACTATTCCTGGCCCAATATTTTTTTAATATCCAGAATCAAATTTCTCCAAATATAATTTATGTTTATTTGTGTGCATTATAAAATATAATATATACAAATTATATATATTAGTTAAATATATTCTTTTTATATGAAAATATGCACATGCACACATGCATGTGTGTTTTCAGTTAGTCTGATGCAGGATCCAAACAAGGTCTACACATTAAAATTAATTCATATGTCTCATAAATCTCTTGTCTCCTGGGTTTCTTCTGTAAGTTCTCTCTCAGAACTCACCGAGTTTTTCTTGCAATTTATTTGTTAGGGAAGCCTGATTATTTGTTTAAATGTCTTTATTTTGGATTGTCATAATGCTTCTTTGTGATGTCATTAAAATGCTCTTTCATTCTGTATATATTTTGTGTAAACTGGTAGTTATATCTGCAGACTTGGTGAGATTTCTTTTTTTGTTGTTCATGTACTTTTTTTCCTAGTTGAGTTGAATTTTATATTTTAAAACAAAAAAAAACTATTTTGATATACTAATCTTATTGTAGAAATTTACTCTTAAGAAACACCTCCAGAAATACAAAATAACATATGTATAAGACACATTTCCAATTACAAAGTATTTCCTAAATATTCATATGTAGGAAATTGATTAACTAAACCATGGTATATTCATACAATGTCCCATGAACCATACAGAAAACAAAAACAAGAACAAGATTTCTATGAACTTGATATGGAGTAATTTTCAGGATTTATTATGTGAAAAAAATGATAGAATGTACTATGGTTTGTATAAGAAGGAGTTATATAAATGGTTCTATACTTATGACTATTTTTACAAGAAAGAGGCAAGGGCTGATAATTGATCATTAAAGAAAAGAGTTATTAACTTTAGGGTGGGAATAGGGTGAGAGAATAGACAAAAAGATGACCTCACAGAATATATCTTTGGAAAAAATAAAGTCTTGAGTTTTGAGTCATGAATTTAACATATTTAAATATGGCATTTGTAGACTCAAAAAGAAAATGTAATAAAAACTTTCTTATGATAAATGATTTCTCATTACTACAAAGAACTTTCCCCTGTATCCATCTTTTTCCAGAATGGTTTGTTTTACAACTAGTGTCTCTTTCAGGGTGTATCCCAGAAAAGGGACCTATTACTTTAACTCACTGTGTAAAAAGCTTAAGAGTTATTGAATAAAAGAATGGGCTTGGGTAGCATTGTTTTTTTTATGTGTGATTGTAACAATTATTTAATTGATTTGTTTGATGCTCAGAATATCCTTACTGATGCTTTGACACATGACGTTGGCTTATATTTTATAAGTTGTTTGAAACTGATTTGACATTGCAACATTCCTTTAGGTCTGCTTTGAAAGAGAACCTTAAAATCACCTAACTGGGAATGTGCATACAAAAAAAATAACTTTATCAAAAATGCTAAAATGTCATGTTCAAAGTAATGCTGCAGGGAGTCTTAAAACAAAAGTATTTGTAAATGGAGTATTTATTGTGACCTAAATTAACAAACCAAAAACAGAACATGTTCTACCACAAAAAGAATATTCTAGCCAAAATTAGTGTTGCTTTTTCTCCTCTGGATTGTCAGGTCTGTTTTGTGACTCTTACGAATGCCTTATTCTACAATTTTCGGAACTGTTAAAAAGCATTCTCAAATGATTTTGACAGGCAACTAAAGGGAGTCATTTCTTCTTTGTAGATGAATGTGGGAACAAAAAGAAAAGCTTGACAGTGATACCACAGAGTGTATCTGCAAGGCCACATCAGAAAGGGGAAATAACTGCTCCAATCTGGGGGAGGGGGTATTCAGTTCGCATATTGCTGACTGAGATGTTTTGAAATGTGCTTGAATGGCGTAGACTGTGGAACAAGTATGCTGCTTCAGAGGTGTCAAATTATTTCTCCTCAGCTGGAAGAATCAGCCCTTTAGTGCCAGAATTCTGTAGATTTTGGCACATGTCTTATCCATGTTGGTATATGTGACCTGCAAAATGGAAGAATTTTTCAGCGATGTTATGTAAAAATAAAACATTTGGTTCCTGATTTTACAAGAGGAGTGTGTCTGTTTGACATTATCCAAAATTTAAGTCATCAATGGAGTGGGGGACTAAGGTCTCAGAAAACTGATAAAATAGCAAATCTTTCATATCCAGGGGTTCTCACGGGAACTGAGTCCATATGAGTGGCATCACCCATTACTTTTGTTCTCATCATTTTTTATAGTCTCTAACATGACTCATGACTCCCTTTCAAAGATTTCTAGAATTTGGCTTCCATGATATGGCACTGTTTTGATTTTTCTCTCAGTCCATGTGTCTTCCATCTTGCTTGTTTTTAAAATCATTTTCATAATCTCAGATTTTATATTGGGTTTTATAAACTTTGTAATTTAAAAATAATGCCCTTTCAGTTAATAGTCCTGGGATTTCAGAATATACAATCATATCAAGTGCAAATGATGATAATATTTATCTCCTTTTCAAAAGCCTACTTATATTTTCTGCCCTATTCTTTACCAAGGCCTTAAGGAACAGTATTAACAGAATTGAAAATTTTAAATTCCATATTTCTGATGCAGCGTGACCTTACACTTTCCACTGTGCCCCAGAAAGTCCCCAGAGGTACTATTGAACATCATACTGTCATTGGACCCAGTATTGCCATGATCATCTCCCACAAATAGCCTGGAAGAAGGGGGGAGTTTGGGAGAAATCATCATAGAGATTTACCTTCTAGCATTTGAAACTCTTCAGAGAGTTATTAAAGACATTCCCAAGTGAACCTGAGAAAATCTTCGCTGGTAGGAGGGAGCCTCTTGAGGAAACTAAGCTGGCTCTGCTTCCTCCATACTCATATTTAGCCACAGGTGCAGAATAATGCACTCCCTGCCTCTGTGTGGGTGATTGGAAAAACCTCCCCTTTTCTCTCTCCCACTTACTTACTCCATCTTGTCTGAACTTTTCACTCCAGATTTTGTTCTTGCCTCTCTACTTGGCCACTTTGAAATTGATGCTTTGCTTCCTGAGACTGTCTCCCCTGTGATGCTCTTTGTAGTTTGTACTTTTTTCCCCCTGTGTGTTGAGAATCAGGACTTTACCTTCCCTAGGAAGGTAATAAAAATAGACCTTGTTTGGGAACATAATCTAAAAGGAATTTTTGATTTGTTGATATTCTATTTAGATTTGAATCTATATGAATTATGGACGTTGGTCTAGCAATATTTACTTTTTTAAAAAGAGGGTTCTATCTTTGTCAATTCTGCTAACTTTCTAAAGTGAATTGTGTTTTTCATCTTTTCCTATGGCTTAGAATAACTTAAACAGTGTTTCAAAAAATCAGCTCTCAGGGAGAAAGGATGTTGATGAATTGCCATAGTTTGTAGTGAATGCCATTCCTGTGGCATAAATACTTCTACTATGGCTACCAATGTAATGTCATTGCACCCAGAGTTGGAAAGAAATACAATTAGCTCCTATCCTGTGGTCCTAAGAAGTTCCAGCACACCACTGGGATGATCAGTTCTTTAATGACAAAAAGCTGTGAAACCAGCCACTTTATCAGAATATATTAGGATAGCAGAATATTATGGCAAAGACTTGCCAGTTGTTCATTCACTACAACCTTTTCCTTTTTTCCCTGGCACACAGATGATTATGTGGCCTCCTTTTCCTGCTCCCTTAAATGTGGCTTAACACTAGGTTCTAGCCCAGGAAATGTGGGCAGAATTTACTTAAATCACTTCTAAGACTAAGAAACCTCCTATCTGGTTTTCACACTCTTTCTTCTATCACCTTCATACCAAACGCAAAGGGTTAGCAGAGGATTCCCAGGCTCTAGAGAATGGCAGGTTCACAAGATGGAAGAGTGTCCCTGAAATATTTCTTGAGGGTGTTAAACACACCTGTTTAGAATTGATGTAACTGAGATACAAACTTCCGTTTATTAACCCACAAGGATTTCTATTGCTGATGGTAGTTACAGTATTGCCATTACGAAAGATCATCAATTTATTTCAAGTATCTTTCCTGGAAATGGATCTATTCATAAATTTCTACTTCGTGACTTGATTTTGGCTATTTATGATTTGCTAGAAAATTATTCTATTTCTTCCAGGTTTACAAACTTGTGGAGAATAGATGTACTATTTGTCTTAAAAATTTTTATTCTCATTTTATTTGTGTTTATGCCTCCTTTCTTATCCTATTTCAGATATATTATTGTGTTTTTTAAAGTTAGAATCTCCTGTGTATTTTATATATTTCATTTTATTTTTCATCTCTTCTGCTCTTTGCAAAGAAGCTGCTTTAGGAATTTTGTGTGTGCTTTCTACTATTTTTAAAATTAATTTTACCTTCTAATTTTATTAATTTCCTCCTGTTGCTTTCTTCTTTTTAATGTGTTGTCCTTTTTTATAAAATTTTAAAAGAGCACTAAGTATCATTATTGCTATTCTCTCCCAAAGACATTTAATGTTGTACATTTCTTTCTGAATAACTTTTTAGCTTTATTTTTATTTTATTTTTGTTTTCAGCTGTAGGTTTTTTTTTTTGAGTTGGAGTTTCACTCTGTCGCCCAGACTGGAGTGCAGTGGCCGCTCCCGGCCACCGCAGCCTCGGCCTGCTGGGCTCCGGCGATCCTTCCGCCTCAGCCTTCCGAGTAACCGGAATTATAGGTGCGCTACCACGCCCGGCTGATTTTTTGATTTATTGTAGAGATGAGGTCTCGCTGCCCAGGCGGGTCTCGAACCCTTGGACTCAGGCAATCCACTCACCTCAGCCTCCCAAAGGCGCGGGATTACAGGCTGAGCCACCGAACCCGGCAGCTGTAGGTTTTTTTAACTTCTAGGTTATGTAGTGCATTTTTGTTCTTCATTGCATTTAGTTGGTTTGTAATTTCAATTTCTGTTTGTTGTTTGAGCTGGGTCTTACTGGAAATGATATGTCTTATTCAGAAGGATTTTTAGCTCCAAATACCCTTTTAAATATATATATTTTGAATTGGAGTCTCACTTTGTTGCCCAGGCTGGAGTGCCGTGGCATGCTCACGGCCACCGCAGCCTTGACCTGCTAGGCTCAGGTGATCCTTCCTCCTCAGCCTTCCAAGTAGCTGGAACCACAGGCATGGCCACTATGTCTGACTAATTTTTTTTTTTAATTTCTTGTAGAGATGAGGTCTTGCCAAATTGCCCAGGCTGGTCTTGAACCTGTGGGCTCAGACAATCCTCTCACCTGGACCTCCCAAAATGCTGGGATTATAGGTGTGAACCACTGTGCCTGGCCCAAATAGCTTTTTTAAAAAGTAATTTTTAATTTGAATTAAGGCAAATAATGCAATCTGTAAAATCTATATTTTAAAAGGTTATGGCCACATATCAGATTTTTATAAATGTCCCGTGGATGTGAAAAAGTTTTATTCCAAATTTCTAGGATACATTCTTATATACACACACAATTTTGTTGCTCACATCATGTTGCATGCTAGATCAGTCTATGTCTGAAAAAGCTATAGCAAGATAACCCACAAGAGTTAGTTTTTAAATCAAGTTTTCCTCAAGTTTATAATGATTTTTATTTTGGTGTATTTGCATTGATTTCTGACATGTCTTTATAAGTTTCACCTTTTATCATTACTATGTCTTCCTTTGCTCTCGTTGAAGCATTTAAACTTAGGAAACCAACAGCCAGAGCTACTTGCTTTTTGTTTGCTATTACACGTGACAACTTTACTTCTATATCACTCAAGTTTAAGAATACTTCTCTTAAGTGGTAGAAACTAGTTTTTGGTTTTTTATTATATTTTGATCATCTCTTTCAACAGGGTAGTTCAGACCACTATGATATTTCACTTGTTCCCACTATAACACTTTATTACTATATTTTTAGTTCTTAACTCACTTAGCTCTTTTTCCTTTTCTACTTGTTAAAAGTTATTATTCATTTTTAGTTTTTCATTATTAGTTTAAAGTTTTATGGTGCTTTCAATTTCACTAATTATCTACTTATCCCTAAAATTCAAGAATACACAGCTATTTATCTAATATTAAACAAATCAAATCACGTTATCCTGGTTTGAAAAAAAGGTATGCAGATTGAAAGAGTTTAAAATTAGGATAAATTTTCTCTACTTTTAAAAATTATGATTGCCTATCCATTTTCTGTTCCTCTTCTTCCTTTTGGAGAGTTTACTATTTAGATGATTGCTTACTTTGTTCTAGTCTCAAACATATTTGCTTAGTGACTATCCTATGTTTAGGTCATTCATTGAGATTTTTAATATGAAAATCATGAATTGTATTCTGTAATAGAATCTCCTTAAGTGTGCATATTATTGTTATTATTTTTGTTAATATTATCATCTGCCCCATCTGGCAATTCTGTTTCTTCACAGGTTTCCCTAGTTTAGATATTCTATTCATTATTCTCTTTTTTTTTTTTTTTTTTTTTGAGTTTTGGGTCCCCTTATGTGTGGAAGTACTTTTCATTGTAATATGCTAGTGTTATTAGTGATAGGGCTGACGATTGGTGAGCAAAGTTAATTGCAATCTATTGCTAGGATTCCTCAGTAATGTGTCAGTATTTACCATTATCTACTTATAGTTTAATTTATCTTGGTGTTCAAACCAACCATTGGGATCTATTAAACCATGACAGACAGACATGTGGAGGAAAACCCAACAGTGTGTGCTCTGGTGAACTGTTGATGTATCCAATAGTCCACCCAAAGTCTTTAGCTGAGTCACCAGGGAAAAGCTATCTGCCTTATTTCTTCTGTGGCTCAAGGGTTATGACTCTCAGTCTCCAGAGGCCTGGGAGATACAGCAAATCTTTCTAGGAAAATCCACTTTGGGGAAATCTATGGATCTTTCTTGAGTATAGAGGGCTCCAATTCTTATCCCTTGCCACTGGGTCTCTGGCTCCCATCTGGTCCAAAAGGAAACAAAAGTCTTTGCCTCTATAGAGATTATGGTACAGTATATACTTTCCAGGCTCTGATCATCTTTTGGTGTTGCTGTTTCACTAGACAAATAGATAAGAGTTGGAAGAAGAAGTAGAAATGTAGAATATTTCCAACATAATTTTAAAACATTTTAATAGGGGAAATTACCTTGTTTTTACTAATTTTCTCTTTTATTTTCTTTTATTACATAAACAATGATTTGTTTGCTTTACACTTTTGACATGACATGCAAAGCAGAAGTATTTATATTATGCCATAGGTTGTATTTAAACTTAGTGAATACATATATATATATATATTTTTTTTTTTTTTTTTTGAGTTGGAGTTTCACTCCGTCACCCAGACTGGAATGCAGTGGCTGCTCCCGGCCACCGCAGCCTTGACCCAGTGGGCTCTGGCGATCCTTCCACCTCAGCCTTCCGAGTAGCCGGAATTACCAGCGCACGCTACCATGCCCGGCTGACTTTTGATTTATTGTAGAGATGAGGTCTCGCTGCCCAGGCGGGTCTCGAACCCGCGGGCTCAGGTAATCCACTCATCTCAGCCTCCCAAAGGCACAGGATTACAAGCTGAGCCACCGAGCCCTGCTGTGAATCTATATTTAATCCTACATTTTTAAAAAAATTGTCAAGGTATCAGGCTTTGTTTCAAGGAACTGTGTCTAATGATTGGTGAGGTGGTCTTAGGAATCAGACCCTTGTGTTTGAATTTGATGTCCATCACTCACTAGCTGTGTGACTTTATTAGTTTCCACATGTATAAAATGAAGACTTAAACCTCAGAGGGTTGTTATTTGAATGAAATGAGATAATACAGGTAAATGACCTAAAACAGTGCTAGAATAGTGTCTGGCTATACATAATAAGTATTCAGTGCCTATAATCATTATTCTTACTAATCACAGTTACAGTCATTATACAGTCTTAATTTAATGGTTTATTTAGTTCCATGATTATCTCCATTCCTTTTGTATAGAAATGTTTTCTACATAAAGTGGTTTCTAAAAAATAGTATTGAGTGAGAAATATATTTTAGATTCACAAAACACTCTTGGTTATAAATCTAAAATAGTAGATATCTAGCACCAAGTGCTCATGGAAACAAAACAAAATACTCCTGCTTTGCAATATGTCTATTTTTAATGACGTAATTTATCACAACAGTGAATGATAATGGTAATAAAAACATATGCAAAGCGTTGTGACATGCTACTGTTTTTAGTGATAGGATTGGTAATTGGTGAACAAAGTAGAGTTGCTAGAATTCCTCAATAATATTTAGGTTTCATGGTTGTAAACTGTAATGGCTCTCAACTACCTTTGTTAGTGAGATTTCTATGGAAAAGAATTTAAATCCCAATTTTTAATTTAAATTATTATTTTTATAATGTGTTTTTCAATAACTCTAGCTTCCTTATAAACACAATTATCAACATATGATGGTATCAGTTGCATTATGACATTTCTATTCTTTATTTTGATCAATTTTCCGCTCAACTTAGATGAATATTCACATAATTTTTTCAGGAAAATATACAATTTTAAGTCCTTGAATATGAAGATATCTTTTCATTGCCTTCCACATTAATAATAACCACATAAAAATTGTGTTGCAATTTTTTTTCTATCTGAAATCGTATAAATTTTAAAAATTTGCCTTTAAGTTAAAAACAATTCTGAAATCTACCTGTGTATAGGTTCCATCTTCTCTCTCCTACCTACTCCCCAACACTACCCATAATTTTTACATGAAATTTAGGAATCTTTTTAATCTGTAGATATTTGTATAACCAAGGACTTTTTTTTCTTGTTTGCTATATTTTACTAGTTTCCTTTTTATTGTTCTGTTCCCTTCTCTTCTGGGATACCTATAATTCTTAAATAGAATCTCTCTTTTCGGTCGTTCATATATAACACCTTTCTTATCAATTTTATCTGAGAACTGCACCACCCCTTACAAATTCAACATTTTCTCCAATGTTTTCGTTTTTTGTTACCTTGACTAAAACCAGACTAGTCTCCAAGGTCAAGTTTTCTCTGCAGGTGTCTGACGTAAACAGTGTTTTTCTCTTACATCCCACGTACATGAGGTGAAGGTAGGTGCTTCCCCTGCTTCATTATTTTCAAACAATTAATCTTCCTTTCTTCTGGAACAAAAACTAAAGCAAAAACAAGGCTGAGCAAAAGTTCTTCTATGAAACACGTACCATTCAGCCACATTTTTCTTCACCCCAGCTTGTTGTTGTTATTGAAAAGATTCAATAACTTCATTTATTGAAAACATTGACTTCAGGTTCAGACTTTCTAATCTCCTCTGTGTGGTGAGTCTTTTTTCTTTTGCTACTTTCATGATTTTCTCTTCATCTTTGGCATTTAACAATTTGAATCTGATGTGTGTAGGAGCAGATCTCAGTATTTATCATCCTTTGAATTGACTGTGCTTTTTAACGCTTACATGAATGTTCTTCATTGAATTTGGAAAGTTTTGGGTCACTATTTCTTGAAATATTTTTATGTTTGCATTTTTGTATTTTTTATGTTTTTTGGTATTCTCTAATTCATCGAAAGCTCCCTATTAACATTATAATAAAAATATCTTTTCTATTTTATGGTTGGCCTGTGAAAGCTCTGTAAAATTTGACACCTGTCTGTATTTTCAACTTCATCTTATGTCACTGTCTTTCTCACATACATTATGCTCTGGTTACATGGCCTGACTGTTACTCCAAGAACAAAATTTATCTGTGCCTTAAATGCTTTTTTATGCTATTTACGAAGACCTTTTATCTTATCCTTATTCATATTTTGTCTTATACCTTGAGGTCATTCTCAAAGAGGCCTTTCTAACTGCCCTATATATAGTAGGTTCTCCTCCACCAAAATATCTTGCATTATGCATCCATTATATTTTCTGCATATCACTTTTAAAAATCTACAATTATTTTTCTATTTATTTGTTTACTTGTAAATATTCATTCTCAATTAGATTGTGAGCACCATGTGGTTGAAATCAAATCTTGTCTTATTTATTCTTACATTTCCAGTGCCTATTACAGTGTCTGCCATGTAGTAGGATTCTCAATAAATAAATGTTTATCATTTGAATAAACTAATTCAAATAACTTCAATCATTAAATCTGTATTGTGAGAGGTTCTCAAATTTGTGTTTCAGTTTACTGATTCAATGCAGATTTTCATGCTGCAATTGAACTTGAGGTTTCTTTCTATTCTGTTGATTAAACAAACAAACAACAACAACAAAAAGCCTCCCAGGCAGATGCTTCTGTACTGTTACATCAATGTTTGCTCTTTATAAATCCTGATCTAGTTTCTTAACACATATTTTTAGCTCGCAAAGAAGATGCCCATCTGCAAGTATTCTTGCTGTTCTTGTTGACTTGGGAGGAGGGTTAAATGGGATGGGAAAGCAGAAAATGGCAATGACGTTGCCTGACACACAATTCTTACTCATCTGTTGAATGGTCTCCTAAATAGTACACACCCTGCCCCCACTGATTTGAGACAAAATTTTTCTTACCATTTTCGGGGCCTTCTGTCCTGTTTATATTTAGAGGTTGGAGAATACGTTGTGTAATCCAAGAACATACATTGCATTCCATTATGGGTGATTCATTCAGTGGAAATTCTCTCTGCATTTTGACATATGGTCTTCTCGTAATTTTTATTTACACCATTGCTATCACTTGTCATTTTGTTTAAACTCATGGATATTTTTATTTTATTGAGAAATTTGAGAAAAGCTTTTTTGTGATGTAGGCTTTGCCATAATTGTAACTCTCTTTTTTTGTTGTTTTTAATAAGAAGCTATGGGATTGGAAGAGAATACTGACCTTTTGGACTCATTCTGTGCAAAATCTAGGTTTGTGTTTTTGCTTTTTTCCCTCATCTTTTATTGTAAGAGAGGTATGAAGGAAATGGTGTTAAATAAATATTGAGTAACTTGAGGAGAAAGGCAAGATGGTGACAGAATTGGTTGGAGTGGAGTCTCTGCAAAAGTGAATGTCCATAAAGATTCTCTACTTGAGTGGGTGTGTGACAGTGGATGAGTGAAAGTTCAGCTGAAGGGAGACTTAATTCATGCACCTGGGGCTCTCCTCTGGAAGTGACTGCACCCTACCACCACCCTGAGACTGGAGCCCCCAGTGCACAGAATTGTCTATCTGTCATTCTTGGGGCTCTCTTGAGAGAAGGCAGGAGAGGACAACTACTCCCCACCACCTGGCACCTGGCCCATGCCATCACTTGCAGCAGCAGGTTGGACACTAACAGCAGGAACCATGGAGAAGGCAGAGCATGGAAATCTGGAACAAGCCCCATACTGGTGAGGAAACTCCTACTGGCCCATCTTCTCTGTCCTGGTCCAGGCAGAGACCTGGATTGCCCCACACAGTTCTGTCCGGAATCCAACCTGAGAATCAAAAGCTATCCCCACATCCCTCTGGAATCGACCACTGGACTTGGAGAGACAGATGCTCTTCCCCTACGCTGGACCAGGTATGGACATGTCTGTCTGATTGGGAGATTTGACAGCAGTGACAGCAGCAGATGAATTGGGTGAGTCTGGATCTGATCCATCCTCCTTCCAGAGTAGTCTGCAGGACATCTGATCCACACTGAGAATAACCCTACAAGCCTGCACTGAGTGCAGAGGGGATGGACTGGAGAGGGGTGCTGCTCCCTAACACAGTGGCAGCTAAAAGTGGAGGCAGCCAAAAGAAGTGGCAACCAAAAACAGCAGCAGTCAAAAGTGGTTGCAGTTAAATGGCCATGCAGTGAGTTTTTGGTTTTTTTGTTTGTTTTTGTTTTTTTCTTCTCTCTTCCTGTTTTTGTTTATATTTTTGACTTGCTTTGTTTCTGTTATTCTAATTTTTTTTTTTTTTGATTTTCTGTTTGTGTATGGGTATCTTTGAGGATAAGTACATCAACAGGAGGTTTTGTTGGTTTGTTTGTATAATTGCCTGTA
Organism: Cephalopachus bancanus; assembly: GCA_027257055.1. NCBI lineage: Eukaryota > Metazoa > Chordata > Mammalia > Primates > Tarsiidae > Cephalopachus > Cephalopachus bancanus. Next base: position 2,256,177 of record JAPVLO010000009.1, on the reverse strand, counting down.
TGTTTTGGGTTTTTTGGGTTTTTTTTCTGTCTTTGTTTCTCTGTTTATTTGTTAGCTGACACACTCTCTGTTTTCCCTCTCTTCTCTCTCTTCAGCTTCCTTTCATCTTCCTCCTTCCGTTTTCCATTCTTTTCCTTTTTCTTATCTCATTTTGCTTTCAGAGGCCAAACACACACTCCACTGCATGGGCAGATTATAAAGTGGTGGGAAGTGGGTTCCAGGGGGCCCACACACCTGTCATTGGATACTGGGATCTACAGACAGCTTCTGAATCACAGCTCCCCCCTAAATCAATTGTCAGAATGGCAAAAAGCACAACCTCCCACTCCTAGTCCTACTTCAAAATTGAACAAAACCAGACGATTTACATAAGGAAGAATAGGAGATTGAGCAAACAGAAGTAAAAGCTATCCCCCCATCAATGAACAACAGAATTAAAGAAGAGGTTTAAAAAAAAAGAGGGAGGAAAACCTTGAAAAATGATTAAAAACCAAAGGAAGAATATGGATCGTATATAGACCCCTGAGAAGACAACAACTGAGAATTCAGACTAGTCACAAACTGCAAACCCAGATATCAAGATATTAATAGAGAAAGTAAATAGAAATGAGGAGAGATAAGAAGAAAAAATGAGAGTTTATAACTGAGATAACAGCAATAAAGATTACAGTGAATGGAATAACAAACTGATAAGTATGGAAAGCAGAATTAACCAAGTAGAAGAAAGAATCTCAGAGCTTGAGGATAAAAATATGAAACTAATCCAAACTGTCAAAAACACAGAAAAGAAACTTTAAAAGATAGAACAAAGCCCCCAAGAGATGAGTGGTTATATCAAGAGACTGAACCTAAGAATGATTGGAATCCCTGAGGCAGATAGAGAGACAGAGACCACCTAAAACAAACATTCCATGAAATTATCCAAGAAAACTTCCCTCATCTCATCAGAGACATGACTGTTCAAACACAAGAGATTCAGAGAACCCCTGCAAGACAAAAAATGAGAAGACCAACTCCTAGACACATGGTGGTTTACTTACACAAAGTAATAAAAGAAAAATTCCTAACAGCAGCAAGAAAGAAAGGTCAGACTACCAACCAGGAAAGACCAACTAGAAAGACCAATTAGAATAATAACAGGAAAGACCAATTAGAATAACAACAGACTTATCTATAGAAGCCCTTCAGGCTAGGAGAGACTAGAGTCCAATCTTCAAAGTTCTCAAAGATAACCAATTTCAACCAAGAATTACCTACCCACCTAAGCTAAGTTTCATCAGCAATGGAGAATTAAAATCCTTCCCAGACATTCAATCCCTAAGAGTTTATGCCGCCTCCAGATTCTACAAGAAACATTAAGAAAGTATTAAATACAGAAGAAAAAAAAAACAATCATGTCCTTCCCAAAATGTAGGGAAAAGATTGAGAACACACATAAATCAACCCAAACATCAAAAGAAAGACAACAAACAAAGAAACCAACAAACAGCAGCAATAATAACAAACTCTATAAGAATGGCACAACAGGGATAATCTCTCACACCTTAATAATTAGCCTGAATGTGAATGGACTAAATGCCACTACTGAAAAGACATAGAATGGCGAATTAGATAAAGCATCATGATGCAACAGTATGTTGTCTCCGGGAGACTCATCAGAAAGGACACTCAAGACTCAAAGTAAGAGGATGGAAAACAAAATTTCAGGCAAATGGAACACAAAAGAAAGCAGGAGTTGCACTCTTAAATCAAAGATGAAACAAATGAAAAAATATTCCGTGCTCATGAATTGGAAGAATCAACATTGTTAAAATGTCCATCCTACCCAAAGCAATCTATAGATTTAATGCAATACATAAAGTTACCAGCAGCATTCTTCTCAGACCTGGAAGTGACAATATAAGAATTCACATGGAAACATAAATGACCACAAATAGTCAAAACAATCCTCAGCAAAAAAAAAAAAGTGGGAGATGTCATATTTCCAGACTTTAGACTTTATTATAAGGCTACAATAGACAAAACAGCCTGGTATTGGTACAAGGACAGGCATATAGACAAATGGTGCAGGATTGAGGTTCCAGAAGCAAAACTTCAATTTCTCAACAAACTCATCTTTGACAAAACCTCCACCATCAACCACTCGGGAGAGGAGAACCTATTCAGTAAATGGTGCTGGAAAAACTTGCTGAGCACATGCAGAAGATTGAAACAAGACCCCTTCCTATCACCATACACAAAAACCAACTCTAAATGAATCAAACATCTAAACATAAGCCTCAGACTATAAGAACCTTAGAAAATTTGGGAGACACCGGAAATTGGAACTGACAACCAATTCTTGACGAAAACTCCAAGTGCCCTGCCATAAGAGATAAGATAGACAAATGGGACCTCATCAAACTGACAAGTTTCTGCAAAGCCAAAGAAACCATCAAAAGAGTGGGAAGACAGTCCAAAGACTGGGAAGAAGTATATGCCAACTATATATCTAACAAAGACCTAACACCTAAGATCTACAAGGAACTCAAATGTGCCAAAAAAGAAAAAAATGTACAGCCCCATTACCACATGGGCAAAAGATATGAAAAGACACTTCTCAAAAGAAGACATATGAGTAACCAACAGATACATGAAAAAATGCTCAGCCTCACTCATCATCAAAGAAATGCAAATTAAAACCACAGTGACTCCAGTCAGGATGGCTATCATCAATAACTCAGAAAACAATAGATACTGGAGAGGATGCAGGGAAAGGGGAACATTTCTACATTGCTGGTGGGAGTATAAACTAGTACAACCTCTGTAGAAAACAGTTTGGTGATTCCTAAACGATCTAAAAGTCGATCTTCCATATGACCTCACAATCCCCCTTCTGAGAATGTACCTGGAATAACTCAAATCACTCTATGAAAAAGATACCTGCACGCGCATGTTTATTGCAGCATTGTTCACAATAGCAAAAACATAGAACCCAGCCGTGCTGTCCATCAAAAGAGGACTGAATTTTAAAAATATGGTACATATACACGATGGAATATTTTGCAGCCATAAAGAAGAACAAAATTATGAACTTCACAGCAACTTGGATGGACTTAGAATCTATAATACTGAGTGTTCTATTACAGAAACATAGGACTAAGTACCACATGTTCTCACTTATGAGTATCTTGAACGATAATCATAATACTATAAGAGAGGGATTGACAGTAGTGGGAAACTGTCAGGTGAGGTGGGGAGCACAGCTCATCAACAAGGGTACCTACATAATGAACATTTGTATACCTAACCTTGAATTGTACTTCACATCTTGAAAATAAAAAATTAAATTAAAAAATGCTAGCTATGGCATGCGACATTTTCACAAATTGTTTTGTATTTAATCCTGATGAAAGCACTGTGAGTAGGTATTTTCTGATTTAAGTGAAAAAAAAAACCTAAGTTTTAGAAAATTAAAAACCTTTTCATAGATGTGTGTGTTGAAATAGGAATTTACATTAAACTCCTTGTCTTCAATGGTCATAGTTAGAAAAGTCCTTGAGTTGTTTCATCTGCTCTCTCACTATTAGGTACAAGTGCCATCTTGCCTTCTATGCAGTGGGGTTTATGAGTATGCTGGGTCTGGGAGTTGTGATTGTACAAGTGGTATTTCCTCTATGGGGCTGCTGAAGTATATCTGACTAAGAATAGCATCACTCAAATGAACTCTATTTAACCTAAGTTATAGTACCTCCTCCATTTGGATACAGTAAGACTGTTGGCCAAATTACCTTTCTTGGTGAAGATATATTTCCTTCTTGATACTTTTGTTCTTCTTCAGCAAGTTCTAACTTAAGGTTCAATTCTACTTTTCTTCCATTAAGTTTCTTTGAGTCTCAGTCACTTTCCTGAGTTGGTAACCATTAAACCTCTCTCTCCTTTTCCAACACATTTTTCAAAGAATGTAAGGGAACTATAAGTTCTCTGCCTTTTAGAAAGACAAAGCAGTTTCTTAAAACACCAAAGTGTGTCCATCTAAAGCTTCCTGCAATATCTCTATCTGATGCTCAAAGTGTTTGCACAATTTCCATGTAAGCATAAACCTTAAGTGAAGGCATCACTTGCATTGACTTTCTTTAATAGTTTTGGAGCCTTTGTTTTAATTTGCATTTCAATCAACTTTCCTCCTACCTTTTAAGTGCAGTTAGATCTCCAGTATACGTAACAGAGGCCTCTTGTTATTTGTTTCATATAAAGTCCACTAGTTTTCTGTGGGTAAAGCTGCAATCTCCAAGACACACAAGTGTAATTAGCACATGGTGGATTAAAGATAGATAAGTCATCCTTATTTGTGATCAGTCCTGTCTTGGCCTAGGATAAAAGTCAATACTATAAATTCCAAGGCCAAAATTTCCTAATGGCTTATAGATCTGTCTGAGAGAAAGCAGAGGGCATTAGATGATTCAGCTCATTAATGCATGAATTGGTACACTTTCCCATAAAGGGCCAGATACTAAGTGTTTTAGGCTCAGAGGTCATATAGTATCTATTGCAACCACTCAATTCTGCCACTATAGCATGAAAATAGTCATAGACTACTTACATAATGGATAGGCTTAGCTGTGCTAAAGTAAATTAAAATGGAGACCAGGCCTGAAGAATCCCTGAGGGTACAAAGCCAGTTAGTCCTCATAAATGACCTTAATCTTGCTTGATTTGCAAACAGAAGTGAAACTTAACTTGAGTTATTTCTTATAAATGCTTATAATAAGGAAAAACAGAACTTAAACTCAACCAACAAGTATATATAATAGGAGCTTTTTAGTGAGATAGACCAAGTAAGGCAACTTTATAACTGTAACCAAGTACTTTCTTTGCATGACTTTGACATTCTCCCTATGAAAGCCTATGCCTTAAACTTCTTCAATGAAGCATCTAAACCACTTTGAGTTTGGAGCTGCCCAATTCACAGGTCAATTTGTTTGCTCGAATAAATTCTTTAAAATTTTTATTGTGCCTCAGTTTACCTGTTAATAAGTGTGTTTCAATAAAACTTCTATTTTTCACAAAAACAGGTGGCAAGCCATACGAGTCTGTGGGCCATGGTCTACTAACCCCTGCACTCATGCCTGGACAGGTACAGTACAGAAGCTATCCTTAAGTAAACCTTCAAAAGAATTAACAAAAGGAGTCAAGGTCAAAGATATACATGTCCCTTATTAAAGGCCACGGCTCAAAGAGCATTCTTCTGGCTTCATCAAATGCTCCTAAGCGTTGTTTGGTTTGGTTTTATCAGCAAATTATATTTCCTGCCTCTTTTTCTCAAAATTAATGGCTTATGTCACTAGATATTGGACTCAAGGGAGGTGGGGGCCAATAATGACATCACTTTTTTCTATCCAAGGTCTGAACCAATTGAGAAATAAAACAAAAAAGTTGGCAAGTAGAAACTAACATTTTACTTTTATTAGTATGTAAAGCCAGATTGAAGGCTGTGGCTTATAACTTCAGGCAAGTAAGTTTCTTTATACTGAGTACCAAACTTAGGCTTTCTTATTAACCTAAATCTCATGCTTCCCATAGGCGTTTTCACTCAAGAAAGAGAAAGAAGACAGCACTCTGCTCATTTTTTCTATTCACATTTACCATCAAGGTAAGAAATTCCACCTAGCCTGGGAACCTAGGGATGGAGCTGAAGAGAGTTCAACTGGCGCTTCAGAGAAGGAAGATGTATTCCCCTAAAGCAATATCAACTTAAACCATGGGTTCTAAAGGATCATTTTATGTTGAGGAGAATGAGACAACTGAGGATACCATAACAGATGGAGAAAACTGGCAGAATTTTCAGACTGAATGACATGCACAGGATTATTTAAAATCGCTGTTGCTCCCCAAAGGAGGTAGGAAAGGCAAGAACATTCGCAAAATAATGTGTTTGATGAAGTTCCAGGATTCTTTACTTTATAGTCATTTTATCGATATATCCAAAGCTGTGAGAGCAACTCATGGGTCTATCACTAACACCTTTTCTTTTTCCCTCTACTAGCACCTAACACCCTAATGGTCAAGTAGAACTCCTCAGTAAATATTGTTTAAACAAATGAATAAACACAACTCCGCTAATGTCTTGATTTCCTACTCTCATCTTTTTGTCTAAGTAGTTAGCAGATTCTGTCAGTCTCTTAAAGGACTCTACTCTTCAGTTCGTAGGCATTCAGATTCATCTCACTATCTTGCTTTTCATAATTGATTGCTCTTGAGGAAAAAAAATGGCAAAGTAACAGCAGTATTCCAATGCATAGCGCATAGCCAGAGGCGATGGTATAACTGAAAACCAATAATAATTTTTGTAATAAAGAGGTGCCTGCTAATTTGTTGCTAATTTTTATTTGAGAACTGTTGTTGTTCCTAAGGCCTGAACCAGGTCAGGAAAATACAGTCTCCTTTAAAAAGGGAAAATGAAATTAAAAAAATAAGTTTCATATTTTCCTTGGTCTCTTGCTTAAGAAGGTTGCTGTAGGAAATGTAAATAGACCACAGGAAGCTTTAGAAACTCAGCTCCTTGATTGGAAAAATGGAAATTCTGTTTTTTACGGAAATAAAGTAATTTTATGAAAATAAAAAATGCAGTTGGTTATCATTTAAAAAGGGTTAGTCTTTTGGATTATGGTTTCTTTGATATAGTACAACTCTGGCACAGGCCAGTCCAACTATATTTCTGAAAGCAAAATAAATGGAAAACTGTTTTCTCTCTTTATTAATGTTTTGCTCTGTTCTATTTGTGGAATGCCAAGAGAAGGAGCAGGCAGAGTTTCCCTGGACCATTTTCAGAGAGGGAAGGATGAATGGGATGAGGGAGTTGACCCCAAAAGAAAAGGATCACCCAACTTGAAGAAATAATGCTTCTTCCAGGCTTTGAGCACAGTTAGATCCTCTAATTTTAAAAAAATAACACCTTTTCAAGACTTCTGATACCAGTCTTCTTAAATAAAAAGAAACCAAAAGAACGTGGATACTGGAGGAGAAAAGTTGTCTGTTTACTAAATATGAAGTACCTATAACCCTACAAAACTTTGTTTGTTTGCCAACTATGAAGTTCCCACAACCCTACAAGGCTAATAACTTTTTCTTTTCAGATTATTCTCTTTGTTAACTTACCACACAAACACAACACACACACACACATTTCTCTTCCTTTGTTCCTCTCCATTCACCTTGAGCTTTGTATTATCTCTTGATGAAATTCAATTCTAATTTCTTTTCTTTCTTGGAACAAGCTGTAATATGAAAATTGTAATATCTTGAAGGTCTTTTTAAAAAAGTCATCATACTTTTTAAACAATTCTTTTTTATCAGTGAATGTATGCCAGGGCCTGGGACATAATGGAGAATAACCCACACATCCTCTCTGTTCTCTTGGAGCTTACTGGCTGGCGGGAGCATCTAGATCAGAGATCAAAAAGCTGTAGTCCACAGAACAAATTGAGCACATCACTTTATTTTTGAAATACGATTTTATTGATACACAGACACAGTCACTCATTTACATATTGTTCATGGTTGCTTTTATTCCGCAACAGCAGAAATGAGTTGCAGAAACTGTTGGGTCTGCAAAACCTAAAATATTTACCAACAGATCCTTTACAAAATGTTTTCTAACTGTTGCATGAGAAAGAACAACATTTTCTATAATGCGCAGAGCTAATACACAGAGTAAGACAATCCTGTGCTCCTTTTCTCTTGTCGCTTCACTATTTCTGTGTGCCATAGTCCCAGATGACTGTTCAAGCTCCAGCTATCATGACTATACTGCAACCACCAGGAAGAAGAAAAGGAATCCTAAAGAAGGACCTGTCCTCTCCTCTATGGAAACTTCCAGGGAGATGCATATATTGCTTCTGCTTACATCCCATTAGCCAGGACTTAATTAAAAGGCTACCTTTCAACAAAAGAGCCTGGGCAGTATAGTTGATATTCCAGGTAATAAAGCCCAACAGAAAATTAGGTACATTTAGCTAAGAAAGAAAAGCAGAGGGCAACCCCTTAGGTCCCCTCCCACTCTGGGAGCTTTTCTGTCCTCTCAATAAATCCTACATTAAAAAAAATAATAATAAAGAAAGAAAAGCTGAAAGGGTATTGGAGCCAACTAGTAAGTTTTGACACACCCTTCTACAGAATTCCTTCACTGGCTTTCCCCTTATGTTTTCTTCTAATAGTTTTTAGTTTTGGAATTTGAATCCATTTTGACATCATGCTTAAATATGGTGAGAGATCTCAAGGGTCTAATTTCATTCTTCTGCATGTGGATATCCAGCTTTCCCAACACTATTTATGAAGAGACTATTTTTTCCCCATTTTGTGCTTTTGGTAACTTTGTCAAAAATCAGTTGACTGTCAAGCACAAATATCATATGTTATCACTCATATGTGGAAACTAAAAAAGTGGATCTCATGAAGACAGAGAATAGCTTGGTAGCTGCCAAAAACTGGGAAGTATAGTGGGGAGGGAGGAGTCAAGAAAGGTTGAATAATGGGTAGAAATGTACAGTTGGATATGAGGATGGTGGCAGTGGCTCATGCCTGTAATTCCAGCTCTTTGTGAGGCAAAAGCAAGAGTATTACTTGAGACTAGGAGTTAGAGACCAATCTGGGAAACACAGAGAGACTCTGTCTCTACAAAAAAAAAAATTTTTAAATTAGCTGATTGGAGTGGAATACACCTGTAACCCCAGTTACTCAGGAGACTGAAATGGAAGAATCACGTAAGTCCAGGAGTTTGAGGCTGCAGTGAGCTATAGTTATGCAACTGCACTCTAGCCTGGGCAACAGAGAGAACCCTGTCTCAAAATAAATAAATAAACAGATAGAAGAAATAAGACCTGGTGTTTGATAGATCAGTAAAATGATTGTAGTTAACATCAATCAGTTATACTTTTCAAAATAGCTAGAAGAGAATAATTCAAATAGCTAGAAGAAAATAATTCAAAGATTATTTGTGTCTTTTTCAATTTCTTTCATCAGTGTTGTATAATTTTCAGTATAGAAATCTTTTACCTACTTAGTTGAATTTATTCCTAAACATTTTATTTTTATTTTTTTGGTAGCTATTATAAATTGGATTGTTTTTTTGATTTCTCTATCAGCTAGTTTGTTGTTAGTGTATAGACAGGCAATTTTTTTGGTGGGGTCTTTTAGAATTTTTCATGTATAAGAACATGCCACCTGCAGACAGGGACAATTTAATGTCTTCCTTTCCACTTTAGATGCCTTTCTTTCTTCTCTCTCTCTCTCTCTCTCTCTCTCTCTCTCTTTTCCACTTATAAACTTCACTTCTTTTTCTTGTTTAAATGCTGTAGCTAGGATTTCCAGTACTATGTTGAACAGAGGCAATGAAAGTGGGCATCTTTGTATTCCTCCAGGTATTAGAGAAAAAGGTTTCAACTTGTCTTCATTAAGTTTGATGTTAGATGTGAGTTTGTCATACATGGCATTTATTGCGTTGTGGTACAATCCTTCTTTACCTCATTTGCTGAGAGTTTTTATTATTAAAGGATGTTAAATTTTGTCATATGCTCTTTCTGTATTGAAATTATCATATAGTTTTGTCCTTCAGTCTGCTAACACAATGTACCACATTACTTGATTTACACATGTTGAACCATCTATGCATCCCTAGGATAAATCCCACTTGATCATGGTGAATGGTTTTTTAATGTGCTGTTGAATTTTGTTTTCTAGTATCTTGTTGAGGATTTTTGCATTTATGTTCATCAGCAATATTAGCCTAGTTTTCTCTTTTTCCTCTTTCTTTCTCTTTCTTTCTTTCTTTCTTTCTTTCTTTCTTTCTCTCTCTTTCTTTCTTTCTCTTTCTTTTTTCCTCTCTCTCCCCCCTTCCTTCCTTCCTTCCTTCCTTCCTTCCTTCCTTCCTTCCTTCCTTCCTTCCTTCCTTCCTTCCTTCCTTCCTTCCTACCGTGTCCTTTGCCTGGCTTTGCTGACCTCATAAAATGAGTTTGGAAGTATTTTCTCCTCTTCTGTTTTCTGGAGTAGTATGAGAATGCTAGTAGCATTTCTAATATACATATTTCACTGCTCCTCTTTAATGTAAAACTTCAATAATTTTAAATCTTTTAATTAAAGTATAATATGTATGTAGAGGAGTGCAAATGTAAGCATACAGTTCAACAAATGTTTACAAACTAAGCACAGCAGCACAACCAGTAGCCAGATATGAAATAGAATATTACTGGCACCCCATCCCCCGATTCTCTTCCAATAGCTATCCTTTGCCCAAGAATAACCACTCTTTTGACTTCTAATAGAATTGATTTCTTTTTCTGTTTTTGTTTCTTATACAAATAGAATCACACAATATGTGCTCTTTTATGTCTGACTTCCTTTGCTTCACACTCTGTATGTGAATTTTGTCCATAGAGTATAGAGTATAGAGTATAGGTAGTAGTTGTCCATAGAGTATAGAGTATAGAGTATAGGTGTAGTAGTTCATTCTGACTGCTATATAGTATTGAACTGAGTAAATATACCACAACTCATGTATTAGTTCTACTGTTGATGGAAATATACATTGTTTCCAATTCTTTGGCTACAACAAACAGTTCTATTACAAACACGTTAGTACATGCCTTGTATTGAACACATATACACATTTCCTTTTGGAACACACCTAGGAGTGAAATTGCTGGCCATAGGGTATACATAGGTTCAGTTGTAATAGGTACTGTAAACAGTTTTCCAAAGTGACTGAACCAGCAATGTATGAAAGTTTTGATTGCTCTAAATTCTTGCTAAAACTTTGGATTTGGGATTTTCTCTCTTTTTTATTTCAACAATTTTAGTGTGTGTAGAAGTAGTGCACTGAATTTTTACTTGTAATTTTTTCATGATTAATGGTGTTCATTATCTATTACCATAATAATCCTGCATAACAAGCAACTACACAATATCGGTGGCATAGCACAGGAAGCACTTATGAGTCTCAAGTAGAGCCAGCTGGGGATGATTTGGCAACCTTGCTGTTCTTGGCTGGGCTTGCACACATGACTGAGAGTGTCCACTGCTTGTCAGCTGATCTGGGCTGGCTGCAGCAGGATTAATAGTGTGAATCATCTCTCTTCCACAAGTCTTTCATTCTCCAGCAGGTTAGCCCTAGCATTCTCATGGAAATGGCACAGGTGCAAAGGCAAACAAACCCAATTGTGTGAGTGCTTTACAAACCTTTGTTTGCATGACATTTGCTAATATCCCATTGGTTGAAGTGAGTCACACAGCCTAGCTCAGATTCAGAGTTAGTCAGTACAACCAAGTTGCATGACAATGAGTATTAGAGACAGAGCTGGTAGAAAAAGTGAGTCATTTTTGCAATCTAGCACACCAATGAAGTTAAGTACCTTTCAGATAATTATTGGTCCTTTAGATAGCCTGTTTTGTGATGTGGGTGCTCAGGTCTTTCTTATTTCCTTCATGGGGTATCAGCTTTTCCATACTGACTTATTGATCTTCATAGTTTCAGATATGAGTCTTTGTTGGATATGTGTATTGTGTATAGTTTCTTCCCATCTGTGGGCTGCCTATTTGTTTCTCAATGTTGTCTTTTGAAAAACAGACCTTCCTGATTTTTTTTTTTTTTGAGTTGGACTCTCACTCTGCCGCCCAGGTTAAAGTGCCATGGCACACTCACAGCCACCCCAGCGTCGACTTGCTGGGTTCTGGCGGTCCTTCCACTTCAGCCTTCCAAGTAGCCAGAACTACAGGCAAGTGCTACTACACCCAGATCATTGTTTTGATTTATTGTAGAGACGAGATATCGCCAATTTCCCCGGGCTGGTCTCAAACCCGCGGACTCAGCAATCCACTCGCCTCAGCCTCCCAAAGTGCTGCGATTAGAGGCTGAGCCACTGAGCCCAGCCCTTAATTTTAATATAGTCAATTTATTATTTTTTTCTGTCTGTTTAATGCTTTTGTATCTATTTAAAAAGTGTTCCCTACTCCAAAGTCATAAAGGTGTCTACTTATGTTTTTATGGCATCTTTATTGTTTTATCTTTCATATGTTGATCATAATTCATTTGTAATTGATGTAAGTAGTTTGAAATAGAAATCAAAATAAATTTTTTCCTATGATTATCCAATTAATCAAGTGGCATTTATTGAAAAGACTATCCTTTTCCTTCTACATTACAGTGTCTACAGTGTCACCTTTGTCATAAATCAGATGACATGCCGGTGTGGATCTATTTCTGCACAATCTTTGATAACAGCTTGATAAATATTCTTGATAAATAACTTTTGGCTGTCTCCCAAAGGGAGTTAATATCCAGCCCTGTGTCTGTGCCTGGAGAGATGTGCTAAAGAGTAGGTTGGATGGGACTGCAGATTCTTACCTGCAGTAAACTTTTAGTGAGAGATTTGAATTTGAAACACTGCAAAAGTTTAGTTCACACTACCTATTTTGACTAGGGATCAGAATAAACATATTATGAGGAAATCTATTTTTTATTGTTCAGGGTATTGAGCAAATCGTTTTTGAAATATTTGTTGCTCCAACATTTGCTTTCATTTGAATTTACAAAGCTTTAGTTATTACATCTATTTTGAGGGTGTTATCTTTCATCTATTATAAATTCTGATAGTTTTCATACAAGGATTTAGGTAGGCACCAGTGTGTAGATGATTTGTTTGCTTTCCCTCTGCACAAGGAGAATTACATAAAGAAAAAATTTTTTGTATAAGAACAGAAACTTTCTGATTTGTAGAGCATAAGAATTGTGGTCTCTAAATATTCAGTTGGAGAATCAGGGACAGAGAATGGCACTCCAAAGTTTCCAGACCATTTGGAACTGTAGCCTAATAGACCAGAAAGAGAAATTTTCATCATGATATGCCTAAGTTCATCTGATTCTCATTCAGGCCAGAACCTAAAAGATTTTGTTGTTGTATGTCATCTACCAGGAGTTTCTATTAAACAAAGATAGTATAGTATAAATCTAGTGTGTGTGTGTGTGTGTGTGTGTGTGTGTGTGTGTGTGTGTGTGTACAGTGTGTGTGTGTGTGTGTGTGTATATATATATATATATATATACACTGATCAGATGCTTGTCATTATTTTATTAGAAATTATAATTACAAACCAATGAACAAATTCTTCAGCTAAGACAGTCTTGAAGCAACCTAATTCATCTGTGAAATATTTTCCTTGCTATAATTCTTCAGATAGATTTCCTCTGCTATTTTTTCATCTATGAGGATGACATGTTTTAAAATATTTTAACAAACCCACGAAGATAGATTTAACTTAAATTATTTCTACTGCAGGCAATGAACTGTACAAACTTTGAAAAAGAGGCAGAAAAGGAGCTTTTGTTAAAGACTGAATACAACTTACAGAATGATTAAGGGCACTTTCTTCATATCATTTCCTCTTTGCCTCTCAATTGAAGGAAAGAGAGAGAAAAAGGCTAGTTATCTGCTTGTTCAGAGTCCTTTTTATCCATAAAAGAAGAAACATTTCTTTGTTGTCATGTTTATTTAGTAACTACACTCAACTGGTGTTAATTGACATTGTCAATGGTGAATGAATGAATCCTGACTTACGTCGTTTCTCACAGTTTTTATGTTTTTAAAATGCAGGATCTTGCTCTGTCACCCAGGCTGGACTCTCACCCAGGCTGGAGTGCAGTAATGTGATCATAGCTCACTGCAGCCTGGAACTCCTGGGCTCAAGCAATCCTCCCACCCAGTCTCCTGAGTAGCTGGAACTACAGACTCACCTCACCATGCCTGGCTGATTTGTTGATTTTTGTTTATATGGGAGTCTTGCTATGTTGCCCAGGCTGGTCTTGAACTCTTGACCCAAGTGATCATCCTACCTCAACCTTCCAAACATTTCTCACAGTTTTATATGTATCTGTTGCATCTCTCTAAATTGATTTTCAAAGATTGAAACTATATAAAGCCTTCCAGAAATAAGTATGTGAGGTAATGAATGTTAGTTACCTTGATATAATCATTCCTTAATATATATATAACATCACATTGTACTTTATAAATGTATGTAATTATGTATTTGTCAATTAAAATAAAGTTTAGAAAGTAAACATCACTACTTTTTAATTCTCTTTTATTTTTAGTACTGAGCTGACACTGGATACTCAAAAAGTCTAGAGACAAAGAATCCAATGATAAAAGAGTTAAGAAATTCTAGAACTCTCTTCCATTCTCCAAGTTCTATTTAATTCCAATGCCTAGAGAAGAGAGGTATGTATATGGCGAAAAGTTATGAGGATTTAGTTAAGACCGTGGAAAGCATCAAAAATAGAAGAGGTTGAGTAGTTATTAGAAGAGATGGAAAATAATGAGTAAGACAGTCAAAGGGGAGTTTAAGGAAAAGGGTAGTTTAGGATCCAAAGAAGAGGAGTTTCAGAAAGAAGAGAACAGTCATTGATGTCAGTGTCCCAGAGAGGTCAAGTTAAGGGAAGAAGTCTCAAAATAGATTCTAAAATTTGGTAAAAAGAAGGTCACTTATGACTTGAAGGAAAGCCACTTCAATAAAGTGGCTGAGAGTAGTGAGGTCACCAATAGTGAGCTAAGGAGTGAGGGAGAAAGGGCATAGGGAAACACGAGAATAGACATTCTTTCCAGAAGGCTTAAATGTTTCAAAGAACAATTAGTATTGCAGGAGTTCAGAGAAGGAAAAGAGCAAGAAAACTTCATGGAGACAGTGTGATGTAGGGAAGGGAAATCTATGATTCATTGGGAAAAGAGCATAAATAATAGCTTAAGATGGCACATAATGGGTAGCATCAGGAAAAAAAAAGAGGAGAAAGATATTGGAAGATGATGGAACTAGAATCTACATGACATGATAATTGGTTCAACGTAGGGAAATTAAAAGGTGGATGACTTAGAAATTTCAAGTTTGAGTGATTAGGAATACAATGATGCCATGAAAGGACAAATAGATTTTGCAGGAGGCAAGTAATACATTTAATTTAAAAGGTATTGAATCTCAGGTGCAAATAGAACCTCTAGGTGTAGATATCAAGATGGCAGTGAGAACTGTAGGCTAGAGAAGTGATTTTTACACCATCCCTTCACGAAGTGATTGACTTCCTGTAATCTGAACATGCAATGTCATTAATTCATATTGTAGCATCATTCTTGTTGCTATTGTTTATCAACTGATTCCAAAGCACATTTTTCTAGTCTATATCACTAATAGTTTTTATTGATACTTCATCTAATAGTCATTTACTACACAAATAAATCTCTTCTGTTGAGGCATAATGCATGGAAAGTACTTGACACAGTGCCTAGACCACCGCAAACACTTTATTTAAATGTTATGTCCCCTGTCCACAAGACCTCTACTAGCCCCTTTTCCTGGTGAAATCTTATTACCCTTATTATTAGCTTCCTTTTGCTGCTATAGCAAATTACCACAGACTTAGTGGCCTAACACAATACAAATGTGTTATCTTATAGTTCCGGAGGTCAGAAGTCCAAAATGGTCTCATTGGATTAAAATCAAGGTGCCAGTCAATATAACAGTTGTGCTCCTTTATAGAGGGAAGAATTTGTCTTCCCACTTTTCCAACTTCTAGAGAACTCCTACATTCCTCGACTCATGGTTTCTTTCCATCTTTAAATTCGGCAGTGTGAATCTTTCTCATATCACATCATTCTGATGCTGATTCTCTGGCCTCCTTCTTCTATTTTTAAGAACTTTGCAATGGCATTGAATTCACTCAGATAATCCAGGATAACCTCCTCATGGCAGGGTCTGCTGATTAGCAATCTTAATTTTATCTTTAACCTGAATTCTTCTTTTTTATGTAGTCAAATATATTTATAGGTTCTGGAAATTGGAATGTGGACATCTTTGGGAGACCATTATTCTACCTACCAGACCCTTAAGGGTCACATTTAGGTGTCATCCATTCTGGGAAGCATATGATGACTTCACAAGATAAAGTGATTCATGTTCTTCTCAGCATTTCTTTCACAAATAATGGCTACCCCTTCTTCCAGCTCTTACCAAATTGTGCTAGGATTATTTGTGTACAAGATAGTCTGACATGGTTGTTGAGAAATGCTGACAGGGGCCAAAGTGGATCTGAATAAAAAATGGCTAGGGGGGATGCTTACAAGGAACTTCATTCCGCCTTTCAACCAAGTTAGTACTTTGTCGTCAAAACACCTAAAATCGAAAGGTTTCAATTGTAAAAAGGACTTGTGTATCTATGAAATCTTACCTCATTAGGAAAAAACCCTAAGATGAAAGCAAGACTGAATGTAAAACATGTCACAAAGAGATACCATAAAGACACAAAGTCTAGAAACTAGAGAGTGTGTTTGTTGAAGTACAGGAAACTAACACAAACAAACAAATGAAATAACCATCCCTGTTTATCTGTCACTCTCCCTCCCCCGGGAGATTGGTGTTTTGATTTAGGTGATAAGGATATGTCTATTTCCTTCTTAGTCTGAGCTGTCCCTTGGGTGGAGAAGGTCAACAGGTTGGGCTGTATAAGTATGACGCATATTTCCTTCAGGCAACAATCAGTTTCCTTTTTCCAATTCTGTGCTCCCCACACACCCTCTGATAAACAGTCTGGTCTCCTGGGGGGAACCACTCACCAGGAAGGGAGTGCCCAGTTCAGATTTGACCAGTCCCTGTTCCCAGGCTTGGTGGTGGTTGGCCCACTGAAAATTAAGACATCTGTGCCCTGGTTTATAGCTGTCTTCGTGTATGTTATTAGAATGAATCAACTTCCCAGAGTTGAGTGAGCAGTTTAAGAAGCAGAATGTACATACATAAAAACACGTTGTCAAAGACCAGTCCCTTAATCACAGCCAGTTCACAGGGATGTAACCCTCTCTGAAGCCTGTCTGTATTTGGGGCTCTGTCGGTGAGTGCTACTGTGATGATTAATTTTTTGACAAATACAATTACATTGGCTAGCTGATGGTGTGATTTAACATGGCAGGCAATGGGCAGCCATGGTAGCTTCTTAAATCATTAAGGAAGTAAGAAAGTGAAAGTGGAGTTTTATAGAGGGTTTAATCAGACATTGCTATACACAAAGGATAAAAGGACTACAAAAGACAATAGGTAGTCAGTAAGGAGGCTGTGAAAATGTTGCCTGAGTGGGAGAGAGGGTGATGCTTGGACAGTGTGAAGGAAGAAAAGGACCACTATTGTGGATAGGTGGATACAGGATACGAAGAGGAAGCAGCAGCCCAAGATGATTTTTTGATCTCATTCATGGATACCAGAGTGTGGCTAATCTCACAGAGTATATACTTAAGTAGAAATTTAATCAAACTTTTGCTGGCCCCTGAATTAAAGGTATGAAATAACATCAGCATAATTTTCTTTTTTGAAAAAGAGAGTATCAGGCAATTTTTTTTTAAAAGACTTATTAGTAACAACTCAAGTCAAATATCAATATCCAGACAAGCTTTTGATCTATGATTATTCAGTTTTATTATTTTCATAATCAAGCTCTCATTTGATTCTTTAATTAATTAGTAATAGCTAATAAATTGTTTCAGAAACATCTGTAAAGCTGAAAATATTCTCTGAAATATGATGCTCAAAGGGGTAAAAAGATGAAATTCACATTAGTAGGAAATGACAATGGCATTTAAAAAATTCAACTTCCTATCAAGAAAGACCAACTTTAAATGATGGGTATGTTCCAAATCTCTTCCTAAGTTATTCTAATTGCCTAGAATCAAGACATATTTTTGCAAAACCATTTAGAATTTTAACAAATACCTAAGAAACATGACTGTGGGTGAAATCTCAGCAGGTTTTTAGAGCCCTTGAGGGTACCAAGACATGTAGCATCTTTAGGAGACTTGTATTTCATTTACAATCCAGGTCACATTAAATTTTGTGTAAACAGCCTTTGGCTGTACTCCATATCCAATACCCTTTTCAAAAGTCATGTGAACACAAAAGTAAAGCTAAAATAAATAAATATAATTCATAAAGAACAAGAGCCTCATTGTCTGGCTTGGCAAATTTACCTGAAGCTGTTCTCTTTCTCTTTCACATACACACACACTTTTAAAAAAATCCTTAATTGAAAAATTGAGCCTCTGGCAGCCAAAACATACACTGCAAAGCTAAAGACGTTTGGACATTGGCATTTCCAAGAACCTGGCACTTGTGACTGCTGTAGCTAGTTTTCACACTGTGAGGCTGCTTTTGATTTATTGCTGTCATAAAACGGGACTAGGTGTAGTGTTATGATGATTTGTGATTTGTTCCTAACTCAAAGGGCTCTGGTGGCCTCTTAAACTTATTATAACAACTCCTATTAGGAAAATGGAACTAAGTTGACAGGATTCATTCCTTCAGGTCACACAGAAATTGTGGGGGTTTTCCCTCTTCTGTGTGGGGCTTGAGCAAAAGGAGAGAATGGAAAGACAGAGTGAAGATCTGGGAAGAGAGATAGCAGAATGTGGCCCTTTGATGCCCTTGCTCTAAAACAGGCAACTTAGGGTTGTAGAGGTTGAGTAGTAGATATTTAGTTCTTTCTCTGTGCCATTTAAAATGTTCCTTAAAAATCAGTTAAGTTTTCATTTTATTTTCTCCTCTTTACATTTTTCTCTCTTCTGGGAGGGTTTCAGTGGTGGCAGTTTTCCTGCCAACACTTGACAACAATGTCCATGCTGGCTCATGGCAGCTTGATGGGGCATCGGGGAGAAAATGGCTCAAACAGGCCGCCCAAGACCTCAGCATGAGTGAGTAATTATAAAAGACTCCCCACCATGTGTGTTAATACTTAGAAATACAGAACTAAATGTCAACACTTTGCCTCTCCCGAGAACACTCACATCTGAGCATGGGGGCTCAGGGTAACACCAAGCCAGCCCAGAGTTCAGAAAGGAAAATCGATGTTATCTGTTTTAAATCACTTGTCAAAAATGAGTTTTTCTTGAGCTCTCTTCTTAGGGGAGAAAAAATATAGAAGAGACTTTGGCATCAGTCACTTGCCTTGGCATTGAGTAGCAGCCATAAACACCAAGAATGGGCACCCCATACCAGAGTGGCTAACACATCCATCCATCATCTCTCAAAAATAAAGCGTTTGTAGACAGAAGATTGGGTGGGCATCCTTATTCTTCTTCTCTAATCTGCAGCAACCCTCAAAACTTCTATCAGGAACAATCTTTGTCCAGAAGGAGCAGTGATTCTGGTCCTTATTTGTGTCTGTGTATGTGTGTGTGTGTGTGTGTGTGTGTGTGTGTGTGTGTGTGTGTGTGTTTTGAAAGTGGAGGGGAAGTTTTGCATTATGTAAAATGACTTTAGTAAATTTGGAAAGAGATTCTATATACATTATAGAGCTAAATCAATACCATTTGCAAAATATAGCCACTACTAGAATATACTATCATTTGGAAAAGCAAAATTATTAAATCCCTTGGCAACATCATGGTGGACAAGGAATTTCTTAGGGTCTTAAGTCACAGATTCCTCCACAAAAGAGAAGTTAAATTGTAGGAGAGATCTGCTATGCTTCTACTTTTCTTTCCAAAGTCCTTCCATCAATTAGAGTGCCAAAAGAAAGGATAGTACCAATGGCAAGCCATAAAAATGATCCTGGCTTGTCTGACCTTCATCTATGCAACTTGGTGGTGATTTTCTATGACAGACTGCACAATGCCCCCTGGCCAGGTTTGGTCAACTTTGATCAGCCGCCCTAAAATAATGCTTCAGTTTAGTTTAATAGAAATAGCACTTTATCAGTAAACAAGATAACCCAGTCCTAGTCCTAACTCTGTCACTAACTCTGAGCAAATCGTTTAACCTCTCTGAGGCTTTATTTCCTAGTCTGTAAGGTGTGTGTGTATGTGTGTGTGTGTGTGTGTGTGTGTGTGTGTGTGTGTGTGTGTGTGTGTTGGAGAAAGGGAAATGGATCAGTGGGTAGACTACATGTTTATGTTCTTTCTCTGTTCAGACATTTCTGATGATGATGTCTTAATGCACAGATGGTATAGTGGAGTAGCTAAGACATGCTTAGTCTGGTAGATAGGGAAATAGAAAGAGCTACCAATTATGTAGCACTTTCTATGTGCATTGCCCTTTTCTAAATAATTTACATGCATTGTCTCATTTTCTCCTCTCAACAGACTTCTAAAATGTGCTATGGATGTTTTACATAGGAGAAAATTGAGGTATAAAGATTACTTTTTCTAAATAATGTATCTAGGAAGTAGTAGGTACATTTCAGCCTAGGTTCTTTGGCTCCACAGTTTATGTGCTTAAGTTTCAAATTATAGTGACTTTTTACAACATATTTGTAGAAGAATTCTAAAGCATCCATGGGAGAATTCCACTACTGATTATTGATGTTTGCCAGTCTTGAAAGTATGGAGTAACAAGTGTCTTCTCATGCTGAGTGTCCCCTGATCTTGGGTATAGTATGAATCCTCCAGCAACATTTCTAAATTACCAAACCCAGAGGAATATTTACATGTTTTGCATATGATGCCTGGGTGCCTTTACTCAGGTCTCCTAGCAGGCTAGGACAGTCTAGGAACATTTGTAGCCATGCTTCTCATTGAAAAGACTGTGGCATGTAGCATTAATCTCTTACCACCTGAGATCAATACTTTCAACATCTACTCGTCCACTCCTCACCTTTTTGCTTGTTGTCTCCATAATTTCATAAGTCTTTGAGGGGTAGCCCAAAGTAATTCCTCTGCAGAAAAAAGATGGCATCTTTTTACTTTAATGCAAGCACACAGCAGGATTCAGGTTAGATGTTCCAAATGGTAGGAAGGCACTTGCAATGTGTGTGTCTCCTGGGTAGTCCAACGTTGGCCCCTTATATTTCCACATAACCTGGATTCACATACAGAGAAAGAATATGCCTTGTCCATCCCTGCATGGTATGTATATTTTCTTGGCTAAGCAGAAGGATACATTTATTTTGTTGCCCAGAAATAAAATTCAAATTATGGTAGCTATTTAGTCTAAGTTTAGTCTTGGATCTGCTGTCATTTTAAAGTACATGTAAATGTATGAAGGAAATATGAGTATATTTTAAACACATGCTTTATAAACAAACTAAATTATTCACTAGCAAGAGCTGGGATTTGATTAGTTATATAAAAGGTCAGTTTTCTCAGGAAATAACTTTAAGTCTAAAAAAAAAAGAGGGCTAGTGTAAACTAAATACAGTGGAACTCTAACTTGGTGGCCACTCATCTTTTTATCAATTTTTTTTTCTAGATTACCTGGCTCAGAACTTTTGTTCTGAGCACTAACTGTATTGTTCTGTTCATGTACACATGTCTCCTATTAGATCCAATTTTTCAAGGGCAGGATTCTTCTTGATATTCCTAATTCTTCTTGATATTCCTAAGGTCTGGTACAATGCCTAGCACATTGGCAACAGTTACTATAAAAACACTTTGTAACAAATCACATCAAAACTCAGCATCATACAATATTTAACATAGTTAAGCATAGTTCTATGGTTGATTGTGGGTCAGTAGATCTAGGCTGAGCTCAGCTGGGATGTTCTCCTTCAAGGAATAGACCTACTAAAGTAAAGCCCAAACTTTACCTTTACAACGACCATTTGTATACCTAACCCTGAATTGTACCCATCTTTAAAATAAAAATTAAAATAAAAAAAAAAGGCTGGGCATGGTGGCTCATGCCTGTAATCCCAGCACTTTAGGAGATGGAGCCGAGAGGATTGCCTGAGCCCATAGGTTCGAGACCAGCCTGGGCAACATGGTGAGACCTCGTCTTTACAATAAATCAAAAAATAGCCGGACTCGGTGGCTCAGCCTGTAATCCCGCGCCTTTGGGAGGCTGAGGTGAATGGATTGCCTGAGCCCGCGGGTTCGAGACCCGCCTGGGCAGCAAGACCTTATCTCTACAATAAATAAAAAATCAGCTGGGCGTGGTAGCGTGCGCCTGTAGTTCCAGTTACTTGGAAGGCTGAGGAGGAAGGATCGCCGGAGCCAGCGGGTCGAGGCTGCGGTGGCCGGGAGCGGCCACTGCACTCCAGTCTGGGCGACAGAGTGAGACTCCAACTCAAAAAAAAAACGAAAAAAAAAAAACCCAATAAATCAAAAAATTAACTGGACATAGTGGTGTGCATCTATGGTTCCAGCTACTTGAAAGGCTGAAGCGGAAGAATCACCTGAACCAGGTGAGGTTGCGGAGGCTGTGAGCGTGCCACCGCACTCCATTCTTGGTGACAGAGTGAGACTCCAAAAAAAAAAAAAAGATATAGACCTAGTTGATTTGGACCTTTTTTGTAGGCTGAGCCCAAGTCTAGTCTTGGGACCCAGGCTGAAGAGGCAGTAGATAATTAAAACAAAATTTTTCCATAGCAAAGGCAGATGTAAACATACATCGAACATTTGTTTATGTCATGTCTATTAATTTTGTACTGACCAAAGCAAGTCACATGACCATGCTCAACATTACTAGAGTGGGGGAAATATACTCCATGTCACATGGGAAAAAGTGTGAATACAGAGTAGAGTAAAAAGTTGGAAATAAGTGCTGCTGCCTACCACAATAAGCACTCATTGAAAGATTATAAAACAAGTTAATGCCAACTCTGTTCATATCTTTTTTGAGTTCTTAACTATTGATTACATCAATTGCTGTGGATTTTTTGCTCAGAATATTATTAGTGGTTGGTACATATTAAATAATTTGAAATCTAGAAACCACTCCAGTGGAATCTGCACCAGAGGGATTTACCAAGGTGGAGTTGGAAGTTCTGCAAATATTCTTTCTGGCAGTATATAGCATTTCTTTTCATGATCCAGACCTGAGCCAAGAAAAAAAAAAAGAATCAAAAAATAGAAAAGATTTATAGAAATGTCTTCTAGTATTTGAGCTCATAAACATGTGGAGTCTGTTGTTTTTGATTCTTTTATTTGAGGGCCATGGTTTAAACCAGTTGGTTTAATTCACCTATCCCCATCCCAGGCATAATTAATAGAGTTTTCTTTTCAAGAGAGTGAATATCTATTAATATGATATGCAAAGCTAGAACTCTAACAGCAAAGGCCCTGCAGGAAGTTGCTGCCCTGAGGGACCCTAGCCTTCTTTTCAGAACCACTGAACGACTTCTGCCACATTTCTAAGAAACTGACACACCTGTTTTGAATAACAATTTGCCTATGCTTCTGGATTTCCAGGTGGTGATTTTTATTGCTTTCCAAAGCATGAAATTTGAACTTGAGTTTTCCCTGATGTCAGATTAGCGAAAGCACCTTAACAGTGAGCTTTTTAAATAAAGCGGCTATTTCTGGTGGTTACCTCATAGTTTAAGAACCCATTAGAACTATACAGAGAGTTTTCTAAAAAGCAAGGAGAAGAGTGTTAGACATTTAAAGTTTCAACTGGTCACCTCCCTATTAAAATATTAAGTGTAGACTGACTTACATACTTTTTTATGTTACAAACCACACATTTGATGATAGAATAATAAACCTCAAAGACCAGAAGTGGAGCTTCCTTGTATACTTTTCAAATAAACGTAGTAAGTATTTTTCATGTTGGAGGAGGGGTATAGAGAAAAACAATTCTAGAGGGCCCAGGGACTCTGTTGGTTGCTCCGGTGTGAGATCATTTCGCACTGTAAGTATAGAGCATAACACAATCCTTATAAACTCATAACCTATTTTAGCGAATACGAGTAATTGCAAACAAAACACCACACAGACTGAGATTTTACACAGTACCTCATTTTACCAAGGCTGAAATGTAAAGCAAATAAAATAAAACTGCACTACTTGCCATGCAAATTGGTTGCCTAGGGTATAATTATCTGATTAGTCCTTGCAAACCCATGCTTGTATGTGCAAATTTGATTTAGAGGCCTCTCATAAGACGATAGCTAACTACTTTGTGTAAACACTGCCTTTACTACACAGGGCTCACCGCTGAGACCATTTTGCAGGTCGAGTTATGGTTGTTCTATGTATGAGGCAATGGAACTTGTGGGAATAGCAATGCAATCATAAGCACACACATAACCTTTATTGCCCACTTCTAGCCTAGGGAAGCATGCATTTGAGCCATTATTATAGTTCTAATCTGTCACAAAACTTTCTTACAGAAAAGCAAAAGCATTTTTGGTACTTCTTTAAATCTTTACCTTAAATCAGTAAATTTCTAAGGTTTTTATTTCTATCTTGGTGAAGCACTGACTTTTAAACTGTTTCGGTAATGTCTTCTCAGCTGGACAAGAAAGTAAAACATTATGGCCAGTGAGGCCCTAGCATTTGTTGGGTTCAATCGCTTCATTTTGCTGCTGATAAAACAAAAATTCAGAGAGCTAAAGTCCTGTGCGGGTAACAGAGCACCCAAACTAAATGCCAGATTAACTGCCTCCTGACAAATGCCTTGCTAACCATCGAGGGCAGCCTCTCTCACTAAAACTCTAGTGTAATTTGTCTGGGATTTTATGGGTCTGCAAAAAGAAACTGAGAAACACATGATGGATGCAACTGGCAACTGGGAGGAATGTGGTCTCCTCTCGTTCTTCACTCAAATCAGTCCCTTCAAAGAATTTAATTTTGTCCTTTCCTTAAGCCTTCAAAAGAATAAGAGGAAGTATGCATAAACATCGTTGCCATGCTCTTACACTGTGCTATCTGTACAACAGCCACCAGCCACGTGTGGCTCTTTGAACTTAAATAAAATCAAATCTTAAAAGTTTTTTTAAACTTTTCAATTTCTCAGTCAAGCTAGCTACATTTCAAATGTTCAATAGCAACATGTGGCTAAGGAGGACCTCAACGGCAGCACAAGAAATAGAACATCTCTGTCACTGAAAGTTCTATTGGACTGTGCTGCTGTACCATCAGGAAATAAAGTTTGATGCATTTTATTCTCTGCCTTAGGCCATTTTGAGGAACATTTTCCAACATTATTGGTGGTCTGAAAAATCCATCCTAAGAACGTCTTGATTTCTGTCTCTACATCACAACCTTAATACCACTTTCGTGTGATGCTTACTCATGTATGCAGGGGTTTGGCTTTTTATGTTCACAGCAAAATCTCTCTCTCACAAAAACAAACAAGCATGTTTTCATTGTGTCCTATTTCTAATGAGAAATCAGGTGCTTTGTTGGAAACATACCATCAGACAATAAAATGAAAATTCATCACTTTCATTTTTCCTTTCCAGCAAAATATAATCAAGTATTTTTAAACATGAGATCTTTTAAGAGTGCTCAATTTGAGTTTAATATTTGTATTAAGGCAGGATCATGAGAAACTAAACGTTTATGTCAATTTTACTGGTAAAATAAATGCCAGGAAACCACAAGATCTAATGAGAGCATGTTGTCCTCAATATTGAGTACTGCAAATATCAGATATCATTGGATGTACCTTGTATTGGCACTTCTAGGTAAACCAGTGGTTAAAAGTATCTGCGTTTCTAGAACAAATTATTTGCTTCTAGAACTTCATGGTTCTTGCAATGATTTACTCCTCTGACAGCCTAAAATGTGTTTGATCTGTCAGGTTTGAGAAGAGAAAATAATTCCCTTGTGCTATGATCTACTAGAGTAAAAGTCTTGGTAAGGTAAGGGAAATTAAAATAGTGACAAAAATAACATGAGAACTGCCAGGACTCTGGAGCATTAGAAAAACATAAAAATAATTAAATATAGTTATTTGGTTGAGGAAATGATGAAAAATTTCCCACTTGGAGGCAGTATGCATAGTGATTAGAGGACAGCTCCAGAGTCTACCCTACTTGCTGCCTAGATTCCAAAAGTCTGCTCTATAATGTTCTAACTGTGTGACTTTGAGGAATTTCATTAACCTCCCTGATGCAAGTACAGAATAACCCTTATAAGAAGGATTCTGCTGGCTGGGTGCGGTGACTCAAGCCTGTAATCCCAGCACTTTGGGTGGCCGAGGTGAGAAGATTGCCTGAGTCCACAGGTTCGAGACCAGCCTGGACAGCATGGTGAGACCTCGTCTCTACAATAAATCAAAAAATTAACGGCGTGGTAATGCACACCTGTTGTTCCAGCTGCTTGGAAGGCTGAGAAGGAAGGATCACTGTGACCAGCAGGTTGAGGCTGCGATTGCCGGGAGTGTGCCACTGCACCCCAGCCTGGGCGACAGAGTGAGACTCCAATTCAAAAAACAAACAAACAAACAAACAAAAAACAAACAAACAAAAAGAAGGCCCCTGCTGCAAATAAGTCTATTTGAGAAATAACCACTATAGACAAAATTGAGCCCCCAGTGAAATTCATGTATTGAAGTCCTAAACCGCTATGCAACTCTGTGGAACAGGAGCTTTAGGGAAGTAATCACACTGTTAAATGAGATCATAAAGTTTGGGCTCTTATAAGAACTGCTGTCTTTATAAGAAGAAGAGACACTAGAGAGCTCTCTCTCTCTCTTTCTCTCTGCTCACTACAGCGGAAAGGACATGCGAGGACACAGCAAGAAGGCAACTGCCTGTAAGCTGGGAAGAGAGGTCTCACCAGACACCAGCAAGCCTGGTGGCACCTTGATCTTGATCTTCCAGCCTCCAGAACTGTGAGAGGATACCCTTCTGTTGTTTTTTTGGTTTTTTGGTTTTTTTTTTTTGTTGTTGTTGTTGTTTTGAGTTGGAGTCTCACTCTGTCACCCAGACTGGAGTGCAGTGGCCACTCCCGGCCACTGCAGCCTCAACCTGCTGGGCTCCGGCGATCCTTCCGCCTCAGGCTTCCAAGTAGCTGGAACTACAGGCACGCGCTACCACACCCGGCTAATTTTTTTGGTTTATTGTAGAGATGAGGTCTCGCCAAGTTGCCCAGGTGGGTCTCGAGCCCGCGGGCTCAGGCAATCCACTCACCTCAGCCTCCCAAGGCGCGGGATTACAGGCTGAGCCACCGAGCCCGGCTCCTTCTGTTGTTTAAGCCACCCAGCCTGTGGTATAGTCGTTCTCCCTTATCCATGATTTTGCTTTCCACAGTTTCAGTTACCTGTGGTCAACCATAAAATATTAAATATTAAGTAAAAAATTGCAGAAATAAACAAGCAACTCATAAGTTTTAAATTGCACATCATTCTGAGTAGCATGATGAAATCTCTTGCTGTCCCACTTTGTCCAGCCCAGGACATGAATCATCCTTTCAGCGTATTCACACGGTATATGCCACATGCCTGTGAGTCATTGGCATGATTTGTCCTGACATCCAGTCATTGACGTGGTCACGGCTTGATGATCCAGGATCACCCAAGACAGATGATTGTCCTTCCGACGTATCATCTGAAGGTCAATAGTGGCCTAATACTGCGTCACAATGCCACATTCATCTTATCACGTAGGCATTTTATCACTTCACATCATCTCAGGAGGGGTGAATACAGCACAACAAGGTATTGTGACAGATAATCCACATTCACTTACAGAACTTTTATTTCACTATATCATCATAATCGTTCTATTTTATTATTAATCTCTTACAGGGCCTAATTTATAAAATAAACTTTATCATAGACATACATGTATAAGAAAATAACATAATATATAGAGAGTTCAGCATCATCTATGGTTTCAGGCATCCACTGGGAATCTTGGAATATATCCCCTGCAGGTAAGTTGGGACAACTATACTACAGTTTGTTTATTCATTCATCTATTAAAGGACATTTTGGTTGTTTTAAAGTTTTGGCAATTATGAATAAAGCTTCTATGAACATTCATGTGCAATTTTGTCAGAAATGATCGCATTTTCCTTACCTCTGTGCTTTGGATCATCCTTCTGCCTGCAATGTCCTCCCCTTTGTTATCCAGTTGCTAAGTCCATTTTCATATATTGAATTCAACTTACTGTATTTTTGTTATGATAGTCCAAGCAGACTAATACTCATGCCCAAACCAGTTTTCCATTTATCAGAACCTCCTCATGTTTCTGATTCCTAGTTTTCAACACTTGCCTTATTATTTTTTCCTCTATATGCCATCCATCCAGCTGACCATCTACAAGGTAGCTTCTGCTTCATGTGGTACTGGATCCTCTGTGCTACAAGTGCAGTGCAGAACTGTCCTACTGAGTTTGAGACCTCCACTATTTTTTCCAATGGCAACCAAGTGTTTACTCTCCTGAAAAAGGTAGTTTGTAAAGATTTATGTCTGACAGAATATCTTCAGTGACAGCTTGATAAACCTGACCTGTTTCCCAAGGCTCAGACCCACCCCCTTATACCCCCACTGCTGCCAGGTAGTTTTGACCCAGGAGAGATCAACATCCACAGCCTGTATCTCCCTCTTTCTTTCAGACAATGAGGTGTAGCAGGAACGTCACCCAATTAACCTGCCACCCCTTTGCCTGGTCCTAACAGTTGTGCAATAAATGTTAACTGAAGCAAAGATGCTCAAAATACAGAAGTCTGGTCTATTACTCCTGAAAGAGATGTTAATCTCCTTGTGCTTTTTAGGGAATAGAAGTCTTTTAAGACATGATCTTTCAACAAGTAATTTTACATAAAGCCAAATATACATTTGAAAGGTGTGTTGCAGTAGTGTATATAGATTTAAGGATTCCATAGTCAGTTATAGGTCAGGTTCTAAACACTGACCTTGATGAGATTTCTACCAGCTTGCTAGGATGGAATATCCCCACACCACAGCACTGAATCTTCTTTACAGTTTTATGGCCATGGGAGATTCAGGTCCAGCCCAAGAGAAGGTCTGGTTCCCAGAAGATAAGCTGAGTTTGCGATTGTAAGGAAGGGAGTGAATGTAGCTAGTCTTCCTGGCACCAGAGGGGTGAAGGGCAAAAAACAAAGATATTCTCTCATTCATGTCAGCAGGTTTGTATGAATCATCAGGGGTGAATGCTCTTAAGCCAATGATGTCAATTACCATGGATTAAAAATTCCATTTATTAAAATGTGTAATTTATTAAAGTAAATGACTTCTCCTTGTTGGTAATTTGTGGATGGCCAGTGTGCTGATGTTCTTTGATGGAGAAAGTCACTGAATTAATTTCAAGTTTCTGACTCCTGGGATTGATCCCAAGAACTGATTCACTGGGTTTGGTACAGGAGCGACCCAAGGAGACTAAAATAAAAGAAACCCCTGATGTAAAGAGACAGCCTATCGGTAGAATAGACAATGAGTGTCAAAGAAAGAGATTACCATGCATAGCAGTAGTTAGGCAAAGTTTATCAATGATCTGGGCCCTGAAGGATGTTGTTGTGCCTTGTAGTTAAGGAAATTTTGTATACAGTTAAGAGCAAACAGAAGAAAACTGAACAAAGAAGTACATATTGCATAAAACCCCATATTACAAGGTCTAGCTTTTCTATGATCTCACCACAGCCAGCTTTATTATCAAGTTTCCAGGTCTTTTTCCATTCCAGACTCAGCCTGGGAACTCTCTTTCCCTCACCCTCCCCTGTCCTCTCTCTTGGTCACACAAAAAGAATAGTAGAGAAGTTAGGGGAAAGAGTGATGTCACTCTATGTAAGAAAATTTGTATGACTACTGTGGTATTTTTCTGGAGTTTATTTTCCAAAATAGTTTCCATAATGGCAGAATAAAGTCAACCAATATGTCTCATGAATTTCTTTGGGTTAGATGGTCATAGTAGGTTCAACCAGTTGATACTGAACAATACTAGGGTAAAAAAGAGTGAAACACTCTCTTTCTGTGTGAAACTTAATGAGGTGCAAAAAGAGTCAGCAATCAAGATACGTAATGCTTTGGTATTGAATACAATATTTAAAACACAAAACTAATGAAAAAATCCATGAGAAAGAAAATATTAAAATTTTACATAAAGACAGGATGATATTATTGGTTTATTTAATAACCCTGTGCTTTGGTGTGATGGGAAAGAGTCATTTTCAATCAGTTCAGGGTTCTGGGACACTGCAGCTTTTGTGTCCCTCTCCAGATCTTCAGGGATTATGGGGACTGACACTGAGGTATGAACAGATTGTGCAATACAGAGATTTATATGTAGTCAGGATTTTTTAATTATAGAGTTTTTATTATCATTTCTTACCTTATTCAAAATATGGAAGCGTGTTTTGATAAGTGTCTGCATAGGTACACAGTTTTTCTTTTGCCCCAGGCTTCAGGATGCCTTAGGATGCCACTGATATTTGGATAATCCATTCAACTTTTGAAGAAGGCAGTGAGCAGAGAAACTTCCTGTAGAAGAGGTGGAGGGTGAGGTAGGTAATGACAGGCATCTCTAGTACATTCTTCATTTATTAAAGGTAGGGGAGCAGTAACCCATGAGGATTGATGTGACAGTGCCAGCAGTAATCCTGGGACACAAATGCTGAATTGAAGGTGAAATTTGGAGTAACAGAATCAGGCCCCTTGGTAGGCCCACCATTCCACACGTGAAAATTCCTCTTTTATTGCTACATATCAAGAGAGTGTTTTGCTTTATTGAGGATGTTACAGGACTAGAAAAGATTGTGAATTGATGTTAGGAGGTAGAAAATCATCAAAAAATTTTAGAGAGAGCAAATGAGTAAGGGGGGAATGTCTGGAAGTGAAAACTAGAGCCAGATAGGGCAATTTTAAATGCTGATGAAAAGAGTTTTAATTTTAACTGTAATTAGGACTGCTGAGCTAACAGAGACAGTTGGGAGCTTAGTCCAGTGCAGTAGCAAGATTATAGGATTTGGAATCTAATGTATCAGATTTGAATCCCAGTTCTAACATTTATTGACTGAAACCTTTGGTAAAATGTTTCACTTCCAAATTTCAATTTTATCATCTGTAAAAGGAATGCCCAAGTCACTGATTGTTATATGCATAGAGTATGCACAATGCATGGCTTATAAACTCACCTCATAAATATTAGCCATCATAATTTATAAGCTCAATCACATCCGATTTAGTAATTATGTGTAAGTGACAATGAGTAGCTAGGAATCAAAGTCTCCTAGGAAGACTAAGACAATAGTGCTATCATAGATATCAATGGATGCCAAGGATTAGTTTCCTCTTCTGCACAGCAAACCTAGTCATTCAAAGCAACACATAAACATTTGTCTCATTTTCTATGGGTCAGGAGTCTGGGCATGGTTTATCTGGGTCTTCTGTTTAGGGTCACATAAAGTATCAGCCAGGCCGTGCTTTCTCTGGAGATTTAATAGGGGAAGAATCCACTTCTATGCTCATTCTGGTTGTTGATAAAATTTATTTCCTTGAGGCTCTGTAATTGAGAACTCTTACAATTTGTTAGTGGCCACTTTCAGACCTAGAGTCTGCCTAAAGTTCTTTGTCATGTGAGTTATCTCAGCATGGCTGTGCACTTTAACAAACCAGCAAGGGTCTTCTCATGCTCCAGTCTACTAAATTGGAGTCTTATATAACATAATGTCATCATGAGAGAAACATCTCATCACCACTGTCATTTTCAATTAGTGAAAATCAGGTTGGGCATGTCGGTAATCCCAGCATTTGGGAGACCAAGGCTGGAGGATTGCTTGAGCCCAGCAGTTGGAGACCAGCCTGGGCAATATAGCCAGGTTTTGTCTCTACAAAATCAATCATTCAATCAATCAATCAATCAATCAATCAGCAGGGCATGGTGATGCACACCTGTAGTCCCAGCTACTCAGGAGGCTGAGAAGGAAGAATCACCTGGGCCCAGGAGCCTGTGGCTACAATGAGCTATGATCATGACACTGCACTCTAGCCTGGGTGACAGAGTGAGAACCCAACTCAAAAAAGAAAAAAAAGTCACAAGGTCTACCCACATCATTGAGAGGGAATCACACCAAGGCATGGATAACCAAGTGGGAAATCACTGTCACCTTAAGTTCTATTTGCCATACCACACCAAGTAAGTAGGAAAATTGGGAGAAGAAAATTAATTTTGGGTTTCACATGAAGAGTTTGGTCTTAGATATGTACTGTTCAAAGTTGTGGTAGAACATCAATCCAGTAAATAGTTAAAAATAGAAAAGCACAATTCAAAGGAAAAGTCTGGGATAGATAATAGACCAGCTGGTTATTCATCACAGGTTGATTATCTCTAATCTAAAACTTTTTGAGCACTGATATGATAGTCAAAGGAAATGCTTATTGGAACATTTCAGATTTTGGATTTTTGAATTAGGAAGGCTGAATCGGCAAGTATAATATAAATATTCCAAAATCCAAAAAAAAGTCTGAAATACTGGGTCCCAAGCATTTGAAATACAGGATACTCATCCTGTATAAGCAATCGCTTAAACTGTAGGGCAGATATGATTTCTGGGGAAGAAAGGATACAGGAAGAAGAATAAAAGAATGACAACTGAGACTCAGCCTAGATCTCTGAAATGGGGAAAGAGATATGAGGCAAGAAAACAACAGAGTGAACCATTACTTAGACAATCATAACAACAAAATGTTAGTAAAAGGTAGCATTTAATGAATACATCATATGTGCCAGGACTACGCAAAGCATTTTACATGTATGGCTTATGTAATTCTCACAAAAGTCTTATTTAGTAGGTGCTACAATTATCCCTATTTTACAGAAGTGGAAGCTGAGGCAGAAAGTGTTCAAGTAGCTTGTGCAAGATCATGCAGCCAGGCGCATGCTAGAACCTGATATTTGACTGCTAGAGAAGAGAATTAGCAGGGGTAACTTCAGAGGGGCCCGGTCCTTATCCACAGGCAGTGACTGATGCTGTTAGGATGGCAAAGTCACTGGCCCAGTGATTAAGTGGATGCTGTGTCAACACACTGATGGATGTAGCATCCAAAGGCAGAACCTGGGGAGGATGAGGGATAAAAGATCAGAGACTTCAACTACTGTGGCCTTGACCACTACCCTCAGAAAAATAGAAAAGAAGAGAAGCCTTCCATGGGACTCTAGTTCACTTCTCAACCCCATCTCATTCTTGATGCTCTCATACCATGTCTTAGTCTATTTGTATTTCTATAAAAGAACACCCGACACTGGGTAATTTACAAAGAAAATAGATTTATTTGGCTCATGGTTCTACAACCTGTACAAAAAGCATGGTGCCAGCATTTACTTCTGGTGAGTGCCTCAGATTAGAGGTGATTAACCAGAAAGTACAATGCAAATATTCCAAAATCTTTTCTAAAAATCTGGCACTTCTGGTCCCAAGCATTTTGGATAAGGGATACTCGACTGTATCGGAATAATAAGATGATCTGTGAGCCTGAAAGTGAGTTAACATCAAGCCTTAGTTACTTTCCTGCAGATTAGCCAAGCCTAGATCAGAAGGTTTTGTTTGTTGGTTTTATTTTATTTTATTTTTTTACCCACTACATGGTGTGAGGGTTCTTTGTCTTGTGTTCTGTAGTAACTTCATAGCTAGGACCTGACCTCTACTTTTAAGCTTCAGGCTTGTTCTTTGTGAAAGAAAACAAAGCCAATTCAAGGTAAGTTAGTATGGTACAACCTGACTGGAGGAACTCTTCCTGGGATAAGTGGGTGTCTCAGCACTACCTGGCCAACTCAAGAGTCAGGTCTGGCTTGAGGTGAGCCTTCTGAAACCCATGTATACAGTAGGTTCTTAGTTCAGCACCAACTAAAGAAGAAATATGAGTCTTAAAAGACTGAGTTCTCCAACTTTTTCACAGGTTTATTCCTAAGTATTAGGGGCCCAGTTTCCTGCTCTCTAAATTTTATAGCTACTACTTAGAGATTGCTAAACTTCTGATCTAATGAGAGAGGTCCCCTCTACTTCCCTTATATTTAATTGCATAATTATACAGGAGTAGATTATGGTTGGGCTGTCAAAGGATGCTTGAGGCATATGGGTGGTTCCAAGAAACAGACCTTGTGCCTCTGTGAGTGGCATCTTGGCTGAATGATCTGAGTAGAAGACTGCATAAGTCCAGAGTGTCTACTCCTTGAGCTTGAGGCTTATCTCTTTTAGTAAGGACTCTGTCTCAGGTTCCCAGCATTGACAATGGGGTGAACATCTCCTAGTAGGAAAATAGTCTAGAAGTGTCAACTGCTGCTTTTTTCTTGTTCTTTTAACCTCAATATTTCTTTTACTCTATATTGCTTACTTTTAAAAAAAGGAGATAATCAATTTTGTATTGAAAAGCTATATTTTGGACAGAAGTTAATTGGGAAAGTTAATATTTGTCTCCTTTCTCCCTTTCTCTACTCCTTCCTTGTACTCATTCTGACCCTTCTATCCACCAAAACTCTCAACGACACATACCTTCATCTCCTATATAGAGAACATTTTCAGAAAGAACATTCCATCTCTAGAGGAATGAAATTTTTTTCTTTTTTTTTTTGAGTTGGAGTCTCACTCTGTCACCCAGACTGGAGTGCAGTGGCCGCTCCCGGCCACCACAGCCTCGACCTGCTGGGCTCCGGCGATCCTTCTGCCTCAGCCTTCCGAGTAGCCAGAATTACAGGCATGCGCTACTACGCCCGGCTGATTTTTTGATTTATTGTGGAGATGAGGTCTCGTTGCCCAGGTGGTTCTCAAACCCGTGGGCTCAGGCAATCCACTCACCTCAGCCTCCCAAAGGCGCGGGATTACAGGCTGAGCCACCGAGCCTGGCTGAAATTTTTTTCTCTAACTCCAAGGTGAGGCAAGTGTTACTACATAGTATCGGGATACGCTAGTGCATCATTCTTTGGTGAGGTATGCACATGATTTTATGTGCAATGCAATCAGCAGGGCATGGTGATGCACACCTGCAGTCCCAGCTACGCAGGAGGCTGAGAAGGAAGAATCACCTGAGCCCAGGAGCCTGAGGCTACAATGAGCTATGATCATATCACTGTACTCCAGCCTGGGTGACAGAGTGAGAACCCAACTCAAAAAAGAAAAAAAAAAGTCCAAGAATAGTAATCAGGTTATAATAGTACATAATTCCTTGAGGAAGCATGAACATGATTTTATGTGCAATATATTCAAATATAAGACACATTTTATAACTGAGTTATATCTTATAAATATTTTTGGATTTAAAAAGTATATAAATCATTTGCCCATTTTTCAGACACACCAAATAACCACTGAGTTGTCACAAATTAAACTACTCTTCGCAGATTTATAAAAGTAGCCAAATTTGGGGTTGGATTCTCATACCTGTAATCCCAGAACTTTAGGAGGCAAGGCAAAAGGGTCACTTGAGGCCAATATTTCAAGACCAGCCTGGACAGCAAAGCAAGACCCTGTCTCTACCAAAGTTTTTTTAAAAAATTAGCCATTGTGGTGGTGCACATGTGTAGTCCTAGCTACTTGGGAGGCCGAGGTAGGAGGGATCACTACAGCCCAGGAGTTCAAGGTTGTAGTGAATCATGATCACTCCACTGCACTCCAACCTGGGCAACAGAAAGAACCCTATCAAAAAAAAAAAAAAAAAGAATAGCCAAATTTCAAAAGAAGTAGGCCCTGTCTTTAGATAACACATTAATGAAGATAATACTTCATTTTCTTGAATAATGAGAGTGAGTTCAACTTGGCTAATAAATTATAAATAATCAATAACATAATAACCCATGCTAAAAGATATGGTCCCTGCTGTCAATGAATTTACAGACCCAGTGACAGATGTGATGGTTAATTTGATGTGCCTACTTGACTAGGTCTCAGAGTGCTCAGATGTTTAGTCAAATATTGCTCTGGGAGTTTCTGTGAGAGTGTTTTTAATTAAGATTAACTTTTAAATCAGTTGGCTAAGTCAGTAAACTATAATGTAGGTGGGTCTTATCCAACCAGGTAAAGGGTTGAATAGAACAAAAGGCATATACATATGAGTAGGAGATAATTATCCTGCCTGTCAGTCTTTGGGCTTGAAAAGGGACATTGGTTCTTTCTGGTTCTGCATAAACCTGTTGTCTTTGGATTCAGAATGGAACAAAAGTTCTTAGTTGGTTCTATCAATAACAGCTTTCAGTCTTTGGACTTTAACTGAAACATTAGATCTGCAGATTGTATATATATATATATATATATATATATATATATATAAAATGTAGGGGAGCCTCATCCAATCAGGTAAAGGCTTATGTGTGTATATATATTTATTCATTAAAAAATTGTATATTTATTCTTATATGTTTAAACTTCAATCACCTTAAAAGTACTCTCCGTTTGATGTAATATACCTATTGAGATGCTTTTTCCACTGCTCAAGAGAGTGTTTGAACTTGTCAATTTTTACGCTTTGTAGTGCTTCTGCCCTTTTTTTTTTCACCTCTTCCACATCATTAAAACATTTCTCTTTGAGGATGTTTTTCCTTGGGGGAAACAAAAAAAAGTCACTTGAAGCAAGATTGGGTGACTAGAGAGGGTGAGGCATGGTAGTCATGATGTTTTTGGTCAAAAACTGCTGAATGTTCAGTGCAGTGTGGGTAGGTGAGCTCATAAATCACTCATCATAAAATGGACACACAATTGAAAGAATCTCCACAAAAAAATTCACTAAAGCCTAGTGCAGTCTCTCCCCAAAGCACTAGCTGGTACACTGATGCCAGTGGGAAAAGCCTGTATTACAAGAGGTTTGCCCTCCAAAAGGTAATTCCAGTTTTTTGGGGGGGTCCCTGCTCATACATATATAATCAATATATATATTCATTGGTCTGGAGAACCCTGACAAATACTTCTCACGATGGCTGACTTTTTCTATTTCTGGGAGTATCGTTTCATGAGTATGTGTAAATGGTGATTCTTGAGATTTTAGATAGTGATTGTATTGCATATATGTATTTATCTTCATTTCTTTTTACTTAATATAGCATCTTTTTTTCTACATCAAAAAGTTATAGGAAAAAATTTTGAAATTTTGTATAATATTCCACAATATGGATATGCCATTTCCCTAGTATTGAACTTCTGGTTATTTTTAGTTTTTTTTACGTAAAGCTGCAATGAACATCTCTGAATGCAAAAGTTGCCGTCATTTCTGACTATTTTCTTGTGGTATATTCCCGAAAGGAAATTACTAGGTCTGGTTCATTCTCCGACCAGCAGTGCCTGGAAGTATCTGGATCACTTGAGCACTATACCAGCCTCTAGTGCCTAAACAGCACTTTTAATAGGGAGGATGGCTCATTAAGGTGCAGGGAAGTGGCTTAAACAAGTATACTTGTTTAAGAATCTCCCATCATCAAAAATCTCCTAGCAGTGGGGCCCAAGTGCTTATATTTCTAAGACTTTCAAAGGAATCTTAATGGTCAGTCATGGCTGAGAACCACTTGAAAGTCTCATATATACTTTTGACATCTACGCAATATGCATACTTGTCTTAAACTTTTCTCCCAAGTACAGCCAACTAGAAAACCCGCGTATTCTCCAGTGATTCAGCTCCAAATTGGATTTGTCCATCTGTGATCTTATATTTGTTTTTGTTTCACTCTTGAGCTCCAGTATGTTTAGTCTTCTCAAATCCCATTTTTCTATAACCATGCTCTTGACATTATTTTTATCCTCTTCCAGCTGATTCTATTGATGTCCAATATCAAGAAAGTGAACAATATCCACTGTCTAAACTTCTATGGGGCCACTCCTTGCTCCCACTACCTATCCCCTTTCCCCCCACTAAGAGGTTGACTCTGCTTGCCTTGAAGAAAGGCTCTGAGCTAATACTATTTTCTCTCAGAACTGGCTTGCTTTCCTTATTCAGTGCCATGATTTCCTCTGCTGAGATCATCCAACCATCTAAGACCACTCCAGTTCCTTTTCTTTTTTCTTTTTTGGGGGGGTTGGAGTCGCACTCCATTGCCCAGGCTGGCATGCTGTGGCACACTTACAGTCACCCCAGCGTCGACCTGCTGGGCTCTGGCAATCCTTCTGCCTCAGCCTTCCAAGTAACTGGAACTACAGGCAGGTACTACCATGCCTGGCTAATTTTTGATTTTTTATTGTAGAGACAAGGTCTTGCCAAGTTGCCTGGGCTGGTTTCAAACCCAAGAGCTCAGGTCATCCATTGGCCTCAGCCTCCCTAAGTGCTGGGATTACAGGCTGAGTCACCAAGCCCAGCCCTTTTTTAATGTAATGTAATTTTTTACTTTAAAGATGTGGGGTACAAATCAGGATTGGTTACATAAGTGGTCTAGGTACAGGTGAAGTTTGGGTCTCCAGTTGGCTCTCATCTTGCCTGGATTAAGATCAGGCACCCTTATTGATTTCATGTGTCCCCTCTCCCCCTGAAGTGTCCTGCTACTACCGATGTCTTTCTTGTAGTACTATGACAGGTGTTCAGGGTCCACTTATGAGTGTGAACATGTGGTACTCAGTTTTTTGTTTCTCTGATAGATCACTGAGTATGATAGACTCCAAATCCATCCAAGTTGCTGTGAATATGGCTGCATAATAGTTCATTGTGTATATGTACCACATTTTTTTTTATCCAGTCCGCTTTCCATGAGCAGCATGGTTGGTTCCATGGTTTTGCTATTGTGAATAGTGCTGCAATAAATATGTGTGTACAGATATCTTTTTTGTAGAATGATTTGTGTTCCTCTGGGTATATTCCCAATGGGGTGATTGCTGGGTTGTATGAAAGGTCAATTTCTAGTTCTTTTAGGAATTGCCACACTATTTTCCATAGAGGTTGAACTCTATTACCAACAGTATAAAAGCATTCCCTTTTCTCCACATTCTCACCAGTATGTTCGTTTTTGTTTAATTAATGATGGCCATTCTTACTGGGATTAGGTGGTTTCTTAATGTGATTTTGATTTGCATACCTCTGATAATTAGTGAGGCTGAGCACTCTTTCATGTGTCTGTTGGCTGCCCATATATCTTCTTTTGAGAAGTGTCTATTCATGTCTTTTGCCCAGTTTTTGATGAGGCTGTTTTGGGTTTGTTTTTGTTTTTTTTTTTTTCTTTTCCTTTTAGCACATTCGAGTTCCTTATAGATCCTGGATGTTAAGCCTTTTTCAGATATACAGTTGGTAAATATTTTTTCCCATTCTGAGGGTTGTCTCCCCACTCTCTTGATAGTTTCCTTGCTTTGCAGAAGTTTTTCAGTTTGAAGAGGTCCCACTTGTCTATCTTATCTCTTATGGCAAGGGTATTTAGGGTTTTGATCAGGAATTGGTTGCCTATTCCAATTTCTGTAAGGGTGTCTCCTGCATTTTCTAAGATTCTTATAGTTTGTGGTTTTACATTTAGGTCTTTGATTCATTTAGAGTTGGTTTTGTGTGTTTGGTGATAAGAAGGATTCCTGTTTCATTCTTCTGCATATGGTCAGCCAGGTTTCTCAGCACCATTTACTGAATCGTTTCTCCTCTCCCCAGTGGTTGTTGGTGGAGGCTTTGTTGAAGATGACTTGGTTACTAAATTGAGGTTTTGCTTCTGGAATCTTTATCCTGTTCCATTGGTCTATATACCTGTTTTTGTACCAACATCAGGCTGTTTTGATTATTGTAGCCTTATAATAAAGTTTAAAGTATGGAAGTATGATATCTACCTTTTTGTTTCTTTTGCTGAGGATTGTTTTGGCTATTCATGGTTGTTTTTATTTCCAGATGAACTTCTGTATTGTTGTTTCCAGATCTGAAAAGAATGCTGATGGTAATTTAATGGATATTATGTTGAATCTGTAGATTGCCTTGGGTAGGATGGACATCTTAACAATGTTAATTCTTCCAATTCACGAACATGGGATATTTTTCCAGTTATTTGTGTCTTCTTTGATTTCTTTGAGCAGTGTTTTGTAGTTTTAGTTGTAAAGATATTTCACTTCTCTGGTCAGGAAGATGCCAAGGTATTTCATTTTTCATGTAGTTATTTTTATTTTTATTTTTTGAGTTGGAGTCTCACTCTGTAACTCAGGCTGGAGTGCAGTTGCATGCTCACGACCACTGCAGCCTCGGCCTGCTGGACTCAGGTGATCCTTCTGCCTTAACCTTCCAAGTATCTGGAACTACAGGTACTCTACCACATCTTGTCAATTTTTTGATTTATTATAGAGATGGGGTCTCACCAAGTTGCCCAGGCTGTTCTCAAACCTGTGGGCTCAGGCAATCCCCTCACCTTAGCCTCCCAAAGTTCTGGCTTTACAGGCTTGAGCCACTGCATCTGGTCTCGTGTGGCTATTGTAAGTGAAATCGTACTTTTTATTTGGTTCTCTGCCTGTTTGTTGTTGGTATATAAAAATGCGACTGTCTTTTGCACATTGTTTTATAACCTGAGATTTGCCAAAGTCCTTTATCAGTGCAAGGAGGTTTTTGACAGATTCTCTTGGGTTTTGCAGGCATAGGATCATATCATTCACTAAGAGGGATAGCTAAATTCCTCTTTTCCTATTTGGGTACCCCTAATATCCTTCTCTTGTCTGATTGTTCCAGCTAGGACTTCCAACGCTATCTTGAACAGGAGGGGTGACAGTTTTGTCTTATTCTAGTTTTCAGGGAAAATTCTTCAAATTTCTGTACATTTAATATTATGTTGGTTGTGGATTTATCATAGATGGATTTTACTATTTTGAGGTATGTTCTCTGTACTGAGGTGTTCAAGGGTTTTTGTCAAGAATGGATGCTGGATTTTGTCAAAAGCTTTTTCTGTATCTAATGATACAATAATGTGGTTCTTGTTTTTATATCTGTTGATATATTTAATTACATTTATGGCCTTGCAGATATTGAACCAGTCTTACATTCTGGTAATGAAGTCTATTTGGTCATGGTGGATAATTTTTGAAATGTGTTTCTGGATCTGATGTGCTAGAATCTTGTTGAGAATTTTTGCCTCTGTTTTCACCAGGGATATTGACCTGTAGCTCTCTTTCTTTGTTGAGTCTTTGCCTGGTTTGGGCATTTAGACATTAGCTTCATGAAATACTTTTGGGAAAGTTCTGTCATTCTTGATTGCCAGGAATAATGTCAATAAGATTGGTATCAGCTCCTCCTTATATATTTCGTATAATTCCCCTGGAAATCCATCTGGTCCAGGGCTTTTTTTGGTAGGTAGTTTACTTATGATGGAGTCAATTTCCTGGGTTGCTATTGGTCTATTTAGGGTCTTGGTTTCTTATTGTTTCAACCTTGGGAGGCTGTGTGATATCAGAAAGCCCTCCTTGTTTTCATACAGATGTGCATATTAATCTCTGACAATCTTTTATATTTCTTTGGGATCAGTTATGGCTTGATCTTTTGCATTTCTGATTGTGCTTATTTGTGCTTTTTCTCTCTTTTTCTTGGTCAATCTGGACAGAGGTCTGTCAATCATGTTTATCCTTTCAAAGAACCAGGTTTTTATTTCTTTTATTTTTCTATGATATTTTTGTCTTCTATGTCCCTATTTGGGTTTTTGCTTTGGTCATCTGGATTCTTCTGCTGAAGCTAGAGTTTTGGTGGTCTTGCCTTTCCAGCTTCCTAAGGTGATTTGTTAGACTGATGACTTGTGATTTTTCTGTGTTCTTGATGTGTGTTCATAGGGATATAAATTCTCCTTTTAGAGCTGATTTCATGGCATCCCAGAGGTTTTAGTAAGAAATGTGTTTATGTTTGTTTGTTTCCAAGAATCTTTTAATTTCTGCTTTGATTTCTGTGATGACCCAGGAGATGTTCAGCATAGTGCTGTTTAGTGTCTATGACTTTGTGTGTTTGGGGTGATCTTGTTGGTGGTAATATTTACTTTTATTCTACTGTGGTCTGAGAAGGTGTGTGGTAGAATTTCAATCTTATGGAATTTGTTTATGCTTGATTTATGACTAAGGATGAGGTCAATCTTGGAGTATGCTGCATGTGGTGATGAGTAGAATGTATATTCTGTGGTTGTTGGGGGGAGTGTTCTGTAGATATCTATTAAGTCCATTTGGTCAAGTGTCAAGTTAAGGTTCTTGATCTCCTGTGATTTTTTTTTTTGCCTCAATGATCTATCTAGGGTTGTTAGTGGGATATTTAAGTCTTTAGTTATGATGGTGTTAAAGTCAGTATCCTCTTTTAGTTTACTTAGTAGTTTCTTTAAAAATCCTGGAGCTGCTGTGTTGGGTGCATATATATTGAACTATTTAGCATTATGTAGTGTCCTTCCATATCTTTTTTAATTTTTTAGCTTGAAGGTTGTTTTGTCTGATATTAAAATCACAACTCCTGCCTCTTTTGTTTTCCGTTTGCCTGAAAGTTTGTTTCCCATCCTTTAACTTTGAGTCTGTGGGTGTCCTTTGTTGTGAGATGTGTTTCCTGTAGGCAGCAAATTGTTAGGGGTGTGCTTTTTTAAATCCAGTTTGCAATTCTATGTCTTTTCAGTGGTTCATTTAGTCCATTCATGTTCTGGCTAACTATTGAAATGTGAGAGTTTATCCCTGTCATAAGACTTTCATAAAGTTTTTTGCATAATTGTTTTATTTTAACTCTTGGTTTGATGTTGTGTGTGTTTTCAAGTTTGCAGTTGTGATGTATTCTCTGTTGATTCTGTGTTTTCCTGTTCTCCTGGGAAGTGTGTGCTCATTCTTTTTTTTCTTTCTTCTGTTCTTAATACCTTCTTAAGCATCTCCTGTAGAGCTGGTATAAAAGTAGCATAAACTCTTAAGGATTGGATGTCTGGGAAGGATTTCAGTTCTCTATCACTGAGGAAACTTAGCTGGGTAGGAAATTCTTGGTTGGAATTGTTTATCTTTGAGAATTTTGAAGATTGGAGTCCAGTCTCTCCTAGCATGTAGTGTTTCTGTAGATAAGTCTGCTGCTATTCTAATTGGTCTTCCCCAGTAGGTAGTCTGACCTTTCTCTCTCACTATCTTTAGGATTTTTTCTTTTATGCTTACTTTGTGAAAGTGAATTTCTATGTGTCTGGGAGTTGGCCTTCTCATTTAATGCCTTACAGGAGTTCTCTGAATCTCTTACTTTTGGATGGTCATGTCTGATGAGATGAGAAAAGTTTTCTTGGATAACCTCATGGAATGTTTGTTCCAAGGTGGTCTCTGTCTCCCTTTCTGCCTCAGGAATGCTGATCAGGCATAAGCTCAGCCTCTTGATATAATAACACATCTCTTGGAGGCTTTGTTCTGTCTTTCTGAGTTTTCTTTCCATGTTTTTAACAGATCAGGTTAATTCCATATTTTGGCCTTCAAGCTCTGAGACTTTTTCTTCTACTTAGTTTATTCTGTTTTCCATGCTTGTCCACTTGTTATTTTTTTCATTCATTGTGCTCTATATTGCCATCATTACTGTTATCAACTTTTTCATTCTTTCTTCTTGCCTTTCATGATTTTAATTAAGCATTTCCACCATTACCTTGATATCTGGATTTGTGGTCTGAGACCAGTCTTTCTGAGGGCTCTTCATTGTTTGAGTTTCAAAGTCTGTATTCTCAGGTGCTTCCTTTCCAGGGGTCTGTGGGGTACCTGTGTTCTTCTATTGATTCTTCTTCATTTTTGATAGATTCTCCCCACTTTTTCCTCTTTAATTCTGTTGCTTAGTGAGAGAGAGGATAGCTTTCACTTCTGTTTGCTCAACTTATTTTTCCTTTGGCAGAGCCTTTGGATTTGTTCAGTTTTGAAGCCTGGCTTGGAGTGGGGACTGCACTGTCTTTTTACAGTTTTGAGATTTGATTTAGGTGTAATGGGGGAAGCTAGGTTGCAGAAGTTTCTTGCAGATCACAGTATCTGCTGATTGGGGTGTGGACCCCCTGGAACTCACTTCCCACCACCTTACATTATGTCCATGTGGTGGGAG
Organism: Cephalopachus bancanus; assembly: GCA_027257055.1. NCBI lineage: Eukaryota > Metazoa > Chordata > Mammalia > Primates > Tarsiidae > Cephalopachus > Cephalopachus bancanus. The sequence goes on along the minus strand of JAPVLO010000009.1, from coordinate 2,212,580 downwards.
TGTATGTATACCCTGTGAAACCAAAATGGGATAAAAGAATGAAAAAGAACAGAGTAAGAAAGAAGGGAAAAGAAGGGAAGAGGAAGAAGAAAAACAAACAGATAAACAAGCAATGCAAGACAAAACAAAATAAAACAAAAGCAGCAGCAACAACAACAAAAAACAAAGACATACTCACCCTCAAATACACCCATATTTTTAAAAGGGGAGGATCAAATTAGAATTCACATATACAAAGACATGTATGGAGAGGGTGAGCAAAAAAGAAAAAAAAAGACCTTCTTCTTGAATACTGTTCTACTTAAGAGCATTTGAATACTTTTCTTTATCCTTTTTTTTTTTTCAACAACTGGTGGTTACTTTCATTCTACCACTACTCTCTGGATAATATAATTTTACAATGTCTAGGGATTGTGACTTTTGTTAATCAATAAAATTATCAATGATAAATATAGTTATACTTTTCTCTCTTCAAGAGGTATTTTTGCATTTTAATGAAATGTTACTCATCTTAAACCTAAAGAAATAAATCTTCACAGATGGTATTTTGAAAATCTTCACAGATGGTATTTTGGTGGTCTAATGGGAATTCAGGGGAGATTTTTAATAAAGGTGATTCATAAAATGTCGTCAAAGAAATAAAAATGTGATGATGGGACACCCACATGAATAAGAAGATCTTGAGTTACTAACACAAAAGTTCATGTCTGTAACAACTTTCTAGCACACAAAATACTGTGCTTTTTATGTGGCATTCAATTTAAAATTTAACAACCCACAATGCCAATAAAGGTATTAATAATAAGGGAAACTGAGGAAGTATATAGGAACTCTGTACTTTCTGCTCAATTTTTTCTATAAACCTAAAACTACCCTAAATATCAAGTCTATTAACATTTTTTAAAAGTTCAACAGCCCTATGAGTTAAAAAGTTTCATCCCCTTTTTATAGATGAAAAAGTAGAGGCTTAGAGCAAACCTGGATGAAAACTATAAAGACTGAACTCACGATCTCTATCTATGCTGCTTCATGTCTTCTCTTATGGAAGGAGAATCCCAAGTGGATCTATTTATACTTTTGCTTCATTTTCACCTTCAAGGATACTGCAAAAATTTGTCCTTGAGTTGGGAAGGGAAAAAACATGCAAATGTTTAGTGAAAAATCAGCACATGGACCTGCAGAGGATTTGTGCATGAGGGAACTAAACTGCCTTAGGGTTTTGCTTTCCTTTGATGGTGAGAACATGGCAATACTGTAGAGACTCTCATCACTCCAAGATAGTTCTAAAACAACTGAATATAAGTGACTCTACTGCTTCTGTATAGAGATTTCCCTGTGCAGAGAATAAAGAAAACCATTCTTCTCAGAAACCAAGGATGTAATCCGTGGGGAAGATGCCAGTATCTCTGTTGAAAGGTCCACCATTCCTGGTTATGATGACAGGGGAGGCACCGAAAGATTCTGAGAGCCTGCAATACTTTTAGCAGGCATTTGGCCTTTGAGGCAAAACCATTTATCCAGAAAAATGCCTACTTTTCAGCTTGGTAACCATGTACACTCACTAGAGTGATTTTGGCCCATACCTGTCTTCTCTTCTGAATTCCTCCAAAGGGTGAGAGAGGGAAAGGAGAGTTTTTTTTTGGGGGGGGTTGGTAAATTAAATTAAAATAAATAAAAATATCTACTTCTAAAGGTTGAAAATACTTGAATAGGTACAAAGTTCTGATTATATGGATAGAAAACCAACTCTTTGATAAATGTAAAACAAAGCAAAACACACAAAATCTTTTTTTTTTTTTTTTTTTCCTTTTTAAAATGGACTAAGTTGAGACCTCATAGCTTGGAAGCTGGGGCATAGAGATTTTAACTTACCTTCTCTGGTCTGGCACCTTCTTCCTGCTGGCAATAAGTTTGGCTTGCACAATGAAATTTTGAAGAGAGGTCTGAGTTTGATTAACTGTGCATTTATGAATAACATCCTCAGAGCATTCTGAGCCACATTTAGATTCTTGACTGCAGCAGTCTTGGGGCATTGCTGTAAGGCTAAGCTGTTCCTTGCAACAGAAGATTCTGACAGATCATAACTCTTCCAACCTATAGCAGTCATCACCTTTTTTTGCAGGGTAATATTCCTAAATTTTTCATTTTACTCACTCCTCAACTGGCGTGTCGTTTTACTGAGAAGCATCAAATTCATTTTGATATGCATTTTGATACACTTTTCTGGGAAGTGGCTTATCAGACCAACCTGGGATGTTATCAACAGATGAAGAGATGGCCAATGAGTTGAGACAAATAGAATAGAAGGGGAAAGCTCCTAATTATTATTTCCAGCAGATACATTTCCTACTAGTTTAGTAGTAGTCAAACTATGAGTTAAAAATTTTCATCCCATTTTTATAGATGAAGAAGTAGAGGCTTAGAGCAAAGCTGGATGAAAACTGTAAAGACTGAACTCACGATCTCTATCTATGGTGCTTCATGTCTTCTTTTATGGAAGGAGAATCCCAAGTGGATCTATTTATGCTTTTGCTTCATTTTCACCTTCAAGGACCCTGGAAAAATTTGTCCTTGAGTTGAGAGGGGAAAAAAACGTGCAAATGTTCAATGAAAATCAGCACAGAGTTTCTGTCTGTGGACTACTCAGATCACAGAGAATCAGCCTTGGTAACATGCCTGAGACACACCCATGGCAAATTCAGCTACTGGATGGGGAAACTTTCCTGACTGGTCTGCCAGTTGGTAGATGCAATTGAGTGGAAAATCAAACGGCAGCTCATTTTTTTTTTTCTCCTCAACAGAGACCACCAAAGGGGAATAAAAAACCATTAATCTTTCCTGTGTTAATTGAGAACAGTGGATACCATTATGAAACCATTTCCCTTAGGGTCATGCTACTCATTTGAATCCCAGTTCAAGTTTGTTGAAATTGTAATGGTAGCAGGCGTTATCACGTCACAGGGTACCACATTACAGCATGATTGCTTTTCATTCTACATGGTTCATAAAGCAAAATAAATTTTGAATACCCAATAGTGTGGGCTATAATTAGTATATGACTGTATATTTTTAGGAGAAGAAAATATTCCAATTGTAATATACTGCACTGAGAATTCACTAAGTTTTCACTGTGCTATTAAAGATGCTATGTTCAGATACGCTACAATCTTTCTGCAGAGGAGGCAAATATCTCAGCACTATCATATGTTATATATGTGTTCTGGAGGGTAAAAAGACTGTTTGCCATGTTGATATTTTTAAATCAACAATTTCTCAAAGGGAATAATTTCTAGAACAGTCATCTTTATGGAGTTTGCTGTAATGTGCAAATCCAGAGTGACTACACAAAATTGCCAAGTAGATGAGTCAATCTGCAGCTTTTACTCTTTCTTTTTTCTTTTTAGGAACTTTCCCCCTCCTGCCCTAGCTACCAAAGATAACACACTAATATCTGTGCCAGTATTATATCTCCAGGCATCTCTTTTGGACAATACCTCATGCTCTGGATCTTTCTAATTATCTACTCTTACTTCATCAAACTGCATGATTTATTCCTTTAGAAACTGACCAATGATAAATGAACAGGATTTCATTCAGTGCCGGATATCTCATCAGCAACAATAGAGGAAAAACTTTCAGACTTCTATATGAAACTTATTTTCAACTCAAAATTCCATATTTAGCCATACTATCCATCAGCTGAGGGGTCATAATGAAAATCTTCTTCACAAAAGCAAGCCCAAATGTTTATCTTCCACACACCCTTTCTTAGAAAGTTACTTAGACATGTATGCCAATAAAACAAAGAAGTAAATCAAGAAAAGCAAGACATGGTCTCCAGGAACTACCGAATTAAAAACAGGAAAACAGTGGCTTATTGTCCCAGATTAATTGATTTGCAGCAGTCCTAGAAAATCCAGATTGGAACAGAATAGAGCTCTCTATATATGAGTTGGAAACAATTGAAGTTCTGTTAGAAGCAAAAGACAAATTGTACAAATAAAAACAGCTCATTCAACTTAACTGCAGGATCATTTTTCTTTGAATGGCATAGGAATTATACTATTGTATTATTATATGCATAGGACATGTAACAAAGAAATGTAAATAAAATACATGATGCTCTCAGAGTTGAATAATTTCTACGTGTGCACAATTAAAGATTGCCTATTGGCTTTTAACTTCTAGGATGAAACTGTAAACAAACCACAGAAGACAATTATAATTCTAGAATGATATATTAATGTTTTTGTCTTAGAAGAAGAAAGGAGATGTAGAAGTACATTTTGGAGTACTAATGTCTTTATTTTACAAAGTGGGAAGTTGAGGTACTCTTTGTGCTTGATTAAAGCAGTGGACACTCTAGTATGTTGCTTGAAGTTGTAAAGTGACAAGTGGAGGATTTGAGGACAGTAGCATCAGGATTAGGTAGTACATCCATCAGGGTTCTTAATTGTAAGCAACACAAACCAACTCTGGTTCACTTAAGAAGAAAAGGTGGAGGACCTTGAAGACTGCAGTATCTGGGGCTTTGCAGTCAGAAACAATTTGAATTACTACACTGCAGAATTGGTTTAATAGCAGAATTCTCTGCTAGCTGAACACAAGGCAAGACATATTGTCCTATAAACACAGCTAGCATGAGAGGCTGGATTTTCCAATTAGCACAGCTACCACTGCTATGGAAAAACTTGATCTTACCACAAATGTGCCATTTTTATTGATTCCAAGTCTTAGGTGGTATGTCTGATGTGTAGAGCCTAGCTCATACTTATGGGCCCAGGTGCAAGAAAGTCTGAGAAAGGGAGTATCTGGTGTTTTCAGTTTCTCTAGCAAGAAGCTTCATTTGCCTCCTGCCTTGTAATGTGGGCAACTTCCCTAAATGGTAGTTGGAGTCAAATGTTGGATGGCCAAAAAAGAAAAAAATAATAAAACAAAATATGTTCACTGAAAGTTGGGAAAACAGAAACTGAGACTCAGTTTAAGAAAGCTAAATCCACATCTGTCATAGAAGGAAACCAATTGAAAATTTCTCTAGTTGGTAAATTTTTAAAAGTGGTATTATATATATTGTTTAAACATATAGAGGTAACCTAAAGGAACTTAAAACAAATATTAAAAATTAAAAGTGGTTGTTTTAGGGGAAGCAAGACTTGCAGAAGGGTTGAGGACATTAAAGAAAGTGTTAATTTTCACTAGAAGCCTTTCTATATACATGATGATTTTGTTACCATGTACAAATATTACTTGAAAAGAAAGACATTTCAATTCAAAAGGAAATTACAAGTCAATTTTAACTGCTGTGTTAAAGTGAAAGAGAAGAAAGTAACACTGGAATTAACATATCTCTGAAAAAGCAGAATTCTATGACTATTGCTGGTTTTATCATAAATTTTTATCCCTGAGATTCTGAGTTGCAAAAGATATAACTATACAGGTATTTATTGAGTGGGTGAGTGAAAGGAAATATTATTTTACATTTAATAATAATATCAAGAATATGAACTTAGTCATATCATATGGGGTTCTCTTTGTGGGACTACATAGAGAGCTAGACTACATAGAGAGCTAGAGCTATCCGGTAATTCCTCCCTGTAACTCTTGTTCGTAAATGCAAAATGCAGTTTGAGGAATTCAAGTACTGATTGACCTTTGACCAATGTATTCATCTGGAGAAGAAGCATGCTTAAGATTTATTGATAGGAGAATGTAAATATCTTCCAAATAAACACTTGGTAATGTTTGTTCACTGTTTATAAAGATAAACTCAAGTTCAGTTTGTATTTTCTAAACTATCCCAGAATGTGTAACCCTTGGGTCTGTCTATAATTTCTGGAAAAAAAATGCTGTGAGGGTTAAAGAATTAAAACATATGTGAGCACTTATTAATGAATAAAAAAGTAGTTATTGAATAAGTCCAATTCATAAAGGAGGAAATGAATGCAGGAATAGCATATAAAAGGCAAGGAATTAATGAGAAGTAAAATAAGAGGGAAAATTAAGAGTGGAAAAAATCTTGAAAATTCTAGAACAAATTTATGTCATTTTATGGGGTATAAGAAATGCTATATCTGTGCTGGGTTTTTTTTTTTAACAAATAAAAATGTGATCAAAATCCACCCTAAATATTGTGAGGACTGGGGAAAATCCAAAGAGCATGCTTTGGTCAGGAAAACAAATCTTGAACAGGTAAAGGTTGGGGAGGGAGTAAGATTGAGGACTGGAGTTGTGGGAAAATTCACATAGCTCAAGGGTTATATAAAAAAATGAGAAATGTCCAGGCGGTGTGATATATCCATTAATTCTATAAAACTGTTGAAAGGGAAAGGCTGATGAGATAGGAGAGGTAGTGACAGCAATGGTTAAACATATATGAGTTTTCTTTTGTATGAGGAAAATTCACTTCCATCTCAAACTGCATTTTCCAAGAGAGAAATATCAAAGATACTGAGATTTTAGAGATTAATCAGAGAAAACAAAAGTATAAAATCTTTTGTTTTCTTTCTGAGAATGACAAAAGGTCTAGGCTTTCAGAACCCTGTTTTCTTTCACAGTTCACAGTGGAGGATCATCTGGTACAGTACTGATCCAAACCCCTGGCTGGGATGGGTGGGGCAGGTGAAGTCATTCCTGCCCAGACTGGTTGATGGGTGTTGGGGGCGGAGGGGCTTGCCTTCCACTTTTCCAGTTTGGACCTCAGAGCTTGGCATTAGCTCACTATCACCAGGGAACACTTCTCCTTTCTGTTACCCACCATGGGGTATGTGGGGCCTGGGAAGGGAAGGTGCAAACTCTCTTTCATCAGGACCAGGATTATATAAACTATGGCTCTTTTATCACCACAAGGGTGTGGCTCCTGAAGCTGGACTGGAGGACAATAAATAGCTTTCAAGTGTTTCATTTTAGCATTTCAAATAAATACATGTGTTATTACTTCTTTACTTTGTGAGGTTTTTGAGCTTTATTAATTTTTTTTAACATTTTAACCCATCAGCACCAGAAATCAAGAGAGCATGTAATCTTGACCTACTTGTATAACCTCTTTGGAGCTCCAGTTTCCTTGTAAAATGGAATAGCTCTTGTTGAATGTTCTTCATTTAACCTTCTGTGATCCTATGATTGGATTCAGTAAACTCGGTTTATTTCCTGTGTGCTATTTGCACTTTTTTCTCTTTAATGAGATACATTGCCAACTTGTGTAAGTTTTAAGCTAAAGTAAAAATTTAAGATCATCATTCACCTCCCCCACCCCGCCCCCATGAAGAGCCTCTTGATGGTATATATACCATCTAGGATCTGGGAGAAAGATGTAAAGAAATCTCTTTGTGTTTTCAGTGGCTTTAAAACAAATATTTACATTGCTCATAATAGCTAAAAATGAAAGAGCCTAACTAAATGTCCATTAATTGATGAATGAATATATTGAATATTGTATATCTATACAATGTAATGTTATTTAGAAATAAAAAGAGATGAAATACAGATACAAGCTACAATACGGATAAATCTGCAAAACATTCTAAATGAAAGCCAGTCACTGCAGACTACAGAGTATATGATTCTATTCACATAAAATATCTAGAATAGGAAAATATATGGAGACAGAAAATATATTAGTGGTTTTCTGCGTAGAAAGGAAAAAAATAAAGCTTTTTCTTCTACCCATCTTAGATTAATTGGTTGGGCTCTGTACAAAAGACAGATTAGCAGGAAAAATATATATAAATTTACTTAATGTAAGTTTTACATGATATGGAAGCTTTCATAATGAAATGAAAACCTAAAGAAGCAGTTAAACCTGAGTGGTTTTCTTTACTAAGTTTGATAGAGTGGAAAGTCACGGGAAAATATGATAGGACAAAGGGGAATGAGCTAAGGGTAATAAACTGGGACATTTAGCAAGGTCTGTTTGTTCAGATTCCCCTTTAGGGTACTATCCGTCTTTAGGATACTAAGGGGGAAAGGTTCTCTGGGTATAGTAAGGGCATCTGTCACCTGTGGGTCTTAAGTCCTGCTTCAGGGGATTTTGAGAGTCTTTTCTACATCTGCCATTTCTTAAAATCCCTGAACCTAAAATATTCAATATGCCAAGGTGTTTTATTTTGGTGTAGCGTGTCCTGAACCCCACCACCTAGGACTGGGATGTTTGGGGATTTTAGGAGTTGGGGCTAATAATGGGAAGTGACTACTAATGTGTACAGGGAGATTCTTTGGGGGATTATAAAGGTGTTCTAAAATTGAGTATGCTGATTATGGTTATATAACTCTGTGAATAAACTAAAAACCATTGGGTTGCACAATTTAAATGAGTGAATTATATGGTAATAAATTATAGGGTAATAAATTATATCTCAACGAAGTTAGTTTTCTAAAAAAACCTCCAACCCCTCAATAAAGGGTTTTTGAAGAGGGAGCAAGTGTTGGTATTTGGGTTCTGTGAGGTGGGACCTCAGGATTGGTCTCCAGAGGTCTGTTTGCATATCATTAAATGGTAGCAAGTGTGAATTTAAGGACCTTTGAGAGCTGTAACCCTTAGGAATCAAGTTCATCACAGAGTACCATTCTCCTGAGAATTGCATGTGGAGTCACAAGACACAGTTGGTTAGTACCTTCCGTGGCTAATTTTATTGGCATAGTTAGCTTCACCCTGTGATGCTGTGTCTTCTGCCACAGAGACACCTCTGCCCCCACATTCTGAGCAGTCATGTGCCTCAGAGGCACTCAATTTTGTCCCCAAATCCTCTTACTGACTTCAGTGGCACTGGGTCTCCAGAAGAGAAATAATATAGCTATAGTTACTGCATATTCCAAAAACAAATTTGGACTACATGACTTAACAGAGAATTATTTTCTGATTCATTAATTTACACATGTGAAACAACAATTTTGGCCAGGCAACTGATTTAAATCAATACTTAGCTTTTTGGTCCAGGATCCATTACACTCTAAAATATTGTAAGGATCTAAAGAGCTTCTGTTTATGTGTTTTATATCCATGGGTATATTTATTGCATTACTGTATTTATTGTATTAGAAAAAATGGAGATACTTTAGTTATATTTTCTATTAGTTCATTTAAAAATAGCATTAACCTAAGTGCCCATCAACTGATGAGGAGATAGAAAAAGTTACACACACACACACACACACACACACACCATGGAATACTACTCAGCCATAAAGTGTTGAAATGATGTCTTTTGTGGCAACTTGGAGGTCATCATCCTAAGTGAAGTAATAGAAAACCAATTATTGAATGTTCTCACTTATAAGTGGAGCTAAGCTATAGGTCCACAAAGGCATATAGAAGGATATAGTGGACACTGGAGATTCAGAAGCGGGGAGGGTGGGAGGGGTTGAGGGATACAAAATTACCTATTAAGTTCAATGTACCCTATTCAGGTGATGGGTATACTAAAAGCCCAGACTTCACACTATACAATTCATAACTGTAACCAAAAACCACTTGTAACTGACATTTAAAAAATTAACAAACCCATCATGTATTAACACTAACTTTATGGTTTTAAAAACAATAGCTATATTTTCAAGAACAAAACAAGTTAATGAGAGGAAACTCAATCTTTCGCATCTTTGCAAATCACTGTAATGTCTGGCCTAATAGGAAACAGCTGAGTTCTCACGTCTGCTCTGCGTTTGGTCTGTTGTGATATCTCACATGACATAATCTCTTAAAAACTCCACTGGACCTTCATGAGAGAATGAGTGAATGAAGCAAATGACATCTTAGAAGTATTGGGAAAATAGTTTCAATGTCCAGGACTCAACTGAAAGAATCTCAGGGATCCCCAATATTGAAATCTTTATATTCATTCTCACAACGATCCTATCATTTAAAAACAGATGAGGAAACTGAGGCTTAGAAATGTAAGACACTCACCCTGTAGTGATGATGAGCAGAACTGAGACTTTTCCTGGCTGACTGGCTGCTGGCGGAAGCCAGGTCACTGCACTTGTTCCCTCAACAGTTCACACAATACTTCACAGTAATTTTATCTTTTCACTCATGTACTGTTGATGTTTATAGATTATTGTTCTCCTTAGACTTGTTTGAAGAACTTAAACTCTAAAGTAGTTATTCTTAAATTTCTTCAACTGCCTCAAGACAACTTTCTGACTAATTCTTTTGGATTAATAAGAAATCTTTTAGCATTTCAACAGTTATTAGATTACTTTTCTCATTCCCACAAATTGTAAATCATTGAAAATGATCATAATAATGCCAATAAATGCTTGATTTGAAAATTTTCTTTAGTTTTGAAAACAGTCTGTTCTATTCTAATCCAATATTTGATAGCATCATAAACTTGATGCTTTACTAAAAATAAATGCTCATTGTTTCAATGAAGTACAAAGTAGTTATAGGTTTTAGTTTCAAACTTTTTTTAAATTTCAGGCAGGAATTTTAATAATAAAGTTAAAAAGAAAAAACACGAGTAAACAGCTATAAAAACTACTATTACTGAGTAAAATCAGATTCTGGTTCCATCCTCCCTCCCTGCAAGAGCAGTCTTTTCCAATTAGCCACCAGCACTAATCAGTGCTTCTAACATGTTCTTACCATATTACCAATAAAGTCCCTAAATTGCACGAAGATTTTTGTTGTTTGCTTGTATTTGTTTTCATTTTTCATTTTTTTTTTCCTCTAGGTTTCAGTTGCAAACTCCAGAATCCTATTATATAACAGCTCATCGAAGGCCTCACTAAAATGTAATTTGTATTCACTCTTTATTAGGTCAAGTTATAATTATAATTATATTCTCTTGTAAGAATTCAAATATAGAAGAAATAAATGTCTGTCCTAATGTTCTTGCACATACACAGAAAAACATTAAAATATATTGAAGCACTTTTGATCCATAAACACTTCTCTTTGACCATTTTAAAGCAATTGCTGAGATAAAGTTATGAACTTTACAAATTCATTTCCAAGATAAAAGCTGAAAAATAATGGAAAGCTTACTTTTAAAATGTCCACTTGTTTCCCATTTAATCTTTCTTTATTCCATATGAATCCTAGAATAGCTGATAAAAACAGTCAAGATTTGTCATCCAAAGATTTAACCTGGATAAAATAGATACTTTATGGAGCAATAGTCTTCACAGGTTATAAAGAAGTCAAATAGCTGTTTACATTTTTAGCATTTCTTATCCTTAATTCTTTATTGTGAGCTATAAAATTTAAATTTTTTTCCTTGTGAATTTAAAAATGAGTACTATTTCATATAGACTTCCCATTCTGATATTCTATTATATTATACTCTGGAAATAGTTCCCTGGAGGAGATAGGTAATCTGTAAGAACTGGTAGAAAAATCCTCAGGTATCATCATAATAAACTTCCTTAAAATGAGGACATTTTCAACTAAAAAAAAAATGCCTATAAGAATTTGGCCATTACTAGTTTCCTCTTAAAAGTCATCAAATTTCTCAGAAATTATATTTAGGGACAAAACATTTTGCTTAAATAAAAATTTTTAGGTTGTCACTTTACTAAACTCTGGTGTGGCCCTGTGCTCTTTGAGCTGTGACCGCTACTATGTTTCCTAAGCTTTGGCCCCCTCCCCTACCTTGGAGAAGTGAATCTCCTCATCTCCTCTCTCTCTCTCTCTCTCTCTCTCTCTCTCTCTCTCGTTTACTTTCTAAAGAAACTATATCTTTCAATCTAAAAAAATTTTTTTATGATTTTTATATCTCATTTGATATAATTATATTTATATTGATATGATATATTTATATTGATATATAAAATATGAAAATATATTTTCATATTTTCTCATCTAATGAAATAGTAAATATAATGTATATATACTATCTAGTTCTCACTAATATAGAATCACTTAACTTACTAGATTTACAAAAAGAAACCCAGAATCTTTATTTTCACTTTTTTGAACTCAGTAGTTCCAGTATGTTAATAATCTTATCAACAGCTCTACTGCTTTCCAAAACACAGGAAAGCAGTCTTTCACCTGGCAGGGCATCCCATTAATTCCAGGACTTTTATGGAAATGTCTTACCAAGGTAAGAAAAAAACAGTGTTTTTATTTGCTATATATCTCATAAAATAGTAACATGAAGTATTTTCCAATCCTTGCTACCATTGTTGGAGCGTCTATAACATTTTACAAAATTAGTTCACTTTTTGTTTGAGCAAAATAAAATTCCTAGTGAAAGTGAGAATGCACTTACAGGACACCCTGTATATTTGATATGGCAACTGGTCTTAACAGCAAGAAATGAAATTTTGGTTTTCTTTCCCACATCTCTTTTGATAAAACTATATTTTAAAATAAATTTCTTTACTGAATATTTGAGATCAAAATTGCTGAAGGTGAACTGTATTTGTTAGCTATCACAGAAAGTCTAGTTACATTTCAGCCACAGGGAGGAAAGTTTATCTACTTACTAATTTGGATGCAAATATTACTTGAGGTCAATCACATTTCTTTTTTAAGGAATATTTGTTTTCTTAGCTTCATTTAAAGTTGATTTAAATTGCCCTTAGCACCCATTTTGTCACTTAAATAGAACTTTATCTTAATTTCAAATATACCTCAAACAATTGTGAACCACTGGCAAAAATTTGCCTTGATTAATGCCTATAAATGTTCCTTCGCCTTTTTTGCCATCTTACTAAGTTTGCCTTTTTACAATTGATAGGCATTTATTTTGACTTAGTATTTGAGATCCATTGTTTTTTGGAGGGGGTAGGGAAGTACCACTAAAATGCATATACCAAAAACGTATTATAGTTTGCTAATATGCCTGTGTTTTGTGAGCAGTAATGCTATTTTTAGACTTCAGCTTTGGAGGCAAATATAATGTTGGGATGATGTGGGCCTAATAAATAATATTTCTGTATTTTATTCTTGAGTTCTAAGCTAGTTGAGAAATAAAAAAAATAAGTAAATAAATCAGAAGGGAACTATATATCACATTAATATCAGTGGGAGTGAGAAAGAAGTAATTTTTTTACCCCAAACTAATTTAGAATTATAATACTTTTTTCTTGATTCACGTCATTATTTTAGTAGAATAATTTTATTAGAAATTCCAGATTATTGCAATAATTTACAGACACAGTGGAACAGAAAAGTTGATGCTGGATTGTTCTAGAAAATGGGATATACAGTTGGCATAAACGTGGAGGACGACTTGAGCCTTTATCACTATGCTTTAAATGAGAATTCATTTTTATAATGTTTTGCCTTCTTTTCCATGATTGACATGCAGTGCTTCTCCAGTTAATATCCAGGGACTAGAGCACAAAGCACAGAACTCATACTTCACAACTCTGACACTAATGTGTGAAACAGTGATTCAGAAAAACTGGACTTAATTAGCCACAGTCTCCTTCAATCAGTGACTATATGAATTAACTTACGTAAATGACTAAGCCTCTCAGGCTATTTATAGAAAACTAACGTAGGAAAACGTATTGTTCTTCTATCCTATAGAAAATATAAATTGTGTAATGCGTTCCCCTTTTTAATGTACTGGGAAGTTCAGAGAAAACCGGGGGCCTGCTTCCGATGTTTATGCATTATCTTACAGCATGTGATTCTTTGCATTAACCTTCTGCTTTTATTTTACTTTTTTCCTAATTTATCTTTCTGTTTTATTTATTTATTTATTTGAGTTGTAGCCTCACTCTGTTGCCCAGGCTGGAGTGCAATGGCATGCTCACAGCCACTGCAGCCTTGACCTGCTGGGCTTAGGTGATCCTTCCGCCTCAGCCTTCCAAGTAGCTGAAACTACAGACACGTGTTACCACGCCTGGCTTATTTTTTGATTTATTGTAGAAATGAGGTCTCATCAAGTTGCCCAGGCTGGTCTCAAACCTCCAGGCTCAGCATTCGTCTCGCCTCGGCCTCCCAAATACTGGAATTACAGACTGAGCCACCGCACCTGACCTAACGTCCTATTTTATATGACAGCTTTTCAGCTAACATTAATTGGGTGCCTACTGCATATTCTCTTCTGTGTTAAGTGCTTGACACTCATACATCTGCAAAAACTCTCTGAGGTGAGTAATTATTTTGTTGAAAATCATTTTATAAGTATCCTCAAATCCTTTGTGGCAGAGATTAATTAGACAAATATACACATTAACTCTATCTCGTACTTAAATTAAGAATAGTCATGATCATCATCTTCATCATCATCATCTGAAAATTTACAAGAAATGTAAATTATCATGAACAGTTCAAGATCTATTGAGTCAGTTTGGTCATTAGGTTTTGAAAGGGACATGTATAAATAGTATGCATAGTACACCCAGTGACACAACATCCTATTTAATTCTGGTCAGTCTGGTTTGTGTAGTGAACTGATACCTGACATGTTCATGAATGGATCCTTATATAACTGAACATAGCATATTCTTTTCAATATTCTGGATGGGAAAGAACAAATATCTCTTGTAGCCCTTCCGTCTTAGGATAGTAACTGAGAAGAATTTTTGAGACAAAATGGAAAGATAGAAATTAATTCAAATGAATTAGAGATGTCTTAAAATTTTTTTAGGTAATTCCGGAAATAAAGACACCTAGATTTTTTTAAAGGCACTTGCAAAGTGAATGTTAAATAGCAAAAAATGAAAACATTATAAAGAGGATAGGTCTGTGTGTTCGTATAAGAGAAGAGACACACAATGCCTGGTTGACTTTGGTGTGACTAGATTTTAGAAAGGCTGCAAGATGTCTACCAATTCCAAAGAGGATTTTTTTTTTTTCAAATGATGCAAGAGAATCGGTGGCATCCAGTCACACACCAGCAGTTCTTGGCTTGTTGACTTGATACAGCAGTTCATCCTTGGGTTTCCAAGTTCAGTTTATTTCATTCACCAGGGGCTCACTGCTACAGAAGCAGGAAGAGGAGCTTTCTTCTTTCAGATCCTTACTGGAGGTTTAAGTACTGTAGGACAGAGTAGTGCTTTTCCTCTTCATAGACCCTGTTCTTCCTTATGCTTCCCACCCCCACCCCAGAGCTGGTGTCAGTTTCTGAGTCTGTTCAAATTCTATTCAGGGACTGGATATATAAATAGGCAATTCCAAAAACAAGAAAAGAAAGAAGGAAGGAAGGAGAGAAAGAGAGAAACAAGAAAAAGAGAGAGAAAGAAAGTGGGAGAGAGAGAAAGAAAGAGAGGGAGGAAGAGAGAAAAATAAATATATGGAGAGAAAGACAAAAAAAGAAAGAAAAAAGAAAGAGGGAAAAAGAGGAAGAGAGAAAAAGAAAGGAAAAGAGAGAAAGCAAAAGAAAAAAGAAGGAAAGGAGTGAAAAAGAAAGAGGGAAAGATAGAGAAAAAGAAAGGAAGAAAGAGAGAAAGAGGAAGAGAAGGACAGAAAAAGAAAGAAGGAAGAAGAAAAAAGAAAGAAAAAATATAAATACTATACATGTGTGCATACTCAATTTAATTAGTAGCAGAGAAATGTCAATTACTTCCAATATGGAGACAATGATTTTTACCTATCATAGTGGCCAAGATTGAAAAAAATGATTATACCAAGGGCTGATATGAGAGTAGGAAAAGAAACACAAACTTGCATTGCTGATTGGAGAGTAAATCGATAAAAGTATCTAAAAGGCAAGTGGGAAATAAATGACAAAAGTTCTATAAAAATGCAAACCATTCATCCTAGAAATCCAACTTCTGAGAATTTATGTTCAGAAAGCGTTGAAGTAGACAAAGTTGTATGTACCAGAATGTTCATATACCATTTTACATGTATTTAAAATTCAATTGTCTACTGGGCCAGACATAGGAATTAGTGAAGATGCATGTTTGGCCATAGTAAGTAGTGGGGACTATAGCAAACTTCTATACCTAAAGACTTTTTATTTTAAAAATGCTTTAAAGGAATGCTTCTACATTGCTGGTAGGAATGCAAACTAGTGCAACCTTTCTGGAAGACAATGTGGCGATTTCTGAAAAAACTAGAAATTGACCTTCCATATGACCCAGCAATTCCCCTATTGGGAATATACCCAGAGGAATTCAAATCATTCTACAAAAAAGATACCTGCACATGTATGTTTGCTGCAACTCTATTCACAGTAGCAAAAACATGGAACCATGTTGTCCATCGAAGCTGGACTGGATTAAAAAACGTGGTACATATACACAATGGAATATTATGCAGCCATAAAGAAGGACAAACATATGGAATTTGCAGCAACTTGGATGGATTTAGAGTCGATCATACTCAGTGATCTATCACAGAAACAAAGAACAGAGTACCATATGTTTTCACTCATAAGTGGACCTTAAAAATTATTATAATACTTTAAGAAAGGGATTTGCAGTAATGGGAAACTATCAGGGGAGGAGGGGTGGGACTGGCGGTTGAGGGAAACTGCTAGGGGAGGGAGAGGCATATCTCATCAACAAGGGTACCTGCATAACCCTGAATTGTACCCTACATCTTTATAATTTTAAAAAAAGTAAGAAAGAAAAATAAATAAATTCTCTAAAAAAATTGCTTTAATGACCAAGTTAAGCATCAGTTTTCCACAACTGGGTTGTAATACTCAAAACACAGAAAAACTATACATGCCTGAAAATAGGTGAATATGTTAATCAAATTGCAGTGCAGCCACCCAACAGAATGCTCCTCATATATAAAGCAGGAATACTACGCCCTACAGTTGTAAGCTTACATGAAAACATTGTCCTTAAACTCCCTGGCAGATGGTGTCAACTTCGCTTTCCTTCCTTAAGTACAAGTCCTCCTAGAGACAGATGTATTAGTCAGAACTCTTCTGATTGCAAGCCACAAAAACACCACTTACATTGGCATAAGTAAAAAAGAACATTTTTGGTTCACATAACTGAGATGCTTAAGGGATTGAACTTCAAACATGGGTGAATCCAGAGGTCCCAGCAATACAGGTGTCTCTCTTCCAGCTTTGTTTCTCTTTCTATTGGCTTAATTCCCAGGCAGATGCCTTCCATGCTGTGGCAAGATGTCCATCCACGGCTCGAGGTATAAATCCTGTCAATTTTGCAAACTTCCGTGAAATCAAGTACCTTTTCCTAGTGTCTCTACAAAAATCCTATAGGCTGAAAAGAGACCATTTTGGTTATACTAGAACAGTCATATAGAAAAGTCTTAAAAACATGTATTCTTTTGTAGCTGAGTTGGGCTAAATGTAAAAGTCACTTGGATTCAAAAGTGTACATTTTTTGACTGGCGGATCAACTACTCAGGGATTAATCCTGGCCCAGAAAAAAAAAAATTATACATTTTTCCTACTCTCCTTCTCCTCTCCTAGCACGGCCTTATCCGAATGGCCAATCTTATCTAGCAAGCCATCGCTGGTGCTGAAGAAGAAACAGCCGGGAGAGCCAAATGACCTAATGATTGGGAGAGTGATCCAAGACGGACAGCAGTGCATCTGACAGCTTGGAGTGAGCACTGGCTACCTCCCCTCCATCTGTGAATACAAGGACATTGGACTGCTGTAGGCCAGGGCTCTGGGAATAAAAGATTTTTACAATTATGTTTTAAAACAATTTAAAGTTATCATCTTAAATGTTATGATTTTTCCTTCTGTCCAAATATTGAAACTGTCCGCCCCTTCCTCTAAAAAACTGTTTAAGAACATATTGTAAATTCCAAAGTGTTATCTAAAATGTCAGCATGACCAGGAGGCTTTGTGTCACGTAAGTGGTCTTGTATCAAAAATCGCTGATGTAAACCTTGAGTTATGCTAAAACAACACATAGGCTTCAAACAGTGTAGGTGAAGGGCTATGAATCGGGGGTATAAATACTGGAATGAATTTGTGTTACTTGAAGAGGGTTTTGTGTTTTTTTTAATAGCATTGATATTGACTGTCTCCCTGCAACCTGTTTATAGAAATTAAACACTCCCATTCTTCCCAGTTTCTGCCTCTTGTATTTTAATTGACCACAGGGAATAGCAGCGGATTTATTGGATCAGGCCATAACAGTATGGTTCATAATTGGCCTAGCATTGGATCATGTGCCCACTCTTAACCAGTCAGTGAGACTCAGGTTGGCCAGACTTGGATTAAGAGCCAAGCGGAGCCAGGGTTTTTAGTACCTTAAACCCATGCCCTGAGAGTGGAGGAGGAGCAGACCCCTAATCAGGATGTTGCATCCAGGAGAAGGGAGATTGGATGCTGGCCAAAAATAGCAGATGTTCTGTGTAACAGATGTCATGTTATATCTTTATTTCTCTGAGGGCCTAATGTATTGTCCTGCACACATTCAGATGGTAGGGTCTCAATAAGTAGCTATTGCACACAAATTTAAACATTGCCTGGAGCCTACAGGAGTGTCCTTTTTTTTTTTCTCTGTGGGTGGGTGTCATTAATACAGGTGTGCAAATCCAAGTGTTAACAGCAATTGCCATCTTGGCTTCCTTGTTTATCCCTACAGCGTTATTGCAAATTGTTGCCTGCAATGAGACTATGGGTGTTCTTTCAAGTACATTATTATCATCAACACCTGTTTATTGTGCAATAAGTAATAATAAACATCAGCACAATGGAAGTCATGGAGTAAGTAGTAAATACTCACTGCAGCCCATCCAAATAGATAAAAACAGTTAAAAATGAAAACATATTTTGATTAATACATGAACACATTTAAAAGCAAATCACAGTCATCTTTTAACAGGGACAGGGCAAACATTTGCATGGACTGACTAATTGCTAGGCTGACTTAACTACAGACGTGTACAATAAGAAAAATAATATTCCCGCATATAGAATGCTCAAGGCAATACTTTTTTCTTTCCTTTTGGAACATAACTTCCTTCTCTGGTGTATTTTTCTAGTAATGTAATGAGCCAATTGTAAAGGAGTTGAAAGCAACGAGAATGACAGGATTGGCTCTAAGGACCTCATTCTTGCAGATTTCCATCATTTCTACCATGGCATTTCTTTGTTAACCTCAAAAGAAGATGCATGATCCAGTTTGGGGGTGGATATTTTTGCTCCATTGTATATGCTACATAATGAGCCATTTGTGCCACAAATTCCTTGTCCCATCCTCCTACCCAATATGATTTCATGTCTTCTTTAAGCACTAACCTTAGCAACCCTTATTGAGTGCAGGAGGAAGGAATGCCCTTTTCTGGCATTTACTAAATTAGAGTCTGTGAGGTCTTAGACCACTGGGTTCTGCTTTGGGGGAACAAAAAGCAAATGAGCACATACACAAATTAAACTCAAACAAAAACCCTGGGAACATTCTAAGGGTTAAATAAAGTTCTTCTGAACTTCTTATTCTCTGTCCCAGACCCCCCATCAAAAAATATATACCACTTTTTTGTCTGCGGAGGTAGTTTTCCCAAGCAAACATTTTTTACATCAGTCAGTTTAGTTCCCTGAAAAAAAAAAGAGGGGGTTGTTTTCCAGTTGCCTTGAGGGCCTGAATGTGGGAAAATCCCTGCTCCTGCCTTTTTCACCCTGAGTAATTGCAAAGCACTGTGCAAGCGAAGCTAGGGCACTGGGACCTACGACTTGGGAAGAGTCAGGGGCAGAGCAAGGAGAAATGACTTCTCACATTCTCTTTTCAGGCATGTAGGAGTTCTAGAGTTCATCTTCCCACCAGAGCACTCACTAGAGGAAAGTGTACTTACTTAGACCACATCTGAGACAATCTCAATCTCATTTATTTATTCATTTTTTTAGAGCAGCTCCAGCTCAACTATGACCATAGACAATAGACTTAACATCTTTATACCTGAGTAAAATGGGGATGATGTTATCCACATCACAGAGTTGATCTGAGGTATGAGTAAGCAATACATATAGCGTACTCTGGCACAGAGACTAGCATCCAGGACAGATGAGAGCCTGTTGGCAGGGGCATTAATGTCACTGGAGAAATTAACTCTTCCTTTTGATTTCCAAATCATCCAGAACAAAGTCACTCTTGGAAAACTTGTTTATTTTGAAATAGAAAATAAAAGATGATTGAAAAAAACAAAAAAGGTAGAGATTTTTGTGTATACTCTATTTGCCCTCTCCAATAAGACAGCCATCGGTCACAAGTGGCTATTTGCATTTAAATTTAAATAAGATTATGAACTTCGCAGCAACTTGGATGGACTTAGAGTCTATAATACTGAGTGATCTATCACAGAAACAAAGAACTGTGTCACATGTTCTCACTCATAAACGGACCTTGAACAATTATTATTATATGGTAAGAAAAGAATTGGCAGCAGTGGGAAACTGCTGGTGGTGGGGAGGGTCACACCTCATCAACAAGGGTACCTGCATAATGAACATTTTTATACCCTGAATTGTACCCCACATCTTTAAAATTAAAACAAATTCAAATTAATTAATTAATTAAAACTACTATTAAAAAATTCAATTTTTTACTTATACTAGTCACATGTCAAGTCCTCAGTAGCCTGTACCTGGGTGACTACCAAATTAATACAGATATGGAACATTTCCATCATCACAGAGAGCTCACGGACAACACTCTTTAGGCGGTATTCTCCATATTGGACTATGTAGATCTGTCTTGCTTAAATTTATCTCTTAAAATACCCATTGACCTTTATTATGCACAAAGCACTGTGTTATGTTCAGTAGGGTTACAAATATGGATATCCCTGCTTTTAAGAGATTTTTAAGCTTACTATCATATTAAGATATGCTTGTAATTAATGACAATGCACACAGCAGGTCATGGCTCAATGCATATTAGTAGGTGCAATACTAGGGCTGATAGTGATGAATCCCTACAAGGTTACTGGGTCCATAAGAAAGAAACTTCTGTTAAAAATAAATACACTGTAAGATTTTCTGAAGTCTAGGATGGAAGCAGAAATAAATCCATGTAGAGGGTGGGTGAGGGGGTCTCTGAATTCTGAAAAAGATAACTTCAGGAAGCTTTGCAATTATACAGCTATAGAACTAGTATCTGTGCACTCTTTATAGGGAAGCACTGAATGAGAAAACTAACACAAATATTTTAAGTGCATCACTAACAAGATTATTAAAGCATCAACTGATTTTTATATTTTCCAGCAGGAGAAGGTAAATACTAGGCAAAATGTTAGGCTTCTAGACTGAAGGAGAAAGAACATTCTTGATATAGGTGAAATACAGACCCTACTACATGTTGGCAGCCTAGAAGGAGATGAAGGGAGGAAGAGACATATGAGTTCCTACGAAGGATGTAACTAGTGGGAGAATTGATCACCCACTTGTCAATATTTGGTTTCCTCTTCCCTATTGCAATTTCTTCGTGTTATCGTCTAGCATTAATAAATGTTGCCAACATGAGTACCCAATGTGTGCTGTACTTGAAAAAGAAAGTGAAGGATGCATGCCATGTCTTTTATTTTGAGTTGCAGAGAGCTTAGAAACCTATGACAGTGTGATATCCAGTCACAAGTCAGCATGGACTGTTCGGGAGAGAATATTTAAGCAGAAACCAGAGTTCAGTTGACAGATTTATATGTTTAATTTTACCTTGCAAGTTGGCGTCTTAATTTCTGTGTACTAGGCTTTTGAGAATGTAGTTGTTGTTAGCCACAGTCTGACCAAGGCCATGTGGAGAGCTCAACAGGGACTGCCAACATCTGGAGATCATTTTAGACATGTCTGAGATGAGTTGGATTTCTATAGGATATATGTAACTTTTCAATTATGTAGACAAATAGAGTTGGAAGAAAAACATCTTGAGAAGATTGGTAAGATTTTGTGCTATTAAAGACCATCCACAAGTGGTCTTCTTTTTACCAATTTCCAAACAATTGCACTTTTACCTCAATGTGGACAATATAGAAGTTATCAAAGAATTCCACAGTTTAGTGAGGGAGTCAAAGAGTGTTAGTTGATTCCCATATTGCTTCTTTTCTTCTACAGTAATAGAAACCCTCTTTTTAGCTAGACACATGATCACCTGTAATAACAGCTCTTATATCAGTTCTCCATTAGCAGCTAGTCATGGCCTGTACCTACTTTTTGGCTAACAAAATAAATAAATAAATGTTATTTAACATCTGTCTTGGAAAAATGTCACCTTTTTGTTTCATCTCTCACCTTTCCCCTGGCATAATAAAGATTGGTGATGGGTCCTTTGGACCATGTAGAAAGGAAATCTCAGGAATGGTAGAACAACAAGTTGGAAGAAGTCTGGGACCTGGTAACGTTGCCAAACAGAACTTTCTTATCAGTTTGGATTTATATGTGAAAGGAGCAATCAATTCCAATCTTCTTCAAGTTATGTTACTCAGTGCTCCTGTTCCATTCAGCCCAAATAATCACACAATAAAATCTATCACTAGAAAATAATGACACAAATTAAGGACTCAGTATTGTTTAAAAGTACTAGTGGAATTCATTCTATTCAGCATATATACTTGTCAAATGATGCATTAAAAACAATAATGAAGTTAACTTTTGATTAAAAATATCTGCAGTTATTTAAAATTCTTTCAAGTCTTAATCCAGTAATAGTCTTAAAGCCTACATGAACAGAAAAATGGTACATTGAGCTTTAAGCTTTGTCAAACTGAATATTTGAAACTTATTCCACAGGGAAATCACTGCCTTGCTGTTTTAAGATATAAATGAGGCAATGCTTAAAAAAAAAAATCCTTTCTTATCCCTGTTACCCAGATGTCAGCTTGGGTCACCCTGCCCTTAAGAAGTCTAATGCCTTCCAAATATTTCTTCAAAGTGCAAGGTGTTTGTTTTTCTCTTAGTTACGTCTGGCTCTGGTTTCTGGCATCTGCTGATGTCCAATCTGCATCTTGCTGCTGTGTAGTTATCTCTTCCATGCATAACCCCTTCTTGATTTTCTTCCTCCCAAATGCTACTCATGTATAGCATCTGTGTGCGCTGACTAGAGATTCAGTGGAGAGAGTGAAAGGGTGTGAACCAATCCAGAAGCTAATTTCAAACTGTATATTGAACTTCCTCGTTCTTCAAAAGCCTCTTGACCATTTCCACTAAATTGGGTTCCAGCCACCCACAACTTTGTCAGGCTTTTACTTTCTTCTCTCCTTTGATTTCCCCAATATAACTTACACTTGACTTCTTGGACAGAGAAGTTAGTTTCTTCATTGTTGGGGATATCTAATCCATGTCCTTAGGGTCACACTTTCCTTCTCTAAACATTTTATCACAATATTTTCTTTAAAATGACCATCCTTTTCTTAAAATGACCTCTGGTGCTTACTGACTACGTTTGGACCCATCAGCTATTCTCATGGGCAAAATGAAATTCAATCTATCTTATTTTGTGGTTAAGTTGTTACTTTTTTGGTTTATAATTTCATAGCTTAAAGTTTAGGAAAATGTTATGATGTCCTAGGTTTTTCTTTCGTTCTTGTCATTGCTGGTTTTTTTAAAGAATAGAACCCAATTTAGAATTTTCGAATCTCAAACTGCTATTGCACTGCCAATATTTTTGCTTTTCTCCAAGTATGATCAAGCTTGTCTTACTTCCTTTAGCTGTTTGTACTCTCAGAAGAATCATTTCCATGAGGATGACAGATCTTCTAGAGCCTGACCTTATAACTTTAACCTCAGCTTCCCACATGTCCATATCTTCAAGAATAGCTCTTTGTACCATATCTGGTTACTAATTGCTTGTTCCCTTTTTCTATTTCCTTATGTCCATTTCACTTACCTTTTTAATAATCTTGTATTCCATAAGCTTATTTGAATGTATTCCTATGAGTTCTGATACTTAAGGAAGAAGAAGGCCATCCTTCTCTGGAAGAGAAAGAAAACAATCTCCATCTTTCACCTTTTTGTTCTATCCAGGCCCCACTGGATGTTGCTGTCCAAACTGAGGGCATATCATCTCCACTCAGTCCACCAATTCACATGCTAATCTCTTCCAAAAACACCCTCACATACATACCTAGAAACAATGCTCCACTCTCCATCTGAGCATTCCTCAATTCAGTCAAGTGACACCTAAAATTAACCCTCTCTCTTACAGAATTCTATTAAGACAATATTCATTTTTCTCTTTTAGTCAAATTTAGTTGCTTACATAAGTAGTTCATGTTCTCATTAGAACATGAAAGATTGATCATATTTTTTTTCTCTTTTTTACTTGATGCTCTAGAGGAAAAAAGTCAAATTAAGAATGCTATGTTAAGATCAACTTTTGAACACATCCAAAGGACAATTGATGTTGTTCAATTTGCTTCCTTTACCCTTTCTCACTCCAATGATGGCCCTGTTGGTGTATATGTTCCTTATTGGTTTCTGACATTTAGATTTTGGAATTTAAAAAAGAGAGATTTTTAGAGGACAGATTTTATTTTCAATGTGCTGGTATATGCAGGAACTTTTAAGGGTCCTTAGTAAGATTTTATAAATGGATTATTAAAACTAAGTACTTAATTGGTAATAGGTGTTTTCACTTGTTTTCTCTTCAGGATAAGCATTGAAAGAAAAAAAATATTATTTTGTCAAGTCCTTTGCCAAAAAATACTCCATACCATCCCTTTATGGTGCCTTTGGTGTCTGGAGTATATTTCATCGTGCCTATAACCACTGAAGCCCCCTCTGAAAACCTGCAATCTAATCATGAATAAAATGATGGGTAAGCAAGAGCCGTATATATTAAAGTGAAGGAATTATCATTCAATGTGTTTCATGAATATGATTTCATTGATAACCTCACTATTGAGGCAAGACATAGCACAGCTCCATTTGTATATTACAGGATTTATAGAAACGGTCACAGGAAAGTCTTTGAGTGTCAGACCCTTGGCAATAGCTTCAGTTACTTAGTTCTTCTTCCTCCAGTCAGTCTTTTCTAAGGAATTTAACTGGCACCAGATTCAATTTCTTCTGAATTTCTATAGTTATTTTAGTTTACCACATATTTTAAGCCTCAATTATATGCTTTTCATGTTAATATTGTTATAATTGTATAGTGCTGTGAGTTTACATGACATTGGAAGGAAAACAGAAAAGCTCAAGTTTGAATGTTGACTTACTATTTGCTATCCATTGGGCTTTCCCCAAATTACATCCTGTCTGAAACTGTTTCTCGTGTGAAAACAAAAATGGGAAGAATAACTTACTCTGCTGAGTTTCGGGAGTAATTTTACATAAGGTACCTTTTGCGACATATTCCCTAAGTAAATATTTGCTATTATTATAAAGTGTTATATTTTATTTTTATCTCACTTCATATAAATGTAAATAATACATTAAGCAAATACGTATCAAAAACAATGAAGATTCTGAGATTCTACCCAATTTGCAAACTAGAAAATTTAGTTTATCACAGTTTAATGGATGCTAGTAGAAGGCATGACACTCTTGGGTCAGAAACAAAAAGCAATTTATTACTGACAGCGGTAATAGCAAAGAAAATATTAGCAATTTACATTAGCTCCTTAAGTCACAATTTCCTCAGTGAAAAGTGTCAAAAGACTCCTGTAAATACAGTGAGTTGTTTTATAGGGCAGCAACCCTGAGCTTAGGTGACACAAAGCTTTTTAAAGAGAAGTATGTCTGCCATTGCTCCAGAGGGAGATGCCATCTAAATCTTATAAGGCTGTAAGAAAACCTGCCTTTTGTTTTGAGGGACACTATTTCTATTTTTCAAGACTGTTTGCAATGCAAACATCTTTGAAAAGATAATTGGGAACAAAGGACAGTTAGTATCTTGTTTGTAGGACATGCAGAACTGTGAGACCCATGGAAAATTGGCTTCCAACAATATGATTTATAGGATATAATCAAAAGCCAATGTTAAGATTTAATTAGTGAGTTTTGGCTATGATAGAATAACTTGGATTAGACTTATTGTTCTTTAGTAACAGTTAGAAAACAGGAAAAATACATGTGGCAATTGTTTCTATACATTGGACAATAGTCAACAGAGGACTCTGATTCCTGAAAGAAGGCAAATGAATCAGATGAGGCTTTTATAAACCCCAGTGCAGGTAGGGGAATACTAAACAAAGTACAGTAGACTAGCTGATGCAAGAAAACAGAGAAAAGAGTTCAGAGAGACTGAAGTGTGTGGCATTTTTAGGGATGTGTACTCAAGAAGAGGAAATAATAGAAAGAAATCTCCAAAAATATGCATTGGGGGGATCCCTTTTAAATAGCAGCTAAATATTATGTTGCATATACATAGGGTAGAACCTCACCAGGCTAGGACAAAAAAAGGCAAATTATTGGAAAGTTGTAAATAGTCCCTAGATTTTACAAAGGTTTGGGGAACACTAAAGTTCTAACCACCTTGATGTGTACTCAAGAAGAGGAAATAATAGAAAGAAATCTCCAAAAATATGCATTGGGGGGATCCCTTTTAAATAGCAGCTAAATATTATGTTGCATATACATAGGGTAGAACCTCACCAGGCTAGGACAAAAAAAGGCAAATTATTGGAAAGTTGTAAATAGTCCCTAGATTTTACAAAGGTTTGGGGAACACTAAAGTTCTAACCACCTAGAGTAGAGAGTCCTTGTTCAACACCTGAGCCATCAGTAGAGACCCCAGAAAAGTCATGCCTTCATAATGGTGCTACACACTGTTTAGATTAAAACTACTCTAGACTCTCTCTTAAAGCTATTGAAAACAAAGCTTAAAAGGATAAAGCTGACCACAAGAAAAGTAATTACTTGATAGAACAAAAGCCAATAATCTTTAAAGAAAAACAATAAAATTCAGCTCTTGAAAACATAAACACAATCTAATAAAAAATTACTATACTCACAAAGAAGCAGGAAAATGTAACACACTAATAGGAGAAAAATAGAAACAATATAGGCCAGGTGTGGTGACTCAAGCCTGTAATCCCAGCACTTTGGAGGCCTAGGTGAGGGGATTGCCTGAGTCCACTGGTTAGAGGACAGCCTGGGCAACTTGGCAGGACCTCATCTCTACAGTAAATCAAAAAACTAGCCGGGGCATGTTAGTGCACACCTGTAGTTCCAGTTACTGGAAAGACTGAGGTGGAAGGATCGCCTGAGTCCAGCAGGTCTACATTGGGGTGACCATGACTGTGAGACTGCACTCCAGCCTGGGTGACGAGTGAGACTACAACTCATATATATATATATATATATATATATATATATATATATATATATATATATATATATTGCACATATATATGCACACACACATAATCAGTCAACAGAAATATACAGAAATGACAAGCATGATGAATTTAGCAGAAAAGAACTTTAGATAATCTAGCTATTTTGTAATGCTCAAGAATTTAAAAGAAAGCATGAAATAATTAATAAACAAATGCAGGATATGATAATGTTCAAATAGAACTTCTAGAGATTAAAAATACAGTGTGTTGAGTTAAAAATACTTTAAGAAATAAAAGAGGTTAGAAATTGTGAAAGAAAGGATCTATTAACTTAAAAACATAGTAATAAAACCATCTGAAATGAAGCAAAAAAGTGGAGAAAAGGTTAAAACTTTTAACAGGGCCCACAATTCTGTGGTACAATATCAAACAGAAGACAATACACATATTTAGAAACCAAAAAGGAGGAGAGAGAAATAACATTTGAAGAAAGAATAGCTAAAAAATTTCCCAAATTTGATGAAAATCATAAACTCACAGATAATTTTTGAATACTACTAATAAAGCCAATATAAACCTACAAAACAGAATAACAGACACATAATAGACAGAATAAAATAAGAATTATAGCACATAATTTATCTGAAACTATGCAAGACAGAAGACAATAGAATAATATATTTAAAATTATATTTAAAAAATAAAGTTACTGTAGAGTTCTACTTCCAGTAATAATACAGCTAAGAAATTAGAGGTAAAATAAGTAATTTATCTGTTTTTTTAAAAGTTGAGAACATCAGCCCTAGTAGACTTACACTGTGAGAAATATATATATATATATATATATATATATATATACATATATATATATATATACACACATTTTTTTTTTTTTTGAGTTGGAGTCTCATTCTGTCGCCCAAACTGGAGTGCAGTGGCCGCTTCCGGCCACCGCCCCTCGACCTGCTGGGCTCCGGCAATCCTTCCACCTCAGCCTTCCAAATAGCCGGAATTACAGGCATGCGCTATATATATACATATTTTTAAATTTTTATTATAAAGATGTGGAGTACAATAATTCAGGGTTAGGTATATAAACATGGATCATGCAGGTACCCTTGTTGATGAGGTATGTCCCTCCCTCCCCTAGCAGTTTCCCTCAACTGTCAATCTGCAAAGCAAAAGAAACCATCAGGAGAGCAGGGAGACAGTTCACAGAATGGGAAAAAATATTTGCCAACTGTATATCTGACAAAGGCCTAACATCTAGGATCTACAAGAAACTCAAATGCGCTGAAAGGAAAAAAAACCTAACAGCCCCTTTGAAAAGTGGGCAAAAGACATGAAGAGACACTTCTCAAAAGAAGATATATAGGCAGCCAACAGACACATGAAAAAGTGCTAGCCTCACTCATCATCAGAGAAATGCAAATCAAAACCACCTTCAGATACCACTAAACCCCTGTAAGAATGGCCATCATTAATAAAACAAACAACAACAGAGAAATATTTAAATAAAGTACAGTCAGTCCCCCATTATCTGAGGGTTCTGCATTCATGGATTTGATCAATTGTTGGTAAAAAATATTTTAGGAAAAAAAAGGATGACTGCATCTGTAGTGAACATATACAGGCCTTTATTTCTTGTCATTCCTTAAATAATATTAATGCTATAATACCTTGTATAATGTATTTTATTATACTAAGTATAATAAAAACTTAGCATTGCATTATACTAGGTATTATAGCATTAATTATACTAGGTATTATAAATAATCTATAAATGGTTTAAAGCACACGGGAGAATGTGCATAGATCATATGCAAATACTAAGACATTTTGTATAAGGAACCTGAACAATCATGGATTTTAGTATTCTCTGGGGATCCTGGAACCAGTACCCCATGGATACTGAGGGATGACTGTACTTTGGGCAGAAGAAAATTGGCACAAACTGGAAATTTATGTGTATACAAAAAAGATCAGTGGAAACATAAAATAATGGGTAAATGTAAAAATACATTTTATCTCTTTTTTAAAAATTCTTTAAAATAAAAGCAAAGTTATGTTTAAAGCAAAAATATGAACAATGAATTGTGGTGTTTATAGGAAATAGTAAATTGTATGCCCAAAAAGTAGCACAAAGAACAGAAAGAGAATAAATAGAAATATAGTATTGTAAGATTGCTACATTACAGATGAAGTGAAATAAAATTATTTGATGGTACATTGAGATATTTTAAAAATGCACTTTTAGCTGTGAAGCAATTAACAAAAATTAAAACAAAGATGTGGGCTTCTGCACTAGACTGGAGTCCAGTCTCTTTCTTTCTCTCTCTCTTTTTCTTCTTCCCCCCACCGCCGACGCCATCTCCACCTTTGGGGTACCCTGAACCCGGCTGGAGCAGGTCTCCAGCACCCGGCAAGACCTTGTCTTTACTATAAATCAAAAAAAGATTAAAAAAACAACAAAAAAAACCAAAGATGCATAGCTAATAAGCCAAAAGTAGACATAAAATGAAATCATAAAAATTAGCTAATGAATTCAAATGAAGAAAGAAGAGAGGGAAGAAACAAAGAACAGATGGAACAACTAGCAGATGGTAGATTTAAATCTGATCCTATCAATAAGTACATTAAATATAAGTCATAAAGACTAAGAAAAAAACACAAAACAAAACTTGAGCTAGGGTCTCACTCTGTGGCCCAGGCTGGAATGCAGTGGCACCATCATGGCTCACTACAACCTCAAACTCTTGGATTCAAGAGATCCTCCCACCTCAGCCTCCCAAGTGGCTAGGACTACAGACAAGCACTATCACGTCTGTCTTTTTTTTTTTTTCTTTGTAAAGATGGAGTCTTGTTATGCTGCCCAGGCTGGTCCCAAACTCCTGGCTTCAAACAATCCTCCTGTCTGTCTCTTAAAGAGCTGGGATCACAGGTGAGAGCCACCATGTCTGACAACCATAAAGACTCTAAATAGAAGTAAAACATTGTAAGAATGAGTAAAAAAATCAAGACCCAATTATACATTGCCATCAAGAAATCCACTTTAGATAAAAAGATGAAAACAGCTTAAAAGTGAAGTGGAAGAGCAGGATGGTGGCCATGGAAGTCGGAATCCGCTAAGGAGTGTGTAACAACTCACCTGCCGAATCAACTAGCCCTGAAAATGGATGGCACTGGAGTGTCAGGCCCATACCCGGCTGTCGCCAGCTGTGGGGAGCGAGAGCGGATGGGAGTGGCACCGCGCGCGACCCAGGCATGCCACCCCTCACCAGGGGTTGCCCCCTGGGTGCAAGGACCGCCCCCCAACCCTCCGGACGCTACACAGGGATGAGTGGGAGGGCTGCCGCGGTGAGCCTTGAAGCCTAGGGCGCAGGCCTGGGTGGAGCCGCCGCGGGTGCAGATCTTGGTGGTAGTAGCAAATATTCAAATGAGAACTTTGAAAGCTGAAGTGGAGAAGGGTTCCATGTGAACAGCAGTTGAACATGGGTCAGTCGGTCCTGAGAGATGGGCGAGCGCTGTTACACTTCACAAAGGAAGACATTCGAGCAGCCAACAGACACATGAAGAAATGCTCAACCTCACTAATCATCAGGGAGATGCAAATCAAAACCACACTGAGATACCACCTAACTCCAGTCAGAATGGCCATTATCAATAACTCAGAAAATAATAGCTGTTGGGGAGGGTGGGGCAAAAAGGGAACACTCCTACACTGTTGGTGGGAGTGTAAACTAGTGCAACCTCTGTGGAAAGCAGTGTGGCAATTCCTAAAAGCTCTAAACATCAACCTCCCATATGATTCTGCACTCCCCCTCTGGAAATATACCCTGAAGAACTCAAATCACTCTATAAAAAAGATACCTGCACACGAATGTTTATCGCAGCATTGTTCACAATAGCAAGAACCTGGAACCAACCACACTGCCCATCAAAAGAGGACTGGATTAAAAAAATGTGGTTCATATACACGATGGAATACTATGCAGCCATAAAAAAGAACAAAATCATGAATTTCGCAGCAATCGGAATGGAACTAGAGTCTATAATACTGATTGACCTCTCACAGAAACAAAGATCTGAGTATCACATATTCTCACTCATATAGTGGACCTTGATCATCCAACGCACTACCATAAGAAAATGACTGACAGTGGTGGGAAACTATGGGGGGGAGATGCGACTAATGGTAGTAAACATCTGTCTGGGGATGGGGAGACACCTGTTATCAACAAGGGGGCCTGAATGAAGCATATTTGTATACCTAACCCTTAACTGTACCCCACAATATCAAAATAAAAAATATTGATTACAAAAAGTGAAGTGGAAGAATATATACCATAAAACACTAAGTATAAGAAAGCTGGAATGGTCATATTAACATCAGAAAAGTTAGTGCTCACAAGGAATATTACAAGAAACATTTCATCATGATAAAGAGATCAATGCTGAAGACATAACAGTGTTAACTGTGCATTCACTCAATTATAAAAACTTTCAAATAGAAGTAAAAATGGCAAGACTGAAAAGGGAAACAGACAAATCTATAATTATCCATGTTAAATTGGAGACAAAATTCTTCTCTTAGGAATTGGTAGAGCAAGTAGGCAGAAAATCAGAAGAAGGTAGAAGCATGGAACACTATTGACCAACTGTACTCAATTGACATTTCTAGAACACTACATCCAACAAAGTGCACATCACTTTTTTTACCAAGATAATGTACATGAGGGACTTTAAAACAAATCTCAGTAAACTTAAAAGGATTGAAATAAGATATAGTTTGTTCTTACATCTGTATGGAAGTCCATTAAACATACATAACGAATAATATCTGGAATAACCTCAAATATTTTGAAATTTAAACACACTTCTCTATTAAGTGCCCATACTCAAAAAAGAAAGCACTAGGGAAACTAGAAAATATTTTGAATTGAATGAAAATGAAACACTGCACATCAAAATCTGTGAGATGCTGCTTTAAATACATGTTAGAAAACAGGCAAGTTCTATATCTGTGACCTAAGAAGCTAGAAAAACAACAATTAAATGCAAAGTAAATAGAAAGAAGCACATAATAAAGATAATTTCAGAAATCAACAAAAAAGATGCACATAGAAAAAACAATAAAAACAAAAATGCTCTTGTATAATAATTTTTAAAAATTGATAAGTATGTAAGTAGGTTGACCAAGAAAATAGAGAAATGGTAATTACCAATATCAGAAATGAAGTATAGATCATCACTGAGAAATATCACGAATAACTTTATGCCAGTAAATTTAAAAACTTACCTGAAATGGACAATCTCTTTGCTGTCATAAATTATCAAAATTAATTTTAAGAAGAAATAGGAGGTTATGTTTCTGTATAAGATATAGAAAAGCTCAAGTGAACATTGCTCTAATTCAACCA
The DNA here is from genome assembly GCA_027257055.1 of Cephalopachus bancanus. Taxonomy (NCBI): domain Eukaryota; kingdom Metazoa; phylum Chordata; class Mammalia; order Primates; family Tarsiidae; genus Cephalopachus; species Cephalopachus bancanus. Next base: position 2,180,108 of record JAPVLO010000009.1, on the reverse strand, counting down.
CTGAGAAAAACCTGGATAATCTGCAAAATGAGTAAAAGGAAAATAAAATACTTAATATATTTTCTTGAGCCCATTTAGAGACCTGAGGTTTTATGGCAGACAAATCATCTGAATTCCCCAGAGTGAAATGACTGAGGAGAAACAGGACACATAAATTCTTTCCTTTTTGGCAGAGGATGAAAGAAAGAAATGATCATCATCCAAATCAATGAGGAGAACCCTGTTGACATTTATACAAACTTTTTTTTTTTTTTTTTTTTTTGAGTTGGAGTCTCACTCTGTCGCCCAGACTGGAGTGCAGTGGCCGCTCCCGGCCACCGCAGCCTCGACCTGCTGGGCTCCGGCGATCCTTCCGCCTCAGCCTTCCAAGTAGCCGGAATTACAGGCATGTGCTACCACACCCGGCTGATTTTTTGATTTATTGTAGAGATGAGGTCTCGCTGCCCAGGTGGGTCTCGAAGCCGCGGGCTCAGGCAATCCACTCACCTCAACCTCCCAAAAGAACGGGATTACAGGCTGAGCCACCGAGCCCGGCAAGAACCCTGTTGACATTTATACAAACTTTTAAAGGCAGAATGTAGGCAAGCATATTTGTTTGTAGCAACTGGGCATCCAAGCCTAAAGGAGCTTAGCTCACAACTCACAAACTCCTTTTTATGGATCTCTACTGTAAAATCATGAGAAAAATGAGCCCGTGCAGGAAACAGAGTCTCTCTCAGTGGAACGGGCAAGTGGTTGATGATTAATCAATACTGGAGATAAGAACTGAAAGGAAATAATTCTGAAACACACATCTATTAAGGACTTATATTCAAAATAATAAAAAACTCATGAATCAATGAGGCCCAACAACTCAATAAAAGTTCATCAAAATATTCGAACAGGCAGGTCTCGGTGGCTCAGCCTGTAATCCTGCGCTTGGGAGGCTGAGGTGAGTGGATTGCCTGAGCCCTCAGGTTAGAGACCCACCTGGGCAACTTGGCGACACCTCACCTCTACAATAAAATCAAAAAATTAGCCGGGCGTGGTAGCACACACCTGTAGTTCCAGCTACTTGGAAGGCTGAGGTGGAAGGATCGCCGGAGTCAGCAGGTCGAGGCTGTGGTGACCGGGAGCGGCCACTGCACTCCAGTCTGGGCGACAGAGTGAGACTTCAACTCAAAAAAAAAAAAAAAAAAAATCGAACAAACACTTCATTAAAAATATATGCTAAAGCCAGGCTCGGTGGCTCAGACTGTAATCCCAGCACTTTGGGAGGTAGAGGCGAGTGGATTGCCTGAGCTTGAGGGTTCAAGACCAGCCCGGGCAACTTGGTGAGACCTAGTCTCTACAATAAATCAAAACTTAGCTGTGTGTGGTGGTACACCTATAGTTCCAGGTACTTGGAAGGCTGAGGCTAAAGGATGGCCTGAGTCCAGCAGGTCAACATTGGGGTGGCCGTGAGGGTGCCACTGCACTCCAGCCTAGGCGACAGAGTGAGACTCCAACTAAATATACATATATATATATATATATATATATAGAGAGAGAGAGAGAGAGAGAGAGAGAGAGTATATATATATATATATATACACATATATATAAAATACGTGTGTGTGTGTATATATATATATATATATATATATATATATATGCTGGTAGCAAACAAGCACACAAAAAAGATGTTCAACATCATTAGCCAAAGAAAAAGGTAAATTTTTAAATCAAGATATTCACATACCACAATAGACACCATTTACCTAGTATAATTAGCAGATTTTAGTATTTTCATAAGATTGGGCAAATATTACTGCTATCTTACTCCAGGACATTCTCATCACTCCAAAGAGAAATCCACATCCATTGGCAGACACTCCCTATTCTCTCCTCCTCTATTCCCTCCTCCTCCCTTTCCCTGGCAACTACTAATCTATTTTCTATCTCTGTGAATTTGCCTCTGATAAATATTTCATATAAATTGAATTATATGGCCTTTTGTGACTGACTTTTTCACTTAGCATTATGTTTTCAAGGTTTATTCACATTAGGATGTAGTTCTTTATTTCTCCTTATGGCTGAATAATGTTTTATTTTATGAACATGTCACATTTGTTTATCTATTTGTCAATTAAAGGACATTTGTTTCTACTTTTTGATTATTATGAATAATGCTGCTAAAATATACAGTACAAGTTTTGTATGAATACATGTTTCAGTTCTCTTGCATATGTACCTAGGAGTAGAATCGTTGGATCGTATTGTAACTCTAGGTTTATCTTCCTTGAGGAGCTGCCAAATTGCTTTCCACAGCAGTTGCACCCCTTTACATTTCCATCAATGATGCATGAGGATGCCAATTTCTCTGCATCCTCAGCAACAATTTTTTGTTATGTTTTGTTTTTCAATATTGCCATCTTAGTGAATGTGAAGTGGTTTTATATTGTGGCTTTTATTTCTTTATCTCAGTTATAACTGATGCTGCTGAGCATCTTTTCAAGTGTCTGATGACCATCTGAAGATCTTTGTATAAATGCGTATTCAAATCCTTTGCATATTTTTAATTGGATTGTCTTGTTATTGACAAGTTGCAACAATACTTTATATGTTCTAGATATGAGACCCTTATCATATATATGATTTAAAAATGTTTTCTCCCATTATATGGATTGTCTCTTCACTTTCTTGAAAGCATTTTGGGGACACAAAAGTTTTAATTTTGATGAAGCCAAATTTACCTATTTTTTTCCCTTTGGTTACTATTGTTTTTAGTGTCTTATATAACAATCCATTGCCTAAGCCAAAACTAAGAAGATTTGCAGTCATGTTTTATTATGAGTTTTATAGTTTTAGCTGTTATATTTAGAATTTTGATCTGCTTTGAGTTAATGTTTCTATATGATGTGAAGGAGGGATCCAATTTTTTTTTTCATATGGATGATCACTTCTCCCAGCAGCATTTGAAAAGACTATTCTTTCCCCTGTTTTATGCTCTTGGCATACTTGTCAAAAATCAGGTCACCATGGGTTTATTTTTGAACTTTCAGTTTTATTTTATTAATTTATATATCTTTATGTTAGGAGGACACTTTATTATTGCCTTTAAGTAGAGTTTGAAATTCAAAAGGGTGAGTACTTTAAGTTAGTTTTTCTTTTTCTAAATTGCTTGGTTATTCTGGGTCCTGTATAATTTCATATACATTAAGAATTAATTTGTCCATTTCTGTTCCAAAGAAAGGTAGTTAAAATTTCATTAGGGATTGTGTTGAATGTACAAAAACTTCGGGGAATATTACCATCTTAACAATGTCAAGTCTTCCAATCCATGAATATAGGAGTCTTTCCATTTATATAGATCTTCTTTAATTTATTTCAACAGTATTTTGTAGTCTTAAGTACACAAGTCTTGCTTTTTTTTTTAGTTTAATTTATTCCTCTATAATATATTGTTTTTGCCGGGCTCGGTGGCTCAGCCTGTAATCCCACGCCTTGGGAGGCTGAGGTGAGTGGATCGCCTGAGCCCACGGGTTCGAGACCCATCTGGGCAACTTGGCGAGACCTCATCTCTACAATAAATCAAAAATCAGCCGGGCGTGGTAGTGCGCGCCTGTAGTTCTAGCTACTTGGAAGGCTGAGGCGGAAGGATCACCGGAGCCCAGCAGGTTGAGGCTGCAGTGGCCAGGAGTGGCCACTGCACTCCAGTCTGGGCGACAGAGTGAGACTCCAACTAAAAAAAAAAACCCAAAACAAACAAACAAAAAACCAAAATATATTGATTTTGACATTATTGTAAATAATTTTTTTTCTTAATGTCATTTCAGATTATTGCTAGTGTATAGAATTATAGTGTGTGAATGTGTGTGTGTGTGTGTGTGTGTGTGTGTGTGATCTTGTATCCCGCAAACCTGCCAGACTTACTTATCAGCTATAATAGTTTTTCTGTAGATTCTTTAGGATTTTTAGATATTACCCCAAAAACAGAATTATTTTTTGGAGGGCAGGCTTTTTGTAGTACAGGCTTCCTCCCGCTAGGTAAGTGTTCTAGGAACCCATCGGCATCAGTGTACCAGTTAGCCTCCTTGTGCAAGACTGTGAGGCTTCAGTGAATTTTTTTCTTGAAGATTCTTTCAACTGTTTGCCCATTTCATGAAGGGTGATTTATGAACATACCTGCTCACACTGCGCTGAGTGTTCAGGAGTTTTTGACTGAAAAGTCATGACCACTGTGCTCTACCCTCCCTGTTCACTGGATCTCTCCCCAAGTGACCTTGTTTATTTGTTCCCCAAATTAAAAAAAAAAATCCTCAAAAGGAAACTTTGCTGATGTGGAAGAGGTGAAACAAAAAATGGCAGAAGCACTAAAAGGCATCAAAACTGATGAGTTAAAACACTGTGTTGGGCAGTGGAAAAAGTATCTCAGTAGGTGTATTGCAGCCAACAGAGTACTTTGAAGGTGACTGAAGTTTAAACATGTAAGAACAATTACACATTTTTAAAAAATAAATTCTGTTTTTGGGAGGGTCCCCCATAAACACATAGGAGAGAACATCCTCAAAGAGATAGTTTTACTCCTGCCTTTCCAATCTTAATGATTTTTAAAAAAATTACCTAATTGCCTTGGCTAGAACCTCCCATTTAATGTTGAAGAAAGTGCTGGAAGAGTAACATCCTTTTTCTATTCTGATCTTAGAAAGCAAACTTTCAGTTTTTAGTAGTATGATGTTAGCTATGAGTTTTTCATAAATTTCCTTTATCTGGTTGAGGAAGTTTCCTTCTATTTCTGATTTGGGGTGTGTGTACGTGCGTGTGTGTGTGTGTGTGTGTGTGTGCGTGTGTGTGTGTGTGTAAGTGTGCTGGATTTTGTTGAGTGCCTTTTCTGCATTCATTGAGACGACTATATGATATTTGTCCTTTATAGTAATATGGAGTAATGTGTTGATTGCTTTCCATTTGTTGAGTTAACCTTAGATTCCTGAGATAAATCACACTTGGTCATGATGTATGCATATGGTCTTTTTATATGCTGCTAGATTCAATTTGCTTGTATTTTGTTGAGGATTTTTGCATCTATATTTATAAAGGATATTTGTAGTTTTCTTTTCGTGTGATGTCTTTGTTTTTGTTATTAGGGTAAAACTGACATCATAAAATAAGTTAGAAAGTGTTTTCGTCTCGTCTCTTTTTTAGAAGAGTTAATTCCTTTTAAAGCATTTGATAGAGTTATCCAGTGAGGTCATCAGATTTTCTTTTCTTTGTGCTTTTCATTGTGGGAAGTTTTTAAAAATTAATGACTCAATGTGCTTACTTGTCATAGGGTTATTCAGACTTCCTATTTCTTCTTGAGCTATTGTTCATAGCTTTATTTTTCTACATCTTCATCCATTATACCTAGGTTATCTAATTTCTTGATGTTCAATTGTTCATTGTATTTCTTATTTCTATTAGGTCAGCAGTAATGTCCTCTCTTTCATTTACGACTTAGTTATCTTGAGTCTTTTTGAATAGCTTTCCTCCCAAGGTTCATGAAACACTTTTCCACCTGGGTCTCCTATTTCTGTCAAATTCTTATCAGTGTTTTTTGATCGTTTCCCTTTCTCTCCTTCTTAAATAATAGTGTTGTCCAGTACTCTAGCTAGACTGTCTTCTCCCATTCCATATTATTTACTGCCATGGCATAAAATACTACCAAATGCTGACAACTCCCAAAACTTTGTTGCTGTAAGAAATCTTTCTTCTGAGTTCTAGACGGTTTCTGTAGTTAGAATCTCCATTTTAAAAAAATTATTATTATATTTTTTTAATTTTAAAGATGAGGGGTACAATTCAAGGTTAGGTATACAAATGTTCACTATGCACATATCCTCCCCTGGCAGTTTCCCACTACTGTCAATCCCACCTCCACCCTCCTCTGGCAGTTTCCCACTATTACCAATCCCTTTTTTATAGTATTACAACAGTTGTTCAAGGTTTGCTTATGAGTGAGAATATGTACTCAGTTCATTGTTTCTGTGATTGATCACTCAGTATTATAGACTCTAAGTCCATCCAAATTGCTGCGAATTTCATAATTTTGTCCATCTTCATGACTGCACAATAATTCATCGCGTATTTGTACCACATTTTTTTAATCCTCTTCCAATGGGCAGTAAAGTTGGTTCCATGTTTTTGCTATTGTGAATAATGCTGCAATAAACATGTGTGTGCAGGTATCTTTTTCATAGAGTGATTGAGTTCTTCTGGGTATATTCTCAGTAGGGGGATTGTGGGGTAATAAGGAAGGACAATTTTCAGATCTTTTAGGAATCAGCAAACTGTTTTCCACAGAGGTTGTACTATTTTACACTACCACCAACAGTGTAGAGGTTTTCCCTTTTCCCCACATCTTTCCAGTATCTGTTGTTTTTTGAGTTATTGATGCTGACCATCCTGACAAGAGGTAGGAGATATCTCAGTGTGGTTTTAATTTTCATTTCTTTGATGACTAGTGAGGTTGAGCATTATTTCTTGTGTCTACTGGCTGCTCACATATCTTCTTTTGAGAAGTGTCTATTCATTACTTTGAGAAGTGTCTATTCATTCATTACAAAGCCCACTTTGTAATGGGGCTGTTTGTTTTTTTCTTTCAGCATGTTTGAGTTCCTTGTAGATCCTAGATGTTAGGCCTTTGTCAGATATACAGTTGGCAAATATTTTTTCCCATTCTGTGGGTTGTCTCCATGCTCCCTTGATGGTTTCTTTGACTTTGCAGAAGCTTGTCACTTGTCTATCTTATTTCTTATAGCGTGGGCAGTTGGGGTTTTGATCAGGAATTGGTTGCCAGTTCCAATTTCCATAAGGGTGTCTCCTGCATTTTCTAAGGTTCTAATAGTTTGAGGTTTTACGTTTAGATCTTTGATCCATTTAGAGTTGAGAATCTCTATCTTAATGTGTCTGAGTTACTTCAGCATGTATCAACTCCTTATACTAATCTTGCTATGTCTGTGTTACCAAATTCAATGGATGGTATGACCATCAATCCAAATCCTAAGTTTCATATAACTTCTCACATCCTCCATTGACCAAGACCTAAAGGTAATACTTTCTTATAACTGTCAAATTGTTCTCCTCTTGTTCTCCTCCTGATGTTTTTGACACATCTGGTTCAGCATTTCCAAAATCTTCACACTCTAAATAATTTACTGGTTCTTCAAGGCAGGGACTCCCAACCAATTGGATGATCCTTAAAATGTAAAACTAATTTCTATATTTTTAAAATATTGTGTATGTTTAATTAAATTCAACAAGATTTTTTGAGACATCTATGAAAAGGACCCTTCCCCAAAACTCTGTAATGTATTTATAAAAAATTGTGTATTTATTCTTACATGTTTAAACTTCAGTCACCTTCAAGGTACTCTCTGTTTGATACGATACACCTATCAAGATGCGTTTTCCACTGCTCAAAACAGTTTTTGAACTCATCAGTTTTAATGCCTTTCAATGCTTCTGCCGGTTTTTTTGTTTGCTTTTCTGTTTGTTTCACCTCTTCCACGTTGGCAAACATTTCCCTTTGAGGATTTTTTTCATCTGAGGGGAAAAAAAACAGTCACTCACAGTGAGATGGGGTGAATAGGGAGTATAGGGCATGGGGGTCATGCTTTTTTTGGTAAAAAACTGCTAAACACTCAGCGTACTGTGGGTGAGTGTGTTGTCATGGTGGAATAACCAGTCACCTGTTTGCCACAACTCAGGACAATTCTTCTGCAAATCATGATGCAACCATCTCAAAACTTCCAGAAAAAAACTTTGGTTGACTTGTTGATCTGGAAGAACAAATTCCAAGTGTACTACATGGGGCCCACCCTCCAAAAGATTTGTTTTTACACAAATACACAAAAATTCTGATTTGTTTTTGTTTTTTTGGTGCCCCTCCTGTAAAATATGACAGTTATTGGGGCTATAAAGATGATAACAAGTCATGGTTCCTGTCTTCAAGAAACTGGCTGTGGAGAAGGGGAAAGAAATGCAGCTATACTGTTATTAAATGGAATGGCAAGAATAAAGTATTATGGGGAAAAAGTGGGGTAAATGGATCATTTTAGCTGGGAAATGATGTTTCTGGAGAAGATTTCAAAGAGAAGAGAGCATCTGATGTAGACGCTTAGGACTAAGAAGAATGCCACAAGTTTTAAAATACCTAATTCTCCTTTACTACGACTTGAAAATCTTGTGTGAAACTAATCATAATGAAGGGAAATAATCTATTTTATTATCTGTTAATGGAAATAAAATAACTGTGAGCAGAAGGTCTGCTACATCTCAGGATGACTTTGTCCATGACAGGGTCTCTCTTTGGAAAGTGGCCCTGGGAAGTACATATGCTCCATCTGTGAATTCAGGGAACTGAAAGCTACACTGAATGTTAAAGGCACATTAAAGAAGGATTCCCTTTACTAATAGGGATAGTGCCAAATGCAGAAAGAAGAAAGCTTTTGGGGAATTGGAATGCTATTGCATGATGAAATATTTTGAAACCATTTATAAGAAAGGAAGAAAGCTCTTGAAGAGGTTTCCATATTTCAGAAAGAACTGGGACATGTTATTCAGGTTATAAATAAGAAGAAATAAGAAGCTGTTGAATTTAAATGTTATGGCCTTAGCAAAATTTTAAAATTGGTTCTATCTGCTTTAACAGCCTGGAATAAACACAATGTCATTGGGCAGTGGTGTCCCAAAAAACCCATTCTTCTCTCTACCCTCGCCCCTGATACACCCAAGAATCTCCTTGGGTGCTTACTCATGTCTAAAGAGCCAGCCCTGATTGCTGGCCCCTCATCAGATGAGATAGAAGGAAGATGAGGCTGGAGGAATCCATATTCACTGCCCAGACTAGTTGTTTGAGATGTCCTGCCCACTGCAATTGCTGTCATTAAATCTAGAGCCCTGAGACACCACTAAAGCCAATAGTCTAAAGAGATGCTCCTCTACAACTTATTGCTGGGCCCATTGGCAAAGTCAAAGATTGCTGTTGCCTCCTCCTAAAATCCTAACAGTCCTAGGTCTGCAACCACAGCTCACAAAGGCCCCAGGCTCTACTTGCTGAAATTGTGAATAATAAAGCCACAGTTTGCTGGTACCTGTTCTAACCTTGACTGCCTTTGGAAATGTGGTTGGATAGCAGTCTCTTGCTTAGGTCACTGCTGCTGTTGTTGAAATAGATCTCTGTCAAAGATATAGTAGTTCCTTAGAGTATTCTCTGTGGTACACTCTGCTAAGGTATTCTGAATCAAAATTGTCCTGGGCTCCATGGACTCACCTGCACAGTCATTTCCCCAGCACAAGTCAATCCTAGAATGACTGGGCCAGAGAAGCTGTTTGGGCAACTGTTTTCTTCCCAGTCCGTGGATGCTAAGCCTGTTTATTGATAAACCAGGATGGTAGATTCTGTCTCAGGTGAATTCTGTTTCAGTAAATTTATCTCTCTTCCTGTTTGATCTTATTCAGTGCTATCTTGGGTCAACTCGGTTTGTTTTTTGCCAGTATCTCACTATATCACCCAGGCTGGAGTGCAGTGGCATGATCATGGCTCAGGGCAGTCTCGACCTCCTGGGTTCAGGTGATCCTTCAACTTCACCCTCCCGAGTAGCTGGGTCTACAGGCGAATGGCACCATGTCTGGCTAATTTTTTTTATTTTTATTTTTTAGAGATGGTGTCTTGCGATGTTGCCCAGGCTGGTCTCAAACTTCTGGCTTCAAGCAATTCTCCCACCTTGGCTTCCCAGAGTGTTGGGATTATAGGTGTGAGCCACCGCACCAGCAGCTAGTATGCTTTAATTATTTGGGACTTGAAAGAAAAAGAGTCTTAATTATTTCTTTCTTAAATGCCCTTATAAAATTATATAAATGAATTCATCTACTTCTCATAACTTCCAAACTCTATGCACAAGTGGGTGTGTCAGGATTAAGGTAAAGTGACCATTCACTTAAACATCCTTTTACACACTAAAGGACTTATTTCTATAAATCTGTAATGAACTATCCAAGTTCTTTTTAAAATAACTTGTGTAGGACTTGTGAGTGTGTATATGTGTGTTTATCTTAGCACTGAAAAGGAGCAAGGAGGTCAACTCAGGGTTTTTAGTTCTGGCTGCATCACTAACTGCCATTGACTTTGGATAAATAATATAAAAATCCCTGTGTCTCGCTTCCCTCATGCAAAAAAAAAGAAAAAGAAAAAGGAGGGGTGGAACAACATAGTTGCTCAGTTACTTCAAGGTCTATATAAGTTTATAGTTCTTTTCTATGATCTAAAATTAATTTGCAGGTAATCACACCCTTGTGGGTTGTTCCGGAAGTTTCATTCCTGACTACAGTATTAGGTTCATTTTTGGTCATCAGTTTGATTTAGCCAACTCCTGATTACCCACTCTCAGATGCTTGTGGATTAATCATAAGCGGTCCAGATCTTTATAGCAGCAAGTTGGATTAGGGACTGCCCCAGGGCCCACGAAAGGCGAGATTCATGCAAATACAGAGTCCAAATCAGATCTGCCTCCAGAGGTTGGTGGAGTCTAAGGTAAGGTACCCCCAGCTCTACTCCAGAACGTCCATGTCAAAACTGCCTAAAAGTTTGTTCACAACCACAAATTCCTATGGCAACCTAATAAGAAGGAATTGAAAGAAAAAGGGCTTCACAAAATTCCTCTAGGCTCCACACAGGGGCCGCTTTGGGAGACTATCCTAAGACCTAATGCAAGGGTGTAGCCCTTTCATGAAATTACCCTGTCCTGTTTGTGTTTTCCTGATGTATAGTGCTCATGTCAAATCAGAAGTGAATCCAAGCCTTCACCCTCAGACACAACGTGAATGTTTCGGAGGTTCCAAACAACTTTGGTTTGTTTTTAAATTTTAATAAGTTCAGTACTTCCTGGGTTTGGCCAGGCCAGACACACCACAGGACGTTTCCAGCCTGAAACCAGAAAGCGTGCAGGCACTCACAGTAGAGACTGATGCAGTGAGCTTTCCATCCCACTTGCCAGACCTAAAAGCATCTCGTGTGGTTAGCTGACTCGTGGTTATACCTACCCAGAGCGCATAATATATGAAGGGAGATTTTATGTATTGGCTGTCTCTAGTGCCGTATGCGTGTGCTAGCCCTCATGTATGAGCTACTCCGCATAACATTTCTAGGAAGGAAGGTAGACTGGTCTTTTCATTAAATAGATGAATGTGAATGTTTCTTGACAGCAAGGACAATGTTTCCATGTTCAATTTACTATTAAAAGAACTCCAATAGTAATTGCTGTTGATGAGGAGGAAATTGAGGCACTGACATTTTGAATAATCCAGTTTACTGTTGTGAGTCACCCATCCACAGTATTCAATTCAACAACTATTTAATTGAATGCTACTGCCTGAGTGCCGGGATAATTATAGACACTGTGGAGGATTAGGAACTTGTAAAATTTTAGGGCTTTGAGAAGCAAGTGACCACTCGGTTCGTCCAGGAAACCACAACATAGTATCTAGCCTCACAAAGGTTACACTCCAGTTTAGGAGACAATATGAACTCCCATGAATCCCATGGCAAAATAAAAGGTGTAGGGCAGGGGCCTCCCTTGGCTACTGTTCTGCTTGTCTACTTCCCTTTACAGCTAAGCTTGCTTCCAGAGACGTTTGTGTTGACAATCTCTACTTTCTTACTTCCCAGCTTCCAGGAAAAATGCCCAAACCTTCTAACTGTTGTGTCCAAATGGGCACTTTTCAGTCTACATCTGATATGTCTTCTCAGTCACATTTAACACTCTTGACAACTCCTTCCTTCTGGAAACTCTCCGCATGTCCAAAATTAAATATATTGTCTCTCCTTTCTCCTCCACCACCCCAACAATCCCCTAAACAAATCTTCCTCCCTTATTTCCTGTGTGATTAAAAAAATCACCATTGATCTGATCAGTTGAACCAGCAATAGTGGTTGGTAGATTTGAGAGTGGGGGATCAATCACTGGCTCTTCCTTTTATTCACCTTCATGCCTAATCAGTCACAAAATCTTATAGAAGTCATTTGCTAACATCATATGTATTTTTCCTCTGACTCTCAATGCTATAATGTGGGCTCAAGTCCTTATCTTTCCTCATCTATAGTATTAAAGAATCTATTGTTAATCGGGCACTGGCTTTGGACTCACTCTGTCAATCCACCCTGCAGAAAAATTACAATCAAGCTGTTTCCCTATTTAAAAAACTTTATTGGCTCCAGTTTCCTGTAGGAAAAACCTAAGTTCTTAGCATGATGTGCAAGGCCCTTCACGCCCTGAACTGGCTAATCACTTGGGAAAAACATAAGATTTTATTTTTTTCATATACTACTCATCAAATTAAGCTCAAAATAAGCTTAATTAATATGAAAAATAACAAAAACAATAGAAGAATCATAGGCAAATATGTATATATACTTAAGGCATTTATAACCTTTCTGAACTAAACACTAAACATAAAGCACACAGTGAACAACTAGACGTAAAGCACACTAAGAAGAGCAACAAAGTTTTCTACACAGAATTGAAAATATTGCTTATCACAAAAACACAGCAATATAGAAATCATTGCAACATAAATGGTAGATAAAGATAATACAGAAACTTTGCTACAATATTACACACTTGCTTTTGATTTGCTTTGTTCCAAAGCCTGTCAGGAGAAAAGCCTGCATCTAATGACTGAAAATTTGTTTAATTAACAACATAGGGAAAGGAGAACCATGAATCTTTCCTTGCTTTTATGAGGGTGTTAATTAAATAGCCAAATAAAGGTGACAGCTTTGTATCAAAGAACTCCCCAGATTCAAGTGCCAGAGGCAGACTGGAGTCCCTGATTAGATGCTTTCTTTTCCAGAGAGAGCTAAAATGTGCTTGAGCCTAATCAAACATTTCTACTCCAAAGTTTCCCGTTGCTATACTTTTGTTTCCTGACACTTAGTTCCAGGAATCAGATAATTTTTATCCATCTACTAAGCAATTACTAAGAACCTATTATGCTCTAAGGCACTGTGCTAGTTACTGTCCTTTAAATAGTCAGTACAATGACCTCCCTCAAAGATACATAAGACAATAATACCCTTGCCCTCAAGAATCTCATGGACAGATACTTAAAGAAGAACAAATACTCACAACACAGTGTGTATTTTACTGGCATTGATGTATCTGAATTATTCTATGGTCCCTACCTGGCCTGGTTAGTTGCTTTGTGAAGGACACTGGAGAGAGAAAATGTACCAGCAAAAGCACAAGCTCTCCTTTTTGGTAAAACGGAGCCTCAGTTTGTGAGGCTGTCGGCACAACACCTTCTAAAATGTCACATTCCCTTTCCATGATGTTTAAGAGGCAGAGGGAAGTGGATTTAGAGAGGAAGAAAGTGATGCTTATTAGTTTGAATGAGATCATTGGAGTCACTCTGCAGAATCCTTAAAAGAGAATAATGGAGCTCACTACAAAATTACACTCATTGAAAGGACTTCAAAGGAGTCAAACATTTTGGTTAAGAAATATACAGCATGTTATCATGTTTTCCTCAAATATGCTTTCACATGATAAACCTAGAGACCTCTTGATTTTGACTTGAGCACATTAAGTATATGCTGTGGAATGAAGGCTATAAACATCTCCACATTGGTGTCTCATTGCCACCAAAAACTTCATATGCCTAAGTTCGAGACCGTAAAGCCCATCCAAGCCTTACCACTTTCTCTTTTTTTGGTTTCATTTGCCAGGTTCCCCACATGCCACCCCTCTCCCATGCACTTATCTCTGATTTTCATAAGTCCTGCTTAACCTTCTTGTCTTGGGTGTTTTCCTTCACTCTTCTTCAAAGGTTTACTTGGGACTAGATCAACTTTGTGTCTCATCTTTAAGCACCAGTTTCCTCAAAATGATTTTACCTCGTGGCACTCCTCGCTCTCACCCTCTCTAATCCCAGTACACCATATAATCTTCAAGATTATGTTCTACAAACACTATTTAGAAATGTCTCTCTTTTTTTCTTTATTCAAAATTTTCCTCAAGATTTCCCTCTTTCCAAGACTAAATCTCAGAGTTTGGGTAAAATAATGCTAAACAAAAACAGTCATTCAGGAGCCTAACCAAAAATCTATCAAACTGGAAAAGAGGTCAAGACTTCAACTTCTCCCTTAATTGGCTTCATGGCTAAACACTGTGCAGAAATCTCTACACAGTGATTAGGAATCTATATTGTACTTCCTCTCCTATTATCTCCCTACCCTCTTTCAAATCTGAGGTAAGCTAAGGACACAGATTCTGGGATGCCTTGTGGATTCTTTCTGACCCTCAGTGATTACTAAATAGCATATTTGGGTTAGAGTTTTGCCCCCTCCCCCCTCCATTTTGTGGTTTATGTGATTAAGTGATGTACTGCATGATGTTCTTGCAACTTCAGCTGCCTAACATATTTTTACTATTTATATATAAATTATTTTTCTACCAAAAAAGAAAGAGAGAAAAGAGGTATTCCAAAAGCAGAGATTTGTTCTTCCTTTTCTTCTCTCTTCCCTTAAGATTTGGCAAACTCTTGGAAGAAGTGCTAGGTAAAATATTGTTCTGCGATATTAGGACTTCTGTAAGTAAAGAAAGGGAAACCATCTTTCTATAGCAAAGTCACCTTATACTCACTTTACCAGAGAATTAGGCAAAGTTTTCAACATTGGCATGTGTTTTCTGACCTACAAGAAAAGGGTAAAGGAGGTGGGAAGAAAGACCTGGGGAAGGAGAAAGGAGAATAAAGAGAAAGAAGGAAAGGGAGCGGGGAGGAGAAAGAGACAAGGAAAAGGTTGTATATCAAATGAGGCAGAGTCAGTCTAACCTGGCATCTTCCTTTACATTTTGGCTCCAGGGTTGCCAAGATGATTAATTCCCCATCTTTCTCTAGGCCATAATGTGGCTTTACATTATACTTAGTACTTTTGTCTTTAGAATTTTTCAAAAAATGATGCTAAATAATTTAACATTGAGCTTTACAAAACAACAGACAGAGTTAGTACTATTTTTTTCCCCCACAAGAGTTCATTTGTATGAATCCCAGCACAATTTAAAGTGGCTTAGTTTCAAAAGGATAAATGTTCAAATGAGCATGTCCAACTCAAAATATTCTTAAAAATATACAGATCTGATTATAAGAAAAAGACCTCCTCAAGGTGGTATATTTTGCTTGAACACAGAAACAAAATTGAGCATGGCCTTACTATGTTGGCTTTGTTTTTCTGAGGTTATTGAAGAAAAGAGAGCTTTGCCAAAACTAAACAAAACACAGAACCATTACTTTGAACCTGAGAACTCTCCAATGCCCAAATATGATTAAAAACCATCTTGGTTAAGCTCTTTTGATCAGCGTGCATGTTGTAAAACCTGTTCTGAGTCCCTGGCAATTTTATGGTCTTATCTGTGTGGTCCTTTTCTTTAGAAAACATTCAGCATGATGTTGTCCTGCTACAGTTCAACTAAGTGCTTATGGAAGGTGTGATACATAGAGTTTAACGCTCACAAAGGATGATGCCACCATGCACCCACATCTCCCAGCAAACCCAAGCAACTGTACTTTTTCAACTCTCTACAAAAAAAGACTTTCTGAGAAGAAAAAAAAGGAAAAGAACTGAAAAGAAACCAAATAAGTAACTTCAGGACAGCATAAAGAAATACTCAGACAAATGCTTGGCATTGTGGAGCTTTCTTTATTAAAGACGCTAATTGAATTTCATTGATTGAAGTCTAGAGCACACAGCAGATCTGTTACTTTTCCATTCTATTTATACATCTATGAAGTAGATCATTGTAATGAATACAGATGGGCAATAAGTACAAAGTTATTGCATAATTTTTCAAAATTTTATGATTACTTTTCCTACTTCCTCTAAGAATAATGACTTCTCTGTGTAGTCTGTAGACTGTTCACTATATCTTCAGTATATTTTACCACTTCAGCAGATTTTAATTTATTAGAGACATACTAGAAGTGGTGTGTAAACAATCCACAGAATAAAACTGATTTGTAAGACATGGATGATCTGAACCAGTATTAAGTTACTTCTGAGATGACTTGTTGAATGCAAGTGCATATGTATTTTACCCCCTTTCTTCTTCTCCCTGGCTGCTTTTTGATTTGGCAAAGATTGGAACTAAGAACTGGAGGGAAAACCAAATTAAAGCCGCCTACCAGCCCATAGCAAACAGAACAGAAAATGTCAGTCTTATGATGGGAAGTGTAGCAAGATGGAAATTTTCTCTATGGGTTTGCCTTTCTAAACCAGGTTTCGGCCTCAGCAAGCGATGAAAGGTGCCAGGTCTGAGTAAATAAACAGAACTTTACAAGATGAAGTATGCTAATAGCCGCTCCAGCATCTGTGGAATTGCGTTGGAGGGAAAATGGTCCACCCTTTACTTTGTTTACCTCTTGTTTCTTTTACTTCACTCTTTTTCTTAGTTTCAACTCCTCTATAGATTTGATCCCAATGGGAAAAGTTATCTGGTGTCACAAGTTCAGGACCTGCTGAACTGAGGCTACATGGCAGTCACTCTTTGTGTTGTGTTCAGCAGCGTAGCCTTTGTTTCTCAAGCTCTTTCCTCCAATTTGGGTTTCCAGCTGCCTTTGAACTCACAGATGAAGAAGTGATTTCAATCTACTGACCTAAGCATCATGTGGAGAAGGGTTTATTGTATTGTGGAAGTCTCTTTTAAAAAGGGATAGACTCTGCTCAGTAGTACGGACAAAGACTTTGTGGAGGAACAACTTGAAGAATTAGTTGAGGCTGCAGAAACCAGAAGCTGGAATATTGTTGTCGCAGGAATCTTTCACAGAGAGATAGATGGGATAACAAGGCTCATTTTCCAGGAAGCAGCAATTATTCATGCCAGCATCAGCTCAGTGGACTTGCATTCAAAGGCTGAGCTCCTAACACTTTAGGGCTTTGCTTTATATACATTGTCACCCTCCTTGTCTCCCTTACAAGGGAACATTTTTGGTATAGTACGTTGGATTAGATACTTTATAGCTCAGGACTACAGTTAGCCCTACTTGTCACATATTGATTGGTTTTTCACAATCTTCTCATTCACATGTCCTATTTGTCGGCTGGTCCACAGAATTACATTTCTGATTGGTTCCTGCCAAAATTTTAAACATGTAGCCCACCAAAGTAAAAGCCCACGAAAGAGGCAGCACAAAGAAGCAGGAAGTAATTTATTTCCCCTTTTGCAATTTAGAAGGGCCCCTGCCTCATTTTCCCCTTTTCATGCTCAGACCCTTTTAGGATCAAAGAGAATCATTCTGGTTTAGAGGCTGGTACTTCCATAATATCATCACATGTGCTGCCGTCTTTCTTTCAACCATGGCCTCAATGAGGCTGGAGGCAGACCTTATAATCAGAGGAGCAAAACAGGGCAGGATTAGATAAGTTCCCAGTACTACAAGTACAACACCTATGAGGATTTTAAATCCCCAAATGTTGAGAACCATTCCCCAAATAATTCCCTGGGATTCCAGCCTTTCCAGGTCTAAACAGGCACATGGGCTACTTCCCTAATGCTAGTGGCTATATTCATTACCGCTTTTCTATTATTGTCTATCTGGAGACAACAGCTTCTTCTTCTGCTAGCAAGTAGTCTAAGGTCAAGCAGTTTTGATATATTGCTGCACTCATTTGGGACTGTTGTTTGGCTAGGAGTTCCAGGGTAGAGGCTGTTTGGTTAGTAATGATTTCCAGTACCACCTGCAACCTAATGATGCGATTAAGCATATATATAGGGGTTCAGTATCCCCAACCTCCATCTTGTGCCCAAGTCACAGGCCCATAAGTTTCAATAATTCTCTGGGGAGGTCATTCATCTTCTTCCCATCTTTGTTCTCCCCCTAGTTCAAAAGACTGTCTAGCCCTTGTCTTTGAGTTCTGATAAAGGAGAACTCTTTTAGTTCTTCACCTGTCTGATTGGGCAGGAGGAATAATCTGGGTTGGATTATTCTGATGGTACAAGTGCCCTCCCATCGGGTCAGGAGTTGGGTATAGGCTCTTTGTCCACATATCCAAAATAACCCATCAGGTGCTCTCTTATGTCAGAGTTATCAGAGGTGAGGTTATTCCAGCATCCGTCTATGATGAGGATACTGCAAAATGGGTTGACATTCTCAGAGGATGACCCAGTGAAGTTCACTATAGTTCAGTTAGGATAGGGTTCATGACATTTTGAGGAATGCCTTCAGGGTGGGAGCCCAATACCCGGTAGGTGTACTTGGCCACCAGGTCATGGTGATAGAGTTCCAGGACAATACTCTCTTATAGGGAATTTCTCCCACCCATTTTGTGTTAGTGTGCCCTGTCCATCTAATACATTCTTCCCCAATTACCTCAGAGGTAAGGATCCAACTTTGGGGCAACTATTAAATGATTCCACTGGAGGAATTGGTAAGCATTTAAACTGTTCCCTTTTGAGGGCCATTCTTCACTCATGAGGTCCCCCTCACAGACCCAACAGTTGGTAACATTGAGTTCATGGACAGTTCCTTCAGCCAAATCTATAAAAAAAGCTTTTCCTATGGTAGGGAGTTTTGGGTCTTGGCCCAATTCCTTTTTTTAATTGATCATAAATTGGTCTGGGCTGCTTTGGTGGTGACGGTTTTGGGGCTAGCTGTTCTGCCACTCGCCGTACAATTTCTTTGACTAGTTGAACTTGAGCATTGTCTTGGAGGGCTCCCCCATCTGAGGAACCTATCTGCCCAAGATAAGTCCAGCAGGCCCAACCAAAGATTAATTACCAACCTGGTTTGCCACAAATATACCCTGCCACATACCCATTCCATCCGGTAAGTTTTACCTCCATCAGTACAGAGGGAAGCACTAGTGTAACAGGCTACTGGCTGGTGGTAATATACGTTGAAGGCCAACTGCCACCGTCCCTGGTAGAAAATTTTCTCTATGCAATTGTTACATGGTGGGTGGAACCAGGTGTTTAAGGGGACACTTGTAAGTAGTCCTAATAGAATTTTTACAAGTTGAGTGTACATCCTGGCCACTGCAGTTCAATCTATTATGTGGTATCAACTGCCTACTTTACCAGATAGCGACCCAAATTAACAAAAGGATTCCTGGCTAGAAGCAATTAATGGTAGTAAAACATCCTGTCCAAAAGAGGTAAAATAATGCTATTAGTAACCTCTCTCCATAGGTGCAACCATCTGGAGTGACCATTGCCCAACCTGCAGCAAAAGCCAAGGCAAGAAAAACAACACCAAACACTAGCAAAGGATGATATTGCATTAGAATAAGACATAATTCGTTTGTTTGCTTGTCAGATGGCCAACTTCTCAGGCTTCTGTTGTGTGTAGATTAGTCAGCTTCTGGAGTGACTAAAGCAGGGTTGTTGCCCTCTAGGGTCTTGGGGTTGCAGCTTGCTTTCTTTGGATAGTCAGTTATCCCAGCACGCACGGATCAGAAGTGCATTCCCAGTCTTGGAAGGCCAGTTTCACTCTGCTGTGATGAATCCGGGGGCCCACCTCTGCTACCTTTATTGCAGTGGGGGTGGACAAAATGACAGTAAATGGACCTCTCCAAAGGAGTTTTAAGGGCTGGATATTCCATTCCTTTATCCATACGCATCTCCTGGCTTAAAGGGGTGAGCATCTGTGGTTAAACTTACAGGCAACCACTCTCTAACCCAATGATGCATAGCAGTGAGAGCTGAGCCTGGAGCCTGCATTTGTTTCCTCAAAGCAAGGTTACCCACTTCCTTTAAATGCCCCCTTATAACCTTAATAATGGAGGGAGGATACCTGCAAATAATTTCAAAAGGGGAGAACCCTGTGTGTTTAGTGGGACTTGACCTGATTCTTAGCAAAGCAGGGGCAACAGCTGATCTCACCACAAGTGGGTTTCCTGACATAGTTTACTTAATTGCAACTTCCGGTTCATCCATTTCACCTTTTTGGAACTCTGGGGGTGATAGGCAGTGTGTAACTTCCATGTGATTCCTAAACCCCTTGCCACTGGTTGGATTACCTCAGCTACAAAAGCTGGCCCATGATGGGACCCTATGGTGACTGGGATCCAAATCAGGGAATGATTTCCTTTAGAAGCAGCAGTGCTGCTTCATGTGCCTTGTCGTTGCAGGTAGGGAAGGCCTCTACCCAATCTGAGAAAGAACATACAAAAATTAACAGATATCTGCAGCCTCAGACCTGAGGAAGCTCAGTAAAGTCCACAACGATGTGTTTGAATGGGGCTCCTCCAACACTGTATGCCTGGAGAGATCTCGGGCCTCTGCCGCAGGTTATTTTGGGCACATGCTTCACATTGCTCACATATTGTATGGGCTATGCTGGAGAGTTGGGTAATGGAAAAGGGGCAGCCTAACGTGCTTTCAAGAACAATCTGACCCATATGAGTTTCCTGATGAAACTGCTTGGCGAAAGTTGGGATCAAAGCTTTAAGGACACTGACTCACCCATCGTTCTATTTCCACCATCTGCCCGGGAGACAGTTTCCATCTTCAGTTTTGAACCAAGTCTGCTCTTAATGTGAATAATTAGGGTCCCATTCTGCCAATGGGCTTGGGAACAATGTTGCAGCATAAACTGCCAGCTCTGTTGTTTCCTGAGAGGATACAAGCTTTGCCTTCTGGCTTGCCTTTCAGTTTCCTTGAGCAACCCTTGAGTCTCTTCTCCAGTGTCCCTGGCAATGCATGACTGCTACCGTTTTAGGGGCCCATAAAGCATCTAGAAGTTCAAGAATTTCTTTGCCATATTTTATATCTTTGCCTCCTGAGTTGATTGAGCCCTTTTCCCTATATAGAGCCCTGTGTGCTTGGAGGGTGGTGAAGGCATATTTAGAGTAAATGTATATGTTGATATTTATTCCTGCTGCTTGCTGGAGGGCTCAGGTTAGCATAATTAATTCTGCCTTTTGTGCTGAAATCCCTTTTGGCAGAGGTTTTGCCTCGATGGTGGAGTACTACGGAGTATCCTTCAAAGTACTCTCCCTTCCTCATAAAGTTGCTTCCATCAGGGAAATACTCAATATCAGGGTCCCCAAGAGGCTGGTCTGTCAAGTCTGGCCAGCTGGAAAATACCTCACCCATGACCTTGATGTAATAATGACAGGACTGACCTGGCTCTGTAGGCAGCAAGGTTGCAGGGTTGAGAGTCTGACCACTTCCAAGTGAATGTGTGGATTCTCATATAACATTCCCTAATATTTGACCATTTGGGTGTTAGTTAGCCAGTATTGCCCCTTATATTCCACTCACTCAAACTGTTAATTCCTGTCCCATAGTTAATTCGTCAGCCTCTACCACTGGAAGGGCCATGGCAGTGAGTGCCCAAAGGCAAGGCGGCCAGGCTTGGGCAACAGAGTCAAGCTGCTTGGAGAGGTATGCTACTGGATGGTGCCAGGATCCTATCATTTGGGTCAGAACCCCTACTGCTATCCCAGTACACTGGTGTACGCACAAGAAGAAGGGATTAGATATGTCAGGGAGCCCCAGACTGAGAGCACTAACAAGGGCTTGCTTAATTTCCTCAAAGGCCTTTTGCTGTGCTCATTCCCACAACATAGGCTTCTGCTCTTTCACCTTTGTGGCCTCATAGAGAGGCTTTGCCAGTATTGAGAAGTTAGGTGTACAATTTCTACAAAACCCTGAAGCCCCAAGAAACTCATGAACCTGACATCTGGTATTCGGAACTGGAATGGAACAGATGGCTTGTTTTCTCTCTGGGCCCAGCTGACTCTGCCCCTTGGATAAATGGAAGCGGAGGTATTTTACTTTCTCTTGGCAGATTTAGACCTTTTTCTTTGAAACTTTGTAGCCAGTCTTCCAGGAGAGGGTAAGGAGCTGCTGTGTTCCTTCCATACAGTCTTCTGGTTTTCGCTTGGCCAGCAGCAGATCGTCCACATACTGGTCTGTTGGGAAGGTCTTTAAGTCAAAGGCTAATGCTGTGCAGAAAATGGTCAGGGAGTTTTTGAACACCTGTGGCAATCTAGTCCAAGATAAATGGCCTTTGTCACCATTTTCAGGATTTTCCCATTGAAAAGCAAAAATCAGCTGACTCTGAGGGGCCAATCAGATACAAAAGAAAGCATCTTTGAGGTCTAAACAGGTAAAGAAGGCAGCTTCTGTGGGGATAAGACTCAGGAGAGTGTAGGAGTTGGGGACAACTGGGTGTAAAGTAATGGCATGGTTTTCTACCCGTAAGTCCTAAACCAGCTGGTAATCATCTATCCCTAATTTCTGAACTGGCAGTAACAGCATATTCCAAGATGGCTGACAGGGCCAGAGGATCTCATATTTTAAGTCTTTCCAGGTGCTTTTGGATTCCAATCTGCACCTTGTGAGGGATGAAATACTATTTCTGATGGGTGGGTCTGGCTCCCGGCTTTATCTCCACTATGACTGAGGGTATGTTACAGACCAGTCTGTGGGAATTATCCTCAGTCCATACCCCGGGCACCTTAAAGGGGAGTTCAGCTTTCTGTTGGGGCTCTTTTATGAGACTATAAAGTCATCATTCCTCTCCCCAGGGAACTTTCAGGGTCATAATTTTTGCTTCGGGGTTCCTCAGTGTTAAATTTGCCTGGCCATCAGAGTGGAATGTTATCTGGACTTGCAGCTTTCCCAAGAGGTCCTGACCCATTAGAGCCACTGGACAGTCCAAAACGTATAGGAATTTATTGACAATTTCATGACCTCTGAGATGACATCACTAGGGCTATAAAAAGGGGCAACAAGCCCGACCATCCATGCCGCCTTCAATAGTGACCTATCTGGATGATAGGGGGCCCACTGGTTGGGTTACTACAGAATGCTCTGCCCTGGTATCTACCATGAGGTTAAGGGGCCAGCCCCCCACAGTCATTCGGACCAGAGGCTCCCTTAGGGGCCTAGCAAAATGGAGCCCGGTCTGTCCTAATCTTCCCCATAGTTCTCCACGGCAGCTAGGCCAATTAAATTGTTCTTGGGAGTCACATGGTTGGGGCACAGACTGGTGTTGACCCTGAACCACCTGACCTCTTCCTCTCTCTATCCAGCTCCGGACATACATTTTTCCTGTGCCCCTCTCAGAAATTGCATGATTGGTTCCGCTCCAATCTCATCATTAGGTAGGGTGGCCCTTCTTGCTGGCCCCCTGCTTGCCTTGGCCTCGGCCTCACCCTGGTGGAGCTCTCTAGAAGCCTCACTCTGCCAAAAGGTCTGCCTCCCTTCAGGCCTCTTGGTCTCAGTTGACAAATACCTTTGTCACAACCTCTATCAGCTGGTTAGCATTCATCTTAGCAAAGCCCTCTAACTTTTGTACCTTGTGCAGGATGTCTCCCTGAGCCTGACCAACAAAGGTGGCATTAATCATTCACTGATTTTCAGCTGCCTCTGGGTTGAAGGGAGTATAGAGATGGAACACTCTGCATAGTCTCTCATAAAATTGACTGGAACTTTCTACAGGGTCTTGGAGTACCTCTGTGGTTTTGCTCATGTTCATGGGCTTTTCCCCTCCTTCCTTCATACCACCTAAAAGGGCCTCTTTTTTTTTTTTTTGAGTTGGAGTCTCACTCTGTCACCCAGACTGGAGTGCAGTGGCCACTCCTGGCCACTGCAGCCTCGAACCACTGGGCTCCGGCGATCCTTCCACCTCAGCCTTCCAAGTAGCTGGAATTACAGGCACGTGCCACCATGCCCAGCTGATTTTTTTTGGATTTATTGTAGAGATGAGTATTGATTTGGGGACAAATCCTCTCACTTTGTTCTTTATTAAATTTATCCAAATTACATCTTTATAATCACTTGTTTTCCCATTCATAAAAATATTACACGTCTATTTCATAATTTTTTATTATTTCCTTTAGCAATGTTTTTGCTATTTTCCCTACAAAGGCCTTGTATGTTTCTTGTTATTTATTTTTAGGTATCTTAAGTTTTTGTTGTAATTGTGAATGAAAGTTATTTTCCCATTGTATTTTTTAATAATGATTATTTTTATGATTAGCAGTATGAAATTATTTCATTAGTTCTCTCTCTCTCTCTCTCTCTCTCACATTCTCTCTTTCTCTCCCTAGATAAAGGTCTCTCTATGTTGTCCAGGCTGGACTTGAACTCTTGGGCTTTACAGATTCTTCCACCTCAGCTTTCTAAGTAACTGGGACTACAGGTGTGTGTCAGCATGTCAGGTGTGTGTTATCTTTTGTTAGTTCTTAAAAATTCATTTGTGGATTGTTTTGAATATTCTGCACAATCATGTCAGCTACAAATAAAGATGCTTTGACTTTTCATATCTAATTTTTGTTCATTTTATGCCTTTTCTTTCTACACTTGTAGTAAAATGTTGAAAACAAGTGATGACATAGAGCATCCTATTCTGTTACTAACTTTGTAGAAATGCTTCCAAAATTTCACCATTAAACATGGTTTTTATTGAAGGTCTTTGATAGATACCTTTATCAAATGAGAGCTTTTTTTGTTGAGGAAAAGCCAAACTCTGTAAAATAGTTAAAGAGTTTTATCCTAAGCCAAATATGAGCAACTATGGCCCAGAGTACAAGAACTCCTGAGAACATATGCCCCAAGTAGGTAGGTTACAGCCTAGTTTTATACATTTTAGGAAAACAGAAGTTTATAGGCAAGAACATAAATCAGTAGATGTGAGGTATGTATTTGTTCAGCCCAGAAAGTCAAGACATCTTAAAACAGGACTTGCAGGTAATAGGTGGATTTAAAACTTTTCTGATTGGCAATTGATTGGAAGAGTTAAGCTCTGTCTAAAGAATTTTAAAGTCAGTAGAAGGAAATGCTTGGATTAAGATAAGGGGGTTTGTGGAAACCAAGGTTCTTGTTAGATAGATGAAGCCTCTAAGTAGAGACTTCAGAAAGAATAGATGGCAAATGTCTTAAAAGGTATCAGACTCTTCCTAGAGAAGGACATTTATCTACAGATACAATGTTCCCCAAGAGATGACTTGCTGAGCCATTCCAAAATATATCAAAGAAACGTGTTTGGGGGGAAAATGTTTTTATTTATTTGGAGCCTGCTGTCTGTCATGTGATGCTATATCAGTGTCAACTTGGAATTTGATATCTAATTTTCACATAGTTTATTTGCTCAGTCTTATAATCTCTATTTTAATGTGAATGCTAGTCAATTATGCCTAAACTCAAATGGGCAGGGGTATAAGGAGTATGTACAACCTACTTTCCTGTCATAGTCTGGAATTTAGTTTATCAGGTTTTGATTGACCTAAAAAGGCCTCCATTCAGTTGGTGGGGGTGGTTTAGAATTTTATTTTTGGTTTACATTTTCTACATTAAGTGGGCTAAGTGCTTCTATTGTTATGGTCAAAGTAATGCTCAGTTGCTCTCCCTCAATTCCAATAAATCAAGGGGCAGGGAACTGGTAGAAAGAGGTTTATTTCTGAATTTGAATACAGGGAACAGAACTGAGCTTTTGGCCCTTTTAAAATGATTCTGCTCACCCTTCAAATTTCACAATCGGTTCGTATAAGTTCAGGGGAGTAGGTACCTATGCATTGTCTAGGAGAGCATTGTACAGAACTTAAGTCACAGCCACAATTTGTCAATAATGACATTTATGGTTCACATTTCCTGATGCCAGTTATTAGAACTATCTCACAGCTTCTTATCCATCACACCCAGCAGAGGTGTTAACAAGGCTTAAGATATCATACTTTCCTACCTGTTAAACATAAAACTTATATAAATACAAGAGTTACTATTATATTGATACAAAGGTTATACAAATCACAAGACTTATGATTACCTTGATGCTATGTTATTCAAAACTGTGACTACTAAGAAAAGGGAGTAAATGAGATTTTACATGTCTCAGTTTATTGGGCACAGTCTGCAGGAAAGTTAAGAATTTTTTGAAGTTACTTACTGGGAGTGCGTGGGAGATAAGAGGAAGTGCTCCTCTTGTTAACTCTCGGAATGTGGGTACATGTTGGAATGCTCGAACCCTTGCCATGCCCTTCTCTAGTAGTTGTGGCAATATGGACAGACAATAGCGGGTCTCCATATCACTATCACACACATATATTAAGCTATCAAATGTTTACATATTTTGCTTTTTAAAGTTGAAATTGTTGTTTACATATTTATACATTTATTTTATTATTATTATTTTTTGAGTCAGGTTCTCACTCTGTTTCTTAGGCTGGAGTGCAGTGGCATAATCATGGCTCATAGTAGCCTTGACCTTTGGACTCGTGCAATCCTTCCACCTCAAATTCCTGATTATCTGGGACTACAGATGAATACCACCATGCCTGTCTGATTTATTTTTATTTTTTTGTAAAGAAAAGGTCTTGCTATATTGCCTAGGCTGATCTCGAACTCCTGGGCTCAAGGAATCCTCCATCTCAGCCTCCCAAAAACTGGGAATACAGGCATAAGTCACTACACCTGGTTTATTGTGTATTTAATTAATAGATTTGTTGATGTTGGGTCAGCCTGGATTTCTGGGAATAATGCTATTTGGATATGGTATGATGTATTTATATTCTCTAATGAATTCCGCCTTTTACTATTTTATTTGGAATGTTTGCAGGTATATTGCAAACAAGACAGATCTATAATTTTTTTTTTACTTTTCTAGTTTTTATATCAAACATATTAATTATATATGTAGGCCAGGTGTGGAGGCTCATGCCTATAATCGCAATAGTTTGGGAGGCTGAAACAGGAGGATTGCTTGAGCCCAGGCATTTGAGACGAGCCTAGGCAACATAGGGAGACCTTGTCTTTATAAAAAACAAAAAATAATTAGCCAGGTTGGTGGCACATGACTGCATTCCCAGCTACTCACGAGTCAAGGCAGAAAGATCACCTAAGCCCATGAGGTTGAGGCTGCAGTGAGCTATGATTGTGCCATTGCACTCCAACCTGGGGACAGAGTGAGACATCAACTAAAAAAGAAACACGCTGTATGTACCTTGATGTTGTAAAACATATACTGTACTTAGTTTTCATCCCTGTTTCCTGGTGCACTGCTCCTAAAATCTTGGAATCTCTTAAATGTTAAGTAGGTGTCTTTTTGTACACTAATGAGATGGCTGATGGGATGGCTGTGGGCTTCTGACCTCAGGGTGGGGGTTCTCACGAAGGGAGCTAATCTTGTAACTACAGAATTGGAACTTTCAGTCACCTCCTCCGACCACCTCTGAGTAGGGGAGTGGGACTGAAGGTTGAGTCGATTGCCAAGGGCTAATGATTTAATCAATCATATCCATGTAATAAAGCCTCCAAAAAACCCCAAAAGGATTGAGTTTGAGTCTCACTCTGTCGCCCAGACTGGAGTGCAGTGGCCGCCCCGCAGCCTTGACCTGCTGGGCTCCAGCGATCCTTCCGCCTCAGCCTTCCCAGTAGCCGGAATTATAGGCATGCGTTACCACGCCCGGTTGATTTTTTGATTTATTGTAGAGATGAGGTCTCGCTGCCCAGGCAGGTCTCGAACCCACGGGCTCAGGCAATCCACTCACCTCAGCCTCCCAAAGGTGCGGGATTACAGGCTGAGCCACTGAGCCCGGCTAGGATTGAGTTTTAAGAGATTCGGTGTAGCTGAGCACATGGAGTTTCCTGGAAGGTGATGTTCTCATAGAAGATGTGGAAGCTCTACCTGCTTCTCCCATACTTTGCCTTATGTATTTGTTTCTCCATCTGACTGTTCATTTGTATCCTTTCAAATATCCTTTATAATAAATGGGTAAATATAAGTAAAGTGTTTCCCTGAGTTTTGTAAGCCACTCTAGCAGATTAATCAAACTGAGGAGAAAATCATGAAACCTCAATTTATAGTTGGTCAGTCAGAGGTGCAGACCCTGAACATTTATCATAATACTTTAAGAAAGGGATTGGCAGTAGCTGGACACTGCCAGGGGGAGGGGAGGAGCACATAACATCAATAAGGGTAACTGATCTCAAACCAGGTGAAGTGAGTAACAAAGGAAGCCCCAAACTTTACCTATACGATGACCGCATATGTGCCTAACCCTGAATTGTACCCCTATATTTTTTTTTGAGAAAGCAGGTTTTATTGAGAGGACAGAAAAGCTCCCACAGTGGGAGGGGACCCAAGGGGGTTACCCATACTCCAAATTTTTTTTAATTTGTAATCAACTGCTACTCTTTCTTTAGAGAGTTGGAAACCACTTCAGTTTGTCAGTCACGAAAACTAATTGTAATCATGTGTGATGGTGTGTATGCGTGTGTGTCTGTGTATGTGTTCTTTTTAAAAAATATTTTATTTCGAAGATGTGGGGTACAATTCAGGGTTAGGAATACAAATGTTCATTATGCAGGTACCCTTGTGGATGAGGGAATGAGGTGTGTCTACCCCTCCCCTGGCAGTTTCCCACCACTGCCAATCATTTTCTTATAGTATTATGATAATTGTTCAAGGTCCTTTTATGAGTGAGAACATGTAACACTCAGTTCTTTGTTTCTATGATAGATCACTCAGTGTTATAACCTCTAAGTCCATCCAGGTTGCGTGAAGTTCATGATTTTGTCCTTCTTTATGACTGTGTAATATTCCATTGTGTATATGTACCACTTTTTGTTATCCAGTCCTCTTTTGAGGCAGCATGGTTGGTTCCATGTTTTTGCTATTGTGAATAATGCTGCAATAAACATGTGTGTGCAGATATCTTTTTCACAGAGTGATTTGAGTTGTTCTGTGTACCCCACATTTTAAAATTTAAAAAATTAAAACTAAAAAGAAGTACAGGTCACAACCTGGGACTTGCCATTGACATCTGAAATGGGGAACAGTCTTGTGGGACTAAGTCCTCTACTTGACCTCAGCATATGCTGGAGAATCTGGTGTCAGAAATGTGCTGAATGGTTGTGAATCTAAGAAAAGCCCTTTGGTTTTTTTCTGTCTTACTGTTTCTCTTCCCTTTTTTCTGTATTTGAAACAGTTTGTACAAAATAGAGATTAATAATCTCATGATGGCTTGGCAAAATTCACCTGCAAAACTATCTGAACCTATTGTCTTTGGTTTGAGGAGATTTTTGATTATCATTTTGATTTATTTAATGACTAATTTAATTATGTTTATAAACTGCATCTGCAAATTTATTGATAGAGGTATTGTTAATATTTTCATTTAAGAAAATTTTTATTTTATTTACTTATTTATTTATTTTTGAGTTGGAGTCTCACTCTGTCGCCCAGACTGGAGTGCAGTGGCCGCTCCCGGCCACCGCAGCCTCGACCTGCTGGGCTCTGCCGATCCTTTCGCTCAGTCTTCCAAGTACCTGGAACTACAGGCACGCGCTACCACACCCGGCTAATTTTTGATTTATTGTAGAGATGAGGTCTCACCAAGTTGCCGAGGTGGGTCTCGAACCCGCGGCTCAGGCAATCCACTCACCTCAGCCTCCCAAAGCGCAGGATTACAGGCTGAGCCACTGAGCCCGGCTTAAATTTTTATTTTAAAGATGAGTACAATTCAGGATTAGGTATACAAATGGTCATTGTATGGGTAAAGTTTGGGCCTAACTTTTGTCCCCACTTCACCTGGTTTGAGATCAGTTACCCTTATTGATGAAGGGTGATCCTCCACCCCAGCAGTTTCCCACTACTGCCAATCCCTTTCCTATAGTATTATGATAATTGTTCAGGATACCACCTCATATTATTTTTAAAATCTCATTATCTTTAGTTATCATTCTTTTGTAGTCCTGTATATTTATGATTTTTTATTTTCTTTTTTTATCAGTATCAGTGTTTTCAAATAACCATTTGTTAATTTTTATGGTTTTTATCTGCTGTATTTTTGTTTTCTAATTCATTGGTCTGCCCTTATATTTATTTGTTTCCATCGAGTTCTCTTAGGTATGCTGTGTTTCTTTTCTTCCTAATTTCTTGATTCGAGAACTTATTTTTTACAATCCTTTTTTTTTTTAAGCCAACACTCTCAGTCATTCTTCTTTTGTCAGTGTATTCTCTCTCTGGTAACTTTTACAGTTTTCTTTGTTTCTGGTATTCTGTAGTTTTACAAAAATGTGTGTTGGTATACATTTACTTTAAATATTTCCTCTCAGTGCTTGGAGCACTCTTTGAATTTGAAGATTGTGTTTCTTCAATGCAGGAAATTTTCTGTCATGTTCTCTTTATTGCTTCCCTCTATCCTCTCATTGATTTTATTAGTGTTAGATTTCAGGTTTTTAATTTGCAAAATTATTTTCAATGATAATTTTTCTTTTTGTCTGTCTTTTATTATTCTTTTTAAAATTATCTCTCTCTCCCCCCTCACCTTAGCAGTTCTCACATACTGTATGTATGCCTGCCAAGCCTTTTGAGCTCTCTGCTAGAATCTGTTGCTATAATATTTTGTTCTGCAGTGACATTGGGCTAGTCCAGATACAGTTGGGACTAACTGTCAATTTGGCTAAGTTTCTGGTCATAAGACTGTGTCAAAGTATTTTTGTATTACAGCCCTACAAGACCTTATAAAGTCACAGTCTTAAGCAACAGGTTGATAGTTGTTCCTTAACATATAGAGAGCCTCTCTAGGTATTGCCATCAAGCAATAAAGCTGGCTTTTCTACCTTACACAAAGAACTTTTTAACTTGATTTCCTTTGGGAAATCATGATTTGGTTACCATGAATTTTACTGGCAATGGAGACCAGCAGGGTTGTGTTTTCTATAATACCTACCGTTTTTGCACTTTTATTTCTAGTCTACTAAAATTTTTACTTTGACTTTGAGTATTCTGTCTCTTTATCTCTCTTAAAACAGTTTATTTATTACTGCTATATGGATTAGAAAAGCAAAAACTAGACTGGATAGAAGTCTAAGAGTTAATTTATAATGAAAATAAAATGACTTTTTAAAAAAATAAAATGATATTTTAAGAAATTATGTAAAATGAACATGCTGATTTTTGTGTGTTTCTTCACATTAGGATTATCAGGGTGTTTGAAGTAGTCCCTTTGATATCAAAGCTTTTACATAGGGCCTATTGGTTTTGCCAGAAAAACAAAGCCATTAAGCATCAAGATTTTTTTAAATGGCCAAATAGAATGCAAGACTGTTTCCAGTATCTAAGCTCTGGGGCTGCCCAGTGGCCTTGTTCCACTGCATCATTATCCTCACATACTAGGGAAAATGTGGTGCAGCTCAGGGTAGGGTTATGGATGACCTGTGGATAAACCACCCAAAGTAAATGTCCTTTACAAAATGAAATTTAAAAATACATAAATATAGTCAAAGCCCACTTGATGAACCAAGAACATCTAGCATGCAATTCTAGGAAGTCAAAACAGTGTAAACATTAATGTAGTTGATGTTTTTGAGCAATTTGAAAACCTCGTTAAAGGATTTCTGAGAAAGCAGAGAAAGTAACTTTTATACATTCATTCAACAAGCATTACTTAACTAACAACTATGTTATAAGAAATGGTGCCTGTCTTCAAGAAGCCCACAGCCATTGAAGAGAACTTATTTTAGTGTTGGATATCTGGCTAGAAAATTCAAGCAAAGAACTATCAGTAGAGACACTTTTATCTTGTTTGTTCCTGTGAAGTAAGATAATCTTTAAAATTGTTTAAAAAAAAAATCCCCTTGTCTTGTTTCCAGGATGTTGAGAGCTAAATTTTATGTTTAATTGTATTATCACCTAAGGTTTGCCCCAACTGTCTCAATCTTTTGACTGTTGAATTTTGAATTGCTTTTTCAAATGTTATCTCTATTATGAAATTCCCTCTAGTTATTTTTGAAATTAAGATATTAACAAGTGGGTGCCTGAATGAATTAATTAATAGCATGAGTTATGAAAAGGAAAATTGTAGAATCAGTCCAGAACTGAGTTCAGTAGAAGTCCCTGCCTCATAATCAGGAAATTGCTAAATGTATTTCATTTGCATTGTATGCTGTGTAAGGTACATGGATAACTGTCTCACTTCCTTCTTAGGAACTCTCCAAATGGAATTTTGTGTCTGGCTAGGAGTAGCACAATTTAGGAGAGATGTGGGTATATTGGAGAGGTTACAATGGAAACTAGTTAAAAGGACTGGAAATCTAAAAAACTATGGTCTGTAAGGGAAATGGATTAAAAAATGTTACACTTTGCAAAAGAGAAAATTCAGCTAGGCTAAGAAGAGAATGAGATGAGGCAAATTGAGAGAAATAATTTTTAACTGCAGTAAAGGAAAATTAGACTTTTTAAAAGATCCATTAATTATTTCACTTAAATGTTGAGAGTATTTAGACAGGGAGGTTAATAAAATATTTCTAAGTGGAGAATACTCATAAACCACCTTCTCCAATCCTCTTTTCTCTTCTCTCTTCCAACAAGGTTCGGTCAATTTTCTTTAGTAATAGCAGAAATAATAGAGCCAATGAGAAAGAATATTCCATATTCTTGTGAAGGAACTATGTCTGTGAATTGCTGCCAAACATCTTTGTGGATAATTTAGGAACTAAAACTATTCTATTCTTCCAAGAAATTCCCAGCAGATGCCCATAGGAATTCGGTGAGGTGTGGATGGGAGAATGGAAAGGAGTCTTGTCATTAGGCAGAAAAACTGGATTCCAGACCCTGCTTTTTCACTAGCTGGTAGTAGTTAGTCACTTAATCTCTTTAATATTTGTGGCTTTTTTTTTTATCCTTTAAAATTAGGTGGTGGTGGAGGGAAATCTTTTGGAGTTTGGATCAGCTATGATTCTATGGAATTCTGAGATAGGAGATTTCTGGGTTCAAACAAGACCAAAGAATAGGATTTTTCCCCAGTCATTTTTATCAACAAATTGTTGCAGACATGCCAGCAGAAACAGATTTGTAAGGCTCAGAGTGTCCTTGCTGCCCTCATTACTGAGTCTTGTCATGGCAAGACAGGTTGCTAGCATTATTGGTAACCTTTGACCGACGCCCTTTCCAAGAAGAACGAGAGAGAGATTATTAATCTGGTTGCCTGCTTGGCGTCCATCATCATCTCAGCCCTTCCTGACACTGAGTTTTTTGTTTATATTCCAGTAAATAATGCCTTTTAAATATTCAGATTGCTACTTTGATTGCATTCAAACTTTCAAAGTTAACCAAACACAATCCCTCAAAGCCAAATGCTTTGAATTCTATTTTTCCTTTTTAGCATTGGCACACTGTGGCACTTCCCAATGTGGAAACTACTTCCACATCCTTATCCTTGTTCACACTTTCCCCATCAATCTGATGACATGAAACCGCTTGACTCATAAACAGGCGTTAGAGAAACAGAGGTTAAACCACGGGCACCAAAAGCGGTTGTGAGTCTGCGAGTGTGGAAAAAGTGGGAAAATCCACAAGCATGTGGCTTTTAACCATCTGCCTCAAATGCTGAACTGCAGAACCACGTTGAGCGAGAGCCTGCTATTTAAAATCATACAAATGCTTTCCCCCCATTTCCTTGGTAAAGAAGAGTGTGTTTTGCTACAAAACACATTCTTTTTGGAAGTTGCCAATATGAGGATAGATGTTTCAGCAGGTGTCGATTTTCTTCTCCTTTTAATTGACACTGGGAAGCTCTCTAAGTCTCTTTTGATATTGACCTGTATTGCTGATCTGCTTCTTCCACCTTTTGTACATTACCTAGTGACCCAGTGGGGTAATAACTATGTTACATGCTTGTATAGTATTTACTATGTTCTAGAAACTATTCTAAGCACTTTGTGTATATTAATACATTTAATGCCTTTTGAAAACCACACAATATAGGTGGTTTAAATAACTTTTCACAGGTCACAGCTAATGAGTGGCAGAGCTGGGATTTGAATTTGGGAAGCTTAGCTCAAAGTTTGTGCTCTTAAGCATTGTATTCTTCGGAGAAAGAAAAACAGATGGAAACCAAGAAAAGAGATGGTGCCACAGTGATAGCACCAAGACACAGAAAGCTTTTGACTAGACCACAGTTCAACTCTTCCTAGAGAACACACTAGGAACAACTAGGTTTAGAATACAAATTATCCATTTCCGCATTAGAATTTTCTTTGTGTTTACAGCACCCACAGAACAGCAACTCACTAAGCAGGTGCTCAAGAAAGACGTGTTGAATAAATAAGCCCATGATCAGCCTACAGATGAGTAGCATAAGACCCTTAAATTAACTGTAAATGTGTTTGTGTGTGGAGTGGCAAAAGAGAGTGATACCATGGGTATCAAGGCTAGTTTTGTGACAATTCTGAGATACACAGAATGAAATGTGGTAGTTCAAATATGGTCACCTGAAAGTTTTAAAACTAAACCCTGCCAGATACTTCCATATAACTAGAAGTCTTCCTGTGCTCTCCTGGGGGCATCCCAACAGGGTCATTGTAAACAGTCATGTGCATTGAGATGACTATAAGCAACCATGAAGTGAAAGGCACTATAATGTAGACTCTAATTATGAGCTAGACACAAAAAGTTTAGTACATCTCATCTCTCCTACTTACCTCCTTATGCCTTCCTCTTTTTATGGTTTATGAAAAGGAAGCCTCTGTTTCACTTTTCTATTAGTTCTTAGTTTATTCCACTTCAACAAACATTATGATGAGGATCTACTATGTACAGAGATTTCTTGTCATCAAAAGCTTACTTAATCCAACGGGTTGATATATTTTAGGTTGGTATACTTTTCATACTTAGTCATTCCTAAATTTGACATTGACTTATAACTGCAAATAAATTGGCTACAATAGAATCACATGAAATTCAGATTATTCCAGTTTCTCCCAACTTTAGGCTTTATTTTGACTTATGGTATCTGAGCACATGTAAGAAAAGCTCTTTCTCTTGAATTTCAAAGAGAATGCACTAGAAAAAAAACTCTTATATTTTTCTTCTGTAATTCATCGTTAATTTGGAGGTACAAATGGAATCAGAATATTTCCTTCCCTTATATCTCTCACATTGTGTGGGTTTGTTAACTGCATGAGTCATATGGCTGAAACTTTTGAAAATCTCAGACTTAACAATAAACAGTAAGAGAACAGACCTCCTTTATCTCCGGGGCTAGGTCTTCCGTCATTTACAGACAGTTGCCTAGAGCTATGAAATGTTGAGGGTATAAATGACAAACTAGGGGAGGTGGGTGGAGTAGACATTCACTCAGTCTCTGTCAGTATAATACTTGTCTGAGACCTGTTTATCTTCCATCTCTAACCTCAGCAAATTTGTGTCCTTGATCTGGGAAATGTGGGAGAATTCAGGGGACTATTCAAAAAGAAGGATGATTTCATAAGCATATGAAATAAATTGACATGCTAGGACTGTTACATTAATCTCTTGACTATCATTAACGAAGTACTACACACTGGGTGGCTTAAAACACAGAATTTATTTTTTCACAGTTCTGGAAGTTAGAAGCCTGAAATCAAGATTTAACCAAGGCTAGTTTCTTCTGGGGCCATTGAGGGAGCATCTGTTCCATGCCCCTCTCCTGGCTTTCTCTCCTGGCTTCTGGTAACATCAGGCATCTCTTAATCACTTTGTGAAAAGTGTTCTCTCTGTATAGTCACATTATCTTCCCACATGCATGTCTGTCTCCATGTCCAAATTTCTCCTTTTTATAAGGATTCCAGTCATAATCGATTAGGCCCTCCTTAACAACCTTGTTTTAGATTGCTTGTCTCTGTAAAGACCCTGCTTTCACAAAAGTCACATTCTGAGGTTCTGGGGTTTCAACATATGTTTATTTAGGGAAGATAATAAAACCAATAGGAATCACCAAGAAAGTAAACTGACATACAGACTTAGAAATAAACCTAATAAATCTGCATTCAAAAAACAAACAAAAAAACAACCAAACAAAAATAACTCTTCAGGTTCTTTCTCCTCACACAACTTCCGTCCTTATGCTGAGTTCTGCCTGACTGAAAAAAGGATTGTGTGTGGGGTGGGGGCGGGGAAAAAAAAAAAAAGGATTGTGTGTGTGAACATCATTTTTCACATCTGAAGTTCTGAAAAGATTTTGAGACAGAACCATGGATTTGTATTCATTCTAGGGAAGTCCTAAGGCAAGAACTCTAAATCATAGCTTCAAATTTGCCATTAATTAGCTTGTTTCCCAAGCTACTCTTTTTTCTTAGTCTCTATTTTCTGATCTGTCAGATGGGCATAATAAACATGCCTTAACTATCCCACTAGGATATATAAACTCTGCAAGTGTAGGGATTTTAGTCAGTTTTGTTGATTAAAATATCCCAGGCAGCAGCTAGAATAGTCTTTGCACATAATAGGAAATTAATATTTATTGAATTCATAAATAAATAAACAGCTTGCCATATGCATTAAGTTCATATTATACACTAAAAGATTTAAAGGAGATAATGTTCTATAGTGGAGACACCTTGTGTTGGAGAGGAATTTGTGTGGCTGTGGATGTCAGGACATAAAATGTCTAGTCTCAGCACCACAAATTCATAGTATGACATATCCTTAACTATAAAGTAGGTACAAGATAACATCTAAAGTCTCTTTCAGTCTATAATTCTAAACTCAAAGAAAAGGAACCCAAGATGACCATTGTAGAGCAGCAAATCAGTGCCTCTCTCATGAAGCAAGGCAGAGAGTAAGGACTCAGCAGCTAATAGACAGAGACACCCTGAACACTTTTGGATGGGTGTAGCACCCTGCACCCAGCAAAGGTCTCTGAACACACAGAGACCAGAAAGTGATGGCAGATATGAGAATCCAGGTGCTCCATCCCCTGTCGTGTGGCACATTCACACAAGACCCAAAGCTCTGCCTAGTGAACTATAGTGGATCAGTGATCCTAAGATGCTTTGGGTTGGTTCACCCCCACCCCCCAACTGTGCAAGTTTCTGGTCCCATGCCAGAGATGTTTCAGTCAGGGCACAGCAGCGGGTAACCAGAGCCATAGTGGAACGGAGAATGAAACCCATGCCACCACGAGCACAGCTTCTGCCAGTGGAGTCCAGTGGCTAGCTGCAAGAGAGGGAAAGCTTACCTGCAGTGTGAACCCAGCTGGTACCCACTGCCAGAATCTGGTGGCCATGTTCCAGCTAGATCAGAAATAATCACCTCCAAGCCCTGTGTGCCTATGTGACGAATCCCCTTCCCCCCACCTCATGGCAGGAAACCCACTCTTTTTCAGGAGAAGAGTGCAGACTTAAACAAGGAAGGAGTGACATGAGAGATATCCAAAAGCTTTCTCAGTAGGAAGGCTTCTGGACTGTAAACGACAGACAGCAGACAAGGGGCCCATTTCCCCACCCCATCTGCAGAGTGCTAGCAGCAGGGTTTAAAAACTAACATGATTAGATTAACAGCATGAGAGAAAATCTACAATAGAGAAAACTACCACAGGGTGGGGCAAGGAGTAGAAGTGAATGCCCTCCCTCTCTCACTGAGTGACCTATATGGAACCACAGAAAGAGCCCTAGAACAGATGGTCATTGACTAGCTTCAGAGCAACAAAACCAAAGTAGAATTATACAGAGGGAAGAAAGGCCTGTCACAAATGAGGAAAAAAATCAATGAAAAAATATAGGCAACCCCCAGAGTCCTAAAGAAGTAGCACCCAAAAAAGCAGCTATCAGAGTACAAACAATAGAAACCCCAAGCAAAACCTACCCTAGCTGACAGTCACAGAAATCAGATAGTGGATGGCTAAAATGAACAGAGAGAACAAACAGAAACTATAAGTGAAACTCACTGAAGTCATATGAGAAATAAAAGTGGAGTTGGCCAATTTCAGAAAAGCTCATTCTGAAATAAAGAACTTCACCCTGGAAATTAAAAACATAGTAACAAGCATATGGAACAGTATCAACCAGGCAGAGGAAAGAATCTCAGAGCCTAAAGATCAAAATATGGAATTAACCCAGTCTTTCAATATCATAGAAAAAAAGCTCAAAAAGAAAGAGCAAAGCCTACGAGAGATGTGAGACTATATTAAGAAGCCAAATCTACAACTGGTATTCCTGAAGCAGAAAGGGAAACTGAGAACACAATGGAACAAATATTCCTTGAGGTCATTTAAGAAAACTTCTCACATCTTGTGAGAGAGGTGACCATTCGAAAATAAGAGATTCAGAGAACCCTTGTAAGGTATCACATGAGAGGACCATCCCCAAGATGCATATTAATCTCCACAAAGAAAGCATGAAAGAAAAAATTCTAAAGGCAGCAATAGAAAAAGGTCAGATTACCTACAAAGGAAGACTCATTAAAATAGCTCCAGTCTTATCTACAGAAACACTATAAGTCAGAGGGACTGGAGTCCAACTTTTAACATTCTTAAAGACATAGAATTCTAGCCAGTAATTTTCTACACCACCAAGCTAAGCTTTATCAGCAATGGAGAATTAAAATCCTTCCCAGACATCCAATCCCTAAGAGAACATGATGCTGCCTCCAGACCAGCCCTTCAGGATATGCTCAAGAAGGTGCTGAACACAGAAACAAAAGAATTGTCATACCCATCACAAAAGTACAGGCAAGCACATAGTTAACAGAGCATATACAGCACTCACAAAAATGAAAATACACACATATATAAATACAAAAGTAAAAAGGAAACAAAGTATCCCTCTAAGAACCCTATAACAGGGATAGAATCTCACATTTCAATAATCAATTTGAATGTAAATGGACTAATTCACCACTGAAGAGACATAGAGTAGTAAACTGAATAAAGAAGCATGATCCAACATTCTGCTGCCTCCAGGAAACTCATCTAATTGCAAAGGACACTCACAGGTTCAAAGTTGGGGGCTGGGAAATGGTCTTTCAGGCAGATGAAAAACAGAAGAGAGCAGTTATAGCTATTTTGATATCAGACAAGGCAGATTTCAAACCATCAAAAGTTTAAAAGAACCCAGAAGAACACTACATAATGATAAAAGACTCAATTTACCAGCAAGAACTATCCATCTTAAACATATATGTAAACAACACAGGAGCACTAGCTTTTATAAAACAACTACTAAGTAAACAAGAGAGAATTTTAACTCTCACACAATCATAGTTGGAGACCTAAATATCCACTAACAACTTTAGATAGCTCATCGAAGAAAAAAAAACAATAACAAAAAAACCAAACCAACGAGGATATCCAGAACCTTAACTCGATGCTCAATTAAATGGATTTAACAGACATCTGCAGAACATTTCACCCAACATCTATAGAGTATACCATTTCTACCCAACATCTATAGAGTATACATTCTACTCAGTATCATATGAAACATACTCCAAATTTGATCACATTCTCAGACATAAATCAAGCATGAACAAATTTCAAAAAATTGGAACAATACCATGCATCTTCTCAGGTCACAGTGGGATAAAAATAAACATCACCACCAACACATTCCTCCCAAAACACACAAAGACATGGACACTAAATAACATGCTGCTGAACAACTTCTTAGTCAATAGGGAAATCAAAACAGAAATAAAAAGTTTCCTGGAAGCAAATGAAGACAGAGATGCATCTTTTTTTTTTTTTGAGTTGGAGTCTCACTCGGTCGCCCAGACTGGAGTACAGTGGCCGCTTCTGGCCACCGCAGCCTCGACCTGCTGGGCTCCGGCGATCCTTCCGCCTCAGCTTTCCAAGTAGCCAGAATTACAGGCATACGCTACCATGCCCAGTTAATTTTTTGATTTATTGTAGAGATAAGGTCTCGCTGCCCAGGCGAGTCTCGAACCTGCGGGCTCAGGCAATCCACTCACCTCAGCCTCCCAAAGGCGCGGGATTACAGGCTGAGCCACCGAGCCCGGCTCAGAGATGCATCTTATCATAACCTCTGGGATGCCAGGAAACAGTGTTAAGAGGAAAATTCATGCACATCAAGAAAACTAAAAGATCATAAGTAAATAGTCTAATATTACACCTAAAGGAGTTGGAAAGGCAAGTTAATCTAAGTCCTAAATTCAGCAGAAACATCCAGATAACCAAGTAAAATGACAATTACAGGATAAAGAAGACAAAAATATAGAAAGGATGAACAAGACATAAAGCTGGTTCTTTGAAAGGATAAATAAGATGGATGGGCCCCTGACCAAACTGACTAAAAAAAGAGAGAGAGTGAGGCCAAATAAACACAATTAGAAATGCAAAAGGTGAAGTCACAACTGATCCTGAAGAAATTCAAAAGATTATCTGAGATTACTATGAATACCTGTATGCAAATAAACCAGAAAACCTAAAGGAAATGGAGGACTTTCTGATACCACACAACCTCCCAAAGATGAAACAAGAAGAAATTAAAACCTTAAACAGATCAATAATAATCCAGGAAACTGACTCAGTCATAAGAAATCTCCTGCCAAAAAAGGCCCCAGTCCAGATGACTTCCCAGCTGAATTCTACAAGACATACAAGGAGGAACTGATACCAATTTTATTAAAAGTAGTCCAGGCAAAGAACACTGGAATTCTCCCCAACTCATTTTATGAAGCTAATAACATACTGATACCCAAATCTGGGCAACAAGGAAAGAGAAATAGAATCCAATCTCCTTGATGAACATAGATGCAAAAATTCTCAGCAAGATTCTAGCAAATCGGATCCAACAGCACATCTTAAGGATCAACTATCATGACCCGGTGAGCTTCATTCCTGGGATGCAGGGCCGGTTCAACATTCACATGGTCATTAACATAATTCAGCACATTAACAGATGTAAAATCAAGAACCACATGATTATATCATTAGACACTGAAAAAAATTCAATAAAATCCAGCATCCCTTTTGATAAAAACCCATGAGCACCTAGGCTTAGAAGGAACATTCCTCAGAACAGTAAGAGTCATCTATGATAAACCTACAGCCAACATTTTGCTCAATAGGCAGAACTGGAAGCATTTCCCCAAAGAATAAGAATAAGACAAGGATGACCACTCTCACCCCTTCTGTTCAACATAGTACTTGAAGTCCTAGCCAGAGCAATGAAGCAAGAGAATAATATTATGTGTATCCAAATAGGAAGAGAGGAAGTTAAGCTATCCCTCTTCATGGACAATATGGTTCTATACCTTGAAAACCCTAGGGAATCTGTCAAAAGCCTCCTTGCACTGATAAATGATTTGGATAAAGTCTCAGGTGACAAAATCAACGTGCAAAAGACAGTTTCATTTCTATACACTGGCAATAAGCAGGTGGAGAACTAAATAAAAAGCACAATACCATTCACAATAGTCACAGAAAAGATGAAATACCTTGGCATCCACCTAACCAGAGAAGTGAAAGACCTTTTACAATGAGACTTCAAAACTCTGCTCAAAGAAATCAAAGGTAACACAAACAAATGGAAAAACATCCCGTGCTCATGCATGGAAAGAATCAATATTGTCAAGATGTCCAGTCTACCCAAAGCAATCTACAGATTCAAAGCAATGCCCATCAAATTACCAACATCATTTTTCTCAGACCTGGAAATGATAATACAGAAATTCATATGGAAACAAAAAAGAGTATGAATAGTCAAAACAATCTTCAGCAAAAGGAACAAAGCAGGAGGTATCACACTTCCAACTTTATATTTTATTACAAGACCAAAACAGCCTGGTATTGGCACGGGAATAGGCATATAGACCAGTGGAACAGGACAGAAATTCCAGAAGCAAAAACACAGACTCTCAACAAACTCATCTTCAACAAAACCATCAATAACAACCACCAGGGAAGGGAGACCACATTTAGCAAATAGTGCTGGGAAAACTGGCTGACTACAAGCAGAAGAATGAAACTGGACCCCTACCTATCACCATATACAAAAAAATCAACTCAAAATGGATCAAAGTCTAAACATAAAACCTGAAACTATAAGAATCCTAGAAGAAAATGTAGGAAACCACCCTTATGCCCATCGCAGTAGATGACAAATTTTTGACTAAGTCCCCAGAAATAAATGCCATAAAAGCTAAGATAGATAAATGGGACCTCATTAAGCTGAAAAGATTTATCAAGAGAGTGGGGAGATAATCCACAGAATGGGGGGGAAAAGTTTGCAAATTATACATCTGACAAAGGCCTGACATCCAGTACCTACCAGGAACTCAAACAAAGTGAAAGGAAGAAAATAAGCAATCCCTTTAAAAAGTGGGCAAAGGACATGAATTAACATTGCTCTCTTTTTTTTGAGTTGGAGTCTTACTCTGCTGCCCAGACTGCAGTGCAGTGGCACACTCCCGCCACCGCAGCCTCAACTTGCTGGGCTCTGGAGATCCTTCCAACTCAGTCTTCCAAGTAGCTGGAACTACAGGCGTATGCTACCACAGCCAGCTATTTTTTTATTTTTTTTATTTTTATTTATTGTAGAGATGAGGTCTTGCCAACTTGCCCAGGCGGGTCTCAAACCACAGGCTCAGGCAATCCTCTTGCCTCGGCCTTCCAAAGTGCTGGGATTACAGGCTGAGCCACGGAGCTCGGCCAAATTAACATTTCTTAAAAGATTACATACAAGCAGCCAACAGACACATGAAAACTGCTGCGTCTCACTAATCATCAGAAAAATGCAAATCAAAGCTATGAGATACCACCCAACTCCAGTAAGGATGGCTATCATTAATAAGTAAAGCAAAAACAAAAACAACAAAAACTGCAGATGCCTACACGGGCACAGAGGAAAGGGAACGCTTCTACACTATTGATGGGAGTGCAAGCTAGTTCAACCTCAATAGAAAGCAATGTGGCAACTCCTAAAAGAACTAAAAATTGACCTTCCATATGATCCAGCAATCCCTGTCCTGAGAATATACCCAGGAGAATATAAATTGTTCTACAAAAAAGAGACACCTGCACACACGTTTATTGCCACACTATTCACAATAACAAAAACATGGAACCACCCCTACTGCCTATCAAAAGTGAACTGGATTAAAAAAATGTGGTACGTGTACACCCTGGAGTATTATACAGCCATAAAGAAGGACAAAATCATGGACTTTGCAGCAAATTGGATGGCGTTGAAAACCATAATACTAAGTGAGCTATCATAAAAACAAAGAACTGAATACCGCGTGTTCTCACTCACAAGTGGGCTCTGAACATTAGTCACATTAGCACAAGGGAGGAATCAGCAGTTGCTGAGCACCACTAGGGTAGGAATGAAAGAGGTTGTGAGGGGTAGACACGTGACAACACAAAGGGTACCTGGTCCACTACCAGGGGGAGTAAGGGCCAGTTAGAAGTTTCACTTGCATACAGCCCACTTATGTAGTTAATTCTCATTTGTACGCCACATCTCTGTAATAAGATAAAATGTAAAAATAAATACATAAAAATCTTAACTCATATTTTCATGATGTGTAATGCAGTGTTAATGTGTGCTCCTGTGTAACAAAGGAGAACTCTCTGGTACATACTGTACCTGCTTTTTGTCCTCAAGCTTCCTTCAGACTGTGATTAAGTTGAACTCCCCCTTTTGTACGTGGTCTGAACTTGAGCCACACCCTTGAAGACCAGCTGAAATGAAACTCATTCTCAAGTGTTTGGGGTGGAACCTTGGGAAGAGAGCAGATGCAATGTTTGGTCAGACTTTTTCTCATGTGTATTCTTCTCCACACTTAGTGCAGAATTGCAAAGGAAGTTTCATGAGCAGAAAACTACCGGGAATGAAAAGTAGTGGGTTTGGATGACTTTCCCAGAGTAGTGGGAATTTGGAATTCTTATAATGCAAATCAATACTAAGCCCATTTAGAATCAGACAAACAAAGTGATGATTATTTTATGTCTCTGGGCCCAGAACAAATCTGCTTCCAGCTAGGCTAGTACTTATTAACATTTATAAAGTTCTTTCTAGTAAAAGACAAGTCTTTGGGGAATAGTTCATGCCTAGCTATTTCATGCCTTTTCACACTTGGCACAAAACAGATCTACAAATCTAGTTTTTGATGTGGAAATTCTTCCTTGTTATAAGAATTCTGATTCTTGAAATCTTCCTCTCCTCTCTCTCTCTCTCTCTCTCTCTCTCTCTCTCTCTCTCGCTCCTTTCTCTATCTCTATTTCTATCTCTTTCTCTCTTATCTTCTATAACTGCCTGGTTTTACTTCAGTGGGGAATCATTCCCTAACCAGTATTATGATGAATCTGCGAGTGAAATC
Organism: Cephalopachus bancanus; assembly: GCA_027257055.1. Taxonomy (NCBI): domain Eukaryota; kingdom Metazoa; phylum Chordata; class Mammalia; order Primates; family Tarsiidae; genus Cephalopachus; species Cephalopachus bancanus. Next base: position 2,136,065 of record JAPVLO010000009.1, on the reverse strand, counting down.
AGCTCTGTTATATTGATGATCCCAGAATGGGCGCTCATGCTGCCTCCACCTGGGATGACAATCCTCATTTGCTCCAGACTTGTATGTACTATGGATCCAGGGCATGTCCTGGGCACCCTCAAATATCTCTCTTCTATGTGTTTCCAATAATGTTAACTGCTCAATTTCCTCAGCCTCTCCCATCCTGTGAACAAAGTAACACCTCAAAGCAAGGAAGCTGCTTCAAATAGGAATGACCTCATGTACACTTACCAATATGATTGCCTATGGAGCCCAGTGAGAAGTGTGTTTCTTATTCTTTGGATCAATAGTTAGATATATAAAATGCGATCAGTCCTGAACTGCCATGGGATCTTTTGGAATATGGACTCTTTAAGCAATCCTGATATGATTTCTTGATGATGTCCACTTCCTTGTCTGGAGGGATGTTTTTATAGCAAAAACTGTACTATGTTCTGGGATAGAAAGGTGAATTTACCCTCAGAAACTTCACATTCCAGGTGAAGAAACAGGTAAACAAACAATTGCAATGCAGTGTGAGCTGTAGAGATGAGATAGATAGATGATAGATAGATAGATAGATAGATAGATAGATGACACATTGATTAAGGGAAGATTTCTTTCATCTAGGAGTTTCAGGATGGTTGGTCAGAAAAAGTCATGCCTGATCTAGATATTGAAAAATAGGAAGGTGATAACATTACTGGCAGAGAGAGAGCAGTGTGAACAAAAGTCAATTCGGTGTGGTAAAGTAATGGGAAGTGGTTCTACATGGCTGGAAGATACCATATTTTAGGTAAAGTGACCAGAAATAAACTGGAAAATGTGGACCAGTTCTTGAAGCTCCCACCAGAACGGAAAGAACCTCTGGACTAGGTCATCTTTGGCAGCTCAGCAGCTACCCCTACTGGCAAGGCAGAGTTGGTATCCGGGGTTTTAAATAAGGTCTTATTTGTCTTTTCTCTGGAACAGCATTTCTGAAAGTATGTCCTATGCATTAGCAGATCCAGCTCCAACCCTGGTCCTCCTTACCACCCCATCTCACTGGCAAGCTAGTCCATGGAAAAGGAACATGAGAGCTAATGATGCGTGTTGATCTAGCGCAGCTCACCAGCATAGGGATTTATGGCCAAAGTCACATTCAGCAATACAGAGAAAAGCATGTGAGGCCCCTGTGGAAGTGGTTGAGGCTACTCAATAGTTTTGAGATCTGTACAAGTAATTCTACGACCTATCACAACTAACAACTATTACTTTAAACAAATGGAGGCTCCCACCACAAAATTTGTATAGTCCTAATCCAACAGTTTATATTTTCTATAGGTTTCAGTTCCTATGACCATAGTACATAGGAAGACCATAATGCAGTGCAACCTCCTTTAGTTTGTGTCCATCTCAATTACTGATTTATTTAACTTTTAAAACCAGTTATATACCAGGAATAACCACAAAATTATCCCCATCGGGGCGGGGGGGAAAATTTCTATCTTCAGAGCTGAGATAGGAGATGAACATAACACACCTGATTTTTGTTCCAACATTATATCAATTAGTTTTCCTGATATTTTTTCAAAAGAAAAATTTACGTTTCTCCTCCACAGAAATGTTAGATCCTTAGAGTACAGGAGCTCTTCCTGGTTCTTCAATTTTAAGGGTGGCCACAAGAAGTAGATCCATGCAGTGTTTTCCCTGTGGCTTAAGTGGAAAGTCTAAGGGGTGGAAGAAGGCTTGACTTTAAAAACATGGAATTCTTTCAAGGCTTTGTCTCTTCTGGAAATTCCCCATTTTGGTCTCAACTCTAATTCAATTCTCAACTCTAGGAAGGTTGGGAATCCCAGGTCACTCCATTTTCAGGGCACAGGAGATTTCTCTCCAGTTTTGATTATCTATTTCTCCTGAAAAATAAAAGGAGATATTTACAGGAGTCATTATTCTTCATGATATCCTCAGGAATGATGTCCACCCTTACCCCAAGCTTGAGAAGAATTATAAAATGGGGCAAACTTTCCACCCCAAACACTTGAGAGTGAGCTTCACTTCAACTGGTCTTCAAGGGCATGGCTCAAGTTCAGACCATGTATAAAGCATTCACTTAAGGACAGGTTTTTGGTTACTCCTCTTATACGATTATATTATTCCTATAGCAATCTTTCCAACCATCAATGAATGATGCAGCAGACCTGCCTGAGTCAGACTTGGGGATCACTCCAGCCACTAATTCAGAACCCAACTTAAACCCATGTGCTATGGAAGTAGAGACCAGTCCTAGTGGTTATTTGATTCTAGCTGGTAATAAAGGGCAGGTGTCAACAGTTCCACCAGTGATAGAAGTTAAAAGAAGGAGAGCAGAGAATAGGGGTAGTCCATTCCAAGTTGCAGTCCTGGAGAAAATGCAAAGCACAGAGACAAGGAGCGAAGGGTTTGGCAAATTAATAAAGCCAGACATTTTAGTCATAACCACTTCCTCTTCTCTAACCTTTCTCACTGAGGTTGGAGTTTGGATTCTAGTAGTAGCTCAAATCCTTTTCTGTACAAATCAAGAAAATAGAAACCACTCTAGGTGTTTCAAACCAAAAAGAGATGTAATAAAGGGAAACATGTGCTTAGAAAATTGTTAGAAGAGCTAAAAAAGCAGAGTTTGGAGGAGGGTGCACCATAACTTTCCTGTCTCCTTGATGCTTAGCAACCAGAAAATGTTGCTGCACCATTGGTTAGGAGACCTCAGGAAACAGTCTTTGGTTCAAAGCTGCCCCCGTATCTTGTTCAAAGATTTGTAGAGCTAAATGGTAGCACAAGTTTGTAGGCGAGGGAGTGTGGGGAACTGCATTTCTAAGGCTTCTGGTTCCTGTGATACAAGAGAGATTATAGAATAGGGTGGAAATGGGAGCTGAATGACAGTGGATGTTGTACAGGAAGCTCTCCTCCGGTATATTTGCCTGCGCCTGCATGTTCACAGCTATTGGTGTCTTGGCCCACGTTGGGCTTGCACACAAGCTGAGGGAGCAGTGAGACATGATGGTTTCCTGTGATCAAGAGAAGCGGAGTCCTGGCTTGTCAAAATGTATCTTTGTAACCATATGAAGCAGCATGTTCATGGAAGCTTGCCTTGACTTCAAAATTCAAAAATTTAAAAATGGTTTTCCTCCCTCCCTTTCTTCTTCAGAATCATTTCAACAAAATCAAATGGACATCTCCTCATCCAAAAGTATAAATGAGCACTTTCTTCCTTTCTATAGGCATCAATTTATGTCAAGAACTGGGCAATGTTAAAGAGGAAAGGATGAAAAGGAGACAAGACAAATAGGAAAAAGTGGGATACAAGGATATGGCAGTATAAATGAAAGAATCCAAACTATAAGTGAAACTAGAAAGTAGAGAAGGAAAAGCTCGTTAAAGGTTTATGTACTCACAGTTGGTTTCATGGAAAAAGGAGAGTTTTGAATTGGGTTCAGAAGGGGGTGGGGGTGGCTAGAGGGAGAGAAGAAAGGGCGTGCCAAATGAATCTTGTGTCACACAGAGTCAGTGAAGGGACCTACCATGCGGGAGCTGAAGGTGGTCTGAAAAATGAATGAAAAATTGTACTGATGAGGATCCAGGCAGCTTCTCTGAGGCATTTGCTCTCCATGGGATGAGTAATAGCATGTGGTCTAGCTGGTGAGAATAGCTGGTGGTGGCTCTTCCCTGCTACTACTCTCTATGTCCAAATAGAGCCAGTATTTTCATTCCTTGTGGACATATACGAGAAGGAGTTCCTTAAAATGAAACCAGAAGAGGGTATTAGGAGTTATCAGACAGATATGGAATCAACTTCACTAGTTGTGATATCTAGAACCAACTAACCTCTAAGTCTCAGTGTCCAGATATACCTGATGGGGAGAGCTTAAATGTATCAGTATTGTTGTGAGAAGTAAAACACTGAAGCAAATGATGCCGTTCTCCTGGTACTTGACACAGAGTAAGCATTCAAGAATTAACAGCCTTTGTTTTCCTTCAATAAGAGAAACTAACCATATCAAGGTGTATAAGAACTTCTAGAAATCAGAATAAGCTCAAGAATTACACCCTTCCGTTCTTTGAAAAACAACTTCCAAAATAAAATGCTCTGGGTAAATTTTCCACAGTTTGGAATTTTACAAAGCCTGTCTACATGCCAGAACTTCACATAAAGTGTCTGGATTTTGCACTTAGGGAATCTGTTTCTCCATGATGCACATAAAATATGAAGAGTTTGCTTCTCATCAAACCATAGAAGAATGACTGATTGTGGAATGCCAGACAAGATAATTAGATGGTACAGACAATAGCTATTATCACAAGCACTAACACATGGTAACTTGCAGGCTACTGTGCCAGAGCTGTCAGGAGTCCTCAAACTGTATATACCCTGGAATACACTGAAGGAATCACTTCAGAGCCCGAGAATCTGCAGGAGCAAATGAGGGGACAATTACTTCACCTCCAAAATAAAGAGAGTGATTTGATTGCTTTAACTTATACTCACGTAACCTTCTTGGCTGAAGGATAACATAGCACGATGTCGAAGTGCCCTCTAACGTTGATTTAGGGGCAAAAGAAAAAAAAATTGGCTGAGGGTGGGGGAAAACCTGGCCCCTGATACTTGCAGGTGTATTTTTCTTGGGAAGCAAGATTGCTAGAGAAATAAAAGATTTGGTTCGTTTGGCTTGGCAAGTCAAAAATGCAATCCTAGGGGAAGACTTTATTTAGAAACTTTATTTTTCCCCTGTTAACTTGAATAGTTTATGGAGGGGAAAAAAAGAACTATAAATGGTTCATAAGTTTGCAATTATTTTTGTTTTGGTTTTGAAAACAAAACACACTATCCTCATCCCAGTAGATCTTGCTATAGATAGATCAATGCTATAGATTAAGTGTACTCTTAATTGGCTACTATTCAGTTCCCCACAAAGCTGCAGTTTAGGCTGGGACATATAATATTAAAGTGTGTGAGTGGATTGCCTGACCCCGCGGGTTCGAGATCATCCCGGGATACTTGGCAAGACCTTGCCTCTACAATAAATAAGACATTAGCTGGGCGTGGTAGCACACCTTGTAGTTCCAGCTACTTGGAAGGCTGAGGCAGAAGGATCACCGGAGCCCAGCAGGTCGACAGTGGGGTAGCTGTGAGCTTGTCACTGCACTCCGGCCTGGGCGATACAGTGAGACTCCAACTCAAAAAATATATATAAATAAAAATAAAGTGTGTGAATATACAGAGGGGACTCTGCTTCCTCAGTTATCCTTGCTTTCTGCTGGATCTTCAATGGTCCTCTCTCCCCTGGGCCCTCTCTTAAGTCTATAGATATAGATGTGCCCATTTTTTCTTTTAAATAAACTCTTTCCAATAATCTCCAAGTCACTGATCCTTGCTTTTCCCCACCCTCCCTTCAGTCTTCAACCCACTACCATCTGGCTCTGGCCTCCTTACTGCAATGAAACTGAATTTATTGCGATCACCAGTAATTGCTAAGTTCAAAAGAAACTTTGCCTTTCTTTTATATGATTTCTCTGAGCAATTTCATACTGTTGATCACACCCTCTTCCCTGAAACTGTTTTCTCCTCAGCTCTCTTCTGGTTCTTTCATCGCTATGACTCTTTCTCTTCCATCTCCTTTGTTGATTTCCTTCCCACACTATAGAGGACATTCTTCCCCCATTATACTCTTGTTGGGGGGGGTCTTATCCACACTCATGACTTCCATTATATTCCAGTGACTACCAAAGCAATATTCCTAGTCTCCTTAGCTTTCCTGAGCTTCAGTTCCATATTTCCAGATTATGGAATCCTGAACAGAGAATTATCTGTTATCTTGAACAGAAGCCTCCAATTCAGCATGTTCAAAATGAATTCACTTATATTCTTTCACAGACTTGTTTCCTTACTATATGCCAGAGCAATGAATGACATCATCCAGTGGCTTAAGCTAGAAATCTTTGAATTTTTATAATTTTTTCATCTCCAACATTTTGATTCAACCAGTCACCCATAGCCTATTAATTGTATCTCATCATTATGTCATGAAATCTTAATCCTAGCTTTGTGCGGCCATAACCTTAGTTCAAGTTCTAATTATTTCTCATTTATGATTACTACATTGAACTGGTCTTTTTCTTTTTTTTTTTTTTTTTGAGTTGGAGTCTCACTCTGTCGCCCAGACTGGAGTGCAGTGGCCGCTCCCGGCCACTGCAGCCTCGACCTGCTGGGGCTCAGGCGATCCTTCCACCTCAGCCTTCCAAGTAGCTGGAACTACAGGTGTGCGCCAGCACGCCTGGCTAATTTTTTGATTTATTGTAGAGATGAGGTCTCACCTGCTCAGACGGGTCTCGAACCCGCGGGCTCAGGCAATCCACTCACCTCAGCCTCCCAAAGGCACGGGATTATAGGCTGAGCTACCGAGCCCGGTGAACTGGTCTTTTTCTATCACTTTTGACTTTTTCTCTAATCCATTCTATAGATCATATTAGAGTATACCCTTTAAGACACATGTTTTTCATGCTTCTCATTTACAAATAAGTATACAAATAAACACTGAACAGTAGATCCTTAATGCCTTAGACAGAGTTTAATATTCTTAATCTAAAGAAGACAACAGAAAAAAAATCCCTTCCCAATTTGGATCTACCTTGTGAGATCACTCCATTTTACCATTTTTTAAGTCACATCTCCATGTGCTCCGTACCTCAGTCACACCTTTGCCATATCGCATTAAAGTCATTCCTATGCTTGCCTTCTTCTAAGCCCTTCCCTTCATCAGTAAATGTACCCTCTCCCTCCTCCTAGTAAACTCCTGCTCATCTCTCAAATTATAATTCACCTGTTGGTTTTGCTGTGAAATGATATTGACACCTCCAAGCTAAACTGACAGTGACTTCCTCTGAATTTCCATTGTAATTTTCTGTACTACTAGTACCAATTCTTGCCATATGATTATATTAAATTATTTATATATAAATTTCTCATCTAAAATTATTAAATCTTTGAAATGGAATGTGTCTGGTATTTTATACCTTTAATATTTAACCATAATGCCTGACATCTGGGAGTTGGTGAGTCTGTACAATGAATGACTCAATACATTTTGTAAAATTGTAACACTTATAATCTTTGGTTAGGCTTATATTGAAAAAAATTTTTTCTAGTGTTCCAATTCATTGTCTTCATTCTGTCCGGGTTAGAATGGTCTTCTCCAATGCCTTTTTTTTCTCTCTAATTATGTAAAAGTGGTACTTTTGTTTAATTTATTTATTTGGCATTATTTAGATCATGAATCAGATCTCTGCATTCTACAATTCCAGGATAGAATAATGGGAAATAATATTACACAAGTGAAAAGAGACAATTACTTGAGAATGTTCCAAGAGAAGGTTAAATTAAGCTCCCTCAGCTCTTTTTGTTTGGAATACATTTCCCTCAGTGGCAGCTCTACAGGCTCAAATCTTCTCTATCTGTTGAGAAAGTGGTATCTACCACCTCTTATGAGGAGTGGAAGTTTGAGCATTTCTGCTCACTACATCATGTATTGGAGTTGCCCAGGAAAAGACAGTACAGCCAAGCACTGGATAGAACAACCCTTTTCATAGTGAAGAGATAGAGTAAGATGAGCTTCGGTGGTGGGTCTTCCATGGCCAATGGGTCCCTCCCAGCAGCCAAGGCAGGGCACCCCTCTTGTCTGTGACAGAAGGATTCCATCCCTTTCTGTAGGAGATAGATATGCTAGTGAGGTTGGCTGGGTGACATAGGACACGTGCACTTAAGTAGAACAAAGGAGTACACATTGAATCTGAAACAGGGAACAATATTCCCTCACAAGGTGATAATTACAGCACAGACTGTAAGGATGATATCTCTTGGTAAGAAGGTGTTTCAAGCCCAAGACTCATTCTTATATCACGAGAGGAGGGTCAAAACACTGTACAGACGGCATTGCCTTTGTCAACGCTATCCAGCTTCCATCCTTTTTATGAACACAGTTTCTTTAGAACACATTTCTTTTTCTCACCTGCTTGAACTCATTCATAAGTTTATTAACTTAATGAGGTTACTCATGAATGAATCATTTTATCAGTATTTCCCAAGCCCACTTTTACATATGATATGTCTTCTCAACTATTGTGAAGCATTCAATATACAAAATAAGTTGGGGAAAGAAGAATCTCTTTTAATTCTAGGAAGTTTCTTTGCTTTTCCTCCACATCTTATGAACTAAATCCTGTGTCACTGATAAAGCAGCTACACAATTTACGGGGGATAATTCCATTTGGTTCTAAATTGTGCAGCTGAGAAAGTCATTTAAAAGACTCAGAGCTGAATGGACCAGTCTTAATTAGAATATTTAAATAGTCTTGAGAATTGAAGAAAAAATACTTAACATATCTAGTTAACCTAGTTAAAGACGATAAAGTGAGAGTCAGAACAAAGAAACCACTGGAGACTGATGGATAAATTTCGGGAATGAGACACAAAAGATGAGGGGTTGCATTAAAATATGTTATCAAAAAATAATCTATACTTTTAACGAAGAGTTGGGGCACATTTTTGTTTCTTGACAAGAAGTAATATCCAGCTTGGGAATGTAACCTGTAGCATCTCTAAAAGGAGTATTTGGATGTCCTAAGCAAAAGAACAAAATCATAGTAACCAGGAGACATATTTTCCTGTGCCAACCCAGAAAAATAGCAGAATTGAATAAAAGAATGTGCTGGGCTGCAGTCTTTACCAGCTGCCTTCACTGAGAGAAGGGAGCATACACAGGTCAGTCTATAATTCTTTCTTTTTTCACAGCCTTGAGTCACACCCTTCTGCTTGCTTATCCAATTTTGAGCCCCAGCTGGTTTTCTTCCCCCGCCCCTTCTTTTTTTAATCTAGAGTATTTTCTCTAGTTTAAGCACTACCTCCGAACAGGTTCACTTAAGTCCTTTTTTCCTGCAGAAATAAAAACATTCCCATCTCTATAATTACCTTTGCCAATAGAACATCCAATTCTACAGACAGCAAAAGCAATATGACGAGGATGCAGAGACAAACCCACAGAAAATGAGCAATAAAAAAGAAAAATATATGTTGACAACCACTCGTTTTTCTATTAGATAAAAGCCAAAAATAAAATTCCATTCTGTATAGTCATGTCAACAGTGTTTAATTTACTTCTCAAATACCTGACCGAGTCAAGGCAAGGGAAGATTACAAAATCTTATCTTTCAGGAGTGTGAAAGGGTGGACATTACAGGGCATGGCCTAAGCTGATTCCACTCCCAGGATAGTGAACATCTGGACTGGAATCTAAGGCTCTCCTTAACCTCTTCATAAGCTCTGGGAATTCTTGTCTGCAAGAGAGTCACTAGCTAGGTTTCCATGAGGCTGATTTTACGCTAGTATATTTCATACATATCTTGCCCTTATGAAATGGAAGGGGTGGTTATGCAATAATCATGAAGACAGAGCTTACTCATGCTGGAGGATGGAGTGAAAGTGGTGATCTCACTCCTTAGTGCTGGTGTGTAGGAAGGGCTCCTGGGCCACAAGGGTACTGTGGTGACTTTCAGGGACATTCTGCACAGCAGGACATCTTTCCCAGGACCATCTTGATGAGTTTCCTCCCTTCTTTCTGTATTTTTCCCACCTGGGTGCTCTCTTTGTTCATATCCTCAGGACTCTGTACATTTGGGATGCCCAGAGTCCCCTGCAGAGCCCAGCTGAGGCCTTTCTGCCCACTTTTCCTCAGTGTCACCAATCTCAGAAACAAAACACTGCAAAACAAACAAATACAAACCACAGCTCATTGTCCAAAATATGACCTATGATAAATTATGGAGATAAGAGTTATTTCCATGAGTGAATAAACAAGAACTGGTGTAAAATGTATTTAGTTCTCATTATGTGTCATGGGCTTTTGTAGCATTTTATACATTGTCTCATCGAAATGTATTTAAGCCTTTGAGGTAACTACATGTATTATACTCATTTTACAGATAAGGAAATTAAGGTTCAGAGAAAGAAATATTACCCACTGTCAGTGGGCTCTTGAAATTTGAGGAGCCAAGATTTAAGCCCAAATGTGTCTATTATCCAAGGCTGTGAATTTCTCACTGTCTCAACTTGGCCCTTCTGTTTTACCAACCATACATTCAGTATTTGGAACAATATCAGTTCCTTTGTTTTGGCTAGGATTCATTGTTTGGAAAGATAGAAACAAACTCAAGTTATCTGGGGGATGGAGGGGAATAAGAGAATATAAAGATGTCTTGAAGTACCCGTTTGAGGTTAAAACAACAACACCAACACTGGGATCCAGGAGGAGTGAGAACTAGGGATAGGAATGCTGGGGTCCTTCTCTTACTTTTCAGTTCTTCCTCTCTTTTCTGTCAGCTTATTCCTTCCCGTCCTCTGCAGGCAAATTTCCTCTATGTGACAATCCATTTGGTGGTGAACAGACCTGCTTACTATGCCTGGGTGAGAGCAGTTGAGATTAAGCCATAACTTAATCCAGAATGTTACCATCTAATTCAAAACTTCTAGAGAGGAGATTTCTCATTGGCTCAACTTAGGTCATGGGCCTCTATCCCAGATGAGTCATCTATGTCTCAGGGGCCTGAGTTGTGCTGTATAAATGGATGCTCCTGGGCTTTGCTGTTGTTACATGTGTTTTCCTTGGAGATAATTAGGACATCCACACCATACCTGCAGTAGAAATGTATTATAACTTCATAAAGAGTTGAGTGAACAATAACGGGTAGTAATGAGTCACTCAGTCTCTATGAAACTCAAAATGCTTTGCGTGAAATGCTTTGGAATCCAAATGTTCCCAACTGAAGAATGTAGAAAGGAGTGACTCATCTGTTTGTTGTCTTAAGCCTCAAGCACCAAAACTGATGCAGAGGCCGCTTCCCTTTTTCATGCACCCTTGAATTTTTGAGTCAACCCTGACAAAAGTAATGACAGTTTTAAAACATCAGTGTTTTCTAATTCACCATTATAAGCAAGGGCATTGAAAATCCTCATCATTCAAATATATTCATCAGTAGGCATGAATCAGACTAGTAAATTCCTACTTTTAGAACAAACAAACAAAATGCCTAAATGAATGGTCCACTAGCATGTTTTAAAAATCCAAATAATACTATAAACCAATTTTCCCAAATTCATATTCTGTGAAACACGTGAGTTAGATGAAAAGCTAATATATCCTCCTCTTGGTTGCTAAATGCAATTTTCAAAAAATCCTATTTTATTGAACAGGATTTGATCAGCATTCCAGAAAGATTAGTTAAAGTAGTGATACAGTTTGGATATTGGTCCCTCCCAAATCCCATGTTGAAATGTGATCCCTGGTGTTAGAGGTGGGGCCTAATAAGTGGTATTTGGGTCATGGGGGCAGATGCATGGTACCCATGGCTTGGTGCCCTTCTCAGGGTAATGAGTTCTTCCTCTGCTAGTTCCCAGGAGATCTGATTGTTATAAAGAGCCTGGTACTGCCTCCTCTCTCTCTTGCTTCCTTCCCCTTGCCATGTAATGCCTGCTCCTTTTCACCTACTATGAGTAGAAGCTTCCTGAAGCCTTCGCCAGGAGCAGATGCTAGTGCCATGATTCCTGGAAAGCCTACAGAACCATTAGCCAAATAAACCTCTTTTCTTTATAATTACCCAGCCCAGGTAGTCCTTTATAGCAACACAAATGGGTTAAGACAAGTGGAGATAACAATCTCTGTGTTTAAAGATAAAACTGTCAGACCGAGAAAGTAAATTCCATAAATTCCTGTTGCACAATAAGTCAAAAACTCAAGTTTTTAACACTTAATCTGGTACCCTTTCTTCTTTTTTTTTTGAGTTGGAGTCTCACTCTGTTGCCCAGACTGGAGTGCAGTGGCCGCTTCTGGCCACTGCAGCCTCAACCTGCTGGGCTCCGGCAGCCTTCCAAATAGCCTTTCGCCTCAACCTTTCATCTGCCTCAGCCTTCCAAGTAGCCGGAATTACAGGCATGCGCTACCACACCCGGCTGATTTTTTTGATTTATTGTAGAAATGAGGTCTCACTGTCCAGGCGGGTCTCGAACCCGCGGGCTCAGGCAAGCCGCTCACCTCAGCCTCCCAAAGGCACTGGACTACAGGCTGACCCACCGAGCCTGGCTTCTGGTACCCTTTCTACTGGTCAACATATGGAACAAGAACTTGTTTGGATGTTGCAAAAGAAAAATAGTCCGTCCAAATAGTCTTCTTTAACTTTTTGCACAGAACTCACCAGGAGATTTTCTGAAACAAAGGGCCAATGCTTTTGGAGGTCTGTTCCTTCAGAAATTATGATTAATCAAAAATATAAACCTACCAGATGACCACACTCCCAACAATGTTCCAGATACTGAGAATATTTCAATGGCACAAACAGATACATTTCTTTTAAATAGCAGGTTTAAATTTGGTTTTTACCTATAGAAGAAATGTTTGGTAACAAGGGAGTTTACCTGCTCATTTCTACGTCATTCTGCAGGAAATTCATTCCTCTTAATTTTTGAACTAAGGATTCTAGGAGTCCCCCAGATACACACAAATGTCCTTGAGACTTCATCATTTGTACCCATTTCTTTCCACCATGGTGCCTAAGTAAAGGTGACAATTAAGCTGCCAAATGAAAATTTGTCAAGAAAAGGCAAATTTGCTGTTGTTGATGCTGCTGATACCTGCATGATGATGTCAGTGAGAAAGAACAAGTGTTTGCACTCAATGTTGACACTATGGCTAACACAACACATACTATTATTACCCTGGAAGCTGCTGATGCCAGTACTGCCCACAGCTCTACATTCTCAATTTCCCACAGAGATGGTAGAGAAACAGACATTGTAAAGCTTTATTTGTTCTTGGTACAGACTCTTTGTCCAGTGACTCAAATGGAAGACAACAGTGACAAGGCCATGGGCCATGTTCTCTCTCCTAGACCTGATTTATGCAATTTGATCCAAGTTACTGCATCTTGGCTTCTTTTCTCCTTGGAATGAGACCTTTCCTGAATGGTTTTTCAGTTCTCTGTGGTCTTTTCCCATCAGTTATTTAATTTTCCCAGTTACAGGACAAAGTTCTAGGATGGACACCATAGAGAATCTTGTCTAGAGCCCTAAATCTAATAGCCTACACCCAGCTGTTCTCATCCAAAGTAAGAAGGACTCTTTCCCTCACTGCATGTTGTTAGACAGTGTAAGGCCGTTATGGCTTGGGCAAACCCAGCTGCAATGAGAGTATCATTTTCCTAAATAAACATCAGTGTTAAAAGTAAGAGACTCCATGAAGTGGTGAAAAAGTCCTGGCCTGGGAAGCAGGACATCTGGACTATGTGTCTTATTAGTTATTTGGCTACACTTGAGTCCTTTAATCTCTCTGGACTTCAGCTTCCTAACTTGTAAAACCCACTGCTCACTTTGGTCACTAAGATTCCATCCAGCCCTGACATTTTATTCTTGAATAGGTGACTCTAGGTCATTCTTTTTTCACAAAGGACTTTAATGCATCTATTTTCTTCTTTAAATAAAACATTTTTATTCCTGTTACATCTGAGTGATTAATATTATTCACCTTACTGTATAAACATAAGCGTTCTATTCAGAAAAAAATAAATTATGCCAATTTTCAGTTGACTTTTTTTTTCTTTTCCACATATTTTTAATGGTTGTGTCCACAACCAAGATGTGGCTATTTTTTTTACATCAGTAGCATTTGTATCTTTGTCTCATTTCTCTCCTTCACTGCTAACTGCCCATTTGGATCTTCTTTGTCTTGGTCCTGAAGTTGTTCATTGCTGAAGTATCTTCTTAAATGCTATCTAGTCTTACAACATTTTCTGTGCTCTCAATACATCCTCCATAGTACTGGCAGATTCTGTTTTTGAGTACAGACCTGATCATGGTTCTGCTGTTTATAATCCTCCAAGATTGTTTTATGGACAAAGAATAATACCCAAACTCCTTAGCCTGGCATTCAAAATCCTCACAATCTGGTTCAACATATTTGCCCACTTTTATTTTTCTAATCATTTTAGACAAATGGATTTACTTTTAATTCCTCCCAACACTTTTGAATACTCATTCATTAACTAACCTTATTCTTTGACTCATGCTGTATGTATTCTCTATCTGAAACAACCTTCCCTTCTTCTCCACAAATCCAAATCTTACCTGGTTTCAAAAACTGGGCTTTGATGAACCCTTTTCTTTCTTTTTTTTTTCTTTTTTTTTTTTTGAGTTGGAGTCTCACTCCATTGTCCAGGCTGGAGTACAGTAGCATGCTCAGTCACCCCAGCATCGACCTACTGGGCCCTGCGATCCTTCTGCCTCAGCCTTCCAAGTAGCCAGAACTACAGGTGCATGCTACCACACCTGGGTAATTTTTTGTTTTTTAAATTTATTGTAGAGACAAAGTCCCTCCAAGTTTCCCGGGCTCATCTCAAACGTGTAGGCTCAGGCAATCTACTCACCTCAGCCTCCCAAAGTGGATTACAGGCTGAGCCACAGAGTCTGGCCTGAGCCCTTTTCTATAAAACATTTCTCTATACCCTCTGTTGGAGGTAATTTTTTTCTTTGAATTATCTATCACTTTATCTTTATAGCCCTTATAAATGCTATGATTTTGCATTTATATGATCAATATCTGTCTTCTTCCTCTAGACAATAAGCTCCAAAATGGCAGGGAAAAAAAGACATGTCTATTTTTGCCTATCATTATGTCTCCAGAGTCTAGCATAATATCTGTCACATTGTAGATGCTTAGTATGTGATTATCAAACAATTAGTTGAATGAACATCACTTAAGACTCATCATTATCTGCCTCATGGGGGTAGATATTTGTACCTATGTCTTGTCTTCCATAATATACTATTAGTTCCTTGAAAACAGTATCTATCTCTGTTTTCATTTGATATCTCTCAATGTCTGTTTCTACTTTGGTATCCCTCAATGAAAAATGTCTTGCATTTTGGAAATTTTCATTGAGAGTTGATTGATTAACGAGGCAATTTTGGGGAAATATCAAACTCTGGAGTCATATAGCCATGTATTAAAATCCTGGCTTTGGGAAACAAAGATAAAGATAAAGCAACTGAATCTTAAAGACGTTAATGGTTACTCAGCTACTAACTGAGGAACAGGGATCCCAACTAAGGTTTTGAGGCCCAAATTTACATGTTCTTTATTCTCATATTAATATATTAACAGCATATGGATTTAGATCAATGGATCTGTGCTTTTGGATAACAAAATTCTTCCTAGAATTTAGGCCTCTTTAAGTCTTTTTCCACTGATCTGACCTCTGAGGACACTAGAACAAACTCATTTAAAGTTTCTAGTGTCAGGATAGAGAAGGAAGGAGACTGTGTGGTAAGTCTCAGAAGAAGTGCAGAACAGCTTATTTTCATTTCTGGCATGAGGAAATGACAGAAAAAGCCCTAATATATTTTTTTCACTCTCTGAAGCCTGTCTTCATTGAATAGGTACATAAGTGAAGCTCATCACTTTTATTTTAACCAGAGCCTCTTCTTTTTTTTAATCACTTGATGTCTACATTGAATGAAACTCAAATCCAAATCAAGAGAAAAACAGCTCTTATTTATTATGCAGTTTTCTCTAATGATACTCTTCCCAGAAATGAATCCTTGTTCCTCTCGGACTTCCTTTCACAGGACACTCTGATCTGGCTCACTCCTTGCAGCACTAGGCAAGTTGTTTTGCCTGGCTTATTCCATCAAATAGAAGGCTCAGCTGCCTTTTCTCACACTCAGAATCCAGCAGACCGTTTTCCTTGGTCATCAGCAGAGGAGTGGAGAGTCTCTTCTCTTAATAGGCTGAGTTCCTGCCAAGTTCCAAGTGCGCTTGCCCTTCCTTCAAGATGCTGAATACTTGCTCCTCACCCAAGACATCTGGATACCTTGTGTGAGTAACCCCCTCCTGAGGGTGGTAGGTTATTTGAAAGCAAATTATTCCAGTTAAAAAAAAGAAGTTTAGGCACTTTCAAACAATTTTGATAGAGCCTGGTAACTTAAACAAAACAAAAACCTTTCCAGTTGCAGTTTCTACTCAATAGCAGGTGAAACAATAAAAAATATTGTGCATGGAGAATTAATCTGTATCCAGAGAATTTTAATACATTTTAGAACAAATAAATCCACATAGATTCTCTGGAGTTTTGCCAGCAAGTGTTTAACAATCTGTTTTTAATAGTCAGGCAATATGCTACAACTGCAGGCATTGAAGAGTAATGAAGTACTTTGTTAAAAAATAAATAAAATCAATAATAATGATGAGCACAATTTCAAAAGAAAAGCAAAATGGTGACAGAAAACATTTTGGCTGAAACATAAGGAATACCAGAAGTTATTCTGGTTGAAATCTATCAGCTGGATCGCTGACTACACTGTGTCTTGCATTCTTGCTCTAGCAGTGGGAAAGGTCTGTAACTAAACTGTATAACCTTTACTCCTTATGAGCCAGACAGCTCAAGATGACTCCAGATCTTATTAACAATTGTATGAGAAGCATGAAATTTGGTATTTTTCTCCTTTTCTTTTTTCCAAACTCAGAAAATTTCCTCAAAACTTTAAAAATAAAAAATAATCTTGTAGAAAGACACTTTTTTGGTAACCATTATTCCTCTAGTTAAAGTAACACCTCATTTGTCCGTCACCATGGAGGGAACACATGTTTCTTACAAATTAATTTTCCAATAAAAGAAAGCAAGTTTAACGTTCAAAGGAGTAAATTTCATTTCAATGTTTTTGCTGGAACTCTTTCTAAAAGAGATTACATATTGAACAGGATTTGACCTTTTCTGATGATTCAGAGTTATCATCATGGCTGTCAATCACTACGAATAGCCACCAACCTCTTTCTCTGAGAGTGCAAACATACTGAATCTCTTACAAGCTAAAAGTTTGAGTTTGTGTTTCCCTCTTAACTGTCCTTTTTTCCTCCATTTTTTTTTTTTTTTGAGACAGGGGTTTTTTCTGCCATCTAGGATGGAGCACATTAGTGTACTCGTAGCTTACTGTAACTTGAACTCCTGGGCTTGGCCTCTAAAAGTGTGGGTATTATAGGCATGAAGCACTGTGCCCAGTTTCTTAACTGTCTTTTTAAAAAATTAACTTTAAGGAGATATAAACCCATTTAAAGAATACCATTCAATAATTTTTGTATATTCACATTTTTTATGCAACCATCATCATAGTCAATTTTAGAACATTTTCCAAAAGGAACTTGTAATCTTTAGCTATTATCTCCCCTTACCCCCAATATCCCCTACTCCTTCCCCAGCTTAAAGCAAAACTAGTATACTTTCTGACTCTATAAATTTCCCTATTCTGGGCTTTCATATGAATAGAATCATGCAATTCATAGTCTTTTGTGGGAGCCTTCTTTCACTCCGCGAAAGGCTTTCCATTATGTTGTTGCATGTATCAGCACGTCATTCCGCTTTATGGTCAAATAATATTTCATTGTGTGAATATACCACAATTTTAAAACCCATTTGTCCACTGATAGACATTTGGGTTGTTTCCACCTTTGAGTCTTTTGAATAATAGTGTTATAAACATTTATGTACATATTTTGTATTCATAGGTGTGGACAGAAGTTCTCATTTTGGGGGGGTATATACCTAGGAATGAAATTATTGGGTCATATGATAATTCTGTGTTTAATTAAGGAACTGCCCAGCTGTTTTTTTAAAGTAGCAGTACCATTTTACATCCTCACTAGCGGTATATGAAGGGTCCAATTTATACATTTCCTTGCCAGCTCTTGTTATCTGACTTTCTAATTTTAGTCATCCATTGTGATTTTGATTTGTGTCTCTGACAACTAGTGATGTCAAGAATCTTTATGTGTGTTTATTTGTCATTGATATATTGTCTTTGGAGAAATGTCTATTCAGATCTTTTGCTTACTTTTAATTCTATTGTATTTTAATTTTTGCTCACTTTTAAGGGTTTTAAAAATATATCCTAGATACAAGCCCCTTATTAAATATGTGACTCATAAATAATTTATCCTATTCATGGATTACCTTTGTACTTTTAGAAATGCTGTCACTTCCTTAATTTCCTTCTTTTCTTGATACTCAGCTATTTAAAATAAGTTTTTTGGAGTCCTCGTTGTCCACTATGTCTCTCTTCCTATTCACTCTTAAAACCTACTGCAATATGGTTTTAATACCCACCATTTCTTTGAAACTCTCTTACATGTGGGGGGCCAGCCCCTGCAAGTTTTAGGGAGTCCCTTGGAAGATGTGGTGGCATTGGCGAATCTGTAGGGATAGATATTAAAAGAAAGAAAGATGGAAGGATAGATATAAAGAGGAAGAAAGAGAAAGAAAGAAAGTGGACAACTGTTCAGTGAAATGAGCAGAAGCCGTTTATTGAAAGTTACAGCAGGTATTTATCCCCAAATTTTACACAGGCAGTCTCACAAGTCTTTCACGTGAACACAAAACCAGGTGCAGGAGGGGCATCCCCACCCACCAGATGCTTAGGTGTGAGGAGGGACAAACCCCAAGATTGTCTTATTGTTCCCTTTGCTAGTTAATGCTCTTCAAAAGCAGTGCAACAGTCCCTACTAGCCTAATGATGTTCTGATAATCAATAACTTCTAAAGCTCACTCAATACCCATGATGACTAACTTAAACTTTATTACCTTTCTATTCTATGCTAATACTACTTACACAATGCTACGGAAGCTCTTAGTTATAGCTTAAATCAATTCCTAAAGGATGTGGCCCAGTCCAAAGATCACGCTGGGCTCTATAGGATGTGGCCCAGTCCAAGGTTCACGGGGGGCCACTTTTTGGAACAATAGACTACAATCTCTTAACAAAATGGCTATTCTAAAGTCCTATATATCTATCCTAATTTCTATGAAAGTTTCCAATTCCTAATTCTAATATATAAAGCTGATTAGCAGCAATAAAGCTTCCAAATATAAACTGTAAATGTACTAAGGCCAAAACCATGATAGTAGAAAATGGAGACAATGAAATTTCTAAAGTTAACTATATTCTTATGAAACCTAAAAATATCATGATTGATTATGCTTGAACTAACATGATTCCTTGACGTAGTATGACCTATTCTACAATACCTTCTATGAATAAAATAAATTCAATTTCTATAATAGGTAGAAAAAAGACCTTACATTAACTGTAGCTAAAGCCCGCCTAAAAGAATGCAGCCCAGTCCAAAGTACGCGCTGGGCTCTCAGGAATGTGGCCCAGCCCAAACTCTGTGCTGGGCCACTCTTGATAATCATCTATACCTTTGAAAAGCTGAAAACAGCTCTCTATAAGTATATACTAATTCTATAAATATTCTTTTAAATCTTATGAAGAAGCTTGTACCATATAAAAGGCTCCCAAATGTGACTTGAATTTGAATTATATATCATACCTAAACCGAAACCACAGTTTATGGGAAACAGGAACAATGGGTTTCTAGAGTGAGCTATGCTTGTCACAGTCACGGAGCCTTCAGCTTAGGCCAGCAGAGTTCCTTTAGGTTGTTTTTGTGATGCATGGCAAAAGGGGGAGGAAAACGGGGTCTATGGTTCCTGAACACGTCCTAGCAGTCTCGGGGTCCACGGCCCTCCCTGATCCCTAATGCTCAGTGGGCCTCTGTGGCCGGCTCCCAACACTTACAGAGGCCACACTGTTATTATTAACATCAAGAAGGACATCTTCATTGTTAAATCTAAAGGCTTTTCTTTAGCACTCACTTTACGTGCCAAGTGACACTTGGTTATGTTCAATCTTCATTTCTTTTAAAATTTCTACTCCCTTAACTTTCATGATATGATTTTCTTTAGGTTTTATTCTTATTATAAAATCAATTTCTTATTTTTCTCTCCTGCTCATCTTATTCTTACACTCGAATGTTGTTATTCTCCAAAGTTTAACTGTTATCGTAATTTCAGAGGACATATTCTTCATAAATCATCTCATTTATTCCTATGTCTTCAACTCTATTAATAACTACCCAAATAAGTCTCCAGCCTCTACCTTTCAGAGTCCAGAACTATATTTTTATCTGCCTATGAGTAGTAACCTCTTAATCACTTGGAATCACTTGCAGGCAATTAAAGCATGACATTTTCAAAATTAAAACATGCCATTTTTAAAATAAATTCTCCCTCTAATTCTCATATCATTGAGGCAGGGAACTTTGGAATCATTCTCCACTAATCTTTTTCTTTCATGGTGGTCATCATATTGACTTTACCTTCTAAATATCTTTGTATTTTCCCCTTTTGCTTCCTCATTGTTGTCACTGCCTTTCTTTTCGGAGGGGGTAATTTTAATTTGGATTCAAGGGGTACATGTGTATATTTGTTACATGGATATTTTGCGTGATGGTGAGGTTTTGGCTTCTGTTGAGCCCATCACCCAGGTGGTGAACATGGTACCCAATGGGCGGCTTTTCAACCCTTGCCCTCCTCTCCTGCCCTTAGAAGTCCCCAATGTCTGTTTTTCCTATTCTCATGCCCGTGTATAACCTTATAAGTGAGAAGGCATGGTATTCACTTTTCAGTTTCTGTGTTAATTCACTTAGAATAATGACCTGAATTGCTGCATTCATGTTGCTGCAAAGGACATGATTTCGTTCTTTTTTGTGGCTACATAGTATTCCATGGTGTATAAGTCCCACATTTTCTTCATCCATTCCACCATTGATGAGCACCTAGGCTGATTCCATGTTTTTGCTACTGTGAATAGTGCTGCAAAAAACATACGAGCGCAGGTGACTTTTTGGTAGAATGATTTATGTTGCTTTGGGTATATATTCAGTAGTGGGATTGCTTGGTCTAATGGTAAATATATTTTTAGCTCTTTGAGAAATCTCAAAACCACTTTCCACAGAGCCTGAACTAGTTTACATTCCTACCAACAGTGTATGAGCTTTCCCTTTTCTTGGCGTCCTTACCAACATCTGTTGTTTTTTCACTTACTAATAATAGCCATTCTGACTGGTATGAGATGGTATTTCACTGTGGTTTGTATTTGCATTTCTCTGGTGATTAGTGATATTGAGCATGTTTTCATAAGTTTGTTGTACTTGCAGTTCTTCTTTTGAGAAGTGTCTGTTCATGTTCCTTGCCCATTTTTAAATTGGGTTATTTGGTTTTTTCCTGTCAATTCGTTTAAGTGCCATATAGATTCTAGATATTAGCCTTTTGCCAGATGCATAGTTTGCAAATATCTTCTTCCATTCTGTAGGTTGTGTATTTACTTTGTTGATATTTACCTTTCAATACATTTTCATAACCACTTATTAGGAGTATTCAGTATGGTTTTAATTCAATTTCTTTTCTCTTGTGCAATTCTCTTGTGCAATTAATCTTTGTCACCTTGGCTAACATTAACTTTCTTAAACACAAACCTGTTAACTTCCTTTAATTTCTCTTGTGCAATTAATCTTTGTCACCTTGGCTAACATTAACTTTCTTAAACACAAACCTGTTAACTTCCTTTAATTACTCCTACAACTCATAGAATAAACTTAGACTTCTTTCTATAATGTCTCAGATCCTTAATTAGTTTTCTCCATGTTCATTTCTCCTGTTGTCTTGCCATCTACCTCACGATGCAGAAATTTTAATGACTTTCTGTTCTCCTAAAAAGTTGTATTCACTTTTATATTGGTGTGTATCAAATTACCAGAAATTTAGTGGCTTAATATGACATAAATGTATTATTTCACATTTTCTATAGATCAGGAGTCTAGCACATTTTAGCAGGATTTGCTACTCAGGATCTCACTAAGGTGAAATCAAAGTGTAGGTCAGCTGACTCCTCATATGGAGACTTAATTAGGGAAAGATTCAGTTTCAGACTCCTTCAGGTTGTTTGTAGAATTTATTTTCTTGTTGTATGACCGAGGTACCTGTTTTATTGCTAACTATTGACTGAGGGTCACTTTCAACTACTAGAGGCAGCGCTCAGTCTCTACCCACAATGTGGACGTTTGCTATTTGAAGGCAAGCAGGAAAACCACCTCTCTCTTTTTGATCTCTTGACCTCTTCTAAGGGCTCACCTAAGGGTTGACCTAATCAGACTTACCCAAGACAATCTCCAGTTTTATGAACTCCAAGGCAACTGATTAGGAACCTTAATTGAAATTCTTTTTGATGTATAATGCAACATAATCATGTGAGTGGTATCACATCATATTCAAAGATACATTCTGCTCACACCCAAGGGAAGTCCAGTAGGGGTGGGAATCTTGGGGGCCATCTTAGAAGTCCACCTGCCATGTACAACATGCTCTATCATGACGCTAGGTCTTTGCATATATCATCCCCGCTTCCTATTATATCCATTCCTCCATTATAAGTTTGAAAGCCCCTGACTGGTTTTTAAGACCAACTTCAAATGTTATGTATCCATTAAGTCTTCAAGACAAATCAGTTTCTCCCTTCTTTATAATCCTATTGCACTTTTTATCTCTTTTCGTTATATTGGCTTGTGTTTCTGCTTTTCCAGTTAGACTGTTAAATTTTCAAAAGCATTAACAATCTTTCACTTATCTTTGCTTCCCCAACCCCAGACAAGTATTAAATTCCTGAAAAAAAGAAAAAGCATGTTGAGTGATTCATCCAACTCTTCATTATGCATTATGGCCATGATAATCTCAGGGGCTATTGAAATAAATGAAGTTTTTGACCACATAAAAACAAATATCCTCACTTTAAGCCAATTTTGTTTGTTTGTTGTTTATTTTTGGTTGTATTATCAGATTGTCAGATGGCATTGCTTCTTGGGAACCAGGCTAATAAACTGCTTTTCCTGAATTGTTGCATTCAAGCTGTATGAACTTGGAAGCAAACTAATTAAATATATTAAATGGAGGGCAAAGTATATGTACAATGGACTTTGACTGACTGTCAGAGAATCTCTTTTATGGGTATAGTGCATGATCTTTGGCACAGAAACTGTAAAGTCAATTCTGACTGTTTTTGTACACATTCTTCTAAGCAGTACTTGGAAGTCAGTTAGCAGAGTTTGCTGAGTAAGTAATTTTTAAATAAATGAGGTCCAATTTTATGTACACAAGGTCAACCATTTTGAAAGGCAAAATTTAATAGAAGGCAGCTTAAAAAGTGAGAGACTTTACACACCACTTTACCATTCTCTCACATAATTATTAGCAGATGAAGGTTTTTCAATAAACTTAACAGAAAATCTTGAAATTGAAAAAAATGAGCTCAAAATATTTTCTCCAAATTAAAAAAATGTAATTCACTTTTGTTTTAGTCATTTCAGTCATTGGTTCTTCAAGTGGAGAGAGAAAATCATTAATGTACGTTTTAGAATTAGGCATTCAGTATTCAACAGACCATTAAAAAGCACAAGTTTGTGAAACAGACTTCAGTGAAAAAAGCTAGAAATTTTGAGCTTCCCAAGCTCTGTACCTCTCTAGAACGTGAGTGTCTTGAGAGTAAGGACCATGTCTAACTTGTTCACTTTATTATCCCCACTGCCTAGTTCCAATGTCAGCACATATAGGCACTTATTTTGTATTTATTGAATGAAAGAATGATGGAGGATCTGATATGCAACACTGTGACTCAATATGAGTCTTGGACTAAAATATGTGCTGACAAAAGAGAATCAGTAGGTAACAGAGAATGAACATGAGAGATAATGGAGAAGATTTAGATCTAAATCTGGAGAAACATTTTTCCATTCCTAGTTAAGTATCCAATCTTCTCTAGTGAGACGGGATCAATAGGAACTCATATGCCAGTATGCCTGTATATGTTATTTATAGTTATTGTACCATTATGCGTGTATGTTTAAGTCAAAAGTAGAATATTCCACAATATTGCTCAGTCTTTTTTTTTTTTTTTGAGTTGGAGTCTCACTCTGTTGCTCAGGCTAGAATGCAGTGGCACGCTCACAGCCACCATAGCCTCGACCTGATGGGCTCATGTGATTTTTCCACCTCAGCCTTCCAAGTAGCTGGAATTACAGGTGCACTCAACTATGCTCAGCTTATTTTCTTTTTTATTTATTGTAGAGATGAGGTCTCACCAAGTTGCCCAGGCTAGTCTCAAACCCCTAGACTCAGGCAATCCTCTCACCTTGGCCTCCCAAAGTGCTGAGATTACAGGCTTGAGCTAACACACCTGACCCCCGCCCCCCCTTTTTTTTAATTCACATAAAGTCTTGACAGCCTAAAGCACACTTGTTTTTGGTCAATAGTATCTGAACTTGAGTGGATCAAATAATGCTTTTCCTAGGATTCTATTGGCCAGAATATAAAGGCAGAGGAAGGACTCTTATGATGCTTTGTAAAAAGGTCCTATGAATGGATAGAATCTTGTACAGTTGGTCTCTCCAAGCAATCAGGATAATATGAGCAGAACACAGATTTATGCCAGCATACCCTAAGGTATAACATTAATCAAATAACTAAACCATTTTTTTTAAGTGAGTACTCTGGGAATTTGGAAGCGGGGTGAAGAACAATAGCTAGCGTAGTTTTAGAGCAAATACATAATACAAAGTCAAATGATCTATAGAAAATCCGCTAGTTTGAGAAACAGGAGATCCCTGCAACTATCTATGTAATTTTTGCAAAGGAGTCACTTAATCTCAGGAAGGCTCAGTTTTCTTGCTGTAAAATGATAGTTGAACTACTTAATATCAAACTTTCCTTCTAATTCTAAAACTCTAAGCTTGATTTTGTTGTTGTTTTACTGCTATTCCACTCAATCTGTCTATGATATATTTTTTAAATTCTTTGGTATTTATGCTTGGAAAGAATGAACTGTTTCTCATTTTTTTTGTGATGACTGTACTTGTTGGAGTTTGTGATTGGGGTTGGAGTTTGTGATTATATAGCTCACCTAGACTATCTAGATCTAAGCAAAAACTGGGAAGAATAAAAATGGATGTCCAGTAAGTATTGTTGAAGATAGAATAATAATACTACCAGTATTGTGAAACTGCCAGGTTTGGAGCCAGTGACCATATATTGTTGCATATAAGATATTGAGTATATCTGTTTGTCAACAGTAAAGATTCTGGGGGAAAAAGTCTCTAAAATCAGCCTCATATAAAAAAAGAAAAGAAATATTGAGTGTCTCTTTTTAAATGCATGTAACTGGAAGAATAGAATCAGTATATTGTTGAAGTGGTTTAAATATTCCACATACTTTCCAAGATCCACTAAAAGCAATAAACCACCCTCGAAGAGTGAAGACTGTATCATGGAAATATTCATGCCCAAGAGATCTGGATTCTGAGATATGATTATTCTTTAGGCTCTCACCCTACTAAACTGATTTCAACACCATACATGGCTATTTCATCAAAGACCTTGGAATAAGATTTTAAAAGCCTTTAAAGATGCTTTGTGGAATGCATTGGGCAAGAAGATGTTTACTCTGGGAATATTTCATTGGGAAATTTAGTTACTGCTTGGGAATGGATCAATTTTTGAATTCCTAATGTTTTTGATAGCATGCATACCATTTCCTTGAAAGCTGAATCAATGATATATTTTTAACAAGGTTCTAAGAGAAGAGATGATCAAATAACAAGAGTCTTCCCATTTATTTTGCCAAAATTCTCTCTGTCTTTGAAATTGGCCAGGGTTACAACTTACTAGTAAGACTTCTATAAGAAAGTCATCCTTTCTGCTCCCAGATTTCAATCCATTACCATTTGTCCTATATTGTCTATTTGAGTACACCACCCAACACAAAACTCTCATCTAAAATTGTAGTGTAAGGTCACTTGTGAAATCTCAATAAAAGTAAGTTAAATGGAACTACAACCCTCCCATACTGGCAGAGTGCACACAGTCCTTTGGTAAACTGATCTGCCTTTTAAAATGATTTTTCCTAAATGTTCTGCTTTAATTATTTCTTGTCCTTCCCTCAGGGGCCATTGCTAGCAAAAGACCATAGCAACCTTTTAGATATTTATAAATTCTGTTTGTAGATACAATAAAATTTCTGGTGCAGCCAGCTAAACAGAGCCAACCAGCTGCCATGTCATCCACCCTCTGAATTTGCATAATAGCAAAAGTTTGCTAATAGCCAAAGTTTTTTTCTAAATCATACCAAAGGTGTAAAGCTTTCATTCAAGAGAGAGCATAAAGTCATTTCTTTCACTAAAGTGAAAGACCCTTTGCTGTGAGCACTAGCATGTTTTGAGTAACACTGGTCTTGAAACTCCACAAAAAAGTAAAATAAATTTTAGAAATGCTACATACTAAACCTCTTGTTTTAGTGTTATAATGCATGTTAGTATACTAAAAACACTGAGAAGTCCTGTTCCAAAGAGATTCATTTAATTTTGCTAAAAACTTTTTTTTTTAGTTTCTTGATCTTTTTTTTCCACTATATACAAAATTAACTTAAGATGGATTAAAGACTTAAGTGTAAGACCTGGAATCATAACAATTTGACCTAGACAAAGAATTTATGACTAAGACCCCAAAAATAAATACAACAAAAACAAAAATAAATAAGTTGACTTTAAACTAAAAAAAACTTTTCCACAAAAAAGAAATAATCAATAGAGTAAATAGGCAACCTACTGAATGGGAGAAAATATTTGCAAACTATATATCTAACAATATATACCCCCAATTTATAAAGAACTCAAAAAAATTAGCAAGAAAAAAACAAATAACCACATTAAAAAGTGGGCAAACGGGTGGGATTAGCAGTTGAGGGAAACTGCTAGGGGAGGGAACGGCATACCTCATCAACAAGAGTACATGCATAGTCAATGTTTGTATACCTAACCCTGAATTGTACCCCACATCTTTATAATAAAAAAATAAAGTGGGCAAATGACATAAACAGACATTTGTCAAAAGAAGATATACAAATGACCAATAAACGTTTAAACCTTTAAAACAACTTACCTTAACTTTGTCCTTGTAACACCTATTATTGTTCCAAGGAACTATTTCTCCCACAAACTATGTCCCAGGAAATGTTCTTTTCTTTTCTGAAAATGAAACAAAATGTCAAAATATTGTGGCCACAGTATTCTTTATATGGCCCAAATACTATTAAACCAGCAAAAAATAAAATAATAACACATCACTGCCTTTTTCTCCCCTATAACTTAGATTGTTAGGGATTACTAGTTCTTGCCTCTTAGTCTTAGAGCTTTTGAGTCAATATGTCTTCCCACAGAAGTCTGAAAATCCTTACCAGGTGTGATTTTAAAGGGTGCCATAATAATGGTGTGTTTCATTACCATAGCAATAGTAGCAGCAATCATGCAACAAGTCACAATGCAACTTTAAAGTCAACTGTCTTTTAGGAAGAATGAAGGATAGATGAAAAAGTTTCCATATAATAGTATCTTTTTCTCTTCCTAGGAAAAAATGTATACAGAACAGAATTTAAAAATAATTTCTGAAAGAAAACTGATAGTTTTAGAAGTAAATTTTAAAATTAAGTTTGCTTGTTGGAGCGTTCTACTCACCAGTTAGGTTATCATGTTACATTTGAACATACTTCTCATTTTTTCATCTCTAATTATTTCTAAAAGATCTTGTGTTCTCCTGATTGTTGAGGGTCTAGGTGAGCCATGGTGACTTACAGGAAGCCTCCCAGCTGGAATAATACAGTTGACTTCATGGTGAGTTGAAGGTGAGGTAGAGAGTGAAGCGATAAGACTTATTTCACTAAAATTTTGAAAGCACTTCAAAATATGTGCATACTGAAGTTTTTGACCTCCAGAAGCCAAATGTCCTCTGGTTTCCACTTATAAATATGAGAATTCTGATTTTTGAACAAAAGCAGACTACAGTAATTGTTTCATAATGGGACTTAAGACATTGAAGTGCAGGGCTCTTTTAGAAGATAAAATGTTGTGTTTGAGTATGTTGACTTTAAAAGTTCTACCCCTAATTATACCTTCTATTTTTTTAAAAATGAACTTGAATTATTATATTTTTGGTTGCCAAACCTTGTGGGACAAAAGCACAAAACAAGGTATTAATAGAATGTATCAACAATCCCACTTCAGAGTATGTCCACAGGACCTATGTTAATTTAAAATATTTACAAAGATAAACATTTACTATAGATTATTTCTACATTCAAGGGTACCAAAAGTTTATGTTCAGTATTTATAAATCAAGTACCTTCCTTCAAACCAATTTAATCAAATTAGAGCACCAGAGATGTGTGTTTTTTAAGTTGACTGTTGAATTTGGCTTAGGTAATCCTGTCAAAAAGTTGTCACCTTCCAAACTTTCTTTCAACCTAGCTGAAAACCAGCAAGAACATGCAATTTCTCTGATGAAAAACTATCAGACTTCTTTGTTGTTTTAAGGAAGATTGTATAGCAAGGGACTGATGGCTCAATTCCTGGCTCTAACACTTAGCATCTGTGGGACCCGTTACGTTTTCATCTGAGTACTGGGTATAATAATACTGCCCCCTAAGTGTTGTTGTAAGTATTGTTGTAAAATGAGGTGTTACATGTAAAATAGTCAGCATGAATTAGACATTTAGTCAAAACAGTATATTACTTTTATTTTAATCAAGCCATATTTGCTTGCTTTCTTAAATTCACAAATTTCAGTCTCTCAAGTAGAAATGTCTTTTTCTTACTTTTTGACCAAGTGAAATTCTGAATAGCTTTTAAGTCTTAATACAGTTTTAGCTTCATTTCTGAGACTTTCCTTAATGTCTCATGGTAGAATTAATTGTTTCTTTTTTTTTTTTTCTGGGTCCCTATAGCCAACTTACAAATACCTGTGCTTTTTAACTTTTACAAAGTATCTGCTATATGTGAGGCAATGTGCTAGCCAATGGGGATATAAAGACAAATATGGTTTGATCTTTGTTCTTGACATACTGCCATGTCTGACACGTTGCATGAAGACATTTTTTTAATCTCCCTTGCCAGACTGTGAACTGAATAAGGCATGGCCCAAGCCCTATTCATCTTTGCACAATTAGCATAGTACACACCATGTAGAAGTATTAATAAATGTGGCTTAAGTTGAGTTGAATTATAGCAAAGTTGGGTTGTCATTTATTCTCCTTTAATACAACTCAATGCATGGTTGAAGCATCCCTATGAAAACAGGCCAAGATGGTTCTGTGGCCTGGCAGAGCCCTGCACAGGGTGTGGAAATCCAGGTCATTTTTAGTATTGCTCTAATGCAGATGGCCACTGGCTGAACCTCTCTCTCAATCATACTTCTCTCTAAAGAGGACAGGATATTCTTTCTTGGAATAAAGTACAGTGATATTCCACCTTTCAACTTATTTTCTCATCTTTTCCAAATTGTATCTAGATTTCTATGATCTAAAACAGTATTCTTCATAAACTCCAAAATGTAACAAATTTCATCTCCCACACTCCTCTACTAGGCTTCTTCTGAAACATACTCTGTTCGATTTAAGATGATGATAACTAAACTCTATTACTTTCTTTAAATAGGGAAGGGATGACATTGAAACTACACTTTCTATTTTAATTCCAAATACAAATGCTTCATCAAAACCTTAAAATCTCTATGGCAGATCATTTTTGCACAGTCTTTGTGAATCCAGAAGAATAAGCAAAGTGATAAATGAATGTTGAGTCATACTTTAAAGAATGAATTCAATCAAACTTTCCAACCGAATCATCAAGAGGAAGGCCACTAATAACCTTTTGGTTTGGGGATATAAATGCAATGTGAACCACCTGAAGATTGTTTTCATAAGGAATAGCCCTTGGAATTCCTTGAAAAATTGATTAAAAGGAATGTCCCAAGAGATCCTGTAAGTGACTCTGGGGAGAAAAAGAAAAGCAAATATGATGAATAGAAAGAATATTGCAATAACTATCAAGGGAAAGAAATTAAAGCCTCTGTATTAGTTTGTTAGGGTTGCCATAACAAAGTACCATAAACTAAATGACTTTAAAAAACAGAAGTTTATTGTCTTGCAGTTCTGGCGACTAGAAGTCTGAGACTAAGGTGTCAGCAGGTGGGTTCCTTCTGAAGACTATGAGGGGTATTTGTTCCATGCCTTTCCCCTAGATTCTGGTGGTTTTCTGGTATCTTTGCCATTTCAGTGCATGAATAAGTACCATCCTGATCTCTGTCTTTATCTTCATATGGCATTCTGTGTGTGTGTGTGTGTATGTGTGTGTGTGTGTCCCCAAATTTCTTATTTTTATAAGGACACCAGTAATAGTGGCTTAGGGGTCCATTCTACTTCAATATGACTCATCTAAGCTTAGCTAGTTACATGTGCATGTGCAATGACCCCATTTCTAAATAAGGTCACATTCTGAGTCACTGGATGCTAGGACATCAACATATGAGTTTTGGAGGACACAATTCAACTCATAATGGCCCCTTTTCTTATACAGATAGAGAATCCATATTGCTTGTGTGACTTTGAAGCACTTATGACAATAGGAATTTGGTCCAAAACTAGAAATCCCCAGAAGTCATGAAGTTAAGAGACCATGAAATAAAAACAAAGATGGAGAGTAGGAGTGAATTTTAACAAGATCACCAAGAAGGTAACCACAATGACTAAGAAAATCCATGTAAGAGAATCTTCTCTATTTGCAGCTGCCCCAAAGGAGACCACTCACTGAGCTGTGAGTGTCTGACACACTACTGTAGAATGAATTTAGTAAACAAATGACATTCTAAGGCAATCTTCTTGACCTCTCATGCTTATTTGCTTCAATTGTTCACTTGCTCCTTTGTGACACAACTCTTTGAAATTTTTTGGCTTGCATGTCAACTCAATATATGCAGAATGTCAAAAATAATATCTCCCAAATACTTAGTTCAGCGCCTTGAGCATTTATAGTCATGATCTTATTCAACTATTATCTAAGAGCAAATAACTCCTGTACCCATTTTGATTATATCCAACTCTCAACAATATAAAATCTCACAAAATACCTACAGATTTATTTATCTCATATAAGAGATGGTCAGTCAAGGGTATGTTAAGGGTTGCCAATAAGATTCTAGTTCTTTTCATTTTTTGACTCCCCTCTTCCCAGCTTGCAGGTCATTGTCCTTCCACTGTTGCCAAGGAATACAAAATGGCTGCTATAGCTTTAGGCCTCATGATTTCATTCCAGGTGGAGAAGGAAAACCATATATATATATATATGACTTTTCATGATGTTCCCTATAAATACTTTTAGTCTTATGAATTATTTGCTTTCTTCATGTATACTAAACCCTCCTGTGGTGCTATAACTAGCTGATTAAAAGCATGACTCAGTAAAGTATAAACAGAAAGTATATATTTTGCCATTGTTTCCTTTTTGTATCCATGCCACTGAATTATTCTTAAATGTACTTAGATAAATTCTTGAGTTGACTTAGTTTTTCCAGTCTATTCTTAAATTGATGAATATTACTAAGTTTCAGATATTTAAAATTTCAATCTAATCTGTATGGAAGTTTCAGTCTCATATTCAAATTGTAACTTTTTCTATATCCCAAGTCAAGCTTGAAGATCTGCCCTGAATGTCTTAGATGCCCATTTTATTAATCTGGGATCCAACACTTTTCTTATTCGTTAAGTTGCTTTGGGGTCTTATGGGATTGGAAGGCCAAAGGAGAAATTGGTGAGATATAGAAGTTGAAAAGTTTTTTAAAACTGATGACATCTATAACTTTCTCTTTAGTTATGAAAAATATGGAATTTTGTGGTTAGTGTCAGACCCACTATACTTTAATCACAAAGGATATTTGACTTATAAACTTCTGATTCAGTATACAGCTCTCCTGAACAGTCCTTGTAATGTGATTCATGATGGTCCCTGCCTCAAAGATTCTGTTAGGATTATTTCTCACACCCAACAGGACCACTTGTGTATGACTACTTTCAAGACTCAATGTTAGTTTCATTCCATAGGTTTTGTGACTGGCCCTTGGGACACACTTGCCTTTTCCCCAGGTTTTGTGAAGGAGATTTCTCATTTCTACTGTAAACCTTTCTTCCCACTCTACCACTGGGGCACACTATAGCTAGTTTCTTGCCTTTAAGTTTTGTTGTAGTTGTTGTTGTTTTGTATGAGTTATGTTCTAGTCTTTATATTCTTTAAATGCTAGGGATCAACTCTTGAGATTTCAGAATGACTTTCTGAAGCAAATGGATACAGAGATACTCCACTGGTATCTTGGAACAGGGGGCACACATTACTTTATACCCCAGCATCAGTGTTAAAGAGGAAGAACTGCAGAGCACATAAGTAACACTCTTTGAAAACATTTCTCCCACCAACTACTCTTAATACATTTTTAGATTTCCAAATATAGTCTGAAAGTAAGTGACAAGCTACGTCAGGGTATGTCTGACATACTGACAAATCTACCCTGAAGACGCAGAGGTTTAATAGAACAAAAGTTTATTTCTCACTTATGATTTATGTCTAGCATAAATCAGCTGGAGACTCTGATCTACACAGTCACTCCAAGAACCAAGCAAATGGAAATTTAACCATTTTGTGACTGTCTTTTCAAAATGTGTCTCCAGATTCTCTGCAGCAGGGGGGAAAAAAGCACCTCATTGCCTTAATCAGGAAGTAACAGATGTCTCTTCTGATCATTGACAAAAACTATTCATATTCCCAACTAAATGCAGGGTCTGTGATGTGTGTATTTTCTATGTTTAGGGAAGAGAAGACCACTAGCAATCTCACCAGAAAAACTGATAGTAGCAATACTGGTAACCCTTTGTGAGCTCTAGTATATTACCTAATACCTATCTAAGAATATGCAGGTTTTGACACCTATTCTAAGCTTATAAGCATCATTCAATACTCTAGAATTTAAAAAAGGCATATCCACATTGCCATTGACATCACTGCTACTTTTGCACTTTGCAGTCTTTATCAGGTAAAATAAGAGTTACTTGAATACAAGCTATGCAATATCACAACAGTCAATTTAATACCAGAGATGGCTACTAAGTAACTAATGGACGGGTAGCAAATACAACATGGATATAATGAACCAAGAAATGATTTAGGTCCCAAGCAGGACAGAGTAGGATAGTGGAAGACTTCATCACACTACTCAGAACAGTGTGCAATTTTAAACTAAATAGTTGTTTGTTTCTGGAGTTTTTTATTTAATATTTTTGGAATGCAGTTGATCACAGGTAACTGAAACCAGGAAAAGTGAAATATTGTAATGTTTTAAGTGGCTAAAAACTTCCCAAATTTATTGGAAAACATTAATCTGTACATCTAAGAAGCTCATTGAATTCCAAGAAGGATAAACTTAGAGATTCATAACACTCCATAATCAAATAGTAAAAGATGAAAACTAACAGAAAATCTTTAGAGAAGCAAGAAAATGACTTACCATGTGCAAAAGACCTTCAATAAGGTTAACAGCTGACTTCTCATTATAAACCATGGAGCCAGGAGGCTGAGATAACAAAAAGTGCTGAGATGACAAAAAGTGTTGAAATGAAAGACTGTCAACTAAAAATTCTATTTCCAGCAAAATTATCCTTCACAAATGAAAAATAAATTAGACATTCTAAGATAAGGGAAAACTGGAAAAAAGTTGTTGCTACCAAACTTGTCTTACAAGAAATACTAAAGAATAGTTCTTCAGGATAAAATAAGAGAACACTAGACAGCAACCTGAATATACATGGAGAAATAATAAAGACAAATAAAGTTAACTCCACAGATAAACATAAAAATGACATGAATATATTTTTTGTTTGCAATTTTTAAAAATCTGACTTAAAATACAATTACATACCGTAATAATTATAAATACAGGTTGATAAATACATATGTATAAAGATGTAATTCAACAATAACAGATCAAACGAAGAAGAACAAAGCTATATAGAAACATATTTTTGTATACAGTTGAAATTAAATTGAAACTAAACTAGATTGTTATGAATTAAGATGTTAATTGCATGCTCAGTGACTAAGAACCAGGTTTACAAAAGATATTAATTGACATCCCCATGGCAACAATAAGAAAGTAGTGTAAAAATATGATAAAGAAGATATAAAGATATGGAAATAGTACACTAAAAAATATCTATTTAACACAAAGAGGCAGTAACAGAGGAATTGGAGAACAAAAAGGACATGCCATATAGAAAACAAATAGCAAATAGTAGACATGACTCCTACCATTTCAATAACTACAATAAATATAAATAAATGTTCAAATCAAAAGGCAGAGATTGGCAGAAGAGATTAAAAATTGTTCCAACTATATACTGTTTATAAGAGATACAGTTTATATTCAAATGAAAAATAAGTTGAGAGCGACGTGATAAAAATTATATATATATAATATATATATTATATATATATGTTATATATATAATGTTATATATATATATAACATATATATATATGTACACACCATGCAAACTATAACCTAAAGGGAACTGAAATGACTATACCAATATAAGAAAAAAATAAACTTTGGAAGAAAATTGTAACTAGAAACAAAGAAGAACATTTTATAATGATAAAGTGTCAATACATCAAAAATTACAATTATAAACACATATGTACCTAACAAGAGAACCCCAAACTAATTAAGGACTGACAGAAATGAAGGAAAAAATAGACAATTCAATAATGATATTTGGAAATGTTAGTACCCCATTTTCAATAATATATAGAACTAGATAAAGATCAAAAAAGGAAATTGAATATTTAAACAATACTATAAAACAACTAGACCTAGTAGATGACTATAGAACACCATCAAAGTACAGTAAACTTACATTCCTCACAAGATAATTCAATTTAGAAATGGGAAAATAATCTAGATAACTATTTTGGAAAAAAGAAAAACCAATGGACAAAAGTACATGAAAAGATATGTGACATTATTAGTCATTACAGAAATGTAAATTAAAACCATAGTGAGATAACATTTCTTACTAGTATGGCTATCATAAAACTAACAGACAACAAGAAGTGTTGGTAATGATGTAGAGAAATTAGAATCCTCATACACTGCTAGCAGGCATGCAAAATTGTTGACACACTTTGGGCAACAGTCACCTTAGGACTCAGGCTGATAAGGGGAATCAAAGAGGTACTAGAGACAAAACTATTTAACAAAATAACAGCTAAAAATTTCCCTAGTCTTGGGGAGAAATATGGACACCCATATCAAGGAAGCTCAACTATTCCCAGATAGATTCAACTCAAAAGGTCCTTTCTGAGACACATTATAGTCAAATTGTCAAAATTCAAGGACAAAGAGAGAATTTTAAAACCAGAAAGAGAAGTGTCAAGTTATATATAAGAGAATCTTCATCACTTACAGCAGGTTTCTGAACAAAAACTTTGAACAGAAACTTTATAGGCCAGGAGAGAATGGGATGATATATTCAAATTCTGAAATGAAAAAAAAATTTTTTTTAAAAACCTGTCAGTCAAGAATACTGAAAGTTATCTTTCAGTGTTGAAGGAAGAATTCTTTCCAGAAGAAGTCTTTTCTAGATAAGCAAAAAGTAAAGGAATTCATCACCATTAGACTGGTCATACAAGAAAAGCTTAAGAGAGCCCCACATCTAGAAGCAGAAAAATGGTAAGACCATCACAAAAACATGTGAAAGAATAGAACTCACTAATAGAGCAAATACACCAATAAGAAAGAAAAAGAAAGCAAATCTTACCACTTGAAAACCATCAAACTGCAAAGATAAACAATAAGAAAGAAAGAAAGGGCCAGACATAGTGACTCATGCCTGTAATCACAGTACTTTGAGACATAGGTGAGAGGATTGCCTGAGTCCAGGGATCAAGATCAGTGTGGGCAACACGGTGAGACTTCGTCTTTTACAATAAATCAAAAAATTAGCCAGATGTGGTGGTGCACATGCAGTCCCAGCTACTTGGAAGCCTGAGGCAGGGGTATCGTCTGAGCCCAGCAGGTAGAGGCTGTGCTAGCCGTGAGCATGCCACTGTACTTCATTCAGCCTAGGTGACAGTGAGACTCAGACTGGGGTGAGGGTGGAAGAAAAGAAAGGAACAAAAGATATGCAAAACAACCAGAAAACAATTTTTAAAACAGCAGGAGTAAGTTCTCACCTATTAATAACAACCTTGAATACAAATAGTTTAAATCCCCTAATTAAAAGACATAGGCTGACTGAATGGATTTTTAAAAATACCCAAATACATGTTGCCTAAAAAAAACTCACTTCACTTATAAAGAAACACACAGACTAAAAGTGAATGAACAGAAAAAGATATTCACACAAATGGAAACTTAGAGAGCAAGAGTAGCTATCCCTGTATCAGATAAAATAGACTTTATGATAAAAAAATACAAAAAGAAACAAAGAAGGTCACTATATAATGAAATAGGGATCACTTCCACAAGAAAATAACAATTTTAGATACATGTACCCAACACTGATGCAGAGTTCTCTAGTTTGATGGAATTAGGGTTCCCAAGCTGCCATCACTGGAGCTATACTGCCAGCCTGACTATATTGGGAACTGTACAAATACAACGAAGTGAAATAACATGTTTCTGAACAACCAGTAGGACAATGAAGAAATTTTAAAAAAAAAACTTCTTGAAAGCAATGAAAATCAAAGAATTACATACCAAAACCTATGGGATACAGTAAAAACAATACTAAGAAGGAAGTTAATAACAATAAATGCATACATCAGGAAAAGTAGAAGGATTTCAAATAAACAACTTAATCTCACACCACCACGAACTAGAAAAGCAAGCACCAAAATTAATAAAAGAGCAATAAAAAAAGATAGATCAGAACTGAACAAAATAAAGACTAACAAAAGGATGAGTTTTTTGAAAAGATAAACAAAATCAACAAATCATTATCTAGACTAAGAAACAAAGAGTGAAGACCCAAATAAATAAAATCAGGAGACATTATAACTGACACCAGAAAAATACAAAGGATTATTAGAGAATATAATGAATGTGACAATACGATGAAAAACCTAGAAGAAATGAATGAATTCCTGGACACATAAAATTGACCAAGATTGAACCATGAAGAAACAGAGAACCTAAACAGACCAATAATGTGTAATGAAATTGAGTTAGTAATAAAATGCCACCCACAAAAGAAAAGCCCAGGATCAGATGTCTTCACTGCTGAATTCTACCAAACTTTTAAGGAAGAACCCACACCAATAATTCTCAAACTATTTATAGAGTGAAAAGAAATACTTCGAAACTGTGAAGCCACCATTACCCCAATATCAAAATCAGATAAGTACAACAACAAAAAAAGAAAACAACAGGTCAATATCCCTGACTAACATAGGAGCAAAAATCCTCTGCAAAATATTAGCAAACTGAATTCAACAGCACATCAAAAACATAGTACACCACGATCAAGCAGGATTTATCCGAGATGGAAGGATAGGTCAATATATACAAATCAATAAATGCAATACATCACAACAACAGATTGAGGGGGAAAAAACACAATCATCTTAAGAGTTGCAGAAAAAATGTTTGACAAAATCCAACACCCCTTCGTAATAAAAACTCTCAACAAGTTAGGTATAGAAGGAAACTTATCTCAACACAATAAACACGTATGACAGACCCACAGCTAACATCATACTGATGCAGGAAAAATGTATCTTTTCCTCTATGAACTGAAACAACACAAGCATGTCCACTGTCCCTACCTTTATTCAACACAACACTGGAAGTCCTAGTTAGAGCTAATAGAAAAGATTTTTTAAAAGGCAGGGCGGGGGGTGGGTATCCACACTGGAAAAGAGAAAGTCAAATTGTCCCTTTTTGTAGAAGACATCATATTAATATAGAAAATCTAAAGACTCCACACACACACAAAAACTGTTATAACTGATAAATGAATTCAGTAATATTGCAGGATACACAGTCAACATAAGGAAAAAAGTAGCATTTCTATACAGCAATAAGAAACTTGCTGTAAAAGAAATAAAAAGAGCAATTCCATTTACAATAGCTAAAAACAAAAACCTGGGAATTAATTTAGCCAAGGAGGTAGGACATCTCTAAAAAGAAAACTACAAAACATTGATTAAAGAAATTGAAGAGGACACACACACACACACACACACACACACATCTCTCTCTCTCTCTCTCACACACACAAAGATATCCCATGTTCAAGGACTGGAAAAATTAATATTGTCAAATAACCAATAACCATTCTAACTAGAGTAATCTAAAGATTCAGTTAAATCTCTATTTTAAAAAAAGGATAACATTCTTCACAGAAACATTTTAAAAATCCCAAAATATGTATGGAACTGCAAAAGTTCCCAAATAGCCAAAGCAATACTGAGCATAAAGAACCAGGTTGGAAGCATCTCACTACCTGACTTCAAAATATACCACAAAGTGATAGTAACCCAAACAGCATGATACTGGTATAAAAACAAATGTATAGACCAATAGAGAATCCAGAAATAAATCCATGTACTTAGAGTCAACTGATTATAGGCAAAGGTATCAAGTACATATATTAGGGAAAGAACAGCTTCTTCAACAAATGGTTCTGGGAGAACAAGATATTCATATGGAGAAGAAGGAAACTGGACCCCTATCTCTCATTATATACCAAAACCAACTCAAAATGGATTAAATGCTTAAACGAAAGGCCTAAAACTATGAAATTACTGAGAGAAAATGTAGAGGTAATGCTTCAGGACATTTGTTTTGGCAAATAATTTATAGATAAGATGTCAAAAGAATAGGCAACAAAAGTAAAATTAGACAAATGGGATTATATCAAACTAAAAAGCTTCTGCATAGCAAAAGAAAGAAGCAACCCAATGAGAAGATAACCCACAGAATGAGAGAAAATATTTACAAACTATACCTCTGACAAGGGGCTAATATGCAGAACATATAAGCAAATCAAACAACTGAATGGCAATAATAATAACAATAATCTGATCTAAAATGGGCAAAAGAGCTGAATAGACATTTCTCAAAAAAAAACATACAAATGGCTAAGTATATGAAAAAATATTCAACATCAGTAATCATCAGGGAAATGCAAAATAAAACTACAATGATATGTCATCTCACCCCAGTAAGAATGACTGTTATCAAAAAGATAAGACATAAATTCTGGCAAGGATTCAAGGAAAAGGGAACTCTTACACACTGTCAGTGGGAATGTAAAATAGCACAGCCACTTTGGAGAATGCTATGGAGTTTCCTTAAAAAAACTAAAAATAGAACTATCTTATGATCCTACCACTAGTTATTCATCCAAAAGAAAGGAAATCAGCATATGAAAGAGTTATCTGGACTGGGCCTGGTAGCTCACACCTGTAATCCCAGCACTTTAGGAGGCAGAGGCATGAGAATTGCCTAAGTCCAGCGGTTCAAGATTAGCCTAGGCAACTTGGCAAGACCTCATCTCCACAATAAAAAATAAAAAATTAGCCAGGCATGATGGTACATGCCTGTAGTTCTATAGTTCTGAAGCAGAAGGACCACCTGAGCCCAGCAGGTCGACGCTGCTGTGGTTGTGAATGTGCCACTGCACTCTAACCTGGGTGAGACTCTGGCTCAAAAAAAGAAAAAAGAAAAGAAGTTATCTACACCCCCATGTTCATAATAGCCAAGATATGGAATCAACCTAAGTGTCCAACAACAGGTGAATGGATTAAAAAATGTGTATATGCACACAATGGGATAGTATTCAGTCATAAAAAAGAGAAATACTGTTACTTGCCGCAACTTGAATGAGCATGGAGGACATTAAGTGAAATAAGTCAGGCACAGAAAGATGGATCCTGCATGTTCTCATTGGTATGTATGTGCTAAAGAAGTTGATCTCATAGAAGCTAAAAGTAGATTAGGTTATTAGAGGATGGGAAGTGTGGGGGGCAAGGATGGGTTAGGAAGAAATTGATTAATGGATATAAAATTACAGCTAAACAGAAGGAATAAGTTCTAGTGTTTTATAGCACCATATGGAAAATAGAGTGAACAATAATTATTATGTATTTTCAAATTGCTTAGGAAAAAGGATTTTGAATGTTTTCAACACAAATGAATGATAAATGTTTAGATGATGGATATACTAATTCCCCTAATTCCTTGATTCCCTGTAGATAGTGCCCAATCAACTGGAAGATCGAATCTCCACCTGCTCCCTCTCTGAGGGGTCACAAGTCCTACAATCTGCATTAAGTTTGTAATTACAAGTTTCCTGACTTCTATGATCCTTGTCCAATGCATGATACCTTAGGCCTTGTAAATTCCCTTTACTCTAGGCAAGCTTGATTGCCACTATGAGATACCTGTGGCATCAGGAAGTCTGTGTTTCTGAAAGGACAAAGTCGGCAAAGTTAATCTTTATCTAAAGTAAGCATTACTCCAAAACATAGCTTCTACTTTCTCATCATTGTGTAAGGGTTTAAGTACAAGATGAAAAATGGCTTCCCACTCTCTGGTCTGTCCTTTCAAAACCCATTGTTTTATGTATATTTGCTATAATTAAATCACTAAATGGTTAAGCTAATTAAGCAATAAAGACAACTTCTTGGATCTTGAGATACGTTTGGCATTCTCATGTGCCCTTTTATGGCGTGTATTCAGTTGCTAATTAAGATGAGAGCATATTTTCCAATTTTAAATTTAAAATGAAGGGAAAAATTTGGTATATTTAGGTCTAGAATATCTTAAATAGAATATGTCGGTATTAAGTATGAGTATCTATAGTCTTTTTACTCTTAACCAAAAAGATGAGTCTTAATAAAACAAGCAATGAAACAATATTTCATCAACAGTAATGAGAAAATACTTTTAGATTAAAAATATCACTGAAATCATTTTATTGAAAAAAAGTAATAAGTTTTTACAGGGTCTTTGTCTCATAATACAATGGAGGAGTATCTCCCACAATGAGAATTGACTCCATAATTCCAACCATCTTTTTGTGTAAGAAAAGGAAAAATAAATTAGGAAAAGAAAATATCATAAACTTTAATTCTCTGGGCAGTTGTAAACTAAATAAATACAATTTGTTAGAAAAATATAATCTACATATACCAGGTAAAGTCTTTGCAAAGACTTCCAAATTCGCAAGTTTCATAAGAATCACCCTGATCACAAGAGAGGTGAGAATACAGATGATGGCTTGAAAAGAATTCCAAATATTATGCATCAAAGACATATAATGCAAATGGAAGGAAGACCAGGCACTGTGCTAGGCTTAGTAAAGCACTGCATTTGTTAATATGCATCAGTACATTATGTCATTCTGATTCCACACCAAGTCTGTGGGACAAACAGCACTTTGTGGCACATTTTCAGTGAGAGAAGAAACAGCAGTGACCTCCCACCCTCGGAAACTCTGCCTAGTGCCATGGGAATGTTCTTGGCTTGCTTGGAGAAGGTAATCC
Organism: Cephalopachus bancanus; assembly: GCA_027257055.1. Taxonomy (NCBI): domain Eukaryota; kingdom Metazoa; phylum Chordata; class Mammalia; order Primates; family Tarsiidae; genus Cephalopachus; species Cephalopachus bancanus. Next base: position 2,094,657 of record JAPVLO010000009.1, on the reverse strand, counting down.
GAGGCTGGTTTTAGGCCGCAAGCATTGCAGTTAGCAGTAATTACCTGGAAAACTCAGCAGAACGATAGAGTTTAAAGAAGTCTCCACAAATGACTAAGTTTTTCCTAGAGAATGTTTCAAGAACTGGAAAAAGGTAGCTTACTATATGTAAACATTGCTGGGGTGTTTTTGTGTGAGAGTGAAGAGTGAAATGTTTTGGTGGTGGGGACAGGAAGGGAACATTTAGGGAACTTCAAGACAAGACCCAAACAGAAATGAAATGATGAAAGACTGGCCAGCAGTGGTGGGCAGATGCAGTTGATTGAGAGGAGTCTGGGGACTCTTAAGCAAAGTCATGTAAACACAATTCCCAAAAAAAAGGGTTTGGAAATAAAGAGCAAGGCGAGAACCTCAGAGAAACATCCAGAAATTTCAGGAGGGAATTAGGTTACATCTCAAAAATAGATGTCAGAAAGGTGGAGATGCCAGAAGCATAAAATCAGCTCTAAGTGTGTGTGTGTGGGGGGGAACATTGCTCATGATGGTGATGACCCGCAAAGGTTAAAAACGATTCTTTTCTGTAAACAGCTGCTGGCCAGATGTCTCAAAGCAAATGGCAAATGATAACACATAACCCTTCTTCTCCAAGAGCTCCCCAGCCACGGAACCCCAGCAGAACTGAAATCCTCTGTAGAATGCTCTCTCAACTGCAAGTTTCAGTGTCTCTAATCCTGCCAGTTTTTCACTGGGAAATTTGTTATTCATTCTCAGTGAAGAGTTTCCTAAAAGATCAACAAACTCTATCCTCACAAGTGTGACTCAGCCTGGGATTGGTGAGGGGAGCCAGGTCTCCCCAGGCTATATGTTAACTGGGCTTCCAATGGTGGCCTTGGACTATCTCCCAGGGTGGTGCCAGTCGGCGTCCTTCATGCAACATTTAGAGAGGAATTGGTTCTCAGTGGTGGCAGCTCTTAGTGGGGATAGATTCCAGGGCATGTCTCATCACCAGGTCACAAGGATGGTGGCTCTTGTTGGCGTGGTATCCTATTGGCAGTGGCAGAACATTCTCCTGTCATCACCATTCCCAGGGCCCACATTATTTTTCTGAGTCTCTTGCTGACAGGACCCTGCTGAGCATTTTGGGAGGAATTACACTACACCAATCTGTAACTATACTCGTGTAACACCCTCTATAGGAGCAATAAGGGACACACCTAAATAACACCACATACATCACTTTCCTCATTTAAGACCATGCAAGTCCAGAGCCACTGACTCTCTCTTGGTTGAAGATGAGTACATGCTCTCACAAGGATGATCCATCGGAATTGAGCCCCTCACTCCCTTGGGCCAATGTCCACACTTGTCAGAAGACTCTGATCAGATGCAGAGGCATCCAGAGGCAAATTTTAATCCAGTCTACACCACTTCTCAACTGTGTTACTTCCTACTTACCTAATCTATTAACCCGCTGTGCTCATTCTCAATTTCCTCACCTAAAAAATGTTTTGTTTCACAAAGTGGTTGTCAGGATTCAGTGAAATGCCGTGATTCATTTTATAGCATTTAGTTTAGCCTCTGTTTATATATTCCTTTTCCTAATAGAAATGAAACCAAACCTTGGTACCTTAATTCATTGATACCTTAATTCACATATTCCACATTTGTGGACAAAGTTGATCCTGGTGAGTGTTGTTGAGAGAAGTACCATTTTCTTGGTGTTGGATTAGGAGCAGTTGCAACAAGGAACCAGTTGGAAGGCTACAGAAACAGGCTTCAGCTGAGCAGTGGGAAGCTTGAGCACTCCCATACTCCCATTTGATCACACCACCTGGGAACCAGGGAAGCCTGGGCGAGGTCTTGACTTCATGTAGCTTTGAAATCCTACGTAAAACATCTTAGGAGAGGAAAGCCTCCTGCAACAAGACCAAGGAGTTGCAGGTTGCAAGGCCTGTGGGTGAGAGAGGAAGAGAATACCCCAGCTCACATAGGTAAATCAAAGAGAAGAAAGGTTGCAGCAGTGCTTTCTCTTCAATTTTTCATAGAATTTGTCCTTCTTGTTAATGGAAGGGAGCCGCGGGGACAGCCTAAGCTGCCTCCACTGAGGTGACTCAGACATGTCTTATGACTTGGTGGCCAGGCCTATCAGAATTTGCATGAGGAAAACTCAAGAGAGAAATCAGTCACAGATTCAAAACAGTATTTACTGAGCCTCTCTGTACTAGGTGCTATACAAAGCTCCCACATACAGTGATGCAGACGGTCAGTGTAGCACAAGAAGAGAGAAGTAGGCAAAGGAGTCTGGCCCAGTAGTAAGGACTTAGCTGAGGGGTGAGAGAGATGTGAGTCAGTCATGTGGACTGGGCTTTGATATAAATTTCCCAGTACTGTCCCTGAAGGGACAGTGCATTTCTTCCTAAAGGCTGCACAAGTTACAGCAGCTGTTGGCTCCAAAGCACTTTCAGGATCACCATGTTGTCTTTTGCCTTGTGAAAAGAGACATTTTCAAGAGAAGCCAAGCTGTGACTGCCTGCAGAGCAGTATCCATGGATATAGCGAAGCGAAGGGGTTTGGAAATAGGAAAATTGCAGGAACGGGGAGGAAAAAAGGGTACTGAGTGGTAGTTGACAGGACTTACCTGTGAACACACATAAGACATCTATGGGGTTTCCCAAACATAAATGGAGGGGGAGAGAGCTTTATTTTTGCAAGAGGTCGGAGAACTACAACAAGAGATGTCTTCAATAATCAGGGAATCCCATCAATGATACTGTTATGAGGGGGTTCATTATAGGAGCATGAGCTAACACTCAGGCTCAGGAGACAGTTGGAGATGGTAATGACAGCCACAGCAAGGAGGAAGTGGAACATTTCCTTCTTTGACCCCATCAAAGATAATGTCTTCTTACCTGTGTGTGGAGTGGAGAGGGGATAGAAACTTTGAGGATTAGGGTACTTCGCGTAGTTGGAGTAGTTGATGCAACTTGTTCCTCAGAGTTGGAGCAGAGGACTACTGTATTAGTCCATTTTGCATTGCTTTAAAGGAATACCTGAAGCTAGGTAGTTTATAAAGAAAGAGGCTTATTTGGCTCACGGTTCTGCGTGGTGCTGGAATCTGCTTGGCTTCTGGTGAGGCCTCAAGAAGCTTTTGCTCATGATGGAAGGCGAGGGGAGACTGTATATCCCCATGGAGAGACAGGAAACAAGAAAGAGAGGAGGTAACGCCAGACTCTTACAACCAGCTCTTGCGTGAACTAATAGAGAATGCACTCATTATGGTGAGAATAACACCAAGCCATTCATGAGGGATCCGCCCCCATGACCCAGGCCCCTCCCACTAGGCCCTACCTCTAACATTAAGGATCCCATTTCAGCAGGAGAGTTGAGCGACAAACATCCAAACTATATCAACCCCCATTGTTGTGAATGCAGATGGACTCATGTCCTACTCACACCTGTGGGGCACACAACCCTAGTTGCTCTCTTTCATTCTGTGTTGACCTATGGGGTGCCCACCATAATACCCATTTTCACAATCTTACTTTCATTATTTTAATTCATAAAAAGTACCACAAGTCATTTACTTCCAAGGATACACACTGCTTTATATCAGCAATGACTAAGCTCAGTTCTGGCACAGGTAGTTGTGTGCCCTTGGACAACTTAATTAAACCAGCACTGCTCTCAAATAAGAATTACAGAGATCTCATTAATCTGCTAATGCTGATTCAATAGTTCTGGGGAACATCCTGTCATTCCACATTTCTTACAGGTTCCCAGGTAAAGCTGCTGCTATTGATGTTCCCAAACCACACTTTGAATAGCAAGGACCTAAACCCTTTGAGCTCAGTTTTCCCATCAGTAAAAACAGGCTAATAATGATTAGGTTATTGTGAGGATTGAATGAGATGATGCACTGATCATAGTGCTAGCAGCTGTTGGGTATTCTATAATAGTATAAAATATTTTCATATTGGTTGCATTTTATGGGGAAACCCACAAGGATATACCATATATCTTTGATGTGAATTTATATGTGTGTTCTGGAACAAATATCGTATTTCAGAATTTTTATTTTACATTTCCAACATTGCAGTAATTCTTTTAAATGGTTATTTTTGGTTGTTTATACAACCGAAATATATGGTTCTAGTGCAATGAATAAATTTATTATTGGTAATAATAAAAATAATAATGTTATTTACTTTTGACATAGTACTATATATTAATTCTCCTTGTATTCAGACCTCTGAACAAGCTGCAAACGAAGTTAGACAATTATTTTTCCCTGATGGCCTTACTCCTATTCTGGTTTGTTAGCAAGGTAAAATGTTTGTTTTTACTTACTTTCTAGAGTTACCTTTTAAGTATGAAATAACTTAATTATGGATCCCCCAATACTAGTAACAAATTGCTATGAAATTTATAAGCTTTCTTAGACTGAAAACAAAAGTCATCATTGTACATATTCTTCCAAATAAGATTATAGAAAACTTTTGACTTTCATTTATCTCAAAATAGCTTTAAATTTCTTTAGTAGGCATATTAAAGCTTTCCTGCTATTTCCCTTTTGAAGTTTTATCAAGAAATAAGTATCAAATTTTTAAAACTTTCTATATGATGCATCTGTAAATTTACATTTAATAACTAAAGCTTTTGACTCATCTTAAGGGGTTTTTCCTCTGAATTTCATATTACATTTTATATATAACTATAGTAGAAAATCTCTGAGTAGTAACTTCTTTAAAAAATAGTTTCTTTTAAATCTTGTTGGTATTAAGAATACTGGTGTCTACTTTCTCCACAGAACCTATAAAATCACATTCAAGGGCCTTTATAGGTTCTGAGGAAAGAAGGAAAGCCACGTGTTGACTCTTTTCTCCATCACTGTGAACCATGTGGGTTTGTGAGAATAAACTGATTATTTTTGTAACCCATAGATTCTCATCCTCCCCATGATGGTTTAAGCATTGTTATCATTTTATGTTTCCTGAGGAGAAGGTATTCACCATCACCTTAGAACAACGATTGCTAACACTCACCGAGCTCTCATCTGGTAGTTTGAACACTGGCTGCACATTGGAATCACCGGGGGAACCTTTAAAAAAATTCTGCTCTCCAGGCCCTACCAACACACTGCTCTAATGAAAATCTCTCAGGCTCAGGAATTTGTATTTTTTTAAATGCTCTAGGTGATTTCGGTGTACAATGAGGTTTTAAAACATTTAACTTAATTAATAGAATCATTCAGAAATATACATACAAATTGCATATTAGTAAGATGAGATTCATTTTATCATATAATTCTCATAACAATTCTGTGAAATCAGTATATTTGGTGATACCTGGGGTTTAAGCTTAGGAAGACTAATTAGCTCAATCAAGATCACAAAGCCAAGACAAGTGGTAGATTCATGCATTGAATCCAAGTTTATCTGACTCCCAAGTCTGTACTAGTTCCACTTGTTCTTCTTGTAGTCATATTACAAGACCAAAAAAAAGATAAATGAATGAATGAAAATGAAATAAAATGAAAGAAATGACAAAACAGATATTGCCAATTGACATTGTAGTGGTAGTAAACATATTTCTTGCCTTCTAGAGAGTTAACCCAGGAAGTCCTAAAATGATCAATGTTTAGGAAGAAATAAATAAATAAGACATCCAGAAGGAGATGGTTAAAAGCTTGGTAATAATCAAGAATAAGATTAAAAAAAAAATTAGGTAACAGATGTATAAGCAAATATAGTAAAGCCCATCTAAAGTGGTTGAATATCCCAAAGTATTACAAGAAGACATACAGACAGTAAATGCTTAAAGGCAAACCCTAGCCTAGGCTAAGCATAATATAAGAGGGATGTAAATGTTATACTGAAGATAAAAATATCAAGAATGTGAAATTAAACCATGATTAGCATTATGTTGGGAAGTCAACACCACTTCTTATGCATATTTCAAACTCCACATTTCAAATCTTTGACTCCATAGTTTTCCAATATTCAAAGAATAAATCTAACTATCTGCTTTTGAACCAACACTTTAGAACTGCTGCCAGGCTTCCCCCATTAGGTAAGTGTTCTAGGAACCCATTGGCATCAGTGTACCAGCTAGTGTTATTGTGAGAGGCTGAGTTTGGCTTCTGCGATTTTTTTTTAGATTCTTTCAAAGCATTTGCCCATTTGATGATGGCTGATTTATGAGCATACTTGCCCACACCACACTGAGTGTTCACCAGTTTTTGACCAAAAGCAGCATGACTCCATGTCCCACCTTCCCTAGTCCCAATCTTGCCCTAATGACTTTTTTTGTTTCCCTGGATTAAAAAAATCCTCAAAGGGAAATGTTTTGCCAATGTGGAAGAGGTGAAACAAAAAAGTTAGAAACACTAAAGGCATCAAAAGTGACAAACTCAAAAACTGAGCAATGGAAAAAGTATCTCGATAGGTGTTTGCATCAAATGGAGAGTACCTTGAAGGTGACTGAAGTTTAAACATGTAAGAATAAATATACATTTTTTAATTAAAAAAAAGGACTGCTGCTTAGTTGACTTCACTATATTCTCATTTCCGACCATCACTGTAGTCCAGAAATCCCTTGTTTGATAAGCCAAGTGTTGTACTGCTAAGAGTTACCAGGTCAAAGATAAAGCTTGAGATAACACCATTAGTATCCTTCTAAGCATGACCTTGATACTGAATTAGTCTCCACTGAGTTACCAGAAAACTGATTTAAGACTAAGGTTACACCCAGACAAGCTATAACAATAATAAAACAGGCCCAATTTCCCCACAGAAATATTTACTAAACATAGAAATTGACCCTCCCAGTTTTAGAACTTAAAACTTTCATTTGTCTTATCTGAGTTCCTTCCTCAGGAAACCAGCATGCAGGCAAGGGACTGAAACTCCCCAGAATGTTACATCCAGACAATAAGATACCAGACTTTTCACTCTGTGTGACTGTTTCCTTACCCTTCCCTAATTGCTGCTTTATGTTCCCTCCCAAACTATAGAGACACCCAATTTCAATTGGGCAGGGAGACAGATTTGACACTGAATCTCCCATTCTCCTGGTTGCCGTCATCCAAACAAAAGGCCTCCTTCCTTGGCAACACTCCTTGTCTCAGTAATTGGCTTTCTGTGTGATAAGCAACGGGATTTTGATAGAACTGGTGTTTCAGTACCAATAGAATGACTAAGAAAATGACCCCACCAAGATTATGAAGATATTCTTTTCTTTCCAACATCAATTTTCCAGCTTAAATTAAAAAGTAAATTAATATATATACACATTGACTACAACTGAATTAAGGGTAACATTTGTTAGACAACAACCCAGGACGTAAATTTCTAAGAGACACTGGCAATATGATGAGAGAAAAAAAATGAACATGTGTAAGCTCCTTACAGGCAGAGAGCCATATAAGTCACATGGGATACCCTATGAGAACTACCAACACCATCCATTCAAGAGGCTCAGAAGTTAATGACAAGGAATCCTAAAAGAGAAGAAAAAAGTTCTCAGAACAAAAGAACATGAGATACCAACTAAATGAGTGAAAACAACCAGGCACAATAACAACATGAATTGTAGAATCCCTGGGATAAAGGGAAGATACCAAAGACTTTCAGAGAAAAAGTTGTATCATGAAGAAAAGAGAAAATAAGCATGGCTTATGGTCTAGCAAAATGGGTAGATGAGCCGGGCTCGGTGGCTCAGCCTGTAATCCCACGCCTTTGGGAGGCTGAGGTGAGTGGATTGCCTGAGCCCGCGGGTTCGAGACCCGCCTGGGCAGCGAGACCTCATCTCTACAATAAATCAAAAAATTAACCGGGCGTGGTAGTGCGCGCCTGTAGTTCCAGCTACTTGGAAGGCTGAGGCGGAAGGATCGCTGGAGCCCAGCAGGTCGAGGCTGCGATTGCCGGGAGCGGCCACTGCACTCCAATCTGGGTGACAGAGTGAGACTCCAACTCAAAAAAAAAAAAAAAAAAAAGTGGGTAGATGAAAGATAGCAGGACAAAATTATAAAATTAAAAATTATAAAGAGTTGGAACACACAGTGGCTCAAGCCTATAATTTTAGCACTTTGGGAGGTGGAGGCGAGAGGATTGCCTGAGCCCAGGGGTTCAAGACCAGCATGGGCAACTTGACAAGACCTTGTCTCTACAATAAATAAAAAAAGTTAGCTGGGCATGGTGGTGCACGCTTGTAGTCCCAGCTACTTGGAGGACTGCAGCAGAAGTATTGCCTGAGCCCAGAAGTTCAAGACTGTGAAGGTCAAGGCTGTGGTGGTGGTAAAAATCTTGGCATTCACAAGTGTGAATGGATTCGTGCGACATTAGTTGTTCCCCTTTTTGTTTATAAACTGTGCCACTGTACTCCAGCCTGGGCAACAGAGTGAGACTCCAACTAAAAGGAAAAAATTATGAAGAGCGTTTTAAACTTATGATTAAATTATTTCAACTTAAAATAGTTGGCATCTCAACTATCGATCAAATACACAGAAAGCCAAATAATTTTCAGACATGAAAGTTTGCAAATTACTTACCTCCCGTGCATATTTTCTCAGGACATCTAGTAAGCATGCTTCGCTAAAATGAAGGAATAAACTATGAAAGAGGAGATGATCAGAACCAGCAACAGGGGAAATTCAACAATGGAGGAAAGGAAAGGCCGGGTAAGCACTCTCAACTCCCTTTGCTATCTAGAGCGGGATTATAACTATTGAAGTGATTGGCCATACTTCTATATAAATTCCTGGAACATAACCATTGCCCTGTGTCTTTCACTGTTTATCCTGGTAGCACATTCCTTACCTAGAGGAACACTAACTAGTCTGACAAGCTAAAAGAAGCTTCATTTTTGTGCAAATGATTCATAAATAGCACAAGTCAACTCAGTTTAATGGCACATTTACCTTAGAAGTTGCTGGTAGTCTAACCAATCTGACTTTAACTTGGAAAACAATACCATTTCATTCCTCTCATCTACTTACCAAAAGACATAATGTTGATCAGTGTCTTCAAAATAGAGTTCAGAATGGATGACCTTAGCATCACCTGGGATACTTACTCAGAATATAGGTATCTACTACTTGGGTACTACCTTACTTGTGCCTCAAGATGCTCTGGACTCATCTTTTACTTTCCCTGTTCCAGTTTTAGAGTCAGCCATTTCTCCAAGTCATGTGTATTTAAAAAGAAGACTATTTCGGAAGCTATACCATTATAATAAATCAGCAGTGCCTAGATGGAGATTTCAGAAGACAGATCTGAGACAAACCCAGGCATGTGTGTTTCTCCTAAATTAGAAATTATAATCCTGGCTGAACCACTCAAGGTTACTTTGAATCGACTTCTGGGGCACATCCCAGTACATTCCTCTACTTGGAATGGTGGCATTATGGTGATGAAGGCTTTTCCTGGGTCTTTGTTCTGTACATTTTGAGGAGAGCATCCAAAATATTTTGCTCTTACACACCTCACCTGCATGGGCAGAGTGAGAATCTGACATTGTGGGCATGGGCATGTGTGCACTCCTATTTTGCACACCTGTACCCACCCCACCTCATTTGTACTGGTGAATGAAACCCAGGGAAGCTTGTATTATTTCATTATCATGGAGATCAGCACTATAACTTTAAAAGTTTGGCATTCTCAAGTGTGAATGGATTCATGCAACATTAGTTGTTCCCCTTTTTGTTTATAAGCTGTGATAGCATCTCTTTCCATTTTTCCCACTTGCATACTGCTAAAACTTATTAAACTGATATGAGTTAGTCATAGCTGGTAAAAAGAGTTAACATTGTAGTAACTTTAGGAAATTCACTAGGACATGATTTATTTTAGATAAATAAACTTACCTATATACATTCCAGCGTTAAAAGCATGTTTTTAAAATTAGATATGATGTTCTTGCAACTGCATTTAATCTTTTCTCAGTAAATATGTATTCATTGTGTTTTAAAATATAGAATTTGAAAATATTCTTTCTCAGTTTCCTTTATTTGTTAACTTTATCATCACTTTGTTTTATAGAGAAAAAAGATTTACACATAGTTGCTTGTTTCTCAAATTATAGCTGTCAAATAATTTGTTTTTATTATCAGACTCATTCTTGCTATGACCGTAGTCTTTAGTTTTGATAACTCTTTGATAAATAACATCAGGAAGCTCCATCCCTATTCTGCTGTTTTGGAGCATGTAAGTAATGAGATGTTATATGTCTTGAGACAGACTCCCATTAGCTAGAAAACTAATTTTTAGAATCATCTGATTGCCATGTATTCATGTTTTGCTTATGGATGTGAAAAGTTTTAGTAGAGTATCTTCCAGCATTCAGTTTGACATAAAATCATAATAGTGCAATGAACCCCCAAATTATGGTGTTAACCTATGTCACAATTTTTTAAAAAGTCACAATCTGAATCTGAAATATATCTGTGAGGAGCCAGGTTATCCTGGCAACTCTGGTCTCAGTACATAGTAGGGCTATTGTTAAAAAGTCAGCATAATTCTGATTCAGCTTCTATCTTCAGAACAGGAGAACCCAAACCCAACTCTAATTCTTCCTCAGGAGTCCCAGAACTCTTTATATAGTTGCTTGTCCTCCTAATATTTCTCTCATGATCATCAGATGGCGTTCTTCTCTTTTCTACTCTTAAAATGAGTCTGATAGAATTCCACTCTCACAGCTTCATTTCTCCTCCCCTGGACAGGCCACTGTTTAGATTCCCTGACTTTGCTCCCTAGATGACACACTCCTCCTCCCTTCCCGCTGTTGTACTATCATTCTCTCTGGCTACTAATGTTGGCTCTGTGGATGAAGGCCTCATCTGGACATTGTCTTAATAGGTCCTGTTTAGAGATTGCATTCCTTAATTTATTCAACAAACATTTATTGAGAAACTATTATGAGTGAGGCATTGTTCTGAGAGTTAAACATTTGGCATAGAAAAGAAAAACACTAAACCCGTCTTTGCAGATATTACAGTCAAGTAGGAAGCAAGTGATAAGTGCATAAACATATATTTATGACTCATGGAGTGATATTCTGAATAAAAATACAAATTACAGCAATAGAGATTAAGGATGGGAATAGAAGTGGAAAATTATTTTAGAAAAGGTGGATCAGCAAAGGCCTTTCTATGGAGGTAATTTGTAAACAGAAACCCGAATGAAATGAGGAAGGAAAATAGGTGAATGCCTAGAACACAGCACGCCAGACAGAAGAAGCCAATGCAGAGTCCCAGAGACTTTGGTAGTTTTGATTTGCTTGCGAAGCAGAAAGAGCATAATGGCTGGAGCAGAAAGAAGGAGAGAGAACAAGAGGAGATGGAGCTGGTGAGGAAGGGAGAGGCCATTGTATAGGATTTAGTACACCTTGACAAAGAGTTTTCACTTTATTTGAGTATGGTGGGAATGCACTAGCAGAGTAACATGGTCTTGGTTGAGGTAGTTGTGGCTTCAAACCTTCTGTCACTTCTTGGATATAACCACCCATTCTAATTATTTGTTTCAGCGTTACCCAATAACCCTTTTTGTGAAAGGAAGAAAAAATCCTTTATACTCATTTTGTTACAATAGTATAATAGTATATAAACTCCAATGTTTTATGGTAATTTTGTCCATAGATTCCTACCTGTTATAGGCCCTTCTCCCTACATAACTGGTCCAAGTTCCTGGGTCAGTTTGCAAGGGTTTAGAAAAAGAGAGTAACAGATATTCTCCTGTTCACAAAATTTTCCTTTTAATTTCACCAGTTGTTCACTGTCCCTAGATTAATGTTTTCCAATGAGTCCCCTTCTGTCCTTAGAGTCAGGTTTCTCCTTTCCCATGTAGTTCCCTGACATTCTTTGCAAAATGATCTTGGACAGGTCCCCCCTTCTTGCCTTCTTCCCAGACTCTGGCATTCCTTCATTAAACATGTTCAGCTTGAACCCTATCGACTGTGGCTTTAGAGGAGTCTTGGCCTCTGGATTGGTGACTCATAACATCAGTCCACGATGGCTCCTAGGGAGTCTCCTGTATCCTCTACAGCACTAGTCTTCAAGGAAGATGAGTGCTTTCACTTAATATCCGCTTTCCACCCTGTTATTGTTTGTTGATTAAGCAAATATTTATTTCTTTAAGTGACTCTGTACTTGACATCTGGTGAGGAATGAGGCACAAATGTAAGCCAAGACGTCAGGGATGAGAAGATGCCCGAAGAACACATGGACTCCTCGAGGTTAATTGCACCACTGAGGATTTGTGTCCATCTGTAGTTTTTGTTACTGTTATTTCATTTTTGGCAAAGAAAAACCTGTTGTTAATGGCTTAGGCAAACAAAACCTTCTACCACTTTGAAGAAGTACAGAGAACAAAATGGTTCCCATTTTTTACCAACAGCATCTTTAGATGATTGATCTGTTTGCCTTTTATTAAGGGACGCAAATGCTTAGAATATTTCTTTTTTCCAAGGAAAGATTTTCTGCTAAATGGAGCCCTGTCTTAGCTCTACTCTACCAGAATTTTAAATTTTATAACTTTCTGCTCATTCTACCTTGAAGATATGTATTGTATTATGCAAGTCTTTAATATGTATGTCCCGTTATCATGCCTTTTTTAAAAAAAAGTTAGGTCCTTTATTCAGTTTTTATATCATTTCGAAGTTTGACTCATACTTTTCTTATGTTTAAAATGTAAAGTATCGTGGCCAAAGAAATTTTCATTTTTTTCTCCACAAGGCTGTCCTCTGTTATTGTAAACACTAAATTCTTTTTCTCCACAAAGAAGATAATATGTCCCTGCCTCTTCTCCTCATTAAATGAGTGGATATTATGACCAAGGATACTTGTCACAATTTAATTTGGAAAAAATTAATTCTCCAAAACCTACTTGAAATGATACATCCACCAATGAACAATTCTGCATTTTTTTTTCAAATCAGGCCTTGGCATTACAGAGAATGAGGCACTAGAGAGGGAAGTCTTGCTTGGACTGGCATAGACCCGCTCTGTCGGCACAGGGAAGATAACTCCACTGTAGGCAGTTCACTGCTGCTGTCTTTGTCAGACAACACATGGAGCACAAGATTATAAAACCATTCTTTTTAAAAAATCTATTTCTGGACCAGTTTCACTCTGAAAACCTCTTATTACTGCTTTTCAAAAATATTTTTAAACTTGTCCTTTTGACGGTTTTGAAATTTTGCTCTTTTCTGGTCTTCCTTCCTCTGCTTTCACCACTTGCTCTTGATTTTAAGAACATTTACATTCAGGACATTTACTTAATTTTGTTTTCACCTCAGGTTACTGAGTGCTGCATTTTTACTCCATTGTTATGTTACGTTTTGTTTTGTGTTAGCCTGTTGTCAGATGTGCCACATGGGACTGGAACACACCTTCTGCCAGATGCCATCCTGAATTCATTAACTTGCCATTTCCTTTGCTCTTGATGGGAGCTGACAGACAAGCACCTCTGTGAAAGGAGTATTTACCCAACGCCAACACCTGCCAAGAAAAACAAAAGGAAAAACAGAAAGGCAAAGTAGGTGAAATGGGTGGGGGTATGCATGTATTTTTCAGATTGGAAAAACTTTTTTAAAAAAAAATTATTGTTTAGGAGTCTGGGATCATGATTCCTGCTGTTGCCAAAAGCATCTCCTCAGCGATAGACATCAGACCTAATATCTGAGCTAAGGGGAAAACCTTGAACTCCTCACTTCCGAGACAACATGGATTAAAATCAGGACAGACTTCTAACAGGGGAATGAACATTGTGATCTCAGTGGGAGTCTCTGTAGGGTGGTAGCCCACTGGATTACAAAATGATCTCTTGTAATTAAACACATTTGACCTCTTCAGTGTGTGGGAGAAGTTACAAGTGAGCAAATAGGAGGATCTGATTTTATGCTGGAAGGAGGGTGGTCTTGCTAAGTCAGGGTCAGCTATCGGGCAACAAGGGCAGAAGCGTGTAGTTTGGCTGGCTGACGTAACTCCTGGGTAATCAGAAAACTGAAATCATGCTTTGACAATCTCATAATCTCACAGTCTCAGAACAAGCAGGAAGAGGAGAATGAAGAGACAGTATCAGTCTAGGCTTACAGAAAGCAGAGGCCAGCCTCGCTTCTCGGTACCCACTGTGCTTCTCCCTAATGACTCCTTGTCCAAAAAAACCAGCAAACACATTATAGCCTATTTTCCTCTTCGTTTTATCTCTGACACTCTGTAGAAAAAGGATGTTCAGAGAATGAAGAGAAGTACAGAAAGTAAGAGTGATATCTTTCTTCCATTTCATTCCAGAGAACAGACAGTACCACCTTGACTGCACCTTTCTGAATGATACACAACTAGCCATGGGTATGAGAACCATATTACATGAGTCACAGCTTTTAGAAATGCCGTGTTTTACAGAAAAATGTTGTTCTCTGTCATGAGGAACCACCTGGAGACTTCAACTGAGGAAGAGTCCAGTTTGGGCCAGGTCTGACTACTGGGCCAGTAGTCAGTTCCTCTACTGTCTTTCCAGAACTCCTTGTCCTCCACACTGTTTCACAGGGACTAGGAGAGCCAGTGAGGAAAAACACTGGGTTGCTGGAGACTCTGGGCTTTGTGAAACAGAACCAATGAATGACTCATCACAGAAGGCTGAGCCTCTCTTCTTTCACCTGATTTAGGTTCCTATACACAATGGTGTTCCAAATCTCATAATGTTGATGGCCTCTCCCCTGGGTCTTAGACCTTGTTCCACAGGACCCTAGGGTTCCCCCTCTTCATGCTGCACAATTGTAATTCCCTGGAATGGCAAGTGGTATCTCATGAACAAGTGCTTCATAGTCAAGTAAATCCCTTCTCACTGAGGGACTTCTCTAAATCTACATGATTTTAACACACAATGAAAAACTTGAAGAGAGTCAGGCATGGTGGCTCACCCCTGTAATCCTAGCACTTTGGGAGGTGGACAGGAGAGGATTGCCTGAGCCCAGGGACTTGAGACCAGCCTGGGCAACTTGATGACACCCCGTCTCTATGATACATAAAAAAATTAGTCGAGTATGGTGGCGCACGCCTGTAGTTCCAGCTACTTGGAAGACTGAAGCAGAAAGATTGCCTGAGCCCAGCAGGTTGAGGTTGCAGTGGCTGTGAGCGTGCCACTGCACTCCAGCATGGGCAACAGTGAGACTCCAACTAAAATAAATAAATAAATAGAAAGAAGGAACAAAAACTTAAAGAGTTCCACAGTAGTTAGTATTTCCAAAATATATTTAACCATAAAACGCTATTGTAATCATTTTAACCAAAAATCTCCCAGGACTACAGCCATGAGAAACATATGAGGGGGGATGTAAAAATAAAAAATAAACACATACACACGGAATTTATTTATAAAAAACTGTGTATTCTTACATATTTAAGCTTCATTCACCTTCAAAGTTCTGTTCATTTGATGCAATGCACCTATTGAGATGTTTTTCCTCTACTCAAAACAGTGTTTGAACTCATAAAGTTTGGTGCCCTGTAGTGCTTCTGCCTTTTTGTGTTTCACCTCTTCCACATTGGCAAAATGTTTCCCTTTGAGGACTTTTATCATCCCCAAAAACAAAAAATAGTCACTCAGGGTAATATCAGGTGAATAAGAAGCAGAGGGCATAGAGGTCAAGCCGTTTTTAGTCAAAAACTGCTGAACACTCAGTGCTGTGTAGGCATTGTCATGGTGGAATAATCAGTCACCTGTTTGCCACCACTCAGGATGTTTCTTCCATAAAATCATGTCATATCCTTTTCAAAACTTCCACATAAAAACTTTGGTTGACCATTTGATTCGGAGGAACAAATTCCAAGGGTACAATAAGGAACCAACCTTCAAACCGGCTTTTGGGGGCCCCCTTGTATATATGGAAGCAATTATAAGAGCTCCTCTTTGCTCTTTAAAAAAGCCAGTTTATGATTCAAAGGAAGTATAGCCCTAAAGTTATAGCCCTGTTGGATTTGAAAAATTATAGTGATGTGAAATACCAGAGACACATCTTCAGATTTTAGTTAAAAAGATTTTCCCTGAAACTCCCTAACTATAATATAGTCCCACAATTATAAACTCTTTTGTCTTGGCTAAATAATTTAGTGTGTTATCTGTAGCTACTGAAAATAATACATAATATTATTTTAATTTTTTTTTTTTTGAGTTGGAGTCTCACTCTGTTGCCCAGACTAGAGTGCAGTGATCGCTCCCGGCCACCGCAGCCTCAACCTGCTGGGCTCCACCGATCCTTCCGCCTCAGCCTTCCAAGTAGCTGGAACTACAGGAGCGCGCTACCACTCCTGGCTAATTTTTGATTTATTGTAGAAATGAGGTCTCGCCAAATTGCCCAGGCGGGTCTCGAACCCGCGGGCTCAGGCAATCCACTCACCTCAGCCTCCCAAAGAGATGGGCTTACAGGCTGAGCCACCAAGCCTGGTTTATTTTAATATTTTTATCAGTGGCTTTAATGAAATCAGAGAATCCATGCTTATCAAATATACTGAGTACCCAAAACCAAGACAGAGGGCAAATTTGTTGAATGACAGAGTGATCTCAACAGAAAGACAAGTGATGAACCACAACCAGGAAGCTAAAATATAATAAGAGGGAAATTTAAAGTCCTTTCCTAAAGTCCCCAAATCATAAGGATGAAGAGGATGTGACCAAGTAGCCCATGTAAAAAATATTGAGTACCTTCAACTGACAAGTTCAAAATGAGATAATGGTAAAATAAGAGTTTGAAGTCACATGAAGTTTAAAGAAAGTGCATGAAATACATAGTTTGAGGCAAGTTGAAGGCCACTTGCGTAATGTTTGCAAATTTGCAAGAAGGAGCACAGATTTGAGTGAGGTTATGTCCATAAACACCCCATCCCCTGTGAGTGCACAGGCGGGTATGTGCAAGAATGTGAATGGGCGTCACACCCTACACTCCCCCGTGCAATAAGTGCAGCATGACTCACTGGAATTGTAATTCAGGAATTGCTACATGTTTAAAAAGTACTCATAACATTCTCATCCAAATTCTTATAATTTAAAGTAATTCTGGTTCATTGGCAAGTCTCAATACTTTCCTGGGTCATTGTGCCTCTCTAACTAGTCCCTAGCACCCTGTTTTATGGACAAGATCTTTACTTTCACAACTGCACTGCTATGATTGTCATTTTTTCCTGACTTGCGTGTGTGTGTGTGTGAGTGTGTGTGTGTGTGTGTGTGTGTGTGTGTGTGTGTGTACATTAAAGTTGGTGTTTCATTGGAATTATAGTTAGATTATACTCATAACCTAAAGCAATCATTTTATCTTTTCCCTGATTAGCATTCCTTGTTGGAGAACCAAAATACTAATAATGATAAAAATGAGCATTTAAGCAGGGCTCGGTGACTCAGCCCATAATCCCGCGCCTTTGGGAGGCTGAGGTGAGTGGATTGCCTGAGCCCGCGGGTTCAAGACCCGCCTGGGCAACTTGGTGGGACCTCATCTCTACAATAAATCAAAATGAACCGGGTGTGGTAGCGCGTGCCTGTAGTTCCAGCTACTTGGAAGGCTTAGGCAGAAGGATCGCTGGGGCCCAGCAGGTCGAGGCTGCAGTGGCCGGGAGCAGCCACTGCCCTCCAGCCTGGGCGACAGAGTGAGACTCCTAACCCCCTCCCCCCAAAAAAGGGCATTTATAGAATACTTACCATGTGCTAAGCATTATTAAAATGACTGAACATAGATTCTCTTATTTAATTTTCAAAAGAACAGTATGAGATAGGTATTAGTACTCTCTCTTTTTTGCTGTTGAAAGAACTGAGATACAGAGTTCTTGTCCAAGTCAGACATCTAGTAAGGGAAACATTGAAGTTGAACCTTATGATTGCGCCAGTTAACTTTCTATCTAGAGGCACATTCCAGACTTCACAGCAAGGAAAATTACTCAAGAAATGTTTGGTTATCTCACTGAATTGAGACAACACAGATGAGGGTTTAGAGAAAGTAAGGTAGCTGGGGATTACAAGGAACCGATACTCCTTGGTAGACTTAAATTGTCACTTGGATGGGTCAATTCAATATCCTGACTTAGAATTGAAAAAAGAAGACATGAGGAAACCCAGTCATAACCACAAGCATGTGATTTAACTTCCTCAGGAAAAAAGAAAAAAAAAAACCCTGATTTTTTTTTTTCCTAGTTGTCTGATTTGTAAGCCTTACAGTTAAGGCAGAAGATTTAAGATGATCAGTATTAACTCATAAGTTCTGCTTCTGCCCTTGTCCTACTCACTTCTTTTCTCAACCTTCAACCAGTAATCTGTTAGAAATGCAACTTTGATGGTGTTACTCTACCTGCTTAGAGCATTTCTGTGGCTGTACGTATGTATGTATGTATGTATGTATGTATGTATGTCTGTCTTAGTATACCATACCTGCTTTCCTCTACCACCTCATTTCTCATCATTGTCCCCATTATACTGTCTACTCCTCAATCATAAAAGTTCTGATAGAACCTAATCACTTTTTAATTCTCTACTTTTACACAGCTATGGCAAATTATTACTCTTGAGTTATAGAAAATTTCAAAAATTCCTTTTAAATAACCCAAGAAATAGTCAATGATTTTTGGCATAGACTAAGAAAGCATTTTTGCATGCCAAATATTTCATATTTTATCATTTGAATATTATATATGTGATAGCTATTTTAAGCATTTTTCTTATAAGTAATATGTTTGTTGTAAAATATCAAACAGTTCAGACTCATAAGAAATAAAATCTCCTCTAGTGTCTACTATCCCTCAAATTCTACTCCCCAAAGGAAATATGTATCTCTTCGGATGTTTTCTTTTCTTTTTTTTTTTTTGAGTTGGGGTCTCACTCTGTCGCCCAGACTGGAGTGCAGTGGCCGCTCCCGGCCACTGCAGCCTCGACCTGCTGGGCTCCAGCGATCCTTCCGCCTCAGCCTTCCAAGTAGCTGGAATTACAGGCGCGCGCTACCACGCCCAGCTGATTTTTGCTTTTTTGTAGAGATGAGGTCTCGCCAAGTTGCCCAGGCGGGTCTCGAACTCGCGGGCTCAGGCAATCCACTCACCTCAGCCTCCCAAAGTGCAGGATTACAGGCTGAGCCACCGAGCCCAGCTTCTTCAGATATTTTCTATGCCTATATAAAAATTCAGAATATATATCTTCTGTATTCAATAATAGCATTCAAACTATTTATTGAATGGTGTACTTTTGTAAGTTGCTTATAAGTATAGATAGATTAAATGATAGATATGAATTTGCACACACACCTATTTTGTATGTTAGTTGTGTGTATATATGTTTATGAATATAATGTATATGAATTCTTAACATCTGCATATTTCATAGTGAGGACCTCACATTACTTATTTGTCACAAACCATACTGATGCTTAAATGTTTTCCAATATATTTGGGTTTTGGCTTGATATCTAAGATAAGAACATTTTTATCAAGTTTTTTCAGCTTACAACTATTATAGTAAATATATTTGGTTATTTATGTGTGATTTTATTTTATAGTCTATCAATTTATTCTATCTTAGAGTTTTCCTCTTAATACTTCCCCTTTTCTTTATTTATGTAAATTTCAGATACTTAACAGTTTTTATTTTTATTTGTAAATGTATTTCTTTTATTCTCTTGATTAAAAAGTCCTATTACTGCATAATTATATCATTTTAAATAATATATTTATATCTCTTTTATTTCTCAATTTTAAATACAAGGGGGAACCTCCAAAACTTGAATACTCTTTTGCAGTGTGGACCCCTTGTAGTACGAACTTCTCCCGCTAGGTAAGTGTTCTAGGAATCCATTGGCATCGGTGTACCAGCTAGCATTGTCGTGACAGGATGCGTTTGTCTTCAGTGAATCTTTTTTTAGGTTCTTTCAACATATTTGCCCATTTCATGATGGGTGATTTATGAGTGCAATTGTTCACATCGCACTGAGTGTTCAACACTCATGCCCCATCTTTTGTGTTCATGTGCCCAAAGTTTAGTGCTCATTTTCTATTTTTTTTTTTTTTGAGTTGGAGTCTCACTGTCACCCAGGATAGAGTGCAGTGGCATGCTCACGGCTACCACAGCCTTGACTTTCTGGGCTGAAGAGATCCTTCTACCTCAACCTTCCAAGTAGCTGGAACTACAGGCGTGTGATACCATGCCTGGCTTATTTTTTGATTTATTGTAAAGACGAGGTCTCACCAAGTTGCCCGAGCTGGTCTCAAACCCCTGAGCTCAGGCAATCCTTTCACCTCGGCCTCTCAAAGTGCTGGGATACAGGCTTGAGCCATTGCACCCAGCCTAGTGTCCATTTTTGAATGAAGATGTGGTATTCATTTTTTTGTTTCTGTGATAGTTCACTTAGAATGATGGTCTCCAGCTGCATCCAGGTTGCTGAAAAGTACATGATTTTGTTATTTATGGCTAAACAGTACCCTATCGTGTATATGTACCACATTTTATTTATCTAGTCCACTTTCAGTGGGCATCTGAGTTGGTTCCATGGTTTTGCTATTGTGAATAGTGCTGCAATGAGCATACATGTGCAATTGTCTTTTTTGGTAGAGTGATTTACATTCCCCTGGGTATATTCCTAAAAGTGGAATTGCTGGATTGTATGGCAGTTCAATTTTTAGGTCTTCAAGAAAACACCGCACTGCTTTCCACAAAGATTGAACTAGCTTACGTTCCCAGCAACAGTGGAGAAGTGTTCACTTTTCTCTGAAGCCTCACCAGCACCTGTTGTTTTTTGACTTTTTGATGATAGCCATCCTGACTGGTGTTAGGTGGTATCTCATTTTAGTTTTGCATTTCTCTGATGATGTGCAGTTTAGCATTGTTAATATGTTTATTGGCTGCTTGTATGTCTTTGTTTGAGAAGTATCTGTTCATGTCCTTTGCCCACTTTTTAATAAGGTTATTTGTTTTTATTCCTGTCAATTCATTTGAGTTCCTTGTAGACCCCGGATGTTAGGTCTTTGTCAGATACATAGCTTGAAAAGAATTTTTCCTATTCTGTGGTGTATCTCTTTGCTCTCTTGATGGTTTCTTTTGCTGTGCAAAAACTTTTTAGCTTGACAAGTTTCCACCTGTCAAGTTTAGTTTTTGTTGCATTTGCTTTTGGGGTCTTGACCATAAATTCATTGCCTAATATTATGGGGAGAAGGGTATTCCCTAAGTTTTCTTCTAAGATTCTTATAGTTTGAGGTTTTACATTTAAGTCCTTGATTCATTTTGAGTTCATTTTTGGACATAGTTATAGAGGTCCAATTTCATTCTCCCACATGTGGTTAACCAGTTTTCACAGCATCATTTGCTAAATATGTTTTATTTATTTTATTGTCAATTTTTTTGAAGATGTGTTGTTTGAAGATCCATGATTTTATTTCCAGATTCTCTGTTCTGTTCCATTGATCTATGTATCTATTTTTGTACTGGTACCATGCTGTCTTACTTATTGTAGCCTTGTAATAAAGTTTGAGGTCAAGAAGTGTGATGCCCCCAGCTTTATTCTCTTTGCTGAAAACTGCTTTAGTTATGTGGGCTCTTTTCTTCTTCCATATGAGTTTATGTATTGTCTTTTCTAGGTCTGTGAAAAATAATGCTGGTAATTTAACAGGGATTGTGTTGAATCTGTAGGATTTCCTTGGGTAGAATGGACATCTTGATGATATCAATTCTTCTAATCCATGAAATGAGATGTTACTCCATTTATTTATGTCATCCTAGATTTTTTTTTTTTTTTTTTTGAGTTGGAGTCTCACTCTGTCGCCCAGACTGGAGTGCAGTGGCCGCTCCCGGCCACCCAGCCTCGACCTGCTGGGCTCCAGCGATTCTTCTACCTCAGCCTTCCAAGTAGCTGGAATTACAGGCATGCGCTACCATACCCAGCTAGTTTTTTGATTTATTGTAGAGATGAGGTCTCGCCTGCCCAGGCAGGTCTCGAACCCGCAGGCTCAGCATATCCACTCACCTCAGCCTCCCAAAGGCGTGGACCAGTGTTTTGTCGTTCTCATTGTAAAGGTCTTTCACATCTTTGGTTAGATGGATGCCAAGATTTTTTTTTTTTTTTTTTTGGTGGCTATTGTGAATGAGATTGTATTTTTTTTATTTGGTACTCAGTCTGCTTGTTGTTGGTGTATAGAAATAAAACTGTTTTTTGCACATTAATTTTATGTCCCAAGACTTTAGATAAAAGTTGTTTGTCAGAGCAAGGAGGTTTTGACAGACTCCCTAGGGTTTTCTAGGTATAGAATCGTACCATCTGCAAAGAAGAATAATTTAACTTCTTCTTTTTCTATTTGAATTCCCCTAATTTCTTTCTTCTCCCTAATTGTTCTGATTAGGATTTCCAGTACTATGTAAAATTGGAGGGGTGAGAGTGGGCTTGTCTTCTTCCGGTTCTTAGGGGGAATGTTTTCAGTTTCTGCCCATTAAGTATGATGTTGATGGCAGGTCTGTCATATATAGCTCTTATTTTGAGGAATGTTGCTCCAATATCTTGGTGTTTAAGGGCTTTTATCAAGAATGGGTGTTGGATTTTATTGAATGCTTTTTCTATATTTAACGAGGTACTCATATGGTTCTTTGTTTTATACCTGTTTATGTGATGAATATGTTAATTGGCTTACATACATTGAACCAGCCTTGTATCCCAGGAATGAAACCCATCTGGTCATGATAAATGATACTTGAAATGTGCTTTTGGATGTGATTTGCTAGAATCTTGCTGAGGATTTTTGCATCTATGGTTCATCAGCAGAATTGGCTTGTAGTTTTCTTGTTGGATCTTTACCATTTTAAGTATCCTCTGGTTTCATAGAGCAAAGTAGGGAAAATTTCTTCCTTCTCAGATGCCTGGAACACTTGCAATAGGATTGATATTAACTCTTCTTTGTATGACTTATAGAATTCAGCCAAAAAACCATCTGGCCCAGGACTTTGGGAGGAATTTTCCTTAATACTGAGTTGATTTCTTGGATCATTATTTATTTGCTTTAGGATTTCACCTTCTTATTTTAATCTTGGGAGGTCATATGATTCCAGGATTTGGAATCCTTCATTTCCTCTAGATTTTCTATTTTATTTGCATACAGATGTTTCAGAGTAGTCTCTGATAATCTTTTTGTATCTCTTTTAGGTCAGTTGTAACATCACCCTTTTCATTTCTAATTATGTTTAGTCAAATATTCTCTTTTTGTGTTTATCTGGCCAAGAGTCTGTCAATCTTATTTATTCTTTTAAAGAACCAGCTTTTTGTCTCATTATTCCTTTGTGTGTATCTTTTTGTCTCTATTTTACTCAACTATGACTTTATTTTAATGTTTTCTATTTTTCTATTAATTGTGAATTGGATTACTCTTGTCTTTCCAGCTCCCTTAGGTGCCTTGTTAGACTGCACCACTTTCATGGTATCCAAGAGGTTTTGGTGTGTTGTATCTTTGTTTTCATTTGTTTCTCGGAATCTTTTTTTACTTCTGCCTTAATATCTTTGTTAAACCAAAAATCATTCAGAAGCATGTTGCTTAATTTCCAAGTATTTGTGTGTTTTGGGGTTCCTGTTGGTGCTGATATTTATATTTATTTTACTGTGGTCTGAGAAGATGATTGGTATGATTTTGATCTTTTGAAATTTGTTCACACTTGATTTATCTTTGAGTATGTTTCATATGCTGATAAAAAGAATATGTATTCTGTGGTTGTTGGGTGAAGTGTTCTCTAGATGTCTATCGGGTCCAATTGGTTGAGTGTCTAGTGAAAAGTTCTACATTTCCTTGTTAGTTTTTTATTGTGATGACCTCTCTAAGGCTGTTGGCAGGGTATTAAAGACTCTGACTATATATAATTATATGGATGTCTATGTCCTCTCTTGGTTTAATAAGCAACTGTATTATAAATCTGGGTACTCTTGGGTACATGTATGTGAATATTATATATATATTCAAGATAGATATTTCTGACTGGTGGATTGAACCTTTTATCATTATGTAGTGCCCTTCAGTGTCCTTTTTAACTTATACTGGTTTAAAGTCTGTTTTGTCTGATATAAGAATAGCTACTCCTGCTTTTTGGTTTTCCAATGGCCTAGAAGATTTTTCTCCAGTACTTAACATTGACCCATGAGTGCCTTTTGCTGTGAGATGGATTTCCTAAAGGTAACAGAAGGATGTGTCCTGCTCCTTTATGCAGTTTTCTACTCTATGCCTTTTGAGAGTATCATGTTCAGTTCATTCATGTTTAAGCTAATTATTAATATGTGAATATTTGCTCCTGTCATATTGCTATTAAGAGGCTACTTTGTTCTTTAGTTTTTATGGTTGATTTGTGTGGATTGTAAACTCTATGGTTACCTGTGCTTTTGTGATGGGTGGAACCATTCTTTTGTTTTTGTCCTTCAAACTTTCTTAATCATCTTCTGAAGGCTGGTCTGGAGGTGGCATATACTCTTAGGGATTGAATGTTTGGGAAGAATTTTAATTCTACTTCATTAATGAAGCTTAATTTGACAGCATACATTCTTGGCTGGAATTGTTTTACTTTAAGGGTGTTAAAGATGGAACCCAATCCCATCTGGTATGTATGGTTTCTGCTGACAAATCTGCTATATTTCTGATAGGTCTTCCATGGTAGGTGGTCTATCCCTTCTCTCTAGCAGTCTTTAGGATTTTTTTTCTTTCATGCTTACCTTGTGGAAATGGATTATTATACGCATTAGGGATGGTTTTCTTATGTGTAATATCTCACAGGAATTTTCTGAATCACTTGCATCTGCAAGGCCACCTTGCTAGCAAGATCAGGAAAATTTTTTTGGATGATATTTTGGAAAGCTTGTCCATAGTGTTCTCAGTTTCCCCTTCTCTCTCAGGGATACTGATCAGCTGTGGATTTGGTTTCTATTGACTGTCTGCTTTGATGATCTGTCTATTGCTTTAAGTGGCGTGTTAAAATCTCTCAGTATTATATTGCTATCTATCTGTTTTTTAGGTCTCTTAGAATTTGTTTTATAAAGTTGGGAGCTGTGGTGTTAGGTGCATATATTTTTAAAATTGTTATGCCTTCTTGTTGGATTGATCCCTTTATCAATATATAAACATCTTTGTCTTTTCTTACTATTGTCAATTTAAAGTTTGTGTTATTTGATATGAGAATGGCTACTTCTGCTCATTTTTTTATTTTCCATTAGAATGAAATTTTTTTTCCTGCCTCTTTACCTTGAGTCTATAGGAGTCTTTTTGTGTTAAGTGGGTCTCTTGAAGACAGCAGATATTTGGATTTTTTTTAACTCCACTCTGCCAGTTATATATTTTTAGTGGGGCATTGAGATCATTAACACTCAGGATTTATAATGATGTGTAAGGTATTATTCCATTCATCATGCTGGTTATCTAGTTGCTTGCTTGCTTTCTATTTTCTCTATTGTGTTGGTGTCCATAAGCTCTATGAGCTTTATGATTTCCAGTGTTTTTCTACTTGTGTATTTTGACCTTGTATTTCAGTATTTAGAACTCCTTTGAGTATTTCTTATAGAGTTGGTCTAGTGATGACCAATTCCCTCAGCATTTGCTTACCTGAGAAAGACTTCATTTCCCCTTCATTTGTGAAATTTAGTTTTGCAAGATACAAAATCCTTGGATGATTGTTATTCTGTTTCAGAAGATTAAAGATGGGGCTCCAATTCCTTCTGACTTGTAGAGTTTCTTCTAGAAGTCAGCTGTTAGTATGATTGGTTTACCCTTTTAAGTTATTTCATGATTCTGCCTCACTGCTTTTAAAATTCCTTCATTCACATTAACTGCATACCCTGATGATTATATGCTTTGGGGATGACGTTTGGACAGTTAATCTTCTGGGGGTTCTTTGAGTTTCTTGTAGCTGGATGTTTAAATCTCTGCCAAAGCCAATGAAGTTTTTCTTAATTATTTCCTCAAATAGATTTTCCAGATCTGTTGTTTTCTCTTCTTTGTCAGAAACATCTATGATTCTTAGTTTTAGACATTTTTCATAATCCTACATTTCTTAGAGACTTCGTTTCATTTTCTTGATTTTTTTTTCTTTATTGTTGTCTGATTGGGTTCATTTGAAAGCCTTGTCTTCGAGTTCTGAGATCCTTTCTTTTACTTGTTCTAGTCTACTGTTAAAACTTTACACTGCATTTTGTACTCTCTTAAATTATTCTTTCATTTCAGCTAGTTCCCCCCCCTTAAAGGGTCTATCTCCTTGGAGAATTTTTCATTCATGTACTGAATATTTTTAAAAATTTCTTTATATTGTTTTTCAACTTTCTCCTGAATCTCATTAAGCAATTTTATAATCAGCCTTTGGAATTCTATCTCCAGAATTTCAACGATGTCATTTTGGTTAGAATCCATTGCTGAAGAGTTAGTGTGATCTTTTGAGAGTGTTGAAAAACTCTTTTGTTTTGTCATATTGTCATTTATATTTTCCTGGTTTCTTCTCATTTAGGTAGACTATTTCTTCTTATTTGAGATTGGCACAGAGCTGATAGGCATTGTAGGTTCTCTTAGTTATATATAGTCTTAAAGTGGTGATTTTCTCAATTTCCAGCTGTGGCAGTACTGTCCTGGGTATGTGCATAGGCTCAAGTTGTCCTGTTTTTCTGGGGTGGCTTGGATAGTGGTATTAGCTGGAGTCTGGGATAAGACCTTTCCCATATCTGTAGTATTACAACAGATGTGATGGACTGTCTTGTTTACTTCCGTTCAGGAGGTGGTGCTTGCAAGAGAGTCAGCTGTGATGGTGGCTGTGGACTTTCTGCTTGGCATGTGTTACTCAAAGAATCTACCCAGCCAACCTAGGTGGTGGTCAGGGCTGTGGGGATTACCCAAGTTCTCTGTCTGCTTTGAGCTTCTGGTGGGGGGAGGGAGTGGAGGAAAGAAGCTTAAGCTCCCCATCTGTGTGCATTCTTGGCTACCCCACCAGGGATTGGGAGGGAGTCCCCAGTCACTGGGCTAATGCTGTTGTGCAGGGAAAGCACAAAAGTGTTTATCTTAGGAGTGAAATTTTTTTATGGAAATGAGTCCTACCCAGTTCACTTGCCTTAGCCTCAGGCAGTCTACATTCCAAATGTCAAAGTGCAGCCAGCCTCAGGGCCTCAGGTATTCTCACAGCAGCCCACCTCAGCCAGGAACTATCTGCCATTGCAGAGTTTGCCCCTGAGGCCTGTCCCCTCCTAGGTTGGCTAAAAAAACAGCCTCCAGCAAGGGTTGAGTTCCTGAGATATGGCACATGGGGCAGCTCAGGGCTTTTTTACCCTGCATCACCCTATGTGGGTTATGGCAGAGCATGGCTATGGGTAAGGCAACTTCCCAGAGGGACTGGAGTCCCACAAAGCTCAGGGGACCCTCCAGATCTGTTGTAGGAGCAAAGAATTCCTGCCTTCCCCCTCACTCACATTTCCCACTGTGTCCACAGGCTGCTCGTGGTCTGTGCTGTGATCGAGGCAAGAGTCTGATTAGTTCCAACCCAGATCAATTGATTTTTCTCCTCTTTGTACTATGTGGTTATTATCACTTCTTTGATAAGTCATGGAGCATGCTGCAGGTCCCATTCCTTTCTCAGTGCTGAGAAAACTCCCTCTATCTTGGTTTACTCCATAAGAGAAACACGCGTTAGCTGCCTCTTTTTGGTCATCTTAATCCTTCTACTGATTTGATCTCTTTACGTATTCTCAGGTTTCTCACAGGCTTTGCTACTTCTTCCCGCCCTCCTTCTCTTCATTTTTGTCATCCTAGGTTAGTTCAGTATTTCAATCCTCAAGCTCTGAGATTCTTTCCTCTGCCTGGTCAATTCTCTTTTTATTTTTTGTTTTACTATTTTTTAATTAGATAAGGTTGCTACTCTTGGGAGTGACCATTTGTGGGTTTTTTTGTTTTTGTTTTTGTTTTTGTTTTTAGCCTGTCCTTCCTCCTCTGGCTCATCTGTTGGGAGGGCAGCAGTGACAAGAAGGGTGGTGATCTGGGGGATGGGAGTGGAGGAAACTGTATGAAACTGCTTCACTAGTGCAGTCCATCAGAAATGAAGCAAGACATTTCCTCTATTTCAAAGGCTTTCCTGTTTCTCTGGGACAGGTGACAGGAGTCCTGTCTGAAGCTCCAGGTCTACCTCCTCAGACTGCTTATCTCATCAGCAGGTTTACCAGGTGGCCAGGTGGAGCCCTACAGCTCTACTCTGGCTCAGGTTCTTTTAGGGGTGTGGAGTGACCTCCTCCCATCTGGGTGGGGCCACCCCTTCTGCCCAGAAGTACAAGGGAAGCAGTAGGGAGTTATTATCTTTTGGTGGGGCTACTGCCACCTCATGCTATGTAGAGGCACTCCCCTCTTGGATCCTACCCTACTCTGTGAAGGGCGCTTTGGCAACCATGGCAACCTCCACCGAGGGCAAGCCACTTCTGCAGCCCTGACCTAGGGCCACAACAGCTGCCTGGAGAAACTTCCCTGAATTAGTTGCTTCACCCCTACTGGGTGTTAGGGAGAGAGGGAAGGAAGCGGTTCATGTAGCACAGACCACCCTGGCAGGGTGTTTCCTGATGAGGCTCTCCATAGGGTGGTTGGCAGCAGCAATGTGGGACTCCTTGGAACTGGATTTCCTGAGGCTCCATGTGGGACCTGCTGGTGCCTCTGTCTCTATGTAGGGCAGTCCTCTGTGCCCAGCCAGTGCAAGAGGGGTGGGGTAGTGGGTATTCCTGGGCTGTCTCTCCCTTGATGAGGCTGCAGAGACTTACATGATGATGTAGCGAAGAAAAGTTGTTGTTTCAACTCACCCCTTCTCTCTCCAAAGGCACTCTCCTGTTCTCTTGTTGGGGCTATTCGCAGGATGTCTGGGGCTTGGAATTGTCCATCCTTTGTGTCCCCAGGCAACCATCTGATAGACCTCAGCATGGATTTTCAGGTCAGCAAATCCAAGGTCCTCAAAGCCCTAGGTTCACTCTTCCATACAGGTTTCTCTGCAGAGAGTGATGTCTTCAATTGGCCATCTTGGCCCTCTCCCAACTCATTTTTTAATGAAAAAAATTATTTGTTTACTGGAAGTAGAAGATCACCTCAACACTAAACCATGGATTTTCAAAAATTTGCAAAATCTGTGAAAATTTGGATCAAGTTGAGGGAGTACAATTGAGAACGTATATATAATTTCACATGTTACTTTCTGTTGGGTACACAAATAATTATTTTGTGATGAGCCAGAGGAAAAGTTTGAAACAACTCCATGGAGGTTTGACTTCAACACACAGAGTGGCAGAAAAGAATCTGGATGGGGTATGACAGGAATGCTTCATCTTTATTTTTCTTAATTAGATTCCTAACCCTGAACCAAGAAGAAAAGAGATACCAACTAGAGTGGCATCTGCTACCAGGGTGAAAATAAAAATAGTCACAAAACAGAAAGAGTTAGCACTACTGAGCTTCAGGGAGGGCCATTCTGGTCTCCTGCTGATCAATGAAAGGAATTCCAGGAAGGTGAACAAAGACATTCCCCAGAGAAAGATGCAGCAAATATGCTGAGTATTCTGAGATGATTAACTCCACTGCTGACCAGAATCACCCTCTCTACCTCTTTCCACCTTATTCTTGAGTGAATAGCAGATGCAGATAGTACGTTACATGTTGAAAAATAGCAGTGAACAGAAAGGATTCAACGTAGAACCTAGATACATATTCAACAAAATGACAGCATGACAAAAACTATTATAAGCAAGATTAATATACTTTAGAAAAATTGCCTGGTATATGAGGGAACATTTCAGACAAAACATTTCCTGCATATTCAAGGAAATTAATAAGACAACACACTAGAGAGCATGTAAAATACCAAAGATGCTCACCCTGTAGTTGCTAAGCCTCCCCACCACCACCTCAGCCAAAGAACCACTCCAATCCATGACTTCTGGATTACCCTTCAGATTCCACCACATCCTCTGGACTCTGATCTCTGCACTCTTAGCCCAGAGGAACCACAGTGTCTGCTTGGATTCCAGTTTCCTCTGTTTCACTCAGGAAATTGTATAAAGGCACAAACCTGGGGCAATCACAGGTCTCACGTCAGGAGTTTCCTTTCTTTTACAATTGCTATCTTGCACTGTCAAGGCCAGAACACATTTGTTTGATCTTTAGGTGTGAATTGTCCATTCTATGGTTGTTTACAGGAGGAGAGTTAGTGTTACTTCATCATAACCAGATATTTTTATATCAAAATTGATATAAAACTTAGTACTCTTCCAACTTAGTACTTTATAACTCTCACTGCTTTTGTATTTATTGGATATAGTGGTGTTAGTATTGTTTCTAAAACATGTAAGAATATGCACAAACACACACAAACATGAAAGAGACAATTTTAGAAGACTGAAATAGCTCACATCTTCTGTTACTATCTGTTCATGACACACATTGAGGAAATGATGTTCTGGCATGTAGCTTTGTTTGCATTAGTGAAAATTCATGAAAAGTAAGTTTGTAAGTAGAGAAGCTTCTGGATCCAAATAGCTAATTCCTACTGCTGCCAATCAGTGACTTAGTTTAGTTTTTATTACAGTGTGATATCAGGGGTATATTTGTAACATATGCACATCTTAAATAGCAAAACAGATGGAGAACATAATCAGGAAAGAAAACCCTCACTAGTAGAAATTCTTTTATAAGAAAAAAGGGAAAGTTTGAAGAGGTCACAAACGTGCAGGGAAGAATGATTCAAGGGAATAATCTGGAGCTCCAAAGCTGAAACCAAGAGTCATCGAGTAACAGCTCTATCAAACTGCTGAGAGGCAACCTAGTTAGTTTCCAGGAAAAGAGCTGAAACAAGCCCACAGCTAGTGGGTGTCAAGTGCAGTTTCAGGAGTGTCAATGGATGGTTTGAGATCCAGTATTTTCTTGTTTTTACCATCTCCGTTCCAGGCTTTTGTAAGTGCAAGTCTTCTTAGCAAGGAGAAACTTAGTGAGAGTTTTCTAGTTCATTGATGACACCTAATCAAGAGTTTTTCTATGTGAGAACTCTCAGTTAAATTAGTTGCCAACAGAAATCAGCAATGGTGACCCATGATACATAGACTGTTATTGTAATAATAAGAATTATCAGTACTGTGCACTATTTGAAATACTTAATGTATCCATTTATGTAGTCATCACGGGAACTGTAGGAAGTAGGCATTATTTTCAACCCAGTTTTACACAGAAGAAACTGAAAAGAAGAATTAAGTGATTTGCCTAAGGTTACATGGCTAGTAATGCAGAACTGGAAGTCAAAGCCAAACTATCTGACCCCAGAGAAGCACTTCAGCACTCAGCTTTCTTGCCTCTCAGTACACCAAAGTGCTTACTAAGTGCTGCAGATTCCTGGAGAGCTAGGAATTTCTGCCCTACCAATAACTTTCCACAATATTCAGCTTGTGTTGCAGGTAAAAAATATTCTTTCCCCTCTGCCATGGCTATCGCTTTTCATTGGACACCACCTATTTCCTTTTCCCTTCAATGAACATCTGTTTCACAGCATCTAGGTGACCTGGTTAGAATATTGCAAGTAGAGAGAGGTGGGTGGTGTTACAATGAATTCAAGCCAAGGCAAACCTTAAAACCCAGCAGCCCTAATGCTCTCCAACACAGTGCACAATTTTGTGTGGTGGACCAGGTTCGATTTAGCCATCCAAGTAACTTGTCACTGCCTGGTTTACATAAGAGAGTGTACTGTGTGTGAGCGTGCATGTGCATAAAACTAAGTTTCTTTCTTCCTTTATATTTCAGGCCAAATGACTCTGGGGATATAACTTAAAAGTATTGTATGTGGAAACAATTATATTGACTTTCCTATCACGTCTTTTCTATGTAGAAAGAGATTCTTTTATATTGAAAATACCAAAGACAACATTATATTTATCTTATATAATGAAGACAACATATTACCTTTCAACTTTGAAGCAGTTAACAGATTTGAGTTGATTTTCAAAATCACAGAGTGATTTTGAGTTGTACATGGGGTTTAAATTCAGGTTAACTAAAAAAAAAAATTCTATCTCATCTGTTAGAAATTGTCTTAACTTTCATTTTTTTTTTCATTTCTGATCCTAAACACATAGTTTTCTGTGTCCTACCTATAAAGTCCATAATAATGAATGTTCAAGTCTTATTTTTCATTCATTAATTTTAGTTATTTATTCATTCATGTAGTCAAACAAGGTTCTGAGAGTCTGCTCTAAGACACAGTGCCAGGTACTAGGATACAATTATGACACCACTCTGCAGAATCTTCTAGTCTAAAAGCTGAAACATACAAGCAGACAAATGCCTACTATATGTATGAGTATCATAGTAGAGCTGTACAAACAGTCCTTGAATCACTGAAGGATTCTTGAAGAGGGGTAGGCAATCAAATGGGCTTAGGTAGGAAAATAAGCACAGAATGCCTCACAGAGAAAGCAATAATTGAATTATTTCAAAGATGATTAGAAATGTGTCACATAGACAAAGTTAAACCCTCATTGGTCATTCCTACAAAGCCCCCACTTAAGGAACAAGTGATTATGGTACCTTTGCATAATCAGGATGCTGTGTCTGTTAAACATATGGCTCTGGGCAGGCAGTTCTGAAAGGTGGATCGGGGGTGTAGCTGGAATAAATATAAACATGTTGGGCAGTGTTAGGAGATATGCAGTCTGAGACCAGATTGTGATTCACTTTATATTCCATGACAAAGATTTTGGATTTTATTCTGTGAGTTCTAAGGAGGCTTATGTATGAAATGGAGAGAATGAGAGGAAAAGAAAAACAAAACATTGAGCAAACAATTGGATGGGAAAAGTAAATTGTGCTTATGTTCTAATAAAAAACTAAAAGACTGGTAAAAACAATCAGCAAAAGTTTTTTTTTTCTTTCAGCTTGAATTTATTTATTTTAATTAAGAAGCTTCTCCATGAAACATCTTTTAATTTCTAAAGACATTTTTACTCCGGACGATGCAACAGGAAGCTGAGTGGCCTTCTCTGACTCTAACTACACTATTGTTTTATATATATGTTTGTTTTTTAGTATAGTCTATTCCATTGTGCAAAAACTCAGGACAAAATATCTTCTTTATAGGGCTAATTCATAACTAGATCTCTCAGCTGTTTTAAGACATTGCAGATAAACAACAAAATGCCTTTCTAGATTCATTAGGTAATGTATTTAGCATTTTGTGTTTGGGAATATATTTTAAAAATTATCCAAATATGAGGTATGTGTTGGCATGTAAAACAGAGGATTGGGGACAAGTGGAATGAAAAAAATGAAGAACAAAATAACAAAAGCAGAAATTTCTGGGGAAAAGACGTAAGAATTCTTTATTGAATTTTAAATATTTTATTGTGGTAAAATATACACAACATAAAATTTACCACTGTAACCGTTTTAAAGAGCACAATTCTGAAGAGAGTACTTTCACTTTGTTTTGTGATCATTACCACAGTCCATCTCCAGAACTTGTTCATCTTCCTTAACTGAAATTATGTGCTCACTAAAAACTAACTTGCCATTCCTCCTCCCTCCAGACCCTAGCAACCACCATTCTACTTTCTGTGTCTGTGGTTTTGACCACTCTAGGCACCTAAAATGAGAGGGAACTCCAAAAAAAACCCAGAATTATCTTTTGAAGGGTGGGACCCTTGTAGTACACTTGGAATTTGTTCCTCCAGATCAAATGGTCAAGCCAAGTTTATATCTGGAAGTTTTGAGGAGGATGCTTCATGATTTGTGGAAGAAACATCCTGTAGGTGGAGAGATTGGGAAGACGGTGGCCAAGCCAGTCGGACTATGAAAGTCTCCGTGTGAGTGAGTGTATGGAAAATTTTGTGTACGTGCTGGTAAGTGAGTGAGCATGTGAGTGTTGACTGAGTGAGGGCTAGGGAGCTAGCAACCAGGGTTCTCCTGATGCAGCAGCTGGTGCCACAGCTGCTGGGCTTGGACCCTAGCGATTCCTGGGACACAGAAACCAAGTGCCATTTTCTTTTTCTTTTTTCATTTTTTAAAAAAATCATCAAACCCTCCCTGGGAAGAAAATGCTGGGAGAGACTGTCTAAGGGGGGCTCGTGAGCAAATGACCAGGCCCCTGGGTGCAACAGCTGATGCTGCAATTTCTCTGCTTCCTCCCCGGTTCTTCCCTGGTCACAGAAGCCGAGCACCATTATTTTCTTTTAAACAGACAAAAGTGGTGGGGAGAAAATATCACTCCAGGCTCTCCCTCACTGGTGGGTGCAGCAGGAGAGAGACTGCCGGCTCCTGGCTTTGCCTCACCACTTCAGCGCCTGACAGGGCACTAGCAGCCAGGGCTGCAGAGGAAGTTCAGAGACAAAGTACCATGGAAGAGGACAAGAGAGGCACCCCACCACCATCTTGAAGGTGGGGTAGGAAAGTGCTCTGACTCGCTCACCATGGAACAACAGACCTGACATCTGTGACTGGTGGATCAACTACTCAGGGTTTGATCATGACCCAGAGGGGAATATCCTGAAAGCACAAACTTTGGAGGGACCTGATGAGTGCTGAGTTCCAGGCACCCCACCCCTACCCTAATCCAGCTGTGGGACAAAGGGTGTGGCCAGAAAAGGATGAGGAAGAACTCCAAAGAGATCAGTGGTGAGTCCAGGACTGACCCAAACCCCCTCCTCCCTGGCAATCCTCTGAATGTCAGACCCACACAGCTGGGCCACAACTGAGAGTGACAAATCCAGGGAGAGCCTGGACATCAGTCGCAACAGAAGAATTCCATACCAGGGTAGGACTGGCTGGGGCAATTGCCCCCCCCACAATTACATACCTGGGGAAGAGACAATCCCGTACCTTCCCACCAGAGGAGATCTCCCTGACCATACGAGAGTGGGAGGGGAGGACTGCAGCCCCACCCACCTCCCCTGCCCCTCCTCCTTCCCTGCTTCAGACACTGAGGAGCGAGTAAAAGAGGTGGCTCTGCAGAAGAGACCTGATTAGAGGAACAATTATAGAGTCTGCCACAAGAGGACAGGTTTGTGTTTTTTTTCCATTTTTAAAAAAATTTAAAAAATTTGTTTGACTGTTTGTTAGTCCATCTATTTTTTTAAAAATATTTTTCCTTTGTGCATGAATGTATATGTGAGGGTTTGATCTGCTTCCACCTAAATATTTTTTCTTTCCTTTTTCTGTTTCTTCTTTTATTTGTCATTTTCTGTTTATGTGTGTATGTGAATGATTGAGTGTTCATCTTTCAATTTTGTTGTTATTGGTGGTGTGTTTTTACTTTTTTGTTCTTCTGGGGTTTTTTAATTTTAAAGGTGTGTGTCAATATATGTGTGAGGGTTTGACCTGAATTCCATCTCCCCCCACCCCTCCCACCCCTGTCTTTCTGTTCTTCTTCTCTATTCACTTTATGTTAGGCATGTGTGTATGTGTGTTTAGTTTTCTTGGGGTTTTTTGTTGTTGTTTTGTTTCACTTTGTTGTAATTCCAGTTTGTTTTGGGGTATGTGTGTATGTCCGTGTGTGTGTGTGTGTGTGTGTGTGTGTGTGTGTGTGTGTGTGTGTGTTCAATTGTTTTTTGCATTAGTTTCTGCTTGGCATCATCATGTAGTGTGGTGGTGGGGAGTGGGTCTCAGGGAGCACATACAATAATTGAACATTGTAATTTGAAAATAGTTTCTGAATTCCAGTGCCCCATCCCTTACTTTATTCGAATTTCAAAAACTACAAGAGATAGCAAAACATCCCATCCACTATCCTATTTCAAAATAGAACAAATCCAGAGCCTGAATCAGGGACGAATAGAGGACTGAGCAATCATCAGAAGGGAAAACCTCTCCCACTGACACTGAATAACAGAACTAAAGAGAAAAATTAGAGATCTGTCACAAATGAGGAAAAACCAAAGGAAGACCTCAGGCAATTTCAAGTGCACCAAAGACAAAAATCCTCAAAAATCAGACCCTGGTGCCCAAACAATGGCCAATTAACCCCAAAATATGACAGGGATTAGGGAATGGATGGAAAGAATGAATAAGACTCAAGAAAGACATGACACAATACTGAAAGAACTTTTAGCAGAGATTTTGGCAGTAAAAAATTTTATCAAGGAAAAAAACAAAATGACAACCATGGATAGCATAATTATTCTAACTGAAGAAAGAAACTCAGAACTTGAAGACCAGAACATGGAATTAACCTGATCTGTAAAAAACATAGAAAGAAAACTCAGAAAGAAAGAGCAAAGCCTACAAGAGATGTGTAATTATATCAAGAGGCCAAACCTATGCCTGATTGTTATCCCAGAAGAAGAAAGGGAAATGGAGAGCAACGTGGAGCAAGTATTCCAGGAGGTAATCCAAGAAAACTTTCACCATCTCACCAGAGATGTGACCATCCAAAGACAAGAGATACAGAGAAGCCCCACAAGACATCAAATGAGAAGACCAACCCCTACACACATAGTAATTTGCCTACACAAAGTAGGCACAAATGAAAAAATCCTAAAGGCAGCAAGAGAGAAATGTCAGACTACCTACAAGGGAAAACCAATCAGAATAGCAGCAGACCTAGCAGCAGAAACACTACAAGCAAGAAGGGACTATATCGCTATATTCAAAGTCCTCAAAGATAAACAATTTCAACCAAGAATTTCCTATCCAGCCAAGCTCAGCTTCATCAGTGATGGAGAATTAAAATCCTTCCCAGGCATCCAATTCCTAAAAGATTATGCAGCTTCCAGACCAGCTCTACAGGAGACACTTAAAAAGATATTAAGTCCAGAAGAAAGAAAAAAAAGAATGACCACATACTTCCCAAGAGAACAGCAGAGCACAGAATCAACAGAGAATGTAGTACAACAAGAAACTTGAAAACACACACATGCAATAACCCCAAAGCCAAAAGAAGACAAACAAAGAAAAAACCTTATAAGAATCTAATGATAGCAATAACCAGTCACAATTCAATAATCAGCCTGAATGTGAATGGACTAAATGCACCACTAAAAAGACACAGAATGGCACACTGGATAAGAAACCATGACCCAATTATTTGCTGCATCCAGGAGACTCATCTCATTACAAGAGATGCATGCAGACTCAAAGTTAAAGGATGGAAAATGAGTTTCCAGACAAATGGATCACCAAAAAAGGCAGGAGTTGCAATCATAATATCAGCCAAAGCAACCTTTAAACTATCAAAAATTTTAAAAGATCCAAAAGGCATAATGATAAAAGGTTCAATCCATCAACAAGAAATATCCATCCTAAACATATATGCACCCAACACAGGAGCACCAGCATTTATAAAGCAACTACTAAGTAAACTAAAAAAAATATTGACTCTAATGCTATTATAGCAGGGGACTTGAATACCCCACTAACAGCCTTACGTATATCATCGAGGCAAAAAATCAACAAGGAGATCTAGAACCTAAACTTGACACTTGACCAAATGGACTTAATAATTACCTATTGATTATTCCACCCAACAACCACAGAATATATATTCTACTCATCACCACATGGAAGGTACTCCAAGATTGATCACATCCTTGGTCATAAATCAAGCATAAACACACAAACAAATTCCATAAGGTAGAAATCTTGCCATGCACACTCTCAGACCACAGTGGAATAAAAATAAATATCAACACCAACAACATTTCCCCAAGACCCACAAAGACATGGATACTAAACAGCATGATGCTGAACAACTACTAGGTCAACACTGAAATCAAAGCAGAAATTAAAAGATTTCCAGAAACAAATGAAAATGAAGAAACATCTTACCAAAACCTCTGGGATGCCATGAAATCAGTTCTAACAGGGGATTTATATATCTATGAGCACAAATCAAGAAAATGGAAAGATCACAAGTGGAGAACCTAACAAATCACCTAAGGTGGCTGGAAAGAAAAGACCACCAAAACCCCAACCTTAACAGAAGAATCCAAATCACCAAAATAAGAACCCAAATAAGGGACATAGAAGACAAAAATATAATAGAAAACATCAACAAAACAAAAAGCTGGTTATTTGAAAGAATTAACAAGATTGATGGACCCCTAGCCAGAATGACCAAGAAAAAGAGAGAAAAAGTCCAAATAAACACAATTAGAAATACAAAAGATCAAATCATAACTGAACCTGAAGAAATACAAAAGATTATCCAAGATTATTATGTACACCTATATGGAAATGATAACCTAAATGAAATGGAGGACTTTCTTAAATCACACAACCTTCCCAGGTTGAAATAAGAAGACATTGGGATACTACAAAGACCAACAACAATAACAACCCAGGAAATTGTCATACGAAAACTACCTACACAAAAAGTCCTTAGACCGAATGACTTTCCAACAGAATTCTACAAAACATATAAGGAGGAGCTGATACCAATCCTACTGAAAGTATTCCAGGCAATTGAGAAAGATGGAATTCTCCCCAAATCATTTTACAAAGCTAACATCATACTGATAACCAAACTGGTTAAAGATACAACAAAAAAAGAGAACCACAGACCAGTGTCCCTTATGAATATAAATGTAAAAGTCCTTAACAAGATTCTAGCAAATTGGATCCAAGAATACATCTCAAAAATCATCCCCCATGACCAAGTGGGCTTCACCCCCAGGATTCAGGGCTGGTTCAGCATTTGCAAGACCATAAATTTAATTACATACATCACCAGATGTAAAAACAGGATCCAAATGATGATATCATTAGATGCAGAAAAAGCTTTTGATAAAATCCAGCATTCCTTCTTGATAAAAACCCTCAAACACCTAGGGATAGAAGGAACATAACTCAAAATAGCAAGTGCCAACTATGATAAACCCACAGCTAACATATTGCTAAATGGACAGAAATTGGAAACTTTTCCCCTAAAGGAACAAGACAAGGTTCTCTACTCTCACCTCTCTTGTCCAACATTGGGTTAGAAGTCCTAACTTGGACAATTAGGCAAGAGAAGGAAATTCGGGGTATCCAAGGAGGAAAAGAGAAAGTCAAGTTATTCCTCTTTGCTGATGATATGATCCTATACCTTGAAAATCCAAGAGAATTTGTCAAAAACCTGCTTGCATTGATAAAGTACTTGGCAAAGTCTCAGTGTACAAAATAAATGTGCAAAAGACGGTTTCCTATACACCAACAGCCAGCAGACAGAGACCCAAATTAAAAGCACAATTCCATTCACAATAGCCACACAAAAAATGAAATACCTCAGCATATTCGTAACCAGAGAAGTGAAAGACCTTTACAATGAGAACTACAAAACACTGCTCAAAGAAATTCCAGAAGACACACACAAATGAAAAAATATTCCATGCTCATGGATAGGAAGAATCAATATTATTAAAATGCCCATCCTACCAAAGGCAATCTATAGACTAAATGCAATACCCATTAAGTTACCAACATCACTCTTCTCAGACCTGGAAATGACAATACAGAAATTCTTATGGAAACATAAACAACCATTAATAGCCAAAACAATCCTTAGCAAAAGAAACAAAGCAGGAGGTATCACACTTCCAGACTTCAAACTTCACTTTTTAGGCTACAGTAATCAAAACAGCCTGGTGTTGGTACAAGAGCAGGTACATAGACCAATGGGACAGGATAGAGATTCCAGAAGCAAAGCCTCAATTTCTCAGCCAAATCATCTCTGAAAAAACTTCCAACAACAACCACTGGGGAGAGGAGAATCTAATCAGTAAATGATACTGGGAAAACTGGCTGATAGCATGCCAAAGACTGAAACAGGACCCCTCCCTATCACCATACACAAAAATTAACTCTAAATGGATCAAAGACCTAAACATAAATCCTCAAACTATAAGAATCTTAGAAAACATGGAAATTGGAACTGGCCACCAATTCCTATTCAGAACCCTAAATGCCCATACCTTAAGAAATAAGATAGACAAGTGGGACCTCATCAAACTGACGAGCTTCTGCAAAGCAAAAGAAACCATCAAGAAAGCAGGGAGACAGCCCACAGAATGGGGGAAAAAATACCAACTGTATATCTGACAAAGGCCTAACATCTAGGATCTACAAGGAACTCAAACATGCCAGAAGAAAAAAAACAAACCCATTAAAAAGTGGGCAAAAGAAGGAATAGACACTTATCGAAAGAAGATTTACAGGCAGTCAACAGACACATGAAAAAGTGCTCAGCCTCACTCATCATCAGAGAAATGCAAATCAAAACCACATTGAGATACCACCTAAGCCCAATAAGAATGGCCATCATTAATAAAACAAACAGCAACAGATGCTAGTGAGGATACAGAGAAAAAAGAACGCTTCTACACTGCTGGTGGGAATGTAAACTAGTGCTACCTCTTTGAAAGACAGTGTGGTGGTATCCGAAAGAACTAGAAATTGACATTCCATATGACCCAGCGATTCCCCTATTGGGAATATACCTGGAGAAACTCAAATCATTCTACAAAAAAGATACCTGCACATGTATGTTTGTTGCAGCTCTATTCACAATAGAAAAAACATGGAACCAAACCATGTTGCCCATCAAAGCTGGACTGGATTTTAAAAAAATAGTACATATACACAATGGAATATTATGCAGCCATAAAGAAGGACAAGCATATGAACTTTGCAGCAACTTGGAGGGATTTAGATTTGATCATACTCAGTGATCTATCACAGAAACAAAGACCAGAGTATCATATGTTCTCACTCATAAGTGAACCTTGAACAATTATAATACTATAAGAAAGGGATTGGCAGTAGTGGGAAACAGTCAGGAGAGGGAGGTGGGATTGGCAGTTGAGGGAAACTGCTAGGAGAGGGAGGGGCATACCTTATCAACAAAGGTACCTGCATATCAACGTTTGTATACCTAACCTGAATTGTACCCCATATCTTTATAATAATAAAAAAAGAAACATCCTGTGTTGTGGTGAACAGGTGACTGGGTTTTCCACCATGACAATGCATCTGTGCACGCCATACTGTTTAGCAGTTTTTAACCAAATGCAGTATAACTCCCATGCCCATGCTGATAGTTTTTTAGCCACACTTGGCCTTTATCGGCTGGCACTCTTTTGTGGATGGGAGGAGTCTTGGTGTAATGATTTTAAGAGGGTCAAAAGGAGAAACTTCCTAGTGTGTTCTGTAAACTCTACTTTGATCCAGAAAATTTAATATCCAGAGAACATCAATTTTTCATTATGTGGCTTTGACTAACATGAAGGTTTCCCTCAGAGAATGAATCTCCATTTTTCTGCAGCCTGTCCTCTCATCGCTGCTGAATGCACTTAGGCTACATGATTTCATAAAAACAATACCTTCGAGGGATACCAGCCAAGTGAGTGAGTGATATGAAGTAAACTCATGTGAGTGAGCTTCTTATCTCAACATTTTGTACTCACTTTCCAAAAAAAGAACTTTAAGATGCAACTTTACCTCTATTTTAAGTTGGTAAGAGAGAACTGACAAATGCCTATAAAGGGCACAAGGGGACTTTTTGGTAATTAAAAAATTCTACATGGCTCCAATTTAAATATGCCCAAGCAGAAATGGAACCTTCCAGTGGTGTTTGAAATGGCAACTCTCTAATGCAGTAGCAGTAGGCAGTAATGGAAAAATCTTGCTTTGGCAGAAAAGAAGAAATAGGTTTCATCGTTAAAGGTGTGGCAAAAAGGTTTTGTAAATTAACACATAAATCACTCAATTTTTATTTTAATTAACTTAGCCAAAAGCACTTCTACGAAGAAAAAAACCTTGTTGGAGTTTAGCGTCAACTATAAATCATTCAGTGCTTTAGTGATGTATAATATGCATGCAGAAAAGTGCAGAAATCATAAACATACAACCCAGTGAATATTTAGGTGAACACACTCTTGTAACCACTATCCAAATCGAGAAAGGAAACATTACCAGCACCCTAGAAGGCCCTGTCTTGCTTCCTCCCTGTAATTGTCTGTTCCATCCCAAGTAACCACTTTTCTATGTGTATGTGTGTGTATTGATTTCACCTAATATCATCAGTTAAAAAAAAATTGCCTTACCCCACCACACTTGATTGTCACCTCTCCTGTTAATCTAATGAATTGATCTTTTTCTGAACCCTCTAATCTATTTCATTGGTCAGTATATTCATCCTTACACTAATTCCACATTTTCTTAATTATTATTGCTCTTTAATTGGTCTAGCACAGTGTAATTTCTCCATATTTATTCTTTTCCTTCTTCAAGATTATCACAAATATTCTTGGTTCTTTACAATACCACACTAATTTTGAAAACAACATATCAATTTCATAGTACAAAATACTATTGTTCTGATTCAAATTTTGATAAATCTATAGGTTAATATGGGAAGTATTAACATCTCTCAAACATTGAATTTTGAAATCCATGAACACTGGATATCCTTCATTTATCTGAGTCTTTTTTTAATGCCTCTTAATAATGCTTTATAGTTTCAGTGTAAAAGTCCTACATTCATTTTCTACTTATTTATTACTGGTATATAGAAATATATAGACGTCTGCAAATTGAGTTTGTATTCAGTAACTTTGCTAAATTCACTCTTCTGTAGTTTATCTATAGTTGCTTTTAAACCTTTTATATACACAATTATGTCATCTCTGAATAATTCTATTTCTTCCTTTTTATATATTTTAATATTTAACTCTTGTTTACTAAACAGCCTAAAAGTTTATTCAGTGCAATGCTGAATAGAAGTGATGCTAGTGGGGCCTCCATATTTTATTCTCAATCTCAAGACCAAAGTTTCAATAGTTTACTATTGAATATATATTTGCTATATGATTTTTGCAGTTTCCCTTTCTCATATTAAGAAGTTTCCATCTACTCCTGGTTTCACGAAAAATTTAAAACTGCTATTGCATTGTAGGAAATGCTCCTTCTGCACTTTTGAGGTAGCTCCATGATTTCTCCCCTTTGTTATTGTAATGCAATAAAATATACTGATTGATTATCTATATTAAACTTTCATTCCCAGAGTAAGCCCAATCAGGTTGTGGTGTATTATACTTTTTCTATTTCAATGCTTAAAATTTGTTTAGAACGTTTGCATCTATGTTCTTGAGAGATTATCTATAATTTTTCTTTCTTGTAATGTATTTGTCATGTGTTGGGATTAAGTTTATGTTGATCTCTTAAAATAAAAAACAGTGGTGTTCCCATTATTTGAAATCTCTGTATGCTTTTGTGTAAGATTGGTGTTCATTTCTCCTTAAATACTGGGTAAAATTCACTGGTGAAAACATTTGCATGAGCACAGAATTATTTTTAAAATAGGGCTTGAATTATGCACTCAATTTAATAGTTATATAGTTATACAGACTTTTTCCTTTTTTAAACTTGAGTTTTGCTAAGCATTTGTCTATTTAGATTAATTTTTCAAATTCATTGGCATAAAATTGGTAGTAACATCTTAAACTATTGTCTTTGTAATATCTATAATATATATATATATATATAACTGCTTGGCTCGCTTTCTCTTCCTTATTGTATCTCCCTAACCCCATTCTGTCCTTTAACAGTATTGACACAGATTTATCAATTTGATCTGTCCTTTTAAAGAGCCAATCTTTGACTTTGTGGATTTTCTCTATTTCACATTTATTTATTTAGTTGTCTTCATTGTTTTCTTCCTCCTATATCATTATGCTTAATTCCTTCTTGAGGTGAAAACATTGATTTTTCAGCCTTCCTTCTTTTCTGATATACAGTTTGTACACATAACTATAAAGTTCCTTATAATCATTGCTTATTTCACAAGATTTGATTTGTTACATTTTAATTATCATTCAGCATAAAATATGCTCTAATTTCCAGTGTGAGTTCATCTTTAACCATAGATTATTTATATGTATATTCTTCTTAATTTCCCAAAACTTGGAATTTAAAAATATTTTGTTATTCATTTCTAGTTTAGTTGTCTTATTGGACATGTTAAGACTTCTAGTCCAATATTGACAAGAAATGGCACCTGACCTCATTTCCAATATTGTATATTTGCAATAATATATAACAGATACGTATATATTTAATAGCAAACTATATTCAATATTTTTCCATTTAAGTGAGATGTTTACTACAGAATTTTGGTAAATATTCATTATCACATTAAAGAAGCAGAACCTATAATCTTAAGCACTGTGGTATACTTCCTCTCATTAAATAATATCCCAAAATATTTTCCCGTATC
Organism: Cephalopachus bancanus; assembly: GCA_027257055.1. NCBI lineage: Eukaryota > Metazoa > Chordata > Mammalia > Primates > Tarsiidae > Cephalopachus > Cephalopachus bancanus. The sequence goes on along the minus strand of JAPVLO010000009.1, from coordinate 2,050,486 downwards.
CCAATGTGTCTCCTAAATTTGGTCTAAGTTTGCTAAGAAAGGCCTACATGATCACTTAAGCCTGCCATTCTCCTTGTGGAAGTTGGCTTATAAACCAAGACACACCCCAATATCTGAATTTTCCACAGCTCCTCACCTTGAATTTCTGTAAACCCACTTCATTAGAAAGAATACAACTTCTTCCACTGCTGCAAAATTCACTAAAGCACGATTCTGGGTCATTTTCAGATCTGAGAGATCATTATTAATCATGGGAGGAATCTTAGAGCACTCTATTTGTGCATCCTTTTTTCCTATAATCAGGCATCTAATACCTTGACACCCCGCTCTGCTCCTCCTTCCCCTTCACTCTCACACAATTCCACCAATAAAGAAAGAAGATATGATATTAATCACCTCCTTCCTACCTGGAACACAAGTCACGTTTTTCCTTATCCCTAGGTATCTGTGCTGTAACTGCTATACATTTGAGCTAAAGAGATACAGTCAACTCTGTCCACTTCCTCAAATGATTTTTAGTTATCAGCAACCAATGGGCAAAATGCTTGTGAGAAACATCTTTTTCAGATGCCTCTGGAACAATGCTTTTTTTTTTTAGTCTAGGGCTAGCAAACAGACAGCATTTATACTTGCCTATCACCCTTTGGCACCTTGGCAGATAATTGTGAAACTCCCATAGAATAAAATCTTGCTATCCTTCCCAACATTACACTCCATGTCTTCTTCAGGCTTGAGTCAAACACCCTGGAAGGCCTCCTAACAGGAGATGGGCATTCTGAGTGCTTCTCATAAACAAGTATGATTTCTCTTTTCAGGCACCCTGCAAAGAATGGAGGGAAACACTGTCTTGAATGTAGCATGGGAATACTTCATTTTTGAAAAAGTGGATTTCACTTTTTGGATATTGAGAAAATCAGTGTCCTAGGAAATGGAACTAGTTGCCAAAACAAAGAGTCATTTTTCCTAATGAAGCGAGGGTTGAAATTTACTTGTATTCTGATATTTTTTAATGGAAAAAAAATGGCAAGGCCAGATGAGTCACTATATTGTGATTGGTTTTCATTTCATTTCTTCTTTAGTTTCCAATAGTCATCTGTCCTCTCTAATCTCATAACTGGGAAGTTTTTACAATTCACTTTCCTCCTTTTCCATCTTTTTTCTTTAAGCCTCAAGCTCCCAGTGCTCCTCTTATTAGATGAGTAAGTGATAAACATTTTGATGACTACAGCAGCTAAGCAGATATTCTTTTTCCCCCCAGAACATGCTTCCAGAACAGAGCAAAGACTTCGTCAGTCTTGGCTATTCCAGAAGAGGTAAAGGCAACTGTCCCTTTAGCTTCAATTTGGCTTCCTCTTACACCAATTTGCTGCTTCTAACTTTCTCTTAAAGAGGTAGCTCCCTGAGCTATGTCGTTCTGTTATTTGAAGTATTATTCTTTGACTCATGAATGATTGCAATATATGAAGAGCTGGTTAAGAGCAATCTGTTGTGTTTTTTTTTTGGAGGTGAAACATTTTATTTCACAGTTGTCTTTAAAATCGCAAAGACACTATTATCTTCATATAAAAACATCAGTACAGATACCTATACTTTCTAGAAAATGATTATTCAGACCTCAAAGAAAAATGCACCCTTTTTTATGGTTTCAGTGAGGTTGCTTGGAAAAAACTCACATCTGGACTGATTACTAAGACATGCCATTCCACCGTTTTGCAACTTTTGGTTCAAAATATAGGTTATTGTCACGAATATATACTCCTGCAGTCTTACATATTCAATAAAACACATATAAACTGGTTTATCACTTAATGTTCCATTGGTTCATCAGTCTTTTCTGCAGGTTCATCAGCAGGTTGAGCAGGCTGTGCCTTTTTCTGTGGCCTTTCTTTAAGACCTTCCAGGAATGGAGACACATCATCATGATCATAGATTGTAAATTCCAAGTCTTTACCAACAATTCCAATGGAAACATTCTTTGTTGTTAAGTCCTGCTCCACAGGAAGTGTCTCTCTTAAAGCACGCAGACCATGTTTAGCCAGTTCATTTAAATTACACTCTATAAATTCAGACATATGTCTCTCCAAGTAAGTACGAGCTGACTGAGAACGGGCTCCAATGGACATAGCTCTGCAATCAAAATAGTTAGCAGATGCACAGGTTTAGAAAATGTGAGGACCCATATCATCATAACCAGCAATAAGCAGCCCAACACCATAGGGTCTCCGGCCATATCTTTGTGTTGGTATCTGGGTCTTGCTTCCAATTAGAGCTACAAAACGAGACACGGGAAGTGGTCTGTCAAATACAAATCTGGAATCCAAACACTCCTGGTGCATAAAATCACATAACAGTCTAGCATCAGCAGTAAGTCCCACAGTTGAAATACAAATATGGTTGTCAACATGGAGAATTTTTTTCTGATGAGCTGCAAGCTCTGACTGTGCCCTTTTCAATGCAACCAATACTGCATGGCTGTATTGACCAACTGTGACTGAACCTTGTTTAACAGCTTCCATTGCATATTCAATTTGATGAATCCTGCCCTGAGGGCTCCAAACAGTGACATCATTGTCATACTGGTTGTGAAACATGGTTCCAGCACGGGTCCGGCTGCAACCTCCAGCAAAACTACAAATCCAGCAGCGCTGCCGACGCTACCGCTCGGTGATCTACGGAGAAGTTAAATATGCAGTCTGAAGTAAGCATGATTCAGTTTGCAAAACTGAAGTAAGCATGATTCAGTTTGCAAAGGTGAAAGAGAACTCAAATCACTGTATGAAAAAGATAGCTGCACATGCATATTGCAGCATTGTTCACAATAGCAAAAACATGGAACCAACTGTGCTGCCCATCAAAAGAGGACTGGATTAAAAAATGTGGTACATGTAGATGATGGAATATTATGCAGTCATAAAGAATAGCAAAATTATGAACTTTGCAGCAACTTGGATGGACTTAGAGTCTAAAATACTGAGTTATCTATCACAGAAACAAAGAACTGAATATCACATGTTCTCACTCCTAAGTGGACCTTGAACAATTATTGGAAGACTGAGGCGGAAGGATTGCCGGAGCCCAGCAGGTCGAGGCTGTGGTGGCCGGGAGCGGCCACTGCGCTCCAGTCTGGGCAACAGAGTGAGACTCCAACTCAAAAAAAAAAAAGAATTGTCAGTAGTTCGAAATTTCCAGGGGTGGAGGGGGCAGGATTGGCGGTAGTGGGATTCTGCTGGGGGGAAGGGGACATGCTTCATCAACAAGAATACCTGCATAATGAACATCTGTATACTTAACCCTGAATTGTACCCCACATCTTTAAAATTAAAAAAAGTTTAAAGTTCATATTAGTGTTCCAAAGATGTTGTTCATGTAAAAAGAGAATAAATTTGTGTTGTAGAAAAGCAACTATTTTGAGTGGAATAAAGTGCCACATTTCTATCTTTCTGGCTTTCCATGACCTTGAAAATTGGTCTTGAATTGCGAGGCAAGGGAGGGGACATAGTTCCAAGATGATTGTGGTTATTTTGCTGGTGTCTGGATCTGTAAGTCCTATCTGGGTCTCTCTGTCTTCTCTTTCTTCTCTCTTGCCATTTCTCTGCTGGCATTTAAGAGCAGGCATATAAGAAACTGACCCATGAAGGCTCCCCTGTATTGAAGAAAACATGAAGGATTTGGGATAGAGCAGGAAGGTCAATGTGTAAGAGCCAGTTTCTGTTCTATTTACTTCATGTGTATTTCTCAAGAGAAAGATGTTCCCTTTCAAGAGCCTGAGACCACCCAGGACAGTGAAACAGCCTTGAGACAGATGGTCTCCTCAGGTGGGCCTCTTTGGGCACAAGTTGTCTTACTTCTCTTGAGACTGGCTGGGAAATTTGGTCACAATGCGTAACAGGGCCTAGAGATTCACACTGTAATACACACAAAATTCGAGAGGCAGAAAGGGAGGATTTCCAGCAATCCCTGTCATGTCTTCCTTTTCAAGTCCCTTATGTTCTGCCTGAACTGCCTCTTCTTATTTATTGTTTGATCCATACCCCCAGCAAGTCCCTGTAATAGTGCACTGATCTACCCAAAGTCGGCTTACAGATGTGAGAATCCCAGTCCTTTCCAAGTTTCTGTGGTTGCCATATTCATTACTCATGAAAGAGACAGGGAGACCCAATTCTCCACGGAGCCTCTGGTCTTTACTTTACTTTATTTATTTGTTTATTGATTTTGCCACAGCTCATGCTGGAGCCAGAGAAGGCTCAGTATTCTTGACCAAGTCTGTGAGCACTCAAGCTTTGCTAGAAAGAGCCATCAAGTCTAGCATCTCAATCAGGAGAGAGTTGGTGTATTTTATTTTTTGAGATGTGCTCAACCAAAAAGTTGTGTTTATATATTTTAATGAATGTTCATGCATGTGTAACATAAAAATACAGGCCTATGAGTAGAGGCAAAGAAAAAAAATATCTTCAGATGCGTGCATTACTTAAACATTACAATACTAAATGTAAATAAAAAGGGAAGGTACTTCCTATAAGTTTGTGAACAGTTCTGAAAGTAGCTTCAAGTCTAAGCCAAAGTTAACAGTTACACAGTCAGAATTTCCATGAAAGCATTTGTACCTAGGGTGTTTGTATTACTAAAATTGTGCAAATATCTGCAACCTGGACGCTTTGCTCTCCATAGCCTGAATGTCTAGAACACAGTGACTTGAGATTCTTTGGTTCTCATGTCGACTTTTTAACCAATTAAAAAGGTAGTAGTCATGTACCTTCTGATGTCCAAAGATTTTCAAACCTGTGCTGTGTTTTGTAGAAAAGTATGAAACCCTGTTATGTCACTAAACCAACACACTAAAGGGGTTTTCATCATGCTGTGAGTGTGTGTGCACACACACAGGAGCAGACCTAGCAGACTTTTCTCTCATTCACCCTATAGTCATTTAACATAGTTCTTTACATCATTAAAAAAAAGAAAGAAAAAAAGAAAACCGTTTCTAAATGGTGATTAAAACATTAGGTTTGAATAATGATTTTTCAGAATATTTTCTCTTAAATTATCTTATTGTATCTTCATAAAAAACGAAGGGCAATAGAGAAGCCAGGAAATACTATTTTCACCTTAAAGATGAGGAAACTTAGAGACTCAGATATGCTGTAAAATTGAGTAATTCTTGTATTTTCAATGTTATGGACTAACAAAAAATTTTACCCTAATTAAGGAGGCCATTTTAGGGTAGCAAAATTAGTAAATGCTCATCAGCAATGATGACGATGATCAATGCCACATGCTGTAACATGAACTTTATCATGGGCTCTGAAGTCAGAGTTTCTTGGTGAGAACTTTAGTTCTGCCATTTAGCAGCCATATGTCCTGGACAAGTCAGTTGGGTTCTCGGTACATCAGTTTCCTCACGTGTAACATAAAAGTAATAATGACAATCTCCTAAGTCTGTTGTGAACTTTAAGGAAGTTAATATTTGTCATGCACTAAGAGCAATGTTTGACTCCAAATAAGCATTATAGCTATTTTGGAAATAAACAAACAATCTCATTTAACCTTCATAACAACCTTAAAAGGTGGGTAGCAAGGTTAACCAAGCTACCAAAAGTCACATAACTAACAGGTGGAAAAGACAATGCTGTAACCAAGAAAATCTGAGTCTAGAGGCCACATACTTCAGGACCATGCATAATTTGCTTTTCAGTTTTATTTTTTTAAAAAGATAGGAAGCATTTTTTTAACCCCAAAAGTTAGGTAAGACATAGTGTTAGAATAAAGAATAACCTTACCTAGGAAAATACAACTCAAAATAATTCAAAAGCATATATATATACACACACATATAAATATATGTTTATACACATATTTGCATATTCACCTTATTGTACTTCCTTTCAAATTTATTTTATTTTAGAGTTGTGGGGTACATGTGAGGTATACTTCTCCTTTTTGATAGTTATTATGTAACAAAAAAACCTTGGCAGTGGGTGGACCTGTCCCATGCAAACCGTTGGAACTATTGATTTGGCACATAGTGTTCTAGGAGATTCTTGAACAAATTCTCTTGTATAGGTCTGACATCAACCCCCTTGCCACCCATCAAGCAAGGCACAGCAGCATCTTTGTAATGTTTTCCCAAAAAGAAAATTTCTACATATTGTAGCAAATAAAAGCTATAATGCTTTCCTCTTTTAATGTTGCTAGTAGAGAAGAAAGAGCAACCAACCAGTAATAGAATCATGAGTGAATGTTCCCATGAGCTCCATTCTCTTCAAGGTAAATCAGAGAACTCAGAACATACTCAAACTCCTACCATCACTTTGAGGAAGTCATCCAGTTTTCTCTGTTTGTCCTTTACCCACCAGAAGCAAAGAATAGTGAAAAGACTGAAACTGTACAGACTTTATATGAAAGAAATCTTAACAGCAGAGGCGTGAAACCTATGTGGATAATATCTGAGTGGAGTTTGACAGTGTTTTGGGTAGAGAATAAAATGTCAAAGGCACTCCTTTGACTGGTCTCTTGGTTCCCTGAAACTTTTATCTCACTGCTTATTAAATTGACTTCTGATCTGAGTAAGGCTCTGAACAATTCCCTAAGCTTTCATGGCTGATAAAGTCCAAAAAACTTCCCAACCTGGAATCTTCATCCAGAAAGATTTTCATCCCGTGATACTGTCTCTTGGTAGTGGTGATTATCAGGGCTTTGACATGTAGTCTGGAGTTCCAGTAAACTTTTCTTAAAGGTATTTCTTCTCCCTTACATGATCCAGTGGATGTAATAATTATCAAGATCTCTATAGATGCCAGAAGCTTTGCCACCAGGCACACTAGAATCTTTTTAAGGCTTAAGGAAAATACCTCATTTTGCTTAATATATCTGGTAATAATAAAAAATAAAGGCAATTCAACTTTGAAAGCATTAGCTGATCTCCTTACTTTTTTGCTACAAAAATATATATATTATTTGCATAATTCTCATGGTTTGAAGTCTTGTGATTTTGTTTTTTCTCACCTTGTTGAGAAAGCTGTTTATTGATGTAGTAGAAATAACCTTGACATTGTGTCAAAAGACAATGATTCAAATCTTGTTTTTGCCACTTGCTTACTTTACAAACTAGAGCAAGCTATATAACCTATCTATCAATCTCTTTATCTTTAGATTGAAAGCTATAATACTAGATGCAGAGGAAAGATTAAATAAGATAAAGTATACTCTAAGCCCTCTATCCCTTCCTTGCTCACATTTACTCACTTGCACCCCATTTCAACCACTTTATTTTGTTCCTTCTGTTCTGACCAACAAAACTATTTTATGCAGATGTTTTAAATGATTGGAAGATTTTGCATGCATCTTTCTCAAATAGGCAAGATCAAATCAATCACCTTCTGATATTTATGCAATATTGAATTTATTCCCAACTACAAAGATCCTTGTTAAGTACAGCAGAAATTTAAGACATGTTTTCTTGCCTTGACAATTTAATAGTATAGCCTAGAAGTCAAACTAACTAACACATACTTAAAAAGACTAGAAAACAGCTAAAGGTTGAATTGTACAGTCCGGACTTTTTGAAGTTCAATAAAAAATAATCAACCCAAGATGTCTAAGAAGTGAAGAAGTTTTTAAGAAGGAACTTGGGCTAAATGTTTAAATGTCTGTGAGCCCAGGGGAGGCAGAATGTTGAAGGAAGGGTGTTCCATGTGTGATATGAGTAACACCAGTGAAGCCCATGGGAGAGGAATGGTGTGAATCATGCAAAGACAATAGAAAGGTCAATCTGTAAGAATGAATGAATGTGCTAACCAGAAGACAAAATGAAATGGATTTGGTGTAATGGGACCAGAGTAGGAAGAAGAAAAAAGTGGTAGGATATTGTGTCGTTGTCAAGTAAATTATTATATGTACTTGGGCAGAACAATGACCTAAGGGATAGATGATAGCTGCACTTCCTTATTCCCCAGCTCTTAATAATTATACAAAAGTATTTTGCATTTACTATTACCTTTTCTATTTTTCTATCCCTCTCCTAAAATCTTTAATGCATTCCCTCTAGCCATAAACGTAACCAATGTATAACCTTTTAACAAACCTTTCTGAAGATTACAACAAGAAAATAATAACCTTCAAATAATATTTTTACACCAAAAGAGGACTGAATAAAAAAATGCGGTACGTATACATGGTGGAATATTATGCAGCCATAAAGACAGACAAAATTATGAACTTCACAGCAACTGGGATGGACTTAGAGTCTATAATACTGAGGAATCTATCACAAAAACTAAGAACTGAGTATTACATGTTCTCACTCTTAAGTGGACCCTGAACAATTATCATAATACTATAAGAAAGGAATTGGTAGTAGTGAGAAACTGCCAGGGGAGGGAGAGGGTACACATCAATCAGGGTACCTGATCTCAAACCACGTGAAGTGGGGACCAAAGAGAGGCCCAAATTTTACCTACACAATGACCATTTAAAAGATCATTTAATTAACTGATTAAAGGATTTGGCAGTCAAACTGGAAGTCTTAGTATTACCTTTAACTGTGTAGGTAAATACCTAACCCTGAATTGTACCCCACAGCTTTAAAATAAAAATAAATAACTGCTTTTAAAAATAAAATCTTAGCCGGGCTTGGTGGCTCAGCCTGTAATCCCGCGCCTTTGGGAGGCTGAGGTGAGTGGATTGCCTGAGCTCGCGGGTTCGAGACCGCCTGGGCAGCGAGACTCTCTCTACGATAAATCAAAAAATCAGCCGGGCGTGGTAGCGCTTGCCTGTAATTCCAGCTGCTCGGAAGGCTGAGGGGAAGGATCGCCGGAGCCCAGCAGGCGAGGTGCGGTGGGAGCGGCCACTGCACTCCAGTCTGGGCGACAGAGTGAGACTCCAACTCAAAAAAAATAAAAATAAAATCTTTAGTACTTAGAGTTTATTGGTCCTGATTTCTTTTTCCCATTCCCTATACACAGAGTGGGAGAGCAGGGAAAATAGGCAAAGTTATATAAGTCTAATCTTATGTTTGTTTGGGTTTTTTTTGAGTTGGAGTCTCACTCTGTCACCCAGACTGGAGTGCAGTGGCCGCTCCTGGACACCGCAGCCTCGACCTGCTGGGCTCTGGTGATCCTTCCGCCTCAGCCTTCCAAGTAGCCGCAATTACAGGCATGCGCTACCACGCCCGGCTGATTTTTTGATTTATTGTAGAGATGAGGTCTCGCTGCCCAGGCGGGTCTCGAACCCGCAGGCTCAGGTAATCCACTCACCTCAACCTCCCAAAGGCACGGGATTACAGGCTTTCTTAATCTGAAAACAAAAGACAGAAAAAGTCTATGTTACCTTGCCAAAATAGGAGTCTAATATTAGCATGTATTGACTAGAAGAAAGACTTCCTAGTAACAGTTGGGAAAAACCGATTTGTGGACCAAAAGAGAGATGACAGAAACTGTTTTGTTTCATTGTCTTTCTCCTTTGCTAGAGCCTCTTTTTTCTCTTCCTAGACCTGAGCCATGGTGATACTAAGACTTCCAGTTTGAATGTCAAATCCTTTAAATGATCCCATTCATGCCATCCCAATGCTGTGTGGTAGGGGTGTGTTCATTCCAGTGTTTCCTGACTTAAGTTGAATTATATCTCTTCCTTTCTCCTGTTATACAGCACATGGACAAGGACACAAACACTTGGTAGAATTTTTGTTTTTTCTATCTTAAGTCTTCAGAAACTTGTTATCTTTGAGGTTAACAAGCTTAAAGCCTATAGGGAAGAAAAAAAGGGATTGATTGCAGAATAATGGAAATATTTTTACAGTAAATATTTGCATACTGAGTGAACTAGCTCAGGAGATCCTAACTGACCCAAAGCAGCCAAAAGAACACAAATATTGGGAGGGGTAAAGAAAGAACAAGATGCTCTTTGCCTGATTTACAAAATCTGGACATGTGTCATATTAGAAAAAAATGTATTACGTATTTATTTTAATTTGGATAATTCCTTCTCCTAAAACTTTAAGGAATATCAATTTTGAGTTTACCTTAAACCACTCGCAAAAGGACCGTTGGGACTACCATTATTCTTGATGCTAGATCCTTTATAGTGGTTTGCTACAAAGAAATACTCAGGAAAAGCCTTAGGAAAGAGAAAGGAAAAAAAATCTGAGTATGACGATGAACATCATGACTATCTAAAACTGTTAAGTCTAATCTTTCATGATTCACCTTTCTCCAGCTCAGCTCTGCTTTCCCAGCTCATTCCAGCCCAGCCTCTTCAATTCACCTCAGAGTCTTCTTCATCAGGCCTCGTGCCTCCTGACCAGCTTTATCTATCTATTTAGTGTGAGAACTATACTTCCACGTCATGGGATTTTATATCCTTTGGCAATTTTTAGATTGCAAGCCTTTCTGTATCAATGATCCTGTTGTACTTTCTTCCTTTTCTTTTGAAGATATTTTCTATGATGTCTAATACAATGCTATGCACTTCTAGATATTCTTTATTTTCTAAAAGACCACTGACCTGATCTGTAAAGTGCCAGAATAAATTGAGCTCTTAAAAAAACTCCAAAGTTCTACAACAATAATTCCATGTGAACACATTCACAATACATTTAAACAGAAGGTATTCAAGACCAGTCCAAACACTCATATTTCTAGTAGGAGAAACCTAACCAGCATAAGAGTTTACACAGGGGAAGGTAGACAGGGGGAGGGAGGAAGTTCAAATTAGAACCTTAGGATGAGCTAAATAAAACTTTATCTTTATTTATAACACTGAATCTTTGATTTCTCAATGACAAGTAAGGCTCAGCACTTAAGAATTACCCTTGGAAATACTTAATAAAACCAGCTTGTTCATTTTTCTTCTTAGAAAAGTCAAGCAGTGCACCAGTTCTCCAGAAACCAGAATAACCTTTACAGCTTAATGAATAACACTCAGGTTCAACTTTCTGCTGTGGCTTTCTCATCTGAAAACTGAGTGAGAGTGATGACACTTTTCTTATTGCCACACAGTGTGGTTTTAAAGATCAAATGATGGAACACAGTGTTTAACAAAGATAGGCACCAAAAAAAATTTTGGTGAGTGAATAATGAATGTTGACAATTTAACCTGACCACACATAGGTGTGTACCATGCAAATTATTAAATACAGTCCTCACTAAATCAGGAAATCAGAGCTAGGTATTTTCTGAGACTGTTTCACATCTCACCTTTTTTCGTTTTTTTGTTTGTTTCTTGTGATGACGTATTTATTGTGATTGCATATATGTGAATTTAAAAGCAAGGTAAATTCTAAGCAATTTATACAGATACTACTCTCTCAATGAGATGCAGCATTACACCCCAACCTTTAATTATGGGCTTTGCACTGTGATTTCCTTCCAAAGACACATTGTGAAAAGGGGTGAAACAGGAATTTCACAGTGGGAGATATCTGACAACACTACCTCAGCCAGATGATCAAGGTTAAAATCAATAGCTATAAGACATGTTGGTAGCATATGCCCTGGATATCATGTGTTGAGAATGGCTCTTGAGCTTTGTGATCTTCCTCCCTGAAACCTATAACCACAATCCAATAATGAAAAAAAAAATCAGACCCTTGAAACTGAAGAGTATTCTATAATACAGCAGTCCTCAACCTTTTTGGCAGCAGGGACCAGTTTTGTGGAAGATAATTTTTCCTTAGACAGGGTAGAGGGGAAAGAATGTGCAGTCCATTCTCACTGCTAATGTTAATCTGTATTTACAGCCACTCCCCAGCACCAGCATCATAAGGAGTGGACAACATAGATCCCTCACATGTGCAGTTCACTATAAGGTTCGCGTTTCTGTGAGAATCTAATGCCCCCACTGATCTGACAGAAACGGAGCTCAGGTGGTAATGCGAGTGATGAGGAATGGCTATAAATACAGATTAAGCTTTGCTTGCTTGCTGGTTGCTCACCTCCTGCTGTGGGGCCCGGTTCCTAACAGGCCACAGACTGGTACGATACAACACCTGAAAATTGCCAAGGTCACCAAAAACAAGGAAAGTCTGAGCAACTGTCACATTGTAGAGGATACTAAGAAGATATGACCAATAAATGTAATATTGTTTCCAAGATGGGAATCTGAGACAGACAAAGAACAAGAGGTAAAAACAAAATAAACCTAAATAAAATATGAACTTTAGTTAATAATGTAGTAAGATTGATTGGTTCATTAGTTGTGACAAGATTATGGCATTAATGTAAGATCTTAACAACAGGGCAGACTGGCTGCTGGGTAAATGGGAATGCTCTGTACTATATTTGCTAACTTTCTGTAAATTAAAAATCCATTTTAAAATAAAAAGTTTATTTAAAAAAGTAAGGTCATGATCTTCTCAAGCAAATTTCATGTAGAGAGTCTCCCTTTGTTTTGCCTACCATTTGCAGGGCCTGGCCACATGAACCCTTTCCTTTGTAGTAACTGAGTCTTGAGTTCTGGGGTGTGAGTGTGTGTGTGTTTGTGTGTGTGTGTGTGTCTGTGTGCGCGTGCCTTGTCTTATATGAGCTTTAGTAACTACTAAAACAAGGCTGTTTGATGCCAGTTTAGACACAGTTACCCTTTTCCTACTTAGTGAATATTATGCATATACTCAGAACAATATGATATGGAGTTCTTCTGAGAAAGGAGTCTAATATCTAACTCTAGCACCCAGAATGCTGTTGGAAGCATTTTGGACATAAAATGATGGTAAAGGAAGTTAAGAAAAAAATATTAAATTAGGAATCAGAATAATTAGATTTTATCTCCATTACTAAATTGCTGTGGGACTTGGACAAATCTGACCACATGCTGAACTTTAGATGTTTTATTATAAAATGAGACATTGGAATTCTGACTATTCACCTGGAAAGTGACACTTATTGGTGTTCATCCCAATTGCTTTTACTGCCACTTGCGAAGGATTTCCTGAGTATATATTTTGTCAGGATTTTGTGCTACAAAAATGGAGACTGGAGTGTTTAGGTGGAAGACAGAAATTATATTCCCAAAGCTGCAGCTAAAAGCACAGTCAACTAAAACCTCACTAGCACCAGACAGGAAAACAAAAGCTCACTACCACCCATGTTGCCTGAGAAAAATGACTGACTCGATCCACAGATGTCCTTTTCCATTCCCAGTGACTTGTTGAAAAGTTTGAGGTGCTAGATGCTTCAATCTCCTGTTAGTCTTTACTAAAAGAAAACAAGAGCAAAGAAATTCTATTCTGTTTTCCTAGAACAGTCTATGTATGGAGGCTATATATATATATGTACAGAAACATATACCTTGCTCCTTAGATTTTCTTTTTAGTGGTAGAAAAAATTAGAGTGGGAAATGCCTTCCTCACTAATGAGGCATCAGGGGCAGATAGAGGTGCTGTTTACCTAACCTTTAATTATGCTGTTTGAAAATCCAGATTTTGGTGCCTTCATTGATTTGTGTTGGAACCTGGTATATGTCTCCCTCCTTAATGTAACAATGTCACTAAAGAAACTGTACTCTGAGAATAGTCATTTAACATGAGTAGAAACAGAATTCGTTTAAATCAAAGTAATTCACAAGTGATTCCCACAACTGGAGAAGTCTGGGCAGCCACAATAAGTTTATCATGTTGTTGATACAGACAACAATCTAAACCACCCGGGGGTCTGTGGGAAATCAAGCCCCAAGGGCCAGGGCAGATCGAAGCTTTCTGGGAGAAATTCCCAGGCAACTTGTGAGTGTGGTTCTAAACAAGACTGGTGGGAATTTCCAAAGTAGACAGCACTTTGGGGGGCCAGGGCAGGGCAGAGGAATGAGAAATCCTTTTCTTTTGGAGTGGGTCTGGGAATGTTTCTTATGAGCAAAAACTAAGGACCCACAGGTTTGCCTGGCTTCTTAGAGCCAAGTTATAAATGATTAATTCTATCAAGGAAAAGAAACAGTGCCTCCTTGCTAAGCTTTGTAATGGGGTTCATATAAATTTGCGTAAAATATTATGTGGGATTAGCAGAGCCAGCCAGGAATCAAGCTACAGGAGCCAAGAAGAGAATGGGAGCTCAGCCAACAGGAAAAGTGGGAGATGAAGTGGATGGAGCTTGCCAAGCCAAGGAGGCCAGCCAAACCCAAGCTACAGTAGCATGGAAAGGCAAAGTGAGAGTCCCGTTCCTCGGAGGGTGTTATCATTGTTATTATTGCTGTTGTTGTTATTAAAATAAATTTCCGTTGCCTCTTCCCCCACAAATGATATTCTCACTACTTTCCAATTTGGTGAAATATATGATTACCAAGGATGACAGCTAGGATATTTGTTTGCTCTTTAGGTTCAGTTTGGCCTAGGAAGATTGAGCAGAGATCCACTGTGTTGGGAACTGGAGGAGTAAGGAATACATATGGCCCCCTCAGCCTCACTACTGCTGCAAGATAACAGGGATAGCTGAGTGTAGAACACCAGGTCCACCCACATCATTTGCCCAAGAATCCCACATTACAACCAGGTTCATAGAGTCAAGAGTTTGGTGCAGAGAATGGGCAGATCCTCTCTATGGCTCACTCTTTCTATGACTTCTTTCTTGGTCTACTCTTCTAAGAGAGAGGAATGGAAGCTATACACAGGTATATCAGGATAAACCCCATTGTCCTTCTCCAAAGCTCTGTTGTCTATAATTTCATATTCCAATTGGGATAAAAGTATCACAAATTGGGAAGAACCAACATATATGGTGGATCGCAATCCATTATCACGCACAAGAAGTCTGCCATTGAGACCTGACTCAGTTAGTACCTGCGATTACACCCATTCCCCTGCTTCCTGCTTCAGCATAGTGGTCCCGGTCTGGGCGCAAAGGCTCTAGTCAGCAGATATGACCCACCCACAGAGGCAGTGTCTACCTCCTCACATTTAAGCAGGCCTCCCTTTCCCCTCTCCAGTACTCTCTATACATTCTCCACACGGAGATCTGAACTGAAAGGCCCCCAGCAATCTGTCAACAGCAATTCCTTCAGGACTGATGAAGGGGAGCCTCCCCCAGACGGAGCCAGTAGGAACCGCCCTGCTCTGTCTCAAGAGGGAATTATTTCTGGCTCCTGGCTCGTCTTCGAACCCCTTGCACACAACATACATAGTGTACAAGTGCACAAGGCGAATCCCAGCTCCGAGGCCGTTATTCCAATATGCCTCCTGCCTTGTGCGCCCCCCCCCCCGAGGAAAACAAATTCTGTGGGCTCCACTCGGCTGAGAAGAGGGTGACATTCTTTTCACCTCCAGCTGGAGCGAGACTGACAATCTTCTCGTAAACACAAACTGAGAGATTCTTGTTTTCTGGAAAGAGACAGGGTAAAGTCTGGACTTTTTCCCTAAGCCATCATGGAGGGAGTTCCCCTCTTGGAAAAGGGAGTCTTGCCAGCTATGGCTGGCATCACAAATGCCTATAAATGGATATTTCCAACCAAGGTCCCTTACTTTGAGACTTTTTTTTTTTTCCGAATCAAATACTGTTTTGAGAAAACCTACGTTTGATTTGCCGGAGTCAATGAAAATAAATTTTCCTGGTTACACATGCTTTCTGGTGATCTAGGGCAGAAGATACCTGTGTTTTGTGAAACATCTCTCTGGCACTGCCACACTGAGGAGTGTGTTTGTACTCGTGTCTGTGTCTGTATGAGGCAGGGAAGGGGTACTTGGCTCTGAGCCAACTTCTCACAAAGCCCTGGAATCTGTGTTCTAGAAAATGAGATTTTGACTCCACCACTCTGTATGTGTCTCCCTCAAATCAGAGACTGATGACACTCAAGGGGACTTTGGTGGTCGTCTGCACCAACACAAGCAGAACCACCCTGCTCACCTCATGTTTGACAAATGAAAAACTGAGATCCCAAAGAGGTGACCTCCTTGAGGACACAGTTAGTGAACTATGGAGCCTATATTCAAACGAGTTTTTTTATTATTTTCTGTTCCACTGTCATTTGAAGGTGAAACAAAGTCAGTAGGAAAGTAGTTCCCCACTTTAATTATGAAATAGAGAAAAAGACTGAGGGTGCAGGTGCACGGACTTGTTTTCAGTTCAAGGATAGGACTGGTAGTTACACTTCTGCTGCTTTTGATTTCCAATCATGTCCCGTCACAGATAATAATGGCTACCAGAAATGGAAGAAAATACTTCCTGATGATTTAGAAGAATAAAAATTATCTTAGCTAAAACTTCAAACGGAAAGAAAACCTTCTATATGTGCCTTTTAAATTAAATTTCATACAGCTAAACATTTATCTTCTTGATAAGATTGTTGGTTTTTTTAATTAAACTTCATGTCAGTTAACAATTACAGTTTCAGCACATAAACTGAAATTATTTTCTTCAGTAGGTAGTCCTGTGCTGAAACCCTTATGTTCTGATCATTCTCTGCTCAGTAAACAAAACCATTTTCCAGAGGTTAGAGACTCAAAAGAGTAAAATGAGCTGTCACTATTTACTGATATTAAGTGATATTTGATCTCTGTGTATAATCATCCCTCACTTATATTATAAATGTCTTACAGGCAGGATTTTTTTCCTTATTAATCTGTATATTGTCAGTGCTTATTTGAGTGATGTGCAGAGTGATTGACCAGTAGGCATTTGTAGGATGAAAGATAAATGAACAGGGATGGCTGACATTCAGCTTATCTATTTCCTTCCTCAGTTTTCAGGCCCATGTGGACTTACAGTATGTCAGATACACTTCTGTAGATTATGGGAAAGAAGCACTCATCACTACGTATTGTTCTCCAGGATATCAGGATCTTTAAGAAAATTGTTGGAAAAGAAGCCAATTTCCTTCTTTAAACATGAAGGATCCATTTAGTGATTAATCCTTCAACCACTTATTCATTTCATTCAGTTTTTTTCAAGCATTCATTCACTCTCCTATGTGTACCAAGCACTAGGCAGGGTGCTTTGAGCAATTTACATTCCATCATGAAGGTGGAATAGCAAACATGGACAAGTACAACGATAGAGAGGAGAGACACCTCACCCAACTCCCAAGCCACAGAACTGCTTTAATCTGAGAGAGAGAAAAGAACCTCGATGCTTAAAACTGACAAGACACAAATAACTTTGGTTATCCTTTGGGTGACAAAAATACTATTTTTCAAACCATTATCCCCAAGTCCAAGGTAACATTATTATGGCTCTGCCCTTGATAACAGCATATTAATATTCCTCTTCTGAAGTCTCAACTCCCTTGTCTCTTTTCTAAACTTTTATTTTTCTGGATAAATATAACTTTTCAGTCTCCCTTGGGATCTATTTTCTCACTTAGTTCTCCAGATGACCCTCTAATGCATATGCCTGCATTGCAAACTTGTTATATGAGAAAGCATTGGTGACAGGATTTTGTAGTAGATAATGGGTTACAAAGACATGGATGCTACTTACCAAAAACAAACAAACAAAAAACCAAACAAACAAACAAAAACAACTGGGAGGTTATGATAGGGTGCAGGAAATGCTACCCCAGAACATGGCACTTTGGCATACAGAGTATTTTAAGCCAAAGAAAACTGAGAAAATGGTAGAAGCAGAAAGGTTTCACTGATCTTCTCTGGCCATCTCTTTTGAAGTCTCATGTGACAAGTGTCCTGCCCTACACCCAGAGGGAAGGAATGTTATCAGAGAAGCCAAGAAGAATCTGAACAAACAGTCCTTGCTTAGTCCCCACCAGTTTATTACTACTAGGTCACACCCCATTTTTGTTCAGTTATCCTTCTACATGGATGTCCATTCTTTATCAAACCTCAGCATGAAAATGCAGTTTTTTCTGCGTCTTTGGGTCTTTATTTCTGAAGACTATCATGTCACATAAAACTTTGATTAAATCTTTTTTTATACTTTTCTTTCTTTTTTTTTTTTTAATTCGTCTTTTGTCACAGAGGTGTCAGTCAAAAGTCTTGTGATGGGTGAGGAAAATATATTAGTTTTACTCCCCTACAGTTGCTAAACTTTTATGTTTGGTTTTTCTAAAAGGCTGCATTTTGTTAAGTTACTCTACCCTATCTTCAAGAAATAGTACTGCTCAGGACACACTGTCTTCCATTTAGTCACTTTGTAAGATTCTTCTCTCTTTTTCCTCAAAGAGAACTCAAAAGGACCATGTACTTTGTTCATTCTTTTCACTGAAATATGAACACATGTTCTGAGCCAACGCTGGGCTAAGGATTGGAATCATACCCATCCCTGGTGGCATTGGCAGTTGGTGGGACTGATAGTCCACTGGGAGAGACTGATAAGGATGCTGTTACAGCGTGTTGTGAAGACACAGAGGAGACACACCTAAGGCAGACTAAGAGAAAGGTAGCCTGAGGAAAACATATATGTAAGCTAAGACTTGAAGAAGAAACTTGAATTAGCCTGGAAGGGGATAAGGACAAAGGAGTGCCTGGAGCACTAAAGGGAAACAGACCTTAGGCATGAGACATGCTTAGAAGATCTTAAAAACAGGCTTAGTGAGAACCAATTATATAACAAGACCTAGAGAGCCATTGCTGTCTGCATTTGTGAAGCTAAAATTAATTTCAGAAAAATTAAAGTGTTGTTCTAGACTTCATTGAACACTTGTTATTCCTAATATCTTAAAATTCCAGGAAACTTTATAAAATATTTTGAAACCAATTATGCTTACTATAAGACAGGGATTTGCAGTAGAGGGAAACTGGCAGGAGAGAGGGGGTGGGACTGGCAGGTGAAGGAAATGGCCAGGGGAGGGAGGGGCACACACACGAACAAGGGTACCTGCATAATGAACATTTGTATTCTTAACCTGACTTGTACCCCACATCTTTAAAATAAAAAAATAAAAAACAAAATTTAAAAAAGAAACCAATTATTCAGTCATAAAGAGGAACAAAATTAGGAACTTTGTAGCAACTTGTATGGAGTTAGAGCCCGTAATACTTGGTGGTCTATCACAAAAACAAAGAACTGAGTACCACATGTTCTCACTCATAAGCAGACCCTGGAAATTAGTATAATACTATAAGAAAGGAACTGGCAGTACTCAGAAATTGCCAGGGGAGGGAGCGGAGGGTGGAAGGGGGAGCATATTTCATCAATAAGGGTACCTGATCTCAAACCAGGCGACACAGGGACCAAAGTGAGGCCCAAACTTTACCTGTACAATGACCATTTGCATACCTGACCCTGAATTGTAGCCCACATCTTTAAAATAAAAATTTTACAATGTCAAAAATAAATAAATATAAATAAATAAAAAGATTCCCAAAGTAAAAAATGTATGGACGTTTATAGAAGTTACAGGATAGTAAGCCGGGCTTGGTGGCTCAGCCTGTAATCCCGCGCCTTTGGGAGGCTGAGGTGAGTGGATTGCCTGAGCCCGCGGGTTCGAGATCCGCCTGGGCAGCGAGACCTCATCTCTACAATAAATCAAAAAATCAGCCGGGCGTGGTAGCACACGCCTGTAATTCCGGCTACTCGGAAGGCTGAGACAGAAGGATCACCGGAGCCCAGCGGGTCGAGGCTGAGGTGGCCGGGAGCGGCCACTGCACTCCAGTCTGGGCGACCGAGCGAGACTCCAACTCAAAAAAAAAAAAAAAAAGTTACAGGATAAGTGCACATCTGACCCGTGGTACAATACAAGTGTGTCAGCTGAGGAAAGGTGATAAAGGAGGACATGTAAGGCAGAGAAATGGTAGAAGTGCCATTTTTCTATTTAACAAGATATAAGTAATAGCAAATATTTTTCCTTAGCATCAGTGCATGCGCACACCAATGGATTTGCATTGCAAGATGGATTTGCAGTGTAAAAGCACAAAAGTGCACGCATGGATTTGCAGTCAATCTCTAACTTCAAATTTACCTGTTCTATAAAAAAACACAAAATTGGAGGAGTTGGAGGAATGAAAGGAATAAATTGGAGGAATAAAAAGAATCATAATGAGAAATATTATTTTTATACTTCCTTTTTTGAAAAATATGTACATTTTAATCTAAAGAGTTTATGCAAATTAATGTTATTATATCATTGGCACACAAGGAGTTGGTTATTGCATGTTGTAATTGCTTCTTGGGCATTTTCTCTGTCTTGATTTTAAACTCAATAAGCTCAAACTGTATATCCTACTTAATATGGTTATCCTATGTCTTTTAGCATGATTCTGAGTTCATGGTAAATCCTTGATAACTATTTGTTAAATTAGTAAATGGAAGAACTCCCTGCTTTAGTCAGAAATTGCCTTGAAGAATGTAGGGTTTCAGCCTGGACGATATACAGGGAAAGTTTTTATAAGTGTAGGAAACAATGCAGGGTAAGACTTTAAATTTAAGACCTGGGGCTTTTGACCTTGGACATGAGTAGATTTTCATAGCTAAGTTGTCAGCCTTGCACGTGGGATGAATGGAAGGTTTGCTTGCTTTCATGAAGGTGATTAAGGAGACTGTGGCTTGCAGTAAGATTTTAAGACCAATGGTGATACTGTGGAGTTTACGGAACAAGCTGATTCTATAAGGAGATTTGTCAAATTTTGAAGGTGAGACTAGCAGAAAGCGTGCATCCTGTATAAGAAACTTCTCACCATAGACTTTTTAAAGTACATGGTTTACTGGCCATTCTTCCTGGGTTCACATCTCAGTTCTGTCATTTACCAGCTGTGTACCCACGGGCAATATGTGCAACCTCTCTACTTTTCATGTTTCTTGTCTGTTAAATGGTGATAATTGTACTTACCTGTTACAGTAAAGACATAACAAATTAACACACCTCAAAATCACAGAATAACTTTTATACTTATAAAGACTTAATAAATGTTAGTTTATTATTTTATTACAAAGTTTACAGAAGTTTCAACACCCTACCAAAATCTATGGCAGAAATCTCTGCCATAGATTACTGCTAGTTTCTACCTGCCCTGAAATTCGCACCATAGGAAATTAAAGTCTATAGAAGGCAAAACTCTAAAGGAAGATTTCTAGAGAACCACTCTTATAACACACATAAATAATGTGAAGGGGAAAAATTATTAAATGATGGACTTAGAAAAGTTTTGACTATTTTACGCAACCTCACCATTTTACCAACCAGGAAAGTAGGGCCTAGAGAAGGAAAATAACCTCTCAAAGTTTAGTGTGGACCGAAGATTATCGTTTCATGTTTCTACTTACCCTTTAAATTTTTTTAACTTTTGCATCAAAACTTCTTCCGTTAATATAATTACTCAGGTGGTAGCACATTGATTGGCTGAGCATTCAAAGGCTTTCAAATCAAGACCTTAGTAGCTAAAGGAAAAAGTAGGAATCACCTGGCCTGACATCCAACAAATAGCAAAAAGATTTCTAACCAAGGAGTACTCCCTGTCAATAAAGAGGAAGATGAGAAGGAGAAGGAGGCCAAAATTTAGCTAATTCAGAAGTTTTCTTCCAACATACGAAAGAGATGAGATGTCAAATGGAGAGGATCAATCATCGCATTCCTCCAGGACTTGGTAGAAGGAATGAAAAGGAAGGAAGCAGGAATCTTAAAAGACTAGGATGAATGAGTTTGACTTTCTTTGGGGATTTCCAGACCATCTATTCTAGAACTTCACAATTGGAGAGAAGCAAACCCCAAACAAACAAGTGTTCTAAAAGCAAGCATACCTAGATAAAGAATTTAAATGTCAGCTACCCTCCATGGAAATTGGATCTTAGTGAAACTTTTTTTTCTCAGCAAAATTGAACGAAATGTAAAAAAAGAATCTCAAATCATGTGTAGCTTTGTTCGACAAACCTGAGGGTCTTCAAGTTTACATTGCAACAGTTAATGATGATTGTGATGTGACTCCAGAATACCATGACTGTGAATAGGACATCTAAGTGTTTTGACTTTATGCTTTTAGCTTTCTGAAATATGCAAGCAGTGTGTTTTATTTGGTAAATTGGATTTTAATTTATGTTTATGCATTGTCACTGACATTTTAAGACTAGTAGTTTTCATGATTGGAGAGATTCAGGACACCAGATTTTTGCTATATAATTTTTTATATACTCAAATGCTTTTAGACAAAACAAGAACCTAATTTAGCCACCCACCAACCACAAAAGTATCTGGGACACATAATATTTTTCCATGGGGCCTGGATGACTGCTTTTTGTGTTTGTTTATTTGATCTGGGAAAACACAACTCACAAACAGCATCTGAATTTCAGAGGTTCCTATATTTGCCCCAAATTCTCCCTTTCAGTCTATGGTATCCAAATGACTCATCTGCAAGGTCAAAGAGTTGAGTTGCTCGGCAGAGACTAAAACACAAGACTTTCTGGCTCGTTCCCTATAACCAGCAAACCCCACAAACTCTGGATGTGTAGCATGGGGACCTGTGTGAGATTTTGCCAAGACCACCAGGTTACTGGGAAAAAGACCAGATCTATGGTTGCCAAAAGTGGGCAACATAGTCTTGACAGGGTAGGAGTGATCCTGGAGAGGTTTTAGAACTTGTTTGTTTTATTTAAAGAATTCCTTGTAAGAGCAGAGAGCAGAAGGTAGGGTGGGGTGGGGGGAGAAAAACTTTTTCTTTTTCATCATAGGTGTGACTGAAAAGTTGCAATTTTTGATGACATGTTTCTCCCTGAGAGATCTTCACTGCTGGCAGACCTATTTGAGATGCTGATGAAAAGCTGTGGGGCATAGCTGTCTGAGTTCTCCAAGAGAAACCCAACCGTTTTACCCTAACTCAGTTTCAGTGGGGTGAGCTTGTAGCAAATGAAGAAATAAACACATTGCAGTACTTCTTGAACACTAGAACCAGAGTGAAGCAAGGTTAGGCCCTGACAATGTCAGCTTGACCTGTAGCCTTTATTCAGCCAGAGAATTACAACTTCCCTGGTTTTTGCCTCATCTCTTAATTTCTTTTATTGTCAAACTGCTGGAAACGGTCCACCAGCCTAGCCTGAAGTACCTGCCACTGTGATTTTTACCAACACTAAATTGAATTCCATGGCTGATTTATTGTATTGTTATTGCATCATCAAGACATGCTTCAGCATAAAAGGAGGGGTCAAGGAACATGGAGACTTCTAACTGTCATTTTAATAAACGTATAATAAGGCTGAAAAGAGTGAAGAAATAGCTACTCATTTCTTAGCCAAGTTTTTAAGCTGATAACCCCAGTTATGATTTCACTTTAGGTTTCTCTTACATTTTTAATCTTTTAAAAAAATTTTTGACATAAGAAAGAAAATTCCAGTTATTCTGTGCTGTATGAAGTCCAGCTCTAATTATGCCTATAGGTCATCATGAATCTATTAAGTATTGAAAAGTATTATTTTCAACAGAATATCCAAATAAAAATTAATAATTATGTAACAGTAATTTTATAGGGACATGTGCTCAAAACAAACCAAAAAATCAGTTTAATACTTAGGGTTTTCCCTTCATCTTATATGTGGGAAAACGTAATTTAAATGTTACCAACTTCCTACTCAGGGAGTAAATATTCCTTGGGCTTCTTCCATAGGCATAGACTGGATTAGACTCCCTTGCTCTACTCACTTTTTTTCTCTCTTTCTCTGACTTATTCTCTATATTTTCCTCTCTTCCCTTCCCTTCTTCTTCTCTACTCCCATAAATTCACACCTTTTGGCTCTAGGACATTGTTGTATTGGCTTCTATTTTTCTGCTTTCAATAACAATGCTTCTCTTGTCTCCCTGTAACATTATATTCTTGAGATGAAGAGCAGAGCTTTCTTTGTAATCTTAAAATGAATTTACTGTTACAGACAAGAAGTTTGCTTGATTTATGTATTCTAAAGTTTTGCAGAAATGTGCATAGCATTCAGAAATCTAGTTAGAATTCCTCTCAGATTTCCCCAGTGCTTTTATGGTGAAATCTCATCCACCCCAAAGCCAGGTATCCTTTGTAACAGCCATGGTCCAACCCTGAAGGATAAGACAAGCAAGGAAAATTTAGAGGTGAATGTACCAAGTTTAGTCTGTAAAGAAATTCTATACCACAATGTTTCCTTCCCAACATGTTCATAAATTCTCATGGTTAGGGGAGGCAGTGTTGAGGGTTGGAACAATCATAGCCCTTGGAATAGACAAACCTGACTTCAAACATTGGCGGAGCTACTTACCAGCTCTGTAATCATGGTTGAAATAGTCTCTCTTTACCTCAGTTTTTTTTGTAATACCTACTCCACAATGCTGTGGTTTGAGATCAATGAGAAATTGTATTCACAGTGTTAATATAAGGCTTGCCATCTAGTACATGCCTAATGGAGTTTTCTTATGATGGAAAAATCTTTTTCATTGTTGTTAAAGAGCAATGTGAAGACAGCCACTTCACACAAGTCACATTAACTTAAATTGTGCAAGAGAAAGGGACTATTTCTACAGATTAAATTCAACACATAATTATTTTTCATGAAGGTAGAGTCTCGATTTGATTCTTAGGTGAATTATTTTGATTACAGACTCTGGCTTCATGAAGTCTGGTATTTTATTTGTATGAAAAGTATTTTTCTGAATAAAGTCCACTCCCTACAGTGGTGACTACCTAGTTGATTGCGAGGCACACTAGTCATCACAATGTACTAAGCAAATTTGCATCATGACAGTGACTGTCAGGGGGGGCTCTATTTCATTATTTCTTCAACTTCCCATAAGAGATATGATAGAAAAATGGGACCTTATCAAACTGACAAGCATCTGCAAAGTCAAAGAAACTGTTGAGAGAGCAGGGAGACAGCCCATGGACTGGGAAAAATTATTTGCCAGCTGTATATCTGACAAAGGCCTAACATCTAGGATTGACAAGGAACTCAAATGTGCCAGAAAGAAAAAACAAACAGCACCATTACAAAGTGAGCAAAAGATATGAATAGACACTTCTCAAAAGAAGACATATGAGCAGCTAACAGATACATGAAAAATGCTCAGTCTCACTAGTCATCAAAGAAATGAAAATTAAAACCACACTGAGATACCACCTAACTCCAGTCAGTTGTCAATAACTCAAAAAACAACAGATGCTGGAGAGGATGTGGCAGAAAGGGAACACTTCTACACTGTTAATGGAAGTGTAAACTACTACATCCTCTGTGGAAAGCAGTTTGACGATTCCTAAAAGATTTAAAAATCAACCTCCCATAAAACCCCACAATCTTCCTACTGGGAATATTTCTGGAGGAACTCAAATCACTCTATGAAAAAGATACCTGCACACACATGTTTATTGCAGCATTGTTCACAATAGCAAAAACATGGAACCAATCGTGCTGCCCATCAAAAGAGGACTGGATGAAAAAAATGTGGTACATATACACAATGAAATATTACTCAGTCATAAAGAAGGACAAAATTCTGAACTTCACAGCAACTTGGATGGACTTAGAGGCTATAATACTGAGTGATCTATCACAGAAACAAAGAACCAAGTATCACATGTTCTCACTCATAAGTGAACCTTGAACAACTATCATAATACTATAAGAAAGAGACTGGCAGTAGTGGGAAACTGCCGGTGGGGGTATACCTTATCAACAAGGGTACCTGCAAAATGAACATTTGTATACCTAACCCTGAATTGTACCCCACATATTTAAAATTTAAAATTTTTAAAAAAGAGCCATTGCTAAAGCTATAATATGACATCCAACCACTATAGGGGACATCCAGCTCCAGATTCTTCATGGATTTGTATTTTTGAAGTCTACACAGTCTACAAAATCACAGGTGCTGATTATAACTAATCCTTACTGGTCATCAATGTCTTCATGTAAGTAGTTTGTGCTGCTGCCCAACCCTGGGTATGTTCACAGTGATTTTTTTCATGTATAGAGCATTAAATACTCTAAAGCAATGCCATGTTTCCATGCTAAAACAGAGTGAATACCCCCTTTTCCCTTTTGAATTAAACTATGAAGTGAATTCCAAAACAATTCCAGAAAAGAAAACACTACTGCCACTATCACCCTCACCATTAAGGCACTGATATTCCTCCAGCCTTAGCTGACACTCTCTCATTAAAGCTTTTTCCCAAGAGGACCCTCATTCATACCTGCAATAGAGTCTTTGCAACTGGTGTCTGTAATATAGCCTTGTGTCTGCTAAACATGATTGGAGTTGCTAGAGCCAAGCAAGAAACTTGGTAGCTACTCAAGGCTAGATATTTATTTTAAGTGTTCCTTTGAAGAAAATGATTGAAGAAAGGTATTTCAGGCAAAATTGATATTTTCTAACACTCATTCATACTTGACAAAATTATAATAATAAACTCTTCAATTAATAAGGTGATAAAGGATTTAGATCAATCCTTCCACTGAGGACAATTGGAAAAGCTGGATAAAAAATGTTTTCTAAAAGTCTACCTGTAGATATTGAGATGCTAATAAGGTAGCTTTCCAAAGGTGCATGACTTACATTTCTCAACAGAAATAATGAAAGCCAAAAAAGTGTGAACTAATAAAGAAAATAATTGCCAACCTGGAATTCTATGCTCAAAGAAAATAGCCTTTAGGATGAAAATAAAATAAAAAATAATGTCCCATGTGGGTTAATATATGTAATATACATAAATATAATATTCATAAAAATAAAGGCATATAAGTTAATAATAAGGAAAAATTAAACTTTGTCTTTAGGGAAAAGTACAAATTATAAATCAATATTAGATACTTTTAAATCATTAAATGCATATTGCAATCTCTAAAATGGTTGAAGCATAAATACTAGCCAAAAGAAAAGTAGTATATCAGACAAATTTATTCAATATCAAAGTAGACTTTAAGAAAAATAAAGTATTACAAAAGGTAAAGGATATTCTCTTATGGTAAAATATTCTACTCACCAGAAACATATATATTAATTATATTTCATGTACCTACGAGCATAGCATCAAAATATATTTTACAAATTTTACAGAAAGAGATGAGTTCACAAACATAGCAATTTTCACACACTACTTTTAGTAGTTGATATAACAAGCAAAAAAAAATCAGTAGATATAAAATATCTGAATAATACAATTAACCAATTTAACTAATTGACTGTTTAGAACACTGCAGCCAACCTCTGCCAAATATGCATTTTTTGTGCATATATGGAAAGTTTAGAAAAAAAATAACTGTTCAAAATAAAGGATAACATAAACCTAACCTATCTCAGTCAACGACATACAAAACAGGATTCCTCACCACAACTGAGTTAACTTAGGAATCAGTAATTTGTTTAATGAAAAGTCTTTCTGTGATTATAATTTAAGAAATATACTTTTCAATAAAATATGGGTCAAAAATCACAGTGAATATTAGAAAAATATTTTTAATTAACTGAAAATTAAAATACAACATTTTAGTGTTTGAGTCAAAAATTACAATGAAAATTTGGAAATATTTTGAGCTAAATGAAAATAAGATACTATATCAAAATTTGTGAAATGCTGCTTATGCCATACTTAGGAGTATGTAATGGATGAATTTATTGGCAAAGAAGAAAGGTGAAAATCAATAACATATCATATGTCTTAAGAAGTTAGGAAAAGAAAATGCAGTTAAACAAAAGTACGAGAAAGAAAATAATAAAGATTAAAGATAAGAGAAATTAATGAAATAACAAACAGATAATAGAGAAGACCAATAAAGAAGTAATTTGGTTCATTGAAAGTTTAACAAAATTGATAAACATTGGACAAGACTATCAAGTAAAGAAAAGAAGAAGTCACAATTAACCAATATTCAAAATGACAAAGGGACAGTATTACTAAATATCCTGCAACCAACTGATAGAATCCTAAGATGCACTTAAATGGTATCTGAGGTTTGCTTTAAAATAATAAGGAAGGGAGTGGTTTAAAATATAGATGAAATAATTGGCCATATGTTGATAATTGTTGAAACTGTGAGATAAGAACATTGGAGTGCATCATACTAGTTTGCCTTGGCACTTGATTGGAAGTTTCTAGAGAGAGAGAAAGACTATCAGTGTGTATAGAATGACTGTATGTCTCAGTTGACAGCTTTTGTCCTGTTATCCCAACTGTTCCGTGTTTCACCTGAGTTTTTTCTATTGGAACAAAGTATGACTTTTAATATTTACAGTAAAATAAACCAGGATGGATCGTAGACCTCCTCTTCCTACTTTCACCTTCTGCCATGGTAGTATATGAGATGCATGTTCGTCAAACAGACTTCTAAAATTAAAGATGATGGATGGCAATTTGTCTTTCTTATGCTAACCTAACCAGACACAGCATAACAATTGTCTACCTTCTCAGGCAATGGAAAGGCACTCATTGATTATTCAGACAAGAGAGGCAACATCAGCTAACTTGGCTCTTGTGGTTGTGGGATAATATACAATTCTCAGTTACTTGTTGTTTTAGTGAATTGTGCTATGGCTCATGCTGTGATCTATGAGATGCATGAAGCCAGCAAGGCTGCAAGTGATGGGGTCTGTGAGAAAAGTGAAAAATGAGAGAAATGAGGAAATTTTGTGGAAAAACAGCTATACAGCGCTGTCACAAATTGTACAGACTGAAAAAATTCTATGAAGCATGACTTGCCATCTAGATCAAATAATTTCTAAATTAGTTTCACTCATGTTAATACAAGTAAAATTTCACTCATGTTAATACAAGTAACATATAAAAAGTTAAGTGACAACTGTGCATGTGTTGAATCCATTAACTTAATAACTTACTAGACAAGTAATCACTGCTCTTATACTCATGTCATCAGATGCTTCAGATAGAGCCGTTAATTCAATAATGTGCCAGTTGTTTACAATTTATGCAGAGCAAAATGCTTAGGAATTTGTTCTGTTGAACATCAAAATGGGACATTTTTGTGAATGCTACGTAAATTTAGTTTAAAATTCAGTCAGCTTTGAAGACAAAATTATTTTATAGTAAAAATACAAATTTTGATGAAGCATGACACCAGTGTAAGGCAATAATTTGAAACTTTCATCTTATTCTTTGGTTAAGACACATAATTAATAATTATATCCAAACAAGTTGCTATACTCTATTCATTGAAATAAACTCTAGGTGTTAGTATTTACAGATGTATGTACATTTTAATAATGCACTATAAAAACTCTGTGAAGAACCTGATATTGAATAATAAAAAAAATACACAAGCATAGCAGGCTTACTTTTTACTCCCTCATGTGCCTTTGTTAATCTTCGCCAATCAGATTTTAGAAATGTTGGGCCTCTGAAGAACTCATTTGTAAGTTATCCTTAATGTTCTACAATGTTTTTGAAGTTCCTTATAATCAAGACCTCTAAAATTTGGTTTTATTTTTCTCAGAATCACTTGGAAACCTTTAATGAAAATATTCAACATGGTGACTCAAGCCTATAATCCCAGTTCTTTGGGAGGTTGGGGTGAGAGGATTGCCTGAGTCCATGGGTTCAAGACCAGCCTGGGCAACTTGGCAAGACCTCATCTCTACAATAAATTAAAAAATTAGCTGGGCATGGTGGTGTGTGCCTGTAGTTCCAGCTACTTGGAAAGCTGAGGCGGAAGCATCACCTGAGCCCAGCAGATCGAGGCTGCTGTGGCCGTAAGTGTGCCACAGCCCCCTAGCCTGGGTGATAGAGTGAGACTCCAGCTCAAAAAAAAAAAAAAGAAAAGAAAAGAAAAGAAAAATTCCAACAGTGGAAGGGGGGAGGGAGCACATAAAATCACTAAGGGTACCTCATCCCAAACCAGGCAAAGTGGGGACCAAAAAGAGACCCAAACTTCACCTGAACAATGACTACTCATGTACCTAAACCTGAATTGTACCCCACATCTTTAAAATAAAATTTAAAAAAGAAACATACCACCTTAGTTCTTACAGTTGTTCACTGCAATTAGATAAACAAAGCTTTCAGATGGAAAGAAATACAAATTCACTCCTTCAAAAACAAGGAAGACCTGAAGAAATAAACTATGAGAATGCAAATGGTATACAAGATTTAACTTTAAAAACATTATAATTGAAATTTGTGATATTTTAACTTGTCATGAGAATATTTTAATGAAGCTCCTATGTTTAATTGTATACATTTTTATTCTGAACTGGAGTGAAATGAAATTTAAAAGGCCTATCATTTGTAGCATATTAATTTAGTGAATGTTAAAAGATGTATACCCATAAACAACTTGTTTGATTAATTTTGCCTTGCAAAAATATTTTTGTCAAATAAATGCACTCTGAATTAAAGCAAATAATCAGAACCTGTAAAAATACTTGAACTGAAATATTTGTATATTTTATTATGAAAAAAATAATAAAATGTATTCCAAGAACAAAAAATGATAAAATGTATTCCAAGAACTTATTATAAGTTTTGAGATACCTCAATGACCTGTAGAAAAAATATTCTCTCAATTTTAAAAATTTTACTCTACAGAGAATAATCAACTGAAAGTATCAGCAATTTCAAATTTAGAAAGATAACATTCAATTGTGAAGAACAATACAGGCAATTGTATAAAAATATTATAAATAAGACTATATTGGAAAAAATATCATCCAGTAAATATCAATAATACAGTAATATTGGTGGCAAATATAGCCCAGAAACTAATTGACATGAATAGTTACTAAGAATAAGTTTTTAATTATTTTATGTTTAGGTATTCAAAATAAATACATTTTTGTGTTAATGAAAATAGACATGCTATTCATTTTTAAAGAATTACTTTTTTCTTGAAAATAGACTTTCAACAAATCTTTTTATAAGTACTCCAAAATAATAAAATCAATTTTGGTTCAATAATAAACACATCAAAGTTACACAATTTTAAATGCTGTAGTATTTCTCTTGCTCTCAAAAGTGTACCAATGGTATTACAAATTATGTGGGCACTGTTATGACAATGTAAACTAAATGTACTTGGACATTTAAGTGAACAAATTTGCAAAAACTGTTCAACTTACCTAATAATATAGAATTATCAAAGATGAAAAAAGAAATAGAAAATATGAATAATACTATTACAAATAAACTCTACAAATAAATATCTTCACCCAAAGAAAACTCCAGACCAAGAGAGATTACCAGTAAATTTCAGCAAACATTCAGAAAATAATAATGTCATTTTTATGCAAACACTTTCAGAGAACAAAAAAGATGGAAAATGGAAAAGCTCCCATCTTTATTTTATGAGGCCAGCATAATCTTGATAACAAAACCTGCCAACAATATTATGAAAAAAAATATTACAGGCAAATCTGACTGGTGAACATAGAAATTATATTAGCAAGCCATACCATAGTTAATATATTACTGCCAATTTGAGTTTAGAACAGGAAGGCAAAGTAGGTTTAACATTAGTAAATCAGTCAGTATAATTCATCACATGAAAAGGATCATGAAGAAAAATTATGGTCATCTCAGTAATTATATAAAAGTTTGAATATTTTAATATATATTTACAATTTTTTTGAAGTGAGAAAGCAGGATTTCTTGAGGACAGAAAAGCTCCCACAGTGGGAGGGGACCCGAAGGGGTTGCCCCTATATATTTACAATTTTTAAAAAAATCCTAGCAAACGAGGAATACAAAGAAATTTCATTAATCTGATAAAAGGTATCTACAAAAAAAAAAAAAAACTTCAGAAAACGCCTTACTTAATGGTAATCGATTTTGAAGGCGTTCCCTTTGAGATCAGGCACAATAATATGTTGATTTTCATCACTTCTACTCTAAGTCCTAGAATGTGTCAAAGAAAACAAGCAAGAAGTATAAGAATTGAAAAAAGAAATGAAACATTATTTACAAGTGATATGATAAATGGAAAATTCAAAACAACAAGTAACTTAATTAAGATTCTTGGATAAAGATCAATATACAAAAAAATCAATTCTATTGTATTCACGTGCAACAAACAGAAATAGAAATTAAATTTTAAAGATGCCATTTTCAAAATATAAATTTTTAGAATAAAGCTAAATAAATAAATTTATAAACATGTAGAACAACAAATTTTTAAACTTAGATAAATACACAGATATGGACTATTCGCTATGGTTAAGATGTCAATTCTCTCCAAACTGATTCTAATGATTTAGTGCAATTCTCCCCAAAATCCTAAAGTTTTTTTGAATATTTTTTTGAATATTTTTAATGAGTTTATTCTAAAATTTATATTAACATTTTAAGAAAGACAGGGCTATCCCAGAGTCTTTTGAAGAAGAATCATGTAAGATGATTTACTGAGCCGGGCTCGGTGGCTCAGCCTGTAATCCCGTGCCTTTGGGAGGCTGAGGTGAGTGGATTGCCTGAGCCCGTGGGATCGAGACCCGCCTGGGCAGCGAGACCTCATCTCTGCAATAAATCAAAAAATCAGCTGGGCATGGTAGCGCGCGCCTGTAGTTCCAGCTACTCTGAAGGCTGAGGTGGAAGGATCGCTGGAGCTCAGTAGGCGGAGCTGCGGTGGCCGGGAGCGGCCACGGCACTCCAGTCTGGGCGACTGAGTGAGACTCCAACTCAAAAAAAAAAAAAAAAAGATGATTTACTGTCCCAGAAATTTTATTATAAAATAATAGTAATTAAGAAAGTGTAATATTGTCTCAAGAATTGGCAAGTAATTGACCAATGGAGAAAAAGTAGAATCTAGCTATGTGAACTTTAGATTTAAGACAAAAATGACATTATACAACCATGGAATAAATAGTGCTAAGGCAACTGGATACGCATACGAACAAAATGGGACATCCTCCACCTCAAATTACACAAAAATACCTATTTCAGGAGGATTGCAGATTTTTGTGAAAGACAAAACAATAAAGCATGTAAAATATAATATTGGAGAGTACATTATCTCCTAAAGGGAGGAAAGACTTTTTAACTAGAACACAAAAAGCATTATTCTTGAAGATAAAACTAAAAAATTTATATTTCAAACAACATCATTAAAAGAGTGAGAAAGGGCGGGGCTCGGAGTCTCAGCCTGTAATCCCAGCACTTTGGGGGACCGAGGTGAGTGGATTGCCTGAGTAATTAAAGACCCACCTGGGCAACTTGGCAAAACCTCATTTCTACAATAAATAAAAAATTAGTCGGGCATGGTAGCGCGCACCTATAGTTCCAACTACTTGGAAGACTGAGACGGAAGGATTGCCAGAGTCCAGCAGGTCGAGGCTGCAGTGGCAGGAGAGTGCCACTGCACTCCAGTCTGGGTGACAGAGTGAGACTCCAACTAAAAAAAAAAAAAAGAGTGAGAAAGATAAGCCACAAAGACGGAGAAGACATTTTTAATCCTTAAAGCTAACAAAGCTCTCATATCAAGAATCTATAGAAAAGTTCTACAAATCAATAAGACAGCCCATTTGATGGAAAAAATGACCAGAATTATACTTTACAAAGGAGAACAGTCAAATGGCCAATAAATGTATGAAAAAATTTTCAAGATCATTATAATCAGAGAAATGCAAATTAAAACCACAATGTAACAGCACTACACATTACATAACACTTGCACGAATGGCTAAAATGAAAAAGACTTACCATAACAATTGCTGATGAAGCTATAAAACAACTAGAACTCATTGCTGGTAGAAGTATAAAGCATAAACCACTTTGGAAAAAAATAGGGGTGTCTACTAAAGCTGAATACACACATACCTTATAACCCAGCAATCCTACTCCAGCGGAAATGCAGGCTTATGTGAATTAAAAGATAAGTACAAGAATATTAATAGCAGCATCATTTATCCTAGTCCCCAACTGAAAACTGTCCAGATATCCAGTTATGGTATATTCCTCCCAGAGAATCTATTTATCTTTGAAAATAAATAAACTATGCAGTTGCACATATAACATAAATGAACTTCGCAAATATATTGTTGAGGATAAAATGTCAGACATAAAATAATATAACTGTATCACATAGTGTTTGTGTGTGTGTATATATAAAGACATAATTACAATATTTACAGAAATATGTTATAATCAGGCAAAACTAAATGGTAATGTAGTATTAGCAGTTAGAACAATCACAGAGGAAATGACCAAATGTTTTCTAGATTGCCAGATAGCTCAAGGTATCTTGAACTAAAAAAAAAAAAAAAAAAATCTTCTTGATCAAGTACAAATTACTCACATTAATAAACTCTAAAATAGAGCTATAGATTTTTTTTCCTAGAGGGAATTGTGCATACTTTGTTAGAAGATTTGGGAAAAGAAAATAGTGTAATATTTTTGTATCAGTGCATGGCTCCAAATCTTGATTCTACCATTTACTAGCTGTGAAATTTTAGGCAAGTTACTTGCTTTCTGTATGTCTCAATTAATCTGTAAAAGCACGATGATAACACTTACCGACAGGAAAAGACAAAGATGAATTAATTTATATAATGAATTAAATAAAACAATGAGGCAAAATTTGTAAAGCACCTACAATTGAGTAGGCCCTCAATAAGTGGATGATAGAACTATTTAAAACACATGTGTATTTTAACAGTTAAATTCATGGAAAGAAAGAGAACTGATGTTCTCTGAGTCTATTATGCTTCAGATACTGTGTCAGCCAATTTCTACATTCAATTTAGTCTTTAAAATAACACTGATGGGTAAAGATAATTTCCAATTGATCCTATTAGAAAAAAATGTGACAGGAGAGGTTAAATAATTTACCTAAGATCAGTTTTGGAATAAGGGTCTCTCTGTCATCCATAATTTGAATACCACATGTATCTGACCTTCTGTTTTATAAAATCGGCCACCTCTGCCTCCACTCCTCACTTTTTTCAAGGTTAGGAAAATTCTCAGACTCCGTGTCTTCACTTGGTCTTACTCGCCTTGCCCAATCCATATCTGAGTAGCCAATCCCTTCTTAGCCTTCAATCAGTTCCTTCTGAATCCCAATCTATAATTACAACTATAAGTAAAAAGGGTGAAATGGAGAGAAGGAGACATTGTACTAGTGGCTTTTTACTAGTGGCTTGTTCCCCTCTGGAGGGTGAGGGTATATGACTCCACATCTTAGGAAGAGAAGTTGAACTTGTACATCCCTGAGTCACCACCACCACCCACACCACCCCTCCCAATACACACTTCTTTCTTGTTAACGGGTTTATTTAAATTAGCCTCTAAGTACAACTGAAAGCTTGAAGAATAGTGAGGTGCAGTTATCCCCAGGACCTCACCAAGGAGCCAAATTCAAAGGAATAGAAGCCAAGACCAAAAAATTGTGGCATGGAGGATCCTTTTCATTTTTATTAGGAAAAAGACATGCAGTATTTTGCTCCCACGAGAAGAAAGGAATGCAAGCTTGAGGGAACGCGTTCTATAAAGTATTCAGAACTATCCCAGTGGTGAGGTAAAAGGAAAGCCATCATGGCATCCCCTTCTTGGCTGAGGTTGCTCTCCAGAAGGGCTGCCCAGTCTTCCTGTGGAGAAAGAGAAAGGCGGAGTAAGCTCTCATGTCTTACAAGCGTAACCCTCATGAACTGATGCAGAGCTGTACAAATGCATGGGCTCATTTTGGCTCCTTAAAGTTCCTAAAAATTTTCAAGTGTGAAAAATATTGAGATGTCAATCTCTCCAGCCCTCTGTCTCTGTAAAACAGGTTAAATCATTTTATTTAACACCCAGGGTACATAGTTGATTTTTAATTTAAAATAATCGTTAAGGTTTTCTTGTTGATACAGTCATAGATGTTGGGGACCAACTAGTATCAGCTATACCTAACTTTGTCACATCACCATAACCAAAGTCTATAGATAGTCAGGTAGTTTAAATAAATTAGACTCTCAAACCTGACATTTTCAAAATAAATAGGTCAGCGAAGATTATTTCAGAAAAGTCTTTGTTTTTCTAAAGCATCCACCATAGGATTTCTTTTCAAAATAGCAGACTATCAGTTCCATTTAAAGTATGACTCAATTTTTTTTTTAAACACTAGGAACTCAAACCAAATGAAATATCAGGTCAGGTCAGGTTGGGTTTGGAGAGTATTTTGATGTTCTGATTTTGTTCCATTCAATTGCTTTAGAAAAATTTATAATGTCAGTCATAGCTCAAACTGACTTACAGAGCCTTTTTGGAGGGAGGACAGTTGAGACTAGGGAGAGACCTGTGGTTTGTTCACAGTGCCATAGAAAAGAATAATTCAGGGGTTTAGTTGCTTTCAGACTTGAGCCTATTAATGGAATTCCTCTTGCTCTTTAGTTCGTAGTTTTATTTTGGTTAAAATTGATTTACATGTAATTTTTCATAAAGAGAATGTCTTTTCATAAAATAAGGTAAATCTAAGATACAAACAAATTATTTTGTCCTCTATAAAAGTAAAGGCCAACAAAAAATGCAATTTTTATAATGATATTAAGTATAGTTTAGTTCTACTCTTGATCCTTTTCTCTAAACTGAACAACTCAAATACCATAAACATTTACCCACAATTTCTGTCTTCAGTTTCTTCTATCTTTTGGTAGTTCTTCTCCAAATCATCTTTAGCTTCTCCATCTTTTCTTTAAGTGGAAATCAAGTGTTCACTTACTACATTAATAAAGGTTTGACTTCTGAGTATTTGGAAAAAGAAACTTCAATTTCCTAGTCTCTCTTTATTCAATCCTATGCCATAGGCTGCCTCACTTTTCCCTTTTTCTTGTTTTGCCTTTTTTTTTTTTTTTTTGAGTTGGAGTCTCACTCCGTTGCCCAGGCTGGAGAGCAGTCGCACGCTCATGGCCACCCTAGTGTCGACCGGCTGGGCTCCGGTAATCCTTCCACCTCAGCCTTCCAAGTAGCCGAAACTACAGGTGCACACTACTACACCTGGCTAATTTTTTATTTATTGTAAAAAGGAGGTCTTGCCAAGTTGCCCGGGCTGGTTTCAACCCTGTAGACTCAGGCAATCCACTCACCTCGGCCTCCCAAATTGCTGGGATTACAGGCTGAGCCACCGAGTCCAGTTTCTTTTTCTTGCCTTTTTAAAAAATGTAATACAACATATGCTTGACTTTTCAGTTAAATTTTAGGTTAGTTTGTGTCCATTAGTTCTTTTTAATATTATTTTAAAATTTTTTTTAGACAGTATTTCTGTCACCCAGGCCTGAGTGTAGTGGCACAATCATAGCTCACTACATCCTTGAGCTCTTGGACTCAAAGGATCCTCCCACCATAGCCTCCACATAGTTAAGACGACAGGTGCCTGGCTAACTTTTCAAAATTTTTATAGAGATGGGATCTTGGTAGGGGCTCATCTCAAACGTCTGGCTGCAAACAATCCTTCTGCCTCAGCCTCCTCCAGTGTTGGAATTACAGACATGAGGCGCCATGCCTGGCTGAGTCCTTTATTATTTTATTATTTATTGTCTGAATTGTCCTCATATTTTTTCTATTAACCATCATTCCATTATTAACTATGTATTTCTTTTTTAGAAAAATAGTCTTCCAAGATGTGATGATCCATGTCTTAACATAGTATCATTCATATGTCTTCTGACCTAATTCCTAAACATCATACGTGTCCTTGGGAAGAAGAAGCCCCAAGATCCACAGTGAGAAGCCCCTGTTTCTATCCTTCCCAGTTACAGATCAGCCTTGCTGTTGTTGAATGAAAGAGACTGAGAATGTTTGACTAAAGAGCATAGATTTTGAAACCTACCGATCTGAGTTTGAGTCCCCATCCTGCTGCACGCTCATCCTGTGACCTTGGAAATGTACTTAATTTGTCCAAAGCCTCAGTTTCTACTCCTTTAACATGGGGAATCATTAAGTTATTGTGATGAACAAATGTCATCTTTATGGAAACTGTTTAGCGCAGACCCTAATACACAGTAGGATTCAACACTATTTTTATCATTTAATTTCTTCTTTTCATCCTGTGTGTAAACTGTTATGTTTTGAGAATGTGTAGGCCTGGAAGAGAGGAGAGGTAGAGAAGGATAAGACTGAAAGAAAATGAAGCTAGCATGCTTTTGCTGTCTAACCAGCCATTCCCAACTGTGTTTCCAGGGGCAGTTTTTCTACACTCTGATCTTCGGTGTACAGAGAGCACTTTTATTCAGCCATATGCCTGGCTTAGTGGCAATGAAAAGTTCTCTGGGGGGCGCATGCGCAGAGAAATCTGACAGTCTCTGAAATTTCTGGGAGGTTTTAAAAATCCTCTGTTGCTTCAAAAGGTGCCTTTTTTATTTTTTTACATTGACAAACCAACGTGGATAATGTGGAATACAAGACAGCATTGTTATGATTACCATCATTTCAAAGCATTAATCACAGTCAATTTCCAAACAGTACCATGCTAGATCCTATCCTCTAAGAGCTCATAATTTAACATAGAGCACAACTGATATCATAGACACTAAAAAGAAAAAGAAAAAACTCAAACCAAAGCAACATTTCTGGAGTCGCTGGCAGAGATTACAAAACAATATGCATGCTCCTACTGAGTGGTTTAGGAGGATGAGAAAGGAAGTATGAACAAAGAAATTCTTAAGAATCTATGATTCCTGAAAGGAAACAATATTCTTAACACAAAAAGGTTACCTTCACGTTGTCCTAATGTGACAGTTGTTGGTGGTAGGAAATTGCACGCTTACATTGGGCACAGGCTACGTGTGTGCAGGAGCATGGCTCTTAACACAAATTGTCATCCCTTAGAATAAACCCCGAGTGTTTTCTGTGGATTTAATCAGAATCTACAATCAAAACTACTCGACATTTTGGAAAAATGTAGATGTATTTAATTTTCTTTCTTTCAAAGATGTGGGTTTCAATTCAGGATTAGGTATATAAGTGGTCATTGTACAGGTGAAATTTAGGCCTCTCACTGGTCCTCACTTCACCTGGTTTGGGATCAGGTACCCTTATTATGTGCTCCCTCCTCCCCCCAGCAATGAGTCACTACTGCCAATCTCTTTAATGTAGTGTTATGATAAATGGTCAGAGTTCACATATGAGTGAGAACATGTGGTACTCAGTTCTTTAAAATTCAGTTTGATAAATGTCCTAATGCTACACACAATATTTCGGGGCCACGGCAGAGACTCCTCAATCTAAAGTCTCCGACAGCCAAGCTTAGATGCCTTTTGCTGATGATGGTTATGGTTTCTGAGACTCTAGATATTACTTGTCTAGGTATTTTACTCATGTGCTCCATTGCACACTAAGGCCCTCCCCTTCTCCAGAACTTCATTCAGAAAGATTTTAATTCAAATTCTGTTTGTTTAAAAATGTAATAGGAATTTTAAGGCTGGATGTGGTGGCTCACGCCTGTAATCCCAAAATTTTGGGAGGCTGAGGTGGGAGGATTACTCGAGCTCAGGAGTTAAAGACAAGCCTGGGCAATATAGGAAGAACTTGTCTCTAAAAAAAAAAAGAAAAAAAATCAAAAAATTAGCAAGGCATGGTGGTGTATGCCTGTAGTTCCAGTTATTCAGGAGAATGAGATAGAAGGATCACTTGAGCCTGCAGTGAGCTATGATTGTGAGCAACAGAGTGAGACCTCATTTTTAAAAAATAAAACTATTAAAAAAATGTAACAGGAATTTTCATCCAACTCCTTCTTTATTATTTGCTAAGAAAGGAAATATTTTCATCTCCACCTCTTGTTTTATTGTAGGAAGACAGAATGGTAGAAAAGTAGAAATGAACATGTCATCTTTTATAGACATCGCATGATCTTGTTCTAACTTCCTTCTTTTATTCTTATGTGTTTTGATGCTACTTTTAGGCGTGAACCTTAGTTATTTTTCTAGGCTATGATACAAAGTCTTGCATCTCTGTGCTTTTGTCCATACACTTTCACAGTGCTGGGATTCCCTTCTCTACTTTCTGTCCATCAGCGTCCTACTTGTGGTCCATGTTGCAAAATAAATGTATTTTTTTCAAAGAGAGTATTTGTGACCCCTCCACTTTCTCCATGCTGAGCAGAATTAGTAGGTTCCTACAGGGCACTCCTATTGCACTTTTTTGTATGCTTGTCTGGCTTGCATATTTAATATTACTTATGCTACTAGTGTAATAGAGACACTTATGGGCAGTAGTAGCTCTTCAAGCAGGGATCAATAGACAAAGCCCCTCTCAGAACCAATAGTGGCAGGGGCTGCAGTGGATTTTGACCAGGTGGAGAGTCATTAACAGAATGAACTGAAACAGGAAAGAAGGAAAATGGAAAATGGTTTTGGCAATAGTGGCCAATGATTAGTGAGTGGATCACTCATAAGGCAGCTCCTGGGTTGCAATGAGTGATCTGAGAGGAATATAAAGTCAAAGAAAAACTCTTGGGAGAACCATTTTAATTCTATTTTAATCCTTGGAAAATACTGGATATACTTGTGAATCAATTTTTTCCCTTTAAATTGCAATTCTTGAGGCATATGTTATTAATGTTATTTCCCCCTCCACCAAGTCTTGATTTTACACATAGAAGCTGCTCAGAAAAATCTCTACTGAATTACATTATTTCAATCAGTTTTTGGATATTAGCCTGTTTAGAATAATACTTTTAAAATTTCTAGGAATCATTCATCATATGAAAAAGATCAAAAGTGACTTTCAATATTTCTCAGAGTTTGGAATGTGCTTTGGCTTACATGATGAGCAGACCAGAAGACAAGAACATTTGAGGTTTTACTATTCTTTCTCTCTGTGTGCTGATTAGCTTAAATTTCCTATTGTCAATTTGTGATCTTTTCTCCCAAAATTGCTGTCAGAAAACATAGCTGTTTTTGGCATAGCTCTTTGTACACAGAAATTTTCTATTCAGCTCTGAGTATAACAATCACTTCATTTAATGGCAATAATATCCCTAATTTATATATCACTTTACACTTTCAAGACGCAAACACATAGCCTCTCATGTGATTCTCAAACCAACCTTCTTGAAGTAAGCAGGGTAAGTATGATTAAATCCATTATCTATGTGGAAGCTGAGATCATCAGAAGCCAGTAAGTCAGAGTTCAAACTAGGTCTTCTGTCTCCGTATTTGCATTCTTTTCACTGCACCAAAAGATGTCACATTCTGGTATTTTTCCTTAAATGTTGCTCTAGAAGCATCTAGAAAGCACTGTGAGTTCAGGTTTCTCATTAGCCACCATCCCTGTCTTTTTTGACCACATCACTTCAAACTTTGCCCTTTGCAGATTCTGACCTCTGAGTGTCTCTGGACTTACATAATGTATTTGTTCTTCCCAGGGTAACCAAGTAAAGTATAACAAATACAAAGAGCAGGAGAGTGGGCAAATAAAAATATGTATTAGCCTATTAAATCATCTATTCCCAAGAACAATGGTTCACAGAAATTGGAGATGGAAAAGACCTATGAAGTCATCTTCTCTGCCCCAATGCCAAAGCAGGTTCAAGCCCAGAATACTAACAGCCAAGTTGTTGTTTAGTTTCCAGCTCTGACTTTTGAGGCTCTAGATTGTATCTGCTGCTGGAATCAGCTTGAGGGAAAACAGCAAAGTGATCTCAAAGTTGGAGCATTAACTGGGGTCCCAAGGGCGTTATTGCTCTGTGCAGAGGACAGTATGTCTGCAATTGATTGGTTTTCTCATAATGGTTGTTTTCCCAATCAGGAGCAATTCCCACAGAAGCTTGCATAGGTAACTGACTGAGAATGAAATTCCAGACTAATGAAAAGCACACAAGGTCAAATCCTTTCTGAAGTCAGAAGTGGCTGATAGGAATGTCATAATACACACACAGGGTTTGAGTGACAAGGAAATTTGCCAAAATGAATGCCGTGGTTCTTTCTCTATCATTTCCTAAT
Source organism: Cephalopachus bancanus (assembly GCA_027257055.1). Lineage (NCBI taxonomy): Eukaryota > Metazoa > Chordata > Mammalia > Primates > Tarsiidae > Cephalopachus > Cephalopachus bancanus. The sequence continues at coordinate 2,008,834 of JAPVLO010000009.1, read as the reverse complement.
TAATCTCTGGGGCAGAACAGTCAGCCATCTGCAGTGTTAACAGTTGCTAAACGTCCCAAAGTGTCTCCTAAAAACATCACTATTGGAAGAACATTGTTAACAAATGGAAGTAAGCATCTTTTATATGCACCTTCTTTCTTTAATCCTGTTCTTGTTTGAAAGAAGACTTCATTCTATACTCAAGGAAAATATTCCTAAAAGAAAGCTGATACATGTTTGTTTAAAGCAAAAGAAAAGAACACTATGCTGAGAGGTTTTTTTTAATGGAATAAAAACCAAGTTCTAATCAAATCACTCACTAGCTATGTAAACAGGGGCAAGTTATTTCTCTCTCTTGCCTATAAGATCATAAAACCATATTGCCTCCTGCTCGTTGTCTTCTATTTCTCAAACTTATAAAAGGGCTTAAAATAACTGTTTGTTTTAAGCAAAGTCTGTGGAAAAATGACTCTTTTTAAAAAATTTTTTTATTTTTTTTCTGATTTGCCAAGGTGCCCTCAACCTGACCCTAAGAGGAGAACTTGGAATTTTAAGAGAATGGACTTTCTTTTCATACTTTGACTTTTAGAGCTCAGTTATGTTCACGTTGCTTATGGAGTGAGACGCTGGGGAAAAACAGTATGTTTAGAAAAGTAAGGTGCCCTGTATAAGTTTGAATTTCTGTAGATACTTTGGGCAGAAACTAACTTCCAAAAAGCAAGTGCAAGTGCTCATCCTCCCTCCCTCCCTCCCTCTCTCTCTCTCCTCTCTCTCTCTCTCTCTCTCTCTCTCTCTCTCTCTCTCTCTCTCTCTCTCTCTCTCTCTTTTTCTTCCTCTGTCTCCCTCTCTCTCTTTTCTTTCCAGGCCCTCAGCAAATCAGCTTTCTCTCACCACTGAGAAACACTTTTCTCTTTCATACCCCAGGAGAGCTTAAGTATCTCCTGGTGTAAACTCCACTTCTTACTAGAAAATTCATTGTTCAATTGGAGTCTCAGTAGCAATAAAGATTTATTTCCTTAAATAATTAATCTTTGGCCAATTGTATGTTTAAACTCAGCTTCATTTGAAGGACAAGTTGTAATACTTTCTTCTTTTTATTGTTACCTTTCATTCTTTTGCCACTTTTCCAGGTTGTTGTTTCTGTGCTACAAGCCATCTTTCCCTTTCTGTGATTGTCACAGTGCTCCCTGAGGACTAGCCTCCACTCCACTCCCAGTGTCCACTCCACTCCCAGTGTCCAGCACTTCATCCCTGTCTGCATCCTCTCCTTTTACCACATCCTCACTACCTTACTGTCCACTGACCATTTGTCAAAAGGTGAGATATTAAGTAAACCACCATAAACCTCAAGGCTTGGGAATTTCAGGGAAGATTCACCCAGTCCAGGCCCCAATAGCTCTACTCCTGAATCATTAGTTATAGAATGTAGCTTGCCTGTCTCTTCCCTCATCAATAGTTGGTAAAATAATATATTCACTTGCACAGGTTTTGTTTTTTTTTAATGCTCTCAGCTGTTTTTATTAACCATGAAAAAGAGAGGATTGAGAGTGAGAGAAAGAAGTCAGCAATAGAAGAATTGAGTAGGAGTTTCCTCATTTCATCTTTGAAAAAATTAAGAGAAGGAAAATCAAAGTATAACTCATCTTTTACTTGAACCCCTGAATTTGCTCAGGGGTAAAAAGGACTCACATAACTGGATTTGAGTGAACTGTTAATTGCTCATCAGATGGAACTCAAAGGCAATATAACTCTTATGTGAGGACAGAGTGGGGCATGATAGCCTCCCAGTACGAACACAGTCACCTATCCCAAGCACCTAATTTACTGAGAGATGTGCTTGGAAGAAGTGAGGAAATGGGAGCTAAAACAATTAATGATGGTGTAAAAGAAAAATATCAACAAAGTTTCTGGGTTCCGTGCTATAAATACCCTCAGTAGGTTTGATAGATCTGTTACCTTCTAAGTACCATTTATTAAACAGATTTGAAAGTACAAATTCCCCTATTGGGAATATACCTGGAGGAATTCAAATTTTTCTATGAAAAAGATACCTGCACACATATGTTTGTTGCAGCTCTATTCACAATAGCAAAAACATGGAACCAACCGTGTTGCCCATTGAAGCTGGACTGGATAAAAAAAATGTGGTACATATACAGTGGAATATTATGCAGCCATAAAGAAGGACAAACATATGGACTCTGCAGGAACTTGGATGGATTTGGAGTCGATCATACTCAGTGATTTACTACAGAAACAAAGAACTGAGTTCCATATGTTCTCACTCATAAGGTGAACTTGAACAATTACAATGCTATAAGAAAGTGATTGGCAGTAGTGGAAAACTGTCAAGGGAAGTTGGGGGTGGGATTGGCAGCTGAGGGAAACTGCTAGGGGAGGGAGGGCCTTATCTCATCAACAAGGGTACCTGCATGATCAATGTTTGTATACCTAACCCTGAATTGTACCCCACACCTTTATAATAAATAAATAATTTTTCAAAAAAGAAAGTACAATTACACATTAATTGGTGGGGTAATAAGAATTTAGCTCTGACTCTCTTAGAGTCCTCTATTTGCTGCTTGGATTGACAGACTGTTTTATTCCAGTAGATGTTTGTGAATTAATATTTAGAAATGAGGTTTGTTTTGTTGTGCTTTTTAATTTCAGCTTTTACATTTGAATGTTTGGAAAAAAGAAGGAACAATTAGGCAACTATTGCATCGCTAACTCCCCCCCCCAACACACACACACAGGTCAGGCATCACTTGCTATTTATCCAAAGGGTGTCAGTAGCTGAACCATGGACGTCACCTGGCAGCTTTTTAGAAATGCACTTGAGCCCCACTCTACTCCTATGGGCACAGAATCTTCATTTTAATTGTCTGAGAAGCATTATCCTAACAGTTATTCCTAGGAGGCAGAGAGGGGACACAATGGGGACACAATCTAACAGAAGAGAAAAAAGTGTATAATTGGGAAGAGAATGGTGGATGAAAAGGAGCATTTTCCTAACCCTATTTCTATCCTGCATCAAGCAGACCACGTCTCCTTTAAAGAATTGTAAAGTAAGACAATAACCATGCATCACAATTTGTTGTTTCTAAGGCAAGTCTGGAGATGTTATTACCATCCTAGAAATTCTATCTGAAACTCAAATAAGTGCCTCCAGCAGAATCATGGTGTTTTACACACAACTGCAAAAATCACCTAGGAAGGTTTTCCTCAGGCAATGTAACTGGGTCTCACATTATGGTACCCAGTTCAATCAATGCTATTTTTCTAAACATAAAATAAGCTTCTTATTAAAAATAAGCATAATCATAAATATATAGTGTTTGCTAGTTTCTAATTAAAACAATAATGTACCAATTTCATGTAAAAATGAAAAGAAATACCATTTGGTATCTTTTTCACTAAATAGTTTTCAATTGCTGTTTAATCTAATTGCTTTATTTCCATAGAAACAAAACTCACCACAAGCTTTTTCTGAAAGTCAAAATAGCCTTCCAGGGATATAGGGCTTCAGCAGCACTTTGAAGCTTAAACTCAGTTTGGCAGACCGCTTTCTTCTACTTGCAAGCAATCCCTACATGCAAACCATTCCATGCACACTAACAGCACTCAGAATATCCCTAATGCTCCCTCCTGTTCTGCAAGGGCTTTGATAGTGAGAAAAGAAGCTTTCTGTTAGAGCCCTATCATAAAAGAAAGACCCCTCTCCACATTTGTCCATTCAGTGGATAACAAGATTCTCTGATTAAACTGAATATTCTGGTTCTCTTTTTTTTCTCCAAGACTCAGCTCACCTTGAGATTTGCTTCAGAACCCATTTCAACACCCATTTCAATAGGTACCTGTGCATTTCCCTTGCTTTCTCAAAGACTTCAGAGACTTGCCTTTAATGAAAGGATACAGACCATTTTTCTCTTATGAACATTTGTAAAAAAAAAAAAATAAGTTTTTATATCAATCTATACAGTAGTTTTTCCACATGAAGACAAAGCATGTTTGTTTGAAGAAGTCTCTGTAGGCTATGCATTTAGAGATGGCAGATTACAAGGAAATGTTTTAGTGTATGTTTTACTTTATTTCAACATAATGATTTGCTTGTAAAAGGCATGAGAGGAAGAAAAACTCATAAGGATATTTTCAAGATCAGAGAACTAACTCAGAAGTAGGATTGGGATTGTCTGGCATGAAGATAAAAGTTCTTAACTGTATAGAGGTTAAGAATATGGTCCCTGGAGTTAACTGCCTTGGTTCAAAGCCCGACTTCACTAAAACTATGTTGGCAAATTGGGCAAATTACTTATCTGTGCCTTGGTTTCCCCATCAGGATAATAAAGGAACCTACTTATTAGTGCCATCCTGAAGATTGAATGAGTTAATACACATACAACATCTAAAAATGCTTGATATAGCAAGCTCCACAAAAATAATTACTATTATTAGTTGTAGGCTACCAGGAGGTAAGAATGAAGCAATTTTCCTAACACACTCAATGCTACTCTTGATTTCACCATAATTCTAGGCTTTGTATCACGTAGTTTATTATTTTTTTAACCTGACATCCTTACCCTCAAGGAGTGTGAAGCATGTCAATTATCCTCCCATCAGATTCAGGTAATATACACATACATCCTTTCTGGAATACGGAGAAACTGAAGAACTAGTGGTATAACTCATTTAATTATGGGGAAAAAGCACTAAACCTTCTGCTCATGTCTTTTGATGCCCAGCCAAATGTTCTTTCAACTAAAATACACTTCTTTCAAGCAGGTTCAAATCTGTTTTGACCTTGGAAGGTCTGAGAACCTCTGGTTTTCAGCTTTTGTATTATTTGGGATTGCCCAAATAATAAACAGTCCCACTGCTGGAAATCCCCTAAAGGGCTGTAAAAGAGACAATGGAAGCTGTGTGTGACTAAGAGGTCCTGCACTGAGTCAATCCACACAACAGATATCAGAAGCATTCTCAATCTTTTATTTCCTTATTCATTTACAAGAAGGTGGTCAGATCTTAGGAACCAGGAGATTAGGATACTGCCGAAAAAAGAATTTTTGAGAAGCAAAGGGGAAAGACCTACATCATCTTCTAAGAAAGCTAACAGGATAGAAATAGAAGGGAAATGTCTTTCCTCTCCCTGGGAATTCTTGGTTTCTCGGAAAAACTGAGTTGCTAGGCGGCCACACTGTTTTGGGCCCCTTGTTCCCTTTCCAGTGTAATTGTTTTCTGCAGGGTGATCAATATGCCCCAAAAGTCAACTTTAGCAAGTTGATGATTCCCAAGAAAGATTACTGGTCCCAAGTGGTGCTTCTTGAACTATATTCAAACTACTTCTACCTTCCATGAATGGAGCTGGAAATCTTGTGAAAACATGTTTCCTGGTTGTTGTTTGGGGTTTTTGTTTGTTTGTTTGTTTGTTTGTTTTTGTTTGTTTTTTGAGACTTCTTGTTTCGAGTCTCTTCCTAGACCAGAAGACACAAAAGCGTGAGTTGGACTGAAGAGCAGAGAGGACCATGCACTTGGGGGAACGTTTCCATTCCTAGCAACTGGTCCAGTTAAAGTGTGGAATAGAGGCTTCAGTTGGTTTTTGCTGAATCCGAATCCCTTTTATTGCAATATTATATATAAGGAATTGTACTTTGTAATCAGGCTCACAAAGTATAGCCAACTGCTTCCCGAAGCACTGCACAGAGCTGAAATACTTAGACAAGGAGGGGAGGCATGTGCCCTGCTCAGGGTCTGGACAACCCTTGCTTTGTTTCCGGGTCGCAATGCAGCACTGTGAGCTGCATGCTTTCTTGCTTATGCAAACTCCAACACAGTCTGGAAAATGGGTGCCTTGCTGGCTGTGAGTTTGTCATTTGGAAGGCAAGGTGGGTGGGAGTCGCCAGCACTGTAGGTTTGGACTTACTCAAACACCTCAAAGTACTTTTCAAATGCTTTGGGTTCGGCAAAACCCTAAAGTGTGCTTGGCCTGTTTTTTTCCTCCTTTTTCAAGGGAAATTTAATCCATATGTTTCTGATACATTTATACTTAACTCGTCAAAATATTGTTTTGTGAAAACCACTGGATGTCCAGGACTCTTTAGCAGTGTTTGTAATGGAATTTTTTAAAACTTTTTTTTTCTTAGAAACAGAAAGTCACATTTGTGCCAAAAGTTAAAAGAACTCGGACCTCAGGAAAAAAAAAAAAAAGAATTCTATCTGCATTTCCAAATCCACAGGTTTTCAGAGGGTTCTAAACTTGGCAAACCATCCCATGTTTTTTGCAAGCAGAAGGCCTATAAACAGAAGCAAGCATTAGGCTTCACATTCAATCCATGAGCACACCCGCTTCTATCCTATATTACGTGAGATATAAAATGCACTCAGCAAGGGAATTATGATGATTATGCTACACATGAAAGAAAACCTTAAGTGCTTTGGTAGGACCATCAAAACCTGTGCAGAAGGATCTGAGCTTCATCCATGCCTTGGGGTAGATTTGACTGTTTCAAGTGCTGGATAAATTATAGGCTCCCCAGTACTCCTAAGTCCTTACTTTTTAAAAATAGAAAGCGAGAGATTTGGGCCAAAGGTGTTTTGTCGCTGCAGAGCCCCAAAACAAAAACCAGGGCCAGGAGCCTCAGTCGTAAAACCAGGGGTTTAAGGCTGTAAGGGGAAGAACAAGGCTTTTTCCTCCCAGGATTATAATTACTATTACTTTATATCAGGGTCTTGCCAAGGATACTGCTCCCAGACCCTGTCCTCTCGCCCTCCTGCTAACGACTTTATTTTCCTGTCCAGGGTCTCTACTTAAGCCCATTAGGGACAAGTTTTGTCATCTGTCTTCTCCCAAGATCCATCAGTCCTCTGCCAGCATCGTATGTTAAGAATGTCATAAAAACTACCTTCCTTTTACTGTCTTGATATGATTTCTACAACCACCCCAAATTAAACACTTTTCATAATGATATAATACAACTATATTTTTCTTTTCATGGCTGGAGAAATCCTAGCTACTCCCTTCTTAGAGGCCCAAAGTGAAGAAGAGCCTTATATCCCATGTAGACTGTCTTCCCAACCCAATGCCTTGAGAAAGAACAGTCACTTCATCCTCCTGTCTATGGTGAACTCGTGAGAGATGCACAGAGGCCTGGACTGAGCCACCTGAGGGTGAGCAGTAAGAGCTTGAAATTTCCTATGAGCTCAACCCACTGAGTGGAGAGGTAGACCTTCCCCAGGCAGCAAGACTATCCTCTGTCTTCAAGATACAGTACTTCCCGTCCCTTCTGTGACAGGGAGCATCTTCCTCCTTGCTGTGTCTCATCCTCACTTGTGCATTCACATATAGATATTGTCCACAGGGTGCTTCGCCATCCATCAGAAACCATAACTTTCGGTATGTGTTTCCCCCATCCAGAGCATGAGTGGTGAGCACCTTCATTCATGGTTAAGAAAGTATCAACCTCTTTGTCCACATATTCCTCATGGCCCATACTCCAACACTTGAATGTACTAAAAACAACTCCATTACCAAGGGCATGCTCTGGGTACTTATTTAGGGATGAGTGCAGTTATATAACTTGGCGTGCACACCATACATCTATACACATGAACATATATACTGTGATCAAACTGAGACTGGGAAGCCGCTGGCTGGGGAGGTAGCACTAGTAATGGGGAATGCGTAGGAAGGTGCTCAGTTTGCTGTCTTGGCTTCATTCCCTACACACAGGCCCCAGTGACTGCACATGGAGAGGAAAGGCTCCCATCTAGGACTCAAGGCACCTTCCTGTTTGCTTGGCTGCATTTGCACAATCTTACTGAAAAATCAACTGTCTCCCCTTTCAGCCTTCCCCAGGGAAGGCTCTGGCAGTCCATGGAAGTACTGTGTACAAGGTCTGTGAAATGAAAAAATTCCCAAGAAGGCAGTTTTGGCCCAAGCTGCTTTCTGTTAACCTTGGGTATGCACTTCTGATTTGAAAGTAGGAAAAAAGAAATGCCATATTGTTTCCTCTCAACTTCTCTTACCTTGCTTGGCATACAGTCGGCCGGTTTAGACCACCTATCATGCAGACCTGCCTTGGAAGAAAAGGCTCTCTGATGACAAGAAAATCGAGGAATTTGTGAAGCAAGAATGCCCTCTAATGGAAATGCAAAGGACACCATACAATTTACAAACTTATTTATCTCACCTAGTTCCTTATTGCAATCTAATTGGCAACAGCCCTGCTCCAGATTTTGATCTCGAGCTCAAAGTTAACATTTATTTTTTTCATATGATTCTAAAAGGGTGAATTCCTTAAATAATCATTACCTCTCTATCTCATGTTCTGGATCTTATAAACTGGATAATGAGACTCTTCAAAGTTGTTCTAGTGTTCTATGCTATTCCAGCCCCTATGTCTAGAAAACTGCCCAACTGTGCAACTTTCCAACAAAGCAGTGCCAAGGACCAAAACAAATTCTCTTCTGCTTTTCTAAATGTGTACAAGCCTTGCATGGAGATCGTTCCTTTTATCACCGTCCTTTATATCTTTGTTTAAAATTTTTCTCTTCTTCTGTGCCCACAATAGTTGAGAAGTATAAGTTTTCTGCACTTAATTTCTTTCAGGTTGCAAGATGGAGTACTCAATTCTTTGAGACTCATTTTCATCTTAGAAGCTTCTATTTTCTTCCATAAAGGCATGTGTTTGCCATTTAGCCAATTTCACTTGGCCCAGAGCACCACAAAGCTCTTTTGGTGATGCAATGTCACAGAGCAAGAGTCCAAACCTAGCTGTGTCAGACGGCACAGGAGGGTTCTGTTCAGACTTGCTGACTGCACTTACTGAGAAAAACCCACATAGGCATTTTCCAGAAATACTGACGATTAGTTTAAATTGAACCTAGGATAAGACTAAGCTCTTCGGGTATTACGTATCTATTTCCTTGGTTAGTCAATTAAATAATTAATACTGAGTGGTGCAGAGGCGGTTGCCTCGACATTTAGTAGCTCATGTCTTAAAGGCCTTTCCACCTACAGTTATTAACCATGATGATGGCTCATGCCACAGCTGAAATCTAGCCAGGGGAGGACTTACTCTACATACCACCCAAGCAGAATCCCAAAATCCAGGCCATGGGTGGAACTCCGGAACATGGACTTCCGAGGGTGGGATTTTTTGAGATAAAAGCTGCAGAGATTGGTGTTGGCAATTTAATGTTAAAACCAGACCACAGAGACAGACACTGCTGCTTACTTCTCTCCCACCAGAGTGGAAAATTGCTATCAGGCCTATAGGTTGGTGGATATTTAATTGACTTCTGATTGAATTAGTCAAACTTGAGCCAGTAGAAGTGTCTGCTCTCTCCTAGGTTTTGACTGACGGTCTTATCCTCGACTTTTGTGATTCATAATATTAAACCACTTGGGGCCAGGGAGACATGATTCTCCATAAAGCCTACTCTCTATTCTAGCAAAACCTACACAGGTTTCCTACTAAAAAGGCCTCAAGTATCTAAAGCCAATGCTGAAGTGTATGAAGATAAAAAGTACAGTATGAGTGGGACCTAGTTACTTAATGTTAAGTACGTATAAGAAAAAAGTCATAAACTGGTCTATTTACCATCAACCAATAACTTGGCAAACCTTAGTGAATTGCTTGCCTGCTCTATGCTGCTGTCACTCCATCTTACAGCGAAAACAATGACTTCAACTGGTAAGAGTCTGCATGGTTAAGTAGACTTCCAAGTGAATCCACTATGTGCATTTGGAAGGTCAACCTGAGAATATGCTTTGCATTGACGCTCTGGTCTTGAAAACGCAGAACTGAACCTGATATTTGGCATTACATCATTCTTAGTTTCCATCCATTGTTACTGATTGTACACAACATAGAAGCATGTGACTAGTCCTTCTGTCCACTGGATTTGTCACCAAGAACATATTTCTTCTGATGGAGATCAATATCCTGTTGAAGATCATTTCAGAATTGGAAGGATTTACTTTTTAGTGAAATAATTCTTTTAAACCTTTGGCAGGATTTTTTTTCATTGAGAAGATTCTATTTAAAATTCTGCTTTAATTTCCAGCCAACTTTCTAGCAAAATACATCCTCTGAAATCGTTATTCAAAAGTTCAGGTATCCATGAGCAGTCCAACACTTCATTCTGTCATTCTTTTTGGTACGTTTGGAGAGGTCTGACTCTTTGCCCAAAAATCTCATCTTGCTGAAATAGGAAATTCTGCCCTTCACAATATATTCCACTGTGTTTAACATTTTCTTCTCTCTGTATTTTAAGCAGTAAATGTGACAGGAAAGGGAGCATATTAACCAGCAGGGAAAAAATGTAGAGAGTTGAGAACTCATTTTGGCTGAGAACAAACTGGAACTTCCTTGCTCCCCCACATGGGCTTCTCCCTGTTCCAAGTCAGCACAAGGGTGAAGAGTTGAGAGGCCCACTTTAAAAGATATTCCAAGGCTCCCACAGTGAACAAATTAGGTCCTTGCTCTGGCTGAGACCTCAGCTCCTAGAGCACCATCCAAGGTAGAGCACATTGAGTAAAGGAGGCATAATGTAGGTTCAGTTCTGTAGGTTAGAAATGCAGGTGGATTCACTAAATTAAGTGTGGGCTCAGGACATGAGAAGAAAAGTGTGGGTGGCCTGGCCTCAGGGGTATATAAAGAACTGTGTGGCAAGATACTTACATGACCTCTACCCAAAGTTGATTCAATCTGTTCCAGTCAAATGTTACTCATCCTTCTTTTAAGAGTGACATAGCAATGGATAACGCATCTGACTACGAATCAGAAGATTCTAAGAGTGACATAGTCACTCACTAACTCCCAAAAGCCTGGAGTTAGTCAAACTTCAGAGAAAAAAACCACAAAATAAAAATTGAAGAAATAATAATTTTTAAAAGTGTTTAATACCTGGTGATTGTTTATAAAGCTTACAGTGGGGAGCCCTCCAGTGGCAGTGAGAAAAATTGAATTCTGATCAGTTTGGGCACCAGGTAGTGTCTTAGAAAAGGTATAATCAGCATCATAAAATTACCTATTAATTATCCCCAATTACGTAGTAGCATCTAAGATTAAGCTGAGAAGTATCTGAAAAAAGAAGAAAGGGAATCTTTTTATCCTGAGGCTGTGAGTCACAACCAATGACAGAAAGTTGGCACTGATGTTGGACACTGAGTTTGTTCCAGTTTTATCCTTTGCAGAGTACAAGACCTTGGACCCTTCCTGCCCCTCTCCATCCCCTCTGTTTTCTCGTTTGTTCCTCTGCTGCAGCTCTGTTAGGAGGTTTCAGTGAGAGAGGGAAGCCTGCTGACTCATACACAGAAGATGTGCTAAGAAAGCTAATTCTGTCCACCTTTCTGAATATCATAATTTTTAGTTGTGTAGTGCTTTGAACCTTACAAAGAACATAATTGTTTTGTCAGTTGTTTACTTATGGGATTAAGTTTTCTTCCCAACTTGTTTGATGACTGTTTCTTCACATTTCTTTGAATCAATTAACTGGTATCCATCTGGTATGTGGTCAGCAGCACTAGGTAAATGTTGATTATATTCAACTATTTTTGTAACAAACATTTCCTTAGGGACTAGTATTTCAGGTACTCTCCTAGGGCACTTTGATTGAAATTCATTTGCATCCTGGACAAAAAGAATCAAAGTCAGTCTCTCTCTCTCTCTCACTCTCTCTCTCTCTCTCTCTCTCTCTCTCTCTCTCTCTCTCTCTCTGTGTGTGTGTGTGTGTGTGTCTGTGTGTGTGTCCCCTTTAATTAAAAATAAAAAATAAATCTCATCTGGGATTGATTAGCCTACGATAATGATTCCATACTCTTTACAAGAACCAGTGAATAATAAAGGATTAAGATTAACCTTCTGCTATGAAGGCTGAGATGTTTCTATTCATCAAAAATTCCTTGCTTCATATTTATTACTAGATACTGTGAAGAAATGTTAAAAGTTTCTTAAACTCAAAATTATGCTTCAAATATGTCATTTTCTTAAGCCTTTCATATTGTTTCCTAGTGATAATAAGATGAGAAGATGGAAATACTCTGAGAGAACTAATGAGGAGAAATATGGCATGTAGAACCATCATGATGAAAGGGCAACAACACAGATAAGAGTGGTGAAAAGATATAAAAGTGAAAAGAAAGAGAAGTGAAGTAGCAAGATGGAAAACTCAAAGCAGTTCTGAAGATTGTTGCCTAATCTCTGCATCTTAGCATTTTATGCTGCAGACCTTGAGTTGAACTCATTGAGTGTCAGGTCTGGGAGAAAACTAAATAGGTCAAAGTTCAGAGGCTCTATGATAGAAGAGATATGAGAAAATATGGCCAGAATGCTCTGGTGTCCAAAGTGTTTTCATATTTATCATTTATATGTGTTAGATTGTTTTTTCCAAGGATGGTCATAACTCTTCCACAATATAACCTTGCCATCCCCATCAAGACGTGGAGTTAAATCCTCTTCCCCTTGAATCTGGGGAGCTTATGACCACTTCCAGTAAGAGTACATTAAAAGTGAAACTGTGAGCTTCCAAGGCCAGTTCATAAAAGGATCCCATCTTGCCTTGCACTTGAAGCGCTAAGCTTCCATATAAGAAATCTGATTACCCTTCCACTGCTGCACTGGAGAGAGTGAATGTCTGTGCTCTGGTGAACTGTAGCTGTGTGAGTGAGCCGTTTGGACACCAAGCCAGCAGAGCTTTCAGATGATAGCCATCCCATCATCTGACTATATCTGCATGAGGAACCCTAGGTGAGAACTACCTAGAAAACTCCTGCCTGAATTCCTGACTCACAAACCAGGAACACAACAAAATGGTCATTTTAAACTGTTACTTTTTGAGGTGATAATTACCACTATATGAAGGTGACAATCTATTATTCCCATTTTAAAGATGAAAGTGGTTTCAGATCGTGCTAAGTACAAGAGATTTATACGGAGACACTGGAGACGTAAGTTCTGCTTCAACCACCCACTACCCCTCCTCCGCCCACCCCAAACTTCAAAGAAGACAGCTTATGGGTGAAGACATGTGGGGAGAATTGTGAGTAGTATAAACAAAGTACTATAGGAATGAGGACAAAAAGACAACTTTAAATCACATGACCAGAGAAGGCTCCATATAGGTGGTGACATTTGAACTTTATTTTGAACAATAGGATGGATTTTGTTTCACAAGATGAAATATCATAAACAAAGAAACAGGGATGGAACTGGGAAGTGTATCTGTGACAGTGAAGTCTTAAGGAACTAACTAATCATTAGCTTTTGGCCTTCCCACTCCTCTCTGGTCTATTGTTAAGCTGGCCACCAGACTAGCAAGAGCAACAAGCCTTTCAAAATGTCCACATCTACCAAGGGACACTCTTCTCGCAACATCTCCAAGGCTGAGGTTCCTAGGGTTTAAAAAAAAAAATTGTGGTGTGAACTCTACAAAAAGTAACTGCAATTCTCCTTAGAACACTCAAAAAAGAGTTGAAGAATCGTCATTCCTCTTTTGTGTTCAGTATTTTATATGTTAAATGTTTATAGTATAAATCAACCTTGAATCAATGGATAATGTTACTTATATCCTGGTACTTGTTATCTGCGATATCCTAATCTTTTTTTTAAGATAATGGTTTTAAAATTCAAGGTAATCTCTATTACATATGTGATCTTTTAACTTTGAAAAGTATTTTTTCTTTCCTTTTTCTTTCTTCTCCTTGAATATACCTACTTTACTATTTAATGCCTTACAGTCATATCTAGGATCTAAGATACCCAAGGAAGCATTTTATTTTAAAATTTAAAAAAATTACAAAACAAAATTCTAAAAAGCATGAAAAATAAGCAAAGACCACTAGTAAAACAAAAAAATGATTTAGATATCGTGGCTTATAATGCTTGTGTTGTAACTGAAACTGTTCTTTTGCACAATGACAGAGATTTAGAAGAGAACATATTTAATTGGGAAGAAAAAAAAATCCAAAGACAGCTAATATGTTTTGAAACACATTGCCTAAGAGGCAATGGTTTCTAAGGATCCATCAACTACAGCTGCTTTGTCCAATATGGGGGCCACTAGCTACAGATAGTTATTAAAATTAAAATTAATTAAAATTAAATAAAATTAAAAACACAGTTTCTTCATTTCACTGGCCTACTTCAAGTGCTTAATAGCCATATGTGGCTAGTGGCTACCATATTAGATAAGGAGGGTGTCAAGCTTCACCATAATCCAAGAAAGTTTTATTGGACAGCACTGCACTAGAGATTTAGCTCTTTCCCTTAGACAGTCTTCAGAGAAAAGTGTGGAAATGGTTTCAAATAGAAGGGGGTTAAAAATTCCTGAATCACACAGCACTATATATTCACTAGAGGGGCACATTAATGCCACAATAAAGGACCTTATTTTATATTAATTTTGGAAGAAGGTTTAATAGGTTTGAAATATTACTGTAAACTTTTATTCATGTGGAAAATTTTTGTCAATTTTTGACTTGTGAATGAATATTCAAATAAAATGCTAAGTCAAGAAGTGAGTTTTGAATTTAGAAGGCATTCAGAAATTATAACTTTATATTACGTTCTGTGACATAAATATGTATGAATATTTGTTCATAGTTTCCCCTAAATTCACCCAGATAGCAAGTAAAAAATTGAAAAAGTTAATTTTTCTAAAATTAGTAGTAATAGTCAATATTATATAAACCAAGTTATTTGCCTTATTTTATAGTTCATCTTTCTTCAGCAGTAAATTGAATTTATTCATTCACTCATTCAACAAATATTTGAGTATCATTTGTAAGATATTTGCAATAAAAAACTCTCTTCTCAAATTTTGCCAATATAAAAGAGCAAGCAGGATAGGTAAACCATGATAAGTGGAAAAGTTTGAAAAAATGAGAGTATTACTCTTGCAAAAGGAGTCCTCAGGGAGTATAGTGCTTTCTACAAACATGAGAAGGACTTTCATGTGGAACGGGATGACTAGTTCTTTATGACTCCAATGGAAAAGTAGGATCAATGTATGAAAGCTACAGAGAAATTGATTTGAGATCAATGTTAGTTCAAAACTAACTTAAGATAGAACAGAATGCTTCAAAAAGAGTGAGTTACAAGTCACTGAGAAAGTCAAGTCCAAGTTGAGTTTATCTGGGATGTAGTGCAAGGAACCCAAAGATCAGATATATGATTTTATAAGGTCTTCTTTGAGATCCTTTTGATTTTTCACTTCTATGATGCCAAGACTATAATATGCTCATAGAAGTCTTTGGAGAAATAATAAATTGTTTCATGATGTTCATTAGTAATAATTTTTTTCCCTAGGGCCAATGTATGTAATTATTAATATTTGCTGTTGGAGCTTTTTTCTTGATAATATTCATTTATGTAAGCCACTCTACTCATATATCAAATTTGATGAAATTATCTTCAAAAATATAAATGACAAGCATTTGTCAAATTATATTGGTTACATTTTTAAATCAAAAAAAAAGAATGAGCCACAGATTCAACTCAGATAACGTTTGATTCTTCCCACAAAGTTTACTGCATTTGATCAATTTTTTTCAAGTTATCTCAGGAGCTCAAGATCATGGTAGGCAACATTGCAAGACTTCATCTCTACAAAACAATCAAAAAATTAGCCAGGTGTGGTGGCACCTGCCTGTAGAATCAGCTTTTCGTGAGGCTGAGGCAGAAAGATTGCCAGAACTCAGGAAATTGAGGCTGCTGTGAACTCTGATTTTGTCACTGAACTCCATGGTGCATGACAGCGCAAGACCCTGACTCAGTAAAAAAAAACAACAAAACGTTGCCAAGGATCTAGGAAACTGATTAGTATTAGATAGAGCAAGATCGAGCATGAATGAGCAAGATGAGAGACCATGTTTTCATTGGGCAGAAGGAAAACCTCAGTGTTATTTAAAATACTGCAGATGCCAAATGATAGACCTGAAATCACGCAATATTTTTATCTCTTTGTCTTCTACATAACTATAGAACTTTATGGAAGCATTTTATGAAATGTTGATGGTTATCTGCACTCAAAAAATTAATAAAGCAGACACAATTTTTGTTTCAAGACTGAACCAAAAATCAGACTGAAGATTATGGATAAATTTTGGGGTGTTCCAAGTTTTGTCAGAATCTGTCAACTCTTTCAAAAGTTATTTTGAAACAAACACACTGACAGGGGAGAGGAAAATGTTGAGCAACCAAGTTGAAGCAGATACATTTCATTTAATCAATGATTGCCATCAGAGCCTCTGTCTGAGTTTCTTAATTTTCTTGTCTGGGCAGTGTATTCACTCACTGATGTGAGCCATGAAACAAAGAGTGACCTATGTGTTTTAATTATTTTATAATTGCTTGCACTTATGTTAATGACTTTTATAATTGATCACTAGCAAATTCTGAAAATATTTCATCTTTGCTGTCTTCATCAGAAGGGAGATTTAAAGCTTTTTTCCTTTTCCTTAGAAGCACTGGTAATAGAGGAGTGAAATTAAATAACTAAAATCCATCAAAAGAAGAATCTAATTATCAATATAAGCACCTACATTATCCTGGCATTTTTTAAAATGAAGCTTAACAAAAATGGTATCCCATCTTGATGGGATAGCACTTGTAACCAAAGTGTCACTAACAACATTCTCAATTTATTTATTTATTTATTTATTTTAAAATTGTGGGGTACAATTCAGGGTTAGGTATACAAATATTCATTGTGCAGGTACCCTTGTTGATGAGGTGTGCCCCTCCATCCCCAGGCAGTTTCCTACTACTGCCAATCCCACCCCCCACCCCTCCACGCCCCCACAGTTTCCCACTACTGTCGATCATTTTCTTACAGTATTACGATAGTTGTTCAAGGTCCATTTATGAGTGAGAACATGTGATACTCAGGTCTTTGTTTCTGTGAAAGATCACTCAGTATTATAGACTCTAAGTCCATCCAGGTTACTCCAAACTTCATGATTTTGTTCTTCTTTATGGCTGCGTAAAATTCCATTGTGTATATATACCACATTTTTTTTTATACAGTCCTCCTTTGATGGGCAGCACAGTTGGTTCCATGTTCTTGCTATTGTGAACAATCCTGCGATAAACATACATGCAGGTATCTTTTTTATAGCGTGATTTGAGTTCTTCCGGGTATATTCCCAGTAGGGGGATTGAGGGGTCATATGGAAGACTGATTTTTAGAACTTTTAGGAATCGCCACACTGTTTTCCACAGAGGCTGTACTAGTTTACATTCCCACCAACAGTGCAGAAGTGTTCCGTTTTAGCCACATCCTCTCTGGCATCTGTTATTTTTTGAGTTATTGATAATTGCCATTCTGTCTGGAGTTAGGTGGTATAACATTCTCAATTTAAATGAGCAGTTTCCTTTGAACTTGCATTTTTGTATGGGTTTCTTGTTATCTATAGCTAACGAGTACACATCTGGGTAATATTGGCCTTAATTTTAAAAGCTGACAGAAGAGCCTCATAAGGCTTCTCTTGGATGCTATGACAACCTAAAGTGTTTCCTGATTATTTATATAGAAACTTCTATAAAAGGATTCCAATTTTTTTAGTCCAACTTCCTTTCAAATTTCATATCTACATATTTCTTATATTTTAATTATTTGACAAATCTGCAGCAGAATCTTCAGGAAATCATGTAAAATGCAAATAGCCAAATTTTTCCACAATGCCTCATTAAGTGATCTCAATAGTGTAAAAACCAGGAGTCAGCTTTTTAAGAATAATTAAGTTATCAAAATTGAAGAAACATTTCTCTATTAAAAACTAACATGATTTTCGCTTTTGCAAAGATATAGAAGCCAAAATCATATGTATCCTCCCACTTAAAATCACTTAAAAAAAAAGATAAAATATAGTAAACAGTCATTTTCAGACATCAGACTTAAAGCAGTGCAGTGATCTTTGAGAGAGAGGAAACAAACTTGGCAATCTCAATACTTACCCTAGCAAGGGTTTCTGAGACTCTGCATAGGGAAAAGAGAATGCAGAAAGAATCTAGTAATATCTGTCTGAGTAAAACAGAGTTAAACATTCATGAAGACCAAATGGGACAGGAAATTCAGGCAAGGTGCCAGAAAGGGGAAGATGCACTGGAAGAAGTTCTAAAAGCAATAGATGCTCTTCCCTAGTTCTATGGCTAAGTATCAAATATCACATACATGGAAATAAATTACCCAAGGTTGGGGAAGCAGCACCCTAAAATAAGCAGAGGGGTTAATCCTCAGAAGGCACCTAGAGCTAGGAAAATACATGTTCCCATAACAAGAATGGAAAGTTTCACAATTAAAAGGACATTGGGTAGAGTACTCAAGGATATTGCTGTAGTAGTGAAGCAAAACTATCCCTCTGTTAAAGATTGTTCTGGTTCCATCTAATAAAGTTTAAAAGCAAGCTTTGAAAAAAAATCAAAATATTTTTATTTAAGTTAATTGTGTCCTAGAATAAAGTTCAAGAACATTTGTAGGAATATAAAGACAACCACCCCAACAAGGTATATGACAATGTCTAGTATTAAATTAAAAAGTTCTAGACACGCTATATATATATATATATATACATATATATATATATATATATATATATTGCAACAGTGTTTGAAAGAAATTGTTCAGAGAATTTAAAAATAAGCCACGAGGGCTGAAATCAATCATAAAGAGTCTCAGAAATTAGACAGATCATAGAAATAGGAGACAAGAATAACAAGAGTACTTATAACTCTGAAGGTAGAGAAAGTATTGGCATATTAAGTAGAGACCTGGAAGATATAAATAGACCCAAAATTTACATCTAGTTAAGAAAGATACAAAATCTGAGATAAAATTGGATGACGACTATAAACCCAAAGATATAGAAATCTCAACAAACTCCAAGTACAAGAAACATTAAGAAAATGATATCAAAGTACATTATAACCAAATTGCTTAAAAGCAATGACAAAGAAAAATATCTTAACAGCAGGTTTGATGGGGGGAACATACATGCAAAGAATCAACCATAATAATTAAAGCAGACTTTTCATAGGAAACAATGCAAACCAGAAGATAATGGACCAACATCTTTAAAGTATGAACGAAAGATAAACTATTAATCTGAAATTCTATACTGGACAGAAATCTTTCAAAAATACAGGTTAAATATATACCTTTTTATAGATTTTTTTAAAGCAGTAGAAATAACCCATCATCTACAAACTCACAATACTAAAGAAATTCTCATTAGAAGGAAAATGATACTCAATGAAGATCTGAATCTATACCAAAGAATAAATTGCACTAGAAATGGTAAATATGTAGGTTTAAATACTTTTTCCTTATTATTTAAATGTCTTTAAAATGTAGTAATTTTATTGCAGGTTTATATATTGATAGAAGTAAAATCATGGTGACAGTAGCACACCGGGAGGACTGGAAGTAAGTTGTTGCAAGGTTCTTATATAATATATGAAGTAATATGCTATCTCTTTAAGTCCAATTGTAAAAGTTGAAGATTTATAATATAAAACTTAAAGAAATCACTAAAAAGTAAAACAAAGATTTGTGCTGAAGAAACCAATAAAGGAGATAAACCAAAATAATAAAAAATATTCAAGTGACCTAAAAGAAGGTTAAAAAGAGTAAAAGGAGGAAGGAAAAACAAATTAGACCTTAAAGAGAAAGCAAATAGCAAGACATTAGGATATTAGGCTTTAGATCCAAACATATTAATAATTGCATTTAAAGTAAATGGTCTAAAATCTTTAATTAAAGTTGCAAATGATCAGAATGGATTAAAAAAATCAAGACCCAACAATATGCTACCTAGAGGAAAACAACTTTAATTATAAAGACAAAATATATTAAAATTAAAAGAATGTAAAAAATATATGCCTAACAACACAAAATGGCTGAAGTGGTTATATTAAAGTAAATTTCAGAGCAAAGAATATTATCAAGGTTAATTAATGAAAAGAACATGACAATACTAAAGATATACATAATTAATGACAGAGATTCAAAATGCAAAAAGTCAACATGAAGTAGAAGTAGAAATCCCCATTTACAGTCAGAGATTTCAACACTAGTCTCAATAACTTCTGTCAAAGAAACAAAATCAAAAGATATCAAAAACTTGAAAAACCTTATCAACTGACTTAATCTAATGCCACTGATGGAATACTCCACAACACAATAAGAGAATACATATTCTTCTCAAGTAAAGCTGGAACATGTACCAATATAGTCCATATTTTGGGCCATAAAATGTCTCCATAAATTTTAAAAGAATTGAAGGCACACATAATATGTTTTATAACTACATTGGAATTAAATTTGAAATCAAAACCAGAAAGATTTCTAAAAAATACTCAAATACTAGGAAACTAAATAATATTTTTCTAAGTACACAGTGGGTTAGAGGAAACAGACAAAAAGAAAATCAAAAAGTTTATTTTAATCCAATGAAAATAAAAGAATGACATAACTTTTAAAAAAAAACTGGATGGAATATTACACAGCCATAAATAAGGACAAAATTATGAACTTCGCAGCAACTTGGATGAACTTAGAGTCTGTAATACTCAGTGATCTATCACAGAAACAAAGAACTGAGTACCACATGTTCTCCCTAATAAGTGAAAACTGAACAATTATCATAATACTATGAGAAAGGGATTGGCAGTAGTGGAAAACTGCCAGGGAAGGGACGAGGGTGGGGGCATACTTCATCAATAAGCGTATTTGATCTCAAACCAGGTGATGTGGGAACCAAAGTGAGGCCCAAACTTTACCTGAACAATGACCATTTTACCTAACCCTGAATTATATCCTACATCTTTAAATAAAAATTTAAAAAGAATATTCTTCTCCACCTTATTTTGAATTTATGTTAGTATTCACCAGATCCAATAGTTTGTATTTGACAGTTTAGATAAAATATTATATTTGCACAGAAAAATTAAAAAACAGAGGAAAAGCTTTAATTTAATCATTTTACCTCTACTTTAAGAAATTTGGGAGGAAAAACAAAATTGAATACAAAATAATCAAAAGAAAAATAATAAAAGTAAAAGCAGAAGTCAATAAAATAGAAAGCAGAAAAATAAGAACATTTCAGTAAAAACAAAATCTTATTTTTTGAGATCAGCAAAGTTAATAAACTTTGTGATGATTAATTTATTGACTGGACCATGTGTTGCCCATATTAAACATTATTTTTGAGTATGTATGAGGATGTTTTAGGATGAGATTAGCATTTGAATTAGTGGACCCAGTAAAGTAAACGCTTCTCCCCAATGTTGTTAAGTATTATCTAATCTGTTGAGGACCTGAATAGAACAAAACATGGAGGAAGAAGGAATCAGCTTCTTTTTTTCTGCCTCATTGCTTGAGCTGGGACATCTCATCTCATCTCATCTCCTCTTGCCCTTAGGCTGGGATTTATACCAGTGGCTTTGTTGGCTCTCAGGCCTTCAAATTTGGATTCTGTTACACAACTGGCTTTCCTGCGTCTCTAGCTTACTGATGGTAGATTGCAGAACTTCTTTGCCTCCATAATCTTGTGAACTAATTTCTCATATTAATATCTCTCTCTCTATTGTGTGTGTGTGTGTGTGTGTGTGTGTGTGTGTGTGTGTGTGTGTGTATACATATATATATATCTTATAGGTTGTTTTGCAGAAGGACTCTGACTAATACAAACCTCTAGCTAGTGTGATCAGGAAACAAAGAAACAAATTTTTAAAAGAGTACCATAGATTGGGTGTCTTCAACAATAGGAATTTATTATTTAATTTTTGGAGACTGGAAGTTCAAGGTTAAGGTCCAGCAAAATTGTCTGTTAAGGTCTCTCTCCTTGGTTTGCACTTTTCACTGTGTACTCACATGCCCTTTTCTCTACATCCACGCAGAGAAAGAGAGAGATTGAGAAAGAGATCTGTTATCTCTTCCACTTCTTATAAAAAAATAGTTCTACCAGATTAGGATCCCACATTTACGTGCTCATTTAATTTTAATCGCCTCCTTAAAGGCCTTGTCTCCAAATACAGTCACATTAAGAGTAGGAACTTTAACATATGAATGAGGGGGAGGGACATAATTCAGTCTATACCATTTCACTCTCTGGCTCTCCCAAATTCATGTCCTTCTCACATGCAAAATACATTTGCCCCATCCCCCAAACCCCAAGAGTCTTAATTCACTCCAGTATCAATTCAAAGTCCAAAATCTTCATTGAAATATCATCTAAATTATATACAGGTGAGACTCAAGGTATGATTCATCCTGTGTCAAAATTCCTCTCTAGCTGTAAACCCGCAAAGCCATATTCAGCAATAGGAAATAGAAACAGGCATAGTAGAGCCAATTTCATCCCTAAAGGGAGAAACCAGAGAAAAGAGCGGGGTGATGAGGCCCAGGCAAGTCCAAAACCTAGCTAGGCAAATTTCATCAGCTCTAAGACTTGAGAATAATCCTCTTTGGCTGGATGTTCTGCCCTGTGGGATCACTGGGTGACAGCCTCATTTTCAGTGCCCACTGGGTCAATGGCCTCACCTTTTCAACCCTGGGTGGTGGTCTCGCCCTTGGGGGTCAAATGAAGACAGCTGGCCTCCTAAAACCAAGAAACAGGCCCCACCCTCTGAAAACAAAGAGGAGGCAGACTGTGTGCTCTGGTACTGTGGTGGCAAAGGCAGCCCAGGCAATCTCTGAATTTCCCTTGAAGTCATTCTTCTCTTTTCCGGAAAAATAAGGCATGTTCACAGCCAGATAGCTGTGCCATCCTTACTTTTGCTGAGACAGCCGATTAAATTCATGGGCTATCTCTTTATCCTGTGATTGTCCAGTTACACCCTTGGTGTTATCTCCAGAACATGCCTTCCTTCTTTCTTTCTTTCCTTCCTTCCTTCCTTCCTTCCTTCCTTCCTTCCTTCCTTCCTTCCTTCCTTCCTTCCTCCCTCCCTCCCTCCCCTTCTCTCTCTTCTTCCCTCCCTCCCTCTCTTGCTTTCTTTTTATTTTCTGCATGGATAGACTTGAGAATTTTCCAAATCTTTAAGTTCTAGTTTGGTTTTGCTTAACAATACCTTCTTCAATTTATCTCTTATCTTTCACATTTTACTACAAGTAGTAAAGAGAACTCACATTGTTCCTTCATCATTTTGCTTAAAAATCTCAGCTAAATTTCCAAGTTTATCACAAAGTCTACTTTTCCAAAAACACTAGCACACAAGTCAACCAAGTTATTTGCCACTTCATAAAAAGGATTGCCTTTTCTTCCAGTTTCTAATAACATGTTCCTCATTTCCACCTGAAACCTTACCAGAATTATTGTCACTGTTCATATTTCTATCAACATTTTTTTCGTGATGATATATGGAATCTTAAGATGATGGAATCTTTCTGAATGGTTTTTTCCCCTTCTGAGTCCTTGCCAGAATTATCTTTAATGTCTACATTTCTACCAACAATTCCTTCAAGGTAATCTAGCCTATTTATATCATGTACCTCAAAACTCTTCCAGCCTCTCTACACATTATACAGTTCCAAAGCCATTTCCACAGCAACACTCCAATCTGTATTAATCTGATTGGGCTGCATACAGAATACCAATAGAATCAGTGGTTTAAACAACAGAAATTTATTTTCTCACAGTTCTGAAAGCTAGAAGTCAAAGATTAAGCTAACAGAGTAAGTTTCTGGTGATGCCTCTTCTTGGTTTTCAGATAGCCTCCTTTTTCTGTTTCCTTACATATTCTTTTATCTATTAATTGAGAGAGAGAGAGAGATCTGGTGTCTCTCTTCTCATAAGGACATTATTCCTATTGCATTACGGCCCTACCTTTATGTCCTAATATAATTTTAATTACCTCCCTAAAGACCCCATCTCTAGCTAGGCTTGGTGGCTCAGCCTGTAATCCCGCGCCTTTGGGAGGCTGAGGTGAGTGGATTGCCTGAGCCCGTGGGTTCGAGACTCTCCTGGGCAGCGAGACATCATCTCTACAATAAATTTTAAAAAATCAGCCAGGTGTGGTAGCGCGCACCCGTAATTCCGACTACTCAGAAGGCTGAGGCGGAAGGATCGCCGGAGCCCAGCAGGTCGAGGCTGCGGTGGCTGGGAGTGGCCACTGCACTCCAGTCTGGGCGACAGAGTGAGACTGCAACTCAAAAAAAAAAAAGACCCCATCTCTGAATACAGTTGCACGGGGGTTAGGACTTTCAGCATATAATAGATTTGTATAACTTTGAGGAGTCCTTAACAAGGAAAGATACATATTAATAATATTTGGAATGGAGAGTTGACCACACTACAGATTCTTCAGATATTAAAAGGATATCAAAGAAATGTTATGATTAACTTTATGCCAATAAATTTGACAAATTAGAAGAAATAGACAATTTCTTGAAAATGTAATCCTTATGAATAATGATTTAAGAAAAAAATTCTACAAAATCAACAAAACTATTTATAAAATAATAAGTGAATTTAGCAAGTTTGCAAAATACAAGATTAACATCAATTTACATAGCTGCAACAAACATATGGAAATTGAAATTTGAAATGACATCAAAATATGAAATATTGTGAAATAGATTTAAAATAGGTTATATTCTAGACTTCTGCATTAAAAATGCTAAATATTAGTAAGCTCGTTTTTAAGAAAACTTTGTAAATGAATGAATATACTCTTTATAAAATCCAAGTAGACCTTTTTTGTAGAAATTTACAAGTTTATTCTAAATTTATATTGGCATGCAAAAGAGTTAAAATAGCCCACATAACTTTAAAAAGAAAAACAATTTGGAAATACCTACATTTCTTGATTTCAAGATTATTTTAAATCCATAGTAATCAGGAATAACGAGATATTGGCATAAAAACAAACATTAGATCAATGGAAGAAAAATAATTCGGAAAAGGAGTAATGCAAATATGGTCAATTGTTTGAGGACAAGAGTTGCAAGGCAATACAATGGACTCAAGACAATCTTTTCAACAAATTGTGCAGAAATAATTAGATAGCCATACACAAAATATGTACCTTCATTCTCACCTCTCTCAATATACATAAATTAACTCAAAATGGATCATAAACATGTTGAAGCAAAATTAACATGGAGACTGAGCCTGAGAAATTCCTGAGGAAACAAACTAACTAAGTCTTAAATAAAATCTTAACTGTGACTAAATTGTAAATGAAAGCAAAAGTTAACCTGGGTCATTTTTTATTAATTTATATTAGACAGAACTAAAACTTAACATTAATTGCAGGCAGATAAAATAATTTCTTTATTTTGTTTCCACATTTTCCCAATAAATACTTGCCTCTGATATTTTGCCATTAGAGTCCTAAAACTCTTTTTGTCTTGTGATCTTCAATTCATGAATTGCTTCTTACTCAAATAAACTCTTGAAAATTTTTTGTCTCAGATATTTTATTTACAGGCCAAAATGTAGAAGCTAAAGTTATAAACCTTCTAGAAGCAAACACAAAATTTTAACGACCTAAGTTTTGGCCAATATTTCTTAAACATGACAAAAAGCACAGACTTTAAAAGAACAAATCAATAAACCGAAAGATTTTGTTTTTGTAAAAGACAGCTTTAAGAAAATGAAAAGGAAAGCTAGGGAAAAAATATTTTCAAAACATTTAGCGAACAAAGGCTTGTTTCTAGAATATAAAAAGATCTCTTACAACTCAATAAAAAGACAAACAACCCGATTTTTTTTTTTATTGGGCAAAACATTTGAGCAGATATTTTACCAAATAAAATTTACAGATGGCAAATAAGTACATGAAAAGATGTTCAACATCCTCACTCATTAGAGAAAAGCAAATTCAAAGCACAATAAGATGTTACCACACACCTACTGAAATTGTTAGAATTGTAGACTGATCATACTAAATGTGGGTGAAGATTTAGAACAACTCATTCTTTCATTTACTGCTGGTGTGAATGGTAAATAATACAACTACTTTAAAAAGCCCATTGATCAACTTCTTTTAAAAAAATAAATACATAGAATCCAGCCATTCCCCTTTGTGATTTTATTCTAATAGATAAAAATGTATTCTATACAAATACTTGCACATGAATATTCATAGTTACTCTATTTGTATTATCTAAAAACTAGAAATAACCCACAAGTTCATCAAAAGTTGAATGGATAGACAAATTGTGATATATCTAAACATTGCAATAGTAGTTAGCAATAATATCGATATGTGCAGCAACATGCACACATCTCAAAATAATTATCCTTAATGAGGCAAGCAAGGTGAGGAAAGAGTAAGAGGGAAAGAGTGAGGGATTGCAATGGGACGTGAGAAAACTTTTGATAGTGATAGATAATTTCATTATCTTGATCATGGTGATGGTTTCACAGTTATATACATATCTAAAAATTAAATCATACCACTTTATCTCTTCTATAGGCTTACTCTTGGTTGGGGTCACCCACTTAGGGTTGACAATTGTTTTATAAAATGTCTCGTGGAGGTACGTTTGCTCTCCTCTGTTTTTTCAAAAGTATATTTTATCTTATATTATGCATCCATTTGTGCATTTGTCTATTTTCTGTCTCTATGAATGGAAAGCCGAGCCTTTATCTGTCTTGTTTCCCATTCTATATCTTTTCCAGTAACTGTACAAGACATGTGATAGCAATCAGTAAATACTTTGTTGAGTGAATGAATCACTGCTCAACTGGTTTAATCTGTGGATTCTAAATGTATAGGTGGGAGAGTAATATGTCTGGCAATCCCTCAAAGGTTTCTTGTCATGGATGATTCTCTCGAAAGATTTAGTGTGAGGTTTTATTTGGCCACCAGATGGAGGTATCATGACTATATCTGACTGTTTTGTGTGCCTTTTCTCTGATGCTATGGCAATTTCTGGCAAGCCTGCAGAGTGCTAATTTCATCTGTCAGCTGTATCCCTAAATTGGACCCTGTATACACAGGATGGAACAATTGTCCTGTGGAGACTTGAGCAGAGTAAGGGGGGGCCACTCTATTCTCTCTCTACAAGGGACTTCCACTTTCCTGCAACACATTACATGGGCCTCAGTGTTCTTTTGTTCAGCATAAGCAAGGTTCTTAAGGCACTCTATCTTATGAGACAGTTTCCACTTCAGAAACTCTGCTCTTCTTAAGAGAGTGATATCACCTACACTGCCCAAATACACACACACACACACACACACACACACACACACACACACACACACACCAAGAAATTTAGCATTGACACAATACTATTGCCTAATATACAGTTCATATTCTGTTTGCCAGTTGCTACATACATGCATACATACATATATGTATACACACACACACACATATATATATATTAGAGAGGCCAGGCCTTGCTATACTGATTATGTATACATTAGAAAGACCAGGGCTTGCTATGCTGAATATGTATATATTAGAAGCTTGCTATGCTGATTCTTCTAGGCTAAAATTCTAAAGAATCCTTCTTTAGACGGTTGTAATGACAATATCCACCTTCTCTAACTCTAGGAGAGCAGAAAACACTCATAATAAGCAATCCACAACTTTATAATCCATTGGAAAAGCAAGATAGACAAAAATGCAATACCAAAGATAAGCCATTTTGTCTACAGTCTTGCCAGCCAGTTTTGTATAACTCATGTCTGCTTCCCCTTACTGCTGCTTCTGGAGTTTCCTTTAAAATTTCAATGAGAAACAGAGACCTAGAACATACAATTTCCCCCATACCTTGGTTTTTCAGCTTTCAATGTTCAGCCACTAAATAAACCTGACTTCCCTGTGGTAGTCTGAAACTCCCTTTCCACCACCTATTACTCTTTGCAGCAGAACCAGAACTTCTTAAAGCCTTGCCTCACAGTACATGTTAAGAGAAAAGATTAATAGGGGGGATTATTAAAAGCAAGAATCAGTTACATTCCCTTGCTTTCAGGCTCAGCACTACAAAGATAATGAACAGTACAATATGGAGTGCCCCCTGCAACTCTGTGCCCTCACAGACCTGTGCCCTCACAGAGATGCTTTAAGGAGTACTGCTTCTTTTGAGGTGATATGTTCTAGCTCTGCAAAGGTGCTTCTCATCCTTGAGGAATTTTCAAACTGTCAAGAAATAAGCCTGTTCTTCACAATCAAAATGGTCTTCTTTGACTGTGGTGAAGAAATCTCAATTTCTTTCTGAATCTAGAATCTGCGCACTCAGTTGAAGGCCCTAATGTCTTTAATCATTAAACTGAACTTCTTTATTTACTAAACCCAGATACAGTTCCACATTTGAAGACATCAGACAAAAAAATGGAGTTGATCCTCCAAATCTGGCAGTGCTTTTAAAACCAGTGACATGCCTGCGATCACCAGTCACAATATAAACTGCTGAAGAATGCAAATTCAAATTCAAAGACTTCAAGACACTTTTTCTCACCATTCTACCCTGTATCTTGATTTCTTGAGGTTTCCAGGTTCTTGTACCAGGCATTGGGTTTGAGAGTGAGAAACAGCTTCCCTGTCCTTTCAGAATCAGAGCCAGTCAAAATAGAAAGATACAAAACATTTGGCCATCAGCATAGTAACAATTGACTTAGTCAAGAGTCATCAGCGGAAGCTATAACCAATGTGTCAGAGTTTGTTGTTGAATGAGATTGATCTATATACAGATTACTTATTAATTACAAAAGGAAAATGGTTTATTTTTTGTAGAGAAATCACATTATCCAAGTGGTCAAAGTTAACCTCATTTCCAATGGGACAAACTGACATCACGTGCCCCCTAATGTGATAAGTTGAGAAGTATCCATCATCTATATAGTATTCCTGATGAAAACACAAAATCTAAGTCTAATAATAATAAAAGAGTCCGATGATCCACATGAAGAGAGCATTCACAAAACCACTGAATTGTAGTCTTCAAAAAGTCGCTGTCATGAAAACCAAAGAAGGGCTGAGGAGCTGTTCCAGATTAAAGGAGATCAAAAGAGATGTGACAATCAAATGTAATGTGTAATCCTTGATTGGACTCAGGATCAGGAAAAACAATGGTTATAAAGGGCATTTCTACAGCAACTGGCAAACTTAGAATATGAACTGTATATAAGGTAATTGTATTGCGTCATTGCTAAATTTCTTATATTTGATAATGGCATTGCTATTATATAAGATAAGGTCTTTGTTCTTATTATGCAGATACTGAAGTATTTAACAATGAAGACTCATGATATCCTTAATTTATTCTCAAATGGTTCTGAGAATATGCAAATATTTATGGAGAGAGATAAAATACATGTAAAAAATGTTAACTGGTGATTCTAGATGAAAAGTATATGGGTGTTCATTGCCTTATTCTTGCAGTTTTATGTAGGGTAAGACTATTCTAAATACAATATTACAAAATAATTTAAAAGAATATTAAAAATCAAAAATAAATTTTTATAAAAGTACAAGCCTCAGATCAAAATATCAGCTTTTGGCTAGGTGCTGTGGCTCACCACAGTAATCCCAGCACTTTGGGAGGCCAAGGCAAGAGGATTGCTTGAGCCCAGGAGTTCAAATCCAGCCTTGTCAACTCATCTCTACAAAAAAATCAAGAACTCATCTCTACAAAAAAATAAAAAAATTAGCCAAGCATGGCAATGCACACCTTGTAGTCCTAGCTACTCAGGAGGCTGAGGTGGAAAGATTGCCTGAGCGCAGGAGGTTGAGACTGTGGTGAGATAAGATCATGCTACTATACTCCAGCCTGGGCAGCAGAGTGAAACTGACTTTAAAAAAAATCAGCTTTTTATGGAAATTACCAGTAAAACTTGGTTGAAGAACATGAAGATTAAAAAAATACATATGTGAACATGTGATACTCAGTTCTTGGTTTCTGTGGTAGGTGTTTTCACATGTTCTCACTCATAAGTGGACCTTGAACAATTATAATACTATAAGATAAGGATTGTCAGTAGTGAGAAATTGCAGGGGTGGGGGAGTACAGGATTAGCAGTAGTGGGATTCTGCCAGGGGAAGAGGACACATTTCATCAACAATGGTACCTGTATAATGAATATTTGTACACTTAACCCTGAATTGTACCCCACATCTTTAAAATAAAAAAATTTTGAAAAAATACATATGGCTACATATACATGCTTCCTACTCTCTCCTAAAGTGATTTACTGAAGACATAGCAGCAGGCAGCCCTAAGTGTTTCCTGACCTGCTTCACGACCTTCTCTCTCTGAATAAAGTATGCTTCTCTAATGGGCTTAACCATATGGAGTATATTCTGCTATTCTTTTTCTAACTTGTATTTTTACCTGGAACTTGCAATAGTTTTTGTTACTAGAGTTGTTATCTGTTTCTAATAAGTCTTTCTGTGGTATTTAAAATATTCAGACTTACAGAAGCAAAGAGTAGAAATGTTGTTGTCAGGGGCTGGGGGAAGGGGAAATAGATAAAATTTCAGTTATGCAACATGAATAACTTCTAGGGATCTAATGTACAACAATGTATCTATAGTTAACAATAATATGCTGTATATTGGAAATTTTCTAAGAAGGTAGTTCTTAAATTCTCTCATCACAGTGAAAGAAAAAAAAAGAAAATGATACTTTGTGAGCTGATGGATATGGTAATTAGCTTGATTGTGGAGATTATTTCACAATGTATATGTATATTGGATCATCAATATACACAATATTTGTCAATTATATCTCAATAAACATGGAAAAAATAAAAAAGAAAAGTCTGTTTACTTTTTATATTTTGGTATATTTGCAATTGCATTTTTTTTTTTTTTTACTTGGAGTCTCACTCTGTTGCCCAGGTTGGAGTGCAGTGACACCTGACGGCCATTGCATCCTGGACCAACTGGGCTCAGGCGATCCTTCCGCCTCAGTCTTCCAAGTAGCTGGAACTATAGGCACGCACCACTATGTCTGGCTAATTTTTGGATTTATTGTAGAGATGAAGTCTCATCAAGTTACCCAGGCTGGTCTCAAACCCGTGGGCTCAGGCAATCCTCTCACCTCAGCCTCCCAAAGTGTGAGATTATATGCATGAGCCACCACACCCGGCAGCATACTTAATTTTTAAAAAAAAAAATTCGGCCGGGCTCGGTGGCCCAGCCTGTAATCCCGCGCCTTTGGGAGGCTGAGGTGAGTGGATTGCCTGAGCCCGCGGGTTCGAGACCCGCCTGGGCAGTGAGACCTCATCTCTACAATAAATAAAAAAATCACCCAGGCATGGTAGTGTATGCCTGTAATTCTGGCTACTCGGAAGGCTGAGGTGGAAGGATTGCCGGAGCCCAGCAGGTTGAGGCTGCGGTGACCGGGAGCAGCCACTGTACTCCAGTCTGGACGACCGAGTGAGCCTCCAACTCAAAAACAACAGCAACAACAACAACAACAAAATTTATTTCTGGCAAGATGGCAACGGAACACGTCGAGTTGTGAGAGTCTCCACAAAAGCGACTGTCCATAAGGACTCTCTGCATGAGTGGACGTGTGCCAGTGGGTGAGTGAAAGTCCGTCTGAGGGGAGACTCGGGATCACGCACCCAGGGCATTCTTCCAGAGGTGACTGCAACCCCTCACCACCCTGAGATTGGAGTACCCAGCATGCAGGATTGTCTGCTGTTCTCAGGGCTCACCTGAGAAGAGGCAGCAGAAAACAGCTGCTCCTCATCACCTGACACCTGACCCACACCCTTACCTATGACAGCAGAGCAGCACGAACCCAGGATCCATGGAGAAAGCAGATTGTGGAAAACTGGAAAAGAGTCTCTCCACCAGTGAATAAATGCTGACTGGCACCATTTTCTCTGTCCTGGGAGCACACAGCAACCTGTATTGCCCCACCCACCTCCATCCAGCCTCCAACCTGGGACCTAAAGGTTATCTCCTCATCAAACTTGGAGAGACAGATGCTCCTTCTCCAAGCTAGAACAGGCACAGACATGTCAGCTCTGAGTGGGAGACTTGACAGCAGTGGCAACAAGTCAGTTAAGTCCAGATCTGATCCACTTTCCTCCCACAGTAGTGCATGGGACATCTGACCCATGCTGAGAGCAACCCTATCAGCCTGTGCTGAGAGCAGAGGAGAGGGGCTGGAGATCAGAACTAAAAGGAAGTTGGAGTTACAGGAATGGTCACAGAGCAAGTTTTGTTTTTTTGTTTGCTTGTTTTGCTTGGTTTTTTTTTTTTTCCAGTTTGTTTTCATTTTTTTCCTCTTTTTCTTTCTTTTTTTGATTACATTTTCAAACTTGTTTTGTTTCTGTTGTTTTTTTTAGCTTTTCTGTTTGTGTATGGGTATTTTTGAGGGTGCGTTCATTAATAGAGAGGTTTTTGTCAGTTTGTGTGTTTGTATGATTGTCTGTGTAGTCTTTTAAAAATATATTTTCTGTCTTTGTTTGTTTCTCGTTTATTTATTAGTTGGTACATCTGTCTGTTTTCCCTCTTCTTCTCTCTTTCCACCTTCCTCCTTTTTTTCTATTTTTTTCCTTTTCCTTACCTCATTTTGCTTCCAGGGGGTAAACGTATACCCCCACTGCATGGCCAGATTGTAAGGCAGATTCCAGGGGACTCACACACCTGTCAGCAGATACTGTGATCTGCAGATAGTTTCTGAATCACAGCTCTCCCTGCAATTAAATCTCAAAACTGCAAAAATACAGCTCCCCACCCCAAGTCCAGCTTCAGAATTGGACAAAGTTAAAGGATCTACATGAGGAAGAATAGGAGATTGAGCAAACATAAGTAAAAGCTACTCCCCCAATCATTGAACAACAGAATTAAAGAAAAGGTAATTAAAGGGGGGGGCTACACAAATGAAGAAACCAAAGGAAGAATATGGGTCTCAAACAGACCCCTGGGAGGTCAACCACTAAGAATACAGACTTCAGAATTCAAACAATGAAGAGCCCACAGAATGACTGGACTCAAACTACAAACCCAGATATCAAGATATTAATAGAGAGGATAAATAGAAATGAGGAGAGACAAGAGGAAAGAATGAAGGAGTTGATAACTGAGATAACAGCAATAAAGAATACAGTGAATGAAATAAATAACAAACTGATAAGCATGGAAAGCAGAAATAACCAAGCAGAAGAAAGAATCTCAGAGCTTGAGGACCAAAATATGAAACTACTCAAACTGTTAAAAAACATAGAAAAGAAGCTTGAAAACACAGAACAAAACTTCTAAGTGATGAGTGATTATTTCAAGAGGTCAAACCTAAGATTAATTGGAATCCCTGGGGCAGATAGAGGGACAGGGACCACTCTGGAACAAACATTGCATGAGATTATCCAAGAAAACTTTCCTCATCTGATCAGTGACATGACCATTCAAACACAAGAGACTCAGAGAATCTCTGCAAGACAATAAATGAGAAGACCAACTCCTAGACACATGGTAATCAACTTACACAAAGTAGGTATAAAAGAAAAAAATCCTAAAGGCAGTGAGAGAGAAAGGTCAGACTACTTACTGGGATGATCAGTTAGAATAGCAACAAGTTTATCTACAGAAACACTTCAGGCAAGGAGAGCTTGGAGCCCAATCTTCAAAGTTCTCAAAGATAAACAATTTCAACCAAGAATTACCTATCCAGCTAAGTTAAGTTTAATCAGTGATGGAGAATTAAAATCCTTTCAAGACATTCAATCCTTAAGAGTTTATGCTGCTTCCAGACAGACTAGTTCTACAAGAAACACTTAGGAAAGTATTAAACACAGAAGAAAGGAAAGCAAGAACGACAATATCCTTCCCAAGAATTCAGGAAAAAGATTGAAAACATACATGACTCAACCCCAAAATCAAAAGAAAGACAAGAAACAAACAGTGGCAGCAACAACAAATTCTATAAGAACCTCATCATAGGGATAAACTCACATCTCAATAATTAGCCTGAATGTGAATGGTCTAAATGCACCACAGAAAAGGCATAGAATGGCAAAATGGATAAAATATTATGAGGCAACAATATATTGTCTCCAAGAGACTCATCTCGCCAGAAATGACACTCACAGACTCAAAGTAAGTGGATGGAAAACAAAATTTCAGGTGAATGGAACACAAAAGAAAGCAGGAGTTGCAATCGTCATATCAGGCAAAATACCCTTTAAGCAATCAAAAATTTTAAAAGATACAGAAAGTCATTACATAATGATAAAAGGGTCAATCCATCAACAAGATATACCCATCCTAAACATATATGCACCCAACATAGGAGCACTAACTTTCATCAAGCAGCTTCTAGGAAAACTTAAAAAAGATATTGACTCTAACACTATCATAACTGGGGACTTAAATGCTCTACTCACAACCTTAGACAGGTCATCAAGACAAAAAAATCAACAAGGAGATCCGAAACCTCTATGTGACACTTGACAAAATGAACTTAATTGATACTTACAGAGCTCTCCACCCAACAACCATAGAATACACATTCTACTCATCATCACATGGAATGTACTCTAGGATCAACCACATCCTCTGCCATAAATCAAGCATAAACAAATCCCATAAGATTGAAATACTGCCATGCACCTTCTCAGACCACAGTGGAATAAAAATAACTATCAACACCAACAAATTCCCCCCCCAAACCCACAAAGACATGGACACTAAACAGTATGATGCCACAAAACTCCTGGGTCAACATGGAAAACAAAACAGAGATTAAAAGATACCTGGAAACAAATGAAAATGAACATCTTACCAAGACCTCTGGGATGCCATGAAATCGATACTAAGAGGAAAATTCATATCTCTATGAACACACATGAAGAAAATGGAAAGAGCACAAGTTAGCAGCCTAAAAATCACCTAAGGAAGCCAGAAAAGAAGACCACAAAAGCCTTAACTTTGCAAAAGAATCCAGATTACCAAAATAAAAGCCCAAATTCAGGCCATAGAAGACAAAAAGATAATACAAAATATCAACAAAACAAGGATAAACAAGATTGATGGACCCCTATCTAGACTGACCAAGAAAAAGAGAAAAAGCCCGAATAAACACAATCAGAAATGCAAAGGATCAAGTCACAACTGACCCCAAAGAAATATAAATGATTATCAGAGACTACTATGTACACCTGTATGGAAACAAACTTGAAAACTTGAAAAAGGAAATGGAGGCCTTTCTGACATCACACAACCTCCTCAGGCTGAAACAAGAAGAAATAGACCAATAACCCAGGAAACTGACTATGTCATAAGAAAACTACCCGTAAAAAATAAAAAGCCCTGGACCAGCTTTCCAGCAGAATTCTACAAAACACACAAGGAGGAACTGATACCAATCCTATTGAAAATATTCCAGGCAATTGAGAAAGATTGAACTCTCCCCAAATCATTTTATGAAGCTAACATCACATTGATACCCAAACCAATTAAGATCCAACAAAGAAAGAGAGCTACAGACCAATATCCTTGATGAACATAGATGTTAAAATTCTCAACAAGATCCTAGCAAACTGGCTCCAACAACACATCTCAAAAATCATCCACCAGGACCAAGTAGGCTTCATCCCTGGGATGCAGGGCTGGTTCAACATTGACAAGACCATAAACGTAATAAATATATCAACAGATGTAAGAACAAAAACCACATGATTATATCATTAGATGTGGAAAAAACCTTCGATAAAATCCAGCACCCCTTCTTGGTAACTCTTGAACATCTAGGCGTAGATGGAACATACCTCAAAATAGTAAGAGCATCTATGAGAAACTTACAACCAACATACTGCTAAATAGACAGAAACTGGAACCATTTCCCCTGAAAACTGGAGCAAGAAAAGGATTCCCATCTCACCCCTCCTTTTCTACATAGTTTTGGAAGTCCTAGTTAGAGTAATCAGACAAGAGAAGGAAATCAGGGGTATTCAAATAGGAAAAGAGGAAGTCAAGTTATCCCTCTTTGCAGACGACTTGATTTTATACCTCAAAAACCCAAGAGAATCTGTCAAAAACCTCCTTGCACTGATAAAGGATTTTGGCAAAGTCTCAGGGTATAAAATAAATATGCAAAAGACAGTTGCATTTCTATATACCAACAATAAACAAACAGAAACCCAAATAAAAAGCACAATCCCATTCACATAGTCACAAAAAATATGAAATACCTTGACATCTTCCTAACCAGAGATGTGAAAAAACTTTACAACCAAAACTACAAAACACTGCTCAAAGAAATCAAAGATAACACAAACAAATGGAAAAACATTCCATGTTCATGGATTGGAAGAATCAACTTTGTTAAGATGTCCATTTTACCTGAGGCAATCTACAGATTTAATGCAATACCCATTAAATTACCAGTAGCATTCTTCTCAGACCTGGAAACGACAATGCAGGAATTCATATGGAAGCATAAATGACCACAAACAGCCAACAATATTCTCAGCAAAAGAAAGCAAAATGGGAAGTATCACACTCCCAGACTTTAAACTTTATTATAAACCTACAATAATCAAAACAGCCTGGTATTGGTACAAGAACAGTCATATAAACCAATGGAACAGGATAGAGATTCTAGAAGAAAAACCTCAATTTCTCAACCAATTAATCTTCGACAAAGACTCCACCACCAACCACTGGGGAGAGGAGAACCTATTCAGTAAATGGTGCTAGGAAAACTGGCTGACCACATGCAGAGATTAAAACAAGACCCCTACCTATCACCATACCCAAAAATCAACTCAAAATATATCAAAGACCTAAACATAAAACCTCAAACTATAAGAACCTTACAAAAATGCAGGAGTAATTATGGGAATTGGAACTGGCAACCAATTCCTGATCAAATCTCCAAGTGCCCATGCCATAAGAGATAAGATAGACAAATGGGATCTCATCACACTGACAAGCTTCTGCAAAGCCAAAGAAACCAACAGGAAAGCAGGCAGACAGTCCACAGACTGGGAAAAAATATTTGCAGCTGTAAATCTGACAAAGGCCTAACACCTAGGATCTATAAGGAACTCAAAAGTGCTGAAAAGAAAAAAAACAAACAGCCCCATTACCAAGTGAGCAAAAGAATGAATAGACACTTCTCAAAAGAAGACACACGATTAGCTAACAGATACATGAAAAAATACTCAGCTTCACTAGTCATCAAAGAAAAGTAAATTAAAACCACACAGATATCACCTAACTCCAGTCAGGATGGCCATCATCAATAACTCAAAAAACAACAGGTGCTGGAGAGGATGCAGCAAAAAGGGAACACTTCTACACTGTCGCTGGGAGTGTAAACTTGTGCAACCTCTTTGGAAAACAGTTTAACAATTCCTAAAAGATCTAAAAATTGCCCTTCCATATGACCCCGCAATCCCCCTACTGGGAATGTACCTGGAGGAACTCAAATCACTCTATGAAAAAGATACCTGCACACATGCATGTTTATTGCAGCATTATTCACAATAGCAAAAACATGGAACCAACCGCGTTGCCCATCAAAAGAAGGCTGGGTAAAAAAAATGTAGTATATCTACATAATGGAATACTACACAGCCACAAAGAAGGACAAAATTATGAACTTCACAGCAACTTGGATAGACTTAGAATCTATAATACTGAGTGATCTATCACAGAAACAAAGAACTGAGTATTACATGTTCTCAACCATAAGGGGGCCTTGAACAATTATCGTAATACTATAAGAAAAGGATTAGTAGCCGGGCTCGGTGGCTCAGCCTGTAATCCCGCGCCTTTGGGAGGCTGAGGTGAGTGGATTGCCTGAGCCCGCGGGTTCGAGACCCGCCTGGGCAGCGAGACCTCATCTCTACAATAAATCAAAAAATCAGCTGGGCGTGGTAGCGCATGCCTGTAATTCCAGCTACTCGGAAGGCTGAGGCCGAAGGATCGCCGGATCCCAGCAGGTCGAGGCTGCGGTGGCCGGGAGCGGCCACTGCACTCCAGTCTGGGCAACAGAGTGAGACTCCAACTCAAAAAAAAAAGAAAAGAAAAAGAAAAGGATTAGCAGTAGTAGGAAACTGCCAGGGGATCAACAAGGGTACCTGCGTAATGAACATTTGTATACCTAACTCTGAATTATAATCCCCATTAAAATAAAAAACTAAAAAAAATTTATTTTCAGCGCATGCCTGTAATTCCGGCTACTCGGAAGGCTGAGGCAGAAGGATCGCCGGAGTCCAGCAGGTCGAGGCTGCGGTGGCCGGAAGCGGCCACTGCACTCCAGTCTGGGCGACAGAGTGAGACTCCAACTCAAAAAAAAAAAAAAAATTTTATTTTCATACATAATTTTTGTGCATCCTGTATTTGCCAATTTTAATATTGTCTTGGTATTTAAATGTTTCATATACTGTTTCTGCTGATAGTCATTCACTATCATTGTTTCACTTCTAATTTTTTGGTTGTCTGATATCAGAAATTATGCTTATTTTCATTTTTGAGAATCCTATTCAGAACCAGTTCTGAGCAACTTTTCATATTGCTGTCAGCCATGTTTCCCCTACACAGGGACAATCTAACATTCTTCAATGTTTTTATGCAAATCAGGTGTCGCAGACTCAGTTTCCCCCACTTTGCCATTTGAAAATCAATATTCCCTTTATCCTGATGTTATAAGAATCTGAATGACTTTAGATAATTTCCCACTGCCTGTTGTTCCAGACAGCACTCTGTTTTAGTAATACTCACTGTTAGCTGCTCCCGTCATTGCTCCAAGCCTCTGGGGCTTTGACTTCATTCCATGCTGGTCTTGCTTCCAAGTATTTCCACCTCAGCTCCTGGCCATAAGAATTCAGGCCCTGTCCTCTATAATATCCAGGTTGTTTTGTTGCTGTCATTTTTAAGTAACTGCTGACTTTGATGATGTTCCCTGAAAGTGGTTTATTTCTTTGTGGGTTAAACTTGGATTGTCAGCTCATCATCAATGCTTTTTTTTTCCTCTTCTTGTGAAAGTTCTATGTGCCTTGGATTATGAAAATGTACCCTTCAGAGTGATTTTGAATTTTATTATTAAAGACATCACCAAGGGTTCAACTTCTTCTAACCAGTTTTAATACTAATTTTCCAGCCTGGGTTGTTAATATCTAGGGGTGACTTTTTTCCTCTGCACACTCCCAGGAGAATGACAAACTTTTTTGTTGTTGTTTTTTATTTCCAGGTCTGTAGATGAAGGTTCTGTGGTCCTCTTTCCAGATTTATATAGGAGCTTAGTTTCAGCATTCCTCCTTTCATGTACTGAAGATTGTATCTTCTATCCCATATCTTGTGTTTGAGGCTTGTGCTCTTTTATATTGCTGTTATCAGCTTCTGATTATTCCTGTCCCTTGAGTTTCCTTTGAGCTCTGACCCCTTGGGATATTACATTTTTTCTTTTCCAAATATTCAATGTGTTTGTAACATAGCATGGGGAAAAGAGGTTATAGTTTCCATGGTCTATTTTATTTCAATCCCTCCTCCCTCCATTTTTCTGGCTGTTCTCATGATATTTCCTCTATAACATTCCTTAACCTCCCTGACTGCAGTCAATGGAGTTGACAGTTTGGTCAGATTGACCCTCCCTCAGATCCCTGGGTAGGCTTAAGCCAATTAGTGAAGTCTATAGCCCTGGACAATGTGATTGGCTTAGAGAGTATCACAATCACTCAGTAGAGATCAGTGAGATAAAAGAAGACATTTTCTGACATACTTGATAAAAAATTTTAAAAGATGAAGAGTAATAATAAGATAATGTTATTGACCACAAAATATACTATGATTTTATTTTACAATTTTACATTACATTTTGCTTGCCTGTGTCCTCTAAATCACTCATAATAATTTAATTAACTTATTATAAAAAATGTAATTTTTTGTTTTTACTTTGGACAAAAGGGTCAGGTATAGGGATGACTGGAAACCCTCTTCAGAGAGGTCTTACCTATTATCACTAGGTAAAATCTCACTTATTCTCCATTAGGTAATGCAGTTTAATTTTCTTCATATTATATATTACTAGCTGAGGTTATTATATATTTTTGATTGTTTTGTTTGTCATCCTCATAAAATATGATCTCCATATTAAAAAAAAGATTTTGTTTTTCTCTCTCTCGCTCTTTTTTTTATAGATGCAGTATCTCACTATGTTGCCCAGGCTGGTCTTAAACTTTTGATTTCAAATAATCCTTCCACCTCAGTTTCCCAAAGTGCTGCAGGCATGAGTTACCATCTCTGATTTCAGTATTAGATGAATAAATCCTAACCACAATTCAAGATCCTGCTTAACCTCTTCCCAATCACTTGTTCATGCCCCCAAAAGAAAAGAAAAAAAAAAAAGGATCATCTCTGTTAGTAACTTTTACAGAGGTCTGGAGATGCTTTTTTTCCACAGAAGGCAGAAAATAAAATGCCTCCTTGATCTCATTGGCCAATATCAGACATGTGATCTCCCCTGAGTCAACTACATTGGCCAAAATTATGGTCTTCACTAATTGGCTTAAGCCAATCAAGACCCAAGAAGGATCTGCTCAAACCAATTTGCTAAGACTGTAAAAGAGGCAGTTCCCTCAAAGATTGTTCTGATACAATTACCATGAAAAAAGCAGTGGATATCCTGGCATCCCCACTGTCTATTAGACCACTCAACCTGTAAGACAGGATCTGACAAATGACAATTTAAGTCCAGGAAGGTCAAGAGACTCATACTGGGCATATTCAGAGGACTAACATGTTAAGTTCCTAAAAGGCTAAACTTAGAGTAAAATGTCCATCTCCTCTGCCTATTATTTAATTTCTTGCTACTCATTCATTCCTTTGTTTATCAGCAAATATCTATTGACAATCTACTATGTGCCATACACACACTATGAGTCAGGAGTTGGGGCTAACGCAGTAAATTATATGAACAAGGTCTCTATCCTAATGGAGTTTATATTTCAGTATGAAA
This sequence comes from Cephalopachus bancanus, assembly GCA_027257055.1. Lineage (NCBI taxonomy): Eukaryota > Metazoa > Chordata > Mammalia > Primates > Tarsiidae > Cephalopachus > Cephalopachus bancanus. Next base: position 1,967,980 of record JAPVLO010000009.1, on the reverse strand, counting down.
GACAAATGAAAAAAACAATGAAAAGTGTTTATATATGATAATGTCAGTTAGCAATCAATGCTATAAAAATAAGGCAAAGTAAGTGAATAGAGAATGACAAGGAGTGATAACTTACGAAAGATGGTCAGAGAAAGACCCACTAAAAAGATGCAGAGCAGGGACCTGTGTGAAATAAGAGAATGATATATAAGGCTAGCTGTAGAATGGGAATTGTATGCAGAGGGAACAGCAAATAACAAAGGCCTTAAAGTGGGAGCACATGTTTGTCAAGTTTGTGGAAGAGCAAGGACACAGAGTGATATGATAAAACAAACATAGGTTGTATAATCTTGAGAAAACGGATCAAACACTAACTATAGTGTCCTCTTTTGTAAACAGGAGATAAATCTAGTAGGACTGTATAATGACTAAAAGGGGACTATCTATAAGTCTCCTATGTATAGGAGAGGTTCAGTCTAAGATGGTAAGTATCTTTTGTCTATCAGCCTTCACCTTTCCCTTGGGTCAAGTCTTCACCCAAGTCATCTTAGGACACTAACTAACCATATGCTCAATTTGCCTGTGTAAACCTTTCTGGTTTGAAGGCAGCTGCTCTTTTGAAGTGTTCCCTGTCCAAACCATGTGGTTTTGTGACCCTTTTGTTCATGATCCTGTTACACTAACCACAATCCACAAAGGAGACTACAGCTTGCTACCTTCTTCACTCTTGTGCATCCAAGTGGTTTCTTTCTTTCTTTCTTTCTTTTAGCTAAAGGGCTTGTGTGGGTGTCTGATCATATGAGTCAAAGGTTCCAACCAGAATAAAAATAAAATCCAGCTCTTGGTCAAAAGAAGCCAAGGTCAATTTGTGTAAACCAAACCATGCTATGTACCATAAATTCTTGTAAACCATTGAAAATTCATTCTCCATTTATGTTTTCAAATGCATCAAACATATTTTTATTTGGTTCCTACAGTGCTAACTTTTTCTAAATAGCCAGGTCTCATTTCATGCATAGTTCTTACATACTATTCATCCCGTGTATATACAATATGTGAGTGGGTTGTGTATCTATGTGTACAAAAAAATCAACTAATCAGTCTGTTAGTTATTTACCTGGGATTTTTATAGATCCTATTATAGCACTGGTTTCCCACCTCGGCTCCACAAAAATTTTTAGAGCTTTGAGGATGGAGATTTGGGGAGTGGAAATGTATATGGCCTGAGCTGTGTACTATATGCCATCACTACTTCAGCTAGATTTCGGCTTTTATCTATTTTTCATAGTTGGTGAGATTTCATTTGAATGAAGAGTCTTGCCCATTAAAAAAAAACAATGAAAATGTCTTAGGATACCAGAACAAAGCTAAAGTGAGACTGTTTTCTAGAGACATAATTAAGCAAGCTATGCCCTATTATCAGATGGTGACGAGAAAAACATATTAGGATGGGGATTTGCCTGCTTTCCTACAGCCATTGTCAGTGACAAGACAGTGGGCCCCTCTAATTTATTGTTAGGTACATGGTGGGTATAGATTGATGAAGCATTTAAGTAAAAGAAATAAAATATAGACTAAAGCATAATTACTGTAAGAAAAATAGTAAGTTATAGGACTGATGGAACACATCATTTTGAACTTCCTAATTAACATTATTTCTGATTAGCTAGTTGCATTAACAATGAAATGGATTTGCATTTAAAATATGTGTCATCCCACAGGTTATAGTGCTATAACAAAGTAGCAGAATCAAGACTACATAACAAAGTTATATAAACCAATTATTATGTGAACAAGGTCTTAATAACAATAAAATTATTGTTAAAATTCTGATTACAGTTATATTTCCATAATGAAATTGACCAAAGTTTCTCATAAAAATAATCAGAATTTTTATTTTTAAGTGAAATTGACAAAGATCATTTTGTGAGAAACACGCAATAATTTTTCTAATCATCAATGCTGCCGACTGACTACCTTCCATTCTGCTGGCCTCTTCAGGAATCCTCATTTAAAATGAAGCACTGCCCATTGGATCCAAGGTCCTTTCCAGCTCAAAAAGTCTATGACCATATGAAATGTTGCCTTGTGGAGTTTTCCACACGTCCCATAATGTTTGTACTGGAACACACCAGAAGAGTGGAGAATTTTCAGTTCTTTTTACTGATTTGTTTTTGCATTTCCTTCCACCTAGATTCTGAAGAGAGGAAAATGCTTTGAATCATTTTTTTCTTAAAAAAATAACAAATCTGGTCTTAAAAATAGGTTTTCAGAAAGAATAAATTTTCATTAGGAGTTTCCTGTTTTCTTACATTCACTGTTTTCTACCTTCAGCACTAATTTTTAAAAACCAGGGAAGACATGGACACATGGGATTGTTGGGACTCCCAGGCAGACACAACCTGCTTGTGTTGATAACGAGTCTCCTTTCACTTCGTTTCTGGGAACGTAGCCCACTGTGAGTTCTGCTGTGTGACTTCATTATCTGCTCTGTCCATAGTCTTTCTAAAAGAATTTTTAAAATTTGGAGTATATCTCAGCTCTTCCAGAGACTCCCTAAGAGCCTAAAACCCAGGCACCTATGTTCTCAATATCCCCTCCCTGATGTCGTCTGTTAATGTTCTAAGTGTTGTATTGCATCAACTGAAGGCTCACACTGCCATTTCAGAATTTTCCTCTGCTTCCCAAATTTTGACACCATCTTAAATGATGTGAAATGCACTTGCAAGATATAGACAACACCCTGGTAGCTTAATTTCTTGATTTATTCATCTCTGTTGACTTTGCCTTTACTTCATTTCTATTTCTCACTGTCTTGACTGCAATTTGATTCTTGTTTTCACTCTGGAGGGGTCCACTCCTGAAGTTATAAATGCCAATAATTTAACTATAAGTTATGTTCTTCCATTTTCCCTACTTACTTATTGTCACTGTGCCTACACTTTGACAGTACCTCTTTGTTTTTCACACATCTATTTTCTCTCTGTTTTTCCAGATTCTTTCTCTTTTCTCTTCCTTCTTTATCTATTTGCATTTCATAAACCATCAATTCAATGAAACCTTTGACAAGGTCCTCAGTTTCTTGCTGCTTATGTATTTAATTACTGGATGGCAAACTCAAGCCCTAGATTAATATAACTAGCTAATTTCTCTTTTTGAAAGTCATTGGCAACTGCAACGAAGTATATGCAAAACTGAACTCATAATTCTCTCACCAAATCTCCTTCTCTAGATTTTCTAACCCCACACCCAGTAACACTATCTACTGGCTCTCAGAAAGTAAAACATCATACTTGACTAGTTCATTTCCCTCACCAACCCTCATTTTCAATCTACCACCAGACCGCAATAATTTATGTCCAGTCTTCCTTTCTTCCCCCTCACGTTTACTTACCTAACTTCATCTCTCTTAGTCTCCTTGACTTCTGCAATAGCTTCTAAATTGGTCTCCTTGCATTCATTCTTGGTCCTGACAATTTATTCTGTACACTGCAGTCAGAATATAATTGTGCAAACACAATTCTGATGAAGCTACTCTTCTAATTAAGACCTTCAGTAACTAATCATTTATCTTATAATATAAAGTTCAAACTCACCAAAACATGTATAAGATCAGTTATAATCTGATCCTACCTCTCTCTGCTGTTTTGCAACTAGTCACACTGAGCTGCTTAAGTTCTAATAGGTCCTGCTTTCCTTGATTTCCAGAACTTTTTGTGTGTATTCTGCTCAAATATTCAGTCTCGCATTCTCTTTTCCACTGATCCACTGACCTAGGTAGGTGCTGAACTTAGTGTAGTTAATATTTACACCTCCCAAATCTGAGAAAGAGCCTTTTCTCTGTTCCCATAGTTCTCTATACTTCCCTTGCCTGTTTATTTGTTTGACCCACAAATAGAGTTTCACTCATTTCAGTGAGACTATAACCTTTGAGAGGTCAGAAGCCTTATCTATGTGGGTCACCAATAAAACTTCAGAAGCTAGCATGGCAACAGAACATTGTAGATACACAATAATAAAGTCAATGAAATAATAATAACAAACTTTATCAGATACATACTACATTCTAATCAATATTAATAGTGCTTTATATGTCTTTTGTAATTCCTAAAACAGCACAACACAATGAAATAGTAAATATTATTACAAATTGCAAATGCAGAAACTGAGGTAAAGGTAGGCTAAATAGCTTCTCTACGTTTAAGAAGCAAGTGGTATGACCATGACTTGAACCTAAGCAGTCTAATTTAAGAATCTGTGAAATATCACTTATTTATAGCAATTATTTTATTGCGATAGTTACTACTGTGTCTATATTTATTTCTAGACTATCAGTTCCAGAAGCAGAGACCTTATAGAGCTCAAACAGAGGAGAAGCATTGTTGCTTTTAAGGATTTTACAATCTCGGTGCGGTTGTGGGCGAAAAAGGAGATAGAACCATTCATTAAAAAAAAAAAATCATAGTTAATGAAATTGAGTTGGAAACAGAACATTCTAAAAGTCCAAAGGAGCTTGTGATAGAATCTGCCTTCAGAAGATGAAGAGTCAAGCAAGCCTTTATAAAAATGTTGACATTTAGCTGGGTTTTGCAGGATAAAAGGAACAAAGGCATAAAAGCAAGAGTGTGAATGACTTAAGGGAATAGGACACAATCCAGGATAGTTGGAGCATGCACTGCTTGGGATATTGTTATAAGCCATGGGACAGCAAAGTAGGTTAAAGTCTGTGTACCCCACTAGAAGTTTCCGGTACTATCCTGAAGTAGTGGTTAAAAGTACCAAACTAACTTTCGCTTCGCCTCTTTCTAACTTTGTGACTTTAGGTAAGTCACTTAACTTCTCTGACTCAGTTTCCCATCATAAAATGGAGCTAATAGTACCCACTGTGCAGGATTGGTATGATATTTATGTATATAACAGTATATATGCACATATGCATGTATGTATATATGTGTATACTAAAACAGTGTCTGGCAAACATAAGCCCTATATCCATGCCAGCTATTATGATAACATGACTTTCAAACACTTTTTTTACATGAAATCTTATGTGGAATCCATATTAAGGAAACAAATTTTAAAAACAAACAAAGCAAGAGCTGTTTCATTAAAAGAGTTCCATCCTCTTGAACTTTCCATCAATTTGATGAATTGTTTCTATAATGTTTCCTGGGAACCCTAGATTCCAGGAGAGTTGGAAATTCTCCATTGTAAACACTGGAAGGAAGCTCCTAACTGATAGAAACTCTGATAGAAAAAGGAAGGCTTTTTCCAACCTAGAGCTCTCTCCTGAAATCCAGACTCCAATATTTAGTGGTTACTTAACCTATCTATAGCGATGCCTGTCTATTACGCATCTCTAAACTAACCTGTCTAAAATAAAATTCATTATTTCCTCCTCTTTGCCTTGACAGCCAACAAAATCCATATCTATCTTTTCTCTCCATGTAGTAAATGTCCCCACTATTCATTTAGTTGTGAAGCCAAATTTTTTACACTGAATCTCACCTCATATTTATTCTGATGGACTTTAAAAAACATTCTGATCTTAACCTATTGCATCTAGCATAAAATTCAAACTGATTAATATGGGCATTCATGACTTTATGTAGTTTGGTTTGATCCTTGGATATCTTTCTTCTCCATGCTTGTTTCTTACTCCTCACTAGCCACTTTTTGTCATGAAAGATGCCAATCTACTTCCCTTCTCAGGACCTTCGTATGTGAAGTTCCCTCCCATCTACTTCAATTACCGTAGCAGTTTTTTTTTTTTTTTTTGTAATTTGCAAGGGATGCCTTCCTAACATCTGAAGCTCCATTGCTGACTTGATATTATAAGAGTAATACTGTCATACATATTCATGATTGTTTTTTCAGTCAACTCTTATGGCTTATAAATCTTCCAGTCACTTCACTTTGCAACTTTAAGAGTTTGTCCAACAAGTTTTGTCTTTTTTTAAAAAAATTATTTAGCTTTTTTTAAAGCCAGTGGTCAGATAACCTAGGGATTTTTGTGCTTCACAAGAGAACCTGGACTTGATCCAGGAGACTATAAGGTTTTAAGAAAGAATATCTTGGTCAGACTTGCATTTTAGATAGATTTCTCTGTCACTTATATGAAGATAATTTAATCCTCATTACATGGATGACACATTTTGGGCTTAAGAAATTATATAAATAAACAGATTGTAAAGGGAAGAAGCCAGAATTCTGATTTTCTAACTTCAATCTCAAAATTATTTCCTTTGTTGAGTGAAAGAAATGCATTTTCTTAGGCTAAATGTCTGTTTTATTCTTTCCTTTGAATTCACTTACTAAAATGTTTACAGTGTACTTTGGTAGGTCCTGAGAATTAAGAAATAAAAAAGGTTGAATCTCTCTTCTTCAGAGTTCATAGTGTACTGTGTATTCCTTCAATTTGATTTCCAATAAGCCTCAATTTCTCTCCCCACTAAGGTGATCTCTTCCTTTCCCCAACCTTTGCTGGTGTGGAGGGAACAGAGAGGCAATTTCCTTCTTGCCTTGTATAGAAATTGCCCATGTCTCAGTGAAACCTAACCACTCCTGTGGCAGCTAAATTGGGTTGGAAGACAAATAGAAATTTGGCCAACAGTTATCCTTGACGTTGTTTCTACATCATGAACAAGTATTCTAAGGATTCTGGTTACACAAACCATCAGAAAGTTTCCAAGAGAAAGACACTGAACTGGTGAGGCTATAAACCTTGCCCAAAAGGAACTTTTGTCCAGAATGCTCAATGGCTTCTTTAATATTTAAAAAGAAGAAAAGAAAACATTTAGCCATTCTCAGAGGTTTAAGTATTCTTTTACCGTGTCATCTCTAAAAATATTGTATTAACCCCAAGGGTAATAATAACATTTTTGGTTTAAGAATTATTTTGATTATAAGAAAGATGATCTTATACAGTAAATAATACTGGATCATATAGCAGATGCATAATAAATTCAGTGATGGAAAGTCATGATTAATAGTGCTAAACACTTAAATAACACTTAGCCTTCTCAAACCACATTCATTTCAACCTTGTAAAAACCCTGTGGTTAAACGGAGAGCAGGTACCCATGTGACAAAGAAAACTAAAGCACAGAAGACTAAATAATTTGTTTAAAAGTATCAGTGACTACACTGGATTAGAAGTTGAGTCTCTGTACTCCCAGATGATATTATTGCCATTAAATTATGCTCATGTGGTTGAACCAACTAAAGCAAATGCTCAGAAGTCAGACTTGCATTCTACTCATTTGTTCCATTAATATTAGGTGTCCTAGTAAAAAATACAGTATTTGCTGGTGGTTTACTCTTATTACCTTTTAATTTGTATGAAGAGTTATTTTGCTTGATCTGGAATATAGAGTCAGGAATACTAGGCCAGAATTTTAAAGTGATATTAATTTAGCATTTTAGATATGACCTTGAGCCCACATGTAGAACAAATAGATTCTCACACGTATCCTTGAGGTATACTATAGTGGTAGAGAACTCATGTCCTATAGTTAGAAACTCAGAGTTCATGTCCTGACTATTTTTCTTTTGTGTGAACTTGGGCAAGTTACTTAATAGCTCCATAATTCAGTTTCCACATGTCTAAAAATGGGAAATCTCTACTGTATGAAGTTGTAAGGATTGCCTGAGAGAATGCATGTGAAGCATTTAGAAAAATGCCTATCACATACTTGATTGTCAATAAATGGCAGCTAGTATTGTAATTGTTACATGTACATTAATTAGGGTATCTCTTTCCCTCATGTGTAAAAACTAGCGAAACTCTAGTAATGGGTAGGTTTTCGTTAATTTTAGTAAATTTTTATTTTGTTTTATTTTCCAAATAAGGCCACATCATGGCAGCCAGTCCTCAAATATTTTATCTCCTATTGGCTAATGTATCTAACTGTCCCTTATTATGTAGGAGAACATACTTAAGACAATTTATAATCGTAAAGACATCTGACTTTGTTTAAGCAAGTAATCCTCAATATTAAAATAAACTCACTTTCCCCAGAAATGTATGCTTTATTATTTCATAAGAAAAGATCATGCCAAGGTCATACTTGGAAACTATTTATACTTATTGAATTGCTTTTTATTCAGTTCATTGGTTAAATATTCACTGAGCACCTCGTGTTTTCTGCTTTCAAGGAACTTATAGTCCAATAAGGAGAAAGTCATTTTAACAAATAATTCCAACACAGTGGAAATCATATATTTTTCTCTTAAGGCTGAGTTTGAGATACAGCCTTGCAAGCAGGTGGTTTATTTGATAATGTGAACAAGGAAATACATGTGAAGGACAGGAAAGGATTTTTAAAAAAACATTTGAAGGAGATATTTTAAACTTGCTTCAGGCAACTAGAGCTTGATTTTATAAGACCTTATAAAATATGTCTCAGAGACATAAGGGGACAAAAAAGGGATGCATTTATCCACTAGCTCCTAATTTTCATTTATCAAGTGTAGCTTTACCAACCTTAACTTTTCCCATTTGATAGATGTTCCCCACAGTCATTCAGGACACCCCTGAGTAGTTCTGTATATTTTTATAAAGCCATCTGTGAACGAGTCCTAAGTTTCTCTCTCTTCCATCAATTGGTCTTAGGAAATCAACCCATGAAACATTGTGTGAATTGAGGAAGAAGAATTGGCGCAATAAAGGTAGGTGTCATGGGAATCTCAGATACAATACCAATTCACAGAATTTACTTGTACCCATTCAAGTCAAATCTCAGGTACATACAATGCATTGCTTCTTTGCCAATCCAGTCTTACAAGTTTATGGGTCTGATTCTAACCAGTTCATAATGGACAGCTCAGGTCTATGGTAACTTCCTTGTTACCCCATGACCTGAAATTCGGTCTTCTCTATGCCCCGTAGAACACCAGGAACTGCCTCAGAAATAATGGGGAGTCCTCTGGATTCCTCTGTTGAGGGGCACACAGAGGCCTAGATGTGGGGGTCTTTTGCCTCCACGATCCTTCCAAGAAAACCAGGTTCTTGGTGTCTGGAACAAAGAATAGGAGGAGACATACAAACAGTGAAAGTAAAGAGAGAGGTTTACTAAGCCGAAGAGGCAGTACCTTCCAGAGAATTAGGAGCAGGCTGGAGCACAGGCGTGGCTTAAGAGCTCCGACAGTTACATTCTAGCTTTCACTAGGGTCATGTTAGACATTCACAGATGGGCCCAGTACACGTGGGACGAATCATACGTGTTTGGATGTTCATTGGACAGGTCTCTGTTTCATTTGCCCATTTCAAATGTTGCCCTGCTGGGAATTTCCCACCCATAAGATTCCCAGCTGCGGGAAAAGGGTTCCAGCCACAGGGGCTGCTTTGGGCCTGTGTGTAGGCTCTAGCGAATGTCTTTTGTCTCAGGTGGGAAGAAACCTCCTGCCCACCGCAGAAGGCTGCTTTGGGCATGCATGTATGCCCTGGTCGGAGGCTTCCCGCTGAGGAGAGATTCCTGGCCCCTTTCTCTTGCTCTCATTCCTGTCTACCTTCTTGCGTCACCTCCAAATTCCTATAACTATACACTTGTAGGTCTCTTATTGGGGCTTACCAATAAGAGACATTTCTATTTACTTAGGGATATTGTATTCTAATTATTGCATACAAAATACTACAAACTTAGTAGCTACAATTATTTTACCTTCTTTTCAACCATAATTTATTTAAAATCAAACATCTCCATCTCCCAGGAAGTACTTTAGCGGACACGTATTGTGGGAAACCACGGTAGTTAGTGCCTCCCCCTTTATCCATTCTCATTTATATGGGATAGAATTGGAAATGTAAAGACAGGGGAGCCCCTTGTCCTCCAGGTAATAAGTTCTTTGCCACTATGTGGCCAAGTTTAGCCAGGTGGGGTGGGGCATCTCCACCTTTCCTCATATGTGTGGTATGCTCCTCCTTTAATCCCATCCAACAAGCTGAATGTTTGTCCTTCCTGTGAGGGTTTCATTTCTGCAAAAATGACCACTAATTGTAGCTCTTGTGTTAACTCAAACACTCTTATTCAGCCCATTCAACTGTATCCAGAGACAGGAAGACCACCCAGGGATAATTAATTCTAGGTAAATGGCATAACAATGACTCCTTAATGACTCCATCCATAAAGCAGCTCAATTTCTTAACTGTATATTCTCTGGTTCCATGTTCTCTTGCCCTATTGCATTTCCCACGTATTTTTATAATTATGCTTTTTGTAACTAAAGGTCAAACAGGACTAGCTTTTCTCTCAAATATAATATCTGCTCAGATTCCTTCGGTTGGAGCTTCATTTGCTGGTCAAAGGGCAAAAAACACAATTTCATTTGTCTCCTGATCAGTTTTTCCTTTTAATTTTGCTAAAGTGACTAACAGCAACTAAGTGACTTGCAAAGCTCTCTGCCACTTTGTTATCAGCCCGCACATCCTCTTTAATTCATTTTCTATTTTCCTAGACTTTGGAGCTATCATGTCTAATAAGTTTTTTACCATTACAAAGCACATTTTTGCTACTTCAAACCAAGGGTGACTTGGTAATCATTTCAGCCATGAATGATTCATTTTAATCTTTTTTTTCTCTCATCTTTCTTCTTCTTCTTTTTTTTTTTTTTTTTGCCAAAACAGTACTAGCCACTTCTCTATAGAGTGAGTCAGGGGTATTTTTAGCAATCTCACTCATGATACCAACAGTACTGATTTGTGCTCATGGTAGGACTCTTTTATAGAAAGTTGTTTATGTAAGCACATTCCAGCCATGTGACCAGCCTCAAGCACTGAAACCCCATAGGTTCTACTGAAACCAGCTGCAAGTCATAAATCTAAAACATATGTAACACGTGCTACATTACTACGCAATACTGGCAATTACCTTTTGTCCCAAAACAGCACACAGACCCATGGTTACACAACAAGATTTATCTCTACACAGCCTATAGTTTTGGTCAAGGGTCAGCATTATACTTCTGGAAACTCTAGACATAAAGTATGCAATCAACAAATACAGTCTGCCTGAAGCTAACCCATACTGTACGCTAGGAGTTAGCAATTTTTTCTGTAGGGGGATAGATAATAAATATTTTAGGTTTTATGCACTATATGGTCTCTGTTACAAATACTAAACTCTGCCATTGTTGCATAAAATCAGCCATAGGGAATGCATAACTGAATGGGCATGACTGTGTTTCAGTAAAACTGTGTACAAAATTAGGCAGTGGATCATATTTGGCCCACAGCTAATAGCAGGCCAATCCCTGCTACACACTGTTGTTTCTCTTTATATCTAGATGTACCTCCTCCAAATGCAGCAATGGCGAGCATCTTAGTCATATTACAATATACCAGCATTTTACGACTACCCTAGATTTTATCACCTCTCTAGTTAACATCAGCAATGCCTTCCTTACTGTTCCTGACTGATGAGTAAATCAGTTCTGAAATATAACTCTGAGAATTGGCTTTGAAGGACCATTTGTATGCCAACTGTCTTAGTTTGGGTTTCCTGAAAGCAAAAGATGAGACAAGAACGTAGATGAGGATATTTTATGTGGGATATAATCCCAAGACCAGAAGTGAAGTAATGAAGAGACTGAGATAAGCAAGAAAGAGAAGAAAATATAAGGAAGTATTATCTAAGTGTCTGCTGTAGGCAATGAGGACCTCAAGAGAACCATGTAAATATTTCCTAAAATTGCCACTGAATGGTGCAACGTATGGGAGACTATAGTTCTTACATACTGACTCTTGTACATATTTGTGGACAGATATTAACTACCCTGAATTTCTGGACTGAGCTTGTGCATGGGTCAAGCAGGATCTAGCAGGCTCCTGCAGGGTGTGAGGAATCCTTGAAGCAGAAAGTAAAAAGATGCACGTGCACTTTTAAAGTAGGATGCTGTCATAACATCTAAAGTCAGAGGTGGGCCCAGGGACATGACTCAGGGTGCTAGAAGTATAAAGAGTGGGAGTGCACATAGAAGAAAATTTATCTGTGACACTAAGAGAGAACCATCTAAATAAACTGAAGCTTCAGAGTACTGAGAAGAGCAGTGGGGTGGCCTCACAAGGGAGTAGAGTGGAAAAGCCACTGCACACTGGACAGGGATCCAAAACTAAAACTAGCTGTCCCAAGTGTCTGGCTTCACGTGTTAATTACATCCAATTGTTGGTCTGAAGTTTTAAGACACCTTAAGACAAAGCAAATTCAGAGAAGATTCTACCTGTGAGTTCAAAATGAGGAGTTCCCTAGTCTCCTCTCAACTGTCTCCACTTAGCTATAGATACTCAGGCTACTTCAGCTTAATCCCAGAAAGGACTCTTCCTTTTAACAGCACCAAGTGAACCAGCCCTCAGGACCAACACCATACAGCCTTTCTCCTTCTTTGTTCTTTGGAACAATAAATTGCTTCTTCAGAAACCAGAAGGTTCTGCCTCTATTTTATTTTGAATTCTACTTCCTAAGAGCTTCAGGATAGATATGAGAGGAGTTAAAGGGAAAGTCGAGAAACTTCTGTTAGCACTTTGATATTCAAACTCAAGATAAAGCCAAAAATAAACAACAACCAAAAAATGAAGAATAAGATGCTTAGTGCAATTCAATGTTTAAAATGAGAAAGGGTATATAATAAATCGGTCAAAAATTAAGTAAAATATCAAATAAATTGTTGAACAGTCATATTTTAACATATTACATACTTTTCTACTCCTATTTTTAAATTATTTAAGGATATTAAAAATGATCACATTATTAAGTCAAATGTAAAAAAGCAGAATATAAAAAGATGTAAATTACTATTACTGAGTCTTCATTTTAGACAAGTAAGGTGGTGTATTTTCTTTTCACTGCAGACTTGACCTTCTTGTTGAGGGCCATGCAAGAAAACCATGAGAAGTGGAAAGAGATTGTTCACAGGAATGATCACTTGCAGAAGATTGAGCTCAAGGCCCTTGCTAGCGGATTCCCAGACTCATATGCTTCTAAGATGGAAGAACTTAAACATTCTTTCCTGGCCACAACCACAAATCAGAGGTAAAGGATGAACAAAGCCTCTGATGACTCAGAACCAGGCGCTTCTGAAATGTCCATTGAGCTTAGCAGAGTTTTTGGTGCAGAATGGGAGACAGTCTAGGTGCACGAAGGTTTGTTGTTCTAAATAGTGATGGGAAAACTGAGGAACTCTCCTAAATATAGAAACAGGAGTAATAAAAATCTTTCATAGCATAGGAATGCAACTAGCAGTGACTAATGTCTTGTGGTTCTTTCTAGAATAATAAAATGTAATATCTACAGAGCTTGGCCTCAAAAAGTTCATAGACAGACTGTTTCAGGAACACAATCTTGGACAATTTGTTGACATCCTGACAAAAGAGGAATAATTCTCCAAATCAGTAAATCAGTCTCCAGAAGGTAAGGAATTCAGATTTCATGAAATAAGGACAGAATCACAGATCTAAGAACACAATCCTGAACAAGGGGAAGAGAGAGAAGACTTACTATTTATCGGCTAGGATTTTGAAAAGAACTTAAATGGAAATTTTGTAATTGGAAGATCTTCATTTGTATGATGGCGGTGGGGTGGGCAGCACTGAGTCTCATTCTGAACTTGAGTCGAAATGTAAAAAGTGTCCTCTTACTTTGCCTTTTCCACGTTTCTCCTTTGGGCACTCCCACACAGTCTCAGGAGCACCAATAGCAACAAGAGGGTAAATCAGTAGCTCCACACCTTTGAAATTATTGGATCACAATTCCCCTTTAGTTTTATCCAGCATCCCTTTAATTCAAAAACAATTTTGGACTTTGATGGAATCTTTAGCAATTATTTTGCTTCTAGCCTAGGACTTTCTGCTCCCGAAAATCATAGAATTCCTAGATTATGTGAGTGAAAAATTGCTTCATCAGAGACATAATAGAAAATAACATTAAAATGTTTGAAGTGTTATGATAGACATGCTCATAAGAGAAAGGAAATTGGAAACTACCACTTAGGTATATTACTTTTTGTAAGATGGAGCTCTTTCTATGTCACCCAAGCTAGTCTCAAATTCCTAGCCTCAAACAATTCTTCCACCTCAGCCTGCCAAAGTGTTGGGATGACAGGCATGAGCTATCACTCCCAGACTAAATTTTTAAAATGTGTATTTTGTCAGCGATATTTTGTTTATAATAATTTGTTCATGATTGTCTCTATTTAGTACATTGACAACATCTTTAGACATCAGCCAGTCACAGGAGTAGCTACCCACAAGCCATTGAACAATCTTTTTCTCTGGTCAATGTTCATCTCTCATCTTTCAACAGAGTTGCTCTTCTATTTACTATAGATGTGTTTTTAGTTAATTTTCAGCGAGGGCAGGCACTTTAACTAGGAGTGTTCTTGCCTGAAGGAAATGAGCTACCAAAAAAAAAAAAAAACTAACTTTATTAATATGTGGAAACATCACAGTTTTATTAAGTCATCTACTCTCTTGGCAAAGAAACAAAAATTCAGTTCAACTGAACTGCTATCACCAGAAAGAATGGTTGCTACAATAAAATGAACAAACACCAGTTATTACAAGTAACCAAGATTAGCAGCTTAGCTCTCTTAAAAAGTGATTTAAATAAATTACTGGTCATCATATGTTTTTGTGCAAAATGCTCAGAATTCTTATTTTCTATCTATTCTAGTGCATTATATCCCTCTTCATTTATTCTTTTCAATGATATCCCTAACATAGAACAATAGCCACACTTCTTTAAAGAAGCGAGCTCTTCATTAAAAACATGCACATGCCATTTGGCACTGGTTCTAGCAGGGAGTTATGAGATTTTCAATCTATTCAGGTCAATAATTTTTCAAACTGCAGTATTTACTCTATTCATTTATTCTGAAAATTTATTCTACAGAGTAAAAATTCAACAACAAGAGTAAAAATTAAGTGCCTACAATGTGATAGTTGCTTTCTACGGCACTACAGAAAAGATGACTAATCTGAGGGGAAGAAATCTGTCTTTGGTTTTCACATTCTACTCCCTTCAGTGCTGTAATGCATTTTTAATCTTTAAAGATCTACTTGCAGCTCCCTACTTTATAGGCATTTGTAAAATTCTGGTTAACATCTTCAACTGTTACCTCAGAGATGCTCTATATATTTTAATTAGAATAAAAGGCGTATTAAGGGTGAAACTAGAAATTCAAGCATAAATCAGTGGATAAAGAAACATTGGGGAAGGTTTTAATTTAGGTGTTACAATTTCAGGTCTCAAGTTTAAGTCTTTAATTCATTTTGGGTTAATGGGCTCTTGAATATGGGCTGAAAAAAGGATCCGATTTTATTGTTCTAGATGTGGTTATTCAGTTCCCAATAGCATTTATTGAAGGGACTGTTCTTTATCCATTGTGGGTTATTGCACCTTTCTAAAAATGTATGCATTTATTTCTGAACTTCCTATCTTATTCCATTGATAGATGTGTCTGTTTTCATGCCACTACTATGCTGACTTGATTATTATAACTTTGTAATTTATTTTGAAGTCAGGTACTGTGAAGCCTCTAGCTTTGTTCTTTTGCTCAAGACTGCTTTGACTATTTGGTATCTTTTTTGGCTTCATACAAATTTTAGGATTGTTTTTTATATTTCTGTGAAGAATGACATTGAAATTTTGATGCAGATTTTATTAAATCTGTAGATTTCTTTGATTATAGGCATTTTAATAATGTTAATTCTCCCGGTCTATGAAAGTTGCATTTTGCAACTTTACTGCATTTCTTTATCAATTTCAGCAGTTTTTTTGCTTCAGTCTTTAGAGTTTTCTACACATAAGTTCACATCATCAGCTACCAGAGACTATTTCAATTCTTCCTTTCCTATTTGGATACCATTTATTTATTTTACTTGCCTAATGACTCTGACTAGGACTTTCAGTGCTATACTGAAAGATGCGGTAAGAGTGAGTACTCCTGTATTGTTCCTGATCCTAAAGGAAAAACTTTTTCTTTTTTTTTTTTTGAGTCAGAGTCTCACTCTGTTGCCCAAGCTGGAATGCAGTGGTGTGCTCACGGCCACTGCAGCCTCGAACTACTTGGCTCGGGAGATCCTTCTGCCTCAGTCTTCCAAGTAGCTGTAACTACAGGTGTGCACCATGATACCCAGCTAACTTTTTTATTGATTGTAGAGACAAGATCTCTCCAAGTTGCCAAGGCTGACCTCCAACCCGTGGGCTTAGGCAATCCTCTCGCCTCTGCCTCCCAAAGTTCTGGGATTACAGGCATGAGCCACCGCACCCTGCTGGAAAATATTTCAACTCTTCACTGAGTATATTGTCAGCTGTGGGCTTGTCATATAAGGCCCTTATTGTGTTAAGGAACATGTCTTCATACCAATTTTGTTGAAAGTTTTTATCATAATGGATGTTGAACTTTGTCAGTTACTTTTTCTGTATCGATTGAGATGAACATATAGTTTTCGTTCTTCATTCTATTAATATGATGAATCACATTTACTAATTTGCATATGCTGAATATCCTTTCGTACTAGGGGTAAATCCCACTTGATCATGCTGAATGGTCCTTTTAATGTGTTTTCAATTGGGATTACTAGCATTTTGTTAGGGATTTTTGCATGTGTGTTCTTCTGGGATATTGACCTCTAATTTTCTTTTCTTGTTCGTGTCTTTGTTTGGCTTTGGTATGGGAAATAGTGGCTATGTAAAATTAGTTTGTGAGTGTTTCCTCCTCTCCAAATTTTTGGACAAGTTGGAGAAGAATTAATGATTTAAATGCTTAGTAGA
Source organism: Cephalopachus bancanus (assembly GCA_027257055.1). Taxonomy (NCBI): domain Eukaryota; kingdom Metazoa; phylum Chordata; class Mammalia; order Primates; family Tarsiidae; genus Cephalopachus; species Cephalopachus bancanus. The sequence continues at coordinate 1,951,235 of JAPVLO010000009.1, read as the reverse complement.
ATTCACCAGTCCATCTATTCCTGAACTTTTCTTTGTTGGGAGATTTTTTTTATTACTTATTCAATCTTCTTACTCATTATCGGTGTGCTCTGATTTTCTATTTCTTTATTATTCAGTCCTGGCAGGTTGTATGTTAATAGAAATGAATTCGTTTCTTCTAGGTTATCCAATTTGTTGGTGTATAATAGAAGTCTATTATGATCTTTTGTATTTCTGCAGTATCAGTTGTAATATCTTGGCTTTTATTTCTGATTTTATTTGAGTCTTCTCACTTTGTTTGTTAGTCTAGCCAAGAGTTTGTCAATTTTGTTTATCTTTTCAAAAATCCAATTCTTAGTTTTGTTAATCTTTTCTATGGTTTTCCTAGTCTCTTTTTCATTTGTGTCTGCTCTGATCTTTGCTATTTTCTTTCTTTTGCTAACTTTGGGCTTACTTTGTTCCTTTGTAAAATAATTCCTTAGTTGAAACATTTGGTTATTTATTTAAATTTTTTCTTTTTGTTGTTGTTGACATTTAACCTTATGTATTCCTTCTTTGAACTGTTTTGCTGCATCCCATATGTTTTAATAGATTCTGTTTCTATCTTCATTTGTCTCAAGACACTTTTAAAGTTTCTTTCTCAGTTCCTTCTTTGGTTCAATGGTTGTTCAGAGAAATATTATAAAATTTCCACATATTTGCAAATTTTTCTCAATTATTCCTATTATTGATTTCTATTTGCATACTATTGTGGTTGGAAAAGACACGCTATATAATTTTAATCTTCTTAAATTTCTTAAGATTTTTTTATGGCCCAACATATGATCTATCCTAGAGAATGTTCCATGTGCTCTTGAGTAAAATGTATATTCTGTGGCTTTTGGATTGAATGTTTTGTATATCTCTGTTAGATACATTTGATCTAAGCTGTAGTTCAAGTCTACTATTTCCTTGTTGATTTTATATCTGGATAATCTGTCTATTGTTGAAAGTGTGGTATTGAAGTCTTTTAATATTGTTGTAGTTCTGTCTATCACTCCTTTAATATTGCTCAGCATTCACTTTATATATTTAGGTTAGGTACTCTGATGTTGGGTGCATTTATATTTATAATTGTTCTATTCTCTATATGAATCGACTCATTTATCATTACATAATAGCCAACCTTCTTTGCCTTTTTTTTTTTTACACTTTTTGACTTAAAGTTTATTTTTGTGATATTAGTATAGCTACTGCTGTTCTCTTTTTGTTTCCATTTATAGGGAATATCTTTTCCATTCCTTCACTTTCAGTCTATAAATTTTCATGAAGGAGAAGTAAGACTCTTATAGGTAGCATATAGTTGTTTGGTTTTTTTTAATCCATGCTGCCACTCTATGCTTTTGTATTTCAGAATTTAAAACATTTACATTCAAAGTAACTATTAATTTTATTTTGAATTTAATTGACACATAACAAATTCCCATGTCTATGGGGATGCAGCATGATGTTTTTATACATGTATACATTGTGTAATGATCAAATCATAGTATTTTCCATATTCAACTCCTCCAAACATTTTCATTTCTCTGTGGTAAGATCAGTCTAAATTCTCACTTCTGGTTATTTTAAAATATGCACCACAATATTGTTTACTATGGTCACCCTACTGTGCTATAGAACATCAGAACTTATCCTTCTTATCTATCTGCAATTTTTTTTATACCTGCACACATATGTTTATCACACCATTTTTCACAGTAGCAAGAACACGGAACCAACCATGCTGCCCATCAAAACAGGACTGGATAAAAAAATGTGGCACGTGTACATGATGGAACACCACGTGGCCACAAAGAAGAACAAAATCATGAACCCTACAGCAACTTGGATGGACTTGCAATTTTGTCCCATCATCAAATCTCTCTTTATTATTCCTTCCCACCATCCTCCTTAGCCTCTGGCAACCATTATCCTACTCTGTACTTCTATGTAATCAGCTTCTTTAAATTTCACAAATGAATGATATTATACAGTATTTGTCTTTTTGTCTGGTTTATTTCAATTGACACAATGTCATCCGGAGTTCATTCATGTTGCTGCAAATGACATGATTTCATTCTTTTCTATGACTGAATAGTATTCTATTGTGTTTGTATTCCACATTTTCATTATTCATTCATCCATTGATGGACACTAGAATAGATTTCATATCTTGACTATTTTGAATGGTGCTGCAGTAAACAAGTAAACAAGAGTGCAGATTTCTCTTTGACATAGTGATGTAATTTCCTTTGGATTTGGAATTGCTGGATCATGGAGTAGTTATACTTTTAATTCTTTTGAGAAACCTCCCCATTCTGTTCCATAATGGCTGTACCAATTTATATTTCCACACACAGTATATCATTGTTCCCTTTTCTCCACATCTGCAGCTGCATTTGTTTTGTTTTTGTGTTTTTGATAATAACCATTCTGATTAGCGTGAGATAATATCTCATTGTGGTTTTATTTTGCATTTCCTTGATGATGTGTGATGCTGAGCATTTTTTTCAGGTACCTTTTGGTCATTTGTATGTTTTGTTTTGATAAAAGTCTATTCAAGTCCTTTGCCCATTTTTAATCATATTATTAGCTTTTTTGCTATTAAGTTGTTTGAATTTCTTACATATTCTATACATTAACCCTATGCCAGATGCATGTTTTGCAAATATTTCCTCCCATTCTGCAGTCTCTTCAGTCTGTTGATTATCTTCTTTGTTGTGCAGAAGCTTTTTCATTAGGCGTAATCCCATTTGTCTACTTTTTCTTTTGTTGTCTTTTCCTTTTGAGTTACTATCCAAAAAATTACTGGCTGTATGAAGCTTTTCTCCTGTGTTTTTTCTTCTAGTAGTTTTATAGTTTCAGATCTTATATTTAAGTCCTTAATACGTTTTTAGTTTATTTTTTACATGGTAAGATACAGAAGTATAGCTTCATTTTTCTGCATGTGGGTATTCATTCCATAAAGCCATTTATTTATTTGAAGAGATTGTCCTTTCCACAAAGTATGTTCTTGTCTTCATAAAAAATCAACTGGTAAGTGTATGGGTTTTTTTCATCTTCTTTATTCTGTTCCATTTGTATATTTGTATATTTGTTCTATTTTTTACCAATACCATTTTGTTTTGGCTACTATAACTTTACAATTTTTATACAAACTTTATAATTTTGAAGTCAGGTGATGTGATAACTTTGCTATTGTTGTTGTTCAATATTGCTTTGGCTTTCTGGGGTCTTTTGTGGTTCTATATGAATTTTTAAATTGAGAGTTTTTTTATTTCTATGAATAATGTCATTGGTATTTTAATAGGAATTGAATTGAATTGTATTGAATCTGTAGATCACTTTGAGTAGTATAGACCTCTTAATATTATTTCTTTCAATCCATGAACACAGACTACCTTTCCATTTATTTGTGTCCTCTTTAATTTCTGTCATCTGTGTTTGGTAGCTTTCATTGCAGAAACCTTTCACTTCAATGGTTAAATTCATTCCTAAGTATTTTATTTTTCATGTTTGTAGTTATTGTAAATGGAATTGCTTCCTTGATTTCTTATTCAGATAGTTCATTATTGGTGTATTGAAATGTTATTGATTTCTGTATGTTGATTTTGTATCTTGAAAGTTTACTATCTTGTATTAGTTCTGTCAGATTTTTGGTAAAATCTGTATATACACTCTTGTCATCTATATATGTAAAATCTATATATATACTCTTGTCATCTGCACACATAGACAAGTTAACTTCCTCTTTTCCAATTTGGATGTCATTTTCTCTTGCCTAATTGCTACTAAGGCCTTTTTTTAAATTGTCTTCTAGTTATTTTGAAGGTCCTTCGTTTCTTTCTTGCTGTCTTCCTTTGTAGTTTCATAATTTCCCATAGTGGTATGCTTAGGCTCTTTTCTTTTTCTCTTTGGTGTATCTACAATAGGTTTTTGCTTTGTGGTTACCAGACTAGCAGCCTATATTATAACAACTTAACCTTGATTGTATACATAAACTCTATGCTTTTACTCCTTGCCCCCATTTTTATTTTTTGATGTCAAAATCTACATGTTTTAATTATTTGTATATTTTAGCAAATTACTGTAGCTTTAGTTATTTTTTAAAGTCTTGTCTTGGCCAGGCATGGTGGCTCAGCCTGTAATCCCAGCACTTTGGGAGGCTGAGGCAAGAGGATTGCCTGAGCCCAGTGAGTCGAGACCAGCCTGGGCAACTTGGTGAGATCTCATCTCTACAGTAAATCAGAAAAACTAGCTGGGTGTGGTGGTGTATATCTGTAGTTCCAGCTACTTGGAAGGCTGAGGCAGAAGGATCACCTAAGCCCAGCAGGTCAAGGCTGCTGTGGCTGTGAACATGCAACTACACTCCAGTCTGGGTGACAAGAGTGAGACTCCAACTTAAAAAAAAATAGTTTTGTCTTTTAAAATTTATGCTAGAGTTACAGTTGATATACACACTATCATTACAGTATTAGAGTGTTTTCAAGTACATTTGACATGTTCTTATTACCTGTGAGTTTTATACTTTCATATGTTTTTATGTTGCTAATTAGCAGCCCCTTTCCTTACTTTAAATAACTCCCTTTAGTAGTTCTTGAAAGGCAGGTCTAGTGGTAATAAACTCCTTCAGCTTTTGTCTGAGAAAGGTTTTATCTTTCTTTTTCATTTTTGAAAGACAAGATTGCTGAATAAAGTATTTTGGGTAGATTTTTTTTTTCTTCCAGAATTTTGAATATATGGTCCTGCTCCCTTTTAGCCTGCAAGGTTTCAACTGAAAATCCTTCTTTAGTCTTATGGTAGTTCTTGTGTATGTATTTTTTTCCCCTTGTCTCTAACTTTTGATAATTTGATTATAATGTTTCCTGGTATTGGTTTCTTTGGACTTATCCTATTTATTGTCCTTTGGGCTTCCTGGATTTCTATTCCTTCTCCAGGTTTGGGAAGTTTTTGCCATTATTCCCTTGAATATATTTTCTATCCCTTTCTCCTTTTCTATTCAAATTCTGATAATGCATGTATTGTTCTGCTTGCTGATGCCCCGTAAGTCCTTTAAGTTATCTTTACTAATTTTCTTTGTTTTTTCCTTTTTCCCCCCTCAGTTTGGATGATTTCAAATGACCTGTCTTTAAGTTCACTGATTTTCTTTTTCCCTCTGTTTAATCTAATCTTCTATTGAACACTTCTATTGAGTTTCTCAGTTTTGTTATAGTATCCTTCAACTATGTGATTTCTTTTTGGTACTTTTGTATACCTCTATCTCTCTCTGTTGAAATTTAAAGTGCTTTTGGCAGCAGTGGCATGTCTCAGGAGGTCCACCCGGTCGAGGTCCATGCTCTTTGTCCCCTCACCTTCCTTCCCCTCCATCCTTCCCCCCAATAAAGCGTTGTGGCCTCCATCCCAAAAAGAAAAGAAATTTAAAGTAAGTGCTATTTTTGCTCTCAGAGAGCCTCTTCATGATGATTATTTTGATTCCCTGTTGGATAAATATCACTATTTCATTAGAATTCATCTCTGAATATTTATTCAATTTTTTTTTTTTTTCAGTTGGAGTCTCACTCTGTCACCCAGACTGGAGTGCAGTGGCTGCTCCCAGCCACCGCAACCTCGACCTGCTGGGCTCCGGTGATCCTTCCGCCTCAGCCTTCCAAATAGCCGGAACTACAGGCATGTGCTACCACGCCCAGTTGATTTTTTGATTTATTGTAGAGATGAGGTCTTGCTGCCCAGGTGGGTCTTGAACCCGCGGGCTCAGGCAATCCACTCACCTCAGCCTCCCAACGGCACGGGATTACAGGCTGAGCCACCGAGCCCGGCTTAATCAATTCTTTTATTTGAAACTTATCTCTTTGTTTTTTCATCTTCCTTGTCTATCTATTTTGATTTCCATGCATTAGATAAGACAAAATCTTCTCCCAGTAGTGTCAGACTAGTCTTACATAGGAGAACTTTACCAATCAGTTTCACTCAGAGATTCTAAGGAGGTTCTCACCTTTGTGTTTATTCAAACTGCTATCTCTATTTTTCTTGACCCTCAGAGATTAAGATTTATCAAGTCCTATCAGTTCTCCCAAGATAAATAAGGTAGATGTCAGATCTTTTAGATGTACCTGGAAAGTTTGAAATGTTAGATGTGTGTTCCAGTTCCTTCCATCTTCAGGGGGAAGCCGAGAGCAGTCATTTATTTTATACTCTCTCTACACTAAGCAGGGTAATGATTTGTGGCAAATGCCTGCACTCTCATTCATACTATCCTCTGATGTTGGCTAAAAATGAGCCCAATGAATGTCTACTTCTTTGTTTTCTGTGCTGTAGGGAGACTTGGAAATGTAAAGCCCCATCAATTCCCTGAGCTAGGTATTTAAGAAAGCAGTCCCCTGTGTGGGAATTATGCTTGATGTGTGGACAAACTCCTTTCAGGAAAATCAGTAGACTTGAACTTATTGCTGAGGCAATCTGGAAGAAAAAATTTGAGAAGTACTGACCTCCTGTTCAGGCTCTCAGAGAGCTATTTCTGGTCTTCCCCCATTGACTCCCTGTTGCAAGCTAGAAGCTAGACCATCAAGTTATTGGAAGAGTATGCAGGGAAACACTTTCTGGGAAGAAACTGGGAGCTGTGTATTTCAATCCTGTCTCTGCACTGCTCCTCAAAGATATAGCTCTAGGGAGTTCTTGTGCACCCATTTGAAACCACCTGTTAGTACTGTGCTTTATGGAAACTCACTTATGCCTGGTCCTTTTCATCCCCAGAGATAGGAAGTTTGAGATGAAGTGTCTCTTGTGAAAGCTTTAAAAGTTAGGTACCCAATGTATGGACAAATTTCTTTCAGGGAAAATCTTTTGACCTGAATTTATCATCTAGGTGAGATAGGGGAGAAGGTTCTGGAAGTGCCAGGTTCTTATTCAGACTCTAGGAGTCTGTAATTTGTTGGCCCAGTTAACTTCCTGATGAAGTCTAGTTGGATGCTCAATTTTTAGCAGCAGCAGTTGGCAGATTATACTGGAGAACCCTTTCTGGGGAGAAAAGGGGAGTTATGCTTTTTTAGTCCCTTTTTGCACTTTTCAGTGTGTGTGGCTCCTGGAAGTGTTTGCATATCCGTTTAAAAGCAACACTTTTTTTTTCTAAACTGTGGACTAGATAAATTTATGTGTACCTATTTTTTTCTGCTCTCAGAGCTAGATAAATTAAGAGCCAAATCATGAGAAACCTTAGAATTAGGGCACTGTATGTATGACCCATGCCCTTCTCACTTCAAGGAGAAGCTAGGTGTTGAAGATTCCTTCCTGATTGTACATCACAGTGTCCAGAAAAGAATCTGTGCCTGAGTATGCCTCAGTTTTACCCACCCATTAAATGTGGACGTTTTCTCAGTTGCCTCTCAACTCATTTCCAAATTTCAGAGAAAATGTATTGGTGCGTAGATGTTTATTCAGTGCATCCATGGCTGGAGAGAGTCAGGACCTTCACCTGTTCTGCTATGTTGCTAATGTCCTCCAGTTTGACTGTTTCTTATAAAAATAAACTTGCACTTACATATATAACCCAGCGATCTGCCTCCTAAGAAAAACAAAAGCTTATATAGACAAAAAACTACATGCATATATTTATAGAAATTGTATTTTAAATCACCAAAATCTGTGAACAATCCAAATGTCCTTCAACTAACCAATGGGTCAAGAAGTTCTTTATTCACACAATAAAATATTATTCAGGAATGAAAGAGAGCTGATTATTGTTAAAGACACAAGATGGATGATGTCCACATGCATTATGCTTTGTAAATTAAGCCAGACCCCAAAGGTTAAATACTGTGTGGTTTCAATTATATGAAATTCTTAAGAATCAAAAATTCAGTGTCATAAAACAGAGCAGAAATTATCAGGAACTGTGAGTAGAGGAAAAAGATTGTCTCAGAAGAGGCACTGGGAAATTGTTTTTGGATAATGAAACCATTCTATACTGTGATTTTTGTGATAGTTACACAATTGTATGCATTCATCAGAACAGACAGAGCTACGTGCTTTAAAAAGTGAATTTTTCTGTATGTAAAGTATATGTTATAAACCTAAAGCTATAAGCTAAAGTTATAAAGCTTCTAGAAGAAACATAGGAAAATACCTTTGAAACTTTGGGGTAGGTAAAGATTTCTTAGGTTTAGATAGCAATAACCTTTAAAATATAATATACTGAACTTCATCAAATTTAAATTTCTCCTCATCAAAAAATATCGTTAAGACAAAGATTAGGTACGCCACAAACAGAAATAAATATTTATAATACATTTGCCTGACAAAGAATTTATAACTAAAATATAAAGAACTTCTATAACACAATAATAAAAATGTGAACAATTTAATTTTTAAAATGAGCAAGTGCCTTGAGTAGACTATTTTAAAGATATATACAAATGGCCAATAAACACATGGAAACTGTTCTACATCATCAGTAACCAGGGAAATAATTTCAAAATGACTCAAATCTAAAGAATTGTACAAGATTGATTGTAACAGTTTAATCATAGCAGCCCTTAACTGGAAACAATCCAAGTGTCCAGCAGCAGGACAATGATAAACAGTGGTATATGTATACAATGGCATACCACTCCGTAATTTAAAAAATGGAGTTTGATACATGCAACAACATGAATAAATCTCAGAACAATTCCATTTACATAAAATTCCAGAAAAGACAAAACTGTTCTATGGTGATAAAAATCAGAACAGTGACTGTTTCAGGGTAAAGATGGAGAATTAACTGGTAAGAAAGAATAAGGGACACTTCTGGGGTAACGAAAAGAGTATATAGATTAATAGCAGTGTATGTTACGTGCATATACATTTGCCAATCCTGGTCAAACTGTAAGACATTTGCATTTCATTGTATTAAAATTATACTTCAACTTTCTTAATGAAGTATCTTCAAAAGATACAAATAAAGGATATTTCTCTTCTTTTGTTAGACAGAGTTGGGTTTTTCTCTCTAAAATAGAAGTTCTACAAATACAGAAAGTGTTATCCGTTTTATTCACTATTATATCCCCAGAACCTAGAACAGTACCCAGCACAATATTCGATTTCCAATAAATATTCATAGAGTGATGGTGTTGCTTAGAATTGCTACTACCATCTTGGAACCCTGAGTTCAGAAAAGCCAAGAGGCTGAGACAAAAAAAAACAACAAAAAAGAAAAAAATATAACATGATATGATAAAACCATAAGATTACATACCCCAAAATTTGTCCTATCTCAGGTGTCCTATAAATATGAGAGATAAATTGTATTTCTTAATCATTTGATTACTTTTAGTTCTTTTTGGCACTTGCAATACAACCTCATATGTTTGCTGAGAAGATTAAATTAGATTATAAATATGAAATGCTTTATATAGATAAAAGGGTCATTCATGCAAACTTAAGGCACTGGATGATTATTTGTGATTATAAAATATTCCTCCTTCCTGAAAGAACCTTACAAACTATACAATCCTAACATGGTACAAAAAGATAAGTTGTGTGATTTTATGTCTTTGAATTTACAGATTGTCGCAGCATCTCATATGTCTAACTGAAAGGTTAACCAGCATCAGAAAGCTTTACTTAACTTATCACTGAATCCCCTCTTCAGCGAAAAATCATTGAGTCTGTACAACCCAGAAAATGTCCATCATCACAGAATCTCCATTTGAACACAGGGTCACTGTAGTGATACCTGATGAGAAAAATCAGGATCCCCAGTGCACTAGTGAGAGCAATTTCTCCAGGACTGTTCTAATAAACAGGCTTCTGGCTCATTGCTGAATGTTGGCTAAAGACATAACCATCTGGAAGGCAGAGTATTAGAATGATCTCTATTTTCCAAGAATCAAAGCAAGGTGGAACATTTCTGAATGAAACCATGGATGCTATTCATAAAATCTGGGCCACATGAGGTTAGAGGGATATTGATTTCCAGTTTCAGGATGAATTGGCCATCTTTGGCCTTTCAGGAAAATGACCACAGATTAAGATGATGAAGAACAGATGCTACTATTTGAAGCTTCAATTAGAAAGCCCCAAATGGGCTTAATCGGCAAGACAGCCATAACAACTGTGTCCTGCCACAGATTGACGGAAGGATGACAAATGTTTTAATGTGGTGAAGACAAATCTAGCTATTTCTGAACAAATGATCTGGCCAGTTTGAAAGGTTTGAAGGAATCAAACTTGCCAATACCAAGTTCCAGAAAGACCTTAGATTTGAGCAATTTTATGTTGGAATTAAGTTTGAGGACAAAAAACTATTTTTAAAAAATGTTTTCTTAGACGAACTCCCTTATAAGAATATCTGTACCTAGTAGGGGTTAGAGAAAGCATAGACGCAGATCTACCCCTGGCTTGTCTGGATGGCTTTGCTTCTCTTTTTCTGTACCTTTTTTCTGTTTTAACAGTCCTCCTCTTTCCATTACCCAAAAGCTTCATCTTCTCATAATGGCCCAGTCATTGTGTGTGTGTGTGTGTGTGTGTGTGTGTGTGTGTGTGTGTGTGTGTGTGTGTGTGTGTGTGTGTGAGAGAGAGAGAGAGAGAGAGAGTGTGTGTGTGTGTGTAAGTGACAGTAAAACTCACATTAAGTGACTAGTGACAATGATTACCTAATCTTGGACTATTTGCTTTTATGGAAAAATCTACAGGACTTAAGTCAGTGAAATGTATCACTAATGGTTGAATTTCAAGCATCAGTGACAAATTGGAAAGACATTGGAGGCAAAAAAATATTCAATACATAGTCGTTTATTTATATAGTAGCTGTTAAGACTCCCTCTTAGAACATCTTCCTTTTGTATGTTATAAAAAAAATACAGTAAAATATAAATCAAATTTCCTTCCAAGAGTTTACAAATAAGGGAGTTAAGATATATACATAAATAACTAGGTGTTTGGTCAGTGCCTGATAGAGATATGTGATTTTAAAATGTCATATATTCCCTAGTAGTTTAGGGAATGGAGAGTGAACAAAGATATTCATGCAAGGTTTCAGTGAATTGATAATGAGTTGCCCATGAAAGATTGAACTCATGAAGCTGGGAATAAGAAAGACAGTCTGTGTAGGAAAAATGGCATGAGCAAAGATGTAAAGAAAAGACAAGTTTGAAGAATGGACATCATTAATTCTTACATGAGTGATCATCCAAGGGTGTGCCAACTTACATTGAGCTTCTGCAGAACAGTCAAGAAAACTGCTTTTTAAGTATTTTCTGTTCTCTGAATTGGCAACTCTGTCACAAGCTAAAAGTCCATGTATTCTTTATTCTATTACTTCTCATGTAAGACTCAAAATCTCTTGGGAATTATGGTCTACTAATTTATATGTGTCATGTTTGAGTTACACTTTAAAAATAGCAAATACACTTGAGGCAAACTGGTCCTTTGAAGCCCTAGATGTGTTCTGCTTCTGGGTGTTTTTCAATGAAATCAAATTAAATTCTATATACTCCCTCTGATGTTAGAATCCTTTTTGTTTTGTTTCTTTAATTAAAAGAAAAACATTATCCACAACTGCAGTCGCAAAATAGTCCCCAGAGATTACCCAAGCAACACGTCTGTTTCTAGGCATTAGCACACATTTCATTTTATAAGCAAAATAAGTAATACTAGCCATAATTAATAGTCTTACAAATAAATGACAACTTTGAATAATCTGATTTTAACATAGTATCTTAGAAATCAACTGAGTTCATTAATTTATAATAATTTAGACAAGGATTTTCTATTTGCATGACTAAGATTCAGAAGCTTTGTCCCCTAAACTAACACAAGAATATGAGAAATAATTTTGAGAAAATGATTATTGTTGTTGGTATTATTACTGCTACCCACACAGCAGGTGGTTTCTGTTCCTTGGTAGGTGACAGTCCAGTGACCATAACCAAGGTAGATTTTATTACTCGCAATGAGTAAGAAAAACAATGGTGGTAGTTCCCAAACAATGCCTCTCCAAACAAAGGTGAAAACAGGGCTTTTGTTGTGCTGGCTATCTGAGTCATCATATGTAGAGGTGGAGTAAAGGCAGTGCAGACACACTCCTGGATCATGCTTCCTCATACTTCACATATATAGGAAACCACAAAAAATTCCCTCCTTGGACAGGATTTTCAGTATGGTAATGCTGAGAGTTCACTAAAGTTCATCTTCAGTCTTGGCATCTCTATTAGTTTTTGTGTTGCTGGGGCTGGGCTTTTTTCGGGAACTTTTTGAAACAACCAAAACTCAAGGTTCAACACCTAAAAAAGGGTTATTTTTCAGAGTGTGTACCCTAAAACTAGTGCCCCAGGTTACACTACTAGCTCTGAAGACTTACACCAATCTTAGCAGGTAGGCCCTTTATAAAAGCAAAGTCCATTTAAAATTTAAAGAACAATGCCTAGTTCATTTCAGCATATTTGCATCTTCCTGTCCTGTGTTTATGAACACCTCATGCCAAGAAGAAAGCAAGTTGTGTAGAAAGGAAAGTGCTTGGTCCGGGTATCAGTTGCTCACTGGCTGTTGAACTTTGATACTTTTTCTGAGCCTCAATTTTCTTGACTGCGAAGTAGAGATCAAAGTGCCACCACACAGTTGTGATGAGAGGACTGTGTGATACAATCTATTAAGTAGCTGCAGAAAACCCACACAGGCAAGCATTGTGGGAGAAACTATTTTCTAAATTTGGTAATAATGTTTAATTCTCTACAATAGTAACTCACTCAAATGACCTATATTCAGGGTTACATGTGTGTTCTAGATAGACGTATACACAGTTCCTTCAGCACTTCGTCAATGAAAACATGACTGATGCCTTTGAACTTCATTTCACCATTTGAAATACAGTGTTGACTTCCACTGAATTGTGAGTCACATTCCTATTGCCTGATGATGGGCAATGTGCTTCAGCACATGTTTAGAGACATTTTTCACTTTCTAGATCAACAACAACAACAAAATACTGAAAACAGTGCTGGTAAAAGGAATCTCTTCATAATCTAATTTAAAGCTATTTTTTCAGGAGATGCATAAATGCACAGTGGTGTTTGCTCTGCACAGTGATATACATTGCCTCACCAAACATCGTTTATTTTACTTCTTCCTTATTCTCATTGATATAATATTTTTAGACCTCTAATAAACACTTAAAATTTTAAAATCAAAGATACACCATTCTAAGTTTCCAAAGACTTCTATCCTCTTCACATAAAGTATTTTTTCTAACATAGTGTAATAGAAACTCAACCTCACACTTGTTTTTAACCCATTCACCAGATTACTCAGAGTGCTACATTTTCTCTTGACACTTGTTGACTGATGATCAAGTCCCACCAAACGCCCATGCTGAGGAAAGCTTCCCTTTCCCATCCTTGCATGCTGTCTATGTTCCATTGTGTTTGCTCCCAAACCTATCCATGCTGTTTAAATCTATTATGAATATTATTTCACAATTTAATTAAATATTACAAAAACCAGTGAGCCATGAGTAAGAAAATACAGTTACTGTCTCTATGAAAATTGAGTAAAATGCTTTGGAGAGTTTCAATGAATATAAATGATAATAAACCCCACAATCAGGTGGAGACAGATAAATGTAAATAAATTAAGGGAAATGATAATAAAAAGCTAGAATTTTGTCTTCCAGTTATTTTTTGTTTTAAATTCCTTGTTTCACAGCAAAGCTATAGAACCTGGACATTAAAAATGATGTATCATTGGTTAATGGAAGGAAAATAACATTGAGTTTCGACCAGTGGACCTATACTCAAACTACAAATGAAAAAGAAAAAAAACTGTGTATGAAGATCCATTTATGCTTTACATCGACATAAAATCTTAAATTGGTTGTGAATTTTTCCAATTTCAGTTTAGCATATCTAATTTTTAAAACTTCAGTTGTGTTGAATACTTCAGTATTTTTCAATAAATTGTACAATGACAAATCAATTTTATTTGTTGTATTCTTTTAGCAGATAGCCAAAAATATGAAACATTAAATTTAAAAATGAAATAGACAGATATTAAGAAGTTAACAATTGATTAACAACAAGTTGTGTTTTTTTTTGTTGTTGTTGTTGTTGTTTGTTTTTTTTGAGTTGGAGTCTCACTCTGTCGCCCAGACTGGAGTGCAGTGGCCGCTCCCGGCCACCGCAGCCTCGACCTGCTGGGCTCCGGCGATCCTTCCGCCTCAGCTTTCCAAGTAGCCGGAACTACAGGCGTGCGCTACCACGCCCGGCTGATATTTTGATTTATTGTAGAGATGAGGTCTCGCTGCCCAGGCGGGTCTCGAACCCGCGGGCTCAGTCAATCCACTCACCTCAGCCTCCCAAAGGCGCGGGATTACAGGCTGAGCCACCGAGCCCGGCTGAGTTGTGTTTTTAATGGCTGTCTTTAGTGATTTCCCCTAAGTGGGACATCTCCCTTATTCTTGGTACCTCTTCTCCCTCTGAATATTAGTCTTCCTCCTGTCACCATTGCCTTTAAATTCTTTTATATCTTAGGTCACCATACACCCTGATTACTGAATACAGTCCTGGTTTTAGCCCATTGTTCTGACATAATGATTGAAAGTCCCCCATTTCACTTCAATTGTGTCTCAGTTTAAAAGATAAATTAAATGGGCTTCATATTTGTATGGTATTTCACACCATCTTGCTCCCTGCACTTTTACTTTTTTCATCTTTTCTTCCTTTTCTTCTCTTTGTTCGCTTGAACTTGAATAAAATATATTGTTGTTCAGACATTTATTCTTGGCCTAGAAATAATTTTGTTGTAAGAATATCTTATTCAAGATTTTCAAAAAAAGGAAGAAAATATGAATATAACAGAGAACCCGGAGAGCAGCATCCTCATTTCCAACCAGGGCCATTAATCAAAATACCCCAAAAAGCTAAAGCAATTCACATCTCTTCATCTCTGACTGTGTGATTCCTCATCTCATCCTCTTTGAATGTCTGTCAGCCTTTTTTGATTCATTCTCACTGAACATGACCATCCAAGCCCAGACTTTATATCACCTACCAGTCCAAGTACTCAACAGAAACAATCTCAGTTGGCATGGTTCTCCTTGATGTTCTTAAGCGTAAAAAATGGGTTAGACAAGCTCAACACTTAGGTTAGTTCCTCTGGTATTAGGCCTATAACTGATTCAATAAACTGGGTATGGATTGTCTGTTGTGAGAGAAAGTTCAAGGCAGGTGGACCTATGTGGCACAGATTTTCTAACAAGAGGATATGAACAAGGAAAAAATAATAGACATTTCTAATAGTTTTTTTCAGACCCTGAAAGTAACTCAATGGTTAAAATCACAAATCAATCTAACTATGTGCAAATGTGCTAATCACAATTCTAAGATTACATAAATATGCATTTAAAGAAGGTTGAAGCCGGACACAGTGGCTCATGCCTGTAATCCCAGCACTTTGGGAGGCAGAGGCGAGAGGATTGCCTGAACTCACGGGTTCGAGACCAGCCTGGGCAACATAGTGAGACCTCATCTCTACAATAAATCAAAATATTAGTTGGGCATAGTGGTGCATACCTGTAGTTCCAGCTACTTGGAAGACTGAAGCAGAAAGATCACCTGAGCCTAGCAGATCGTGGCTGCGGTGGCTGTGCACATGCCACTGTCCTCCAGCCTGGGTGACAGAGTGAGACTACGGCTCACACACACACAAAAAAAGAAGGTTTAAAAAATAATGTGTAATGAAAATCCCCAGTATGTTGAAAGCCAGTGATAAAGATATCTCTGTCAAAAGAATCATCTGAGATTCAATTAATAAAAAAGAACGGTATGAATTGCTTTTGATGCATGTAGATAAAAGACAACAATGGTTGAAGTCCTCTCCCTTAGCCTTCGCCTTACCCCTAAACACCACAAGGTGTCAAAGATTTGGCCAGGAATAGAATAGCTAGTGCAAAAATTAGTTCACAAGACATAACATATTTCTCTTAAGCACCAAATTAGCTTCAAACAAGGGAATAGGAGTTCAATGTTGTTTTGGTCTTGGCTTTGATTTTAAATAGTTTTGAGATATTGAGTCTCTGACTTTATGTCTCTAAGGTTCGTCTCCTAACCTATAAATAAAATAGTTGAACTATTTAATGATAATTTGTTGTAAGCTGTCAATACTTTGTTGTTTTATGTATTATTTGTGTTCTACTCAATGTTCTTTCTAAATGCTTTAGAATATGAGCAGATAACCACTTTAAATAAGCAACATCAGAAAGAACTAAAAGTTGTACAAGACATGAGCTTTCCTCTGAAAGAGTTTATAATTGAAATGATGAGATAAAGTTAAATACACACAAACTTGAATGCATTTTTTCTCCTTTCCTTTAATATACAAAGTTAAATACACACAAACTTGAATGCATTTTTTCTCCTTTCCTTTAATATACCATACTCTTTCCTATTAAAATTCTTCTATTAAAACCAACAGATATGGAAAAGATGAGAGAAAAGTATCTAATAATAGCTGTTTAGAGGAAATGTTGGTTCAACCTCAGTATCATAATCTTTTGTTAAGTTATAAGCTTTATTTTCTAAGAACAGTTTTAGGTTCACAGCAAAATTGAGTCAAAAACGCAGAAAGTCTCCATATTGCCTCTGTCTCCACATATGTACAAAGTCCCTTACTATCACCATTCCATACCATAGTGGAACATTATCATAATCAATGAACTTACATTGACACATCATTGTCATCCGAAGTTCATAGTTCACATCAGGATTCACTCTTGGTGTTGTGCATTCTATACATTTTTACAAATGTATAATGACATGTAACCACCATGATAGTATCCTGCAGAAAAGTTTCAATGCCCTAAAAATCCTCTGTGTTTCATCTATTTATCCCCCATCTCCCAACTCCTAACGACCACTGATCTTTTTACTGTCTCCATAGTTTTGCCTTTTTCTCCATAGTTTTGCCTTATCCAGGATGTCATGTAGTTGGAATCATACAATATGTAGTCTTTTCAGATTGTCTTTTTTCACTAAGCAATATTCATTTAAGGTTCCTTCTCTCCCTTCTGGCTTGATAGCTCCTTTCTTTTTATTAGTGATGAAGAATATTCTACTGTCTGGATGTACCACAGTTAATCCATTCATCTGCTTAAGGACATCTTGGATGTTTCCAATTTTTGGCAATTATGAATAAAGCTGCTATAAATATTTGTGTGCAGGCTTTTGTGTGAATGTAGGTTTTCAAGACATTTGGACAAATACCAAGAAGTACAATGGCTGTATCATATGGTAAGAATATGTTTACCTTTTGTAAGAAATGATCAAACTGTCTTCCAAAGTGAATGTACCATTTTGCATTCCCACAAGCAATGGATGAGAGTTACTGTTGCAATCGTCACCAGCATTTGGTATTGTTGATGTTCTGGATTTTGGTCATTCTGATATGTTTTACTTTGAAATTTTCCTAGTGGCATGTGACGTTAAACATCTTTTTATATCCTTTTTTTTTTGCCATCTGTATATCTTCTGTGATGTGTTTGTACAGGTCTTTTGTACGTTTTTAAATCAAGTTATTCATTTCTACATTGCTGAGTTGTATGAGTTCTTTGTATATTTTGGATAGCAGCCCTTCAGCAGATCTGTTTTTTGCAAATATCTTATCTCAGTCCATAACTGTCCTCTCATTCTCTTGACACTGTCCTTCACAGAGCAGAGGTTTTTAATTTTAATGATGTTCACCTTATCCATTATTTCTTTAATGGATCATGTCTTTTATACAGTATCTAAAAAGTCATCACCATATCTAAGGTCATTTAGATTTTCTCCTATGTTAGCTTCTAGGAATTTTATAGTCTTGTACATTTAGTATGTTTATGATATATTTTGAGTTAATTGTGTGAAGGGCATAAGGCCAGTGTCCAGATTTTTTTTTTTTTTTTTGCATGTGAATGTCCAGTTGTCCCAGTACCATTTGTTGAAAAGACTATCTTTTCTTCATCGTATTGTCTTTGCTCCTTTGTCAAAGGCCAATTGACCACATGCGTGGGTCTATTTCTGGACTCTATTCTGTTCCATTGGTCTGTCTATTCTTTCACCAATACTGCGCTGCCTTTATTACTTTAGTGCCTTAGTCAGCTGGGGCTACTACAGCAAATTACCATAGAATGAGTGGCTTAAACAAAAAACATTTATTTCTCATAGTTCCAGAGGCTGGGAAGTAAAATCAAGGTGTCAGAAGGTTCAATGTGGGGGTTTTCTCCCATGTTTGCAAATAGCCACTTTCTTGCTGTATCTTCACTTAGCAGGGAATAAAAGATAATCTCTCTTGTGTTGCTACTTATAAAAGCATTAATTTCATCAGGAGGGCTCCATACACATGACCAAATTACTTACCAAAGGCCCTCTTTAAATACCATACTTTTGAGATTAAGACTTTAACACATGAATTTTGGGAGACACATTCAGTTTATAACGTGTAGCTTTATAGTAATCCAAAAGTCAGGTAGTGTTATTCCTCCAACTTTGTTCTTCAGTATCAGTTTGGCTACTCTAAGTGCCTTGACTCTTCATATACATTCTAGAATGAATTTGTCATTATCCGTAAAATAACTTGTAGAAAATTTGATTAAGATTGCATTGAATTTATGGATTAAATTGAGAAGACCTGACATTATGGCACTATTACACAATTGAGTCTTCTTATTAATGACCATGGAATATCTCTCTATTTGTTAGTTTTTGTCTGATCTCTTTCATCAGAGTTTTGTAATTTTGCTTGTATACTCTTGTACATATTTTGTTAATTTTATACCTAAGTATTTCCTTTTGAGAGATACTAATCTAAACGGTAAAGGCTTTAACTTCAAATTCTAATTGTTCATTGCTGAACAATAATATTTTTAAAGATTTTGTTAATTACACTTAACAAAATCTCTACTATTTGGCCTATAGCATCCAGAAAAGCACAATAGGTAGCCTTTGCTACCTAATGAGTTAATCTTACTCTGTGTATTCCTTTCTAGAGGCTGTGAGTTTTCAAAGCTCTAAAGATAAATTAATGACATATTTTGACATGAATTATGATAGTCTGTCAATGTTCACATAACCATGAATAAAAAAGTTGTATCTATTAGTAACTGACAAACTTGGAAATGATTTAGAAGTATTTTCGCTTACAATATAATTGTTTATGTTATGAATATAGTGGATTTGAAGAGGTGAAGTGAGTCACAAAGTTTTATAAAATTCAGAGGAAGTAGTATCTTTCACCTATCACATTTGATGTATTGTATAAATATTAGTTTATGTATATAAATGCTTTTGTTTACACTACTTACTCTTATCCAAAATAATTTCTCTTAGTTGCTAACTAAAAAAAATCTAATGATATAAAATTTTTAATATTCAATGTGCAGAATAATTAGTTTTTTGTTTGTTTGTTTGTTTTTTGAGTTGGAGTCTCACTCTGTCACCCAGACTGGAGTGCAGTGGTCACTCCTGGCCACCGCAGCCTCGACCTGCTGGGCTCTGGCGATCCTTCTGCCTCAGCCTTCCAAGTAGCTGGAACTACAGGCGCACGCTACCACGCCCGGCTCATTTTTGATTTATTGTAGAGATGAGGTCTCGCCAAGTTGCCCAGGCAGGTCTCGAGCCTGCGGGCTCAGGCAATTCACTCACCTCATCCTCCCAAAGGCGCGGGATTACAGGCTGAGCCACCGAGCCCAGCTGAATAATTAGTTTGTATGAGTAAGCTAACCTATTTCTCTTACTGATCTCTCCATAGCAAGAGAACTAGTCAGCAGAGAGTAATATAATCTTGACAATAACTATCAAATTTTCCCAGTTCAAATTATTCTTACCAATCCGTTCTCCACCTGATTAAGCAAACTATATTTTAAGGTGAAGAAATTTAAAAACAAAATACTTTAACCCAGGTTGCATTTATAATGCTACATGAGCAACACAGCTTGCACATCATAAGTGGAGTTTTCTACCATCAGTTATGTGTGCATAAGCAAAAGGAATAATGTAACCTCCACATTTTCCACATTAATTCTTCCAGAATCTATTTTTAGTTAATTTTATATGTAACTACCATTGTGTAGACAAATTGCTGACACATGCACAGAAAGTGATTTATAATGTCTACTTATTTTACCTGCCTTTACATGATGCACATGCCTAGAACTGAGAGTCAGAAAAGTCCTTAGAGGTTACATGGTCCAGTACGCTTTTTGTATAGAGAGAATGGAAGCTAAAAGATATGTACAGGCTTGCTAAAGTCACAGAGTCTGAGGATATGCTTGTTTTTCATATATTTTAAAATACAATTGAAAGATAATTAAATAAAAAACAACTGCTAAATCTGGAATGTTAAGAAAACTAGCACTTCAATTGAGATTGTCACATACTACATGGTTTCACTTTTGTTGTCTTTTGCACATGCTGGTCCCTTTAAAATGCCCCCTCCTCCAAACCTCATGATCATCTTTCAAAATCATATTGAAGTTAAACACCTCTTTCAGGGTTTTCTGGACTCCACTCTTGACATTGTTAGTCCTTACTTATTACTTCTGTTTTTGATATTTGCATGTTATGTGATGTGTCAAATATATCTTGCGTTCACTTAGTTTCCACACAACTCTAGCACTTACTCCAGCCATTCTCAGTGTGGCTATTTCCACAAGTCATGGACTATCTTTGCGCAACTGCAAACTTCATGCCTTTGCTGTGTACGTTTTTCTTCCTGTCCTGTGCTTTCTTTGACACACAGCATGGGTCACCTGTGGGAATCCACTCAGTATTATGCATGTCTAACCCATAGAAGTTGACACATGTGACATGTGACAATGCTTTGACCAACTGAGGACAGGAGCCAAAGAGTAAATTATCATCCTTTTATTCCCTGGAAAGCCAGTTCTAAGACGTAATTTCAAAGGTTCCTCAGATGGACCTGAAGGACTGAGTACCAGTCACTGTAGCACAGATGACTTGATAATGCACCCCCACCCTGTAATGCCTTCATCTCTTCCTTGTTTCATTTCCCTTGCTTCTCATTATTGCTTCCTGGGATCGCTTTCCTATTAAACCACCTGCATTCAAATCTTTTTTTTTTTTTCAATAGGAAATTGCAGCAACTCAATCAAGACAGCACTATAACCTCGGATATTTCAGGAATGATGGCTTGTGACCTACGCCTGATAAAGACCCCTGTCTAACCGAAATGCTGGCAATTGTAACAGAAATGTTGAATGGATACTGGAAGAAAAAAAAAGAGGACAATCCTTGGTCTAGTAACAGAGTACAGAGCCAGGGACTATAGTCATTATGCACGTTTTGTGTTGAGCGATCAATTTTCCCCTTTCCCTGATACCTTGGGTGAAAGTTTGTGATGGTGGAGAATGTTACAATTTAAGATACACGTGAAGGTATGATTAAATTACATCATTTCATCACTACCTGGTTCTTTATGTCGCCTTGCAGCTAGGGATGACAATTTCTTCTCTTTTCTTTTCTTTTTTTCTGAGTTGGAGTCTCATTCTGTCACCCAGACTGGAGTGCAGTGGCCGCTCCCGGCCACCGCAGCCTCTACCTGCTGGGCTCTGGCGATCCTTCTGCCTCAGCCTTCCAAGTAGCTGGAACTACAGGCACACGCTACCATGCCTGGCTAATTTTTGATTTATTGTGGAGATGAGGTCTTGCCAAGTTGCCCAGGCGGGTCTCGAACCCGAAGGCTCAGGCAATCCACTCACCTCAGCCTCCCAAAGCGCAGGATTACAGGCTGAACCACCGAGCCTGGCTGACAATTTCTTCATCTTCTGAATATAGGACAAGAATAAATGTTATGTGGCAAAAACTATGAAATGTACCAGTCTCTCTGTTGATTACTTCACCCAGATCCTTTCTCCATCCTTTTCTGCCTTTCTCTGTGTCAAGAAAGCTGGTCTCTGAATTTCACATCAAGAACTCCCCAATGGCTGACTTCAGCTAAATTTGGCCGAATGGAGGGGCCAGCAGGTGACTGGAAAGCAGACATAGAAAAATATTAGGCCCTTTCTTTCCTGTATCTCTCTGCCTGATGCTATTATATCTGGTGGCAGCTGTGTTCCTTTTAATCATAGCTCCCATCAGGCTCTGGTCACTTTATGTCCTCCTCTGTCCCCAAAGAAATAATGGCTTCTCAATGTTGCTAGTTGGAGTGCCACATCATGCTTTGTTTCTTTCCTTAAGCCTGCCCATCCTAAACCTATTAAAGTCTCTTCATTTGAACCATATGAATGAATTCTGTTTTTTGCCAAGACCCTGGCTGATGCACACACACATGCACGTGCACACAGAGAAATACAACACACACACAGATGCCAAGACATGGGACATTCTCTTTTCAATGAAGATGATTCATCTATGAAGAATAATAGTAGCTTAATATTTTATAAGAACAAAAGAGGAAAAAGTAATAAGATACTAGGACAGTTTATTTTAATAGAAGCTGCTAGTCATTTTAAATCAAGTTTAAATCAAATTTTCTATTCCATTAAAAATTTTATAGTGATATCAAGCATTTTATTATTTTGAGTGGCACCTCATTCTCTTTTCTAGGCCTCTTTTGCAGAGAGAATAAAAATTATACTGTGGCTATAAAACAATAGAAGTTAGGAAATGTTAAAAATAAGGACAATAAGCTCCTGGATAATTCTAGTTAGACTTAGACACTATCATTCTCAAATACTGTTCTTCTTTTTCAACTCCCTTCCTCCATGTAAATCCTTGCGTGACACCCCCTTCTTACACCATTTGTCCTGTCTGCCCATGTTCCCAGTATGCCTTTTCTCTCGTTTATTTTTTCTGTGAGTCCGAGTCTCACTCTGTTACCCAGGCTGGAGAGTGCAGTGGCACCATTATAGCTCCCCACAGCTTCAACCTCCTGGGTTCAGATGATCCTTCCATCTCAGTCTCCTGAGTAACTGTGACTACAGGCATGCACCACTACACATGGCTTATTTTTTCATTTTTATAGAGATGAGATCTTGCTATGCTGCCTAGACTGGTCTTGAACTCCTGGCTCAATCAATCATCCCACATTTACCTCCCAGAATGCTGGGATTACAAGTGTGAGACATTGTGCCCAGCCCTCATTTTTTTATGTTGAAGCCTCATACTCCCAAGTTACATCATTTATTTACATGGCAGGACACATGAAAACAATAGCAACAAAAACATCCTTTTATGAATACTTTAAAGATGCTTATTTCATAATATATCATGGGGAGGACCAACTATGCTTTAATGTGACATGTTCATCCCCAAGACTAAATCACGTATAATTGTGGTGTTTAAAATAATTTGGTAGCCGGGCTTAGTGGCTCAACCTGTAATCCTGCACCTTGGGAGGCTGAGGTGAGTGGATTGCCTGAGCCCGCGGGTTCGAGACCTGCCTGGGCAACTTGGTGAGACCACATCTCTACAATAAATCAAAAAATTGGCTGGGTGTGGTAGCACACACCTGTAGTTCCAGTGGAAGGCTGAGGCAAAAGGATTGCCAGAGCCAAGCAGGTCGAGGCTGCGGTGACAGGGAGCAGCCACTGCACTCCAGTCTGGGCGACAGAGTGAGATTCCAACTCAAAAAAAAATAATTTGGTAATGGCTCAGGTACATAAGCCATCTCCTTATCTCATTTTTATTTTCAATATCAATATATCCCTCTGGAAAGCACATGAAGAAACAGTCTTCTGGGGAAGTCTGTTCATCATCATTCATATGACATTCATGTACAAAGAGGGCAGTAAAAGATATCTCCTTTTCTTGTTTCAGTTCTGGCACCCAGTCAGCTTCTAGTTCATGGTTGAATGCCTGGCTATTTTGGGAAACTTGACCTCAATGCTTTGGCGTTTATGTTTGCCATTTATTTTGTGGACTTGTGACATAGGTACCACTAAACTGATACACTCACCCCAACTCTGAACTGGAAGCTAGTTAGGAACTGAAAAGGATTCTCTCTGAAGCAAAAAGATGAAGTTTTTGAACCAACAGTGCAGAAGTCCAAATGGCAGTATCCAGCACCCAGTGCCAGCAGGGTGGGCACTGCAAACAAAAGTATCCAGCACTCAGTGGGAGTTGCTACAGCAACTGTCAATTATGTCAGTGACAAGATTCTGGTTATTTTTCCAGGTCACATAGCCACTAAGAACATGGTTCTCTATTCCTCCTAGGAATTTATTAATCTACTCAATTTTTAAAATTAGTTTTATTTTTTTCCTTTGGATCTCAAAAACTAATTCAATTGTACTTCCATGCTGTCATCATAGAAGACAATTTTCCTGTTTTATTTCATTATTTCAGTTTTTGATTCTTTCATTCTACCGTTTATTTCATTTTGGGAGCCTTTCACTCTACTTCCACCATGAAAGATACCTACTCTAAGGTTTGGCATATGTACAAAGATATATATGTATGTATATACACACATATACACACATATATTTCTCTGTAAACTTATACCATTGCTTTGGGCATTATATGTTTTTAAATTTACATAAGTGGTGCTAAGCTGTATATCATTCTGTTTATTTTTTTCACTATATACTCTGATAATAAAATCGATGTTTTTGTAGTCCCTGTAGTTCATTGTCTCCTCAATGCGGCAATATAAAATAATATTTATCATATTTAATTTATTCCTCCTCCTAATGATGAAAAATTGAGCAGCCTCCAGAACCTCCTGCTATAATGAACATTGCTGAAATAAACATTTTCATGCATTCCCCTTCATGGACATATATATATATATACATATTTGTTTCTCTGGAGTTTACAATATGTAGAGGATTCATGGATTATGGAATATGTGTAAAATGGCTCTATCAGTCTCTACTCTCCTCAGGTGTACATAGCTTCCTGTTTTCCTACACTCTTACCAGCACTTGGTATTATTCTTTCTTATCTTTTATAATGTGATTGTTGCAAAGGGCTGTTTTTCCTTGGTTGCAAGTTATCTGTTTACTTGTTGTACATGTATTTGTTAGCTATTTGAGTTTCTTCTGTCACATATTCTGTGTCCATTTTTCTTTTTGTTTCTCTGCCTTTTCTTCCTTGATTTATTGTGATTCTTTCCAGACAATCATTCTATGCCAGTTTTAGACATTGTAATTATCTTCTCCAAATCTAACATCCATTTGCTTATAAAATAAAATATTGTTCTGCTTAAATTTCCCAGACTCTCTATCTCTATTGTTTATATCTAATCACTTTGATTGAAACTGAGTTCATAATGATGTTTTTCCTTCCTTTCTTCCTTCCTTCCTTCCTTCCTTCCTTCCTCCCTCCCTCCTTTTTTCCCTCTTTCCCCTCCTTCCTTCCTTTCTTTCTTTTCTTTTCTTTTTTTGGGGGTCAGGGTCTCACTCTGTCACCCAGGTTGGAGTGCAGTGGCACGCTCGTGGCTACTGCAGTCTCTGTCTGCTGGGCTCTGGCGATCCTTCTGCCTCAGTCTTCCAAGAGACAGAGAAAAGAGAGATAGAGAGAGAGAGAGGATAGAAGAAGAGCTTTTTTAAAGAATTGGTTCACATGATTATGGAAACTGGTTAGGTCCAAAATTTGCAGGGTGAGTCATCAGTCTGAAAACCCAGGGAAAAGCTGATGCTATGTTTCAATTTCAAAATGTCCTGCTAGAAGAATTCCTCCTTGATGGAGAAAAGTCAATCTTTGATTCTATTCACTCCTTCAATTGATTAGATGAGTTTCAGTCTGCTTGACTCAGATTTAAATGTTAATTAACATTAACAGTTTCAATATTAATTTCATCAAAAAACACCCTTACAAAAACTTACAAAATAATGATTGTCCCAATATCTGGGCACCATGCCCCAGCCAATTTGACACATAAAATTAACAATCACACATGGCAAGCTTCCCTGGGACTTCCTGCTTTAGTACAGACTTAGACACAGGTGGCATCCAAGGTCCACTTGTCTTTTCAATGGCCAGGCAGCAAATACAGAGATCCAGAGAATCCTTTTATGAAGATATCCTAAGAGATATGGGAGCAGAGCAATCAGAGAAACATAGCTGAAAATGTTGCTGTGGCCAGTTCCACTTTAACCTTTATTCCTGCCGCTGTAATTCCTGTGTCTACTTCAGTGACCTCGCTTTGTATTACATAGCAGAGCTTCATCTTGAGAGTAGAATGAGATTAAGATAGATCAAACCTCCCATGAGCTTCTCTGAGAGTGTCCTTGATGCACAGGTACACATCAAAGGCTTAGAAATAAAAACTTAGGAGACCAGCGGCAGTCCAACCAGGGAGCTGTCAGTAAAGAGGTGCATGATCTATAGACAATTTTAGAACTGCAATAAAATTGATTCAAAGTAAAGTTGGTCTGCTTTTTGTCGTCATCATGAGCTAGCAATTCAAAATAAGGTCAATAATATGGTACAATACTTTTGACTACCCAAAATAGACCACACTCCATCTTATTATTGTTTTATTTTTATTTTTTTAAAGATGTGGGGTACAATTCAGGATTAGGTACACAAGTGGTCATCGTACAGGTAAAGTCTGGGTCCCCCTTTGTTCCCCACTTTTTCTGGTTTGAGGTCAGTTACCCCTACTGATGTTGTATTTCCCCCACCCTGGCAGTATCCCACTACTGCCAATCCCTTTCTTATAGTATTATGGTAATTGCTCAGGGTTCACTTATGAATGAGAACATGTGGTACTCTGTTCTTTGTTTCTGTGATAGATCACTGAGTATGATAGACTCTAAATCCATTCAAGTTGCTGCAAAGTCCATATGTTTGTCTTTCTTTATGACTGTGTAATATTCCATTGTGTATATTCACCACTTTATTTTTTTAATCCAGTCCAGTTTCCATGGGCAGCACTGTTGGTTCCATGTTTTTGCTATTGTGAATAAGTGCTGCAATAAACATTTATGTGCAGGTATCTTTTTTGTAGAATGATTTGAGTTCCTCTGGTGTATTGCCAGTAGGGGAATTGCTGAGTCATATGAAAGGTCAATTTCAAGTTCTTTCAGAAATTGCCACAGCTTTCCAAAGTGGTTGCACTAGTTTGCATTCTCACCAGCAGCGTAGAAGCATTCCTTTTTCTCTGCATCCTCACCAGTATCTGTTGCACAACCCACCTTTTTTAACCATTACTGTGACAGAGGCTTTTAGAACTCCTGTACCTATGTTCTAATAGCAGCATTTTTATGCCAAACTCAACGTATGTGGACAGGAAATTCTTTTCAATCACAGCACCATCTCTTGCCCGTCACTTTCTGCACCTCATGCAGGGGGTGGTGAAGGGGAGACTCCCATTCTCTCTACTAGAGGCAAACCAAAGCTCCAAAAAGTAATAGTAATAATTCATGGTGTGAGGTTAACTTTAATTTA
Organism: Cephalopachus bancanus; assembly: GCA_027257055.1. Taxonomy (NCBI): domain Eukaryota; kingdom Metazoa; phylum Chordata; class Mammalia; order Primates; family Tarsiidae; genus Cephalopachus; species Cephalopachus bancanus. The sequence continues at coordinate 1,923,879 of JAPVLO010000009.1, read as the reverse complement.
TTTATTGAAGCATCTACATGGATGGTGCATTTCAGCATGAGTGAAAATAGATATTATAATTGTAATTTGCATCAAGTATAAGTCTTGATTTACAAAATCAGATGTTCATTCATATATCAAAAATGTTGAACACTTACATGTGCTGAGCCCTATTCTGTTCTAGAGGCTCGAATTATAACAGCAAACAAAATAGATAAATGTAAATTGCAGACACTTTTACTTCTCTAACTATTGAACTTATTAAATCCAATATACACACTCCTATCTAGCAGAGATATCAATTTTCAGGGACAGAACAGTGTAAACCTATACTGAGGAAGGAAATATTTTTCTTTATTGTCTAATAACTACTTAATTTTCTTTCCTGGAAACATCAAGATCCATTACCCTGCAAAGCAAGGGTTAGTTCTGTTCTCCACCTGGGAACAACCAGAAAAACAGAGAACCCACATTGTCTTTCAACAGCTGCTTCCTTGGTAAGCCCAAGAGAGACTTCAGTTTCACTATTTTCATAAGGCCTCATTATTTTATCTTCAGTTTCCATGATGGGTGGGGAGTGGGCAGAGAAAACAGTTGCAAGTGAAGAAAGGCAGTGATTAATTTCTTCAGTTCACATATAGGCACACACAGTTTACACTGTGAGAAAACCAGAGGAACAAAGAATGTTTCTGATATAATGGGCATGTGTCCCAGTCATGATAATTGAGACTCAATATTACAAGGCCATTTGTCATTTTAAAAGCTCATTCTTGACTATTTTATTTGATTAAGTATTCTCATAATGAGATATAGACAATGGAATGCTGCCTTAACTCAATATTTATAGTTGGTTATTGATTTTTCCCCCAAAGTCAGAAAGACACTCCCTTAACTTGGTTCAGTTAAGACACCAGAGAATATGGTTTTAAATTGCTTTGAAGGAAAAACACAGATGTAAAATCAGAGAATCATGTAAGCTATGGATACAAGTTAGCTAAACCATGACGAGGTGACCTTGTTAGCACTTCAGTTCTTCCTTTCCCCAGGACTAAAATGCTCTGCAGAAGGATGCCCTTATGATTTAAAAAAAAAACAAACCACTTGTTAGCACACTCAGAAAGGCTTCTCTTCAAATTCTGTCTCTTTAAAAAGCCTTTCAAATTGTGAGATAACTTGGATAATTTTGGACCATGCAGGGGTCAAGCATGAATGCCATTTTATGCTCAATGATTCCACTCTTTCAGATGCTTTTAAGTAATTTCTGTTGCGTTCACTGAAATATCAGAGTAAACTTCAGCATTAGATATTGATATAATATCAGTATAAAATTAAATACCAAAATAAACTAACCACCAATGATCACTCAAAGCACAGATCAAATTCAAACTCATTAGAGAAAAAAAAGAATAGAGTGAGGAAAAGTGTGTACCTCGACTTTTCAGGAGTACTCCAATGGCTAGAAATACAGTAATAGCATCCTAATGTGCAAAAATCAATGGCAAGTGATTATTTTAATTTAGTGGGCAACAGAGATGACAGAATTCAAATCCTTTACATCATATTAAAAGAGCAAGAGTTTCTCTATGCTTATTCATTAAACAAATATCATGTTGTAAATTCAGTAAGAAGTAGAGGAAAAATTCTGTGTACATATTAAAAATCCAGCTGCAAAATTCAGTGATAAATATCTCTCCTATGGTCCTTTTCAAACCAAATATTATTATCTTTATGACACTATGAGTTCAGGAAAGAGAATAAACAGTCAGAGAAGAATGTAAGCATTCTGTGATGCTAAATTTTTTTTGTCAACCTGAGTGGGCCATGGGGTGCCTACGTATTTGGTCAAACATCATTTCTAGGCATACTTGTAAGAATGGTTGGATAAGGTTAACATTTAAATCAGCAGACTGAGTAGATTGCCCTTGCTAATGTGGAAGGACATCATCCAATCAACTGAAGGTATGAATAGAATAAAAAGGCTGGCTCTCCCCAGTAAGACAGAATGTCTGCTCCCTGACTGCCCTCAACTTGGGTCATGGTCTTTTCTTGCCTCAGAGTTACACTGAAACATCAGCTCTTTATGGATGTCAGATCTGACAATCTTCACTGGAACTACACCATGGACTCTTAGGTCTCCAGCTTACTGATTCACCCTGTAGATTGTGGGACTCGTCAGCCTCCATAATTGTATGAGCTATTCCTTATTATAAGTCCCATTACATATATAGTAGGCACACACATCCTGTTGGTTCTGTTCTCTGGAGAACCCTGACTAATGCAATGCCTGAGAAGATTTTTCCCAGGCTTGAATAACTTTTCTTCCTCCTTTCTTCATCCCTTCCTTTCTCCAAACAGAATACAGATATTCCCCAAACATATTGGGTATATTTCTGAGTTTTCTCTTCTATTTCATTAATCTGTCTATACTTCTTCCCATGTCAATCTCTCCTTTTTTAATTATTTATTTTAAAATTGTAGTATCACTCTATTTTAACTATTAAGATTTTTTGAGTTTTAATATATAGTGTTCTCCCCACCCTCAATCTTTATTCTCTTCATTTCCAGCTTTCCACTGGGCTTTCTTTATTTTAAAAAATTCTTTTTTCTAATTGGGGTAAAAGTTACATATAGTGAAATACATAGATCTTAAATGTACAGTTTGATAAGTCTTGCCAATTTTGTACAGTCATGTATTCACACCCATTTCAACATACAATGTTGTATTTTATTTTATTTGTTTTGTTTTGTCAGAAGTGATTTCTTTCCAATGTTGAATCTTCCTATACAGCATAAGTTATGTTGTTTTCCATGTGATCAAGTGTTTTTTTGTATGATTATATGGAAGGTCACCAACTAAACATCTGTATTGTTTTGCAGGTGCAAAATAAAGTCTCTTAGGTTAAACCACCACAATTTTGGAGGCTGTTTTTATAGCAGTTAGCCCATAATGGCCAACAGAGTTAGACCATAATGGCCAACACAGTTAGACTTAGCGCCAGGTTTGGTTTGTATTATGTTGCCTTATTATGCTGGTGTTATATTTGGCTACAAGTCCCTAGTATAGTAAAGTTCTATTAATATTCAAATATAGGATATTAGTATAAGTGAATTCCTACAAAGCACCACTAGGTGTCCTCTACCAATAATTTTCACTGAGCTGCTGAAAGACAATTGAAATTTCATATTTTCCTGTTCATGTATGCCCTTTGCTGTGCAGCTTGAACCAGTCACACATTGGACCAGGACTCCACCCTCCTGTCATCACACAGGCAAATTCACTGAAAATATGAGAACCGTTTGTTTCTAGTTTTTAAAAATATAGTCAAGCATATTACTCATCTCGAGAACAAAAGTGTATAAGCATTCCCTTTTCTCCACATCCCTGCCGGCATCTATTTTTTTAAAAAATTGTAATGAGCACTTATTCCCTTTTGGTGGGAATGTAAATTAGTACAACCTCTATGGAAATTGGTATGGAGGCTTCTCAGTAAACTAAAAGCAGATCTACCATTTGGTCCAAAAATCCCACTACTAGGTATCTACCCAAAGAAACAGGGGTAGTTATATGAAAAAGAAAAGACACCTGCATCTGCATGTTCACTGAAGCACAATTCACAATGGAAAAGACGTAGAATCAACCTAAATTCCCATCAATCGATCAGTGGATAATGAAAATGTGGAATATACACACTGTGGAATACTATTCAGCCATAAAAAAGAGTGAAATAATGTCTTTTGCAGCAATTTGGATGGAATTAGAGAACATCATCCTAAGTGAACTAATTCAAGAACAGAATCCTAAACACTGCATGTTCTCACTTATAAGTGGGTGCTAAACCAAGGATCCACAAAGACATATAGAGTGATATAATGGACACTGGACACTAGAAGGGGCAGGAGGGGTGGAAGGTACATGTAAAGCCCAGACCAAAAACTATTTGTACTCCCTAAAGCTATTGAAATTTTTTAAAGAGGAACAAAAACGCAGATTTTGCTACATTATGGAGATAAACCCACTACCAAAAACCAGTCTGTGATTTATCTGAAAGTTGTTTAAGAAGAGATTTGGAAGAAACAATTTATACTGCATACCTCCCTATGTTTCCCCTCTGTTCTTTGGTATTATGACACAGCAAAAGAATGGTTCAACAACATGAAGGCCAACCATGAAGGACAGCAGTAATTACAAAGAGAAGGCATCTTAGGCAGTGGGCACTTTAAAATAAGTGAAAATAAATTAAAAAATAAAAGAAGCTACATTTTAAGTTAATAAAACTTAAGAGGTAAGTTGTAACTTTCAAAAAAAAAGAAAGATATAAAAGATAAAATATACACGATTTAATAACCATTAGGTGATGTGGGTGAGAAAGATGTCTAGAAAATCTCCAGGGTTCTAGAATCAAGACAACCAAGTACAGAGGTGCTTCTTTCTGAGATAGGAAAAACTGAAGAAGGAAAAAGATTGTGGTACGGAAGGAATATGTTTACACTTTTTAACATGCTAGTTTTGGTGTGTCTGGGAGACATCCAAGTGAGCATCTTCAATAGACTGAAATTATTCTGAAGAAGATTTTTGGTTAAAGAAAAGGAAGTAGAAGATGTTTTACTCTTCTCCACTCCCTCAAACTCCACCAAAAGCAAACAAAAAAAGTAGAGGGAAAATATCTATCTTCAATGAGACATGGAAAAGAACACAACCACAAGCCACTAACTAGGAGGCACATCTGCCAAATACTGCGAAGTCTAGACTAAGATGACAGAAGAAAGCCCGGAGAGCCAACCCTTGCCTCCTAAGATCTAGACCAGCACAACTAATTTCCCTGCAAACGTCGTGTCACCAACAGCCTAAAAATTCCTTTGATTAGAGTGTTGAGCTTCATGAGTATAAAGAGTTTATGGGAATGGGAAGTTGTGGATGGGGAGTGTCCTTTGGGAGACCCAGAGAGACGTCTCAGAAAGCAGAGAATGCAGTAGAAAAACAAATCATGCTTTGAGGAGTGGAGGAAGGGTGGGTGAGGTGTGTGTGGGAGAGAGAGAGATAGAGAGAGGAGGGGAAGAAGAGGGAAGGGAGGAAGGGGAAGGATTCACAGTGCGGTGTTCTAGCTAAGGGAGACCTCTGGAGGTGAAGTGCTGAGGAGGGAGGGAAAGCAGTTACGGCTGGATGGCAGCACAAAGCTAGTGCTTTAAAGTACCTTGTCATTACTCCTGACCACGGCGTTTATTATTTTTCTTAGCAAGTGACTGGCTTCATTTGAAGAGGAGAAATAATTATAAAGACACCAGCATGGGACTAATATATCAAAACTGTACCAAGAAGAAAGAAAAAGAAAACATCTAAGTCAAAGGCAGATAAAAAGCATAGTTCACCCAAAGGAGCTAGAGGAATTCTCCAAGAGTATAGATAAAGAGTATTTCCGCACATGATAAAGAAACCTCGTGATCTTAATTTAGAAGAGACAACATGACTAGGATAAGATATGTCATAGATATTTGCTGTTTGAGGCTGCCTGTCATCCATTTTGCCTTCTCTTAGTGCAGTGACAGAATGTTTTATTTACCTTCATGCAACCAAAATGCTTTGAAAGAAAGTGACCTCACCCTTATTTCTACAGGCAAGGTCTCAGTCCTAGTGATTGGTTCAGAAATGGACATGTGACTTTAATTGATCAATTCATACAGTAACTGTTATTTCTATGCAACATTTGGGTTAGAAAAAAACCTCTTATTCTTATTTCAATATGAATAAGAAGTTTGGAAAGCTGCTAGCACTTGTGTTACTACAAGGGGAGCTCCTGCCTCCAAACAGAGTCAGGACCAAAGAAGATAATTTGAAAAGGAGGGAGGGGGAGAAAGAGACAGAGAGACAGAAAGAGATAGAGAGAGACAGAGAGAGCAAAAGAGAAAGAAACAGAGAGAGACAGAGACAGAGAGACTAAGTCCTGAGCACATAGCTTTAACCTTGGGTAAATTCATTTCTTAGTCTCTTCAAGATCCAATATATTTTGTTATGCTTTAAGTCACTTGGCCCAAAGTCACAGAGCTGGTTACAAATTGAGCAACAATTTGAACCAAGTAACTCTAAATCTGAAGCTATAATTAAATAGCAGATAGAGCCACTTCTATAAAAGATCATTTAAACAACATAAGATGAATTAAGTAGATGTTCCTAAAGTGGATCATAGTAAACTGTTTATGTCTTTTCTATTCCATTTGTTTGAATACTGTTTATACAGAAGCTGGATCTCCATATTTATCATCTTTTCTTTTCTTTTTTTTTTTTTTTGAGTTGGAGTCTCACTCTGTCGCCCAGACTGGAGTGCAGTGGCCACTCCCGGCCACCACAGCCTCGACCTGCTGGGGCTCCGGCGATCCTTCCGCATCAGCCTTCCAAGTAGCTGGAATTACAGGTGCCCGCTACCACGCCCGGCTAATTTTTTGATTTATTGTAGAGATGAGGTCACGCCAAGTTGCTCAGGCGGGTCTCGAACCCGCGGGCTCAGGCAATCCACTCACCTCAGCCTCCCAAGGCGTGGGATTACAGGCTGAGCCACCAAGCCCAGCTTATTTATCATCTTTGCTAACACCATGTTTATATCTGTGTTCTTTTCCAGTTAATTTTGTGAAATTTCTTCAAGGTTCTTCAAAGTGTTTCAGTTACATTTATTTGGTTTATAACAATTTTGGTTACTTTGTAATATTTCCTGTTCATTTTTTCCTTTTATGGCTTTTCATCTCTTGTCTTTACAGGTATTCACAGATAACATGATCACCTTTGTACAAAATGCTAAGGAATCTATGAAAAAGCTACTGGAATTAATAGTTCAGCAAAGTCATAACCTATATGGTGGATATGTATAAATTAATAGTATTTTTAAATACTAATAATGAACATTTGAAAATTGAAATTTGAAAGACAATGCTACTGTTTATAACAGTAGCAAATAATATAAAATGATTAGAAATAAATTAAACAAAAATAAGTGTGAGACCTGATCATCTACTACTACAAATCAAAGAGAGAAATTAAATATATCTTCAATAGAGATCAGTGGCAGTGGCTCATGTCTGTAATCTCAGTGCTGTGGGAGACAGGAGTGAAAGGATCACTTGAACCTAGGGGTTCAAGACCAGCCAGGGCAACTTAGCAAGACATTGCTTCTATAAAAACGAAAATAAAAAATTTGCCAGGCATGGTGGCACACACCTGTAGTCCTAGCTACTGGGGAAGTTGAGATGAGAGAATCACTTAGGCCCAGGAGTTCTTAAACTGTGTGTGAGCTATGTTTGTGCCATTGCAATACAGTCTGGGAAACAGAGTGAGACCTTCCCCCCCAAAAGTCCTAAGTAAGTGTAGAGATAAACTATATACATGGGTCACAATATTCAGTAGTATTAAGGAATCAATTCTTTCTAAATAGGTATATAGATTTAACATAATTTCTATGAAAATTCCAGAGGGCTTTTTGTAGAAATTGTCTAGCTAATTGTAAATTTGTACAGAAATGCAAAATACTTAGAGTATCCAAACATTTTTTAAAATTGGAACACTTACACTAACTAGCCTCAAGACATACTATAAAGCTACAATAAGCACACAGTGAAATTCTGACTTACAGATGAATATAAACCAATGCAACAAAAACATAGGTCCAGAAATAAAAACATATATATAAAATATGGAGTTTTTTTTTTTAACAAAAATTCCAAAAAAGTCACTGGGAGTAAGTATAATCTTTTCAGCAAGTGGTTAAGAATAATTTCGTATGCTTATGCAATCAAATGAACCTCAACTCTAACCTTGCATCACATAGAAAATTAATGAGCCGGGTTCGTTGGCTCAGCCTGTAATCCCACGCCTTTGGGAGGCTGAGGTGAGTGGATTGCCTGAGCCCGCGGGTTCGAGACCCGCCTGGGCAGGCGAGACCTCATCTCTACAATAAATCAAAAAAATCAGCCGGGCGTGGTAACGCATGCCTGTAATTCCGGCTACTTGGAAGGCTGAGGTGGAAGGATCGCCGGAGCCCAGCAGGTCGAGGTTGCGGTGGACGGGAGCGGCCACTGCACTCCAGTCTGGGCGACAGAGTGAGACTCCAACTCAAAAAAAAAAAAAAAAGAAAATTAATGACAGATCACACAACTAGATGTAAGAGCTAAAACTATAAACAAAACTTCTAAAAGAAAACACAGAAGAAAATCTTTATGATCTTGGAATAGGCAAAGATTTCTTAGATAAAACACACAAAATAATGAACTATAAAATAAAAATAAATAAATTGAACTTCATTAATGTTAAAATTTTTGCCCTCTAAAAAAATAATGCTAAGGAAATAATGAGACAACCCCAGATTGAGGGAAAATACTGTAATGCATATGTCTGAAAATGAAACGGCATAGAGAAAACATGTAAAATTCTTACCATTTAATAATAAAAAAGACAGACAATCTAATTTTAATAAGAAAAATATTTGAACAGACACTTCACAAAATATAAGTAATATATATATTATATATATAAACAGCAAATAAGCACCAGACAATGATCAACATCAACTTCAAGGAAATGAAAATTTAAAAACCACAATGGGATATCGCTATACACATGCTAACGTGTTAAAAATTAAATTGACCACACTCGGTTTTGGCAAAGATTTGGAGCAACTAAACCCACTCATAGATTACTGTTGGGAATGCAAAATGATGAAGACACTTTGGAAAATAGTTTGGAAGCTTCTTAAAGTAGACATGCTCTTCCAATAAAACACAGAAATAGGCCAGGCTCAGTGGCTCAGCCTGTAATTCCAGGCCAAGGCAAGTGAATTGCCTTAGACGGCGGGTTCGAGACCAACCCAGGCAACTTGGCAATACCTCTTCTCTACAATAAATCAAAAATTAGCGGGCTTGGTAGCACGCGCCCGTAATTCCGGCTATTTGGAAGGCTGAGGCAGAAGGATCGCCAGAGTCCAGAAGGTGGACACTGGGGTGGCCATGAGTGTGCCACGGCACTCCAGCCTGGGCTACTGAGTGAGACTCCAACTAAACACACACACACACACACACACACACACACACACACACACACACACACACACACAAATAAATCCATGCCTAAGTATTCACCAGTGGGAAAACTGCACATGTCCGCAAACTTTTGAAATGGAAAGGACAAAAATTGGAAGCATTCCAAATGTCAATAAACTAGCAAATAGGTAAGCAAAGTGTGGCATATTTATAAAACAAAACACCACTCCACAGTAAAAAGGAATGTACTAGTATATTTGCAACAACATGAATGAATCTCAAAAGCATTATATGAAGTGAAAGAAACCAGACATTAAAGACTACATACTTTGTAATTCCTTGTATATGAAGTTTTGAAAAGGCAAAACTAGAATGACAGAAAACAAGTCAATGATTGCCAGGACCTGAATTAAAGCAGGAGGATTAATTGCAAAGGGGTATGAGAAAACTGTTTGGGTTAATGGAAATATTTGGTGAAACATTTGGAGAAATAGAAAAGTTTCCACTGCCAAACAGTAATATAAGTCAGCATATTGATTACATGTCACATGAAACTCAAGAGATTTTGTGTAATAAACTGAAGAATGACAGTTTTGCCATATACTTCATTATATCAACAGACTTGACTAGTAAATGCCATGGAGTGTATGTAGCATTTGTAAAAAACTATACACTGGTGAAATTCAAGAAATTATTTCTGCTGCAAGAGCTGCCTAAAACAAGCAAAGTCCAAGATATATTTGATGTTTTGTCTTTATATCTAGGAAAAAAGTATGTGTTGACATCTGTACTGTACTGATGGTGCTCCTTCAATATATTATATTCATGAGATCTTTCACCTTTCTTGTAAAAAACATGAAAATTCTGACTTTGTCACAACATGCTTCTTTCTTCACAGAGGAATTCTGGGGTTAAATATTCTTGAATAGAAATGAAAAATGATCTGAAAAATGCTAACTTGTCTTTATTAAACAAAGACTAGTTTGCTTATGAAAAAGCAGTGTGAAAATTTAGACTAAGAACACAAAAATCTGCTACACACAGAAATCTGATGGCTTAGCTGATGAAGTGTTTTTAAACAAGTTGTCTGAATTGGAAGAAAAATTGCAAAAGCAGCTTCAAGAAGATAGTAACCCAGATATTTCTGCATGCCTTGAAGATGAAAAATGGCTACATTAACCACCCTTCTTGGCAACATTTTATCACAAACCAGTTAAACAAGTTTCTGCAAAACCTAAAGAAGATGTGACGGGAGAGGGAGGTGGAACTGAAAGAGTCGATATCGGTCTGGGAAAGGGGGCACGCCTCATCAAGAAGGGTACCTGCGCAATGAATATTTGTATTCCTGACCCTGAATTGTACCCCACAATTTAAAAAATTTTTTTAAAAGATGTGTTGACTTTACATTAAATAATTTTTGGACTTAAAGGAAACTCAGTCTTTGGGACAATCATGTTACAAAATGCTTAAATGTTTTTGCTGCTGCTTGGACTTGAGTAAGAAAATAACAAGTTTCAAAGCTTGTTGAAAACCAGAGGACTGAAGATCATAATCGAATAGTATTTTCCACCTCTTCTTTCCGAATCTTCTGCTCTGCCCAAGAACATGACTGACAGAGGAGAGAAGAGAGAACTTTGTGAGTTACACTCAAAATAAGATTTACTGATTTGTCTGGAAACGTTCTAGATTTGAGTGAGAAGAATACTATGCAAGTCACAGTGATGCCGGATGTGGATTCTTTGACTAAACCCTGAAATAATTTTCAAAGCAGCCAGCAAAGTTTTAAGAAAAAGTTTATTAGCAAGAAGAAGAAGGAAAGAGAGGGAAAGCAGAGGACTCCTGCCAGACAGACCTGACATGGAGTCTCTCTCAAGGAAGACTCGTGCTTTGGTTCTTAACGAAAAGCTAGATACATTTTGACAATAATTAATATACAAAAGAGGGTAGGGCACAGGTAACCACCAATCAGGAGATATTGACATCTCTCTGCTTCTGATGGGAGTGATGGTCCTTTCCAGAACACATATTCTGTCTTTGTAAGATACCTGCCAGACTTTTTCAATTTACAAGTTCATGAACTAAAAGGCGGTCTTAATATACTTTCTATAGCTTTGGTTAGTGAAGAGTTGGTATTCAGCATTCCATCTTCAATAAGGAAGCTAAAAACCTAAACCATGATGAAAGGTTGGGCTGTCCTATTCTTACATTTGATTTTCTTTTGATTGGCTGAGGGGCTGGGATAGGCTTTATCTAATTTAACATAATGTTTTAAAGTTTATCCATGTTAGAGTGTAGCCTGCAGTAAAAATATAATGAGAAAATGTTTGAATGCCTACTAAAACCTACCTACAAGAAATTTATCTATCAATGCCTAACCTGTACAAGCTGCCCTGCCTCAATAGGAAAACAATGAACACTTTGCTGCAGTTTTAAATTTCTTAATATGTGTGATCAAACCTTTCTTTTTGGTTAAGCGAGTATTAAGAGCAAAGACCAAAATTCTGAGTTCCTAAAAATAAGTTTTTAAACAAGGAGTGACATTGAATTTTATCATATTTCTTTTTTGGAAACTACTGAAAAGTTTGTTTGTTTATATTTTTTTGAACTGACATTACAGTGACAAATCATATTAATAACTTTTTTTGCATTAGACCATCTCTGGAATAAAGCTTATCTAATTGTAGTGGACTATATTCTGGTTATTTTTTTTTTGGCTGAGTATTTAACTCCAGACTTCTTCATCGACATTCATAAGCGCAATATCCCATTTCAGACCGCCATTGTTAGATTTTGATATTAGACTTATGCTCAGTTTAATCAGTTCATTTTTGTTATCTTTTTAAATAATATATATTATGGAAAATATAAACTCCTTAAGAGTTTAAAAGATCTATCACAGAAATAAAGAACAGAGTGCCATATGTTCTCACTCATAAGTGGTCCTTGAACAATTATCATGATACTATAAGAAAGGGATTAGCTGTAGTGAGAAACTGCCAGGGAAGGGCAGGGAGTAAGATTGGTAGTTGAGGGAAACTGCCAGGGGAGGGAAGAGCACACCTCATCAGAAGGGTATCTGCATAATGAACATTTGTATACCTAGCCCTGAATTGTACCCCACATATTTAAAATTTAAAAAAGAGTTTAAAAGAACTTAGAAATAAGACCAAAAGACCTTCAAGCATTTATTAAAGGCATACATTTAACCATAGTTAGACTAAGGCAATAGTCAAAGATCTGACAAGAATGGTATTTTTAATATAAAGCTTAGTTATATTGCTTGAATATATTTTTATTTTTTGAAGATATTAAATGGAAATGTCCTAACTCTTTTCTAGACCCAAAACACAAGTAACATACTTTATATTCAGATCATAAATTCACTTAAACCAATCTCCACACACACCAATTGGAATGTTACCCTAGTTAAAGGCTACATGTCTAAAATAATTTTTTTTCATATGTTGAGGTTGCAAACCTCCATAAGATTCCTCTGCCTATTTATTGACATTTTGCAAATGAAATTATATTTTTTGCATATAAAATATAATAATACTGTACTGCTGCTTCTTTAGGTGTTTGTAGGTTATGAGGAAGCAGAGGATAAGATTTCATTTGGATTCTCTGTGGCTCTTTTTCAGGTCTTTATAATCTAATATACTTCTATCAGACCTCTATTTGAAACCAGTATTATCCTTTCAATTGAAAACTATGGGGCATCTCTTTTAGTTTTAAAGGTATTTTATAAATTTCCATTTGCTCCTATTCACTTCACTTTCCCTTCAGGCAAAGCCATTTGCAGTCAAGGATCATAATTGCTTTCCTAAAGCTGGCAGACTGCTGATTCATTCTTCACTTACTAACAAGAAATGGTAAAGCCACACAAATAGCATAGATTGTTATAATAGTGCCTTGTGAATGCTACATGACTACTTTGCTCACGGAAATAAAAATCCACAATAAATTGTTTAGCTATACTGCTGAAGAATTTTTAAAAGCAAAAAGATGTCCAGCAATTCCGCTTCTGGCTATACACCCAAGCAAATTGAAATCAGAGACATAAGCAGACATTTGCGCACCAGTATTCATGACAGTTTTATTCACAATCTCCAAGAGGTGAAAACAATCTAAATGTCCATCAACAGATAAATGGATAAACAAAATGTGGTATATACATGCATTAGAATATTATTTACCCTTAAAATGAAATGAAAATTTAGATACAGTACATCCAGGGAATAAGCAGACAAGTCACAGATTAGGAAAAAATATTTGAAAAACACATACCTGAAAGAACTGGCAGACGAAGTATACAAAGAAGACTTAAAAGTCAGTAATAAGAAAGCAAGCAACTCAATTTAAAAATAGGCAAAAATTTAAACAGATATCTTACCAAAGAAGATATCCAGATGGCAAATAAGCATAAGAGGAGATGTACAACATCACGTGTCATTTGGGACTTGCAAATTAAAACAAGGAGATATCTCTGTATACCTATTGGAATGGTCAAATCCCAAAACAATAGCAATACTAAATGCAGACAAGGATGTGGAACAACAGGAACTATCATTCATTGCTAGTGGGAATACAAAATGGTAGTCACTTTAAAGACAATTTGACAGCTTCTTACAAAACTAAACACTCTTACTACATGATCTAGCAATCATGCTCATTGTCATTTACCCTAAGTTAAAAACTTACATCCATCCAAAAGCCTGCACATGAATGTTTATAGCAGCTGTATGCATAATTGACAAGACTTGAACATAACCAAAATGTTCTTCAGCAGGTGAATGAATAAATTGTGGGACATTCAGACAGTGGAATATTAATCAATTATAAAAATAAATGAGCTATCAAGCCACAATAAAACACAGAAAAACCTGAAAAGCATGTCACTGTGAAAGAAACCGATTTGATAGTCTGCACACTGTATGGTTTTAACTACATGACATTCTGGAATACTAGCAAAAACTATGGCAACAGTAAAAACAAAAAATCAGTGGTTGCCAGAGATTAGCAGAGAAAGAGGAATAGACAGGCAAGCATGGAGAATTTTAAGACAGTGAAACTATTCTGTACAATATCACAATGGTGGATACACGTCATTATACATTTGTCAAAACCCATAGAAAGCACAATACTAAGAGTGAGCCCTAGCATAAACTATGGAATTTGAGTGATGATGATTGTCAGTATCAGTTTACTCTGATGTGGAATGTTGACAATGGGGGAGGTTGTGGAGGAAGAAGGTATGGGGAACATGGAATATTGTGTACTTTCCAAACATCTCTAAAAGATAAAATGTATTTTTTAAAAAAGGAACACATACTTTAACATGGATAAACTTTACGACGTTTTGTTAAATTAAATAAACCAGACGCAAAATGATAAATACTGTATAATTCCATTCATATGAGGAACCTAGAATAGTCAAATTTATAGGGACGGAAAGTTGAATAATGGTTACTAGTGACTGAGAGGAGAAAGCAATAGAAAATTGTTATTTAATGAATATCGAGTCTCAGTGTGGGATAATGAAAAACTTCTGGAAGTCAGCAAGATGTTGAAGATAAGAACCTGGGCTTCTTCCCCATCAACAATAAAAAACAACTGGACAGATTTCCATGAATAAAATTCACTACAGAAGAACCCAGGAATCTGCTTTAAAAGCTACAGCAACATAGTAAGAACAAAAACAAAAAACAGTAACCGCACAAAAATCATAGAAACAGTTTTTAGTTTTCGTGTTTTGAAGACAGGGTCTCACTCTGTCTCCCAGGCCGCAGTGCAGTTGATGCAGTCATAGCTCACTGTAGCCTTAAACTCCTGGACTTCTGTGATCCTCCTCCCATCTCAGCTTCCCAAGTAGGTGTGTAGACTACAGGTGTGTAGACCACCATGCCCAGCTAATTAATTTTTTATTTTTTGTAGAGATGGGGTCTTGCTCTGTTGACCAGATTGGTCTTAAACTCTTGGCCTCAAGTGATCCTCCCATCTCAGCTTTCCAAAGCATTGGGATTACAGACATTGGTCACAGTGCCCAGACCTAAGAACAGTTTAATTTTGCTTACATCATCCTGCTCAACATGGAAATTCCTCAGCTCTCAAGTTTCTCTAACAGAACAAGGTAGAGTGGAGTGAAAAATCATCTTCCCCAACCTTTTAGGGCACTGCTTAAGTTTCACCTCACCAAGATTGCTGGGGAGACTGACAGAGCTGAGATAACTGATGACAACTGGGAACAAAGAAGGGTAGGGGTTATCAGTGTTAGTCATGCTGCAGGAACCATCAGGGTCCCAGAGACATGTTCTACACAGAGCCCCAGCAGCCTTCTCTACTAAAGACCTCAATTGGCCTACATATTTCACTCTTGAAAAACCTGCAGCATTGACCATGGCAAATGCCAATGACATTCTCTGCAGAGGGTTCCAATAGTTTTTGGCACTGAGGAACAACCAGAAAAGCCACAGGAGACCCCCTTAGCAATCACCACTGAGGGCCCGGGAGTTTATAACCTCCAGCTACCTGAACCACTATCCCTCTTCCTCCTTCTCCCTGAAGTTGCCCAGCCGCTGCTGCTGGAAAGTTTCTGACCCAAGGACCTAGCACAGTCGCAGTACTCATGCTCAAAACCAGGACAGATCCCTACTACAGGCCCCAGCTCCCATTGTCACACGTGTATTTACAGCCATGTGCATGCATGCAGCCACTCCCAGCTCCCATTGCCAGGTCTCACAGCCATGCATGTGCCCACAGCTGGTTCATGTAGTCACATGCATGCTTACTGCCAGTCCCAGCACTTGCAACTGCCTATGCATTTGCAGCAGTCCTTTCCACCATAACTTGCCCTTGTCACTATACCTGCACCCACACCTGATCCCTGAAGTCTGACACCGTTACCAGCCCCCACTGCTGTGTGCAAGTCTGCAACTGGCCTGTGCAGCCATGCACAAGCATGCCTTCAGCCCTGACTCCTGTAGCTGTATGTACACACACAGTCAGTCCCCATAGTCATACCTGTGTCCACAGTTGACCTCAGCCCCTGTCCCTCACTTTCAGCATTACATATGTGCCTATAGCTATCCTCTGTCACCATACGCATGCCTTCAGAAAAGGGCATACCAACTGCTGATCCAAGCCTCCACCCCCACTGCCTGCTCTCACTCTTCTTGCTGAACCTCAAAGGGGCTACTGAAGACCCCAACAACCCTCTCTGCCACCATGGATCTCCTGAAGTTGCTGCTAAGGACCACACAATTGCCATTGTCATAAACCACCCCCCATGCCTGAGCTGATAAGCCACCACATTTTTCAGACCTAGAGTCACCACAAGACCCACACTGGGCTTCCCAAACTACTAGACGTGGTGCCATAACACACTCCAACATGCTTCGCATCATACCCCAAATAAAAGTCATTTCTTATGGAAGCCAGTTCACAAAGTCTGAAAAAGATGACTACTTCTTCAAGTATAGACTCCTATACAAGACTATAAGGGAAGCATGACATGACCAAAGTAATACAGTAAACTTCAACTAACAGAGCCCAAAGACATGGAGACCCACAAATTCCCTGACAAAGAATTTAAAATAATTGTTCTAAACAATCTGTGTAAGCTACATGATAAAACAGAGAAACAGTTTAATGCAATCAGGAAAAAATGCAAAAACAAAATGAGAAATTCAACAAGATAGAAAATATTAAAAAGCAGAAATTTTAGAACTGAAGGATACAATGACTTAAAACATGCAGTTAAGAATTTTAACAGCAGACGAGATCAAACAGAAGAAAAAATAAGCAAATTTTAAAAAATTATTTGAAATTATTTAGTCAGAGAAGGAAAATATAATAAATAAACAAATAAATAGAAGAAAAACAATAGGATTTATGAGACATCATCAAGGGGATTAATTTTTCTGTTACTAGAGTCTCAGAAGAAAAATAGAGAAAAGACAGAATGTTTATTTAAATAAATAAAAGTAGAAATTTTCCAAATCTGGGGAAGATTTGAATATCCGGGTATTTAAAACCCAAAGGTTTCAAATAGATCCAACACAGAGAAGAATTTACTGAGGCATATTATAATCAAACTGTCAAAACTCAAAGGCAGAGTTTTGAAAGCTAAAAGAAGAAAGAAGCATATCACATCCAAGGAAATCTCAGTAACATTATCAGGAAATTTCTTAGCAAAAACCTAGCCAGCCAGGAGGAAGTATGATGATATATTCAAAGTGCTGAAAGAAAGAAAAAAACTACCAACCAAGAATATATTATCTGGCAAGCTTGTCCTTCAGAAATGAAGGAGATATACATATTTTTCCAAACAAAAGGTGAAGGGGTTCATCACCACTAAACTTGTCTTAAATGGAATGCTAAAGGAAATTTTTGAGGTGAAAAAAAATAATTAGTAACATGAAAACATATGAAAGCATAAAACTTATTGGTAAAAATGAGTAAGCAACCTAACTTTACATTTTAAGAAACTAAAAGAAAAACAAATTAAGCCCAAATTTTAAGAGATCACAGCACAAATCAATTTAACAGAGACTAGAAAAACAAAGGTAGCCGGGCTCAGTGGCTCAGCCTGTAATCCCGCGCCTTTGGGAGGCTTAGGTGAGTGGATTGCCTGAGCCCGCGGGTTTGAGATCCGCCTGGGCAGCGAGACCTCATCTCTACAATAAATCAAAAAGTCAGCTGGGCGTGGTAGCACATGCCTGTAGTTTCGGCTACTTGGAAGACTGAGGCGGAAGGATCGCCGGAGCCCAGCAGGTTGAGACTGCGGTGGCCGGGAGCGGCCACTGCACTCCAGTCTGGGCGACTGAGTGAGACTCCAACTCAAAAAAAAAAAAAGAAAGAAAAACAAAAGTAAGACTTGTTTCTTTGAAAAGATAACAAAATTGACATTTAGCTAGACTAAGAGAAAAGGGAAAACAAATAAATAAAATTAGAAATGAAAGAAGAGACATTACAACTGATACTACAGAAATATAAAGTATTGTAAAAGACTACAATGAACAATTATATGCCAACAAATTGGATAACCTAGAATAAATACATAAATGTATAGAAACATATAACCTACTAAGACTGAGTCATGAAAAAATAGAAAAACTGAACACCCCAATAATGAATAAAGAGATTGCATCAGTAATCAAAAAATTTCCAACGAAGAAAAGTCCAGAGTCAGTTGTCTTCACTGGTGTTTTTACAAAATATTTAAAGAAGAATTAATACTAATCCTTCTCAAACTCTTTCAAAAATTGAAGAAGAGAGAACACTCACAAATTCATTTTACAAAGCTAGAATTTTCCTGATACCAAAGCAAGACAAGGACATCACAAGAAAAGAAAATTACAGGTCAGTATTCCTAACAAACATAAGTATAAAAATCTTCAACAAAATACTAGCAAACCAAATAAAATTCAACAGCATATTAAAGGATCATACACTAGTATCCAGTGGGATTTATCCCTAGGATGAAAGAGTTCAACACAAGCATATCAGTAAATGTGAAACACCACAGTAACAAAATGGAGGGGAATATATAATATATAATAATCTCAATAGAGGTAGAAAAATATTTGACAAAATTCAACAACCTTTTTCTATTAAAAAAAACAAAAGCTATCAGCCGGGCTCGGTGGTTCAGCCTGTAATTCTGCGCTTTGGGAGGCTGAGGTGAGTGGATTGCCTGAGCCCGCAGGTTCGAGACCCGCCTGGGCAACTTGGCGAGACCTCATCTCTACAGTAAATCAAAAAATCAGCCGGGTATGGTAGCACGTGCCTGTAATTCCAGTTAATTGGAAGGCTGAGGTGGAAGGATCGCCGGAGCCCAGCAGGTCGAGGCTGCGGTGGCCAGGAGCAGCAACTGCACTCCAGTCTGGGTGACAGAGTGAGACTCCAACTCAAAAAAAAAAAGCTATCAACAAATTATGGATAGAACAGATGTACTTCAATATATAAAAGCCATATATGGCAAACCAACAGCTAACATATTTGATGGTAAAAACTAAAATCTTTTAAAATCAGGAACAAGACGAGGATGTCCACTCTCACTATTTTTATTTAACATAGTGTAGACGTTCTAGCCAGAGAAATTAGACAAAGAGAAAGAAATAAAAGTCATCTAAGTTGAAAAGGACAAATTCAAATTGTCTCTGTTTGCAAATGACATGAGCTCATACAAAAAACTCTAAAGACTCCACCAGAAAACTGTTAGAACTTGTAAGTAAAATAAGTAAAGTTGCAAGACACAAAAATCAGTTGCATTTTTAAATACTAACACCCAACTACTTGACAAAGAAATCAAGAATCAGTAAGTGTGCATCAGGAAACACCATGTGAAAAGGATTTTCTCTTCAATACATGATATTGGGAAAATCAAATAGCTACAGAAAGGAAGGGAGGGAGGGAAGAAAGGAGGGAGGAGAGAAAGAAAAAGAGAAATTGAGCCCTCTTACACCATACACAAAAAATAAATTTAAAATAGATTAATGACTTAGTCATATGACCTTAAACTATAAAACTCCTCAAGGAAACATAGAGAAAACTCCTTGACTTTGGTCTTGACAATAATGTCTTACTTTTTTTTTTAATTTTTTTTGAGTCTGGGTTTCACTCTGTCACCCAGGCTGGAGGGCAGTGGCACGCTCGCCACAGCCTCAACCTGCTGGGCTTCGGCCATCCTTCCACCTTAGCCTTCCAAGTAGCTGAACTACAGGCATGCACCACCATGCCCAGCTGATTTTTTTATTTACTGTAGAGATGAGGTCTCACCAAGTTGGCCAGGCTGATCTTGAACCCATGAGCTCAGGCAATCCTCTCACCTCGGCCTCCCAAAGTGCTAGGTTTATAGGTGTGAGCCACTGCACCTGGCCTGACAATAATATTTTTAATTTGACACCAAAAGCAAAGGCAAAAATAACAATGGTACTATATCAAACTAAAAACTTTTGTCCAGTAAAGGAAACAATCAACAAAATGAAAAGACATCCTAAGTATGAGAGAAATATCTGCAAACCATATGTGTATGAAAAAGGGTGTCTGGGTTTTTGGTGTTTTTTTTTTTTGAAATGTTGATAATAGCCACGTAACAGGTATGAGGTTATATTAACTTGTATGCATTTCTTCTATCCTTTTTATATGAAACTCATACAACTTAATAGCAGAAAACAAATAACCTGATATTAAAATGGGCAAAGACACTAAACAGACATTTTTACTAAAAAGACGTATCAATGGCTAACAGATTTATAAAAAGATGCTCAGCATCGCTAATCATCAGGGAAATGCAAAGCAAACTACAATGAGATACAACCTCACACCTGCTAAGTAGCTATTATCAAAAAGTCAAAGATAACAAATGTTGATGAGTGTGTGGGGAGTAGGGAACCCTTGCAAACTGTTGCAAAGAATGTAACTTACTATAGCTATTATAGAAAACAGTGTATAAGCTTCTTAAAAAATTAAAACTAGAACCACCATGTGATCCAGCAATTCCACTCCTGGGGATATCTCCAAGGGAGATTAAATCACTATCTGGAACAGATATTTGCACTTCCATATTCACTGAAGCATTATTCATAATACCCAAGATGTGGAAACAACCTAAGTGTCCATCAATAGATGAGTGGGCAAAGAAAATATCTGTGTACATGCGCATGTGTGAGTGCATGCACACGCATGTGTATGATGGGAATACTAGTCAGCCTTTTACAAAGAAGAAAATTCTACCATTTGCAACAATATAAATTAACCTGGGTGACATTATGCTAAAAGAAATCAACCAGACACAGAAAGAAGAGCATTGTGTGATCTCACCTATATGTGGAATTTTTTTTTAAAAGTTTAACTTACAGTAACTGAGAGTAGAATGATGATTACCAGGAACTTAGGGCAGGAGAAAAGGAGAGCTTTTAGTCCAAGGGTGCAAACTTTAATTTATAAGCTAAATAAGAACTAGAGAACTAATGTACTGCGTGGTGACTATTGTTAATAGTAATGAGTTGAATACTTGAAATTTGCCAGAAGAGTAGATCTTAAGTGTTTTTACCGCACACATGAAAATGATAATTATGTGAGGTGATATATGTGTTAATTAACATGATTGAAGCAATCATTTCATAATGTATAGATTTATAAAAATTGTGTTTTAAACTCTAAATACATACGATTTTTATTTCTCAATTAAGCCTCAATAATGCTGAGGAAAAAAGTTTTGTCACTGGTTGTTGGTGGCTGTACAATAACCAACACTTAATATCACTGAATTGTGTTTTAAATTGGTAAACCGGCAAAATTTATATTACATACATTTTACCACAATTTTTTCAAGAAGCAAAAGGAAGAAAATCTTTGTTTTCATATTTTTTTAGATTTTTTTTTTCTTTTTCTTTTGAGTTAGAGTCTTACTCCATTGCCCAGGCTGGAGTGCAGTGGCATGCTCATAGCCACCCCAGCGTCCACCTGCTAGGTTCTGGCGATCATTCCGCCCCAGCCTTCCAAGTAGCTGAAACAACAGGCACACACTACCACGCCTGGCTAATTTTTTATTTATTGTAGAGACAAGGTCTCACCAATTGCCTGGGTTGGTCTCGAACCCATGGGCTCAGGCAATCCACTCACCTCGGCCTCCCAAAGTGCTGGGATTACAGGCTGAGCCACTGAACCCAGCCAGGTTTATCCTTGTTTTCAATGATGTTAACTCATAACCAAGTTGAACAATTATACAAAGGATCTTGGCACAACAGAATTATGATTGTATCTGACTTAAGTTTTGAAAAATGACTGGAGTTCCCTTTTTTCTTAGTCTCTATTCAAAGACATAAAATTCGACATGAAATACCTTTCATCCCTGGATTACCCCTAACTCTCCTCTCATGCTTAATAACTTAAAGCTGGAAATTTCAAAGGAGATCATAATATGTGGCAGAATTAAAGTTGTTTCTGAAACAATTGAGTCCATGGTAATATTTATAAGACTAGGGATAAGGTTATACAATAGGCCCTCCTTATCTGCATTTCTCTTTCCTAAATTTCAGTTACCTACAGTTAACTGCTGCTATGATTTGAATATGGTTTGTTCCCACAAAACTCATGTTGAGGTTTTGTCCCTAATGTAACTGTGTTGAGAAGTGATATGATCTGTAGGATACATTTACGAAAAATCCACCCTGGTGAAGGAATTATGTCTTGTAGGAATAAATTCTCACCGTGAGAATGGGTTTGTTGGTTGTTGTTGTTTTGCTTTGGTTTTGAGACAGGGTCTCACTCTTTTCACCCAGACTGGAGTGCAATGGCACAATCACTGATCACTGCAGCCTCAATATCCTGGACTCAGGTGATCCTTCTGCCTCGGCTTCTCAAGTAGCTGGGATTACAGGTGCACACCACCAATTTTGGCTCAAATTATTTGTATTTTTTAATAATGACAAGGTCTCATTATGTTGCCCAGGCTGGTCTTGAACTCCTGGGCGATCACGTGATTCTCCTGCCTTGGCCTCCCAAAGTGCCAGGGTTACAGGCATGAGCCACCATGCCCAATCAAGAGTTGGATCTCATAAAGCAAAGTTACCCCTGTTGCTTTGTCTCTTTTGTGTACACCCACTCACTGCTCTCATATGCACTCCCACTATGTGATGCCATCTGTTATCTATGGTGCAGCATGAGGTCCTCGTCAGATGTGGCAACCCAAATTGAACTTTCCAGTCTTCAGAATCATAAGCTAAAGAAACCACTTTTTTCCCCCTAAATTACCCTGTCTTGGGCGTTCTGTTACAGCAACTGAAAACAGAAAAAGACAGCGATAATCTGAAAATTTTAAATGGAAAATTCTAGAAACTGTTATGGTATTGCAGTGCTTGTGTTCAAGGATTCTTTGTTTTAATTAATAATGGTCTCAAACTGTAAGAGTGGTGATGCTGATATATTATTATAATTGTTTTATGTTTAGTTATTGTTGTTAATCTCTTAATGTGGCTGATTTTTAAGTTAAACTTTATCTTAGGTATGTATGTATAGGAAAAACATAGTACATACAGGGTTTAGTACGATTCAAATTTTCAGTAATTCACTGGGTGTCTTAGAACATAGCCACCACAGATAATGGGCACTAAACTATGGATAATATCTTGTGATTTACTTTCTCTCAAACTGGACATTTTTCCTAAACTAGACATTTTCCTTTTGTTCTGATACATTTAAAAATTATCATAGTCCAACAGTATAGCAAAGTTGAAGTAGTTAAATGTATTGGTAATTCCTCTTTATCTTGAGGTTCTAATACATTGACAAAAATTAGCAGGTAAAGTAATATAGGAATTTTGCTCTGTCTTTGGATTTTTCAAAAATTATGTTTTTCCATAGATAGAAAAACAAGTTTATAAGAATCACCTGAAGTAAGATATATTTTGTTGAAGAGTTGTGCATCTTTCCCTCCTTTTTGTACAGCATCTAAGTATACAAATGTGGCATTCAACAATAAAATTAAGGTATTACAGTTGACCTTTGAACAATATAGGGATTAGGGGTGCCAACCCAAAGTGTAGTTGAAATATCATTTGCCACTTTTGATTTCCCAAAGACTTAACTGCTAGTGGCCTTCTATTGACCAGCCTTAGCAATAGCATAAACAGTTGTGTTGGGAGCCAGCCTTGGAGGTCCACATGATTGACAGGGTCCCGGTGGGCCAAAGACCCCGGGGCCACAGGGTGAGCCCGGGAAGCTGAGGCCCTTCTGTCTTCCACCTTTGCTGTTTGATACGGCTGAAGAAATTCTGTGCAGTCGTGGAAGAAGAAAATGGCATGTTTATGCGAAGTACTCACACCTAACCTGAGAATGTCATGGTTCATTTTCCCATTTTCCCACTATGCCGCCTGGCCTTTTCTAACATATGCAAGGGTTAAACTCTGAAGCACATCAAGAATGCTTTCTTTCACTTGGTTGTAAGTTACTAAATATTGCTTGAATAAAAAATGATGTTAGTATATTCACTCCTTATTTGATTTAGAATTATGCAGTTTAGTGTTTAGACATAAGGTTTTTTAGAAGCACAAGTTTATGGTAAGTTCATTGTGAGCTCATTATAAGTTCTAACACTTATCTAGGAGTTATGTAGGTGATTTATAACACTGTCTTCACAGACTTAGGATAAAGATTAATCGTTAAGGTTTTTACTTAATTCTATAGTTAAATTTTAAGTTAACATTTATAGACTGGGTTTTCATTGATTCATAATATACTAATTAGATACTTTTATGATAATTAACTAAATACAGAAAGCAACCTTGGGGCCTGGGAAATGTCATTAAAAGCTTCTTTTGAGTTTTCTTTAGAAATAAACACTGCAGGATAAGAGAAAAGTAACGAAGACACCTGGACAAGAAAGACGATTACAAAAGCTTTGAAGGTCATAAAAGCCCAAAAGAGAAGAACTGCTACATGAAGGACCGTGCACCTGGGAACTTTCTTGAAGCACTTCAAGGACTGTAATTGGGACTCTTTTGAAGAGAGTTGCTGGCAGTGCTATTCTAGACATGATAATTGTTTTATCGATGTTTTAATCATAATTGGTAAATGTAATATCATGCAAGTTTATATAATCAATATACATATGTATGAGGGTTGACAAAAATTATTAGGCTCTGGTTATGTTTAACAAGGTTTTTACTTTGTGTCATTGATTAAGTTTTAGTGCTATAGTTTAGTGTTTCATAGTTACTTTGAAGACTGTTTTAAGTTCATAAGTTTAAGTTCACACAATGATAAAATCGGTGCCTCAAAGATAATAATAATTGCTCCACTGCCTATCTTAAGACAAAGATGTTTTCCAGGAGGTTGCCAAGCATAAGGGAAAACAGCCAAATCACCATTATCCTAAACTTAAAAGCTCATTGGCAATTAGGCAACCATAATAATTTTAGTTGTGTTAGTTTTATTTCATTATGTTTAGTTCACTTTATATGTTTATTCAGAGTAAAGATTAGTGTATGTATCTTCACAGTAAGTGACTTTCATAGTTATTCTTTAAATGCTAGCCACTGTTATTTGGTCAAGTTAATGGGCTTCATATTCCTACTATCACTAGGTACAATCTATAGTTTTGTATTAGTGATTCTAAGGCTTTTTTAATTAGACAAGTGATGTGGAACCAAAGTCAAAGTAAACCTTGTATGCATTATGCTTAGTTTAAATGAAACTCCTTTTACACTTATCTCAAGACTTATTAACTGAAAGTAGACAGTGTTTTTGGCTTATTTGTTTCTTCTAAAGACCGCTAGATGGTGGTAACTTTTAAAGCATAGGTACGTGAAGGAATTTTCTTTGTCTTGCCCCTTTTACAAATGCTATAAAAGCTTTCTGTTAACTAATAAAGGAGGTCATCTGTTCAGGAAGCAGGTGTCTGAGTATAAGATTTTCGTCTTTCACCTATCCGTCTCTCCTTCAGGAGATCTCATGACCCGGCAAAGGGGCTGGACCCCTTCACAGTTGGATAACACATGTTTTGTATGTCATATATTATATACTGTATTCTTACAATAAAGTAACCTAAAGAAAAGTAGATGTTACTAAGGAAATCATAAAGAGAAAATATATCTACTATTCCTGAAGTAGAAGTGGAAGTGGATCATCATAAAGGTCTTCATCCTCATGGTCTTCATGTTGAGTTAACTGAGGAGGAGGAGAAAGAGGAGAGGTTGGTCTTGCTGTCCTAGGGGTGGCAGAGGCGGAAGAGTAGAGGAGGTGAATGGAGCAACAGGTGACACAGGCATACTTGGAGTAACTTTTAATGAAAAATAAAATCCATGAGTAAGTGGATCCACACAGCAAAACCTCATGTTGTTCAAGGGTCAACTGTAGTAATACACTGAGAATGAAGAGTGTACATTATCTACCATTATTTATTGTGTGCTCGTTGTATGACAGGCACTGCGCTAAACACTTTCTAAATGTCACATTTACTCTTTACAATGATCCTATTAGGTAAATATTGATATGAGCTTTCTCTTGACACAGAAACTGAAGCCAAAGAATGTCAAGTAATTTGTCTGAGATCAGTAGCCATTGGCAGAAGAAGGGTCTAATGCCAAAGCTCGTGTTCAGAATTACTGGGTTTGTAAACATTTCCATTGTGGTCCATATTATATCACATTATAACTTCAGATATATATATACACATATACGTCTATATATGTGTTTTAGAGTTTAAAAACATGGTAATAAAAATATGATTTCCTCAAGTTATAAGTTTTATACATCCCTTTTCTTGCATGGCATTAGTTCTGTCTGATATATAAAATTCTCATCCTTCCTGACTCTTTCAATCTTTCTGTGGAGGGAAGAGATGTGTGTGTGTGTGTGTGTGTGTGTGTGTGTGTGTGTGTGTGTGTGTGTGTATGAATCCAGAGAAGGAATGAACAGAAAAACCTGGTGTTTCTGATTCAGCACCATAAAATTCCAGGAACTCAGTGAGCTAAACCATAGCATTTTCTGTCTCTCTGACAGTGTGGCACACTTTGCCTAAAAATAGCTAAATATGTGGGTAAAACTAGCCCTGTTCCTGCACTTGAGGATCCAAGTGAAACCTGCCAATTTTATTCTACTTTGTCTCCCATACAGTCTTCAGACTTTTCCAGATGCCATTATCAAGTGTCTAGATATCAAAAGTCCTTATACAGGCTGGGTTAATGCATGAAAAGCTACATAGGAACCGAGGCAATTCCTACATACATCTTTAAAGTAAGAGAAACACACCTGTTTTATTTAATAAACTTTATTTTTTAAGCTTACAGAAAGAAATGAGCAAAAGGCACAGAGAGTTCCATTATATTCCTCACGTGACCCCCAAATTACTTTATTTTTAACACCTTGCCTTAGAGGTACATTTGTTATAATTGATGGCCAAATTCAATGCATTATTATTAACTAAAGTACATAGTTAACATTAGAGTTTAACTTTTGTGTTATATTTTCTATGGGTTTTGACAAATGTATAATGACATGCATTCATCATTATAGTATGCTACAGAATAATACTTTCACGGCCCTAAATATCTCCTGTACCACACCTTTTTATTCATCCCTCCCTTCCTTAAATCCCCTGGCAACCACTGATCTTTTTACTGTTTCCCACAATGTCACACAGCTTTTTCAGATTGGCTTCTTTCACTTAGTAATATGCATTTACATTTCCTCCTTATACAAAGAGGTAACAAAAAAAAACCCTAAATGTATTTATAAAAAATTGTATATTTATTCTTACATGCTTAAACTTCAGTTACCTTCAAAGTACTCTCTGTTTGATGCAATACTCCTATTGAGATGCTTTATCCACTGCTCAAAACAGTTTTTGAACTCATCAACGTTGGTGCCTTTTAGTGCTTCTGCCATTTTTTGTTTCACCTCTTCCACATCAGCAAAATGTTTCCCTTTGAAGACGTTTTTAATCCAGTGAAACAAAAAACAAGTCTCTCGGGATAAGACCAAGAGAATAAAGAGGGTAGGGCACGGGGGTCGTACCATTTTGGGTCAAAAAGGGCTGAACTCAGTGCAGCGTGGGCAGGTGTGCTAGTAAATCACCCATCATGAAATGGGCAAACGTGTTGAAAGCATCTCCCCCCTAAAATCACTGAAGCGAAATGCAGCCTGTCACAACAGTGCTAGCTGTTACACTAATGCTAATGGGATCCTGCAACACTTACCTAGAAGGGGAGACCGTACTACAAGGGGCCTGCCCTCCAAAACATAATTCCGGGTTGTTTTTTGGGGTCCTCCTGGTACTTTTATGATTTGAAAGTTCATTCCTCTTTATCACTAATATTTGATAGTCTGCATGTACCACCATTTATTTATTCATTCACCTATTAAAGAACATCTTGGTTGCTTTCAAGTTTTGACAACTATGAGTAAAGCTGCTATAAACCTTTAGGTGCAGACTATTGTGTGGGTGTAAGTGTTTAAATACTTTGGGTAAATAAATACCAAAGAGCTTACTGCTGGATCATGTGGTAAGAATATGTTTGGTTTTGTAAGAAACTGCCAAATTGTCTTTCAAAGTGGCTGTACTATTTTGCATTCCCAGCAGGAAGAAATGAGAGTTCTTGTTGCTCCAAGTCCTTGTCAGCATTTAGTGTTATCAGTGTTTTGAATATCTGCCATTCTAATGAGCATATAGTTGCATCTCATTGTTGTTTTAATTCCCTAATGATATATGATAAGGAGATTCATCTCATTTGCCATCAAATATCTTCTTTGGTGAAGTTTCTGTTGAGATCTTATGCCCATTTTTAATTGGGTTGTTATCTCTTTGTTCAGTTTGATGAGTTCTTTGCATATTTTGGATACAGTTCTCTGACGTGTGTGTTTTGCGAAGGGTTTTCTCCCAATCTGTGGTTTGTTTCTTCATTCTCTAAGCACTGCCTTTTGTAGAGAAATGTTTAATTTTAATAAAGTACACTGTATTGGTTTTTTTTTTTTTTTTAGGAAATTGTGTTTTTGAGGCTATATTCAGAAAGTCATGACCAAACCAAAGGTCGTCTTGATTTTTTTATTTTTTTCTAGGAGTTTTATAGTTTGTGTTTAACACACTGTTTTATTAAAGTGCTGCTTCCTACTAGATTTGTCCTGACATCCAAAAATCCCTAGCAAAAAACCTTTTCTGGCCTGACTTTTCTGACTATTTATTTTCTACTTTCTTTTATGGATTTAGACCCTTTTACTCTAGTAGCCTATAAAAACATGAGAATTTTCTCTTGAAACAATTTCTATTTACTTTTAGTTAATTGCATGAGTTAAAAATAGACTTCAGATAGACTAAAATTAGAGAGAACCGCTATCTTTATATTAATAATAGAAGTGCTTCCTAGTAAAACTTGCCCTATAATCTTTAGTTATCTTTAGAATGACTAAAGGATTGACTCTATAATTGCCCAGGTCCCATTTTCAAGACTAGGACAGACCACCAAGTTAGGATAGGAGAACATAGAGTAGGGAAGATAGAGGAAATTTTCTTGTCTGTTATTCTTCTTTTTTTTTTATATTGGGGACCTCACTCTGTCACCCAGGCTAGAGTTCAAGAGTTCAGTAATAATGGCACAGTCATGGCTCACCATAACCTCGACCTGCTGGGATCAGGTAATCCTCCTATTTCAGCCTCCTGAGTAGCTAGAACTACAGGAGTGCACCACCACACCCAACTAATTTCTTTAATTTTCTGTAGAGACAAGGTCTCTGTGTTACCCAGGCTGGTCTCAAACTCCTGGCCTCAAGTGATTCTCCCACCTTGGCTTCCCAAAGTGCTGGGATTACAGGCATGAGCCACCATGCCCAGCTGGGATTTTTTTTTTGGTATGTTATTTTAAACTCTCATATTTGTAAACATTTGCATATAAATCCATTTTTAAATACAGAACAAATTAACAGCATTACAAATTTTAATACACCAAAAATTGTAAAAATACATACAAAACAGATTGAATATAATGAGCTACTTACATATACACTTCACTTTATTGCCATCAGTCAGACAAAGAAAGATGCTGCAAGATCTTGTGAAGCAAGCCAGAATTGAGATTTTTATTAAGCATCTCTGGGCAGTGAGGCCTTTCAAATGGTGATAGGATCTGTAACTACTGACTACATCCAATATTTTTATCATCAGTGAACGTACTGCAGAAATATTGATACCATTTTTTGCATTTTCCTTATATCTAACAACACAAGGTCATGCCAAAGATGCGACTTTACATATTAAAAACTAGGGTGAATGTAACTAAGGTAGGATTTCTTTTTCAGAAAACAACTAAATTCCTTTTACTTTCTTCACTATGATAGGATTTTTTTCCTGAATTCTTCCTGGAATAAAAACCATCTTTTTAAATATAGTATTAGGTTGGAATAAATGTTTGGAATGTTCACAAATATAACTGATATTCCTTACTATACTACATTTTTTTAAATTATTTGATAGTGATGGCTAATATTTATACAATGCTTTATAATACTAGGCACTGTGCTCTGTAATTTGCAATGATTATCTTGTTAATTTTCATAGTAATTGATGGAAGATCTTTATTTTCTTCCTTATCTTACACATGAATGAAATGAGGCTTGGAAGTTAATGACTTGCCCATGGTCACACTGTGGTACAGTCAGAATTCAAGCCCAGACCATCTGACTCCAGAACCCATGCAATACACGCCTCATTGCAATGTTTTTTCAAGTGTTATAAGACTGAAACACTCAATGATCATTGACTATCTCTAGAGTACCGCAGATCTCCAACCGGTTTCTTGCTTTGGGGGTTATTCCTCTTAGGCGTATCTCATACACAGCTACTACTATGTAAGTTTACCCAAAATGTAACCTCCTCATGTTATTTCCTGTCTCAAACATTTCAAGGTTTCTCCATGCCCTATAGATCTAAGCCCCTTACACAGCAACCCAGAGCCTCTCTGTGCAGGTCACTGCTCCACACCCCTCAGTTCCCCCTTCCCACATTTATGTTGCAGCCATGGAGAATGTTTTGTGGTTCCTCACACACACTCCACAGTCTCTTACCCAGTTTCTCAAGCACACAAGGGACTTTTTTTCTTCATGGAGTGGGCTTCCCCCCTGCTATACCAAAACCTCATTCCATTAGAAAACACCCCCTGTTCATCTCCATACCAAGCATTTCCCTGCACCTCACACTTCCCCAGTTGATGCACCTTTCTCTGTACTAGCAGACAATCCTCTAGATTTGATTTATGACTATATTTATTTACACAATATTAGTGTTGTAATCCTGGGGTCAGCCTCTTCCACTAGACCATGGATTCTTCAAAGGCAGTATAGCCCTCACTCACGTGTAATCATATATAAACCTTAGATAATGAAGGAAGACCAGCATTGGGAGGTGGGAGAGTGATCCAGTGATTAGCCCTGACTTCACATGGTTCTACATTTCCGTTGATCAGTTCAGGTGCTTTTAGTTTTAGTCATTGCTACTAAGAAAATACTGGAGCAGAAAGAAGGAAGCCCAGTAGCTTCACTGCTCACCTGAATTTAGTCTGAAGCCTAAAATTTCTAGGAGATCATCAAGCCTATTTTGTGTTTTTAGTTCCTGAGAAGTTTGCTGTAGATGGGACAGACCCTAAAAAGAATGGTGTGAAGTGTATTACTGCTGTGTCAAGTCTCAAAATAGGACCAAAGGTTAGGAAACACACTAATCCACTGAATTGATGTTACTGAAAACCCTCAATTACATCACGACTTTATCTGAAAAATTTGAACTGAAAATGCCCACGTTTTATCTCATGCCATGACCTTGCACATGGCTGCCATGCCATAAATCTTGATATGACAGGTTTCCTGTTTCAATTCAAAGCAATCTGGTAAACAAAACAAGACAGCCCATGTTTTGTAAGATGTCGAGTTATTTCTATATCCAATTCTTTTTAGAATGAAGTGTGATCTTAAGCCACTCTTGTTTTTCACAAACCTAACACTGCTCATTTATTTTTTTGGTCTTAACAAATCACTTGCTTGAGTGTGTCAGTTTTCTCAGGTAGAAGGCTGCCCATAATAGAACTGTTCTGATTACTTAAAAGTAAAGGACAGGAAGGCAATTTTTAAAGGTAAAACCCTGCTGTTTTAAGTTCTTCAGAGATGTTGAAACCAAATTATACTATTGGTATTAACCCAACTGACTTTAATTTCAATTCATTCATTCAACATACAAGTATTGTATTTCTACATTTATAATGCTACTTTAAAATATATTGAAAGATTTGTTGCCAAGAAACTCACTAAATAATCTCCTAAGCTTGTTGACATGAATAACTCCTGATTTATGTTAAATAAATCAGAATTCTTAGAACTGAAGCATTTGTTCATCTTTCTTTTTATCAGTAAAAATTTAAAAATCAACCCTCCAGAGAGGAGAAAAAAAATCGCAGAACATAAGATAACAGAAAGGGCATTAAGATCACACTATCTCAGCCATCCTCAAGATCTGAATTCTGGAGTTCAAAACCTAAGTCTACCCTGATCTCATGCCAAAAATCTCATAGCAAGAGAGGGTCAGGGTGTTTATTAAACATTTTCCTTTTGTGCGTGGGACTTGATGTGAGTTCTCTCTCTGGAGCAATGCCATCATGATGTCCAGTCAGCTCCCTATGCTAGTCTCAGGACCAACAAAGGTCAGTGGGCTCTCTCATGGCTAAGATTGCATGAGTCCATGCTGGGAATATAGACTGCTGGGTGTCACTCACTAACCCCACTCAATTACCCTTTCCCCACAACAGGAAGTGTCTCCAGGCTCCCAGTCAATCCCAGTCATGCAGGCTGCCTCACTTTCCTCTCCTTCCATGCTCAGATGTTTCCTGTCACTTCTCTGTTGAATTCCAGCATTCTCTCTTAGGTGATATACTCAATATATATCACTTGTTATTTTGGTTCTTCTTTGTGGAGAGGGGGAGTACCAGATACCTCTAGTCAGTCATCTTGAAGGTTCCTGTGAGCTGAATCTTAAAGGAAATATAGGAGTGAGTGGGGTACTTGCTGAGGCACAAAATTTAAGGATTGTCAAAATAGTAATCAATATAAATGATATTTTAATGAAACATTTTTAAGAGTTACATGGCAAACTATTGTCTGCAGGCTGACCACTTGTTTTTGTAAAGTTTTATTGGAACAAGGGCCATGATTAGAGTAAGGTAAAGGAGTCAGGATCATGGAAATGCAGGATCCAATCCTGTCTTTATTTTAATATGTTTATCATAAATTTTAAAGTTAATTTTAGAATATTTCATTAATGTTTCTTTTTTGATTACTGGATTTTTGGCACCCACTTAAATTTTGCAGCTAAGTTGAGGACCTCACCTTTGTTAATAAGGTAGAGAAGAGGACCCAGAAGCTAGAGCAGATATTCCAGGAAGAAAAAGCAACATTTATGAAGTTATTACAAAATGCTTTTTTGCATGTTTATGAAAGGCTTTTTTCACAGTCAACATGCAAATGGATCTATGGGGCTGCAGTAAAATGTCCAGAAGAGTCAATGGCAGGAAACATAGTCAGAGAAAGCAAATTGGGGTCAGATATTGAAGAACTATATGCATAAGCCTAAAATAACAAAAGATTCTGAAATGCATTAAAATTTTTCGTTAGAGGATTAATGGGATAACACTTTCAGGATCTAATGGGATCGCAGGCTAGAAAGTTTTTATAGTGACATGAACTACAGAAAAGATAGTGTGAATAGAGAGAAAAGGGTTGAGTTGATGGATGTTTAGAAGATGGAGGAAAAACTGAATAAATATTAAAAATAACTTATCTAATATTGCCTGTCCCTTCTCTACCAGAAAGATGGTGACTCTATTTACCAATAGGCTTTACAGAAGAAAGACGAGAAATGTTGTAAGATGATGATGACTTTAGTGTGTGGACATGAGAAATTTAGAGTTTAAGCAAGATGTATAAATAGGAGTATCATCAAAGAATTGTTACAATCATAGGGGAGAGTCTAAAAGTTTGTTTGTACAATAGAAACCATATGGCCAGGCAGTAAACTTCACCTTTTATCTTGACAGAGTCAGCTGGGAAAGGAGGTCAATGTGAGGCTTTGGAAATCTGCATTGTACAGGAGAATGTAAACCTCAGAGTGTTCACCAGACCCAGGACTTCCATTGTGAAAAGTCGTTCTACCTTTGTGAAGTTACAAAGCTTCTGAACCAGGTAATGGTGCCCAAACCACAAACAACCATGGATTCTAGTGAGAGAGGACAACTACCAGAAAGGTGCTCAAGTATCAAACTCTACCCCTAAGGCTATTTTATATGAAGTGATAAAATGTGCCTAGTCAGATCTCCCGGGATGAAATTATATACAAAAAAGAAGTAGGGATTACTGGGATTAACTATTCCGAGGGAATAACAAAATGACTGGGCACTCAGGGTATTGTTACATCTTGATTAGCAATAAACTATTCATTTTGTTCTCTCTGATGCCTGGTGGACATGTACCTGCTGGACTCAGAAACCCTGGGAACCAATCTAACTTACAATGCTAAAATAGATTTTAGTGCTTTCTACTTTTTGGTAATTTTTATAAGCCTCACCACTTCATATAGTATGAGCAGGTCTCTTCCTTATAGGTAATATAAACACCATTTCCCCCCTTAATTTTAAAGATGCGGGGTACAATTCATGATTAGGTACATAAGTGGTCATCATACAGGGGATGTTTGGGCCTCCCATTGGTCCCCACTTTGCCTGACTTGAGATCAGGAACTCTTATTGATGTTATGTGCCCCTCTTCTCCTCTGGCAGTGTCCCAGTACTACCAATCATTTTCTTACAGTATTATGATGAATGGTCAAGATCCATTTATGTACTCAATTCTTTGTTTTGTGATAGATTACTGCATATGATAGACTCTAAATCCCTCCAAATCTATAATTTTGCAAAGCTCATAGTTTGAAAAATCCATAATTTTGTCCTTCCTCATGGCTGTGTAATAATCCATCATGTATATGTATCACTTTTTTTTATTCAGTTCAATTTGGTGTGCAGCATGATTGGCTCCAAGTTTTTGCTATTATGAATAGTACTGCAATAAACATGTGTGCACTGGTATGTTTTTTGCAGAAAGATTTGCATTTTATACCTCCAAATAGTAAGTGCCACCTACGATAACCCACAGCTTGCATATTGCTAAATGGACAGAAACTGGAAACATTTCCCCTGAAAACTGGAACAAGACAAGGCTGCCTACTCTCACCCCTTTTGTTCAACATTGTGTTGGAAGTCCTAGCTAGGACAATTAGACAAGAAAAGGAAATCAGGGGTGTCCTAATAGGAAAAGAGGAAATTAAGTTATCCCTCTTTGCTGACGAAATGATTCTATACCTCAAAAATCCAAAATAATCTGTCAAAAACCTGCTTGCACTGATAAAGGACTTAGGCAAAGTCTCAGGGTGCAAAATAAATGTGCAAAAGTCAGTTGCATTCTTATACACCAACAACAAGTAGGCAGAGAACCAATAAAAATCACAATCCCATTCACAATATCCACACACAAAAATGAAATACCTCGGCATCTTCCTAAACAGAGAAGTGAAAGACCTTTATAATGAGAACTATAAAACACTGCTCAAAGAAATTCAAGAAGACACAAACAAATGCAAAAATACTCCATGCTCATGGATAGGAAGAATCAATTTTGTTAAGATGTCCATCCTACCAAGGGCAATCTATAGATTCAACACAATACCTGTTAAATTACCAACATCATTCTTTTCAGACCTAGAAATGACAATACAAGAATTCATATGGAAACATAAACAACCATGAATAACCAAAACAATCCTTACCAAAAGAAACAAAGCAAGAAGTATCACACTTCGAGACTTCAAATTTTACTATAACACTACAATAATCTTGTATTGGTACAAGAACAGGCATATAAACCAATGGAACAGGATAGAGATTCCAGAAGCAAAGCTTCAATTTCTCAACCAACTCATCTTTGACATAGCCTCCAACAACAACCACTGGGGAGAGGAGAATGTATTCAGTAAATGGTGCTGGGAAAACTGGTTGATCACATGCAGAAGACTGAAACAGGACCCCTACCTATTAACTCTAAACAGATCAAAGACCTAAATGTAAAACCTCAAACTATAAGAATCTTAGAAAATGCAGGAGACACGTTTATGGAAATTGGAACTGGCAACCAATTCATGATCAAAACCCTAAGGGCCCATACTATAAGAAATAAGATAGACAAGTGGTATCTCATCAAACTGACGAGCTTCTGCAAAGCAAAAGAAATCATCAAGAGAGCAGGGAGACAGACTACAGAATGGGAAAAAATATTTGCCAACTGTATATCTGACAAGGGCCTAATATAATAGGATCTACGAGGAACTCAAACATGCCAAAAGGAAAAAAAAAAAAAGCCCCATGAAAAAGAGGGCAAGAGGGGCAACCCCTTCGGGTCCCCTTCCACTCTGGGAGCTTTTCTGTCCTCTCATTAAATTCTGCTTTCTCAAAAAAAGTAAAAGTGGGCAAAAGATATGAATAGACACTTCTCAAAAGAAGATATACGAGCAGCCAACAGACACATGAAAAAGTGCTCAGCTTCACTCATCATCAAAGAAACGCAAATCAAAACCACATTGAGATACCACCTAACCCTGGTCAGAATGGCCATCATTAATAAAACAAACAACAGATGCTGGTGAGGATACAGAGGAAAAGGAACGCTTCTACACTGCTGGAATGCAAACTAGTGCAACCTTTTTGGAAGACAATGGCGATTTCTGAAAGAACTAGGAATTGACCTTCCATATGACTCTGCAATCCCCCTATTGGGAATATACCTGGAGGAACTCAAATCATTCTATTAAAAAGATACCTGCACATGCATGTTTGTTGCAGCTCTATTCACAATAGCAAAAACATGGAACTAACCATGCTGCCCATTGAAGTCAGACTGGATAAAAAAATGTGGTACATATGCACAATGGAATTTTATGCAGCCATAAAGAAGGACAAGCATATGGGCTTTGTAGCAACTTAGATGGATTTAGAGTCTATCATACTCAGTGATCTAACACAGAAACAAAAAACAGAGTACCCTATGTTCTCACTCATAATTGGATCTTGAACAATTATCATAATACTAAGAAAGGGATTGGCACTAGCAGGAAACTGCCAGGGGAGGGAGGGACACACCTCATCAACACGGGTACCTGCATAATGAACATTTTTATACCTAACCCTGAATTATACCCCACATCTTTAAAATAAAAAAAAAAGGAAAGAAAGATTTGAGTTCCTTTGGGTATATTCCCAGAAGGGGCATTGCCGCTTTGTATGGAAGGTCAATTTTTAGGTCTTTCAGAAATTGCCACGGTTTTCCTTAGAGGTTGTACTAATTTATACTCCCACCAACAGTGTAGAAGCATTCTCTCCCTGCCCCCCTTGCATCCTCTCCAGCATCTGTTGTTTTTTGATGATGGCCATCCTGACTGGAGATAGGTGGTTTCTCAGCAGGGTTTTGATTTGCATTTCTTTGAGGATTAATAAGGCTGAGCGGTTTTTTCATGTATCTGTTGACTGCTCATATGTCTTCTTTTGAAAATTGTCCATTCATATCTTTTGCCCATTTTTTAATAGGGCTGTTTGTTTTTTTCCTTTTGGCACATTTGAGTTCCTTGTAGATCCTAGATGTTAGGCCTTTGTCAGATATACAGTTGGCAAATATTTTTTCCTGTTCCATGGCTGTCTCCTCACTCTCTTGAGGGTTTCTTCTGCTTTGCAGAAGCTTTGCAGTTTGATGAGGTCCCATTTGTCTATCTTATCTCTTATGGCATGGGCATCTGGGCTTTTGATCAGTAACTGGTTGCCTATTCCAATTTCTGTAAGGGTATCTCCTGCATTTTCTAAGATTCTTATAATTTGAGATTTTATGTTTAGGTCTTTGATCCATTTAGTGTTGATTTTTGTGTATGGTGACAGGTAGGGATCCTGTTTCATTCTTCTGCATGTGGTCAGTCAGTTTTCCCAGTACTGAATAGGTTCTCCTCTCCCCAGTGGTTGTTGGTGGAGGCTTTGTTGATGAATTGGTCGAGAAGTTGAGGTTTGGTTCCATTGGTCTATATGCCAGCCTGTTCTGATGATTATGGCCTTATAATAAAGTTTAAAGTTTGGAAGTGTGATACCACCCACTTTGTTTCTTTTGCTGAGGATTGCTTTGGCTATTTGAAGATATTTATGTTTCCATATGAATTTCTGTATTGTCGTTTCCAGGTCTGAGAAGAATGATGGTCATTTAATGTGTTTTGCATTGAATCTGTAGATCACCTTGGGTTGGATGAACATCTTAACAATATTGATTTTTCCAGTCCATGAGCATGGAATATTCTTCCATTTGTTTGTGCCTTTTTGGATTTCTTTGAGTAGTGATTTTTCAGTTTTTGTTGTAAAGGTCTTTTACCTCTCTGGTTAGGAAAATGCCAAGGAATATCTTTTGTGTGTGTGTGGCTATTGTAAAAGGGATTGTGCTTTTTATTTGGTTCTTTTGATTGTTTGTTGGTGGTGTATAGATTTGACTGTCTTTTGCATGTTGATTTTTGTACCCTAAAACTTTGCCGAAGACCTTTATCAGTGCGAGGAAGTTTTTTGACAGATTCTCTTGGGTTTTCAAGGTATAGAATCATATTGTCAGCAAAGAGGGATAGCTTAACTTCCTCTTTTCCTATTGCATACCTCTGATTTCCTTCTCTTATCTGATTGCTCTAGCTAGGACTTTCAACACTATTTTGAACAAGAGGGGTGATAGTGAGCAGCCTTATCTTGTTCCAGGTTTTAGGGGAAATGCTTCCAATTTCTGTTTGTTTAGCAATAATATATTGACGGTAAATTTATTGTAGATGGTGCTTACTATTTTGAGGCATGTTTTCCTCTATATCTAGGTATTCAAGGGTTTTTATCAAGAAGGCATGCTGGATTTTATTGAAAGCTTTTTCTGTGTCTAATGATATAATCATGTGGCTCTTTTTTTTTTTTAACTTCTGTTGATGTATCAAATTACATTTATGATCTTTCAGATGTTGAACCAGTCCTGTATCCTGGAGATGAAGCCTACTTGGTCAAGGTGGATAATTTTTGCAATGTGCTATTGAATCTGATTTACTAGAATCTTGTTGAGAATTTTTGTATCTATGTGCCCAGTTACACTCTCATCCATATGCTTGCTTGCCCTTTCACAAATCCACTCATACAGACATGCTCACACTCACATCTTCTCTGTCACCATCTTCTTCTGTAAACATCATTTCGATGGAAAAGTCAGAAGACCATAATCTGAGGGTGTTCTCATGTTAGAATCAGAAACTGAAACAAACATAATTCATTCAATGGTGACTTCAACAAGTAATTTCACTGTGCTTCATTTTTCTAATCTGAAAAATGAGAATAATCATAGCACTTTTTGCATAAAGTTGGCACAAGAATTAAATGAATTAATATGTATAATGTCCCTAGATTCAATAACAAAAAAACATTATGTAAGAGTCTATTAAAAAGCAAAATAAGTGATTTTTTTTTTAGACTTACATTGGCTTATTTCTCCCTTCAGAAAAGTCTTGAGGCACTGTGTAGTTTCTGATACACATCACAGCTAAAGTCAACTGATTGCTAAATATACACCTAGAGTAGTAAATTGCTTAATTGAGCCTATGGTTAAGCTTTCTCAATTTGGTTTATTTAACAATGAATTGTACTCAGGGCTAACAATATGGACATTCTGGGTTTGGTGAACCTGGAGAAATAACAAGTTGTGCCTACAATGAAGCCTTGGTTCTTAAGATTGTAGTTTTACATAGTTCCTAGCAAGGATATAAATCATCAGTTGAGGAATATATTTCAAAGTGAAAGAACAACTACTGTCATGAGCAGCATAATGACATTTCAGTCGATGAACTGTATATATATCAGTTTATATAACATTACAATACCTTCTCTGTTTAGATGTTATGTCAGTTTACATAACATTACAATACCTTCTCTGTTTAGATAAACATGTACCATTATGTTATAATTATCTACAGTATTCAGTATAGTAATATGCTGTACAGCTTTGTAGCCTAGGAGCAATAGACTCTACCATATAGCCTAAGTTTGTATAGGTGCACTCTATGATGTTCATATAATGATGAAATCACCTAAGAATGCATTGCTCAGAGTGTATCTCCAGTGTTAACCAATACATGACTGTATTAACAAAATCAGTTGCCATGTGTTTACTGTATATTTTATTGCTATAGGCTAATATTTGTGTTCAATCATAAATATCTGCCTTGGTCTTTTTCTATAAGCAATGTGGTTTCTGTTTCTAAATTAATTTTTCCAATCAATGTATACACAATTCATTTTATACAATTTTTAATTGCCCAGAGAGAGAAGAAACAGCCATTGATAAGCCACTATAGTTTATCTACTATGCTGTTCATTGTCACATATATTTTTCTCATTTAATTTTCATGGCAAGTATATAAAGTTAGCATTATCATCCCCATTTTTAAAGATGGGAAAAAGAGAGCAAGGGTTAAAAACAAAGCAAGCAAGAGGGAAAGGTAAAGTTTATCTTATAATATTGCATCAAATCATATTAAATTTGAAAAACTTTGTCTCTACATTTTGATAAATGATGAATTTCACATGAAGGGTGAAAGAATTGCTATAATACAGTGTTTTGTTTTGCCTTCAAATTTATTTTTTT
The DNA here is from genome assembly GCA_027257055.1 of Cephalopachus bancanus. Lineage (NCBI taxonomy): Eukaryota > Metazoa > Chordata > Mammalia > Primates > Tarsiidae > Cephalopachus > Cephalopachus bancanus. Next base: position 1,883,616 of record JAPVLO010000009.1, on the reverse strand, counting down.
ATTCCAGACACTTATCTTCTGTGAATCTCTCAGGGAGAATTCACTCAGTCTAACCACACAGTAAATACTTGATCTGTGACATCTTTCCCTTCCACTAGACTCAAATTCTTTCAAGAATGAGGACACAGAATTGCTCAAGAGCAAAGATTTAGTGTTGCATTTGAAGATTACTTAATTCTAGCCAATTTGAAGTCTATTGATTTAAGGTTTATGGAGAATCCTTGTGGGACATGTGCCTTCTTGTTCAAAAACACTCAGGGCTTTTGATAACGCCATTGTTCCAACACAATAAAAATTTTTCCTGAAGCAGCAAGAAGAGAAAAGAAAAAGTTGTGTATTCTTTAAATCTTTTTTTATTGTCAGATTTAGTTGAGTTGTATCCTTGTTTTTAAGGTTCAAAGTGTATCAGTTGAGAAGAGCTGCACCTTTACCCAGTGTACTCAGTAAAAAAGCTTCAAAGCTTCTTAGTTTAACAAAGCAAAGGAGGTGACCAGAAATATCATCAAAATTGTTATCATCCTAACTCATCTTTCTTCTACATTTATTCTTTGGCTTAACCATCTAAAAGTACTGACAAAATATAACAGCCATGACAGAAAATTATCAACTGACAATTATAATATTTCTTGTTGAAATTAAAATAAATGAAATTTACCTAAATTGTATAAAGTAATAATAATAAATAACCTTATGGAAATACTGAAGTATTTATTAGAAATCAGGAAAATTTAAAAAGGCTGGGAAAGGATAAGCTTGCAAGGTTTGGGAAGCTCTGGGCACCCAGTAACAGAAACTCATGGATTTTCTAGAATGTTGTTGAGACATTCTGAGCTTCCAGAAACTTTCAGAGTCTGAGTCTTCCGGTTCATAAATCCAAATTTCTGGAAGTAGAAATCTAATTGGTCTAGCTAAACTCAAGTGGTCATATTTGGGTCATTCAACTTTGCTCAAAAGAGCAGAGTCTACCCTGCTTACAATCCTTCCATGGTACTGTCGTACTTCTTGTCAAGACCAAATATCCTACCAGAACCTATGGGGCCTTGGATCTTCTGGCCCCTACCTATTCTTACCTCACACCACAGACCCGAGTACTAGATTTCCCCTTTATACTTGTTCTTACCTGGAACTTTCCCATCTCTCTATCTTTCCTTCTGTATCAAACTAAATGTCCTTCCAAAGAGGTATTGTTTTAACACCCAAATCTAAACCAGGTTTACCCTTTATTCTTTCTCATGCAGACTTGTTCTTTTCCTTCCTAGGACTGATCACTATTGGTTTTCGGATGTTCATCTGGAGGGTTATTTCTTTAATCTCTATCTTTTCTCTCTAAGTATGTAAGAGGGTAAGGATTTTTATTTTTGTGTCCCAGTTTCAAAATTGGAACATGCCTAGGACATAGCCAATGGTCCATGAATATTTGTTATGAATAAGTGAATGAATGATTGGAAGGATGGATGAATGATGATTGATGGTGGACTGCCCTAATGTATCAGGGCAATTCTCAAAGAGGGAAACTGTGCATCCCATTGTATAATATCTAGCATGTGACATGAAGACAACTAATTCACTAATTGAAAGTTTGAAGAGAAAATTAGCAAAAGTTTTACTCACCAATTATTCATATTCTATAAACAAAATCTGAATAACTTTTCCAATAAATAAAGCAATATTTTTTCCTTTGGAAACAAAAGTCAAACCTGGTAGTATTTATTTTGGTAAATGTAGATTGGGATTTCTTTTTTACTTACACGTGCCAAACACTAAAGTTAGACTTCTGTAATATTAAAGAAGTATGAAGATAAAGAAGATTATCAAAATTCAAAAAACTGTGAAGCACACAGCTGAAAACCTAACTTCAATTTTTCTGTTTGGAAAAGGTATTAAGGGAAAACTAGAAAATTGTGTGATTATTCATTTACTAGCAAGCAAGAACAAAAGATAAAAACTTATACCGGTACCCAATTGTCTACTGAAATTCCAGGCCTAGAAAATTCAGGCCCAAGCCAGAATATACTCATTGTAACATGTTGCTACCTTGAATAATACGCATTGGTAGAAACCCAGTCATATTTACCCTTTCTCCTTAACACTTAACTTTCAAATTCCAAATTTTGTATAAGGTGATTGTTTAGGAGAGGGCTGAGTCCCAGGTGTGTCCCACCTTCAGGAAATGTGAATGGATAATAGGCGTTTGTTAAGCAGGATTGGTGCTGTGAATGAATTGCAGTCACCCAAGACATCATACATCTACAAGAATGGTCCAAGTAGTCTTGTTCCACCAAAACCTCCACTGAACCATCATGAACCATGGACAGAAACTACACTGCTTGTGACTACAGCAAAAAGAGTAAAGCCTGTATTAACATTCTTCCCTTTCTCTTGCACATTACAGTCACTGTGCAATGATCTGGGTCCAATACTTACGGCTAGAACTAACTAGCACTCCGCCTTGAGCCAGGTCAGAAGTCTGCTGAGCATCCCTCTTCCTTAGCTGGTCTTCTCTCCCTTCTACTGCTTCTCAGATTTCCAGGGTAGTAGTTGAAAACCTTATTTCTCAATACTTAGCATCTTTCCCTATGGATCTTTCATGTAAACAAGCCAAGAGTGATCTTGGAGCAAGCAAGGGGGCGCCCCTCCCTCTGGTTTCTTTCCAGAGGGTTCTGCATGTCACAAAATACATCTATTAAAGAATGTAAAGGTGCTTCTGTGATTATGGATCCAGTATTCATTACTGGCACATTACTGATGCATAATTCCAAAAATCTACTCTCACTATGAATACGATTCATGTCATATATCCTCAAAACACAAGATGACTGCATCTAAATGCCATGAAGGTTTTGGGTTGTTCCATTGTGTGTGCGAGGAAAATTTGAGTGGCAGAAGCACTTAGATAAACAGAAAAGACAAAATAATTAATATCAAATTCTGTCTTTCAGAAACCATGAATGCAGTGAACACCTGAATTAAGACTCTTTTCCTCAAAGTGTTGAGAGTCAAATGTCCTATTTCCCTTCTTGTTCCAATGTCTGGTTCTATATTTGTGCAGTATTTTCAGTAGTTGCTTGTCATGGCTCAGGAAAATTTCCATATTAAGCAATGCACAGTATTCTTATGTATATATGTAGAACTCAGTGTAATACTGTGAAATATATTATTGGTTTTTCTTGCCTTGGCAGCTACAGGAACATTGAACACTAGAACTGAGAATAATTTTATTTGTATAAAAACACTTAATGAGATGTGTTAGATTTTTCAAAACAATAAAATATAGTTAGCTTTATTTAAATAATTTATACTTAATAACTTTGATATTTAATCATTTAATTTGCTGTTTAATTTTGATTCTAATAGATGACTTAAATGCTTTATTTAAACTGTCAAAGATGCTTTCATTTTTCAAATGAAAACCTGTATTTTTCAAAAGTTTGCATTTAATTTAATCCACAGTTTAGGAAAATAATTGCAAACTTGATCTCCTTTAAACATAGTTTCACTTTACTCTGTAATCCTTTAGATCATCACTGTAAATAGAATACAAATTATGACATTATCTTGGCTTTAATAATAAAAGTAGTAATTGGTTTAAATGCAGGCAAGATAAATCCATTTCTGGGAATAAATAAAAAATCATTGGTGAATTATGTATATCTTCGTTTTATTATTCACCTAAATACTGCCAGTCCATCAAATAAACATTCACATTTGTACAACAATAATTACAGTTAACCATCCTGACACCTTGGCAACTTCAGTCATATAAAAGTTATGGCTTGGCCAGGCATGATAGCTCAAGCCTCTAACCCTAGCACTTTGGGAGGCCGAGGTGAGAAGATTGCCTGAGCCCACAGGTTCGAGATCAATCCAGGCAACTTGATGGGGCCTTATCTCTACAATAAATCAGAAAATTGGCCAGGCATCTGTAGTTCTGGCTACTTGAAAGACTGAGGTGGAAGGGTCACCTGAACCCAGCAGGTCGATGCTGGGGTGACCGTGAGCATGCCACTGCACTCCAGCCTGGGTGACAGAGTGAAACTCCAGCTCAAAAAAAAAAAAAAAAAAGAAAAGAAAAAGTCATGGCTTTACATATATGTTTTCATTTTATCATTTATAACTATATTTGTCAAGGCAGGAGAGTAGAACATATTTTATATAGCAGTGTGTTAGCTTGATTTGTAGTTTTAAAAATATCTCGACTAAATATAAACCTTGCTAGCATATATAGGAAACCTTGGAAGTAAAGTCAAAATGCACTGAATCATGATTCAACATTTAGAGTGACTTGCCCAACTGGTAGATGCTATTCTTGTATACAATGTGAACACATGGAACATTGCTGACTTAAGGCTGCACAGAGAAGCAAAGCATTATTTGCATATTTATTTGATCTTTGGAGTACAGTCACTCACACTCTGTTGTCTCAAGATATGCAAAGGAGATTTCTCCTGTGGCTCCTTCACCTAATTCTAGTTACTATTAACAAGTTCCTTCTCCGAGAAATGAAAACAATTTATTTATCTGAGGAGAATAAAATAAAAGAAGAACCACTAATCTTCTTCCTTTGGAATTTTGCAGTCTATTTTTTGTTGTTGTTGTTCAGTCCAAGAGCCCATGAGTTTTCCCAACCATTTTTGAGTTTATTTCTCACTTGACAACTAAATTTCTTCTTCTTCTTCCCCTCCTCCTTCTCCTCCTCCTCCTTCCCCTCCTCCTCCTCCTCCTCCTCCTCTTCCTCCTCCTTCTCCTCCTCCTCCTCCATCTCCTCCTTCTTCTTCATATCTGCTGCCTCTCCAGCAGGATTCCTTTTTGTTGTAGTTAATAAATTTCATTTTATTTTTTATTTTATTTTATTTTATTTTTGAGTTGGAGTCTCACTCTGTCACCCAGACTGGAGCGCAGTGGCCGCACCCGGCCACCGTAGCCTCGACCTGCTGGGCTCCGGCGATCCTTCCGCCTCAGCCTTCCAAGTAGCCGGAATTACAGGCACGCGCTACCACGCCCGGCTAATTTTTTGATTTTATTGTAGAGATGAGGTCTCGCCCGCCCAGGCGGGTCTTGAACCGGCGGGTTCAGGCAATCCACTCACTTCAGCCTCCCAAAGGAGTGGGATTACAGGCTGAGCCACTGAGTTCGGCAGAAATTTCATTTTAAGAGTACTTCTTGGTTCACAGCAAATTGAGCAGAAAGAGTTCTCATATATCTGTTGTCACTCATACCCCAATCAATTCAGTTATCAGCATCACACACCAGAGAAATAAAATAGGAAGTACAGAGAGATTCCGTATATCCACTATCCTTAGCACCCACAGTCTCCCCATCTATCAACATCATGCATCAGAGTGGTACACTTCTTACAGTCAATGAACCTATATTAAGATATTGTTATTACCCAAAGTTCATAGTTTGCATTAAAGCTCACTCTTGTTTTACTTTCCACAGGCTTTGATGAACGTATAATGGCTTGTATCCACCATTAAAGTATCTTACAGAATAGTTTGACTGCCCTAAAACTCCTCTGTACTCTGCTACCCCAATTCCTGGCAACACTAATCTTTTTACTATCTCCATAGTTGTTTCCTCTTCCAGATGTCATGTAGTCAAAATCATATAGTATGCAGTCTTTTGGGATTTGCTTCTTTTACTTAGTAAAACATAATGTGTAAAAACATATGCATTTATGTTTCCTCTATATCTTTTCATGGCTTGATCGCTCATTCCTTTTGATCAGCATTGAATAATATTCCATTTTCTGACATACCACAGTTTATGTATCCACTCTCCTACTGAAGGACATGTTGATTGCTTCCAAGTTTTTACAGTTATGAAAAAAGCCACAAGTTTTTGTGTAGATATAAGTTTTAAATTCATTTATGAAAATACAAGGAGTATGACTGCTAGGTCATACGGTAAGAGTATGTTTAGTCTTGTAATAAACTGCTAAACTGTCTCCCAAGTGGCTGTACTATTTTGTGTTCCCACCAGCCATAAATAAGATTTCTCGTGGCTCCACGTCTTCATCAGCATTTGGGGTGGTCACTGTTTCAGATTTTGGATTTTGGCCATTAGAATAAGTGTGCAGTGATATTGCATTGTTGCTTCAACTTGCAATTTTATAACGTCATAAGATGTCAAATGCATAGTCATACTAACTTGCCATTAGAATTTCTTCTTTGGTGAAATGTTTGTTCAGGTCTTTTGCCCATTTTTTACAATTTGTGTTTATCGTCATATTGCTATTTTAAGAGTTCCTTGTATATTCTGGATAAGAGTCCTTTATAGATATGTCTTTTGCAAATATTTTCTCCTGGCCTGTGACTTGTCTTCTCACTCTCTTGACACTGTATTTTACAAAGCAGAATTTTTTTTACAAAAAGTTAATTTGAATAAAACTTTCAATTATTTCAGGGATCACACTTTCAGTGTTGTATCTAAAAAGTCATCACCATACCCAAGTATACATTATCTTCTAGGGATTTTATAGTTTTGCACTTTACATTTAGGTCTAGGATTCATTTTGAGTTAATTTTTATAAAGTTGTAGGGTCTAAAATCACATTTGTGCCTGTAGATGCCCAGTTGTTATGGCATCATTTGTTGAAATAACTATCTCTTCCTTATTGTATCACCTTTGCTCCTTTGTCAAAGATCAGTTGACAATATTTAGGAGACTCTATTTCTGAGCTCTTTATTCTATTCTATTGATCTGTTAGTCTGTTCTTTCATTAATACCACACTATCTTGATTATTGTAACTTTATAGTAAGTCTTGGAGTTGAGTAGTGCCAGTCTTCCAACTTTGTTTTTCTTTGATAGTGAGTAGGTGCTGCTGGGTCTTTTGCCATTCCATATGTGTCAGAATCAGTTTGTCAATATCCATGAAGTAACTTGCTGAAATTTTGGTTGGAATCACATTGAGTATATAGATTAGATTGAGAACTAACTTCTTGACAAATTAAGTTTCCTATCCATGATCATGGAATATCCCTCAATTTGTTTATTTCTTCTTTCATCAGAGTTTTGTAGTTTTCCTCATATAGCTCTGTACACATTTTGTTAGACTTATACCCAAGTATTTCTTCAAGGGGGGGGAGAGAAAGGAGTGCTATTGTAAATGTTAGTGTGCTTTTAAATTCCACTTGTTCATTGGTGGTATAGAAAAAGTAATTGCCTTTGTCTAATATCTATGTATCATGTAATCTTGCCATATTTGCTTATTAGTTCCAGAAGTTTTATTTATAGATTCTTTCCATTTTGTATGTAGACAATCGTGTCATCTGTGAATAAAGACAGTTTTACTTCTTCCTTCCCTATTTATATACCTTTTATTTCATTTTCTTGTCTTACTGTGTTAGCTAGGACTTCTAGTATGATGTTGAAAAGAAGTAGTGAAAGAGGACATCCTTGACTTGTCCTTGACCTAAGAGGAAAAGCTGAGTCTCACCATTAAGTATGTTGTCAAAGATTTTTTGGTAGATACTGTTTATCAACTTGGGGGAAGTTCTCCTCTCTTCCTAGTTTGCTGAGAGATTTTAAAATTATTATCATCATAAATGAGTGTTGAATTTCATCAAGTTCTTTTTGTGCATCTATTGATATGATCATGTGGTTTTTCTTCTTTAGCTTTTTGTGTGATGGATTACATCGGTTTTCAAATACTAAATCAGCCTTGCATACCTGGAATAAATCCTACTTGGTCATGATGTACAATTCCCGTTATAAATTGCTTAATTTGATTTGCTAATACTTTGTTGAGGGTTTTTGCGTCTATGCTTACGAGAAATATTGGTCTGTAGTTCCCTTTTCTTTTAGTGTCTTTGCCTGGTTTTGGCATTGGGTAATGCTGCCCTCATATAATATATTAGAAAGTACTTCTACAGTTTTTATCATCTGAATGAGACTTTTGAGAATTGATATACTTTCTTCATTAAATGTTTGTTAGAATTCCCCATTGAACCCATCTGGGTCTGGTGCTTTTTGTTTTGGTAGTTTATTAATTACTGATTCAATCTTATTCATATATATAGGTCTATTCAAATTGTCTTTTTCTATTTGAACTTTGGCAAATTATGTCTTTCAAGAAATTAGTCCATTTCGTCTAGTTTATCAAATAATGTCTATGAGACTTGTAATAATTTTCCTTTAATGTTAGTATTTTATGTCTGCTGTCTTTTTTAAAAAATTAATATGACAAGAGGTTAATCAAGTTTATTGATCTTTTCAAAGAAACAGCTTTTGGTTTTGTTGATTTTTTTCTATTGGTTTTCTATTTTTAGTTTTATTAATTTAGGCTCCAATTTTAATTATTTTTTTCTTCTGCTTACTTTGAATTTAATTTGCTCTTTTTTTTTAGTTACCTAGTTTAGATCTTTCTCCCTTTAAAAAATATGCTTTCAACCCTCTGCTTTTGCTGCATGCTACAAATTTTGATAAGCCATATTTTCATTTAAAAATTCTTCGAGCTTTTTTACCTGTGTGTCATTTAGAAGTGTGTTTTATTTATGTATTTATATACTTTTATTATTTATTTGTTTGTTTGTTTGTTTGTTTGTTTGTTTGAGTTGGAGTCTCACTCTGTCACCCAGACTGGAGTGCAGTGGCCGCTCCCGGTCACAGCATCCTCGACCTGCTGGGCTCCGGAGATCCTTCCGCCTCAGCCTTCCGAGTAGCTGGAATTACAGGCGTGTGCTACCACACCCGGCTGATTTTTTGATTTATTGTAGAGATGAGGTCTTGCTGCCCAGGCGGGTCTCGAACCCACGGGCTCAGGCAATCCACTCACCTCAGCCTCCCAAGGGCGCGGGATTACAGGCTGAGCCACCAAGCCCGGCTATTATTTATTTTTAAGACAGAGTTTCACTCTGTTGCCCAGGCTGAAGTGCGGTAGCAGGATCTCAGTTCAATGTAGCCTTGGAACATCTGGGCTCTAGCAATTTTCCTGCCTCAACCTCCCAAGTAGCTAGGACTACAGACATGCACCACCACACTGGGCTAATTTTCCTATTTGTTGTAGAAATGGGGTCTTGCTATGTTGTCCAGACTGATCTCAAACTCCTGGGTTCAAGCAATCCTCCCACCTCCACCTCTCAAAGTGCTGGGATTACAGCCATGAGCCACTGTGCCCAGCCTAGAAGTGTGTTGTTTAATCTCCAAGTACTTTGACATTTTTCAGTTATATTTCTGTTTTTCTGTTATATTTCAGGTTTTGATTTCTAGTTTTATTCTGTGGTGATCTGAGAGCAGACACTGTGTGATTTCTGTTCTTTTAAATTTGTTATGTGTGGTTTATGGTCCAGTATGTGGTTTATCTTGGTGAACGTTTTGTATGAGCTTAAGAAGAACATGTATTCTACTATTGTTGGATGAAGTAGCCTGTAGATGTTGATTGTATTCATTTCATTGATGGTGTTACTGAGTTCAAGTACGTTCTTACAATATTTTTTGCCTGCTAAATCTGTCCATTTGTGATAAAGAGGTGTTAAAGTCTCTAACTATAATAATAATTTTATCCATTTCTCATTACAGTTCTCAACTTTTACCTCATGCATTTTGATGCTCTGTTGTTAGGCACAAACATGTTAAGAATTGTTGTATCTTCTTGGCATATTAACATCTTTATCATTATCTAATTTTCCTCTCTATCCCTGATAACTTTACTTGATCTGAAGTTCGTTTTGTCCAAAATTAATATAGTTTCATAGTACACTATGTGTCTTTATATTTGAAGTGGGTTTCTTTTAGATGACATATAGTTGGGTCTTGTTTTTTAATCCATCCTCACAATTTATTTTAAACATCGGCCACTGATGTTTAAGGTTGTTATTGATATAGCTGGATGTTGATATATTCATATTCATATAGCATATTATTTTCTATTTGTTGCCCTTTGTTCCTATTTTGGCTTCTGAACTCTTTGTTCCTATTTTTGGCTTCTAAACTTTTTCTGTCTTTTGTGATTTTAATTGAAGATTTATATAATTCTATTTTCTTTCCTTTTATAGTATATCAATTATACGTCCTGTGAATAATAGTTATATGTATAATTATAAGTATATAAAACAATAAATATTAATTTTATATAATTATAATATATTATATTTATAATCTATAATTTGTTTCCCCAGCCCCTGGCACAGAACTTTAAAACTTTTTATAATTTCCTGAACAATAGGGGTGCCAAAAGAATCTTTTGTCCACTATTTGGACTCTGCCCTGGTTACTAAACAGAGCTCCTAATATGTAGATAAGGACCTCCCCCTTTGTTTCTTTTGCTAAGTATTGCTTTGTACTTAAAAAAAATAAATAAAATATGTAGATAAGGGTGATAGGAGAATCTTTTATTCTAATGTTTGGTATTTGACCTTGGTTCCAGACACAGACCTCCTAAGACCTTTGTAATTTCCTGAGTAATAGGAGCTTATGACACAACACTTCTAGATCCTACAGGAGTGCCTGGGTGACAGGAGCATCTTTTGGTCTAATGAGGCAATTCTCAGTGGACTCCTAGAAACACCCATGATTAGTTTGGAGCCTTCTGCCCTACTCCCTCATTCTTTGGAGAGAAAAAAGCTGGAAACCGTTAACTATCAGTCATGCCTATGTAATGAAGCCTCCATAAATATCCCTGCACTATGGGGTTCCGAGAGCTTCTGGGTTGCCAAACACATCCACATGCTGGGAGGATGGTGCAACCCAGTTCCATGGGGACAGAAGCTTCTGCGTTCAGGACCTTTCATTATGCACCTCTTCATCCGTTTGTTCATCTGTATCCTCTATTATATCCTTTATTAATAAACTAGTAAATGTAAATACAATGTTTCCCTGAGTTCTGTGTGCTGCTCTAACAAATTAATTGAACCAGAGAAGGGGGTTGTGGGAAATTTTCATTTATAGCCTGTCAGAAGTACAGGTGATTGGTATCTAATGTGGGGGGGGGGCAATCATGTGCCACTGAGTTCTTAACATGTGAAATATGACTCTAACTTCAGTCAGATGGTGTCAGAATTGAATTGAATTATAGGACTCTTGGTTGCTGCCTCTTGGAGAATTGCTTAGTGTGTGGGGGTAAAAAAAAACCAACCCATAAATCTTGTGTCAGAAGGTTTGTGTTGAGTGAGATTAAGAAAACACTTGTTTTTCCTTTCTCTACAGTCTTTTTAAATATCTTTGGTGTTTGCCCTAGTGTTAACAACAAGCACTTACAGCTAATCCAAAGGCACTTTCAAATAACACTATACCACTTCACAGGTAGTACAAGTACCTTATAATAAAAAAAATTCTCAGTTGCTTTCTCCCATCCCTTATATCATTGCTGTCATTAATTTCACACATACATAGGTATATAAGTGCATATATATGCAAAAAAACTAATATATTGTTGTTATTATTTTTTAAACAAATTGTTGTCTGTCAGATCAAGTAAGAAAACCAAAAGTTTTTATTTTACCCTCACTTATTCATTCACTGACACGCTCCCTTTATGTAGATCCAAGTTTCTGATTTATGTCATTTTTCTTCTCTCTGAAGAACTTCTTTTAACATTTCCTGCAAGGTAAGTCTACTGGAAATAAATTTCCTCAATTTTTGCTTGTCTGAAAAAGTCTTTTCTCTCCTTTTTGGAAGATTTATATCACAGAGTACAGGATTTGAAGTTGGTGGGGTTTTTTCTCCCAATACTTTAAGAGAGAATTTTTTTTCTTTAATATCCACTATGAGGATATGGGAGGGCTTTTGAAGGTAAAACTCACTAAAGTGTTGGGATGTGTGGTTGCATACAACTAGGTCCCCTTAGAGTTTTTAACTCTCAAACTTGTGCCTTCAGCAATTTATTAACTATAGTTTAGGTTTTTCTTCCCTGATACTAACTCCCACAGAAGTTTCTGCTTGGGAATTTCTCCTCTGGTAAGTTGGGATTCTCTGTATCTTCCTGTCTGTTACTCCAATTTTGGGGGCAACTGTTTGTCCCATGACTTCACTTATCTGACATATCTAAGAAGAGTTCTTGATTTTTTAGTTTGTTCAGCTATACACTTGTTGTTAGAATGAAGTGGTGACTCCCAACATTCTTTTTAATTAAACATTGTTAAATATAATTTTTCATCATATGTGACCTTATGATACCTTAATTTATATTACAGTATTTTTCTTTGTTCATCTTTGCCTAGTGTTCCTCTCTCACTTCCTCCATATGCACTACTGCTCCTCTTTAACCAACCAACATAAGGTTAATAATCTAGTATAGTATTGTTCCATTTTTCTATGTTTTCATAGAAACACACACACACACACACACGGAATCTGACAATTAAGTTCACGAAGTCATCCTAGAAAAAGTGCTACATACCTCATTGCTGAATACCACCATGGTCACCTTTGAGATACTCCCCAGCATCTAGTTCACCCATCAAAGCAATGTTGGAACTCTTTTTTCTGGAATGACCATCAAAACTTCCATCATATTTTCCTTGATGTCCTCCTGAATGTCATCAAAATATCTTCCCTTGAATATTTCCTTTATCTTCAGGTAAAGAAAAAAGTCACTGGGGGCCAGATCAGGTGAGTAGGGAGGGTGTTCCAATACAGTTATTTGTTTACTGGCTAAAACCCCCCCATACACAGTGCTGTGTGAGCTGGTGCATTGTCAGGATGCAAGGGCTCTTCCAGGACCAATTTTGTACACATCTTTCTCATGCCAAGATTTTCAGTTAAGATTTTCCTGTTTCTCTGGTTGGTGTTTATTTGGTTTTCTATGTTTCTCACAGTCAGCTGACGATTTTGGTGCACAATTTGACGAATTTTTGCAATGTTTTTGTCGGTTCTGCTTGTTACTAGATGTCCTGACCTCTCTTCATCAGTGATGCTTTCTGTCCCCTCAGAAAAAAAGTTTAATCCATTTGTACACTGCTATTTTGCTATTTTTTAATGTCATTATTCCTATAAACTTGGACTAATATGTCCCTGATTTCACTTTCACTCTGCCAAGTTTAACAAGCAATTTAATGTTTGTTTGTTGCTCGAATTCAAGCTCCAACATTCTCACAACGGCACACAAAAACATGTAACAACAATAATGAACCACCCTCAGCAAGACACTGCCACAGGTTGACATGAACACAGCTGTGAGGAACTGAGATACCAAGGCTATGAGACCTTACTGAATTGCTTGTACAGTGCTGTCAACATAAGCACATGGCGGCAAGTTTGCAAACTTAATTGTCAGACCTTGTATAGGTCTATATATACCTATACATTTTCTAGAGACCTATATATAATATACATAGACAGTGCTTTGGGACAATAGTTTAGTAGGAACAAGATCATATTATATATGTTTTCCAGACTGTTACTTCTTTAAAAACGAAACCTCTTAGAAGTTAGTGAATTTCAGCTGAAATAGCTTTAATTTATTATTATTAATGCCTGCATAATAGAAAGAACAGTCAATAGAGACTTAATTCAGCTGTAATCATGTTGTTTTCTCAGCATGAACCCTCTAAATGTTCTCAATAGCCTTCTCCAAAGACTTTTGGTGTTTGTGACCCTAGGTTTAAAAACCATCAGTTCAGAGTGTACCACATACGGAATCAGAAAACCTGGGCTTAATCTTCACCTGTTATGCTTTTATAATTCTCAAAAAACAAATTGTGTAACTTTCAAAGGCTTGTATATCGCTATAAGGAGGAAAAAGACAAGAAAAAATTCTATTAAAATCCTTAACTAACTGCTTCACAAAATGGCCAATGAAAAAAATTACTGTCCTTATGGGAAAAAAAGAAAAGCCCTCCTCAATAAAGCAGAAAATGACACTCTGCTCTACTCCTGATGCTATCACCCACCATCTAACTAAGCGACCATGGCAGGCAGAATCTTAGATGATCCCAGAGATTACTGCACTCTATGTGCCCTGTTTAATCCCTTCTCCTTGAAAGGGATTGGGACCGTGAATATGATGGGTTTCACTGCTGCAACTATATGTTATATGATGACAGTGAAGACTCTAAATCAGCTGATCCTGAGTTCTTCAAAAAGGAGATTATCCTAAGAAAGCCTCACTTAATTGGGTGTCAATCCTTAAAGAGGGTCAGAGATTTAAAGAGAGAAAGAGAGGATTTCTTCTGCTAGCTTTAAAGAAGCAAGCAACCACATTGTGAGAGGGTATATGGTTAGGAAAGGAAATGAGGACATCCACCCTGTAACTACAAGGAACTAAATGTTGCAAACAACCAATGAGAAGCTGGTAAGAAGACCCTGCATCACAGAAGAGATCACAATCTGGGCTGACATTGTGATTTCCCCTTTGCAAGCAAAGAACCCAGTTATGCCACATCTGGACAGCCGACCTATAGAACTTGAAGAAAATAAATGGGTATTGTTATAAAACACTGAGTTTGTGGTAAGTGGTTATGTAGCAACAGAAAACTAATACAGTGACCTTAAATAAAACATAAAGTCCTGTCTCCAACACTACAAAGTAAGATAGTAGGTCCAAAGTATCAGCTTTCTAGTTCTAAAACACCATGTTTTAGACTGGATATGGTGGCTCATGCCTGTAATCCCAGCACTTTGGGAACTCTAGGTGGGAGGATTGCTTGAGCCCAGGAGTTTGAGACCAACCTGGACAATATAGCAAAATATAGCAACCTTGTCTCTACAAAAATGTTTAAAGAGTAACCAGGTGTAGTGGTGTGCCTTTAGTCCTAGCTACTAGGGAGGTTTATGTGGAAGGATTGCCTGAGCATAGGAGGTCCAATCTGCTGTGAGGCATGATCATGCTACTGCACTCTAGTCTGGGTGACAGAGTGACTCTGACTTAAAATAAGCAAATAAATAAATAAAAACAAACCACCATATTTTAGAAGTAGAGTATGGTAATTTTAGGGATCATTTTAGAATTCTGCCTACCATAGTTACTTAGCTAGATAGTGGGTGATAGCATTAGGAGTAGAGTGTTGTTTTATGTTTCATTTCGTTTTTTTGTTTTGGAATAAGGAAAATGATATTTCATTGCCTATCCATTTTGTAAATCAATTAGTTATGAATTTTTTTCAGAACAATTTTCTAGTTTTTTTCCCCCCTATAGAGGTGTACAGATCTCTGTAAACTACACACTTTGTTTTTTGAGAATTGTAAAAGCATAGCAGGTGAAGATTAAACCCAGGTTTTCTAAATCTGTGTGTGGAACATTGTAAACTGATGGTTTCTTAAATCTTGGGTCATAAACACCAGGGAATAGTACTTATTTAAACAGATAGCACTGGGAAAGGGTAGCATTCCTTTGGATCACTGGATTTATTCACAACCTCCAATTTTACTGTGTCATTAGAATGATCTGATTTAATATGATACTGTGATCTGACATATACATAGATGAAGGTACATTTTGTAGATATTAAATAAGAACCTCCAGACAGATTTACAAAAAAAAAATTGTTTCATGGACTTGAATGAAATGGTAAGATGTTGAATGATAGTGAGGAAGATAATGTTATGAAAGAAGAGGTCGGTTATTGTCATAATCTATTTCTCAACATTGCTCAAAAGCAACATTTGTTTTGAGATAAAAATCCAAAGACTGCCTTCTAATCAAACCAATGTAAAGCTGAATTCATAGTAACAGGAGTTGTGTGTATACCATGTACAAGTCTCCAAAACAATAGATCCTGTTGTACAAGATCACAATCATTTGCAGTTTTAGCTGCATGTGGCCCTATTGGAGAAAGAAAACTTTAGCATGTTCTTTGCCATCTCTTCAAAAGTAGATGAGAATTTTAACAGAACTTTATTAAAATAATCACTTGAAATCATACTAAATCATACATCTCTCTTCAAGAAAAAACACAAAAGTAAATACGTAAAATTCTGCCCCAGACAAATTACCTCTAATAGTTTCCTAGGGCTACCAACACAAATTACCACCAGTTGGATGGCTTAAACAACCGAAATTTAGTCTCTCACAGTTTTGGAGGCTAGAAGACTGAAATTAAGATGAAGGCCATGCTTCCTCCAGAGGTTCTAGGGGAGAATCCTTTTTTTGCCCCTTCCAACTTCTGGTGGCTGTTGGCATTTATTGTCTCCTTTGGCTTCAACTTCCCTGCAATCTTGTTGTCTTATCTTTGTATCACCGTCTCCAAAGTGTGTGTCTTTCTGATCTCTCTTTCTCTCTTTCTCTTATAAGGGTATTTGCCATTGGATTTAGGGTCTATCTGGATAACCAGGATGATTTCATTGCAAGATCTTTAACTTAATTACATATGCAGAGACTCTTTTCTCAAATGAGCTCACACTCATAGGTTCCAGGGACTTGCATTATAACATATCTTTTGGGGCCACCATTCAATCCACTACATTGCCCCTTTTTGTTATTATCTTTTATGTGTGACTGTGTTGCCCCTCTTAAATTCCATATGTTGAAATCCTAACCTCAAATATCTATAATTGACTTTACTTGGAAATAAGGTTGTTGCAGATTTAATTAGTCAAAATTAGGACTTTAGGAAGAGCTATAATCCAATATGACTTATTAAAAAGGAGAAATTTGGACACAGACATGAAGCAGCCATAAGAAAATGAAGGCAGAGATCAGGGTTATGTTTCTACAAGTCAAGGAATACCAAAGATTGCCAAGAAAAACCAGAAGCAGGTGAAAATCATGAACAGATTCTCCCTCATTCATAAGGAACCAACCCTGCAGACATCTTGATCTTGGATGTCTGGCCTCCAGAACTGTCAAATAATAAATTTCTATAGTTTATTCTACCCCGTTTGTGTACTTTGTTAGGACAAGTCTAGCAAATTCATAAACTTTACATAAATGTATATCATTTTAAATGGTGATAATGAAATTATGGTTTTGTAATCTATAATAATGTTGCATTTATCTATAATCATTTCAATGAAAGATTTTGTTATTTTCTACTTTTAAATACCACTGTAATAAATATGTAATTTGGTTCATATGGCATTTCTCATTTTGGGAATTATTTCCTTTGAATGCATCCTATGAAATGGGAATTATTTATCAAAAGGTCCAAAAACAAAAAAACAAAAACAAAACTTGAGTAACTGAACACCTTGGAAACGTGTTGCTAAACTGCTTTTCAAAGAGTTGTAACAGTTTACCTTCCATCTGCTACCTAATAAGGATTTCTACAGGTTCTCACCAGCATTTGACAGCATCATTTCACGCACTGTCACACGCGCTTTGAGGATACACTCAGATTATTCTTGAAGTGGGAAGGGTAACAAAGAATACTATATATTTATTTGGTCCTAACTTTTTTCTCTCTTGTTTTCAGGCAGTCACTAGAGGAAATTAGTCACAGTGTCTTCAGGCTACACTTTGCTTACCACATTTAATGAAAGAGTCCAATAGTAGAGGAGTCAAGATGAGTGGGATTTTTTGAAGTGGAAGAAATAGCTTGTTTCATTAATCAAATTTTATTTCTGTAATTGCACACCGATTATTGTAACGAGGAGAATGAGAACAGCTTCAGGAGTAATAAACAATAAACGTCTTTGATGTTTCTTTACAGGCCATAATTATTTGTAGGTTTACCTTCTACACTGTCGAGGGAATTAGGATGGGCGTTGGCCGTTTTTCAGCACTTCCTGGTTGAAGGCAAGGGTTCCACTCACATGCCTGTCCATCTCTCCACAAGTCTTTCCTGACAGCTCCAGGCTTTCCGTTAAAAATGTAACAATGCTCAAATCCCCCCAAAAGCTACCAAGCTAAGAAATGAAACATCCTTTATCCTTTTGAATCCAGATAAGTGTTACTGAGCACGGCCGGCCCGCTTCTTCCCTGCAGCCGCATCTCCGACCCTTTCTAGTCCCCTGCCCATCCCCACCCCAGCCCAGCCCACCCTCATCCAGATCCCACTGTACTCAGGCAGAGCCAGAATTTTGCCCTGCAAACCCGGGGTTTGAATCTTAGACCGCGCCTCTGGCCCCCCTCCCCGGCCCCCACCCTCCGCCCGGGTTTTAAAAAAGCCATTGCGCGCGTCGGTCATTGCAGGGCGCCTCCGCAGCGTCTGGAGCAGATACAAGAGCATCCCTCCCACGGGGTTTGCCGTGTGGACGAGTTGGGTAAACTGGGGTTTGGGGCGGCCTTTTCTGCCAGGGCGGGTGGGGAAAGGCGTGTCCTCCACGCGTTCAGATCAGAACCTTTGAGTGTCTCCGTCTGCCTCCCTGTCGCTGTCGTCTCTCTGACTCCCTCCCTCCTCTCTTTTTCTTTCAAGGTGTGGGAGCTTTCCTTTTCCAGACCAGAGAGGGGCGCCTTTCCAGCTGCCTTTCCCTTCACCCGCTGATTGAAAAAATAGAAAGCATACAATAAAATACACCCCAAACAACGACCCTCCCCAAATCTCCGATCCCTCACCCCCAAAACCGAACCAAACACCAAGAAACAACCAGCTCCGGGAGGCGCCGCGAGTGGACACGCTCGGCGCCGAATGAATGGAAGCCGCGGGGCGGGCCTGCGCGCGGCCGCCCTGCCCACGAGGCCGGCGCCCCGCGGCCGGGAGGGCCCTCCTGGCCCCTCGCCCTCCTCCCGCCCCGGGCTGAGGCCGCCGCCGGCTCCGCGCCCGACGCCGAGGCCGCGGCGGCGACGGGGAAGGTCGGAGGGAGGGTGGTTTCCTCCCGCCCCACACCCAGTCTCCGAGCCGGATATATAGAGTGTCACGTTTGGGAGCCGAAAGAGCAGAGCAGTTTCCTCGTGGCTGGAGTCGTTCCCGTCGCCTCGGGGAAGGGCCGGGCTCCCGAGGACCACTAGTTGAACCCCACCCCCCGGCCGGCCGCGCAGGTATTCCGGGGTCCCCAGCCCTGCCGCTCGCGGAGCCCACGCGCTCCGGAGGCAGAGAGCGGGCTGGGGGTGGCCCGGGCGGGCGGGCAGGAGGGAGGGAGGGAGGGCTCGGCTGGGCTCGCAGGGAGGGGCGGATCCCTCCGGGACCTCGGGGAGGGGGGGTGTGAGGCCGGGTGGGAGGAGAGAAGCCTTTGCCGAGGCTCTACCCCCGAAAGTCGCCCCCGGCGGCACCCCCCGCCGTCACGGGTCGTTTGGGCGCGTTTGGCGTCGGCAGAGCCCGCCAAGGTGGGGTGCGCGGAGACTGGAAGGGCCGGGGGTGGGTGACGTGGGGGCCTGCGCCGTGGGGACCGGGGGACAGGAGAGGGAGGCGCCGGGCGGGGTCCCGCTGAGGCCTCTCTGGCCCCTGGGGCTATTCCTGGAGAGGGCGCGCAAATGCCGGGGCCACGTGGGAAGAGGCGGCCGCCCTGCGTCCCCTTCCGGAGCCCGGGACGGCCGGGGTGCTCTTCTCTGGACCCCGGAGCGTGTCCTCGCTCGCCCCCAGCCCCACCCAGCCCGCGCAGGTCCCTACCCTCCCACCCGGGCCTCGCCGGTGAGAGGCTGACTTGGGCCGGGGCGGCCAGGGCGGGGTCTGCCCACGTTGGAAGTTTTCGATATCTTCCTGTGGCTTGGGCGTGTGGGGAGAGTAGGGGAGCAGGTGCCAGGACACTCCAGCTGGAGTAGACAGCGTGCAGATAGGCTGCTCACACCCTCAGCGAGTCAGCTTGCCCGCGGGGCTGTTACTGCCCATTACAAAAATTCATGCCCAGCCTTACCCTAGATGCCAGAGAAAGGCGTCCCACCTCCCAGCCTCCTACTCCTTTTGGGTGGGAAGGATTGTGAACGGTTTTTCTTCCATGGATGAGTTCCGTGGATGAGCAGCCAAGGTTATCACTGGATCTGCAAGAGTTTGGCTACTCGCTGAATCACCTAGAGTGCCCCATTGTGTGATGAGCAAGGACAGAGCCGGGACCAGGACATCTGGTGCCTCTTGCTTTTCTGTTTGCGAGAGCCTGTATGGAGAGAAGTCTGACACTGTGTGCAAATGGAAACTTGAGAATGACCCTGTGTTTTCAATTACCCATCTCTCTATATCCGCATTTATATGATTTAGAGATTTGATTGAGGGGCGTACTTAGCCCAAAATTTGTAAAGCAGGGCAAGGGACTAAATAAAAATGTAAGGCAGCTACCTAAACTGTAAGAGCAAAATTCCCGTTGGGATATTTGTGTGTGAGATTTTCAGGAGTTGGCCGTGAGGTTTTTACCAGCCAGGCTCAACTGTTGTTATCATTTCATCTGTAGTATTTCTCAGGATCCAAGTTTATTTCTCAGGGCGTCTTCTGTGCCTGCTTTATTAACAAATTTCTGCTTTACTCTGACTTCTGATACTGGGATATAGTTATCTATAAAATAGATGCAAATCACCGTGAGTTGGTAAATCTTACAGCTACTGGAGAAATTAAAGAAAATTAAAATATACTTTGTCTAGAGGAGGCTACATGTGACATCCAATGACAGAAGAAGAGAGAGAAGTTGAAAATAAAATAGCTCATATTTGGGTATCACCTTGGGGCCCATAGAGAATGTGTTTATGTTGACCATGTCATCATTTGCTTTCTTATCTCCTGAAGATGCATTCTTGAGTGCACTTGTTTCTGGCAACATCTGGTCAGCTTTAAGAATTTCTTGTTTTTGTATTCCCATGCACTCATGAAAACTTACAAATACAACCTTGTGAAGGATTGTACACAGTGACCACCAGTATACTTGTCCCTACCAATATATTCTGATATTGTGGGCTCTGTAAGAACAGTTCTTACTCTTGAAGAAGTTAACAGACCACTTGAAAGATCTGATAAAAGCTATGGAATATGAAAGACTAACACATGCACATCAACAAGAATTCTGCCTACAATTTCAGGAGTCCATATAGCCTTTTGATACCCAAACTCCCTCATTCTAGACATTCAGAGACTCCTAGGACAGCTTCATGGAAATGCAAACTTTGCACTTAGAAGGACCCTACATTTGGTTTAATGCTATGTTGTCACTCTCTGCTGACTTAATACTTTTCAAACAAGAGGCTCTGAATCTTCATTTTGCGTTGGACCCTACAAATTATGTCCTGACCCCAGGTTGACAACCATGCTTTAAAATTTACTGAATAACAGCGCTGTCTTACAGCAATCCCACACTTGAGGTGAGCTCTTCAGTATAAACCTGGAATTTAGCTGCTGCTTTCTTAGGTGCCCTTGGATATGCCATGAAACCTCTCTGTATTTCAGTTTCCCCATGGACAAAGATGACAGATGAAATTTTCTACTCTCTTTATCTTAAAGGTTATATTATCTCTGAGTAAAAAAGAGATAATAGTAAAAATGACTACTGACCTTAAATAGTTCTATGCTAACAAAGATGCTATTGTTATAGGCTTGAACTTTGTGCTCCATTTTTTCAGAAGTAGCTTGTGGAAGTTGGTTAGGCCATTAAAGAGGTGACAAGACTTTTCTAACCCTTATATTTTGGTGAAAAAATAAAATAAGACAAAAAGTGAGTAGCTAAGGTATTCAGTATTTTAAAATACTCCTTAAATATTATTATTTGGGCCAGGTGTGGTGACACAAGCCTGTAATCCCAGCACTTTGGGAGACTGAGGCGAGAGGAATGTCTGAGCCTACGGGTTCGAGACCAGTTTGGGCAACACGACAGGACCTTGTCTCTACAATAAATTATTTTTAAAAATTAGCCAGATGTGGTAGTGTGCACCTGTAGTTCCGGCTACCTGGAAGGCTGAGGCAGAAGGATAGCCGGAGCCTAGTAGCTCAACGCTGGAGTGGCCATGAGTGTACCACTGCACTCCAGCCTAGGCGACAGAGTAAGACTTCAACTCAAAAAAAAAAAAAAATGTCATTATTTGAGTAAGGTTGGAATTGGCAACTAAAATGACAGAATGACTCCTTGGATCCCCAAAACACTCTGAATTACATTAATATTTAGGTCTAATTCATTCAAAAATTGCACAATGAGAAACTAAGCCAATGACTGAAATTTTTTGAGGAGGCAATCCTCTTTTTAAATTGAACTTTAAAAACACGTATGTTCAAAACTTGATCAAGTCACCCTTTAATATATTCTAGGAAATGCCTAATCAATATAAAGTGCACCCAGTCCTTTGCCAAATACACCTAGTCATCTTTTGTAACTCTGGTTCCTAGTAGAGAGGAACTTAGAAGACAAGTCCTCTGTCCCCAGACCTCTCCCTTAACTACTTCTCACTGACCCCGGAACTTATCTTTATCCCAGCTGTCCTTTCCAGCATGATGGCAACATCATCAGAACAGTTGGAGAGGAAAATAGAGTAAAAGAAAATGCATCAAACTTCCAGATAAAGGTCTTATAATAAGGGTATTAGAAGGGGTAGATGGAGATTTCTTCTTTCATGCAAAGACTCTGTGCAGGGGCATGCTGTGTACTTTATGATGCGAAGTACCAGGTCCTGTATTCAATAAATTTATGACATAATTAGCAAGACAAAATATGTAAATATAAGTCATTAATTTACAATAGCAAATACGTTGTTACAAGCCAATAGAAGATTTAGCACCACATGAATGGGGCAGAATATAAATGCAATGAGTTCCCAAGAAGAGAATAAAATAAACTGAAATGCTCAGGGAAACTGAGGAGTAAAGGTATATGAGATGACCCCTAAAATTCTGGCCCTCATAAAGATGAACAAATGAGACATTTGGGTGGCAAGTGTGCAGAAAAGGAAAATCAAATGGAGCTACCGTTTCATATAAGGAAGAGGTAGGAGATAAAACTGAAAGAGAAATTCCCACTAGCCAGTTTCATTCATGTAATAAATAATTGTTAAGCCCATTCTGTGACTAGATACCATGCCAATTTTTTCACATTTGGTGTTGAACAAAACAGATGTGTTCCCTATCCTTTGGAACTTACAGACATTTACAAAATAAACAAAATACTAAATTGCGGGAAGTAGTATGGGAAGAACAGAGTGGTATGAGAAAAAAGCAGGGGCACTCTGATTTGGTGCTCTGGGAAGGGCTCTTTGACAATAGAAGATATAAGTTGATATTGGAAAAAAGCATAGGGGTAAACTTGGCCAAAAAGAGAAAAAAACGTGATCTGGGCCTGCCTAGGAAATTGCAAATGGGAAAGCCCTAAGGGGAGAAAAAGCTGGAAGCATTCAATGATGGAGAAAGGGCCCTTGGGAGGGAGCTTGGGAGGGAGCTGGGTACCAGTGGGAGAGGAGTTCAGGTGTCTGATTAGATGAAGCTTCACAGGTCTTGAGAAAGATTTTGGATTTGATTTTAGTGGGAAGCCATTGAAGACTTTTAAGCCAGAGACTGTCCTGATTTCTATTCCTAGGAAAGTGGAGACAATCAGGAGAATGGACCAGAGGGCTAAAGGATTGGAAGTAGAAACACCGGTGAGGACAGAGTGCAAGCGAGAGTACCGATGGGGAAGAGAGAGAAAAGCGCATAGACTTGAGATGTATTTTGAAGTTGGATTGATACATCTTGGTATCTAGCTGTGGGCTAGACAGAAAGAAGCATGAGAATGAATTCCTTTAAGAGATACTGCTGAATGTTGATGATCTAGGCTCAGATGCATATGATTTCGAGTTGCCGTGAGAAGAACTGAAAAATAAAACAAAAAACAAGTAACTCTTGTTAGGCCCTCTTGAAAGTATACCTGCTGCTGGGATAGAGGTGAGAGGAAGGAGAGAGATTTTTGCTTTTCATATTATCCTCTGTACTGTTTTGAATTTTTTTAAGCCATGCTTTTATTTTATAATTTTTTAGATTATCACCACAACAGATAAAGCTCATGTTTTTCTGGCTTGAGCACGTGGATGGAATATGGTATAATTTCTGATCCTCTCCAAAGTGACTGTTCTTTGTGTGTGTGTGTGTGTGTGTGTGTGTGTGACTGTTCTTAAACATAATTTACTCCGTTGCTTAAAACCTTTTGACCCTTCTGCCTTGTCTGTGGCAGTGTTTCCCAAAATGTAGTCTGCATCTTTCGTTTCTTGAGATGCTAACAGTTAAGTGAAGAAAGAAAAATATTCTCTGATCACATAACTTTGAGAAACACTTGATTTAACCTAGTTAAGCAGTTTTATTGCAGGAACCCTCAGAGCCTTTAATGTATTAATGTATGTTAAGAATCTTCAAGAAAGGGGGGATATTTTATGCCACATTTCCTAAACTTATTTGACCTTGAAATGCTTTTCCAGCAGAACATCTAACACAGTCAGCATTCAGCAAAACACGCTTTGGGAAATGCTGCCCTATATTAATAGATTAAACCTTTTAACATCTGCAGCTCTCTATTCACCATAAGCTTCTCTCATCTTTTTAATGCTACTTAGTTGGGAGAAAGCAGGAGGCTAGAGTTGACTCTGTTAATAGGCATTAAGTTGATGATGAAAACAGTTCTGCTATATGGATAAGAGATGTTCACAAACAAGATCTTCAGTCTGATTAAAAGCAACATTTTTGTTTGTTTTTCATTTCTACTTTTCCTGGCAAGGCTATGCAGGACCTTGTTAAGGTACTCTCTGTGAAGAACCAGAAGCATAAACAGTGGAGAAGACTTCAAAGGGCCTCTCATGTTCCCTGGTAGGCCTGGGCCTTATCTGAAGTTTGTAATCTGTCCCCTGCAGCGCAATGCAGTGTGACTACATAGGACATCTGTAGGAACAAGGAATTTGCAGTGAGTCTCATACATCCTCTTTCCTGATTCCCTGTACATTTGCATGGTGGTAGGCTGGAGGCAGGAGTGCAACCTGTATATGCAGCAGAGACAACAAAGAGAGACAGGTTCACACAGTTATGGACTCTTTCCTTGGCTTCTTCAGCTCTGTGCTCTAGCCCAGGGGGTTGGCAACTGTGACCTGAGGATCAAATCTGACCCTTTTTATATATTCCTTGAACTGGGAGCATTTCTTATATTTTTAAATGGTTAAAAAGAAACCAAAAGAAGCATCATATTCTGTGACATGGGAAAATTAGATAAAATTCACATTTCAGTGTCTGTCAATGAAAGTTTTATTAAAAATCAACCAATGGCATTCATCTAGTCATCATATTACCTATGGCTGCTTTAGTGCTCTAACTAATGAATTGTGACCTTCAAAGTCTAATATATTTACCATCTGATCTTTTACAAAAAAAAGTTCGCCGACCTTTGTTCTAGGCTATTGAATTCAGCAACTTTAGGTAATCTTAATTGTTTTTTTTTTATGTATTAGGGGGTAGAAATAATATAGGTAAATTGACTTCTAGTAGCTCCTCAAGCATTTTTGGCATGAAGACACAGAAAGATAAATACTGTATGATCTTACTATATGTGGAATCTAAAAAAGTTGAACTCATAGAAATAGAGAGTAGAATGGTGGTCACTAGAAGTTGAAGGGGGTGGGGTGGGGGAATGTAAAATTGCTGGTCAAAGAGTACAGACTTTCAGTTAGCCTGGAGGCAGAAGTTTTGAGATCTACTGTACAACAGAATGACTGTAGTTAACAACAGTGTATTGAATATTTCAGAATAACTAAGAGTAAATTTTAAATGTTTCACCATAGTGCTACAGGAAGTGATGAATATGTTAACTTGATTTAACCATACTGTATACATATATAAAAATATCATGTTATAGCCCACAAATATATATAATTGTGATTTGTCTATTTAAAATAATATTAAAAAATAAAATAAAATGAAACGTTATTGGCATTGGAGTCAAGACAATGCCAGTTTTTGTTGATGACTAGTGCAGGTAATGTTACATGCCCATGTAAAGAGCAGACGATAGCCTTGGAAGTGATAACTTTTAAATGCTATTCAAACATTTGAACACATATATAATGGATGATCACTCAGATAAATATAACTACAGCCTAAAGCAGTGGAGGGATTAATTAAGCCTAATATGTCTTAGTTGTTTTATTCTGCTGCTTCTGAGCAAATTGGATTTCCTGTGGGTAGTCACTTCTGATTTTTACCTCAATAATGAGGCAAACATATATTTTTTAAAATTAATGCACACTTTTTGTGAAGAGTGATGGTTTAGGAATGACAGTCTTAATTTTGGGTGACAAAAATACACATTTTTGTGTCTCCTCCCCATACCTACTAAGTCAGAATCTTTGGTATAAGGATCCCCAGGTCTTTCATAAGTAGTCAGCACAGCATGGATGCAATGTTTGGCAATAGCTAGTCCAGGTATTTCCATGGGACATAGGATAAGAAAATAAGACACTTGAGACTTGGTGCTTAGCGCTATCACTGCTGTCATGAGATCTTTTCAAATGATGATGTTCAGATAGTATGAAAGATGGGGCTCACTGCCAGCCATATTGATGAGGAGATTGACATGAGAGACTTAGCTTTAAAAAGAGAATTGATTTCAGGTGAGATTTTCCCACTTTATTCAATATCTGTATTAAAAGCAAAGAACATTATGTATGTTGCTCAGTCCTAAAAGAAACTGAGACCTAAATTTACCTAAAGTGCAATCCTGTGATCAGCAATGCATTTGGCAGCACTTACATAACTACTGCCTTGAACAAGACTGGACCAAAATAGTGGAAGAAAAAGAGGGAAGAGGCAATGTCACAGTTCTACTAAGGAGAGAGTAATATATATATATATATATATTTTTTACATATATATATTTTTTAAAGATTGGCTATCATATATATGCGTATATATATATATGCTAGCCAATCTTTAAAAATTTTTTGTAGATATAAGCTTCTGCTATATTGGCCAGGCTTGTCTTGGCTCCTGGCCTCAAGCAAACTTCCAGCCCTGGCCACCCAAGGTGCTGAGATTACAGGTGTGAACCACCCCCAGTCCACCTACATTTTTATGCCTATTTATTATTTATTTTTTTAATTGCAAAAATTATATATGTATCATATATATATATTTTGTGTGTGTGTGTTTGTGTGTAGCCAACAATATGATTAAGTAAACAGTGAAAAAATTATTCTTACTATAATTTCCAGATACTAAGAATAGCATTTGCTTATTATTTAGTTATAGTGTATGTAAAAGTCCTAGGTAATTTTGTGTCCTTAACCTTGACAGTCCAGCAGAAGGCATTTTTTTTTAAATCAACATTTTTTATTTTAAAATTGTGGGGTACAGTTAAGGGCTAGATATACAAATATGCATCGTTCAGGCACACCCTTGTTGATAAGGGGTGTCTCCCCATCCCCAGACAGATATTGACTACCGTTAATCCCACCTCCCTTCTCCTCCCTCCCCGCCCCATAGTTTCCCACCACTGTCAATCCAAAAAGCATTTTTAAAGCTGCAGTTGATAGGAATATATATTCCCTATGACTTTTGGACATCTTGCTTTTAAGGTGTTTTAACTTCCAAGGCTTCTCCAGAGATTGCTTCAAATCATCAAAACACACACTTGAGGGGAAGAAGGGAAAACAAACACTTCCCTGTGAATTTGTGTAGAAAAGGCAAAAATGTAACCTCTCCTACCCACTTACCCATCCTTCCATCTCAGCTGGGAAGTTGTAGGGTCAGTAACATTTGCTGGTAAATAACAGGATGACCACAGGAGGCAAGAATAATATTTCCTGAGCCAAGAAATGAGAAAAAGTCATTGCAAAAACACCCCACATTTTAGGTCATTTAGGAAAATGGTGCACTATTTATCACAGGTCATTGAGAGGACATATTCCACAAAAGTCAGCAAAAACCCCAGGTATCCTTGAGAGCAAGATCCTTGGGAATTAGGACCATCATTAAATTATGTGTCTGGTCCCAACATATTTGAAGCCAGTTGAACACTTCAAGCAGAGTTAGATCCACAAATGCACAATGATGTCAAGAAACCAAAGAAATATGCCCCCAAAACTTGGAAAAACAATAAAAGAAGCTGTAACAATTCAGTATGTATAGATGTATTACAGATTTTTATTTATTATTTTTCAATAAAGGATATTTAATACTGAAAGGTGCGTGGATAGTAGCAACATGGTTTTAGTCAGTAATATAGAAGCATCTTAAAGATGGACAGTATAAAAAACAGAGCTACTTGTCGAAAACTTAAGAGAAACTGATCACTTAAATTAATATTTGTTCCTGATATTAGTAAATAAATATTAATGAAATCAACTTTATTTCAGACTATATTTTTATTTCTACTGCATTGTAACGATTGTTTCATTCTTAGATCTTATTTCAAGTGTATTTCATTTACACAAGACCTTCAGGATATATCTGCCCTGAAGCTAACCATGTGATCATGCTGACACTTGTTCTCTTACCAAAGAACTTTCATGACATTGAGATCCTCTTATCAAACTACTCTCAAATCTGCAGGGAGCTTTGATAGCTTGAAAAAATTAATTTCTTGAGTCTAAGTGAGCAATTTGCTTCTTTCTCAGCAAACTGTGACATTGCCTCTTCCTTCTTCTTTTTCTTCCACTATTTTGGTCCAGTCTTGTTCGAGGCAGTGGTTATGTAAGTGCCGTCAAATGCATTGCTGATCACAGGATTGCACTTTAGGTAAATTTATGTCTGTTTCTTTTAGGACTGAAAAACTGTTCTCAAATTAGACTTCTTTGAACTCCTAAACATGCTATATATTGGTATATATCACACTATCTTGTCTACAATACATAGTGGTGACTACAGATAGCTTTGTGTTACGTGAGCATATTCACACTCAATTGTAGAACGTTCAAGTGTTATATCTTTATTCAGTCCAATTCTCTCATTTTATAGAAAAGTCAATCCTAGAGATATAAAGTGACTTTGTACACATCTATTTAATGGGTGCATCTAGGCTAGTATTCAGATCTTATGCAAATCCCATGACCAATCCATTCATTCATTTATTCATTCATACTATTTACTGAATGTCTACCATTTGCCAGATTGGGTGTTTAGGTTTGCAAATACAATGGGGAGCAAGTTAAAGTACTTGCCCTCAAACTTTAGTAACCCCTACCATTTCAGCAATATTTGATCAGTTACAATTTAGGAATTTGTGAAATCTTTCAGTAACAAACCCGTGTTTAAATACCAAATTCTCACATATCGCTATTTATCCTTCTCTCTCCTACCCAGCCCTAGTCAATGACTTCACTTCCCATGCACTGAGCCATGATCACCAATAAGGATATGATGGGAGATGGAGTTAAAATAAAATATTAAAAATTTTATGGGGAGATCAGGAAAACAATGTTCTTCCCAAGAAAACGGTGTTCTCCTTTATTCACCATTTGGGGATTAATTAGCCGGTTTGCCTCTCTTCTCACTCTCAGGTCTCCTCTTTCCTCAAACCTGAGTGAGGTGTAACTTGCATCCTTCTTCCCTTTCCATTCTGTCTCTAAAATACACACACTGTCTTTTGTTATTTCAAGTACCTAACTGCTAATCATTGTGGAAAAGTGAGAGGGGAAGAGCAAAAGTAACTAATGTGGAGAAGTTACGAAGTTTCTGGAATGATAACATTGAGTCCTGGCATAGTGTCAGTAGTTAGTTGTTGACTTCCTCTAAGATGACAAGTGGAAACTGCATTGACTTCAGCTATCCATCTTTGTTTCTGGAGGCAAGACCAAAACCCAATTCTCTGTCCTAAAAGTCCTTACCTGTACTCCTAATCTGGATGACAATGGACATTTGTCTGTTGGGAAGATTTATAGTTTTCAGTAGATTCTCACAGAGGTCATGGCCAAAATAAGATGGAGAACAACTGCATTGAGAGCAATCTAGTGGAAAATTTTAGCTCCTTGAAGTACTCTAGACTCTGACCCCTGCCAGGTCAGGAAAGATACCATTTGAGGATTCCTCAAAGGGACTGTAGAACTGTTTGGGTCTTAGGATTTTAAATTCTCTCTTCAGTGATTCAAGAACATTACATTGTTCAAAAACAGAGAAAGGACTCTGTCATTCCTATGCATAACACCTTCCATGGTTCACCATTCCCTAGAGTAGCCTTGCCAAGTGTGTGAGATGCTGATAAAGGTAGAGTGTGGTAGGTGGGTGTTCCCAGAAAAGACGAAGAGCTGTTGACATCAACTTCACTTTTAGCTGTCTGACTGGATGTCCATAGGCAAGTTACTTAACCTTTCAGTCTTACCAATGTATTTGTTTGTAGGGCTACTGTAACAAAGTACTACAAACTGGGTGGCTTAAAAACAAGAAATACTTGTCTCATACTTTAGGAGTCTGGATGTCTACGGTCAAGGAGTCAGCAGGGTTGGCTTCTTCTGAGGGCTATGAGGGAAGGGATTGTTTCAGATCTCTCATTCTTGCCTTGTAGATGACTGTCTTCTCTCTGAGTCTTCACATCATTTTCCTTCTATGCATATTTCTCTCTGTACCAAATTTCCTCTTTGTATAGAGACATCCATCATATTGGATTAGGGACCCACTTACTTCAGAGTGACCTCATCTTGATGAGTTATATCTGTTATGATCATATTTTCGAATAAGGTCACATTCTAAGGTACTGCCCTCCAGAGTAACCACTATCCTGACTTATGTCGTAAATTAGCTAAATTCAAGCATAGATTAGCTTTACTGTTTTTTAGAGTTTGTATAAATGAAATTATGTAGTATACACTTTTTTGTGTCTGGATTCTTTGTTCAGCATTATGTTTGCGAGAGTCCTCCAAGTTGTGTGTATTTGTAGATTATTCATTCGCATTGTTGTTTAGTACTTTATGTATTCTACTGTTGATGAATACTGTAGTAGTTCCACTATGAGGTTCTTAGGAATAAAGCTGCTTGATAGTCTTGTGAATGTCTTTTGTTGAACATATGTTTACATTTCTGTTGGATATTTCTAGGTATGAAATTGCTTTCTGTGCAGAGCTTTAATAAATTCTGCCAAAGACTTTTCCAAAGTCATTGTTCAATTTATATTCCCAGTAGCAGTAATCAAGAGTTCCATCCCCATTCCACATTCTTGTCAACACTTCTTATGTTAATATGTTGTCATTTTCATATTGGCCATTTTGGTGGAAGAGTAACTGTATGGCATAGTCACTTTATTTGTATTTCTCTGGTAACTGAAAAGATTGAGTACCTTTTCATATGTTTACTGGCCACTTGGATATTTTCCCCTGTGAAGTGTCCATGTCTTTGTCCACTTGTCTTTTGGGCTATCTGGCTTTTTCACAGTGATTTTGGGGCATACGTTAAATATTCTGGATATAATTTCTTTTGGGGATATATGTTTTGTGAATATCTTCTCCCAATCTATCACTTGCCTTTCTACTCTTTTTTCTTTTAGTGAACACAAATTCTTAATTTTAATGGAGCTCAATTTATTAATATTATTCTTATATAGTTAGAGTTTTTTGGCTACTCATAAATCAGGAAGAAGTTCTCTTCTAAAAACTTTGTGATTTGTCTTTTACATTGATATGTTATCCATCTGGAATTAATCTTTCATATGATGTGAGAAATAAAAATACATTTTAAAATCTTGATATCCAATTAACTCAACATTGTTTATTAGAATCCTGCATATGATTTTGAATCAAGGGTCACAGTAGCAGTCTGGACACTTCAGAACTAACACATTTAAGCATAAAGTCATTTAAAACATGTCTCACTATAATGACTTCTGAAGCCTACTGTGACTATTAATGGAACGTGATGCTCAGTGTTAAGATCAAAGTCTTATTTAGTCCACTATCAGTAATCTAATTTCTGGTCTAATGAGTCAGATAAAATAAAACAAATGAATGCATCCTCTTGGAAATATTTCACTTTCAAAAATCAAAATATAAAAGTTAAAAAACTAATTTGGATCCTAGATATATGACTATGGGTGAAAAAACAAACCCAACTATGTAAATAGTGTGAAAAGTTCATGATCAAATGTTTGGGAACAACAACCAGAAGGATTATCTTTGGTTATTAAGAAAGGAAAATGAAGGGCTCACCTGTCTCCATTACCTTTATACACTAAATGGCTCACTGGTTTCCTCAGCTCACTTCCAGATGGGAAACAGATGGAATAAGGAGAGATTAAAGGCAGGAAGATTAGCTAGATGGCCATTCATTCTTTCATAAATTCATTCAGCAAGTATTTATTCAGAGATTTCTGTGTCAGGTATTGAATCAAATCCTGGAAATATTAAGAAGAATAATTACAGTTACTGCCCTCAAGGCATTTGCAATCTAGTGGAGAAAACAGACAAATAAGTAGTCAATTATGTAAATGTGATATGAATGGAAGTTCTGGGAGTTTGGCAGATAGGATTTCCAACTCAGCCCAGAGTGAGGGGAGAATTGGGAACTATTTCCCAAAGCAGATTAGTCTGAAGTGTACCCAATGCAGGGTGGTGTGTGTGATCCAGGGCATGGCTTCTAGAGCTAGTCTACAAGATGTGTGGCCTTGGACAAATCACTTAAACTTCTCTGTGCCTTAGTTTCCTATTTGTTAAAGGCAGATTATGCTAGTAAAGAGTTTTTGTGCTAATTTACTCTTCATTTAAAAGAATGATTGGCACAGAGTTAAGTGTTTAGTGTGTCAATATATTGTTATATATGAGGGTTAGAGTGTTACAATTGTTCCTGAAGTTCTGGAGAAGCAAAGAGTTACTGCCTGTGGTATGAGAACTGAGACAGATAAGAGCAGTGACCAGAAATCAGGAGTACAGGCTCTTGTCCTAACTATGCTACCAGCTCACTCAGTGACTATGTCTGCATTAGAAAATTGACTAGATTATCTCTAAGGTTTTTTTCAGCTCTTGTGCCCATATGATTCTATAGTTCCTGCTGAGATAGACTTAATAAATATGATTTGGATTCTGGTAGTTGAGAAATAAGGAAATAAGAAATCAAAGTCCTTTCTGAGATTTCCAGCTGAGTGACTGAGTGAGCAGAGATATTTCAAAAGAAATAGACAAGTCAAGAAGTGATTGTTGCGTGGAGACTGGGAATGATATAGCACAGATTCGTGGATAGAATTTTTAGGTTGAAAAAAACATTTTCTGTCATTTTAATTCAATGTAATAGAGAGGCAGATATTTCAATAGTTAATAACAACCACAGAAACAAGAGCCTAACTGCTTGGGCTGAGGGTCACCACTTACAGGCAAGATATTGAAGTGTTTTTGCATCTGGCTTTCTTCACTGGTAAAATGCAGATTAAATGCAGGTCGAACTATACACAACTGCCATTTGTAGGTCAAAATGGTTGAGCATTGGCAATTTCAAATGGTTCAACCTAATAATAGATACTCTCTAAGGGGATAGACTGAAAAGTAAATGAGTTCATTTGTGTCACGTGCTTAGGACAGTGCTCGTCACATAATAAAGTGCTAGGGAAGTGTTTCCCTTATTACTGAGGCCTTTCAGCTTGTTCAAAATTCATTGCACCAAACCTCATTTAGGAAGAACAATCAGGAATCGCATAGTATGCCTATTTAGGCCTCTCTCCTATTCTTGAGCTTATGCAGGCACAAGGTCTTGATGAGGCATTTATTGCTAAGAGTACAGTTGGGCACACCTTCATTGCCAGCACTGCAACCATTTTGCTTATTTCCAGTGCCTCCGTCTAGACAGCATCGTTTTCTGCTCCAAAGGGAAATTTGATCACAAAATCCCTGGATGAAGCTAGCTTCCTCTCCTTCTTCTTTTCTCCTCCGTCCTCTTCCCTCCCCCAGCCCCGCTTTTGGTACCAGCAGTTTCCATCTCTCTCACAGTGTGATGTTGGCACCGTACTGGTCCTTCACCATCTGAGACTCTTTGCTATTCCCAACACCTGACTGGTCCTGCAGGGAGAGAGGAAGGGATATCTAAGACCCAGAAGGGGGGTGGGGACCGAGAGGATGATAAAAGAATCTCCAGCTCTAAGCCATGAGCTGGAAGAGAATGGGCATGGAGGCCGTTAAGGAACCCTGTTCTAGTTGCATGACCTTTGATAAGTATTAGTGTGTTTGTGTGATGAAGCCCCAGTTGCTTCATGAACCGAGATGCAGAGAAATCTTAAAGAAGTAGCAAAACTGAAAACTAAAATTTGCCTTTCCTGAGTGAAAGCTGTACTGGCTGAGCTCCTTACAGAACTGTTTACCAGCTGTTGCCCAGTGTCATAGTAAATTTACCATGACTCACACGTATTGATATATGTTCCAGTTTGTGACTTGTCTTTTTACTTCCTTTTTGGTGTTTTTGAAGGACAGAAGTTCTTAAAATAATGTAAGTGAATTTGCCTACTAAATTATTTTTATATTGAGATATTCATATCTTGCTTAAAGAGATCACTCCCTATCTGTTTCACAGTTTAAGTAATTAGTTTCTAAACCTCTCTTCAGTTAGGCTGTGGTTTTAGGCTCAAGTTTGCAATGGCCTGTTTCCTCTTGTCACCCTAGCGACACATTTTACACAAAGGACGGAAATACTCTAACAATGAAATGCAGAGTAACAAATTATAGCTGATTAAAATAACTCACTGCTTATTGAGTGTTTCACAAGGGCAAGGCATTGTGCAAGACACTTTACAAAAACTATGTATCACCTCACATCAACCCTGGAGATCACATATTATACAAATGAAGAAACTGAGGCCCACAGTTTAAAACACAATTATTCAGCATGCATTAGCATAAAAGCATAGTTATTATTAAAGCATAACTTCAGTTAAGAGAGAGACTTCCATCTCAAAAATCTACTTTGAGAGCTAACCTAAAGAATGACTTTGTACTTTAACACTCCCATTTCATTTGCATATAGTAGATATGTCTGTATTAAAAGTAGCATCATAGTTACTGAAAATCAATGAAATATGATTCTATGCTCATTTTTTAATTTTTTGAGTTGGAATCTCACTCTTTGTCACCCAGACTGGAGTGTAGTGGCATGCTCACGGCCACTGCAGCCTCGACCTGCTGGGCTCATGAGATCCTTCTGTCCCTGCCTTCCAAGTAGCTATATGCTCATTTTTGATGAACAAATATCTTAGGATCAGAACCATTGGTTTGTCTTTACTTACCAAGAGACAGTTCGGAAAATAATAGATAAATATTTGGAACCCTGAAGAGGAAACAACTGTTGAGGTTAGAGTCTCCTTGCATAATCAATATGTTTGAGCTCTCAGAGTTCTACTATTCTAATATGTGGTGGTTAAGAAAAAACATGGAACAGAGAGTTATCAGGTATACAAGTGTCCTAGCTATTGTTATATAGGAAAAACAGGAAGCAAATGAACACCTGGTGAAAAGCTTTCCCATGACCTATGGCAGTTAGATGATTTCAATTCTTTTAGCAAAATTTAAGTCCTGACTCTGTCATTGATATCAGCCTTAGCCAAATCACTAAATGTTTATATTCTTCGGTTTCCTCATCTGTGAGTAAAAAGTCTGTACTATTTACCTCCCAGGGTTTTTGAGAGAAAATCCTGAAATGTACATATGAAAATGCTTAAAGAGCTGTTAATATAAGGTGTAAAATATTACAAGTGTTACTGACATTAATAGTGCTATTGATAGATAGCCTGTAAGACTGATAAGGTTGTGTGTGTGTGTGTGTGTGTGTGTGTGTGTGCAGACTTTAATATCTATATGTTTTATTTTATAAATAATAATAATAGTCTTTTTCATTTAAATCACATTTTACATTCCTTGGAGAACTTTTCAATCCATTATTTCATATGTTTCAGAATTACCCTGTGAGGTGAGCTAGTGTTGCCATACATTTTCGTGTTGCTAACGCACACCTCTTCTTTCTTACCAAAAGGAAAACCTCTCTCTCCTCTTTTGCAACTTATGTAGCTTCTGCCAATCCTTGTTGCTGTCACCTCCAGATTATTCCCTGATATTTGTCAAATATCTGGCTCACACATGTCTATCCTTTTTCAATTTCTGAGTATATTCTTAACTTCAAAGTCCATGTGGATAAACATTCAGCACGCTAGTGCCTTGACTTCACACTTTCAACAGTTTTCATTTTAAGTACCCAAGCATCCAGTTTTTAGAAACTTACTTCCAAGACAGGTCCTTGCGCTGTAACTGAAATCTCTAATTTAACAGGTCACCCTTGGACCATGGCCTTCTTTTCTTTCAGCTCTCTTAGTTTCTTTCTCCCTGTATAGCTATGGTTCCAGTTCAGCAAGTCATTCATTTGACTCCCCAACACACACACACACACACACACACACACACACACACACACACACACACACACACACACTCTTTCTCCTAGTCAGTGAACTTCCTGCTGATCTCACTTCCTTCTCTGTGTAGCCTAAGTCCATTACTTTACTCCCTTGCCAGATTCCTCCACCCCTACCCTTCCCATTTGTTTTCTCTAAATTTGGATCTCACCAACAATCCATTTTCCCTGCTCCAACCACAGGCAGTCAGGAGTTAACCAGGTAAGTATTTGTATGAAATGGAAATAGTACAAATCCATCTTTATCCCAGCTGGACACTTGCTGCTTTGGTCTTCTTTGCTGGCTTCTGGTGTGCTTTCTGTCTTAGCTGGAGCAGTTGTTACAAGTATTTACCTCTTTCCAGAAATCCCCTCCTTTACTAATAACCTTTTTACTGAAAACAAAAGAGAAGTAACCAAAGCTCTATCTGAGGTTCTGCTCCAACTTACAAATGTATCTACTTCCTCTCCAAACCTTTCCTCCTTTCCTTCTTTTTTGAGGATGAAATGACCTTCTCTGGGTCAAAGTTGACCCTTCTGTCTTTCTATACATTTTGCTCCTTCTGAGCTTTTCCAGAGTCTCAGATCCACTTATTTTTACTCTCTCTCTTTCTACCTGATTACTCTTAGACCATGTATATACTCAAACGTCTCATTTCAATAACAAATAAATAAGATTCTCACACATGCCCTTATCTTTACATCCTTCTATTCTTCTATTTTTGCCTCATCATCCTCTATCACTTTTCCATCTGTGGTTAAGTGTCACCCAGATGTAGTTTACGTTAGCTGTTTTGATTAATCCATCTAAAGAGTTGGCATATAAATACTATGGTCAAACAATTTGTGAATGATCCTGACACTTATTGTGGTGCTTTATTTAGTCATTTTCTTCTATGTTGACATTTTGCTTTATTCAATAAGGGAATTTGCTTTAGATGAATATATGACCATAACTTGTATTTTTGACCAATGACTAAAGAGAGTATCAGAGCACTAACTGTTAAACATTGTGTAAGAAATAGGAACTCTGAGAATAGTAATGGGAATTGTGTGTGTGGGGGGGGAAATCCTCATTGTCAATTACCAGTGTAAAATTTTTGGAGAAATAGTGCACCACAAAGAAAAAGTGTAGTCAAAATAAATGTGTATATCCTCTAAATGACATACAAATAGTGCCTGTACTCAGGATTCCAGAAAATAACAGAGGGTGGGATCCTGATAATGTGTCAGTCGAGAGTAAACACAGATGCCAGGCAAGTCTTTCCTGTACAGTTTATCCTGGCTTGAAACCAAAGACCAGTTGGGAGTTGCTGAACTTTGGTTCTTGCTCCATAAAAGAAGAGAGTGCAACTAAATGAACCCTTGCCTCTGCAGACAGAAATCACTGCGGTGTACAATACTGTGAGGGTACATGTGGGACCTTATATTGTTAGCAAGTTTCAAATTACCCAGATGATGTTTCTCGTCAGCTCATTTTTGGGGTTGGAGAGTAGTGCATTTACTGATGGATTAGGCCCTGTGAGACATCCTGGTTTAGTGCCTGTCTAGAATTTTCAAAAGCTCATTTCTAAAGAACAGACTCAGAAGGAAATTAATAGAAAGTAATTTAAACTACAAGTAATAATTTAGTCTTTGTCTTGTAAAAATGCTAAAGTAAAAATTGCAAAATGAAATAAAATACCAAAAATTAATCTCAAAGGTAAAAACTAGGTGACCACAGTTTATGAAACTTAAGGTTGGAAATTTGAAATATTGCACTCACATAGTTTTATAGAACTATACACATGCTACTTAAGTTTTCAAAAGCACTAAACATAGGAGGTAATATTTTTAAATATTAAAATACAAATAGTGCCTGTACTCAGGATTCCTGAGTTGTTAAAATTAAAATGTTGTTACATTTTAATTTTTTTCTTTTCTTTTTCTTTTCTTTTCTTTTCCTTTTTTTTGAGTTGGGATCTCACTCTGTTGCCCTGACTGGAGTGCAGTGTCATGATCACAACTCATTGTAGTCTCGACCTCAATGCAATCCTCATGCCTCAGCCTACCAAGTAGCTGGTACTACCAGTGTGTGCCACCATGCCTGGCTAATTTTTGAATGCATTTTCATTTTGTTTGTAGAGACGAGGTCTCACTACTTTGTAGCTTATGCAGGTCTTGAACTCCTGGACTCAAGCAATCCTCTCACCTCAGCCTCCTAAAGTGCTGGGATTACAGGTGTGAGCCACTGCACCCAGCCGCATATTTTAATTTTAAGCTCCCCAGGTTGCTCTTTCCTTACATGAAAGTTCTTGGAAAATGCTCAGCAACTTTGTTTAAGGAAAAAACTTAATTTTGAATAGATAAAAGATATTTGTTTTTCAATAGTTGCAAAAGGTAATCATTCCTATCATAATGAGGTGTTCATTTGTTTTTCTTAGTCGATTTACCGACTGTCGTGCACCTCACTGTCGTCAGGGCCACCAGCCTGCCACAAAACCCTGTGGCATCCAGTAATCATAATTCCAGCTGAGTTTGAATGAGTAAAACAAAAGCAGACAGGTAATTTGGTCAGTGGCAAAGACAACACTTTGAACATTTTTATTTAGTTTGCCTTGTGTTTTTCAACCTGGAAAAGATATATTTCCTTCAGAAGAAAAAAAAGAAAGAAAGAAAGAAAACAGAAACAACAAATTCATTTTTATTTAGAAAAAAATGAAGTTTAGACGAACCAGTTGAAAGATCATCTAGAAGAAAATGAAGTAGGCATTATAGTTACAACTGTCACACTTCTATTAACAACTGTCATGCTGTTTGAACAAAAAGTCTAAATTATACAATGGCTTGCAACAAAGGCTGAGGAAATAAAGCTATGAATGTAATATAAATGAAATGTAGAAGTGTTACCATTGCCCAAATCTTTAATCCAGTGTGTATCCATTTAGGCCGTGTTCCTGACTGTTTTGATTCTACCTCAGCTATTCTATGTTCACTTGGGCAATGGGAACACATAACAATGCGATAGAAAAATGGCAAGAAAAGGAAACTCTACGAAGATTAACTGAATACTTTTTCAGAAAAAAAGTGATAGGTTTGGTCGTGAAGGAGGCAGAAAGTATAGGTTAAATTAGTATTCATTAACAGACTACCAGTAAATGTCATTTAGCCATGCCGACCTTCTATCTTTCATCAACTGGATTAAACAAGACTGATTGGTACCCAGCTCTTACCTCACAGAATGAAGCAATGGCCAGTCTTATCTAGAGCCAAAGAATTCTCTGAAGTGAAGTCAATTTAAAATAACCCAGGTTAAGAGCCTGAGGAGGTTTATAAATGATGCAACAAGGAATGGAGCCAAATCATTTAGAGATGATATTTGGATGCCTTCAGAATGACACCCATACATTCAAACACTTGACCCAAATTGCATCAGTCTTATTCCAATCTATTGCAGCTGCATTGGGCCCAGAGGAGCAATATAGGTGAGCTGGACATTACAAATAACCTAAAGAGCACAAAGCAGAGATCTGGCTGTGGCTTTAATTAGAGATATTTAAGGAATGAACTTTTCTGCTTCTGTGTATGTTTTTACTAGAACATGTTATTATACAATTGCTTCTGTGGGGAAAAAAAATGTCGACAGAGAATGATGTCACCCAGAACCCTGCCAGTGGCAAAGATTTCCAGCTAAAAATTGGGGCATAACCAATTTTCCTGTGACTAATATAGGAAGGGCTATCCTCGGGTTTTCTTCTACAGATGGAGAATAAGATATTTGCAAATGATAAAAATGATTAGTGGCAGTACTTTGGGAGACCAAGGCAGGCAGAATGCTTGAGCCCAGGAGTTCGAGACCAGCCTGGGCAACATAGTGAAACCTTGTCTCTACAAAAAATAAAAAAATTAGATGGGTGTGGTGGCACACTCCTGTAGTCCCAGCTACTCAAGATGTTGAGGTGGAAGGATTGCCTGAGCCCAGGAGGTCAAGGTTGCTGTGAACTGTGATCATCATGATTGTGCCGCTGCCCTGCAGCCTGGGTGACAGAGTGAGACTCCGGCTCAAAAAAAAAAAAAAAGAGTAGTGAGTTGAAAAAAGCTCTGAAATTATGTTACTTTGACACAATAGCTGAACTATTCACATACTCATAGTCTCAGAACTGGACAAAACCTCAAGTCAGCATTTGCTCTGGGCTATAGAAAGTATTATTATCCCCGTTTTATAGCTATGTACCAAGATTCCCCACAATTACATGTAATGATCAACTTTATAATTAAATAGCAATTATAGTATAAGCCTAAGAAACTCAGCAACTATATATTCTGTTAAGAAGACAAATTGCCATTATGAACAAGAATCATGTAAAAAGAAGTAAGGGAAATTTGATTTGTCTGTGCTGTTAATGTGAAGGGGCTTAATGACAAGAAAAAGCAGTGGATAATCTACACCTTGCCTCCACAATTTCAAATGTGATCTGTGACATCTCCTGTGAGACATATCCCCATGGTCTGCTGCATGAAGACTTAGCTAATGATTTTCATCTGGTGGTCACTGTAAAGTTAATGGTCCTCAGAAATAGTGGTTTAAATGGATGCAGTTACAACAATAACAATAATTTTAACAAATAATTCTTAGTAAAGTTCCCAATGTTGCTCCTATTTTATTTTCTTAAAATTTACATTAAGCGATAATTTTTTAGAAGTATAACCATAAAGCAAATGGGATATTTTTAGGAAAAAAAAAGGAGGGACAACTTTGTTTTTCTAATATGGCAAGGTCTTGTTCTTTGATATCGCATCTTGTAGCATAAGCTATTAAAACTATAGAAACCCTGTGCTAGATAACTTAGTGAAAAGGTATCTTTATTTGCTGACAATATGTGGCTTGGTTGATATGTTTGTTGAATTTTCTGTCATTATTTCACTGGGTGGATTTGCTGGGGCTGCTGTACCAACGTACCACTGACTGGATGGCTTAAACAGCAGCCATATACTTTCTTACAGT
Source organism: Cephalopachus bancanus (assembly GCA_027257055.1). Lineage (NCBI taxonomy): Eukaryota > Metazoa > Chordata > Mammalia > Primates > Tarsiidae > Cephalopachus > Cephalopachus bancanus. Next base: position 1,842,629 of record JAPVLO010000009.1, on the reverse strand, counting down.
TCTGGGGTCTAGATGTATGAGATAGATGTTGGCAAGGTTTGTGTCTTTTGAGGGTCATGAGGGAAGGAACTGCTCCAGGCCTCTCTTTTTGGCCTATAAAAGGCCATCTTCTTCCTGTGTCCTCACACTGTCTTACCTTTGTTGTGTATTTATGTCTAAATTTCTTCTTCCTGTAAGAACACTAGTCAGAGCCACTTAGGACCCACTCTAAAGACCTCATTTTAACTTAATTACTTCTGTAAAGACCCTGTCTCCAAAGACAGTCACATTCTGAGGTTCTTAAGGTTAGAAACATATGACTTTGGAGGGGGATGCAATTTAACCCATACAATCTCTCAACTGTGTTACTGAACTCTGGTGTCAATATTTAGAAAGTTGCTGAGATATATTGTGGGAAAAGGAAAGAGGAAGGAAACCAACATGTATGAAGCTTCTCCTATGTGTCGAACATTGGGCTAGGTAGTTCAGAGACTCTTCTCCTGTTCATAGCCATTTGCTGCATGTTTACCTTATGCCAAGATCTTTACATACCGTCTCTTTAATCCTCGTAGTGAAGCATCAAGCCTGGTATGATCCCCACTTGACAGAAGACAGAACTGAGGTGCTGAGGTAAGTACTTTTCTGAGCAAGTGTTCACATCTAGGCCGATCAGATTAGACTCCTTTCCCACTTTCCACACCTGAGTGACATCTGTCTACTTAAAATGGCCAACCTATGGTCATTCTAGCTTATATGATTTAATTTCAGGAACATTTTTTCCTATTATGAGTGAAAAACCTGAGGCCTAGAGAGAATCAGACTCAACCTGGTTCCATCTATCTTCTCTATGTTAGTGATCCAGTATCTGAGTCAGTTAATCAGTTGTCAGCTATGATTGCATCAGTCAGATATGGAGATCTGCAGCAGGGACCACTGTTGATGAGAATGAGATGAGCCATCTCTATAAAAAGGAAAACTCTGCCGTGACTACTGTCAAGAAGAGAAAGTGGGTGATGGAAAAAAATCATGCTTTTCAAAGTAGGTGGGCTGAGGATCTGAATATTAAAGACTTTGGTGTTTATCTCATATTTGCAATGACAAATTCTCTTTAAGAGGAATTTTTAAGACAAGTAGTTTCCAGAAGCAGTCAGCAAGCTGAAATCGACCAGCTTCAAAACAGCCAAATTCAACAAAAACTTCCTTCAAAGGCTCAGTATTATCAGCAGAAGGTGTGATGGGTGCAGTTAATCTAGAGGCAAATTTACTTTTGGTGAAATTAGAAGAGAATGCTTATGCAAAGCTGTAGATATCACTCTTCTTGATCAAAAAACAAAAACATCACTTCCTAATACAGGAAATGTTACTCATTACATTCTACATGTTTTTCAGAGCAGTAAGGACACAATTAAGAATCCCAGTGCTACCTATTTTAGATTAGATCATGAAGATACTCAAGTGTTTAGAAAACCTCTGAGCTCTTTGCTTCTTTCAAGATGGGTTTCCAGTTCCCTTAGGCTGCTTGGGGTCTGGTCTCCTAAACCGCCCTCTTCCATTAAAGTCCTCTACCCCACATCCTTGACAATAAGGGAATTCACTTATCTATATCCATTTTCTTGTGGCTGTATTCAACTATTTGGAAAGATGTTGTAAGGCCTTTCAGAGCACATATATACAGTGAAACCACAAACTTCACTGTATTTTGTTAGTGTTTTAGACCCCAAGGAAGACTTCTATGGGAGAGATACTTGATCTGGGAAATCTTTTCTCTCTTCAAATCACATGTATTTTCCTAACATGTATTATTCAAGGAGCTGTCTGTCTGTCTATCTATCTATCTATCTATCTATCTATCTATCTATCTATCTATCCATCTATCATCATCTATCTATTCTCCATGTATAAAATAACCCTTGACTTCTATACTCACAAAATACAAAAGCCTGAAAATCTCTGGATGTCCTGAGAAATCATGTGTTTTTCTCACTTATTCATCCTTATTTAATAATCTGAAAATATTAAATAACACCAGATTCTAAGTCAATCTAGAAAGTTATCCTGTCCAGTGGATCCCTTTACTCCAGTGGTATCTATTATTCATTTGTTGTAAGAAACTGTTTCTTCCATCAGAGCTTAGGATCCTTCTTGGAGTACAAGACATGTATACAAATGAATAAAATAAAAACCAGCAGGTTTTAAGTGCTCGAATGCTGGAAAAATAAACTTCATAGCTTAGAACATTTTGCAGGATAAACACTAAGAATGACTTTGTAGTTCAACCTTCATTAAACATTGGGTGAATATATTAATAAGAAAATAATTTACATAAAATCAAGACAAAGAAAAAGGCATTGTATGAAAGTCTCACTGTACAATCATAAAAATTCAGCACTGGGCAGGACCTTAGCTATCTCCTAGCCCAGCAGTTTTGCCATGGGATGATATAGCCCCACCCCATCCTAAGAGCATTTAGCAATACCAGAAGAGTGTTTTTTGGTTGTCATAACTAGAGGTAGGAAAGCATTAGCAGATGGGACCTAGAAATTCTAAACATATTACAATGTAGGGGATACACCTACTCAACAAAAAACTGTCTCACCCCCACCTAACCCATCAACCTCTTAAACTGCTCCCCCATCCCCATTTCATAGAAGAACCTGATGTTCATGAAGAATAAGAGCGATTCCCCTGCTCTACTGAGTTTAGCATCGATCTGTGTTTCAGACAGTACTATCAAATAGAAACACCATGGGAGTCAAAAATAGAAACCATGTATAATATTGAATTTGCTAGTAGTCGAATTAAAACATTTTAAAATTGGTGAAATTTATTTTAATAATATATTTTCTTTAACCCAGGATATACAAAACTTTGTCATTTCAGTGTGTAATCAATATAAAATTAATAGTGAGACATTTTATAGTTTTTTTGTGCTAGATTTTAAAAATCTAACATATATTTATACTTAACGGTACATCTCAATTCAGACTAGCCATGGTTCACGTGCTTAACAGCCGCATGTGACTCGTGGCCCTGTCTTGTAGCTCTAGGAGAGCTTGTGCATCTTTTTTACAGATGCATATCATAAGCACCTGAGTGAAAGACCTCAGCAGACTCCATCTACTGTTCCATCACTGTGTCATAGAAAGAAATGAGATTGGTCTGACAGACTGTTTGGCAGAAAGCACAACCCATGCTTATTATTTTTATTTTTGTAACTTCTGATCTTTTAAGTAGTTGCAAATTGATTTCTGGATGTGTCACCTGAGCATTTTTTTTAGGTATGAAGCTAAATTGCTCATTTTATGATTCTAGGCTTGACATATTTTTCTTTTCTGAAAAATATGCAATCTCCTTGCCATTTGCCCTAATTGCATTCATTATTCAAACAAGATAGTATCTGAACACAAGTTTTCAGCCCTTCTTGTCAGAATTTTATGTGGTTTAGTTCTTCTTTTGGCTGTTTTTGGTAGCAGTATATGCCTAAATTTGCTATACTTAAACCTCCATAAACATTTCCATATTTCCTCCAGTTAATAAAAGTATTTGTGTCTTAACTCATTTTTTTTTTTTTTTACAAGATCAATTTTACTGTTACTAATCTCCTTCTGGCATTCTTTTTTGCTGTATTGAATACGACCATTTTGTCCATTTTTTTTTTCATTTATCTGTAGCATGGCTATTAAATTATAACATTTTGCTTGGGATATTATATAGTTATTTTTCATAAATCTTTGGTTTCTACTTGACTTTCATTTAAAATACCCCGAAGTAAAAAGCATATTTATAATATAATATAAATATTGTATATATAGTATATATAAAAATATGAGAGAATTAATTAATTATTCTCAAACATGGCTACTCACTGGGCCATAATTATTCCTCTTCTACTGCTTTCTATTTGGATTTCAAATACAAGATATTTCGATTTTGTCTTTAAACTCAATAAGACATAGATTTTAAAATGTATTGAGCCTGTACATCAGTGGCTTAGACTGTGAAGAAGAGGCAATTACACATCTTGTTTTATAAAATTTAAGGGAATGATTTATTCATAATTTAGCTGAGATTTGGTCATTGTATGCGTAGAAAACAGGATAAAATCAATAGTCTTTTCTAATATATATATGTTTTGGTGAGTATTCATTTCTTTTCCTTTTTTTTTTTGAGTTGGAGTCTCACTCTGTCGCCCAGACTGGAGTGCCGTGGCCGCTCCCGGCCACCGTAGCCTCGACCTGCTGAGCTCCGGCGGTCCTTCTGCCTCAGCCTTTCAAGTAGCTGGAACTGCAGGTGCGCGCTACCACACCCGGCTAATTTTTTGTTTTATTGTAGAGATGAGGTCTCGCCAAGTTGCCCATGCGGGTCTCGAACCCACAGGCTCAGGCAATCCACTCACCTCAGCCTCCCAAAGGCGCGGGATTACAGGCTGAGCCACCGAGCCCGGCTTTTTTTTTTTTTTTTTTAAATAGAGATGAGGTCTTGCAATGTTGCTCAGGCTGGTCTTGAATTCCTGGTCTCAAGCAGCCCTCTCACCCTGACCTCCCATAGTGCTGGGACTACAGACATGAGCCACTACACTGGCTGTTTCTTCCTGACCAAAATAAAACAGTTGTATAATCCAGACAGTGGATCTGTATGTCTGCTTTTGCCTAAGCTTTCTGGTTAAATTTTCTGTAAAGGTCCATGTTGTAAACATTCAACTTTGCCACTGTGATGGTCTCATCACAACGACTCAGTTCTGCCTCCCATTGTAGCACGAAAGCAGCCATAGACTATATGTAAACCAATGGACCTGGCTGTGTTCCATTCAAACCTCATTTACAAAAACAGGCTATGGGCTGGATTTGGCCCATTGGCCATAATTTGCTGGCTCTTGTTCTAGCTATTCCAGAATCACTCCCTTTAGGTTGACTTTATAGACTGGCCATTTCATCTGTCATCACGATTCTGACAAGATGTTGAGTTGTTATAATTACTTTTTAATACAAACACGACAGGCTCACGACTGGGCTTAGTGGCTCACATCTGTAATTCCATCACTTTGAAGGTCAGGGCGAGATCGCTTGAGCCCAGGAGCTCAAGATCAGCCTGGGCAACAAAGTGAGATCTTGTCTCCACAAAAAATTCAAAAGAATTAACAGGGCACAGTGGCATGTGCTTGTAGTCCCAGTTACCCGGGAGGCTGAGGTGGAAGGATCACTTGAGCCCAGGAAGTCGAGGCTGCAGTGAATCGTGATCATGCTACTGTGCTCCAGCCTAGGCAACAGAGTGAGAGAAAAAGAGAGGAAGAGAGAAGGAAAGGAGGGAGAGGGAGAGGAAGTGAAAGAGAAAGAGGGAGAGGGAGAGAAAGAAGAGAGAGAAGACAGGTTTTCAGGGGTTACTAATTCTTGTCTGACTATGAAACTATATTGTCTTTCTAGTTCTCTAGCTAAGTGTATTATAAAAATCATTTATACCTCTGCTTTAAAAAAATACTTATTCCATTGTTGTTTTTCTGTTTTAGTTATTTCCATAAAATGTTACCCTAAGCTTTGGGTCCATTACCTCCAAGCTCTCTGACCTTAATTTTTATATATCTCCCATTTTGTATATATTTGCTGAGTGGTGAATATTCCTAAATGTTTGGACTTACACCACATGGTAAAAACATCTTTTCAGTTCACCAAGGAGGATTTGTCACAAACTTTTCTCCATTAAAAAATGTAAGAATGTTGCCGGGCTTGGTGGCTTAGCCTGTAATCCTGCGCCTTTGGGAGGCTGAGGTGAGTGGATTGCCTGAGCCCGCGGGTTCGAGACCCGCCTGGGCAGCGAGACCTCATCTCTACAATAAATCAAAAAATCAGCCGGGCGTGGTAGCACATGCCTGTAATTCTGGCTACTCGGAAGGCTGAGGTGGAAGGATCGCCGGAGCCCAGCGGGTCGAGGCTGCAGTGGCCGGAAGCGGCCACTGCACTCCAGTCTGGGCGACCAAGTGAGACTCCAACTCAAAACAAAATAAATAAATAAAAAATTTAAAAAATTAAAAAAAAATAAAAGTAAGAGTGCATTTATAATGCTGAGTTGGAATGGACAATCGCAAGTTTACATGTGGTGGAAGCCATCACCATTGAAACAACCAGACCAGTTTGAGGAGCTTTCAGTGATGGAAGTTTAATAGGAAGCTTCTGAAATACTGATGCATGTAAACTTATCAAAAACATCCAGCACAACAGTCGAAACTTTTACATGATAGAAAAGTCTACAGCTATTGCAGGGATTCTTTCTCTGGTTGTAGATACTCCATGGATGGTTATTATTGAAGCATTAAATAGTCAAGTTACAATTGCTATGGGAACTGTAACTGAAACTTGACCTTTGATATACTTCCATGTTCAGCCATAACACTGCTTTCACAAGCTGTTGCATTTAACAGGTGTTTGTAAGCCTCTTTGTTTTAGGTTTTCAAGGAGAGTAAACTAGAGTAAAAATTGCTTGGAAAGGAGAATGCAGAAGACTCGATACCTTTCAAAATCTCATCCACTCCTAGCATCAGAGTGTACATCTACAGAATTGGCTTGTAACAATGCTTTTCAAGACTTGGTAACACATTCTTATATAAAGACTACTACTCCTTTAAAGTAAATAGTTGACTCTTATCAGAAAGTCAGTTCCCTATTTGTGTTGGTTGATTTGAGCTTTGACTAGGGTCTCCAAGCAGGTAGAAACTTCCTATAGCTTTCAGAAAGCAGGAGAGAAATAGCTGTGGCCCAGCAAGTAGCCATGTGTGAGAATAACTATCATTAATTTTCTCATCTTCTGCAGCACATCAAATTCAAAATTGAGTAAATAACATCTTATAGTGAATAATTCCCTCCATTTTTTTATTGCACTTCCACAAATTAAATAAAACAGATGCAAATATTATATTATAATTATGCAAATGTGAGTATTCTGAGTAAATACTCATGAAGCCCCTATAAGGTTTTAGAATCCTAAAATCCAAAGGTGTCAAGGAGACTAACTTGGAAAAGAAAGTGGTTAACATTTATTAAGTACCTCCTGTGTGCTGTACACTATGATGGATGCTTTATATATGCAATCTCCTTTATTCCTCAAAATTTTTCATGTAACAGATGATGATAACCAACTTTCCCTAGTCATACAGTAAATAACTGGTGGAACCAGTATTTGAACCTTGTTTTGGATAACTCCAAAACCTCTGAGTTCTTTAAACACCATCTGTGTATTTATAGATTTCTAGCTCAGCAAATACGATTTGTTATATGTTTATCAAATAGTTCAAAGTTTTCATAAAATATTGTATTTGTGCATGAAATACCAACATCAACTAATATGAATTAGATGAATTTATTTAAGGGGTGAGGCCCATTACTTGAGCATCAGCTTTTATAACAGTTAATGAAGCATGAGGCTATGGTTGACATAAACGAAAATGAAAGGGGAAATGGAAGGAGAGAGTCAAAACAAAGGCTTTCCTTCCTTTAGTGACACTGTTTTTGCATTTATATAAAATGTGTGCAGTATCTTCTACATTGCAGATCAAGAGATTTCTTTCTAATTTGTTAACGACGTGGTTAAAATGCTTATCCTGTCAGCTATGCAACTTTTTCTCCTTAGCATTTACAACAGGGGGTCAAAAACTGGCCTTGCAGTACCCTTTTTTTTTAAAGGCCTTTATTTTTTAGAGCAATTTTAGGTTTATAGCAAAACTGAGTGGAAAGTACAGAGTTTCCCTATCCCCTCTGCTCCTACACATGCACAACTTCCCTATTGTCAATATCCAGCACCAGAGTAATACATCTGTTACAATTAATGAATCTACACCAACACACTATTATCCCCTGAAATCTGCAGTTTACATTAAGGTTCACTTTTAGTGTTGTACATTCTGTAGGTTTGGGCAAATGTCTAACAGTACACTTCCACCACTGCAGTGTCTTGCACAGTAGTTTTCACAGCCCTAAATGTCCTCCGTGCTCCACACATCTCTTCCTCCCCTAAATCCTTGGTCACCACTGATCTTTTTCTTTTGCCTTTCCCAGAGTGTCCTATTAGTGAATCACACAGGAGCAGCCTTTTCAAATTGGCTTCTTTTACTTAGTAATATGCTATTAAGTCTCCTGCATGTCTTTTCATGGCTTGATTGCTCATTTCTTTTTAGTGCTGAATAATATTCCATTGTTTGGTCGTAACACTGTTTGTTTATGCCTGTCAGTTTGCCTACAGGAGGACATCTTGGTTGTTTTCTAGATTTGCCAATTATGACTAGAGCTACTGTAAACATTTGTGTGCAGGTTGTTGTATGATCATAAGCTTTCAACTCTTCTGGGTAAATAGCAAGGATTACTGAATCATGTAGCAAGAGTATGTTTAGTTTTGTAAAAAACTGCCAAGGCTGGATGCAGTGGCCCATGCCTGTAATTCTATCCTAGCACCTTGGGAGACCAAGGAAGAAAAATTGATTGAGCCCAGGAGTTTGAGACCAGCCTGGGCAACATAGTGAGACCCTGTCTCTACAAAAATAAATAAATAAATGAAAATAAGGCCGGGCTCAGTGACTCAGCCTATAATCCCAGGATTTTGGGAGGCCAAAGTGAGTGGATTGCCTGAACCCACAGGTTCGAGACCAGCCCAGGCAACTTGGTGAGACCTCGTCTCTACAATAAATAAAAAATTAACCGGGCATGGTAGCGTGCACCTGGAGTTCCAGCTACTTGGAAGATTGAGGCGGAAGGATCGCTGGAGCCCAATGGGTCAACGCTGGGATGGCTGCGAGCATGCCACTGCACTCCAGCCTGGGTGACAGAGTAAGACTCCATCTAAAAAAAAAACAGATTAAATTAAAAAATAAGCTGAGGATAAACAGGCGTGGTGGCTTATGCCTGTAATCCCAGCACTTTGGGTGGTGGAGGTGAGAGGATTGCCAGGGATTTGAGACCAGCCTGGACAACTTGGTGAGACCTCATCTCTACAACAAATAAATTTTTAAAAAATTAGCTGAGGGTGGTGGTGCTAGCCTGAGGTTCCAGTTACTTGGAAAGCTAAGGTGGAAGGATCGTCTGAGCTCAGGAGGTCGAAGCAGCAGTGGCCATGACCGTGCCACTGCACTCCAGCCTGGGTGACAGAGTGAGACTTAAACTCAAAAAAAAAAAAAAGAAAAGAAAAAAAGAAACTGCCGAACTGTCTTCCAAAGTGGCCGTACCATTTTGCATTCCCAGCAGGAATGAATGAACATTCCTGATGTATTTGGTGTCATCTGAGTTCTGAATTTTGTGCTTTCTAACTGGTGTGGAGTGGTGACACTGTCTTTTAAAACATAGTACAGAGTTTCAATATGTTAATAATAGAGACAAACTATTCTGAGTTGTAATTCAAAAGTTGGCACATCAATCTTCTCTTGCTGGCTTCACTTAACTATTTCACCCTGCAGGCATTTACACTTGTTTTTGTTTTTTTAATGTAGGTCTGTTCCTTCAAATGAATTATGTATTATTTCTTAGAGGAATAAAATTGTGTTTCCTTATGTTTAATAGAAGGAAAAAGGGAAGGTATCTTCTAGTAGTTCATTGGAAGTGTTATCAAATTCCAAGGACTAGTCTTCAACTTCTCAAGTTTTAAAATTCAGTCATGACATTAATTTAGCATTAATTGGATTCAAAGAATAGACTTCCAGTATACAAACTTATGTAAAATTGATTTTTTTTTTTTGAGTTGGAGTCTCTCTCTGTCGCCTAGACTGGAGTGCAGTGGCCGCTCCCGGGCACCGCAGCCTCGACCTGCTGGGCTCCGGCGTTCCTTCCGCCTCAGCCTTCCGAGTAGCCGGAATTACAGGCATGCGCTACCACACCCGGCTGATTTTTTGATTTATTGTAGAGATGAGGTCTCGCTGCCCAGGCGGGTCGCGAACCCGCGGGCTCAGGCAATCCACTCACCTCAGCCTCCCAAAGGCGCGCGATTACAGGCTGAGCCCCCGAGCCCGGCCTAAAATTGATTTTTAAACCAGAATCTCATTTTATTAAGTTTCTATTAGATGCAGATTTCTTCCTAGTTACTAAAATGACTGTGTTTACTTCCCAGGGGACCTACATTCTGTTATCATGTTGACTGAGTATTGTGGCCAGTCCATATAGTTATAATGGGCCTCCACTGAAAATTTGGTTAAATTTCCAGACTGACGAAGCCACACACACACCAAGAGGGTATAAAAAGATTTATTACTCCTATAATGAGGCCTTCTGAGGAGAACAGGATAGGCCTCTTGAGCTGATCTGAAAATGTCTTCAGGGAGCTGTGAAAGAAAAAGCCAGTGTCTTTAGGTTTTTTATGGTGGTTAAGGGATGGGCTTGGGGTGAGAGCTGCAATGCATGATTTAAACTTACTGGTGACAAAGAAAGAGCACTGGGCTTTTCTATCAGCTTGCCCCAATGTTGGACAGAAAGGAAAGAAGGAGTGAGGCTTAAAAGGATGTTTGCAGTCAAACATCATCAGGCTCTTTATCACACTGGTTCTTCAGATTTGTAAGAAAAAAGATCATTTGGTTAACATGGAATTGAAACAAAGTGCTGTGGACCCTCTTGAAATGGTTTATACAGTATATGATTAAGTCTAAGTGGAGTCTCTGTGCAAAAATGTAAGCTTTCTTGGCTTCCAAACTATCAGGATTTTGTGTCTGTACTCTTTTTGATCACTTTTAAAAAAACCATAGATTCTGATTCTTTACTTCTGTTCATAGATTTTTCTTCAAAATGTTCTTTGACATTAGAGACTTCAATACATTTTCTGACCCAGTCCTTCTTGCTCTTGAGTCTGGGTATCCTGTTTTTTTAGATGATTTCTTCAGGTTTGCAGACCCATCTGTTGTGGGTATAATTAGACTATTTTAATTCACCATGTTCCAAGGAAACTGTACTCTCCACTATACAGTCACTTTCAATTTTTTTACCAAACTGGATGACAATGTCTTTTTTCTATTGCTTATGAAGTGTCATCCTGAATGCTATTAACAGAACACTGACCTTATTCTCTCAAACTATTTAAAAGAAAAATAATTTATGTATAATATTGGTAACACAGAGAAAATTTCTGTAAACCTCTATTTGATGCATGAAGAGTAAAGTAGCAAAACCGAGATCAATTCTGAATGACTGTGACCACCTGTTCTGTATGACTGCGAAGGAGAGAGCCAAAGAATGTACTCAAAGAGAGAAACAGGAAAAATTCAGGATACACTGGAAAAATCTTCAAAAACAAGGAAGACTCAGAGAAAGACCTCTTCTTAAAGAGCTCCTTCTACTCTGTTTACTTTTAAATAAGCTTATAAGTAGAAGAACAAAGTAGATTCTGTGGTCCCACCAGTTTGGGTGGGTGGTTCTTAATCGATCTATGGGAGAAATGATCAGAATTCTTGGTGGAGGGAAAATACACATGAAGCAACATTTACATTTGACCTATAATGTGCCTGGTGCTACTCAATACTAACTCTAGGTGTGTGGCAGGTAAAAAAAATCATTTCAAAAGGCAAGAATTTCTTTCCTAAGCTACTTAGTCCTATAGCAGCTTCTCATTACTGACATTTAGAGTTTCCGACTTTGTATCTGTCTTTGTATTTTGTTACTCAACTAATAAACCATTTTTTGAGCTGAAATACAAGATTCAGTGTCTTATACTTCTAGGAATATGTTGTGGATAAAAAAGGCTCCTTAACCAAGGCTTCCAAGGATCAGATATGCAAATAATAATAGCAACCTTTTATTGAGTGGTTTACCATGTGCCAGGTACATGATGAAGACTATCTCATTTACTCTTCAAAACAACTTTATTAGTATTAATCTCATTTCATTGAGGAGTAAACTGAGATTTAGAAAGATTAAATAATTTGTTTATGTAATTGTTGAGCAACTCCTGTATGTCTCACACTATGTAGGAAGGTACAAATGAAGCAAAACATGGTCTCAGAAAACTTTCAAAACTAAAGGTTTTAAAAATTAATTACATTGTAAAATGTCTACGGTTGAAATTAGGAAATGCAGTTTCTGGCCTTATTGTTTAATTATACCACAAACTAACAATATGGAGAGTTGACTTCTTCCAAAACTCTATGAGTGCTCACTTAAGAAATGAAGTATTTCTTCTCAGCCTCTGTTAATTATGGCAACCAAAGAAGCAGACATGCCTCAGATATTTGAACTCAAGAAAAAGTAAAATCTCAGACTAGATACAAGACAGTTTTTCCAAACCATAAACTCATCTCCCTGATTGTATATGTAACAAATGATCAAATAGCTTGTTGATGACATTAAATTTAATGATGACATTACATGTGTCGGTAACTGTATTTCAAGTAGATGTGACATTGCTGCAAACAGCTGGGTACTTCAAAATAAACTTTTTTTTTTGAGAAAGCAAGATTCATTAAGAGGACAGAAAAGCTCCCACAGTGCAAGGGATTAAATAATTTGTGTGAGGGGGTTGCTGCAAAATAAGCTTTTTAAAGAGAAAAAAAAAGAGAGAAAAATATGGGAAGTTTCTTTTTATGATTATTCTTTGGAAATAGTTCTGTGTAAATATAATGTATTTATACTCTCTTCCATTATTCTTTTACATTGAGCTATCATTCTGTCTTTCTGTAACTGTTCAACACTAATATTCATAGCTTTGTCATAGAGGATGAAAGCGTTAGAGTATTAATGTCTAAAAGTACTTGTGTCCTTTTTTAAAAACTAAAGTATAAAAATCTTAGCTCTCTGGGAAACAATGCAATCAACTCTACACCTCTACATACAGGGGTAGAAAAAGCAGAGTTATTTTTATATCTAAAGATGCGTTCTGCATCCTACACCACCTCCTCACACTCCTCGCCTCTCAGGATCAGGCAGAGGCATTAGAAATTCATTAATTCCCTCCCTTTCCCTTCTCTTTGACCTATGCATTCATCCTTCTACTTGTCAGACATTTATTCTGAGTGACAAGTGCTAGGAAGGTGCCAGCAATACAAAGATAAAATAATATTCCTGTTCTCAAGGTACTTGAAGTCTAAAGGAGAAGGCAGGGTTAGAAACGATTGTAGCGTTCCCTGTTAAAAAGGCCATTGACTCGGTCTGAGTGGTTGAGCTGAGCCTATTAGGGAAGTCAAAGGTATTGTGTATAACTTAAGTGTAGGCATAAGTGTAGGCATATTTTAGGTGAAATGGTAGAAGTCGAAATGGAAAAGCAGGAGGGGATAAGCTCATATATGCGATAATGTATGACATGATTGGGAATTTAAACTTTATTCTGAGTCGCATTAACAAGGCATAAAAATTGAAGAAATGTTATCAGGAGAGTGGCATGTTAATATGTTCTTTTAGGAAGAGCCCAGTGACAGCAACATGGAGGAAGAATGAACACAATTCACGTTTTTAAAATGGCAGGCTGTTAAAGGGGACATTGAGAGGTCCCAAGCACCTAAAGTATAAATGTGACAGGACATACACGAAAGAGGTTGATCGAGGTGGAATTTCCAGGATTTATAGATTGACTTTATGTGAGGAAAGCGTGAGATGGAGATAGTTCTCCTATTTCTGGGTTGAGTGACAGGGTGGAAGGTGGTGACATTAATCAGGATCGGAGAGTAATTGCTTTTTTAAAAATGTTGCACTGGTGGTGTCACTGAGATATCAGACATCTGACTAGAGCTGTGGGAAACCCGATTAGATATGAGTCTAGGGCTCCAGAGAGAAATCTAGGCTATGGGTAATATAATGATTTAAGAACCATGCATGGCATATATAGGTGGTAGTTGAAGCCCTACGTATGAATGACCTTATCAGTAGCTACATTAAAAATGAAAACAAAGAAGTGTCTAGGGTGATATTCAAAGGAAGCATTGCTTTGTTATGAGTCAAATTGAGGAAATTTTAGGCCATATGGCACCTTTGTTTGAATTAGAAAACACCTTTACTATCATCAGCCAGAAAGTTGTTATGATGAACTTACAATGAACTTATGAAATCAACAATGTGAATGGCACCTCCTGGTGCTGAGCAGTACACAGCCTCCTCTAACCATGTCCAATGACCAGCTCTAAAAATTCCCCTGGGAAGGAGACTAAGAAGCAGCCACCAAGCAGATAAGAAGAAAGCAAGTGGTGGTGTAGAAATGGAAAATAGAATTTCAAAGCAAAAAGAATGGCCAACACTGCCAACTGTTAGGCATAAAGGATGTCATTGGACAGGGCCTTTGGTAACCACTAGCACCTCACAAATTGCAGAAAATTCTGAGGTTGAAGTTAAGTCAGAGGTAAAGTCTAGTCATTTAGTAAGACCCAAAGTGGTAAAACCCAACATGATTTTGTAATCAATAACTTGGCAAACAGCACCGTCAACTCACAGCAACTTGTTTCTGCTCTTCAGATATAGCAATAAATGAGAAAACATGCCCATGTGTAAAATGTAAATACATTTGTTCTCCATATAGATGCAGATTGTTAGCTTTTTCACATTTTTTTTTTCCTAAGTCCCTCTTCTAAACCAGGACTAGGATGGTCCTAGAGTAACAATGAAAACATGGCATGGTTTTCACAGGACAGATAGTCTAGTGGGGCGACTGACGACAAACACATGCAAAAGGAAACAGTGGCAGATTGCCATAAATTTTTATGAAGGAAATTAACACAAATCTGGCATATGGAAAAATGAGGACTCATTTACTGTACATAGGGTGTTTAGTAAATTTTCTCTGAGGATGTGGCATTTAAACTGAGACCTGAAGTGTACAGAAGGAACTAGCTTTGTGGAGTGTGTTCTTCATAGAGGGAACAGCCTATACTAAGGACCTGGGGTGAGATTGAGTTATATACCTACACAGCTGCCACATGTGTCACATGGTCCTTTTTAAAAATAGTATCGTACTGATGATCCCCCTATAATATTATAATCACAAACATTTGTTATATTTTTGCTTTCATGGAGAAATTTGAGTTCTTCATGTAATAATACAGTGAAACCTACCATTTGGAAGTATTCATTCATTTCAGTCTATGAAAATAGCTCCATGATCCTGTGATTGGGTGTGGTAATATAAGTTTATGCATTTTACTATATTTAAGAAATGTTGCTTATTGGTCCCCTACCAAACCTGTATCATTACAGAGATGGTCAAAGATTGTGGAAAGAAGTCTGTCAAATAGGAATAAAATATTATTTTCTTTGTTTTCAGCAAAAAACAGGTTTGGTAATTCTCATTGTTCTTGATGTGTTTTACAAACATTTACTCTCTCATTCTACCTGTTCTGTTGATCTTAAGGCACAAAATTTCCACTTCATAGTGTTTGTTGAATGGTTAAATGAGACCAAAAAATGAATGGAATATGGGTACCAAAATCTATCCCATATTTTAAGCTCTTGCTATTTTGGTAAGCGTGTGGTAAAAATACAGCCAGATGCTACCAGAAGCTAAGGGGCAGGCTCTGAAGACAAGGAAACCAGTGAGATGGAGGAAAAGCTTCCTATAATCCTTGAAGTTTAAGTGAAATAATAGTACTAATCAGACCCAAAGGATCTCGCATACAGGGAAAACACAAAATATCTTAAAGGCCTGAAAGGGTCTCAGTGACTCAGAGAAGTCTCTAGGAAATAGCAGCTATGTGAAACAGTGGAATGTTAAAGGAGGCTGCAGATGTTTAATGTTAAATGTAAGAGATCCAAAGCTTAGTTATTATTGTTTTTTATTTGTCTTAAAACAAACAGAAATACAGTATTTGATTTTCTGGATTGTGGCTACTAGATACTCATTATGAATAACTGACTTTTAAAAAAATCAATTCCTTCTATTTTGATTGGAGGCTAGGGATTATATCTTAATGATAGCTATCTCCCAGGAGTAGAAGCATAATAAAAATGCAGTTTGTTAAATGGTGCTTCCTTTTCATATACTCTCAGACACACACTCGGCATCGCTGGGAAAAAACATATTCAGTCAGTGAGAACAGCCCTATACCACTTGTTTGTCTGACTTGTTTCCCAGGAGACTGGGTGAGGATCACCTAAAGATTCAGCAGCCCTTGCCCTTGTGCAGAATTGAACCAAGCAGCTTGTTTTTCGTCACATTTTGAGTCCAGAATCCCAGTGATTTCTGTTGTTTACTTCAGCTTTTTCAGATTGTTGCAATGTTTCTTTAAGATTTAATAGTAGGAACAGTGACAACACTATATTCCAGAAGTGACACCAGAGTTTACCTGATACAAATACTTGGCTCATCAGGGCTAACATTGATTGAGAAACTGTACTGAAATTTCCTAAACTTGACTTGTACTCAACCTGGCATGAGGCCTCAGACCCTGAGAACCCCACCCTTTGGCACTGAAGGGCACACAGCTTTCCCACACTGTTCATTGTGGCTGCCATGGATAAAATAATGGTTTAGTTTTGCTTCGATACCTTTGGCCCCTTTCGGGCAATCAAAACTATTTATTGACCCCTAACTAAGTGGAAGGCACAGTGGGATTCAACTCTCTTGGTTTCTGCCTCTAATTGGGGAATTAAGACACACAGACAGTTAAGAAAGGGAAAGAATAAGAAAAGTGCTTCAGGAGAATAAAAGAAGATAATAATATGAAATGACATAAGGCAGTTCATGATTATATACCAAAGGACTGACACAAACTGTTTTACTATAAGAGATTTGGTGGAGAGAGACATACTTGGCACCCCAAAATACCAAGCAGGCATCGGGGATAAAGTTGGATTTAATTTTGGGCTTTGGATGGGCCAGTGGTTCCCAGTCTTCCCTGGACCCATCTGTGGAATTTTTTTTAAATGCCATGGGATATCACTGGACAAGCACAAACAAGAAATGGGGATACCCGAAGAGGGAAAAGAAGTTTAAAGAAGAAGGAAAAGAGGTTTAAATCAAACAAACTTATTTGGTTGTGGCAGAAAGGTTTGTGTCAAGGAGAAAAAGATCAAAAACCAGAAACGTCAGGTTGCATTTGATTTTTAAATAGCCTTGCATGACGGGTCAAGGAATTTTGGAAACACATTTGTCAATCTTTCCTCTGCTCAGGATAATGGGGTATGTTTAGCCACAACACCTGTCTTTTATAGCTTGAAAAATATTCAAATTTCCTCTGTATCACACAATTCCTCACTTCCCACTTCCACCCCCTGCTTGGAAACCTACGTTTGGGAGAAAATAAGTGTAGACACATGCTAATACCTCACCAGTTCTTCATTTTCTCAGACTCAGGATTCTGGCTGAAACTACAGGGATGCAATTCATAAAGTACAACTGCTGTGTAAAATTCCTCTAAGTAATAGCCAGGAGGGGTCACCACTGAGGCAGCAAAACTAGTCTCTCCAGCAACGAAAAGCAGACTACCCTGGGTCATCCCATGTACTAGCGATGGCCCCTCTAGAATTACAGATGTTTTTACTGTGGCTTCCATCCACTTATTACTATGGTTTGTTTTGATGTCTGTTCCTTTTTTTTTTCCTTGAAGGAGGGACCTGGGTAAAGTTCTGATAATATCATAACTGATACTGGGTTAGAACAAGTTGGATGAATGGATGGATTGATACGGATAGATGGCTGGATGGATAGATGCATGATATATATGGATAGATTTTTTTTTTTTTTTGAGTTGGAGTCTCACTCTGTCGCCCAGACTGGAGTGCAGTGGCCGCTCCCGGCCACCGCAGCCTCGCCTGCTGGGCTCCGGCGATCCTTCCACCTCAGCCCTCCGAGTAGCCGGAATTACAGGCATGCGCTACCACGCCCAGCTGATTTTTTTGATTTATTGTAGAGATGAGGTCTCGTTGCCCAGGCGGGTCTCGAACCCGCGGGCTCAGGCAATCCACTCACCTCAGCCTCCCAAAGGCGCGGGATTACAGGCTGAGCCACCGAGCCCGGCTATGGATAGATATTTTTTGAAGATGGCTGCCTAACTAGAAGGAAATTGGTTAGCTTACAGTGGCATTTTATAAGACTCTTGGCAGATAAAATTCTATTATATCTTTTTTAAATTTTTTATTTAAAATAAAAAATTATTCCAGTTTTATTCCACTATGGTTTAAGAGATGCATGATACGGATTTTTAAAAATGTATTGAGACATAATTTGTAGCCTATTATATAGTCTGTCTTGGAGAATGTTCCATGTGCTGATGCTGAAAATGTATACTCTGTAGTTTTGGGGCGGAATGTACTGTAGATGTTTGTTATTTCCATTTTCTCTAGAGTCCTGTTCCCTTCAGTGCTTTTTTTTTGTTGACTTTCTGCCTTAATGCCCTGTCTACTGCTATCAGTCGAGAGTGTTGAGGTTTCTCTCTCTCCCCCCCCCTCTCTTTTAGGTCTAGTAGAATTTGTTTTATAAAGCTGGGGGCTCTGGTGTTAGGTGCATATATTTAAAATTGTTATGTCTTCTTGTTGGCTTGATTCTTTAATATTATAATAACCATCTTTGTCCTTTTTTACTGTTGTTAATTTAAAGTCTGTTTTATCTGATACGAGAATGGCTACTACTACTCATTTTTAATTTCAATTTGCATGGAATATTTTTTTCCCATCCCTTTACTTTGAGTAGGAGTCTTTGCATGTTAAGTGGGTCTCTTGAAGGCAGCAGATATTTGGACTGTGTGTTTTTATCCATTCTGCTAGTTTCTTTTTAGTGGGACATTGAGACCATTTACTTTCAGGGTTCAAAATGATATGTAAGGTACTATTCCTTTCATCATGCTGGTTGTTATCTGGTTGTGTTATTTATTTGCTTTTCTATATTGTGTTGTTCTGTAAGCCCTGTTATCATTTCCAGTGTTTCCTACTGGTGTATTTTGACCTCCCCCCAAGTATTTAGAGCTCCTTTGAGTATTTTTTGTAGTGGTGGTCTAGTGGTAGCAAATTGTCTCAGGGTTTGCTTGTCTGAGAAAGACTTACTTTCTCCTTCATTTATGAAACTTAGTCTTCAGGGATACAAAATCCTTGGCTGACTATTATTCTGTTTGAGGAGACTGAAGACGGGACTCCAATTCCTTCTGGCTCGTAGGGTTTCTTCTGAGAGTCTGCTATTAGTCTGATAGAGTTACTTTTGTACGTTATTTGATTTTTTTGTCTCGCTGCTCTTAAAGTTCTTTCCTTAACATTGACTTTGCATAATCAGCCTTGTGGATGACCTCTTTGCAACAGATCTTCCGGGAGTTTTTTTTGCTTCTTGTATCTGGATGTTTAAATCTCTGGTAAGGCCAGGAAAGTTTTCCTCTATTATTCCCTTGAGTAGATTTTCCAAATCTGTTGTTTTCTTTTCTTCCTCAGGAACACCTGTGTGTCTTAGGTTTGGACGTTTTACTTAATCCCACATTTCTTGGGCTCTTTGACGTTTTTTCTTTATGGTTGTCTGATTGGGTTAATTCAAAAACCTTGTCTTCTAATTCTAAGATCCTTTCTTCTACTTGTCCTAGTCTACCAATAAAACTTTCCATGCGTTTTGTACTTCTCTAAATGATTCTTTTGTTTCCAGAATTTCAGCTTTTTTTTCCCAAGGTTTTATCTCATTGGAGAATTTTTTATTCATGTCCTGAATATTGTTTTTAATTAATTAATTAATTTACTTATTTATTTATTTACTTTTTGAGTTGGGGTCTCCCTCTGTCGCCCAGACTGGAGTGCAGTGGCACGCTCCCAGCCACCGCAGCCTCAACCTGCTGGGCTCCGGCGATCCTTCCACCTCAGCCTTCCAAGTAGCTGGAACTACAGGCGTGTGCTATCATGCCCGGCTACTTTTTTTTTTTATTATTTACTGTAGATATGGGTCTTGCCAAGTTGCCCAGGTGAGTCTCGAACCCACGGGCTCAGGCAATCCACTTACCTCAGCCTCCCAAAGCACGGGATTGTAGGCTGAGCCACCAAGCCCGACTTGTTTTTAATTTATTTAAGTTGATTTCAACTTTATCCTGGATATCATTGAGCAATTTTGTAATCAACCTTTTAAATTCTATCTCTGGAATTTCAAAGATTTCATTTTGGTGAGGGTTCACTGCTGAAGAATTAGTTTAGTCCTTGGGGGTTGTTGACGAACTCTGTTTTTTCATATTTGTTATCAGAATTATTTTTCTGGTTGCTTCTCATTTGGGCAGACCATTTCTTCATATTTGAGGTTGACAGGGGCTGATGTAGGCACTGTAGGGTTCATTTGGTTATATATAACCTTGGTGTGGTGAGTTTCTCAATTGTCAGCTATGTCTGCCCTGTGCTGGGTACCTGCACAGACTCAAGGCATCCTGAGTGGCCAGGATGGCTTAGATAGTGGTGTTAGCTGGGGTCTGAGAACAGATCTTTCCCAAAGCTGAGGTATTATATCAGACTTGATGGGCTGCGCTATTGACCTCCAACCCAGAGGTGTCGCTGGCGCAAGAGAGCCAGCAGCAATGGTGACTGTGGGCTTTCTGCTTGGCATATGTTGGTCCAAGGAAGTGCCTGTTAGATCTTTTATTTTTTACTTTATTTTATTTTTATATTTTAAAGAAGTGGCTCTAATTCAGGATTGGGTACATAAGTGGTTGTCATACAGGTGAAGTTTGGGCCTCCCATTGGTCCTCACTTTGCCTGATTTTGGACCAGGTACCTTTACTGATGTTATATGCCACCCTCCCCCACTGCCCCTCCCTCAGCAGTGTCTCACTCTGCTGCCAATCCCTTTCTGGTAGTATTATTATAAATGTTCAGGATCCACTTATGAGTGAGAGCATGTGGCACTCAGTTCTTTGTTTCTGTGGTAGATAACTAGTATGATGGACTCTAAATACATCCAAGTTGCTGCGAAGTCCATAATTTTGTCCTTCTTTATGGCTGCATAATATTCTATCATGTATAGGTACCACATTTTTAAAAATCCAGTCCACTTTTGATGGACAGCACAGCTGGTTCCATGTTTTTGCTATGTGAATAGTGCTGCAGTAAACATGTGTGCACAGGTATCTTTTTTGTAGAAAGATTTGAGTCCTTCCAGATATATTCCCAGAAGGGGAATTACTGGGTCATATGGAAGGTCGATTTTTAGATCATTTAGAAATCACCACACTGTTTTCCATGGAGGTTGTACTAATTTACACTCCCACCATAGTGCAAAAGCATTCCCTTTTCTCTGCATCCTTTCCAGCATTTGTTGTTTTTTGAGTTATTAATGCTGACCATCCTGACTGAAGTAAGGTGGTATCTCAGTGTGGTTTTGATTTGCATTTCTTTGATGATCAGTGCTGCTGAGTACTTTTTCATGTTTGTTGGCTGCCCATATGTCTTCTTTTGAGAAGTGTCTATTCATGTCATTTGCCCACTTTTTAATAAGGCTGTTTGTTTTTTTTCCTTTCGGCATGTGTGAGTTCCTTGAAGATGGATGTGAGCCCTTTCTCAGATATACAATTAGCAAATATTTTTCTCCCATTCTGTGGGCTGTCTTCCCACTTTCCTGATGGCTTCTTTTGCAGAAGCTTTTCTGTTTCATAAGGTCCCACTTGTCTATCTTATCTCTTATGGCATGGGCATCTGAGGTTTTGACCAGGAATTGGTTGCCTAAGGGTGCTGCAATTTCTAAGATTATTATAGTTTGAGGCTTTACATGTAGGTCTTTGATCCATTTAGAGTTGAGTTTTGTGTATGGTGATAGGTAGGGATCCTGTTTCATTCTTCTGCTTGTGGCCAGTTTTCCCAGAACCATCTACTGAATAGGTTCACCTCTCCCAAGTGGTTGTTGGTGGAGGCTTTGTTGAAGATGAGTTGATTGAAAACTTGAGGTTTTATTTCCGGGATCTCTATCTTATTCCATCGGTCTATATGCCTGTTCTCGTACTAATACTAGGCTGTTTTGATTATTGTAGCCTTATAAAAAAGATTAAAGTTTGAAAGTGTGACTCTCCACTTTGTTTCTTTGGCTGAGGATTGTTTAGGTTATTTGTGGGCATTTATGTTTCTATATGAATTCTGTATTGTCATTTACGGGTCTGAGAAGAATGATGTTGGTAATTTGATGAGTATTGCATTGAATCTGTTGATTGTCTTGGGTAGGATAGACATCTTAACAATATTGGTTATTGTAATTCATGAGCATGGAATATTTTTCCATTTGTTTGTGTCTTCTTTGATTTCTTTGAGCAGCATTTTGCAGTTTTCATTGTAAAGATCTTTCACTTCTCTAATTAGGAAGATGCCAAGGTATTGTGAATGAGATTGTGCTTTTTACTTGGTTCTCTGCCTGTTTGTTGTTGGTGTCTGTCTGGCGACTGTCTTTTGCATCCTGATTTTGTACCCTGAGACTATGCCAAAGCCCTTTATCAGTGCAAGGAGATTTTTGACAGATTCTCTTGGGTTTTCAAGGTATAGGATCATATCATCAGCAAAGAGGGATTATTTGATTTCCTCTTTTCATATTTGTATGCCATGGATTTCCTTCTCTTGTCTGAGTGCTCTAGCTAGGACTTCTGACACTATGTTGAACAGGAGGGGTGAGAGTAGTCAGCCATGTCTTGTTCTGGTTTTCAGAGGAAATGCTTCCAATTTCTGTCCATTTAGCAATATATTGGCTGTGGGTTTATCATAGATGGCTCTTACTATTTTGAGTCATATTCCCTCTATGCCTAGTTGTTTGAGAGTTTTTATCAAGAAGGGATACTAAATTTTGTCAATAGCTTTTTCTACTCTAATGATATAATCATGTGGCTTTTGTTTTTATGATGATATAATCATGTGGCTTTTGTTTTGTTGATGTATTGAATTACATTTATGGTCTTATGGATGTTGAACCAGCCTTGCATTCTGAAGCCTACTTGGTCACGGTAGATGATTTTTGAGATGTGTTGTTGGATCTGATTTGCTAGAATCTTGTTGAGAATTTTTACATCTATGTTTATCAGGGATATTAGCCTGTAGTTCTTTTTCTTTATTGAGTCTTTACCTGGTTTCGGTATCAGTATGATGTTCATAAAATGATTTGGAGAGAGTTCTTTTTCGACTGCCTAGAATACTTTCAGTAGAATTGGTATCAGCTCCTCTTTGTATATTTTATAGATCTTAAAAGAAAATAAATTTCACACTATTACCTTAATTCAAGAATTTGAACACAGCACATTAACTGTAATCTTTGCTTATTCATATAATAAGACATATAAAATACTACTTCAAGTTAGCTTGTGTTTTAGCATTAGAAGGAGTGTATTCAGCCAGGTATAGTGGCTCATGCTTGTAACCCTAGTGCTTTGGGAGGCCAAGGCAGGAGAATTACTTGATGCCAAGAGGTGGAGACCAGCCTTGGCAATATAGCAAGACTCCATCTCTACAAAAAATTTAAAATAATAACTGATCATAGATGGTGTGCACCTGTCATTCCAGCTACTTGGGAGGCTGAGGTGGAAGGATCACTTGAGCCCAGGAGTTCAAGACTGCAGTGAGCTATGATTACACCACTGCACTCCAGCCTAGGATACAGAACAAGACTCTGTCTCTAAAATAAATTAAATAAAATAAATTTTCTTTAATAAATTAAATTAAATAAATGATCAGTTGCCTCACAACTGATAAGAAGCTCAGCATTTCCTAGCTGGGGGAGAATTTTGAGCATGATTGCAGCCTCTCTGCCAAACAAAACTACATTCTGAAAGTAACAAAAATCCTCTTCCTGTACTTCCTCCTCTGTATTGAGGTTTAAAGACCATAGACACTTCTGGTGACCCCCACAAAATGTTCTAGTTTCTACCCCCTACTCTTGTTCAGCATCACTAAACAGCCACAGGCTAGACAAGGCAGTCTGCATCCCAAATTTTAGTGAGGTGGGAACTTCAGTCCTGATACTTGGTCCATTGAAAGAAAAGACTTATACTAAAGACCAAGAAGCAGAGAATGTTTCCTCTTGATTGTACTGTGTAATTTTTCTTGACAGGGTTTGGCAAATGGCTATTCGACTATCACAAGTGTTATCATGTTTATTCATCACTTACATTTCTATTATCAGATTTTGCTGAAAGGTTTGCTGTGGTTGGTTTCATGAGAAGAAATGTAATTGTCTGTTATTCAGCTATCGGAAAGTATTTATTAAAAAACTGATCTTAGGTGAAGTGGGGACCAAAGGAAGGCCCAAACTTTACCTGTACTATGACCACTTATGTACCTAATCCTGAATTATACCCCACATCTTTAAACACAAAAACAAAAACAAAACCCTCTGATCTTGAGCTGAGTGCCAGAGAGAAGAAGAAAAAAAATGCCTGTGTTGGCCATTTTAGCTCTGGAGACAAAATTATAAGATATGAGTCAATTAGAGAGTAAATGAATACTAAAATGAGAGATATTTACAGCAGCTGCAGGACATTCTGAAAAGGAAATCATCATGTGCACTGGAGTGTTTATTGGAAACATAGAGTTGGACTAATGAGTAGGATTTAATTTCTTAGTAGTGGGAGGAAACTGAGCAAAATCATGGGAGAATTTTCCAATGGCAAAATGCAACCTTGACGTGGCAAAATAGAAACAATTGTGGGGGAAAGCAACCTGCTTTAGGTAGATTAGTCTGAAGAAGACATGCACAATGCTTTGGAAGGGTGAGGCTAGCCAGAAGACAGATTTGGAGGCTGTTGTAGAAATTCAGGCAAGAGGTAACTCAGAGCTGAACTAAGGTAAAAACACTGCATAGAAAAATGACTGAGAAGTCCCGAGAGAAGTTTCACTGGACGAGTTCAAGGATCATATTGTGTTTCTAATTAAAGAGAAAAGTGAGAGATCATCTAGTTTAATAAATAACGTTAACTCTGATAGCAGTATTTTCCACAGGTATTGTCTTTAAAAATGCTGTTGACATTGCAAGTGTATTCCTATGCTTAAAGTCTTTCTCACTACCTTCATCTTCTTTGGATGAAATGAATCAGGTTTGTTATGAATGGATTTATTTTGAGATTAAACTAGCTTGTGAGCCAAGTCATCTAGAATTGAACTTGTTTTAATGGTTTACAAAGGTTGGGTTGAGTCAGAAATGGGAGCAATGATTTCACCACCTCAGACTCCGGGAAGAAATCTTCACTGTCCCTCAAATTCCAGTTCTGCTGGTAAAAAATTGGAAGTTGGTTTTGCTAAGCAGCCTGGATAGAGATGAATAGTGTGGGGCTGTCTCCTTGCTACTAGTATTAAGTATGTTTGGCTACAAAGAAGGATGCATTCTTGCGTGCGCGCACACACACACACACACACACACACACAGTGCAAAGTGTAAAAGAAAGGATACTGACCTCAAAAGCAGATGAGCTGATTTTGATCTCAGCCCTGCCCACCCCAATGCACATATGCATATACTAATTTTGTGACCTTGGTGAGCCATTTAATTTATTCTAGTTTCTTATACTTTCTTACATCATCTCCTCAGCATTATAATAACTGTTATTGTGGGCTAGACAGTTTTTGTTCTCTATAAGATACTATAATCAAGCAAACAGAAACTCAAAGAGTTGTTCAAAGTCAGGAATTTGTAAATGTCTGTTCTAAGACTGATTTCCAAGTTTTTGTGCCATGCCACACTGGTGGTGCTTGTGGTCAAGCAGGGCTAGGCCACAAATGACTCTCTCCATATTTGGCCATGGTTTGGCCTTATTGCAAATAAACATTTGTTTATATGAACATTAAATAAATAAAAATAGTAGAAACATGAGATTCATTAACTACGTCAATAAGAATAACTGAATCTTCCAGAGTGACTTAGACTTTCTACTTAAGTGTTCATTTTGATATCAAGTTGGTGGAGTACTAAGTTGGTCATTCCAAAATTTTTTTTTAACAGTATATCATTCTCATAGGTAGGAAAAGTTATTTACTACCTTCTTGCCTAGTTCGTGCGTGTGTGTGTGTGTGTGTGTGTGTGTGTGTGTGTGTGTGTGTAATATAGTCATACATAGATTTTTGTGGAGCAGAATGGTCTTTGTGAGGCTAATCTTTAGTCTGGGTTCTGCTAAGTTGCATTCTTCTTAAGAATATCTTGTAAACATTCTTAAATCACCCAGTCGAAAAGATAGATGAGCTCCCCCAGTCTCTTTCTAAGACTTTTGCAGAGTGCTTTACATCTATGAAATACATTCATTCACATTGTTGTATTTGATCACAGCTTTGTCACATAAGTCTCTCATGGAAGTATATCTGTAGATATAGAAAATTATATTAAGAAACAAGCACATGGTTAATAACTGGCTGACTTAGGAACAGAATCCAGACTTTCGGCTCCTATTGTAGTATTGTCCTTTATAAGCAAACAAGCAACCCTTTAAGTTACCTAGAAAAGTAGTGGTGAATTACTAGTGTGTCAACTTCCCTAATCATAGCTGTAGAAAATAGATGGAAAAAGATGGTGCTGTGTGTGTTATAGGTTGAATCATGTCTCACTAAAATTCATATGGTGAAGTCCTCACCCCAGTACTTCAAAATGTGACCTTATTTGGAGATAGCCATTGTTGCAGATATAATTAGTTAAGATGAGGTCTTGCTGAAGCAGAGTGGACCCCTAATCAAGTGTAACTGTTTTTATAAAAAGGAGAAATTTGGTCACAATGACATACACACAGAGAGAAAACTGTGGGGATAATGAATTTTGGCTGTCATAAGCCAAGAAAATACCAGGAGCTAGAAGAGAGTCCTGGAGGAGATCCTTCCCTTGCACCATCAGAGAGATCATGGCTACACCAACACATCCAAATTGTGAGATGATAAATATCTGTTGTTCTAAGCGACCCAGTTTGCACTACTTTGTTACAGCAGCCCTAGGAAACTCATACAGTGACTATGGAGCAACATGTACAACAACATAATTCAACAAAATGTCAGGAATAGAGTAAACTTAAGATCTTTCTCTGAACACCAGTATTGATTAGGATCATCTAGCAAGTAAATCTTTTGATAGAACCAAACACTCTGAAAAGATTTTAAATTCATTGTAATCCTAAGATTTCTCTGACTTGCATCATAGGTGAATAGACTCTCGTGTTTGGAAGGAATAAGGTCGCTTAGCTCAGACATCCACTGGGTACTTGAGTATCTTCAGCAAAGTACCAGCAAAGTAGGTTTGCAGTTTCTACTTGGGAACGTATGCTAATTCTTGAGGCAACCCACTCTATCTTTAGCAGCTCTGATTATTAAAGTAAGATTTATTATATTACGCTGAACTGTATCTATCTATAACGTTTACCCATTTTTTATAGTTCAATTTCTTAAAGCAAGAAAGAACAAATTGAATTCCTTTTTCACTTGTCAGTCCTTTCAGTGTTTGCATGGCTATCATCTCCTTCCTAAGTCATTTGTTCTCTAAACTAGCCCTTGAATTCATTTAACTATTACCTTTATGATACAGTTTTGGGTTTTTTAATCTCTACGATCAGCTTTATTAAATATGTTACAGTTTATTATATCTCTTTTAAAGTGGAATATCCATATCTTGGTTATGGTCACAAAAGTGCAGTTTAGAATAGAATCATATATGCTATTATTTGAAGTACTATCCTTCAACAAATGCAATCTAGGCTTATATTAGCTTTGGAGGAGGTCACAGTATTCAGACACATTACACTAAAATTAATTAAAATTCTTAGCCGGGCTCGGTGGCTCAGCCTGTAATCCCGCGCCTTTGGGAGGCTGAGGTGAGTGGATTGCCTGAGCCCGTGGGTTCGAGACCCGCCTGGGCAGCGAGACCTCATCTCTACAGTAAATAAAAAAATCAGCCAGGCATGGTAGCGCATGTCTGTAATTCCAGCTACTTGGAAGGCTGAGGCAGAAGGATCGCCGGAGCCCAGCAGGTCGAGGCTGCGGTGGCCGGAAGCGGCACTGCACTGGAGTCTGGGTGACAGAGTGAGACTCCAACTCAAAAAAATATATATATATATTCTTTAATCATTTTTCCCACAACTGCATGATAATAAGCTCTGGCTTGATCATCAAGTACCATAAGAGGCCTGGCATGTAATAGGAACTGACAAATCATTACATGAATGAGTGAATAGATAGATAAATAGATAGGTAGGTAGATAGATATAGATTTATATATATATATATATACACACACTTATATGTATACTAATACTATATAATACATATCTCATATCTATATCTATGTCTATACTAATACTAAATCATTCATCTCTTTTGAATTTTCAGTTTCTTCGGTTGATCGGTTTTTTTTAATCTTGAAAAAGAACCTTACTTATCAAAAATCCTACCATTCATCACATATCTGCTAGATAGCAATGATTTTTTTGATTTTTCTTGTGTTTACAATTTGCTTCTACCCCGAAATCAAAGAAAAATAGGCATTTTAAGACTTGGTTCATAATTATTCTTCAACTAATACTTACTCTGTATCCCAGAGAAGTTTCTAAATCCTCTGCTTTTTCTTTCTATAGAATGATGCTAATATAATATGGTGTGTGTGTGTGTGTGTGTGTGTGTGTGTGTGTGTGTGTTTGTATGTATGTGAGAGACAGAATTTAGTAGATTATGTATGCATGTGTATATGCATATGTACAGATGACTACATCATCTGGATGTTAATACTAATAAGAAAAGCCTATCTTTAGTCCTCTGTTAGTAGTTATAATAATAGTGTAGTGACTTAGATTAGCTTTCTGCCTATGTATATATATCACTACCTAAACTATAACTATATAGAGAAGGAAAAAGTGTGAGCTGCATTCTATTTTCATTTTCCCAATGAATTATTCAATCTCCTAAAATAATTGAGTTGATTTCTTGTGCTAAATTTTCTATATATAAAACTCAGAAAATTCGTTTTTCTCCTTGACTCAGAAATATTAGAGAGCTGATGGGGTTTATTTATAAAGTGCTATATGACTTAGAGGATAATTGCTTTGACAGCGTCTTGATGGAGACATGAATACTCTACATATGAAGAAAAAATCAATGTTTCAGACTATTTTGTAGATGAGTGGTTTTCACAAGAAATCTTTTTAATCGCTTGAATTCCCAATTTGGTATGCTTTGGCTTCTTTATTAGTTGCTTTACTATCAAGTTAATTTAATTATAGTCATTTTAATGAGGAGATGTTTCATGTTAGCTTTTTCTTTTTATATGAAACATAAATAAATCTTCAATTTTACATTTAAATGTCAATCAGAAATTCTAAAACAAAACAAAAACAGATGACCCAGAAGGTTTCATTTTAGTTTCATATAATCAAACCAAATTAACCAACTACAGCCATATAACAATAATGAGCACTGATTCAAGGGGTTTTCATTTTGTCTTTGTTAGAAGACCCACTAAATTTCTCTCCTGAAAGAAAGATGCTAGCATAACTTTAAAAAAAAATCTCCTAACAGAAAATCCCAAACCCTAACACTTTGTGACATACCCTATAAATCACTTAAAAGACAGAAATATGGCTGGACACCGTGGCTCATTCCTGTAATCCCAACACTTTGGGAGGCTGAGGCTAGAGGATTGCTTGAGTTCAGGAGTTCAAGACTAGCCTAGCCAACATAGTGAGACCTTTTCTCCACAACAAACCTGTGAAAAAATTAGCTGGGTGTGGTGGCACATGCCTGTAGTCTCAGCTACTTGGAAGGCTGATGTGGAAGGATATCCTGAGCCCAGAAGGTTAAGACTGTGGTAAGCCGTGATTGTGCCACTGCACTCCAGCCTGAGTGACAGAGTGAAATGCCAACTCAGAAAGAAAAAGGAAAAAAGGCACAGAAATGAAAAGTGAACCATGTATAGCTATTTGGTAGCTCTTTACTACAGAACATTGCTTAAATGGTTGTATATCTTGGCATAATATGGGAACTCCCTGCCTGAAACTTTAAATGGTGCTCCTAGCTATATTTTATTTTCAGTGAAATCCAATTTTAAATATCCTGTTTTACCATTTTCATAAGTACCCTTTTATTTTATAAACCAAAATACAGGCCATACATATTTTTCCACTTAATATATTGCATGTTTTTCATTATCATTCTTATATCTCGGCCATTTTTGGGTTGGGATCTCATTCTGTTGCCCAGGCTGGAGTGCAGTAGCACTATCACAGGTCACTGCAGCTTTGAATTTCCAGGCTCAGGAGATCCTTCCACCCCTGCCTCCAGAGTAGCTGGGACTACAGGTACGTGCCACCATGCCCGGCTAATTTTTAATTTTTTTTTTACAGAGACAAGGTTTTGTTATGTTTCCTACGTTAGTCTGGAACTCCTGGGCTCAAGCAGTCCTCCCACCTCGGCCTCCCAAAGTGCTGGGGTTACAGGCATGAGCCACCATGCTCAGCCATATCTCAGCCATTTTTAATAGCCTCATAATATTTCATTACATGGCTAAATGAATTTCTTTAATTTCCTGCTAACATATATTTGTTTTCAGTTTTTTCTTCTGCTGTAAACAATGCAATGATGAACAAGGAAAAAATTTTATTTATTTTTTAAACTTTTAATTTTCTTATTTTAAAGATGTGGGATACAATTCAGTGTTAGGTATACAGGTGTTCATTATGCAGGTACCCTTGTTGATGAGGTGTACCCCCTCTTCCCCAGGCAGATTCCCACTACTGCCAATCCTGCCTCCCCTCTCCCCCACCCCCTCACAGTTTAAGAAAAGTAGAAAATCACGGAAATGGGACCGACCTTCACGTGTCCTGCAAAACTGAGAAAGAATGAAAAACCTGAGTGAAACTGAGGTAGGCTTAGAAGTATAATTCTGAAGGAAAAAAAATGGGTGCCAGGAAGAGAGGGAGAACATCATAGATACACTTTTCCTGGAACTTTCCTTCTATTTGTTGGGAAATGCCCCTGGTTCCAACAGAAACCTGGAGAATTTATCAGCAAGATTTTACTTGGTCTTAATAGAAAACATATTTTACATACAAAACTCTGGTTGACATCTCCTCTGTTTATATTAGTGCTATTTTGCTTAACCACTTTTTAAAAATATGTTAGAAGCCGGGTATGGGGTTGTGTGCCCACAGTCCCAGTTACTTGGGAGGCTGAAGTGAGAAGATCTCTTGAGTCCAGTAGTTCAAGGTTATAGTGAGCTATGCTTGCACTTCTGCACGGTAGCTTGGGCAATAGAGTGAGACCCCCATCTCTAAAAAAGTAAAAATTTTTTTGACAGAAAATATACTAGTTAGAAATTCTCAAAGTATGTTCAGAAATATTTTTCTCTATTTATTGAGAATAAACACATATTCATTAGACTACTGCCAGTGAAAGTATGTGAAAATAATCCTGAAACAATAAAGGCAAATACTTAAAAATCTGGCTTTTACTTGTATCTTAGCCTTAAAATTAAACCTAATGTGTTATTTTAGAAAAAAATAATTACTAAATCTAGTATTCCGTGGCCAGTCTTTATTCTTGATGATTAGCCTCGTCCATTGACCATGAATCACTAGCTCTCCTTGGTGGTTCCACTTCATGATTGTGACCTCTGTCATGGGTCTCTCGTTTACTTCTCTGGCTGCTCTTTCTCTGTCTCCTTTTTAATCTTCTGTAATTAGGGTTATTTAGAATGGTGTCTTTTACCCCTTTCTCTCTGTGTCTTCTTTAACTATAACTTGGCGAAGTTGCCCACCTTTTTTTTTTTTTTCAGTTGGAGTCTCACTCTGTCGCCCAGGCTGGAGTGCAGTGGCACACTCACCGCCTCCCAGCTTCAACCTGCTGGGCTCCAGCGATCCTTCCACCTCAGCCTTCCAAGTAGCCAGAACTACAGGCATGCTACCACGCCTGGTAATTTTTGATTTATTGTAGAGGCAAGGTCTTGCCAAGTTGCCCAGGCTGATCTCGAACCCACAGGCTCAGGCAATCCACTCGCTTCAGCCTCCTAAATTGCTGGGATTACAGGCTGAGCCACCGAGCCCGACCTAAGTTGCATATTTGTATTCCATTCCATATGCAAATAACCCCCAAACTTGTGTCCATCCTTGACCTCTTTTCAGATCCCCAGACCTGTATTTCCACCATCTCCTACAATTCTTTACCTGCATTTCTAGCCAATACTAAAAACTTGGGGTATCCACGTGGCACTTATCCTTTTTCCCCATAAAACTATAGTACCGAGTTTTGTCATCTAACTTTCTTTTCCATTACTTCCTCTTTCTCAAAAATTATATCCAGTTGGTATTGTCTCATGTTAAGAGCATAGTCTGCAGGAGTCAAACTTGGGTTTGAATTCTGTCCTTCTATTACTAGCTAAATGCCCTTGGGCATGTTTCTTAACCCCATAGGCTTTTATCAATGAAGATAACATGCATAAAATATTTAGTTGGGTAACTGGCCCCAAATAAAGACTAAATAAATCACTAATATAATTTTTCCTTTTAGTGTCATTTTCATTCACTCTTTCTTCTTCATTCCACTAACATAGTCACAGCTTAAGTTTTGTTGTCTACAGTAACACAAATTGGTCTTTCCTCCTTCAAGTTCTTTTCGTACATATAATGTATATGCCATAAAATGTATCTCTAAAACAGATCTCTGCCCTGTAACTCTACTATTCAGAAACATTTGGTTTCTTATTATCTTCACCCTGCCCTCCACTATAACAAAGTTCAAATCTCTTAGCATACATTTTGTTGTAGCAAAAAATAAGCAAGCAAACTGGGCACAGTGGCTCACGCCTGTAATCCCAGCACTTTGAGAGTCTGAGGTGGGAGGATCACTTGAGCCCAGGAGTTTGAGACCAGCCTGGGCAACAAAGCAAGCCCCTGTCTCTATAATAAGCCAAAAATTAACTGTCAACGGTGATGCATGCTTGTACTCCCAGCTAGTTGGGTGACTCGAGGAGATCGAGACTGCTGTGAACCATAATTGTGCCACTGCACTCCAGCCTGGGCAACAGAGTGAGACTCTAACAGCAACAAAAGCAAGCAGAGGATGAGTAGGACTCTAATAATAGCTATTATTGTAATAAAGTTACTATGGATAAAACTCACATCAATTCACTGTAGCATTCTACTTCAGAAACTATAGAGGCCATAGAACATTAATAGAAGCACAGAATGAGGACATATATGAGCATTGCACCATAAAGGCCCCTACCATATATGACTGCGGTGAAATTAAGGTCTATCTATAATTACTTCTCAACCAATTGTCCCTGCACTACCCCCTTTGTTGCCTTCTATGCAATTTGTATTCTAGTCAACCTAAACTTTCTCCATCCTTCATGCTTTGTCCCTCTTGAAAGAAACTTCCCTTCGATTGAATTTACCCAGCTCCACTCAGATAACCTCAAGGTGGCAAACTCTGTGGCAGTCAATAGGAGAAGTCTGATTAGAATCCATAATTGTCAGTATTAATTTATCTTTGGAAAAAAATAAAAATGTAAAAAGAATCAATATGTGGTACAAGAAAACATCAGAGAGCTTTGAATTAATAACAGATAAAATCCGAATTTCTATTCCATAATAACCTCCACGTCCTCGGCCCAAGTGCCTCCCCAAATACCATCACATCTGAGCATATTTCCTCATCACAGTCACAGGTTTCCATCTTCACTTGTCAACCTGTCTTTCAAGCAGCTATCAGCTTGGATACATTATTATAATAGTACTGCCAGAATATTGCTCTTCTGGTTCACTTAGTGATTTTATGCATGGTATTTGGGAATACCATTTGTTGATTAAATGTTGATGCAATATTTTTTCAATGCTAGACTTTAGGCATACAAAGTAGGCCTAATTAAAACTATATTAAACACTCTACATGAAGAGAAAAAAAATTCACTCATTCCTTCATTTTTAATGCCTACTGTGTGCCAGGAGCACATTAATTGCTGATGAAACAGAAGTAATAAGGCAGATAATGTTCCTGTGCTCATGGAACTTATATTATTGGGGGTGGAGGGAAATTGGTCTAGCAAACAAATAAATGAGAACATGAACATAAATAAGAACATGAACATAGGTGGTATAACTGAGGATGAATGGGCAGGGCAGGGAATTAGATTAGTGGGTAGTCAGAGAAAGTTCCTCTCCAGAAGCTGAAATTTTTGAGCTGAGACCTGAATGTCATAAAATAACCAGTCATGCTGAGATCAAGTACAAGGGTATGGCACTCAGAGAAGAGCGAATGCAAAAACCCGAGGCAGAAATGAGCTTGACAAGTTCAAGAATCAGCAAAATGATCAGAGTGTAGTCATGAGAGGGAAATGAATATGACATGAGAGCCAGCTCATGTATGATCTTGAAGTATAATGAGGAATTTGACTTAATTAATGAAAAGGACAGATACTTCCAATTTAAATAGGAGTACCCTCGTATGAAAAGCTTTATTAAATGGAGAAAATAGCAAACTTCATACTTTTGTCCTGTGGTATGTCCCACAAAAGGGTAGGAACAAAGAAAGAGAAAGAAAAATAAGAGATGTAGAAATTTTTGTAAGAAGATGGGCAAATGAGCTTAAGATGCGTACCGATGTTACTCGTCTGCCACTTTGATTAACATCCCATAGACAGAGACCTCTTCCACCTAGATGTTATTTTTATATAGAAATCGAGCAAATAATTTAGAAATGTGTCTGCCAGAGAAAGAAAAATCTCAGCTTTCTTAGAAACAGTATTTTAGATGTTAGGAAAGATAAAATTAGTTATCAATGTACACTTTTAGTGTCTTAATTTTGAGGTTATGGTGCTATGCAATCCTCAACAATATTTTGAGGTAATTATCATTAAACTTTTTAGAATCCAAATGACAAATTCTCTTTTGGCTCCATTGTTGCCAAGGCCTAGTCCAGTCATGCTTTGCTTGTGGTTTCTATATAAAGTTAGTATATTAATATATAAACCAAGAAAAGTCATGAAATGGAATGAATGCACAATATGCACAATTAAAAAAAAATGTCCCTTTCTCTTGTTGAGTTTGAGCTCCAAGGAGACCTTTAAACCATGGCCTTGTTAATCCCTCTTCAACTTCATCATCTTCAGAAGCTAGTCAAATCTGTCTTGCTCTCTAGGCTGAGTTGTGGCTCCCAAATTATGTCAGAAGCTCAAGTAAACTTGCATTCCTACCTGAATTCTTTGCTCTTCTGAAGCAAGATATTACCCAGATCTTCAGTTGGTCTCTGAAACCTGACAAGACTGTGACAATTTCCAGAGTGTTAGGAGATACCTTAAATTAATTAGTTTAGAAACATTTCTTTTCTGGCACTGTCTACCTCCAGGCCACTCGATGGTAATTTTCTTCGGGGAAGTCTTCTTAAAAAGTCCTCTCCTTTAGCAGTCTTGTTTAGAATGTTCCACCCAGTGAGTGATTTATCTCCCTTGGTGTCTTCAAGGATCCTGTCCAATATGGTTATGATTTTATGTTATCAAGAACTTCCTCCGCTTTGGTTATCTCGCTTAGGGCTCTGGTCACCTACAGTTTACAAGTTAAGGAGGATTTTGGGTTCTTTGACACTAGTAACTTGTTACTCTCGTGTATATGGCAGATGCTGCAGTGAGAGCAGGATTTACGGATTCAGAAAAGGAAAGTTTTACAAAATTTTGCATGTAATCTCTCACCCGTTATAGAACCTTTTCAGATCTCCTCCTAACCACCTCACCTACACTTTTACACTATTACATCATAACAAAACCTGCAACTAATTATAAACAGCAGGAAAGGAAGCAGATGATAGCCTTTTTTTTTTTTAAAGCGATGTTAGCCTTTTTAGGGATCTTATTTTGTTTCTGGTATCCCAGAACATATAGCTTTTCACATGAATTTCAGGCACTTCAGTATTTTAGACTTCTCAAAACATAGCAAAATGTAAATTCAACAATTTGCTTCAGTAATCCCAAATTACTTAAACTTTCCATGTCATATAAGAGAAACTAGATTTTATTGAAAGGTTCACAAAGCACCTTGTGTACAAATACATATATTCTCAAATACTCACAGAACTTTGCAGGAAAAGCAAAGGAAATATAACAAAACAATACCAGGGCTATTATTTTATGAGACAAGTTACTCTGATCACTGTTTGGTACTTACAGATGAAAAGAAAAAAACACATTTTAAAACTATATTTGTTCTTTACTATAACTGGCCCTTACCTAGCATCTGGTTAGAATGTAAAAGATTGGAATATTCTGGCTAGAATGTAGGAAAAAATAGATAAATTATCATACATTTTAAAAAAACTTTAGTATACTGCAGATAAAATGGTCTAAGGAAATTAAAATTTAGAGAAAGGTAAGTCCTGTCTAGATGGGTGAATATTAGGGGCCACTTTTCTGAAGGTATCTGCTCAGTCCAGGAATGGAAGGGTGGAGAATCTGACTTGACTTAGGCAGAAACTTTTCTGAAGGAAAGAGAAACAAGTAGAATATTAAACAGCAATCTTAGCTGGTATGACAGATTGAAACAGTAAGAATTGAACCCCAAACACAGAGCTGCCAATAGCTTCCCTTGGGACTTTTCTG
The DNA here is from genome assembly GCA_027257055.1 of Cephalopachus bancanus. NCBI lineage: Eukaryota > Metazoa > Chordata > Mammalia > Primates > Tarsiidae > Cephalopachus > Cephalopachus bancanus. The sequence goes on along the minus strand of JAPVLO010000009.1, from coordinate 1,806,266 downwards.
AGTTTGTAGAGGAAACAGTACAGGAAGTTGGAGGTGGAGTTAGAAAGGCAGAGAGAGATTTCCATTAAATCATGGTACTTAAAACTCAAAGCTATGCTAGAGAAAGGAGTCTATAATACACACAGGACATATCTCATCCTAAAGATATTCAAGACCAGATGTGAGCTGGAGCTTACTAGAACTTCAATTCAGCCTCAACTCAACTCGATGTCTGATTGGACTGAAGTGATTGACCTCTAGCTAGCTGTCTACCAGAGGAAAGAGTATGCCCTCTCCAGAGAAAACTGTACTACTCCTGTGTATGGTTCTTTTAAATGCAATGTTCCAGCATAAAATAAAAAAATTATGAGACAGGAAAACGTAACCTATAGTGAAAAGAAAAAAAAAACTGGTCAAAAGAAGCAGCCCATAGGTTGGGTATGGTGGCTCAGCCTGTAATCCAAGCACTTAGAGAGGCTGAGGTGGGTGGATTGCCTGAGGCCGTGGGTTCAAGACCAGCCTGGGCAACTTGGTGAGACCTCGTCTCTACAATAAATAAAAAAATTAGCTGGATGTGGTAGCGTGCACCTATAGTTATGGCTACTTGGAAGGCTGAGGTGGAAGGATCACCAGAACCCATGAGGTCAAGGCTGCGTGGCCATGAGTGTGCCAGCAGCCCATAGAATATTCAGGTGTTAGAATTCACAGACGAAATCTTTAAAATAACTATTGAAAATATGTTAAAGAAATTAATGGAAAAGAAATATAAAATAGAATAAGAGATGCAGCATCCAAAAGAGAAATGGAATCTTAAGGAACAGGAGGAGAAGGAGGAGGAAGAAGAAAAAATAAAGAGAATGGTATTGTAGAACTGAATGATAAATATACAAAATTAAGATGGGCTTAATGGTATACTATTAACAGAAGAAAAGAGAATCTATGCACTCAAAGGCACACTAATAGAAATTATCCAAGCTGAAGGAAGGAGAGAAGAAAGGAATGAAAGATAAAACTAAACATGGAATTAAAAAGCAAACAAGATGATATTAAACAGTCTGACATATGTTTAAATAAAGTCCCAGAAAGAGAGGAAAAAGAATAGGGGAGAAGAAATGTTTGAAAAGACATGACCAGGAATTTTGCAAAATTAATATTTTAAAAGTTAGCTCACATGTTAAAAATTTTAGGTAATGCCAAGCAGGATGAACACAAAGAAAATAGCACCTAGAAAATTGCTGTAAAGCAAAAATAAACAGAAAATTTTCAAAGCAGCTTGAAGGGAAAAAATATTCAAGAAAAGCATAGTAAGAATAATGACCAACTGCTCAGAAACAATGAAAGTCGGAAGATGATGGAATGGTACCTATAAACTGCTGAAAATAAAAACCTGCCACCTTAGAATTCTATAGCCAAGGTAGGTACTATTATTACCCTCCTTGCAGAGTTTATATAAGAATGAAATAGGTTAATACATAAACCACTTAGATCAGTACCTGACCCACAGTAAACACTAAAGTAGTGTTACATAGAATAAAGTAGTTTTACATAGAATAAAAACTACACAGCAGTTGGGATTGTAAATGACTACAATCCCTCTTGAAAAAAAATATTGCCTGAAGCAAATGGAATATCATAACATAACAAGATGATATTTATTTTCTTTATACTTTTCTATAAGCAGGAGCTGTCAATTCTATTTAAAAAGGGACAACTTTACTAGAAAGTGTGCTACATGAAAACAGGGGCTTTGTTTAGTTCACTGCTGTTCCTTAGCACTAAATGCTACATGGATAATAATCTCACACCATGGATATGGGAAAATCTTTTTCTGATAGTAATTTATAACATATGTGTTACAACTCTGAGTAGACAAGCAAGAAAAAAGAAGGGATAATTAAAATTTAAATAAATTTAAATTCTCTGAAATTATGGCTGGATGCACTGGCTCACACCTGTAATCCCAGTCCTTTGGGAGACTGAGGCAGGAGAATCACTTGAGGCCAGCCTGGGAAACATTTTGAGACCACATCTGTATAAAAAAATTTTTTTAAATTAACTGGCTATGGTGGTGTGTGCCTGTAGTCACAGCTACTTGGGAAGCTGAGGTGAAAGGATCGCCTTAGCCCAGGAAGTCAGAGATGCCATGAGCAGTGGTAGTGCCACTGCACTACAGCATGAGCGACAGAGTGAGACCTCAACTCAAAAAAAAAAAAAAAATTGGCTTGTTTGCACAAATATACGTAATTCTGTAAATGCTTTTATATCTATGGTGCAGATATCAACTCTTTGACTCTCATTTTCAAAAATCTACAAGGAGGAAAGTAACGGCATCATTTTATTTCCTTTATCCTAAAAGCTTTAGTGTTTCTTGTAATTAAGATACAAAAGACTTTTTCTTTTTGAGGCTGAAAAATTGAATGAAAAAGAGAAGCATTCAAGCCATATTTAGAAACTCAGAATCTGAAGTGTTTAGAAGCAAATCTTCTATGCTACTCATTGCAAACCAAGAATATTTTAGAGTTAAAGGGATACTTAGAGGTCATCATCCCTGTACATTGCAAATGACCAAATTGAGTCCCAGGAGGTCACAGTGCTAATTAGAAACAGAGCTGGGGCTAGGACCCAGGACTTTTCTTTGACGTTCAAAGTTCGTTTTTAATGGACTTTGGCTTTGTCAATTTTTCTTTAAAGGCGTCCTTTGCTTTCTTCATGCAAACCCTTTCTCTATTAAATTTCCCCTACTAATGGGTGTCAGATATAGATTTAGACCAGTATTAGAACTCTTTCTGGGAATCCACTGGAAGAATTGCACTAAATCAAGAGCTGTAAGAATCGTATGGGCAAACACCTTTGAGCACATAAGAAAGATTTTAATTTGCAGTAATCCTAAAGAGAGGTGGAGCTGGTACCCATAAATTACTACATTTGTCTATTGAATCAATGGATGAATTTGATGTTAGTATGGAGAAAGCTACAATTTGAGCTTAAAAATCAAGGTTTTAAAAAAACTATTCATAAATACATCATTTAAGAAAAAATAATGACTACTTATCTAAAAAGTAAATGACAAAAAATTTTATGATGGCTAGTGTAAGTGTACATTTTTTCCTCCATTCATTAACATTTTCTTTTCTCTTACTAACTTCTTCCTTTTCTCCTAATTAGAGTTTCTAGAATCTGACAGATATATTCTGAAAACCGAGGGATTGTTTTGTTTTATTTTATTTTATTTTTTATATCTTATTTTTAGATGTCGGGTACAATTCGGGATTAGGTATACAAGTGGACATCATACAGGTAACGTTTGGGCCTCCCTTTGGTCCCCATTTTGCCTAGTTCGAGAGCAGGTACCCTAATTGTTGTGTTCCCACCTCCCACCCTGGCAGTATCCTACTACTGCCAATTCTTTTCTTATAGTATTATGGTAAATTCAGGGTCCGCTTGTAGTGAGAATATATGGTACTCTGTTCTTTGTTTCTGTGATAGATCACTGAGTATTATGGATTATTTTCAATTGGAAAAATGCAAATATCATATCATAACTACTTATTAATTCCTTTTCTTCTAGTACACACATATTCAGGCTAAGCCAAAATTTAACTCTTTTAAATACTTCATCTATTTGATTTGTTTTTTGTCTCTACAGTTTGTCAAATTATTATTATTATTTTTTGTTTTGTTTTGCTTTGTTTTGTTTTGTTTGAGTTGGAGTCTCACTCTGTCGCCCAGAGTGGAGTGCAGTGGCCGCTCCCGGCCACCGCAGCCTCAACCTGCTGGGCTCCGGCGATCCTTCCGCCTCAGCCTTCCAAGTAGCTGGAACTACAGGTGTGCACTACCACGCCCGGCTAATTTTTTGATTTATTGTAGAGATGAGGTTTTGCCTGCCCAGGCGGGTCTCAAATCCATGGGCTCAGGCAATCCACTCACCTCAGCCTCCCAAAGGCGCGGGATTACAGGCTGAGCCAACAAACCTGGCTTGTCAAATTATTTTAGACACTTTATTACCTGCAAAATGGTTTACCTCTAGCCAGTTTTCTCCCCCACTTAACCTTTCAGCCAGGCACGATGCTATATGACTTAGAGTGATGTATCATTATTATCACCACCAATTTTAGAAAATGAGTTTGCTTTAGGATCAACCTGAGTTGACCTTAAGCCTTTTATTTTTAATGGGAAATACAATTACAGACGATGCCTAGGGAATTACTTCAAATTTTCCAAGCTTGCTTGTATAATCTGCCACTGTTCACATTCATCACCCTGCTTCATAACAAAATGTCTCGGAGCATCACAAACTCTTCCAGTCTATTTGAACTTTTCTCCATTGCCCTATGTAGAGACTTAATCATCTTTCAATCATAGTGGTATTGCATTGTTTTGATTATTAAAGGGAAATTATTCTGACACTTTTCTGAAGTGGTAAGGAAGATTTTATTTAAGGCTATTGCAATTGGGGTCAAGACTCTTGCAACAAAGGGAGAGAGAGAAGTCAACTCCAAACGCAAATTGGTGCAAGTAGGGATTTAGGCAGGCAGGGTGAGGTAGAAGATGAAAAGTTACTAAGGGAAAACTGCTTAAGGTATCAATGAGGGGGGTGGGGGGAGAGGAACTTTATTAGATATCAAGAGCAGGGGTAATTATCAATAAACTGGCTTAGCAGGATTCTTTGCTAAAACCAAGCCCAGCAGATCAATGCCAAGGCCGAGTCCAGAAGAGGTCTCAGAGAAGCCTGATTAAAGGCTGGTCAAATTAAGGCTTTGTCACCTTAATCTATCAAACTTGAAGGCATCCATTAATAAGGTCCAACTTAGAATGCTAGAGTTTCTGTACTAGTTCTTGTCTAGTTCTAGAAAATAAGTTCCGCCATTACAATAATGCTATTATAGATAACTGATACCAGCTGTCTTCATCAGAACAAAATTTTTTAGTAGAATTGCATGCACAGTGACAATTTGTTCCAAATGAAATCTAGGAAATCTGATCAACCTCAGAGGATGATGAAAATATGTGTAATATTTATATTGTGCTTACTCTTTGTCAGGCATTGTCCTGAATCATTTATATAATTTAATCCTTTGAATCTCTCTGTCTCCTCAGGGAAGTACTATTATGATCTCCATCCCAGGATTACAGACAGAGAAACTGAGGCACATAGCAGTTATGAAGCTATATGAGTTCAGAGTTACTCAATTAAGATATGTCAGGTTTGTGATCAGAACCTAGCAGCATGACTTTTGAGAATGTGCTCTTAACCACTGTGCATTCCTGCTTCTCTAAAATCTCTTTTCCTCTCTTTTTCTGAGGAAACACACAGAACTGGGAGGTAGGTAGGGAACTGAAGTGGAATGACATATATTGTGGAAGTCCATATATTTTCTCACATTCTTCCCATTCAGAACTCCTTATCTTCAAAACATAGTGCAGTGCTTAATACAGAGTAGGTCATTAGTAATTTTTGTTATTGGATAAATAACTGATAGAATGAATTGACAAGATGACTGCGTATTCAGATCCCAATCACCAAAGAGATAACCAAGTTAGGTTTCTCAAACTCTGGCATGCTGAGGACTGTGATGGCAACATTTTAGAGCCAGAAGGCATAACCTGTGTCTCGCAATACAAACATGATTGCAGATATCCATGGGAAGCCCAGCCCACAGAGCCCAATTCAGCTTGGGGTGAGCCAGACCTCAGGCATGGGGATATAATGGTGTGATGAACCTTTCTTCTAGAGTTTCCATAGCTCTCCTGATGAAAAGCTGCCGGTTTGGGATATTGTGAGAGCCTGTCTCATTGCTCTTTGAGAAGTAATTTAAATTCTTCTGTCACATTTTCTGTTCAGTTTTTATTCATACCTTCTGGTCTTAGAGGAACCTGAAGCCAGAGAAATAAGACAAAAAGGTAAGAGAAAACCAAGCAATGAATGCAGTCTCAGATGTTGCTAATGCTATTCATAGAACTGACAAGCCGAGTGAGTCTTAGGGTGAGAGACTGGTCTTTTTACCTCATTTACACTTTTCCTTGGTCTCCACCATAGCTCATCAAAACTAATTTATCCTAAGAAATCAATGATTAATTTTCTGCGAAGCAGAATCAAAAAATGTGCAATGTCCTACCTACATTGGTTAAAAATAAGTACTTGTTTCACCTTGTGCTGTTAAATCCAAGCCAAATAATTGTTGCAAGTTATTTAAAAATTTTTGAATGAAGAAAAATTGAAAAATTTCCCTAGGACTGCATGACATGAAATGCTGAACTTTTTAAAGGGGGGTTGGGAGAAGGGGTGGAGGAAGATAGCTGTTTCTAGCCTCTGAAATGCAATTCCGCAGTGTGTGTATATCACCAAGTGTCGTTTTGGCACATCTGGTGCACATTTATGGTCTAAGGTTTTCATATGGTATTCAAACATAGATTAAAGTAGAGGGGAACTTGAGAGCTCCAGGGAAGAATATGATATTTCAATTGCATTTGATCATTTTATTGAATTTGCCTAGAAAAATCAATTAAAACACAAAACTTAATTTTCATACTTAGAGCAAAGATTATATATTCCAGCTTGTGCCTGACAATAGATTTTTGGTTTTTGTTTTGCATTTATTAATCAACTCCAAAGTACTCAGAAGGCTGATTGTTCTATTCTTTTGGGTCTGGGGGAATTGGAACAGGGCCTTTACCCAGAAACATTTCACCTCACTTTTTTCTTCATCTGGCTTCTCCATGGGACATGTTCTAATCTTATACATACCAAAGTAGTGACTTCTTAGACTTAAGTGATTTTTTAAAAGCTATTAATAGTATATTTAAATTGAAAAGTGCAATATTCAATAGTATGAAAGACATTTGATTGTGCAGGACAACTGAAGAGTTACCAAATGAATATTAATTGCCTTATGTCCTTCTTTGAAGCAAGGGTACATAAAAATAACATGAATTAACAAGCAGTTAGTTAACTTTGTAAATAAGAAGCTGTTGGGCCACTTGCTTAACCTCTTTGAGCCTCAGTTTCTTATCTGTCATAATGATGCCTGCTTTTTAGGATTGTTAAAGGATTAAATGAGATAATACGTTACATGTGAAGCCCTTTGCAGACATCTTGCCACCAAAAACTAATAGCTATTGTTGTTACTATTATTATATTATTATTGTTGTTGATCAAAGCTTACAGTTATAGAACAGCACCAATTATATAATGTTCTAAAAAATTAACATACTTTTTTTTTTTCCAATGGGAAAATTGGATGAGGGGTTGTGGAGTGAGTTAAGGTAATACTTTTTCTAGTCAGGATTTGTCTCAAGGAAGGATCTGGTCTCAAATCCCTGGCCTTTCTGGCTACCCAGTAAAACAGTGGGACAAATGCTGATGTGGAAACTCTGAAATAAATAAGCAGCAAAGGCTAATGTAGGTAATCATATTCTTCCTGGACAAGAGCTCCCATAGGTTTGCTCAATATTAGTGCACCTCCAGGCACCTTGAGGCCTCACTATGTTTCAGTTCCAAAAACGATTGCAGCTTCCCTTATTTCCAAACCAAATAATAGCACGTGGAGGTAAAAGTGCATTCTCTACACCCTAGAGAATACCTGGTCAGCATCATCTTACTCTATTCATAAAGGAGAGGAGACTATATGGTCCTGGAGACAGAGGTCCCCCTGGGCTGGAATTGCTGCTATTTCTCTTATCAATCAGAAATCAATCAGGACTTACACAAATAACTTAAGCTCTCTGGCCTGAGCAATCCCATGTGTTATCTCATGGAGTTATTGTAAGGATTTTATGAGAAAATAATTTCATGATGAATGGGACATTGTCTGCTACGTAGTATGTGCTCAATAAATGTTAGTGATTTTTACTTTTTTTTTTTTTTGGTTGGACAATGTTTGCACTGAGACGTTAGATATCATTCTGGTTTTATTATATGATTTTCTCCATGAGTTTATTTGACTCAGAGAAAAGTGACTGGGAGAAAGGAATTAGAAGTCTTGTTCCCAAAATCTATAATCAAGCCTCTGTACTTGCTCATTTATTAACTTAAATAACATAGGATCTGAGAATGAGCTTCAGATTTAAACTGTTGTCCTTTTCATTTCTAATAATGAAGGTACGAAAAGTACCTTTGTTGCTAAAGGACCTCTAAGAAATTTTTAGCAAAAATATGTATGTAAATTTGCTCTGGGAAGAAAGGCTTAAATTATAGCAATCTTTTTCAAAGTATTTCAGAAACACAAACCTATTTGTGATGGTGAGCTACTTCCAAAATTAAATTGTAACCCATCCAAAATACTTTTGATTTAGTATTGAGAAGTGGTCATTTATTTTTATATCCTTCCACTCATCTTATCAGAGAGCTTGGTTATGTATCTAATTTTTGCACTTTTTTTCATTCACCTTGAAGTCACTTTAATCCTAATCCCTGGAGCCTGTGGGTAGATTATCAAAATTCCTCTAACCAGGTTTTTTGTGAAATGATATAAGACACTACTGAATTCTTTTAGAGCAAAATTTAGAACCATTTGAGAAGATGGTGGAGCATAATATAAAACACAGTGAGATGGTATGTTTGTAAGAACATGGAACAGACAATACTTTTTGAAGACGTATTTTACTTAGATGCTTTAAAAGCAAGATAATATAAAGTTTAAAACAGATGTCACTTTCCCTTTCATAAGGGGATTCTTTTTTCTATCTTTGTGAGGAATGAGAAATTTCTTAGAGTTTGGAAGTGCCCAGATTACTGCAGGACACCCTATGTCTATAAGTGTTATAGTTCTGGTTTCTGGTGTTTGTCATGAGATTTGGCTACTTCGTTGCCAAGAGCGGGAAAACATTTTGTCTAAGGCATTTAATTGGCAATTTTATTAGTTACTAAAAAATTTTGAGAAGGGAATTTAAATTAGAGGAAAGAGAAACACTATAAATATATCTGAAACAAAATATTCTCAGTATAATACTATTTCTGATACAATGGTTTCTTTTTATCTGTCCAACTCCAGACATGCATTTGTCTCTTTCATTTTTCTTAGGCAATAACAATGAATGGAGAATTTTAGTTATGAGTAAGAAGCAGGTCCCTTTTCTTTCATAATTGCTTTTCTATTGACCAGATACTCTATATATTAACAGCATTTGCCCCAAGGTTTTCTGGGCATCTTTTTTTTTTTTGTTTTGTCATTTTGCCAGCTGTTACACACAAATATAACAACTGATTGTCTCTAGGCAGTTTTACTGAAACAAATTGCCTTATTAACCAATCAATTCTTCAATAACACTGTGAAATAGACAAATATTGAAAAAGCAGCATTCTCTTGACTGCAAGAAAAATGTGTTTTCCAAAGAATTTTTATGTTACATTTAGTTTCCCAGGGCATTTAAAGTCTGCCTGTTCTAGACTTAACATTAGAGCAGAATAATAGCCAAAAACGATGTACATTTCATTGGTGTACTTTGCTAAAGTCAAAAAAAATTGGCTTCCATTTTTCCTTTCAAAATGCGGATTTTTCAAACTTCAGTACGTTTGCTAACCTAATTTTCTAAACAAAATATTCCAATAGTCCTGCATTTCAATTTAGGACATTGGTTGTTTTGCTTCCAAATGAAACCCCCCAAAAAGGTCAAGATTTTAAAATTATTTAATATTTAAAATCTTGGGGTGATGCTTCTGTTCTCTCTCTGGGGAATTCTACTTCCTCTCTTAAAATTACAATTACTTTAAAGATTTAAATTTTAAACAAGTTTTTTTTTTTTTTTAATAGAGATAGGGATCTCACTACGTTGCCCAGGCTGGTCTCAAACTCCTGGGCTCAAGCAGTCCTCCTGCTCCACCTCCCAAGTGCTGGGATTACAGGCGTGAATCACTGCACCTGGCACAAGTTATTATTTTTAAGTATTGTATTATCAAAAAATCTCATTAAAGAAACTTGCCATAGGATTGATTATTTTTGTAATTATTTATTCAAATTTGTTTCCATCATATTCTGGCAGATCTTAATCTGTCCTGAAGTGCGGATGTCCCTGATGGGCATTCTGCATATCAGGATAAAACTCACAAAAGAATGTCTTTATTTTAGGCAGAAGAAAAACACAGAGACTGTTAAGGGTTTTTTTTCTTTTTTAAACTCAGCAATGTTCTTTCTGTAGTTATTCAGTTTTGACATTCTCTGCAGTTAGGTCAACAAGGTTTGTTTTTAAAAGCATTTTCACCCATGAAATAGTATATTCTAAAGCCCATCTTTCTCACTGCGTAGGGCAAGCTGAGTTTCAATTTGAAGTTTACCTGCTGCATGATAATTGATATATTTTGGAGTTATAGTCTGTTTTTAATTTTTCTATTGATGATGAAACAAAATAAAATAAGGTATGAGGCTCCTGAAAGGTATCTGGAATTTTTTTAATGGATTCATTTGAAAAACTGAGGTGTGAGGCTTGGAAATCTGATTTTTAAACAAGCTCCACAGGTGACCCAGATGGGAATCATTATTCTGGCACTCCCACGTTAAATCCATGATCGACCTTCTGATAATTTTATCTCTCAATTTAAAGAAAATACGATGAAAAGTAAAGTAGTTTTGAGGAACAAAAATAAATTGGTGGGTGAAATGAAAGTGCCAGAAACTAAAAAATGAAAAAAGGACCAAATCCACTTGTTCTTTGATTCATTCATTCATTCATTCAAGAAGTCTTATTGTCTACCAAGTGCTGGGCTGTGCAGTAAGTTCCAAGGAAACAACGATGAGCAAAAACAGATAGGGTTCCTGCCCTCATGGAGTTTAAAGTCTAGTGAGGGAGCAATTTTAATCCCTGCATCATACAGATAAGCATAACATTACAACTATATTAAGTGCTACCAAGGAAGGGCATATGAAAAGGGCTTATATTATCAATTAGACAGAACCCTAGAGGTCAGAGGAGGCTTCTCTGAGAGAGTGACAACTCTACTGACATCCAAAGGATGACTGGAGCTGATAAAACACAGATGGGGTTGGTGAAACATAGCAGGCCAAGAGAACAGCATTTGTTATTCAGATAGTCATTCAACACCCTCAGGCACTGTTCAGGCCTGAGGATACAGCAGTGAACAAAATAAACTCCCTGCCCACACGGAGCTTATGCTTCAGTTGCCCGAGAAACAGACTATAAACAAATGGTCAAGAAAACGTAAACGATGTCAGGTGGTTATAAGTGCTGTGCAGAACATTAAAGAATGAACTGAACAGCAAGTCCAGAGTGTGGAGGTGAGGTGAGCATTACAGGGGATGCCTGGGATGGTCTCCCCAACAAGCTGCCTTCCTGCTGAGACCTGCAGGGGGAGGAGTGAGAGGGAGGACTACAGTAGAGAATCCTGGGCATGTTCCAGGAACAGAAGGGACTGTGTGTGTCTGAGTGTGTCTTGTGGTGGGAGAAGGGGAAAAGGGCAGTGGTAGGAGATGCACTCAGAGAGGTAATGAGGCCAAATTGTTAAACACCTTGTATGTGAACAGGGCAGCCCTTGGAGAGTTTTAACAGAGAAGTGGTAGACCTGACTTGCCTTGGAGAAGAATCACTGGGGCTAATGCTTGAAAAGGACACTGTTCATGGAGCAAGGGTGGGAGCAGGAACAATCATTTAGAGGCCTTTACAACATTTTAGGTCAGTTTAGTACAACCAAGAATGGTGAGATGAGGTCAGAACTTGGATATACTTTGAAGGTAGAGCTGATTGAAAATAGAATAAGAGAAAAAGAGTCAAGAATGACCTCAACATCTTTGGATTCATAGCAAAGAGCTTTTATTTACTGAGATGGGGAAGATGGTGAGAGGAGCAAATTGCAGGGGTAGTTCAGAAGTTTGTTTTGAGGTACATGAAGTTAGGGATGCCTCTTAGACATGCCAAGTACTGTGGAGGGTGGAGTTTGCCACATCTAATGGACTGAAAGAGGACAGTATGTGAGCACAGCAAGTATAGGAGACCATGCTGTCCAGTGTAGCTGGAGAGACAGGCAGTGCCAGCCCATACCGACCTTAGGGGCCACTTTGGAGACTTCAGCTTTCATCCGCCAAGAAAAAGGAAGCCATGAGGTGTTTAGGGGTGTCTGGGGGTATCAGATTTGCAGATCCAAAGTGGAACTGTCTGCAGTCTGGCAAAGATATTGGAGTTGGGGGTTGATGTGGGTAGACTGGATGCAGAAAAACTTATTTGGAAATACAACAGTCTAGACAAGATGTGGTGGCTTAGGTCATGTGATGATGGTGGATGTGCCAAGGCAGGTGATTAGAAGATATTCAGGAGGCAAATGCCAGAACTCGGTAATGGGTGCATGTAGAGGCAAAAGAAAAGGAAGCATCAAAGGGGACTCAGCTTTCTGTCTTGCACAACAAGATGGACAGTGGTTTCATTTATGGAGACAGGAAAAACTGGAATAGGACTAGACTTGAGGGGAATGGTCATAAGGTTAAGGTGCCTTGGTGAGATCCAAGTAGAAAGGTTAGTAAGCAATCATGCATCCACTGTGCTCTGAAGCGCAGGGGTTAAGGTCTAGGATGGAGAAATTGATTTGTGAGAGATATTCCAAAACTGAAAGGAAAGATCATTTTTAGAAGGCTAGATTAATATGCAAGGGAGGGAAGGGACTCACTCTATGTGCCTCAAAACAAACTCCTGAACTCCCTGCTCCCCCAATTTGCTCCTCTCATCACCTTCCCCATTTCAACAAATGAAAGCTTTTTTCTATGAATTGCTATGAAAAGCCCTAGTCTATGAATTGCTTCCTCCAAAGATATTGAGGCCTTCCTTGTTTCGCTTTTTCTCACATTATGGTTTCAATCATGTGGCTCTCTGAAGAAACTGGAGGGAATGGATTTCAATGCAGGTGGGAGCATGTACAAAGAGGGACAGCTTCTCCCTCTGATGAAAGGATGAGTGCAGGTAAAAGTAGATTAATTTATATGCTTCACTCATTCCACAGATACATTGTACAGCTACCATGCACTGTGCACAGCTTGAAGTGCTGGGGATAGAGAAATAAAAATGGAACAATCCTCATCATGAAGAATATCACTGTCATAAAGGAGAGATTTCACAGGTGTGGCAACAGAACAGAGCTCACAAAAGCTGTGGAAACACTGAGCATGGTTAGATGCATACCCTGAAAACTTAGGAATGTAGGTTTTCCAAAGTTCAGAGAAAAAATGGGCATGATAGTGTGGCTTATGATACTGAAAAAAAGCATATCTCAAGGAGTTCCAAATTTCTGGAGGACAGAATTTATATTGTACAATTAATCCCTGGGAGAAGCCAAATGCAGTTGCCAATACAAGGTAAGGGTCCTAAGATTAACTATTTGTTAGCAATTACTAGGCTAAGATATTTTCTGATTAAATTTCCCTTTGAAAACTAGAGCAAAGACCTCAGCCTGTGCCTGTCATCAAGTGTCCAACACCTCCTGAGGTCTGAATTGACCCTGAAACAGCTTTTTCCTGGTTCTGTCATGTTTCACATCCTTTCGACCCTTGGCCAACATCCAACTTGCAAACTTCTTTAGCCATCTGTTCTCCCCCAACACTCATCACTTCATTCTTCTGTGCTTTCTTCCCATCCCTTGTGGTTTTTTCTTCACATCGTCCCCCTTCCTCCTAACCTCTCCATCATGTTTTTGAAAGTCCCCTATACCTCTTGCCTTATTGCATTAACTGAAATTTAAATATCCATTAGGACATTACATCTCCTGTAGCTATCTCAAATAGCATTGTTCATTCTTTTTTATTGTCAGGAGTATGTTTAGAATTTCTTTACATCCCAAACATTATACCTCCTGCCATCTTTTTTTGTAGTTCATGCCATCTGATTAGTCAACCTAGAGTTACTGCCATCTGTCAACACCATGGTTATTTCTCCATATTCTTTCAGAGTTTGGGGCACTTGAGAGACTGTCTTTCACTTTTTTTTTTTTTGAGTTAGGGTCTCATTCTGTTACCCAGGATAAAGTCCAGCTGCAATGTCACAGCTCACCACAGCCTTGACAACCTGGACACAGGCAATCTTTCTGCCTCAGATTCCTGAGTAGTTGGGACTACAGGCACAGACCACAATGCCTAATTTTTAAAATATTTTTGTAGAGATGAGATCTCACTATGTTGCCCAAGCTGGTCTCGAATTCTTGGTAGTCTTCCTACCTTGGCCTCCCGAATTGCTGGGATTATAGACATGAGTCACCATGCCTGACCCCATCTTCCTCTTCATTGCAAATCTTGCCATATTAATGTAGGTGACCCAACAAACATACACATCCTCTCAGTGCCTTTTGGCTTGCTCAGTTCCAATGATCTTTAGTCCACTTCTCTTGGGAAAACTAGTCCCTTGGCTACATTATGGATGCTTTAACTCTGGCATCCTGAATTTCAATTTCTCATTGTCTGACAACAATCCGCTACTGAAAAGTTAGAGATTTTTGTGTTGTAATTGCCACACTTATTCTTTGACCTCACTGAGTGTTCCAGTCTCTTGACCCTCCATTTTCTCCCAATCCATCAGTCCCTTCCTGACTTCATTTCCATTCCTACCTGGCCCAGACTACATATTTTTAAAAACATTTTCCTAAACCATTTTCTTAAACTATACACTCAATTTTCTTACTATCTTCCATACTTTACCTCCAGAGTCCAAACCCTGGAACAACTTTAATGTCCAGCTTCTCATTACAGTTTATGTACACCAAGCACAGCTGAGGGAAATTGCATGCTCATGCAGATTGATGCCACTAATGGTTTGCAATTTTGGATAGACCCTCAATCTTGCTCAATAATACTTCCACCTGCCCTGGCCGTCTCCTTCTCTTAGTCTTCATTCCTTCACTCCTTCACTATCCTTCTCAAACCCTCTAATGCACAATTTCCCATGCCATTTCCAGCGCATGACTTCCCTTCCTATCTTAAAAGATACTAGCAGCTTTAAAACAAGAACTCTGCCAATTTATCCTCCTAGGGATAAACAGTACAGTCTGTCAACTTCCTTTTTCCTTCTTGCCAATCCTGCATCCATTCGTCTGTATTTACACCAAATTAGTGTATGTCTCTCATCCTGTCAAAGGTTAATTCTGGATCCTGGCTCTGAGTTGCATTTGCATTTCTCTCCATTCTTTTTGGGACTTCCTGCTGTCAGTGTTCCTCACTTGTTACGATATCAAGAGTCTATTCCTCACTGTTAGTTTTGTTTTGCTTTTAGCTTAGTAGAAAACATGTTTAAGGCTTTCTCATGTTTCAAAACAACTTGAACAAGCAAAATCTCCTTTGGCCATTCTATCTTCCTCCTCCCTCTAGAGCCAGGCTTCTGGAAAAAGTTATCCTGTTACACAATTTCCACAGCTTCATTGCTTTCGCTCTTACTTAGGGTGGGTCTTGTTCCTGCCCCCACCAATTCAGTGAAACTTCTCCTTATGTCCCAGTTGTTGAAATGGATGAATATTTGTCTATTGTTTACTTAGCACCTCTGCCCCATTTGATACTGATGAACAATCTCATTTGTCTTCGGTGTCTCTGATCGCTCCTTTTTGTCCAACTCTTTCTCATGCTCCTTTTATGCTCTTCTCTACTTGTCCCTTAAATAGTGGTGTGACAACATTGGCTGAGCTCATCTAATCCCATGGTTGGAGTTGTCACTTGTGTGCTGACTCTTCAAACTAAAATTTCTAGCTCAAACTTCTCGCAATACCTAATTGCTCTATTAGATGCCCCAAGGCAACAGAAATTCCACATAAAACTCCCTTTATAATCTCCCTCAGCCAACCTAGTATCTGTCCTGTTTCTGTTTTCCTGGTTAATATCATTGCTACTACATAGATTCCTTAGCCAGAAACCAGAACATCTTCTCTACTCTGCCTCAGCTTCTCCATCCAGTAGTTATGAAGTCCTGATGTTTCCACTTTTGTCATATTCAATTTCTGTCCTTTCACCATTTTCACTCTTATATTTTGACTTAGACTTTCTGTATTTCTCTGCTGTATTACTGCCATAGCCTGTTACCCAGTTCCCCAGCCTCTACTCTCACTTGTCTGATTTACCCTCCACACTGCAACTGGATCAATTTTCTGACTTGCATGTCTACTCATGTCACTTCTCTCGTTAATGTTCTACAGTGGTTCTCTTAGCCTTAAGGATAAAATTAATCCCTTTATGATATGGCGCCTGATTGTAGCTGTCATCTTTGCCTAAGAATACTTTCCCTCACCCTGCTTCACCTCACCTGACTTCAGTGATGATGACTTCTCCTTTCAAATGTGGTTCCAATATTCTCTTCTTAGGGAACGGTTTTATGATTCTACTCTCAATGTCTTTTGAATGTCCATCCAAAGTAGCACCCTGCCTATGTCCTTTTAGCACCTTGCTTCTGTATTCAAAAGAAAAATAAATAAATAATGTGTTCTTTATTTCAATTACTCATCATGCATGTATCACATTCTATTGCAGTAGCTTGGCAAGTATATGTCTCCCATGGAATGTGAGCTGAACAATAATAACAATTATGTGTGTTTACCGTGTGCCTAACCTTGTTCCAAGTGTTCTGCTTGTATCGACTCATTTAGTCCTCACAACAACCATTATTTGTACTTGTAAAGCAGAGATCACATTCTTCTTCTTGATTATCACCCTGTGCCTGCTACATAATGGATACTCAATATGTACTTGCTGAATGAATGCCTGAATGAGTGTTTCTGTTGTATTTAGGCAGTAGATAGTTGTTCATAGAGAAGCTGGATGGGATTAATAGATTAGACTGAATTAAAGACCCTAAGCCAGGATGACATTCCAAACAATGGCTGGGATTTGTTAAGTGCCCATTAGAAAATCCCATTGTATTTTTACTGTGGTGATAATGTGCTGGGAATGCAATTTTAGCAGCTTGGTGTGGTGTGGAAATGTAGCCTTATGTATCTCTTGGTATTTTTCTACAATGTATTCACTTGAAAATGGGGTATTACTGAGCTACCTCATCTTTTAAAAGTCCTGAAATGAGTGGTCAATAAAGAGGCACACTGAGGAGTCCTAGCCATGGCAAGAAAATAAACCTATGACAAATATACATTTGCCAATGCTTGGACTTTTTTCTCTTGTAGTAAACCTAGAAGCCATACCAGAACTTTGCACCACATGTTATCTTTTTTTTGGAGTATGCCCTGGCTGTGCACCAGTCAGTTCCACTCAGATTACTAGGTATCTACAGTGCACAGAGTGTTGTGCTGTACCAGGGGCTGTGCCTAGCTCCAGGGAAAAAACATAGTGAATGATGGGAGCAAATGAGGTGGGGTTAGATTTTTTTTGTCAGAACATAAAATGGTGCTGGTCATTACCATATTGCTTTTCTGGTAATGTCGGTAAACTCTAGGTTGAGTAAAAAAAAATAGAAAACCTAGGGGAGAGAGGAGGAATAGGGAGAGATTGGTCAATGGGCACAGAGCTACAGTCAGAAGGAGGAATGAGTTCTGTTCTATTGCACAGCAGGATGACTATGGTTAATAATATTGCACTGGATACTTCAAAATTGCTGGAAGGGGGAGTTTTGAATATCTCACCACAAAGAAGTCATAAATGTGTGAGGTAATGGATATACTAAATACCCTGATTTGATCATTATACGATGTATACATGTGTCAAAACATCACACTGCCATAAATATGTACAGTTATTATGTGTCAATAAAAACAAAACAACCTGAGCCTGCGGGTTCGAGACCAGCCCAGGCAATTTGGCGAGACCTCATCTCTACAATAAAAAATCAAAAAATTAGCCAGGCGTGGTAGCACATGCCTATACTTCTGGCTACTTGGAAGGCTGAGGCTGGAGCCAGCAGGTCAACGCTGGGGTGGCTGTGAATGTGCCACTACACTCCAGCCTGGGTGACAGAATGAGACTCCAACTCAAAAAAAAAAAAAAAAAAAAAAAGAAATCTTTTATAGACTCTGTCAATGGAGCAGCATAGTTCATAGAAACAGATATACTTTTGTTACTAAAACTTTACTGTTCAGGAAGAATTACTCTTAACCCCTTGAAGCACCAAATTATACTCTAAACCACAGAAGTGGAGCCAGGACATGGCTGAGAAAAGGAAGAACACTGGTCCCTTTGGTGACTTTGGGTCTTAATTTTCAGTTTGTGGGACAATAAATTTAAAATGCCTAAACTTTGGAAACATAAGAAAACCAGAGCAACAGAGCATCAGCCTTATTAAAGCTATGTTGTCATCTTTAGCTTTAACTACAGGATTTAAAGTTAGATTGGTCATGATAGAAGATATTGCAAATTCTTACTAATCACCAGCTCAACCTAAAATATAAAAAAACTTTTTTCCTGCCTTATTTTAGCACATTTGTGTAACAAGTTTTTTATTTTTATTTTATTTTATTTTTTTTGAGTTGGAGTCTCACTCTGTCACCCAGACTGGAGTGCAGTGGCTTTGACCTGCTGGGCTCTGGCGATCCTTCCACCTCAGCCTTCCGAGTAGCTGGAACTACTCGGCACGTGCTACCACATCCGGCTAATTTTTGATTTTTATTGTAGAGATGAGGTCTCGCCAAGTTGCTCAGGCGGGTCTCGAACCCGCGGGCTCAGGCAATCCACTCACCTCAGCCTCACAAAGGCATGGGATTACAGGCTGAGCCACCGAGCCCGACTTGTGTAATAAGTTAAGGATAAGAACTTCTGTGCTCATAAATAATACCAATTCTTTACAGCTAAAAAATACATAGTGAGTTCTAAAACCAAACTGAAAAGTGTTATTAAACCCACCTGAGCTTAGTGCAAAAGTAATGGAAAAGTACCCTCAAATAAGTTTTGGTCAGCAGTTCTTGAAGTGCAGTCTGAGGACTTCTGGAAGTCCCTAGGACACTTTCAGGGATCTACAGGATCAAAACTATTTTCATGAAAATAATGAGATGTTATTTGCTTTTTTTTTTTTACTGTGTGGATATTTGCACTAATTGTGCAAAAGTAACAGTGGGCCAAACTTCCCACAAGTTGAGACAATGGTCCCAAACTCCATTAGCAGTCATTATATTCTGTATGAAGCACTCAGAGTTAAAACAACAACAACAACAAATTTCCAGTTTCACTTAAGATGTCCTTGAAGAAGTAGTTATACATAGTAATATTTCAGGCCTTGTGCACATGTCTTTAATATTTTGTGTGATGAAATGGAAAGTATATATAAAGAACTGCTGCAATTCAAAGTAGGATGGTTGCCTCCAGGAAAAGCACTTGTGTGACTGAGTTGTAAGCTGAACTAGCTGAATCTTTTCATAAAATATCATTTTTTAGAAAACCACAGAATGACTGATAAACAAACTATTGTTTGCAGATTTGGGTATCTGGCAGACAATTTCTCAAAATAAAATAAGTGAAGCTGTCACTTAGGAAAATAGCTGACAGCATTTTTGCCAATGATAAAATTTGATGTTTAAAATGAAAATTAGAGTTTTGAAAGACCTCTATCAGTCACTGTGCGCATGAGAGCTTTTTTGATGACGCTAGTGGTGATATTAACAAACATGGTTTTTTGATATTATATAATGAAATATGTCAACATTTGGAAGATCAGCATAGCTCAAAGAACCATTATTTTCCAAGTGACCAATGCATGATGTTATAAAATTATGCACAGGTAAAAGATCTATCTAAAAAGCAAGAAAAGCCAGGTGTGATAGCGCGCGCCTGCGGTTCCGGCTACTTGGAAGGCTGAGGCAGAAGGATCGCCGGAGTCCAGCAGGTCAAGGCTGGGGTGGTCATGAGTGTGCCACTGCACTCCAGTCAAAAAAGTAAAAAGCAAGAAAAAAAAGTGGATTTTAATGTAACAATATGAAAACTTCATTGGTGAGGTTTTAGATTCTACATTGCACTATACTTTAAGAAACTACAGTTTGTCAAATTTTTGGTATAATGTCAAAGGAGGATATCCACAATTATCTAAAAAGACTTTTTAAAATACTCCTCCCCTTTCCAACTACATATATATGTGAGGCCAGATTTTTTTCATATGTCCAGTCAAAAACAATATACAGCAACAGATTAAATACAGAAACAGATATGAAAATCTAGTTGAGGCCGGGCTCGGTGGCTCAGCCTGTAATCCCGTGCCTTTGGGAGGCTGAGGTGAGTGGATTGCCTGAGCCCACAGGTTCAAGACCTGCCTGGGCAACTTGGCAAGACCTCATCTCTACAATAAATCAAAAAATGAGCCGGGTGTGGTAGCACACGCCTGTAGTTCCGGCTACTTGGAAGGCTGAGGCAGAAGGATCGCCGGAGCCCAGCAGATCAAGGTTGCGGTGGCCGGGAGCGGCCACTGCACTCCAGTCTGGGCGACAGAGTGAGACTTCAACTCAAAAAAAACAAAAAACAAAAAAAGAGAAAATCTAGTTGTTTCTACTAAAGCAGATATTAAAGATATTTGCAAAATGTAAAACAGTACTAGTCTTCTCAATACATTTTTTATTTTGGAAAATATAGTTACTTTTAAAAAAAACTTATTTATTTTAACATTTAATAGATTTGTCATTGCTTAAAATGATAAATAAATATTTTTAAATGTCTTAATATGCTAAATCTGGTGCATGGAACCATTTGAAAGCTCTTTGAAGTGTACAGTAATTTTTAAGAGTAATTTAAATAAGAGTAATTTAAGAGTAGTTAAAGATTTTCTGTAGATTAACAAGGGCACGATGACTGCCCTTGGCCCCTCGTGAGTGTCAGAAGGCAGCACCCAAGATAATGAGGTCATCAAGTACGTCTTCCTTTTCATTCTTAATCTGAGTGTGCAATGCCTGACTGAATAAAATTTTGTTTGTGAAGTGCTGATATTAAACCATCAAGGCCAAGGCCTGACCATTCTCTTTTTACTTATAAAATGAATCTAATTGCTGTATGACATTAAAGCTAAGAGTCCATTCTTACTCTAAACTTCACTATTTGTTCATTTGTACAGAATCTACATTTTATTACAATAACGTTTAACTTTTTTTGTTTTAAACTGTCTAATTTGAATTTTTTCCAATTCTTTAAAATTTGCCCCAATGGAGAGTCTGAGGGTATAGATTGAGTACTATCCATTATCTTGTTTGTGTTCCTCAAAAAAACTCAGAATTTTGCTTATGAACCCTCAAATGCTATGTTCTTCAAAGGAGAAACGAAAAATAAAGCCCATAATCGGTGGTGCCGGTGTCCCTAGGAACCAGATGGCCTCCTGAGCCAAGCATTCTGAGCACCCCCTCCAAAGCTTTACATTCCTTTAGTGTCCGCCTAGGTAGGACTTTTCCTGCCTGTGATTTGAGGCTGAGAACCAATGAGGTTTAATAAGAGACTTCTAGCAGTGCCATTTTGAAATGGTCCAATGCATGAGCTTTATAGAATGAACAGACTGGGTGGATGGGAAATGATCTGTTCTCACCCATTTCCAATTGGAGAGCAGGCAGATTTGCTAAGACCCTTCATAAATCTCTAAATTGAAGTTTAGGTGGTACCGGAGGTTGGTGTGGGTCTTATTTGGAAAAGGAATTTGTGAAGTGTGGACAATCAGGCAGGAGTGGCCAGTCTTTTCTGTAGGTTAACAGGATCCCTTAACCAGAAGAAGGGCTTAAAATATACGACACACTTCTTAGAAACTTTTAACAGTTTTACAAGGACAAAAAGTTGATTGCAGTCTATCTTGGGCAAGGTTCAAACCTTTAGAAACAGACTCACTTCTAGATAGCCTGGCTGCCAACATTTGATAAGAACAAATTTGCTGCTCAAATGCCAGGAAAAAACTTCCGTCCCCATTCCACCTAGAAGTCCTTTCTTCCCTGCTCCCCCAGTAGAACAGCAAGAGTGAAGCATGAGAAAAAGAAAAAGTGAGGAACCCAGAATGAAGCCTGGCTTCTACCACTCCCTCTGTGACTGCCAATAGGAAAGATCGCTCAAGCTGCCCAGTGTAGGAGTTAAACTCCATCCCACCTCCACTTGCCTCCCATCAGGGAGGTCCAGTAATCCTGGCCAGAGGAGCAGAAACTGAGCAATAGGGAGGAGAGTTCATAGGTGACCCTGAGAAGGAAGAGGAGTGAAAGTGGAAGCATCCCATTCTTGGTCTCTGCTAAAACACAAGTGATGGTAGCTGAATCCCTTGTGATAGCAAGCTCAGAACAAATAGCTTTCCTTTTCTCATTTGGTAGGTCTTCAATTAGTTCCACACAACTGTTATGCCCATTTTACAGATAAGAGAATTTATAGAGATGGACTCTTAAATAGGACCACACAAAAAGCAGTAAGGATTTGAACCCAATATCACTAGTTCTAGCAAAGACCAAGAGAAAACCCAAAGAGGCTGTTGCCACCATGCTCCCAGACCATGTGGTTTGGCAATTGCGGAGCTTCTCAGGCCCCACATTGGGTGCCAAAAATAGTGCTGGGTGGAGTACGTCATAAGACTCATGGGATCTCTGACTTGACCCTGAAGTGATTTTCAGAACGGCAGGCAAAGTTTTGAAACAGAGTTTATTAGTGAGAAGAAGAGAGGGAAAGAGGAAGATTTATGTCGGAAAGACCTGCTATGGGCACAATTCTCATCTAATAAAGACTGCGCTTTTGCTTTACAATCATTGATATGCTAAAGAGGGTGGAGCACAGGTAACCACTGCAGAGAGATTGCCATCTCTCCACCTCTGATAGGTGGAGAGGTGGTCTTTTCCAGAACATGCATTTTGCCTTTGTAGGAGACTTGCCAGGTTTTTGAAAACACAAATTCATGAACTAAAAGGTGGTCTTATTATCATTTATATGGCTGATCAGTTAAGGGGTGAGGTTGAGCCTTTTACCTTCAACAGGGAACTTGAAGTATTTTTAGTAATGAATATGCTGTTACATGAGCTGAAAAGTTGGGCTGTCCTATTCTCTTTTTTTTGAGTTGGCGTCTCACTCTGTCGCCCAGACTGGAGTGCAGTGGCCACTCCCAGCCACTGCAGCCTCGACCTGCTGGGCTCCGGCGATCCTTCCGCCTCGGCCTTCCAAGTAGCTGGAACTACAGGCGCATGCTACCACGCCCGGTTAAGTTTTGATTTATTGTAGAGATGAGGTCTCGCCAAGTTGCCCAGGCGGGTCTCGAACCCGTGGGCTCAGGCGATCCACTCACCTCATCCTCCCAAAGTGTGGGATTACAGGCTGAGCCACTGAGCCCGGCTGGGCTGTCCTATTCTTACATCTGATAGGATTTTTTTGGATTGGCCTAGGCGGTGGGGATCCCTCATGGGTCCATATTCCAGCCTGACCTGCAGTAAAGATGTAATAAGAAAAATGTCTGAACACTTCCTAAAACCTGTCTGCAAGAAATTTATCTATCTATGCCTAACCTGTACTAGCTACCCCGCCTCACTGTTACTCCAAAAAAAAAAAGTCTTTAATTAGCTGGACATGTTAGGCAGCTAAGGCAGGAAGATCCATTGAGGCCAGAAGATCAAGAACAGCCTGGACAATATAACAAGACCCTATCTCAACAAAATTATTTTAAAAATTAGCTGGGTATGGTGGTGTGCTCATGCAGATATATACACATCACCACCTCATCTTTTTTTTCTTCTAGTTCTACTTATCCAGTATCACAGTGATGTTTTATTTTATATTTGGCAGAAATCTTTCTAGATTTTCTCAAGAAAATGAAGGAGGAATTTCTGAAATTTAGAGTTGTTTTACCTAGCTATTCTGTAAATCATGGTTTCTGTTTTTATCATATACTGTACTCAAATTTTTTTCCTCTCTTCAGGAAAAAAAGAGTTTTCATTTTCAGTTTGTTCTTCCCCTCCCTCCTCTTGTCTCTCCAGTTCAAACCATCCCCCCCTTTTTTATTCTCACACACTGAGGTGCTTTTTGCAGACTTTATTGCAACCTGACAGTGTTCTCAATATTTCCTTTGATGTTGTATTCTGAGCTACTTTAAAAAAAATGTATGAAATGTAAAATCTTTCTTTACTGGGCCAACATTTGAAATAAAAAGCAGGGCAACCACCTTCAAAGCAAACAATCTCCTTTTTCCTGTTGCATATTACAGCAGCAGGACTTATGTTGCTTGCTGTTTTCCAGCCTTTCATTCCTGAGGAGGTAGCTCAGCTGCTCCTGGGAGCAGTTGATTCTAGAGAATTGCTGATGGGTGTAACAAAGCACCCTAGAGTGTGTGTCAAAGCTGTGAGCAAACTTCCCTTTCCTTGCTGAAGTCTCCAGAGAGAAATCATTTCAGTCCATGTATTCAATGACACTTGAAGAGCCACATTTAGTAAGTGAAATACCCTAATCCAGTCATTGGGATGCCACAGAAGTAGGCAACACTGTTTTCTATGACACAGTGACAATACAGTCAGACAACTATTTCTCCAGTTGCAACTCAAGTGTCATGACTTACAGGGCTCCAGACCTATTCGTATATTCAATTTATGCCAAAAGAAAGAAAATGCAGAAATAGGGTTGCCATTGCCATCCTAGGTATTGCCTTAAACTCTTAACAATGCACCTGAATTGAATTTGTCTGCCAAACCAGCAGACCAGTTGACTAATATTATCAAACTTGGAGTCCCTTCCCTTTAAGGAAACTACTCAAAATTACAAATTAGGCTTAGCAGAGGACCGTGAGAAAAGGCTCTCTTTATTTTCTACATCTGGGTACTTGTTAATGGGATAACTTTGGAATTAGTGAGATTGGGTTCAAACCCTCACTGCTTTTTGTGTGGTCCTATTTAAAAGTTCATCTCTATAAATTCCCTTATCTGTAAAATGGGTATAACAGTTGTGTGGAACTAATTGAAGACCTGCCAAATGAGAAAAGGAAAGCTATTTGTTCTGAGCTTACTATCACAAGGGATTCAGCTACCATCACTTGTGTTTTAGCAGATACTCAAAGGCAGGCATGGGAATGGGGAAACTCTATCATGAGAAGGGAAGGGAAGGCTTCAGGTGTGCCCTGATTAGAGGCTGTCAGCTTGGGGGAGCTGGAAACAGGCCAGCTAGAGGCAGGACACCCTGTGTCATTGCTTAGAGGGTACATTTTTGGCTTTCTATGGTTGGTGCTAAGTTGGAAGTGGAAACAAAAATGAGGGACGTTGTCAGTTATTAATTAAGTCCTGGCTGTTTGGGGCCAATTATTACAGAAATTATCATTTATTTTCCTGGATTGTCATTGAAGATAGCAATATGGCTTTCTGCAAGTCTGACTTATTTTAGTAGGCTGGACTCTTGGGTTGTTTATTGCAGATAAAGAGTTGGTTTGCTGGGACAATTGCTGCAGGTCTTGAAGAAAAGTTCTATCTTATTATCTTTATGTTTATTGCCCATTTGTATATTCAGGCTCAGTGAAAAGCATTCATCACAGTGTAAACATGTAGTAGGTGCTCAGTACATAGTAAAATTTCAACAAGCATTTGAAAACACTGCTATGTGATGCACTTTTCTCTTGGTAATCTGAATTGTACCCCACATCTTTAAAGTAAAAAAAACAATTAAAGAAAAGTTTGTATAGTTCACATTTATTTCAGTGTTTAATATTAGTGGTGTTTTGGGCTTTATTTATAAGGTTATAATTTGTTTGTGACCAGAAATATGCTGTAGGAACATAACTCTTGTTTATATCAATTCGATTAAGGAAAATTAGTTCTGTTATATGATATTTTGCTGAAAGTCACAGTTTCCATAAACTTATCTGCAACATTAAGTAAGGACTTACTGTATTTCCTTCTTCCACTACCTATGGCATGTTTTCTTTGTCTTCAGCAAGCACCCTTGGCTGTTCATGGTTCTTTGGCCAGGTAACACAAGCCTTCTTTCTTAAAGAGTCTGGGCTGTTAGTGGTCCTGGCTGAATTGGTTAGCTGTCATTTTTTGGTGCATTTTTCTTGATGTTAGTGCTGGAGTTAGGATCAGAAATTGGCAGATGTGGAGAAGCTCATGCTCATATAACTTTGTCCTTTTCTGTGAAATTATGCCAAAGTCAGAATGGTGTAGAAGTATAGGCAAAACACCTTTGAGTTCCTTAGGAAGGTCTAAAATTGCCCATCCCATTCATTTCACTTCTAGGAACTGTGTAAGCCTGAAAGAAACTCCAGGGGTCCTAACAGGTTTCTGAAGTCATCCGGAGGTTAGTATGCCTTCTGGGGATATCAGTGAGTTGAAAGCCAACTCACTGATTTTGCTAAAAACTCAATAATAAAAACTCTTACAAGATGAGAGATGAAGCACCTTATCCTGAACAGGTGGTTCTTATATAAAGACAGGAATGACCATTTTGGTCACTTCCTGCCCCCAAAATACTGAATTCTGGAAAAAACATGCCAATGATCACATTAAATGGAATTTTAAAGACCTGTTCAGTGAACAGAAAAGAAAGGTGATGTGAAGTAGCTTCTTATTAGTGTCAGTGTGAAGTGGTGCCAAATTTGAACTTTAAATGCTAAACTTATTCAAATGATTTCACAGAAATATGTTCCAGGCCAGTTGGTTCACACAGGCTCTCAGGGACTGTACATCTCAAAGTGACAGGCAAAGCTGCTTGCATTTTGTATGGCAGAATCCCCAGAGACCAGAATTTCAGAGACAGGAGACTAGGCTTAGTATCCAGCCATGACTAGTGTGCACTTCATCCTCCAAGCATCCATTTATCGTTCCATTTGCTCATTTATTCATTCACTTAAACAGCATTGATTGGAGGCTGAGAGCTTACCAGGCACTAGAAATACAAAGCAAACCGCCTGCTCCTGCCTGAAAGAGCTCAAGGGTCTGATATAAAATCAGTGATGAACACAAAGGCAACTGGACACAGGATGTGACAAAACTGAATCATTCAATCATACCAACTGGAGTATATAATGACGACTAAATTCTCCGCCCTTAAAGAACTTGTGCAACAGAAAATCATGTACATACACTGATATTATAAAATAAAACACGGTGTAAGTATAAAAGGAAAAAAATTAAAATTCCTTCCAGTGTTTCTGCCACCCATCCCTTCCAATCCAGCCTCATTGACCCAACTGCAAAACATGCTAGGTTCTGTCCGCCCTTTTAAAATAAATGCTCCCAATAATATTGTTGTTTTTGAAATGAGAAGACAGTATCTAGTACAGGCTAAGTCACTTGCCTGAGATCATGGCTAGCAGCTGGTAAGCTGAAATTCAAACTCTCATTCCCCTTACTTACATGTCAGTATTCATTATATTAGCGATCCATTGAATCAGAATGGGGATGGAGGTGGAGGCCTCCAAATCTGCAGTTTTCTGTTTTTTGGGTTTTTTTTGAGTTGGAGTCTCACTCTGTCGCCCAGACTGGAGTGCAGTGGCCGCTCCCGGCCACCGCAGCCTCGACCTGCTGGGCTCCGGCGATCCTTCCGCCTCAGCCTTCCGAGTAGCCGGAATTACAGGCATGCGCTACCACGCCCGGCTGATTTTTTGGTTTATTGTAGAGATGAGGTCTCACTGCCCAGGCAGGTCTCGAACCCGCGGGCTCAGCCAATCCACTCACCTCAGCCTCCCAAAGGCGCGGGATTACAGGCTGAGCCACCGAGCCCGGCTCAAATCTGCAGTTTTAATAAGTGTAGCTTGGTGAGCTGAGTTGGTGTCACAGGTAAAGCAAAGATTTACAAAGAAAGTAGATTAGAAAAATGTTTATTCAGAAAGTAATCAGGAAAAGAGTTTATCCACTTCTCCAAGAGAGGAAAAGGGGGCCAGATGTTAAGAGAAGAGCATGGCCCCAAATGCTTGAGGCTGTGGGCTTATAAAGTTTGTTTTCAGGAGGCTGGGAATGGGAATTATTTTATAAAAAGCATTCCTGTGCAATGTGATGGTGGGAAGGGTTGTCACTGCCATGGTGATTAGCTGTTCAGGACATCAGTGGCCTGAGTTTCAGGTCAGGGTCTGTAGACAAGAAAATTGGGCCAAGGTCTATAAAATAAAGTCTTAAGACATAACTGTTAATTTTCGATGTCTTTGGATTTAGGGAACCAAAAGGTACTTAGCTGGGGGTGTGTTGTTTATGGGTGAGATAGCAGGAGACCTGGGAGCAGAAAAACATTCTTGGGGGAGATGGCAGGAGGGCTGGGGCAGAAGTAAAACATTACTAGGGGAGATAGCAGAAGGCTGGCACCATCATGACCATTCATTTATTTCATGTTGGAGACCAGGTGGTCTGTCATGTAAACAGAAAGACTGGACCAAAGATGTTAATTATAATTTCTTGGTGCCAGTGCCTGCGGGTAGGTCACAGCTTTACTTATCTGTGACTCTAGGCAGAGGAGTTAATCAAGCTTACCTCACAGCAAGGCACTTAACAGAGTCTATTACAAATTAAGACATTATTTACTATAACAAGACAAAAGTATGAGCCAATACCAGGTTGCCTGCCCAAAATGACGGCAGTATCTCCAGTTTGGGTTGGGTCCTTTCATAAGTAAACACCCCACACAGTTCTAATTGGCCCTAAAGTGTGCGAATCCCTACTGCTTTGTTCCAGTTTAACTCCTCCCTACTTCTGGCCTGAACCTTTGAAGTAGACTCCAAATGTGTTTCCACTTCCATTCTCTGCCCCTGCTGATGGTTGATATTATTTTCTTGCATAGAAATCTTCAGTTTCTTAGAAACACACCCTTTTGTCTAGGTATTAGAATTCTTGCACTCAGTTTTGATCCATTCTTTACTCTGGAATTCCTTGCTATCACTTTAGGAATTTTCTATAGCCATGCTTTGCACTCAGAATACGTATTGGACTTTCTTATCCCCCCTTGCTTAACTACCATCACTTCTTGGATTCCTGCATCTCCAATCATACTTCTTTTCAGTAACCAGTTTCACAGTACACAAATGATTTATGCTCACCACCAAAAGAAATAAAAATTCCTTCCTATAGTTACTTTAATGTTTTATATTGATAATATATATATTATAGGCTACAATATATGTATTATATATGTATTTATATACACCAAATTTTCCTTTTTACCATCATGGTGCACAAATTCTCTTCCTGATTGGAGGCAGGCTCTTAGAAAATAGGCAGGAAAGCAGAGTTGAGAATTCTTATGTCTTTCCCTTAGCTCCACACCTTTACAATAGCTTAAGGTGGGGTCCATAGAAATCGAACAGAAATCAGCCTAGGCAACATAGTGAAACCTCGTCTCTACAAAAATTAAAAAAAAAATTAGCCGGGCATGGTGGTGCACACCTGTAGTCCCAACTACTCGGGAGCCTGAACCTAGGAGGCTGAGGCTGCAGTGAGTCATAATGGTGCCACTGCACTCCAGCTTGGGTGACAGAGTGACAAAAACAAAAACAAAGAAATTGAATGGAAATCAAAATTCATTTTTGATTGATAGGTAAACATAGCTGTTGGCTCCAGATACGAAACAATAAATTGCATTGGCCTATAAATTCTAAAATAAGGGATCCGATTAAGAACTAGTTGGCGGAGACTGGGCACACTGGCTCACCCAGCACTTTGGGAGGCTGAGGTGAGAGGACTGCTTGAGCCCAGGAGTTTGAGACCAGCCTAGGCAACATAGCCAGACCTCATCTCTACGAAAATAAAAACTGAAAAACCTGCTGGGTGTGGTGGTACAGGCCTGTAGTCCCAGCTACTCTGGAGGCTGAGGCGGAAGGATTGCCTGAGCCCAGGAAGTTGAGGCTGTGGTGAGCTGTGATGGTACTACTGTACTCCAGCCTGGGTGACAGAGTGAGACCCCAACTCAAAAAAATAAAAAATAAAAAAAGCACTAGTTAGACTAAAACAGCAGCTCTAAGAACATGAAAAATATTCTATTTCTGTCTGAAGTAAAATGAACAGGCAGTAGATTTTACAATCCTACTTTTTTTTGTTGTTGTTGAGTTGCTGTCTCACTCTGACACCCAGGCTGGAGTGCAGTGGCATGATCACAGCTCTCCACAGCCTCGACCTCCTGGCTTAGGCAAACCTTCTGCCTCCCAGCATGCTGGTATTACAGGCATGAACCACTGTGCCTGGCCATACAATCCCACTTAATGCTATGAAAAATATATGAAATACAAGTGATTTGATTGGATAGTGTACCGTAATTAGCATTATAAAAGAGAACTTAAAATGAAGTTAATATGCATTTAAATAACATAGTCACTCAAAGGAGAGAACAAAGTGTTGTTTTTTTCTCTGTTAAACAAATTTTTTGTTTGTTTGTTTCTCACACAGGGTTTTTTATTATTATAAAGTTGTGGGGTACAATTCAGGGTTAGGTATACAAACGTTGATTATGCTGGTACCCTTGTTGATGAGGTATGCCCCTCCCTCCCCTAGCAGTTTCCCTCAATGCCAATCCCAATCCCCTTCTCTGACAGTTTCCCACTACCACCAATCCCTTTCTTATAGTATTATAATTGTTCAAGGACCGCTTATGAGTGCGAACATTTGGTTCTCTGTTCTTTGTTTCTATGATAGATCACTGAGTATGATTGACTCTAAATCCATCCATGTTGCTGTGAACTCCATATGTGTGTTCTTCTTTACAGATGCATAATATTCCATTTTGTATATGTACCACATTTTTTAATCCAGTTCAGCTTCGTTGGATAGCATGGTTGGTTCCATGTTTTTGCTATCATGAATAGAGCTGAAACAAAATTTATGTGCTGGTTTTTTTTTCTTAAACATATTTTTTATTTTAAAATTGTGGGGTACAGTTAAGGGTTAGGTGTACAAATATGCATCGTTCAGGCACCCTTGTTGATAAGGGGTGTCCCCCCCGTCCCCAGACAGATATTGACTACCATTAAACCCACCACCCTTGCCCTCCCTGCCCCCCCATAGATTCCCACCACTATCGATCCTTTTCTTATAGTATTATGATAGATGTTCAAGGTCCACTTATGAGTGAGAAAAGTGATACTCAGATCTTTGTTGCTGTGAAAGATCACTCGGTATTATAGACTCTAGTTCCATCCAGGTTGCTGCAAAATTCATGATTTTATTCTTTTTTATGGCTGCGTAGTATTCCATTGTGTATATGAACCACATTTTTTTAATCCAGTCCTCCTTTGATGGACAGCATGGTTGGTTCCAAGTTCTTGCTATTGTGAACAATGCTGTGATAAACATGCGTGTGCAGGTATGTTTTGTATACAGTGATTTGAATTCTTCAGGGTATATTCCCAGTAGGGAGAGTGCGGGTTCATATGGGAAGTCAATATTTAGAACTTTTAGGAATCGCCACACTGCTTTCCACAGAAGTTGCACTAGTTTATACTCCCACCAACAGTGTATAAGTGTTCCCTTTTCACCACATCCTCTCCAGCATCTGTTATTTTTTGAGTTATTGATAATTGCCATTCTGACTGGAGTTAGGTGGTATCTCAGTGTAGTTTTAATTTGCATCTCCTTGATGATTAGTGATATGCATATATCGATTTGCATATTATTAACTAACTTTTAAAAAATATGAAACTTCCCTCATGTTGAGCATTTCTTCATGTGTCTGTTGGCCACTCGTATGTCTTCTTTTGTGAAGTGTCTATTCATATCTTTTGCCCACTTTGTAATGGGGTTGTTTGTTTTTTTCTTTTCAGCCCATTTGAGATCCTTATAGATCCAAAATGTTAGGCCTTTGTCAGACATGGAGTTGGCAAATACTTTTTCCCACTCTGTGGGCTGTCTTCCTGCTCTATTAAACCCTTAGGTATAGGAAGTTGTCCCAAATGCAGCTTTGATGGATTGTGCCTTTCTGAGAGCTTGTACTTTGTTGTACAAAACCTGTGGTTTTCTTCTGTTGTATAGCTATTACCCACAGCTTAATACAGATATGAAGTAATTTGCAGAGATCTGTAAGTACTTTCTCTTAAAGATGAATGCCTAAAACCTTTGCTGGTTTTTAAGTAGAATACATTGTATATTATCAGAGAAAAATAAAATACTGTTTGTAGCTAACTATTCTTCTGACATGGGGGAGAGAATTTTGGCAGGGAAAGGATTAGCCTTAATTCAGCATTAGCTCTTCATAAAGGCCTAACTGCATACTTCCAAATCATATAGTTACATTTATTCAGATGTTTCCTGAGAGACTGTTTTTTGGCACAGGTTATAATCAGTAACTTCCATTAGAAAATAAGGATTTACAGTTTACCATATGTCGATTTGCATATCATTAACTGACTTTTTAAAAATATATAACTTATCCGGGCTCGGTGGCTCAGCCTGTAATCCCGCGCCTTTGGGAGGCTGAGGTGAGTGGATTGCCTGAGCCCGCGGGTTTGAGACCCGCCTGGGCAGTGAGACCTCATCTCTACAATAAATCAAAAAATCAGCCGGGCGTGGTAGCACATGCCTGTAATTCCGGCTACTCGGAAGGCTGAGGCGGAAGGATCGCCGGAGCCCAGCAGGTCGAGGCTGCGGTGGCCGGGAGCGGCCACTGCGCTCCAGTCTGGGTGACAGAGTGAGACTCCAACTCAAAAAAAAAAAAAAAAAAAAAAAAAAAAAAATATATATATATATATATATATAACTTCCCTCATGTTTCAAAAATAATTAGTTGATAAGTGACAGTGACTAAACTCCTGGAATTTCACTGCATGTAGCAATTAATGGTAAGACTTTTCTTTTGGCAGATATAGTTAATAAGTACTGTGTCTAATCATTGACATTAACAAATTCTGATGTAACGCGGCAACCCTAAATCTGAGAGTTTGCCCTTAAGGTTTTTCACATAGTCCAAAGAAGTCACCCAGAGGTCCAGCAGGGAAAGACATTGGTTTATTAGAACTTAGGAAGCACCTATGGCGGCTAGTTGGTAAAGAAACAGTCTGCACCGAAGGACAATACAACAAGTGGTTTTATAGTCATGCAAGTTAATTATTCAAACTGCAACATAGTGGTTACAATCACAGTGAGTAAGGGTGCTGCCCACATTGTTCTCCACTCTGCTCAATTACCAGCACCCTGTGACTGTTGCTGGGACTATACATATCCTTCAGATACCAACCTTGGCCAGGGGCTGCCCCCTGGGGGGAGGGGCAGAAAGAAGCCAGCTACAGGGGGAAAGAGTGAACGTCTGGATCATTACCCCATATCTGGTAATCCACATATCTACAAAGGAATGTGTTTTTATATATAAATTATAATCTTTTGATTGAAAACAGTAAATTGTGCGATGATGTTGTAGCAGTTTTTCAGTGTTAGTCCATGAATTGATAGTCTTTTTAGTGGACTGAGTTCATGATGTTAAACCTATCCCTTTTTAAAATCAAACCCTTGTTAAAGGTCTTTACACATTTCAACTATTTTGCTTCCATGTGGTTTCCTTGGTTAAATAAAGGGTTGAGATACAGTTGTAAGGACTGGGAAATAGAAATTTCCAACTTTGTTAGTACCCTCTGCACGAATGAGCCTGAATAAGTCTCTTAACCCATGTAAGTGGCAGAGGAAATTATTGTTTCTTGTGAGAAGAAATTATGATGCTCTGATATGTAATCCTCTCATGTCATGGTAATACAATATGTTTATTAATCATTAGCATGCTATTCTATTTTCTGTGCATGCATTTGCAGCAATTTTTTTTCTTCAAAATCCTTTAAATAGCTATTTCTTTCCAGTTTTTGCATTGGAAAGCAAGAACCTAGAGAAGAGACTTTTAAAAAGTTTTAAAGCTGGCCATGGTGGCTCATACCTGTAACCCAAGCACTTGGGAGTCTCAGGCTGGAGAACTGATTGAGGCCGGAAGCTTGAGACCAGCCTGGACAACAAAGCAGGACCCTATCTCTACAAAAAAAAAAAAAAAAAGAAAGAAAGAAAAATTAGGTGTGCCTGGTGGTGTGTGCCTATAGCCCTACCTACTCAGGAGACTGAGGCAGGACGATAGCTTAAACCCAGGAGGTCAAGACTGCAGTGAGCCATGACTGTGCCACTGTACTCCAGCCTTGGCAATAGAGCAAGACCCTATCTCAAAAAAAAAAGTTTTAGTTATTTATTTGAAAAGATGTGTCTGCATTCCACCTCTTCCAATACATGTATTGTTATAGGTGACATCTGTGAGCTTTGATGCTTATCTGTATAATGCTTATATTAAATATATAAAAAGTAATCTTCATCAGAATTACCTTAGTACAACTGGAAGTTTAGACTTAGACTCTGACTGAATTAGAGTCAAGCTCTGCTGCCTCATATATTACCCATGCTCTATTATTATTAGAAATGTGAGTTATCAAGTAAGCAGATTATTTTATGCACCACTCCTTAAGGGAAAAAAAAACCCAAATTATAGTGGCAACATAGGCTTACATCAAGGTTATAGTCTAAGTCACATGGCATGACCTAGAATCAGAAGACTCCATCAAATTCCCTTCTCCAACATTTTGCTTACCACTTCCATCTGAATCAATGGAGTGTTATTAAAATGCATCTACTTAGGCCTCATCTCAGCCTTTCTAAATTGGAATCTCAGAAAATGGGGTCTAGTAAAGAATAATTTGTATCAAACTTTTCAAGTGATTCAAATGCTCACTAGCATTTGTGAACCATTCCTGACTTTTTGTATTTTTAGTCCTGATTCATTCATTCACTAGTGCAACTGTGTATATGTGTGTATGTGTGTATATATATATATATATATATATATATATATATGAGTTGGAGTTTCACTTTGTCGCTCAGTCTGGAGTGCAGTGGCATGCTCACGGTCACTGCAGCCTTGACCTGCTGGGCTCAGGCGATCCTTCCACCTCAGCCTTCCAAGTAGCTGGGACTACAGGAGTGCATCACCCTGCCTGGCTAATTTTTTATTAATTTATTGTAGAGATGAGGTCTTGCCAAGTTTCCCAGGCTGGTCTTGAACCTGTGGGCTCAGGCAATCCTCTTACATCGGCCTCCCAAAGTGCTGGGATTATAGGCATGAGTTACTGCACCTGGCCTATGCAACTGTATTTATTGAGCTACATTTCATTGCATGGTATTGTGCTAGTTAGCATGTGAGGACTAATACAGTATAAAATATAGCCTCTGTTTAAAGAGTTGGACTAGCTAGTCAGTGTAACAAGATGTGTCCTCAATATTAATATATAACCCCAAAGTTTTTGGATTCAGAGCTAAAGTAGTAGTAACAGTCTTAACATGTAACATCCAGAATAAAAGAGACATCATTCTGTTCCGGTCATACCACTTGAAGCAATAATCTCTCCTAACCATTACATTATTAAGATGACTCTGTGAGGTAGAGCAAATATTACTTAATAGAAGAAAAAAACTGAGTCTCAGAGCTGTCAAGATACAAATTCAGAACAGCTAACAGCAGATCAGATTTAGTTTCCAGGTTTTCTAACTCCTAACCCAGGGTTCTCACTATGCCTGTATTATACCGCATATAATTTATTTTGTTTCTTAAGCTAAGACAGTCTAGAAATAGAAGGATTTTTAAAAGGTAAAATTATTTCAGTGATAAACAGTTCCATTGAAATACAGACAAAAAATAATTCCAAATCAAACTCCCTTCCTGTCAACAAGTATTTTACATTTAGCCACCAAGCTGTGAAGCAAGAATTCTGTTCATTAAAAATGTGAGTGAGGCAACTCCTTCGGGTGTCCTCCCACAATGGGAGCTTTTCTGTCCTCTCAATAAACCCTACTTTCTCCAAAAAAAAAATGCGAGTGAAGTCCTACATATGGGCATATGGTGACTATGTTAAGAGAAAGTATGATGATTAATTTTGTGTAAACTTGGTTGGGCCACAGAAATACGTTTGTGAAGGGAGGCCCAGCATCTTTGAAGAGCTCTGTGATCGCTCTTCCTGTAGAACAGAATTTACAGTGGGAGCTACTGCCACTGAGTTGGAACACCTAAATGCAATGGGAGTAATTGAACTCTAGAGTGGCAGAGGTCAAGTGGCAGCACTCAACCGCCAAAGGCAAGGTGGGCGTGGTTACCTTAATGAGCAGCAGAGTCAAAGCAGCAATGGAAATGGACTGACTTGCTGAGACCCGTGGCGTTAGCTAATGGATCATGCTGTCGTAGGAATAAAGTGGATGGAAATTCTACTAAATCCTCACTTGAACTGTACAAGCAGAAAAGCTCTGGGTCAATTGAACAAAACGTCTAGCTTTAGTCATAAAAGCATGGTCACAGTCCCCAAGTCCATTCCCAGACTTGAGCCAGTTTATAGACCCAGAACCCCTTGAATGAAGGGAAGGCCAGATCACTTGAGGAAGGACCTCAATACACTGTCACAAATTTAAACTGGTTATCTTTCTCCCAGCCTTCCCTAAAGGGACCCTTGACCCTTTACCAGGGAGACTGTGAGTTGGGAAAAAAAGAAATAACCACACCTTTGGGAGTAACTATACCTTGATCTGAACTGACATTAATTCCAGGAAACCCTAAATGTTACTGTGGCCCTCCCGTCAGAATAGGAGCTTACAGAGGTCAGGTAATCAATGGAATTTTAGCTTGGGTTGTCTCGCAATGGACCCAGTAGGCCCTCAAACCTATCCTGTGGTCATTTCCCAAGTTTCAGAATGCATAATTGGAATAGACATATTCAGTAACCGGCAGAATCCCCACATGAGTTCTGTGACCAGTGGAGTGAGGACTATTATGGTGGGAAAGGTCAAGTAGAAGCAAATAGAACTGCCTCCTCTATCTAGAAAAATAGTAAACCAAAAGCAACACCACATTCCTAGAGAGATTGCAGAGGTTAGTGCCACCATCACAAGTGGTGCAAGCTTCTCCAGAAAGCTCTATATGCTCTGAATCAGTGTCTAATATTTGATGCTGTTTCTCCTGTAGTCAGAATTCACGGGTCCAAGATGAAGGGAGTAGAAATAGGAGTGGCACACTCACTATTGCCTCTAGTTACCCACTAGGAAAATTTTTTCTGTCCCCATGACATTATGTTCTGCTGGGTTAGAGGCCTTAACTCCAGAGGGAGGAATGCTTCTACCAAGAGTCAAAACAATGATTCTATTGAACTGGAAGTTAAGACTGTCACTGGAAGCTTTGAGCGTCTGATGACTGAATCAACAGGCAAGGGAGGGATACCATGCTGGCTGGGGTGGTTGATCATGACTACTAAGGGAAAATTGAACTGCTACTCGGCAGAGGAGTTAAGGAGAAGTATGTCTGGATACAGAAGATCCTGTAGGGTGTTTCTTGGTGTTACCATGCCCTGTGGCTAAGGTCAATTGAAAACTGCAACAACTCAATCCGGGCAGGACTACTATGGCCTAGATCCTTCAGGAATGAAAGTTTGGGTCACCCCTCCACGTAAAAAACCACAGCTAGCTAGAGTGCTTGTTGAAGACAAAGGGAACGTGGAATGGCTAGTGGAAGAAGGTGGTCATAAGTACATGCTATGACTATATAACCAGTTACAGAAATAAAGACAGTAATTGTAATGAATATTTCTTCCTTACTTTCTCATGAATGTGTATGTGTATAG
The DNA here is from genome assembly GCA_027257055.1 of Cephalopachus bancanus. NCBI lineage: Eukaryota > Metazoa > Chordata > Mammalia > Primates > Tarsiidae > Cephalopachus > Cephalopachus bancanus. The sequence goes on along the minus strand of JAPVLO010000009.1, from coordinate 1,768,895 downwards.
CAAATATCTTTTTCTTTCTCTGCTTATCTCCTTAACATGTAAGATTTATTGACTTTATGTCATAGTATTTGGTGTCGCTAACTTTCCATTATAGTATTTAAGTTGTGGAATATGAAGGAAAAGAGTAGACATCGACCAAGGACTTTGCATCTTCTGGGGAAAGGGTTGGGCATTTTTGTTGTGTACAGGACAGTTGTCGCATATTAGATGGTATTATGACTTTGTCATTGTCTTTAACCGGAGGTTTTGTATGGTTTAAGGAATTGCATATTGATGCCAGGCTGACAAGGGGTAGAGTTGTGATGGTTAATTTTATATGTCAATTTGGATGGGTCACAGGGCCCAGACATTTGGTCAAAAGTTATTCTGAATATTTCTGTGAAGGTATTTTTTGAATGAGATTAACATTTAGATTGGTGGACTTTGAGTAAAGCAGATTACCCTTTATAATATGAATGAGCCTCATCCAATCCATTGAAGTGTTATGGAACAAAGACTCATCGTACCAGAGCCGAAAGGAAGTATGCCAACAGATGGCCTTTGGATTCAAACTGCAACTCTTCTCTGGGTTTCCAGCTTGCTGCCCTACCCTGCAGATTTTGAACTTGCCTTGCCAATTGTGTGAGTCAATTCCTTAATTTCTTAAAATAAATTTAGTAAATATTTCTCTCAAGATATATATATATATGTGTGTGAGTATATATGTGTGTGCATATATATGTACACAGTATATATGTATATATACACACATATATAATACATATATGTACATATACATATATCTGGATTGATTTATCTAGCTATCTATTGCAGATAAACAGACAGACAGACATTCTGTTGATTGTATCTCTGGAGAACTCTAAACTATTACAATGATAATCCATGTCATCTTTTACAGAAGATAGGAAGCATCAAAATTTACATTTGATTGTGGCTCTCTTGATATCATTTTATAATCATATGCTGACTGATGTTTGACTTACCTCTTATAAACAATAACAATACCTTGCATTTTTATAATGCTTTACCATTTAACAAGGATGTTTACATATTCATTGCAGTGTGTAGTGCATAGTAGACACACTCAATACACGTGTTTCAATTATGTTGAAATGATGGATTTAGGTCATATCATTTTCTTTTTATTTCTGTTAAACTTGATTTTTTTAAAAACTTATGAGCTAAGCAGAAGCAAACTAGGAAGAATGTATTGTGGTGATTGCTAAATTTGGTGTTTTTAAGGCCAGCTTGGACTGTCTCTTCCCAACTGGGACTGTTTCCAAATTGTTTTTCCTTGACTATGGAGAGCTGCTAATTCATTTAGTGAGGACTGTTCCCAACAACTGCCCACAATACCCCCGGGGGTTTATATTCCTCCACTAAGAACTTAAAAGTTCTCCTAGAAAAGCTGTATATAGAAAGCCCACAGAAAATGGGCTAAGTTCATTGCTGAATTGTTTAATTTGGAAATTGTCAGGAAACTTAAGCAATAAAAAAAGAACTTTTTTTTCACTAAGTGCTTGACAAATAGATATGTGACTGATACAAAAAATTTTAAGGCTTGGATTAATGGGGTCTCTGTTGTTCATCATAAAAGACTTGTTCATATTTTCACACATGTGTAAAAATGAAGAACCAGTATCATACTTTTATGCAATAAAATGGGAAAATATAGCAGATATATTTGCTTTATTATAAAAGTTTACTCCAGAATTTAAAAGGTTGATATGAATTATTATCAAGAGTTATTTTACTAACAAATCAAAAAAATTCATGCCTTCTGTTTATGTGCATTTGTGTGTGTATTAGTTTGCTCTGGCTGGTTGGGCTTGGTGGCTCAGCCTGTAATCCCAGCACTTTGGGATGCTGGGGTGAGTGGATTGCCTGAGCCCGTGAGTTCGATACCAGCCTGGGCAAATGGCGAGACTTCGTCTCCACAATTAAAAAAAAAAAATTAGCTGTGCGTGGTAGTATGCACCTGTAGTTCCAACTACTTGGAATGCTGAGGTGAAAGGATCGCCGGAGCCCACCGGGTCGACGCTGGGGTGGCCGTGAGTGTGCCACTGTGTTCCTGCCTGGTCAACAGAGTGAGACTCCAACTCAAAAAAAAAAAACCAAAAAAAAAGTCAGAAAAAAAAAAAAGTTTGTTCAGGCTACCACAACAAAATGCCACAGACCAACTCACATAAACAACAGACGTTTATAGTCTCATAGTTCTGGCGGCTAGAAATTCAAGATTGAGGTGTTATAGTTTCTGGTGAAACCTGTCTTCTTGGCTTGCAGACTGTTGTCCTCTCTCTAGGGTGTTCTTACACGGCCTTTTCTCTGTGCCTGCATAGAGAGCTCTCTTCCTTTTCTTATGAGGACATCAGTTATATTGAATTAGAGCCCCACCCTTATGACCTCATTTAACCTTAATGACCTCCCAAGCACACATCTCTAAATACCATCACACTGTGGGTTAGGGCTTCATCATAAGAGTTTTAGGCAGATATAATTCAGTCCATAACAGTGTGTAATGTCAGTTGGGCCACGCTTTTAAGAATGATTCAAATATATCTTAAACTAAGGAAGTTTGTTTTGCAAAATTCTTTATATTTTATAATGCCCACAGCAAAAGAAGAGACTGTGAAATATTGGCTGTCATTACTTTCTAATAACCTTTTTAAAAGTATGTATTATTGAATTACCATTCTAAAATTATGAAACTATATTACAGACATGAAACAAAACTCTTTGCCTTTAAACCTACCACACTATTATACAACTACTCTCATGTATTTTATTATGGGTTTTTTTTTTTTTTTTTTTGAGTTGGAGTCTCACTCTGTCATCCAGACTGGAGTGCAGTGGCCGCTCCCGACCACTACAGCCTCAACCTGCTGGGCTCCAGCGATCCTTCCACCTCAGCCTTCTGAGTAGCTGGAACTACAGGCCCACGCTACCACACCCGGCTAATTTTCTGATTTATTGCAGAGATGAGGTCTCGCCAAGTTGCCCAGGCAGGTCTCGAAACCGCAGACTCAGGCAATCCACTCACCTCAGCCTCCCAAGGCACGGGATTACAGGCTGAGCCACTGAGTCTGGCGGTTTTTTTTTTTTTTTAATTCTCTTTTTCTTTTCTTTTTTTTTTTTTTTGAATGCAAGTCTCACTCTGTTGTCCAGGCTGGAGTGCAGTGGTACAATCACAGCTCACTGCAATTTTAACATCCTGAGCTCAGGCAATCCTCCTGTCTCAGCCTCCCAAGTAGCTAGGACTACATGCCCACACCACTCACTACTCCTGGCTAATTTCTTCATTTTTTGTAGCGATGAGGTCTTGCTATGTTGTCCATAATGTTCTCAAACTCCTGGGCTCAAGTGATCTCCTCGCCCCAGCCTCCCAAAATGCTGTGGTTTCAGGTGTGAACCACAGTACCTGGCCTGTAAATGCTTTTTCTTAATTTCTTAATTCACAGAATTTCAATGTTTAATTTTGATAAAGTAGAACAACTTTCATTTACTGAGTTTCATATGACAGCATTCATTTTTTTCAATAGAACTGCCCATATTATTGTGACCATTTTCAACCAAAACTCCATTTGTCTACATGAGATTTCAACAAACTTTTGAAGAGTCTCTCAATCTTCAAAAAAAGCCAACAGAATTGCTGAGAGATGAGATTGACTCGATTATCCATAGAACCATTCATATACTGCAACCAAGATTAAACAGCTTTATTCTCAGCTGATCCCATACTGGTTCAATCCCCATGGTTGAATGAAATTGAGAGGGTCAGGCTATGTGAAAGCTGAGGTTATAGGCTAATTTATAGCAGAGATTGAAAGAAATTCGGTGAAAATAAAAAATGTGAGAAATCTTCCTCAGCAAAAATTCTTCTTCACCTCCACTTTGAATGTTATCATGATTTGCCACACATGTAATTTGCTTGGGTAAAGGTACATGATTATGAATAATTCAATATGGATAAAATAGGAATTGACAGTGGGTCCATATTTGCACTTAGCTTCTCAAGAGGAAATTTGACTTTTTAATAGGATGTGTTGATTATTGTAAAAGAAAAATCGAAGAAGGATCTAGAACAATGGTTCTCTGAAGGAGGTATTTTCCACCCTCCACCCCACCACCACCCCCATCCCCGTCCCCTAGAGCACATTTAGCAAAATCTGGAGACATTTTGAGTTGTCACACTTGGCTGGTGGAATGAGGGTGGGGAAGGGGTTATGACCATCTAATGAACAGAGGCCAGAGATGCTGCCAAACACTCTACATTGCACTGGACAACCTCCACAACAAAGAATTATCTGACTCAAAGTATCAATAGTGCCAAGATAAAAAATCCCTGGTTGAGAATAAGATTCCTAAGAGGCAACACATCTTGTTCCTTCTTTAAAATGTATTTTTTTCCCAAAGACTACCAGATATTTGGATATACTTGTTTCTCTGAGTTGTTTGAATCATAATTTTTTATTTTCCAGAAGAACCACCTAAAGAATAGCTAGAGTTCCCATATGCTGAAACCTGTAGCAGATGTATAACTTAGCATGCTTATTTAATATTTTCATATCTGCTCTCTAGATGTTAAATGAGAAATGAAAATAGCCCCATTTAACTGCCAAAGGGAGAATAAAAACTGTCTACCTCTACCCATGGTCATGGAAAGCTGGTGATATTTAAGGAGAAAAAAAATACTCCAGAAGTGAAATGGACTCTAACCTGCATAAAACCTGTTTATTACTATTCCCAGTGCCTAGACAATGGCTGGCACATAGTAGTCATTCAATAAAAATAAATAGATTAGCCAGTGCGGTGGCTCACACCTATAATCCCAGCACTAACAGAGGCTGAGGTGAGAGGATTGCCTGGGCCCACCAGTTCAAGACCAGCCTGGGCAACTTGGCTGAGACCTCATCTCTACAATAAATCAAAAAATTAGCTGGGCGTGGTGGCGAGTGCCTGTAATTCCAGCTACTTGGAAGACTGAGGCGGAAGGATCACCTGAGCCCAGCAGGTCAAGGCTGCGGTGGCTGTAAGCGTGCCACTGCACTCTAGCCTGGTCGACAGAGTGAGACTCCAATTCAAAAATATAAAATATATAAAATATAAAATATATAAAAAATAAAAAATATATAGACTGACTCCCATAGTCAGTCTTTTTTTTTATTCAGCCATCAGATATTCTGCATTATACAGGATGATTGGGAGGGCTAATATTCTGGAGATTGTCAAAGTGACTTCTGCTTCTCACAAATTGTAACATGAGCATGAGGCTAGGAGATTATCCTTATCTGCACTGGTAGTCTGAGAGATATGACCCAGTCAGCTGTTCTAACGTAGAACAGCTGGAGAACCTTATACAGTGGCATAGACTCAATTACCAAATGTAAAATTATTTTAATTTTTTAAAAAAATAATTAATTGCATTAATGAATTATATTATGGTTTTTTTTTTTTTATTTCTGGACCTAACAAAGTTATAACATATGAAATTGGATTTCAGGGAACCAAATTTTGCATAGGAGTTTCTGGGGCCAGGAGTCAAGCTATCTCTCTCTCTCTCTCTGTCTTTTGTTTTTTTAAAGTCAGAGTCTCGCTCTATTACCCAACCTGGAGTGCAGTGGCAAGATCATTGGTACTGCAGCCTTGACGTGCTGGGCTGAGGCAATCCTTCTGTTTCAGCCTTCCAAGTAGCTGGGTGTGCCATCATGCCCAGCTAATTTTTTAATTTACTATAGAGATGAGGTCTTGCCAAGTTGCCCAAGCTGGTCTCAAACCCCTGGGCTCGGGTAATCCTCTTGAGATTAACAGGGCATGTTGCCATGCCCAGCTAATTTTTTGATTTATTTATTATAGAGACAAGGTCTTGCCACTGCAGTGGCTCAAGTCATATCTTGGGAGTGGAAACAAGAAGTAGAAGAGACATCTCTGACATAGATTTGATCTGGGAAGGAAGAATTATTTTTGACCCTTTTCACAATCGCGTGAATTGATTAGAATCATAGTGACAACTTGTCTGCCACTTACTTGTGACAATCAAGTAACAAGGGTCAGAAGATCCTGGTTTATGTTTTGTTTTCCTGCCAAAGCACTCCGTGTACTCTGCCATGTTTTTTCTTGTGTTTGGGAAATATTTGGCCCCTGGACAGAGCAGGCAAATTCCATTCTTTGGGGGACACATTGAGCTTTCCTTTGTCCAGCAAGATCATTAGATATATCTTACTTTCTACATTTTTAAAAAAATGTTCTTTATTTCAATAGCTTTAAAGGTTACAAATGATTTTCGGTCACATAGTTGCATTGTATATTGACAAAGAAATCTGGGCTTTAAGTGTGCCCACCGTCCCTACTTGTACACATCGTACCCGATAGGTGATTTGCCATCTCCCCACCCCCCTTCCCCTTCAAATTTTAAATCATGTGTTGCAAAACTGTGACTGGGACCAGAATATCTTAACGGTATGTTTGCATTTCTAGATATTTTCACTAGAATATATGATATTATAGAACAAGTATGTGACATCTTCAGAACAAATTAGGTTAAGTCACCCTATTTAGACTCTGTTTTCCTCCTGTATTTTCCTGTCAACCATGTTCATTTCTGCCTAATATTATGTAAAGCAATAAGGTACCTAATGTTTAGGTACCTTATTGCTTTACATAATATTAGGCAGTTACATTTGGTGAAAATACTTGGCTGTTGTGATTAATTCAGTTATACATTGTCTCTTCTCCCATTTACAAAAGAGAGTATATAAACTATGTAAAATAGGACATTTACAAGTAAATGTCAAAAGGAAAAGCTAGAAACCATTAAGAGCAAAAATATAAAACCAGTGACTAGACTAATAGCCGATATTTGAGTCTATTCTATCAGCAACTTATATTTCTAATGGTTTTACATGTATTAACGCATTTTATTCTTACCATAGTGCTACTAAATAGATACTTTTGTTACTTCCATTTTACTAATAAGGAAACTGAAGCACAGAGAGATGAATTATTTGCCTGAGGTCACATAGCTAACAAGTGATAGAACCAGGATTTGATTTCAGACAATCTCGCTTAGAATTTCTATTCCTTTATGAATTTCACAGCAATTTGGATGCACTTAGAGTCTATAATACTGAGTGATCTATCGCAGAAACAAAGAACTGAGTATCACATATTCTCATTCATAAGGGGACCTTGAACAATTACAATACTATAATACTAGAAAAGGATTGGTAATTGTGGGAAACTGTGGGGGGGTGATTTTCAGTAGAGGGACTCTGCCGGGGGAGGGGGGACACACCTCATCAACAAGGGTACCTGCATAATGAATATTTGTATACCTAACCTTGAATTGTACTCCACATCTTTAAAATACAAAATTTTTAAAAAAGAACTTCTGTGCTAATCTAAAATGCTTCTATGCTTGGAACTAAATTGCTCAGTTCTAAGAATCTAAATTGTTTAGAACTTCTATGCTATCTAAACTGCCTTCCAAACTTGGGGACACACTATTCAGACCTTCAAGTCAGGCAAGACAAGAATATTCAATATTTTCTCCTACTGCTAAGTTCTTGAGAAAGTCATTGGGTGGATTGTAATATGAGCAACATAATGTAGTATGACACAAAAAAATTATTAATTGTCATTTGCACAAGATTCAAAAGTGTTCTTCAAAGTAATATATCTCACACCAATTCTCAATAAAAGGGGCTTCAATAGTAAGTAACTCAGTGAGCACAAATCTGATGTGATTTGAAGTCCAGATTTCCTAAAGTTGATGATTGGAGGTGATTTCTGTTATTGATCCCTCTTTTATTTACTTTATAGTACATGTAATATTCTGTGATTATCTTTATGTATTTGCCTTTTTTGTACGGCTGGCATCCCTGCTAGAGTGACAGCAAGGGCCTGTCTGCCTTACTCATCTGTATGTCTTCACAACTTAGCATAGCGTCTGGCACGGTAGATGCTCAGCATTATTTATTGAGTAAATAATCCCCCCAAAGGCAGAGTTCCGCTTCAAGATCCTTAAACTATAAATTATGACTATGAGAAGCCATTGATTCTTAAGGAGTTACTAGCAGATTGATCTGGACCGTAGTTCAAGGGCAGGGTGTTGACACTTTGACATGTTTTTTCTTCTATGTAAGCCCTGTTGTCAGGACCAGTGCCTGGAATTGCATTCTGTAGGATTCACCCAAACTCTGTCAGTCAGGGCCTTTCTACAGTTGATACAGTTAGTGGACAGAAGGGAAGTTCTGCCCCCACACCTCCAAAACTGCGTAGTTCAAAGCTCTCTGCCTCTGCCTCTGATCAACAGTCTTCAGCCTGAACTGAAAGACAAAACACTTTCTGTTGCATATTTTACAGCACTTGGTGCTTTTCATGGGTGTCGCAGGTTCTGAGTGCTGCAAGTGGCTTCTTGCTACCAGATTTGCTAACTCTTTCCCTGTGCTCCTGAAAACAAGGGCCTTATGTGGACTCAGCTAGCACTGCATTGCAGCCGGTGCTACTTCAGGGGATGCAGAGCCTGTGAGCTGTGGCCTCTCTTGCTCAGCCTCCTCTGCCTTTGCTTTTGCCATGTCTCGAGCCCACGAGCAGGATATGAGGGGAAGGCTGTCACTCAACCCATTTTCAGCTCAAGAAAGACAATACCATAACTGTGTTGTTTGCTCCAGTATTTTTTCTAAATGAACCTGAAATTCAAATACAAATTATATCCTAAGTTTTAAAAATGTGACAACTGTTCTAAGCTTTGGTTTCACAGGCTATGGGGCCCTCCTAGCCTTTCCTCTCACATGCTGTGACACTGCGTTCCTTTTATTTCCCACCGTATACTGTGCCACACCACACCCTGCTCTTGCTCTTTCCAGAACACCCTGACCCAGCCCTTCTTTGCCTTCAACTTTCAGCTCAAATGTCACCGCCCACAGATGTTTTCCTGAAATTTCCAGACCCTGCTGTGTACCTCTCCTTTGTGCTTTCTGTGTTTTAGCACCTAAGCATGTTATATTGAACGATCTCTTCTATGTGTCTGTTTCCTCCACTAGACTGAAAGCAATTTCTTGAGAGCAGGAACCATGTCTTACTCACTTCTTGCCCACAATCCGTCGCATCTAGTCTAGCATGTAGAGGGAGCTCAATAAATATCGACTGAAATGAGTTGTGTTGCCCAAAAGCTGTGATGTTCTCACTCTGTCTGACCTATTTTTTTCAGCATTCAAAACTCCTGGAGGCACCAGAAACATTTTACAAGTGATTTCGTATTTTAGAACTTCTGAGAATATAATATTTTGTCATTGCTTTTCCTCCTCAGGAACCTCTTTCTGGAGCTGTTGAAGAGAAAGGGAGCAAGCATGTCCACGATTGCAGCTTTCTATGGTGGCAAGTCCATCCTCATCACGGGGGCCACGGGCTTCATGGGCAAAGTGCTCATGGAGAAGCTGTTTCGCACCAGTCCTGACTTGAAAGTCATTTACATCCTTGTGAGGCCCAAGGCTGGCCAGACACTCCAGCAGAGAGTTTTCCAGATCCTAAACAGTAAGGTATGCTTCCTAGGAAAAGCTTGCATAATGGGCAATGCCTTAGGACAAGATGATTCACTACAGTGTTCCCTTATAAGCCCCAATTGCAAGTGGGGACCAGGCTATCTGTGCAGGTAGAAGAAAGACAAAACAAGACAACTTCCAACACCTCTGTAATCCATGGTGATTTCCCAAAAGAGGAAAGATTGCTTAGACTCAGTCCAGGGCAGGTGAGGAGATCATTAGTGTTCTGGAAACTACAAAGGAAGCATGAAAATAGGAAAACTCCCAGAGTGGACACTCTAGGCTTGAAATTTTCTGCAAATTCATCTGAACTCATCACTAATTTTCTTCTAAATTTAAGGTGGTTCCCCCAACCCAAAGTTTTTGTATAGTCTTCTGTTCTATTCTATTCTATATGGAATAGATATGATTACTAAGTAGCCACGTGGTAATACTTTCAGTTGTCCAAACTCTACAAGGTTTAGCTGTTATATATTTCATTAATGGAAACTTAGTAGTTGTATTATCCTGTAAGTTCTTCTAAGGAAAAAGATTGAAAATGAAATACTATATCTGTGAATGAGCATTTGGATATCAAACCATCTCTCCCCTCAAAAAAAAAAGACATCATGCATATCTTCTCATGTTTTAATTTATACATTAAGGCAGTATAGGCTTTGATATCAGACGTATCTAGGTTCAAATTCTGGCTTACCAATTTGTTGTTACTTTAGCCCTTAAACTTCAGTTTTCCAATGTTTAAAATAAAAACAACTACCTCCCGTAGGAATTAAGTGACAAAATGTATGTGTCTGGACCATAGAGCCCTTTGGAACATATAGGATCATGTAAAGCTGGCAAAAGGAAAAGTCAAAGTTTCTTTTTTTTTTTTTTTTTTACAAAGACTCCTTTCCAGTATGTAGATACAGGTGTATTTGAGAACACAGCACATTGCAGACTGCCCAGAGACACTGATGATCAAATTCATCTGCGGGCAAAAGGATGAAATTTCTGTACAAAATATCATCAAGCCAACTGGAAAAGCCTCTCCTGCATCTCATGGCTTGACTCAGCAGTGGGACAAATAATAATAATAGCTAACTTTACAGTACACTTAGTACATGACAGATATTACTCAAAGAGTTTTTCATACCTTACCTCATGTTTCTTTGCAACAACCCTGTGACTTAAGAACCATTAATATCCTTGTTGTATAGATAGGGAAACAGACCCGAAGCGTTAACTTACCAAGATTCCCCACCTGCTAAAGGGAGAGTCAGCCTTCAAACCCTTACCATTTGACTCCAGGGCTGACCTACTTATTCCTGCCCCACGCTGCCTTCAGGATAACTAATGGTTCTTAAAAATAAGAGCCAAAGGATGATATGACAAAAAACAAAACTTAGAATAAAACTCCCAGATCCCTCATCACACAGATTTGCTCAGTTCTCTATCCTAACAGGCTTTGTTTTCATCACATAGCAGATATCCCTCTTTGGTCTGGTAGCTTTGTGGTCAGCTGTGGATTTCTGGATAAACGCTGTGGCAGAGAGTCTTGTGGTCAGCACAGTCTCTATCTACTGCGCTTTTCAGTGCCTTGTTTTTGATAACACAGCAACATTGCTTTTGTTCTGGAAATGATTATACTGTGTATCACTTATCTGTAAAACTGCTTTGCAAATCTCCACACCTGTTGTCTATTTATTGGCTATTTATTGTCAGCTGCTGACTTTTATGAACAGTGATTCTTAAGGTGTGGTTCCAAGGCCAGCACCATTAATATCACTTGGGAACTATCTGTTGCTATCAGATGGTACTTAAGAGCACAGGCAGGCTAGGTGCAGTGGCTAATGCCTGTAATCCCAGCACTTTGGGAGGCCGAGGTGGGAGGATCAAGTTGAGCCTAGGAGTTGGAGACAGGCATGGACAATACAGTGAGACTGGACATGGTGGTGTGTGCCTACAGTCCCAACTACTTGGGAGGTTGAGGTGGGAGGATCACTTGAGCCCAGGAGTTTGATGTTGTGGTAAGCCATGATCGTGTCACAGCATGCCAGCCTGGGTGACAGAGTGAGACTCTAACTCAAAAAAAAAAAAAAAAAAGATCCTAGCTTCAGAGGTAGATTGACCTAGGTTTGAATCTCAGTACTGCCAATTATGAGCTGTGTGATAATGAGCAAGATACATATCTTGCTGAGCCTTGAGTTCTTTATCTGTAAAATGTGGTATAATACCTTGCTCACCCAGGGAGAGTCAGTCTCTGTCTCTGTCTCTGTCTCTTTCTTTCTGTCTCTCTGCCTCTGGCTCTCTCTCTGGCTCTCTCTCTTTCTCTCTCTCACCCTGTCTCTGACTCTCTCTCTGACTCTCTGTCTCTGTCTTGGATTTTTGAATCCAAGTTTTTATTAAGTTATGCTAATTAGAGTTTATTTATCAGGATTTTATCTTTTTCTCCATAAACTTTTCCCTTAAAGAATTTTAGGAAGAAAGGAATTTGATGTACATAATATAGCCGAACAACCTACCTGTGGTAAATCACCATGTCTACACCTGACTATTAAAAAATAAGCCACTGGTTATGCAAATACCTACTTTCCTGGCACTATGTGGAATCTGATATCTGTAAAGAGATTTTTCATGGAAAAAAATTATCTGCTTAATTTCATATCTGGGTATCCCAAGACTGAAATGCTTCTACTATACAAATTATGTATGCTTCAGAATATAAGAATGCTATTGCTGACTGACTGTAAATAAAGCTCTATGCAAGTTAGGAATTACCCAACAAGAAGTTACTGGCCATCTATGAGATATGAAGTGTTACTGCTCATATTCATTTTGCAACTGAAAATTCAAAATAAAGACAAGTAAGCTAAGATTACATTTTTAAAATTATAAAGATGAACTACTTTTGAAAGGTGAAGGAGGAGACCTTTGGATATATTAATTTTTTTTTTTTTGCTTTCAAGATAAAAAATATTGAGTCAAAATAACACTATCTTCAGATGTTTTCATATAGCTTGGTAGTTAGAATCATTTAGATGACTTATCCCACCTTTGGAAATTTTTATTGTCTAGATCTGTGCTCTTCAGTTATAGTAGCCACTAGTCATATGGCTATTTAAATTTAAATTAACTATAATTAAATGAAATCTAAAATTCATTTCCTCAGTCACACTAGCCACATTTCAAGTGCTCAACAGCCACATATGACTAATGATTATTTTATTGGAGAGGGCAGGTACAGAATATTTCTATTGTCATAGAAAGTTTTATCAGACAGCATTGATCTACATGGTTAAATATCTTGTAGAAAAAGACTATAATGTGATTCAGAATTGCATGCAGACACTTACTTAATCCTACAGACACTTATTGAAGTGCTTAATATGTGTTAAGTGCATGAGCAGCACAAAGCTAAGAAGACAGAAGTGACAGGGCCATATCAAATGGTAGAGACAGACACATGGAACATAATTGCAGTGCATCATGAGTTCTCCAGGGAGAGGACAGCCAAGACCAGTCAAAGCAAAAGGAATCACACTTGCAAATGCACAAATGGTACGGTGTGTTTGGAAAACTGGGTGGTTTGCTTGGCTCCAAGCAAATGAAATAAGGACTAGAAAGTTATGCTGAGGCCACATCCTGAAAGATTCCAGATAATTGTAACAAGTTACTTTCAGGTAAAAGAAAACCCAATTGAAATTGGCTTTAAAAACAAAGGTGATGTATTAATTATTCAATGGAACAAATCCAGCATTAGAGTAGTGAGCAACTAGAACTCTGGCTGCCTTGCTCTGTGAGCCTCTCCATTCTGCCATTTGTTCAACTTTATTCCAGTTACAAAAAATGGTTGCTGTCGCTTCAAGCTTCACACGCATATTTGGCAGTCCTTGGATAGAGAGAGGCTATGAGACTGGCTCTCTGGCTGGCCGTTTCTGAGACTCTCTCCTAAGATTGATGGTACTTCTCTAGAAGTCCTCAGCAAATTCCTCTAACATTCCATCAGCCTGGTTGAGGTTACATGTCCATTTCTGACCTACCCCTGTGGCCTGAGGCATAGCATGTACTTTTTTGTTCTGAAACATCAGGTCTTAGCCAATCATTGTCCAGAGGACAAGAATGCACAGAGATCAATAAGCCTTTACTGAGACATGGTGGCTACTGAAGAACACCTGTGTGATAACATCATTATCAAAAGGCAGCAGAATGGATGTTAGGAGCTAAGCATCCTGAATAGAGCATCGTTTCTGGAGTATGAAAGACCTGAGTTGGTGTCTTCTTTCCACACTTGGCAGTCTGACTTAACATAACTGAGCCTCAATTTCCAAATGGAGATAATAGCCATTGTCTTTTGTACTGTTGTGAGATGAATTAGTACAGGAAAGGTGCTTAGAATAGTGCCTTTAAGATTCAGCAAATATTAGCTTTAAATTCATACTCAGATACAGGAGAGAGTTTGAGATTTATCTTTTAGAGCATGGCACTCCCATTGAAGGTCTTTTTTATCTTCTCACAGCTAGATGATTTCCTACTTCTTAAATAATAATTAAAAAAACAGTACTCAAGTGATGCCAGTGAAGATGGGAAAGATAAATGTGACTTAGTTGAGTAGCTGTGACAGAAATCACATGGCCCACAAAGCTGAGAATACTTACTATCTGGCCCTTTTTGGAAGTTTGCCAACACCTGGAATAGAAAATTAGAAAAGTGCCTTCTGATATAAAACACCTAAACATATTGGATAAAATGTTCCTATAAAAGAATCTTAATTCATAGCTGAACAAGAGGCAAAATAAGGAAATTCCTGGGAGTCTAGAAATGGCAAGAAAAGCCAGGCTCGGTGGCTCAGCCTGTAATCCCGCCCCTTGGGAAGCTGAAGTGAGTGGATTGCCTAAGCCCGCGGGGTTCAAGACCCGCCTGGGCAACTTGGTGAGACCTCATCTCTACAATAAATAAAAAATCAGCTGGGCGTGGTAGCACGCACCTGTAGTTCCAGCTCCTTGGAAGGCTGAGGCTGAAGGATCGCCGGAGCCCAGCAGGTCGAGGCTGCGGTGGCCAGGAGTGGCCACTGCACTCCAGTCTGGGTGACAGAGTGAGACTCCAACTCAAAAATAAATAAATAAATAAAAATTAAAAAATTTTTTAAAAATTTAAAAAAAGAAATGGCAAGAAAGTTCACACAGAGAGAAAGAGAGAGGTTGAACAAGCACACAAATACAACAAATACTTATTGAGAGTCAACATGTGTCAGGCACATATTGCTCTGTGCTTGGGGGACAGGAAGATGAAGTGGTATTAAAGCAGACTTGAGGATTGGCCTCTCAATTTTAAACTCCAGTAAAGCAGACAAGTTTTATAAGGAATAGGTGTATATTTAAATATTTTGAAAAATGCTGTGAAGAAAAAGAACAAGGCGCTTTGAGAGAGAATAACAAGCAAGACCTTCTTTAAAATTATGTACCCTAAAGAAACTCAGAGATGCTGTTATTAAATCTCAGAGTTTAGGCTTTGAAGAAAATGGGAGAGGGCAATTGTGGCGTTAGTATACTGAGCATGTGGGACTATTACAGTCCAAGTAATGCTCAGCTGCTCTCCCTTGATAACAATAAATCAAGGCAGGGAACTGGTAGAGGTTTATTTCTGAATTTGAATCCAGGGAGCAGAGCCAGACTCCTAGCCTTTCTAAAATGGTCCTGCTCACCCTTCAAGTTTTACAGTCTGCATTTATAAGTTCAGGGTTATTGGTACCTATACATTGACTAGGTGACTGGCAGAGCATTGTATAGAACTTAAATTACAGCCGCATTTTGCATTTTTGTCAATAATGACTTTTATGGCTCACTTTTCCAGGCACCAGTTACCAGAGGTATCTCACAGCTTCTTATCAGTAACACCTGGCAGAAATATTAATCAAGCTTGCCACAGAGTAAAGGGAGTTAACAAGGCCTAAGACATCATACATTACTACACATTGTTATGCACAAAAGTTATCCAAATCACAAAATTTAGGATTACCCTGATACTATATTATTCAAACCTATGACTATTAAGAAAAGGGAGTAAATCGAGATTTACATTTCTCAGTTAATTGGGCACAGTCTGCAGAGAAGTTAAGGATTTTTTGAAGTGATTGACTGGGAGCGCATAGGAGATAAGGAGAAGCACTCCTTTTGTTAACTCTCAGGAATGTGAGTATGTGCAGGAGCTCTCGAACATTTGCCATGCCCTTCTCTAGGGATTGTGGCAATACGGGCAGACAACATCGGGTCTCCATATCAGGATCTTACATAGGGTGCCCCCATTTTTAAAGAAAATTTGGGATAGCATAGAGGAAAATTAGACTTTATATGGACTTTACATATATTAGACTTTTATTTTATTTTCACTTTTTAAGTAAAATGTTGTGAAACTATTAAACGATATCATTTTCCTTTAAGGTAGAAGCCTAGGCTCTCTCTATTTTGTATGCTTTGATCTAACCACGACAGTCAAAAATTTATAGAAGTATAATTAATATCTTTGCTGCAAAATCAGAAGAAATTTCCAAGCCTCAATCTTCTGAGCATTTTGATGCTATAAAACACTCATATATACCTATTTTCAATAGTTTTATCATAACAACAAAATCCTTTTGAGGCAGAGGACAGACTTTTAATGACAAACGAAAAATAATTTTTATTCTGAGGTTGAATTTAGGAACTTCTGATTTTTTTTACCCAGGTAGATTATTTTGTTCATTGTCCCTAAAGCTAGACATTCTAGAGTGCCTGCGTCAGTTTCACACTCTTATCAGAGATGTATATGGGGGTGGGGGGGGACCCAAACAAACTCGGAATTTGTGATTTAAAAATTATGTTAATTTTTACATATTTAAACTTCAGTCGCCTTCAAAGTAGTCTCTGTTTAATGCCATATACCTATGAAGATGCTTTTTCTACTGCTCAGAACAATTTTGGAACGTGTCCATTTTGAAGCTTTTTAGTGCTTCTGTTTTATGTTTCACTTCTTCCATATTGGCTAAGTTTCTGAGAAACAAACCCCCAAAAAAGTTGCTCAGGGCGAGATAAGGCGAACAGGGAGGGTAAGGCATGAGGGTCATGCCGTTTTAGGTCAAAAACTGGCTGCTGAATGCTCTGTGCTGTGTGAGCAGGTGTGCTCATGAAATGGGCAAACGTTGAATCTCCCACCAAAAATTTACTGAAGCCGAACGCAGCCTCTCACAACAACGCTAACTGGCACATCAGCTGATACCGACGGGCTCCTAGAACACCTCTAGCAGGGGAAACCTGCACTACAAGGGGCCCATCCTCTAAAAAAACTCTGTTTTTTTGTTTTTTGTTCCCCCTCGTACATTCCTTCATTCTCTGTTCCACCAGTTAGTCATTGTTTTATTAGGAAGGAAGATAACTTAAGAATTCACATTATAACACTTTGTTATAAAAAAAAAACATTTGCAGGAAAGGAGGGCATAATTAGAAATTCATAAATACTCTTAAAGTCTTAGGTTTCACCAGTATTAATTCTCCACTCCATGTGAGTTACAGTAATGTGGATGCTGAAACAGATACCCTACCCTCTTACCATGTCAGCAGCTCAATACAAATGAAATTTGATTCTCAATCACAGTAGGTCTAATTGGTAGAAGGTGTGGCACTCCTCAGTCATTGAGGTACCCAGGCTGATGGAAGGTTCCCTTCTTCTGCACATAGCTTCCAAGCCTTTCAAGGTCTCTCTGGATAATCAATGGGGGGTGGGGGGAAAGAGAAATGGGGATCATATGGAAGATTTCTGTGGTCCAAGCCCAGAAGTGCCTATTTGCTCAAGTGATTTCTGTCCACTTCCCACTCTTCAGACCTGTCACTGGGCCACACCTAACTATAAGGATGATGAAAAATGCATCACTGTGTGCCCAGGTTAATGGAAAACAGGATTGTTGAACAACTAATGAGGCTGTGCTCTAAACTTCTCCTCACCTCACCAAATATCTGCCTCCTTCTCTTTCCCACACAGAGAAGACATTCATCCCTACCCCCAAAGTCTCCTGCCATTACTACATCTAGTGCAAAGTCCAAAGTTCTGGAAAATAGACCTTCCTTTCTATTAGGTCCAGATATGTCAGCTTCTGGTTTCGCATTCTTTTATTTCTTTTTTTAGATTAGAAAATAAGTTTATTTAAAAGCTAAATTATAAAGACAGAGAAAAAGAGGAGATTCACCTCCCCAAGATAGGGTAGAGGGTCAAAGCTTAGGAAAACATGGCTTAGCCATAGGTCAAATAGCACATGATCACACCAGAGTCTAGTAAGGCAATGGCCTGGTTTGGCATTCTTGAAAATAAAAGGGCAAATGTTCCACCTTCCTAATATACAGTAATAGAACAGAGAAAAGAGAACCACAATTTAAGGAAAAAATCAAATTAAACAAACAAAGAAATCTTTTCAGAAAAGGGAAGAATGGCAGGCAAACAGCATAACCATTGGAACTATAACCATTAGAAAATCCTGTCTGGCAGGTATTGAGAAGGCTCCCTTCCCTGGAGCTGGAGAAATTCCTTAAGCAACCTCTGAATCTACCCTCAGGGAAGAACCCTCTTTTCCATCATTTTTTGTGGCCAATGGCTCCACACTCTGGAAGATTCTTCCTTGTTACCTGATCCTGGGCTGTCACCTCTGAAGTGGCTGTAAAGGAGTGTGCTCTTCTGAAGGTCTTTATAGCTTTCATAATACATGCTGCAAGAGTAGGGTGGAAATCAAAGAATGTTTTCGGGTTTAAGACAGTCATATCCAGATTCTAGGGCTGGAAGGAAAAAGAAATCCCTTGGTTCATGTACACAGTAGGACAGCTTGGCCTAAGTGAAAGACATGAACAAAAAGATTAATACAGAAGTGAAAGAGGGCACGTGTGTGCATTAGGTACAACATCATCTAAAAACTAAAAACCTGGGGCGAATTAAACTTTTTCACTCAACAAATATTGGTTGAGTGCCTACTAAGTGTCAAGCAGTGGGCCAGATGGGGAAGATACACTAGTAGCACATGAAAGTAATGGCAGTCTTAACAAACAGTTTGGTGATTCCTAAAAGATCTAAAAATCGACCTCTCATATGACCCCACAGTACCCCTACTGGTAATATAACCAGAGGAACTCAAACCACTCTATGAAAAAGATACCTGCACATGCATGTTTATTGCAGCATTATTCACAATAGCAAAAACATGGAACCTACTGTGCTGCCCATTGAAAGAGGACTGGATTTTTAAAATGTGGTACATATACATGATGGAATATTATGCAGCCATAAAGAAGGACAAAATTATGAACGTTGCAGCAACTTGAATGGACTTAGAGTCTATATTACTGAGTGACGTATCGCAGAAATAAAGAACTGAGTACCACATGTTCTCACTCATAAGCAGACCTTGAACAATTATCCTAATACTATAAGAAAGGGATTGGCAGTAGCTGGAAACTGCCAGGGGAGGGGAGTGGGATTGACAGTAATGGAACTGCCAGGGGAGGAGGGGCACACCTCATCAACAAGGTTACCTGTATAATGAACATTTGTATACCTAACCATAAATTATACCCCACATCTTCAAAATTAAAAATAAAAATAAGAGAAAAAAGTAATGGCAGTGATATCCCAGGCCTTAGATTTAAAAGTCAAAGAGAAAAAATTGGGGTAATAAATGTGTTACTGGTTTTAGCAAATCTGAAACATTTGAGAAAATTGTGTAGTGTTTGCCAAACCTAAAACCTAAGACTCTCCCTGAGTCTTATATTAGGAAAGTATAAAAGCAGACAGAAATAGTACTAGGAAATGAAAGTTGCATGGGTGTATTTCTTTAAGTAATAACCCTGTATCAGAAAGTTGGTTGGGACTGCTCACACATTGGGAATAACCCACCTGCATATTCCCCCTTCCCAAAATTCTAACCAATAAAGTATGAGATGAAACAGAATGCACCATGCTTCAAAGACTGAATTTTAACTTAACATTGCCTTCACATCACTTGAAAACTTTAATCTCAGGCAAGCCTACTTCCCAAACCAATCTCTGTGCAGAGATTACTCAGTGGTCTTGTCTGGGTCCAGGCCAATCCTACTTCCATTGTATGGCCACTCTCACCCTTCATAGTTTTTCTCTGAAGAACTTTCCTTTCTGGGTTAGAGTTTCTTCTGGTAGGTCTCAGATTCTCCAATTATTTATTATGTCATATAAATCAAGTTCCACTATAGGTTCTGCCATTTAACTATTTTGACATAAACAGAGTGATTTAAATGCAGTCTTAACTTATTCCTAAATAGGGCCTTGTATAGCTTTTAAGTGATATATCTCTCCAGTCACACAAAGGAATGAATTCTAACCTACTGTAGGTACTACAGTGTTCCTGAAGGTAGATAAATCACCTCAGCAATGTGAAGCTTGGAAATTTTTCTTTAAAACATAGTAAAAATGTTGCCAGTTGCCTTTGATTACTACTATGTCCCCAGGAGACACAATCAAAAGAACATCTGTTTTATCTATCAGAATCATACAACTGCTTCATTCTTTTCTTTTCATGGTATGCATAACTGTGACCACCTCTCACTTCCTGTTTCCATGCTTTCAGAGAGAAACAATGAAATGGGGGGTGCTTGGAAAGGAGGATTTTTTAAAAACTCATTGACCACACAGAATTGGAACTGAAGAATCAGAGGAGAGGATTGCTTTTCTTGCTTATTACTTACTTATTACCTTCTTTACTTATTAAGTGTCCTAAGTATTTCAGAGTACTTAAAGGGACATCATCCCAATAGAGGGGAAAATATCTGAATTAATAGAATTCTTGAGGACTTTCTCACAGAGGTAATTAAGGTGTCACTCTAAGAAAACAACCAGAGACACAAAAATTATATATATAGTAGTAGTATTTATAGTCATAAAAACTGGAATCAATCTAAGTGTTCCACAATAGAGGAATGAGGGAATAAACAATAAATAAACAATATGAAAATGTGCTGATTCAATTATGAACCGATCAACTTTTCATTGTATCAAAAATAAGTTCAGATAGAGAAATTATATTTTATCTATATTGCTATCTTGAATGTGGTTTGGTTTAAAGACACATAGATGACTCTTCCCTTCTATAACAGATAATGAGTTGTAAATAAATCACTCAGTTAAAAAGGTCAAAGAAATGTTGAGAGCATTCTGAGGTCTCTTGTGCCTTATAGGTATGTTTCTTTTTACAACAATCAAATCCCATGTATATCCATTTAGGATCTTAAGTTGCTAATAATCTACTCCGAATTATTCCTTAAGAAAACATCAAGAAGACAATATTTGTACCTGGAAAATAAAAATCCCAAGTAGTTGTAGTAATATTAAGAGTAATACAGTTAATGAAGAATGATTATGAGCTCAGAATCTGAAAAATGTTTCACTGAGAGAATAACAAAGCTGGTTGAACTTTTCCTGTCAAGCTATAGTATATTATTATAATTTATAGTATGCAATATATTATTATAATATATAATATAAAGTATATATATTATATATAGTATATAATATGCTACAGCTTGACAGGAAAAGCACACACACATATGTATACATAGTAATCTTTTTTTATATATATAGTAAATATATACTATATATATATATATATATATATATTGGGTGTGTATGTGTATAGTATAAATATATTGTATAAATGAAGGGTTACAATGAGATTGTGCCAGGTTCAGAATCCATCATCTGAGAAGACCAAAGGTCAAGGTTTCTAGGGAGGGACTGTTCTGAATGATGTCACCAGTAAGTGGATTTACAAAGACATTTCTTGGCAGGTTGTACTGGATACTTCAGATCAGCTTCTCTGGAAAAATATGAATTACTCAATAAGCCCTCAGTTGTCCCTGAAGTAGATCAATTTTGACATACAATGGCAAGCTTTGGGTGATAAATCATGCAGGGTTACACACAGGGTCCTCAGTTTACAGAACATGATTAGATTTAAGACAATAGAAGACAGTAACATTTTATGGACCAGCTTATTGAATCCTTTTGAGACTATTGCTGTTTGGTACTTTCTAGAATGGGTTAGATAAATTAATCCCTAATAGGTAAATAAATTAACTTTGAACCAAAACAAAAAACAAAAAAAGCAGCAACAAAAAAAACTTTGAACTAAATAACAACAGCAAAGAAAAGCCCAACAATCAAATATTGGTGATATTAAGACACATGCAATAGAAGTGTTAATTTCATTTTGAGTCCCTTATTAATTTTCAAAAGCTCTTTTGTAAGGAAAAAAAAAGTGTTTTCATACTTGCTGCAAGCTAAATGTGTAAAAGCTGCTTGTTCTTAATTTCCTAAAATGAATTTCTGATTGACATTAGTGATTCTGTTAAATGGTTATAAAAGGCAAAGGCAATTGAAAACAGAAGTTTGCATTTTATACTTGCAAAGTCAGTTTTGTTCCACTACTGTTTTTTATTTTTCCTAAAAAACTGTCCCACAAAAATCAAGAGGCTTCTATAAACTTAGGGTAACTAGAAGGAATGTAGACTTTTTTTTTTTGAGTTGGAGTCTCTGTCGCCCAGACTGGAGTGCAGTGGCCGGGAGCGGGTGGGCTCGCTTGCTGGGCTCCGGCGATCCTTCCGCCTCAGCCTTCCGAGTAGCCGGAATTACAGGCATGCACTACCACGCCCGGCTGATTTTTTGATTTATTGTAGAGATGAGGTCTCGCTGCCCAGGCGGGTCTCGAACCCGCGGACTCAGGCAAGCCACTCACCTCAGCCTCCCAAAGGCGCAGGATTACAGGCTGAGCCACCGAGCCTGGCTAAACTTTTAATAAATTTAAATTTCCATGATTAATAAAGGCACACTTTTAAAAGAGTGTAGTAAGTTTTCAGTTTGCCAGTGATTTAGCTCAGATCAGCTGAAGCACTTTTTAACTCTCCCCTATGAACCATTTCCTTTCTTTTAAGCAAAAAAGAAAGAAATTGACTTAGTCTTGGGGATGGCCTAACAGTTACAGAAACAGAAGTAATTTATTTTCTCAATCTCCATCTTTCTTTTATAACACCATTCACTAGTTAATTCAACCATGGGCATGATTTCACATGACCAACTTCTTTCCTTTTGTAAAAAAATCTCTTCCAATCACATCATCTTTTTCTTAAAAGCTTCGAATTGCCCTCACTCATTTCATTCAAAAAGTTACCAAGCCATGGGATTCAACATGATTCTGGGATACAATCAGTTCTCAGAAGTATCTGGATCACAGGATGCAATCAGAAACCTTGGCATGGCCCAACACACACAAACACCCACAGCTTTCTGATCAGCAGTTTTTGAAAACAAAGTAGTGTTGTGGAAGTGGAAAGGGGATTTTCCTATTATTAGGAACCTACTAAGTGGCAGGCATTATGTCAATCATCTGGCCTTCATTACCCTACTAACTCCTCTGAAATCTCTGTAGTATATGAATGTCATCGATGAGAAATTAATTCTAAAGTTGTCCTCTATCCAAGGTTATATATTTTGTGCCCAGAAAGTGACACAGCAGAATTTGAATGCAGGACTCTTATCTCTGAAGCCCAAGTTTTCCCTCCTGCATTGCACTGCTGCCCCCAGGAAATTGCTTCCTTAGTTGACAATATCATCAGGAAGGTGAGACTACAGCTCGCTTCTTCCGGGTTAATAGCAACATGTTTTCCACCCTTTAGCGTGGATAATGCATAGATGCCACCAATCCTGTTGAGGGTAGAAACAATCTCAAGGTTGGTCTTCATCTTCCTAGCCACCCTAGCTTCTTTCTTGCTCAGGTATAAGAAATAATTCTCAAAGTAATCTGTGAAAAGAACACTTGGAGTGGAGAGAAAGCACAAGATGATGTACTGAGCATCATATAAACTTAAGCATGTCTTACAGATTCTTACGCAAAGTGAACTAAAATTTTGTAAAATGCAAAAGTGTATTTAAGAATAGCATATGACTAGAAATGGTGGCTCACACCTATAATCCCAGCACTCTGGGAAGTGGAGGTGGAAGGACAGCTTGAGCCCAAGAGTTTGAAATCAGCCTAAGCAACATAGTAAAACCATACCTCTAAAAAAAGAAGGAAAAAAAAAATAGCCGAGCATGGTGGTACACACCTGTAATCCCAGCTACTCAGGAGGCTGAAGTGAAAGCCAAGAAGGTCGAGGTTGTGGTGGGCTGTGATCGTGCCACTGCACTCCAGCCTGGGTGACAGAGCAGGAACCTGTCTCTAAAAAAAAAAAGAAAAGAAAAAAGAGTAGCATGATATATGTTTATTTTTATTTTTATTTCAATAGCTTTGGAGGGTACAAATAATTTTGGTCTGGGCTTTTAAGTGTATTTGTCATACCCACCGGTGCACATTGTACCTGACAGATGATCTTTTGTCCCTCCACCTCTTCCCTCCTCCCCCTTCTGAGTCTCCAATGTCCATTATATAATTTTCTGTGTCTTTGCATATCCTCAGTTTAGCTCCCACTTATACATGAGAACATACAGTGTTTGATTTTCTGTTCCTGAGTTAGTTCACTTTGAATGAACTAACTTTGGATGCATCCAAGTCATTGCAAAAGACATCATTTCATTCTTCTCAATGGCTGAATAGGATTCCATAGTGTATATATACCACATTTTTATTATCCACTGATTGGTTGATGGACATTTATATTGACTGCACATATTTGCAATTGTGAATTGTGCTGCAGTGAAAATGTGGGTGAGTCGGGCTCGGTGGCTCAGCCTGTAATCCCATGCCTTTAGGAGGCTGAGGTGAGTGGATTGCTTGAGGCCGGGGGTTCAAGACCCGCCTGGGCAGCGAGATCTCATCTCTACAATAAATCAAAAAAATCAGCTGGGCGTGGTAGTGCACGCCTGTAATTCTGGCTACTTGGAAGGCTGAGGCAGAAGGATCGCCGGAGCCCACCAGGGCGAGGCTGCAGTGGCCGAGAGCGGCCACTGCACTCCAGTCTGGGTGACAGAGTGAGACTCCAACTCAAAAAAAAAAAAAAGAAAAAAGAAAATGTGGGTGAAAGTGTCTTTTTTAATATAATGACCTCTGTTCCCTGGGGTAGATACCTAGTAGTGGGATTGCTGGATCAAATGATAGATCTACTTTTAGTTTGAGAAATCTTCAAATCGCTTTCCATAGAGGTTGTACTAATTTACACTCCCATCAACAGTGTATGAATGTTCCCTTTTCTCTGCATCCACCAGCAATTCTGACCGGTGTAGGGTAGCATCTCATTGTGGTTTTAATTTGCATTTTTCTGATGAGAGTGATGTTAACATCTTTTCATGTTTATTGGCCATTTGTATATCTTCTTCTGAAAGATGTCTGTTCATGTCATTTGTCCACTTTTTAATGGAGTTATTTGTTTTTTCCTTGCTGATTTGTTTGAGTTCTTTGTAGATTCTAGATATTAGTCCTTCATTAGATGTATAGTTTGCAAATATCGTCTCCCATTCTATAGGTTGCCTATTTGCTCTGTTGATTATTTATTTTGCTGTGTAGAAACGTTTTCGTTTAATTAAGTCCCACTTATTTGTTTTTGTTTTTGTTGCATTTGCTTTTAGGGTTTTAGTCATAAATTCTTTGCCTAGTCCAATGTCCATAAGAGTTTTTCCTGGGGTTACTTCTAGGATTTTTGTGGCTTCAGGCGTAACATTCAAGTCTTTAATCCATCTTGAATTAATTTTTATATATGAGGAGAGACAGAGATCAAGTTTCATTTTTTAGATGGTTTTGTTGAATAGGATGTCCTTTTCCCCAGTGTGTGTTTTTGTCTGCTTTGTCAAAGATCAGTTGGTTATATATTTGGATTTATTTCTGGGTTCTCTATTCTGTTCCATTGGTCCATATGTCTGTACTTGTACAAGTTCCATGCTGTTTGGATTACTACAGCCTTGTAGTATAATTTGAAGTCAGATAATATGATGCCTCCAGCTTTGTTCTTTTTGCTTAGGATTACTTTGGCTATTCTGGCTCTTTTTTGGTTCCATATGAATTTTAGGGTTGTTTTTTCTAATTCTGTGATAAATGATGTTGGTAGTTTGATAGGGATTGTATTGAATCTGTAGATCACTTTGGGTAATGTGGTCATTTTAACAATGCTCTTTCAATCCATGAGCATGGACTCTCTCCATTTGTTTACTTCTTCTACAATTTCTTTCATCAGAGTTTTATAGTTCTTCTTGTAGAGATATTTCGCCTCCTTAGTTAAACATATACCTAGGTACTTTAGCTTTTGGACGCTTTTGTAAATGAAATTGAGTTCTTGATTTGATTCTCAGCTTGGTTGCTATTGGTGCATAGCAGTACTACTGATTTGTGTGTGTTGATTTTGTGTGTGTTGATTTTCCTGAAACTTTACTGAATTAATTTATCAAGTCCAGGAGTATTCTGGAGGAGGCTTTAGGATTCTCTAGGTAAGATCCTATTGTTAGCATACAGAGATAGTTTGATTTCTTCTTTTCCAATTTGGATATCTTTATTTCTTTTTCTCTCCTGATGGCTCTGGCTAAGACTTCCAGTACAATGTTGAATAGGAGTGGTGAAAGTGGGCATCCTTGCCTTGTTCCAGTTCTGAGGGAGAATGCATTCACCTTTTTCCATTCAGGATGACATTGGCTGTGAGTTTGTCATATATAGCTTTTATTGTTTTGAGGAGTGTTTCTTTATGCATATTTTTCTGAGGGTTTTTGTCATGAAGGGATGCTGGATTTTATCAAATGCTTTTTTCTGCATCTATTGAAAGAATCATATGATTTTTGTTTTTAATTCTGTTTATGTAATAGATCACGCTTATTGCCTTGCATGTGTTAAACCACCCTTGTATCCCTGGGATAAAACCTGCTTAAGCACGATATATTTTTTTTAATGTGCTGTTGAATTCAGCTTGTTAATATTTTGTTGAGGATTTTTCTGTGTCTATGTTCATAAGGGTTATTGGTATGTAGTTTTCTTTCGCGGTTGTGTCTTTTCCTGGGTTTGGTATTAGAGAGATACTGGCTTCACAGAATGAGTTAGGGAGGATTCTTTCTTCTTCTATCTTGTGGAATAGCTTCAGAAAATTGGTACCAGTTCTCCTTTGAAGATCTTGTAGAATTCAACTGTGAGTCTATCAGGTTCTGGACTTTTTGTTGTTGTTGGGAGACTTCTAATTATTGTTTCAATCTCACTACTTATTATTGGTTTCTGTTTCTTCCTAATTCAAGGTTTGAGGGTGGTATGTTTCCAATAATTTATTCATTTCCTCTAGATTGTCTACTTTGTTTGCATAGAGGTGTTCATAATAGTCTCAGATGATCTTTTGAATTTCTATAATATCAGTTATAATGTCTCCATTTTCATATCTGATTGAGCTAATTTGAATCTTGTCTCTTTGTTTCTTAATTTAGCTAGTGTTCTATCAATTTAATATATGCTTAATCTTAATTTTCTGAGATCACAGAATAAGATAGTCAAGTGATGGGCGTTTTAGATAAATACAAAAATAAAAACACAAAGACCCAGAGAGGGCCATTGTGAGTTGACCCAGTCACATAGCAAATAAATGGCAAAATCAGAATTCACACCCAGTGTTGCATGACTCCAAAGAACCTGAGCTCTTTCTAATACATCAATAGTTCTCACTCACAGTGTATATTAGAAGCACCAGAGAGCTTGTACAAGTAGATGCCCAGGCTTCAACCAATGATCATTGAATATGAATCTCCAGGATCAGAGCATCTGTTTTGTTTTTTTGTTTGTTTAAACAGTTTTCCAGGCAACTCTGCTATATGCTGAAGTTTGATAACTCCACTACTACATCATGCTGCCTTATGGTCTTATAAAAATTGTCCTTATAAAAATTGCCTGAGCCTAGGGGTTTGAGACCAGCCTAGGCAACTTGGCAAGACCTTGTCTCTAAAATAAATAAATAAATAAATAAATAAGCAAGCCAGGCTTGGTGGTGTGCACCTATAGTTCCAGTTAACTGGAAGGCTGAGGTGGAAAGATCACTTGAGCCCTGCAAGTTCAAGTTGAGGCTGTGATGGCTGTGAGTGTGCCAACAGAGTGAAACTTCATCTCAAAAAAAAAAAAAGATCCTCACTAAAAGCAACAAAACTTTTAGATTAATTCTTTACATCTTATGGGAGTTACTAGTAAACTAGCAAACTTCTCACATTTTGTGACTCTGTACATGGACTATGACTTTTTTTGCTTTAATTCCATGCACTTATTTGTGTTTGTTTTCAACTTAGAGTAACTTGCAGAATTCATTGATTTGCTTTCAATAAGCACTCTAAAACTTCTCACAGAGTCTCTTTCAT
Organism: Cephalopachus bancanus; assembly: GCA_027257055.1. Taxonomy (NCBI): domain Eukaryota; kingdom Metazoa; phylum Chordata; class Mammalia; order Primates; family Tarsiidae; genus Cephalopachus; species Cephalopachus bancanus. Next base: position 1,741,041 of record JAPVLO010000009.1, on the reverse strand, counting down.
TTTGGGACACCAGCTATTCCACAGAGATTGCTCCTTAGTTTAAGGGACCCTTTTTTCACAAAATACAAATATTAAGTAAAGTTGGATGGGACTAAAATATATGGTTATTGGGACTAAAATATATGACTATATTTGAAGAAAGGAACTCAGTAAAATGAATTAAGACCAAAGACTCTCATGTTTGAAAAGCTATGATTACCTTCAATGATTCCCAGGACGTAGAGACCAAACCTCCTGTGATACTTCCCAAATGAGGTCATGAGGACAACTAGTTGATTGTAAGAGCCCAAGGTCAGAGCCTTTGCATTGTTTCAAAAGCATTATGTAAACTCGATGCTCCCACCTCTCACCTAATTCCTTCTAGTAAAAATGCAATATTACTGTCTGACTACAGAAGTCATACCCTAGGAGTTTACTGAAACCAGAGAATTGCTCTTTCTGGTTTTTTCATACTGCTGAATTTGCTTACTTAGGATTTGCAAAGTTTCTCTCTCACCTCTGGGCTACAAGTAACTATTCATTTGTTACTTGAATAGTAGAATAGTCCTTCATGTTTAAAAACAAATTAAGAGAGAGAAATACTTGCCTGTGTAACGTCAAATCAATGGGACTCTCCCAAACTTTCCAAGAGAAATGGATAGTTTTGTACAGTTTCAAATGCTTAGATTACCTCCCAACTGTTATCTTTCAGTGACCACAGAGATATGTCCTACTCTTGTCAAGAACAAGGTTTCATAAAAATGAAAAAATGGCAGTCCCTCTGCTTGAGTTTTGACGATGGCAAATGGTTACTCAACTCTTTACCTTCTCAGTCGTACACCATCAAAGAGAGAATATGAATCTATGCAATGAGAAGGAATAAGATAATAATAGAATAATAGGATTTCAAATAATTAAGTTCTTTATTGGTGGGTTTTCAATGAAATTTTTGGAATTATGTTTTTTCTTTACTAATTTTTATTCCATCAAATTTTCTTCTTTTTTAATTAACCTCTCATGTTAGAAAAAAAAAAAAAAGACCAGGAGTAGTGGCTCATGTCTGTAATCCCAGCACTTTGGAAGGCTAAGGCAAGAGGATTGCTTGAACCCAGGAGTTCAAGACCAGCCTGGGCAGCACAGTGAGACCCTATCTCTAAAAAAAAAAAGACTTTCAGAAGAGCTGATGTCTATCCTGGATTCGTTTGCACCATTTCATCTTGTTCTTCATCCTTATTCTTGTAATAAAGTAAGAGGGTCTGCTCTGAGTACTTTAAACTCCCATTAACAGTTCATGCAGAAGACCCAGGGAACACTTTTTTAGCAGTCACTATCTATCTTTCATCACCCAAATACAAAAGAGCTGGTAACCAAACAATTTCAGAAATCAAGCTCCCAATCATAGTTCTATTACTATTCTTACAGAAAGTAATTTTAATTCAATAGACAAAATTTAAGACTTTGAAAGAATTGTATACTGTCAAGCATAAACAGATGAACAAGAATCAAGAAGTTTACAAAGTAAAGGGGAAAATTTAAGAATAGACATGACTTTTCAGAGTCAGTGTTTCCCCCAAGTATATTATCTAGACCACCAGAGCCATCTGTGGAGGTGGCTAAGAAACACAACTTCTTGGGTTACACCCAAACTCTCAAGTCAGGATCTCTGAAGGTAGAATAAAGAAATAATATTAACCTGGTTCCCTGATTTTTTTTTATGCCTACAGTTTGAAAATCACAGATGTTAATATGTTAAAAATCAACTGGAAAACTTGAAATGCAAACTCCTGGGTATAATCTCTTTTTTTTTTTTTTTGAGTCAGGGTTCAGTTGCACAATCACAGTTCACCATGACCTCAATCTCCTGGGCTCAGGTGATCACCCTGCTTCAGCCCGCCAAGTCGCTGGACTACATACAGGTGGACAACACCATGCCCAGCTAATTTTTTTGATTTTTTTTTTGGTAGAGACAAGGTCTTGCTATATTGGTCAGGCTAGTCTCGAACTACTGGGCTCAAGCAATCCTACCACCTCAGCCTCCAAAAGTGTTGTAATTATAAGCATGAGCCACTGCACCATGGCCAACTTTAAATATGCATACTAGTGATTCCAGTTCAGTTGGCTTGGTGGATAACACTTTGAAAAGTGCTGGCCAGAACCCATGGCCCCTTGGGATAGCAATTGACTGTCATCTCTAGCATTCTATTCAGGATGTGGCCACATTTAAAGAGTATTATTTTAGATGCTGTAGCAGTATGGTAAGATTCCTGGTAAGGGAAGTCATATTACTGAACAAGACTAATATAGTACAATTGGATCCTCATTTAGCACTGTGGTTTTAATTTCTGCAACCAATTCGTTGATTTGTCTCAACTGACTATAATCAACTACTGTCTAGATCAGAAAACTCAGACATTTTCAAAATTTTACTGTATTCATTCAGATATGCTGCTTTGTTTGAAATACTAATCAATAGATAGAACATATATTTGAAATTATTTCCTAAAACCGTAATTATCTCCTAGAACAGTAATGCTGTAAATATAGTATCCTGGTGTTCAATGTTGTACAGATTTTTTGAAAGTATAATGTGGTCTTACAGTATCCTCTGCCCTTTAAAGTCATAAAAACCAAAAGTAAAAGAAAATCTATGTGTGATATCTTACATCATACAGAAGAGCCCTCACTGCGAGAAGAATGGATGCAGAAGTAATCCCCCACTTTTTACTCTCCGGTAGTCTGAAATCATCACAGGTCAAAGTGAAAGTGTCCACAGAATGCTAAGTAAATTTCCAGTGAATAAAATATATCATGCAGACTCAAAAGCGACTTCTACAAATTCAGTTATCAAAAAAGGGAAAAACTGACCTAATTTTAGATAAGCTTATTAAACATTTTCAACATGTTTGTTGTACAACTTATATTAATGTTCAGATATATTAATTATCTGAAAGCAAACATTTAGTGTGTTTACAATGGATTGATGTTAGAAGAATTGTTAAAGATCTTTCTGGAAGAGGGAAAATGATCTCTTTATTGAGAATACGCCTGGACATTTTATCAGCTTTACCAATCCCAGATGTCAAAAAAGCATCCAGGATTGACCTAACTTCCAAATTATTTCCAGAATTGCAGTAATGCCCCACTGAAAAGGCTGACCCTACAGTGCAGAAAAATAGTAGACAGAAGTATCTTAACTTGCCACACCGGTATCGGTTTGATTCCTTTACTAGTCATCTCCATTAAATTCCCAGGCTGTCCTTTGAACATGATCTTGCCTGATACAAGTGAGACATGATTTCTCTGACTACCTGAGATCAACTTTTTATTACCCGATAAAAAAAGCCTGGGGTAGACCTCTAATGGAGAGAATAAGCCTGCTACTAAGAATTGAGAAATAGATGGAAACATTATTTTGAGGTTAAGGGGGAGAAGAAGAGACTGTCTCTGCTACCATATTATGATTAAAACGACAGGCTAATTTTCTCTGCTCTTAACTTTTGTAAACATTTAGTTTTACTTTTCCTCACTGTTAATGTACCATACCAATACTACAGTAAAATTCCATTTAATCAAAATAGGTTAGAACCAAGTTCATTTTATTAAGATCATATTTTTTTAAAAGATGGGAAATACTAATTTAATCTAATAATTTCTGTGTGGAGGGGAAGGTATAGTATCCATTCTGTCTGAATAATTGTAATAAAAGCTGGAACTGCCAGTGCTCTTCTTGTTTTCCTTTATAAATAAATTAGAATATTTAAAAAACCAATTGATAGCCCATAAAAAATACATGAGCTCATGTACACCCTAGACAATAGTTTTCATTTATATTAGTATGAGATTACATAAAATCTTTGTTTCACTTATTACAAATTTGCTTGATTTGTTCTTTTCTAATTCTATTTGTGCTGAGAAGATACTTTATTAATCTGGGCTAGTTAACCAAGTTGTTGGTAATTTTGTTGGTAATTTGTAAAAGTTGTGTTAAGACTTGTAATTTTTACTGTAACAATTATTCTCAGCCAAAAATGGATACTATCATCATGTGTAAACAATAAGCTTCTTTAAAAGGGAAAAGAGGCTAAAAGCAGGATGTGGATGACTTACTAACACCTTTTCACTCTGGAACTGACTTTTTCAAATGTTTCTCAAATGGAGCAGAAATTCCACTAAGTTGATTGAATTGTATGAAATGAAGCAGATGACTCAGAAAGCTTTCATTGGGTAATATTACTACAATTAAAACCAGTTTTTGAGTATAATGAAATAGATCAATGCTAACAAGAACAATGCAGTGATAACGATGATAATGATGATATTCTTTGTATACCGATCTATATGTTTTAGCTATTTGAGAAAGTCAAAGAAGTCTGTCCAAACGTGCATGAGAAGATCAGAGCTATTTATGCAGATCTCAACCAGAATGACTTTGCCATCAGCAAGGAGGATATGCAGGAGCTTATCACCTGCACAAATGTTGTCTTCCACTGTGCAGCCACCGTACGCTTTGATGACCCTCTGAGGTACAGTCTCTTTTCCCTCTCGTGGTTTGTAGACATGCATGTGCAGGTACACATGTGCTTGTAAGTTTCTCTATGGTTTCTGTAAAAAGCAAAACAAAACAAAAACTCAATGAAAAAAAATAAAGAAGCTAAACTTCTTCAAAATCCCGCCATCCAGAGATAGCCATTTAATACTGTGGAGAACATCCATTCCAATGTTTTGTGTGCATCCATGTTTATATAATGTATGATCAATCTTACAAAACAATGGCATCCTATTGAAAATGATGTTTTGCAAACTGCTCAATTATATTTTTGGATATCTTTTATTGTCAATAAATATTGTATTTTAATTTCTAATGACTGCATGACATTCCATTGTACATGTTTTTTGTTTGTTCGTTTTGAGTTGGAATCTCACTTGTGCCTCAGCCTACCAAGTAACTACAGATGCATGCTACCACACTTGGCTAGTTTTTGTGACTTATAGTAGAGACAAGGTCTCACCAAGTTGCTTGGAGTCTCACCAAGTTGCTCAGGCTGGTCTCGAACACTTGGGCTCAGGCAATCCTCTCACCTCAGCCTCCCAAAGTGCTGGGATTACAGGCTAAGCCACCACGCCCAGCCTAGATTTGTCAGATGCATATCATATGTGCCCAGATTATGAACAGTTTGCATTTTTACATATAATGCTAAATTGTTCTCCAAAAACATGGTGTCAATTTACACTGTCCCTGTGCACATGAATGCTCATTTCCAAACATTATTTTTAATGTTACCTATATGACAGTGGAAATGGTATTGCATGTTCTGATTTTTATTTATTTGATGATACAAAGGTTGATGATGTTTAAGTGCCTATTGGCATTTTATTCTTTTATGAAATGCTTATTTGTGTTCTTTGCCTATTTTTCCATTGAAACTTTTTTCTTACTAATTTTAAGACTTCTTGGAAGATTCAGCATATTAATTCTTAGTCTTTTATAAGACCCAATATATTTTAACAACTTACCATATGTCTTTCAACTCATTTATGCAGTTATATATACTTTCTTCTAGTGTCTTTATGGTTTCATTTTTACATTTAGATCTTTGATCCATTTAACATTTATTTAGCTATAAAGGGAAATGGTTGGGAAAATTCTATTGTAAAAACAGTGTTGTAGGTGTGAAAGTAGTTTTATTTTTTCCTAGCCGATAGTTCTTAAAAAGTATTTATTAAATAATTCACTTTTACTCTTTACTTGAAATGAAACTCTTACTAAATTCAAATTTTTAAATTATCTTGCTCTGTTAATCAGGCTTTCTCTGTCAGTACCACACAATTTTAATTACTGTATTTTTATTATATTAGGGCAAGTATACACACACTCTTTTATAACATTTTTCAGATGTTCTCACCTGCTTATACCGCTTGAATAAATTTAGAATTAATTTCCCCAAGTTTTAGAACATTTTGGGAGTTGATTAGAATTACCTTTTATATGCAGATCAACTCAAAAAATTTAGCATATTTAAAATATTGATTCTTCCTATTCAAGAACAATATGTCTTTCCATTTATTCAATTTTTCTGTTATTACAGTTAATGAAATGTTATCATTTTTAATATACTAACTTATAATTAATTTGATTTTTTTTACTGTTCAATGTTAAACATTTCTTCAATGTAGCCTCTAATTTTTGTTTATGTATGGGAAAGCTAGTGGCTTTTTTGCATAATTTTTATAAGTAAACACCTTACTGAATTGCCTTATTATACAGCCCAGCTTTTTTTTTTTATGCTGCTTCTGTTTGTTTTCCAGATATACAGTTATATAATCTGATAGTAATTTTTGTGACTGTCTTTAGTATTTACATCTATTTGTTAATTTTAGTTTCCTCTCTATAGACTTGGACTTCAGAGCCATGTTAAGTAGGAAGAGTGTGTCTAGACATTTTGCCTAGCCCTGTCGTTATAAGTAGTGCTCCTATAGATATTCACCATTGTGTGACATTGACCAGCAAATTAAAATATAGTTTAATCATTTTATTTCTCTTCTAGTGAATGTCTTTAGTTAAATTGGAAATAGATATTAAATGCCACTTTAAAAATTTTAAAAATATATAGTGATAATATGGCTGTTGGGGTTTTTTGTTTGTTTTGGTTTGGTTTTTTGCTTTTTGAGTTATGTTAGATTGGTAGGTTTCCTGATGCTAGATAAATATTGTATTCCTGGAATGAGCTACTTCATTGTCATTACATAAGGCATTTCTCTAGCTTTAAATTCTACTAACCACAATGTAGATATTAACATCGCTTCTCATGTCTCACCTGGACCTTTGCAATAACAACTTATACTGCCCATTTAAAAATCTGTTGTTATTGCTGTTGGCCAGGCACAATGGCTCATGCCTGTAATCCCAGCAGTTTGGGAGGCCGAGGTGGGAGAATTGTTTGAGCCCCAGTAGTTTGAGATCAGTATAAGCAACATAGCGAGATCTCCTCTCAATAAATAAACAAATAAAATTAGCCAGGTGTGATGGCGTGTACCTGTAGTCCCAGCTAGTAACTTGGTAGGCTGAGGCGGAAGCGCCAACTGAACCCAGGAGGAGTCTGCAGTGAACTATGATTGTGCCACTACCCAACAACCTGGATGACAGAGTGAGACTCTGACTCAAAAAAAAAAAAAAGATTGCTGTTGCTCCCCTTCAATTTAATAGTATTTTCTTACTTCTTGAGTTAGATGCTTAATTTATATATTTTTGTTCTTTGAATGACTGCTTATAGAAGCTCCTTTATAAATAGAAAGGATTATGATTTTTTTGCCTTCCAGTTGATTAGAATCAAGTGACTTCTAAATACATTACATACAGTGCTTCAATGAATAGGATTTATGTCCACCATATCATCCGTACATCACGCTTCCAAGGGTCACATAACTGTGTAGCCGTAACCCATCCTTCTCTTCCTGGTCCTTTGATGTAACCACCCAAATCTGACAGGTGCGCCACTTATTGGAGCAAGGCAGATGCTGACCGACCTCATTGTATTTCCTTCTGCTTCCTCTTCTCTAGACATGCCGTGCAGCTTAACGTCACAGCCACCCAGCAGCTCTTGCTTATGGCTAGTCAGATGCCAAAGCTCGAAGCTTTCATACACATCTCGACTGCCTTTTCCAATTGTAACCTGAAGCATATCGATGAAGTGATCTATCCATGCCCTGTGGAGCCCAAAAAAATCATTGACTCCATGGAGTAAGTGAGACGAATGAAGGGATCAAGGGGTGTGCAGATTGTTGTTCTCTTTGATTCTTGGTAGTCATTCACTAGTGAGGTCATGAAATGGGACACCCTTGACACAAAATGCTTTGAAAAGGTGCTCGTTTTAGCTACCCTGTCTCTGCTAGTCCCTTCATTCCCCCAGTGGGGGTATACTGCTGCTGGGGAAGGAGGATAGAAAATTCTCAAAGAAATGTTTTTGCTAAATCAATTAGGATTGCCTAAGGTATTTGGGAATACTCTACATCGAAGTGATTTCTCACTTTTTTTTTTTTTTTTTTTGAGTTGGAGTCTCACTCCGTCGCCCAGGCTGGAATGCTGTGACGTGATTACGGCTTACCACAACCTCAAACTCCTGGGCTCAAGTGATCCTTTCACCTCGGCTTCCAAGTAGCTGGAACTACAGGCGTGTACTACCACGCCCGACTAATTTTTTGATTTATTGTAGAGAAGAGGTCTTGCCAAGTTGCCCAGGCTATTATCGAACCCGTGGGCTCAGGCAGTCCCCTCACCTCGGCCTCCCAAAGTACTGGGATTACAGGTTTGAGCCACTACGCCTGGCTGATTTCTCACTTAATGAGCTCAGCATGTCACTAGATAAAGGAAATGTATAGTATAAAAGTTCAGAAGAAAAATTTTGGATTTAGTCTGACATTGGTTTGACTTATGGCTCCACAACTTACTAGCTGTGTGGCTTTGAGCAAGTTCCTTGGCCTCTCTGAGCCCCAGTTCCTTCATTTGTAAAGTGGGCCCATCTTATAGTTGTGACGATGAATTAAGTTTTATAAAACACTTATTTCAGTGCTAAGCAGCGTTTCTAATATTGCACTGCAATAAGTGTTTCTAATTAAGAATAAGAATCCCCTCAAGATCTGGTGGAAGGTAATAGTCTTTTGACTTATTTGGCTAAGATACACTTTTTGTCCTACTGTACAGGAGAAATGTTGTCTAGTATTTTTTTTCTTCTTGCCAACTAGCAGAAACCACTTTCTTCTTAAGACATGACCTGGTCTCAGCATAAATGTGTTTCTTTTTTTTGTTTGTTTCTTCATTCTTCTGCTTCATTTGACCAAGTTTACCTTTAAAAAAAAACTTTACATAAAAATAATTACAATTGAACAATTGACTATTTCGCAGTAAATTTGTCACATAATTTCATGTAATACTATATTTATACTTAATATATACTTTTTTGAAAAGCTTTAGTTAAAGCAAGTGTTCATTCCCTTCAGGACAAGCATTTTTGTCTCTTCCAGCTCTGAAAATAGTTATTTTTATCTGTCATTTAAAAATATCCAGGACAAGGAAGAGTGAAAGTCATCTAAAGGAGCTGGAGGTAACTTAAAGTTACTAATACACGATGACTTGCTTCATTGGTGCAAAGAGGGCTGAGTTTGTCAGGATACGTTGGAGAAAAGGCAGGGATGGCCTGGCGCTGAAAGCTGAGGCAGGAAAGTAGGTCTAGAGCCTCAGAGCACTTTCAGGAGGGAACTGATTGTCAGCTTGCTGCCGTCTTGCCTCTTGGTAAATGTGATGCCTCCATATTTGGGCAGACCCCTTTTGATTCAGACTGAGCTTCTGCGCAACTTTTTACACTGCTGATCCCTCTAACACCTGACAGATCACAGAGCAATTTGAGGCAGCAAAGGTATCGCTGAGAGTTCACCAGAAAAAAAAGGTAAGATATTAGCACTGAGTTCACCCATAGTGAAGGACTCCCCTAAGTACTCCACCACTTCCTCCTCCCAAACTATGACCAGACACCAAATACCCCAAGGTTTCAAAGAAGATTCTTTGAGGAGGAGTTATTTATCTTTAGTTATGCAGCGCTTTTCGTTATCCTTCAAGTACACATCAACCAGGAAAGGCAGCTAATTGCTACATGATTAATGATCAGATTTCAGGTGACATTTGTATAAAGTATTTTCTATCCTTCTGTAATTTTCAGAAACAATTATTTAAGCAAATATACAGCCAATCGGAATGAGAAGTGAAATTATTTTCTCTCAGCAGAATACATTTTGAATTCACTTAAGGAACTAAGGTTTTTGTTTGTTTGTTTTGTTTTTCCAAATGAGGAGAAAGCCATATTCATTTTTTATTAATTTAAAGTTAATTAAGACAGTCAGGCCTGCATGTCTAGCCTTGCCTCTCTCAGTACTCCCTTTGCTTTGGGCTGCCATCACAGTGAAGTAGTTCCTCCTCCTCCTCATACTCTGCCTCTGCTTTTGGTGGTTCTGTTTCTAGAAGCTATTTCCCCTTCTGCTTCACCTGGTAAATTCTTACTCAGACATCAAAGCTCTCCCAGGAAGCCCTTGGCTTGGGCACCCTTCCTTAGTGCTCCCACGGTACCTGAAGCTCATCTCTATCATTGCTCTTAGCACAGGTCATTCTAAGTATCTGGTTGCTGTTCTGCATTCTCCGTTAGACAATGAGCTTCTCAAAGCAAGAGATTATTTCTTGCTTCTCCTTGCCTCTCCAATGTCAACATATAGTAAAGACTCAAATATTTGCTGAATGAATGAGAAGTTTTTGACGGCCGTAGATGGTCATTGTTCATACTGTTCTGGCTGGTTTTTGTTTGTTTGTTTGTTCTGACAGAAGCAAGAATTGATGACAGAATTCCCTAACAAGCTGATCTATTGGGATGTGGAAGTCTTAAGTGTATCTATGTACATATGTGTATGTATATCTATAACCTATATCCTTCCATCTTACCCGTTTCTGATGATTCATTATTTTTCTTCTTAAATTCTGAATGACACCTATATGTTAAGTTTTGAGTAGCCCTTTGAATAAAGCCCAACAATCCCCTCACCAATTTCACCATCGTTTATTACTGTTTCAAAAACTCCTATTATCAGATGGAATTTTCAGAAGTGTTAGAATAACAAATAGCATTAAAATGATTCTGAATAAATAGTAATTCACCTAAATCCATGTGTAGTTGGATAAAAATATACTTTTTCTCTGATTTCGTCTGTATTTAGTAGTCGGCTTGTAGATAAAATAAAATTGTTTTCCAAGGTTTTAAAGTTTCTATTTTGTTTTGTTTCACAATGCCATCATGGGATCTATCAGCTGTTGTTGCCCTTAGTATTCCAGCAGCTCTAATTTTTTTTAAAAAAGGAACCATGGGTTAGATAACAAGATGATCTTGAAGCTGTGTTCTGGGCTTTGTGATCGCAAACAAGATTACTCATGAAAATGTAAAATGGACCTTTCTTTTTCTGGAGAATCAATTGAATGAGAATTCCAATTCTGGGAAATGAAGGAGGATTTGCAGTTTTGGCCAGGAACTTTCCTGGTTGCTTGGGCTGGCAGTGATACTGATCCATGTTGTCAATAAAGAGAATGGGACTATGAACTCACACTCCATACCTAACCATCTGGCTCCACCCTTTGCAGGTCTAAGGTGTCTCCTCTTTCAGCCCGCCCCATTTTCTGTTGACCCTATAGCCTCAAATGTCAGGCCCCAGCTTCTTTTCTTCAGCCCCCAAATGAAAACTTCCACAATAACCTTGGTCCTGAAACATCTTAGAAAAATAAAATTTTGTTAGTACAAAAACTTCAACAAGTTAGCATAAACACATTTTAATAACTAAATCAGGAATTGATGCTTTTAATTAGTATGACAATCACGGCCATAAGTCAATGCTAAACAACTAATTTTCTCATCTCTTTACCTGCAGTTGTCTTCTGTCCCTTATCCCAGCCACCAGTCACCATTCTGACTCATATTATCAGCTGGTGTTATGTTATGTATATTATGTATCTGGTGATATTTACTTTTAGAATTACTAAATTAGATATTTAGATAGAATTAGATATTTACTTTTAGAATTATATGGGAATAAACAAATTGCCAGTGAAATTCCAGTTTTCTAGAATATTAGCTTATGTGGAATGTTTTTCTTTTTAATGTACATAACTGACCGAGGAAGATATGGTTTTGTGGTTGGTGCTTTCCTTATTTTTTAGGTCAAGGTAACTCCTCTTAGGGAAACCAGTGTAGAACAAACAGGGTTTTACACCTGTATAATAACCTGAAATGAAGTCACATGTGGTAGGTCACGCCTGTAATCCCAGAACTTTGGGAGGCTGACGTGAGAGGATCACTTGATCTCAGGAGTTCGACACCAACCTGGGCAACGTAGTTAGATCTCATCCCTATAAAAAAAATCAAAAAAATAGCTGGACTTGGTGGTACTGGCCTATCATCCTAGCTACTTGGGAGGCAGAGGTGGGAGGATCACTTAAGCCCGGGAGTCTGAGGCTGCGGTGAGCCATGATTATACTACTGCAGTTCAGTCTGGGTGACAGAATGAGAGCCTGTCGAACAAACAAACAAACAAAACCCTGAGAAAACTAGAGTTAGGAACTGGAAAAACGGATTTAATAAATATGTATTGCTTTATTGAACATGTTTAAATAAATCTAATACATATACCTTAAAAAAGAAGGGCGGAGATGGATCATTACCGAGCAACTACTGTGAGCAAGACACTTTCACAGTCATTTAATTTTACCATAATATTGTAGGGCTAATATTATCAGTACTGTACTAATAAAAGAGCAAACAGTTCAGAAAGGTTAAGTGACTCTTTGAAAGTCTCTCAGTGATAAGCCACAGACACCATTTTTATCCTTGGCCACTTGATTCTGAAGCCCATGGTCTTTCCAGTCTAACCAGTTATGTGGCAGTGCTAGAGATTAAACAGTGCTTTCTTAAAATGTAGTCCTTGCTCCCAAGGAGCTCACATCCACCATGAACAGAACAGGGTAGAATTATACATGTGGTGTGGTGGGGAAATGGACATAGTAAGTCTAGTGAAGTGATGGGGGGTGGTAGAAGCTCTCGGAAGATGGGTGTGAGATATACTTGGAAGAGTGGGCAGATGTGGGTGGGGGAGAAGGGGACAAGTGCCTGGGTGAACGACAGGAGCAGCAAACCCCAGGGCATGTTTGGGAGACGGGCTTCAGCCCTTCTTGGCAGCACATGTGTTATATGTATGGAAGCAGTGAGAGATCAAGCTGGAAAGGTAGGTAGGGCTGTGCTCTGGAGATTTTGAGTACCATTTAATTGCACTGAGCTGTGTAGGCAGTTGGGATCCACTGAAGGAGAGCCGTGACTGGGGGAGGGAGTGGTGGCTGTTTGCTCGTTTGTTTTACTTGATGAAAGTAGGCTTTAGGAATATTAACATGGTCAGTGGGGAAGGCAATGGAGAGTAACCGAGGTTGGGAGGGAGACCCATCGCCTAAGATGGAATGATATGAAAGACGAGGACAAGGACATGACAACAGGTATAAAAACCACCTGTGTGTTGTGGGAAGGAAAAAACATTGGGACATTTCTACTGCTTTGCATGGGGGTAGATTAGAATATGCATAATTGTCATAATCTTACATTTCTAGTACCAGGGATTTAATTATTTTAAAATTCAATCCTATTAAATGTTTTACTCCAAGACTCAATGACTTTTTGAGAGCTAATCTGATGTATTCAAAACTTAAGGACTTAAGTTTATAGACTGGACTTCTTTTAAATTAGTGATTCCTGGATTTGTGTACCCAAAGGAATTGCTGGGGCTTATTTAAAAAAATACAGATTATCAGACTCTCACCCCGCAGGTGATTTGGTGGCTCTAAAATGGCACCCCAGGAATATGGATTTTTACCAAGGGCCCAGTGTAGTTCATACTTATAAGCAGGCAAGTTTGGGAAATAATGTCTTACAAAGCTTTCTCGCTGAGCAGTCTTTATTTGAAATGGGGATCATTTGTCTTCCAGTAATCCACGCCCCCCCTTTCTCCCGTTCGTCCCACTTCCTGTTGTCTTTCAGTTCTAAATGCTTTAATCGAATGAAAGTTTCCAGTAGTTTGTACCTACTAAAAAGTCACACTTCAGAAGCCAGATGACACAGCTAATCTACCATGTAAAAATGAAAGAGCAGTGTGCATACCAAGGGCACAGGGTACGAGAGGCAAAGGATTGGAGGCTGCTGCCACCCTGGCCTCACAATGGCTCTTAGGGAAAGATGAAAGGAGGTCACGAGTTGGAAAGTAGACTTGACTTAGTGCTGAAAAAACACATTGCTCATCAAGGCAGAGACACTAGAGTTAAAAAAAAAAAAACCATTGTTAAAGCTAAAAAGCCCCAATCTGTTCCAGGGGAAACATGAAAGCTGTTTCTAACACTTGTGCATTCATTTTCAGGATGGCACAGCTTCGAGATGGCATTTAAGTACCTGACCAAAAAATGAACAACCTGTGGGCTTTAATCTTACCAGGTTTTATGTTCACATCTGAGCAGGGTTACTACACTGAATAATGTTCACGTCAGGCCAGTGGCAGGCCACTCAGCACCCAGCTCAAGTTTGGGCTAGGTGAGGTGCTCAAAGTTTGGAGGGAAATGCAAAGACCAATTTATCACAAGCCTCAGTCTCCAAAATACCCTGCTTCCCAATGAAAAGCTTCAATCAACTTGAAAGCAACTCCACCAAACTGAGGATAGACACTTTTAGACTTCCAGTTTCTCAACACTTTTCACCACTGCCATTGGACACTTTAACTTCCAATTTGGCTTCCTTGTCTACAAAGACATTCCCTTTCTTCCTTTTCCACATTCTCCCTATAGCCTCATCTCCTTCTGAGTTCTCTCCTATCATTGTCCACCTCTGCATCCCAAAACCTTACATAGGTCAATTGGTCAATCAAGACTACCATGTGGAAGAGCACCCATTACTGAATCAGGCATGCTTGGGGCAGAAAGGTGACTAGACACAAAGATAAGAATCATAGTCCCTGCTCATCGTCCTGGGGAAATGGACATATAAATATTTACAACATCTTAATTGTAGTAATCAAGAAACAAACGTAATCCAGACTGGAGAGGGAGAAAGCAAACATTATCAGGAGATGGTGTTTCCACTCTTACGCTCCAGAAGCTTTTCCTGAGACACTGCCACGCTGGCCCTGCTTGTTACATAAGAAAACGAAGAGGGAAAATACATATCCCTCTTTATTTCATTCAGTGAATATATAAACAATGAAATTCTTAATGAAATCATGATGCTTATTCAATAAGTTTGAAGCCAAAAGAACATTTAGAGGCAGTTGCATATGTGTGTATACAAACACATAAATGTACACATAATGCTTTCTAAAATTTTCAATGACTTTATGCTTCTTTTGAAGCAATTCAAGTAGAAGTTTAAGGAATTAGGAGCCATGTGTTTAAAACATCTTCTTGAGTATACTGAAGGATATTTGGTTAATTTTAGAAATGTATCTGGGCTTAGATAGCATATGTTGTTCATGCCAACTTATTTACTGTTTTAAAACCAAACTGAGAACAAACAGCAGCAGCAACCTTGAATTAGTGTTTAAGTCCTAAAAAGGGCCTCATTCAACCAGTGGGCCTGCATATTAGTTACACTAGTCTCCTCTCAGAACCCAGGAAGTAACTGGATGAAATGTACATGGTCTTTTTAGCTGTATGAGAAGGCATATTTAAAAGCAACTATTACCTATGTAGATATATGCTCATTGGTCATTTTATTACAAATAAGAATACTTTAGGCTTATTGGCTCATTTTGTTCTACCAAATAGCTTTAAGTGCAGTTGTGTCTTTGCCTGTTTAGCTTTGTGATAAATCTGGGAATTTAGAATGGATATAATTATTGACATTTTTACAGGTAAAACTGGAGGGAATGAGAAGATCATACGGTGGAATTTAGGCGAGCTAGACATAGTCGAAGTGAGCCATCTATATAACACTACAATTTCTAGCATTTATGTCCTTAGAAACCTCTGAAACCTACATATATATATATATATATATATATATATATATAAAAAATAGAGTAGATTGCTACTGAATCTGACTGATAAGATTGGGCTCAGCAGTGTAGAGCACAGAGCTCATCCATCATTTATGATTTGAACAGGTACACATTCAATCTTGGTATCCTGTCCTGTTCTGAATTCCAAAACTCAAGCTAGAAGGTGGGAGTTCTGTTTCATTGTCTGCATCACACATTTTCTTTCTGGTCTGTTGTTTAACATATGTTGTTAGAATTATTTTTACTGTGATTACCTTCAGGTGGTTAGATGATGCTATTATATATAATAGAAGTAAAACAAGGAATATATATCTATATAAACAGTGGAATTCAGGTGAATATATTAGTTGGAATCTCACTCTTGTCACCCAGGCTGGAGTGCAGTGGCACACTCATGGCCACCACAGCCTCAACCTGCTAGGCTTAAGCGATCCTTCTGCTGTAGCCTTCCAAGTAGCTGGAACTACAGACGCATGCCACCATGCCTGGCTAATTTTTGTGATTTATTGTAGAGACAAGGTCTCGCCAAGTTGCCTAGGCTGGTCTCGAATCCCCAGGCTCAGGCAATCCTCTCTCCTCAGCTTCCCAAAGTGTTGGAATTTCAGGCTGAGCCACCGCACCTGGCCTGAAACCAATATTTTTAAGACAAGGAAATTCATCAAGCTTTGTAAAGCCCTTGGCATTATCCTTTCCACACACGCCCACCTTAGTGACAGCAACAGGTACCAGTCACGTGACACACAACCCTAGTACATTGCTGGGTTCTAATGGGTTTTTTTAAAGGATTTTCTCTTTTCAGCCTTACTGAGATTAAGCTCTGCTTCTTCCAGACCTTGTTTTGTAACCTGTGTATTTTTGCAAGTGAGAGAAAATGACCTTAGGTCAGTCAATCCACTGTGGCCCCCTCTATAAATGGGATAGTGGTAGTGTTATTATAAAGATGGCGAGATACCTGCGTCACCCTACACTCTCTCTTTCAGTTCCCAGGTGGCCATACAATCTAAATATCTATATTTTTCTACATAGTTGAAGTTGTTTTTAATTCTAGGAACTTCTCAACTTTTCCCGATTCAATTTAAATTAAAAGGCATTTGAGTAGCCAGCATAAACTCAGCATTAGTAGAAGCAACACAAGAAAAACAAACAAACAAAAATTATAGAAGTGCTCATGTTTCACCCCAGTATCAAATGAGTTATTTAAATTGGGAGTTGTGCTTCTGAATAAATCTTAATAACATCATGCGAATCTTAAATGCTGAACAGTTAGTCATGTCAGCAAAGTGGTAACAGCTAAGATTTTCTCCAAACTAGTATAGTTATGTTCTGTCCTGAAAATAGAAATAAATGTGCCAAATGCATTGATATAAAAATCATACTAACATATTCAGGCAGCCTACTTTTTTTTAAAAAAGCTCTATCAATAATTTAACCAAATATATCTGCTAGCTAAGATAAATATTACATATTTAATTGACAACAATTCTGTTGCTTAGAGAAGTGTAGATAGACTTTGGGATTATGAAAATCGTTCTGACATATTTTTAAGAAAGATTAGGCTGATGCTATGGTAACTCAGTTATTTGTGATGTTTGTCACCTTGTAAGTGGGAGAATTCAATAATTGCACTATTGAAGCTGCTTCAGGGTACCGTAATCACCCCACTTAATAGACCTGAGAATTCATTGGAAATCTGTGGAAATAATTATCCAGTTAGTAGCATACACTCTAAACAGACCTTCAAAATGTGTTTCACAGATTTGCTAAAACAGATTATAAGTCTGCCAAATGTATTTGCTTTGATTTGGTTTGCATTAAATGAATTTTTTAAAATTTAAAGCTAGAAGTTTCAGGAATGGAGCACTAGGTTTTTATCGGACAACACTGAATGAGTAGGGCTGCCACTGACATACCTTGGATGAGAGCCTCTATTCCATGAATACAGTACCCAGCATATGTGGGGCACATGATTGGTGCTCAAAAAT
Organism: Cephalopachus bancanus; assembly: GCA_027257055.1. Classification (NCBI taxonomy): domain Eukaryota; kingdom Metazoa; phylum Chordata; class Mammalia; order Primates; family Tarsiidae; genus Cephalopachus; species Cephalopachus bancanus. The sequence continues at coordinate 1,723,474 of JAPVLO010000009.1, read as the reverse complement.
ATATTCAATTAATGTACTTATGAACCTGTTGGAGAGGAAGTAATTAAAGATAATTAGTGGTTATATGTAATAAAGCAGTAGTTCTGATAAAGTAGTACTAATAGTACTATACTAGTAGTAATAATAGAGTAGATTGCTATTGGATCCGTTTATCTGGGTGGGAAGAAGTGGGATCTGACTGATAAGACCGAGTTCAGCAGTGTAGGGCACAGAGCTCATCCATCATTCATGATTTGAACAGGTACACACTCAATCTTGGTATCCTGTCCTCTTCCGAATTCCAGAACTCAAGCTAGAAGGTGGGAGTTCTGTTTCATTATCTGCATCACACATTTTCTTTCTGGTCTGTTGTCTAACATATGTTACTAGAATTCTTTTTACTGTGATTACCTTTAGATGGTTAGACGATGCTATTATTGACGAGATCACACCCAAGCTGATTGGAGATCGGCCCAATACTTACACCTACACCAAGGCCTTAGGAGAGATGGTGGTGCAGCAAGAGAGCGGGAACCTGAACATAGCCATCATAAGACCCTCCATTGTGGGAGCAACCTGGCAGGAGCCTTTCCCGGTAAGCCCACTCACCTGGATTCCTTGTTTTGCTTCTAAAACATGGTTCTTCTGGCCCAGTTACTTTCTGATGTCTCTTCTCCTTCTTCTCCTTCTCCTTCCCCTCCTCCTCCTCCTCCTCCCCCCTCCTGCTCCCCCCCCCCCCGCTTCTCCTTCTCCTTCTTCTTCTTCTTCTCAGGATGTATAGCTGAATGCAGCAAATTAACACGAACCCACTATATCAGGGCAAATTCCATGTGGGGTTCAGGGTTCTCCTAGCATGCAGCTCCTCTGGGAGGAGCTTTTTACTCTGTCTAAAGTTGGCAGAGATCTTAAATTAGCTTCTAATTAACTCCAGTCTCAAAATTGTCATGGGTGGTGGTTTTATTTCTTGGCATTCCCACTATGGTTTAATATGCCACAAGGCTCTTGATGGCCAAATTGGTCAGTAGTATTGCAACTGCCAGGATAAACAAGAGTCACAAAGGTCACAGAGGGTTCTCAGTTTTGGAATACTAATTTCTTTTACTTCTGTATACCACTTTTAAAAGCATTCAGAATTATATCATCTTCTTCAAAGCAACTCCATGAAGGCTTGGGGCCAGATAAACTCAAGTTCCACTACTTATTGGCAATGCAACCTTCTGAATTATCTCTTCTGTAAAACGGAACTGATATTACTTACCTTGGAGAGTTGACTAAATGAGGCAATATATAAGGAATACTTATTCCCTAGTAAAAGACAGGTACCTAGTAAAAGACTCAACAAATATTAATCCTATCATCTTCTCTCTTTTCTCTCCTCTTCCATTATATACACACATTTTGACTATAAGATACACAGACATAATGAGGTCAACTGACTTGCTAAGGGCTTAAGAAGCAAATTCAAAAAGACATTTCCCTCTAACTGCTCCAAAATATAATCTTTCCAGTAACATCTTTAAGCAAGCTAACATACATGCACGTATATCTGGTATGGACTCTATCACTATTAAAAATTTCAAGAAAATGGTAATTTCTACAAATCATGTTTGAAATGTTCTGCTAAGGAGCTTATAATCAGGACTGAGATGGAGAAGTCTGGTTAGTGAATTGCTGAACTGATCATGATACTAAAAACAAGGTCCAACGTAGCCTATAAAATGTCATAAAACACCAGGAAACCATCTTTGACTCCTGCTATGAAAAGCAATGTGAGCAAAATTTTAATTCTTGCACAGACAGATAAAGTATAGAAAATAGCCAGTGCTTTTGCCATTGATCTTTATTTAGAATCTTAGAAATACTGGGTTAATTTTGTTGGCTTGGGTCTCAGTTCTCTTGTTTGAAATGTATTAAGATTAGACAGCAGCCAAGTGTAATCCTAGAAATTTGGGAGGCTGAGGCGAGAGGATTGCTTGAGCCTAGGAGTTTGAGACCAGCCTGGGAAGCATAGTGATATCTCATCTCTGCTAAACAGTTAGCTGGGTGTGGTAGTACATGCTGTAGTCCCAGCTACTTGGGAGGCTGAGGCAGAAGGATTGTCTGAGCCCAGAAGGTCAAACCTGCAGTAACTGAGATCACGCCACTGTACTCCAGCCTGGAGGACAAAATGAGACTCTGACTAAAAAAAAAAAAAAAAAAGTTTAAACTGCAGAAGTTCCAAAGATAAAACAGTTTTCTGAAATGTGTAACCAATAGAAATCTTCTTTCTTTTAGGGTTGGGTTGATAATCTAAATGGACCTAGCGGGCTCATTATTGCGGTATGTATATGGTGGAGGAATAGTAAGCACATTCTTTGTGTTGGCTTAGCGTGTTGATCCAAAGATGTGTTACTTTACTAACAACAACTGAAGTGTCTTTTCTCAATTTTTGCTGACTGCAAAATAGGGTGAAATTTAATCTTTGAGAATGTTATTATCAGGAAGCCATGTGACATCAATTACTGTTTAGGAATTTTATTTTGGAGTCTTTGGGTACCAAGGATTTTCCTTTAGTTACCACAAGAAAGAGCTATTTCCCCTTTTTGCTATTTATTACTGCTGTGAATTATTTGCTGTTTATTACTAGTGTGAATTGAGTATGCAGTAAAAATCATATCCTCAAAGATTATTAAAGTATTGCTGACAAAACACAAACAAGAGTTTTTGCTGTGCATTTAGAAAGGAGATATATGTCAGTAACTAATTCTTAATAGATAACAAGAAAGAGAACTACCAAGTAGAGCAGATTCTTAAAATATAAACATTGGTGAATATGAATACAACTTTTCACCAATCATTCTCTCACAAACAAGAGAAACATGGGTCTTCTGGGCGAGCAACCCTTTGTGCACATCTCCCTGCAGTCCAGATTGATCCAGTGAGATCAATAGAACATGTGGGGCTCATGGCTCACACCAGAGCACTGAGGACCAGAACCACACTTTACTCTGTGGGACAATGAATAGGATATCAATCCTCTAAATGAACTTAAAACGTATTAGGAATTCAGACTCTGCCTCTGCTCTTCCCAGAACAAAGTTCAACATGAATTAGAGACGAGACTTCATCTCTACAAAAAAATCAAATACAAATTAAAATACAAATAAGAGACAGTAAATTATGACATATGAAAGACAATGAATTTCCTTCTGAGTTCTGATTTTTCTAGTATCCCCTCTTTCTGCTTCCTACCTGCCTTCAACTCTTTCTTTTTTAAAGTTGGGGTAAACATTTGGTGACTCAGAACATCATTGTTTTAAATGATCCCAGAGTTGGTTTCATTATATTCAAAGCTACACATTTATTTACATTTTCTAAAATTTCCCAAACTGGTTTCTTATATCCAAGAAAGGGAAACCAGTTATGGAAAACAAAAATTGAGAATATAAGAAATTGCAGTAGATGTTGGAAACATGCAAAGTTTAAAGAATCAACTTCATAAAATTCACCAATTGTTAATATGAATAATTCACAATTCTCACATTTAGATAACATCGGTGATGTGAACTAAGATACTGAACAAAAAGTAAATAATGACAATATTTTCCCAAGCAAAAAGAAGAAAAAGTTTTTGTTTTATTAACTGTAGAATTTCATCAATTTTTTTCAAATAAGTTACTAAACAAGCATAAAGCAAAATCATCAAAGAAATGCTAAACAAATATTAATAGAAAATTTGGGAAACATTAATTCCTAAAGTGTCTTATGAATTAATTTTTAAGATATGAAAACTTATTCTTGGCGTATGTTAATTAACTACGTATATCAACCTCTCACAAATTTTTGGGAAATCAAACTTAACCTGATAACCTAGTAGCAATTTTCACTAACAGCACTAGTATTATCTGCTTGATATATACTCTAGCCCCAGCTGTACTTAAGACCTGGTTTAATATTTTATGTTCTTTTTCCTATGCAGGCTGGGAAAGGGTTTCTTCGGGCCATAAAAGCTACGCCAATGGCTGTGGCAGATTTAATTCCGGTTGATACAGTCGTCAATCTCACCCTAGCAGTAGGATGGTACACTGCAGTTCACAGGTGTGGATACTCTAGTGGGCTTTCAAAGATTTGATGAAGAGAAGGGTAAATATGTTAGGCACATTTTCAAACTATAGACATTTTATTGTACAGGACTCCAAGTGTGAGAAGGTGTTTGTTTTAATATTTTACATAGTTTCTCATTGACATCATTATCATTGTGTTGTTTTATACATATCGTTTAGGACTTGGCTGATCATAAAGTAATAAACCCTTTAAATCACTTAACCATCAAATTCTTAAGAACTCAACAGTTTTTTTTTTCTATTTTATAACCTAAAATACAGCTTTCGTTTTTAAGGCAGAGGAGACAGAAGTTGATGAAATGAGAGCATATTTTATATTTTATTGAGCAGCTCAGTTCCTATAAATGTCAAAAGTTCAGTTTATCATGTATGAGGAAATTTTCTAGTACAAAGGAAAAAAAATAGACTGTATATTTGGCTCTGTTAGTAAATATGATAAACAGAATTAAAATTTTCTTATGTGAACTCAGACACATGCGCTCCATAATATGTCACACGTATTTGACATCTCTTTCTCACACACACACACACACACACACACACACACACACACACACACACACACACTTTTCCTAATCTTCCATTTTGTTTATTAACTCAAGGAAAGAACAAAAGATGAAGTGTTGCATAATTTGCATTCATCTGGGGAATTATTGAAACCACTCTGTCTAAACATTATTTTGTCTTATCTTTCTTTCATTAGTTCTCCACTTTGCTGTATTTATCTAATTTCTATTTCATCTTGCAGACCAAAATCAACGCTAGTCTACCACTGTACATCTGGTAATCTCAATCCCTGTAATTGGGGCAAAATGGGTAAGTACCTATAGCAGTGTAACTATATAACCACCACAGGAAAAAAAAGAAAAGTGTGGCATGAAGCTTAGAGCCCAGCAAGGGAGAAAGACAAAAAGTAAGCAAAGACACAAAAACATTAGGCATTGTAAATAAGTAATAGTTCATTAGAATGTAGTGTGGTATATACCAAAGAAAGGTGTCAGTGGGAACATGTGCATGATTGAACATATTGGCTGTAAAAATTTTAAAAACACTGATAAAACCAAGGAAAAGTTGGCAATTATAAGCAATGTAGGTGATAAAATGCTATCCCCTTTGGGGCATTAGCTCCCATGCACACACCCTTTCCCTTCGATACATCACTGAGAATGTTACATGATCAAACAATATCATACCTTTGTTATTGAGTTAGTGTTACTCTTCATTAATTTATGCAGCTTGCCTCTCTTGAGTGTGCAATAAGTATAACCTTGAAAATAGCTTGCTAAATTGAAGTAATTAATCTTTCATACTTAGAAAATCAGCTATCCAATCTTGTATTCTTTTGTCAATTTGGGGGTTGATTTTCAAGCTAAAGTCCGTGATTTTAGATTATCTTGGTGTTGTTTAGTTACTAGACATAGTAAAAATAATCAAATGTACTTAATTTGCCAGAACTGATTTCCAAATTAGAGCACTCTGCTGTGTCATTCTGTTTGCAAAGTTATTAATTACTTCAGTAAAAATGAAATTAAATTATCTCCTATTAAAGTTCTTTAGATCATTATCCAGCTATGTAGATCATATATATAAATCGTTTGCAAATATTTAGAAATCAAATTTCTTTTTCTTTGGCAGTAGAATTAAGATAGCTAAGATACCATACCACCCATAAAAATGAAGCCGGGCTCTGTGGCTCAGCCTGTAATCCCGCGCCTTTGGGAGGCTGAGGTGAGTGGATTGCCCGAGCCCGCGGGTTCGAGACCCGCCTGGGCAGGCGAGACCTCATCCTACAATAAAATCAAAAAATTTGCCAGGCGTGGTAGCGCGCGCCTGTAATTCCAGCTACACGGAAGGCTGAGGCGGAAGGATCGCCGGAGCCCAGCAGGTCGAGGCTGCGGTGGCCGGGAGCGGCCACTGCACTCCAGTCTGGGCGACAGAGTGAGACTCCAACTCAAAAAAAAAAAAAAAGAAAGTATTAATAGAAGCAAATAAGTTTATATTAACAATATACCTGGCCAGCTTGCTAGACTGTAATTGCTAATGATTGAATAGAATTTCCTTTTGGTTTTCTATGAAGACAATTACTTAATGTTCAAAAATACCAGTATTATTCTTGTCTTTCCAAAGCTTCAGTCTTTGTTTTGTTGTTGTTATTGAACTCATACATTTTGAAGAGAAATTGAAATAGTACATATCATTGTTTTATTCCTAATTTTCAACAGAAGGCTTCAAATATTAAACTATTCTACCATTTATAGGATAAACCTAACTTGGTCATAGCATGTTATCTTTTTTATACTCCGTTGCACTCAATTTGCTAATAATTTATTTAGAATTTTTGCAGCTACTCTTAAGTAAAATAAAGTTATTTTTGTTTTCATGAAGACCTTATCTAATTTTGGCTTTGGTATATCAACTTCATAGAATGAGTTAAAATATGTTACTCCTTTTTTTTTCATTCTATTCTCTACAAGTATGTATGTATGGTTGAAGTAATACTCTATTCCCTGAAAGCTTGGTAAAACTGCCTGTAAGTTATTTGGATTTGCTATGGGAAGAATTTCATTGCTTCTCTTTTTTCAATTTTGCAGGATTTTGCAGGCTTTCAGTTTCTGTTTGAATCAGTTTCAGTAAATTTTATTTGTCTCTTTTTCTAAGAATTTGTCTAAGTTTTAAAATATATTCTCATAAAATTTTTGATGTCTTAATATTTTCTCCCTAAACTGTAGCTGTAGTTAGAGCTCCCTTTTAATCCATAATATTTGTGAGTGTGTCTTTTTTTTTCCAGTCTTCCAATGGCGTACATTATATTTTTCAAAGAAGCAACTTCTAGTTATTGATTCTTTATACTGCTGCTTTGTTTTCTATTGCATTTATTTCTTATCTCTATTATCCTTTTTCTCCTATTTTCTTTAAATTGTTTTTTTCTTTCTATTTAACTTAGAAATATAGCTTATGATATTCGGCTTTTCCAGTGTAAGCATTCAAGGTTTTACATTCCCCTCAAATGCCACTTTTTCTGTATCCCACACATTTTGCTATATAATGTTTCTTGTTACTTTTTATGCATTTAGAAATTTTTCATTTTAACTCATTTAACCTATGAACATGTAGAAGTATGGTTTTTAATTGCCAAATTAAATTTTCCACATGTGCATGAAATCCTACTTGTCCTTTGGGTTAGAAAGACAATCACTTAATGGTTAAGAGTTTGGGGCTTTACAGTCTAATAGGTCTGGATTCTAGGCACAGCTCATTCATTTGTTTCTGTATCATTGAATAGGTATTATTCTTGGTGCTGAGGCTATACCACTAAACACACAGAAATCCATGCTGCATAGAAGTTTTATGCTGGCATAGAGATCCCATTATTTACTAGACTCCACTACTTACTTGTATGAATTTGGGAAAATCATTCAATTTCTCCTTGTAGATTAATATTCTTACCTGGCACATGAGAATAATAATTATTCTACTTCAGAGAGCTCTTGGGAGGATTTAATGAGATAAAGTGCTTAGCACAGTGACTAGAACAGTAAACATTTCAGTAAATGTTTGCTATTGCCATTTGGACAGCTTTCTCGGGAAGCCTTTTCTAACCCCCCTGGCACCCAGACAGAAATAGATGCTTCTTTTGTATTCCGTTGGAGCCTATTGTACTGACCTCTAGCAGAACACTCAGGGAATATACTGTAATCACTAATTGTCCATTTCACTAGACTGCCAATTCCTTTAAGGACAGAGAATATGTCATATATATATTTTAACCCAAGCACCAGGGACAGGTGCCTGGCAAGTATCTGCTAAATAAATGTTTGTTTGTTTTTAATGGCTAAAGTAAGAGTTGAGATAGATTTAGGAAATGGAAAGTAATTGCATGCTGCTGAGATATTTATTCATTCATTAAGCCAAAAAATATTTATTGGACACTGACCACCTCACAACCACTTTTCAAGGTACTGTATAGGTGATGCAATTATGTCTCATGGTACTTACATCCTAGTAGGGAGAAATACACATCAGATATGACTGAGTGCTTGAAGAAAAATAAAGAAGATCAAAGAGGTAAGAAGTAAAGTAGGAAGCTGCTATATTATATGTGGTGGCCAAGAAAAGCCTCTCTGATATGGTGACATCTTAGCAGAGACCTGGAAGAAGTGAGGGGACAAATCAGAGGGATGGGTGGAGGAAGTTTTCCAAGTTGAAAAACAGTAAGTGCTAAAGGACATATTCAAGAACAGCAAGGAGGCCGGTATGGCCACAGCAGAAGCATTGAAAGGGAGAATGGTAGGAGATACAGTCAGAGGGATGGGCATAGGGAGTGAGGATGCAGATGACACGAGGACTTATAGGCCATGGTAAAAGTTTGGTTTCCCTGTAGATGGAATGTGATTCCATTTAAGGGGTCTGAATTCTCAATGTAGCCTGAGTTATATTTTAAAGGAATCACTGTGGCTGCCAGGTGGAAAGCAGACTGTAGGGGTGCAAGGGTAGTTGGTAGTAGCAGAGACCACTCAGGACACTGTTGCAATATTCCAATATATGGTAGTGGTTTAGAACAGAGACAGCAGTAGGAATTATGATTCCAGATATTTTTCAGAGAGGTGATCGATTCTGGTATTCAATTGTATGTGGGTTGTTAAAGAAAAGAATCAAAACGATGACCCCAAAGTTTTTGACCATACTACCAAAAAAAATTGAATTACCATTTATAATGAGAAGTGGAAGATTGGTGGAGAAGTAATTTTGTGTATGTATTGAGAAGGGGGTGGTTGGTAGTGAGAGTATAAAAAGGCCAGTTTTAGAGCTGTTTTATGTGACTGTTTATTACACATCCAAGCAGAAATGTGACATAGACATATGGATAAATAGATCAGAAGATCAGTGTTGATATCAGAATCTCTTATGCTTTTAACGTGCATAACTTTGTTAATTATTTTCTTTTTCAAGTATATATGTCTGTGGACCAAATGTTTCTCGAGAATCTTCTCTGTACAGGGTCTATATTTTTCCTATAAATTTCCAGGTGGAAATCTTTTTAAGAAGGGCAATAATCATATTATAATAACTGATATCTTCATCATAATTGAGTAATAAACTTAGGTATATTTTTGAAGAAAATCGATATAAATTAAACCAAATTGAATTCAAATTACTATCTTTTGAAAATAATTATTGAATTGACAAATATAAAATGTTTCAAACTAAACTTGCTCTTAGAAATGTCAAAAGAAAAAGATTATTATGAAAAAAAGAAAAAAACCCTGAGACCAGAGTGGACTATTGAGTCTGATATATTCCCAGAGAAGTAGAAATACCAAAGAAATAAAAGACTGTGGTATTCAAAGTTAACCATTACAATGGAATCTTGCCTTTGTAATCTTTTACTTAAACTTTAATAAAGATTTAAGTAAAATGTGTTAAGAAACTTTCTTAATGGTTCTGCAAGTAATAATCCAGCCAAGGAAATAAGGCCCTTAGCCTCTGTCTTGGGACTTTCAGAACAGGTAAGATAGCCTTGTAATTAAATGATGGATTTATGTTTTCCTGAACAGCACTTCATTGTAATGACTATAACAATTCCTCAAGAATTTTTTACAGTAAATGTTTCAAGTAAAGGACCCAATTCTTAATCCACTCACATTGTTTGGTTTTACAGATGACCACTTGCCTGGCATAAAAATCTTTATATTGTTTCCAGAAATTGATTTTTGACTCTACACAGCAAATCCTTAGTCTTTATTATTTTGACCCATTGCAAATGCCTTCTACCATGATAGGCTTATACTTTCAAGATTTAGCACTTATTCTTTTTATCCAGGATTCCAAGTCTTGGCCAGCTTTGAAAAAATCCCATTTGAGAGAGCTTTCAGGAGGCCATATGCTGACTTCACAACCAACAACTTCACAACCCAGTACTGGAATGCGGTCAGCCACCGGGCTCCTGCCATCATCTATGACTTCTATCTACGGCTCACAGGACGGAAACCCAGGTAAGAAACTGGGTCAGAGGCTTTGAGAATGTTGCTGCATGAGAGATTAGAGTCCCAAATAATTTAGTCCTCCCTTCAGCTGAGGATAAAAGAAGACAATTGAATCTGATACACACACACACACGCACACGTGCATACACACACACACACACACACACACACACACACACAGGTTGAACATCCCTAATCCAAAACCCAAAATTCAAAATGTTCTACCACAATGTGAAACTTTTAAAATGCCAACATGACATTACAACCTGACCTCGTGTGATGGGTCACAGTCAAAACACAATCTTAAACTTTGTCTAATGCACAAAATTATTTAAAATAGTGTATAAAATTATCTTCAGGCTATGTTTATATGGTCAGGTGTGTGAGAAATATAAATGAATTTCATGTTTGTACTGGAGAAAGCGGCGTCTCAAAGCCAGTATTCTGAATGTGATGTACTGCCACCTAGAGATGAGTGAAGAAATTAGAGGGAACCAAGTGGGCTGATGCTAAGGCAGCTGTCACCATCTAGCTGTGTGACATAGGACATAGCTTTGTCTCTCTGTCTCACTTGAATAATAATATATGTGTCAGAAGAGTCATTATCATAATTACCAAAGGTAATTCCTGTGATCAAAATCAGAAGCATGAATAGTATTGCCTTTGGTACTAGTCCCTCCATAAGGAGGAAGTCTTTCTCAGCATGTTTAGTGTTCTTCCATATTAGCAGTGCACAATACTAAAACGTAACTAATGTAGTTTATCCAAAATTTTAGAGATCTCATTTAGAGCTCATAACTCAGTTTTTCTTGAACAAGATAAAAAAGAAACATTGTGTTTATGAGGAAAATATTTGTATGGGGCTTAGTAAATAAAGATGGAAAAAGAAAACCCAAACACGGTAGGCAGAAGTGCTATAACCTTGAAAATATGCCAGGGCTGGAAGAAAGCCTGAGTGTGGAACAATATTCAATAGTTAAATAAATAAATAAATAAGGAAGATACACAGTAAAAATCGATATGTATTTAGTTCCTCCAAAATAACAAGGACAACCCAATAGAAAAATAAGCAGGGAACAGACGCAGGCAAATTATAAAGTTTTTTTGTAATACAAGTAAAGATACATATAACGTAGAGCTTAGGAGTATGGAGTTTGGAGTCAAGACTTACAGGATTTAAATCCAGAATTCACCACTTTAGCCACAGGTGCCCTAATTACTTCACGTCTCTAAATCCTAACTTCTTCCGTAAAAAGGGAGCAAGAGTTCTAACCTATTTTATAGTGTTTAATATAAGAGTGCTTAGAATCCTACTATTACTAAAGATATTTTAAGTGTTTATGTGATAAAATGAATCATCACTTTCCTCTACAGCATTTATGTTTTATGTATTAAGGAGACATTCTCTACCTGACAATAATAATCATATTTTTTCTAAAAAAATAATCATAATATACTGATATACTCCTATAAATACAATAACATCATTTATGACAATTATTTTAAAAAATTAAATAAATTTATTGAAGTCACATCAATTGCATCAGAGTTAGGAATGGATAAAGATTTAAATAATAATAGTTAAGTGATATTGTATTCTGGTGTTTGTTATCAAGGTACAATAACGTCTACCTCCAGCCTAAAAAATTTCCCAAGATATAGTGAGAATAGCAACATAAGAAATTACTGAGTCAACTGTAGTGACCACCACTACCAGGATTGGATTAACTAGATAAAAAATCAAATACACTATCAGCCAAAGATGACTTATAATTAAAAGACTGAGATTTGAACAAGGTATGTGACCTTGTACAAAATATTTCTGTAAAATGAAGATAAATAGCATAAATCTTGGCTATCTCACAGTCATACTGTTAGGATCAAGTAGGATTGCATATGAAAATTTGTTGCGAGTAGTTATACAATTGGAAGTTTCACAGAGAAGAGCTGGTTCAAGTCCTGATCAAGGGATTAGAAAATGTGGTTCATCTCAAGGCATGGGACACAGAGTAGTGAGATTACATTGGCAGCTGGACAACTTGGTGAAACTTTGTCTCTACAATTTAAAAAAAAAAAAAATTAGCCGGGCATTGATGGCACACGCCTGTGGGCCCAACTACTTGGAACGCTGAGGTGGAAGGATCGCCTGAGCCCAGGAGGTCGAGGCTGTGGTGGCAGTGAGCGTGCCATTGCATTCCAGCCTGGGTAACAGAGTGAGAATCTAATTAAAAACCAAAAAACTGGGTTAGAAATTGACTTGGACAATTTACCTTAAGCTCATGTTACCATTCATAAAAATGCAAATACTTACCTAACAAAGGATGTTATCACAATTAGCAAAGTTGATATATTTTTAAAGTATTAGCACTGTACCTAACTATAAGTTATACATTATTTTCCCCTTAAATTAGCATTACAATTGACAGCTGCTTTTGGTTCACTGGATGCTAATATAGTCAACACTTCTGCCCAGAAGTTACACACTAAGACCTTAGATCCTATCAATTTTTTTTTAGTCCAAGGACATACAATAAAGAAGAGGAATAAGTTTTCTAATTATCTACCTAAGAATTAAAAAAAGATGAACAGTATGTCACTAAGGGTGAATAGTTGACAATATTAAAATAGTTTTGCTATTCTTGGGAAAGAGATGTTAGTAAAGAGAATGAGGGCAGGGTGTGGTGCTCATGCCTGCAGTCCCAGTGCTTTGGGAGGCCACAGCGGGAGGGTCATTTGAGGCCAGGAGTTTGTGACCAGGCTGGGCAACATAGTGAAATCCTGTCTCTACAAATTAAAAAAAAAAAAAAAACATTAAAAAATTAGGTAGGTGGACATGGCAGCGTGTGCTTGTGGTCTCAGCTATGCAGGGAGCTGAGGCGGGAGGATGGCTTGAGCCCAGGAGTTGGAGGCCGCAGTGAGAGTTTGGTGGTATTAAATGCCTAATAGAACAAGCTCCTTTAGATTCATCTCCCTTCCTTTTCTGTAAAATAAACAGTTGATGTGGAAGGTAAAAAATAATAAGAATTTTAATGAGAAATTGGGGAAAAGAGAAAAGGACAACTTTTATATTTTCTCAGAAATAACTTTTCATACATCACTGTGGAGTGACAGGGAAACAGCCATTTGTGGTGCACTGATGTTTACTCCTGTCTGACCTTTACCTCAGGATGACAAAGCTCATGAATCGCCTTTTAAGGACCGTTTCCATGCTGGAGTATTTCATCAACCGGAGTTGGGAGTGGAGCACGTACAATACAGAAATGCTGATGTCCGAGCTGAGTCCCGAGGACCAGAGAGTAAGGACAGTGCTGATTTACACTACAGGAAAATCTGTCTCATTTGGTATTTAAACTTACTGGACCTGGAAAGTTGATGAATAAAGGAAGTTTTCGTTATATACACAGATTTAGGGGGGTTCTTTGCTAAGAAAATCAGTCAATGCTATCAACACAATCACAGGAAGCAAGTTTAGTGTAGGTTAGAGACTTGGGTTCTTGGACTGTGGTTCAATCTCCACTGCTGTTCTGCAGTCATGTTTCATCTACTGCACTTCAATCCTTCCCTCGCCCTCAGTGGTTATCTTTTCTAGAAATACTCAGTGCCTCTGGATAACTCTGTCTTTCCCCTACCTGCGACAGCGTATGACTTCAGTGAAAAATGGTGACTTGATTGCTCATCAATGCTTTCATCCACTATTCTTGTCAAATCAAAATTGTTCCACATCTCCACAGCTACCGCTCCTTCCTTTGTACCTTCTTAAAGCTAATCCCTACACCTATGGCCTGTCTTCTGAGACCTCTGTCAGTGTGGCCTCCTTTCCAGCATCATCAGTCTTCCCTACAATGTATATCTTCAACAATCCAGACTTTTTTTCCCCAAGACAGGCCTTCAGTTTAATTGCTCAGCATCAGCATTATTTCTTTAGCTTTGGGGGTTTTTTGACAGTTACAAAGGATATGTCCTAATATCTTTCCATATTCAGAAATTCACAAATATAGAAATCTTTTGTACTTTGTACATGTTCCTAGGGTTTTGTTTTTTTTTTCCTCAAAGAGTCATGTGTTCCCAGGGCATATCCTTATGCTATTACAAAAATTTTCAACAAAATTGTAAAGTTTCAGTCTCTCTTGGCTGATTTTCCCACTAAGAAACAATTTTGTAAAATGTTTTTTATTTTTTACCTATCAAGCCTGCAGAAGAAATCAAGTCATAGTAAGAAGTAAATGCCACATGGCTAGATAGCCTCACTTGCCAGCTAAAGTTTTCACTTCTACATATCATCTCTATTGAGCATGATTCATCCAGATCCTAAGAGTCTTTTCATATCATGAAACCTAAGGGTTACTTGCAATGTCAAATACCATAAATATTGTATTGAGTAAAAGAGGTGAGATTTAGAGGGATATTTTTATCTGAAATCATTGCTGAATACCTCTCAAATCAACATAAAATAGAGCTATTCAGAAAGGTTTACATACTTTATACACAAAACTCTTCTGGCACTAGTGTTTAAAATGCATGGATGATGATTAAACCAGTTTATAAAAACACAAAACTCATAAACAAACTCAAGCTATGGTAAATTCTTTTAAAAATTAGCTTCAAATTTTATATAGGCTTATTCTAATTATTTTCTCCATGAAATTTACCCATGTAGATAATTCAAAAGGTAATGAGCTTAGTTTCATTTTTGGTATTTTATGATTTCAATCTAAAATAGTGTAAAATTTTGTGAAAGAAATTATCAAAGCTTCAGATTTAACATATGCTCTCAAAATATCTTAGCAAAATAGTCCCAAATGTAATTGCCAAATTCTGATGTGGCTCAGGATTCAGTTTGATTTGCCATAGAGAATCAGGGTTCCTAACTAGGGTCTTGTTGAAATCTAATTTAGAAAGATGAAACAGTATAAAAATAAAAGCCTTATATAGATGAATAAGTAATATTAAAAGATACTATGAAAAACATATCCAAACAAAGTGATAACAGAATTACTTTTGAAAAGCAATTCAACTTTTGGACACATCTGCGCTTTTTGTTACTACTCCAAATTTCACAAAGGTTTGAGATACCTTGCAATAAATAGATATAACGCAAAAGAACAAAAAAGAAATAAAACACAAAACCAGAGAAAATTTGAATCAGAATATAAAGTCACAGCTAAGAATATATAAAAATAAGGCTGGGCTTGGTGGTTCATGTCTGTAATCCCACTCCGGGAGGCTGAGGCAGGAGATCACTCAAGGTCAGGAGTTCAAGACTAGCCTGGGTAACATAGCAAGATCTTTTCTCTACAAATAAATAAATAAAGTAGCTGGGTGCAGTGGCACGCACCTGTAGTCCCAGCTACTCACACACTAAGGTGGGAGGATTGCCTGATCCCAGGAGGTTGAGGCTGCGGTGTACTGTGATCATGCCACTGCACGCCAGGCTGGGCAACAGAGCAAGACCTCGACACACACACAAAAGTGTGAGTGTGTGAGTGTGTGTGTGTGTGTGTAAAATTATAAAACGTCTATATGTGATCTACAAGAGCAAAAATTTGTTCTTGAGCTTTCTGGTGGCAAAGTGAAAAGTCAATATAGTTTCATGGAACTCACTGTCCAAAAGGAGAGATTGATTATACCAGTGTTGCAAAAGAAATAAAGCTTTTCTTATCGTTTAACTCTAAAAGAAATGTTTATGAATGGCTTCCTAAAATGGCACATTAAGGTACAATGGATAACATCTGTAAAGTAAATACAGTAACAACTTTTAAAAAGTTGTAATGTTTGTCCACGAAAGTTGAGAGGCTAAGCCGAAAACAATATGGATAATGATTCAACAAAGAGCCTATTATTTAAAAATGTTTATTGAATGCTCAGAATGTTAATTAGGGATATGAATATTTAGTTACTTCCTTCCCAAGTCTAAGATGGCTTCTTGTTATTAACATATAGCATTTTTATTTGCATATAAAGGAGGCAGAATTGAGTAGCCCTAGAGAAGTACTAAATCTTTAAATGTCAACTTTAATTACATTCTTTAGAAGCTTAATATTTCCTAGATACAAGGAAACAAAGCTAATTATAGACACTGGAGGAAAGATGCAAGTTATGAATTAAACCCAAGAGATTCTCAGGAAATAGCGTAGCCCTTTTAAAGTCAATAAGCTTGTATTTTAGTGGTGATTGGCTTTTTGGTTTTGACAATTCATGCCTTTTATTTGATGCAATCTAAGCCTCCATCAAACACTAGCTCTCTGAATAAAGAAACTAAGAATTTACTTTGGTTATATTCATGTAAACCTTATATGATGATCAAATAACAAGAAATTGCTGCATAACAAAAAAGAAACACTTGTGGCTTTAAAAATTAATATTAAAATTAATAGTATTAAAATTCATTCATGTATTCGAGTATTTATTGAATGCCTACCTTGTGCCAGCTATTGTTTTAGGAACATAATTTATTTGAATTAAGCCTTTTTTTTGCTATCAAAATCCTTACTAGTAAGGTCTCACTGGAAGTTCAATCAGTTAAGACTAACCAGAATTCTTCTTCATTGTACATGAGGGAAACTCTGTAGTGAGAATAGCCTTTTAATAGGCAAAAAGGGATCTGAGAGTATTGCATGTCCCAGGAAAGAGAAAAGTGCCCAATGGACTGACGCACCTTAAACAAATCTTCCACTTGCTAAGATATATTAAATACTAGAATTTTAATGCAAGCACAAGTTCATTTTTTCAGGCCATTCTCTCCAAATACCCCTATAAAACCAAAACCATTTCCCATCTGACTACCACATTTTCTCCTAATAATAGATTTTAGTGGCTATGCTTGTGGGACAGATTAAAATTGCCATGATCTGAAGAGGGAGGGGTTTTTCAGTGTTCTCCTTCTATGTGTAATGGCTGAACAGAAAATTATTGCCTGTGGCATTGTTGACACTGTATATTAAACATGATGAAAGAAAAAAAACCAAAACCACTCACTGATGCAATCTTTTATTTCATATTATTTCAGCAGTCATACCAAAACCCTCCAAGAAGTACCTTAATACTAATTTCCAGAGATGACACCATAGTCTTCCTAACACTTTCTACTATTTAACAATTTTGATTGCCTTAACTTCTTTATATTCAATCAAAACTATTTTTTCTATTATATTTAAAGCTCATTCCCCAGTTAAGCTTTTCTCATGGAGATTTTGAAAAGATGCCTAGATAGCTCAGTGATGACCTATCAGGTTTCTCTTCCCAACTCATCCTATCTCCATTTGTAATCTACATAAAGCTGCTCCCCCTTGATCCTGCCTCAGCACAGCATCATTCTTAAGCACACAAGAAATGAAATCTATTCAGATCTTTACTCTAAGCTTTTCAATAACAAACCCCGAAAGATAATACATTTTAAATTAGGTAAAAAAAACTGTAATCCTCTTTCCTTGTCATTCTCAGTATCTACCTTCTCTGTGGCAAACATTCTCCTCCCAATTAAGTCAGTCTCTGCCTTTTCCCTTTTCCCTCCTCCTCTCCATCGTGGACTACTCTTTTCATCACTACCAGTCCCTCTTTTTTTTTTATTTTTGAGTGGAGTCTCTCTGTCATCCAGGCTGGAGTACAGTGGCATGCTCATGGCCACCCCAGTGACGACCTGCTGGGCTCTGGTGATCCTTCCGCCTCAGCCTTCCAAGTAGCCGGAACTACAGGAACACGCTACCATGCTGGGCTAATTTTTGACTTATTGAAGAGAGGAGGTCTCACCAAGTTGTGGGCTGGTCTCAAACCCGCAGGCTCAGGCAATCCACTGGCCTTGGCCTCCCAAAGTCCTGGCATTACAGGCTGAGCCCAGTCCACTCTTTTAAATATAAATTCTGCTCATCTATTCCTTAAGGATTTGCTTCCCAAAGCTTACTCTAATATGAACAATGAAGTGGCAATGCTGCAGGAAAGGATGGTAGTCCAAGGGGACAACAGCAAAATTTAAGAGGAAAGGGAAAGATGTCTAATTTACGTTCTAGTCATTAATGTATTAATCTTTGACTTCTTAAAATAACTGCTCATTTACTTGAAACAAGTACACCAAACCAACCATAAGTTTTCACCAGACTAAGTAATACCAGTTCCTTACATTTTCCTCCTGAAACTTCCTAAATGTGATATGTTTGTGCTTGGTCCATGTTTAAATATTCCTATGTAAATGGTAATCCATATTATCAATCCTTGTGAAATAACAGCTCAAATGATCTGTCCTTTGAAGAGGTCCAACCTATATCTCCCAAACTGAATGCCAATCATTTATGTAAAAGAAACTCAAGTGGAGAGTGACTTCCCAGTAGTGCAATTCTGACAATCCACAATTTATCTCTCTTGCCTTTCAGGTATTCAACTTTGATGTGCGCCAGTTGAATTGGTTGGAATACATTGAAAATTACGTTTTGGGAGTTAAAAAGTACTTACTGAAAGAGGATATGGCTGGGATCCCAGAAGCAAAGCAACACTTAAAAAGGTAAGTCTAATCAGTCAGTTAATATTATTGGAGCACCTACCATATATCTGATTTTATACCAGACATAAAATGTGTGCAGGGTGCAGGAAATGGGAGAAATTAACATTTCTTGAGCATCTCGAGCATTTACTGCATTATAGTGTCTGCACTGTATAATATGCCCTGTAACTTAGACTCCATTTAGACCTCACCACACCCCTATGAAGCAGGTATCATTTGTGTTATTCCATTTTTACCAGATATTTAGGCTCAAAGATGGCAAGTAACTTGTCCATCTGCCACACCTTGTCATAATGTAAGATAACACTCAATAGACAGGAGACCTGACCGTGCTGTTTAAACGCTTGACCACTTTCCAATTCCTTTAACTTCCTTAAATTACTTTGTCATAATCTCTGAGGGACAAAGAATTATAGCACTCCAGGATAATCCTGGTAGAAGCACAGAATTTGTACGCAGAAATAATGATAGAAAGGTAGGTTGCAAACAGGGAGGACCTTGAGTAGTAGGCTATGAAGTTTAGAATGTGCCCTCTAGTGAACAAGAAGCAGTAAAGATTTATGAGGTGGTAATATGATCAAAGTATATTCAAGAAAGACTACAGTATCATGTTTCTAAATAGCTCCAAGTAGAGACAGGTATGAGAAAGAGAAATTAGTTAAGGAATTATGGTGGAAATCTGCCTGTTCAGTAAGAATGTTATGGAAATGGGAGACAAAACCCAAAAGGCCATGCCACATATTCTGTGATCACTTCACAAAGATGCATTTGTCTTCAGATAATATAGGTAGGTGTCTGGTAGTTTTAACTGTGGTTGTGTGTGTCTGTTCCCCAGGCTCCGAAACATTCACTACCTCTTTAATACTGCCCTCTTCCTTATCGCCTGGCGCCTTCTCATTGCAAGATCTCAGATGGCTCGGAATGTCTGGTTCTTCATCGTGAACTTCTGTTACAAATTCCTCTCCTACTTTAGGGCATCCAGCACGCTCAAGGTCTAAGAACATTCGGCAATCACCTTTTATCTGGAACCTCTCAGATACCTCTAAAACAGCAAACTGTGGTTCTCAAGATTAGGAAGTGACAAGGAATATGCCCAAGCTGTCAAATGTTACATGTGCTATTATGTATTCATCCCTGTTCCTTAACTATATTTTTTATTTCAGTGAAGGAAGTTGAAAACCAGCCTATAACCACACATATTTTAGGAAAAAAAAAATCCAAATTGTGTCCTAATATTCTATACCCTTGCATATTAAACATGAAAGTAATCCTACCTTTCTATATTTAGCTTTTCTTTTCTCCTTGAGAAGCTTAAATTAGACTCAATAAACATGGAAAAACACATGGCAGAAGTTAACACAAGCTAAAGAAAGACAGTACTGACCTTGGAATCATTCTGTGGTAGCCAGTAGAGAGATGTAAAATTAAGATGAGGAAGAATAGTCTCAATATTCTCACAAATGCTATAAAATAAATAATTCCCCACTGAAAATCTCTCTTCTCCTTTTCCATGTTATACTTGAGAGTCCTGGTTGAGGGGTGAAGGAATTAGAAAAGTGGGTTCATATTTAACATTTTTCTTAATTATATCAACTTCTTAAAAGAAGTCTAAATAGGTATACACAGAATGAGGGATTAAACACATTTGCATTGGGGACTCTAGTGTATTATGCATTTAAGTCAAAATTACTAGCTTCTCAAATTTAAATATGACGGCTATTATTTCTCAATTTTTAGTCATCGTATTTCCTGATAACCTTCTCTCAAGAGTTTTCTTCTTTTTCATTGAAGTTGCCAAACCCCTTATATTTAAGCTTGTTTTCACTTAGGTCTCAGTTAGAGTGGCTAACATGAAGAAGGCCCTAGATTAGAATCATGTAAAAAAAAAAAAAAAAAACTCAGTCACCTGATCTTTACCATTGAAGCAAGCAAAATTTTAAATAACACTTTAAATTCTAGTTTTAGTTTTCTTGTATAAAGTGGGGAAAATTACACTTCTGTGATCACCAGAGGATTTATTAGTATCTTGATCATTTCAATTACACAACATTAACTGTACAATGTACAGCAAAATTAACAGACTTCATTAGTGACTCCAAGTTTAGAGAATAGGTCTTTTGGCTTAATTTTATGTACAATGCAAACTAACTAGTAAAAACTATATTCTCAAATTCCTAAACTAATGATGTAGCTGTTATCCCAGTTTTCCTCATATTTGAGAGATGAGTACACGTTGTATTGCAGCATTTCTTCATGTTAAAAAACATGATTATCCTAATATAGTATTTGGGGCCCAACCAGCTAAAAATAATCACCACACAACTACTTGAAAATTACACAGGCATAAAATGTTAACAAATGGTGGCAGTTATATTCATGTTCACTTTCTGGAATAATAATATTCAGAAAGGCACATTCAGGTAGTTTAAGTGTGCAAGGCCTTAGGGCAGTATCTCACCCAGTATTACTTGAGATTCTCTTAAGCTCCATAAAGGGCATTTTTGGGGGAACTCTTCCAGGCAGTGTCTTTCCAATCTTACCTAAATTCTGGGAACTACTTTCCAAAGGCAGATAACCCAGCACTGAAACAAAGCAATGATTATTAGTTGCGATGTCTATACGAAGCTTTTGAGTTATATCTATTAAGATACAAACTACAGATATGATAAAAACATGAAATCAAGATACAGTTCAGTGGGACTGGACAATTGAAAACTCCCAAATACCCCGCCATGACGACCTGCAAAATACAGTTCTTAGAATTCACTTTTGATTGTATGTTTCACCAATTCAGTAACTCCACTAATCAAGTTTTCACATTTTGACTTTTGATTAAATAAAAACTTGAATTAAATTTTCCCCTCTTCCAGTGTTGTGTCTTTGTTTAACTACTGACCACTGTAGTACATCTCTTCTCACACCCCCAACTCCCCGGAAAAAGGAAATAATCTTCCAAAGAACTCAACCAAATCAAATCACAGGAATAACTATCAGATGAATATAAATTAACATAGAAGTAAATAATGCTTCACTTTTTCTGGCACCATTAGTAGGGTTACATTTACATGAGTATTCTATCTGTGGCATCACAAAAATAACATGAATAAAGTTCTTTTGTGATGATTAAGCAGTAAAAGTAGGTCTTCGTACTAAAGAAAACCCTAGTATATAACTATTTCACAGTAAAACTAGCAGTTATCTTAATGCCTTATGCAAAGCAGTAGAAAAGAACTGACTACTTTGGAGTGAAGAGGATGGGAAGGACAAAGCTATCTTTGTTTATTTGTTTTTTATTTTTACTTTTTTTAGATGCAGAACTTAGCCCTGTTGCCCTGGCTGGAGTCCAGTAATGCAATCACAGCTTACTGCTTTCTCCAATTCTTGGGTTCAAGTGATCCTTCCACCTCAGTCTCCTGAGTAGCTAGGACTACAGGCAGGCACCATCATGCCTGGCTAAGCTTTTTATTTTTTGTAGAGACAGGGTATTGCTATATTTTCCAGGCTGGTCTTGAACTCAGCCTCCAGAGACTCTCCCACCTCAGCCTTCTAAAGTCCTACAGGCTTGAGCCACTGTCTGGCCTGTTTAAAAAGAAGTTTTGGTAATCGCTATATTCTGCACCCACAAGATACCTGATACATTAAGTATTACAGAGTTGAAGACAGTCACTGCCTGAAGTGATTAATACTGAGAAAAAAATTGAGGCAAATGGGTATACAACTCAGAAAAACACTTCTCACAATTTTATATTAACCTAACACTACCTCCATTTAACACAGCCATTAAATAACTTAGTATCTCAGAGTAAACAGACTAGTCTAATAATTCCCAAATAGCATGTTATCTCACAATGACCATAAAAAATTAAAGATCAGCCTCAAGTTCCCCAAAACATCGATAATTTCCAAAATTCACAAGAATCACATGTAAATTTCTACATGATTACCTTCCTAGAACTGCTGTTCTAATAATAATGTTCAGGAACATAAGCAACTACCTATAGGAAGAAGTAGTAGTTGTCCTATAAGCCCACACGGGTATGGAAAAAAATTCACTGCCTAGATTACTGTATAAAAATATGTTTAAAAACTGACAAAATTTTAAACTGTAACTGGTTTAGAGACAGCAGTGTCCTGAGAAAGATACTGTTGTGGCAAAGAATGCTTAACTGAAATTGAGTTTAAATAGCTAGAAACATCTCTTCTGATACACAAACATTTTAGATGTGTCCCTACTGTACCTGAAATACCGATTCCAACCTGGAACTATAAATGGGTGGGGAGATGAAATGCAATACAATTTGGTTCAATTCTATAAAAATACCTTAAGGAAATTATAGTACAAGAAGTCACCAGATTTGCATAACAGCTTGAGAACAGAATACAAAGCATTTATTAGTTATAAAAGCTGCTGCTGAAGGTCTGCTTTAGTATATAGCTTTCATTAATATATACTTTTTCTCCACACCTTCTCATTCTGAGTTTTACCTTTAAAAAAATTACATTAAAAAGCATAAAATATGCATATTTGGAAGAGTTCTTAATCTAATTCCTTTTCTGTTAAACATTCAATATTCTTTGAAGTTGCCAAAACAAAGCTTTTGCTGAGTAAGCTTGTTTTTTATATTTGATTCTTACAGGTTTATAGACCTAATTTTGAGTCCACTGCTCAATTTTCATCATTCATCTTTAATATAGAAAAATATAAAATAAATCCAATCTCTTATAGCAATTTAGCTCCATTTGTAGGAAAAGTAAATATGATATGTAAAGATTCCTGTAGTTTTCACATAAGGAAAAACAGTTTTAAAATAGGAGGCGGAGGCTTGTTTCGGGCACATAATCTTAATTTCTCCCCTAAGATTTAAAGGACAAGAACATTGCTCTATAATTTGTCATTTTGAGTCCAAATATTTGTGGTTGAAACACTAAATTAACGTTTGGTTCTTTTCTCTCCTTAAAACAAAATAAAAAACTAAAAAGAAAACCAAAAAATCCAAGGTAGTTTGATTTCTACTTTTAAATGCAAAGTAATTTCTTTAATAAAGTATTTCAAAAAGGGGATAAAGCTATATACTTTGTATCATCACAATAAGGGGACACCTGTTTATTGATCCAGGCATTACATCATAAGATAGTAAACAAGTGGTGACCTCTCTATTCTCATAGTGTTGAGAAAGGTAACTTACTTTGACTTGAAGGCTTGCTAGAGCTCAAAGCAGAAGAGGAAGTTCCAAGGCTAGGCACCATGACTCAGCCTGTAATCCCAGCACTTTGGGAGGTTGAGGAAGGATTGCCTGAGCCCAGGAGTTTGAGATCAGTCTAGGTTAACATAGTGAGACTCCGTCTCTATAAATTAAAAAAATTTTAAAAATTTGAAAAGAAGGGGAAGTTCTAGGTTGAAAGGCATGCTGAGACTTTAAAGGTCCCAAGGCTCAGGTTTAAATAATTTATAAACAGTCAAAAATATGCATCTTGAACTCAAGTGTAAGCTCAATTTTGAAGCAGAAAAGTTGCATATTAATTTACTTTTAGATACTTGGATTACTAACTCAAGACATAAAGAGACAATGCATTGTATATCTCTACTTTCACTATTAAGGAATTAGTCATTCGTGAATTCCAAAATTAAGACTGCATTAGACTGCAAATTGTTTGCATTAGTAATTATAAAAAATACAATACTATCATAAAACACATATGATAAAAGTAATATTAATCATCTAAGTTGAGAATTGGAAGTAATTTTGAGGTCAGGTATAGCGGCTAGGACCTGTAATCCCAGCTACTCAGGAGGGTGAGGCGAGAGAATCTCTTGAGCCCAGGAGTTCAAGGTTGCAGCGAGCCATGATCAAGCTACTACATGTCAGTCTGGGTGACAGTTTCTTTAAAAAAAAAAAAAAAGGTAATTTTGTAATACTGATTAAGTTATGCTTTTACCCAAGAGGTAGTCTGAAGTGTGCAATACTGGAGCAGTGCATTAATCACCTATATATTTAATCTTTATAGGCCACTGTAAGCAAATATAGCTTAACAAATCTGCTTCATATATTTGAGATTTCAGACTTTAAAATACATAGTCTGGAATATAGACATATAGAAATTATGACTACCCTAGTAAAACAAAAGGAGGAGAATTGGGTTGGGTAGTAGAGTTTGGTATCCTGGCTGGAGGGTCCCCAGGGATAGGAAAAGTTGGATAGGTAGGTCAGTAAAGTTCTATGTAATGGAAAAGAAACACTTGGGTGATGCCCAAAATTCCTAATAAATCTGAAGAATATACAGGTATACTTAATCTTCCAGGGCTGCTCAGAATCTTAGTACTTTCATTGTCAAAAATCTGACACTCACTATGTGAGGAGCTTCAGGTAGAAGCCTTTCCTAACGTTTAAGATGGAAATCAGGGCAACCCCCTGGAGTCCCCTCCCACTGTGTGAGCTTTCCTGTCCTCTCAATAAATTCTTTAAAAAAAAAAAAAAAAAAGATGGAAATCAATGCCAAAGTAGAATTTTAAAGGAATTCCTTTTATAGGAAATTAAATTCATTAAAATTTTAATATGGTATTTGGAAAACATGGAAACAATTAAAAATTATATATCAGTACCAAAATAATTTTTAGAATCCCTTTTAAAAAAATGTAACTGTTATAATCCTAACTGAAAGAAAGTAATCCTAAATCAACAGTCTTTCCCATTTAGAAAAAACTCTGAAACTCAAATTTTCTTTCAAGCTGGAAGAGTGGACCAACATTCAGTCTAAAATATCCAACATTCGAATTATTTCCATACTAATAGACATTCTGTTAGTTCCTAGCTCAAGTTTGTTGGAAATAATATCTGAACAAGTCAAAACCCAGAGAAGGCTCTTTCATTATTTGTTTTCTGGATTCAAAAATCAATCAATCAGTTAACTTCATGGCTCTTAATGATACTACATAAACAATGATGTTTCTGTTATTTTCTGCAAAATACTATTCTACATAAACTTTACTGCAAAGTAGTTCTGTCACTATTTCTTCTCCTCTCTGTCATACTGCCTATCCTGTTAAGAAAGCATTTTTTACCTTTAAAAAAATCCATCTGAAAAACCGTAACTTGTGACATCTCATTTTCTAAAACCACCATTTAAACTCTAGTCTTTTAGTCTTGTTACTTACCTGGAATTTTTTTCCCCCATTTTCCTAAATGATTTAAACTTTTGAGGACTGGCTGATGATTCTTCTACTGTTATTATTACAGAAGGTAAACTGACATTGGCACACATATTCCAAATATAACTTTTAATGGCGCCTGAGTGGTAGCTCCTTCTCATTATTTTTAATATTTCTATATTCTGGAAATTTAAAACCAACTCTTAAGTAGTAAAAAAGTTATAACAACACAATCTAAATAGAATCAATCCCATTCAGGACACCCTCAATACAAATACTTCCTTCATAATCCCATTTTATAGTTTAACCAACATTGTTTAATATGGTCCCTCTCAGATATGACATTACCTTCTTGTACTCAAAATTTGCCTCACACTTCTATTTTAAAGTTACCCTGTTCCCCACTCACGTGTATAAAATATTATTTTTCTCTTAATATTTTACAAATCAATAATTTTCACCACCAGTAGTGGATCTTTTTATTACCCCATGCACCCAAAGTATACGAATAATATAATGATCAGATTAGGAAACCTGGTGTCTTTTTATAAAATGTGCTTTCTTTTCCCTGTATAAGTCTCCACTATAAGCTCTGTTACAGATCATAGCACCTACATACCTGCTCCTGTGAGAATTCACCTTAGTCTTCAAAGACTATCTTCAATAGTTAGAAAAGTCAATAACCATAGTTCAAAGAAAAGCAGTTACCTTCTAAGACCAAATAAATGGTTATGTGGTCTTGTCAATATGGCTTAACATATATGGCTATAACATAGGAACTAGTCCCTGTTTTTCTTTATTAACAATGTGACCTGATCACAATTTCTTAAAGTCTAGACTAGTTTTCCATATGTTTTCCATATTTTATTCTGACATCATATCTTTTAAAAACAAAAGGATGCAAACATTTGCACTTATCAATGCTTTTTTCTTTAGATGTGGTTTCACTTCTTCCTTCAGGCTTTTTGTCATCAAGAAGCAAGGTCTGATTTCCATACTGCCCATGTGCTGTGAAAGTATCAGAAGGAGTCATCTTCAAAGCAATATTGCAGTTGGGCTTATTCACTGATTAGCTGCATAATCTCTTCTAGAACATTTGTAACAGATACAACATATATCGGATTTCAGTTTGGGGTTTTTTTCCTTTTTAAAATAAGTGTGTTTCCTGCTTCTCATCCACATTTTCTTTTCTTTGAATATATTGCACATTATCTTATTATTTAAAAAAAGGTTTTATGTCTCAGGCAAAAAGTTTTTCTCCTTCTCTTGGGAAGTGCTAATGTGTATTATTTTCTAAAAGAGGTAAGTGGTTGTCTGTGTGGCCATCCTCAAAAGGGACCTAAAGAGAAAAAAAAGAAAAAAAGACCAAAGCATTAGTTTCATTCCTTACATTATTTCCTCTGAACACAAAGTTTTCTTTTGGGCAATTTTTTGTAGGCACCGGAAGATACAATTTAGACTTAGCAATGATAGTAAGATTTAGAGATCAGCACAATGTATGCTATGCCACTTACACAATTGACAGGTTTATAGGATCCAAGTCTGAAGCGACAGCAAATTATTTCAACTATAAATTTTCCAATTCCATGTAACATGCCTGTAATAAACAATAAGTTTTTATGCTCTTAATTAAATTATTTTCTAAATTGCTATGTAAGAATTAACTCAACTATAACAAAATAGGCTAAGGAAGAAAACAAAGTAGTTTGCATTATTCTTCTACAGCTAAAAATAATTAACAGTTAAATTTTAAAACAAATAAATTTCTTTTCAAAATCACAAGGCAAAATAAAAACCAACAAAAAGCCAAAATTACATGGCCATATAATTCATGACCTGGACATAATTTTTCAAGGTTCTCGTATAGCCACACAATTTTAGAAAATATCTGATATCAGCAACACAAATTTAAATAAATTCAAATCTAACAGTAACAAAGAATTTTGTAAGAAAAGCTACTCATTCATTTAAAAATATGATTTTAAGTATATAAACTACCCAAGTCCATCTAAAATTTAATAGGGACTGATTGTGAAGAAGGAATTGTTTCCTTTCTTTACGTGTACTTAATGCCCGATTTTCATGATCACCATTCTGCAAATAATATGAATGACCTCTAGAATCTCAGGCCAAAAATCATAAATACATTGCTGATTAAAAATCTGGTTTCATGTACTACATAGTTCAAAATACTATATGATTTTACATACCATACAGTTAAAAATACCTTAAGTGAAAGGAAAAATTTGCATTTAAATATCTACTATTTCAAGCATTTTCTCATTTAATCCTATAGCATCCTTGCAAATTAGATATTATTCACACATTAACTGATTAGAAAATTTCAGAAGAGGTAGGTGATCTTACAAAGGCTACCACCGAGTAAATGGTAGAACTTGGATTCAATTGTCATTTTGATGTTAACACCCGGGACCCATCTAGTTTATCATACAATCTCCCTTAAATCACCAAATGCAATGAAAGCAGATATTAGTTAATATAATTTTGGAGTTTTGTAATTAAATATTAAAGAAAAAATTATTTAAATATCAAAACATGAGAATGTATGTGTTTCTTGCTCCATTAAGAAGCATCTTTTTAAGTATAAGCAATACTTTAGAAATTAGAAAAAAGAATGTTAACCTGTTGTTGAGAAGATTCCTCCAATAATACCACAGAGTCTTACAAAAAACTGCCAGAATGGCATATGCTCCTCAGTAACTGTCACCATAAGAGAACTGAGATCATATTTCATAAATATCCCAGAGACTCCATGGCTGCCTGCAGCATGGTTAATAATACGTTCCTAAAAGGAAGGAGAGAGGAGGAAGAGAGAAACAGAATTAGTGTCATCAGGTTACATGCATACATTCAGTATTAAGCTCTACAGCCCTACTGTAAAAACAAGGACAGGACATCCAAATTTCTTTATGAACTATACTACTAGTCCAAGCTCTTCAGAGACAGTCAAATTACTCTATATTCTTTGTGCAGCTAGCTTTTGAAACTATCAAAAAAGCAGAATCATTCTTTCCCATTTTCTCAAAAAGGTCACCTTCCATACAAGTTTTCCACAGAGCTCAAGAACGTACAACTGTATGGCATGGTCTTCATTAATGAAATCAATAAAAATTAAGTTTATACTTTGACAAACTTTTTGTAGTATTTCTTTGATAAGAATTTAAAAAATAATTATATTTACTTCTTGACATTTAAATGATCAGATTTTAAAATAATTCCTCTTTCTGTTCATTTAAAACTGTATGAACTATAATGCAGGAAGAAAACATAATGCACTAATTTGAAAGATATAAATATTTGAACTACTGATTCAGTTTTAAAAGTTTTTTTAACAAGAGTGAAGATAACATTATAAATCTATCACAGTGTATACACTGAGCAAAAAATATTCTAGTTCATTCCATCTTGTTCATACTTCAAAATCAAGTTTGCACACACTTTTAAATAAATTTATATTATAGCTCCAGCAACTATGCTATCATAGTGATTTGCTATGACTTGTGACCCAGGCTCTATTTTCACTAAGCTATAACTAAATCACAAGCTTTAGGAATACAAATAATGAGGTAACTATTCCCAAAGTAAATTAACACAGTTTTATGTGGGGCATTACAAAACACTTTCACTATTAATAGCATAATATAACCTTACAAACCACTGACCAAATTTCCAAAAAAGTGACTTCATCTTAAAGCTTTAAAATGCTCAGTATCATGCTGAAGTTATAAATACATTGGTCACTACCTATAAGGATGGAAGCTGTAATAGGGATCAGGGAGTCTACATAACGGAAAGTTAAGAATGACCCATTCTGGGTTCCAGGACCAACAAATGTCAGCCCTCCCCATCCCCAACCCCATCTTGCACTTGGTACCAACTCTGAGTTATTCCATTCTTTTAAAACTGAAACAACTATTTTGGTTACCCTATCAGCACAAACACATCTCACAAAGGTCAAATGCTCTGGGATTCTAATACATATATATTTTTGATTTAATTTCATTTTTAAAATATGTCCTAGAGATAATTTCATTTTAGTGTATAGAAAATTTTCTCATTCCTTTTTTTTTTTTTTAACAGTTACATATTTTTTCATTATGTAGATGTACCATTTGGGTTATTTTTAGTCTTCTACTATTATACATAACAACACAATAGTCTTATATCATTTTTGTTTTTCCCATTGTATCTATGGAATAGATTTCTAGAATTATGATTGTTGGGTCAAAGGGTAAATGCATATGTAATTTTGCAGGTACTACCAAACTCCCTTCCACAGAGATTATGCCATTTTGCATTCCCATAGCAATGTATATGTGTCTGCTTTTCCCAAAGCCTTGTCAACTGTACATACTGTCATTCAGGTGTCTGCCAATCTTACAGGTGAGAAATGGTATCTCCCCACCCTTAAAGCAATGCTGAAAAAGCACAATATATACTTGTATAAACTTCACCTAGTTTTCTGTGTGTATACACACATACATATACATATATACACAACTATATATACTTATTTCTTTCTCCTAAATCAATTGAAATGTTATAGTCAAATGACACTTCACTCCTAAAAACTTCAATAATTAGTCTTACAAGAACAAGGAAAATTCTACAATTATTGAGGGCATGGTCATCATAAGTTATCAGACTATCAAAAGAAAACTCCATATGGAGGAAGGCAAACTTTTAAAAGCACTTAAATTTTATCTCTGAGTTCTGGACACAAGTGTTTGACCATTTACCATTATTAAACACACACACAAAAAAATGACCCTAGAGGAGCTATTACACTGTTCAATTCCAAAACTCTGCTCCTTTTTGTCAGTATTTTATTTATAAGGTCACACCACCCTGAGGTAGTATAGTATTCTTTCTTTCAAGCAGACAAATGCACAGTATTAACTTAAGGAAGGCAAACACTCTAAATCTGCTATCTAATCTACAATACCATGTATGTCCCAAGGTAGATAGACATTTATTAAAAAATAACACAAAAATCAGAGAATCTGCTGCCAGATTAAAAGCTGCTTGTATCAAAACATGATAGCATACTACAAAATTAAGACACAAAGAAGAAAATAATACCACCATACTTTAATAATTTTTTAAAAACTTTTCAGATTTTTAAAAAAATCTACTTCTACTGGTGTGCTGGATCACACCTGTAATCTCAGCAGTTTGGAAGGCTGAGGTGGGAAGACAGCTTGAGGCCAGAAGCTCAAGAATAGCTTGGCAACATAGCGAGACACCGACTTTACAAAAATAAAAATTAAAAAATTAGCTGGGTGTAGGGAGGGGTTCACATGTGTAATTCCAGCTACCTTGAGAGATTGAGGCAGGAGGATTGCTTGAGTCCAGGAATCTGAGGCTGCAGTGAGCTATAATTGTGCCTCTTTATTCTAGCCTATATGACAGAGCAAGGCCCTGTCTCAAAAAACAAACAAAACCTTATTTTCTTGCTCTAGAGCATATTAATGTCCATTTCTGATTATGATTGATTTAAAATAAAATGTTAATTCATTTCAAAACTTCTACAAATTTTAAAGGGGGAGGGGGCACCAACTAAACTCCAACCTTATTTGTAGCTGGAAGACTTAAAAAAAAATTCACCAAATCATTTTACCAGTTGAATTCAACTCACCCTTTCTGTCACAGAAAACTGATGGGTGTCTGCTGAAATTTTATATGTGTGTAGTTTTGTTGGCACAACTGTAATGAAATATTGGAACATCTGGTTGTCTAGAATAAAAACAAAACTTTTAAAAATCAATCCAGTAGCAACAAAACTACAGCCAAATATATCCTTCTATTAATTACATTTAACATGAAATCTGATGTTACATATGACTTAACGTCTAAGAAGAAAACAATTTTAAAAGAAAGAACCAACAAAAGCAATATACTCATATACTCATACTTAGTAAAACAAATTCTCAGAAAGCATAAAATGAACACACAAGGGCATGCACACGCGTGCGCACATGCACATACGATGTTAAAAAAGCAGCATTCCTTTATGGAACAGAAACTAACAAAAGGAAAATAAAACTATAATAGAATAACTATCACAAGACACACTTGCAGCTTCTACTAATATCTTAAGATATACAATAAACCAAAACCAAATTTGCCAGCCTTTGAATAAATACAAGGAACTAATACCACAGCAGGATGATAACGAAAACTACTCAATGATAAACTGGGGTTTCCGTAAAATCAAAAGGATCATTTTTATGTAGTCATTAGGCATCTCTAGGTTTGGCAAAAGTTCTAAATACAGCCGGGCTCGGTGGCTCAGCCTGTAATCCCACGCCTTTGGGAGGCTGAGGTGAGTGGATTGCCTGAGCCCACGGGTTCGAGACCCGCCTGGGCAGCGAGACCTCACCTCTACAATAAATCAAAAAATCAGCCGGGCGTGGTAGCGCATGCCTGTAATTCTGGCTACTCGGAAGGCTGAGGCGGAAGGATCAGTGGAGCCCAGCAGGCGAGGCTGCGGTGGCCGGGAGTGGCCACTGCCCGCCAGTCTGGGTGACCAAGTGAGACTCTAACTCAAAAAAAAAAAAAAGTTCTAAATACCAGTATATTGCCAATTACTAATTAGTTGTAAAATTAACAGTTCACATAAAACGTTGTAATTTTCTAGGACTATATTCTAAAACATCTAGAATAGGTACATCTATCTATAGTTTCAACTAGATAAGCAAACAGATGTTTTTATTATCCTTTTCTTAAAGATGAAGCAACTGAAGTACAGGGATATTAAAAAAAACATACCAGACTTACTAAGTGGCAGAGTGAAGACTTGAACCCAGGCAGCTTCACTAGACGCCTTAAAACAGGTCAGTCCTCAAGACATACATATCTACCTCGGTACCACTGAGAAAGTGACCTGTCTCTGCTATTGGACCAGTTGGCAAAGTAGGAGTATGTAATACGTATGGGGTTAGGTTAACCAATTGCAGCAGCACATAGAAGTTGGTGTTTTTTTTCAATCAGCTTCATTAACAATAAAGTGCCTGCAATGCTCTCAAAAAGACCATTGCTTGCCTCACTTATTTACTTCATTCAAGTTTTTTTTTTCTTTCCAATACCATAGCCTCTTCCACTCCTTTTCTCCTGTCACAGGCAATTCCTTTATTTTCCTCACAGCCACTTTCCCAACATTTATCACTACCCAGTGTTACAGATCAGATGCCCTATAGAAACACATGCTCTATGGGGGCAGGGACTATATCTACCTTGTTTATCACTGTCTCAAACAGCACCCGACAAATGCAAGTTGTTCAACAAATATTTGTTGGATAAATAAACTTTAAAAAATAATTTTATTAAAGTACAATACACATACAAAATGTACCAATTACAATATATGGTTCAATACATAATGACTAATATATTTACCCATAAGATCACCACCACAGTCAAAATATAAAACATTTCAAAACCTCTAAAAGTTCTTTCAGACTCCTTTGCAGGCAATCTCCTCTCCTACTGGCCCTAGGTTAATCACTGAGCTGCCTTCTAACTGTCATAGTTTAATTTTACCTCTTCCAGAATTTCATATACATGGAACAATACAGTATGTACTGTGTGTGCCTTTACCCTCTTTTGCTCAGTATGAATAAATTTTTATTTTTACCAATCTGAATTCTCTGTCTTGTATTTCAAGCTAATTCAGAATAGGAGAGAAAGAGTAACACTGTGGACAGGAGTTAAAGAGGTAAGGTAATGGTATCTTCAAACTCTAACATTAAATAAGACTGTACTTATTTTACCTATTACATGTGCCACCATAACTTTTAAAACTATGAAGCTTTTGACCAGTATTTCTATTATTAGTGTTGACTTAATATCCTAAATATTCTCAGAGGCAAAGTTAGGGCAAAAGTTTGTCGTCAACTTTGTCCACCACCAATAGATAGATGGTTTATCAACTGAGGACCATCTCCAGGTTCAGTCTTTGAGATACATTTCTCATATACGGTGAACTGCTCAATCTGTGCTTGGTTTTGAAGTGTTTTATGAACAAACTCTATCATGTTATAAACAGAGCTAAAAAGTGCTAAGCAAAAAAGGTGTCCAATTATTAACTATTTATGTAAATAGATAAAATTGAGAGTGATCAGGCAATAACGAACACTGTCCACATAAGTGGGACACTTAAGAGTTGGAGGGAAAAAAGTGAATGAGAAAGGAAATAACACCACATGTGAAAGGTGAAGTGCCAACATAATAATAACCAACAAGGGTCAAAAAAATGAGTTGGGAAAAATTGAAAACCTTTTAAGCTGTAGTCAGAGGACTACCAAAGATCTCTTTGTTTAATTTTAATTCAGGAAAAGGTTAAGGCTATAAGTTTGTTAGAGAACTTAATGGCCAGTAGGAGAAAAATGCTGTTGAATGAAACGTTTTCAGTGAGAAAAATTATAAGCAAAGAGGCAAAAATAAAAACACCTAAGTAGGAAAGTTATATTATTCACAGATTATCCTAAAGGTTGTAGGCCCTCCCTATTCATCTAATCTCACCCCAAGTGACTCTTTATTGTTTCCCCAATAAAAAAGTCCTCAAAGGGAAACGTTTTGCCAAAGTGGAAGAGGTAAAACAAAAAACAGCAGAAGCAGTAAAACACATCATAATTGATGAGTTAAAAAACTGTTTTGAGCAGAGGAAAAAGCATCTCAATAGGTATATTGCATCAAACAAAGAGTACTTTGAAGGTAACCGAAGTTTAAACATGAAAGAATAAATATACACATTTTTAACAAATAAATTCCAGTTTTTTTTAGTCCACCCATACAATGTTGAAATTGTGTTCTTACTCTTTGGTGAATATGAAAAAGTGCAGTTATGTTCTATAAGATTTAACCTTTCATATATTTAGAGTATTTAAATTCTACTTCTGCCAACTTTTAACTTGAGTTTCTTTATTCTGTTCTGTGGCTCATTTTAAACATTCAAATTTCATCCACTTACTAGGAAAAATTCCACACTCATCAACTACCTAAAGATTATCTTTACAAGAGAGTTAGGAAAAGGATTATTAAATATGTATTAATATTAAGATTATAAGAACAGATTCCTACACGTAAATTCTAACAGTAATTATCAAATACTTACGATCTACAGCAATTTTTTCAGTTCCATCTAAAGGATTAATAATTCCTGGAACAAGCTCTCCAAAAGATAAATGATCTATTCTGTGAGAAAAATTGTAAGCTAAGAGGCAAAAAATAAAAACAACAAAGTAGAGAAATTAAATTATTCAAAAATACATGTCATGAATTGGTTTACATCCTTATGAATTCTCAAATGAAAATATTTAAAAATCTGCAAAGACAATAATATAGTACTTAAAATCACATTTTTTTTAAAGAAAAATACATATCAATATTGGGGAATTAAATGTATAAGAGTAAATTCTGATACAATGCTACAACTCAAATCACACAATTACAGACAGATTAACTTTTAAGAAAGCCAAAAATGTACATCTTTCCTGATCCAAATCATCATATACTAACAGGACTTGTTACCAGAACTGGAATGATGTCCACATAGACAAATAATAAAACTGATCAGAGGAGGGCACAGTGACTCACACTATAACCTTTGGGAAGTAGAGGCAAAAGAATTGCCTGAGCCCAGGAATTCGAGAGCAGCCTGGGCAACTTGGTGAAACCTCGTCTCTACAATAAATCCAAAACTTAGGCGTGGTGGTGCACACTTGTAGCCCCAGCTACTTTGAAGACTGAGGCAGAAAGATCACCTGAGCCCAGCAGATGGAGGCTGCGGTAACCATGAGCATGCCACCGAATTCCATCCTAGGTGACAGAGTGAGATTCTGATTCAAAAATGTAAAATAAAATAAAATAAAAATAAAACTGCTCAGATATATTTTAATACACACCATTGATAAATGTGACCAAATTAATTTTTATGGAATCTATTACCTGTTTTGTTCTTTTGTCTCTTGTCCTAACTTCAGTCTTATAATCATTACACCAAAATAAGTTGAATATTTTATATGTATGTGTCTACATGCCCATATTTCAGCTTACAAATGGAAACAAAGTGAAAATATATTCTTTTCATTATCCATAAAAATGAGCAGAAATGTGTTCAAAATATAACATCTAAGTGTTTCTCCCTAACTCAACAACTATGAGCTATGACCAAATACAAGCACAGGTAACTTTAAGACAAGAGAAAATGGATTAAAGTCAATAAATGCAATCATTTATTTTCTCCTTTAGATGGATACTGTTTTCTTTTTTTTTTTTTTTTTTTTTAGTTGGAGTCTCACTCTATCGCCCAGACTGGAGTGCAGTGGCTGCTCCCGGTCACTGCAGCCTCGACCTGCTGGGCTCCGATGATCCTTCCGCCTCAGCCTTCCGAGTAGCCGGAATTACAGGCAAGCGCTACCACACCCGGCTGATTTTTTGATTTATTGTAGAGATGAGGTCTCGGCAAGTTGCCCAGGCGGGTCTCGAACCTGCGGGCTCAGGCAATCCACTCACCTCAGCCTCCCAAAGTGCAGGATTACTGGCTGAGCCACCAAGCCCGGGCTAGATATTGTTTTCAAAGCAGCTCACTTACAAAACCCTATATGGTACCTGAACTTAAAAAAACAAAAAAAACAAAAAACTCACTTTCTTATTAAAAAAAAAAAATTTGTTGAAAAAAATTTCAGAAACTGCTTACAGTCATGGTTGACAAGTGCTGCCAAATGTGCATGACCCCGAGGATGTGGAATAGCCCTAAAAGGAAAAAAAAAAAAAAAAAAAAATCAAGTAATAGTATTTATATAACTAATTAAAATCAAAAGTGGATTTTTTTCTAAGTTACACAATTTTCTTAGTACAAAATAACATAAGAATGAATTTGGCCTACGATTAAGTAGACATGCATATCCATCTCAGCAATGCAATAAATTGGGGACTAGCAAAGATTCCTGTAAAAAGCCAGATAGTAAGTATAGTAGGTTTTGTGGGCCAAGATCTAAAATTGAATATATTTTGTAGTTAGTTACATAATGACAGAAAAAATTTTCACAAACTTTCCATTGACAGAATAGTAATAATGGAGTACTTTTCTTGTAATACAAGTCTTTTCAGGGAGGTTACATTTTGCTTAGTTAGGGTTTAGAGTTAGTGTTCTCTGTTTTCAAATTGATCATAAATGTTTATCTGCTAATGGTGATCTATCATGACATTTTATGTTTTCATCTTTGAACATATTAGTCCACAAGCATATGTGTGAGCTGAACATGCTCATTGCTTGAAAGGCAGCTACAGAAGAACTCTATTAGATTCTTCTCTTAAAACATATTTGCTTTTCAATGTGTCATTACATTGCAGACTAGTAACTTCTAATTAAAGAAAAAAATAACTTCTAATTATTATGTAACTTACAATTAGACAGATTTTCCTCAACTGCACAGTTAAATAGATTTTGAAACATGGAAATTTCCTTTGTACTTGCATCAAAATCTGAAAATACTTCTGGAACTTTTAAGGTCAGAAAATATATCCAAGTATGAGAATGGAGATCTCTATTCTTTTTTTAACTTTCGACATCACAGGCAGTCAAAGCATGAAAAGTAAATAAAACCACTCAAAACCCTTAACATCGTTTGTTGCTGAAATAATTTTACCACAATATAAATTTCGTATATAAGCATTGGTTTTGCCTTATAATTTTTGGCTAAATTCATTAAGAAGCATTATTAAGTTTGCATAAAACTTACTTTCCAAAGCTATTCAGTGTTCAATTGTAGATGATGGTAGTTTTGTCATTCAGAAAAATTTCAATCTTGGCCCTGAGCTAAAAAAAAGTAACAAAACTTTGCTACTGCTAAGTCATCAAATTACTATATAGTAGGACAAGATGGAAAATTCAGCTTTTATTTCTGGCAGAAAACTATAGAAATGACAATATTTAGGTCCATGAGAGCAAATGAAGTTCTCCATTGACATTACCAGTTTAAATTTTGTGCAAAATACTACTACTGATGATACAATGGATAACCATACTTGTTAAACATCTTATATTTTCACAAGGTTTTAAAATGCATCCTACTTATAAGCCTTTTTCTACTCCACACATCAGCATCAGCTATAACATAGCTGTAACACATCTTACTAGATTCCATTTTAGGTGATACTGATATTGTGCTCCTTCAATTTCCTTAAAATATTGTTGCCTGTAGCTGTTCCACGCAGGCTATTCATAGACACTAATTCTTCAATCAGTTCAAATTCAGCACTGATTGCTCAAATAAACAACAAGCAGTTCTGGTAACATCGATTCACTCATCAAGAGCTTAGGAAAACCACTCAAAATCACCTGCCTTGTTTTTTAACTGACTGTTAGATACTGCTCTCAGTGTCCTCAGTTGCTGAAACTCTTTTCTCTAAAAAGCTAATCGTCTACTGTCTAAAGCAAATTTGTTTTCTCTGGATAAATTTCTGTAGCTGTGGCAATCAAACACTATTTCATTAACATAAATACATGGCTTTTCTTACTTGACTGACCAATGAGGCACTTGAAACCTTACGTTGATTATAGACTCATTTCCATTTTTTAATTTTTATGCAAAAGTTCTACTGTTTAGATATTCCATTTTAAATTTTCTAATTTTTCTGACCATTGCTTTTCTATGAGTTGAGAATATTGTGATAAATGCCTAGTCTGGTCTGTACTGTATTCTTTCAGCACAGTTAAAATGACAGACACGGTATCATTTCTTAATAAGCATGATATTCTACAGCCAAATTCGATCAAATAATCAATACTCCATTGTGCTTTACAAGTACAATATTTGAAATTTGCATTTTTTTGAGATGGTAATACAATAAATTGTTGCAATATAGAAATACACATGTTACTTTTAATGCTGTCAAGTTTTAACTGCACCACTGCAATTTGTAGAGCGCCAAAGCGCAGCACAAAGTGATAAGAGTCATATAGTTTCTGCCAGAACTACTCAACTCTGATATTGCAGAGCAAAAGCATACATAAACAAATACACACAGTTATGTTATAATAAAACTTTATTTTTGGACACTGAAATTTAAATTTCATATATTTTACATGTATTACATTATTCCCCTTCTGATTTCTTTTCAATTATTTGAAAATGTAAAAACCATCCTTATTCTTAGCTCATAATTTATTCAAAAACAGATGGGAAGCTGGATTTGCTACACAGGCTATAGTTTGACTACCCTTGCAATAAACCTTTGTTCTGTTATACACTATTATCTCTCAAATTTAATCTATCAATTCCTTTATATTCTAAGAATAACTACCATCCTTCCCTGTTCTTGGTTAAAAATAAATAAATCAGAAGAGCCTGTATAACATAGTGAGACCACATCTCTACAAAAAATAAAAAAAGTAGTCAGGCATGGTAGGGTTCGTCTATAGTTTCAGCTTACTCAGAGGGTTGAGATGGAAGGATTACCTGACCCCAAGAGGATGAGGATACAGTGATCTATGATTGTGCCACTGCACTCCAGTGTGGACAACAGAGTGAGACCCCGACTCAATTAAAAAAAAAAATCAAAATATCACTGAAGATTCCCTTTCCCTCATTCCTGCTTTACCCAGTTACCAATTCTGGCAATTAACTAAAAAACTGAAAGCAAAGAACTCTCCATAAAAGATTCTTTAATACTTGTAACCAATCAAATATAACTGTCAAATTTTAGAATACAGTCTAGTAGGTCTGAACATTTGTTTAATTTGTTCTATGTGGTACCTAGCAGAACACCAGGTACTTTCAAAAAGGCAATATAATGGTTAGAGAAATGAGTTAACAGCCAACACAAAGTATACTAAAATCTTATGCAATAAAGCATCTTCTTATGCACTGGAATGATTGGTAGTTTGGTCTATTAATAGCAAAGACTCCTGTGTTCACAGTGAAGCATATTACCTCAAGCTCACTACTAAAAAGAAAGTCTACTGTCATAAGTTATTCCTATCACTCCAACAGTGTTCCTCTATAATTTTCAAACAAATTTGGAAAGATCAATTTTTCAGAATAACCAAGTTCAAGTATTACAGGTTGAGTATCCCTTATCCCAAAATGCTTGGAACCAGAAGTATTTCAGATTTTGGAATATTTGCATTATACTTACCAGTTGGGCTTCCCTAATCTGAAAATTCAAAAATTCAAAACTTGAAATGTTCCAATGAGCATTTCCTTTGAGCATCATGTTGTCCCTCAAAAAGTTTTCGATTCTGGATCATTTTGAATTTCAGATTTTCAGATTAGGGATGCTCAACCTGTATATTTTACTTCAGTAGTCTCTCTTACCACCTAGAATTGTACTCTGAGAGGAATCGAGAACTGTCTGAAACACTACTTCCATCTTTCTTTTTTTGTTAAAAGATATATTCATTTTATGAAATATAAGCATAAGCATCTTCTTCAAAATATTAAAAGTCAAATTAAATCACCCTAGTACAGATGACAGTAGTTCTCTGACATGTGTTAAAACCCTTCATAGAGAGGCCAGATATTCAGAATTTATTTCTTTTCTAGAATATTGTATTTTCTACCCTACCAGACAGGAATCTAGCCTGAGTGATTTTCAGTGAAGGAAAGGTTGTTGTGAAAATTGGTGAGGGATGGAGGAAGGCATTTTGAGTTGCCACAATTAGGCGGGGGGGGGGGTTGCTTACTGGCATGTGTAGGACAGTAGTCAGGGAAACAAGGCATCCTACAATAAAACTGACAGTCTCATACAAAAAAGAATTGCACTAGGTTTTGCAAGACTTTCAAATGCTCTAAGAGAAATTCATGTACATATTTATAATGATCTGTGTCATTCGATGAAGACCACCAAGAGATTAAACAAAAGAAAAACCTAATACCATACCCCCAAAAATGAACAAATTAATGAAATGCCTGGGTAAGAGCACTCTAGCTACTAAAAGCTGGCAAGCAGAAGACTTTAATTCTTATTTATAGTTCATTTATTTTAATATATAAAATATGACATGACTGCCTTACTTTTATTTTGAAGTAATTTTTAAAGTTAGTAGTCTTCTCTACCCTGAGATTGAAGCCCCAAACATCAACATGAAGACACTAAAAGACATAGATACACAGTACTTTAAGCAATTCTTTAGTGGTTAGTTATATATTGTTTGATGAGCAAAAAATTACTTTTAACCAAGCTCCAGTCTTGTCGAAAGTATTTTCAGTAAGTGAAAAGAACATACTTGCCCACAGTTATGTGAAAATTTCCTGCTACTTTATTGACATATAGATGACCATGAATTCTGCATGCATCTGGAGA
The DNA here is from genome assembly GCA_027257055.1 of Cephalopachus bancanus. NCBI lineage: Eukaryota > Metazoa > Chordata > Mammalia > Primates > Tarsiidae > Cephalopachus > Cephalopachus bancanus. The sequence continues at coordinate 1,682,440 of JAPVLO010000009.1, read as the reverse complement.
CTGAGATGAATCATCTTCCCTGTTAAAGATAATATTGAAATTATTTAAGGGACATTCAAAATTGTTACCATTTTGTGGTGAGAAAACTGTGTACAAGGAAATAAGAAATTCCTGAAGATCAATTTTTAAGTAATATTCTAAATGTCAAAAATACAATAGCAGTTTTCTAAAGTCTATGCATTTATAAAAATCATACATTTATAAAGTGGAAAAAATGACTTATTTCATATCTATTATATTTGCATAAATCTAAAATCCCATGGTTCTTCAAATCTAACCACAGGACTAAATCCAATGACAGAAGAAAGATTAAAACAAAAGTCCAACAAGGTATACATTCTTTGTCTATTTCTGTCACTGTAGTTGGGAGGGAAAGATAGGAATAAAACTCAGGTAAGAGAAGAGCATGCCATCTAAGTTCAAATAGACATTTTCTTTCTAAGCAAATGTAAAATCTCTATATATTTTAATGGAAAGTATTGTTTTCATGATTGTATTATTTCCAAATATCAGCTAGTCTAACCTCTAAAGGAGTAAAATTTTTAAAATTCCAGCCAGAGCTTATATATCTTCATAATAGTAAATACAACAAATTTTCTTTAAAATTCAATACAATCTTATATGGAGGTAGACCACAAATAAAAATTAATTAAATAAAAGCCAGGCTTGGTGGCTCAGCCTGTAATCCCACGCTTTGGGAGGCTGAGGTGAGTGAACTGCCTGAGCCCACGGGTTCGAGACCCGCCTGGGCAACTTGGCAAGACCTCATCTCTACAATAAATCAAAAAATCAGCCAGGCATGGTAGCACATGCCTGTAATCCCGGCTACTCAGAAGGCTGAGGCGGAAGGATCGCCGGAGCCCAGTGGGTCGAGGCTGCAGTGACCAGGAGCAGCCACTGCACTCTAGTCTGGGCGACAGAGTAAGACTCCAACTCAAAACAAAATTTTAATAATTAAAAAAAATAAAAATTAAATTAATATATAATAACATTATTTGTAATCATCCTGATCAAAATCACAGGCTATGAATTTAAGAGTAAGAAACATCTCCATAGTAAAGAATGACTCAATTTTCTCTTTCTAAGAAAAATATGATTAAAAAAAGTTAACCAATATTAAACCAATGTCAAAGTAAATTCATTAGTAAATAGCTGCACATTTAAAATACAGATCTCACCTCGGTGGAAGTGCTGTTGATGCAGTTTTAAAAGCACTTTTAAATAACACATCTTGGAGTGAATGTTCTTCTTGCAGCCTACTCTGAATCAGCTGCAGCATCCTAAATAAGACACAAACAATAGTTTAAAACTACAGTAAGGTACACAATGAAAGCCAATACTTATTTGAAAATAACAATGGTTAGCGGACTTACCTAAGCCATACATTTTTCTTAGGATTTTATATTCTAAAATAAAATGTCAAGTTTGCTTTAGTCATTTCCTGAAAGCAAACAAGTGAGGGAGGGAGACTAGAACTTTAATACCTGACATTTCCATAAGCCTGAGTCCATCAACAATAGATGTGTAGTCAGGATCACCACAGAACTTCTACTCACCTGCATTATCTAAGTTCATCTCTGATGCCTACATGTACTGTTACAAAATTCTTATTTTTATCAGGCATTGAATGAAATATTGTAGACACAAAGAATAAGACAAGCAAGGAGTCACACACGGACTTGATGGACTTGAAGTGGTAGATTACTAAGGTAGAAACTCATACCACAAGCATCTTATTGTCATTATAAATTTTTTCTCTCTCTATTAATTCTACCACTGGGCCTTGTTAACGCCCCCCCCATTTTCAGAAATACCTTTGCATCATTAAATATAGTCCTATTTTATCTCCTTTAATTCTATTTCATTAAACAACTAGTATAACAAGTCAGCTGCAGAAAAGTTCAAAGTCAGCAAGTATAATACATAGTGGGGAGGGAAAAATGAGCAGATGGAGCTCAGATAATTCTGAGAGCAGTGAAACTATTTTGTATGGCACCACGATGGACATGTGTCATTATATACTTTTCAAAACTCACAGAATGTACAACACCAAGAGTGAATCCTAACATAAGCTATGGACTTTGGGTGGTGATGATGTGTCAATGTAGATATGTAGATTCATCGATTATAACAAGCGTATCCACTTTGGAGCAGGATATTGACCATGGGCAAGGCTGTGTGTGTAGCAGGAGGGGATATACAAGAATTCTGTACTTTCTGCTATGAACCTAACTACTCCTCAAAAAGTCCATTTAAATATGTATATATATCAAAACTTTAAAAATTTATAAAAAATTATATATAAACACAGGCACTTAAAAAAGAAAGCAGATGTAAATCTGGTAACAGTTCACCATCTCACTATAATGATAAAATAAGCACTTTCTAGAAATGCAAGGAGAAGATAAAATAATGATGCACTCTCCATCTAGACCATTAATAAACAGGCCCATTTAAAATATTAAGTCATATTTATACTGTAAATTTAGTTTGGACTAAACCTTAAATCTGCACATAAAAAGCAGAAACGAGAAAGGCTCTGTCCGTATCTGAAATTTACTATTAGAGAGAGAAGAACTGGGATCCTAAATATTTTTTAAAAGTAGAACATCAATTGAAAGAAATTAAATCTCTTAGTAAATTCTAAAGGTAAAGAACATTTTGGTACGCACATTATTTAGGAAGAGGTCCAGGTATCTCTAGGCCATTCAAGAACTATCTAAGAATGTTCAGAAACCGAACACGATAATCTAAGATGCTTCAAGAAACTAGATCCCACTTTCAGACTTATACATATAATGACTTAAAATCTTTGGATCCAATGCCAGCAGAAATCGAAATTTTCACATTTTTCGTGTCTTGTATTTCCAGAGTTCAACTTTTGATGGAAGGCAGTAGTCAAGGAGTTTGATGACCTCAAACTGTATGTGTATGTATGAGAAAACTTCTGCCTTGAATGTACCAATAAATATCCAAGCCTATATTCCATACATGAAGGTACGTAGAAAACTCTACTATAATAGAAAACCTCTATCATTTTAATAGTAAAAACACAATCTCTTCTCCCATCTATTACATGTCTTAAACACTGAATGAAATTCCAGATGAAAGAAGAAATCTTGTTTTAATATTTTAGTAATTCTGGATTAAAGTATTTCATCTGTGGATGGCTTTCTACTAAAAACACTAAGAGCCCAGAAACACGGAATTTTCAGTGCTTCTGTTCACCCACATTCAATTTCAACTTTCACATATAAACTCACCCAAGTGGTAAAATTGGAAATTAAAAGAAAAAGACTCTTGGAAAGTACTTAGGAACAAGGCCAAAAAAAAAAAAAAAAAGGTGAAGAAATTTCTTTTGGGATAATCTTAAACTAGACAATGCCTTTCTAAGTGTAAGACATGGCCTGGAAACCAAAATAAATAAATAAATAAACACTCACTCACAAAGGACTAAATTCTTTAATTTACAAAGAATTGCTATAAGTTGGGGGGGGGGACAGCCAAGCAAAATAGGCATATAACATGACCATGCAGTTTCACAAAAAAATGCAACAGAGAAAAAAAAAAAAACCCCACAAAGATATTCAATTGACTGAGAAAGAAATGCTAGGTAAAACAAGTACTATACCAATTTTCACCCATCAAACTGGCAAAGATTATAAAAAGTCTGGGTATACTCATTTTTGATGGGGTTGTACAGTAAAAGGCACTCTCATATAGTTTTGGAGTGTTATTGAAATAATAATTTGGAAAGATATATGGCACTATCTGTCAAAATGTTACATACCCTCAGAAAGAGAAATTCCACTTCTAGAAACTTTCCATATACACACATGCTAACATAAGCATATACAGAATCAGGTTCAAGGATGTTCATTGAGTATTGTTTTTAATATTAGAATTCTGGAAGCAATCTAAATGCTCATCAATAAGAATCCAATTAAACCATAGTCTTCATAAAACAGACTACTACATATACTAAAACGGGAAGATGTCTAAAATGCCATGTTAGGGAGAAAAAAGCAAGTCAGAGAACAAACGTATTGAGTGATTCCATTTGTATTAGGAAAAAAATGTCTGTATATACAAACATACAGAAAATTATAATTATATATGTAGTTATAATTATACATATAATTATATAAATATAAACACAAATCATGTATTACATGATTATATAATAATATATATAATTATATATGTACAGAAAAATTTCTAGAAAGCTATGCGAAAAACTTAACACTGGTCATTACTGTTAGTCACTGGCAATAGTTTACAGAATGAGAAAGGGTCTTTTACATTTCCTTTATAACCTTTCTATTCAAATTGAATTTTTAACAAGAATCATGTATTACTTTTATAATCAAAAAATTTTAAAGTTAAAATTTTAAGAACTAAAATTATTTATGATTCAAAGTGTACTAGAGAAAAGATTACGCGTGACTTTCCTAAAATCTGATGAAGTTTTTAAAATTGCAAGGATTATATTATATACTAAATTCTGCTAAGAGTTCACCCAAAGAAATCCTAAAGAAATGTGTTAATCTATAAATAGTTTACAATAGACAATACAGACAAAATGTGATCTAGATTTCTGTGGACCACAATACTTTGCTCACTTATTACCTCTGCCACTCTTTTTGTTGTGGTGAAAGATCAAATATTGCCTGAAAAAAAAGAAAACAATCACTAGTATTGTTGAATTCTCTTGGCTTTTACATCACAATTAAAAATTTTGTTTCTAGTAAAAAGCATAAACGTATAGTGTTAAGAACACTATATTTATCTTCTGTAAATCAGACTATAAAATTTTAATATGTGGTATTTTAACTCAAAAATAGCATAAAGAAATTTTACAAATCACAAATTTTTCCTATCTATATATATTGGAATATATGCAAGTTGGCCATCTATCGTATGTACAAAATGGTACCTTAGGACACAGAATCACTTATATGATGCTAGCATGAAACTCACAAGAAGTGGGGGGAAAGACATAACAGTATAAATTTCATATTCAAGCATCCAAAGCCCATATTCTTGCTGGGAAAATACCATAATAAAATCAACAATTTTTAAGATGAGTTTAAAAATGGCACAGCAATTCCCAAATGTATTCATCAGCAAAGAACAATTCAAGAAGTTTCACCTAGGAACTAGCCTTATCAATTCAAAGACAGACTTGTAGAATCAGAAAAAGAAAATATGCTAACTTCTCATGGTTTGCAGTAATATCCACAATTTAATTTTGCAACAAAAGGTCCACTTTTCTAATCCATAGCTCTACTTCTGTTACCTTAGTAATTTAATTATACTAATCTGGAACATTCCTCTCTAGTAACTGTGAGTCTATATCTGTCTAAATTCTATATAGTCATATGCTCCAAGTTAAATTGACTCCACCTTTTTCACACCATGGCACACAAGGCAAATGCTAACATCTGTAAAACATACCATGGCAAACAAATGAGGCTGCTTGCAACTGCTCTCAAGCTAACTTATAAATTAAACTATTGACAGTACAGACTATATAAGTCTTCCTTTGATTTTCTCAACCTGCTTTGCATAGTGCATATATATATATATATATATATATATATATATATATATACACATATATATGTGTGTATATGTATGTGTATATATATATAGCATAAGGGTGGAAAGGAATTACCCAGTACCCAACTTGTACGGGCACAATGCTGATTCATTATCTCACTTAACCTTCCTAACAACCTTGTGAGTTTGCTACTTTTTCGCATATGAGAAAAGGTTACAAACTTTTTCCAAAATCACAGATAGCAAGGGTCAGTATAAAAACCTAGCTCTGGCAGATTCCTCACTTTCCCACCCTTTACAAATTCTTCTTTTCTTTAAACAAAGCAATAGGAACTAAATGTAGTAGTAAATAGCAAAATAATAACTAACATGATATATTGTGTGATCATGGTTCGGAAACTAGTAAAGTGGTCAGGGCTAAAATACTAAGAGTGAAAATTTTTACAGTTAAAATTTTATTTTAAATACTTTTATATTAAAAATAACAATGCTTGGGCAAGCCCTTCGGGTCCCCTCCCACTGTGGGAGTTTTTCTGTCCTCTCAATAAATCCTGCTTTCAAAAAAACAGTTCTTAAATACTTTTGTATAAGATAAACGAATAAATACTTTCCTAAAAACATTGTTAAACATCTTGACTATTACTGATGAAAAGTGTACAAGTAAATATTTTAAGTTCCTAACTTTCTGGTTAAATGGTGATTTTAATTACATGGCAACCAAAGTTAAATAAAATTTTCCTATCCATAAACGACTGAAAGAGATGGTGCTGTTTGCAATGGAAACAATCAATGATCTTGTCATGACTACATACTCATTAATGCCTAAAACCTGCAAAGCATTATGTTATACATTTTGGGAATTGTAGAGAAGAAAGAATAAAGTTAAAGACTCTCAGGAGCTTAAAATTCAGCTGGAAAGACAGAGATCCCAGGAGAAAAAATAAAATTCGGGATCTAATAAATGTGAAAAAAGGAGAGTGAGTATGACAGAATACAGAAAGAATGCAAGAGAAATAGTGTAAGTAAATTTTAAAGGATAATATATAGACACTTTAAGTCCCTTTATAGCCAAATTCTCATAGTATCCAAAGAAACAAACATGAGGATATCATCTTTATTATCTCATCTTAAATCATTTTAAATTAGCATCCATATGCTGAAAACTTTCAGGAATTTATACAAGACCACTAAAAGGGAGGTCAAACTGAGAAAAAGTCCCATATAATTTTATTTCATAAGACAGAAAAGCCCAGTAGGCAGCAAGAGAAAGGATTTCTTAGTAAAAAAAGAAACAGGAGTCATGCTAGAGTCCATAAGACATACCCACATATTCTTGCTGAAAGAGAAATCTCAAAAAGATCCTCCACAAAATAATTTTTAAAAGAATGGTAGAAAATAAAAGCAATAAAACAGAGTTAAAGATGAATAATAATTTTAAAAACACTATGGAATGGAATGTAAATGCTAAAGTGTCTAATAATAAGTATCTAGAGCTAAATTTTCCAGATAATAGTATCATACACTGTCACATGGTATATAAATTTGAAAGACACCTAACCTCATAAAAAATTGCTACAGAATCATTATTTCAAGGAGGGGAGAACAGGTGTCAGGAAGTAGAAAGGGTCAAAGTGGCAGTAACAAAGTTACTTTTTCTGTAGAAATTTCTAGTGAAAATGTGTGTATAAAAAGGCACATATCTATTTTATTTTACATATATTTTGTTGATGTAAACTAAAAATAATTCACTAATCAATGGACTTCCTTTTTTTCCTTTAGCCCCACAAATTCAGTTACTTCTACTCCTCTGTCATCTTTAGTTTTCATTTTGCAACTGTCATGATAAACAACAGAACTCGAGAACATGTACTCATAAGTACCACCTATGTACACCTAAGTACCATAATGACAACAGAGCAGTCAGTAACTCAAAGTTTCTGGGGTTTCCATGCTTATTCTCAAAGCCTTCTTGATCATAACTTGTTATCACATACTTGCCCCAGTAATATGATGGTGTTTTCTGATAAATCATTTATGTTATATATAACTTGTGCTTTAAAGGTAACAGAATGTCAGCATTTCACAAGCTGTAGGAAACAGAGGCGTAAAGGAACAAGGATGTAGTAAACAACTGTGAAATTTCTCCTCTTAGAAAGACACTTTCATTCTTGGTTGTCAGATAAATACAGTTCAAATATTTTTAAAGACTTTAAAATTGGTAATAGTAGAATGCAAATAGGACATTAGAGTTACCACATTATTAAGAAAAAGAAATTCATCACTACAAAAATTATAAGAAAAATGAAAATTATTGGGAAGCATCAACAAAAAATATAAACTAAAATAAGGTTATAAACAGACTTTAAGAATTCATCCAAAATGTTAACAATGACGATCTCAAGATTTTGGTATCTGACATAACTTTTTCCCCCCTAAATTTTTTACAAATAATATGGATTACTTTTGTAATAAGAAAAAATTACATAGAAAATTAGCTCAAACAAACTAAAAGCAAATATCAAAACAACCTTCAAGGGTACAATTTCTCAAAGCATGTATTTCAAAAACTATGAATCAAACTTACTGGTTCATAAACTAGACCATCTGCAGATGCAACCATTGTTTCTGCTAAATCCAATACATCTGCTCCAACATCTGCATACAAAAAAAATTAAAAGTTTTATACTCTATGCTCAACCAAACTACACTTTATCTAAACAATGTAAGATGACTAACAGAAGACTCACAAAATATGTAGAGAAACCTTCCAATACTATTTATTTGTTCAAAAGTTAAAATGGTAGCATTGCATAATTTTGGTGGAGATTATACAATATTCCAAAATTTAATAATGCTTTTTCTACTTCTTGCTCAGTTAAAAAGACAATTCAAAATCTCATGGTAAAATACGTAAGCTTTACTGAATTAAAGAGCTTTGCAAAAATTGACAAGAACCTAAACACAAATGGCTACTAAACAAAATATAATTATATTTCGACAGAAGGAAATCTTAAGACAAAGCTATTGATGCCTGTAAAAAAAAAAAAATCAACAAATAGGAAATTTTATTTTGAAAAGGCTACAACTATAATGGTATTCAAACATCCAAAACAAGGCAGAACATAGTATATTCAATATAAGCAGTAACTCAAAGTTCAGATTTAAAGCATTTTTTTTTTCCTGAGTCAGGGAGTCACTCTGTCAACCAGGCCAGAGTGCAGTGGCACAATCATGGCTCACCACAACCTCAAATTCCTGGGTTCAAGTGATCCTCCAGTATCCCAAATAGCTGGGATTACAGGCATGCACCACAAATCTAGCTAAGTTTTTTATTTTTTGTAGAGACAGGGTCTCCCTATGTTGCCTAGACTGGTCTTGAATTCCTGGGCTCAAGAAATCCTCCTGCTTCAGTCTCCCAAAGTGCTGGGATTACAGGCATGTGCCACCACATCTGAACTAAGTGTTTATCTCTCAAAACCACTAATATAAAGAAAAATAAATGGAAAACAGATTTAAGGTTTCCTCAGAAGAAATCTCACAAAAACGAATCTCCTTAAATATAAAAATCTCTGTAAAATAAAACAATTTTCTCTGAACTAATGAGTTCTTGGTCTGTAATTTTTAAGCAAAAACTTAAAAGATATTTTTCATGCAAAAGCACCATTTTTGAAAACAACACTGATTCAAACATCATCTATCTGACATATTAGCATTTTTCCACTTCTACCAGTATAATCAAGTGAAGTCAGTGACATAAACACAAAAGGGTAACAACATCATTAGTTTAAAAAAAAATTGCTGTATTTCATTTTATTTATTGATTTTTTGATTCAGTTCTCATTCTGTCACCCAGGCTGGAGTGCAGTAACATGATCATGGCTCACCACAGCCTGGATCTCCTGGGCTCAGTTGATACTTCTGTCTCAGCGTATCAAGTAGCTGAGACCATAGGTGTACACCGCCATGCCTGGCTATTTTCTTGATTGTATGGGGGTCTCAGTATGCTGCCCAGGCTGGTCTCAAACTTCTGGTCTCAATCCTCCTGCCTCTCAAAGTGCTGGGGTTACAGGCATGAGCCACCATGCCCAGCTGGATTTGTATTTTAAAACGCAGAGTAAACATAAAGCGTGAGAAGCTAAAACAGTAAAACAGGACAGGCTTGTAGAACATTGGTGTAAAATCTGATACTCCAAACAAGAAAGAAAGGCTATATGTAAACTGATTTTCTTTTATTTTAAATATACCAATGCAAAATTTAAATCTTTTCTCTTTATGTAGAATAAACTTGAAGAATATAAGATGCGGAGTAAAATAATTCACTTTATTAATAGCACAGTAAAATTTAAAAATATTACAAAGAAAAAATAAAATACAGCCATTTTTTTTACTTTTTATTGGCAACTGTTTGAATCATAAACTACATACAGAGTCATCAAGTTAAAGATGTACTTACATTGACACTTCATGGCAACAGTAATATCAATATTGATTCTCAATTTGCTAAAAGACAAAATGTTAAACATTAGCACCTACCAATTAATCAGCAAAACATGAGAAATATAAATCAACTGATCTATAAAAAACATGGATTTCAAACATAAAATTATGCCAATTAGAACCTGAATGATATTTCTTATGGCCAAAACAAAGCATTTTAAAGTACAAGTTCTATTTTGCCATTATTCCAAAAGCCTTTTTGATTTCACAAGTTTTAAGAACAATATCCTTTAATTTAAAAATGGCAACTCTACAATCAATAACTCCATGCAACTCAGAAAAAAGACTTAACCTCTGTTTAAGTAAATTTTCAAATACTTAAGTAAATAGTATTTGAGTACAATCAAATACCATAGTTAAGTACACTAGAATACTTAATATAAAACACTTATGTGACTTCATTTGGAAGCAAATGAAGCATTTCATTGGCACCAAAAACAAATGAAATAACAACAAATTCCTTGAAACAAATGGTATCTTGAATACTATCACATCATAGATGAAGAAACTAAGGCCCAAAAATAGTCAGTTGGGACTTGCCCAAGGTTACACAGCAATTCACAAATGCTAATTTAATTTCCATAAACCCCATGAGGAAGTTACTATAATTATTATCCCCATTTTACAGAAAAGGAAACTGAAGCACACATACAGATTTAGTAACTTCCCTTATGTAGTCAGTAAATTGCAGAGCTGGGTTTGGAATCAAGAACTAAATGTATCTCCCGATCTGGTTCAATATTAGTTATAAAAAACCTATTATCTTCAATTCATTGAAAATCCGGTGGCTCAGCCTGTAATCCCGTGCCTTTGGGACGCTGAGGTGAATGGATTGCCTGAACCCCGGGTTCGAGACCCGCCTGGGCAGCGATACCTCATCTCTACAATAAATCAAAAAATCAAGCCGGGCTTGGTGGCTCAGCCTGTAATCCCGCGCCTTTGGGAGGCTGAGGTGAGTGGATTGCCTGAGCCCGCGGGTTCGAGACCCGCCTGGGCAGCAAGACCTCATCTCTACAATAAATAAAAAAATCAGCCGGGCGTGGTAGTGCGTGCCTGTAATTCTGGCTACTTGGAAGGCTGAGGGGTAAGGATCGCCGGAGCCCAGCAGGTCGAGGCTGCGGTGGCCGGGAGCGGTCACTGCACTCCAGTCTGGGCGACACAGTGAGACTCCGACTCAAAAAAAAAAAAAAATGTATTACGTCTCCTAAGTATTATGTTTTCAAAGGTTTAAACATGATGTTATTTACATTAAAATTTAGCTTAGATACATAGGTGTATATAATGTATCTTTGTACAATGTATTTTCCAGTTCACACAGATCAGTAAGATATTTCAAAATCTAAAGAGTAAACAGTTTCAAATATTAAACAATTTTCACCATATCCACATCTAAGTAGGAATAAACATACATTCTAAACTTTTTTTTTTTTTGAGTTGGAGTCTCACTCGGTCGCCCAGACTGGAGTGCAGTGGCCGCTCCCCACCACCACAGCCTCAACCTGCTGGGCTCCACCGGAATTACAGGCGCGTGCTACCACGCCCGGCTGATTTTTTGATTTATTGTAGAGATGAGGTCTCGCTGCCCAGGCGGGTCTCGAACCCCCGGGCTCAGACAATCCACTCACCTCAGCCTCCCAAAGGCCCGGGATTACAGGTTGAGCCCCCAAGACCGGCTCATTCTAAACTTTTTAAACAATGTATATCAACTCAGAGAGTCTCTTTTAAGAATTTAACCAGTATTTAAGCAATTTAAAAATATTTAATGTAATACATGCAATTAATGAGAATTTTTCAGGACTATTTCTTCAGAGATAAAATAAAACAACTATAAACCATTATATATTTTTTTAAGTATGCTGTTTTTAAAACAATTTGAATCTAAAGGTATTTCAAAAAGAAAAAAATGGTTACCTAGAAAAATCCTTGTCTACTTCATATTCATACTTCATCCAAGTATCTTGATATACTGAGAATTCCATTATTGTTAATAAAGCCATTGTGGTAAATGCAATTAGGGAAACTGAGAAATTCAATAACAACAAAAACAAACAAAGAATTAAAACAAAAAAGTAAACAACAGATTATCTTAAGTGAGATTAAATTTGTAAAAAAAAATGTCTAATATGATAGGCACTTTAATGAATATTATAAAAAGGTTTTTCTTCAAATTGCTTATTGTAGATTTTTTTCTAAAACAATAAATAAAGGTATAAGGTACACAAATATGAACACAAACATATACACTTCTGAGAAAACATTTTATTTCTTCAATTGTAAGGGCATCTCTCACGAAGTAGATTTGCCAAAATTTTACAGGGCACAAATTTTTTATTTTCTTATACATAGCAGTGACACAGATTTAATCAATGATGAAAGTAAGTATCTTTACATTATAAATTTGAAAACAGTTCCCTCATTATTAAAAATGCATCCATGGCTATAGCTCAATTTAAAACAAACAAAAAAGAAGGCTAAATTCTTAGACCCAGAGAAGTTACAATAATCTGTGTGCCAGAAACTCAAATAACATCTCCAAGTCTCTAATAAAATTCTCTCTTACTTTTCAATCTCCTAAATATATCAACCTCATTTACAAAACTGAGTAAAAGATCTGACAAAAGAACTATTATATGCTATGGCAATGCACACTTAAAATGAGTTATGCAATAAGAGCTTGCACTATTTTAATTAGCAAAACTTAATCATAAATGATTAGAAATAGTAAACAACTTATTACACATTTTACCAAATAAAAATGTCAATCTTATGTGAAAAATTAGCTCTTCATAGGAAAAGAAATAATAGTAAATATTGTTATAGTCACAAATTTTTCTTATATATTTCATTATTTATTTATTTTATTTAACAAATACTTCTATCTGTACTATGAACTGCTCTAAGTACTTATAAATATCAACTTATTTAACTGATACAATAACTCTAGGAGGCAAATACAAATATTATCCCTATTTCACGGAAGAAGAAACTAAGACACAGATCTGAGTAACTTCCTCGATGTCATGCAGTTAGGAAGGGATGGAAGTAATATTTGAATTCAGGCGATCTAGCTCCAACGGCTAAACTCTTAACCATGCTGTCTCTCAACAGTAAAGTGATATTTAATAATTTTTATAATATCTATACTGATTTCTTCTTAACCAAAATAGGAATGAGGCCATTGCAACATCACTAAACAACTTCTTCCAACTTCAATTCCATTTTATATAAAAAAAAATCTTGCTAACGTAATTATACATAACTGAAGGGCACCAGGGCAGTAAAATGGGATTAATTTGTCCATTAATGTTGTAATAAACACTGCCAAGCGCACAGGTGGCAATGAGTTGGATGCTACAGAGAACATTAGTAAGAATAAAACCAGGGCAAACAGTGACATGGACAGATCAGTTACGACGTTATTTCACAATTCATTGGTAAGTTTTTCCTTATGGCTACACTTCTATATGCTATTGACTGGATCACTCAAGTTGTACTTACTAAGAGACTTTTAATTTGAACTGATACTCACCTGTACCCCCACTTGCTGAAGTCTCTACATAGCTTTCAGGAACCTTCGGAAAAGCATCCAATTCTTTCACCAAACTTAAAGTTTTTTTCCGATTCAGTCGCCTCATCTTCAGGAAACCCTTCCTCTTCCTTCATATAGTCATGCTAAGGAATAAATAAATTAATGAATGAACACTTTAAAGAGATAAAAGGTTTATGTTGGGATATCTGACAATTCCTTAGACCAATTTAGCATTTTTATTTCTCCTTGAGGAAGAAACCATAATCTCCATATCACTCCTTTCTCTATTCACAATCTGACAAAAACTACTAACGAAAGGCAATTTACACACACAAACACATTAAATAGCCTAAAGGTGAAAAGCAACTCAATCACATTCATAATATTTAAATATATAATTTAAAATAATTTTTCCTATTAAATTGAAAAATATATAAAAATAATACAATACTAGTAATGGATGACAATGAAGTAGAATAGTGTGCTTGCATATTACAAATGGGAATACAAATATTCGCCACTCCCCTTTTCACTAAGTAATGCCTCCTTGGAATGCATTCTAAGGCAATCATCTGAGGTACAACCCAAAATCTGATGTGGGTATTTCTCATAGTGTTATTTTTAAATACTTAAGACAGAAACAAAAACATGGTATCCAATGCACAAATTGTGGCAAATAAACAGTATTAGTCTATGTAACCGCTGAAAACCTTATAAAAGAGAACACTGAATAACATAAGAAAATACTCATGATACAATAAGACCAGAAGGCCATATGAGTCCTAAATTTGGGGAAACAAGATATGTAAGTAATAAACTGAATACCTATACACAAAAATGTGAAAAATAGATCATGACAGAATTTTAATTGCCTTCTTTATATAATTTCAGACTTTCCAAATTATATTTCAAAATGATCTATTTTTATAATTAAAACATTATTTAGAAATTGACCGCTTACTCTTCCCTTTTTGATCAGCATGCCAACTATGTCTAAAATGTTATAAAGCCAAACAAATGTTAGCTGAATTCTCAGATATATATATAATTTTATAATACTGATTTATAAAAATAGTATAGGGATTCCTAGGAATCAAAGTTGTATTAATAAAACCAACACATAATGGCAGAATAAACCGAATTGTTACAGAAGTCACTATAAGAAAATGAAAGTCTCCAGAAGAAAGCAGACAGACTTCAGGTCTGAAAGCTAACGAGTTGGATTAATATAAAAATAATAGGCCATAGGAAGTATATTTATGGAGCAAAAGGTGTGTCAGCGATGCAAAAACCAGCAGTAATCATGAACACCATCTAAGAGAGGCCAATAACATTACTCATCAGTCAACGGGGAGCTACTGCCCTTAAGTGAAACAGAAGCATTAACCTGTTGTTGATTTCATTTGCCATTGAAAACATCCAACTAACTTCCCTTGCTGATTCCATGCTCACAAAGCAGCCTTCAAATTAAGATTTTGCTTCTCTAATAAATAAAAAAAAGATTTTGCTTCTCATGTACATGGCTTCCTGAAGGGAAAAAAAAAAAAAAGATGTAGACAAAACAGATGGCAGTTTCTGATCCCTTGTCAGTTATAAAACTGGTATCCTCAATTGTAAATTAAGCTTCTGAATGTTGTTAGACATATGCCATGCCCCCCCCAGCATATTTAGCTCTGAGAAAGTAATCAAATTTATTTTTTGTACTAAAATTAGTGGCAACTGCACCAAGATTGACTTTTCAGTCTTTCAATTTCTACTCATTCTTTCTGATTGGAGTTAAATATTAAATACGTTCGTGTCCCATCTTTAAAACAAAACTCTCCCTCAAGGTCAAGTTCAACTTCAACTATAGATCTCTGGCAGCATACCTATAACCAACTCAAAAGAATGAGTTGTCCCCATTCACCAACTGTGACTTCTTCCTCTCCACACTCTCACTTCTTAAATTTGCTCTGAGCAAAGTCACTAACAACTCCCTTAGTAATAAATCCAATAGATACTCCTCAGTCCTTATCTAACTGCACTTCTGAGAAAATACACTGATAATCACTTCTTCATCTTCTAGAAATGTTCTTTTACCTTGGCATGAGTGATACAGTACTTCTGATTTTCATACTACCTCTAAGACTCTCTTATCTTAACTTTGCAGATTCATCTTCCTCTCAAATTATGAACTAGGCACCCCCTCCCAACCTCCACTCTTTCCCCAGGTAATCTCCCATTCCTTCAGTTCCCATCTGCATGTTGATTTCTCCCAAATCTTTATTCCCACTCCAAATCTCTCTGCAGGCATATTCTCTTGCCTTCTAGTACATTTTCTGGACACTCCAACAGACAAATTAGAACCAATAAGTCCAACAATGAGTACTTCTCATCCTATCAAAACTGTTCCTCCTGCATCCCCTATTATAATGAATGATATCACCATGCACCCAACTGCACAAGCTAGAAACATAGATTACATCCCTAGACTTAAGTTCTTCCTAAATCTCTCTCAAATCTGTCTGTCCTCTCCTTTTCAGGCCCTGTGAGAAGTTCCTTACTTCTGAGTACATTTCTAGCCCCAACTGCCACAATCAATCTCTGCATTGCCTCAACAACCTATAATCTTCAACATTTCAACTCATGTTCTCTACTATAATAAATTAATCTTCTTAATACATAAATCTGGTCGCATAGCATTTCTCTTAAAATCTCTGAATAACTTCCCATTGCACTTAGAGTTTGGACCTTCTCCTAATGTGGTTTACAAAGCCCTTCAAAAATCTGGTCCTACTTACCTCACAGTCTAAGTTCCAGTTACAAATCTTTAAATACATGTTGTTCTCCCAGAAAGGTTCTTTCTTCCCCTTCTCCCACCTCTATATTTGACTCTATATTTGACTCTATATTTGACTAACTCCTGCTTACTCTTCAAAAACCTTCCATGACCCTCAAAGTCTATGTTCTAGAAGAACACTGTACCTTTATTACCCTATTTCTAATTGCTTGTTTCATTTTCTGTTTTCTCCACTGGATTGATATGTTAGGGCAGGAACCATATCTAACTTGATCATTGCATCTCCAATGCACAGCAGGCACTCAATAAATATTCACTGAGGGAAGAAGGGAATTTTCCCAGAAACACTCATAGTAGCACAGCTTTCAAATCACAATCATGTGTCATGCTTCGGTTAGTAAAAACATAAAAGATTCCCAGCCTGGGCAATGTAGTGAGACCTCGTATATACAAAATAAAAAATTAGCGAAGCATGGTAGTACCTGCCATATAGTAGTACCAGCTGCTCGGAAGACTGACTCAGAAAGACTGCCTAAGCCCAGGAGGTGGAGGCTGCAGTGGGCCATGTCACACCACTGCTTGGGTAACAGAGTGAGACCCTATCTCAAAATAAATAAATAAATAAAAACATGAGACCCACAAGAAGGATTTTTCTGTTTTATTCACTACAGTATACCCAGCATCTAGAACAGTGAGCAACCATCACAATTATACATTTTATAATAAGTTTCATAATGCTTTTGAAAAAATTATATATAAGTATAAAGATATGGCAAGCAGCTAGTTTTACAACCCTCCTGACAATACAGCCTATTCAGCACTCCTCTTGTGAACACCTAGCTAGTATATCCCACTTGGCTACCTCTCAGCCTCTAGTTTCTTCCACCTCTATTTTCCATGACTATCAATCTTGAAATGAGCACCTTGCCACTCTGCTGCTCCTCCGACAGTCCCATTCCTGTAAGCTCAGCACTAACCCACCTGCAAGAAATTCATTCCACCTCTAGTACTTGCCATTCTATAAAGCCTCTGTCTGGCATAAACAGGTTGCCCAATAACTTCTAGTTTTTCTAAACACAGTACTCCTGTGAAATCTGACTTTCTCCTGGTGATAATTCCCTTCCAATTCTTAGTTCATTTCTGATACTCACAGGGTAAAGAAGTATCATCCTTAATCCTATTTCTCAACCATCTCTTCCTTTTTCAAGTCTACCCTCCCCTCCTACTCATTAACACTTACACTACATAGGAAAAATTATAGCTAACTTTCATGTTTTGTGCTAAGTATTATTTGAAGCTCTTTATATATTAATTCATTTAATCCTGTAAAGGTCTTGATGAAACGAATACTGTTTTTATTCCCACTTGTAGAGGAGGAAATGAGGCACAGAACAGCCAGATTTCCTAGGGCCACACAGCAGGTGGCAGAACTTGAATCTGATCCCAGGCAGCTTGGCTCCTGAGTCTATGTTCCAAACCACAGTACACACTGGCTCTCACTTCAGTACTTGTTGCCATCTTCCAACATCTGGATGTACTTACAATCTCCTCAATGACTTCAGCACCTGAATCTCAATATGCTTCTCTTCCTCCCCATTTCATCACCATCCTTTGGAACTCAAGGCCCTATGGAATTCATCCTATAGCATTCATTCACAATAAAACCTTTTCTTACCACATAAGCTTAATAGTTCTTCTAGTCTAGTGACCTCCATCTTAATTTTATGCAAAGCCATCCACAAGCAAGACAAACTCTTAAAACTGCTCCACCTCTAAAATCCAAAACATATTTTCCTTTCTGAGCAGGAACTATCCTTCAAACTCTTTCCTGATTAGGTCAGAACTGCTCTTTTCACTGGTATTCTCAAGTCCTTGAAATCATACCAGTTACCCAATTCCACTGTCCCCATTACCACTCTATTTGCCTCTCTATCCATCTTGGTGAGCCATTTTAAAAATGCATTTAACAAACCCTAGATCATTAGTGCTTCCCAGAAGTCAATGCCATTCTGTGACAACATTTTCTACCCTCTACCTGAATAAAGAAAAAAAAACCAACAAGGACAATGTAAAAAACAAAAAAGCTAAATTTATGCCATTTTAAAGTTTATTCTTTATCCTGAGATTAATCCCACCCCACCCCCATTTTTTTTTTTTTTTTTTTTTTCTGAGACAGGGTCTCACTCTATTGCCCAGGCTAGAGTCCAGTGGCACGATCATAGCTCACTGCAGCCTCGAACTCCTGGGCTCAAGCTATCTTCCCTCCTCAGCTCTTGGGTAGCTGGGACTACAGAGGTACACCACCACACCCAGCTAATTTTTTTCTTTTTTGTAGAGATAGGGTTTCATTGTGTTGCCCAGGCTGGACTAGTCTCAAACTTCTGGTCTCAAGCAATCCTCCTGTCTCAGCCTCCCAAAATGCTGGGATTACAGGCATAAACCATTGCATCTGGCCTCTCTCCTTTGTGTCAACATATCCTTTCCTTTATGAAAGACAGAGATTTTTTGTTTGTTTTCTGGAGATCCTAATTCAGAAAAATTAAAAATTGTAATTCTATGTCAGCGCTTTCCTCTGCTTTTCCCCCCTGTATTTTTATACTGGTTCACAAAATCTAAACATTTATAAGCCACTATACTAGACTCCTTTGCCCACTGGTTGGTGCTCTTACTCATACCCTAACAAGCTCCAATACCACATCTGTTTTCTCTGATGTCTCTCCTAAACTGTCCTGAATATTTAAAAACAAGCCAAAATCAACTCTAGAAAATCACCAATAATAGCTGGGGCTAAAACAATGCAGTTGTCCCTTAGTATCCATGGGGTATTGGTTCCAGGAACCACCACGGATACCAAAATACTTGGAAGCTCAAGTCCCTGATATAAAATAATGTGGTATTTGCATATCTTCCTGCATACTTTAAATCATATCTAGATAACTTATAATACAGCATAAATACTAAGTAGATAGTTGCTATGGTGTATTGTATAGGGGATAATGAAAAGAAAAAAGCATGGATGTGTTCGGTATAGACACAATTTTTCTTTTCTGAATGTTTTCTATCTGTGGTTGGTTGAATCCATAAACGCAAAACCCACATATATGAAGGACTACTATATTTTTTAAAACTTCATAGGAAGTAAGAACTACCTTTCATGCTGGAATACAAAGAGATATTATCAACACTCAATGTAAGTAAAGCCACATGCCTGTATTTCATCATGTGACTATAACGAGACTATCAAGTGCTTTGCCAAATTAAACATGGTATTCATTAACATTTAACAGTCTGCTCAATTAAATTTACTTCTCCAAACAAAAATGGAGACATAATTTACTTCCTGCTATCCAAGTTTTAAGTTAAGTTCTATTTTGAATATATATTTGGCAATATGAGAAATACTTAACTGGCTAACACATATGGTCATATGTAGGTTGAACTGTGTCACCAAAAGGATTTGTTGAAGCCCTAACCCCTGATATCTATGACTGGATCTTATTTGGAAATGTTTAGATCTTTGAAGACATAATTAACCCTTTGTGTTCAGATGTCCCACTAAGGGGACACAAAAAGATTGCTGGTGACTATATATGACAAACTTATGCCCGCACAAATTATTCAAAAAAAGTATGTTTCCTTGAAGCATTCCATTCAAATTGTATGAAAAAGCAAATAAAGAGATGGAATATATATTGACATATGATCAATCAGTTGAGAAGTGGTTCTCAGGAATCACAAGTACGTGCTTCCACATTGTCTTTGAACAACAGACTGGACAATAAATTACATATTATTAATGTGAGAGGAAGAAAACAAGACTGCATTGTCTGCTCGAATAGAAAAACACCAGGTGGAAGACATCAGACAAATTACTACTGCACAACAAATATCAATGAGCCTGCAATGTATGTTGGTGACTGTTTCACACATTAAAAAATATACAAAATTTTCTATTTTTTTTGGTCATAAGTTCCTCAATGTCCAAAATTCCATTATAAGTCAAATATCATTGCAATAAAATATTTGGTTCCAACACTATACTTTTTAATGTGAAGTTATTTGCTTTTTACTATTTCATAAAAGAAGTGCAATCGAGTTGCTGGTAGGTGATCTGCAAAATGTCTCCTAGTGCAAGCAATATGATGAGATCATACTGGATCTGGGTAACCCAATATCTACTGACTGGGGTCTTATTAGAAGGCTATGAAGATACACAGGGGAAAATGCTATGTGAAGACAGAGGCAGAGATTAGAGTGATGTGTCTACAAACTAAGGAGCAGCAAGGACTGCCAAGATGCTACAAAGAGTCATGGAAGGCTCTTTGCCTAGAAGCCATAGAGTCAAGGAAGGCTCCTTCCCAGAATCTTTGAGGGAGCATGGCTCTGCTGACACTTTGGTTTCAGACTTCTGGCCTCCCAAAATGTAACAGAATAAATTACTTTTGTTTTAAGTCTCCCAGGTTATAGTAAGTTGCTACAGCAGCCCCGGGAAACTAATATAGGCCATTAATAAGAATAAGGAAGAGAAAACAGTGTAATTCAAGCCATCATTGAACTTCAGAAATAAAAACTACAATCTATAATTTTAAATTACTTCATTATATTGCATTAAGATACATTACAAAAAAAATGTATAAGCTACCTTAGTTTCACTTTCCAAACACTAGATATCCAAAAAAAATATATTCTTTTAACTTTAAAATTCACATATTTTTAAAAAGTTAAATGTTATGTTTGTTTACCCCAACATAATTCAAATACATCTATTAACATTCTAAGTGACAAAAAGGTTTACTTAGAAGCCAAGCAAGATGATATAAATGTGAGTTTATGATCAGAAAAATCTGATTACCTAAGCACTTATTAGCTATGTGACAAATGTGGACAAGATCTTAACAGAATTCTCTCTATAATTTTATTTTTAAAGGGGGGGATGTAATGGCTACCTCACTTTTTTTAATCAAGATAAAAATGAGGCATTTATAGTGCATGCCTGTAGTTCCAGCTACTAGGAAGGTTGAGGCTGAAGGACCACCTGAGCCCAGCAAGTCGGGGTTGCAGTGGCCGTGAGCTTGCTGTGGCCGTGAGTTTGCCACCGCACTCCAGCCTGGGCGACAGGGTGAGAACTCCAACTCAAAAAAAAAAATAGAGGTATTTAATAAATATCTGATTCTAATTCTCTGAAGAAATGCAAAGATTTGTAAGGCATTTGAGATTTAGACGTTAAAGTCTTTGAGGAAAGTGGGAGAGTATGTGAAACTGATAATCCAATAGAGTGAGGATGCCATAAATTGACAGAAGTTAACAGAGACTGTAGAGTGATGACAGAATAATCTGGAAGCACCTGGTAGCAATGTGAAGCAAGGATAAGTATAACTCTCCTCATAGAACAACTTCACTATAGTAGCCACTCAATAAAAGTGCACAAAATTAAAGTTAAAAAGTATAAGGAAGATGACAGGAAAAGGTCAGGGACACACAAAATGTATTTACAAATAGAATGAATGTTCTCAAAAGCAAAGAGTATGGGTTAACACGGCATCTAGAGGGTAGAACTGACCTAGATAGCAACAAGATTTTACTGAGATGTAGAAAGGAGGAATGTGTACCTTATTAATTAAGAAAGTATAATAACTTAAGAAAGCAAGCAACTGGAAAATAAAGTTTAAAGACACATTAATCACACAGAACAGAGTGTTTAATCAATTTAGAGGTCATAGAGAAATTATTTTGTAAAGTATCTTCTTCAGTCTACATTTTAACTGAGTACTAAGGCAACATTTGTAGCTATAAAAGTTAGAAAATAAAAATGAAACATAATAAGAAGCAATAATGTGTATTGAGTGCTCACTGTGTGCTAAGCATTGTTCTAAATGCTTTGCATGTTTTAACACATTTAACCCCCTCTAAACGCTAGATATTATTAGTATTCTCATTTTACTGATGAGGAAACTAAGGCAAAGATAACTTAAATAATTTGTCTGCCCATGACATTAAGAGGCAGAATCATAATAAACATTGGAAAACTACTAAATAGGATTTGTAGCAGGCATCGACTGCCTACAAGTAACTTCTATGAAATGAATTTCACCATTTCTTCCATTTAAATCACCAACTCTCAAAGAAATCTGTGTTTTGTTTTTCTTTTCTTTTCTTTTTTTGCCCCTAATACTTTGCTTTTCCAGAGTAGGCCTGATTTCCTTTGAGTTTCCAAACTTGATAAATTTTTATGTGTTGTACCTGGAAGTCATTACAATACTCAGTTGTGTACTAAATACTCAGTTTGGTAAACTTTACTAACAAATGGGGGAAAAAAATCCTCCCTCTGCCCACCGCTCCCCGCCCCCCATTCATAAAATTTTTCCATGTTTTTCCTCTATGAGAACTGGAATAATTACAACAACTTAAACACATCAACAACTAGGTAAACAACCATAAGTCTTCGGCGACCAAGCCAGGCTCATTTCTTTATAATGGGTGTATATTAGAGTCCCATGCATCAGGCTAGGCAATTAATTGAAATACCTAATCACAACTTCAAACACAAGAATCAATCCTGTTTTTAACTGTAACTTTGTTTCTGAAAACCAGTCTTGCAACCTTTTAACAGATATTGTTTACTTTGGCTTTCAGTCTCCAGGGCGCTAAATCTAGAGACAAAGTTATTTAAGCGCGTTTTCTCCAACGATGAGCTGTCAGCTCCGTGCGCCGCCAACACCAGGGCTGTTCCCCAGCCCGAGCGGACACGCTACCTGGGAGGACTTTCTGCGCCAAGAAAGGCAGTGGCACTCGGATCGTCCCTCCTAGCACCTCGCCCTGCCCTACTCCTCTCTTTTTCCGGAGTGGCGTGCGAAACCCTCCTTCGAGGCGAAGCCAAGACCTCGCTCCTTTTAAAGACGGAGAGCAACCTGCTGCCGAGACAGTGTGTTCCTATGGAGGCGTACAGGGAGCCGACGCCGTAAGGACAGGTCTTCACGGCGCGGGGGTCTCCCTCGCCTGCGGACGGAGAACCCTCCGGGCGCTGTGAAGGGCGACGGGTCAGGACCAGGGGTCCCCGAGGAAGCTTCTGAAGTCCTCCGAGTTGCAGTTTGCCAAGAGGCACCCGGGCCGGGCAGAAGGGAGCTCCCAGCCGCACCGCTGCCCAGGGTCCAGCTAGAAACGCCCCCGGGAGAGCTGGAGCGGCTCCTGGTTTCGGCACGCTCTCTGGAAAGCCACGAAGACAGAGAGCCAAGCCCACGCCTGTCTCTCAGTCCCCTCAATCGCATGCACGCCCTGAACAGCCCCGGAACAACCGAGGGACAGCACCCAGCGGGGCTTCAATGTTTTACCTTGTGTTACAGTCCCAGCCGACCGCCATGTTTCACAGAAGCCCGGGTCGCCCGGGCTCCCGTGTACCCGGAAGTATCGCGAGAACAAAAGCGACTATAACGGCCGGAAACGTCAGAAGGGAGGCAATGTGGAGTTCTCGCGAGTTTCCCTTTGCTTACGACTTGCTTAGTGCATCAAGAGGCGTGGTCAAGGTGAAAGGGGCGCGCCTAAACAGAAAAGAGGCTGAAACATTTTAGAGGTAAGCGAGAGGCTTGGTGGGAATCTGCTTCTCCAGGAAGGGAGAAGTTACCTTCCGACTGACCACAGAACGAATCTCGACTCCCCACACCATATGTCATTACTAAGGAGAGTGTTGAGCGCAGAAATTATCATTCCCGACAGGAGTGCGCCATTCGATCTCTCTTCCAATCTTTCTGTCCTTATTTTGAGAACATTTGACGTCAAGAACATTTTTCCAGAAATAATTATTTTTATTATTTGCTCAATATTTTTCTTCCAAGTTTTAAACTTCCGTAAGGAAGCACATCTGTCTTCCTCACCTTCCTCCACCAACATCTACTATGCCTTCAAATATTTATTGAGAAAGAGTTAATGAATACTTCATCTTTTCCTATCACTTCGTAGAATAGATAGAGGGGACTTTGGAAAGAAAGGTTAAATATGAACGGCTGGAGAGCCCATTCCAGCTCCCTTTTCGTCCATCTGTTAGTAGATTTTATAATCAAACACTGAGATTTAATTTTCCGATTTATTGGCCAAAAAAGTCTAACAGACCCATAATTTCACTAATGCTTATACTGTTTTAAGTGCTTTATCTGCTTTCTCATTTAACCCTCACAACACTCATAAGGTTAATACCATTATTTGCCTGCTTAATAAATAAGGAATTTAAGTTAAAGGGTAGTTAATTTACCCAAAGTCACAAAGGTTGGAGAGACAGGGAAATCTTGACCACAACACTAAATGCCTTCAAAATTGCAAATCACATAGTTTTAGTGAATTAACCTTCACTGAAATATTAAATGTCATTAAATTGAAACAACCACAAAAATAAGGGCTGATAAAAAGTTTCTACTGATGCAATTTTATTTCCAGACTTTAAGGTTCATTTAAATCCATTTAAACTTTCGATTTACTTCACGTATTTAAGAAGAAGTATAGCATAGTGGGTAAGATCATAGGCATTGAAATTTAATCTGGGTTAAAATTCCAGATCAGCAACTTACTAATAACATGTGATCTTGGACACATCTCCTATGGCTGTTATAAGGATTCAGTAAGTTAATCTATATCTAAAATGCATCTTAGCCATAAAAGCATCAGCAATTCTTCCATCTTTGCAGGTTTAAGATTGTATGGGCTCTTGCTTGGAAGAAGACTGGCTGTTGTTCACTTAGTTACACCTGATCCTTGGTCTCCAGAGTAACCTAACTTTCAGAGTAACAATATCCCATGAGAGTTGGATTTCCAGAGTAGCAAAACTGACTAATTTAATCCTCCTTATTTAAAAAAACAACTCATCATTCTCTAATATACCCAGTGAAGACTAAATTAATTAATTTTCCCTGAAGATTGAAACCTTGCTTAACTCTAAAGAGTGGTGAGTACTCTGTGTCTCTTCTCTTTCACTGCCAATCCAAATGACCAGTTTCATTCATAAGACTATTCCCAGTCTCATGCTGCACACCAGGACTTCATTATCACTGACTTCGCCTACAGGTGATCATCACTGTTATATTTAAATTTCAAACATTGTATTTTCTCTTAGATTATTTTTTCATATGCCAAGTTGGGACTTAAAAGTCTTAGCATTGCTTTTTCACATGACAAGCTTAGATTTTGTATACCAACTGATGGATAAATACTTTTAGTTTATGCATAGTGGCACTACCTGCCTTCTAATACCTCTATTTCAGTAGAGTAACCACTCTATCCGTAAAGCATTGTTTGTGCAATGGTTCAGTATGATTAAGAGACTCAAATGAACTATAGATCAATCAGCTAAACCAGTGACCTAGTCACTCTTGTAGAGTAGAAAGGCATCACAAATAAGTAAACTTGCCAAATATATATGACTGTGGCTGGTGTTATTTATCTTGATAGCTATTAATACACAATTTAGCTTCATAGTTAATAACGTATTATAGGTATTCAATGTGTTTTACTATAGTTCCCAATATTTTTCAGTGCAGAAATACTCAGCTGAAATACGTCTTATTTTATACCATATACATATTTCATTCCATATAGTGATTACAACATTAGAATATGGTGTTTTACTTTCATTTCCAAATATTCTTTCATCAATATTCTCTGTCCATATTTCATCTATTTGATTAGTATTTTCCACAATCTTTCTATATTTTTTAATAAATGTCAGCTTTTTATATACTTTTAAAACTTAAATACATAATCTGGGTTGTTAATTAATAAACTAAAAATGAATGAATTTTTAAAAATAAGTGCCTAAGACATACATGCTTTAATTACTATTACACATTAAAAAGAAGCAATGCATAACTCACATGATGTAGTCAAATTTTAATTTCAATAACATGACACAAAGAAATGCCTAAAGTCTTATCAATTGTGAAACTTAAACACCCTCAGGGGTCAGGCAGATAATAGACATGTCTCATCCAAGGCTTTCAAATTCTTTAAAACATTGTGCTAGACCCTGGAGACACAAATGTGGCCTCCCAAACAGATCTCATAATAATACTTATAGCAATCACGACCTCATTTTTACCTGTTAATGCTAACATTTATAAATAAATAAGCCCAGCTGAATCTTGAAGGAGAAGTATGCCTTCCTAAATGTATGATTTTTATGTACATTACAAACTTATAAAGAAAGGGAAAAAACAGGATGCTATGAGAGGAAATGAATCTACTGTCAACTGAGCAGAGCAGAAGACACTTTTCTATTTCCTGATATATCTGTCTTCCATATTAAACTACAAAGGTGAAGTAACTCCCATCCCACACATCAAACATTCCTGATGAGAAGTGTACACCCATTCAGATTCCTAGCCCACTGGATGAGATCTGTTCTCCTCTAGAATTGCACACATTCTTCTTTGTCTCTAGTCTTCTTAAGTTTCAAAATGAGATCTCCAGTATGGGTCCGTCTTCACTGTTGTGCTGGGCATCCAGTGGCTCCTTGGTCTGGCACCTCCTGTCCTTTGATTCTAGGAAATTGTCTTGATTTGTTCTCTTGATAAAATTTTCCTCTCCATTTTCTGTATTTTCTCTGTAGTGAAACTCCTATTATTGTTGTATAATGTTAACTAGAGGAAATGGGAAAGGATAGCAGTGAAACAATTATCCTTTTCACTATATACAACTATGACACTGTTTTTAAATAGGAACATTACTTTCATGTGTTTTTCTAGAATAGGTGACAAAAGTAAAATTAAAAACAAAGTGTAATAACTAGGAGTGTGGTAGGGTCTTCTGGTTTCCTGTGTAAGTTCTCTCTTTAACACCAGAATCCTGGACAAAAAAATCCAAATGAAGAACTTTGGATTCCCAGGCTTTGCAGATGGGATGGCCAGAGATATAAGTAAAAGTCATTCAGTACATTGACTGGGGCTTTTATGAAAGCCATTTCCCCCCCTTTTCTCCTTGCCCTGCTAGAAATGTGAGTGTAGTGACCTAAGCCTGGCACCGATTTTATGACTTGAGGGTTGAATTCATACACTGAGTATAGTGGACGAGAAATACAAAAAAAGCCTCAGACCCTCGTGACTCTGTAGCGCTGCCTACCAGCCATATATTTCCTGCCGTCAGACTTCACTTAGCTAAAAGAATAACCTTCTAATTCCTTCGTGCTGCTGTAGTCAGGTCTTTAACCAGCAGCCAGTATGTGACTCCTAATGGAGTCAAAGAAATTCATACCCTTTTTAAGTTCTCTGAGAACAGAACCCCCCCTTATTGCTCAAAAGACTTATTTTTACCTCTGTACGTTTTTATTTACGTGATCAAGAGTGTGAATGAAGCCAGCTCAATTCTGATCTTCCCAGGCTTCCAATCTCATCTCCCCAGTCCAAACTCTATACTTTGTTTCCTACCTATGTATCCTCTGAAAGCACTCATCAGATTAAGGTCTGCAGTCAAATAAATTTATGTACTAATTCTGCTCTGAGGCCAGTTGTTTGATATACAATAAGTCACTCAACCTCTCTGAGCTTGTACAATTGTGCTTAGAATTAATGTATGTAAAATAGTTGGCCTATAGAAAGCTATGGGATAGCCAAATGGGATCCTAACTCCCCAATTAAATCCTTAATGAATATTATGAAAATAATTATTTTCTTAAAAAATTGGAGACAAAAAAGAACTGAGTAATTGGGAAGATAAACTATATTCTTGCACAACAAGTTTTAATATATTAAATTGTCTTCCCTCAAGTAACAAAAGACAGACACAACCTCTGCTTCCCAGACATAACAGTTTATTGCTGGATTTTCAATACTTCAAATCTCAGAGTTTAATCAGATTTTACTCATCCTGATAAACATTTCTGTCAGAGTGAGACTAAGTAAAAACTTTATTTAAAAACTTTATTGGGTTGTAAATTTCATACCATAAAAATCACCTATTTTAAGTGTACAGTTTAATAATTTATAGAGTTGTGCAAATATCACTGTGATCCAATTTTAGACCATGTCCATCACCCCCATTTTATTTTCTGCTTTCACTTGAAACCCTAAGCAACCACTGTACTGCTTTCTCTCTTTGTAAATTTGTCTTTTTTTGTCATTTCAAATAAATGGAATCAACATTTGTAGGCTTCTTTCATTTGACATAATGATTATGAGATCCACCCAGGTTTATAAGCATTTTTAAAAATTTTATTTTAAAGATGTGGGGTACAATTCAGGATTAGATATACAAGTGGTCATTGTACAGGTAAAGTTTGGGCCTCTCTTTGGTCCCCACTTTTCCTGGTCTGAGATCAGGTACCCTTATCACCCCCCACCACCCCTACTCCAGCAGTATCCCTCTACTGCCAATCCCTTTCTTATAGTATTATGGTAAATGTTCATGGTTCGCTTATGAGTGAGAACATGTAGTACTTTGTTCTTTGTTTCTGTGATAGATCACTGAGCGTGATAGACTCTGAATACATTCAAGTTGCTATGAAGTCCATGTGTTTGTCCTTCTTTATGGGTGTGTAATATTCCATTGTGTATATGTACCACATTTTTATCCAGTTCAGTTTTGATGGGCAGCACGGCTGATTCCATGTTTTTGCTATTGTGAATAGTGCTGCAATAAGCATGCCTGTGCTGGTATCTCTTTTGTAGAATGATTTGAATTCCTCCGGGTATATTCCCAACAGGGGGATTGCTGGGTCATATGGAAAGTCAATTTCTGGTTCTTTCAGAAATCGCCACACTGTTTTCCAAAGAGGTTACACTAGTGTGCATTCCCACCAGTAGTGTAGAAGCATTCCTTTTTCTCCACATCCTTGCCAGCATCTGTTGTTGTTTTATTGATGGCCATTCTTACTGGGGTTAGGTGGTATCTCAATGTGGTTTTAATTTGCATTTCTCTGATGATTAGTGAGGCTGAGAACTTTTTTGTGTGTCTGTAGGCTGCCAATATATCTTCTTTTGAGAAGTGTCTATTAATGTCTTTTGCTCACTTTTCAATGGGGCTGTTTGTTTTTTTCCTTTCGGCATGTGTGAGTTCCTTGTAGATCCTGGATGTTAGTCCTTTGTCAGATATGCAGTTGGCAAATATTTTTTTCCTGTTCTGTGGTCTGTCTGTCCTCTTGATGATTTCTTTTGCTTTGCAGAAGCTTTTTAGTTTGATGAGGTCCCACTTGTCTATCTTATCTCTTATGGCATGGGCACTTGGGATTTTGATCAGGAATTGGTTGCCAGTTCCAGTTTCCATAAGGATGTCTCCTGCATTTTCTAAGGTTCTTATAGTTTGGAGTTTTACATTTAGGTCTTTGATCCATTTAGATTGATTTTTGTTTATGGTGATAGGTAAGGGTCCTATTTCATTCTTCTGCATGTGGTCAGCCAGTTTTCCCAGCACCATTTACTGAATAGGTTCTCCTCTCCTCAGTGGTTGTTTGGTGGAGGCTTTGTCAAAGATGAGTTGGTTGAAAAATTGAGGTTTTGCTTCCAGAATCTCTATCCTGTTCCATTGGTCCATTTGGCTATACTTGTGCCAATACCAGGCTGTTTTGATTATGGTAGCCTTGTAGTAAAGTTTAAAGTCTAGAAGTGTGATACCTCTCACTTTGTTTCTTTTGCTGGGGATTGTTTTGGCTATTCATGGTTTTTTATGTTTCTATATGGATTTCTTTTTTTTCTTTCAATTCTTAGTTTATTCTTTTACAATAGCAACTTCCAAAGTGAAATAACCAAAGAAGTCTTAAATATTACACAAAACAGACCTTCATCTTTGCATTCCTTTCCAAATGATCACAAAAAGTATGTTCAGCATGTTTAATAATATGCAATATGCAAAAGCTTCTGAATGGTCTTTTCCAGGTCTTAGAAGAATGATGTTGGTAATTTAGTGGGTATTGAGTTGAATCTGTAGATTGCTTTTGATAGGATGGACATCTTAACAATGTTGATTCTTCCTATCCATGGACATCAAATACTTTTCCATTTGTTTGTGTCTTTTGGATTTCTTTGAGCAGTGTTTTGTAGTTTTCATTGTAAAGGTCTTTCACCTCTCTGGTTAGGAAGATGCCGAGGAGGACAGATTTTCATTTTTTTGTGGCTATTGTGAATGGGATTGTGCTTTTTATTTGGTTCTCTGCCTGTTTGTTATTGGTGTATAAGAACGCAACTTTCTTTTGCACATTTATTTTGCACCCCGAGACTTTGCCAAAGTCCTTTATCAGTGAAAGGAGGTTTTTGACAGAATTGGATTTCAAGAGATTGGATTTTTGAGGTATAGAGTTATATCATCAGCAGAGAGGGATAACTTAACTTCCTCTTTTCCTATTTGGATACTCCTGATTTCCTTCTCTTCTCTAATTGCTGTAGCTATAAACATTTTTTAAACTATTCTCTTTGGTTGAAAAAAATTAAGAATCCAAAGAGGAAGAAAATCCACTTTGAAAGTTTTATTTTAAGAAAATGCACAAGACAATGATAGCTAAGATTAATTGGATGTCTACTATCCACCAACCACTGTTTTATGTGATTTAAACCCATAAATTCCTTTATCTTTAGAATATCCCTATGAGTGGATTTCTTTTATTACCTCTACTTTATAGATGAGGAAACAGAAGTACAATGAGGCTAAGAAATTTTCTCAAAGTTATAACACTGGTTAATGGTGGAGCTGGGATTTGAACCCAAGAAATCTGAATTCAGAACCAACATTAATAATCCCTATGCCCAAAGATTATTGAAGTTACATTCAAAATGTTTTCATGAGATTAGCTTTGATAATTAAATGAGCTAAATGGAAATGTCAGGATATATCTAGCTCCTGAAAGATATGCAAGCACATTTAAAACAATTTTCTCCTACAAGAGAGTAGATGGTACAAAGTGTAACTTCTAATGTCAATAAATAAAATTGATAAATAAGCTAATTGGTACAAGTAACATCAGTAAACACAAGCCACAGTAACACTTTGGGTTTTCAAGGCAAAGGGAACTGCAAAAGAATAGAAGGGCTTAATTCTCTGACTATGTGTGAACTTTTTTTTTTCTTTGAATTGGAGTCTCACTCAGCCATCCAGCCTGAAGTGCAGTGGCACACTCACGACCACCGCAGCCTCAATCTGCTGGGCTCTGGTGATTCTTTCGCCTCAGCCTTCCAAGTAGCCGAACTACAGGTGCATGCTATCATACCCAGCTAATTTTTTTATTTATTGTAGAGTTGAGGTCTCGCCAAGTTGCCCAGGCTGGTCACAAACCCCTGGGTTCAGGCAACCCTCTCATCTCGGCCTCCCAAAGTGCTAGGATTGCAAGGCTTGAGCCACCACACCCAGCATGTGTGAACTTCTAATCACATGGACAAGAGGAGGACAGATTCTACTAGAACTGTGTTGTTCCAAGTGTTTTAAAGTATCTTATATTGTGTAGTATTCGATATTCACAGACGTATTTGTAAATTATGCAATGAGATACTAAACATCTGCAAGACCACCATCCAACTTAACTAGAAAATTATCAATGAAATGGTTTGTGTGTGATTCCTCCATCGTATTCCACTACCTCCCATTGCCCTGTTGTGTTAGCATTCCCTTGCTTTTTTAAGCCTAAACCAAGTGTTTAATTTTGCTTGTTTCTGAGCTTCTCTAAACTTGCTTTTTTGTTGTTGTTGTTTTTGAACTGGGGTCTCAGTTTGCCACCCAGACTGCAGTGCAGTGGCATAATCACGGCTCACCACGGCCTCAACCTTCTGACCTCAGATGATCCTTCCACCTCCCAGCCTCCCAGTAACTGAGACTGTAGGTGTGTGCCACCACACCCAGCTAATTTTTTAATTTTTTGTAGAGACAAGGTCTCACTGTGTTGTCCAGGCTGGTCTCAGATTCCTGGGCTCAAGCAATTCTCCCACCTGGACCTTCCAAATTACTGAGATTACAGGTGTGATCCACTGCACCTGGCCACTAAACTTGTTTTTTAAACTAAGCATCATTTCTAACATTCACCAAAAGCACCTGTGGATTATTTTATTTTACTGCTGTGCAATAAATTTTGTTCATCCATGCTCTGTAACAGGCATTTGGAATTCAAGGTTTTTGCTGATATCATTTCTATAAACACTCCTTTACATAGCAATGGTCCATGGTTACACTGCTTTCCTCCAGGATACATGTCTCAAACCTGGCTGCACATTAGAATCACATAAGGAGCTTTTTTAAAAAATGGTTATTCCTTATGCCTAAGATATTTACATTTAACTGCAGCCATGTTCGAAGAGATTGCTGTAGGGTACTTGTATATACCTAGGATAAAATTGCTGACTCAAGACATGGGCATCTTCAATTTTAATGATATTGTCTGAGTTTTCCAAAGCTGGAGTACATTTCTATCGGCAGTAAGGAGAGATCCCTTCACCCCATATTCTCATTATCTATTAATATTTTCACATTTTTTTGCCAACTTAAAGATTTAAAATGACATTATAATTGCTTCTATATACTGTTCTATTAGTCAGTTTATTTTTCTCTACAGCACTACTACCCTATCTTAATTACTATAGGCTTACTTTCTTTTATTATAATTCTTCTACTTTCTTCTATTTCTTTAAGAGTTTCTCAGTTACTTTGGGCCCAGCATTTGTTTTTGTTGCCACTATTTGACAATTTAGTTAAAATTTAATTTAAAATTACCTCTGAGATATAAAAAAACAAAATTTAAATTTAAAATTACCTGTGAGAAATAGAAAAACAAAAGTTGAGACAAAAATGAAAACAGGAGATGTGCCAAAAGCTGTTCATCTTCAGTGAGAATTATATACTTATTAGACTTAAGTTGTTGACTATTTGTTAAATTGACAAGGAAAAGAACATGCAATTTTAGAATTGCATCATTAAAACTTTTATAAGAAAGAAAAGGTGAAGGGGTAGAGGAAACGAAGTAAAGCAATTTGACAAGAATAAACAAAAGTATTTTTCAATAATCCAAGTGACAGGAGAAATTCAGAATATGTGGAGTTGTTGATAGGGAAATAACTTGCTACAGATTTCTTTAACATAACAGACTGGTGTATAAAACATATAAAAATATTAAACTAAAACCAAGTCAACTTTTATTTGAACTTTAAAACTCAGCTCAAATATTCCTTCCACAAAACTTTAATCTATTCCTGCAGAAAATATTGGTTGTTCCCTCCTAACTTTCTTGCTTCCATAGCATGTTAAATAGTAATTAGCTTTGTATATTGTTTTTCTCTACCAGAATGAGATTCTAAAGATGAGAGAAACTTCCTCTTTCTAGGTGCCTCTATTTGGCACACAGTAGATGTTCAAGTAGGATTTTAAAAATATGTACATGAATGAAAACTGGGTTATCAGTTCTCTGAATTCTTTAAATTTGACTGTGTGACCCTTGCATAATAGATCAATTTACACAATTAACTGCAACCTAATACATATAGAGGTTGAAATGCAAAAAGTAGTGGTCTTTGGAAAGATCAAATTAGGAAGTAAAGATTATGCCACTTCCTTGGTTAAATTGGCTTTCAACTAGAAGGGTAAGAGCTCTAAAACAGAAGATTCTATTAAAGATTGAACATGGAAGAAATTCTAAAACTACAGCCAAACTGAAGCCAAAAACAGAACATCAAATAGTCTCTAACCCTTTAAGGCAATATCAGACAACTTCTCTAGATCACACAGGAAATATAACCCTGTGCTTTTTTGCTGAAGAACCTTGAGAGCATCACCCTGTTGGAGCTCAGAAAACAATAACCCTACATGAAGGCCTTAGAAGCTAACATTTTTCTTTGACCTTCTCCTGTCTTCTGGTGTCTCAGTCCCCCTCTCCCCTTATGCTAGAGGTAGAACCTAGAACCCCTCTTCCCCAAGGTGGGTCAAAGAAACCAGAACTCCTTTTCCCCAAAGCAATAAAATCTAAAAATGTGACTCGATTTTTCCTTCTGCCTTTCATTGCAAAAACTGGTCATAAGAAATTATCTGACCTACTTCGTTTTATTGTAGGTCATAAGACCCCTATCCCATACTCAGAAGGAAAGGATGCAGCTCAGAGAGGGCAAGAAGAATCTAGATAGACCTTTCTGGGTTTCCCCACTGAGTTTCCTAGTTCTTTCCCTTTTTGTCCAATTATATTTCTAGATAGTTCTCTATACTTTGTTGACCCTAAGCATAAAAATAGGCAATTTCTCATATATCTTTGCTTCTTCATTCTGAAACCTCCTGGGTATACATGTAAGTAAATTTGTATGACTTTTCTCCAATTAATCTTCCTTTTGCAAATTGATTTTTCAGCGAACCCTCAGAGGGCCAAGCCTTTGGGCCCTACAACCCCCAGCTCACCACCTCAGGAGGTCACAATAAAGGTTGTGCCAGCACCAAAATTAACTGCCAGCAGATCAGTGAGAGAAAAAAACCATAAAACTTTAGACAGGCCTGACACTTTAATCCCTTTTAATGTCATCTGATAAAAAGATGAGATTCATGAGACAAAGTCAAAATGGTACAAAACAGATTAGCATGAGACTTAGAGCATTCCTATTGCAAATCTCTTCTTTCATTTTCCTCAGAAGCTCTATCAAAAAAGTATAATTTGAATCAATGACAGCAGAACTTTTAGACCAACATTCATGTAAGGGTTTTTTAGTAAATCCGAGCACATTTATATCACTTCCCTTCCCTTTTGTAGCATAGAGAAAAAGAGAGGTTAGGCAGGGAATTGAGAGAAATGGGGCAGGGAGAGAAAAGATGGAGGTGTTGAGAAAGCCAGAGACATTGGGAGAGGTGAAGTAAACAAGGAGAGAGTTTGAAAGAGAGAGTATAAGGGAATGGGGAGATGGAGAAAGGGAGGAGGGAGAGAAAGGTTGATTGAAAAAAAGGGAAGGGCTTGAGAAAGAAAGGGATTAGGAGGTAAAGAGGGAGAGAGTGGTTGGAAGATTGAAAGAGATTGAGAGAAGGAGTTAGGGAAAGGGAAGAGAGACAGGAGGGAAAGAGGGGTTAAACAGGTTGATAGGAAAAGAGGTGGAGAGAGGTTAAAAGAGAAAGATTGAGAGAGCGAGAGAAGAAAAACGTTTCCTAATACCATTACAGAAACATGTGCTTGTATTTTCAAGTGAAGATTCATTAGAAAAAAGATTTTTAACTAATGTCAGTGAAGCCTCAGTTACCTCCAGCCTTAAATAAAGACAGACATACATTTGTTAGAAAGCTAAGAGTTCCTAATTTAAGTGTATAAGTTTTCTGACTTTAATTTTGAAGGGCGAAATTTTCATAATGAGCATGAACTGAACTTAACATCTTGATGCATTATTATAATTAGGGTTATTAGGCTGAATCACATAAAATGGTTAATTTTCAATTATTTCTGTTCTACAGAAATGGCAATTTCATAATACAAACTTTTGTAATCTAATTATGTTGTTATATAGGAAAAGCTTGAACTATTGTTTTTGAAATTGTGTACTTATTTGTAATTTTTAATTTTCCTGCCTACTTCCTGATTAATTGCTGTCTCATTTGATTATATAGGTACTATGTAAAACTGAATCATATGTCCTCTTGGAATGCTGTATTCTTGGAAATAAAATGATACATTTTGGTGGAATGTATAAAATAAGAAAAAAGTTGCCTTGGGCCCTTACTCATTCTATAGTCTATATTTCTGGAAAGGACTTTGGCTCAGGGCCTTCCTTAGTTCCTCCTGATTCTTATCTATAGCTTAGAGAAATGAGAGAATTGGCAAACTGAGTCTTAGATAAATTAAATCCTTTATTTAAAAAATAGAAATATCCTAA
This sequence comes from Cephalopachus bancanus, assembly GCA_027257055.1. Taxonomy (NCBI): domain Eukaryota; kingdom Metazoa; phylum Chordata; class Mammalia; order Primates; family Tarsiidae; genus Cephalopachus; species Cephalopachus bancanus. The sequence continues at coordinate 1,646,298 of JAPVLO010000009.1, read as the reverse complement.
GATTTTATCTAAAAATTTCTAGATCAATTTATGCACCTGATAATCTCTTAAATACCCATTGCTCATTGAAATTGTAAAACTGGCAGAGACCTTTCCCATTTAACTGAGATAGTTTTTGGCCTGTTCTCTGTGAGTCTGTAGGTAAAATTAAGAATTTTAGCCGAGCTCAGTAGCTCAACCTGTAATCCCGCGCCTTTGGGAGGCTGAGGTAAGTGAATTGCCTGAGCCCGCGGGTTCGAGACCCGCCTGGGCAACTTGGCGAGACCTCATCTCTACAATAAATCAAAAAATTAGCCGGGCGTGGTAGCGCGTGCCTATAGTTCCAGCTACTTGGAAGGCTGAGGCGGAAGGATCGCCAGAGCCCAGCAGGTGGAGGTTGCAGTGGCCGGGAGTGGCCACTGCACTCCAGTCTGGGTGACAGAGTGAGACTCCAACTCAAAAAAAAAAAAAAGAATTTTATGGACTGAATAATATTACCCTTTCTATCTTCCATTGTCTGCCAATGTAGAAAAAAATAGTTAAAGTGTATATGATAGTTTTCAAAATATATGGCGTATACATGGTATGCAAGATATAAAATGAATGTCAATTCAGATTGTAAGTCCCCAGAAACCTGAACCAACATTACCTTTCTGTGACCAATGTTTAATACTGATCATCTATATGCACCAAGTTCAACCTCCTCAATAACAAGGGTGGGCAGAAATGACATTGGCAATTTTAACACTGACGAGACTCAAATTTCAGATATACTGTTATATATTTTCTCATTTATAAACACAACTACACCATGATGATCTTTGAGTGATTACACTTCTCCTCCAGTAACAGATGTGATCCAATCTCCATAGGCAGAAATTCTTGTGAAGCTAGTTGGTGCCTTGGGAGGACAGTTACTGTTGTTCCATCTCAGAATGCCAATAAGCTTATAGTTCCCATCCCAGGTACACTGCAGCGGTCCTCCAGAATCTCCCTGCAACCAGCAAAAACAGAAATTCTCCCAACTGCTCAACTCACAGCTGACACTAACCCCAGCTGCAGAGGATGGTCAGACAAAGCACAAATCTTTTATCTGATTTCTGCTCACAACAGGACAGATAACGATGGTCATTCGGGCAATGGCTTGCTTAGAGAGATGAGGGATCATCACATTGAATTACAATCTATACCTTCAAGGAGAGAATGAAAGATACATTTAGTGTAGATTCATTTAACACTGACTATAGACTCTGCCATGCCAGAAATTTCAAGCATTTACATAAATGGTCAAATGATGGTTTTCAGTTACATGAAAACGTCTTTACGTTTTTAGTTCTCCCAGAAGTAGGTGCATCGAGACACCTAATTCAGCTATGAAAATGCATCATAAGAAACTATCATTTTTGTAGGTTAAAGACCATTGAAGGCCGGGTGTGGTGGCTCAAGTATGTAATCTTCCCAGAAGTAGGTGCATTGAGACACCTAATTCAGCTATGAAGATGCATCATAAGAAACTATCATTTTTGTAGGTTAAAGACCATTGAAGGCCGGGTGTGGTGGCTCAAGTCTGTAATCTCAGCACTTTGGAAGGCCGAGGTGAGAGGACTGCCTGAGCTCAGGAGTTTGAGACCGGCCTGGGCAATTTGGTGAGACCTCGCCTCTACAATAAATAAAAAAAAATAAGCCAGGTGTGGTAGCAAGCACCTGTAGTTCCAGCTACTTGGAAGGTTGAGGTGGAAGGATTGCCTGAGCCTCCACAGGCAAAGGCTGCAGTGGCCATGAGTGTGCCAGTGTACTCCAGCCTGGGTGACAGAGTGAGACTCCAAATAAAATTTAAAAAAAAGACCATAGGATATCAGCAATTTCATAGAGTTCAACCAAGTAAATGAATGATTCCTTTTGAGAATTAAGTTTACTTCAAGTATCAAATTACAGTACATGTGATTTTAAAGTCACTTAGCAGTGTACTTTTTTTTCTCACCTTTCACTTTAAAACTACCATGCATCGATACCTGTTTGCAGTTGGCAAATGCACTCTCATGAGACACACTAAGAAGAAACCTCCCAGACTCATCAACGCAGTCCTTGAATTACCACACAGGAGGATGATCCTGCAGCTACTCCATGTATATCAGTGTTTTTAGTATCCATTCTCCAGTAGCTTTGATAAGATGTATGACTGATCAGAGATACCCTTACCTGCTGTACGGTTTTAGAAAAGTCATCTTCTAGTAGAAAAGGAGTAAAAACACATATAAACCTAGGCAAATGCCTTTAAAGGATAAAACAAATATAGCCCTATGCATAAACAGACTTTAAGGGATAGATCTCAGCCATTCTCTCCCTGAGCACTGTAACAATGCTATTAGGTGATTTGTAAAAAGCTAATATTACTCCACTTTGGCTTATCCAACAGAACACCAACAGATATTTTACATGAGTTCTTTTATCTTCAGTCCTAAGAAGAGAGAAAAATAATATCACTCTACAGAAAAAAAAGACAAAGTTTATCCTCAATCAGTTGTTGATGAAGCAAACGATACAATTTGTTGTTAACTGTTAAGTTTATTCCTTATTCTGTTGATGTCATGGTGTTCTCATTCTTTTGACTTGGCTATTGCTGAACAGTCATCATGTTTAAGTGCTGAAACTGTCTAGAGACTGACAATTGAAATTACATTCTGATTTATTCTAGTTTACTGGATATTTACCACTTACTCAGTTGTAGATTACAGTGGAAACGAGACCAAAGTCATGGGTTTGTTCTTTATATGGGCTAGTTATTTTTATATAATTTTTCCATTCATTTGCCATCCATATAAATCCATCATTTCAGAAAAAGTCTCAATTTTTTGAGACAGGATCATTCCTTCAAGTATAGTTTTTTATCATAGTGGTACCTGTGTAGCTATGAAAACAATTGTGTGCATGAGTGTGTGTATGTGTATCTGAATGAGTTTGTGTATGTTAAGTACAATTGAGAAGTAATTACATATAAATAAAACATACAAATATTAATAAAAATAACAGTATATTATTAATACTATATAAATAATAGTAATAAAATCTCTAGATAGTCTCCAATACAAATTTTTACAAGTATCAATAAACTGGTATTAATGAAGATAATCGTCTGAAACCCAAGCAGTCATCTTCAGATCCATTATTTAATAAGACTTTTTCACCATTATTCCTATTAAAAATAGAGAAAAACTGAAAATGAGTACACAAAGTACAATGGGACATCACATCTATTTGTTTGGATTCTAATGGTGGGAAAGGTGGTGAACATCCTCACTATAAGATTCAGTTGCCGAGCCCGGTGGCTCAGCCTGTAATCCCGCACCTTGGGAGGCTGAGATGAGTGGATTGCCTGAGCCCGCGGGTTCAAGACCTGCCTGGGCAACTTGGCGAGACCTCATCTCTACAATAAATAAAAAATTAGCTGGGTGTGGTAGCGCGTGCCTGTAGTTCCAGCTACTTGGAAGGCTGATCGCCGGAGCCCAGCAGGTTGAGGCTGCGGTGGCCGGGAGCGGCCACTGCACTCCAGTCTGGGAGACAGAGTGAGACTCCAACTCAAAAAAAAATAAGATTCAGTTGTTCTCCATCAAGCAGTCCTACATTAGGATAGTAAATTTATCATCTTTCCCTGACAACACGGATTGGAAATACAAACTCTTCCAAGTAAAAGGATGTGAGAGAGAGGGGTAAATATCACTAGGTCTATAAGATTGATATTAACATTGTCTATGTTTGCTTTTCAGTGACAGCTCTAAAACTACCTAGTTTGACCTAACAGTACTGTTTCAAACCCTGTGATTTAATAATAAGTCTTCCAGAAGATGCTATCTATTAGTTAATTCAAAAGGGATCACCCAATTTACATGTTATCACTTTGCTCCAGATATTACCATATCCTCCAAGGACATCAGGAACACATGCTCTATACTGAAATGTGGGGCTCTTGGTTTCTCATTCACTATCATGTTTTAAAAATACATCTGCCTTTTGTCCATGTGCCTCCAGGACACATCACCATGTTGAATTTGAAGTGACAGTGGAGGAAAGTCAGGAATGGGGAAGAATCACATGTATAGGACTTTAAACTTTCAAGTATTTTGCTATCTAATACATACATAATATCTAATACATACTTTCAAGTATTTTGATATCTAATACATATTTCTTTCATTGCAGGTATAATATAAAATATATTAATACATTATATATTTAAACGTTTACATTTTTTCTTATCAAAATTTGCTCATATAAAAACACAGGTTTATACATGTGTCTGTATGTACAACACATACACACACACGCGCACACACACACACACACACACACACACACACACAGAATATAGTGCTTCTGTGTTTGTTTTCCCATGGTGTTTCACTTTTTAAAATCTAGACTTTTACATGCTTTCATGCTTCAGCTTATCTGCAATCCTGGATCATTTATTTCAATGATTTATTCTTGTCACTGCTATCCCTTAATTAAATGGTATAAAACTCTTTGGAACTTGTCTATTCTTTTTCTATTCACCTCTCTATGCAAGTGCCAATTGATTCCAAATCTTACACTACACTGCCTTTACAGATAATCATTGCTCTATCATATTATTTTCTGCCAAATTTCCTTGAGCTAAAACATTTTTCCTCTACCAACATATCAGCCACTTTTCTTATTCTGATTGTTTCATAGATTATAGTCATATCCTTTTATAGCATCGCCTATAAATCTATGACATCATTCTTTTTAATAGCACATAGTATTCAGGTAATGACTGTACCCTAGTTAATAAATATCATTGGTGAACATTTAGACTATTTTCATTATTTTGCTTATAAGCTGCATCTGACATTCTAGATCACAAATCTGTGCATTTGTGCCTGTTTCATGGGAATTAGAATTGCTGGACGATGAGGAATGTACTTTAAAAATTAACAGATATTATGAAATTGCCTTATTTTTTTAAAGAAGAAAAAAGGAATGTATCAACCTACACTCTACCCATCTAGGTTTAAAATGTAGAACTATATCAAGAATCTTTAACATAGTCATACCATAAATCCAGCAATTCTACTTCTGGGAAATTTATCTTAAGGTAATCCTAGACCTGGAATAAACATAAACTAGGATAGTCAATCCAGCATTATTTAAATTTTAATAAAGGAAACAATCCATTTCTATATGAATTGTGGAAAGGCTACCATGTATCTTTTAAAATTATATTTTGAAAGAGTCTTTAATAATATGAAGCAACGCTAAAAATAAGTCGAAAAGTGTTATAAAATAAAACTTCGAATAGGTATTTTATTACAAATATTTAAATACAAATACACAGAAAAGTATAGGAAATATGAAAAAGAAATATGTCCAGATGTTCCCATGAAGGTTAAGGTGAAGTGGTCATGGTAAAGGGGATGGAAATTACAGATGGGAAATATATTGTCTTTACTCATTCTTCCCACTGAAAAGAAATGAATAGGTACAGATAAAGATAAGTTACTAAATTCTTTAGACGAAGAGGAACAGAAAGTTTCATGCTACTGTTGATATCAGGTGGTACTTAAGTAGCAAAAGTCTCAGGAGAACAGGAAAAACAGATTAAATAGAAGGTAAGGACAGGAGAGCCGAAAAGAAGGGCAACTGTTTGTAATGACTATTGTGGATGTTGGAAGAAAGAACCATACAGGCATTTACCCAAAAATTGTTGAATGGTACTGAAATTGGAAAACACAAGAGTTAAAGGACACTAAATGGTACTGCTAGTCTTCCCTAGAGAAGTGGTCCTCAACCTTGGCTACACATCATAATTTCAGGGAGAAGTTTATAAAATACCAATGCCAAGTTTAAGAAGGACCAAGATACAAGGTCAACAAACAGAAGTCAATCACATTTCACGTAGAATCCAAAATTAGAAACAATACCATTAACAATCACATTGAAGAAAATGTAACATTTAGATATACACTTAGCAAAACATGTACAGGATCTTATTTCTGAAAACTGGAACATTCTCATGAAAGAAATCAAAGAAGTCCTAAATAAGTAGAGAGACATATTGTATTCATAGATTGAAAGATTGGGCATAGGGCTGGATAAAGAAAATGAGGTACATATATATGATGGAACATTATGCAGCCATAAAGAAGAACAAAATCATGTTCTTTGCAGCAACATGGATGTACCTGGAGATCATCATACTAAATGAACTATCACAGAAACAAAAATCTGAATACCACAAGTTCTTGCTCATAAGGAGGCCCTGATCATTGATCACATGAGCACAAGGGTGGGAACAGCAGACACTGGCCACTGCTAGGGGAGGCATGAAGGGAAGAAAGATGGGGGGAGGCACATGGCAACACACTGGGTACCAGGTTCACTATCGGGGGAGAGAGGGCCCTGTAGAAGCTCATAACCTCACCTGTATGCAATTTATGTAGCAAATGCTCACAAGTACCTCACAATCTAAAATAAAATTCATTTTAAAAAAGACTCAGCACAGCCGGGCTCGGTGGCTCAGCCTGTAATCCCACGCCTTTGGGAGGCTGAGGTGAGTGGATTTCCTGAGCCCGTGGGTTTGAGACCCGCCTGAGCAGTGAGACCTCATCTCTACAATAAATCAAAAAATCAGCTGGGCATAGTAGCGCATGCCTGTAGTTCCAGCTACTTGGAAGGCTGAAGCGGGAGGATCCCCGGAGCCCAGCAGGTCAAGGCTGCGGTGGCTGGGAGCGGCCACTGCACTCCAGTCTGGGCGACAGTGTGAGACTCCAACTCAAAAAAAAATAAAAAAGACTCAACAAAGTAAAGATGTCAATTCTTCCCAGACTGACATATGGCTTTAATGTAATGCCTATCAAAATCACAAGGATTGTTGTAGACATAGCAAGCTTATTTACTTATTTATCTGTAAGTCGCAGTCTCACTCTGTCACCCAGCCTACAGTGCAGTAGCACAATCATGGTTTACTGTATCCTCAGTCTCCTAGACTCAGGCCATCCTTCTGCCTTAGCCTCCTGAGTAACTGAGACAATAGGTGTGTGCCCCCACACCCGGCTAATTTTCTGATTGTAGAGACAAGGTCTCACTCTGTTGCCCAGGGTACAGAACTCCTGGGCTCAAGCAACCCTCCCCCTTGGCCTCTTAACGTGCTGGAATTACAGGTTAGTGCTACCATGTATGGCCCCTTATTTTAAAGTGTATATGGAAAAGCACAAGCCTTAGAATAGCCAAAACTATCTTCACCAAGAGTAAATCAGGAGAAATCAGTTTTGTGTATAAGGCTTACTATACTATATAGCAGCAGTAATCAAGATTGTGTTATTGGTGAAGAGAGAAACCCATAGATCAACAGAATAGAGATCCCAGAAATAGACTCACACAAATATGCTCAGTTGATTTATGGCAAAGGCACAAAAGAGATGGTGTTGGAGCAATTGGGCATCCTTGGGGGGGGAAGAATCCAACCTAAACCTTACACATTATATAAAAATTAACTAAAAATGGATCATAAAAATTAAGTGTAAAATGTAAGGCTATAAAACTTTTAGAAAAAGCAAAGCAAAAAATCCTAAGTTTCTAGATAAATAATTCTTAGATTTGACACCAAAAGGACAGTCCATCTTTTAAAAATAAAGGAATTGGACATCATTAAAATTAAAATCTTTGCTTTGTGAAGGACTCTATTAAGAGCATGATAGTCCAGGTGCAGTGGCTCAAGTCTGTTATCCTAGCACTTGAGGAGGCCGATGTGAGAGGATTGCCTGTGCCCACGGGTTCCAGAACAGCCCGGGCAACTTGGTGAGACCTTATCTCTACAATAAATCAAAAAATTAGCTGGGCATGGCAGCACATGCCTGTAGTTCCAACTACTTGGAAGGCTGAGGCAGAAGGATCGCTTGAGCTCAGAAAGTCGACGCTGGGATGGCCATGTACTGAATTCCAGCCTGGGTGACAGAGTGAGACTCCAACTCAAAAACCACACAAATAAAAAGAGCATAATAAGAGCTATAGAGTGGGAAAGAATATTTGCAAACCACATATTTGACAAGGACTAGTATCTAGAATATATAGAGACTTCTCAAACTTCACAATAAGAAAACTCAATTCAAAAATAGGCTAGAAATATGAAGAGACATTTCATTAAAGAGGTTAAAAAAAGGGTAAATAAGTACATGAAATGATGTTCAATATCACATCAGGAAAACACAATGAGATACATTACATACTTACCAGAATGTCTAAGATTTAAAAAAAAAATAGTGACAATAGCAAATGCCAATGAGGATACAGAAAAACTGGACCATTTATACATTGCTGCTGGGAATGCAAAATGGTACAACTACTCTGCAAAAACAGTTTAGCAGTTTATTGCAAAACTAAACATGCAATTACTATATAACCCATTCCTGGGCATTCGTCCCACTGAAATGAAAACACATGTTCACACAAAAGCCCCTACACAAATGTCCGTGGGAACTTTATTTATATTAGCCAAAAGCTGGAAACAACCTAGATATTCTTCAACAGATGAATGGCTAAACAAACTGTGGTACCTTCACACCATGGAATACTATTCAGCAATTAAAAGGAACAAATGGTAATACAAGCACAGCAAAACTTAGATCTCCACGGCATTATGCTGAGTGGAAAAAAGTCAATTCCAAAAGGTTACATATTGTATGGTTCTAACTATATAGCACTTCTGAAATGGCAAAATTCTAGAAATAGAGAACAGATCAGTGGTTGCCAGAAGTCTGGGAAGAAGCGAGGGAAGTGGTTATTGCTATAAAAGGGATCCTTGTGGTGATGGGAATGTTCTATCTCTTGACTGTATCAATATTGATATCCTGAAAGATGTTACTGTTAGGTATCTGTATTATTTTTTGAACCATATGTGAATCTACAATTATCCCAATGTAAAAAGTTTAATTAAAATTAAATGACTAAAACAGGGCAAGGAGAAGGGAAATTGCTGATGCCAGGTCTTAACTCCTGAGACTGTGATTTAATTGGTTCAAAATGCAGCCTGGACTGCAAGTGTGTGAGTGGTTTGTAAAGCAACCCAGGGGATGATAATGTGTAGCCAAGATTAAGAAGCATGATCTAGATGTACTCACTGACTCGCTTAGAAAAGCACAGAAAGCAAATGATGGACTCAGCCATGATTGGTGTTTTGCAGGATGAATGCATTGAAAAGACAGAAAAACAGGGATGAGACTACTGGCAGAGGAACAGATAAAGAATGTAGAAACCTGTTCCAGAACCCTGTGAGTCCATGAAAAGGCCTGGGCATGAGAATGGAGAGGCTTAGTTTGAGATCCCCCAGTATGCTCTCTCACTGAATATTCAACTGTGCTAAGTAGGTAGGCAGGGTACTGCTATTTCCTTTCTACAGATAATAAAGCTGAGGCATAGAGAAGTCAAGTAATCTGCCCAAGACCACATGGCTGCTACGAGACTGGGCTAGAGTAACAATTCCTCACCCAATTTTCACATTAGCTTTAGTTTAAGCAACCATTAAACAAGAGCAAGATTTTAACGATGTCATGAAAGTACAGAAAATGAATATCTGATGATTCAAGTTCCTGTTCTAAATATTTGTTGTAGCCTTAGAGGACAAAGACTCTCAAGAATAAGTAAGACAAAGTTATAAATGAATTTCTTTGAAATCTTCTCTAGTTCTCCACCAATTAAAAACAGATACAATTAAGATATTTATACAGATACTTTGGCTTTTAGAGAAAGTATGTAAATATAAAAAAGTTCTGAAATAGTTTTTTCACTTCAGAAGTATGTATAGCACTTCTAAGCAAGATGAAACCTATAAATTGTATAGCAAAGGTTCAAAATATGGAAGAGTTACCCATACTGACCTAGTTCAACGGGTTTTTCCACATGCAACAACAATAGATCATTATGAGAAGGAAACTGGGAGAAGCCAGGGTGAGTGTAGACAGTTTTCATTGGTATCAAATCACTATTTTCTTTGTTCTGGAGGTAACTTCTTTCTATTACCAGGTTGTCTGTGATGGGACTTGTCATAAGAAAAGGGATTGGGAAATAGATACCACTTTTAACGAGGCCATTTTAATTTTTCATAATTACTAAAAATATATTTTCTAACATTTTTATCTTTATTAGAATTTTTATATCTTGAATTCTTGGAAAATAGGGTTTCTCCTTAATAATTTTAATTGCTTAGAAAAATTTTAATGTATCTACCTTCTTGCCTACATAATATCAAATAAAATACAATTATTAAGATTCATTGCAACTCAAGGTAATGATTCTGTGCATTACTATAATCACAAAACTATACATTATATACTTATATAATTGTCACTGAAAGCTCTTCTGAAAGTAAAAAGCAATATTTTCTCTACTTCCAATACAGTGTTTTTCAAAGAAGTGTCTGGTGACAATATATGTTAAATCTTGCATTGCATTAAAAATGTAGAATCCTAGATATAACTCATCAAGTCAAAATTCAGAATTAAGATTCTAAGATTCCATTTATAACACACTCTCCAGATAATTTTGAGTACGTAAAAGTCTGAAAACTGCCTTAGTAGGATGTCTTCTTGTGATTTATCTATTCGAAAGTAAGAGTTGGGGGATGATAAAGAAAATGAGGCTTTGGCTCATTGAAGCGTTCTGGTTCACCAAGTTATTTGAGCAAGTAAAAGTATCTACTGTCTTAGAGACACTGAAAACATTGTATCTAATCATTTAGCTATAGGACTTTATGCAATAGTCTCAAACATCTCACTACTTCTAGGAGATCGGATTTTCAATCCTGAGGAAATTTTAAACTGAAGAAGGAATTTTCAGATAGTGTCTTGATATCACATTGTGACAAGATTCAGATGAAATCAAGGAAAAAATTTTCCTGTAAAAGGATCTCCTTTAAATTTCTCCAGAGCTTTAGATATTTATCTTGGGAGTAGGTGTGATGTGATGATCGGACCCTCAGTGGAGGAGCAAGGAGGAATGGCTCTACCTTTGAGCACCCCTAGCGTTCCAGGTACTGTATTCAGATACTGGTGAGCACATGTTAAGACACCATTTTATAGGTGAGGAAAGAGAGGAGAGTATCATTAGATACTTAGTGAAGAAGCATCTATAAGCAGGAAGCAGCTTTTAAAATTAAAAGCAAATAGTACTAAGTGTACTGGTGAAGCAGAAAGTTTCATTGGTCTATTATATTCATTCTTTTGCAAGATGAAGACTGTATCGGTGGGAGCATAATGCTTCCTATCTCTTGCAATGTGTGGAAAGTGGAGGAGGTACACCCACTGTGAGCCCTTGAACAGCCACCAAGCCCCTGCAGCCCACAGGCACAGACCTAAAGTTCCAGTGAGCCGCTGACAGGACCCACTGTTTTGAGATCAAGGTTGTTTTGATCACACAATAATGTTGTTCTTGGTGCTGCCAGTTGACTGGCCATGAGGTTGCAGGTGAGACATGGCCACCAAACACCCTCGGCTCTCCATGCTTGGCTAGCCTCACATTTGTATTTCTTTTTCTTCCTTCCTTCCTTCCTTCCTTCCTTCCTTCCTTCCTTCCTTCCTTCCTTCCTTCCTTCCTCCCTTTCTTCCTTCCTCCCTTCCTTCCTCCCTTCCTTCCTTCCTCTCTCTCTCTCTCTCTTTCTCTCTTTCTCCCTTTCTCCCTTTTTCCCTTTCTCCTTTTCTCCCTTTTTCCCTTTCTCCTTTTCTCCCTTTCTCCCTTTCTCTCTTTCTCTCTCTCTTTCTTTCTTTCTTGTCATGGTCTCACTCTGTTGCCCAGGCTAGAATGCAATGGCACGATTATGGCTCACTCCAGCCTCAGACTCCTGGGCTCAGGCAATTAATCCTTCTACCTCAACATCCCAAGTAACCTGGATTACAGGTGTGTGCTACCATACCCCAGTAATTTTTACTTTATTATAATTTTTATTATAATTTTTTGTAGAGACAAGGTCTCATTATTTTGCCTAGTCTGGTCTTAAACTCCTAGACTCAAATTATCCTCCTATCTTGGCATTTGTATTTTTCTCAGACTTTTCCACTAGAAATGGGTCAACAACTGGAATTCCACATTTGTCTTGGGTTGGCCAAATCCCTGTATTATTTTCTACTGTTATCCCTTAGGAAAGATAACAAAACATTAGATAGACATATTAATAAAAGTCTATTAAAATCACAGAATGGAAATGGTTATTTTGTAAGTTCAAAACTAGGAATCTTATTAAGAGATGAGATCTTTATCTTTTCTTACACTGCTTTTAAAATGACTAAATCAATAAAGTTAAGTATTAATATATACATCTTTAGAAAACTAAACACAATCTCATTTTTATAAAAGAAATAAAAATATTCGATCTAGTCATGAAATTATTAAATATTGTTCTTTATTTGGCATTATTTGTATTGTCCCAGCATAACAGATATCTAGATATACCAAAATACTTTATACCTCACATACCCAAAATACATTATATATAAAGGAGAAGCATAAGAGAAATTTCTAGTACTGTGTTTATTCCATTCTTTGATTTAACACAAAAATTTTTAATTAACAAGAAACTTATTTAAGTATGAATTTCCTCAAATATGAAGAAAATCAAACTTCTCCATAGCTATATAATTTGGGAATTAAAAGGTATGCTCATTTGTAATACTCTTTACTGTTGATTTCTATATCACAACAAAAATTTATTTAAAACAAAAAGTTTTTAGCACAATGGATTTGTGTTTCTCTATTCTACATCAGAAATAATTTCTACTTTCTCTTTAGATACATGTAAACTGTGAATTCCCTCTTCCTTTTAATAATATAAGCCAACAAACAAGAAAACTCTATAAAATTAAGACCATCCCAGATCTTTGGGGGGGAAAAACACCACAAAGTATTTAGAACTGTTTTTGCTGCATTAAGGTTTACAGGTGGATTTGAATCCACATTATATGTGGTCACTCTTAGACCTTTGTACTATGTATACACATGTGTAACAGCAATATTTTATTAGTATTCAACTTACCAAAAAAAAAAAAATACTTTAAAACCTAAGAAAGAAGCCGGGCTCGATGGCTCAGCCTGTAATCCCACGCCTTTGGGAGGCTGAGGTGAGTGAATTGCCTGAGCCCGCGGGTTCGAGACCCGCCTGGGCAGTAAGACCTCATCTCTACAATAAATCAAAAAATCAGCCAGGCGTGGTAGCACATGCCTGTAATTCCGGCTACTTGGAAGGTTGAGGTGGAAGGATCGCCGGAGCCCAGCAGGTCGAGGCTGCGGTGGCCGGGAGCGGCCACTGCACTCCAGTCTGGGCGACAGAGTGAGACTCCAACTCAAAAAAAAAACAAAAAAAAAAACATAAAACCTAAGAAAGAAAGATGGGGAATAGTTAATCTCTACACCATTCTTATCCTTAAGGAAGCTCTGTGTGGTGGGCTGGAAGCAATGTGAAACTTTGGTGATATATCCCTGTCAAATAAAAGGATACCTTGGAAGTCTTAAAATAATGGAAATGAAAAAATGTTTTTCTGTTTTTGAAAAAGGACATCTGTGGGTATGCGAGGGGTTTGGTAGGAGACAGAGAAAAGAAAGAGGCATAGGGAGTTTCCAGGGTCATATCAGTGAAGGAACACAGTTTAGTGTTTATAGGCACAGGATCTATAGCCAAACTTTGCTCACCTGAACCAACTCTACCATTTATTAACTATGTGACCTTGGGCAAGTTTCTCAGTCTCTCTGTGTCTCAATATTCTCATCTGTAAGATAGAGATAAAAATAATATTTACATAAGATTAAATCAATTGGTATTTACAAAGTATTGTAAATATTAGTTAAATAAAAATAAGTCTCAGTGAAATTTTACAGCAAATTATTAGACAGATGGTTTTTGAATACTTGGGGAAGGAATCAGTGGTCACAAGAAGTCAACATGGGATTCTTAACATGCCACACTAAATTAACCTAATTTCATTTTTTAAAAGAGCTAATTAGATAATGGCTAGGGGGAATGGGATAAAATTAATGAACCTTGACTTCCGGAAAGCACTGAATAAAGTATCTTGTGATGTCCCTGTGTACAGATAGCAAATGGTAAGTAGATAATTATATGTCTAGGAAGTTCTGCAGTTGATTAAGTAGCCATGCAAGAAATGTTAACCTGGAGGGAAGGTCTTAATGGTATCGAAATGTTTCTATCCTTGGTTCTGCCATGTATAGCATTTCTATTAATGACTTAAACTGAAATAGAGATAATACATTCACATAATCTGCAGGTTTAAGATAGGTGGCAGAATGAGAAGGGGCTAATTTAAACATAGGCTTAGAGATTATTTAGCTCAACCTTTCACTTAACACAGAGTTCCCTCTAAAATGCCTCCAAGCATGTGATTACTGGTCTTGAAGATATGACACGGAATATAAGAATGATTTCTCTTTCTCAACTGTTCTAATTTCTAGAATATTCTTCCTCAACTTGAGTCAAAAGGCATCCATGTTATGACTACCACATGGTTAGTATACTAACCAAGAACACAGAGTGCTTGGGTTGAGTCCTACTTTCTTTTCTTATTAGCTATGTCATGGGGGTGAGTTATTCAATCTTTTTGTAACTTAGTTTCCTTATATTTAAAATGAGGACTATGTAACATACACTCACAGGATTGTTAAGATTAAGAGAGTTATAAGTTCTTAGGACTATGCCTGAATAAATATCTAATAACTATTAGATAAAGCAGGGCAAATTTTAGACATGGCTTGACAGCCTCTACATGAGAATTCCATAAACATTTAAAAAGAATTATGATCCTTCTGTCTTTTCTTTTCTCCAAGGTAAACATGCTCATGGTGTCCACACCCTATTGCATCCTGGTTATTAATGCTCTTTGGATGCACTCCAGTTTGTCATTGTTCCTTAAATTTGTTGTTTGACCAAGAGGGATACTCAAAATATTCAATAACCAATAGGGGCAACAACTAATCAGATGACATTGACCGTGAAGCTATTGAGAGACTGAGCTAATGCATGCCAGCTAAATGCTAACACTGGGTTTGGCTATACAAAGGCACTATGATTCCCTTTTGTAAAAATTCTTAATTTAGTTCAAATATCCCACTTTCTAAATCACCACCTCCTAAGTCTATTAATATTTCTCTGCTATAACTGTTTGATCTCACCATGACCTTCTAAGCCATTGATCTCATAAACTTTCTAAATCTATTACCCTCTTTAAAAGGTGAGAAATTTTGTTGTAAAGGGAAGAAAAGAAATGAAGTAATATCTAATTTATTTTAGTTTTAGTTTTTAAGTGATGGGTAATACTAGAACAGGTTTGAAACTGATGTGAATGATAAAGAAGATAGAGTCATGCTAACTAAGAAATTACTGAGAAGCTGAAAAGACCAAATTTGTATCTCTAGGCCAAAATTCTCCCCTAGACCAAGAGTTCCATCACTAGCTATCTATTGGCAATGCCAACTGGATGTATCATAGCAATATTTTTAGCATGGTCCAAACATGTATCTTTTCAGCAAAATCTTTTTCTTCCTGTCATATCTCCCATCTCCAAATGCCACCTGGTGGGGTGTGGGTAGGGTCAAGATGACCGACTAGAGACCGATTACTGCTCTTGGGAAGAAAGCCTAAAAGGGGGATTGAAAAGGTATGCCTGGAAACTCGAGCTGAGGTTTATCAGATGGACACCTAGTGACACAGAGAAGGTCAGCTCCAAACCCCAACCACCTCCAGATTCAGGCCAGGCATGATCCGAAGAGTGCCCTTGGAGCGAAGAAAGTGATGAATGAACAGGAGAGATTGTACTCACTTCCCCAGCACATTTGCAGTCCTAGTCAAGGGAGAAACTAACTAACCTCCCTCACACACTCCCACATACCCCCTCCCGCGTGGGCAAGGTTCAGAGAACTGCCTGGAATCAGGACAGAAATACTGGTTGGGTCCATGTGGGGCCCAGCTGACTCCAGTTTCTTGTGAGTCTTGGAGCCAGCAGCTGCCAGCCACCCTCCTCCCCTTTCCACGGAGAGACTTTGCAGGACACACCCTGCAGGGGTAGTCTGTACCTCTTGGGCGCTCCCCTCTTCCTTCCTCTCCAGCCCCCAGCCAGGGTGACACGCCCACTTTGGGGACATTTCTCCTTTGCACCAATGCCTGGCCCCTGTTCAGGGCTGCAAACTCAGCTAGCTCTCCAGAGGCCACCATCACCCCCCTGCCCCTTCCATAGAGCATGGTAGGAACTAGAAGGCAGAGAATTTCTGTGACTCCTGACAAACCAAACCCCCCTGGCGCCCAGGTAAAATAAGGCAATCCCACCACTGCCAATTTATGTTTTGGTCACTGAGGAGCAGGACTTCCCCCAACCACAGGCAGTTTGGCAGAAGCAGCCAACCCACTTGTGGACTAAGAGAGAAATGCCGGGACTCCTCCAGCAAGGCAGTGTCCTGCCTTGTATCCCTGTGTGAGAGGAGTGGCCTCTCTTAAACAGTAGGCCATTTTAATCCTGCCTGAAAGCCTGTACCAGAGTTGAGCCATGGGGCTCCTCCCGGTCACCAGTCTGCCCTGCTGATATGAGGGTGAACTGGGGAGGGAGGTGCCAAAACTCCCTAGCAGCCAGGGTCCCTGGCATTTGTGCTGGAACCAGGGTAAAGC
This sequence comes from Cephalopachus bancanus, assembly GCA_027257055.1. Classification (NCBI taxonomy): domain Eukaryota; kingdom Metazoa; phylum Chordata; class Mammalia; order Primates; family Tarsiidae; genus Cephalopachus; species Cephalopachus bancanus. The sequence continues at coordinate 1,629,653 of JAPVLO010000009.1, read as the reverse complement.
ACCCGATCTGGAGATAGGACTTGTGCCGTCTAGCCTGTACACTGCCAGTGAAGCAGTTCCAGCTAGACTCCCCCAGGCCACCATCCTTGCTGCGCCTTGCCCCTTCCACAGGCAAACCAGAGAAGGGAGGTCAAGTAAGAAAACAACACACCGTCACCCCAATAATAGCAGCATTTTTTCTTTGAGTCAGCATCTCCCTCTGTCACCCAGGTTGGAGTGCAGTGGCATGTTCACGGCCACCGCAACCTCGGCCTGCTGGGCTCAGGTGATCCTTCCACCTTAGCCTTTCAAGTAGCTGGATCTATAGGTATGTACCACCATGCCCTGCTAATTTTTTGATTTAGAGATGAGGTCTCACCAAGTTGCCCAGGCTGGTCTTGAACCTGTGGGCTCAGGCAAACCTCTCACCTCAGCCTCCCAAAGTGCTAGGATTATAGGCATGAGCCACTGCACCCAGCCTAATAATAGCAACTTTAATAAGAAATAACAAAGCAAAAAACAAAGAGACTGCCCTCACAGATGAGGAACTAGCAAAACAACAGCAGCAATCCCCAAAGCCAAAATGGTTCAACACCCAGAAAGGATCCTCTTTAATGAACCTATTCAGAATGATCTGTCCTTGATGACAGATATAGAATTCAGATTATGGACAGCAAAGAAACTCAACATGATCAAAGAGAAAGTGGACATCCAAATCAATCAGACCACGCAGACAGTACAGGAAGTAAAAACTGAGCTGACCATCATATGAAGGAACCGAACTGAACTTTTAGAAATGAAGAATTCTCTCCTGAACTTTTAAAACACAATAGCAAGCCATAACAGCAGAATCAACCAGGCAGAGGAAAGAATTTCAGAGCTTGAAGATTGAATTAACAGTTTGACAAAAATAAAGAGAAAATAATTAGGAAAAAATGAGTAAAGCCTACAAGAAGTCTGGGATTATATAAAGAGAACAAATCTATGGCTGATGTTGGCATTTCTGAGAGAGAAGTGGAAACTGAGAACACCTTGAATCGAGCTCTCCAAGATGTCATCCAAGAAAACCCTCTATCTTGCTAGAGAGGCAGCCATGCAGACAGAAAATTCAGAGAACTCCTGTGAGGTTTTATATGAGAAGATCACCCCCAGGCACATAATAATCAAATTTAACTAGGTGAGTATGAAAGAAAAAATTCTAAAGGCAGCTAGAGAGAAAGGTCAGACCACTTACCAAGAAAAACCCATCAAAATTGCAGCAGACCTCTCAGCAGCAATCTTACAAGCTAGAAGGGACTGGAACCCAATTTTAACATCCTTAAAGAAAAGCAATTCCAGCCAAGAATTTCTTACACCAACTCTTCCCCACAAACTAAGCTTCATTAATCAAGGAGAATTAAAATATTTCCCAGACATGCAATCCCTAGGAGAATATGTCATCTCCAGACCAGCCCTTCAGGAGATGCTTAAGGAAGTTCTAAATACAGAAACAAAAGGACAGTACCACACATTGCAAAGACAAAGGTTCAGCACAGAGATTACAGACCATAAAAATCAACCAAACAGTGTAGAACACAAAGCAGCATTTTAACAACAATATGACAGGAACAAATTCCCACATATCAATAATTAACTTAAATGTTTAAGAAACTGAACACCACTCAAAAGTCACAGAGTGGCAAATTGGGTAAAGAAACATGATCCATCCTTCTGCTGCCTTCAGGAAACCCACCTCACTGTAAATAACACCTACAGACTCAAGGTAAATGGTTGGAGAAAGATCTTCTATGCAAATGGGGGAAAAAAGAGCAGAAGTAGCTATTCTTACATCAGATAAAATAGACTTTAAACCAATAAAATTTTAAAATGACACTAAAGGGCACTACAAAATGATAAAGGGCTCAATTCATCAGCAAGAAATTTATTTTGAAATGTATATGCATCCAACATAGGAATACTCAGATTTATAAAACAATTGCTAATTAATCCAAGAAAGAACATAGACAGCCATTCAATAATATTGGGAGACTTCAACACCCTGCTAACAAGTTTAAACAGATCTTTGAGGTAGAAAATTAACAAAGAAATCCAGAATCTAACTTGAACACTGGACTGGTTTGATCTAATAGGCATCTACAGATCACTCTACCCAACATCCACAGGATATACATTCTTCTTATCAGTGCAAGTAACATACTCTAAGATCAACCACATACTTGGCCATAAATCAAGCATGAACAAATTCCAAAAGGTAAAAATCATGCCAAGCTTCTTCTCAGACCATAGCAGAATAAAAATAAATATAATCCACAGGAACCTCCCCAAAACACACAAATGCATGGAAATTAAACAGATGTTCCTGAATGACTTTTGGGTTAACACAGACATAAAATAAGAGAGAAATAAATAAGTACATAAATAAGACAGAAATAAAAAGATTCCTAGAAACAAATGAAAACAAAGACACAACACACCCAAACCTCTGGGATATGTGAAATCAATGCTGAGAGGGAAGTATATAACACTGCATGCACACATCAAGAAAATAGATCTCAAGTAAACAGTCTGTCACACCTAGGGAACTAGAAAGACAAGAACTAGCCAATCCCAAAGACAGTAGAAGATAAAAATCATCTAAGTAAAATCACAGCTAAATGGAATAGAGACCAACAAGTCACACAAAGAATCAAGTTGAAAAGCTGGTTTTTTCAATAAGATTGACAGACCCTGGCAGGATGAATAACAAAAAAAAAGAGAGAGAGAAAAAAATTCAAATAAAACCAATTAGATATGAAAAAGGTAAATTTACAACTGAATCTGAAAAAGTACAAAAGATTACCAGAGAATCAGATTACTACAAATGTCTCTCTACATGTAAACTAGAACACCTAGAAAATAATTGGTAAATTCCTGGAAACAAACAAACTCCCAATATTGAAACATGAAGAAATTGAAACCCTAAGCGAACCAAAAACAGTCCAAGAAATTGATTTATTAATAAGAAACCTCCCTGTTGAAAAAAAAAAAAGAAAGAAAAGTAACCTTTGGGTCAAATGGCTTCTCAGCTGAATTCTACCAGATAGGAAGTGCTGATACTAATCTTACTAAAAGTATTCCAAGCAATTGAGAAGGAAGGAATCTTCTCTAGCTCATTCTGTAAAGCCAATATCATCCTGATACCCCAAAATGGCAAAGAACCCCAAAAGAAAGAAAACTATAGACCAATTTTCCTGATGAACACAGATGGAAAAATTCTCAGAAAGATACTAGTAAATCCAACAGCACATTGCAAAAAAATCATCCATCATGACCAGGTGGGCTTTTTTCCTGAGATGCAAGGCTGGTTCAACATATGCAAATCAATAAATGTAATCTGCTACATAAACAGGAGTAAAACCCAGAACCACATGATTGTCTCAATAGACACAGAAAAAGCTTTTGATAAAATCCAGTATCTCTTCTTAATGAAAACCCTCAAACACTTAGACATAAAAGGAACATTCCCCCCAATAATAAGATCTATGACAAACTTGAAGCCAACATCATACTTAATGGACAGAAGCAAGAATAATCATTTCCCCTAAGAACTGGAACAAGGCAAGTATGTCTATTCTCGCCACTCCTATTCAACACGGTACTGACTGGAAGTCCTATTAAGAGCAGTCAGGCAGGGAAAAGAAATTAGAGGTATCCAAACAGAAAAAGAGGAAGTTAAATTATCTCTTTTCACAGATGATTTGATTCTATACCTAGAAAACCTTACAGAGTCTGTTCAAAAACCTTCTCTCACTTATAAACTATTTTAGCATTACTAATCATCATAGAAATGCTAATTAAAACTACAATGAGGTGACATCTCACACCTGTCAGAATGGTTATTATTAAAAAGTCAAAAAGAAAAGGTGTTGGCAAGGCTGCAAAGAAAAGAGAATGCTTGTACACAGTTGGTAGGAATGTAAGCTAGTTCCTCTGTGGAAAGCAGTTTGGAACTTTCTTAAAGAACTAAAAATAGTTACCATTTAACCCAACAATCTGGGAGTCTTCCCAAAGAAACATAAACCATTCTACCAAAAACACACCTGCACTCATATGTTTTTTGCAGCACTATTCATAGTAGCAAAAACATAGAACCAACACAGGTGCCCATTGAAGGTAGACAGGATAAAGAAAAAGTGGTCCATATGTACCATGGAATACTATGCAGCCATAAACAAAACAAAATCACGTCCTTTGCAGCAACATGGATGCTCTTGGAGACCATCATTGTAAGTGAATTATCACAGAGACAAAAAAAAATGAATACTGAATACTCTTACTCATAAGTGGGCACTAAACACTGGACACACATGGACAGAAGAATGAGAACAATGGACACTGGGCAATGCTAAAGGAGGGAGGGCTGGGGGATAAGAGATACAAAACCACTTGTTGGGTACCATGCTCACTACTGAGCGTGGAAGAGGGCTCATCAGAAGCCCAAACCTCACCTTCATGCAATACAAGGGCAGTCCTCCCAAATCCCAAATTTATTTATAAAAAATTGTGTATTTTTATATGCTTAAACTTCAGTCACCTTCAAAGTACTCTCTGTTTGATGCTGTACACCTCTCAAGATGCTTTCTCCACCACTCAAAACAGTTTTTGAACCCATTAATTTTGAAAAAAGTCACTCAAGATGAGAATGAGTGAATAGGGAGGGTGGGACATGGGGGTTAGGCTGTTTTTGGTAAATAAAAAAAATTTTTTTAAAAACTGTTGAATACTCAGCACAGCGTGGGCAGTAGAATTGTCATGGTGAAAGAGCCAGTCACCTGTTGGCCACAACTCAGGATGTTTCTTCCACAAATCGTAACGCAACCTTCTCCAAACTTCCAGATAAATACTTTGGTTTACTGTTTTATTTGCAGCAACTAATTCTAAGTGTACTACAAGAGGTTTGCCCTCCAAAAGATAATTCCAGTTTGGGGGGGGGTTGGTCCCCCTTCATGTACTTATGCAGCAAATCCTCGCATATACCCCATGATTCTAGCATATTTTAAATTTAAATTTAAATTTAAAATATGCCACCTCTGATCTCTCACACCATAAGCCTAAGAGTCATCCTTGATTTGTGTATTCAATTCCATATGTAATCCACCAAGAAATTCTGTCAGTCTAATCTCCAGAACTTTTACAGAGGAATTATGTTATCAGGTTGGAGAATACTAAAGAGTGAGAAAGAGAAACATAGTCCTTGACATACAGAAACTGCTCTGATACTCACAGAATTGTTTTCTTGTTGGACATAGACAATCTCACAGAACAGCAACATCAGACAAGATGTTATGAGTTTATGATAAGACAAAAACCCATGTACAACCCCCAATTACCAAACTTTTCTCTCTTTTGGCTAAAATAAAGGATAGCTACTTTTTAAAAAATCAATTATAGTTTTATCCTCACTCTAGTCAGGTCTTCCTATGACTGAGATAGCCAATCATAAAATTGCCTCACTTCCTGACAGCAACCAATTCAGAATAAAATCTATTTCCTTGGACCTTCTCCAAAATCATCCAAAACCCAAATCCTTTAATAGGTTTTTTTCCCAGCATGCTCTTGCTGAAAAACCCTATGGTTTTCCATGGCGTATATTCTCCCTCTCTGCAATGAGTAATGGATACCTTTTGTTTAGCTACAGGTATGTTTCTGGGGTCTTTGGCTAAAGGGCATTGACAAAAGTTAGGGTTGCAGAGTCTAATGCTATAAAGAAGAAAAACTTTTTTATCTTCCCCTCTCAATACTCATTGCTTTAGAATCTCTGATCAGAATCATATTCACTGATAGGAAAGTTAGGCAACTTTTGAACTTCAAAGCAAAATGCTGTACTTATTGGTGTTATAAATCTGGGAGTATCATAGGAGGGGTCAAGGTCCCTGGAAAAAGATGACGTCAAAAATTTTCTTAACCTTTGTGATAAATGAAATGCAATGTTACCCTAAGTGGCAGAACTGGGAAGACACTGGAGAAATTGGTATAATGCTAGAGTATAAAATCTTTCCAAAAGTTTACCTTTATGAGACAGTCTCAGAGCATAATACTTCTGAATACTGGAGTGTGATAGATATCATGTGGTCAATACATTTCTGAAAATTATTCAAACTTGGTAGGGAAGTGTAGCTCAGTGGTTGATAGGTGCCTCACATGTACTAGGCCTCAGGTTTGACTCTCAGCACCTCCAACCATTCATTTCTCAGTCCTCAACACCACTTAATCAAAATTATTCAAGCTAATTGACCTTTTTGTCTTTTTAATTTACCATAGGTCTAAAAAGGCCACCACCACTGTGAGGATGAAACTCAACACTGGTAATGTTGAGTAAGTAAATTTTCAAGTAAGTTATCATCTAAAAGTGCAGTTTAGGAAATAAAACCTGTCAAAACATATGACCTCTGGAGAAAAACAAAATTAGAGTGGCCCACTAATGGCAAAATGAGATAGGAATTACTGGACAATAAAACCAAGAACTGGGATTGGGGAGGGGGTCAAAATTCAGTGAGTGTGGTCTCATACTCATTCCATTTAGCTCAATCAATGGCTGGGATTCTCTTTTTTTTAATTTTAAAGATGTGGGGTACAATTCAAGGTTAGGTATACAAATGTTCAATATGTAGACACCCTTGTTGATGAGGTGTGCCCCCTCCCTTCCCCAGGCAGACTCCCACTACTGCCAATCCCGCTTCCCCACCTCCCTCCCAGTAGTTTCTCACTACTGCCAACTCTTTTCTGGTAGTATTATGATAATTGTTCAAGGTCCACTTATGAGTGAGAACATATGACACTCAGTTCTTTGTTTCTGTGATACATCGCTCAGTATTATAGACTCTCAGTCCATCCAGGTTGCTGTGAAGTTCATGATTTTGTTCTTCTTTATGGCTGCGTGATATTCCATCGTGACTATGTACCACTTTTTTTTTTTATCCAGTCATCTTTTGATGGGCAGCATAATTGGTTCCATGTTCTTACTACTGTGAATATGCTCCAATAAACATATATGTGCAAGTATCTTTTTTACAGAGTGATTTCAGTTCTTCCGAGTATATTCCCAGTAGGGGGATTGTGGGGTCATATGGAAGGTCGATTTTTAGATCTTTTAGGAATCACCACACAGTTTTCCGCAGAGGCTGTACTAATTTACACTCCCACCAACAGTGTGAAAGTGTTCCCTTTTCACCACATGCTCTCCAGCATCTGTTGTTTTTTGAGTTATTGATGATAGCCATCCTGACTGGAGTTAGGTGGCATCTCATTGTGGTTCAATTTGCATTTCTTTGATGACTAGTGAGGCTGAGCATTTTTTCATGTATCTGTTGACTGCTCGTATGTCTTCTTTTGAGAACTGTCTATTTATATCTTTTGTCTACTTTGTAATGGGGCTATTTGTTTTTTTTCTTTTTGGTACGTTTGAGTTCCTTGTAGAACCTGGATGTTAGGTCTTTGTCAGACATACAGTTGGCAAATAATTTTTCCCAGTCTGTGGGCTGTCTCCCTGCTCTCTCGATGGTTTCTGTGGCTTTGCAGAAGCTGGTCAGTTTGATGAGGTCCCACTTGTCTATCTTATCTCTCATGGCATGGACACTTGGGGTTTTGATCAGGAATTGGCTGCCAGTTCCAATTTCCATAAGGGTGTCTCCTGTCTCCTGCATTTTCCAAGGTTCTTATAGTTTGAGGTTTTACCTTTAGGTCTTTGATCCATTTAGAGTTGATTTTTGTGTATGGGGATAGGTAGGGATCTTGTTTTAATCTTTTGCATGTGGTCAGCCAGTTTTCCCAGCACATTTACTGAATAGTTTCTCCTTTCCCCAGTGGTTGGTGGTGGAGTCTTCATTGAAGATGAGTAGGTTAAGAAATTGAGGATTTGTTTCAGGATTTCTATCCTGTTCCATTGGTCGATATGCCTGTTCTTGTACCAATACCAGGCTGTCTTGATTATTGGTAGCTTTATAATAGAGTTTAAAGTCTGGGAGTGTGATACTTCCTGCTCTGTTTTTTTGTGTGTGGGGGGTTTTTTTGCTGAGGATTGTTTTGGCGATTTGTGGTCGTTTATGTTTCCACATAAATTCCTGTATTGTCATTGCCAGTTCTGAGAAGAATGTCGCTGGTAATTTAATGGGTATTGCATTAAATCTGTAGAGTGCCTTGGGTAGGATGGACATCTTAACAATTTTGATTCTTCTAATCCATGAGAATGGAATATTTTTCCATTTGTTTGTGTCATCTTTGATTTCTTTAGGCAGTGTTTTTAGTTTTCACTGTAAATGTCTTTCATGTCTCTGGTTAGGAAGATAATAAATGGCTGGGATTCTGATGAAACTTCTGAGAAGTCACTGACAATGAATGTTATTGCTCTCAAGGCCAATGTAAGTCATGTTTTCCATGCATATGCATTATATAATTACTTAGTGCCACTTAATGGAGACCATTTAAGAAAGATTAATTTATCAAGTAATCTTGATTGCTGATCCAGTTCATCATAAATAATGAGGTAATCCTATTTACAGTTCCAAGAGTCCTGTGTTATAAAGTCTTTAATTACTGCCTTGATTATTTTCCTACATGGAATACAAAGTCTAAGTGCAATTCAGCATGTTGGGATAAAAGGATAATTGGAAGACATAATTTCAACAGAACTAACTAGAATCAAATCTAACACTGGACACCCTTGAGGCAAAGTAAAAAAAATATTTAACACAATAATCAAAGAACTTACTCTTTTTCTTTCTTACTTTCTTCTTTTCTTTCTTTCTTTTTTTTTTTTTGACAGGATCTCACTCTTGCCCAGGCTGGAGTACAGTGGCATGATCTTAGTTCACTGCAGCCTCAAACTTCTGGGCTCAAGAGATCCTCCTACCTCATCCTCCCAAGTAGCTGGGACTTAATTTATTATGAATATTTTTTCATGCTACTAAATATTCCATATAATTTTAATGGCTTATATTTTTGGTTACATGAATATACTATCATTTCTAGTGGCACATCTTAATCCTCAATCTTAAGAACATAAAATGAGTCAGATCTTTAATACACACACACAGGGTATAAATCTATTATAATTCACACATCATTAGAAAAATGTCTGCATTGAAGGTTTTCTATGTTTACCTGAAAAAAAGAATTCAGTGTGTACAATAAGGGTCTCTTTCTTGAGTTATTTCATACTTTAACTCTCAGGCAAGGGGATTACCATAAGCAAAAGAGAGGCATTTCTTACCCATTCATCCGCTAAGGAGCTACCTCCTTATTCTCCACCCCTAATCTACTTTAGCTGAAATGCCATTTCTTTATTCAAATAAATAATTCTTGAGCACTGATTATTTACCAGGCATGGTTATAGGTTTCAGGTATACAGCAGGCTTAGTGTAACTGAGGAGCATAATTAGGGTTTTCATGACCAATATGACATGAGCACTGGGAAAAATGACAGAAGAAGACATGAAGGAGGTGGTCAAGAGCCAGATCATATAGCATATTGTAAGTAAAGTAAGGGCTTTTACTATGAATGAATTGGGAAAACATTGGAGAATGATAAGCAGAAGAGAGGCTTTTATGAGTAAAATAGACTAAAGGAAGTCTTGTTCCAGAATATTATTGTTGAGAAGTAGTTGGACTCTAGATTTATTTTGCTGTAAGATTCACAGATTAATTATACTTGATGCAGAGTATGAGTAGTCAAGGATGGTCAAGTTTAATGGCTTGAGCAATTAATTAGTAAAATGGCGTTATCATCTACTGAAATGGGGAATATTGGAGGAAGAAGAGTTTGAAGGCAGAGGTAGGAAATCAAGAGTTCAATTTTGGTCATATTAAGTTTGAGAGGTTTACTAGATATGCAGGTGGAAAGGGAGGCACTTGGACATATAGGTAGTGTTCAATAAAGAAGTTGGGACTAGAGATATAAACTTGAAACTTATCTGTGTATAGATGGTATTTAAAGCTAGGGATTGGGTGAGATCACTTAGGGGTGAGGATAGGTAAAGAAGAAAGAAGAGCCAATGACTGAGTCCTGGGATACCCCAACCTTTAGTGGTAGAGAAAATGAGTAACAGCAAGCCAAGAGACTGAGGTCTGAGGACAGCCAAGGAAGAGTAGTTTCCTGGAGGCTGAAACAAGTGAGATTTGAAAAGGAAGGAGAGTTCATCTAAAATGCTTCTGTCAAGCCTGAGAAGGGACTACTGTATCTGGGCTTGTGGAAGTCATTGGTAGCTTTACCAAGAACAAAGTCTGTGCCAACCTGGCACAGTGGTTCAAGCCTGTAGTCCCTACTCAAGAGGCCAAAGCACAGGATTGCTTGAGCTCAGGAGTTCAAAGCTGTGACTGCGCCTGTGAACAGCCACGGAACCCTAGCCTGAACAACATACCGAGAAATTGTCTCTTAAAAAAAAAAAAAAGTTCTCAGAGGTCTCCTGTGACTTAGGGCTAAAATGGACATTAGTAATGATTTTGATCAAACTCTCACTACCCCAAGATTTCTAAAGCATCCTTTAGAAGATGATGTAATCTCAACTGGTTCCCTCTCTTGTGAGGCAGACTGCTAAATATCTGAATATTATGATGAAGTTCCCTGTAACTGCTCCTCTGTGAATCCAGTTCAGCTTCTAGAATGAGACATTTTCCCCTCTTCTTTTGTCTCTTATAGCCTTAAGATTAGAAATGTTTATTCATTCATTGAGGAATATTTGGAGAATTTCCAAAAAATTACCCATAGTCTTGTAAACCTTTATTTTATTTTATTTTGAGTCAGGGTTTCACCTAGGCTGGAGTATAGTCAGTGACACAATCATGGCTCACAGCAGCCTGGTCATAACCTCCTGGACTCAGGCAATCCTTCCACCTCGGTTTCCTGAGTTGCTGGGACTACAGGTACATGCTACTACACCCAGCTAATTCTTTGTAGAGATGAGGTCTCACTATGTTACCCAGGTCAGTTTTGAACTACTGGGCTTAAGCAATCCTCTCACCTTGCCCTACCCAAAGTGCTGGGAGCCCCTATTCACTTTTTTAAAAAATTTAAATTACACTATATAGCTCTTCATTCTGATTTTCTCAATCAACCTTACATTTATTTTATTTTTAAAAGTATGTGAAAATATTTTATTTAATGGCTGCATAACATTTTATATTATACTATACCTTGCATTTCTTAATCATTTTCCCATTTAGATTTTCATTTTTGGCCACTATAAATAATGCTGAATGAACATATTGTATATAGATCTTTGTACATATAAAAAGTATATTTTTAATAAGTATAGTCAGAAGTAGAGAACCTGATAAAACATTACGAATGTAGAGTTTTGAAAAATATTCCTCCAGAAAGTATACTCCATATTATACCCCAATGAGATGAAAATGCAATGTTATATTATGTTTTATTTGATTAGGATAATCATTCTTCAAATTCTTTGTCAGTTTACCAGGCAAAATATTTTTCTCGTTTATTTTAAAGAGGCTATATGTTTTTGGGGTATTTTTCACATGTATTTGATTTACTTATTTATAAATTGCTTCCTTAAGTCATTTTAAAAATTAGGATATGTCATGGAAAATAGTGATTCTGAGTTGTATTTTGAAATTAGTCAGACTCTTATTATTAGGAATCCTCTAATTCTAAAAGAATCCTCAGTGTTTTATACTTGAGTTGATTAGAGGTAGATTAGGATCGGAAAGTGTTAATTATCATAAGGTTGATCATTAAAATCTACTTCCTATGACAAACTATTTCTAAGTTTAACTGGTCGTACACAATATTTTCTTTTTCTTTTTTTTTTACTCCAGTATAATCTTTATTACAAAAATCAAAATGACTCATAACAAAAAGAAAGAAAACATAAGCTATGAAGAAAGGATCACTAGAGACATCATTCCATAAGTTACTCAATAGTATATCGTCATCATTTACCTACAATCTTGAGTAAGATAGAATAGATTAACACTTAAGGCAATATAACAATTTATTGGGTAGACAATAAATATTAATACTTTACAAACAATTCTGTTCCTTAAAACAAACTAATTTACATAGCCTAAATAAACATTCAAAATTTCACTCTTTGCTCACTAGCAAAAACAGATCACAAACATTAAGGAATTTGTTCTTCTGATAGTAGGATATATGTGTGAACGACTTTCTTCAGTTTTCAAAACAGAATCTGGTTATTGACTAATCATAAACTTACGTTACATACATTTTAAGAAATTAATTTGTTTGCTCTAGTATCTATGAAAATATCTCTTATTTATACCATATCAAATTAAATTACAACTTCTAAGTATTGATATTATGAAGATGCATCAAGATATTAATGGTCTGGCCTCATTTTCTCATTAGATGTAGAGTAGTAAGACAAATGATTTCTAAAACTCTCAATGATTCTTTGTCATTTATTCCAATGGAAAAATATGTTATCCTGAGTACTCACCTCATGCAGAACTTACAATAATTCTCAATGTGAACCACAAAAAACCTATTTACTTAGATCATTTAAAGGAGATTACATATCAGTGTTCTTCATCCTCCATGAAAAGCACCAGATGACTGCTGGTCACCTACTATACAAGAGCCTATTGTTCCTCTAAAGTAGCAACAACTGACCCCATGCTTTCACATACACGATAGGAATGAAGGCATAGTATCAAGTGAGTTGAATCACATAAATACTGTTTGCTTTTCAAAACATCCTCATATTCTGTCAATACAAAAAACAAGAGTATACAAAGAATATATTTATGCTTTCCTAAATAAATAAAAATAACCTCCTTCTAATGCCATTCAATATTCGATGTTTATTTCAGCTTGACTTTTTAGTAAATACATTTCCATATAAATTGCATCTGTAAAATTTTCAGTCTGAATGCCCTAGTGTTTCCAATGGCATATATTTTGAACAAAGGCCAGTCCACATTCTTTAAATTTGTAGATTGTCTCCAATGCACAGTATAATGTCAAATAAAGTTTTTGCTGGTTAAAGACTTTAGACATTTTCTACACTTGTACATTCAAAAGATCTATGGTTTAAGTAAAGATAATGTTACTCTTTAAATCTGTAAATTTTTCACCGTGTCTCTCTAGTTTGTATCTCAATATATGATTTTCCAGTCATTACAGATACTGAAAATTTACAGTATAAATTCTCTAATATTGAGAAAACTTGGAATAACAGTGAAAAGCTTTACTCCATTCTTCCCTAAATATAGATGCTCCTATGTCAACCAAGTATTGAATGAAAGGTAAATGCTTTATCACATTCCTCTCATTTATATAGTTTCTCCTTAGTATGCATTCTCACATGTACAGCAAGTCGTATATGAGAGCAAAAGACTTTACCACATTTTTCACATTTGTACAGTTTCTCTCCAGTGTGAATGATCATATGTCCAGCAAGTCCATTGGGAGAGTGAAAGGCTTTGCCACATTCTTCACATTTGTAGGATTTTCCCTCCAGTATGGATGGTCTTACATTCAGCAAATACTTTATGAGAACAAAAGGTTGTGCCACATTCTTCATGTTTTTGCGGATTCTGTCCAGTATGAATCCTCCTATGTATAGCAAATCCTTTATGAGAGCAAAAGACTTTGCCATACTCGTCACACTTGTAGGGTTTCTCTCCAGTATGGATGATCTTATATCCAGCAAATCCTTTATGACAGTGGAAAGCTTTGCAATACTTCTCACAATTGTAAGGGTTTCTCAGCAGTATGGATCTTGACATATCACATGTAGTGAATGACAGTGAAAGACTTGCCACACATTTCACATTTGTAGGGTTTCTCTCCAGTATGGAGAGTCATGTGTCCTGCAGATTTTTTTGTAAGAATGAAAGGCTTTGCCACATTCTTCACAATTTAGGGTTTCTCCCCAGTTTGGATGGTCTTATGTCCAGAAAATCCTTTATGAGAATGAAAGGATTTGCCACATTCTTCACATTATTAAGGTTTCTCTCCAGGATGGATTCTCTGGTGTTCAATAAAACTTGAGTACCAGTGAAAGGGTTTGTCACATTCTATACATTTGTAGGATTTTTCTCCAGTATAGATGACCATGTATCCAGCAAGTACTTTGTGAGAACTAAAGGCTTTGCCACGTGCATCACAATTGTAGGGTTTCTCTCCAGTATGGATATTCACGTGGTTCACAACTTCTGTGTAAAAGGAAAAGGCTTTGCTAAATTCTGCACATTTGTATCATTTTTCTCCAGTATGGATCGTCTTATGTCTAGTAAATCCTTTATGCAAGCAAAAGGCTTTGCCACATTCTTCACATTTGCAGGTTTTCTCTCCAGTATGGATGGTCTTATGTCCAGTAAATACTTCATGAGAGTGAAAGGTTTAACCACATTCTTCACATTTGTAAGCTTTATCTCCAGTATGGATTCTCTGATGTTCAATAACCCCTGATTATCGAGTAAAGACTTTGCCACATTCTTCACATTTGTAGCGTTTCTCTCTAGTATGGATTTTCTGGTGTTCAATAACATTTGAGCACTGAGTAAAGGCTTTGACACATTCTTCACATTTGTAGGGTTTCTCTCCAGTATGGATTCTCTGATGTTCAAATAACATTTGAGTACCGAGGAAAGGCTTTGCCACATTCTGCACATTTGCAGGGTTTCTCTCCAGCATGCGTAGTCTTATATCCACCAAATCCTGATGCGTTGTGTTTCTTCATTTCCCAGGGCTCTTTCCTTTGCTCCAGACAGGTGATCAGGTATGGCTTAGAGACAGCATGTCCTAGAAAAACCAGGATTCTGTGGTTCTCTAACATCACGTTCCTGTACAATATTTGCTGAGTGGGGTCCAGGAATACCCACTCCTGAAAGAATTTTATGCCCACATCCTTGAATGTTAACAGCCCCTGAGAACCAGTCATTTTTTTCTTTTCCTCCTACTTCTCTGGGATTTCTTCTCAGGAGAGATTATCTAATCAAGTTATACTCATCATCTCCCATCCTGCAGACTCCAGGGACCTGCAGGTCACAGGGCAACAGTGACTGAAGTGAAAACACGAGGCTCCCTCCGAGATGATTCCACAATATTTTCTGAAGCAAACATTCTAACATATAGTTTGCTACAACATTCATAGTTTCAAGGTTTCAGATCACGAATCTTAGGAACTGTTAGGCTTTCCACTATTACAGGGCAACTCTGCCCTTTTTTATTAAACCGATGGCCAGAGGATCAACGTCATTGTGACAAGAAACAAGAGATTTAATTTAGATTGTGTAGTAACTGGTATGTAAATATTCACTAACTTTTCTTATCTGCCAAAAGAGGCTAATCCTGTGTTTTGTGCTCTCAAAAGCATTTGGGTGAATAAGTCTGTCATTCTCTTGAAAAATAAGTAGAAAACAAAAAGCTTGAAGGTCTCTGGTTTAACTTTAAATTTAATCAAGTCTAAATCAAAGATACCCTGGGTCTATAAATTCAGTTTTTAGCTTTTCTAATATTGATTTGTGAATACTTCATATATTAATTCCTTTACATTTTTCTCAGAATTGTTGAAAATCTCAAGTTTGTTCATTTGCTCTTTAGTTTTATTGCTGTTGATGTGAAAGTTTTTAATTATATAGGAACCTATTGATAATTTTTTTTTTAATGAAAATGTCCTTCCCCACACAGTTAATTACCATTTTTTTCACTTTTATGGCTTAGGAAAAATATTTAACTCTTTAATCAGCTGTTGTGTGATGTGATGAATATAATTTTATGAATTTTCTTTCTGAGTGGTAATGTCAAATATATCACATACAGTGGTCTTAAGTTTTCTAAGGTCCTTTCTAGTCTATTTCCACTCACCTATTTTTTTCTTATACTACTTTATTGTTTTAAAGTATGCTTTAATATTAGATAGAGCAATTCTACCTTACTGTCTGGTCATTCATTTCCTAAAACATTTTCAGTTATCCCTATTTATTTTGTAGTATAAATTTTAGAGTTAGTATCCATTTCCTTCTTATCCCGCTAGAAAAAAATCCCATTGGGATTTTGTTCGAAAATACATTATGTTTGTAAATTAATGTAGGTTGAATTAATTTGATATTATCTCTTTCCATTTTGGGACATGGCGCTTTTATCTATTCAAATCTTTGTGTGTGTGTGTGTGTGTGCATGTGTTTGTATGCATGTGCACATGCTTCAATAAAGTTTTATAGTTTGAACAAATTTCATTTCATTTTAGGGTTATTTCTAGTAATTAAATGGCTTTTGTTGCTAGCTGTAATTGAAATAATTTTTATTATATCTTATAGTTTTTAATGCTATGGTTCTAAGATTACTACTGCTGTATGTTCAATTTGTATCTTTTTTTCTAATTTACATTGGAAAATAATAATATGTAATACAATTTGATATTAAGCTATCCTTGTGTTCTTGGAATAAATCCTACTTAGTTCTGTTAAATATTCACTAAATAATTTGTTGAACTCAGCCACTGGCTTAACTCCCTAAGGTAGCACAAAGTATGCCTCTCTGGCAAAAGAATTATTTTAAGTTAAAGACAAAAAAAAAAAAAAACTACACAAAAAAATACTCTCTTTCCTTCTCTTCTCTACTAGGAAAGGAAGGACGATTCTTAATCACCAAGGCAACTCTAGACTCTTATCAGCCCAGAGATGGCACCAAAGAAATCTACACAAAAAATATTGAGTCCTTTTCTTTTATTCTCATTACTTCTCTACAGACTTATTGTTCTTTTGTTACAGTGTTACACAAGCCCAAATTCTAATAACCTCATTGAGTTACTCACCACTGAATATTCTCAAGGACACAAATGATACAAGTGTCAATAAACTTTTGTTTTTCTCTTTTTAATCAGTCTTTTGTCATAATTTGAAGGGTCTCAGCTAATGAGGCTAAGACAGTTTGAGAGGATAAAAAAGCAACTTCTCTACATCTCCATTACTGCTGCTACTCTCAGTACTTCACTTTTGACAACAGACACAACAGACGTGGTTTTTCTACCCGACAACTGGGTATCCTATAACTCAGTCCAACTCTGACACTATCTACCCATGGTTAGCACAGACCATGAAGGTCAAGAGCTCCGTCTCACAGACTGTCTCCAGTCCCCACTTCAGTCACCAATTGCTAGTCCAGGCTGTCACATGTGCTACTGACTGACCAGCCATAAATCAGAGGTTCCCATGAGTCACTCCTCAGGTTTGATAATTTACTAAAATGGCTCACAGAATTCAGGGAAACACTTCACTTATATTTACCAATTTATTACAAATGATACAACTCAGAAACAGTCAATGAAAGAGATGCATGGAGCAAGATAGGCAGAGGCACAGAGCTTTAATGTCCTCTCAGGGTATACCACTCTCCCAGCACCCACCATGCGTTCACCAACCCAGAAGCTCTCTGAACCCTGTTAAAATTTGAGTTTTTGTAGAGTTTTATTACATATACATGATTGATCACTTTATTAACAATTAGTTTTTAAGTCAATTTCCAGTCCCTTTCCTCTCCCTAGAGGTTAGGCTATAAGTTCCAATC
Organism: Cephalopachus bancanus; assembly: GCA_027257055.1. NCBI lineage: Eukaryota > Metazoa > Chordata > Mammalia > Primates > Tarsiidae > Cephalopachus > Cephalopachus bancanus. Next base: position 1,612,144 of record JAPVLO010000009.1, on the reverse strand, counting down.
CTCTAATCACAGGATCATTCCTTTGGAAAATAGCCCTCCATCTTTAGAGGCTTTCCAAAAGTCACCTCATAAACATAAACACAAGTGTGGTTGAAAGGAGCTTGTTCAGAATATAAAAGATACTTCTTTCACCTTTATCATTCTTATCACTTAGGCTATTACTAGAATTTTAGGAACTCTGGTCAGAAATGAAGACCAAATACATGTATTTCTTATTATATGGCAATATCATAGATGGGTAGAGGGACAGTAACGTTTCTCCCTATATACCTCAGAGTCTGCAAACCTATTTAGAGAAATTGAAATAGAGTCATAAAATTTTTGGGAAAAAATAGGAATTATTTCATATTTTATAAACTAATTCTAAGTAAGGAGGAAATATATACAGTTCATTATCATTTTAAGATATAACTGGCATTGCCAATGTATTCTTTCTTTTCCATCCTCTTCTTTCTTTGTTGTTCCAAACTTTGTGTACTCTGACACCCATAGAAAAGGCAACAGGAAAAGAACCTAACCTTCTTTCTCTCTAGACAGCACAATTTTAAGAACAGGAATCAGAATAAATATTTCTAATCCAAACACAACAGATGCTTGGCTTCTTACATGTTGATTAACATGCTGTCTCTTATAAATTCTCAAACAACTTCATGAGGCAGTGGAAGGTAATTCGTGTTCTGTAAGGCAAGAAAGATAGAAGCATACATAATTTTCAAGATCCTGAATTCTGCCCACAAGAAGCAATGGCCTTGTTGATGATAAATTGGCTCAGGAATCAAGAAATATCAGTGTTTATTAACACTCCTCTAAGTGGAAACAAAGATTGTTAGTGTACTTACTTCTGGGATGGTAATGTAAATTTGAAGAATAAGAAAGACAGTGGCTTAGCAATTGGCTGTTTTTATTAACTCTGATAGGCCCCTACTTGAGTGGAGAGTAACATTGGTCCTTCACAGGGAGGCAAAGTCCAGCAAAAAGCAAAACATTCTCTTTTTTTTTTTTTTTTTTTGAGTTGGAGTCTCACTCTATTGCCCAGACTGGAGTGCAGTGGCCGCTCCCGGCCACCGCAGCCTCGACCTGCTGGGCTCTGGCGATCCTTCCACCTCAGCCTTCCAAGTAGCTAAAACTACAGGCGCACGCTACCACACCTGGCTAATTTTTTTGATTTATTGTAGAGATGAGGTCTCGAACCCACGGGCTCAGGCAATTCATTCACCTCAGCCTCCCAAAGCTCGGGATTACAGGCTGAGTCACCGAGCCCGGCTAAAACGTTCTCTTTCTTTGGGCTATTCCCTTATTTCACTACACATATGTATCCTTGATTAAGCAAATTGGAGATTTATAGTACAATGTATGTGTGCATGATGGTGGGGTGTCTCTTCTCACAAATGAGAAAATTGAGCCTTAAGAAAGCTTTGGGATCATCCCCAAAGTCCCTGAACTAGTATGTGGTAGAACTGAACTGCTGTATCCCCCATCATGCTCAGAAGTTGTTGATTGACCACCCAAAGAACCCTTTCCCATTTCTCTTCTCTTTAGTCATCTTCCAGTCAGGTGCAGCAATACAACAATTCTGGCCAAAAAGATTTAAATCTGCTACAAGAGTCTTGAAAACATGTTTACTTTATTGATAGAGATAATCCTTCTCTCTGCCCCCTTCCTTCAATGCAATGATGAGAACTGAAATCACCATTATGTAACCATTAGGAAAAGGCTAAAAAAAACCACAAAATCCCAGTAACTTTAATGCTGGCAGAGTTGAACTGTTGAACTAGTGATGTATCAGCATACCTCTGGATTTCTCTTTGAGAATTATACGTTTAAGTCACGATAACCAGATTTCTAACTGTTACCTAACTGATAAGGTTAGGTAATAATTGGAAAGGGACTAGCCCAAAGGGAATAAGAGGATAGCCCAAAGAAAATGTTTTGCTTTTTGCTGGCCTTTGCCTCCCTGTGAAGGACCCATTTATTGCCTTTTCCTATGATTACTTTGCCTAATAGTATATATATTTTAAATATAAATTAATATTATAGCCTTAATTTTCTTGTGTGTATATTTGTCTAAAACTGCTTCATTCATCTTTTATTTTTAGTTATTCTGGGGAAATTCAATCTAGGTGTGATCCATTTAAGAAACATAATTGGATTTTATTTTCACCTAAATATGAGAGTATGTTATATCTCAACTTTAAATCTAAAAAAAAGTAACAGTAAGGATATTTCAACAATACATAAGGAAAGACAAGTTCACATCCCATGTAAGCCACATACTGAATATAAAACAACCTAAAATATTTCATAGAAGAAAATCAATGTCGTAGTTCTTCATAGGATTCGTTACCTATTCATTTTTTGCCTGGTCCAAATCCTCATAAACCCACAGGAACAGGTCAAAGATGTTGGCTTCATCTGGAAGTTGACAATGTCAAGGCGAGTGATGTGATTTAAAGGGGCAACTAACCTCCATTGGTAACTATAGCACAGATGAAAGAAAGTCAGAAATGATTTCCAAATAGAATATATTATGTATTTTGCTCGGAATATAATGCATCAATGTTATTGACGTCCAGTGAGCCTTAGTTTTTACATCTCTTTCTTTATGCTTGGTTAAGAAAAAGATGTCTACTTTATATCAATTAAAAATATCCTCTAATACTCAATTTGTCAAAAGTTGTAGTTAAGTTCATACATTAAGGTGAGTGGTTGGTCAATCATGTGTATTGTTCTCCATGTGCCAGAATTTGCCCAAACTTCCCCAAACCATTGATTATCTACTATATGCCAGGATATTTTACATACATTCTTTCTGTCTCTAAAGTTCTTTGATAGAGATCTGGCTTTCCACTTTGCCTAATAAATGGTATCTTAAAGTACAACTTATTAACAGGACTATTCTAACTTTTTTTCATATCAATGGCCATAGATCAGGAGTTACCTAAGAGTCTATTCTTTCAGTAAAGGAGGTAGAGAATAATGCTTTAAACAAAGACCAAGTGTTGATGTCAGTCAAGTGATTTTTCACGTACTTCTCTAATTATAACAAAAATTCCTTCCTTACCACATAGTGGTTCTGTGAGAATGTCTTGGGAACTGAATGATTCCTGCTGGCTTGGTCAGAAGAACATCCTCACAAGTGAGCACATGCTCTTGGGTTGACCTCTGGGGAGATATAGTTATTTTACTGTCCTTCAGACCTAGAAGAAAAGAAAGCAGAGAGAATGAGATTAAAACTAACTTTTAACAAGCTTGCCTTTTAAGATCAAGGTAATCAGCTCTCCTTGGTAACTGTCTTAGAAAAAAAGTAATTATCAGGAGGTGGTTGGATTCACTGAAAAGCATCTCCATCCTAAATATTCAAAGGTACAAAAAATAAGTACATCTGTCAGAATTATCTTTGACATAGTCTAGAGTCTATGGAAGATTATGGAATAACTAGAGATAATGCCTGTTAACTGCCCAATCACATCTGAAAGCATATTAACATAGTTCCCCAAGAGAAAACTTTCATATGATATGAGTGCTTTCTTTTATTACTTTTTTTTCCAAATGTGCAGTGTATGCAGGTCTAGAAAAATATATTCTCTCCAATGCTTTTCAGTGCCAAGAAGGGAAACTAGCTTTCAGTTGTCTACATCAAGAATCAAAAAGCCTCACTAATTATGTGTTCTAAAGTGCAATCTGATAACTCTGAATGAATTACATAGTTTATAATGCTAGAATCTAATATTTGTGTAGTTTGTTTTCAAAACTTATTCTAATATTTGGTTATTATATTACTACAAAGAGGGAGGAAAAATCACCTATTGGGTAGTGTGCACAGATAGGGGTGGTGGATACACTTGAAGTCCAGACTTTCTTACCACTCTACAATGAAAACATGTAACCAAAAACTATTTGAACCTCCTAAAGGTATTGAAATAAAGAAAAAAAACTCACTAAAATGCTAAATTAAAACAAACAAAAAATAAAATTCTGATACTGAAATAATACATTGTCCAGAGCTAATCAGCCAGCTAATATTTAGAACTCAAATTTTCTAGTCCACAAGATTTGCAGCTGCAGAAAAGACTATCTGTGGTATAAAATCACAACCACAGTAAAAAAAATTTTTTTAAGTGTTAACCATGTTCAGAAATCATAATTCTTGATGTTTTATAAGTCAATCAAGTTATCTATTGAGCGATTTCCCTCTTGGGCTTGATCAAATCTCAGATGACCTAAATGGATTTTCATCTCAAACATAAATTCATTCTCCACAGAAATAATTCTTACAAAATGCTGTATCAGTTTTGAAATATTACTAACAAAATTAATGTTGATTTTTAACCTTTATAAATTTATAAAATGACCAAGCATACCCTGGACTTTGAAGACTATATAGTTCATGCCAAATGCACCTTGCACAAGGGAATGAAATGTTACCCTCATTAATGGTCCAGGGCTTATGAAAATCACTGGAGAAAGACTTCTCCCACATAATCCACCTGATTTAAAAAAATCAACTCAAGTAAAAGGCAAGCACACACATTTTAAAGCAGTGTTTGTAGTTTTAGGCAGAGGATTAACTTAACCCACAAGGTAGGATGAGGAGGATGGGTTCCAAAATGAGGAAATGGGTTCCAAAACTCAAGTAGCTTTTTTGTAGAGTGGTATGAGTTCCTCTGGGTATATTCACAGAAGGGGGATTGCTGGGTCATATGGAAAGTTGATTTTTAGATCTTTATTGCAACACTATTCACAATAGCAAAAACATGGAACCATCCATGCTGCTCATTGAAAGTGAACAGGATAAAAAAAAAAGTGGGACCTATATGCAATGGAATATTACACAACCATAAAGAAGGACAAAATCATGGACTTTGCAGAAATATGGATAGATTTAGGGTTGATCATACTCAGTGATCTATCACAAAAACAAATAACTAATTACATATTCTTACTCATAAGTGGTTCCTGAACATTTATCATAATACTACAAGAAAGGAATTGGCAGTAGGGAGACACTTCCGGGGGAAGGTGGAGGCACATGACATCAATAAGGGTACCTGATCCTAAACCTGGTGAGGCCCAAATTTCACCTGTACGTTGAACACTTATGTACCTAATCCTGAATTGCATCCCACATCTTTAAAATAAAATAAAATAAAAAACTCAAGTATCTCATTAAGTCACAGACTGGTGGGGTAGGGAACCAGGGTCTCCACCTCAGTCCATGAATCTAATACCCATCAAAGCTGCAGTGCTTCCTTGAAGGACAGTAGGTAGCAAGATATTTTATCTTTAAAATTACGCTGATGTGCCATTTTTTCTCCTAGAAAAGTAACTTACTTATTAAAATATCTCACCATGATGATTCATTACAGAAAACTTTCCACCTGAAATTGTATTCTTTCCCTACAGTCAATCTTCTATTGATTTGCTCGACTTTGAGAATCTAAGGCAAAGATAGAAAACTATAACCATAATTCTAAAACGATTCAATGAGCTCATTTGAAAAGGTAGGAAAAGAACATGTGAGTTTCTTAGACTCAAACTCATGTATATTAAGAATAATTCAGTATCATTATGTAACATTTATTTAAATGTACCTGCTCAGAAAGACATTTGCTGATTACACCCCATACAACTATGTGGCACCGACATCCCAGATACTTCTTTTCTCCCTTCTACTTCATTTTTCCACTTAGCTCTTCCATCTAAGATATCATGTGTCTTAGCTTATAATGTGTCCTCTCCCTACTAGAATATAAACTTGAGAAGGGCAGAGATTTTTGACTATTTTGTTCACTACTGGATCTCCAGAACCAAGAAAACTTAGTTCTTGGCCCACACGTATGTGCTTATAGAGAGAAAGGTAGGGAGGGAAGGTGCTGTAGCCAGGAAGAAAAAGCATAAGGTGGCCTATTAGGGTAAATGAAGTTGAAATACTATTTGAAGAATGATCAAATATTTACTTGTCACAAGTAGGGATGAATTCTTAAATGAATGGCTAGCTTTCACAGGGTGAAACATAGCAATTTATAGTATAGAAGAGTACTATATAACTTAAGTAAGGGGTAATAGTTCCATTACAGTCTTACAGTTCTTCTAGCTATAATTTGAAGAGACAGAACAATTTCACAAGGTTCAAGCTGACAATTTCAAATCAAAGAATGCTAGGTTGGAAAATTATAGGGATTCCTCGGTTAATCTGAAATAAAGTCAAGACTGGTTTTCAATAGGCAGTAAAGATAAAGACAAGTTTCCTCAGCAAAAGTCTCTTTCTTAAGTTATAGTGCTATAAACTTTCTTTCTTTAAAGAAAGTGTAGCATCACTTTACCATATGAGAAAATATAATTCAGCGGGATTTAAGAGGTAAGTTATTTTTCAATAAATTTTTTTTCTGAACTCAGAATGGGGTATAAATGCTTAAGAGTAAAAGCAATGAGATAAATCAAAGACCAAGGACTCATCTGGATAGACTTAAGCAAATAAATTGGAATTTTTACATTAACATGTAATAAGCAAAACTTAAAGGCAAATGACAACATTAAGAATAAGCACTTAATGATAAAGGAAAAATATGGTTATATATGATGCTCTTATATACCAATAAAAAAGAATACTCAAATTTTAAAAATAAACAAAAGGTAATGGCCATTAATTAAAATAATATATGTGCCAGGTGTGGTGGCAGGCACCTGTAGTCCCAGCTACTCAGGAGTGATAACTAAAATAATTGACTGAGGCAAAAGTCTCAATCAATTAAGGTTTATTAAGCCAGTGCTAGGGCATATCTAGAAAAAAAACATGAACCACAGACACATCTCTGACTGCTTTTCTAAAGAGTTCCCCCCCTCCCCACCCCCAGGAGGTTCAGTATTTTATACATTTTCTCAAAGGGGGAAGGCATGTAGGAAGAGGAACAGGTAAGTGGTTACATTTCTGTGAGACTTTAGTTAGAGACCAGCAAATCTACATTTTTATATAAGATAAGGTGAAAGTTTGAAGAAAAAGGAAGAATTAATTATGCAGACATCTCTGGATAGGTAGAAGAATGAGTCTTGTCTTTGCACCTGGGAAGATGAGCTGGTAATGGACATTCACAGTGTGGAATCAAACAGACTTTAGTCTCAGGAGCTAGACTTAGGTTGTAGACCTAAAGTTAGCACTGGCGGGTCCTTGTTTATGCGAGGCCAGCAAATAATGTACTTATGAATGATCTGTGGGGGCAGTCTTTCCTGGATGCCTGAGGTCTTTTACCTCTCCTTGGCAGGGATCTGGTTAATGCATAATGCTAACAACAGTGATTCATTTGGAAGAGGTGTTGCATGATTCAACCTCCAGGCTTAACCTGCCCTTTGGTGTAAGGAGTTTGAGGGTCCTGAGACCTTTACAAGAGGCTGAGGTGTGAGGTTCTCTTGAGCCTAGGAATTCAAGGCCAGCTTGGGCAACATAGCAAGATGCTATCTCAAAACAACAATAAAAAGCCCCACAATATTTATTCCCATTAATGACTTTAAAAAAGTTAAACTGCCCCAGCCTGAGTAGCATAGCAAGACCACGTCTCTACAAAAAAATCAAAAAATTAGCTGGCATGGTGGTATATGCCTGTGGTTCCAGCTACTTGGGAAGCTGAAGCAGAAGGACTGTCTGAGCCCAGGAGGTCAAGCCTGTGGTGAGCTGGGATCATGCCACTGCACTCCCGCCTGGGCAACAGAGTGAGACCTTGTCTCAAAACAAAAATAACTGCCTATCAAATTGACAGCTTAGGAGGTTCTGGGCATGGTGAAAGAGGATCCTATGCACTGCTAATGGCAGTGAAAACTGAGTTAGCCTTTCTGAAGAGTAATTGAGCAAAACTTCATGGAAAAAAAACTTGACAAAAATACATGCAAAAAGAACATAATAGGTATCCCTAGTCAGTGTCCTCATTTAGAAGTATAGAGAAGAAACAAATAGGAAGGTCTTTGCTCTCATGAGGCTTTTTTAGTCAGGTAAGTGACGATGATTTCAGGTAGACCAAGCCAGAGTAACAGACAAGGACTGTGGGAAGAAATGGATGAGGCTACTTTAATCCAGAAGCTCTTTTTGAGGAGATGACCATTCCCTCATTCACTTATTTCTTATGTGTCCCTGGGGCATCTTAAAGCAAAGGGACAAAAGTTCCAGTTCTCAGTAGGCTCCCATTTGATAGAGAAGACACAGACCAATCACAATAATGAAAAAGAAATAATAATGTATTAGAAGACAAGTGTTCTAAGAAAAGGGGACAGAGAAGTATGGAAGCTGGGTTGATGTAACTTACATCAAAGTAGGTCTCATGGAGAAGGTGACACCCTAGACAAGAATTGAGGGAGGTGAAGGACAAGGATGAGAAAGAGCTCTTTGAAATGCTGGGAGTAGACCGACAAAGGCCCTGAGGTGAGAATGAGAAGCATGGAAGCCTGTAAGCTGGCAAAGAGGGAGGCAAATGTCTTCCAGGAAGTTTGAATTTTATTCTAGCTGCAGGGAGAAGCTCTAGAGCAGTTTTAATCAAGAGGGATAGGGGAGATGATCTGACTATAGAGAGAAAATGGGCCAAGTAGATACGCTAGTTAATGGTTTTCTTGGATCTAAATGAGATAGTATTTATACAAAAGGAACCTAAAAACCCTGGGATTTATTTATTTATAACAAGTTGTATATTTATTCTTACATGTTCACCTTCAGAGTACTCTCTGTTTGATGCAATACACCTATCAAGATGCTTTTCCCACTGCTCAAAAGTGTTTGAACTTGTCAATTTTGATGACTTTTAGTGCTTCTGCCGTTTTTTGTTTCACCTCTTCCACATCAACAAAATGTTATCCTTTGAGGACATTTTTCATCCAGGGAAACATTAAAAAGTTACTTGGGGCAAGATCGGGTGAATAGAAAGGGTGAAGCATAGAGGTCAAGCCTTTTTTTAAACCAAAAACCGCTGAACACAGTGCAGTGTGAGCAGGTATGTGGTCATGGTAGAAGAACCAGTCACCTGCTTGTCACAACTTGGGGTATTTCTTCCACAACCAGTCACCTGCTTGTCGCAACTTGGGGCCTTTCTGGTCTCTATATACCTCATTATCAAGCATGAGCATGCACACTTGAAAGGACATACAAAAATTCATTTTCTTTCCAGGTTTCCCCATTAAACAAATTATTTCTCCCACCTTCCTACCTCCTTCCCTAACTGAGAGCCAAAAAGCCTTCATTCCACCCATGCAGTCAAGTGGGGGCAAGTTTGTTTTGCTGAATAAAAACAGGTTTGTCTGTGCATGAAATGAAAAATGAGGGCTGGCATATTTTTTACAAATCTTTTAAATCCGGTCACTATAAAAGCCTTTAATATATCCTGCTTTTTTACTTATCTCCCTCCCCATCCATGCCTCCACTCTAGTTTTAACCATCTTCTGACCTCTTCTACCATACATACTTTTCTGGCATTCTGGCACAGTTCTAGTGTGTTTGAAGAAGGTGGGCCCTCTTGTCTTTTTATCGTCCCTCCCTAATATCTCTCTCTCTCTCTCTTTCTCTCTCTCTCTCTCTCTCTCACACACACACACACACACACACACACACACACACACACACACACACACACACACAACCTTCAGTATATCTGCTTTGTAAATTCAAAATATGAAAATATTAAGAGTATTTGGGAGGGGGCAAAAGACATGCTCATTACATGAATCAACATTTTGGTGGTATTATTACCAAGTCAAACTCACTCTTATTTATCAGTTGCCTACACAGAAAAGGCTCCTAGCACAAAGTTCCAATACCAGGAAGGAATACCTGACACCTTTCTCTCATGGTGGCCCTCTTCATAAATAGTCAGGACTAAGTTTTGACACACATGAGACACAGGGAGTGACAGATACTCCATGGTCAGTTTTGCCATACTGCGTGGTGAAACTCTAAGCACCCAAGAACATTCCAGTTTTCCTCTATAATCCAGTGGGTATCTTGGAGTTGAAGAAAATTCTCTGGATTCTTCTAGCGTCATTTCAGAGCAACAGCCTACAATTCAAAACACACAGACACAAGAGATCAATATAAACAAGGTCAAGAAGAACAAGGTTCTATCACAAGCTTGAAAAACCTAGGCTTGCAAGAAGAAAATTAAGACTTTATTACTCTCAGTTACAAGTTCTTGTGCTAAAAAAATTCCATTTAATGTGTCCTATTTTCTTGAAATAAGATTGTAGGATAGAATTTAAATCATAATGATCTAAAATGAATCTTAAGACGATTTTTTTAATTTCTTAGACAGTTCACAGAGCGTTGCATTCTCTATTCCCAACAGGTTTTCATTTCTTCTCTGATATGCAACTAAAGACCTGTCTCTAAAAGTGTAGCTAAATTAACTGAGCATTTATCTTGCTGGGACAAATGATTACATGCATAGAGCTTGAGACTGAGGTCAAGAAAAAAAGAATTTGCTGAATATAGTGGGGTGTCTCTCACTTCTTCAGCTTGCTATGTCCAAGGTCACCTTGACCTGTGGGTAACCCTGCTGCTATTAGATGCCAGCAGCTCTCTGGCTCACTGACTCTGCAATCAGCATCTCCTTCTAATATGCTCATTCAGGCTTCATCCCTGACTCTTCCCCATACCTATTCCTTTGAGAAGAATTTTCTGAGCAATTACAAAGTGAAACATTCTGTAATGTATCCATATTTTAATATAGGTACTAATGAATACATACATTATTATGCATGCTTTGCCCTAGAGAAATGAACACTCTGAGGAGACAGGCATGGAAACATACTTTTGGGAAGAGTAGAGATGAAAAGTGGCATAAGGGAAATGAAGTGCTGTGAGAATTCAGGATTCTATCCATTGCTTCATCCTCTGTTACTTCTTTGTGAATTCTCCTTTTTCTTTCTATGGTTACTACGATCTAATCAGATATTTACCAGGTCTTTTTTGACTAAATGATCTCTTGGTCTATAATCTTCCCTCACCATGCCCTCCATTCTGAAATGGTGTCTGAAACAAAAGAATTAAGTTCTTTTCCTGCTCAAAGTGACTAAAGTAGCACCAACTGCAAGACATTTCATAGTCTGTCCCCAAAATGTCTTTCCAAATCTTCTCAATCTTTCTCCTTTTCTATGTGAGTCCTCTGTAACAAATCTGCCTTGAAAGGCAGCTTGGTACAAAATAATATGGAGCCGTGAATGCTCAACAAGTCATAGCACTTTATAAAGGGGGCTAATAATCTCAAAAATCTATTGCCAAGGCCAGCTCAGTGGCTCATGCCTTCAATCCCAGTTTTTTGAGAGGCTGAGGCAGGGGGACTGCTTCAGCTCAAGAGTATGAGGCCAGCCTAGGCAACATAAGCAAGACGCTGTCTCTTTAAAAAATTTAAATGACTAGCCAAGTATGCCTCTGTAGTCACGCTACTCAGGAGTCTGAGGTGAAAGGATTGCTTGAGTCTAGGAGTTCGAAGCTGCAGTGAGAGCCTGTCTCAAAAAAGAAAAAAGGAAAATATATAAATAAATAAATAAAAATCCATGACTAAGATGCATTAATTCTCTAAAAGCAAATGATGCAAGTGAGTGGGTGTTAAATATGACACTGTACGAATATTTTCTCATAAAATAATCATAGAACTAAAACCAAACGATATTCTTTCATATGTAACATCTCAAAGTTCTTGGACATGCACGTGCATTTTTTAAGCATACGCAGAGGAGAAATGTATTCTTTACATTTTAATAATGTTTATTGTCTAACAGTCTGAATAGGATCATTTAAATAATATATTGGTTAGGCATAGTAGTTCACACCTGTAATCCCAGCACTTTGGGAGGTCAAAGCTGGGAGGATTTCTTGAGCCCAGGAGTTCAAGACCAGCCTGAGCAACATAGTGTGACCTCATTTCTACAAATCATGCCACTGCACTCCAGCCAGGGCAATGGAGTGAGACCCCAACTCAAAAAACAAAGCAAAACAAAATGAAAAAAGAAAAACCAAATCAATACATTTGATGGCTACTATCACCACCACCTCTTGACTCTTATCATGGTCAGACCCTACGTATTCTAAATGTGTTACATGTATTAACTTACTTAGACATTCACTGAAATCATTCGTTTGACTCAAACCATTGAAATCAGTAGTTTTTAGGATCCTGGACCCAAGTCTGTTATCCATCTCAACCCATTGCCAGATTGATTTTTAACTTAAATCTACACATCTTCAGCTCTGCCTCTCATTTTACCAGATGACTCCTCATTCCTGGAAGATTTTAGTGGTCATTTTCTCCAACAATATTCTTGTAGTTCTTGTTGGTTTCAATAGCCATATAGATGTTGATTCCCATACTGAAGTTTCTCAATTCCTCAACTTTCCTCCAGTGATTTTGTCCTTCACCTCACTTCTGCCACTCATACCAACAGTCCCCTAGAGACTTGATCAATAGCAATAATTCCAAACCTTCCATAATCTCGTTTTTAAGCACCATTCCCTCTGATCACAACTTCCATTTCTTCAGCTCCCCCCGCACTCCTTTCACGCTTTGAGACTTGTAGTTCACCTATCCTACCACTCTTCCTGTCCTAACTCATCTCTCATCCTTACTTCTCTTCTTACCTATCTGAAATACCAATGATTCAGCCTCTTAATCATTCCTTCACATGCACTCTGAACTCTTATGCCCTTACATATTTGGGAACACTCCACTCTGATGTAACCCACTGTCTACATGCTTTGCCTCTACCTCAGTATCTCCAAAGGAAAACTTCCAACTAAGCTAACTGGGAATTCTCTTTCTCTAAATTCATGATCATTTATCTCAGGGGATCTTTATGGTGCCTAGGAAGCCTAGTCTATTCCCTATGTCATTTTTCTAGAGAAATACTTCATACTTTATTTTCTCTTAAAATCACACTTCCTTATACAACTCCTTCTTTCATCTGCTGAGAAAATAGAAGCAATCAGAAAAGAAATTCCCTAAGCTCCCATCCCCATATACCTGCCTACCCTGCACTAATGCCTAAATAGTCTACCTTACATCTACAACTATGGATGAAGTGTACTTTGCTCCTAAGACCAACCCCTTCTGTTGAACGCTAGATCCCATCTCCTTTCTTCTACTCAAGGTCATCACTCTAGTAGTTCTATCTTGCATGTCTTGCATCTCCTTTTTCTTTCAACTCTTCCTAGTTGTTCACTGGGGTTGAGTGTATGTGGGGGTGGGTGGGGCAGAGGTGGGCGACAAGGGAAAGACTCTGGCCATTTGGAACCCATGAGTGTTGGTATAATAGAACTTTCATCTTTCCACAAGGCTCTTACAGACTTCTAATTATCCAGCTGCTGTTAGCTTTTGACTAAAAATCAAAATCCTGTTGTCAAACAGACACTAACAATTGTAGGAGAATTAAGAGAGCTACTAATACTGGTTTTGGTCTTGGTCATCTTAGACCCAGAATCTTTACCCAGAAAGACATTTGAATGCTATAGAACTTTGTTCAGGTAGAAAAAAATTGCCCAGAGTTTTAAATAGTTTTATTCACAATCACAAGTTTTTTTGTTGTTTTTTGTTGTTGTTGTTGTTTTTAACCTGTAACAGCTATACCTGTGGGGCATAAAAAATCCCCAGCAATCATAAAAAATAGCAACTCTCCTTGCTTTCAGCATAAACTGCCATCCAAAAGGAAAATGCAGAGTTTAGAGTGTTCCAAAGAAAATTGGTGAACCCAGATATACAATGCTTTTTTTGTTCTTGTTGGATGTATTAATGGGACAATGTGAACATTTATTACCTGGCCCAGATGCACCATCTGGTGAAGGTGTGGGTGGTGGCGACTGTTGTTTTAAGGTTTCTCTTTTATTATTTGTCTGAAGTGAAACAGGACCTGCATTTGAGGGGAATGTATTAAAAATAAAGATGAGAGGCCTGAGGACCAATGTAGTCTGTATCAAAACATCACTGTCAAAAGAAAATGCAAATTCAGGATTAAAGTAGTCTCAGAAAAAGTCATTTTTACTCTTAACTCTGCCCATAAGAGAACGTACTCTTACAGAACCTTGCATTTTAATGTGTTTTGAAATAAAATTTCACTCTATGTTTTTCTCTTTCACGATGCTTATTTGTACTACACTGACTGTTTCCAAACCCACTCTAAAGAAAGAGGCATTGTTTTCATAATATCTGAAAACTGTTTACCTTTGATTTTGGATTGGATCCAGTCCAAGAAGACCCTCACCCTGGCAAATATACCTGGCTTCCATGGTTGGACACAGCCAGCTCCCCAGCTGACAATGCCATAGAGGACAAAGGGACCATTTTCATGTCTGCATACTAATGGCCCACCAGAGTCTCCCTGAAACACAAAGAAAACATGTTCTAGAAGATTGCATTAACCTGGAGCTCCTGCTTTCATTTTTCAGAACATAAATGATCAATAATTTATTCATGTGTTTAATTTTTTAGTCTTGGTCAATTTGTATATCTTAGATACTTAACTGTATATTGACTTCTTCTGCAAAAGGAAACAATTAAGTATGTGGAAAATCAGATGGTACTTTGATTTCAGGATCAAGATAAAGCTTAGTTCACACAATAAGAAAATAATTACTAAGTCTTCCCAGTTCCATTGAGGGGTGCCTTCCTTAAATAATATCATCAATAAGTGAAATGTAATAGTTAAGATTTCAAGCTGTATCTTTTTTAAAAAATCAAAATTTAATTAGAAAACTATACAGTGACTCAAACTGAATTAGCCCTCAAAATGGGCTATGTCTCTCTTTAAGGTAATTCGGTTAGGATCATTGAGTGGCAAACTCCATAAATAGTATTTTCCCTAACACTGGTTATCTTGACTGACACAATCTATTCAGAGCAATCAAAACATAGAATTATGACATATGCAGAAAAACTAGAAGAGGGTGTTGGTGAAGAAAAAGTTAAAGGCTATCTAATATCTATTCAGCTTACCTATAGATTCCAAAGTGAAGTAACTTCAGAGTCTTTAAGGGCCTAATTTGACCTGTTAGAATATTAGATGTGAGAACTTACACTTAGACAAATAAAGGATCTTTCCCATTTCACACACACAGGTAATGGCAGCAGTAGAATCTGAGCCCATGTCACCTGCCAGAAACCAGTGTTCTTTCCTCTCTACCAAGGTGATCAATGTTCATCAATGGAGCAACCTCAGACAGCTCTAGTATCTGGCTTACACAATTACAGAATTCAAAGAAAGACACATGGAAATGTTAAATCATAATTATTATTATTCTTTTTACTGTTTTAGATATGCTAATGGTCAGAATGAGTATGTATTTCAAAAAGGCAGAAATACTATCCAACACCATCAAGAAGTTCATATAGATGGAAGGTTCTCTCATCAATACTCCTCAAAATAGTTACTTTGTTTATTATGTAAATTAACAAATTATAAGTAGGAAGAGAGATTTTGAAGAAAAGAAACATTATCAAAAGCACCAAAATATGTGTGTCACATGTATATATCTATGAATTAACACTGACATCTTATATGTGTCTCTTCAGGTTTAACATGACAGTCAATGGTGGCACCAACATATGTACTTGTTTATGTGTGTTTCTGCTTATGTATTTGTTTATGTATATTTCTGTTTGTCTCACATGCTCCACATGCAATTAAGGTAGGCATTGCAACTTATTCACCTTTGTATCCTAGGGGACCTAGTACAATACATAATAGATACTTAATAGGGGCTTTATTTATGATAGAATGCGCTACATTAGATTATCTTAATAAGTTTTAAAATATAGGATTTTTTTAAAGGTAGTCCTTCCAATTTTCAATCAGGTCTTTTGCAGGAAGGGGTGGACTCAAATCACAAATGTATTTAGGACTAAACTAAGTCCTTTATTTGTTTTCATATAAAATAAATTGAGCTGATAATACTTATTTGAGATATTTATTTTATATGAAGAATTTCACAGAAGGAACTCTAAACTAGGAATAAAGAGCCCCTAAGTCTGTAATCTGGAACAATTAACATTTTCCCTGGGCTTAATTTTTTTCACTTAAAGGTTATATTTAAGACTCCCTTGTAGTTTGAAAATGGTCTGCTGTGTCCAGTCAGATGTTTTGTTTTATTTTAAGTTATTTATTATTTTGCTACCCTGATATAGGGAACATGTCTAATTTATCTTTAATTGCCAGTGCCTATCACAGGGTCTAGCACATGGTAAACATTAAAAAACAAATAGAATGTTTTATTTTAAAAATTATTCAGTGTCTACTGTGAGCCAGGCATGCTGAACAAGACAGAGTATAAACAAATTAGATGGTGAGAGTAGCTATAAAGGAAATATAGAGTGAATGGTAGAGAGTAAAGTTAGGTACATGTGCACTTACATGTACATATATGTGTATGTAGTTTAAATGACATTGGAGCTGATACATGAAGGATGAGAAGGAGCCAGATTTTCAAAAACTTGCATTTTATGCAGAAGATATATCTGGGCTAAGACCATAAGACAGGCAAGATGTGGTGAGTTGGGAGGTTAGAAGGCAATCTGTGGGGCTGAGATATCGTGAACAGGGAGGAGAAAAGTATGACATACATTGAAAAAGTTAACAGGATAGGACATACATCTTTCTGAAGATAGAAATTTATCACTTTGTAGGTCAAAAGAACTTGGAATAAAAAAATCTAAAATCCAGTGAGCAAAGAACAGTAGGAGTCTACATCGCATGTCTGAAACCCTCATCTCCACATTCCAACACTGTTATTTTTACCTTCCTAGATGAGAAATTACATTAGCAAGTCCCATTCCTCTGAGCATACACAGGAGAATAAAAATCAATTAACTGATAGAAATATTAGAATCCATTTTATCAAAGTAAGTTTCTAGAGTCACCCTTTCAGTACTTCAGTGTTCTTGGTAAAAAGAGAGCTAACCACATTTATTAGAATTTCAACTCCTCCTTTTCTTCTCAAATATTGGCAGTAAATTTGGTCAATTTGTGACCAAAGTGACAGTTGTATATAGCTGAAATAGTAAGTGCCAAATTAGATAATGATATTTGGGTCACCTGTGACATGGACCTTTCTAACCCCCTCTGTAGGTTTTTGTTTGTTTGTTTTCTCTTGACACAAAATAAACTCATTCTGTAATATTAGATGTTGTCATATATGACAAATGACAGACCCACTTGTGATTTCCTTAATTAAAAAAAGAAAGAAAAACCATCCTTCAAATTCTACAATAGACAAGGGGAAGAATGAACACACCAATTCAGGGTACTCTTCTGATTTTTTAAGATGAAATTTATGTAGCTCTAGCAGATGGGGGAGCACCCTTCCTATAGTCCTCAGCTCTTCCAGCGCATATCCCAACTCTGTGCCTGAGGGTCTTCCCCATTCTCTATACCCACTCATGAGAAAACCCAAAAGTGTGGAAAATGCTGAGAAATCAGTAGCCCCCTCCCACAGGAGCCCTCAAACCATAGCTTTTGGGAAGTAGTATATAAATACCTCAGTTCCCTCACACCCCAGTTGGATAATTATACCATATTTTGCATCACTGCTTCCTGCAGGATTAAACTTTAGTCCTCACTGTGCTATCTGTCTCGTTAGCACATCCTAGATTACAGGCCTTCCCTTCCCTGCACCATTGCCTCACTTTTCTATCGGTGATACCCACACTTCCTAAAAGACCATTACATGTGAATCCTTATCTCAAGGTCTGCTTCTGGGGAGTGAAAATTAAGATATGCAACATTAAAACAGAACTAAAGTAGTGCTTGACACCATGAACTACAATAAACTTATATTCAGTGTTTCTTCTCTCCTCATGTTTTCAAATGGAATGACTTCCATCTAGATTAATGCCCAGTTTCTTCTCTCCATGGAGATGATATTCATTGGCTCACGTTTCTTGACTGAGTCATGGGGAAAACTATCAATGTCTGCAAAGACAGAACATTCATTCTTTCTTATCTCTCTAGCCAGACAGATACGATTAATAAGTCTGGAGAAGTGTGTCTGTCCTACAGGCCCAAACTTTCCCTTAGGTGGGCTGCCCCAAATTCAGACTAGAGATTGGAGATGGGCAGACAGAGCACTGGAAACTCTTTAGGTAGTATGTCTAAGGTCACATTCTTCAGTTGACTCTGTGAATATTAAAACTGGTATTTTCCAATCCATTCATCTATATTTTCTTTTTCTTAGTTGATTCTGAATGTGATAATATCAAGCTTGTCTAACTGATATCTTTGTGGTTATTTTAATCTGTGATAGGAAATTAAGTGAGAGGACACAGGAGTTTACTAATAATTTAAAACAATACAATTTTTGTAAGTAGAATACATAACTTTAGTACATTTATTTGTTCATTTTCCTATTCCCAAAGCCTTAAATGCTTTGCACACATCTTCCCACCCTTGGGCCTGGTTAGTGGTACTGCTATCTCCCACCTTCTTGTGGATCTTCTGTACCCACTGGCCTTTCTGGCTGGACATTGCTTTCGGGCGTTCTCTGCCACTTCAGCATGCTTACACTGAGTAACTTACTCTTCCTGTTGCTCTACTGACCTTCATGTGGGGATGTGGTGTGATGTTTAAAACACAGGCCAAGTTTCCTCCAGTCTAAGAAGACTCTCCAGCAAAGGGTAATTTTCTACCTTTCTATACAAAATCAGAATCTTCTCACCTGACAGAAATTTTTGTCTCCAGATGCTGCAAAGCCAGCACAGATCATCTTCTCTGTGATGCCTCCTGGGTGAGCAGAATAGTAAGTGCGTTCACAGGATTCTCTTTCTAATATAGGCACTTGAATCTGCTGTAAGCGGCTTGCTAGGCTGCCACCTAATTAAGAAACAGATTCAGAAAGGGAGAGTCGATGATGAAGTAAGCAACAAGTGATGTTAAAGAAATATATTTAAGCTCATACTTGCTCTGTACCAACATAATCGCAGTCATTCCCTCTGGCCTGAGCTGATGTGGAATACTGCATTTAAAAAAAAACGTGTTTCATGCACTATGTCTTCCTTTCCAAATTTGGCATCTTTGTAAGGAGAGGCCATTGGCAATAGACCAAGACCAGAAACACTTTTTTTCTAGCTAATTTCTAATTTAAATTTTAGTGTCTCAGTTATTGCTGCATAAGAATTAAGAAAAATTCAGTAAGCTATAAATTGGTGTTATATATGATTTATATGATTATACACATAGATGGTTGTATGTGTATGCATGTATTATATAAATATATAATTATATGTGACAATATATGCTTATATGATTTCCTAATATAAATAAAAATCATATATTCCTTTCCCTCTACTATCAATGAAGTCTAATCTCACATCCCATTTAAGAAAACACGAAAAAGTTTCTTCTCTTGTTTGACCCTCAGGCAGGTCTGTGTTAATGTGTTTTCTGCATGATTTATTCTATCATTTTAGATCTATGGCTAAGTTTTTAAAAGTTTAGTATTTTATAGCCCTATACCTTTTGGGGATAACATTAATAAAAATTACTTTCCATTTATATAGTATCTTAATATTTACAAAGTCCTTTATTCTAACCCAATAATACAATAACATTGTGAGAGAGGTTAATCCCACTGGCCTCACACATGAGAAAGCCAGACCTCTGAAAATTTAATTTCATGGTGCTCATGGGACAGAACAAGGACTTAAGCCTAGGATCAACTCTAAATCTTGCATTTGGTTTGTATATTAAAAATCCTCTTTCCAGAGAGCATCTCCATCAATGTGGGTGCCCATGTCTCAAAATCAAGAATTCATTTTCTCTCCTAGCTAGAAACAGTCAATTCATAATTTATAAGACTTTTAACTCTCTCTTAGTAGTCTGGTGGTCATGGAATTGGTGAAGGTTGAAGGTGTTAGAGAGAAGGCACGTTTATTCAAGGACTTTGAAACCAAGAAGTCAGCACATGTTTACTGAATGATTACGCTATGCTGTGTACACTTCTGGCCCTGGGGAGAGAGTTGCAAATGACAGGTCTGCCTCTAAGAGGTTCCCATTCTAATAGGTGAGATGAAGAAAATGATTACATAAAATCATGCCAACTACATTTAAGTGCAGTAAGATGATAAAACTGGGTAGGGGGGAATGTGATGGAAGGGCAGTCCTACTGCAGCAACGTGGTCTGAGAAAGGAAATAACATTTCAGTAGAGAATGGAATGATGAGGAGGCAACTAAGAGCAGATTGTAATAAGAGTGTTCTAAGTAGGACCACACAAAATTGAGAACTACAGAAAGCAGAGCAAGCTTGGTGGTTAAGAGAAAGCAAGCAAGCCACAGTACCTGAAAATTAACAAAGTAAAAGAAGGAAATGGTGTTGGAGAGGTAAGTGGAGTCCCAGTCACCAAAAGCTTTCCAAGCTAGGCTAAGGAGTTCAGATTTGATTCTAAGTGTAATGAGAAATCATTAAGGAATGATTATAATCTGAACCATGGTGATCGTAAATCCTAGCTTTGATATTTACTAGTCATGGGATCTTAGTAAGTTACTTAAATCTTTGGACTGCAACCTCCTCATTTGTAAAATGGAGAGATAAAAGCTTTTCATGTGGTTGGTATGAAGATTTTATTAAAATCCAATTTGGCTGCAGGTAGCACAGTAAGCTGTGAACACAAACATTGTAAGCAAAGAGAAATTCCCTTCTTCTTCAAGCTCACAAATTCCAAATAAATGCCACACAGAAGGAAAATATACAAAGAAAATGCTCTTATATAGTGAAAGAATCAGAAAACAAATATCCACCCATTCTGATCTTTCAGAATTTTACTACTGTGGCTTTAAGAACTCTATAATCTAGCCAGGGGCTAGCAAACTATAACCAGTGGGTCTATTCTGTGCTACCCAGCAAGCACAGGCCTATTCTGTGTAATCCATGAAATAAGAATGGTTCGTACATCTGTAGATGGTTGAAAAAAATTCAAAGAAAATTAATTCATGACATGACTATTATTTGAAATTTAAATTTTATAAATAAAGTTCTACTGGAACACAGATATACCCACTCCATTCCACATTGCCTATGGCTGCTATTCACTACAATGGTAGACTTGTATAGTTGCAAAAGAGACCATATGGCCTACAAAGCCTCAAAGGCTTACTACCTGGTCCTTTACAGAAAAGGTTGACTCCTAATTTCGTCTGTTTATAATCTAAGTTATCTTGAAGGAGGAATTTAAAACAGATCATTGTCTATTCACTTGCCGATCTATTACAGCTAAATAAAACATAATTTCTGTATTTTAGAAAGAAGAAGGTCCAAAGAACATTCAGCTTGATATCATTTACAAGTCCTATTTTTAAAAAATAACAACCGGCAGTGATGTTTATGTGAAAGTAAAATGTTACCTTCACTGGTGCTTCCCCATCCGGTCACAGCACAGATCTCTGAGGAAAACAGAGGCTCCATGCTGTGTGGGAGGCACACCGGCCTCACCACCGAGTTGTACTCCAGAGGAGAGTTCAGCTGTATTAAGGCGATGTCAGAGTCATAGCTTAGTGTATTAAAGTCTTCATGCACTATTATGCGTTTGGCCCTTCTCACCTGTATCAGTGGTAGGCAAGTGAAATTACAAGATGAGAGTCAAGGAATCAAGCTACTTCTTTGCATAATGGTCCACAATAATACTTAAACCTCTGTATTTGCATACATCAGCAATGAAGGAGACTTTGTATTGAATTTAAGAGTGTGATCTCAGTTTATAATTTTTTAGTTTTAGATTCAGGAGGTACATATACATATTCATTATATGTACATATTGTGTAGTGGTAGGGATTGGGTCTTAGGCAGCCCATTCCCCAGAGAGTGAACATTGTGCTCCATAGTCAGTTTATAATTTGCAGGAGACTGTGAACTACCTCCTGCAAATTGGTGGTCTTAGAGAAACAAAACTACGTGGACCTGTGCACTTGGACCTGAGTTTGCACCTCTTACCCAACTTCACTAAATTCTCAAATTAAAATGTGATCTTGAATTGCATCTTAAAATGTGGGTATAAAGGCTAAGTGTAAAAGGACACTAGAAGATTGATAGCTAATTACACATTTTAGCTAAGGGTAGTCCCTGGCATTTGGAATACAGGCGGAATGACCTTTAAAGACATTTCTCACCTGCTCAGTTGATTCCTTCAGGGTTCTGTCATGGTCCCCAGCAACAATAGTCCAGGAGAGTGGATTATTCTTCCTGGAGAAAGAAGAACAATGAACGTTTAACATGAAAATACATTTTTAATACTTTGGTCTAACTTCATCTGGTCTTATCAGCATGTGCTGTTCAGTTCAGTCAGGGAATACCCACTACTCCTGTCTGGGTGCCTTTGTGATTTGTCTACCAGGGAGGCCACATCATGTCTTCTGATCTATGTGAAAAGGAGCTTATGTATCTTGATCCCTTTTTTTGGCCACAAAATGTCTTTGAAGCCCTTACCAAATATCACCAAAGCCTTTTTCAAATTGAGAAGGAAAACAAAAATTAAAGCTTATTTAAATTTCACAGTGACATTAAGAATACATTTAAAAATTACATTATGATGAGGTAGATTCTGTTAAAAATTATCCAAACATTATCTAAAAAGTGCTCCATTTCATATTGCCATCTTTTATCAAATCATCAGAACTGATGAAACTAAAGTTAAAAAGAACATCAGTTCAAAAATAGGCAAAATTAAACTATGGTGTTAGAAAACGGCACTGATTACTTTTAGGGGACTGATGACTAGACGGGGCTAGAGGGCGCTGCTGGGTGTTTTGTAACAGTATTTTGTTTCTTGATTTGGATGGTGCTGGTGTTCACTTTGTGAAAATTTGTGTACACTTCCATTATAGCTCAAAAGGTATTAAAAAACCTGAGTCAACATTCATTAATTTGCCATACCGAGATCTCCAGCCGAAAAGACTAGAGTCCTCAATTGCTATAAATATACTGCCACTTCTACTTGGAGATCAATTCTATTTTTCTCAAAATTGTTTCTTCATGAAAAGTAAAAGTAAAGTTACTGGAATTATTTTTCAATATACCTTATTCAAAGAAGAAGTTTTTTAATACATGAAGGCATCTTCTTTCTAGTCAGAACCATGCTCATTTCAATTCCTTGCATGATGAGTTAGACTTATTCATGCATTTCAATACTCCTTTATTAAAGGAGCTAACTTGGGTAAAGTGCTTGGCAAGTACCCTGCAGTAGGTAATGATTCCATAATGGCAGCCATTATCATTGTTTGGATGTGCAATGCACTCTAATAAAAGGATTAAACTTGACTTTCAAAGTCACCCTCTCAATAATGACTTAGTAGTGACAAAACTTTTTTCTTAAAGCTGTTCCACTTCTTCATATAGACAGTGTACACAATATAATGAACAAATGAGCACCACGGTAGGACTGACATCATGTTGACCACAATTTCTAGTGAAATATATGTGTAAACTTATCAGATATTCTTCAGTTTAGTAGATAACGTAGTACAAAAAACAAGTGACAAAGCAAATATACTTCATGATGCAACAAAGTCTCAGATTTTTTTCCAGTAGTGGGATAATAACTCAAGGTATCATCTGATGGATTTCTTTACCTTTTCTTCCCACTTTCTCCTAAACAAATCTCAACTTTTATATCCTTAGGGTGCTTTTTCTTTCTTTTTAAGTCAGTGTCACAGTCTGTTGCTCAGACTGGAGTGGCACGATCATGGCTCACTGCAGCCTTGAACTCCTGGACTCAAGCAATCTTCCTGCCTCAACCTCCTGAGTATCTGGGACTACAGGTGCATGCCATCATGCCTGGCTATTTCCTTTTTTTTTTTACTTTTTGTAGAGATGAGGTCTTGCTATACTTCCTAGGCTTGTCTTGAACTCCTAAGTTCAAGTAATCCTCCTGCCTCAGCCTCCCAAAGTACCAGTATGGAGTCAGCAAGATGGGAACACCATGCATTCCCCAAATGTGGGACAACTATACCAGAAAACCAGTGGAAACACAAATTGTCAGGGCCTGCATCAGACTAAAAGAATCCCTCTAGGTGATTCTGATGTATGCTAAAGTTCAAGAAGTAACACCAATGGTAGCCAGCGCAGGGGAAGCTATGTGGGAGGTGCTATGATGTCAGCTCTCCTTGTCTTGGGAGCACTACTCAACAATTTCAGCCAGTCTGGCCCTTGGTGACCTTCAGCAAAAATGAAGTGTCACAGTGCCAAGATTTTACATATCTCCTCAACTGCCTTTTCCCACATGAAAACTCCCATTTTCAATAGATTTGGATACTTGGAAGCCCCCTTCAATGGAGAGTGGAATTCTAGATGTTCATAAAGTTGATGAAGATGAAGCGGGGAGAAACAAGCCCATGCAGGAGTCAGCTGAAGAGTTTCTACAAAGACAGGGCATGAGTGGAATAAGCCACTTTTGTTACACCAGCATGTTAAAACACATCTGGTATATCGATTCACTCACTTTAAGAATTAGCTTTAAAAAAATCTCCCTGGTCAAGTAAGTTAGGCAGCAATGAAGAGTTAAAAGTTGAGGCACGCAGACATTTTTAATATCATTATAAGACACAATGTTATGTGCAAAATATTATAAAACAGTACGTGGCATATACAAATACTATAAAATTTAGGCATATGTGTTTAAATGTTAATGGAAAATTAGGCAATTAAAACAATGTTATTACTGATGACTTCTACAGAGGAGCAATGGGTAACATGGAGAGGGTGGTTTAGATTTTACTTGATGACTCTCTCTGCCTTTTCTTTTTCAAAAGCATTACTATTATAATACTTTTTAGAAAAGAGATTGGGAAGTCACTGATGAAATTAAATACAATTTTCTTGTGGATGACTTGTATGGCTCACAAACATTTATAGCTCTGTTTGTTTGGTTTTTTTGAGTCGGAGTCTCACTCTATTGCCCAGACTGGAGTGCAGTGGCATGCTCACGACCACCACAGCCTCGACCTGCTAGGCTCAGGTGATCCTTCCGCCTCAGCCTTCCAAGTAGCTAGAACTATAGGCACGCGCTACCACACCCAGCTTATTTTCTGATTTATTGTAGAGATGAGGTCTTAACAAGTTACCCAGGCTGATCTTGAACCCCTGAGATCAGGCAATCCTCCTGCCTTGGCTTCCCAAAGTTCTGAGATTTATAGGCTTGAGTCACCATGCCCAGCCAGCCCTGTTTTTTAAAATCTCAATTGACTTATCAAGTTGGATATCCACCTTGAGTATAATCGTTTAGCCATGTTCTCTACCTTGCAGCAAGATGTCGTGGTTCATCACATAAATTTAAGAATAGACCATGCAATTTGTAAAATGAATCTACCAGAGCTTTCTCTGTACTCCATAATACTATTTTATTTTCTAATACATTACACTTTTCACTACTTAATCAGCTACTATTGAGGATTCGTTTCCATAATACATAAAAAGTGCTTTGACAGATTCTTACAAAATGGGCTTCTCTAAAGCGGAGAAGGCCTAGAAGAAACCATATGGTACTGCATTATATTTGGGTACATTGTATAAACTCATGTTCAACTTAAAATTGACACAGATATATAGATATGTTTCTATACATGGGTTAATATACATACTTATATCTCCTATTCTGTCAACTCAGAGGGCCTAGAACAATAATTTGCTAGTAGCAACTAGTAGTAACCCAGCACCCAAATGAAAGGGGGTGGTGCCGTAGAGAAATGGGTGGCATTAGGACTGAGTAGAATCTACAGGATGAGTCTGGAGGGTCTTGCAGTGTTACAAAAGAATAGGGTTCCACCAAACACACAGAAACCAATGGAAAGAGCTCATAATGGTCAAAGCTGGAACAGTTTGAGCAAAGTATAAAGTAGTACTTATAAAATACATATTCCTTAGACCATACTGATATAAATAATTTACAGATGGCAGAGAAGAGACAAATCTTCCACACAGAAGAATTTCAAATAATTTGTGTAGATACTGCCTGATGAAAGAGGTGGAGCTTGGTGGCCAAGCCCTTGATTGTGGGCTACCCTTTGTAGCCCAAAGAGTAAGAATATAGAAAGGGGGAAATGTAAACTTACAGAGAAGAAATCTGAAAACACTACCTCAGCCAGATGATCAAGGTTAACACCAGTGATAAGTCATGTATGCATCCTTGATATGATGTGATAAAAATAGTATGTTACCTCTGTGGTCTTCCACTCTAAAATCGATAACTCTGGTAAAATCATGAGAAAAATACCAGACAAACTCAATTTTGGGACACTCTACAAAATACCAGATGAGCACTTCTCAAAATGACTAAGGTTATCAAAAACAAAAGCCTGAGAAACTTAGAGCAAGAGGAACTCAAAGAGATTTGACAACTACATTAATGTAGTATCCTGAATGGAGGAGGAAACAGCAACTACAAAGACCTTGAGGTAGAAATAAACTCAGCATGTCTGAGCAACAGAAAGACCAGTGGGGGTGGCCTTCTATAAGCAGGTAAGGGGAATGGTCGAGATGAGGTCAGTGAGACAGGGAGTGGCTTTGCCCATCCACACATTGGAATTATCTGAAATGCCTTTCAAAAATACCTGTGTCCAGAATCTACCCACAAGTGATTGGCTTAGCTAGCCTGGTTTGAAAACCAATTGATTAGAGTCATGCATAGTCACATGGCTTAATCCACACAATAGACTGTGAGGATAAAAACAAGACATAGATGAATATAAACTTCAATTTTGTTAAAGATCAAAATCAAGAAAAAATAGGCAGGACACAGTGGCTCATGCCTGTAATCTCAGTACTTTGGGAGGCTGAGGCAGTAGGATTGCTTGAGCCTAGGCGTTCAAGACCAGCCTAGGCAATTTTGTCTCTACAAAAAAAAAAAAATTATCCAGGAGTTTTGGTGTGTGCATGTAGTTCCAGTTACACAGGAGGCTGAAGAAGAAGGATCACTGAACCCAGGAATCAAGGCTGCAGTGAGCCATGACCATGCACTCAAGCCTGGGTGACAGAGTGAGAGCTCAAAACAAAACAAACAATACACTGTTTTAGGGATACAAACATGTTTTTTTTTAAAAAAAGCAAAGGTATAACGAATAGAACATTTAGCGAATTCAGCATAGTGTTTACTTTTTTTTTTTTTTTTTGCTTTTTTTAGATTGGAAAATATAGTTTATTTAGAAAGTAAATTAGAGAGAGAGATATATATTCATCTCCCCAAGGTATGGGAGGGGGCCAAAGCTAAGAAAACATGGCAGCCACAGCTCAAAGAACACATGGCCAGACTATAGCTTAGTAAGGTAATGGGCCATGTTTACTTCTTAAGATGGGTGCTAAGGGGTCTTGTAGGTAAGTGTAAAGATCTTTCCTAAACTGGGTGCTGGGAACATAAATGTATATTTAATAATGATTCTTTATACTACACATATATTATGTGCATTCTTTCATATCATGGAATAGTTCATGATTTTAAAACATTGCAAAAGTTAACCAAAATTTTAGTTCATCTGTCCAGTGATCAAGGTGGTAGGTTATCCTCTGTGCCCTCTGCTGACACAAACTATATTTTAAGAGGAACAATCCAAAACCAATCCAGGGGAAAGAACACTGCATGGGAAGGTATCTGGAATTACTAGCAACCAACACAGAACTATGAACACTTAGCTTAAAGACTAACATAGAAGGGAATGTGGGAGGGGTCTTTGTGTATCTGTATAGGAAGGGTTATTAAAGGCACGAAGAAATAGATGTAGTTCTCAGTTCTTGTTTTCTGAAACTACAATAAATTTAGACCAATAGATTTTGGTGGTAGGGAAGTAGATTTTGACTCAACATAATAATCAGAAATCTCCATAAATGGGACAAGCAATGTAAAGATTTGATTAACTTTTTCCTAACTGAGATTATTTTAAATAAAGGCTAGGAGGCTATGCAGAAGAAACACTGAAAGGAAGAGTCTCGCTTTAGAATGAGTCTGAATGACCTTAGTAGTTAGACAATTATCTTTGTGTCTTAGGTGCTATTTATAAATGCATGTGCTAAATGGATTAGTAAAATATCAGTTTCACTCACGGTTGCACACAGTGGGCTGCAGTCAGAATCCACATTGAGTCGATGATGGCACCTCCACACTGGTGATCGTCTAGAAACCTCAGACCCACCTGCCATGGCCAACAGTGGGGACAGGCTTCGTCCCCTCCTGCAATTCTTCTGGA
Organism: Cephalopachus bancanus; assembly: GCA_027257055.1. Taxonomy (NCBI): domain Eukaryota; kingdom Metazoa; phylum Chordata; class Mammalia; order Primates; family Tarsiidae; genus Cephalopachus; species Cephalopachus bancanus. Next base: position 1,583,976 of record JAPVLO010000009.1, on the reverse strand, counting down.
AAACCACTGGGGACTAAATGGAGGGATGCCACAGACATCTACAGTAAAGAAGATGAAACCAATGACCTATTCTGTTGAAATAATTCAGAACACACTCCTCTAATGGCTCGTCATAGTTAACAGTGGTAATTCCAAACACCAGATGGGCTTCATAAAGAATCCCAAGATTCACCTCTGAAGAATCTGATTTTAAAAAGTCTGCCCAGGTGGCTATGCTAGTCAATCAGAATTTTAGATACTGGCCTACAGAATAATATTTGTTTATTCATTTAACAATATTTATTTAGTTAGTTTATTTAGAACAGCCAAGTGCTGTTCTAGACATTGATGAGACGTCAGTGAATAGAAAAAATAAAAATATTGGCCCTCATGGAACTTACATTCTAATAGGAAAATTCCAAGTTTGTTAGCAAAATATATAAGGCACTTAAAAATATGTCCTTGTTTAAATTCTTGTTCTTGCTGTAATAAAAACTATTACCAAACCTCAAACATGCCACATTTGCTCAGGCATTGAAATGCTGTTCTCTTATTGGGAACCACTGCGACTCAGTTCAAATCCTAATCTTCTCCATGAAGCTTTCTCCAACTTCCTAGTAAGAGATAGATGTGTTTGCCACTTACAGCTCCACTTATACAACTTTCTCTTACAGTCCATCAGCTTGAACATATTCAATTCATGCATGTGGAATAATAAACAATCATAGTTTTTCACCACATGCTTTAGAGCATAAGGAAATTAAAAGATTCCCGTGTGAATTAAACACACATACACATACAACACAACCAATCAAAGAACTTGTATTCTCCTTTCCCCCCACAGTGCCTAATAATATTAAACACAGACTCTAGGAAGTCATTTCAGATATTAAGTCTTTAAGGAATAGGTGAGGATAAAAGATTGGTCTTGTACCTTTTCTTCCTATCCCAAGACTTAAATGTTCTTCCATCTATTTGAGCATAAATGTGAAACCAAACAGGATTCTGGAGGTTTCATGGACATAAATATAAAACTCATTCTTGCTCACTGTGAAGTTATAGCAAATGTAAGATAAGGATGTCCAAAAGAGACACCTAGTTAATGAAGGACGAAGGCTAAACAGACAGTAACAACACGACCATCAACTTACCATATCGGATAGCTTTTGCAGCAGATACAGGGTTGGATTTGGGAAATGATGTCTGTTCAATTTTGTGTGAAGAATCTATAAAAGAAAATCATTTTGTAATTAAAGCATTTAGAGTGACTACACTACTTACTGACCCTACCTGCTTACCCTGGTCAATTGTAAAACCACTCTACTGAAGATCTCCCTAACATTGCCATTCATATGCTAGAAGCCAGATCCTGTAGATGTGATCTCTTATATAGTCTCTTAATATCCCTTTTGCGTCTGGATCTTTTAAGCACTTCTTCCTTCCTTGGCTTCATAACATTACTCTCTTAGTTTTCTTGATGTACCTATGGCCATCTCTTCTCAGTATCAGTATTTTTTCAGGATCCTATTCTTCAACCTTAAAGGATACTCCCCAAGGTATTGTTCAGTATCCTATTTGTATTTGCCTCATTTAGATGACTTTCAAATTCCTCTCTTGAATTTTAGACCTAGAACTGGTAGATATCTTCATTTGGATTTTCTACAATCTCATTAAGATCCACATTTCTCAATCAAAACAAAACAAAAAATAAATAATTTTAACAGTCAACATGGTCATGGTCTTATGGTTTCATGTATCACTTAGTGACTCCACCAGCCACCTAACCACTCAACCTAGGATCTTGAAAACCATCCTGGACATTTCCTCCTTCATATGTCCCTCTCCCTACAATGTACATAGTCAAGCAATACTTCTAGAATAAATTCTTTACAATGACTTCCTCACTACTCTCCTTGCATGGAAGTCCACTCATAACCTTCCATGTTACTCTGAAATCAGAGAGACCAAGGTTTGAATTATGGCTTCACTTCTTGCCAGCTGAGCATTTTTGGGAAGCTTACATAGATTCTCTAAGCCTCGGTTCACTCATCTGCAAAAGGAGAGCCATGCACATACCTTCTAGGTCTGTGAGGAGGAATAAATGAGATAAGGCATGTGAAATGCTCAGTCCATACCTGCTATGAGCAAGTAACCCTATCATTCTGATACTTATAATTTAGTGTTTCATGTCCAACATGATCTAACTTCTGCCTTTTCTATCATTTTCTCCAAAATTCAAACAATATTGAGTTATTTGTAGTTTTATATATTGCCCATTGTCTTTCATTAAGGTTTTTGTATGATATTCCTTTTGTCTGGGTAAGGTGTATTCTGTCTTCTACATTGACAAGAAATGTATCAAAGCTTCAAAACCTTCTAACGTTCTAAAATAGAACCAGTCAACCTTATTTCTGAATTACATCCTTTAATCTGAATATTCTACTATTCATACATGGTGTTTAGACTCTTAATATGCTAGTAGATGCAGTTTCTTGAGCAGTACCCTGAGGTGCTTGCTAAAGCACAGATTCCTGGACTCCATCCCAGTTCTACAGAATCTAGATCTCTGGGGAAAGACCCAGTAATTTGCATTTTTATTATATCTGCTGAGGTGGTTCAAATACCCTGCATTTAGGTAAACAAGGCTAAATTATCTTCCTTGTTACAGTTTTCATAAGCAAAAGTCCCTATTACACAAGTGTTTTTATACACCTGAAGGTAAAAAAAAAAAAATCTAGCCTTAAAATCTCAGAAATCACTTTTTAAAAGGATCACCATCATGTTACTAGGATGGAATATTGGAGTAATGTTCAAGATTCCACAAAGCTTAACTGAGAAGTTTTAGGGAAGTTTGACTTATTAAAAAAAAATTTTTTTTTGAGTTGGAGTCTCATTTAGTTATCCAGGCTAGAGTGCAGTGGTATACTCATGGCCACCGCAGCCTCAACCTGCTGGGCTCAGGTGATCCTTCCACCTCAGCCTTCCAAGTAGCCGGAACTATAGGTACGCACTACCACATCCAGCTTATTTCCTTTTGATTTATTGTAGAGATGAGGTCTCACCAAGTTGCCCAGGTTGGTCTTGAACCCCTGAGCACAGGCAATCCTCTCACCTTGGCCTCCCAAAGTGCTGGGATTACAGGCCTGAGCCACTTATAACAATTGAAAAAAAAATTTTTATAAGTACACGGCTGACTTATAAACATTTAAAAAAATCAGAACACAGAGGTAAAATATCATCCAATTAATTTACTGTCAGTAACTTTGGGTTTGGTTTTCTCCAACTCTGATTTGTAGGCATATCCTTATATCTGAGGTGAGAATTAATAATTTCACAGTAACAATACACTATAATTTCATCTCACAGAAAAAGCTCTACAAACAGTATAAAGATGTCTGATTTCTAGTATGCACAGAAACCTCAATTATTAACTTGTAAACAATGAGAAGAGGTGAGTGAAACAAAAAACAAGCACCCAAGTTTCTGTATTTCTTCCTTCAAACAAGACATGGCCACATGTTCTGTAATCAGATAACTCCTGAATTTTTTTTTTTTTTTTTTTTTGAGTTGAAGTCTCACTCTGGCACTCAGGCTGGAGTGCAGTAGCACGCTCCCAGCCACCACAGCCTCTGCCTGCTGGGCTCAGGCGATCCTTCTGCCTCAGTTTTCCAAATAACTGGAATTACAGACACGCACTACCATGCCCTGCTAATTTTTTTATTTATTGTAGAGATGAGTGCTCGCCAAGTTGTCCAGGCTGGTCTTGAAACCTCAGGCTCAGGCAATCCTCTCACCTCGGTATCCCAAAGTGCTGGGATTATAGGCATGAGCCATCACGCCCAGCCTACTCCTGAAATCATTCACAGAAACCTCATACTAGACAGGTACTGTTCTGCGGGATCAGGGGATTGTGCTTCACTCACCTGCTCTTAATGCCCAACTAAATATTCCAAGCCCATCTATATTCCTGACCTCTCACCCACACTAACACCCAGCTGAGGGACAAATCCTAGGTGCTAAGAAAGTGGTTGCTGTGCTGCCCATCAAAAGAGGACTGGATAAAAAAAAAATGTGGTACATATACACAATGGAATATTATGTAGCCATAAGAAGAACAAAATCATGAACTTTGCAGCAACCTGGATGGAATTAGAGTTTACAATACTGAGTGATCTTTCACAGAAACAAAGATCTGAGTATCACATGTTCTCACTCATAAATGAATCTTGAACAACTACCGTAATACTATAAAAAAAGGATTGACAGTAGCGACAGGTGGGATTGACAGTAGTCGAAATCTGCTTGGGGAAGGGGGGGAGCACACCTCATCAACAAGGGTACCTGCACAATGAATATTTGTATACCTAACCCTGAACTGTACCCCACAATTTAAAAATAAAAAAAAAAGAAAGTGGTTGCAAGACTGGAAATTCTTCATATTCAGTACATTGTTAGGCCATAACTGAAAGTGTATTTGAAGTTTTAAACATTATGTCTTAAAATTAGTTGTAAGACCCAAGTAGAAATTATAGCTGTTGGTTACCTTTCTTGGATACAAACATCAAAATATCAACAATAGAAGAAATTAACATAGAAAGAAGGAAGTTTTACAATTTACCTTAACATAACTGCCAAAAATGTACTCACTGTTACTATTTTCTCCTTTCTCTGAGGACTTCCTTTTCACCTTCCAAATAGTCTGAAATATAATTCGCCTCTTGCACGTCTCTGTTAAAAACTTTACTGGTGAATCAGTTACTGGCTCATGGGTATTATTGCTAAGCTTTATGGCAACCTCAGTTTCCAGGGCAAGAAATTATCATTCCCACTCAACCTCATGGCACCCAAGGAAGCCAGCCAATGCTGCAACTACTCTGGATAGTCTAACACTTTTCAAATTTAAAGGACGAAATGTTACCCACCTAACTCATGTTCTTCCTTGGAATCACCACAAATCACAACTGCATCATGAACACAGTTTTGGTTGAATTCCACAGTAAAGTCCTCAAATGTCAACTGTACAAATTATAAACATAACCAAGAAGTGGTCAAGGATGAGAAGAGATGAGCTTCAAAAGTTGCCCTCTGTATATTTAAAGGCTCTCTGCCACATTCTCATATTTCTTCCTATAGGAGGGTAAATAATTGCGGTCTCTTTGACAATGACTATCAGGTTTAAATGGACAAACCCTTTGAACCAGCAAATCTGCTTCTGGGAATTATATATATCCACATGTGTATACAAAACAGTGACAGGTTTATTCATGGCAACATTGCTAGTAAAAGCAAAGACTGAAAACATACTAAAAATCTGCTAATAGGGAAATGGTTTAACAGATTCTGAAACATCACACAATATTTTATGTAGTTGCTAAAAAGAGCTCTGTGGGCTCATCTGGAAGATCTTCGAGATATTTTTCAATGGGAAAATCAGTGCCAAGCATGTGTGTGAGTAAATTCTCAGAATACCTCTCCAGGGATACTGTAGTATGTCATCAGTGTTTGCCTCCATGGAGTCGGATGGGAGTCTAATGAGAAGACATTTCATTTTTCATTATATACACTTTTAAACCACTGAAATCTTTAAAACCAAACAGAGATCCCTTTTTGAAGTAAAAAATAATGTAGAGAAGTTCCTAATCCTGATGGCAATTTAACAATCCAGATGAAGTAAATCCTGCCTAACTAACATAGCTAAGTTCTCTGGGAAGTAGAGAAGTCCTTCATTTCCTACCTTTATAATGCGTTTCTTTGAAGGATGGATGGACCAATGACACCTAATATTGCTAGGATACAAGGCAGGATAGTTGTCAGAGTGGACTGCCCCTTTTACCAATATAACCACACTCCCACAATCTGAACCTATAGAAGAATTGGGGAAAATAAAAGTCAATGACCAAAGGCATTTCCTCTTTCTCCTCCTGACATCAGAGAAAAATAGCAGGGAATTAATACCTGCTTCTGAATTCTGAACAGCCGTAAAGATAAGCTCAAAGCCACTGCCATTGTTTTCTGTATCAGAAACAAATGTAACTGTGGCCTCATTGGCGTCTGTCAGCAATGGCGCAGGCAATATATCTCCACAAACCTTACCTTAAAAGGGAAATAAATAGAAACAACATTACCAAAGAGTGATGGAAACTTACATACAGGTGTTTGCTTTTCTAATGTCATCTCCATGAGCTCTCTAGTCTAAACACTATTTCGAGGCCCCTTTGATCATTCCGATCTCTGCTTTTGTGATTTTGCTATTTCCCCCACCTTCTCCCCTCTAGTCTCACATGTCCAAATTCTACTCATCCTTCAGAGCCTAACTCAAAATTCAGTTCTCCCATAAACTTTCCCAGACATTCACTGAAAATAAGAGCTAGCTTTTTTGAATAACACAGCATATTTCCTGTTTTACATTTTCCACTTTGTGATACAGTTTTTGTTCCCTCAAACTGCAAGATTATCTGGTCAGAGACTGCTTTTTCTCTTCGAATGTCTAGTACCCAGCATGATATTTCATTTTTAAAACAGAGATTCATTGAAAGAATGATTACTGGATAAGTAGCAGGCTTAAGCATGAAATCAATTAGTCAATAGATATTATAACCCCTAGCACAATGTTTTGTCTAAAGCATCCTGCCCAATACATGTGAAGAGAAACATTGGCCTTATAGAGACCTAGAGCTAGAGGTCTACCAGCTGCAGAGATCTATACCAGAGGTCTATACCAGGTGCAGAGACCTTCTATTATGTTTAACTACTAGTCTCTTTCTTTCTTTCTTTCTTTCTTTCTTTCTTTCTTTCTTTCTTTCTTTCTTTCTTTCTTTCTTTCTTTCTTTCTTTCTTTCCTTTCTTCCTTCCTTCCTTCCTTCCTTCCTTCCTTCCTTCCTTCCTTCCTTCCTTCCTTCCTTCTTTTTCTTTCTTTCTTTCTTTCCTCTCTCTCTCTCTCTCTCTTTCTTTCTTTCCTCTCTCTCTCTCTCTCTCTTTCTTTCTTTTCTTTCTCTTTCTCTTTCTTTCTCCCTCCCCCCTCTTTCTTTTTTTTTTTTTGAGTTAGAGTCTCATTCTTTGTTGCCCAGGCTGCAGTGCAGTGGCATGATCATGGCCACCACAGCCTCGACCTGCTGGGCATAGGTGATCCTTCCGCCTTAGCCTTCCAAGTAGCTGGAACTACAGACGCATGCCACCATGCCTGGCTAGTTTTTGTGATTTATTGTAGAGATGAGGTCTCACCAAGTTGCCCAGGTGGGCCTCGAATCCCCAGGTTCAGGCAATCCTCTCACCTAGGCCTCTCAAAGTACTAGAATTACAGGCTGAGCCACCGCGCGTGGCCAACACATAATATTTCAACTAAAGTAGCTATATCAATTATGCTTGTATAGCTAATAAGAGGTATTCAATAAAAGAAATGTAATGACATAATCCATAGTGTCATGAGAAAAAAAAGTAAATTATAAAACAATGTTAAGTCCAAAGTGTGTGGCTATCGGCCAGGTGCAGTGGCTCATACCTGTAATCCCAGCACTTTGGGGACCAAAGCAGGAGGATTGCTTGAGACCAAGAGTTTGAGACCAGCCTGGTCAATATAGCAAGATCTCGTCTCTACAAAAACATTGAAAATTAGCCAGGTGGGGTGGTGTGCCCTTGCACTCCCAGATATTTGGGAGGTTGAGGTAGAAGGATCGCCTGAGCCCAGGAGGTTGAGACTGTGATGAGCCACAGCCATGCCACTGCACTCCATCCTGAGTAACCTCTACTCAAAAAAAAAAAAAAAAAAAAAAGCGTGTGGATATACATCAAAATGTTTACAATGGTTATCTCTAGGTGAGAGGGTTAGGAATGGTTTATACTTTTTCCCTTTCACTCGTCTGTACTTACTAAACTTGATAAACATGCACCCACTTTTGTGATCAAAATGGAAAAATAAGCATTGCCTTGAAAGGAAGTTTTCAGAAATTGTGACATCAATTTCATTCAATACTGTGACATTTGGTGTCTGACTTAGAAGAACACTGAAAAAAGGTGGTCAATATGCTATTTACTGTCTCCACTCTTTTTTTTTTTTTTTTTAGCTGGAGTCTCACTTTGTTGCCCAGACTGGAGTGCAGTGGCACGCTCCTGGCCATCCCTGCCTCGACCTGCTGGGCTCCGGAAATCCTTCTGCCTCAGTTTTCCAAGTAGCTGGAACTACAGGCGCACGCTACCAGGCCCGGCTAATTTTTGGATTTATTGTAGAGATGAGGTCTCGCCAAGTTGCCCAGGCGGGTCTTGAACTCGTGGGCTCCGGCAATCCATTCACATCAGCCTCCCAAAGCACGGGATTACAGGCTGAGCCATGGAGCCCAGCTACTATCTCCACTCTTAGCATCCCCTCCCCTTCTGGAAGGACACAGTATGCAAGATAAATATGCTTGTTCTGTGTGCAGAAATCTCATTTCAGATCCTTTAGCATCTCTTCGGTTTTTTAGATATTCTAAAATGAGAAATAAAAGTAAATGTAACATACTTACTAATAAGCATCCCATTGCTTGACTGTAAAGATACATAGTCATGATCACATCCAACATTGTTTTCTAAGCCTAAACTTGTAAATTTTAACAGGATAATTTTATCTTCTGGTACCATTACTTTCCAGATACATAAGCTGAGGTAGTAGAGGGTGGAGAAAATACAGTAAATGGCAGCAGAGTCAAATTTGACAAATAAAATCTACTGGCAGGCTGCAGTGGCTTACACCTATAATCCCAGTACTTTGGGAGACTGAAATAGGAGCATTACTTGAGGTTAGGAGTTCAAGACTAGTCTAGGCAACATAGCAGGACTTTGTGTCTATAAACTGTTAAAAAAAATTAGCCATACATGGTGGCATGAGCCTATAAACTCAGTTACTTGGGAGGCTAAGAAGGGAGGATCACTTGAGCCCAGGAGTTCAAGACTGCAGTAATCCATGATTGTGCCACTGCACCCCAGTCTGTGTAACAGAGTGAGACTCTGACTCAAAAAAAAAAAAAAAAATCTAATATCCATCCTTTAGCTCATAACTCACTAACCATAAAATTTTACAGATGGGGGGCACACCTCATCAGCAAGAGTAACTGTATAATGAACATTTGTATACTTAACCCTGAATGTTACCCCACATCTTTAAAATAAAAAAATTAAAAGTTAAAAATAAATAAATACAAATTTTACAGATTAGAAGATAAAGGCAATGGAAACTTTTCATGTGAGAATAATTTGTTTATGCTCAAATTGCTAACATTTATCCAACAAGTAGATGAATATTAATCAGAGAATGCCCAGAAACTACCCTTTAATTTTTATTTAGTTATAAAATGCTAGAATTTTGATCTATAAATTGAAGGAGCCTAAGATTCACTTGACTGTTCTAGGTTATTATTAGTCTAATTAAAATTCATAATGTTCATCCAGAAGGTGAATTATGAATCATGATTCTTATGAATTATGGATTGGCCATGCCAGCTTATGCTAGCCCTAACCAGCCACATCCTCAAATGTCATCTTAAGTCATAGTCCATAGGGTTGCAATGTCATCTCTCTAGCTCCCAGTAAGGTCAGCTGTGACCTTTCACTAACACCTTTAAAAACATGTCTAAATACTTGGAAAGTAGTCTTACATAATTTAACACTTAATCCTTTACCTTTACTTTCCTATATGAATTCATCTTATTGTTCAAGAAAAGAAATCTCAGTGAATCATAAATCCTAGCTTCTTCCATGTCTGACATTCATCTGAACTCAAATATTATCTAGAATTGAACTTGTTAGAGTTAAATTATTTCCAAGACCCAGCAGTCTTTATTGGCAACCTCAGACCTGTTAATAGCCCAACTGCTCATTAAGTAATAAACGTTAAGGAGTGTAGTCGTTATCCAACTCTTTTATGCCCAGTTTCCAAAAACCAAACACTAATAATTCTTCTTACCAAACATCTCCTCCTTGACCAGAAACCCTTTGCTTTAGTCTTTTTCTATTCAAGTCCATCACCCTGAATATAGATGTAAACATAAGCTGAGTGAAATATTATAAAGTGCACTTTCTAAACACTTCAATGGAAAAAGCACTTGACACCTGTCTTTCTTCTTGAGACAAATTATGTCCCTCAAAGCTAGGCAAGAGAGAAATTATTTCTCCTTTTCCAAACGGAAAAACTGGCATTGATTTTAAAAGACTCATCACATCTCCAAAATAATTGGAACTAAAGTTTAGACTTTATGACTTCAAAGGCCAGTACTTTCTCTTGTTCTCGTCAAATTATTTTCTGCCTCAAAATCTGTAACTCAGAAGAGGAAAATAGGTTTCAAATGTATTCCAACTATGACTTACTATTAGTGATTGCTGTGTTTATAAGGATTCTGAGGTCTAGTAAAGCTAAATGAGAGAGAGGTGCCAAAATTACTCATTGATTTATTAATTCAAATATAGTGGAGCATTTATTATGTGCCAGGCACTGATTGAGGTTGTGGGATACACAAAGTCTCCTATGGGAATGGGAGGTAACCTGGGTTATCTGTCATTTCTGAGAGTCTAGCCACACCTACCTGAATGAAGAGAAGCTCGAAGGTATTGTGTAATGTTGGGAGCCGGTCACGGAGGCCCACTGAGCATTAGGGATTAGGAAGGGCCGTTGATCCCGAGATCACTAGGATGCGTTCGGAAGCTACTGACCCCATTTCCTCCCCCTTTCTACTCAGCACTAACCAGATTAAGCTCCTGTGAGCTCAAAACATAGAAACTCTGAGATCGGGATGAACACAAGCTAACTTTAGAAGCTCATTGCTCCCATTCTTCCCCAAGCTGCGGTTTTGACTTTCACACAACTTATAATTCAAACTCGTGACACATCTAAGAGACTTAGTATTGGTCACAGGCTTCTGGGTCATGATCTTAGGATTTATTGAAGGTGTAAATTGTAGAATATAGTTTTAGAAGACAGCCATTTTGTTGAAAGAATGCGGCTGGGTTATTTGCAGGTAACCCACTGTGAACTTTGGACTGGGCCACATTCCAAACATTCTGGGATGGGCCACTTTCATTTGTAAAGTAAATACTTAAGCTTCTTTAGAATTGTTTAACTTGGCATAAATCAATCAGCTTTGGATGAAAAAGGTTTATAGAATATGTCAGTCACAGATTAGGTTATCCTTTATTATGGGATTTTAAGATTATCATATGAAAAGGGTTTAAAGGCAATCATTGATTAAGTTTTCATGGATTAAGGTTTCTGGTGGGTGGGGGACGCCCCTCCCACATCTGACTTTGTGTATAAAAGACCCGTTGTAATTCTCAATAAGACACACATCGCTTCTGCACTAGACTGGAGTCCAGTCTCTTTCTTTCTCTCTCTCTCTTTCTCTCTTCTTCTCCCCAATCGCCGACGCCGTCTCTACCTTTGGGGTACCCTGAACCCGGCTGGAGCTGGTCCCCTGCAGTGTAACCCCTTCCTTCTTTACATTATCTTTCTCCCTTATGATTACCTAACTAGCTCCCTTTGGAATTTGCAAAACCTTTTCACTATCCAAGGCAGCTTTTTCGTGCTGGAGAAGTTACTAGCTATGCAAATTGGCCCCTTACCTTATTCTTAAAATACGTTATATTAACATTCTAAAATCAGAATGCATCTGACAACAGAATCCTATAGACCTGGACTGAAAGGGTTCTTCCAGGGACGATTCGTATTAGCTTCTGCCAGTCACCTTGGGGTACTATCAACTTCATACTACCACTGAGTTTTTCTGCATAAGGTGCTTTGGACTATATTGGTGATAGGGATTTGGACTACAGATCTGCACCAGTATTAACTTGGTTCAAATTCTCAGGGGAGATTTTTTTTTCACCTCTACCCATATCCAGTGCCAATGCTGAAGCATGTAACTTTCCATGTGGGTGGATTTATACCTTGTTTAGCCTTACGCTGAAGGTGAACTTTGGAGACCTAGCTTTATGTGAACCTATCTTTGGTATTTTATTTTCTCTATTGTGGGTATATAAAATAATGATGTATTTTACAACCACTTTTCAAAAAAATTTAGATTTATTGAAATATAGCACAAATTCATGCTAATATGGGATATAAGGCTGCTGGAAGTCTTCATCTCTGGTTGACGCTCTACTTTTGTCTCTATAAGCTATCTAGTATCTTCTTAATTACTTAGTCTCAATTTCCTTCTTTAAACTTTAAGCAATTGAAAACTTGTATGATTACTCAGACATCTAGTGTAAATTCCTTCAACTTTCTCAGAGATTATCTTCCCTTTTTTTTGCTGCTTTCCCAGGAAAAAAATTATTCTTCCTTCTTTCCAACACCAAATCTTCTTTATTTGTTGTTTTCTCATAAAACTTGTATCATATTTCTTGACTCTTTCTCTCTCTGCCCATAAACGCAGTTGAGTCTATCATATCCAAACAAAGAGAATGCTTTTTCTGACCCTATTGCCTAAAAGCCACTATCTTCCTCATCTCAGAAAACAGAAGCTCTACCCTTCTGAAAGCTCAAGTCAAAAACCCTCCCGTCACCTGTGAAGGGCTCTTACTCTCTCTTAAAACCCAAATTTTCACCTCATCACAGATTCTGTGGCTGTACTACTCTTCACCCTCTTACTGCTACAAATCTAGTCAAATCTATCAACATCTCCTACCTGGACCATTGCAGTAGCCAGTCTCCCAGTGTTTGGTCTTGCCTGTCTTCTGATTGTTTTCAACACAATAACAAAAATGATCCTTTTTTAAATATGTCAGATCATGTTCTTCCCATGTTCAAAATTCTCCAATGACTTTCCATCTCACTTAGAGTAAAATTCAAAGTCCTTTTTATGTCCCATAAAGCATGAACAATCTGACCTCTGCCACCTTCTCTCACTTAACCTTAGCTCTCTGCTCTCTTTGTTATTCCTCAAATATACCAAATATATTCTTGCCTCACACCTGCCATTTCTTCTGCCTGAAGTGCTCCTTTACAAACAGATCATATGATTCCCACCCTCACCGTATCTGAGTGCTTTTAAAGTATCATCTTTATTGTGCAGCCTTTCCTAACAACTCTCTCTAAAATTACACATCCTCACACTCTCTACCCCTTTCTGCTTTATTTTTCTGTATAGTGCTTACCACCTACTATTATATGTAAGTGATTTTTTTGTATTATTCCATTTCTATCTTTTAATTTTCTCCAAAAAGGCAAGAGTTTTTGTGTTTTATTCACTGCCATATCCCTAGTACCTAAGACTGTCTGATACATCCTAAGGTTTCAATAAAAATTTCTTGACTATTTGGGATAGCAGATTTTTTTCTTTTTTAAAAATTTTTATTTTTATTGTTTTTGAGTTGGAGTCTCACTCCATCGCCCAGGCTGGAATACAGTGGCATGCTCATGACCACCTCAGCATTGACCTGCTGGGTTCATGATATTCTTCCGCCTCAGCCTTCCAAGTAGCCAGAACTACAGGCATGCACTACCACACCCGGCTAATTTTGTGATGTATTGTAGAGATGAAGTCTCACCAAGTTGCCAAGGCTGTTCTTGAATCCTTGGGCTCAGGCAATCCCCTCACCTCGGCCTCCCAAAGCGCTAGGATTACAGGCTTGAGCCACTATGCCCGGTCAGATATCAGATTTTCAACAATCACTTAGCCCATTATGAATGTGGCTTCTGATCCTACAGTTCTATTCAATTAGCTCTCAAATTTTGAATTTCTGTATCCAATGACATTTTATCTAAACTAATTTTGACTTCTGCAGTTTCTAATACCAACAACAACTACTCCCTTTGTCTTGAAGCTTTTTCCTGCAGAAATCTCTGCAATACTTCATTGTCTAAGTTGAATCTCTGTGTTTGGGGGGAAACAGGCTGTCCTCTGCATGTCTCTTACCTTATATAGAAATACTTTGCTCAAACATCCCTGGTCAAGGATATTCATTACTTAGGCAGGCCAGTCAGTGTCAGATAGCTCTCAAATTATGAACTACTTAATATCAAACTCTTCCTTCTCCTAACTTCTCCCTGTGATCCTAAATCTGTGCTCTGCAGTTAATCAGAACAAGCCCAATTCTGCCTCTTTAGTGGCTCATCGGATAAATCAAGACAATTCCTTCCTTCTTTTTCAATCTTTCATGGTTCAAAAATATTCCTGGTTCCTTCAATTGTATTTCTCAAAACATTGTTTTGAATTTCTTTTCATCTTAGTCATTGTTCTTCAGATAAATTCCAGTTTATCAATGTCCTTGTCTGAAGATTATCTCCTAGAGGTACCTTCCTCCGAGATGCTAATAAAACAGTTTCTTAAACTCTTGTTCTATATTGCATTCTTCTAATAGTTTTTAGCAAAGATGGCAAAAGCTTTATTGGCATCACCACAAGGATGTCTCAGAAAGAGTCAGTTTAGACCCTTAAGCCTTTTAAATATGAGCTACAATTAAGCCACATCTTCTCCATCCATTACTTGAGATATGTATTTACATTTTGTTTTACATTGGTTTTATAACTTACAACCTTTACATCATTTTAGCCTCCCATTGCCTATGGCATAAAGCCTAAACTTCTTTGCTTGGCACTCAAGGTAATCTACAATTAAGTTCTGACCATCCTTTCTATCCTCATTATCCACTGCTATCTCAGTTCCCATTTACCCTGTTCCCTAGCGATATAGGTATACTCAGAACACAAACAACCCTGATATTTCCCATCTCCTTGACTTTACTTATACATAATTCCTTTGCTTAGAATGCCCTCTTCCTCTGTCTCAGTCTGTTGAAATCTTCAATATTGAGCTACAAAAGACCTCATGGGCTATGAAATCGTAACTATCCTTCAATGCCTCATTTCAATGCCACTTTTTTCACTAAATTATACCCCCTTCATACACACCTTCTAAACATACTACTAACACAACTTACAAACCACTCCAAGGGGAATTAGTCTCCATTTTTCTTAACGCAAACATGCTTGGATAGTGTGGATTATAGCCCTTATTGCATCCTGTTTTGTAGTATAGCTATTTTTGTCTAGCTCTCTCTTCCTAGAAGATTTTAAACTCATAGAAATGTCATCTATCTTTGTAGAATACTCCTTAATGCTCAGAACAATTTTTGAAATAAATTTAGGTCACTTAAGAAAACGAGATACTTACAAACCCAATTTCTAAAGCTTAACAATATCTTTAGCAATACAGAAAACAGAGTATATAGAACATTTGTAAAAAAGATACAGAAACTTATAAAGCATGAACTATTTCCCAACTTCTAGGTGATCCTTAGCAAAACATCACGATTTTAGAAATAAGTGTGACAGTGTGACAGGATTAATAACTAAACTCCCAAACCCACCTCATTACTAGATGCTCTTAACATTAGATATTTGAATATATCAATTCAGATAAGTTCTAGTCTTACTATTATTCAGGTTGATGATTAACATTAATGCGTATCAGGAATGCCAATTAGTAAATATTCACCAACCAAAAATATCAGATAAAATATATGCTTTTTTATTAAGCAGGTAAAGACTTAGAGATACTAGATAAAATTGCCAAAATATAGTTCCTTAAATTATCCAATTTTGTCAGGGGTCGATAACCCCAAGAATCATTCCTATCTGGGATACATACCAATTATGAGAATAGTTGTCGTCTTTGGAATAGGGGTAATGAATCGTCCCACTTTCTCCAAATAACACTGTCCCCTGAGGTTTGCAATCTTCAAAAACGTGGAAAAGAAGTTGACCATTTGCCCTACCCATGAACAACATTTCAAAATGATATAGAGGTTAGTCTGAAGCTATACAACTTACATTATTTATATAACTAATATTTACGGGAATGCAAATATTTTTAGAGGCTATGATTTAGACATTGTATCTGCAAACAAGCTTTTTAGAAAATTCCTAAATCATAATGTTCTTTTTAAAAACCAAGTTCTTCAGATTTAACATTTATCTACCTTTTCCTTCTCTTTATCTTTTCAGGGTAATGGTAAGATATCTTTGAATAAATACACTGAAATTAATGTACACAATTTTAAGCAGTGGTATAGCAATTCTCCCTCATTCACTTAATTTTCAGATGCCAGTGTCAGGGTTTAGGTGTTGGAAGCTCTATGAATAAATATGATCAGGGTATTTAAAGTTTACATTCAAAAATTGAGATATAATTCAGATTATGAACATGGTACAATCTTCCTATTTGTTTTCTCCTGATGACTTCTCCCAATCTCTAGATAATTAGAACTACACATACCCTCTTCCCTCTGGCTTCTGTGCCCATACCCAACAGAATTCAGGGCTTTCATCACATATCTTGAACTCATTTCTGAGAGGGGTTGGTCCCAGTCCACATCTGGAGAGGGTGTAAAGAGTTAATACCATTCTCAATAAATACCATTAAAATAATCATTATAAAATATTTCTGACAATGTAACATTATAAGAATATTAAGAATAACTTCTACTAAAATCAGTGCAGAGGGGACCTTTTCTCAGTATCAGTGGCCTACCATGTCTTTTTAAAAAAAACCTAAGGGGCTACATGGAAGCAGAAAATAATTTATTTGATTTGATGGCTTGTTAGGGTAGTTTAAAAAGTAAGATGTGAAAGATTCAATTCATCTGCTTTTAAGGGTTAAGACAATTTCGTGTAATTCCATTTCCTAAACATAGCCAGTTATAGAGAAGGATTGGGGAAGAAGGGCTTGAAAAACATAGGCAAAGAAAGGACAAGAAGCATAGAAACATGATCCCAAGGTAGTGCTATCAAATAAAGCACTTTCAAGTGTATTAGTGGTAGAGTGGTGAGCATGGCTGCCTTCCAAACAAATCACCTATCACATTCTGATGTTCATTTGGCTGTGGAATTAACTGTTATTGACTGGTTTCATTGCCTTGAAAAATCTTTTTGTTACCATTAACCTCTATTCAAGGCCTGTTGAACTTTTCAACTTTCACTTCCAGGTGATCAAACTGGAGGAGTACAGTCACGCCCAGGAGAGAATTGTCCCCCTGCAGCATGGCAATGAACAAGGGACTTTTACAGCTAAGACCAAATGAAAGTGAACTGAGAATCTGTTTTAGTCTGAGGTGGTGCTGGCTTGCAGCTGAGCCAACAGCACCAGCACTTCTCAAAGTTCTCAGTTAGGTGGCTGACCTTGGACTACAATGAGAGAGGGATAGAAAATGAACAGGTTATGTCCTGGGGCTCTGGGTCTTGACCTTAAAAAAAAAAATGTGGTTCCTATTCTATACTACTTATTCCTGGAAGGTGTTTTCTCTCATGCCTCTTCATTTGGCAAAGGACAGCTTTGGTCTCTCCAGTCCCACCATTTTCTAATCTAGATTTTAGAGCCACAAAGCAAAAATTAACTCTCTAAAGTCTTCCACATTTTTTCACTATTGTCAAGTAAAATAAACAAGATTGAATGGGTGAAGTGGAAAAGGAGTGATTTATTTTTAGCAGTCTTAAGTAGTATACAGAAAAAATATGCCAATTGAAAAAAATGAATAAAGAGTATCCTGATGAGTCTATTCTCAAGGTCTATTAATACAATCTAAATGCAAAGAGATATCTCAAAAATTGTATATAGGGTTGGTTTGTTCAAGTTACGTTGACAGATAGCAGTGCTCACTGACAAAAGTTTATGTATATTAGACTAACAACTTGGCTGGGCATAGTGGCTCATGCCTGTAATCCCAGCATTTTGGGAGGCTGAGGTGGGAGGATTACTTGTGCCCAGGAGTTCAAGACCAGTCTGGGCTACACCATGAGACCTCATCTCTACAAAAAACAAAAACAAAACAAAAGTCATATTCTTGCTTTGTTCTGATTATATCACAGCAAAGCAGAGTAACTACCCTTGAGATAAGTATGATTAATTTTTGACTTAGAATAAAATGAAGAAGGAAGAAGTCACCCACCTGTGATCATGTTCTGAGTGATAAAATTCATCAACTCAAACACTTTGGAGAAAATGCCAAGTGATGAAGTTATATGGTTATTTCTTAGAGGTGCTAATCCTCCAGTACAACCGGCTGCCCAGGAAGTTATCCCAACAAGAGTCCAGATTCCATCAACTCTTCTACAGACTAGTGGTCCTCCAGAGTCCCTCTTTCATGATACAGAAGAGAAAAAATTTGAAAAAATTTAAAAATTTAAAATATTTCATCAGTTCCATAAGCATAGCACTCATCTCAAAGTGAAAAGAGGTAGAGGTATAGAAGTCTATCAGCCATTGTCCATCAACTTTTTGTTCATCTATTTTGTTGTTTCTTTGTTATTAGTTTCAAGGCACAATCTTTTCATCCAGATGTAATTTCTTTACACCTACTGGTTGCAGTCTTGTCAGACTAACACT
This sequence comes from Cephalopachus bancanus, assembly GCA_027257055.1. Taxonomy (NCBI): domain Eukaryota; kingdom Metazoa; phylum Chordata; class Mammalia; order Primates; family Tarsiidae; genus Cephalopachus; species Cephalopachus bancanus. Next base: position 1,565,653 of record JAPVLO010000009.1, on the reverse strand, counting down.
TAATTTCTCTCTTCCTGATGTATATGGAACTACCATGTATATTCTCTTTTCCCCCTTTCCCTGCCCACCAAAAAAAAAATCAATGAAAGGGGAGTAGTTACAGATGTATGCTTTTACTGTGGCTTGTCATTGGGAACTGCTGGGAAAGACAATCATCTCCCAACCTATAGCATCAGGAAATAGAGCCCTCAGGAAGTCTGGGAAACCCCAGGTGCTATATGTAAAGGATCATATTGACTCTCATGCTAGAGAATCAAGAATCCAAGATTTTAGGATCTTGTCTTCAATAATGTTCCAAAATATATGTTGCTTTGAGAATATGTTTCAGATAATCTTGTGTCCGATTAAACTCTCCTCAAAAGATATAGAAATTTTTTTTGAAGAATTGAAAAAAAAAAAAAAAGAACTGCCCATAATACATGCAGATAGCACAAAGCTCCTTTAGCCTACCTGCATTCCAATTTAGAAATTGGCAGAAGTGTAAGTTTATCTCCTCCCTCTCAAATTCCTGCCACCCCACTGAAAATTCTTCCAACAGATAGTTTCAGAGAGCTTCTCTCAACACTTCCAGCTTCTTTTTGGCAAAAAAAAAAAAAAAAAAGAATAACTCCATGCTGCTCCACTTAAAAAAAAACAGAGAAGATAATTTACTTGGGAGATCTGTCTAAAACTTAAAACTCATGTTTTTGCAACTTAGTATCCCTTTCCTCTCTATACATTTTATAAAGATTGGTATTTTTTTGTGAAGCTGTGTCAGTCTTGAGAGGTCATTGTCATTCACAACTCTCTTACCCAACTGTTACTAATGTCATGTGTCTTTGGTCAAACTTTGTGCAAAAAATATTCTGCAGTAAAGGAAAAAAAATGATAATGCTTCACAAAATGTGCAATAAAGAATAATTCATAGCTATATCTAATAAGATTGTCAAAGTGGTCATCTTACATGATTCCATTAGGTTGTACATGTTGAAACTAACCCCTTCTCCCAACTCACCAAAATAAGAGAGGGGTAGGGTAGAAATGGGCATGGGGACAGGAAATAATTCTCTCAGCTCAGGTCAAGTCAATTTTTTTTTAAGCAGAAGACAGGTGGAAAGATGAGGGAAGAGGAAATTTTACTCAATAGCTCCCCATAAGAAGCTCATAAGGAAAGGCAGAATCCACTTTTACCCACATATTACTGAATAACTGGGCTGCTTTATACTTTTTACCTGGCAGGCATCCATTCCCACATCAGGAAAACCAGCACACAGCACGGTCCTTACCAGGGAAGGGAGGTTCATACTCTTGAGCACAGTATTACATGTTATGTCATCCATGATGAGTAGTTCTACTTCTTGTAGGACAGTTGAGTATTCTGATGCTGTTGAGGCAATCACAATTGTCCTCATTGGAATAAATTAATAAGAAGTCTACAAGTTTAAAAGTATTTCAAATAGATTTTTAATCAAATGTAGAAGTCATTTTTTAGGTGTGAATTATATTCACTTCTAAAAATCAGATATGTGATAACAAACATTTTTTAAAAATTCAGATCTTTAAGGTAACATAGGAAATTGTGGCTTCTCTGAACATATGCTTAGACATTTTCCCAATAGGAACACTTCAGCCAATGAAGCAATGATTTATAAAATTCTTTACGTATTTAAAAAAAACAATGTTTTTTCAAGCTTTGAGGCATAACTGACAAAAATGTATTATTAAAGGTGTACAGTGAGATGTTTTGATATACACATACATTGTGAAATGATTATAACAATCAAACTAATTAACACCTATTAACTCAGTTAACATTTTTGTGGTGAGAATACTTAAAAGGTACTCTTTTATCACATTTCAAGTATACATTATTAACTACAGTCATCATGACCTATATTAGGTCTCTAGAACTTATTTGCCCTAAATTTGCAAGTTTGGATGCTTTGACCAGCTTCTCGTCCATTTCCTCCACTCCCAAATGCCCAGTGATCACTCTTTTACTTTTTGTTTCCATGAGTTTGACTTTTTAAAAAGTCACAATATTAATGACAAGGAAGCGTATCTATTGTTACCATTTTCTGATTGTCCTTTTAGTGTATTCCTCCTCATCTAGCATAATTACATCCAGTTTCCTTTATTTGACTTACCTAACCAAAATGGCAGCAGCAGGAGTGATATAATAGCCTTTTAAAAAAGTATAAGACCCTTCTATGGTGAAGACAATCAGAAATCTACACTGAGTCAAAATTAAGGGAGAAAAATAGGATAAATGTATTACTCATGGTCAACAAAATTATTTCTGCTTCTCCTTGGCATACAAAGATCTGGAAGAAGTACTATGCATTTTATTTTTAAATTTTTAAAATTTTATAGAGACAAGTTCTTGCTATGTTGAAAAGGCTGGTCTCAAACTCCTGGACTCAAGCAATTCTCCAACCTACGTCTCCCAAAGCATACAAAGATCTAGAAGAAGTACTATGCATTTTATTTTTAAATTTTTAAAATTTTTATAGAGACAAGTTCTTGCTATGTTGAAAAGGCTGGTCTCAAACTCCTGGACTCAAGCAATTCTCTAACCTACGTCTCCCAAAGCACTGGGATTACATATGTGAGCCACCACACCTGGCCTAGTTATACACTTTATGATGCCTCTTACACTCTGAAATCTTGCCCCATCCACTGGTCATGCAAAGAATCCCTGCTTCAAACTGATCATCTCTCTGAGGAAGACAGATTGGCTGAACAGCAGTTCCTGGAAGAAACAACAACAAAAATTATGAGGTTTGTGGACAGACAAAGTTGAATAGATTTAGAAAAGTGACATCTGTTGATCTTACGGCTTCTATACTTTCTTCCTAAATGTAATGGTTACATATTTTAAGCTTTCTGCCTCATATTAGACTAGCTAATATTTATAAAAATTTAGAAAAATGCAGAAAAAGTAAAACAAGGAAAAGCATACCCATTGTTTTATACACCACCCTGAGCCCCCAGACTACTAACATTTTAGAAAGGACAGTTCTTCATTCAGTAGTTATCGATTACTATTATGTGGTAAAACATTCTTCTAGGCCTCAGTGAATGAAAAAAAAAACAATCTCAGCCCTGGTGGAGCCTATGCATGAGTCGCCGGGGAGGGAGAGATATAAACAATAAATATAATTGTTTAGTGGTTGAGTGATAGATGTTCTGGAAAAACCAGTAGAATAAAGACAATGAGAAGCCTGGAGATTGAGAATGGCACAGGAGAAGTCGTTTTGTTGTTGTTGTTTTTATTTTATTTTAAAATTGTGGGTACAAGTCAGGATTGAGTACACAAGTGGTTTAGGTACAGGTGCAGTTTTGGGCCTCCTATGGGACCTCACTTCTCCTGGATTAGGATTAGGGGCCCTTATTGATGTTATATACCCCTCACCCCTGGCAGTGTCCCACTACTGCCAATCCCACTTTTGTGGTATTATGATAAGTGTTCAGGGTCCACATATGAGTGAGAACATGTGGTACTCAGTTATTTGTATCTGTGACAGATCACTGAGTATGATAGACTCCACATCCCTATGGTGGTCACGGTAACTCTCAATGAATAAATGACATTTGAGCAAAGTCTCGAAGAAGCTGAGGGAAGGAATGATGTCTGGGTTGAAAGTATTTAATAAAAAAACAGAATGGAAAGTTCTGGCAGCAGGATTGTGTATATATGCCTGGGGTACAATTGGACTGGGGGCAAGATGGCTGGAGCAGATTAAGCAAAAGGAAGTTTAGTAAAAATTAAAGCAGAGATTAGATGTAGGACTGGGAAGGAGGAGATGTCAGATAATAATACTGATTTCCATCTGAGTGTAATGGGAAACCATTGAAGTGGTTTGATCAGGGTGACATATCTGATTTGCATTTTTAAAAAGCGTTATCTGGCTACTGGGTTAATAAACATTAGGGAGGCAGAAGAAAGAGCTAGAGACAATTTCAGAGACCATTAAAAGTGGCCCAGGCAAGAAACGATGGTAGGATAACCTGGAACAAGATGGCAAGAGTGAAGTAGTTGAGGCAGAAACAACAGGTTTTCCTGACACAGCATCAGAGCAAAACAACTCATGGCTGAGTCCTGAGTTTTGAGCTTAAACCACTGGAAGGATGAAGTTATCTTTAATCAAGATGAAGGAGACAAGGGGTAGGCATCTTTGGGATATAGGGGGTAGTCAGGATTCTTGGCGCGACCTCATCTCTACAATAAAAAAACAAAACAGAAAACTAGCTGGGCGTGGTAGCGCGCACCTGTAGTTCCAGCTACTTGGAAGGCTGAGGTGGAAGGATTGCCGGAGCCCAGCAGGTCGAGGCTGCGGTGGCCGGGAGTGGCCACTGTACTCCAGTCTGGGCGACAGAGTGAGATTCCAACTCAAAAAAAGAAAATGTATATATATATATATATATATATATATATAAAACATTTGAAATGCCTATTACCAGTCCAGGTGAATTACTAGTGGGCAGTTGTTTACATGAATCCCATTAATTTCAGAGGCATATGTAAATATAAAGAAACCTGGGCTAGATATACAAAGTTTAGAATAGTGTTCAGGTAGATGGTGCTTAAAACACTAATGCCGAAAGAGATCACTAAGAGAATGAGTGCCGATAGAGAATAAGATATCCAGGGCTGAGCCCTTAGGCACCCCAACAATAAGAGGTCAAGGAGAAGAAGAATCATCATGGAAGACTAATCAAAGGCACAAAGGGATAGGCAGAAAAATAGCAGACTTCTGGAATTCGAATGAAGAAATTATTTCTACTAAGAAAGTATGAGCAGAACTCCTATCAAGAAAGATGAGAATTGAGGGTTACCCTGCATTTAGCAACATGGAGGTCATTGGTGACTGTGACAAGAACAAATTTGGTGAAGCAGTTGGCATGAAAGTCTGATCAACTTGGATGTCTAACAGACATCTTAAACCTATTGGCATACTTAGCATAGATGGCTCTTCACAGAGTTTTTCTATAAAGGAGAGAAGAAAAGTGATAAACAATTCTAGTTTGAGTTATTCTCGGTATTTTGATCATCTTGTTCTACTGTCTTCTTGCATTTACCGCTGTTGAGAAGTCAACTGCCAATCTATTAATTATAATTATCATTTCTTTTTTGGTAATCTGAATTTTTTTCCTCTGCTTTCTTTTGAAAGACACTCTTTTATTTTTGTGTGCTACATTTTTTAGCACAGGCCTAGATATATAATTTTTTTGGTATCATAGTTGAAGTTACTGGGCTTTAAATCTACAGATTTGTGTCTTGTCAATTATGATCAACCCTTTCTCTTAAATTATAGCCTTTCTCCCCCATTATTCATATTCTTTCCAAAGCTCAAATTGGATACTTGCTGTACTCTTTCTATCTTCTCTCTGTCTCTTACCCTCTTTGCCTTTTCTGGGTAATTACTTCAGAGTGTCTAGTTTCTAATACTTAATCTAATGTGGGAGATCATTCTGTTAAGTTTCTAATTCCAATTATATTTGTATGCATTCATGTTTTATTGGTTCCTTTTCAAATCTTCTCCATCTAATAGTTTCCTGTTGTTCAGTCATTTTTGATACACTTTTACGGCTTTAAACTTAAGTATTTACAGAATATTCTATTCTGTATTTCATTTTGACATGTGTAATCTTTGAAAGTCTGATTCTGGTTGTTAATATTGCTGATTCTGCCTTGATGGCAATTTCTTTGCATGTTTATTTGTGTGCTCACATTCACTAAAACTTTCTGGGAACACATTGAAGCTGGGATTTAAGGTTCATTCAGAGAGGATGTACTTTTGCTTCTACTAGAAGCTCTATTGCTCTCCTGGAGCCACTTTAAACTGAAATCTTGCCTTGGCACTTTTGTGGGGTCACACAGGTGATGTCAATCAAACCCGAATGAAGCCTGGCTCATGACTACAGATTCTTTTGAGAACCCTCAGTCCAGAGCCAAGATTCATACAGGTAAGCTTCTTTATACCCTCACTTTGTGTGGCATATTCCCCCCTCCTCCCCACCTTTTCCCTTTTCTTTCAAAGCATTGCCTTTCAGAAAGTCCCAGGCTATTTGCAGCTCCTTGCATGGCCAGCTATATCTGTAGAATCTTAAAGATCAATTCGATGCTGCAAGGGCAGTGGCCTGGCTAACTCCTCTGGATTTATACTCCTTCATTGTTTTCGACATAAAACTAAACTTAACACTTCCTTTTCTTGCATTTTTTTGAAAAGATTTTTAGTATTTTATCCAGAATGTTTAGATTTCCTGTGCTGAGAGAATGTTGGATATCAAGTCCACAGTAATGACAGAAAGAAGTCTCTGAAAACATTTTCAAATATCCCAAGGTTTTTGGTTAGAGCCAAATATAGGTTGATGGCTTACAATATTGCCTAGCCAAGACACAGAAATCTTTAAAACACCGACTGGTGAAAATATGGACTCAACCTAAGTGCCTATTATTCGATGAGTGAATATTTTTAAATGTATAAAAAATAAAATCCTGTCATTTGAAGCAACATGTATGAAACTGAACATGTATATTAAGTGAAATAAGCCAAGTACAGAAAGACAAATATCACATGTTCTTACATATGTGGGAACTAAAAAAGTTGACCTCATGAAGATAGAGAGTAGACTGGTGATTACCAGAGGTTAGGAAGGGTAGGGAAATATGAAAAGACATTTATTAATGCATACAAATATACACAGAAGAAATAAGACATGATCCTTGATAGATCAGTAGGGTGACTACAGTTAATGTTGATTGTATGTTTTAAAATAGCTAGAAGAGAATGATTTGAATGTTCCTAATGTTATGAAAAGATAAATATTTAAGGTGATGAATATCCCAGTTACTGTGTTTTGATTATATGAATGTATCAAATCATCACATGTACCCTGAAAATATGTGCATCTTATATGTATCAATAAAAATAAATAAGTCTGGATGCGGTGGTTCAAAGTAATCCCAGCACTTTGGGAGGTGGAGGGTAAGTGGATTGCCTGAGCTCAGTGGTTTGAGACAAGCCTGAGCAACATGGTGAGACTTTGTCTCTACAATAAATTAAAAAAAAAAAATTAGCTGGGCGTGCTGGCGCATGCCTGTGTTTCCAACTACCTGGAAGGCTGAGGTGGAAAGATCACCTGAGCCCAGTGGATCGAGGCTGTGGTGGCCATAAGCAGCGTGCCACTGCACTCCAGCCTGGGTGACAGAGTGAGACTCTGATTCAAAACTAACTAACTAACTAAATAAATAAATAAATAAATAAAAGGAAAAAAATGTTTATTGGTAAGTTTATTGGTAAATGATTTGTGGCTGGCACTTATAACCTTACAGTACTTTTAATTTTTTAAAGGTTATAAACAAAATTATTTTTAAAAGAAATAAAGTTTAACTATTCTATTACTAGTCATACACACAGAAATTAAAGTTAACTTGTACTTAATTAGCAGTTTTCCCTATTGCATTTTTTATATTCTAACTCTCTACTCACCAAACTTGACTTTGTGTTTTAGATACAGCAGTGCAATATCAGGACTCATATGTCCAAGACTGTTGTATTCAGGATGGATAACAATTTTCGAGACAGGAATATACTGTTCTTGCTTATCCTTCTGAAAGAGGTTATACTCCCCAGGAGTCACAGTTAGAGTCTTAAGTTGCTTCCTAAAACCAAAGAAAAATGTGTCAATAAGTGGTTGTTTCCCCCAGGCAAGAATTCTTGGTTTATATAATTAAAGAAAATGGATTAATGTATCTGTAAGCATTTCCATCTTTAAAGAAAGTGTTCCTTTATTATTGAATATACCAAGGATCATCATTTTTTTTACTTTATAAAAAGTCATGGTTTCCAGTCACAGAATGCTTACATTCTTGTGAACCTTTTCATCTACCATCAATTGTCTTTCTGAGTATTTAAATGTTGCCTCCCTTTCTTTCTGTACACAAATCATAGTCTATACATGCTATATGCCATTTTTAATAAGGTATACAAGTTGCTTTCTAGAACTGTTCCTCCTTTTCTCTTAATTAGTACCCTCTTTTAATCTGGTCAAGTATTTGTTATTTCCACAGTATTTTTTTCCCCTCCGATTGACTTAAACTTAGATGATTAGAACTTTGGAGCATTCATTCATTTGATTTTAATACTATGTATAATATATATTTATTTTATTTATTTTTTATTTTTTAGTCAGAGTCTCATTCCACCTCCTAGGCTGGAGTGCAGTGGCCTGCTCACGGCCACTCCAGCATCGACCTACTGGGTTCAGGCAATCCTTCCGCCTCAGTCTTCCAAGTAGCCAGAACTATAGGCATGCACTACCATGCCTGGCTAATTTTTTGATTTATTGTAGAGGTGGGCTCAGGCAATCCCCACACCTTGGCCTCCCAAAGTGTTGGGATTACAGGCTTGAGCCACTGCACCTGGCCAGTACTATAGTAACCACCAACTCTACTCAATCACTATATCCACAAATGATAGATAATGTCTAGGATTGTCAGGAGTTTCCAGTTAGAAGAGCGGGAAGCACTGGAAGTCTTGGGAACACAGGTTTCTGGGAACCGGGAAGATCAGTGGGTGGGTACACTAGGTGGCAAGGTTAAGAAAGAGACTGAGATTGAGATGAGACTTGCATGATATAAAGAACATCAGATCTTCCAATCCCATAGCCACGAGTCAAGGTATGACAAGTAATGAAAATCCACAACTCACTCATTGAAGCTATACAGGCAGTGTGCTGCTGTAACAACCAGTTCATCTTGAACCAAGCTTCCTCCACAGACATGGTGTTCGCCTAATTTTAGGGAGACCTGCCCAAGAAGACAGTTACACAGCTGATACATAGATATATATCTCCCCACCGATGCTTCCTCCTTCAGAAACATTTGATCAACTCTTCAAATTTGACTTAATATTCTTAAAATACGGACATAAATTGGGTAGTAAGGTATTTCCCATGAAGTAAACTTTTTGGTAGAGAGGTAGAGGGGATCAGGAGAAAAACTACATATCAACTTGGAGTCTTGACGTTTGAAACAAAGGAAATATTATACCTTTTCTCATTCAGAAATCCAAGCCTTTGTTATACTGACCTGCCATGGATGTCCACCCACTGTTGAATTTCTCCAGCTAATAATTCTAGAGAAGAACCCAGATTGTACGGTAGGTTCCTTACTTTTCAAATCGACCACATGAATTCCACACTTCAGTCCTGTGTAGAAGAGAACACATACACACACATACACACAGCTTTATGTCAGAGTTCACTTTATGGAGATTTCCTGTTTGGATTTTCCTGGCCTGGCACAGACATTCTGCTATAACTCAGCTGCAGTTTCGCTCCTTTCTTTACACAATATTTTCTTCGAAATATCCCACAGTCATCCCAGGTTGACCAGAACTTGCCTCCTGTCTGCCCCTTTTCAGCCTATGCTACCCACGGGCAGGAAGGGGCCAGCTCTGCCTCTGGTGGTCGATTTAGGGCTGGCTCTGGGGGGGAGGCACATTACAGAATTTAGGTGGTATTAAAGATACTGGGAAACACAGATGCTACTCGGAAGAGAGGTATTTGACTTTGAGTTACTTCTACTTGGTTATATTTCCTTAGCACAAGCATGGTTAACAGAATGAGAACTCCAGATTTTAACACATTCCAGAAACAAAATCTAGCCTAAGTCTTCCTTTGGGAACATCTGAACCTGTACCATCCATCCCCCAAACATCTCCACCCCCCCACCCCCACCCCCACTCCCACTTCTCAAAAGTGTCAGGTGTGTGGCTACAACATCAGAACATTCTCAAGCAAGAAATAAGGAAGTCATCCCTCCCCAGGACTCTCAGCCTCTGGGCCTGGGCTCACCTGGGCTTTGGGAAAGGTTCATGAGAAGCAACAGCAACACACCAGGCCCTGCCAGGGGACCCATGGCCTCTGCGCACTGGAACCTCGTACGCCCTCCTTCCATGGGCTGTGAAAACTGCGAGAAACTTGCGACCAGCTGTGGCCTTTATTCCCTCCTGCAGCACCAATGAGCTGCACCTGCTGCACCATGACACCCGTACTCACAGGTGTTCCTCTTCTTGGTCATTCTCAGTCACTGCTGCTCTCTGGCTGTCCCGGTGTCACTGCCCCTGCCATCCACCCTAGAGTGGAGCAAAATGCCCCAGAGGCAGGAGGGCCACTCACATGAGTGCAGAGGTCCCTACAGTAGGTAGAGCCTACTAGAAAGGCCATCAGGGATCTAGGACATTCAGCTCTAGTGGATTCTGTCCCAGACTAAGGAGAGTGGCCCAAACTCAAGGGCAAGGAACCTGCTGTCCCTACTAGACATAGGCAGGCAGGCTTCTGAAAGGTAGAGACTCATTAATGCTCAAAACAGCACTGTCTCTTCTTCTAAGGATCTTGTTGAAGCCCTTGAGCTTCAGGAGTTTTCAAGCGGGGTAGACAGGAAAATTCTGGTTTGTGCTACTATCATTTTCTGGGTGGCAGTATTATTCTCAGCTTCACAGAATGCGTCAAAGCTATAGGATCTATCACTTAGGATTATTACAATTAATTCACTGGTGGGATGACCATGTCAGCATTTTCCCCACGATTATATATTATTACTACTACCAGTATTATTATTATTTCAAGCCAGAATTTGTGATGGACTTATATTTCTCAGGAAATTAGGGCAAGGCTAAGTGGACGTTCTATATACATCAACTAACCTGGACAGCAAGCCCCCAGGCCTAGTCGTCTCACTTTCACATAAAAAGCTCCTTGAGGTAGGATGGCAAACAAACTGAGAGAGACAGGCAGGATATAGACAGGTGGACAGGAAAACAGAGGACAGTCAAGGTGGAGAGAATGCAGGTATAGGTCCAAGCAGGTGATGACAGGTGGGGGACACTGACCCTTGTAACTGCAGAAGAGAGCACAGGGTGAATGGGCATCTCTTGATGAAAAGTCTAAAAACATGATTGGCACCCAAACTTGAAATATATGACTCAGATATTTTGTCCCATGAACCCAAAAGGGGTTTCTGTGCTTTTTATGTCCCAAATTCCACAACGTCGAAAAGCTCTAGAGCTGCACTGACCAATATAGTGGACATTAGCTATATGTGGCTGTTTAAATTAAAATGAGCAAAAATTAAATCAAGCTAAAATTTTGTTTTACACTAGCTACGTTTCAAGTGCTCATTAGTTACCATATTGGACAGCACAAATCTAGAACACTGCCTTCATCACAGACAGTTCTATTGGACTGTACTGTTCTTGAGAATAGCACCATTTTCTTTCTAGTATTTATTTCACATAAAGACATGCTAGATGACAGTTTGAGTGGATGACTCCTGGGTTTCAAGTGTGGGTGTCTAGGGGATAGGGGGTGTCCAGTGAAGGAACTCCTTGGTAAAGTAAGCAGCTCTTCAATGAAAATAAACCACTAAACCTCCAGGCTTGAGTACTGTCTAGGAAAACTCCAGGTATGACAGCTGCTGAACAATGGCTCTTACTACTCTCTGCCCTGTCATCATCCCACAGGGATTGTATTTGAACCACCCTCCTGGCCCCAGTGACACACTGTTCTCTGATGAAAGCTCAGAATCCTCAAATGGATCCAAAGCCCTCTTTCTTCACTGTCCCCTTACACTCTTCTCCACATGACACACAGCTTCGCAGGATGTTCTGTGGTTTCTGTCTCAAATCTGGGAGTCTCCATGCAGTGGGGCACCGTCTCACTTCCTATTACAGAACTCCCTTGTCTCCAGAGTTCAAAACCTACAACCTCAAGTGAGATCTTGTTCTTATATATAGAATGGCCAGGTCATTACTTTTAAATTCAGATTTCATGACGAGATAATGGTTTCAATATAAGTTGAATTTGTGGTGATGTTGAAACATCCAATGGAAGAATCCTTTTTCTTCCTTTCCTTTTCAACTTCCTTCCTTCCTTCCCTCCTTCCTCCCTCCTTCACCCTCCCCCCCCCCTTTTTTTTGGTGAGTCAGAGTCTCGCTCTGTTACCCAGGTTGAAGTACAGTGATGTGATCCTGGCTCATCACAGCCTCTACCTCCTTGACTCAAGCGATCCTCCCACCTCAGCCTCCCGGGTACCTGGGACTGTAGTCATGTGCCCACACACTCGGTTAATTTTAATTTTTTTTTTTTTTGTAGAGATGAGGTCTTACTATGTTACCCAGGCTGGTCTTGAACTTCTGGGGTCAAGCAATTCTCCTACCTCAGGCTCCCAAAGTGTTGGGATTGCAAGTATGAAGCACCATACATACCCAGCCCTCTTTTTCTTCTTAAAGCAACTTTAGAAAAGGACAGGATATCAGAAAGGAGAGCTACCCCAGAAAGGATTTTATCTGTCTTTCATTTGGACATGTCTTTGCTAGTATAGTAGGACAATAGCAATCTGCTATTCAAAAAGCTTGGATGTGAAGGACAGGATGAGGCGTGATAGCCACTAGAGATGAAATGGAATAAAGGATTTTTTTTCCCAAATGGTTTTGATGGTGATTACCTGTGAATGTGTTTTAAGACAGAATTGACAATTTGACAATAGTCAGCAAAAGGAAGAAGTTAAAAGACAAATGAGAAATCAAGGAATGGAATGAAGTTCCACGAGAGGCAAAATCCAGAGCCTGTGACCCTCTTCTTCCATTGTGGCAATGGCAGAAAATAAAGGATAGAATTGGGTGCAGGTAAATGGATAGAAGGAGTGCAGGATATTGAGGGGATACTTGTTTTCTACATTTTACTTACTCCATAGAAACAGGTAAGCCAGGCTCGGTGGCTCAGCCTGTAATCCCGTGCTTTGGGAGGCTGAGGTGAGTGGATTGCCTGAGCCCGTGGGTTCGAGACCCACCTGGGCAACTTGGCAAGACCTCATCTCTACAATAAATCAAAAACTTAGCCGGGCATGGTAGCACACGCCTGTAGTTCCAGCTACTTGGAAGGCTGAGGTGGAAGGATTGCTGGAGCACAGCAAGTCGAGGCTGCAGTGGCCAAGAGTGGCCACTGCATTCCAGTCTGGGTGACAGAGTGAGACTCCAACTCAAAAAAAAAAAAAAAGAAACAGGTAAAGGCATCTATTAAGCAGGATGGTGGAACAGATGTGGAGTCGGTAAATACTGAAATAGAGTTTGTGTGGGGTAAGGAAAAGAGAGCAGACAGGAAGCATACAGAAAGATGTGATGCAGTGAGGGAAGGAGAGAGGGGAGGAAGGAGGGAATGGGGGAGAGGGAAGGCGGGAAGGAGGGAGGGAGAAAAGAACATGGTCCTTTTTAAAAAATGTTTTAAACTGTCACCTCTCCTGGTGACATGAACATCTATAGGAAGTACTTGAGAGATTGAAGCCAGACATACTTATTTTCATTATATTTTATATAAAATAGACATTTACATAGATTTTATTTTGGAAAGACCTAGGCAAAGTATACATAATCAGACTTCATGGGAGAAATACTTTATGGGAGATATGTTTCTAACTGGCACAGCAAAGGTAACACAAATGTACATTTGTATACAACTGATCAAAATAGGAAATAAAAAAGCATTATGAACAAAGAACATGAGGAAAGTCATTTCCCAACAAAAGGTGGGATGCATGTGAGTCACAGTAAATCAAATGATTTCCACATGATAAAAACAAGCCATGGCTTTGACAGATACTTTAATTCCTTAGGAAGAAGTTTTATCTTTTTTTCTCAATAAAGTAACAATCACTGTGAGAATTTTTTACGTGTACAAACTGTAAGATAAGAGTAATTACCTCTGCCATGTTCAAGCACTTGGGTCATTCATTCACTTTTAGGGTTGTTTTTCTATGTGTTTTGTTGCAGTGATTATGATTACCTTAAAGATCATCTTAACAAAGGGCGGCATCGATCAGTTGTCTCATTGAATACACAGTGCTTTCCAATCCAGATGCAAGAGTAACCACTGAAAAGGCTCATGGAGCTTAATGGATCCATCAGATTGACCAGTTCTTTTGTGGGTGATAAACATGATTGAGATATTGGCTAACTTGCCCCAGGTGAAATGGCTACTGGTGACAAAGCTAGAGCTAGAATGTTGATGTCTTGATTCTTGACCTAGCATACCACACCTATCGACCTGCAAGATAAATAACTCCAAAAGGACATTACACACATTGGAAACTACCACACGTGTTACAAATGTACACCATGTACACCACAGAGAATGTGAAGAAACTCCTGGATTTCTGGATGTAGACATCGCTTTCAAGTTAGAAGTCAATGTTAAGTAAACTTAACCATAATAACCATATATTATGATGGATGCTGATTTTATGAGTTACATGGCCTAAAAGTTTTAAAGGAATAGAACCTTGATGATAAAAATGGAACATTTTAATATAAACCAATTGATTGTTATAAATTTTATTATTCTGTTGTGCCACTTTTATTTACATTAAACCAGACTTTTGATTGCAGTTATTTTTTTCCTATCTTTAAGTTATATGACTATTAGAAAAATATTGAGGGAAATGCTACTTTTGGAAGAACTATTCAACATATTTTTCTTTTGCACTTCAAGAATAATCATAAAATATTTGTTATATTTTGCTATATTATTTTTGGCACCCTAAGCTTTTATCTTATTCAGCTGCAACCTAAATGCAAGATTTGACAGGTATTTACTCTTTCTAAATATCAAAAAATACCATTTAGATAGTTAAGTTTTACTCTAAATGGGAGATACCAACATACAATCAAATCAAAGTAAAAGTGACATGGAACCAGGAAAACAAGGAAAACAATTAAAAGCAAATAAACCACCTCTAACTATATATGCTTTGAATGCTGTTACTAATATCCTATAGATTTATTATTCTAAGGGGGTGAATCCAACACAAATAAAAGCAAAATGTTTTGCTTTTTAAAAAATTTTTTTTTCAAAAATTGATTTTAACACATATAATCAAGAAATAATTAACCAAAGCTCACGTGTGTGCCCAAAAGAAAGAGAGACACAGATGTAGGCATAAACTCTATGCCATGAACAACTTCTACAAGTCATAAAAAATACCGGGCACTTTGTCTAGTACATGTACATTTCAAGGCAATTCCTCTCCATCTGAGGACCAAGAATTCTGTAAATGTAAGGCCAAATTGTAGTCCGATTTCCACAAGTGCAAAACTACCCCACAAACCCACATGCTGGTCAATCTTGGGATGATAGACTCAACTAACCAATGTGCCACACATCATTCTTTAGAGTTCTTTGGCTCATTTTAGTATAGATTTAAAAGTGAAAACTGCAAAAGATTATAAACACCTCTTTTGTAACATTTACAAACTTCCATTAAAGTTGTTAGCCCCATAGTGGTTCTCTAGTTTGGCTGCACATTGGAATCATCACCTGGACAGTCAGGTGTCAAAGATTTTGAAAGGTCCTTAGGTGATTTAAAAAATGTTTAAATTTTGTTAATTTTAGGAGTATGAGAGGTTTTGGGTTACAGGTGAGTCTAAAGTACAGCCAGTGTTGAGAGCCACTATATGTGAGGGAACAGAGCTCAACTATCAGTAGAATGTTGCTCTTCAATCTGAGGAACCTGAAATGTCTAATAGGGACATAAGAAACCACACATTTGCTTTTTATTCACCCTCAAGTTACAATTATTGTAGGTTGATTTGTATAGAATGATCTGGATTTTCTCATTTAATCTAGCTAGAAAGCTGCACAAAGGCATTTGCACAAACACTGCAAAACCCTGCACCACACTAGGTACTACCTGTCAAAAATTTCAGAATCTTATGCTAAAGGCTGTGAAGTACTGTTGGGAGTTAGAATTACAGTGCTGACAATCCTCATTGTTTTGTGATACATTTCAAAATAAACAACCACAAAAGAATATAACTCTGGATTCCCTAAAATTTCTTTTCCTCTAAGGTATTTGCGTCTTTGGTTTAGTTCACCTATGTTCTATCACTGAGACATATTTCATGAAAACTGTTAATAGACTGAAAACATCTGAATTATTTTAAAAATCCTGAATGAATAATTTGGAAGGCTGAAATAAGTCGCTGAGGCAATTCTTGTGGCTTCTACATCAAAGGACATGTTAAGGGATGGCCACTTCTCAGAGATTTTGAAGGTGAAGAGAACTGATTCCAGGTAGGACTGAAGGACAGCTTAGACAGACTAGAAGAAGAAGGAGAAGGGAGACAATGTACGTGAAGAACTCTGTAGCTGAGAAAAAACAGCAAGTGCTGCTCAGAGTAACAGGCACAAATGAAGCTCCTATCATTGAGTAAAATGTCCAGCCAAGTTAAAGCTTGTCTTATCCTCAGTCACTTTTCTTCCTACCCAGAATCTGCTGGGGAACCCTGGGCAAAATAAAATTGCAGATCCTCTTCTTCAAAAATTATTAAGAATTTCAAGCAGAGCATTCAACTAAGCTCGGGGTACTTCTGAATGCAGGGCCTGGTGGGACTGCGAGGACTGCCTGCTCATGAATGCAGCTCTGCTCCTCACTTCAAAAAGGTGCTCCCAACTCAGAGGGCAGGCATGCTTTCATGAAGGGCAAACTGAATGCAAATCCAGTGTGATCCATCTTTTTTTGATAAAGATGGTGATTCATGTGACAAGGGCCAAATAAAAATGGTTACAAAATACACTTCATATCTTTGAAAAATAGTATGTGACGTATTTTCTTACAGGCACTGTTGCGGCTGTGAAAACTATTCATTGAATGTATTAACTTGGGATAAAAATATCTGAGCCAACAAGCAATAATTACTTTTTTTAAACAGAGCTTACTTATGATGTTCAAAGAGAAACCAGTGTGTGCACACAGAATGAAACAGGGTGACAGAGTGAGGAGGAAAAAAAGAGGGGAAAAGAAAGGTGATAGGGGAGGGGCAGAGGGATAGGAAAGCACCTGAAAGGAAGTAGAGAAAGTTTCCTGAAGGCCATGAGACTCTTTTCTCTCAGAAACTTTTAGGTTGAAATCACCATTTCCATCATGCCAACAAAGGTACCCTCCTACCTTTCGTAGCTCTTCCAGTAAGGCATAATTGCTGTTCAGAACTTGGAGTTCAGTCTTTTCCATTAAAGTTTTAAGCATGAGTTTTGGTTACAGATTATTCTGAAATGCTGTGATAAAGTCCTACATATTTTTATTAGCTAGGGCTTCATGATTTTTTTTTTTCAGTTGAGAGTGGGGTTGTTATTTTATAGTAAACACTGTAGTACTTGGCCTCAGGACTATGCTTTTGGAGGGAAGAAAATATCTGAACTAAGACACTTGATAAATTTATGGTATATAGCACTGAAAGATTTTTAGAAACAAAAGGTCATAGTGGTCATATATACATTATTGGATTAGTGAAGCACACCAACAGATGCATGCTAATTCAAATTCTGTAGTTGTCTGCATTTAAAATATTCCGCCCACCATCCCTTCCCAGAGAAGTTTTTCTTCTGTTTATTTAGACTTACCTTGACAAAATAATATCTTAACATATAGTGCCTCCTGATACTGGGTTGAAAGAACTGAGAAGACTCTCTTTTTACTCTGCCTTGGCCCGGGCATGTGAAACCTGGGAGCCTTCAGGCTGCCACATCTGTGTGATGCCTGCCTAGAATCACACAGCACTGCCTGTGTGTGATATCCATTCCAATTCCAGAAGCAGCACTGCCTGGAGTGTTTCTGTTTTTAATGATGAGGACCAAATTACAATCAAGTGTTCCAGTTTCTTCACTTCCAAAATATACCACCTGAACAGTGAAGGTGGCTTCTTCATTTCTTTACCTTTAGCAAGTGAATAATCAATGCACATTTTGGGAGGGAACTGTTAAAACTTAAGTATTTTATAACTTAGATTTATATTTGTATAAGATTGGTTTTGAAAACTGCTATTAAAACCACTTTGTACAAAGATAAAGGCATGTGTATATATTAAATATTTTATAAGTTATGAAATAAATAACACTAAAAATAAATGTCAATTATGAATTCAGCTTTGCCTTTCCTATCTTTTAAATAAAACTATATATTTTTAAAATTGTGAATTTAGATTTTTTCCTAGAGTTTTAGAACATTCTCCATGAGATTCCCAAAACAAAGAACTCTAGGTTTCAATCACTTATGTTCTATGCCCAGAATTCTCATTAAGTCTAGAAAGACAAATAATTAGAGCTTCCTTTCCATCTAGTTAGAGTCTATGAAGATTTCTGATATATTGTAAAGATTTCTCAATGGTTAAATATATTTTTCAAAAAAATTAAATTTCATGATGTCTGAACATTAAGATAATAAAGTAGAACATTTCTCTCAGTTAATATCTTTAATATTTTTTTATGTAGAATATACTATTTTTTTCTCCACCAAAATAACAATATATTTGGAGGCAGGAACATTTATGATTCCAAATGCACTTTTGAAATTTTAGAGTAGAAACACTACTCTAGTGATACTTGTAATGAACTTAAAAAATTTTATACATTTCCATAAAGAATTAGGGGTACCAAGCTTCTTGACATTCCCCTAGGGATGAAGATATCCATACACAGCTCCAGAAGCTTCCCTTTTATTCCTCAAAAGGGCTCTAGTAATATCCTTAAATAGATAGTAGATAAAACTCACTTAACAAAAGCCCCTTTCCCACATATTCTGGAAGGTTCTACAAAAACTATTAGATACTCATTTCTGGTTCTGGAGAATTAAAGGAGCCAATTCTTGACAAAATTTTCCAAATGGCTTACCCCAGATAATTTTGAAATATCTCATCCCATCAACAACAGAAGCTCTGCCTTCACAGCATTTCAAGCTTCTATATTTCTGGAACATAAAAATCTAAACTAAGAAATGGAATTAGATCTCCAGGTTGCAAAAGCATAGAAATATATCAAGGGAAATCTGGAGTTAAACCAAACAAAAATCTGCAAAATGTGTAGATGTTGTTTTCCTTCCCTTTCAGATCTTTCTGCTCTTTTATCTTCTTTCATGGAAATGCAAGTCCTTGAGTACTGGATTACCAGCAGATGTCCCCATATGTGCCACCCTGAACTTGGAATGAGAGGAAAGCTTCAATATTTGTTCCCCTGCTGATGTGAAAGCAGGGTCGCCATCACTTTTTCCTCTTTCAGAGGCACTACATTATCCCAGGAGACTGGGTCAAATAGTGCTATGTTTGATCCTTTTCTCGAACTTCCTGTAATCGTCTTTCCAGGCGATCCAATTTGGCAAGATTTTCCTTCAGCAGTTTGCTCTCTGGAACCAGCTGTAAGGCTCTCTCATAATAAGCTCTGGCAGACACATAGTTTCCCTGTAGAGGAAAAGAATTATATTCTGAAAACAATTATATTCTGATCCATCACTACACTCTCAGAGAATGAGGAGACTAAGAAACTGACCCACTGCCTACTCTAACACTAATGTTCTCATGCGGAAACCCTGTCTTTATGTGTAATTTTATCCTTATCTGTTGGTGCTTTTGGAGAATCCATTTGTTTTAAGTACCAGGTCAGTTGGAGAACGTGAAGGATAAGCGTTATACCACAAGGATAAATGGCAGAAAACAGATTTTCAATTCTACTACTGCAGGACACAAGGCTGTCATTTCATACTGTTCTCATGGGGTTAGCACTGTTCTTTGTAATCAAAATGAAACCATAGTGAGAGCTTCATATTAAGGAGAAGAAGAGAGAGTGAAGAGAAAAATGTTTTTGACACTGCAAGAGGAATGATTAAATAGTTTAAGTATCCACTGTATCTATTTAGTGGCAGGAGTTATTCTAATCTTCAACTGAAACCATAAAATCAACTTTTGTCTAATAGGGGCTTCAGTGCAGGTTTTATTTGTTACAAAATGAAAAGAGTTGATAAGAATGTGAGGTCAAATTTGTCTAGTACCCAAGGTGTGTGGCAATATGCACCCTCTATAGTCTTGGTGTAGGAAGGTCACTTCTGACCTGCTTCACACCTGATGACCCCACCCTCTGCTGGCCCTAATCTGTTTTGTTCAATAACTCTCCAACTAGCAACCATGTGTGCCTGGTCCCAGATGGCCCCCAGCAAATCATTTACAACTATTAGCTTCTTTCAGCACATTTTCTGCTACTGGATAAATTACCTTCCTTATTTAGTCCAATTTCTTTCAGATCTGTGTCCTGCAAACTCCCAGAACTAAGATTGTTAGAGTTCTGCCCATTCCAAAAAAATAGGAATTTAATCTCTTTATCCTCAGTTATAGCTCTCATGTGGATAAACACCAGTGACTCTCTAAATTTCCATCACAATTTAAAATTGCACCTCTTGGAGCGAAGACACTATGTAGCAACAAGCACCAAACATTATTGGATGTTTAACTATCTTCTAAATGAGTTGATACCTGTCAAAAGCTTAGACACTGCCTGACACATAGTGAGCACTCAATGTGACACTATCATTACTGCTATTGTTAAATGACTATCCAGGCTCTGCATAAACACTGTCTATTTCTTACAGTATTTACTTGTCATACTGGCAAAGGAGAAAGTGAAGATGACAAGAAACTGTAACATCAGAAATCCAGGCACTGACATGTGCAACAGTTGAAACGGTTTTGATTATTAACACTAACTCTGATGCAAAGCTAAACAGATTGCTGAACAAGTGAGAACCTGGATTTGCTACATTCAATTAGTTATTTTTTTCTCAACTCCAACATTTATCTTCCAAATATCTTCTGATTTTTATTAGGCTTAACCACATACATGCAGACAGCTATACATCTGTGGCTCTTAGAGCACTATTAAAACGTTTCTACTGCGGTTGATTTTGAAATTGTTCTTCCAGGAGGCTCCCTGAATGTAAACCTCAGGCTACTGCTTTGGCATCTCTTATGTGGTTACCAGGTTTCTCTGTCCTTTCACACAAAACTTAGTTTCTTTTCTCTTCCTCAAATTGTGCTTTTGTTTATTAAACTAGAAGTCCTTTTTTTTTTTTAAAGTTGTATCCCTTAAGTCAATGTCCCCAATGCCCTAGATATTAGGTAAGGAATTTGAATTCCAATTTTTGGAATTGCGTTCATACAATGACCAGTAATCACATGTTGCTATTTCTATTTAAATAAGTTACAATTAAACAAGAATTCAGTTCCTCAGTTGCGCCAGTCACATTTCATGTGTTCAATAACCGTGTGTGGCTTGGACAGTACAGATATAAAACATTTCCATCATGGCAAAAAGTTCTGCTGGACAGTGCCATTCTAGAATATGCATATCACTGTTATGAGGCAGTATTGAAAATCATAATTTGTGATATGGCCCAGTTGATACAACTTTTTGACTATAAAGGATGTATTATAGTTTTTTGGTCCACTCATTTCATCCTGTGGAAAACGTCACAAAAAGAATTACCTTTAATCACCACATATCATGAGCAAGAAACAACAATGACACTTATGCTCCTCTCCCCATGTCTTTCTGTCACCTCCTTGCAAAGCCAACTCTCAACCTTGCCACAGTCCTCAGGCCTGCTTAAGCTTCCCTCAGGTTCAGGAAGGAGCAAAGCCCAGGAATACTACCTGATGCACACATTACCTGACAATGCAAAAGACACAGAAAGTTCATGAGTGTCTTTGAGGCTTCATAATGACAACACTGCATCCTAATTGTGGCATCTAAATGACCACATCTGCACCATATGCCTGCTCTATTTACACTAGATTGCATTATATAAATTCACTGATATGAGACCATTTTTAAACTACAAATGTGGCAATTTTATATTGTTCGACCAATACATGATGTCTACAAAGACAGAAAAGAATTTTAATCAGTGTTGGTCATATTTTAAAACATGACTAACTTCAAAAATATGACTTTTAAAATATGACTTCTTCGGCCGGCCTCTGTGGCTCAGCCTGTAATCCCAGCACTTTGGGAGGCCGAGGCGAGTGAATTGCCTGAGCCCGTGGGTTCGAGACCCACCCAGGCAACTTGGCAAGACCTCGTCTCTACAATAAATCAAAAACTAGCCGGGCATGGTAGCGCGCACCTGTAGTTCCAGCTACTTGGAAAGCTGAGGCAGAAGGATCGCCGAAGCCCAGCAGGTTGAGGCTGCGGTGGCCGGGAGCATGCCACTGCCCTCCAGTCTGGGCGACAGAGTGAGACTCCAACTTAAAATAAATAAATAAATAGAATAAAAATAAAATAAAATATGACTTCTTCAATCTCCAGACACCTTCCCAGGGGAAGTACTTGTAAATTTAAAACAGTGGGTTCAACTGTTGAGGATACAATAGATACACTATTTTCTCTGTATTTTCAGACTTTTTAAATATTTTTGAGGGTATTGGTTGCATTTTTTCTACTTAACAACTAAACTCATTGCTTTAACTGCAGACACACTCCATCTGAAAACATATTGAGCACATTACAGCCTTTCTTTGATTAATGACAGGGACACATTCTGAGAAATGCATCATTAGGTGATTTTGTTTTTAAGTAAACATCATAGAGTGCATTTACACAAACCTAGATGGTAGAGCCTACTACACACCAAGGCCATATGGTATAACCCACTGCTCCTAGGCTACAAACCTGTATAGCATGTTACCGTACAGAGTACTATAGGCAAATGTAACACAATGGTATTTGTATATCTAAACACAAAAAAAGTATATAAAAATATGGTATTTAATTTTATAGGCCAACATCATTATATATGATCCATCTTTAACTAGCATGTCATGTGACACATGACTATATTTGAAAATATAACTAATATGCAATTAAAATATTTAAAATAATTTTTTTACTGTATGAAAGTAAGTTCATTCTATATTTCCCAACTAGATATTGCTGGACACCCTAGAATATCATTAAGATCAGAGCTAGGGTAATGCAGATGGAATAAAAGTCTTGCTTGGATTCGCTGGCTACTAAATCAAAGCTGTCAGTTGCAGGGTAACTATCCTATTATCCCCTCCCATCTGTGTAGTCATAGGGTCATCTTTTTGTTTTGCTGTGTTTCCAAAAGTGATCAGTTTTCACTTAACAATAAAACCTATTAGGACTTTGTTTAAATTCTAATCACTACGAGGGGAGGACTCCAAGAAAACAAAACAGAAGGGAATTATCTTTTGGAGAGCGAGTCACTTGTAGTACAAGCTTCCCCCACTAGGTAAGTGTTCTAGGAATCCATCTGCATCAGTGTACCAGCTAGCATTGTGGTGAGAGGCTGCATTCAGCTTCAGTGAATTTTTTGTGGAGATTCTTTCAGTGTGTTTGCTCATTTCATGATCAGTGATTTATGAGCACACCTGCCCAAACCATGCTGAGTGTTCAGCAGTGTTTGACCAAAAAAAGCATGACTCCTGTGTCGCACCCTCCCTATTTACCCAATCTCTCCCCAAGCGACTTTTTTGTTTGTTTCCTTGAATTAAAAAAGTCCTCTAAAGAAAATGTTTTGCCAGTGTGGAAGAGGTGAAACAAAAAATAGCAGAAGCACTGAAAAGCATCAAAATTGACGAGTTCCATAACTATTTTGAACAGTGGAAAAAGTGCCTCAATAGGTGTACTGCATCAAACAATGAAGAGCATTCTGAAGGTGACTGAAGTTTAAACATGTAAGAATCAATGCACAATTGTTAGTAAATAACTTCTGGGTTTTGGGGGTTCCTCCTCATAAGCTGCTATTTTATCAGTGCTCAGAGGCTGAAAATCAGTTAACTAAACAAGAGTGGTCCTTTAAAAACATGTTGGATCAAGGTATTTCTCTGCTCAAAGTCCTCCAGGGACCCTGATTCATTCAACATAAAAGCCAGAGTTCTTAGAATCTCCTTCAAGGCCCGCACAATCTGGCCCCTCTGACTTCAGTTTCTCCCATTTCCTTCCACTTGCTCTGCCCCAACTGCACTGCCGCCTCACTGTTCTTCAAACACAACAGGCACACTCAGACCTTAGGGCCTTTGTACATGCTCCTTCTCTATTTTGCCACATGGCTCACACTCTTCGGGTCTCTGCTTAAATATCACTTTTTAACTGAAGCATTACCTAATCACCTGAATTTAAAACTTAGTCATTACTCCCTGGCAGTCTAATCTTTCTCTTTTTTTCTCCTTAGCACTTATTATCATTTGATATTAATATATTTTATATATGTAACTTGTATGTATATGTACATTATATGTGCATGTAGGTATGTGTATATTTATCACTTATCTCCTCCTAATAGAATGTTAGTTCCATGAGGACAGGAATGGGGTTTGTTTTGTATGTTCACTACTGTATTCTCAGGACCTTGAAGAAAACCTGGCACATAGGATGCTCTCCACAAATGCTTATAAAATGAATGAATGAATGAATGAAAGATGGTGAATCTTTTATTGCATTCACTATGGATAATAGTCCCCCAAAGGTAGTTTTTTCTTTTGGGAAAAAAAAAACCCCAAAACAAACAAGTTTGTTTTCAGTAAAAGGTTAGAAAGTAAAAGATACATTAGATAAAAGAAATAGAAAATAAATATTTAAAGTAACACTTTAATCGTGGCAATTATTGGAACTGGGAGGAAAATAACTCATATAATGTTCCAACAGGGATTTTATCTGCTGTCTGATAATTCTCCTAAGTACCTATGATTTTCTTTATGATTAGTAAAATCATGGAATCTAAATTATGTAGATTTATTTTTTAAATGGATTCATACAGTCAATATCAAGATAATGCAATGTGAACATAAACTGTGGTAATTTCACAGTTTCAACCATGGTTTTGATATTCAAATAATTTCAAATAGGAAATTAACAATAACTTATCAATCCTTGAAGACAGAAGAAAGACAGACAGAAAGCACAAAAGGAAAGTCTCGCCCACATTATAGAAATGAATGGCTCTCCCACCTTGATGTGTTGGATGCCTCCCATGTTCATCCAGGCCTGTGCTTGCTCTGGATTTAGTTCCACGGCTGCTTTATAGCTCTAAATAAAAAAGAAATATCTTCAGATTAGAAAATGAGGACCTATCTTTAATGCTACAGAATTGGAACCACTTTCTTCACGTGTGAAAACTTAAAGGGTTAATACAATAAAACCAGTCACTACTAGTTCACAGAAGACCCCACTTATTTCTATTATTTTTCAGAGTTGATGATTCTAAAGTGGAGGAAACTGAAATGTATAATTTCCCTGCAGAGCTAACCTCTGGACTTAGAGAGACTGAGGACGCCTGCAGGGAATTCAGGTGATTTCTATTATAGTGCATCATTTTTCACTGGCCTCAATCTACAAGAAAACAGTGCTTTTTTGGCTCTTTTCCACTGCAAATGGAGTTAGTAAGAAAACTCTTTTTATAATCACAGAGTCTTAGCGTTTTCTAAACAGCTTAACCCTAATGTAGTATCCTCTTTTACAATACAACTGACCTGGTTATTCAACCATTGCTTAAATTTTGTGTTTTTTGTTTTGAGTTGGGGTCTCACTCTGTCACCAGGCTGGAGTAGAGTGGCACAATCCTGGCTCACCGCAGCTTCAACCTTCTGGACTCAGGCGATCTTTCTGCCTTAGCCTCCCAAGTAGCTGGGACTATAGAGATGCATGCCACCACGCCCAGCTAATTTTTTTATTTTTTATTTTTTTTGTAGAGATGAGGATTCTCTATGTTGCCTAGACTGGTCTCAAACTCCTGGGCTCAAGCAATCCTCTTGCCTCCACTTTCCAAAGTGTTGGGATTACAGGTGTGAGCCACCACACCCAGCCAGTTTAAATTATTAAAATAAATGCTCATTATTTCTTTAAGAATATCTATTTAGCCGGGCTCGGTGGCTCAGCCTGTAATCCCGCGCCTTTGGGAGGCAGAGGTGAGAGGATTGCCTGAGCCCACGGGTTCGAGACCCGCCTGGGCAGCGAGACCTCATCTCTACAATAAATCAAAAAATCAACCGGGCGTGATAGCGCATGCCTGTAATTCCGGCCACTCGGAAGGCTGAGGTGGAAGGATCGCCGGAGCCCAGCTGGTCGAGGCTGCAGTGGCCAGACTGGGCGACTCTGGGCGACAGAGTGAGACTCCAACTCAAAAAAAAAAAAAGAATATCTATTTTACTAAAGTTAGTTTTATTCATTTGAAAGTCTCTTTTTCCCCCTGCCATATGAAAGATCTTCAAATGTTTGAAGAGAGTTACCTATCCTTCAAACACTTTCTTTAGTCTGAATAACAAGTATCCTATGATAAATGTAATATCTGTGATATGAGGTATATTTTTAATATCATGCATGCTGTTTTGCATCAAAAGTATATTCACCACTGAGTCTCAAGAGTGGTAACCCGAAATAAAGACAAAGGCTAAGAAAGTTGCTTCAATTACAAAGCTAAGTACTATATCTGTGTGTATATGTAGTTCCTTACTATTATCATTAGGAAGAATACAACCAAACAGATTTACCAAGTAAAATCTGGTCCATTCTTCTTTACTTCAGTTTTAGGAGAAAGAGGCAAATGATAAGAAACTACAACTGCTAAAATAAATGGAAAGGTTGTATTTCTTGAATTAGTTTATATCAGTGTAGATGGGAATGCAGTATAGAAGTCAAGAGCTGGATTCAAATTCTGACTCCATATTTTACCCACTCTGTGACCTTACTATATGGACTCTGAGTCTAAGTTTATAAAATGTCAAGTGGTGACAATGACCATGCCTTTCTTATATGATTATTGTGAAGATTGTTACTTGATACATATGAATCATATACAGAGTGCTAATGTATTTTAGCTATTATTATTATTATTCAATGGTTCTATTCCTATTCTTCATAAATCTACTCTATAATTATTATTTGATCCATTGGTCAAGCAACTAGATAATTCTTTTGTTTCCAATACAATATATTAAGATACAGATAGAGGTACGTTATACATATTCATAATTAAATGTTCACATTAGTTATAAATAACTTAAGAATAAAGGTATTGAAAGTGCTCAAAAAGCAGGGAAAGTCCTACAATTTTTGAGAAAAAACACTCACAATTTTTCAAAGAAAAATACTACAATTTCTGCTTCTGTTTAAAGGATTCACATTCAAATGAGTTTTCCCAAATATCTTTATATGTTTTCCAATAATATTTTAAAAACCATTCACTTGTTTATTTTCCAACACAATTATATTACTTGTTGATATATCACTTTGCCCATAATATATTTAGTATATTTTTATAACTTCATTAATTTGTGGCTTTACAAGATACAAGAATAAAATATGGGATTTCTGTAACATTTCTATTTATATTTGTAAATGTCTTCTTGATTTCAATCTGTGAATAAATTATTCCAAAGCTGCAGATATTGAACATCTAAAAGATGCAAAATACTTTATTTTATATTTTATTTTATTTTGAGTTGAGGTCTTATGCTGTCACCCAGGCTAGAATGCAGTAGCATGATCATGGCTTGGACTCCTGGCTTCAAGTGATCCTCTCACCTCAGCATCCCTAATAGCTAGTATTATGGGTGCATGCCACCATACCACACAGCTAATTTTTTAAAAAATTTTTTGTAGAGACAAGGCCTCACTACATTGCCCAGACTGGTTTTGAACTCCTGGATTCAAGAAATCTGGGATTACAGGTATGAGCCACTGTGCCCAGTTGAGAGACTGTTTTAGGACAGAGAAGGAAGCAGTCCCTTGGCACAAGGAAAGTCCAACCTAGTTAGGGAGATAAAATGCAAGGATGCATGCATGCACACACATAGGGTGGGGTAAGACCTGACATTACAATGTAATTATGACACTTTCAAATGGCTGGGACCTTAATGAGACAGCCAGTGTTTTTTAAAGAATTCAGAAGAAGCAAATTCACTGGGAGTGAAGATGGTCATAAAAGTCTTCCTGAGGGAGGAGGACAAAGAATATGTCTTGGTGGATGAGTGAGAATCTCATCCACCAAGGGGAGGGGACATTTCAAGGATAAGTGGAAATGCCCAAAGCTATTTAGGTACTAGTTTTGCTGGAATAGAGGGTTCTCGCGGGTAGCAAGTGTGAGCGAGAGCAAGAACAAGGGAGAGTGAGAGTTAGAGAGAGAGCAGGGGGTGGAGGGGAGAGAGAGAGAGAGAGAGAAGCTGGTTTGAGGCCAAGATGTGAAATGCTGTGAACATAAAGTGAAAGGTAATCATAACTCTGAATGATCAAAAGTCAGAAGCTTAATCATAAAAAAATCAATATGATGTCAATGAATCAGAAAATTCACTCCACAAACATACCAATTATCTTAGATTTTACAGCATATGCTGCAATAAAGATGGAAGGAGTATTACTTTTAATCCATGAATTGAATATCATAATTTTATTAAGTGTTTATACCTCAAAAGCTTTGTCAAGAAGGTTCTGCTCTCTTAGTTGGTTTCCTTTTGTGAAGAAAAGTTCAGATATGACTTTTGGGTCCTTTGGTTTCAGCTGGAGAGCCTTGTCTATTACATCAAGTGCCTGCAGAGATTGGGAATTAAGGCAGAATAAATGCAGATTAGGTAAAGAAAAACTAACTTAAAGATACATTTATACTTTTTGTTCCTATGTATTAGCTGATGTGTTGTGTGACACTCAAGATGCATTCTCCATTCTCTCTTATTTTCTCACTGAGAATTAGTGGTCCTGACAAAATAATTTTCTTAGACTCCAGGTTTCCCATTTATAGACTAGTGACAATAAAATGTTCTTGATCACTTTACAGGGAGGTGGTGAGATACAGTTGAAAGCAAATAAGATTTCCGGTTAGACACTGACCCTACCACGTGTCCATCAGGACCACTCTAACAGCCTCTCTTGGGTCTCTAGTGCCCACTCTGCCTCCAGTATCCACTGCCCCTCTGTAGCCAGAGATCTCTTCAAAAAAAACATCTGATCATGTTGCTTCTCTTTTTAAAACCCCGAAGCTTCTCCCGGGATACGAAACAAAGTCCTTGGCCTGGCCCCACGGTGTCTGGTTCCTGCATCCTGTGCTTGCATACCATCCTGCACCCCGGCTCCCTCACACCCATTCCTGACATACTCCTCGCTGCTGCCACCGAGCGATTGCAGGTGTTGTTTTCCTGCTCAGAATTCTCAGGGCTGCCGCCTCTGCCTAATAACTCCTATTTCTCACCCTGCCCTCACCTCCACATGGCTTCACCAGGAAACCCCAGCACCCACACTTGTCAAGTCCCCTGACTATATGCCCTTCATGAGGTCACTGGGCACAGTTCCACTTCTACATTTGTCTTGTGATGACCTGTTTAATCTCTGTCTCCTCCTCTACTATAATCTCCATGACAAGAGTAGTGTTTTGTTTGTTTATAAACCAGTGTCTACCATGTTATAGCAGTGTCTACCATGGTGTCTAGAATATAGTGAACATCCAAGAAATATTCTGTTGAATCAGTTTATAAATTTACTGATTGTGTGGCTTCTAAAATGAACGTAAACCTGAATAGTCGCAACACCGGGTCACTGACCTGCCTTTCAGGGTTGTTACAAGGATTACATAAAACAATATATTATTAATAGAAGGAAAATGGAAAACAATAAAGCATACAAATGCTAGTCTTGATCTTTATAGAGTTAGCTGAAAACAAGCTGAGACAATACCACATAAAATCTTTAAACCAAGGATGAGCCAAGAAAATATTATTTCAAGGGGACATCTTAGGAGTTCAGGGGATGTCTGTGATATCATGGCTATGCTATGCCCACTGATGACATTTAAGACTTCTCAGTCTTATAAATGTGCAACTAGAAACTCGTTGAGATGCACACCATTTTCTACTCATGAATCCAAACAACCCTAAGCCATGTCCTTCTCTACCTTCTCATGGTGTTCCTGCTTGCTGTAGATGGCTGACAAGAGGCGGTAACATTCAAGGCATCCAGTGTCCTCTGACACGATGTGACTGGTCATCTTTTCAGCTTCTCTCGTCTGACCCATCACAGCCAAAACCTGAGCCTGCAAAACCACATGGACCTTGGCTTAGCAGACACTGTTATTACCTTATGAAATAAAGCAAACCTAAACGGAAGCATTCAGAAAACACCCCTGACAAAAATGCTCAGATTCTATTTAGTGACTCACAGACAGAGTTGAATCGCCATGGTTTATGAGTTTTAACTTTTTGCTGTTTGCTCCTTTCTTTATTTAGGTTTGTGCATGCATTTATGTGAGAATGGCAGAAAAACCAAAGATATCCAGTGAAAAGGTATCTGCCTTTAAAAAAAAAATTTGACTAAATATGTCAGAAGAGAAATAACTTTCTCTGATTTCAACCTAACAGTGTGTTTGTAACAAGTTTGATTGATTGTACATCTAAGGAAAAGAAAGAGTGACGTTTCAAACATTGAAATAAAAATATTGTTGGTATGAATGTTAATTTTCTCGATGATGATAGCCATATTGTGGTTATGTTAGAGAATGTCCTTTTTGTTAGAAAGCATATGTGAAAGTATTTGGATATAAAGGGGTGTGATATCTATAACTAACTCTCACATGGTTCAGGAAAAGAAATGCATGCATACATATAAAAATATGCATATATATGTGTGTGTTATATATATATATATACACATATATGTATGCACACATACATGCACACACAAGGGAGTGAAAAATGCATCAAAATGTAAAAAAACTGATGGATCTTGGTGAAAGGGTATATGGGAGTTTTTGAATAGTCATGCAACTTTTTTGTAAGTTTGAAATTATTTCCAAACAAGAATGCAGTGTTTTTGGTGTCCATGTCTCCAGTGAATGGCTCTAACCCTGGTTATATGAACAATCATGCAATGGATATATTTAGCATTCCAGCCCAGTCTTGAGGCTTGGCAGCCATAGTTCTCTCTACCCTGTTCTATGCTTAGGTTGCCAGCTTCGTTTTCTCCCCTCCTACTCACCAGTGCCAGTCGGAGCTCCCTCTGAGAAGGCTGAAGTGCCACAGCTTCCTGGTAAATCTGCAGAGCTTCGTCGTATCGGCCAGTGTTGTAATACAGTGCTCCCAAAGGTGACAGTATCTCAGCTTTGTGTGCCACCTGCAGGGCGCTGAGTTGGGAGAAAGGCTAATTGACCCTTTTCTTCAAACAGGGGCATTTCCAAATGTCTGAGTTTAGATTTAGGGAAGACTGTCCGTGGTCTGAGCCTCTGCTCCAACATGGTCTTTGTTTTTATATCAAGAACAAGGGTTTTTTTTGTTTTGTTTTTTTTAAGATCACGATGCCACCCTCTGAGCATAAGAATGATGTTAGTGACTTAGCAATATAAAAACTGAGCTTCAAGGGCTTTTTCCATAAATGGTGTTAGATTTGTTCTGATGCATGCAGAGTTTTCATGTATTCCCATTTTTAAAATTCCATTTGTGGTTTGGGTTGCGACTCGCAATTTCAGAAAACAAACTAACTAAAGTGGGAATTAAATTCCAACCTTGTTTTGGTACCATGTTCTTACCAGCAAGAAACAAAGTCAAAAATTGGGATACCATGTATACTGCTTTAGTATTGTTCTTTTTGGAGATGAGAATCTGTATCACCCGAATTGGCAAAATGTGCTAGTATTCTGGGAGAGCACTGTTCCAATTAACCAAAAAGTTGTTGGGCAACTGCTGAGATCACGGGGCAACTTATAAAGTGAAGAAAAGGAACTTTACCGTTTGTACCATTCTTCAGCCATGCTGTTCTCTCCCAGTGACCTGTAGAGTCTCCCCAGGTTCACCATGGCCACGTGATGACCGGGGCTAAGTTTGATGGCCTGTTGGTAATGGGCTACTGCCTTCTCTGGAAAGCCTGTAATCAGTAGTTAGTCAGTAAGAGAAGAACATGCTTTAATTATGAAATACACGAGCTCTTCAGTTTCTTTTCTGACTTTAAATACTTCTTCATTTACTACAGGGTCATGCCATTAATTATTCAATTTGCAAATTAGCTTTCATTTGGCTTCTCATCCTTGCTATTGCCCAACTTTGGATCATTTCACTCTTCATCAGACTTACAAAAAAAATAATAAAAAGGAAAATTAAAACCCATTCCCTTTATTATTATATATTATTTAACTCAAAGTGGTTTTTGGACATTGCTCTCACTAATATAATGTTTTCAGACTACCAGTGATTATTATTTATCCAAGATATAGCTACTTCTCATAATAAAAAAAATAGAATAGGCTATTGTAGGAACAAAACTGTCCAGAAGTAATTGCTAAGGATCGGTCTCAATTAATTATACTGCGACATAGTAACTGACGCATTGCTTTAAATAAGTGTGTTTCAGCTCTATCTTGAAAATCTCTTTTAAAATCCTATATTTTTGCATAAATGGCATTTATTTAATGGAACCTTAAACAATGATAATGCCACCTTGCATTTGTTCCATGAATTATTTATTTTAAACTACTTTTATTTATATCATTTTTGCAGGTATCGTTAATACCATTCAGCTGCCTCTTGAGAATTAAGAGATATTAAAACACACACACACACACACACACACACACACACACACACTACCACTTTACAGATACAGATACTAAAGTGCAAAGACATTAAGAGACTTGACAAAGATCTCAGGATAAGTGAGAGTAAAGGCTAGAACTAGAATGAAATTTCTCTCTAGTCTGATAAGTTCCTCCAAAGAAGCATCCTAGTGAAACTATATCTATGAAACTACATTTTTAGAACAATCTGAAGTTCTGAATGGAGTGTAATGTTTATTATTTGCACATAAATTTTCTAAAGTGCACCTGCTTTGAATAAAAGTTTGACTAGGAAGTACCAAAAGAGACACACGAGGGGGGACCCCCCAAAAAATGGAATTTTCTTTTGGAGAGCAGGTTGTGGTACACTTAGAATTTGTTCCTCTGGATCACATGGTCTACCAAAGTTTTAATCTAGAAGTTCCGAGAAGGTTGTGTCACAATTTGCAGGAAGAAACGACCCAAGCTGTGGCAAATAGGTGACTGGTTCTTCCACCATGACAACCTACCCACACCACACTGAAGGTTCAGCAGTTTTTGACCAAAAAATGGCATAACCCTCCATGCTTCACCCTTCCTATTCACCTGATCTCACCCCAAATGGCTTTTTTTTTAATTTCCCTGGATGAAAAAAGTTCTCAAAGGGAAATGTTTTGCCAGTGTGAAAGAGGTGGAACAGAAAACAGCAGAAGCACTGAAAGGCATCAACATTAGAGAGTTCAGAAACTGTTTTGAGCAGTGGAAAAAGCATCTCAATAGGTGTATTGCATCACACAGAGAGTACTTTGAAGGTGACTGAAATTTAAGCATGGAAGAATAAATACACCATTTTTTAAGTAAATAAATCCCTGTTTTTTGGGGGTCCCCCTTTATAGAGTGGTCAGTGAGTTGCTGTTGTTTTTAGAGACATGAAGTAGAATTCTCTGTTGTTGAAGTAAAAGGAAGGTTAGATAGACCAGGCCAATTAGAGGTCGCTTTTGGTTTTTATCTTTATGACGATGTATTATTATGTGGCTAATGAACCAGCAGGTGGCACTACACAACAATTTTACACATGCAAAAATAAGTAGCTTCCTTCAAGTATCAGAATGTACATTTATATTCTATAAAACAGAAGAGTTTCAAATAGCCTAAAAAATAAAAATCCACTCAAGTATTTCATATTGAAGAAATAATTAAAACTGAATTTTACTGCAGAGCAGCTAGTTTATTAGTCAACAAGAACAAAGCAGTGATTTTGCATTCAATTAGAATATAATTTCATTACTTATAAGTATTCATTGCATGCTAACAGTATATGGGATTCTGTGCAAATCATAAAGAATATAGAATCTCTGGCCAGTAATGTTTTGTATTAAATAAGATGAAATAAGTGTATTTTATATAGCACCTGTCATATACAAGCACTGTATCAATTTTAATAATGCAGTTTCTTTCATGTATATCAAGGAAGGAACAATGAAACAATTCTGGAGGCTTTAAAAAAATTACTTATAGAAAAGTATTTACCATCTGCTGGTAACTAGATTCAGAGGCAAGTTCTGCATCATTGCAGGGGAACATTTCATCATCATAGATGTAGAAATATGTATAAATGATACTCAAAGAAGGCTGGGACTCATTAAATCATCAAGGCTACTTCCTGCCACCTGGGCAGTTTTCCTTAGAGACATGACTATATGAACTGGGCAGATTTTACTGAAAGGAACTTGAAGATTTAGAGAAATGACAGCCCTAAGGCACAATGACTGTCAACAGTGTGAGCTTCCGTGCATTTTATTTCTGAGAGATTACTTACTTTGCTTGATAAACAGTAATATCTAATCTCAACAGAATAGTTTCTCTTTAATTTCACTCACCAGAATCAACTAAGAAAACCCCATAGTTGTTGTATAAATCTGAGCTGTCTGGACAGTTCTTTATTCCAGCTTGGTATATTTCTTCAGCTTCCTTAAACCTCTCCTTTAAAAGAAAACAGACAAACAAGATGAGAAAGTTTTTAAAAAATCAACAATAAACTGAATATTAGGAGCAGAAAATATTTTCAGAGGACCTCCTATACAGCAGGCCTTGAGATAAAGCACTATGTACTTAGCCTGAATTAAAGCTAATATTAACTGTACATGAATACTTACAATTTATGTCTGTGCTTAGTTCTTTCAGGGCAAACAAGCTGATGCTCTCTAAAATGGGACATCTGGAAGGATTTGGACCCGTTCAACATGCCTACAGTTGATAAAGTCCTGAGAAGAGTTATTTGAGTGGGATACCCTTCAACCCAATAACTCCAAATGAACACGGATGGTATAAAATGGTGGATGTTTTTAGAGTTGGTGATCTAGCTGAGAGGCAGGGAGGCCTGAGGGATTTGTTTGATAGCGGCATTTGCACAGGTAACACTGTTTTTTTTTGTTTTTGTTTTTGTTTTTTTGAGTTGGAGTCTTACTCTGTCGCCCAGACGAGTGCAGTGGCCGCTTCTGGCCACCGCATCGTCGACCTGCTGGGCTCCGGCGATCCTCCCGCCTCAGCCTTCTGAGTAGCCGGAATTACAGGCGCGTGCTACCAAGCGCGGCTGATTTTTTGAATTATTGTAGAGATGAGATCTCGCCTGCCCAGGCGGGTCTCGAACCCGCGGGCTCAGGCAATCCACTCACCTCAGCCTCCCAAAGGCGCGGGATTACAGGCTGAGCCGCTGAGCCACCGAGTCCGGCTTAGAGAACACTGTTAACCTTCACAGTGTGGTTTGCTTTGGGAAGTTTTTGAGGGAAGGAGGGAGGGGAGACTGATGCAGATCATGAAAAGGGCTTTGCTTACTTGAAGTGATTTCCACAGCTCATCTAACTGCTTGCTACTTCTCTTATTTAATCTGTTCTTTCCATCTCTGAGTGTTCCCTCCAACAGAATTAGCTGGCCCCTCAAAGGCACACCTGCAACCTTCGTGGCAAGGTCCAGACCAATCGCCACATCTTCAAAGAACCATTTTCTAACTGCCTTCGTGTTCTACTTATCTAACGATTCACTTTAACACACCTTAATAATTCCAAATTCCCTGTTAGGTACATTTTTCAAAACCATCTGAGGCTATCATGTCACACTGTCTTTTACAATATAGATGGTAACATCTAATTAATCAAAGCTTTCTAGGTTCAAAGATTTATTTACCTACAAGTAAACAATTTCTTCTTTTCCTAGTACTGCTGCAAAGATCAGGTAAAAGGAAATGATTTGGCATAAAACATATAGCAACTTAAAAAAATATATGCTCAGAGTATGTACATTTTCCTAAACCTTATCTCAAGTTACTATTTCTGAACACTCAACCAGACACATGAAAAGGGAATGAAGAGCAATAGTTTTTGCAGACATACACCTTAAACTTATGAATATGTGTTAGATAGTCCCACTGAGTGCTAAACAATAAGTCAACAAGCCGAAATCTACCTTGACCCAGAAAGGTAACACATACTTTGCCCCGTGAAGAATGACCAATGCCATCTGGTTGAGTCCACACATTTAAGTACCTACTAAGAAGCAGGGTGTGACTTGAATTAGGCAAATTTCACTTATTTGAATTACAAAGCTATAGTCCAGCAAAATGGTGATCCATTTTGTAAAAATATGGGTTTTAATTGCCAAGCTCAAAAATTGTCAAACTAAGAAAATGTAAAGATGAATAAAAATCTCAAAATATTTCTTTTCAATTTATTGATGAGAAGGAAAACTTTATAAAGATACTATCCATTGAAGTGCTGACAACTTTGTGTGAGTGTATGTATTAAAGGGATATAGGCAGAACACAAGTTACATAACACTCCAATAACATGAATACTTAGAGAGGACCACTGGGTATTTATTCACGTATTTGTTCGTTCATTCATTCATTCATGTTTACTGTAATGATTGTATGAAGTACAACACAATGGTTAAGAATTGAGCTCCCAGTGTTTGACTACATGGATTCAAACTCCAGTCTCACCATTTACAGTCTTCTATGACCTTTATTA
Source organism: Cephalopachus bancanus (assembly GCA_027257055.1). Classification (NCBI taxonomy): domain Eukaryota; kingdom Metazoa; phylum Chordata; class Mammalia; order Primates; family Tarsiidae; genus Cephalopachus; species Cephalopachus bancanus. Next base: position 1,529,248 of record JAPVLO010000009.1, on the reverse strand, counting down.
CCCTCTATGTGCCCATCTGTAAATTAGGGATGGCAACAGTACCTACCTCATAGGGTTGTGATGAGGATTAAATAGATGAAGCATGTGAAATGCTTAAAACAATGCTTAGCCCCTAGTTAGCCCTTTGTTTATTAAGTTAGCTTTTCTCTTTATTATTATTACTAGGAGTACCACTCGTGCAAGTATTACTGTTTATACCACTAGGAGACAGATGCAAAGACACAGAGATGAATAAAACATAATACCTCTATTTAAGGAGCTCAGAGACTAGTGAACTGACAAATACAACGTGACTAGTGTGTTAAAGAGGCAAGTGCAGGATGCTCTTCAGCCCAGGTGGCCAAGAACCGTTTCTGTAGCCACCTCAGACATCATCATGACCATGTCCAAGTGACATTTTAGCCCACAGCTTCCTGTAATCTCTAAGTAAATCATATGAGAGATAATTAACTAACACAGGTGTTTTTTATTCTCATTTTTCTTAATCACCTTCTGATAGAAAAGTTAATACACAATATCTTAGAGGAAACCAGAGAAAAAATAGCAAGAATAAGCCAAAACTGAGTAATCAGTTCCTGAAAATCTTGAGTTGCCTAGGTTACTGTTGGACCAGTGTTAGTGTTTACACTGTCATCTTTGTTTTTAAATGATCTAATTTTCCATTTTACATGGCATTTTAAGATACATTCACATAGTAAAATAAAAATTTAAAAAACATTTATTAAAAATACAATGGATGAAATTTTCAGTGGAAAAAATAAAAGTAAAGAACATTAGTGCTGGAAAGAAAATGAATAGACACCAGCTGGGTGTAGTGGCTCAAACCTGTAGTGCCAGCACCTTGGGAGGCCGAGGTGAGAGGATTGCCTGAGTCCAGGGGTTTGAGACCAGCCTGGGCAACTTGGTGAGACCTTGTCTCAACAAGAAATCAAAAAATTAGCCAGGTGTGGTGGCATGCAGCTATAGTTCCAGTTACTTGGAAAGTTGAGGTGGAAAGATCACCTGAGCACAGCAGGTCGAGGCTGTGATGGCTGTGAATGTGCCACTGCACTCCAGCTTGGGAGACAGAGTGAGACTCCGACTCAAAATAAAAAAAAATAGACACTCGTTCACCATCCTTTTTAACAAATGAGTTTAAAGTGGTTAAGGTACTTACCCCAAATCTTATAGCTACATGGGGACAGAGAATAGAACCTAGGTTTTCAGTGGATATATAGAAAATTGAGTAGCCCTGAATAAAGCCTTGCAAATAAACAAGGATGACTATGGCATAAAAATAAAGTTCTATTCTTGGTCATCCACCTGTCCATCCATCCAACCTACCATTCATCCATCCCCTCAAAAAATATTTCATGAACACCATTGTTAAAAGATAATGTAACAAATTAAATTTAACAGAGCTTAATGGAGCAATGAATGATTTGCAATTCAGATAGCCCCCAAACCAGAATAGGTTCAAAGGGACTCTGCTGCTGCCATGTGGATGGAGAGGATTTAGGGACAGAGAAAGGAAAGCGATTTACAATAAACAAAACTGAGGTACAGCTTGGTGTTCACCTGATTTGGACATGATTTGAACAGTTAGCTGCCTTTGGCCGAAACTCAGTGACTGGTACAAGAGAGATTGGTACGAGATAGGCTGTTGACACATTCAGTTAGGTTACAATTCACTAGGCAAGGAGAAACCTTTAGGCCTAACTTAAAACATGTAAGGAGGCAGCTTTAAGCTAATGCAAGTTTGCAATTCTCTCTTTTTGGTCAACTTCTCAATTTTGAGAGATTGGTCAAAACTTTAGGCACTGATGTCTCTCTGTCACTATTGTGAATATATTTATCTGGTCTTAAATTTCACTGGGAAATAATAGAACAGTAAGTTTTATAAGAGGGGAACAAGGATTTTTAGGTTACTTTTTTGTAACAAAGTCGAGTTGAATTCTGTTGAAACCTCTTATCTTTAGAAGAAAAATAAATAAAAGTATGGTCTGTTTTAAAGAATTTATCTTTTTTTTTTTTTTTTTTTTTTTTTTGAGTTGGAGTCTCACTCTGTCACCCAGACTGGAGTGCAGTGGCCGCTCCCGGCCACCGCAGCCTCGACCTGCTGGGCTCCGGCGATCCTTCCGTCTCAGCCTTCTGAGTAGCTGGAATTACAGGCACACGCTACCATGCCCAGCTAATTTTTTTATTTATTGTAGAGATGAGGTCTTGCTGCCCAGGCGGGTCTCGAACCCGCGGGCTCAGGCAATCCACTCACCTCAGCCTCCCAAAGGCGCGGGATTACAGGCTGAGCCACCGAGCCCGGCTTATCTTTTTTTTTTTTAAGATTTAGTTTGATTATGTTCCATTTAGTATGACTGACTCTACTTTGGGTTGTCTGGTCTCTTGGAGCCCAGTTTATGAACTTAGTCTAAAATAATGGCTCATAACTTCATTTAACAATGCTTCCCTTTCATCAGGTTTTTTTTTTTTTTTTTTTTTTTTTTTTTTTAACTTAGGTGAGAGACTGACTAAAACTTAAGACTCTAGTGCCACTCTCAGTTACCATTATTTTGGGGTTTTGGTCTCAAGTATGTCATTTATTGGTTATAATATCTTTATGATCATGCTTTTAAAAAAAATTTTGTCATTTCAGTCAGAGACCATTTGGTATTTTACACATGGCTATATATAAGCATTTAGAACTTTTCAGAGAACATAGCATACCACGGAGACTACTATGACTATTAGGAGGATAACGTCAAGAATTTGGAGCATGCTTCTTTGTCAGTGTCTCCATGACCCAAACCAACTAAAATAAATAGATGAAGGAAGCAGCTAGATAAAGAATCTACTCATTTTGGCCAAGTGGTCTGTTTATTAATCCCCTATAACTGAATCTCTATATTACTCACTGCATTTATTTATCTATAAGTAGCATCAGTAACTGTACAGATTTTTTTCTATTTAAATATATTTTATTATCTAGCATAACTGCAGCAAGATAATTTAAAGACGTTTGCTCTGTAATTACAGTCTTTATAGTAGAATCTATTATGGCAGCAGTCCTCAACATTTTAGCATCAGAGACTGGTTTTGCTGAAGACAATTTTTCCATGGACAGGGCAGGGGAATCATCAGGCATTAGATTCTCATAAGGAGCATGCAACCTAGATCCCGTACATGTGCAATTCACAATAGGGTTCTCACTCCTATGAGAATCTAATGCCACTGCTGATCTGACAGTTGACAGAACTCCGCTCGTCTGCTGCTCACCTCCTATTGTATGGTCTGGTTCCTATCAGGCCACCGACCAGTATGAGTCCATGGTCTGTGGGGGTTGAGATCTCTGTTTTAGAGCCTATTACAAGGGACAAATTTTAAATTGTCTCATTTACTCTTGACTATGAAAAAAGGAACCTAATAAATGATAGACAAGTGAAGGCCTCCTGGCAATGTTCTTTTTATCCTATGATATAGGTTAAGAGGAGAGAACCAATGTTCTGTTTTTGACTGATTAGAAAAAATAAAGGTATCATTAAAATTTTTGCCCACCATAGTCCTTTATCTTTTATCTATCAGGGCATAATATTGTCCAAGTAAAATCTTGGCTACAAAATCTTCTTCAAATAAAAATACACCCACGAATGTACATAAGAACTCTTTAATTTTACTTCTTATAGAGGCATAAACAAGGAAAAAATTAAGAGATGTAAGAGGCTCATGATAGCAGAGATCTTAATCTGTGATCCTGAGAAAGTTGCCCACATCTAGGATGTTGTCTGCTTTTAGGTAAAAAGGTTCTTTGTTTTGGGTTTTTTTTTAAGGTTTCAGATGGGTATTTAGGTCTAAAAGTCTGAAGGACCTTTCTGAGTTGTGAAATTATGGACCTAAGGTTTGAGGTCTCAAAGTTTTGCTGTAGTGTGGGTAGCAAGAGCAGTCTTTTCCTGATGTCATTTTCAGAAGCCCAATATCCAGATTTTAAATCGTGGAGGGTTTGATTGTCCGTGGTCAATGAACCATAAGAAGCCTTTTTTTAGCCAGGCTCGGTGGCTCAGCCTGTAATCCTGTGCCTTTGGGAGGCGGAGGTGAGTGGATTGCCTGAGCCCGCGGGTTTGAGACCCGCCTGGGCAGCGAGACCTCATCTCTACAATAAATAAAAAAATCAGCGGGGTGTGGTAGCGCATGCCTGTAATTCCGGCTACTCGGAAGGCTGAGGCGGAAGGATAGCCGAAGCCCAGCAGGTTAAGGCTGCGGTGGCCGGGAGCGGCCACTGCACTCCAGTCTGGGCGACAGAGCGAGACTCCAACTTAAAAAAAAAAAAAAGCCTTTTTTTTTAACGTAGTAAAAATATACTTTGGCATGATGTATTAAAAGCCTATAGCATTTAGTTATACCAGAGTTTAAGAGTAGAAGATGCATGAGGTCTTATTATTAGGGGAACAAGCCTTCCAGTTACTATTTTAGAAAGGGTCAACTTATGTTTTCTCCTAGAATTGTATCTGATTGTCACTAAGCTGTAATACCTTTGACTAAGGTATTCGGTTAGCTTTGTCTAATGCTATCTTATCTGCAATACCTTAATTAACTGTTTTACAACTTGTCCATTGAAACAAGTCCTTTTATTGCTGGAGATTTTTCAGGTAATGTCCCATGAGGAAAACATTTCCAAGGAACATTTTAGCTACTGTTAAAGCATCAGCCTTTTTGTATGGGAAAGCTTTTATATATAACCAGAAAACATGCACTGAAAATGACAATTGAATGAAATCTCTCTATAAAAGTTTAAATGGTCCATCAGGTAGTAGAAATGTACCTGAAGTTTTGATTATCTTTCCAGGATTATAAGCTTGACAAGCCAAATAATGGTTATAAACCATTTTTACAATTGAGAACAGTCACCACACCAATATACACATTTTAAAAATATAATTTGGATCATTTAATTTCTTCTGTGGTGAGTTATGGAGTGTGGAATTTTAATAATGAAAGTTTTAAGGACTTAGGAAGGACCAGGTGGCCATCTAGGCTCTCCAAGGGTCTATGATTAATAATGGACTTATAACCACTTAAATACCAATTTTGCTTTTCAGTCTCTTCATTAGAGTTTTGAAAATTCTTATGCAGTCCAAATAATGTAATCTTAAAATTATCAGAAACTTGTATTCAAGAGTGTTTGTCAGAGTTCTTTTCATCCTTTTTATGAAACTCCTTGAAGACACAAGACTCTAAGATTTTACTTGCTTGTAAAGAACTTTTAGAAAATGTATCAGAATTTAGCAATTAAACCATGGAAAAGATACAATTGGCATGGAAATTTATAATAATTTAATGTAACCATAATTATGAGTGATAGCATACTAAGACATATCAGAATTTTAGGAATCTCATACAATTTTGAGACATATATTAATAACATATTCATAAAAATATAACTTAAATGTTAAGTACCATTTCCTATTTGACAATGCTTCTCTTATTAGCTCTCTTTTGGATGCTGCAGGGACTCTCTGTAGCACTCCAAAGATAATTTGTGATCAAAAAAGACTTAATTTTGAATTTGAAATCTGATTTTCAGAAGTCTGTCAAATGTGTCAAGTTTAAAACACTTAATCAAAATAGGATCATAGGTCACTGTAAAATAATAGTCATTCCTTTGCCAAAGTTGTAATTAAAAGGTTTTAAAAAGCAAAAATCTTTGACAGAGAAGAGACTCAGTTTTTCAATCAGAAGACCTGAGAAAGACAGCATGAGACAGAATCTGTTTCAAGCTAAACTTAATTTAATACCATCCATGTGGCATGTATACAGTAGAAAAAGAATAAATGAGACAGACACAATTCCTATCTTCACAGACAACTGAGTGGAGTTCAGACAAGAAGGAGGCCACAAAGTAGCCACATGGTACTTGGGAGGCAGCCAAGAGTGGCACCCAAACCTGGGTATAGATAGTGCTCTACACCTGTCATGAACCAAAAGCCCAAGGATGTCAGTTACTATTAACTTCAATGTCTGTGTAACAAAGCTGTGCTCGAAAAAAGAAAAAACAAACAACAGTGGCTACTGGAGTTGTGAAAGACTTTATAAAAGGCGTTTTCTCTGAAAGGAACAAATCGATGTCCTCCCAGTCTCACTTGCTGAAGTCAAATACAACAGTAAATAACAGTTTTTAAGTGCATTACTGTTTTATCTGATCTAATGTTACTTTCCCCCCTACTCTCTTGCTGCTCCAAAATAGGCAAAGAGATGAACTGTTTCATCTAAAAGCCTCTCTCTTATTTTTAAGTCTATGAGCTGAGTTTCCACCAGAAATGCAATTTTCAAAATCCAAAGAAGTAATGAGATTTAAAAGACCACGTGTGTCGGGGAAGATGGCGAAGCTGGTGTGAGTATGCGAGTGTCTGTGTGAGTGGATGTGTGAGAGGGCAAGGGAGCATATGGATGGGAGCGTAACTGGACACACAAGTGTCTGGCTGAGCAGGGAATCAAGAGCTGACAGGGGTTCTCCCCACAGCACAAACACTGCTGCTGCTGCTCGGGCCCTGGCACTTTTCTCAGGGCAGAACCAAGTGCCATTTTTCCAAAGCAAGGAAGTTCCTCCTGAAGAAAAAGCAACAGGGAGTGGCACCTTGGGTCGCTGCCACCGCCTCCAGCACCAGGCTAGACTGCAAGGCCCCACTATGGGGATCTGGGATCTGGAAACTGTGGTATTTGCTGGGAAGGGAGTTCTTTTTCCTGACCCTGTGTGTGGCAGGAGAAGCCGTCTATAGAGGAACTGAGCAGCCAGTCTAAGACAGAGAAGTGCTCCAGGGTGGCCTCCACGGAACAGCAGACGTGCATCTTAAGACCAGGGGGTGATCTCTGCATTGCTTAGGGGCTGCTCTGCATGAACCCAGAGAGGATTACACCCAGTGCACAAGCCCTGGTGGGTCACAGCAGATGTAGAGCCCCAGATGATTTGCAACACCCCCACCACCCCAACCCTGAGCCAGCTGCTGGGCGATAGATGCATATGGCAGATCTGACCGGAGGAGGCCGATGAGTACATAGCTGGCTATCCCTCACTCCCAGCAACTGCAAAAGAGATCAGGAGGGCAGGATAGAGACTGGAGGACCCATTCCCCCATGAGGAACTGGATGCTGTGGGAATTGTGACCACACTGGGAGAGAGGAAGGGAAGGGGAGAGAGTACAGGAAATGGTGAGTCAAGTCACCCTCTCTTCCACCTTCCTGCGGGCATGGGCATGCACTAGCTACCAATCACAGACAGCAAGGGTTGAAGATTCTAACATATCAAGTTTCAACAGCCAAGAGGGAACCTGAAGTAACAGACCTGCACTAGCAAACCCACCACAAGAGGAAGCTCCTCCTGCAAAGAGAGAAACTAAAGTTGAGAAATCTCTACGGAGTTTTTTGTTTTGTTTTGTTTTATTCTCTTTTTGTGTGTGCTTGTCTTGTTCATTTGTTTTTTTCTTTTCTTTCTTCCTTTTCCCCCTATGTTCTCTCTTTGTTTTTTTCTCTCTGCTTTTTCTTTTATTTTTCTCCCTTTCTTTTTTCTTTCTTCCCTCTCTTTTCTCTCTTATATTCTTTCTTGGACTCAGGAGCTACACAAGCATACCCAGTGTAAGGTTCTGAATCTTTGCAGCCCCTTCCTCACCCCTTAGTAAATGCTCAAAATTGTAAAGAGATTGCACAATGCTCCGCCTTCAGCCCTATTTCATAATCAAACAAACCAGGATGTCTGGCTCAGGAAAGGAGAGAAGGTAGAGCAAGCATCAGAAGTGATGACTTCTCCATTTCCCACTGAGCAATGGAATTAAAGAGAAAGATAAGAGAATTGTCACAAATGAGAAAAAAAATCAATGAAAAAAATCACTGGTAACCCCCAAAGTACCAGCAAAGAGACAGTGCTAGAAAGAACAACTACTGGAGCACAAACAATGGTTATCTCCAAGAATGACTGTATCCAGAAGGTACTTAAAGAGATCAAGGAATTGATGGACAGAATGAATAAAAATCAAGAAATGCAAGGGCCAAAACTAAAATTGCAACAAAGTTGGACAGACTCAAGAAAGTGTATTCAAAAATAACAGAAGAACTCCATCCAAGAAATAAATAACAAACTGACAGGTATAGGAAGCAGAAATGACAAAGTAGAGGAAAGAATCTCAGAGCTGGAAGACTAAAATATGGAATTAACCCAATCTATTAGAAATAGAGGAAAAAAACCTAAGAAGAAAGAAGAAACTGTCCAAGAGATGTGTGATTTTATCAAGAAGTCAAATCTACATCTGATTGGTATCCCAGAAATAGAAATAAAAACAAAGGACACCTTGAACAAACAGTCCATGAGGTCATTCAAGAAAACTTTCCTCATCTTGCCAGAGGGATAACTATAGAAGCACAAGAGAGTCAGTAAACCCCTATTAGACATCTTATGAGAAGACAGCTCCCTAAAAAAAATACTAATTTGTCTACACAGAGCAGGTATAAAATAAAAAAAAAATCCTAAAGACAGCAAGGGAAAAAGTCAGACTATCTACTGAGGAAGACCAATCAGAATTGCTCCAGACTGATCTGCAGAAACACTACAGGCCAGAAGGGCCTGGACTCCAATCTTTAATGCTCTCAAAGATAAACAATTTCAAACAAGAATTTCCTACCCAGCAAAACTAAGCTTCATCCATGATGGAGAATTAAAATCCTTCTTGGACATAAAATCCCTAAGAGAATATGCTGCTTCTAGACAAGGTCTATAAGAGACATTTAAAAAGGTGCTGTGCACAGAAGAAAAAAGAAACGAAAGACCATATACTTCACAAGATCACAAACAAACACAAAACCTACAGAGCACACAGCACACCTGCAAAAATGAAAGCGCACAGATCTATTAATGCAAAAGTTAAAAGAAAACAAAAGTACATTATGACAGGGACAAACTCTTACATTTAAATAATCAGTTGGAACGTGAATGGACTAAATGCACCACTGAAAAGATACAGAATGGCAAACCGGATAAAAGAGCATGACCCAACAATATGCTGCCTCCAGGAAAGCATATTATGGTAACAATATGCTGCCTCCAGGAAAGCTATCTTATGGCAAAGGATACCCACAGACTTAAAGTTAGAGGATGGAGAATAAACTTTCAGGTGAATAGAAAACAAAAAAGGGCAGAAGTCACAATTTTAATATCAGACAAAACAACCATCACGATATCAAAAATGAAAAAAGATACAGAAGGACACTACATAATAATAAAAGGTTCAATCCATCAACAGGAAATATCCATCCTAAACATACGTGTACCAAATTCAGGAGCAACAGGATTTATACAGCAACTACTAAGTAAACTATAAAAGGACACTGACTCTAACACTATCATAACTGGAACTTAAATACCCCACTAACAACCCAAGATAGATCATCAAGGAAAAAAAATCAATAAAGAGATCCAGAATTTCAACTTGATTCTTGATCAAATGAACTTAATAGATACCTACAGAACACTCCATTCAACATTTAATGGAATGTATATTTGTGGAATATACATTCTACTCATCACCACATGGATCATACTTCAAGATAGACCACATCCTGGGCCATATATCAAGTATAAACAACTTTCATAAGATCACAATACCACCAGGCACCTTCTCAGACCACGGTGAAATAAAAATAAATAACACCACCAATAAGGTCCTCCAAACAACACAAAGACAAGGACTTTAAACAGCATGATGTTGACAACTCCTGGGTCAACACAGAAAGCCAAACAAAAATTAAAAGATTCTTAGAAACAAATGAAAACAAGGACACATCCTACCAAAATCTCAGGGATGCCATGAAAACAGTACTAAGAGAGGAATTCATAATTCTACGTACACACACCAAAGAAACAGAAAGATCACAAGTTAACAGCCTAACAAATCACCTAAGGGAGCTGGAAAGGTAAGACCACCAAATTGCTAACTTCAGCAGAAGAATCCAGATCACCAAAATAAAAGCCCAAATATAGGATACAGAAGACAAAAATATCAAAGAAATAAATAAAAAAACAAAACAAAAAACTGGTTCTTTGAAAGGATAAACTAGGGAGATGAACCCCTAGCTAGATTGACCAAGAAAAAGAGAGAAAAAGCCCAAATAAACACAATCAGAAAAGCAAAGAATCAAGTCACAACTGATCAGGAATAAATACAAAAAGATCATCAGAAATTACTATGTACATCTGTATGAAAACAAACTTGATAGCCTAAATGAAATGGAGACTCACTGACATTACACAACCATCCAAGGTTGAAACAATAAGAAATTGAGACCTAAACAGACCAATAATATCCCAGGAAATTGACTCCATCATCAGAAAACTACCTACAAAAAAATGCCTGGACTAGATGGTTTTCCAGCAGAAAACATACAAGAAGGAGCTGATACCAATCCTACTGAAAGTATTCCAGGAAATTGAGAAAGATGGAACTCTCCCCAAATCATTTTATGAAGCTAGCATCAAACTGATACCCAAACTGGGTAAAGATCCAACAAGGAAAGAGAACTACAGGCCAATATCCCTGAAGAACACAGATGCAAAAATTCTCGACAATATTCTAGTAAATCAGATCCAACAACATATCTCAAAAATCATCCACCATGACCAAGTAGGCTTCATCTCTGGGATGCAGGACTGGTTCAACATCTGCAATGCCATAAATGTAATTCAATACATCAACAGATATAAAACAAGAACCACATGATTATATCATCAGACGCAGAAAAAGCTTTTGACAAAATCCAGCATTGCTTCTTAATAAAAGCCCTTGAACAGCTAGGCATAGAGGGAACAGATCTCAATTTCTTAAGAGCCATCTATGGTAAACCCACAGCCAACATATTGCTAAATGGACAGAAATTGGAAGCATTTTCCCTGAAAACTGGAATAAGACAAGGCTGCCTCCTGTTCAACATAGTGTTGAAAGTCCTAGCTAGAGTAATCAGACAAAAGAAGGAAATTGGGGTATTCAAATAAGAAAAGAGGAAGCTAAGTTATCCCTCTTTGCTGATGATATAATCCTATACCTTGAAAACCCAAAAGAAACTATCAAAAGCCTCCTTGCACTGATAAAGGACTTAGGCAAATTCTCAGGGTACAAAATCAACATGCAAAAGACAGTTGCATTTTTATACAACAACAAACAGATGGAGAATCAAATAACAAGCACAATCCCATCCTCAATAGCCTCAAAAAAGAAAAGAAAAGAAAAGAAATACCTTGGCATCTTCCTAAGCAGAGAAGTAAAAGACATTTACAATGAAAACTACAAAATATTGCTCAAAGAAATCGAAGACATAAACAAATGGAAAACTATTCCATCCTCACGGATTGGAAGAATCAGTATTGTTAAGATGTCCATCCTACCAAAGGTAATCTACAGATTCAACACAATACCCATTAAATTACTAACAGCATTCTTCTCAGATCTGGAAATGGCAATACAGAAATTCATATGGAACATAAACGACCACAAATAGCCAAAACAATCCTTAGCAAAAGAAACAAAGTGGGAGGTATCACACTTCCAGACTTTAAACTTTATTACAAGGCTACAATAATCAAAACAGCCTGGTATTGGTACAAGAACAGGCATATAGAACAATGGAACAGGATAGAGATTCTGGAAGCAAAACCTCAATTTCTCAATCAAGTCATCTTCAACAAAGCCTCCACCAACAGCCACTGAGGAAGGAGAACCTATTCAGTAAACAGTGCTGAGAAAACTGGCTAACCACATGCAGAAAAATGAATCAGGATCCCTACCTATTGCCATACACAAAAATAAACTCAAAATGGATCAAAGACCTATGTGTAAAACCTAAAACTATGAGAACCGTAGAAGAAAATGCAGGAACCACTCATATGCACATTGGAGTAGGCAATCAATTCTTGATCACATCCCCAGAAGTGAATGCCATAAAAGATAAGTTGGACAAATGGAACCTCATCAAACCTTAAAGCTTCTGCAAGGCAAAAGAAACCATCAAGAGAGTGGAAAGACAGCCCACAGAATGGGAAGAAATATTTGCCAACTGAATATTTGACAAAGGCCTAACATCCAGGATCTACAAGGAACTCAAATGTGTCGAAAGGAAAAAAAAAACCAAACAGTCCCATTAAAAAGTGGGCAAAAGACATGAATAGACACTTCCCAAAAGAAGACATAGAGCAATCAACAGATACATCAAAAAATGCCCAGCCTCATCAATTATCAAATAAATGCAAATTCAAACCACACTGGGATACCACCTAACCCCAGTCACGATGGTCACCATCAGTAACTCAAAAAACAACAGATGCTGGAAAGGATGTAGAGGAAAGGGAACACTTCTACACTGTTGATGGTGTAAATTAGCACATCATCTGTTGAAAACAGTGTGGTTATTGCTAAAAGATCTTAAATTAAACCTTCCATATGAACCAGCAATCCTCCTTCTAGGAATATAACTGGAGGAACTCAGGTCATTCTACAGCAAGATACCTGCATGTTTATTGCAGCACTATTCACAACAGCAAAAACATGGAACCAACCATGCTGCCCATCGAAAGTGGATTGAATTTTTAAAATGTGGTACATATACATGATGGAATATTACACAGCCATAAAGAAGGACAAAATTATGGACTCTGCAGCAATCTGAATGGATTTAGAGTCTATCATAGTGATCTATCACAAAAAAACATAGAACTGAGTATCACAGTATTCTTACTCATAAGTAGATCTTGAACATTTATCATAATACTACCTGAAAGGGATTGGCAGTAGTTGGACACTGCCAGGGGAGGTGGGAGGCCCATAACATTAATAAGGATACCTGATCCCAAACCAGGCCAAGTGAGGACCAATGGGAGGCCCAAACTTCACCTATACCATGATTACTTATGTACCTAATCTTGAATTGTATCCCACATCTTTAAAATATTTTTTAAAAATTAACTAAAAGAAAGACTATGTGTGTCAAGTACAAGTCATCACAGCCCTATAACCTCAGTAACCTTCTATGGCAATTTCAAGGCTTCATGAAAATATCTTTGATATCTGTCTTTTTTATTCACTAGTCTCAATTTCAAGGAATGATTAACTCTATTTATAAAAAAAAGAAGGAAAACCATCACTGCAGGAGAAAAATACCATACAGGTATTTGAAAGAAATTCCACATTCTGTGGAAGGCAATGCATTTATCTTAATAGCATATTTATTTAATCCCTGAAGCTCAATGTCAAGCACTCACTTTCATTTACTGCATCTGGCTAGAAGTCCTGAACTAAGCCTGATCATTCCTAGTCTCTACTGACTTGTGAGTTCCAGAGGAAATGAATGTAACCTATTTATAGGACAACTTTAATTAAAAATATTTGTGACCCAGAGAATGATTCTGACAAATAATACTGCCTGCTATACACCAGAGTCCCCAACCAACCGTGACCTCAGCTGTGAAACTGGCCTTTTAGGTCCATGGTTAAAAATGGGCAGAACGCAGCCGTGGGCTCTTCTCCAAGACTCAGAGCATTTTCAGTGGGGTGGAAATAAAATGGGCCTTGGGGGAGAAATAAAACACAGCCAACATCCTTACTTTCGATATGCTATAGTTACCCAATATGGCACATTTTTTTAACCTCAAGAAAAGAAAAGTGAAAAATAGATGTCCTGAAAAAAGACCCTTGATTGCAGTTCATTCCTTAAGCCAACTGATACATTTGGAAAACTTTCTTTATAGTTCACATATGAAAACTGGCTTAATGTAGCAATTCTCAAGCTTAATTTTAGTACCCTTTTGAACTCTAAAAACTGAGGACCTCAAAGAACTTATTTATGTGGGCTATACCTATCAACATTTACCACAGAAGAAAAGAAGTTGAAGAATTTAAAAATATTTATTAGTTTACTTAAAATAATAAACTCAAACATAAATAATACATTCATCTGAAAAATATATTCTTCAAAGCAAAAAATTACTGATAATAGCAGTATTTTTTTTTTTTTCAAAATTTCTTAATGTCTGGCTTAGTAGAAGAAAATGGATTCTTGTATCAACTTTTTGTGCTCAATCTATTTTTACATTTTTGGTAGGGGTTGGAATACAAGGTCTGACAATTAAGTTCACAAATTCATCCTAGAAAAAGTGCTGCATACCTCACTGCAGAATGTCACTATGGTCAACTTGGATGTATTCCCTAGGATGGAGCTTTGCACTGACACCAGTGCCTAGTCCATGAACCAAAGCAATTTTGGAACTCTTTCGGGAATGGACATCAGAGCTGACATCATATTACCCTTGATGTCCCGAATGTCATCAAAATGTCTTCCTTTCAATATTTCCTTTATCTCTGGGTAAAGAAAAAAGTCATTGGGGGTCAGATCAGGTAAGTTGGGAGGTTGTTCCAATACAGTTATTTGTTAACTGGCTAAAAACTCCCTCACAGACATTGCTGGGTGAGCTGCTGCATTGCTGTGATGCAAGAGTTTCTTTGGGACCATTTTTGCCCACACCTTTCTCATGCCAAGGTTTTCAGTTAAGATTTTCCTAATTGTTTCTCTATCTATGTTTATTTGGTCTGCTACGCTTCTCACAGTCAGTCGACAATTTTGATGCACAATTTGATGAATTTTTGCAATGTTTTCTTCAGTTTTGCTCATTACTGGTTGTTCTCTCTTTATCAGTGATGCTTTCTCTCCCCTCAGAAAAACATTTAATCCATTTTGTACACTGCCATTTTCTTCATGGCATTATCCCCATAAACTTGGACTAACATGTTCCTGATTTTCACTTCAACAGTTGCCAAGTTTAACAAATTAAATGTCTGCTCATTGCCCTAATTCCAATTCCAACGTTCTTGTGATGGCACACAAAAACATACAACAACAATAATGAATACTACTCATCAAGACACTACCACACGTTGACACAAATACAGCTATGGGACACTGATATACCAAGGTTATGAAACCTTACTGAGTTGTTTGCACAGTGCTGCCAACGTAAGTGTGTGGTGGCAAGTTTGTGAACTTAATTGTCAGAATTTTTATATAAAGAAAATCTGGTCTTGCATATTTAGTTGAAAAAGCAGAGAGTATTTTAACAGCTTTCTCATAATTATGAACATATCATGTAGCTGCTAGAAAACTGTTGTATTCTCATGAGAGAATGAGAGTGAAAAAGGCAAATTGCTTCTTAGCACTATTGGGAAAAGTACATAGACCTTCTTGGACCCTAGGGGTCCCTAGTTAACACTTTGCAAACAGCTACCTTAATGGATAGCCAGTATCAATGTGCACTTACTGTGAAAGTGTGATACACTCAAGTGATGAAGGACCCACTAAAAAAAAAAGTTGTTCCAGTTCCCCAGCATTAAGGTCATGTGTCTGAACTGCTTTCTAGAAGTGCTTTCAATCTAATCAATTATGTAAACACACAGACTCATAAGGATCTTCCTGTTAGCCAAATGATCTTATTTACTGTTATAAATCTAGGACATTAAGGACCAACAGATCTTTAAACTCATGTCAATGACTTCTCTAAGAAATTACTCAAGACGGAACAACTCAAAAGATAAAGAAGGTGTTTTCTCACCTGCTTCTTTGCTTTTATTTTATTTACAAGACAGTTTCTCCACCCATAAGTCATCAACTTGAACATTTATGAGAAACATACTATCAATATTTGATGTCTAATTCTCTTTCACATTCAACTAAAATGAATCAGTTAATTTGGCATTCCTCTCCACCAAGGACATGTTAGGTATTGTCTAATCCTAGATTTTCTCATCTCCCAGCAAAGTGTGATCAACATCACTCGGACAATTTAAACAAAAGAGAAATGACCACTTTAAAGAGGGAATGCCAAGAATAGTAAAGTAATAGCCAAAGAGAAAGCATGACAAGAATAAGAAACTACAGGGGTATAATGTAGTTGTGGAAGCAGGAAGAGGTGAAAACCACATTTGCATATAATTGCAGCTTTCTGCTTCTAGACGTTTTTCATGCCATTTTATCCCCATTCTCTACACTTCCAGGCACACGCCTTTCTATTTGACAAATGAAAATAAAATCCTGTCTCCCTCAACAAACTAACTGGAACTCCTCCAGGCCGAGAGGATCCCAGAGAAACCTTAAAAACTGAGCTCCCAGTCATGATGGTACAGGAGGTTGGACACATCTTTTTATAGCTCCTCCCTTGCTAACTAGCATTGGACTTTCTTTTCCAAACTTAAACAGGAACCGGCCCTTTTGAAAGACTTGCTCCACTTTTTTGTAGTTTTGACACTACTAACCAGCATTCCCACCTGATAAGAGAACACCAACCACAAACTAGTTCTGACTGGTCGGTCCATGGAGGCTGCACACAGGGTGCCTCTGTGTACTCCATTTCACCTTTTGCTATATAGAGCCTGATTTTACTGCATTTTACTCCACCCAAAGTGAACATGGGGCTGTATGTAATGCCGCCTTTATGAATATTCATAGCTCCTCTTATAACCTGCTGAACATGTATACTTAGTTAACCTGTTCAGCATAATTTCTTATCTCTCTTCCTTCTCTGAAGTGCCTGCTTTTGGCTTCTACCTGAGGCTACACTTTCCAGTCTGTAAGTTGGAGGCTGCAACCCTTTATAAGAGATAAAGCTCTCCTTTCCAAATATATTCATCTCATGATTTTAAGTCGGCATATTAGAGGAAGGCTCCACACTGTTTCTCCACCTCAGAACCCTCATATGGTCTATTCTTTCTGGCCAGAAAGCTTTTCCTTTTTTATCAAGATAATATCTATAAGTTCTTCAGGTAGCAAATTAAATGTCATCTTTTGGCAATTGTCTCCACTCCCCACACATACCTTCTTCACATTAGGTTAGGTTCCTAACATTCTCACTGGTGCTTTCCCTTTGCACGTTTGCGACACTTGTATTAGATATTGAAGAAGGAGTTGTAAATCTTTGCTTAGGGGTAGCCTTCCCTTCTAGACTCTGCTCCACATGGATAAGGCACATAACTTGCTACTTTAACAATCTCTGGTGCTTGATGGTATCTAAGTGCTCCCTAAATATGTGTTGAATAATTAAATAAATACATTCTTAGGTTAGGGCCTACTTCCAAGTTGACTTAGCCACACAAGCAGTGGTATGCCAGCCTGAATGTACTCAAAAGATGACATTTGTAGAAGGAGAGAAATTGACCCTGGCACTCTTATTTGATCTATAGTTCCAACTTATGTTTTATTGCTCCAATTTTATTTTCTTGCGTTGGGTGAAGTCATATCTCAAAATACACTAAAGGAAAAATATTTTATTTTAAGTGTTATCATATTAATTAATTGAGATTTTCAATGGGCTATAAACCTGGGGTTAATAATAATTTACATTGGTCAGAGTCATAAACAATGTTAATTTTATTTCCTTTACTGCTAGTGTAATGCAAAGCTATATAATCTAGGCAAGAGTAGGATGGTTAAAAGTGATTGTGGGCTTATAAATGTTTACAGTCCTATCTGTTAAGTTGGAGTACAGCCAGTTCTGAATACTAATGAAGAACCAGAAGGGAACAGCAAGCCAGCGATTACCCTGACTTCAAATCGAAGAGTGTATCCTCTGTTTTCAGTCTTCTTGACTTCTTTGCAGCAGTAGACACACAGAGGCATCAACTTTTTCTGTGTTTTTTTTTTAAACAAGCTCTGACAAGTTTTATTTAAGAACAATTTTGCATTTTTTACTTTTCACCAGTCTGTTCCGGCATGCTTCTAATAATATCAGAATCACCTGGATCAATGACATCCAGTGTACAAACTCTGTAGTATTTTCCACATGCTGTGCCCAACTCAATAGTATTACCTCTGTAGTGATGGACACCAGTTTTAGCCAACACAGCGCAGTACCCTAGTTCATATTTCCTCAAACCCAGGCAGTTGTTTGTGACCAATTTTGATGACCAATTTTGCTTTGCCTTTTCAATTATATTTAGACTCTGCTTGTACCCCAGCACATACTATCCACATCTCATAATGAGTTTGAAAGGAGGTACCTATAGAAATCTAGAAGAAACTTGGCTTATTCTTAGTTTAGTCTTTTTTGTCTCAGCATAACCATTAGAAAGCATTTAGACATTCTATTGCAGACCAGGTGGCAGCCTACCCCACTACCTTGGCAAATCTCCATCAGATGCAAGACCCGTGCAGCCCAACCTTTCAATTAATGGTGTAGCATAATAATCTCTAGTAAACTTTCAGGTTCATTGTCAAAGTGGAAGGTCAAAGGTCACCCATTGGCTGGCCAAAGCCATAGAAATGATAATAAGACAACCTTTTGGTCAAGGAGTTTGTGGATTGCAAATATCTAACAAGTCTCTTGCAAGAACTCCCCCCTCCCCCTTGTCTCTTTCCATCTAGCCCACCACCTGAGGGGAGGAGATGATAATGTCCAGTGACCTCAAGATCTAAGACTCATGTGACTACGATCAACCTCAAAGACCTGCAGTCCTGGACGCTTCTCTGGGCCAAAATCCCCCTACTCAAAAATCCTTAAATATACCCATTTCGTGGTAACTTTGGGGTCACACTTGCCTCTGAGTGTCAGCTCCCTTTCCAGTCTGAAAAGTGAATAATAAACTTTACTTCTTTCTACTTTCTTCCTTAGTTGCAATCTTGCATTATTTCCGCAGCCCCAGCACCGGCTCCGGCTCACCTTGCCTCATCTGACCCTTTCAGACTTGGAGCCTAGAGTTGATCAGCTCCAGCGACTTTTTCATCTTGCTTGTGGCCACAGTCTTCCTGCCTTAGGTGGAGGACAGTCCCCAGCCAAGAGCAGTGGTGAAGATGGCCGAAAAGCAGGAAAGTAAGTTCTGGATATTTGTATGTATCTAACTTCTATGACAACTCATCCTTCTAGGTTTCCTCTATCACTTCTCCTTTCCTGCCTTTTCCACACCCAAACTTGTTAACCATGGCCCATTATCACAGTCTGCTCATAGAACCCTGTGTCATATAGTGAAAGAGAAGTGGGTAAGGAGTCAGAGATGAGGTCTTAGTTCAGGTCCTCCCAGGAGTTAAACAAGTAACTCACACTCTGGGAAAAGTTATTCAACTATGCTGAACAGGTTGACTTTGGGGAGCCACTTAATTCTGTACACCATACATTTTTTACCTGAATAATGAGAACCAAAAAAGTCTTTAAGGTTTTTTTATTCTCCTACACTATTCTTCATTTTCCCCTTAACAAAATTATCTGTTCACAATATGGTTTTATTTATTTGAAGTCCTAGATCTCTCTTTCTAGCCCTGATCTTTCTCACTATAATCAGTCCATATGCCATCCATTTTCATTTAAATGTTCTACTAATATTTAAGACTTAAAGGTTGTACACTGTTAGTGGCAGAGTAAACTGGTATTACCCTTTTGGAAAACAATTTAGTGACATATTTAAAGAATCATGAAATATGCTCATATTCTTTGACATGGAAATTCTAACTCTAGGAACCTATCAAATGATTCAAAATATTGTTTTAAAAAAAGTCCCAAGAAAGGAAAAATTTACTGCCACAAAAGAAAAAGATTCCAAATGACCCAATAATTGAGATATTATTATGCAAATTACAATGAATCATTTTGATGAACCAGTAAGTCGTCTTTAAAATGGTATTTATGAAGGCCATTTAGCATCATAAAGAGGTATAATATTATGTGTAATATCATGGCAAGTGTAAAGAACAAGATAAAAATTATATGTAAATATGTATGGAAATAACGTAAATATAATTTAAAGACCTGCATGATATAAAAAAAGATAATATTTGTTGTTTCCAGATATTATATTATAGGTAAAAGGCATAATTTATTTTATTTTTAATACTTTCCTTCATATATGTTTATGTTACTTGTTTAGCTGGAAATACAATGTTGAAACTGATCTTATTTCTTTCCTAAAATCTTGCTTTTCCCTGGCTTCTCCATGGCTATCAGTGACCATGAATCTTCTCAGTCCTTTAAATGTTCTGCCCTAGAGTTCTTTTCTATTTTTATTTTCCTCTCAACCTTCACATACTGACAGTTTGTAAGTACCAAAGGGAACTTTTCCCACAATAGTCTATTCATTCTCTAATTTTCTTCCTGAAACAAGGCTCTCAACTATTCACACCAGATTGCTTATAAAAGCCTCCTCCAAAACACCCCATGCATTTCAACAAGATTTTCTTCCTTACATATTTTAAAGCCCTCTCCTCAGATATTTGCCTTTCCTTCCTATTATCTATAAATTTCAAACTTGGGTTCCATTGTGGACCTTAACACATCCCACCATATAGTGTCTTTTCAGCTTATTAATTTATTTTTCAAATTTCTCAAATCCTCTACTTTGCCCAAACACATTAACTTGCTCTCTTTAGGTTCCAATACAGTAAGGGATACAAAATAAGTTCCCGACAAATCCTAGAAGGGATTGTTACACTCACGGTTTTGTTAGCACTGAGGATGGGAAAAGGTGTTTGTAAACATCAGCAAACTTATAGTAAGAGCAAGGCATACCAAATAAAGCTTGTTTCCATTTTTTATTAAATCTTTATATTAGAGGAAAAATTTCAGCACGTGTCTTACAAAGTGTCTCAAAACATCCTTGTAGACTAGACCAAGAGAGCTGAGCTAGATGACAATATCCAATAAATTAACCAATGGTTATGGAGGAATAACTTTACCCAGAGTCTTGTGTAAGATAAAGGTCAACCTGGAGAGAAGGTTCTTCACTGCAGAGCTTTCTATCGGCTAGTGATCTCTGTGAAATTTTTTCAAAATCAAAGACATAAACTAGTTATTTAACTAGAAGCTATTCTTGTCAAATCTGCCAACTGAAACAGCAAAAAAGGATAGTCAATACACCGCATAGAAAAAAAAAGGAACTAAAAAGTCCTAGAGAAATCAGAAATTTCAGACTGATATAACAAACTTGAAATTAAATATAAAATGAGTTCCACACAGATTCTGAAAACTGCCTGTGAATTGGGTGATTTAAGCTCTGCACAGGAAAGAGTTTTTTAGCATGAGATTGACCCACCACCACAGTCAGTGTGGGCCGTGTGTGTGGACAGATGATGGCACTAGAAGATGACCTGTTTAAGTGAGGGAATGGCTTCACAGTGTGTTACAGATTGACCGAGATTTGTAAACACTGCTTTCATACACTCTGGGCGTTTGAAATGCTGGAACGTTAAATAAAGTTGCGCCACCAAGAAATAAATTCACTTGCGACTCAAGAATGTTAAGCTAGGGGAATTTTTCTGAAAACGGTCTGTGCTTTGCTTGTGTATCTGAAACATTCTTTTATTACTAAAGAATTCAAAACATGAAGATAAGATGTTGAAAGTCAGAGAAGGGAAGGCAATTCTGTGTTATGCCCAACAGCTGCTCTGTCTCTTTCATGTTAAAATCAATTGCCCAAAGGGGCAGAAGAAAGAACCTTTCAATCTTGCATTTATGTTCTTAGATCTCATAGCATTCTATATTCACATCTAGAGTAGGAAAGACCGCTAAAAGACATGACCTCTTTATGTAAGAAAAGATCATGGTCCTAGTCATAATTTGTTTTTCTTAACAATTGCTCACAACTATAACTCTGTGAAATGCAATAACTTTATATCAACTTGCCACTGTAGTTCATAAAATTAAATTTGTCAAGTAATCAACTTGAATCAAGCCACCTAACACTTCTTACACATAATGGAGAAAAAAGCATGTATGTTGTTCTTTTTAAACTCCCATTTACTATACAAATTTGTTAATAGTAAGGTTGAATGCAAAGATACTGAAGAATGAATTGAAGTAAGTTTCAGGATACTAAACATCTAGATAATTTTAAACATAGTGATTTTTCATATGATGAACATAGATGAATAAAACAGCTGTTTTCATGGAGTCAAATATTCCAATGGTGTAGAAATATCATAAACAGATAAATGTGTCAAAACATATATTTATTAATGAAAATATATTATCATTTTAGATGGTAATAAATGCTATGGGGAAATATATGGCAGGACAAGATGACAGAGAACATGATGGACAGTGGAAGATTGCAATTTACAAAGGGTCATCACAGAAGACCTCTCTGGTATAGTAACTTGGGACAGGAATCAGAATGATACAAGGAAAAGAATCTAAGATCTGGAAGAGAAGTGTTGCAAACAGAGGGAAGATCTGGCACCAAACCTCTGGGAGACAAGCATTCTTGGTATGTCTGAGTAACTGCAAGACAACCAGCTGGGCAGAGGTAGAGTGAGCTTCTCATGAAAATGAAGGAGCTGGGGTGACATAAGACAAAGGAATACTGATGAATAAAGTCAATCTTTTCTTCAGAAAACCCTACAGTGCCTGCTTCAACACAAGCCAAAGTCAGCTGAAGCCTCCCAATGCATACCACTGATAACAACCATAATCACTGTAGCTGAAATATTGTACTAAGGCATGCATTAAAATCATCCACCACAGACGAGAGTTTTGTCTAAAGCCCACCTATACCACATGGAGAAAAAGAGCAAGAAAACTAGGTTTATCATCTCTATCATCCAAATATCCATAGGATGTCCTAATTTTGCTTCTTGATGGAAATTCCAAATTTGTTTTAATGTAAATTGCTCCCTATGTGACAGCAGTGTTAAATGATTTATTATGTCTAAGCCAATCAAATGCTTCAGGGCATCTTGGACAAATGTTGAGTTTGATTTTAAAGATAATCTGACAATTTTATGATAGCAGAATCTACTGTCTATCAAGGGCACTTGTGTGTGTCAACAAAATTACATCTTCAGTTTAGAGAGAAGACAACTTGTATCTGTTTCTCCATAGCAGGGTCATGCATCCGGGACTGAAAAAGGGGTACCAAATCATTTAGACCCAAGTGAAAAGAAGGAAATGATTCAAAACAAACCTCTGTGTTATTCCATGAGAAATGTTCTCTTAGGAACTTAACAATCTTCTGTAATATTCTAACAGATAGTAAGCAAGACCTATGGAATTATCAATAATTGGCTTTCTATTGAGTTCAGAGATCTCAGTCCATTAGCAATTCCCCAGAAAAATATGATAGGTAAGTAGTAATAAAAATGATAAGTACCATGCATTGTTCTGGATGGATTCTGACCAAAATGACAGAGACTATGTCAATGGCCAATAATGGATCATCTCTGTCTAAAGGCATCTACATTACACGGAGAATATTCAAGTGAGAAAACTAGGTTTATAATTTCTGTCGAAAAGAACACTGATGGCTGGGCTTGGTGGCTCAGCCTGTAATCCCAGCACTTTGGGAGGCCGAGGCGAGAGAATTGCCTGAGCTTGTGGGTTTGAGATCAGTCCAGGCAACTTGGTGAGACCTTGTCTCTACAATAAATTTAAAAAGTTTGTCGAGCATGGTAGTGCGTGCCAGTAGTTCTGGCTACTTGGAAGGTTGAGGTGGAAGGATCGCCAGAACCCAGCAGTTCAACACTGGGTGGCCGTGAGTGTGCCACTGTATTCCAGCGACAGAGTGAAACTCCAACTCAAAAAAAAGAAGAAAGAAAACTGACAGAGATTATTTGCCCAATATGAGTTTACAAATTAAATCATTAGCACAAAAATCTGTGTAACATTACTTTATACACACAATATCATTTTTTAAAAATACTGTGTGAAATTAAATGAAAACAATTACCTGCTCAGCCAATAAGGAAGCTAAGCTTGAATATGCATCTGCAAACTCCGGACCATATTTAATGGAATCCTTCAGTAACATGATAGCTTCTTCTTTTTTCTCCTGGGACCTATAGATAATGAGGGGGGGAAAGAACATCTTTTAATAATACTTTGTTTAAACTCTTTGACTAGACTTTAAAATCTCATTTCTTTTAGCCAAGGTTAGCTAGCACTCTGGATTTTACTGCAAATGGATTCCACTGGACTGTCTCAAGGTGTGAACAGTTTCTGTCTCAGAATTCTCAGTGGAAAGAGATGTTAAGATGTAAGTGATGATACAAATTATTCACTGATTTTTCTACCTTCTACTTTCCAAGCACTTTTTGAGAGTTTCATTCAATGGGTTGTAAGTTTGTTAGCAAGAAACTATGACCTTCAGAGAAGCAATTTTAGGGGCATTATCTGGGTGGCATGGGACTAGTTTATAATGATGTGAAGATGATCTAGGCCCCTGTGGTACTGGTTGCATCACTGTAGGCTGAGTTCCTAAGGGTGGTTGTACCTACCAGAGAGAAGCCGGCCCAAACTGCCAAAGTTAATCTTTGGTTTTATATCTAAGAAAAATTTCATGCATAATTTATGAAATTAGAGACTACTGTGACCACTGGGCTGGTAAAGAATAATGAGCTATTTCATCATCATATTTTTATTGAAAGTTGGGGCTGGTTTTGTCTTCTTCTCCCAGTGATGACACTTTGGCTTAAAGAGGACTCAAGACTTGAAAGTAATTACTCTTCTTGGGTGAAATTTCTCTTTGCTCTTAGTACCATGGGGAGACATTGGGTCATTATCCTGATATCAATGACTTTGAAGTTAAAAATGTATACTTGGGAGTGATCAGTTTTGCAACTAATAAACTGATCTCTTGTTAAGAACTGGACATTGTAACTGTGGAATGAAGAAGAGAATCCCTTGAAGTATTGAGAGCACACGGCCTAAATGTACCCCATCTTTACCTATTACCAGTACACAGCTGTGTGCTTCTATGTTTGCTATCCATTGATTTAGCAATGACTATGTACCATATATTCTCATAACTTTTCATATAACATTATCAACTTAATTTCCACAACATTCCTATATGGTAGATATTATTGTTCTATTATTAGATTCATTTTTCTAATGAGAACAGAGAGTCAAGCGGCTCATCTATGTCACTTCTCAGTGCTCTTGCATCATACCATATCTGCTTATTCTAACTACTTAGAAATCCACCTCTAATGATCTTTCTGCTCAATGGGTGATTCATAGACCAGTTTCAATCACTTGGAAGCTTTTTAGAAATGCAGAATATCTCAGACCCTATCCACACCTACTGAATCAGATCCTATGGTTTCAAAACATTCCCAGGTGATCTGCATGCACACTGGGCTCTCAACAGAACCACCCCATGAATTATCAAAGGCATCAGACAGTAGTTCCTGACACAATCTCCCCTTATACTCGAGTTTCTGTAGGATGAATTATGTAGAGGGAAAATTAGTACTGAATCCACAAGTTTGAGGTTTTAAGTGCCACAAGCAGCTTGTCACAAGGCAATCTCACCTAGTGAATTTCCTATCACAGTTTGAAAAAAGAAGTCATATTTCTAATATAGATCTTGAATTGAGCAATTCAATTAGGCAAACATTTATCATTGTCTTTTATGTGCAAGGCACTTAGCTATTTCCCAAGGCAGGTGGCCGTCTGCACTACCCTGTCCCTGTTAGGGTCTAGCTAACTCCTAATGGGCTCTTCTCCATGCACAGTCCAGTCCTTGAGAACAAGGTGACACAGGTGTCCTTAAGTGGCTTTAAAGTTGCATGGTTATAATAAATTTGCATTATACCCCTCTTAGTGCTTTCCTTTTGATTCATTCATTAAGTCAACAAACATTTAAAGAATATCTGCAAGACTCAGTGGGAACCCACTAAGTTTATATACACACAGGGTATCTATTCTAACATATACCTTGAGGTAATTCTTCCACTGGCACTTTTTTTTTCTTAATGAAAATGGATTTTTTTCTGGCTCATGCCTGTAGTCCCAGCACCTTGGGAGTCCGAGGCAGGAGGATTGTTTTGGCCTGGGAGTTCAAGGTCAGCATGAACAACAACATAGTGAGATCTTGTCTCTATAAAAAAATGTTTTCAAAAAATGATCATGTACCTTTTAATTCTAGTAATTTGACTATTTAATCTATGGTTAGCAGAACTCTCCCTCCAAGAATTTCATAAATCTTCACTAACATTAATTTGGAAATCATCCCAAAGTCCAAAGGAAGATACAGACTTAGGGAATTAAGGCTGAAAATGAGGTCCCTTAGGACGTAATTTAGCTTGGATATTCTTCAAAATTAGCAGAGGAAAAAAACTCACAATAATTTGATAGCAATGATTTAATGGTTTTCATTTGTCATGGTTCATATAACAGAAGGGAAACTTAGACCTTTTACATATGAACTTGGTGGGATTAATTACCACCTAACACAGTCTGTGAATCTAAATCCTAGAGGTTGTCCATTAACATTCATGTGACAGTGGAAAAGTCATCATCTACATTATTCACTGGGAACTTAGATTCTAAATTATTATCTCTAAAAATACCTTAAGGAACTGACAGACTTTAAGAAAAACACCTTATCGTGTAATTAGTTTAGTATATGTGTATTAAAACATGCAGAGACTTGGGCAGAGAAGACATTTCCTCTTGGCTTTGTACTCTTAGATGATTCTGCTTTTTCTTGGGAGCCTTTGAGCGTCATTAGGCACCAAGGGATTAGGCTAACAGACATCACATGCCACCTTGACAGATATTTTAAAATGCTTTTTCAAGAAAGCCCACGATGTTGATACATGGTAATTTTGTTGTTTCTGAAAGGAAAAGAAATAGAGAGGATATATCTCTTTTGCTCACCCCTTGATGAGAGCTTATGAAACAGGTGTGGTTTTGACATAATTTAAAGCTGATAATTTATCAAAATGAAACTGTCCTTGGTTATATAGTATGTGGTTACAATGTGAGAAAAAAACTTCATTTCAAATTGTTCCTGACTTTAGTAGTATCTATTTTTCATATCCACATCAAGGCACATGTTTCTCTGATAATTATCCCATATTTAAAAATGGGGGCAATAGTCTTATAACTCTATTGGATTGTGACAGTCCAGAGAACACTTTATGCAATTTTGCTGGCAAATACCTTAGTTTACACCTGTAGTTCATACATTTGCTTTTAGTTCCTTCTCTTTCTACTATATACAGACAATAGAAATAAATTTTCTAGACCACTGCTTTCAACACATTCCCTTATATAAAAATCTTCATCAATGTCAACTACCTGCAGATAGACTCCTCCCACTCTAAAACTCTGTACAACATACTGTTCTGACCAGCATTCAAAGCATACCCAGGTACCCACTATTCCAGCAAGACTGGGTGGCCTTTGGCATCTATTCTGCAGAACCTAAGCAATCACCTATTTCACTAATTCTCTTTCTTCAGTGCACCTTAAAATAATTTGTGCTCTGAGGTTGAGCCTCTTAATAGGAAGTTCCCCATATGAATATGATAACCATCCAGATCTGAGAATTATGGATATAATCCAATCTCTTCAATTTGCAGCAATAGAAACTGAAATTTAGAAAGCTCCAGCGATCTGCTTTGTTCCTAAGCAAAAAAGAAAGCGCTCGCTCCACGTCTTCTGCCTCTCAGCCTGGCATTTTTGCTGTACATCTTCACAGATGACTTTTCCCTCCTACTTAACTCTGGTTCCCAGTGATGCCTTCTCTGACTTGCCCAGTTCAAAGGTCCTAAACACATAACAAAATTAAAACACACACACATACACACAAAATCACATTTTTTATATTTTGGTTTTATTTTCTTTTTTCTATCCATAAGAGAAAAGATGGTAGGGAATCACTGTGTAGAAGATTCTTTCTGGCCTCTATGCTTTTCTTCTCTGGGGCCCTGGCACAGCACGTGAGGGGAACACACCACTGCCTCTGTCAGGAGAGTGTAGGTACATCTGTCAGCGAATGTGTCATGCAGATAAGTTTTGTAAGCTACATGTTTCACAATAGCTGTTTCTGGACATTAACTCTCTGCCAAGGACCAAGCTAAGTGATTTATTTTAATTCTCATTAAATGTTATTAATTTGGCATAGTTATTTCCATTCTAAGGATTTAGAAAATACCAACAACCACCACCCCAGCAAAAGTCAAAAACTTAGAATTAGGGGCTAAAGTGATTGGCCCCCATCACACAGCTACCGCAATACCAGGACTCAAATTTAAAACTTCAGGTCTAGACCATTTTATTGAGGTCATACCTGGTGTTTCTGCATTCATTCTCTTAAATGTTATGCTTCTATCTGTGACCATTAGTAGGTTGGAAGTTCTTTCATAGACCCATATCTTACAAGTCTTACTATTTTTTTATTCCAGAGACTAGTACAATCATCTTCACACAGTTAAAATTTTACCATTGCTGCATTAATTTTTTTAAAAAAACATGATGTTACTATTTTCTTCATTTCTAGATCTTTGAAAATCTCCTTAAATTAGCTTTCTAATATTCAAATAAAATTTGACAGAAGGTGATTACCCATGTATATGTACAGTTTTTTACATATTATAGGGGTGATCCTAAGGAAGACAGAAATATCCCAAGCCTAACTCAGAAACAAAAAAATTACAAGTGTGGTGTCCATTTAGTGAACATTTATTATTTACCAGGAACACTGCTAAGCAGCTTATCTACCTGAATGCTATATAATAGTTAAAAGCATAGACTAAAAAACCAGAAGGCTTTGGAATCACCTTCAGAACCTACTCTGCTGACATCAGGGCCCCAGAAAGGGGAGAATCTGCATTTTGTGGAGATGATTGTTAAAGGCGAATATTTAGGCAATAAAGAACCAGGAGTAATTTAAAATTTCTTCTTCAGCCACGCCAGGGAAGCTTCTTTAAAAAGATTTAAGCAGCTATTTTTATAAAAAGGAAGTAGATATAACCAGAGAGGAGGAAAATTTTAAGTAGACATTATAACATTTCTTTCTGTATATATTTTTTATTTTTTTAGTTGGAGTCTCATTGTGTTGCCCAGGCTGGAGTGCAGTGGCACAATCACACAATCACAGCTCACCACAGCCTCAGCCTTCTGGATCCAGGCAATCCTTCTGCCTCAGCCTCCTGAAAATCTGGAACTACAGGCATGCACCACCACCTCTGGCTAATTTTTTATTTTTTAACAGAGACAAGGTCTCACTATGTTGCCTAGGGTGGTCTCGAACTCCTGGCCTCAAGCAATCCTCCTGCCTCAGTCTCCCAAAGTGCTGGGATTACAGGTGTGAGCCACCACACTTGGCATAAAATTTCTTAATACTGAGAAGTATCTAGGTACTCTAATTGTACAGATCACGTCTGGGCCAGCTTTGGACAGTATTAAAACTTCCTAATGCACTAATTTTGGCTCCATAATAAGTAATTTAGGGAAATCAGAAGCCCATTATTGATGTAAACGTCATCTATATAGGACTACCCTGTTAGCCATTTAGACTGAACTGACAGGTAATTCAAAAGAGGATAAATATTAAAATAACCTTTTTGTCTAAACTGGTCAAGTCTATAGGTTGTCTAAATTATACAGAAAAGACCTGAGTTAACTAGCCTATAATTGGTGGATGGATGAAATCCAACATCAGTGCATACCCTGTCCAATTATATATATACACACTTGAATCGCAGAAAGGAACACTGAGCCCTTCTGGACATTCATGCGACACTAAAGACACTAAGGACACTAAGGATTCAGAGTAGGGAGTTCAACTGGCACTGATGGAACTCTTAGGGATCCCTGGATAGGTGAGGAATGCAGATAAATGGAAAACTCCTCCAGGATTAGGTAATACCATTGCCCCTCTCCTTTAATCAGATCAGAGTCTCCCGCTGATGACTGATAAGCCTCCGTGACCTAAAATATTTCGCCTTCACTTCTCCTTTAAATCAATTCTTCTGAAATTTTAGTGCTTAAAACTTTCCAGGTATTTGGTAAAATGCAGAATCCTAGGACTTACAAGATTCAGCAGGTCTGGGGTGAGGCCCAAGAATCATGAAGCTGCTAAGCCTCTCAGCTTGTCCTGGTTTGTAGGTGGGATTTGCCTGATCAATTGGTCTTAGATAAGAGGACTCAGAAAGCTTTAAAAAAAGGGGGGGGGGAGAAAGGAGACTTTCCTGGGACAATTGAAACTAAAGAGAAAGATGGGATTGGCTGGCTAATTTGCCCTATGAGAGACACTTCAGGTAATGGTGGGAGTTGGCTGAGGGTGGGTGAAGTGGAACACTGGGAATACTGCAATTGAATTGGGAGAGGCAGCTTTTTCTTCCATGGGAGCTCCATTTTGAGTGCCCTCTCTTGTGTTTCCAAATCTTAGCTCTTGGGTTATCCATCATAACATAAATAAAAAACTTCTAATTTTTGCAGCAAAACTCCACTCTCTTAGGTTTCCCCCAGGAACTTCCAAAAGGCTAAAAATTCCTGAGAATGGGTTCCTGGGACCAGTTACATCTTCATCATTGATTTCATGAGAGAAACATTAAGTAGAAATTAGATCTTGTTCGTATTGTGCAAATTTTGCCATTAAACATGTATAGTTTCACAGGGAATTTTCCCTTTGTTTCTACAGAAGTGGGACTGTTTTTCCCGTGTGTTAAGTAAAAACATTTGCATCGTCTCACTTTCTTGGCTCTATCTCAACGACAGATACTTAGCAAAAGCAAATAAGGTTTTACCACATTTTTTTCTTTCAGTAATTAAGGACCAGTTAAGTTTGTCAATTTAGAAAAGTTTTTGGATTCCTGTCTAAAGTCTCATGACACATTCATTTAAACTGAAAGCAGATGCTTGGTTTTAAAAAGTATTGACATTTAGGGAGAATTTAGGAAATGCCAGTAACAGAAATAAATGGATTTGGCGATCCACTTGGCAGCAGTAAAATTTCCCATTAACCACAGTGTGAACTTGGGATGCCGGGCAGCCCTCCTAATTACTATGCCTTTGTCAGGGTGTTTGTTGATGTTGGATCCAAAAAACGATGTCTCTCACAAATGAAAAAGATCACTTTTTTTTTTTTGGCAGATAGACTTTACCAGCTCTTCTAAAAAAGCCCTGAGTTGTGAAAGTCAAATTGTAAACATCTGACTGAGATGATCTTTTCAGAGCACACATTTTTCTTTGGCTTTACTATCTTTCTTTCCTATATGAAAAGAAAAGAAAACTGGATTATACTCTGTGTATCTCCCTTTAGGTTCAAATTTACTGAGCACATCTGAGCAATGCGATGGAATACAGTATCTAGTTTACTGGGTTTCACCCTAATTTTTCTGCTTGACTTTTCACAAGAGCCACACAGAACTGTCTGAAGGATACAGTTTCATATTATGTGGTGGTGATGAATGAAAGAAAAATTTTTCAATTTAAAATCATACTCACTATAGTTAAGATTCAGAGAGTATATCACCTGTCCTCTGCCACCCTATTCCCAGCTGGAAACTGAGGAATGGAAAGAGAAAGTTCTGATCCAGTCTAGTCCTAGAGCAGTGTAAATGGAGATGCAGCTCACATGCAAACTTCACACAGGGGCTGCACCCAGTAGGTCCTGAGGAATCATTAGTCCTGGGTCCCTCTCCTTTGCCCCTTTGTAAGGGCCCTTGATACCTTGTTTGTCAGCTCAGTGAGGTCACTGCTGTCCACCTGGGCAGAAGAATGGCCCCACATGCCTGACTCCTGCATAATCGGGGCCAGTTCTGTGCTGCGAGTGTGCAAAGTGGGGGAAACTAGTCTCAAGCCAGTACATGCAAATAAATACATGTGCTAAATCTATTCGTAGACTGGGGGGAAACACCGAAACAGTGCTTCCAGACCAGAAAAGAAGGCAGTGAGAGTATCTCACTTTAGCCAGGACTCATGTATCTCATGGCTAAGGGGATGCTTTGATGATGCAGTTGAATGTACATCCCTGGGTCTAGGCTTGGGATCATGGCTGTCTTCATCCCAGCTCTCCCTTACCAGTTGAATGACAGGTTAGATTCTTCACCTCTAGGAGCCTCAGTGGCTGAATCTGTGAAATGTGCATATTAATCTCTACCCCTCTGGGTTCCTGTAAAGGTGGAATAAATGAACATGTGAGGTGTGCTTAGTATAGTGTCTGGCACATAGAAGGACGCAATAAATGCTAGCTCTGCTTGTTCCTTTCCCACTCTCCAGCCAGATTCCCAGCTGGAATCCCTACCAGAAGCCTCACAGATGAATTTCTCAGCAGCGGCAGGATGCCGGAGAGAAAAGGCATGTCAAGCTCTTCTTTGGTTTTCTTTTACTCAAACCACAGTTAAGACACTAGAAACCTGTACTCAGAGTAAAAGCCACAGATTCTTGTAGCAAGAGAGCTCTAGGGGGTCACTTGTTCCCATTCCTTATTTTAAAGATATGGAAACTTGAGTCTCAGGGATGTTGAATTTGCTTAATGCTGTTCAACTGCAGAGGTAAAAAATACGTTATCTACTTATGATTTGATAGTAATTTTATACCAAGAACCTAAGCTTCAAATTGGAAGCAAGAAATTATGTTCCTGGGCTAATAATTAATAATAGCTTATTTCATCTTTATTGGGTGCTAGGTCCTATGTTAAGGACTTATCTGTATTATTGTATTTAGTACTCATGAGAAATGTAGTTATTAGTATTATTCCATTTTATAAATGAGTGATTGGGGGCAAGGCAAGATAAAATCATTTTCCCAAGATCACATGCACTTATGTGATAGAACTGAGATTCAAACTCGCTAAGCTCTCCTAGCTGCTAGTCTGGAGGAAAGCCACGCGGGGGCAGTAGCATGGCAGCACACTGCAGTGGTTTCACAGGTTACTGGCCTGAGACCTTTTCCTAGCCTGATTCTTTACCTGTAATAGGAGAGTGATTGGCCTGTCCTCCTATACCTCACATGGACAGGCTCATGCGGTACGAGGAAGCACTGTGCTGATCACCACTTAAGTGTCAGTTACCACTTGAGGAGGGCGGTGGTAAGGAGGGAGAGGGAAGGGAGTCCTGCAATGCTGCTCCTCAGACAAGTGGCCAGCATAAAAGCACCAGGCTCGGAAGATTCAGCCCTGTTTGAGGAAGGCACAAAGGGGAGGAGGTTGGCAGAATTGGTAAGGAGTTACCAAGAAGGGAAGGAGCCTTACAGGCAAGTTTCACCTTCCTGAAAGGACTCTATAGGCCATAGGCAATGGTGGGCCAGGAGTAACATGAAGATCGCGCCTATTCCTCTTTTGGTCACTTCTGTTTCTTTTCCAGGCCTATGTAGAATGCTTTTAGATTTAAAAGCCTTTTGGTCATGTCTAACATCCTATGTTCCAAATTTAGCTTCTATGACTGGGCAAAGTGGATCTCCAACTGGGTTTAAGATAAAAAGTTGAGGTGCCTGGCACCCTAAATTAAGCAATGTGGGCAGAAAGAAATTTTCAATGATTATCCACATTTCTCTTCTTCTTTTTATTGAATTGTGGTCCCAGCTACTTGGGAGGCTTGAGCCCAGGAGATTGAGGCTGTAGTGAGCAATAATCGCGCCTGTGAATAGTCACTGCACTCAAGCCTGGGCGACACAGCAAGACCTTATCTCTTAAAAAAACGAAAACCCAAAAAAAACTGTGTGTGTGTGTGTGTGTGTGTGTGTGTGTGTGTGTTTGTGTGTGTGTGTGTGTATTATTTGCCTCTGTCATCTACATCTTGAGCCATTCCAAATTTCAGCACAATCTAGGGGACTAGATTGCAAATGATTCCAGGAAAGATAAAGGTGAAGGGGATGGAAGAATGATTTTCAGGACAGACTAGACTACAGAAAACTCTTGTACCTGACACATCAGTCTGGTTTATTCAATTATCCTCTGTTAAACTATTTATTCAAGAAAAGAAAATAATGACATTCCAATTCCTTCAAGAGAATGTAAACAAAACCAGGGGAATTCCTCAAAGCTTGCTCCCACCCGCAGAGCTTCCTGGGTAGATCTGTCTCCTGGCCTTGTCAGTGTTTATAGCAGCCCTCACAGCAATAGGAAAAGATCACATCAGCACAAGGAATGATGGAGGAAAGCGTACTTTGCTTGCAAACCACATGATGAAACAACCCACATTCAACTCATTAATAATCACAGTATGAATGAGGAGAGTTGTGGTAAGAAAGAGATACTCACCAAGATACTTTAACAATTAGCAATCTGTTTCTATGCAAATCACTGCCAAATCTTGGAGAGGAAGGTAAACATTCTCATCATTTCCCAGATTATTCAATTTTGGACAGATACTGACTATAAAATGATAATAAAGTAAATGAAACCACATTTTAAGTGAACTAGAAAAGTTCTCGATTAAAAGCCTTAGTTTTATTCTTATTCCCTCAAATAAAGTTGTCAGGTTAGTATTTCTCAGACCTGACAGGGAGTCAGTCTGGCTGGCGTCTGGGTTTACACAATAAGGGAGATTAGTGGAGAAAAGGGAGGAAAGTGGCAGGATTATGGGAAGTCCTGAATGCTGAGATGTTTGGACTCTATGTGTGTATGCAATGGACATTCAGTGAATTTCTCAGATGCCCCTGCATTTATAGGGAGGGTGGAGGAAGAGTAGATGTTGGATATAGAATATCAAAATAGTGTACTATGATATGTTATGGAATACAGAGCTTCAAAATCAGGAGGTCAACAGCATCACAGTCTTCACTGCAGAGCAATTAAGGGAGTAAGAGCTGGGCCAGCAGCCGTATGAACTGAGAGCTGTGTGAACAGGTGGGGACGGAGGAGAAACCCCAGACACTAATCCTCTTCTGGTCAATTTGATCAAAAGGAAGAAGTCAGGAGAGCATCTTGAGGGAGTACCTCAGTGGAAAGATTCCCTAGGGGAGTCACTGCATGCTGGAGTTGCAGGATGGGGAGAATTTGAAGACCTAAGAGAGAGTCCATGGTAAAGGATGAGGAGAGAAACAGAAGTGAGAGCACATGTGGATTTTGCATTAATGGCCACTAATGGCTAAAATAAAAAGGATTAACAACACCAAATGTTACCAAAAATGTGAAGCAAATGAATCTCTCAGCATTGTGGACGGAGGGAGAAAGAGTACAATTACTTTGGAGAAACTTTTGGTAATTTCTTTGTTTCTTTCTTTTTTTTGAGTTGGAGTCTCACTTTGTCACCCAGCCTGGAGTGCAGTAACATGCTGATGGCCACTGCAGCCTCGACCAGCTGGGCTCTGGTGATCCTCCCGCCTCAACCTTCCAAGTAGTTGGAACTATAGGCACATGCCATGATGCCCGGCTAATTTTCTGATTTATTGTGGAGATGAGGTCTCATCAAGTTGCTCAGGCTGGTTTTGAACCCATGAGCGCAGGCAATCCTCTCACCTCGGCCTCCCAAAGTGCTGGGATTATAGGTGTGAGCCACCACACCAGGCCTTTTTTTTTTTTTAGCTGGAGTCTCACTCTGTCACCCAGGCTGGAGTGCAGTGGCACACCCAAGACTACTGCAGCCTCGACCTGTTGGACACAGGTGATCCTTCCATCTCAGCCTTTCAAGTAGCTGTAACTACAGCTGTGTGCTACTATGCCCGCTAATTTTTTTTATTTATTGTAGAGTCTCACCAAGTTGCCCAGTCTGGTCTTGAACCCCTGGGCTCAGGCAATCCTCTTGCCTCGGCCTCCCAAAGTGTAGAGTTTCAGGTTTGAGCCACTGCACCCAGGGTAATTTCTTAAAACACTAAAGAAACATTTTACCCACAATGCTATTCCTATATACTTATACAAAAAAGAACATACAAGGTATGAGTATTCTCAAACACCTTATTCATAATAACCCAAGTCTGTAAACAAATCATGTATCCACCCACAGGAAAATGATAAATTACAGCATATTAATATGATGGAATACCATGTGGCAATAAAAAAGTAACATAGCAAAATGGAAAAGACTAAAAAAAAAAATCCATATGCCAAATGATCACCTTTAAATGAAGTCCTAGGTCAAACTAATTTATAGTGAAAAAAATCAGAACAGTGATTGCTGCAGAGTAGGGGGAAATTTACTGGAAAGAGTGGAAAGAGGTATAAGCTCCTCTCTGGGGTGATGAGAATTCTGTTACTTCGGGGTGATTACAAGAGAATATAAAATGG
Organism: Cephalopachus bancanus; assembly: GCA_027257055.1. Classification (NCBI taxonomy): domain Eukaryota; kingdom Metazoa; phylum Chordata; class Mammalia; order Primates; family Tarsiidae; genus Cephalopachus; species Cephalopachus bancanus. Next base: position 1,493,327 of record JAPVLO010000009.1, on the reverse strand, counting down.
TCAAACTCAATGTACTGAACACTTTAAGATTTATGTACTTAATGCATGTTAATTATGCCTCAATTTTTAAAAACCCACATAAACACAGGTGTAAACACAGGTGCTCCTAGGAGTAGCATCAGGAATGATGCAAGATAATTCTTCCTCCCACGAAAAAGCAAAATAAAAGGGAATCTGAGAACATGCAGGAAAGTTTGTGGTAGGAAGAAGGAAAGCTGTAATTAATGATTCACCTTGAATTCCTTGAATATTCTTAGTAAAAGTAAGGGACAGTGTCACCTTCTGGGTGTGTGTATAGGGAACTGAGGAGAGGAACAAAGGATGAATGTATTTGGGAAACAGGAGATTTTATAAAAGACCATAGGGATGAATTTCCAACAGCCCTTATCCCTGACCTGGTTTCTTTGCTTGTTGTTTTGTATTTTTCCCATGATGCTTTCTTTAGATTTTTTTTAAGAAGACCATTCAATTCAGATTTGTGTTTTTCTCCTCCAACACTTGAGAGATTGAATGAAGATCTCGGGCATACATTCTCGACAGAAAGGGGGGAAAATTGCTCCTGGGAGTAGGGATGGTGCTGGTGAAAAATAATTTCAGACATTATAATGGTTTGTGATCTCCCAAAGCTCAACTCTACCTAACCAATCTTATTCTTGAGTGTTAAATTGAAAGAGAGGATAATTAGACAAAATGTCCAAAATGGTTCCTTATGAGAGAAGAAGTGGTGATTATGAAACAAGCAAAATGAGAAATGCTGGTCTAGGCAAAGCCAAATACAGACAGTGGGGTACCTTGAGTTGGCCTGGTCAGGCAAGTAGATGGTCAACGTGTGAGTCTAAGTTGATGTCCCATGCCCTACTGATATCTATCAGATAAATTAGAGAGGGGAATATAAATTGTGAACATAAACATCAGAGAGAAGAGATTCTAGCAAAGGTTAAGAGCAGAGCCTGCAGGAATGAGTGAATAAGAGAAGAAAACCAAGTACCATGAAGGGTATGTCAATAACAGCTCTGAAACGAAGGCAAGTGAGCACAGGGAAGAGTGCTCAGAAGAGGAGGTGGCAGGTCATAATCATGATCCCTTCAGGGAGGGCAAAGGAACATTTCAGAGTTCAGGCTCTAGAGAATGGAAAGGCTTGCATAATTAAAAGGTCGGTGGCATGGCATGTTGGTGAATGCCAAGGCAGAGCCGAAATGGAGGGCCTTGGAGAGATGGAAACAGAGGAACTGGGTGATTAATATACTTGCTAAAGCACAGATTGGTGAATAGAAAGTCACTGCCCTTGAGCTTGAGTCCCTGAGGATGATGAAAGTAATGTACAAAAATTGTGAGTTGGCAGTGAGGAGAATGAAGATGGTGTTTTGAGATGCTGAGTGGGTTTCCAAGGAGTGGAGAGAGGACAGCTGGAGACAGACAAGCATGAGCTGGATAAAGATGAGGGGAGGGAAAGTGTAATGGGGTTGAGACAAGATAAGGAATGGTGGCAAGGAACCTGGTTAACAGGTCACCTCAGGGGTCAGTGGTAGTCAGCAGGACTTCACTTCAAGAGGAAGATATATAATGTGCCCACCCAAAGCTGATATACTAATGCAACATTAAGGAACTCTAAAAGTTTTGTTTATCCATGGGGCTGGCATTATATACTCTATGGGTCTTCAGTTAAAAAGTAGAGAAGGGGAGAATTACTAGCTTTAATGCATAAACTTCCTTTTTAGGAAATAAAATGTTGTGAGACCAGTACTAACGCTAGTCCTAAACATTTAAATTTTTTTTTCAAGATAATTGTTACCTTTCTTTCTATGTCCTAATGTTCTTTAGAAATTCAATTGTCTAAAGGATCAGACTAAAGGAAATCAAATGTATGCTGCTAACAAATTCATCTTTTATGTAGTTCAATTATTGGACATTCTGTTATACTTTCCTCTGAGTTTTGATTATAAGATTTATTATAATACCTATATAACATTATATCCTTTAATGTGAATAGAAGGTAGTTTGGCAGTGAGAGAGGTATGACATGACTCTTCAAGAAGTTCTTTTCATAGTCCATTTCAGTAAGAAATACCAGCAGCTATTTTAACTAAGCATTCACAGAGATATTTTCCCATACCCTGAATTTAAATATTCTATTATATTCTCTTGAGCCACCAGGGACTTCTGCTCTGTTCATCCATAAAAAGTTTATGCTAATCTTGCCTATTTTCTTTCTTTCTTTTTTTTTTTTTTTGACATTTTAGCTTCCAAGCAAAGCCAACAATAATTAATATAAATTAAGAGCACTGGCATGGAAAGCTGTTTCTTATCAACCTCTCACACTGTAACTGTGCTGCGCAGAATCATAACAGATTAGCTTCAAAGTCCAGTGAAATGCTCATAAAAGAGGCCAAATATATTTGAATAACACTCAGTGAAGTCTACTGCTGTGAATGGGTCTAAAGCTGTCCATCATATAATTCCAAGAATTCAAATGTGTTGCTGTAAGACTGCTTGGATACACTGACAGAGTCACATCTTACTTAGAGCTTCAGGCCTGGACATAGACTCATCTTTCTCTCAAAGTCAAGGTTATTAATAAAAGTCTTGATGTCCAATATAGTAGCCACTAATCACATATGGCTGTTGAACACCTGAAATATGGCTGGTCTAAGATGTGCTTTAAGAGTAAAGCATCTACTGGATTTTAAAGGTTTATTTTTTTAAAAATGCATATCATGTCATTGATATTTGATATTTTTAATCTTTTACCTGTTAAATTTTAAAAATTAAGTTTTAATATTAATTACATGCCAGTATAATAATTGGGATATACTGGAGTTAAATAACATTTATTATTAAAAATAATTCCAGGCTGGGAGTGGTGCCTCAAGTCTGTAATCCCAGCACTTTGGGAGGTTGAGGTGAGAGGATTGCCTGAGCCCAGGGGTTCGAGATCAGAACTCGGTGAAACCTCATCTCTACAATAAATCAAGAAAAATTAGCCAGGCATGGTGGCGCATGCCTGTAGTTCCAGTTACTTGGAAGGCTGAGGTGGAAGGATCACCTGAGCTCAGAGGTCGAGGCTGCGGTGGCCCTGAGTGTGCCACTGCACTCCAGCCTGGGTGGCATGGTGAGACTCAGAGTTAAAAAAATAATTCCACTTTTTTAATGTTTTAAGATATAGATATCTACAAAAGTTAAATACTTATATGGCTCTCATATTTCTAGGGTAGTGCTGCTCTAAGCTGTAGCCCAGTTTTGAGGTGAGCCACAAGGAAGCAGTAGAGAGCAGTGGCTATGGGTGGAGGACTTGGATCAGACACACCAAAGTTCTGTCCCCATGTCGTCTATTCCTCACTAAGGGACTCTGGCACATCACTTATCTTCTTCAAATCTTAGTTTCCTCACTTATAATTTAGGAAAAATGACAGTGCTTTCCTCTTAGGGATGATGAAATCTAAACTGCTTATCTCTACATAGATAACGTTATGTTCCACATTGATTTTTTAAAGGGCACAGTTTTAAAAGTTAACTGCTATAATGGCAAAGTTAACTTAATGGTAACTGTTTCCTTAAGAAAGACACAGGCCAGGCTCGGTGGCTCAGCCTGTAATCCCGCGCCTTTGGGAGGCAGAGGTGAGTGGATTGCCTGAGCCCGCGGGTTTGAGACCCGCCTGGGCAGCGAGACCTCATCTCTACAATAAATCAAAAAATCAGCCAGGCGTGGTCGCGCATGCCTGTAATTCCGGCTACTTGGAAGGCTGAGGCGGAAGGATCGCCGGAGCCCAGCAGGTCGAGGCTGCGGTGACAGGGAGCGGCCAGTGCACTCCAGTCTAGGCTACAGAGTGAGAGTCCAACTCAAAAAAAAAGAAAGACACAGTTAGGATGGCCTTTTCTCCCAAAAGACAATCACACAATACATCGTTAACTCCTTGGACTTTTTGGACTGGAGAGCCACTTGGGCAGCACAAGTAATGGCAAGTGATCAGGACAAGGAGTCCAAGGGCAGGGATTCGATCCTGGTCAGCCACAGCCATGCCAAGTCCTCATTAAACCTCTAAGCGTCAGTTTCCTCACCAGTAAAAAGGGAATGAGGGTGGTAATAACTCTCACAATAGATTGTCTTAGGATTAAATAATGGATATTTTATAAACTTACCTGTAAACTGGAGAGTAATACACATATTAGTTGTGATCATTATTTTAATCTACTGGATTCTAAGGCTGACCTACACTGAGAGACAACCACTTTGCTCTGTGGTATAATAGGAAAGAGCAGAAGGCAGACGGAGGTGATTATACGTGGCCCTTCACTTCTCTGGGCTTCATTTTCTCTTCTTTATTCACTTTAAAGACTCATTGGAAGGGTGCCATTAAAAAAGGGTACTTCAGAAAACTGCAAAGTCTTACACAAATATAAAGCATTATTGTTGATTTGAATAATCATCAAGAATTGATGTTTACTGAAAAAGAAAAGAAATACTATGCTTTTATCCAATAACTCCTCCTACTGTGAAAAGTAACTTTTGCCAAGTTCTAAAACATATTTTCCTATATTTTTAACTCATATATACTAATCCAAGATGTTAGTAGTGATAAGATCTGAACTGACCAAGGAAGGCGAGAGTATCCATCTTTTGTTCAGGTCTCAGCAAGACGAAACTTAAAAGAATATCTGCCATCTTCAAGTAGAGCCTTGTATGGCATAATATTATGATCATAACCACGGAATAGCATTCCTAATAAGAAATGCCATTTTGTAGCCAAGCCATTATACTTGGCTTTGGCTTCTATGGAAAAAATACTCATCTACAACTTTTGAGACCTGTACTATATAATCCAGGTACCCCAAAAGACATTAACTGGACTTTATACAGCCATTAAGTTATTTGAGATCTAAGCAGGACATAAACATGCAATGGTGCCTTTAAAACATAGGTCCTTAGAACTTCACACAAAGAAATAAGTGCTTATAAAAGTAGTTGAGTAAAATAAAAGCATGATTTGTATCTATCTACAATAACTAGAATTAATTTCCCTCATATCATTTGATTTGTTACTATTTTTAAAGGGAACTTCCAAGTACTAAAAGTTTTTTTCTGCCACAGTTTGAACACATCTCTCTTCTCACTTGGTTTTCAGCATTCTCGGTTTTTATCAAATTTTAACAATGTCATGTAACTTGAAAAATTAAGTTCATTTAGTTTTTGTTGATTTATACTTTATTTCTTTCACTTCATTTAAGTGTACTAGATTGGCATTTATTCATTTTTGTGTATTGGTCCCTTGATTTTGTGTTCCAGCATATGGATAAAGCCATTCTCATAAAACTTCCTAAGACCTAGGACGGTGCGTATCAGCTTATACTATATTTGATTATTCCATGATGAACTCACTCTGATGCTTCTGTTAAAATGAGATTAAATTAAGATATGCATTAACACACACAGGTAAGAAGAGCTAAGTGAATATGTGAAAGTCAAGGATAAACAGGGAGGTGAAGAAGATGCATGACATTGAATTACTGAAGCTACAGAGGCAATGATGTTAGGAAGAGAATCAAAGAACAGAGTAAACAATTAGCCTTGAAGAGCAGGATTGAAGAGGTGGTCAAATGTGTTCTCTTGAAAGGAAGAGGTAGAAGCCAACTCAGTGAGTATGTGGATGGTCAACATTCTGACAAGCACAGGTAAATAGATCATTACTCTGATTCTAGCCATTTTCATTTCATTTTAAATGTCAATTTCTGATGTTTTCTAACCTGTTTTCTTTACATTTAAAAGCTAAATTTTAGCCGGGCTTGGTGGCTCAGCCTATAATCCCTCGCCTTTGGGAGGCTGAGGTGAGTGGATTGCCTGAGCCCACGGGTTCGAGACCCGCCTGGGCAGCGAGATCTCATCTCTACAGTAAATCAAAAAATCAGCCGGGCGTGGTAGCGCATGCCTGTAATTCCGGCTACTTGGAAGGCTGAGGAGGAAGGATCGCCGGAGGCCAGCAGGTCGAGGTTGCGGTGGCCGGAAGCGGCCACTGCACTCCAGTCTGGGTGACAGAGTGAGACTCCAACTCAAAAAAAAAAAAAAAAGCTAAATTTTGTAACTATTACCATTGTTTTTGTAACTGTTATCATTGCCAGGATCATCACCAATAAGCCTAGACTTTTTATCAGTAAAAACACAAGATGTAAAAGTACCCCTTTTCCTCAGTCTTCAGTAACTCTAACCACACTATCAGGGCAGTGGGTGAAAAGTGAACACCAGTGATTATGCCTGAGAATTAGTCTTAAGAGCAAAAGTCACCACTACTAATTCCCACTCCTAATTACAGGCAAGCCTCACTATGTTTCTTACCTATAATACAAACTGCAAATGTGGTTATATCATTTTTGGTTAGACCTTCAGAGAACAGTGCTTTTCCCAAAGTATGCTATGGAACATTTGTCTTGGGAAATGCCTCCTCCCAGTCCCCCAAAAGACTTTGGGAAATGCTGTGCCCCACAGTCCCTTCTTGAAGATTCACAAAGCATATTAAAGCTTCGCACAGTAAAGGAACTATCTCTGCTTAACTCAGCATGTTATAAGTTTATTTGATCAAGTAACCCTTTCCCATTCTTGCCTATTCATAAATGATTGATAGATTTATGAACTTCTTCCAGAACTTGTATTTCCAGAAAGACACTCTGGGAAATACTCTTTCTGATTTATAACGGGGAGAACTAATTTTTATGCATATTGCATACATCCAAAGTTTGAGAACCCTCATTATTAATCTCTAGGAAAACGGAACAACAGCACAATCACATGAGTGTTGAGAAAGAAAAGGTTTCTTGGAATCACAAGGCCTCCTGGTCAATAGTAAATGTTCCACTTACTTAAGGAGATTCCCCAGATTGAAAAGAGCCCGGTTATGCTGCGGATGTAGCTGGAGTGCCTTCTGGTAGTACATCTTTGCCTCTGCTGTGTCTCTTGTCAGTGTCCCAAGGTTGTTCAGGGCACTTGCATGGCGTGGATACAATCTGAAAAGTTAAAAATATTAAGCTGTGATGTTTCAAAAGCTTCTAAGTTGGGAATAGCTAGCTGTTATTTCCCCCCAGGTATGCTGCAACCAAAATCTAACACAGAATTCTTCCTTTACTTGAATGGTTTGTGTCCAGTCTGACTGGTCAACTATTCTTGCAGTTATACACACACACACACACACACACACACACACACACACACATGTCAGGGAAGCACATAAATAAATACCCCCCCAAATAATGCAAGAATACACAGTATGTGACTCTGCCAGGGATAAATATATATTAGTCTTTTGGAGCCTAGGATAGCTTTTCACTTCATGTAATAGAAAACCCTCTGATATGGTTTGGATGTTTGTCCCCTCCAAATCTCATGTTTAAATGTTGGAGGTAGGGCCCAGTGGAAGGTGTTTGGGTCACAGGGGTGGGTTCGTTGAGGGAATAAATGAGTTCTCATTCTATTAGTTCACACGAGAGCTAGTTGTTTAGAAGTGCCTGGCACAACCCTCTCTCTTTCTTGCTCCCATTCTCACCACCTTGCCTTCTGCGACAAGTTAAAGCTTCCTGAGGTCTCACCAGAATGTGAGCAGATGCCAGTGCCATGCAGAATTGTGAGCCAAATAAACCTTTTTATCTTTGTAGATTACCCAGCCTGAGGTATTTCTTTATAGCAAAGCAGATTGGACTAATTCACTCTTCTGGCCTGGTGAAGCTGCTTCCCAGTTGCCTGTACAGTGCCTGCTATTTACAGCACTTGCTAGGAGTTCCTTGGGTGAGAGGTCTTCATAAACATTTTTTAATTGGAGCATTAATAAAACTGCCATGACTGAGAAAGGATGATACATCATGTCTCTCTCTAAAAATAAGCTTTATCTCCAAAATGCTTCTCTGTCTTTATTCTCTATTTCCCGTCTTATCTCATTTCCCCCTCCTACTACAATTTGGCTTTACCTGCCCTGATATAGTTCTCAAAATGAAAATCCCGAGAACTTAGAACACTTGAAAATCAAGAATTAAATAATGCACAATGAAGTGAAAAACAGAATTCCCAATGATCAAAAGCAAATCTAAAGGAGGACAGAGTACCATTGCTGAGCCAAATCTATGCTGATTAAGGTAGGAAAGAAATCCATTTTTTTTCTTAACTCAAAACTATAAAGAAGCCACATCAGCACGGCACATCATTTAGTTGTTTCTGATGTATTTAGAGTGGACATATTTAGCAGTCTAATAGGTTTGCTCCATCTCTGTCTCCCAGAGTACTTTGAATAAGTCTGTGGAGTCGGCTTTTAATATAGAAATGCCAGGATAATGCCAAGTAATAAAAACAGTATCTGTACTTGTCAAGTCTCTTGACAATCACATGCCATACGTATCCCCTGTTCTGTACCTTCTAAGAAGATCAGTTTAGTTCTGGGACACAAACAGTTCCTATTAAAAGGACAAGAAAGACAAGATGCACAGCTGTTTTTTAAAAAAAATCTTATTTCAAACCAGAGTTTAAGTTTATTTGACCCTTTCCTACTCCCTTACAGATCGGCTATGAACATCCTTCAGAACTCATATTTCCAGGAGGACCCTCTGTAATGCGCCTCTTGACTGACAAGGGATAGAATCAATTCAAATGAATATTACATCCTCCCAAAGCTTGAAGTCCTAATTATTCACAGCAGATTTGAAGACTATTAGGAGAGATATACTTAAAGGAAGTGGACAGAAGAAAACACAGAGTCAGCACATGTGCTATTGTTTACTTCTCTCTGATCCCCTTTAATTAGCACAACTTAAGGGTTCTTGATAACAGCCCCTAAAACCCAACCTCATAGCTCCTGGGAGAAAAGTGCTTGGTGCTCTCTCTAAGATGCCATTAGAGGGTATGGCAGCTATGGTGAGAGGCAAAAAATATTCTTGTACTTGTCCATTCACTCCATGACCAGAAAAGTGTCCTGGGCTGCCTGTGTCTAAGAATTACTTTGGAAGTGGCTACATGGCACATCACAGACAGGACTCGAATTCTTCTAGAGAAGCTTTTATTTGTGATGTTAAGCAAAGATCTCTGACCTCCAAAGATTTATGGAGTGTCCAATGAACAAGGTCAGGGCAATTCCTGTGCTGTTTCCATTATGACAAGAAGTAACAGAAAACATACTTGGGACACGTGCCTTTCTGAATCTCAGTGGAGGAATGTCTTACAACTTATGGTTTCCATATTTCTTTAGGCTGTGGAGTCCTCAAAATAAACATCTGAGGTGAAAACACTAAAGAAAAGGCAGTCTTTTCATTAATATCTCCCACAATGGGCTACCTATGTAAGGTGCCTGTCTGCTCTGCAAAGCAGGGGAGTCCTCTCCAGCTCGTTCTCAGCCACCTTCATGAACTTTATATCACTCTAGACACACTGCTATTTCAATGAACAGTCATGTATTTCAAAGGTTACTGACTACAGAAGTGACTTTCTCTCTTTTTCAAATCAGAAACAGAATACAAGTTCACCCTGGACTCTCAAAAACAAACAAGCAAACCAAAAACGTTGAGAAGGAAAGTAAAGAGAAACAAATAGAAACACCATGAGAGAAAAGACCGTTATGCGCCTTGTGCTCTAAGAACCAGTCGGTAGCTGCAGAAACACAACTTTCAGGAGGAAAAGACCTCATGGCAGGCTATAGTCAGAGAAGAGGTTCCTTGTTAACAAAGCTGCACCTTGTCAAGGAAGGGGATTGCTGATATCAACAGTGACTTGCTGATTCTGCCACAAAGCAGTCCTCCACCTGGAAAATGTGTAGATACTGCATATTCTTGCTAATAGTAAGGGTCTGCTAGCAATATCCTTTCTCTCACTGCGTATCTGATTAGGTTCACTTAGTCACAAGCAAGCATTGCATTATTTATGAAACAAAGCTGAATTTCATTAAAAGGATTCTTAACAACCAGGTCAGGAAAACTATCTTTAAAAAATTATATAGCCTGTAATCCCGCGCCTTTGGGAGGCTGAGGTGAGTGGATTGCCTGAGCCCGCGGGTTCGAGACCCGCCTGGGCAGCGAGACCTCATCTCCACAATAAATCAAAAAATCAGCCGGGCGTGGTAGCCCATGCCTGTAATTCCAGCTACTTGGAAGGTTGAGGTGGAAGGATTGCCGGAGCCCAGCAGGCGAGGCTGCGGTGGCCGGGAGCAGCCACTGCACTCCAGTCTGGGCTACAGAGTGAGACTCCAACTCAAAAAAAAAAAAAAATTATATAAATGGAAATATCTTAAAACAAATACTCTCCTATTCGCTACAGACCTATGCAAGGACAAAATTTATTTTGTGTTTACTTTTAAAAAACACTTATGTTTGAATTAGCTTGGAACTAATTCAATCCTGAGGTCTTTAGGAGGGGAATTTTCTATTGGAAAAAATGAATAATTTAAGAGATGTCTATGTTGCTGCATCAATTGTCAGAATAAATTAAGTCCATCTTGACTTTGACTTCTACAGGTATGTTTTACAAACATTCTGTTGGGATTATTCCCTTCCTCATCCAAAAAATCTCAACAACAATTTCACTGAGCAGGAGCAGAATGGTGATTTTTCAAGCCTGTTTTTTCAACCTTTTTTTTTCTCTTTTTTTAAAGAAAAGGGTCTCACTCTGTCACCCAGGCTGGAGTGCAGTGGCATAATCACAGCTCACCGCAGCTTCAACCTCCTGGACTCAGGCAATCCTTCTGCCTCAGCATCCAAATTAGCTGGGAGTATAGGAACACGCCACCACACCTGGCTAATTTTTTAAATTTTTTGTAGAGATGAAGTCTCACTTATTGCCTAGACTGGTCTTGAATTCCTAGGGCTCAAGCAATCCTCCTACCTTAGCCTCCCAAAGTGCTGGCATTAAAGGTGTGAGCCATCATGTCCAGCCCAGACTTGTTTTTAAGAACAGTCACTGTATTTTTTTTCTCACAGTATTTTTCAACATTTTTATTGTTTATGGGGAATCTCTTTTTAAAAATTTGTTCTAGAGAAAAATGTATTATACTGGGGATGCCAAAAAACTGTATATACAGTGTAAGAGACATTAAGAGATGTTTGCTGTAATCAAAAGTGTCTGGATCCTGTGAGTACCTCGTAATTGTAAGTCAAATGTGACTTGTATTCTTCTGTTGTTATCGGTATATATTGAGTATAACAATTTTAATACAGTTTTTTCCTTTCTCAAAATGTTACATTTTTTGGCACCCTCTGTATTACCAAATAGATCTGGGGCACAAGGGAGCTTTTTTTTTTTTTATCTTTAAAAAAGAAATATAGGTATAGAGATGTGGTTATATGAGCCAAAGATAATTTTTCCCCAAGTTATTAGATAGTTTAGATTATTGATAAACATAACATCCACCAAGCACTTTAGGGGTTCTTCATTTTTATCTGTGGCATTTCCTTAAGCTGAATTAATAAAGGTAGTCGACATTATTCCTCTTCATTCCCAGTCATTGTATTTCTGAAGAATGTACATCAACAACATGTTAACAGGTGAAAGTCACTGAGAAGGAACAATTGCCTAAGCAAAAAATGGAAGGCAGAGATAAAAGAAAATGTGTTCCAAAGGACCTAGGATATGTTAATGGTACTTTGCATTTTAAACTGCTTTCTCATACAGTGTCTCACTTACCCTTCAAAATTTCTTCAGTAGGATTACTGTACTATTGAAGACAGAGAGTCTGGGAGAAACTAAGGAGATAACAGATTACTTTAAAATGACATCTCAGGAGTACTTTTGTTCTTAAGAGTTAAGAAGGCAGATTGTTACTATGAATCTATGTTTCCAAACATCATTTGTCATTTGGCCTTCAGCAAATATACTGCTACAAGTTAGAACTTCCATTTGGAATAATTTATTGTTTTTGTTTCTTTGGCTAATTCATTCAACTATGATCTTATAGGGACGAATTTTCAATGGCAGAAGTGAAATAAACTCAATACCCAGAAAGCTTGGCTACTGAGATGCTTATTTAGTGGAAAAATTTGCCTTCTGTCATACAAAATAATCAAAGCATCTCTGAAAAGCACATTATATGGAAAGCTATTTAGGACAAACAATTCTCAGTAAGTGTATAAGAGTACATGCGTGCTCTCTGATCTACACTTCTTAAGTTTAACCTCAACTAAAGATCCATCGACATAGCTGTATATGAATAAAGTCTGGTTTTATGCTTTATTCCAGTCATTTATTTTAAATATTGTCCAATCTGTTCAAAAGTTAAGGATGCTGTTAATTTTTCATCATCTGTACCTTAAAGGCATTTCATTGTTCAAATAATGTTGATTCATGTGGTCCACTTTGCTATTTCCTTTCAGAGCATACACGCCCTGATTTATTTGTCTGATTTTCATTCCACACATTAATTTATTTGAGGTTAACTATGCTAAGGTCAGATGTTTATTTTCTATTTCCTGTTAGGGAAAAAAGAATCAAAGGAAAAACATGACTGGAAAAAAATTCAACCATAAGTTTGAATTTCACTGGTCTAAAAGATATTCAAAACAACCTTCATTTCAGGAGTCAACAGCATATTTTCAACCATATTAAGTTTCTGGCATATTTTAAGTGCTTGGTTCCTTTATGTTATAAAATTGAAATAATTATGTCACTAAATTACACCCAGTTAAGATTGATAATTTTATTGGTCTAATTCAAACTGTTCGAAATGGTCATTAATGCCTAGTAGATAAGTCTTGCCACTTTCTTTCTGCACTGCCCTCCCTCTGATCCATTATAGATAGCCCTGGGGAAAAAAAACCCAAATGCAATTTAGGGAAATGTGACACATCCTCCAATAAGAGGCCAACTAAGTCATCTGCCCTCTCACAATGGATGACCTCCAATAGTGATCCAGAAGGACCCCGCCCAGTTGATTTTCTAAGACTACTTAGAGTCAAACCACCGTTTTTTTCCAGATGCCCTTAGGAAATGAGTCATTTTAAATGGCTGGATTTGCCTGATTCCTGTGAATTTACTTTTTGAGATTGGGAAATTTACTGAATTAAATACTTCTCTACTCTTTTAAATAGAAATGGTGAACATAATTAACCCTTCTCACAGGCTTGGGGTGATGAAGGTGAACTTTGTTTTTTTGTGGCAGAATGGATAGGAAACTGCTTTGTTGAATGGAAAATAACTGGATTTGGAGTCAGAAGCCATGGGAGACTTTCTAGCTCTGTGATTTTGGATTTATGTCTGTGCTTTGGTTGCTTTCTACAAAAAAATAAATAAGGTTCATAACATACTGACCTTCTCTGTGGAAAAATAGGCTATGTGAACAAATGAAGTGGTGATATAAAAATATCCATCATCATACCTGTTATACTATCTACGCTTAACGTTTTGGGGTCAGTGGCAGGACCTCTGGGTGGTTTGGGCTCCCTCCATATCCCTAATGAACTCATGCTGGCTAAAGCAGCCAGTGATCATTCCCTCATATGGATTTTTCATCCTCTGAAAAATCATTCTCGTCACTGTTGCTGATAACCTTTGACTTGCTCCCATCAGTCAAAACAACACCCATTATTTCTTCATCACTAACTCAGTGAACATTCAAGTCATCTTGTGTCCATCTGTTTCTCCTATACCTGGAATTCTCAGATGTGAAGGACGAGTAACCCTCTCCATTTTAAGAATGTAGGAATGTTCTTTGTCAAGCACTCACTCTAAAACCTGTCAATCCTTCATCATTTGAAGCAAATAATTCCCATAAGCACCAGAGCAATTTTCTCCCAAGTTCTTCTAATATGCTCAACACCAAATGGAATTCTAGACACGTGTCATTGAAAAAGCTATATCCAAGGTTATGAGAAGATTCAAAGTCCTGCGTGGTTCCTGTGTGACAGATCAGTGTGCAGCTGAGATCCTTGCACTAGGAAGTGTGCACTTCCTAGCATGAATGCACCGTGGTTGATGGATTAACTTATACTGGTGGGCAGGAAAAGTATGTCCATATTCCCAATCAATAATTGCCAAGACAGGAGATCATGAGGGTTGGGGAGAAGAGGAGACGCATATTCTGAATATCTACCGAAGGAACTAGGGATCACCACTGACATATAATGGGCAGGAGCTAGGAGTGTTAAACATCTTGCAATGCATAGGGCAGTCCTGCATGATAAAAAGTTGTTCTACTCCAAATGTCAACAGCCCCATCATTGAGAAATGCTGCTTGCCTTTATGGAATTGTGCTCTGATGACAGGAATTTTATGCATTATGCTCATTCAACCTTTCTTTCCACAACTTTCTTTTTTTTTTTTTTTTTTAGCAGGGGTCTCATTCTGTGGCCCAGGCTGCTGGGCAGTGGCATGATCATGCCTCACCCCAGCCTTGACCTTCTGGGGTCAGGTGATCCTTCTGCCTCAGTCCTCTGAGTAGCTAGGACTACAGGCATGCGCCACCACACCTAGCCAACTCGTTGATTTTTGTAGAGGCAAGGTCTCACTATGTTGCTTAGGATAGTCTCAAACTCCTAGGTTCAAGCAATCCTCTCGCTTTGGCTTCCCAAAGTGCTAGGATTACAGGCTCAAGTCACCGCACTCGGCCTCCACAGATATTTATTGAGCACCTATAACGTGCCAGACCCTCTGCTAAGAGCCCGCAGTAGTAAAGAGAAAGCTGTCCTTGCTCTCTAGAAGGACCCTACAATAGGAAGACCAACTTACTCTAACTCACCGTAAGGAGAGCAAATAGAGCAGTAAGAAGAGAGCTAGAGCCGACAAGAGCTCATGGGAAGACAAATGAGCAGGGCCCATGGCACTCACCAAGATGTTTTCAGAGGTGATGGTGCTTTACCAGGAGGGGAATGGGGGTTGGGAAGGGTAAAAGTAGAAGAGGAAGGAAAGTGCTCTCAGGAGAGAAAGCAAAACCAAACAGAACTCAAGAAACAATTTTACTCTGGCTGAAAGCACAGGGTAGAAAGGAGGGAAATAAAGGACAAGGAGCAGGTTTTAGAGAGAAGGTGATCAGCTGAGTCTGAGGTGCAGAGGGCAATTAGTGGAAATGTTCAGCAATCAGCTGAGGAGATGGCTCTGGTCATTGGGGGAAAGATATGTGGCAAAGTTATAAATCTAAGAGTTAATCAGCATTATACAGTTGTTAACTGAAGTCTTTGGAACTGAAGAAAACCCTTAGAAAGAAAGCTCAGATTGAGAAGAGAAGAAGGCCTAGGGGAGGAGGAGAGGGACCTGAGAACTGCTCCATTAAGAGTTTGGTAGTGGCAGAACAGTATAAAGAAATGACAGAAAAAGCCGGGCTCGGTGGCTCAGCCTGTAATCCCGTGCCTCTGGGAGGCTGAGGTGAGTGGATTGCCTGAGCCCGCGGGTTCGAGACCCGCCTGGGCAGGCGAGACCTCATCTCTACAACAAAACCAAAAAATTAGCCGGCCATGGTAGCACACGCCTGTAATTCCAGCAACTCGGAAGGCTGAGGCGGAAGGATCGCTGGAATCCAGCAGTTCGAGGCTGTGGTGGCCGGGAGCGGCCACTACTTTCCAGTCTGGATGACAGAGTGAGACTCCAACTCAAAAAAAAAAAAAAAAGAAAAGAAATGACAGAAAAACCAAGATCACATGGTGTCACAGATGCTAAAAAAAAAGAAGTACTTTAAGGAGGAGGGAGTGGTCAACAAAATCGAATGCTGCTGAGAGTCAAGAAACCTAATGCCCAGCAGGGTCCATTGGATTTATCTGTGTGGAGGTAGCTGGTGACCTTGGAGAGAGTAGTTTCAGAGGTGGGGTAGGAGCTGACACCAGTTGGGTGAGTAATGAAAGGGAAATAAGGAACTGCAACTTGTGGGGAAATTTTGACACTTGAAAGGTAGGAAGAAAATAAGGAAGGATGCACATGAGTGGCGAGAGGAGGGAGACAAGAGCTACAGAGACTTGCGTGTATATTTGTTTAAAGATGAGAACAGGCTGGGCTCGGTGGCTCGGACTGTAATCCCAGAACTTTGGGAGGCCGAGGCGAGCGGATTGCCTGAGCTAGCGGGTTCGAGACCCACCTGGGCAACTTGGCGAAACCTCATCTCTACAATAAATCAAAAATTAGCTGGATGTGGTAGCGCACGCCTGTAGTTCCAGCTACTTGGAAGGCTGAGGCAGAAGGATCGCCAGAGCCCGGCTGGTTGAGGCTGCGGTGGCCGGGAGCGGCCACTGCACTCCAGTCTGGGCGACAGAGTGAGACTCCAACTCAAAAAAAAAAAAAAAGATGAGAACAATATTTAAATGTAATGGGAGCATACCAGTTGAAGGGGAGAAAACCGAGGATTTAAAGAAAGGATTATAAATAAAATCTCTGAGAAGCTGGAAATGATGGAACCCTGAGCACAGAAGAAGGAATCAACCAGTGTCAGAAGAGAAAAACCATAGGGTAGTAAGAGAGAAAAATCCATATTAGTCAGTGTGTATATTTACAGAGAGAGAGATTTATTTTAAGGAATTGGTTCACAGGACTGATGGTGGAGGCTGGCAAGTCCAAAATTTTCAGGGTAGGCTGCAGGGTGTGTATGGAGTTGCCGCAGGAACTCCGAAATTCCCTGTGAGTAAGATGGGGCCACTGGAGCCTTCTGAGCCTGAGATTGCTGTGAATGGAACAGCCCAGGGGCTGCAGGGAGGGGCCAAGGGTGAAAGGTGGGATATCAGTTGGGAGTATCTTGTAGTAGTCTAGGTAAGAAGTGATAGGACAGTGGAGAAAGGTGTCAGATTCTGTATGTCAGTCACGTTTACTCAGCATATGAGATGGGACCCCAAAAAACCTGGAATTCACTTATAAAAATGTGTGTATTTATTTTTACATGTTTAAACTTCAGTCACCTTCAGAGTACTCTGTTTGATGCACTGCATCTATGGAGACACTTTTTCCACTGCTCAAAACAGTTTTTTAACTCATCAATTTTGATGTCTTTTAGTGCTTCTAGTGTTTTTTGTTTCACCTCTTCCACATAGGCAAAACATTTTCCTTTGAGGACTTTTTTCATCTGAGGAAACAAAAAAAGTGGCTCAGGGTGAGATAGGGTGAATAGGGAGGGTGGGGCATGGGAGACATGCCCTTTTTGATCAAAAACTATTGAAACTCAGTGTAGTGTGGGATGGTTATTTGTGTAAATCACCCATCATGAAATGGTCAAACACATTCAAGAAATCTCCATAAAAAAATATTCACTGAAGCTGAATATAGCTTCTTATAACAACACTAACTGGTACACTGATGCTGATGGTTCCTAGAACAACTTACCTAGCAAGGGATGCCTGTACTATAAAAAGCCCTCCACTAAAAAATAATTCTAGTTGTTTTGGGGTCTCCTTCATTATCATTGCCAGGTATTTAGACATCGATAATATGAATTATCTCATAATCCTCCAACACTATGAGGGATGCAGCATCCTTATTCTCACTTTAACAGAAAATCTAAACCCTATTCTGCTATAACTGTCTCATTTCCTTATATAAGAAATCATAAATGAAGCCAGTATAATGGATTCCATTTTGCACCACAGAGTCTTCCTTCAAGTCCTGGGTGCGTAATCTCCCCCCTCTATGCCCCCCGCCCCCAGGAATGTTGGCTATTGACAGTTCAGAGCACAACTCCTCTCTGGGCATCCTTTAGGAGCTGCCTCACCCAAGCTACACTCCTGTCCTGAGTGCAGTGACTGGTTGAAAAGGGGGTTCAAAGGTAAATCTCATGCCTCCAGGATTCGCTGAGACCTTCATTGAAAATGCATTGCATCTCAACAGCTCCCTCAGTCCCTTCTGCCACCCTAGCATTCCGAAGGCTATGCTATCCCTTGATAAACTTCATGCATGTAAATCTCTGCTCTGGATTCTCTTTCCTAGGGAACTGCACCTACGCAAGGTTTTTTTAAAGTAAAAAAGTGATATAAGACAGAAAAAAGGCAGTCAGAGAGAGTGAAACTTTTAAAAAATAATTATGGAGCTTTCATTTTGAAATTCAGTTCATAAATACGGCCCACAATGTGACTTAAATTCTAGTTTTTTTCTTAGTAAAATAATGTTTAATTCCCTGCATTTAATGAATAAAACTGTCAGATTTAATTAACACAACATATATAGTGAGAATGTAATTTCATCAACAAAAAGAAACAAAAGTAATGTCAAGTGTCTGCTTGTGATACTGGAAAACATATCCATAAATGAAAATACCACACCAGCTGAAGAACACATCTCCACTTGTTAAGCCTGGCTAACAAATGGTACTGAAATTTTAATTCTTTCCAGAAATATATGGCAGCTGGTATGCAAGGCCACCTGTAGTCATGAGAGAGTAATCTTAAATGTTTATTCAAAATAAGCTGAGTAAAGAAGGATTTTTAAAATACTCATTGATTCCTCATTGAAACAAGTTCAGACTTTGCGCCAAGCTGTGCCTTGGGATCTGCGTTATTTTTCTGTTTGAACTTGACAAAACATAGTTTTATAAATAGCATTACTAAAAGGAATTATAATTAAGTACTGTAATCTTATTGATATACTCAGGATATCAATGAACAGTGGTTAGTTAGACATGGCTAATTTCTTTAGACTAATGATAGGATGTTTCTTCTCTCTATTACTTCCTTCTTTCCGCATACCCTATTGCAGTCTAATGGAGCCTCCTTAGTTCCAGTTATCCATACAGGAAGGAGTACAAAGAATCATACCATTAGACAGTATCATCATGACAAGTCTCTATTTTATACTTTAACCAAATTCTAATCAGAGAGATTTTACTTCTGCCTTTCTCATGTGTTAGCCAACTAAATAGTGATGGAGACTTCTTTTGAATTGGAACATTAAAGCACAATAGAAAATTTGGTTATGTCTATAGAAAAGAACCTGGTCTTGCATACTGATAAAACTTAAATGTGAAAAAAGAATTATTTCTATGGAAAATAAGTACTCTAAAAATACTCAGAAAAGGAAAGTTGTTCAAAAAAATTGCTGCTGAATGAGATGTGAAATAATTATAAAAATCTGGAGGAGAAAAATCAGAAAAATCTCAGATAGTCTACTCAAATCACTTTGCAAGTATCTTTAAATTTTCATCCCAATTTAAGATATCAAAACTGATACTCATAGCAATGAATTATGAATGTGTTTTTTGCAGATTCTAATCAGTAGACTCTTACTCAAAGAAAAGAACTTGATTTGACATTAGAAGATTGGTGAATGAATGCACATTTGAAGTTTCCGGGAAAAATAAAATACTCAAGAGTATGCTTAATTTGTTTTATGATTCTCCATTTTTAACTGAACTTCTAAGCTAATCGAAAAATTACACATGTAGCCAAGGACACATTCAGTAACTTCTCCACTTTATGTACCCAGAATCACCATTTCCCCTTATGGACTTTACAGCTGAAGCATTTCTTGGGAGTTTTGTGTCAAAAAAGCTAAATTGTTGGGTGGCCTCTGGACTTTCTATTCCCATCACATGAGGTAGATGTTAGAAACCTCCTCCAGGGTAACTGAATGGTTAGAAAGTTCTGGGGGCATATGGTAGATCTGACAGTAGTTTTCTGAATCTCCAGCATAGAGAATCTCAAGCCTTATGGTACTGCAGTAGGTATAAACATAAGAGCTGCCCCCCATAGCAAAGCAAAGCTAACACTCATGTTTGCTGAAGATTTAAGGAAAGGGTTCTGACATTTTTCTTTGATGATTTGGGTTTTACACTGAATACATAACCTTAGCTACACCATTTTTCAGAGGAGATTTCCATTACACTACAGAAATCTAATAAATGATGTATACCAAAAGGGAGGAGAAGTCAGAAGTATTTCTGCATTATTTAAAAAATAGGGTTTAAAAGAAGGAGGATATTCATGTCATATACAATTATTAACTGAATATAGTGTTATTTTTAGAACTGTAAGCCAGCCAAAAAGGAGATTAGTATAGCTACAACCTTATGACTATTTTCACCATTGCCTTTGGAATCTATATGGTCATGAAAATGGTAATGGATAATTGTTGGAAGTGATCTCAGGTAATAGCACCTTTAACCTTGCATATCTCTAATCACTCTCTTTCTTGCTGTGTACAAATATGGAAAACATCAGATAGACTAAAGTGAAGGTAGAAAAAGGTAGAGCAACTGGGAGGGAGAGGAATCCCTGCCTCAGCAACTTCCACAAAGAAATAGCAACATCAAAATAAGGGCACTCTTCCAGTCACTGAGGATAAATAATCATCAAAATGATGAACAGCCCTGGTATTTTTCTTTTCTCTCTAACACAGTGACAATTTATTTTAAAAACAAACAAACAAAAAACCACAACCACATCGGTTGAAAATTCACCACAGAGGTATCCATACGAAAATTATATTTTAAACCAGAAATATTTTGAGCCTGGTGTGAGAGTATAAAATACTTATCTAATTACTATGCAATAAAGTATTTATAGCTTTAATTGTTTTCCCCCATTTCTCAAGGGACACATTTCTTCAGAAGCACAGTTGCTGAAGCAAACATTTATTTTTATTGTTTCACAGGAAAGAAGAGAAAGAACTCAACCAGCTACTATAATTCTCTAAAATCAACTGCCAGAGAACTTTGCTTAATTTATACTTTTGCCCCAAGCTGTGCCTTAGGGGTCGACTTATTATTCTGTTTGAACTTGACAAAAAAATAGTCTGTAATAATAAAACAGATTTTAAAAGATACAAATAACACTTCCTTGCAACCAATATTTTTCAGACAAACTTAGTGCTTTTTTCTTCTCTTCAAGAATGCTATCTAAAATTGTTAAACATCAATTAAATATTAAATCCAAAGTATGCTTTATATGTACCCTTGAAGAAATATGCCTTTTTAAAATATAACATTTCAGCCAGGTTCGGTGGCTCAGCCTGTAATCCCGTGCCTTTGGGAGGCTGAGGTGAGTGGATTGCCTGAGCCCGCGGGTTCGAGACCCGCCTGGGCAGCGAGACCTTATCTCTACAATAAATCAAAAAATCAGCTGGGCATGGTAGCGCATGCCTGTAATTCCGGCTACTTGGAAGGCTCAGGCGGAAGGATTGCCGGAGCCCAGCAGGTCGAGGCTGCGGTGGCCGGGAGCGGCCACTGCACTCCAGTCTGGGCGACAGAGTGAGACTCCAACTCAAAAAAAAAAATAAAATAAATAAATAAATAAAATAAAATATAACATTTCCTCATTGCAAAAGTAATAGATTTTCATTGTGGAATACCTGAAACACACAGGAAAATAAATAGAAAAATTTAAACCATACTCTCACCCACCAGAGATAAGAATTGTAAACATTTTGGAAACTGTCTTCTTGTGAAAGAATATAATTTTTTTTTTTTTTTTGAGTTGGAATCTCACTCTGTTGCCTAGGCTGGAGTGCAGTGACACACTCATAGCCACTGCAGCCTCAACCTGCTGGACTCAGGTGATCCTTCCGCCTCAGCCTTCCAAGTAACTGGAATTACAGGCATGCACTAACACGCCTGGCTAATTTTTTGATTTACTGTAGAGATGAGGTCCTTGCCAAGCTGCCCAGGCTGGTCTCAAACCCATGGGCTCAGGCAATCTTCTCACCTTGGCCTCCAAAAGTGCTGGGATTATAGGTGTGAGCCACCACTCCCAAGAACATAATTCTTTATTAAATCTTAAAATCTAAAAACTACCTTCTATTCCTTAATAAAAAACTATTCTTCAACACCAAACCTTGTTATAATTACTCCTCTGGAACTCAAATTTTTTGTAATGTTTGGAAAAGTAACTCTGACAGTAACTCAATGTGTATGGTTTGAGACTTTTGCCATATTGAATATTAAGAAACAGGTCCTATAGTCTAAAGATTTTGATTAATAAGCAACATGCTTGTGTAGGTCATAATAATGACAACTCCACACTAAGCCTTGAGACAATCCTAGTAGAAACTTTAGTGAAATATATGATTTGGTCGGTAGATGTATGCATGGCCCAAAGTGGAACAGTTTCAGTAAATTCAACCAAATGTGGGCCAGTCTGTGGTAGAACGGGGACCTCTTCAAAAGGCTTCTGTGAGCAGCAAAGTATTCAATAAAGGAGAAGATTCACATTGCTTGATTTTGCCCATCAATGGAGATTACAAAACTCCACGTTTAAGGTTAAGCACAATTATTATCTAGGACCTTTTAGAGAAAACCATCTTGAAAGTCAGAGCTGCAATTTAAAAGAGTACCTACAGATTTCTGCTGGTCAAGCAGAACTTAAATTTCTAGTTTCACTTAAAGTCACCTCTAAGGACATGTTTAATATTCTCTCTTCCCTTGAAAGAATATAAGGAGAGTGTTAGGGAATGTGTACACACACACACAATTAACACATCTCCAACATGGTAATCAAATGTCTTACTGTTTTCATTCATTTTATTTCTATACTCAAATGTCTTCATATGAATACTTTCAAACATAGGTTGCCTAGAGATTTCCACACACGTACCATTAAGAATTCAGTTTCTGACAAACAATTCCTGCTTGCATATGCAACTGAGTGTCACTTCATTACGTCATGTGTAGCAATGAAAACTTTTACAATAAAAAACAAAGAATTAGAAGAAAGGTGGAGTTATTGTACTTATAAAATACCTGAATACTAAGCTAAAAACTCAAAGTCAGAGGGTTATACCACCTCCAAGGATATGTTCACTGTCAGGACAAACAAACAACCCCCCATACTAGGAGGAAATAAGTGAAATAAACAAAAGTCTTCAAAGCATAATAGCCAACACCTTCCCTTCATGACACTTACCTGAGGGCCGTTCTGTAGTGGTAGATGGCTTCTCTGTTCCGACCTTGGTCCTTCAGGAAATTCGCATAGTTGTAGTGAACCTTGGCATTATGAGGCAGAGTATGAACTCCAGACCTAGAATTAATAAATTTTTAAACAAATCAATAAAGGATATTATTGTCAGATTTCTACATGTTTTACTCACAGTTTCATAAACTTGTATTTGAAATACCCATTGTATCCATCTAAGACAAGGCTTCCAAAATGTATGGTATATAATTTACTAAACATTGCTTTCTGCAGGAAAGGCAGTACATAGTTATGTAGAACTGAACAAAGATGCTAACTGAGCATGAATAAAATGCCTTTAGCATGTTAAGACAGGGCCTTTGTTGTGTCAAGAGACGCAGCTGGAGCCTGGGTAAGACTCTGTCACCTCACCTTAGGCATCCTCCAGAAGCACAGCAAGGCTTAACGATAGACTCCAGAGCACACTGCACAATGAAAGACACATGTCACCTTGCACTTATAGGGCCAATCTGGCTCTTGTAATTTACAGTGTGGGGGCAGAAGACGCAACGACACTGGGGCTGCTGCACAGTCAGATCTGCAGAGGCTGATTACAGACACTCATCCTTCTAGAGGAGTTTCAGCATTAGGCAAACCCTTCCTTCCTTTCATGTCTGTCTCAGTGACAGGCTTTCTGTTCACAGAGACGCAACGAAATAGCCTAAGTGATCTATGTGTGTACAATAAAGAGCAAGAGAAAGAAAAGACTAAATGGTTTTCATAAAATGAGAATAGCCCATAACCACAACCTCTTCTACAAAACATGAGAAGTAACACATGGTGCCCTTTATTCTCTGCCTTCTTTCCCTTTATTCTTTCCCCCCATCCAGCACTATAAACACATGGCTATAAATCCATGCAAACAACAGCAAGACTCTCTCCCATCTCCCTCCCACCTACAAAGTCATTGCTTCTTCCTCGGTGTGCACAGTTCTCAGGGTGCCATATTAAAAGGAAAACACATTTCAGATCTAGACTTATGCACAGGGACCCAGAAAGGTCCTTCATTATTCAACAACGATGGGTAGTAAAGTCAGGCTTACTTGAGATAGTTTTCACATGCTCGGCCCTGGTAGGGGCTGAGTGAATGGAAGAAATGGAAAAGCAAAAGTTAATGTAGGCCCAAGCAGAGTCACAAAAAAGAGAGACCATTCCAGAAGTGAGATGGTTTGATAAAATCAGTTTGCAAGCATTTCTCTGTAAATGGTACAGTTGTTTATCATCTTTATAGAGCACCTCCAGGGCCACATGCTGTGCCGGATGCTGGAGATATAAGATGGTCAGAGTCCCTACCCTCAAGGAGCTTACAGGAGTGAAGAAATAGGGACAATTAGGAAACACGGGTGATTATAAAATGGCAAGTAACAATAGGTAAGTAGTGTGTTAAGAAGTATCATATGCTTATCCCAGAATGGGGGTCAGAGGAGGCTTCCAGAAGACAATGACAGCAAAACTGAGACTTAAGAATTCTGTTACATTAACCTCTGGAGAGACAGGCAGTGGAATGGCCTAAACAGAGGACCTAAGAAAAGAGAGCCTGGAGCTTCTGAGCAGCTGAAAGGAATTCAGAGAGGCTAGCTAGAGACACTAAGGGGCCTTGTGAGTCACCCTGGAGACTTTGGGTTTTATCTGAGGAGTAGCAAGGAGTCAGTGGGGTGGTGGTGGGCTGTCTCCAACAGAGAAGCAAGACTGATAATTGAGCATTGGAGAAGGATTGCTCTGGCTGCAATTGGAAACAACTGGCAAGAGGAAAGGCTAGGAGTGTGGAGGCCTTATGGGGAACAGCTGTGCAAACTTCAGAGCGGAGGAGATGGAAGGGGAGTGGGGAGGAGAAGAGAAGAATGGAGGAGAGGAGAGAGAGAAGGGTCAGAATAAAACTTTAGCAGTGGGTATAGGAAGGAGAAGGATTCAGGAGACATTCAGGAAGCAGAGTTGGCAGGTGGCAGGACAGGGTGATAATGATACTTTGGAGAACAGCCCTGCATATTTATGTCAATTCATTTTTTTCCCTTCCATCCTGCATTAACTCATAGCTTTCCTTTTTTTTCCCTAAAAAATACTGAAATTATCTGCACAAATAAATCATTACAAGAAGGATGACTACAGACCAGCCTCCCTACTAATATGGTTTATCGAAAATTAACAAATCCCTGTACTAAGCCTGGACCAATTTTAAAAAATAAATAAATGCAGGCATAATTAATTTATGGATAAGGAAATGAGGTTTTGCTCAGAAACATTAAAAATCTTGTTTAAGTGCGCACTGTTTTAGTCAGCTCAGGCTGCCTTAACAAAATACCATAGACTGGGTGGCTTAAACAACAGAAACATATTTCTCACAATTTTGGAAGTTAGAAGTTCAAGATCAAGGTTACAGCTAATTTGGTTTCTGGTGGGGACTCTCCGCCTGGCAGGCAGACAGTCATAGTCTAATTATGTCCTCAAATAGCCTTTCTTCAGTCCGTGTGCACAGAAAGAGAAAGCTTTGGCCACTCTTCCTGTTCTCATAAGGGCACCAGCCCTACTGGATTAGGGCCCCACCTGTATGACTTCATTCAACCTTTATCACATACTCACAGGCCCTTTATCCAGAAATAGCCAAACTGGAGGTAAGAGCCTCAACAAATGAATTAAAGGGCATGCGAACATTCAGTCCCTATCAATCACCAAAGCTCGAGCTCTTACTCAAGAGGGAGGGTGAAATGCTCACCAATGAGGGGCAAGAGGTCAGGCTGTCAGGTGGTTGTGCCGGGAGGGTTTACTGTCTGCCTGATACTTGTCTACACCGAGGTCAACTGCCTAGGGAATTCCTCCAGGGTATCACCAAAGGTTTGAAGATGATGTGAGGATGGGTGGGGAGCAGGAAAGGATCAGTCTATTATTTGTACCTGCTTCACAGACTCAACCTGCACAAGATCACACAGCTGGCAGGTAGCAAGGGTGGGATTCACACTCAAGGAGTTTGGTTCCAGAACTTCTGTTCCCTTGCCGAAAGGAAGGTGGTGGGGGGGAAATGATGAAAAATAGATAGATGACTTTAAGGACTATTTGGAAAGAAAACTCCTGGAACTTATTTTGATTAAATTGAGAGAGGAGAACAGGTGATGAGAAAGAAGGACCTAAGGATGAAAACCTAGTTTCTAGGTACTGTACTTCAACACACTACCTCTCAGATAACATATTTTCATTTAAGTTTTTTTTTTTTTTGAGTTGGAGTCTCACTCGGTCGCTCAGACTGGAGTGCAGTGGCGGCTTCCGGCCACCGCAGCCTCGACCTGCTGGGCTCCGGCGATCCTTCCGCCTCAGCCTTCCGAGTAGCCAGAATTACAGGCGCGCGCTACCACGCCCGGCTGATGTTTTGATTTACTGTAGAGATGAGGTCTCGCTGCCCAGGCGGGTCTCGAACCCGCGGGCTCAGGCAATCCCCTCACCTCAGCCTCCCAAAGGCACGGGATTACAGGCTGAGCCACCGAGCCTGGCTCATTTAAGTTTTAACGTAAAGGTAAGATTAATAGGAGCATTCCCTACAAAGTGTTAAAGCTGTTGGGGGGAATATGTTAGGGTAAAGTAATATTTGTTGAAACAGTTCCTTAGGATCTAGCAAAAACGGAACGACTTAAAACCCACTGACTGAATATGTGAGGACCTCTACAGAGGAGGGATCTGAAGGGCACCTGTGAAGCCAGGCACCAAGCAAGAGGAGACAAACCATCTGAAAACTGCAGAGCCCACATTTACGGCACTCCAGAGATTGAAAATGCACTGCTAGGTGCAGTTATCTCCTCAACACACTGATTTCTGTCCTTTGAGTATACATCCAGAAAAAGAACTGCTGGATCACGTGATAATTCTATTTCCACCTTTTTGAGATATCTCCATACTGTTGTCCATAAAGGCTACATCAATTTACATTCCCACCAACAATGTACAAAGGTTCCCTTTTTTCCACATCCTTACCAATATTTTACTGCTTGGCTTTTTGATAATGGCCATCCTAACACGTGTGGGGTAATATGTCATTGTGGTTTCGATTTGCATTTCCCTTATGATAGGTGATGTTGATTATATTTTCAAATATCTGTTGGCCATTTATAGATCTTCTTTTGAAATAATATTTATTCAGGTCCTTTGTCGATTTTTAAATCAGAATATTTGGGGTTTCTTGCAATTGAGTTGTATGATTTCCTTATATATTTTGGATATTAACCCCTTATTGGATATATGGTTTGCAAATATCTTCTCCCAATCTATAGGTTGCCTTTTCATTTTGTTTCCTTTGCTAGGCGGAAGCTTTTTAGTTTGATGTAGCCCCACTTGTTTATTTTTGCCTTTATTGCCTATATTTTTGGTGTGATATCCAAAAAAGCATTGCCAAGGCCAATGTCAAGGAACTTTTCTCTTTATTCATAATAGCCAAAATATGGAAACAGCTTAAGTGTCTGCGGACAGATAATGGGTAATGAGATTGTGGCTTATACATATGATGAAATATATTCAACCTTAAGAAAAGAGAGATGCTGCCATTTGTAATAATATGGATAAAACTGGAGGACATTATGCTAAGCAAAGTAAGCCAGATACAGACCGAAAAATGCTGCATGATTTCACTTATATGTGGACTCTAAAAAAACCAAAAAGCTGAATACATAGAAACAGAGAGTAGAAATAGAAGGGCAGAGAGGGGGAAGAAATGGGGAGATGTGGCCCAAGGGCATGAACTTGCAGTTATGTAAGATATACAAGTCTAGAGATATAACATAGAGCAGGAGGACAATCGCTAATAATATTGTATTGTATATTGAAAATTTGCTGAGAGAGTAGATTTTAGGTGTTCTTACCCCAAAATGTATCCATAGAAGGTGATAGATATGTAAAATGGCTTACCTGTAGTAATCATTTCTCTAGGGCTATGTGTATCAAAACATCATGTAATATACTTTAAATTCACACAATTTATTTAAAAAGTAAAAGAAGGCCAGGCTCGGTGGCTCAGCCTGTAATCCCAGCACTTTGGAAGGCTGAGGTGAGTGGATTGCCTGAGCCCGCAGGTTCGAGACCCGCCTGGGCAACATGGCGAGACCTCATCTCTACAATAAATCAAAAAAATTAGCCAGGCATGGTAGCACGCGCATGTAGTTCCAGCTACTTGGAAGGCTGAGGCAGAAGGATCGCCGGAGCCCAACAGGTCGAGGCTGCGGTGGCCGGGAGCAACCACTGCACTCCAGTCTGGGCGACAGAGTGAGACTCCAACTCAAAAAATAAAAAATAAAAAATAAAAAAATAAAAAGTAAAAGAAAAGGGAAGACGGAGAATGAAAGACAGAGGTTTACATCCTTTTTCTTTTTCTCTATTTTGTATTCTGGTTGAAAGAAGTAGAACTAAATATCATAAATAGTGTTGATAAAACTCTAGCTCCCTGGAAAACACCTAAGGAGAACCAGCAACGTTCAGCGTTGGTACCAGTTTTAAGTGATAAAATAACTTGAAAGTTGTATCTCTACAATGTACAGATGCCACAACTTTTTTTTTTTAAAGGCATATCTAGTGAAGGGCAATGTATTAAACTGTCAGGGGAGTCAACTCCAGATCTCAGTAAAAACAGAGATCAACATCTATCTTGTACTTACCATTTAAAAAGAGCTTTCCTCTGTGTTCACTCATTTAAATCTTGATGACAAGGTTCCAAGTCCCTGAACTGGCTTCCTTGGGTTTGAGATAAGGTGAGATCTACACTTGCCCTGTTCTGTGAACAAAACCTGCTACAGACAAAGGAAAAAACGAACGCTTCTTGTCACTAGAAAGGGGTTCCTTCTTCTGCTTTTAAAATGTGAGATATTCCACAGCCAAGAAGAAAACATCTTCCCCATCGTCTTATGAGAACTTGTCACACTTTGGGTGAAGGAAATCAGAATGTCCACACTTCATAGATGGGAAGATCAGAAGAAACTCTGGAGACAATTTCTTCCCCTTTCTCTCCCTCTCATTTTACAGGAAAGAGAACTGAGCCTTAGAGAGGCTCAGTGACCAGTCACAGGTTACAGAGTACAGCATTTGCATGACAGCCAAAGGCACATCCTACATATACTGCAGATACTTCTATTTGGGGGTGGATGCTAAAATATTAACACTACCTTTCATTTGTGATACCATTTATGGTTTATACATATTTGCATTTGAATGTTAAAAAGTAAATAAAATGTATGGCAGGTAGCTAGGATTTTAATATAATTTTTAAATGGATAGTACCCAAAGTGAACGTAATCAAATGAACAGGATCCAGGAAAAAAAAACCTTACTTACAAAAAATCAAATTTCTATTCAGGAAAATCTCTGATTTTTTTGCTAGAACTAACTGGTGCATAAGCAATAACTAAGTTTTGAAGATAACTGTGATTACAGCTGGCATGCTTATTGAAATCGACCCTTTCCTCTGTGTGACCAGCTCAGTCCTCTAATTTACATTTCACCCAAGGAATAGACAATTGGGCCTGTGCAAACATGGTCCTTGCTGAGATCAGGGTATTGTTTCATGATGGTAAGAGGAAGTAATCATGTTCCTAACAGGCAAGCAGAAGAGGGTGGAGTAATAAAAATTCTAAGAACACACTGCTTTTCCCATTGTTGTTTTTGACCTCTATGTTCTCTCTGTGATATTTTTCTGCTATGTTTTTCCAGGCTTTCATTTCACATTGAACAGTTTGTGAAAAGAAAAAAGAAAATAACAAGCCAAAGGCAACATTTTCCCTGGAACTTAACTGGCCAGGTCACTCATCTCTCCAGGACCAGTCCTTCTTGATGCTCTGATGTAACACTTCCAATTAAGAAAACATCCAGCTTTACTAATATTTACTCCACAAAGAAATATAACATTCATAAATTATATGGCTGGACCCAAGACTCTGTTAACACATACGACAACGATTATAAATAAATCTCTCCCTTTTAACTCAAGATTTTAAATTCATGCATTGTACAATTCTCCCTCACACCTCTTGTTTGCAGAAGACTTGAGAATTAACAGAAATAACAAAAAAGTCACTTTAATCAGGTGCATCTCCAAGTTTTTACATCAATTTGTGTTGTGGGCATCACTGAGCAATAGGTAGGAGAACTATCCCCAAATACCTGCTTAGAAAATGAACATTTAAAAAAAGTAGTGTCAGCCAGAGGTTAACAGAAAAGGAAAGTAAGAAGGATTTATGGCTCTCTTCAATTCTGAAACTTGTTTTGACCTGAGATTTCATAATGCCACACCCAAGAAGGCCAGTACCTATGCAACACTTGTTTTAAACCAAGTGCTGGGCTGAGCACCCATTTCCATTGATCATCTCCTTTAGTGTTTTCAATAACCTATCAAATAGGCGTATCATTACACGTCCCATATCATAGAAGAGAAAATTGAAGCTCAGAGACATAAGACCTTTTTCTAAGGTTACAGACCTGTTAAGTGAGTAAAGATTTCATCCAAGGCCAAAAAAAGGATCAGAATCATTTCTGCAGGTGATCAATATTTGATGTTAAACCAAAACAGTACCATAGGATACAAGTGACATTAGAATTATTTCACGATCACAATGTTTATACAATTGGTAAGTAAACTACAGTCTGTGGGCCACAGACACTTCCATATGTTTACATATTGCCTTTGGCCTTTTTCCTGAGAAAATGCTGGAGTGGAATAGTTGCAAAAGAGATTGTCTGACTTATGAAGCTTAACATATCTGATATTTGGCCCTTTACAAAAGAATTTGTCAGTACCTGGTATATGTGCGCACGTGTGTGTGCGCGCGCGCGTGTGCGCGTGAGTGCGCGCACACGCGCATGAGCACGTGCAATATTTATTTGAATTTAAAATTTTTTTTTTTGCTCTGGGAGGTCTGCTGATCTCTTTGGCTCAACAATTCAGAGAAGAGAAGAGAGAACTGTATTTCCTACAGAATAGGAAGATGATCTAGGCCATAAAGGGTTAATTGATGGTCCATGGATCACTTAACAGTTCATAAACTGGATTTAGAGAAACCCTGAACTGGATGCAAAAGAAAATATGTTTGTCTTCATTCAGTTATTTTGAAGACTGGAGAGGGAAGGGGACTTAATCTAATCAAATTACATTATGATGGTATTATTTACTCCAAACAAATATAGACTTCTGGGCTATTACTAGGCCCAACAGAGCTATTTAGTTACCCTCTTCCCAGGACAGAGAGCAGTTTCTTGTCATGAGAATTAAAGAAAGTATACCTGACAGCTATGATTATGAATCAGTCTCTCTCTATCCTAGCTTAGGTTAGAAAACAGTAAAAAATAGGCAAGGAAAAGTTTTTTATTCTCTGACATTTTACACCAGATTTGAGTTCAAATCCTGGCTCCTTTTAACGGCTATTTCAGGTTGGACAACTTAACCTCTTCTGGCCCTTGATGAGACACAAGTGTTGGGCTCTAGTGCTTTTTCTGTGTAAGATTCTTGCCAATAGAAGAATGAAGTTGTCCGGGAATGCTGCATCTGTATCTCCTAAAAATACATCATACAGTGGGATCTTTTGTGTGAGAGGAGGCCTCAGCTAGAAAGTTTAGAGCTTGACCAAAATTTGTATTTTCTCCAACATAAAGTTCTGCCTTAAGATACTCCATAAGATTGCTCATAGTATTGCCAAGCAAAACCATCCCACAAAATTAGGCCTCAGCAAGACTGTATGTCCTAGAAATGGCCGATGGGATTATTGTCTGGAACAAAGAAGAAATCAGAAGTAGGAATCTGCCAAGGACATCACTGTTTCTAGAATTACTGCAGTGTTTTCTTACTCAATTCAGCCAGCTCTTGGTTTTGCCCATTATGGTTAACTTGGGTTTCTCTCATTCTTTCTTATGCTGCCCAGACCTACAAGAGAATGGTTCTTGAAGGCCTGAGTGGGTCTTAGTCACCTACTCATTCACTTGCACTCACATTGCTCTGTGTTTTATGCTACATTATAATGAAATATGTTCATGTGTCTGACTTCCATACAGACTTCCATCTCCTCTACAGACATTCTCTCTTTCTCCCTTTCTCTTTCTCTCATTCAAGAACACAATACACAGTAATAATCTGAAAACACAGTGCTTCCCACATGTCAGACATTGTCCTATGCACCTTTCACATACAATTTTTTTCTTATGTTATGCCCAAGAGATAAGCACTATTATTCTAAATTTTAAAATGAAGAAACTAAGGCACAGAGTGGTTAAATAACTTGCCCCAAAACATAGTTATTAAATAGTGGAACTTGGAGCAGAGTCAGAAGAAAATCTGAATCGAGACCCTACACCCAACCACTAACCTTATCCTGCCTCACAAATTCTCAGTAAATGTTTGTTCAACTGATCTGAACATTACTTAGCACAGATGAATTCACACAAACAACTGGCCTTGAAGGAAAAAGAAGGGTCTTAAAGTCTCAGATTCTTAAAAGTTTTCTCAGGGTAAATAAATAAATAAATAAGAATGGGCAAAGTTTAAAAAGACAATACTAGTAGCTTTGGTTTGCAATTACACAAAACGTAATTCCATTTGACCACCAAAGGCTTTTCCAGGCAGTCTCTATAAGCACATAATGGAATGCTTGTGTTTTAGGGATCAACTGCTCACTTACTATATACTTCCATCTAAAATATCATAAGCTTCTGGATGCAATGTCAATGAGCTTTTGTTCTTTTTTTAAACTGTTGGCATCAGCAGTAGAAGGCTTGAGCACTAAGCCTGCCAAAATTCATCCCTAATGTTGCTCTGAATAAGCAGTTAACATCATTAGAAGATATAACCACTGTTAGCACCTTTATTAAGGCAAAGGTTTTAATACAAGGCAAGACTGTTTCAGTGTTTCTCATAAAAGCTTTGGCTATTGAAAGTGAAAGGAAAAAAATTTAAGCCAACAGGGACTAGGAGGAAGTGATATTACTGAACTTCAATACCCGCGTGTTTACAGAATGAACTCAGCATAAGGCAATAGGAGAGAACAAGTTCATTGTGGTCTGTGAGAACCATGTTTAATGTAGCCGGGATGACAGACTGAACAGAATCTGACGACTAAGATGCATCTTGCAGATCTGTGTGAAAAAAAATTCATTAAAAAAAATCCACACAAAAAACTTTACATTGCAACAGTTACCTACAGTACCCGCTGAAATAATGATCATGACAATGATATAGTAATAGTAAATAAATAAAGTGATTAGTGAGGCAGACTAAGCTGCAGAAACACAACCTCATGAATGGCAGGTTCAAAGAATGTTTATACTTGACAACAAACTTAGGGCTATAAATTGGCACTGTTATATTCAGAAACAGCCTCTACACCATAGAAAAACTTATCAGGAAATTAAATCTAAAAAAAGAGGTCTTTCATTTCCTCATTCAAAGTTAATGTTCAAAATACAGCAACTAGATCATAGGTCATAACTTAAGATGCTGGAATATTCTAGAAAAAATGTACTCCATTCCTCTTCCTTGTTGTGCACTCACCTTTCCCATTCACTTGACTGAACAATGAAATTAGGCCTACCGGTTTCGTTCTGTTTATAGCTGATTTTACAGCCCAGCTCATCATTAAAACTGTTTCCATCTGAATTCACAGACTCAAACACCTTCCCAGGAGTCTTATTTTCATAAATTCACTTAGAACAAGCTCACGTTAAATTTTATACACTATCATTAAAAAAAATTTTTAAAGTTAAAATCCAAAATAAAATTACATCTTCCACTTAAAACTTTACTGAAGATAATTTTCTGGATTCATAAGTACCACCAGGCCCAAGTTACCTCAATTGTTTAGAAACAATACAAGTATGTAAGCAAAGAAATATGGCAAGAGATTCACTTTTATCCGTTGAATCCTACCTGAACAGGGACTCTCTTGACAGCCAAATTTCATTCTGTTTCACAGTTTTCCAGGAGAAAAGCAGCAGCAGTAGCACAGTGGACACAATCAGGGTTGTGGCCCCACATCGATTCAGCCACGTGCAGAGCTTGTTCAATCCATGCACGACAAGGATGCAGTAGCCCATGCTGGAAAACAGGAAGGAAGGAGCAGGACTACTTTGAGGGTGCAATGGATTCCCCTGAGCATCGCCTCCTATAAAACTATCAACTGAAGCTTGTCCTGTGCTACAGAAATAAATACAAACTACCATCCCCAATCCCCCCCCGTCTTAGACAATATTAACAAGTCAGTTCTCTTAGATGTTATGCTAGCATGTTTGCTAGTTCTTTGATGTTATTGTGAGAATGAAAGTTTCTTCATGTAGGCTCAAAGTGCCTTGGATTTCAGGAGCTCAGGGATCATGACAACTCCCACCTGGATGTTCTTGGGTCCTGAATGGATCCTCTGACCCTCCTCTGGCAAGTTACTAGCACTGTACAACCCTACTGGCACCATGTGTCCAAATTTGGAGTCCATAGTGCAGCCTGTCACATCACAGCTTTGTAGGGGACTGTCTCTGAGAGCTCCTCTCAGGTTCTGGGGTGGATGCCGGTTACCAAGGGGGGACTGGGCTCTGTTTCCAGGGCCAGCCAAAGCCCTTCCATTTTGGAAAATCTGCCCACAGGCTGACTCCAGGGCCTCACAGATGGAGCTCATCATAGACACGCTGTATTGATACCATTCTTTTGCTGACCCTGGCCCAGTTTTTCCGGCAGGCATGATGAGTTCACATATTATCTGAGTGGGCCTTTGCATATTGGAATTATATCTCTATGGCTTGGTGCAGCACAGTCCCTTGGCTCCGTGCAACATGGTCCCGTACAACATCCAGGCACCCACAGAGATACTTCCAGTTGTCCAATTCAACTCAGAAGCACATAAATTTTTAGTTTGTATCCATTATTGCTGTGTGCATTTTAGTTGAAATCTGCTTCTTTCCAAAGATAGCTCCAAAAAATTATCACAGAGTATCTTAAGAATGAAGCAAACTTGTGTAGAGAAATCCTACATTAGTCAGAAACTAATACTATCAGAAGAATTAATATAGACCCAAATAAATATAGCCCATATGCTTATTAAGTTATTTATTCATTTGTTCTCTTATGTAGCTGGTAATATTCTAGCCACTAAAAATATAATTGTGAATAAAACATAAGCTCTGCCCTCAATAAGCTCTAGTCTAGTGAATCAGAATGCTATTATAAAAAGAAACAACCAAATACACTTTTTTGAAAAAACATCTATTTGTCTTCTTTCTCCTTTCTAAATGTCTGTGCTTCCGTATCAAGAGCAAGAAAACAAGAGAGAAGCGTTTGAGGTTTCTGACCTAGAGACCCTGGGAATCAAGTGAGTGCTCTAGTTCCTTACTTCAAGTTTCATAAGTTGGTTGGTCCAGTTCTGTAAAGTTTTAGGGTTCACTGATTGGCCAAAAAGGATCACCATCCTACTCGCCACCATTCATGATGACATGAGCTGAGAAGGCCCATATGCCCCATACCTCCCTCCCAAGTACTGGATTTGATTGCCACAAGTATCTTGAGGAAGTCTTGCACAGGCCAGAACAGAGTCGCTAATGTAAACGAAACAAAACAATCTCAAATTCAAAAACCTCTTCCCATTTCCACAACTCTCCCGTTTAACCTTATTGGTATGGGGCTTTTCTACAAATCTTTTATATCGTGTAACTGACCAGTCCAATGTCATTACTGTGCCTGACCACAATGGCTGCTCAAGTTCATGAGGCTGCCTGCCGCCTGTTCCTTTAGCCCCAGTCGAACTGAGCAAGGCACTTCTAGGTCCATAGGAAAGTCATCCGGGTTCCACTTTTTCATCCATCACATAGTTAACAAACGTCTGCTACGTACCTAAAACTATTACAGACATCAAGAGTCTACCAGTGAATAGAACACACAGTAAATAGTCCTTATCCTTGTGGAATGGACATGGGTAGAGAGAAATAGCAAATAAACAAGTAAGCAAAACACAAGCAAGTACATAATGATTTGTTACATAGAGAAAAGTCAAGGAGGGGAGAAAGTTAAGATTTTAATATGGGTGGTCAGGGAAACCTTCTCTGACTTTTGAGCCAAGGCCTGAGAAGCAGGGTGAACATGTTGAGTAGATGCCCACATTGCCAACGCCAGCTCTCTTGCCACTCCTGCCTCCACACAGCAATACAGCTAAAAGCGAACACTCACGGAGCCCATCTGATAAGGTAAGCACTTTCTATATTTGGACTCAGTATATCCTCACAATCCCGTGGATCACCCTGATTAAAGAGAACCCATGAAAACACTGAAGAAGAGAAAGGCTAACCCACTTGCTGAAGTGGGTAGAACAGAGATAAAAGTCCAGAAATTTCCAGTTCCAGAGTCGGACTGGCTGCTTCCTGTGTTCCTCACACCTTATCTCACAACATCACCTCTACGGCATTCATGAAATCTCAATAATCATTTACTGCCTCCTTGTAGGAAACAGAGCTGCCATCTGGCAGAACAGTGGGGAAGGAAAATACCCGAATTCCAACAACTCCAGAGTAATGTCCACAAAATGACAGAAGACAGGAATAAGAAAGTTAAAAACAATGAGCTATTTTATGTGTGTTTACTGAGCACTTCCTATGTCCTAGGCATTGCGCTAAGTGCTTGATATGGGCCTGCCCACAATATTTGTGAGGCATGGGGTTTTAAGTATATTACCTCATTTAATATTTAATCCTCAGTATCCTAGTGAAATAACTTGCCCACGGCCCCCAAACTATGAATCTGAAGCCTCATTGTACTAACAGTATGCTATAACCTAGAAGCTGGCAAACTTGTTCTGTCAAGGGCTCTCCAGGCCATCAGTTCTTTTCCTTACTACTCAACTCTTTGTAGCAGGAAAGGAGCCACCCACACCAGGTAAATAAATGGGTGTGGCTGTGTTCCAATAAAATTTGTTTATTAAAAAAACACGGTAGGCCAGATTTGGCTCATGAGTCATACAGAGTGAGAAAACAACTTTTATCTGAGGAATGAGAGTCCTTTTAATTATCAGGTTCAGAGGGACATTGAAATGAGATCGTGCTGGGCTCCCTGGCTCAGCCTGTAATCCCACGCTTTGGGAGGCTGAGGTGAGTGGATTGCCTGAGTCTGCGGGTTCGAGACCCGCCCGGGCAACTTGGCGAGACCTCATCTCTACAATAAATCAAAAATCAGCCGGGCGTGGTAGTGCGCGCCTGTAATTCCGGCTACTCGGAAGGCTGAGGCGGAAGGATCGCTGGAACCCAGCAGGTCGAGGCTGTGGTGGCCGGGAGCGGCCACTGCACTCCAGTCTGGGCGACAGAGTGAGACTCCAACTCAAAAAAAAAAAAAGAAATGAGATCGCTGCCCCATCCTGCTTCCCTCTTTGAGCTATGTGTGCCTCTCTTGAAACTGCTTGCTATTGCCACAAGAGGTTATAAATTAACCTAATAATTCCACACTGGACATTACAGCCCACACCCTACAGCCTAAACAATGTATAGCCAATCACTAATCAATGCTATTTCTGTAAACTAATGAGAATTCCTGACAAACAATTTTGTATCAGCCTGTCCCCCTTTTATTGCCTTTAAAAGTCCATTTGTACTCACTACTAATTGGAGAGTGTATTCAGGACAACCTGAATCTATGCCCCTAGGTGGCAATCCTCAAGTCTGGCCCAAATAAACTCTCTACTTATACTAATTTTGCCTCAGCTTCTTCCTTTTAGGTTGACAATAGTCTGCTGACTCCTGCTATAACCAGAATTAGGGAGAACACATTCCTTTTCAGTCAGCACAGGCAGCTGTATCAGGTAACATTAATTTTTTTTTCAGATGTCCTTGTATTGACATATGGTTTAAAGAAATGTTAAGCCATGTAAAATAATCTCTACTTAGGTTTGCAAAGTTCTTAGAGGGTATCACATTCTTAAAAACCTGACACAAATATCATAGAGATCAAGACATTTCTCAACTATGAAACTTCACCTTTCAACATCTGCCAGAGTGCAGATCTCAGCAGCAGGGAGAGAAATGCATGCTGTCTCTATCATAAGGGCAGGACAAGGTCTTATTTTGAACATGAAAATCAAGCCAGTGAGAAACTACACACTTTTCTGGCCTCCAGGGAGATGACACCAGAGTCTAGCTTGCTCTGGATTGGTGAAGGAAACTCTGTGCTATTGATCGGAGACCTCCACACAGTGCATAAAGGAGCCAGTGCAAACCCTGACACTTGACAAGATCATAACCTGGAGGGCCAAAAGCCAAATGCAGGCTGCCAAATGCGTAGTTTAGGTCAGTACTAAGATACATTTTCAAAGCACGTTTGAGATGCGTCACTGTCGCCTCAGAGGATGGAGGGCACAC
Organism: Cephalopachus bancanus; assembly: GCA_027257055.1. Taxonomy (NCBI): domain Eukaryota; kingdom Metazoa; phylum Chordata; class Mammalia; order Primates; family Tarsiidae; genus Cephalopachus; species Cephalopachus bancanus. The sequence continues at coordinate 1,455,209 of JAPVLO010000009.1, read as the reverse complement.
ACTGATACCATCTCTCATTTACAAGCTGATGGTATCCCCAGTTTTGATCAAGATTTTATTTTATTTTATTTTATTTTTAATTTTTGAGATCGAGTCTCACTCTGTCACCCAGACTGGAGTGCAGTGGCCACTCCCGGCCACCGCAGCCTCGACCTGCTGGGCTCCGGCGATCCTTCCGCCTCAGCCTTCCAAGTAGCCAGAATTACAGGCATGCGCTACCACGCCCGGCTGATTTTTTGATTTATTGTAGAGATGAGGTCTCGCTGCCCAGGCGGGTCTCGAACCCGCAGGCTCAGGCAATCCACTTACCTCAGCCTCCTAAAGGCGCAGGATTACAGGCTGAGCCACCGAGCCGGCTGATCAAGATTTTATTGACAAGCTGCTCAGCATGCAGCACTTAAAAAACTAAAGTCACTTGCATTTCTTTTTACACTTTTGTGAGGCACATTCAAAGATAATTTAATGGAAATTTAAACCAACAATGCTTGTCCTTTTTCATTTGAATAACAAAATGTTTTAAATGTGATGTCTGAGAACTTTCTTAGGAGTTTGTCATTGTGTAACAAATAGTACAAAGTACTTTCCTGAGACTTGCTCAGAAGCTTTTAAGGAATAAAAGAACAACACTTCTCATTCACATTTATAGCAACTCGAAAAGATGACAACTTTCCACCTCTGGCTCAAGCATTTTATGATGTTTGCTATGACTTCCTTCCTGTTTAATTATATGCAATGAAGAGTATCTTTTTGCTACTAAGTAGAATTGAAATTCTATCTTTTAATTTGTCTGCAGGTTCAAACAACCCACAGAGAGTACCTATAAATAACAGGAATAATACAAGACAGACACAATCTCACCATTTTATTCCTTTAAAGAGTTCCCAATTTTGGAGAGTCTAAGTGAAATCTAATGAACTTCATTCCAATCTGTTGGATTCCCACCTGGCAAATTATTTGACAGCAAAAACTGATTCCAGTCCTTTGGATGTAGATGTGAAAGGTTAAACTATTAAATCCTGGACTACTGAGCTAAGAATAGGAGTTTGGTGCTGTAACACAGGAAATAGAGAGTCAATACTGACTTCTCATAGCAGATTTAACTTGGAACTTGCCTCCTTCTATGAGCCAAGCAAGATTCCGTAGTGTCCCCATTTCCCCCTTTGTTCTTTCTTTATCCAAGAATTTGATGGATGGGGACATTTTTTTCAGAAGAATGAACATAGATGGAAGTGAGAGTTTATTCATATTTCTTTTTTTTTTTTTGAGTTGGAGTCTCACTCTGTCGTCCAGACTGGAGTGCAGTGGTTGCTCCCAGCCACCACAGCCTCGCCTGCTGGGCTCCAGCGATCCTTCCACCTCAGCCTTCCGAGTAGCCAGAATTACAGGAATGCGCTACCACGCCCGGCTGATTTTTTGATTTATTGTAGAGATGAGGTCTCACTGCCCAGGCGGGTCTCGAACCCGCAGGTTCAGGCAATCCACTCACCTCAGCCTCCCAAAGGTGCGGGATTACAGGCTGAGCCACCCAGCCCGGCTTATTCATATTTCTTTTTTCTTTTTTTTTGAGTTGGAGTCTCACTTTGTTGCCCAGACTGGAGTGCAGTGGCCGCTCCCGGCCACTGCAGCCTCGACCTGCTGGGCTCCCGCAATCCTTCCGCCTCAGCCTTCCAAGTAGCAGGAATTACAGGCATGCGCTACCACGCCCGGCTGATTTTTTTATTTATTGTAGAGATGAGGTCTCGCTGTCCAGGTGGGTCTCGAACCCGTGGGCTCAGGCAATCCACTCACCTCAGCCTCCCAAAGGCACGGGATTACAGGTTGAGCCACTGAGCCCGGTTTATTCATATTTCAAGAGAAGAATTCCCAAGGGCATTCCTCTGTATTTTCCTAGCATCCTCTGCTGGGTGCTATGATCTTGGGGTAAGAATGAGAATTCTTTATATGTAGCTCTTCATCAGATAGATTTCTTCTTTCTTTTCCAGGATGTCTATGACACAATTGGTGGGTAAAATACCATTGCTTTCACCTTCTTTTGTCTTTTTTTTTTTTTTTTGAGTCAGAGTCTCACTTTGTCATCCAGGCTGTAATACAGTGGCACACTGCTCACAGCCACTACGGTCTTGATCTGCTGTGACTCAGGCGATCCTTCCGCCTCAGCCTTCCAGGTGGCTAAAACCACAGTCATGCGCCACCACACCTACTTTCTTGATTTATTATAGAAACAAGGTCTTGCTATGTTGCTCAGGCTGGTCTTGAACCCCTGATCTCAGGCAATCCTCTAGCCTCCGCCTCCTAAAGTGCTGAGATTACAGGCTTGAGCCACCGTGCCCAGCTCTTTTGTCTTTTTGAAGATGAGATGCTTTATCTCAATCTCATAGTTCACGTACCAGCTCCAAAATTTACAAAACTTCTAGTGGTAAATAAGGCAGGATTCTGGCATCAGAAGTCTCTGGTTTGCATCTCAATTCTGACATTTTCATTTGACTCAGGACAAATTAAGTTCTCTAGCTCTTAATTTCCTTATTTTGAGAGGGATAATAATAATTGCATGCTGTGAACAATCACACACAAGAAATGATGTGTGATAACATTAAAATTATTATGTTATAATATTATTGTTGGGCAATTATTCTTTGCTAAGAAGAGTAAGAAGTAGCCAGGCTCGGTGACTCAGCCTGTAATCCCGCGCCTTGGGAGGCTGAGGTGAGTAGATTGCCTGAGCCCGCGGGTTCGAGATCCGCCTGGGCAACTTGGTGAGACCTCATCTCTACAATAAATAAAACAATTAGGCAGGCGTGGTAGCGTGCGCCTGTAGTTCCAACTACTTGGAAGGCTGAGGCAGAAGGATCACCAGAGCCCAGCAGATTGAGGCTGTGGTGGCCGGGAGCGGCCACTGCACTCCAGTCTGGGTGACAGAGTGAGACTCCAACTCAAAAAAAAAAAAAAAAAAAAGAAGAAGGATAAGAAGTAGGAAATGTGCAATGTTTGTATGCATTCAATGATATCTCTATATCAGATTAATGTAAATATAGTACTTTACTAAGGCCCCTAGGACACTATTAGGTGCAATGGAATGCACGTATTCCAGGGTAGACTTTATTTTTGGAGGTCCACAATGAGGAAAAAGGAATTCATTGTAGAATAGTATAGAACTGGGTCAAGACAGCTGGGCTCTTCTCTGCCATTCATGAGTTCCTGTGGCCACAGGAGAGTCACTTATGGAGTCTCTGTATTACAAGGGCTTAATAGTACCTCCCACATACATATCATAGGGTTGTGATATGGAATAAATGAAATAACCTATATGAACATGTTCTGTAAATCAAAGGAGCAGTTTAAGGTATCAGTGTTCTAAAATGCAGTGCTTTTGTGTTCAAGTGCACATTTAGTAGACTATCAGCTACACATTGGTAAAATATGTGATTAGCTCGGTAACTAACACCTCAAGCAAACTCAGTTTATCAAAGTCCAGACTGACCCAAAATATCCAATTTACAGGATAACTTAAGTTTTTTTAACAGCTTACTTGCTTGGACATCATTGTTTTCTTCAAAAAAAGTGTGATTCACATATCATTTTTTATAGAACAAATACCACATAAAGTAAGATACACTGATAGTATGTGAAATATTATAGTCATATATTTACATTAATGTTCATTCACATACCACAGACACAAACAAGCACTTAAGCAAAACTTCCCTTACATCCATTTTAAATCTCTTTCTATTCTGCATGTATACTTTTGTGAAAGTGAAGATAATACAAAGTATAATCTCTCTGGTGAATTAACACACAATAAGGAAACTTTTGTATTAAACTCTGGTAAGAAATTTTTAAAAAAACATTAACTGTTTGGAAGTTCAGGCAGGTTGCTTCTAGGACAGAATAACATTTCATTCATTTCTGCACCCTAAGCACCTAGCATGTAATGGACTGCTTCAGGAATGTAGTTGAACCAATGCAGTAGAAGATATCATAAACTAACATGGAAACAAAGATGAACTTACAAATAAACCAATCCAAGTTGGGTCTGAAGATAATAAGACCCACAACTAGTTATCACCAGGAGAACTGGCCATATTCATGGTCTGGCTGTTTCCTCTTCCTGAGGCCTTCACTTCTGGTCTGGCTTCCTTCCCTCCCACCTGGTTCTAGTAGTCTCAATTCAATTTGCAATCTAAGACTAAAAGGCCTTTTGGCTAAAGCCAAGTAACTCTAAAGCTGCTTCTAAAAAATTAGGAAAACAGCCTTCTTTATCCTCCTGCAGCATACTCATCGTTGGGACCTGAGTTCTATCATTTCTTCTTCCACAATCACTATATGCTAGAGTCCAGCATCTTAACTTTGGAAGCAAAAGCATAATGGGCAATCTACTATTCATTGCAGTCCCTGTTCTCTCTTCTATTCCCCTGAATTGGTACAGACTTGATTGTATAGGCATACACCTTGCCGTGTGTTCCTTGTTCTTCAATTCACTACGATTCTTTTTTTATTAACTAAAATTTATTGTGCTGGGTACTATGAGAAAACAGGGACACACCAAATGATTCTAGCCCTTTGAAGAGCAAGACAAAGAAGGCTTCCACAAGAGCAAGGAGGATTTGTTAAGGCTACTAAAATTTGCATAAGAAGGTTTTAGATGCATTCCCAGTGCCAAATCCAAGAGAAAAGGAAAGGAATAAATTCACCAATAACAGCAAGGGATCTTGATGAAAGAGAGGCTGAAATGGCACACTTAGGTCCTTCCACATCCTCCAGGCAAAGTCATAGTCCACTGCGTAGGACACTGGGTATGTGGCTTCTACATTTGAGTCTTTCTCTTCCACCTATGAAGGCACATTTCATAAGCCCCTTCAATATGGTGTTTTAGAACGCTAACCCGCTAAACTAGGGTTGCTCACTTTTGAGTTCACTTTTAAATTTTTCACTTTTGAGTACATGAAGTTACAAAAAATGAAAAGGTCTGTAAAACCATAGGAGGAAGAAGAGAGGTCACAAAGAAGAGGAGTCCTATACCTATGTTGCTTTGATTTTCTTTGACTTTGATTCACCCCATCTCCTCATTTGTCCAGGGTAGATTGAAATGACTTGCTGTTACCTGGCAAAGATTACAACATTTTTCATGTATATTATTGCATTTAGTTTCATCTAAATCTAAATTATACTTTCCAAGTTTTACTTTCAAATTCTGGTTTCCAAGACATTTGAGGTTCACCATTTAAGGCTTAAAAGAAGGAAACATTCATTATTAATATCTAACAGTGTTCTGTAATACTTTATTAAGGCCATAAATCCAGTCCAGTAAATAACTGTTCAAACTTCTCTGTACCTTGTGCCCTGGGCTGAGAACAACTGATTAAACACAACAAATTGACGAACTGATCTTCAGCCCACAAGTACCTTGACCTCTTCACTCTGACCATTGTTCTGTTCTAATGTTATATTTGTGTGTGATCTACAATCTCCAATTTTGTAACACATTTAGTTACATCCTTCAGTAAAAGCCTCCTGCTTCCCTTCCAGGTCATGGCCCTTCCATAGCACTTGCTCCGTGACGCCTTGGTGACGGACTGCCAATCTGGTATGGCCCCAGGTCCCTCGCTTCCTGGGTACTGCCCTCAAGAGCAGCCCTCACTGGATCAGGCTTAGCTCCTAGATCTCACACCCTCTTCTGTGTACTGGTCTCAAAGAGCTCAATGGAGTTCATGCTGGCACAGCTAGAACAAAGGGAACAACACATTCAAGTCCAAATCTCTCATTATTATCCTATGGTATTCTGCAATAGAACGTTAGTTGATGTTTGAACTCGTATATAGGTTAATTAACCAGCACAAAGTCTCAAACCACTTGATATGGGGGCTTCTTCCCACTGAGAATTGAAATAGGGAGGAACAGCAAGAAAGGAAAATGGGAAAGCTTGACAGACTCGGCCTTCTTTTAAAATATGGAGAGTAATGTAGAAGATATAATTGAAAGCATTAGAACACTTCTCTGAGATAAAAAGACTTCTTTACTTCTTTTCACTACACAAATTTTGGATTTTCCCACTGATTTCCTTCCAATTAAGCTTACTTTGCTCTTTCTCTTGAGATCGTAGGGTGACCTTGTGTCATTGTTCCCTGTGTCACCGTGCACAGCATTTCTCCTTTATCATTCTTGTTATGAAAAGAGAATCTGTTGTTTTAAGATGACCATGATAGAGATGCATATGAAATGGATTTGTGGCTGACACTAAAGAATAGCTGAACGGACTTGGGTAATTTAGCCAACACACGTGTCTACTCACACACAGCACACACATTCTCAGAAGGCTGGTGCATTGACCTCATAACTGAAATGACATACCAACCTATTTCCTAGGTTTTTAGTTGAGTGACTCATTGACAAGACCACATTACTCTTCCTACCTATTTACTGTATGGTACTATGAGAATTTCCAACAAAAACAATGAAGCCAAAAAGAAAAAGAGACTGAATACCTCTTTAATAAAGCCTACTTCCAAGGCTATTATTCTTGTGATCCGCCCCCCCCCAAAATCAAAAGTGACTTGTCTCATCTTTACCCGTCAGTCATGGTCTTAGACAAAAGACTCAGCACCACTCACCCTTTTAGGCAGACTAACCTTGGTCACAAGCCCTTGTATAAACATTAGGCTTTAGCCCAGTTCCCAAGTCTTCCCTCATGACTTCCTGTGGACAGGCAAATATCGAATCTGTTCTCATGACTGCAAGCTCTCTTGGTAAGCCATCTACAATAACCTCCCCTTGAAGAAGGGGTTCTAGAACTGCTTGTGTCATTCTTCTCAGTGGCCAGGGCCCCATTTCCTTCTGACCTACATTCCTTATTGCTGCTTGCCCATATGAACTAAGCATCATCTGTCCTTAGTGCTTATGAGGACGTCCCCTTATCTCACAGTGGAAGCTCCACACAAATGCTTCCTGATCACTTCCTAGGGCTACTTCCAGGCCCTCCAGAGAACCTGTTCCATGGCAGATGGGCTTTCTTCCTTTCCTGCCTCAGCCCAGGACACACATCTCCCCTTCCCTACTGGGTCCATTCTGCTGAATCTGACCAGATATAGGCAGACATGTCATAATATGTGAGAAAATTGGTATCTTGTGAAGAATGTCATTGGTATTTTGAATTTGTAGATCACTTTTAGTATTATGGAACTTAATAATATTAACTCTTTTAATCCATGAACACTAGGTACCTTTCCATTTATTTCTTTCAATTTAATTGGCTTTTATTTCTCAAAAAAATTTCTCATTAAATTTTATTATTCAGTTTTATTTCTTCAACATCTTTCATCAGTGTTTTATAGTTTTCAGTGTAAAGACCTTTTACTTCTTAAGAATATACTTATTGGCCAGGCTTGGTGGCTCAGCCTATAATCCCAGCACTTTGGGAGGCCGAGGCAAGTGGATTTCCTGAGCTCTTGGGTTTGAGACCAGCCCGGGCAACTTGGTAAACCTTGTCTCTACAATAAAATAAAATAAAAATTAGCCAGGTGTGGTAGTGCGCCTGTAGTTCCAGCTACTTGGAAGGCTGAGGTGGAAGGATCGCCGGAGCCCAGCAGATCGACACTGGGGTAGCTGTGAGCATGCCACTGCACCCCAGCCTGGGCAACATAGTAACTCCAACTCCAAAAAAAAAAAAAAAAATATATATATATATATATATACTTATTATTACGTATATTTTTTGTAGTTATTGTAAATGGAATTGTTTTCTTGATTTTTTAGATAGTTTGCTATAGGCATATAGAAAAGCTATTGATTTTTGTTGTTGATTTTGTATCCTGCAACTTTAATGAATTTGTTTAATAGTTCTCACAGTTTCTTTTGTGTAGTCTTTAGGGTTTCCTATATACAAGATTCACATTGTCTGCAAACATGAACAATTTAACTTCTTCCTTTTCTACTTGGATGCCTTTTATTTCAAAATTCTCAATCAGTTCTATCCCAAAATATTGTTTCTGCCTTGACTTATTCCCATCCATTCTTTTCCCTCTCTACTCATTCAAGTTTTCCTAAAGAAGCAGAGAAATTTATTCTTTGGCACTGAAGTGAATAAATCATCCTTGATTTGGCATTTAAATGAATATTCAATCACTTTCTGTAACTTTACTTAAGAGCTATCATCAACTATTTCTGCCTCATCAATTCTAAGAAATTTTAGGTCTTTGAAGCATTCTAATGTGGTTTTTATACAATATAAAAAAGATAGCCATAAAATTACATGTTTCTGTTGGGAAAGAATAAAAGATAAAAATTTCTGTGAAAGAATGGTTTCAGCCACAAACTCTCCTGCCTGTTCAAAAATCACATCCACAAAACTGGCTTTATCGCCAGAGGAAAAGAATATTCCAATTTCTTTTGGTGGTAAACTCTGACCCTAAAGCGATGTAGCGCTAAGCAGATAGCCTATTTCTGTACCTTTTATCCACATATTTCAAAGTGCAAATGAGAAGAAGGTGATATTTTGGGCCTCTTCTAAGTTAGGATGGAAGAACAGAAGCCAGACATTTAAGTGACTTGTTCATTGTTAGGCATAAAGGTAGAGGATGAAAGAGTACAATTGGTCTCGCTCATTCTGGGCTTTTCTTGTAAAACGGCTAAACCAGCCTCTTGGGATTGAAGGGACTCACCTAGGCTTCAACGAAGCTGGACGTGACTTCTGTGATATTATGTATGAGCATCTAAGGCCAGGATTTGGATTCACAATAGCTTGAAACAATCATTTAATGAGCAGAAAGTTCACCTTCCTCAGAAGGATTATCAATTGGGTGTTTTACTCTATTTTCCCATCTTTCATTGAAGTTTTTGAGGCAACACAGAACTTCTACATCAAGATGATGATCTATAGTTTCAAGAATGTTCACTGAGTACACCATCAATATATTTTCCTCAAAAAGCCTAGGTACTAAGACAGTGGAAAATGGCCTTGACCTCTTGTCAAGGTCAGTAATGGAAGGAGACTTACGAAGAGAAGATTCCTGTGTGTGTTCGAGGTTTGGGACATGTTCTTCACCACTGTCAAAGCTTATCTGCAGGTTTATTAAATGGAACAGGCATTATTCTGTGCCCTGATATGACTACAGGATGCCTATATCATCTATAAAGTTTTCTATGGCCCTGGGGAAGATTTCAGAAGCTCTTTGCTCAATTATCTGCCATTCTCTATTGAGACACAGGCAACTGATCACTGCTAGGTAAAATCTTTTCCTTAGAAAGTTCCCAATTTTCAAAGAAAACTGTCACTGTTTATAAAATGGCTTGAATAAAGACATTAGAAAACTTCTAAAGCCACAGCACAGAAGTTTCCTCATCCAGGCTTCCATTTCTGACTCAGCCTAGACCATCTCAGCTGCACAATTTTAGATAGCAAGGGAATCCAGGGCTATAAGGAACACAGCTCCCTTGCAGTTTTATTTACAATGATGACTGCGAAGAAAGATGGATTTATTAGAGGTACAACATCCCATTAAAGTACTCCTAAGCTACCTCTAACTTTAGTCTCCTAAATCCAAGTCAAACTCTCAAATGGGGTCAGGACTTTGGACCTGGCTGATAACCAGACCTCTTCATCAGCACCTGGACCATCTCTAAAGGGCTGGAAAGCACCTCCACCCTCCTGCTCATGTGGCTTTGGCATTTGTTAGGACAACACCTCTGGAGGGAGAAAGTAGCCTGGCCAGGCCCAGTGATGATAACTGTTAATACAGGATTCATTAAGTAGTGAAGAGAAGCCCTAGGAAAATGATGATTTAGGAACAATGCTGCAATGCACAGATGGAGGAACTTTGAAAGAAAAGGACAATTGTCTTTCTAATGAAGTCTACTTTACTAAAACTTATTTTAGATGCCTCTTCATTGAGTTTGCCAAATGAAGCAAAATCCAGATTAGTTCCAAGGCAGACACTTGCTCTTGGTAATACTGATGTCTTCTTCACACTCAACACTTTTAACTTTAATCCAGATCAGTTTATTCTTAATGGAAAAAGGGTATTTTATCCCTGAAAAAAATAAAATGGAGTCATAAAATGGTGTATTTAAGATATGGCAGCATGAGAAGAACAAGCACTGGCATGATCCTGGGGTTTGGAGGATACACCTGGGCAAGAGGAATCCCTTACTTTAATAAGACACCCCCAAAAATGGCTGGTAACAACAGTATGAGCTTCCAGAATGTTTACCTGAGGGTAAACAGAAGAATGAGATTTTAACCCCTAGTTCAAAATTCCAGCCCTTTACTCTGCCTTTGTTTCCTCACAAGTTTTTCCTCTGTATCTAAACTGGAAAACAGTTTGCTACACATGTAATTCTTTGTCACCCAGAACAAATTCCTGAAGAATGAGATCTCAAAACACTTGGACCTAGCAAGCCTTGATCACTCAATGAGTTGAGCTGAAGGTACTGTACTATGTTTAGAGTTTCTTCTTCTTTAATTGAGAAGAATACTAAGATGTTTCTATCAGAGGAACAATGTAGTCTAGAAGGTAGAAGATTAGCCAGTAAACACGGACCTGCATTCTAATTATGACCATCACTGGTTATGCTACCTTGGCCAAGTTAACTAACCGCTCAGAGTCCAGGTTTTATTTTTGTAAAATAAGGACAATAGTATCAACTACCTCAAGGAGCTGACATCAATGATAATAATACTATTTATTGACCAAGTATAACGAAAAGCACTTTCTAAGTTTTATATATAAATATCTCATTTAATGATCCAGGTATCTCATTGACTTGGGTGCTATTTTATCCTCATTTTATACAGAAGAGAACACAAGCTTAGAGGAATCAAGTTTGTGTTTAAACCAGAATTTGACCACAGACCCTCTGACTTTAGGGGCATGCTGTGAACCACTACAAACAGTGTAAATACATTGATATAATGAATATAACATGCTTAGTGTAATGACTGAAATATAATGAAAGTTCAATAAAAGTTTTTATATAATTAATATAAAACAGCATTAATGAGTATAGTAGTATTTTTTAAAATATTAAGATGTATTAGATGTTTACACAAGAAATTCCATTTTGTTAACCAATGGTTAATAAAGTCTGATGGCAGACACTAGAATTCACTGACTTTTGTAGCCTCCGATTTTAGTACAGCATTTATGGCAAAGGGGTGCTATGAATACCTGCCAAATGAAAAATGATTCCTTTTGGAATCATCAGTACTACAAAGAAAAGCTGACTCAAGACATGTTCAACTGGTCTAAGCTAAAACCTATCTAGAACACAGACTGATACCATCTTTTGTCTTTTCATATTCCGAACCATTGGCAAGTCCTCATAAGACTTATTTTTAGGTAATAGAGAATATAAAGAATTGCAATGCATTTTTGTCCTCACTGAATAGTAATTATCGTGCAATGATATCCTTTCAAATTGTGCTCAGGACACATAAAGCAAAATTCAGAGCTGCTTTCCCTTTAATCTAATCAGAACAAGATGTTGCAAAGTCTTAAGAAAACTGTTAGGTGCTTGGTTTGGGGGAATCAAATATCATGAAATTAATCTTTAATCATATGTATTTTAACACTTCTAGTGAAATATCATAAATGGCAATAATGATTTCTTCATCATTCTTTATTCTTACAAAAGTTATTAGAGAACTTATAGAAGAATAATGAACTTTTCTAAAAGGCAGTATCATAATCCAAAATGGTAATTTTATGGTGTTTACAAAAACTTCTATTTTAAAAATGAGAAAATCTGGGTGCCAAAACCATCATGTCTTGCCCAAGGTCATACAACTGATAAATGGCAGAACCAAGATGCTGTCTCCTGATTCAGTGATATTTTCAAGCATCTGAAAAGAAATGTGGCCTTGGAACGATGACATTTGAATAAGACAAGAGAACAGACAAGTTTCAGCACAGTTTCAATATTCAGAGCTAAGTGGCATTATGTAATCACACACATTTGAATGTCCTTTATAATTTTTAATTCATTTTTTTCTCAAGGACAAATTTTCTTGAGATTGCTCCCATTTTTAAGCTAAAGAAAAAAGAAAGAGGGAAAGAAAGAAGTTAATTACAATCATGCTACTGAACATAATTTTATGCAAATCAACATATATCTCTAGAATTATTATAACTATGCTTAATAGAACATATTTGGACAAAGATGTAGTGGCAAATAATAACTGTTAAAATTCTGAATATACTCGTCAACTTTTCACATGTAAACTATAAAGCTTGCAACCGGAGGTAAACCATTGTACACTAGAGTATATGGGCACAAACTTGGTCTCATCCAACCTTCTGTGTGGCTGTTTGTAAAGTCAACAAAATCAAATCCCTAGCTTCATGAGGATCTAATTGTTATGCATACAAAGGACGTCTCTCTTGGGAACTATCAACATTGGTGACAGAGGGCAGATCTCATAAGAGGAAATCATGTGCAGTAATTACCTAGGCATGTAAAGGACTCTCTCCGCCACCACAAAACCCACCCTGAAGAAGAGATTGCTGGCTGGAATGAACGGGAACACCAGGAACAACATGCCCACTAAAACTTCCTTGTGCTCCAGTCTCTGAAACACACAATAGTGAAGGACAAATTAACTTTTGTTTAATTCCACTTTGGGCAGCATTTAACCATTTCCTTCATTTTCAAGTTCTCAATAAAGGAATGAATATATTAAACCCATATAAACCTTTTGCCCAGTGTGCTGAAGTTAACAGAGAAAACTTACAGGCTAAAATCACGGGCATATCTAAACACTCATGCATACCTCTAACACAAATTTGTCACCTAGAAACATGGGATATTGGCACAATACAGTCAGTGACCACTACTCGTTGTTCTGGGCTGGCCCTATAGCAACACTGCTTCTGGTTCTGGCTCCTTTCAGAGTCCCTGTCCTCCCAGACACTTCGTTTCCAGGAAGCAAAGCGGCTAAATAAAATCAAACACAGCACAGCACCATGGAGAATTTAATTATGGCCTATCTGAAATATAATGCATTTTTTTTTTTAAAAAAGACCATCAGGAGAAGCAAAGTTTAACATAAGGAAAATTAAAATGCTAATGATAAAATTTGGGACACCAATGAAGGGGAGGATCATTTGAGCTGAAGAGTATCCCGGCTGGGCTCAGTGGTTCACACCTGTAATCCCCACACTTTGGGAGATTAAGGCAGCTAGGCACGATAGTACGTGCCTGTAGTCCCAGCTACTTGGGAGGCCAAGGTGGAAGGATTGCCTGAGCCCAGGAGGTCGAGGCTGCAGTGAGCTGTGATGGTGCCACTTACTCCAGCCTAGTGGGAGAGTGAGACTGACTCAAGTAAAAACAAAAACAAAAACAAAACAGCTCTTAAATTAGACTAGTAAGCAAGTATCTAGTCTATGAAATGTTTTGGAATTTAAAAAATTAGAATCATCTAGCAATTGACAAAGAATTTTTTCCTGATATTGTATATATCAATTTACAAAGATTTTCTATCACATAACAGGAAAACTTCCATTTTCTAACAATAATATATTGTAATAGACATTGTAAAAATGGTTTGTATTTCCATATGTATATATGGTACAGATGTATTAAAGAGAGTTCTATCTAAAACAGAGCTTAATATGTTGAATAACATTTTTTTAAGTTTAAGAAGAAAACCAAGTATACTTTTCACATTATAATTGTGACGTTTTCTATAAACATTTAAAATAGTCTATTACTTTTAATAATTGGTAAAGAATAAATAATCTCACCAATATAAATACAACTCCCTGATAGAAGTTACAAATACTTTAAGTATAGAAAATAAACAATTTTAAATATCTTGGGATATTGTCACCTGGATTTTATTAAAATCTTTGTTTTATTGACCACAATGTATAGCATAATACAATTTCTGAGAGTCATTCCATATGATTTGGACAGTTTCCCTTAAATAATCAACGGTTTTATAAGTAATAATCTCATTTTTGACCTAAACACATAGTACCCTTTAGAATGAAAAGAAAGAAAAAAAAGGAGGTTAAATAACAAGGCTTTAACTTAAACTGATGCATATGGATGTTATATTTCTATGATATATCTAAATTGACCAAAAAGTTGTAAAAAAAAGAGCAAGTTCATTTTATTTAAAAGCTGCAAGCCATTGTAATTTAAACTGCAAGTTTACAAAGTACATTTCAACTTGAGAACTTAAAGTACATAATTTTTTAAAATCTTCATAATAATCCCATGAAGTCAAGAGCAAGTATTTCTTGCTAACATTGAAAATAAGTTCCAAAGAATAAGTGTCTTGTCGAATGTTCCTCATTAACCCTGAGCCTGTTATTGAGCAGGACACCGATGTTCTCTTTTAAGAGGTGCACTTTAGGAGTTAGTTGATTACTCCTTTTGACACTTCAAAGTTGAAATATTTTTACAAAAGTGTTCACGTCTTTCCAAAGTGATTTCTAAAGAGAATGTAAAACATCCTATTAATTGATCCCAAGAATTAAGAATGAAGAGTGGCCGGGTTTGGTGGCTCAGCCTGTAATCCTGCGCTTTGGGAGGCTGAGGTGTGTGGATTGCCTAAGCCTGCGGGTTCGAGACCCGCCTGGGCAACTTGGAGATACCTCATCTCTACAACAAATCAAAAAAAAAAAAAAAACTAGCCGGGCGTGGTAGCGCGCACCTGTAGTTCCAGCTACTTGGAAGGCTGAGGCGGAAGGATCGCCGGAGCCCAGCAGGTCGAGGCTGTGGTGGCCGGAAGCGGCCACTGCACTCCAGTCTGGGTGACAGAGTGAGACTCCAACTCAAAAAAAAAAAAAAAAAAGAATGAAGAGTGCAGGTATAAACAGAACAACACTTGGGACATTATCTGTGTCCCTGGGTAGTGTTTTAGCCAGTGAGCCGCCCTGCCCCTCATCAAGGTCATTAGAGAACAGTCCTCATCAGGGATCCAAAGAGCCTTCAATCTCACATCCCCAACATCACATCTTCTCGCTGACCAAGGCCACCTTCCTCACTATAGTCGGCCTTCATGCCTTTGACTTATCATAGTTCTGACTGTCAGGTGACAGCAAAGCCAAGCCCCCTGCCTCCTACTCACTGGAGGTCCTGCAGTGGGCAGGATGCCCCCAGCACTCACTGCTGTTGGGAACTCTGAGATGGAGGAGAGACAAGAAGTGGTCAGCCGTCCCCAAGAGACTGATGTGCAAATTGAAAAATAACAATGCTGTGTGTTCATTGGTGCCTCCACCAGGTTCTTCAGGCGCCAGAAACAGTCTTTATTTCCTTCATCTCAGTTGTAATTACACATCTATCTGTGTGTTTACTGTCTTCAATGCCTGTCTGTCCCTAGACTGGTGATCTCCATGAGGGTAGAGAGCTTGTCAGTTGTGTTCACTGGTGCATGACTTCGTCTGCTGCTTGGTGAATATTCAGAAATACTTGTTGAATAAATCAGTACTTGAATAAAAGTACCAGACAAGAGAGAAAACTGGGTGGAAGGAGGAGAGGAAGCAGAAAGGGCTTTTTGGTAGAGGTGACTTCTGGGCTTGAAAAATAAGTAACTGTTTACAAGGTAGACAGATTTGGAAGTGAGGGGTGGTCACGGCCAGGCACATTCCTAGAAGAAGATATGGAGTGTACAAAACAGAGAATAAGATTGAATGCGTAGGCGGGTGACAGATCATGAGAGTCTTGTACAATCTACTGTGGAACTGACCTTCACCCAGTGGCACCAAGGAACCACTGGAAGTTCCCTCACACATAGTGAAAAGTGAGTGTTTGGGGTTGAGGTCTAGACTGAGTTTGTACACCTTTGGTCGCCTTGGGCAGGCATACTATTCCTTCTATCCTTAAAGTGCCTCAGCTACAAAATGAGATAAGTAAGGCTCATGGTTGAGTGAGTCACTACAAAGATTTTTTTTAGTTCAAAAGTCCATGTTACAGAAGTTGAGGACTGTGAGCTTGAAGTCACTACCACAGACTGCTACCAGAGGGACTGATCATACAGGGTGTTTTCCTTTGTTTTTTAAACAACAAATTGAAGACAATGGCACAGTGGGCAAACTCAATGAAGTTTTATTATTTTATTTTATTTTGAGAAAATTAATATTCATGAAAAAGTTCTTTATCTTCAAATTAATAAGTCTTTTTTTGTTCCTCCTCCCTATTCAGTCGAGAAAGATTAAAGCTAGTCAAGAACATATTTCTTTGAACAGCAAGACAATCTGCGAAGCAGAAAGTTCTAAGGGTGGGAACAAATACATCATGGACATGGTTGAATTTCCAAGAATGAGGCAGACAGGGAGGGAACCCAATTCTATATCCTGTAGATCACTGATGTGACAAAATTGGCTAAATAATTTATAGCTTCTTTCAGCCTAATAGATTCAGATGGCACGCTAACAAAATATAAGAGGAAAAAAGAGAAAATACATAGTATTTTCCAAAGTACACAATTTTAGGAAAAAGAGTAAATGTAGATTTACTTATTCCAAACTCCGCTAGGGAGAAAAGAAACATGAGAATTAAGAGAGGTAATAATACAACCATTATAATGCATATTATTATATGTATTTGTCTGATTAACTGTGCAACTTCAGACAAATGAATTTGTTTCTCTGGGTTTTAATTTGATGATCAATTAGACAAAGAAATGGCATTGATACCGACTGTCTCTGTAGGAAAAATGTGTAATAGATTCACTATTACAGGTGTCAGATTTGATTTTCTTTTCCTGGCTTGGAAAGAATACTGAAAAGCATCCCCCTGAGCTGTAAAGAGATAACATCCTGTCTTAACACCTTGCTTAAGGTGCTGAGAGAGTGGCTCAGTCACCCTTGGCACAGACACACACCTGGTCAAGCAGCTAAGGAAGAGCCAGGGTTTTTCTCAGAGCATTCATTGCCTCAAGGGAAAACCAGCTCCAGAATCTGAGTCTGGTTTGGAAGCTTCTGGCTTATCCTCTCTCCCTTTTACTCCCAGTTTATCTTTCAAAGTGCAGGTCATAGACAAATACACATACATACACACACACACACACGTACACACACACACAGGTGCACACGTGCACTCTGACTGGCAGTGTGTGGGTGAGAGTTAATGAAAAAAAGAACTCTTCTCTTCCCATTTCATCACAGACAAAGCATGCAGGCTGTTCCTATCCAGAGAGGTGAAAAATAGGCTTATTATAGCAATTATTATCATCATTACTATTATGTTTTTTCTCACTTCTAAACACCTTTCAGAGAAATGGCACTCTGTATTTAGGGCATGAGTGGGTTCACATGGTCCTACGAGTTGCACAGTTATATTTCAATCCTCAGGATTTATTTGGCAGCCCTAGGATCTAGCTGTCTGCATCCAATTTATCAATCCACAGGGAAGCTGATGACAGTAAAGCTCCCCTTCCAGTCCTGGGATTAAGGCGTTTGCCAAGCTGACAACTGGTATGGCTGAATACTTATTAGGCTCTCCTTTTTATAACTGTTTATGGTTCTACTTCCTCTGTCAGACTCTGGATTCCTCCATAGTAGTCACCAATGCATATTTAAATTTTTCCAGATGCCTGATACAATGCCCTACTGCTGTCCACAGGCAAGGGATCCACGAACCACTGCTTGAGAAAATCCAAGTCTCAGGTTTATTTAAAATATCATGAACTTTGAATTCACAAAAGCCCTATGTTTACGGATACTATTGAGGTTGATAATATAGACTGCTTGAGATGGATGGGGAACTGATCTCATCCTCAACACTCCAAAAGAAGCCAAAAAAGAACGCTTTCAAGACCAGCATGCACAGTGCCGAGCTAGAGGAAGAAGAACAGAAACAGTATGGCTGGTTTGGGCAGTAGAATTCTGCCTGTGTTCTGCACAAATGTATCTTTAATTCACCTCTCTTGGGATGCCGCAATGAGCCCTGAGCTGTCCTGCTGCCTGCTTCACCCTCACTGCTGCATCTGTTTTTATCTGAATCTTAACAGACTTTCCCACCTATAACTCTATCTGGCAGTGACCAGGTTCATCTATCTACAGGCACAGCTCCTGTCTGGGTCTTCTCTCCATGGCGACAGCTCTCACCAGGTGCTATGACTGTTCCCCTCCTTTGTCTCTTCAGGCCATCTGGTATGGGTCACCATTGCATGTGGCTCCACTAACCCTGCCCACAGCCCTGCAAATGTGCCTTCATAAATTCTCTTCGATCACCCCACTGGCCGTGCCATGTGTTTCTTGCCAGGACTCTGATGGATAAATCAGCTGAAAGAGAATATAAGGATGGAAGTAAAAATGTGGATTTCAAAGAAGGGTCAGAACTCTGGCTTGCGTGAGCTGATGGGAATCGACTCTGGCACACCTCTGACTTGGTCTTGCTTTACGTCACTGTCTTTCTGTTATGTTTCAGCCCCTGAACAAAGCACTCTTTTGAAGCCATTGAGGCTGGAAAAATTTTAAATGTTACATAAAGACACCAAAGACAAACATCAATCTGAGAACTTTTCTATCTGGTAAATGAGATTGGGAACAATATCTTACTAGTTGGAGAAAAGGAAGCTTTGACCATTTACTGCTTTTACAATATTACATGCAACAGACCACTTCTTATGACTCAAACTAGATCTAGAATCTGAACTCTGTGATGGCCATATGCAGGCAAGAAGAATGTAGAGGCGCTCTCAAGGGTAAAGAGAATAAGAAAAGTTAAAAAATAATTCTCAGAGCCTTTCACAGCTGCCACTGTACCTTGGAGATTATACATTCAACTGGGACCCTGATTTAGGCCCAAAGTGACCACAACGCCACACTGTGAGACATTTATGGACAGTCTTGTCATGACATGAGCATAATTCACACCTCAAATGTAGCCATGGAGAAGTGCCACATGCATTTTTTTCCTCTTGTCTGATACACCAAGTTAAAACAGAAAATGGCGCAGGTTCAGGATCATGCCAGCATTGCTGCCAACCCACACTCCACTTGGCTCAGGCTGGTGATATCATTTCCTCACTTTCATGAGCTCTAAAATTTACTCATAAATGTACAGGGAGTAAAATTTTAAAAGAGGAAATGAATGAAGAAATTATACCCCCTCAGAGACAAAAGTAGACTTGTATACTCGATGTCTTCTCCAAGCCAATTTAAACAGTGCTTTTTCCCATGCCAAACTTTCTTGGCCAAGAGGTGCTGCCAGATGCACTCATGAACAGAGCACCGAAGGCAGATTAAAATCAGGGTATTCATAAACTGACATTTTAGATTTCTGGTCTTTGGTTCTGAACTTCATTTCTTTTGCACAGAGCTTTTTGTGTGATTTGTTTTTAATCAACAGTCTGAACTTTTATGCAAACCCTAGTTCCTGAGATTAAAACGTCTTATCTTACAAGAGCAAACAATTACTTTTCAGGGGTAAATGAGGTAGAATAGTGAAGTTGTCAGATTGCTTTAAACAAATTGAGAATAAACTAACTCATAACTGTATTTGGAAGTGTAAGTTACATTGTGCTTAAATGTGTTTAAAAAATAAAAGCAAGAAACTTCTAAAAGGCACTTTATTGGAAAATATCAGCCCAGTGCAAAAAATTCCATTGACTTTAAGTTAAGCAAGCACTCGTGAGGAGTTAAGGGAATAAAGTAAATTAGAAAAATGTTGCTAAAGAAATATTTTCCTGATCAGAATGAAATTATTACAGGAATATGTGGAGACAAGGGCTGAGTCATAAATGAACTTTCTTCCTCTCTATGGTTCTGAACAAAACTGGAAAAGGCACTAGAATGCTATGTATTGAATAAAGACAGTGACCAAGACTGGAGAGATGGAAGAGAGTGGTAAGACAAGGTATATTCTTAAGTCTTCTTCAACCTATAAACTATCGTATATGCACTACACATGCAAGCTGGGAGGGGAAAATAAAAGCCACCTGATAATTTACAAGTGGTAGAGGACAAAGGAAAAATAAATATCTTTCAAGCACATAACATTTGACAGACACTTGACTTAAACAGACCCACTGAAAACTCACAATAATATTATAAGGAAGATATAGTTATCCTCACTTTTGTAGATGAGGAAAATGGAGGCCCAGAGAGCTATGATACTTATCCAAGTTGATTTAATCAGTGAGAAGCAAGGGTTGCAAACGGAGGTCTGACTCACCCCAAAGCCTGTCCTCTTCCCACAGCCCAGGTGGCTTTGAAATCCAAAGCTAATGCCAAGCATGGGCAGGAATTTCAGTCTTTCACTGCCCTCTGATTTTATATCAGAAACACACTGACAGCAGATAAGACCCAGCAACTTGGAGGCAGCCAAGTGAGACACTGCTGAGGTAGTCTTGAAAATCTCAACCCTGAGGGCCTCTAACAGAGAGTGCCTTTGGTTTGCTTTGACAGATAAATGCAAGCACAATATGTGTTGCTTGTCAAGTTTTCTGTCTGAATGCATTTGTAAATGGTTTGAGATGGTCCATCTATTCATCCTGAGACTCAACCTCTGAAAGAATGGACATATACATGTACCCTGACCACAGTGGGATAGGACATAATCTATTTGAGTGATCTTAGCTATCGAATTAGAAGTCAATATTATATTTGAGAAAGTTTCGGGGAAGATCATGAACACTTCTGACATAAGAAATAATATACTGTGATAAAATTGCCCCTTTGTTTTTTTTTTTGGTTTTTTTTTTTGAGTTGGAGTCTTACTTTGTCACCCAGGCTGGAGTGCAGTTGCATGCTCACGGCCACTGCAGCCTCGACCTGCTGGCGATCCCAAGCCAATTCTTCTGCCCCAGCATTCCAAGTAGCTGGAACTACAGACGCACGCCACCATACCAAGCTTATTTTTTATGATTTATTGTAGGGACGAGGTCTCACTAAGTTGCCCAGGCTGGTCTTGAACCACCAAGCTCAGGCAGTCCTCTTGCCTTGGCTTCTCAAAGTGCTGGGATTATGAGCTGAGCCACCATGTCTTGCCGAAATTGCCCTTCTTAGAAATGAAACTAAAAGACCATCCAAATTCTAGTGACTACAGAGGTTCAGTGAATAAGCCTAAGTGAAATGCTACATGGAACAAAGGCCTTCTAAATTTTAAATCTACACTTACTCATAACTTGTTATTGCTCTAAGCTTCTCTCTTTAACATTCAACTGTTTATCTATGAACTGTTTATGCGTGAATCTTCCAGGAATGTAACATTGTCATAGTCACTTAATTTGTAATATACAGTATTCACTCAGGCTGATGAATTTTGAAAACCAAGAGCGATGTTGCTTTAAGAGACGTGTCCACATGTGTTGAGATCCAAGCTAGCTGAGTGACTCACAAGAAAGAAGGGACTTGGACGAGATACACCCAGGACCCCCATGTGAGACCCCCGGCTTCAGAAGAGTCCCTCTCCTTAGGAGGACCAGGGTACTGTAGATAAGGTCTAAGAACCAAGAGAGCACATCTGAGCAAAAGCTCAACTTTGTGCCAGGAGACTGGAGCACAGAGGGAAAGAGAGCGAGCCCCTGCCCTGGAGCCCAGGCTTTGTGTCATGCTCACCACACCCAGCTCTGGCTGGCAAAATGGAGATGACTGTGACACAAGTAATACCACTGAATCCTAGGTCAAGAATGATAATAAGGAGACCCAGTGCAGGAGGAAGGCAAGAGTGCTTAATCGTTTTACTCTCTTTGTAAGGATTCCATTAGGAACCGAGATGGCTTTAAACATGCAAGTCAAGTCATGAGTGAATCCAGAGCTGCAGGAGTGGAAGAAACAAAGGCAGAGGATAAATCAGGTACCTTTTCATAAATAGTACATGCCTGGCAGAAGTGGCCTTCTACTGATGACTATTGCTCAAGTTCTTCTGTTAAGGAGATATCCCTCGGCCAAAGTCTTCTGAAGCAGGATGCTATAAACTTTATTTTTGTTATGAAAGAGACCAATGTTTTACTTTTTCGCAAAGCAGGCCACATTCACTGAAAGGCATGATTCATCTATTCACTTGGAATTGACACATAGAAGACAGTTCCTTTGTTCTATACTCTAAAATTAAGAAGCAGAAGGAATCATAAAAAGGCCCATACAGTTTCACTCACTTAGTGAAGATCTAAATATTTGAGAGCAGCATTTCTAAGGATAATCATTCATCATACTTTATCAAACAAATCAGAGAGATGTGCTTGGCTTACTTCAAGGTTACTACACATGAAAGTAACAAGATGTTTAGTAAGCTAAAAAGAAAAAAAAGGTGAGATTTGCTTGCATGATTGAGCTTCTAGAGGAATTACTATTAATAGATTTGATTCCTGTTATCTGTCAATGTCCAATGTATTCATCCAAAATCAAAACACGTTCTATACTAGAAATACATTGCATTTCATTGGACAAGACCCACTTTCCTACTTCTGAAACATATGGTGATAAAAGCCTGATGGGTTCATTTTGTTTCCACAGAGATGGTTAAAAGGCTCTTTTCACAAATAACTGACACGACTGAATAATGCTCTTCCCTCAACCTTTAACTGTATTTTCAAACAGCCTACCTACCATTGTTTCAAAGGGCAAATTTAATGGATTAATGAAATGTAGCAAAGGTTGGAAATAAAGATGCTGTTTTAAAATGGTATCAAATACTTGCAATTTTCCAAGTTCAGACATGCACACACCTATTTTCATTGTTTCAAAACTTGGAGGATGCATGCATGAAAAGATTGATTTTCATCAAATGGCAGCAACCCAAATCTTTAAAGTGCATATAAAAGAGGAAGCTCTATACAATCTATATGAGGCTTGACATAAAGATAAAAGTATGAACTTTCCAGAATAATCACTAGTTGGGAGTTATGTTTTTCTTGTTGAAGTCTCACAAGGTAGTAGAAAAAAATTTTTTTACACCAAAACCAAATGGTAAACATGTTTCTTCAAAAAGCCTTGACACTGAAGTATTCCCAAGTAAAGACATAGTCATAGTGAGATTCTGAAACTACACTAGGCAGAAAACTAGAGTTCATTGGCCAAAGTCACCCAGATCAAAAGGGATTATGGTGCACTGCATTGGAGAGAATTTCCAAGGTAATGCCAAAAAGACTGACATTAATAAATGTTCTTCTCAATTAATCACTTTTGAATACCAAAAGCCAGAGTTCTGGGTTACAAGGTAACAGAGTCAGACTGGCTATTTAAAGGTACCAGGTCCTTTTGTCAATACTGGTGGCTTCTGGCAATTGGAGCCAGATAGGATACAAAAATGAAAGAAAGCAAGTCTGAGATGAAATTCTGCCCAAAGTGCAGCTATTTATTAGTACTTGCACACCTGCTTATCAGGAAGTTTGAGGAAGTCTTTACTCTGTCTCCAGCAATCCTACAAGAACCTTTCAGGTTCTTGCGGTTCTTGCTGAGGGAATTTTAACAATGTTCTGAGGCAGAAACATCTCACTTCTTACTCTTAGAGCCTATAATACTGAGCAATCTATCACAGAAACAAAGAACCGAGTATCACATGTTCTCACTCATAAGCAGATCTTGAATAACTATCGTAATACTATAAGAAAGGGATTGGCAGTAGTGGGAAACTGTCAGGGGAGTGGGGGAGCACACCTCATCAACAAGGGTAACTGCATAATGAACATTTGTATACCTAACCCTGAATTTTACCCAACATATTTAAAATAAAAATTTTTAAAAAAAAAATAAGGTATAGAGTACTGTCTCAAATGCCTTCTTTTAAATCACGTTAAGCAGGTAAAGATATAATTTTTTAACTCATTCCCGTTAAAAGGAAAAAATGCATGTGGAGAGATGTATGTGGTACCACTTTGGTCTTACTTTGGAAACTGCTACTTAATATACCAATGAATCAGCTATTCAAGCTAAAGCCTGCCTCCCAATTACAACATTTTGTGAAGGGCCTTGCAGTATCCCTCATTCCACTATGACTCTTAGTAGTAGTAGTGCCAGACCCAGTGGTATCAAATGGCCATATATGCCTTTCTAATTACAGCCTCCACAGAATGAAAAACAAAGTTCCATGTATTGATTTCAAGGTCTTATCTTTCACTCACTGTTGCCTGGTTGAAATTTATAATTTTATCTCTTTTTTTCCCCCTTTTTAAAAATTTATTTTATTATAAAGATGTGGGTACAAGTCAGGATTCGCTACACAAGTAGGCTGTGTAAAGGTGAAGTCTGGGCCTCCAACTGTTCCTCACTTCCCCTGATTTAGGACCAGGTACCCTTTGCTATGTGCTCTTACCCATCCCCTCCCCTGGCAGTGTCCGGTGACTGCAAATTCCTCCCTTGTGCTAATGTGTTTAATGTTCAGGTCCCACTTGAAATCTGCAACTTTAAAAGAAAGGAATATTTTTTCAAATGGTATTGCTAAAGAGATAATAATATGAAAACTGTTGTTGATGCTGTGTGGTGGTGGTTGTTTTTGAAGGTACGAAGGAGGCAAGCAAGAAAATGTTTAAACACTGCCCAAGAATGAACTCTCAAAGTCCACTCTCCCAGTCACTGTTATATACTTTAAGTCGATACTTCCCAAAGCATGTTAAAAGAACACCAATTCACAAAAAGAGGTTCCAGATTCAAGTAATTTGAGGAATGCTGTTTATTATAAACCCCTTTCAGAAATTCACATAGCTTAGAGCATGGCAAGGCCTTTGTGAAGTCCTCCAGTAAAAAAATAAAAATATAAAAATATATATATGTTTAACTTTTGTAAACCTAGTGCTTCTGAAATGAGTTTAACTAGAGGATATTTAGAGTAACCTTGCTTAATGATCTGTTTGATGCTGTGGCATATTTAGAGAAATGCTGGTACAGACCGCTCTAGCAGAAGGAAGTTAAGGAAAGCTTCCATCTTAGGAATGTCTATCACTTGTTCCAAAAAACCATCTCACTGTCTGACAAATAAAATTGTATTGAATCTCAACTATCGCCAACATGCTGGTCAGTAGAAATGAAGAATAACTGATTGCCATTTTCTACACAAAAAACCATTATACATTTAGAGACTTTTGCTGAGTCATAATCTGCACAATCTTGGCTCCAGCTAGAATAGGTCTTGAGGGCAGGAAGGTTTTCTTGGCAGGTGAGAGAGGCATGTATAGATCATATCTGTGTTTACAAGGATAATTCCCTCAGAGATAGGGTGGATGGAACAGAAGTGGAGAAAAACTAAGCTTTCCAAGACAACTACTAGTTCTTATTCTGTCTTTATTCTCCATACTCAGAATACTGTTTGGAACCAGTGAGTGGTTGAGAAATAAAATATCTAATGTTTTATCTTACTGTTTCTCTAAGTTTTTCCTCCCCAAATGTACTGTCCTATATCTACATATTCCCTATAAATTTACTCTGCTTGTCTTTAAATACATAGTCAGCTTTTAAGACCACTTCCCATTCCATCACACAGTTGTGTATGTGGCTGCTCTCTGTGACTGGCCATACTGCTCAGACCCCTGGTTTCTGCCTATGAGAGACATAGAAAATACAAAGAGTAGGCAGATGTTGAAGGGTGTTATCAGACAATCCTCCTCACACCCCAGTTCACTAGCTTTGTCAAAGTATTCTTGAAAACTTTCTCATCTTCAGCAGTGGTTCTCTTGGTAAAACGTGGTCACTGATTATTCATTCATTCAACAAATATGTTCTCTTGGCATCTAAAGAGATAGCCTCCTTCAGCACTATACTTGGAAGCAACCATTTAAAGACTTTAGCAGTCAATCATTCCCACCTTCTTTGTATTTTCCAGGCACTATTCTAGGTTCTTTAGAAAACATCAGTGAAACCGGGCTCGGTGGCTCAGCCTGTAATCCCACGCCTTTGGGAGGCTGAGGTGAGTGGATTGCCTGAGCCCGCGGGTTTGAGACCCGCCTAGGCAACTTGGCGAGACCTCATCTCTACAATAAATCAAAAATCAGCCGGGCGTGGTAGTGCGCGCCTGTAGTTCCAACTACTCGGAAGGCTGAAGCAGAAGGATCGCCGGAGCCCAGCAGGTCGAGGCTGTGGTGGCCAGGAACGGCCACTGCACTCCAGTCTGGGCGACAGAGTGAGACTCCAACTCAAAAAAAAACAAAAAACAAAAAAACAAAAAAAGAAAACATCAGTGAGCAAAACAGACAAAAACAAAACCAAACCTACCCTTCTAGAGGAAGAAAAGCAAGAGAGCAAGAGAGAGGAAGAGAGAGAGCCTGGTAAGAGATAACTGCAGTACAAGGCAGGCAAAAAGTGGACTGTGCGATAATTCTAAACACAGTTGAGTAGGCTTCGTTGATAAGGTGAAAATTAAGGAAGACTTGAAGGAGATGAAGAAGTCAGTCATAATACTCATTTAGTAGTAGGAAATGAGTTTGGGAAGGAGCAAGGACATACTGGGATGGGGGCCAGATGGGGCCAGAGCACATAGAACCTATTAGGTCATAATAAGGTTATGACTATTACTGTGAGAGAGAACTCAGGAGCTACTGGAAGATTTTAGACCCAAGAGGGTCATGACCTGGCTTATGTTTTAGAATAATCATTCTGACCACTGTGCTAAGAAGAGACTAAACCACTGGTAAATGGGTTGAAGCAGGGAGACAAGTTAGAATGCTATAGCAAAAATCCAGGTGACACATGACAGTGGCCCAAACAGGGTGAAAGCATTGACGGTGGTGAAAAGTGGTCAGTGTCTAGATATATTTTGAAAGTATGATTGACAGGAGTTTTTGATGGTTTGGATATGATATTTGAGAGAGAGAAAGAAAAAAACATGGAAACCCCCCAAATTTTGACTCAGGCAACTAGAAGAATACACTGAGATGAAAAGCACTGTTGAGGAAACAGACTAGATGAGTAAATTCAGGAGCTAAATTTCAGAATGATTAATTTGAGACATCAATATAGAGATGCATATATACACATAGCACTTTCCTTCTTGACCCTAGGACCACAAATATTACTTCATTTATTCCTATTATATTCTGGATGAGAAAGAAGTTTAAAAGATCTTATCAACATTTTGCTTTGTAATAACATAGATATAAAAGCATTAAAACTCCTATTGCAAGCTTGCTTTCTAACACTCTATGCTATGTCTTAAGGCAATGCATGTGTAAAAATAAGGAATTATAGGTGTTTTCTAAATGGGAAGGTGGTGATTCTCCCCAGGTGTTATTTATCACATTTGCCATCCCTTACAAGCTTGTTGGGCATTGTACTTATAGCCAGCCACCTAAAGAATCTGGCAGTCAATCATTTCCTTTGCATTTGCAAATTCAATAAGCAATATCCAATGGGCTTTCTGCTTAGAGGGACTTACTTTTATCTCTGAGTCTCCCAATTACATATTTCATGGTTTTCTCAGAACAAGATGGGAAGGAGTACTCTTTCGATAAAAATTTCATGTTCTGAATGGAAACAGAAAGGACAGAAAGGCTCCAAAAGTTACAAATATGTCTTTTGACTTTTTTAAGAGTTTGAAAACAATCAGAAGCATTGTAAGGCTAAGTAGTAAGGAGTTTTTATGAAAATATGAATCATTAAGCTAAGAGGAATAACAAGTGCTAAAAATTAAGAATACCTCTCAAAAGCTGGCACTTATCTGAGTAAAAGCAGAAATCTTGCTGAGAATCACAAAGCACACAAATTAGGAAATAAGCAAAATTGTTTGTGGTGTCTGATAACTTCTTTTTCCATTATACAACTATCTAATTCGTCCATTAATAAATGCAGGGACTCTTCAAACTGAAATATAAATGTAAGAGAGGGTAGGTAAGTCATTTTCTTGTTAAACAATGTGACTTGTGAGACTGTAATTGCCCTGTGAAGGCAAAGTTTATTTAGTGATGTGCAAAACTCCTGCCAGGCCCAGCTCAAATGCCAAGGAGAGCACTCCAGGTACAAATGAATTGTACATTACACAACACGAGGAAAAGGGATTTGTAAAAGTTTCTGCTCTAGCACAAGGGAATAACTTTACAGGCAACATACTAATCATAGGCAGAAAGGCCTTGGGAAGACAATGTTTAAGGGCCTCTGATTTTTAGGTAGCCACTGAAAAAAAGGTTACATATCTAGTGCTCATTTTATTTCTATACCCACCACTTAGGGAAATGGAGAAATCTAGTAATGGTAGCAAGAAGTTTTACGAACCACCATAAAAGAAGAAATGATTTTTTTTCTTAAATCTTGCCTATTTTTGCTAAATTTTCAAATATCATTAAAGACACCCATAATGTTTATCAAGTTTGAAGGCTTGGGTGATAACTGCAGTGTGTGGCTGTAAATATATCAGTGGTATTAGCTGCTATTTTCTTACTCTTAATAAACATTCAGTTTTAACTAACAGGGAAGTTTTATGTTATAGTGTCCTTTTGTTACATTTGAACACACTGACTTTCTAAACTATAGTTCAGCATTAAAAACCTAAAAGTATGTTACTGCCATTAGCTCTTATGACAAAATTTAAAGAGGTTCCCTGTCACCTGAGGTGAGGGAAGAAGGAAGAGAGGATTAATTTCCATAAGCAAGTATAACACTACACATTGATTCTGATCATGTCTGGACTTGGAAATATACAGACTCAAAAAAGGCGGTCAACTGGATTTTATTAGTCTGGTATTTCTATAAAATGGAGATAGGAGCCCTTATTGTATTCCTGGATTTAAGTTGTGACAATCTTATGATGCTGGTGGTGACAACGGTGACAGTGGCAAAAAATGCAAAAACAGTTGACAAGTATTCAACACTCCCCATGTGTGGGCCACCACACTGAGTGCTTCGCATGGCCTGCCCTGGTCTCGCCTGACATCTTGGTGCAGGAGGCGCAGAGAGGTGGGCTTACACGGCTAGTCAGTGGCAGAGCCGGGGCTTAGGTTCAGATCAGTGCCAATCAACCCACTCCACAGCTTCTCCTCCTCCCAGCCCCGGGACTTGGGAGCTCAACTACACACACACACACACACACACACACACACACACACACACACACACACACTCACACACCGAGGCTGCCTCTAACATTGAGGTAACTGGCTTCCACTTGAGGTTGGTGGTCATGAATTTAAAGTGAGACTACCAAATGAAATTAGAATGACAGAAGGTAACTTTCTGATACAGTTTGTATCATACACAGCAAAGCAATGACATAAAAATATTTGGGAAGAGGCAGTTGCAATGGATCTTTAAAAATGTTCCATTTTAAAATAAGGTGCAATTCTACTCTATTTTCCAACAGTACACTCAACGAAGCAGTTAGTTCATTTTCAAGCTTTCATCAGAAAAATGATATGAAGGAAAATCTCAGATTTGGAACATGACCTAATGGCCAAACTTGACTACTGCTACTGAGCTGGAAAACTGGGACCCGAGCAGCAGAGTGTTATCACCACAGGAAAAAGGTGACAGGTAGAGAGGCCAGCTGAGAGTGGTGAGAAGAGGGCATCAAAAGGGCTGGCCAAGTTTGAGACACAGCAGCAGGTCAGACGGCAGCTACTCTCCTGGCATTGGTGGTCACGGACAGATGGACTCTGGTGAGTCATCACCAGGGCTTTGTCTATCAGACACTACAGTGATCCCAAAGCAGGACAAAGTGGATGGGTTGTAAATGGGCTAGAAAGATTGGACTTACAATAGCACAAGAAGGATTTTCATGAATTGAGGTTAGAAAAAGAATCATGTGCAGTTTGCAGAAAATGGAAACTGAGAAGAGAAATGTAGGACAGGGGAAAAAGAAAAATCAGCATTGGCACAGAGCCATTCTCTGTTAAATGCAATCTTTATTCCCCAAGTTCAATTTTATTTTACCATTCCCTATATTAAAACATGCTTATTTTACCAGGTTTCATAATGGCTGAATTTAGTGATTCATGTGCCATAATAATACCATAAACTATGAATTGGCTGAGCGAAATGCAAAATAATTTCTAGAAATCTGAATATCTACTCCATTCAACTGTGTGGGTCTATGGTAGTAGGGTGTTCTATCCCAGGGGTTGGCTAATTTATGCTACAATGGCAGATTTGAACAGTTGTGACAGATTGCATGGGTAGCAGAGCTCCAAATATTTACTATCTTGTTCTTTTAAAAGAAGCTTGCCATTCCTTGTTCTATCCTGTTATACTGTATTATCCCCTTTACCTTTAAGTCCTTTTAGAATGAGATAAAAATGTCAATACGTAAATAATTACTTTCTAATAGTGACTCTCATTCTATTCTTACTTTCTTGTTGAAATGTGTGGGGGTTTATTTAAAAAGAGATTGTAGGCTGACAGTCTCTGTCCATCTATTGGTGTACACTTTTGGTGAGTAGGTTGATGGGGACTGTGACATGGATCAGCATGGAGGCAAATCAAGAACAGGGCTGAGAACAGGCATGAAGGGAAATGTCTGAAATAAACGCAGCCACCTCCCCGAGTAAGGGAATGTATCAGCCCTACCCTATCCCTCCTTTCTACCAGTTGTACTGGTGGTCACCTCCATTGGTCAAGCTGCAGATTAGTACCCATGTGGACCTGAAAATTTGGATTGTTTTCCAGGACTTAGAGCTGCAGCCTATGATTTGTGTTGGCTGCAAGGAAACGATGTAAGAGACAGAATGAACAAACCGATTGGGACAAAATTATCACCCTAGTAAAAAATTTAAAAACAAATAACCAATCAAAACTCTCAAAGCCCCATGCCTGTGGGGAGTGGCGGGAGAGAGAGAGAGACAGGATTTCCACTTTCTAATGTCCATTCTCAAAAGACATATCATTGTTGAGGTCATCATTAAAAAAGTCAGATATCATTAACCGCCCTCTTTCTCTCAGGTTTTCTTTTTACAAGTATACTACAGGATTATAAAAGGTATAAAAATACCATCAACTCTCAAGACATTCTGTGAGAATGTAATAAAGAACCAGTACCAAATAAATTACTCTTAAATATAATTTAATGATGTTTCCTCCATAATGCGGGAAAACCACATTAGAGGACATAGGAAATGGGGAACTATAAAAAGTAGGACTAATGGTATTAACCCCCTAAATAATACAAATAAGACTGGACACTTTCCTGATATATGTAACTTTTTATTGCAAGTCAACAGTCTGATACAAAGTCTGTAAGAGTCATAAAGAAAACTCAAGTGCATTTTCAGTCTGTGGTTCTCTGGAGGAATACACATTCACTATTCATAGAAAAGAAAGGAATATTTAGCCCTTGTCGCTTAAATGTCCTTTATCTCTAACTGTACATATTTTTCACAGAGTGATTACGCTTATCACAAAGGGTAAGAGCAAATTAGTTCACTCTAAAATTCCCTGTTAAAAAGAACTCAATCCAATAATGAATTTCTAGATTGTTCTCTACATTATGTAATATAAGCACAATTGCGTGCCTAGAGAATAAAGGGTGTGAGTAGGAGGAGGAGATGAAGTGACATACAGAACAAGATAAATTCGACTTTTAAATTCTCAAAGATGCCAAGTGAGCTCTTCTGTGATAAATAATAAACTACTCCAGGAGGTCTTAAATTTCTTATGTTCTGAAAATAGGACAAACTAGAAACAATCTCTAAATTCATTCTGTGGTTATTTCTAAAGCACGAAAGCATTTAGATTCTGTATTCTGGCTCTCACCCTCAATGCTGACCAATGAAAAGCCAGTCATTTACTCTTTGAGTTGCTTATCTACAGAAATAGTCCAACCTGATGTGGGAGTGGCCTGGAGCAGTCTGCAGTTTGTAATGGTGCCTAATTTAACTTACTTCAAAAAGAGTTTGTTTTTGTTTTCAGTAAGTATAAAAATGTCCGAGAGCATATGTGCAAAGGAGGCCTGTGAAGGGTGGGAAGGGGGTAGTTTTGGGAGATAACACACTTGCTGTTTTATCTCTTACATGTGTTAATTTGCAGCTTTGTAAAATTCATTATCAAAATATTAGTAAGGCTGGGCCCAGTGGTTCACAACTGTAATCCCAGCACTTTGGGAGGCAGAGGTAAGAGGATCGCCTAACCCATGGGTTCAAGGCCAGTCTGGGCAACTTGATGAGACCTCATCTCTACAATAAATCAAAAAATTAGCTGGGCATGGTGGTACGCGTGCCTGTAGTCCCTCCCAACCACTTGGGAGGCTGAGGCAGAAGGAGCCCCTGAGCCCAGCAGGTCAAGTTTGCAGTGGCCATAAGCATGACACTGCACTCCAGCCTGGGCGACAAAGTGAGACTCCGACTCAAAAAAAAAATTAGTAAAAATTCACATAAGTATAATACAATTGTGACAGGAGAGAGTATGCCCGGGGCCTCTCTTCCAGTGTCCCGGTTTGATCACAAGGTAGGAAGGAAGAAGGTTTTTAGTAAAATGGAAAAGAAACAAAAATTGTAAGCATATATATTGCCCACAATGATGCAAACAAAGCTAGTTAATATCAATAAAAGAAAAATTTGTACATTTTGTAGATCCCCATTGACTCTAAGACTGTCCTTGTCCTTCAATCCCTAACTCCTATGTTCCACAAACACACATAGAAGCAGCTAAAGGACCTGAATTCTTTCTCTTAGTCTTATTTCCTCCCTCTATGGCCTGTCCTTTCAAGAAGAAAACAAGTCAAAACAGAGCCAAGGGCATGGAAGGAGAAAGGAAAGTAGGCAAAGGCTTAAAAAGATGGAGGCTTGATCCCATGTACACACACACGCGCGCGCACACACACACACACACACACACACACACACACACACACACTCTCCATCTCTTTGGCATCAGTTCATATCGTCCAGCCCCGGCCCACTCAGCCACTCTGCTCTGGCCATGTCAGCCTCATTGTTGTCTGTGAAGGTTTCACTACTTTCCTACCTCAGAACCTTGGCACTTGATTTCCCTTACTTGAAATGCTCTTCCCCAGACAGCCACATGACTCACTCTTTCACTTCCTTTGTGCCTCTGCTCAAATGTCACCTTAGCTGTGAGGCCAGCTCTGACTTCTTCACAGCATTTAGCATTTGACATGCAAAGACATATTTCAAGTGTTTAAGCATAAGCTCCATACAGGCAGGACCTACATTTTATTCCCTGCTCTAATCCCAGAACTAGAAGGCACTCAATCAATATTAAAACAATGAAAAAGGTAGTGAAGCTAAGAGAAGAGATTCTCTCCTTAATATAAGCCAAGGTTGCTCTCCTCTGACTAAGATTAAAATAAATATTTTCCATGATTATCTGGACTCCAGTGTATATCCTTATTTATCCAATAATTTTTTTTTTCCTGGTAGTATTTTGTATAGCCTCACTATCTCAAAATTTATGGACAAAACCAGGATTATAAAAGATAATATTAGCTCAATCTTTACTAATACAGTGCATAGATCATTTGGAAAGATTCTAGGTAGATGGACGTGTGCTTATTTTGCTGATGTTATTACAAATATTTCATCCACTATTTCTTTTTAACACAGAAGAATGTCTGTAAAGCAAGAACTCTATTTTCATAAAAGTATAACACTTATGTTTACTGTCTCAGAGTCAATGTCCTTAACATCATGTCCTTAGTAATTCATCATCGCACAGGAAAAACAAAAACAAAAACAGGATTGTTCCCACTTCAAGAGGTTACTGACTGGCTGGAGAACCTGACTTTTAAGAACTGATTCTTATCTCCCTTCTGGTGTGTGGGAGATCAAGAAAAGTCAGGTCCTAAAAACATGAGCTAGAAGACAAATGTCTGTCTCCAGACTCTGAAAGAAGAAATGCGGAGTGTAAGTGAGTGGCCAAGAATTGCTGGAGGCTTTAGTTAACGTTTGAAAATAATTTTCAAGATGAATGCCCTCACACTTTCCTCACAGCTGGAACGCTTTGCTAATTTTTTTTTTAGGATTCATTAGAGTGATTTTGAAACAAATTTCCTAAAAGAAAAGGATTAACTGCTTTCAAAGAGGAAATTTCCATTCATTCATCTTGTTATCAAAGACACTCGGTGAAGAGCCAAGGCTGGCCTGTGTGCTGGTGGGAGTGGGGGTAGGGTTCTACTGTCATTGTGAGAGCTCTTGTTTAACACACCTAACCAAGACGACAGACAGCCTGTGGGGACTCACCTTAACTAGCTGGGAAGGAGTCAAGGAAAACCCTCACTGGCAGACCAATCCAATCCTCCACAGCTTGTGCTCCTGCAGATCAGTTTCAACAACGGCAGGCTTGCCAGACCATGAGCTAAGGTCAGATTGTAATAAATCAAACTCATATTCATCCCCTTACGTTTCATGCTGCTATTAAACATGGTACTTTTATGGCCTTCAGATATAGTTCACTTAAAAAAAAAAGATTCTGCATATCAAAATCGAATTGAACAGAATTGCTAACTGTCTGTAGTTTTACTCATTTTGATAACATATGGAATGGCAAACAATAAAACTTAGGTTATAAATATTGAATGTGGCAAGTTTTTGGTGCTGGAAATATGGCACTGAACAAACCAGGAAAACAAATTTTTATCCTCTTAGAGTTTATGTTCTGGTTGGCAGACATTGAAGTAACAAAATTACGTAGTGATTTAGAAGCTGGAAGTATAATGAAGAACAGTTAAAAAGTGAAAGGAAGATAAGGAAAGTAGCAGGGAGTAACAGACTGCATTTTTTTTTTTTTGAGTTGGAGTCTCACTCTGTCGCCCAGACTGGTGTGCAGTGGCTGCTCCCGGCCACCGCAGCCTCGACCTGCTGGGCTCCAGTGGTCCTTCTACCTCAGCCTTCCAAGTAGCTGGAATTACAGGCATGCGCTACCACGCCCAGCTGATTTTTTTGATTTATTGTACAGATAAGGTCTCGCTGCCCAGGCGGGTCTCGAACCTGCGGGCTCAGGCAATCCACTCGCCTCAGCCCCCCAAAGGCGCAGGATTACAGGCTGAGCCACCAAGCCCGGCTGCATTTTTAATACAGTAGTTAAGATAGACCTTATTGAGAAGGTGAAATTTGAGCAGAAGTTTATGTAACTAACTGGCATGTCAGAGTTTCTTGACGATGATTATTCATATCAACCCTGCTTTGTAAAATGAATTTACAAAAAGATGTATAAGGTGGTTGCTTTAAAATAAAGTGTTGGGGGAAATACAGCCCCTTCAAAAAATGACGGAGACAACTGGATAACCACATGCAAATGAATGAAGTTAGACCTCTATTTCACTGCGTATACAAAAATTAACTCAACATGAACAAATGACCTAAATATAAGATTAAAAACTTTTGTGCTTCAAAGGACATCATCAAGAATGTGAAAAAACAACACACAGAATAAGAGAAAAATATTTTCAAATATATTTTTGGGGATTACTATCTTGAATGTATAAAGAATCCTTACAATGCAACAACAAAGCCAGGCTCCATGGCTCAGCCTGTAATCCCGTGCTTTGGGAGGCCGAGGTGAGTGAATTACCTGAGCCCGCGGGTTCAAGACCCGCCTGGGCAACTTGGCGAGACCTCATCTCTACAATAAATCAAAAAAATTAGCCGGGCGTGGTAGCGCGCACCTGTAGTTCCAGCTACTTGGAAGTTTGAGGCGGAAGGATCGCCAGAGCCCAGCAGGTCAAGGCTGCGGTGGCCAGGAGCGGCCACTGCACTCCAGTCTGGGCGACAGAGTGAGACTCCAACTCAAAAAAAAAAAAAAAATGCAACAACAACAAAAAAAACAACTCAATTAAAAAATGGGCAAAGGGCTTGAATAGACATTTCTCCAAAAAGATATAAGGATAGCCAATAAGCATATGAAAAGATGCTCCATGTCATTGATCATTAAGGAAATACAAATCAAAATCACAGTGAGATACCTCTTCAAACTCACTAGGAGAGACTTAATTAAAATAAAAAAATAACAAGTGTTGGTAAGGATGTAGAGAAATAGAAACCAGAACATTTCTGATAGGAATATAACATGGCGCATCCACTGTGGAAATCAGTTTGGTAATTTCACAAAAAGTTAAGAATAGAATTATTTTATGTCTCAACAATTCTATTCCTAGTTACACACTCGAGAGAAATAAAAATATATGTCCACAGAGAAAAGTGTACATAAAAGTGTATAGTAATGTTATTTGTAATAGCTCACAGGTTGAAAAACACTGAATGTCCATCAGTGGATAAACAAACTGTGGCATATACTGAAGAAGTTAAAATATGCTATTCTGGCATATTTACTATTTAAATTAACAACACTTGAAAAATAGCAGGAAGATCACTTTGAACTTCTTGTCTGTTTCTTAAAAGCAGAATATGGAATTTCCAAGTGAAAGATGCCCTCCCTGTACTAGAAAGATACAACATTCTTATCCCCAAGAACAAGGAGCAGAATCCAAGAGAATTCCTTATAGAACTGTAAAGTAACTTATCTTTCAAGCTTTTCCATATAATTTAGTTGCATCTTTCCAACTTACTATTCTTTGTCCAATTCAGCATATAAGTAACAGACTCTAAGTGCTTCTTTGGGTTTTAATTTATGAGGGTAGAACTTATATTAAATAAACTGTATATTTTTCTCTTGTTAATCTATTTTATGTTAGTTTAATTCTTAAACCCAGCCAGGATCCTAAGAGGATGAAGTTGGAGTTTTTCTGCCAGTACAATACATGCAACGGAATGTTATTCAGCCATAAAAAGGAAGGAAGTATTGCTACAAGTTACAACTTCATTGAACTGCAAGAACATCATACAAAGTGAAAGAAGACAGACACAAAAGGTCATATATTCTATATCCTTTTATTTGATATATCCAGAATAGGTAAATCCATAGAGACAGAAAGTAGATTAGAGGTGACTGGGGATGGAAGACGAAAAGCTGTGAGTGATTACTTAATGACTATGGAGGTGTTTTATAGATCAGAAAAAAGCTTTGAAACTAGAAAATGCAGGCAGTTGTGAATTGTGAATACATTAAGTAGCATTAAATTGTACGCCTTAAAATGGTTAATTGTATGTTACATGACTTTCACCTCAAATAAAAAAAAGGTATGTAAATCATTTAAATTTTTTTCATCAAATTTTCAGGACCACATTTTATGTTTTATATTAAAATTTGAATCCTTATTCACTTCAGTCTTTAACTTATTTATTGTATTTTAATCATTTTTGTACTTTATTGAGGTACAGTTCACATACACTAAATGTACACATTTTAAATGGATATTTTGGTGGGTTTTAATATATGTATGTGGTTCAGCAACTACCACCACAATCACATTTTAAAAAGCATGAAACATTTCAAAAAGTTTTTTCAAATCTCCTTACAGTCAATCATGTTTTCTGTCATTATAATTCTTCCATTTCTAGAATCTGATATGAATGGAAGCATATAGTATATAGTCTTCTATGCCTGGCTTTTTTCATTTAGTGCCATGTTCACCCATTGTTTTATGTATCAGTAGTGTGTTCGTTTACATTTCTGAGTAATTTACCACTTTAAGTTTGCCCATTTAAAAGTTAGGTCATAGCTGGGCTCGGTGGCTCAGCCTGTAATCCCGCGCTTGGGGAGGCTGAGGTGAGTGGATTGCCTGAGCCCGCGGGTTTGTGACCCGCCTGGGCAACTTGGCAAGACCTCGTCTCTACAGTAAATCAAAAAATTAGCCGGACGTGGTAGCACGCGCCTGTAGTTCCAGCTACTTGGAAGACTGAGGCGGAAGGATCTCCGGGGCCCAGCAGGTCAAGGCTGCGGTGGCCGGGAGCGGCCACTGCACTCCGGTCTGGGCAACAGAGTGAGATTCCAACTCAAAAAAATAAATAAATAAATAAAAAATAAAAGTTAGGTCATTAGACTGCTATCACTTTTCAGCTATTATTTGTAAAGCTGCCATGAATAGTCACATACAAGACTTTTGTGTGAATACATATTTCATTTCTTTTCAGTAGATACTGGTGCTTAGAATTGTTTAATTTTATGTTTAACTTTTTCAGAAATTGCCAATTTTTTCCAAAGTGGATGAGCTATTTTTTATTCCTACCAGTATGTATAAGTGTTCCAGTTGTTCCACACTGGCCAATACTTAGTGTTGTGAATCTTTTAAATGACAGTCATTTTAGTGTGTATGTGGTGGTATATCTTTGTGGATTTAATTTGAATTTCCCTAATTATTAATGATGCTGAGCATCTTTTCATGTGTTTATTAAAAACTTTCTTTGCATATCTTTTGTGAAGTGGCTACTTGTATCTTTTGCCCATTTTAATGAGTATTTTGTCTTCTTCTTGTTGAATTTTAAGAGCACTTTAAATAACCCAAGATACAAGTCCTTTGTAGATATGTGCTTTACAAATATTTTCTCCTAATCTGTGGCTTACCTCTCCATTTAATTAACATTATATTTTGATGAGCAAAATTGTTGCTTTGGTTGCTGTTGTTGAGTTGGGGTCTCCCTCTGTTGCCCAGGCTGGAGTGCAGTGGCACGATCACAGTTCACT
Organism: Cephalopachus bancanus; assembly: GCA_027257055.1. Taxonomy (NCBI): domain Eukaryota; kingdom Metazoa; phylum Chordata; class Mammalia; order Primates; family Tarsiidae; genus Cephalopachus; species Cephalopachus bancanus. The sequence continues at coordinate 1,416,876 of JAPVLO010000009.1, read as the reverse complement.
GCAGCCTTGACCTCCTGGGCTCTGGCAATCCTTCTGCCTTAGTCTCTGAGTAGTGGGAACTACAGGCGTGCACCACCATACACAGTTAATTGTCAATTTTTTTTTGTAGAGATGAGGTCTCGCTATATTAACTAGACTGGTCTTGAACTCCTGGGCTCAAGTGATCCTCTTGCCTTGACCTCCCAAAGTGCTGGGATTGTTGGTATGAGCCATTGTACCCAGCTGGCAAAATTTTTTATTTTGATGTATAATTTATCAACTTTTTCTTTTACAGTTTTTACTTTATGTGTTCTAAGAAACATTTCATCTAAACTTACAAAGTTGTTCTACTGTTTTCTTTCATAATTTTTAGTTTTATTTAATATTTTGGTTTGGAAGCTGATCCACTTAGGTTTAATTGCTGGTTATTATATGAAGTAAGGGATACAGCTCATTTTTTTCCTCACAGATATTCAGCTATTTCAGCATCTTTTATTTAATAGGCTATCTTATACTTTCTCTGTTGAATTATCTTGGCAACTCTGTCAAAATCAATTGGTCACATATGTGTGGGTTTAGCTCTGGAATCTCAATTCTGTTCCATTTTTTATTGACAATTTTTTTTTTTAAACTAGGTTTAAATCTCATTTCCTGTTTCTTCACATGTCTAGTAATCTTTAGTTAAAACTAGGCATTGTTTGTCATACTCTGTAGCAACTTTGGATTTTATTTTGTTCTTCCGAAATTGTTGGTTCTCTTGTTTTAATATTTTTGATGAACATGCCTTGACTCAAATTGGAAAATCGTTTCTCAGCAGAGTGCTGAAATTTTTGCTGTTTTATTTTCTTTTGCCCAGATCTCTGGAGATCTTTTTGGTGTCTGCATGGCTTCATGATCAGTCCATGATTTGGACAGAGGTTATACAGAGACAATTAAAGCCAGTGATGCTTCCATTCTCTGCAGCCTAACTTGTGTATGGATTGAAGAATACATTCAAACGTGAAGCAGGTAAGTAAGTCTCATAGGCTTTTAATTTTGCTTGTGCTTCCCAGGAAGTTTCATGTACACATGCCATTTAGCAATCAGCCATAAATTTACAGAAAGTATATTATCTCAGTCATTCTATAGCTCTCTTGCTTTTTCCAAAATCTTCCCCTTAAATTTCTAGCTGCTCTATTTCTATCCCAAACCAAATCAGTCAATTCTAGCCAGCAAACTTATGGATTTTTACCACCGGATCTGGGAGGATGGAAGCACCCTCAGGTAAGAAGCATTTTAGCCAATGCAGTAGCAGTTTTTCAAAAGTGAATATTTTCAAGTTTTTTCTTTTTTTCTTTTTTGCTGTCTTTGATCATTTTTGAAATGGTTGTATTTAATAATTTTGTCCAGTTTTATACCGTTTGGGGAAGGTAGGGGGACAAGACACCCAACTGCTTCAGTAGATCATTGGTGGAAATTGAGTCTTAAACATATTTTAAGCATTTATGAATATGTTATTTATCACCATTTCATTTGGCATTAAGTTAAACCAAATAAGTTACTTCAAAAATTTGCCAAGCACAGCAGAAAAAAAAAAACCCAACTATTTGCATACATTAAATTTCAGATTCAATTTCTAAAGAGTTAGTAGAAACAGTCAAAAAACAATCTAATTAAGGGTCTGGTAACTCTGCTAAGGTCTTTAAGATACATATTACCTACTAGGAAAAGTTTAAACATATAAAGTTGTAGAGAAAAGAGAGTAAATTCAATTTAGATCCAGATCCCCTGTGCAAAAAAGAACATTATGCGTATAGAATATCTGTCTTCAAATGCAGAGCTCATTTGATTTCTGAGAAAATTACCTTAAAAGCTGCTAAGCAGTGCAGGCTCAATAAGGCCATCACAACTGCCAGAAGAATGGTGGCTAGGTTCCGCATGTCCCATATGGTCTCTACCAGAGGAATACTACCGACCTGCCAGTCGTAGCACAGGGTAACAGGTGCAAGCAGAAGCCACACATTGAAGGCCAAGAGGTAGGAATAGGTAAGGAATCTACAAAGAGAAAAAGAATCACAAAAATCACTCAAGACCCACCATATTTTGCACATATTCATTTGCTATGTTTTTATTAAATAGCATTTCTATACTATCAATGTTATTTTGTAGGAAAAGACAAGGGAAGATGGAAAGCCATTTGCTTATTTATTATTAATTGATCAATGTGGGATATATCTAGTAGGTTCCAGCCCCTATGTAAGGTGCTGGCCTTTTAATGGTGAACAAATACAGACATGGTTTCTATCACCTATATTTAAAAATTTTCATACAAATAGATCATCACACCCTGAAATAAATGCTGTGAAGGAAAAGTTTGATGAAAGAACATGACAAAAATGCTGCCCTGTTTTAGGCATGATTCCTTGGATAAAATACATTGGAAATTTCTTTTTTTTTTTTTTTAAATATCTAGCTTTTTTTTTTAAAGATGTGGGTTACAATTCAGGGTTAGGTATACAAATGTTCATTATGCAGGTACCTTGTTGATGAGGTGTGCCCCTCCCTTTCCTGACATTTTCCCTCAACTGCCAATCCCACCAGCCCTTCCCCTTGCAGTGCTCCACTACTACCAATCCCTTTCTTATAGTATTATGATAATTGTTCAAGGTCCATTTATGAGTGAGAACATACGGCACTCTGTTCTTTGCTTCTGTGATAGACCACTGAATATGATAGACTCTAAATCCGTCCAAGTTGCTGCAAAATCCATATGTTTGTCCTTCTTTATGGATGCATAATATTCCACTGTGTATATATACCACATTTTTTTATCCAGTCCAGTTTCGATGGGCAGCATGGTTGGTTCCAGGTTTTTGCTATTGTGAATAGAGTTGCAACAAACATATGTGTGCAGGTATCTTTTTTGGAGAACGATCTGAGTTGTTCTGGGTATACTCCCAATAAGGGGATTGCTGGGTCATATGGAAGGTGAATTTCTAGTTCTTTCAGAAATTGCTACCACTAACATACTGCTAAATGGTCAGAAACTCGAAACATTTCCCTTGAAAACTGGAATAAGATAAGGCTGCCCACTCTCACCCCTCTTGTTCAACATTGTGTTGGAAGTCCTAGCTAGGGCAATTAGACAAGAGAAGAAAACTAGAGGTATCCAAATAGGAAAAGAGGAAGATCAAGTTATCCCTCTTTGCTGATAATATGATCCTATATCTTGAAAATCCAAAAGAATCTGCCAAAAACCTGCTTACACTGATAAAGGACTTTGGCAAAGTCTCAGGGTACAAAATAAATGTGCAAAAGACAGTTGCATTCTTATACACCAACAACAAGCAGGCAGAGAACCAAATAAAAAGCACAATCCCATTCACAGTAGCCACAAGAAAAATGAAATACCTCAGAATTTTCCTAACCTGAGAAGTGAAAGACCTTTAAAATGAGAACTACAAAGCACTGCTCAAAGAAATCCAAGAAGAAGCTGGGCTCGGTGACTCAGCCTGTAATCCCACGCGCTTTGGGAGGCTGAGGTGAGTGGATTGCCTGAGCCCGCGGGTTCGAGACCCGCCTGGCCAACTTGGCAAGACCTCATCTCTACAATAAATCAAAAAATTAGCCGGGCATTGTAGCGCGTGCCTGTTGTTCCAGCTACTTGGAAGGTTGAGGCAGAAGGATCACCAGAGCCCAGCAGGTGGAGGCTGCGGTGGCCAGGAGTGGCCACTGCACTCCAGTCTGGGCGACGGAGTGAGACTCCAACTCCAAAAAAAGAAAGAAAGAAAGAAAGAAAGAGAAATCCAAGAAGGCACAAACAAATGGAAAAATATTTCATGTTCCTGGATAGGAAGAATCAACATTATTAAGATGTCCATCCTACCAAAGGCAATCAATAGATTCAATGCAATACCCATTAAATTAACAACATCATTCTTCTCAGACCTGGAAATGACAACATGGAACTGTCCCTTCTTAATAGTGCCCAGAATTCTGCAGTAGATTTGAAAATATTTCATTATTTTTGTAACAGATTGACCCATATTAAATTATTTCCAAAAAATCACAGTATTTGTGGTAGGGTGATAAACTCCTATTCACGAATGAAAGGGCTAGCCTTCAAGAAGAAGGAAAAACGTTTGTTGACAGAAAGAGACAGGGACAATGAATGGAGGTGTTATTACTGTTTCCTGCCTGTGACCAAGCACTAAGGTAAAGTGGAAGGCATTCTTGTTGGTCCCTTTCCTTGGGGGGTAAAGAAAATTAAATTTATTTGAATTTGTTCAGTCAAAACGTTCATTAATAGCCTTGTGAACTGCACAAAACGTCTGTTCAAACCTCCACACTAGGAAAAGACCAAACTCTAGCATGGCTTCTAGCAGGGCAAGGCCATGTCCCTAGGAGGACCCCAGTCCTTCATTAAAATGACTGCCTGAGAAATCTCAAGACTGTCAGAACTTACTCTTTGTTCTAGCCAATATCTAACAACAGGCTCCTGACCACCCTTTTATAGAGCATTTATTAAAAAGTGTTTATGATTGTGAGTACTCATCTCTTACAACTCAGAAACATCTCTCTCAAGGACCTAAGAACCATCCTTCGAAATGTAATCACCAGGAAGAACAGGGCCTCTGTCTCCCAGTCTGTGAAAGGATACAATCCTAACTTTAACAGCTGCCAGCTAGCAGACCCAGCTGGCTTAATGGGTTTTACACTAACCAACTCTCTAAATCTTCACTTCTGTGACTCTACTGAACCCCCCACTCAACCACCTTCCTCATTTTCCCTTTGAAAGGCACAATCACCTCTGCACAAATCAGAAGGAAGCTCTGCTATTATCAGTAGTTAGGAGTAAAATCTGTGTTCACCGTTATAGCTCAAGTCTGTGTTTATCTTTTACACCTTACTGGGATTAAAATTAAACAGAAGAATTGGATACATTTCTTCTCCTCAAGGAATATATAATCCAGTAGTAAAAATAGGACATACTGAATTTAAAAGGCAGAAAAAACAGAAGAACACCATAAAAGAGATTGTGAAGAGAAGCCCTCCCCTGTTTAGTCAGGTTCTGTTGGAGAGACTCTTGCATTGGCAAAGAAGTTAGACAAGCTAATTTCTAAATTACCTTCCAGTGTGAAGCATCAATTCACCTAGAATTCCTGTCAATAAGCAGCTACTTGTTTGGAATCCTCTTCCCAGAACTTCCAGGCTGATCTCCTCCAAGGGTGGCAGTGAAAAGGAAAAGCATTCACAACCATGAGAGTGTGAAGCTAGGAGGGAGTGTATTCACTGCACCAACTTTCAAACCCCAACAGAGAAATGGGTTGAAGGAGCAGGGATATTTCAATGGTGTTTCTCAACACTTTCCCTTGTGTTGTAATTTTAGATTAAATGACAATGTACAAATAGAACAGTATATGCTAAAAGCTTGATGTAGTCCAAGCTTCGTTATTTAACAAAAACAAAAGAAAAAAATGCCTTTTTCCTTTTAGGCTTGAACCTGTGAAATTGCCACAGGAGAATGCCATCTCCACAGAAGGACGATTGGGTCACTTTGGGCTCTTTTTTTCACAGAGCTTCCAGGCTGGCACCATCTACTTTTTAGCTCAATAAAGATTCTCTGTGACTTAGCATTTCAGGTGAATGATGAACCAGCAAACTTGGCAAGAAAATCAGGTAGCTCTGCCACTCAGTCACACTCCAGCTCTTAAAAATTACTTTAAAAAAATATTATGTTCCTCTTGAAATAACAGATCTAGGCATGATCATCAATGGCTGCTAAATTTATTAGGTGAAAAGCTGATGAGATACTTTAAAATGGATGAATCAGGCTAAATCAAATACCTAAAACAGACTAATCAATCATAATATCACAGAAAGGGAGACGAACAGCCTGATGTCCTCCTGATGGAAATACACACTATGCCAACAAAGAATAAAATGAAATCTGAATTGATCAAGTTCTAAATCTTATTACAGGTTTACAGCAAACACAGGAAACAACACTACACGTCACATGACACCACAGGGATGCAAAGTGCAAAATCTGTATGTGAGAAATGCCACAGAACAAATGACCCAGTTTCTTAAACAAATACAGTATAATGGCAGGAAAAAAAAGGAGGGTGAGGGCATCCATAAATTAAAAGGAACTTAAGAGGCATATCAAAGTGCAGATTTTGTTTAGATGCTAATTCAAACAAACCCCTATTAAAAATAGTCATTCAGAATATAATGAAAAAAATTGATATAGAAAAAAATGGATATAGCTGATTGGATATAGAAAGTACTGGATGAGAGAATCATCAAATTTTTAAAGTGAGATAATAGTATTGTGGTTATATTTTTAAAGAGTCCTTGTCTTTTAGAAATATATACTAAAATACACACAAATGAAATAAAACAATGTCTGGGGTTTGCTTTAAAATAATTGACTGAGAGCAGGGGAGAGGAACTAGGTAGGACATGGAAGAAACAAGATGGCGGGAGTTACGATTGCTGAAGTTGGATGATGGCATGTATATAGTGGTCCTTATGCCACTTCTCTATTTTTGGACATATTTGATACTTTCCATAATAAAAACTTTTTTTAATTAGGAGAAAAAGATAATAAAAATGCAATAGTAATACATTCTTTTCTTATTTCTACCTGCAGCTTGACTATGGAACATCTGGCAATGTGATACAGAATTTATTATTTTAATTTTGGCCTTGCTCTGCAAGTTGACCTCAGTTTCTTATGTTTGCTAGACTACTGTATTGGCAAAAAACAAATGTAAAAACAATAATATTTTTAAAAGTTACAATCCCAACAGTTAATTACACATTTTAAAAAAATGTTCATTGTGACCTTCTATACAGATTGTGACCTAAAGAGGTTAAAAAAGTAAAGTAACCCACAGAACTAAAAGCAGTTGCCCCTTTCTGTAACCCCAGAAAGGCCAAGACTATGTGTTATCTCTAAACCTGAGATACATTCCGTATCTTCTAGTGCAGATGAATTCAGATCAATGTTGCTAATAAACTCTTTAAATACTATTTGAAATACTGGCATAGCATTGGAAAAATTTTGCAGACTTAAGTACAAAGAAGCCATTTGGAATCATTCCAAAAGCTAATTACACTGGGGGTGGAGGGGTGAGTAGTTCAGCTAGCTGTAATCAACAACTAAAGTATTTCTTTTTAATTCCTTGACTATGAATTACATTCAAGCTAATCACCTTGTTTATTTCTGCTAAAATTTCAGAAACAACATTATCTGTCAAATATTTCTGCTGGGTTATCTTTTTTAAAGCAGAAGCAAAACCAAACTGAATTATTTACTAATTTTCTATCATAAATTCTGTGAACAAAAGGAAAACCACTAAAATATCTGACCAACAAAATGGAATATAGAGCACAGAAAGCCAAGAATTCAGCTTAAACAATTTAGTCATGCATCTTCATTGATAAGCCAGAAAAGAGTAAAGAGGTTTCTGGACAGAAATACACAAGAGGGAAAGACAGGCTGAGGCTGTGGGGGAAATGGCATTCATCAAATAGCAATAACAAAACTGTTTGGCTCTTTACATCGAAATCTCAATTTTTATCAAGAAAAAAAACCCAAAGCATTTTAAGTGCAAAAATAAATAAATTCTGTTCTTTGCCTCTTAGAAAGCCTTTCTGGCTAAGAAATAATATGAACCTAACATATTTCCTTTACCTTGGAAAGATGCCTATGATAGGTACATATGAAAAAAAATCTTTTTTTTTTGTTTTGTTTTTTGCTTTTTTTTTTGAGTGGAGTCTCACTCTGTCACCCAGACTGGAATGCAGTGGCACGGTCCTGGCCACAATGCAGTGGCACGCTCCCGGCCACCGCAGCCTCGACCTGTTGGGCTTCAGCTATCTTTCCTCCTCAGCCTCCCAAGTAGCTGGAAAAACAGGCATGTGCTACCACGCCCGGCTAATTTTTAATTTATTGTAGAAACGAGGTCTCACCAAGTTGCCCAGGCTGGTCTCAAACCTGCGGGTTCGGGCAATCCACTTACCTCGGCCTCCCAAAGTGCTGGGATTACAGGTTAAGCCACCGAGCCTGGCCAAAAAAAAATCTTATAGAGCAGGAGAAATACACAGCTTTTGCTTGTTTTACATAAAAAGTTACTAGCCGGGCTCGATGGCTCAGCCTGTAACCCCGCACCTTTGGGAGGCCGAGGTAAGTGGATTGCCTGAGCCCACAGGTTTGAGACCAGCCTGGGCAACTAGGTGAGACCTCGTTTCTACAACAAATTAAAAATGAGCCGGGCGTGGTAGCACGCACCTGTAGTTCCAGCTACTCGGAAGGCTGAGGCGGAAGGATCGCCGGAGCCCAGCAGGTCAAGGCTGCAGTGGCCGGGAGTGGCCACTGCACTCCAGTCTGGGCGACAGAGTGAGACTCCAACTCAAAAAAAAAAAAAAGTTACTGCTCAAAGGATCATTTTTTTACTTTCACCTACAAAGTCCTTTATCATTTCACAACAGAAAGTTGGGCCCACTTACACACTTGCCTCTTTTGGAAGGGCATTTGCCAACTGTCTACATACCAGCCTCAGTGTACGATACCTTTCCCACCAGAGTGAAGCACCCCGCCCTACCCTGACGCTACTTTCGTCACTAGGTTTTGGCGACTTGTCCTGCCCCCTCCCAGGTTGTTACTTATTTTCATCCTCACAACCCTTGAATTACCATTGATGCTTCAAAGGGTCTCTGCCTCCCTGTGTCCCAACCAGGACAGGCCTACACAGGCATTACTTGCTTATTATTGTTGTTAGCATTTTCTTCCCCTACCAATATTTTCTCCAGGGCTTTTCATAGAAGGCTACTTCTTGCACTACTCTTCTCAATAGACAGGAAAATTTCACTTGAGTTCAAGAAATATTGAGTAATCACTCTGCACTTTTCTAGGTGCTGAAGGTTAATAAGATGTAGTGTCTGCCCTCCACATTTTCACTGCATTGATGGTGAGAACACACACAAATTACAAAGTTGAGTAAGAATGTAATGTAGATAACAAGTTTCACTGGAGTTCTTAGAAATGATAGATCAATGAAAAAATGGAATATTAAGGAAAACATCCTAGTATCTCCAAAGAATTTAAGTAGCTGGAGAGATGGGAGATAGTCCAGGCAGAACCACTCAATAAAAATGGCTTCAAATTGTAAGTGAACATGGCACATTCTGAGAACAGTTATGAGTACAGGATTTAAAATGATTAATATAAACTATAAAATTACTATACTAGGATGTCTAAAATGAAAAAAAAAAACCACATCAAGTGTCAGTGAGGATGTGGAACAACTGGAACTTTGAAACACTACTGTAAATTGATTAAACCACCTTGGAAAACTGTAGGCAGTTTCATGAAAGCAAAATAAATGCATACCTCATGAACTAGCAATTCCGCTCCTAAGTTTATACCCAACAACACTGCACAGGTTTACTCAAAGACATTTAAACAATTGTTCATAGTAGCACTATTCTTAACAGCCCAGAACTGGAGACAATCAACAGGTACATCTACAATACAATGGATACACACATTGTAAAATATCCATGCAATGAAAATCTATTCCGCAATGAGAATGAATGCAAAAACAAGTACAAACCTCATAATGATAATGTGGAACAAAACCAGAAGGCACAAAAGAACAAGAAGTCAAGGAAAATCATCTATGGACAAAGATTGGATAACTGGAAGCAGAACCTGACCCCCAGAAAACAGGACTGGCACCAGAAAGCCACAAGGCAATTCCCAGACAAATGAATGATATAGGAGGCAACCTACTGCCCTCATCTCCTTACTGCTCAGTGACCATAAAACAGATGGTGCCAGATAAGTGCTGTGGCCCCTCCATGGGGCATTCCAGGGCCAAGACTCATCAGCAGTACTGAACATTTGCTTCAGCACCTGGGAATAGAGATGGCAAAGACTATTTCCAAACACTTAATGAAATGGGAAAAGAGATCCAAACTTTCATTGTGTTTTGTTAAAGTTCTTCTGGCTTATAAGGACCAATGGTCCAATTAAACCATCTCAATTTAAAGGTAGGAATTAATATTTTTCAAAAAAATTTTTTTTTAAATTTTAGAGACAGACCTTGCTATGTTGCTCAGGCTGGCCTCAAACTCCAGACCTCAAGTGATCCTCCTGCCCTGGCCTCCCAAAGTGTTGGAATTACAGCTTCCATGCCCAGCCAAATTATTTTTTAAATTCCCAGAATAATCCAAAGGCAAGAAATGCAGAGTGAAATCAAGCTTCTTGGAAACCAAAACCAAGCAGTTACAAGAAAGAAAGGCAGCACCCTCCCTTCAGGCTATAGGTCTTCTTCATGGCTATCCTGCTTATCTTAGTATTTGCTTTACCTTCTCTCTCTGCTCATGGCCTTCTCAGACTTGTTCATGACTGAGGAGTGTGGTCATCAATTCTGTCCCTAGCCTCTCCTTTGGTCTTCACACACCCGTCACTTCAGTCTTTTTTTTTTTTTTTTTTTTTTGAGTCAAGGTCTCTCTCTTATCACCCAGGGAGGACTAGTGCAGTGGCAAGGTGATCACAACTCACCACTGCCTCTACTTCCTGGTCTTAGACGATCCTTCTGCCTCAGCCTCCCAAGTAGCTGGGACTACAGGCACATGCCACCATGCCCACCTAATTTTTCAATTTTTGTAGAGATGAGGTCTCACTATGATGCCCAGGCTGATCTTGAATTCCTGGACTCAAGCAGTCCTCCCGCCTTAGCCTCCCAAAGCGTCACTTCAGTCTTCACAGCCAGCTGCCTCACCATCAGGTTTCATATTCCTGAGAGCAGCAGCTGATTGGCTGAACTCATCTTCTGGAATCAACTCTCACAGGTTTTGAACCCCAACTCCTCCAGATGCTTCAGGTCCCAGAGTAGATGTCACTTCCTCTGACAAGCCTTCCCCATCACCCCTCCCAGGCTAGTCTGGTGTTCCACGGCATAAGACTTAGCACGCTGCCCCAAAACTGCCCATTCATGTGCCTGTGTGCCCCACTAAAACAGAAGCTTCTCGTGGGAAGTGACTACATCTGTGAATAGTTATTTCTCTAGTACCCAGACCTTTAAATAAATAGATTTGGTGGGTTTTAAGAAATCAACTTGATATTAAAATAATAACTAAGAGTCTGAAAATATTTGAATTTTATACTTTTATTTTGATCTGAGGGCAGTCATAGAGTTTTCTACAATCCTATAAAAGATGTCTGCTAGACTTGCAGCTGTCCAGACATGTAGCTGAAAGGCACAGATGAAAGATTCTGCCTTTTTGTAGCCCTGTCAGCACCCAGTGCTGTGCTGGCTTATAGCACACCGCCAAATTCTGAGGAACAGAGTAAAGGCACTCCCCTTGCACCGAAGCATTATCATAAAGCTATGCCAGGCTAATTTTTTTCTTATTTTGCATTAAAATGCAATAAATATAGTTAAAATGAGAATTTTTGTTACCATAAACTACAAAGTGAATCTGAAATGTCATTAAGTCTTTCTGACCTTTGAAATATGCCATTAATACAGTTATCTTATTAACAGAGACAGCTTCATCAGAGTAGAGAAAATGAAGTTCAACATCTAAGACTGCTAAGAACTTCTTAGTCATATAATCTGCAAAAAAGCAAATAGAGTTTCTGCAAAATAAATACTTGGTTCATTTTTTACCTGAGGTCTCTTTCTATAAAGCATTTCATTTGACAACATCTTTATTTCAAATTAGTAGACTCTCACTGACTGCAGGCTCAACATTTATAGAGCAGACTTATACTGACTGATCCCTGTGCACCAGGCTAAGGTTCCTGTTTCTTCCTTTCTTCCTTCCTTCCTTCCTTCCTTCCTTCCTTCCTTCCTTCCTTCCTTCCTTCCTTCCTTCTTTCTTTCTTTCTTTCTTTTAGTCAGTGTCTCACTGTGTCACCTCGGCTGGAGTACAGTGATCATGGCTCACTGCAGCCTTGATCTCTTGGGCTTAGGCAATCCTTCCACCTCAGCTTCCTGAGAAGCTGGGACTATAGGCCCACACCACCAACCCTGCTAATTTTTTGACTTCTTTGTAGAGGTGAAGTCTCACTATGTTGCCCAAGCTGGTTTCAAACTCCTAGACTCAAGTGATTCTCCCACCTCAGCTTCCCACCATGCCCAGCCAAGTTTTCAGTTCCTACACAAGAATTATGTTGGTCTGCTAATGAACTGCATCCAATAATATTAAGAATCCCATTAACATGTGCAATATTTTCTAGTTTACAAAGCATTTGCATGTAGAGATTATCTGATAACAACAAAATCTCTATGAGGTGGGTATTATCACTCTTGCAGCAAAAGGAATCGCCTTAGAGGCTGTGATTTGTTCAGCGTCTCACAGCAAGCACATCACAGAGCCTGCACACACACAACAGTTTTCTGGCTTCAAATACAATTCTACATCGTATCAAATGGTATTCCATTGGCATTTCTTTATTAACGTGGAGAAATGAAAGGAAATATGGTGAGTTAAATGCTGGTTTCATGGAGAAGCAACTGCTTGAGATCCTGACTTAATCCTTGATCAGTGCAGCCTAGAAGAACCTGAGATTGCATGCAGTTCAAGCAGGGCTGACATAAACTTAAAATCCATGTATAATCTCTTCTAATGGCGCATCAAACTGATTGCACTGCTGAGAATGTTTGTTAGAGCATCTCACAAGAAACAGAATTCTTAAATAAAAGCTCAGGCTTGGTATTTTTTTTTTTAGCGTGAAAAGCAATTTTGGCCTTTATGTTTCAACATTAGCAGAAAATAAAATAAGTGTTCCATTAACTTTCATTGGCTTCTCTGGGAGTTAAGATTATAGTAGAAATAAAATATGTAGATTTAAAGAATTAGACAGTTTTCTTCACCAAGCAAAATGTCAATAAGTGATCCAGATCAGCATTTTCTTTCTTTTTTTTTGAGTTGGAGTCTCACTCTGTCGCCCAGCCTGGAGTGCAGGGTCTGCTCCCAGCCACCACAGCCTTGATTGACCTGCTGGGCTCCTGCGATCCTTCCGCCTCAGCCTTCCAAATAGGTGGAACTACAGGCGCGCGCTACCATGCCCGGCTGATTTTTTGACTTACTGTAGAGATGAGGTCTCGCCAAGTTGCCCAGGCGGGTCTCGAACCCGCGGGCTCAGGCAATCCACTCACCTCAGCTTCCCAAGGTGCGGGATTACAGGCTGAGATCAGCATTTTCTAACAACTCATTGTTAGTCCCAAGGTAAATTTCCTTCTTCTGACTCCCTCCTCTTTCCCCTTCCATGTATTTCTCCCTTTCATTCCCAATGTCCAGAACAAATTAGATAAATTACTACCACAAAGTGTCATTTTCAATTGGAAAACTACACTTGGTGACCTTAATAATCTCTTTCATCCCCAAGAAGCTCTTTATCTATTAACATAATTCAAAAGCATAATGGGGGTAGCACCCCACTGCAGAGAGCTCTGCAGCTACAGAGGACTCAGCTTTTACCTGTGGGCCTCAAAAGGGGTGGCTCCCAGAAACATGTACGCTGCTGGTCAAATACAGATTCTGTCATCCAACCTTGTGACCTACTCAGTCAGAATTTCTGTGAGATGAACCAGGAAATCTTTATTTTAGACATGCTTCCTTGAGTGATTCTCATATTCAGTCAGGTTTGGTAATCACTGCTTTAAAAAACAGAATAACTTCAGTTTCATTTCAAAAAAACATGTTGTAAGGGCCTCCTATAAATACATTTTGGAGGCCCTCCTTGTGCTGAAACAAGAACAGAGCAGTTCATTTTGCAAAGCTCCCTTTAAATAAACAATGTATTATTTTACAAAAAGAAAACTGTTACTTCAGTGAACATCTGTTTAGAGTTTATTATGAGATAGCCCCACATTACGGGCTTCAAGAGATAAAACTGTTAGGAAGACACAGTGTCCCCAAGGCTGTAACAATCAAAGTCTAAGGTTTTGCAGCTCTTAGAAACCATCAGCTGAAAATGGAAAGCTCGAAAAAGAAGCTTCCTTAGAATCTGGCAGATGTTGAGTTCTATCTTAATCTTATTATTCCCTATCTTGATCTTTCTCTACAAAGTAATACAAGCCTCTGCCTACATTTCTGGACAGCAGAAACAAACCTACCCACTTAAGCAAATCTATTCTGGCTGCCTATCTAGGATCACATCTCATGAAAAAACATGATGCTGAGAGAGGGCCTTTATATCCTTTCACTGAAATATCTTATGTTATCACTTTCCTGGGTATAAAAGACAACCATTTTCAATATTATACGGCAATACATCTTCCATCAAGTATATACTGCTCTATGTCTTGTCCTTTTCAAATAGGTAAGACAAAACCAATTACCAGGCAGCAGAGCGTGGCCTTAATAGTGGATACGTGCTGTTTCTACTGTTTGCTCCAGCGCTATGCAGAAACTATACTTAACTTGGGCTTTTGTTTTTCTCCTTAATCCCAGATTTTCAAGAATGAATGTCAATGTTTCTAAAGACACTTATAGTTATGGAAGCATAAATTCAAAGCAAAATGACAATATTCTGACAGGACAAGTTACACATCAAATGTATTCTAACACTTTTCAAGTGCAAGTCCACTGAACCCATGGAAGCAGAATCTCTTCTGACCCCAGAATTGGTACTTTCACATGATTCCCAAGTGTTCCTGAAGCACATCTAGGTTTGACAATCTGGCTGAAGTAAAATTATAAAGTCCTGCCTGGTTCTACTCAGGACAAAATTAAGTGGTAATTTACAAAAAGTGCCATAAGTACTCAGGGTCTTGGGTCTTAAAGGACTTTTTTTCTTTTCTTTTTTTTTAATTTTAAAGATGTGGAGTACAATTTAGGGTTAGGTATATAATTGGTCACCATACAGGTGAAATTAGGGCCTCCCACTGGTCCTCACTTTGCCTGGCTTGGGATCAGGTACCCTTTGTGATGTTATGTGCCCTCCCCCCATCCACCTCAGCAGTGCCCTGCCACTGCCAATCTCTTTTATGTAGTATTATAAAACATGTTCTGGTTCCACTTATGAGTAAGAACATGTGGTACTCTTCTTTGTTTCTGTGATAGATCACTGAGTGTGATAGACTCCACATTCATCCAAGTTGCTGCAAAGTCCATAATTTTGTCCTTCTGGCTGTGTAATATTCTGTCGTGTCTATGTACTACTTTTTTTATTCAATCTACTTTTGATGGGCAGCACAGTTGGTGCCATGTTTTTTGCTACTGTGAATAGTGCTGCAATAAACATGCATACCAAGGTTCTTTTTTGTGGAATGATTTGAATTCCTCTGGGTATATTCTCAGAAGGAGGATTGTGGGGTCGTATGGAAAACTGATTTTTAGATCTTTTAGGAATCGCCACAGTTTTCCACAGAGGATGTACTAATTTACACTTCCACCAACAGTGTAGAAGTGTTCACTTTTCTCCAGCATCTGTTGCTTTTTGAGTTATTAGGATGGCCATCCTAACTGGTTAGGTGGTATCCCAATGTGGCTTTGATTTGCATTTCTCCGATGATTAGTGAGGCTGAGCATTTTTTCATGTATCTGTTGGCTGCTCGTATGAATGGGAAAAAATATCTGCCAACTGTTTATCTGACAAAGGCCTAATATCCAGATCTACAAGGAACTCAAACATGCTGAAAGAAAAAAAGCCCTATTAAATATGTGGGCAAAAGATATGAATAGACATTTCTCAAAAGGACGTTTTTTCAAATGGGACTCAAATACTAAGTTAGTCTTCATACGAAAAGGCAGAGTGCAATAAAGTCCTTCCAATTCTCAGAATCTGCTGAGCAATCTGATGGCAGACCGGAAGACACTATACAAACCAGAAGTAGACAGAGGTTGCAGAGAGCACTGTTTCTGTTCCACGCTCCATTCTAACTCCTTCTAGCATAGGGTCAAGCCAGGAGCCCCCGTGCTTGTTGTAGGCCAATGCCATTCAATATAAGGAGAATGAAAGCACACACAGTTTTCAATTAGCTACATTAAAAAGTGTAAAATGGGCCAGGCACAGTGGCCCATGCCTGTAATCCCCAACACTATGGGAAGCAAAGGCAGGAAGACTGCCTGAGCCCAGGAGTTCAAGATCAGCCTTGGCAACATAGCAAGACCTTGTCTCTACCAAAAAAATAAAAAAATTAGCAGGACATGATGGCACATGCCTGTAGTACCAGCTTCTTGGGAGGCTGAGGCAGGAAATCATTTAAGCCCAGGAGTTGAAGGCTGTGAGACTGTGGTAAGCTACAATCTTGCCACTGCACTCAAGCCTGAATGACAGAGTGAGACCTCAACTCAAAAAAAAAAGGTGTAAAATGAAATATGATAAAGTTACTTTATTTTTTCCAACGAATGTACCCAAAATATTACTACTATAACATATAATCAATATATAGATTATCCATGTGATAGTTACATTCTTTTTATCTTACTAAGTCTTTGAAATCCACAGTTCCTTTACACTTATAGCTCATGTCCATTGGGACCAGCCACCTTCAAAGTGCTCTGTAGCTACACAGGTCTTACGTCTCTCCTAGTGGAAAGCTCGGATCCAGACAATCACTTGCCTTCAGTCCTATCCCTCCTCTACCTCTGTCTATATTCATTTGTCCTTGGTTTCACCTTTTTGGTTCTGGATTCCTACTCTAAATCCACCCCCTATCCTTGGCTATGGCCCCTTCCCACTCTCAAGATTCCCAATCACCACCCTGTCTTGTCGTTGTTGTCCATCAGTTTCATTACATGGTGTCTGTCTTGTCTCACTCCTTTTTTCCTCTAGTGAAAACTTCCAGGCCAGGCTCAGTGGCTCACCCTATACTCCCAGCACTTTGGGAGGCCAAGGTGAGTGGATTGCCTGAGCCTGAGGGTTCGAGACCAGCCCGGGCAACTCAGTGAGACTTTGTCTCTACAATAAATGAAAAAAATTAGCCAGGCATGGTAGCGTGTGCCTATTTCTGGCTACTTCGAAGGCTGAGGTAGAAGGATCGCTGAAGTCCAGGAGGTCGATGCTGGGGTGGCTGTGAGTGTGCCACTGCACTTCAGCCTGCATGACAGAGTGAGACTCCAACTCAAAAAACAAATAAACGAAACAAACAAACAAAAAACTTCCAAATATTGTTCCTACAGAAATTCCATCTAGAATGGGACAGATGGAGGGATTTAGACCTGGGAGGGCAGAATTTTCTTAGAAAAGAATTTAATAAAATCTAGACTTAGAGCAACTGCAAAGATAATAGAGATTCTTTGTGATGAATATAAATGCAGCCATTCAGATTTTCAAGGTATGAGAACCTAAAGGACAGAGGAAATAAGTAGGAGAGCCAAACTGACAAAACAGGAGAGAGGACAGACTGATCTAGGCAGAAGCATTTCCTTAGGCACCCCTGGCTAAAGGGCATCACCACCTTTCTAGAGAAGGAAATGGAAATTAATCTCAGAACCACATTGTACTGTATTTGTGTATTGTCATATATATAAGCATCCGAGTCAACCAGATATTTCACAGAATAAATTTCATAATTCTCAAAGAAACACCTTGCTGCTTTTATGAAGTTACAAGCAAAAGACCTTTGCAGGTTTTTTTGAAAATCAAAAGTTGGACAAAAATATGGGAAGGATATGGAGAGGTTTTCAATTGATAATTGCAATCAAATTTCTAGTGCTCAGAGTAGAATATCACGTGTTACAAACTTCTCAGAAGGGTAGCTCAACAAAGCCCAACCCTCTCTGAGACTGTTTAGTGTAACCAAGATAACCATTCATTCATTCAACAGTGTTCTTTTGTATCAAGTTCTAAGCCAAAGCCTAGTAAGACCATGAGATAATTTTAAGGGTCCCCGGGCAGTTGCTATCCACAGGGCTGTAAGCAAAACAATTCAATATCAGAAGCCTGCTTTTAGAGCATCTTTCTTCCTAACTTTGAGTTCAACTCCTGCAAACTAGTCACCTCTCTCTTTGAGGATGTCAGGCAATCCCAGCCATCTACTCTAGAGAGCTACTCTCCTGGAGAAATCTCACACTGCAAAACCACTAGGTTCTCTCTCACTTCCCAAGTGAAAGCATCCATTCTTTCAGTAACCAGATCTTGGCTAAATGTTAAGAAAAAATTAGTCTTCTTGAAGTAATTTACATGATAGTGTAAATCAGTGGTCCCCAACCTTTTTGGCATCAGGGACCAGTTTTGTGGAAGACAATTTTTCCACGGACTGGAGGAGAGGGGGTGGGATGTGCAGTTAAACCTCATGACTGGTGTTAATCTGTATTTGCAGTTGCTTCCCCGTGCTAGCATCACTGGCTCAGCTCCATCTGAGATCATCAGGCGTTAGATTCTCATAAGGAGTGAGCAACCTAGATCCCTTGCATGCATAGTTCACAATAGGATTTGAGATCCTATGAGAATCTAATGCCACCACTGATCTGACAGAAGCTGGAGCTCAGGTTGTAAATACAGATAAAGCTTCACTTAATAGTCTGCTGCTTATCTCCTGCTGTGCAGCTTGGTTCCTAAGGGTCACAAACCAATACCGGTCCATAGCCTGGGGGCTGGGAACCCCTGGTGTAAATAACTATGTATGTAGACTGGAAGCAGGAAAAAAATCACGATGAGTTTTTATTATATTAGGAAAATCTTTCTGGAAAAGGTAGTACTTATCTAAGCCATGAACAGGTAGGATTTAAACTTGAAAACAGCTGATGCAGGATGGGAACCTGTGAGGGCCTCAGGATTCTGAGGTGTTCAGTCTAGTGGTTCATGAAATATGCTTGAGGACCCTTATTAATATGTAAATACAGGAGGAGAAAGACATGTTATTTAAAAAGCCAGACCTAGAATTTCTCTCAGAGAGAAAATAATCATTTTAGTCTTTTTATTGTTGTTGTTTTAGAGGAAAATATCATCATAGGCCATGTCAGACATGAAACTATGTATTCATTCAGTCTGTTTGATTTTCTTCTGAGGCAGACAGGGGACTACACTTCCCAACCATCTTGCATTTTAGCAAGGACACATGACTACTGAGCAGAAGTGATGTAGGTCTCTTGAAGCTGAAACACTTATGAGCCATGTGGTGGAATAGATACTTGACAATATTAAAGAATTATTGGTATTTTTTTTAGGTACCACAAAGACACTGTGATTATATTTTTAAAAGATAGGCTTATATTTTAGAGATATCTACTGAAATAATGATAACTGAATTGATACTATATCTGGGATGGTTTCAAAATAGTTTGGCGGGCAGTCAGGGAAAATGACAGGGATTGGAAGTAAGTGGAGATATTGATGAAACAACATTGAGTATAGTTGATAAATACTGAAAATGGGTGATAAACATGGGAGTTCATTACATTATTCTCTCCACTTTTGTAATAAGTACTTGAAAGTTTATATAAGAAGTGTGGGCCTAGCCGGGCTCGGTAGCTCAGCCTGTAATCCCGTGCCTTTGGGAGGCTGAGGTGAGTGGATTGCCTGAGCCCGCGGGTGCGAGACCCGCCTGGGCAGTGAGACCTCATCTCTACAATAAAATCAAGAAAATCAGCCGGGCATGGTAGCGCACGCCTGTAATTCTGGCTACTCGGAAGGCTGAGGCGGAAGGATCGCCGGAGCCCAGCAGGTCGAGGCCGCGGTGGCCGGGAGCGGCCACTGCACTCCAGTCTGGGCGACAGAGTGAGACTCCAACTCAAAAAAAAAAAGAAGTGTGGGCCTCTCTAGCTTCCTCTTTCTCTGCTACACTCACTTCACCATTCCAGAAGGGAGGACTAGAAAATGTAAGCATCTCAGATCCCAGAGTAATCACTTGGAAGATAACTCTCTAGAGAGTCTCAGGATCCACAGCTATCTTCCTGTGAGCATAAATCAAACCCTTTCATGTTAAGCCATTTTGATTGCAAAGCCTGCTATTAACGTCGGTAAAGCCATGTATCAACAAGGTGAAACACAGCTGTGTGTGGTTTTAGAGAAAATTTAATGTGGTGTGGCTGGTGTAGTCTGGGGCTGTATAAGAAATTATCAGGATTTTGTAGGAAGGAGAAATAGAAAAGGAAGCAGAAAAGAACAGAAAAGAAAAAGGTAGTGCTAAGCAAATAACTGAGGCAAAAGACTTGCCAAAAAAAGCCAGTCAATGAGAAATACTTAGTGGAAGAGATGCTGAAGGATATTGTGTACGGTGATTAATGTAGATTATCTGTGGCATGGTTCTGCAGTGTGGTTCTGCTCTGTCGCAAGACGTCAATAAAGTCTCTTTTACACAAATGCCTTATGTGAAGGATACTTTAGAGGATATTAACATAAAAGATCTATTCCCTCCTGTGTCTTGGTTGGCACAATAAAAGGAAATGAGAGCGGCCATGGCTATAGCAGTGCAACATGGGTCAGATGGAGAGTTTTAGCAGGAAAGGGAAAATGGAATGGGAGATGCCTATGAGAATATAAAGTTCTAGGAAAGCATAAAAATGGAAGAGCAATGAACACCCCAGCATGTGAAAAAAGATTTGAACGAATTTTCTTTAAATCTCAAAGAGGAAAGCACAAGATGATATTGGGGTTCCATAATTACATGCATTTTAAACACACCACTGGATTCTGTGAGTCATTCTCATGGCAGAACAGGGTTATTCTATGAGACATGATGTGAGTTACACTTTCTCCATACTGAAGTGTACAAAGGCACATCCAGTTGAAAATGTCTTAATGACAAAAAGCAAAGCAAGGATAGATCCAGGGGTAGTATTTGGAGGCGGCCTTCAGAAACATAAGATTAATGTCAGTGAGCCAGGCTCGGTGGCTCAGCCTGTAATCCCGCGCCTTTGGGAGGCTGAGGTGAGTGGATTGCCGGAGCCCGCGGGTTCGAGACCCACCTGGGCAGGCGAGACCTCATCTCTACAATAAATCAAAAAATTAGCCGGGCGTGGTAGCACACGCCTGTAATTCCGGCTAATCGGAAGGCTGAAGCGGAAGGATTGCTGGAGCCCAGCAGGTTGAGGCTGCGGTGGCCAGGAGCAGCCACTGCACTCCAGTCTGGGCAACAGAGTGAGACTCCAACTCAAAAAAAAAAAAAGATTAATGTAAGTGCCACATCCAAAGAAGCAGCAGACCAGGTGGGATAGAGTCATCGGTCATTCATCCATCACACAATTTTTGTGGCTCTATCCTGTGCTCAGAACTGTATAACCTGTCAGAGACACAAAGAAAGGTTAAAGATGATTTCTGCCCTTGAGAAATTCACATCTAAATGTGAAATAAAAAATTGGCAAACAGTCTATAAAAATAAAGGTAACAAGGCAGAAGAAATCTATATCTTCAAGACTGAGCCAGAAGGTCAGGCAAGATCTTCAGGCAGCAACAATGGCCAAATAAAGAAGGAAAGGTTAGGGAGGAAGGGCAGGGATGTGCCTAGAGATGGGTGTGCAGAGAACAGCAATGGCCAGATCTCTTGTGCTTTATCCTAATGGGCACAGGAAATCACTAGCCTTTAAAACATTAGACCAGCTAGATATATCATCTGGAAATAGCATGGAGGATCTGAGGAGAACAAATTGTGGGGAGAGACACCAAGTTAGAAAGCTATTTCAGAAATGCAGCAAGAGACCATGAGGGTCTTCAGATGGTAGTAGTGGGGACAGAGATGAATGAACAAATTCTAGCATTTAAGAAAATCAAAGTTATAGGACTAGGTGACTGGTTGGAGTGAGGAAAGAAAGAAAGGAAGTAGTCAATCACAACTGCCAGATTATTTATCTTTGACAGCAGGGTGGACAATTGGACCTGGGGGAACTTGCTTGTCAAGAGAAAATTGTACTATTAAGATACATTGTGATATCATGATGTCTTTAGTTTCTAATTACACTGTTCTCAGTGGCCTGGGAAAGTAGAAGCTTCTATAATTCAATGTCATATCATTCAGCTGATTCACACATTTTCTCAATTAATTACAGGTTGGAAAAGTTATTGATCAGTCACAAAGAATTGACTGACGGCTAATACATCTGAATGTTTGGGTTGAAAGGAAAGGTAAAAGATGAAGGGTTTTGTTACCAATGTATCCTGAGTAATGATGACCTCCAATTCTAAAACGAATCTATCTTGTTGCTTGACATACCCAATGGTCAAGAATAAGCCAAATTCTAAATGGCTTCCAAACTGCTGTTAACATAAACTGTATTAAAGTATAATTTTAAAAATATTAAAAACATAATCTTCACACAAATGCACAATCTGTGTGAAGCAAAAGGTTTGTATAATATGGGAAGCAGATAATTGAAACAGTTTGAAAGAGAATGTGATTTAGGCAAAGTCGTCTTAGATATAACACCAAAAGCACAGCAACAACAGAAATAAACTGAACTTCAACATAATAAAAAACTGTCATGCTTCAAAGAACATTATCAAGAAAGTGAAACAACAATATATAGAAAGAGAGAAAATGTTTCTAAATTACAAATCTGATAATAAACGTGTATCTAAAATATATAAAGAGAAATGTTACAACTCAATAATAAAAAGATAAACAATTCAATTAAAAAGCAAAGGATCTGAATAGACATTTCTCCAAAGTAGATAACAAAATGGCCAGTATATACATGAAAAGATGCTCAATATCATTAGCCATCAAGGAACTATAAATCAAAACCACAATGAGATACGATTCCACACTCATTAGTGTAGATATACATTTTTTATTTTATTTTATATATTTTTTTAAATTGAAGTCTCACCCTGTCGCCCAGACTGGAGTGTAGTGGCACACTCCCGGCCACCGCAGCCTCGACCTACTGGGCTCCGGCGACCCTTCTGCTCCGCCTTCCAAGTAGCTGGAACTATAGGCACACACTACCACACCAGGCTAATTTTTTGATTTATTGTAGAGATGAGGTCTCGCCAAGTTGCCCAGGCGGGTCTCGAACCCGCAGGCTCAGGCAATCCACTCATCTTGGCCTCCCAAAGCACAGGACTACAGACTGAGCCGCCGAGCCTGGCCAATATACATTTTTTAAAAAAGATTATCAAAAAGACATATGGAGAAACTGGAACTCTCATACACTGCTGGTAGGAATGTGAAATGGCCTAGGTGCTTGGTAAATATCCTGGTAATTCTTTAAAAAATGAAATATAGAGTTGACATTTATGATCTAGCAATTCCACTCCTGCGTACATACTCAGGAGAAATAAAAGCATTCATCGACACAAAAATGTCTACATAAATGTGGACACCAGCATTATTCATAATAGCCAAAAAGGAGAAACAACCCAAATGTCCATTTTTATGGAAAATAAAATATATGGTAGACCCATACAATGGAATACTATCGGAGAAAAAAAAGAATAAAGTTAATATATGCTACAACACAGATGAACTTGAAAACATGTGAAAGAAGTCAATCACAAAAAAACAACAAATTAGATGATTTCACTTGCATGACATGTTCAGAGTAAGTAAGCCTACAAAGACAAAAATAGACCTACAGACGAAAAGTAGACCAAAAAGTGCTTGCCTGGGGTTGGGGAACTGAGGTGAAATGGGGAGTGACTGCTAATGAATATAGAGTTTCTTTTTGGGAAGATGAAAATATTCTTTCTTTTTTTTTTAAGGTAAGGTCTCACTCTGTTGCCCAGGCTTGAGTGCAGTGACATAGTCACAGCTCACTACTGCCTTGACCTCCTGGGCTCAGGCAATCCTTCTGCCTCAGCCTCTCAAGTACCTAGAATTACAGGTGCACACCACCATGCCAAGCTAATTTTTAATTTTTTTTGTAGAGATGAGGTCTCACTATGTTGACCAGGCTGGTCTCAAACTCCAAGGACTGCTCAAGCAGTCCTCCTCCTACCTTGGCCTCCCAAAGTGCTGGATTTTAGGTGTGAGCCACTGCACCCATCCAGAAGATGAAAATATTCTAACATTGACTGGGGTAATGGTTGCACAACTCTATGAATATACTGAAAACCACTGAATTGCATGGTTTAATCAGTGAATTGCACAAAATGCAAGTCATAACTTAATAAAATGATTACTAGTATATATCAATTGAATATTTATAAAATAAATTTATACATATATAAGTTGAATTCAAAAACTGGGATTTTCATGACATGTAGAAAATAAAAAGATATGAGTCTGGTAAATCAGATATAAATTTTTTCAATGTGCTGCAAGGCAATAAAAGTAACATTTACAGTTTTATTTTTCCACTAGAGAAAATAGAAATCATCATAACTATCAGGTTTCTGTATGTTAATTCTAAGATGACAGAATTGTATTTTCTTTGTTGTTTTTTTTTGTTTTGTTTTGTTTTGTTTTTGAGTTGGAGTCTCACTCTGTCGCCCAGACTGGAGTGCAGTGGCTGCTCCCGGCCACCGCAGGCTCGACCTGCTGGGCTCCGGTGATCCTTCTGCCTCAGCCTTCCAAGTAGCTGGAACTACAGGCATGCGCTACCACGCCTGGCTAATTTTTGATTTATTGTAGAGATGAGGTCTCATCAAGTTGCCCAGGCGGGTCTCGAACCCGGGGGCTCAGGTGATCCACTCACCTCAGCCTCCCAAGGCGCAGGATTACAGGCTGAGCCACAGAGCCCAGCAGACAGAATTATAAAATACAGTAAGTAGCAAATAGTAAGTCTACCAATGTTGCATTCCTCTAGTTTGTCAGACAACGTTGCATGTTACAAGTGAAGGTCACAGAGTCATCTTTTGTCTTGTTCCCAAACCTTAGAAATTTTGCCTAACAAAGGTTTCTCGTAAGCATACCATGTTGATTTTGCATCTCAGTTTAGTTAAGAAGAAAATGACAGGGTATTTCCTTGGGGCTAAACGTATAGAAATATATAATGTAAAAAAGAAGGAATCTCACGCCTAAGGTACAAGAAATCATCTGAAACAAAAAAAAATGTTTGAACAAGCTACTTTGAAAAGCTATTCGAGTTTTTTTGTAGTGTTACATGTAATTAACAACTACAATTACTATATGGAAAGAAAGTTGGTCTGAAAACTCTCACTTGATAAGAGGATGACGACTTTAAAATAAGAAATCAGCCGGGCTCGGTGGCTCAGCCTGTAATCCCGCGCCTTTGGGAGGCTGAGGTGAGTGGATTGCCTGAACCCGCGGGTTCGAGACCCGCCTGGGCAGCGAGACCTCATCTCTACAATAAATCAAAAAAAATCAGCTGGGCGTGGTAGCGCATGGCCGTAGTTCCGGCTACTCGGAAGGCTGAGGCGGAAGGATCGCCGGAGCCCAGCAGGTCGAGGCTGTGGTGGCCGGGAGCGGCCACTGCACTCCAGTCTGGGCGACCGAGTGAGACTCCAACTCAAAATAAATAAATAAATAAATAAGAAATCATACTTTTTTGAGTACAGCGGCACAACCACAGCTCACTACTGCCTTGAACTCTTGGGCTCAGGCAATTCTTCTGCCTCAGCCTCCCAAGTAGCTGGGAATACAGGTGCACACCACCATGCTGGGCTAATTTTAAAATTTTTTTGTAGAGATTAGGTCTCACTATGTTGTCCAGGCTGGTCTCCAACTCCTGGGCTCCAGCAATCCTCTCACCTTGGCCTCCCAAAGTGCTGGATTGCAGGCGTGAACCACCACAGAAGCAAAGATGCTCTTGAAAGATGTACAAAAGATTATACATCCAGTAAAGGAGGTAAAGCATCAAGGAGACAGACTGCTCAGCCAAATGACAAGCCTGTAACAAAAAACCCACAAAGACAACCAAATCACAGCTAAACTACACAGCCGATGAGAAAGAAAAACCAATAGGATTAGGAAACAGACTAAGGTAGTCCACTTTAAGACTCATCAGCCTACCAGAAGTCAAAGAATTACGCAAGCAGAGTAGAAACTTTACTTGGGAAAGGAATCAGAGACAATTTTCTGGATGCCCAAAAGTCAATTCCTAATGCGACCATCTTAGAGGAACGTGAGAAGTCATTCATAACAACTGTCACTAAAATGTCCCCGGGTATCTATGTATTTTAAGTTTGAAACACAAGAACAGAAAGATAAGTATTTGTCTAAAGAATGAAGAGGAAGACTACAAAGGTGTAGGTACTGGGATATTTCACACCACCCCTTTTTGTTAATTGAATTGTCTGAGTTTTAGTCATTTGAATGAATTAATTCATAGATAGAAAGTTCGAGACAAAATATGTACCAGATTCCTCTGGAAAAGTAAATGTATGCCTTGGAAGTGAAAGGAAGATGCTGGCAAATAGCTGAATCAAGGTATCAACTTTGCCAAGGGTTTCACCAAAGAATTTTTTTTGGCTACCGGCAGGGGTAAAAATGCAATCTAATACCCTTGGCAGCTAAAATGTTATAAGCTGGGAGGATAGTGAGTCAGATATCAAAGGCACCTGCTCTAAAAACCAGGAACATTTGAACAGGCACTTGTTTACTTATGACATAAGATATGAATGAAATTGGTAAATTGACAGCAGCGTGTTGTTGTTCTCTTTCATCTGCCTTTTTTAACTGCATGCCTTGGCTTTCGGAGACCAGTAATCTCAGGGACAACAGGCTGTATCTAACTATAAAGATAAGAATGAATGCTCAGATTCAGGAGACAGAAGTCCTGGAGCAACCAACCCAAAACTAAAAGAAGTGAAGCCATTATGCAAGAATATGGGCTGGCAATGGTTTGTTTTTGTTTTGTTTTGTTTTTTTCCTTAAAGGCCATGGTAGTTATTTAAGGGGCTACAGAACATCAAACAATTTATTAGTGAGCTATCACAGCTAAAAATACCTTGACAAGGAGTCCTGGAGATGCTGAAAGCTAGGGAGAGAGATCTACAAAGGGTGAGAAGATTGCACCAGCAACAAAAAGCTGGGTTAGAGATGTTGATATAGTTTTGCTATCTGTCACATTCAAATCTCATGTTGAAATGTGATCTTCAATGCTGGTGATGGGGCCTGGTGGGAGATGCTTGGGTCATGGGGGTGGAGCCCTCATGATGGGCTTGGTGCCATCTTGTCTCTTGCTTCCTTTCTTGCCATGCAATAAGCTGGCTCCCCTTGCCGTCTACCATGGGCTTCTTCCTGAGGCCTTCCTCCTGAGGCCTCACCATGTGAAGATGCTGATGCCATGTTTCTTATATAGTCGGCAGACTGTGAGTCAAAGAAAGCTTTTTTCTTTATAAATTACCCCATCTCAGGTATTCCTTTATAGTAATGCAAATATACTGATACAGATGTCAAGCTGAATTGAAAGAATTTATTAAACAACAATTTGAGAAACATAAGATATAAGCAAAAATGTATAAGGGCTCTACACTAACTTCTAATGTAAACTAACACTAGAAGTTAGATATCACATTATTTCTGAAAGCATAGTAAAGATTTGTTTAATACAAATATATGTTGGAAGTAATGAAAACAATGTGACATAGTTTCTTTTTTATAAGAATGTGGTAGTCAAATTGGAAGGTATCCTTTTTGAATGGGAAATAAAGAGTAAAGAAAAAGAAGATTAGAGATAAAGAAAAGCATAAAAAGAAAGGGGTAGAAATGTATTAATTCCACCACAAAAGCTAAGTGAGTGATATAAAGCAAAGATCACTGCCTAGCATAGGAACAAAATTTAACAATCTGTTGACTGTAAGAGATACAAGTAAACTGAAATATAAATCATAGTTTAATTTAAAATTTATTATATCTTTACAAAGACAAAAAAAGATGAAGATTGCTACCATGGAAATGATTCTAGATAACATTAAAGGTTATGTAAAATATAAAACTTTAAGAACTGCATCTTAATTTTTAAAACATATTCTAGGGAAGATTTATTAAATTTGTCAAAAATAATTATCTCTGAAAGCCTTGACTGTAAATCACAGTAGATTAAATAGATAAGGAACTTTTCTAAAAACCTGCTCAATAAATCAGATCCATTGATCATCATCACTTCTTGACCCAATAATACCTCCAGAACTCTTAAGGACAAATGGTAAAACATAATTACCTGTATCTTAGCAAAAAGTATTGTTCATTTCTGTTTGTGGCTTTCAACCACCCCACTAATTTTAATCTTACAAATGGTTATGATGTCCATTTAATCTCTATACATCTCCGTGCACATTGCTCTATAACATTTGCCATATGGACCACTCAATAGATATTTATTATCAATAAATGTCCAATAAAATACTTGCTGAATAAAAAACATATACCAATGAGAACAATAGCAACAATACTGCCCATACAGGCCCATTTGTTGAAAGAATTCCAAATGCATAAATTGTAGTTTTTTTCCTCCCATATGCTGGATAGAACATGATCTTTTTTTCCTCAAAATGCAAAGTCAATCTATAATGTAAGATTATTTTAAACTATCTAATAAATAACAGTAAAATTTTTAAAATTTACTTCTACTGACCTTGTAAGAATGTAAGGCGAAAATGAGGCTGGATTATCCTGCTCTGAAAAGAGGGGCATAGATCCTCCCATTATCCACAGACGGAAGTACAAAATGACAATCACCTTCAGAGAACAAAAAGATCTGGTAAGACGGCCACCAATAGTCTCTGCTCTTTCTGTGTAGGCATTCTGTTCCTTCTAGCAAGAAATGGAGTCAGTTGTTCCTTTCTTTAAATCTGAGTTAGTTTTGTGACTTACATCAACAGAATGTGACATTAGGTACATTGTGTCATTCCACATCTAACCTTTAAGAGGTTCTGCAACTTTTGGTTCATTCTTTTAGAACCCAGCTTTAAGGAAGTCTTTTCTAGAAAGAAAAGCAACAGGGAGGGGCCCTAGGAGATAAGAGAAACCACATGGAAGAGAACCAACATGACTTGGCTCAGACAATAGCTGAATAAGCTTGACTGAGTAATCCCAGTCAAAAAAGATGATTAGAAGAATCATTCAGCTGACTGCCGCCCAACTAAAACATTTACAGCAAATATATAGCTGTATTTAAACACTGAAATTTTGAGGCAGTTTGTAATGCATCAATAGATAACTGATACAGCCAGGTTTATGTTGCTTTCTCTTCAGACAACTCAACTTCAACGCCTTGAAAAGGACTTGTAGAATACTGTGGTACACATTGTCCATGCTGTCAAGTTCACATATACCCAGAATGCTTTCATATATACCTTTCAATGTTTTGCAACATTTATGGCATGGAAACTCTTTGATACTAAGATCATAATGTTAGACACCACTGCAGATTCTATTAAGTAATCTAGATCATGTCTCTGAGCTGAGTTAAAAAGTGAAAACATTCCTTGTCAAATATTTCAAAAGTACATATATATATACTTACATAACTTATGACCAAAACGGCTCTTTTAAAAAATGGTCTCATGGTAAGCAGGAAATTTCTATTGCTGCTTGCTGTCAAATACCTGAAACAGGAAAGAAAAAAAAAATCTTAAAAAACTGTAAGAGTCTACTAGACACAATATTCTCCTTTCAACCTGAAAATGCTGCAGCTCTGAAGAAGGCTGCAGAAGACCAAGGCTGGGAGACCTTGGGCAAGTTTCTGAAACCCTTTGCACATTTATTCACTCCCTTACAGGAAATTTGGGAGGAATAAATGAGATAATATATGGAACAGGACCTAGCACTATTAGCTATAAATACTACTATACCATCTAATTTCAAAAAATACAGTCATTCTGACAACTATATGGCTACACTGTCCACAGGAATGATCTTCAACAAAATAAGAGTTTATTTACCTACTTATTATAATTTGAGTGGTACAATATCTTCCACTCACAAAACACCTCACAAAAATGAAGACGCCAAGGTTGTGTGTGTTTAAGTAATTTTTCCAAGGTAACAAAGTCAGTGAGCATCCGTGGTAGAATTAGAGCTCACCCACACACTATGAAATTTTCTTATCTGCCTATAGTCCTTGGAATCAAGTGAGGTTCCATAAACGTCAGCTTCTAGAGGAGCAGGAACTTGTGTATGAATCCTGCATCTGCTGCAGCTCATCCACTTGTACATGGGAGTTTGGGGTATGCACATATAAGACATGTGATTGGCTTTAATAAAGATCATGAAAGAGAAGCAGGAGAAGCTATTAACAAGCTCTGGCTGAAAACATAAAGTAAGTCATAAGTCATTTTCACCCACATGCAAAATTCTATGCTGAAAATACAGAGCAGAGAAAAAAGTCAAATGAGATCACATACGCCAGCAAGTATCTCCCAACTCATCCTTATTCCTCCTACCCCTTTTCTTTTCTTTTTATTTTTTTTTTGGGGGGGTTGTTTTACTCTTTTTAATCCAGTTTTTCTCAAAGGGTTTTCTCTCAGTAATTCTTAAAACTTGCATGAGGTCTCTTTGCACAGGGAATGTTTGATATGAAGAGAAATATCTTTTTGTAAGATCTGAGTGGGCTAGTATCTCACAAAGAAACATCCACCTTGAGGATTGCTTACAACATGTATGTGGCTCCTCCATTTAGAGCTCACCCCCTCACAATGAATACTTTTCTTCATTGTGTTGTAACAAATGGCACTGGAAGGAGATGAGAGTCCCACTCTTCCTTTTCACTTCCAATTTCTCCTTCATGGCTCGTAAGGAGCTGTAGAAGTGATATGGATAGACACAGAGATCTGGCATTCAAGTGTAATTAGTGCAGAAAATGAGGATCCCAAAGAACACAAAGGAGAGTTGGCAGTTAGCTAGCTCTGTATTAGATCCCCCATAAGTGCTGTATTTGCAACCCTTTCTTCTTCCTTAGCTCCCAGCAGAGAGCTTGGCAAGGAGGAAAGTCAGGGATACTGTCTTCTCTCACAACACAGGTGTATAGCTACTGTCCTCCACTGTTTCCTGAAACTGTATACAAGATTTGCATCTGTATATTTCTCGGAGCTGGGTCTGTAGTCCCCAAAATGTAAAGCACTGCTAAGTGTCCTCCCCTCGGCTCTGAAATTACCATGCCTATCATTTTCAAGCCATCTCAACCAAGACCATATCCGGATATTTCTGCCATTCCCTTATGGGATGTAAGATAAGATAAATGGCAACAGGAAAGCAAAGAGAACGACAGCATGGAGATGGAAAAGCTGCTGGGAGGACTGGAGATGCAACACATCTGAAAGAAAAAGCACTTCCCGGAGTGGTCTGCTTTGGGAAGCTTCATTTCTCAAGTTCCCTCTGTTGCTTGTTTATTTTAACATAGTGGAAAAATTAGAAGTGGTTTTTCCTTTCTATAGAACAGCAAACTACAGAGTTTAGAAATTCTTGGCTATTTCAGTGAGTTATATTTATAAAGTGTCCCCTAGCTTAGAAATTCTTGGAGAAATTCCATTTCCTCAAGAAGTTAAGCTAACGGCACCAAATAACTTACTCTTAAAATGTAGCGTTTCAAAGCAATGAAAACCTCGAATGGTACAGAGAGGAGTGGTTTAAAAAATGACCTCTTTTCAAGATTTCTATTTCTAGTTGTTGACTTAGTAAATTAGAACAGAAGTCAAAATGACATGGCCCCCTTTTTGGGTAAACACTGGGTCAGAGCTGAGATTCCTAAATTCAGAGAGCTAAATTCCAAGGGCTAAATTCTCTGCATCCTTTCCTCCTCCCCAACCCTCAACAAAAACGGAGAGTGAAATTTTCCCCACTAGTCCATTACGTTTGGTTTGTGAAGTAGAACCAAACAACCCCGCCAATAATAATATTATTATTAATCCCAATAAAAGTAGCAAACAACTGATATGCCCCAATATTAACCTAAGTGATTTAAATGGAGTGGTTTACAACAATTTCATGAAGAACATTACAATTTTTTTATTCTAGAGGAGGAACCCTAAAAATTGGAAACAATATTTAGCTATTATATCAGATATTCTCAGTTATTCATTTCAATCATAAGATAAAATACCTGAAGGTGCCTTACAAACACAATGCACTATGTAAGCGTTATCAATAAGACTTCTCAACTTCTGTCAAGTTCTCCATTCTTTTCCTTATAAAGCAAGTGAACATGCCAACAACAAAATCAAGCCACTGGGAAAACCCCAAGAATGAACCGAGGTCCAGACTTCCGTTTTTGTGCTGCCATCTAATTTGTCACGTGATTTGGAATAAGTCTAAAAGAGTTTCATTTTCTTCTTTTATTAATGAGTTGGACTAAATGGTTTCAGAGTCCATTTCAGATCTAAAATATTGTGATCCTTGGATGTTCTCACCAACTGATGACTTAAAAAATGACTGAAGAGGCTGGGTATGGTGGCTCATGTCTAGAATACCAGAACTTTGGGAGGTCAGGTACTCCAGGCTACAGTGAGCTATGGCTGTGCCACTGCATTCCAGCCTGCACAACAGAGTAAGACCCTGCCTCCAAAAAAGAAAAAAAAATGTAATGACTAAAGAAAAACGAGAAACCAACCAAATTTTTAAAAGAGGAACATAAAGGGGTTAGAGAAGAAACAAATATT
Organism: Cephalopachus bancanus; assembly: GCA_027257055.1. Taxonomy (NCBI): domain Eukaryota; kingdom Metazoa; phylum Chordata; class Mammalia; order Primates; family Tarsiidae; genus Cephalopachus; species Cephalopachus bancanus. The sequence continues at coordinate 1,384,505 of JAPVLO010000009.1, read as the reverse complement.
AGTTAATCCTCTATTTTGAGTAGACTGTCTATAATTTACAGTTGCATATGAAAAAATAGTTTAATATTAGTTGGCGTTATTGGCATTATATGTGCATTATAAACTGTGCATTTTTAACAACTTTTAATTTTTGCCAAAAAAAAAAAATCAATGTTAACTACAGGGAATTCCCAAATAAAAGAAAAAATCAAGGTTAACCACAGTAAGTTCCCTAATTTATGCCCCCACACACCCCAAATTTTCTGACTATGAACATCTACTATATCAGTTGATCATGTTCAAATGTTCAATTAAAGCCGGGCCCGGTGGCTCAGCCTGTAATCCCGCGCCTTTGGGAGGCTGAGGTGAGTGGATTGCCTGAGCCCGAGTGTTCAAGACCCGCCTGGGCAGCGAGACCTCATCTCTACAATAAATCAAAAAATCAGCCAGGTGTGGTAGCGCATGCCTGTAGTTCCGGCTACTTGGAAGGCTGAGGCGGAAGGATCGCTGGAGCCCAGCAGGTCGAGGCTGCGGTGGCCAGGAGCGGCCACTGCACTCCAGTCTGGGCGACAGAGTGAGACTCCAACTCAAAAAAAAAAATATTCAGTTAAATGTGCCTTCTTCCTGAAGTTCACCCTCCACAATTTCTCAGTCCTCAAATCTTAGTGAGAGAACTTAGCAGAAACCAGAACAACCAGCCCTCCTAAATTACTCACCCATAATCTTGAGAGCTAAGTAAATACTTACTATTGTAAGTCACTGATCTTTGTTAACATCGAATTATTATGTCAATACATTAATTGATAAATATGAAAAAGATTCTTTTTTTTTTTACCAAATTTTAGTGAGGTTCCTTGACCTTCTACTCTGTCCATCTGTATACGTCCTTGTAAAACCCAGTTTGGGCAAGAATCCTATTGTGTTAGTTTAGACAGACCCACATTCTCAATATCTGATCACCCTTGATATCTGATCAGGTTCATCAACTTCCACTATTCACCAGATGATATCTCACATCTGGCCTGTCATCAGTAAGAATTCTATTAGGTCAGTTTAGCCAGAATCCCCCAATCCATGATGCTTTTGCTTAGTAATTTTCTATCCATTGACCTCTATCCCTATTGTTGGCTATAAATTCCCACTTGCCTCTGCAGTGTTTGCAGTTGAACTCAAACTTTCCTGCAAAATTCCATCACAGTTGTCCCTATACCTATTGCGACAGCCCCCTTCACCTTGAATAGTATTCTTTGAATATTTTTCTTTAACACATATAACAAGATGATCAATAAATGCTTACTGACCCAAATAGAATTTATAAAATATTTATCCTGACTCCTCTCAATCCCCCCCTTTTTTTCCTGTTTTCCTTTTTCTCTAGTGCTATACCAGGGTACAAAATAAAAATGCTCACTGCTTGGGACATGGACAACAAGTTGGAAAAGGAAAATCACTTAGATGATACCATTTTCCTTACCTTAAATCCTGATGATTTAAATGAAGGTATTATATTAGACTTTCAAACTCTTTTTGAAATTGTGTGATAATTTTTGCCTATTTTGATATCAGATCCAGGTGGCAAACATCTCAGATACAATGAATTATAATTGTTTAACATTATATCAATAAATTATAAATAGCAATATATGAAATTACACTAGTCTATATTGATTTAATTTTCTTTGCTCTTTCAAGGCAATAAAAGAAATTAATAAGAACCCCAGACTCTGACCAAAAAAGAATTTGAATCAGAGCATTTTGAATAGGAATTCAGAAATACTGCTTTCCTTTGAAATGCAAGCAGAAACATTTCTCATTGACCAAAATATAGCAAAGACATAGCTCACATTAGCAAAGATTTTAAGCTTAACAAAAACAATAAAAGACATGTAAGTGTTTTTGACACTTAACAAAAGAAATGTAAGTGTCTATGGGCTTCCTCTTTAATGCACTCTCCTTGAACCCATGAAATGCCTCATCTAAACCTTAATAAGCAAAGGCATTCTATGGAGGAGTAGAACAGTGTTTGATGTCTCCTTTGATATTCAAATGAAGATTCCAAAGGGAAGAAGCTAACCATTCCATTCCAGGAAAACAATGGTATATTTTTCAGTTCTATCTACTCAGAAACCTAAATCGGCTTTCACTACCCCATTCTATGCCTGTGATAGATTTTTCTTCCAGGAATTTTAAACTCATGTTACTTATGAAGAATCACTTACTTAAATATCATACATTAAATGGTGAAAATAAAGACAGAGAAGGCTGAGGGGAATATAATTTCAGCTCTCTTAACCACTATAAAAATTAAATATATAGTTATAAGAGATGAAAGCAGCTCTGATAGTTTTAGAGAAGAGAAAAAAAAATGAAGCTCAGAAATGTTAACTGACCTACAAGAAGTTCATGGTACTTCAGTGTCAAAGGTCAATGAGTTTAAGCTTCATTAATTTAGTCACAGGATCCAATTTATATTCCTTCTATAATTAATTGAGTCAGAGGTCCCAATTTTTTATTTCTTCTACAAATAATAGCAAAAATTTCAGATATCACTTGTCTCTCATTGCAGTCCCAGGGAAGTTTCATTAGCAATAGGGAGTGCTTACTGCATTTAATATGCACCAGCCACTGTGCTGGGCACCTTACCCTTTCAATTTCATACCAGCCCTATGAGTCCATACTTGTCCCCCTCTTGTGAATGAAGGTGAAGGAGGTGCTTATTCAGGATCTCACAGTTGGTAAGAGGCAAAGGTAAGCCCAAACTCAAACTCAGATCCAAAGCATTCACTACTCTATAGAAGTAAAATAGAACTGGTTTATTCAGCACACTTTCAATGCACAGCATTATTAAATAGCATTTCTGCAATGTTAACAGCACAATGATTTCTTAGTCCATTTATTGTGCTATAACAAAATACCATAGACTAGGTAACTTATAACTAATTTCTTTCTTTTTTATTATAAAGATGTGTGGTACAATTCAGGATTAGGTATACAAACGTTGTTTATGCAAGTACCCTTGTTGATGAGTTATGCCCTCCCTCCCCTAGCAGTTTCCACCAACTGCCAATTCCCCCTCCTGACAGTTTCCCACTACTGCCAATCCCTTTCTTATAGTATTATAATTGTTCAAGTTTCGCTTATGAGTGAGAACATATGGTACTCTGTTCTTTGCTTCTGTGATAGATCACTGAGCATGATCGACTCTAAATCCATCAGAGTTGCTGCAAAACCATGTTTGTCCTTCTTTATGGCTGCATAATATTCCATTGTGTATATGGACCGCATTTTTTTAATCCAGTCCAGCTTCCATGGGCAACATGGTTGGTTCCATGTTTTTGCTATTGTGAACAGAGCTGCAACAAACATGCGTGTGCAGGTAACCTTTTTGTAGAGTGATTTGAGTTTCTCTGGGTATATTCCCAATAGGGGAATTGCTGGGTCATATGGAAGGTCAGTTTCTAGTTTTTCAGAAATCGTCACACTGTTTTCCAAAGAGGTTACACTACTTTGCATCCTCACCAGTAGTGTAGAAGTATTTCTTTTTCTCCACATCCTTGCCAGTAGCTATTGTTTGTTTTATTAATGGCCATTCTTACTGGGGTTAGGTGGTATCTCAATGCGGTTTTGATTTGCATTTCTCTGATGATTAGTGAGGCTGAGCACTTTTTTGTGTGTCTGTAGGCTGCCAGTATATCTTCTTTTGAGAAGTGTCTACTCATGTCTTTTGCCCACTTTTTAATGGGGCTGTTTGTTTTATTCCTTTTGGTGTGTTTGAGTTCCTTGTAGATCCTAGATGTCAGGTCTTTGTCAGATATACAGTTGGCAAATATTTTTCCCATTCTGTGGGCTGTCTCCCTGCTCTCTTGATGGTTTCTTTTGCTTTGCAGAAGATCATTAGTTTAATGAGGTCCTACTTGTCTATCTTATTTCTTAAGGTATGGGTATTTAGGGTTCTGAATAGGAATTGGTGGCCAGTTCCAATTTCCATAAGGGCCTCTCCTGCATTGTCTAAGATTCTTATAGTTTGATGTTTTACGCTTAGGTCTTTGATCCATTTAGAGTTAATTTTTTGTGTATAGTGATAGGTAGGGGTCCTGTTTCAATCTTCTGCATTTGATCAGCCAGTTTTCCCAGCACCATTTACTGAATAGGTTCTCTTCTCCCCAGTGGTTGTTAAAGACTTTGTCAAAGATGAGTTGGTTGAGAAATTGAAATTTTGCTTCTGGAATCTCTATCCTGTTCCACTGGTCTATATGCCTGATCTTGTACCAATACCAGGCTATTTTGATTACTGTAGCCTTATAGTCAAGTTGGAAGTTTGGAAGTGTGATGCCTCCTGCTTTGTTTAATAATTTATTTCTTATGGTTTTGGAGGCTGGGGAGTCTAAGACCAAGGCACCAGCATCTGGTGTCTGGTAAGAACATTCTTGCTGCATTCTTGAGCAAGAGAGACAAATTCTTCCTGAAGTTTCTTTTACAAGGGCATCAACAATTCATAAGGGATCTGCCCTCATGACTTACCTCCCAAAAAGTCCCACCTTTTAACATCACTACATGGGGATTAAGTTTCTATATGTATTCTGGAGGGGATAACACATTCAAACCATAGCAACCTCTAATAAATTAAAAGTAATAAAGATCATTTCAATATCGCCATCAGTTCATAGAGGTCTACAATAAAGGATTTTTCATAAAATGTGATGAACTTATGCAATGCATAATTCTGGAAAGGGCTTTTAATAAGTATCATTTTAAAGGTTAACATATGTAGTGGTTGTTGCAGGTTGAAACATAAGCTCCATCCATGTACTCTGGGCCTGATTCTGAAATTCTAAGTGAGAAGAGATGATAGCCAAAAGGAGCATGAGCAGAGTTAGAAGACGTCACTGCATCATGAGATGACCAACTAGCCAGCCCCACAGAGATAAGTGGTCAGCAGAAATGGAGAGTATGACAAAGGATGATCCAAGTGACAACGAAGCTGACACCTAAGAAAGATAAGAAATGAATTAGGTGAAAAGAGAAAGAATAAGATGTGCATACAGAGGCCTAGGATTGAGAGATGGCAGGTTTGCATGCAGAAAGTGAAAGAAGTTAGTTCACATGGTTGGAGGATCTAATCTGGCAGAGTGGTGAGCAGGGTAGATCAAGAGGTCGGCAGGATGACTTCACCAGGGGTCTGCGCATCCCATTACGAGTTTTGACATAATTCTGATGGCAACGAACAGTCAGTGAAGGTTTTAATGCAGACTTAATCAATCCAATTCCCGACCCTGCGACATCACTGCATGACATTAGTACAGTGCCTGCTCTGAGATCCATAACAAAGAACAATAGGCCCAGCAGCCCCAGTGGGGAAATGGTGGACACCAGGAACTAGACAATATTATTCTGGAAATTTATTAGCTACCAGATCCAGAGAGAGATGGGAGGTTCTAGTTCAAGTAGATGAAGAGAACTTATTGTAAGGATAAATGAGAAAGCGTGTTGTTACATTTATTTGACAGTTTGTTTAGATGTTAAGTATTTCTAATGTACTTTAATATGTTGTTAATTGCTTATTAATTTGGTATGTATAAAAGCTTTCTACTAACCAGAATATTTAATTTGCCAAAATAAGAACCCTTTAAAGGAAGATACCTGTTATGTACTTATACAGCATTTACATTTCAAAGAACTTTTCAATTCATTCTAGCATTTAATCTTTGAGATAGCCTTATGATGTAAACAGAACAAAAAGAACTGTTCCCATTTTACAGATCCAGACCTAGTGAGCAGTGGGTCTAGAACCAGAATTGAGTTTTCAATGACCAATTCAACCAATGCCTTTTAGCTGTACCACATGGTATCCTTTCTTTCTATGCATTGCTGTGTATTTTCCCTTATTTCCTTCCATCCAAGCTTGTTGCACACCAGAGACTCTAAGGAATCACTGCAATGAAATCACTGTTGCTTGCAATACACATGTATGTAAGTACACAAGCAAATCTTTGTATTTAAACAGCCAATGCTCATATTTTCGGAATCTCTTGTTGGGATACATGGGCTGATAAATTCAAGTATAATTAAGCTAATGAAAGAATATCAAATATTAGGACCGTCCAGGTAAATGAATGAAATACACTTTCTGTTGACAACAACAACAATAACATTAGCTACTATTTGGTGAATTCTGCCGTGTCCCAGGCACGATGCTAATGCATGTAATCCTTAGCACATTCCTATTAACACTATTAACATCTTCATTTTACAAGTGGGAAAAGTGATGCATTTATGGTCAGATAACTGGTCCCAAGAATATAAATCCAGTTCGTGCCCTTAACCATGAATGCTCTGCTACCTCTCACATCATTGCCTACAAAATTTCTGTCTTCACTTTTCCAGAAGGATGCTGGAAATTCAAATACTACTCTCAGAAATACAAACACGTCAATGACATACCTTTAAAAGGATGGGAATTCTGGATATTAAGACATATCTACTAACAAATTAATAAAAAGTCCGCTACAACTTCATCACTACAAAAATGTCAAATTACCAGACAGCAATAGTCAATTTGACAGGCAAAATATTGAGCACTGAGTTAAGTCCTAAAAGCAATATACAAAAAAGAATTAATGCATACATTTAACATGTCATAACAACTAACATTTACTTAGTGCACTATGGGCCCGAAACTGTTCTAAACACATGTTAAATCTTTAAATACATACAACAACAAAAACAACAATTATAAAGAAGGTGTTATTGTTATCCTCATTTTATAGATGGGTAACTGAGGCATAAAAAAGTGAATTAGCTTGGCTGGGATCACAAAGTCAGTAATTAGCAGAACTGGGGCTTGAACCTATTCTGGTCCTGAGACCACATTCTCAACACTACACCATAAGGCCTTTCTGTACTCCTTGGAAGGGGTGCGCATACTCAAGTTCTAAAGGAATGAATCAGCATGTGCTGCAAAAGGAAGAGAAGTTTCAGGGAAAAGGTGAGACTTAACCTAGGCCAGGAGGCACAGAAAGGATGAAGAGTCTGTGAGAACAAGAGAGGCCAAGAGTACAGTTGCACAGGGACCAGAGTGAGCACAGCTCACTCCCTGCAAACACAGTACAGGCAACCCCCTATTCCTGTACCCACTGCACTTTCAAAGGTGTCTCAAAGTCAACAGTCTAAAATTATTGAATCAAAGAGTGTTAACATGGAGGCTTCAAACCCTTACTTTTTTTTTTTTTTTTTTTGAGTTAGAGTCTCACTCTGTCTCCCAGGCTGGAGTGTAATGGCATGCTCATGACCATCGCAGCCTCAACCCGCTGGGCTCAGGCAATCCTTCCACCTCAGCCTTCCAAGTAGCTGGAACCACAGGCATGTGACACCAGGCCCGGTTGATTTTTTATTTGTTGTAGAGACGAGGTCTCACCATATTGCTCTGGCAGTCTTCTCACCTCCACCCTCTAAAGTGCTGGGATTACAGGCGCGAGCCACTGCACCCAGTTGACCCTGAAATCTTAAACAGCAATATGATATCCTTACATGATTGGTGTTGACTCCATCTCTCGTTTGCTCAGCCATTCGTGGGCAAGGTGATCTCACCCGGGCAGCTTTCTATCCCCTAAGCCTACCCCCGAGTTTACCTGGTGTCATCCCTATCACAGGGATCATTAAGTACTTGCAGAGAAGGAAACATTTCCACAAAATCAACTCTGACCCATCCTTTAGGAGTTCCAAATCTTATGGTCAGTACCCAGGACACTGATTGAGCTCACTGCTAGCAGAAGGGCTCACTTTGTATTACAGGTCAATGCCATGGCCTCTCCTTTCCTTCTTGCGTCCACGTAGACCTCTTTTTCTCCCTCCCCTTCTATCCCACTTTTATACTTGAACTTAGGCTGGGGTTTGTGCTACAGATCTAGGCAGCTTCGATTTAGAGCAGAGAGAGGAGAAAGACTCACTTAAACCTTTATAAAGCCACTTTCTCCAATTGAGGGCCCTCCGTAGCCCTTTGCCGATCACATCCTCATTCACCTGCTCTGAAGCAGCTCTCCTAACAACAGACAATAAATCCAGAAGCTCCAAACACATGTGGTTTCATGCACTGAGTTCACTCAGGGGCCAAGCAGGACATTTGGCAGCCTGGACTTCCTGCAGGCCATGACTCCTCCTGAAATAGATTACCTAGCTGCACTGTGGGCAAAGGCCTGCAGGAAAGTAGATGGCCTAATACAACACAACACCCTTCACAGGGAGGTAAACAGTGTAAAACAGAAATCTTTTCTTGGTCCAAACAGAGACCCATCCAGAGAGCAGCCGATTTCCCCAGCCCTAATGCTCTCTAGACTTAAGATGGTTACAGTTGACTGTCAAAGTTTCAGGGGCTAGAAGTGGGGGATCGAGTCGTTCCTACACTATCTTGGCAAACCTTAAAATTCACCTTCTTACAAAAAAATCTTACTTTTTTTCAGAGGGATTCAAGTTTTATTTCACTTCTATTTTTACAGTGAGGACAAACATGTTGCCCCTTTTTAAAAAAGTGAAAATTCACCTCATCAACAACGGTACCTGCATAATGAACATTTGCATACCTAACCCTGAATTGTACCCCACACCTTTAAAATTAAAAAAATTAAAAGTTAAAAAAAGAAGAAGAAAAGTGAAAATTGTGGTTTCAATTCTAGTCAGTTTTTAAATGCCAGTATTCACACATATTGAAAGCTCCTAAGGAGAAAGCTATGACTAAGATTTCAGAGTTGAAATAAAAATCACAGTGGCTCTTAGCACAGAGTATGCACACCATACAAACATCCATTATTCAAGATAACCAACAGGGTTTCTATGCTTGTTTAAAATGTCAGCACTGTGGAAGTTAGAAATCCATAATTGTCTCTATTTTGGGGTTTTTGTTATTGTTGTTGTGTTTGTTTGTTTGTTTTCTTAGAAAGCAGGATTTATTAAGAGGACAGAAAAGCTCCCACAGTGGGAGGGGAACCGAGGGGGTTGCCCAAGTCTCTATGATTTTTTAATAGCATAATCATTTTGCTTACATAATTTTTCAAGTTTTTTTTTCTAATTTGTTTCTGTACTTGAGAATCTCATTTTAAAACATAACACAAAAAGCCTAAATAGGAAAGTTGCCAAAGGAACTAGAAATTCTAGGCCTACTCATATTATTCCTATATATTTACATATTTAATTATATTTATGTTTTACTTATAGTTCCCAAAGAAAAAATTTAGAATATAATGTTATAGCATTGCAGTTTGCTAAGTTTTCATTACCACTGTGTACGATGCCTTGTTTGCCAGAGGGATCTCTACTCTAAGGGTCCCCTGTGCAAAGCTCTCGTAGGATGGCATCCTTGACATTACAGAGGCAGCTGGGAGTGGTGAAGCAGCTGCAAGCCCTGGAGTCACACAGACCAGGCTTGAATCCTGGTTCATTCAGTTACAAGCTGCAAGACTAAGCAAGCCCCTTTGTCTCCCTGGGTCTCAGGTGCCTCCCCAGTAAAATGGTCATAATAATTTCCACCTCACAAGGTTGTGGAAAAAGTTTCAATGAGAGAATATATACAACTGGCTCCCAACAGTGCTCAGGACATAAAGGCCCCCCAAACAGCCATTATTAGAATGGTGACCAGAAATCAGCTGGAAATACTAAAACCCCATGGGTTGTCCTTCATGACCAGGACAAAAAAAGGAACAAATGAGTAAAGGAATTCTACTAAGATAAGTATAGAAAGGGATTTAATCCCTTGCGAGTTCTGTCAGCTCCCTCCTTTAAGGAAGGAGAAGGAAAAAAATAACAAAATATTTTCCTAGAAGACAAAGCTTTAATTTGGTTGTTAACATTCTTCTTGTTCACAGTATTCCTTTAATTCAGTTTGAATTCTGAAGTCAGATACTGAAAGGTGTTGTTGTACAGGTTGTGCATGCACAAGGGAGCCAGCTGAGGAAAAGGAACTGAGGTAGCCTGTAAGGGCTGACTTCCAGGTGACACTCCAGTCAATTGCTTGTATGCCCAGGTGCTGTCCACACCTGCCCTGAGGAAGAAGGGCGGGGCGGGGGTGCTTTTCCTCATTCACCCAAAAGAACAAAAGGTGCCCTCATCTCAGACATCATGCACCCACCATGCCTCGTGTCCACAGCATCTTCTATTTCACATAAAATTCCAGGATTACCCAGCGGCATCCCTGACCTATTGTTATTATTAATACCTACGACACAGCTTCATTGTCCTAATGACTTTCATAGAGGACTTGCTTAATCTGATGTGTCCATGTTCTTCGCAGCAAATTTCATTTTCTCAATGACATATTATCTCACAGTGTTGTTGTATTTTCAGTCACTGGGCCACGTGCAAAGTAACAAATGAAGAATAGCATTGGTTTCTGTCTTAGCTCAGTTTTCCTTACAGATTCAGCATGGGGCTTTGTACAGTAGTCAGTTAATTCATCTAAATGAGTTTTTTGGGGTTTTTTAAAATCCTCATCACACAAGTATTAACACTACCTTTATAAACCCCAGTGATACCAGGGTCCAATCTGAGGCTTATTTTACCAAACACATTGTTCCTATCCTAAACTTAACTGAAATGCAACTAAAACTCCACTGAAAGTTTTCCAGTCTAAAGTTCCAGTCCCAGAAATTTGCATACACAAGGCTAGATAGTCATCAAGGGTGACCAACCAGTCCACTTTGCCTGGTTCTGAGGCGCTTCCTGGGACATGGGACTTTCAGTGCTAACATTAGGACAATGCTAGGAAACCTGGTCATCTTGTATGCCATCTTCTAATGAGTTGATAGAGTGCAACAGAATAAATTGCTGAGGAATAGCTTATTAACCAAACCATAAGTTCTGCAAAATTCAAAGAAAAAGTAGCTTCCTCTTCTTGCCCTGGACACACACACATACACCCTCTTAATCCCTGACTTTCTTTTCCTTGTGAATAAGGGTTTAATCAAAAACAAGTGTTTCTCTGGTGGAAGATATCTACTAATTGGTTCAGCTTGTTAATTCTGAAAACATGAGAACAAGAATTTTCTCACCCACGCTTTCCAGCTGTCAGACAAATCTTTTCATCTAACTTGGATGAGCCAATATAAAGTATTCTTAATAGTGTCATTTTATTAAAGTAACAAAAAGGAAAGGAGGGAAGGAAGAAGCAAGGGTTTAATAGCCACGAAGACTGTACAGTCCTCTATATGTGCAACCAATGGAACTGTAATGGCAATAAAGCTGCCTGGTTGATTGTAACAGAGATTGATCATTCAAAAGCTAAACTGAATCAAGCTTACCATTAATGAAAAGGAATATGACAGCCTTGATTTTAAAACACAGCATATCTTTATTTTTTATTTTATTTTATTTTAAAGGTGTGGGGTACAATTCAGGGTTAGGTATACAAACATTGATTATGCAGGTACCCTTGTGATGAGGAAAACACACCATATCTTTAAATGATGGACATAATAGTACCTAAATAATCAAAACCTAAACAAATATTCAAGTCTAAAATTCCAAAACCTGTAATTTTGGTACATTAATCTGTTTACACTCTGTTACATGTATCATATATTTATTTTAATTTGTAAATATTGGTAATACTTAATTTTAAAAGTTTAAGAATGCTTTCCTATCTTACCTGCTACTCTCTTTCATGGTCTTTTCTTTGAAGGCAAGGTTTAGTGACTACCTAATTAGCTAAAATCATTCCTACTCTCTTTAAACACAAAGACTACGATTTCCTGGTTCCTATCGCTGTCATCACCGTGATTCAGTGATCTCTTATTCAGATAAAAGAGCCACACTATGATAGTTAAATGACTACTTCAGACTGATAAAAGCAACAGAAGTTAATCACGAGAAAAACAAACTCCAGAAGCATATATTTTGATATGTCCTTTACCCGTGTAGAAAACCTCATTCCTGTCATAGTCAGAGATCAATTTCCAGGGGTCCCATCTACTCATCACCTTCAAACCAGAGAAAGGCCATCTCCAGGAATGACAGACTGGGCACAGCCTCTCTCTTCAAGATGTGAAGACACGGGCAACTGGTGCTAATTCCATTAGGCAGATGATTAAAAATCATGCTTGATCACCAATTCCCTAACTAGCACTCTATGAGAAACTGCTAGAAGATGATGCCCACAGGCAGTCAAATGAAGCATTTCATGGGCATGCTGGAAGGAGGCCTGAAGCCAGGCCACGTCAGCATAGACAGCTGGGAAATCATTAGCTCTTGACAGAGCTGGCTGGCATGCCACAGTGTGTGAAGAAGAAAAACATCCTGTCCTCCTATAATTTGATTTGGTTGAGGACCAAAATAATAGAATTCACATCAGGCCCTCAAGCTGAGATGCAGGCAAGGTCCAAGTCTGGTCCTTCTGTGAAAATGGAAATATTGACAGGGAAACATACATCCTCTGCTTAAAAGCACTCACCATTTTGAGCCCTTAGGATTTGCAGTTCTATCTTCAAGAAAATAGCATAAATTAATTGGGCCCTGATTTTTGCTGTGTTTCTTTCTTTCTTTCTTTCTTTCTTTCTTTTTTTAATTCTAGTCAATCTAATGGGCTTCAGGATTTAGGTTACTATAAATAAAGGTAAAATCAAATTTTCAGCATGAATAACTCTTTTCCTGTGTGTCTGTTTAATGAATTGTGAAATTGTTTTTGTTTATTTGTTTTTACCACATCTGAACAGGACCAATGAGCCTACTCACTGGTAGACACATCTTGCAGCTATTCCCATACATATAATATGTGCCATAAAATATTAATAGAACCACGAGTGGCCCAAATGAGGTACATAAATTAATCAAAATTATGTGAGCCATTCTCACACAACTACAAGATTTAATTTTTTCATTTGCAAAAGCCAACTACTTCTATCATTGCAGTAGATTAGGTCCACTGTCCCCCTTATCCACAGTTTCAGTTACCTGTGGCCAACCACAATCCAAAAATAGGAAATGGAAAATTCAGAAATAAAAAATTCATAGGTTTAAAACTGTGACTTTTAAATTCTTCTCAGTAGCATAATGAAATCTCATGTCAATCTGCTTGGTCCTGCCTGGGAAGTGAATCTAAACTTTGTCCAGCATATCCACTCTGTATCTGTTCCTTGCCTGTTAGTGACTTAGCAGCCAGCTTAATTATCAGACTGACTGTTGTGGTATTGCATGCAGTGCTTGTGTTCAAGTAACACTTATTTTACTTAATGGTCCCAAAATGCAAAAGATTAATGCTGGGATATTGTTATAATTGTTACTTTTATTAAATTATTGTTGTTAATCTCTTACTACACCAAACTTTATAAATTAAGCTTTATTATAGTCATGTATGTATAAGAAAAAACATAGCATACATAGAGTTTGGTGCCTATATGTACTATGGTTTCAGGCATCCACTGGGTTTCTTGGAATATAATCACCACATATAATGGGGGACCACTGAAATTTAAAAACCAATATTTCTGTGATATTCTGTAACTCATCTAGTAACAACTTCATCTATTGGTTATACAAACAAGAATCAGAGATGAACAAAAATTGCTTCTGAGCAACCAAAACTAATGTTTCAGATTCACAATTAGCTAATTTTCATTCCTAACGTAAAATAAAGCCATGCAGAAGTATTGCTACGCAGTGATAGAGATTGGCTTTCTCAGACACTGTTCACTTCTTTTTCCTGAGCACATAACTTCTCTGCTTTGCTACAGTTAGAGATGGCCATGTGACCGAGTTCCAGTCAAGGGAAGGTGAGTGGAAGTGACAGGAACTATTTTCTGGCCTGACCCATAAAATTTGCCCACAACATTTGAACACAAGCATTCTCCTCCCCCTGCTTGATGAAGACAAGCATGGTGACCTAAAGCCATTGCTTGAAAATGCAGGCTACAAGATGAAGGAAAAGTGGGTTTCTGAATCACAGTGTGGAGGTGAGATGCCCACTAATCAGCAACATTTCTTTCAGATTTCATGTGAGCAATAAATAAACGTCTATTGCCTGTGAGCCACTATTCATGGCTGTGGTTACCTTAACTAATAGAGATGCCAATAATAGCGAGAAGTAGACTCTAAAAGCAAATTTATTCATGAAATGATAAGATGTTTAGGATCTGCTTCAAAAAATTTGAGGGTGAAGAAAGGGCTGATAATTGTTCAAGGTAAAAGATGGGGGGTACATGAGGGATCATTACACTGATTTTTATAATTTTGTACATGTTTAAAATTTTCATTAAAAACAGGGTTTTTTAAAATCAGGATAGTCATTTGATAAAAGATAAGTGTAATACATTAAGAACTCTCAAAACTCAATAGTTGAAAAAAGAAAACCAGCAATTCAATTAGAAATAGGCAAAAGACATGAAGAGACTTTTCATTATATATAGATACCCAATAAACATATGAAAAGATGTTTGATGTCACAAGCCATTAGAGAAATGAAAATGAGACCACAAGGAGCTAATACTGATAGCACTACACACCTACTAAAACAGTTAAAATGAAAAACAGTAACAATAGCAAATACTGAGGAGGTCCAGAGAAGCAGGATCCTTTCTACATCACCGCAGGGAATATAAAATGACATGGCCATTCTGGAATATAATTGTTAGTCTCTTCAAAAGCTAAATATACACTTACCATACGTAATCCAGCAATTGCAATCCTGGGCATTTATCCCAGAGAAATGAAAATTTTTGTCTACACAAAAACCTGTGCATGAGGCTTTATGTTTTTCTTCTTTATTCATAAATTTTATTTGTAATAGCTCAAAACTGGTGGAGGGGGGAAGATGTCCCTCAATCAGTGACTGGCTAAACAAACTGTGGTACACCACATCATGTAATACTACATGTAATAAAAGGAAAAGAACTATTGATACACACAACAACTAAGATGAATCTAAAAGATATTATGGTGAAAAAAAGGGCCACATTCTCTGTGATCCCATCTATATAAAATTCTCAAAATGACAACAGTCTAGAAGTGGAGAACAGATTAGTGATTGGTTGAGTTTAGGGTTGGTGGTGGCATAGAGAGTAAGTATAATTACAAAGAGACAGCATGAGGGAGATTCTTGTGTTGATAGAACAGTTTTGTGTCTTGATTGTGATGATGCTCATATGAATCTACAGATGTGATAAAATGGCACAGAACCATATACACATATTGCACCAATGTCAATTTCCTGGTTTTGATATTGTACTATAATTATGGACAACAGAACCATTGTAAGCAACTGAGTGAGGGGTGCAGAGAACTTCTCTGTACTATTTTCTTATAAATCTATGTTTTAAAATAAACACTTTTAAAAAAATCAAGCTAACCTAATTCTAAAGCCTATGTTCTTTCTCTGTGTGCCATGCTGCCTCATTACTGAAAAATACTAAATTCAAAACATAAACAGATATTAAAACTCACAGATTCAGCATCTGCAGTTACCAAATTCAGTTTATTTCAGCATAAACTGTTGTCAGCAACTGAATCACCAAAAGTCCTGGATTTACTTCTTTAATATAAAATACCAGGTTTAGGTTTCAATCACCTGGTCCAGAGGATTTGAAACTGAAATCAGTAGAAATATTGACTTTTAAAAAGCAAAGTCCAACCGGGCTCAGTGGCTCAGCATGTAATTCCAGCACTTTGGAAGGCCAAGGTGAGTGGATTTCCTGAGCCTGTGGGTTCAAGACCAGCCTGGGCAACTTGGCGAGACCTCATCTCTACAATAAATTAAAAATTAGGTGGGCATGGTAGAGCGCACCTGTAGTTCTGGTTACTTGAAAGGCTGAAGCGGAAGAATGGCTGGAGCCTAGCAGGTCGAGGCTGCAGTGGCTGGGAGTATGCTACGGCACTCCAGCCTAGGCGACGGAGTGAGACTCCAACTAAAAAAAAAAAAAGCAAAATCCATTTCAATAATATCACTCTTCCCCAAAAAAGTATTCAATAACTTAATAAAGGACTCTCAAAAGTAGAAGAAAAAGATGTGTATGTTGAAATAAACATTATTATTCTAATCCAGAAAGAAGTAATTTAAAGAAAACCCTCAAACATCTGAACCTAAATTATACTCATCAAACTACACATAAGCCTCAACAGCTAAATTTGCTTGTGTGTGTGTGTGTGTGTGTGTGTGCGTGTGTGTGTGTGTGTGTGTGTGTGTGTGGTGTGTGTGTGTGTGTGTGTGGTGTGCGTGTGTGTGTGTGGTGTGCACAAGGGAACTGTAGTCAATTGTGTATAACATAAATATACACTAAATCATGGTTTCTTTTGCCAGGGTATTTTTGAAAAGTGCTGCTAAATGTAACTATGTAATTATCTATTTTAGACCATTCAAAATTTCAAAAAAGCAGAAATTCCAACACAAGAAAAGAAATAAAAAGAATGTAACATACCTGAAAGAAGCAAAGCTTGCAAACAGCCTCTCTTAATTATTAAAGAGTTGAAATGTCTTCACTAGCAGGGCAGCTTATAGCTAAACTGAAAATAACGTATTTCTCATCATTTTAAATAGGAAAAGAAAAATAGTGTTGGTGGGACAGAGGTTAGAAAAAAAATGACTTTTTTCCCTATTTCTACTCTTTCTCCAGATAGAATTTATGACTTTTCCAGAGCAATTTTATTGATATTCACTAATTAGAGGGAAAAAAGGCTAAAAAGAATATTTGAATCTCAAATTTTTATAAATTCCTGACAGCTTTAGCAAAATAGTAAATAATTTCAGAAAGATCTTCTCCTATCAGAGGAAATATATTTAGTTTATTTCATTTGACTGTATACATCACATTCAAAGTTGACAATTTTTTTTCAGTTGGAGTCTCACTCCGTCGCCCAGGCTGGAGAGCAGTGGCACACTCACAGCCACCCCAGCATCAAGCTGCTGGGCTCCAGCGATCCTTTGTCTCAGCCTTCCAGGTAGCCGGAACTACAGGAGCGTACTACCGTGCCTGGCTAGTTTTTTATTTATTGTAGAGATGATGTCATGCCAAGTTGCCTGGGCTGGGCTCGAACTCACAGGCTCAGTCAATTCACTTGCCTTGGTCTCCCAAAATGCTGGGATTACAGGCTGAGCCACCGAGTCCGTCCCAAAGTTGACAATTTTCGTAGCAAAAAAGACAGCTTTCCATCCTTCCTTTTCTTTTCAAGAAGTAAGTTGCTTTAAAAAAATTCACATCTTCTGTAAGCCCACGCCTTTGGGAGGCTGAGGTGAGTGGATTGCCTGAGCCCACGGGTTCGAGACCCACCTGGGCAACTTGGCGAGACCTCATCTCTACAATAAATCAAAAAATCAGCCAGGCATGGTAGCGCACGCCTGTAGTTCTAGCTACTTGGAAGGCTGAGGCGGAAGGATTGCCAGAGCCCAGCAGGTCGAGGCTGCGGTGGCCGGGAGCAGCCACTGTACTCCAGTCTGGGCGACAGAGTGAGACTCCAACTCAAAAAAAAAAAAAAATTCACATCTGACTTGTTTCCTAATGTTCTTTTTATTTCTTTTTTAACTCTCTTTCTCACTCTTCTGAAAATGAACTGATCCAATCTTGATGCGTAACACTAAGATCTCTAGTTCTAGAGTTAGATACAACTGTATTCAAATATTGACTCTGCTACTACTCTAAGTAGTGGTGATGAGCAGTAAGTGTAGTGCAAATTAAATAAGAAAGTACAGAGAAAACACTTAGCACAAGGCATGGGATACACCCACACACATACACACACACATACACACACGTACACACACGCGCACACACACACACATACACACACAAAGTTGGCTATCATTATTATTTTCTAACACTATTACTATAAATGACTGGTTTTAGTCAGCATAATGAATATTTTCTAATGCAACAGTTAAGTAGAAAACATGGTAACATGTCCCTTGCTGTTCAGATATGCCATGTTATTTTTAGTAAAACTCTAAGAACATTTTAAAATTTCTATTGCAAACAGTACTTTCTATTGTCAACCTACAAAACTACTGTTTAAAAAGATTAATTTGGCATAGTAAATGATAATTATTTCAACTCTAAGGAAAGATTTTGCTAACTAGATATCAAGTACTATCATTCAGCAGCAGCAAAATAAATCAACTAGTGATATATTGTTAGCCCAAAGATTCAGAAAACAAATTCCCAGGTATGGTACAAATCAGTCTACATCTCAGAATTAAACCTATCCTATTTATTTTTACATAATTTTTTTTTTTTTTTTTTTTTGAGTTGAGTCTCACTCTGTTGCCCAGACTGGAGTGCAGTGGCCGCTCCTGGCCATCGCAGACTTGACCTGCTGGGCTCCGGAGATCCTTCCGCCTCAGCCTTCCAAGTAGCCAGAATTACAGGCATGTGCTATCACGCCCGGCTGATTTTTTGATTTATTGTAGAGATGAGGTCTTGCTGCCCAGGTGGGTCTCGAACCCGCGGGCTCAGGCAATCCACTCACCTCAGCCTCCCAAAGCGTGAGATTACAGGCTGAGCCACTGAGCCCGGCTATTTTTACATAACTTTTAATGTTTTTCTCTGTTCAAATGTAAAGGTATGGTATCCTTCGTTTCCAAATTTATTTCCAAAAGAAAATAACTTTCCAAGAAGGCACTGAATAACCAAATAAACCAATACTAAATGCAATATGTGAAAAAAAAAAGACAAACAAATGAAG
This sequence comes from Cephalopachus bancanus, assembly GCA_027257055.1. Taxonomy (NCBI): domain Eukaryota; kingdom Metazoa; phylum Chordata; class Mammalia; order Primates; family Tarsiidae; genus Cephalopachus; species Cephalopachus bancanus. The sequence goes on along the minus strand of JAPVLO010000009.1, from coordinate 1,365,881 downwards.
GAACAATATCCCATTCTATATATCTATAGTTCTAAAACAAATTTTACAAACGTGGTCACTGAATTTTAAAAAGCAAGTTGCTCTTTTATGAAGCATTACTGTTAAAAACATAACTGTGAACCAGATAAAAACCAAAAGATCTTGTTTGCTATACAGGAAGCAATATTACTGAAAAGGTTGGTATGTCAGTACAATTATTTACTGAGAATTGTTTTTATGTGTTATGCTCTATATTCTGACAGAGCTGACGGGGATTCACAACACTAAGGTTAAAATAAAGCAAATTCAGATTCTCTAAGAAGAGTTTCCCACTTTAAAATCAAAATAGGCTAAGACACAAGAGAAAAACAAACTGTTTTTTCACTCATGTTTACTATGGTCTAAAACTGTATAGGATATTACATAGAAGGATTGCTTAAAAAAAAAAAAGAAAGGTGAGAACCTGGGATAGCCACTTTTCTTGACGCTGAAAACTCCATTATTATCTATTTACCACTCAACACTTAAGGAATTTCTACGGAACCCAATTCAGCATCTGCTCAAGTCACTACAACAAAATGTTTACTAAAATCACCGAACAATCTAGCACCCTCAGTCACATTTAGTCTTCCTCTTACTGGATATCTTGGCTACATCTGACATTGTGTGTCAAACCATCTTTCTTGGAAACATCTACCTACCTTCCTGGATTCTTTGAACACCATCACCTCTGATTCCCCTTCAACATCTCTCCAATGCTTTCTGAAGCTCTATTGTGGCTTTTCTTCCACCTACTCCTAATATTGCCATTCCGGATTTCTTTCATGAGCTTATTTTATTCCTATATTAAGCACTATTCCTAAGTGGTCTCATTCACTTTCAGAATTTTACCTGTCACATAATACATGCTAGTGCATCCCAGAAGGTAGTGTGCTGGTAAACTGGCTCTGGTGGGGGCAGGAGGAAGGAGAAAGAAAAAGATTTGATTTGCATCATTTGTTGATTTCTGTGGTGTAAATACTCCCTCCACAGCTGATTCTAAGATACCCATGATGTCACTGAAGATGGAGTTGTGAAGAGATGCCTATACCTCGCTTTCTGAGCCAGCAAAAGCCCACTCTGCCATAGCTGCTCTCTAACCCGTCTCCTGCCCTGACACCCTCCCTGAGCTTCTGTTTCACACCTCAATCCATCTCCCCACAGACTAGACTTGTCTCAATTTCAACTCATCACTTCTAATTTAAACGTCCTCCTTTCATATCCTTTGTTACACCCAACCTAGAAGTCAAACAATCATCGATTCCTCCTTTTTCGTCATCCATAAAATCCATTCCAGCTATAACAATCTTTATGTATATATAAAGTTTCTTTTGTCTTATTGCTGTATCACATAAAACAAATGAATATATTTTCCTATTTTTCACCAAATGTGGAAAGTTTATATGGTATAATCAGAATCAAAATATAGATGATATATTTTCATATATGGGTCTATTTTGTTATTCGAGACTAGATGAATAAATGAAGGAGAGGGAAAGACTCATTCTTACAGTAGAAAGCCAACAAATAAACGCACAATGATGTTGGAATTTAAAAATCTCCATTTGGCAACCACAATTAAAATAAGTTAACCAAGAAAACAGTGTACTCTAAAACTAGTAGTGTTGGAAGTGTATTTATGATCTCAAAATATATCCCATATCTCCACAATATATTTATTAATAATAAAAGGAGAAGAGAGCAAACTGTTACACAGCACCTTAATTAAATGATCCAAATTAACATAATCAGTATTGGATAAACTGATATGATGTACTGAGAAGGACACAATATCACTTCTGCTGTATTCTTGCCAAAAAATGCATAACCTGAATTCAGTCATGAGCAAATAATCAGACAACCCCAGACTGAGCAACATTTTGCAGAATAACTAGTCTTATGCTCGTAAAAACTCTCAACGCCATACAGAGAAAAAAAAAGACAGATAAACTCTTCCAGATTAAATATAACTAAGAGACATGATAAGTGAATTCAACACATGATCTGGAAAGTCTTTTGCCATAGGACATTATTAGGACAACTGACAAAAATCTGGATTAGACCTATAGTACTGGTTCAATGTTAACTGACTGATTTTGATAGTTGTACTGTAGTTGGGGAAAAGAATGCCCTTGTGTATTAATCAGCCAGGACTGCCATAATAAGATACCACTGACTGACTGATTTAAACAACACAAACTTCTTTTCTCAAAGTTCTGAAGGTGCCAGTAGGGCTGGTCTCTGGTGAGGCCTCTCTTTCTGGCTTGCAGATTGCCACCTTCTCACTGTATCCCCCCCCATGATGTTTCCAGTAATGAGAGAAAGAACTCTGGTGTCTCTACCTCTTCTAATAAAGACACAAGTCATAGTAGGTTAGGGCCCACCCTTATGACCTCGTTTAACTTAATTAGCTTCTCAAAGGCTTTATCTCCAAATCCAGTTACATTGGAGGCTAGTGCTTCAATACAACTTTTGGGGCAACGTAATTCAGTCTATTACTGAATTATACCTTAATTGCAGAAAATATACACTGAAACATTAAGGAAAAAAGGGTATCGTGTCTAAAACATCTAAAAGAGACCTCAGTCAAACATAACCAGGCAGGGTATCCCAGATTGCAGGCTCTGATTTGTGATGGAACTGACTGTCACTTGGACAACTCTATGTGATGTAGCAGCAGGGATTGAGTTGTTTAAGGATGGCTAATACTTTTTCTAAGCAACTCAGGGTATATTAGCAAATTCATAAAGTTCACAGACTCCTTCCCTCCTCTCAAAGTATCTCAGAGACAAAGGAATAACTCGTATCTTTATCTCTCAAATTAAAACAATTGGTGGGAAGTCTCTATACACTCCTGAAACATTTTTTCTGCCATTCTGATTCTGCCAAGCAATTTGGATCATATGCAACTCCCCAAAAAGAAGGTTACTAGATATCTTCTTCCCTGGAAGATAAAGAAAGAGTCCTGTAATACGTCAGTCCTCTAGTGCTATCTCTGCCACCATGAGGCATCCCTGTGAGGTACAGGCCTTCCACCATTTGACCAGCCAAGTGTCAGGTATCCATGCCCCTGCCTGGCAGTGTGATTCCTCAAAATCAGGAAACTCCAAGTCTGGGGCTGCCCAAAGCCTAAATTATGTGATAAAGAAGCTATATGTTGATGCTTTACATGTATTATTTATTTTATCATTTACTCACAACAACCCTTGGAGGTTAGAATTGTCTCCATTTTAAAGATGAGAAAATGAAGTCATAACTGAGCTACTAAGTAAACAACGAAAGAAAAAAAACCCTGTATTTTATAACAGAGCCTACCTTCCCTCCAGTATCCACCCCCAGCCCTCTCCCTTACCTCTTTCGTAGAAACAGAGTATAACTGTAACTAACATGTGTTTTTGAAAATATTGATTACTAAAAGGTAGATTATTGGCTATTTAACCAAGTCCTTTTACTTGAACAAGATTTCACCTCCAACAGCTATGTCATGGAAGAAACAGAACTCAGTTCAAGTATCTTTTGAAAGTAATCCCTCTCGTAACATAATTTGCTAAAGTAACTATCATCGTAACAAAACCTGACTCTTCCTAGAGCCTCATGGAGAATTTTTTGTAAGATGTGGTAAAAGGGCTCAGTAGTAAATTCGATGAAATAGAGTAATGGACTCAGAAGAACAACTGCTGCAATCAGTGCACTCTTTGTTATAAATATGTTGCTTTTCTTATGAGATGAGAGGGAAGAAAAACATGCTATTCACGTCTCAAAACAGGCTCAACCGAGCACTAGGCAATATGTGACACAGAAATCTCAATTTATCTATAATCTCAATTACTAAGACATATTGCTTTAGCACCTTATATATGAAGCGGCAATAAAGTAATGAGATCAGTTTTTTTGTTTGGTTCATAAACTGGCACTGATAGAAATTCCAAAATAAAAGTTCCTAAACGATACTGAGGAATTGCAAAGTGGATGGAGTATGTTTATAGACAAGATCATTCATTTGCAAAAGATTTTTATGTGTAAGGTCTAGTTTGTTTGTCTGTTTGTTTTGAGTCAGAGTCTCACTCTGTTGCCCAGGCTGGAATGCGGTGGCATGCTCACAGCCACCCCAGCATCAACCTGCTGGTCTCAGGCCATCCTTCTGCCTCAGCCTTCCAAGTAGCCGGAACTACAGGCGCGCCCTACCATGCCTGGCTAGTTTTTTAATATATTGTAGAGACGGGGGTCTCATCAAGTTGCCCAGGCTGGTCACACACCCCTGGGCTCAGGCAATCCTCTCGCCTCGGCTTCCCAAAGTGCTGGGATATGGGATATTGAGCCACTATGCTCGGCCATATTTATTAACTACAGTCTCAATACTCTGTTTTCAAAGCTCATGTACACACATATGTCAATTTGGTGATAAACAGAAATAAATACTGAAGAATATGTGTGTTTTCCTATTCTTTGAGTTTCACAAGAAAGTCTTTTAATGTAAAAATAAATTTTATTTTACTACATTTTGTGAAAACAGTTATGCTACCCCCTGAAATCAGGATTCAAAACTGGTTCAAGGTGAAAACTCTAAAGTTTGGGTTCTTTATAGTGACTGTCAAACTGACCACCACCTGAAGTCCAGAGGAAAAAAATTATCAATCACTCAGATGTTAGAATATACAGGAGAAACATCTCAGGATGTTTCACAAGACATGATGATGAAGCTATGTGGTTACAACTCATGCTCCCCAAAATAATAGCACCAAGTTACTTCCCAAAATGGCGTACTGAGGTCTGTGATGAAGAGGTCAGAGGAAGAGAAAGAGCAAAACTGAGTGGGTTGTACAAATAGAAGTGTGGTAGAAGGATGAAAAAACATGAGTCTACGGCCCTACCACCCTGAAAACACCTGATCTCATCTCTCTCAAAAGAGGGTCTGGCCTGGTTAGTGCTTGGACGGGATAAAACATGAAATTCAGGATTATCCAGAGTCAACACTGTGAGGCTCAAATGGACCTACTGCTGTGTCCAGAGGGTGGCATATCACTAAAGAAAAGGGTATAACAGAAGACCCTAACAAATCAAAGGAAGAAGCTATGAATAGATGAGAATGTTCTCTTTTTGTAGAGACTAGACAAGTGTAATTAATTATAACTCAAAAGTTCTCTCAGTTCATGAGCACATTCTGATGTAAATTAATGACCTTAGTATACAGTCATTCCTTTCCATAGCATGTTAAAATTATTACCATTGTTTTCAATGTACTCATGTCTTTTTAACCCCCACTGATAACATTATAAGAATATGACTTTGGCTTTCCCAACAATACAATTTAGTCTTTTTAATAAGTCTTCCTTCTCCTCTTTTTCCCATAATCATATGTGTACTTTATCCTCATTTATTCTTCTCAACATCTTTTTAATTTTCCTTTCCTTCTCAATTCTTTTCATAATCTTTTTCTCCTTCTATTTTGTGTTCTATGCCATTCTTGATTAGGAAAAAGGAATGCACACTTGAGTCTTGAGGACCAATGAAATGAATTAATCGCCAAAGTCCAACTGAATGGCTTCAAAGTCATAGACAATATCATCAGTCATTAGTCAAAATGAGATATCAGTTCACACACACTAGGATATCCATAATCAAAGAGGTAGATAATAAAGAGTATTGGTGAAAATATGACATAACTAGAATCTTTATACATTACTGATAGGATATGTCAGCTGGTACAGCCAGTTTGGAAAAAGAGTTCAGCAAAAATAAAAATATTCATTGACTATATAATTTAGTAATTCCCCACCTAGGTGTTTATCCATCTTTCCAAAAAACATATATTTACACAACACTAGTATGTGAATATATACGGCAGTATTATTCATAATAGCCCTAAATGAGAACCATCCACACATCCACTTACTGGTGAATGGATAAGCAAAACATTTATGAACAAAATACAGGTGAATATTATTCAGTAATAAAAATGAAATAAAGTATTGATATATACAATAACATGGATAATCTCAAAGCAGTATGATAAGTTAAAGATCCCTGACACAAAGAAGATATTTTATTATTACATTTGTGTAAAATGTCTAGAAAAGCCAAATCTACAAAGACAAAAAGCGATGAGTAGCTGTCTGGGGCTGGGATTAGGAGTGAGAACTTTAAGCAAATGACATGAGGGGGTCTTTCCTGAGTGGAGGGAATATTCTAAAACTGAATTGTACTAAGGTTTGCAAAGATCTATAATTTTTATTTTTTTATTATTTAAAATTGACACATAATAATTATATATGTATGAGTACATAGTGTTAATTTGATACATACCATGTGAAATGATCAAATCAGGGTAATGAACATATCGATCACCTCAAATATGTATCATCTTTGTATCGGGAACATTCAAAATTCTCTTTTAGTTTTTGACAATATATAACAAATTATTGTTAATAATAGTCACCCTACAATGCTACAGAAGATTAGAATGTATTCTTCCTATGTGGCCATAATTTTGTATCCTTTAACCAAGGTCTCTCCCTATTCCTTTCTTCCCCCTATCCTTCCCAACCACTCACAACCACTATTCTACTCTTTATTTCTCTGAGATCAACTTTAGCTTTCATAAATTTATTAAAAGCCATCGTGAATTCACAATATGTAAATTACATATCAATAAAGCTTAAAAATAAAGCACTCTATAGTATCACTTCTTATATGCTAGTAATAAATATTAGTATGAGAAGTATCTATCCAGTGTATTCCACTGTAAAATCAGAGGTAGAGTTTCATAAAAGAAAAATGTGACAGCCTGGGTTGAAAAGATTTAAAATGCTCAGGCAGATTCATAGCATGTTGGATGTTACACTTTAGTTCTCTTAGTATATAGAGAACTGATTGAAATGTCTCTTTCTTTTTTTTTTTTTTTTTGAGTTGGAGTCTCACTCTGTTGCCCAGACTGGAGTGCAGTGGCCGCTCCCAGCCACCGCAACCTCAACCTGCTGGGTTCCGGCGATCCTTCCGCCTCAGCCTACCAAGTAGCCGGAATTACAGGCATGCGCTACCACGCCCGGCTGATTTTTTTTGATTTATTGTAGAGATGAGGTCTCGCTGCCCAGGTGGGTCTCGAACCCGCGGGCTCAGGCAATCCACTCACCTCAGCCTCCCAAAGGTGCGGGATTACAGGCTGAGCCACCGAGCCCGGCAAAATGTCTCTTTCATGTAGTATACTCCAGCTTAAAAATTCATCAAATTCAAGGCTTTGGGTTATTAATTGCATGCCTTTTATATATTAATAGGTGGATTAAAATAGTTTATTTTACATAAATGCTTTTATTTACAAATCAGGCAATAGTTGCAGTTTAACTAACATTGGTGTTGTTCAGAAAAAGTTTGGTATTCCTTCCATGCTTCCACTTGTTATATATATCTGTATACCTGCATTAACAGACCTTTTTCACGCTGTACTGTAATGATCCATTCCTATGTCTGACTCACTGTACTTGTGTAAGCTTCTTGTAGGTAAAGGACATCTCCTCAATGACTTGCATCACAGCTAACATATAACACATAATTGTTACTCAATGAATCTTTGTTGAACACTACATGTTAAGTCATCCCTCAGTATTCTGGAAGATTGGTTCCAGGACCCCTTGGGGATACTGAAATCCACAGATGCTCAAGTCCCTGATATAAAATGATGTAGTATTTGCACATAACCTATGCGTAGCTTCCCATATGCTTTAGATCATCTCTAGGTTACTTATAATACCTAATACAATGTAAATGTTATGCAAATAATTATACCATATTATTTTTATTTTTAAGGGTTTCTTTTCAAATATTGTCCATCTTTGGATGGACATAATGGAAGACTGTATTAAAATTTCTTGTAGCTGCTGTAACAAATTGCTAGGTGGTTTAAAACTGTAGCAATTTATCTTCACACATTTCTGGAGGCCAGAATTCCAATTCGTTGGTAGGGCCACACTCCCTCTGAAAGGCCTAGAGCAGAGAGTCCTTCCTTGCACAAGTCCTGGTAGCTCCAGGTGTTTCTTGACCTACTTGGCTCACTCCAATCTCTGTCTCCATCTTCACACTGCCTTCTCCTATGTCTTCTCTTTTGTCTCATACGAACACTCTTGATTGGATTTAGGACTTACCAGAGAAGGATGATCTCAAGATCCTTATCTTAATTACATCTGCAAAGACCCTTTTTCCAAATTAGGTCACATTCACAGGTTCTAAAAATTTGAATATGATCTTTTGGGGGGGCCACCACTTAATCCACTACACTATATAAACTAAAAGTTAATTTTAAAGTGTTTTAAAGGACTTGATAATACCCACTTCAAATAAAGCAGCTTTGCCACCAATAAGGTAAACCAGTAAGATTTACTTCTGAGTGGAATAAAACTTCTTTTTAAAAAATTATACCTAAGTCCTCAACTTAAATCATGAAGGCAGATTTGTGATGGATTTGACAATGGCCTTTTGGGAAAATAGAAATGAACCTTTTCCCGGGACTGAAATAAATAAAATTCACTGAAGCATAAGCCAGCTGCATTTATGCTCCCACACTTTCAGATTTTTCCAATGTTCCTCTTGACTGATGGCAGTTATTTTCCATGATTCCCATTGTTTTCCAGGGATCTTTTACTAAAGAGGACATATTCCAATAGATCTTGGACAATAATAAAAGTATTTTAATTAGTTTTGAAACAACATAAAAGAAATTTTACTCTGTATTTCTTTTCTTTTCTTTTCTTTTCTTTTCTTTTTTTTTTAAGTTGGAGTCTCACTCTGTCGCCCAGACTGCAGTACAGTGGCATGCTCCCAGCCACCGCAGCCTCGACCTGCTGGGCTTAGGCAATCCTTCCACCTCAACCTTCCAGGAGCTGAAACTACAGACGTGCGCTACCATGCCCCGCTAATTTTTTATTTATTGTAGAGATGAGGTCTCGCCAAGTTGCCCAGGTGGGTCTCGAACCTGCAGGCTCAGGCAATCCACTCGCCTCGGCCTCCCAAAGTGCGGGATTACAGGCTAAGCCACAGAGCCCAGCCATACTCTGTATTTCAACATTTCACCATAGCCTTCAGTATCAGAAAAACTATTATCTAATTCCTGTACATGTGTGTTAGCTTGTGTGTGTGGAAAAAATAAAGTCAGCCACACACAGCTGGCTCTGAGTCACTGTGTTTCACATGAGAATAGAATACTACTGCTCTAATGGGGAAGAAGGAAGATAAAAGAATAATGTATTATTAAATGTTTCAAAAGTGAGAATACATGGAAAATACCAACAGCTTTAGAAACTTAACTTCTAGATGTGACAAGAACTCAAAAACAATCAACCCTGACTACCACACCTTTGAACTAGGAACCTTACCAATATTGTAATACACTTGACACTCACTGTCATATTAATTTTTAATGATTGACTAAGAAACACGCAAGAAAATTAAAAGACATCTTTTAATCTGCAAAGATTTGAGGCAGCCTCATTAACACCAATGATATTCACTTTTCCCTCAACTACACTACAACATGTTACCACTTACACAGGATCTTGAAACTTCCCACAATACATATTTTCCCAGGAAACTAAAAGAAAGGGCAGAGGATATTAAATTGCTTTTAGAGCGTCTGCCTTATTTTTTTTTCAAAGATAAGCATGTGATTGCATCCCAATTTACATGGTTTAAATACTGTATTTTACATTGGGATGGAAGATTTAAATAAATCTAAGAATTAGCAACCATCAGTGTTAAAACCTACCATTTTTGCTTGCTTTCTTTTTTTATTAAAAAGGATTAAAAATAAAAGCTTATTAGTTTCTTTGTCAAGCTATTGTTTTAATTTTTAAAGTTTAATATTTAATATAAATATGCTGCTGTTTTCCTTGGACCATTAACATGTTATATCAGATGCTTCACTTTTGTTGACATACTATTAGTTTGTGCAACATTAGAATAAAACTTGAAGAACTCAAAACAACTTGCATTATGACATAGAAATATTCTTATTTAAAGAAAACGAAATGAAAGAATGTAAAAGGCTTTGAAAACCAGTCTACAACAAAGGTTTTGAGAAAAAGTCTATTAAAAAGCATACTTTAAGTTTGCATGCAAATCATTGTTATTAAATGTAAAAACTAGAATTATAAGTTCCATGAGAGCAGCAGACTTTACTAGCATTAGTTACTAATTTATTCTGAGAACTTTGAGCAGTGGCTGGCATGTAAGTTCTCAATATGTATGTGTCAGTTGAATGAAGGAAGAAATGAAAGAAATCTAAGAACACAGCCATGTAGACCTAGTCTGAATACAATTTTCACTGCCCACTAGTTGAGTTCCACTTCTTCCCCCTCTCACTTAGCACTTGCTATAGCAACTACCTTGAACAGCCTTTTACTTATACATGAGCTGAACCTGTCCTGTTTCTGTCAGTTATACTCTAAGCCTCTTTCTGCATTCCGAGTGCCCACAAGGTGCCTCCTCACAACTCAGAAAATGTCTGAGGGTGATGACAATTGATTGGGAATTGTAAGGCCTTTTCTGATATTTAAGGGATACAATATCTAAAGTAACTACCTTAAAAAATGACCTACTTTATTAAACAGGGTTCTCCCAAAAAAAACAGAACCAACAGGATGCCTATGTATATACAGAAAGAGATTTATTATAAGAAATTGGCTAATGTGATTATGCAGGCTGTCAAGTCCAAAATCTGCTTGATAGGATGGCAAGCTGTTCTCTCTCTAGGAGAGCTAATGCTACAGTTCTAGTCCAAAGGTTGTCAGACCAAAGACACAGGAGAGCCAATGTCCAGTTTAAGTCTGAAGGTAGGAAGAGACAATTTTGCAAGTGAAGTCTAAAGGGAGTCTGTTGGAGAATTCTCTCTTGCTTAGGGGAAACCACACTTTTTTTCTACTCAGGCCTTCAACTGATTAGATAAGGCACACCCACAATACTAAGGACAATTTGCTTTACTCAAAATTCATTCATTTAAATATTAATCTCATCCCAAAACGCCCACACAGAAACCCCCAGAATAATGTTTGACCAAATATCTATGCACCCTGTGGCCCAGCCAAGTTGACACTGAAGGGAACCCCAGAAGATGTCACTCCAAAATAGGGCATCTTGGTATGCTATTTTTAAATTAAAGGCCCTTGGAAATCAGCAGCTGCTGGAAGAGGCTTTACTCTGATAATCCCTTATCTGCCTTAAGACCAGACACATCAAAGAAGAAAAATTACTTTTGTTTTTTCCCCTGAGTTTTCACTAACTAACCTCATATCACAGGGAGGAAAACTAGGAAGTGTTAACCATACCTGGACAGATTTTTGTCACAAGCTATTGTCCTCTTACAAGCAATTCCCCAAGATAATCATTTATTAACCTTTTTCTGATCATTAAGCCCATTAACTACCCTTAAGAATCATTTAATACCCCTCATGTTACTGCATTCCCCCATCTCCCCTTCTCCTGTGAAGAAGTATATATAAGCATCTGGACTGCAAAAGCATCTTGGAACCCATTGGGTAAATGAGTAATCACTCTTCTGTGATTTTTTTCCCCCATGCACATTAAAAAATTATGTATGTCTTTTTCTCCTATTAATCTGTCTATTGTCAGTTCACTCTGGCAAACCTTCAGAGGGCAGAAGGGAAGCTTGGTCTTGACCCCTTTGATACATAAATTAACCATCACATCTAGTATATGTGTCCCATCATATCTGCTATGGAGACGTTTATAAATAACATATCCCCACTGTTCTAATGTTCTGAAGTTATAGAAAAACCTCATAGAACAAAAAAAAGAGACCTTTGTTCTTCAGCTGCTCCAGTATGTTATTTGATTCATTCCACCAAACACAAATGTATCTCAGTAGCTTTATGCTTGCCTGAAACATAGACCTCAGGTATTAATTATTACTATATTACCAAATCCAAGTCAATGTTTCACAAGTCCTGCCAGAATATCAGCAGATCTTCACTATCCTGAAAATGTGAACATCTTAGTTACAGATCCCTGAAGCCCGACTCCTATTTTTAAAGTCAAGAGGGAAATGGGGAAGGGGAGGTTTAAATTCACATTACTGGAACCAACCCTACTCTCTCCAGCTGTGAACAATTAGGCTTGTCAGTATTCCCTCCAGGAAACTCCTGCTGCTTTATTAGGATGAATGGGAAACCAAATTGAGACTTTTTGATAGGTGAGGTTATAAATCTAACATCAAGGCTGGGAAAGGACCAGCTGGGTTTATGTGCACAAGTTGAGTCCTTGATTGTGGAACCCACCAGACGTTCAATTTAGGAATGCCTTATTGTGTTCCAAAGCAGACGTGGGAGGAGACAAAGGAACTAGTTCATGACTAAGGAATTCATCTCTTTTCATAGAATTACAGGAGGGCAGGTAACAGCCTTGCAGAACAAGGTCCTCAAATATTCATGGTGTTCCAACTCACGGTGAAGACAGCATGGATTACTGTGCCCTTCATAGCACCCTATTGCTCATGCGCGTTCTGTCTTTTTCATGGCTAGTCACAATTTTGTGACTTTCTATGAGTTTCATATCTAAATGTTAAATAAACTTTGACATAGAAATGAATTACTTAGCTTTTTGAAAACAGTAAAGGTGATGGCAACTTGAAATAAGTTGTGATGTATTTTACAAAAAAAAAAATACAATGTTATATGATAGAATAAAAAGTTCCATCAAGGCCCACGATATCTTCTATGAGAATTTTGAATGCCATTGTGCTTTTGAGAATTCCAAATTTAATTGATACAAAATAGAGATATAATTTATTGCACATAAAGTATAGCAGAAAACTTACAGAATTATATTCAAAAGTTTATTTTAGAAATCAAAAGCTTATTTTTTTTCTTTTAAAAAGCCAAGAAGACTTCCTGGGTCATTATAACTCATCTTTGGCAAGAGTGATGAAGAAACGTTTAAACCAATGAAGTATTCACCCCAAAATATCTCCAGTTACTTATCTGGTAGCTGTGATCCCCCTTCAATTGACACACATTGTTGTTTAGTAAGATTCTTTTTAATATGGAACAATATTTTCTCTGGTCTCCCAAGGTCCAACTTGCTCCCCACCCCTCTAGTCAAATAAGGAATATGAAGACGATTATACACTTCTAGAGGGAACCTGGAGTTTTCTTGTGCCTGTATATTTTTGCTGAGAGCATGGCTTATTAACAATGTGTCCTTCATAGCACTCTATTCATAGAAGTCCTCAAAAATTGCTCACTGAATTAAGTTGAATGTTTCCCATTCACCATTAGGCAGAACCCAGTGCCCACTGAAATGTTTCTGTGCCTCCATGTCCTTACTTGTAAAATGGGAATAAAACTCTTGGACCAAAATATAGGATGCCTTACACCCAATGCATGGCACAAAATTGGCACTCAGTAAAGGCTGTTTTTAAAAGAGAACTTACATTACTCACTGTCATGAGGAGAAAGTGATAAATTAGATTAAGACTCATTAAGTAAGGCCCAGATACTTCACAAATTCTGAGGTTTGTTTTTCTTTAAATTGTTGTAAGTAAACTTCCCAATCCCCTGCTGCAATTTTTGAGATTCTTCCCTCTGTCCTCTCATAACTCTGCTGACAGAGTTTGCTTCTTCTGCCAGCTGCATTTTAAGACTAAAGAGATTCTTGAGGAAATGGTCAGCTGTTTAAAACACCAATTGACTAAAATAACCCATTCAGAAGAGTTTGTAGAGCTTAATGAGAATACATGCAAAGAGAACTGGGTAGGCCATGGAAATGTACTCGAGATTTCCTTTGCGGTGTGGAGTAAGAATGACTTTTGACCCCAGCTCTTACATCAAAGTCGACCACTGGGTTTGCCTTAGGTGACATTTCCATGAAGCTGCTCCCAGTCAATGACTGAGCCAGGCTGGGAAACTATGACAGGTCCATTCTTGCAAGATGTAGGGCTCCTATGACAGGCAAATTTGGCTCTAGACTCAGCCTGGTGCAAAAACTGCTAGAACTATATGTGCTACAGTCTGAGCTTACTCACCCCTAACTTCCCACTCTCCTTCATGGGTACCAGACCTGGGTAGAAGTCTGAAGGTTCTTCTCACCTCCTCTAGCTCCTTTCCCTTTTATCCTCACAAGCTTTATCCCCAATAAATATCTTGGATATCTGATCCCATCTTGTGTCTGTTTCTTGAAAAGCCCAAACTAACATCAGAATTTTAAAAAGAAATGGTTTATTAAACGCTTACACTACTTGCCAACTAACTACAGGCTACAGTAATGCCAGGAGTCAGTGAGTAAACCTCTTTCTAGACTGTATGGGACATGATATGAGGTAGTAGACCATAATAGACCCAGTCCAATTAAATCCATCATGTCAGTAATTTCAGGACAAGAAAATGCTTAAATTTTCTTCAGGTATTTAAACAAAAATAAAGTAAGGTAGGTCCATAAAATTTTTCTTTTCTTTAAAACAGGTTTTATTGAGAGGACAGAAAAGCTCCCACAGTGGGAGGGGACCCGAAGGGGTTGCCCCCATGAAAATTTTCATAAACCAAATGCTGCATCTCTAACTTGGCTAAACTATTTTCCATATTAGAGATGTTTTTCCCTAACATGATTGCAGGTTTTGTTAAGCATAACAGTACTGACTTAACTATTTTAGTCACATCTACTTTGGAAACAATATGCTATTAATAGAATAGAATGAAATATACGCTATAAATTGTTTTTTTGTGTGTGTGTGTGTGGTTTTTTTTTTTTTTTTTTTTTTTGAGTTGAAGTCTCACTCTGTCACCCAGACTGGAGTGCAGTGGCCGCTCCTGGCCACCGCAGCCTTGACCCGCTGGGCTCCGGCGATCCTTCCACCACAGCCTTCCAAGTAGCCGGAATTACAGGCATGCACTACCATGCCCGGCTGATTTTTTTGATTTATTGTAGAGATGAGGTCTCACTGCCCAGGCAGGTCTCGAACCTGCGGCCTCAGGCAATCCACTCACCTCAGCCTCCCAAAGGTGCGGGATTACAGGCTGAGCCACCGAGCCCGGCTCTAAATTGTTTTCAAAGGAGGCAGATGTACCAAGAATTCAGATTCAACTATAGACTGATCAATAACCTTTTCTCATCTCTATCTTGAGATACTCCTGCTCCTTTTCTAATGTAACTACTAGCTGTAAAGTTTTTCTATTATTATTGAGAATTGTCCAAGCACCTTCTTTTGGCTTCTGAAACTTAGTCATCTGACGACAACAATATCCAAGAAATAGGAAGGCAATGTCCACTGAACAATTTATATTAGCTATTTATTTATGTATAATAAATTACTCCAAAACCTATCTGGCTCAAATGAGGAAGGATCACTCCAAAACTCACTCATGTGTTTTGATTGAATTCAGTTCCCTGCGGCCGGTGGAGTTGGACCCCAGTTCCTTGCTGGGTGTTCACCCAGGCCTCCCTCATTCTCACCACACAGACCTATCTGAAGACTGCTGACATCCCTCAAGCAGGTGACCCAGCAGAGATTGAGAATACCAAGATGGAAGTTGCAGCTTTTGCAACCTCATCTCAGAAGTGACATTCTATCACCTCTTTTCCACAAAAGTGAATCACTAAATCCAGCCCACACCTAAGGGGAAGAGATCACACAAGTGTGTGAAAACTAGGAGGCAAGGACCACAAGAGCAAGCTTCAAGTGTGCCCAACACATCACTACTGTAAACACTCATTTAAGAGCTGTTTTCTTCAATTACTTAAAGATTGGTTCACTGAAATAAGAAAAAACATCATACAAAACAGCTAAGGATTATGGTCTTTAAAAATGTTTTTTAAAAAAGAACTGAACAAATGGCCAATGCTCACGATACACAGAATGAACAGGCAGGAGGAAAAAAATAAAGAAAATTATCTTTTGAAAGCTTGAAAAAGTAAAGGAAGTGCTCAGGAAAAAAATGTCTTAGAGGCATCAGCCTAGAAAATCCTCTTTCAAAGGGAAATAATTTTCTTTGAATTTATGAAGCTCAGAAAAATCTCGAGGTATGTGTCATCAAGAGAAGGGTTTAAACGACTTATTTCACTGCTAATTTCCATGATTGGTTTAAAGATTCTTATAGCAACTTTTTGTTGGCAGAATCTAATTCAGTCTGAAAAATACTGTGAACTTTACTCATTACTGGTTGAAAATAATTTTATAGAGAACTGGTTGTTTTTTCATTAGCTTTGGATTTGATTATACTTGATGCCAGGATGCATTTTTGCCAGCACCTACCATAATGAAGCAATGAGAGTTGTTAAACTATAGGAGCTTAGTCCCTGAGAAGGACTGTAAAAATCACCCAGTTCCAGTCTTTTGACGTTTAATGCTCTATCAACCTTAAAGATGACCTTTAGTCCAGCTTTCCTTTAAACTTTCATTGTTTAGTCATCCATACATCTGTATTAACTCTTTGAAGAACTTTTATATTTCCTGCCACTAATATCTCTTGGGAAATATTAAAGTTAAAATTACTTTTTCCAAGTCTTCTGACTTTATTTAGGTTGAGTTATTATTATAATTGGTATCTGATATGAGTTAAAAATAATAATTTTATAGATTTTTCTGACCTTATTTATAACCAGTTTTATATCTGTAAATCCATTCTTGGTTTTCAAAATACAGAAATACCACGATAGTTTAATAAGAATATAGTGATATGGAAGTCAGGCACAGTGGTTTGTGCCTGTAATCCCAGCTACTCAGAAGGTTGAGGCAAAAGGATCACTTAAACTCAGGAGTTCAAGACCAGCCAGGACAACATAACGAGACCCTGTCTCTAAAAAAAATTTTTTTTAATTAGCCAGATATGATGGCGCATGCCTGTAGCCCCAGCAACTTGGGAGGCAGAAGCAAAAGGATCAATCACCTCAGGCTGCAGCTAACTATAATCAGGCCACTGTACTCCAACCTGGGTGACAGAGCAAGACCCTGTCTCTAAAATTAAAGAAAAAAAGAAAAGAGAACAAAAGAAAATGGTGATGTGCTTATTAAAATACAAGAGAAAGTTATGCCAAGTCTAGTTTTGTATCATCAAGTGGCTCAATTTCAAACCAAGCACCTAAAAGGACTAACGAATGAATGTCAGAATGTAAAAAATGCACCTTAGGACTAAGCAGATGACATCACTCCACCTTACCTGGTTACTTCAACACCCACAGTTCCTAGAGACGGCACAACTTTGGGGGTGGGGGAGCAAGAGGTGACAGTTGTTAATATAATGGGTGACACAATAGAGACCACAGACAAGAACAATAGGCCACATCCAATACACTGAAATTTAATTGGACAACTTTTCTTTTTAGCTCTGAATTTAAGCCTTTATAACTTTGCAGGTAAAAGGCAAAAAATGGAAGAAAATTAAGCTAAAGAGAACTATAAGACCTTTGGGAGTTTGCTGACAACACATTTACTATGATCCAAGAGTGATCTCTCTGCTGCACAAGACTTGACACTAGGCTGCACAAAAGAATCCCAGTCCACTAGGAGGAAGGTGCTGGTTCTACTTCACTTCAAGTAGAGTCCAATTCCAGGCCATTCACTTTCTTAGAAAGATTGATTCACTGATGCATTTCTAAGGAAGAACAACCAGAATAATAAGAAAATTAAAACCATGTTATAGAAAAAGCTACAGAATGTGAAGGTGTTTATCCTGGAAAGGAAGTTATTCAGGAGGCTAAAATGTTGCCTATGAATATGTGCAGGAATATTGGTGAAAGAAGGTTCATTCCTCACCCCAGAGGAATGAGCAGCTTCAGGAAACAGCGAGCACAAGTTTGACTGCAGCTCAAGGCAGAGGCTAAACACAGATGACAGCGCTATGCAGAAGAGGATACTGGGGAGGAGTTGCTCTATTGCCACCATTGTCTCCAAATCCTGAGGGCTTACAGGTGGTCCATTGGTCATGTTCAGGGAACTCGTCTCTGGTCATCAGTTGCTAGTTGTAGAAGACCAGAACATGCAACTTCAAAATACATGTCATCCTAGAGTGAGGATTATTTTGAGATAATTATTTTAGAAACTGCAAACACAAAAAGACCTTGGAAAACAGAGTAGAAATCACTCTTTTGTAAGAATCTTCCATTTGTTAGGTGTCTCACTCTCTGTACCAGGAAAAGAAAGACAACTCTAAATCAGTAGAGACTCTTATCAATGGAGAAGGCACCCATTTAAATCTTCATAGCAAACTTAACCTTGTTGACCATGCTTTCCAGGGTCACCTCCCCATTACTGGGCTTTCCCACATCCTTCTTTCTTGTTTCAAAGAACTATGGCATTTAAAGCAGAATTCAAAGCCACCTCTTTGAGAATTCCTCATATCTCCAGGTATTTTCTATGTATACATGAAGTATACATGTTATTAAACTCCTGGTATTTTTCTCTCTTGTTAATATGTCTTTGGTTACTGAGGTCTGTCCCAACTATGAAGAGTAGAAAATAAATTACCTTTCCTCTAGAGATAGTTTAAGAGATGGGCAGGTTGATCCCCCCAAATCATGAGTTCATCTTATTACCGAATTGGTCTACTCCCCAAGAAACATCTGATTCAGGCTCAAAAAAAAAAAAGAGTCATATATAAGCTATAAAAAAAACACTTAAAGGAAGGCTGTAATTATAATTCCTCTCTTATCTCTTCTTCACTGATTACTCAGAAAACGTTTCCCTCAGTTCTCCCTATGTCTATAATAAACAAAATCAACCTCCTAGAGATATTGGTGTACATGGCACATTGACTCAAAGGGAGGTACAGACTTCTATCATGACACACATTAAGTCAGTTTATAGTACCCAAACAACAAGGCAGTTCAGAGAAATGCACAATGGAATATTCAGGAGCAGCTTCACAGTGAGGCTGAATTCTGATCTGAGCCATGTAGGAAGAGAATGGTTTAAATGGGGAGGGACATGTGCTGTTTCCTAAGGGCAAGAGCTCAAGCAGCCAAGAACATTCAAGGCAGAGACAAGAGCAAAAGTAATATAATCCCCATCACTATTCTCTGTGTGTTGAGACATAAAGGAATTGCATTTTCCTTCCACCCAACCATTGCACTCTCATTTTATCTTGATCTCAAGTAAGTAAAAGTATATCTTGGCTCCTGAATGAGCCTCAATGCTAATGAGGTAACACCATTAGCATCAGGATTTAGTCAGAAGTAATTACTTCCATCTACATTTTGGCTTCTTTGCTGAAGTGTGGGAATGTGAGGAGGTGATCATGGAAGTACTTTAGCAGGGTTTGGTGCAGATGCTTTCATCTGGAACACCGACTCCAAGAATCTTAAACCACTTGGGAAAAGACATCCATAAAAATAATTATTGTCACACTGGAGGACTAAAATCAGTTCCCTGGAGTTCACTCTTAATTTTGTTGATGACGTTTCATGTGAGTATTTTTTTATTAACTTTAGTTTCTGTGCTGTAATTTCTCTTTCTAGAAGACCATTTTGTTGCGTGTGTGTGTGTATGTGTGTGTGTGCTTGTTTGTGTGTTAAAGAGAAAAATGTGAGGTAAAATCAACCTTAAAAAACAGCATGGGGAGGGGAGCAGTGGAAAGAGAGGAATGAAGGCAGCCATGGAAAAAAAACCGTATTTCATTGTCGATGGAAAACATGGGAGTTTGGTGATGGCAGAAGAAGGCAACCCTAAATTTAAAAATTGGTTTGACCTAGAGGTCTTGGGACCCATGGGGACAGGCAGACTTGATAGCAAACAAATACTAGGAAGAAGATTAACTCCACACAGAATTGTTGCTTTTTACCTTGTGGATATTGAGAAGTGGCTTGGGAACACATTGGGGACTGTCTTGGTTTTGGAGCCACACTATAGCACCCTGTACAGTCCACCCAAGCCCCTGTGAGAGTCTCACTATGGTGTCCCTTCCTTGGACCTGCTTTTTCCCCCACAACCACCATTTTGGTTCTTGTGAAGTCCGTAAGTCATAGACGTGGCTTGCCTAACATATTTTTGTATTTCCTTCTAGAAGAAAGCTTGCTTAGCTACTATGTGCAATTTATTTCAGAATCTTGCCTTGTGCTATATTCACTCTTGATCCCTGCTAGGCCCTCCTGCCTTGCACCTATCCTCCCCCGAGAATCTCACCCTCTTCTGCTCTCCGTCTCCAGTCATCGGCTACTACAAGGCTATTAGGTCCAACGGGCTTTGATGAAGCCCCCAGCACTTCTCTTTCTCCTCTTCACAAACCCCCTTCAATAGTTATTAACCCTTCTTCCGCTGGAGCCCTGATTTCAGGAAAGGCAATGGAAGACAGCATTGCAACCTGGAGAATTCTGTAGACTTGTATGTTATCCTTTGCTGGTCCTCTGCAAATGACCTTTGCCCATCCCCACCTTTCTTACCTATCCTGTTCTTTAGCTACCATGGAATGTTCTTTCCAATTCTCCCTCCTCCAAAGTCCTTCCCAATCAATATCCAGGAACTAGCCTTCCTTGTCTGCTGCCCACTCCCCTTCCCTATTGTTCACCTGCCACACCACTTAAAAACCGAGGTTCAAATATGGTTCTCTCTCCTCCTCTACCCCACTACAAGGTCTTTGAGATTAGACAATACACAGTATTTTTTTGCTTCTAGTCCCTCAGCACCCAGACCCAAGTCAAACACTCAAATTTCTGTTGAATACTTGTTTACAACAGAATGAAAGGAGCTCCTACTGAGATACTAGGCACTCTGAGGAGACACAAGATGTCTTCATTCAACAAATATTGCCCAAGATCCTTTTAAATGCCAGGCAGTGTGCCCAGCACTGTGGGATACACTAGAGAGTAAAGCAACACAAGCCCAGACCTCCCAAGGGAGACAACATACAAACACATAATCATAAAATGTGATAACAGAAAAGTACAGAACAGCATAATGAATGGATAATGAGGTGATCTGATTAACTTTGCTTTACTTTGGTAGTGTGCCTAACATAATAAACATTTAATAAACAGATGAGTGAATGAATAAGTATAGCTAAGGAGAGAGAAAATAAACTGGAGAAAGCTACCAAAAACTTAATGCACTTCATTTATTAAATAAATGCATATAAATAGCACAAAATACAGTTATAATTAACACTAGAAATCACAGGAACAAATAATTTGGTGGAAGTCACTTCAGGGATCATCCAAAATAATAGTTCCTAAGCACTGAGGCCCCTCTGAAAATCTGAAAATAAACCAGTGTTGCACACACTTGCAACAGAACTCTTTAAAGCCTAGGGACCCCAGGTTAAGAACTGCTAGTTTAAAGGCATTTTACCCATAATGCTCATTTTAGGACAGGACCATATTGTACATTTTCAAACAGAGCTTCAGTATACTTAGACTGGCAGGTCCTTGGGAAAACTTGGGTTTGTTAAACACATTCTAAAGACAAGCTATTTTCACGTCAGAAGCACACATACAAACATGCCCAAATATAAACCTAGAATGTACTTGTTTGAGCCCTTAGACTAACACCTGTTTTTCAGGAGGCAAATAATAGAAGATAGAGCCACTGCAACAAGAGAGATTCCAAAGTTTTAGGCATTTGCAATAGAAATGAGCATCTTTTTTTTTTTTTGAGTTGGAGTCTCATTCTGTTGCCCAGACTGGAGTGCAGTGGCCACCCCCGGCCACCGCAGCCTCGACCTGCTGGGCTCCGGCGATCCTTCCGCCTCAGCCTTCCGAGTAGCCAGAATTACAGGCGCATGCTACCACACCCGGCAAATTTTTTGATTTTATTGTAGAGATGAGGTCTCACCTGCCCAGGCGGGTCTCGAACCCGCGGGCTCAGGCAATCCACTCACCTCAGCCTCCCAAAGGCGCGAGATTACAGGCTGAGCCACCGAGCCCGGCTAGAAATGAGCATCTTAAACCAAGGGTCAATCCCCAACAAAATTATCTCAGTTTTCTTCTGAGAGTGCAGTAATTTTTCTCATAAACATAGAAATATAAGAAAGTGTGATTTTTGTCAAGAGCATATTCTTGAAACAAAACAGAATGACCAAAGGGGAGATTGTTCTGGTACTGCTACACCCGCTCTGACTCTACTCAAACAGAATGGAGAATCTATTTCTGTGTTCTCATTTGTTTCCCCCCTTTCTACTGAAGAACGTTCTTTAATCATGCAGCTGCCACAATCTAGCTAGCTTTCAGACTGTGCTACTCCAAACACAGCCTGCACCGCCTTGCCAGGGTCTGTAGGAAATCTCTGGGCCTGCTAGGACACAGTAGATCCCTTGTAAGTCACTTTGGCAGCTCCTGCTCCCTGCTGCGTGCCAATTAGTCTGCGGACTGCTCTTTCTTTGTAGTCATTGGAACCCTGGTTGGATTTCAGGGATCTGTCAGGATCCCTGAGACTGGGAAACCCAATGATGCTGATGCCCACTGTTTGTCATCAACACAGATTACAAATGTCCTTGACAAAATCTACCCAAATCCTTAGAAGATTATTTTTAGGGAAGGAAATATAAAAGTTAATTATTTTTAAAAGTTAAGAAGGGAAAGTATTCAGAAACTAGTTTTACAGGATAATTTGGAAAGGGAGATGATAGAGGACTATTAAAGCAAAACATTCTCAAAGAGTTCAAGTTGCAGATCAATGCTGTGTTTGCCTTTCCTCTCCAACATCCCGACTGATGCTGTCTCTTGTGCATCACTCTCTGGGTTCCAACACCCAAAATTATGAACAATGAATTAGGCGGGATGTTGGTTTGGATGGAGTTTAACTCAAACTGTAAAACTGCAAATAGCTCTGTATTTCTAACACTGCTGTCTATAATGAAGTGAGAAGACTGAACAGTTGAAGCAGATGTGCGAAATGTTCAGGGGTTTGGGGCCTGGAGGCAGAACTTTAAAGAGTCACTGAAATTCCTCATGCACTCAGCAAAATATTCTCAAAGTTATTTTTATTTTTAAATTTTTAGATTCAAGGGGTACATGTGCAGATTTGTTACACGGGGATATTGCGTGATGGTGAAATTTGGTCTTCTATTGAATCCATCACCCAAATACTGAACACTGTACCCAATGGATAGTTTTGTAATCCCCCAGTCCCTTCCTCCCTCGCCCCTTTAGGAGTCCCCAATGTCTGTTCTCATCATTATATGCATGTGTACCTATTGTTTTGTTCCCACTTATAAGTGAGAACATGCAGTATTTCTGCATTAATTCACTTAGAATCATGGCCTCCAGCTGCATCCACGTTGCTACAAAGGACATGATTTTGTTCCTTTTTGTGGTTGTGTAGTATTCATGGTGTATATGTATTGTATTTTCTTTATTCAATCCACCACATGTGGGCACCTAAGTGGTTCCATATCTTTGCTATTGTTAATAGTGCTGTGATGTGATAAACATATGGATATAGGTGTCTTTTTGGTAGAATGATATATGCTCCTTTGGGAAGATATCCAGTATCACAAAGCCGCAGCTCATCCTTGGAAACCTCTCCATGAGAGGACACTGCTCTCCAATTTAACATGCACTTTCCCTCAAACACATCTAATGTGGAATAAAGTCCCTAAATTAACCAACCAGCTCATTTAAAACCATCTTACATCAGTTTGAACAGCTACCAATACTATCGTGGTATATGTGCAAATCACTTTTTTTTTCACCTTTAAATTTTTTATTTTAAAATTGTGGGGTACAATTCAGGGTTAGGTATGCAAATATTCATTGTACAGGTGTCCTTGGTGATGAGGTGTGCCTCTCCTTCCCCAGGCAGTTTCCCACTACTGCCAGTCCCACCTCCCCACTGTCCCATGCCCCGCAGTTTCCTGCTACTGTGGATCCTTTTCTTATAGTATTATGATAGCTGTTCAAGGTCCACTTATGAGTGAGAACATGTGATACTCAGTTCATTGTTTCTGTGAAAGATCACTCAGTATTTAAGACTCTAAGTCCATCCAGGTTGCTGCATACTTCATGATTTTGTTCTTCTTTATAGCTGCGCAATATTCCATTGTGTATATGTACCACCAGCAGCACGGTGGGTTCCATGTTCTTGCTATTGTGAACAATGCTGCGATAAACATATGTGTGCAGGTATCTTTTTTATGAGTGGTTTGAGTTCTTCTGGGAATATTCCCAGTAGGGGGATTACAGGGTCATATGGAAGATCTGTTTTCCACAGAGGCTGTACCAGTTTACACTCCCACCAATAGTGTAGAAGTATTCCCTTTTCACCACATCCTCTCCAGCATCTTTTATTTTTTGAGTTATTGATGATGGTCATTCTGACTGGAGTTAAGTGGTATCTCAGTGTAGTTTTAATTTGCATTTCTTTGATGACTAGTGAGGCTGAACCTTTTTTCGTGTATCTTTTGGCTGCTTGTATGTCTTCTTTTGAGAACTGTCTGCTCATACCTTTTGCCCACTTGTAATGGGGCTATTTGTTTTTTTTTCTTTTCAGCACATTTGAGTTCCTTGTAGATCCTAGATGTTAGGCCTTTGTCAGACCCAGAGTTGGCAAATTTTTTTTCCCAGTCTGTGGGCTATCTCCTTGCTCTCTTGATGGTTTCTTTGGCTTTGCAGAAGCTTGTCAGTTTGATAAGGTCCCACTTGTCTATCTTATCTCTTATGGCATGGGCACTTCAGGTTTTGGTCAGGAATTGGTTGCCAGTTCCAATTTCCATAAAAGTGTTTCCTACATTTTCTAAGGTTCTTATAGTTTGAGGTTTTACATTTAGGTTTCTGATCCATTTAGAGTTGATTTTTGTATATGGGGATAGGTTTCAATCTTCTGCATGTGGTCAGCCAGTTTTCCCAGCACCATTTACTGAATAGGTTCTCCTCTCCCCAGTGATTGGTGGTGGAGGCTTTGTCGAAGATGAGTTGGTTGAGAAATTGAGGTTTTGCTTCTGGAATCTCAATTCTATTCCATTGGTCTATATACCTGTTCTTGTACCAATACCAGGTTGTTTTGATTATTGTAGCTTTATAATAAAGTTTAAAGTCTGGGAGTATGATACTTCCTGCTTTGCTTTTTTGGTTTTTTTTTTTTTTTTTTCAGAGGATTGCTTTGGCTATTCATAGTTGTTTATGTTTCCATATGAATTCCTGTGTTGTTGTTTCTTGGCAAATCACTTTTTATGTAAAAATACTCACTAAAACATTCAAGTGTTCAAACAGGTTACCATTTCAAGGAAATATATAACCCCAATAAGTGCGACCTTAATAAGAATTAATTAATTTCCCAACCTATCACTTCATGTTTATTAATGCAGCAATTACCAAACAACTATGTTAAAGATCCTTTGATACTCAAATATTACTGAGGAAAAGAATTTTTAAAGCATACTATATATAAAGGAGAGAAGATTTTTATTATTTCATTAAAGTATTTTTTAAATGGTTGCCTATTAACAAACATATTTTATTTAAAAATAAATATTTCCTAAAACAAAAAGTAATTAGTGAAAAGAAAAGAATTTCTAAAAATTTGCAAATCTTTTTAAATACCTGGCTTAATAAGGAAGAATAGAAATTAAATACCCCTAATTCCTTCTACACTCAATCTGTTGCTATATGTTGTTCTGGTTGAAGTAAACAAAGAAAATCCACCCTTGCTCAGATGTAATTGGGAAAATGAGTATTTTAACAGTTTCCCAGATAACTGTGGACATCCTTCTTTGATACTGCAATACTCAACAAGTTGTAGCTTCTTGAAGTTTAGTTGCAATGTGTAATTAATTCACTGGTTTATTTTCAACTTTGGATGAATCTTTTACCCATTATGATGGTTAATTTCATGTGTCAACTTGGCTAGGCTCTAGTGTTCAGTCGTTTGGTTAAACACAAGTCTAGAAGTTGCTGTGAAGGTATTTTTTTAGATGTAATTAACATTTAAATCAGTAGGTGCTCAGTGAAACAGATCACCCTCCATAATGTGAGTGAGCTTCAACCAATCAAGAGAAGGCCTTAAGAGAAAAAGACTCAGGTCCCTAAGAAAGGAGGAATTCCACCTCCAGAATGTAATATGGAAACTCTGCCTGACTTAGCAGCCCTTGAACCTAGGACTACAACATCAACTGTTGCCTGAATTTATATCCTGCCAACCTGCACTGCAGATTTCAGACTTGCCTGTCTTCACAAATGCATGAGCCAATTCCTTAAATCTTTCTATTTGTTCAGTTTCCCTAGAGAAGTTTGAACTAACACACTTGTCCATAATTCTGTAACATTATGCACTTGTCATGTAAAAAATATTAGGGCACTGAGACACAAGTTTTTCAAAATGTTTATACATCTCATTATACAACATTTTGAAAATCCTATTTGCGGATGTCACCTATTACCACCAATCTCATAAAAAGTTTTGGTATTGGTAAGCTGTCAAACTCAAAATGATAGTTACAGTTTTCTCAAATTCAAATTTTTGCTGGAAACCTGACTTTTTAATATTAATTATAAATGCTACAAATTATTTTCATTGCAGTATCAGGGTCATTGTTCATTTGGGAGAAAATGCCTATTATAAATAACGAAGTCTAAATAACAATAGTTGCTATAGTTTTAATGTGTCCCCCAATATTCATATGTTGGGAATTTAATCCCCAATTACACAGTGTTGGGAGGTAGTGCATAATGTGAAGTGTTTAGTCATGATGGTTCTGCTTTCATGAATGAATTAACGTTGCCATATAATGCACTACACTTGAACAGTGGTTTCTCTCTCTCTTAATTCTTCGGCATATGAGGACAAAACATTCTTCCTCTCCAGAGAATACAGTGTTCAAGGTACCAAGCCAGAAGCAGAGAGACTGGGCCTTAACCAGCTGACACCTTGATTTTGAACTTCCCAGTCTCTAGAATTGTGAAAGAACAAATTTATATTCTTTATAAATTATCCAGTCTCTGATATTCTGTTACAGCAGAACAAAATGGACTATGACAATAGTTTTCTGTCAGCAAATATTGCTATTAAAAATGATATTTTGTTAAAAGAAAAAATATGATTAGCTAAGCTTGCATCTCTCACAATTGTTCAAGTGCTTTTCCTTATGATCCTGTTCTCTGGTGTGCAGCAGAAGTGCTTTATGCAAACTGCCCATTTCATCACATAGAATATTAAAGACATACACTCAAGTGTTGTAATTTAATGAAAGAACCATGATTATTTGCTTCATTGACATTCTTAAGAAAAATGAAGATGGTTTGTTTTGTTTTTTCTTTTATTTTTCTTTTTTTAACCACAGATGTGAGCCAGTATATACAATAGCCACTAGTACATCTGGTGCCACTGCCTTGATTCATGATAAGGGGCCAGTTGTTTTATTCACCACAGCTTTTGCACTGTCAGTGTAAATTATCAACACAGTAGAAAAGACAAATCTCTTTGTGCTACTATAAAAATAGCTTTGACCTCACATACACCCCCTAGAAAGATCTAGGGCACCCCATGGTACTGTGCTCTACAATTTAAGAACCATAGAACAGACTGGCTCTTTCCCAAGCCAACAAGGATCAGAAGACAAAACTCAAATTGGCAGACATTGGGCATGCTACGTCCCTGGTTCAGAGAGTCCAGGGAAAAGGAATGACCCCAAGAGCCATGACCTTTCAACTAAAGTACATGCACGAGGGTTCCACAAAGACTTTCCAAAACTAACTTGCTTCAGAAGGAGTGCAGTCCAGGTATAACTTCTAGTACTGTTTCCACCTTCCCTTTCACATTAGCTGCTACTCCCTCTTTTTAAAAGAAATTATATTTCTTACCCACCTTGATTCACAATAGTTCATTGTCCTAAATGGTAAATTCTCTCAGGGCACCCAAAACGTTATACTTAGAAATACTGGACCGGGCTCGGTGGGTCAGCCTGTAATCTCACGCTTTGGGAGGCCAAGGTGAGTGGATGCCCGAGCCCACGGGTTTGAGACTCACCTGGGCAACTTCGCAAGACCTCATCTCTACAATAAATCAAAAAATTAGCCGGGCGTGGTAGTACGCACCTGTAGTTCCAGCTACTTGGAAGGCTGAGGTGGAAGGATCTCCAGAGCCCAGCAGGCTGAGGCTGCGGTGGCCGGGAGCGGCCACTGCACTCCAGTCTGGGCAACAGAGAGAGACTCCAACTCAAAAAAAGAAATACTGGTATTGGTGTTGCAAAAGAAAATGACTTCGTATACTAAAGAAAAATCATTTTGTGAATGAAGTGGCTTCCAGTTGAATTGCTTTCAACAAAATTGAACCAGAATCTAATGGAGTCAGTCACTAAAAGGTCATTAAAAATGATAGTTATGAAAGATCAGTAAGTGATTTTTTGGCACATAACCCAAAAGGAGTTCAAAGAATTGGGAGTTTTTGCTGTAACAAGACTCCTTTCATTCTAATCTACTCATCTCTATAAAAAAATTTCTTATTATAAGCATATAAATGAAACATTGGGAAAGCCATGATGGAAACCAGATTCATTCCAGCATTAAATAATAATCATCATTTAACACATAAATGAATTTTTTTTAAAAATGTGCATACATATCATTAAGAGACTTATTTCAGTAACATTTAATTTTATTTTTAATATTTATGGCAGAATAATAAAGCAGACACTTATATAGTATTTATTATGGCCTAGCAACTCTTCTTAGCACTTTGTATATATAAACTGATTTAGCCTTTATAGCATTCATACTAGCTCAGTATTATTTTTCATCTCCATTTTACAGATAAAGCAACTGAAGTTTTGGAGCAACTAGAATTAAAGTTAAGATTTAAGCTCATTTATTCAGGCTCTAGAGTCTGTGCTTTTAACTACTATACTATGCTGCCTCAAAGTATTAAAAATAATATTAATACTATTTTGACAAATTGTTTATTAATAATGATATTCACAATACAGAACAAATTTAAATACTTAGAGCCTAAAGAAATGGGAAATTTAAAAATCATACTAATTTATTTGCAGATTTTTATTACAAGTATGATACAGTAGTTAATAAAAACATAAAAGTATATAAAATTAGAATAAGATTCTACAAGCCAAATGGAATGAAAATATTAGTTCAAAGTGGAAAAAGAATAACATAAAATTCCAAGGGATAAAAGAGAGGCTTATTGTTATACTTTTAAAATGTACAATGGTAGATAAAAAAATCACTTTTAGTATTTATACTCCACTGGACATATTTTAAAAAGGCATATAGTAATGTCATTAAATTGTCAACATCAGTAATATATGGGAAATTAGACAGTCTTTATAAATGCTGAAAATTTACAATGAAAAATTTTAGGTCCCAATATAAATGTGAGAAGAGGTCCATGGTTTTCCCAATACATTTAGGGAGCATCTGGACCAAAATGTTTAAAAAGCACTGTTTTAGCCTAGGAGAAAGAGCCATCTCTTTGGCCTACAGAATTTTCCTAGAATGGCTTGAAACCCACTAGGTAAACTTAATGGTGCCTGTGGAATTTGCTTCTAATGGCTCAGGTTAAGTGGCCAACCTTATGACCT
This sequence comes from Cephalopachus bancanus, assembly GCA_027257055.1. Classification (NCBI taxonomy): domain Eukaryota; kingdom Metazoa; phylum Chordata; class Mammalia; order Primates; family Tarsiidae; genus Cephalopachus; species Cephalopachus bancanus. Next base: position 1,336,416 of record JAPVLO010000009.1, on the reverse strand, counting down.
TTGGCTTACTACTGCAGGTTCCACTGAAAACGTACCTTTCCTTCTAAATTAATGAGAGGAACAGGTTTTATTTCTGTACAAATCTTAACAAACCTGTGCTCCAAAATAAAATCTAAATATTACTTTAACAATTTAGTTTAATGAATTAGTTTGACAATTTCTTTTTTATTCTTTTTTAAGTCGAAGTCTCACTCTGTCTCCCAGGCTGGAGTGCAGTAATACAATCACAGCTCATCACAGCCTCAGTCTCCTAGGCCCGAGTGATCCTTCTGCCTCAGTCTCCTGAGTAACTAGGACTACAGAAGCACACCACCATGCTTGGCTAATTTTTAAAAAATTTTTATAGAGATGACATCTCATTATGTTGCCCAGGCTGTTCTTAAACTCCTGGGCTCAAGCAATCCTCCTGCCTCATCCTCCCAAAGTGCTGGGATTACAGGCATCAGCCAACATGCCCGGGCTAGTTGAGCAATTTCTAAGGGTTTGAAGAGAGTTGGCAGTCATTTTCTTTAGTTTAAATACCTCATATTAGATATGAGACAATACTGTCCCAAAACTGTTACTTGCAACTTGATAGTGGCATCATCGTTTAGTATTTATTGTGCTATTTTCAAAGTTTTGTCATATTAGGATTTCTAATTCCTTCAACAAATGAAAAGACATTTGATTTATTATAAGCTAATGGTCAATAATTACTCTTCAGGTAAGCAACTTCTATCTTGAACTTGAAGTGATTTATGATTACACAAAGAGAGGTACTTACCAAAAAGAAATATTCTACAATACAGATCACTTGCAATAAATGAAAACACCATTTTCCTAGGTACTATGCATGTTATATAAGTTAAAATGTCAAAATACATATAGGAAGATTGAAAGGACAGACAAAGAATGGGAAGTCATTTTTTATCTTGTTCTTAAACCCTGACACAATGATGAGAAAGTAGAAGGTATGTTTTGGAGAAATGCATACTCTAGGTGAAAATTAACTTTGCTGACTTTGTCTTTTCAGAAACACAGACTTCCTGATGCCAGAGGTATCTCATAGCGGCAATCAAGTTTGACTAGAGTAAAGGGAATTTACAAGGCCTAAGACATAATGTATTGGGCAAGGATTGTAGAAATCACAAAACTTGTAATTACAAAAGTTATGCAGATCGCAGGAGTTGTAACTGCTCAAAGTGGAGAGCAGGTAGGAATTCAATATTCCAGTAGATTGGGTGCTAGCTACAGTGAAGCCAAGGATCCCCCAAAGCTACCCACTGGGAATGTATAGGAGATAAGAGGAAGTGCACCCTCCATTAGTTCTAAGGAATGTCATTTGTGAAGGTACAGGAGCACTAGAATCCTTGTCATGCCCTTCTCTAGGGGCTATGATAATATGGACAGACATTAATGTGTCTCTGTGTCACAGGTTCTCCAAGACATTCGCAGGTGGTCAATAAGGAAGTCACAGCAGTCACATCTACCTGATTTAAGCCAGGGTTCAAGGAGGCTACAAGGACATACTCATCTAGAGTGTAGGCCTGCCAGGCCACACTCATCTAGAGTGTAGGCCCACTACAGGGCCACACTCATCTAGAGTGTAGGCCTGCTTCCTGTCTGTGGGAAGTGAACGTTTCTTAAATAAAGATTTTCTTCTTTCACCTCTTTGTGTGCTGCAATTCTTTGCATTTCCTGGATCTCTGAGTGTCAGTGCACACCTCCGGCATGACGGCTCCGGCGGTGCTACGCCCCTCATCACCCATCTACCCTCACCCTATCCATACCCTAACAACGACTATATTTCTAATAATGGTAGAGTATCTTGTATTGGACCAACCCTTTCACACACAAAAAAAGCCACATTAAGCTCTGTATACAATATCAAAAATAAGTGCCTGAAGGCACTGGAGAGTGATCAAAAGCAGGAAGAAACCAGAGGGGAATCAATACTTTGGAAACAGCACAAAAAGTTTCCTGTTTTTTTATGACTTTTCATCTGAGGGTAGGGCAGCTAAAACTGATAGAAATGCCTACTCTTGCTAGTTTGAAAAATTGAAAGACCCCAGAGCAACATTGGTAGGTAAAAAATGAGGGGGAAATCCCACAAGGAAGACAGCCATAGAAGACTGTCCCCATTTTCTGCATATAAACTCTGCCCAAATCTGCGAGTGAATTTTGGCTTGCATGTGCAAAGCAGAACTCCCAACAGTTCAGCTAAGACTCTAAGATCTGAATGGGATTTCAGCTGCTGTCCCATTGCAGGCGAGACAGCTGGGAAGTTCAAATTCTGGCAAATCAACTGCTTACTAAAACAAACAAACAAACAAACAAAATCAATTATGTTCAGAGGAATATAAAATAATCAAGAATCTCTACAGCATATCATTAGCAATGTCCAAGACACCATCCAAAATCATTAGATATATGAAGAACAGAAAAATATGCCCCAAACTCAAGAGAGAAGGCAGTCAATCTATGGAGACCCAGGCATTAAGAGACAAAGACTTGAAATCAGCCATTATAACGATGCATGAAAATTTGCTCATAATGAATGAACACATAGAAAATCTTAGCAAAAACCAAAAATTATATTTAAGAATACTAATTAGAAATTCTAGAACTAAAAAACATAATATCTAAAAAAATTCATGGAATGACAATAACATATTAGAGTCAGTGAATTCAAAGACAAAAATAAATGATTGAATCTGAATAAATAGAAAAAAAAGTCACATTTTGTCTTCTCTGGAATTGGAATGCAGTTTACAATTGTAATTGTTGGTGACTTTTTTTTTTCCCTCCTTGTGGTACATAAAATCATGGTGCATTTAAAAGTCAATGGCATTTTGGAATTGATAAAGTATGTTTACATTCTGTTTCAGATAATTCCTTGTTATGAAGTCTGTGGGTCTAATTTTGACATCAGGTTTTTATCTGTAGGTTCTCTCATTTACTTTGTTGCTTTGTTTACTTGTGCATTTTCTTATTAATAGGCCTGAGCTCTTATTTCTTGGAATTTCTTCTTTATAAATACTTGAATGCCAGGGTTGCATGATTTGCATTTGCTTCATGTGCCTGGAGACAGCACAAAACCTACTTTAAATTATACTTGAAGTTTTTTGGAAAATACAGTTGTATGAATTCAAGCTGTAAAACCTTATGCTGGCTGGACTGTGATTATAAATTCTCAAGGGAGATTTTCTCCCTAGGCAATGTCAATGCTTAGATCAGTGAACTTTCTTTGCAGTAACCTTACAGTGAGGGTGTAACCACTTAGGATCCCAGCTTTATGGAAGGAGGAAGAATGTCTCTCACTGATCTCCATCTTGGGTGGCCACTAGGCTTTTGTCTTCTATTCTTCACCGCCTGTAAGGCCATGGTCTAGAAAGCTGAACTTCAACCTTGCTAGCCAATGCTTTCACAGTCCTCTTAATGTTTTGCTGTCCCACTTTCACTTCGATTTTTGGTTTCTGAGAAGTTCTTAGCTCATTAGTATGTTTACAAAATGGATATTAAAACACATTTTATCTAGCAGTTTTAGTTGTTTTCTTCCATGAGAGGACCTATCTGCAATACTGCCAGAACAAGAAATTCACTCATATCTGTTCCTGTATTTAACTATGGATATCATGTGGACTGAGTGAGCCCTGGGTTTCTTTATCAACAGCTTAGCGGCTCTTGAACCAGGGCTGCACAGCTTAAAGAACAACCCCATCTTTTTTTTTTTTATATAATTAATCAGTATTTTTTATTATGGTTTTGTGGGGTACAGTTAAGGGTTAGGTGTACAATTACGTTTCATTCGGGCACCCTGTTGATAAGAGGTGTTTTCCCAGTCCCAGACAGATATTTGCTACTGTTAATCCCATCCCCCCCCATAATTTCCCAGTACCGTCAGTCATTTTCTTATAGTGTTACATTGGATGTTCAAGGTCCATTATATGAGTGAGAACATGTGATATTCTGATCTTTGTTTCTGTGAGAGGTCACTCAGTATTATAGACTCTAGTTCCATCCAGGTTGCTGTGAAATTCATGATTTTGTTCTTTTTTATGGCTGCGTAGTATTCCATCGTGTATATGTACCACATTTTTTTAATCCAGTCCTCTTTTGATGGGCAGCATGGTTAGAACAACCCCATCTTGAGGAAGCTAATCTAAAGATGAATCCACTGGTGGCCCCTTAACTGTGAACACCGAGGTGGCAGAACAGAGATGGGGCCAAGGTTTTATGTCACAATACCATCATGTTTGAACTCCATTCATCCCTCATGCTAGGAGCCAAAGTGGCATTACCCCTATCTTGCAGTTTAAACATTCCACAGCCCTAGATCCATACTCTTTCTCCTGTTATCTTATAAATCTCCAAAGTAGATCCCTGAGCATATTACATTATCAATGGCAAGGGAGGTGAACACATCTGCACAGCCTCCTGTTTCTGTGAGTTCCCGCCAATAAATATGGTGCCATATGGTCCCATGTATGTGCTCTTAGGTATTTTACATTTTCTTTCTCTATAGGGTTTTTAAAAAAATCTGTAAATATGCATAAGAGGAAATGTAATATAAAAAAAGACTAAGACGATCTGAATAAAAACAAGAACACTTCTAGAAATAAAAAGTATAACTGAAATATTAAATCCTATGGGCAGGTTTTTGAACACAAAAAGTTAAAAACGATGAAAGAATAGACAAAGTGAAATTAAACTTAATTAAATTATAAGGAATATACTTCAAGGAGACAAAAGTTAAAATATAAAAGCAGGGTTATAAGAAATAAAGGAAAGAGTGAGAAAGTTTAACACACTTCAACAAGAGATTCAGAGGACAAGATAAGACAAATGAAGTAGAGGCGACATTAAAAGAGATAATGGCTACAAATTTTCCAGATTAATACAAAGCCTGATCCACAGGTTCAGGATTTCTAACATTTCCCAAGCAGAATAAATAAAAACGAATCCACATCTCAACTATCAAGATGAAAATGCAGATGACCAAAGACAAAAGATCTTAAAAGAGAAAACACCGATTATATACAAAGGAGTGGCAGGATGGTGACCACTAAAACCAACAATGGAAGTTAAAATTCAGAACATTGTCTTCAGTGAGCTGAGAAGAAAGTAACTGTCAATACAGAAGTACGTGACCAAAAAAAACTTTTAAAAATCAAAGGGAAATAAAGACATTTTAAATATACTAAACTAAAGGGGTATGCTACCATCTTACACTTAGTTCAGGAATTTCTAAGAAATATTTCTCAAGCGAAAAGTGTTTTTAGATGGGAGAACCAAGGTCAATAAGAACAATAAGAAATGAACTGACATTAAATACTGCAGATGTATGTGTCTGTGTGCGGAGAGAGAGATTTATAATAACAAGAAAGATGGAAATAAAATACATGATAGTAACAGGATACATGTCCTGAGAAAGTTATTGTATTTATTGACATATTAAATAACTTTCAACTTTACAAGAGTCAGACCTAAAATATAAGAACTAAAACTTTGGAAAGATAGAAAAATATATAGGACAAGCACTAACTTAAAGGAAACAAAAAAGGTGACATAGCTAAAACAGCTTAGCTATTTTAGACATAATATATTTTAACATAAAAATCATTACTGCATGACAAGAAAGGATAGGATGGAAATCATCAAGAAGATACAAAATTTTTAAATTTGTTTATTTCCAACAGCATGGCTGAAAAATACATACAGCAAAAATGACAGAACTCTAAAGAGAAATAAACAAATTCACATTAATGAAAAAATGTTTAACCCATTTATTTCAGTAATTGGTAAATCAAAAAGACCAAAGAGAAATCAATGATAACATAAAAGATGTGACTAACACAGCTAACCAGCTTGAACCTATCGACCAGGGCTTCTCAAAAATGTTTGTCTCAGTCTCCCTTTGCTGTCTGAAAAAACACTGAGAATCCTAAAAAGCTTTTGCTTACATGGGTTATTTCTATTTACTATAAAATAAGTTTAATTGATAATTTAAGAAAATATTTATGTATTAACAGTTTTAAAATAGCAATGATAAACCTAGCATCTGTTAACATAAATAACTTTTATGAAAAATAACCATATCTTCTAGAAACTAAAAAAAATAAGTTATAAAAGGGCTTTGCTTTTTATTTTTTCAAATCTGTGTAACATCTGGCTTAATAGATGACTACTATATCTTTTATCTGATTCTGTAATTATTTTGTTACAATATCACATCATGTAGCTTCTAGAAAACACCATTGTGCATTCATGAGAGAATGAGAAAGAAAAGGCAAATAATGTCTTTGTGTTCTAAGAATAGTTTTGTTCTCATAGACTCCTAGAAAGGGTGTTGGGGTCCTCTCAGGATCTCTACATGATACCTTGACAATTGCCTGTGTATAATATGAAACAATTTGCACCTACAACATAGAAAACATAAACTTTTTATAAATGTTCATTATGTACAAAGTTGCAGATTGGTGATATATTGAATTTTATGGCCCAATTGGGTCTGATGACATATTGGGTCATAAACTCAGTCTAAATAAATTTTAAAAGAGTTACATGTTAGAGGTCATACTCTGTGATGACAATGCAATTAAGTTGGTAATCAGTAACACAATTTCTTAAAGACCAGGAAATGACAAAGGTATCTTATTTTATCACTTTCTTTCAACAATGTATGTAGGTGTGAGGCTGCATCATAAGAAAAAATAAGCAAAAATTATAAAAATTAGAAAGGAAGAAGGAGAACTAAACGCAGTGGCTCACGTCTGTAATTCCAACATTTTGGAAGGCCAACGCAGGAAGATTGCTTGAGGTCAGAAGTTTGAGACCAGCCTGGGCAACAAAGTAAGACCCCACACCTACAAATTTTTTTTTAATCAGTTGAGTATAGTGGCACATGCCTGTAATACCAGCTCCTCAGGAGGCTGAAGCGGGAGAATCACTTGAGCCCAGGAGATTAAGGCTGTAGTGATACTTGATTGTGTCATGGCACTTCAGCTTAGGTGGCAGAGCAAGACCCTGTCTCTAAAAAAAAAAAAAAAGGAAAGAAAGAGAAAAGCAGTTTGGTTTTTGTTTGTTTGTTTGTTTGTTTTGAGTTGGAGTCTCACTCAGTTGCCCAGACTGGAGTGCAGTGGCCGCTCCCAGTCACCGCAGCCTCAACCTGCTGGGCTCCGGCAATCCTTCCACCTCAGCTTCCAAGTGGCTGGAACTACAGGCATGTGCTACCACGCCTGGCTAATTTATTTTTAATTTATTTATTGTAGAGATGCGGTCTCACCAAGTTGCCCAGCCAGGTCTCAAACCCGCAGACTCAGGCAATCCACTCACCTCAGCCTCCCAAAGGTACGGGATTACAACTGAGCCATCGAGCCTGGCTTGAGAAAAGCAGTTTGAAGATGATGTGATTGTATACGGGGGGAAACCCAAAGAATCCTGGAATTTATTTATAAAAAATTGTGTATTTCTTCTTACATTCTTTAAAGTTCAGTCACCTTCAAGGTTAGTTTCCGTTTGAAGCAATACACCTATGAGATGTTTTTTTTTCACTGCTCAAAACAGTCTTTGAGCTGTTCAATTTTGATGCCTTTTAGAGTTTCTGCTAATTTTGTTTCACCTCTTCCCCATCGGCAAAATGTTTCCCTTTGAGGACGTTTTTCATTTGGGGAAACAAAAAAAAAAGTCGCTCGGGGTAAAATCAGGTCAATAGAAAGGGTGGAGAACAGGGATCATGCCATTTTTGGTAAAAAACTGAACACCACCAAGGTGTGTGCAGGTGCACTCATAAATCACCCATCATTAAAGGGGTGGGTACATCAAAAGAATCTCAAAAAAAAAAAAAGTCACTGAAGCCAAATGCAGCTTCTCACAACAACACTAGCTGATACACTGATACCAACGGGTTCCTAGAACACTTACCTAGCAGGGGAAGCCTGTACTACAAAGGGCCTGCCCTCCAAAAAACAATTCTGGTGTAGAATTGTGTGTAGAAGACCCAAAATATTCTACCTACAAACTAATCGAACTAGAAAGATGAGCAGTGTTGCTAAATACGATTAAAAACTCAATTCTATTTCTATGCACTAGCATCCAAAGATTGAATAATGTAATTTTAAAATAATATCTTTTATAAGAGGGTCAAAAAATAAGAAATCTAGGAAGATAGGCACTATACATAGAGAACTGTAAAACCTTATGTAAAGACAATAAAGAAGACCTCAGTAACTGGATAAATATATCTAATTTCCTATTCTTGATAAGAAAACTTAATATCAAGATGTCAATTCTCCCAAAATTGATATATAGTCTCAATATAATTCCAATACAACTTCTAAAATTTTAAGAGTGAAATAATAAAGACAACTATAAAGAACTGCTGAAGTTATTATAACAGATACCAGAATTATTTTAAGTTTTCAACAATTAAGACTACATAATAGCCGGGTTCGGTGGCCCACCCTGTAATCCCGCGCTTTGGGATGCTGAGGTGAGTGAATTGCCTGAGCCTGTGGGTTCGAGACCCGCCTGGGCAACTTGGCGAGACCTCATCTCTACAATAAATCAAAAAAATTAACCAGGCGCAGTAGTGCATACCTGTAGCTTCAGCTACTTGGAAGGCTGAGGCAGAAGGATCGCCGGAGCCCAGCAGGTCGAGGCTGCGGTGGCCAGGAGCGGCCACTACACTCCAGTCTGGGTGACAGAGTGAGACTCCAACTCAAAAAAAAAAAGACTACATAATATTAGCATAGAAGACAAAGAACATAATAGAGAAATCAGAAACTGACAAACATTTGTAGAAATTGGACTTATGACAGGGTTGGCCCTATAGATCAGTGGTAGAGGACTGGAATTTCAACAAACCAAACTGAGATGCTTGGCTAGTCACATGGAAAACAAGAAAGAAAAGAAGGAAGACAGATAAAGTGAAGACTTAGGCATTAAAGTCAAAATTATGTTTTAGAAATATTTAGAAAAAAATAAAGAAAATCTTCATGATCTCCATATATAGAGAAGATCATATGACTACATGATCAAGCTCAGCAGTATTGAGGGAAAAACAAGCTAAAACACAGTAAGACAATATTTCACATACACCAAGTTTGAAAATATTAAAGTCTGACAACATTAAGTGTTGACAGGAGTAAGGAGCAGTGTGATTACATATATTCTGATAAGTGTAGTGTTTATTGTCACAGCCAATTTGGGGGGGGGAAATTGGCCTAACTAATAATAATGAAGAGATGCATGCCCTATGACCTGAAAAATGTCATTGTAAGAATATGACCTGCCCGCGGGTTCCAGACCCACCTGGGCAACTTGGTGAGACCTCATCTCTACAATAAATCAAAAAAATTAGCCAGGTGTGGTAGCAAGCGCCTGTAGTTCCAGCTACTTGGAAGGCTGAGGCAGAAGGATCACCGGAGCCCGAGCAGGTTGAGGCTGCGGTGGCTGGGAGTGGCCACTCCAGTCTGGGTACAGAGTGAGACTCCAACTCAAAAAAAAAAAAAAAAAAACAGAATATGACCTAAGGATATCTATGTACATATACATCAGACATGTAAAGAAGGGGCACAAACGTACTATTTGTGACAGAAAACAATGAAAGCCCACATGTCTTCTCATTGTATTCTATATATTGTATTTTATATTAAGTGATAAAGCCATTACACAATTTATACAGCATTAAACAGAATATTATGCAGCTGGGAAATAAATGGAATAAAGCTGCCAGCAACAACAAAGATGAATCTCAGAAACATGGTGCTTTTTTACATGGAAAAATCAGTCAAAAATAATGTATACGGTGTATAATTCATTTATACATATTTATTATACAGGGAAACAAACACGTGGTAAAACATACAGAAAAGTAGGGGAAAAATAAATGCAAAAGTTATAAAAATGTTACCTCTGGGGGTTAGCAGAAGAACACCCAAGAAACAAGAATCTTTTAAATTTTAAATACATTTTAATAAAATTCCTTATCTGCCCAAAATGTAACTTTTAAAGTAAAACAAACAGAAAAGTATACCAACAAACATGAGCTAAAATGCCATATGGTTCAAAGTTTTTACTACAAATAACAACCTAAAATTCATTATAAAATTTGGCTGTATATCTGCCACATTCTTAATGTAGCAATTTCTCATTTTGAATTAGCAGATCATCATGTAATAAAGACAAAATTGAAAGACTTCCAATGAATACTTGTATTTATAAAACACTGCACCTAGATAAATGACACAAGTCATATAAAATGTATTACTTATTCCTGGTTCATAATTAATTATATGCCCTACATTTACAAGATGATCCAGTAAAAAAGTTTTTGACATTTCAGAAAAAAATATGTATTTGATCTGCTATTTCACAATAGTCTATCATCTGCTACAGCACTCAATCTTCCGTGAATAACATTTCCCAGTCGTCACTGGAGCTGACTTCCAGAGTGAAAACAATAACATTTAAGACCTCCAATTGTTAAAACACAATGTTCAAATTCAAAACTTGATGTGTTCCCTCTGCCAATGATACTGCAAAGAAGTGTATCTCAATCCCAAGGACAGGCTGCCTGCTGGAAGAATTCCATTCTGGCCTCTCCTAACTGCTTAAAGACCTAAGCCTTTAAATACAGACCCACCTAAGCCCAAGATTCCACAGCCCCACTGAGTCAGTTGCCAAATATTTGGCCTGAGCGGAATTTAAAAGTATACAACGTGTTCTGGTTCATCCAACACTGTTCTGAGAAACAATGCAATCTTGGGGGATACCAACCAGTGCTGCTAGGCTACTTGAGCCAGAGATGCACAGAATTAAGGAGGGGGGTGGAGAGCAGCCTGTCTCAGGAAAGCATCCCAGATTTTTGCCCTCATTTCTGCCTACTCAATGTCTCAAACCAGCTCACTAGCTGTATTTGATATCTTTCTTTACTCTAACACAATAGCAATTAACATGGAAACTGCTCTTCACAGACACCAGGGACATTTAAGCACAATATTTACTCTGTTAGTAACAGAGATTCTATGCCATCTCCCAATCTTAATATAACCCCAGAGAAGCTCTCCCTACAATTTTAATAAAGTCCTCTTCAATCTACATCTGATTCTGCGAACCCAAGAGGAAACAGGGCACATGGCCAAGACAAGCACATAAACAGAGGTACAGACCAACTGTGTGCCTCCTAGGCAACCGACCCCAAACTCTCTTCCATTGTTTTAGAAATCCTTCCTGTCTTCTATCCATACTCATCACAAGCTTTAGAACAATATCTGACACTATTGCACCTCTTATCCTTTAACAATCCAAATATCCCATCCCTGGTAAAACACTGGCCATACGAACATGGTGCTCTCTCACCACAACAGGAACAATCATTGGGAACCAACAGCACATAATAAAAACATGGGGGTTGGATGCAGTGGCTCCCACCTGTAATCCCAGCACTTTGGGAGGTGAAGGCGAGAGGACTGCTTGAGGCGAGGAGTTCAAGGCCAGTCTAGGCACACAGCAAGACCCTGTCTCCATAAAAGAGTTAAAAATTAGCTGGGCATGGTGGTGTGTGCCTGTAATCCCAGCTATTCAGAATGCTGAGACAGGAGGATAGTTTGAACCCAGGAGCTCCAGGTTGCAGTGAGCTATGATAGCACCATGGCACTCCAGTCTGGGTGAGAGAACAAGATCCTATTTCCAAAATGAAAAATAAAATAAATAAAAACACCCCCTGACAAAAGACGAGACAACCATTAGACAGCCAAGTGAGGCTATACCCTTAATATAGAGATTATTCTAAAGTTCTAGGGAATTGTTTAGATCAAGAAATTAAATGCATACCTAAAAGATTATCCCTTCTTAACACCTACATGACTTAGAAGTAGCACTAGATGTAGTTAAGAGATAATGAATTATGTAAACAGGGAAACAAGACGGCAAACAACCTTCTCCACAACCTTCCAGGAGGTACTGCTGAGCACAGCAGGGGTGTAACGCAGCTGCTCTGTCCTGATTAGCCTGAGAGCATCATCAAATGCAATTAAACAGCCCAAAATGTCAAAATACAGCAAGAAAACCATAACACATAAAGTCGCAGAAACTCTACATCTGGAAAGATCTGATGTGTGAATTATTGAGCTTGTTCTATAGCACTGCATGACCAAAGCAAAAGGAAGAAAAGGAAAAAGAAAGACTCAGTATTACGGTCCCAGACTGATTTTCTGAAGCACAGGGTCTGAGATTTTGCATATTGTATATTCAGCTATGGATTACAGTGATACAAGAGCCCCAAGTCACAAGTAGAACGCTTGGGAACTTGGGAAAACAAAACTCTCAAATTTGTTTTGAATGTTAGGTAGTAACAGGGTTGATCTTTTATCCATTTACAGTCAGTCACTCAGAGGAGCAACAGCATTCTCCAGTTATTGCAAAAAAAAAACTACAAATTTGAGAATTACAAAGTTTAAGCAAATCATTGACTGGCCACACAGCATTAAGTATCTTCTGCATGCCTAATAGTTGAAACCTTTTTAAAAGAAGCACTTTACTAAGGTATACTGCAATATGACAACTTTTGGCTGAAATTACAGGATGCAAAATAAATGACATGGTATGACGCCTTAAGCATCAGGCACCATTGTTAGAGCCAGGACCCTAATCTGCTGTGACATCAGGGAGGGAATGAGAAGCCATGAGGCAGAGGGGAGCAGAGCCAGATGCTGGAGATGTCTCAGACTTGGAAGGAAACAGCTGACAGCAGAGCACAGCTTCTGTCAGTCCAGAAGTCGTGATCTGAATTCAGCTCCTGGGGAGGAGGAGAGTTCCTCTTTGAGTCACTGTGACTCCTTCCATTCATCCAAGAAGTATTTCCTGCATGTACTATGGCCAGATACTGTTCTAGGTGCTGAGGACACAGAGGTAAAATAAAAACAACAAAGTCCCAGCAATTGTAGAATTCATGTTCTGAACCTAACACTGTGTCTGGCACAGAACAGGTGCTCCTCTAAAAGGACACATAATTTCCTCTTCTCATTAAAACTTTTCCTCTATCCAGGAGCAAAAGTGCTTGTTACTGGCTACATCAAGAGCCTGCTGGTTACAGTTATGCCAACAAGAGCAGATATGCCAACGAGAACCAAAAAGGGCAGAGAATTTGCTGCGCAAGTGAGTCTGAGTCTTGTGCAAGGGCATACTTGAAACAAGCGCTATATGGATTTGAACCCAAATCTCATTTTCATTTAAAAAAATCAAGGACTTTACTTGAGAAAGTAAGATTTTAAAAATAAACACAGGAAGGTGAGTTTTGTGGTTCTTCTGACAGAGCAAACCACTGCCTGCAGCATCACTCCCACCATCTGCCAAAGAACTATCCCACACACAAATATCCTGGCTAGTGCTTTTTTTAAAACATGAGTTTTCCAGAAAACAGCCACATTCCTTAGGAGGCAGATGGATTAAGCTAAATGTCTTATTAGTAATATGTGTCACTTAAGATTCTGAGCTTGAGGGCTTTGCAAAATAATCTTTCTACATCTGCTTAAAGTTTCACCAAAATAATACCTATACCTAGAGACCAAGAGATGCTGTTAATTCTTTGCTCCCATTCTTTCTTCTCCCAAAGTCAGATTTACTGCAAGCAAGAAGACATTCTACATTTAGAACCATCCCCGAGAAGGATCACCAGAGGATAACAGCATTGCCAGCTGCAGTGGAGGATGGTGGCTATTAGTACTGAGATCATTTAATTACTTCCTGATGCCAACAAAGGTTTTCACCTGCTCTTTCTTCAGCTGCTCCCAATTAGAATAAAAGCCAGTAAGCCCAGTAATAATGGTTCTTAGGTTCCAAAATCATCACGATCAACATAGTACTAATTTACTTGGGGTATAAAAAAAGGAGATGAATCATAATGAGAAATTGCACTCCGTATTTGTTCAAAAGAGGGGAGAAGGCCCTCCCATTTTTGGAAGTTTTGTTAGTGTTTGCTAATACTAAGCATGAGGGTTTTTTTTAATCCCTGTATTATGCAAGGCACATACAAGGTATATGCAAGGTATACAGTAGGTACCCTTGCAAGGACTATGCTATTACCACTAACTTGAACAGGAGTGGAACATCATGAATTTGACTTTGGATGCAGGAGTAAAGTCAAATAACTCTATTTTCTACAACTCTTTCTTACTATAAAAGAATTTAATTCAGCAAAGAAATGAGCTAACTCATAGTCTAAAAGTCTAGCAAAGTGGATTTTTAAACAACATAATACCAAAGCAGTAGAGAGTAAATTTTAAGCTCTTGGAAGAAAAAAAAAAACTGTTCAGGAACTGCCTGCTCCTTTGTAAGCAAGTACTATAAGAAAATGTAGTAAACTCTCTGAAATTAAAATTATTTTTATTTTCTTCTCTAATTTACTTGAAAGAAGTCAGATAACCAAGTAATATTCGTCCATAAAGAAATGTTCACACTTTAGATCGATTTGAATACAAAAAACAGAAATGAAATGCTAATACATGGTTGTCCAAATGTACACAGATTTTTCCAGTCATTGTAGTTACCAATTTTTGCTACACATTTAAAGATTTTTGGCACACAACGGACCTAATTCCTCCAAATCAGAATATCAATTCCCATGTGGTTCCATATTCTTTCCATTACTTTACAGTTTTTCTTGGCTACTGTTTTCTTCTGTTCATTCCTTTTTCTCTACAACAATATTCAAGTAACTTTATTCTAATTATTATAAATTAAGATAAGTATCATTATTATTTATTTTAATCAGAATATTCTTATCCTGGAATCCATCAATTGAAGAATATTTATTCAATATAAATTAGGTGCAATATACAGTATTAAACACTTGGGATTTACTAAAAAAGGCTCACACCATAAAGACTTCAAAATCTTTTTGAAAAAGACATACATAATAAAGGTTACAAATACATGGTAGCAAATGATTTTAGCAAAATCAGTAAAGTAATACTAAATTCAATAGGACTTAGGGTAAGGGAAATCATATTAGGCTAGGTGCTCAGAAAAGAATATGCAAAGGATTGGCTTCAGACGGGAAGAAACTACTAAATGAGTGGAAAAGGTAAAAATCCAGAGATGGATGAAAAGAAAGAAAAATCACGGCAATCGGAAGAACAGCGTACACTTGAGTGAAAATGAGGAGAGTCATTTGGCTGAAGGAAACCCTTCTAGTAGGAGAGTACTGACAGAGAAGGACAAACAGATGGACTCAAAGCCAATCAGTCAGAATTACACTGTGACAGCATGGACCAGATACTGCTTCTAAGCCCATACAAATTCTGTTTCTAGACCTGATCCCACTACCTATTAGCCAGGGTTTCTACATTCATAAAATGTTGATAACAAAAGTACCTATCTCAAAGAGCCTCTTTAAGTATTAAATAGTAAAACATTTAGCATACCTGTTTAGCACATATCAAGAGATTTAAAAAAATTTTTTTTAAATTTTCTAGTTCATCCTTATTGTTAGTGTCACTGAGAGGTCTCAGTGTTCTGTCTCCAATAAAAGAACCTAAGCCAAGCACGATGGCTCATGCCTGCAATCCCAGCACTTTAGGAGGCCTAAGTGAGAGGACTACTTGAGCCTGGGAGTTTGAGACCAGCCTGAGTAACATAGCAAGACCTCATCTCTACAAAAATAAAAAAAATTACAGGGCATGGTGGCAGGTGCCTGTAGTCCCAGCTATTCAGGAGGCTGAGGTGGAAGGATTGTCTGAACCCAGGATGTCAAGACTATGGTGAGCCATGATCGTACCATTGCACTCCAGACTGGGCAACAGAGTGAGACTCCAACCTGAAAAAAAGGATTTTGCTATAGTACGACATGACGAATCACTCTTCTGCAAACAATGCCTATCGCCTATCCAGAGAGAGGAGGACACTCTTTCCATATCCCCTTGATGCAGCCTTCTCAATACAGCTTAAAGTGAGTCCAATAACATGGATTTGAACAGGTCTCCTCTTACTCAGTCACATCATCCCATTATACCTGAGGACCTCCAGGACTAAGCCCCCTCTAGGAAGTTGTTTACTAATTATCATATTATTTGTATCTCTAACATCAAAATGCTGACAGACACTATCATGGCATAGGAAGGCTGCAAGAGTCAGGCTAAGGCCCCAGCTGTTCACCACACTCCTATCTCCAGAATTCCTTCCAGAATTAACCACATTTTGATAAAAAGTTCTATCTTCTGAACACATTCTACCTTGTTGCTCTCCTAGTTGCAACCAAACAAAATATGCAGTCAGGTTGGCTTTATGCGTCAGTGTGGGCTTGGCTCTCTTACAAGCTTTTCTCACTCATCAGTTTTTCCTCCGTTTCTATGCCATCAATGATTTTTCTGAACTCAATATAACATGATCTTTTCTTCACCTGTTTCAATATCGCTCTGCTCACTTTACTGTTTTACTTGGGAAGCTTCCCATATCTTTGCTTTGACACGCTAGGTCATTATATATTCATTGCAGTTTTCACAACACATTAACGCACTTGAAGTTGTTTGCTTGTTTTTCTACATCCAATACTTTACTGGGAAAAATAACTTGCTTCTGATACTACTGCTTGAGTCTGTGGGCCTTTACATAACACAGCAATACCTGTTCACTTTTAATTTCCCAGGCACGGAATGTGTCCTAAAATATATGTTGCTACATGTGCTTTCTCATTGAGCAACAAAAGGTATCTATTTAAACTATAATTCTGTCTTTCCTAATCCAATACTTTCTTTTTGTCTTCTTACATTTCCACATCTCTTAAATTTCAGGAAAGTACAAGTGGGATTTCCACAAGGATAATTTATTTCCTCTGAAATGCCCTGCTGAGTTTGCCTGTCTCTAATAAAGCCTGTATGCCTTTTCTAACCTGAAGAATAACTGGCATACTCTGATTTTTTTTTCAAGTGGGCTTTAGGAGAAGCAAGAACTTCTCATATGGATGACTCCTTCAAAGGACATCAGTCCTTCTTTCTGCATTTCCTAACATATGGCAAGCCCTTCCTTTGGGCTGCCTCAGTAAGTAGATGGGTAACCTGTGCCAATAAGCCAGATCATAAGTTATGTTAACAATTCTACAAACCAAATGGGGATATAGAGAGATGTGTGTGTGTGTGTGTGTGTGTGTGTGTGTGTGTGTGTGTGTGTGTGTGTGTGTATGTGTTGATATATAATAGTATAATATTAATATATAATATAAATTTATATAATAATTATATATTCCATATATTTATATTTTTATATATGATATGCAATGATTATATAATTCTAAATAATAATAATTAATATATACTATTAATATATGTATTATAAAAATACCTGAGCAAAAGTCTCTTAGAATATACCACATTTTTCATACTTTTCATATCGGGTTGTCACTAGTAATTGTTTACAAAGCTTATTTTTTAAAGCATAACTTAATTTTGCTTTAATTTCAGTAACTGGGTATTTGGATTTGTTATTTTCTTCTTTTACTTTTTAGAACAGAAGTGGTTATGGTAGATATTCCCATAAGGCATGAATCCTTTGGCCTCGAGATATGTACTGCCACTTTAAACTGATTAAGGTGATTACCTGGGACCTTTAGGGCTATTCCAACTCCTGGTAAACATAATCAGCACATAATTTGGTAGATCTGTTTGTGTGAACTCTGTTCCTTAACTGTATTTGGCTTCTGTTAAGCATTAGCCTCTTCCATGCTAGCTAAAAATACCTAATAGTTAAAAAACAACCATGTTCACATTCAACCCCAGAGCTAAGCTGAACTTGGATTAGGTGAGCAGAGATGAAGCCCTTGACAGAAGAAAACAGCAACACGCTCTGAAGGCTGGGCCTCATGAAAGCAAAGAACCTACAGTGTTCTCCAAGTAGGTGCCATCCTTACACTCACAATCTGATCACTTTTGAAGCTATGAGACTTCCCACCAAAACCAACTTTCTGTTTGCAGAGGAGAAATAAAGTGAATTGCTTTTAGGAGCCAAGACTCAGGAGGCAGACTGCAGGGGCATAATTTCCACATTCTCCACTATTAGCTGCATTTTGGCGGGGCAAGCTAGGTATCCTCCCTGTGGCTCCATTATTGAATTTATAAAATGTGGATAATGTAGGCACCAAACGTGTAGATTTGTTATGAGGACTAAATGAGTCAATATATGTAAAGTGCCTAAAACTGTGTGTGAATATAGTAATTACTCAATAAATGTTAGTTGTTACTACTAATTATGCTCAAAATACTCTGGAGGATTGTTTATTGAAATTCAGTATTATATCCTGTAAGAGAACTATTACCTCATCATTTAAAAGGTGTTTAATAAATACTTGTGAAAGTATGCTCACTGCAGTGATGGCATTTCATAAAACAATCTAGCATAAAAGTGGATAGGTATGGCAGGAAGTTGTTTGCACTTGTAACTCAAGTGCAAGTCTGACAATGTATGTTGAGTATTGCTGAGAGCCACCAATGACTCCCAGCTGAGCATCAGCCGTGCAGCAGGTATTGATGTGGGTGACAGAAAAAAAGACAAATCTCTGAGTCAACCTCATGTAATTTAGGGCTTTGGTAGATTAGATCTCTCTGGGTTATTCCAGATGCATAGATTCTCCTCAGGTACATCACAGCCCACAGTTTAAGGAAATCAAGACAAAGTGACACCTGAGGATTCCTATGGGTATATTTCCTTCCTGGCCATATCGATCTTTCAATCTATTCTCTATGTGGAAATCGATCGTATGACCACATTAAGCAGAGGATGAAGCATAATTCATGTGAGATAGTTATGGCCTGTCTCAGAAAGCAGTCTATATTTAGAAAATCCAAGACAGTCATTGCCCCTGAGGAAACAGCAAAGGAAATGAGACCAAAGGCAATGTTAAGGCAAACTTTAGCGATACCATTACTGCCTCATTCCTGAGGAAAAGCAGGAAAAAACCCAGAAATATGGATGTTTATTGTATTATTCTTTCCATACTGTCCTGAATATTTTAAATTTCTCAGACCAAGAAACAAGGAAAGAAAGAAAGGAAGGAAGAAAGAGGGAAAGAAAGAAAAGCAACCTTTTCCTTTCTGAAATTGTCTCTCTTAAAAAACAAAAATAAAAAGCTGGTGACTGGCTAATGCATTACCATGACCACAATAAAACATTGCCTTGACATACCCACAGAAAATGCTTGCACAGACAGGCATCAACTTTGAAAAGTCCATAAGCGCGCACACACGCACATGCGCATGTACATACGCAATCCATCTCTCAGAAATATCACATATAAAAGAGTTTCACCAAAGGCAGCACAACCATCCAACACAATGCTCAGCAGATAGAAAAATCAGGGGCCCAGGCTATCACTCAACAGCCAGCTCACTGCCACTTCAGAGAGCTTTTTAAGAACTGTATTTAAAGCCGGGTTCGGTGGCTCAGCCTGTAATCCCGCGCCTTTGGGAGGCTGAGGTGAGTGGATTGCCTGAGCCCGCGGGTTCGAGACCCGCCTGGGCAGCGAGACCTTATCTCTACAATAAATCAAAAAATCAGCCGGGCGTGGTAGCGCATGCCTGTAATTCCGGCTACTTGGAAGGCTGAGGCGGAAGGATCGCCGGAGCCCAGCAGGTTGAGGCTGCGGTGGCCGGGAGCGGCCACTGCACTCCAGTCTGGGTGACCGAGTGAGACTCCAACTCCAAAAAAAAAAAAAAAAAAAAGAACTGTATTTAAAGACTGCTTACAGATGAAATGCGACACATCCCACCAGGCAATTTCACTTTAAGGTGAAGAATGACTTTGAAAAGTGCTCTGAACAGAGAAATCCCACTTCTCTCCAGCACGATGATGCCATAGCTAAGAGCTGAGCAAAGTACCAGCATCCAACATGTAAAATGGGAAAAAGCCACTCAGAGAAAGGTGAGAACAGATTCCTGATCCTAGGAGACTTCTTCTTTCCCCAATAGTTCTTTCTAGAAATTGCTTGTAAATCTCTTTAGAAAATATTGCAAGGGCATGGCCTCCACAACCCGGGGCAGCCTAGACCTTCCTGAGCCTGGCCTTACTGAGCCTGGCCTTACTGAGCCTGGCCTTTCGGAAGGCCTACTTCCTGAGGACATGGTGACAGTTAACTGAATTGAGCCAAGTTTATACCTCCTGACTTATACAGTCAGGCATCCTATATCTGTTCCCTTTCCCCTTCCAATGGGAAATAGATAATGAACAATCAAACCAAATCTCTCAAGACATTGAAAAATAGCACCATAGATATATTTAACAGGCAGCTTAACTACCACCCCCCTTCCCAACTGTATAAAGACTGGGTATCTTCTGATTAATGTACAACAGTAAGTGCTAATTGGGTGATTGTGTTGATAAAATTATTCTTATTTTATAGATTTGGAAATCAGTTAATTCAAGTTTTTACTGCACCTAAATAAAAAAGCTATGACTTAACCCCATTTTGTTTGACTCCAGGATCTATGCACCTAACCACTAAGCAAGCATTTCTCCATTATTAGTAAATCGTACAAGGAAGGAAGTTCTAGAATCATTTTGGGGGAAAATTGTGTTAACAGAGCCCTTGGAGTTAAAATACTATTTTCCTTATGTGAATACTAGATTTTGTTTCTTACTGTTCAAGCTCTAAAACTAAGAGTTGAAATAACAGACTTGGTCAGAATTTATCTTGGCCAAAGTGAATTCTTGGCAGTTAACAGCTACAGTCTGACATTGAGCTGCACTTGCTACATCATTTAGAAAGATGCAGTCAATATTAGGTTGCAGAGCTTTCAATTGATCAAGCCAGAAAAAGATATTTACTTTGCATCTGCTCATTTTCTTTGCCAAGTAGAAAAGCAATTATCTGCTCTAGTACAAAATACAACAGCTGTTTGGACACAACACACATAAAAAGAAATGATTATTTTAATCAGAAACCGGAAATCAAAATTATAAACTCAGTAAACTGAATGAATAATAGGAAGGGATTATCAACCCAGTGACTTTCCCACTATTTTCCATTCTTTGGAAGACAAATATCAATGGAGAAGGCTTAAACCAATTAACAGGTGTGGATAAATGGCAAAGTTTCCCTCTATTGTGGACTAAAAAAAACAAATGTACCCTCAAGCCTCCTGTTACCTTTTCTTAAACGAGAAAATTCTAAAGAAACTACAAAAAAATGGGTAAAGAAACTTTTATATAAGAGGCAATTTTAATAAAAGAAAACATTGATCTTTTAAAAATATGCAGGATTCGATTGTGATAAAAAAAGCAAACGTCTTATTTTGTCACTCTTAAAAAATATAACAATATCAAACAGTTTAAATTTTCCTATCTTCACACTTAAATAATATGTTCTGTCTGGACTCGTGATCAGACTTTCCTCCATAGGAATCTAACTCAGATGAGCATGCCTCTGCACTACTAACGTTCATCTACAGCGGTCCTTTGGTTTCCTCAAGTTCCTCCATTAGTCCTGCCTACCTCCCCAGCCTCTCCCACTGCTCATGTCCCGAGATGGTTGTAGTGGCACACATTCATGCAGGCGCCTGCGTATACACACACACACACACATAACACACACACACACACTTTGCAGTCGCACACCTTTGTGCCTTTGCTCAGGCTATGCTTTCTGCCTGGAGAGATCATCATTGTCTCATCTGTTAAGACACGGCTAAGGCAACCTCTCCTGTATATCCCAGAATTCTGTGTGTATACCTCTGTCATTGCACTTGCTGTCCTCAGTGAAATTACCATTTTATTCATATGACTTCCCCACCAAGATGTAAGCTAATCCATGGTAGGCCAATCAGAGTCTCTTTTTTTGAGAATTCTGAGTCAGGACACAGTAATTCTAGTCTGTCTCTTACAGAGAACTGAACTGGAAGGCTGTGTAAAACTGAAATTGTGGCAGTCTAAAACTCACCAAATTAACACAAGTCTGTCTTTAAAAAGAAGGAGAAAGGAAAGCAGCATGGATTTTTTTTAAAGCAAGGGAGTCTAAGAAACCTCAGTGAAGGAAAAAAAAAAAAAAGTTTTGACCTTGCTAGTTCCTGTGTCCAGAAACTCTTTGAGTGTTGTTAGCTTACAGTACATTCTTCTAACAAATACCATAATTTGTTTACACAAGGTTTTTTTAATGTTTTCCTTTTCCAAGCAAATGATCCCAAAGGCATTTTGTACATAGTGTGTTTAATAAATGTTTACCAATCAAACAAACCAATGAACTGCTTTTTAAGAGTCAGCACATATCAACTTGAAAATGCAGAACCTTGACTACATCTATGATCACTGAAGGCAAAGTATGTATGAGGCAAAGTTTAATCTTTTTTAATATTAACATTTTCCATCAATATAGTTCACCTAAGTTCCAAAAACTTAGGTAGCCAAAAATCCAGGATGGAAAGGAAAAGAGTAAAATGACAAAATGTACACCAGCAAAATTTCTCTCGCAGTCTGTTTAGTCACAAGAACCTCTCATTATGATGTCTCATTTTAGGGTCAACCTTTAACTCCCACACAATTTCTAACTACACACATGCCAATGGAGTATGTTCATTTAAAAAGAAGAGGAACAGTGACAGTACAGTTCATAATATTTTGAAGAAAACAGACCTAAGACTATATCAAATGATACGAGACCACCCCCCCACCCCCATCCACACTCCCGTCTTCACTGCATCAATTCACAGATAAGAAAAAAAAACAAGATCTAGGGAGAGAAAGTAACTGACACTGCAAGTCAGAATCCAAGTAGAACCTGGTTTTCCCACGAGCCAGGCTTCTTGCACTACCCTGGGCTGCCTCTCATTTCTTCATCTCCAGTACAACCTGGGAAATAGCTATTCTCTTTCAAAAAATAAAACAAAACTAATCAGCAACTCTCCATTGTTCAGGTTTTTCATAAACAGCAATGAGGGACAATGAAGAGAGTTTTAATGTTCAAGACATTCTGTCCTCTTAGTCATCAACCACGATCCCACTTGTATTTTCTGCTTAGAAATCTCTGGAGATTGGCACCAAACTCGATTTATCTGAAAGGTTCACCTGTCCACGGCAGCTGTAAAGAAGAGAGAAACAAACTGTGTTGGGGATAAATACACAATCTCTTCCTGACTCTGCATGACAAGGCAAACTGCAGTTTTATCATCAAAGAGACCACTTTTTAAATCAAGTTTTTTTTCCCCATCATAATTGCAGCATGGATCATTATTCCTTTAACAAAGTCATATTCCTTTCAAAGTCGCTAAGAAAAACTACTTAAGGAAGCCAAGTGAAAAGTATGGAAAAAAAAATCTATGATAAAGACATAACTGTCAGGAAAAAAGCTCTACCACTCAAACACTGAAATATACTGGTTTTTGAGTAAGTACCTAGGGCATACCTACCTCTTAACATAAGACACAGATATTATTCCTTCTCTCCATCCAACTCTGGCAGGTTGTTTGGGTTTACCTGTCTTATTTATTTATTTGTCTAAACTATGATGCATTAATTGCTTTCATCCCCTAAAAATCCATACTTATGTTTACTTTACCAATACTTTTATAGGTTAAATCGTTAAGGGCAAATCTTTAATTCCAGACCTGTCATGGAGACTGCAGCTTAGGGTGACTTCAAAATCAATATGCATTTCTGGCTTATATATAGAGAAAGTAATAATCATCATGGTTTTAATAATATGAATAGTATTAAAAATTCATAAATCTACAACATGAAACACATTTTCCTATATGATTATAAAGTTCATCTGTCTAAAAAACTAGAAAATTAAGTCTTTATTATTTGCTTTTTAACCTAAAGTGATGTTTTATTCAATAGTAATTTAAAATACATCAAAAATTTTCATTAAAAAACAAGGTCAACCATTAGTCTCAGAAACTAAGAATAACTCTAAGCAACATCATATAATGAGGACAGCATTCATCAGTTAAGAATTAAGTGCTATCCTATTTACAATTGCAAAAACATGGAACCAACTGAGCTGCCCATAGAAACTGGACTGGATTTTTTAAAATGTGGTGCATATACACAATGGAATACTAGCAGCCATAAAGAATCACAAAATTATGGACTTTGCAGCAACTTGGATGGATTTAGCGTCTATAATACTCAGTGACTTATCAGAGAAACAGAGTACCACATGGTTCTCACTCACAAGCAGAACCTGAACATTTACCATAATACAATAAGAAAAGGATTGGCAGTAGCAGGAAACTGCCAAGAAAGAAGAGGGCACATAACATTAATAAGGATACCTGATCTCAAACCAGGCAAAATGGGGACCAAAGGGAGGCCCAAACTCTACCTGTATGATGACCACTTGTATACCTAATCCTGAATTTCACCCCACAGCTTTAAAATAAATAAATAAGAATTTTGCTGACAAGATGGCGATGGCATAGGTGGATTTGTGAGACTCTCCGACGTGAGTTCCCAAAAAGACTCTTACTTTTCTCCCCACAGCCCCCTGCCCACTGCCAGCCGCTCTGGTACGAGGCCCGGGGAACCCTTCAGTCCCATGCAGGGCCAGACATTGCGGCCCCCGGCTGTGGATGCTCCACTATATGTGACCTCCATCTGCTCAGGAGTCCCGGGTCCCAGCTCCCTCCTGGCTACACGTGTCACCCAGTACCGAGCACCAAACTCCCGGTCACCCAGGGAGGCTCTGGGCGCCCACCCCTCAGAGATACCAGTTCTATTTCTGGTTGAAGTACCCTGTGAGGGACCCAGGGTCACCACCTGCCCTTTGGAGCTTTGGAGCTCTGGGCCCACCCTGGCTGAGGCACTCAGCGTGCAACTTCAAGCCTGTGTAAGGGAGCAGAACCCCAAGCTTATGTAAGGTGCTGATTGGAGGCTTCCAGCTCCAGAGGAGGGAACACCCCCGACCCTCTCCTCCACCCCAGCCTGCTGGTGACACCCCGGATCCAGCACCCAGCTGTGCAGCTGATCCCAGATGAGCATCCCTAAAAGTGAAAGTGGAACTACCACTTCCACCATTCTCCAGGCAGATATGCATTGCCCCGCCCACCTATCGGAGCCTCCACCTCGTTCCTACGGTGACGTCGTTAAACAGGAGACAAAGCCCCTCCCCTACACTGAACAGACTGAGACAACTAAGAGTTACAGACCTCCCAAGCAGCAGGCTAACTGCCTGCAACAAAAACAGAGGGGAGAAGCTGGAGATCAGGGCTCAAGGAAAGATTACAGAACTAGTCTGATCTCTTATTTTGACCTTTGGCTTTATCATTCCAACTGTACGTTTTCCTCACTATTGTTTGCTTTCTAACTTACACTATCTGTTTCACGATCTTATTGGTCTGTCTCTGTGTAACTACCAGTATTCTTTAGGGAATTTTCCTTCTGTGTTTTTTTCTCACTTCACTCCGGCCTTGTGTCTCTTTTTCACCTGTTAGTTGGTATATATGTCTGTTTTCCCTCTCACTCTTCTCCCTTTCCAACTTCCTATTGAGCCCCCCTTCCTCCATTATTTTCCTCTTTTGTGCCTCCTTTTGATCCAGGGACGAGAGAAAAATCTACACAAATGAAGAAAAACCAAAAGAAGAATATAGGTCTCTCCCAGACTCCTGGGAGGGCAGATACTGAGAAAACTGACTTCAGAATGCAAACAGTGAAGAGCCCCCAGAATGACTGGTCTTAAACTACAAACCTACATAACAAGACATTAATGGAGAGATTAAAAAGAATTGAGGACACCCAAGAAGAAACTAGAAAGGAGCTGATATCTGAGATAACAGTAATAAAGAATACTGTGAATGAAATAAATAACAAACTGATAAGCATGGAAAGCAGAATTACCCAAGCAGAAGAAAGAATCTCAGAGCTTGAGAACCAAAATATAGAACTAACCCAAACTCTCAAAAACACAGAAAACAAGCTAAAAAAGACAGAAAAAAACCTTCAGGAGATGAGCAATTACTTCAAGAGAACAAACCTAAGAGTAATTGGCCTTCCTGAGGCAGAAAGAGAGATCGAGACCACACTGAACAAACCTTCCATGAGATCATTAAAGAAAACTTCCCTTATCCAATCAATGATGCAAAAATTCAAACATGAGAGATTCAGAGAACCCCTGCAGGACAACAAATGAGAAGACCAACTCCTAGACACATAATAATTCACCTAAACAACGGAGGCATAAAAGAAAAAATCCTAAAGGCAGCAAGAGAAAAAGGCCAGATCACTTACCATGGAAAACCAATTAGAATAGCAGCAGATTTATCTACAGAAACCCCTGCAGGCTAGGAGAGCTTGGAGCCCTATCTTCAAAGTCCTAAAAGATAAACAATTTCAACCAAGAATAACCTACCCAGCCAGATTAAGCTTCATCAGCGAGGGAGAATTAAAATCTTTCCCAGATATCCAATCCCTAAGAACTTACACTACCACCAAACCACCTCTACATGAAACACTTAAGAAAGTACTAAACAGAAGAAAAGGGGGAAAAAAGAACAACGTTCTTCACAAGAGTACAGGAAAAAGAATAAAATACACAGGAACCAACCCCCAAAACAAAAGAAAGACAATAGACCAAGTGGAAGAACAACTTTATAAGAACTCTATGATAGAAATGAACTCTCACATTTCAATAATTAGCCTGAACGTGAATGGACTAAATGCACCACTGAAAAGACACAGAATGGCAAAATGGATAAAATATCACCAGGCAACAATATACTGCCTTCAAGAGACCCATCTCACTAGAAAGGACATGCACAGACTCAAAGTAAGAGGATGGGAAACAAAATTTCAGGCGAATGGAACACAAAAGAAAGGAGGAGTCACGATCCTAATTTCAGACAAAATACCATTTAAGCTATCAAAATTTAAAAAAGATATAGAGGGCCACTACATAATGATAAAAGGTTCACTCCATCACAAGAAATATCTATCCTAAACACATATGCACCTAACATAGGTGCACCAACTTTTATAAAGCAACTCCAAGGAAAACTAAAGAAAGATATTGACTCTAACAACATCATAACTGGGGACTTTAATACCCCATTCACAACCCTAGACAGATCATCAGGACAAAAAATCAGCAAGGAGATCCGGAACCTCAATGTGACTCTTGACCAAATGGACTTAATTGATACCTACAGAACACTCCTTCCAAAAACCACAGAAAACACATTCTACTCATCACCACATGAAACGTATTCTAAGATCGACCATATAATTGGCCATAAATCAAGCATAAGCAAATTTAAAAGGACCGAAATTCTACCATGCACCTTCTTGGATCACAGTGTAATAAAAATAAACATTAACACCACCAAGGTCCCCTCAAAACCCACAAAGAAATGGACACTAAACAGCATGATGCTAAACAACTCCTGGGTCAATGATGAAATCAAAACAGAGATCAAAAGATACCTGGAAACAAATGAAAATGAAGAAACATCTTACCAAAATCTCTGGGATGCCTTAAAAGCTGTAGTAAGAGGGGAATTTATATCCCTACAAACACACATGAAGAAAATGGAAGGAACACAAATTAACAGCCTAACAGACCACCTAAGGAAGCTGGAAAAGCAAGACCACAAAAACCCTAATTTCAGCAGAAGAATCCAGATCGCCAAAATAAAAGCCCAAATCCGGGGCATAGAAGACAAAAAGATAATACAAAAAATCAATAAAACGAAAAGCTGGTTCTTTGAAAGGATAAACAAGATTGATGGTCCCCTAGCTAGAATGACCAAGAAAAGAAAGAAAAAACCCAAATAAGCACAAAAGATGAAGTCACATCTGATCCTGAAGAAATACAAAAGATCATTAGAGACTACTATGTTCACTTGTATGGAAACAAACTTGAAAACCTCAAGGAAATGGAGGACTTTCTGTCATCACACAACCTGCCTAGGTTGAAACAAGAAGAAATAGAGACCCTAAATAGACCAATAACAATCAAGGAAATTGACTATGTAATAAGAAAACTACCTACAAAAAAAGCCCTGGACCAGATGGCTTTCCAGCAATTTCTACAAGACATTTAAGGAAGAGCTGATTCCAATTTTACTGAAGGCATTTCGGGCAATTGAGAAAGATAGAACCCGCCCCAAATCATTTTATGAAGCCAACATCACATTGATACCCAAGCCAGGTAAAGATCCAACAAAGAAAGAGAACTACAGGCCAATATCTTTAATGAACATAGATGCTAAAATTCTCAACAAGATCCTAGCAAACCAGATTCAACAACACATCTCAAAAATCATCCATCATGACCAAGTAGGCTTCATCCCTGGGATGCAAGGCTGGTTCAACATTCGTAAAACAATAAATGTAATTAAATACATTAACAGATGTCAAAACAAAAACCACATGATTATATCATTAGATGCAGAAAAAGCTTTTAGTAAAATCCAGCACCCATTCTTGATAAAAACACTCAAACATCTAGGCATACAGGGAACATACCTCAAAGTAGTAAAAGTCATCTACAAGGAACCCAAAACCAAAATATTCCTAAATGGACAAAAATTGGAACCATTTCCCCTGAAAACTGGAACAAGACAAGGATGCCCACTCTCACCCCTCCTGTTCAATATAGTACTGGAAGTGCTGGCTCAAGCAATCAGAGAAGAGAAGGCAATCAGGGGTATCCAAATAGGAAAAGAGGATGTCAAATTATCTCTCTTTGCAGATGACATGATCGTGTACCTTGAAAACCCAAGAGAATCTGTCAAAAACCTCCTGTGGCCTTCGGTAAAGTCTCAGGATATAAAATAAATGTGCAAAAGACAATCGCATTTCTTTATACCAATAATAAACAAACAGAAACCAAAATAAAAAGCACAATTCCATTCACAATAGCCACGAAAAAAATGAAATACCTTGGCATCTTCCTAACCAGAGATGTGAAAGACCTTTACAATGAAAACAACAAAACACTGCTCAAAGAAATCAAAGATGACACATACAAGTGGAAAAATATCTCATGCTCATGGGTTGGAAGAATCAACATTGTGAAGATGTCCATCTTACCGAAGGCAATCTACAGATTCAATGCAATACCATCAAATTACCAGCAACATTCTTCTCAGACCTAGAAAAAACAACACAGGAATTCATATGGAAACATAAACGACCAAGAATAGCCAGAACAATCCTCAGCAAAAAAAACAAAGCAGGTGGTATCACATTACCAGACTTCAAACTTTACTATAAAGCTACAATCATCAAAACAGCTTGGTATTGGTATAGGAACAGGCATATAGATCAATGGAATAGAATTGAGGTTCCAGAAGCAAAACCTCAATTTCTCAATCAACTCATCTTCGACAAAGCCTCCACCACCTACCACTGGGGAGAGGAGAACCTATTCAGTAAATGGTCCTAGGAAAACTGGCTGACCACATGCAGAAGATTGAAACAGGACCCCTATCTATCCCCATATACAAAAATTAACTCCAAATGGATCAGAGACCTAAAATGTAAAACCTCAAACCATAAGTACCTTAGAAAATGAAGGACATACCCTCATGGAATTTGGAACTGGCATCCAATTCCTGAACAAAACCCGAAACCCATAGGTCATAAGGGATAAAATAGACAAGTGGGACCTTATTAAACTGACAAGCTTCTGCAAAGCCAAAGAAACCATCAAGAGAGCAGGGAGACAGCCTACAGACTGGGGAAAAGTATTTGCCAACTCCAGGTCTCACAAAGGCTTAACATCTTGGATCTACAAGGAACTCAAACGTGCTGAAAAGAAAAAAAACAAACAACCCCATTATAAAATGGGCAAAAGAAATGAACAGACACTTCAAAAAGGAAGACATCCGAGCAGCCAACAAACATATGAAGAAATGCTCAACCTCACTAATCATTAGGGAGATGCAAATCAAAACCACACTGAGATACCACCTAACTCCAGTCAGAATGGCAATTATCAATAACTCAAAAAATAACAGTTGTTGGAGAGGATGTGGTGAAAAGGCAACACTCCTACACTGTTGGTGGGAGTGTAAACTAGTGCAACTTCTGTGGAAAGCAAGTGTGGCGATTCCTGAAAGCTCTAAACATCAACCTCCCATATGACCCTGCAATCCCCCTACTGGGAATATATCCTGAAGAACTCAAATCACTCTATAAAAAAGATACCTGCACACGAATGTTTATCACAGCAGTGTTCACAATAGCAAGAACCTGGAACCAACCACGCTGTCCATCAAAAGAGGACTGGATTAAAAAAATGTGGTACATATACATGATGGAATACTATGCAGCTATAAAAAAGAACAAAATTATGAATTTCGCAGCAACCTAGATGGAACTTGAGTCTATAATACTGAGTGATCTCTCACAGAAACAAAGATCTGAGTATCACATGTTCTCACTCATATAGTGCACCTTGATCATCCAACACACTACCATAAGAAAATGACTGACAGTGGTGGGGGAACCTATGGGTGGAGGGGAAAGGGGGTGGGACTAATGATAGTAAACATCTGCCTGGGGACAGGGAGACACCTGTTATCAACAAGGGGGCCTAAATGAAGCATATTTGTATACCTAACCCTTAACTATACCCCACAACATCATAATAAAAAAATATTGATTTAAAAACAAATAAATAAATAAATAACGTTTAAAAAATTATCACAGGCACTCTATTATCCTGCTAATTTTGATGAACTTGCCATTATTGCTACAAGAATGTTTTTCTCTTATAGTCTATTAATAATAGAATCTAAAACATTGTAAGTTCATAAAATTAGAGAAAGTAATCAAATACCATAAACAAGTCAAACCAAGACTGTACAACTTTCTATCATAAATACAGCAAAGAAAAGGTGAACACTATAAACAATAGTTCTTCCACACCGACTTTGGCATAAAATAAACTTGGGGCAGAAGGAATTACATCCTAGCACTACCATTTATAAGAAGCCACATTTATTTACTGGGCGGGGGGTGAGGTAATTTTAAAAATTTTTTAAGCTATTTTAAGGTCTTTCATGTATTAACTCATTTGTTTTTCACAATAACCTCATGAGGTAGGTATTCGTATTACTGCCATTTTCCACATAAGGAAACTGAAAGAGAGTGTAAGTAATCTGCAAAACATTATATGCCTGCAAAGCAGGAGAGCAGAATTAAAACTCAGGCACTCTGGAACAAGTACATGTACTTTACTTGTATATGCACTGCCTACTTCAAAGATACCTGAAAGAATTAAAATTGTAAGCTGTCTGTAAGACTTGTTACTTTGTTCCTGTCCATTGGTATAGTGATCATGATCATGACACTTGCTTCTGAATTTTAAGTGAATTTCAAATCACTTGTACTTCTACAATTCTAGTTTTCTTCTCTGGATAAAATGCAGAACTCTTCCTGATTTTTTTTTAAATGTTATCTTTCACACAGGTATATCTTTAAAATTCTGTCATATTTAATCAACAATGCGTAGTACCAGATCAAAAACGTGTGTCAGACTATTTTCAGAGCAACAAGCTGAAAATCCCAACAAATTATCTGAAACCACAATGATCTGTTGCCTGGCATAGAATAATGTTCTCACAAAAGAATTATTTATACTTTCCTGAGCGTTTATAATGTTAAGATGGACTGATACTGCTTTTATTATAGTCACTCCACAGCCTCTCAAGAGGCTACATTTAAAAAGAGAAAGAGGAGGGAAAAAAGAGAAAGGCATAAAGTTGAGCTGGATGATAGTAGCATTAACTAAAAGAGCAAATAACTTGAAAGCAATACTCCCTACACACCCTAAGAGCCTTAGCTGTGTTCTGCAAAAGAAAGGAGAGCTGTTTGATGGCCTTGAAGTCAGCTGCCACCCTCTTAAACACACAGGCCAGAGACAGAGTATTCCGTATGGTGTCTGCTGAGCTGATGGAAAGGCTCTAGACCTGAGATTCCCTTCCAACAGCCTACTGTGACAGTGACAGAATTGCACGCCAACCAGAAATGCCTACATTCCTATAGTTTTCTCTTTCAACATATGTCCCTGTGCATCCAGTTGGAAAGCAGATGCCTAAGCTTGATTGCTCTACGCTGAGAAAGGAAAGAACTTATCATCCACTGACTGAAATTCACAACGGATCAAAGATTGCCAAGAGTCGGTACCCAGTCACGATTAAGCAGAATGAACCAGGGACTGTTAGAAACTCCACCAAATGCTACCCATAAATTAAAAGGAATTTTGCCTCCTTAGCATGTGATTTATTTAGAAGCTTTTAGTGCTAACTTCTGAATGAAGCCAATAAGCACTTTATTGAAATGATTCATTTTAGTGCTGAGCTCAGTTCAAGAACCAAAGCAGATTCCAATAAGCTCTCAGATGAACTCATCAAGGTAATTCTTGCTTTACCACATACTCTGGGTCTGGTTCAGAGGGAATAACATTGCTCTCAACTAATGGTTAGAATATAGTAAAAGAAAAAAATATACTCTTCCCTTCAAATTCCCTATCCACTAAAGAAAATATCTTTCTGGCAAGCTTCATATTTGAGAAAAGGTACTATGAAGTAACTTGGGAAACCAGCTTGGGTAAATCAATCCACCAAAGAATATTAAAGGCACGCCAATGACACTATCCCAATAAGCAAAGTTCATAATTAAGAAGCCTCATAACACTAACTAATATAATCAGCTTATTTTTAAAAATAATTTTTACTTAATTTTTTAATTTCTAAACACAAATTTCCCACCATTTCTATCACTTTTATAGCAAAACACCACCATTTGGTCACACTTCCTAAAAAACTGCTTCCTTCTCCATAGAAGGACAATCCACCTGTCTTCTCCAGTGCCTTAATAGTCACTAAGCATGCCTGCCGTCTTGTAGCACCAAAGGATACAGGGTCTTAGCAAAAGCTATGGTCAATTCAGTACACTAAAAAGAAACTGACAAATTATGAAAAAGCTCAGGGCATTTATGAGACAAAGATCAGAAAAGGACATCATTTGGATATTGTGATCCAATGATAGGACCCTCAGTGTTCCAAATGATAGAACCCTCAGTGTAAACAGTTATAAAGTTGTTTGATAATAAGTGACTTTAATTATTCTAGCTTTGGTTTAGCTAGTGTCACTATCTCATTCAGCCGAAAAGTTGTTACTTTCTTGGGTCGACCACCTGCATGTTCCTAACGTCCCCACATAAATCACAGTGATTGGGACACGGCCATCTAAAAACTATATCTAAAGACTAAAGTACTTATGTCATTGAAAAGAGATAATTCTATTGCAAAATATGGCCCAGTACATCTCTAAAAGCAAAGAAAGCAAGGGAAAAAAACTATAGCAACAATTAAAGAAGTTGCTAAGTATCTTTAAAATAAGATATTGGGGCCGGGCTCCATGGCTCAGCCTGTAATCTCAGCACTTTGGGAGGATGAGGCGAGTGGATTCCTGAGCTCATGGGTACAATACCAGCCTGGGCAACTTGGCAAGACCTCATCTCTACAATAAATCAAAAATTAGACAGGTATGGTATGCCCGTAGTTCCAGCTACTTGGAAGGCCAAGGCAGAAGGATCGTCGGAGCCCAGCAGGTCAATGCTGGGGTGGCCATGAGCATGCTACTGTACTCCATCCTGGACAACAGAGTAAGACTCCAACTCAAAAATTTAAAAATACAGCCGGGCTCGGGCTCAGCCTGTAATCCCTGCCTGGAGCTGAGGTGAGTGGATGCTACCGCGGGTTCAGACCCGCTTGGCAGCGAGACCTCATCTCTAATAAAAAAAAAAATCACGGCGTCGTAGCGCATGCTGAATTCGCTACTAGGAAGTAGGCGGAAGGATCGCCGGGCCCACAGGGGACTCGTGGCCGGAGCGCCACTGCACTCCAGTCTGTGACCGATGAGACTCCAACTCAAAAAAATAAAAAAATATATATATATTTAAAAATACATAAAAATAAAATAAGATATTGGTTTGTGTCTACTTTCATAAAGTTGTTTGTGTTCTTAATGTGCATTCCTCATTAAGGTTTATACTTTCATTAAGAGATTTTAAAGTGGGGGATGGGGAATTTATTAAATAAACATGTACCTGCAAACCTTAACTGTTGGATGTATTTTCTGTATAGACCCATTAGTGAACTCCACACTTCTTTCATTCAGTCATTTCATTTTTGAAAGCAGCAGATGAACAAGACTAAAAATGGCTCATTTGCGATCAATCAGTGGGAAAGGTGTATAAAAAGGAGGACGAGAACTAAGTTATTACTCATCGATAATCCAGGCTTTCAATACAGATTTCTTGTCACCTGCAAATCTCACATCACTAGTTCATTAGTGATGTGACCTGATCTCTCAAAGCTGACAGGAGGTTCTTAACAATAATCTGAAATACATTTGTCATACTCATAGAAACGTACATGTGACATAAAAGTTCAAAATCCTACCTCAGGGGTTTAATTTGCATAGCCTTTCTTACTTTGGGGAAAAAGATTGTGATGCAAAGTCTACAGAAATAATGCATTAAAATGACACTGAATATATCAGTTACCCATGTCATCAATGAAGGTCAAAATATGTATATGCCTCCCTAAGTTTCCTGAATTTAATTAACGTACAATTTCATTTTAGTGCCAAACTGTTCTCTGGTCCTAAACCTGTCTCAGTTTCTTGATTTGCATGCCTGTGTGCAAGGTATTTACAAGAAAAACTTTTAAAATGCACTGAAGTGAAAAATCTAACCACTGCCTCACCCACAAAGGTAGAAAATAAGTTCATTTTAAGTAAAAATGGCATAGTTATCAACCAGCTAAGTTTCATAAGGACAAGACTTTGTTCATTTCCTTGCCATATTCTCAGAACCAAAGGTACTACCTAGCTATTTAAACACTCATATATATGTGAGGGGGGACTCCCCCCCAAAAATGAATTATTTTTTAGAGGGCAGACCCCTTATAGTACAGGCTTTCCCCGCCAGTTAAGTGTTCCAGGAACCTATCTGCATCAGTGTACCAGCTAGCATTGTGAGAGGCTGCATCAGACTTTAGTGAAATTTTTTTGGTGATTCTTTCAGCACATTTGCTCATTTCATAATGGGTGATTTATGAGTGTACCTGCCCACACCATGCTGAGTATAGGGAAGTTTTTGACCAAAAACAGCATGAAACCCATGCCTTACCCTCCCTATTCATTCCATTTTGCCCTGAATGACTTTTTTTTTGTTTCCCCTAAGGAAAGAAGTCCTCAGAAAGAAACATTTTGCGGAATTGAAAGAGGTGAAACAAAAAATGGCAGAAGCGCTAAAAGGCATCCAAATTGACGAGTTCAAAAACTGTTCTGAGCAGTGGAAAAAGCATCTCGATAGGTGTACTGCATCCAATGAAGAATACTTTGAAGGTGACTGAAGTTTAAACAAGTAAGAATAAATACACAATTTTTATAAATAAAGATATTTTCTTTTTTGGTTTCCCCCTCGTATACACACACACACACACACACACACACACACACACACACACACACACAGGTTGAAGATGTCATTTAGAATCCACTGTGGTTTCTAATGTGAAAAGGAATGTATGTCCATGTGGGCACGAATTTGATGTAATGAAAATGGCATGGAGTGGGGAGGGAATGTTTACATACAAAACATTTCTCATTCCGCACCTAGTGATTCAGTGAAAATTTATATCAACTAAAATGTCACCAGATTGCAGAGTAGGTATTCCCAGTCCCAGGTTTTTCATTATACTTTCTACCCATAAGCCAGAAATTAAGTCACATATAAAAATAGATAACTAAATAAATTACTTACAGGAGAATTTTTTCCTGGGTTTGGCTTTTTCCCCATATTAAGTAACTTCTGAAAGCAACATTTCCTTGACAGTGTTTAGCCCAGTTTTTTCTCAGCCTCACACCAATTTAGGTAATACAAATATATGTGGACAGTAAAAAAATTCCACACAAACTAATTCTCTTCCTGTTTACTATAGGCTTACTATTTCACAATGCATCTTGGTGTTCAGAAACCCACACAGGAATAATAATATTCGCAATACTAAACTAATCATAATGACTCTGCTGGTATCACCAATGCACTGAATAGTCACAGTATGTCAGACACCAATTTACATCCTTATTATGTGTACCACTGCTTTTAGTCCTGATGACCAATTTGAAAATAATGTGCTGTCGGGTACAGTGGCTCAAGCCTGTAATCCCAGCACTTTGGGAGGCTGAGGCTAGAGGATTGCCTAAGCCCAGGGGTTCAAGACCAGCCTGGACAACATGGTAAGACCTCTTCTCTACAATAAATCAAAAAATTAGCTGGGAGTTTTACTGCATGCCTGTAGTTCCAGCTACTTGGAAGACTGAGGCAGAAGGATCGCCTGAGCCCGGCAGTGGTGGCCGTGAGCTACCACTGCACTTCAACTCAAAAAAAAAAAGAAAAAGAAAGAAAGAAAAGAAAGGAATGTGCAAATAACATTTCCCCCTTTTAGAGATAAGAAAACTGAGGCTCACAGAGATCAAATAGCTTGTTTGGGATCAAGGAAATAATGGAGCCATGATTTAAACACGTTGTCTACAGAGTCAGAGCTTTTAAGAACTAGGTTAATATTTCCCCTCTCAATGTTTATTTGCTTTACCTGATCACCTTCTGACGGAGGTACAAACATAGTTTTCAAAAATAATTATAAAACAAATCAAATTTATATTCAAATATATGATGCCTTTCTTTCTCAAACAGAGAAGATACTTTCCTTCCCATGGAGGGAAAATGGTCTGGACCACAAACACATTAACTTTAGTGAGACTCTGACCCAGTGCCAGCTGTGCTATCTACTGCTTTCCATTCATCACTTTCTAAAATAGCCTGGTGCTTGGGGTTAAAAAAACAACAACAAAAAGTAACCTACATTGCGTGTCACCTATCTCAATGTAGTAGCACCAGTACTCCACAACAAAGTAAGTCCAGAGGTGTCTCATTTGTGGACCTAAGGATGACTGCCAGGACCTTTCTACCAGCTGATAGTTCAATAGGGGCCATGTCCACATAGGATGATACAAACATAGTGCCTCCTCCCCAAAGCTAAGAACACCAGGTCTGGACTTTAAAGGACAATAAATGGGTAAAGCACAGGTTTAGGAGTCAAACAGCCTTGGTTCCATTCGTGACACTATCACATATTAACTATTTGAACTTGGGCAAGATGCTTTTTAATCTCAAAGACCCTCAGCGACCTCATGGCAATGAAAATTAAAATACCTACCCTAAAAAAGATATCATGATGATTGAATGGGGTAAAATATATAACCAGTGGATGGATAACAGATAAAAAATTTTCTTCCTCCTCCTGAAGAACTTTATTAACCAGTGTGTTGGAGCTGGCGCATACTAGTTTATAAGATCGGACTATTAAGTTTGTAAGAATTTGGCAAGCTGGTTATTAAAAAGCAGCCATTATTGAAAATTAAATTACATAAACTTAAATTAAATAAATCATATTTTAAACAAAGGAAATAAATGCACAAAGCTCATCTCTTCCTAGCTCATTTACTTCACTTTACTAGTAGTTACCTATTCTCATAAGGTCCTTTCTGTTTATGGCATGTGTCTGGTAGAAAACCTACCTCATGGTGGGCCACAGCATATCTCTCCCAACTGCATAGTCAGTGATGTTACACTTTTAGCTTGAAATCAGTCACCATGGGAGTATTCACATGGAAATTAGCAAATACTACAAATCAAGAATTCCTTTCTTTGGAGAGTCAGTTCCACATGGGATTATTACCAGCACACCACTGGTATTCATATTTCTTCCTATCCCTTTCTGCTCTAGCATCTTTCATCTCCCCTCTCTATAGGTTGTCTATGAATACACACACACACACACACACACACACACACACACACACACACAATTTAAGATAAAATTGGGGGAAAAAAAGCCGCAACATTTCTCTAGTTAACCACATTTCCCTCCATTCCTTCATTGGCAAATTTATTGAAAATGTTCTATCTAAGCTTAACTCTGACAGTTTCTTATAATTCACTCATTAATTGATTCATGTCACAAATATTCAAGTACCTACGATTAGTCATACACTGTGACAGGAAGCGGCAGTGCAACCGTGAGTGAACATTGACGTGGTCCTGCTTTAGTGAAGTTCACAGTCACATGGCAGTCTAACTTCTGTCCCACCTTGAAAGTCATCAGTACTCTCTTTAACTCCTTTTTTTCTCTTCTTTTGCCTTCCTTAAAAAAATTTACAATTTCCCAAATTGTTTTGTCCTCTTTTCCTCTTACCCTCAACAAATAAAGTCAAAAGTTTCTCAACACTCCGTTTATCCCCCTTCCCTTTTCTTCAGGAATTTCATGAATTCTTGTGATTTCATTCTCTACCAAACCAAACCCTTAGAAAACCTACTTCTCCTCTAGCTCTTCCACTCAGGAACTGATGCCACCACCCACCCATATGATTAAGCCAGAAACTTGAAAGTCCTTGTTTCTTTCCTTTCCCTTTCTTCCTCACCCCCAAACAC
Organism: Cephalopachus bancanus; assembly: GCA_027257055.1. NCBI lineage: Eukaryota > Metazoa > Chordata > Mammalia > Primates > Tarsiidae > Cephalopachus > Cephalopachus bancanus. The sequence goes on along the minus strand of JAPVLO010000009.1, from coordinate 1,297,949 downwards.
TTAGTAAGTCCTGTTAGATCTATATAGAAAATATGTCTCCTCATCTTAGTTTCTATCACTCTCAACCAAGGTATTTTTGTCCTCACTCTGCATAAAAGCCTCCTAATTCTTCTCACTTCACTATTGCTCCTAACATCCTGCACCACAAAGAAGCTAGAATTAACATTTTTTAAAAGAAATGAAACCATGTCTAAACACACACATACACACACAAACACACACACACACACACACACACACACACACACACACACTCCATCTTCCCATTCTACTAGGGATCCCATTCTACTAGGAATAAAACCTAAACTTGCTTCCATGGCCAATGTGGCCCTTCTTTATCTGAGCCCTACCCACACCCTGCCCTCACCCCTTCTCCTCCACACTTGCTCACCACCCTGAAACCTGGAACCCCCTGCCAGATCCTTGCAGATCATTGTAGGGCTGGCTATTCCCCTCCTTCAGAAGGATTCAGAAGCCTTCCCTGACCAACCAACCCAAATTCCCCCAGACTAACTCAACACTCTCCATCATATCCTGCTGCTCTCTCTTCTTAGCACTCACATTGTTCATTCATCATTGATTATTGTCATCTTCCTCTACTAGAAGGGATGTTACACATAACAGCAAGGATCATGTCTTCCTTATTTACCAAGACATTCCTGATGCCTAGCCTAGAATGTGCCTGGCACATGTCAGCTGCTCAACAGGTATTTATTGATGAATGAACGAATGAATGGGGCAAGACTCCAAACAACAAAGGCAAAAAAAATATTGAAAACAAAGACCTTGAAAAGAGGGAGTTTTAAGGAACTACACAGATCAATTAGAACAGCAATCTGAGTGGTAAGGTGCTAATACTATGAATGGAATTTCCATACATTAAAAAATTGGAAAGCCATTAGGTTGAGGTGGCTCCACCTCTGTTTTGATAAGCAAACAGAATCCCAACTCGGTGTAAATGGTAAAATGAAATCTAAGCTTAACCAATCAGACAACACCAACTCTGACTAGGAACTTTCCACTGGAATGATCCAAGTAAGACTAGTGCTTCACTTTGCCAACCAAATATGCCCTTTGCTCTGCTTCTGTGTTCACCCTATAAAAATCTTCCCTCAGCTGGGCTCGGTGGCTCAGCTTGTAATCCCTCGCCTTTGGGAGGCTGAAGTGAGTGGATTGCCTGAGCTCACGGGTTTGAGACCTGCCTGGGCAGCGAGACCTCATCTCTACAATAAATCAAAAAAATCAGCCGGGCATGGTAGCACGTGCCTGTAATTCTGGCTACTCGGAAGGCTGAGGCAGCAGGATCGCCCGAGCCCAGCAGGTCGAGGCTGCGGTGGCCGGGAGCGGCCACTGCACTCCAGTCTGGGCGACAGAGTGAGTCTCCAACTCAAAAGAAAAAAAAAGTCTTCCCTCTCTAGAACAGCCCTGAACTCTCTGTGCTCTGGAGCCGCCCAACTCATTAACTGCTGTCTACTCAAATAAACTCTTTAACTTTTTAATGTGCCTAAGTTTAACACATATTTGTTAAATTCTGATTTACCCATAGTTTGAGCTATTTTAAAGGCAACCTGACTTAGCCAGTGCACTTGTGCAGATAAATCTATGTTAATTTTTATGGCTAGGGCAAATACATTTTTAAAAGAAGAAAAGAAGGAAAATCCCATGCTTTAAAGATCTTCCTGCATCTTCAAAAACATTTCAGAGAGGAAGAGTCTCCTGGGTTTCTTCCCACACTTGTGCTGTAATAAATTCAGATCAAGCACAAAGAGCGGGGTGAGTCAGGAGGTGGGAGGTAGAGGAAATGGAGGGTGCCTGGCTTCTGATGCCTGAAGCTCCATAGACCCACACCTCATCATTCTGCATCCAAATGGTGCAGGCAGCAGTGTTTCACTTGCTTCCCCTAACTCCTCCTTTCTTATCCAATCTAATACAGGGTGGGAACAGGAAGAGCAAGAGGAGGAGAGAGGAGGGGAACATGGAAGGAGTAGGAAAACATGGAGTCGGAGGAGGGGAATATGGAGGGAGGAGGGGAACATGGAGGGAGGAGGTTACAGAGAGCTGACTCAGAGCTTCACTCCTCCAGTAGCACAGGCTGCACTAGGTGATGTGGAGTGTTAAACGTGTGCAGGGACCATAAAACCCAGCCCAGTACCTCATCAGGGACCACACAGCTCGCGGGGTTGCCGGTAATCCACTGCTCTTGGGTTCCGGTGGCAGTGGAGGGTGGCAGCCACCCCAAGTTCCTTTGTGAGGGAACCGCTGCTGCTTCCCATTCTCCCGGTGAGGGTGGGCAAGCAGTGAGGAAGGCTGGGGGCTCCCAGGCTGCTGCGGGCTGCGCTGATGGATGACCCCATTGCTCCTAATTGTGCATGGAATTGAGGAAAAATAAAGTCAATCAGAATGACAAGGCATGCAATAAGAGACAGCAGTCCCCTGTTCTGTTCCCAAGTCCTGTTCTCTGGAAACAACCATTCTTAAGTCTTTAGCTCTTTGGGTTCTGATATTCACCACTATACTTTTAAAATAACATAATTTTATTATTTCTTGTTTTCCATTTTCGAACTTACTGTATTGATTTCCTACTACGGAAAACTAGAACTCAATCTCTAGACCCGTACACATACACACATACACATACACACACACACACACACACACACACACACACACACACACGCCTCCGAGCATTTCACCCCTCATCATCTTCCAAATCTATTTCTCTCATTACTATTTGGTTGACGTGGTTATTCAGAATTTACATTATTTTGATCTTGAAAATATTGTTCATAGTTGAGCCATCCAACGTACTCTGGTTACATTTTCTGACATGAATCTATTGAGATATAATTGATAACCACTGGATGGGCACAAATTTAAAAGTCTGATACTAGCAAGTGACTGAGAAGATGAAACGAAGGGGAGTCTCATTCACTGCTGCAACCATTCAAGGGGCAGGGCTTGGATGTCACGTGGTCAACATGCATCTACCTTTGCCCCACAGCTGCACATCTATGGTTATGCCTGAGAGAAACCCTCATGGATTTGCACAAGAACACATGCATAAAACATTTCACTGAAACATAGTTTATAATAGCAAAAAATGTTAACATAGCCTAAATTCCCAATTCAGAAGAATGGAGAAATTGTGATAATTAAACACTATACCCCAGTTAAAATGAATAAAACATAGCAACAGATATCAAAATTCTGTATCTCAAGAGACCAGTGCCAAATAAAAAAAAAAAAGTGATACCATTTATGTAAAGTTTGAAAATATGTAAGATAATACTATTTGATATTCACTGATATATAGGTATGAAGTCATGCCATAGAAACAATCATAGAAATGAAAAGTGCCAGATTCAGGGTTGTGGTTATCTCTAGAGAAAAATGGTAGGGGCTGTGGCAAGTGTTATTTTCTAGATGTTGAAAATTATATTCTAATTTTTTTAAAAAAGAAAGTTAACTTCCAGGAGCTGATCTTTCACTGAAAAAAATCTTTCCTATTAAAGATGACATCGAATATAAAATATTTCATTCCATTCATGTGGCCCAATCTTTTTTTTTTTGAGTTGGAGACTCACTCTGTCACCCAGACTGGAGTGCAGTGGCCGCTGCCGGCCACCGCAGCCTCGACCTGCTGGGCTCCGGCGATCCTTCCGCCTCAGCCTTCCAGGTAGCTGGAATTACAGACATGCGCTACCACGCCTGGCTGATTTTTTGATTTATTGTAGAGATGAGGTCTCATCAAGTTGCCCAGGCAGGTCTCGAACCCACGAGCTCAGGCAATCCACTCACCTCAGCCTCCCAAAGTGCGGGATTACAGGCTGAGCCACCAAGCCCGGCTTGCCCAATCTTAAAATTTAGGAATAAACTGCTCTTCTTGAAGAAAAGTGCTTCCAACAATTGTTTCTGTTACTGTTTCTTTCCTGCTGCCTGAATCACACAATGCAAGATTTCAAGAACCACCTAGTACTAAGGTGTTTATTCTAAGTTAGCAGATAAAGTGGGGGCTAGGGAGTAGAACCCTAAGTGTTTGTGCAGAACTGTGTGTCTGTGTGTGCACTATTTTGGGAACACAACTTTGTGAAATTCTCAAAGAAGTCCATGACCTCTCCACACCCCAACACTCAGAGCCTCTGAGCTGGCATAACTGTATCATGGTATCTGAGCATCAGATGTCTTGCAAGGTCTCCTGAGTCCCTGTTCTGAGTTCCTTGCTGGAGGCGGTGGTCTTTGGGGGGAAACCTTTGGCTCTGGAGCCACCCAGACATTGGGTCAAATTTTGGCTTCACTGGGCCTGGGTGACTGTGGGGAGGATACTTTCTGTGCCTCTATTTTCTTTTCTATAAAATGAGGATAATGGTTATTGCAAGCCAATGGCATGGCATGATGCCTAGCACATGGCCAGCCCTTAGGAGAAATTAATCATTTTTGCCCAGGTTTTCCTGTTACAGCCTCTGGTTCCTTCCTACCACTTTCCATGAGTGTAATCAATTACTCATGTAACTACTAATGTAATGTTGGTCTCCCCCAATATCCTACATGCTCTTTGGGGGAAAAAGCTTTATCTGTCTTGCTCTTGGCCAGGCAGAATGAGTAGGTGTTGAATGGATAGAAAAATGAAGGAAAGAATGAATGCCTCCACTTACGCAGCACTGCGGGGTGTGAGAACTATGAGTTCCTTAAAAGAAAAAAAAACCCACAGACTATATAAGCTGTGGAACTTCTAACTAGGTATCAGCAGTATTATTCCTTCCACAGACCTTTCAGCAGTTTAATATGATGAAGGCTAAGAAAGATTATCAAAGAAAGAAAAGAGACAATTACCTCCTTTGAAAAAAGCCTGGCTCAATAGTGACTAGATGAAGAGGAGAGAAAGGAGTGCAGGCAACAGTGGACTGGAGAGTACCAAGACCAGAGGAGATACAACTTCAATGACAACATTAAAATAGCTCTGGACTGAGCCACCTAAGAGATCGCATCTGTCTTCAGTTGTCTTATCTTTTTGCTGTCAGTGAGGCATAGAAGGAGGAAGCTAGGAGTAGAGACAAGGTGGATGCAAGAAGAAAGTGGAAAGCAGAAAACGGTTTATAGGTTGTCTCTAAAAAGTAAAGCAGGCATTGAAATTATTCCCATTGGATGAGAGGAGACACAGGTAAGGCATCCTCAGATAGGCCAAGGCAAGGGCCTCTGGCTCACCATTTTATTAGCATGAGCTTGGGTCAAAGTGATAACTAGGCTCCTTCTTTTTACACGTCTCTGAGATTTAACGAGAGCCAACAGACTGCGACACTCTTTAAATTACCTCCAACTATCAAACTCTCATGCAGAAAGGTGATCAGAATTTCCCGACTCATCTCAGTTTGTTGCCACTCAATATCACTGCTCTTATCTTTATGTCAAGAAGTCTAAAGAGGTAGGAAGTAGGATATTTTTAAAAAGCAGGATTTTTTCAAAGATAAAATTCTTCTTTGACAAGGCAGGAGAGTAAATCAGCCACATCTTCTAAAAGTTCACAAGTAAGGACCTTATAATTACTGAAAAATGGAGTCTGCTTATAAAATGGTTGGTAATTATGGATTTGATGGGGGAAGAAAATTATAGTACATGCTTGAGCTTTTAGAGCTTCTTAGCATCTATAGGCCACAGTATAAAATGAGTGTGCCTCAATTTTTAAAAATACAAGTGGGCTACTAAATAAGCTTATTCTTTAAGCTGAATATGACGTGTACCTACTCGTGTATGGCTTAGATTGGCTCTTTGTGGAATCCCAAAAGGCATCTCCTGAAACATCATTATGAGAGCAGGCAAGCAGGCTTACTTTAGCAGTGCTCTTTGATGGATAACACTCATTTCAATGCAGAGATTCAAAGCAAGCTGTTAAAAACTGTTACCATTTGCAACCACTTCTCTGTGTGAATCAAGATTTTTCTCAGCAGTGTGCAACCAAAACAAACCAGCAGTATAAACTTGCAGTTAGCACAAGTACTCTTCAATTCCAAATTTGGGGCTCCCAAAAACTTCACAGTCCTCACTGATTTTTATAAAAGTATGTGAAGAGTTTAAATATATACAGTGCACTTATCTTAAGGAAATAGACCTTGTTGATTAGATTATGTTCCAAGGTGAGATGACATGTAACAGTGTTACACTTATATGTGTTTACATGAGAGTTTCAAAACTATTGTCTTAAGTAATTATTCTCTGCCCTTGATACACAACTTGATAAAAAAAACTTTAAAAAGACTTACGACTTATCTTGCTTGTGGGAGCGGGAAAAGAGGTCATAAACCAAGCACACTCCAAACACGGTGACGCCTGTCTCTTTCACCAGCATTGCACAAGTCCCCAGAAGCAAACTGAGCAGCAAGAAGAAGGGAGAAGCCGTGGGAGGGAAGCATTCCCCGACACAGCCCTTACCCAGACTCCTGAAAAACAAGTTGGAAATTGTTTGTTTGCTTGTTTGTTTGTTTATGAGTTCAAATTTCACTCTGTCTGCCAGCTCACTGCAGCCTCTCCATCTGGGCTTAGGTGATCCTTCTACCTCAGCCTCCCAAATATCTGAGACTACAGGCACATGCCACCATGCCTGGCTGTTGTTTTTTTTTATTAAACTTTTTGTATGGATGATGTCCCGCTATGTTGCCCAGACTGGTCTTGAACTCCAGGGCTTAAGCAATCCTCTAGCCTCAGCCTCCAAAAGTGCTAGGATCACAGGCATGAGCCACCATGCCCAGAGATTCTTTTAATCTAACAAGGAATGTGGGTTGCTAAGAAATACTACCTTATAAAGATAAGATCTAATGTCAATTTTTTTTGTATTCTAAGTAATTAAGTAAGAAAAGGTGTCTTCAAGTGTTCATTATAGAATTATTTTAAATTGCTAAGATGGAAAAAAATGTCTAGCAATACTGAATTTGGTACTTAAATTATGGAATTATGACAAAATACGTAACAAATGAATACTAACAAAGCCATTTAAAATACTACCACAGAGACCTATTTTGTGACATGGGAAGTTTCTTTTTTTGCTTTTGTTTTTGTTTTTGTTTTGAGTCGGAGTCTCACCCAGGTTGGAGTGCAGTGGCACACTCATGGTCACTCTAGCATAAACCTGCTGAATTCCAGTGATCCTTCCTCAGCCTTCCAAGTAACCAGAACTACAGGTGCACTACCACACCCAGCTAATTTTTTGATTTATTGTAGAGATGAGGTCTCTACAAGTTGCCCAGGCTGATCTCTAGCCTGTAGGCTCAGGCAATCCCTCGCCTAGGCCTCCCAAAGTGCTGGGATTACAAGTTTGAGCCACCATGCCCAGCCGGGAAGATGTTTAAGTAAATTCATTTTAAGTGAATAATGACTTGCTAAAGCATATGCATTACCTCTGGGGCCAGGTTCCTTAGGTCTAAAATATTATAGCTCTGCAGTTAACAAACAGGGTAATATGGGGCTTACTTTGCCTCTCTGTGCTTTAGTTCCTTATGTGTGAAATGAGATTATATTGTAGGGAGAATTACATAAATGACTTATTACATGTCAAGTGTCATCATCATCATTTTAGTGAAGTCAATGAATACAAATATATACCAAAATATAATCATCATTTCACTCTGATGAAAATATAGCTATTTCTTTTCTTTTGTCCAATCTGTATTTTTTAAATTTATTTTCCATGATGAGTATGTATTGGGTAAAGTTTACTTTTTCTCGGTTTCAAGGATTTTCAAAAACTCTCTGGTTAGTTGTAAAATCTTTGCTTCACCTTATAAAACAGAACTGGCTTCCTGCCAAGAAACATCTGTTTCCTTCAGCAGGTTCCACACCCACTGGCTCCTACTTCTTTGAAGTAAAGGCCAATATTTCTGTAGTTGTAATGTCTTCTCCTTAGTGTTATGTCTTAGAACAACTGCATAAAATTATACACAAATCTGCAGTAGATAGGTGTTTTTCTATTGAGTACGTCTATAGCTTAAATTTCTAAAAGTGAGAAGGGCATGCACAACAAGCCTATAATAATACACAGATGTGGACATGCTGCAGGTCTAATCATGTTCCCAAATATATCAACCACACATACAAAAAGCCTGAGAGAACACGTTTAAACTGAAAAAGTGAGCATTAATTCTTTTCTAGCACCAGAGTAAGCAGAAAACAATTAATTATTAAATTCTGGCTTATATTTTAAGCTTTCACAACCTTGTATCATATGATTAAGAGTGCAGTGGGAGGCTACAAAGCCATGTCCAGAAGACTGATACCACACTAAGAAAATGCTCTCAATGAAACCTAACTTCCTAAGACTTAATTCATTTCATTCTTGGCCCAAGGTCCTAATAGTTTTTATAAGCGGGTTTCTCAATCTCAGCACTATTGACATTTTTCTGCCAGATAACTCTTCACGGTAGGGCTGTCCTGTGTACTGTAGGATGTTTATTCAGCAGCATCCTTGGCCTCCATCCACCAGATGCCAGTAGCAACTCTGCAGTTGTAACAACCAAGGATGTCTCTGATACTGTCAAATATCTCCTAGGGGGGAGATGGGAGTAGTGGCTAGGAGAAGGAAAGAAATCAACCCTAATTTAAAAACACTAGATTAGAAACAGTGTTCCTCCAACAGAGTCGCTGGGATCTGTAAGATTATAGGTCGATGAACTGATCTAAAGATCAGGGCTCACAAAGCTGTAACCAGGCATCTCTCCATGAAGCAGAGCAGCATGATGGACCTGTCCCCTTTTCTTGGGCCATGCTCTGAGCTGCCTCCATTCACATTCTCTATTTAACCCACCACTTTGCCTATGTGGACATGCCACAACTCACGTAAGAATCTGATCATTCGGGGGTACAGGCACAATACAATGGGAAATTATTTTGTTGCTTTTCAGTTTCCCAAAGCAAAGAACTTCTGTATTCTGATGAAAGGATGTGTAAATTGGAAAACTACAAATGAGCAATACTACTTTCTATTCAGCATTGTTATTTTAAGCTCTGAGCTACTTAGATGGGGATAATGAAGAGGAAAAACAGTAGGACCAAGATAAAAAGGAGAAATCATAGACAAATAGAGGAGAGTGCAGCATCTAGTATATTTTGGCTCAGAGCTAAGATTCCAAATTCCATTTTCAGTCAGAAACTACAAATAAGAGGAATGAAGAGGCAAGAGCTTGGATTCTCAGCACCTGGAAGAGAAAATGGCTGAGCACTGGATAAGGAGAGTGTTTCACATCCCTAGTCCCCAGGAAGTGCATTGAAGGCCAGAAGCCTCTCTCCTCTCAGGCACGTGCTCACAGTCTGTATTTACATGGCATGGTGGTAATCTCAGAGAAGGAAACTCTTAGCCATACCTACCTATTGTAGGAGAGAAAGGCCAACAGAAACAGCAGACACGCTAACACGTCAGCTCTGCCAACAATTCCAGCCACCTAGGAAGTTTAAAAAAATAAAAAATTGAAACCTCAGAAAATTACTTTCAGAAAGTCTCTACAAAAACACATTACAGAAAAGCATTTGGTTTTAGATGAATGAAAGATGTAATGAAATAGGAAACACACTGTTCTTCAAATTCTATTATGTGACTACCTCTGATTATCATATATTTAACAATAAGTTTAATAAAAGGAAAAAACAGGAAGAAAGGGGAAAGATTTTCACATTTAACTTTATTTTTAACTTTTCTCCTATAGTCAATTCACAATATCAAAATTTATTCATTTAGTAATTTATTCAAAAAAAATTTTTTTTAGCAATAAGGATCAATCTGAGTACCAGAATGTTAATGGAGCAGAGGTTATTACAGAGGACTAGAAAAAAAGTCAGTTGAGAATCAATACTTTTGACAAGAAGGGGAATAAGTTTGAACTCATGATTGCTATATGAGAGTGTATATGTGTGCGTGTGTGTGTGTATGTGTTTATGTGTGTTTCTTTTTTTTTTTGAGTTGGAGTCTCACTCTGTCACCCAGACTGAAGTGCAGTGGCCGCTCCCGGCCACCGCAGCCTTGACCTGTTGGGCTCTGGCGATCCTTCCGCCTCAGTCTTCCAAGTAGCTGGAACTACAAGTGCATGCTATCACGCCTGGCTAGTTTTTGATTTATTGTAGAGATGAGGTCTCGCCAAGTTGCCCAGGCGGGTCTCGAACCCGCAGGCTCAGCAATCCACTCACCTCAGCCTCCCAAAGTGCTGGGATTACAGTCTGAGCCACCGAGCCCGGCTTATGTGTGTTTCTTAATTCTGTTACTCAAAGTACCTAAAAGTATGATACCCCATATTAGTAAATAGTAGAGGGCCATCCTGGCACTAACCACAAGCCATCTCCCTGCTAAAGAGAAGACCAGCTCCTTGGAAAACTGATTGATACCAGGGCTGAGGCTGGGGAAATACAAGAGAAGCTTAGATCATCTTCTCATGTAAGTAAGAAAATGCTAAAAAAAAAAAAAAAATGGCTGTCAACAGACACAGGAGCCATCAATGAAGGGCTCCCACTGCCCAAATCTGAAACAATTTGAATATCAAAATAAATAAGAACCATAATATATTAAAAACCATTGAAAAAATAGAAACCCCTGAGACTATATTGATAATAAGTACAGTCATGCACCTCAAAGGAGTGTTTAGGTCAACAACAGGCTACAACTCTGTGGTCACATAAGATGATAATAGCATATTTCTATTGCACCTTTTCTACATTTAGATCTGTTTAGATACACAAATACTATTGTGTTAAAATGCCTACAGTACTCAGTGCAGTAACATGCTATGCAGGTTTGTAGCCCAGGAGCACAAGTTATACCACATAGCCTAGGTGTGTAGTAGGCTATACCATCTAGGATTGCGTAAGTATACCCTTGGTGTTTACACAGCAACAAAATTGCTTAATGATGCATTTCTTACAATGTATCCCAGTTGTTAAGAGATGCATAAGTGTATATGGATGAAGTAAATGAATGGATACATATGTAAGCACATACATACATACAGCAAGCAAGTGAATGGGAAAGAAAGGAAAGTCCATCCTTCATTAAAAAGCCAGTTAATGAAAGTGAAGGCAGAAGTAGAGTTTGAAAAAGTCATTTTGCTTCCAGAAGAGTGAAGACTGTAAGGAGTAAGAAGCATCAAAAATATCAATGGATGCTAAACCTGGGGTATGAAAGTTTTTTGAAGTGCAAAATACTGGCATGGCTTCAAAGTGTCTCTTCAGTGCTTACTTATTAGTTGGAAAAATAAAAATAATAATTACACTATGAAAAAAGCATTACATTGCTTTTATGCCTTCACTAGGAAATCAAAATTAAAATAACCAGCCCTGAGAAGGACACTTCATTTATGTACTATTCTGGCTACAGATACATAACCTAATTATAATCTTGAGAAAACATCAGACAATTTCAAAATGGGGAACATTCGATAAAAATATATAAATAAATATTTATTATAAAAATAAAGTATAACAATTTTGTATGATATTTTATAATATTAAATTTCAATCACATAATTATTCTGATTTATAGTACATCATGGCTCAATTATGCTATAGTTCATAATCTAATGAATCATAATATTGCAAATATTATATAATATTGACATAATATGTTATGTATTCTATAGTTATATATAATATTTATTATTTCTGTTTATATATTATAAATTTTAATATACTATATCTATTAAACATGTATATGTTATATATTATATATTGACATAATATATGATATAGTATGTAACCTTACATATTGCAATATACTAAGTAATAACATTTTATATTATGTACATTCAACATAAATATTATATCATATTAAAATCTAAAAATTATGTCATAGAAAAACAATGAAGACTAATAACTGTTTCAAACTAAAAGAAACTAAAGGAAACTAAAGAGAAATTATAACTAATGCTCTCAGTTATAGATAATATACAATGAAATTATTAATATGTAAAGGAGCATGAACTACGCAGCCTACTGTCAAATGCTTCAGAGCATAAATATTTCCATATATTGAGGAAGAGTGACGAAACAAATGTGGCAAAATGTTAAAAATTAGTGGATCTGGATAAAGAGTATACAGTCATTCTCTATATTTTTTAAGTTTGAAATTATTTCAAAAAAAGTGTTGCTTCAGAAGAAGACTAAAATGGAAGAAAGTTGAGAGACAGATGACTATAAATTGTTATATTATTTTGCTGTTTAAGATGTGTGTGCATGTCTCATTTTTTTTTTAATCTCAAATAAAATTTTCAGGAAAAAAAATGAGGTACAGTTTTTAAAAAATGCTTCAAATAAAAGGTCAAAGAAGAACTGGATGATGAGGAGCAGCTCCCAGGGGAAATACATAAGGCTGGAACACACACCCACAAACATCCTCATGCACTTTGTATCATGAAGGTGAGGCAGAGGGCATAGACCATGCAGGGCCTGAATACGGACCTCTCTTGCCATCCGAGAGAGACTCGATTGCATTATCTCTAACTTCTGAGATCTGGTTCTGTTACCTTTAAAATATGTAAGTCCTTCCCCCCAATTTCCCCCATGCAATGGTTATAATTCATGAGATTATTAATATATGCACATACTAAGGGGCTGCCTGATAAATGCTGGTGCCTTTATTTCTCCCTTTTCCTTTCCAAGAAAGAGAGAGGAACTCTTAACATGAGATACGTTTTTCTGTATGACTTATGAAAAGCATCTTTTTACTTTAAGGCTTACACGTGTGATATCTTAATTGAACTTTATTAGATCATCTAACATATCTATTAGTTTAAATTTAAAGTAATTAAATTATAAGCACAAAGATGAATTGACCGCAAGTCATGTACTGAGAAAATTCAACTCCAACTACACCACAAGAATCCTGGATGTAGCCAAAGAATAGCATTGGCAATATAGACCTGAAAGCTGTTACCTAATGTGGCTGCTTGAACCACACATTGTTCACTGACTTGATAATCTATATGGAACTTGAGTGCCTAATTAGGAAGACTGCATGACTCAAGTGAAAAAGGCAGTGGATGGTGTGGTGTGGTGTGGTGTGACCATCGTGTCAAGACTCAGCTCAGACTCACAGTCTGCAAAGCAACAATTGTGTACAGGTCACCTGTGAAGCCCAGATCTGCTCAGGCTATACCACCACCTCCCTGAGCATTTAGCTCAGCATCACTTGCAAGGCCTCCCTAAGGTTAAAAATCCCAGCAACAGTCTTGGGATAAGGCCAGGCGTGTGGGCACCGAGGGACACTCATCACGGCACAACTGATGTGGCCAACAGCAAGATGTACAAGCTGTTATTGAGTGTAGCAAGTTGGAATGAGGCAATCACAAGTAAGGCGAGTTTAACTAATGTGTTAAAGGTGCCCTGCAGTCCTGCTTCTTGCACTGCAGCCAGTTTGGAAGCAGCAGCAGCAGAGTGTGCCAACTGGATGTGCCCAGATATAAAGAATGTAGTGTCCCTTGCAGGAGAAGCTCAGAAAGGGTGTTGAAATGTTCGTGTAACATTGATAGGCTCTCTCGCCAGTACAAACCACTAAGCATGCATTGAACACCTGCCTATACCTATGTTGAACCGAGGTCTTTGGGGCAAAAGCTTCCATAACTAAAAACAGATGCATGTCATTAACTACTATATGTCTACAGCAGTCATCCACTATGATTCAATTAGTCAGTATCTTCATGTTCAACAGCTATGTGCTTTATTCCTGTTAACATTTTCCAAGTGCCTTTCTCTTTGCCAGGTACTGTGAAAGCTAGAAGGACACAGTCAGCCTCAAGGAGTTTAACGTTTGGTGGGGAGTTAAAAGAGGGTATTAAATAAGATGCAAGAGAACTACATGCATCCTAAGAGGAGAAAACATTACCAAGAGAAGGGATTGATTTTGACTACAGGATATGGGAAGGCTTCATGGAAGGGCAGTTGTGAGTTAAAGGATAGACAAGGAGGATTTCGGGAAGTTCAAGAAAGGGGACTGTGAAGCCTAGTTACAGAAAGGAACAAAAATGTCTTCCAGGTAGAGGATGCAAGAGTGTCACAGAAGGAAAGGTCTGAAAATATATGAAGTGGTTCTGGAAGGGGAGGAACAAAGTGATGAACAGCATGGAGTTAATGAAAAGAAGGGAGAAGGGGCAATGGGAGGCAAGGATGAATGTTAAGTTGGAACCAGATGAACTTGATTCTACAACAATAAGTGTAGGGTGCTGGAAAGTACAAAAGCAACTGTTCAATATAAGTGAAAAATATATGCAAATGGCCACCTGTATTTTAGCCTCAAGCTAAAGGTTTCCCATCACCAAAGGGGTGACTGTAAGCTGGGAACTGCAGCCTCTAACAAATATTCAAGTATTGAGAAGACATCAGTGAACATAACTGGACTGAATTCAAATAATGTAATATCCAGATCTCCTGGCAAAGTTAACTGAATCACAGTGGAAATTAGCAATCAGAACTTAATTTTCTCTCAATACTTGCTGTTTTCTTTTTTCTTTTTGGGGGAATACCACCATAGGATTTATATAAAGTATACCATACCATATGTACAATGTTATTAATGTTTATTTTATCTGCAAGAGTAAGTTACATTGGAGTCAGACAGGACCGGGACACACTTAACATGTGGAAATGGCTATAGGACAGACAGGCTGATGAGACTATGACCAATTTTTTCCCATGTCTTGCTGTCCCAATTCTGGAAATGTTGACCTTAATCTTTAGCTCCATGTGTCATCATCATTTCCTGCTCTTGCTTTCAACTTGGCATACGTGCTTTCCCTCAAACCCATAATGTCTCTATGATGACGAAGTTTTAATTCTCATAGAAAAATTAAAATAACTTCCCCCATTTTCCCAATTCCTCTACCAATTTTTCTCATGACTCAGGAACCAAAAAACTATATAAATTTCCCCAAAAATACACTGTCAGGAAGCTCAATTGTCTTAAAGCCTTAAATGAAGAAAGTCTGAGTCTACCTTATTTATTGCTATACCCTTGCACTGAATGACTATATTATAGTCACAATTATAACTGTTCATTGAACGACTGAGTAAATAAATATATTTATCACTATTTTCTTAAACTGGAAATAATTTTGCTCTCCACTAGAGTTCTCACTTTATTACAACATGTTGCTTTGTCTAGTACCTTTTTATGTGCATGTTCTTTGGTTTTTTGATGAGTTTGTAAAAAATTGTAGGTAGGGACCCTGTTATTCACCTGCATTTTCCCTTAGTACCTAGCAGAATGCCCTACAACAGTCAAGACAGTCAACCCTCCATATGTAAGGTTTCTGCATCCATGGATTTAACCAACTAGGGCTCAAAAATATTCAATAAATGAATAAATAATAACAGTACAACAGTACAAAAACATTTTTAAAATGCAAGTAAAAACAACTATTTGCATTGTTACATTGTGTTGGGTATATCAGTAACCTAGAGATGATTTAAAGTTTATGGGAGGAGGTGT
Organism: Cephalopachus bancanus; assembly: GCA_027257055.1. Taxonomy (NCBI): domain Eukaryota; kingdom Metazoa; phylum Chordata; class Mammalia; order Primates; family Tarsiidae; genus Cephalopachus; species Cephalopachus bancanus. The sequence continues at coordinate 1,282,504 of JAPVLO010000009.1, read as the reverse complement.
ATGGATTATATGCAAATACGACACTGTTTTATCTAAGGGACTTGAGCATCCTCAGATTTTAGTATCCCTGGGAGTCCTGGAACCAATTCCTTGTGGACACCAAGGGATGACTGGGTTCATTAACTATTTGTTGACTACATAATTAATAAAGCAAATCCTTAATCATATCAACATGTTTATACTTAATCATATCAATGTGTTTGAATTTTTTTTTTTTTTTAATTGGAGTCTCACTCTGTCGCCCAGACTGGAGTGCAGTGGCCGCTCCCAGCCACTGCAGCCTCGACCTGCTGGGTTCCGGCGAGCCTTCTGCCTCAACCTTCCATAGCTGGAACTACAGGCACGCGCTACCACACCCGGCTAATTTTTTATTTATTGTAGAGATGAGGTCTCACCAAGTTGCCCAGTTGGGTCTTGAACCTGCGAGCTCAGGCAATCCACTCACCTCAGGCTCCCAAAGCGCAGGATTACAGGCTGAGCCACCGAGCCCAGCTAATGTGTTTAAATTAAACAGTACCCCAAAAGTTTAAATTTTCCATCCACCCTGAGATAATTTATGAGCCCATTTTTGCTCTTCTTGAACAAAGAGGAGATACTTCCCAGTAATTCCCTCCCCACCATACCAAGATCTTTCTAGAAAAAAAAAAAGTTATCACTAAATCTTTTAAAAAGTACATCTGTTTTTCCACTTCTCTGTCCTCCTCCTTAGAAAATTTGAATTGAAATCTATAACTAGAGAGAGACGCGGCAAGATGGCGACGGGGCAACCCGGTGTCTGAAGCCCTCTGCAAGGGAGATCTGCAGTGGGTCTCTGACTCTTGCCCCGGGGGGCTGGGGACCCCAGCATCGCAGCCTGCTCTTCAGACTCAGCTCGGCCGTTGCCACCACTGGGACATCGCAATGACTGGACAGTTACTTACTGCAGTGCAAACAGTCCCGCAGCTGCTGCCACCAGCGCAGCCCCTTCCCCTGCCGCCGCCGTCGCCGCCGCGGCCTCAGTAACAGGTAGCACATCACAGCACCCGGCCCGAGGAGATCCACACCAAACCCTTCAGGGAAGATCTGTGGGGATTGCTACCACCTCTCCTGTGTCCCAGACTGTCCTGCCCAGCCGGCGTGGGGTTCCTGTTGCCTGCTCGGAGGCCGGCAGCCATCTTATTCCTGTCCAGCCCCACCCCCGCTGGGGCGAGCAGCTGAGATAGCACCACCTGCTGGCGATTCAAGGTAACAACACCGAACTGGGAGAAACAAGCTTGATAAAGACATAGACCAAACTGCTGAATGAAGGTTAATCTGAACTGTCCTTCACAGCAGATCAGGGGCAACTGACTCTAACTGCAAACTAATTTACCAGCTTGAAAAGAAAACTAGAAATCAGACCTGAAAGGACACTGGACTTAAACGAAATGTCTCAGAGTGTGCTTCATTGATTCTATCAGTTTAATGACTTAATTCTATTCCTACTGTATTGTTCCCTTTTTCTTTTTTCCTTTTCCTTTTCTTCTCTTTTCTTCTCTCTGTAAACCATATCTTTGTATAGAGGAACAGCACACTAACAAGGTGGTTGGTTAGCTTGTATGTTAGTATCACTATATGTTTTATTTTTATTTTTTATATTTTTGTATGAGAGTCGGTTCATCTGTAGCTGTGGCCTACTGTTTTTATCTGTCTCAGTATAGGCCTCTCTCTCTGTTTGCACACTCGTTTGTTTCCCCCCTTACTACTCTATCTCTCCACTCCCCTCTTCAACCCACTATCTGCTCCATTCTCTCCCCTCTGCTAACCACATTTTATTTCAGGGAGTAAACCTACAGCCCCACTGCACGGACAGATTCCAGGGCAGTGGGAAATGGGCTCCACATTATCCACACGCCTGTCAGTGAATACCAGGACCTGCAGACAGATTTTGAATCACAGCTCTCCCCTTAAGTACATCTCAAAACTGCAAAAAGGACCGCCTCCAACCTACAATTCAACTTCAGAATTGAACAAAGTAAGAGGACATACATAAAGAATAGGAGATTGAACAAACAGAAGTAAAACCAATCCCTTTACCCCTGAATAACAGAATTAAAGAAGACGGTGATGTGGAGGGAAGGAAAAAGTAGGGAGGGGGAAAACCCACACAAATGAAGAAAAACCAAAAGAAGAATATAGGTCTCACACAGACCCCTGGGAGATCAGACACTGAGAAAACAGATTCTGGAACACAGACAATGAAGAGTCCCCAGAATGACTGGTCACATGCAACAAACCCAGACATCAAGACATTAATGGAGAGAATTTTAAAAATTGAGGAGAGCCAAGAAGAAAATAGGAAGGAGCTGTTGTCAGAAATGACAGCAGTAAAGAATACTGTGATGGAAACGAACAACAGACTAATAAGCATGGAAAGCAGAATCAGCCAAGCAGAAGAAAGAATCTCAGAGCTCGAAGACCAAAATACAGAACTAACCCAAACTGTCAAAAGCAGAGAAAAGAAGCTCAAAAAGACAGAACAAAACCTGCAAGAGATGAATGATCACTTCAAGAGACCAAATCTAAGAGTAATTGGGCTTCCTGAGGCAGAAAGAGAAACAGAAGCCACACTGGAACAAACATTTCATGAAATCATTCAAGAAAACTTCCCTCAACTCATAAAGGATGAAAAAATTCAAACACAAGATATTCAGAGAACCCCTGCAAGACAACAAATGAGAAGACCAACACCCAGACACATAATAATTCGCCTAAACAAAGTAGCTCTGAAAGGAAAAATCCTAAAGGCAGCAAGAGAAAAAGACCAGACTACCTACCAGGGAAAACCAATTAGAATAGCAGCAGATTTATCCACAGAAACCCTTCAGGCTAGGAGAGCCTGGAGCCCTATCTTCAAAGTTCTAAAAGAGAAACAATTTCAACCAAGAATAACCTACCCAGCCAAACTAAGCTTCATTAGTGAGGGAGAATTGAAATCTTTTCCAGACATCCAATCCCTAAGAACCTACGTTGCCACCAGACCACCTCTACAAAAAAACACTTAAGAAAGTACTGAACACAGAAGAAAAAGAAAAAAGAACAACAGCATTCTTCACAAGAGTACAGGCAAAAGATTAAAAACACACATGAACCAACTCCAAAACCCAAAGAAAGACAACAAATAAACAGGAACAACTCTGTAAGAACCTTATGACAGGGATCAACTCTTGCATTTCAATTATTAGCCTAAATGTGAACAGACTAAATGCACCACTGAAAAGACATAGAATGGCAAAATGGATAAAATATCATCAGGCAACAATCTATTGCCTTCAAGAGACTCACCTCACTAGAAAGGACACCCACAGACTCAAAGTAAGAGGATGGGAAACAAATTTTCAGGCGAACGGAATACAAAAGAAAAGAGGAGTAGCAATCTTAATTTCAGACAAAATACCCTTCAAGCTATTAAAAATCAAAAAAGATACAGAAGGCCACTACATAATGATAAAAGGCTCAATCCATCAACAAGAAATATCTATCCTAAACATATATGCACCCAATATAGGTGCGCCAACTTTCATAAAGCAACTTCTTGGAAAACTAAAGAAAGATATTGACTCTAACACCATCATAACTGGGGACTTTAATACCCCACTCACAACCCTAGACAGATCATCAGGACAAAAAACCAGCAAGGAGATCCGGAACCTCAATATGACTTTGGACCAAATGGACTTAATTGATACCTACAGAACACTCCATCCAAAGACCACAGAATACACATTCTACTCATCACCACATGGAACATATTCTAAGATCGACCACATACTCGGCCATAAATCAAGCATAAGCAAATTTAAAAGGACTGAAATTCTACCAAACACCTTCTCGGACCACAGTGGAATAAAAATAAACATTGACACCAACAAAGTACCCCCTAAACCCACAAAGACATGGACACTAAACAGCATGATGCTAAACAACTCCTGGGTCAATGATGAAATCAAAACAGGGATCAAAAGATACCTGGAAACAAATGAAAATGAAGAAACATCTTACCAAAATCTCTGGGATGCCCTGAAAGCTGTAGTAAGAGGGGAATTTATATCCCTACAAACACACATGAAGAAAATGGAAGGAACAGAAATTCACAACCTAACAAGCCACCTAAAGAAGCTGGAAAAGCAAGACCACAAAAACCCTAATTTCAGCAGAAGAATACAGATCACCAAAATAAAAGCCCAAATCCAGGACATAGAAGACAAAAAGATAATACAAAAAAAAATCAATGAAACAAAAAGCTGGTTCTTCGAAAGGATAAACAAGATTGATGGTCCCCTAGCTAGACTGACCAAGGAAAAACGAGAAAAAAACCAAATAAGCACAGTCAGAAACACAAAAGATGAAGTCACATCTGACCCTGAAAGAAATGCAAAAGATCATTAGAGACTACTACGTACACTTGTATGGAAACAAACTTGAAAATTATACGGAAATGGAGGACTTTCTGACATCACACAACCTACCTAGGTTGGAACAAGAAGAAATTGAGACCCTAAATAGACCAATAACAATCAAAGAAATCGACTACGTAATAAGAAAACTTCCTAAAAAAAAAGACCTGGTCCAGATGGCTTTCCGGCAGAATTCTACAAGACATTCAAGGAGGAGCTGATACCAATCCTACTGAAGGTATTCCAGGCGATTGAAAAAGATGGAACTCTCCCCAAATCATTTTACGAAGCCAACATCACATTGATACCCAAGCCAGGTAAAGATCCAACAAAGAAAGAGAACCACAGGCCAATATCTTTGATGAACATAGATGCTAAAATTCTCAACAAGATCCTAGCAAACCAGATTCAGCAATACATCTCAAAAATCATCCACCATGACCAAGTAGGCTTCATTCCTGGCATGCAAGGCTGGTTCAACATTCGTAAAACCATAAATGTAATTAAATACATCAACAGATGTCAAAACAAAACCACATGATCATATCATTAGATGCAGAAAAAGCTTTTGATAAAATCCAGCACCCTTCTTGATAAAAACCCTTGAACACCTAGGCATACGGGGAACATACCTCAAAATAGTAAAAGCCATCTACGAGAAACCCACAGCCAGCATACTCCTAAATGGACAAAAATAGGAATCAATTCCCCTGAAAACTGGAACTAGACAAGGATGCCACTCTCTCCCCTCCTGTTCAACATAGTATTGGAAGTCCTGGCTAGAGCAATCAGAGAAGAGGAGGCAATCAGAGGTATTCAAATAGGAAAAGAGGAAGTCAAGTTATCTCTCTATGCAGATGATATGATGGTGTACCTTGAAAACCCAAGAGAATCTGTCAAAGGCCTTCTTACATTGATAAAGGCCTTTGGCAAAGTCTCAGGATACAAAATAAATGTACAAAAGACAATCGCATTTCTCTACACCAATAATAAACAAACAGAAACCCAAATAAAAAACACAATTCCATTCACAATAGCCACAAAAAAAAAATGAAATAGCTTGGCATCTTCCTAACCAGAGATGTAAAAGACCTTTACAATGAAAATTACAAAACACTGCTCAAAGAAATCAAAGCTGACACGAACAAGTGGAAAAATATCCCATGCTCATGGATCGGAAGAATCAACATTGTGAAGATGTCCATCTTACCTAAGGCAATCTGCAAATTCAATGCAATACCCATTAAATTACCAACAACATTCTTCTCAGACCTAGAAAAAACAACACAGGAATTCATATGGAAACACAAACGTCCAAGAATAGCCAGCACAATCCTCAGCAAAAAAAACAAAGCAGGTGGTATCATAATACCAGACTTCAAACTTTGCTATAAAGCTACAATCATCAAAACAGCTTGGTATTGGTACAGGAACAGGCATATAGATCAATGGAACAGAATTGAGATTCCAGAAGCAAAACCACAATTTCTCAACCAACTCATCTTCGACAAAGCCCCCACCACCTACCAATGGGGAGAGGAGAACCTATTCAGTAAATGGTGCTGGGAAAACTGGCTGACCACATGCAGAAGATTGAAACAGGACCCCTATCTATCCCCATGCACAAAGGTTAACTCCAAATGGATCAGAGACCTAAATGTAATAAGAACCTTAGAAAAGGAAGGAAATACTCTCATGGAAATCGGAACTGGCATCCAATTCCTGTACAAAACCCAAAACCCACAGGACTTAAGAGAGAAGATAGACAAATGGGACCTTATTAAACTGAGAAGCTTCTGCAAAGCCAAAGAAACCATCAAGAGAGCAGGGAGACAGCCTACAGACTGGGAAAAAGTATTTGCCAACTCTAGGTCTGACAAAGGCTTAACATCCTGGATCTACAAGGAACTGAAACGTACTGAAAAGAAGAAAACAAACAACCCCATTATAAAATGGGCAAATATATGAACAGACACTTCACAAAAGAAAACATCCGAGCAGCCAACAAACACATGAAGAAATGCTCAACCTCACTAATCATCAGGGAGATGCAAATCAAAACCACACTGAGATACCACCTAACTCCAGTCAGAATGGCAATTATTAACAACTCAAAAAATAACAGCTGCTGGAGAGGGTGTGGTGAAAAGGGAACACTTCTACACTGTTGGTGGGAGTGTAAACTAGTGCAACCTCTGTGGAAAGCAGTGTGGCGATTCCTAAAAGCTCTAAAAATGGACCTTCCATATGACCCTGCAATCCCCCTACTGGGAATATATCCTGAAGAACACAAATCACTCTATAAAAAAGATACCTGCACACGTATGTTTATCGCAGCGTTGTTCACAATAGCAAGAACCTGGAAACAACCATGCTGCCCATCAAAAGAGGACTGGTTTTAAAAAAGGTGGTACATATACACGATGGAATACTCTGCAGCCATAAAAAAGAACAAAATCATGAATTTCGCAGCAACCTGGATGGAACTAGAGTCTATAATACTGAGTGACCTCTCACGGAAACAAAGATCCGAATATCACATGTTCTCACTCATATAATGGACCTTGAACATCCAATGTAACACTATAAGAAAATGACTGACGGTACTGGGAAATTATGGGGGGGGATGGGATTAACAGTAGCAAATATCTGTCTGGGGATGGGAAAACACCTCTTATCAACAGGGTGCCTGAATGAAACGTAATTGTACATCTAACCCTTAACTGTACCCCACAAAACCATAATAAAAAATACTGATTAAAAAAAAAAGAAACCTATAACTAAATAATAATTTCCCCAATTTTACATTGTAATGTAAATTGTTTGTAAGTCAAATTTCTTTGTCTCCTTCTTACACTTCCTTATCTCCTTGCAAATTTAAATACCTTCCCTAGCATCCTTCCCTAAATAAATGTCCAGTTCTCACACTCCCTTGTCCCTTGAATTGTGCTACTGTGAATTTTTCTAATCAATATAAAAGTTTGTTGAGATCCTTTTTAAAGGTCATTTTGCTAACAGGATTTTCCTCTTTTCTTGGAATCCAACCTAAACTCTACCAGCCCCTGACCACACTGTCCATGGTTGCCTGTGTTTTATGCACTCCCTTTCTGCCACTGTTGAATTGAAACCATTATTGTCCTCATTTGTTCCTTCCTGCGATAATTGTTTCCAAAATACTCTAACTACAGATTTTCAACCTCACTAGAAGAATTATTTGTCATAAATATAATATTGTCTATTAGATTAAAACATGCAATAGACCCATCATTACATACTTCATATGGGGAGGAACAGTAGACCTTGATCATTTTCTTCATGTTATGTCCAAAAAGAACATCAAAAACATAAGCATCTCTCTCATCTTTTTAAGTTCATCTCTAAAGTTTTTTGGCATAATTTTAAATACTTGAAAGAACCTAACTTCCCATGCATTGTAAATATTGACATTTAAAAATAAGGTGAATCATGCCTCTGTTTTAAATGTTCCAAATGGAACCAGAACACTATAGCAACTTGAAACTCATCATCTATATACAGAAACACGAACAGGCATGCATTTCTTTAAACAGTAGATATTTAAAAGCTCTCTCTCTCTCTCTCTCTCTCTCTCTCTCTCTCTCTCTCAATCTCTCTCTCTTTCTCAATCTCTCTCTTTCTCTCTCTCTCTCTCTCTCTCTCTCTCTCTCTCTCTCTCAATAGCTTTAGGGAATACAAACAGTGTTTGGCTACATCTTTGCATTGTACAGTGGTGAAGAAATCTGGGCTTTTAGTGGCTTTTTTCTTGAATTCATACTTCCATCATATTTCCCCCTCAGCATTTTTTCTTAATTGGTTACCTAGTTGTGCTTAAATATATTTTATTACCATCTCCCTATAAAAGTACATATACAATTAAATTTATTTTTAAATGTATTTTTTTGCACCCCTCCCCCGGTCCTACTCCTTTAAATGTATTCTGGCCATAAGCCTGTAAGTGTTAAAAACTTAATTTTGAGGCTGGGTGCAGTGGCTCAATCCTGTAATCCAAGCACTTTGGGAGGTTGAGGTGAAGGGATTGCCTGAGCTCACAGGTTCAAGAACAGCCTGGGCAACTTGAGGAGACCTCATCTCTACAATGAGTCAAAAAAAAAAATTAGCTGGGTGTGGTAGCGTGCACCTGTAGTTCCAGATGATTAGAAGGCTGAGGCGGACAGATTACCTGAGCCCAGGAGGTTGATGCTGGGGTAGCCGTGAACATGCCACTGCACTCCAGACTGGGCAATGGAGTGAGACTCCAACTCAAAAAAAATTTAATTTTGTATTACCGTTCTAATTATTATTAATTCACAATTGTTTGCTACATATAAATAAAGTAGAAAAAAGATACATAATTACTAAATAGAAAAATTTACCTTCTAATAATAAAGGTATAGCAGGTTTCTTTTTTGTAAGTTCAGTTATCTGAAGCTAAATCTTACTTTTTGTCAGAATAAGACACTTTTCATCTTTACAGACTGTTCATACAAATAAGTGAAAACAAAGTAGACCTGTTACAGCAATGATTTAATTCTTTGAATTCCAAAGTTACTGGTAAATATCATATAGTGATCTATCATCTTACATAATTTTTAATGATCTACCATCCGACAACTCAATCAAATCCTCTTTAATTTGGTCAAAAGCAAAGAGTGTAAAGACATCCACCATTAGAGTTACCTATCATTAGAGTCATTTAATGTTACAGTTTAAGTACAGCAAAGAGGCTTTACCTAGATTTACCAAAAAACTATTACTTATGCCTTATACTCATCTGCTTAGAGTCATCTTGTTCACTCAAAAGTACTCAGAAATAGTTGAGAAAATGACCTTTAACAATGTTATTTTTTTAAGTGATCTTTTTTCTTTATCACTCAATCTGAATACATTTTTGTCAAAACCTTGGGCTTACAGATTTAGAATTTTGTTTGTGGAAAATGTCCATGATATGGCTACTGAAAAACTGGGCCTCATCATCAAACCAATCAGTCAAACCAGACTTCTTGTGTCAGTTCAAATAAACATATTGTATCCCCATGACAACTACTTCACTTCTGAATTCAGAACATCAACATAGGCCACCGTACCTTATTTCTAATGCCATATTGTGTTCTGCATAGCAATAAGTGTAAGATGGGAAAATATAAAGCCTTACTTGGGGTTTTTGATGCCTTAATTGAAGGATGCCTCATCGACACTAATATATCAAATTACCCCTTTGTAAGTTGCCTCAGAGGTATACCTGGGGCATAATGAAATTCTGATGTATGCAAAGTACTCCTTATTTTGTTAAAATGAGAGAAGGGCAAATGAGAAAGAGAGGAAGGAAGAAGGAACCAACATGACATCTTTCCTCCAGGTGTATTCTCAGACAGATCAGCTTCAGGAAAGTGTCCAGATAGATGCAAGCTGAACCTCTGGAAAAGATTCCTTTAAAGCCATGGTGCCCATGCATCTCCTAGAAAGTCTTCATGTACCCCTAGCAAGACACATAAAACAAACCAGGTATGCTTACCGAGATGTGAAACAAGAAACCTTAATAATGCCACCTCATTCATTGCATAACTAAGTAAATATTTTAAAGATGACCATAGATCCAAACTACAAATACTTTTTAAATAAACTTCTCATCACCCACAAAATAACGATGCTTCTTATTGGGAAAGAGTGTGTAAGTCTCCTAAGTTTGCCTTTCTAACTTGAAGAATGTCAGTCTAACTTTGTAGTCCTCCGCCGGAACTTACAGTTCTACATCATAAACATTATAAATATAAAGCAGAACGACAAAAGCTTAAACATAAATGTAAGCCAGGCACAGTGGCTCAAGCCTGTAACCCCAGCAGTTTGGGAGATGGAGGTGAGAGGATTGCCTGAGCCCAGGGTTCGAGACCAGCCTGGCCAACCTGGTGAGACCTCGTCTCTACAATAAATCAAAAAATTAGCCAGGCGTGGTGGCATGTGCCTGTAGTTCCAGTTACTCAGAAGGCTGAGGTGAAAGGATCACCTGAGCCCAGCAGTTTGAGGCTGCGGTGGCCGTGAGCATGCCACTGCACTCCAGACTGGGCGACAGAGCAAGACTCTGACACAAAAATAACAACAACAACAAAAAAAAAAACCCATAAATGTAAAGCAAGAACAATGACTCAGCATGCTAAGCATCTCAAAATGGCCCTTGCTGCTTGAGGCACATTAGAACTTACATTTTCTGCAAACACAAAACTCAAAAAGCCATGGCCATTCATTACCACCTGTAATAACAACAGCAGTTATTTAGAAAGGCAGTTGAATCCAGGAGGTTCAATAAAGCCAATTTGAATATTCAGAAAGAAAAGTTGTCAAACAGAATGATTTATATTTAAAGATAAACACTTTAATAGAGTTTTGAATTCACATGATTTTTGAAAGGGGATGAAAAGATCAGTTTAGCATATATATATATTCATTATTTCATTCAATTCCAATTATACTCACTGCTTCAGTGTGAATAGGATGCACAGCAAAAAGTAATGCTGTAACAAAAGCAAGTCCACGATTCTTGAAGACGGTTTTATCACAGGTGTACATCAGCACAAGAGTCACTAGGCAGTGTAATATTACATTCACTGCATGAAAGTAGAATGGGTTCATGCCAGTCAAAAATATGTTTAGCCTGTAAAAAAGAAAGAACTGCATTAGCGAGGAACGCAACATAAGCCCAAGAAAAGCAGAGGGAATCTATCTTTTAAAAAGATAAGCAATTCAACCAATTACTTTTAAATGATTCCCAGCATTGGGTTATTTTTTATGATGGGGCATGTGTCACATTTTTCCCATTCAGAATTGTTCTATCTGCAGAAATCAACGCACATACAATATTATTTCAGGAAACTTCCATCTCACTAAGAAGGCAGGCAAACAGGTGCTGAGCCTGTTTTCCCCTCGCTCCATGACTAATGCAAACACATCCCCCACAATATTCTTGCTTTCACTGTGGCTCCTCCTAAGCAGCTGAGTGCCCAAAGGCAAGTCTAAAGTGCTGTGGGTCAGAGCCACCACCCCCAAAGATGAACAGAAACCATGAGACTGTGATTGCAGTCACAGTTGGGACAAATCAGGCATGAATGTGTTCTCTCACTCATGGTGCCACCAGAATTTACATTTCCAGATTATGCATCTAGAAGCATTATCTAATTGCCACCCCACAAGGGAATCTTTAGGGCACCTACACGCTATTACTAGTGGCAGCTGAAATAAATAGATGAGCAAAAGCATCGTGTTTCAGAATGTGTATTAAATGTTTTGTTTTGTTTTTTTAACACAAATGCCCACAGTACCTGATATCTAAGACTCTAACAAAGAAACTAAGAAGAACCACAAAAAGAAGAGAAATCAAATGTTCAACATCTTAAAAAAGGAGGAAAAAAACCCTAAGTCAAAAATGCAGAACAGAGAGACTTCTGAAGGTTGCCTTAAATTTAGTAGTAAGCTATAATGCCCCTAGTTGAGTCTGTGGGATTACAGAAAAAATATACTTGTACAGTTCTTTTGGGAGAGCATTTATACCCTAAGAGGTATCTCTGATAGCTGTCTATATTCTAGTCCATTTTACCAAAACAGTAATTCCAGATCTTTAATTCTTCTGCCTTTGGTCTGCTTCTCCTGCAGAAACAACTCCTCTTTGCCAAAATAACTGAGAATGAAAAAGTCAACTTTAGAGATGACATATGTGTATCCTAAATAATTGACATGATTCATACACAGCTTTAACCTACGGATTTTAAATATCTCAGGCTTTATTTGGACATATGAATCCAAATGTCATCGTTACTAATACACTCCATTTTCACTCCCAATGAAGTCATCATGGTCCTAACTAAGCCTAGAAAAATGAATTGTGTTGGATCCAACTCCAGGGTCCAGATGCAAGATTTGACCCAGCTGTGTGTTGGCAGACCTATGAGTCTGTGACCACCCCAGCATCCTCAATACAGGAGTCTGGTGGGAAATTACCCAGGCGGAAGGAAAGAGAAATGGCCAATGAATGAGGGAACTGGCAGATCCAACTAAAGCAGGGAGAACCACATCACATGCAAGTACAGGAGGAGTCACAGGTGGCAACAGATCTACTGAAAGTTAGAAAGCTACAGACGGGAGAACTGTAAAAAGCAAGACCAAGTACAGGTCTTCGGAAAACTTGGACGCAGCTGCCTGAGAGCCCATACCCCTGAGGCTGATTTTACACCGTTTTCCACTTAATCAGGCTGAGCTTTCCAGACCAACTAAGCCATTGATTTAAAATTCATTCACACCAGTAATGATGGTGAGAGAAAACAGGCACTCTCACATCTGACTGGTGGGTATCCAAATTGAAACTTCTCTAGGTTGGCAATATGCATTGGCTTTAAAAGATACATATCTTTTAACCGAAAATTCAATTTCTAGAAATTTTCCATGTGGAAATGACCAGAAAACCATTCAAAGATTTTATATATATAAATGTATATATGTATTTATAAATGTGTGTGTTTATATGTATATATATATGTATGGATGGGACATATATGTTTATGTACAAGACTATATCCAGGGAGGGAGGAGAGGGCAAAATAAAAGAATATATCTCACTCTGTAAAGTATAAAAATGGCAATAGTGAGAAAGTCCAGACACCTAATAAACCAAATCCTTGATAAATGTGAATATTCTCACAGGTACTAAAATTTGGATCATAAATTTGGATTACAAATAATAGTACCATGAACAAAAAAAGAAGGGCCAGGCGTGGTGGCTCAAGCCTGTAATGCCAGCACTTTGGGAGGCCGAGGTGAGAGGATTGCCTGAGCTCAGCAGTTCGAGACCAGTCTAGGCAACTTGATGAGACCTTGTCTCTACAGTAAATCAAAAAATAAATGAGATGTGGTGGTGGATGCCTGTAGTTCCAGCTACTTGGAAGGCTGAGGCAGAAGGATCATCTGAGCCCAGCAGGTTGAGGCTGCAGTGGCAGCGAGAGAGCCTCCAGCTTGGACAACAGAGTGAGTGAAACTCTGACTCACACACACACACAAAGAGGCCAGAAGAGTCTTATTTTTCCAGAATATCTGTTACCCAACTATTTGGAAAGTAAAAAGCATCATTAAAGATGGTCATTACTATATTACCATACTCTTATAAGGTACTTAAACGTGCATTCCTTTCCCCTTCCAAAAATGGAATAAATGATATGAGTCACCTTTGGGGTTCTTATACATCATATCTGAAAATGTGTAGGCATTATCCATGTGGATTATTATTTCTGGAAATTAGTTAGAACAGAATACCTGGTGTTTTAAGTGAATTCAATTAGACTCCAAAATATAAAAATACATCACTGAATGAAGAACCCCTGCAGTAATAGAGTAATGGTGTGAAAACCCCTCACCTGGAACCTAACATTGGGGAATCTAAGCTTTAAGAAATCACCCAGAATCCAGAGTTAAGAGAATTAGAAAGATGGAGATTGAATTCTTTAAGTTATAGACTACTGAGCTTGATACAAAATGATAACAAAAATATCTAGCATTTCCTATACATGAGCACAGAGAAAAGAATTTCTGATTCTGGGAGCCAATATGGGTTCTCAAAAATGGGGGTTAAATGGTCAACCTCATAAGAGAGGAAGTGATGGATACATCACATCTTTATTTTAACAAAGGCATTTGTCAAAATCTCTCAAAACCTCCCTGCATACAAGATAGCCTAAGATGAATCTGCAGCAAACACAAAGAGTAGTGAATAATAAATCAATGTCTCCTTGGACCAAGACCTCCAGTGTATGTCACAGGGTTCCGATATTACCTCTGTTCTGTCCAATAGATTTGTCAAAGAATTAAATGAAACTATAGTATATGCTCATCAAGATTACACCATACCTTTAACTAGAAAGGAAAGTGAATGTACTTGAAGACCAACAGATTCACAAAGAATTTAAATGGCTGAAATTGTTAGCTAATTCTAACAGAATTAGATAGACTAGTGCTAAAAGTAAAGACCCACATTGGGATATAAAAGAGAACAAAATACATACATCTAGATTAAAACTGTACATATGTTATTATCCTCAACCCAAAGAGTTAATGTGTCCTGACTATTGAAATGGTCCAAACCACTAACAGACAGGTAGAGAACTGCACAAGTCAAACTAATTTTCATTTTAATTTACTCCAGGTATTATTGAGTACCTACCATGTGTCAGGTATGGTTCAGGGCCCAGAAATGCAAACAAAGTAATATATGGCATCTATTCCCAAAGAGTTAACAGTCCAGTAGGAGAAAATGATGCAATTAACCAGATGATTAATAGGTAGTGAGAGAATTCTGGCAGTAGAAGGTAGAATCTACCAGATGGAGAGATGGCAAAGAGGGAGATATTAACCAACGGGCAGAAGAGGAAATGTGGGTGGTATCCAACGTGAGGCAGCAGATCCTCAGAGTGCTTCTTAAACAAAGAGCACCTTCACAGGACATCTCCAAGGTGCTAAGGGGGAGGGAGAGGGGCTCAGAAATGATGTCTCATGAATGTACATTTGAGAAAAATGGAAGGTGCACAGCCTAGAGAAAGACAAGAGACAGAAATGACACCAGGTTCTCCAGGGGAAAAAAAATCTTTGCCATAATTATGGCTATATTCTCAGTGTCTAGCACAATGCCTCATTCACGGTTGTCACACAATAAGAATTTGGATGATGAATAAGCATATGAATGAATGAATGAATGAATGCAACACTAAAGCAAAACAGTGACTCAAAGTAGCATCCACGGGGAAAGTAAGTTTCCATATTGATGCTGCAAACAGGCTACCCAAAGGCCAGGTTTAGCCTGCAGATTGTTCTGTTTCACCTTCACACCTTTTTTCTTCTTTAAATTTACCAGTATTTTAAAAACAGGTGGTTTCATGTAAAAATTTCCAGCTTCTCTTAAAATACTAGAAGACCTGGCAACTCTGGGCTTACATGGTTACATGGATTCCAGCTTCTCTTGAACTATTAGAAGAATTGGCAACACTGGGCTTAAATGGCTACATGGAAATATCTGGATGCTCAACTTGATAGGACAAGTGCTCACAATTAGCCATAGTCTCTGCCAATTCCTATCATATTCTTAACCTGAAGCCATTCATCTATCATTATGTACACATTGTTTTTCTTATACTAAAAAGGAGAGTAGTATATTTCTTTAGACTGTATTACTATAACACACAGGCAATAAAAAGACAGGCAAAATAACTGAAAATAAATGGAAGAAAGCATGTTTCTGGAAGATGAAAATAGTCCCATGTGCCCAATATGCAAAGTATTATATGTCAAAGAAAATAACCTCATGGCCAGCTCATGTCACTCAACTACTCTATCAGCCTGACCGTTTCAACATCTGAGTTTCAATCCTTAATAAACAAAGTACTAAGAGGTGGACTTCAGCTCAAAGGGAGAAGTAGCACTTAAGCTAGGAAACATTTAAACATTTAAAACTGGATTAGGGTCATTGCTTTACTACAACTCTGGTGTGTCCACATGGCTCTTTGAGCTATGGTCACCATAGTTTTGGCCCCCTCCCCTGCCTTGGGGGAGGTGAATCTCTCTCTCTCTCTCTCTCTCTCTCTCTGTGTCTCTCGTCTCTCTCTCTCTCTCTCTCTCTCTCTCTCTCTCTCTGTCTCTCTCTCTCTCTCTCTCTCTCTCTCTAATTTACTTTCTAAATCTAAAAAAAAAAGAAAAAGAAAACTGGATTAAATGATTGGATAACCAGCAACGTCCACACAGAAGTGTAATGACAGCCCACTGAAATGCCATCAATCTTAAGTTCTTTTACTCTGAATGTTAGCTCCATGATAGCATTTAATCAATTTTTTTAAACTTATTGACTATACTTCTCAAAAGTTCTGAGCATTTGTCATACATTGTAAGACAGTAACTTATTTGTATCATGGTATCCATCCCAGTCAGCACATAAAAGATTCTAAATGAAAAATTACTTTCTGCCTCAGGGAGTCCGATTACTCTTAGGTTAGGCCTCTTGAGGTAGTCACTCATCTCTTGAAGGATTTGTTCTGTCTTTTTGAGCTTATTTTCTGTGTTTTTAAGAGTTTGGGTTATTTCTATATTTTGGTCCTCAGGCTCTGAGATTCTTTCTTCTGCTTGGGTAATTCTGCTTTCCATGCTTATCAGTTTGTTATTTATTTCATTCACAGTATTCTTTATTACTGTTATCCCAGATATCAGCTCCTTCCTAGTTTCTTCTTGGGTCTCCTCAATTCTTTTTAATCTCTCCATTATTGTTTTGATATCTACATTTGCAGTTTGAGACCCTTCATTCTGGGGGCTTTTCATTGTTTGCATTCCAAAGTCAGTTTTCTCAGTGTCTGCTCTCCCAGGCATCTGGGAGAGACCCATACTCTTCTTTTGGTTTGTCTTCATTTCTGTAGATTTTTCTCCCTCTCCCCCTTTCCCTCCCCTTCTTCAATTCTGTTTTTGAGGGAAGGTGGGGTTACTTTTATTTCTCTTCTGCAATGACCTGTTCTTCCTTCCTTGGCATCTTCCTAACCAGAGACGTGAAAGACCTTTACAAGGAAAACTACAAACACTGCTCAAATAAATCAAAGTTGACACAAACAAGTGGAAAAATATCCCATGCTCATGGATCGGAAGAATCAACATTGTGAAGATGTCCATCTTACCTAAGGCAATCTACAAATTCAATGCAATATCCATCAAATTACCAGCAACATTCTTCTCAGACCTAGAAAAAACAACACAGGAATTCATATGGAAACACAAACGTCCAAGAATAGCCAGAACAATCCTCAGCAAAAAAAAACAAAGCAGGTGGTATCACATTACCAGACTTCAAACTTTACTATAAAGCTACAATCATCAAAACAGCTTGGTATTGGTATAGGAACAGGCATATAGATCAATGGATTAGAATTGAGATTCCAGAAGCAAAACCTCAATTTCTCAACCAACTTATCTTCGACAAAGCCTCCACCACCTACCACTGGGGAGAGGAGAACCTATTCAGTAAATGGTGCTGGGAAAACTGGCTGACCACATGCAGAAGATTGAAACAGGACCCCTATCTATCCCCATGCACAAAGGTTAATTCCAAATGGATCAGAGACCTAAATGTAAAACCTCAAACCATAAGGACCTTAGAAAATGAAGGAAATACTCTCATGGAAATCGGAATTGGCATCCAATTCCTGAACAAAATCCAAAACCCACAGCTCATAAGAGAGAAAATAGACAAGTGGGACCTTATTAAACTGACAAGCTTCTGCAAAGCCAAAGAAACCGTCAAGAGAGCAGGGAGACAACCTACAGACTGGGAAAAAATATTTGCCAACACCAGTTCTGACAAAGGCTTAACATCCTGGATCTACAAGGAACAGAAACATGCTGAAAAGAAAAAAACAAACAACCCCATTATAAAATGGGCAAAAGATATGAACAGACACTTCACAAAGGAAGACATCTGAGCAGCCAACAAACACATGAAGAAATGTTCAACCTCACTAATCATCAGGGAGATGCAAATCAAAACCACACTGAGATACCACCTAACCCCCGTCAGAATGGCAATTATCAACAAGTCAAAAAATAACAGCTGCTGGAGAGGTTGTGGTGAAAAGGGAACACTTCTACACTGTTGGTGGGAGTGTAAACTAGTGCAACCTCTGTGGAAAGCAGTGTGGCGATTCCTAAAAGCTCTAAATACCAACCTCCCATATGACCCCGCAATCCCCCTACTGGGAATATATCCTGAAGAACACAAATCACTCTATAAAAAAGATACCTGCACACGCATGTTTATCGCAGCATTGTTCACAATAGCAAGAACCTGGAAACAGCCATGCTGCCCATCAAAAGAGGACTGGATTTTTAAAATGTGGTACATATACACGATGGAATACTACGCAGCCATAAAAAAGAACAAAATCATGAATTTCGCAGCAACCTGGATGGAACTAGAGTCTATAATACTGAGTGACCTCTCACAGAAACAAAGATCCGAGTATCACATGTTCTCACTCATATAATGGACCTTAAACATCCAATGCAATACTATACGAAAATGATTGACAGTACTGGGAAACTATGGTGGGGGGAGGGAGATGGAATTAACAGTAGCAAATATCTGTCTGGGAACGGGGAAACACCCCAGATCAACAGGGTGCCTTAATGAAACGCAATTGTATACCTAACCCTTAACTGTACCCCACAACTTCATAATAAAAAATAAATAATAATAATTTTAAAAAATGTTTTTAAAAGAAAAAAATTACTCAATGAACAGATGAACATTAAGTTGCAAGCAGGAAGAGCTCATCCTTCTCTTTTGTCTTTAAGAATCTCACATTTTACTTGGTGTAGGCTTCATTTCTGATTTAAAACAAGGCAACATAGTAGAAAATAAAATGTTTTTTTTTTCAATAATCTTAATAGCCATATTCGACTGTCTGAAAACATTCCAAAGTTTGATAAATATGAACATAAATTGCCCCTTCTCACAACCCAGTACTAAGCACACAGGACATTCTGCTGTCTTCCTCTATGGCTCTTCATCTCCCCACCACTATCCCCCATCTCTTGCTATCATTACAGCTCTCAAATGCTGATAAGTGGTTTCCATAGTCTTCTTAGATCATCCAACCAATAAATAACAACATCTGGTTCTTCTCACTTTTCCTCTAAGGCAAATCCCTTTGGCCCTCAATCATTCTCGTTGCTCTTCTGCTGCATTCCCTCCAGTACCAGGAATAAATCAGCAAATCATCATTGCTTAATGTATCTAAAGTACCAAACGATGCAATCACTGGCACCAGTGCAAACAACAGTGGAGAAGAGAGATGGCATTCTGAGGCAAAAGTAAAATTCATGGTTTTGATTTAAACTCAGTGTATCACATCCTCACCTAACTATGAGGAAGCTGTCCCATGGGAGCGGCGGTTGTCATTATTGTCACATTACTCAGAGTAACAGCTGTACCAAAAAAGGGGAGTGGGAAAACCTAGGGGCACAAAGATCAGCCATTATATCTGGAAGGCAGCAAATCCCAGAAGAAAATTTTCAAACAGAGTAGGCAAATAGAAATTAGAAGAGACCAAGGCCCATATTTTAGTTTCAACTATAATTAAGTTGTCGATTTTTAGTAAATTTTTTTTTAAACTGTGTGTTTGGTAGAGTATCTGGGTACAATACAGTTCTGACACCCACTGCCAATAATTCACACAGAATTCACACAGTTCACAAAGTCCTCCACAAAACTCCCCATACTTCAGACATCAGTTACAATTTCCCAGGCCGCCTGCACTGACCAAATGGCTGCGTAATCGAGTCCTCCCACAACTCTCTCGGGTTTAATAATTCATTAGAACAACTCATGAAATTCAGGAAACCACTAAACTTATGATTGTCATTTTATTAAGTCAGGTCCAAAGGAAGAGACCCATGGAACAAAGTCCAGGAGGGTCCTAGACACAAACGTTCTGTGTTTTCAGGATGTTTCACCCTCCTGGCACACGAACGCATGATTATCTTCCAGGGAAGTTCAAGCAAACCTCACTGTCTAGAGTTTTCACTGGGGTTTCATTATGTAGGTATAATTTATTGACTCACTGGGCACATGCCTGAACTCAATCTCTAGTCCCTCTCCCCCCCAGGAGGTTGGGAGGCAGGGCTGACATCACATGTTTCAGAGCCCCAACCCTCTAATTCAAGTGATTGGTCTTAGCAACATAGCAGTCCCTATCCTATAAACATTTAGAGGACCATCATGAGTCACCTCCTCCTTAGCATAAACTCAGGTGAGATCCCAGAAATCTACCACAAATAATAGAGAAATTCCTTTCACTTGGGAAATTCTAAGGGATTAGAAATTCCCTCCCAGTTATCCAGGACAAAGACCAGATAAATTCTTTATTATAAAACACTGAGGAAGAAAAAGTCATCATCGTGTTAGTTTCTTTGATGAAGTATTTTCAGGTCCTCATACTTCATTTGATCCAACATGAAATGGCATTTCATGTCTACCATATTGACTGAAAAAAGAATGGCCATTCCTTATAGAAAGCAAGGAATGGGCAAGGATGAATGTTAGGGTCCTGAGAGCAGGATGTGGAGAGACTCCCCTGAATTCTGGGTTGTTTTCAGAAAGCACAGCTGCTGTCTCTAGCTTTGAGCTTTGCAGCAAGCATCCCCCAGTGATTTGTGCTTCAGTGTGCCACCCAAGAGGAAGAAGGTTCAAAAGTGCTATAGAGTCTCCTTCTCTACAGAGTTACAGTCCCAGCAGATTACAACAGAGAGCCACAATTTTGCCTTTCAGAATCAAAGCTACCCCTTAACGTCCTGGTAAACAGAATCCTCTGGTATCCTCTGTGTGTATCCAAGGAAATTCCTAGTCTATCTCCACTTTTCTCTTTGAGAGAGAGAGAAAAAAGACAAATTAGTCAGGAAGTAAACCAAGCAGACTTTTTCTCTACATCATAAACTTGTAGCCTGACCTTAATATCTACTCAAAACTTTTGAGCATTCCAAAAAATGATTTCTTCATTCTTTTTAAAATTAATTTATTTTTAATCGACAAACCAACATATTCATTCTTTATTTCAATAGTAATTCTGGAATCCTTACTTTTGCAAACCAGGGAAAGTTCCAGGGGCTTGAGATAACACATTATGGAGCTTACACTGAGGGAAGAGGAGAAAAAAACTAAAAACAGGCTGACCGTGGTGGCTCACACCTATAATCCCAGCACATTGGGAGGCCGAGGTGGGAGAATTGCTTGAGCCTAGGAGTTCAAGACCAGTCTGGGCAACATAACAAGACCTCATCTCAACAACAACAAAAAAAAATTAGCCGGGCATGGTGGCACCCGTCTGTAATCCCAGCTACTTGGGAGCCTGAGGCTGAAGGATCACCAAAGCCCAGGAGATTGAGGCTGTGGTGAGCCGTGATCATGCCACACTGCACTCCAGCCAGCACAATAGAATGAGATCCCGACTCAAATATAATAATAATAATAATGATAATAATAATAAAAGATACCAGACATAATAAGGCAAAGCAGGGTAAAGAATTAAGGATGAAGCATAGAGGAGTACTTGGTACTTTATACTTTAGATCAAGTGGCCCGGGAAGGCTTTTGGGATAAAGTGACATTTGAACAGGGTCTGAAGGTGGTAAGCGAGCAAGCCCTACAGAGATTTGGGGAAGAGCATTCAGGAAGAAAAAACAACACACATGTGCAAGGCCCTTGAAAGCAATGAGTTTGTCTTGTGCAAAAAACAAGGCTCTAGAATGCTGATATAGAAAATGAGGTGGAGAAAGGTAGACTAGAGGTAGCCAGGCTTAGATCAAATAGGACTTGGCAGAACAGAAACCATAACTTATCATCAGGGAGAGGTACAATGCCATTGCTTAGGCATGATCAAGCATTTCTCACCTCTTTTTTAAAGTAGGATGATGACCTAAAGTTAAGAAACATGTGAACATAGCTCCAAAGGAAGGCAGAAGAGACATCTGTCGATAACAATAGACTGCTTCAGAAGGCGACTTCCAAGCTTTCATTCCAGGACTTACCTACAAAACCCCCAATGAGTCCAAAAATATGTTCTTCTCATCTTCCAGCCCTCCTACACTACCACTGTAGTCTAAAGCATATCTCATGTCTAAAGTATGTCTTACCAGATTATAATCACAACCTCTTCTCTTGAAGTTTCTAAGATGATCTTAGTGTGGCATAAAATCTTCAAAGGCAATTTTTCATTTTTTTAAATAAAATCTTTTTCACCTCCAATCATATTTTTCCTTGACTAATTCTGTCATTTAACATCCTAAATAATGTAGTCAAACGTCCTAGAGAATCTTCACTTGTCTTCTATGATAGACTTAGAAAACAAACTTAACAGTCTTATAGCAACAGACTGTCTCAAAATGAAGTCCCATAGAAGTCAAATCAAAAGAATCAGAAGCAAAAGGATCATGTTGCCATGTCTTTAAGGTTTGGGACATGGAGGCTAGTGCTTATTTTCATGGTTGGCACATAATTTGTGACTATAAGATGAAAACTACTGCAAGACTCTCAAGATCAAACATTAAAATGTCTCAAATTCTTACAGTTGCACATATTAAGATATTCTATTTTTTAGCTCTGACATTTTAAACCACCCACTTTCACTCTTACAGTTTATAATACTATAAGAAGTCATTAATGAAATAAACCTTCATAACAAATATGATCTAATAGCCTACGCACAGAAAGAGAGAAAAAGAATTACGAGTTCAAAGTCCTCTAATTTGCCTTGGTTTCCCCATCTTTAATATGAAAAAAAATAATTGGCTCTTTCTTGTTGAAGCAGACGTCTGCTTGCTTACTGAATGGAATGGCACTGGCTAACAAATCAGCAGGAGCTTCTTCCCAAGAGGAAGGTAGTGGAGGGGATAACATTAAAAAGCCAAGTACCCTTTAAGTCAATCAGGACCTTTTTTCAAGGAAAGGGTGGTTATAGGCATCATGGGGTTTGGTTCTGTGTCAATTCCACGTCTCCAGTGTCTAACGCATTCCTCCTGATTTCAGAGTTACAAACAGGTCATGATCAGTGAAAGATGAAGAAGCAAGATTTTTTTTAAAAAAGGTCACTGCTGCAGATTCGCAGATGTTTTGATTCTGCTGTACTATGGTCCAAAAATATTCCTGTGTGCCCTTGGGCATAATCTATGAAAAAAACTATATATGAGATTTGAATAAAAATAGAAATTCATTAGAATTCTAAATTCACTTCAAGGAACACAAAGAGATGACCATTTGTATCAGTTAGGTTTTCACTAGAAAAGCAGGAGCACCAGGAATGATTCAGAAGGGATTTACTATGGGGATTTGAACTTTCACAAATGCAGGAGCCGGTTAAATAGCCCATGTAAGTCTGCTGCTTCTATGTCTATAACCCATGCTGAAGGTCAGCAGGGCAACCATTCTGGAAAGGAGGAAGAAAAGACTTGAAGTAGAGAAAAGCAAGGACAAGCTGGAACACACAAGGAAGAGTTAAAATACATGTCTGTTTCTCCCTGCCTCCAAGGCTCCAACTTTAATGATGCAAGTGGCTTGCAAAAAGACTGGCACTCTTCCCCGCAGAGCTGCACACATACACACTTGCACCGTGACACCAAGGAGCTGAAAAGAGGAGATTCTGGAGAGCACTGGAGGAGCTGCAAGCCTGGATGCTAATGCAAGCCAACAGTAGGTTCACCAGCATTTCTGTGATAGCCCACACGACACCTGACAAAACCAAACCTACACTGACTTTCTGAGTGTGGTCATGGCTACTTCACTTTTACCTTCCAAATCTCACAGAAATTTCTCTGTGGCCATCCCTAACCCAGACCATTCTGAGAGAGGTGTTCTAAGAAAATAGTTCCATTTTAGTCAAACTGATGTAATACAAAGCCACCACATCTAGGTAAGCTGCCTTCATGTCCCATTGTCCTGACCCCTCAAAACTGGTGACTGTAGATGCTCTGATAACCCATTTTCTTATTTCAACTTTAGCTCTTTTCTTACTCAAGAAAAAATTGTGGTTAGTACCTTTACTATCTAAGCAAGTGCCTTTATTATTTATTAGGACACATGAAAGTACTTTATAGCAAAAAGCATTATGCATCTATCAATCATGTTTATTCTTAAGGAAATTTCTAGCTCTCAGTGTGTGTGACACACATTCCATGAATCAAAGGAAGGGTTAGAAGGGGTTAGACCCTGTAAGGAGAACAAAAAGTCAAGCTAAAGAGTGGAAGAAAATATTTACCAATCACATATCTGACAAAGGACATGTGCCTAGAATATATAAAGAACTTCAAAATTCAACATTAAAAAATTCCACTTCAAAAATGGACAAAAACACAAAGGCACATTTACCAAAGAGAATACACAGAGGGCAAACAAGCACATGAAAAGATGTTCAACAGCATTAGCCATTAGGGAAAGGTAAGTTAATGAGCTATCACTACACACTTTCAGAATGGCTACAAGAAAAACAAACAAACAAACAAAAAAACCCAGCAACAATATGAAGTGTTGACAAGGATGCAGAGAAACTGAGTTACTCATATACTACTGGTAGGAGCATCTGAGAGACAGTTTGGCAGCTTCACAAAAATAAACAGGCAACCACCACATAACCCAGTAACTGCACTTCTGGGCATTTTTCCAAGAGAAATAAAAAATTATGTTTACACAAAAACCTGTCAATGAATTTTTATAGTAGTTTTATTTGTCATAGACAAAAACTAGAAACAGCTCAGATGTCCTCAACAGGTGAATGGTTAAACAAACTGTGGTATATCCATTCAATGGAGTACTACTCAGTAATAAAAGCAACAAACTATTGATATATGCAACAACCTGAATGAAACTGCAGGGATGTGCTCAGTGAAAAAACCCCATCCCAACTGGTTACATGCTATATGATTCCACTTATATAACATTATCAAAATGACAAAATTATAGAGAGGGAGAATAGATTACTGATTGTTATGGATTAGGGTGGGGGAATTGAGTAGATTACGGATTACATGACGTTGTAGATTAGGTGTCCATGACTGTGACAAGGAAATACAAGGGATCCTTGTGCTAGAACTGGTCTCTATCTTGAGAGTATGGTGGTAGCCTCAGAAATCTACATATATGACAAAACTGCACAGAAATAAATACACATGTAACAAAAAAATTAAATTTTAAAAGTACATGAAAAACTGCTGAAATCTGAATAAAAGCTGTAACCTGTATCAATGTAAATTTCCTGGTTGTGATATTGTATTATAGTTATGCAAGATGTTACCATTGGGGGAACTGGAAAAAGGGAATAAGGCAACTCTATATTATTACTTACAACAGCATGGGAATGCACAATTATCTCAAATAAAATTTTTAAATGTGCAATGGATTTGAAATCTCAAAGAGTTTTTTCTCAAACAAACATAACTTAAGATACAGTTAAAATGGTTTGTGTCTAGTTAAAGGACCACTTGAATTGTGTTTTCACTAACTAGGTAAAATAAAAATCAGAAAGATATGATCTATGTAAAGTATCTAGGCCAATGCTTGGTTCATATCAAAAAATTAATGAATGCAGTTTTCTGTCCTTCTTTGCAGCAGCCTTTAGAGTTGTGTGGGTCTAAAGTCATCCATGTCCTTCAGCTTCATGCTGTTGCACTACAAATGCAGTTTCACCTCAGGTGACTATGTAGAGAAAATTGTCCGGTCTTATTTAAATCAATGCATGTGAGCACAGAATGATGACTTAACATTCTCCTTCTGAAAGGCACCTGTCTCATTGCAATTAGTGCTGTGTTGCTCTCCTATGTCTGCAACTCGATCTTCTCAAAAAAAGAAGACTGTAGCACAAAATATGCAAAGAGAAACGCATCTTAGACACCAAACTGCTTTTTACAAACATGATTACCACAGGTGAAGAGTTCCTCCTTCCCCTAACCCCTTAATTCTCCTCCTTCTTTGCCCTGTTCTGCCAACTTCTGCTAATTTTCCTCTCCATCAATGGCCCTGTCTCCTTGTCTACTTCCTTCCTCCACCCCTTTGTCCTTTGTCCCTACCATCTCCATTATGAATTTAAGACATTTTTAAAAGGCAAGAAGTGAAAACACTCTTCCCCACCCTGGGACAAGTAGGAACAGGCATTTGACCCTGAACTTTTAAAAGGGAAAATGCTCAGACCTGTGACCAGGGTGGTCTTCCTAACTGCTAAAAACTCAGCACACCTTATGTTGTGAACTTCCACATCTTAAATTAACCAACAACCTTCCTGTAATAAATGAAAAAGCAGGTCAATCCAGAAGTGAAACATTTATATTTGTGCCATCTCAGGAGAATTTAAGAAACATTTGGAAAACGGAAAGTACTGAGCAGCTTACTCGGTAGCCGGGATTATCTCTCAGTAGAAAGCCAGAACAAGTTTCCAAGAGGACAGATGTCTACAAAAAATTCTCTTCGGAGTCAAATGTGTAATTTTCTCACCCTGCTTAAATCATTAAACTTTCTCCACGAATTGTTGCCGATTGCTATGGTTTCCTTTCCTAAGTCATCAGAGCCACCTGTCAGGAGATGTAGGCCTCCCGGCCAGATCAGGCTTTTCAAGTTACCAACCCAGTCTCAAGTGATCATTACCATAAACAAGGGTTCCTATTACACCTGCTGGAAAAGACTTATTAAAACGCCGGTAATACCGAACCGATATTATTTCAACAGTTTTGTCCGGCGCATTAAAATGAGCTGAAATGCTGAGCCACATTCTAAAGGACTGAGGCAAGCTCGTGATGTATAGGACGGCACTTCCCTCAAATGAGCCCTTCTTTCCTCTGAAGCTAGCACTCTTTGTAAATTCAAGAAAATACTCCACGCCACAAAAACCCGGCGCGTTCTCGGTTCCCTTCACACTTATTCACACCAGAAATGCTGAATCATGACTCCGAGGTTGTAAAAGAACAACTATTTCGACTGGGACCCTGGGATCCCTGGAGAATCTCACGCCTCTGCGTTCCTTTGCTTTGCACCTTCTAAAGTCTAGATCCCGAGCGGTCTGCCAGATTGGAAAGGCTCGGGAAGCAGCCAAGGGTGCAAGGCAGGGATGGGGGGAAGGGAGGGAGGGACTCTTCTGCTCCTCCCCAAAACCCACGCCGCCCTGGGAGCTCAAGATTCCCGCCTCGCCTCATCTGAACGCGACCCCCGAGGGGCTGATACACTTCTCTTCCGCAGCGCTGCCCGACAACCTCCGAGCAATTCTCAACTTGGAAGCGTCGCCACCCCCGCCACCCTTCTGGAACCCTTTGGGTCCGTGCTAGACCTCACTGGGTCACCATCCAGCCGGGGTCGGGGTGCGGAGGCGGTGCCACCAGCCCGCTGCCAGCCGGCCGCAGGAGAGAAGCCCACCGAGAGCGCGGACACTTGAGAAACTCGATCCCAACTCCCCAGCCCGCACCTCCCGAAGCGCCGGGGAGCCCGGATCAGCGGGGCCCCGGACCCGGGAGCAGAGCGCCGCGGAAAGCCAGGAGAGCTGGGAGCCGAGCAGGGAAAGGGCGGCAAAAGAGAAATGCCCCCGAGCCAGTTGCGCAACTTCTCCCGGTCCGGGCGAGGGTGGAGGGAAAGGGGAGGCGGCGGTAAGCGCGCGCGGTGAGGTACTCACTTGAAGGTGAGGACGCAGAGCGGCCGGTAGGACTTGTGGCTGGTGTTCTCGGCCATGCCCTTGCCCCAGAAGTCGTTGGCGAAGATGCCCCAGTGGAGCGGGGCGCCGGGCCGCACGTCGGGGTTGTTCGCGATCGCCCACACGTCGTCGTGCACGAACTCGCCCCGCAGCGAGCGGCCGTAGCACAGGCAGCTCGCGCCGGCCAGCAGCGCCGCGGCCCCGGCCGGCGCCAGCCCGCAGCCCCGCCGCCGGGAGGGCGCGCGGTCCCCGCCGCCGCCTCGGGCAGAGCCGGTCACCACCATCGCGCCGCCGCCGCCGCCGCCCCGGCCTCTCCCGGGCGTCTGGCATCCTCCCCGGCCGGGGCCCCGGCGGCGCGCGGCGGCTGCCCGGAGCCGGGCTCGGGCATGGTGGGCGGCAGCCGGACCCGCCGCGGGCGCCCCGCGCTCCGCCGCCGCCTGCGCCGCCGAGTTGGCCCAGCTGCGAATCAACAGCGGTCCCCCCGCCTCCCCCGGCCATCGCCACCTCCTCCGCGCCACTGCGCATGCCCGCTCGCTCCGCCTCTCCCGCCCCCCATCCCGGGACCCGGGCCGGGTCGCCTCGCCCCCCGCAGTCCGCCCCCGCCCCGCCTCGCGCGCAGGTGGAGCGGGGGGTCGAGGCGCGCGGCTGCCGGGGAGGCGGGGAAGGGTCCCTCGGGGTTCTCCTGCTGCGCGCGACCCTTCTCCCCGAGGGGCGCTGGGGAGGGCACATCTGGCTGACCCTCCGGGCCGGGGCCAGGCGGGCTTAGCAGGTGCGCGGCCGGGTGCCGCAGCCCCAGCTCCCGGGAGAAAAGTGCTGCGGCTTCCTGGGAAGGTCCCGGCTTTTCAGCACCCAGGACAACAGCAGCGCAGCGCCGGGGACACTCTCTTCGCCCGCCCGGAGCTCGCGTCCCGTTGCCGCCTCCGCGTCCTCCCGGCCCGACTTCCTCTCCCCAGTCCGGCGCCGCGTCCCGCAGTCTCGGCCTCCGGGTGGAGGAGCCCGCGAGGAAACCGAGCTTCCCAAAGCGCCTTCCGGAAAGCCCGGAGAAGGGGTCTCTCCGGGCGAGGACGTGCCTCCCGCCCTGCCCGGGGCGCCACCGCCGTGTAACTTTACAGTCCATTTCTAGACCCGCACTTATACAAAGTCCCAAGTTCGATTTTGGACTGGGGCCTGGGTGCTGAATTGGTTTCTGAAACATTTCTCGTTTTATTTTTTACTTAAACTCTTAAGACAATGCTGGAGATGACCAGCAAATTACTTTTTCTTTCTGTCTTACTGGATCACTTGGATATGATTATTTCCTGGGATGTGGGCGTGTTTGAACTGTTCCCGCTAATTCAGTACGGGGGGGGGGGGGACAGCGTTAGGGCCTCTGGCATTGGCCCTTGAAAACTTACTGTCTTTCTGAAAGAGTGTTTTCTTTTTTTAATGCTAATTATAATATATTAATAAATAACATATCGCAAAGTGATGATTACTAGAATTTCTCAAGTTTTAAAAAAAATCTATCAATTGAGGCCCTTGTAAATTCCCATTGATAACGTATTTTTGAAGTGAGTTAGAATTTGAAACATCCAGATAGAAAAACTTAGAACGTCACCATTTTATTTGCATCCTGCCAAAATTCCTAAGAATCTCAGACTTAACAAAAATAAAAAGCAGAAATTGTTATCCTGTCTCAGCATTTGTGTGGCACTGTACTACACCAAATTGGTTTTTCTTTTTTTAATTTTAAGACATATGAGCAGTTGAAAACTCAATGAATTAAGACAAATATGTTCCAACTCAGGATATTTTTCACCCGTTTTCACTGTGTTCCAACTTAGGATACTATTCTCCCATTTATACTCTTCACTCATTTTCACTGTGTTCCAACTTAGGATACTTTTTCACCATCTCCCCCCGCCCCACCCCCTTTTTTTTTGGTGCCTTGAAATTAGTGACTGAGAAATGAAACTGGAAATCCCAAACATGAATGTCTCCATCCTTTCCACAAAACCTTTGACCCTTTGTAACTTTCATAACCAGACCTTAATATCTAGGCTTCAATACCCAGACACAACTGAATCTATCTCTCCACATAACACACACCTCTTCACCTGCCTGTCAATTTAATAAAAATATATTAAGAGCACACTTTGTGCTACAGTGCACTAAGTATAGGGTTGGATGACCAAGGATGTTTAATTGTGTGTGTGCATGTCTTTGTGCTTGTGTATATGTGGTTATCACCATGAAGGCTGCTTTCTGAGTTCACATATAACTGGGGTAAAGAAGTTGTCCTTGCTAAAGTTATAGTAGGTGTAATAGACCAACATATCAATGTTTGCCTACATTTAGTAGGCCTTTCTAAAGACAATGTCTTAACCCAAAAGAGCGACTCTAACAATAGGTTTTTATAGAAAGCAGACACTTTATCCTTTCTCAAATCATTCTGAAGTCATTCCTGTAGAAGGCACAGTCCCTTAGAAGGCCTGCCCCATTCTTATATGAGTTGGGTTTTTTGTTTGTTTGTTTTTTGTTTAGATGAAAACAGTACCAGAGTGTTCCATGACCATGAAGAGTCATGAAGAAAAACTAAGCGCCACACTCCAAAAAGATAATAGAAAGGACATAAGATGAAGGAAACATCAAGGTGAGATTCCAGGCTTCTAAGCACAGAGAGTCCAATTAAACTTTCCTCTAGGTTAGTGGCATCTCTGTTTAGCTCAGATGATGAATTTGGGATTAACTTGAAATAGTGAAATACTTCAAGTCTTCTCAAGGACAACCAATAAGTAAAGACTTTTAAAAACTGGACAGTTCCTTTGCAGCCCCATTATTTCCTGATTGAATATTGTTCTGTGTTGTAGGAAAATAGTAAAAGTACTGATGTCAGAGAGGGGCTTGCATTGATATTCCAGCCCATCAAGCAATCTGCTTCTCTCTTAAAGTATAAAACACTTATCTTGGCTATAAAAGATGTCCAAAAAGAAATTAATTTTCATTCTTGTTGCTTAGTTTCTGATTGCTTTTAGAAGATTTATAATTAGAGCAATACTACCTTCTAGGACACCTTTGTCCACTCAGAGCAATTTAAAACATAAATTATTATAGAATTGTCTCTCCAAGACTCATACAGATTGTCACTCATGCAAATTAAAATGGACCATATTCCTGAAAGAGATTGGGACACAACGAAAAATAAGTCAAGGACAAGGTATTTTAATAAAACAAATTTCCAATTATTGCTGACAGCAATTCTTTGCTTGACTGTTCAGGCTCTGTTCAGGTTTCTCCTGTGTACAAACTTTATTTAGGCTTCTGAACCTTCTCCCAGACCTATCTGTGTACTTCCTTGCGAAATCCAGTTTTAGCATAGTATCCTATTAAGTCAATTTGGAAAGAACCTTCCACCTTTAATTTCTGATCACCCTTGCTATCTGATCAGGTTCTTCATCCTCTACCAGCCCTTTGGTGTCTGGTCACCCTGGCCTGTCTTCAGCAAGAATCCCATTAGGTCAGTTTTGCCGGAAGACCCCTGAACCTTGTTGTTTCCTCTTAGTAATTTTCCATCCACTGACACCCTCCACCCCTGTTCCTTGGCTATAAATTCCTACTTGCCCATGTTGGATTCAGAGTTGAACCCAATCTCTCGCCTGTTATGGTCTGAGTAAAGCTCGACTAGGCCCCTTGATACCAGTAAACCCAAGGGGCAAGGAACTGGTAGAAAGAAGTTTATTTCTGATTTCAAATCCAGGGAGCAGAGCCGAACTCGAGGTCTTTCTAAAATGGTTCTGCATGTCTACAGCCATACTACCCAGAATGTGCCAAATCTCGCCTGATCTTGGAAGCTAAAATGGTTCTGCTCACCTTTCAGGCCTCGCAGTCCACTTTTATAGTCCAGAGTTGTCGATACCTATACATTAGCCACAGGACCAGCAGACCGACCATTGTATAGAACTTAAGTTACAACTGCATTTTACATGTAGATAGTGACATTTAGAGTAAAGGAAGTTTACAAAGCCTAAGACATCATGCATTGCAAAAGTTATGCAAATCACAAGACTTAGGATTACATTGATATGATATAGTTCAAAGAAAGTGAGTAAATAGGGATCTACATCTTTAGGTGTCATCTGCTGGGAAGTCAAGGATCCCCTGAAGCTACTTACTGGTAGTGCATACAAGGTAAGGGGACTCTCAGCAACATGCTCAGGAATGTGCAGGAGTGCTTGAATCCCCGCCATGCCCTTTTCTAGGTGCTATGGCAATGTGGAGGGACAATAGTGGGTCTCCATATCATTCCCACATGGAAAGACCCCTTTGCAGTGGCCCCTATACCTATCATGATGGTCCTGAATAAAGTCTTTTTTACCACACTGTAACAAATATCACTGAACAGTTGTTTTTTCTTTAACAATCCCCACCATGCTTTTCCAACCTAAAGATTCATCCTGTTCAGGTATATCCTACATACACGATCAAATGCAATGTTGCAAAGGCAAAAATTCAGCTAAAGGAATGGTAGTATAATTTACCTTTTAAAAAAAAAGTTTTGGGGCAACTCCTTCAGGTCCCCTCCCACTGTGGGAGCTTTTCTATCCTCTCAATAAATCCTGCTTTCTAAAAAAAAAAATTTTGTTGTCTGGTTATTTAAATAGTACTTGTTCCTGAAGAAAATACAGAAAAGTAGGATGAAGAACAAAAAATTCAAATTACTTCACCATTTCGTGGACTTGTGGTACAACAGGCAACATGTTCTCTCAGAAGCTGACTCTGCACCTGCTGAGCAGATGTGGAGCGGTCTGTGGTGTCACATGGTCTGAGATGGTGGCTATGCCCAGACCTGGGCCCAGACTGGTGGCAGCCATGGTGACAGCAGAAGTAACAAGGGTGGCAGTTGCTGCAGCCTCAGGAAAAAAATAGGGTTCTTCCTGGTAGTAAACTGGCTTCCCCTTCTTTTCCTGGAGCCCATCTCTATGGCATCTGCACAGTAATAAAATTAAAGAGTATCAGAAATTATTTGTGATCTTGCATTTTCTGGCATTCGGGCAATACACTTTGTCAGCATATTACTACAAGATAAAAGCATACACATGTACATTGCAATAAAGCATATTGTTGAAGAGGAAAACTATCTTTTTTCCTCCTACTCTTTTTGGCTCTTGGCTGGGTCTCTGTAACAAAATATAAATTAACAAGCAAAGAGTATACAAATATATTTAATAGAAGTTTTACAGAAGCCTTTATAAGGAAATGAAGACCCAGAGAAATCGTTAAACCTGATTGTTTTTGTACTAGGTTTGCTGAAGAGAATTATGGAAAAATGTGACAGGATAAAAAGGGATATGAACTAAGAGTAGTAAACTGGAGGAAGCTTAGCAAAGTTGGTTTCTTCACATTCCTCTGAGTATCCTTCAATCTTTAGAGATAAGGATGCTTCCTTTCTCAGAGTATAGGGAAGGCATCTCTCCCATGAGGGTCATATGATGTGCTTCCTGGGAAGGTAAGAAAGTCCTTCCTGTACCTGCTGTTGATTGAATTTTTTTAAACTTCAAATATTCAACATGCTAAAGTGCCATATTTTGAGGAAGCATGTCCTAAACCCCACCAATATCAAGGACCTCCTTGAATTCTTCAAATAATTCAGAATCTCTGGTTTTAAAAACTGCTGCAACATTGTAAAGCGAATAGCCACAGTCTTAGAAATTAAAATTTAACATTATTGTGTGTAATAAAAAGAACATTATTTTCACATGAATATAATTTTAATTACATACATTTTAATTATACATAAATCAAAAAGCTACTTTTAGTTTCTTGTACAACCTCCACAATCTATAAAAAATGTCAGAGGAAGCCTAAAATGCTATTGTATAAAGTTATATTTAAAATTAAATTCAGACTTACACCAAAAACATTTGTATGAAGAGTTAGATTTTTTTTAGAAAAAATTATTTTATCTGAGTCAAGAACTCTAGATGTACTTTATATTTCAAAGTAATTTATCAGACATTTATCCCAGTGTTGCCATAGCCTATACAATACAGTTAGCTCTTGTTGCGGTTAGATCAGCAGGAAGTGGCTTCTCAAAATCAAAGAATATTTTAACAAATTCCTGAGTCATAATATTTTCCAGTTTCCATGATATAAGAAATCTCACCACGGTCAACTTTATGCTATCAATGTGACATCACTAAACACAGATGGGAAGAAATGCAGAGTCACACATCATTCTACAGTTTTTCATCAGACAGATACAGCAGATATAAATATGATCAAGAGTATATTAATAGATGAGCTTTGAGCATTTACTATCTTTATATTTAATCTAACTTATGTAATTGATTGTTTAACTTAATTTCTTAAAATGACTGTGTTTAACAACAGGCTTACAAAATTCCTAAGGATTTAACAATTACTTTTTGTGAACAGGTATGAATTGACTCCAACACACTATCAGATGAAATGTGACTGGCTATTATTTGTGTTACAATTCTGAATCTGAGTGATAAGTAAGAGAAGGTGTGGTCATTAATTATACTTTTGTAGTAAAGTCAGCTACTGAGAGATAACCTCTAGGCCCACTAGAAAAGGTGCCTTATAGTTGTGTCTTTTTTGCCTGGGAGTTTTGGCTATGAGACAATCTAATACTATGATTTATGTTGGGGGCTTTGGTTTTGACCTCTAGGGGAACTGGAGACTAAAGGTATGAAGGGACCAGAATATGCCTCCCCAAAATATGCCACTGCAGCATCAGGATTGTTTTGAGCTTAGTTTTGTCCTTTTTAGACCTTTTCTGTCTAAAAGCAGGACATAAATTTCAGAGACAACTCTTATCATCTGACAGAACGCTTATCTGCATACCAACCTTACTAAGTAAGCGTTATTTACCCTACTTTCTTTCCCTCATTTCTCCCCATTGCCCTCACCTTACCTACCACTCCTTATCCCTCTCCTCTAGAAGATAATTCCTTTTTTTGTTGTTTAACCTAAGATGGTACATAAGCCCCAAATTCTAATGTCCTCCTTGAGTTATGATTCTTTGAGAGCTCCCATGCATATTTAGGTAATTAAATCTGTTTTTTTATCTTGTTAGTCTGTCTTTTGCCAGTTTAATTTGCAGTGTGCCCAGCCACTAAACCTAGGAAGGTGGAGGAAATCATTTTTCCTCGCCTATAGGTATTAGCCTGACTTCCGGCAGAGGAGGTGCTGAAGACTAAAGGTCAGCCATGCAGGCAGTGTGCGATGACCTCAATAAAAGCTCTAGGCATCAAAGCTCAGGTGAGCTTCCCTGACTGTCGATGCTCTGTGCATATTGTCATACATGGAGGCCAGGAGGGTAATGTGTCCTAACTCCATGGGGAAAAGACAATGGGCGATCTCTGTCTAGTACTCCTATACTCTGTCCTTTAAGTGTCTTGTTTTGGCTGATTTCCATCTGTCCTTTCCTTGTAATGACCCACAACTGTGAGTATAATGGCTTTCAATAAATGCTATAAGCTCTTCAAGCAAATCCTTGAAGCCAAGTGTGGTTTTGGAAATCCCCTAAACTTGGAATTAGTGTCAGAAGAGATGACAGTCTTATGGGGACTGGGCTCAAAAGTCTCCTTACTGCTGTTTTTCCAGATTAAAATTTTTTTATAATAAAAACTGTTTTTTTATGGCTAGCTACTCCTCTAGAAGAATAGAAGAAGCAATAAGTAACCTCAAATTTGTAATGTTAAACCCTCTTTTCCCCCCTACTTTAAGCCTCAAGAAAAGGCTGCAAAAGCAAACAAACAAAACTCAAAAATATATAAATAAATAGCAAACCCCACAACACTAGAACTACTGCATGAGAACTTCTGGGGAGCTCACATCAGGAACTCATATGTGATTGTTATTTTGCATATGACAAAGATCCATACTAATGGCTGTTTTAGAAAACAGAACAAATAAGGAGGAAAGTATAAAAGTCTGGTTGGTTTATATAAAATATTTATTACAGTCATCAATATTAATGTTTTATTTCCATGCTGTACAGCAACACTTTGTTTTAATCAGCTTAATTTAATGGGTCATACTTATCTATATTTTATTGAATTAAAAAAATGATTTTATTAAGGAATTCCACAATACAGATGGTCTTGAGGTTTACTCTGCCTGATCCTTACCCTTTAGTAGGTTCAGCTATATAAATTGTGGGGACCAATATAAAATGAAAATGAGGAACCCTTTATTCCAAAAATGTTAAGAACTTCAAGACAGTGACAGCAATGCATCAAACCAAGAGTAAAGTTCTTCTAAGAGTTGGGTCCATCTAAGTACAGGGTTTCTTATGACTGTACAGGTTGCACACCCAAGAAGCTAGGCCTCCTTCTGAGGTACAATCCTGTTCACAAAATTCTCTCTAGCTAGTCTGAGTACTCTTGGCAAACAATGGTCTTGGGACAGACAAAATTAATGGGCTCAGGGCACACAGAACCTGATAAAATACTTGCCATAAGTCAATGACATGGCTTGCATCCTATGTTATTAAAGAATTTGGAAAACTTACCATGCTAGTTTTTCTTTGCCAAGAAATAAAGATTATATCTGGAGACAAACAATTTCCCTTGAGAAATAACAATCTCCCATCTTTTCTCACTGTGCTGCTAAGTCTCATTTCTTGGGCTCTTTTTCCATATGTGAGTTGATCTAAAGGGATACAAATGAATCTTTTCAGACTACACTGTTGCTTACAAAAAAAAGTCTTTTAGATTTTCTTTTCGGCCATGTTACTATAAAAAAGGCAGTCAGGTTTTGTTGTTCTAGTGGTGGTTGTTTTTCAATAATTTTAAGTCTTTGCACATGTTGCATAAGAGCTAAATATTATGGCCTTTCTAGTTAGACAGAAGACAAAGTAGAAGCAGATTCTTGCTTCACAGTTTGTTTCACATACTCTGTCTCTTTCGTTTCCCATTTGCTCAGTGATTTCATTCTTTCCCCATTATGTAGTTTGAGGGATTAGAAAACAGCTTTATCCATCTGACAACCTGTTTTCGGAGAATTAGCATTCACCTACCTTCCAAGAAAATGAGTTTCCTAGCAATGCTGTTGTTGCTGACCTACTTGTATTTATGGAAACACCCAAATGTTAATTTCTTCCTTCATACTTGGCCCAAAATTCAGATAACAGCTCCCAAGAGGCACTATTAGGAGTGACAGTGATGGCAAACCTATAGAATGTACCAATAAACCCTCTTGCTTTCTGTGTTCATAAAAATATGACTAACCAATTGTGATAGTCTTTCACATTAAATCCAGATGCAACCTTAAAATCCCTTTCAACACCGCCCTCCAGACTGCCTCTCTCTGTTGGTAGGTTGGCTTGAGTTGAAACCCTTTTACCGTACTGGAACAGGTAAAAGATGGCTGCGAGGAGGCATGCATCTTGCATGTAAATGAAAGTTCAGCACTTACAATGTATTTTTGTACACACACACACACACACACACACACACACACACACACACGAGAAGTGACCCCCCCCAAACCTGGAATTATCTTTTGTAAGGCAAACCCCTTGTAGTATAGGTTTCCTCTACTAGGTAAGTATTCTAGGAACCCATCAGCATTGGTTTACCAGCTAGTATTGTTGTGAGAGGATGCATTTGATTTCAAGAATTGTTTTTTGGAGATTCTTTTAACACGTTTGCCTATTTCATGATGGATGATTTATGAGTGCACTTGCCCACACCACACTGAGCGTTCAGCAGTTTTTGACCAAAAACAGCATGATCCCTGTTCCCACACTCTCTATTCACCCAATGTCTCCTGAGCAACTTGTTTTTGTTTTCCCTATGAAAAAAGTCCTCAAAGAGAAACAAGCCTTTTGCATCAAAATTGATGAGTTCAAAACTTCTTTGAGCAGTGAAAAAAGCGTCTCAATAGATATATTGCACCAAGAGGAGAGTACTTTGTAGGTGACAAGTTTAAAAATGTAAGAATGAGTACACATTTTTCATAAATAAATTCTGGTGTTTTTGAACCACCCTCATACACACACACACACACACACACACACACACACACACACACACACACACACACACATACACACACGTCCTTTTTAGAAATACATTTGAATACATGTATTTCTGATAAATTTTTAAACATGACAAACAAGATTACATCTCTTGTACTTTGGGATATTTTTTAGAAAGCTTCCATAGAATTTTTACTGTTCTGCAAATACGGTTCCAGATAAGTGAAAATTAGCATATAAGAATTAAATTACCAAATTAGAGTATTTCTACAAATATACATGTCTAGAAAATGTAAAAAACTCATGAAAAATACTATTAAGAGCCATTTTTTTAAAATGTAGACAAAAATAAGTGCTCTGATAGTTACTTTTAACTATAATTTATCATCACTAAATCTAATCCTGAGGCTTTTTTTTTTTCTGACTCCAAATTGAAAATTAGTTGTTTATGGTTAAAGAAGGATTCCACTGAATCTGTGTTTCCTAGCAGTAGAACTTTGATTCTCCAGCTACTCATACCCATTCCTGAACTAATTAATTGCTTATTTTGCTTCACACGGTTTCTGGTCAAGATGTGCACAGAGAATTGGACCTTTCACTGCTGGATCACAGCTAGACTGAGTTCCAGTTTTCTAAACTGTGAAAGAACCTCAGAGGGCAATCATGGAGATTAAACGAGCTAAGTCAATATCTTTGAAGAAGGCCACAGTACAAGTGATGATGATGATGATGATGATGATTTTTCTCTCTTTTCTCTAGATGGTTTTCTTGTTGTTGTATTTCTCTCCATTGTGGTAAGAAGGAAAATCTACCACCAAGCAACTACTAGGTATGTGCTTCCCAATTCATGACTATTTAGAATGAGAATGTGGCTATCAGCCTAACCTTCATTAACTCTGGGCAATCATAGTTTATTTTACTCACCATTGCCTTGTTGCAGTGATAGGATTGAGATTATAAACCTTCTCAATTCCTGGTGCCAGAGAATGTACAAGAAATTCTGGACAAGGAGTCACCCAGCTGCTCTGGTGTTTCTAATTGGACTGTCAGCACTCAACTGCTTCTCGGAAAAAAACTCTAATAACTTTTCTTTCCAAAACTTTAGCCTTCAACATCACATGGCTTAAGTTTTTAATGACTGCTTCATAGGCAAATTTTTATTTTTCCCCATGGTTACAAAGGAATTACTAGCAAAGTTATTTAGCTATGTTATGGTTATCCTTTTTCTCAATCTGCTTAATTATTTTTAAATATTTCCTCTTGAAGGTCAGTGCATGGTGAAAATGAACAGGCAAGAAAGAAAGAAAGAGAGAGAGGGAGGGAGGGAGGGAGGAAGGAAGGGAGGAAGGAAGGAAGAAAGAAAAAATAAGCTGTAGTACAGACATATGTTTCCAAAAATAGCATTTTCTTGGGATTTTCAAGGAAATCTTGGGGTTTTTTCCCTTTAAATTTGCAAGTCTGAAGATGAATCTTCCTTGTTCCACCTACAATAACTCTAAGATAGGTGATAGTGATGTCCTTGTAGGTATTAACCCTGGAGAAAATAGGAAGGTTGTGGGCATAAAGAGGGACAGAGAGGGACTCTCCCTCCCTATAATGGGAGGACAAGATCATTCCAATCAACCCTCCCTCTGAAGATACATAGAAATCCAGATTGAACAACAACAGCATGTGTACAATATTATCAAATTATTATTATTATTTTAATTTTTTAGAAAGCAGGATTTATTGAGAGGACAGAAAGGCTCCCACAGTGGGAGGGGACCCAAAGGGGTTGCCCTACTATCAAATTATTAACAATAGAGAAATATCAGGCCAAGAAAAGATAAAGGGTGACTCCAGCATTTGGACCTCCTCTGTCCCTAGGAGGATAGAGAGGCTAATTAGAACACTGAGAGTCTCCAAGAACCAAGGAAGACAAAACAGCTGGATTCCAGGGTCCACCAAGGATGGGTCTCTGAAAGGGCCCTGAAGAATTCACCTAGAAGTGAAGAGGAATTAGAAGCTGGCCACCACTTCTACCAACTCCAACCCCGCTTTCAGGGATCTTGATAAAAAACGTGAAAGACTTTTACTAACAAAAATGAAAAGAGTTTATCACTAGACCAGTACTGAAGGGAATAGTAAAGATGGTCTTCCAACAGAGAGAAAAGGATTCCAGATGTAGGTATGGAGATAGAGGAAGCAATAAAATGCAATTTGAATAGTAAATATGGTAATATATGATTAAATCTAGTTGAAACTGCCTGCTTATAAACCTAAAGATAGAAAGTAGATTCCAGTTGTCAGAGGCTGGGGAGAGGGTAATGGGAGTGACTGCTAACATGCCCAGGACTTCTTAAGAGTGATGAAAATGTTCTAAAATTAGATTGTGGTGATGGTTGCACAATTTTGTGAGTATACTAAAATCAGTTGACCTGTATACAATAAAAGGATGAATTTTATGGTATGTAAATAAACTCCTGATGAAGCTTTTTTGGAAAAAGAGGAAATGTATGACAACATGGACTTAAAGTGTTCTGAGATCATTAAATTGTCTGGAAAGAGGACAAATTAGGCATTCATCATTGGTCTTATAGCATTTCTCACACACATACATTTTTAAAAAAGAATGAGAGGCAACTAAGCCAAAAGACCTAATACTACCAAATACTCTATTGTAATATATAAGTTTTATATAATACACTGATTTATAGTAGAAGGCTATGACTTTAGAAATACTTTTCTTCTTCATAAATGCCAGCTGTTTTAAACCATTTTTCCTATGCTTAAACTGCCAAAAGCAGTACTAGTGCTATTCCTTCTGTTCCAGGAGCTTAGCAGATTACCTAAAAACAGTAAGAAATCAGATAATTGTTAATCTTGATTGGATGAATACATGTTTGAATTGTATTCACAAATGAATGGAAGACAGGGCTTCTAGAAACTGGATGTTTCAGATTTTCTGGAGGCAAAAAGAAAAATTCACCTTTTTCTTTTTTTATTAAAAAGTGTAATACAATTATCAAAGCTTACAAAAATAGAAATTTATTTATAGAATTTCATAAATTTCAGATTGAAATGGAATAAATTCACACCCTGGAGGTATCACTAGATATAGAATTCACTTTGTTCATTGTTGCTTCTACTGAGTAATGCTAACTCCTGACTTAGAATCATTTCCACCTGCTTTTCTTCTAGAAGCAATCTCCCAGGTCAGTACTCTTCCTCCAGGCAGTCTCATCTAAAACTACTTCAAATCTTCTAAAACCTTCAAAGAAGGCAAGTTCTCAATTTTTCACTTTAAAGTTTCTCTTTCAGTTGCATGCAGTGGCACACACCTATAATTCCAGAGCTTTGGGAGGTGGAGGTGAGAGAATTGCCTGAGCCTAGGGGTTCAAGACCAGCCTGGGCAACTTGGTGAGACCTCGTCTCTACAATAAATAAATAAAAATTAGCTGGGCATGGTAGTGTGCACCTGTGGTTCCAGGAGCTTGGAAGGCTGAGGTAGAAGGATAGCCTTAGCCCAGCTGGTCAAGGCTGCAGTGGCCATGAGCGTGCTACTGCACTCCAGCCTGGGCCACAGTGAGACTCCAACTCAAAAAAATAAAATAAATAAAAATAATGTTTCTCTTTCCTAAGATTTTCTTTTACCTAACACTAATTAATAGCTATAACTTAAGATCATGTCTCTTTATTCTTTAGGTGGAAATGTAGAACAATTCCCAATATAATTTTTTTGTTTTCCTAGGTATTGTCAAATCATTATCTTTTCATAAAACAATGTTGCTTTAATGCCAAAACGAGCTGGGTCCTTTTAAAATCCAATTTACCAAACTGTCTGCCCAGCTTCAATCTGAGAAGCTTAACTGAACTCTGTGAAGACTTTACAGTATCTAAATTACATCTCAGAAGAAACTAGCTTAGAAAATGCCAGTTCTACCCCACAGGGCTTGACAAAAATGGAGTCTTGGCCTGGTTGGTTCGTGATGGGAACAGCTTCCAGGCAGGATGTGCAGTCAGAGAGTGGAATAGAGGAATAAAGATGAAACATGGATTAGCAACCAGAGTTCACAGGGAGGAGCATGCTGGTGGTCGTTCAAATACAAAAGCCAGAAAATCAGAGTCCTGGAATGAAACAGTGTTGAAACAGAGCCAAGTGTTTGTGCAGATAGGCAAGAGCCAAGGGGTATCCTGTGTCTACCACCAGGACAAAACTCACCCTTTGGGGCTGCGGTGAGGCCAGCTTTCACTTGCCACTAGTCCTATGCAAGGAGGCTGTGGTTCTGGTGTACCTTGGACGCCTAGCAGCTTCTGACAAGCAACAAGATCACAGTTCAGAGATAGAAGGGGAAATTGCTCTAAACAAGGAGGTGTGCACCAAAGATAAGAGTCCTAAGAGTGAGATTTCATTTCATGGAGGAATCAGATGTTTGGTCTTTTTAAAAAATTGAACAGAAAGTCTTAATTTGTATCACTCTTGAGAACTGAGTAGGCAAACAAAACCAGCGTGATATCATCCGTGGAAAATTAGTTTTGGCTAGTGAAGTGAAACCAATTTAAAAAAAATAAGAGTTCATTAGAAAAGAGTAATGCAGTCATATGTTTACTTTTAAAAAATATTTTTTCATAGTTTGATATGGATTTATGTATGTATGTATGCATGCATTGAGTCAGAGTCTCACTCTGTCTCCCAGGCAAGAGTGTAGTGGCATCATCATAGCTCACTGCAGCCTCAACCTCCTGGTCTCAAGTGATCCTTCCACCTCAGCCTCCCGAGTAGCTGGGATTACAGACGCACTCATACCCAGCTATTTTTTTTTTTTTTTTTTGTAGAGACGAGGTCTCTCTGTGTTGCCCAGACTGATCTC
This sequence comes from Cephalopachus bancanus, assembly GCA_027257055.1. Lineage (NCBI taxonomy): Eukaryota > Metazoa > Chordata > Mammalia > Primates > Tarsiidae > Cephalopachus > Cephalopachus bancanus. The sequence goes on along the minus strand of JAPVLO010000009.1, from coordinate 1,240,020 downwards.
AAACTCACGGACTCAAGCAACACTCCCGCCTCTGCTTCTCAAAGTGCTGGCATTACAGGCGTCTGCCAGCACGCCCAGCCAGTTTTGTTTATTACAGTATAAAATGTGAATTAACGTTATTGAAAACCCTATTATATGTAAATAATATTAATATTATATGTCCCTAAAGCCAAGATCTAAATGGGTCACACCCAGACGTGATATTCAAAATTCTATATTGAACAACTCATGACATTGGCACTGACCAAACCACCAATCAGAAAAGATCCCAGTGTTGGCTCTGAAGCTAGCTTTTGGGAGCCCCCATTATGCAGGACATTAACCCTTTATGGTTAGTGAACTAGGAGAGGAAATTCTAAGGAAGGAGTCAGAAAATAAAGGGGCACTTTTCATCAATACGTTACAGAAGTATGTTGATATTTTATCAACTGTTTTACAGCGCACACTGATGACTATCAGCTCTGGTTACAACTCACATGCTAACTCTGATCAGAGGTCTGAAAGCACAGTGGAACTTTAGCCAGTCTGCTGGGGATTGAATCCCAGACTTGGCATTTACTAACTTTGTAAAGGTTTATATAATCTGTAAAAGGTATTAATGTGAGGATTACATATATTCCTGCAAAGTGCTTAGAAGAGAGTCTGGCACATAGTAAATGCTCACTTTAAACAATATAATCTACTGATAGCAGTTATCTGGAACAATGTGCAGAGCAGGAATAAAAATTTATTGTGATTGATTTAGCAATGTATGCCACAGTTGAGGGAAAGGGTAGTGGCAATAAGAAGTGAAAGACTGTGGCTCACAGTGAGACTCAACACCCGTTAAGGCTAAGAGATTTAATGGGTCGAACGCGGTGGCTACAGGACCTGAGGGTCAGACTATAGCGCCAAGGCAAGGGCGCTCCAGCCTTTATGGGGGCTTAGGGCGGCCTGTCAGTCGATTATTGGTTGGCTGGCAGAGCTCCATCCAGGTTGGTGGGTTTTTCGCGGGTGCGGGAGAAGGTGAGCTGGACTGTGGAAGAAGAACCCGTAAGGTGTCGTTTCAGACGCCAGCTTTGTTTGTCGGGTTGCCATTTTAGGCGGGGGCCGGGTTTAGGCCTCTTTCCAGGAAAGAGAGGGCATGTGGCTCTACTTGTGCTGGCGGTGGCCCTTCATTCCCACCTCTTTGGTTATACGGGAGAGGGGCAGCGTTTGTCTGTCCGGCTACTTCCTGCTGCCAATGGGCGTTGGTGGGTGAGGTGGGTGGTGGTCTGCTTCCAGATCATCACAAAGGGCAGGCAAGCACAGGTATTGATGATGTCAGATGATAGACAGCAGGCTGATGGGTGGGTTAGTCACATGATTGCTGCCATGGTGGGGCTTATCTGTGTCAGTAGTTCACAGAGGGCTGATTAGGTTAACCTGAGGGGAATTTCCTGTAAGAGACTTGTTAGACATTTGCAGTTCACAAATTCCTTGACCAAAGAGGTGGGGTGATCATTTGGGCTGTCCTGATCTTGTATCTGAAGATTTGCCTAGGGGGGATGGGATAGGCTGCTGTTTGTCTTTCAGTAGAATGTCTGCTTGATAATCGCTACACTGAGGCCAAAAGACTAAGAATAAGCTAAGTTTCTTCTAGGTTTCTATAGGTACCTTTCACTGGGTTCTTCTTCCACAGTCCGGCTCGCCTTTTCCCGCGCCTGCGAAAAACCCACCAACCTGGATGGAGCTCTGCTAGCCGACCAATAATCGACTGACAGGTCGCCCTAAGCCCCCATAAAGGCTGGAGCGCCCTTGCCTTGGCGCTACAGTCAGACCCTCAGGTCCTGTAGCCACCGCGTTCGACCCATTAAATCTCTTGGCCTTAACAGGTGTTGAGTCTCACTGTGCGCCATCGTCTTTCAAGAAGTACCATAGACTTATCAACTCTAGTCCAATCCTAAAACCCAACTTACATAGTATCCTGACCACACTATTTATTAGCAGCATCATTACATCAATGATAAAAGGGGGGTGCTCTTAGAATTCCCTTTATTGGTCTCAGCCTAAAATAAGTGACGCAAATACCAATCACTATTTTCTTTCTTCCTTTTTTTAATTGGAGTCTCACTCTTGTTGCCCAGGTTGGAGTGCAGTGGCATGCTCACGGCTACCACAGCCTCGACCTGCTGGGCTTAGGTGATCCTTCCCTTCTGCTTCAATCTTCCAAGTAGCTGGAACTACAGTTGCACACCACCACGCCTGGTTAGTTTTTGGGATTTATTGTAGAGACGAGGTCTCACCAAGTTGCCCAGGCTAGTCTCAAACCTCTGGACTTGGGCCATCCTCTTGCCTTGGCTTCCCAAAGTGCTGGGATTACAGGTTGAACCACCGCACCCGGCCACCAGTCACTATTTTCAATCCAGGTCCCAACAAGTGACAATTTTAAGATCTTGTCAGGGCAAAATCTCTCAAAAGGTAAACTTTGCTTTGGGTCACCATCTGGAAACCTTACAAGTTTTATTTTTTCCTTTTTTCTTTGTGCTTCTGAGAGTTTTGCAAGGTGAAATTTATAAAACGGAGGCTGACAACTGTCAGGTCTGTGGGTAAAAATGATTGAATTCTGATTGAGGAGCCTGAGATAAGTAACACATGTGACTGATCTTTGTCAACTCTAGTAGGGTTGTCTGATACCATATTCATGCCTCCTAGGCCAGATGCCTTTCTCTGATATTTATTCTCATTGTAACCTAAATTCTCAGGTATATCTTACAAAATGATACAATTTCACCAAAGATAATTTGTAATGTAAGTGGCCACCAAGTGAATTTTAAATATAATTAAAATTGTTCATCTTAAAGATAACTTGGAGTAAAAGGGCAAGACAATTTATTCAATGACAATTCAAAGACAATATTCAGGAGTTTTCCCTCTTTTATTAGTAAGAAAAAGCGTCTAACAAAAATTCTGACATCAAAATAGCTTCATTAAAGAATTATTTGTTCAAAGCTAGTGAAAAATATGGAGACACTTAAGGCCTTTTAATTCCACTAAAATCTGGCTACTTCCTACCCCCATCCTAACTCTTCCTACTTTGAATATTTTTCTCCCCCCCAGTTGCCAACTTCTTCCATCTCTCATCTTTCCAGGATCTTCCTCCTTCTCTCTCAAGTCCCCCATCCTGACTCATCCTCTTTCTCAGCCTCTATCCCCAAAGTCCAAGTCCTTCATCAGAAAGAAACTGCATGGCTATATTTTACATTTTTGTGTATAGATAAATGTATTTAAAATATTTTATTTGGAATTTTTGCATCTGTTTGCATGTGGGATTTTTGATTTCTAGTTTTCTTTTTGTGTAATATCTTTGTCTGGTTTTGCTGTACTTAGAGCACAGTTGAGAAATGTACTTTCCTCTTCTATTTTCTGAAAGATTTTTATACAGCATTGCTATCATATCTTCCATAAATATTTCATAGCATTTGCTAGTGAAATCCTCTGGACCTCAAATTTTCTTTATGGAAATGTCTTAAATTATAAATTAAATTCAATCTATTTAATTATTTCAGTCTATTTTATTGCTTTCTGCTCTTATTATTATTTTTTTGTTGTTGAGTTAGAGTTTCACTCTGTTACCCATGTTGGAGTGCAGTGACACACTTATGGCCACCGCAGTCTCAACCTGCTGGGCTCAGGTGATCCTTCCACCTCAGCCTTCCAAGTAGCTGGAACTATAGACATGCGCCACCATGCCCAGCTAATTTTTTGATTTATTGTTAGAGATGAGGTCTCGCCAAGTTGCCCAGGCTGGTCTTGAACACATTGCCTAATCCTCTCACTTCAGCCTCCCAAAGTGCTAGGATTATAGGTGTGAGCCACTGTGCCCAGCCTCAGCTCTTATTTTTATTATTTATTTCTATCTCCTAATTTAGGGCTTTATTTGCTTGTAGGTGTGGCTATAAACTTCTTAAGGCAAGATAGCAGATGTAGTGTGAGTCTTATGTTTGAGTGATTCTTAAGGCAAAGATCAATGCAGACAAGATGAGGTTCTTAGTGCAGAAAGAAGTGTTATGTGAGTCACAAGACATTCTGAGGTTGTAATATAAATTCTAATGTTTATTCCATAATAAAAAATGGGTTTAGCATTAGAAATAAATCACTGAGTTCATGTAATTCACTATATTAGCATAAAAGAAGAAAAAAAAGATGATCTCAAAGGTATAGATAAAGTTTTTGAAAGATTTAACATCCATTCAAGATTTTTAAAAAATTCTAAGTAAACTAGGAATAAAAAAGGAACTGCCTCAGCCCAGTAGAGTGTGCCTACATAAAAACTACTATAAACATTATATTCAGTGATTAATGACTGATTAATTCCCTTCTAAGGTTGGGCAAAAATCATGGATACTCTCTCTGACATACTAGCCAGTGCAATAAGGCAACAACAACAATTTTAAAAATTCAATATACATTGGAAAGGATAAAGTAAAAGTGCCTTTATTAGCAGATTACATGGTCTGTATGTAAACAATCCTTAGGAACCTACAAAAAAACTACTAGAAATAATAAAGTGAATTAGCATGATCACAGAGACAATTTTAAAGAAAACATTATTTATTTTATTTTTCATTTTAAAGATGTGAGGTACAATTCAGGATTAGGTATGCAAGGGTCATCATACAGGTAAAGTTTGGGCCTCTCTTTGGTCCCCACTTTGCCTGGTTTGAGATCAGGTGCCCTTATTGATAAAAACATTATTTCTAAATGTTAGCAACAAAAATTTAAAATTTATTAAGAAAATAACTTCCAATGACATGAAAAAACAAGAAATACTTAATAATAAGTTTAACAGAGAATTGATCTTTTTAAAAAATTCAGTCATGTGTAATGACATTTTGGTAAAAAATAGACCACATATACAACAGGGGTCCCATAAGAATATAATAGAACTGAAAAATTCCTGTTGCCCAGTGACCTTGTAGTGTAATTACAGTTGACACTTGAACAATGAGAGGGTTAAGGGTGCGGACCCCTGCTCAGTTGAAAATCCTCATAACTTTTGACTCCTCCAAAACTTAACTACTAATGGCCTACTGTTGACCGGAAGCTTTATAGACTAAAAAGTATTTTGTGTGTTATATGTATTATATACTGTATGCTAATAACCAAGTAAGATAAATAAAAGAATGTTATGAAAGAAATTATAAGGAAAAGAAAATACATCTATAGAGCTGTACGGTATTTATCGATTTCACAAGTTTATGTTATCTGTTTACAAGATGAAGCCTCTTTCTAAACTGGTGGATAACTACAGCTACAGACCTCAATCTATGGTACATATTGAACAGTTCACCTTATTCTTGTAATGTCATGATTTTGCTCCTTTGGAGTGCCTTTAGCATTACTAGTGGCACTTTGTATGGGCCCCGTGGTATTTTCCACGGTTTATGGTACTGTACTAAACATGATGAAAAATACATGAGAACCTCAAAATCTCACTTGTTACTGCGATACGTGACTTACTGGAGAAAACTGCAACACAGAGATGTTTAGTGTCAAGTCATTTTGGATGGATACTCACAACACAGAGCTTAACACAAAAGCAACAGGAGGTAGCAATGAAATTATTACAATAATGCAGTATGTGCTACAGTTAACATTATGATTTAATACTGCATCTTTATGTTTTTTACATTTGTCTCAACTGCAACTGGTGCCATATATGATACATGCTTATGTGCTGAGTTTTGATAAATTTTAACTTTTTATAATAGATGTGTGTATATTTCATGGTAGAAAATGATGAAATGGACTAAAATTTACATATATTTTATGTATTCGTGACTTTAACTTTTTCTTAGTTTTTTTTTTTTTTTGGTATTTCTAAGCTGCACGGTTTATCTGTGAGTGTTTTCAAATTGCCACAAATCTCCAAATATTTGTAAATATATTTATTGAAAAAAATCTGCATGTAAGAGAACCTGCACAGTTCAGATTTGCGTTGTTCAAAGGTCAACTGTGTTTTTAAAAATAAATTTATTGTAGATGGGCTGGGCGCAGTGGCTCACACATGTAATCCCAGCACTTTAGGGCACCGAGATGGGAGGATACCTTGAGCTCAGTTCAAGACCAAAGAAGAAAAAAAGATGATCTCAAAGAGCAGAAAAATCTTTTGAAAAATTTAACACCCATTTGAGATTGGAAAAAAAAAAATCTAAGTAAAGTAGGAATAAAAGGGAACTCCCTCAACCCAATAGAGTGTGCCTGTATAAAGACTACTATTAGCATCATATTCAGTGATTAATGACTGATTAATTCCCTTCTAAGTTTGGGCAACATAGCAAGACCTTGTCTCTACAAAAAATTCAAAAAAATTAGCCAAGCTTGGTGGCATGTGCCTATAGTCCCAGCTACTTGGGAGGCTGAGACAGAAGGATTGCCTGAGCCCAGGAGGTTGAGGCTGTGGTGAACCATCCCACTGCATTCCAGGCTGGGTGACAGAGTGCGACCCCAACTTAAAAGAAAAAAAAATGCATAGGATAAATTTAGTTTAGCCTAAGAGTACAGTGTTTATAGTCTACCGTAGTACATAGTAATATCCCAGGCCTTCACATGCACTCATCACTCACTCAGTAACTTACCCAGGGCAACTTCCAGTCGTACAAGTTCTATTCATGGTAAGTACCCAATACAGGTGTGCCACTTTTGTCATTTATTCCTTACTTCTAACTGAATCTTTTCTATGTTTAGATATATTTAGGTGCGCAAATACTTATCATTGTGTTGTAATTGTCAACTACAGTAGTCAGAACAGTAACATGCTATACGGTAGATAGCCAAGGAACAGTAGGCTATACCTCACAACCTAGGTGTATAGTGGGCTACACCATCTAGGTTTGTGAAGATACACTTTATGATGTTCACATAATGCTAAATTTCCTAACAATGCCTTTCTCAGAATGTATCCCTGTTGTTAAGCAATGCATGATTGAATATCCCAGATCTGTACCTAACAAACACTTTTCCCCCTTCAAACAACAACAACAAAAAACCCAGAAAGCATCACTGAGAGAAATTAAAGATCTAAATAAATGGAGATATATATCATGCTCATGGATTGGTAGACTCAATATTGTTAAGATGTTAATTCTTCACAAATTAATGAATAGTTTTAATACAATTCCAATTAAACCACCAGAAAGCTGTCTATTTTGGGAAGGAAAGGTAGGATTTGAGAACCTGACTCTAAAATGTGTGCAAAATATAAATAACCTGGAAAAGTCAAATAATTTTGAAAATAACAAAGTTGTAGGACTCCTACTACTTGAATTTAAGACAGCATAAGGTAACAATTATTAAAATACAGTGTGATATTGGCTTAAAGATAAATTTATAGATCAATGGAACAAAATGAAGGGTCTAGAAATAGACCCACACATATATGGTTAACTGATAATTGACAAAGTTGTCAAAGTCATTTAATGGAAAAGGATAGTCTTTTCGATAAATGGTACTGGAAAAACTTAACATCCATATAAAAAATGAGCCTCAACCTTTAATCCATAAAAAAATTTCAAATAAATCATAGACCTAAACATAAAGCTAAAATCATAAAAGCCAAGAAGAAAATTAAGGAGAACATCTTTTTGACCTTCTGCTATGTAAAGATTTCTTAGGACAAAAAACAGCATGAGTCTTAAAAGACAAAAATTGATACTTTAGACTTCAACAAAATTAAGAACGCTTGCTCTTTGAAAGAAACCATTAAAAAATGTAAAAACCAGTTACAGACTGGAAGAATGCATTTCAATACATATATCGTCCAAGTACTCCTTTATAAAATATATAAAGAAGTTATAATAATAGACCAATCTAAACTGAGAGTTGGAAAAGATATTTGAACAAATACTTCACAAAAAAAAGGCTTATGAATAGCCAGTAAGCACACAGAAAAGTACTTAACATCACTGGATCAACAGAAAATGCAAATGAAAAAGACAGGGAGATACCACAATACGCTTATTAGAAAGGTTAAAATTAAGAAGTGTTTTATCAAGTATGGCAAGGATATAGAGCATGTGAAACTCTCATCTATTGCTGATGGGAATATGAAAATGGTACAAACACTTTGGAAAATAGTTTCACAGTTTCTTATGAAGTTAAAAATGACTCAGCAATTCCACTCTTAGTTATTTATCCACTAACATGGAAATATACAGTCACAAAAAGATTGGTACACAAATAATCATAGCAGCTTTGTAACAGATCCACATCAAAAGCAATTCAAATGACTACCAATAGGTTAGTGGGTAAACAAATTGTGCCATATTCATACAATTCAATACTGCACAGCAACTTTTAAAAAAAGAATGAAATACTGTAATACCGATGAACACAACAATGTGGATGAATAGCAAATATATTATTCTGAATAAAAAGAGCCAGACACTTTATTATTCAATTTATGTAAAATTCTATCAATGGTCTATAGTGACGGAAAAGTATATCCGTGATTGCCTAGGGCAAGGGAGTGGAAAGTAAGGATTGACTAGAAGCAAATTTCTTGGGTGATGAAAATGTTTTATGTCTTGATTGTGGTGGTAGTGATGTGGATGTGTATATTTGTCTGAACTATACTCTTAAAATGTGTACATTTTATAGTATGTAACTCATATATCAATAAAGTTAATTTAAAATAAATATTTTGCTGAACCAATGAAAAATTTCAGATGTCTAACCAATTTTGACTTTTAAAGGCATCAGTTTTACAGATGACTTATTCTAATATTTTATGAATGAACAAGATATTATCTATAATTAATTCAAATTGAGTTTTGAGAGAATTTTTTATTATGAATAACATTTGCGTCATAATTTTTAAAATGACAAATATATGCACCCCCCACTCCTATATGAATCATATTTTAGAAGGCCACTATTTTGAATGGGTAATTTGAAATAATAAGAAAAAAAATTGAATGCTATTTTTTAATTGTTGGTTTTAGGATATCTTATACATAGTTATTTTTTATCAACTCTAATTAAAAGTGGTATAGTCTTATCTAACCACAGATTTCACTCAATAAACATAATACACACAGAAATATCTTGGATGATAGTTTAAAAATAATAATTTTACAAGTAAAATAGATATATTTTTTTCTTAGTGAGAAACTAGAGATATTAATTTCTTAGGAGGAAGACAAAATTCAGAAAACATCTTAACAAGAGTAAGGAAAAGCATTGAAAAATCAAATTTGGTTGGGCATGGTAACTCACTCCTATAATTCCATCCCTGTAACTTGGGAGACCAAGGCAGGAGGATTGCTTAAGCTCGTAAGTTCAAGAACAGCCCAGGCAACATAGCTAGACTCCCTGTCTCTACAAAAAAATCAAAAAATTATCCAAGCATAATGGCACAGGCCTGTAGTGTCAGCTACTTGGGAGGCTGAGACAGGAGATTTGTTTGACCCCAGGAATTGGAGGCTGTAATGTTTTACAGTGAGCCATGATTGTGCCACTGCACTCCAGCCTGGGCAACAGAGTGAAACTCTGACTCAAAAAAAAGTAAATTTAAAATGCCCTCTTTAACATTAAATGAAGCGATGTTACTTGTCTAATTCAGAAATCTTATTTTTGAAAAAAACAATTTTTCAGACACAGTACAATTTAGTCAATTCCAAATAGCAGCATAAAATTCTTGTTTCTCATATTGTTTTGTCATATATGTGTTCATGTTTCTACTTCAGAATGGTTGGAAAATTGACTATAGTCAAGGAGTCCTTCTGGGAAACAGACACCTAATAAGGCACATTATTAGAAAAATAGAATAAAAATTACAGAGCAGAAAACTGTGACACCTAGAAGAACAATGACAACATAGTCAGTCTTCATCCTTTTTCATTTTTTTCTTAATGTGTTTCTTTTTGACATCCAAATGGTTAGATTCATCGTCAAGGAACAGTTGGTTTCTAAAGGGCAAGCCAGGTTGTTTGATAGATGATGATATACACAGATAGTAGAGGCATTTTGGGTGAAAAGCGTCTTTTGGTAGGATTCCCAATTAAAATACAATATGGCCAGTGAAATTTGAGTTTCAGATACAATTTTTTGCATAGTTTAATTATGTTCCATGCAATAATTGCTTATTATACTAAAAATTATTTGTTGTTTATCTGAAAACCAAAATTAACAGGATGTCTTATATGTTTGTTTGCTAAATCTGCCAGTCTTATCTCTTGGTCTTATAATGATGAATGTAATTCAGTGAAGTAATAGTCCATAATCCATGAGGTATTATAAAACATGCTTAACATTTTCCAAAATTAAAAAAGAATTGGACTAGCTAGCAAGATTCCTTCCTTGTCTTTCAATTAAATTGCCAATGTTATTTTCCGGGTAATGAATGTTATTCAAATGTTATATGGCTAAAAAATAAGTAATTAAAGAATAAAACTCATTTGTATATGGAGAAATAGCTAACATTCCATTACTTCAGTAAAGACTTTAATATCTCTGGATTGCATATAGTCCAACTTCCAGAGAGGAAAGAATGGCTTCTCTGAGAAAGGTTGACAGGAACTACATTTTCATTTCCTTTGGAAAATTCTCCATGCATTTGGCTCTGATACCATCCTGTGTGTGCACACAAACGAGACACATTTTCTTTCTGTTTATTTATATTGCAACAGAGTTTCATGTTGTTTTTATCTGAAAGAAGAACTGGAAGATAATATCCAGGCATGAAGATTTGGTGTTTACTTGGACCATTTCATTAATGTTTTCAATTTGTTGAGTGGTTTCCCTGTTTCCCAAAGGTTTTCACCCCGTAAAAGCTGATGGATAGGCTGACAGAGCCTTCCAGGCTTGGGTTGGTGCAATGTGAGCTCAGTGCCTGGAAGCAATAAAACAGCAATTTTCTGAGAGATTTACCTGCAGAACAGCCAGGAACATAAAATCCTTTTCAGTTTCCCACCCTAAGTCTCTTCTTTTCTTTTAGTCCCGGGAGGGGCTTGGGAAGACTGTATCCTGTCAGGTTAATTGAGGGTGACATTAAATGTAATCTCAGCAGCGGCCGTTGTAATGGCTGAAGGGAAACACCAGTGAAGCAGGTGGAGGCTTCATGCCGGGAACAACAGAAGCAAAGGCTGCAGGGGTTGGGAAATGTCAGATCTTTTCTCTTGAATGCTGGATGGTGGCATCCAGTTGATATTAGACAAGCAATGGTTTGGCTCCAGCAGTGGGTATGAACCAAGAGAAGCCTTCTCCTCAGTTGAGTCCATCAGCTGGGCCAGAAGGTCTAGAACTCATGTTGGACATAGATCACAACCCTACATGCTCAGAGGGTTGCACCTTGAAACTGGTCTTTTTATGTCACAGAGCATGTGGGATGTGTGTGCTGGAGTCAGAGCCCTAGAGATGACCTTGGGATAAAGAGGTCTGAACTAAAGTGATGTGAGAGTTGCCAGCAGAATCTTGGTTCTCTAAGTCAGGGATGGAACAGTGGTCAGTTAACTGTAACCTTGAAGAAACCCAGATTCGGGGTGCCGCATTCAAACCCACAGCCCTTCAGATTATTTCTTATTTTAAATGCACAGAACTATGTCAATTCTGCCTACTGCTACCATTTCTTCTCTGGGAATATCATAATCATCTAACAATTAACTTCCAGGCTCACCCAGCAATCCATAACTCCTCCAAATTTTAAATAACTATAAACTTAAAATATGCTCTTTGAATGGCCTTGGAAAATAATGTTGGAAAAATCTCACTTAATGGACCATTTGGTTCTCCTGAGAAAACAATCTATTTTTTTCAGTGTTTAGAAATTTAACGTGGGGTTAACTAATAAGATGTTGTGATGTGATAGAGAAATTAACTGTGTCTTATTGCCCTATAGGGCATAGGACCATCACTACAAATGGAGAGAAGGTTATTAGTCTGGAAGTCCTGAGCTTCCCTTACCTCTGAGCAAGGTTAGGAGTTTGTTTTAAGCTCACACCCCAGAGGGCGAAGAGAGAGAGGATCAGAGGGTGAAATTCAGCCAGACTTCGGAGGAGATCGTTGGGTGCTTCTGAGACCAGAGGAAACAGATGGGTGTAACCAGGCTTTTTAAAGTCATAGTTTTCACTGGTGGAAACTTACATCCTTCCATTGCCAAAAGGTGCCTCAGGAGGTTTCAGGACACTGAAGGAGTGGCACATGGATGCCAGGAAAAAGGAGCTCAAGGTGCTGCAGCCTTGGAAGCCTCAACAGGTCAGTGGCCAAGTTGTGTAGTGACAGAATCAGCAGAGGCTACATGCAGCAGGAATGTGAATAAGGCATCCATCTGCCTTAGAATGGAGGTATAGACCAGAGGAGACAACGTTTCCTGACCCAAACTGGAACACTATTCAGTCTTCCATACTGAAGTTGGACTTGCACCCCTAGCCTTGGTCTAGTTATTGGCCTCAAAGGAGCCAAGTATTGGATACTGTCAACCTTGCCTTATTGAAAACAGTAATGGGAAGCCCGTCTGGAGCCATCTTCCTAGCCAGAGCTAGAAGTCAAAAGACAGGCTCATCACCAGGCAAAAGCAGAATGGATTTCAGAGGCTCTGGCTAGGTGTCAGGAGCTGTGGAAAGCTGGAGAACACCAGCCAAATGTCGTGAGTTCTTTCCAGAGAGAAGATATGATTATTCTGGCTCAGCCTCTCATCTCTGTCTAACCTTCTTCCCAGCATCACGTCCAGGTCTCTGCTTTCCGGACTGATTGCTCCCATTAAATGGCTTCCAGATGGAGATTTTCTGTTTCAAGGATGAGTGAGTATTTCCATAAGTTGCATCTCATTTTACTAATGTTACTAATTTCTTTACCTTCTTGAGTCCAATCAATAAATCAGTCAATCATTCTACTTTGCCTGTGGATTTCGTAATGAGCCATTGAGCCATTGACTTTGTCTTCCAGATCGTGAAGATGTCAAATTCTGACCAGACCTAATACCGACTCCCATGACTCATTGCTAGCTGCCCTGGCAGCTCCTGGAGGAGACATTTCTCACTCTCATACTTGTGTCTTCATTATGCCAAACCAATTTTAACCTATTTTGCAAGAAACACTTCTTAGGATGTTGTAAAACTTAATGCTTTCCCAAGGAGCTCCTAATTTTCACAAGACCAGAACAGATGGCCACACGATAGAGCACACTACACCCAGTTATGAAATCCCAGCCTCCGCTAAACAGAGTATGGGCTCATTTATTCATTCCCTTTTGTCTGTGGAAGAACAGAAGAAGGATTACATCCTTTTGCTATCATCCACTATGCCTTTTATACCTTTCCAGCATCCGACTTTTCTATTGATATGCCTTTTCTATTTGACAAACTTTTGATTTCAATCCATCTTTTTGGTTACTCTCAGGATAACTTATATGCAAATCAGCATACTGAATGACTAGGAAACTTACACAGGTGGGTCAAGTTTAAATTTAGAGTAGGTGATGTTCTCAATGACTTGGAGAGCAGGCGGTTTCCTGGGCTTTCCTGATCTTTCTTTCCTCACTCTCAGGTGCAAATCAGGTTCTCATTATGTGAACTGAGTCAAAGAAAACTATCTACAGTTCAGATCGATTGTTTTTATTTTTATCCCTAGGGGCCTGTTACATAAAGTATCCAAACTTTAGGCACAGCTGAACACCAATATTTTCTTCTTTGCCCACATTCAAGGAGGAAAAAAAAAGGCATCTTTATTCCTTTTATTAAAATACTATCTTCTTTTTATGAAAGGAGTATATACAATTATATCTCTATTATCATATCTTGCACAAAATGCTTATAAAAGCATATGAAAAAAATCTTTTAAAATGAAATGTTTGATTTTATTCTAATTTTGCTTAATATGATGAATGTAATGTAATCTGTAGTATACTCTTACACAGGTTATAAGTATTTTTTCAAAGCTGTGAAGAGAAGAAGTGTTTGCAATCTCTGGGGAAATAGTTTCTTTCTATTTGGAGTCCAAGTTGAAAATGGATCTCCTGTTAACCCAATGATGTGGCATTTCCTGAGCAACACCATTAAATATCCCCCCAGGCAAAAGGATCCCTGACATTCCTGTTTCATCACTTCATGCCAAATAGCATGTAGGTTGTAGCATGTAACCCAAAAACTATTCAGGAAGATGAGATGCTACTGGATTTTTGCATGCTCTTCCAAGTTCTAGTGATGATTATTTGATTTTTGTATTGTAATATAGTATGGTACAGCATAGTATTACAGAACAAATATTTAGCAAAAGTAGTTAAAAGTGCTGACTCTGGAGACAATATAGGTTCAAATCCTGTCCTGTCACATATTAACTGTATGATTTGGGGAATATCATTTAATCTCTCTGAGCTCCTGTTTCATCATCTGAAAATGTGATAGTAATATTTATCAGTTGTTATGAGGATCAGGCATGGTGGCTCACGTCTGTAATCCCAACACTTTAGGAGGCTGAGGTGGGAGGATTGCTTGAGCCCAGGAGTTTGAGACCAGCCTGGGTAACATAGCTTGACTTCTTCTCTACAAAAAATTATCTGGATGTGGTGGTACATGCCTATAATCCCAGTTACTCAGTAGGCTGAGACAGGAGGATTGCCTGATTCCAGGAGGTCAAGGCTGTGGTAAGCCATGATCATGTCACTGCACTCCAGCCTGGGTGACAGAATGAGACGCACTCAAAAAAAATTGTGAAGATTGAGTGTATTAATCAGGGTTAACCATAGAAACAGGAACAATTGGATGTGTGTGTGTGTGTGTGTGTGTGTGTGTATGGGGGGGAGGATTTTAAGAAGCTGGCTCACATAACTGTGGAGGATAGGCAGATCCCAAATTTTCAGGTAGACTGAAAGGCTGGAGATGCAGAGAATAGTTGCAATTGTCTCCTTTCTGGGAGTAGGACAATCTCTAGTCTATTAAGGTTTCCAACTGATTTCCAACTGATTCCACCCACATCATCTACTTTACTCAAAATCTACTGATTTAAAGGATAGTCTCATCTTTAAAAAAAACCAAAAAAACCTTCACAGAAGCATCCAGAATACTGCTTGACCAAATATCAGGGCCCTGTGACTCAGCCAAGTAGTCAAGTTCATATTTAAAATTGACTACCAGCTGGGCTCGGTGGCTCAGCCTGTAATCCCGCACCTTTGGGAGGCTGAGGTGAGTGAATTGCCCGAGCCCACGGGTTCAAGACCCGCCTGGGCAGCAAGACCTCATCTCTACAATAAATCAAAAAATTAGCCGGGTGTGGTAGCGCATGCTCGTAGTTCCAGCTACTTGGAAGACTGAGGCGGAAGGATCGCCAGAGCCCAGCAGGTCGAGGCTGTGGTGGCCAGGAGTGGCCACTGCACTCCAGTCTGGGTGACAGAGTGAGACTCCAACTCAAAAAAAAAAAAAATTGACTACCATATTCTCCATAAAGCCTGGTGAAAAATGCAAGTCACCAGCCTTGGGAAAGAGTACTCTAAGGAATTAGCCTCAAAGAATGTGGGTCATCATCATATGGGCTCAGTACACCCTGCGCCTGCCAAAACACCAGCTTTGCCTGTCACCGCACAAAACCCTGGAAGGTCTAATAACTGCAGATGTTGCCAAGTCCCCCTGATGATTCTGTTCTGCCAACCTAAATTATCAAAAGGATCAGAATCTAGTTTAAAGAGAGTTTATTCAAGAGCAGAACTTGAGGATGGACTATCTGGAAAGCACAGATTCCAAGGAATGGAAGTCAGCGTCCCAAGGTATAGAAGCTTGGGATCACTTGTGTAGATAAACTGTAGGGAAGCTTCACAGAATTTCAACATCTTTCTATATAGGGCTTAATGCATAGTTATAATGATCTGATTAGTCTAGGTGAGCTTTTTCTTTCTGGAAAGGTATGTTTAACATTCCATACTGAAGATGTAACAGTCATGGAATCGTGGGCACCATCTGATCTGAGTTAGGTATAGGACAATAAAGGAGGCAGTTAGCCTATAACAAAGATTAGCAATTGGAAGAGAAAAAGTCTGGTCTCTGGTCTCTCCTAGTCATCATTTATAGAACAAGAACAGAGAGAAGAGAGTTAATCTATAATCTAAGCAGAATTGCAAACATGCTACATGACTCAGTCTCCAGAAATTAACTTGTCCCTTGGCATAAAACTTAATAGGTCTTGAAATTTTATTTTCTTTTATAGTTCCATGCCTGTTGTACATCATATATTTACCAGGGAGGCTCATTGGCAACACAAAAATAAAGAACTGCAATTTGCATGGTTTTTCCATCAGGAGAAGGGATTCCCAAAGAATGGCAGATGTGTCATAATTTTAGACAATATACAAACAAACTTTAAAATAAAATTAGTAGTTTCATATTTATTTTCATGGGCATTAAAAATATAGCTAGCATATAAAACCCATAAGTTTATTATCATTTAAAATATCATTAGCTGGGCATGGTGGCACATGCCTGTCGTTCCAGCTACTTGGAAGGCTGAAGCAGGATCACCTAAACTCAGCAGTTCAAGGCTGTGGTGGCCATGGGCAGTGTGCCACTGCACTCCATTCTGGGTGACAGAGTGAGACTCTGACTCAAAAAAATATAAATAAATAAATAAATAAATAAATAAATAAATAAATAAACAAATAAACAAATAAATAAAATGTGATTAAGCTTTTAAAGGAAGTGTCTATAGAGACTTGAATTTAAAAAAATAAGAATATGATAGGATGTAGATATGATTAAAAGGGTAATGGTTTGAAAACTTCTAAATATTTAGAAATGCCAAGGTCTTTTTTGTTACTAAAACTATATTTATGCTTAATATTAACAGTTCAGGATACAGTGAGTTTAAATTGGAAATTGTACTGGTGTATAAGTGGTCCTGGGAATTTTTCCTCTTTGGGTTTCATTAAAGGCCTATTCAGCAATAGGATGGATATAACTAATAACCCCAATACTCTTGTGTGCTAAGCTATGTCTATAGACATTTACAGACATAGAGAAGCATTCAAGCTTAAAATTGCAGCCATGTGGTAGTGTACAGTATGATTAAAAAAGCAAAAACTAGACATTTTCTTCCTGATGGGAGGAAAAATTAAATTAAATTAACCATCACGGTGATTTGGAAACCAGGAAAAGCTGACAGTAGTAAGTATTCAATGAAACTTTCTAATGATCTTATTTATTCCAGGAGCAGAAGGAATGAAGGTGAAGTTGCTGGTTTTAAGAGTTCTTTGCTGAAAGTTTGTTATATGAATTGGCTGGAATATAGCTATGAAGTGGTGGCATGCTTGCCAATCCACTACTTAAGACTAGAGTTGTAAGAGATTCTGCAAACCAGCTACTCCACTTCACAAAGAAGAAAAAAAAGACCCTGGAAGGATGTGGAGCTAAAACCATCACATCACTGATATGAAACAGAAGAGAAAATACTTAGGGTCATTTGTAAGGGATTTCTAGTTGTACTTTCCTTGCACTGAGGTAATGTAAGGACAACACTGTAGTAAGAAATAAGTGCCATACTCATTTTGTATTTTTTTCTCTAACTAAGTGAAGAACTAGATATACTAAAAGATATGCCCCCATCCCCATCTTAGTCCATTCAGGCTGTTATTTAAAGATACATTCGGCTGAGTAATTTGTAAACAATAGAAATTTACTACTCACAGTCTGGAGGCTGGTACGTCCAAGACTAAGGTGCCAACAGATTTGATGTCTGGTGAGGGCTTGCTCTGTGCTTCCAAGATGGTGACTTTTGCTGTATCGTCACACATAGCAGAAATACCCATGGAGCTCCCACAATCCTCTTTTATAAAAGTACATTCTCATACGTCAGGGTTCTGCTCTCATGACCTAATCACCTCCCAAAGTTCCCCCTTTTAACATAATCATCTTGGGGTTAGGTTTCAACATACGAATTTTGGGAAGACACAAACATTCAGACCATGGTACACTCTGCATAGTGAAAGTGGACAAAAGAGAGAACTTGAATAAAAATGTAAATACTGATCAATATTGTGGGGAACCAACTTTTAAGACAATAAAGTTTCCTACAAGTAAGTAACACAAATTTCATTCTGACTCTAAAAATGACCTTGCCTGGATCTGACATGTTTAGAAGTGCTCAGTAAGGATATCTGCATACTTACATGGAAAATAAAACCTTCTATAAAAGTACAAACAGTGCTCAATAGTACACAGACAGTGGAAGTAAAAGAGACTGCAGTATTATACATGTAGGATTGATTTTAAAATGTTTTAAAATGAGCTTTATACATGTAGGATTGATTTTAAAATGTTTAAAAATGAGCTTTAATAAAAATTGCACTGAAATGAAGACAGACTCATTAACTGGTTGGGCATTTCCTATTGGAAATGGTTTCCTCCTTCTATTGGAAAATGTTCTAAGCCAAGTTTCTTCTCTGTGACATAGAGAAAATAATATAACCTGTGCTACTTTCCAGAAGAGTTGTGATGGTCCTATATGGCAAGATACATGAAAATACTTTGAAAAACGAAGTAATATAAGTGGAATTCTTATTCTTAGTATTAAAAAGAAAAGAGTAACAGGGTGGGACACTGAGAAGAGTAAAGGCCTTTAGAATCAGCCAATGTAGAGGCCAAATGTCAACATTTGTATATTGAAGTTTCTAGGTATAGATGTGTGCTTAAAAGTGTATGTGTGGCACTATTCGCAATAGCAAAAACATGGAAGCAACTGTACTGCTCATCGAAACTGGACTGGATAAAAAAATGTGGTACATATACACAGTGGAATATTATGCAGCTCTATAGAAAGACAAACATACGGACTTCATAGCAACTTGGACGGTTTTAAGTGATCTATCACAGAAACAAAGAACAGAGTACCATATGTTCTAACTCATAAGTGAACCTTGAACAATTATCATGATACTATAAGATAGGGTTGGGCAGTGGTGGGAAACTGTCAGGGGAGGGGGGCACCTCATCAACAAGGGTACCTGCATAATAAACATTTGTAGACCTAGCCCTGAATTGTACCCCTATAAATTTTTTTTAATGTATATGTGAATCTGTGTGAATACATGAGTTCACAAGAGGAAGGAAGAGGTGAAATTGCTACTTTAACAACACACTGAATGAAAGCATACCATTTAATGCAAGGAGATGCTAAGAAGAAAGTTTCCATTTTTCAGGGTCAAGAATAAAATCCTTTTGTGGAGAAAAGTTACAATGAGTCACAGAAAGCAGGGAAAAGAATAAAGGAGAAAAGCTGGAATAGACTAAATTTTGACTAGAAGTTGAGTGGGAAAGAAATTTCAGGTACCTAATTCGAGTCCAGAGCTGAGCTCCCAGCATCTCTGTAGGAGATTGATCTCAGAACACAGTGAAGCTATGTTAGAGCATGATAGTTTTTTCCAAACCAATTTCAGAACTAAGAAAACAAAACAAAACAGAAGTAAAGTTCTAATGGCTTCCAGGACTCACTTGGGGATACAAGAAAAGACACGCCTGAGTCTAGTAAGTCCATAAAGTGTACCTCTTGAGTGCCTGTAATTAAGCTATTGTGTCTCAGCTCCAAATCTAGCCTTCTGTACTCAGCCTTGTGATGCTAGGTCTGGGATTCTGTAAACTACATTTCTGTTTTGCCAAGTGATTCTATATTCAGCTCCATTTGCCAAAGGGGGGGTCACTGGAGGGAGATTGGAAAGCTAAAGAGGAAGAAAGGATTGCTCCTTCCTGTGGGCTTCCTGCCTGTTCCTGAGCATGTCATCATAACAATGCTTCACCGTGGCAGCGGCAACAGAATCCAGCCTGCAATTTCTGTAACGCTTGCAGATCTGGATTTAGAAGACACCTGCACCAGCCAGCCAGCACCCCACTCTCCTTAAAGGTCTGGGTCTCAGCCCTCTTCTCTGAACTCAGCACACCCAGTGCACCCTCCTTAGAGGATACCCTCTCTCACTACTTTTCTTCAACATTGTATTGGCAGTCTTTGCCATTACCATAAGGCAATAAATAAATAAATAGATAAATAAATAAATAAATAAAATTTTAAGAAAAGACCAGGAAGGAAGAAGTAAAACTCTTTCTTTGCAGGTAACATGATTGTTTACAAAGAAATTCCTACGGAATTCACAAAGCAACTACTAGAACTAATAAATAGAATTATCAAAGTCACAAGATCAAGGTTATTATATTAATCAGTTGTGTGTTTTATGCCACAATAAACAGCATGTAGATGAAAATTTACAACTTCTATGTATCAGAGCACTAAAACCCATAAAACCCTGAGAAGATATGTTGGTTTCATATAGGATTTATTATATTCTTTCAATCGAGCAACAATATAGGGTGCTATCTCTCCCATAGCCAGAATACACGGGTCTAGAAATTTGTGGATTAAAGTAGAAGTGACTTTTCTCATTATTATAACAAATAATCCATTTGCAGAATGTTTGTATCCATCTCTACACCTTTAATTTCTGCTATTTGAGGTCCTGGCCCCCAAGAGAGAAATTCTTATAACAATGGTTCCCTAGAATTAGAATTTGAGATTCCTACCAGATCATTTTGAGTTTCTCATAACACCAAACCACCAGGCAAAGCAGGTGGGGTTGCTCTGTTGACGAGGTGGTTAATCCTGATTACCACGAGGAAAATTGTACTGATGCAAGAAAATGGGGTTGAGGGGACTGTTTCCGGAACCTAGGGGATTCTCTGTGAAGGTTCTTAGTATTTCCTTTTTCAATATTAAAAATGAACTGAAAACTGCAGCAACCAATAAAGGAAAAAGTCACTGAAGATTTAGACTTTTTAGGTAAAGAACACTGATCACTTACAGTCCTGGCTAATGGCAAAGGAAACATGGAATATGTAATGGAAGAAAAAGGTCAAAAACATCAGTCACGGTCTTGTGAAGAGTTACAGAAATGGCTATTGAGGCAGCTTCACGTAGTTTCTCTTTGTTTGCTGTTGCTGCTGTTGTTGGTTTTGTGTGTATATAGGTGTATATGTGGTATATATGTAGATACTACATATTTTATTATTATTTTTCTTTGTTATTTAATATGTTTTATTGATGGTTTAATCTATAATTTAGTATTTAGAAAACAGAATATTCAGATGAGACTGGGATTGAAAGTGACATATAGGGCAACCCTCTCAGGTCCTCTCCCACTATGGGAGCTTTCTGTCTTCTCAATAAATTCTGCTTTCTCAAAAAAAAAAAAAAGAAAAGAAAAAGAAAGTGAGGTATAATTAAAATAATCCAGAGATGACTACAAATAATTTACCAGCTGGGCTTGGTCGTGGTGGCTCAAGCCTGTAATCCCAACACTTTGGAAGGCCGAGGTGAGAGGATTACCTCAGACCAGAGGTTCAAGATCAGCATGGGCAACTTGGTAAAACCTCATCTCTACAATAAATCAAAAAATTAGCGAGGTGTGGTGGCTCATGCCTGTAGTTCCAGCTACTCGGAAGACTGAGGCGGAGGGATTGCTTGAGTCCAGGAGGTCAAGGCTGCAGTGGCTGTGAGCATGCCACTACACTCCAGCCTGGGTGACAAAGTGAGACTCCAACTCAAAAATAAAAAGAAATAATTTACCATATGGGTTTTACCCAACCCATTTTATGAGAAGGAGCCAATAGATATATATTTATTTGTATTTTTATCTTAGCCTCTTAAGTATTTATTTTGTATGTATACATTAGTAGAACAATACACATAATTTGTAAATAGACATACATACATTCGGGTCACATGCTAAAAAGCATGCTAGGGGTATGTGATCAAAAAAGTCCAGAAACTGCCAGGCTTGGTGGCTCAGCCTGTAATCCCGTGCCTTAGGAGGCCGAGGTGAGTGAATTGCCTGAGCCCACGGGTTCGAGACCCGCCTGGGCAACTTGGCAAGACCTCATCTCTACAATAAATCAAAAAAACTAGCCAGGCGTGGTAGCATGCGCCTGTAGTTCCAGTTATTTGGAAGGCTGAGGCAGAAGGATCACCGGAGTCCAGCAGGTTGAGGCTGCGGTGGCCGGGAGGTGTCACTGCACTCCAGTCTGGGTGACAGAGTGAGACTCCAACTCAAAAAAAAAAAGTCCAGGAACCAAGAGAATAGAACATAGCAGTTTAGAGATCAGCAATAATTTTGCTTCCCACGTATGGACTACTTAGTTCTGCAAAGAGAGCATTTTATTCCAAAGTCTCAGGCCACACACACACTTGTCTATTCAGTACCATCTTACACATGACACCAGGTCAAACATGGAAAGCACCTTAGTAGAATATATCTTTCTACTTAAACAGTGAGTTCACACCATTGGCATCAGATCTGAAAGCCAGAGTTTATGCATTCTGAACAAATGGATGTGTTACAGTCACCTTACTTAGTTGGTAAGCTCCTAGAGGGCAGCGATCTAGTTATTTGATAGTTAACTTCTACTCCCACATTCTCTCAGGTAGAAATCTCTACAAATGATGCTTCAGAGTCCCATCTGTTCAGCAGTGCAAGAACAGATATATGGACAAGGGCTGACTGGTGTGCGCAAAGATCCTGAAGGATCACACAAGAACATTATGTCTGTCAATCAACCTAGAAGACTATCAGTTATGCTCAGTTTTGTGTATTCTTGGAACAGTGCAGTACTCCATTGGAAAAAATATTTCAGTAACTTCAGTACTTCGCCTAGTCAGACTTAGCAACAATTTTTTACAGTATTTCTTTTGTTCCATCATTTATCCAATTCCTCTATCCTTATCCTCATTCATGGCCCAAGTATTTACTGAACACTTATTGAGCAAATAGAATTAGCAAAGTTTACAGACAAACAAAATGTCAAAGTCCTTACATTCCTTATCTATAGATGATGGAACTGAACTCAAATTACCCCGAAAATTTATCTGACAGAGTTAGAATTCTGTATCAAGCAGTGCTTGCCAGACATCCTAAATTTCCTTACAAAAATTGATTGTTGGTTAAACTCCTCTGTCCCCACCAAATTCTAAAACACTGTTTCTCTTGACTCATTCTTTCTTCCTGCCCAAGTCTCCTTTTTAAAATGTTACTGGCTCCCGATTCCGAAAGATTTAAGTGATCATTACCTATGAACAATCAGGTTGCCAGGACAATGTAACACAGAAGCTGCTTTGCCTCCAGATCTGAGTGCTGGCTGCCTGACACAGTATGTTTGAGGATGAGGGACCCCCTTTATTTCTATGGTCTCAGTTTCTCTCTTTTAAAAATAATTGATCTTGTCGACAGACTTCACTTTGTAAATGCGCTGCTCAGTAGGAAAGCTGTTAGGGGCAAATAGCACTTCATTTCTGAATTATTTGGATAATAGAGACCTAAAATTTTTAGGGAAACCAAGAAATGTTTCAGGTGACTCCAAATGACAGAGGATCTTTAATAAGAAGGGGCATTTTCACCTAAATGGTTACCAGCACACAAACACATCCACACAATTATACGCCCTCAAATTTATCTTACTAATTAGACAGCAAACTCACATCTAAAAAGCCACTCTGAAGTGGGACACTTCCCAAGTCTTTTAAATAAATTTTACTTGCAAAAATTCCTTCTGTTTCACATTTCTGAAATAACATTATTTGAACGCCTCTATGTCTTTGTCATATGTCCATTGTTTTAATTAGCTTTTAGATGCCTAGTCTACCAGTTCAAGTATTCCTTCTGATCTCTAAGACAGATATAAAACCTCTTAAACTTATTGCACGAATACTGGTGGCTCATCACTTAAATGTACTCTAGGATTAATCAGTACTTCTTCAACTTTTTGCTCACTGAAACACTGCTATTGCCCATGTGAAGTTCTCTTGTATGTGAATGCCTGCAGAAAGAAGGCAGAGTTTTTGTTTTTTTTTTTTTCACCTAGACCAAGAAGCAGAGAAGAAAGATTGAGAAGAAAAGGCCATAGTTATGAGCCAAAGCCATTTCAACTGCTATACTTGTAGTGGAGTAGCTTTTACAGTTATTTTTTTTTTAAGGAGTGTTGCTTTCTTTTACATTTGAAAGAGAAAAGAAAGTATGGGTGGGATAAGATTTTAATGGATATTTATGGTTTATAGTTAAAATGGATTATGCCATTCTGAGACTCTTATCATCTCTAAACCTGCATTGTGAGAAGATTCTTTTAAACCGGATGAAAATAAACAGTTATATGAGCATTGCCATCTGGGTAGGCTTTGGTGATAACTTTCAAACTCCTCTTAGCATCCTCTAAAAGATACTTTAAATGCATTCAGATGGTTCTGAGTAAGTGCTGTGGGAGTTAGAAGGATTTCGGCAGTTCATCCTCTCTCTGTCAGCAAGAATTTTCTGCAAAAGATCTCCAATTACTTTAGTACTTTGCAAACAGTAGTGAATGAAAGC
The DNA here is from genome assembly GCA_027257055.1 of Cephalopachus bancanus. Taxonomy (NCBI): domain Eukaryota; kingdom Metazoa; phylum Chordata; class Mammalia; order Primates; family Tarsiidae; genus Cephalopachus; species Cephalopachus bancanus. The sequence continues at coordinate 1,215,689 of JAPVLO010000009.1, read as the reverse complement.
GCATCAGCACTACCCACAAGCAAGCTGCTTTCAGGAAACTTCCTCGGCTAACACTGAGCTATTTGCTTGCTTTTAGCACAGTCTTAAAGGGTGGGAGATATCCCTACTGGAGGTTTCTGGAATTGGGCAGGGGAACTGGACCTAGAAAGGCTCTGGCTTCAGTACCTGAACTAAAGAGTTAAAAGTTGGTTACGGAGATGTCATCTGAAGGAGAAAGCAGCTAGTAGACAGTCATTAGAGATTTCTCAAAGCAACAGTAAATCCAGTGCAATTCACAAAACAAACTACTAAAATCCACTGGATATGCCCTGATTTAAAATATCAAGGAAGTTCTGAAGAATCAAGTACTTTCATACACAGCTGGTGAGAGAGTAAATTGAAATAACTATCCTGATAAAATAAATCAAAAAGTTAATTGAGCATATCACTTGACTAAACAATGTCTCTTCTGAGAGTTTATCCTAAAACTATAATTTTAAAAGTATGCAGATACCCATGTATGAAGAATTTATAATGGTATTTTCATTGGAAGCAACCTGAATATTCATATTAGGTACTTTATTAAATAAATTATGGTTCATAATTACAAGGGACTGCCTAATCATTAAAAACGGAAGAGAACAAGATGTTCATAACACACTTTTAGGTGTTAAAGACAGATTATGTAATTACAGGTTAAGCATCTCTAATGCAAAAATCTTAAATATGAAATACCCCAAAAACCCAAAACTTTTGCAGACCAGCATAACACCACAAATAGAAAATTCCACATTTAGGTCCTTAATACAGACTTTGTTTCATGCACAAAATTAGTAACAATAATTGTATGAAATTACCTTCAGAATATATGTATAAAGTATATATAAAACACAAGCAAAATTCATGTTAAAAGTTGGATCCCATCCCCAAGATATCTCATTATGCATATTCAAATATTCCAAAATCTAAAAAAAAAATCCAAAATTCAAAACATTTTTGGCACAAGCATTATGGATAAGTGATATTCAACATGCATCTGTGAAACATGAGTCCATTTGTTTTGAACAAATGAATAAATAGTTGAATGTACTCTCCTCTTGACTTCCCCACTCATGGTAGCAAATCCTGCATCAGTCAGGTTCAACAAGAGAAGTAGGATCAACACACACACATATGTGAATATAAAGGGATTTATTTATTTATTTATTTATTGTGGGGTACAGTTAAGGGTTAGGTATACAAATATGCATAGTTCAGTCACCCTTGCTGATAAGGGGTGTCTCCCCGTCCCCAGACAGATATTGACTACTGTTAATCATAAAGGGATTTATTAAAAGGAAGTTGATTATATGATTATGGTGGCTGGTTGTCTCTGTAGGGCTAGGTGTTTGTATCTGATGCTAGAGCTTAAAGTTCACGGGGTAGACAGTCAGGAAGGGAAGCTCATAAACAGGCTGAAACCCAATAAGGATGGACTGAAACCTCTTCAGGTGATGAAAGTGTCCTGCAGAAGCTGGCATCTTTGTCATGGAGATAAATACACATACCTTCAGAAAAAAATGAAGGAAGATTCATGCGCAGGTAAAGTATCTGTAAGCCCAGTAGCTGCCTCACACTAAGAAGGTAAGTTGGATCAGCAGCAATGTGTGTCAACAACAAAACAGTTGCTGTCTGCCTTCTGCCTTCCAAAAATCTTGCAAGAATCTCTCTTTAACCCATCCTAACTGGAAATATTCAAGAAAAAGAATTACTGAAACTGCACTTCAGACTAGCCAAGGTGACACATTGCAAAGCCCTCACAGAAGCCAAGTTGGAATCTAACCCAGGGTGAGATCCCAAGGGGCTGTTTCCTCACTGAACCCCTGATTTAGGCAGACTTTTTCACTCAGCCTTTAGTGGGCAAAAATTGCCCCATACTTTAAAAGGTTTTCTCTCTCCCCATGGTAAGGTTGAGCATTCAGAAGTTAAAACATCTCGATGCTTGATAAGACTCCAGAGCTTCTGAAAATGACTTAATAAAAATCACAGTAAGACAGTGTGTAATTGTTCCAAGTGCTTTACATATATTTATTAATTTAATTCTCACACTAAACTCATATTAAAGATGAAGAAACTGAACCACAAAAAGTTAAATAATTAGCCAGATAGCACATGGCTGATAAAGGGCAAAGCCAGGATTTTAGCCCAAGCACACCAGTTCTAAACCCATGTGCCTAACCATTATGCTACCCCTTCTCCTAGATAGTTACATAGCTGTAAATTAGAGTCTGTCTTAAAAACCCTTAACCGAGCCGGGCTCGGTGGCTCAGCCTGTAATCCCGCGCCTTTGGGAGGCTGAGGTGAGTGGATTGCCTGAGCCCGCGGGTTCGAGACCCGCCTGGGCAGCGAGACCTCATCTCTACAAAAAAAATCAGCCGGGCGTGGTAGCGCATGCCTGTAATTCCAGCTACTTGGAAGGCTGAGGCGGAAGGATCGCCGGAGCCCAGCAGGTCGAGGCTGCGGTGGCCGGGAGCGGCCATTGCACTCCAGTCTGGGCGACAGAGTGAGACTCCAACTCAAAAAAAAAAAAAAAAAAAAAAAAAAAAACCCTTAACCATTACAAAACTATTAAAAAATATAATAAAGTATACTATATCGTATTTACTAAAGATAGAAAAGCACTGAATAGATTTTAAACAAATTTTCCAGAACAAATTTGTGTTAAAACATAATTTTCAAAATGGCAAAATCAGAACTCCCATATAAATACCAAATGAACATTTGTCAAAGATTTTATTTAATTCCTTGATTAATGAGAAAACCAGTAAGATATTAAAATCGATTCAAATGAGAGATTGTCTTATAGAAACTTATATTCTCTACTGGACAAATTCATTAGAAACCATCATGGATAGAAATCATTTGCTTTGCTATAGACAAGAAACATTTGCATTATTATCAGGTTTCTACAAGAGTAAATCTATATCATTACGGATTTGTAAAATGGCCTCGTCAAAAGCAATCAAATGTGCACAACCCATGGAATCAGATAATCCCTGGAGATTCTGATAGACAATCCCAGTATTGATTTAATGGACATTTGGTGATCTTTGTTGTCCATTTCCAAGGTGTTGAGACCTTTCCTGACAAATAAAATAAAACTTCTTTACTGAATTAAAGTAAGCCATTCACATTCACAAAGCAGTCTAGTTAATCTAAATTGTATTGCAATTGTTAAATGCTCTAAGGACACTTCCTTTTCTAAAATTCTATGGTTCTAAGAAAGTGGGATATTCCATGAGTTAGATATTCTAAAAATAAGATAACAGTAATTTTACTTTCCTGTCTTAGTTGGTATTATAATTTGGGGGGTATTGAAGATATTTTTTAAACAACAAAGCTTTATAAGGGGAAATTATTAAAAGCAGATGGGAAAAAATAATTAAATTAAAAACTGAGAAAGTGAGAATAAGAAAGATAGAAAAGTCAGGAGTGCAAGAACAGATATATGGACAATATTTTCAAAAAATATGTAGTGGGCTGTGGTCTACAATTGTTCCAAGTAGACATTATGAATATATTTATTTCCTTTCTGAGAGTCTCAAAACCATCAGCTTGATGTTGTTGAGTTCTACGTAACTAAACCAGTGAAGTTCATCTTCTTAATTGGGGTTAGCGGGAAAGTAAACTTTTTAAAAAATTTTTTTAAGCTTTGTTGAGGTATAATTGATATAACATTTAATAAATTGAAGGTGTACAGCATGAAGATTTGATATATGCACACAAGGTAAAAAGATTGCCACAGTCAAGTTAGTGAACACATCCATCACCTCCCTGGTACCTTTTTTTGCATGTGTCAAGACCGTTTAAGATCTACTCTCTTAACCAAAATCAAGTATACAATGCAATATCATTAACTATGGTCACCATACTGTTCATTAGATCCCAACTTATTCATCTCATAACTGAAATTTTGTACCTTTTAACCAACATCTTCCATTTTCTCAACCACCTAGCCCCCGGAAAATGCCATTTTACTCTTTCTATGAGTTCAACTTTTTGGAATTCCACATGAAGTAAGATCATAGAGTATTTGTCTTATTCTCTCTGACTCTTTTCATTTAGTATAATGCCCTAAAGTTCATCCACATTGTCAAAAATGGCAGAATCTCCTCTTTTATTATGGCAGAATTATATTCCATTGTGTGTGTGCATATACATAAGAAATATGTGTGTGTGTGTGTATGTATATCACATTTTCTTTATTTATTTATCTGCCATTGGTCAAGGTTGTTTTCATGTCTTGTGCAATGAACACAGGAATGCAGATATCTCTCCAAGATATTGATTTCATTTCCTTCAGATATAGAAGGATGAAGAAAAAAAGGCAAAGAAGAAAACATATTGTGTACGATGTTAAAAAACAAGTCCCAGAAAAAAGAAACTTCCACTGGGTTCTTTCTGAAATGATACACTGACATGTTGAGGGAACCCAAAGAGTTAACCGTGTTAGAAGATGGTTTCTCCACCCACACAGTGGGGTATGGCTTTTGTGTTTTATATCCCAGGGGCATTGTCAAAACTAAGGAGGGAAATGAACCTGATTCTCTTGTGGAGTCCCAGTAAACAGGAAGATCCCATTTAGAAGTACTCACATCAGTACACTCAGAGATACCCTAACCATATTATAGCAACTTTCAGAATAACCCAAGGAATAGTTTTATACTGAATGTTAGATCATTACTTCAAAAATACTTTGAATTCTTGGAAAGATGTTCATTAGATAAAGTATTAATCATTTAGGGTGCTTTAAGCTCTCTCATTATATTGGTGAGTAGAAATTGAAAATGGTTTCACCCATAAATCTATTTAATCTAATTTGTAAACATAAAGCATCAGATTTCATTTCTATATTACCAATGGAGCAGCAGGCATTTTAGTGCAAAACTTCCTTCTGAGCAGTGGGCAGTTACCAGAGGAGGGTCCGTGTCCCCAGTTGCTTAAATTTTAGTTAAGCAGATACAACAAACACATACAGAAAAAGACCAATAACCCAGGGAGTTGGACAAGGGCACTAGTTCTGGATATAGCACTAACAAATTGTTTGAGCGTGAACAAGCCACCTCCCTAGCACTGTACCTACATTTCTAAATCCGTAAGTAAGGGAATTAGATGAGGCAATTCCTGAGGTGTCTTCTAGCTCCCAAATTATTCAATTGTTTCATGAAAATGAATGAATACAGAGTAAATATAGCTGAATGCAGTAAAAAAGTGTTCAGAACTGTGGGGCCAGGCACAGTGGCTCACACCTATAATCCCAACACTTTGGGAGGCCGAGGTAAGAGGATTGCCCCAGCTCACAGGTTCAAGACTAGCCTGGGCAACTTGGTAAGACCTCATCTCTACAATAATTCAAAAAATTAGCCGGACATAGTGGTGCATGCCTGTGGTTCCAGCTACTTAGAAGGTTGAGGCAGAAAAACCACCTGAGCTCAACAGGTCGAGGCTGTGTTGGCCATGAGCATGCCACTGCTCTCCAGCACTCCAGTCTAGGTGACAGAGTTAGACTCCAACTCAAAAAAAAAAAAGTGTTCAGAACTGTAAAAGGAATCTTTCTAATTCAGGGTTAGTAGTAGCAGTACAATGAGTAACATTTATTGCACTCTCACTGTGGACCAAGCACTACGCATGTCACTTTAAAGCTTATCTCATATAAGCTCTAAAACAATCCTCTAAGGCAAGTCATATTAGAAGGCTCACTTTAAAAAGGCATAGAGTGTTTAAGTCCTTTCCCCAAGTGATACAGCTAGAGGGTGGGTCACATATCTAGTGGAAATGTTTTTTTTTTTTTTTTTTTTTTTTTTAATCAGTATTTTTTTTTTATCGTTTTGTAGGGTACAGTTAAGGGTTAGGTGTACAATTACGTTTCATTCAGGCACCCTATTGATAAGAGGTGTTTTCCCAGTCCCAGATAGATATTAGCTACTGTTAATCCCATCCCCCCCCCCCCATAATTTCCCAGTACCATCAGTCATTTTCTTATAGTATTACATTGGATGTTCAAGGTCCATTATATGAGTGAAAACATGTGATATTCTGATCTTTGTTTGTGTGAGAGGTCACTCAGTATTATAGACTCTAGTTCCATCCAGGTAGCTGCGAAATCCATGATTTTGTTCTTTTTCATGGCTGTGTAGTATTCCATCGTGTATATGTACCACATTTTTTTAATCCAGTCCTCTTTTGATGGGCAGCATGGTTGTTTCCAGGTTCTTGCTATTGTGAATAACGCTGCGATAAACATACGTGTACAGGTATCTTTTTTATAGAGTGATTTGTGTTCTTCAGGGTATATTCCCAGTAGGGGGATTGCAGAGTCATAAGGAAGGTCAATATTTAGAGCTTTCAGGAATCGCCACACTGCTTTCCACAGAGGTTGCACTAGCTTACACTCCCACCAACAGTGTAGAAGTGTTCCCTTTTCACCACAGCCTCTCCAGCAGCTGTTATTTTTTGAGTTGTTGATAATTGCCATTCTGACTGGAGTTAGGTGATATCTCAGTGTGGTTTTGATTTGCATCTCCCTGATGATTAGTGAGGTTGAGCATTTCTTCATGTGTTTGTTGGCTGCTCGAATGTCTTCTTTTGTGAAGTGTCTGTTCATATCTTTTGCCCATTTTATAATGGGGTTGCTTGTTTTCTTCTTTTCAGTACGTTTCAGTTCCTTGTAGATCCAGGATGTTAAGCCTTTGTCAGACCTAGAGTTGGCAAATACTTTTTCCAGTCTGTAGGCTGTCTCCCTACTCTCTTGATGGTTTCTTTGGCTTTGCAGAAGCTTGTCAGTTTAATAAGGTCCCATTTGTCTATCTTCTCTCTTAAGTCCTGTGGGTTTCGGGTTTTGTACAGGAATTGGATGCCCGTTCCGATTTCCATGAGAGTATTTCCTTCCTTTTCTAATGTTCTTATGGTTTGAGGTTTTACATTTAGGTCTCTGATCCATTTGGAGTTAATCTTTGTGCATGGGGATAGATAGGGGTCCTGTTTCAATCTTCTACATGTGGTCAACCAGTTTTCCCAGCACCATTTACTGAATAGGTTCTCCTCACCCCATTGGTAGGTGGTGGGGGCTTTGTCGAAGATGAGTTGGTTGAGGAATTGAGGTTTTGCTTCTGGAATCTCAATTCTGTTCCATTGATCTATATGCCTGTTCTTGTACCAATACCAAGCTGTTTTGATGATTGTAGCTTTATAGTAAAGTTTGAAGTCTGGTATTGTGATACCACCTGCTTTGTTTTTTTTGCTGAGGATTGTTCTGGCTATTCTTGGACGTTTGTGTTTCCATATGAATTCCTGTGTTGTTTTTTCTAGGTCAGAGAAGAATGTTATTGGTAATTTAATGGGTATTGCATTGAATTTGTAGATTGCCTTAGGTAAGATGGACATCTTCACAATGTTGATTCTTCCGATCCATGAGCATAGGATATTTTTCCACTTGTTCATGTCAGCTTTGATTTCTTTGAGCAGTGTTTTGTAATTTGCATTGTAAAGGTCTTTCACGTCTCTGGTTAGGAAGATGCCAAGGTATTTCATTTTTTTTGTGGCTATTGTGAATGGAATTGTGTTTTTTATTTGGGTTTCTGTTTGTTTATTATTGGTGTAGAGAAATGCGATTGTCTTTTGTACATTTATTTTGTATCCTGAGACTTTGCCAAAGGCCTTTATCAATGTAAGGAGGCCTTTAACAGATTCTCTTGGGTTTTCAAGGTACACCATCATATCATCTGCATAGAGAGATAACTTGACTTCTTCTTTTCCTATTTGAATACCTCTGATTGCCTCGTCTTCTCTGATTGCTCTAGCCAGGACTTCCAATACTATGTTGAACAGGAGGGGAGAGAGTGGGCATCCTTGTCTAGTTCCAGTTTTCAGGGGAATTGGTTCCAAATTTTGTCCATTTAGGAGTATGCAGGCTGTAGGTTTCTCATAGATGGCTTTTATTATTTTGAGGTATGTTCCCCGTATGCCTAGATGTTCAAGGGTTTTTATCAAGAAGGGGTGCTGGATTTTATCAAAAGCTTTTTCTGCATCTAATGATATGATCATGTGGTTTTTGTTTTGACATCCGTTGATGTATTTAATTACATTTATGGTTTTACGAATGTTGAACCAGCCTTGTATGCCAGGAATGAAGCCTACTTGGTCATGGTGAATGATTTTTGAGATGTATTGTTGAATCCTGTTTGCTAGGATTTTGTTGAGAATTTTAGCATCTATGTTCATCAAAGATATTGGCCTGTAGTTCTCTTTCTTTGTTGGATCTTTACCTGGCTTGGGTATCAGTGTGATGTTGGCTTCATAAAATGATTTGGGGAGAGTTCCATCTTTTTCTATCGCCTGGAATACCTTCAGTAGGATTGGTATCAGCTCCTCCTTGAATGTCTTGTAGAATTCTGCTGGAAAGCCATCTGGACCAGGCTTTTTTTTGTAGGAAGTTTTCTTATTACGTAGTCGATTTCCTTGATTGTAATTGGTCTATTTAGGGACTCAATTTCTTCTTGTTCCAACCTAGGTAGATTGTGTGATGTCAGAAAGTCCTCCATTTCCTTGTGGTTTTCAAGTTTGTTTCCATACAAGTGTACATAGTAGTCTCTAATGATCTTTTGTATTTCTTCAGGGTCAGATATGACTTCATCTTTTGTGTTTCTGATTATGCTTATTTGTTTTTTTTCTCGTTTTTTCTTGGTCAGTCTAGCTAGAGGACCATCGATCTTGTTTATTCTTTCGAAGAACCAGCTTTTTGTTTCATTGATTTTTTCAATTATCTTTTTGTCTTCTATGTCCTGGATTTGGGCTTTTATTTTGGTGATCTGGATTCTTCTGCTGAAATTAGGGTTTTTGTGGTCTTGCTTTTCCAGCTTCTTTAGGTGGCTTGTTAGGTTGTGAATTTCTGTTCCTTCCATTTTCTTCATGTGTGTTTGTAGGGATATAAATTCCCCTCTTACTACAGCTTTCAGGGCATCCCAGAGATTTTGGTAAGATGTTTCTTCATTTTCATTTGTTTCCAGGTATCTTTTGATCCCTGTTTTGATTTCGTCATTGACCCAGGAGTTGTTTAGCATCATGCTGTTTAGTGTCCATGTCTTTGTGGGTTTTGGGGGGACTTTGTTGGTGTCAATATTATTTTTATTCCACTGTGGTCCGAGAAGGTGTTTGGTAGAATTTCGGTCCTTTTAAATTTGCTTATACTTGATTTATGGCCGAGTATGTGGTCGATCTTAGAATATGTTCCATGTGGTGATGAGTAAAATGTGTATTCTGTGGTCTCTGGATGGAGTGTTCTGTAAGTATCAATTAAGTCCATTTGGTCCAAGGTCACATTGAGGTTCCAGATCTCCTGGCTGATTTTTTGTCCTGATGATCTGTCTAGGGTTGTGAGTGGGGTATTAAAGTCCCCAGTTATGATAGTGGTAGAGTCAATATCTTTCTTTAGTTTTCCAAGAAGTTGCTTTAAGAAGGTTGGTGCACCTATGTTGGGTGCATATATGTTTAGGATAGATATTTCTTGTTGATGGATTGAACCTTTTATCATTATGTAGTGACCTTCTGTATCTTTTTTGATTTTTAATAGTTTGAAGGATATTTTGTCTGAAATTAAGATGGCTACTCCTCCTTTCTTTTGTATTCCGTTCGCCTGAAAGACTGTTTCCCATCCTCTTACCTTGAGTCTGTGGGTGTCCTTTCTAGTGAGGTGAGTCTCTTGAAGGCAATAGATTGTTGCCTGATGATATTTTATCCATTTTGCCAATCTATGTCTTTTCAGAGGTGCATTTAGTCCGTTCACATTTAGGCTAATAATTGAAATGCAAGAGTTGATCCCTGTCATAAGGTTCTTACAGAGTTGTTACTGTTTATTTGTTGTCTTTCTTTGGGTTTTGGAGTTGGTTCATGTGTGTTTTTAATCTTTTGCCTGTACTCTTGTGAAGAATGCTGCTGTTCTTTTTTCTTTTTCTTCTGTGTTCAGTACTTTCTTGAGTGTTTCTTGTAGCGGTGGTCTGGTGGCAGCGTAGGTTCTTAGGGATTGGATGTCTGGAAAAGATTTTAATTCTCCCTCACTAATGAAGCTTAGTTTAGCTGGGTAGGTTATTCTTGGTTGAAATTGTTTCTCTTTTAGTACTTTGAAGATAGGGCTCCAGGCTCTCCTGGCCTGAAGGGTTTCTGTGGATAAATCTGCTGCTATTCGGATTGGTTTTCCCTGGTAGGTAGTCTGGCCTTTTTCTCTTGCTGCCTTTAGGATTTTTCCTTTCATAGCTACTTTGTTTAGGCGAATTATTATGTGTCTGGGAGTTGGTCTTCTCGTTTGTTGTCTTGCAGGGTTCTCTGAATCTCTTGTGTTTGAATTTTTCATCTTTACTGAGATGAGGGAAGTTTTCTTGAATGATTTCATGGAATGTTTGTTCCAGTGTGGCTTCTGTTTCTCTTTCTGCCTCAGGAAGCCCAATTATTCTCAGGTTTGGTCTCTTGAAGTGATCATTCATCTCTTGCAGGTTTTGTTCTGTCTTTTTGAGCTTCTTTTCTATGCTTTTGACAGTTTGGGTTAGTTCTGTGTTTTGGTCTTCGAGCTCTGAGATTCTTTCTTCTGCTTGGCTGATTCTGCTTTCCATGCTTATTAGTCTGTTGTTCATTTCCATCACAGTATTCTTTACTGCTGTCATTTCTGACAACAGCTCCTTCCTATTTTCCTCTTGTCTCTCCTCAATTTTTTTAATTCTCTCCATTAATGTTTTGATGTCTGGGTTTGTTGCATGTAGCCAGTCATTCTGGGGAGTCTTCATTGTCTGTGTTCCAGAATCTGTTTTCTCATTGTCTGATCTCCAGGGGTCTGTGTAAGCCCTATATTCTTCTTTTGGTTTTTCTTCATTTGTGTGGTTTTTTCCACTTCCCTACTTCTTCCTTCCCTCCACGTCACCGTCTTCTTTAATTTTGTTTTTCAGGGGTAAAGGGACTGGTTTTACTTCTGTTCATTCAATCTCCCATTCTTTATGTATGTCGTCTTACTTTGTTCAATTTTGAAGTTGCACTGTAGGTTGGAGGTGGTCCTTTTTGCAGTTTTGAGATGTATTTAAGGGGAGAGCTGTGATTCAAAATCTGTCTGCAGGTCCTGCTGTTCGCTGACAGGCGTGTGGATAATGTGGAACCCACTTCCCACTGCCCTGGAGTCTGTCCGTGCAGTGGGGCTGTAGGTTTACTCCCTGAAATAAAATGTGGTTAGCAGGGGGGAGAGAATGGAGCAGATAGTGGGTTGAAGAGGGGAGTGGAGAGATAGAGAAGTAAGGGAGGAAACTAACGAGTGTGCCAACAAATAGAGAGAGAGGTCTATACTAAAACAACTAAAAATGATGGACCACAGCTACAGTCGAACCAACTCTCATACAACCACAAATAAAACATATTGTGATGCTAACATACCCGCTATCCAACCACCTTATTGGTGTGTTGTTCCTCTATACAAAGACATGGTTTACAGACAGAAGAAAAGAGAAGAAAAGGAAAAGGAAAAGAGAAAAAAGGGGAACAATACTGTAGGAATAGAATTAAGTCATTAAACTAATAGAATCAATGAAGCACACTCTGAGACCTTTCGTTTAAGTCCAATGTCCTTTCAGGTCTGATTTGTAGTTTTCTTTTCAAGCCGGTGAATTAGTTTGCAGCTAGAGTCAATTGCCCCTGATATGTTGTGAAGGACAGCTCAGGTCAGCTTTCCTTCAGCGGTTTGGTCTATGTCTTTATCAGGCTTATTTCTCCCATTTCGGTGTTGTTACCTTGAGTCGCCAGCAGGTGGTGCTATCTCATCTGCTCGCCCCAGAGGGGGTGGGGCCGGACAGGAACAAGATGGCTGCCTGCCTCCGAGCAGGCAACAGAAGCCCCACGCGAGCCAACAGTACAATCTCAGACACAGGAGATTTGGCAGAAATCCCTGCAGATCTTCCTTGAAGCCGATTTGTGTGGATCTCCTCTCAGGCCGGGTTGTGATGAGCTGCGCAGGCCGAGCGCCGGGGCGCCGGAGCGCCGGGAGCGCCGGGAGCACCGGGGCGGGAGGCGGGGCGCCGGGGCCGGAAATGTTTTCTGAGGGGCACTTGGAAATAAAAGATTTATAAAACAATTGCTAAGTCTGGAAAGTCATGTTCAGGTAGGAATGGGGGATACACATATTTCAGGGGGTTGCAAAGTCATTTATTTCACTTTTCCACCACAAGGATCCTGCTTCAAGTCATCATCTTCTTTTGTCCGGACTCCTGCACTACTCCTCAAAAGACAAGGCCTCTTGCCACATCCATGCCAATGCTGTTTTCATACTGTGGCCAGAGTGGTCTTTCCAAAGTGCAAATATGATGCTGTTGATCCCTTGATAAATATTTGCTAAATGAATACACGAACAGTACAATGGAATCCATCAATGTTGGAGAATCAGCTGTCGATAAAGAGGGGACGGGGAAAAAAGGAGAGAAAGACAGAGAGGGAGGGAAGAAGGGATGATATGAGAATAATGAAGCTGAGCCAGGATATGGCATCATAAACATTGTCAGAGAAAAAGACATTTCAGAAATTGTGTGCAGAACAGAGTGGCAGGAATAGAGGTGGTGTCTGCCTTCCAGGGTGGGGCTGATAAGAGACCAGGGTGGGAGCTGTACAGCCTGACAGAGAGGTTCCAGCCCTCCAGTTGGGAAACATTTTGGGGAAACTATCCAGGGATTTGGGAAAAGGCTAAATGAAAGGAAAAGGGAAATAGAAAGATTAACCACTACTTCATGGGTCTTAGGAATCATTATAGATGGGGGAACAAAGTAAATGGGTCTTGGTACATTATTCCTTCAGCACCATAACTATCAGGAATTTCAAAGGAAATCTACTTGTGGCAATCTACTTGACCCGATTTTATCAAACTCTTCTGCATTTATGATGTTTCTATCATAAAGCAAACTTTTAATTAGAAATTCTAGCAAACAAAAGAAACTTTAAAGATAAAATTTCTAGAGCTGATTGATGATTAAAATCTTTTAAGAACCCATATATTATGTGTTTTATTATTTCAATAACCTCAGGTTATAACCATCATTTTATTTCATATTATACAGACCCTCAGGATATAAATCTTTGCCTTTATTTAATCCTTATAATATAGTGTTTAACTATGCCAATATGAATAATCGCTTCTCTGTAACTTTAAACTCTTGAATCATATAAGAATTTTGGGGGAAGTGCTTCTAATATATGAAGCATATTCTTTTAATTCTGAACTTACTGATCCAGAAGGGAAGTATATAATATTTTCTTCACTAGTGCTATCCATTCTAGATCAGGATACAGCTCAGAAAAACAAATATCACTTCAATCTCACATCTGACTAGGCAAATCTATATTTTCCAATATGGATTATTTTTGGTCCAGTGAGTTTTATTTCAATTCCTTTTCTGGTATGTCTAGTTTCACAATATGATTAATGGCTGAACTTTTCCTGTCTTCCCCACAGTTGCCTCAAGAACTTACAGAATTATATTTATTCACTTACTATAAGGGCAAAACAATGACTCAATTCTGAATGTAAATATTGCTCATAAATATGCTAATGTTCATTATTAACAATGTTGTAATCATTTTTGATGAAAATACATAGAACAGTTCTATTTGGTACAAACACTTTTCACCTATTCTTTTAAGATAAAAAGTATTGCTTATGAAATGTATTCAATTAACATTACAAATTAAACTCTCTGTCTAGATTAAAGACACCAGAATGACTGAATATGATCCTCTTAATGATACACGGTCTCAGTTCTCAAAGGGGCTACTTCTAATAATGAGAATAATTTTCACAGAGCAATATTATAAACTAGAACTTCAATCTTAAAAGAGTCATTCACACAGGGAACATTGACAGTAAATTGTTTCAAATGATCGACATGAGAAATTACCAGATATTCCCCTCTGAATTTCTTTATAACCCAGTGGATTTCACTTCTCTGAATCTTAAGGCAGAATTGCTTATGGAGAGTTCTAACTTCCAGAATAAGCAATGTTCAAAAACTAATTCTTGCCATTCAAAGCTACAGATCTGTGCAGTGAACTGAGAAATCCATTTCTTTTTGGCTTTTGGGACACCTGAAAATAGCAGTTGAATCTGCCATTTTACAAGCTTCCACAGGCTTTGGGGAGAGGTGTTGAAAGCAGCCTTAGTGTCCAACAGCATACGCAAAAGCTCTAAACTTGACTTAGTAACCTGTAACTTGTTCTAAACTTGGATTAGTTACTCTCTCCTGCCTCTATCATGATTCAAATATACAGAAGTTTTTCCATTTCCTTTAATCAGTCAAGTACCCCCTCACTTCCAGGTTTGCAGACTTGTATTTCAGTTTATTTGCCTGGAATACTTGCTGTCCCCTTCTAGCTGAGCTAATACATCCCATCCTTCAAGTCTCTGCTTAAAGATCATTTACCTTTTCACGAGAATTTTTCTGCCCACCAGGTTAGATTCCCCTGATATATATTTCCTTGGCTCCATGTCCTATAGTAACAGGCATCACACAGTACTATAATTAATTCATTTAACGTGTTCCCTCTTCAGATTGTAAGCACTGTAAGGGTCAGGGAACTGTTTATCTCTAGGGCCTATAACAGTGCCTGGAAGGAGGTAGGTGCTTAATATCTGTCAAATGAATGATTAAAAGGTGATCTGTGTAATCTAAACCTAGTTGCTTGACACTTTGAGACTTGCTTTGTGTGGGCTATACTTAGAATTAAAGGTTAATGGACACAGAACATTTAATTATAAATTACAAGCTTGATAAATGAAAGCTATCTTTATCTGAGAAGTTTATACACATGGGCCATGATGTGAAAGATAATAGCAAATCTAAAAGGTTCACTAAGGGGCCAAACAGAAGCTACCTCCAAATGCCTGAGCTCAGAGAGTCTTGAGTGCACATTTCTTTAAGAAATGCAAAATTCAATTGCCATGACAACAGATGCAAACAAATTTTGCTATCTTATATAGTTTTCGGAATCCTTTCTCATGTTGTTTTTAGTACAGAATCTCACTTTTTATTTAGAAAATATTAAGAAACACAAACAAGTCGTAGGCTGATTGGTGCTGTATGAATGTGTTTTCTTGTCTCCAACTAAAGGGAAATGGCTTAAAGGCAGGGGTTGTATCCTTCTTTGTATTGACAGAATAGCTAGTCCAGACTTTTCATTTAGTAAAGTCTCAACATAGTCTTCCTAAGCTATGTATTAACATATGTTTGGCCTCCTAAAACTAAACCTTCAGATTTTACCTGAAATTCAGGGGGGTACTTCTGGCTGTCTATTGATAATCTCCAGATGCTCTGCCATCTTCTAGAACACATCAGAATGAACTGTGTTACTCCCAACAACCTGAACCAGACTAACTCCATTCCCTATCATCCAATATCACTTTCATTACAGAATCTGTGAAATTATTTAAAAATTTTTCTTTGCTGAAATAATAGGACCTCTATACCTCAACTGTCACAAAATGTGTAATTGTTATTTAATCTACTGCTTTAGGGCCTCTACTTGGGGCCCCATTGTGAACTTCCTAGGTAACATTTCTAAGATCAGTTTCTTTACCACTGCAAATGTTAATCTTTTAAAATTCATTTTTGTGTTCCTCCCTGGCTCAAAAAACTATAATACCTTCCTATTCACTATTACATTAAGATCAGACTCCTCTGTTTGTTTTTTAGGGTTCTCATGGTTTACTCCCATAATTTCCTCATCTTTTTAAACCACAGTTTCCTCATTGTTCCAAATGACTTTCTCCTACCCTCTTACAGAAACACACAAGTCATCCTGTATTTCTGAAATGCCTTTTCCCCTCTTCATCACTTAATCAAATCTTACTTAAATCACCCTCAGAGGTCCAGTTAAAGTCCTGTCTCTTCTGTAACCTCTCCAAATCCCACACTATTCTTCCTTTTTCTGCATGTGCATTGCAGTCATAAATGTTAAAAGAAAATTTTTGGCAAATTAAATTTAACAGTATTTATCTAAGCAAAACACAATTCATGAATCAGGCAGCACTCAAAACCAAAAGAGGTTTAGAGAAACCTAGGCTCTGAACAAGTGGTCTTTCCTAGGCTAAATTCGGAAGCAAAGCAACAACAACAAAAAATACTTAATTTTCTATAATTTGTCTTAGTTGGGTATAATCTGATGGAAAGTCACCAGTTAGCAGTTTTTCATTGGTTAAGATTCAGTTTCATTTTACTGTTTACGTTGGACTCCAGTTTGCTTACATAGAAACCCAAGGCATTGTAGCCATTTCAGCTTAATAACTCTCCAATTAAATTTTTTAAAAAATAGGTCGCTCTTTTGGTCAATCTTTCATCTATGAGAGATTGACCAAAACTTGAATATAAGCATCAGTCTCTGTCATTGTCATGGTTGGTTTGCCTTCATCTCCATGCGGATTCATAATTCACAGTGTCAGGCTCATTGAAGAAATTTTCTTTGTGATTTTTCATCTTGTTTTGTCACTCTAATCACTGTGAGACCATCTGGCATACCACTGATAGCTGTGAACACACATTTAAGACCCTTGAGAGAAGATAGAGATTATAATGATGACTCTCAGGAGGATAATACCAAAAGACTGGAGTATGCTCCTTAGCCAAGGCTGCTGTGAACCAAACCAACTAAAATAAGCAAATGAAAATATAAGTCAATGACTACAGCAAACTATCTGCTCAATCTTTGAGTCCAGAAGGCAGTTAGTTGAGATCTCCAGATTTGAATTAAAAACTAGCTTGCAGTTGAAATATCTCTGGTTATGGCATCAGGCATTTCAGTGAACTCCCTGAGGGGCCCACACATCAGAAGTCATGAGTGTTGCCCTCTGAAATTTATATAAAGTTGTCCATCTCTAGTTTGTGGAACTTCAAGAACAAAGTATTTATAAATAACAAATCTCAAAGACAACTAACAGAGCTAAGTTTGATAATGCATACACTATAGTTTCCCAATGAAACATAATTTTTCTCTCTACAGTTGCCCCCATTTCTACCAAAGATAATCACAATGAGACCAATTTGTTTGCAAAATAGGACCAGTCTCATTAAACTTGGCCTGATTATTTTCATAATTGTAGTGAGAATAGTGATTGCATAGCATCTTTTACAGTCTGCTTTCCTGAAACTTTTAATTAGGAATTTCAGTTTGGACTTTTAAAAACCTTTCAAGGCTGTGAAGAAAAGCCAAGGACTTCTTTCATCTGCAGATTTCACCTGCAATGCCTATAAACTTGGGTGAATTTCTTTTTTCTTGAGGTCCTCAAAATATTGTTAATGTTCCTGGGCCTGCCTTATTTAATATATAAGACCAGGAAACCCTTAAAGCCAAGTACCAAGCCGGTTTTTTCCAATGGGCTTTACTAGCTCCATAAAGTTCACCTTAGTTCCCTAAAGTTGCTTGGTTATAGCTGAAAATATGACATTCCAGTCAAAGCCCTGGTAATATAACCAATGTTTCCAGTTGAGTCCTGTTACAAAAGCCACGGATTGCCCCAAGTTTGGACAGTCTAGTAAAGATGCTTAAATCTCACAGTTCATTGGAACAGGGTGCAAACCTCACTTGAATTTGAAAAATTGGAGTCCTTCTTGAATGTTTTGAATCTCACCAGAGAGAATAAGGTCCAGTTAATTCTGATGGCAATATTGTGTAATGTAAGATAATAAGTCAAGAGCCACTCTCAGCTTGTTTCCCAGTGATGGAGAACGTAGGCTGACTAAAGGCTGTTATTTTCATCTGTGTGTCTCCAGGATCAATTGAAATCCTTGGCACATAGTATTCAATAAATATTTGTTGAATGGACGGAAACTGCTATTTACTTAATGTTCCCTGTGTGAAGAACACTACAGCAGGCATTATGAAAAAGAAACAGAAGTGGGAACTAACATATAGTAAAATATTTGATAATGAGGTAGTGGCTGTTTTCTCCACTTTCTGATGAAGAAAAAGACACAGATGATTAGGTTTCTTGCCTGAATTATACAGGTGCTAAACGACATGGCATGGAGCATAAACTCACACTCAGGTGGACGCACACTCACTCTTTGGCTCTGAACTCTGTTTTTTTTTTCACTCCACCATGGTTCCTGTCTTCTCAAAGCTTACAAATCTGTTGGGAAGATGAAACATACATGCTTTAATTAACTTGAGAATTGAATATGCCCTCTGAATGTTCACTGATCAAACAGATGCCATTAAAGTTTACAGTAAAGTTTGGATGAAAAGTTGGCATGTCTCAAGACCTACCACAATTATAGACTGTAATTTGATCTGATTTGGGGTTAGGTGATTGGCTTTGACAGTGCTAATTAATAAGGTCTGCCAAAAAAATATAATTGTAAACAGAAACCTGTGACTATGATGCAAAAAGAAAGATAATATATTCCATCATTTATTCAGTTTGGCTGTTGTTGTTATGGCCAGAAAAGTGATCACGAAGAAGTGCTCATTATAGTTGGGTATTCATTATTTCTGGCAAATCTATCAATACATTTCTCTCTGGAACACATTATGTTATTTTTTTGTCTCATGTGGTCTAATCTTACTTCATTACCAATCTTAGTAGACAGCACGTGTGTGCTTAATTTTGTCTTATTACTAATTTAGTTCAACTTACATTCAAATAATTTTCAAGTTTTTCTCTTTTCTGCTGTGACTTAGCCATAACACATAGGAAAAAAAGACTGAATAGTGGCTCAAAGAGAATCAGAGTCAGAGGAGAAGCAATGGCTTCACTCCTACCACCAGGGGAAAAAAAGAGAGCATGTGCTTAGGGATTTATGTTCTCCAGGCTTCATCAGGGAAGTAGGAATTGGAGTTGAGAGGGTGAAAAAGGAGCTGGGTTCATTTCTTGGACTGGAGTTTGTGACAACCAAGGCTCTATGACTGAAGCAACAGAACCAACTCTATCATTCAGGAAAGAAATATATTGATAAGAAAGTAGGAAGCTTTTGGAATATGAAGAGCGAGGTAGAGAGGAAGTCTTAGGAAGGGACACGATCCAAGCCAGCTTCAAGAGTCCAGCATAGCAATGTTTGAACATCAGCTGCTTTTATTTCTGTCCTTCCAACACTGGTATCAAGATTGAAAATCCCAGGAAATACTCTAATAGTTCAGTCTGAGTCACTTTCCCACCTTTGGTTAGGTGAGAGCAGGGCACTTTTAGTTAAAAGACCATCAGTGTTATCAAAAGAAGAGAATAGATGTTGCCCAGCAGGAAAATGACACATACTCACTAGATCTTCTCTCCAACCCAGTTCTCTGAATGACCCAGCTGAGAGCTGCTGCTCCTAGAGGCATCTTCCAGAGACCAGAGCCTATGATGCTGAACCTGCTCTGCCTTTTCCTCTGTATGTAGATCTGAGATGTCCTGAGGATACTTTATATCTCTCATCATCCCATGACTGTCCTGATTATATGGAGAAAGGGGTGAGAGTCCCTGAAGTGTTTTTTGTTTGTTTTTGTTTTTTTCTCCTGTAAGCAACAGAAGACACTCACTCTATTAGTTGTGGCTAGTTTGTGCAAATAGTAATTTCTAGCTTTCTATTCCATTCGTGTGATATAAGAGACCTGTATGCGATGGGCTGGAACAGGTCAATGTAGTTGTATACTAAGGACAGATTCACTTAATAGAGGTGACAGCTTTAAACTGGTTTTTCAGATGTGTAGTAATTGTGCCCTAATGGAATGATGATAGGAATTAAAAATCCCTCTGCAGGTATCAGACACTCTACCAAACACAGTAGTGTTTTCTTAGGGATCAAATTCATTGCCTTTACTGCAATATTTGACATTGTTGAAAAGTATTTCTTTGAAAGTTTTTCCATCTTGGTCCTAATATATCCTTCTCTTCCTTTTCTAATTGTGTTTTCCCAATCTTTTTCACTTATCCATACACTTACCATGCTCCAAATAAAAAATAATTTATTATTATTATTTTAATATGGTTCTCAATAGAAATAATGAGTATTCCAATAGAAGACAATATAGTTATAGAGTGTTAGGATTAGCTAATGTTCAGAGGTCTTGGCAAGCAGTTGCTGGCACCTTATGATTTACCACTGGGTACTACGTCTTCTTTTAGGATGAGAAGGGTCAGCAGAAATTACTCAATACCCTGCAAGATCAAAGCAATACCCAGAGGCAGGATAAGATTGAGACTCTAGCAAAATTCCTGGAATCGGAAATAGAATCTAGTCAGGAACTCTAGTCTCTTCTAATGCCTGAAGGACATTGTGTTTTGGACACAATGTGAGAGCCCAGAATGGGTAAGAGCAACTTCCCACGAAAATACAGAACAGCTTAGGTGACTTCTACCTTGAAACGCTCAATGGAAAGAAAAGAGGTCAGAAGAAAGAAGAGGAAGGGATTTGGATGAAGATAACAGAATAATTTTATAAAATCTGAAGCTGACACAAAACTGCAAAGGATAGAGACAGATACACGACCCAAGCACCTGAGTGCCATCAATTTTGGTCCAAAATGTCAATTATCCAATTATGTGATGTATAGTATGGCTTAGCAATAGCCCTCATGACAAAAATGTTGGAGATACAATTAATGGTAAGGTCAACAGAAAATCAACATTGTATTTTGACTTCCCCAAAATGTTAATTCAACCATAAGTTGCAGTAATAAAAGTAGAATATTTTAAAGATCAGAGATGATAATTCTACTGTACTTCATACTGGTCAAATCCCATCATGATATTGTATTGAGTTTTGACTGGGGAGATACACAAACAAAAATACAAAAGAGGTTAATAAGGAGAATAAGATTTCTTAAAACAGCATTGGATGAGAAATAGTGAAGAAATCAGAGGCTGTTAATCAAGAAAAGATGACAGGGTAATAATAGCTGCTCTCCAATGTTTGCATGGTCATATGGAAGAATAATTAAATTTCTTCCATGTTGCCTAATCTATAAGCAAGAAACGTGTGGATTTTTAGGGGAGGAGAATGTATGGAATTTTCAGTTTGATATCAGAAAGAATTTTTCAAAGACGCATAAATATCCACAAAATGAGTTGTCCAGCAGAACAGCAATTTATATCAATAGTGCTGTTCAACATAAATATTTGAACATTTCTTGGGTATATTCAGACTTTTTTTTTGGTTGTAATAGAAAACCAACTGAGGCTAATGCAAGCAAAAAAGAAAAATTATAAACGTATTAATTGTTGCAAACATTTACTGAGTTCCTTTGATATACCAGACACTGTTCTAGATGCTGGAGAAATGGTAGTAAACAAAACACACACGCTCAATCAAGTATCTCTGACCTCATGGAAGATACATTCTAGTGGCAGAAACAGGAAATAAAAGACATAGGGCTGCCATATACATTGTATGGTGTATGTAGTACTCAAGGGTAAGCACTCAGATGAGAAGGCAGGTGGGAGCTGAAGCCAGTAACCAAACCTTTCACAGGGCTTCATTATTAGCCTGGAGGAGAGGTCACTGTTTTGTAATTTGTAACAAGGCATCAAATGTGCTGACAGGTAGCCTCAAGACAAAATAACAAAATATAGAGTTGTTAGATCATGGCGGTGCTGTGAAGAAAACTCAAGCATGGAGCAGAATAGAATGACCTTGGAAGGTCTCACTGGGGAGACAGCAACTGAGTCAAGACCTGGAGGAGGCCAGGTGTTACCTCACGCCTGTTATCTCAGTGCTTTGGGATGCCAGGGTGGATCACTTGAGCCCAGGAGTTTGAGACCACCCTGGGCAACAGAGCAAGATCAACTTAAAAAAAAATCACCAGGTGCGGTAGCTCACACTTGTAGTTTCAGCTGCTCAGGAAGCTGAGGTGAGCAGATTGCTTGAGCCAGGTGTTTAAGGTTTCAATGAGCTATGACCACGCCACTCTACTCCAGCCTGGTTGACAGAGCAAAGACCTGGTGGATATGAAGTCAGAGAGTTAAGAGATGGGTGAAGCCATTGTGTGGTGCTCTGTGGACCATGGAAGGAGTTCAATTTTTACTCTTGAGTGAAATGGGAGACCATGAACGAATGGCATAATCTGAGTTAAATTCTGAGAATATCATCCTGGCTGCTGGTCTGTCAACAGAGTGAGGAGAGGTGGTGGCAGAAGCAGGAAGTCCAGATAATAGGTTGCGACAGTGATCCAGGGAGAAAATTGTGAACAAGACTAGGAAACAGCAGCACAGAGGTGACAAATGATTAGATTCTGGATCTATTTTGAAAATAGAGCTAACAGGATGTGTCAGTAGATTAAGTGTATAACTCATTTAACTAGAAAGACCAGGACTACAACAGGCATCAGGCGTCACTCAGTCCAGGAGCTAAAACAGTAAAGTCAGGGCTCCATCCCTTTAGGTTTCACATATGACTTATTGTCTATAGCAGTTAGGATGCCCACAGAACTCCCTTCCCCCATATTCTGCTTGCTTAAAAAGACCGTCTTTCTCTATGGCTCTGCCAGGAAGTCTTATGTTTGGGTTTTGTCTTTATTGCTGGGTCAAAAATTATGGTCAAGTTTGGGTGATATGCCCACTCCCTGCAAGAGTGGGAGGGTGGGTGGGGACAGGCACTATCTAAACATCCAACCAGACGTCAAAGGACATGAACATTTCCTGACTAGTCAAGAGCCAAACCAATAGGTGAGAGTAGACTATAGAAAAATCTGTGTGGATAGGCAGGGATGTAGCTGAGAAGCTATGCCCGGTGCAGAATAAAGATGCATCCGTCTATAATTCCCTTTGAATCCTTTCTATTTAATAAACAGGAGAGTTGTCTAGGGAGAATATTTTTGAAGGTCTGTTTCCTGCTGCTTCTGTAACAAATTACAAACAAATTACCACAGATACGGTGGTTAAAGTAACACAAACTTATTATCTTATAGTTTTGGAGGTCAAAAATCTGACACTGTCTCACCAGGTACTGCGCAAAGTTTGATTCTTTCCAGAGGCACCAGGGGAGAGTCCTCTCCAGCTTCTAGAAGTGTTTGCATTCCTCAGCTTACTGCCTCTTACTCCATCTTAAAAGACAGAGTATATAACATCTTCAATCTCTCTCTTTCTCTTCCTCTCTTTCTCTCTCTCTCCCTCTCTTTCTGTCTCCCTCTCTCTCTCTCTCATATAACAACTTCAATCGCTCTCTCTCGCTGACTTTCTGTTCCCTCTTCCATCTTTTAAAGCCCCCTGTGGTTACAGTGGGCCCACTCAGATAATTTGACATAATCTGTCCATCTGAAGATCTTTAATTTAATCAAATCTTCAAAGAAGTCTCCTTTGCCAGGTAAAGTCACATATTTTCAGGTTCTGTGGATTAGGACATGGACATATTTGGGGGCTAGTATACTACCTGTCACAGCCTACCACGCACACAGCCCCATTTTGATGACAATTTGCCACATCCACAACTCCTTTCTTGGAGTGGGGGGGGTGTAAAAACATTCACAGGTGATTTTTATCATGTATCCCTGACAATGTAGCCACACTCACTCACCCAGGAGTGGAACTTCTGACACACTCCCAAAGGTGAGGTGTCAAATCAATCGGATTCTCTCATTTGGAGTGCTTGAATTGAAGACATACAAAAGTATGACCTGTTAGTCAAGTGGTAAAGATGATAAAGGTACAAGGAGTGAAGGGACTAAACAAAAGCCATGACTGTGAGAGAAGAGGGGAGAGCCAGCTACGGGTAGTCTATAAGAGAGACAAAGCAGGAGAGTGGGGACCAGAGACCCAAGAACCAACTCAGAGATGCAGTGGACTTCCACATCTGAGGTTGCCTGATCCTCTATGGATCCTGCTGCTCCACTCACCTGCCATGGCTGTTGGTAGTTTAGAGCTGCTATTACAACTAAACAATGACAAATGAGGGTACTGGTTCTCTATGCATGCAATACCTTCGATTTTTGCTTCTTCTTTTTTGATCTATCTTCACAATAACATCCCACTAATGAGGTATTGTATTCTGACCATGTTCATTTCCCCAGCAATCTGGAAGTATCTAATGAAAGGGTAAGGCATGAAATCTGTCCAGTTAGGGCATTCAATGAAATTCACCAGGATCAGCCCACAAACAGTATAGATCATCTCCTTCAAAGTACACTCCTACTTTCCCAATAAAGCTCCTCTCATGGTAACCTGACTCGAGGACCAAAGAGAAAATTCTTAAATGACCACAGAGTAGCATCAATGTTGCTGATGATACTTGGTTTTCTAGAGTGAAGACTGTCACATCGTGAACAGAATTAGAACAAAGAGGAAGCCAGTGAAATTTTAAGAGATGGATGCTTTTGTATTTGAAGAAGAAAAAGGAGCAAAAGGGACCAAAGGGGCATATGCTTTGTGCATGTGTGCATCTATGTGTGTCTTTATGTCTTTTTAAAAATGAGAATCTAAAACCTATTGTCATGAACAGGGGCCATGGAAGCAAGATGAGGGGACTGGAACCAGGCCAGCAGAATTTGTAATCTTACCCTCCTAAGCCAAAACAATACTGACAGGCATAAAATTGCTATTTATGAGGTTATAAGTCTTTTTTTTTTAAACTATATTGTATACACAAAGCAAAATGCCACCCACGAAGCTAATTCTTTTTCATGTCTGAATTTAAGGGAAAAAAGCTCTAGGCTAAGAAAGCCAATCTTGCTGGTTTTCAAATTGTGTTTAAAATTTGGCTGAAGTTGGATAACCACCCTTTTTATGCAGTAGTTTTTAATCTTCTAAGGCATGGATCCTTTTGAATATTTTATGAAAACTACCTACCCTCTCCTCTGAAAAATGAATGGACTTGCAAAATTTTGCATAAAATTTCAAGGAGTTTATCATGTCCCTGAACTTCCATGGACCCAATTTGACAAAAGAAAAAAATCTCCAAGATATGAAATGTCAAGATGTATGTCTTGAGTAATTCAACAGACCACTAATTCCACAGATAGTATTTTCTCTAACCCTTTAAATTTTTTTCATTTCCTAAAGCTGCTTATACGCAATTATAGATCTTTGCATAATTTGTGCTTTTTAGAGAGGGTTTCTAAAAGGGTACCACCACAGTTTCCCTGGTCATAAATGATTTAAAGAATGCTTCTTGAGAGGAAGAGTGGAGGAAGGCTAAATAGGAATCAAATCTGTAGTGCTTTCTATATTTTTCTCTTGGCCATTCCAGTATGGAAGCTGCCTCAATCTAGTTCATCCTCTTTGCTTCCTTTTCATAACTATATTGAAGGTTCACTATTTGATATCATCTACTCCAAAACTACTCAAACTTTTGTGCATCAGAGCCGCTTCGAAGGCTTACTTAAATGCACATTTTTAAGGTCTATCTCTAGAACGTCAGACTAGGTAAGTCTGGAGTACAGCCCAAGGATTTGCATTTCTAACAAGCTCCCAGGTGAAATTGATGCGGCACATATTAGAACTACATTGGAAAGGCACTGATTTCATCTGTCTTAAAGATAGGGACTGAGGCCAGGTCAGATTTCCACTGCCTTTCCTTATATTCTACCCTCAAGATGGACAGATTCACTTAACTTCTTGTGTCTATCTCACAAAACTGTTACCATTGAATGAGAAGATATTGGCAAGTGCCCCATGTCCATTTCTGCCCCAGGGACTTTGTACTTGAAGCTCCCTTAGCCAAAAAAATGCTCTGTCCTTATCCGGTGACTTTCTCTTTGACTTCAATTACATGTTGCTCAAATTCTCTCCCCTCTACCTTTCCTGACCACCCTGTATTAAATGAACCCTACCCCTCTGTCTTCATACATCACATTAATTTTATTTTCAGCATTCTTCTCAACTTGTCATGTGTTTATTGGTTAATTTCCTATGGGCATAACTCTATGAGGGCGGGACTAATCTTATTTACCACTGTAACTCCAGCTCCTGGGCCTGGAATGTTTCGGGTTCTCAGCAAACATTTTTTTGACAAAAATAATGCATAAAAGTGGATTTTTATAGTATGCCTTACTCTGCCTTATGTTCTATGGCCTTCCTTGAATTTATAACTTTTTATATAATATTAGTAAAATTTTTCCAGCCTTCTATTTCAGCAGTTATTATTGTAACAATAAAATTAGGCAACAATGTTCACCTAACACTGAGAAGAGAAGTATTTATTTTAATGCTATACAAACTCACTTCATTAGTCATTGTGCTTGGGAGACTACAGTAGTCAAACAGAGAAGGCCATAAATGAGAAGGGCTATCTCTTTAGAGAACTAAGAGGAAATTGGTACCTCACTAGTTGATTGCTTTCATCCATTATTGCAATCAATATAGATTTATGGATGACTTGCTACATGCCAAGTACTGTTCTAGGCTAGAAATACAGAAGATAATGGGAAAAAAATGTACTGCTCTCTGATAGCTTCATAGTACTAAAGAAAGGTGGAGGAAAAATACACAATATAGATATATGATTTACTAGAAGGTAGTAGGAGCTTTGGAGAAAGAATTAGAAGGAGGAATAAAGAGCATGTGTGTATGTGTGTGTGTGTGTGTGTGTGTGTGTGTGTGTGTGTGTGTGTCTGCCTGTGTAGGTGACATCGACAGAAGACTTGAATAAGAAAAAGGAAGAGTCGTGTAGCAATCTTAGAGAAGTATATTCCATGCAGAGAGTAAAATGTGCAAAGGCCCTAAGGCAGAGCCATGCTTAGAATATTGAGGGAAGATGGAGAAGACCAGAGGGGCTGGGCGGACTAGGAAAGGGTGTGACAAGTAGGAAATGAGGTTGGAGATGATGAGGGTCTGGACTGCGGTGGGCCTGTAGGCACTGTAAGAATGTGGAACCATTGGCAGGTTCTGGGATCAGAACTCAATCTTGATCTCGCTTAAATTTTAACTGGCTCACACTGTCACTGCATTGAGAAGAATATTTGCCTTGTATCCAGGCTTTGGACTCCTCAAAAAGAAAATCTGAGCCAGGCGTGTAAGCCCAGCACTTTGGGAGGCAGAAGTGAGAGCACTGCCTGAGCCCACAGGTTTGGGACCAGCCTGGGCAATATGACGAGACCTCATCTCTACAATAAATCAAAAAATTAGCTGGGCATGGTGGCATGTGCTCGGGTTCCAGCTACTTGGAAGACTGAGGTAGAAGGATCGCCAAAGCCCAGCAGGTCAAGGTCGTGGTGACCATGAGTGTGCCACTGCATTGACACAGTGAGAATTCGACTCAAAAAAAAAAAGAAAAAAGAAAAGAAAAAGAAAATCTGAGTCTAGGAATGTTTTCTAAAAACCTAATTATTTCAGATTTCTTGCTAATAATTCCTGCCACAGCACATCCTTTATGTAAAAATAACTATTGATCATCTACTAAAAGCCAGGAATTGTGGGTAACTGTGTTTTAACGTAGAAGAAGAAAGTAGTAAAAAACACAAAACAAAAACAAACAAACAAAAACACCATTTATCGAGAGCCTTTTTTGTGCCTGCCAGGTAGGGCACCAGTCATGTTACCTCTGTTTTCTCAGAATCTTCACCCTTCTAGAGCTTTGGATCAGAAGGAGATATAAACAATGTGGACTGTAGACAATGAGGACTTTATAGAAAGGACTCAAGCTTACAGACAAAGCACCACTAATTTTGTGAAGCAGAATAGTTCACAAATGACTGGGTGCTCCATCTACTTCTCAGCACAGGAGCAAAGGCTCAGGCACAGTGAATCCCAGGTGCCAGCAGGTGGTAAAAGATGAGTGGGAACAGAGTGGAGGCAAACATGATGGGCACATGAGACCTATGAAGAGAGAGAGAGAGAGAGAGAGAGAGAGAGAGGCCAAGACAGGAAGCCAGGGGAGTTGGCTGGATCTTGATCCTTAAAAAGTCCTATGGCCTTGGGGGTGGGTGACAGGAGCCACTGAAGAAGTCTAAGAAAAAGACACCATGGCCTACAGATGCCTACAGGTAGGCAGAGTAAGATGCTCCTGGATGGAGGAACAGCAGAAGGAGAAGGAAGGATGGAGACGCTGCCTACGAGGAGCTCTAGTCTGAAATGACTCCATGTTGATACAAAGCATTTCTTGCTGACATCTAAACATAACCTAGCTTTCAAGTTTCTACTGCATATTCCAACTTCTGCCTAGGGAGGAAGCGCCAAGTGGGAATTTTTACATTGGCATTAAGGCTATGATTAGGGGAAAATTCCATATGGCAGACAGTTACGTCAGCATATTTTTCTAATTTATATTTTAAATAGTGCAAGTATTCCCAGAGGCCTAGTGACTGACACAACTGCTATAAATACATTAAACTCAAACAATCTGCACACAACTGCCAGCCTGCTAAAGACGCCCACCCCCATCCAGATTTAGCCAATTTTTAAAGGCAATTACATTTGGAAATTTTAAAACTGCAGCTAATCAATCTAAAGAAAAACAGAGTTTATGCCAATAATATTGCAAGAGAATATTTCCCCCACCCTTGTCTCTTTAGCTTTAGAGTTTTGGGGGAACCTGGTTATATCATCAACTACTTGGAGGAAAACACAAAGCTCAGCCAATTGGGCTGTATGGTGGAATTGGAATACAGAAGGTGGTGTGAAGTCTGCATCCAGAGAGACCCAGATACAAATCCCAAGCCCAATACTGTTCCTTCCCCAACAGTGTGACGCTGGCCAGGTTACTGAGGCTCTGCTGTGAGATGCAAAGAGTAGTGTTCAAGGTGGTAGTCCCTGGACCCAGATAGCTGGGGTTAAGACTTTTCTTTTGCTACCTCATTGCTGTGTGACCTTGAGAAAGCTACTTAACCTCTATGTGCTTTGGTTTCCTTAAATGTAAGGTTACCATAACACCTACTTCATAGGGTTGTTTGAAGATTAAATGACTCAATCTCTGTAAAGTGTTTAAAATAATGCCTGGCAAGTTGAAAGCACCATGCAATGTTTGGTCTTTTATTATCATCAAAGAAAAAGAATGTAATAACTCACAGAGCATTTAAAACAATTAAATAAGATCTTAGGAAAGATAGTATATCACTACTTAGATGTTTATGTGGCTGGAAACTGCAGCAATAAAGTCAAACACAACTCGCAGAAAATTGTACTTTTAAAACTCCAAATGAATAAAAGTTATTAGTGACAGATAAGATAGTGAACAGATTGTACTGTGTGAAGAGAGAAGTAGCTTCCGGTGGAAAATGCTGACACTATCTCCAATTCTGACACTTGCTCTGGCTGTGAGAACATGAGGAAGTCCTCTCTGCATCCTCATCTTAAATAGTAATTACACCATACACCTAAGCACATGACTTCTGCAATGATCTAAAGTAATATTATACCATAATTACAGGGCATGATATAGGTGCTTTTAGACACATCTTAGCTTTTGGAATAACTGATACTTGGGAAACATTTATCATATTTAGAGAGCAATTTTCCAAGTGAGAGATACTGTCTTTCTTCTTTGGTCACTGGCTGTGACATATCTACAGAGAACTGCATTGCAAATGCACAGCTAATGGGAATGGTGCTTAAGAAAATAATGCATCTTAGGATGTAAAATATGAAGGAGACCAAAAAAAAAAAAAAAAAAAAAAAAAAGTCCTGGAATTATCTTTTGGAGGGCAGGCCCCTTGTAGTACAGGCTTTCCCCACTAGGCAAGTGTTCTAGGAACCCATTGGCATCAGTGTAACATCTAGTGTTATTGTGAGAGGCTGTTTGGCTTCAGTGAAATTTTTTTTGGAAAATCTTTCAGCACATTTGCCCATTCCATGATGGGTGATTTACAAGCACACCTGCCCACACCATGCTGAGTGTTCAGCAGTTTTTTATTTAAAATGGCATGACCCCCGTGCCCTAAACTCCCTATTCATATGAGCAACTTTTTTTTATTGTTTCCCTGGGATGAAGAAAATGCTCAAAGGAAAACCTCTTGCTGATGTGGAAGAGGTGAAACAAAAAATGGCAGAAGCTTCAAACAATGTCAGAATGAATGAGTTCAACAACTGTTTTGAGCAGTGGAAAAAGCATCTCAGTAGGAGTATTGCATCAAATGGAGAATACTTTGAAGGTGAATGAAGTTTAAACATGTAAGAATAAATACACATCTTTTAATAAATAAATTCTGGAGTTTTTTGGGTTCCCCTTTATATTGGCATGTCCAAGGCCAAAATGAAATGCAGCAAAAAAAAAAAAAAAAAAAAAAAAAATCAGAACAACTGACTTTTATGTTAATAAACTCATTTGTAGGTCTTGTCTTTTTAGCTCCTGACAACATTGTGAGTTATTCACAGGGACTAGCAATTACCATTATGCCTGGGATTTGGAGGTACAGGACTGAGACATAAAGAAATTGAGCTCAGTATAGCTGAATCTTTTTCACCAATGGTTCAAAAAAGAGACTGTGTTCATTATTATTAAGTGCCATGAAGGTATGGAAGGAGCACACCAAAGTTCAGAACAAGAATTTCAAATGACGTAGTTGGAGAAAATGCAAAGACAAAATTAGCTTCTTTCTCAACAAGTTTCCCTTAAGTCTGGAAGTCAGACAGAGAAGAGATATTATAAAAGAAGACCCAAGTATAAGATGGATAGATACCGGGCCCCAGAGACAAGCAGCTGAGTCAGAGAGCACCATTAAGAACAACAACAAAAAAATCACAACAGAGACTACAAGGCCAACTATGCCCTTAGTCATAGTCAGGCCCATTCTATAACACCCTGTGTAATTCTTTATTTCATAAATAATAAGAGATTTTGGAAAGATGATTATAGGGGTTGGAAATTAAAATTCTGACAGAAAGATTAAAAAGAGTACCAGCACTCAGTCTAAAATAGAGAGCAATGGAAGATAGTGGAAAATTAATACTCTTCACATAAATAAAGAGCTCTTTTTCTAAGAATAGTGCCTGGAGATTTTCCATGGAAAATCCTGAAAGGAAATAGCTTAAGGCTTTTTTAAAAAAATTAAGCACAATTAGGTCTGTAATAAGGAAGGATGTAAATCTGACATGGTAAACAACAAATATTTATCAAG
This sequence comes from Cephalopachus bancanus, assembly GCA_027257055.1. Classification (NCBI taxonomy): domain Eukaryota; kingdom Metazoa; phylum Chordata; class Mammalia; order Primates; family Tarsiidae; genus Cephalopachus; species Cephalopachus bancanus. The sequence goes on along the minus strand of JAPVLO010000009.1, from coordinate 1,184,708 downwards.
TATCAAGCCTCTGACCGAAGCTATGACCTCTCTCTTCAAGGTGTTCACCATCTGTCTAAGGAGGTAGTAAAATAGTATGGATAGTGCTCAGGGGAGGAATGAGCATTCTGCTGTAGAAAGAAAAGAAGAACACACCTAACCCAGAAAAGGTGCTACCTTATATCTTAAAGGATGTACAAGGCAGGGCAGGGCATTTCAGGAAGAGGGGATAGCATGAAGGCTTGAGATGACGTGGTGCATTTGTAGAACTAAAAATAGCTCAAAAGTGCAGGCATATAGAATACAAGACAGGATAAAGCTAAAGTAGCATCATTTATTTGAGTTTTGATTTGTAAGATGTGTTATTTTCCCTTGTACATTATTTAGGTCAATCCTATAATAACCCCTGCTGAGGAGTTTTGTTAATCAAGGTTTTTAATGCAGGGTTGATACACAGACCCTCACTTCTCAGTGGCTTAGCACAATTGAGATGTATTTTCCATCTCATGAGGTCCATTATGGATCAGGCAGCTTACTTACGTCTATTAGCCATGTCACTGGAACATGTGGCCTCCAAACACTGATTGCTGTCTAGGGGGCAGATGTCATATATCCCCAACTTCACTGCAGGAGGGGCTAGTAGATGAAGAGAAGCACGTGCATATTTAGTGAGCACTTACAATTCTACTCTGGGTAGGTACTTGTGTTAGTTATTCATGCATAACAATATTACCATAACCTTTGTGGCTTACAGCAACACACTTTTAATATCTCACATTCTGTGAGTCAGGAGTCCAGGCACAGCTTATCTGGATCCTCTGTTTCAGAGTCTTTGAAGGCTGCAAGGTATTGGCTGGGGCTTGGGTGTTATCTGAGGCTCGACTGGGGCAAGAGCTATGTCTAAGTTCACATGGTCGTTGGCAGCATTCAGTTCCTCAATCTGTTAGGCTGAGGTCCTCAGTTTCTTGCTGCCTGTCCAACGGAGGCTCCTCTTAATTCCTAGCCTCACGGACCCTCCCAACATGACTGCTTCCCTTTTCAGAGTGAGCAAAGGATAATCTTCCAACAAGACTGATATTGCAGTCTCATATGATGTAGTCAATAGAAGTAATATCCCACCATCTTTTCCATATTCTGTTGGTTAGAATCAAGTTAAAGATCTTGTCCACATTCCAGGGAAGTGGGTTATCAAAAGTTGGAAGATCAGAAGGTGAGAACAATTGGGAGTCATTTAGAATCTGTTCCCCACAGTGCCATTATTATATCCCTATTTATCAGAAAAGGAAATTGGGATCCAGAGAGATTAAATTAAATACCTATTACCTCACAACAGATAGGAAGAAAGGCTGGAATTGTGATTCACTTTATTTTAAAACCCATATTTTAAACCATTGCATTGTACAACTAGACTCTGAAGAGCTCCCTGTTGTGATAAGAAGGTTGAATTTTATATTCTGCAGATAATGGAAAATAACAGATCAGACTTTCATTTTAGATAGATCAGTTGACTATGGATATTGGATTTGAGAAGGTAAGACTAAATGCAAGAGACAATCTAGGAGATTCTCACAAGAGTTCGAATGAGAGATGATGAGATCCTCAAGAACGATAATGTGAGGATTGGAGTAGAGGGGATATTTTGAAAAAATAATAAGGATATGGGTAAAATTGGCAGGACTAGATTCAGTGTTGGTGGTGGGTAAGAAAGACTATATAAGGATGAATCCCCAGATACTGACAGGTTGACTCATGATGTCACCTCTCTTCCTCCTTCTGTATTATCCTCCTCCTCATCTACCACACTCCAGTTATCCTGGCTTATTTCTGTTTCTAGGACACATCATGCTCATTCCACTTCACAACCTTTGCACTTGCTGGTCTCACTTCCTGGATTGCTCTTTCCCCAAATCTCATGGCTAGCTGCTCTTCCTCTCATTCTTTGCACCACATCACTGTGTTTTATTCTCTGCATAGCACGTGTTATTAGCTAAAGTTATTTTGATATTTTATCATTGATTTGTTTTTCTTTCCTTGCTAGTAATGCATACCTTTTGACTACAAGGGACTCATTCATGTTGTTCATCTCTGTAAGCCCAGGGCCAAGAACAATGCCTGACCTATAGCAAGGACTCAATACATTAGGTTGAATAAATGAATGATTGACTAGAAGAAAATGAAGAGAAAAGCTATTGAGGCATCTTAGAGGTCAAATGGCAGGAAGTGAAAGGAGGGTGTACAAGATCTGGAAGAATAAAATGTTGTAGTCTGAGGAGCACTCTTAGAAGTTAAAGTTTTACAAGGGTACCTGCTTAATGAACATTTGCATACCTAACCCTGAATTGTACCCCACATCTTTAAACTTAGAAAAGTAAAAAAAAAAGAAGTTAAAGTTAGAGAAGAGGATCTGGGAAATAAAAATGTATAAGTGTGACCCACAGCAATGGATGATCTGAAGCTGAGGTGAATGTCACTAGAATGGCAGAGACTAAGGAACTGTGAGGATAGGCTACTGGCTTAGAACTCTGTATGAAAAGGTAAAATATTGTGGCAGAAAAGAACTATGAATGTGGTACTCAAGTTTTTGCTGATTGAAAGGGAAGCATCTGGACCTGACTTAATGGGGAAAAAAGAAAAAAGCATCTGGACCTGACTTAATGGGGAAAAGGATTGCTATTACTCTAAATTTTGAAGATTTTTGATGATAGTAGAAATTCCACACTTTTAATAACATGAGGGAGGCTTTGTTGCTATCCCCATTTATAGGTGACAAAAGTGGATAGTCTCAAGTAACTCACCCCAGGTCATAAATAGTAGGGCCTGGATTTAGGGTAGATGACTCGAGTCCATGGCCTACATTTTTAATTACTACACAGTTTGGCCTAAAGAGCTGATTTCAGTTGAGAACTTAAGACAATTGACTCCTGAGTTCCAGATTTATTTTACAAAATAAGAACCCCAAATTGTGTAGTGTAGAGAACAATAAGGCTAACCCACTCCTAGAGTTCATTCATTCATTCACCCCCAAATATCTGTTGAGCTCCTACTCTGTATCAGGTACTAGGCTTATTGTTTTACATTCATTATCCTTTTCAACTCTCTCAATCACCACATTAGAGCATTGTTGAGAAGTACTATTATCCCCGATTTATAAAGAAAAAGCATTATTTCAGTATCTCCCACAGTGCTGGTATAAAGTGAACCCTCTAACTGGAAGTTACTTGACTTGAAGCTGTTTACAACAAGACTGGTTGGATTGAAGGATAGGACCAGCACAGGTCCTCAGCTTATGGCCCTTGTTCAATTAGCACTTTGTTCTCTAATTGTAAAATATTTTTATTTGGGCACCACCTATGAAGAAGCTGCAGAATTCATTGAAATGGGACGGAAAAAATGATGGTTCAGCAACTTCTAACAAAAAAGAATTTACGTTTCTCCACCTATTAAATTATAAAGGGACAGATACCAAGCTTTTATAGACTTTTAGTTTCATCAAATTAGTTTCACTTTTCTCTGCTTGCCAAACACAAGGCAAATTCTTGTTACCCAAATGAAAACTTTATCGATACAAAGTATCGTCCAACTCTCTGAAGACATCCTGGAATCACTATGGTCTCAGCAATTCCTGTCCTCTGCATGCCCTTTTCAGATTGATCTTGTGAACACACCTCATTATTGTCATTCCCTTGAGCATCTACAGCACTTTCTGGGCATTGTATAAAGTTCTATGCAAATCACTGAGGCACAAGCCTTTCAAGGACGGGGACAATGTGGCTCAATTCTATCGTATCATTACTAGAATCTGATTCCCAGTAGGAACATAATATATACCCATGACCTGCCTATTCTTCATCCCATCATTCTGTGCAGGATGGGACAGAAATACAAATACAGGTGAGTGTCCCCAGTTTTTCTCTACCAAATAAATTAAGCTCTGTTTTGGTTACTGCTCATTTCTTTCCCTCCCTCTTCTCCTGAGAAGAATTCACTAATTGGTCCCATGAGTTGTTGTGAGCCAGAATCAGGAGAATGGGCTGAGGAATAAAGGTTCCATTCCTATGAAACACTAGAAAAAAATAACATGACTTTTTTTCCCAGAGGCTGTTGCATGTGGGGTGAGCTGGCCTTTGGGGGAGTGTGGAAGGTTGTGATGATGCTGAAGGACTTGGGGTGGAGAAGAAAGAGAGATGATTGGAAAAGCCAGGAGAATGAAGGAAAGGAGGCATGTGACAGGCCCTGGGAGATGCAGGATGTTGAATGATATGAGAGGAAGAGAATTTTAGAAAGAATTGCCTTTGAGTTTACCTTCTTCAAGAAATATAAGTGAAGATTTGAATTCCTTCTTTGTATGTGGTTCATTCCAATGACCCATGTGGCTCATAGTTATAATGTAGTCACATACACGGCAAATATTTGTTAGATTTGTCTGGTAATCCCAGATTTTATCATGTGGCACAGAGGACAAAAATAAATAAACAACGGTATTGGAGACAGTTGTAGTTTAGCTAAGGGATGGAACAGTAATATTTGTCTGTTACTCTACAGCCTGCAAAAGTGTTCATTATATTAAATGATTTTGACAGGGAGTTAGGTAGGACTGATGTATAGATGATTCCCTCTTTGAGGATAAGGAATCCAAAGCTCAGAGAAGACTTGACAGTGGCCGTCATCTAGTAAGTAACAGAGCTGGAAACAGAGCCCACGTCTGGGGGCACAAAAGCTTGTCCTCTTTCTGCTTCTCATACTACCTCTGGACTGGGAGGGAAGATGGCATGCCAGGCAGAGACCCTGATAACAGAGGTCCAAACTATGATGTATATGGTGAGTTTTTTTAAAAAGATTACAAAAAGGGGAGGTGCCCAGGTTACCTTTGTGATAAGGGTTGGTGACTCAGGGCCATGCCAGGTGGCACCGGTTGCCATCCCCTTCTTGGCTCTACAAGCTCTCTTGGTTCTACATACCTCAGCACTTGGTGAGGAAGCAGGCCTCATGAAGAAGAACAACATCTCTAGGAGCTTTGGAGTACACCTTGCATCCCTGCACACTCTGGGATCTCCATCTTTATAAAAACAAAGATCTGACTGAGTCAGTCTGTTTCCATTCCACACAGAGTGCATCAGTGGGGCAGAGTCTGGCCAAAGCCCAATGGAAGCTTTTGACTTCTCTTATGTCCAAGCTGCCTCACAATTGATGCTGGCTTAGGCAATAATCCCAAGTCAAACCATGATGACTTGAGGAGTAGGGTTGGTCTCATGCCCTGAATGTGGCTCAAGATGTAATAACTTGAATGATAACTGTACCCCACAACATCATCATAAAAAATATTACAATAAAAAAAAGAAAAAAAGATGTAGTAACTTAGTGCACAAAGAACTCTCAGAGCTGTTTTCTTCAGAAGAGAGCTTGGACTGTGTCATTCAGGTGGCCTCAAGAACATTTCTCCAGGGGCTGGATCAAAGGGGTACAGAGAAGGAAAGACTGATGGCACCCAGGACCCTGCCATAGTGCTATGCCTTAAGAAGTAACAAGCGCATCATCCTTAGTGTTTACTAGTCACCACAGAAACTCACCACCTCATATTCTCTTATATTTTTGCCTTCCAAGCAGCACTGATCTGCAGTAGTTACTCTCATTTCTCTGCTTTGCTCCTCACAATGTGTTGATGTAGATTCCATTTGATAACAGAAGAGCAATATCCATGCTATTTATTTTTAAATGATGATAGATGCAACTGAAAAACAGTGCACATATAAATGTGTCACTTGCCATTAAAAAGTGACAAGTGTAGCCGGGCTCGGTGGCTCAGCCTGTAATCCCGCGCCTTTGGGAGGCTGAGTTGAGTGGATTGCCTGAGCCCGCGGGTTCGAGACCCGCCTGGGCAGCGAGACCTCATCTCTACAATAAGTCAAAAAATCAGCTGGGCGTGGTAGCGCGCGCCTGTAATTCCGGCTACCCGGAAGGATCGCCGGAGCCCAGCAGGTCGAGGCTGCGGTGGCCGGGAGCGGCCACTGCACTCCGGTCTGGGCAGCCGAGTGAGACTCCAACTCAGAAAAAAAAAAAAAAAAGTGACAAGTGTCCCCAAAGAAAAATGTTTAGAAACTGCCACTATTTGCCCCATCAAGGTGTTATTTTATTTCCTATATTTTAAGCTTATATGAGAAAACACAAAGCAACCTGGTCTGTACCTTGAAACTTGATTGCTTTCCAAATAAAAAAAAAAGTTTTAAAAAAGTGATATAGGTTGGAAGACGGAGGCAAGAAAATTACCAGAGCTCAGGGGTTTGAGACCAGCCTGAACAACACAGGGAGATCTCATTTCTACAATAAATCAAAAAATTAGCCGAGCACGGTGGTGCATGCCTGTGGTTCCAGCTACTTGGAAGGCTGAAGTGGAAGGGTCGTCTGAATCCAGCAGGTCGAGGCTGGGGTGGCCATGAGCGTGCTACTCTGCACTCCAGCCAGGGAAACAGAATGAGACTCCAACTCAAAAAAATAAAAATAAAAGTGATACAGAACAAACAAATTAACAGTCACTATTACATTCAGAGTAATTTAATATAATTCAATTCAATTAAATACCACTGCTGTAAAGAAGGATTAAAGTCTCAACAGCTGCACTCTAAGTATAGCAATTAATGTAGTTGGAATTCAGGACTCTAAAAACTACCCCATTACATTTCACTAAATCAAAGGATCGAAAGAACAGTTGTTGAATCATTATTGGATTAACAGAGGATTGTTGATGTCACATCATTTAAATGAGAGGTCTTAATCCCTATAATAAAGTCAAGCATTGCCATGTTTGCAAAGCAGAACAAGATCCCAGGACTGGGAGATCCATTTCAGCAACACTTCCCTGCTGTCAAGCTGGCACCACTCACAGCAGACTGTGGAATGTGTTGAGAATGTGTCTGGCTAAGGATGTCAGGGTTATTGGGGCCAGACGTAGGGGCAGAAAGTGATGGACAACCACCAAGCTCTGATCTGAGGGATTCTGGAAAGAGTATCTTGACCAAAATAATATCATCTGTCATCTGTCAGGAGGTGTGAAATTCAGCCATTGGGGCTATGGACCTCTGGATCCTAAGGCTTTTCCAGACTTTCTGACATTCCTGTTGCCAAAGAGACTGGTTGCTTCTTCACACAAAGCTTGCAATTCTGGCCATTGTCACTAGATAGTTGGCCATTCAGCTAAGCATAGTAATGCAATGATTTCAGGATGGATAACCAGAGATGCGAGGAAGTTAATAATCCAGGCAGTTAAGCCTTTTCCATAATCATATGAAATTTTAAAAAAGACATACTAGCTAAATGCAAGTGTTACCACATTTAACAAGATTTAAATGAATAATGTGATATTCTTTACATTAAAATGTCTGATCAATTGCAATTTGACTTATGCTTGGCTTCCAAAATTATGGTGAAATTTTTCTTCAGATTGCACAGCTCTGAAATTGTATTTCTGAACCAACTTTTATGTAATTGCTTTTCTTGGCAGAGAGAGATTATTCTTTTCCTGGCTCCACTGAGGCTCAGGACTCAGTCTACTCTGACACCTTTTATTTCTTTTCCCAGGTTTAATGGCAAAGTAGCAGTGTGTCCTCTCTTCCTCTGCTCCTTTGACTTCTCTTGCCATGATTAAATGAAGAAAACCACCAAGGAATCATAATAATCATATATTAAATTTGGTCCTGGGAAAGCATTTACCCACTCATCCTCAAAATACAGCCCAGCTGTATGCACTAAATTCCTGCTGTACCAGTCTGTTCCCAAACCCTCAAGAAAACACAAATCAGTCAAAACATCTGCCTCGAACCTCAGGCCAACTTAGTTTTTCACATCTTTCTTTTGAAAGATTGAAAACAGATTTTGAAGTGAATATAATGGCAGAGGTTTGTTGTTGTTTTTTTTTTTCTTTAAACACAATTGTAGGACTTGTGGAAGGAATTTGGTGTCTGCTAAATTCTGACTCTGGCCTCAACTCCTTTTGAAAACTACACAGCAAAAACACAGAGTGTGTTTTATAGAGTCACAAATTTTTTTTTTTGAGTTAGAGTCTCACTCCATCGCCCAGGCAGGAGTGCAGTAGCATGGCCACCCCAGTGTCATCCTCCTGGGCTCAGGCGATCCTTCCACCTCAGCTTTCCAAGTAGCCGGAGCTAAAGGCATGCGCTACCACACACAGTTAATTTTTTTTTTGACTTATTGTAGAGATAAGTTGCCCAGGCTGTTCTCGAACCCATGGGCTCAGGCAATTCTCTCACCTCGGTCTCCCAAAGTGCTGGGATTACAGGCTTGAGCCACTGTGCCCGGCCCAAAATTTGTTTTCAGTGAAATTTGTTTTCAGAAGACGGAAAAAACCCGCTAATTCCATTCACCTGAATGAGTGGCCAAGAGTAGCTAAGGTCAGTAAAATCCTACAGGAAGCCAGGTATGAGGCATCAGGGAAGAATGAGAAGGGAAGAGGAGTCGGTAGTGATACATCTCAGAAATCTCCAGAAAATTACTCCCTCAGAAGTGGAACGCTCCACCCTACAACGGAATTGCTACAGGTAGAGGTTAGAGCAAAGAGTTTAGAAGTACTGGGAAAGAATGAGAAAAAAAAGTACGGACGATTCCCAGAGGAATCAGAATTGTCATACCTCAGAAAGCACCAACAAAATACACACTCAAAGTGTGGGAATCCCCATGGAAGGCAAGTTCTGTCCCTTGGTTGCAGTAACTGGGAAAGGAACTAGGTAAGTTTAGGGGTGGCTGGAGAAGCTATCTTGAACTAGGTCAAGTTCAGAGAGACAAAGAAAGGTGGCTACACAGTGTTATCATTTATAAAGGAAACAGTTCTCCACTCTCCTAACAGAGAAGGAAGAGCCCTTAAGTTGCTAACCTAGCAATTTCCTCTTTCTCATTCATGCCTCCACCGCTAATCTCTCTCGGAAAAGAGGTTATGGACAATACAATCATAATGAATTTTTTTAAAAGGAAAATCTACAGTATACACCCACAAAATACTCTAAGAAAATACGTAGGAAAGAACAGTAAGATATTCCTATAGACAGAAAATTGTTTAGGAAAAGTTGCCACAGAGCAGACAGCAATTAACCAAACAACTACCATTGATTTTTTTTTAATTGATAAATCCTAAATATGAAAATCAAGATAGAAAAATTCAGGGAAGAGAGGAACAGAAAACAGAAGGTGATGGTGACGTCAAGTGGGGGAAAATGATGAAAAAAATTACAAACATAAAAATATAAATTAGAAAGCACACAAGGAAGATTTGACACTATTAAGACCACAATAAAGAACATGGAGGACAGAAAGAAAAAAAAACAAACAAAAGAAATGAAGGAAATTATAGACAAATAAGAGCTCTAGATGTAAAACAAAGCATAGTCCATATATGTGTAGCTGGAATTCCAAAGAAGAAATCCAAAAGAAAGCAACACAATGTAGATTTCAAGAGTTTTTAGGGCATATTGAGCTGTCCCAGAACCATCAACACTGAGTCACACCCTGGTAAAGTTGTTGTCTTTAAAGATTAGGGGCAAATCCATTTAAAAATCCTTTAAAGATGTAGAAAGACACAGGATGCACTCACTTTTAAGGAAAAGAAAATTAGTGTGGCATTCATAGAATCATCCGGTACCAAGACAGTGAAGAAACATCTGCAGTATACTCCAGCAAAGAGAGAGAGTCAACTCTTTTATATCCAGACAAGACTTACTTTAAGTAAAAAGGGAAATAACTTGACTTTGTTTGGTTTAGATCTCACATTTAGAGAATTGGATTAATCAGAGTTCTTTTTATAGTCTCATTAATGCTCAACGAATTGTCTTATTTATGGATGTATGCAGGCACACACATGTATATGTTTGTATGTAGTATGAAAGTAATCTGCATGCATTTTTGCATAGCTATTTAGGTATTATTTATGTAACATGGTAAACTCATGAGTCCAACTATGATAAAATTGTACAGTAACGTGCCTATTCATGGGCTCCACCATCATGCCATATCTCTGCCTCCTTATACTAGAGGTAAGCACTATCCTCAACCATGTGTGTGCATGCATATGTTTTCCTAAAATATGCAGTGATTTTTAAAATTTGTTTTTAACCTTATGTAAAAGGTATTTGGCTGTATATGACCTTCTGATACTTCAAATCTAATACCAGATGAATTATAAGCAGCACAATTATTTTATGTACCATTTCAATAATCAGTCAGAAACCACACCAGTTACTTGACCAGAGGAATTTTACATAAAGCACCAGCACCAAATATAATTTTTTGCTTTTGCTTTTGAGTCAGAGTCTCACTCTATAGCCCAGGCTGGAGTGCAGTGGCACACTCACGGCCACCCCAGCATCGACCTGCTGGGCTCAGGCGATCCTTTCACCTCAGCCTTCCAAGTAGCTGGAACTACAGGCATGCACCACCATACCCAGCTTATTTTTTAATTTATTGCAGAGACTAGGTCTCACCACTTACCCATGCTGGTCTCGAACCCCTGGACTCGGGCAATTCTCTCGCTTCGGCCTCCCAAAGTGTTGGGGTTACAGGCTTGAGTCACTGCGCCCAGCCTATAAAATTGTTATTCACTGAAAGGGTAAAGAGAAAACTCTAAGGTTCAGGAGATAGTAACTGCAGGAAGGAGCGATGGCTCACAAACCAAAGGAAACGAAGGGACAAACTAAGAAGAGAGGTCTCGTGGGCTGAAACTCGGACTTTCAGGGAAGAGGAGGCACTGTTCAGTTGGTGCTGGTGCCTCTGAGCCCAAAGAAGGGGTCTTCCAGGCTAAGACCTAGGCCTCCAAGGGAGGGAGGGGTGCTACCAAACGGGTTCTGCAAATGATGGACAAATTATGAGCTGCGTTCAGTTACTGCTACAGGAAGGAACTGCCACAGCTCCTGGGAAGAAGGATTGCTCTGGGTGGAAATCACAGGAAAAGGAGCAAGTCCTTCCACCTCTCGCACTGCAGTCTCCTCTGGCGCCCCCTATTGACGAAACTTTTCAAGTGTGATTTGAGCGTTTCATTCCCTGTGTCACAAAGCAGATCGTGGAAGGTGAATTTGGAGCTGAGAGGCAATATTTTGATAATTGGCACAACCCAAAATAAAGAAAAAAATTCTGACAAGTGAGCTAAGATTTCTGAGATATTTAAAGAAAAATTACACATTAGAAAAGATGAAATATGGTACTTTGCTGTCTGGTTCATCTAATTGGGTTTAGCTGTGGATCATTCGTTTTGATTGCTATGTAAAATTCCATTGTGGGGTGTATACCTCAATTTATCCAGTCTTTTGTTGAAAAGCTTTTGGATTATTTCCACTTTTTGCTACTTTAGCAATGCTATCATAAATAGTCTTGTTCATGTCCTCTGATATATATTTTTTTCTCTTAAATATAAACACAAGTGTGGAATTGCTAACTCACAGGGTTTTCTAAATGTTCACCAGTAAGATAGGTTACCACACTATTTTCCGCAGCAGTCGTACCAATTTACATAGCAACCTGTGATTGAGAAGCACTTTCTCCTCAGGGCTTAGTATTATCAGATTGTTTTGAACATGTAATTTCAAGAGGACACACTCCAGCCAATGAATAGAAAACTGGGAAGATTTTGACAAAGGACAGATGGTGAGAACTCCAGTTTCAGATGCCCAATTGTCTACACGGCATCGCCTCTTGGATATTTAACAAACACATCTCAGAATTAGCACGTTTAAAGATGAACTCCTAACAGTCCCACCAAACCTGTTCATCTGGTTGCCTTCCCCATCTCAGTTAATGCCAATTTCATCTTTCTAGTTGCTAAGACAAAAAACTTTGAAGTCACCTTGAATTCTCTTTTTTTCTCACATTTCTCATCCAAATTGTTAGCAAAGCCTTTTGGTTCTACCTTTAAAAAGGAGTCACGAATGCAATCACTACTCGTGAACTTTACATTACCACACTGGTCCAAGCCACTGTCATTTTCCGCCTTGCTTATGGTGATGTCTGCACAACCATTCTCCTGATTCTGTCTTTGTCTCTCTTCAGTCTTTTTCTTCAGCCACTACAGTGATCCTTTAAAACTGCAAGCCAGACCAAGTTACTCCTCTGCTCAAAATTCTCTGATGGATCCCTATCTAACTTAGGACGAATGTGAAAATTCTTATAATCTCAAAAGAGGTCCTTACAATCTTCTCCAAGGTTCAGTGTGAGCTGATCCCCCATGAACTTTCAACTTCATCTCCTCTACTTTACTGCTTGCTCATTCCACTCCAGCCATATTTCTCAGCTATTCCTTGTAATTTCTCAAGTAAGCTAGATGTGCCCCTGTGTAGGGCCTTGGAACTGGTGTTCACTCTGCCTGGAGTACTCAGCTGTCTGTGCATGTCTTATTTTAATGCCATGTTTAGTGGCTTCCCTGCCTACCCTGATTAAAACTGCAAACTACCCACTTAATGTTATTTGCTATTCACCTTTCTATGTTTTACTGTTCTCTAAAGTATTTATTACCATTTAATAAAGTATCTTATTTCATCAAATCTAAGAAAGCATCAATTACAAGAAGCAATATCATTTTACGTACTACTAAGAAAAGAATTAATGCTAATTGGTGCTAATAAGACTGACACATTACAAACTTATCACTTCAAAATCATTGTATAAGCTATTTTTTTCCTTTCATAATTGAGTTTATTGGTTGTGTTGAGGATCAGTACACAGACATTTCAATTTGTACACAGTTCTTAACACACGTACCGAAAATCGAAAAAGCCATGTATTGTTATTTTTAAAAAGTTATTCCAGTGACTTTCCAGCTTAAAATTTGGAGGCAAATTTTCCTTAAGAGGATATCAAGTGCCAGTATCTTCAAATGTTGATAAGCTGTTACATACCTCCCACTAATTCACCATTTATCACATACACAACATACTCAATTTTTCAATCTTTCACAACACATTAACAAAGTTATCAGGAAAACAAGACTACCACGACCAAAGATGTTACAGAGTGCACACAATTCTGACAGGGAGAGTTATGATCAAGGAGTGGTTTTCTTTAGGAAACAATTCTACTAAAAAACAACATGGGAATAGAAGTAATTTTAAATGTTCAAGATATTAAATGCAGGACTGTGAACCATATTGCCACTTAGTATACTCTGTGTTATAGGATATAAAAACTAACCCTCATCTATGGAATGTTAAGCTGATACCCAAGACAGTCAAAGCCTCCTGTAAATCAATATCCCACACTATTTTCTGGTTGTACCCCAAAATAAACCACCAGCGAATGATTTCACCTCTTTAAAAAAAGCATTTACACTTAAAAAATGGGATGAGGTGGGATTTCCTCTTTCTTAAAAATGTTTCTAGAGCTACTAAAAAAACCTGCATTTACAAAATAGTTGATAAAAATATTCCTCTGGATTGTACAAGAAGGGAGACAGGGACCACTGATAAGACATGGGATATGATATTATTCAGACTTGGCTTCTTTCTCTCCTGCTTCATCAGAGGCTGGATTCCCCTCGGTTTTAGTTTCTCCGTTTTCTGCAGGTCACTCACTCTTCTTTAGTTCTTGGTTAGTCACTTCAGCCTGCCTTCCCTTCCCTCCCCTTTTTCCCTTTTGCTGGCACTTTTCTGTCTGAAGATTTATCCTTTCCCACCGCCTTTTTTGGCTTTGCTTCCACTTTTGCAGGGGTTTAGCCGACAACCGCACCGATCTCCTCTGGGCTCCTCTTTCGCCGCCCCCTCGGCGGAGCTGACCTTCCTCGTGGGCATCCTGGCGGCGGGCAGGGCGCGTACCGGGTGCCTGCAGGCAGCGGCACGGAGAGCCTTCGCGAAGCTGGGCTGCGGACCGCTCCCGCCCCTCCCGCCGCCGGAGCTGCTGAAGACCCGCCGCAAAAACTATTTTAGACTTACCTCGTTACCGATTTTTATTATATATCACTATGACGCAAACCCAAGAAGAAAATATTAGCAAGTTGTTCAAGATACTACGAAAACTCCACCATGTTTGGAGTTCAACTGTTCTGGAACATGTGGCTCAGACTCACTGTCTTGGGTGTTTCTCCATGTAGCCCTGTGCTTTGGCCATCACGAGCTCTGGTGATGCAGCATTTCTCAACAGTGCTCTGCTGTTGTTTCAGGGTTTTCTTCCCACCACTGACTTCATTCTACAAGTTCTGAGGTACGCATACAGGCAATAGCATCTGTCTTGAGTGACAGTTGGCCAATAGCACCGTAAGACATGTATGCGTCTCTGAGGTCTTAAAAGTATGCAAAAATGTGTATCTTAAGATAAATTAATTATGGTATTTAGTTACTTGTTTATTGCCTGTCTCCCAGTACCAGAATGCAAGCTTGAAAATGACAGGGCTTTTGTTTATTTTGTTTGCTGCTGTAGCCTCAGCACCTAGTACAATCCTTGGCACAGAGTTGTTAATTTCTTCTGCTGTGTCAAAAACCTTTTAGTTAGAATAATGAATCAAGCCTTGCTCAGTGGCTCAGCCTGTAATCCCGCGCTTTGGGAGGCTGAGGTGAGTGGATTGCCTGAGCTCCCGGGTTCGAGACCCGCCTGGGCAACTTGGCGAGAACTCATCTCTACAATAAATCAAAAAAATTAGCCTGTAGTTCCAGCTACTTGGAAGGCTGAGGCAGAAGGATCGCCGAAGCCCAGCTGGTCGAAGCTGCGGTGGCTGGGAGCGGCCACTGCATTCCAGTCTGGGCGACAGAGTGAGACTCCAACTCAAAAAAAAGAATAATGAATCATGCTTTTTGTTAGGCTCCACAAAAACCTCTGTGAGCTTATGTTGAATGGATGGATGAATGAATGAATGAATCCTCCCTTCCCTGAGTTATTTTTTCTTCTTAAAATTGGCAAAAACTTAAGACTTGTTCTTTAGAACTTTAGATCTTTTAGAACTTTTTAGATTGTTAGACCTCTGTGAGCCCTGATTTTAAATTAGACATTTTTCGTTCATGCTTTTTATAATTGATAACAAGAGTAGGAAAATGGGTGAATGAAGTGAAAGGTGAAATTGTATCATCAGATCCTTGAAAAAGACAATTATTTCTCAAATGAATCATTGGAAATTTTCTTATGTGAGACTAAAGCAAACCAAACTGACTCAGTGTAATGTCCTCTGATTTTAATTTATTATTAAACTCAATACTCAATGACACATACTCCACAAAGAAGCTGGGGAGACAATTTTATTAATTTCATGTATTTATTTATAGATGAGACTCTCACTATGTTGCCCAGGCTGGACTCAAATTCCAGGGCTGAAGTGATTCCCCCCATCTCAGCCTCCTCAGTTGCTGGGACTACAGGCACATGCCATGATGCGAGGCCAGGACACAATTTTTAACTTGATTCCTTCACTTGCTGCTTCAACATCTTGATACATTTAATTAGCATTTGTTGAGAACCCATGGGTACGTGAGACACACAAAATTCTGGAATAAAAAATACAGGGAATGGATAAGGACACCATGCCTAGAGGGAAGATCCTTTCAAATTCATTATTTAAGATTACTGAGACCAACTCTGTCTGTACATTGTACAGGGGACCTTATCTAGTGCATAAGAAAGCCCAATTTTAAACTTAAAAGGAAAAAAGTTGTTTCCTAGTGTAATTACACAAAACCTAAAGTAACTGTTTTTTAAAATTATTTTTATTCATTTCAACTAACCTCTGAAAAGATGTTTTTGGCAATTTTATCGCTGCTTTTAACTGAGTTTGCAGAGTCCGTCTGAAATTAGGAACCACACATATTCGGTTGATTCCTGTTGTGTCAGTAGCAGAGTTGAGATAAAAGGATGATGATCTAAAGGAATAAAAGCAGTTTGCCTGATTTCTCTTTACTTTTCGTCACTCTCAGTATTTTTGTCATCTGAAATAGTTGAATTAATAGTGAAAAAGAAACCCTGCGGCTGTTCTAGTATGCTCAACATGTACAAAACTTTTCCATACATTTACTCTCTAGTTGATTTTCATATTCAAAAAAGTGACATGCATAAAGGAATGGATGATGAAGTCAATTACATTTGTATGCCCCTTAGGGAAATAGGAATTGTTGCTTTCTTGGCTGTGTTCTGTATCTACTGAGAAAAGTAAACAGAAAGACTCAGAAATCAACAAATACTGAATGAATACTTAAAATGTGTGGCCAGAACAGTGTTAAATAATGGAGTGAAGGTCAGTTGCAGAGAACCACGAAGTTTAGATAGATAGATAGATAGATAGAAGATAGATAGATATGTGTATCTATCAGCTGCTTTACTGTTGAATTCCTAACATCAGTACAATTTACTAAGTCCTACATATTAAATGTGATCAGTAATTATATAACAATATAACATACCTGATTTTATTTTATTTTATTTTTTATTTTTTTCATACCTGATTTTAGAACTCAAATCATGCCAAACTTTGGAAGCTATTTAAGCTCTCTTAATTATTTATTTTTAAAAATTTGACCCAGTTCCCCATCTCCTACTGGTGTATTCAATTTCACCATTATAGCCTTGTGACTTGTATTTTTTCCCCTTGATGTTTCCTGGTTTTACCTCTAAAGTGTCAATGATAAGAATATATCTGATTAAGAAAGTTTCCATCTCCAAAAGTCTAAGTCAGTATTTGATGAGTTTGGGATGGATAGCAAGACTGCTGTCAATGCAAACTAAGTTTTCAAATAGTGGAGTTTGTCTTATTCATTTTGTGCTGCTATAGCAGGATACTTGAGACTGGGTAACTTATTGTGAGCAGAAATTAATTGGTTCACAGTTCTGGAGGCTGAGCAGTCTAAAATCAAGGTGCTGGCCTCTGGTGAGGCCCTTCTTGCCACATCATTACACAATGGAAGGGATTACATGGCAGAAGGGCAAAGAGAGGGTAAAAGAAAGAACAAGGAAACCAACTTGTTCTTTTATAAGGAAACTGCTCTTGCAATAATAGTATTAATCCATTCATAAGGGCGGTGCCCCCATGGTTCAAACACCTCCCAACACTGCAGCACTGGGAATCCAGTTATCAGTACATACATTTTAGAAGTTACTTTCAAATCATAGCTTTCCACCTCTGGCCCCCCAAATTTATATCCTTTACACATACAAAATATAATCACGTTAGTCCAATAGCCCCCAAATCTAAACTTGCTCTAGCACCAAATCCAAAGTCCAGAGTTTCATCTAGATCACATATAAGTAAAACTCAAGATGTGATTCAGTTTGAGACAAACTCCCCTTCAGCTATGAGTCTATGAAATCAAACAAGTTATCTACTTCCAAAATACAACGGTGTGACAGATGTAAGGTAGACATTTCCATTCAGAAAGGGAGAAATAGGTACCAAGAAAAGAGTAACTGGTCCCAAGTAAGTGCAAAACCCATCAGAGTGAATAACAATCTTAAGGCTCCACAATAATCTTCTTCCATTCCATGCCCCACTTCCTGAACACACTGGTGTAGGGTTTGGACTCCTAAGGCCTCAGACGATGCCATCCCCATAGTTTTGCTGGGCTCAGCCCACATAGTAGTTCTCACAGGTTGGATAGAGTCTTGCGCCTGCGATTCTCCTAGGTTGCTGTTGCATGCTGTAAGCTCTACAATTCTGGGGCCTAAGGGGTGGCCCCACCCCTGCAGCTCCACTAGGCATTGCCCTAGTGGAGACTCTGTGGTGGCTCTGCCCTGCAGCAGGTTTCTGCCTAGGTCCCTAGGTTATCTGATATATTCTTTGCAGTCTAGGTGGAAGTAGCCATGTCTCAACAGTTCTCATACTCTGTGTCCCTATAGAAGTAGCACCATGGGGTTGTCACAAATGTTTATGGCATGGATACTCCAGAATGATGACATGAGCTGCACCTGGGCTTGCTTGAGCCATGGCTAGAGCAACCGAGGGATGTTGTGTGGGAATGAGGGGAGCAGAGTTCTGAGGTGACTATGGGCAGGAAGTTCCTGGAGGGTGCCCTAGGCCTATCCTCAGAAACCATTCCGCCCTCCTAGATTTCTGGGCCAGTGATGGGAGGGGCAGCCTGGAAGATATCCCTGATGCCTTTGGAGTCGTTCTCCCATTGTTTTGGTAAATAGCACCTGGCTTCCTTCTATCCATGCTAATCCCTATATGAAAGGGTTGCTTGGCTACACCCTGGTCCTTACCCTTGCGTGCTTTTTTGTTCTCTATATAGCAAGGCTGCAAATTTTTCCAAAGCTTTATGTTCTGCTTCCCTCTAAATCACAACTTTTGTCTTTAAATCATTTTTCTCTTCTCTCATTTTATTGTCTGCAATAAAAAAAAAGGCATACAGCTCCTTCAATATTTTACTTAGAAATTTCTTCCACCCATTATCCTAGTTTATTGTGTTTAAATTCTGCCTTCCATAAAGCTCTAGGGAATGGACACATTTCAGCTCAGTTCTTTGTCACTTTATAACAAAGATGGCCTTTACTTCAGTTTCCAATTCAGTATTCTTCATTTATGTCGAGACCTCATTAGAATGGCCTTTACTGTCCATATTTCTATGTTTTAAAAAGTTCCATACTTTTCCTACAGTCATTGTCTTCTGAGCCCATACCAGAATTGCTCTTAACACTCCATTCACAGCAATACAGACTTTTTTCTAGTCTGCTCCTCCAAATTCTTCTATCCTCTACCCAATTACCTAGTTCCAAAGCCACTTTCATGTTTTTAGTTGTTCATTATAGCAACACTCACTTCTCTGGTACCAATTTTCTGTTTTAGTCTGTTTTGTGCTGCTGTGACAGGATACCCGAGACTGGATAATTTATAGTCAACAGAAATTTACTAGTTCATGATTCTAAGGATTGGAAAGTCCAAGATCCAGGTGCTGGTCTGTTGTTGTGTCATCCTGTGGTGGAAGGATAAAGAGAGGACAAGAAAAAGCAAGGGGAACCACATCCGTCACTTTATAATAATCCCACTCCTGTGATAAAGGCATTAATCCATTCATGGGGATGGTGCCCCATGACTCAAACTCCTCTCATTAGTCTCAATCTTCTAATACCATGGCATTGGGAGTCAAGTTTCCAACACACGAGCTTTGGGGGACGCATTTAAATCATAGTAAAGTTGAAGAAAAGAGGTATCCAAAGAAATGTTAGAAATTTGAGTGGAAATAAGTGTTGATGAACTCTGAAACCTTGCCAAAGCTGTGTTAATACCCTTTACAATGGCATGTAGTCTCATAAATATACTTATTTTTTATAGACAAGAGTGTACATAACATGAGTTAAGAGGCCCATCTAAAGTTTTACAGAGTAACAAGAAATATGTGCCAGTAAAAATGCTCCGTTAAGATTTTGGGAACAAGATGGCTACCTTCCTCTACCCTGACTTAATAATGGAATCTGAGGGTGATCCCTGAAGGTCAAAGATGAAGAGCTGGTGGCCTCTCCCCCACTCCCCTACAGTGTGCACAGACAAGGCCAGAATCTGGCACCGGCCAAGCTCACCTCCATATTCTTATTTAATAATGTACACATTCTTCCTTGATAAAGGAATCTCCATGTCTAATAATGTTTATTCATTGTTATGCTTTTCAAAAGAGAAAGTTAAGCAAAAGTGCATTCGCTCCAACATCCCTTATACTTGGTCTTTTTGTCATTATTGTTTAGTAAGCAAATGTTAAAAATACAACACTTAAAATTTGCTGTGATAATATCATGGAGTTAAATACTTTCCCTTGGGGTCACATTTATAGTCTTATGAAGGCACATAGTGGGAAAATAGAATTGTAATAAATAAATAGAAGTGCCATAAACAAGTGCACTTTATAGCATTTTGTCACCTATTCAGTTACTAAGGTATGTGAGGATATATGGAATCTAATTGAAAGCATGATCCTTGACTCTCATCTAGTAGTTCTCTGCATGGCAGAATAAAATTAACAGTGTCACCAAATAACTAACATGAAGTAACAGCTCAACAAAAGACCTGGGAGCCAAAAGTCTGTGTCACTATGTTTCACAAACAATCCTGTTCTTGTGTTTATACCCTACGGCTCATTTTAAACAAACGTTTCTGAAAATTTGATTTCAAGTTGAATATAAACATGAAATGTTGAAAATAGAACCCAAGGATAGAAAGGCATGTCCAGACATATGACTACTCTTGAATGGTTTGGGGGGAGCAGTTTTGCAGGAATGCAGTTACTCTGTGCACATCAAACTGATCTATTGAGGAACTGCCTTTACTCTGCATTTATAAACTTTTGCAGTTACCAGAGTCACTCACCTATGGTAATGGAGTTGACCCATTGAGTAAATAAACATATCTATTACTACAAATGAGTACCTTAAAAAGAGTTAACTCAAGATAATCGACTGAAAATGTTTTAAAAAGAATCACCATGGTTCTTAATAGGGCTTTAGGGCCATATAAATATAATCTATAAAGTAAGTCATGCCTTCTCCACTTGTAGAAAATTTTGCATATTAAAATATAGGTGACAATAAAAAAATGGGGTTGACCCAAGATTAAATCCTAACTGATGTAAGCCTGAGTCTAAGTTACTGAGTTCATGCCATAGCTATTTTTAAGCATCATCACTTGAAAGTATACAAGTTACAACCATTTTAGGAAAATTCAGTTATCATATTGCTTTTTATTTTTGATCTCTCATAGACTACTGGGAGAGGAGAAACCTTGGAGATGACCTATGTCACCTATCTCCTCCTCACATCTGATGCTGGCTTTTTCTCTGTAGTGCTCCTGTATGGGCAATACCTATCCTTTTATTAACAGCTTGGGGTCTGTATGTCTTTATTTATGTTCCAAAGTGTAGGAGAGATTTTGTGATCCAATTTAAAAGGATGACACAATTTCAAGTAGTGCAAACTATTCATTCTGTGGTTCTCAGACAAATACAATGAAAGGGAACACTATCTCACTTATTGAAATGAAAATCACACTAGTCATACATAGACTGTATCATTTGTTTTCTGTTCATTTTCTGTTTCTAATGATCTTTATGACACTTCCCTCTTTCAAAAGAAAATAATCTGACCCATTATGTTTATAGTATGAACACTTCCATATTTCTCACAAATTGCTACATTTCTACAAATACTGAAGAAAATATTACCTTTCAGAATTTTTGTAAGACATTTTAAGCAATGGTACAGTTCATTAACACTGAATAGGAATCCTTAAAGTAGGCCATTTCTAATAGAAAATAAACAGCAGTGATAAGCATAGAAACACACCAGAAGGCATTTGGGACTTTTGTTTATTACAGACTTATAAATGGGGGAGAGGCTGGGGGGATGGAATAAAGAGGAGGTTTTTCTAAATGTAGGTTCTAGAAAGCAAATTCTCCCAGGCTGAGTAAGGCACCAGCCCCCAGTGTGATTTCTGCAGCACTGGAACTGTGATTTTAGCAGGTTGTGAGAACTGTCCCCCACTTCCCCCTCCCACCCCCCACCCCCTAACCCCCATCCCTCATCCCTAGCTCGCAGTTCAGCAGCAGTAGGAACATCAACTTCAGAGCAAGTAGCTCTGATGCACCGGACCAAAATATGTTTTTGAACTAGGCAAGCCTGATTCTCTAGATTCTGTAAACACAGGGATGAGTGAAACAGAATGAACTTTGGAGTCATTCTCTACCACACACTGGTTGCACAATATTATGTAAGTACCTACCCCTCCCTGAGCCTCTGTAAATGGGGATAATAATGTTTAATACACAATGGATGCCAGGAATTGAGTAGATAAGAGACAATATCTAACAGTGTGCTTGTTTTATAGTAGGTGTTCAATGAATTCCAGGTGCCCTTCTTAATAGTCAGATAGGGCAGTCTGCAATAGTGTGCACCAACTGAAAGGGAATAAGTCAAACTTGTTCTGCATGAGCTTGGAGTATATAACAATTATTCCTTAAAACTACAAAAGGAAGAAAACTTTCTACCTTGTTTTATCTCAGACTGAGTTTATGAACAGAGAATAATAATGTATCTGGGGATACTCATCTGTCTAGAGGCAGAGTACCAGTTTGTGCTCTGTGTCAGCTAGCATTCCTGATTGCAAGCAACAGAAACACACTCTGGCTAATGTAAATGGAAAGAGAATGTATGAGAAAGACTTCAAATTGTTCATTCACATGCTGCACGTGCATACACACACACACACACACACACACACACACACACACAGGCACACACATGGTGGGAAACCAGCTTGGGAAATGTCAGGATATAAGGGAACTAGGCAGGAGGAACCAGTACCAAAATTGTGCCGTAGGATACCCTTGCTGACACCAAACAGTATTGCCATAGGATGTTAGTTGGTATCCAGCATTGGATACCGCCTCCTTTAGATTCTGTGACCTGGTTTCTGATGCTGCTGCCATGAATAATTTCTAAAGCTTGAATTCTTCATACAGTCCCTTTGGATTTGGATTTCCTGGTTATCAAAATGGCAAATGTCAACCGCAGCCCCTTAGTGGTTTTTCTCAGCAACAATTAGCCAAGTGTTGAAATATCAGTTTTAAGGAGACCTCCATGAGCAAGGAGAAAACTGCAGTAATTACTGTCTCCTCTAGAGAGGGAAGGTCATCTATTTAAATAATCCGTTCTCTCAGAATTCTCCAACTACAACATCCACTTCTATTCCTGTGCATGATCCCTGGACTTGTGAATTCCCTTATAACCCGAGTACAGTGATTCTCGAATTTGCTTCAGTGGCAGCGCACCTGGATGTCAACTCCTGAATAAATAAGATGCCTGCTTAGTTCAAAAACAGTACAAACAAAGTGCTAGTCAAAGAGCAGAGAACCAATACACATTTGTTGAATAATATAGGCTTGAGATACAACATGCATTAGATACTATTGTAAAAGATACATTCCATAAGTACAATTCATGGGATCTATTCAAAATGCGATTTTAGTTTTATCTTCCCAATGTCCCTTTAGCATTTATTTACTGGAAGAAGTTTTTCTCTTTCCACGGGATAAAATCTCTGGCAGGCTCCTTTACTATCCTGGCCACTCTTAAGTGGTAGCAAATCCTTTTAAGATGTAAAACATGATCTTGATTCAGAAATTAGAACATCTGGCCCAATACATTCATCAGTACTTTAGACCTTTATTTAAAGGTAACACAGTCGACTTCACCTGTAGCATAGCAGTCAAAGGGCACCCACTGGTGAGGAGGAGAAACATTTGAGTGGGCCCACCAAAGAGCTGTTAGGAAAATACCACCACCTTCAGTTGTGGTTAGCTTAGGACATTTCATTTTTGGAAGTAGAAAGCTTGGGTGAAAAAGAAGATTCATCTTTTCAGATCTGGGCACACCTGAATGTGCGTAAATATTCTATCTACTTATTTTCTTCTGCCTTCATAAATTATTTACTTACTTTTAGTTATAAAAGGTTTTAATAGGTCAAACACAGACCAGCTAAAAGTCTGGCCAACTGGGGAGTGGTCTGCATCACCCACCCATCACTAAGAAGTCTAAACCCTGTCTTTTTCTTCACTTCGGAAATATACTGCCAGTTAACTCAGGTTTGCAAGTCCAACTCCTACGTAGTGAAATAAAAGTTGTCTCTGTTCCTACAAAAGTAGACAGTACCCTCAAGTAGAAATGAACACATCTTGCTGGCATACTTCAATGCTGAATATGGGAGAAAAAATTACTCAAAATGAGCAAAAGAAAAACAAGTTTCTAAGTTGGCTTCTACTAGCTTAATAGTCTTGACTGCAGAAAGGATTCCAGATTTCTCATTTGGTTCTGGGAGAGTTGGTGTAGAAACTGCAGAAATATCTACATCTATGAAAATAACAGAGGAAACTAGGTACTAGGTGCTTATTCCATCATATTTCCTGAAAATATATTTTTAAATATAAAATATTTTCCATTGCTCTATTAGGTGTGATCTTTGATGATTCCGTAAAAAAGTACTTCTCCAATTCAAAGACTGACAATCAACACAAGAATCACTACCACATAAAGTTCAACAAATAGAAGGTAGTAATGAGGAGTATTTTCTCATCCACTTTCAGGAATATAAGCTTCTTGAAAGAACTCATAAGGTGATTTTGGTTCATCTGTGGCTGAGATGTTTAGATGGGTGGTCCTGCTGATTCACACTTTCCCTTAGCAAGACTCATCCCTCTTACTCTTTGCCTTTGCTCCCAAGATAGAATAATTATGTGAATATGAATATTGTCCATAAGCCTATTAAAAATGTACAGATTGTGCAAAGTTAACCTAAGAGATTAAAAGAAGGAACTACCAAAAATAATGACAATTTCTTATTTTTTGAAGGATTGATGCCTACAAATTTTAAAACAGCATTTATATACCAATAAGTTCATAAATTCAGTCACATGACCTGCACATATGACACATGCATTCCTACCTGGAAATAACTCTGGCTGGCTGGCCGATGAATATATCTTCTATCGTGTTCTCCTCTGATCCTCACTGAGTGGGGCCTTCAGCAGCTTGTGGCAAGGAACATTCTGATTCTGCACAGCTGCCATGTTTTGGAAGGTCATAAATGGAGGAGGGGGAAAAAAAGAGAATCTAGTGACAATTCTTAGAGAATAATAGATGATGTAATCAAATTACAGTGAAAATGCCTTAGTAGATACAGAAATACATCACTATTACAAACATGAGGCAATGACACTCTTTGAATGACATATTTAGGTGTATTCCTTTAATACCTAACTCTGTAGGATAGCAAAGGAAATTGAAGACATTATAAATCTCTGATTTGTCTAGTTTATTGACTTCTGGTTCTTCACTGTCTACTTTCCTTTATTTGCTGCTGTTTCATTAACTATGGGCATTTCCTAAAATCCTGATCTTGGGAAGTGCCAGCTCATCTCTTATTCCCATTCTCCAATAAAATCTCAGACTACCTGCATCATCAGCATTGCTCCTATACCAAAGACTCTCAAAATTGGTGCCTTTAAGGTCAAACCTTCTTCTAAGCCTAATAAAATTTTCTGTTTGGATGACTCACCCCAAATTCAGCATACCTAAACCCAGACTTAACATTTTACCTGAAAAATGCTGTCTCCCCATTTTCATCACTAGTTCTATTTTCCCTGTCAAAACATCTAAACTTTTGGCATGTTAAACAATGTCCTCTCCACAATCATTCATCTTGATTTTTTAAATGTCTTTTCTCCTATATGTTTATTTTTTCAGGCAATGTGAATTCAACACCAGGAAAGGCCCTTATTAGCTCAATTCTATATTAATAAAGAAATCTCCTACTGCTCAGTTCTTGATTCTATCTCTGGTTAGCTGTATGTCATTGGCTAAAATTCCTAGTAACACTGTCCAGTCCATGAGGTCTCCACCCTTGAGAAAAAACATTCAATAATGCTCTTTTGGATAATAAACATTCAATAATGCTCTTTTGGATAATGCTGTTTTGGATAATAATGCTCAAATGTTACCTTTGTCCAGAATTTAGGCCTGTGGCAGTCTGTTCCCAGATAACTTTCTCAAGCAAATTTTATTTTATTCTTTCACAAGAACCTATCTTTGGCTGGCCAACTAAAAAGTACATGAGGTACACTTTTAAATTGTGTATTCAGGACTTACCCAAGACTTAAATGCTTCCCGGGTGATTCCAAAGTTTGGAATCTACTACCCTCAAACATATACTCCTTAATCCCATATTCGTATTTAATCTTATATTTTTCCCATGTTCTGAAATTTTCTTCCTTTTGCTGTCTTTAATTTGTTTCCATCCTTCAATGACTTCCATCAAGCCTGGCTTATTCCCTAATCTTGCCCTAATCACTCAAGCCATAAAAATATCTTGGCTTTCAATTCTTGTAGTATGTATTCTATCACTCATTTGGCACTACATAAAACACTATATTGGGTTTTCTTTTTTAAAATTTAGGTTTTATTATTATTTAATTTTAAACATTTACTGTATATTTTAAGGTATATAACATGATGTTTTGATATACAGGTGGTCTTTGATTTACAATGATTCAACTTAAGATTTTTCAACTTGAGAATGGTCTTGTGACATCTCCCATCAATTTGTTAAACATTTCTCTACTTACTTTTTTACATACAGAATGTTCCAGGCCAATTTTAAACCTATCCTCCTCCAGTCTGGAAGCAGCCACTTCTACAAGGAGCTTTGAAAGGGAATGGCTTAAGAGATCAAGATGTGAGAAAAAAATGCAGTCAAAGAGGGTGATTATGAAAACTTCCAAGGAAACAGATCTAATAGAGGGTTGGAATGCGAGTCAAATTTCATAGGAATAAATAATGAACAAGTGGTGATTCTCAAGTGAGGTAGCAAGTGATTTTTCCAAAGTGACTGGTAAAGGAAGTAAGAATGATCAGTTCCAAAGAGAAAATTTAATGGGAAGGGCTTTGCCAAGAAAACTTTATGGGGAAGGGATTTAAGCTAAGCCTACAGAAATAGAAGGACTTGGATCGGTGCCTCCTAGGTAGTGTACGTTACTACTGGGTGTCACTGTTCCTAAGCCCTCACAGGGTTTGTTCTAGTTGTCTCCATTCCCGTATCTATAACTCCAACAATGAAGAAGGTAAATTCCCCATTGTCAAGGTGTAGTGTTTGGTATAAATCCAAGCATTTATTTTCATATATTCTTAGCCAAAGGTACAATAGTTTGCTTGCTTTGCAAATTTATCTTGCCAACTTAAAGAAGGAAGTTCAAAATAAAGTCCATCTATCCCCTCTATCTCCTCTTACATAAATCACACATACATAAACAATAGTCCACTTTTCTGATTTTGGAATAATGAAGTAGACTATATCAAACAACTGACATTTCTCTTGAAGGCAAACAACCTCACATATATTGAAAAACTATTCATCCAAAGTTTATAACAAAAATGATAAAAAGACAAATTAATTTCCCATCCAAGAAACAATAATCACTTAATTTTCTGATTATTTTGAATTCTTGTTCATATGCACATGTTATTTTTTATAAGGGCAAGCCTAATTTAATATTCTCCACTTTTCAGCTAAAACCATATTCCTCGCTCTGTCACTTGGGCTTTCTAATCATTTTAGATCATGTAAAATTGTAGTAAGTGGTATGTCAAATATTCTAGATAATTTCCCTATTGGCAGGTCTTTTTACTGCTATAAACAATTTGCAATCGACATTTTTACATATAAAATTTGAAAAAATATTATTCCCTTATACTAAAGCTTCCAGAAGAGAGATTAAACTTGATCCTATTAGAGATTAAGAAAGGTCCCAAAGTCAATAAGCTAAGAATCCAACACAAGAAGTTAGAAGAACAATAGAATTAACTCAAAGAAATGAGAAATAAAGATGAGAACAGAAACTGTCAAAATTGGAAATAATATACAATAGAGAGATCAAACCAAAGGCTAGTTAATTGACTAAAGACTACTAAAGAGCATATGCCTTCTTTCAAAATGATTACAAAAGTGCAAAAGAAGCACACAGAAACACCAGGAATGAAATCAGAGACAAAACGACAGGTACAGTTTATAACTACACTATTGTTGCTATAGAATTATATTATTTTCCCCTTCAAAATAACAACATTTTTAGAAAGAAATGTTTATGATTTTAAATGAAATTTTGAAATCTTACAGGAGAATAACTATTCCAGCGATACTTGCAATAAATCTCAAATAATTTTAAACATTTTCAAAAAAAGTGGTATCAAGCTCCTTGATATTTCCTTGGGACAAAAATATCCATCTATAACTTTGGAATTTATACTGAAACAATGGAAAAACTTGTATCAGAGTGGAATTTCTTTCTTAATAATGTACCCTTTGCTTAATTAACACCATCTCTTTCCCCTAGCTCATCCTGAAGGCATTATAAAAATGGAAGACATTCTACTTCTGGTTATTGGAGAAGTGCGGGAACTGCCTCTTGATGGCATTCTCCAACTGACTTAACACTGGAGGATCTGCTACTTTTGAAATTGCTCACTCCCTGAAGAGTAAAGCTTCTCCATAGCTTTCTAATTTTGTACATAAATGACTAAAAAAAAAAAAAAAATGGAATTGCATCTCCCATCTGGAAGTGCAGTGCAACATACAAAGGTGAGCCAGGAGCTAAATTAAGCATAATCAGACTAAAATGTTTTGTTTTTCTCCTCCTTCTCCTCCTTCTCCCTCTTAGTCTTTTCTTGCATTTTATATATTTTTCCATGGAAACGTAAATCCTTTCAGCACAAGGTTATGGGCATTTGTTCCAAAACATGCCACCCTGAACTCAAAGTAAGAAAAATCATCATTGGTTTTTTTCCTACTATGTCAAAATTGGTCTCCTACCCCTTTGTTTTCTGGAGACACCAGCATTGTCTCATGGAATTGCATATACTGTGGAATTGAGTGCTGCAATGTCTGATCTTTTTCTTATATTTTCTGCAACTGTTGTTTTACTAGACATTCCAGTTTGGCAAGATTTCCCTTTTTAATTTGCTATCTGAAACCAGTGATGAGATTTTCTCATAGTAATCTTTTGCAGACACCCAGTCCATTTGTGGGAGAAAGGGAAAAGAACTCTTATATTTTTACCCATCAGGCTGCTCTCATAATGGAATGGGGGAAACTTAGAAAATGCTGCCTGTGTGTGTAATCCTTGTCATTTCTTGTTCTGGAAGAAAACTCATTGTTTGTTTTAAGTACCTGACTAGCTGGAGAATGTGAAGGAAAATAATCATTCCACGTGATTAAACAACAAAAGAGCAGATTTTTTCAATTCTGCTTATGAAAGGTATGAGGACATCAGTTGAACCTTCTGATAGTAACAGCTAGGCTATTACATATTTTGTCATGTTCTCATCAACTAGAGTTTTAGCTAGAGATCCATATTATTGGAAGGAAGGAAGGAAGGACGGACGAAGGAAGGAAGGAAGGAAGGAAGGAAGGAAGGAAGGAAGGAAAGAAGGAAGGAAAGAAGGAGGGGTGGAAAGGAGGAAGGAAGGGAGAGAGGAAGGGAGAAAATAGTTTTCTGAAACTGCAAGAGTAACGAAAAAAGAGTTTAACTTTTCCATACTACTGAGTGGAGTTATTTTAATTATCAACATAAAAATCTGTGCAGATAATTAAATTTTACAGTATAAATTAGGTGAAAAATGCCAGTTTCTTTAAAATGAAAAGAATATAACAGTATCAAATTTACCCAGCCCTCAAGATGTGTAGCAGCACATACCTACTGGGCACCTTAATGTGGGAAGAAAGGTTCAGAGTTCTAGCCACCCACCTGTCCAACTCCTGATCTGCTTACACACACTGTACCCACCTATTCTGGCCCCATCTCTTTTGCTTAATGCCCCCTAAATGGCATTCCCAGGTCTGTCTGGTCCTAGTTCATTGCCAATCAGTTACAACGACTTTCTCCAGGCTTTCTCCAGCTGTAAATCCATTTTCTCTCTCATCTGGTTCACTTTCCTTACGGATTCATTTACCGCAAAGTCTCAGAGCTAATGCCTTTTAGTTTTCTCTATTCTAAGAAGCATGAGTTTTCTCTACTTTACTCTCTACTTAAACTTCACAAATGAATGAGAAATGGCTACTCCCTAGATTTCAGTCATATATTAAAAGAGTACCACATGGCATGAAAGTACTTTGTGCAATTAACCACTTACTGATTACTTGTGTTCCAAAGAAGAAAACAGGTATAAAGAGCCAGAACAGAGCCTGGCACACAGGAAGCGCTCGGCGTCCTGCTGTTTTTGTTGTTACTGTTCTTACTACCCAGGAACTATGTAAAAGTGTCTGTTCCTTATAGCGTCACTTGTGAAGAAGGTAAAAAAAGAGGAAAGAACTTTCTCTATGGTTGAGGGGAATCCTTGGGCTCTCCTTCACTACACACATACATAGTGAAGGTCTTTTAAAATTATTTGTGTTATTAACATTGGCTCTGATGAGGAGGAGTAACAAAATCCAGAATACGAATACGTTAGACTTGAGACTGTTGCATTTCATTAGTTTTTTCAACCCAAACATTTTGTCCTACAGTATTTTCTTTTATAAATTTTATTTTGGAGTTGTGGGGTACAAGTGAGGATTTGCTACATCAGTCAGTTGCATGCAGGTGAAGTTTGAGCTTCTAGCTGACCCTTCCCCCCCCATAGTAGAGCAAATACCGATTGTGTTATCATATGCCCATCTCCCTTCTCTCTCCCTCCCTACCCTAGCAGTGGCCAGTGACTGCTGATCCCACCCTTGTGCTAATATGACTGGTGTCCAGGACCAGTGAGAACATGCAGTATTCAGTTGTTTGTTTCTATGAGACTTCAATTAGTATGATGGTTTCCAACAGTATCCAAGTTGCTGTGAAGGTCATGATTCTTCTTTATGACTGAGTAATTATTCCATCATGTATACATATACAACACATCTTCTTTATCCAGTTCACTTTTGATGAGTATCTGAGTTGGCTCTATGTTTTTGCTATTGTGAACAGTGCAGCAATAAACATGTGTGTGCAGGTGTTTTTTTTGTAGAGTGATTTATGTTCCTCTGGGTATATTCCTAGGAAAAGGATTGCTGGATTGTATGGAAGCTCAATTTTTAGTTACTTGAGAACCACCACACTGTTTTCCGTACAGGTTGGACTAGTTTGCATTCCCACCAATAGTGTAGCTGCATGACTTTTTCTCTGCAGTCATGCCAGCCCATATTGGTTTTTGACTTTTTTTTTACAATCATTACTAATTTAATCATTTATTTTTTTATTTTAAAAATGTGGGGTACAATTCAGGGTCAGGTATACAAATGGTCATTATGCAGGTACCCTTGCTGATGAAGTGTGCCCTTCCCCGTTCCCTGGCAATTTCCCACTACTGCCAATCCCTTTCTTACAGTACTATGAAAATTGTTCAAGGTCTGCTTATGAATGAGAACATGTGGGACTCAGTTCTTTGTTTCTGTGATAGATCACTCCATATTATAGACTCTAAGTCCATCCAAGTTGCTGCAAAGTTCATACTTTTGTCCTTCTTTATGATAGTCATCTTTACTGGCATTAGATGGCATCTCATTGTAGTTTTGATTTGCATTTCTCTGTTGATTAGTAAGGCTGAGCATTTTTTCATGTTGGTTGCTTGTAAGTCTTCCTTTTAGAGGTGTCTGTTCATGCCCATTGCCCACTTTTTAATGGGGTTGTTTGATTTTTTTCCTTTCAGTTCTTTTGAGTTCCTTGTAGATCTGGATGTCAGGCCTCTGTCAGATGCATAGCTTGCAAATATTTTTTCCATTCTCTTTACTCTCTTGATGGTTTCTTTTGCTGTGCAAAATCTTTTCAGTTTGATAAGATTTCACCTGTCTATCTTAACTTTTGTAGCACTTGCCTTTAGGAACTTGGTTATGAATTCATTGCCTACTCTGATGTCCAGAAGGGTGTTCCATACATTTTCTTCTAGGATTCTTATAGTTCGAGGTTTTACATTTAAGTCCTTGATCCATTTTGAGTTCATTTTTGTGTATGGTGATAGGTAGGGGGTCCAGTTTCATTCTTCTGCTTGTGGCTAGTCAGTTTTCCCAGGACCACTTGCTAAATATGTTGTCCTTTCCCCAGTGATTGTTACTGATGGCTTTGTCTAAGATGAGTTGGTTGAGGGACCAGATTTTTATTTCCAGATTGCCTATCCTGTTCCATTGGTCTTTGTGCCTATTCTTGTACCAATACCAGGCTATTTTGGTTACTGTAGCCTTGTAAAAAAGTTTAAAGTCTGGAAATGTGATTTTCCTGCTTTGTTCCTTTTGTGGAGGAATTTGGGGCTATTCATGCTCATTTTTATTTTATTTTATTTGCATATGAATTTCTAAAATATCATTTCCAAGTCTGAGAAAAATGATGCTGGCAATTTGATGGGTAGTTACATGCCGCCTTGGTTACCTACAAGTATTTTCTGATATTTGTTGAGGCTGGCACATGTCATGTGATCAACTGAGTTTTCAAAATATGTATTGGCTACAGCAACCTAAAAACTGAAAGTTTTCCTGATAAGCGTTCTAGTCTGGGGTTTTGCCATTTCTAACTTTGGTCACCCCAGGCTTCTCTCTTCTGACCCTTTACTCAAAACCTAGGTCAAATGTGGCTTAGCTTATCAAATTTTTCTTTCATTTTCTCTTCCCCAAAATGTACTAACAGAAGCCATAAAAAATTGATTCAAAATCTTTGATTTAATAGCTAATTTCCTATTCTAAGGCATATAAATATTACAATTTCTAGATATTACTTAATAAGACATTTTTGCAAAGAAGATATAGGTTATGATATGGACAAGTTAATGCTACCAGGTGTTCATGAGGAATGCTGGTGTTGCCTTTTTGATCTTTTTGCCTTTTGATCAAAATGTAAGCATACTTCCTATTATTACCAAATAAGAATCCATGCTCCCTGAAGCCTCATTTTTTCTCTTGACCTTACTTTCCTTCAGAGAGACATCCCTGCTGGCACCCTTACCAGAGCCTTACCCCATTCCAAACCTCACCCAGTCTTAGGAAAGGAGTGAGGCTAGGGACTGGGGAAAGACAGCCTGTCACACAATGTCCCCGGTAGTGAGCCTTTAGGTTAAGAATAATTCGCAGCCATTGGTGGCATCATCAAGGCCACATCAGGTCTTGCTGCAAGTTTATTATCATTAAGACCAGGGTTCGAGTTGTAGGGTCTGATGAAGATACTGCTCACGTGCACCACTCAGTTCTCTATTTGATCAAGGCCTGCCAGTCACAGGTAACCCGCATATCATCCTCTCCTTCCCCAGCACCACAGATCACCTTTCAGGTCTTGGTGGTTTGCTTTGTTGTATTCTTTAGAGTGGTCCAGTTTCTGTACAATATAAGCCTTGCTAGCTGGGGAGCCCTGTGTTCATCACAGCTATAAGAACGAGGGTGACATCCTAATCTCCGTCCTGTCATTTAATCTGTTTATATTTTATGATGATGGATTGCAGAGCACAGAGAATGGTAGAAATGAAGCCTGAGAATAGCTCATTTGAACCAGAGGGTATGGCTCAAAGGTCCTCAACCCACAGTCCCTTCAGTTACCACCAGGGCCCAATGTGATCTGGCTCTTGATATCATAATCCGGCCCCTGTGATCTCTGACTCACTTTTCACCATTTCCTTTTCTTGCTCTGCCCTTGCCAGATAACAAATACTGATGAGGATGTGGAGAAAATGGAACGCTTAGACGTCATTGATGGGAATGTAAGTTGGTAGAAGCACTGTACAAAACATTATGAAACGTCTTTTTAAAATTGAACGTAGAACTCCTGTATAACTTAGCAATTCCACTTCTGGGTATACATCCAAAGGAATTGAACTCAGGATCCTGAAGAGATGTCTGCACTTCATGTTCATTATGGCATTATTCATAATAACTAAGTCATGGAAGCAACCTAAGTGTCCATCAACAGATGAATTGGTGAAGAAATTGTGACACATACAGACAAAGAAATATGATTTAGGATTTAAAAAGAAGGAAATCCTGCCATTTGCCACAACATGAATACACCTGGAGGATGTTGTGCTAAGTGAATTAAGCTAGACACAAGACAACATGATCCCAGTTACATGATGAATCTAAAATAGTCAAACTCATAGAAGCAGAAAGTGAAATAGTGGTTGTCAGAGGTTGAGTGGAGGGGGAAATGTGAAGGTACTAGTCACAGAGTACACAGTTTTGGTTGTACTAGATGAATAAGTCCTAGGGATCTATTGGTGACTCAGTGCCTATACTTATGAATACTATACTGTATATTCAAAAACTTGCCACAAGTGCAGATCTAATGCTGCATTCTTATCACACAAAAATTAATAATAATACATAAGAAGGTGGGAGAAAACTTTTGTAGGTGATGAATAGGTTTATGTGATAGATCGTGGTGATGGTTTCACAGGTATATACTTATCTCCAAACTCGTCAAGTCATATACATTAAATATATACAGCTTTTCCCATGTTGATCATACTTCAATAAAGTGGCTTTTTTTTTTTTAAGTTTCTAAACTCTGCCCGGTGTCCAACAAAATGTCCTCAGTTGAGAACCAGTGCTCTAACATGGTCTTAATTTACATAAAACATATCTTAAATGATGTTAAATGATATTTCCCATAATTATATATAGTTCTTTTTATGATCAGTAAAATCATTGCACCCAACTTACATAGGTATATTAAAAACCAAACAAGGCCAGGTGAGGTGGCTCAAGTCTATAATCCCAGCATTTTGGGGGGCCAAGGCAAGAGGATTGCCTGAGCCCAGGGGTTCGAGACCAGCCTGAGCAACTTGGTGAGACCTCATCTCCACAGTATGTCAAAAAAATTAGCCAGACATGGTAGCATGCCTGTACTTCTGGCTACTTGGAAGACTGAGGTGGAAGGATCTTCTGAGCCCAGCAGGTCGACGCTGGGGTGGCCACGAGAATGCCACTGCACTCCAGCCTGGGCAAAATAGTGAGACTCTGACTCAACAACAACAACAACAACAAAACAAGGGGTTCATGCTGTTCAGTGTCTAGTTAACATGCCAAAGTACAAGCTGCACTAATTTCACTTTTTAGAGATCTCTTTTTCAAATTCAAATAAAGAGAAAATAGCCTAAAGGCATTCGATTTTTTTTTAATGATATAAGGAGAAAAAACAGAACAATTCAACCCATAGGAAATTTATTTGTTTTTCATGCCCTAAAGTGCTGGAGTTCACCTATGTTCATTCACGTCTATGGTTGATCTGATTTACATGACTGTTTAATAGTGATAAATAAATTTTTTAAAACTTATATATCTTCATGTCATAAAACTAGATCCCAACAGGTTTGTGGAAGTCACTCTCTTCAAACAAGAATTTAGATAATGAATGCAATAATCATCATCATGGAACCAGCCGCTCCCAGCTCGCAAATGCTGCATATCCTACTATTTCCCAAATTCCCACACACAGTGTAAGTTGCTGATTCCAAAGTGGAGGAAACTGAAATGTGTAATTTCCCTGCAGAGCTAACCTTGTGGATAAAAAGAGGCTGAAGACGCCTGTAGGGATTGCAAGCAATTTCGATTATAGTGCATCATTTCCCACTGGCTTTAACCTGTAAGAAAACTGGGGTGTTCAGCTGTTTTCATTATAAACGAAGTTTGTAATAAAAATTTCTTATTACCGTGGAATCTAAGAGTAGTTGCCTAACTCAGTTCAACACTTGATGCAGTTGTACCTTTTACAGTATCACTGACATGGTTATCCAGTCTATGCTTAAATATTTTCATGTCCAGATGCTCATTTATTCTTAAGAAAGCTGACTTCACTGATGGAGTGTTTCAATTACTAGAGTAGCTTTATTTTAAGATGACATTTACTGCTTAGTCAAGAGCAACACATGATGAGTTTCTCCTGCCATGTGAAAGGTATTCAAATGTTTCAAATATGCATCATCTCTTCCTCTGAATTTTTTCTTTTTGTATGAGGAACAAGTATTATGTAGAATGCAATGTCTATGAAGATCTTCTTCACATATTTGGTTTGATTACAGTAAAAAAATTCTCCCTAACAATTTTCCATTTTAATGGTGATCACCATAAACATGTAAATTCGCTGGAATAAAGACAAAAATTAATCGTTGCTGTCAATTAAAATATAGACTGTACATCTTAAAATCAGAACATATCATTTAATGTTTACTATTATTTTAACTACCAAAACTGTAATAACATATGTAGTAAATAAACAAAAATGCATTAAATAATCAAAGATCTGTCTTCATTTTTTTTCATATAATACAAGCAAATGATGAGAAAATATTGTCTTAAATGTAACCCTTAAAATAGATTGTGGGGGTTTTTATCTTTTGATTAACCAATATTTAGTAGAGGTGGGAATGGAGTAGACAAAATACCAGACTGAAATATTAGCTGTGCCATTTATTGTGTGACCTTGGACAAATCACTTATCTCTAAGTTGATTGAGCTCTAGGACAGGGATAACGATAGTACCTATCTTATAGGATTATTGTGAAGATTAAATTACTAATGCATGTAAATGCTTTTGTTTTTTATATTTTATTTTAGAGACAGAGTCTCACTCTGGTACCCAGTCTAGCATGCAGAGGTGCAATCATAGCTCACTGCGACCTTGAATTCCTTCTGGGCTCAAGTCATTCTCCCACCTCAGCTTCCTGAGTAGTTGAGACTACAGTGCACCACCACTCCTGAGTAGATATAAATCTTAAAATAATGTCTGATACATAGAAAGTGATCATCACAATTTAAGTATTATTACTAGTTCAATATTCTATTCTTTATCTATCTATCCTCTACATAATGAGCATTAAAACCTTGGTTTTCAAAGCACTGTATTAATGCACTTAGTAATATACACATATATAATGCATATATAATGAAGAAAAGTAGTATACTGTTAGTTATAGAACATTAGTTAAGAAGGCAGGTGTTAAAAATATTTTTTAGATATTATGCACACACATACACACACACAATGGAATACTATTTAGCTTAAAATCCTGTCATTGCAACATGAGTGAACCTGGAAGACATTATACTAAGTGAAATAAGCCAGGCACAGGAAGACAAATACTGCATAATCTAACTTATAGGGAAGAGCTAAAAAGAAAGTTGATCCCATAGAAATAGAGAGCAGAATGATGGTTACCAGAGGCTGGAGGAAGAGAGAGAGGAAACAGGGAGTTGTTAGTAAAAGGTTCAAACTTCTAGTTAGACAGGAGGAACAAACATTGACCTCTCTTGCACAGCAGGGTGACTGCAGTAAACAATAACGTATTGCAATTCTCAAAATAATCAATAAATTTCAAATGTTTCACCACAAAAAATAAGTGAGGTGATAGCTAAGTTAGTTATTTCACATTGTATATATGGAATGTCCATACTAAAATATAACACTGAGTCCCATAAATGTACATGGTTATAATTTGTTAATTAAAATAATATTAATAAAAATCTGCTATTGAAAAAAAGTAAAACCTCAAACCATAAGAACCTTAGAAAATGAAGGACATACCCACATTGGAATTGGAACTGGCATCCAATTCCTGAACAAAACCAGAAACCCACAGACCATAAGAGAGAAGATAGACAAGTGGGACCTCATTAAACTGACAAGCTTCTGCAAAGCCAAAGAAACCATCAAGAGAGTAGGGAGACAGCCTACAGACTGGGAAAAAGTATTTGCCAACTCCATGTCTGACAAAGGCTTAACATCTTGGATCTACAAGGAACTCAAATGTGCTGAAAAGAAAAAAACAAACAACCCCATTATAAAACGGGCAAAAGATATGAACAGACACCTCTCAAAGCAAGACATCCAAGCAGCCAAGAGACACATGAAGAAATGTTCAACCTCACTAATCGTCAGGGAGATGCAAATCAAAACCACACTGAGATACCACCTAACTCCAGTCAGAATGGCAATTATCAATAACTCAAAAAATAGCAGTTGCTGGAGAGGGTGTGGTGAAATGGGAACACTTCTACACTGTTGGTGAGAGTGCAAACTAGTGCAACCTCTGTGGAAAACAGTATGGCGATTGCTAAAAGCTCTAAATATTGACCTCCCATATGACCCCACCATTCCCCTACTGGGAATATACCCTGAATAATTCAAATCACTCTATAAAAAAGATACCTGCACATGTATGTTTATCGCAGCATTGTTCACAATAGCAAGAACCTGGAAGCAACCATGCTGTCCACCAAAAGAGGACGGGATTTAAAAAATGTGGTACATATACATGATGGAATACTATGCAACCATAAAAAAGAACAAAATCATGAATTTCGCAGCAACCTGGATGGTACTCGAGTCTATAATACTGAGTGACCTCTCACAGAAACAAAGATCTGAGTATCACATGTTCTCACTCATATAGTGGACCTTGAACATCCAATGTAATACTATAAGAAAATGACTCTGACAGTGGTGGGAAACTATGGAGGGGGGAGGGGAAGGAGATGGGATTAATGGTAATAAATATCTGTCTGGGGACGTGGAGACACCTCTTATCAACAAGGGTGCCTGAAAGAAGCATATTTGTATACCTAACCCTTAACTGTACCCCACAATATCATAATAAAAAGTATTGATTATTAAAAAAAAGAAAAAAAGATTTTTTAGATAATGAATATTCAAATTTCTTTTTCAAGACTGCCATAGTTTTCTCTATGGGATTCAGGTTTAAATCCATCTCTCCAAATATCCTTATACTTGCTTTTTAGTATATTAGTAATAATATTATATGTTAAAAATAACTCAGTATTTAATTTTATGATACAATTTAGTCATTTGGAATTTTACTTTGCCCATGACATAATTGTGTGTTCTTATGACTTCAATAACTTCAACTAGTGTTTTAGCAGGAAAAAGGAAAAGGTGTGGTGTTTCTGTAGCATTTATTTTTATATGCAAATGTCTTCTTAATGGGGAAGCTGTGCATAAATTTTATTTCAATGCTATTGAATACCAAGCTACAAGATTCTTTTCACAACAATGTAGACAGAAGGAATAGCTCTTCTCCTCAGGGAACTTGCAGTCCTCCCTAGGAGTTTATAGACAATGCAATAAATGATGTCTTTCAAGTGACTGGTATAGACAGTAAAAAAAAAAAAAAAGCATAAGAGAAGCAAGGTCACTGAGAACAGGAATTGACAGGAAGAGCTTCCTGAGGGAGGAGGACACAACTGTGTTTTGGTACACAAGGGGGAATCAGATAAAGGTGGGGTCAACGATTCCAAGGATGCATGTGCATGCAGATGTGAAAATGTCCATAACTATTTAGGCAGTTGTTCAACTGGAGTTGAGAGTTCTTGGAGAGAGAGGACAAAAGGAGATGGTAGAGAAGAGGAAAGGAGGGGACAGAAGCTTGTTTGAGGCCAGAGTGTGGGATGCTGTGAATCCAAATGAGAGGTGATAATTTTCAAGATAAACTAGAGGTGTTGTGGATCCTGTAACATTAAAAAAGAAGAGGCTCATTTAGATAATTAAATAGTATCAACTAACCAGAAGCTTCATTTCTTGAAAATGCCAGTGATCTTAGATTTCACTGCTTAAGTTTACATTAAGACTGACAAAGTACTAATTTTAATTCATGAACTTTATCATGTCTTGATTTTGTTAATTGTTTATATTTCAAAATCTTTGTCAATAAGGTTCTGTGATCTCAGTTAATTTTCTTTGGTAAAAAATTCATACATAACCATCCAGTTTTTCTTTGGTGTGTAGTGTCAAATGACTACAGCTGTTGGAAACTAAAACAAGTTAAGAGCAGGTTTAGATTTTAAAAATCCTTGTTCCTCTGTATTTCTTGGCATGGGGTTTTAAGTAAATGCAGTTGAATGAGAATCAAAACATTCACATAAGTCTTGACTTCTCATTGAGAAATAATGTGGTCCTGGCAGATTCACATATTTTCCAGCTATAAATGATTAAAAACGAAACATCCTTGATCACTTGACTGGTAAATTGTTTGCTATATCTGAAAGAAAACAAAATTAGAAGTCAAATGTTTTCCCTAACGTTATCCATCTAAGCCACCCCAAAAGCCCCCTCTCAGGTTTTGGGGTCTACTCTGCCCCCAGCATCTATCAAAGCACAAAGCACAAATCTGATTACATTGGTCTTCTGTTTAAACCCACACGCTTGCCTGTGTTCCCAGGGCAACAAACAAGCTACTTGGCCTGGTCCTACATTTGCATCTCATGTCATATTCCTGCTTCCTCATTCTTAGTTCCTCAAATAGGTCGTATTCTCACCTTCAGAGGGCCATTGTGTGTGAGATTTCTTTGCGATCATATTGCTCTTTGTGCCATGATTGAGTATAGTTCTAGTTTTAAGAAGTTATGACATGATTGTTTGATTAACAGCTGCCCGCCCCCCCACCTGGACTGTAAGTTACGTGAGTCCCTTTTGCTGTTCTGTTAACCTTCTCTATTCCTATTGCCTCCTGTGTTAAGCTAGCACAACAGGCATTTGATAAGTATTTCTAGAACTAATTCATGAATTTAATGGTTGTGTGACTTTTAAAATGGAGATAATGATAATAGCTGCTACACAGGGTGGTTCATTTGCCCTGCAGCATTTTTACAAGCCTTTTACAAGGCAAAATAAGATCATATATTAGGAGGAATATGGCAAACAATTAAGCATACAAATGTATATTCTTCATAATAAAAATTGCTAAGAACAAATTAAAATAATAACCCATAAAATTTTTTATGCCAAACATGAGTCAAGAAAATTTGATTTCCAGATGGAAATCTCAGGAATTAAGTGGGTCTCTGTGAAAAGCACCCAAAAGATAGGCGATGTTAACTAACGAGATTAAAGAATTCTCAGTCTTGTAAATGTGCAAATTGGAGAATCATTTAGGTGCACACTATCTTCAACTCATGAATTCAAACAACCCTGAAGAATGCCCTTCTCTACCTTGCTGTGGTACTCCTGCTTGCTGTGGATTACTGACAAGAAGTGATAACATTCAAGGCATCCAGTCTCCTCTGACACAATGTGGTTTGTCTTCTTTTCAGTTCCTGTAGTCTGACCTACCATGGCCAAACCAGAGCCTGAAAAACTATTGACCTTGACTCAGCAGACACTTTGTTATTACCTTATCAAACAAACATCCCTGAATAAAAGTATTCAGAAAGCATTCCTGACAAAAATGCTCAGTATCTATTTAGTGACTCACAGAAAGGGCTGTGCGTACCAGTTTACAGTTTGGTGTGTGTCTCCATGCTTATGTGTTTGTGCATGTGTATATGTGTGTGTGTGACTAGCAAGTGTGCCCAAAGAAACCCAGAGAAGTACTTGTGTCTTTTTAAATAATGAGTTAACCTATGTTAAACCATGACCCAGAACCACAATGCTGAATAACTTCGTATGGTTTAAAGAGAAGAGCACCTTTGTAGAGAAAAACATTTCATTGACTGTATATTTAATGAGAAGGAAAAGCATGCAACTGAAAATTGAGATAAAAAAGCAATTTGTTGTCAATACTTTTGGTGAAAGCATCTAATACTGGTGTCACATTCACATTAATATTTACAAAATAGATAAATGATGGATATTTTTGGTTCCAGTCTTGAGCTCTTGAAAGCCTCCCTGTATTGTTCATTGTCCTCACTTTTCCAGCTTCATTTTTTGCAGTCTTCTACTCACCAATGTCAGACAAAGTTCCCTGTGTGCTGCAGCCTCCCAGTAAATCTGCAAAGCATCTTCATACTGTCAGTGTTGTAACAAAGTACCCGCTCTCAAAGATAATATCATCTGTTTTTGTATCACTTTGCAGTGCACTGAAGTTTAAGACAGAGGCATCAATATTTTTCTTACCAAAAGGACATTTCTAAATGCTGTTAAAGATTTGGGGAGGACTATCCATAGTCTGAAACTGTGTTTTAATACGATGTTTGAGCTTTTATACAGAAAAGAGTAAAAAAAAATAAAGACATCACTACCTTCTGGCTATAAGGATGACTCTCTCTACTGAGATACCAATATGGAACCAATGCTTCAAGGGTCATTATCATCAATGAGGATAGACTTGTTCTGCTAATGTATGGTTTTTTTAAAATACACTCTCATTTTTAAAAATTTCTAGTTTTTGCTAGGTATATAGAAAAGCATAGTCTTTAATAAAATACAGAATAATGAGTTCTAATTTTAGCTTCATTAACATCATGTTGTAATCAGCAAGCTGAACAGCTATTTATTAGAAGAGTATGAATGATTTATTTTTCTTTTGAGGAAGAGACTCAATACCACTTAAATTTTTGAAATTTGCTAATACTAAATGAGCAGGTCACTTCCAACAAGCCAGAAGGTTAATAGGCAATACTTATGTTTCTGAGCAATTTGCAAAGTGATGAAAAGGATTTTTATCATTCTCTGGCCATGCAGTTTTCTCCCAATGATCTGTAGCATATTCTCTGATTCACGGTGGCCACCTGATATCTGAAACTGTTGCTGATGGCCCAATAGACCATTGCCTTCTTTGGAAATTTTGTGCCAGTGAAGTTTTGATAATACTAACACTTTCTTCATTTAAACATAATTAAGTATCTTAATTAATTAGATCCCTCTTCTGACTCATAGAACGTTTTCTTGTTACTAGTGAGTCTTGCCATCAATTGCTAATTTCCTTCAGCTTACCACTGCTGAACTTCAGACCATTTATTATTTATGCCAGTCACCAAAGGACATAACAACAACCATAACAAGCAAACAAATCTCATATTGTTTTTTATTTGTGGATGTTTAATAAATGTATGCTGGCTAACCTCCTAGCTAAAATGATACTATGAAATTATCAGAGGCTGGTATTTACCCAAGTTATTCTTGTTTTACTTTTAGATGAATAGACATTCCTGGCCCCCAACTTACGATGGTTTGGCTTAATATTGTGTGACTTTATAATGAGTTTATTAGTTGCTTGCTGCAAGTCAGGGAGCTCCTTATGACTTAAGATGAGTTAAGGCTTCTTCTAAATACTTGTTGCTTTGGCATCATTGGAAAGAAAAATTATAAGTCAAACCATCCTAAGTCTCAAGTGGTCTCCTGTGCTGTTGGCATTAAATTCATTTTTGACTTAAGATATTTTCAATTTAGAATGGGCTTACCTGGACGTAGCGCCATCATAAATCAAGGAGCATCTGGTAACAGACTATAATCATCCCTAAGTATTCAGAAGGAATTGGCTCCAGAACCTCTATGGATATCAAAATCGGAGAATGCTCAAGTCCTTTATGTAAAATGGCCATAGTATTTGCATACAACCTATGAACATCTTCCCATATACTTCACATCTTTTCTAGATTACTTATAATCACTAATATATGCAAATGCTAAGTAAATAGTTGTTATGCTATATATTATTATTTCAAATATTTTTGATCTGCAGCTGGTTGAATCTGCAGATATCAAACTCATCAACATGGAGGGCCAGCTGTGTTATAGAAAGAAAATCATCTTACAGAAAATGTCGAGGGTCTGTTTCACTTACTAAATTGGGACACAGTAGTCGATATATTGCTCTAAGTAAGAATATATCAGTTGAAGCTTGAAATTTTCTTTTCAAATAATATATTTTTGTTTGACTAATGTTTACTCTGAAAGAACTTTAAACCATAGAATAAGGCCATCTTGCATTTCATTTGCATGATTTCATACAATCTGAATGTTTTTAAAAACACTTTGCTCCTGAAATTCTTCTTGGGATGTAAAAGACATAAAGAAGTAAGACAATTATCATTTTACAAATACAGAAGCTAAAAACAAAGAGGTTAAATGTCTTGACAAAGATCTTGGGGCAAATAAGATTCAGGGGAAGATGCTGAATCAGTTATTTCTAGTCTAGACAACTTCCTCCAAAGTAGCATCCCAGGGAGTTTATATATAGATAGTTATGTTACTATACATTTTCCTGAGTGAAATATTTATTTTCCTTACAGTAATCTTTTCAGGTGTGCTATTTTAGAATGCAAGTTTGACTGGCAGGTAACAAAAGACAGGTTTATATACATACTCTTGTGCAAAGCAGATGGCTGGGGAGGAGTTGGGGAACTTCAGAGATGTGAAAACACAAAGACAAAGAGAAAAAACATTGCTGGCAAGATAAATAGAGCAGTTAGAGGACGGCTCTGGGAGTTTGCTTCTCTGTTATTGAAGTGGAAGAGGGCTAAGCCAGTCATCCCCTGGAAGTCTCTTCTGGTTTTTGTTTCTTAATCTGCGTAACTCTTAATTGGCATTGTGTTGCTACCAGGTCAGCATGTGGGGATACATAACAATCTTAAATGTAAATTAAGCAAACTTCTTAGGCAGGTCAGTATTAAATAAATTCTAGATATAAATTTATAATCTTGAAAACAAAAGACCTTCAAAATTACTAGAAAATAAAAACCCTTGTATACAATTCAGGTGGAAAAATAACTAAAATAGAATTTTACTGCGGGGCCACCAGTCTACTGGGCAGTGTGAATGTTATGTTTTTGCATTAAACCTACATTTTTTCTTTTCATTATTTATAAGTATTCATTATAAGCTAAGAGTATATGTGGTTGTTCCCAGATCATTAAAAATATAGAATCTCTTCCCATATAGGGTTGCTGTAAATAAACTGCAGTAGAACATTTTAGAAAACACCTGACATACAAGAGTGTTCTATCAATTATAAGGTATAGCAAGTGTAGTTCTATAATGTGTGCTAAATAAGGAAAGAAAGAACAACACTGGAGATTTGTATCATCTATAAAAACCTCATGTCTACGCTGCACCTGTGTCTAGATTTA
This sequence comes from Cephalopachus bancanus, assembly GCA_027257055.1. Classification (NCBI taxonomy): domain Eukaryota; kingdom Metazoa; phylum Chordata; class Mammalia; order Primates; family Tarsiidae; genus Cephalopachus; species Cephalopachus bancanus. The sequence continues at coordinate 1,140,454 of JAPVLO010000009.1, read as the reverse complement.
AATGAAGTTTCTGCATCACAGTAGAGAAACATTTCTTCATTGTAGATTTACAAAACCTTATATAAATGATGCAAAAAGAAGCCTGCTACTCAATAAATCATCAATGCTGCTTCCTGCAGCCTGGAGAGTTTTCCTTAGAGATATGATTATAAGAACTGGGTAGATTTTACTGAGCTGAACTTGGAGAGCTAGAGAAATCATGGTCCCAAGGCACAATATGGCTGTCAACGTTCTGAGCTTTCTGCCAAGCCTAGTGAAGTTTATTTCTGAGGCATTATTTGGGTTACTGTCATTAGCTTGATTGATAGACCTGATCAGTATTATCTACCTCAACAAAACAGGTCCTCCTTAATCATCCTTCTCGGTGTCAGCTAAGAAACTCCATACACAAGTTTGAGCTCCCTGGACAATTCTTTATTCCAACCTAATTCACTTCTTCATCTTCTTTAAATTACTTACTTAAATGAGGATACCAAAGAAAATATTATGAAACATTTTAAAAAACTAACATTATAATCTACACTGGGAGGAGGGGAAGAAGGAAGATAAATGGGAAAATAACTAATATTTACTGATATTTACTGAAACTAATATTTATATCTACTATATGCCAGGCACTATGATTCACTCTTTAAATATGGTGGATGCTTGTGTCAATATTAGTCATACAAAAATGCTCACAATTCATATGTATGTTTATTTACTTTAGATTTAGTCATTAAAACCCTTAGGATGACTTCTGGTTTCAGATGGAAGATGTAGAAAACTAGAAAGTTCACTCCCATTTTTATATTAAGAAAAAAAACTGGGAAAACTGCAAATTAATGACTTTTCTTGAAACCATTGCATAACTGGGGCTACAGGGCAAAACCACACAGATGCCTACAGGGAGAAACAGGATTTGAGCATGGGCCAGAAGCTACCAAACACCCAATAAACCATTAGGAAGATTAAACCAGAAATGTGAACAAATTTCTAGAGCTGAGTATGGACCAGCTGGGAGAATGGAGCCCCTGGGAACTGCAAACTTGGGGCAGGGGGATATCCCATGTCCTTGCTGGATTTTCCTCTGGGAACTCCATCAGGTTCTAGGGTGACCAAACCTCTGGTCCCAGTTTTCTGGGACTAAAGGGGATCCTGGGATGTAGGATTTTCTTTCTTTCTTTTTCTTTTCTTTTTTTTAGAAAGCAGGATTTATTGAGAAGACAGAAAATCTCCCAAAGCAGGAGGGAACCTGAGGGCATTGCCCCAGATTTTCAATTTCATAACCAGAACAAGATGGTGATCCTACCAGGATTTCACAGAAAAGATTGTGGAGAATCTTGAGGAAATTTCCGTATACTGTTCCGTGGGGCAGAATGAGGGAAAGGGAAGAGGCACCACCAAAACTCCTCCAAGATCCTTTCCTTTTCTCCCATACACTAATCCCTGCATCATGTGTGTATAAATGTGAACTTTCAAAAACTCCATGGATACTTTAGGTCTCAAAAACACAGTAATAAGCAAGTCAGGGAAAGTGATTTTCTGGGTGGATTAAAATAATCTCTCTCACAAGATAACTTCCTGAGACAGAATGTAAGAGTAAACAATACTTCAATTACCATCTTACCTGTATTAATCTTACTTCCCTCAGCTTTTTTGCTGCTTTAACATAGCACAGAGAGCACAGATTTTTCACCTTGAACTTCTCTCTCCTATACTGCATTACTCTGCTAGGTTTCAGTGAGCAGTGCAAATTTTGAAACCCAAAATTTTAACCTGGGATTTCAAATGAGCACACATATCAAGATCAAATAATTACACCTCTCAGAGAGCAGTCTGAGTCAGGTTCAGTGTGAAATGTCCTTAAGATTTGTCTTTCTTTTCCTTTCACTTCGACTCTGAATTTTAAGGAGAAATTAGAACTCCACTTCTTAAAAAAAAAAAAAGAAGAAGAAGAGAAATCACCATAGGAGGAAAATACATGACATATATTTAAAATCAATTTATCATTTTGTTCTTGGTGCATGCAGTACATTTTTACCAAGTTATAATGTTATATATACATTGAAGCTTAATTTTAGGTAACTCATCTTCCATTTGATTAAACCAGATAGAAGTTTCTGAACTAAGTCTGGCCATTTGGGGTCTCTACAGTGAGTTCCAGAAGGAAAGAAGATAAAATATATACAAGTTTCCTTTAATTTAAAATACCTGTGATAATGGTTTTGATGTAATACTGTCTACTGATAGCAGTGTGCTGGATCCAACTGTCCACACATCTTCCTAACTTTCTGTTCAGTGATGTCACACTGGCACCTTGAAATAGACCATGGGTGGGAGTACACCATGGAAACTGGCAAATGCTACACTCAGAAATGTTACCATGTATACATTGCCTAATGGATAATCTTCAATAACATATGCTTACTGCATAGAAGGGGAGAAGGTAGTCCTGACTCATGAAAGCACTATAGAAAGGGAAGTGGACTTGGAGGTGCTGTCACTGGAAGGTTGTTTTAGTTCCTTGCCATTATGGTTGCAGAACCATTTCCTAGAAGTATTTTCACTCTAGCTAATAATAATGGGTCATAAGTTATGTCCCATAAACTAGTTGCTTTTTTTCCCTAAATTATACTATTCTAAGAAAAAGTGTAATTCTGGTAAATTAAGAAACTGTAGTGAGTTGAATTGTGGCACCCAAAAAGTTATGTCCATATTGAAATCCCTGGAATCTTTAAATGTGTTCTTATTTGAAAAGGGTCTTTTCATATGTAGTTGGTTAAGGGATTTGAAATGAGATCATTCTGAATTGCCCATGTGAGACCTAAATCCAATGACAAGTGTCTGAAGAAGACAGAGACGCAAAGGAAAAAGCATGTGAAGGCAAAGGTAGAGACTGGAGTGATGTAGCCACATGCCAAGGAAGGCAAAAAAATGCACGAAACGGCCAGAAACTGAAAGAGGCAAGAAATGATTTTTCTCAGAGTGCCCAAAGGGAGGTGTGGTCCTGCCAACATTTTATATCTGACTTCTGGCCTCCAGAACTGTGAGAGAATAAATTTCAGTTGCTCTGAGTCATCAGTTTGTAGTAATTTCTAATGGCAGCCATAGGAAACTAGGACAAAGACCAATGGGAATTGAAATATATTCCAATTGTTCCTTTAAGACATATACTATTCAAGACCCACTAATTCAAAAGATACAGTTGACACTCATCCTCTTTCATCCTCAATTTGCACTTATTTCCTCTACAAAATAGTCTTCTCACTCATCAGTCGCCAATATGGACATTTCGTGAGACACTCACTTTCAGTATCTGCTCTCTAGTTCATCTTTCACATACAGCTAAAATGAATCATTTAATCTGGCATTCTCTCCACCCCCCTACTCAGCAAATGTTGGCTTTTTCTAATCTGGGGTTTTTTCAGCAGCTAGCAGGGTGTGATCAATACCAAACTGTAACAATTTAAGCAAGAGAGAAATATCACTTTAAAGAGAAAATGTCAAACATTATCAAATAAAAGCTAAAGAAAATGTGTGACATAAGCCAGCAGCCACAGTACTACAGCACTGTCAGGGAAAAACAAAGCCAAATTTCTATTTTTTGCATACAATGGAAGCCTCTACTTCTCCAGACTCATTTCATTCCATTTTTCACCCTCATTCTCTTCAAGGCACAGTAACTATTCCTGGACACGTTCAGGTAAAATTTTGTTTCTATTGACTTGGCCATTCATATAACAGTATGAGTGTCTGTGAAATATCTCTTGCCTTTTGACCCAGAAATTCTATTTTTTGAATCTGTCTGAAAGTTGATTACCCAAAAATCAATCTTTAAACATGAAGATATTCATTTTCACAGAAAACAGAAAGGAATCTAAATAACCACTAATAGAATGCTTTGTAAACACTCTCTAATACATGAATTTGATAGCAATTAAGCAACCACTAAGATGGTATTTATGAAGGCCATGCAGAAATATAAAATACATGCATATTTTACATAATATAAAGACAAGTGAATAAAGCAAGATATAAATTTATAAATAATTTACCATATGTATGAATATATAAGGAGAATATTAATCTTATATTGCATTGTAACTAATTAGCACAAGCTCAGTGGCTTAAAACTACACTCACTTATTAATTCACAGTTCTATAAGTCAGAAGCCTGGGGCTCAACTAAGTTCTCTGCTTAGGGTCTCATAAGGTCAAACTCAAGATATTGACTGGGTTGGATTCTAATTTAGAGGATCTCAGGACAAATTTTCCTATAAGCTCATTCAGGTTGTTGGCAGAATTTAGTTTCTTAGGTCTCTAGGGCTGAGGTTCCACTTCCTTGCTGGCTGTAGCTTGGATTCTGTCCTCTGAAGGCCACCCACATTCCTTCTCATGTGATCCCTCTGTCTTCAGGCCAGAAGTGAGCATGGAATCCTCATGTTTCAAATCTCTCTGAGTTCCTCTGCCTTCTGCCTTTTAAAGGTCTTGCCTAATATTCTCTGTATTTTAAGATAAAATGACTTGGGACTTAATTAAATCTGCAAAGTTCCTCTATAGCAACAGTATCCAAATTAGTGTTTAAGTAACCAGGGATGGAAATCTTAGTGGGGCCAATATTATCTATCTATCATCTGTATCGATCTGTCTATCTCTCTATCTACCTAATCTATATATCTATTTATCATCTGTCTAATCTATTTATCCAGCTTCCCATGAAGGGAGGATGTATTTCTCATGTAAAATTTGGTTTAGCTGTGCACAGCAAAGGAAACAATCAAAATTAAATTCAACCTTTGGGATGGAAAAATATAATGGAAAACCATACATTTAAAGAGGAGTTTGATATATAATTATCTCTATAATACATAAGAAACTCATATAACTCAATTTAAAAAAACCCAAATACCCCAATTTTAAAATGGGCAAAGGAATTGACCTTCCATATGACCCAGCAATCCCCCTATTGGGGATATACCTGGAGGAACTCAAGACATTCTACCAAAAAAATACCTGCACACGCATGTTTGTTGCAGCTCTATTCATGATAACAAAAACATGGAACCAACCATGATGCCCATGAAGCTGGACTGGATAAAAAAAAAAATGTGGTACATATACACAATGGAATATTATGCAGCCTTAAAGAAGGACAAACATATGGACTTCACAGTAACTTAGATGAATTTATAGTCTATCATACTCAGTGATCTGTCACAGAAACAAAGAACAGAGTACCATATGTTCTCACTCATTAGCAGACCTTGAACAATTATCATAATACTATAAGAAAGAGATTGGCAATAGTGGGAAACTGCCAGGGGAGGGAGGGCAGGATTGTCAGTTGAGGGAAACTGCCAGGGGAGGGAGGGGCACACCTCATCAACAAGGGTACCTGCATAATGAACATTTGTATACCTAACCCCTGAATTGTATCCTACATCTTTAAAATAAATTTTAAAAATGGGCAAAGGACATTTTTTGAAAGAAGACATACAAATTGCCAGCAAGTATATGAAAAAGTGCTCAACCTCACTAATCATTATGGAAATGCAAATCAAAACTGCAATGAGATCACTGTACACCTTTAGGATGACCATTATAGAAAAGACAAGAGATAAAAAGTGTTGGTGAGGGTGTGGAGAAAAAGGAATCCTGTACACTGTTGATGAAAACATAAGTTGGTACAGTCACTATGGAAAACAATATGAAGTTTCTTCAAAAAAAATTTTTAAAAGAACTGCCTTGTGATCTTAAAAATGCTGGGCTCACCTCCATGCTCTGTACCCATCCATCTGCTGTCTCCTTTCTTATGTTCAAGTCTATCAATTTGATGATGCCTTACTCCAGGTCTTCTTGGCACTTTTTTCCTTGGAATTTCTGAAAATATTAATAAGAATCAATGAGAACATATATGTACAGGTTTTATGTGAAAATTGTTAATACAATTATAGAAAAGCATAATTGTTTAAAAAATTATGGTTAATGGAAGAGGTCCCCCAACATTTAAACCTAATCTTTTTTAAAAATTGAAAAGGTGAGCTCTACAAATAACAGATTGGTGAACACAACATAAGTCACAGGCAAAATACTACATGGGATGTTGACACTTGTATTTACTGTTTTGGTTTGGTCATGAAGAATAGAAAATATGATCAGCAGAAGCAATAAGTGCAAGTCATTCAAAACTAACCATTTTTATAGACTTTATTATCCTAGATTAGGAGAACGCTTTCAGCAGGATACTAGACAAAAAAAAAAATCTCATAGTATCAATGTAAATGAGATCAGAACTGTGAACTAGATGATAATAAAGTAGGTAAATCCATAGCTGGTTGAATAATTACATCCAAGAATCTTGATTAAAACTGAGGTCAACTTGAAAAGAAGTTTCTACAGACATGTCACAAATTTAACATCGGTTCTGGGCTCTCGTTAATACTTTTGCTAATGACTTAAATAAATATTCAGAAGACATTCTTATCAAATTTGACAATTAAAATAGCTAGAAAATTAATTAATATAATGAATAGCAGAACAAAAATCAAGAAGTCTCAGGAACATAAAGTTTCAAGCTGATATCAATAAAGTGAAACTAAATATAGGCAAATAAAATTGATTTAACTCTGGTTTATTTCATCATGGGTGTGACATAGCTTAACAAAAGTTCGCACTAAAACAAGAACCAAGATTTGTATTGGTTGCATCTCCAATATGAGTCATAATGTTATGTGGATGCAAAAAAAAATTTTTTTTCAGGGTAGATTATGAACATAATGGGATCATTCTAGTGCCAGGCAAGGAAATGTTTTCTGTGTTCCTGAACTCACTGAACTAAACTTCGAAAGTTATTTTAGATTCTGGAGGGGTGAAATAAATTATCTAAAGGTTAGGCAAGGCAATGTTATCAGAGAGATAACTGTACGGAAACCTGAAAAAACAATGGACATATTGAAAAAATACAATGTTTGGCTTAGAAACTACATGATTAGAGAAGTAACATGATAGCTACTTCTGTAAAAATTGTCAATAGTAAGGATAAATGCAAAGATCAGTCAAAAAGGCTAAAGTCAATTTCAAGGTCACTAAACATCTCCAACATTTTAAAATAGTAACTTTTCAGGAATTTAGAGTTCACCAATTTAGAATCATAATCATTCTGAGGTTAAGTTCATCCACTTAACAGGCTTGCAGTTGGAAGAAGGGCAGCGCCCATCAGGTGTCAATTACAGGGAGCTTGATTTCAACCAAGAGGATGTAAGAAAGAGCTTTCTAATCACCCTATTGGCCCCAAAATAGAATGGGTTTCCTGTGTAACAGCTAGATGCATCTTCCCGGAAGTTTGCAAGCAAATGCTGGATAATTCCCTTTGGGGTATGTTATATATGAGGATTCCTGCATTTTTGTCGGTGGTTGAATTGAGAAAAGAAAAATAATGCTGAAGAATGCTGTTGTTCTTATAATCCTCTTTCCTCCCTATAATGGTATGCACATCTGCAGTAAACATGGACTGTGCATGTAGATATATGGTGTCACTGAGAAAAAGATGGATGGCCAGACAAAGGATTTCATAAACTGTGACAGACTAACAAAGGTTTGTAAACATTGATTTCATGTTGTGTGGGTGTCTATAATACTGGGATGATAAACATAGTGGAATCATCACAAAAGGGAATTGTTTCCTGCTAGAGAATGTTAGGTTGAGAGAGTTTTGTTCATAGATTCTCTGTACTTAGCATGCGTACAGGAGCACACTCTAGTTATTACAGAATTTGAAACATGATAATGTGATCATGAAAGTCAGAGAGTGGAAGGCAATCCTGAGTTATGCTCTCTGGCTACTCTGCTTCTTTGATGCTAAAATCAATTGCCCAAAAGGCTTAAGAAAGAACCTTTCTAACTTTCCATTTATTTCTCAGATAGCATAGCATTTTAGAGCAACATTTAATATAAGAAAGATTAGCAAAGGATGTGACCTTTGAATATAGAACAGGATCATGGTCTTACTAATTCTCTTTTTCTTTAAAATTGCTTACAATCTCAACTTTATAAAATGCAATCATTTCATATCAATTTACCTTTGAGGCTCACTAAAATTAAACCTATCATATTATTGACTCTAAAATATGATATCTATCATTTCTTAAACATAAGTGAAGACAAAAATATATGTTATCTTTTTAAAACTTCCTTCTTCTGTAAAAATTGTCAATAGTAAGGATGAATTCAAAGGTCAGCAAAAAAGACAAGTCAATTTCAAGGTCATTAAACATCTCCAACATTTTAAAATAGTAACTTCTTAGGAATTTAGAGTTCACCAGTTTAGAATCATAATCATTCTGAGGTTAAGGTTCAGTTTTTCCCTGTCTTTTGAAAGGTTCAGTTAGAACTTCGGGGTGTTATTGAAGACACAATTGCTATTTTAAGATATTAACACTTTATTTGCAATGGGAAGATAACACTAATGATAATGGAGATTTACATTACTTATTATAATATTGGTGAGCAGTTTGTTGTTACTGAAGGCAGCAGTAGTTGAAACTGATTACATTTTAGAACTGGAAGAGGAGAGATAATGTAGACTATTTTTTAGCCTTTGGATTTGGAAATTGAGACCCAGAGAGATCAAATCCCTGCCAGAGCTTATGCTCCTGGTTACTGGGGAGCAAAGTCTAGAATGCAGGACTCCAGTTCACTGTCAAATACTCATATGTCACACAGCAGGGTAAATGAAATCTAAAATAAACTACGAAAAACTACAATGAGTGCTTAGTTAGTGCAAAGAACCACATGAAGTTGTTGAGGAAGAAGCAGGTAGACTAAAAAGCATAATACTTCTCTTACAGAAAAGGACAGTCTTAGCTCAGGAGACAAGTTGGCAAATTTAAAAATCTACACAAGGCTTAAATCATGGTTCAAGATATTAATACAGGAAATAAAACTACATGACTAGTTTGCTTGTTGATGTGGGTACCATAAATGTTTCCGGAATACTGAGCAAAGATGGGAAGTGTAAGAATGCTTTTGGGAGAAAATGGAGGTTGATTTGGATTTTGGAGAATGGGTAGGATTTGGAAAGGAGAAAACATGAAAGATAACATTACAGGGAAATGGAACTGTATGAGTAAATAGAAATCACACTCACAGCTGTGCAGCATTCCTCAAAGTACATGAATTTGTTATCATTTCTATAGGTAATTCTATAGGTAAGAATAATTTTCTTTGGGGAGAGCAATTAAGTTTATTATCTACTCTGGTTGGGTTCAAGGGCAAAAATCAAACAAATTGGACACTATTAATTCAATGCTTTAGTTATTTGCTTTTTTTTACACTTATGTCCTTTCTTTTCACAAAGGAATTGAGGCAGCATGTGAAAATAGATATACAAAAATTTGCATATAATAAGCTATTGAGAGAAAATAATAAATCCAGGAGTAAATCTAAGACTGGCTAATAGAAAAGCGTAGTATACAAGGCCATTCATCTAGGGCTCAGACCCTTTTTCATTAGAGAAAACAAATACATAATTCAAAAGAGAAATTTTGCCCTTGTGCTTGTGTAAAGAAGTCACCTAGTGACGTGCCAGGGGATGACCTTGACTCCATCTCCAAACCTATAACTATAATGAATAATTCACAGGTCTATTTTTTATAAAGGACAGCACAAACATTATGCTGTTGTACAACTTGCTAAAAGCCATTCCATGAAGGATGCCAAACAGTGTGCCTTGCATGCTCCAGGTCCTTAGTGATCTGGACATCTTCATGCAATGGTACAACTTACAATACATGCAGGAAAAGATGAATTATACAACCTTCATCTATACTCATTCATTCATACCATGAATTTAATTGAGCACTTGTGTGACAGTCAACTAGATAGCGATAAGTAATATTTTATTGAGGGGATGTAAATTAAAAAATAAATAAATAAGTGGTTGTAATAAATACCATGAAAAAAAATCGAAGGAAGAGGTGTTGTTACTCTAGAAAGAATCTTCATGAAAGTCTTTTTTACATATAATAGTATTTGAGTAGAGACATGAATGAAATTAGGAAGGAGGCTATAGGGATATCTAGGATAAAAGTGAGCATGAGAAATAGTGCAAACCCTTAGAATTGTCCATTTGGGGCACTTCTTGCTATTACAAAAACTATACGATTATTTTTAAGAAGACAATTTATATCTTTAATCTCATTAGCAGGGAATATGCATCCAGAATACTGAAAAATGGTATCAAATCATTTTTATAACAGTAAAAAAGGAGGAAGATCAAACTACATTCATGTCTTATGTCATTGGAAATATTATTTCTCATGAGGTCATCATCACAACTGTCCTTGATCTTCTAGGAAGCATTAAAATGCAAATTTTGTATGATTATCAGTAATTGGATCCATTTGAGCTCTGATATAACAAATTCTTAAGCAATATGTGAAGATAGATTTTAAAAAGCTTCAAGCAATTTTACATAGTTTATGACATACTTTTTCCTCAAGGTGACAGAGAATATGTTAATAGAATAGATTATCCTAACTTAAAACCCACCTACTTTGGAATGGTGAATATTTGTGTAAATAAACCTAAGCTTATAATTTTATCAAAAGAAAATAGTCATGGAGATTAGTGTCAATTACAAGCTTACAAATTAAAGCCATTATGTGAAAATCAGAGTTTATAAGAATCTTAATTTATAAGATTGACAATCTTAATTTATAAATATTATCACCTATGAAATTGACAATGAATATAAAATTTATGAAATTAAATGGATACAATTACCTGCTTGACCAATAAAGCAGCACAATTTGAATGTGCGTGTGCAAACTTTGGACCATATTTAATGAAATTCTTCAGTAAGATATCTTTGTCCATTTGTGCTACTGTAACAGAATATCACAAATAGGTAATTTATAAAGAATAGAACTTTATTTTTCACAGTTCTAGAGACTAAGAAACCTAAGACCAAGGCACACATCTGGAGGGGAGGAATGCTGTGTCCTCCCATGGGGGAAAGACACAAGGACAAGCTTGACCAACTTCCATGAAGCCTCCTTTATAAGGATCTTAATCTCATTCATGAGGGAGATGTTGGGAGTCAGCCATGGAGGACAGCCTGCTGACAAAGTCCAGGAGGCTGAAACCCCGGATGCAAAGCGAACTTGGGCAGCTGAGACCCTTGTTTCCTCTACTTTTGTTATTAGTGCAGCCGAAAAGTTCTGTAGAGTCTGAGGATGGAAAGCAAAGTTCCACTCATGCCTCCACTACCCCTTGCAAAAAGACAAGAGGGGAATTCATGAAAAATTACCTTCCCTTCACTTGAATTCCTCCCTAGGTTTCCATGTCCCCGGCCTCCTGGTATTAAACCATACAATCACTTGATTAAACATCGTAGTTGGGAAAATTGTAAAAAATCAGAAAGTGCTCGATTTAATGTTTGTCAGAAAACTCACTGGCCTTGCCAGGAAATTATCAATAGCAATTTTAAATATCATGTGCGGGTAATTACTTATAAGATTTTATTCCTTCTGATTGGCGACTAATTGGAGAAATTTGAGAAGCTACAGTTTGTGTTTTTAGGAAGAGTGCCAATGCAAAAATTACACTTACTTAATTTCTTAATTTCTACATATGGTATATTATGCTTAAAAAATTAACAATCACATAAATATTAGAGCATCCTTGCTTTTACTTCCCTTTGTTAAGAGGTTTGTAATTCTGGTTAGAAATTGTAACTGAGATGACTTGAGCCCTGGAGAACCCTTTGTTTTACAAACATTAAAACCCATCTCCCTGGCAGGGGATAATTGATGCAGATTGTAAATACCAGGTGTAACATTGTGGAAAATTAGTCAGGCCAATTTGTGGCTAAGAAACCTTGAAAATGTTGTTTTACCCCAGCTAGTTGCAAATTGCTGTGTGAAGGTCACAGTTGTGACTTGTTAATCTATGTAACAATTATAGTGCTTAGAACTTGGTAGTGATTTATAATGTAATAGTTATAGGAATAAGTAAGTTTTGTATGGACATTAAGAAATGGTAATCATTTAAAAATGTTAGAAGTTTATAAAATTTATAGTTAATGTTTAGGATGATAATGTTTTAAGATCAAAACAGGATGAACAAAGATACATTGCCTGTCCGGTCCATTAAATTGTAACTGATTGCCTTGAAAACAAAAAACATGTAGTGTATAAAGAGTTGGAAAAGACAATAAATCGGCATTTGTCCTGCTTGCTGCAGAGTCAGTGTCCAAGTTTTTTCTCCTGTGCCGATGCCGTCCATCCTTCAGGAAACCCTGACCCGCTGGAGCTGGACTCCAGCAGGAGAAGCCCTCAAGGCCTAGTCACCTCTTAGTGGCCCCACCTCTTAATACTATCACATTGACAACAATGGAATTTTGGAAGAAACACATTCAACCTATAGCAGTATCCTATTCAATGCAGTATTAGAAGTCCTAGCCAGAGGAATCAGGCAAGAGAAATGAAGGGTACAAATTAGGAAAAGAAGTCAAACTATCTCTGCATGCTGATGATATGATCTTATACCTAGAAAATCCTAAAGACTTCTCCAAAAGACTCCTAGACTTGATAAGTAAATTCAGTAAAGTCTCAGGATACAAAATCAACGCATAGGAATCAATAGCACTGCTATACATGAATAACAAACTGATGATCAAATCAAGAACTCAATCCCATTTATAATAACTGCCAAAAAACTGAAATACCTAGGAATATGTTTAACCAAGGAGGTAAAAGATCTCTATGAGGAGAACTATAACATGCTGATGAAAGAAATTATAGAGGACAAAAACACACGGAAAACATCCCATGCTCATTGACTAGAAGAATCATTTGTTAAAAGGACTATATTACCCAAAGCAATCTAAAGATTCAATGGAATCTCCATCAAACTACCAACATCATTTTTCACAGAATTAGAAAAGCAACTTTAAAATTCATATGGACCCAGAAAAAAGCCAGAATAGCCAAAATAATCCTAAGCAAAAAGAACAAAACTGGAGGCATCAGTTACCCAACTTCAAATTATACTATAAGGTTGTAGTAACCAAAACAGCATGGCACTAGTATAAGAGCAGACATATAGACCAATGGAAGAAAATAGAAAATCCAGAAATAAACCCGAATACCTACAACAAACTGATCTTCAACAAAGTAGACAAAAACATACACTGGGGAAAGGACAGTCTATACTACAAATGGTGCTGGAAAAATTGAATAGCTACATGTAGAAAAATGAAACTTGATCTCTGTCTTTTACCATATACAAAAATTAACTCAAAATGTATCAAAGACAAATGTCAGACCTGAAACCATACAGATCCTAAAAGAAAACCTAGAAAAAGCCTCTTTGGGACATTGTCCTAGGCAAAGAATTTGTGGCTAAGACCCCAAAAGCAAATGCAATGAAAGCAAAAACAAAAACAAAAAAGTACGACTTAATTAAACTACAAAGCTTCTCCACAGCAAAAGAAATAATCAACAAAGTAAAGAGGGAACCTGAATAATGAAAGAAGATACTGGCAAACTATATATCTGATAAATGACTAATATCCAGAATCTACAAAGAACTGAAACAAGTAAGCAAGAAAAAAAGCAAATAACACCTTTAAAAAGTGAGCAAATGACAAGTACAGATAGCTCTCAAAAGAAGACATACAAATGGCCAACAAACATATAAAAAATTCTCAACATTACTCATCATCAGGGAAATGCAAATTAAACCATGACACCACCTTATACCAGTCAGAATAGCCATCACTAAAAAATCAAAAAACAATAGATATTTGTGCTAATACAGAGAAGAGGGAACACTTATGCACTGTTTGTGGGAGTGTCAATTAATACAGCCTCTATGGAAATTGTTATGGAGCTTTCTCAAAGAACTAAAAGTAGATCTACCATATGATCCAGCAATCCCACTACTTGGGTATTTATCCAAAGGAACAGATGTCATTATATAAAAAAAACACCTGAACTCTTATGTTTATCACAGCATAATTCACAATTGCAAAGATGTGAAATCAACCTAAATGCCCATCAACTTATCAGTGGATAATGAAAATGTGGTGTATATATACCATGGATACCATTCAGTCATAAAAAAAAGAATAAAATCGGTCAGACGTGGTGACTCAAGTCTGTAATCCCAGCACTGTGAGAGGCCAAGGCAGGAGGATTGCCTGAGCCCAGGAGTTTGAGACCAGCCTGAGCAATTTGGTGAGATCTCGTCTCTACAATATATCACAAAAAAATTAGCCGGGTGTGGTAGTGTGCACCTATAGTTCCTGCTACTTGGAAGGCTGAGGTGGAAGGTTCGCCTGAGCCCAGCAGGTCAACACTGGGGTGGCCATGAACTTGCCACTGTACTCCAGCCTGGGCGATGGAGTGAAACTCTGACTCAAAAAGAAAGAAAGGGAGAGAGAAAGAAAGAAAGAGAGAGAGAGAGAGAAAGAGAGAGACAGGGAGGGAAGGAGGGTGGGTGGGAGGGATGGAGGGAGGGAGGGAGGAAATCATGTCTTTTACAACAACTTGGATTGTGAACTAACATAGGAATGGAAAACTAACATAGGAATGGAAACTGACATAGGAATGGAAAACTAACATAGGAATGGAAAAACGAAACACCACATGCTGTCACTTATAAGTGAAAGCTAAACTAGTGATCTGCAAAAGCATGTAGAATGGTATAATGGACATTGGAGACTCAGAAGGAGGAGAATGGGAAGGGGTAGACGGATAAAAAATCACCTATTGGTGATTTTTTTTTGCCACAATTCAATGCATCTATATAACCAAAAACTATTTGCACTCCCAACAGCTATTGAAATTTCAAAATAATAATAAAAATAAACAAAAATAAAAGAAAATAAACTATAGCAGTAAGGTGACAGCATCTTCAGTTCTCTTCTAAGATTTACAGATTATTAATAATTATTTAAGTACTTTGAATAGACCGCAATGTCTCATTGCTTTTTGTAAAAACTAGTGATTTACTATCATTTTTCACTAGAAGGCAATTAAAACAGACTTTCTCAAGGTGCTGACAGATTTTCTGCCTCTGAATCCTTAGTAGAAAGGGATGTTAAGATTTGAGTGGCGTTGTAGGCAATTTTCCAATTTTTTTAACCTACATTCCCATTATGATGCTTATTACATTGCAAGTTGTTCACAAGACCTTCACTTGACCTTCTGCAGAGCATCTTCCAAGGCAATACTGGTGACCCAGGAGCTGTGAGAGCTGGTTTCATGATTCTCTAGAGGATGGCTAGGAGTCACCCCACTGTAGGCCATGCTCCAAGGGCAACTAAGGCACCAGCCAGGGATGGGCCTGGCTGTGCATCAGAGATGGAGGCATTTCATACACAATTTATGAAACTGTGAGGCATGTGCAACATCAGCAGAAAAGAAAGATCAGCTACTCTAATGCCTTATTTTTTGGAAGGAGCTGACTCTTATCTCCCACTGCTGGCTCAGAAGAGCCTGGAAGTTACCCAAGTCCAGAAAGTGACTGCTTTCTTAGTGAAGATTTTCTCTTGTTGGAGCCGCAGGGAACCATCATCCAGGTATTAACGTCTTTACAACCAAAGCATGCAGGCATCCATCCACTGTGCTACTAACTGAACTTCACAAGTGCTGCTTGAGTCCTGCTCAGTGCTGGGCACTCTCCTTAGCATATAGGGGAGTGGGGGGGAGTCCTCTAAACCACACAGAACACCTATCCTGTGTCTGCTGTTTAGAGTCAGCAATCATTTGCTGAGCACCACTGTGTGCAAGGCATGCTCCCAAATATTTGTATTAAGTTATTCATTTAACTCTCACAAGGATCTCATGAGCTGGGTATTATCATCCTATTATTACACCCTTGTTCCCCATGAGACATCTTGGACTCAGGAAAGTGAAGTGACGTGTGTGTGTGGTCACATGGCAGTCCTCTGACTCCAGGCGCTGTGCCCGCATCCCTGAACCTGCTGTCTTAAGAAACCACCTCTGGCCGGGCTCAGTGGCTCAGCCTGTAATCCCAGCGCTTTGGGAGGCCGAGGTGAGTGGATTTCCTGAGCCCACGGGTTTGAGATCTGCCTGGGCAACTTGGCGAGACCTCATCTTAACAATAAATCAAAAATTATCCGGGCGTGGTAGTGCTCGCCTGTAGTTCCAGCTACTTGGAAGGCTGAGGCGGAAGGATCGCTGGAGTCCCAGCAGGTCAAGGCTGCCATGGCCGGGAGCGGCCACTGCACTCCAGTCTGGGTGACAGAATGAGACTCCAACTAAAAAAAAAAAAAAAAAAAAAGAAACCACCTCTTTCCCCTTGACCTTGTTGCCCAGCATGTGGCCCATCGATGCCCATCTCAGCATCACCTGGAGCTCATTACCTATGCTGGATCTCAGGCCTCACCCAGACCCACTGAATCAGGGCTTTTCTAAAAAATTCAACAAGGCCCTAGCAGGCAGTACTGCATGCTGGGTTTCAGCAGAACTGCTCTGTGAATGATCAAGGCAGCTGAGAGCAGCACCTGCTACAAAACCCCCATGGCTCCCGTCTCTGCAGGATGAAGTTCTGTGGAGGGAAAACTCATTTTGACTCCACGAGTTTTCATTCTAAAGTGCTCCAAGCAGCTTCGCACAGGGTGATTCACCTAGAAGGCAGTTTGCTATCACAGACCTTGAAAAGAATTGTATTGCTCACACAGACCTTACATTTAATGATTCAGTTTAGCAAACATTTATCATCAACTGTTACTTGCCAGGCACTGTGCAAGGTGTAGGTTTTGGTGATCTCCCAAAGGAAGTGGCCATTCATGCTACTTCTTGCATATTGTGATTCAGTCAATTCCTGGTTGCTCATTTAAAATAAAATTGCATCTGCAGTTCTCTTAATGTTGCGTTCTTGTCAATTCATTCATTAGTCAACAAACATTTAAAGAATGTGTACAAGAAACTGTAAAAGTCTTTTATGTTTAGACATAATCAGCTTTTACACTGAAGTATACCCTGAAGTAATTCTTCAGTGGGAACATATTTTTTAAATGAAGTTTTTTGTTGTTATTGTTGTTTAAGCTCTGGCAATTTTATCATAGATTTTATGGCTAACAGGGTTCTTCCTGTGAAAGGATTTTTTTTAATAAAAAAACAATTTCTTACTTGGAAATCTGTCCTGAGGAGGAGTAGACTTAGGGAAGCAAATGCTGAAATTTTGTAGGATCTATTGTCTCCACAACAATTTAAATTATATGATTTTCAAATTCAACAGAGAAATAGAGAGACAGCAGTTTGGCAGCAAAGATTTAATAGTGTTTAATTTTTAAAATTTTATCCTAGGACTTATCTTTCACATAATAAATCTATTAGAGGACTTGGCACTTCACAAGGATGATGGATTTAAATATTTCAGATCCTCATTTGACATTCTTTTGTCATATCAAAAAAATTATGAGTCATTCACTAGAAACTGTTACTTTTGGGGAATTATACCTCTAAAAATCCCATGGACTGACCTACTACATAGAAAAGCACCTGTAGGGACCAACGAAGAGGTTTCCCCTTGGTCCTCTGAAGGTTTCCTGAAAAATGACACACAGAAGGCAGATTAATTGGAGAAAAGACATGCACATTTATTTAATATGTATACATGGGAGCCTTCAGAATAAAGACCAAAAGAGGCAGGGAAAGTTGTCCATTTTTATGTTTAGGTTCAACAAAGTATGGACAACCATTTGGAAAGATGATTGGAGGAAAACGTATGACCTAATGCAACTAGACTGAGTGGGGAAACCCAGCAAGTCCTGTCTGTCTAGATTCTTCTTGCCCTCTCAGGGTAAGCATATTAAATAAATACGCATGTCTTTCCTTCTGGGTATGGGGCAGGTTCCTCTCTGGACTGGGGGGTCTTATAACCTACAGTCAAACAAGATAGGTCAGATAATATTTTTTATGGCCAGTTTTTACACAGAAAGGCAGAGGGAAAATTAGAGTAATATTTTTAGGCTTATGGCCAGCTTTGAGGAACAGACGTTCTGGGAAAGAGGGACTCTAGTTTCTAAGGCTAGCCTTGGGAGCAAATTGAACTGAGAGATTAGAGGGCAGGAGAGGGTCAGGGGAAAATGTTTGCTTCTGAGGCCTTCCTTTCGGGAAGTATGTTTTCTGAGTCACAATACATTCCATCACATAATTTAATTTAGTCTGAGAGTATTACAAGATGCAAAGCCTTCAGGCACAGAGAATATTTTCTCTTAGCTCTGCTGTAGGATGATTCTACTTTTGCTTGGGAGATTTGGCGAGTCATTAGACACTGAAGACTTAAGCTAATGAGTTTGGTTTATGTCACTTTAAAAGATGCTTTAAAAAAATTTTTTTAAAGAAGCTTTTTAAGCCCAAGAAGTTTGCTCGTGATAATTATTTTTTAACCAACTTTTAAAAGATATATTTACAGACAATTAAATGTATGCAATTATATATACAATTCAATGGATGTTCATATATATGTATCAACATGTTATATATATATCACCATGTAACCATCATCTCAATCATATAATTTCCATCACCCCAGAAATTTCTCTGTTTCCTTTCTGCCAGGCATCGTGTTTGGTGATACATAATGTGTTATAATTATCATTAAACATTTTGATGTAGGCAATAGTACTTCCATTCTAAAATAAAAAAGGAAGTGCTTAGAGAGATCATAGAATTTGCCCAGTCACTAACCTACTAACTCCCTAAATACATCAGCACCAGAATTCTAATTTATAACACTGAATCTAGCCAGGTTCATGGACAGCCACACTCAACATTCCCCTTCCTCCATTTATTCTTTTAGGTGATTATGCACTCATCTGTGATTCTTAATAGGTTATAAGCTCTGATGAGGGGGAGATCTGTATCATATTAACTTAGTCTACCTCCTTGACCCCTAGAGACTATCCCAGAGATCTGCAAATAATAGGAATTTAATAAATCTTTGCTAAATAGATAAAACACAGAGCTATAATTTTGCATATTTTTGTGTGTAAATTTTGCTGTGTACATTTTCTTGTTTTCAAATAATATTGGAGAATATTGTAGTTACTCTTTTCATGTGTCTGAATTGGTATAGCATAGTAAATCTTAGAGACATGTTCCTAAACAAAACAAAATAATTCCTGCCTCATTTGAAATAGTAAGAAATTAACGATTAGAACCTCCAGTTATTGAGCACTTACTACTTACCAGTCTCTTCTATTTACCGTATCCTCATTTAGTAGTCAAAAATGTGATCTCTAAAACCAGACTTCTTGAGTTCAAATCCCAACTCTACTTCTTAGTAGCTGTGTTTTGTGGGCAAGTTATTTTAGATCCATGTGCTTTAGTTTCTTTATTTTTGAAATGGGATAATAAGAGTACTTATATAATTCATGAGAATTAAACAACTGGAAATACTGAGAAAAGTGACTGGCACACCTAAGGCAATTTTTTAGTTATTATCATGTTTAAACTGTTTAAATCACCAGCTAAAACCAATTGTTCCCCTTTCTTAATTACATTATAAGATCAAAGAAAATATTGTGATCCATGTACCCTACAGAAAGTTTAGATAAGACTTCATTATGTATCAACATGTTACCTTTCTCTGTGTAAAAAAATGTGGAACAAACTTTTGACAGAATCTCCATATTATGGTCATGTATAAAGTACATGTCTGAACCACAGAATTGCACTAGAAGTAAAAAAAAAAAACAACAACAAAAAACCAGCACTATCAGAGCCATTTACTCTGGAAATCCCATTCTAAGGTGAACACCAAGTCTAAATGGCAAACCAATAGTTCAGAGTTCACTCAGCTGAATTAGGGTCAAGGAAGGAGAAGATCTATATTTGTAGAGTTAGTACTAAAGGTACATATTTAGCTAAGAATAAAAACAAGATGGTGAGTGATTGCATGTTCCTCTCTGCCCCATCCCCTGCCAGAGACAAGACATGGATGTCTGATCTCCCACTTCTACTTAACATTTTACTAGAGGTAATAACCAAGGGAACTATGCAAGAAAATGAATTAAAACCACTTACAGATTGGAAAGGAAGAAGTAAAACTATATTCTAAAATGATGTGATATTGTAGATAGAAAATTCTAAGAAATTTTAGAACTAATGAGTTCAGCAAGTTTGCTGAATACAGTGATTAATGTACAAAATGAAATATATTTCTATATAGCAGCAATAAGCAAATTTAAAATGAAATTAAGGAAATAATACTATTTAAAATGGCATCAGAAAGAATAAATTACTCAGTAAGAAACTTAATAAAAGAAGTGCTAAACTTTTACTCTGAAAAATTTCAGAGCATTGTAGAAAGAAATTTTAAAAGACCTAAATAAATAAAAATATATCCCATGTTTATAGATAAGATTCAATATTAAGATGGCAGTACTCCTCAAAATAATCTACAGGTTCAATGAAATCTATATTAGACTTTCTACCGAATTTTGACATGAACTGACAATCTGAACCTAAAATTCATATGAAAATTCAAGAAACTCAAAGTAGCCAAAATAATCATGAAAAGGAAGGACAGAGTTGGGGAGCATACACTTCTCAATTTCAAAACTTAATTGAAAGCAACAGTAATCAAGACAATGTGGTATTGGCATAAGAATAGGCCAGATTAGAAATTAATGGAATAGAATAAAGAATCCACAATTATAAATCCTCATATTTGTAGTTAATTGATTTTTGACAGAAATGCCAAGAAAAGTAAATGAGGAAATAATAATCTTCTCAGCAAGTGGTACTAAGACAACTGGATAACCATATGCAAGAGAATAAAGCCAGACCCCTATTTCACATCATACATGCAAATTAACCCCAAATGGATCCAAGACTTAAATATAAAAGCTAAATCTACAAAACTCTTAGAAAAACATAGTTATAAGTCCTCATGATCTTGAATTTGGCAATGGGTGTCTAAGAAATATGAATAAATTAGACTTCATCAGAATAAAAATTTTTGTGCTTTAAAAAATACTGTCAAGAAAGTAAAAAAAGCAGCTCAGAATGGGAGAAAATCTTTGGAAATCACATATCTGGGAAGGGACTTGTACCTAGCATATATAAAGAGCTCTTACAAAATGATAATAAAAAGACAACCCACTATCTGAATAGGATCCTGAATAAGCAAAGACTATGAAGAGATATTTCTCCAAAAAAGGTATATAAATAGCCAATAAGCACCTGAAAGGATGCCCAGCCTCATAAGTCAATAGAGAAATGCGAATCAAAATCGTAATGAGATAACTCTTCCTACCCACTAGCATGGTTATAATGAAAAAGTCAGAAAATCACAAATGTTATTGAGAATATGGAGAAACCAAACCCTCATATGCTGTTACTGGGAATGTAAAAATGACACGGCCATTTTGGAAAACAGTGGCAGTTTCCTCCAAAAGTGAAAACATAGGGTTGTCATTTGACCCAGTCATTCTACTCCCACATATATACCCAAGAAAACTGAAAACACATATTCGCACAAAAACTTGCCTGTGTATGCTCATTGAAGTGTTATTCATAATAGTCAAAAGGAGGAAACAACCCAAATATCCAAGATATCCATACAATGGAAGAGTATTTGGCAATTAAATAAAATAGAATATCAGTATACATGCTACAACATGAACGGACATTGTAAACGTGATGGTAAGTGATGGGAGTCAGTCATGAAGAGTCACATATTGTAAGATTGTATTGATAAGAAAAAATCCAGAACGGGAACATTTATAGAGACAGAAAGTAGGTTAGTGGTTGCTTAGTGCTAGGGAGGAAGCGGTTCAATGGGGAGTGATAGCGAACAAGTATGGGGTTTCTTTCTGGGACACTAAAAATAGATTGTAGTAATAGTTGCACAACTCTATGAATATACTAAAATTATTGACTTTTATACTTTAAATGGGAGAATTGTATGGTACACAAATTATATTGCAGTAAAACTGTTACAAATAACAGAAATGTAAGGACACAGCAAATTTAGAAGTAAAAGAATAGGAAATACATATTAGACGAGAGTGAACAAAGAAAGGTGGCATAGCTACACTAAAATCAGGCAAAGTAAACTTTAAAGCAAAACATATTAACAAAGACACAGAGGGACATTTAAGTATAATAAAGGGATATATATAAATGATATAACAATTTTAATTTGTATGCAATCTTACAAATTTGTATAGGTTGATAAATATGTTAAGAAAGATTTGATAAAAATAAAAGAAGAAATAGACACACCTCATCAAAATGAGAAACTAATACCTTTCTCTCAATAGCTAATAATATAAACTCACACATACATAGAACACATAATCAGGAAGAGTATAGATAACTGGAATAACACAATTAACAAATTACTTAACTGATAGAACACTATACAACACTGTGACCAGAAATGACCAAAAACACTCATTTCAAGTGTACAATAAAACAGCCAAACTGTCTATACATGGGGTGGTAATGCCAGCATCAACATATTTAGAAGACAAAAATCACTCGGTATGTTTTCTGATCACAGTGGAATTAAGCTAGATGTTATTAACAGAATAGTAACTAGAAAATCATCAGCTGATTGGTAATTAAGCAAACACATCTACATTTCACTACTGATTTAAATAAGAATCACATTGGAGGTTTTATGTTTAGGTCTTTGATCCATTTAGAGTTGATTTTTGTATATGGTGATAGGAAGGGTCTTGTTTCAATCTGCATGTGGTCAGCCAGTTTTCCCAGCACCATTTACTGAATTAGTTCTCCTCTCCCCAGTGGTTGTTGGTGGAGGCTTTGAAGAACCTTAGAAAATGCAGGAGACACCCTTAAAGAAATTGGAACCGGAAACCAATTCCTGATCAAAACCCCAATAACCCATGCCATAAGAAAAATATAGACAAGTGGGACTTCATCAAACTGAAAAGCTTCTACAAAGCAAAAGAAACCATCAAGAAATCAAGGAGACAGCCCACACAACGGGAAAAAAAAATTTGCCAACTGTATATCTGACAAAGACCTAACATCTAGGATCCCAAGGAACTCAAACATGCCAAAAGGAAAAAACAAACAACCCTATTAAAAAGTGGGCAAGAAATATGATTAGACACTTCTCAAAAGAAGACATACAAGAAAAAATGCTCAGCCTCACTCATCATCAAAGAAATGCAAATTAAAACCACACTGAGATACCACCTAACTCCAGCCAGGATGGCCACCATCAATAACTCAAAAAACAACAGATGCTGGAGAGGATGTGGGGAAAAGGGAACACTCAGTTCTTTTCTCTGACAGATCCCCAGGTGGGAGCATTGCTTCTATGCTTTCTGTAATCCTGAAAGGATATCAATTTGCTTCCTCTTGGGAGCAATGCTGACTTGAGACTAGCTTTCCCCACCCCAGCTCCATGTACTCACAATGGCACAGAACTGGCCCCACGTATGCAGGAGTAAGGTGTAGTCCTGCGGCCTGGGTGCAGAGTGGTGACCTCACAAGGTAGAGGATAAGAACATCAAGAGTTGTTCTATTGAGACCAGCCTGGGCAATGTAGCAAGATACCATTTCTAAAAAAAAAAAAAAAAGTTGTTGTAAAAAATTAAAGAAGGACCCAGGACTGATGTTTCCTCAGACCTCCTCTGTGCAGGTGTGATGTCTGTATGTGAGCTGCATCTCGGTTTCTACTGCTCTACACTAGACAGGGACATCTTTCCATTCCTCAGTTTCCAACTGGAGGGAGAGATGTTATGTTAGAGGCAACCAAAGCTTAACTACTCACACCAAACAGGGTGGGCACCCCAACTGCCTCCCACTGTTGCTTCTGTGACCAGAATCTGATACTGCATCCCACTGGGGGATGGAAGAGGTGGAGGTGATCTACTCACTCAATGATAACTATAGGGAGTGTGATTTTCAGATTGAAAAAAATCATTTTGTAAAAATTCAAAAGGAAAAAGCCCCCAGTAAACTAGATGCTATTTTGCATTGTCTTACCCAGAGATATGCCTGGTAAATTGAACCTAAGGGAGACTACACAGCGTATGATTCATTTTTCCCCTTTCTGTATGGAAGAACACATTCAGACTGCATGATAGAGTCATATAGAAAAGGGATGCTTTAAAAGACACTCTTAGGTCGAGTGCAGTGACTCAGCCTGTAATTCCAGCACTTTGGGAGGCTGAGGCAAGAGAATTGCCTGAGCCTGTGGGTTCGAGACCAACCTGAGCAACTTGATGAGACCTCGTCTCTACAATAAATCACAAAAACCGCTGGGCGTGGTGAAAAAGAATATGAGAGAATAGATAGCCCAACTCAAAAAAAGAGAAGGAAAAAAAAAGACACTCTTCATCAAACTGTTTAGAATTTAAATCTCAAAATTTGGTATTTTAGAAATGTGGTGTTATCTAATTTTATATATAATTTAGTCTGACAGACAAAAGAAAACAAGAATCTTTTTAAATTGAAAGTGACATTATTTTGAGAGCCAGTCCCTCAACCCCACCAAAAAACATACAACACATCCAACCTCTGTGGCTGAGTGGATTATTAAGTCCTTCTATTTCTGCAACTGGTATTTCCTAAAATGTCTCCACATGTCAATATTTTTACAAAACAAGCATCTGCTGGCACTTTAAATTAAAGTGTCAAAAACCTTAAATAGAAAACTTAACACTTTATCTAAATTAATAAACTAACAAGTGCTTAATAACCAAAAGAAAATATGGGGAGGCTTTATTTACTTTTGCTAAATTTCTTGTTCTTAAGGCACAGCCAGGAAACTAAAAGGATGCAAATGCTTTTACTCAACACATGAGAAATAAGCACGAACCAAAGGCTTTTTTTCTGTTAACAAAAAGCAAAATTTCTTCTGAAGCCATGAATGCTTACTGAGAAAAATTTGCACTCTGTGATTGTGATATAATTTCTAGTAAATGTTCCTCTTAAAAATCTTTGATGAGGCTGTCCCTGACTCCAGTGTCCCCCTTTCAGAGATGTGAGCTTTTGGGGGTCCCGGGGGAATCGCAAACACTGGGACATAGAGAGTTGCTGAAAAAACATTAGAGATTTTGTTCATGTCATGTTGGACATTTGGATTCAAAGAACCAAGGACATAACTGTTTCTCACCTAACTCAAAGTGCACAAACAGGACAGAATTTTTATAGGAAAGAAAATTTTCTCTTGCCATTGTACATTTCCCAGTGCCACTGCACCCCCAGCCGCTTCTCATCACCAAGGCAACCAGAGTTATTATGAAAAGTCAGCCAGCCACTGTGCCCTTGGCTCCAATTTTTCCAGAGAAGTTCTCTTTTTTCTTTGTTAGCTCTCAGCATCTTGATGCTTTCAGTTTAACGTCAAGCATCAAGTGATCAAAATCCCACTTAGAAGCGTTTCTCAAAATATAGCCTAAACATGCCTTCCATCAGCATCACCTGTGCAGCTTATCATGAATGCTGCTTACTAGGCCCTTGTGCCAGACCTATTATATCATTAAAGGGCCTAGGACTGTGCATTGTAGCAAGTACTCCAAGTAATACTTACAACACTAAAATGTAATAACTGCTGATCTAGAGGAAAGGCTGCAGAGAATGTTCCTTACTTATTTACACTATTTAACAGATAAGGAAACAGATTTCTAGAGCAAAATCACACTGCTTTATGCTGGAGCAAGTTTTACGTTAAATTGCTTGTCTCATTTAACCAGGATCCCCAGTTCCACTCAATGCCTACCGAACAGAGGCATTAATCTGTTGTCCTCAATACCTCGTGGTTTTCGTCAGGGATTCAGAGTATTTCTTTCTCTGACCTATGACTGATGGACAAAGTATGGACTGAAGTGTTGTGTACTTATATCACTTATTCAACCATTTTTGTCTTGTCCATTTCAGGCTTTATCAATATAATATAGAGAAACTACCTGTAGATTTTGTTGCCTAAAACATTTGCCCGGCCACTTCAGAGGATATGTTATTTTACTAATTATTTTTTCTTTCTGAATACACCTGTCAATCCAGTTCAAATAGCTAACATGATGCTCCTTATAGATGAGGCCTAAAACAATATTTGATTTCTGGTTCCCTTTAATTATTCATTACACAGTCAAGATAAATGCATTAGGAAGTTTTAATACTGTCTGATGCCATCCCAGAGGTGATCTGTATTGTCAGAGTAAATAAGTAAATCATATTCTTAAGAAATTGCTTAGTACTTATCTGAAATTTCCTGAATAATTTAAAATTTTCTCATTTTATATTTAAGTAACCCCTAATAAAACTAATAATCTAAGAAGCTTGTCTCTCTAAAATGAAGACGGTTTCAAGTTTGTTTTTATTTTGCTTTATTTTTTTAAAAAAGACAGTTTATTGATATATGATCCACTCACCTAGAGTGTACAATTCAATGGCTATCAGGATATTGACAAAATTGTGCAATTATCACCATAATCAATTTTAGAGTATTTTTATTATCCTCCAAATTCCTGTGCCTCTTAGTCTTTATATCCCAACTATTCACCCCTCCACTTCCGTCTCCTTAGATTTGCCTATTCTGGACATTTCATTTAAATGGAATCTGACCATATGTGATACTTTGAGACTGGCTTCTTTCACTTGGCATCATGTTTTCAGTGTTGATCCATGCTGGAGCATGTATACCCAGACTCCATTTTCTTTTGTTGTTGTTGTTGTTACTGCATCATATTCCATAGTGTGGATATATCATGTACTGTTCATTTATGCATCAACTGATGGACATTTAGGTTGTTTCTACCAGTTGACTATTATGAATAATACTTCTAGAAGCATTTGTGGACAAGTATGTGGGTGGACATACATAGAAAACTCAGAAACAGAGAAAAACTTGAATATAAGTAAATTTAAAAATGGAAATGGAAACACACTTAATTTAAGTGAAACAGAAGAGTTTTGACTAATGAATCTCTTAGGTCATTTTCTTTGTAACATTCCCTCAAGTTGTATTTCGGTAGATGGGTGTTTCCCATCTCCTGCCAAGTGTTTGGTTTGGTTGGAGGACTGAGTTTGTATGTCATAGAAGAGTGCTGAAGGAATAGTCACAGAAAATGGCTGAATTATTAAAATCCCTAAATACTAAGGTTTTTTATGTGTGTAGACAATGGGGAATCATGAGTTATCTCTGATTCCCCTATATTTTGAGGCTGTAAAAGAAGAGTAGCCACCAGAAACAGAGGTTGCACAACAGTAACATCACATAAGCAAAGAAGAAAATAACTTCAAAAAGAGGGGAATTCCATAATGTCAAATTCTCCATTTGATAAAAATCCAGGATTCTGAGGGCTGGGAGAACTTAGGAATTTACAGCTGATGTTCAAGAAAGCAGCTTGACCTGAGTGGTTGGGAGGAAGGAGAAGTAGTAAGTTCTAGTGTCTTCCACATTTTGAAGGTAAGGCCAACCAGAAGACACAAAAGGGAGTATCCATAATGGATGGTGGGGTGGAGGGGAGCTGTAGAGAACACAGGTGGAAATACAGACTTAAAAAAATGAGGCCGGAAGGCTGAGGCAGAAAGATCGCCGGAGCCCGGCAGGTCGAGGCTGTGGTAGCCCGGAGCGGCCACTGCACTCCAGTCAGGGCGACTGAGTGAGATTCCAACTCAAAAAAAACAAAACAAAAAAAATGAGACAATTTGTCCTCCCAAAGAAGAGCAACAGAGGGAGGGACTCTTAAAAACAGGGACACTTTGAGGCAGAGTAAAGGCAAAATGCAGCTTTTCCGTTGGATAACTTCAATATTTCACGGGGGGTGATTCATTTTGTGACTACATGTATGTATGGAACAATTATAAATATGTATTCCAAACATATCAGTCTGCTAGCTAATATTTGGGAGGTGTTACAATAAGCCCATAAAAGATAAATTGGTGAGAGTTCTAAACCATATACTGTTTATTATTATTGTTTTTATTCCCCCTCAGGACATTGAGAAAAATCTCATTCACCTCAAATTTGTGATTTTTCTTGGTTACTACTTGGTAGCCTGGATAAGGGCTTAGAGAAAGTAGAAGCTAGCAGTGGGGTACCCACCAGAGTTGCGGCTACTCCAACAATTACAACGACAGGTGTGACCCATTCTAAGGGGATGTTATGTGTTGGTAATGACCAGGTAAAGTTAGAGTGGACTTAGAGGTTGTGAACACAAAGAAACAATCGAGCCCAGAGGCCAACACAGTAAAAAAAGAGCATGGTGAGAAGCAGAAACGATGGAGTGAGGGGAAGAAACAAGAGGGAATGCAGAGTCAGGGCCTGAAGGAGGAAAAATGAGCACAGAATAGTTGGGAGGGTAGAGATGTTGATTATGAACCATTTAAAGATCAGGGTCAATAGGAGAGAAAGGATGAGGAAAGAAAGGAGAGATAGGAGGTTAGAGTCAAAGAGAAACATTTCCATATTCAGGCATTTAGGGAAGAGAAGATATCAGTGAGGAAGAGGTCAGTGGCTTGGCCACGTTGGTGAGTGCCTGAAATGGAATAGATGAAAGGCTTCAGAGTGCAGGGTGCAGAGAACTGGAGGACCAGGACTGATAACCCCTAAGGATGACAGCATAAGGTAGAGAGCAACAGAAAACTATGGTCCTGATGCTCAAGTCCATGAGGATAATAGAAGAAAGTTCAGGACATCGCAAGATGGCAGGATATGGACAGTCAGCGTGCTAGGAGATGCTGGATTGATTTTTAATAATGTGGGAAAAGGCTAGGTATGACTTGGACAAGGAAGAGAAGAGAACATAATGAGAGTAAGATGGGCAATAAGGAGGGTAAGAGGCAATGGGGATATTAATGTGTCACCACGGATGTGTGTGTACATGTGTGCACACACATGCAGAACTTTCCAACCGCAGAGTTCTAACTGGAATGTTGGCATGATAGTGTGGTCATATCCACTGGTTCTGGAATTTTCGATTTCTTGAGACTTCAGAAAGAGAGCAGGGAAAATGAGGCCTGCTATCCTGGGTGTCCAGGCTTCCTTTTATGAAATGAAATGTAGTATGGCTTGTTCAAAGTTATAAAGAAAAATATTTTCCCAAATACTTAAATTGATTTCAAAAATAATGGCTGTCATCCTTTTCTTGACCCTTTATTCTCTTGAAAAATCAATTTGCAAAAGAATCAGAATAAAAAAACATTAAATGTATTGCATTATCAAATCAATCTTATATACTTCTCAATTAACTGCTACATTTCCTTCTGAGTTTTTTCGAAGCTTTATTATAATTACCAGCTTTTATGTAGCAAAAGGCAGTTTTTCTTTCATGTTTGGCTTAAAAAATAAACATCAACAAGTATTTTTCCCAAGTATCCATAGTAATACTTTGCTCATGTCATAAGTTCAAATTTTGTATTATGTTATCCTGGCCTTTGTGGACTTCTGCTTATCCATAAAAATTAATTTTAATTTTTCCCCATTTTCATGAAAAGATCATTTTGTTTTACTTTTATTTCTAAATAATAATAACTGTAAATTAGAATATTAACCTGAAAGCTATTCTTTATGCCTTTCACAATGGAATCATGCTGTATAGAATCTTAGCAGTTTACCTTCCAGGTTCATTAAATAATCTAGATGTTTGTGGAAGTCAAACACGGTTGGGTAATATTCAGAGAGCCTTATTACTGTGAAAAGATTCAAACATAGTAAATAGTCATATGGGTTCAAGGACCTTATAAAATGTGTCCCCGGCATTTCAGGATTTTTTCCCATAGGAATAGAATATTCTGAAAGGCCCTTATCTTTAGAGCTTCAAAGCTGATCAAAAACTCGCATTTATTTTAGTAAATGTCATTAATCACAGACTCCAGGGAGCATTTCAGCCTTGAGGTGGCCTTGGAGAAGCAGTAGAGTATGATGGGGAGCAAAGCTCAGAGTCAACAGATCCAGGTTCCACTCCATTTTTCCTGGGACCTCAGTGCATAATTTCCTTACTTATGAAATAAGAATTAGGACAGTTCCTGCTTTGTGGGGGTGCCCAAATCTAACCTAAACTGCTTACATCAAAGGAGCTAGTTTTGGTTCTTAGGATAAACATCAAGGTTCAATTTTTTTAAAGAATAATAATTTTAACGGCACAAAAACAACAACACTTTATTGTGAGGCAGAGAGAGAAAACAACTCAAAAACAAATCAAGTCGAAAATCAATTTAAAATACATTCTCTCTCTCCAGACTTTGATCCACTGCTACTTAGAAGTAAATAGATCTTAAGGAAAGTGGAGAGCAAGCTCAGCGTTATTTAAATGTGGATTAGCCCTACTGTTTTCTGGGTCACCTCTCTCTCTATCACTCAGAGATGCTGGTGTGAGGGAATGTAAATAAAAGTAATAGCTCCTTCAGAAAAGCACAGTTCGAAGTGCTTTTTCCTAAAAAGGAAAACACAAATCATTAAGTTTGAACACAAACAATTTTTTGGATTGGAGAACAATTTGGGCAGCACAGATAGTGGAAAGTGAATAAGACAAAGAGTCCAAGGACAATGATTCAATCCTGGTCTGCCACAATATAGACCAAGGTCACATGAGATCTCTGAACCTTGGTTTCCAAAACTGTAGAATAAGCACAAGGTTGATAATAATAGCTATGGCAGAAGGGGAGGGAGGGGTACACCGCATCAACAAGGGTACCTGCATAATGAACATTTGTATTCTTAACCCAGAATTGTACCCCACATCTTTAAAATAAAATTTAAAAACTAAAACAAAACAAAACTGAATAAGGTAAAGGACATGAAATACCTCTGATAAACTGTTATAATTATTCTCATCTATTAGACTGAATTATCCACACTGAATTGTACCTATTCTGCTTGTAAAAGCAAAACCAAAACACAAGAAACAACCAGACTGTAAACCAGAATGACAAACCAGGTCCCATCACCAACTAGTTGTGTGAACCTATACAAGTCATTTAATCTCTCTGGGCCTCAGTTCTCCCTCCTACTTGATCTTCCTCACAGACTGTTCACAGACTGCTTAGACCCTCATGAAATAAGACCAAGTTCACACTTTGTAAACAACAAAGTAGTACACAAATGTAAGACACAGTTGTTAGCTAGGGTAGTCATCAAGAGTTGACTTTATTGCAATGGAACTAGAAAAAAGTATTCCATGTTGGATTTGCTGGAACCTCTTTAATTGTTAAAAGGAGCTGTTTCCACCCTCCAAAATATAATATTTTATAAGTTGGATTCACATGTATTAATATAAGAAAACAGTTTCTGGTAAATTATGAGAATTGAAAAGGGAAGATTGCAGTATTGATCTCTTGCTTAGGTCTTTGCAAAATGAAATTTACAAGAATCTCTGACATCTTCCTCCATGGAGCCTCATTCAGCACAATGTCATAACACAACTGCAGGGTGTCTCTCATAAAAATAAAACGTCATTTTGCAGCCAGCCAGGTAAACCTGACTTTTTTTTTTTAAAGAATTAACTAAGAAAAAAAACCATCTATGTGGTACTTGAAATCAATTTTTCATTATATTTTGTGATCTAGTGACCCAAAACAGAATAAGAAGGAATTTTTCAACCTTTCTGTTATTTGGGCTTTATGTAAAACATATTCAGAAAGAGCAATAACTTTTAAAAATGAGCCCTGGAATTACACATGAAGAAATAAAGAGCTATAAAGCCTAAAAGAACTAGAATAAAATAATAAACACCACATATTCCTGTAATCTAAATAAATACTACAGTAGCTACACTCATGTTTCTTTCATCTATCGATTTCCTTTTATTTTCTTAAGTAGATTTCTGGTGCAAAATGGCATTTCTGCCTCAGTATGTATTTTATCACTCATCCTCAGTGTTCATCCTTCTCAGTTTCTATCATATAGTATCTGGTTCTCAGCTTCAGTTTCTTAAGAACTGTTACTGATTTGTATTTTTAAATCTTCTTTAATAGTATAATAATGGCACTTATTTTTTGTGCATTGTATCCCCTTCATTTTGTATTCCATCATGAGAGCTGAGGCCATATTTGAACTAAAAACTTACCTCATACCCTTGGTGAATGTTATCACTATACATTCTAGCAAAGTTCTTTCATAATTAGCCAGCAACAATGCTTCCACTTAATAGTATTAAAGAGAAACATGAACGCACACAGACACACACATTAGTAAGAAGCACAATCCTCTCTGAGGATATAATCTGAAGATTCAGGGGATAATCCAGCAGGTGGAGAAGATGCATCTATTCTGCTGTACCTGAGGTGATTATGTCAATTCTGTTATGGGGAGAGGCTGGAAGAGCACAAGCAACCCATTAACCTTAAGATATATCAGAAGAGAGCCCTTGACAAGCATTAATTAAAGACAGACTTGAAGATGATCATGTCAGTCAACATCCATGTATGTTAAGCTAGGCAGCCATGGCTTTATAGGAAAGAACTGGGATAAGATTATATCTATTTATAATAATCAGAATTTTTAGAATACTTATTCATTCTGATGAGACAAAAACATTTATAAAGTAAAAATCAGTTTTATTGTCTTACTAAAATTAGTTTATTAAATTTCAAATTTTAAAATAAAACCTTTTAAAGTATTTTTATTTTTATTTCTGATGTTTTAAGCTAAAAATATTTTTAGATAAATTTTTATTGTTAATTTTAGTGTTTTTTCTTTGTAGATAAAGCAGAACGTTACAATAGCATGGTATGGATGAGTGAATTTCCAATGAGTTATTCTAATTCAGTTAAAAGCAATCATCAATTATCTGGTAAGAACAAGGGACCCCTGGGCAAGTACAGGGTATTGTACAAAAATGAACAAGCATATTTCTTGTTCTCCAGAAGCTTATAAATACAGAAAGCATTTCATTACTTATGTGAATTCTCACTTTCTCAAAAGATATATATAAATATGTCATTACTTTTCTTGCATTGGAAAATTTTCCTTGTCTCAGGTGCTGAGCTTCTGACCTGGTGGGTCTACTGGCCAGCTGGTCATATACCTGCTCATTAAAATTTTGGTAAAATGTTTCTTTTTTTTTTTTGAGACAGGGTCTCACTCTATTGCCCAGGCTGGAGTGCAGCAGAGTGATCATAGCTCACTACTCACTAAAGCCTTGAACTCCTGGACTCAAGTGATCTTCCTACCTCAGCCTCTTGAATAACTAGAACGGCAGGCATACACCATTACTCCCAGTTAATTTTAAATTTTTTTTTTTGAGTTGGAGTCTCACTCTGTTGCCCAGACTGGAGTGCAGTGGCCACTCCCGGCCACCGCAGCCTCAACCTGCTGGGCTCCGGAAATCCTTCCGCTTCAGCCTTTGAAGTAGCCGGAATTACAGGCATGTGCTACCACACCCGGCTGATTTTTTGATTTACTGTAGAGATGAAGTCTCACTGCCCAGGAGGTTCTTGAACCCGCGGGCTCAGGCAATCCACTCACCTCAGCCTCCCAAAGGCACGGGATTACAGGCTGAGCCACCGAGCCCGGCAATTTTTAATTTTTTTGTAGAGACAGGCTCTCACTATGTTGCCCCAGCAGTACTTTTAAAAATACTTGAGTAATGCAGTTATGTGAAGAAAATATCCCCAAACAGGACCACATTCCCAGTGTTCAGGAGGGACTGAATGTATGTCCTTCAGCAAAGCACATTTTTGCCAGTTGAGGAAGCCAGAAAATTCGCATCCTTCCTTAATGCAAAACTGTAAAGAAGCCAAATAAGCACCATTATATGACTCAGCTGTTCCTGCTGCATTTTGAATAGACATAGTTGGCATTTAATAGGTTCTTTTCACCTCTGCCACCCAAAGTACTAGAAATAAGTCAATGGGGCTAGCTTTTAATGTAGAAAAGCTAAGGTAATGGCCAAGTACTAAAAGCAGAATCAGTGCTTATCAAGTTGCTGGACAGTTAAATGCTATGCTTACCCGCTGTTCTGTCCCATCTAAGACGATAAATTTAATTTGGGGACAGAAGTTTCTATTGAAAAGCCAAGAAAGTCAAACTGCATTAGTTTAAAGGCCACACAAAAGCTTAGGAAGCTGTTTTGAGAGACACAGGAGAGACAGCTAGATGAAG
Organism: Cephalopachus bancanus; assembly: GCA_027257055.1. Lineage (NCBI taxonomy): Eukaryota > Metazoa > Chordata > Mammalia > Primates > Tarsiidae > Cephalopachus > Cephalopachus bancanus. The sequence goes on along the minus strand of JAPVLO010000009.1, from coordinate 1,106,404 downwards.
AAAACGCTCTGAGCTGCAAAAGGTCCCACTGCTTCTTTCTGAGCATCTTTAATTGGTAAAGAAAGCTCTAGGGGCTTAGTCCCCTAACCACACTGTCGTCAGTAACCAAGGGAAAGCAAATCCCAGGTGCCATCTCTGAGAGGCAGCTAGTGGATATCATAACTTTGGTTACAGCACAAAATACCCTTGTGCTAACCCACTCTGGCCTTACCCCAGAAACTCTCCTGGGTAGTTTGTGTCTAGGAATTACTTTATGGCTTCTTGGAAGCAGTTATAAGAGCACATTGCAGCCAGAACTGCAATTTAAAGTATGACTGATTGATCTACTTATTTATGTATGCTAAAGGCTATCCAGTGAACTTGGTAAGGCAATTCCCAGGCTGGTTGTTTCCTTCGTGACACGCAGTAATAGAAAGCATACCTGAGACTTTTTCCTCCTGTCATCACAGAAGAGGTGATTTCTTAAAGTGTAATTCTTTCATTAGGAAAATGAAACGAATATAAACTCAGGAGAGAGAAACAAACATAAACTCTGTAAGCAGAGAAGGCCTTTCATATATCCTGTGCTCAAAGACTGCAGCTGCAGAATCATGAAGCTTCCAGGGAAAGGACTTCAGGATGGCCACAGTCAACTGAAGACTTTGCTTTTACAAATAGCCCCAACCTGTCAAGGAATGGAATTGCGTGTATTTATAGCAACTTACTGATTCTATTACCAAGCACAGCTCTCCATCTGGATAATGTGCAGATATTTTTTGTCCCTGGTAATGGTAACTGTCTGGAAGCAATAGCCTCTCTCGCTAGGTTTCTGATTAGGTGAAAATTCCTTTGGGTTTTACCTCATCACAAGCCAGCATTGCATTAGTTATGAGACAAAGCTGAACTCTATTTGAAGGATTCTTCAACAATGAGGTAAAAAAAAAATCACTTTTAACTTTGATTTTCGGTAAAATGTATGTTTTCTTCAAACACACACCTTTTGAAATTTACTACAGAACTATGCAGAAATAATACACACTTTGCATATGTTCTCCTTTAAACATGTCTTTGAACTAGATTGGTGCTTAAGGTCTTCAGAAGAGTCAAGAGGGGTATTTGTTATGAAAAAAAAGATGAATAATTCAAGAGATGTCTGTCAGAATAAATTTAAGTTTTTTCGATTTTGTAAGAAGTAAGTTCACCTTACTTCTACAGATATGTTGCACAAAATCCTGTTAGTAATTATTCTCTATTCCATCTTTAAAATAACAGAGTTCTATAGCTCAACAAATGCTTCACTGAACTGAAACAGAATGTTAATTATTTTTGGATGGAAAATATAGTTTATTTAGAAAGCAAATTAGAGAAAGAGAGAGAAGATTCATCTTCTCAAGGTAAAGGAGGGGGCCAAAGCTAGGAGACATGGCAGCCATAGCTCAGAGTCACATTTGGCAAAGCGATGGCCCAGAATGGCAATTTTTAAGCTCTCTCTTGAAGACCATTGTGAACAGTTCCTATATTTTCCTTTTCACAACTATTCAACTTTTGTATTGTCTATGGTGATTCTCTTGCTATTGCTTTTTCATTTTTTTATGGATTAAAATTTTAAAATTCATTAGAAGGCACTATATTTGACATTTTACATAGTTCTTGAGTGGGAGAAAGTTTATTTTTTATTTAAAAGCCAAAATAAATACAGAAATATAATTTAATTAAGGAAAAAGGAATAAATTAGTAGTCATGGAAATAATGTCTGAGAATTTTAGTTTTTTTAATTAAAACATTAAAACACTTAAATGCTTAATAAACACAATAACTGTTTGATCATTTTAGGGGCTCTTAATTTATACCTGGCATCATTTTCTTAAACACAACTAGTAGAATTGGTAGGCAAGGGCACTGTTGTTCTGGTCCACCCTTGCCATTGTATCTGTGACATATGAACAGGGCATAGTCCTTGTGAGGGAGGATGTGCCTAAGAAAAAAATTAAAGGAACAACAACAACACATAGGTTCAAATAAGCTGCAGCAGTGAGGTTTTATATATTTTATAGTTATAAGAGTTGTTACATTTATTACATCATGTAGTCTTCACTTTCCTTATTGGGGGAGGGGTGTTAGGTTGTGTTCTTTTATTTCTGTTGTTGTTTTTTTCAGAGAAGTTAGGTAAGTTACATGAGGTCACCAGGTCCTCATAGTTAGCAGAGCTAGGATTAAAACCAGCTCTGATTTCCATCATCTTCACAATTCTTTAAAGTAAAATTATCATCGTTCTATGTTACAGTTGAGGAAACCATGACTGGAAGAAATCAAGCAAACTAAAGATCCTTTCAAAAATACATAAATAATTATTATTTCCATTATTTGATTAAGAATCAATGTTCTTAAATGAAAATACAAGGAGGCCAATGTCTCCAGTAAATCTATGAGTTTTCAAAAAAGACAATTCAATTAAACTTTCAGGAATAATTGCCCACTAAGGACATGGTAAATATGTAGCTATTAATGATATCTTCCATTGAGGTAATTACTTCAATTTGTTTCATTGGTCAGCCTATTCAGATTTTAGGGCAAGTTTTCAAAGACAAAAATGAAGTAAACTCAGTTTTCAGGAAACTGGGCTACTGAAATTTCATTTCTTAAGTAGAAAATGTGTTTCCTATTACCTAGTTTGAATATTACATCCCTGAAAGGTTGGCATTATTGAAAGCTGACTTCAAATAGATAGCATTCAGAAATTGTATTATACTTGGCTTCCTAAGTGTTATAGAAAAAATAAAGTACAACATGCGTTCAGCTCTACTATTTTCAACTTCAACTAAAAGTCACAGGCTAAAGTCTAGAAAGCAATAAAATGGGACAATAATCCAGACATTAAATAAAGATTACTTATCAGTGAAACCTACATAGATTTAATGCCCATTTGATTTCAGTCGTTTTTCTTTAGATTTTGTATATTTTATTCAAAACTCAAAGATTCTAGTCATTTCTCTTCATTGTTTCAGTAATTTTTTTTTACTCTTGTTGGCAATTTCTCTTCAGAGTGTATATACCATGGTTTGCCTGATTGCCATTCTTACATGTTAATTTATTTGAAGCTAACTATACTTAAGGTGAGATGTTTATTTTGCTATTTTGTATTAAGAAAAAAACCAAGTGGAAAAGATGACAGAAAACTCATAAACCTGACTTTCTTAGGAGTCAAACAACTAAAAAATATCCAAAGAAAGCATCTCACTTATGCTACTTGATGAATGCTCTGCCATTCATCAAGCGTCTAGATCTTCCCTTATTCCTGGGACACATTTGATCTGTGATCTTAACCTAAACTTAGTTTCTGTCATAACATTTGAACAATCAGGTCAGTAAATTTCCCTTTAATAAAAGTAGGTAATCCTATTGGCCTGCTTCTTTCATTATTTAGAATTATTATTAATAATTCATATGGTCACTTTCTGCTTTAATTGTACTCCTTCTTGGTCCATAACAGAACTAAAACAAACAAACAAACAAAAAACCTCTAAAGTGATTTAGAAAAATGTGACACACACTTAAACAAGACATCCACTAAATAACCTGACCTTACATAATGAGTTAAGCTGTAATCCCGCGCCTTTGGGAGGCTGAGGTGAGTGGATTGCCTGAGCCCGCGGGTTCGAGACCCGCCTGGGCAGCGAGACCTCATCTCTACAATAAATCAAAAAATCAGCCAGGCATGGTAGCACATACCTGTAATTCTGGCTACTTGGAAGGCTGAGGCAGAAGGATCGCCGGAGCCCATCAGGTCGAGGCTGCAGTGGCCCGGAGCGGCCACTGCACTCCAGTCTGGGCGACAGAGTGAGACTCCAACTCAAAAAAAAATAAATAAAATTTTAAAAAAATGATGAGTTAAGTACAGATGACTTCTAGGAATGATCTAGAAGGACTCTGTCCTGCTTATTTCCAGACAACTTACAATAAGATGATTGTTGTCTCTTTCCTTCTAAAAATGAATTTTGGTAAGTGACTGAATTGCCTGATAGTTCAGGGATTAACTCATTAAGTACCAGTAGGTAGGAATTTTACTGAATGGAATTCTTTCTAAATTTACTGTTATACATCTCTTCTTTTAAATGAAAGGCAGTGACCATAATTTAATGTTTTTTGGTGCCTTTGGGTGAGGATAGTGAGCCTCAGTTTTTGTGACAAGATAGATGGAAACTGCTTTGGTAAAATGGAACAAGAACCCAATTTGAATTAAGCAGCTCTAAAAGTAACTTTTCTTACCATGACACTTTTTAGCTGCTTAATTTTGGATTACATCCATGCTTTAGTCTCTTTCACTGAAAAATAGGGCCAATAACATCTCATTGGGCTACTATGTGAACAAATAAGATTATTTATGTAAAAACTACCTATTATGACATATTTATAATATGCACATTAAATGCAGTTGTGACTGTTTTCATTTTTATTCTATTCTGGGGTGGGGAAGGAAGGGGTGGTGGAACTTGGCTCTGTCACCTGAAGATTGGGCAGAGCACATGCAACAGCAGGACTTATGGGTAGTGGCATTCAGCTGCCTCCACACCATGCTGAAGCACCCGGCTCGTTTTCTCTCCTATCCCGTTTTCATCTTCTCAAAACGATTTTCTTTCCTGCTGTCAGCAGCCTTCTACTGGCTCCCATCAGTCAAGATATCATCCATTATTTCTCCATCACTAGCCCAGTGACACTCAGTGACACTCGAGACAACTTTCTTTTACTCTATGTTCTTTTGGGTGTGAAAGATGAGTGGCCATCTCTCTATATTTCAAGACTGTAGGAGAGTGCATGTTGAGAGCATTTCAAAATTTGTCAGTCCTTCATTACCCAAAGCAGATGATCTCACAGACACCTGTGCAGTTTTTCTTGAAGCTTCTCGAAAATGTCAACATCAAGGGGAGTTCCAGGCATGCTCAATTTAAAAATCTACATCTAAGGTTATAATAACATTCAAAGTTCTGTGAGGTGTCTATGTGACAGATCAATTGTACTCATGAAACCCTTGCTATTATACATCATAGCCTGAATCACTCTGGTTGGTGAACCTATTCAGGAAAGAGACAGGGGTAGCAGGAAAAGTATGTACCTAGTTAGCAACTGTCTTTTGAGAAGACCTGGGGAGGAGATGTATTTCCTACATTTAATTTCTAGGAATTTGGACAAGGCAGGGATTCTATCTGAGCGGGAACCACATTAGACCTCCTGTCTTGAATCCCAAGTAGACAGATTACTAGCCACTTATAATCCTCACAGAAACCTTAAGTTCTGAAAAATTATTTCATTAAAAAATTATAAAAGAATGAGGTCCCAAAAGTCGTTTGTGCATCAGTATACACCTATAAGGAATACAAAAATGATAATATCTTTGAATAGTCTAAGATTATGAAATGTTCAATCACAAATGTTATCTTTTAGGACACCCCATAGTGTTAGAACATACAGGAACATGCAGTCTCTCCTTATTTTTTGGCATCTTGTAGAACTTGATTCATTAGCAGGCAGATATCGGCAAACACCCTACCAAGGTCAACTACCAGAGGTTAGACTCTGTTAAAAAAAGAAGTTACCTCAAAAACTCACGGAATATTTTTGTAGTCATACTCATTTTCTTCAGTGTCTTATGTGAATTTGAAATGCCAAAACTACTCTTCCCAAAGTTAATATGCCCAGATTAACTGCATTGCCACATAAACCCTTTGTCCTTTCAAGAAATAGTCAGAAATCAGGATTTCTTTTGTGACTCAATCACAGAAAATATGATGTAGGTTAATAGTTCTCAAAGGAAGGTGGTTAAGAATCTTGTAAAAACCTTGTTAACATGTCCAGGGGCCCTATTCTCAGAACTTGTCAAGCAGTAGGTCTGGGGTGGCACCCAGGAATCTGAATTTCCAGTAAGTATTCCAACTACAAGTTGGATTCCACTCCTTTGAGAGCTCTAATTTTGATTCAGTGTTTGGAGCTGTACTGCATACTCCAGTGACTTGGACTCAGCAAAGCACAGTAGCAGATGTCTTTCCTGAGAGTGGGTATTATAAAGGCAATATGTGCTAATGATGATCCGATTCAGCAACTATTTAATGCCTTCAATTGTTTCTAGTGAAGATACACATTTTTTTCTTTGAGCGTCGGCCTTCTGATTTTCAGTAGAGCAGTTGAGATCTACACAATAGGAGTATTCCAGTGAGAGGCCTCATTCTCATTAGTTTCCTAAGTATTCCTACTGAAGAGACCACTACACTACAGAGTACTAATCTTAGCCCAGAAGTCCCCAGTCTGGGGAAGCAACACAGTCTCCATAAGAAGCCTCTAGAAATGCATGAGGCATTCTCTGGATGTTACAGTAACTGGGGGCACCGTGGGCATAAAGTGGACAGGAACCAGGGGTGCCAGCCATCCCGCAAAGCATAGGACAGTCTCATATAAGGAAGAGGTGTTCTAACCAAAATGCCAACAGGCCTCCCAGTGAGAAACTCTGCTTAACATTACCAAACTGTCTTCTTTCCCAAAGGCCTTTCCCATATTTATTCAGCCTTTCTTTCAACAATTATTGAGCACCTTCAAAGTGTCAATCCCTGTGCTAAGAGCAGAGGACACAAGGAGAAAAAGAATGCAGTCCTTTTCTCAGGAGTTTCCTGTGGTGGAAGAGAGATGAGAAACCTGTAAGGTGTGATAAGAACCAGGACAGAGAGAACGGGGCATGACAGGAGCAAACGGCAAAGCCAGGAACTTACTGAGGGCTTTGCAGAGGTGATGATTTTTGACTAGGACAGATAGAATAGCTGGGGCCTGGGGGTGAGGGAAGGGGGTCAAAGAAGGAGGAGGAAGGCATTCCAAAGAGAGAAAGCAAGATGGCCTACCATGTACCTGACACTGTCCTATGTGCTGAGACTATAAGGAAAAATACCTGCTCTAGAGGAGACTACCTTCTAGGTGAGGGAGACAGTTAACACTAAGTATTATTAGAGGGTGATGAGAGCTGCGGAGAAGAACAATGAGGGCAGAGGAAGAGAAAGTGCTGAGATGAGAGGATGTTAGGTGGGCAGGAAAGGCCTCATGGAGAAGGTGACAGATGGCCTGGACGAAGTGGAGAGGTGAGCCATGCAGATGTTAGGGGAAAAGCACTCTGGGCAGCGGGAACAGAGAGTGCAAGAAGGCCAGACGCAGGGCCATGCCTGGTGGTGCGGGATCCAGGGCAGGGGGAAGCCCACGTGGCTAAAGCTGAGGGAGCCCAGGACGAGCACAGGCGATGGGGACAGGGACAGGACGGGACAGACCGGCAGACAGTCAGAGCTTCCTTCCTCTGCGTGTGTTGAGGCTGGTGCAGGGCTCCGTGAGGAGAAGAGCGACTTGAACCAGGATCCACGAGTCCCCAGAGCACCCTGGTGTGAAAGATGGGCAGGACAAAAGTGGAGGCAGGAAGACCAGAAGAAGGTACATGGTGATGGGCTGGAGACAGGGCGGCTCCGTGGGGAAGGGGTGGCGCTGCAGTAGAGGGGGCAGAAGGGGGTCAGATGCTACATGTGATAACAGCTGACATAAGCAAAGCCTTTCAGAGCCAGTGACTTGGAGAGCGCCACTTTGATTAATTCTTTCAGTTCTCACACCAACTCTCTGAGATAGTTAGTGCGACTGTCCCCATTTCAAGGGAGCATCGAAACAACATCCTGTCAAAATTGCCTCATTGACTCATAATAGATCATCCATTAAGCTAGTTTTGGATGTGCAAGAATGTTACTGGATAAATTGTAGTGCTTTGATTTTAAAGGATATCTACACATGTGACCACAATGTGACTTAAACATCTCCATATTTTACGTAAAATAATACTTCTTGGATTTAATGAACAAAACTACCAAACTTAACAGAGCATGTATAGTGAGAATGTAATTTCATCAACAGAAGACAGCTGAATTAATTCCTTTAATTCTCACAAGAACTCTGTGAGATAGGTACCACCACTAACTCTATTTTAACACTTGGAAGAATATCCTTGCCAAACTGTCATATTGATGCATATTATAGAGTGTCAATTAAACTGTTTTTGAAGTGAAAGAGAGAGAGGAGGCAAAAATCAAAACAAATCCTTTTAGAATTAAAAAAAATAGTAAGATCACTATGAACTTAAAATTTCAGTTCATTTAAAAAATGGAAATTTTAATTTCTTTGATTTAATCAGCATTCATTTGTTACTTGGCCAGACCTAACACAAGGAGAGCCGGAAATAATTTCAAGTTTCTAATTGTGATATCATAAAGGATATTTGAGGAGCTCTATATGTAATTCCCAAAACAGTGACTCCACTCTAACAGAGGAACTCCTCTCTGCATGTTAAATCCTGGTAACAAGTGGTGTTGGTATTTTAATTCTTCCAGAAATACACAGCAGCTGGTATCCAAGGCCACCTATAGCTATGAGAGCTATTTATTACTTTTTATTTTAGAGTTGTGGGGTACATGTGAGGATTTGCTACATAAGTAAATTGCATGCAATGAGGTTTGGGCTTTTGGTGAGTCCTCTATCGCCCTGGTAGTGGCCATGATACCCAATGGGTGGTTGTGCACCCCTTGTACCCTTCCCATCCTCCTGCTGTTAGCAGTGCCCAACATCAGTCATTCCCACCTTTGTTTAGGACCCACTTATGAGTGAGAACATGTGGTGTTAAGTTTTTTGTTTCTGTGATAGTTCACTTAAAATGATGGTTGCATCCATGTTGCTGCAAAGGACATGATTTTGTTCTTCCTTATGACTGCATAGTATTCCATCATGCATATGTACCAATTTTCTTTATCTAGTCCACTTTCAATGGGCAATGAGCATACGATGAAGGTGTTTTTTGGTGTGCCAATATCTTCTTGGTAGGGCAATTTATGTTCCTCTGGGTAAATTACCAGAAGTAGGATTGCTGGATCATACCAAAACTCAATTTTTAGTTCTTTGAGAAAATGCCACATTGTTTTCCATGAAGGTTGAACTAGCTTACATTTCCACCAACAATGTAGAAGTGTTCCCTTTTCTTCACATCCGTGCCAACGCCTGCTATTTTTTAACTTTGTAATGATAACCATCCTGATTAGTGTGAGGTGATATCTCCTTGTAGTTTTGATTTGCATTTCTTTGATGATTAGTAAAGTTGAGCATTTTTTTTTCATTTGTATGTTGGCTGCTTATATGTTTTCCTTTGAGAAGTGTCTATGTGCTTTTCCCACTTTTTAATGGGATTTTTTTCCTTGTTATTCGTTTGAGTTCCTTGTACATCCTGGATGTTAGGCCTTTGTCAGATCATAACTTGCAAATTTTTTTCTCATTCCATGGGTTATCGCTTTACTCTCTTGATGGTTTCTTTTGCTGCGCAAAAACTTTTTAGCTTGATAAGGTTTCACCTGTCAATTTTAGCTTTTGCTTCATTTGCTTTTGAGGACCTGGTCATGAATTCCTTGCCTACTTTGATGTTGAGGAGGATGTTCCTTAAGTGTTGTAATAAAATTCGTATAGTTTGAGGTTTCACATTTAAGTCATTGATCCATTTTGAGTTAATTTTTGTATATGGTGGTAAGTAGGGGCCCAGTTTCATTCTTTTGCATGTGGTTAGCCAGTTTTCTCAGCACCATTTGCTAAATATGGTTTCCTTTCACCGTGTTTGTTTTTGCCAACTTTGTCAAAGTTTAGTTGGTTGACAGTCTGTGATTTTATTTCTGGATTCTCTCTCTTGTTTCATTGGTCTATGTGGTCTATTTTTGTACCAGTAACGTGCTATCTTGGTCACTGTAGCCTTATTGTAAAGTTTTATGTCTGGAAGTGTTATGCCTCCAGCTTTGTTCTTTTTGCTGAGGATTGCTTTAGCTATTTGGGCTCTTTATATATATATATGAATTTACATATATATTCATATATATAAATATATATGAATTTCTGTATTATCTTTTCTGGTTCTATGAGAAATGATGCTGGTAATTTGATGGGGATTGCATTTAATCTGTAGATTGCCTTGGGCAGAATAGACATCCTGACAATATTGATTCCCCTAATCCATAATCATGGGATGTCCCCCCATTTATTTGTGTTGCCCTTGATTTCTTCTCTTTTCTTTTTTCCCCCTGATTTTTTTGAGAAATATTTTGTAGTTCTCATTGGGAAGGACTTTCACCTTTTTGGTTGGATGTATGCTAAGGTATTTTTGTGGGTGTGTGGCTATTGTGAATGGAATTGTGTTTTCTTACTTGGTTCTCAGCCTGCTTGCTGTTGGTATACAGAAGTGCAACTGTTTTTGATCATTAATTTTGTATCCTGAGACTTTACCAAAGTCATTTAACATTTAACAGGTTTTTGACAGAGGAGTATTTTAAATGTTCTTTCAAAAAAGCAGTATAAAAACCTTTTAAAAATATTCTCTGAAGTTTCATCTTTAATATTGAAATCTCTAATTTCATTGACCAAGATTTTCATTTGGAATTATAATAAAATAGTCTTATAAATGATATCACAGGATATAACCGAACACCAGGTTAACTTATAACTGAGATTAGTTTTTAAAATTTCATTACAATACAAACAATAGGGTGCTTCTTGAATATCCATACATTTTTTGGCTTGTTTACTAAATCTATGCTATCAGAAACTAATGGAATTTTCTTACGGTAGGAATGCCAAAGCTTAATATTCCTTGACACTGTTCTCATAGCAAGTCTCTACCTTATGTATTAAATTAATTTTAATCAAAGCTATTTCAACCCTTTACTTTCTCATGTGTTAGCAAATTAAAAATTCAGTGAGGAGTCCTCACTCAAATGCATATTGCTTTCTTTTATTTTACCAATAGAAAGTCAAGGACTCCAAACCTTTTGAACACGTTTTTCTTTCTGTTTTTATTTTCTATTCAAAAAGTCATCAACAGATATATTGAGAATTGACCAAACACTCCCAAAAGCACTTTGACTGTGCAAGTACATTTGGGTTTTTGTCAGAGCGTGGCGACACATCTCTTGTCTATAACAAACAAGTCTTACTTGATTTATACATTTTTGTGCTAAAACCTATACTTTTACAGAGAAGAATAGCTTCCAAGGTTGACTGAGGATCACAGACCTTATATCAGACTGCCCACAGCTGATAATCAAATATCTGGGGCACTTGAGCAAATCATGTAGACACTGGGTACAGCGGGACCTTATGGGAATGAAGTTTGAGAAAAAGCATCTAGGTGAACAAATATTCAATGGAGCAAAAGTAATTTGCTGATGCAGCACTGCGACCCTCCCAACCACCAAGTAATAGAGCATTTTTTTTTGCATTCTTGGATGCAAGGTTATTGATGGCCAGCCCATGTTAATTAATCAATAACTGAGTCATGCTAGGAGTTTGAATAATAGTAAAACTCTTAGTTTGTACTGATTTGCCTAGGATGGGTATATTTCATCTATAATAGAAATTATTTTAAGCAATTCCACTTTGCATGTCAACAGATTAATAGTCATTCTGCATTTCCTCCTGTAAAACATATTGGTTACTGCCCACCTCTAACAAATTCTCTAGTAAGCCTCTGCACTTCTCCTCCCACTGTAGAGTTGCACCGTTCCTAAGAGTCGACTGAGTTTATTCCCAAATTTATTCTTGTACTTTCTATCAATATTGTATAAATTAACTTATCTGTAAGCTAATACAGTATAAGTATAAAAAGGACTGATTGCTGTTTTTATGAAAACTACACAAGTGATGTGGAAAGACAACATCATGACAAGGAAGTGGCTTAAATAATTGTATTATGGAATCAGGTGTGGCTAAGAGACTGGAAGAGAATATAAAAATCTAAGATTTTTTTTTTTTTTTTTGAGTTGGAGTCTCACTAAGTCGCCCAGATTGGAGTGCAGTGGCCGCTCCCGGCCACCGCAGCCTCGACCTGCTGGGCTCCGGCGATCCTTCCTCCTCAGCCTTCCGAGTAGCCAGAATTACAGGCATGCGCTACCACGCCCGGCTGATTTTTTGATTTATTGTAGAGATGAGGTCTCACCTGCCCAGGTGGGTCTCGAACCCGCAGGCTCAGGCATTCCACTCACCTCAGCCTCCCAAAGGCGTGGGATTACAGGCTGAGCCACCGAGCCCGGCTAATCTAAAATGTTTTAAACAGACTGAAATGTAACTGTGTTTCAGTTTTCATTCCACTTCAAAGCTATAAAAACTATTTATCATTCGTTATCATTATTGGTGGGATTACACAAGAAAAATGAAATGGTATTCTGACCAGTAGATTCTTACTCAAAGAATGCCTGCAAACTGGTATTAAAATACCGGTGAATAAATGCACATTTGTTCATTTTTAGGTTATATTGAGATGCTTAGGTACATATATCATTTATTTTCTCATACGCTATTAAAACTGACTTTTAAAAATTAATCAACTTTTGGCCAAATACATATTCACTCAGGGAGTTCCTTCTGTACTTCCTTCAGGCAGGTGTATATCTTCTGTGATTTTACTGGGCAACTAACTTGAAGTTCTTATGTAGGAATAATGAACTGATCTTGGATGGTCACTGGAGCAGGAAAATATGTTTAGGAGAAAAATATGTTTATTATTTGCATCTACTATAATGAAATGATAGAAACATTTGTCAGGATAACTGGGAATTTTTGTTACAAAATGGCTCCAAACGAGTCATTCCTCCATGATTTCATACCTTTGGGTACCAGCCTCCAATATTAATCTTGTGATAGAATATGGCAAAAGTGATGCTGTACAACTACTACTGGATCTAAGCCTCAAGAAGTCTCGGACCCTCTGCTTTTGTTCTTTGGCCACCCTGGTAAGGAAACCCAAGCTAGCCTCTTCATGGATCTTAAGCCATGTAAAGAGAGACCACTTTGAAGAAAGAGAAGTCATCCAGTGTCCATTCATCATAGAGCTAAACCTATGAGCAAACATCTCCAGACCCAGCCATACACCAGCTGACTGCAAGGGCAGGAGTTTGCCCAACTGTCCTCACATGCAACAGAGACAAACTGCCCAGTGGAGCCCAACCTGATTATAGAAATGTAAGCAAATAAATGAGTGTTGATATTTTAAACCACTAATTTGGGGGAGTAGTTTGCTAAGCAACAGTAAGTAACTGTCACAAAACTCAATGACTACAAAGATTTGGAAGCTTCTGGAAGATGTTCCAGTGGTTCTCTGATTTTCTGAAATATATAACCACAAGCTTGCTCACCACACAGAAGGAAAGTTAGCACTTATGCTTGCTAAAGCTTTAAGTAGAGTTCTGACATTTTTCTTTGATTCAGGTTTTAAATTAAATTCATAAGCTCTGAAGCAGCATTTTGCAGGGGGAGATTTTGCTCATACTGCAAAAATGAAATATGCTATGCTAAAAAGGAGAGGGGCAACAGTAATCTACAGTATTTAAAACATAAAATAAAAAGTTGAAACAGAATGGTCATCCTGTTTATGAATATTGTGCTAATTTGAAAATATATAAGTGAAACAAAACAGATTGTTAGAGAAATATAACCCTCATGTCAAATGTAACTATTGTCTTTGAAATCAATGTGTTTACTGTAACAGACGTTTGTTAGGACTGATTTCTGATACTATAATCAATCTTACCCCTGCATTTCCCCAATTATTTGCCTCCTTGCTGTGTGCGAATACAGAGAACATTAAAAGCACTGCACTTAGAGTCGGAATGGAACAAATGAAAAGGGGTGTAATTTCTCCCTCAGGAACCTCTACAAAAACCAGCAACATCAAAGTAAAGACAGTCTTCCAATTACTTGTGTAAATAACCATTAAAATGATGAATAGTCCTTGTGTTTTTTCCTTTCTCTCTAGTGCACGTTAAAAAGTGACGTTTCATTTCTAAAATGACCAACATCATTTGAATATTTGCAACAAGGAGCTCTGCACAAAAATGATATTTTCAGAACTCAAAGTGTGGTATAAGAAGATAAAATATTTCAAAAATTACTATGCAGTATATTTGTAGCTTTTTTTTTCATTTCTCAAGAGACGTGTTTCTTCCAGAAGCACAGTTGATAGAGCATGATTTATTTTTATAATTTCAGCAGAGAAAAACTGTAAGTACCTAACCAGCTCCAATAATCCTGTAAAATCTAACTGCCAGTGAGTTTTGCTCATTTTATATCTTTGTTCTGAGCTTTGTTTTAAGGACAACCTTATTTTTCTGCTTGAACCTGATAGAAACATATATTTTTAGAATAAAAAGAAATTACTAAAACATTTCTTTCCCTCCTATAGTCTTCAGATAATCCTAGTACTTTTTTTCTTCACTAAGAATGCCATATAAAATTACTAAATGTTAATTAATTGTTAAAGGTAACATCACCTACTCTGTGACCTTTCAGTTTAAAATGAAGTTCTCTAATAGCTAAATGAGACATTCATTACAGAACACTTGGCACGTAAAAACAACTTAAAAAGAAACTAAAAATAAAAAATAAAAAACAAGAATTATCTCATAACCCTGAGATAATTACTGCAAATTTTTGGTAAACTGTCTCCCAGTGGACTATGAATATTTAATACATTTTACACATATATTCTACTCCTCAATAAAAAACATGAAACTCTGGTCTGATTTTTCTTTTGTAATTTATATTCTTTTGATTAGTGGGAAAGTTTTTGATGAGTACTGTTCCGTTTGTAACAGACTTTATTTTTAGTTTTAGATTCACAGCAAAATTGAGTGGAAGGTACAGAGATTTCCTGTGTAGTCCCTGCCCATATACATACATAACCTCTCCCATTATGCCATTATCAACATTCCCCACCAAGTTTTAAGTTTGTACAACTGGTAAACCTACATTGACATATTGCTATGGTTTGAATGGTCCCTAAAAGTTCATGTGTCAAAAATTAATCCATCTGCCCTCATGAATGGGTTAATGGATTAATGAGGGCTCTACCCTCATGAATATCTCATGTTACTACCATGGGAGTCGGTTCATTATTTGTGATTGTGGCTTTGTTATAAAAGTGAGCTCTTTCTGGCTCTCTTGCTTTTGACTTCTTGCCATGTGACGCACTCTGTCATGTTATGATGCTGGACCAAGGCCCTCCCAAATGCCAGTGCCATTCCCTGGACTGTCCAGCCTCTAAAACCATGAGCTAAACTTTTTTTCTTTATAGATTGATTACCCAGTGTGTGGAATCCTATTATAGCAACACACATCATTATCACCCAAAGTCCATAGTTTACATTAGCGTTCACTCTTTATGTTGTAAATTCTGTGGGTTTGAACAAATGTATAATGACATATTTCATCATTGTGTTATCATAAAGAGTAGTTTCATTGCCCTAAAAATCTTCTGTGCTCTATTTATCCTTCCCTCTCCTCTAACCCTTAGAAACCACTAATTTTTTTATACACATGGTTTTGTCTTTTCCTGAATATCATATAATTGGAACGTGTAGAAAAATATAAGGAGAATGTAAGAATTATTTTTTAAATAAATATGCATATGCATATGAATTTTAAAAGTCTCACATTTCCAGCATGGCAATAAAGAACCATCTCATTTTATTTTCAATCTAATATAACTAGTAAGGTAGAATATTTTAAGTGCTATAGAATATCTCTACATAAATCTTTCTTAAGCTGGAGCCTAGTACAGACCACATTGTATCATTAGTGATTTTTTGGGAAAACATGCCTGAGAATTCATCAAATGTTTTTGGCAATCATTTCCTGTTTACCATCATATATTCAACTGGATGTTGCCCCTTCATTGCTTAAGGTATAACTACAGAAATTTTAAAATGTAAACAATAAAACAACTAAAATCAAAGCTAAAGTTAACGCTTTAATTACAGACTTGAATACTGAGCAACTTGGGGTCCAAGAACTATACCACCTCCAAGGGCATGTTCATTGTCAATAGAAAAAACAAACAAAATACCATAGGCTAGGAGGAGACAAGTGAAATAAGCAACGATCTGAAAGGTATAAACATATATCATGTGCTTATTTGTGAACAGTAGAAGATTGTTTCCTTATCCCTACCTTGGGCTTTTCATGATCATAGAAATAGTATACCTAGGCATGGTGGGGCAAACCAAAACTTCTGAGCTAAAAATAATTAAAAAAAAAAAAGAAAAGAAAATTATAGTTAGGAATTTGATGCTTTACCTCATGTTTTTACTCATGGCTTTATGAACTTGTATTTGAATGGCACATTATCTCTATCAAACCCAAGACTTCCAAAACAAGTGAAGATATGATTTATTAAATAAGCTAATATTCATACTCAAGACTGTGGAGAGGAAGGTGTGCCCATTTGAACAGGCATGCTAACTGCATATGAACACAATTTCCTTAGCATGTAAACATAAGTGTCTTTGCATGTACCAGAGACCCAGACAGAGCTCGGGCGGGGCTCTGTCCTCTCATCTGAGATATCTTCCTGGAGCACAGCAGGACCCAGTTATAGATCTGAGGTCACATCCTACAACAAGGGAAACTTGTAACTCGCCAATTATCAGGCCAATCTGGCTTTCCTAATTTCGGGCTCAGTGGGCAGAAGATGCGATGACACTGCTGCAAAGTTAGATCCTGCAGAGGATAATTATAAAATTCCACCCTTCTAGCGGGAATTCCGGCATTAGGCAAACCCTTTCTTCCTTTCACGTCTATCTTTCTAAAAGGGACAGGCTTTTTAATCATGGAGATTTGATTAAATAGCCTCAGTTAATTGATGTGAGCACAATGTACAAAGGATTAAATTATTTTTATAAATGAAAATAGCTTATAATCACAACCTCCTCTGCAAACTATAACATGGTAGAATTAGCCGTAACATGCAGAATACCTTTATTGTCTGCTTTCATTATCTATATTCTTTCCTCCATTCTAGTTTATTCGATTATTAGAACCAGTTCAGTTGGTACATATGCAAGTTCAAGGTCTCACTCCACTTCTATGTTTTTCCTTTTTTTGCACAAATCTCAGGGGTTCCATGCTTGGAACAAAAACAAATGTTTCAGACTTTGAGGCTGTGCTGGGAACTTGTGAAGTGTCTCAAGGACATGATTATGGTGGGTAGTAAAGTCAGACTTGGGCAGGTAATAATCACATGCCTGGCCTGGACAACAGGGTGAGGAGCACAGTACTAAGTAATAGGAGAGAAGGGAGAAAAAAAAAAACAGCTAAAGGCATCTGTGAATCTTCGTAGAGACATTAAAAGGGGGGACATTTTTGAAATGAGATGGTTTGATCAAATTAATTTTCACAGGCTTCTCTGATATGAAGTAATGAGTATAGTCATTCAATATACAGATAGGCCACTTCTTGTTTACTGTGTGCCAAGTGCTGTGCTTGGTGCTGGCAACAGCCTGAGCTCCTACCCTCAAGAGCTGGCATGAGGTCCAGAACTATGAGCAATTACAAAATGGCTTGTAAGAGTAGGTGACCAAAGTCTCATGGGAGCAGGGAGCAGGACATCTCACCTAAATGTGGGGACCAGAGAAAATCTCTCATGAGGCTGTGGCAACCACGCTGAGCTTTTGAGAATAGTAGAAATTTAGCCTTTAGAGGAGGAAGAGCCCCAAGGGAGGAAGGAGAGTGCCCATGGTGGCAGAGGGTCTAGAGACAAGACAGCAGAGGGCTTTTGAGGGACTAAAAGAAATTCAGGGTGGGGCCAGGTGCTGTGGCTCACGCTTATAATCACAACAATTTAGGAGGTTGAGGTGGGTGGACTGCTTGAGTCCATGAATTTGAGACCAGCCTAGGCAATGTAGCAAAACCCCCGTCTCTATAGAAGAAAATTAGCCAGGCAGGATGGTGTGCACCTGTAGTCCCAGCTACTCCAGATGCTCCGATGGAGAGATCACCTGAGCCCAGGAGGTCTAGGTGGCTATCAGTCGTGATCATCATGATCAGCCACTGCAGTCCATCCTGGGTGACAACTTGAAAGGAAGGAAGGAATGAAGGAAGGAAGGGAAGGAAGGAAGGAAGGAAGGAAGGAAGGAAGGAAGGAAGGAAGGAAGGAAGGAAGGAAGGAAAGGGGAGGGGAGGGAAGGGAAAGAAAAGAAAAGAAAAGGAAAAAAAAGAAAAGAAGTTAACTCAGGATGGTTGAATTATAGAAGGAGGTTCCTAGAAGTGGAGCAACTTTGGGATTTATTTTAGAGCAGTGGAATCACTGAATGATGATAAAGTCCCTGGATTATGTTAGATGAGTAAGACCAGTTGCATACTATTTTAGAAAGACAGCTCTGACTGCAGAATGGAAATTAGCCAGAAGGAGACAAGACCAGAAACTCTATCAGGGCTTATTTCAGTAATCTAGGAAAGAAAGATAATGTCCACAAAGAATTACCAAATCTTAGTGGTGTAATATAACATGAATTCATTATCTTATCATTCTGATGGTCTGAAGTCAGTCAACAGGGGCTGTGTTTTCTTCTGGAGGCTCTAGGGAAGAGTTCACTTCCTCCCTTTCCCAGGTTCTAGAGATTAATGCATCCCTTGTCTCATGGCCCTCTCTGTCTTCAAAGCCAGCAATTGCCAGTCCACTCTTTCTCATAGTGTCATCTCTTTGGTTCTTATTCTTATATCTGCCTGTTCCCCATTTAGGGGTTTTTGAGATGACTAGCCTACATAATCCAGGTTAGTCTTCTTATCCTAAGGTCAATGGATTAGCAACTTTAATTCCATCTTCAGCCCAAACTCCCCCTTGATATCTCGTATAATATATTCACAGGTTGGGGATTAAGGTATTGACATATTTTGAGGGTCATTGTCCTGCCTTCTACAGTAAGATAGAGAGAAGTAGAAGAATTCAGGAAATATTCAGGAAGCAGAAGTTACAAAACTTAGTGAAAGATGATGTTTTGGAGAACAACCCAGCATGCTCAGTCAATGTTTGTT
Organism: Cephalopachus bancanus; assembly: GCA_027257055.1. Classification (NCBI taxonomy): domain Eukaryota; kingdom Metazoa; phylum Chordata; class Mammalia; order Primates; family Tarsiidae; genus Cephalopachus; species Cephalopachus bancanus. The sequence goes on along the minus strand of JAPVLO010000009.1, from coordinate 1,087,528 downwards.
CCTCTCTTTTTTCTTCTTTCACTCATTCACTTATAGTCTTGCATTACTATTTTTTTAAATCTAGGTGGCTGACAATAATTTACAAGTGGGAAAATATAAATAAAGAGATCAGAAGTGACTCAGAAAAACCTAAATAAATGGTCAAGATTGACTTCTAGAATTGTTCTGGGATCTCCAACAAAGACATGATTTCTGTGCTTTACTTGCTGAAACCATGATGATTTTACTCTGAAAAAACTTCAAGGAAAGCATTACCACTCACCTTTGATAGCTCTTAAGAAAAATCTCAGTAATTACCCATAAAACATCTAGTTTTAAACAATGTAACTCCCTGGAATCATCTTCAAGATAAATTACCACATTTCCTGTATTCTAAAATGTACATTTCACACACTGTCATGCTTCTAAAATCAAGATTAATGTGGACATTTAATGTACTGTTTATTCTTTTTTTTCTTCCCAAAAGCTGTTTTCAACTGATGAATTTTCTTGCAATTAAGGGAATGTAGTAATTGTGAAATGTACTTCTAAATGTCCTGTTGCACTAGGCTATTGTTTATATGAGTTTTTACCAAAATGGGATATAATTATTTTAGAGTAATTAATCTTAGGACAACTAAAATAGGCTAAATAATGGCCTTGAAATCTATCAAATCATCATCCCTAGAACCTGTGGCTATTACTTATGTGACAAAATCTTTGCAGATGTGATTTGGTAAAGGGTCCTGAGACAGAGAGATTATTCTGGATTCCTAAGCTAGGTCCTTAACGCAATCCCATGTGTCCTTCTAAAAGGGAAGTTTGATATAGAGGAGAAGGTGATGTGAGACCCAGCAGAGAGAGATTTGAAGATATTGACCTTGAAGAGTGGAGTAATGTGAGCACTACCCAAGAAATGCCAGCAGCTAGTAGTTGAAAGAGGCAAGGAACAGGAACAGATTCTCTCCTTGATTTTCCAGAGGGAGTGCAGCCTCACTGATATCTTGATTTCAGCCCAGTGATATTGGTTTCAAACTTCTGGTCTACAGAACTGTGAGAGAATACATTTGCGTTGTTTTAAGCCACCAAGTTTGGAGTCATTTGTTACAGCAGCCACAAGAAACTAATACAACTGTTTTTCTGGCTGTAAATGTGCAGCAGGACATTCCTATCTCATGACAATTAAAATAATTCCATAGGGGCCTAGCGGAATTTTTTTTGTTCAGTCTTAGTTATGCAAATTGTGCTTTATTTATCCTTGAACAATGTGATTACAGTGAATGTTGTGATCATCTTTTTAGCAAATATTCCATTGCCTTCCCATGATGCAAGAGGCATATAATTGGGACAGAAAAATGAACCCTACCCACAACTCTAGGGTGGGCACTATCTACTTAATCTATCCAAATTAAACCTATTTCTCCCACAACAATTGTATTAATTAAGAAAGACAATTTGTTTTATTCTTTTTTCCTTTTTTTTTTTTTTTTTAGTTGAGGTCTCACTCTGTCACCCAGGCTAAATTGCAGTGGTGTGATCATGGCTCACCAGAGCCTTAGCCTCCTGGGCTCAGGCAATTCTTCTGGCTCAGCCTCCTGAGTAGCTGGGACTGTAGGCATGTGCCACCATGCCCAACTAGTTTTTTGTAAATACATCTTATTATGTTGCCCAGGTTGGTCTCAAACTCCTGGGTTCAAGCAATCCTCCTGCCTTAGCCTCCCAAAGTGCTGTGATTACAGGTGTGAGCCACTGCACCTGGCCGAGACTGACAATGTTAATAAGAAAATGACATTTCACTGGCCACAGACACTGGTATAGAAATGTGATACAAATCAGATTAATGATTATGAGATGTTTGAGAAGGATGCTTCCTCACCCTTTTGCAAAAAGGTCTTTTTCTACTGAATATAAACAAGTAAGAAGCTGATGGTACAGTTGGCAGAAAGGATAGATGTAAATATATGGGATCTGAGTGACACTGTTGAGATATAAAATTTTTGTTGTTGTTGTTATTTAGCTTTTATTTCTCTGCAATCCAACTAGATATGGAAGGAAATAAGGAAAATATGAAACCCAAAGAACTGCAGTGAGGGCACAAAGATTGTAGCATATTGCTAGCCAATGGGATGGAGGGGTGATCTTCTGAGCTACAGATGGAACATTCTGGTAGTTAAGATAAAAACAAGTTAAATTTGGTGATCTTCCTACTGGTTTTGCCATTCTTGGATCCAAAGCCCTCCATGGCTTGTACAGAATTAATACTCTCTTTCACCTTGCCAAAGACCACATGCTTGCCATGCAACCATTCAGTCTTAGTAGTGCGGATGAAAAACTGGGAACCATTTGTGTTGGGTCCAGCACTTGCCATGGACAGGATGCTGAGACTTCTCATCATCACATTTCTCCCCCTAGCTGGACTCGCCACCAGTGCCATGGTAGCATGTGAAGTCACCACCCTGGCACGTAAACCCTGGAGTAATTCTGTGAAAGCAGGAACCCTTATAACTGAATCCTTTCTCTGGTAGTATAATTTAGTCTGAGTCTGAAGGCCTGAGAATCAGGATAGCTGATGGTGTAACTCTCAGTCCCAGTCTGAAGGCCTTGAGCACCCAGGTTAGTGGGGAAATCGTGTGCTGGTGTAAGTCTTAGAGTCCAAAGACCCAAGAACCAGGAACTCTGTGACCAAGGGCTGGAGAAGATGGATATCCCAGCTTAAGAAGAAAGAGAATTTGTCCTTCCTCTTCCTTTTTGTTCTATTCAGGCCCTCAACAAATTGGATGAGACCCACCCATACTGGGGAGAGTCATTTGCTTTACTCAGTTCACTAATTCAAATGCCCATCTCTTCTGAAAACATCACATACATGCCACAAACTAATTTTTTTTACCTGTTATCTGAGTATCCCTTACCCCAGGCAAGTTAACACATAAAATTAACTACCATGGTAGTTAATTTAATAAGAATGTAGTCCGTAGAACTTCTACAATAAGCTAAGAACAGTAGCACCTTATATCTGCTATGCATTATTACTTTTTAATGTATTCTTTAATCTTTATTACTCTGTGAACTATGCATTATAATACCCAAATTATAGATTTAAAATGGAGTAAAGGGAGATTGAGTTATTTGACTCAGGTCACACAGCTGGTAAGTTACATAGCTGAAATTCCTATCCCAGGAGTTTGGTTCTACAGTCTGTTCTCTGGCCTGGAATGAGGTAGTCACAGTGGGAAATACAAAAGCAGATAATTTTTAGAACCACTTGGAAAGAAACCGCTTGAAATTTCTGTTGATTTAATTTTGGGGGGAAGGTGAAAAGGGTAAGTCAGAAGTATAGGAGATAAGAAAGAGGGAAAACAATGAGGATGTTTTATGTTTAGCTGATATTTTGAAAATTGGAGGGAAAAAGTTTAACAACTAATATCATTATTATTTTACTCCCAGCAAATATAAGACAGCATAAACTATAATTGCAACTGGCTGAAGACAGCAGTCCTCACTGTTCCTAGGAGATAAAATGAGTTTCTTGCTAGTAGAAAGTAAAGCTCCTTGCAGCTATGAGTACACACATTTATTTTTATTTACATTGGACATATGTTAGGTTGGAAAACACTCTCCTTTCCCAAACAAAAGAAGTAATAACATTTAATATCCTTTAGCTTTTTCTTATTTTTATTTTTATTTTTTTTAGTCAAAGTCTCACTCTGTTGTCCAGGCTGGATTATACCATCACGGCTCACTGCAGCCTTAACCTCCTGGACTCAGATGATTCTCCTGCCTCCACTTCCCAAGTAACTGGGACTATAGGCACATACCACCACACACAGCTAATTTTTTTTGTAGAGACGAGGTCTCACTATGTTGTCCAGGCTGGTCTTAAACTCCTGGGCTAAAGCAGTCCTCCAACCTCAGCCTCCCAAAGAGCTGGGATTATAGGCGTGAGCCAGCATGCCCAGTCACTTTTAGCTTTTAAAAAGTTGTGGCCTCAATCTTTGTTTCTTTTTTTAATTAACTTTGTTAATTTGGACATACCAGCTGTCCTTGCTGGACCTCTTATCTTTCACAGGGATTTACGGGTTGAATTTACAATATGTATAAATCACCAAGTACAATGCTGGCACAGAGTAATTACCCCATAAACGGCATCTATCATTAGCACTACCAACTTGACAAAGCCCGAGTGCTGTGCTCTCATGGTCCTTGTAGTTCTTGCCAACCGAGGTACAACCCTCACAGAGCCGAAGGGGAACCTGTGGCTGTCTCTTCTGAACATGCACCAGATAGTAGAATCTTGTTTGTGCAAAGAAGCTCATTTGGAACATAACCAAAACTGGGATTTTCTCCAAGACAAAGGCCTATGCTAAGGTATTCTGGAAGATTGCTTCTAGTACTGCCAAGCAAAACCACTCCACATAATTAGAGAGGCCTTGGTGGAGCCATATGTCCTAGGAATGGCTGAGTGCATTTATAGTTTGGAACAGAGGAGATGCTGAAGCAGGTCCATTGCCAAAACATCATCTTCACTCAAATGGTTGACATCTTTCTGCTATTTTTGTGAAGCAGATCATGAGAAAATTGGCAGGTTTATTTTCAACGCACAAGTAAGTGAAATTACTGTCAGATCTCAGTACTACAAGCTATTGGGTTTTGTCCACTACGTCTAAGTTGAGGTTTACTCATCCTTCAAAACTTAAATCATGCTCACAAACAAATAACCTTGGAAAACATCTGTGGGCCCTGCCTGCTCTTTCACAAACACTGTGCTTTATTGATATCACTTGCTCTTTTATTATCCAAAATGGGTTCAGAGCTCTGTGCCACAAACTTTCAGTGCCCACAGGACAGGAACAATGTCTCACCTGTCTTTGTATCACCAGAGTTACTTCATAGAAATAATATTAATGGCTTCCATTGTTTTTATCATGTAGCAGTTTCCAAGTATAATATTATTTTATCATTTTATGAGGTAGACATTGCTATGACTTCAATTTACCAGTACATTGTATTATGTTTCACTACCTCAGAATAATGATCCTTATGCTTACTCCTCTTGAGTAGAATAAGAAGACTTGAGAGAACAAGAATTAAAAAAAAAAAAGATAGATCTCATTTCTAAAAAGATTGGATGATAGTCTGGATATTTGTCCCCTCCAAATCTCATGTTGAAATGTGATCCCTAATTTTGGAGGTGAGGCCTAGTGGGAAGTACCATGGGGTCAGATCCCTCATGAATGGCTTCATGGCCTCCCTGTTGTCACAAGTGAGTTCTCATTCTATTAGTTTACACAAGAACTGATTGTTGAAAAGATCCTGGCACCACCTCCTCTTTCTCTTGCTTCCACTCTTACCAGGTGATATGTGATCTTCCCCCTGCCTTCCACCACAAGCAAACATTTCCTGAGACCTCACCCAAGGCCAAGCAGATGCTAGTGCCATGGAGAAAAATAAGCCTCTTTCTTTTTATCAGTTATCTGGCCTCAGGTATTCTTTTACAGCAATGCAAGATGGACGAATCCAATATTGATAATCCTGCTCTTCACATTACACAAAATTATTTTACTCGTTTATCAGAGGCCTCTTAGGTTATACATTCTCTTCAATCTCACATGAACAACAGTTGTGTTTTAGTGATCAACTCTGGAAATCTACATCTCCATCGAAAAGAATAGAACCATCCCAGATGCAATATCAGCGAAGTTTCTTTGGATTATTGGCATCCTTTGTGGAGGTTTTCAATTCTTAATCCTTGAAATAAACTATGGTTTGCAGCTGGATGTGGTGGCTCTTGCCTCTAATCCCAGCACCTTAGGGAGCCAAGGTGGGAGGATTGTTTGAGCCCACAAATTCAACACCAACCTAGGCAACATGGTGAGACATCATCTCTACAAACAATAGAAAAATTAGCCAAGTGTGTTGGTGCATACCTGTAGTTGCAGCTACTTGGAATGCTAATGTGGAAGGATCTCCTGAGCCCAGAAGGCTGAGGCTGTGGTAAGCCTGATCATGCCACTGCACTCGAGCCTGGGTGACAGAGTGAGACCTCAACTCAAACAAACCAAAAACAACAACCTTTCGGTTTGCAAAAGATTCAGTCCCCAAAGCGTGGCTACTGTTAGACTGTGGGTACCTTTATTTTTTTTTAAGAAACCTTTACATTTTCTTTTAAAAGCACTAACGTGTAAAAAAATGAAAGAAGAACTTTAGTGAAGGCTAAAAAAAAGTTGAATGCTGTCAGCCTACCTGTGTTTACTGAGTGACCTCAGCGCTGTAAGATCCAAGAGAACAAAACCATTAGAGTCTTTGAGAACTGTACAGGATGCAGACCTGCAGTGTGACAGACTCACTAGAACCCATGGCAGATCATCCAAGATGATCCGCCCAGCCCAACCCTAAAACGTTGCTTCCCCTGCTGCCTTGCCAAAGACTCCTTTCACAAAATCTCAACAGTCATGTACTGCCTTGTGTAAGAAATAGATGTAGCATCTGACAGTGCAGGGGAGAGAGAAGGAGGTGGTTTTCCACCCACCTTAGAGAAATGGCTACAAGTGACACACAGCGGACGACAACATAGATCAATAATGATGATGGTGGTGACTAGTGTTCACTGCATTCTATGTGTCACCCACTCTCAGGTTTAATAACTCATCCCGACATTTGTGTGGTCTAGGGCAAGAGTACAAATGGAGGTCAAATGACCTATGTCTGCATACTTCAAAATTATTAAATCAGTCTAAACACTTCAATAAAATATGTTCTATTCTTCTATTTGACAAATATTCCTTCATCACAACCTGTAAGGCCATGAATCTGAAAATTAAGCTTTCTCAGACTCCTTGACGTTCTGCATAAGAGTGTGGAAGCAAAGGAAAGGCAGCCCCAGTCCACCCCCTTCTCTTTACACTCACTTTGTGAAAATCTGCAAGGGGACACAGGTGTGCACATGTCAACATTCAAGTCCACAAAGCCAAGCTCCCTTCACACCTTAGCTAACTGCCATTCCTTGGCCACTCTTCAGGAGGAGAAATGGCCACACAGGCAGGGTGGTCAGCCTTTAGGAGAAAAGATGCAAAAAAAGAAGGCTGCAAAGGCTCTGAAGGACACTAGGGTAGGAATTTAGAGTTGCTGGTACCCAGAACTTGTTCTAGAAGAAGTAGCATGAACTAGAGGAGAAAGGATGTTTTTGCTGTCTCTCCACCCTTCCTGATATTCTCTTTGGAGGAAAGAGCACTACTGTGGGAGAATCAAAATTTCAGAGGTCCCTCTGAAATCCAGGACCCAGGATAAAAACCTTCCACCAGGGTCTGAGATATGAAGGGAGGAGGGACCCAAAAACACAAAAATAAAAACAAAAAAGCCCAGAATTTATTTATTAAAAATTGTGTATGTTTAAACTTTAGTTATCTTCAACCTTCTCAAAACTTCCAGATAAGTTCTTTGGTTGACCATTTGTGTCACAATTTGCAGAAGAAATGTCCTGAGTTGTGGCAAACAAGGGATTGGTTCTTCCACCATGACAACACACCTGCCCATATCATGCTGAGTGCTCAGCAATTTTTAACCAAAAGTGGCATGACCTCTGTGTCCCACCCTCCCTATTCACCTGATATCAGCCCAAGCAACTTTATTTTGTTCCCCAGATGGAAAAAGTCCTTAAAGGGAAATGTTTTGCCAATGTGGAATAGGTGAAACAAAAAATGGCAGAAGCAACACTAAAAGGTATCAAAATTGATGAACTCAAAACTGTTTTGAGCAGTGGGAAAAGTATCTCCATAGGTGTATTGCATCAAATGGAGAGTGCTTTGGAGGTGACTGAAGTTTAAACAGGTAAGAATAAATACACAATTTTTATAAATAAATTATAATTTTGGGGGGTCCCCCCTCATAAACTGGCTTTATATGTATCATCCAATTTAAAATTTTACTGCTCCTAAAATCTCATTAAGTTACTATTCTAACAATCTACTTTTACAGATGAGGAAACAAGGGTTCAGTAACTTGCCCGTTAGTTATGAATTTTATAACTAGTCTGACTCCAGAGCATGCCCTCTAGTATGACACTGTAACCTAAAGACATTGATGTAAAATAAAATAAAATAAAATAAAAACAACATAGTTTCTTCAAAATCACTGCTCTGATTTGAATGTGTTCTCCAAAGTTTGTGTATTGGAAACTTAGTCCTCAATGCAACAGTGTTGGGAAGTGGAATATTTAAGAGGTGATTAGGTCATGGGGGTAGAGCCCTTCTGGATGAATTAATGTCATAATTACAGGAGTGTGTTTGTTATCGTGAGAGCAGACTTGTCATAAAAATTAGTTCAGCCCACTCTTGTGCTCTAATGCTCCTTTGCCTTCTGCCTTCTACTATGGGATGATGCAGCAAGAATGTCCTCACAAGATACCAGCACCCTGATATTGGACTTCCCAGCCTTCAGACTGTAAGAAATATATTTAATTACTCAGCTTGTGATATTCTATTATAACAACACAAAGTGGACTAAGACAATCATTGAATTAAAATATGGTTCTAAAAAGTCATAACATAAAATAATTTCTACCCAGATTTGAAACTATCTTGGCAAGTGTCACATTGCTTAAAATTCTAAAATAAATATTCCAGAGTTAAGAAGTCTCTCCAATGCAAAATGGAGATGTCTGTTTCAATGTCTGTTTAATTCAGACCTCTTAAGCCCAAGGTATTGTGAGAAGTGGTCTCTTTCCATCTTTAGGGACAAGGCAAGGCCTTCTCTTGAAAATGGAAATTCAAGTCAATAAGAATCCTGTGCTCTTAACATCTTGGATCTACAAGGAACTCAAACATGCTGAAAAGAAAAAAACAAACAACTCTATTATAAACTGGGCAAAAGATATGAACAGACACTTCACAAAGGAAGACATCCGAGCAGCCAACAGACATATGAAGAAATGTTCAACCTCACTAATCATCAGGGGGATGCAAATCAAAACCACACTGAGATACCACTTAACTCTAGTCAGAATGGCAATTATCAACAACTCAAAAAATAACAGCTGCTGGAGAGAGTATGGAGAAAAGGGAACACTTCTACACTGTTGGTGGGAGTGTAAACTAGTGCAACCTCTGTGGAAAGCAGTGTGGTGATTCCTAAAAGCTCTAAATATCAACCTCTCATATGACCCCGCAATCCCCCTACTGGGAATATATCCTGAAGAACTCAAATCACTCTATAAAAAAGATACCTGCACACGTATGTTTATCGCAGCATTGTTCACAATAGCAAGAACCTGGAAGCAACCATGCTGCCCATCAGAAGATGACTGGATTTTAAAAACGTGGTACATATACACGATGGAATACTACGCAGTCATAAAAAGGAACAAAATCATGAATTTCGCAGCAACCGGGATGGAACTAGAGTCTATAATACTGAGTGACCTCTCACAGAAACAAAGATCCAAGTATCACATGTTCTCACTCATATAATGGACCTTTAACATCCAATGTAATACTATAAGAAAATGACTGGCAGTAGTGCGAAACTATTGGTGGGGGAGGGAGATGGGATTAATGGTAGCAAATATCTGTCTGGGGACGGGGAAACACCTCTTATCAACAGGGTGCCTGAATGAAACACATTTGTATACCTAACCCTTAACTGTTCCCCACAAAACCATAATAAAAAATATCAATTATTGATTTAAAAAAAAAAAAGAATCCTGTGCTTTTCTGGCTTCCAGGGAGATGAAATCAGAGTTCAGCTGGTCCTGGTAATGAGGAAAATTCTAGAATGCTGACCAGAGACTTCTATACACAGCACAAATTAGCCACTGACATGCAAGTACCAAAAGATAAAATTTTGGTTGCCAAATGTTTGGTTTTGCCCATACCATGAACATACATTTAAAATGCGTCTTCAAAACAAGTTTGAGAAATACCACTGCAGTCTCAGGGAATGGAGCTGAATCCCGGCACATAATGGTAGTCATTTATTTGCAGGCTAATGATGCCTCTAGTTTTGAATATCATTTTATTGTCAAGTTGCTCAGAATATAGTACTTAAAGTAAATAAAAATACGGTGTTTCCCTGTCTTATGTTCTTATGGTGCGTGGCCAAAGGAGATTTATTAGAACCAGAAAATTAGCAATACTTGACTGTCCAAGTTAGAATAAAACAAGTATTCTTTTTGGCTAATCTTTAAAACCTATCATGTTAGAACTCTGTGAGCTTTTAATTACTGTGTATATTGTACAAATACACTTTCATTAATCACCTCTAGAAGCTTTTAAGTTATAAAAGAACACACTTCCCTTTCTAATTTATATAAATAACTTTCTAATTTGGGGTCAAACATTTTATGTTTTTATGGTCTTGCTGTGGCTTCCCTTTTGATTTAATTGCATGCTGCTAAAAGATCTTTCTTTTCTACTACAGAGTACTAGAATTCTACCTTTTTGCATGTTAATAAGTTCACAATCTGCTGAAAGTACCTATAAATAACATTAATGATATGAGACAGACACAGTTTTACCATTTTATTGTTTTAAAAAAGTCACCTTTAGGGAAACTGTTCCAGATTAAAGGAGACTAAAGAGACATTTCAAATATATGCAATATTTGAGCATTGACTGGATCCTATACTGGAGGGGAAAAGTAAAATGGTCTCATAAAGAATATTATTGAATCAATGGACAATTGGAGTGCAGGTGACATGTTAAATTGTCATGCATACACCTACGTGTGTGTGGAGAGAGCATGTGCACAAGAGGGAGCAAATGATAAAGAAAATGGAGTGAAGTATTAGCAAGAGATGAATCTGAGTAAAGGATCTATGAGTTTTCATTTTGCTATTTTTTTCTCTTTTTGGGTTCATTTTGCTATTTTTAGTTTTGCAATTTTTTGGTAAGTTGAAGATTATTTCCTGATAAAAAGGTTTTTTATGGCATGTTATTAAAACAGTCTCCTTAGAACTTTTTTCCTTGGAAAAATTTTCATGCATTCACAAGCTTAGTTTTGTAACTGTTTAATATTTACTTTTCTTTTCTTTCTTTTTTCTTTTCTTTTCCTTTTTTTTTTTGAGTCAGAATCTCACTCTGTTACCCATGCTGGAGTGCAATGACATGATTACAACTATTGTAGTCTTGACTTGCTGGGCTCAGGCGATCTTTCTGCCTCAGCCTTCCAAGCAGCTGAAACTACAGGCATACACCACCATACCCAGCTAATTTTTTTATTTGTTGTAGAGACAGGGTCTAGCCAAGTTGCCCAGGCTGGTCTCAAACCCCTGGGTTCAGGCAGTCCTCTCACCTCTGCCTCCCAAAGTTCTGGGATTGAAGGCATGAGCCAGCTAATATTTGCTTTTCTTGCCTTATTATAGTCCTAGATGGTTTGAACTGAGCCTGGGGAAAACTAAGAGTCAATGTGGCCACAGGTGGCAGAGCTAGAGATGCCGAGGAGAAGTCACACTTGAGAAGAAAGTGGCCAGACTTGGCCACCTCTCTCTTCCTGAAGCCTCTTCTCTCAGCACTAACCCTTGGAAGTTCTGACTCTTACTTCACTGAGAGGTGGTGAGTGGGGGCACTTTGTCAGGGCTACTATATGAATTAGTGAGCAAATAAATGAATAACTGTGAGAGAAATGATTGATCATTTAAATAATTGTGTGTAAAATATAGGCAATTGACTTCCACTTCTGGAAAAACAGTATAGACATACTTTTTCCTATTCTTTTTTCTGAAAACAACTAAAAATCCTGGACATTATAAATAAAACAAACCTAAGAAAATGCTGAAAGGTGGTGAGATGAAGGCAGACTGACAAGGGGCTTTGGGACCCAAGAAATGACACAGTGGTGAGTTCTCTAGTTTTTCTCTTTGCATTATGTATCCCAGATTTGGAACTAGGGAAGACATCAACTCAGAAATGCCAACAAGGACAGACCAAAAAGGAGGGAGAGAGGCACAAAAGCCTGTTCTCTCGACTCTCTCTAGTTAAAGTTCCAGGAAAGGGGCCCCCAAACAAGACAGAAAACTTTTAGCCAGTAACTGCTCTAGTTTAGCAAAACACCAAGAAAAAAAACTGTGGCCCCACTGCTGCATATGGCAACAAATGCCCCATGGGGAGCCCGTATATCCACCATCTCCAGGCTGTGGGGAGCTGACTCAGTCTGCCTTTCACCTGCTTTCCCATTGAGGTGGTATAAGAGAAGGCCAGGTAGGGAGCCAAGACTTCCATCCACTCTGTGTGGTAACAAATCCTGTACCTTCCCCTCTCCCCACTGTCACTGGAGACCACAAAGGGAGCCTGGACTTTTAGCCCCACCTAGCAGTAATGAGGCATTCCTCCCTCTTCCCCAAGGGTAGTGTCAGAGGAGGCCTGATGAAGAGTCAAGACTTCACCACCACCCAGCGGTCATGAGGCAGCCCCCAACCATGTGGCATCAGGGAGGCTATAGGAAGCAGTAACCAGGCACTCATTCCTCCAATCCAAGGAGGTGTTAGTGTGAGACCTAATTGGGGTTTGGAAGTCCCACACTTTCCCGGCAGTAACAAGGAGAACTTCCATCATCGCCACATTGGGTATCAACAGAGGCAAACTGGTATACCTGGAATTCTAATCCCACCTGGTCTTAACAGGACAGTGCCCCCACTTCCCTTGTCGGAGAGATGTCAAAGAAGACAGCTAAATCTGAAGGTTGAAATAAAATCCAGAGTCCCAAAATATAATACTCAAAACATTCATGCTTTAATAAAAAATTTTCATCATATAAAGAACTAGGAAGATCTTAAAATGAATGAAAAATGACAATCAATAGATGTCAACACAGATAACAGAGATGCCAGAAGTATCTGACAAAGATTTTTAAGAAGCTATCATAAAATGCTTCAATAAGCAATTATAAACATGCTTAAAATAAGCACACAAAAAAAATTAGAAAGTCTCAGCAAAGCAATAGAAAATTTCAGCAAGGAACTAAAAGATACAAAGAAGAACCAAGGGGAATTTTTAGAACTGAAAAAGTCAATAACTGACAAAAGAAACATCAATGAATGAGTTTAACAGCAGAATGGAGGAGACAGAGGAATCAGTGAACTAGAAGACAGAACAATATAAATTATCAAATCTGAACTTCAGAGAGAAAATAGATCAAATAAAGATAAACAGAGTCTCAGAAAACCATAGGATTATAACAAAACATCTAACATTTATGCTTTTGGCGTTCCAGGAAAAAAAGGAGAAAGACGGAATGGCTGAAAAAGTGTTAGAAGAAATTATGGCTAAAAACTTTCCAAGTTTGTCAAAAGATATACACCTACAGATTCAAGAAGCTGAATAAACCCCAAACATGATAACTCTAAAGAACTGCACACTAAGGCATATCTTAAACTTCAGAAGACTAAAGACAAAAAAAAATTTTTTTTGAAACCAGTCAAAGAGAAACTATGCATTACCTATAGGAAAAAGTAATTTGAACATACCAACAGATTTTCTATCGGAATCCACAAAGGCCAGAGGTAAGCAGCAAAACATGTTTCAAGTACTGAGAGAAAGAACTGTCAACCCAGAATTCTACATTCAGTAAATATGTCTTTCAGGAATAAAGGGGAAATAAAGGCATTTTCAGATGAAGGAAAATAAAAAAACTTGCCAGCAGCAGACCTGTAATAAAAGTATGGCTAAAGGAATTTCCCTGAACATAAATGAAATGATAGAAGAAGTACATTTGGGACACTGGAAGAAAGAACATAGTAAACAAAAATATGGACAAACAAATAGACTTTCTAGACCCTTCCTCATCTTTCTAAATTATGTTGAAGCCAATATTATAACAATATCTTGTGTGGTTCTGAATATATAATCTATAAGACCCATGGGTCAGCAGCATCTATGCAGTAGAAAGCAGAGGGGAGCAATGAGGGATCTGGTGAACTTGAGAAATAAATAAATTTAAAAATAATTTCAAGCCGGGCTCGGTGGCTCAGCCTGTAATCCCGCGCCTTTGGGAGGCTGAGGTGAGTGGATTGCCTGAGCCCGCGGGTTCGAGACCCGCCTGGGCAGCGAGACCTCATCTCTACAATAAATCAAAAAATTAGCCGGGGGTGGTAGCGCGTGCCTGTAATTCTGGCTACGTGGAAGGCTGAGGCGGAAGGATCACCGGAGCCCAGCAGGTCGAGGCTGCGGTGGCCGGAAGCGGCCACTGCACTCCAGTCTGGGCGACAGAGTGAGACTCCAACTCAAAAAAAAAAATAATAATAATAATAATTTCAAAGGGAAAAAATAAACTAAAAAGAATATCTGGCAAATGGATTCTTGACCAGGAAATGATTGGGTGACTTTTATAATTTAGCCATGGACATAGGCATACACAGATACAGAGGGTGATATGGTGGACCTCAGAGCTATGGGATTGTATATCAAGTTATTTCCTGGTGTTTTCAATAAAATGACTTTTTGACAAGCCCAAGCTACTTTTTCTGCCCAGAGGGGAATGAATTGCACCGTGAGATATCAAAGCATCAAGATAAAAAAAAAAAAATCTGCCTGATTTCTGGGCTCTCTACCGTTCTTGTGGCCTGACTCTTTTAAATCTGAAACTACTTGAGTCCACTGGTAAGTTCAGTCTTGTCCAGTCCCCACCAAATGTGCCTTACACAGAGGGACATACACTGTCTAATGCAATACTCTGGTTATAGCACCACTCACCCTTCAGGCAGTCTGACCCTGGTCTGGAACTTTGGCTTAGAAATTACGCTTTAGATCACTTTCTGAGTTTCAGCTCATGACTTCATGTGAATAGGCAAACATCTCATCTGTTCTAAAGATCACAACTTCTCATGGTGAGCTGCCTGAACCACAGCCCCTTGAAGAGGAAGGTATGGCATTGCTTGTGTCGTCCTTTTCAGTGACCATTTCCTCCTAACATACATTCCTTGTTGCTGCTAGCCCATGTGAATTTTTAAGCATCACCTATTCCTGCCGCTTATACGGATGTCCCATTGCCTCATCGTGGAGGCTCCACACCAATGCTTCCTAACCACTCCCTAGTGCTACTGTCAGGCCTGTCAGGGAGCCTGTCCTTCATGACGGATAGACTTCTTCCCTTTTCTGTCTCACCCGGGGAGATGCATCAGGTTCTAGAGCCATGCCTTTCCCTTCTGGGTCCATCCTGCTAAACCCAATCAAACATAGGCAGACATGTCTAATATATTAAGTGAAGAGAAACTCCGCTTATTCTCTATTGCATTACTTTGTATCACACACACACACAAGTTGATCTTGGAGGTGGAAGGGGCCTTATAGATTATTCAGAGTGGTGATTTCCAGGTTGTTTCGATTTTCCAAATGAATAGAATGTAGAAAAGGGGGAGGGGAGAAAAGAGGGAGAATTTATTTTGCCTTAACAAGGGTCATTTGCTTTTTACCATCAGTTAATAAGAGAAAGGACATTGTTAGCAACATTGATGTAGGATAAAAAAAAATCTCAGAATTTTAAAATGACATAGATTCACTTTATGAAAAATAATTCACTACTATGTTGTCTTTTTTCCTTCTATTTTTAAAATTTCATTTGGTCTCATTTTTTTTTTTTTTTTTGAAAGCAGGATTTATTAAGAGGACAGAAAAGCTCCCACAGTAGGAGGGGACCCCAGGGGGTTGCCCTGGTCTCATTCTATAGAAAACTCATAGGCCAATTATTTACTCCATCAAGGACTGAAGAATCGCTTGAGCCAGGCCAAGCTTCTTGTTTCACAGATGAGAAAGTGATTCATTTATCTAAGATTACTAATCAATCAATGGCTTACTGGGGCATACGAATTTCTAACTCAATGTTCCTTTTACTCCATTCGCTAAGTTAAGTTTCTGATGATGTTGAATTGTTTCCCTATTGGTGGTGATATTGGAAGCACCCATATTTAATCAAGATTAACCATCTCTCTCCTCCAAGGACTCTGAAATCAGAGGTTCACATTTGTAGATGTCTCACAAGAAGAGATCTTGCATATCAGATAATAAAAGTAGTGTGACTTTAATGATAATATCTCTGATTTGCAAGAAATAAACACTGGAGCATTTTTTTCATAGAGATTTCTATTTGGTAAAAATAAAATGCTCTTTAAGTTGACTGTCAAGATTCGGAGATTTTACTCAAAACTAAAAATAACAGAGGTCACTCTTCAAATTTTTCCATGTCTCATATATGCATGAGCTTAAGGACTATGCAGTCAAGCAGTCTATCTTTCTAAGCTTACAGCTACTTTTATTTTCCTCTTTCTCTAACAATATTTTTTTTTTTACTCCCAATTATGTCTGGTTTTTTAAATTGTTTCAGCTTTTCTTATTGCAGTCTATTTTCCATTCCTTTCATTCATGTCTTCCTAAAGTAGCATGTTTTCCTAAAGTAGCTTAATTTGCTCTTTGGCACTAAAGTGAATAAACCGCCTTTAACCTGACTTGGGAGGAATATCTGGTCATATTCTATGACTTTACTTTGAGACCTCTCATCAACTATTTTTGCTTCATTAACCTTAAGAAATTTTAGACATTCGATTCAGTCTAATGCGGGTTTTATAACAGACAAAACACAGAAGCATGTATATATAACCTTAGGATAAGAATAAGAGAGCAAAAGTTTTGGAGAGTAATTGAAGTCACAAAGATTTCTGCCTATTCAAAAAGGACACCCATAATCCCTGCTTTTTTCCCTGCCTGTTTTGTTGTTGTTGTTTTTTCTCACAAATTATTTTCCTGGTTCCAGAAAGATACATGCAACTCTAGATGAGAAACTGAGCTTGTTGACTTGCACATCTTTGCTACACAAAACCAGACAGCATAGGTTTTTGATTGCAGGATTCTTGTAAGGATAAAGTTTGATCACTTAAAAGAGTTGAAAGAACTGAATATTTTATCAAGTCTTACAATATAACCACATTGATTAAGTTAACTATATAAATTAACTGTATAACTTCCAAATATAGTTTGGAGGTTAAGAAATTTGGCATTTAACAACAATATATATTCCAAGTCTGCTATGTAAGAACAGTGACACTGGGCAAGTTACTTGAATATTCAAGGCTATGCTTTTCTCCTCTGTATTGCCTACCTGATTAATAATTATAAATATTTAGCATTTATTGAGCATTTACTATTCCAGACACAGTGCTAAGTATTTTATGTGATTATTTCATTTAATCCTCAAAACACCTCAATACCATGAAGCTGGAGGTCTTCAGAGTTGGTTAAGTTGGAATTCAAATCCAGAACTTCTTATTGTAGAAGCCATACTCAAAAACAACCCTTAAAATAAATATTATTCAAGGTAATGATTACAAAGTGTTTAGCATTAGATCAGATGTATTATGAGATTGCTATTATTTTTGTTAATATCAAAAGAATGATTTCATTAATGTAAATGAAAATTAATATAATAACATTTTAAGAGCTATCATAGTGTATTAAGTATTCTGGTGAAGCATTGACATTCTGACAGTCACTACATTTTTTAAGGATAGGCACCGAGGCACTTGTGTAGCCTGAGACTCTGATACTGAGTGCCTACTTTAGAGGAGACCTACAAATGTAAGTTGAATTAAAAAGTGTTCAGAATGGTCATAAATATTTCATGAAGTCCACATTTAATTTATCATAATCGTCACAACTCCCAAAGGAGATTTTGGCTTTAGCAACTAGCCTAGAACAAAGGTCCCTGCCTCCTTTTGCCTGTCTGAAAAACAGATACAGCCTTCATTACTGGCAAGATTTCTTATGACTATTATTTTAAGATCCACTGCAAAAAACTTTATTTTATTTTTGCCTTTATCAAATAGTATTTATAAGTAACCACCTGCTTCTCAAATTGTAATGGAGCTGAACCAGGCTCAGTGGCTCAGACTGTAATCCCAGTATTTTGGGAGGCTGAGGTGAGTGAATTGCCTGAGCCTGCAGGTTCGAGACCAGCTGAGGCAACTTGACGAGACCTTGTCTCCACGATAAATCAAAAATTATCCAGTATGTTAGTGCATGCGTATAGTTCTGGCTACTTGGAAGGCTGAGGTGGAATAATCGCCAGAGCCCAGAAAGGCAACACTGAGGTGGCTGTGAGCATGCTACTGCACTCCAGCCTGAGCAATGGAGTAAGACTCCGATTCAAAAAAAAAAAAAAGGAAAGAAAAAAATTGTAGTGAAGCCAATATAAAGCAAGGTAAGGGATAACCACTCCTTAAATCAAGTCATGTAAACAGACACTGAAATTCCTCAAGGGAGCTTATTGAAATCTATTCTTTTTTAAAAAATTAATTATTATTATTACTTTTAGTGATGGGATCTCACTATACTGCCCAGGCTTGACTCACAAACTCCTGAGCTCAAGCAATCCTCCTGCCTCAGCCTTCTAAGTAACTAGGTTGATGTCTATTTGTAAGTAAAATACATGGCTTGGATCATTCCTAATTACAAGTTCAGCATCAGAAGAAAACATTACTTCTTTATATTTTTCTGGTTTACAGTACTTTCTTTCAGTAAATGTCTTTCTTATATATAATTCATAAAGTAAATAATTGCATATATTGTTTAGTTCAATGGCCTCATTTTAAAAATGAGATACAAAGAAGTTTTGTTGTCTTGCTTATTATCATACAGTGGATTAGTGGCCGAACCAATCTACCTCCTGGTTTAGGAATTTCTAGGCATCTGAAGAGAAACAAGGCCTCAGAATAATTGCAGTTTGATAAGATGAAAAGTAAGCTTCAAATAGTTCAGATATTCAAAATCTAAGTGGCACTACGTAATCACAAATATCTGAACACTGTTTATCATTTTAAATCCTTCTATTACTTTTCTCAAAGCTAAATATATGTGAGATTTTTCCTCATTTTCAAATTTTTGGAAAAGAGAAAAAGGTTGGTTAAAACAATGCTGCATAATTAAACAAAATTAATTATTGATTTTATGCAAATCAACATATTTCCAGACAACTACTTTAATTACATTCCAAAAACTGCAGATGTTTTGTCAAAAGTTTTGCAAAAAACGTTTGCTACTGAGAACTTACATGTACTTACATCAATATTTCATATTTTCTGTAAATCTCAGTTGTGCATAAACCATTGTAAATTAAAGTGAATGAATCTGAATTTGATCTTGAGTCTGTGAGGTTGTTTTAATGTCATTGTAATAAAAACCTTAAATCTACATAGGCCTAATTTTTCTTTCTGGACAAATAAATGTTGGCGATGGATGGCATATCTCATTAAAAAGGAAATCATATGCAATAGTTATTTAGGTACGTAAAGGATTCTCTTGGCCACCGCAAAACCCACCATGACAAAGTGTTTGCTGAGTGGAATAAAAGAAAACCAGGAAAAACAACAAGTCAATTAAAACTTCCTTATGCTCCAGAGTAGCAGATTGTGTTTTCTAAAAATGGCACAGCAGTATTTCTGGTCCCAAATTCTCCTTCCTGCATTTGAGTGGAGCTCTGTGCCTGCATGAATGGAAAGTGACAGCACCACTTCCTGGGCTAACCATAAAGGAGATATGGCTTTTCACCTGACTCCCTTTCTCAACAAGCTCATTCTTAGAACTCAGCCATGATTTTGTGAGGAAGCATAAGCCACAGGAAGAGGCCACCTGCAGGTAACTGGGCTGACAGCTCTGGCTAAGTTTCCAGCCAACAGCCAGCATCAACTGCCTGACACATGAGTGATAGAGCCATGGGAAGATTCCAGTCCCAGCCTCTGAACTGCACCTGCTGATGCCAAGTGGAGCAGCGATGAGCCACGTCCACTGAGTCCAGCCTAAATTGCAGATTCATGAGCAAAATAAATATTGTAGTTGTAATCCAATACTTCTGTGGTCTGCTATTCTTGAATCAATAATCACGATATCCAGTTTTTGAAAGGCATAATCAGGAAGAACAAATTAATTTTCATTTAATTCTCTACTCTGTTGACTTTTAACCATCTCTCACATTTTCAAATTCTTATTGAAGGAAAAAAATAAAGGCCAATGTAAACCTTTGGATTGGTATGCTGAATTTAACAGAGAAAGCCCTCATGGGAAAGCCTGGCACATCAAAACATTCACATGTTGGACTTTTGATACACGATGGTCATCCAGAAACATCTGACATTCATATAATATAGTCACTGGACTGGGCCTAAGCAAAAACCCTAAACAAAGAAGACCTTGCCTTCAATAGCCATATTCTTTTGCTTCCTGTTCCCAAGGTACCTTGATCTTCCCAGCAGGAAAGTAGCTGGAAAACTCACTCACACCAGGGCAGCATGGAATGTTTAAGTTGTCTCCCAGATGAATTATGAGGGAAAGGGAAAAGCGCCAGGAGAATTAAAGCTGAGTATAAAGAGAATTAATTATTAATGGTGGTGTTTCAGGTGCCATTGTGGGAAACTGAGCTGGAGTGCTCTCTTACCACCTCTTATAGACTTAATGTTTTTATCCCCTGAAATAACGTGTGTTGAAATTCTAATCCCAAATGTGATGGTATGAGGAGGTGAGATCTTTGGGAGGTGATTAGGTTCAGATGAGGTCATGTGGTTGGAGCCCTCATTAATGGAATTAGTGTCTGAATAAAAGGGATCTCTCCTCTCCTCTTCTCTTCAGTCTCTCTCCCCCTCCCCTCCTCTCCTCTCTTCTCCTTCCCCCACCACACCATGTGAGGATACAACAAGAAGACAGCAGTCTACAACCCGGGAAATAGCCATCATCAGAATCCAACTATGCTGGCACCCTGATCACAGACTTCCAGCCTCCAGAACTGTGAGAAATATATTTCTGTTGTTTGTAAGCCACCTGGTCTATGGTACTTTGTAATAGCAGCTCAAATGAATTAAGATAGCGCCTCTCAATTATACCTATAGGTAGGAGCATTCTAGGGAGAAGGCAGAACGTACAATAGGAGTATGAAGATGAAATACACCACTATGTATTTAAGGACCGTTATAGGTTCTTAGGAACCTATAGGTAGATGAAAGATGAATAGGAAGATTAAAAACACCACTATGTATTTAAGGGCCGTTATGTACTTCTTGAGTGTAGAGTAGCAAGAGAAGAATGGCAGAAAATGAAACTAGATATGTAGGCAGGAGAAAGTATGGATCATGCATCCCCTGCTGTGGAGTTAACCTTCATCCAGTAGCCATTGAGAATCTACTGAAGAGTTCCATCGCCTAGGAAGAAAATATTCAGATCAGGAGGCAGCAGGTCTGGAATCAAGTCACAGCTCTGAACTTCTGTTCTTTCTGTCTTTAGGTACCTGAGGAGGCTCAGGATTCGGTGGGGCTGAGAGATTGCAAGGATTCTCCAGCTCTGAAAGTCCATGATACAGTAAGTCCCCTACATGTGAATGCGCTCCATTCCGAGAGCATGTTTGTAAGTCCAATTTTTTGTAAGTCCACAAAGTTAGCCCAGGTACCCAACTAACACAATTGGCTATATAGTGCTGTACTATAATGGGTTTATGATACTTTTCACACAAATAATACATAAAAAAACAAACAAATGCAAAAAATAAAGACAACACTTTTAATCTTACTGTACAGTACCTTGAAAAGCATAGTAAGGAGCACAGTACAGCAGAACTGCTGGCAGACAGAGGCTGGCATGACAGTGAACAGGCAAGAAGAGTTATTTGCTAGAGGAGAGAGAGGAGGTGGGAGATGCTAGAGCTGAAGGATCATCAGCATTAGGAGACAGAGGGCAAGACACACATGATTAGACATGCAAACACACATTCATATCTTCGAAGGTTTGCAACTTGAAGGTTCGTATGTAGGGGACTTAACATATCCGAATGATGTTACCACATGATGTGAAGCCATCATGGGATGAAGAAGATGGAGGTTTCAGTGTGAGCTGCAAACTATAGAGAACACCACTGTCCTCATCTTCTTGGGCACTAGCCCAAAGATGCAGGAAGTGGATCTGTGTTTTTTTACTTTTAAAAATTTAATTAAAGATCATGACAAAATACCCAAACTCCATAAGGATAATTTTGAAAACAATAATATGCCTGAATTCTTCTGTAATGTTCAATTCTACTTTTCATAACATTATTTTTCCTTCTGCCTTCCCAATCAGCTAAGTTGGATTTAAAATATTTAAGATGACATTTCTTTGTATTGTACATGCATCTGCCAAGCAGAAAGTTGGAAAATTAGGCAAAAATATGTCACTGAGATGTGTCTGCATTTCTAAGGATAAGAAAGACTGGGAGTAGAGCCCAATCTTAAAACCGGGATCAAACTTTGATCAAAAATTGGCTAAACATTGTTATAGCTTATTTGACAAAACTTTCTAAAAAATTATAGCTTATTTCAGCCAAATAAATTCAGATGAAACTCAAACATGATGCGAGAGACCAGATAGAAGGCATTTATGGTATCTTCCAAAGTAAATATGGTACATTCATTTCTGAGAAAAGAGGCCAATGGAAATATACACATTCCAATTATACTAGGAAGGGAAGAGACATGAGAATTAAAATAGCTAATGATACAGCCCATAATGCTTTTCTGCCTTTGACTAACCATATAACTGTAGAATTTTTTATACTTTAATCTATTACCTATATGTTAGTGAGGGTGTTAATGGCTGACCTATCCTGCCACAAGCAAATTTGTGAAAACAAATGATTTGATATGAATAGATACACCGTAGCAGATATTACTAAACTTGAATTTCATTTTCTGGCCTGGGCAGGTCACCCTGAATTGCAAGGAGGTAAACATGATTTTTCAGTACTCTTGCTAGGGTCTCCGAGCTGAATAAGTGCAAGCCCAGAGAGTCACTCAGCCACCATTGACAGTACCACACATCTGGCCAAGCAACTAAGGGAACCCCTACAGAGGAAGTCCAACATGGGGCATAAATATAACTTAGGAGGTTTGACTTCCAGAGCACAGGGCACAGAAGGGGAACAAACACACACACACACACACACACACACACACACACACACACACATGCAGTTACACAGATATACACATGGAAATACACACATAGACACAAAGGCACACACATAATCCCTACATATACACAGTTAATACAGGCATGAACAATGAACAAACACATACTCACAGATACACACACAACATACACATGCCCACACATGTAAATGGAGATAGATACACAGAGACATGCACATACCCACATATGCACACAAAGAGAGACACACATAGGTACACACAGATGCACAAAGACCCTCCATACATAGATAAGACAGTCATGTACAGACAGACACATACATACCCACATGTGTACACAAGACGTACACACACTCCACACAGACATCCACACCCACACACTCTCCCCAAATACAAGTCACAGCCAGCAGTGTGGAGTGTGTGTGTACAAGTGGAAGAAGCTCCCTTGCCCCCTACAATGCAGACAGACTCCAACCACTGCCAGCTGCTGCTACCTTCCCATGAAGGCAGTAAATAGACCCCATAATATTAATTCTCACTATTGCATCTAATACAACATATTCTAACTCTACATAGGATCTTCATGTGTTTGGAGCGTGTGGGCGTTTCACATAGTTCTGCATATAGCACAGTTATATTTCAATCCTAAAGATTTATTTGGCAGCTTTAGGCTCTAGCTGTCTGCATTCAATTTATCAATCTTCAGGGGAGATGATGACAGTAAACTCCCCCCTTCAGCCCTGGATTAAGACACTTGCCAAGCTGACAACTAGTACGGCTGACTCTCACTTACTTAGACTCTCTACTGGACTCACATCGAAGACAACATATTCTGAAATTTCATAATCCTTCCTACAGACATGTATTAGATGCAGCCATCCACAGGAGGGTTGCCCAACAGGTATGAGGCCAAAACACAGCCGAGACTGCAATTGGGGATCACAGCATCCCTCTATAGGGGTCTTCTCTCCTCCCCCTGTGCAGTACAGACACTGTTTCTTTCCTCCTTCCCCTCAATTACAATTCATAGAGTGAAACTCAGAAAATACAGATCTAGAAAGTGTATTTGTGTTTTTATGCTGTGTCAAGGCAGTTGGTGATTTTGAGCAAATAAGGCATGGGCATTTCAGATCTCCCTCTTGGTCCTTTAAGACTCAGTTCTCAGCCGGGCTCGGTGGCTCAGCCTGTAATCCTGCGCCTTTGGGAGGCTGAGGTGAGTGGATTGCCTGAGCTCATGGGTTCGAGACACACCTGGGCAGCGAGACCTCATCTCTACAATAAAAAAACAAATCAGCCAGGCGTGGTAGCTCATGCCTGTAATTCCGGCTACTTGGAAGGCTGAGGCAGAAGGATCGCCAGAGCCCAGCAGGTCGAGGCTGCGGTGGCCGGGAGCAGACACTGCACTCCAGTCTGGGCAACAGAGTGAGACTCCAACTCAAAAAAAAAAAGACTCAGTTCTCTTCACCGTCCACCTCTTCTGGGTACTTCCAAAACCCTGTACAAACTTCTGTCATTGTCCTTAACTCTCTACTTTGTGTATGCAGCTGTTTTTTTCCATTATGCTGTGAATTCCTTTGTGGTATACAATTTATTTAAAATTGTCATCTCAGGAGCAGACACATACATAATAAGAACTCAAGAAAAATATGACATGCTAGGAAAAATTAGTGACTAGGGTTGAATATTTATTACCAGGATTTTCTAGCACTAGTGTGGTGATGGGGGACTTCCCACGAAAGTTATCTTCCATCTCTGATAACCCACTGACACACAATAAAAATGACACAATGCTGAGGGGTTAAGTTCGCATACTTTGAGTGCACAAGGGTATGTCATAATGATCTGACAGAATTGACACTTGCAGGGGATATTTTTCATCAGGATACTGTGTGCTGTTTGAAATTCTTTAATTGTATTCATTGCTCTTTGTCGCTACTTGTTCTCTAATGACCATAATAACTTTCTTTCTGAGAGGAATCAACATGCCTCAGAGATATTTCTTATTTTCATTATTAAAGAACTTTTAAATAGAGAATGCTAAGTATTTATAATCAACTGAAAACCCACCATATATCATCTGACTGTACAATTCTTTCTTGACATTTATGAGAAATACGTTCAGAATTTTAGTTACAAGAGATGGACGGTGGGGGCTGGAGCATCAGATAGGGTATTCACCAGTTAAGTGACCTCCCATGCATGAATCTTGCAGCCTGGCAATCTAAATGTGTACCAGGCACTTAACCACATTCTCATTTGATCCTCACAGCAATGTAATAGAAGTATTATGATCCACACTCAAAATTGCTATATATCTTAGATCTTTGGGTCCCTCACAAATAATTCTCATTACCAGTGTTAAGTCAGCAAATGTCAAGGCTGTGAAGGTCTTCTGATGACAAAACCCAGGAACTATCTTGTGCTTTAAGAATTTTCTGTAGCCCAATGCCTTTGCTGTTGTCCAGAGAAAATGAAACAGGGAGTCTTTAATTGAGTGAATTAGAAGAACAGATTTGTTTAAGTGATCACAAAATGTTAAATCCCCTATTCTAATATTTGTTAATACTACCAATGATAGTGTAAATTAATATTATAATTTAGCCTTTATAATTTATAACTTTATAGATTTCTACAATTTACAGCTTTTACAAAGACCAAATTTCTTCTGCAAAAGGCACTACCACATGCAATGAGAAAACCATAGAACTGAAGGCAGATGAAAATCAAAGTGTTCAAACACTGGACATTTTACATTTCTGGCTTGGGAGGTCAGATGCAGATCTCTCTGCATCACCCTTTTGGTTTGGTTTTGTGTTGTTTTTATCAGCAGTCTTAAACTTTTCATATATGAGGTCTTAAGTTTAACTTGTTATCACATAAATATTATGAGCACTGTAAATTTTTCCCCAATTAAACACAGAGCTCCTTATTTGACAAGAGCAAAAAAATTACTTTTCTGGGTTAAGGAGGGTAGGACACTATAGCTCTATTTTTTTAAAAAACTATAAACATAAATAAATAAATTGTTTGCTCTGTTTAGGAATATGGGATACATTCTGCTCATATGTTTTCAGATGTCCAAAGAGAAACAAGATGAAGTCCTTTTCACTTCTCTAGAAGGTACAGGATAGGAAAAGGACAGCATAGCCCTGAAACCCCATTCATAGGTTGAACTGAGCTGGAAAGAAGGGTTTTGGGGAGTTGAAAACATGAATAAATCTTTTCTCAATTGGAAAGAAACCATTACAGGGTCTGTGAACACCAGGAAAGTATCTGATAACATGACATTTCTTTCTCATTGTTATCTATGGTTATGACTGGAAATGAGAAATGTAATAGAAAACTCTGTGCTTGTATGTGTTTTAAGAGTAAGAGAGAGAAAAGAAATAGAAGGAAGGAGTTGGCCTAGATGACCAACAAGGTCCCTTCCAAATTCCAAATTCTATGTGTGCTGTGAGAGTTAGACTTAGATGTGTCAAAGGGAAAAAAAAGTTCAAATCAAATAGTAAACAAATAAAAATAAAACTAGGTGGGGATGTGATGGCTCATGCCTGCAATCCCAGCATTATGGGATGCCAAGGCAGGAGGATTACTTGAACCTGGGAGTCTGAGGCCAGCCTAGGTAATGCAGTGAGACTTCATCTCTGCAAAAATTAAAGAAAAACTAGACTGTCTTTAATCCTAGCTACTCAAGAGGCTGAGGGGAAGGATTACCTGAGCCCAAGAAGTTGAGCTGTGGTGAGTCATGATTGTGCCAGCCTGGGCAATAGAGTGAGACCCTAACTCAAGAAAGAAAAAAAAAAATACTAAATAAAAGCTGTAACTGATAGAGAGTAGGAGAAAAACCATCATCTCCTAATATAGCTACTGTGTGCCAAATAAACCCTCATGGTAAACTTGTCAGGTAAGTTAAATTATTTCTACTTTAAAGATGAAGAAACCACAACCCAAGGAGGTTAAATAATCTGACCAAGTTCATCCAAACAATGAGAGGCATATGATGTTTGGTTGCATATGATGTTTCCATATGATGTTTGGCTGACTTCAAAACGGTCCTCTTCTCACAGCCCCCCTGGCTTTAGACCCCAAAGCCATACAAATAAAGGAAGCAGTTTTAGTCTTTCCACTGCTTGATCGTTATGCAACTGAGATGCACTAGGGGGCAGATGATGTTGTGGCAAAGAGGGGCTAAAAACAGTTAAAATCATTCCATTTAAAAATCAACCTGCATGCTCCAGACCTGCTAGACATGAGATATGAAAAAACCAAACAGCCAAAGTTTGCTCTCCTGGATATGCAAGATAGTAATCCATTTACAACCTTACCCCCACATCTTCTCTTTGTGAAGTTATTGGTTTACAACCCCTGTTTGTCATGTATACCCTGGAGACAATTTGTTCTTTGAAAATCTGGTTTTGCTAAATACAACCTTGCAAATTCCAAAGAAAAATGTAACGCCATATAACTTGATCCCCTCCCTTACCTAAACTAACAGATAAAATTCTTCTCCTCTTTCTCCTGGTTGCTCAGCCTTGGAGCATTAGCCCCCTGAGTCATATTGGAGCTAATAAATTGCTACTTTCTAAGATAGCCTCAATGTCACAGTCTCTCTGTTTTCCCACAACAAGGGGCTAGATGCAGAGGCTGCCAGGAAGATTGGGTTATAGAAATATCGAGGCCCTGTCTAGCACGGGACAGCACTGCTTCACTCTACCAGCTATATGCAGACATAGCTATCCTATAACCTAGGGAGATGCAGCTACAGACCATGAATCAAGAATACAAACCAGGAGTGGTGGTGCACACCTGTAGTTCCTGCTACTCAGGAGACTCTTGTGGGAGCATTGCATGAGCCCAGCAGGTCGAGGCTGCGGTGAGTTATAATAGCACCCTGGACTCCAGCCTGGTGACAGAGCAAAACTTTGTTTCTACAAAAGAAAGAAAGAAAAGAAGGAAGGAGGGAGGGAGGGAAGAGAGGAAGAAAGGAAGGAAGGAAAGAAAAGAATATGAGAACCTTACCAATTAGCCTGTTCCATTAATTTATAGGGACGACCTGCTTATATCATTGCCCAGCATCTGGAGGAATAGACACAGGCATTGTGTAGTAGCTGCAATATTTTGCCTTAACAATAAAAAAATTGCATACAAATATCCTTCTCTTTTTATTTATTTTAGCACAAACATTCAAATGCTCTGTCGAAATTGCTCTTCTCAATAATAAAAGCAAGAGAAGGCTGGAGAACATTCGTAATCCAGTGACCACAGAGGCCCCATGAACCAACATCACAGTTGGAAATCAGCCAGGTAGGACAAAGGTATTCTTAAATGTTAAATTCATACAAACTCCTAAATCTCTACAAACTCTATTATTTGTCATTGCAACTGCAATGTTGCCCTTTAATACACAATTCTTTACTCTATAAAATGTCTATTAATTTCCCAGTAATGTAATCTTATTATGACCTCTAAACCTTGTAGCATATTTATTACAGGGAATTCTATTTTTTTTATTAAAGTCATATGTTTGTTATAGGATTCTGACTTTGCTCAAGTTATACTTCATGTAAACTGACAAGCCTTATGTTAATTAGTCTACCATTATATAGAATAATTCATTGGTGAACAAAGCAAAGTCCATGGGCTTTATATGCTAATGAGGAGCTAGACAATAACAAATTAACACCTGTACCACGAAATGTCAGGTAGTTGTTAAGTGTTATAACAAATAATCCACTCAGATAAGGCAGTGCAGGATGACAGAAGGTGTTGTTTTAGGCAGTGGTTGGGGAAGATTTGTATAAAAAGGGGTATTTGCATATACACCTAACTCAAAATGTAGGAATAACCACTAAGACCATCAGTGGAAGAGCACTCCAGGCAAAGAGAAGTGCAAAGCAATTGCAAAGGCCTGAGGTCTTAGATGGCATTTTGACTGACTCTGTCCCATGACTTTAGAAAATAAAATTAGAGCTCCCATCCAAAGTCAACGTGAAGCCTCATTTTCCCACAATAGATACATGAATGTACACACAGGCGAACATAAACTGATAGACTTTTTATAGTGTTGCATTTTGAAGAACTGCAACACCACGTAGTATACTAGTCAAACTTCTCCAAAGAAACAGAACCAGTCATATATGAACACATACAAAAAGAGATTTAGTACTAAGAATTGACTCATGGGATTACAGAGGCTAGCACATTCAAATCTACAGGTGGATTGGCAAGCTGAAGACCCCAGAGAACCTATGATGAAGGTGAAGTCTAAGGAAGTCTGCTGGAGAAGTCCCTCTTGCTCAGGGAGCCTGGTCTTTTTGTTCTATTCAGGCTTTCAACCGATTGGATGAGGACCCCACCGCATACACTATGGAGGGCGATCTGCTTTACACAGAGTTCACTGATTAAATGTTCATCTGGTCCAAAGACACCTCCCAAGTTAATACATAAAATGAAGAAGGCAGTATAGTTTCTGAGGCCACAGGAGGGGAGTGTGAGCTGAGAGCAGGCAGCTATGAAGAGGTGTACCCACTCAGTTACAGACATCTTGGGAGAGGGTGGCTGGGTGCTCAGCCCCACTTTCAGAGCATTCAGCTCTGAGTATTCACTCAGGTGGTTGGAACTGGGAAATCTAAATAGTGATGTTGCTCTAAGAGAGATGTGTTCATATATGACTGGACCAAAGCCAGATGGGTGGACTAAAGGTCAAGCAGAAGATAGGAAGAATTACCTGGACCCACACCAGGCCCACCTGGCACTTCAGGGAAGGCTGTGGCTTGGGGGTGAGCACTAGACAAGGCAACCCATGAGAACTAAGGAGAGAAAACTTATACAAACCCAGTGCTGTACTCAGAACAATCCAGAGTTGAGTGGGAAGAAGAAGACACACCACCACTGAGAGGTCGCTTAGAGTCCCAGATCTTGTACCATGTCCACCATACCTCAGTCCTGGTTGCCTAAAAAAGATGAATGTGGGTCAGAGAAGATCTGGGCCATGAAGTCCCAGGTCCATAATACTTACACTTACAAGTGGAGCCATCAAGGAGGTTAGCTTTAATGAAGCAGATAAAACAGAGGTCGCTAACATATATCTGTGTAAATTACATGCATGCATTAATAATTTTGTTCCTCTGAAAATGTATCTGCCCAGCACATATAGCCTTCTATCATTGCTTAGTACTGCTTTAGGAAAACATTTGTTCATCAAAATCTTCTGAGCCACCCTCACTTGAGGAATGACTTATCATTCTCCTGTTACTAAATTTTGACACCATTAGAAAAAAGGTGTCTTTATCAACTAACAGGAAGAAAGAGCTTAAAATCCCACCATTTAACACACTTAGTGAAGGTCCAAGTCATTTATTTTCTAAAGGCAGATAAGAACTCACCATGCCTTATCAAACCAACTTACAGAGAAATTTCTGGTTTACTTCCAGGCCACATTGTATGAGAGGAGTGATAAATCTAATCTGCATCTGTCTCAGCTGCTAAGCAAAATGTGAGAGATTTATTTGTATAACTGAGCTTTGCTGAGGGGCTACTATTAATAGTATAGTTGATTTCTGGTATCAATTAATGTACTCACCCAAAGCAAAATATCTTCTAAGTCAAAATATAGTGTATCTCTTTGGACATGATCCACTTTCCTACTTCTAAGTACATGGGGATAAAGCATGATGAATTGTTTTGCTTCTTAAGAAGTGATTAAAAAGCTATTTTCAGAGAAAACTCACATGATTGAATGGTCCATTCTCCTCTTTTAACTCTATTCAAATACCTGCCTTCCGTAACTTAAATGAGAAATATTGATGGACTAATAAAATGTAGTGTCATTCTTGTGCTTTAAGATGGTTCAGATGAATATAATCATACATCACATAAAGACACTTCAGTTAGTGATGGGCCATGTATGTGATCGTGGCACCACAAGATGATAATACCATATTTTTACTGTACATTGTCTATGTTTAGATATGTTTAAATACACAGACTTACAATTGTGTTACAATTGCCTGCAGTATCCAGGACAGTTGCATGTTGTGTAGGTTTGTAGGCTAGGAGCAATAAACTATCCCATATAGCCTAGATGTGTATGTACTAGGCTATGCCAGCTATGTTTGTGGAAGTTCACTCTGTGATGTTTGCACAATGATGGAATCACTTAATGACACATTTCTCTGAATGTTACCCCACCATTAAGTGATGCATGACTGTATCTGCATTTTTCTGATTTCAGATATTGATACATCTATTTTCACGACATGAAAAATGCATCCTTAAAAGAATTTCTTTCCAGCAACTGGCATCCATCTACATCTCTTAAAGGTATGTAAAAGAGAAGGAACTTTGTATGATTCGTGAGACTTAAAATTGCATCAGAGAGCGAAAACCCAACACTTTAATTACTAATCAAGAGTTATTTCTTTCCTGGAAAATTTCTTTAAGAATTCTAAGAGTTTCAAATAGGAGGGAGAAAAAAAAGAGTAAAATTATCTCTCCAACAACTCTTGGAAATCTATTATTCCCACATGCAGACATTTAGTACATAGTGAGGACCTAAATCTATAGGATTCAGGAGAATGATCAAAGATATCCAGATAAAAAAGACTGCCATGAGCTGAGTTGGACAGGAGATGCCAATGTTCCTTTTAACGGATTTCTGTTTAATATAGAATTCCAAAGCCTTCCTTTTGGGAACTAAGCTAAGCCAATTTTGTCATCTCAAAAGAGTCAGTGCCTTTGTAAAAACCTGTAGTCTCTAGTAAGAAGAGCCAGTTGGAGTGTAAAAATGAAAGAAAATCTTAGACAAAATTCTGCTGTAATGCAGACGTTTATTAGCTAATAGATACCGAGAAGTCCTAGACTTCTTGTGAGCTCAGGGAGTTTCTGCCCTGTCTTTGGGCTCTCTTAAAAGAACCTTACATGACAGTTTTACTCCGAGAAGACTGACCACTACTCTGAGGCAGGGTCAGCTCACCTTCTTGGTAAGGTCAGTCGACAATCTTCCCTTCAAAGAAACATGACAAAACAGACCTCCAGTTCTAGATCCATAAAGATACTGGAACTTTTTTTCTTTTTTGTTTTTATTTTTATTTTTTTGAGTTGGAGTCTCACTCTGTTTCCCAGGCTGGAGTGCAGTGGCATGCTCACAGTCACCCCAGTGTCGACCTGCTGAGCTCCAGCCATCCTTCCACCTCAGCCTTCCAAGCAGCCGCAACTACAGGTACGTGCTACCACCAGCTAAGTTTTCTTTGTTGTTGTTGTTTTAATTGTAGAGATGAGGTCTCCCCAAGTTGCCTAGGCAGGTCTCAAACCTGAGGGCTCAGACAATCCACTTGCCTTAGCCTACCAAAGTACTGAGATTACAGGCTGAACCACTGAGCCCGGACTGGGCTTTTTCTTTTAAGACAATGTTGCTTGTATACTTTTTCTAGCTAATCACTTGGTTCGACCGCTATTTATTTCAACAATATAAGATTATTTACTAGCACTGCCCATACTGAAGAACAAACCCCTTGTATGAATTTTGACAACTATACTTGTGCAGACCCTATAATGATTAGTTTTATGTGTCAACTTGGCTAGTCTATGGTCTCCAGCAGTTTGGTCAAATGCCAGCCTAGATGTTGCTGTGAAGTTACTTTTAAAATGTGATTAACATTTACAATTAGTAGACTTTAAAGGAGATTACCCCCCATAATATTGATGGGCTCGTTCAATCAGTGGAACGTTTCCTGAGGAAGAAGTAATTCTTCCTTAAGAATGCAATAAAGGAATCCAGTCTGCTCTACAAATTTCAAGCTTGCCAGTGACCAATTCTTTCAAATTAATCCCTCCCCTTCCTCTCTCTCTCCCTCCTTCTCTCTCTCTCTCTCTCTCTCTCTCTCTCCCCGCCCCTCCCTCCCTCCTTCCTTCTCTCTCTCTCTCTCTCTCTCTCTCTCTCTCAATCTCACACACACACACACACACACACACACACACACACACACATGCACACACGCACAAACACACACATACATACATTAGTTCTGTTTTTCTAAAGAGCCTGAACTAACTTAGAACCTTAAGGAGAACAGACTCCTGATTTGGGTACTTCAGATGCTAACTAACCGCTTCTAAGGTGTACATTAAAGTTAACTTATTCTCACACACATTCAGCACAATGTTAAATTCAATTACCACACTGGTTCTGAAACACATTTGATAACAGAATCTTTATTTTGAGAAACTTTCCTGACTATTCTATCACTTCATGCTGTGGGTTCCTTC
The DNA here is from genome assembly GCA_027257055.1 of Cephalopachus bancanus. Classification (NCBI taxonomy): domain Eukaryota; kingdom Metazoa; phylum Chordata; class Mammalia; order Primates; family Tarsiidae; genus Cephalopachus; species Cephalopachus bancanus. The sequence continues at coordinate 1,054,368 of JAPVLO010000009.1, read as the reverse complement.
CCTCATTGTGCCTTCTGTTTACTTTTTTGGTGCCTCATTTCAAATGGACAGTTAAGCAGATGCAGAGATACCTTCTCCTCAATATATCTTACCAGCTATGTCTATGTAGCCCCCACAACTTGAAAGCTTACTATATAGTAACTATATGTATTTGAAGAATATACTCTTTGGTGAAACTTTAGCTTTACATGAGGAAGCTGCCATGTAATATAAAAGAAAGTAAGCTATTCTAGGTGAAGCTCTTCTTCTCATATAGCATCTCATGAGTGGCCTTGGACTTACTTCCCTTCATTATGAGCTCTCAGAGCCACACTTTTCACTGTAGCAAAAAACAACCTGCATGTTTATAATTATAGCGCTTGCCTCTACTGTTCGCATCAGAAAGTAATATATTCAGAAACCAGAAAGAGAATTCAAATTCCATTCATTTTTGGTCCTGAACACTCATTGTTGTCATTCCACTGTGGCTCACTGAAAAAACATCTAAAACTATAAAATAAATAGCTCCACAGGAATCCTTATTTAGGTGATTCTTTTATAAAGTGATACCTCTGTGGAGTTTTGTGCTATCGTTGTTTTTGAAAGCACAAATATGCAAGTGAGAAATGTTTGAAAACATTGAATTAAAGTTGCTGATGTATCTACCACCCTCACATATCTGGCACAAGATATCTCACAAAAAAGTCACACAGAAAAAAACCACTAGAAAAAAAATGGGTTACATGATCAAATACATTTTAGAAATGTTTTTACTATGTATGCCTGTACCTCCACCAGAAACTCACAAAGCATAGAGAACAGTCAAGGCTCTGGGAAGCCCTTCAGTTAGAAAATCTGTCTAACTTTGTTAAACTTAGTAGTTCTGAAACACATTTGATAAGAGAATATTTATTTTGGGAAACTTTCCTTAACAGTCCATAAAATGCTGGAACGTACTTTGAAGAATGTTGACATAAACGATTCCAGACAGAATGAGGTTAAATAGAAAAGTTTCCACATTAGGAGATTCTATAACTTCTCTCAAGAAGTCATCTCAGTGTCTGGCAGACAGAAAATCTTTTCTGTATCTGAGATAAATCTTCCATACAACTCTTTAAACATTTCCTGCTGTTTTGTACCAGTGAGAAGAAGAACAGCTGGTCATCATTTTTTTGTGTAAGGAATCATTATTTATTTAGAGACCTTCATTAAGACATCCATCTACTTTCTTCATCACAAGAGAAGTGAGGAAAATGACTGAATCTTTCTTAAATATTCATCTCCATATGCATGAACTATCTTTGTCACCCTCCATGAAGCTATCTACTTTTCCCATTATCTTTTTAAGTTTACACATTCTGCTAGAAATATGACCTGTTGGTGCCATGGTGCTTACAGAATACTGTGGAGTGGCACCTTGCGTGGGAAGTGAGTTCAAAAGTCAGCAAATGAAGCAATATCATATAGAGTCAACACAAAGGGTACCTGGTCCTAAACCAGAGGAAGTAGAGGCCCAGACTTTACTTGCATGCAGCCTATTTGTGTAGTTAGCTCTCACTTGTACCCCACATCTCTATATTAAATTTTTTTAAAATATTTTTATTTTAAAGATGTGGAGTACAATTCAGGGTTAGGTATACAAATGTTCATTATGCTTGTACCCTTGCTGATAAGGTGTGCACCCCTACCCCAGGCAGACTCCCACTATTGCTAATCCTGCTCCCTGCCCCCTCCCAGCAATTTCCCAATACTGCCAATCTTTTTCTTATAGTATTAAGATAATTGTTCTTTTAAAGTACTCTGGAAAGCCTATTAGAAAGGCTTGATAGTGGAGAGGGATGGACCATCTCTAAAGCTGTCCCAAAGCCATAGCCCACTCTCCAGATCTGGGATAAATGTCCGTACTAAATAAAGGACAGGAGTTGGCTTTCTTTCCAGAGGCCATGTTGTATGAAAATGCACACTTTAAGTACTAGAAGCCCATGGATCACACCAAGGTTCTCACACCATGAGGGCTCACAGGATCTGAAACTGACTAAGAGAAGGACAAATTCACACCTCTTATCTCCTGCCCTCTCCTGGGACTGTGCTCACTGAGGGGGATAGCAAGAAGTTTCTCTACATTCTTGAAGTTGTTGTTTTGTCTTCTCTCTCTCTCTTATTTTTACTTTTTATTTTTTAAAACATTGATCTAGTGTAGTTGAATTTGTATAAATGTACTTATGATGCAAATCACTCTATGTCAAAAAGGATTTTAGGTATTGTAGTTTAATTTTTTAAATCTATTCAACAGTTTCTAAGTACAAGGAAAGATGGATCATAACTATTTATGCATAGTTTTATTTTATTTCAATTCAGTAACATTTAACAAGTAATCATTATATACAAAAAGTGGAGAACTACTAGGCAAAAAGATGACTATGACCCTACAGCTGAGCTCAGACTTCATATTTGATGGTGGTATATGTAAACAAAACTAAAATCCAGGAGGGGTGTGGTAGCTCAAGCTTGCAATCCCAGCACTTTGGGAGGCCGAGGTGGGAGGATTGCCTGAGCCCGGGGGTTCGAGACCAACCTGGGCAACTTGGTAGGACCTTGTCTCTACAATATATCAAAAAATTAGCCAGACATGGTAGTGCACTCCTGTAGTTCTGGTTACTTGGAAGGCTGAGGTACATGGATCACCAGAGCCCAGCAAGTGGAGGCTGTGGTGGCCAACTGCACTCCAGCCTGGGCAACAGAGTGAAACTCCAACTCAAAAATAAATAAATTTTAAAAATAAAACTAAAATCCAAATAGGACCATGTAAAGTCCTATTAATAAGTATTAATATTGTATTAAGTATTATAATGGAATAGGAAGAGAAAAAATGTATTCTGCTTAAATCAAGGAAGCAAGCTGCCCTGAGAAGTGACTCTAGAATCAGTTCTTGTAAAACAAGTAGGATTTTTACTAAAGGCAGAAAGCATGTCTGCGTAAACGTATGGGGTGGGGTGAAAAACCTTTATGCCAACTGAGCAAGAGAAAAGACAAGCAGACTTGAAATGAAAAGTCTGTGTAAGAAACAGCCCAAACCTGGAACTTTGCTCCTTGTGTTGCTGGGAGGTTGGATAAAAGAAGGGGGGAAAAAAACTCACACTGGAAAGATGAATGGAGACAGGTTGTGAAAGACCATGAATGCTCTGCTAGGGAATATGAACCTAATAGAGAATGAAGAGATCATGATGATTTCTTGGCAGTGGGATGGCATGTTTGCATCACATTCATGGAGGAGCGGGTGAAATGGAAGCGGGGAAAGGCGAGCTCCTTATGGCAGTGAGTAGACCTTTATCTTTATTTGCCATGCTCCGCATAAAATCTGTATTTTGTCTTATACTTTACCATCATTTTTTTTCTTCCTGCAGAGGCATTGCCCTGCATATGTAATCCCCTCCTACTCCCATAAAAGCTGTCTGCTTTACTTGAATTCTTTGCCAGCTTTGTGGCAATGTTTCATTTCCGTCAAGTTCTCCAGTGAGGATCACCATATGGTTCCGGACATACAGCTACACAAGTAGCTGCTGACTGCACTAGTCCTGCTCCTCAGACACTGTGCCTATGAGACAGAAAATCTAGGGAAGATGGATGATCAAGGGACATGATGGACAAAACCTTTCACCTTACTTCTTTTGTGTGAATTCTCTTAAAAACTTTCCCATTCTCAGCAGTGATTCTTCTATTAATAAAGAGCCACGAATTATTCATTCTTCCAACAAATGTGCACTGATACCAAATGAATGCCAGGTTCTATTCTAGATTCTCTGAAATACATTATAAAGCAAAATGGAAAAATTCCCTGCCAACATTCTAGTTGAGACGGGAAGTTGTCAGGAAGACAGACAACAAACAATAAAGTAAATTTTGCATCACATTCGAAGGTGGTAAGTGTTATGAAAAAAATAGAGATAGAACAGATAAAGAGTAACTGAAGGGAAACATGAGAAACCTACTCAACATCACTAGTAATAATTGAAATTAAAATAGCAATAAGATACCATGTCAACTCCCCCCTCACCCTGATTGCCTAATATGAAAATGATTGATAAGAGCTTTTGTGAGGATGAAACTGGAACTCTCCTACATTGCTGTGGAAATGTGAGATGTATCAACCACCTTAGAAAACTGCCTCAGGCAATAAATAATAGTGACTTGAATTAGGGTGATAGTGATGGAGGTTGAAAGAGTGAAGATATTTTAAGAATGAGCCAACAAGATTTATGATGGATTAAATGTATTAAGAGAAACAGGAGTCCACGACAATCCAAACATTTCAGTCTGAAAAACTGGAACCCAAACGGGCTTGGTAATTACTAGACGGGAAAGATTTCAGGAAGTACAGGCTGGTGTACTAGGAATCAGAAGTTTATTTCTGAGAATTTTAAATTTGAGATACATAGTTTATATTCAATATGACATATCATATAGACAGTTGGATATGAGTCAGAAGTTTAAGGCAGGTGTCCAAGCTGAAGACACAAATTTGAAGTTAACACTATATAGGTAACATTTTAAAGCCCTGAGGGAACATGCAGGGACACGGAAGATCATTGGGAAGTTAGAAGTCCATGAAAGAACCCTGAGATGTACTGTTGAAGTTCCTTTTGAATTTAGAATATGGGAAAATAAGGATATTACTGAATAAAGTTTTTCAATAAGGCCAAGGGAAAGCTATGTGGAGAGTGAGGAAAGGGAAAGAAGCATTTCAAGGAGGAAGGAAAAACAACTGAGTCAGAAGATACTGCAGAATTAAGATAAGACTGAGAATTGGCCACTGGATTTGAAAATGAGATTGTTGTTCACTTCAGTAAAGTTATTTTTATGGAGTAGTGAAAACAGAAGCATGCCTGGAAAGCACTCAAGAGAGAAGGGAATTAGAAATATAAAAGCACAGGTATATACACTGACTGCGAAGTCTTTCTGTAAAAGTGGAAATTAAGGAAAAAGGGGTAGTTGAAGGGAGATGTGAGGTCAAAGGAGGATTTACAAGTATAAGATATTGCCGCATTGTGCATGCTCATAGTAATGATTCAGTAAAGTACAAGAAAAGTGACAATGTTTGATGTTTAAGTGAAAAAGAATGAGCTCTAGCACACAAGAAAGAAGACAGTGTGTGGTCAAGAAGCAAGTGAACTGGATTATATGGTGGTGAGAGTTCATAAACATACTTTTCTGATTGTTTCTGATTTACCTTGAAAAGAAAGGAAACTCATCAGATAAGAGTAACATATGTTGGAGACTAAGGAGAGATGAGAAGGTTTGAAATGGTTGTCTGAGAATGAGGGAGAATGCATGGACCAGGGTAATGGGGTAAGATATCATGGCAGTACCAAGGGTCATGAACTTAAAGTGAGACTATCAAAGGAAAAGAGAAGAGCCAGAGGTTAGTGACAATTTGTATTGTATATCAAAGAAATGACACAAATACTATGTGGAATGGGCAATGGTGTAAGTTCTTCAAATATGTTCCCTTTTAAGATAAGGTGCAAATCCATGTTCTATATTTTTCAACACTGAGTCAATCTCCCCCATCCCAAGACATGATTTAAAATAGTTTTAGTTTTAAAGTATTCTGTATCTACTAATAGGAGAATGTGTCAATGAAACAACAGAAAGTTAATCACATAAGTGATAGATTGGCAGATGGAGAAGTCAGTTGAATCTGGTCCAGGTAGAGGAATACAGCAGTGGGCTTGCTAAGCATAAAACCAAGAGGCCTCACTGACACCTACTTTGGAAACACAGTAACAATCACCATGCCCAAGGCAATGGTGGTCATAGATTGACAAGTCATGGTCACAGCCTTCTAGGTGATAACAGTGGTCCCATGGCAGAACACTCTGGCATGGGTGATATACAGATTGTAAAGTCTCTATAAGGTCCAACAATTAGGCTCACAAACCATCCTAGAAAAAGTGCCACACACCTCATTGCTGAATATCACTATGGTCACCTTCAAAGCACTTTCCTTGGGAAGCTATGCACTAATGCCAGCACCTAATCCACCCATCAAAACAATTTTGGAAGTCTTCATCTGGAATGGCTATCAGAGCTGTCATTGTTATGTGTTGAGTTCTGACAATTAAATTGCAAAATTGCTACTGTGCACTTATGTCGGAGGCAATGTACAAATAACTGTATTAGAATGCCCTCCCTACTCACCTGACCTGGTTCTCAATGACTTTTTTTCACCCAAAGATAAAGGAAATATTGAAAGGAAGACATTTGATGACATTCAGGACATCAAAAGTAATATGACAACAGCTCTGATGGCCATTCCAGAAAAAAGGTTTCAAAATTGCTTTGGCAGGTGGACTAGGCGCTGGCATTGGAGCATAGCTTCCCAAGGGGAGTACTTCGAAGGTGACCATAGTGACATTCAGTAGTGAGGTATTAGCACTTTTTCTAGGAGGAGTTCATGAACTTGTTGGACCTAATACACCTAATAGCATGGAAAAAACTAGCTAACTGACATTACAGAATTAAAAGTATGGTTCTTGGATAGTGAGGAATGTAGGCTAGAAAAGGGAACATGATCAACTTTGCCATGAACCATCACTATAAAGTGTATTCATCCTCTTTCTGTAGGTAACATCTTTCTTTTAATCTTTTTTTTTTCTCCTCCTCCTGCTCCTTCTCCTCTTCCGCCTCTTCCTCCTCCTTCTTCAACTTAAAATGTGTTACTTATTCCATCAGGTTTCAAAATGACTTCTGGAATTTAAAAGTTTTTCAAAGTAATCTATGGGCTATACAAATTTATAAACCTTTAAATATACCACATCTATATACAAGGTGTCTTCCTGACAACAATGAGCATGGCCGGTTTCATTCTGCATGTCTTTGGACATGCAATGGTCTAATATATTGTTTTCTAGCCATTTTTCTAACCTGCTTCAAATCTATTTTACAATATGGTGTAAATATAAGTACACAGGTAAATAATGTCATTACCTTTCTTGTGTACATGTATATGTTCGTGCATGTGTGTTGACAGAGATGTTGTTCGGACAATCTCTGTGTGTCAGTCGCATGTCTGCTGTTTTGGTGAGAAGATGATTTAATGTGGACTTGCATGAAAGCAAATAAAGAGAAGGCTGAGAATAGGCATGAAGGGACATTCCTGAGATGAAAGCAGCCACCTCCCTAAGTAAAGAGATGCATTTGCTCCACCCCATCCCAACCCTCCATTTCCACTAATTTGTCGCTGGTAATCAACTCCATTGATCAGTTCCAGATTTGTCTCCACATGGACCTAAAACCTTGGCTTGTTTCACAGGTCTCAGAGCTGTAGCCAGTGATTTGTATTGGCTATGAAGGGAATGATATGAGAGAAGATGACTGGATAAATGGATGTATGGAGAGGGACAAATGGTCAACTCTACTAGAAAAAAAATTATGCAAATCACCTTTTTTAGAGGGGACTTCACTGCCTCATACCAAAAGCAAAGATGATTGTTCTGGTCATTACTAGGCAGTCAGGTCTCCTCTCATAACCCTAATCCCAAGGTTCTCTGTGTACAAGTACACCCATGATTGTATAATGCACAATTTTTTAAAAATCCCAAACCTCAAGACACCCTGTGAGAATGTAATGATGAACCAGCACCAAATAAATTATTCATACATAAAAGTCAATGATGCTTCTTCTTGTTCTGCAGGAAAGCCACATTAAAAGACATGGGAAACAGCAAACTATAAAAAATAGATCCAATGTCATTAATTCTCCCGAACAATCAAAATTAGAGTGGCTGTTTTCCAGATTTATGACACTATTTATTGCAAATCAACATGCCTAGTCCAGTTTAAATCAGCAAAAGTCATAAAGGAAAATTCTAGTGCATGTTCAGTCTATGGTCCTCCTAGGGTATGAATATTAGCTATTCATAGGAGAAAATAGAATAACCAACCTTTATGGCTTCAATTCCCTTTTATCTCAGCTATACATGCATTCCAGTGGGGTGATTATTCTAATCATAATGGTCAACAGCAAATTAGTTTATTTTAAAATGTGTTGTTTACAAAGGACTCGGCTCAAATCTAAATTCCTAAATTACTGTGTACATGATGCCATATATGCTCAAATTCAGCCTTAGTGTATGTAGAATGGATGTTAGCAGGGGAGATGAAAAGGCACAGAATGAGCCAAGTTCTAAGCAAAAATCTTGTTGTGTTTCTCATTAAGGGGCACAGTCCCTAGAGATGCAACATGAGCTGTTTTGTGATAAATAAGAAGCTAACTTGAGGTCTTACATTTCTAATGCTATGGAAAAAAAAATGATACAAATTAGAAACAATCCCTGCATTCAATCTGCAACTCTTTCCAGAGAAAAGTTAACACAGCTTAGTTTTTCAACCCAATCATGGGCAATATCTTATAATAGTCAAACATCTACTTTTTGGGTCTCCTACCTATGCTAACCCTACTAGTGGTTTTGAGGAAGCTGAAAAAGACAAAAAAGTTGAGACTTGATCTGCATGTCTTTGTATACTCCTGCATCTCTCTGCCTTCATTGAGTACCACTCTACTCCTGATTCTCTGTCAGCCATCACCTCCTCGTTGTTTCTTAACTGTATCAGTCATGCTTCTTCTTTGGGGCACTGGCACCTACTCTCCCTCTGCCTAGACTGCTCTTCTTTTGAATATCCAAGTGGCTTACTCCCACACTTGCTTCTGGCTTTGTGCCACGTGTCATCTTACTTGAGAGCCCTGTCTTGATATCTTCAAAGCACTTATCAGCACTGAATTTTGATACACACATAGAGTTCTCTTTATTGATTACTCCCTCTACTGTAATCCAAGTTCATAAGACCAGAATCTTTGTTTTGCTGTTCTGATCCCAGCAACTAGATGAGTACCTAGCCCGTAGTAGTCACAAAGCAAATATTATGAGAAGGAGGGGGAGAGAAAGAATGAAAGAGGGGCTACCACCACTTTACAGCTTAAGGTGAATTTGGTAGGACTGAGAATGAAACTTTTTTTCTAATCTTCAGGGTTCTGTATATTTGCTTTCTCATTCAATAAACTATATTCTTTCTGGTAATGGACTTTTAACCCTCTCAAAATTGTAGGGATTGTAAAATAAATCTAACTCAATACACTGAATAAAGTGAACACGTTACTGAAAAATTTCTAGGTCAACAGAGTTGTGCTTATTTTGCTGAAATTTTTTGCATACATTTCATTTATTGCTCTTTTTTTTGACACAAAAGAATGCCCATAAAGCAAAGTCTCTATTTTTCTATCAGTTCACTCCTAATGGATGATGAAAAACAGTCAGAGTTCTTAAGATCATCGTCTTGATAACTAATCATTGCACATGAAAAATAGAATTGTCAGAAATCACAATTGAGGCAGGAAATGACCTGCTGCAAGAGGTTACTAACTAGCAGGAGAATCTGACTTTTAAGTTCTGAGTTCCATCTCTCTTCCAGTGTATAAATAGACCATAAGAGAGGCCAAGCCACAAAAATATGCAGTAGAAGCCAAATCTCTGTCTCCAACCTCTGAAAAAACAAAATGTAAGTTGCCTCCAAGGATTGCCTGATACATTTGTTAATGTTTGCAACAAATTTTCAAGATGAAAACTGCCATGGAAGGGCTAAATCCTTACTGTCTGAAAAATTGAAATGCTTTGCTATTTTTTTCATGCTGCATTAGAGATTCTTTTTAAAAGATTCCACCAAAAGAAAAGCCTTACCAGCCTTCCAGTGGGAAATTTCCATTCATTCATCATGGTAACAAAGACACTCTGGGGAGAGCCAAAGCCTACCTGAATGTGAGTCTACTGCCATTGTGAAAGTACTCACTGAACACACCTGATGGAGATGATGGTCTGTGGGGACCCACCACTTTCCTTAATTAGCTGGAGGGAGTCAAGGAAACCACTAATGAGATGCCAGCCCAGTGTTCCATTATGTGTGTTCCTGCAGATCCTTATAACATAGCAGATGCTAAAAATTCATATTTTTCCCCAACATTTCAAGATGCTCTTGAGTGTTGGTTTCCATAAAGCAGTGATTTTCAAAGTGTGGTTCCTTTACTATCTGGTTCCTCTAGAATCTGGGAACACATTAGAAATGTATATTCTTGGGTCTCACTTCAGATTTACAGAATTTACAGATTTACAAATTTGGGGGTGGAATACAACAATCTGTACTAGAACAAGCCCTACAGCTGATTCTAATGAACCGTATCGTAGGTTATATTTAGTTTACCTAAAAAAGAAAAGATCTGGCTATCAAAATCCAGTTGGACAGGAAATTGACTTGCTGAAAATTTATGTATTTGTTTAGCCAGTGTGTAGTGAGTGCTTGTCATGTGGTGCTGCTCTGGAGGCTGGAGATTCAGTGGTGAGCTAACTTTCATTCTCGTGGAGCTTACTTTCATTCTAGTTGAAGGAGGCAGCCAGTAGATGAAATACACAAATCATAAGGTATTTCAGAAAATGATAAGCATTACGGAAGAAAGAAAACAATGAAAGGAAGATGGAGATTTGGGTAGCAGAGACATGGATGCATCTAAGTAAGGTAGTCAGGGTCTGCATTACTGAGAAGATAAAGTTTCAGCTTGGAGTCATGTAACTAATTCATATGAGAAAGTTTACTAGAGGACGGTCTTTTTGACATCATTTTAAAAGTCCGTTTATAAACAGATTTAAAGAAATCTTTAAGTAAGGATGTTTTAAATACTTTATAAAAACTTTCAGAAATACATATTGTTTACATTCATGTCTTAGGTCTAAATGTATTCCTGTTTTTACTCTATCTGCCTCTGTTTAACTTTATTTTTAGTACTTAAAATCATACCATATATCATCATATTAAGTCAAATATTTAACTCAAAAATTAGACAGTTGCAAAAGTAATAATCCATATATGCTAATTTCAAAATTTTGATAGAATTCTCCCAGAGTTGGTAGAAACAGACAAAAGAATGCTGCAGTTAAAGTGATCATGATCTTTTAAATTTTGACAAGGTCTTTTAAAGTAGGAGTTGTCTATCAGTAAGAATTAAGAGAGAAACAAAAGTTTTGTAGTTAGGAGAGTAGATTCAATCTAGACCCGAACACCTGTGGAAGTGTTAAAGAATTGCTATGGACTGAATTCAGTCCCCCCCACCAATCATATTTTAAAGTCTTCACCCCGAGCCGGGCTCGGTGGCTCAGCCTGTAATCCCGCACCTTTGGGAGGCTGAGGTGAGTGAATTGCCTGAGCCCGCGGGTTCGAGACCCGCCTGGGCAGCGAGACCTCATCTCTACAATAAATCAAAAAATCAGATGGGCATAGTGGCGCATGCCTGTAATTCCGGCTACTCGGAAGGCTGAGGCGGAAGTATCGCCGGAGCCCAGCAGGCCGAGGTTGCGGTGGCCGGGAGCGGCCACTGCACTCCAGTCTGGGCGACAGAGTGAGACTCCAACTAAAAAAAAAAAAAAAAAGTCTTCACCCCTAATGTGACTCCTAATGGAAAATAGGGCCTTTAAGGAGGTAATTAAGGTTAAGTGAGGTAATAAGAGTAGGACCCTAATCCACCATGATTTGTGTCCTTATAAGAAAAGGAAGAGACCCCAGGAATGCACAGAAGAAAGATTACTACAACTCAAAAAGATTTAATACAACTCATAATCACCTCATTTGTATTAAATAACATTTTGGAACTGTTAATGATCATAAGGGAAAGATAAGGGAAGACAGAATTGATTAAATAGATTCATTTAATATAAATTTTTCTTTTTACTAGTTACTATGTTGGATGCTAATATTCTATAGTGCACAAAAAGAATACAAAAGTTTTTTTTAAAAAACCAATCTATCTGTCTAAAATAATTTGCTTACAAACAAACTTGTTTCAAAGGTAATTGCTATGAAGAAAAAATTTCTCTGAGAACATATGATGGGGTCCTACCTTGGTCAGATAAGGCTTCCCTAAGAAAAAGACATCTATGCTGAACTGTCAAGAGATTTTCTAAGTAGAGGAAATGAACTCCAGAGTGCGTGGCAAGCAGAAAGCTCTGTGTGAGATGAGACAGAAGGATCAGCCACGGCAGATCATGCAATTGTAGCCAAGGATAAATGTTTGGGGCTTTGTCCAAAGAGCAACTGAAAACCACAAAAAGAGCCTCTGGGTGGTGTTTTGGGGATGCTGGTGTGGAAGGGAGCTGGTGTGACTGAATGGACATTAATGTTAATAACAGTGACTCTAGGTGTAGAATGTGCAGGAAGGGGCACAAGTAACCACAAGGAGTAAAGGTCGCTGCGGACTGGGGCTAATCAGAAGTGGGCCGTTGTGTGTGGTTGATGAAAAACAGGAAAATGAGAATAAAACCTGTGAGAAATGTTAGTGGGAAAATATGTAAATGGAGTCAAAGGGCACTATGGTATGCAGAAAACAGGAAGGGAAGCATAGAAAAGAGAAAGAATTGATGATGATGAGTGATGTCTCACTCTGGGAAATGTCCTCAGCACAGTAATTTCAACATGAGAAGTTCTGAGGTTAAAAGTGCCAAAACTTATACAGGTTGGGCTGAGTCACACTGAGAATCCAATGGTGACCTTCAGGGAAAGGAGATTAAACACATAGGATGAAGTGGATTGACTGATGGGAAAAGGATTGACATGTGGCAGTAGAAGCCTGTGAACTCCCCTGGGGTTCTCACTAAGTGCAGGTTCACATGCTTCCTAGACATGATGCTCTGAGCTTCTGGTTCACCTGCTGTCACAGTCTCCACAGCTGTGTTACTACTTCAGACCTGTCCCTCTATCCCCATCCCACTGTAGTCCCTCTCCCCATTGGCCATCAAGCTTCCTATGATGATGATGTGCTATTCATTTGGCACCAGGAAACAGCAAGTATAATAAGAAAAATACTCAAGGAGGGATTAATGAGCTTTTTATGGTCACTTTCATGGCTGGAATACTAAAAATTGAAAATTCAAGTTAATTTTTAAAAAATCCCAAATGTGTCATTATGGCAAGTGGAGGAGCCAGCCTTTTAGAAGCATGTTATTAACTCCTGACATCACCAGTTAAAAGTGGGCCCAGAGATGGAAGTTGATGGATGGAGGCTAGGAGAGCTTGCCCTGTGTGTCTCATTCCTGCCTTCTGTCTGTACTTAGGCACAAGATGAAGTGAAGGCATTCTTTTTTTTTTTTTTGAGTTGGAGTCTCACTCTGTCACCCAGACTGGAGTGCATTGGCTGCTCCCGGCCACTGCAGCCTCGACCTGCTGGGCTCCGGCGATCCTTCCGCCTCAGCCTTCCAAGTAGCCGGAATTACAGGCATGCACTACCACCCCGGCTGATTTTTTGATTTATTGTAGAGACGAGGTCTCGCTGCCCAGGCGGGTCTCGAACCCACGGGCTCAGGCATTCTAAGACCTCTCCCCCTTTGCAGCTGGAAAAGTATTAAATATATGTGTTTAATTTCAATCATCATGACAAGCTTAGTAAGCATCTGTAGTAAGCTAACAGTGCTATACCCTATGAAGAATATAAAGATTTATTAGACAAATCCTTTACCCTCAAAGAGCATATGAGTCATTAGTAAGAATAAGAATGTTCGACAAAGCCCCCACCACCTACCAATGGGGAGAGGAGAACCTATTCAGTAAATGGTGCTGGGAAAACTGGCTGACCACATGCAGAAGATTGAAACAGGACCCCTATCTATCCCCATGCACAAAGGTTAACTCCAAATGGATCAGAGACCTAAATGTAAAACCTCAAACCATAAGAACCTTAGAAAAGGAAGGAAATACTCTCATGGAAATCGGAACTGGCATCCAGTTCCTGTACAAAACCCGAAACCCACAGGACTTAAGAGAGAAGATAGACAAATGGGACCTTATTAAACTGACAAGCTTCTGCAAAGCCAAAGAAACCATCAAGAGAGCAGGGAGACAGCCTACAGACTGGGAAAAAGTATTTGCCAACTCTAGGTCTGGCAAAGGCTTAACATCCTGGATCTACAAGGAACTGAAACATACTGAAAAGAAGAAAACAAACAACCCCATTATAAAATGGGCAAAAGATATGAACAGACACTTCACAAAAGAAGACACTCGAGCAGCCAACAAACACATGAAGAAATGCTCAACCTCACTAATCATCAGGGAGATGCAAATCAAAACCACACTGAGATACCACCTAACTCCAGTCAGAATGGCAATTATCAACAACTCAAAAAATAACAGCTGCTGGAGAGGGTGTGGTGAAAAGGGAACACTTCTACACTGTTGGTGGGAGTGTAAACTAGTGCAACCTCTGTGGAAAGCAGTGTGACGATTCCTAAAAGCTCTAAAAATGGACCTTCCATATGACCCTGCAATCCCCCGACTAGGAATATACCCTGATGAACACAAATCACTCTATAAAAAAGATACCTGCATACGTATGTTTATCGCAGCGTTGTTCACAATAGCAAGAACCTGGAAACAACCATGCTGCGCATCAAAAGAGGACTGGATTTAAAAATTGTGGTACATATACACGATGGAATACTACACAGCCATAAAAAAGAACAAAATCATGAATTTCACAGCAACCTGGAAGGAACTAGAGTCTATAATACTGAGTGACCTCTCACAGAAACAAAGATCAGAATATCACATGTTCTCACTCATATAATGGACCTTGAACATCCAATGTAATACTATAAGAAAATGACTGACGGTACTGGGAAATTATGGGGGGGGATGGGAGTAACAGTAGCAAATATCTGTCTGGGGCTGGGAAAACACCTCTTATCAACAGGGTGCCTGAATGAAACGTAATTGTACACCTAACCCTTAACTGCACCCCACAAAACCATAATAAAAAATACTGATTAATTATTAAAAAAAAAGAATAAGAATGTTCAACAAATTAAAAGGCAGACTGTAAAAAGAGATCAATTTTCATCTATCAGAGAATCTGTTGGGGAAGATGTCAGACTAGATAATTCTAACTTATCTTTCACACTTAAGAGTCAATTTAATCTGTGAATCATCTGCAAGCATAGTTACAGATTTGGATCAATATTCCCAGCTTTTCTTACCTGATCACCTTTCATTTTCTCCTGGTCCTCCAGGGTTGGCAATGGAAAATCATCAATGATGATCAGGGTAGGAATCAATGAGTTGGATTATTCACTGCCCCATCCTCACCTGCTAAAAGTTAAGTGAGTTAATGGATGCGGAAGACAGGGATATTTCAGTAGTATTTCTCACTGTGGTATTATTCTTTGTGAAAATATTAATATACAAACAATACAGTATATACTGATTCCAGCTTTGTTACTATTTTTTAAGTATCACCTTTTTAAAGATGTGTCCCATTTTCCTCACTGACTCATGGGATATTCTGGGCTTGCACAGTGTTTAGGCCAATGTTATATACCTACTGGCTAATTCAAAATTCCTTGTGACTTCACCTTAAAATCTACAAAGATTAAGACTGAACCACAGCAAACTTGCAGGAAAACGACATAATTTTATCTTAAGTTATAACCTGACTCTGCAGATTATTTTTAAGAAATAGCTATCTTTCCTCTTTCAAATAACGAGTCTGGGGTAATAGCTACTGAATTTACAAAATAAAAAGTTTATGAGGGATTTATAATAGATGGATCATACTGCAAACACCTGAACCCAATGATCAATCTTAACATTACAAACAGTGAGACAGACAACTAGATATTTTGTGCCTCCTGGTGAAAGTTCAGAACAACACCTAGGAAGTAGTCTGGCCAAAAGAGAAATCAAACCAGAATTTGATCAGGCCTCCTGATACACCTGCCAGACTATACAAGAAATACAAGAGATAGAGCGAGATGTTAAATAAGACCATGGGAATAATACCAGCAAAATCTAGATTATGGGAAAATTTATAGAAGTTAATAACCAGTTTCTCCAATAACAATATTGTTAGGGGAAAAGAAAAGACTGAAAGAAAAAGGAACCTATAATTAAAAGAGAATTAAGTGACATATTGACCAAATACAGTAGTAGAACTTGATCCAATCCTGATTTGAATAAACATCTATAAAAACTATATAAGACAAAACAGGAAATTTTATGTAGCTATTTGATGAAATCAACAGTCTCAGTTGTTAAGATATGGTAATGGCATAATAGTTATATATATTTTAAAGATATCCTCATAATTTAGAGACCATGCTAAAATATTTACAAATGAAACAACTTGAATGTCTGGGATTTACTTCAAAATAATCCAGTGTAGGGGAAAGGAGAAAATAGGTAGCAGTACAGATGAAACAAGATCAGCCATAAGTTGATAATTCTTAGAGCTAAGAATTTGGGTACTTGGAGGTTTACTATGCTGTTCTCTCTTCTTTTGTGTATGTTTGCAGTTATCCATAACAGAAATTTTCAAAAGGAAAAAAAAAACAAAACATTAGGGGAAAGGAGGAAAATGCTCTAGGAAGAATCAGGACTATGTCTTCATCCAAACTGATATGCCCTTTCAATCGATACATATTTTGCCCAGAAAATTCAAGACACTCCCTACCATTCAGTGCAGTTGAAGTCAGACCAATGTTGCTAATAAACTCTTCCAATGCTATATGACATATTATCACAGCATTTGGAAGTTTTTGAAAATTTAAGCAGAAAGAAACTGGAATGGTTGATTTTATATGTCAACTTGACTGGGTCTTGGATACCTGGAAAACATTATTTCTGGGTATTTGTGGAAGAGATTAGCATTTAAATCAGAAGACTGAGTAAAAAAGATCTGCCCCTACCAAAGTGGGTGGGTATCATCCAATCCACTGATTAGAGTCAAAGGGCAAAGGAAGGGCCAATTTGCTCTTTTTCTGGAGCTGGGACATTGATATCCTTCTGTCCTTGGACTTCAGTGCTTCTGGTTCTTGGGTTCTTAGACTTCAAGACTTACACTTGCAGCCTCCCTCCCCACCCTTGTTTTCTGGTCTTTGGACTCAGACTGAGTTATACCACTGACTTTCCTCGATCTCCAGCTCAAAGATAGAATATTGCGAGACTTCTCAGCTTCCAAAATGTTGTGAGGCAATTCCCATAATAAATCTTCTCTTGTATGTCTCTTTATATATGCTGTTGGTTCTGTTTTTCTGGAGAATCCTGACTAATACAGAAGCCATTTAGAATCATTCCAAGAGTGGATTACGTTTTAGGGGGTCTGTTTGAGCTAGCTGTAATCAGCAACTCAAGTATTTCTTTTTAACTCATTGACTATGAATTACATTTCAAACTAATCAACTTGTTTATTTCTGGTAAATTTCAGAAACTAAGTGATCAGCTTAAAATTTCTGCCTTGCCAGGTCTCTTTTTTATAGCAAAAGCAATTTTCTGCCATAAATTTTGCTAATGGAAGGAAAGCCATTAAAATATCTTGCCAACAAAATAGACTATACAGCAAAAATAAGCCAGGAATTAAGCATAAACAATTTAGTCATGGATTTTCATTGGTTAGCCAAGAAAATGTAAAGAAACCCACAGCAAAAATACATGAAAGGGAAAAGGAAGATGAGATGGTGGAGTGGTTGGCATCCATCAACTGACACTTCATTAAATTGTCTGACTTTTAAAGTTCAAATCATCATTTTAATCATGAGACTAAAAACAAAAACTCCAGAATTGATTAAGTTCAAAAAGAGAATCAGAGTGCTGATCTTTTGCATTTGAGAAAACTTTTCAGCAAAGAAATAGCAGGAACCCAAAATACTTCCTTGACATGGGACTATGCCTGTGATAGGTACATATGAAAATAAGTGAAAAACAAAAATTAAGCAGTAATTGTTTGTTACATATCAGAATATTACACTCAAAATCAAAGGATCCTTCTGATTCTTAACTTACAAATCCTTTGTTTCTCTAAAGACACAGTAAGTTGATCTGTTTCTTAAAACTTGCCTCCTTTGTGGGGAAGAACATTGTCTACTTTGTCAAGGACACCAGACTTGACATCAAATAGCTTTAAGACAAGTACATAGTGGCTCATTCTGCCCCAGATTCTTCTGTTCTGCTCACCAGGTATTGGTGAGCAGACTTGCCTGCCTAGGCTGCCCTCTATTTTTTCTCTTACCACTCCAGGGTTAAGCATAAAAGTTTCAAAGAGCCTCCAGGCCCTACCTGGCACTAGCCACATTTGGCTGTTGCAGGTTTTACCTGCTTTCTGCTTATGAACATCCTTAGCATCTCATTCTTTTGTCAATAGCTTTATCTAAGACCAACCAAAGAAAATTACTCTCAGTACTTCTCTTCTCAAAAGAAACACAACTCCCATTTAAATTCAACAGATGTGCAGAACCTGTCTTCCTTATGCTTATATTCAATAGAAGTAACCACACGTAAACGCACACGTATTCACATTGCATGGTGGGATGGTTTATGCGTCACCAACACCAAGTGTCAATAGAGTTCAGTAAATGAGAGGTTAATAAAGAATGTAGAAATATGGGAGATTTGTCAATTATCTAAACAGAATTTAGATAGATGGAAAGATGGGACAGGGACAGATCTGATGGGGGCCACTAAATAAAAAAGGTTTTACATTACAAACAAATGTGACATTTCCAGAGAACAGCAAAATTAAAGTTCAGATTGTATGTTATATAGGAGAAATAATTATGAAATAAAATTGGACAGGTGGCCCATTTGTTGTAGGCAATAGAGAGCCTTAAATTCCAGGTGATACAATAAAACTGTTTTTCCACTTTATTCTGGAGGAGATTTTTAATAGAAGAGAAATCTAGAAAAATCAATGAGACAGGAAGATTGATCAGCTGTAAAACATACTAACAGCACAAAATAGTGATGGTCTTGATGTATGTAGACAATGGTAGCAGAAAGGAAGAGAAGAAAGGCTACTTCAAAAAGACAAAACAAAACCAAGATTCTGATTCTAGTATACAAGGAAAGGAAGAGAGTTGTCAAAGATGACTCCGGTATCTGATTTAGGAGACTGGAAATTGGTAGTGCTTTTCCATAATAGAGCATTTGGGAAGATAATTCAAGTTGTAGGGGAACAGAAGTTGTTTGTTTGTTAGCAACCTGAGTCTGGGATCATGCAAAGAAGTTTGTGGCTTAGGGATGTTGTAGTGAGAATGTTGGCTTCAGACCATATGGCAGACTGGGTTGGGTGATCCCCAGGGTTTTGCCTAACTCTTGTATTTCTGGCCACGTAGATAGTGTGTGTGGAGTTAGAGGAGAAATTGTTTTCCTGATAATCTCCGGAGTTTTAATCCTTTCAGGAGCCAAAAGACTTGGATTCTGCTTCTGGCTAATACTTGACCACTTTTGGGCTCTACAAGTTAAAAAAGGATGATCGAATCACAGTTTCAGTTGAGTAGGGGTTCCCCCTTTTTACAAACAATGATATTTGATTTCCATCCTGATCTCACTACAGGATTCCCATTAGCTTCACTTTGGATGACCTCACACTGGCTGACATCACCTCTAATCACACATCTATATATAATGTATCCCACTCACTGACATTGTCATCCAGAGTGCAGCGACCAGTGACTACTACCTTTTTGCTCAATTCTATTTTTAAAAGAACAAAAGCAAAAACAAAAGTAGAACTTTATATATCTGGGAATTTTTATTCTGCCAATCACAACCAGCTGACATCCAAAGGTTAATCTGGGAAAATAACAGTACTTGAATTTGGTAACTTTGTAAGAGTCAAATGGCAATATTGCTGCAACAATGTCATCTTGGGAGGGGTTGACAAACACAGATAAATTTCATGTGGTGTCATGGTACATTCCAGCAGTATCTAAGCAGACATCAAGACGAAGGGCTCAGACCACGGTGCTTGCAAAGTGCCAGGAGCAAACGATGAGTGTGTAAAACAAAGGAGACTCATTACATTGGATCAGTGTTTTCCAACTTCTGATCCATTATCCAGAGACAAGGATGTCAATATTCAAATAAAGTTTTACCAGATTCTTTTTTATTTTGTATCAAACCAAGGTTGGGCTGATCGGAAACTGGTCAAAAACTCCAGGCTCTGGGACTAATAGGCAATTCTAAACAGGCAATTCTCAGTTGACAGAATGGTGGTGCTTTTCAGTTAAGTTCTTCCCCAGAGGACACAGAAGAGTTTCTGGAGCCCTTGAGAGCAGAGTAGAAGGTCCTGACCAGAGGTGTGGTTCTCCAATGGGTTTCAACTCAACAGGAACCCTGAAGCACCTGGGAATAAAGAAATCAAGACTGTTTATAAAGAGACACCAGCGGATTCTCTGGTTGGCTTCTCATTGAGTCAAAGATCTTTTGCCTTATAAAGCACAAACCCCTATGCAGTGAAGATGAGATTGTTTTGACAATAAAATAATCTCACAGAAGCCAAGGGCAGAAATAAAAGTAACACAAGGCATCTTGGGAATCAGCCTGGATGGCTACTGCGAAGCAAGACAGCACCCTTTCTCCAGGCCACAGGCCTCCTCCATGGCCAGCCTGCTTTACTCTGGGCACTTGCTCTACCTCATCTCTCCACTCATGAGCTTTTCAGGGTTGTTCATGACCAAGGCGGGAATGTGGTCATCTTTGCTATCCCCAGTCTCCCCTTTTCTCTTGTCTTCACGTACCTATCACTTCAGTCTTCACAGCAAGTTGTCTCACCCTCAGGTTCCAAATACCTAGGAGCAGTGCCTGATTGACTCATCTCTTCTTCTGGAATTAACTCTCACAGGTTGCTAAACTTCAGCTCCTCCTGATCTTTTAGGTCCCAGGGTAGATGTCACTTCTCCGCAAGACTTGCCTGTCAACATCTGCACTCCACTCCACGACCAGGCCAAGCTGGTGTTTCACAGTATGACATTAATGTGCTTGTCCTTCTACTAAAACAGAAGTTGAGGGGACTATGTCTTATGCATAATTATTTCCCTGGTACCCAGCTCTTTAAGTAAGTGAACATAAATTTGATAGGTTTAGATAAATCAATCCTATATTAAAATAATGCCTTCAAGTTTGGAAATACTTCAAGTCTGTGCCTTTTACTCTTGTTGAGGACACCTTATATGTATATATTTTTGTAAAAGTTCCTACGATTCTTCCAGTTGTTCAGGCATCTGAGATCACATGCTGAAGTCTATCTCTTTTGTACAACCCCTGAGCACCTAGTGAAATCAACCAGTGCCAAATGAGTGAGAATGTAGTCCACTTCACAGGCTATAGAAATATCAACATACAAATCTAGTTCTAACAGTCTTTTTTTTTTAATCTCGCATTTACCAATAAAGCAGCTTAAATGCGGACTTTACTAACCCCAAATCAATATAAAGTAAATTCAAAGGCCATTCCAGCTGGTTAAATTTTTAAGTATGGTTTTGATACAGTTATTAACAGAGACAGATTCAAAGGGTTAAAAAATAAAAGTAGAGTTCTACATCTTAGAAACTAATTCTAAACACACCTGCAAATGAGCCCTTCTAGAAAACATATATTTGGTTCATTTCTTACATATAGTCTTATTCTGCTCTCTAAAATGTTTAACACACTTATTTTTCTTTTTCTTTTCTTCTTTTTTTTTTTTTTTTTTTTTGAGTTGGAGTCTCACGCTGTCACCCAGACTGGAGTGGCATGCTCCTGACGACCGCAGCCTTGACTTGCTGGGTTCCAGCGATCCTTCTGCCTCAGCCTTCCAAGCAGCCAGAACTACAGGCAACGTACTTATTTTTCAACCATCATATTTTTTTTCTCTCACTTCATTCTCTCAGTTTCCATCCACAGACATGGACTGACTGCACACTTTGTATCAGGCACGAGATTCCAGGTTTCCACATATGAATCTTATGGTGTCTATTAATGAACACAGTAACAATCCCATAAGTGGGTACAATGTTTTCAGTTTACAAAACAAGTTCATATAAGGATCATCTAACAAAACCCCTTCAGTGGAGGAAACAGCCTAAAGGGGTTGTCGTGACTTTCTCAAGGTTGCTCCAGGCACGAGTAGGGTTCCATGTGACACTAGATTGTTTGGCCTTAAATCCAGTTCTCTTCACTGTATCATGTGAACTCTCATTCCCACTTCTGGTTCATATGGAGAACGGGCAGGAAATGTGTAGTGCCAAATATTGCTTCTGTGAAAGCACTTGCCTAGTCCCAGGCTGTTTACTTAACAGTGCAGCCCAGGTGAACTTGAACTTCCATGGGTCTAAATTTGGGCTGACAGCAGCTTACTAAATGAGTATAGAATTTCTTCTAACAGCACAGCCAATAGTTGATTACACTATTGAAAATTTTTGTTAGTGCTTCACACAGCAAGAAATATCAATTTAAATTAAAAGCTTTACATAATGTTCACTAGAGCTTGGCATTTTTGTCATTATGAGAACGACTTTTGCCATTATATTTCAATTTTTGAAGAAAAGCTAGTTCCTTTAACTTCTCAGCAATTCAAGGTTTTAATAGAAACATAATAGGTAGTATTATGTAGTTTTCTTCGAGAAGTAAAAAACCAATTACCTGGTATCAGTATTTTCCAACTTCTGACCCATTATCCAGAGGCAAATTTTGTCACCTCCAGCAGCTTCCCCTCAGACATCTTCCTCAAAGGCAATCAACCTTTTCTTTACCTTATCTTGTACTATGTCCTTTCATTCCTAGGGTCCAAGATTTAAAAAAATAAATAAACAACTCATCCAGTCAGTCAATATGTCATTTGAATTTTGAAAACTAAATAAGTAAACTAGAAAATTTCTTCTAAATCCATGAATCTATTGTTCTATAAATACAGTGCTAATTACATGAATGTAGGGCAGTACTCAAACCTCAGAAGATGTTGTTATACTAATGGATCCCCAAAGAGGTGACCCCAGAAATCACAGAAACACTTAGGCATCTTATTAAGTATATAGATTCCCAGGCCCCAGTCCAGATTTATGCAATCAGAATTTCTGGCAGTGAAACCTAAAAAATTATATTTTTATCATGCTTCCTTGGAAGAACCTAATGTTCACTCTGGTCTGGGAAGCATATTTAAATCAGTGATTCTCAAAGTGTGATCCCTGGACCAGCAGCATCAGCCTCACCTGGGAACATTTTTAAAATGGAAATTCCCAGGTGTTCCCCAGACCTTCCAAATCAAAGACTCTGGCCTGATGTCACACACCTATAATCCCAGCTACTGAGATCCCAAGAGACTGAGACCCCAGTGGAGTCTAGAATTCAGTGCTTCCTTTTTCAGGTGGTATTGATGCATGGTGAAGTTTCAGAAGCACGGATTTCAACAAGACAATAAATTTCAATTCAAAAAAAGCATGTATTGAGACTCTCCCACCAAAGGCCTTGGATTAATTGCTCCCGGGAAAAAGAAAAACTCATCTTACACTATATAAATAAACAAATAAATACATAAATGTGTGTGTGTGTGTGTGTTAGTTGGAGTCTCGCTATGTTGCTCAGGCTGGAGTACAGTGGCATGATCATGGCTCACCCCCAAACTCCAGGGCTAAGCAATCCTCCCACCTCAGCTTTCTGAGTTAGCTAGGACTATAGGCATGTGACACCATGTCTGATTAATTTATTTGATTTTTTTTTTGTAGAGACGAGGAGGTTTTTTTATGTCACCCAGTCTGACCTCGAAATCCTGAGCTCAAGCAATTCTCCCGCTTCTGCCTTTCAAAGTGATGGGATTACAGGTGTGAGTCACTGCATCCAGCCTTGTATTCTTTTTTTAGTGTATTTTTTGTCAATCTTTTATTAAGAATATGCACTAAGAGGTTTTTTAAAATATAAGTATTAAAAAGATACAGTTTCTGGGCTCAAAGAGCTTACAGTCTACTCAGATTAGAAGTAGGATCTGGCATACTTTTTCTGTAATGGGTCAGAGAGTAAATATTTCAGGCTTTGCAGCTCATGAAATCCCTGGTTTGACTACTCAGTCCTGCCATCCCAACAGG
This sequence comes from Cephalopachus bancanus, assembly GCA_027257055.1. Classification (NCBI taxonomy): domain Eukaryota; kingdom Metazoa; phylum Chordata; class Mammalia; order Primates; family Tarsiidae; genus Cephalopachus; species Cephalopachus bancanus. The sequence goes on along the minus strand of JAPVLO010000009.1, from coordinate 1,030,471 downwards.
AAAGCCACCATAGACAGTATGTAAATGAGTAAGCTTAGCTGTGTTCCAATAAAACTTTGTTTCTGGACACTAACATTTTGACTTTATATAGTTCTCACATGGCATGAAATATTCTCTAGATCTTTTTTCAACCATTTAAAAATGTAAAAACAATTTTGGGGGCCTTGCCAAAACAGATGGGGGCCAGATTTGTCCTGTAAGCAGTTGTTTACTATAAAGTCAGTGAGGCAGGCACAAATGAAACCGGAGAACTTCAGTCTCTGTGAAATCATCAGTAGGAATTGAAAAGTCAGAAAAAAGCTTTTCTTGGAAGGAAAGATGATGACTTTTTTCTTTAGTAAATGGCATTTTCTGTCATTTTCTATCCTGTTGTTTTCCTACAAAACAGCACACGACTTATATTTCTCTATAGTAGCAACAGATCCATCCACTTAAGTAAATCTATTCCATACCCTCATCCATTCTACATTTCAGAAAAATACACAATCCTGTGGGGTGCCTTTTTGCTCTTTCCCCATGGGTCCAATTGCATCCATTTATCTAGCTATGAAAGCCAACATTTTCAGTATTAAAAAGGCAGAATATCTTGCATCAGGCACACACTACACTACTTACTCTCTTCTTCAATTATGAGCAGGCAAAGATTGACCATATTTTAGACAACATTCACATCTGTCTCTAAAACTGCCAGTTTATGTTGGCTATGGCATGTGCCAACACTTTGCAGAATCATAATTTACTCAGGTCTTTTGTTGTTTCCATTGTTAAGCTTCTAAGAATCAGATTCCTAAAGATTAATGATCACAGAACTAGATATCAAAATGGCATTATTCTGCCCAAACAAGTTACATATGAATCTATAATATCAGTTCTCAAATGTATTTAATATACTAAGTGTATTAAATGTGAGTCTCGGGCACAGCACCCTAGGGTTGATACTCTTAACATGTTCCCCTAGTGTTCCTGATAATCAGCCAAGTTTGAGACAGTTCTTTATTTTTAACATATTTTTTATTTTAAAATTGTGGGGTATAGTTAAGGTTTAGGTATACAAATATGCATTGCGAAGGCACCCTTGTTGATAAGGGGTGTCCCCCCAACCCCAGACAGATATTGACTACCGTTATTCCCACCTCCCTTCCCCTCCCTCCCCCCCATGGTTTCCTGCCACTGTCAATCCTTATAGTATTACGATAGATGTTCAAGGTTCACTTATGAGTGAGAATATGTGATACTCAGATCTTTGTTTCTGTGAGAGATCACTCAGTATTATATCTAGTTCCATCCAGGTTGCTGTGAAATTCATGATTTTGTTCTTTTTTATGGTTAATAGTATTCCATCATGTATATGTACCACATTTTTTTAATCCAGTCCTCTTTTGATGGACAGCATGGTTGCTTCCAGGTTCTTGCTATTGTGAACAATGCTGCAATAAACATATGTGTGCAGGTATCTTTTTTATAGAGTGATTTGAGTTCTTCAGGGTATATCCCCAGTAGGGGGATTGGGGGGTCATATGGGAGGTCGATATTTAGAGCATCTAGGAATCGCCACACTGCTTTCCACAGAGGTTGCACTAGTTTACACTCCCACCAACAGTGTAGAAGTGTTCCCTTTTCACCACAACCTCTCCAGCAGCTGTTATTTTTTGAGTTGTTGATAATGGCCATTCTGACTGGAGTTAGGTGGTATCTCAGTGTAGTTTTAATTTGCATCTCCTTGATGATTAGTGAGGTTGAACATTTCTTCATGTGTCTGTTGGCCGCTTGTATGTCTTCTTTTGAGAAGTGTCTGTTCATATCTTTTGCCCACTTTGTGATGAAATTGTTTTTTTCTTTTCAGCACGTTTGAGTTCCTTGTAGATCCAAGATGTTAGGCCTTTGTCAGACATGGAGTTGGCAAATACTTTTTCCCAGTCTGTGGGTTGTCTCCCTGCTCTCTTGATGGTTTCTTTGGCTTTGCAGAAGCTTGTCAGTTTAATAAGGTCCACTCTTAACCCAAGAATGGCTCTTAACCACCTCTTTAGGCTGTTTCCTCCACTGTAAAATTGAAGGAGTTTTGTTAGTAGCAGATGATTTTTAGGTGAAAATGTTTTGTAAACTCGAAAGCATTGTACCCACTTACAGGGTTGTTATTACTGAATACTTGTTCCATATACAAAGTATGCAATCAGTACATGGTTGTTAAATGAAAACTGAGAGTACAAAGTGAGAGAAAGAAAATATATTGGTTTAAGCCAATCAATAAATGTGATTCACCACATAAACAGAAGCAAAAACAAAAATCATATGTTCATCTCAATAAATGCAGAAAAGACATTCAATAAAATCCACCATCCCTTCATGATAAAAACCCTCAGCAAACTAGTCATCAAAGGAACATATCTCAAAACAATAGAAGTAATATATGAAACTCATTGTAGACATCATACACAGTTTGACAACTAAGTTCGTGAACTCATCCTAGGAAAAGTGTCACATATCAGTTGGGCACAGTGGCTCATGCCTGTAATCCCAGCACTTTGGGAAACAGAGGCAAGAGGGTTGCCTGACCACCTGCTCAAGACCAGCCTGGGCAACTTGGTGAGACCTCGTTTCTAAATAAAAAAAATTAGCCAGGCATGATGGCACATGTCTGTAGTTTCAGCTACTTAGAAGGCTGAGGCAGAAGGATCACCTGAGGCTAACTGATTGATGCTGGGGTGGCCGTGAGCATGCCACTACACTCCAACCTGGGCAACAGAGTGAGAATCCAACTCAAAAAGAAAAGAAAATGTGCCATATATCTCATTGCTGAATATCACTACAGTCATCTTCAAAGTACTCCCTTTGAGAAACTATGCACCAATACCAGTGCATAGTCCACCCATCAAAGCAATTTTGGAACTCTTTTTCTGGAATGGCCATCAGAACTGTTTTGTTATTTATTGGGGTGTGACAATTAAGTTCACGAACCTGCCATGTGCACTTACATTGGCAGCACTGCACAGATAACTGTATTGAAACACCCTCCCTGCTCACCTGTTCTGGCCCCCAATTACTTTTTTTGTTACCCCAAAATAGAAGAAATATTGAAAGGAAGATATTTGATGACATCCAGGACATCAAGGGTAATACAATGACAGCTCTGATGGCCATTCCAGGAAAATAACTCCAAAATTGCTTTGACAGGTAGACTAAGCACTGGCACTGGTGCATAGCTTCCCAAGGGGAGTACTTCAAAGGTGATCATAGTGATATTCAGCAATGAGGTACGTAGCACTTTTTCTAGGATAAGTTCATAAACTTAATTGTAAGACCTCATACTTAATGGGGAAAAGTTGAAAACATTCTCCCTCAGAACTCTATCAAGACAAGTGTATCTATTCTCACTGCTCTTATTCAACATTGTACTGGAAGTCCTAGCAAGAACAATCTGGCAAAAGAATGAAAAGAAAGGCATTCAAATAGGCAAGGAAGAAATCAAACTATTAGTGTTCACTGATGACATGATCGTAAACCTAGAATACCCTTAAAAACTCCTCCAAGAGGTTTCTAAACCTGGTAAAGTACTTCAGTGAAGTCTCAGAATACAACGTCAATGTACAAAAATTAGTAGCTTTTCTATACACCAATAACACTCAAGCTCAATTTTATTTACAATAGCCACACACATACAAAAAAAAATCTATGAATATACCTCACCAAGAAGGTGAAAGATCTCTACAAAGAGAACTACAAAACACTGATGAAAGAAATAATATAAAAAATAAATGTAAGAACGTGAAATGACCATACTGCAAGAATAGAGAATCCAGAAATAAAGCCACATACCTACAGCCAACTGATCTTTGATAAAGTCAACAAAAATAAAGAATGAGAAAAAGATACCCTATTCAATAAATGGTGACTGGGAAAACTGACTAGCCATATGCAGAATAATGAAAGTAGATCCCTATCTTTCACCATATACAAAAATTAACTCAAGATAAAAACTTAAATGTAAGACTTGAAACTATAAAAACCCTAGAAGAAGAGCTAGAAAGCACTCTTCTGGACATCAACTTCAGCAAGGAATTTATGATGAAGAGCCCAAAAGCAATTGTAACAAAACCAAAACTAGAGCAAAAGGACTTCATTAAACTAAAAAACTTCTGCTCAGCAAAAGAAATAATCAATAGAGTAAGCAGAAAGCCTCTGAAATGGGAAAAAATATCTATAGTTTATGCCTCAGACAAAGGACTAATATTCAGAAGGAATTCAAATAACACAACATTAAAAAAAAAATCAAAAAGCGGGCAAAGACATGAGTAGACACTTCTTACAAGAAGACACATAAGCAAACATATGATACAAACATGAAAATAATTCTTGACATCACTAATCCATCATCAGAGAAATGGAAAGTAAAACCACACGTTATATCAATCACTGTGGCTAACATTAAAAATCAAAGAACAATAAATGTTGGCATGGTTGTGGAGAAACAGGAACACTCAGTCACTGTTGGTGGAATTATAAATTTGTTCATCCTTTATGGGAAACGTTATAGAGATTTCTGAAATAACTAAATATCAAAATACCATTCAACCTGGTAATCCCACTACTAGAGATCTACCCAAAGAAAAAGAAATACTTACGTAAAAAAGATACCTGTACTAGTATGTTTATTGTAGCACCATTCACAATAACAAAATCATGGGGCCAACCTAAGTGCCCACCAACAATTGACTGGATAAAGAATTGTGGTATATATACACCATGAGATACTACACAGCAATGAAAAGAATTAAATCATGTTATTTGCAGCAACATTGATGGAGCTATAGAACATCATCCTAAGTGAACTAACTCAGAAACAGAAAATCAAACACTGCATGATCTCACTTATACGTGGGAGCTAAATGGCCACAAAGATGGAAATAAAACACTGGGAAAGCCAGTCAAATGGGTGACTGAGAGGGGAGGGTTCAGAAATTACCTATTGGGTACAGTGTTCACTATCTGGGAAATGGGCCATCTGAGACAAAATCCCCACCACTACACAATATGTCCAAGTAAAAAACATGCCCTGGGTACCCACTATTCTAAAAGAAAAAAAAAAGAAGCAAATATATTGTTTTAAAATAAATATGTTGAAATATGTTCTGCTTTATAGAGCAGAAGAAGACTATATGTAAGAAGTGAACAATGTGGCCTTGCATGGTTTTACCTGCAATGTGATGTTGGATGGCAATACTCAGGAAGTGTCATAGCACCACATTTCTGGTTGCGGAGGAAACGTCTTCACATGGAACTCAAATTCCAAGTTATTCTTCACAAGAAAATGAGAAGTGAAACCCAAACCTCTCACCACTCAGAAAAAGCTGATCAAAACTCAAGTTGACAGGTTATAGATTCAAACCAGAGGGAGATAGGCTGCAGAGTACACTATGTCTGCTTCAGTTGGCCCTTACAATTGGCCAGTCCACCCAGTTATCAAGTTTTTCTGGCTTGTAAAGTCATGGCGAGAACTCTAGAGTTTTTCCTAGATAATCATCCTGTCCCTAAACCCCATCCTCCATTTTTGCCCATTCTCACATGCCTTTGGTCTCATCTTTTTGGTTCAGGATTCCTGACTCTAACTTACTATATACCTGGATTGCACCCCCTTTAACTACCACCCCCAAATGGACATCTTGCCTTTTTATCCAACTTTGCTGTATCGCTTTTGCCTCTACCCAATTCCTTGGTTTCGAGGGAAAATTTCTGTTTTAGCAGTTGCTCTTATAGAAATTCCTGCTGGGATAGGAGGAATATAAGACTTTGGATATATGGTTATACCTGTATGAAGTAGGGTGATGAAAAGAGAATGGTTTGAAAGGTGAGACTTAGATGAGATAGAAAACTCATCAGGAAAAATTTATTGAAATGGGAGATGTCAACAAGAATAGTACATCTGTGGGGAGTTAGAAAAATGTTAGGAAAGGCAATGACTATCACACAAGATATAAGGGAAAACTTAATCAATTTAATTTCAATCTCAGGGTACTTGGAGATTCAGGCTGATGTCCGGGTTTCATTGTTGCGTATCATCAAACTCACTGATATTACATTGGGTAAGTTGGGCTTATGAAGGAACGGTTGTGCTCTGCCATTTGTTATGACAATAACCAATGGAGTGGAGAAGAGGAAGTCTAATTGAAGGTGTCATAAAGAAAGAACACAAAGAAAACTGTTTACACTGATGATTGTTGGGGATCGCACTAACATTTAGAGAGGTAAATGTAGGTATCATGGGAACAGTGGATTTACAAGAATCAATTCATCTATTCATTTCTTCAGTAAACACTGTAGCTCTGTTTTGGGCTCAATACTGTACAACCTGCTGGAAGGCATGGTCCAGCCCTCAAGGGACTCACATCCAAGTGGAGGAGAGTGATTAGCAAATAAACAATAATAATGCTTAGGTAATAAGATAGAAGCAAATATAGGGTGTCAGGGCATCAGACATAACCTAGACTGGAAAAAAAAAAGCTCAAGTAAGCAGTCCTAGAAGCAATGTTAGAAACAGTGGTAGCTAAGGAAAAAGGAAAGGACATTGCAGAAAAAAGGAAAATGCTTTGAAAAACTTTGAGCCAAGTGGAACTTGATTTATTTGGGAAACTGAGAGTAACTGAGGCTGGATAGTATAAAGTTAAAGAAGTAGGGTAAGGGGAAGTACCATATCAAGAGATGAGTATCATATCTCTTGATGAGCCTGACAAGATAAGCAAGGGGCAGATTGCAATTATATGCCTTTTCATGATGTATTATTCTTCACCCCAAAGGTTATAGGAAACCACTTGGTATTTCAAGCTCATGAGAAAGATCATGTGGCAATTGTGTGGAGCCTGGCTCTGAAGAGGAGGCAGCCAGACCAGGTAGGAGGATAGTTACAGTAATCCAGGTGAGATAAGTTGATGGTCTTCACTAGGTGGTGACAGTGGGGAAAGAGGGAAGTGGTAAAATGCTTTTTTTTAATTTTATTTTAAAGATGTGGGGTACAATTCAGGTTAGGTATACAAATGTTCATTATGCAGGTACCCTTGTTGATGAGGTGTGCCCCTCCCTCCCCTGGCAGTTTCCCTCAACTGCCAATCCCACCTCCATCCCCTGGCAGTTTCCCACTACTCCCAATCCCTTTCTTATAGTATGATAATTGTTCAAGCTCCACTTATGAGTGAGAACATATGGTGCTCTGTTTTTTGTTTCTGTGATAGGTCACTGAGTAAGATAGATTCTGAATCCATCCAAGTTGCTGCAAAGTTCAAATGCTTGTCCTTCTTTTTGGTTGGGAAAAAATTCTTAAGAAATGAAAAGATCAAAACTGAAGACCATGGTGACTACTTGACTGTGAAAAGCAAAGAGGCAGTAGTAAACATGTTTGCCTGGTGTTTTGGCCTGGACAGTTAGTGAGAGGACCCCCTGGGGCAGTTTCTAAAGGCAGGGGGAGTTGTTCAGAGACCACACTCACTCCTTATAGTTTGCTAACTCATAGGCTGTCTTTTACTTTTGTTCTCATCAAAATACAATGACTCTTTGTCCTTTAACTTTTAATCACAGTTTTCTACACAACTTGAAAGTAGATACACTTATGATTCAATGCCATGCCATTCAATTGATCAGCATACTCTATTCACTACAGGTTGGAAAGTTATTGATCAGACACACAAAATGCTGACAGCTTATAATTGGCTGCTTGAGATAAAATAGAAATGTGAAAGATTAAGTGGTTCTTGCCACCAGAATGTCTTGAATAATGATCCTTGATTAGTAATGATCCCCTGTGTGGTTTGGCAGGCCAACTGATCAAAATTAAGAAGTTTCAAAAGTTATTCAAATTTTGGGAACATATAATAAACTATTTCTCAGTTATGCTGTGAGTTCTTTTGGGTGGCGCTTATGCGACTGATCTTCAGAGTATCCCACTCATAAGCAGCATGATCAGTTATCAACTCTGCAAGACATAAAGGGCTCAGAAAGATGCAGCTGGACTAACATTAATTTCTCTTACCGTTAGATTAGGTCAGTAGCTCAGGTATGCAAAGAATTGCACAGAAATTAGATTAGGAAAAATAGTTTACTTAGAAAGTAGATTGAAAAGAGTAGATTCAATTCTCAAGGGAGAGAAAGGGCCAGACACTTGAAGGAAATGTGGCAGTGAATGCTTGAGGTGAAAAGCTTTTAAAGTTTCCCTTTGGGGTGGGGTAGACAAGCATTCACAGGAGCTGACATCATGCTGATGGGTTTGTTTCTCACATCTCTAATGGAAGGTGGATGGATGGATCAGTCATGAGCACATAGACAAAGGTGGGCCAGTAACTAGATGGGTGGGTCAGTCACAGGTGGTTAATCACATAGATGAGAAGGGCTGAGCTGGTAGCTGAAAGACAAATTCTTGGGAGGTATTAATCTTAATGTCTTGTGACTCACCCAGGATTCCGGGATAGGATTATAGTCATGTATGAACTCAAGAAGACCAGAGAAACTCCATTTTGGGCTCTGTCCTTTCACTTACTGTATTAAGAGACAGTCTTTTCTGCTTAATTGAAAGCCCTAGCATTAATTTAGAAATTAAGATACTATATTTGAAAGATTTCAAGTTTTACAGTACGAATACCTAAGTTCAAGATCTGGCCATGCTCTATGACCAAGAGTAAGTCACTGAACCTCTCAGACTAAGTTTATTCATTTGCAAATTTAGAAATCATTTGGTCAACCTATTTACTTTCCAAAGACTAAATGTTGCAAAATTGGTAACAGTTGGAAACGTAACTCTACGGTTGCAAGATTCTTAGTTGTTGACAAATTATCATGATTACTATTGTCATTATTATCACAACCCTTTTGGTTAAGTGATATGGCACAGTGGATTATTCTAGAAGCTGCTATACAAATGTATCTGTGATAAATGTGAAGGGGAAAAATTAATTTTGGTAGAGGACACTCTTTGTCCTCTCACATAACCATGCCTCAGTGGTTTCCTTTCTGACTTCCCCAGTTTAGTTAAGGAAAAAGAAAAAAATTTCTGAGAACAATAGACAAATAAGTGACAAGGTACTTCCTCCTAGCTAAATTCAGAAAAAAAAGAGAAACTCTAAAATGCAAAGAAACTCAGAGAGGAACTCACAAGAAGATATGATTTAAAACAGAAACACGGCAATAGTAGCAAATGTCAACAAGCTACACTAGAACAAAATCAGATTTTTGAAAATCCAGGTTTTAGTATTAGAGCAATGACCACTTGGACAAGAAGATAGAAAAAGCACTCATCATCTAAAAATGACTTTATATAATTGTAGAGTAATTTACTCTGACATTTTAAAGGAAGAGATTACCAAAACAAAGTACAAGAACACCATTAAATATTGTATGAGATTTATAAATCCTATAAAAGAAGGCAAGCCTCAGAGAATACCAGTAAGAGCAAAACTGACATCTCAAATGAAGAAACTGTGATAGTAAAAATAGACTAACAGAGCAAGTAAAAGTATAGCTAAGTTGTGCAGTTGATGACAGAGAAAAAGGAATCTACAGAATTTGGGAATAAACCAACAAAATCCAAATTGAGGATAATCAATATACCAAATGCCATAAAAATGCAAGCACATTGTCAAACTTTCTTAAGGAATAAATTAAAGATAATTGTATAGACTGTCAAGACATTCAATGTCAATACAGATATTTCAAAGGAATATGAAAAGCCGTTTACAAAAATCCTCACTGAAATATACCTCAGAATCTACTTGTCACATTTTAAAAGTTTAAAACAAAAGAACAGAGGACTATGAGGTCTTCAGAAGAAAGGAAGGAAAGATGATGAAGATATGATTGATGGGATATTTGGGTTGCTTTGTACAGAATTATTGCCTGAGTCCAGACACTTGGATGGACTCATGTAGAGAAATCATGGATGAAATTTCCATGGCAGCCTGCTGCTAAGAAATAACATTACCTTCATAATGTTTACATATCTGGATTCTTGGGATCTGACATTAAGGCCTGGCAAATTAATGACCTGGGGTACTAATTTTGCCATGGCATCCATCGAGGAAAGACAAAAAAATTTTCAGGCCACCAGATGGGAGGAAATTACAACCAAACCTCTTTAGCAGCTAAGATGGCACAGTTTAGAAAGCAGTGATTCAATGATGAAAGAACAATGGGGCAGACACTTCCTTACTAATGATATGTAACATGTAATGTATAGTAGAATTGATTGTTCAGTGAATTGAGTCCAATCTGGTATGGCAGATTATACTTGTTCATATCCATCTGCCTCTTTTGACTATCTTGTTTTTCTGAGGATCGGTAGCCTCAAGGAACAGGCTGTATTTTACTCTAAAGGTAAAAATTCCCTGATGCTCAGACTTTAGGCACAAGGCAGACTCCCAAGGAAATCAATCCAGAGCTAAGAGTACAGTAACCAACTCCAAAAACAGATAATTTTTCTCTGAAGACTAAAGATAACTTTTTAAAGTGATAGAAAATCTTAAAAGTTATCTATAAAGTCTCACAGCTAAAAAAAATCCCAAAGAGGATAAATGAAGATTTTAAAACAATGGAAGACAATTCTTAAAAATTGGTAGATCACAAGATGGGGAAAAGTAATGGTTAAAATTATCAAATAAAGCATTAATTAAACCATATTTTGAGAAGCACAAAAAATATAAGTGATATTTTGTAATTGCTCCAGACTGTGCCAAAGGTAAAAACCCGCATAGAATTTGGATTTCATACCACCCTTGAAAGGATATTCAACATCAATTTATTCAATTGAAATTGGTATTAAAAATAATGATAACCTCTGTGTCTTACTTTGTTGTTAAAATTTATGTAATCATTAATAAGAATACCAGATCCCAAACCAGGCAAAATGACGACAAATGGAAGGTCCAATCTTCACTTGTATGATGACCACTTATGTATCTAATCCTGAATTGTACCCCATGTCTTTAAATATGTGTGTGTGTGTGTGTGTGTGTGTGTGTGTGTGTGTGTGTGTGTATGTAATCAGATTGGTGGATTATTTTTCAATAAGAAATAAAATTTCTGAAATCAGCTATAGAATCATCATAATAAAGTAGAATAACTGAACCTTAAAGAAAAACTTACATGGCAAAGGTTAATGAACTACATTCCAATAAAAAGCATAGGTCACTGACTGGCATTAAAATAAAATCCAATAAATGGGAAGTCATTTGAAGTTTAAACATGTGAAAATAAATACACAATTTTTAATAAATAAATTCCAGTTTTGGGGGTCCCCCATGTATTTCACAAAAAAATTATCAAGTCTGTCATGCCTATGCAAATGCAAAAAAAAAAAAAATCAAAAAGAGGTTTCTACTGTAGCAGAAAAATATTAAGATAGATTGACAAAAGCTAGTTGGAGACCAAAAATATTATGAACATAATAATAAATAACAATAAAAACAATCATATATGGAATACTTGCTTTAGATCCAACAGTGTTCAGTACTTTCTAGGTTTTTTTTCTGATTAACCTCCCACTCTCCACTGTCTATACTATTTATTACTCTCATCTTCCACTAAGCCACATTGAGAGAAACTAGGTGGCCTATCAGATAATTAGGATAAAAGTAGAAGATTGGTATAACACTCCTGGGGGCTTTTGTTAAAGGTCTAATTTCTAAATAAATTTTTATGACAAAACAGAAAACTGTCTAAATCATTTAAATCATTCTAAAGCAGCTAAAACAAACATCAAAAGAAGCTATTGCTACTGGCCAGTTTTAAGATAAAAGGGAAAGAATTTGAAGTGTGACCATTTTATTAAACATGACATCACATTATTTGTATTATACGAGACACCATGTTTTCATAAACAGTTTCAATGGTGGAGAAATTAAGATGTTGATATTCATTAATATTTCACTTTCTCAAAAGAAATTCAACTCTGCGTTAGTCTCACTTTCAAATAACCGCCTCTAGCTCTCCATATGCTGTTCAGAATTGATTTTAGAGGTTTTAAAAGAACATAAAAGAGAATTTATTGAACGCCTATGAATACATTTTTTATTATTATAATCATGTTTGCTAGCATGGTGACTATAAACATCCTCTAAAATTCTCCCCAACAAACGAAGCCCTTGTGTTTCTACTTTTGTGAAGATGAACGGAAAGGAGCAAAACATGCCCCCAAATAAACTACTTACACGGCCCCCATATACAAAGGGGGACTCAAAAACCCCAAATCTATTTATTAGAAAATTGTATGTTTATTTTTACATGTTTAAACTTCAGTCACCTTCAAAGTACTCTCCTTTTGATGCAATACATCTACCAAGATGCTTTTTCCACTGCTCAAAACAGTTTTTGAACTTTTGATTTTTATACTTTTTAGTGCTTCTGCCATTTTTTGTTGTACCTCTTCAATATTGGCAAAATGTTTCCCTTTGAGGACTTTTTTCATCTGGGAAAACAAAACAAAAAAAATCACTTGGGGCGTGATCAAGTGAACAGGAAGGGTGAGGCAAGGGGTCATGTCGTTCTTGGTCAAAAACTGATGAACATTCAGGGCAGGTGTGCTTATAAATCACCCATCATGAAATGGGCAATCACATTGAAAGAATCTCCAAAAACAAAAAAATTCACTGATGCCAAAGGCAGTCTTTCACAACAATACTAGCTGGTACACTGATGACAATGGGTTCCTAGAACACTTATTTCACAGGGGAAGCCTATACTACAAGGAGCCCGCCCTCCAAAAGATAATTCTGGTTTATCTGGGGGAGGGAAGCTCCCCTCATACATATCATATGGCATATATAATATACAAATATACCATAATATATCTATACCTTATCCAAAATTCTTGGAACCAGAAATGTTTCTGATTTCAGTTTTTTTTCCTGATTTTGGAATATCGCATATACATCATGAAATATATTGGGCATGGAACCCAAGTCTAAACACAAAATTCATTTATGTTTAGTATATACATTATGCACATAGCCTGGAAGTATTTTATACAATATTTTAAATAACTTTGTACATGAACCAAAGCTTGTGTACATTGAACTGTAAGAAAGCAAAGGTGTCACTATCTCAGCCACTCACAAGGACAATCTATGGCTGTTTGATATCACTGTCATTCTTGCCTTTGAATTCCTATGGTACTAGTAAGCAAACACTTTCTCATACTTATTCACACATGAGTACTTAACAGTAAAAAATATTACAAACCATTAATACAGTGAAAAAACAATGTGTGCAGGGTAACTAAACAACACCAGAACACCTGTATCAGTTGCTAAACAACAGCAACATCAGACATGGGCAGGTTTCAGTCTCCACCTATAATGCTGTATTTTGATTAAAAGGTTACTTTACACTGTGTTTTTAGATGAGAAGAAACATCAAAAGCAGTTGAGGGAAGTTGACTCTTCAGGGATGAGGAGACATTCGGCTCGATGGTTTTTTAATGTTTCCTCCAGAGTCATCTGCCTCATTAACATTGGTTTTTGTCTTAGAAGTCTCTCTTTGATTTGATAAGCAAACATGATTTCTTATTCTGTTATGAATGCATGCTACTCTAGTCCTTCAATAAGGCCATCACATATTTTCATGTTGTCTATAGATACCTTCTCTGCAGTGTTAACATCAGCTTCATTGTCATTATTATCACTATCACCTGGACTCAGAACTGCTTTGGCTATTTCACCATTAGTCAGTGAATGAACAACTGAAGCCTCACTATCAATGTTAAAAACTTCGCCGGTCTCAGTGGCTCAGCCTGTAATCCCGCGCCTTTGGGAGACTGAGGTGAGTGAATTGCCTGAGCCCGTGGGTTCGAGACCCGCCTGGGCAGCGAGACCTCATCTCTACAATAAATCAAAAATTAGTCGGGTGTGGTAGCGTGCGCCTGTAGTTCCAGCAACTCGGAAGGCGGAGGCGGAAGCATCGCCAGAGCCCAGCAGGTCGAGGCTGTGGTGGCCGGGAGCGGCCACTGCACTCCAGTCTGGGCTACGGTGAGACTCCAACTTAAAAAAAAAACAAAAACAAAACTTCTTCAACATCCACTTCCTCCAGCTTACTGATGTATTTGGAAGGTTTTTGTTTTTTGGTTTTTTCCGCTATGTAATAAGGTCAGACATATGAAATCCTTCAAAGTTACCACCTTGTTCATCATCATCACTGAACATAATTGCAAGCCAGGGGTTATCTTTAGTGTCTTTAGTCACTGTTTTTCAAGTGTTGGCAACAGCATATATAATATCCTTCATGTTAGACTCCTTTTTAAAACCTTAAACACCCATGCCTCCTTACACTGCTGCTAACATGCTGTTTAAGAAAGTGTTTTTATATTTACTCTCTACTGATCTAAGGATAGCCTGCTCACATGGCTGAATAAATAAAGTCACATTTGGCACATTTAAAGGAAAGTTCATGGTATAAGCATTATTTTTATGCAAATTTCAGCTACACTGAGCAGAAGAGTTGTCAAGGAATAACACAATTTGGCAGTCATCATCCAATCCAGTTTTCCTACAGTAAGCATGGGTCGCCGGTGCAAAATGTTTGAGAAACTGACCAGAAAAGATCCCTCTGGTGGTCTACGCCTTCTTGTTAGCATAATAATGAACTAGAAAGACATTTACTCCTTGAAAACTGAGGACACCAGCTTTTGCCTATTACCACATGTTTATACCTATGTGTGCTGACTGCATTAGCACATCCAGCACAGTTATTCTGTCCTTGGCATTATTAACTGTAGCAATTGTCTCATCAGTGGTAGTCAGTGGCTTTCTGGGACAATAACACCAAAACAGTGATGTTTCATCAGTATTATAGACTTGTTCTGATGTATTTTCATCATTTATGACCTTGGCAAATTTAAACATGAATGTCTCTCAAACATGATCAGCAGACACTTTACCACCACAAACTTTTAAAATTTAATTTTTAAAAAATGTAATGTTATGTCTTTTCTTAAATTTCTGTAATCAGCTGATTGACTATTCACAATTCTTTTCCATTTTCAGTCCATCATGATAGATTTTTGCTTGTTTCATGGTCAGTCTATCATTAAGTGACATGCTGACAGATTCGCTCTTTCAATACATGATAAGATCTTTGTGTTTAGCTTCATATGTTTTTTATCACTTCTATTAACTTCTGTTCATCACCTTCAGTCAACAACTTCAGCAGTTTACGTTTCTGTTTTGTCAGGTTCTATACGGTGGTCATTCCAATACCATACTCTTCATGTTTCACACTTACACTGCTGTCTAGTTTCTCCAACAGCTTGACTTTCTGTACTCTAGATAAACATAAATAGCTTTCTCTTTTTCTTATCTCTGCTACCCACAGGGATATCTGCAGATTTTTTTTTGACATTTTCAACAAAATGTTTGTACCACAAAGCAGAAAATAAGCAAAACACAAAACAAAACAAATAAGCAAAAGCAAACAGTGAGTAATAGGTCTTGGCCCCATGTGAGTACGTGGGGTGGGACTTTATAGAGAATCTGCCATTGATGTGCCCAGCCTGCACACGTGCCATTTTATTACTATTTGGGGTCATGCGTGCGTGAAATAACTTGGTCATATGCAAACAATAATATACTGCAGCTGAAGGGGACTTCCTTTTCATTGGAGATGCTAAATAAACTGTGTGTTGTGATCTTATGTTTTCACTGCTAGCTACCACATGAGAGTCAGATGTGAAATTTTTCACTTGTGGCATCAAGTTGGTGCTTTAAAGTTTCAGAGTATGGAGGATTTAACATTTTGGAAGGGTGCCTGAACGAAGCATATTTGTATACCTAACCCTTAACGGTACCCCACAATATCATAATAAAAAATATTGATTAAAAAAAGATTTTGGATATTCAGATGAGGGATACTCAACCTGTACAATGTTTAGTCACTTAACAAAAGTAACAATAGCATGTAGTTCTATGAAAGCCTTGTCATTGACTCAGACTCATTGATCAACATTACTCCTTGTCCTGATACTTCTAGAACACTCTAGCACAAATGGTGACATATAATTGAATATGTCTTGCAAAAATAGCTATTCATTTCTATTTGCTGCTCTGACCTCTCTATAACTTGCATCAAACGTGACCATTCTTTCCTTGAAGTACACAACCAAAATATAACACAGTAGGATTATCAAAAACTTTCCAAGTAGATGAAGTTTCAAAAATGTCATTTTTAATGACCTTGCAAAAGTGTAAGGCAAAAATGAAATTAGATTCTCTTGCTCTGAAAAGCATAGCATGGGACCTTCCATTGTCCACAGGCAGAAATAGAACAGCACACACACAATCACCTTTAGAGAACAAAAAATGTGGTGAATAAACAACCACACATCAGAATGAGCCACCCCAAGGATACCTCAAGACACTTCACAAACACTTCTCAAGGTGAGCATTTCTATCCCGATAATGAACTGAGTGGGAAGAGCAGAAGTAGCTGAGTCAAAGAAGAGTAAGTAGTGAGGGTTACAAGAGAGAGGCAAAGCAGAACTAGGGTAATACTGTGCTTCGCTGTCAGGCCTTGTGCTCACTGTTTCATATTTTATTTTATTTTCATAGCAACTCTAGATTTTTTTTTTTAACATATAATTGCCCCACCTCCCCTTTACAGGCAGGTCAACTTAGAGAAGTCAAATAAATTGTTCAGGGTCACACAGCTAATAAATTGCAATAACTAGTCTTGACAATCCAAAACCCAAACTCTTGGCTATTCTGTTCATGCTGCCTCCTGAAAGTTATTTTTAATGCAATTCATAATATTGTTGTTCCTTGTGTGAAAACAGTTGGAATGATGCCAATTCTTGAATGCCCTGCAACAAAACACTAACATATTAGCGTAGTTTGTTTTTTTTTTTTTTTCTGCTTTTGTTTTTGTTGTTGTTGTTTGTTTGTTTTTTCTTCATCCCATTGACTGCTGGAACTTTGTGGCTACCTTGGGTGGGAGAACTGCAAAAGATGAGGTGACACTGCTGCTGTGATAAATTTTGTTCATAGGCAAGTCTGGGTTTTGTTTTGTTTTTTTCATTTCAGTTAAGATCCATTCCATTGTCCCTGTTGAAATCACTGACAGTTCTTTGCTTAAATAAAAGATAAATAACTGTATTTGGAGGTAGTCATGGTAAGACTTTTAACAATGAATATCACAGACTTATTTGTATAAGTGAACAAAGTCCAAAAGTTAAAATAAATGTGTGGCATCTGTGTTAATTGTCTATTGCTATCATAACAAAATACCACAGACTGAGTACCTTAAACAACTGAAATTGATTTTCTCACAATTCTGGAGACTGGAAGTCCAAGATCAAGATGTTGGTGAAACCATCATCATAAAAATGTCTTTCTAAATTTAATAAAAGTCCACAAGGTTAGAATTGTAACAGAAGGCTGAATTCTGTTAAGGCCTAACCCTTGGGAAGTAAAGGAAATTGCCCTCAAATTTGATAAACTTACTTTCTCTTAAAGAATGAGTTATGCAGACCTTCTTGACAGCATCCAAAAGTTTGATTAACTGAAGGATATATGTGACTTTGATCACCTTCTGATGTACCTTCCATAATTAAACCATGATTGTTCATAAGACTTGTAGGGTTGCCAATTACTCCTATAGATAACATAAAACTAAGACTGGTCTCTGAGGTATTTTTCAGACTGTGCATTCTATTGGACCAATAGTCCCCACTCAAACCCATGACCTATAACAAAAAGCTGACTCAGCTGGACCTGTGATTCCCCCACACAGAAACCCCCTCTGTCCATGAAAACAGTTTCAGCATTCCCATGACTTCATTCCCCACCAGTCAGCAGCATCCATTCTCATTCCCTAGCCCCCTGCCCATCCAACTATTTCTTAAAATACCCTAACCCTAAGACTCTCCAGGAGGAAGATTTGAAAACTATCTCCTGTTCTCCTTGCTCAGCTGCTTTACAATCATTAAACTCTTTCTCTATTACAACACTGCTATCTCAGTACATTGACTCTTTTCTGAACAATGGGCATAGGAGCCTGATCAGGCTGTAACATTGGCAGGATTGATTTCTCCTAAGGCCGCCCTCCTTGCCTCTCAGATAGCATTTTCTGTGTGTGCATTCCTGGCATTTCTCTTCTTATAAACACCAGTCATATTGGATTGGGGCACCACCCTTACAACTTCATTTAACCTTAATTACCTCCTCAAAGGTCTTATCTCCAAATATAGTCACATTGAGGTTTAGGGCTTCAAATGTGAATGGGAGCGGGGAGAAGGAAGGATACAATTCAGTCCATAATGGCATCAGTTCAGTGTATCTCATCAGTATGATTTAACATCATCTTAATTTCACACTTGTATAATGACCTCCTTTAGAGGGATTAAGGTAATTACCAAACCCCCAGACTAAATTTAAATTCTTAAAAACATATTAATGGTAATGCCAACTACAAAACTGGCAGAAAAAGCATATTGAAAGACTATGATTTCTCTGATGATTGTATGAAGAGAAATTTGATAATCAACATTTTAAAATGACTAGAAAGAAAATAGTAATGTGGGTTTTTGAGAGTAAGTTATTCAAAGAATAGATAGGTTGAAATTTGACAATTAAAACTTACACAAGCCTGAGCAACATAGCGAACCCTGTCTCTACAAAAAATAAAAAAATTAGCCAGGCATGTGGCCTGCACCTATAGTCCCAGCTACTCAGGATGCTGTGGTGGAAGGATCACCTGAGCCCAGGAGATCAAGGTTGCCATGAGCTGTGATTGTCGTGATCCTGTCACTGTGCTCCAGCCTAGGCAACAGAGTAAGGCCCCGACTCAAAAAAAAGGAAAAAACTACACACCCACAAATAAATACCCCTAGGGAAGACAGTGACATCTTAATTCTGTTTAAGATGTTGCTGTATTCTTTATACAAATGTTTTGGTTTTTGTTTTTTTTATTTTATGTTTATTTTTATTAGAAGATATTTTTCTTTTTATAATTAATCAGTATTTTTTATTATGGTTTTGTGGGGTACAGTTAAGGGTTAGGTGTACAATTACGTTTCATTCAGGCACCCTGTTGATAAGAGGTGTTTTCCCAGCCCCAGACAGATATTTGCTACTGTTAATCCCATCCTCCTCCCCCCCCCCATATTTCCCAGTACCGTCAGTCATTTTCTTATAGTATTACATTGGATGTTCAAGGTCCATTATATGAGTGAGAACATGTGATACTCGGACCTTTGTTTCTGTGAGAGGTCACTCAGTATTATAGACTCTAGTTCCATCCAGGTTGCTGCGAAATTCATGATTTTGTTCTTTTTTATGGCTGTGTAGTATTCCATCATGTATATATACCACAATTTTTTAATCCAGTCCTCTTTTGATGGGCAGCATGGTTGTTTCCAGGTTCTTGCTATTGTGAACAACACTGTGATAAACATACGTGTGCAGGTATCTTTTTTATAGAGTGATTTGTGTTCTTCAGGGTATATTCCCAGTAGGGGGATTGCAGGGTCATATGGAAGGTCAATTTTTAGAGCTTTTAGGAATCGCCACACTGCTTTCCACAGAGGTTGCACTAGTTTACACTCCCACCAACAGTGTAGAAGTGTTCCCTTTTCACCACAACCTCTCCAGCAGCTGTTATTTTTTGAGTTGTTGATAATGGCCATTCTGACTGGAGTTAGGTGGTATCTCATATGATTAGTGAGGTTGAGCATTTCTTCATGTGTTTGTTGGCTTCTCGAATGTCTTCTTTTGTGAAATGTCTGTTCATATCTTTTGCCCATTTTATAATGGGGTTGTTTGTTTTCTTCTTTTCAGTACGTTTCAGTTCCTTGTAGATCCAGGATGTTAAGCCTTTGTCAGACCTAGAGTTGGCAAATACTTTTTCCCAGTCTGTAGGCTGTCTCCCTGCTCTCTTGATGGTTTCTTTGGCTTTGCAGAAGCTTGTCAGTTTAATAAGGTCCCATTTGTCTATCTTCTCTCTTAAGTCCTGTGGGTTTCGGGTTTTGTACAGGAATTGGATGCCAGTTCCGATTTCCATGAGAGTATTTCCTTCCTTTTCTAAGGTTCTTATGGTTTGAGGTTTTACATTTAGGTCTCTGATTCACTTGGAGTTAACCTTTGTGCATGGGGATAGATAGGGGTCCTGTTTCAATCTTCTGCATGTGTTCAGCCAGTTTTCCCAGCACCATTTACTGAATAGGTTCTCCTCTCCCCATTGGTAGGTGGTGGGGGCTTTGTCGAAGATGAGTTGGTTGAGGAATTGAGGTTTTGCTTCTGGAATCTCAATTCTGTTCCATTGATCTATATGCCTGTTCCTGTACCAATACCAAGCTGTTTTGATGATTGTAGCTTTATAGTAAAGTTTGAAGTCTGGTATTGTGATACCACCTGCTTTGGTTTTTTTGCTGAGGATTGTTCTGGCTATTCTTGGACGTTTGTGTTTCCATACGAATTCCTGTATTGTTTTTTCTAGGTCTGAGAAGAATGTTGTTGGTAATTTAATGGGTATTGCATTGAATTTGTAGATTGCCTTAGGTAAGATGGACATCTTCACAATGTTGATTCTTCCAATCCATGAGCATGGGATATTTTTCCACTTGTTCGTGTCAGCTTTGATTTCTTTGAGCAGTGTTTTGTAATTTTCATTGTAAAGGTCTTTCACATCTCTGGTTAGGAAGATGCCAAGATATTTCATTTTTTTTGTGGCTATTGTGAATGGAATTGTGTTTTTTATTTGGGTTTCTGTTTGTTTATTATTGGTGTAGAGAAATGCGATTGTCTTTTGTACATTTATTTTGTATCCTGAGACTTTGCCAAAGGCCTTTATCAATGTAAGGAGGACTTTGACAGATTCTCTTGGGTTTTCAAGGTACACCATCATATCATCTGCATAGAGAGATAACTTGACTTCCTCTTTTCCTATTTGAATACCTCTGATTGCCTCCTCTTCTCTGATTGCTCTAGCCAGGACTTCCAATACTATGTTGAACAGGAGGGGAGAGAGTGGGCATCCTTGTCTAGTTCCAGTTTTCAGGGGAATTGGTTCCAATTTTTGTCCATTTAGGAGTATGCTGGCTGTGGGTTTCTTATAGATGGCTTTTACTATTTTGAGGTATGTTCCCCATATGCCTAGATGTTCAAGGGTTTTTATCAAGAAGGGGTGCTGGATTTTATCAAAAGCTTTTTCTGCATCTAATGATATGATCATGTGGTTTTTGTTTTGACATCTGTTGATGTATTTAATTACATTTATGGTTTTACGAATGTTGAACCAGCCTTGCATGCCAGCAATGAAGCCTACGTGGTCATGGTGGATGATTTTTGAGATGTATTGCTGAATCCGGTTTGCTAGGATCTTGTTGAGAATTTTAGCATCTATGTTCATCAAAGATATTGGCCTGTAGTTCTCTTTCTTTGTTGGATCTTTACCTGGCTTGGGTATCAATGTGATGTTGGCTTCATAATATGATTTGGGGAGAGTTCCATCTTTTTCAATCGCCTGGAATACCTAAAGTAGCATTGGTATCAGCTCCTCCTTGAATTTCTTGTAGAATTCTGCTGGAAAGCCATCTGGACCAGGGCTTTTTTTTGTAGGAAGTTTTCTTATTACGTAGTCGATTTCCTTGATTGTTATTGGTCTATTTAGGGTCTCAATTTCTGGTTCCAACCTAGGTAGGTTGTGTGATGTCAGAAAGTCCTCCATTTCCTTATGGTTTTCAAGTTTGTTTCCATACAAGTGTACGTAGTAGTCTCTAATGATCTTTTGTATTTCTTCAGGGTCAGATGTGACTTCATCTTTTGTGTTTCTGATTATGCTTATACAAATGTTTTTTATATGCCATTTTATTACCATCTATGGTGTGCCTCTTTTTAGAAAACTGCTCAAAAATATTTCTGGTTTTTGGTCTGACATGTAAGAAGCTGAAAGTTGCCACTCTATTCTAACAAGTAAAAAGCTGAACAAACTGAAAAATCAACAATTTTTCTTAAATCTGTAAGAGAAGCAAAGTCCCAGTCTCCACCCCCCTTTCCCAGAAACTAGAGAGATGGAAAAATACAGAGAATCACAAAAAACCAGAGCAGAGTCCACAAGCAGAAACTTCCATGGGAACAAGTGCCCAGGTAGGAAAACCTGAACTGCGATCGACAAATTTCTGGAGGCTTGGTGTGGACGACTCGAAGAGTTAAAAATTCCAGAGCACCCAGTCACTGGAGAGTCTTATACTTTTGTGAATTTAACCTCCTGGAACTTTACCAGGTTTTCACAAATATTGAAGAAAAATACCCTAGAGAGGGAAAAAGGAATCATTTTGAAATATGCCAGAGTATTCTGTTCTCAACAAGGTCTGCCCTCAAGAGTATATTTAACCAAGGTTTAACCTGTTGGAATTTTATCGGAACCTAACTAATCTGGAAAGAGAGAAAACCCACTCCTTCCCATTCTAATCATCCTACCCTATCTAAGGGGGTGGGAACTAAAAAGCATGTAGGAAGATCACAGTCCAGAAGCACAGACTCACTAAAGACTGAGACCTAGTCATAGGACTATGCAATACTACCCCCTACCCTCACATCTTACCACCACATCACTAAAGGCCTATTTAAGAAAATGTCTTTTACCAGTACATCATGTCTGGCTATCAAGAAAAAATTATGACATACTAAAAGGCAAAAAGAAAAATAAAAAGGAGTTTGAAAAGACAGAGCAAGCATCAGAACCAGACTCAGATACACCAGGGATGTGGGAAATGTCAGATTGATAATTTAAAACAACTATGATTACTATGCTAAGGGCTCTCATGCATAAAGTAGACAGCAGGCAAGAACAGATGGGCTATGTAAGCAGAGAGATGGAAATTTCAAGAAAGAACCAAAAGGAATGCTAGAGATCAAAAACACCGTAACAGAAATAAAGAATGCCTTTGATGGGCTCATTAATAGGTTAGATACAGCTGAGGAAAGAATCTCTGCTCGAAGAAACCTCCAAAACTGAAAAGCAAGGAGAAAAAAGGACTTAAAAAAAGAACAAAGTATTCAATAACAGTGGGGCAACGATAAAAGGCATAACATACACATAATGAGAATAACAGAGGAGAAAAAAAGAAAGAAGAACTATTTCAAACAATTATGTGAGAATTCCCCCAAATTAGTGTCAGATACCAAATCATAGCCAGGAAGTTCAGAGAATACCAAGCAGGATAATTACAACTAGGCATAGCATTTTCAAACTACAAAAAATAAAGATAAAGAAAATATCCTGAAAGAATTCAGTGGGGGAATAAAACAACTTACGTATAGATGAGCAAAAATAAAAATGCTATCCAACCTATCAGAAATGTAGTAAGGTATGTATATATACATACACACTTTTGTGTGTATTGAGAAAAAGTGCGAGATTGAGATTTATTATGAGAAATTAGCTCATACAACTTTGAAGGTTGGGAAATTCATAACTTTTCATAAACTAGAGACTCAGGAAAGCTGGGGGTATAATTTCATTCTGAGTCTGAAGACTGAGAACTAGGGGAGTTGATCATATAAATTCTTGTCCAAGAGCAGGAGAAGACTAATGTCCTAGTTCATGCAGACAGGTAGGAAGAAAAAAGGGGCAGATTACTCCTTGCTTTGACTTTTTGTTCTATCCATACCCTCAATGGATTGAGTGATGCCCACCGACACTGGGAAGGGAAAGTTACCTTGCCACGTCCACCTTTTCAAATGCTTAGTCATAAATAGGAACAAAGGACAAGGACAACAAATATTAGAATACCATAACACAATAGAATAATAGAAACCATAACAAATATGGTAGATATTAAAATCAACTATACAATAATCATTTTGAACGTCAATGGTTTAAATGTACCAATTAAAAGACATTGTCAGAATGGACCAAAAAATGAGACCCAACTATATGATATTGGCAAGAGGCCCACTTAAAATATAAAAACACTTAAAGATTAAAAATAAATGAATGGGAAAAATTACATCATGCTAACCTTAATCAAAAGAGAGCAAGAGTAGGTATATTAGTTTCATACAGAGCAGACTACAAAGCAGGAAAGTTATCAGGGATAAAGAGAGCTGTTACTTAATAGTAAAGGGTCAGTTCTCCAAGAAGGCATAGCAATTCTTAATATGTATGTGCCTAACAACAGAGTCTTAAACCATGTGAGATAAAACTGATAGAGCTGTGAGGAGAAGCAGATGAATCCACTATTATAATTGAAGACTTCAACCCCTCTTTACCAGAAATAAACAGATCCAGCAGATTGAAAATTAGTTGGGATACAGTTAAGTAAACAGCACCATCCTCACATGGACATAATGAACATCTAAAGACTAGTTCATTTAACAACAGCAGAATACATATTATTCTTAAGCTTATGCGAAACATCCATCAGGATATACCACATTCTGGGCCATAAAAAACACCTTAACACATTTGAAAGAATGAAAGTCATGCAGTGTCTGCTCTCAGTCCACAATAGCATTAAACTAGAAATCAGTAACAGAAATGTAAGTGGAAATTCCCAAATACTTGAAGCTTAAATAATACACTTCTAAATAACATATAGGATGAAGAATAAATCTCAGCATAATTATAAAATACTTTGAATTAAATGAAAATAAAAACACAACTTAAAATTTGTGGGATGCAGCGAAAGCAATGCTAGAGGGAAATTTATAGCACTGAATGAATATATTAGAAAAAAAGAAAGATCTAAAATCAGTCATCTAAGCTTCCACCTTTGGAAACTAGAAAAAAAGAGCAAGTTAAATCTATAGTAAGAAGAGGAAAAGAAATAATAAAAATTAAAGCAGAAATCAATGGAATTTAAAACAGGAAATGAATAAAGAAAATGTAAAACACGAAAAGCTGATTCTTTTGAAAAAATGTTGGGGAAATTGTTGTATTAGCAACTAACATTACAAATTTAAAATGACATTTTTATTTGTAACTTTTGATAGAAATTTATGAGAAAAACAACATCACATAAAACTGGCTTTTTTAATTGGCTGATGATGAGACTTCAACAACACAAGAGAATGACTAAGTTTCTTTCTTACAACCTTGAAGTGAACCAGCAAATATCCATTCTAAGATTTTGTTATTAGACTCCACTGAAGAGTCTATTAATTGTCCCAAGTCATGACTCTGAACCAAATTAAAGTAAAAACACTTGCACCCAGACAATTCAAAAACACATATGTGCATATATGGCTCATGACCAAAAGAATCCCTTCTAAAAATGGACTCATGAAAGCAGAAATATGTATTGCTGATTACAGCCATATACCTAGAAAAGAAAAAATTATCCCAATGATAAGAACTACTGCATATATAACATTATTATTTCATAAGTAATATGCATTTGCCTTTAAGAACGTTTTAATCAACCTATATTAATCATGGGTAGCTGTAAAGAACTGAAGCTAAGAATGTAGTCTCTGGAAGCAGACCTCCTGGGCATCAATCTTTAGTTCTGCAGCTGCAGCCTAGGAGACCTGTGGACTAGTTTACCTCTTTACACCTCTGTCTTATTCTCTACTGTGAAACAGGGACAATATCAGTATTCACTTCATAGTCCTATTCTGAAGAATAAAGTTATTTTGTGTTATCGTATATCACCAAACAGACCTATCTCTTAGTCTTGTAAAAGAGGAGGTACCATGGTTAGGTGACATTATGTCATTTTCCTATAGTCATAAGTGAGTAAGCGTCAGAGGTGGGCTTAGTGCTCACCTGGTTTACAGCATGTGACCTGATCTCTAGGATATTCCAGATTACAGTTGGTTACCAGAATAAGATCTTCCAGGGGACTAAGAAGCCTGTGTGGCCCCTGGGCCTGTCACAGCACACTCAAGCTTGGTTTAAGTTCAAAACATGGGTTGTCTGAAGAAATGAGAATATTAATGGAGCCGGGCTCGGTGGCTCAGCCTGTAATCCCGCGCCTTTGGGAGGCTGAGGTGGAGTGGATTGCCTGAGCCCTCGGGTTCGAGACCCGCCGGGGCAGCGAGATCTCATCTCTACAATAAATCAAAAAAATCAGCCGGGCGTGGTAGCGCATGCCTGTAATTCCAGCTACTTAGAAGGCTGAGGTGGAAGGATCACCGGAGCCCAGCAGGTCGAGGCTGCAGTGGCCGGGAGCGGCCACTGCACTCCAGTCTGGGCGACAGAGTGAGACTCCAACTCAAAAAAAAAAAAAAAAAAAAAAAAAGAATATTAATGGAAAGAGGCAGGAAGCCATAAACGACACAACTTTAAGTTATGTGGTCGTTTACTTTCTATTCAATGTCAAATTTTGCATAAATTCTTTGCCTATATCCAGAGGTAATTACTATGCCCATACTACATGCAAATTAACTACGAATTATAGGACAGAGAGGAAACAAAGGAGTTATGTCAAATCATAAAAGCCTGCAACCATTTCAATCCACCTCACTTTTAGTGTCCACACACTTTTATTCCCCACATTTTACTCTCTTTTTTTAAAACAATATTTTCCTCAGAGGTTTTTTTCCTATCTCTTGCAAAATTTTGCACTTGAATGAGATCTCGCTGGGAAAATCCTTCTGTAAGACCTCACTACCAGAGTGAGTTAGACCCTCCAAAAGACTCTTCTATTTTGATACTTACAAAATATATGTGGCCTCATATATTTTATAACTGTTTAAAGTACCAAAATGGCACTGAGAGAAGATGACCAACTTAAGTCATGTGTCTTCTTTCCTCACTCTTCCTCCCTCTCACTTCTAATATTAAATCCCCTGTAATTACACCAGCAACATTGGTAGAAGCACTACATACCTAGAAAACTGGCTATCCTAGTGTTTAAGAAATGGAGAAAATGCAGAAAATCTGAAAAACTCTAAACTGAGTCCCTTTTAACAAGCTCTAGACTGGATTCATCCCTAAGCACCATATTTATTATTTATCTCCCTTTCCTCTCTGTTAGCTCCCAATAGTGGGCTTGGCTAAGGAGAAGCCCAGAGGTACTGTCAGCACTCCCAAAACAGGTAAGGCTCCTTTCCCAAGATGGGCTTAAGGAAGTCTATAACACCTAAAATTGTAAGTAACATTTTGTATGTATTTGCATCTATGTATTTTTCTGAGGCAAAAGTCTAGCTTAGATCATCAATCTCAACATAATCTGTGATCCCAAATTGCTGAAGCCCCCACTAAGCACACTCTTCCTCTCAATTCCAGCTCCCTTATGAGAACCACTTTGAGCTCCACACCACACCATGCATACATTGGTCCACACAAGGACCAAACTCGGGGTACTTCTGCAGTTTCTTTACAGCATTAAAATAAACACCAGCAGCAAGAAACAGAGAATGGCAGTGTGGGAAAAGGTGTTTGGAAGAACTGGAGTTGGATGGGAAAATGCTCCTGAAATCTCATTTCCTCAACTTCTTTTTTTGTTTACTTATATTAATATAGTGGATGAAGTTAGAAGTAGTTCCCTTTTTTTTCCCTTGTTTTACTAACAAACTTCATGTCTGGGAATTTCTTTTAATATATTCCATTGAGGTGCATTTCTCATATTGTAATTCTCTGACTGTTTACTGGGATTGCTATTTCAGGAAGTTTTATTTATGAAGGTCTATTTTATTTGGCAATTCTTCCTCTTTGAGAACTTCCATTTTCTTAAGCAGTGAATCTAAAGGGACCAAATAATTTATTCTTAATTAAAAGTTAGCTTCCCATAGCAATGAAGTATTAGAGTAATGGAAAGATTAGTGACTGAAGAAATTGCCTTTGTTTCATGATTTCTGTTTTTATTTCTTTGTCAACCCATAATAAAATAGAAAATAAACCACAATAACGTGGTGTTTCCCTCACTCTGGATCAGAGATCAAAATGTATAATTTCATACCAAAAACACTTCAGGGGTTAAGCTCTCTAAATCTCTTTCCTTTCCTGTCTCAAACCCTTTAAAATTGGTCAGTAAGATTTTCCTCATCAGTATATTATAAATGGTCTGCAAACCTGGAACTTAACAACAACAAAAATAATAATAGAAAACAATTTGCATGTGCCAGACACAGTTGTAAGTAGTTTAAATGTGTTAACTCATCCAATATAGTTTTAGGGGCAAATCATTATAATCTCTATTTTATAGATGAGAAGAACAAAAAACTAGAAATAGTTCTTAATTATTACATCAGATGCTCTTAGCTACTTAATTCAGTCATGAGATAAAGAACCTGAACATGCTGTGTAAACTTAAGGTACTATTCAAATGCCATCAGTTACTTTTCAATTCCATTTATGTTTTCTAAGGTTTGCTGATGCAAAGGCAGCCAACATGCTCACAATAAAAACAGCTCAAATGCTCTGAGCACTAGCATCTGCCTTCTTAGTTTTTCTGGTTCCAAACCTCACAGCCGTATATTGCTACTTCTTAGAGTTCATCCTCCATACTTAGTCCTCCGTCCTATTGATTCTACCCTCACCAAGGCTCTTCAGTCTCTGCTCCCTTTTCTATTTGCCCTGGAGCTTCTTCAATTCAGGTGCCTGTCATCTCTCACCTCAGTTATCTTACTGACTTTCCTCGATTTCATTCACTCAAAGAGTTTGATTCTTAAAAATAAATCCAACCAGGCCCTCTCACCACTCAATACCTTCAGTTGCCACCTCTGCAATCAGATTAGGCAAGACATTTGACTAGGTCAAAGAATTTAAGACCAGTTCTAATTCTACTAATTACTGATTACTGATTCTTGAACAAGCTATTTAACTTCTTTAAAGCTAAAATTTTTTGTGTATGTAATTAGATTATGTGACATTTGCCTGGCCTAACTCATATGCTAGGAAGACTTTTAAAGTAATAACATGTGAATAAGCTCTTTGAAACAATACAATTAATTTCAAATATGTAGCTCTCACTAAAATTCAAATTTCTTGACCGGCATTCAAAGCCTCTAAAATCTGACCATGAGCAATGTATTAAAATGATCTTCCACCTCAGACACACCCAAACTCCCCCTGCTTTTAGTATCCTTCTTTATACTTTGCAACCTCTGAATATACACAGATTATATTCCTCTGCCCAGAATGCCTTTTCCTTCCATGTCTTCTATCAGAGACCCGTTCATTCCTTAAGCTAAAAATAAAACGTCAATTTCTCCAAGAGTGCTCACAATCCCATAGCAGGTCTCAATCTCTCCCTTCCCTGGATTTAGTTACAATTTGTGATCTCTTACAACATGTCTGACACTGTGCCAATACATCTATCTATGCATATAACCTAATATACATATAATCCTCACATCAACTCTTATAGAGTTCCACTTATACGGGAAGAAACTGTCTCTTTAGAATGGTCAACACCTTGGCCAAGATTACACAAAGTGTAAAGAACAAGACTTAACTTGACCAGGTCTGTCTCCACTGGGAGTCTCTGATCCTTGGTGTCTATATAGTAGCTCTTACCACAATCAGTCTCATTGTAGTCAAGAATGCATTTATCCATCTCTCTCACAAGTTTGTAAGTCCTGAAAGATCAATGTCATTTCTTATTTATTTGTACCATAAAGTGACTAATATTTGCCTTACATATAACAAGATGGTCAATAAATGTTTACCGAACTGAAATTAACTCACAAAAATCTTTATTGCTGCTCCAATTACAACTTTCTCTCGTCTGATAACTTTCTCACTCTCTTCTTTTTTTCTTTCCTTACCATCCAGAACCAAACCAGGGTGAAAAAGTAAGAATGCTTCCAGTTTGGAAAATGAACAACAGGGAGAACTACTTAGAACTAAGAAATATGGGATGCATATGGGAATAAACTTCAGTTTCTCTGGTGTTTTCAGTGACAATATTCTATTAATCTCAAGTCTTTCACAGACTATATAAACACTTGATAATTTTTGCCTAAATGCAGACTCTAGCAGACAACATCTCATTGCAAAGAGTTGCTACTATTTTATATTATATCCATAAATTACAAATAACTTTACATAAAATTTCTTCTAAAACATTAATTGTACTAATTTAATTGTTCTTGTTCCTTTAGGTAATAAAGGAAGAATCATATCTTCTAATAAGAAAGGGTTTGAATTCACAATTTTTAGAACAAAAATTTAGAAACTCTACTTTCTTTTAAACGTAGGAAAAAAGATTTCTCGGTTGGCCAAAGTAGCAAAGATACATCTCCCATTAGGAAAGATTACAGCTTAACAAAAACAACAAAGAGAATTTAAGTGTCTGTGGGTTCTCTCTGGAACGTATTCCCTTGAATAAATGAAGTGCCTTATCTAAACCTTAATAACCAATGGCATTCTACAGAGGAACAGAATCACCTTCTATGTCTCTTTTGATTTTCAAAGGCAGATTCTGAAGGGAAGAAGCTGTCCAACCAGTCAAAGAAGGCACTCATAAATGTCTGGACTACACCAAGGCTCAAATTAACCTCCAAATCCTGTTCCAAAGCTACAATACATTTTTCTTCCTGAAATGTTTAATTCCTATCCCAGCATTTGGCTTACAAAGAAAGGATTATGCATGAGAAAATACTTCCTTTTATCATACCAGGAAATGTAGAAATAGGGAATATGGGAGATAGGTATGTAGGAATCCAATTTCAGTTCTTTAAACCAATTTGAAAATCATTAAAGGATAGCAGTCAAAGTTTTAATACAATTAAATGGGACTATAAGAGCTCCCATGGTTTTAGAGATGAGAAAAATAAAGCAAGCCAGAGATGCCAAATGACTTGTATAAAGTTTCCTAGTCATTTAGTGTCAAAGGATCAAAAGTCAAACTGAAGATTTTTATGTTCAGTTCAATGCTTGTCTCAATACACCATACCTTTAATTTAGTCACAGAACTCAGACTAACAATTTCTATCTCATTTTGTCTCATTTAATCCTGACAATAGGTTGACTGGTCAGAGCTCCTCTTTTCTCACATATGAGGTTTAGAAAAGTTCTTATTTAGGAACCCAGAGCTAGTAAATAGGAGAGATAGGACCCAAACCCCAATCCAAGGCCATCCACTAATCTGTACCCTGTGAAAGTAAAATAAAAACCAGTTTATCCAGCATGTTTTCAACATAATATCTTGTATTCACTGGCATTTCTACATGTATATAATATAATGATTATTGGTTTTTCTTAAAACACAACAACCTCTTGCATCTTTGATGTGTCCATAAACAGTCCTTGGCACATAGTCTATATGCAATAAATGTTTGTCAAATAAAGAATGACCAGAGGCAGTGTACAGCCCTGAAGGGCCCTCTAAAAATATTTTAAAAGATAATTATATTTATTGGATACCGCAAGGTAAAACAGAACCCCATGTAGAAGAGGCTGATTCAAAAGCCCTAAGCAAAAAACAACTGACTACAGGGATAAGATACACACAATTGAGAGGGAAAACTCTAGACCCATTCACTGCACTGTAGTTTCTGAGATCCACCAGTCAGCCGTGCCCAAGGACACAGATTGGCAACCAGACAAAAAGGTGCTACAAGCAGAAGCTGAGATAGGCCAGGAACAAATGTCCTCAAAGCAGGACAACGAAGCTGACACATGAGGAATGATGAAAACCAGAAGATGACTTAGAAAGAAAAGCATATTCAAAGCCTAGTGTTGAAAGAAGGCAAGGCATGTGGGAGGAACTGAAAGAAATTCAATATGGTGGGAGAGAGGATCAACCACTGGCATAATGGTGAGAGGTGAAGATATATAGATAAGGGGGGGATTGGAAGAAACTGGACTTTGGAGCCCTGTTAAGAAGTCTGACCTTTATTCTGAGAGCAGTGGGAAGCCAGTTAAGGACTTAAGCAGAGATATGGCATGATTAGATTATAAGTAGTGAAGCATCAGTAGCACATACTATTTGTAGAGTGCCACTCTGGAGTTCATAGCAGAGAACATCACCATGGTATATAGTAAGGCGTGTCAAGGCAAGGCCCAAGGCCAGGGACAACATCAGAGATGGGAGCCAGAATAAGGTGGACAACAGTACTTTGGGTAAAGATGTGAGGTATAAACAGAGGACCCTTTAGAAATATTGAGAAATACTGAAACAGTGGTAAGAAGTAGAGAATCCCTTAATAGCAAATAAGTAAGAAAAGTATGTTATGTGTATATATCTGTATAACTGAGGCATAAAGTATTTTTTCTCAATGCATTTTAATTTTCTGCTAATTGGTCATTAACTTGATAGGTATGAGAATTCTTTATTTTCTGAACATTTAATTTTTAAGACTGAATCACTCATAAATATGAACATTATATATTTATGTATCATTTTGTAGGTTACACAGTGCTTTTCTGTCCATTTTCTTATTTAATCCTTGAAAAGTCCTCATGGAGTTGGCAGAACATCAAGCACTATCCCCAGATTACAGATGAGGCTCACAGAGGTAAGGTGGCCAGAGGCAATGAGCAATGAACTAGAATTTTAGTCTTCTCAAGTTCAGTGTCCCTTTAGCACGTGATCATGAGTATACAGAATTTAGAGTGCTTTTTTCTTCTATCTCATCTGTCTATATTTGTTGCATACCAGAAACTTCAAGGAGCCCATGCAGATAATATCACTGCTACTTGTGGCATGTATTCATGCAGGTGCCTAAGTAAGCTTAGCACTAAGATTAAAAAATGCTGCTGCAATTATATTTTTTAATCTGTAGTTGGGATATAAGAACCAATACATTATAGCACAGTAGAACTGGGGAAACAGAATATTTGAAATTAGTACTGTCTTGGAAAATTGGGGATATACTATCTTTCAACAGTAATAATAATAACAATTTTTAAAATGTATGGATTTCTTACATTATACAGGGGAATTTTTTAATGCTTTACATATATACATACATCAGTCCTCCGTATAACTCTATGGTATGGGTACTATTATTGTTTCCATTTTACAAAGGAGAAACTGAGTGGTGAGTAACTTACCTAATTATTAAGTAAGTAGTGTCAAATTTAAATTTAGACCACACTGAACCAGAACCCTTGCTCTTAACCATTGACTGCTACTCTCCTATTACTGCCAGCAAGATCTCTGTCTTCACCCTCCCAGTAGGATACTGGAACTTCAAATACTATTTTCAGAAATACAAATATGTCAGTGATGCATGTTAGAAAGAAGAATGAGAACTCAGGATAACAGGATACCGCTGCTCAATCTGGAAAACCAACAAAAAATAGCTATAATTTCATTACTATAAAGATGAGGCACATTAATATTCAATTTAGAAAACAAATACTGGACAGCTACTCTGTGCCTAGAAAACAACTGTCTTTTGTGAATCTCTGACCTCAAGGAACATCCAGGCTGCATGAAAAAAATGCACATAGTGAATATTTAAATAGTAGTAGCTAAAATGTAGTGAATGTATACTGGGAGCCAGACACTGTTCTCAACCATGTAGTAACTTTTTAAATCTTCACAACAGTGCCAGGAAGCAAGGGCTATTGTTAACCCTATTTTATAGAAGAAAAACTGAAGCACAAAAAGGTAAATCAACTTGCCCAGGGTCACAGGTCCAGAAATTAACAGAACTGGGACTTGAACTTGTGTAGTCTAGTTCCTGAGCCTGCACTCTCAATACTAACTCTATTTCTCTTTATCTTAATTCTGTGCTTCCCCTAGGGTGAATAATTTAGGCTGGAGCAGATCTACAATCCCAGATTCCTCAAATTTAGGGCAGGGAGAAGAGGAAGCCTCAGTTAAGCTTAAGCCCAAATCAATTTTGTCAGTAAAGCTTTCAATAGAGGATCCCAAATCAAGGATAAGTAATGATGTTCTAATGGCCACTCTGCTATTGTTCCTTGAATTTACCTTTAACGGCTGAGAATCCTACTTGGACGACATGTAAATAGAAGGTCTTGGATGGGTCCACCAACCTATGATTTCTCTGCTGGACACCTCAAACCCAGAAACAACCCAAACATTCAATAGGTTAACAAATACACCAATTATGAGGTACTTCCATACAATGGAATACTACTCAGCAATAGAGAAAGAACAGCTGATGCAACAACTTAAATGACTCTCCAAGCAATTATGTTAAACAAAAGAAACCAGACACAAGGGAGTACTCACTATACAAGTCCATCTATTTGAAATACTATAAAAGATCTCATCTACAGTAGTAGAAAGAAGGCAAGTTTGGGGATGATTTGGGGACCACAAGAGGGTGGGAGGATTGACTAAGAAAGGGCATAACAAACCTGTGGCGTGCTGGAAAGGTAAGGTATTTTGGGGGTGGTAAACATGCTGCATATGTTGATTTTGATAGTGGGCATAGGATGTATAAATTTGTCAAAGGTCATTGAAATGTACACTTAAGATGGGTGCATTTTTACATGAAATTCCTGATTGCATTTGGAGCTCAAAAAAGAACATTAGTGGAAACATTGCACATTCTGAATACTCTCTGTAGATTAGTTAATAGTATTGCATCAATGTTCATTTCCTAGTTATTATGATTTTTACACTTTTTCTCTATGTCTGAAATAATTTCAAAATAAAGAGTTAAAATATATCAAGCATGGTTTTTACACACTGAGTTCACACAGGGGCCACGGAAGACATTTTGCAGCCTCAGCTCCTGCCAACCACAGCTCCTCCTCACATAGATCACCTCACAGTGTGGTCAAAGCCCTTCAGCAGAGTAGGTGGCCCTAATAAAACACAGATCGATCGATTTAAAGAGTGTAAATAATGTCAACACAAGAGGAAAGAAATCTTTTTTTAGTCCAAACAAAACTCATCCAAAGAACAGGTTACATCCCTCCCTCCTGCTCCCAATGTGGCTTTATATTTAAGGTATGAGGATTGGACTATCATTGCAGATGGGGTCAGAAAGGATGGAATAAGTCATTCTCTCTACAGTCTTGCCATACGCCTTTAAAATTTACTTTTCCTACCAAAAAAAAAATCATCAAACTGTAAAGAACAGTGACCCCTGAGAGATGGGAAACCATTGCCCTAGCTTACTGGTCTGGAGAAGGTTTCCAGGCAACCGTACAAGAAGGATGTACTAAGGTAGAGCCCTGTGACTTCCCAGGCTGGACTTGAGCAGGGAGTCCCAGGAGGCCATGGTGGCTAGAAATAAAAGGACACAGGGAGGAGAGAGCTAGTGGAGAAAGAGCCCTGTAGGTATGCAGCCGGAATTCTGATTATTTTCACCTTGAGGACAAAGGTCTGTGGTATGTTAAAAACATCCCATGAATTCTTATTTAAGGCTTCTCTTCTGGAATATTTGGTGTGTGCTTGATTTTAGTTTTATTTTGAATTTCACTCACACAGAAAATTCCTTAGAGGAAGGCCATACATAAGATTTTAGAGTAGACATAAGAACCACATTGACTTTAGCACAGCATTTTCAAAACACATATGCCAACATCATTCGTGGTAGGATTTTAAAGTTTAATTCACATGTCCATCAATATTGTAGAAATAATGGTACCCAGTAGTCATGGTTTATGTGAAAATGAAATACTCGCTTCTTTTGCTTCTGTCAATGTTGAAACTTTCTCCCAATCTCTCTGTAGATCTGGGCATCTATATTTAAGACACACAATGAAAGTTGAAGTTAGAAAGTTGCTTAAGAAACTAGAAATTCTAGTCTATCTTGTTATTCAATATATATGCATATTTGCTGGTAATTTAATATTTTTAATCAATGCAACAAAAACAGCAGATATGTACAATGTAAAAATAATAAAGCAATTTAAAACAAAATCCACAGTTTAAGTTAATCCACATCTGTGATGCATCCTAAGAATGAGGAAGTCTGTCTGTGAGGGCCTAGTCACCTGCCCTGGTCCTTAAGGTGGCCTGGATATAGGAGTCAACAGTAGTTACATGTCCACACAGCCAAAGGAAAGACACTAAAAAACATAGACAGCAATAGGCAAAACATAAAACAAATTTATCCCCCAAATTTCTTTTCTGTCGTAATGAAAAATAGGTTTTGTTTGTTCTTCTTTGCTTATTATTTTTGTTCAGACATTTGTGTTACTCAGACTACAAACAATAGTAGTAATTATATATTGATGGCTCCATGTGATCTTTGCTTCTCAATAACTCCTATCCCAAGATAGGAGTTATTATTATCATCATCTTTATTTGCCAGAATAGCAAATGGAAGAGGTTCACATAGCCCAAAGTCACATAGCAAGCAAGTGGCAGACATAGGATGTGGCCCAAGCCAGCTGACCCCTACAAATGTACACCTTTATCTATGGCACTCATCTGCCTTTTAGTATCCCCCAATAGTAACCACAAGCCGGTCCAAGCTATTCACTGATTGCACTTCCTGATGACAGCTGTTCTGATTCTTAAAATGCTTTAATCAGGACCCCTTTCTCCTCAGCCAACCCTTTAGTTTTAGCTTTGTGACTGGACAAGTGTCTGAAACTACTGGGCTTCTATTTCCAGAGTGATCTCTAATAATCCTCTCATTATAAGCTCTCCAGAAATGTGGCCTCATTACTACAGTGGCTGCTTGATGTGGTGAATCCATCATAACTCAGGGAGGATCAGACCAGTATTTTCACCCTGGCAGTTATGTTTGACCTGGAAGATGGGGCAAGCCATTTAACTTCTCTGGGTCTCAGGTGACTCAGTTGGAAAATGGTCATCATAATTTCTCCCTATAGATGGTTATAAGGAATTAAAGGAGATGGTATATGTAAGCAGCTCGACACAGTATCCAGAATATAAAGACCCCCAAAGTAACCATTATTAATATAGTAACCATGGCTCTACTAAACTTACTAAATGTCCTAAGGTCTGTGCCTTCTGGGGCCACACACAAATAGGAACAATTGCCTTCCCACAGCTCAGGAGTAATGTACAGAAATAGGACAACCTCTCTAATACCTACCAAATCTCCTTTCTCCTCCTCCTGGAAGGAAAAAGAAAAGGTAGCACAGCATATTTCTTTCTTTCTTTTTTCTTTTTTAGAGTCAGAGTCTCACTTTGTCGCCCAGGCTGGAGTGCAGTGGCACACTCACGGCCACCGCAGCCTCGACCTGCTGGACTCAGGCAGTCCTTCCGCCTCAGCTTTACAAGTGGCTGGAACTACAGGCATGCGCTACCACGCCCAGCTAATTTTTTGATTTATTATAGAGACAAGGTCTCGCCATTTTGCTCAGGTTGGTCTTGAACCCTGAGCTCAAGCAATCCTCTTGCCTCTGCCTCCCAAAGTACTGGGATTACAGGCATGAACCACCACACCCGGCTGTGTATTGTTCTAAAAGATGAAACTTGATTTGGCTTTCAACATTCTCTTTGTTAATTCAGCTTACGCTTTAATTTTATTAAAATAACAAGAAGAGATGAGAGGATCAAGAGTTTAATAACTTCCAAGATTATTCGGAATAAATTAGTATGTACAATCTAATGAGTTTCGAAGATTTTATTTAGTGGACTCAAAAGCTACTTGGTTACTTAGAGTGGAGGTTCATATTTTAAGAGCTAAACTGAAATATAGCATACAACATCAACTAAAAGGATTTTGCCATTAATTTTTAATTACACCATGTCTAACTATATAGTACACAGAACTACCTTTAACATTAATCCTATTTAAAAAGACAAAGCAACATCATAAAATTTGCATACATGTCATGATTTTTAACTGGTTGAATCATCTTTATTAGGCATAATTTATGTGAAATAAAATGCACACATCTTAAGTCTACATTTATATACATATTGACAGATGTATATGCTTTCATCTCCCTCAAAAGTAGTTCCCTTGTGTCCTTATATGGTCATTCCCATTCACCCCTTACCCTCCTACATGAGAATCACTGATCTGCTTTTTGTCTTGTATAGATTAGGTTTGACTATTCCAGACACGTATACAGCATATACTCTTGTGGGCCTGACTTTTTTCTCTCAGGATTATGTTTTTAGGATGAATCCACATTGTTTGTATCATAATCTGTAGTTTTTCATTGCTGAGTAGTAGTCTGTTGTATGGATATGCCTTCATGTTAGCCATTATGAATAACTCTTCTATAAACATTCATGTACAAACATTTCTTTTCATTTCTCTTGGGTAAATATCTAGAAAGTGGCATTTAAAAAATATAATGAATGTAGGTAGCATTTTACCAAATGTTTTTCAGCTCTATTAAGATGACTGTATGTGTGTTTTCTTTATTTTTTACTTTATTATGCTAATATGGTGAATTTCCTTGATTAATAGACTGTTTGTGTATCGTGTGTGTGTGTGTGTGTGTGTGTGTGTGTGTGTGTGTGTGTGTGTGTTGACCAACAAACCTACATTGTTGAAATAAACACCATGAGGTCATGGTGATGTATTTAAAAAATACGTGTGTGTGTGTGTGTGTGTGTGTGTGTGTGTGTGTGTGTGTGTGGCTGGATTCAATTTTCTAATTTTTTTTACCCATGATAACTGTAATCTTGCGTTTGTCCTACTTTAGGCTGTGTTCATATCTCCTTCACCATCCCCTTAAAACTGAAACTGGGTGTTCTGGTCAATGATGACCTCCAAACAACCAAGCACTTATTTTTAGCCCTTCGTCTCATTAACTTTGCTGTAATAATCTATACTGTTGGTCATCTTCTCCTTCCTGAGAGATTCCCATTCTTTGCTTTGCAGACCTTATATTCCACATCTCATTGATCTCTGCCATTCCCTCTAACTCAATAAGTTCCCTTTTTCCTCCTAGTCTTTTAGCACTTGACATGACATTTACCTTGTCATGTCTTTTACCTTTCTGTGTATGTGTCTTGCCAGAAAGTATTTGTATGAGAGTAAGAATAGATTATGAAGACTTCCTTAATATTTCTAAGGGATTTGGTCTCTAAAAATAACTAATGAAACAAAAGACATTTATAAATACATTCTCTCTTCATTATCACATTTTATTGATAACAAAACTTCATAGGAAAACCAGGAAGGTATCTTTCTTCCATAGTTGCTCCTGTATGTCATTGGTTGGCCCCCTCCCCAACTGTGAGCAATTAGGCTTGTCATCATTTCCTTCAGGAAACGTCTGCTGCTTTATTAGAATTAATAGGCAACAGAATGTTGACTTTTTGATAGGTGAGTTTATACATCTACCTTCAAGGCTGAGAGAGGACAAGCTGCGTTGATGTGCACAAGTAGAATCTTTAACTTTGGACCCCATAAGATGCTCAACCTAGGAATGTCCTATTTGTTCCAAAGCAGAAATGGGAGAAGACAGAGAAACTAGATCTGGACTAAGGAATTATTTTCTTATTTTAACAAATTTTACTGTGGGGCAGATAACAGCTACACAGAGCAAGATCCTTTAATTTCGCTGGTATGTCAACCAAAGAATCATTGTTCGTGCAAATTCTTCCCTTCACATGGCTTGACAAGACTTTATTACTTTCACTGAATTTTGTAAAATGCTTTTACACATTTTTTTTTTAAAAGATGAGGGGATGTGGGGTAAAATTCAGGATTAGGTATACAAGTGGTCATTGCACAGGTAAAGTCTGGGCCTCCCTTTGGTCCCTACTTCCCCTGGTTTGAGATCAGGTATCCTGTTGACGTCATAAGGGGAAAACTTTCCCCCTCCCCCATCCTGGCAGTATGCCACTACTGCCATTCCCTTTCTTACAATATTATGGTAAATGCTCAGGGTCCATTTATGAGTGAGAACATATGGTACTCAGTTTTTTGTTGCTGTAATAGATCATTGAGTATTATAGACTAAATCCATCCAAGTTGTGCAGTCCATATATTTGTCCTTCTTTGGGTACTTCAACTTTTGGAAGACAACACAATAAACATGAAGAAAACAAATTAAATTTTTGTTTGTCTTGTTACTAAATAAAATCCTGTATGAGAAAAAAGTTTTGTTAAACTTTAATAAAATATTTTCAGTGAATACCTATGAACACCATCTTATTTTAAAATTCACCATGTTTAATTAAACAAATTTGATAAATAAAGCTTCTCATGACACATAACTTTAACAAAGTGTATAGAATTATAACCAAAATTTTATTTTCAAAATTAATTCCTTTTCAAAAGCCATTAACTCCCTAGTTGTCTCAATCTGTCTTTGGTGTGAGTGACCCAAAAGAAAGGCTTTAAACTGGCATAATATTCAGCTATAAATGTTTCTTGTTCCCCCACTGTTGGTCAATATCCCTGTTTTTAAAGAGTTATGTCTGGAGAGATTCTCTTGAATATCTGATAATCCTTTCTGGTCTCACTATACCCAAACTCACTCTGCCACAACTCTAGTCCACTCTAATCTCCTATCATGCTTCCAGAAAGATCGTTTTAGAACACACATCATTCTCATCCTTAACATTTCCCTGTAGGATTCAGCACACAATTCAAATTCCTTACTATGGCATACACAATTCTTCGTGATTTGGTTCTAACCATATCTGTCCACCTACATTTATAAGAGCAGGGATCTCAAACAAGAAAGGAACTTCATCCTCAACATTTTTTATTTCAGTGTCTCAACACCTACTATTAACACTTAATTTTTCTAAATATATGGATGTATACATGAATGAATGAATAATGAATAAACAAATAGCTTTATGTCTTTCAGGCCTTCCTTCCTTGATAGTGCTCTATTAGAAAGAGTTCATATTATGTTAATGAAGGCAATTATATACTTTTGGGTGTGATCCTGGGAAATCTGATGTATTTGTCTACTTGAGTGTCAATAACATGCTCTATACACAATAATTCCTCAAAATTGTTGAACAAAACTGAATGTTGCTCAAGTCCTCTACATATCCTGTTCCTACACATTCTAGAAATAAAATCGATCTAGTAAAGCTGTTTGTGTATGGCACTACCACCGAGAGAGTTCGAGGGAATTGTAAAATGAAATGCATAACTGAGTTTATGGTGCCCAAACGATGCCATCGGCTTTCAGAGAAAGACACATCCAGTGGTTAGGAAGTCTCATGAAGAGAATGAAATTGATTCTGGAACCTGTAAGAAGGGAACCATTTAGGTGGTGGAAAGGTGTACGTTTCCCAAAGGGCAAAAACTTGAGCAACCAGGAACACTAAAGGCAGAGACAAGAGCAAAAGTGATACAATCCCCATTGCTATTCCCTTTATGTTGAGACATTAGTATAATAGGCTTGCATATTCCTTCTGCCCAACAATTTCACTTTAATTTTATCACCATACTATACTCATTAAAAATATACTCTGATTCCTCTCTGAGCCTCAATGCTAATGAGGTAGTACTATTAGCATCGGGGTTCAGTCTGAAGTAATTACTTCTAGCCACATTTTGGCTTCTTCATTGAAGTGTGGGAATGTGAAGAAGCGATTCTAGAAGTACTTTAACAGGTTTTAAAACAGATGCTTTCATTTGGAACACTGGTTCCAGGAATCGTCAACCACTTGGGAACAGCCATCCATTAAAATAATTATTTCTGTTCAAAATGAATGACTAGAATCAGTTTGCTAGTTCTCAGAATTTTATCATTGACACTATTAATGACACTCTCTAAGGGTATGTTTGGCAAACATTCATTTCTGTGCTATGGTTTCTCATTCTACAAAGCCCTTCTCTCTTCTTTTTTTAAAAATTGATGGTTTGTTTTTGTTATTCTTCTTGCTTTGATTTCTAAATTGTGAAAAATAAGAAAAGAGTAAGGAAAACAAAGACTAAAGGATAGGATTTATTTATGATTTGTGATGCAGGGGGGAGTGATGTTG
The DNA here is from genome assembly GCA_027257055.1 of Cephalopachus bancanus. Taxonomy (NCBI): domain Eukaryota; kingdom Metazoa; phylum Chordata; class Mammalia; order Primates; family Tarsiidae; genus Cephalopachus; species Cephalopachus bancanus. The sequence goes on along the minus strand of JAPVLO010000009.1, from coordinate 988,800 downwards.
AAAGAAAAAAGTGGACGTTCTTATTTGTGGGAAGCATACAGTGGGGAGTAAGGATGGATGAAGGTTATTCAATTTCTATTTTTGAGTTCTTGAGAGGATAAAACAGCTACACCTGGAACTATCTTGGGTCTTATGAGGCTGACATGCTGGGACATTAGGGAAATCAATGATTGGGCAGAAGGCTAAATGCCCCAAAGTAGATATAAAATGGATGCTTGGAATTATACTGGGGACTCCTTGGTTTTAGAACTGCACTGCAGGGTTGGCTATATAAGCACGTCTCCCCAACCCTGAAAGTCCTTCTGCCATGATGAGTATGGTGATTCTCTTTCCTCGGCTTTGTTTCCGCCCCAACCATCCCCATCTTCATCGTGAGACTAGGAGACATAGATGCTTCTTGGCTCACAGATATTTGTCTTCTAGAGCAAGGCTTGCTCGGCTGCTCTTATGTGACACCTCTTAGTGTCTTGCTCTTTTGCCCCCACACACGTCTTGCCCTCCTCTGCTTTCCAGCTGGGGCATCGTTGTGCTGTTTTAGGCCACGTTTCAGAGCTCTGCTATTGCTCCCAGCACAGCCTCCCCTCCCTTTTGAAAATCGTCTCCCCATTACAAATTTTTCTAGCCTGGCCCTAGCTCCAGCCCTTCACCCACTGACATTAAGCCAAGCATTTGTTTTTAGGGTCCAAAGGGAGAGGTGGTGAAAGATTGCACTGTAGCTGGGAAGGTTCCACAGACTCATGTTATCCTCGGATTGGTCTCTGCTTCATGTGGTCTTCCTCTTCTTTTCTTGCTGGTCTTGCTTTTCAGCTCACCTTGGGATGTTCTCTCCCCAATTCTCTCTCCCCACAAATCCTCCCCCAAGTTTTCTCGGCCTGAAAAGCACCCCTTGCCATGGTCCTCTCTCTACCCCCTTCCTCTTCATCTCCCACGGCATTGAGAAGCTTGATACTTGGTTTTCTGCTACAAAACTATAACCTCCCAAGAGTAGGGATCATGTTTGCTTTTTTCCTTTCTTTTTTCCCATTTTCTATTCCTACAATTCTTGAATTCATGGGGATTCCTGTGCTTGTTTATAACAATTATAAAATGAGCCCCAGTTAGATCCTAGGCACTGTAAGAAGACACAGAGATATGTTCATTCAAGAACTATATTATGAGATCCTATTATATGTCAGGAAGTCTATCCAACACTCCAGGATCCCAACCTCCTGTAGTTATCAATCCACTGCGGGAGACATCACACAAATACATAGTTTGCAAAGAGCAATGAAATTACCATGGAGAACTACAGAATATCATATTGAGTCTGTAATTGGGTGATCTGACTTAGTTTAAGGGAATATGGTTTTGCTTTGGCACAGTGTAAAGTGAATAAATGAGTGAGTGAAAAAATAAATTCAGCTGGGGGGGAGAAAATATTGTGCAAGAACACACCCAACAAATTTAATATGTTTTATTTACTAAATAAATCCACATGAAACACAAAAAAGAGAAATTTATTAATTATAATAAATGAAAATCATAAAATAAATAATTTGATTGGAAGTAACTTTAGACATCCAAAGCAATGCCATTAACATTTCAGAGACTCCTGGAATTTTGATAAACAACAACAATAAAAAATGTTGTGGACGATTGCAATGAGAACCTCTAAAGCCCACAGATGCCTTGAAAAGCATTCCTGCTCTAAAAGCATTTTTCTCACAATCCTTGTAGGTATCTGACATAATGCACAGTTGGGGCATATTAAAATTGTCCAGTCAGAACTGCAACATTCACAGAATAGAAGGTCTTCTGGAAAAATGTTGATTTATTCAATAAGTTTCAGAGAAAAGATTCTTTAAAAAATCCACGAGTCCAAACATAAATCCAGAATATATTCTTTTAAGCCTTGTTTTTTGGAGATGTACAAAAGGAGAAATGGTCTATTTAAAAGGCACATCCATGGTGTTTAGAACCATTGCAGACCAAATTAGTATCTCAGATAGGAACAAAGTCAAAACAAAATATTACCTTATTTTTCTTCTGAGTAAAGTGAGCGAGTTTTATGCGTCTTATAAATAGGGGAATAAAATAAAGCACTGTTTCTGTCGAGTATGCATTTTTCCAGACAGGTTCTAGAAGTAGAAGAAAAATCAGCAAGACAAAGATACTAAACAGGTATAGAAAGGCAAAACGGGGAAGAAGAGATTACTGCTTATGTTTCTTTTTACACAACGTAACAAATAAGTATTCATTTCTATTCCATCTATAAAGAAAAGGTACTGAGGGGAGTGAATTGCCTGAGCCGGCGGGTTCGAGACCCACCTGGGCAACTTGGCGAGACCTCATCTCTACAATAAACCCAAAAAATTAGCCGGGTGTGGTAACGTGTGTCTGTAGTTCCAGCTACTCGGAAGGCTGAGGCGGAAGGATCGCCGGAGCCCAGCAGGTCGAGGCTGCGGTGGCCGGGAGCGGCCACTGCACTCCAGTCTGGGCGACGGGGTGAGACTCCAACTCAAAAAAAGAAAAGGTATAAGTGTGAAGTTTCAAATTCAGAGAAGAGTTGCAGAGTACAGGGATGCCATTTTATTGAGCAGTTGTTTTTTGTTTTGTTTTGTTTTGTTGAGCTGGAGTCTTATTCCATCACCCAGACTGCAGTGCAGTGGCATGCTCACGGCCACCCCAGTGTCAACCTGCTGGGCTCAGGTGATCCTTCCGCCTCAGCCTTCCAAGTAGCCACACTACCACGCCCAGCTAGTTTTTTATTTATTGTATAAACGAGGACTCATCATGTTGCCCAGCCTGGTCACAAACCCGCGGGCTCAGGCGGTCCTCTCGCCTCCGCCTACCAAAGTGCTGGGATTACAGGCTTGAGCCACTGCGCCTGGCAAGAAGTTTTAATAGCATGTGACTATGTTCTGTGGAGCCAAAATGCCTGGATTCAAATGCGTCTGAATCTCTTCCTAAAAGAGCAACTTTATTTATTTATCTATATTTCATTTACTTATTTTTCATTCAGAATCTCACTCTGTTGCCCAGGCAGGCGTGTGGTGGCGCAGTCACTCAAACTCGTGGGCTTAAACTCAAACTCATGGATCTTCCTCAGCCTCCCAAGTAGCTGGGATTATAGGTGTGCACCACTACACTCAGCTATTTTTGGGGGGGTGGGGTAGAGATGAGGTTTCGTTTTTTTTCCCCATGCTAGTCTTGAACTCCTAGGCTCAAGCAATCCTCCCTCCTTGGTCTCCCAAAGTGCTGGGAGGCTCCTAACTGAGCAACTTTAGATGCACATTTAACCTTTCAGAGTCTGTTTTCTCTTCTGTGAAATAAGGAAAGGAATAATTATAACAATATTAACAAAAATCTAATCTTAGAGGGCTATGTACACATTAAATAAGAATTTATGTAAAATGTTTAAAACAATACTTGACACAAAATCAATTTTGGAAAAAGAGTAGAAAGAATAAATAGAGAAAAAAAAATTTCACCTTAAACAGTTGAATAAAAACAGAAAAATGTGGTTCCATGTACAGCTACCATTTAAAAAAAATACTTTAAAAATACAATATATCATAAACAAAAGTCCTGAAAGTGGGGATTGATTCCACAGACATCAAAAGGAAAGCAGCAAAACCTGAAAAAGAAATCAGAGAATCTCCCTCCCCCCCCCCACAACTCCCCTTGGCTGAGTTTGTTTATCCATTCTAGGCTCTTGTTTTAGAATTCAATTCCCAGATGACCATGGAACCAATCATGACTGTATGACACTCTTCTGGCTCTATGTCTGCCTTACAAATTTTGCTTTAAAATTTAAAAATTCCTTTAGTCTCCATTAACAAAAGTAACTCAATATTTATTGATGCTGACTTGTAAGATAGGTTTCTTGGTGTTGCTATGATATCTGTCAGGATGTCCACAAAGCTCAATGGAATGCATAAAATGCTTTCTCAAAATGCCTCACCATCATATGAAAATACACGTGAAGAAAATTATGCACAGAAAGATAGGCACTTGGATAGGGAGGGCACAGTGGCTCACACCTATAATCTCAGCACTTTGGGAGGCTGAGGTGAGAGGATTGCCTGAGCCCAAGAGTTCAAGACCAGCCTGGGCAACTTGTGATGAGACCTCATTTTTACAATAAATCAAGAAAAATTAGCTGGGCGTAGTGGCCCACACCTGTAGTTCTAGCTACTTGGAAGGCTGAAGTCGAAGGATTGCCTAAGCCCAGCAGGTCGAGGCTGCGGTGGCCATGAGCCTGCCACTGCAATCCAGTCCAGGCAACAGAGCCAGACTCCAGCTTAAAAAAACACATAGAAAAAAAGGTAGACACTCAGCATGAGGCAAGTTATCCTGAACAAGCATAAAATGGTTAATTTCCTGAGAGTAGGACCAGCAGTAGGATATGATCAGCCCTCAAAAGGTTATTTTAACAACTTTGCACCAAACAGGACAGGCGTCTCATGGGTCTGGTGTGCATGAACATTCTTCTTCCTCAGAGAAGCAATTTGTAGTTGATTTCTGTTCCCACTGATTCTACAGGACCACAGTCCTCAATCAGTAGCTGCCACAGTCTAACCGGCTTCCTGACTGAGCTACTCCAAATTGCAGCCTACACCTCCTTGCCAGGGTCTGCAGAAAATCTTCAGGCCTGTTAGGACACAGCAGATCCCTTGTAAATCATGTGAATCCCAGTGCTCCCTGTGTAGGCCAATTAGTCTGCAGGCTGCTTTTTCTCTGCAGCCATCAGAACCTCACTCTTGTCTCAGGAACAACGTGCCTGGGAAACCAAATGGTGCTGATGCCCAGTGTTTGTCATCAACCTGGATCTCAAATGTCCTTGGCAAAACCTACCCGAGCCCTTAGGAGACCATTTTCAGAGCGGGAAATACAGAAGTTAGATATTTTACAGGATAAGGAGGGAAAGCATTTCCATAGAAGTGGTTATATGTGATGGATTTGGAGGGAGGAAATAAAGGAACATTCAGAATAAACAGATTTCCGTTTATTCAGTTAAAAATGTTGCTTTTCTATTCCCTCAAATCTATTGAAATGAACTTAGAAGTCCAAATGCCAAAAAATTAAATGCATTGAGCTAGGATACTGGTGATTTCTTTAACTCAAGCTATAAACTGCACATGACAGTAAGTTTATAACACAGGCCATAATGAGGGAGATTCATGGAGTAGTTACCAAAATTTGGGGTCCAGGGGCAGGGCATGAAAAAAAACTGTTAAATATGTAAATGCACTTGGCATAATACTGCCAAAGCCACTTTACAAAGCAGTCCTGTGTCTGCTGGCTGCTCTCGGATACTCTTTTCATGAGGCTTCCAACTCTCAAATGTATTACAGTCTTTCCTAGAAAACAAGCAAACAAACACACAAAACCCGGAAGAGAATCCTAAAAATGAATGCTGTTTTCAAAACATTTATTAAGAAACACACTAGGAGTATCACGCTGTATTTGAAAGCTACTTTTTATGTAAAAAATGTCCAAACAGGTTGACCCCTGGAGACAAATGTTAGTCCATAATATGCACTCAGCCTTAATAACAATCATTTTCTTCTCAACCTTATTTTATCCTGTTTACTAATAGGCTTCTGTTTACTAATTTGGACTTCTACCTCTCTGAGTGCCTCTAACCTGCAGGAACAGGAATAGAGAGCTCAAATTGGCAGATGCTGGGCATTATGTTTCTGGTTCAATGCCAAACAGAAAAGAGGTCCCTCAATGCTAGCTCCTTAAACCAAAACCCTGGTACCCAGGCCACACACAAAGATTTTCCAGAAAGTCAACAGTCCAAGTATGCCACTGTTTCTCTTTTCCAATAGCCACTACTTTTTTTTCTATGCTTTTGGCAAAATTTTGCTTAATATAAAATAAAACCTCAGCAAAAACATACCATTAGCAAATAACTGTTTTCCCTTGAGTCATTCGCATTTCCTTTGAAACAACAGAAATCTTTGGTTTGATTGCTTCATAAATAAGAAAAAATATGCCTTATTTTGTATTATTTATTTATCTATTTTAGAGTTGTGGGGTACATGGGAGAATTTACTACATAAGTAAATTGTGTGCAGGTGGGGTTTGGGCTTCTGGTGAGCCCTCTGTCCTCCTGGTAGTAAACCTGGTACCCACTGGTTGTGTGCCCTTATCCGTCCTCCCTCCTCCTTTACCAGTGCCTAGCATCTGTTGTTCCCACTTTTGTGCTTGTGTGTCCAGTGATCAGGGCCCACTTATGAGTGAGAACATATGGTAGTCGGCTTTTTGTTTTGGTGCTATTTCACTTAGAATAATGGTCTCCTCCAGTAGCCATTTCTGCCACTGAATTTGAGGAAGGTAACTCTTTCCCTCTCCCAGAATATCACAAAGGTCCACTGTCCTGGAGGGTTAAAAAAAAAAAAAAAAAAAAACTTTAATGACTGGAAAGACTTCTGCAAGTCAGGTGGTCTCTAAATCCTTGCTTTTAATAAAATTGAACCGGGTCATACAGTGAAGAATCATTAAAAATAATTAAAGAAAAATTAGTAAGTGATTTTTTGGGACTTGTAACTCAAATTGAGTGTTTTTGTTATACATTAAGAAAATTAAAATTCTTCCATTCCCTTTTACTGATTTACGTTAAAAATTTCTCTGTGAAGGGTTTCAATGGAAAATAGAGCCAGAATTGCTATTGAGCTCATCCCAGCAATAAGAATAGAATACTACCTTCATTATATGGTAAGTATCAATATGAAAATAATAGCAAACATGTATATGATGCATACTATGAGTCCTAACTATTGTACATATCTTAACTCATTGATCTCCCTTAAGGTCCCTATGAGCTAGATATTATTTCTACCCCATGTTGTAGTTGAGGCAATGGTTACACAGAGAGGTTAAGAAAAATGCTCAAGGTTACACAGCTGGGCAGAGCTGGGTTTTGAATTTAGGCAGTCTCACTTCAAAGTTAGTGTTCTTAGCCAGAATTCTGTCTTCTCTCAATGCATTTACAATAAATATATTTAGTTTGCATTCATAACCAAATCCAGAGACATTTTTTTATTTAAAGCCTTATGCTCATAGTTAATTTAAAACTTGAAAATGCATATATAAATTTTTATATAGAAATTTGATAGTCATTGAAAGCTATTCAATTTTAAAAGTATTACATTAGAGTAAATATTATAATGGAAGTGAAATGAAAATATAAGTTCAAGGGGAAAAAAAGAAGACATAAAATTTTAATTGTAAAAGAAATAGTTGTTTGTTGGCTTTTTTTTTTTTTTACATTTTTCTCTTTTTAAAAAGAGCCATGGCACCTGGCTTCCCAATTTGTTTTTTAAAGCTTTATTAAATTACAATTTTCATAACATAAATTTTTCCATTTTGAATGCAAAACTAGATAATTTTAAGTAAATCTGTCACAATTCCTCAGCATCTTCACAATCCAGTTTTAGAACACTTCTATCACCCCGGACAGTTCCCATGTGCAGGCTGCAAGCAATCCCTAGTGCCACCCCCAGCTGTTAGTAAACACTAATCTGCTTTCTGTCTGTATACATTTTTCTTTTCTAGAAATTTCCTATACATTGAATCATTTATTATGTGTCTTTATGACTGGTTTCTTTCATTTAGCATAATGTTTTTTAGTTTTATCCATGCTTTTGCATGCATCAGGGATTCAATCCTTTTTACTGTTGAGTAGTTCTATTGCGGTGTTGATAGTCCATATTTTGTGTATCCGTTCACCAGTTGATGGATATTGACTTGTTTCCAGTTTTTAATTGAGAATAATGAATAATGCTGTTATGTTCATGTAAGATGTTATGTGAATTTATGTTTCCATTTCTCTTTGATAGATATCTAGGAGTGGAAGCACTAGATAGAATGGGAAAATGTTTAATTTTTTTAAGAAACTGCCTGCCTATTTTCCAAAGTGACTTTGTCATTTTACATTTCCACCAGCAATATAAGAGAATTTTTCCATATTCTCATCAACATTTGACATTGACAGACTCAAATTTTAGCCATTCTATGGTATGTAGTTGTAGCTCATTGTGGTTTTAATTTGTTTTTCCCTAATGACTAATGATAAACATCTTTTCGCATGCATATTAATCAATTATATACTTTGTTTAGTCTATCATAATCCTTGGCCCTTTTTTAATGGAATTTTTTTCTCTTCTTTTAGAGTTATATGAGATCTTTGTATATTGTGAAGTTCTTTATCAAATATATAGTTTGCAAATATTTCTCCTAGTCTATGACTTGTCCTTCATTTTTTAGTGGTGTCTTTTGAAAAGCAAAAGATTTTAATTTTGATACAGTTCAATTTTAATTGTTTTTCTTTATTGGATACTTTTGATATCATCTAAGATATTTTTGGCCTATTCAATGTCACCAAAGATTTCTCATGTTTCTTGTGTAAGATTTATAATTTTAGCTTTTATATCTCTTACTATAATCCATCTTGTGTTAATTTTTTGTGGGGGGAGAAAGTGTCTAAGTTTTGGGTTTGTTTGTTTGTTTTGAGGTAGAAGGTAGCATATACATACAGTTAGCCAATTATTTCAGCAACATTTGTTAGAAAGGCTCTCCTTTCTGCCTGAAATGACTTGACACATTTGTAACAAATCAATTCAACATTAATGTGTAATTTTGTTTTTCCTGCAGTATCTATTCTGCTTTATTTCTCTATTATGATTATTGGTCTATTTTTATGCCAATACCACACTGTCTTGATTGTTATAGTGGTATATAGTAAGTTTTTTAATTCAGTGGTGTAAGTCATTTAAATTTTTCTTTTTCAAAAGCAATTTAACAATTTTAAGTCTTGCTCATTTCCATAAAAATGTTAGGATCAGATGACCAGTTCTTCCACAAAAAAGCTTGCTGGAATTGGTAGAAATTATGTGGAATCTATAAATCATTTTTTAGAAGAATTGCCTTTCTTACAATATTGAGTTCTCCAACCTATGAACATTATGCATGAATCCATTATTTATCTATTCTTTCATTTATGTCAGCAATGTTTTATAGCTTTCAGTGTATAAACCTTCTTTTGTTAAATATATTCCTAAGTATTTTCTTCTTCTTGATGTCATTATAAATGCAATTGTTTTTTAATTTGATTTTCAGATTGTTCCTTGGTAGTGTATAGAACCACAGTTGATTTTTGTATATTGATGTATAGTTCATGACCTTGCTAAACTCTTTAGTTCACTTGTTTTAGTAAATTCCTCAGGTTTTTCTACATGCAAAATGATACCACTTCAATGTAAATACAGTTTTACCTCTCTTTGTTTGTAACCTCTACTCCTTGAATTTCTATTTTTTTTTATCCTTTTCACTGGTTAGATCTTCCAATAAAATATGTAATAGAAGTGGTAAGAGTGGACATCCTTACCTTCTTCCTGACCTTGGTGAAAAGAATTCAGTTTTTCACTATTAAGTATTATGTTAGCTGTAGATTTTTCAAAGCTGCCTCTTGGTGGAGAAAGTGCCCTTATATTTGTAGTTTTAGAGCTTTATCAAAATAGATGCTGAATTTTTAAAAATACTTTCTCTGCATCTTATTAAATTATGATGTTGTTGTTGGTCTTTATTCTATTAGCATGGTGTATTATATTATACATATGTTATTTTATTTTTGGATATTTGACTAACCCTGCATTCCTGAGGTAAACTCCACTTGGTCATGGAGTTGTTGAATTTAACTTGCTGATATTTTTGTTAATACATTCTGTGTCTATATTCATGAGGGATATTGGTCTATACATTTCTTTTTCTAGAATATTTTGTTTAGTTTTGTATCAGGATAAAATAGCTTCATAAAATGAGTTAAAAAGTGTTTCTTCTATTATCTGAAAGAGTTTGTATAGGAATGATACTTCATAAACTTTTGATAAAATTAAGAGTGAATTTTTTTCTTGGCCTAGGCTTTTCTTTGAGAGAAGATTTTTAGTTAGTAATGTATTTTCTATTGTTACTTCATAACCGAAAAATAAAAGTATTTATCATATACAAAACATTGTTTTGAAACACATGCATTGTGGAATGGCTAATCAAGCTAATTAATATATGCATTTCCTCATATGCTTATTTTTGGTGTGGTGAGGACACTTAAAATAAACACAAATCAAAATAAGCACAATCAGAAATACAAAAGATCAAGTCACAACAGACCCTGAAGAATTACAAAAAGTTATCTGAGATTACTACACACACCTATATAGAAACAAACTCAAAAACCTAAGTGAAATGAAGAAATTTCTGACATCACACAACCTCCCAAGAAGAAACTGAGACATTAAATAGACCAGTAACAATCCAGGAAATTGATTCCATCATAAGAAAACTACCCATAAAAATAAGTCCTGGACCCAAGTTCTACAAAACATACAAGGAGGAGCTGATGCCAATCTTATTGAAAGTATTCCAAGCAATCGAGAATGATAAAACTCTCCCCAAACCATTTTATGAAGCTAAGATCACAATGATACCCAAAGTGGGTAAAAGCCAGCAAAGAAAGAGCACTACAGGCCAATATCCCAATGAACATAGAAGCAAAAAATACTCAACAAGATTCTAGCAAATAGGATCCAACAACACATCTCAAAAATCATCAACCATGACCAAGTAGGCTTCATCCCCAGGGATTCAAGGTTCATTCAACATCCTTAAGACCATAAATGTAATTAAATACAACAACAGATGTAAAAACAAGAACCACATGATTATCTCATTAGATGCCAAAAAAGCTTTTGATAAAATCCAACATCCCTTCTTGATAAAAACCCTCAAACACCTAGGCATAGAGGGAACATACCTCAAAATTGTAAGAACCGTACCATCTACAATAAACCCACAGCCAACATATTGCTAAATGGACAAAAATTAGAAGCATTTTCCCTGAAAACCAGAACAAGACAAGGCTACCCATTTTCATCTCTCCTGTTCAACATAATGTTGGAAGCTAGAGAAATCAGGGGCATCCAAATAGAAAAAGAGGAAGTCAAGTTATTCCTCTTTGCTGACTATATGATTCTAGACTTCAAAAATCCAAGAGAATCTGTCAAAAACCTTCTTGCACTGATAAGGGACTTTGGCAAAGTCTCAGGGTACGAAATCAATGTGCAAAAGCTGTTGCATTTTTATACACCAACAACAAACAGGCAGAGAACGAAGTAAAAAGTACAATCCCACTCACAATAGCAACCAAAAAACAAAACAAAACAAAACATGAAATACCTCAGCATTGTCCTAACCAGAGAAGTGAAAGACCTTTACAGCAAAAACTATAAAACACTGCTCAAAGAAACCAAAGATGGCACAAACAACTGGAAAAATATTCCATGCTCATGGATAAGAAGTATCAACATTGTTAAGATGTCCCTCTTACCCAAGGCAATACATGGATTTAACGCAATACCTATTACATTGTGAGCAGCATTCTTCTCAGACCTGGAAACAACAATATAGGAATCCATATGGAAACATAAATGACCATGAATAGCCATAACAATCCTCAGCAAAAAACAAACAAACAAACAACAAGCGGGAAAGCGGGAGGCATCACGTTCCCAGATTTGAAGCTTTATTATAAAACTACAATAATCAAAACAGCCTGGCATTGGTACAAGAACAGGCATATAGACCAATGGAATAGGATAGAGATCCCAAAAGCAAAACCTCAATTTCTCAACCAACTCTTCTTTGACAAAGCCTCCACCATCAACCACTGGGGAGAGGAAAACCCATTCAGTAAATGGTGCTGGGAAAACTGATGGACCACATGCAGATTAAAACAAGACCCCTACCTATTACCACACACAAAAATCAACTGTAAATGGACCAAAGACCTAAACGTAAAATCTCAAATTATAAGAAAATACAGGAGTCATCTTTATGGAAATTGGAACTGGCAACCAATTCCTGATCAAAACTCTAAGTGCTCATGCCATAAGAGATAAGATAGACAAGTGGGACCTCATCAAACTGACAAGCTTTTGCAAAGCCTAAGAAACTATCAAGAGAGCTATCAAGACAACCCACAGAATGGGAAAAAATATTTGCCAGTTCTATATCTGACAAAGGTCCAATATCTATGATCTACAAGGAACTCAAATGTACTGAAAAGAAAAAACAAACAGCCCCATTACAAAATGGGCAAAAGATATGAATAGACACTTTTCAAAAGAAGACATATAAGTGGCCCACAGATACATAAAAAATGCTCAGCCTCACTAGTCATCAAAGAAATGCAAATTAAAACCACACTGAGATACCACCTAATGCCAGTCAGGATGGCCATCATCAATAACTCAAAAAACAACAGATGCTGGAGAGGATGTGGGGAAAAGAGAACACTTCTGCACTTTTAGTAGGAGTGTAAAGTAGTACAACCTCTGGAAAACAGTGTGATGATTCCTAAAAGATCTAAAAATCAACCTTCCATTTGACCCAGCAATCTCCTTTCTTGGAATATACCTGGAAGAACTCAAATCACTATGAAAAAGATACCTGTACATGCATGTTTATTGAAGTATTATTCACAGTAGCAAAAACACGGAACCAACCATGCTGCTCATTAAAAGTGGACTGGATAAAAAATGTGGTACTTTACGCAATGGAATATTACATAATCAAAGAAGGACAAAATTATGAACTTTGCAGCAACTTGGTTGGGCTTAGATTCTATAATATTCAGTGATCTATCACAGAAACAAAGAACTGAGTACCACATGTTCTCACTCATAAGCAGACCCTGAACAATTGTCATAATACTGTAAGAAAGGAATTGGTAGTAGCAAGATACTACCGGGGGGGGGCGGGGAACACAACATCAATAAGGGTACCTGATCTCAAATCACATGAAGTGGTGACCAAAGTGAGGCCCAAACTTTACCTGTACAATGATAATTTGCATACCTAATCCTGAATTGTACCCCACATCTTTAAAATAAAAGTTTTTTTAAAAACTACTCTCAGCAATTGTGATGAATGTTATTAACCACAGTCACCATGTTGTACAATAGATCTTTTAAAATTATTCTCTTATAAAACTAAAATTTTGTATTCTCTGACCTACAACTCCTCCAACCCTCCCTCCCTAATGCCCATCCCAGCCCCTGGTAACTATCCTTCTACTCTTTACTTCTATGAGTTCAACTTTAAAAATTCCACATAAAATGAGATTATACAATATTGTCTTTCTGCATCTGGCTTATTTCACTTAACATAATGTCCTCCATGTTCATCCATGCTGTTGCAAATAATTTATTTTCTTAATATAAAAAAATTCAGATTTTCAGTTTCTACCTGAGTCAATTTTAGTAATTTGTACTTTTCAGCAATGTATCCATTTTATCTAAATTGTCTAATTTTTGGCATAAAGTTGTACTTAAAACTCCCTTATAATCCTTTTAATTCTTTCAGATTTTGCAGTGATGTCTCCATTTTCATTCCTGATTTTAGTAATTTGTATCTTCTTCCTTTTTCTCCTGATCAGTTTAACTAAAGGTTTATTAAATTGGTGATCATCATAAAGAACTAATTTTTGTTCTCACTGACTTATTTTTCTGTTTTTTATTTTGTTGGTTTCTACTCTAACCTTTATTTTTTCCTTTCTACTACTTGTTTAGGTTTTTATTTGCTCTTCCTTTTTTAGTTTCTTGAGGTGTTTACTTATGTTATTGATTTTAGATGTTACTTTTTTCCAGTATAATTGTTTAGCTCTAGAAAACTTCCTCTAAACACGTCTCTAGCTGCATCCTATAACTTCTGATGTGCTATATTTTTATTTTAATTCTGTTCAAGATATTTTATGACTTTCCTTAGTTGTTTCTCTTTTTTAGCCATGAGTTATTATGAAATGTTTCTGTTTACTTCCCAAATGTTTGGGAATTTCCCAGATTTTCTGTTGTATATTCATTTAAATCCATTAATTAATAAGGCCAGACACACTTTTTATGAGTCAATCTTAATAAAATTGAGGCTTGTTTTATGACCTAACATATGGTCTACCCTGGATATTGTCCTATGTGTGCTTGAAAAGCAAATACATATTGGTTTTTGAGGGAATGAAGTGTTCTGTATATGTCAGTTTTGTCTAGTCAGTTACTAGTACAGTGCAAATCTTCTATATTCTTGCTGATTTTCCGTGTACTTGTCTTATCAATTACTCAGAGATGAGTATTGAAATATCTAATTGAAATTGGTATGTTGTCTTTTTTCCCCTTCAAGTATGTAAGTTTTTGCTTCATAATATTTTGGAACTTTTTAACTGTTGCATATACATATAATTGTCATATATTCTACATATATTTATCTTTTCATCAATATAAAATGTCATTCTTAGTTTCTATTAATCTTTTTCTTTCAAAGTTTACTCTGTTGGATACTAATATAGTCACTTATACTCTTTTGGTCACAGTCTGGTGTATCTTTTTCCATCCATTTATTTTCAACCTATTTGTATCTTTTACTAAAAATGTGTCACTTGTAGACAGCATGAATCTAAAGTATATCACTTATAAACAGCATATAGTTTAATCATTTTTTTCTCATGTTTTTCATCTGGAACATTTATAGTTTTGCATTTTATTTTTTTTAATTTTAAAGATGTGGGGTACAATTCAGGGTTCGGTATACAAATGTTCATTATTCAGCTACCCTTGCTGATGAGGTGTGCCCCCACTACCCCGGCAGAATCATGTTTTACTTAATCTATCCTGACAATTTCTGCCTTAGGATTAGTGTTCCATAATTCATATACAATGTAATTAATAATGTGATTAGATTTATGTCTGCTATTTTGCTATTTTTAAAAATATTTGTTTTTTCCTTTTCTTGTTCCTCAGTTTCTCTTTTCCTGCCCTTTTTTAGAGTTAAAAATATTCTTTAGTTTACCATGTTAATTACTTTGTTGACCTTGTAGCAATATTTCTCAAGATTTTTTCTTAGTGCTTGCTCTAGGGATTAAAACATGCATCTGTAACTTATCACAAGCTGCTTCAGGCTAATACTGACTTAATTACAGTAAAATATTAAAATGTTTTTCCAATATAGCTCCATTGCTTCTCTGCTCATTTGAGTTATTGGCATAGTACCAACAGGACATTCTATATACGAGGGAAATTATGGGAATTGGCTCCCATGATTATGGAGGCTGAGAAGGCCCATGACATGCTATATTCAACCTGGAGAACAAAAAATTTACTGGTGAAATTGAATGTGAGTCCAAAAGCCTGAGAACCTGGAGCTCTGGCACCTGAAAGCAAGAAGAGATGGTTATCCCAATTCAAGAGACTGGTGTTGATTCACTTTTCCTCTATCTTTTGTTCTCCCTGGTCCCTCAATGGATTTAATGACTCCCACCTGCATTGGTAAGGACAGCTCTTCTTTACTCATTCTACTAATTCAAATACCAATCTAACCCAGAATCACCCTCACAGATACCTTCAGAAATAATGTTTTACCAGTTCTCTGGGTATCCCTTAATCCAGTCAAGCTGATACATAATTTTTTTATGATACATAAAATTAGCCATCAAACATTTATATTATAGTTTTATAATTTATAACACCCAAAATATATTACAATTATTGCATAAAACAATGTGTTTCTAAATTTCTAAGATTAAAAATATGTATAATATATATGATCTTTTCTATTTACCCACATATTTAGCACTTTTTGTGCTCTTATTTATTCTGTATTCTGCTTACTACATAGTATTTTTTTCAGTCTGAAGAATTTCCTTTGGTATTTCTTTTAGGGCACATCTAGAAGCAATGTGTTCTCTCGGTTTTTGTTCATCTGAAAATGTCTTAATTTTGTCTTCACTGCTTTTTTAAATCTACAAGGCAAGTTTATTTTCTAATTATTCTGATAGCAAACCAGGCATACCAATTACATTTTTCTTGACGCAGAGTGTTCTCTTGCTTCAGGTTTCTTGGACGACCTTCAGTTGCTAGGATTGCTGGGATGTGATGAATTCTGCTGCAGGTCGAAATGCTGACCAGGAGTAATTTCCTTCTAGAAGCCAGAGAGATATGCCTTACTCATAGAGCTAATTTCTTTCCTCGCCTTCATTTTTTAAATTATCCCTTAATATTTTTTAAAAATACAATCCCATACATTGAAAAATAGGTAAGAACCTAGCAGTTCCCGATACAGGGTATGGCAGTTCATGATGTAATTCCAATATATGTGCTTTTTAATTTCAATAACTGAAAATATAACATTATAAAGGATTCGTCATTGGCAGGTTTTATCATCAGCACTTTGAATATCATTTCATGACTCTCTGGCATCCATTGTTTTTGATAAAAGGTCAGTCATTACTTGTTATGTTCCCTGTAGCTAATTAGCTGTTTTTCTCTTGCTATTTTAATAAAATTTCTCTTTGTCTTAAGCTTTTAACTGTTTGAGTAGAATGTATCTAAGTATGGATCTCTCTCTGAATTTTTCTACTTGGAGTTTATTGGCTCTGTAGATTAATGTTACCATTTAATTTGAGAAGTACTCAGCCATTATTTTTGCCCCTTTCTCTTTCTCTTCTCCTTCTAGAATTCCCATGAAACATATATTAATAGGCAGGACTTTTTTATTGTTCTCTGAGGTTTCATTAGTTTTTCTTCAATCTTTTTTTCTCATGAACTTCAAATTGAATAAGGCTTATCAATCTATCCTCAAGCTCACTGATTCTTTCTTGTACCATCTCAAACCTGCTATTGTGATCACCTATAATAGACCGTGCTATTGAATATTTCATTTTATTTATTGTGTTTTCAACTTTAGAATTTCTTTTGGGTTCCTTTTTATAGCTTCAAGTTCTACTTGTTGAATTATTGTCATAATATTTTATTTAACTTTTGACACAGTTTTCTCTAATTTTTAGTACACATTTATAAGAACAGCTTTGAAGTTTTTGTTTGATAAAATCTAACATCTTGGTCCTTTTAGAGTCATTTCTTTTTACTGCTTTTTTCCTGAATATGGATCACATTTTTCTGTTTCTTTGCATGTCTTTCACATTGTAGTTAAAAACTAAACACAGTAGATGATGTATTGTATAGATTATGGGTTTTATTTTATTTTTCTGAGGGTTTGGTTGTTGTATCTTGCCTGGACTTAAACATTTAGTCTGGATCCCTTGCAATATGAAGCTTCTGATGTTTCTGTTCAACTTTTTATTGTTATTTTTTTTACTTTGTTTACTAGAGTTGAACTCTGGGTTTATATACCTTAGAAGTAAGCTAATGATCTGGGCAGATGTTGCACTACTACATCAAGCCATACATCTTCCACCCTTTCTCAGTCAATCTAAGATTGAGTTGGGAAGAACATTTAAGATTACAACCAGATCTTTCATCTCTCTTGCCTTTTACTGTTTGTGTGTAAATTTTCCAGTCTTCCAGGTAGGAATGCAAAGCATATCTCAGCCCTTCCATGGCACTCTCATTTGTAGGATCTCTGTGTTAATTTTCTGACTGACTCACAGTCCATCTCAAACAGGATCATAACTCTGGGTATCAAAATTTTCACTGATTTTGTAAGTGTCCATTGAAAAACAGTGCTTTTGCCTCACACCACAAGTTGAGTTTGCTCTCTAGCTGCAAAGCTTACTGGGTTTTTTTGTTTGTTTTGCACCCATTTCTGTATTGGCAAGGTGGCAAAATTACCACTGACAAGGATGACTGATGACTAAAAGCAATAAGAAGGCCACAGACATCCTGAAGTTACTACCCAACCTCTAGAGTTTCTCAACAGTCTAATTTTTGGACTGCCTTTATTCAATTTGCACAGACCTGGAGAGGTTTTCAATTGACAAATAAAAATTTTATATAGTTATCATGTACAGTATATTGTTTTGAAATATGTATTCATTGCAAAATGCCTGAATCAAGCTAATTAACATACGCATTATCTCACATACTTATATTTTTGTAATAAGAACACTTAAAATCTACTCTCTTAGCAATTAGAATACAAATACATTGCTATAAACTATGTTGCACAATAGATCTCTTGAACTATTCCTCTTATGTTACTACAATTTTGTATCCTTTGACCAACATCTCCCCAGTCCTACAACCTTCAACTCCAATTACCATCATTCTACTAGTTTCTACTTCTGTGCATTCAATTTTTTTAGATTCTAAAAATAAGTGAGCTCATGCAGTATTTGTCCTTCTGTGCCTGACTTAGTTAACTTAGTGTAACATCCTCCAGTTTCATCCATGTTGTGAATGACAGGATTTTCTTGTTTTTTTTAAGGTGAAATAGCATACCATTGCGTATATATACTGCATTTTCTTTATCCAAGTATTCATTGAATGGAGTGGTTACTTTTGACAATTTTGTGCAATTTTATACTTGTATTTTTTAGTGGAATCTGATGGATGAAGAATAATTCTACTAATTAGATTCTATTAGACATGCTTAAAAGCAAGACAGGAACAATTTTGACTTAAGTCACCAACATTTACAGTATATAGCGAATGTGTCCTTTGAAAATTTTTAACATAATGAAAAATGTGAGATATTAACCTAAAATTGTGTAAGAATATGTGGAGTTTTAAAAAAATTCATTTAATAAGTACATAAAGCAAAATAAAAATTCCCAGTCCTAAAGGACAGGAAAGTTACAATATCAGCTCCTAGGCCCAGAAAACTGTCCTCAAATAGTTTGAACTCTACCAAATCTGAGTTGAATTGAACCTGCTGGACTTTTCTAGAATGAAACTTTAAAATCATGTACTATGCTTTTCTCTACCCTATTACATCCTGGTTGAGTTTTACCACATACAAAGCTTAGCACACCAGAATTCCTGAATAATACTAATTATATTTGACAATTTTTAAAGATTAAAACTAGGTTTACAATTTTATTCTTTGGTTTAGATGCCTTACATTAGGTTTAAGACAGTGTGTGTATGTGTATATGTATATTACTTAAAAATGAATGTATATATATATATTAATATATGCATTCATTTTTAAGTAACAAGTAACCATCCTTTAACAATTATTCTGGGATTCCTGAATGTTTATGATGTTGGGTTTTATAATTCTCACCACAAAAATATGCATTTTATTATAATCTAATGGATCAATAATTACACTTCAGTTAAGCAAGTTGGCCCTTCAGCTTACAAGAGATTTATAATGAAATAATGACAAGCACTTATCAAAAATAAATACAACACAAATCACTGACAGTGAATTAGATCTCTTAAAATGAATATTTGCTATAATATTTGCTATGCAAGATATATATATAAATATGTATATAAATACCAAAACAAGTAGAGAGAAATAATTCACAAGCAACCCAAAAATTAAACATCTGAAAGTGACTAATGTATTTCACAAAATAGTAGTTCTCTCCTTTATACATTCCAATATATTCCATAACATGGTCTTAGTGGTTCCTTCTATGGAGGGGAATGGATAGTTGGAAGACAAGGGCAAGAAAGAAACTCATTTTTCACTTAATGCTGTCTTGCACACTTAAAGTGACTTCGGATACCACATGCATGCATTATCTATTCCAAAAAATATATACAATTTTTTTTTTTTAGAAAGAGGATTTATTGAGAGGACAGAAAATCTCTCACAGTGGGAGGGGACCCGAAGGGGTTGTCCAATATATATAATTTTAAAGTATAAAATACTTATTGTCTACATATTATGTAAGACATGTTTTTTATTAGCTTGCTATTATATTTTCTAATGAAATTATTCAATGTTCTTAGAATACACCTTAGTAAGTTAAATGTATAGAAAACAAGATAGTCATTAGAATCAGAACCCCACCTCCAAAAAAAAAAAAAAAAGCATGGGAAAGGACAGGTGGAAAAAGGATAAACTTCAGGGCAGATACAGTAAGTACAACATAAATTTTTAAATGGGAAATGTGAAATTTAAAGGAAAATCTGTCTTTCTCTTTACTCTTTACATCATTTTCTATTTTCAAAGTATATGTTAGGTTGACTAGAAAAATTCAAGATTTCAGAGTTAGACAACACAGTTTAATTATTTATATTACCATTTGTTTCCATAGGATTGTTCTGCAACTAAATCAGTGTCACCTAGAGGAGAAGAACACTGACTTTGGAGTCCAAATGCCTGGGTTCAAATTATGTCTCTGATAATTACTAGCAAGTGACCTTAAGTGTAGTATTCATCTCCACTCATCTCATTTCCAGACCAGGAAAATAGGCTAATAAGGATAACCATCTGCTAGGAACTGAATTATATCTGCCCCTGCACCCAATTCATGTGTTAAAGCCCCAACCCTCAATGTAATAGTATTTGAAGATGGGGTCTTTGGTACATAAGTACATTTAGATGAGATTATGAAAGGAGGGCTTCGTAATGGTATCGGTGCCTTTATAAGAAAAGACAACAGAGTTTGTTTTCTCTCTCTCTGCCATGTGAAGACACAGTGAGAAGACAGCCGTCTGCAAGCCAGAAAGAAAGGCCTCACCAGCACCCAATCATGCTAGCCTCATGGACTTTTCAACTTCCAGAACTGTGAGAAATACATTCAGTTGTTTAATCCGCCCAATCTATGGTATTTTGTTATGGCAGCCCAAGCTAACTAATACATCACCTGATACGGTGTTTGCAAAAATCAAATGAGATAGCACGTGTAAAATGCAAAACAACCCTGGCACACAGTAAGCAGTCAATAAATGTCAGCTATCATTTGTTAAGTGTTAACAACTGTGTTGATATGAATCCCATGGTTTAAAAACCAGTGAAACAGTTTGTCAATAGGCAAAAGACTTTCTACTGGTTCATTATTGTTTATTTATATTTGATTAGGCTTGACAAATGCAAGTTACTTGATAAGATTAAAGTTGGTAGATTTTGGAATATTTATGATATGCTGCTCAGGAAAACGAAAATCACCCTACTGTGACGTCTACGTACATACCCCCAGGATGCCTAAATCAAAAGACTAAGAGAACAAATATACATGGTGTATTTAAGGAAAAGAAAATTGAGAAATTCAAGATGAATGAAAATTCAGTGGGAAACTACCTTATTCCAAAAATAAAAAAGTTCATTGTGAAAAAGATACTTCTTCATTGCAGTAGCAGCATATCACAATGACCCTTTAACTGCATGCTGAACAATGAGTCTAAAAATACAGAATTTTTAAAGGCAGCAGGATGAGGATGGTTCTGAGATACCTTTTAAATGACCAGAGCTCATTTATTGGGATCTGTTTTCAGGCAAGAAACTGGCTTGCTGTGTCACCAAAATGGGATGTACAGGGCTGGTTCAAGAGCCATTGACTCTTGTCACTTAAAACAGCACAAGTTGGCCGGACACAATGACTCAGCCTGTAATCCCAGCACTTTGGGAGGCCAAGGCGAGAGGATTGCCTGAGCCCGGGAGTTCGAGACCAGCCTGGGCAACTTGGTGAGACCTTGTCTCTTCAATAAATGACAAAAAAAACTAGCTGGGCATGGTGGCATGTGTCTGTAATTCCAGCTACTTGGAAGGCTGGAAGAATCACCTAAGCCCAGCAGGTCAAGGCTGTGGTGGCCGTGAGTGTGCCACTGCACTCCAGCCTGAGTGACAAGAGTGAAGCTCCAACTCAAAAAAAAAAAAAAAACAGTGCAAGTCTCGGTCAACTCTGTAGCTGAAGAATGACTGAATATCTTAAAGATATCAAATCTACAAGAATTGATCCATAAATTCAATATGGTTTTATTCAAATTCTTAGAAATTTGGAACAGTAAACATCTAAGAAGAGATAGGAACTCACAGAAAAAATAAACTAGATGACAGCAGCTATAAGACTATCGCATGTAAAACGATGATATGATATTAGCAAAGGGAAAGTAAAAACAGACTCAGATTAATAGAAACTTCATTGAGAAAAGTCTGGATTTTTTTTATAAATCAAAGTCTGATCATTAGCTTTCTTCAAAGAACTATACTCCCAGTTTAGTCTATATATACCCACAAAAATTGATAGAAGGATACGTTTATGATTTTGGAACAGAGAAGATTTCTTACATAAGCACAATAAGTACAAACCATAGAGGAAGCTGCTAAAATTAACAACTCTATTAGTCTGCTCAGGTTGCCATAACAAAGTACCAGTGGGTATAGATAGCTGGCTTAAACAGCAAAAATTCATCATCTCAGTTCTGGAGGCTAGATGTCTGAGATCAACATGTTGACAAGTTTAGTTTCTTCTGAATCCTTTGTCCTTGGCTTCTTGATCCTGAGTGGGCATCTTCTCCCTGTGATCTCAAATCACATTTCTTCTATATCTAACTGTGTTCAAATCTCCTCTTCTTATAAGGACACAAGCTTCATATCTCTGATTTAGGGCTCAGTCATACTGTAATCCACACCTCTATAATTATCATGCAAATCACAGGTTTGTGTTTCAGGTGACCATTGGGTCCACAATTGTGGGTCTTGCTTCTTTTTCTTTTTTGTTTTGATCATGTCGTGCAAGAACCTATGCTAAGGACACCAGTCATATTGGGCGAGGACCGTCCTAATGACCTCATTTAAACTTAGTTACCTCTTCAAAGAGTGTATCTCCTTTGTATTACAGTTGTATTCTGAGGTACTGGGGTTAGAACTTCAATATGCAAGTTTTAGGAGGACACTATTTAAACTATAAGAACAATCATAGAGAAGTAAGCAAAATACTTAAAATGGACACTGCACAGAAACAAGAAACCCAAATGGTCGATAGCACACTATGAAAATATACTGAATCTCATTAGCATTTGTATGAAAACAAGTGGGAAACCACCATGACATACCATTTCACACCCATCAGATTGGAAGAATTTTAAAGTTTGACAAAGATATTGGCAAAGACATTGAGTATTGGCAAAGATATAGATCAATTGGATTTCATATACCAAGCATGATGGATTGAACATTTGTATCATGATCTTGGAAAACATTTTGGTTCATCTAATAATATTAATCGTTTCATGCCTTATGATACAGAAATGCCAACCATAAAAATATTAACTGGAGAACATCTGGTACATTTACACCAATAAGCATATGAAAATTGTTTATAACAGGACTGTTTGTGATAGCAAAATAGTGGAAAACCAATGAGCATTATGGATACCTATTGGTATAGTCCTATGACCATAGAAAGAAATAGTACAGCTAAAATTTTTTAAATGTAGATTAATCTCAAGAACACAAAGATGAGTTAAAAAGGGCAACTCAAAAAAAGAAAAACTCCTAAAGAATGATTTGACTTATATACACTTCAAAAGCATTTGAAACTTGAAAGTATATTTTTTAAGATACAGACATATGTGATTTAAAAAAAAAAAGGAAAATATAAACACAAAAATCAGGATAATGACACTGCCAAAGAAGTTGGAAAAGAAAAAGAAAGGGCTGGGAGAGGGACACAAGGTACAGAGATATGCATTGAATTCATTTCAAAACCTGTACAATTTATCAAATGTTTTATTGCAATTTTGATTATATATTTAATACTTAAAAATGTTAAAGTAAGCAAATTAGAATACTAAAGGTACATGAAAGAATGTAGGCTAAAAATGCTATATTTATTATAAATGAACAATCTAAAAAACTATTAATATATAAATTGACTACATATCTGTCAAGTTCCTAATGCTGTCATTTTTCATTTTGAATTATGAGATCACTGTGTAATTGTTGAAAGCAAAGTTGAGAGACTATTAGTGAACTGTCTTGTTTGTAAACCACTGCATTGTGTTGCCTAGGCTGGTCTTGAACTTCTGGGCTCAAGCAATCCACCCACCCTGGCCTCCCAGAGGGCTAGGATTATAGGCAGTCACTGCGCTTGGCCTTTCCACAGATCTCAATTAAGGGAATGCTCTGAGAAGACAAGATGATACAGTATTAAAATTAGATAATTTCTTCTTTTTTTGAATTGTGTAATTTCTAAAAATATTTTTATTTGATCCATTTCACAACAGTCTGTATGTGACACTATATCCATATTTCATGTATAACATTTCAAAGTTATCAGAAATATACCGAGATTGACTTTAGGGAAAGGAACAACAGAGATGGGCCTCAATTTTCTTTCTTTTTTAAAATTTTTATTTTAAAGATGAGGGTTACAATTCATGGTTAGGTATACAAATGTTCATTACACAGCTCCCTTGTAGATGAGGTGTATTCCCACCTCCCCTGGCAGTTTCCCATTACTGCCAATCCCACCCCCACCACCAGTTTCCCACTACTGCCAATCCCTTTCTTATAGTTTTGTAATTGTTCAAGTTCTGCTTACGAGTGAGAACAAGGAGTACTCAGTTCTTTGTTTCTGTGATGGATCACTCAGTATTATAGACTCTAAGTCCATCCAAGTAGCTGCAAAGTTCATAATTTTGTACTTCTTTATGGCTGCATAATATTAGATAGTGCATATGTACCACATTTTTTTTTTATCCAGTCTTCTTTCGATGGGCTGCATGCCTGGTTGCATGTTTTTGCTATTGTAAATAATGCTGCAATAAACGTGTGTGCAAGTATCTTTTTCATAGAGTGATTTGAGTTCCTCCAGGTATATTCCCAGAAGGAGGTTTGCAGGGTCATATGGAAGGTAAATTTTTAGACCTTTTAGGAATCATCACACTGTTCCAGAGGTTGTACAAGTTTACACTCCCACCGACAGTGTAGAAGTGTTCCGTTTTTCCCATATCCTCTCCAACGTCTGTTGTTTTCTGAGTTATTGATGATGGCCATTCTGACTGGAGTTCAGTGGTATCTCAGTGTGGTTTTAATTTGCATTTTTTTTGATGACTAGTGAGGCTGAACATTTTTTCATGTATCTATTGGCTGCTTATATGTCTTCTTTTGAGAAATGTCTATTCATATCTTTTGCCCATTTTGTAATGGGGCTGTTTGTTTTTTTCCTTTCAGCACATTTGAGTTCCTTGTAGATCCTAGATGTTAGGCCTTTGTCAGATATACAGTTGGCAAATATTTTTCCCAGTCTGTGGGCTGTCTCCCTGCTCTCTTGATGGTTTCTTTGGCTTTGCAGAAGCTTGTCAGTTTGATGAGGTCCCACTTGTCTATCTTATCTCTTATGGCATGGGTACTTGGGATTTTGATAAGGAACTGATTGCCAGTTCCAATTTCCATAAAAGTGTCTCTTGCATTTTCTAAGGTTCTTGTAGTTTGAGGTTTTATGTTTAGGTCTTTGATTCATTTAGATTTGATTTTTGTGTATGATGATATGTAGGGGTCCTGTTTCAATCTTCTGCACGTGATCAGCTGGTTTTCCCAGCACCATTTACTGAATAGGTTCTCCTCTCCCCAGTGGTTGGTGGTAGAGACTTTGTTGAAGATGAATGGATTGAGAAACTGAGGTTTTGCTTCTGAAATCTCTATCCTGTTCCATTGGTCTATACGCCTGTTCTTGTACCAGTACCAGACTGTTTTGATTATTGTAGTTTTATAATAAAGCTCAAAGTCTGGAAATGTGTTACCTCCCACTGTTTTTTTTCTTTTTTCTTTCTTTCTTTCTTTCTTTCTTTCTTTCTTTCTTTCTTTCTTTCTTTCTTTTCTGAGGATTATTTTGACTATTCATGGTCGTTTCTGTTTCCATATGAATTCCCGTATTGTCATTTCCAGGTCTGGGAAGAATGCTGCTGGTAAATTTAATGGATATTGTGTTAAATCTGTAGATTGCCTTGGGTAGGACAGACATCTTAGCAATGTTTATTCTTCCAATCCATGAGCATGGAGTAGTTTTCCATTTGTGCACGTCATCTTTGATTTCTTTGAGCAGTGTTTTGAAGTTTTTGTTATAAATGTCTTTCACTTTTCCAGTTAGGAAGATGCCAAGGTATTTATTTGTTTGTTTGTTTGTTTGTTTGTTTGTTTTTGGTGGCTATTGTGAATGGAATTGTGCTTTTTATTTGGGTTTCTGTTTGTTTACTGTTAATGCATAGAAATGCGACTGACTTTTGCACATTTATTTTATACCCTGAGGCTTTGCCAAAGTTCTTTACCAGTGCAAGGAGGTTTTTGACAGATTCTCTTGGGTTTCTGAGGTATAGAATCATGTTGTCTGCAAAGAGGGATAACTTAACTTTCTCTTTTCCTGTTTGGATACCCCTGATCTCCTTCCCTTGTCTGATTGCTCTAGCTAGAGCTTCCAATGCTATGTTGAACAGGAGGGGTGAAATTGGGCATCCTTGTTTTGTTCCAGTTTTCAGGGGAAATGGTTCAAATTTCTGTCTGTTTAGCAGTATGTTGGCTGTGGGTTTCTCATAGACGAGCGTCATTTTCTAAACCAAATATTCAAATTCAAAATGCACACATGTTTAAATATGCAAATGATATTTCAAAAAAAGGAAACCAAATCTGAATAGCAGACTGTCTGGTATAGAGAGTCAGACTCTATTAAGACCTCTCACTTTTTTGCAAAACCCAAGACTTTATCCATGGAGCTGCTACCTAGACTCAGGATTCCACAACCTGGCTGAGTTGCCAAACAACGGCCCCGAAGGGACCAAACCTCCTACTATGTTCTGGTTCATTTATCACAGATCCAGAAAAACACACAATGCAGTCCCAAGGGATACCACTCACTCCTGCAAGTCTTGGAGTGCAGCTGTCAACACTCTGGGTTATGAAACAAGGGTGGATAGAATACAGGAGGTATAGCCGGGCTCGGAACTCAGTGCCTGTAATCCCAGCATTTTGGAAAAGGCCAAGGTGGGAGGATTGCTTAAGCCTAGGAGTTCAAGACCTTTGGGCAATATAGCGAGATCTTGGCCCTCCAAAAAAATTAACCATTGTGGTGTGTGCCTGTAGTCACAGCTACTTGGGAGGCTGAGGTGGAAGGATCAGCTGAACCCAGGAGGTCAAGGCTGCAGTGAGCTGTAATCATGCCACTTCACACCTGCCTGGGCAACAGAGTGAGACTCCAACTCAAAGGAAGAAATAATAAATAAATAAATAAATAAATAGAAGGATATAGGAGGTGAGTCCTCAGAGGGGAGAAACTGCTTGTCTTGTGAAATCATCCTAGATTTCTGCCCTAACTGCTGCCTATTCAGCAAATGGTTTGATGTGTTTATTATACTTCAAAAGTAATTGATATGAAAATTGCTTTCAGAGACATAGGGGATATTTAAATACAGTATTTGCTCTGTTCGTTACAAAGACTCCACCATCTTCCCAATCTTAAGAAAATTCCAGAGAAGTACTTCTGAATTTGTAACAACTCCCTTCCACCTATTCCAGATCTCCAGCTCAAGTGGGAATGGAACACTTATCTAAGACAGACACATGGACAGAGATTCAGACCAACTGTGTTTTTCTTCAGGAGTTCTGGAACTGTCTTCCCTTATCATACCCATCGCCAGCTTTATAACAATGTCTGATACTCTGTGCTTTAAATCCCTTAATAACACTAAAAATTCCATTCCTGGTTAAGTCCCGGGCATATTAATCCTAAACCACACCTGGAATAGTCATTGAGTATGAATGGCACGTAATAAAAATGTCTCTGAACACAGATCAGGAAAAAGTAGGAAGCCAAGTCCTTCAATAACCCAATATAGAGATCATTCTAAAGACAGAAAAATGTGTTCCTATTTGAAAATCAAACGTACACTTAAAATATTATCCTGTCTACATGTCTTCATGATTCGTAATTAGCTCTGGGAGTAGTTAAAACCTAATGAATTACACCAACACAGTAAGGGAATAGTACACAACCTTCTGGGAGGCACTGCTGAGTACTGTGGGGTTATAACACAATTGCTCTGGCCTGGTTAGGCTGAGAGCACTGTCAAATGCAATTAAATTTCACAAAATGTCAAAATACAGCAAGGAAATGGTGTCACATAATGTCACAGGAGTTCTACATCTGAAGAGATTTTTTTGCATAATTTATTGAGCATGTGCTATTGTAGGGCGTGATCAAAGCAAAAGGAAGAAAAGAAGAGAGGTCCAAGATTGTGGCCCGAACTGATCACTTGAAACACAAATCTGTGATTTGCATAGTGACTGCAGAGCTGTGGATTATGGTACGACTGAGCCCCACATCAGAGGTACGAAGCTTGGAGATTTAGGGAAACATAACAATGAAACTTTCTTTGAAGTTTAAGTTACAAGAGGGTTTATCACTTTCCATTCATAGGGTCTCACAGCTATTATAAAAGGAAAGCAGTTTGAAGATTATGAGTTTTAAGCAGAGCACTGACTGGCCACACTGAGAGTTAAGTATTTTCACTTGTTCTAATAGTGGAAACTCTTCAAAAAGAAAGTTCTACTAAGATACTAGAGGTTTCTTCACAGGAATATTACAAGTTTTGACTGAAATTAAATGACACGGTGTGGTACTTTAAGCATCAGGCACCACTGTTAGAGCCAGTGCCCTAATTCACTGTGACAGGGAGGGAGTGAGAAGCCATGAGGCGGAGGGGAGCAGAGCCAGATGCTGGGAGATGTCTCAGACTTGGAGGGAAACAGCTGACAGCAGAGCACAGCTTCTGTCAGTCCAGAAGTCATGATCTGAATTCAGTGCCTGGAGAAGAGGAGGCTGTGCTCACAAGCTTCCCTCTCTGGAGCCTCCTGGACAATCATGGACAGAAAATCACCAACAACGACAGCTAAAGGGAGACTCCCACATGTCAGGGAGTGCAGGGTTTTACAAACTTAAGCAGACCTTAAGAATCATCCAACCTGCTCATTTCACAAACCAGGGAAAGGAATGGCGAATAGATCAACCGCATTGTGCTACCCAGAGTCACATCCTTAGGATGTAGACGCTTTGTAAACTCCAAGTCCTCTCTCTCTCACAACATGAAGTTAAGCAGCATTTGGTAGAAACACTGACTCCCAGACCTACATCAAGCCAAAAGACCCAGGAATTATTTTGAAACGAGATCCCCAGAAGACTTTCATGCACATGAAGGTTTAAAAACACCGTTCCACACCACAGTCAAACTCTTCCAGTCCAGCAAAGCACAGATTCGGGGGACACACTCCTGGGTTCAAATCTCAGCTCCTTCACTTAATGTATTAGCTGCATGAGCTAGGGTAAATCCCTTAAACTTTCATCTCTCAGTTCCTCCTGCAAAATCATCCCAATATGTACCTCATTTTTTTCTTTGTGAGGGTTAAACAAAGGAATGTGTAAAAGTGCTTAGTGTAATGCCTGGCATAAAGCAAAGCTGATGTAAGTTTTAGTAATTATTGTTTTAATATTTTTATTTATGATCATTTGAAGAGAAAAACAGCAGAAAAGTAAGTTATCGAATATAACTGTTAGCAAATATATGCCTCTGCTTCAAAATATGAATTCAATTATACAATGATTTTAAGGCTTAATTTAGCTTTGAAGACTCCCTTGTGTCTCTAAAGAACAATATCTTATATTGGGCCTGGCTCGGTATAAAAGGCTGCTCAGTATCTTGCCCTTGCTTCCTGTTCCCATGTCATCTTTGTCACAATGCTCACAGAGTTCTGGATCATCCAGTAGGGCAATTAAGCATGTTTGGAACACTCACAAAGAAAACCACAGTCTGCCTCAACCCACAAAACAAAATAAAGAAAAAAAATAAGAAAAGTAGAACTCTACCAATCTGTTGTAATTGTGCACTCAGAATATCTAGGAAAATAATATTTATTTGTTTGTTTGTTTATTGAGTTGAGGTCTAACTCTGTCGCCCAGACTGGAGTGTAGTGTCATGATCCTGGCTCACCGCAGCCTCGACCTCTTCTGCTCAGACAAATCTTCTCTCTCAGCCTCCCAAGTAGCTGGGACTACTTGTCATTCACCACCATGCCTAATTTTTGTGTGGAGATAAAGTCTTACTGTGTTGCTTAAGCTGGTCTTGAACTCCTGAGCTCAAGCAATTCTCTTGCCCCGGCCTCCCAAAGTGCTGAGATTGTAGGGATGAGCCACTGTGGCAGCAATAATCTACTTTAGTTTTTGCATACGAGTAAGTTTAGAGTTACTTTAACATGTAAGAGCTTTTTTCAGTTTTTATACATCTTATTTCTTTTTCTCACCTAATTACACATGCTATGAAGAGGTGAAATTTATTTTTAATTACATGCATGAGGGCATGTTTGCAGCCTCTAATGGACTTAGATAGCCCCAACCATTGTGAACTATTCGTAATTTGCCAATGTATCATATTCTCTTCATTCTATGTGTTTTTACATGCTGCACTGGTAGCCCAAAATGTACTCTTCAATTACAACCAGTGACAATAAAACCAAAACTTCCCAGAAACACGAATGTGATTGCACACATTGAGTTTTGGTGCTCATTGCAGAGAAGGGGTACACACATCATGGAGAACCATGGGGCATCTAAGTTCAAATGTTAGACATGATTCATTGTAGGATTTGTGGTAGTATTATGGAATATGAGTGGGAAGAAGGGGCTGTGCTCAGAACTTAATGATGGCAGAAAGTAGGAGTAATTCTATGATTGAGCATCTCAATAAATCTCGTCAATAAGGCAGACGAAGTTGAATAAGGCTAAATCTATAATTTGTAAAGAAGGAGCAGTCACCCATCTAAACCAGAATAGAGGAATATTTGGCCATTTTTGTGGTTTGGACAATTTTCAAGCTTTCAACTATGTTCAGACATAATTATAGGGTACTGTTGTTTTTGACTCGATCCAACTGAGCACAGATCCATCAATATCATCTGATGCTGACATTGCCTGAAATTGTATGCAACAGAATGTCAAGGCCTGGCTGTACGTGCCAGACCAACTCCTCACTCTCAAGGGCTAGTTTTCTCACCAGGAAAACTCATCATTCAAAGCTTGGAAATGACTCCCATAAATCCCCCCATCTCCTCCCCCTCTGAGTTGGGTATCTGTCTGTAGGGCTTCAATTGTACACTGTGTGTACCACTTCTGGGGCTCATGTCAAGTCAAGCTGTCCAGTCTGTTTACTGCTCTATCTCCCTGCTAGATGGGGAGTTCTTGCTGGCAGGATATTTTTCAACTGTATTTGATGGTCTTTTTTCCACTCTTTCTTTCCAGACGCCTGCTCTATATGGTCTATAACGACATGCTACCATGTTCTCTAGCTTGTAGTTTGATTGCAATAGGAGCATTGACAGGAGATGGGAGGAAAGTAAGGTCAGGGTATTATGCCTGTGGCACCCTCCCTACAAAATTGCCTTAAGATAAATGTTTCACTCCTTTTACCTTTCAAGGAGACTTTTCTACAATATTCTCTCATCCTGTGTTCAGGCAACTATTCTCTTCCCTCTTTCCTTTTGGCTGTGGGATGATAACAGTCACTCTCCTCTTTGTAGTGTAGAGTATAGCACCATCTCTTATAGGGTCATAGACCTACTTTTGTAAACAAACCCCCCCTCCAATTATCTTGTGTGCCTTCTTTTTCCTGTTGAAGATGTGACTCACACACGATGTTTCCAACTGGTTACATGGCTTCTTCTCTGCCAGACATAATTGCTAAGACCCTGATCTCCAAAAAAAAAAAAATTCTGATCTCATGAGTGTATACTCTGGACCTAGCCAGTGACTGGCACTCATTTGAATGGATAGAATTATTTATCTTCATATTAAATCTTTTTCCTTTTTTTCTGCATTAAGAGTGTTTTCCTTGTCAGGCGCAGTGGCTCATGCCTGTAATCCCAGCACTTTGGGAGGCCAAAAAATAAAAGGGAGGCCTTTTATTTTTGTTTCAACAAAATAAAAGGCAGGAGAATCACTTGAGCCCAGGAGTTCAAGATCAGCTTGGATAACATAGGAGAACTCATTTCTACAACAACAAAAATCAAAAAATGTGCCAGGAATGGTGGTACATGCCTGTAGTTCCAGCTACTTGGGAGGCTGATGTCCACACCGTGGAGAGCCAGGATCATGCCACTACACTCCAGCCTGGGTGATAGAATGAGACCTTCAAAAAAAGAAAAGAAAAGAAACAAAAGAAAGTGCTTTCCTGTGGATGAGAGAGAGAGAGAATGCTGGTTAAGGATGGCAGATATTTCTGAAAGAACAAGGGGCAGTGTAGGGAATAAATCACACAAGGGAAATATTTCTAGAATCAGTAGCTGGGAGTGGGTGTGAGGTCCCTGGGAAGGTGCTCTAAATTGAATTAAAAACTATAATTATTTCAATCTAAATACGCTTATTTTTATCTAATAAATTCAAAGACACCGAAAGCATTTTACTTGAGTAAGTGAGATTTTTTAAATGAACACAGAATGGAGGAATTAGGGGCTTACCTGTCAGAGCCAACGACCACATGAAGCACAACCATCATCTTCATTCCACACACAAAGTTTTGAAGCGGCTTTTTCAGAATGCGTTTTGCAGAAAACAGTCACATCTCTTCACCTAAGAGGCAGAAGGATTACACTAAACGTATTATTTGTAACATACGCCACTTAAAAGTCTGGGCTTGGGTGCCTTGCAGATTCATCTTTCCACATCTGACTCATTTCAACAAAGTCATTCCTGTACCTAGAGAGGAGGAGATGCTATCATGTCCTTTCCCCTCTCATCCTGTAAGATAGTCAGATTTCCTGCAAACAAGCAGAGATTCTACATTTAGAAGCATCTCTGGGAAAGATCGCTGGAGGATGACAGCGCTGGCATCTGCAACCGAGGATGGTGGGCATCAGCATGAAGATGATTTAATTATTTCCCGTTGCCAACTGAGGTTTCACCTGATTGTTCTCCAGCTGTTTCATATTAAAATAAATTGCACACATTCAAAAGAGCCGGTAAACAGGGTAATAATGATTCATATGCTTTCACATCTTAATAGCCAACTTCATACAGAATTATTTAGGGTATGAGTAAGGTAGAAAGCACATTGAAAATTTTCACTTAATTGGTTCAAAAAGGGGAAAAACCACTTTGAGAATGATATATGTTTTAATTCCCTCTTTTGAGCAAGGTAATATAACAATGATACAAAATAGCTACATCATGTCTTCTAAAAACATCTGAAGACAATGTTGGGAAGATTTTTTTTTATTTTTTATTTTTTATTTTTTTGAGTTGGAGTCTCACTCTGTTGCCCAGACTGGAGTGCAGTGGCTGCTCCCAGCCACTACAGCCTCAATCTGCTGGTCTCCGGTGATCCTTCCGCCTCAGCCTTCCAAGTAGCTGGAACTATAGGCGCACGCTACCAAGCCCAGCTAATTTTTTTTTATTTATTGTAGAGATGAGGTCTCACCAAGTTGCCCAGGCGGGTCTCGAACCCTCAGGCTCAGGCAATTCACTCACCTCAGCGTCCCAAAGGTGCGGGATTATAGGCTGAGCCACCGAGCCCAGCTGGGAAGATATTTTAAAAGGAAGAAAATCATGGTATATCTGGAGAGCTCGTATTTCCTTACAAAAATATCATCTCTGTTGGTATGTGAAATAGAAATGGATTCTACATATTTCCAAGAAATGATTAGAGGAAACCGTGAGAAGAAAAAATTTAAAACTAATAACAAAAATCTATTTTTAAAAATATTTGATCAGTGAACTATATAGTTCCTATTAAAAGATTTCATTCAGCACGTACAGAAGTAGGGTGAATAGAAGCCTGAATGTTTAGCACGGCAGACATAAATTTAAATACACACACAACATGGTAATAAAATATCAGGAAGCAAATACTAAGTCCTTAAAAGAAAATTTTTTAAACTAGGTAATGATTTCAGTCTACATGGCCACAGAGATTACTTACTACTTATGCAAATAATTACTGGAAAAAGATATAACAAAACTCCCTAAATATAACACCAATTTTACTTCTAAATTATCATTCTGTCATTTATTTGGATGAAGTCAGGTATTCAAACGATATGCTTCATAAAAAATTTTATTTAGCCTGAAGGCTACTCAAAAGAAACATAAGATAAATGAAGTGCTACTTAGTAGCTATCTACAGTACAGATCAGGAGTCCCCAGTCCCTAGTCCATGACCTGCTAGGAACCAGGCCGCACAGCAGAAGATGAGTGGAGTATGAGAGAGAGAAGCTTCATATCACCAGCTGCTCCCCATCGCTTACATCACCACCTGAGCTCAGCCTCCTGTCAGATCAGCGACTACATTAGATTCTCAAAGGAGTACTGGACCCTATCGTGAACTGTGCATGCGAGAGATCTAGGTTTCGTGCTCCTTATGAGAATCTAATACTTAATAGCCTGAGGTGGAGCTCAGGCAGTGATGCTAGTGCTGAGGAGTGGCTGCAAATACAGATTAACATTAGCCGTGAGGTTTGACCGCACAGAGACCATGATAAATCAATTGCTTGCAGATTCATATAAAAATAATAATTTTATAATTTCAAAATAACAATTCTTTTATCATATATTACAATGTAATAATAATAGAAATAAAGTGCACAATAAATGTAATGCACTTGAATCATCCCAATACTATCTCCCACCCCCACCTCCCCAGTCTGTGGAAAAATTGTCTTCCACAAAACCAGTCTCTGATGCCAAAAAGGTTGAAGAGTGCTGGTATAGATTTTTTCAGTCACATCAGCTGCTACATTTTGCTATACATTCAAAAATTTGAGGCCTGCAGTTGACCTGAGTCTTCCAAACTGGTGTGTGAACTCCAACATGACTCTGGTATGTTCATCAATTTTTCACATTTTTATTACAGCTTTTTTTGGCTATAATTTTCTATATTTATTCACTTCTTTCTGTCAAAATAAGATGATGAATTATCTTTATTCTAATATGTTTTTATTCTGAAAGAACAGAGTACCATATGTTCTCACTCATAAGCAGACCTTGAACAATTATAATACTATAAGAAAGGGATTGACAGCAGTGGGAAACTGTCAGGGGAGGGGGGTGGGATTGCCAGTTGAGGGAAACTGCTAGGGGAGGGAGGGGTATACCTCATCAACAAGGGTACCTGATAATCAATGTTTGTATACCTAACCCTGAATTGTACCCCAAATATTTATAATAATAAAAAAGAACATTTTATTCTAATATGTCTAATATTCTTTTATTATTATATGACTTGTACTATAATTTGACAATAAGTTTGATTTTCATGTTTTAAAATTGTCTATCTAGATGAGCATATTCTGCTCTTGAAATCAGTCAGCTAATTGGTATTTATTAAGTTAGACAATGTGAAAAGTAAGGATTGATGGTGTCAAAAACAGAAGACTTCAAGGGCTTGGTAATCTAAGAATATAAACTGGCAAATGATAATTACTGAGTAAATAAGTCAATAATAAGTGCATAGATTTTCAGATAAGTCACAATGAGCTAGGCAGGAGTTCAAGAAAAAGTGTCAGATGGATTGCTTTATGCTGAAAGAAATTATGGGGGAGGAGGTAGGTGACAATACTAGAAAACCAGGACAACCAAAAAGTACAGGGACATTACATAGCAGTGAGGAGGAGAATATGGTCAGAAAATCCACTGCAAAAGGGTAATGGGAGCTGAGACGAGAAACCTGGACATGGGGCCTATGAGGAAGGCAACACAGGGGGTGCCGTCATAGACTCTGAGGTCACAGGGGAGGTCCTGTCCCATTCTGATTCTGCCATCTACCAGCCTCAGTTTCCTCGTCTCACCATGGAGATGACAACAGCAACTACCTCAGAGAATTCCTGTTAG
Organism: Cephalopachus bancanus; assembly: GCA_027257055.1. Classification (NCBI taxonomy): domain Eukaryota; kingdom Metazoa; phylum Chordata; class Mammalia; order Primates; family Tarsiidae; genus Cephalopachus; species Cephalopachus bancanus. Next base: position 953,210 of record JAPVLO010000009.1, on the reverse strand, counting down.
TTTTGAATGGGAAAACTCCTTTCACAGTGCATAGTATATAGCAAGGGGTCAGAAAGGTATGTGCTCTCATTATAGTGCTGAGTCTTGTTGGGTCTTGTTGGGTCTTCATTAGAGAGGTCTTGCTGTGGAGTGACATGATGGGTGATATCTCATCTGGATAACAACACCCATCACCCTGTTCAGAGGCAGGAGGACACTCTTCCCACATCCTTTTTTGCAGCCTTCTCATGCAGTCTAAAGTCAGTCCAACAATGCGATTTAAACTGGTTTTCTCTTATTCAGCCACATCACCCTATTATACATGAGGGCCTCCATGACCAAGCCCTGCACCTCTGTCCTCAGCTATCAGTTCCTAGTAATGCTCCAGTTCCTTCTTGTATGAATGCTGAACTTCACACTACAATGAATATGGGCTTGGTTCAGGGCAGACCTGCATTCAAATAGTGACTGCATTTGTTATTCCTAACAATTTTTTTCCCCTGAACTCATCTTACTTACATGTAAGAAAAGAAAAATGGAAATAATAAAAGCACCTTGAATATGTTTTGTGAGGCTTAAATGAGATAAGTAAAGCAAAAGCATCTTGCCAAAAGAGGGCCGAGCACACAGTGGCCACACTACAAGTATAACAGAACCAGTGAACACTTTCCAAACCTACTCCACGCCAGGCACCGGGCGTTATCTATTTTAATCTCCATAACAATCCCATGAGAGAGATGCTATGTTAGCTCAATTTTACATATGAGGAAACGGAGACCTAGAAAGGTTAAAAAACTGACTGAGTCACAAATGGCGTGGGTGGCAGAGCTGCATCTGAACTAGGCAGTCTGACACCACAGACTGCATCACCCTCTCCTTCCCACCTTCTCAGAACCCTGAGAGGCCAAGTGCATGGGTCAGTGTTAGCTACACCAGGTCTAGGCCCTCCCTGGCCTCATTGATTTAATTGAGAGAATGCCTTTGGTTGGCATAAAAGCCTTGATCAAAGGGAAATCCCTTGCGTTCTCCAGGAAGTCATTTATTTATTATCCTTTAGATCAGAAGCAGTCAGCCCTTTGCCAGTGGTACAAAGGGGCTGCAGGAGTCAGGCTGAGGTCCCAGCTGTTCAACCCATTCACGAATCTTCTCCTTCCAGAGAAACACATTTTGGTCCAAATTACCATTTTTGAACACATCTACCTCCTCTCTCCCAGCTGTGACCCGACAACATTTGCAGTGAGGTTGGCTTGATGCCTCAGTGTCGCCTGAAATGCTTTGGAGCTACTTCCCTAAACAAACTCTCACATCTGTCAGTCGTTCCCTCACTTTCTGTGCCAATGGTATTTTTTCTGTCCTCAACAACTCCTACTTAACTTCACCCTTTTCAGTGTTGCTCTGCTCTGTTTCGGTGTTGTCTGTCTGGGGGAGCTTCTCATTTCTCTGCTTTGACAACATAAGGCCTAGCTTTTATTACGGCAATTTCCTCAGAACATTAATGTACCTGAAACTGTTCACTTACCTGTCTTTGAAGACCTATATCCAGCACTTTACTGGGGAAAATAAATATAATTTATTTCTGAGACTAGGGCTCAAACGTTTGTACCTGTTTTTTATAGTATGACGATCAACTACTCTCTTAAATATATGACACATCTTAAAATATATGTTGAAACATCTGTTGCCTCACAGAGTAGTCAAAAGCTATCTGTTTAAATGGGAATTCACTCTCTGCTGATCTGGGATGACATTCTTTTTTCCTCTTGTTTGCTCCTCCCGGGCCTCAGGAAAGAGAGCGCGTGATTCCTGTAGGGATGGTGTGTTTCTTTTCAAACACCCCTCTGTGTTGGCCTCTCTCTGATAGGGCCAGAGGCCTTTGCTGACCTGAAGAAGAGTGGCCTGATTGAATTTTGCATGTGATTCTAGAGGCATAGCATATTTTCTTATGCATAAATTCCTAACCTCTACCCAGGATATCAGAACTTCTGAAATCCTTTCTTGGGGCTGTCTCAGTAAACAGACGGGTGAGCTATATCCATACACTGGAAAATCACAAAGTATTTCAGGAGTTCTAGAAACTAAACAAAAAAAAGAGAATTTTAAATTACATCATGGAAATAGCTGAAGAATTAGTCTTCTGAAATGTTCTCCATTCCTCTTGATATCCGTGTTGAACTACCATAATCAATTTTTTATGAAATTCAATTGTATTTAATTGTATTTTACTTCAATTTTACTAGTGGGTAATTTGCGTTTATATTTTGACTTGTTTTGCTTTTTACAACTAAAATAGTTATAATAGATATTTCCAGCAACCACAGACTCTCTGCCTTAAAGCATTTAGTGGTTTTAATGCAATCACTTTAAGCCATACCATGATTATGGGGATTACCTGAGACCTCTGGAGTTATTTAAATCCTGTATAAACATTGTCAGAACATAATTTGGTGGATCTGTTTGTGGAAACTTTGTTTCTCTGCAGTATTTGGTTTCTGTCACCAATATTAGCCTATTTTAGACTAGTTTATTTTTCTTTTTTTTTTTAAGAAGGTTGTAGTTGCTAGATAGCCAATCATATCGCAACTGTGGTTTCCTAAAGCCCAGAACCAGACTGAGCCTGCCTGTGTTAGGTGGGCAGAGGTAAAGTCCATGACAGGAGGAGAAAGGAATACCTGCTCAGAAGCCTTGACCCTCACGAATAGCACATGACCCTCAATGTCAGCCAAGGCAGAACCATCTTTAAAGTAAACATTCTGTCCATCTTGGACTTATGAGATTTCTTGCCATAGCTACTTTCTCTGTATAGGTGAGCAAGTAAGTTGGTTACAAGTAGGCATGAGGGAGTCAGGTTGTAGAGGTGTAATTTCCAGTTCTACTGTATACTAGAGGCTTGATCCTGAACAGGTTACTTCTGCTTCCCCATCTTAGTGTGCCTCTCTGTAAAATGCAGATAATTAAAGAATAAAACACACAAGATTCCTGTGAGGGTTAAATCCGTGTGAAGGTAGCATTGAGGCCAGTAGGTGTTGGCTAGTACCATGGTTATTTTGTGTCTACTTAGCTAGGCTACAGTACTCATTTCCTCAATCAAACATGAATCTAGTGTTGCTGTGAAGATATTTTCTTAGATATGGTTAATACCTGTAACTAGTTGGTTTTAACTGAAAGAGATTGTTCTTGATAATCTAAGTGAGACACATCTAATCAGTTGAAAGGGTACACTGAAGTTTCCCCTAGGAAGAAGAAATTATGTCTCCAGACTCCATTGCCAGCCCCTCTAAGAGTTTCCACCTAGCTACCTGCTCTAAGGATTATAGATTTGTCTAGCCAGATCCCACAATCATGTAAACCTATTCAATTCCTTGACAAGAAGTTGAGCTTCAGTATTCACTGTAGTTATGTTTATAAAGTTGCTGCTAACACCAAATTAGAAAACAGAATCATTGTTGCTAGGGGAAAAACAGGTTTAGCTTCCTATAAACCTTGGTCACAACATTTTCATCAACTAATCAATACATAAACTTGTTTATGTGTGTTTTGGACACCTTATTTAGTATATACTTACTACAAATAATTAATTGCACAATCTTTGAATGATTTAAAGTCAGGGGCTTTAGAGGTCATTTGCCTTATATAGGTTCATTTGTCAGTATCCTTGGAAAACAAGCCAGTCTCATCAGCATTGAAAATCTGTTTCTTTACATAATTCTGCTGCATAATACTTGGAAAGTACTTTATAAAATTCTTCTAAAGTTACCACTGAAACTGCTTTGCCTATGAGTTTAATATATTTAACACTATATCACCTTTTAAAATGTGTGAGCCAGCCAGCACTAGCCAAGAAGGACTTAAACGTTTTCCTGATTCTGGGTAATACGACTTTACCTTACATTTCTTTGTGTCAGTCTCACAACAGTGCTATCCACTATGCTTTTTTTTCTTTTTTGGTGGTCAGTCATTATCTCATGAATCTACAAATGTAGTCATTTTTCTATCTTTTCTATAGCTTTACAAAAACTATACGTTATTAATTGTTTTTCTGAGTGGTCTCATGTACAGAACAGTGAATTTCTTCTTCCTTTCTATGGATGTACAGTATTGTTGATTCATTGACATTGAACTCACAGCCAGCAGCACCGTAAGTCATACCTGCACAAAGCTTGTCTAACACACATATTTTCTTCCAAAGTCACAACACGACCTTCTTTAGCTTGAGAATCCCAGGCAGGCAGCACTTTAGCACAAGTCTTGGAGGCCATTTTAAACAGCAAAACACCCCCCAAAAAGCATAAAAATTCATCAAGAAGTAAAAGGGACGCTTTATAGTATGAGAGCTGAAACAAGAACTCATATTGTTACCTTGTTCAATCTCAGCTGTGCATCAGGCAACTCAAATTTTTCCCTGCTCTGTGTGTGTTCATGAATGACCGTGAATATGGATTTGGAAATGATGAAAACACTTTAGCAAGTACTCAAATTCACAGACATGATGCCTGTGAATAATGAGGATGAAGATAGATAGACAGACAGATAGATAGGTAGATAGATAGATCTCCTACTGGTTCTGTTTCTCTAGTAGAACCCTGATATAGCTAGTATGAGTAATTATTTCCAATATGCCTGAAATACCCCAGGGAATTTTTTATAGGAATTAAGTATTATATCTGAATAGTAGGTGTTGAATAAATATGAATAACTATTTGCATAAATAAACTGACAGAAATGTCTAAGATTCAAAAAACATTCTGTCATAAAATGTGATGGAAATGGAGGTAAGTTAGCCCACATGCAATTTGGGTATGTCTTAACAGATGACAAGTATCACTCAGAGTCACTATTGACTCAAATTGGTCCTCAAGGACGGCATGATCAGGAGAGTGGCATCCACCCACCCAGATTAAAAGTCAACTGTGCAACATGTATTGTCCCACTATACATAGTAAGATAGGTGGAAAATGGAAGAAAACAACAATGCAGATAAAAAGTAAGCAATGCACGTGGGTAAAACGATAGTAATAGGAGATGTATCACACTTTAGAAGGGAAGGAAATTTTGAGCTAAGTGGAAAGTTAAAGGAGAGGTCTCACAAGGGGTCTGAATCTCAGGGTGATTCTAAAGAAAAATCACAACTTGTAACAAAGAGGAATGACTATTCTGAAGATAATTTTTAAGACAGCAGGCCGTGGTGGTTTGCTGACAAAATAGACATTTAAACAGTTTCTGCACAATATGGACCCAGGTCTAACAATAAATTGAACAATAAAAAATTGCAAACCAGAGCTATGGAGAATAACTCTGCAAACGAAGAGCTGTAGCAAACAGCATAAAGGTACATGCATCTTCATTAACGTAAGATGCACCCCAAAGGTATAATTATCTATAACTGAAATTGCAACATTCTTACAATGTAGACAAATTTTCCTACAAATTCCTAGAGCAATAAGGAGAATTCTCACAAGAGAACATACAAAAGGAAGGACAGATGTTGTATATAAATATATTTGTCTTACAAAGTCAAAGATGTCTTTTGGTTTGTTTTCTTTGGACGAGAACACACCAGAGAATTGTCCGCAAATGAAATCACTCCTATGTAATTTTTTGTTCATTCAGCTAATCTAAATTGTTAGGATATGGACAGGGTTAGGGTGGAGAGGTGCAGGGAGGCGCAGTATCACCAGAGCTGGTAAGCCGGAGGTACGTGCTGGCAACCCAGAGATCTGAGTAAATGCAAAGAATTACAACACACAAAGAGGTCAAGAAAGAAAAGTTTATTTAAAAGTGAATTAGAGAGAGAGAAGGGAGAAAGATTGACTTTTCCCAAGGAGGGGGAGGGAGACCAAAGCCAGGAAGCATGGTGACAGCCATAACTCAAAGAGCACATGGCCACACCAGAGTCTAGCAAGGCAATGGCCGCTGGTTGCTTGTGGCTGAGTCCTTTTAACCAGATGGGGAAGATCATTAAGGTGATTGGGTGGTGGTCTGCTTCCACGTCATCACAAAGGGGCAGGCAAGCGCAGGTGCTGACGTCAGGTGATGGACAGCAGGTAGATGGGTGGATTAGTCACATGATTGCTGCCATGGTAGGGCTTATTAGAGTCACATAGGTCATAAAGGGCTAATTAGGTTAAGCCTGGGGAGGGAATTCCTACAAGAGACTTATTAGACATTTGCAACTCACAAACTCAGACATTTGCAGCCCACAAATTCTTGACCAAAGGTGGGGTGGTCGTATTATTAATTTTATGACTTTGGCCAGCCAAAGGGTGGCCTTTGATCTTCGGCCTTGCCAAGGAACCTAAAAGTTTACTAGAGATTATTATGCTAAACCATGAAACCATGAATGGTTGGGCAGTCCTGGTCTTGCATCTGAAGGAGATTTGCTGAGAGGAGATGGGATAGGCTGCTGCTTGTCCTGTAGTAGAATGTCTGAACGCTTTCTAATAATTATGCTGAGGCAAAAAGACTAAGAATAAGTTTCTTCTAGGTTTCTATAGGTACCTTTCATAAATATCCCAGGAGCAATTCAAAGTAAATGTAATACCAAAAAGAATATCTTAGTGAATGCCCAGTTAACAACCATTTTTTTTATTTTTTCCATTCAGCAAACATTTACTGAGCGCTTAGCACAAGCCAGACACAATTCCAGGAGCTGAGAAAGACAGTAGTGACCAAGAGACTTGAAGTCTCTGCATTTATGGAGGTTACACTCTACAGAATAACACAAGCGATAATTAAGAAGCAAGAATTAGCAGGTGGTGTTAAGTGTTGTGAGGAAAATAAAGCAGGGTGCTGTGATACAGAATGACCTGGGACTGCTTTAGATTGAATGGTCAGACATGGCCTCCATAAAGAGGCTGAACATGTAAGCTGAGATCTGAGTGATAAGAAGGAGTTGACCACACAGAGTTCCAAAACGAAGAGCATTTCAGGCAGAGAGTATGTCAATACAAAGGCCTCTGTGGTGGGATGAGCTAGACATGATCCAAGATCAAGAAGGAAGGCCAGTGTGAGTGGAATGCTGTGAGCAAGGAAAGGAATGGTGGAAAATGGGATCGGAGAGGTGGACAGACACCATTCATGGAAGGTCTTTTAGGCACAGTGAGGGAAAAGGGTTTCATTCCAAGTGGAAGGGGAGCCAGTAGAGGTATTTAAGCAAGGTTGAAACATGATACTATACTGATTGATCTCTTCTGAAGATCACTCTGATTGAAGGGTGAATAATGGAATACAAAAGTGGAAAGGCCAATTAGCAGTTTTTGATTTAGGGTAAACAAGAGGTAATGACAGCTTAGATTAGGATAGTGGCAACAGAGTTGGAGCAAAGTAGACAAATTTGGGAGATGTTTTGAAGATATTTAATAATATCTTAACAAAATTTGTTCTGGAAAAGAAGAAATTTGAGATGACTCTCAGATTTTTTATTTGAGTGACTAGATGGATGATGATGTCATTTATTGAAATGGGGAAGCCTGGGAAATATTTGAGGAGGAAGTTTGAAACATCTATTAGACATCTAAGTGAAAATTTCAAGTGGGCATTTGATTGTATGAATCTAGTGTTTAGAGGTAGAAATAAACTTGAGTACCAACAGTTTATATATGATATGTAAAGCCACAAGACTGGATGAGAGCACTAGAGAGACAGTATAGAAAAAGAAGGAAAGAAACCTCACCTAGAAAATGCCAACATTTAGCAGTCAAGCTGATGTGTCATGGTAACTAGCCTCTGAGATGGCCTCTCATGATCCTCGCCTCCTAGAATTCATGCCCTTGCATAGATCCTTACCACAGTGAATCACAGCTAGCATGAGTGACTGGTAGAATACTGTGAAGTGATGGTGCATGACGTTCAAAATTTGATCATAAAGGAAGTGCACTGTCCATCCAGCTCTGTTTGTTCACTCAAGAGAAAACCAGCCACCATGTTGTAAAGACACTCAGGCAGCACCACAAAGAAGCCATACGAGTGAACTAGTACAAGTTAACCTTCAGTTGACTGCAGACTCAGCTGATAAATCTGACTGCAGCCTCATAAGACCCCAAGCCACTTTCAACTTATGACCAACAGAAACTGGGAAAGATAACTAAAGATTATTATTGTTTAAAGGCACTAAGTTTTGACTAGATTTGTTAAGCAGAACAAGTATTGACAGAGGAACAAGCAAAATAGACTAAGGAGAAAAAAGCCAATGTGTCAGGAAGGCTGCAAAGGGAGAGTTGTAGCTTTGAAGAGAGAGGAGATATTAAAAAAACCATCATTTTGGAGTATGGGAAAGTGATTATACCACAAAGCTCAATAGAACTGTGAGAAGCATTGAGTTCCATTTGAGATTCAAACCCAGGTAGAGGCTGAAGTTCACAGCCAGGCAGTTTAACTCCAGACCATGCATTCTTAGCCAGTCTGCCACAATGACTAAAGGAGTGGGTAACTAACAACAGTAACAGAAAGAGGTATTGTATGGTGATTCCCTTTCTGAAGGAAGATCACACACAGAGAATGAGATGCAGATATAGAATGGCTAGTCTATATCTACTTGCCGAGATATGTCAGCAATGTCAGGTTGGGAGAAATCCAGGATGGAGATGACATGAGTATCTGAATGGTGACACAAAATCTGAGGGTTTCGCCTTCTGGTAGCAATGGAGGCAAATGTGAATGAGATGCGTGACAGACTGATTCTGTCATTCTCTCCAAATAGGAGGATACGGGGCCACTGGACAATTCCTCATTTCCAACTTCAGGGCGTGACGGCCCAGAGATGAGTGAAGGCTATCTGGTGACCAAGTGTTTCTGTGTTATCCTTGCATGAAGATGTTAAGAAGGGCTGAAAGTTTAGGGACAGGTTTAAAGGTTGTAAGACTCGTTATCTGAGAAATAACTTGTTACTTCGAGTCAATCATTACAAATTCAGAACTATATTTACATAAACAGATCTCATTGGGTAAAAAATACTTTAGATCCAGAGAACTAGATTATGCAATACCTTAAAGAATTAGGAGACCAAGAATAGAAAGGTACACCATGAGTAGTCATGCAGTGCCTCTTTTTCCACTTCCAACACGTTCTTTATTAGGGAATCAGTTGTTTGACCTGATTAACCAGAGATTGAAGCCATTTCCTGGATAATTTAGAAAAGACAGACAAGGGCTCAGAAAAACAGCTAAGAATGGAAGTTTACACATCAAACTCATAATAGTTGTTGACCCTGAAAGGAAGGGATAGCTAAAGGAGACGCATAGATGCCTTTGCAATGCTTCATTTCCTGGAGGGACTGGAAGAATCATTCCAAATGTTATTTCTTTGGGCCAGTAAGAATGTGAATGTGCTTTATTTTTCTATGTATTTCTATGTACTTTTTTCCAGTTTTAAAATTTTTTGAGGAAAACAAATTAAGAAAAGTCGTCCATGCAAATAATTATTAAAAATATGTTTGAATGAGGACTCATATGTTCTAGATAAAGAGCTAAAAAGAAATGTATAAGCATAAAAATTAGGATTACAAGACATTTTATTCCAAATAAGAGATGTGATGGTCTACATCTGTCCTGTCCTCTTACTTAAAATAACCACATCACTTTTTTTTTTTAACTTAGGACACGAGTACACACCCATGACCATTTACGGTGAAAGGTCACACATGCCCACAATGAAAACTTGTAGAGACTCCGTTCAGTTTTAAAAGTTTCAGTCAAAAAACCAAAAAAGTGGTTGTGACCTTACAAAAAAAATTATCCTCCAGAAATAGATAACACATAAATTTATTTCGCTGAGAAACAATCTAACACAAAATCCCATCAGATATAATAATCAGGATCCAGGCTGTCACTTTATAGTCCTTCAAAAATGTATTCGAGGGCTGCTTATGTAGCATGTAACACATTTCACGTTTTACTTCCAGGTGAATAAGGGGCTTCTGAGAGCTACATAGCCCAAGGCCCTGGACAGTGAAATCTCACTTAATCCAGCATAATGATGACATGAACAAGAGCAGAGGAAATTATCAGTGCCCAACAGGTGTAAAATGTAGGCTAAAGCCACTCAGGGCTCACAGAATAAGGAGAAAAATAGATTAGAACAATGCTGTCCATATCTATTAAACATTTGCAGCTGTCTAAGAAGACCATGATGGGCTCAGTCTCTAAGATCAGAGCAACCTTCATAGTGGAATAAGGATCTGGGTTCAAATCAGAGTCTAAGTTTAAGTCTTGGGTCTTCTACTTTCTATCCATGTAGCACTATGCAAATTACATACCACCCCAAGTGTTGACTTTCACAGGTGTATGTGTGGAAAAAAAAATCCTACTCTTTATCAACAAGGGTATCTGCATAATTAATTTGTATACCTAACCCTGAATTGCACCCCACATTTTTAAAATAACTTTTTAAAAAACCTACTTTGTAGGGACATGGATGGTAACCGCTAAGAGCATTAATTTCTGAGCTTAAAATAAGCACTCCATAGTGTCCCTTTTCCTTCCCAATGACAGAGAGGTAGTAAAAAATTCATCAAAACTCTCAAGACATTGAAAAATAACATCCTAGATGCACTAGATAGGAAGCTTATCCGATACTCTATTCTTCCCCATTCCAAAAAAAACCAAGTCAACACTGTGAGGATTGTTGTACAATAATAATTACAACATTAATAGATGTTTAGTAAATGTTTTAAGCTGTCCTACGCTTTTTGCTAAACAATATTTTTGCTTTATTCCATTGAAACCTATCAACTACTTTTGGAGAATAGGTTATGTTATTCCCATTTTTGAAGTGAGGAAATAACGTAAATTCATATATTAATGACTGCTAAGGTCTAAACACAAACCCAGTACTTCTAACTCCAGAGGCTAGCGATATGAGCCCAATCACTAGACTATGCTACTCATGATTAAAATAAAGGAGCAGAAATTCCATGATCACTTTTCAGAAAAAAAAATATACCAGAATACTCTTTTAAATCGTTGCACAAATTTTCTTATATGAAAACTAAACCCCAATTCTTACTATTCACATTCGAATTCCAAAAACTTTGATACTAGAGGCTTTGTCATACCATCTTATCAAAGTGAATCCTTGACAGTTAATAGCTGCAATCTGATGCTGAGCAACAATCACTACATCACTTTAGAAAACACAGTCAACATTAAGTTGCAGAACTTCCCACTGGAAAAGCCAGAAAAATATATTTCTCTTGCATCGGTTTATTTCCTTTGCCAAGTAAATAAACAATCATCTGCTCTAGTACAAAGTTTACCAGCTGCCTGGATGCAACAAGCATGAGTCAAATTCCAGCCAAACCCCATAATTAGTGGAGTCAGGTACAAAAGAATAATCCAGATGGAAGTGTGCTTCATAAATGTTTTTTATTTTAATTTTCACTGGCAGAACCTCTAATGAAATACATTCTTTACTCTCTTCCTCCATTCTTCAAGGGAATTCAGCTGTACTTTTATCAACATTAACTAGCTGCTATTTCACTGCTATAATAAAGTTATCAAGACTGGGCATAACAAACTTTGAAAATGAATGCATAATGCATTTATAAGAAGAAGAAAACAAGACATTACCACAGATATATTCATTTTCTTTCCAATTACTAATTTCGTGGGGTTGTATTTCTCTTCTGCGACCACAGTCTCAAATTTCACCCCCCCCCGTAGATAGCTCTCATTTTACCCAACTGTTAAGTGTTTAGAAATGATGACATTAATTAGATACTAGAAACCAAATTACAAACTTAGTGTATTGAATACATGAGAACATTTGCTTTAATGTTTGTGTTTGTTCTGGGAGAAATTTAAGTTTTTAGAGGCTATAATTAACAGTCATGGGTAATGGCATCATTTCTCCATCTTGTGGGATAGAAAAGCAGTCACACCCTGATAGCTCCAGGCACCAGTTTTTAAATATTAAAATTATTTCATGCTACAGAAAATTTTGTTTAAGTGATCATTAATATTGAACTTTCACAAATGTGCAGAATTCAGTTATGGTAAATATATCTGAACTATCTTTTCATCATCCTAAAAATATTAATATTAAGTGGCATGATTTTTTTTTTTTGAGTCAGGGTCTCACTCTTTTACCCAGGCTGAAGTGCAGTGAGATGATCACTGCTCACTGCAGCCTCTACCTTGTGGGCTCAGATGATGCTTTCACTTCAGTCTCCCAAGTAGCTGGGACTACAGGAGTGTGCTACCACACTTGGCTAATTTTTTGATTTTTTGTAGAGATGAGGTCTCACTATGTTGCTCAGGCTGGTCTCGAACTCCTGGCCTCAAGCGATCCTCCCACCTAGGCCTTTCAATGTACTGGTATTACAGGTGTGAGTCACTGCGCTTGGCCAGCTTGAATATTTTTAATTTTCACAATTTAATAGTATGTTCCTTCTGGCTTTATAATCACTTTTTTGCTACATAGGAATCTAATTCAAAGATGAGCATAGCACTGCACTTGTTGCAAGGAACAAATTCCCCTTGGCATCGCTCACAACATCCTCCACAAGGCTCCTGTCCTGAACTCCTGCCCAGCACTCCTGTCCTGAACTCTCTTGTCACATTCATATGGTTTGTAGTTGCATGCCGCTCATGTTGTTTCTGCTGTGCTTTCTGTCTAGACACTTTCCTGCCTTTCTTCACTTCACTGTCAATTAGGAACTCAGCTCCAGAAAAAGATCCCAAATTGGGCAAGATGCTCTGTCCTGTGATCCCACCACACTCTGTGCACACTTCCATCATTGTACATTTTATTTATATGACTTTCCACTAGGATATGAGCAGGTATCTAGCCCATGCTGGCCCAATCAGTCTCTTGTTTGAGAACCTGGAGTCAAGACACAAAAATTCTATTTCATCTCTTTTAAGGACTCAGTCTGAGAGGTCATGCAAAGCTGGGATAGAAGTAACTCTGCACTTACCAAATTATGGAAACCAAATTTTTTAAGAGAGAGAAAAAGGAAGACAACTTGGATGAAAAGCAAAAAAGAAGCCATGGTCCCTGGAAGGGTGAAAAATAAATCAATCTGACCATTTCATTTCCTGTGTTCAGAAACCAGGATCGTGTGCCTACTCTTGGATTCTATAAGATTCTCATGTATCCTTCCAATAAAGTCCTCGTTATTGATTAAACAATTTTGAAGGCATTTTGGTTTCCAACAAGCAAATGATCCATAAAGCATCAGAGTGAAACAGAAAGTAATTAATTTATGTCTACTAACTAAATGAATCATTAAAATGTGTTTTAATGTATTTGATCAGAAGGATGCACTCTCAGTCCCCAAACACCCAGCAGATCAAACATTTTTTCTGCTAGTAAAGTTTTGGATGCTTGTTCCCTCCAAACCTCATGTTGAAATGTGATCCTCAATGCTGAAGGTGGGGCATAATGGGAGATGTTTCTGTCATGAAGGCATCAGGAATGGCTTGGTACTGTCATTGAGGTACTGAGTGAGTTATTGCTCTATTAATTCATGTGAAAGCTGTTTAAAAACAGCCTGGCACCTTTCTTCTCTCTCTTGCCCCCTCTTTGCCATGTGAAGTGCCTGGTCTTCCTTCACCTTCTGCCATGATTGTAAGTTTCCTAAGGTCCATAACAGAAGCAGATGCCAGCATTATACTTTTTATACAGTCTGCAGAACCATGAGCCAAAATGATCCTCTTTTCTTTATAAATTACTTAATCCCTGGTGTTCTTTTATAGTAACACAAAACATTCAGATACACCTGCCAACAAAAGAATGACAAAATTTAAGAAGAAAGTCAGTGCAGTTTTATAAGAATTTGAGGAAAGAAGAAAGAGAATATACTCAAAAAGATCAATCTCCTTCAACTGCCACCATTTTAAGGATTATAACCATAAGAGATCAGAATCACAGTAGGACCCAGGCTTCCTATCAGACAAGCAACGTTTTCTCTTGAACCTGATATGCTTTCTAATACCTTTGACCCAAGCACAACCAGGGAAGCATCTGTGCTGTGACATGAGCTTTCAGATGAGCAAAACCAATGAGTAGAGTAGTTGTAGATCCTGTAGTTTTTCAGAAGTAGCAATGAGGGCCAAGGATAAGGGTTCAGATCTTTAAGACAGTCTGTCCTCTTGGTCTTCAGCCATGATAGCATCTGTAGCTTCAGCTTAAAAATGGGCTAGAGGGGCTGTCAATCTCAGCCTTCCTAAAATGTCTGTCCATCATTTAGAGTGGTAAATTAGGTGATTTAATGAAGCATCATTGAAGAGAAATAAACTGCATTGGGGATAACATTTTGCATAAAAACCAAAATTACAGTTATAAAGTTTAACAATCATTTTAAAACCAAAATTATAATGCTGCTCATATTTGTAGCACAGATCATAATACCTTTCACAATCAGTCGCAAATAAAAATTACTTGAAGTTAAACACAAAGTAAAAAAAAGAAAATCTATGATAAAGAGTTAACTGTCAGTTACATAAAGATCTATGGATCAATAACCAAAATGCATTGATTATTCATTAGGTTCAGAGAAATGCCCAGTCCTTAACCTCAACGCAAGCATTATCCTCTAGTCACTCAACTCTGGATGGTTGTTTAGATTTGTTGTATTTCTTTTTCAAATTATGATAAATTAATTGCCTCCATCTCCTAGAAATCTAGATTTATGTTCTCTTTAAGTACTTCACCAATACTTTTAGAGGTTAAATCTTTAAGGGCAAATCTTTAATGTGAGTCTCCCATGAAGACTGCTGCATAGAATGGTTTCAAAATCGATGTGCATTTTATAGCATATAAATAAATAAAGATGACTGTGGCTTGCATTAGTATTTGTAAAGTCTACCTGTAAAACAATAACTTCTTATAAAGAAATAAAGTATAGCTATCTAAAAATTGATAACCTATGGGTTTGTTAATTTCTTGCATTCAACTTAATGATCTGTTTATTTAACTAATGTTGCTTCATTCAACAGAGTCTCTAAAAATGTCAAAAAGGGTATTTTTTCAAGCTGTTAGTCACAGAAAAATAAAGAATAAACACAAGCAGTTCTTTTCAATCGATTCTCATCTGTTAAATAATGATACCCATCTGTGAGGATTAAATGTGAACATGGATATTCTATGTACATTCTAAACACTGATGAACTTTACATTACCCCTAGAATATTTTTCTTTTTATTATCTGTTTCTTTATATTCCATTTTTCTTTCCTTTCAGATGTTATAAGCGCATGAAAAAGAGCAAAATTCTTGTATTACAAACATGTCAAAACAAGACTAAACTATTTTCCCTATATAATTCAATAGAGAAAGAAGAAACTGTAGAAAGAAAATGACTCTCAACAATAATTCTTCAACATTGATTTGGCATAAAATACACATGGGTAAATCCTACCACAACTACTTATTAACTGCCTCTATGTACCAGTTTGTTTTAATATTTTCATATATTATCTCATTTATCCCTCACAACAACCCTAAGATACAGAGTAGAATTTTTGCCATTGCACACATGAGGAACTTGACACACAAAAGATTTAATAAATTCCTCCAAGATAATATAGCTGGTAAATTATGGGAAAGAATTAGAACCCAGGCTCACTGTCATGAGTGAGTTCGCGTTCTTAACCACCCTGTATACCGCCTACTTCATAGGCTATTATAAAAAGTAACATTTTCAAATACAGTTTTTTTTTTTGAACAACACAGGTTTGAACTACAGAGGTCCACTTAAATGCAAATTTTCTTCTGCCTCTGCCACCCCTGAGACAAGGCCAAACCCTTTTCTTCCTCTTCCTCCTCAGCCTACTGGATGTGAAGATGATGAGGATGAAGATCTTTATGATGATCCACTTCCACTTTATAAATAGTAAATATAATTTTTCTTCCTTATGGTTTTTTTTGGTTGGTTTTTTTTTTCCGAGTTGGAGTCTCACTCTGTCGCCCAGACTGGAGTGCAGTGGCCGCTCCCGGCCACCGCAGCCTCGACCTGCTGTGCTCCGGCAATCCTTCCACCTCAGCCTTCCGAGTAGCTGGAACTACAGGCATGCGCTACCACGCCCGGCTCATTTTTGATTTATTGTAGAGATGGAGTCTGGCCAAGTTGCCCAGGCGGGTCTCGAACCCGCGGGCTCAGGCAATCCACTCACCTCAGCCTCCCAAGGCGCGGGATTACAGGCTGAGCCACCAAGCCAGGCATGGTTTTCTTAATAACATTTCTTTTCTCTAGCTCATTTTCTTGTAAGAACACAGAATATAACACATATAACATACAAAATGTGTCAATCAACTGTTTATGTTATCAGTAAGACTTCTAGTCAACAGTAGTCTATTCGTTTCAAGTTTTTGGAGACTCAAAAGTTATATATGGATTTTCAGTTGCTCATGGGGTCAGTTCCCTCAACCCCTGTGTTATTAAAGGGCCAGTTGTATATGTAAAACAATTAGCATAGTTTCTGACTTTTAGTAAGTAGCCAACCCAGAATAGCTATGGTGATCACCATAATGATTATAGGTTAATAATTATGATAATCATAATTCTTATTCTTGAATTATAAATGTTTTATATATTTTAAGTTGCTTTTACATCTACAATCTCATTTTCTTGATGAAATAAGTGGTCCTCTAAACTCTTTGTGATTTTTAAAAATGTTTCAAGTATGCATGTGTCTGGTATTGTCACAAGCACTCTACAAACATAATATCAGTCAATGTTTAAAACACGTGACATATTACTTTTAGAAAAAAGTTCTGGAGTTCTTAACCAAGTAATTTGGGAATGTAAGAATTTGCTGCTTGTTTTAGAATTATGTTCTCATGAAAGAATTATTAATATATCTCCTGCGTCTCTACAATATAAAAATAAACTGAGATTGCTTTTATTACAATCACAAACTTTCAGCAGGCTACATTAAAAAGAAGGAAGGAAGAGAGAGAGAAAAAAAAACAAGAGAGATAGAGAGCTAAGTAAATTATAATGCACAGAGCTCTAACTTGTGTTTTGAAAAAAGAATGGAAAGATATTCAGTGATCTTGAAATCACGGCTTTTAACCAAAGACTGAGAAATCCATATAATGACTATTCAGCTGATGGAAAAGTTTGAAGCCTGGAACATTCTACCAAGAAGCTATTCTGACAGTGATTGAATTGAATGTCAACCAGAAGTGCCTACATTCCATTAGTATCTTTTCAATATATGCTCCTGGAGATATATTACAAATAGATGTCTAACTTTGATCTGTTTCAAATGAGAAAGAATTTATCTTCTGTTGTCTTGTCTGAAAATTATATGGGTGATAAAAATTGCCAAGTACCAGTATCCAGTCAAAATTAGGCAAAATGAATAAAGGATAGCTGTAGTTAAAACCTCTCCCAACCGCTACCCATAAATTAAAGAAATTTTGTCTGCTTAGTGGGTGATTTATTTGGAAGAAGCTTTTAGTGCTAATTTCTGAATGAAGCCAAGAAACGTTTTATTGAAATGAACCATTTTAATGTTGAGTTCATTTCCAGTACCAACACAGTTTCCAATAACTTTCAGATGAACATATCAACATAATTCTTGTTTTACTACATATTCTCAGTTAGAAGGAATGACAACATTCCTGCATTCTCTGCCTTTCACTATAAAAGAATTTGAGACTTCAACTTTGGTAACCAGCTAACCAAAAAAGCAATAAGGGTAGGACTCTTTTAGGACAAAAATATTTTCCCTAATGACAATTGTCAAAGGAAGGTGGTTCATAATTAAGAGAACTAGCAGTACCAATCTAATATAGTTTTTTATAAATTTTTTCCTATGAAAAAATAAGGTCCTTTGGGCATGTTCATAAATATTTCCTTCCCTAACTTAAGAACATTTGCCTGGGCAACAATAATTACCCAACTACCTCTCCAATGCCTTAATATGCATTAAGAATATCTCTGCCTCTAGTGGGAAACTGCCGGGGGTGGGAGAGGATTGGTAGTTGAGGGAAACTGCCACTGGAGGGAGGGGCACACCTCATCAACAAGGGTACCTGCATAATCAACGTTTGTATGCCTAACCCTGAATTGTACCCCACATCTTTAAAATTAAATAATAAATAAATAAAATGAAAAAAAAAAGAATGTCTCTCCCTCAAGGTAATAAATGCTAACAAAGTCTATGAACAGCTCATTATATTTAAAAAATACATTTGTGAATAATATCAAAACTTTATGCATTGGATAAAGACTGGAAGAGGCCATAAAAATATCTGAATTATTAAATTCAAATAATAGGATATATTACAAAAAGATTTTTGGATTTTTTTTTTAAATAATAAATGATATTTAAAGCAATGAGTTTATACTGACACCCAAAGGGCAACAGACTTTTCTGATGAGAAATGGGACACACAGACTCTTTGATCTTTGGCATAGCATGCAGGGAAGAGACCACTACCAAAAAAGTAAGAAAAAAATAGATAAAATTTTAACATTCTTAAATGCTGAATATGACTAGTCTATCTGTTCATTCGCCAGTTTTTTCCAAGAATCTCTATCAGATGCTCATAAGATGGGCCAGAGGCGAAGACTGGAATAGCCCTCTCCGTGGAGCACAGGCACTAAACACCATCTTACATAAAATCTGGAAGCCACTGGCAACATCTGGAAGCCACTGGACGTAGGATAGGAAACTCTCCTGCCTCTGGTCTCAGACTAAGGGACACTGCAGTAGATGGAGGGATAGCAGGAAAAGGTAGCAGCAGGTGAGTGAGGGATGGGAAAGCTGTTTGACCCCGGGACTCTAAATTGAAAGATACAAAGCAGAGATCTGACTACTGGAGAGTGGCGGATCATGTGTCCTCACTCAAGAGCTCCTGTCCAAGACCCCCTCATTCATACAGGGAAGACGATGGCTGTGCAAGTGTAGTGGGTAAAGTGAAGGCAGAGGACTGAAGCACTAAGAAAGCCCACCCTTGAAAAGCAGGCGAACAAGGTCTTCCAAAGTCTGAGGCTAAATAGAGATCCAAGAACCCCCACCAGGCTTCACCACAAGTCTCCACCAAATAAGAAGCAATCGCAATCTTGCTCGGGGAGGAACAAGACAGTTGGGAAAAAATCCATGCAGCTCAGGCATGTAGGGTCTGCTGAGAACTGAGAGCAGAACAGAAATATCAAAAAGAGCCCTGCAGTAATCCAGGTGTCAGACTAAGCACAGAAAAGCAGCAATATTGGAGGAATTTGAAGTCTGGTGCACAGAAAGTAACTATAGCAATGAGAACAACACAAACCCAGATCAACAACTGATAACCACTGATGGCCTGACAGAAGAAGCAGTGTGCCCATTTCTAGTGTAAATAGTATATGCCTTCATTTTTACTTCTCTTTTATGCAAAAGATCCAGTAATCAATGAAAAAGTGTGACATACAAGAAAAAAAAAAGACATATTCAAATAATAAACCAGTCAACACAACCTGACCCAGAAATGCCTTAGATGTTAGACGTGCCAGACAGTGAAGGACTTTAAAAAACTATAACTCATATGTTAAATGATTTAGTGCAAAAGACGGGCAATGTGCATTAGCAAGTGGAAATTTCAGCACAGAGATGAAAATTCTAAAAATGAATCAAATGAAAATGTAGTGTATACATAATGGAGAACTCATTTTGCACACTTGTCAGCAGACTGGACACAATAGAGGAAAGAATCAGTGTACATAAAGATATGTCTATAGAAATTATCCAAACTCAACCACAAAGGAAAAATAAGTGAGGTAAAAAGAGATCATCCAAGAGATGTGGGACACTACCAAATGGTATAACATACATATATTTGGAATATCAGACAAAAGATAGAGAGCTAGATGGAAAGAGTATTTGAAGAGACAAGCTTCAAAGTAAAGAAAAAAATCACAGATCCAATAATTTTAGATAGTCTAAATAGTATAAATACCAAGAAAAGCACACCAAGCACATTACAGCCAAACTGCTAAAACCACAGATAAAGAGAAAATCTTGATAGTAACCAGAGGAAAAAAAAAGATTTCTTACAGAGGCACAAAAATAGGAACTAAAACAGGTTTCTTATCAGAAATCATGTAAGCAGAATTTATATTTTACTTTACCATTAAAGAACTGAATTGAACTGAAATAATTGAAAGGAAAAAATCTGTCAGGCCAGTATTCTGTTTCTAATGAAAATCTCTCAAGAATGAGAGTGAAATGTGGATTTTTCAACAAAATCTGAGAAGAATAAACAGCCAACCATCCAGCATGGAAAGAAATGTTAAAGGAAATTGTTCAGGCAGAAGGAATATGGTACAAAAAAGAAATTTCTATACACATACACACACACACACACACAATAAAGAACATAGAAAAGCCAGGATCGATGACAGCCTGTAATCCTGCACCTTGGGAGGCTGAGATGAGTGGATTGCCTGAGTCGGCGGGTTCGAGACCCGCCTGGGCAACTTGGTGAGACCTCATCTCTACAATAAATCAAAAATCAGCCGGGTGTGGTAGCGTGCACCTGTAGTTCCAGCTACTCGGAAGGCTGAGGCAGAAGGATCACCCGCGCCCAGAAGCTCGAGGCTGCGGTGACCGGGAGCGGCCACTGCACTCCAGTCTGGGTGACAG
Source organism: Cephalopachus bancanus (assembly GCA_027257055.1). NCBI lineage: Eukaryota > Metazoa > Chordata > Mammalia > Primates > Tarsiidae > Cephalopachus > Cephalopachus bancanus. The sequence continues at coordinate 932,665 of JAPVLO010000009.1, read as the reverse complement.
AGTGAGACTCCAACTCAAAAATAAAAAGAACATAGAAAGAGAAAAAAAGTGAGTAAATGTAAAAGACATTTTCTTATTTTTGACATATTTAAAATATGATTAACTGTCTGAAATAAAAATAGTTATGCATTGTACCTTTCATAAAACGTGTTGAAGTAAAATGCATGGAAACCCACTTTAAATGTAAAGATGCAAATAGGTTAAAAGTAAAAGCATGAGCCGGGCTCAGTTGCTCAGCCTGTAATCCCGCGCTTTGGGAGGCTGAGGTGAGTGAATTTCCTGAGCCCGCAGGTTCGAGACCCACCTGGGCAACTTGGCGAGACCTCATCTCTACAATAAATCAAAAAAATTAGCCGGGCGTGGTAACGCACGCCTGTAGTTCCAGTTACTTGGAAGGTTGAGAAGGATCACTGGAGCCCAGCAGGTCGAGGCTGCGGTGACCGGGAGCAGCCACTGCACTCCAGTCTGGGTGACAGAGTGAGACACCAACTCAAAAATAAAAAAAAGAGTAAAAGCATGGAAAACATATACCATGCAAATACTAATTTTAAAAAAGCTGGAGCAGCCGGGCTCGGTGGCTCAGCCTGTAATCCCACGCCTTTGGGAGGCTGAGGTGAGTGGATTGCCTGAGCCCGCGGGTTTGAGACCCGCCTGGGCAGCGAGACCTCATCTCTACAATAAATCAAAAAATCAGCCGGGCGTGGTAGCGCATGCCTGTAATTCCGGCTACTTGGAAGGCTGAGGCGAAGGATCGCTGGAGCCCAGCAGGTCGAGGCTGCGGTGGCCGGGAGCGGCCACTGCACTTCAGTCTGGGCGAGAGTGAGACTCCAACTCAAAAAAAAAAAAAAAAGCTGGAGTAAGTTATATTAATATCAAGCTCATTGGACTTCTAAACAAGGAAACTCACTGTTGATAAAGAGGGGTATTTCATGATAACAGGGAATTTTTCGGTCAGAGTCTTACTCTGCTGCACAGACTGAAGTGCTGTGGCACACTCACAGCCACCGCAGCCTCTACATGCTGGACTTAGGTGATCCTTCCACCTCAACCTTCCAAGGAGCTGGAACTATAGGCATGCGCTACCACATCCAACTAATTTTTTGATTTCTTGTAGAAAAGAGGTCTCACCCAATTGCCCAGGCTGGTCTCAAGCCCCTGAGCTCAGGCAATCCTCTCATCTCGGCCTCCCAAAGTGCTGGGATTACAGACTTGAGCCAACGTGCCTGGTCAAGTCTGACATGACAATCTTAAATGTGTATGCATTTAATTACAGAATTCAAATACACAAGAAGTGATGTTACAGTGGCTTTGCTCATTGGTTTGGTTTGTGCCAGTCACCAAATACTGCAGCACAGTTACTGCTCCCGTGGTGACCATCACCCCACGACCTTCTTCCTTCCCCAAGGTGATAATGTTCTTGAATGCAGTCATTATAGGGCCTACAACTAAAGATTGGGCTATTTCCACAACTCAAGAAAATAAAAATTTTCTAGCATCATGTGTCTCTAGACATCTTTAAACAAGAAAATTTTGTATGAAAATGAATTAAAGAAAGTGGAAGGAAACTATTAGTGACATATAGGGAACTGTTAAGGGAGAGATTAAACTTGTCAAAACATCTGAAATTAAATTGGCTTTCATGGCATTGTTTGTGCTCCAGGAATATTTACTTATTAATTAGACTTAAATTCTTATTGAGACATTCAAATGAAGGAATTAATCTGTTAAGCAAACATGAGTCCACAGACATCACTTTAACTAGTGGCTATACTGTCTGTGGAGACTCATCATTTAACTACACATCTTGTTCATTTCGTTGCTTCATTCTGACAGGTAGCAACTGAATAAAGTCAAGAATTTCTCACAGAAATTCAGTCAACAAGGAAAATGGTTTAATATGGAAGAAGGAGAAATAATGGTGAACAATTTTCTTCAGAAGAAAATGTTATTATTTATTAATCATGTGTGATTTAGTCACATAATTTTTTCTGTCACTTACAGATCTCATTGCCCTAGGCCACCAAGTTTTTCTCTTAACCAATGTAATGTTCTTAATGATCTGAAGCACTTTTGGTTTCAGATTAAACACTCTCATATGTAATAAAATCGTAGCATTCCACTATAGGAAATTAAACAACACGAGGATAATTTATACAGCATTTTCTACTTTGGGAAAAATAGAATAGGGCATAAGGTATATAAAATATCAAAATGACACTTATACATTCAGTTACTCATTCCAATAGTCCTAGTCAAAATATGTGTATGCCTCCCCTAATTTTGCATACCTTACAATTTCACATTAGTGACAAACGTGAAACTGTTCTCTAAATCCATCCCAGTCTTAACTTGACTTACATGCTTTTGCACACGATAATTAAAATAAAGACCTGGAAGACTCATTTGTCCTAGAATTATTCCTAGAGGTATCTATAATATACACTTTCTGGGAGGTGTATATAAAATGATATATGTATCCTCATGGAGGAAATGACAATTGAGCTGAGACTTGATGGAGAGTGAATAAAATTTTGCATGTAGAGAAGACCCAAATAAATAAATAAATAAATAAATAAATAGGTTTTTTAAAAAAGATTCACTGAGTGAAAATCAAAACCATGTTTCATGAACAAAAGGTAGACAATAAGCCTATTTTAAGTTAAAATGTCATGATCATCAACCAGCTAAGTTCCATTGACAATCACATTCCCTCGACACTTGGAATGATGCCTGACATATAACAGGCACTCAATAAATAATATTAAATGAGGGAATATGAGAGAAACTTCAATACAAGAAACTGTTGTTAAGCAAATAAATATCCATTAATTCACAGAGCCAAGAATTGTCTCAATGCATATTGTGGTGACTATCATTGAAATGTGAAACATACACACATATATCTAGAATAAGGAAAATAAAAACAAGACTTTATACAGGAATCCCTCAGCATTCTAATGTTGAAAGAAAGCACTGTGTGCATTAAGTTGATGTATTGGTAAGGTAGAGTAAGAGTATTTAAATACAAAGCATTTCACAAGGAAAAGATAACAAATAAAACTTCTGATTCAGAGTTTTATACACCTATAGTCCAGAGTTTTTAGTACAGTAAATTCTACTTTTAAGTCAATCACTACAAAGAAATAAAATCCGTAAACTAAATAAGTAGAAAATAGTTTCCCCGTTTGTTGTCTGTAACCCATATTTTATCTAGCCAGATTTATGTCAGCTTCAGAATAATGAGCTAAATGTAATTTTACCCTGTGATTTTACTCAGAGTAATGAGCTCAGTGTAACTTTACCCTACAATTTTACTCAGAGTAATGAGCTTAGTATAATTTTATCCTTTGATTTTACTCAGAAACAGGTCTCACAGGTGAACTTAACAACAACAAAAAAAGTGGGGGGAAAAAACTTTTGCACTTCATTCCCAAACTGTATACATCAGAATCTCAGATCCACCATTTCTCACAGTGCATTCATGCTTTGCTACAGACTGAATTGAGTACATCCGAAAGTCATATGTTGAAGCCCTAACCTTCAGTGTAATGATATTTGGAGATGGAACCTTTGGAAGATAATTAGATTTAGATAAGGTCTAAGGGTGGAGTCCTCATGATGGGATTAGTTCCTCTGTAAGAAGAGACAATAGTTTCTCAGTCTGTCTCTCTCTCTCTCTCTCTCTCTCTCTCTCTCTCTCTCTCTCTCTCTCTCTCTCTCTCTCTCTCTCTCTCTCTCTCTCTACTCTCTCTCTCTCTCTCTCTCTCTCTCTCTCTCTCTCTCTCTCTGTCTTTCCATGTAGAAACACAAGAAGAAGGCAGCCATCTGCAGACATAGAGCCCTTAGGGAACCAAATTGGCTAGCACCTTGAACTTACACTTCCCAGACTCCAGAATAGTGAGAAATAAATTTCTGTTTTAGCTGACTAACACATGCTTTCAGAAATACAATAATAATAACAAAACAAAGATAGCAATGCTACAGTCCTATTGTTGAATGGTGAAGAAGTTGAGACTGAGAAATTTTTTTAATTGCCTAAGAAGTATTGGAATCATGATTTAAACTAGGACCCTCTAGCTGCAGAGTTAGAGATTTTAAGTCCTAGACTATATCACTCTTCAGACTTTTTATCAAGGTCAGTGAATCTACTTCCTGATACCAACAAAGATTCCAAAATTCACAGGCATACTTTGACATTTATACACAAAATTATGAACACTTCCTTTTCCAAAGAAGAAAACTGCCTTCCTTACTCACAGCCTTGAGACTCTCTGTCCTTGTTTCAACAGTGCTGTAGCCTATTGCAGCTCAATTATCTCACTCTCAGAAATTGCTGGTTTTTAAAAGTAAACATGAAAATAACCTCAAAAGTCTACTACCTGACTCCTCACCTAAGCTAACTCCTTTCCAAGACTCTGAACTCCAACCTGCCTATGGCATGGCCTAATGATTAAAGTACATATTCTGGACACAAACATATGCTACCACTTACTTTGGAGTCTCAATTCGTGGTTTAACCTCTTGGGTTTTCAGTTACCTCACATGTAAAACAGAACTATGATATCTATCCAAGCCCTCTTATGCTTGTTACGTGAGAAAATATACCTAAGTGCCTAGCTCAACCCCTGGCTCTTAGGAGGCTGAACCACATGTTTGTCCAAGAAATATTAATCATATAGTCCACATCACTCTGTTGCATGCATTCACCCTTCATGCTTCTTTTATAGCAGTCATCACAATTGTAATCAAGTACTCATGTATTTATGTGATGTCTGTCTCCCCACTAGATTATAAGTGCTTCAAGGACAAGAACCATACATGTTTTGTTCTCAGCTATATCCTTAATGTTGGAAGAATGCCATGCACAAACAGACATATGCTGAATGAAAGGATAAGGATATGATTAGCTCCACAAATGGAGAGATGCTGAGTCTGCTAAAATGTTCTTTAAAAGTACGGAATTGGAAACTAAGCTATGAGGCTTCCAAGCTACATAGCAGCAGGGTAATTACTTTCACAGACTTGGAAGTTTGATGGGATGAAGCTCAAGGATGCTTCATGAAATAAAAGGAAGAATTAACCCCTCTGAACAAAAAGGCCTGGCTCTATAGAGTTGGGACCAAAAAAGAGAAAGAGTGTAGGTGATTGTTGGTTGGCAAGTCACAAGACCACAGGAGACATTAATTCACAGGTAAAATTAAAATAGCCCTAGATTGGACCAGGCAAGAGAGTGTAGTCACCTGTCACATCCATTTATAATCTGTAAGCCAAGAGGAAGGAAGAGGCAGTTTTGTTTTGTTAAATTAATAGGATTTTTTATAGCAATATTTGGTTCACAAAAAATGGAGATGGTACATAGAGTTCCCATATACCTTCTCTCTCTCTCTCACTCCCACTCCCCACCCCATCATGTTTCCAAAGACATGGCCTGGGAGGCAGCTTTTGCATTCATGTGAGCAGGTGCATTTGAGAAGAGAAAAGCAAGGGAGATAGGTCATTTGGTCTCTGATAAGTAAGGCTGGTCTGCCGATGTCTATATTACATTACAATTGTTCCATCAATTCAGAGAAAAGAAATGAAAGAAAATCTAATCTAATCCCAAAGAGAGGTGCTCAGGCTCATGGCATTTGGGTACTGGGACGGACAGTTCACATAAAATCCATGATCAAGATGATCTTGGTTTATAGTGATAACTGGGCCCTTTGCCTTTTACATGTGACTCCTTTGTGTGGGATTTACAGAGAACCAACAGAGCAGCAGTCACTATTAAACGATCTCCAATTATCAACTTCACAGGAAGGAAGGTGATTAAAATTTAATGACAGATCCCAGCTTGTTGCCATTCAATAGAGCTGCTGTCATCTTCCAGTCAAGGAGAATAAAGTAGGAAATGTTTAAAAGAAAAAAAAAGGGGGAATTTTTTTAAGGCAAAACTCTTCATCTGACAAGGTAAGAGAATAAATCAACCATGTAAAGAAAAGATTAAAAGTGCTTTTGCCTTATAATTACTGACTCCAAGTCTGCATGTCAAAATGTTACTATTTATGGATTTAATGGGGAAATTCTCAGTATATGCTTCAACTTCTAATATGCCTGGTCATGACATTCTTATCAATACTCCACACATTAAGACGCTTGTGCTTTATACATTTGTTAGTTAAATGGGCTACTAAAATTGTGCTTGAGTTGGAATGTGAGGTACGGCAATAAAATAACAATTTGCATCTATGGTTCGAACTGACTGTCTGTGAAATTGCAACAGGCAAGTTCCAAAACTGTTTTTTTGGGAAGTTTTTTTCCAGCAGCATCACAGGAAGGAATAAACAGGCTCTGAGGTAAGCAGCACACTGACGTAGATCACCCATTTGGATGCATTAATCACCACTGAAGCACCTGCCCGGGGTTCTCCACCTGGGGAAGGTAATGGGGGCTCCAAGAAATTCCTGAAGAGAACGGACTCTGGAGAAGGAAAGGGATATGAGCACATGGCATAAAAAGCTAAAAGCAAAGGATATTTGTATCGCAACTTTTCATTGGTGAATCTCGAGTTGTAAATTACATCAACGTGACTGCGACATGTGCCAAACACAATAGCCTTCCCTCTGATCAATTGTCTAAAAGCAATTTTCAGAGAAGCGAATCATGCAGGAGGCAAGATGAATCATTGAAAGTCTTGATTACCCCTAATCTTCATGCTAAGTTATCACAGAAACAGATCTCAGGGCAGCAACCATCTACTGGGAGCCCGCATCAGTCAATTTGGATGATCATGGGCCAGGCACCCTCACTGGGCCCATGTGGTCCCAGATCACTGCCCCAGTCAATGGGGGTGCTTCTGTTTTTCTCTTTCCCATCTTCAATCTCTCTCTCCTCCTCTCCTTATACCAGCCCATTGTTAGCGACACCTACAGACACAACCTGGGTTCACTAACCACACTTAGGAGTTCCCATTTTAGGAAGAGCGTTTGTGCCCCCAGAAAGCTCATATAAAGGACCACAGAGCTATTTAGGACAGGCCCTATTAACAACTCACCGTGGTGGTTACTCTGATGTTTCCCAGATCCTCCTTCAGCAGGACCTATTGTCTCAGCCATTGGGAATGATGATGGCCTCTTTAGAGATGACTTCAGTGGAGCCAGACATGATGGTACAAACCTGTAATTCCAGATACTCAGGAGGCTGAGACAGGAGGATTGCTTGAGGCCTGGAGTTCTAGGCTGCAGTGAGCTATGACTGCACCACTGCACACTAGCCTGGATGACAAAGTAAGATTCTGACTCTAGGTTAAAAAAGAGACAGAGACAGAGAAGGATTGTTGCCATGGTAGAAAGCTGCCTCATCCAAGGTCATGTCCCTCCTAGAGTGGCCAACGAACACTGACTGATCCATGAGAACTTGTAAAGATAATGCTCTCAAGAGTACCCTTCCATAAGCATTATGCACATAAAACTGTATTTCCAGTTCTGATCTCTGTTGCCCAACCTACATAAACAATCCCAAATACCATAAACAAATCCAAAAAAACAAATGTCCTAAGATGGAGTTTTTGAACTGGACCAAGGATCACATTCTACTCGTCTAGCAACAAGGACTCCCTCTCCCATCCTAGATGAAACACAGATAGCCCTGACATAGGGTGACAGTTTAATTTTTAAAACTTTCAGCAGTGGTCAGTTGGGATGATATACGACTGGAAGGGAGTGCAGTAGCTGGTATCTGAGATATAGAGGAGAAAGAGTGGTTACAAGGATAATAGAATTAGCTGGTCATTGCTATGCTAGATATTCTAGAGGAGGCAGCGGTGGAAGTGTGGGGGTGGATAATGAATAACTGAGAGATTAATTGCTGATTAAAAACCATGTGTGAAGCCATGTGTGAAAAAACCATGTGTGAAGCCTCTGATAGACTACAAAGAGACTTCCCCTCCTGCAGAGAGGGCAGAAAAAGCTGAGGATCAGACCCAGTACTTAATTCTCAGAGTAACTGAGTTTTTTGTTGCTGTTGTTGTTGTTGTTGTTATTGTTGTTGTTGCTTGAGTCAGAGTCTTACTCTGTCGCCCAGGCTGGAGTGCAGTGGCAAACTCACGGCCACCACAGCGTCGACCTGCTGGGCTCTGGTGATCCTTCTGCCTCAGCCTTCCAAGTGGCCAGAACTATAGGAGCGCTACCACTCCAGGCTAGTTTTTTATTTTTTTGTTATGAAGACGAGGTCTCGCCAAGTTGCAGGCTGGTCTCAAACCCGTGGGCTCAGGCAATCCACTTGCCTTAGCCTCCCAAAGTGCTGGAATCACAGGCTGAGCCACTGAGCCCAGCTAGTAGCTGAGTTTCAAAGAAAGTTCAGCTCCCATCCAAGCCAGCTCTGCTATGCCAAAGTATAATCCCTAATTGGAAAGGAATGGGACTTGGACACATTGGATAAAACATCTCAGATGATTTTCACCAAAAATACTGAATCCCCAGACCAAAGTTCCCAGAGCTCTTTTAAATTACAGGATTAGCCACTCCTGCCTATCTAGGACTAACATTCCTCCTATCCTTGCTTGAAGATGATACAGAGGCCACTTCACTTCAGAAAATACTATGTACTCCCCTAAAAAAAAAGAAAGAAAGAAAAGGAAAGAAATTGTACCAGAGCTTCTGCAAGACCTAGCATGCTTGGACAAACAGGGGTACACACGGAATTACATTCTGAGGGTGCTTGGTTATGAAGATCAGGACATAAGGTTGGATAAAAGAAAGATTATTAATTTAGGAGCATTCTTCTGGGGGAAAAAATATTTAACCTCTTGGTTAAATAAGTCTTGGAGTTGGGGTGAACTTGCTGCTATCAAGATTCTAAGAAGTATGGAAAAAGTCAAGACCCAACCTAAGTGAGGTGAGAAGTTCAGAACTGGACAACAGACAGTGGGAGATGGCTTAAAAGGCTCAAAGAAGAGGAACACATGGAAATGGATACACAAGGTAAGGCCTGAAAACCCACCAGATGATTATGTTCCCCAGGAAGGACTGGAGGATATACCATTTGCTAAGGCCACGAGGAGCAAACTACTGAGATGGCAAGCCAGGGCTGATGGGAAAAGAAGCCATTATACTGCTAGGTTCACTGGTTGCAATGTGAAAGATAATGTCTCAAGGCAGTCAAGGCCACTTAGCAGCACTTAACTGTCAAAATCCAGGTGAGAGAAATTATCATAATGACAGTAAGGCTGAAGTCAGGGAGACCTGAGCCATAGGGAATGGTTAACAGAAGACAGTATTCTAGGGGCCAAATAGATGGTCAGTCAGCAAAAATATAACTCAGTGTATGCCATCAAAATTAAGCATGGATAAACTAGTGCAACCTCTGTGGAAAGCAGTGTGGCAATTCCTAAATGCTCAAAAAATTGACCTTCCATATGACCCTGCAATCCCCCTACTGGGAATATACCCTGAAGAACACAAATCACTCTATAAAAAAGATACCTGCACACGTATGTTTATCTCAGCGTTGTTCACAATAGCAAGAACCTGGAAACAACCATGCTGCCCATCAAAAGAGGACTGGATTTTAAAAATGTGGTACATATACACGATGGAATACTACACAGCCATAAAAAAGAACAAAATCATGAATTTCGCAGCAACCTGGATGGAACTAGAGTCTATAATACTGAGTGACTTCTCACAGAAACAAAGATCAGAATATCACATGTTCTCACTCATATAATGGACCTTGAACATCCAATGTAATACTATAAGAAAATGACTGACGGTACTGGGAAATTATGGGGGGGAGGAGGATGGGATTAACAGTAGCAAATATCTGTCTGGGACTGGGAAAACACCTCTTATCAACAGGGTGCCTGAATGAAACGTAACTGTACACCTAACCCTTAACTGTACCCCACAAAACCATAATAAAAAATACTGATTAATTATTTAAAAAAAAATTAAGCATGGATTATCAGGAGCCTGAGAAGGATGTCTCCAATAAAAAGGCAGAATCCCTTGCAGAGTTTCCAGATGTGAGCAAGTTTTTATACTAAGAGCCCATTAATTGAAGAAGAGGGCAGGTCTGCATAAGGAAGCACTCTCCAATGTCTAACACCGCAGCCAAGTGTACAAGGAACTGATTATTCATGTCATTCCCTAAAGGAACCCATGGCCATTTACTTAGGTAGCTGTGCACTGAAGAAAGATCCAAATTATTTTTGGATTATTGGACACAGCATCTGAGCTGACACTAGTACCTGGAGTCCTGAAGCATACTCATGCCTGTCTCTTACAGTAGGATTTTATGAGAGCAAGGTAATGCATATCTATCTCTTACAGTGGGTGTATATGAGAGCAAAATCCTGCCACAATTCTCTTCACAGCAGTTCCACAGGATCCACAGACCCACTGGTGATCACTTCCCAAATCCTTAAATATACAGTTAGAATAAACATACGTTGTAGGTGACACAACACCCATATTAAATCCTTAGTCAAAGAGGCAAACGCTAACATAATAGGGACTGCCAAATGAAAGCTTTTGAAACTGCCCCATGCATAGACCACAGCTTGACTGCAGCTTCACTTACAGGATACTTTTGAAAAACAATGGCCAAAGAAAAGCCTCCTAATGAGTAGGGTTTTGACTTGTGCACCTGGCCATCTATTTTGTATTGAAGAAAATTGGTCCAAGATTAGAATACATATGAAATTATGGGCAATGGGAAATGGCTGGGTGACCTAGAAGGGAAAAATAAAGGAAAATCAAAGACAAGAATGTCTTGGGTAGGGGCATGTGGACGAACATGTGGAATTGGGTATAAAATGTGATTGTTAGGCTGGGTGTGGTGCTCATGCCTATAAAACCAGGACTTTGGGAGGCCAAGGTGAGAGGATTGCCTGAGCTCACAGGTTTGAGACCAGCCTGGGTAAATTGGCAAGATTTCATAAATCAAAAAATTAGCCGGGCATGGTGGCACATGCCTGTAGTTCCAGCAACATGGAAGGCTGAGGCAGAAAGATCACCTGAGCCCAGCAGATTGAGGCTGTGGTGGCCATGAATGTGCCACTGCCCTCCAGCCTGGGCAACAGAGTGAGACTCCAACTTAAAAAAAAAAATGTGATTGTTATTTGCATGTGAGTGCCCACCCAAGAGCACTAAATCACCAAGTACAAATAAATAAACAATGCAACCAGTTGGCATCAGAGAACCTCTGTAATTGGCTACCCCAGTGTGGACGTGGTGAGGATAGGATGCAGTGGAGATGAAGGCTATGTCTGGGTTAGCAGCATAGACCCAACAACTCAACTAAGACCAATCTAGCTACTGCCACTGTCACATATACAGCCTGCCAGCACAGAGTCCAATACTGAGTCTTCAATATGGCAGCAGCCTTCAAGGAAACCAGTCAACCAGATAACCATTAGACTCCTTCCCTGGAAAGATAAGAAAGTCATTCTGAGCTGAATAGACAAATAAATATTTCATGCTTTCCTGCCCATAGGACACATGGAGTGTCTCATTTATTGGCACAGGATACCACATAGCATTGTATCAGACCAGAGCACACACTTTGTTATGAAGGAGGTGAGACAGTGGACCCACAAACATGGGATTCATCCATCATATTACACAACACAACAAGCAGAAGCTGCCAACTTACAGAGCAGTGGAATGGCAGCCTTTTAAAAGCATAGTTGAAGCAATACTTTGGGATGGAATATTTTATAGGATGGAGCACCATGTCCCCAGAGGCAGTGCACACAATAAATGGAAGAGTTTTATATGGTGCTAGGTCGCCAAAAAACATACTTGAGCCCAGGCACAAAAGGGACAGAAGCTGGAGTAACCCCACTTCCCACCCACTCCCCATGACCAACTTGAGTAATGTGTGCTTCTCTCTTCTTAACTCTGACCTCTATAGGTTTGGAGATTCTGGTTCTGCAACAGAGATCACTCCTGACAAAATTATAAGTGGGGTTTACAATGGGGTGAGCCTAAGCTGTCATTGGGCCTGTATTACAGGCCAAAACAGCCTTCTCTGTCCCATCCTGCTTTCTATCTCTCTCTTCCACAGGTATAGACCTAAAAACACTCCCTAGTAAACATCAGCATAGGAAACTAAACTATCTCAAGAGTCCATTTCCCAGAATCCAACCTCAGTTTCCTCAGTTGTAAAATATTCCTCTCACAAGGGAAAGAGCCAAATGACATAATCTATATATAAGCACTTTTTAAATCATAAAGATGTACAATTATAATGCTGTGATTACTATTGTTATTTAAATACTCATCTCAGCCGGGCTCGGTGGCTCAGCCTGTAATCCCGTGCCTTTGGGAGGCTGAGGTGAGTGGATTGCCTGAGCCCACGGGTTCGAGACCCGCCTGGGCAGCGAGACCTCATCTCTACAATAAATCAAAGAACTAGCCGGGCGTGGTAGCACGCGCCTGTAATTCCGGCTACTAGGAAGACTGAGGCGGAAGGATCGCCGGAGCCCAGCAAGTCGAGGCTGCGGTGGCCGGGAGCGGCCACTGCATTCCAGTCTGGGCAACAGAGTGAGACTCCAACTCAATAAATAAATAAATAAATACTCATCTCTGCAATTCTTCCATTTTGTAATATTTTTTAATACGACCCAATTTTTGATACTATGAAAACTTGAAACCTATTATGCGATTCTAACTCTAAGGTGTATTTGCTACAGAAAAGGCAAGGGGAGTTTTGGAAACAAACATGAATCTTACTTCTTCACAAAATAAAAAGCTTTTTTTGAAAGTTATTGGCATGTATCATATCGACTGTGTGTTGCTATAGAAGCAGGAAGAAAAAAATCTTTTATCTCCCTTCACAAATTTATTTTTAATAAACAAAATACAACACCAACTGAAGTAAAACCCTTAGCCTTAATGTGGTTTTTCTTTGCCATCAATGCTAACTCAATGAAGCAAGAGTGGTTATTACCTGTTCTTTCCCTGGGAGTGAGCCAATGGTCCCGCTTTGCTCTGTTAATGAACTTATGGGCAAGAAATTGGTGTCAAATAGGCTAGCACCTCATCCCTGTGGTCTTTTAGTCGAAAAATGTAGCCTACTGCTTTGTAAATAGTCAGCTGTTTAAATCTGTTTCAATTGCTCTGGACAGATGATGAGGCAAGAACAGTCTGGACAAGCTAGCTACTCTCAAAATAGCACGTGGCCATATCACCTTACGAAGACAGCATCATCCCATCCATTTGATTTAACTGCATTTGCTTATTGCCAGATCCTGAGGTCACAGACAATTTAAGTGGTTCACAATTGGGCTGTGAATAAACACTCAAACACAATTTACTCATTTGCTGGGCTACTTGATATTAAACCTCCCAAAAAGCTACATCATTGATTCTTTCCTAACCCCTGCATCACAAACAGGTCAAGGGCATCTGTGATGACAAACTCTAGTCATCAGCCTCTCTCATCTGCACATGAAAGTTCAGCAGCCCGTAGCAGAGAATGGCATCCGGTAAAGATGTCACTTAGACAGTCTACCGGTGCCCATCACAGAGACTGAAGGGTGAACATAAACATTTCCACAAAAGGTAAATAATCCAATCTCCATCTCCCCACACCATACCCTATCTGAAACCTTGCACACTTCATAAAATCGAATAGGTGATTGCATTAAACACTGAAAGCAAGCTGAAATTCTTGGTAAGTACTTTATCAACTAGTCTTAAAAAATTATAATCAGGTATAAATAACTTTTTGGTAAATAATATTAACATTTCAGATTTAAAATGTCTAAACTATTTTTTGTAGGAACTTCAGATCCTTTTAATGTGCCCCAGATATTCCATAAATTTTTAAGAGTGTATTTTTCTGTTTAAAAAATAGTGATAAGAAAATAGCAAATGCACTCAACCATGTTATACACAAAGGAGGGCATTGACACTTGTAAACTCATGTGCTGTCAGGTCAGTAAAATTTCTGTGCACTCTCCGGGTAAATCTAAACTTTTGTAAATGTATCATTAACTTAGAGGCTACACTCTGCCTAAATCTATTCAGATCTTCCCATGTCAGTTCAAGTGAAATTGTACAAGTAAGTGCACAACTACATACATGTGTTCAGCTCAATAAATACGACAGAGGTTTATGGGTATCCTCCACTATTATAAGTAGTTGTCTTGTTATAAAGTTTCAGTGCCCATGGATAAGATTTTACTTTAAACTCTCTGAGCTTCATGGACCAGTGAGATTTTACCGGCTAGTAAGCCACATCAATACTTAGTAACTTAAAAATATATATATTTAGCACAGTATGATATGTTGGTCAGCAACTTGGACTGAGTTCAGCTGGGTGGCTCTTCTGTCTACTCCAAGCTCACTCCTGTATCTTTGGTTCACTGCTACATTGCTACTGCTGATTTTGGCTGACTTCTCTCACATGTCTGGAGTTCCACATACAATGGTTCATCTTTTCTCTCTGTGGTCTCTCAACTTCTCAACCTCCAGCAGGAGACTTGGGTTTGCTCACATGATGGTGGCAGCATTCGAAGAGTAAAAACAAGTGTTTGCAGACTCTTGGAACCCAGGCTCAGAACTTCCCCATCATCACTTCCACTGTGTTCTATTGCACAAAGCAGGGCACAAGTCTAGTACAAATTCAAAGGCTAGAGAAATATAATCCCTCTCTTCATGGAAGGGGAAGAATTTGTGGCCATTTTTGCAACTACTCACTTGGTGCTCTTATCTGCAGATAAGAGGAGATAAGAAACCTCATATAATTGTTGTATTAAATGAGATAACACAAAAATCACAAGACACATTGGAAATAATAAATGTTGGTTTATTTTTCTCCTTTGTTCCCTTTCACACTAAGGAAGTGGGGCCACAAGGCAATGACATAAGTTTACTTGCATAGTTCATGGACACCATCTTATTAATGGATAGTTTAAATGGATGCTGGTTTTGGTTAACTTTATTAGATTATTTAATGAAACTATTAATTACAAATATATATACAATTAACTTAATTATATGCACACATAGGTATGATACCAAGTCATATATATAGGGAAATTCTATACCAACCCATAACAGTGTGATACTTATGCTCAAGGAGGCCCTCAGTGAAGTAACTGTTCCCAAAATTCAGTGCCTGGAATCTGGGCTGGCCCTGTGACTCATAATCAATTGAATACAATAAAACTAGTACCAGTTTCTAGGCCCAGACCCTAAGAGAGTGGCGCTTAGAAAAGTTTCATCTCTAAGGTTCTGGCACACTGAACTGTAGAGCCCTGGTCCCCCATGTAAGAAGTCCAACTGTCGTCTGGGCAGGGCAGCTCACACCTGGAATCTCAACACTTTGGAAGGTTGGGGCAGAAGGATCACTTGAAGCCAGGAGTTCAAGACCAGCCCAAACAACATAGCAAGATATGATCTTTACAAAAAATTAAGTTCAACTAAATTTAAAAGTCCAACTATGCCCTACTGCCTCCAGTTGTTCCAACCCTCAGTTATTAAAGCCCTGTACAGGATGAAGCAGAGACAAATCATTCCTCCTGTGCCCTGGATTCCTGACCCACAGAATCCTAGGTACAATCAGAATAATTTGAAATATTTTAAAGTCACTAAGTTTTGGGGTAGATCATCAAAACAACCAGGAAAAGCCAAGACATAGCCAAATATTTTCACTGGGAGCAAAGAGCCGAAGGCATTTACTATAAAACTACTTCTAGAGACAGGTGGTCTATTGATCTGTGAATCTGAGAAGAACTCAGAAACCAGGAAGGCAGGCGGGATTGAAAGGAGGGGGAAAGGAGAGTGTGGTGTCACCATGGTGTCAAGACTCAGCTGGACTCACAGTCTGTAAGGTAAGGATTATGCTCAGAGCAGCTGCGAGGTCTAGAGCTGCTCAGTCAACACATCTGGTTCCTTGAATACTTAGCATCATCTGCAGGGTCTCCTGCAGGCTCAACAGAGAACTAGGCTTATCAGCAACGGGTCCTAGAGCAAAGCCATGTGCTTGGCCTAAATGAACACTCACCACTTCACATCCAGCAATCACAAACTGGCACTAACTAATGCTTGAATGGTGCCCTGAAGCCCTGGTTCTCACCCCCACAGTCCTGTTAGGCATTGTTGGAAAGCCTCAGCAGCAGCAGCTGAACGTGCCAACCTGATGTGTCCTTTGGAGCAGACTCAGAAAGGTAAAGAGAGTCTCAGAGCTACTAACACTGACACTACATTTCATATCAAAAGAGTGAAGACACCGAGAAGGTGTCGTTTATCTGATCTTTTCAGTCAGATCTGTGCATTGAGATCAAGCACCAAACACTTATTGAACAATTACCCCATGACCCGTGTTCTTCTAGGAGAATGGGATCAAACTAAAAAAAACAAAAACAGTTGCTAGCAATCAACTGCTATTTGTCTATACCAGGTACACACGATGTCTTTTAGTGAACATCGCCAGATTCAATAATTGAGTGTTTTATTCCAGTGGGCAGCAATTTTTTAAATACTTCCTATTTGGCAGATACTGTGCAAGTTTAAGATCTGACAGGGAGTCAAGAGTGGGTTTGAATTATGCCACCAGGAAACTGCATACATCATAAAGAAAACTAAGTGTCACAGGAAGACATAGACGGGAAGGAATAATTTTGACTAGGGGATCTAGGAAGACTTCATAGAAGAGCTGACCTTAGACTCAGGACAGATGAGGAGGATTTTGGACGAAGAAGTCACAGAAACATACATTCCAGGCCAGAAAGAAAAAAGGTGCATTTCAGGCAGAAGAAACAGAGCAAAAGAACAGTAGTCAGAAACAATACAGAGTGTTTTTAGAAAGGGAAGCATAACGCGAAAAAAGTATGAAATGAATGAAAGGAGGGAGTATAATGGAAGGAAGAGCTGGAAGGGAAGTTGGAACCACATTATGAAAAGTCTTGAATGTCATGCTAAGCCTTGTGGAATGGACTGTATTATAATGAAAAACTACATTGTAAGATGCTGGGAAGGACAAAAAGAACTCAAGATAATAAAAATAAATAAGACCAGCCTAGGCAACATAGTAAGATCTTGTCTATACTAAAAACAAAAAAATTAGTCAGGTGTGGTGGCACACTTCTGTAGTCCTAGCTACTCGGGAGGCTGAGACAGAAGGCTGTCCTGACCTCAGGAGTTCAAAATTGCAGTGAGCTATGATCATGCCACTGTACTCCAGCCTGGGTGACAGAAGGAGACCATGACTCAAAAACAAACATAAAAAAAAGATAATAGAAAATGCACACAAATGGGCAAAAATATTTCTCAGACTGCAAGCTGCTACCACTACAGGGAAAGCTCCACAGGCCTTAGAGCTGTCAACAAGCTGCTCCATGCAGCACCAGGACGATAGGAACTGAGACCATCACAGTCCCTGCTGCACCTGGCTTCTCCCATAGTGCTCTGTATAATGTGGACCTGAAGATTTGTGCAAAGAAGGAGAAAATGAATTAATCTTTCCCTGCCTTCCTGAGTTGAAAATTGTTTCTCTTGTTTGTATGACAACATATTATTTGCTTCTGAAGCTATTCGTATGCTTTTGTGCTTTTCTCTGAGATTTGAACTAATTTTCGAGCGGGTATCAGGCTGTCTATACACATATGCCCTGACACCTAGCAGCGTACCTTGCAAACAGCAGCTACTTCTTATCTGTTGAGTCTATAAATAACAGTGAAGACAAAGTAGTCTAATTATGTCACAACATGAATCATTTATGGTCTTTATTTTTTTGTTCCACAGTTAACAAAGACAAGCTAGTGTCCAACAGTCCCTTTCTCCCTATGATCTTGGGTGTGCACATGCAGGTGTGTGTTTGTGTGTGTGTGTACACACATGTTTTTTTCATTCCTTTGCCATCCACAAAAATGCATCTTTTTCTCCTATTTAATATCTGCCTCCTTACTAACCTGAGCTGGGGTCAACATAAATGATTATTCTACTTTCTTTATTTCCTAGTGTAATTTGATTCCTCAGACACATTTTCTCACCTCCACTCACCCATCCTCCTGTGAACACAAATGGCCTCTAACATCCTTCCCTAAATAAATGTCCAACTCTCTGACTACTTTTCTCTTTCATCTTGTTTCCATGGAGTCTTTTCAATTAGTGCCAGAATGTGTTGAAACCTTTTTGAAAGGTCATTTTACTAAAAGAATAGTCTCCTTTTCTTAGTCTCCAACCTAAATTCTACAGTTTGTGGTCATATTGCCTGAGCTTCCCTATGGTTTTATTCACTTTCTCTCTACAAGTTCTGAACCAGGAGAGTGACTGCCCTACTCATTATCATCCTCCCACTAATTGTCCCCAAATTACTTTTGGCACAGATTTTTAACTGGTCTACAAACAAATCACTCACTAGATAATGCTATCTATAGGCTATACTTTTAAAAAGAAAGACATGGTCTACATAGAATGTTGTGGACACTCTACAGAACTTAGAATAGTGGACTTTGGCCTTTCTTCCTCATATACTTTCTAACATATTTTTTAAACTATGTACTACGTTTCACCTTTTCAAATAGATACCCGATTTTTTTCTTCATAAATTTAGTTACTTGAAAGAATGTGACTGTCACCCTATGCATCGTAAGTGCTGACATTGCTAAATAAGACAGGGATATCACTCTTATATGTACCCAATGGTGTCTAAACACAATTACCATTGAAGCCCTTGATGTTCTATTTATACAAATGTGATCAAGCTTGTTTTATAGCTTCTGGTTTCTCCAGTATATCCATTCAATTTGCCCCTCAACATTCTATCTTAGCGTAACACAATTTGGTGCTGGAAATTCTTTTATTGATTATCCCATTTCTCTACATCAAAATATGCATAAAAATTTAATTTTCCCTTTGACCATAGGTCTTATAAGTGTTGAATATTATTTTGGATTAAGTTGTCATTGTAATGATTATCAGTACACAATAATACAAAATAAATATATTACAATTTTGATAAATATTAAATATAAAATATGCACTTCTTTCTAAGCTGGTCATGGTTGTGTCTTACTGGGTTTAGCCTGTATAACCAAAGACTAGATATCTCATAATAACAGAAATATAATCTTACAGTCCAAGTTCAAGGTGCTGGCAGATTAGATGTTTTGTGAGGACTCATTTCCTGGTTCACAGATGGCACCTTCTCACTGTATCTTCATGTGGCTGAAGGGACAAGGCAGCTATCTGGGGCCTTTTTTTAATAAGGGCACTAATCGCATTCATGATGTCTCCACCCTCAGGACCTAATCATCTCCCAAAGGTCCCACCTTCTAATACCTTGGAGGCTAGATTTCAACATATGAATGTGTGGGGGACACACACATTCAGACAATAACAGGCAGTTTTGTGTGTTTTAAGGCTTTTTTTGGTGGAGTATTAATTCTTACATCTGAGATCACTGTTACTTGATGTTGGTAGAAGAAAGCATAAAGTATCAACTCTGCTTCGAAATTTGTGTCTCTATTGTTTACATGAACTAGTGAAAGCAGAAGGAGCTGTATCATGGGAGTGACTTCATTTTTTGAACTCCCTTTACATTATATGCCAAAGATTAACTAATGGTCTATAAAACACACTTGTTAAAGTATCAGTTGAAAGTTCAGTAGCTCCCCATTCTGTTTGGTTGAAAGCAAATATTCAGAATCCTTCATACTTGCACAATGATTTGCTACCCTGTTCTTATAGCTATTCACCTTCTGGGTTTCTGGGAAGTACACAAAAAAAAGCTTTCATCAAAACTTAACAAAATATTATTGCTTACGCCTGTTACACTTTTTACTTAAATGCGCACCCTATTTAAGCAACATATTTAGAGAAGGAAGGTATGTTTTTCAATCTCTCCTGAAGGATACACTATCTCTAGCTTCCAAGGCTGTCTTTATTTAAGCATGTCCTTTGCTCAGATGGCTCAGACTGTGCAGAAACATAAGCTATTCAGGAAAAGTTTTCTCTCAACACATGTACTTTGAATATATTTTTATCAGAAAATCTTGGAGCTATGGGTCAGCTCATTCAATTTATGGAAAATCCCTACCATACATCTTAACTGGCAGTGTCACTATGCATTATCAAATCAATTGGCCAAGTAAGACTTACGTTAGAAAAAAAGGTTGACTTCATTTTTAAAGTTCAAAGAAACATATTTTCAGTAATCTCTATACCAACTAGCTCCCTTCGAAATTCCTTTCACATCAATTCTGACACAGGTTAAAATATCTTGTTTCTAAGTCTATGCTTTAATAAAAATAAGAAGTTCAGCCAGGTGTGGTAGCTCACACCTATAATCCCAGCACTTTGGGAGGCAGAGGTGGTAGGATTGCCTGAAACCAGGGGTTTGAGACCAGCCTGGCAACTTGGCAAGACCTTGTCTCTACAATAGATTTTTTTTTAATTAGCCAGGTGTGGTGGTGTGCCTGTAGTCCCAGTTACTCAGGAGGCTGAGATGGAAGGATCGCCTGAGTCAAGGCTTTGGTGGATGTGAGTGTGCCACTGCACTCCAACCTGGGAGATAGAGTGAAACTCTGACTTAAAAAAAAAAAAGTCTGTCAGGGAAATCAGAGGCCTATGTTGAGTTTTGGTGCCTTGATGAAAGGAGGGGTTGATAGCACCAATATTTCAAATTGTGTGCTTGTTTAGTGTTTCAGCAATTTTTACACTCGTGGCACAATACTACTCTAGATAAGAGGCATGCCTTATATTTGTAAATTGAGAGAAAGGCAATTATGAAGGGGAGGAGATAAAAAGAAATTAGTCTGATGTCACAATCACAGGTGTATGTTCAAGCAATTTTAGAAAAATGGAGGTTAGTCACTGCAAATATGTTTTTTTACAGCTGTCATGCCCATGTGTCCCTTGTAAAGTGTTTGTGTACCCTCAGCATACCCCAGCTGGTTTAGTGTACATTAGCTGTGAGTTCTGTGAAAGAACAAAACTGGTCTTGATGCATGATCAAAGAAAGGTCATAGAGCCAAAATGTCTACATTTTCCAGAAAATAACTTTGTGTCATTGCTCACAACATAATTGTACCTTAATTTCAATAACTTTAAATATAATGTATAGGTCACATAGTTCTGTCTGTCTAATTTGAAGAATGCCATGCTAATTTTTTTTGTTATCCACCAAAGCATTCAGTTTTACATTTAAAATATTATAAATATAAAGGAAGTGAGAAAATGCATAATTTTAAAACCAGAATAATAACACAGAATGAGAGGCTCAAAGGATGCTTGCTGCTTAAAACTCCTAAGGTC
Organism: Cephalopachus bancanus; assembly: GCA_027257055.1. Lineage (NCBI taxonomy): Eukaryota > Metazoa > Chordata > Mammalia > Primates > Tarsiidae > Cephalopachus > Cephalopachus bancanus. The sequence goes on along the minus strand of JAPVLO010000009.1, from coordinate 911,417 downwards.
TTACAATTCTACAATAAAAACTGTGGCCTGGATTCTTACTTATAATGGTGATGGTGGTTAATTAGAAAGCAGTTGGTCCTGAAGGTACAATAAAGGCAATTTTGAACCCTAGTAAAGTGAAGCTGTCAAGCAGATCCAGCTAATGATTTATAAAGATAAAGAAACTACTTTAGTGGAGTTTTTTTTCTCCCTGCTCATCATATATTATTTTAATTCAAGTGGAACATTTAATTTTGAGAGAGAAAAAAGATCAATTTAGCTTTTACTTTATTTTTAGTCATTATTCCACATTCCAATTATACTTACTGCTTCAATGTGTGAATAGAGTACACACCAACACTACAACAAAAGCCAAGTCCAGGATCCTTTGAGCCAGCTTTGTTACAGGTTTATATCAACACAAGAGTCTCTAGGTTATGTAAAATGACATTTACTGAATGAAAATACATAGGCTAAGAACAGAATATATAATTCTTGTGTTCAGAGGATACCAATAAGTACCACGGAAGAGCAGAGGGAATCTGTTATTTATCATGATAAGCTACACAATTAATAAATTAAAAATTACTCTCAACACCTGTTATTCTGTATATTTGAGTAAATGTCACTTTTTGTGCTAAACCAGACTGTAGGAAATAACTGCAAATGCAGAACAATACTATTTTGAGAAACTTTGGTTTCACATAAACAGCAAGTAGGTAGATGCTGACCCAGTTCCTCCCCTTACTCCACATATAATGGCTCTGGAGCTATCACTGAAGGGTTCTTCTTTTTTTCTTAAACATAATTTTTATTTTAAAATTGTGGGGTACAGTTAAGGGTTAGGTATACAAATATGCATCATTCAGGCACCCTTGTTGATAAGGGGTGTCCCCCCATCCCCAGACAGATATTGACTACCACTAATCCCACCTCCCTGCCCCTTCCTGCCCCCCCATAGTTTCCTTTTCTTATAGTCAATCCTTTTCTTATAGTATTATGATAGATGTTCAAGGTCCACTTATGAGTTGAGAACATATGACACTCAGATCTTTGTTTCTGTGAGAGGTCACTCAACATTATAAATTCTAGTTCCATCCAGGTTGCTGCAAAATTCATGATTTTGTTCTTTTTTATGGCTGTGTAGTATTCCATCATGTATATGTACCACATTTTTTTAATCCAGTCCTCTTTTGATGGACAGCATGGTTGGTTCCAGGTTCTTGCTATTGTGAACAATGCTGGGGTAAACATACGTGTGCAGGTATCTTTTTTATAGAGTGATTTGAGTTCTTCAGGATATATTCCCAGTAGGGGGATTACGGGGTCATATGGGAGGTCGATATTTAGAGCTTTTATGAATCACCACACTGCTTTCCACAGAGGTTGCACTAGTTTACACCCCCACCAACAATGTAGAAGTGTTCCCTTTTCACCACATCCTCTCCAGCATCTGTTATTTTTTGAGTTATTGATAATGGCTATTCTGATTGGAGTTAGGTGGTATCTTCTTAAACTGCTGAATATTCAAAGGCAAGTCCTGCCGTGCTGTGGGTTGGAATCAGAGTGACCAGTGATGAGGTAGAAATCACAGTGCCTGTTCTTCTGTGATCACACTAGGAATTGGGACAAATCAGGCATGAATGTGTTCTTTCACCCATGATGCCACCAGGAACCAACTTCCCAGATGATGCAGCTGTAAGCATTACCTAATTATTGCCCCACAAGGAGATCTTCAGGGCATCAACCTGTTTAGCAGTGGCAGCAGCTGAAATGTTTAAAAGACAAGCAAAACCATAACTACTCGGAATTTTTATTAAAAGTCTGCCAATACAAATTCCCAGTGATCTGAGTCGCTGAATTCTAAGATTAGAAATAAACTAAAGGAAAAGAAGTGAAACTTATTGTTCAAAAATTCCCTGAGATAGAAATGTAGATCAGAAGACATCCAAAGGTTGTCTTCAAATTTTAACAGGTTATATCCTCCAGTGGGAAATGTATGTGCAGGCAGTGGGGAGAAGGGGACATGGGTGGGGAGGAGACCATGTGCGCTCTCACTGAAGTTGTCTAGACTGTCTATACTCCAAACCATTGAACCACAGTTCCATGTCTTTACCCTCCTGACACCAACTTGCTTTTCTCGTGAAAACCCTTCCTCTTTTCCAAATAAATTGAGATGGTAAAAGTCTGAGTTCACAGATACTACACTCATTCTAAATATCTGAAGTGTGCATAACTTATAACCTGCAGAATTTTGAACATTCCAGATTACAGTTTGACAGACCAATCTAATAGGAATGGGAAAGCGAACTTGTTGTCCACTCCATTTCCATTTCCATGGGAATAAACTGAAGTAATCATGTACCTACCAAGGCTAGAAAAAAGAAATACTGTGTGGGGTCTAACACCAGTGCTCTGAAGGGAGACTTGCCCCACCACCTGTTGGCACACTCTCTGGGTCACCTAACTTTCTTAAGAGCTGACATGACATTCCCTCTTGCCACAGGGCCCACTCGGAGGAAGTAAAGAAAGAGCAGAGTACAAAACGACTAAGAAGTCCAGTAAGATATGGGAGAGCATCACACTTCACAAAGGGGTGGGGAGGAAGAGCTGCTGGAAATCAGGAGAACTGTTGACAGAGAAGGAGAAGTTGAGGCACCAGCCCATCTCCCTGTGACTGCCTTGACAATATTTTCTGCTTCAGACTTAACCTTTCAGACGCACAAAGACATTTGTTTACAATGCGTTCATATGTGTGATCACAATGAGAGAAAGCAGGCAATCTCTGGTGGATATCTAGGCCAGACGAGGGTGTGGCAATATGTACCAAAAACTTTAGAAAGTATATCATGTTTGAGCAATTCTACATCCAGGATTCTGACTAGAGGAAATAACCAGGGATGTTCACAGAAATATCTATGTCCAGGAATGCTCCTTAACACATTAATTATAAGAGCAAAAAGTTTGAAAAGATAAAGCCGTATGGTAATGATTAAGTTAATTTTGGTAGCGTCATAACATGAACTATTATGAGCAACTAAAATGATAATGTCAAACTATTTATTAACATGGAGATATATGTTCATTATACAAGTATTTTTTTAAAGGAAATTATAAAACAGTTCCGGGGATTCTTGTTTTGTTTTTCTCATATCTTTTGGATATGAATGCATAAGAAAATGTCTTGAAGGTCTTACTTGTGTAATAATATTTAAAAGATGACAAAAAGCCTATTGTTTTCATGAAAAATAAAAATAATCAAATAAGTTTATAAATTGAATTATAGAAGAAAATGCTGATGATCCATTAAGTTGAAAAAGAAAATTTCACAACAGTATCACAGGCTAATTCCTAGTAAATAAAATAATCATATGTATGCCTATATGTGTTCAATAAGTAAATATCTGTATGTTCATTAAATAAATATATACATACAAGTCAATAGAGAATGAGATAATATATACCAAAATGCTAACAGTGGTGGATAGCACATAGATTTTATTTTTATTTTTGTATGTCTCTGAATTTTTTTGTTTTCTAAAAAAATACTTATTTTTTGTGATCAGAAAAAGCAAAACAATTGTTCTTTAAATCTTACATGCAATATCTCTGTTCATCCTCTTGTAAGCGAAAGCCACAAAGAACTAATAACAGCTTCCCACTTTATGTCATCTAAACACTGGTCATTTCACATTTTTCTTTTTCATAGTGAGAGCTTAGGCATATAGAAGGGGAACGAGGTGAAGAATATTCAGGGGAAAAAGACAAGGCATCCACTAGGTCAAAGTCCTGGTGCATATGACTTATTCACATAGATACAATAATGAGGACCAAACATTTAGATTACACAGTATCACTTTTTAAAAAGACAAACAGCTTATTGTTTTCATGAAAAATAAAAACCATCTTGAGAGATGGTATTGCTATTCTACTATACACTCTTATGAGTTACATAAAGTGATGTCAAATGGAAGGTATCACTTTTGCTAGTTCATATGCATCCCACTTAAAAATGTGCACATACAAACTACATGATGTTTTTTTCTTTGTAATAGATTAGGAAAAAGTGCTTGATGTTTGAGATGTGCTCAGATTTCAGAATAGCGAAAGGAATTGCCAAATTTGCAACAACTGCAGTCATGAGATAACTATGCATGAAATACCTTCACTAATGTTTGAGACTGCTGAACTTTATAAGAAATCATGGAGAAATAGAGTGTAGCCAGAAACCTGGAGTTCAAAACATTTCACATTTTTCTAAAATGTGGCAAATAGGCTCTAAAACCATAGATGAATAAACTTGACATCAAATGATAAGACATTGGAGAACAGATCACTAAATAAATGCTTTGTAAGCACTTAATCTCTGATTACACTATAATAGAAGTCAATATGGGTTCAGGAAAAAAAAGGACCTAACTAACTTTGTTTTTAAAATGGGATCATTAAACTAGGGGGTGCTATACATATATTTGCATATTTAGATTTTAAAAGTCATTTATCACATTCTCTCATGAAATCCCTGCATACAAGATGGAGAATGTGAGCTAGATGAAAGTCCAATGGGTAGATTGCTAGGATTCACAAAGATTAGTGACTACGAGCCCATGGCATCTTGAAGAGATGCCTCCAAAGCGTGCATGTGGGCCTATATGGATGTGTGAGGTGTGTGTGTGTGTGTGTGTGTGTGTGTGTGTGTGTGTGTGTGTGTGTGTGCGCGCGCGCGCGCCTGCCTATCCATGAATGGGTGACAGGGCTCAAGGGACAGATATTACTACTACTGCTATTGCGACTACTATGATGACGACGGTGACACTACTATGATGACAAAGACGGCGACTACTACACACAGAGAGACACATATACAATGCCTTGCTAATTTTCCTCAATTCCTTACTTTTTCCTACCCTACACATTAATGCCTCCCTGAGTCCTTTCCACTCCTCCTTCAAAGCACCTGCCAAATTTGTCTACTCAATGCCATCTCCACTAATACCACCTTGTTGAAGCTGTCATCACCTGTCTTGTGGACCACAAAACACACCTCCCAGTCAGTTGTCTATTTTGGTTCTCACCCCCTACAATATATTTTCCACATCAAGCCAGAGGGAGTTTTTAAATTCGATCACCCTAAGCTTCTGCTTAAAGTCCTCCAACTTAATAGAATGAAGGGAAACCTCCATGCTCTGGCCTACAAAGTTCCACGTCTGGCCACTGCCCACCTCTCCCCGCTCATCAACCAGGTCATTGAAACTCTTTTCCCCTCGTCCCTGCAGTGCACCCACTCTGACCTTTGTGCCTTTGAGCTAGCTGCATCCCTTGCCTGGAATGTCCTTTTCCAGGGACCTTCTACTCTGCTTACTTTTCTCTTAGATTGAGGAATAAAAACATGAACGTGCTGGGAAATAAGATCAAGGAGTCTTTATACTTCCATTGAATTGCTTTAAATAAAAAAAAAGTAGAGACCAACCTTAGTAATTCTCAGGAAAAGTTACTAACCAGTCACAAAAATATTCATTCATTCATTCACATTCACGGAGTGTCTACTTTGTGTGCAAGAACATGTTCTAAGGGATAGGAATACTCCTCATGGAGCTTCCACTGTATTGAGGAGGGAAGAAAATGAGCAAATATTGAATGCCAGAGAGCAATGAAGGTAAGGGAGTAATAGAACAGCTGGGGGAAGTGGTTGCTGTTCTAGGTGGGGTAGCCAAGGAGCACCTCTCTGATGAGGTAAGACATTTGAGTAGAGACCTGGCAAAGGTGAGGGGACAAACATGGAAACTATCTCGGGGAAGAGAATTACAGGAATAGAAAGCAGAGGGTACAAAAGCCTTGAGGTGGCAGTGTGTCTGAGTGTGCCTGGGTGCATGAAAATCAAGGTTCTAGAATGCAACAAGAGTGAAGAGTGAACAAGTTAGAGATGCATGGATGACATCCTAGACATAACCAGGAGTCAGATCATACAGGGTCTTGAGAGCAGAAATCATGTATTACCATCTGGTTATTTATTTAGGGGTAGGGGATAGGAGAATTTCTTCGACATGGTCAAGCATTCCTTTTTTTTTTTAAGTGAATTATCTGAGTACTCAAAGTTAGGAGAAACATGAATAGCACTCCAAAGGAAGTCAGAAAATAAATGTGTAGATAAAACCAGACTACTTCCAAAGATGTCTGCCTTCATCTGGGGACTCACCTAATGATATTCATGAAAACCAGCACTATCCGGGACCATTGCTCTCCCGTTTTTCCTCTTCACACTGCAAGGACAAAATGTAAGGCACATTCTTTCAGTTCCCATTTGTTATCTCATCTTCTCTAAATGGCTAAGATTTTGTTAACTTGGCAGATACTTTTTTTGCTCTGTAAAGCTGCTATTGCCCTCAATCGTGTTCTACCTGAGCTCTGTCACTGGGGACTCATCCCCAGTGGCAGGAAAACTAACTGCACGTAAAGAATACTTTATAAACATTTGTTGAATAAAATAAACAATTTATCTGGCTTAAATCTGCCATCTGTATCAAGGAGACTGTTCACTGGGCCAGTAGTAACATTTTTTTCTCTCTTAATTTTTATTTTAAAATTGTGGGGTACAATTCAGGGTCAGGTATACTGCAAATATTCATTGGGCAGGTATCCTTATTGATGAAACATTTCTTTAAGAATTGAGAACAGTCTGCATATATTTAAGGCAAATGGCCTAAACGAAGCTCACCTGCACCCTCTGCCATTCCTACTCACAGAGGAAGGCTTTCATTTGTTCTTTGGTATCTAATGGCACTGCTAACAATCCAGCAGAAACCTCTTACTTACCAAGGAGAAGAGGGGAAGCTAAACACATTTTAAACAGATCAGAGTTCAAAGGGGAGAAGTGGCATCATGTTTCCTTACAAAGGTAAATTATTCACACCAGAAATGCAGAAGGAAGGAGGAAAGAAAAAAAGAGGAAGAAAGGAAGGAGGAACGGAGGGGGAGGGAAGGAAGGAAGGAAGGAAGGAAGGAAGGAAGGAGGGAGGGAGGGAGGGAGGGAGGGAGGGAGGGAGGGAAAGAAAGAAAAGAAAGAAAGAAAGAAAGAAAGAAAGAGAGAGAGAGAGAGAGAAAGAAAGAGAAGGGAGGGAGGGAGGAGGAAAGAAAGAACAAAAGAGAAGGCTGGAAGGCAGGAGAGAGAGACCAAGAGAGATGGAGACAAAGAGAAAGACAGACAGAGACAGACAGACAGACAGACAGAGATACACAGAAGCAGAGAGGAGAGAAGATAGAGACAGGAGTGGGGGAGGAAGGGGGGAGAGGGAAAAAGAGACAGAGGGGGAGAGAAAACGAGAGGGGGAGAGGGAGAGGGGAGGGGAGAGGGAGAAGGGAGAGGATCCCCCTTCGCAGAGCGGCCGGCAAGACTTGTGGCCGGTGTCCTCGGCCAGGCCCTTGCCCCAGAAGTCGTTGGCGAAGATGCCCCAGTGGAGCGGGGCGCCGGGCCGCACGTCGGGGCTGTCCGCGATCGCCCACACGTCGTCGTGCACGAACTCGCCCTGCAGCGAGCGGCCGCGGCACAGGCAGCTCGCCCCGGCCAACAGCGCCGCCTCCTCTCCGCTGCGTGTGCCCGGATCTCCCCCGGACCCAACACACACACACCCCAAAAAACCAGGAACCCATGAGGTGCCTTGGCTTTACCGCCGCGCTCAGCCCTCAGGCGCCTGAGGCCCAGACGGTGGCGAGATTTCGCGCAGGTGGAGCCGGGGTCGAGGCGCGCGGCTGCCGGGGAGGGCGGAGAAGGAACGCCCCGGGTGCCCCTGCTGTGTCCCCACTCTTGTCCCCGAGTATCGCTGGGAAGGGCACATCTGGCGGACCCTCGGGGCCGGGGCCAGACGCGCTTAGCAGGTTCGCGGCCGGGAACCCCCACCCCAGCTTCAAGGAGAAAATTGCTGCGGCTTCCCGGGAAGGTCCCGGCTTTCAGCACCCAGGACAACAGCAGCGCGGGGGACACGCTCTCCGCCCGCCCCGAGCTCGGCGTCCTCCCGGTCCTGGCTGCCTTTCCCCAGCCCGGCGCCGCGTCCCGCAATCGGGCCTCCGGGCGGAGGAGCCCGCCGGGAAACCGAGCTTTCCGTTTTCTTTCCTTTTCCTTTTCTTTTCTTTCTTTCTTCTTCTTCTTCTTTTTTTTTAAGAGTCAAAGAACATCTTTTTTTTTAATTGTTATTATAAAGATGTGGGGTACAGTTCAGGGTTAGGTATATAAACATCGATCATGCAGGTACCCTTGTGAATCCGAATTTTCAAAAGCGCCTTTCCGTCTCTTCATCCAAGCAGGTCATTTGGGTCTGATTGGTAGTTTGGGGGCTTTGCACGTATTTGAACGCTCTTGTTCAGTCAGTAAGCAAAGAACTGGCTCCTAAACTTTATTGTCTTATTTTTGAAACGCTAGTTACAGTCTACCAATAATTGGATATTTCGAAGTGTTACTCCCTGGATGAATTTCTACATTTAAAAGTCTGTAAACTCTTTTAGGCCTCTTGTAAATTATCACTGTTTTATGTTAGTAGTGGGCCTCTGATGATATTTCTAGATTCCCCCTTCAGAACTGAAGGAGTTGTTCCCAGCTCCTGGAAGCACTACTGGTAGGAAACCCTCAGGTATCAGTCCTCTTCAGAATTGCCTACCTGAAAAAAGGACCTCTCCACCAAGGTCACCTTCCCTTTCCAGGGATAGCATGCATTCAATGACTCATGGACATTAATGAAGACCTGCTTGACCCTCTTTCCCTAACTAGGAACAACTCTGATGGACATTCCAGCTTCAGATCTCCCCATGGTACCTTCATTAAGGCCACCTTCTGCCCTTGCCCAATCCTGATTTCTTCCCTTCCTTTCCATACATGGTGATCCCAAGAGCACTCCCATATAAACAGCCTGCACACTGAAGTCCATCAGTCTGCTTCCTAGGGATCTGTCTCAACCTGAAAAAGTTAAAACCAGGAGTTGTCCACGAAAGCAGATCTCGGCCAGGCACTGTGGCTCATGCCTATAATCCCAGCAATTTGGGAGGGTGAGGCAGGAGGATTGATTGAGCTTAAGAGTTTGAGATCAGCCTAGGCGACATAGCTAGAACTCCTCTCTCCGAAAACATTTTTAAAAACTATTCAGGCATGGTGTCATGCACCTGTAGACCCAGATTCTCAGGAGGCTGAAGCAGAAGGATTGTCTGAGTCCAAGAGGTTGAGGCTATGGTGAGCTGTGATGGTAATAATGCACTCCAGCCTGGGCAACCAAGTGAGACTCTGACAAGAACTTGTGAGTGAGAGAGTGAGTCAGAGAGACAAAATGAATGCTAAGACAAGCTCTTAGAGTTGGATCACCCACCAGCCCAGTTAGGGAGAGAACACAATTACCAGTGCTAGCTGGAGCACAGTTAGTGCTGGCACAAGGTAACTGTTCCATGTGGTAAAAAGGGATGTTATATGACTGACTGGAAGGTGCTAGCCTATGACTATGTTTCAGGCTTTGAGAAATGTAAGAGAACTTGTAACACTGTAAACAATTGGGTAGATCTTGCTAAGCTGATTGATGCTTTGGAGAAAGTTAATGAAAAGCTGAGAGTAATTAGTTGCCAATTGCATCATGAACATTTGTATACCTAACCCTGAATTGTACCCCACATCTTTAAAATAAAAAAGTTAAATGTTATTCATTCTACTAACTTTTCACTTTGAGGAATTGAGACCAGTGGGAGCCGTGGAGTCCGAATAGGCATGGAGAAGGGTACTTACATAGTGCAAGGGGTGAACTATGGAGGCCACAGAGGTGTATTTCTCAAATCTTCCTTTAAGCAAGAAACAGACACAAAGTATGTACTGGCTGCAGCACCTTAGGGATCTGCTGCAGCTTTTAAGCCAAGGACATGTTCTTCTTGAGAAACCTCAGCCGATGATTAACACAGCAGGAGTTCTGGGGTCTGCCCAGGACTCTTCTAACAGGTCGTCTTTGCCCTGAAGCTTCCACAAAAGCAGCCGAGACTCCCTCTAGCTGCAGGGCTGTGAGGGTTTCTTGCTATGCCTCCTCCTCCTTCTCCCCTCCCCTTTTTCATAAGTGGCAGATCCTCACAGGGCTGAAGGTTTTCCCTGCTTTTACCTATATCTTCTTCCATTTATTGTTCTTCCCTTTGCCTTCACCGCCAATAAATCTCTTGTACTTCTAACTCCATCTTGGCATCTGCTTCCCAATCAAAATGAACTCACATAGTCACTTGGTTGATAACAAAGATACATCTGCAGTATAGTAGGGAAATGATCATTTTTAAAATAAATGACACTGGGTAATGAAATATGGGAAGAACATGAATCTTTACTCCTCTCCCCCACCCCACTCCATGCACAGAAATCAATTCTAGATGGATTTTGGACTTAGTTATTAAGAGGGATAACTGGGTTATTTTAAATAGGACCCAAAAAGCACCAACCAGAAATGAAAAGTTTGATGAATTGGGTTTCATTAAAATGAAGAATCTGTAATCATGACAAGACACCATTCAGAGAGTGAAGAGACAAGGCCCTAAATGAAATAAGATATTTGAGATTTAGGCCAGATGCAGTGGCTCATGCCTGTAATCCCAGTGACTGGGAAGGCTGAAATGGGAAGATCTCTTGAGACCAAAAATTCAAGACCAATCTGCGCATCATAGTGAGATCCTGCTTCTACAAAAAATTTACAAAATTAGGCATTATGGCCCACATCTGTAGTCCTAGCCACTCTGGAGGTTGTATTAGGAGGCTCACTTGAGCCTAGGCGTTCAAGGGTGCCACTGCACTCCCACCTGGGTGGCAGAGCGAGACCTTGCATCTAAAAGAAAATTAATTTTAAAAATTTTAATTAAAAATGTTTAAAGATGATTTGTTATTTATATAATCTGTCGAGAGCTTATGTCCAGAATATATAACAAATTCCCTTAAACCAATAAAAAGATAACCCAATTTTTACAGAGAGAGGGTATCAGTTTCCTATGATTGCTATAACAAATTACTACAAACCTGATGGCTTGAAACAAAAGAAATATATTCTCTCACATTTCTGGAGGCCAAAAATTGAAATCATGATCACTGGGCTGAAATCAAGGTGTTGGCAGGGCTTTGCTCTCTCCGGAGATTGCTCTTCCCAACCTTTTTGGTATCAGGGACAGGTTCATACAAGGTAATTTTTCCATGGTCAGAGGAAGGGAGGTCGGTGGAGAGGGGGTAGAGGGGATCATTAAGCATTAGATTCTTATAAGGAACTGGCAACCTAGATCCCTGCATGCCCAGTTCACCATAGGGTTCACACTCCTATGAGAATCTAATACCGCCACTGATCTGACAAGAAGGAGAGCTCTGCTTGCCTGCTACTCACCTCCTGCTGTGTGGCCAGTTTCCTAACAGGCCACGGATGCTACCGGTCCATGGCCTGGTGGTTGAGGACCCCTGCTTTAGAGGATAATCCATTCCTTGCCTCTTCCAGTTTCTGGTGGTGGCTGGCATTCCTTGGCTTGTGGCTGCATCTCTCCAATCTCTGATCTGTGGTCACGTTATCTTCTCCTCTTCTGTCTGTGTCAAAGCTCTGTCTGCCTTTCTCTTATAAGAATACATGTGGTGGCCAGTCTTGGTGGCTCAGCCTGTAATCCAAGTACTTTGGGAGGTCGAGATGAGTGGATTGCCTGAGCCCATGGGTTCAAGACCAACCCAGACAACTTGGTGAGACCTCGTCTCTACAATAAATTTTTTAAAAATTAGCTGGGCATGGTAGCACAAGCCTATAGTTCTGGCTACTTGGAAGGCTGAAGCGGAAGGATCGCCGGAACTCAGCAGGTCGCCGCTGGGGTGGCTGTGAGTGTGCCACTGCACTCCAACCTGGGCAGCAGAGTAAGACTCCAACTCAAATAATGATGATAATAATAATAATAATAATAATAATATATGTGGTTACATTTAGAGCTCACCCAGATAATCCAGAATTATCTCCCTATCACAAGATCCTTAACTTGTCACATCTGCAAAACCCCTTTTTCCAAATAAGCTTACATTAATAGGTTCCAGGGGTTTCTTTGAGGGTCATCCTTTATGGGCAAAAGGGTTGGAGTGGCAGTTCCTAACAAGAGTATCCAAATGGCTGACTATCAAACTCTAAAGTCCCTTCCAATGCTGATATCCTATCATTCTATAAAAATCAGTATTCCTAGAGTTAGATATTATAAGAACAATATGACAATCTTTACTGTTATAGTTGTTATTTTTCTGTAGGGGATAATTCAGAAACTTTTAACAAAGTTTACTGTTAAAAACTGAAGCGAAGAAAAGAAATAAAAGATTGGAATTTAAAACAGAGGCACTGAGAATAATAGATAATACGGAATCAGGAGAGCAAGAAAGAGCAAACATGGGTAGTATAAAAAAATTTTATACCATGAGCTGAGGTCTACAAGTTCTAAGATGGCACTGTGAATAAATTTATTTCCCTGTGGAAAGTCTCAAAACCGTCATTTCAGTATGATTTGAGTTATAAGTAACTGAGCCAGCAAATTTAATCTCCCTGTGCTATGCAATGGAAGAGTAAGCATTCTACTGATCCCAATTAGGCCACTTACGAGGAATGTTGAGTTTTAAATGATCACAAAAATCAAAGAATATATTATGCAAAATTTAAAAAATAGAGGGATCCAGAGGATCTCTCCCTCTGTCTCTCTCTCTCTCTCTCTCTTTCTCTCTCTCTCTCTCTCTCCCTCCCTCCTTGTTATTACATCACTGACTTAGTGAAGGAAGTTGAACAGTTAAGCCCATGACAAGGCAGTCTCTCCACCTGTGCAGTGAAAAACTGCATCTGTTTTCTAAGTACTGGCCCTGTCTTCACAGGGGTCTATGAGGATTAAGAAGACTGAACAGGACTCTCTTCGAGCCCAGTAAACTGAAAGAGCAAATCAGCAAGTATTTACCTGAGTATACTAAGAGATATCCTACCGTGTTATCTTCACTTAGAGGTATGCTAACTACGTTATTTACACTCACAAGCGCCCTAATCATCTTATTTACACTCACAGGTACTCTGCTCACATTATTGACACTCCTAGGTACCCTAATCATATTATTGACACTCACAGGTACCGTAATCATATTATTGACACTCGCAGGTACCCTAATCATATTACTGATACTTACAGGTACCCTAATCATATTACTGACCCTCACAGATACCCTAATCATATTAGCGCAGTCCTAGAAGTATCTCACTTCCTTCTAAAGAGCAGTTCAAGCCCAGGAGCTTAGAAAATTATTAGAAAATATGCCTGGCAAAATGGTTATTAAATAAATTATGACTCATTTAGGCCGCTTTAATCTCTCCTATTATGTGGAAAGTAGTAACTGAAAGTGGTTTAGCCCATAAATCCATTCATCTAATTTGTAACATAAAGCCTAGGATTTCATTTCCACATGATCAGTGTAGCAACAAGTATCATTGGTATAAAGCTTCCAGCTGAGCAATGGGCAATCACCACAGCAGGGGCCATGCCCTCGAGTTGCTGGATTTGGGAGATAAAACACTCACTGATGTACAGGAAAACAGTCTATGATCCAGGAAAAAAGGTGTTGACCTTGGGGTTGGGGATCCAGGCTCTGGTTCAGAGTCTCACCCTGATGAACTGTCACCTCCCTCACCCATCCTGTGCCTATATTTCTAAATCTGTAAATGGAAGAATATAAGAAGATAGTTTCTGACCAGGTTTGGTGGCTCAGCCTGCAATCCCAACACTCTGGGATGCCAAGGTGAGAGGATGGCCTTTACCCATGGGTTTGCGACAAGCCTGGGCAAGTTGGTGAGACCTTGCCTTTATAATAAATAAATAAATAAATAATTGCCAGACATGGTAGTGTGCGCCTGTAGTTCTGGCTACTTGGAAGGCTGAGGCAGAAGGATCACTGGAGCCTAGCAGGTCAATGCTGGGGTGGCTGTGAACATGCCACACTGCACTCCAGCCTGGGCGACAGAATGAGACGTCGACTCAAAAAAAAAAAAAAGATGATTTCTAATATCTCTTCCATTTTGAAAACTAATTGATTATGTTCGATGAATACAAATCAGCTGCTGTAGATGAATCAGGAGATATAGTAGCAATACTAGCAGCTTTTTTTGAGTTCTTACTATGTGCCAGGCATTGAGCTAAAATCTTTACAATCATTAAACCATTTAAACCTTAAAACAACTATTTCGGGCAGTAGGACAGGTGCTATTATTATATCCCTTTTATAAATGGTGCAAAACAAAATTTTTTTTAATTTTTATTTTAAATGTTTATTTTATTAAAAAAATTATTTTACATTTTTATTTTAAAGAAGTGAGGTACAATTCAGGGTTAGGTCATTGTACAAGTAAAATTTGGGCCTCACTTTGGTCCCCATGTCACCTGGTTTGAGACCAGCCAAACCAAATTTTTAAAAAACTTTTCAAGGCTGCACAGCTGGAATGGCAGGTCACATAACTCTACAAGTTGCCATTCAAGTGGAATTTGAAGGTTGAAGTTCTGGCAGAAAATTTAGGGACAATGTGTGTTCCTAAGGTGTGGGAGAAACGCACCTGCTAAATAAATTGCAAAGCCATGTATTTCACTCTATATTAACTGTCAAGCTCCTGTTTCAAGTCATCTTCTTCTTCCACCAGGGCTCCTGCACTGGTTCTGACAGAGAAGCCACACCTAACCCCAGCCCATAGTGATCTTTCCAAAACACGAATCTGATGACTTCTCCTTGATGAAAATTCTGAATGAAACTTATAGCTCATTCGTGTTAGAGAACAAGCACTGAATGTTGGCGAAAAGAAGACAGAAGACAGTAGTGGAGATCCTGAAGGCAGATAGAACGACTTTAGATTTATGCAGTAAAATGAGCCTCTGTAGATTCTCCACCCAGGAAGTGGCATGATACAAATCATTTGAGAAAATTAGTTCTACCAGTGAGTACAGCACACACTAACAAGGAAGAGACCAGAGGAGAGGCCAACAGAGGCACAGTGGCTGCCTTCCAGGGTAGGGCTGAGAGAGACCAGGCCAGGCCTATGTTACCTGTCCAAGGGGAGTGGAGTCAGGGATCACTCTCTAGAAATTATTGCAAGAAATGGGGACAAGAAAAATATTCAGGATGGCTTTATGGGCTTATGATGCAATACAGAAATAAAGTCTTTTGGAGTTACTCCTTGAATGTTTAATATATGGAATTTCAAAGAAACTATAGTTGTAACAACATAATTCTAATTTTATTGTGCTCTTCAACATTTATGATGTTTTTAAAACCCAAAATCATAAAAAAAAATTCTGTCTAACTGATAGCTCACTGGTGATGAGCATCTTAAATAATCCATTTTCTCTAACCTTTTTATTATTCCAATGTCAGGGCACACCCAACATTTTACTGTCCTATTACATATATTTTATAAGCAATTGTTCTATGGCATTGTAATTAAGTCAAAGACTCAATTCTCAGTCTTTGCCTGTATTTTAATATTAATAATATTTTAGCAATGATACAATTAGAGTTTTACCAATGTGAATGATGACTTCATCTTAATTTTAAAAGAATTTTGACATGTAAAATATATTCCCTAATTCTTAACCTGTTGATTCTAAGAAGAAAGTTGTAATTGTTTTTCTTCCATCATTGTTATTCTAAGGTCAGGACAGAGTTCAGAAACACACCATTACTTGAATTTCTTATTTGACTAGGGAGGAGATCTGTGCATTTTCCAATACGCGCTATTTTGGTTCAGTGAATTTCATTTCAATTCTTTTTCTGCTGTGTTTAGTTTAACAATATGATTAATGACCAAACTTGCCTTGGTCTCCCTGCAATTGTCTTGAGAATTTACAATACTAGATTTATTCACTTACTATAAATGCAAAACAGAAATGCAAATATTGCCCTTAAAACACACACATATTTATCATTGACTGTTCTTTAATCAATTTCTTGGATTTTGCACACAGAAGCATTCTGTGTGGTAACCATTAACTTGTAAAAATGAAATATTATATGTGAAAACTATCAGATTAACAACATTTCAAATTAAACTCTTTTTATCTAAAGACAATATAATGGTAGACGCCAGTTCCCATATTATATATGCCCTCTGAATTCTACCTCAGAAGTACCACCTATAAACCAAGAATTATTTCCCAAGGGAGAAGAACATTACCTAGAATTTCAGTGATAAAGTAATTTATACAGTGACCATCATAAATAAATTGATATCCTGTTATTCCAAATGATTGACCCAGGATTCCAAAAAGTTGAAAATTATATTAAGGAAAGAAAGAAAATTATATTAAGGAAAGAAAAACACTGGACTTTTCCCCTCTGACTTCTCTTAGCAATCCTCTGGAATTCACCTCCCTGAACCTTATTACATAGGGTCCTGTCGGACATCACTGTCATCCCAGAGTGGACAGTATTCAAAACCCATTCCAACCATCCTAAATTACAGGCCCACAATGAATCTACTCCCAACTCAGACACAGTGTGACTCAGCAAAACCCTCTCTGCCTCCAGTTCTGGATTCCAAAGACACAAAATGTTTATTGATTCTTCCTACCTGCCAGGGCCCTTCTCACCTCCAATCCTGCATATCTGTTTTTCACATCAAAACACTTTTTCTGGCTTGGCTAATCCTACTTGTCCTCCAAGTCTCAGTGTAAGGATTAATTCTTCAGCAAGATCGTAGTTGTCTCTTTGATAAGGTTAGCTCCCCTGATACATGTTTTCACAGTTCCCAGTCTTCCTATAACAGGTATCAAACGCTCTCTAACGTCTGGTTTTCCATTCAGAATGTAAGCCCCGTGATAGATGGTAAAATATTAATATGATAGCGATGCTAGAATGCCTTTGGAATCCAACAAAGGCAGCCTCAAAGTACCCCAATGTGGGAAGATTGAATTGGACATATCCCCAGAAAATCATCAAAGCCAAGCTCAATTGTCATGGCCCCCAATTGATTCTACTTTTGCAGCCCCAGTGGCCATTTAAGAACACTTTACAAAGCCTAACTTGCTATAAATTTCAAACTTTCAGTTAGAGAATATTAAGAAACAAAATCAAAACAAAGTTAATGAACTGCAAGGTAATTGCAGAATAATTTTGTGTGTTTCAAATGATAAAACAAATGAATAAATATGTCAATTTCGACTGGAAAGAGAACTTTTACCATTGGAAAAATGAGATATGTTTTAGCAATAAAGTGGAACCAACCACTGACAAATGTGACAATATGGAAGAGTTTTTAAAACATTATGCTAAGTGAAAGAAGATAGACACAGAGTACATAATACATGATTCCATTTGTATGAATTTCTAGATGAGTAAAAACTAATCTATGGTGACAGAAAGCACACAAATGGTTCATGGGGCAAAGACAGTGGGATGGAATACAGTCATGAGGAAACATTCTGGAATGATGAAAATGTTCTACATCTTAATTGGACTGGAGATAGATGGGAGTATACATTGGTTAAAACTCATTGAACTGTACTTACAGAGGTGCATTTTGTCATATGCAAATTGTACAAAAAAGTCAAAATTATATTAAGAAACTATGATGCTGAAAGAATTAAAGATACTTTCAAGTATTTTTAGGTACATAGAGATAGTATGAGCTTGTATCTTTTAAACTGTGGAAAGTTTCTTTTAAAAGTGTGTGTGTGTGTGTGTGTGTGTGTGTGTGTGTGTGTGTGTGTGTGTGTTTCAGTTTGCTGTTATTGCTGAACTTCAGAAAACTCTGCATCTTGTTTGTAATTAAAAATGAATGATTGCCAGGCATGGTGGCTCACGCGTGTATCCCCAGTACCTTGGGAAGCAAAGGCAAGAGGGTTGCCTAAATCCAGGGGTTCAAGACCAGCCTGGGCAACTTGTTGAGACCTTGTCTCTACAGTAAATCAAAAAATTAGCTGGGCATGGTGACGCATACCTGTGGTTCCATCTACTTGAAAGGTTGAGGCGGAAGGATCAGCTGAGCCCAGCAGGTAGAGGCTGCGGTGGCTGTGAATGTGCCACCGCACTCTAGTTTGAGCAACAGAGTGAGACTCCGACTCAAAAAAATAATTATTATTAGCTCAGTAGGAAGCAGATGTGCTACTTTACTGATTCAGTATCTACTTGGTTGTTTGGATCAAACTATATTTTAAACTACTGACCAAGGGTATTACTTGTTCTTCTGTCATCACTAGGTAAATTCGTATGGGGCATTTACAATTAGGTTTATTATATTCACACTTGAAATAGTTAATAAATCTAGCTATCTTTATATTTTTATGCATATGGAATGAATATAAATGTGTATATGTGCACATATGTCCATGATTCGAAAGGTACTTTTCTTTTGAGCAAATATTTTAGTCTTTTATTTAGTCTTAGTCTGCTTGCACTGCCATAACAAAATACCATAGTCTGGTATAAACAATTGAAATTTGTTTTCTTAACATTCTGGAAGCTAGAAATCTGAGATAAGAGTGCCAGAGTGATGGGGTTCTGATGAGGGCTCTTTCCTGACTTGCAGACTGCTACCTTACCATTGTTTCTTCTCATGGCCTTTTCTTGGTTCATTCAAATAGAGAGATAGAACTCCTACTCTTCCTCTTCTTTCCTATAAGCCCACCAATTTTATCAGATTAGGACCCCACCTTTAAAATCTAAATTAATGTGAATTAATTCCTAAAAGCCTCGTATCCAAATACAATCACATTGGGCTTCATTGGGCTTGGTTAAGGCTTCAACATACACATTTTGGAAAGGGATACAATTCAGACCAGAGCAGTGGGTGATTGTCTTTGACCAGAAAAATACACTGGTTTGTGCACCCAACAAATATTGATTAAGCAGATGCTAAGACCCACAAATTAAGACACAGTCCAAATCCTCATCACATGTACAGCCTTCATGTGACAATTGATCATAATGACAAAGGGATAATAGCATCTAAACTTGGAATTTAAAATAAAGAATGTTTGCCCTTTGTTTCATTAGGACTTAATTTAATAAATGAGAATTTTTTGAAAATAGAAGCGAATGAGGAGTAACATTTCTCCACATTTTCACTTAGAAAACTAGACAATATATTTTTTTAATTGGCATTTATATTATAATTCGACACATAGGACCAAACGCCTGGACCAGATAAACTTGGATCTTCCTTTTTCTTTCCCCTCCCCACTGGTAACAGTGATTAACGATGTCCCAGCATGCAGAGTTGTGGGTAGGATATAGAATACAGTGTTCTAATTGGACACTAGTGAGGTCTCAGTCCCAGTCACCCAAAGAGGCACAACCCCTTCTTAAATACATCTGGTTTGCTTAGGAAATCTAAAGTTATTTGAATCTCACTCACTTTTCTCACTCACTTTTCATTTATTTAATGGTTTTAACACTAGAACACTTGATCTGTAGAGACAGATGAGCACACTTGAAGCTTAGTTGAAATGTACCTGCAGGAAAATTGTTCAACATAAGAGAAAAAGCCTCTAAGATACTCTAAACTTCCTAGTGTTTCTTAGTGTTAAATTATAAGATGTATTTCATTGTTTCCAAGGGAGCTATGGCAATCATAATTCGAGTCAAAATAGGTATTTTTCAGCATCTTGGATTCTTAGTATTTCTATACCAATTTGTTAATATGACCAAGAAAATTCCAGTAAGAATTCTACATCTACTGGTATACGGTGCAGTAAATTTGGGCTGGTCACTCAGTGTCTTTAAATTGATAAAGTCCTGACATATTCAGGGGTATGAGATATGACTTTAAAACTGCAAATAAAAACATCTGTGAGTTTATATACATGATCTCTTAATCTTTAAAACAACAAGGAGATAGTGTTCATCAAATACATTTTATGTCTGAGGAAACCAAAGGCAAGAAAGTTTTAAGTGACTCTGTGATCACAAAGCTACTAAGAGAAGAGGCAGATATATTATGAAACCAAAAGCCTGTCTGATTCCAAAACTCATTCTTTCCACTTCCTCCCCAGTCTCTCTTCTTTTTCATAAGGATAATAAGGCCAAAATACAACATTTTCATTTTTCAAAGTAGTCTCACATGCATGGTCTTATTTGATAGCCACAATTCTTCTAGAAAATAGGAAAGACTATTTTCTCTGTATTGCAGGTGTAGAAACAGGGACTTAGAAACTTTCCCAAGAGCACAATAGCAGAAATTGCCAATCAAGTGTTGAATTCAGTCTTCTGATCCCCATTTCAATGTACTTTTCATTGCATCACATTTTTAAAAATTAAATTGACTCTAAATGTATAACAACTTTCTTTTCTCTTTCACTTACACCATCTGTGTGTTCTCTAAGCCCTGTGTGCTCTTTTTCAGTGGGAGAACAGAAATTCTTTTGCATACAGATAAAAACATTTTTGCCAAGCACTTTTAAATCTGAAACATACCGGAGTCAACCAGAGGCAAGGTGATCATTATTAGTCAAGTCAGAGAGAAATTTACGTCAAGTTTACTTTTATTCTCCAATGTCTTGATTCCACTGTATTTTCCAGAGGACTTTCATTTCAATTCTGGTTATCCACACCCTACTTTCACTATGCTGGGGAGCAAATCTTTTAGCACACGAAGATCTCTTGTTTTGGGGGGTTCTGGAAGAAAAGCCACAAAATCAAACAAATACAATTTTTTACAGTGTTAGTACTACTTTTCCCAGATACAAAGGAGTACAACTGTTTATCACTTATGCATCACTCTAGAACTCTTCTCTCCTGTTTCCATCAGTAGTCTTAGGATTTAACAGCTCCATATGCTTCCAGGGGATTGCCTATCATTGGAAATACAGCAACCGATTGGGAGTTTCACCTAGGACTCTAGTTCTAAGAGGTAAATATATAACTACCCAACCCCTCCTGAGTCGTGTCCTAGCCAAGCCAACGCTTTTAGCAAGACACTAGGCTCTTTACCACTTACCCACTGTCAGTGAGATGCATAAAGAGTGTGGCAGGCTTACTGTCAGCACTTACCCTTTACATACATTACCTTCCTGTCCTCACTACTTACTTCTCACATCGCACGGTGTTTTTAATCTTCATTTTCCAGATGATAAAACTGGGACTCTGAGACATTAAGTAACACACCCAAGATAATACATTAAGTATGAGATAGGACCAGGATTCCAAACTAGGCCTGTGGTTATACTAACTACTATGCTAACAGATGCTATGCAACTGTATGCTGTACTGTATTATAGTAAACAATACCATGCCATGTAATTCTGTATGACTCTAGACTATACCACTCTATACCATATCACTCTATACTCTATTACACTACACTAGATTATACTATGTCATACTATACTATACCACATTATGTTATACTGTAGCACAATATACCATACCGGATATAGTATACTATCCTACAATATATTACCTATAAAAACTATGCTACACTACACTCACTGTACTATTTGGCAGATCTAAGTAAGTATCACCATAACTGGACATCACGGAGGAGATACCTAACATTCTGGAATAACTTACTGATCACATGCTGAAGACTACATGACACTTAGCATACAGTGCTAATGCGGTAGCTTTGGAAATCCTATTGCCTAGGAAATGTTTAATGGTTTTGCTTAGGAAATATTGATGCATTTGACTAATGGCAAAACCATTTTGAGTTTAGGCTCTAAGCAAAAGGAAAATTTTTCCCCAAAAGAGATTTTAAACAACCCTGATTATCATAGTTTTAGGAGAATATCTCCTAATGTGAAATATATGAATATATTGCATAAATAACTTTGTTAGAATGTTAAGAGAAATGATTCTAAAATGAAGAATAATTTACCCAAATTATTCTTCAACAAGTCACGCTTTTCCTTTTTTCTTTCAGTGTGTGTCCAAATGTACATTTTTACATGTTAAAATGACAGCACAGATATAATTTTATAGTTGACTTCCATTATGCCAAGCTTTTTTTAAAAAGTATTTTAATAGAAGAAAGAAGGATACTTTTTATATCAAATGAAACCACATGGCAAAGATTAAAAAGCTGTTGATGAGGCTTACCTGGAATATAAATATTTTCTGTACTTAGCAACTAGACCTAATGGGTTATTTCCTTTGATTTAAGCCACAAAATTGGAGCCATATTTATACTGAGAATGAAAGCCAGCAAGTAAAACCTTGCAAACAATACCCGCTCTTCTGGCCTTGAGAACTTTGGTTTGTCCAAAGTTAAATGGGAGCCACCTGTGTTAGATTTGTACCCAATCCGATAGCTGACTAATATTCGTAAAATATCCTGAGAGCTAGCCAAGGAAGTAGACTGAAATCAAATGCTTCTGCTAAGTAGAAATGGCACATCAGTAGACAAGTGTGATACCAGAAGGACACAAAAGCAGAGAAGATTCTAGGCAAAGGGCACAATCCTTTTTCTGTTCTTCAATAAACAAGAATGAATAAATGAGCCTGCACTGTGCACCTAGTGGAAGCTGGATTTCATGGTCGTGTATGTGGTGCTACAAATCACGTGGCCATCTGTCCCTTCTTCCCCAAATAGAAGCTGCTTGAGTAAACGTTAATTTCCACAACATCCTAAAAAGTGTTCAAAAGTGAGTTAACAAAAATTGTGTTGAAATTGGCTTGTGGTAATGAAAGCGTTTGACAAGGAATGAAAAATATCTCCCCTGGGAGCTGCCAGGGCAGCCAGCATTGAGCCACGGGAATTGGTACTAGTCAGACTTATGACAATTTCAGTAACAATCTGCGAAAGGGAGTGGATGGTTCATTAATAAAATGCACAGATGAAATGGAATGATTGATTGGATGCAAGAAAGCAGAGACATTAGTGATGTTAGTAAAATGAGATGCAACTTAGGGAAATGCTCACTCATCTATTTAGACAGAAAATCACCAGGTGAAGCTCATTTAATAAGAGCAATTAGTCCAGAAAGCACTATTGCCAGCAGAGATCTGGACGTGATGCCGGGAAAAAGGTTAGGTAGAGAGGGGTGACTGAGCCAGAACAATCAGATCTTTTCTCTGGAAAAGCATTATAACGTTTGGCCAGTATTCACCAGCTTCCCACAGCTCCTGACACTCAGCCAGAGCCTCTGAAATTCATTCTGCTCTGCCTGGAGGTGAGCATGTCCTCTGACTTCTAGCTCTGACTAGGAAGATAACTCCAGATGGGCTTCCCGTCATTGCTCTGCACAAGAAGAGGTTGATGGCATTTAATACTTTGCTGCACCAGAATTGTACCCTACATCTTTAAAATAAAATATATATTTAAAAAATGCTTTACTGCTTTGAGGCAGATAACATGGTCAAGGCCAGAGATGTGAGTTTAGACCCAGGATTGAGACCAGGAATATTCCTGAATAGGCCTGGGAATTGTGTCTTAATTTCTGGCCTCTAGCTGATCACAAGTTTTCTGAGGTAAAGTTGGAACCCACCAAAACTCAAGCCACTTTTCATTCCAGCACTTACAGAAGTAGATCATGGACAACTTGCTGTTTGCTACGGCATATCACTTCCATCAGTTTCTAGGCAAACCCTAATGATTCTAAATAAAATTTGCATTTGGTGTTACATTTGTCTTATAGCCTTATGCTGACCTTGTTCTCATTAGTTCCCTTATTAATGGCCACTCTTGCCAGGATCCTGCAAAAATGGCTGCTCATTAGTTAAGAAACAGCTATTTTAGCTATTGAGTGAGGAAGCTGGGAACAAAACTGCTAGCTCCTCATTAATATGTATAAATGTTCTTCTCAATACATGGGTGCAAAAAAAATCATTAAATTTCTTAATTTTTCCAAATCAAATTAAATCTGCATGCATTGAGAAGAAAGCCAATGTCTTAATTTACAAGAGGCTTGGGTAACATATTCAATCCAGAAAAATAGGAAGCGTGCCTCTGGTTTAAGTGCATCATGATTGCACACAAAGGACCACTTGACGTACAAGCTCGCGTCTTGCCTCAAAAATGGATATTGACTGGGTACAGTGGCTCATGCCTGTAATCCCAGCTCTTTGGGAGGCCAAAGTGAGAGGATTGCTTGAGCCCAGGAGTTTGAGACCAACCTTGGCAACATAGCAAGACCTTATCTCTACAAAAAAAATTTAAAAAGTTAGCCGGGCATGGTGATGCATGGTGATCGTGCCACTGCACTCTAGTCATTATACCAGCCAAAGCCTAGAAGGCTCTATCAGCCCATCCATCAGCTTTTATGGGGTAAGGATCCCTGGGAACATGAAAACCACTCAATAAATAGGAAATGTTAATGATATGGTCCAAGTAAACACCAAGTCTTCATGACTGGACATTTCATTCCTGTACCTAAAAGTGACATGGGACACTATTGTAGCTATAGTCCCAGCTACTTGGGAGGTTGAGGCAGAAAGACCTCCTGAGCCCAGGATGTCGAGGCTGCGGTGAGTTGCAATCATTCCACTGCACTCCAGTCTGGGCAACAGAGTGAGATCCCAACAAACAAAAAAATAAATATCATTGCTATTCAGTCCTGTTGCCCATGGCACCCATGGTTTCTGTGACCACAGGACTTGCTCTCTGGTCCTGCTAAAGTTCTCAAGGTTGTAGCACTGTGAGTCCATGTTCCAGGCATCCGTAAACTACTCTGTAAAGTCTTGCACATCCTGAGATTGGAGCAGATAGGACTTCACCACCCAAAGCATAGGATTAGAGAAAAGAAAATAAACTGGTTTACCCTCCCTCCTTCACCTTCTTGAGCCTGAGCGTTAAAAGGCTCTTAAATCTGCCCCAAGGTAAGGGAAGTTTATGCCTTCTGCACAAATAGACTGATGGCCCTTTTGACTGGGGAGAGGAAAAGAGAGCTTCCTCTCTCATTGTTCAGTGATATCCTATTCCCCATTAGGAATTTCTCCATCATGTTATCAGCCACATTGCCCTATATGTTCATCCCAAGTTTAAGGCTCATGGTTTTTAAATTCTGAAAAAAAATAAAGTGTTTCAGAGTATAATCCAGTCTACTATCTAAAACCAAATTCCCTAAAATAAATTGCCTCATCATTTTTAAGTCATTCATAAAAGCTTATTTTAAATTTATGGTTACAACATTTGGAAGCAGTAAAGATTACTGTGTGAACACAAATATAAGATACTACATGTCATAGTTTAGTTTGCCAAAGAAAATAATGACAACCGCAGGCAGAATTAACATAGTTATGTGAGTTTTAAATCAGAAAAGTATCTACAAAGTGTCTGATGGGCTGTGGGTTTGAATGCAGCACCATGAATCTGGGTTTCTTCAAGGTTAAGGTTAATTGATCACTGTTCCAACCCTGACTTGGAGAACCAAAATCCTACTGGTAACCCTCTCACATTACTTTAGTCCAGACCTCTTTACCTCACGACTGTCTCTAGGGCTCTGAGTCCAGCACACACATCCCTCATGCTCTGTGACATAAAAAGACCAGTTTCAAGGTGCAGCCCTCTGAGCATGTAGGGTTGTGATCTATGTCCAACATGAGTTCTAGACCTTCTGGCCCAGCTGATGGACTCAACTGAGGAGAAGTCTTCTCTTGGTTCATACCCACTGCTGGAGCCAAACCATTGCTTGTCAAATACAACTAGATGCCACCATCCAGCATTCAAGAGAAAAGATCTGACACTTCCCAACCCCTGCAGCCTTTGCTTCTGTTGTTCCCGGCACGAAGCCTCCACCTGCTTCACTGGTGTTTCCCTTCAGCCATTACAGCGGCCACTGCTGAGATTATATTTAATGTCACCCTCAATTAACCTGACAGGATACAGCCCTTCCAAAACCCTCCAGGACTTAGAGAAAAGAAGAGGCTTAGGGTAGAAAACTGAAAAGACTTTTATGTTCCTGGCTGTTCTGCAGGTAAATCTCTCAGAAAATTGCTGTTTTATTGTTTCCAGGCACTGAGCTCACATTATACCAGCCAAAGCCTGTCAGCCCATCCATCAGCTTTTACCTGTGAGGACCTCTGGGAACATGGAAACCACTCAACAAATAGGAAATGTTAATGATATGGTCCAAGTAAACACCAAGTCTTCACAGCTGGACATTTCCTTCCTGTACCTAAAAGTGACATGGGACAGTATTATAGGGGAATGTTCTTAAAAGCATATACGAGCTGTGTGCATGCAAGGCTTCATTTGTGCACTCAGAATGGAAGATCATTTGTGTACTCAGAGTGGAAGATCAAGCCAAAGCCACAGGGGACTTCCAAAGGAAATGAATGTTTCTTAAAGAACCTTTCTTTTCTCTCTGGAAATTGGATTATACACAACCCAGAATTATTACAGTCTTCACTGCGGTAATGGGCCATCAGACAAATTAGTCTTATTATTTAATCACTTACTATTCTTAACTAGCATCTGAATAACACGAGTTGTCCAAAAAACACTCACAGTTTAGCTGAAAAATAAACAGGAACCCTCTGTAGTGTTAGAACTATAGCTAATCTAACACCCTTTTCATGTTGGAATCTATTGAGAATTTTTACAATATAATGAGCTGTTGTTTTTCTGAATGATATTAATCATTACAAGGCAGAGACCACCCTAAAATGCTCAGGTGTACATAGCACTAGAGAGTCATTAATGCTCATTAATGCTGAGAAATCAAACTGCTCCCTGACAAGTGATTCAAAACTTAGAATTTCATGAAAGAGCACAGCAGAGAAAAGCATTGAAAAGACTGAAGGTGACGATGTTGTCATTGTTCTTCCAGGTTGTCCTAGTCACTTTTGCTGCTTTTGTTCCAATGAATACAAATTTCATCCTAATGTTGTAATGATGTACCTAAATCGTTTTGTTCCTGTGAGATGCCCCCACCCGCAGCAGACACAGGAGCACATGGCAGGAAAATACCAGAAACAAGAGTTCCAGGCTGACATTTGGAATTGACTCCAGCTGTTGTAATTGTGGCTGAACATTGGTTGTTGCTGTTGTTGCTGCTGTTGTTGTTGTTTTAAGTAAGTTGTATAAAGTGACATTAATGTTTTATAACATTGTTAAAAATCACAACTTGAATCTGATTTTGAAGTGCACGTTCACACTGTTTATGAGGAGTTTTGAGCAGGTTGTCTCTGGACCTAAATAAATTTGTGCTTTATTTCTACTCAGAAGAAAAGAAACATTTTTTATTTGTAAAATTATTATTATTATTATTTAAATCATGTTCTAAGAAGTTTCTGATAATATTCTAGTTGTTGTGAGGCATATGTGCTACCAGATAATGGAAATCTAAAGCCTTTTATAGAAATGGCATTGAAAAATACTTTTTCAGCTCCAACTACCCCTAAGTAATTTTTAAGTCGGGGAAGGTACTGTAGGGAGTGGATATATTTGTCATATGAGAATGCTTTTCCCATTAAGTAAGATACAAATTTTGTTAAAGAGGTTGATAAAGAACTTTCAAAAAAGAAAGCAATTACAGATAACATCTCCATTTGTTCACTATTAGGTTAAATATTATAAAACTACTATTTCTTAGGTTGAAATATGGGCCATCTTTCATATGTCCAACCTGATATCTTGTTCTTTCATTTGTCATTATGCATATTCTTGCCACATGTCAATATTTGATGTGAGTTTATAATAAAAGATAGACAATAAATCCATTAGCATGAAGAACAAAAGAATAAAGGACCATGTAACAACAGAGGAGGGTTAAGTGTTTTTGGAAATTTAGGCTAAGAATAACTATGACAATTGAACAGAAAAACTAATTCAGAATTTCCAGGAAGCCAAGACAAAACTGGAACAAAAGTTATGTAGCTCTTGCCTAATAATGGGATACATAGATACTCATGGAAAAAAGTCAAACTTTTTCTATTAAAAGAAATATATCAAGTGAGCTTTCATGTTAGAGATATTTCTAAAGTTAATATCTTACATTTATGGAATGTTATATAGTTTATAATTTTTTTCTTATGAGTGAGTATTTTAAAGTAATGTTTTGGTTAGAATGTTGAAAAGAGGAACTTGGAGAGTGTCTGGAAATAGAGGTCTCCACTATTACATAAAAAAAGGGTATTCTTCCTAAAGAAGGTTTGTTTCTCTGAGGACCCTCTGATTTCTCACCATGCTAATTCTCACCATGCTAATTCAGTGTGTTTCCCTACTGGAAAGTTATTTTACATTGCAAGCTACTACATTGATTTCCAGATAAAAATTAACCTAACGTACATTAAACCAGTTAAACTGAGGGGGGTTTCCTCCAAGAATTTGGACAAACTGATATCAATGTTCCAGGTTTATCGAATTGAGAGAGCAACCTTGGGAATGCAGGAAGGTAAAAGCAACTTTGCAAATGTTTTTGGATAGATTTTAATCCTCTAACCATCCTCCCACCCATTACAATTTCAATATGAGTTAAAGAGAATGCTTTCTGATGTGAATGAAAGGCTTCTATAATCCAAAATATTTCTCAGTATGCCTCTATAAATATTTTGGCAGAAAATTTTTTTTTAATTTATAGTTCTTACATTATAATTCCTTTAGTTTATACACTCAACAACACTGGGCTATTTTGGTGTTCAGATAGGAAGTGCTGAAAGAATAGACAACTACTGAACAGAATACATGGGTAACTCATTAGGCATCTAGTTCCCTTTGGGTCCTTTGGGAAGTTCTAACATGATAAATGGTCTAAAGTGTCCAAAATAGCAAAAGCCATTAAGCTTAAACACTAGAACCAATTCTTTCTAACCATGGTCTATAGTACTTCCAAAATATTTCTTCCTAAGAGTAGCTGGTAGAAACCTATTCAAACTTATTTCCCCTCAGCCGATCCAAATGTTCAAGAAAGAATCTAAAGATACACACATGTTTACAAGCAATCATGGATGGTAAAATGAACTTACAAATATATGTAATACAAATGTAAAGCTGGTCAATATCCACAGGGTAATAATCATTTGCAAGTCCACCTGACAACATGCACTTATATCTCTATCAATGATAAGCATTTATATTACTACAAATTTGGTTTTTTTTTCTGTTTTGTCTTTGTTTTTTGTTTTTTTTTTTACAAATTACAGAGTTGTAAAATAGCTGAAAGACAACAAAAGGCATAAACCCATGTAGAATCAAACCCCAGTAGGAACCCCTAGACAATGTCCATCATTCCATTGAACGAACATTCAATAATTATTTGTCCATTACAGAACCTTTCATCTTGTTTTCCTGAGCATTTTAATTCCAAAGTTAAAAGATTTCACAAATACATCTCCATGGTATATTTCTCAACAAAAACAGGTAACAAGAAAAATATTTCCACCTATTTCTCTTCCCATAATCATTACTAAATTTAGGCTAAGTTTTCAGAGTTCTGTTTATTTAGAATTTAAATTTTGACATAATAGACTAAGAGTTAAGATTCTCATTTTTAAAAATAATCATATTTGAATTTGGCATCACCAGAAAGTAATTTGTAAATGTGCTACTGACAGTCCAAGATCTTGAACAAATCTGCACTTCCTTCCAATGGGTTTTCAACAAGTAGAATTGAAGTATTACAAAGGCTAATGCAATGGAAAATGAATCTTTTTCAGCTAATTCATCTATTGTCCTTATTCCTTCCTTTTCTCCTGGTATCAAAAGGTATTTTGTAAGATTGGGTAAGGCTCATTCCCAATAACCCTGACAATATTGGCAGAATGTTTCTCCCATAAGGAATCTGGTACCTCACAGAGTTCTTCAAATTGTGTCTGATGTAAGCACAAGAAAGGTTAAGTCTGTGTCCAAATTAGCTCAAATCTGATTATGAACAGAGGAGTCTTCAGAAACTTCAAAGATCACTTGACAATTCCATCATAAAATATATCTCATATCTCTCCTGATGGATTTGATTGGTATGGTATCACAGAGGGAGAAATCTCTTTTCTTAGACCAACGGTACCAGTAAGAGACTGGGTGACAGGAAGTATCTGAGGGCTGTTGGGTCACCTACTAATTAGGTTGTTGATTTTGAGGGACAAGGATAAGGGTAATAATAGAGTTTACTGTCAGAAGCATGACACCTTTATCAGAAGACTGTGATGTTGGTTCTCACAAGTTAATGACAATTCTTGTGAGTTTAAGGAAAGAAAAGTTTGACATTTCATTTGTTTTTGCTTGTTTGCTTAATTTATAAAGTCATACCTTGTTTTGAATCTTTTGTTCTAAGAAACTCCTCAAAATTTTGGCTAAGTGCCATAAATCTGTTAGAAAAGCTATTTCCCATTTTAGCATTTGTTATTCAATAAATGCCTCTATTTCTCACTTAAGGCCACACACACACACACACACACACACACACACAAATGAGAACAGTAAAACCATCTGCCCTGGGTCTACTCTAGAATGTGGTTTTTACTTTTTATCTTTTTAACTTTTTTTTTTTTTTGAGTTGTGTCTCACTCTATCACTCAGGCTGGAGTCCAGCGGCATGCTCACGGCCACCGCACCCTCCACCTGTTGGGCTCAGGCAATCCTTCTGCCTCAGCCTTCCAAGTAGCTGGAACTACATGCATGCACCACCACGCCTGGGTAATTTTTTGATTTATTGTAGAGATGAGGTCTCACCAAGTTGCCCATACTAGTCTTGAACCCGTGGGCTCAGGCAATCCTCTCACCTCATCATCCCTAAGTGCTGGGATTATAGGTGTAAGTCATCAACACCTGGCCTTTACTTTTTATCTCTTAGTCATTGCTTTTGAAAGAACAGAAGTTCTTAATTTTCAGGAAGTCTAATTTATCAGTCTTTTAAAGTTACTGGTTCTGAGTATTTTAAAGCAATATTTGCCTATCCTAGCAGTAGTATTATAATACCAAATGCTTTAAATGCAGACAGACTAAATAACAAAGCTTTAGTCTAATTCCCTTGCAGTCACTTTATTAAGCATATCAAGTGTCTCTGCTTTAAGAGAAAAGCAGACAACTCCACGGGCTAGCATATTAGTTGAAACCTTTTGTCTCAGACACCAACACTTTATACGCTACTTTTCTGTAACACAGAGCAGTATTGAATGGGGGAATGATTACGATGCCAATAAAAGGCTTAACATCTCAAACACGTATTTATTGCTTTGTCTCTGAGAGGATACCTTAATATCATAAATTAAGTCAGTCCCAAATGCATCATCTGAACCAGAAGGAATAAAGATACCACTGAACCTAAATGACGCTTAGTTAAACACTGAGTGCTCAGAAACCTGTAGTCAAGCTTGCATTTCTTTTATGTCCGCCCCTTTCAGTCATCTCTGCAGAGTCCAAGCTCTCTGCCTTGAAGCATCCTTTTCACTTCTCTCCTGGCAGGAAAAACTATGTTAGGTTTTTCTGAAAAAGAAGGAGACAACTCAGATAAGAAGGGGGTGGGCAGGAGCCTGCTCTCTACAAAAATATTATTAGGGTCACTCTTTGGGGTTAAGGTTTTGTCTATAGAAAACTCCCATAAAATGTAAGAATGTTTCTTGGAAGGTTAACACACTGACCTATACCACCTACTCACGAGAACAATTTCACCATTCTTACATTTCACAAATGCACACCCCAGCTTTGAGCAAAATTGGTAATGCAACCTAGTCCATTGTGCACTGTGAGGCACATTATGTCCCTACAACAAATAATTAGTCAGTTGGGGGGAGGGGAAAGGAGTCTCCGCAGTGCGGGTGGCCTGGGAGGAGGGTCCTGTGTATGAACAGATCGAGCATTCAAGAAGGAGTTAAAGCTACCACAGTGTAAAATAATTTTAATGAAAGGAGAAAAACCCTCATGTGCCAAATATCCTGTCTTATTCCCCAGTCACTGATTTTCAGGTCATCAAAAATTCACCAAACCTCGATGAAATGAAGTCTGTTTTGGAACATGTTTGCCCCAGGCGAATGTTCATTCCACATTCCATGATTCAAATATTTTGCCTCTGAGTCTTTTGAATGGAATAAGTTTGGGTAATAAAATGCCAAACCAGTGGAGAATACATTTAAATTCTTCTAATTGAATGTGTCAAATTCCCCAGGTAGCAAGTACAATACCATACAGCATTGGTAATTTACAAGGGACCTGAAAAAGGTCACAGATTTTCAAACCTCAAAACAAATCAAGCAGTCAGCATTCTGGGATATCTAAGTAGGAGCCACAGTGAGAAGTCTTACACAGTTCCTTGCATGTTGTTAGCAGGAGCAATTCAAACTTGTACAAAACCCAGATATTACCAATCAGACCCAAATGACCTGCTTAGAGGAAGAAACAGTAATTTGCTTGACATCTCCCAGGTTGCCTCAAATAAATAAATGGGAGAAATGTTTTAGAAATCAATTTAAACCCCAGGCCCACTCAAAAAAAAAGTCTCCAAAACCCAACCTGGGACTTTGTATAAGTGCAGGCCTAGACATGTGCTGTGAAGTTACACAGTTCTGGCGCCCAGGGCAGGGTGGGAGGGACGTCCTTGCCCAGGGAGACACTTTCTCCGGGCTTTCGACAAGCCGCTTTTGGAAACCCGGTTTCCCCGCAGGCTCCTCCACCCGGTGGCCGGGACTGCGAGACGAGGCGCCGGGCGGGGAAGAGGAAGTCCGGACCGGGAGGACGCGAGGACTGCAACCGCGCCTGCATGCGAGGCGGGGCGGGGGCGGACTGCGGGGGGCGAGGCGACCCGGCCCGGGTCCCGGGTGGGGGGGCGGGAGAGGCGGAGCGAGCGGGCATGCGCAGTGGCGCGGAGGAGGTGGCGATGGCCGGGGGAGGCGGGGGGACCGCTGTTGATTCGCAGCTGGGCCAACTCGGCGGCGCGGCGGCGGCGGAGCGCGGGGCGCCCGCGGCGGGTCCGGCTGCCGCCCACCATGCCCGAGCCCGGCTCCGGGCAGCCGCCGCGCGCCGCCGGGGCCCCGGCCGGGGAGGATGCCAGACGCCCGGGAGAGGCCGGGGCGGCGGCGGCGGCGGCGCGATGGTGGTGACCGGCTCTGCCCGAGGCGGCGGCGGGGACCGCGCGCCCTCCCGGCGGCGGGGCTGCGGGCTGGCGCCGGCCGGGGCCGCGGCGCTGCTGGCCGGCGCGAGCTGCCTGTGCTACGGCCGCTCGCTGCGGGGCGAGTTCGTGCACGACGACGTGTGGGCGATCGCGAACAACCCCGACGTGCGGCCCGGCGCCCCGCTCCACTGGGGCATCTTCGCCAACGACTTCTGGGGCAAGGGCCTGGCCGAGAACACCGGCCACAAGTCCTACCGGCCGCTCTGCGTCCTCACCTTCAAAGGGGACCCGACCTAGGGCTCTTCTGCGCGGCCCGGGCGGGAAGAAGTGGGACTGGCTTGAAGGGAGTTTGTTTCTCCCCACGCCTCCCCCCTCTCCCCGCAGCCGGCGCCACCCCGCTCCCCGGTCCTCGGCCAGCTGATCTGGACTCCCGGGGGCAGGCAGGAGGCGCCGGCTGGGAGAACCATCCCCTCCTACTCACTCCCCCTACATAAACTCCCCCTCAGCGGCCTAGACGACCAGCCCCAGCACATCAGGCCCCAGGGAGGTGGTGTGTGTGGAAGGGGACAGAGGAACGCTGTTCCAGGGCGGTAGTTTCCGTCCTGTGGGCAACTTTGCAGATTGAGGGACTGTGTGAGCCTCATGGGGCGGGGGGGCATTCGATCGCATGATCTGCCAACGCTGGGTGGGTTTGAGGAGAAACAGAAGGTATGAAAAACTGCTAAGGGTCTGAGCTTCTACCCTGCAGACAAACAGTTGGCTTGCCACCATGTCATAAATGCTAGCAGAAGACGAGAGAAGCCTGAGTTAGTACTTCATTACTACTCAGGACAGGACAGGCCGCGTGAGATTCAGGCTCTATTGGTCCTTGCCCCCAAAGTCCCTTGGGGGTGATACAGCGGTGGACCCAGATGGATACTTCATCCACAGTGGTCTGTCTCACAGCAGGTGAACCCCAATCTTGCAAAGGGGTTATTAGCAAAACTCCCCACCCCACCCCTCCAAATCTTTTCCCCAGAGGAGACATTGTTATCCTGATCAGAAAGCAAATCTGACCTCTGCTCAGAAGGAAGAAACTATCTCAATCTTAAAAGACTTTGTTACACAAACATCCTTGAAAAGTCAGTCCAGGACAAAAACTGTAACAAAAGGTGTGGAAATGACTTGTACAATTTCTCCCCAACAGGAGGGAAGACTGGGCCCCCACCCTTGGCCGCTTCAGGTACATCCAACTCGGCAAAGCCGCTAGCAATCCAAGCCCTCCTGGCATCCTGCTAAGTGGATGTCCTCTTATAACCTAGAAGATATGAGTCAGCATTTCTGCTGTTTCTGATGTGCATAATTGAAAATGTAAGGGGGAACCAATACGTTTCTTAAAGTGGAATACTTAATTTAAATGAGGCCTAGCCCCAGACCTTTTATTTTACAGAGAACATGAAAAAATGGACTTTAAAAACTATCTGCAAAATGTATTTTACATTTACCTTGGTTACACAGAGAATAGGTTAGGAATGAAGGGATAGTGATAAATTATGCTTTTAACCAGAGTCTGAAGTATGGTGGGGGGGGATAAGAAAGGGTGTTATTCCTGTATCATGAGGGGTTTTTATATATCGTGTAGATTAATCCATGAGTGAATTCTAGAGACTTTTTATGAAGTTTATGTTAATCAATACATTTATTTTCTATCTTCCTTTGAAGCTACTTGCATATTTGTCCAACCTTTGAGTCCTGTTAGTCCAGTTTTAAAACAAGGAATGCCTGATCATGCCAAAGTAGTAGCATTGTTTTCTTACTAATAGTAGAGGTTTTCTGTTCCAAAAGACCTGGTTAGATCTGACTGCTGCTTATTTTTTTAACTTTATCTCTCCCTCACTCACTCCAAACCAGTACTGCTTTGTGTGTGTGTGTGTGTGTGTGTGTGTGTGTGTGTGTGTGTGTGTACACACCAAACCCACTTCCACCTCGGAGCCTTTGACTCACTATCTTCCTGAAAAGCACTTCCTCAAATTCACATAGCTTGCCTGGACTTTGCTCAAGGCCTTCTCTTAGAGAACCTTTCCCTGTTATCCTAGCTCAAACAGCAAGTACTCCCCCTAACCTCATCTGTATTCTCTTTTCTCTTCTCTTCTCTTCTTTTCTTTCTCTCTCTCACTCTCTCTCTTTCTTTCTGAGTCAGGGTCACCCAGGCTGGAGTGCAGTGGCACAATCATGGCTCACCCAGTCTCACCTCTTGGGCTCACCAATACTCCCACCTCAGCTCTCCGAGTAGCTGGAACTACAGGATTGCACCACCATGCCTGGCTAATTTTTTTTTTTTTTGTAGAGATAAGGTCTCACTGTTGCCCAAACTGGTCTCAAACTTCTGGACTTAAGCAATCCTCCCTCTCAGCCTTCCAAAGTGCTGGGTTTATAGGTGTGAGCCACCACACACAGCCTCTTGCATTTTCTTTAATAACACT
This sequence comes from Cephalopachus bancanus, assembly GCA_027257055.1. Lineage (NCBI taxonomy): Eukaryota > Metazoa > Chordata > Mammalia > Primates > Tarsiidae > Cephalopachus > Cephalopachus bancanus. The sequence continues at coordinate 876,042 of JAPVLO010000009.1, read as the reverse complement.
TATCACTATCTGGCATTCAATATTTATTGGTTTATTCCTCCCCCACTACAGTGCAAGCTCCTACCATCTAGAATAGTTTCTGCCACACAAAGTAGGCACCCAATAAATGAATAATTTTGGAGAATGTTAAGCAACTTTAAGTAACTTCCAGGTACTTTTTAAGACAAGAATATCTTCTCTTTGGTTTTAATATGAGAATTAATCTCTTTGGTCTCATTTCTTGATATCTTACCCTTTTCTCCTTTGTTGCAAAAGAAAGTGAAGGAAATCTATGAGTTCCCTGGACATAACCAAGAGTTAGGTGTGTCCTCATTACTGACAAACTCGGATATTGAGAGCAGCTCTGATTATGAGGGAATAGGGAAAAATCAATCCTTTATTTTGTGTACCCTCCTTCCTCTCAAAACGTCACTTCTGACACCACATGTATAGGTAAAACAACCTTTTTCTCTATATACTGTCACAACACTTCTGTTCACCAAAATGTGTAGAGGTTTCTCTCACACTAAGCAATAATTCTCCACTTTCTAGTAGATATGGACCAGGTGTCCTACAACTCAATTCTAGCCCAAGTTAGTGTAGACCCTCACACACACAGGTTAAAGGAACAGCCTTGCAAGACTGCTTCCACCCCACTTCAGATACCAATCACGGCGGTAGGTCCTCAAGTTACATACAACTTCTGTCTGACTTGGCTACAAATCAGAGGTTCTCATGACTCCTTTCTTGAGTTCAATAATTTGCTAAGAGCTACTTACAGAACCCACGAAAGCACTTTACATACTGTTACCCATTTATTATAAAATAATACAACTTCAGGTAAGGGCAGATGGAATTGACTCATAGGGTAAGATATGGGAGAAGAGGCACAGAACTTCCGTGTCTTCTTAGGGAATGCTGCCCTCCATTTCTTCAGCAACCCAGAAGCTCTCCAAACACTGTTCTTTCTGAGTTTTTATGAAGGTTTTGTTACATAGGTATGATTGAGTAAATTATTGGCCATTAGTTATTATCTCAACCCTCAACCTCTTTATTCTCTCCAGAGGGTGAGCAGTGAGGCTGAAATTTCCAACCCTCTCATTTTCCCCTGGCAACCAGCTCCCATCTAGAGGTTCCAAAACCTCCAGCCATCATTCATTTCATCAGGATGCAAAAAGACACTTATTACTTCCAAGAATTCCAAGGGTTTCAGGAGTTGTGTGCAGAAGACAAGTCAGAAACCAAATATCTGTGTATTATTATTTCACAGTCCACCATTGGTCTCTGGCCACAGAACTCTTACAGCAAAACAATATGCAACTCAGAAGATACTGGCACATTACTAGAGTCTCACTCAGTCACTAACAAATAGCTCAGCCAAATATCATATCATATGAAAATGTCTTCCAGGGTGAGGCTAGTCAGGTTTGCAGGATTCTGTTCGGTCTTGTCAGGTTCCAAAAGCAGGAGTGGTTTCAGTAAACATATAGCTTCATCCCTTCAGGCATCTGTTAGAATTAAACCAAAAGACAATGTCACCTCCTGCTCTGAGCCCCTTTCAAGGTATTAATGTAACATTGGGTTTTCCTCATTAAATAACCCATTCATTTATTCCTTTACCCTCAACTACTGTTCCTGTTTCTGTTTATTTATAACTAAGCTTTTCCACCTTTGGGGGAGAAAAAAACACATTAGATTTAATACTGTGCTGGTTTAGATTGCAGGTAGTCTAGCAAGTATCTCTCTCTCAGTCCACTTTAAATTCATATAAGGTAGGGTTACATATATAGGTAGATAGACACAGAACTAGTAGAATTTTTTTATCACTAAGCAATACAGCTTTATTCGCAACACCAATTTTGCCAGATAAAGTAAGAGAATAACCCACTCCATCAGAAAGAAATTCTGACATAAGTTTTAATAAAAGCAAGTACTCTTGACTTTGTTGCAGGAAAGAATTCAAGGACAAGTCACAGAAAGTAAAAGAAAGCACTTTAATTTAAACCAAAGTATACACTCAAGGAAGGACAGTAAAGGTAATCGCTAAGAGGGAGATGCATTCAAGGGAGTACTTCCTTTTATCCAGATTTTCTGTGTCTGTTGCATGTCAATTATAAGATACAGGAAGTTTCTTAATCTCCAGGTAATTTTCCATTTCTTAGAGGTATTGGGAAGATGGTGACCAAACCAGTCAGACTATGGGAGTCCCAGTGTGAGCGAGTGACTGTATGAAAGTTTTTGTGTATGTGCTGGTTAGTAAGTAGGTGTGTGAGTGGCTGAATGAGTGAGGACTAGAGTGCTAACTGTCAGGGATCTCCTGGTCCAGTGGAGGGTGCCACAACTACTTGGCTTGGACCCTAGTGATTCCTGGAATGCAGAAGTCAAGTGCCATTTTTTTTCAAATCAACAAAACCCTTCCTGGGAAGAAAATGCTGAGAGAGACTGATTAAGTGGGAGCTCATGAGCAAGTGGCCAGGGTCCTCCTGGTGAAGAAACTGGTGCTGCAGCTGCTGCTTGGTCTCTAGTGCTTCCCAGGTTGCAGGAGCTGGTAGCCATTTCTTTTAATGGACAAAAGTTTTCCTGCAAAGAAGCAGCAGGGAAAGACTACTGAATTCAGGCTCTGCCTCAACACTGTAGCAGGAGAGACTGCCAGCTCTAAGCTTTGCCTCACCACTGCAGTGCCTGGCCAGACACTGGCAGCAAGAGCTGCAAAGGGAGCCTGGAGGCAGAGTCCCAATGGAGAAGATGAAAATGGGGCAGGAAAGTGCTCCGACATGCTCACAACAGACCCAGTCTCTGTGGCTGGTGGATCCATTACTTCAGGGGTTGATCATGACCCTGAAGGAATACCCTGATAGCACAAAATTCAGAGAGACCTGATGAGTGCTGAGTCTCAGGAGCCCCACCCCCTGCCCTGATTCAGCTGCAGAACAAATAGTGTGGCCAGAAAAGGACAAGGAAAAACTCCAAAGAAATCAGTGTCCTGTTTCAAAATAGAACAAATCCAGAGCCAAGATCAAGGAAGAATAGAGGGCTGAGCAAACATTAGAAGTGAAAGCCCCTCCCACTGACACTAAATAACAGAACTAAAGAGAAAAGAAAGCGCTCTGTCACAAATGTGGAAAAACCAATGGAAGCCCACAGGTAATTTCAAGTGTAACAAAGAGAAAATTCCTGAAAAATCAGACCTCAAGGCCCAAACAATGGAGGTCACCAACAACTGGCCCAGAATATGACAGGGATGATGTAATGAATGGAAATAGTTAATAAGACTCAAGAAAGACAAGAAAAAACATTGAAATAACTTGTAACAGAGATTTTGGCAATAAAAATTTCACCCAGGAAATAAATAACACAATAAGCATGGAAAGCAGAATTAATCTAGCAGAAAAAATAATCTCAGAACATGATGACCAGAACAAGGAATTAACCTGATCTGTAAAAAACATGGAAAGAAAACTCATAAAGAAAGAACAAAGCCTACAAGAGATGTGTGATTATATCAAGAGGCCAAACCTACACCTGACTGGTATCCCAAAAGAAGAAAGAGAAATGGAGAACACCTTGGAACAAGTAACCCAGGAGGCAATCCAAGAAAACTTTTCCCATCTCACCAGAGATGTGACCAGCAAAACACAAGAGAAACAGAGAACCCCCACAAGACATCAAATGAGAAGACCAACCCCTAGACACATAGTAATTTTCCTACACAAAGTAGGTATAAAAGAAAAAGTCCAAAAGGCAGCAAGAGAAAAATGTCAGACTATCTACAGAGAAAACTAATCAGAATAGCAGCAGACCTATCAGAAGAAACACTATAAGCAAGAAGGGACTGGAGTCCAATATTCAAAATCCTCAAAGATAAATAGTTTCGACTAAGAATTTCCTACCCAGCCAAGCTCAGCTTCATTAGTGATGGAAAATTAAAATCCTTCCCAGACATTCAATCCCTAAGAGATTATGCAACTTCCAGACCAGCTCTATAGGAGACACAGAAGAAAGAAAAAAAAGCACAGGAGAAAGAAAAAAAAAGAATGACCACACACTTCCCAAGAGAATAGCAGAGCACAGAATCAAAAAAACAACAGTGCAACAACAAACTTGAAAGCACACACATCCATCAACCCCAAAGCCAAAAGAAAACAAGCAAACAAAGAAAAAACTTTATAAGAACCTCATGACAGGGATAAACAATCACATTTCAATAATCAGCCTGAATATGAATAGACCAAATGCACCACTGAAAAGACACAGAATGGCAAACTGGGTAAGAAACCTTACCCAAGTATTTGTGTATCCAGGAAACTCATCTCACCACAAAGGATGCACACAGACTCAAAGTTAAAGGATGGCAAACGAGTGTCCTAGCAAATGGATCACAAAAGAAGGCAGGAGTCACAATCTTTATATCAGACAAAACAACCTTTAATCTATCAAAAATTTAAAGAGATAAAAAAGGACACTGAATAATGATAAAAGATTCAATCTTTCAAGAAGAAATATCCATCGTAAACATATATGCACTCAACACAGGAGCACCAGCATTGATAAAGCAACTACTAAGTAAACTAAAAAAGGATATTGACTCTAACACTATTATAACAGGGACTTGGCATAAACAATTGCATCCAGGAAATAAATAACAGCCCTAGATACATCATCGAAGCAAAAAATCAACAAGGAGATCCAGAACCTGAACTTCACACTCAACCAAATGTACTTAATAGACACTCACAGATTATTCCAACCAACAACCACAGAATATACATTCTACTCATCGCCACACAGAACATACTTAAAGATCTATCAAATCCTTGACCATAAATCAAGCATAAACAAATCCCATAAGGTTGAAATATTGTCATTCACCTTCTCAAAACACAGTGGAATAAAAATAAATATCAACACCAACAAATTTCCGTGAAGCCCACAAAGTCATAGATACTAAATAGCATGATACTGAAAAACTATTGGGTCAACAATAAAATCAAAGCAGAAGTTAAAAGATTCCTGGAAACAAATGAAAATAAAAAAACATCTTACCAAAACCTCTGGGATGCCATGAAAACAGTTCTAATAGGGGGAATTTATGTCTCTACGAGCACACATCAAGAAAATGGAAAAATCACAAGTTGAGAGCCTAGCAAGTCACCTGAGGGAGCCAGAAAGAGAAGACCAGCAGCTAGAAAGAGAAGACCACCAAAACCCTAACTTTGGCAGAAGAATTCAAATCACCCAACTAAGAGCCCAAAAACGGGACATAGAAGACAAAAATATCATAGAAAACATCAACAACAAAAAAGCTGGTTCTTTGAAAGAATTAACAAGATTGATGGACTCTTAGCCAGAATGACCAAGAAAAAGAGAGAAAAAGCCCAAATAAACACAATCATAAATACCAAAGATCAAATCACTACTGACACCAAAGAAATACAAAAGATCATCAGAGATTACTATGTACACTTGTATGGGAACAAACTTGATAACCTAAATGAAATGGAGGACTTTCTGACATCACACAACCTCCCCAGGTTGAAACAAGACATTGAGACACTAAATAGACCAATAACAACAGGAAATTGACTCTGTCATACAAAAACTAACTATAAAAAAAAAAGTCCTGGGCCAGTTGGCTTTCCAGAATTCTACAAAATGTACAAGGAGGAACTGATACCAATCGTATTGAAAGTATTCCAGGCAATTGAGAAAGATGGAATTCTCCCCAAATCATTTTACAAAGCTAACATCACACTGATACCCAAACCGGGTAAAGATCCAACAAAAAAAAAGAGAACTACAGGCAATACCCCTTATAAACATAGATACAAAAATCATCAAAAAGATTCTAGCAAATTGGTCCAAAAACACATTTCAAAAATCATCCACCATGACCAAGTAGGCTTCATCCCTAGGATGCAGGACTGATACAACATTCACAAGACCATAAATGTAATTAAATACATTAACAGATGTAAAAACGAGAACTACATGATTATCCATTAGATGCAGAAAGAGCTTTTGATAAAATCCAGCATCCCTTCTTGATAAAAACTCTCAAACACCTAGGTATAGAAGGAACATATCTCAAAATAGTAAGAGCCATCTATGATAAACCCACAACTAACATATTGCTAAATGGACAGAAACTGGAAACATTTCCCCTGAAAACTGGAACAAGACAAGGCTGCCCACTCTCACCCCTCTTGTTCAACATTGTTGAACAAGTCCTAGCTAGGGCAATTAGACAAGAGAAGGAAATCAAGGGTATTCAAATAGGAAAAGAGAAACTGAAGTTGTCCCTCTTTGCTGATGATATGATCCTATACCTCAAAAATCCAAAAGACTGTCAAAAACCTGCTTGCACTGATAAAGGACTTTGACAAAATCTCAGGGTACAAAATTAATGTGCAAGCAAGCAGAGAACCAAATAAAAAGCACAATCCCACTCACAATAGCCACAACAAATTGAAATACCTCAGCATCTTCCTAACCAGAGAAGTGAAAGATCTTTACAATGAGAACTACAAAACACTGCTCAAAAAAATCCAAGAAGACACAAACAAATGGAAAAATATTCCATGCTCATGGGTAGGAAGAATCAACATTGTTAAGATGTTCATCCTACCAAAGGCAATCTATAGATTCAATGCAATACCCATTAAATTACCAACAACATTCTTCTCAGAGCTGGAAATGACAATACAGAAATTCATATGGAAACATAAATGATCACAAATAGCCCAAACAATCCTTAGCAAAAGAAACAAAGCAGGATGTATCACACTTCTAGACTTCAAACTTTAAATAAGGCTACAATAATCAAAACAGCCTGGCATTGGTACAAGAACAGGCATGTAGATAAATGGAACAGGATAGAGATTCTGGAAGCAAAGCTTCAATTTCTCAACTAACTCATCTTTGACAAAGCTTCCAACAACAACCATTTGGGATAGGAGAACCTATTCAAAAAATGGTGCTGGGAAAACTAGCTGCTTACATACAGAAGATTGAAACAGGACCCTACCTATCACCATACACAAAAATTAACTCTAAATTGATCAAAGATCTAAACGTAAAACCTCAAACTATAAGAATCTTAGAAAACATAGGAGACACCCTTATGGAAATTGAAACTGGCAACCAATTCCTGATCAGAACCCTAAGTGCCCATACCATAAGAAATGAGATAGACAAGTGGGACTTCATCAAACTGATGAGCTACTGCAAAGCAAAAGAAACCTTCAAGAGAGCAGAGAGATAGCCCACAGAATGGGAAAAAATATTTGCCAACTGTATTTCTGACAAAGGCCTAACATCTAGTATCTACAAGGAACTCAAATGGGCCATAAGGAAAAAAACAAATAGCCCCATTAAAAAGTGGGCAAAAGACATGAATAGACACTTCTCAAAAGATTTCCGGACAGCCAACAGACACTTGAAAAAGTGCTCAGCCTCACTAATCATCAGAGAAATGCAAGTCAAAACCACAGTAAGAATGGCTATCATTAATAAAACAAACAACAACAGATACAGGCGAGGATGCAGAGAAAAAGGAACGCTTCTACACTGCTGGAGGGAATGCAAACTAGTGCAACCTCTTTGGAAGACAGTGTGGTGATTTCTGAAAGAACTAGAAATTGACCTTCCATATGACCCAGCAATCCCCCTATTGGGAATATACCCAGAGGAACTAAAATCATTCTACAGAAAAGATACCTGCACACACATGCTTGATGCAGCTCTATTCACAATAGCAAGAACATGGAACCAACCATGCTGCCCATCAAAGCTGGACTGGATAAAAAAAAAATGTGGTACATATACAATATGGAATATTATGCAGCCATAAAGAAGGACAAACATATGGACTTCACAGCAATTTGGGTGGATTTAGAGTCTATCATACTCAGTGATCTATCACAGAAACAAAGAACAGAGTACCATATGTTCTCACTCACAAGCAGACCTTGAACAATTATCATAACACTATAAGAAAGGGCACTGGTGGGGGGTGGGATTGGCAGTTGAGGAAACTGCTGGGAGAGGGAGGGGCACACCTCATCAACAAGGGTACCTGCATAATGAACATTTGTATACCTAACCCTGAGTTGTACTCCACATCTTTAAAATAATAAGATTTCCATTTCTCCCTATGCCTAAGCTAGCTAGCTTGCTCACAAGTATCCTCCCCACTTGGGAAGAATTGTGTAGTCATTCCAGCATCTTTCTCCACTCTCTTCTCCCCATTCACCAGAACAAAAGAAGAATCTGTCTAATGTGGACAATCCTTTAGCACCACCCATGTTGAGTGTGAGCACATACTTGTAAAGGCATGCATGCCAGGCTTACATGGATTTCCTCTCTCTTTCAGACAGTCAATATTTCAATTTCTCCTTCAATTTCATTAGCAGACTATTACTCTGATACTCTGAGGAGCACGTCTCTATGCCCATTGTTGGACATTATGGCTGTAAAGTGTCTTCTTTAGTCTAAAGAAATGTGATTTGGCAGTCCTAACTGCTGTAAAACCTCTGGTTTGTTTATAGCACTATGAATGTTTACACCAACCACGGGGTATGCGAAGCCCAGTCCACAGTCAATGTCTATTCTTGTCAAGATCCAGATGTAGCCCCCAGGACCACCAGCAACAGTTTCACTTCCCCTCCTCCACCATCCCGAACCTGCCACAGAGCTATCTGCAGTCTCTGTCACTTTTGCAGGCAGATAGAAGCACTCTTATTGGCATTGTGACTCAGAGGATGCAAGAGACTACATCTCTGCCTTGCTGCAGTGCTCCCATGTCTACTCATTTAATGGACCCAGCTCTCCTTCCCTATGTCCATGCTCCCCCACTTACAGTTTTCTTGAAAGTAAGATGAGAATGTGAGGCATTAAACTTCAATCACAACCATGAACTTTGCTTTCACCTCCAAGTGCACTGCTGTGTTTGCATTGGTGCCTCGAATCACATTCATTGGTACTTCAGATACAATAAGTGATGATGATTTGCTCGTTTGTTCCTGGTGCTGAGAGGAATGCAATAAAAAAAGTAACCAAAATGATTAAGGACTGAAGGAATTCACCCTAGAGAAAAAATAGGAAGAGCCAGATATTGTTATTTATTGACTAAATAATTTAAGAAGACTATGGAAACCACTTATCAGCACTTGAGAGCTGTAATGATGGCAAGAGATGGGGAAAAAGAAAGACAAATAGCTAGAAAGGAAGGCAGGAGAATGTGCTGTGCACTGAGCTGCGGAAACTCACCAGGAAAGACTTTTAGAACCCATCATTTGAGACACCAGAAACTTATGATAAAGGAGTATATTTAATTTTTTTCTTTCTGGGATTTTAGCTGAAATTGTAAATGGCTACGTGTTGAGTTACCTGAGAGAGCTGGGTTTGCTGGGAAATGTAGCAGTTGGCCCCATCACCCTGCCCTAAAATTTTCAGACCTCTGGACTCCCTCCAGCTCTATTAAATGAGAATTTCTAGGGGGTGGGTTGGAGAAAATCTACACTTGCAATGAGCACACTAGGTAATTCTTTGATGTACAAAAATTGGAAACCACCAGGTATAGTAATAACTAACACTTATGTAGAATTTACTGCTTTATACATTTAATCATTTTAATCCTCATAACAACCCTCAAAATTGGGTATTATTACTGCCACTGTTTTGCAGAAAAGGAAAGTGCAGCACAGAGAGCTTAAGGGATTACCCAACTGACACAATTAAGAAGCACCAGTGCCAGAATTCGCAGTCTGCTCCTAAGTCCACACTCTTAAGGACCACAGGAGGCTGTCTCTTTGAGGACATTTAACTTTGAAATCCTGTTGCCCTCATGGAATAGAACAACTAGGGGAAATAGTTACACTCCTGTTTTTATCCAAAGTGAAATTATCCCTTCTTTTTGTTTTTAAATGAGTGATTTAAGTCCCTCTGTGTGTACATATGTGTGCGTGTAGTGATTTGAAAATCCTAGATTTGTCCTGTGATAACATGGTTATGGGGTTTATGCCTTTTCTGTATTGAAAAAAGGCTAGGAGATAATGAATTTTGAAAGTGTCTTCTGCTTTTGAAACAGGAAGAAGCTTTAATGAGAATGTTTATTTCTCTAAAAAAAAAGTAGGTTGAGATTGTCTACCTGCATAAGGAGTTTAACTCCAGGCTTAACCAACTGAACCTCAAGGAAGCGTCTTACACAAGTCTTTCCAAACTGGTCTTCTTTATATAGTAAGTTTTATGCTGTTATCTTTCTGGGCTGGTTTTGGTTTTAGTTTGGTTTGTATTCTGTTCATCAGGACTCTTCTTTCCGCATTTATGTTCATATTTTTCAACTCATATTATATACCACAGAATAATAATATTTATAACAGTGAACTGAGACACTTCTACAATATCAAAAATAAACACTCTATGGAGTGCTTGTACTCTAATAGAGGGGGGTAAAGAAGTATAAACAAATATAGATAACAATTAAGCAAGAGACATAAGTGGTAAGGATAAGCACAAAATAGAGAACTGAAATAGGCTGATGTGATGCAGTGACCATTTACATAAAGTGGTCAAGGAAGACCTCTGTGCAGAGATGACGTTTATTTATTTATTTATTTATTTATTTATTTATTTATTTTTAGTTGGAGTCTCACTCTGTCACCCAGACTGGAGTGCGGTGGCCACTCCTGGCCACTGCAGCCTCAACCTGCTGGGCTCCGGCGATCCTTCCGCCTCAGCCTTCCAAGTAGCTGGAACTACAGGCACGCACTACCACGCCCGGTTAATTTTTGACTTATTGTAGAGATGAGGTCTCGCCAAGTTGCCCAGGCGGGTGTCGAACCCACAGGCTCAGGCTATTCACTTACTTCAACCTCCCAAAACACTAGCATTACAGGCTGAGCCACCGAGCCCGGCTAAGATGACGTTTAAATTTGATCTGAGTGACAAGGGGGAAAGAACATCCCAGGCAAAGGAAGCAGCTAGTGTAAAGTTCATAAGGTCATAAGTATGGCTTGAAACAGAAAGACCATTGTGGCTGGAGCGCAAGGGGGGAGGGGAAAGGGCTGAAGGCGGGGGAGGGACAGTGGCCAGAATGGGATGTTTTGATTTTCAGTGGGATGCGATTGGAGTGCTTTCAGCAGAAAAGTGGAGTGATCTAAGTTTTCAACTCTCTCATGCTGCAAAGTGGACAATGGATTGTAGGTGGCAAGAACAGAAACAGAAAGACTGGCCAGAAGATTTATGTGATCTACGGGAGACTGGCTATAGTTCCTGGGTTGTTAAAACTTATCCTATAGTACTTTTTTCATTTTGTTCTTTTGTATATTATGTCCTGTCTTTAAAAAAAATTATGTGAAGCCATTGTTTTGGACTGAGCTTCTGAACTGCACCCCAACATACCAGACCAAACCAAAATGGAGTCATTCACACTAAGTGCCAAACAAACAAATTGAAACTTTAAGGAAAAGATAGATCCCCAAACAGACCAGTTTTCTTTGAAAACAGGAGTTTCCAGTCTACCTGTGTCAGCATATTAAATACGGTCTGCTTTAACCATTACAAAAAAGTAGCCATAAGTAACCTGAGGTTAACCAATCAGCTTTTTTTCTATTCTGTCCCTTGTTCCCATCTTCCAAACCCCACATTCATGCCAATGCCCAGTGGGAGTTCTCATTCTATTTTGCAGAATGGAGGCTGCCCCATTCATGAGTGGTGATTAAAAGCCAGATGCATAACTCAATTTATTGTAATTTTGTCTTTTGGCAGTGCTTTTTCATTTGGGAGTATTAAAATATCTTAAAAATGATTGTGATAGTATGTAAGAGTTGTTTTGTTGTAAGGTTTTCATTTGGCAAAGACAATAAACAAATAAAAATAACCTATTATTCTTACCCCAAGTTTTGTTTTGGAAATTGTGCTGATCTGAGTTGAAATCTACTGGCATACTCTACTAGACCATGGAAGTAATAGACAATATCCTAGAAAAACCTTGAAAGAAAGAACACAGAGCACGTTTCTTGAAATGAATGACTGAACAATACAGCACAGGATAGCACAACATAACATCTGGACGCACATTCCCTCACTCGGGAATGCCCTCTGCCTCTGTCCTGGTGTTTTATCAGGGTTTCCAGGAAACCCTGTCTTGCATCTGACTTGGACCTTCTGAATTCTCGCCTTCAGCTGTGTTCGCTCCCTCAACCTGGACAGAAATTCTCTGATCATTCACAAAGGCATTAAAGCTCAACTCAGTTTATATTTATGTCCTCTTCTCCGGGATGGAAAGGAAACCTCCCTGCTGATTGGGATCATTAGAAATTCCCCAGAGAGACATGGACTCATTATGTTGTTCCTGTGTTTTAATATGGATTTACCAGAAACCCCCGGGGAGCCATGTGTTTATATGCACAGTTTCTGTTCTAGAAGGGTAACTGCCTGCAGTGTTTACGGTGTACAGGCCCTTCCAAAATGGTCTCTGAGTGACTTTAAATAAACAGAAGGGAAGTAGAGGCAGTGTTACTGATGCATGCTATTTATTTTGGGTAGGCTTCTTGGAGAAGGTTGAATTGATGTTGTGTTGGACATCCCCTTCACAAACAGAAAGTTTTCTGAGGAGGCCTAGTAAAAAAGGGGAGAGGATGAGGAGGGAGACAAAGAAGATAGCTTCCTTGGCCACTGAGTGTTTGGTACTGCCCTTAAAGCAGGTAGGGATGGGAGCGGGGATTTATAAACCCTCCAAGACCAGGAATTAAAAATTAGGGACTGTTATCCTTAGGTACATTGGGATGGTGCAGAACATTAACATGAAGGGACATTTGGAGTATTTTGGTCAGGGCTTCTTAATTTGAGATTTAGAGGGGCAGTGTAGTCTTGAATTCCTTGAAAAGATAAGCAAAATGGTATTAATGTAAGCACCTGTGCATTTCTCCAAGAATATTCTTAGCATTTATCACACAAAGGCATCTATGAGAGACCACCTTGACCTTTTCTCATCCCCTTGGAAGTTGCTGCTTTTTTAATATCTGGTATAGGTCTCTCTTTTAGAGCTACAGTCCTTTTCTTTAAATCTAAGCTATTTTTCAAAGAGAATTAAAAGAGGAAGATGTACTTTATCTAAACCCCCTGACTTCTGAGAGTGTGAACAAGACAATACATGTCTCTTCCTCCTCCCCTCCATACACTGTTCTCATGACTTTCTTGTTTTCCATATTGTACCTAAGAACTCTCCCAGGAAGGGTGCTTTCTCCTGGGAAGGGTGCCCTCTCCTGGGAATGGCACCTTCCAGCCCTTGGGATTTCACTTCTGGGCTGTTTTCCATGGAACCATAGAGAATTTTACATGAAACAAAGGTTATTTACATTCATATTTGCCACAGTCTAGAAGGTTCTCAGCCTATTAGAGATTGTTATTAAGATTGTTTCAGGGGGAAAAATTTCTTTTCCTGTTACCTGACCTATTTTTTAAATGAGAAATGAAGACTAAACCAAATAGAATTAGAGACTTGAAAAGCTGACAATTATTTCCAATGTCCAGCTCAATACAATAAGTGTTCATTCATTCAATAACTCTCCTTTAGAGCTTACTCTATGCTAAGTGTGGAAGATACAATGATAAAATTGATTAGGTATGATAAAGGAGATATGCTCAGGATGGTATGGAATACTTTTATTTTTGGTTAATATTATAGATGGGCTTTCATCAAGCTTATACCAGGACATTTCTGGTTATCCAAGTACCCATTCCAGTTTTTAAATATCAACTCTTTCTTTGAGCTGAAATAGCCTCTTGGTTACCAATACATCAAGTATAAATGCCCAAAGGATCAAATGAGTGACGTGAGATGGGTGTAAAGTCCATTTGACTCGGGGACACTTTGCATTGTAAGCCTATGAAAATACTTCCTCTTGCAGAGGAAATATGCTTCCTTTCATTTTTCTTCTTAAAACAAACAGTCATGCTGGCCTGTTTTTTGATATCCCATGTTTAATAGTAATATAGGCCGACAAACATTCTCCTCTACTCTTTGTTGTAAGAAAAGCAATAATGCATCTTTAATGATAAATGACAGCTTCAGCTGAGGAACATAATAAGGATTGTCAGGGACTGTAGCAAACTGTGAACACTTACCTTGTCCAAATGGATACCCAAACAATCCATGCAGGTTGGCTCAGTTTATCAATTCTTCTGACATTTCAAGAAAAGCCAGAAATAAAACTTTTTTCACATAAAATCCGAGTTTTATATATTTGCATATTAAACATGTAACAGTTCATCAAATAAGTTCACTCACTAAACCTAGCCCTCGGGCAGCCTGTTTACTTTATTTGAAAAGACAATAGTCTTAGTAACTCCAAGGAAGAAACTTTCCCCTTTAGGAGCTACTCAGAACAAATATACTCCTTCAAAATTTAGAATAATGCACTCACTCTCTTATTATTTCTTTCATCCATCAATTCCTTCCAATATTCACTGAGTGCCTATGAGCTTAGCATTGTGTACTGGACATATAGCTGAAAATATGATAAAGACCTTGACCCTGAGAAACGTGCTCTCCTTTCCACCTTTTGTCTTGTTTATGCTGAGCCTTTTACCACAAACTTGAGCCTTTGAGATTGCCTGTTTCCTCTTATCATCACCTGGTTTTACATGAAATACTTAGTTGATCTGGAAGGCTTAGCCCAAAGACATGTGAAACAGTGTAAATTTGGTCACCCTGTGAGAACTGAGCCTAAATTATCTTCTCTGAGAGCAGGGATCTGATAAACTTTATTTTAAAACTTTGCTGGCCACTCTAAAATTCATTTTAGGGTGAAGTCAAAGAATCCATGAGTTTTGCACTGCATCCCACACAGCATCAAATTCGGAGCACTGGCATTAGACCTTACCCAACATTTCATTTTTCTAGCATTTGATGGGAATAAGATTACTTAAATTTATTCCAGCGGGAATGAAAATGGAGTGGGCAACATCTCTTTCCTATTCCAATTTTATCAATTGATTGATTGATTGACAGACAGTTTGAGATATTCAAGATTTGAAAAGTTGTATGTTATATATTTAGGTATTTAGAATTATCTCATGTCATTACCAAATTACAAATCCACCACAATTATTTCTGAATATTCCAATGGGAATAAAAATGGAATGGACAACAAGGTCTCTTTATTCCCTCTAGATCAATTTGTCATAATGTTAGCTTAGAGGTGTTTAAAATTCTGTAGGTTGTATATTGTGCATGTAAATCAGTTATTGGGAATTCAGTATTGTCCAGAACAAAATGGCAGCCACTAACCACATGTGAGTTTGGAACACTTGAAATGTGACTAGTCCAAATTGAAATGTGCTGTAAATATAAGACATACACTGGATTTTTAAGAACAAAAGCAGAAGAATGTGAAATATTTCATTAATGACTTGTGAACATCCATTACAGATTGAAAAGATAATATTTTGGCTATACAGGCTTAATCAAAATATGTTACTAAAATTAATTTCACCTGAATTTTTTAACATGGCTACTGAAATATTTAAAATGACACAGATGACAGGTATTATATTTCTGTTGGATGGTGCTGGTCTAATCCTTTACTTTCTCCTTTGTTTTACCAAAGAGGAGTTTTTTGCTAAACAGAAGCAAGTCAAGGCACAAGGATAAAAGTTGGACTAGTGTTTTGGTAAAATGCTTTAGTGTGTAGACATCTATAGATAATAACTATTAGGGTGCGTGCCCCACAGTCATGTTGTCTACGTGTGTATTTTTCCCTACAGTAATACTAAGTCAGTTGGTATCATTATAATATCCTAGTAATTTTAAGAAAAACAGAAGTCTCTTTTTTCTGTATTTCTATCTCAAGAAATTTTTAGAGATTAAATAGTATGTTTCCTTTTTTTCTTTTTTGGGGAGGAGGATATTCTTTTTCAGTTAACTATAAAAACCATACAATTCAAGTTATTAGTTGAATGGAAATTTTCACAAGAGAGCGTCTAGTAAAAATTCTGAAAGTTATGCTTTTGCTTATTCTGTTTATTTCAGCTGTGACTAAGGTCCCTGACACCCTGAAGAGTACCTTGGGAGGTGGTAACTAGTGGTGCTTCCAGATGCATAGTTTGGGAGGTTGGTTCCTGGTGGCATCACAATGAAGAAATAGACATTCAGACCTGGTCTTGCCCACTGTGGCTATGATCATAAGGGAAATCATCCTAGCTGCTGAGGTCCTCACCTCCAGCCCTGCAGGACTTGCCTTTGGATCATAATCTGTTCAGAAAAGACCCCAGCAGTGAAAGAGTGTCTACTCTTTGTATTTCAGGTTTGAATGGCATCCTCTGTGGAGTGAGGAGTCAAGCTGGCTCAGTACCTATCTTCCTGCTTTTTCCACAACATCAAAATTTTTTGAAATATAATTGTACTGTATCTGTAGTGATTTCTCCACTGGAATTCTGGAATAAAAAATGATACAGACTCAAATGTATAAAATAACTGGATGTGGGGACTCATTTTTAGCTAACTAGTCAAGTAGCTTATCTTCATAAATGATGGATTTTTCTCTGCTTTTTCTTATGGTAGTTTACTGATATTGGTAATTCCTTTGTAGCTAATGCAGATTCATTATTCTGGACTTTCCTCACCTGGCTAAACATATTTTTGACAAGAATGAACTCATTCTATTTCCATGCAGTAAATATAATTTTATACTGCAAGGTGGCTCTTAAGCCAAGGTACACCTGCAACAAAGCTGTCTTCAGGAATTATGGACTTGCTTTTGTTATCAACTACTTTTTGCTGTACATTCTGTTCACATTGAGGATCTAGATAAAATAATGGACTAAAAACTAAGTGTAGTCACATACCACATTACTGTATATACAAAGGTGGTCCTGTAAGATTCCAATGGAGCTGAAAATTTTCTATTGCCTAGTGGAGTTTTAGCTGTCCTAACATCGTCATAGCATAACGTGTTACTCACATGTTTATGGTGATGCTGGTATTAAAAAACCTACTGTACTGCCAGTCATATGAAAATGCAGCACATACAATTATACAGTCTATAATACTTGATAATGATAACAAACCACTGTATTACTGGTCTATGTATTTACTATACTAAACTTTTTATTGTTACTTTAGAATATTCTTCTACTTATTAACTGTAAAACAACCTCAGGCAGGTCCTTCAGGAGGTATTTCAGAGGGCAGTATTGTTGTCATAGGAAATGACAACTCCATGCATGTTACTGCCCTGAAGACATTCCAATGGGACAAGATAAAGAGATATAAAGCAGTGATAATGATGATTCTGATCCTGTGTAGGCCTACACTAAGATGTACGTTTGTGTCTCAGTAAAAACTAAAAGTAAAAGTAAAAAATTGAAAAAAACTTAGAGATTAAGGATGTAAAGAAAGAAATATTTTTGTATAGCTGTACAACATGTTTGTGCTTTAAAATAAGTGTTACTACAAAAGAATCAAAACGTTTTTAAAATTTTTTAAAGTTTATAAAACAAAAAGTTACAATAAGCTAAGGTTAATTTGTTATTGAACAAAGAAAAAATATTTTTGTACATTGAGTATCATCTAAATATACAGTCTTTATAGTCTACAGTGGTATACATTAATGTCCTAGGCCTTCACATCATTCACCACTCACTCATTGAGTCACCCAAAGCAACTTCCAGTCCTGGTAAGTACCCTATACAGGCATACTATTGTTGATTTTTTTATACCATATTTTTACTGTACCTTTTCTATATTTAAAAAATCTCTAGATATACAAATATCATTGTGTTCCAGTTACCTACAATATTCAGTACAGTAACATGCTGTTCAGGTTTGTAGCCTGGAAGCAATAGCCTATGCCATAGAACCTAAGTTTGTAGCAGGCTATACCATCTTGGTTTGGGTACGTGCACTCTGTGATGTTCACACAGTGACAAAAATCACCTAATGATGCATTTCTTAGCATCTCTGCCTGTCATTAAGTGATGCATGACTTTATAAGTTAAACTGACTTTTTTCTCTCTACTTGAATTCAGATAGTAACTAGTGAGCAAGACTTAAAAAGCCACAAAATATTGTCTTTATCTCTTTGAAGTAGTATACCATGTACCTGCCTGACAATTTCCCTTTGTGAATGATCACAATTTCCTCTATTGAATATCCAGATGGAGCTTTAAAATTATTAAACATCATTATCATTATAAACATGAATAAAGGCCCACAGTCTTTTATTGCAGATAATTGATATCCAAGTTATTTTAAGCAGCAAGCACCACTCGAGGTGCCTATTATCATGTTGCTATTCTTGTTCTAAATTTCTATTTTGCCTTTTCCCTCTTTTGCTTTTTATTCATAGTATTTATGATGCACAACTGTGAATGCTTTGAAAGGACCATGCAAAATTAGCATAGCATTCTTCAAGTAAGAATGATAGACTGTGACCTATATTTCATAAGTTCAGGGATTTCCTGGGAATAAAAATAAAGTTATGGATTTATAAAAATATCCAGGCTCTGAAACCCTCTTTTCACAATGTGCTGAGTTGGGATCAGTTGGCCCCCTTCTGCCCCATCACATTAACCCCAGGCAGTCTACTCTAAGCCAGCTAGAGTGAGCATCTGTGTCTCTCAGGCTAGACAAAGACTTTCAAGGGGCACAACTTTTTTTTTTTAACTCCGTTCTCAGAGGCTTAACTTTACCTGCTTCCTTTGCTAAAACAGATCTGCTTAAGAATATTTCTGTGGTCATGAAACCATCATGATTCTCCTTGCCCTCTTCCCTGATCACAATAAACTTTTCTTCTTTACAAATTCCTACTCATTGAGAAATCGCACTAATGCCTTTCTTACACATCTCTGCTGTGTAAAAACCTGAGGCACAAGCAAAGGGATGATTTGAAGTACTGAAGTCAATAAAACCTCCTTTAATCAAGGCTGCATAAAACCAAAGTCAACTTCCCAGTCTCTTTCTCTCAAGGGTAAAGCATGGCATTAGAAATAGGGCATTTTGGCCTCTTTTGGGGTGTTCTGAATTCAGAAGGGTTCTCATCAAAATAGATGCATTAGGTGTATTTGAATTGAAAACATGAAACCACACTTTCTGACAAAAAGTAAGCTTGATTTGCAATTGGTTTGACAATGAAGGCTGATCTTGCCAATAGGCTAAATGATAGACATCTGAACTGAATTAAATGCGTTAAATCTCCACATTTTGATATATGGAGATATATGTGTACATATATATATATACATACACACATATTTTAAACATATAATACTTATATACAAATACATAATAAATATTTAATAAAAGTATTTTATTTAAAAATAACTTACAGCCAGGCTCGGTGGCTCAGCCTGTAATCCTGCGCCTTTGGGAGGCTGAAGTGAGTGGATTGCCTGAGCCCGCGGGTTCAAGAGCTGCCTGGGCAACTTGGCAACACCTCATCTCTACAATAAAATCAAAAATTACCCGGGCGTGGTAGCGCGCGCCTGTAGTTCCAGCTACTTGGAAGGCTGAGGTGGAAGGATCGCCAGAGCCTAGCAGGTAGAGGCTGCGGTGGCCGGGAGCATGCCACTGCACTCCATTCTGGGTGACAGAGTGAGACTCCAACTCAAAAATAAAATAAAATAAAAAATAGCTCACATATTTTAAAATATTATTTTTGCAAGCATGTATTAAAATTAACAGTATTTCCATTTCACAACTTAGTCTAACTTTATTGAGTTAAACAAGTTGACACTAAGGGAAAGAGTAACAGATATAAGTAAAAATCCCTTTGATAAAGATATGGCCTTTTGGTGCATTTCCTGAAAACTAAGGGAGTAAATAAATGACAGAGTTACAAATAATTTTACATCAGGTGGGTTTCAGTTATTTGCATTCAAAAAAGGAATTGAGTTTTCAGCTGCTGCAACATTAAGAACGATTTTTGATGATAAATCACTATTGAATTTTGGCATTTTGAAAGAAATTCAAAGAAATGAGTCCTTGCTATGAGATATCTCCTCCCATTCTCCTTTGAGTGATCTATAAAGAAAAAACCAGACATACTGTTGATGCTGATCACTATTTTGTTCTAGCAATAAGTAGTATTTATTCACAGATAAAGAGCAGTAGCCCAAAAAGTGCATTTTTGCATTTAATATTTATCAAAATTTGATGTATATTTATGTGCATATTGTGTGGTTTGAGCAAGCTTTTATTAGCAAGAAAGGCAATGACAGCTTAATCCAAACAAATTTCATTTTGACATTTAAAGTCATGTGGTTACAAAAAATTAAAAATTTTAAATGTCTATACATAGTTATGATGTGGAGGGATTGAGCAATTAATAAGAGTTTTTCAAGCATAAATATATGCTACCATAAGTTGAAATGCTGTGGGGGAAATGGAACAGAAATATTTCTTTCAGGAGAAAATTATCCACATACAAACCTCAGCTGTTAAGGAAGAGCTTCTTCAAGTTTGTATCAATGAAAGATGATGGAGTTTCATATCACTATGGCATTTAGATTCCACTGGGTACATTTAAAGCAATGATATGAAGGTTTCATTTTTAAACGTCAGTATACAATGAACTGAAAATCCTTTTGTATTTAAAATTAAGATACAAATTTAAGTATTAACCTAAAAGATGGGAGAGGACACATAATTTTCAAGAATTATTTTATGAGGCCAAAACTCTGTAAACTCCATAGAATTTCTGACAATGAGTCACCGGCAGTATCTTACATTGCTTTAAATGTCAGCATTAGGCTTCTGGTAAGTGGTTTTTTGAGACTAGTTGAAAAATCTGTGTTTGGAGTACCTTGGAGACAATTATCAGAAGAAGGAACAAATGAGTAGGGCAGGAACCATCTTAATTCAGCGCTTGCAGAGAGGGACTACATGTAACTGCAGGTAACCTTGGGCATAGTGATCACAAGCCGATAAAGCTGAGGTTGGATTCTAAGGAACAAGGAAAATTCTATTAGCAAGATGATCTTTAAAAAAGGTTCAGCAGGCTTTGATACTAAATGAAAAGCATCCATGGAAACGAGATAAAAGGGGTAAAGGAGTCTGAGAGCAGATATTCACGTAGGGAAGAATGTTCGAGAAGGCCATTTGCATTCACAAGACAGTAGAGGAGGTACAGGATGAAGTCGAGAAAATTATTTGGTGAAGCAAATTACATTCAAGAATGGAAACCAAGACACTCATTTTAAAAAGCAGACTTCGGGTTTCTAAAACAAAAACGAAAAAGAAGTGCTTTATACAAAGCAGAATGATAAATATGTTGAAAGTTAACGTCATGTAGGACAAAGGGTCATGAGAAGTAGCTTATCTTTATTGAATTAGGAACCAAAAAATTAGATCATAACTAATAAAAGAAAGGAAAAAAAAGTATTTAACACTTTTTGGCATAAGTTTGACTTAGCTAGAGTATTTCATTTGCCACGTTAAATTACATACTTAAATATTTAATAAGTACCCATTGGGTGTAAGGCACTCTTTAGGTACCAGGAAGGTAAACAAACAGACACAGACTGGTCCCTGCCCGTGACTTCTTTAGATCTCTTGGTAAAGCAAAAGATCGTAAAAATAACTACAACAACTAGAAGTGTGTTTTTATACAAACAAGAACCTTAGCAGGGAGTGAAATTAATTCCAACTTGGGTAGACAGGAAAGAATGTATTCATTTACTCATTCTTTCCACAAATATTCATATGCATGTTTCATGCCAGCATAGATTACTTGATGCTGGGTGCAGCAACAACTGTCCCTACCCTCAGGTCAGGTGATATCTGGGCCAGAGAGGGAATTGCTGAAAGTGCTAATAGCATGAGAAGTCCTCCCAGCTCCATCCACCTCCCTGGCATGGTAGCCTGCAATTGGAGGTCAAAATAGATGTTGCTCATTTGCATGCCTTTTTCTTTGGTCATGAGTTCACCAAGTACTTTTTACGAGGGAAGACCCTCCCCCCCAAAAAACTGAAATTATTTTTTGGAGGGAAGGACCTTGGTAGTACACTTGGAATTTGTTCCTCCAGATCACACAGACAACCAAAGGTTTTATCTGGAAGTTCTGAGAAGATTGCATCACAATTTGTGGAAGAAACATCTTGAGTTGTGACAGGTGACTTCCACCATGACAAGGCACCTACCCACACTGCTGGTATGACTCCCGTGCCCCACACTCCCTATTCACCCAATCTTACCCCAAGCAACTTTTTGTTTCCCCCACGGAAAAAATCCTCAAAGGGAAATATTTTGCTAATGTGGAAGAGGTGAAACAAAAAACGGCAGAAGCACTAGAAGGTATCAGAATTGATGAGTTCAAAAACTGTTTTGAATTGTGGAAAAAGCATCTCGACAGGTATATTACATCAAACGGAGAGTAGTTTGAAGGTGACTGAAGTTTAAACATATAAGAATAAATACACAATTTTTTGTAAGTAAATTCCAGGTTTTTTTTGGATCCCCCTCATGTATGTCTCTGTATCTCACAATTTCACATTTTATTATAATAGCATTAAGTCCACCGCCTTAGTGTGACATTTAAGGTTTTTCATATTTTGGTCCCAATTTCCCCTCCAGTTTTACCTGCCATCATACTCCTCCTACCATTGCCTCCACATTTTTTTGTTTTGTTTTGTTTTGTTTTGTTTGAGTTGGAGTCTCACTCTGTCACCCAGACTGGAGTGCAGTGGCCCCTCCCGGCCACTGTAGCCTTGACCTGCTGGGCTCCGGCGATCCTTCCGCCTCAGCCTTCCAAGTAGCTGGAACTACAGGCGTGCGCTACCACCCCCGGCTAATTTTTTATTTATGTAGAGATGAGGTCTCGCCAAGTTGCCCAGGCGAGTCTTAAACCCATGGGCTCAGGTAATCCACTCACCTCAGCCTCCCAAAGCGCGGGATTACAGGCTGAGCTACCGAGCCCAGCTCGCCTCCACATTTTTATGTACTCTATGCTCTTATCACTTTATGCCTTCTCTTCTGAAAACACCCCATATTGTTTTAGACACATGTTCCTTTGCTCCTGTTGGTTCCCCTGCCTAAAATGCACGCTTTTCTCTCCAGTCTTAAATGCATGTTTCCTTCACTTCTGCTTCCTGAAATCTTCCTCGTCTGTCCTCAAGTCTCAGTTCACAAGCTGGGTCATCCCTGAAGACTTCCCAGACCGTGCAATAATCACGACTCCCTTGCTTTGGCTTCTCAGGACAATTTCTTCTCTTCATACTCTGTGCAGGTTCCTGGTCTTTTGTTTAATACCTTCTTTTGAGTCACGTGAGAGAGTGACCTCTTTAAGCAAGTTGAACTCCTATCATCAGCACAATACCAAACAGAAGAAACCTTAAAAGATGCTGCTGATCAGAATAAAACAAAATTATTGACTGTGGTGATGCCACGAACATATACTTGGTATAAACACACATTAGTTTGTTATAAGCACCTTATTTTTTCAGAACTCTAACTTCCCCATAACTCCCAGCACAAGGTGGAATATAGGATAAATGTTCAATAAAGATCCGGTTTTTGTATCTGAATGTCAGATGTTGTAAGAGGTCAGAAAAATAGCTTGTTTGTAGTATATTCACTCTTAGGGTAATTTGCTGGTTTTAGATCTGGAATCAGCACTAGTATCTCTGACGCTTTCCTTTCTTTTCTGGGCCTCTGCTTCATGGATCACTGTAGTCGTCTTTGCAGAAACCATTCACGAACATATTCTGTGGTGCTAAGTCTTCCCAGTAGCATCTCAGTGGACTGTGGGGTGAGAAGCAGAGCTTCAGCATGACCTCTCCTGCTCCATTTCTTAGCCTCTCCTCTCAACTTGCTGCCTCCCATGGCAGCTGCAGGTCAGTGGTGCTGCCTGTATTTTGTATGTGTCAGTTGCTATGTGATGATGACACTCTAGGCCCAGGGTTCTGGCTTTGCTCCAGGACTTGGTTGCTGATGAGCCCAGGTCTCTGTTGCACCTTCAGTAGGTCTTGCAGATGATGCTGAGCTAAGTGCTCCCAGAACCAGCTGTGTTGCCTGAGTAGATCTGGGCCTCGCAGCTGCTCTGATCATAATCCTTGCTTTACAGACTGTGAGCCAGCTGGGTCCTGATACCATGGTGACACCACACTTCCCTCGCCCTCCTCCTTTCAATCATGCCTGCCTTCCTGATTTCTGAGTTCCTGTTAGATTCAAGGATCAATGGACCATGTGTCTCCGGCAGCAGCATTATTGTAATAACTTCCAGCTCTCTCTTCCCAGTGAAAATATTTGTCTGGATTCAGAGTTCTTTGGGTGTAAGTCAGTAGAGAATTTCTTTTTATACATGACTTAGTGTCAGTCTCTATATATGTATGCATACAATTGTATTTTTAAATTTAGACTCATAGGTTTATTACACCATATAATAAAGTTCATTGAAAGCAACATCCATGTGAACTTTAAATTAATACAGTCATATGCGGCACAACAATGTTTTCATCAATGACACCCCATATATGCGATGGTGGTCCCATAAGACTTTAACGAAGCTGAAAAATTCTGATCACCCAGTGACTTGGTAGCCTTTGTCATGCATTACTCATGTGATTTGTGGTGATGCTGGTGTAAACAAACCTACAGCACTGCTACTCATATGATAGCACAACATATACTATAATATACAGTACATAAGACTTGATAATGGTAATAAACATCTTTTTTTTCACATTTCTCATTTTTTAATGAATTTCATAAATGATCTTCTTTTTTACAATTAAAAAAATCAGAATCCAAGTAAGGTTCATATATTACAATAGATTAATTTGTTCTATAAGTCTATGTATGGGTTTTCTCCTGCTTGTACTCTCTATTTCTTTTACTCTGCAATTTATTTATTGAATATTCATATACTTTTTTCATTTTAATGTTTTTATTAAGATATAATTTACATGCAGTAAAATGCACAGATCTTAAGTCTTAACAGTTTTATGTTTTGACAAATGCATACATTCATTTAAACATTCATTTAACCCATGCTCTTGTCAAGATATAGAACATTTCTATCATTATGGAAAGGTCTCTTGAGTCCTTAGCAGTCAATTCTTCAATTCAATTCTTGCTCTGGTCTTCCCAACCCCTCTACCTTCAATTCCAAACAATCATTGTTATGATTTCTTTCACCATAGATTAATTTTGTCTATTATAGAACATCAGTCACATAAATGGAATCATATATTTTATGTCTGGCTGCTTGCATTCAACATGATTAAGCATCTATGTTACAGGTTAGTGTATTTATTATAGTTTTATTGTTATTTTAGAGTATATACCTATATACCATCTGCTTCTTTAAAAAAAAAAAAGCCAACTGTAAAACAGCCTCAGGCAGGTCCTTCAGGAGGTATTCCAGAAGAAGGCATTGTCATGGGAGATCACAGCTCCATGCATGTTATTGCCCTTGAAGACTTTCTACTGAGACAAAATGTGGAGATGGAAGACAGTAATATTGATCATCCTGAACCTTGTTGGCCTAGGTTGGCTTTTTTTGTTGTTTTATTTTTTTTGAGTTAGAGTCTCACTCCTTCACCCAGGCTGGAGTGCAGTGGCATGCTCATGGCCACCCCAGCGTCGACCTACCAGGCTCCAGTGATCCTTCCGCCTCAGCTTTCCAAGTAGCCAGAACTACAGGCATGTGCTTTCACCCCCGGCTATTTTTTATTTTATTGTAAAGACGAGGTCTCGCCAAGTTGCCCGGGCTGGTCTTGAACCCACGAGCTCAGGCAATCCACTCACCTCGGCCTCCCAAAGTGCTGGGATTATAGGCTGAGCCACCAAGCCCGGCCAGGCCTAGGTTAATGTGTGTGTATGTGTCTTCATTTTTAACACAAATTTTTTAAAAGTTAAAAATTTAAAACTAAGAAAAAGCTTATAGAAAAAGTCTATAAAGAAAATTTCTTGTACAATGGGTTTGTATTTTAAGCTAAGTGTTATTACAACAGAGTAAAAAAGCTTAAAAAAATTTAAAAGATTACAATAAAAGAAGATTAATTTATTACCCAAGAAAGATTTTTAAAATAGGTTTAGTGCCACCTAAATGTTCAGTGATAATAAAGTTGACAGCAGTGTACAGTAATGTCCTGGGCCTTCACATGCACTCAGCACTCACTCTCTTACTCACACAGAGAAACTTCCAGTCCCACAAGCTCCATTCATGATAAGTGCCCTATACAGGTGTACCACTGTTGATCTTTTTTTTTGGGGGGGGGGGTTGGAGTCTCACTCTGTTGCCCAGGCTGGAGTACAGTGACATGCTCCCAGCCACTGTGACCTTGACCTGCTGGGCTCAGGTGATCCTTCGCCTCAGCCTTCCGAATAGCTGGAACTACCGGCACATGCCACCATGCCTGGCTAATTTTTTTATTTATTGTAGAGATGAGGTCTCACCAAGTTGCTCAGGCTGGTCTCAAACCCGCGGGCTCAGGCAATCCTTTCATCTCAGCCTCCCAAAGTGCTGGGATTATAGGCATGAGCCACTGCACCTGGCCACCACTGTTGATCTTTTAGCCCATATTTTTACTGTACCTTTTCTATGTTTAGATATGTAAATACTTGCCATTGTGTTCCAATTGCCTTCAGTATTCAGTACAATACCATGCTGTATACGTGTGTAGCCTAGAAGCAATAGGCTATACCACAAAGCCTAGGTGTGTAGTAGACTATACTGTCTAGGTTTGTGTAAATGCACTCTATGATATTCACACAAGGATGAAATTGCCTAACAATGCATTTCTTAGAATGTCTCCTCATCATTAAGTGATACATGCCTGTAAAATGATTTCTTCAAACACTCAATGGAGCAGTTTCAACATTTTATGGTTCTGCCCTTTTTCTCTGATGTAAAAAAGAGAAGAGCACCATCAAGATTTATTGAGCATCTTCTTTAGATATGTTCTGTTATTAAACATAACACTCATGGGAGGTTGGGGGTGTTCTGCTTATTTGTAAGATGAAACAAAAAGTTCAGGTTTAAGAAGCAGCTTGTCGGCTGGGCTCGGTGGCTCAGCCTATAATCCCAGCACTTTGGGAGACCGAGGTGAGTGGATTGCCTGAGCCCGCGGGTTTGAGACCCGCCCGGGCAACTTGGCGAGACCTCGTCTCTACAATAAATCAAAAATTAGCTGGGCATGGTAGTGCACGCCTGTAGTTCCAGCTACTTGGAAGGCTGAGGTGGAAGGATCACCTAAGCCCAGCAGGGCGAGGCTGCGGTGGCCGGGACTGTGCTACTGCATTCCAGTCTGGGCGACAGAGTGAGACTCCAACTCAAAAAAAAAAAAAGCAGCTTGTCTATGGATCGAAAACTAGCAGGTGAGAGAGTGCAGAATCAAATTTTAAGGATCCAGCTCCAACACAAGTGTTCACTAACCTGCCTCTCCTTCTGACTGCAAAGTGGGTTCATCTCATGAGGATAAATGACACTATAATTCCAGAAAATTATGTTCTGCTAGTAAATGATCACTGACCCCCTGTTCTCGCTCTTTTCACTGCTTGAAATGCTGCCCCTGCTCCTTCCGTGGTGTGATCTCTGGCTCACCCTCTAAGAGTTTCCTCAAAACTGACTCTATCTCTGAAGCACACTGAACCATCTCCCACCCCTATCCCCTGCTCTTCACAAAATTGGTTTTTATTTTCACTATGCAGTTCTTTGTAAATGAGTCTTAATTTTACCACTGCATTATAGTTGGTCATTTGTGTCTCTCTCTTCTCAACCACTTATTTCGTTAATCACCGTGATACCCTAGGGTCCAGCACAGTGACTGCATTCAGCTTTGCTTGAAACATACTTTTGAAAAAAATAAATTGCATGAATAAATTTTAATGATATAAACTGACTCTCCATAGAGGGAGGTTACAATTAAATTAAACATGAAAGCCCTGCCTTGTCCTTTCTCAGTTCATCCCAAATCAAATCATTGTTACTTTGTCATCTTGAGCATCTGCCCGAGATGGGGGTACAGTTCCTCTTCAGGGAGAAGCTCAGGGAACTTCCTGGAGACTAGGAAAAAAACACGGGAGTGAATTATGTGGTTGTGATTTCTGAAGGGATGCCTGATTAAAGTTCGTGAACCTTGATCTTTGGTTCCATTTATTGACCTGCCTCTGTACTGTCTGCCTGAAAAATACTGTTTTAAATCAGTTGAGACCTTGAGCTAAGAGTGAACTAGAGTAAGTCTCATGATGGGGTTAGGTCTTGTTTTGTTTTCGTTCAAAAAGGAAGGATGCATTTATTTTAGTCTCTGGTTATCCCATGATGTTCCTGACTATACGGTATGGTACTGTGACAATCTTAAATCAGAATAAGCCAAAAGTCACAGATTATTTTAAAAGAATCAATGACAGAGCAGCTGTGTGGCAGGTGGTCTATATTTCATTTTAAGATTTGGCTCAGTAGTTCAGCCTGTAATCCCAGCACTTTGGGAGGCCGAGGATTGCCTGAGCCCACGGGTTCAAGACCAGCCCGGGCAACTTGGCAAGACCTCGTCTCTACAATAAATCAAAAATTAGCTGGGCATGGTAGTGCGCACCTGTAGTTCCAATTACTTGGAAGGGTGAGGCGAAAGGATCACCTGAGTCCAGCAGCTCGATGCTGGGGTGGCTGTGAGTATGCCACTGCACTCTAGCCTGGGTGACAGAGTGAAACTCCAACTTAAAAAAAAAAACTGTTGATGTGACTGTGGTGTGTGACAAATACAAGAGTTTTGTCATACAACTTTTGCCCTAAACTCTCTTTTTCCTCACCCCCTGACCCTTGCACCTTCCCAGAATTGGCTATATTTTCTTTTTTTAAATTAAATTTTTATCTTTTCATTTATTTTTAAAGTGTTCTTTTACTTTAATTGACAAATAGTAAGTGTGTATATTTATAGGACACAATGTGGTGTTTCAATACATGTACACATTGTGGAATGATCAAATCAAGGTAATTAGCATATTCATCATCTCAAACATTGATCAATTATTTGTGGCAAAAACATTTAAAATTTTCTTCTCTACCTATTTTGAAGTATTATATATAACACATTATTATCTTTTTTTCTCTTTTTGAGTTGGAGTCTCACTCCATTGCCCAGCCTGGAGTGCAGTGGC
The DNA here is from genome assembly GCA_027257055.1 of Cephalopachus bancanus. Taxonomy (NCBI): domain Eukaryota; kingdom Metazoa; phylum Chordata; class Mammalia; order Primates; family Tarsiidae; genus Cephalopachus; species Cephalopachus bancanus. Next base: position 846,965 of record JAPVLO010000009.1, on the reverse strand, counting down.
ATGCTCACGGCCATACCAGCGTCGACCTCCTGGGCTCAGGTGATCCTTCTGCCTCAGCCTTCCAAGTAGCTGAAGCTACAGGCTCACGCTACCATGTCCAGCTAAATTTTTTTCTTTTAATTGTAGAGATGAGGTCTCACCATGCTGCCCAGGCTGGTCTTGAACCCTCGGGCTCAGGCAATCCTCTCGCGTTGGTCCCCCAAAGTGCTGGGATTTCAGGCTTGAGTCACGATGCCCAGCCAGAACATTATTATTAATTGTAGTCACCATGCTGTACAATAGAACACCAGAATATATTCCTCCTGTCTAACCAAAACTTTGCACCTATTCACCAACGTGTCCCCTTCCCATCTGCAACCAACCCCTCCATAGTATCTGGTAATGACCATTCTACTATCTACTTCTGTGAATTTGACTTTTTAGATTCCACATGTAGCCAGGCTCAGTGGTTCAGCCTATAATCCTGCACCTTTGGGAGGCTGAGGTGAGTGGATTGCCTGAGCCCGCGGGTTTGAGACCCACCTGGGCAGTGAGACCTCATCTCTACAATAAATCAAAAAATCAGCCGGGCGTGGTAGCGCGCGCCTGTAATTCTGGCTAGTGGAAGGTTGAGGTGGAAGGATCACTGGAGCCCAGCAGGTCGAGGCTGCGGTGGCCAGCAGCGGCCACTGCACTCCAGTCTGGGCAACAGAGTAAGACTCCAACTCAAAAAAAAAATAGATTCCACATGTAAGTGAAATCATAGATATTGATCTAAAGAGGGCATACAAATGACCAACAAATATGTGGAAAATGTTCAACATCTCTACTCATTAGAGAAATGTAAATCCAAAGACCTCACACCTGTTAGGATGACAGTTATCAAAAAATTGAATGACAAGTTGTTGGTGAGGATGTGGAGAAAAGAGTGCCTTTGTACATTGTTGGTGCTGTTGTAAGATAGTACAGCCATTTTTTAAAAAATTAGTATGGAAGGTCTTTTAAAAACTAAAAATAGAATTACTATATGATACAGCAATGACATATTTTCTTTACATCATTCTTAAGCCCTTCTAGTCCCTCCCCACGTGGAGTCCCTTGGCAGGTACTTCTGGTGTGTCTATGAGACAATGAGGCACTTTATTGTTAATGTTAAAGACACCAGTCATTAAACCTATTAGAATTAATGACACTAGTAATACCTCAAAAACCCAAGAAAATCTGTCAAAAACCTCCTTGCACTGATAAAGGACTTTGGCAAAGTCTCAGGGTACAAAATAAATGTGCAAAAGACAATCACATTTCTATACACCAAAAATAAACAAACAGAAACCCAAATAAAAACACAATGCCATTCACAATAGCCACAAAAAAAAAGAAATACCTTGGCATCTTCCTAACCAGAGACATGAAAGACTTTTACAATGAAAACTACAAACCACTGCTCAAAGAAATCAAAGATGACACAAACAAGTGGAAAAATATACCATGCTCATGGATAGAAAGAATCCTAGCATTGTTAAGTTGTCCATTCTACCTAAGGCAATCTACAGATTTAACGAAATATCCATCAAATCACCAGCAACATTCTTCTCAGACCTAGAAACAGTATAGGAATTCATATGGAAATATAAATGACCATGGATAGCCAAAACAACCCTCAGCAAAAAAAAAGGAGTTATCACACTCCCAGATTTTAAATTTTATTTTAAAGCTACAATAGCCAAAACAGCCTGGTATTGGTACAAGAACAGGCATATAAACCAATGGAATAGAATTGAGATTCCAGAAGCAAAACCTCAATTTCTCAACCAATTCATCTTTGACAAAGCCTCTACCACTAACCACTGGGGAGAGGAGAATCTATTCAGTAAATGGTGCTGGGAAAACTGGCTGACCACATGCAGAAGATTGAAACAGAACCCTTACATATCCCCATACACAAAAATCAACTCTAAGTGGATCAGAAACCTAAAGGTAAAACCTCAAACTATAAGAACCTTAGAAAATGCAGGAGACACCCTTATGTAAATTGGAACTGATCAAAACCCCATGTGCCCAGACAATAAGATATAAGATAGACAAGTGGGACCTCAGCAAACAGGCAAGCTTCTGCAAAGCCAAAGAAACCATCAAGAGAGCAGGGAGACAGCCACAGACTGGGAAAAATTATTTGCCAACTTTATGTCCGACAAAGGCCTAACATCTAGGATCTACAAGGAACTCAAACGTGCTGAAAAGAAAAAAACAAACAGCCCCATTACAAAATGGGCAAGAGATATGCATAGACAGTTCTCAAAAGAAGACATATGAGCAGCCAGCAGATACATGGAAAAATGTTCAGCCTCACTAGTCATCAAAGAAATGTAAATTAAAACTACACTGAGATACCACCTAACTCCAGTCAGAATGGCCATCATCAATAACTCAAAAAATAGCAGATACCGGAGAGGATGTGGTGAAAAGGGAACACTTCCACACTGTTGGTGGACGTGTAAACTGGGACAGCCTCTGTGGAAAACAGTGTGGAGATTCCTAAAAGTTCTAAAAAATTGACCTTCCATATGACCCCACAGTCCCTCTACTGGGAATATATCCAGAAGAACACAAATCACTCTATAAAAAATATACCTGCACATATATGTTTATTGCAACATTGTTCACAATAGCAAGAACATGGAACCAACCGTGCTGCCCATCAAAAGAGGACTGGATTTTAAAAATGTGGTACATATACACAATGGAATATTACAAGCCATAAAGAAGAACAAAATCGTGAACTTCGCATAAACCTGGATGGACTTAGAGTCTATAATACTGAGTGATCTTTCACAGAAACAAAGAACTGAGTATCACATGTTTTCACTCATAAGTGGACGTTGAACAACTATCATAATACTATAAGAAAAGGATTAACAGTAGCGGGAAACTGCAGGGGGTGTGGTAGGGCAGAGAGGTGGGATTGGCAGTAGTGGGAATCTGCTTGGGGAAGAGGGGACACACCTCATCAACAAGGGTACCTGCATAATGAATATTTGTATACCTAACCCTGAATTGTGCCCCATAATTTTAAAATTTAAAGGTGAAAAAAAAAGAATCCCACAAACCACATAAGAAGGTCAGTTAATATTTTTTAGTCACATGTTATATTCAAAGAGCAACTTTAGTATCCTATTTTCATGAAAACATTAACCATATGCATTTTACCAATAGAACATTAATGATAAAAGTGAGACATATTAGAAGTGTAAGCACATACTGAGATCTTCTTCTACAATTAAATCCATAAATAGCAGCCATTTGACATGCAGACGCTTCAGTTTTTAATGGCAGTAATTACAAGGCCTATCTCTTTTAACTTTTTCCTTCTGTGATTGATTTATTCCCTGCCTTGTCAGATGAAGATTTTTATCTAAAAAAGAAAAACTGTGTGTGTGTGTGTGTGTGTGTGTGTGTGTGTGTGTGTGTGTGTGTGTGTGTGTGTGTTTTAAAATTCCCTATGCCTTTATTTTCCTTGATATGAAGATGACAGATGAACTATGGAGTGGCAACAAGCTGAGACAAGTCATGACATCCTGATCACCTTCCTGCTTGCATATACAATCCTTGGAGATTGTCTAACGGTTGGCTCTTTGTTAACACCAGCACATGAAACAAAGACTTTGACCCAAGTTTATGCTAAATATGCATTTGACTACAAAGACCCAATGAGTCCTGAAGCCTTAAGCAAGAGAACCTCTTCCAGGCTTATATGAGGATGAGAACGGCTTTCCTCTCATCTGATGGGAATAATTGCATTACCCACATTACTTTCTAGAGACATCTATTAATCCCTCTTGCTTCCCACTCTCTTCTTGCCTCTTCTTTGTACTTGCCTCCCAACTTCATTGTGCTTTACCTAGCAGACAACAGAAGAATGAGACAACTGACCCTCCCTATTGAGTACGGTTTAGTCCAGAGCTGTTTTAAAGTCATCAGTGCAAGCCGGGCTTGGTGGCTCAGCCTGTAATCCCGCGCCTTTGGGAGGCTGAGGTGAGTGGATTGCCTGAGCCCGCGGGTTCGAGACCCGCCTGGGCAGAGAGACCTCTTCTCTACAATAAATCAAAAAATCAGCCGGGCGTGGTAGCGCATGCCTATAATTCCAGCTACTCAGAAGGCTGAGGCGGAAGGATCGCCAGAGCCCAGCAGGCGAGGCTGCAGTGGCCGGGAGCGGCCACTGCACTTCAGTCTGGGCGACCAAGTGAGACTCCAACTCAAAAATTAAAATTAAAATAAAAAAATAAAGTCATCATTGCAGTCATGATCCCTCTGGTCTTGTGATTTTCCAGCCCACAGATGCCTACATTCATTCTTTTCACTATATCCTGTCACTGTGGAACCTGGCTTTTCTCAAAAGGGATAATTGTCTCTTTTATTCTTTGAATAATCCTTTTTGACCTTTTTCATAATGAACTAGCAGAAGTTCTATGGGAGGAATGAGGCTGCTGACATATAGCATAGAAGTCTCATAATTTATAGTTTCAAATGCTGTGCTTTTAAAAACATTTAACTCTTACACCCAGCAACTCTTCAAACATACAAGCATTCATTCACTTTTGGATATGTAAATCATGTGTCTGGCACTCTACTTGGCATTGGGGAGATAAAGCCAAGAATAAGACAGACATGATTCTTTCCCTCAAAGAGCTTATAGTTTGATGGGGGAGGCATACACCACATAGTAGTTAGAGGAAAATTGATTATAATTGTGTTAATACTACAAAGGGAAAGGTCAGAATGCCCTGAAAGTATATAACAGAAGGACTGACCAAAAACATGTAATGTTTCTTGAAAGCTAACCATGCACCAGTCAAGCCTCAGAACAACCCTATGAGATTATTTTAACTTTTTAGAGAAAGAAACAAGCTAAAACAATAACTAGTCCAAGGTGAAACAGCTAATGAGGTTGTAGTCAGAATCTGAACCCAAGTTTATATTACTCTGGAGACTATAACATTAACATGTGTGCACCTTTACCTACTATTGAAGTAACAAAGGATAAGTGTCAAAAGACTCCTCACACAGCTGCTGCCAAGATCTTGGCTCCCATGTGTACCAGGACACAGGTTATATGAAATTAAATAATTCACACTTAAAACTATTGGCACATTATGCTATTTTGAGCCTTGAGAGGAATATGGCTATGTGGCATGAGTCACTAGCACGTAGCTGCAACTTGTGCTTTTTCATCAAATGATTAGGAAAGACAAAATGGTGCCAGAAATAAGAACCCTTTAAATCATTACCCCTCCTTACAGAATGTTACAGCAATTTTCCTTTGGCTATAGCAAGCTATAACCAATCAAATTGTTATAAAGTATGTGCTGAATTTGTATGGCAAATGTTATAACCCTGCTAGACATTTGAAACCTTAACTTCTCCACTTTGGAGAACTGATCCTATTCCTTTGGAGTTTATGTTTGGGTGGTTATCCTCAAGGTTTACCATTGAATAAACTTTGTACTTAATCATATTTTCTGCATCCCATCATTTAAGGTTGACATAGGTTAGATCAAGGGCTCTTAGTGTTTGAGGGGTCATGGGTTCTATGCAGATAAAAGGTGGGCACAAACTCTTAGATACTCCCCTCACAGAGAGGTGGGGCCTATGTCTTCTCCCACTGAATATAGGCAGCCTCTGTAACTGCTCTGACCAACAAATAGAAGTTTCGTTGTTTTAGTTTCTAGACACACGCCTTACAATTCCTGTTTACTGGAACACTCATTCTGAGGGAAGCCAGCCACCATGTAAGAAGCCCAACTACCCTGCCATACTGTGAGGAACCCCAAATTAGCCATGTGAAGAGGCTGTGTTGAGAGAAATACCTGGCCTGCCTTAGCTGCTGTAGCCATCACAGTCTAGGTACCAGGAATGAATGGAAAAACCATCCTGGTCATTCCAGCCCCACTAGACTCAATAAGGAGAAAAGCTGAAGAAACAAATCAACATCCAAAACCAAGGTGAGCCATCCCATCCCTCCCCAGATATCACTGGGCAGACACATGTCATTCCATGCCCTGCCTGAATTCCTGACCCAATGTTGTAAGTCTAATAAAATGCTTGGTGTTTAGCCGGGCTCGGTGGCTCAGCCTGTAATCCCGCGCCTTTGGGAGGCTGAGGTAAGTGGATTGCCTGAGCCCGCGGGTTCGAGACCCGCCTGGGCAGCGAGACCTCATCTCTACAATAAATCAAAAAAAATCAGCCGGGCGTGGTAGCGCGCGCCTGTAATTCCGGCTACTCGGAAGGCGGAGGCGGAAGGATCGCTGGAGCCCAGCAGGCGAGGCTGCGGTGGTCGGAAGCGGCCACTGCACTCCAGTCTGGGCGACAGAGTGAGACTCCAACTCAAAAAAAAAAAAAAAAAAAAAAAAAAAAAAAATGCTTGGTGTTTTATTCTGCTAGATTTAGGGGTGGTCTGATCACCAGCAGATCCTTTGAGAATCTTATGCAAGTAATGAACCCTCTTCTTAAAGCGATATGCACACGCACATCTCTACAAATAATAATAATATAAAATAAGGAAGTATTCAGACATTTTTCCTTACCACATCTTCACTGCAAGCCAGGCTAGAATGTGGACCTCCCAGTGCATCCCACCCCCTCAGCTTACCAAAAGAAAATCCCATCACAATGCAAGAATAGGACAGCACAATCTTTCAGTTCATGGTTTACCACTATAATCACTAAAAATTTTTCAGGGTCCCTGTTGAAGATAAAAAGTTCAACCCTATCTCTTTAGCTTGTCAAAGGTTCAGAGATGTTCATCAGTCCAACTTTTAGCTCATGAATTTGTATATTCACAAGTCTAGAGAGTCTCTCCTATCAAAAGCAAAATGTGTGATTCAGGAAAAGACCACCCTCTCACCCATCAGAGGCAGAAAGATGCCAATCTCTCTGAAGCAGATACCTGTACTCCACCATCTTTATCATATCAATTATTGTGGAATTATGTCAAGCTTTTAAACAAGAGTAAAAAGTATGGTCTTTCTTTCAAGAGATTCGCCCATGCCAGCTCTCTTTCTGACACAAATCTCTCACTTTTCCTCTCATTCTTTCACTAATAAACTGTTTCAAACACTTTGCTAGCCACCCTGAAATTCCTTTCAGTAGTGAATCAAAGAGCACATGAGCTTTGTATCCAAACGTAGGGCCTGAGAAGTTCAGCAATCGCCATTACCATGTAGTCTTATGGTAGCCAAAACCTCTCTCTCTTTCTCCTCTCAGTCTCTGCTGTTCCCACTTTCATGCCTCTTCCTTCTCAGGGTCACCTACCTACAGACTCTCTTCCTCCTTGTTTAGTCTCTGCACCATCCAACCAGGATTACTGGACCTTTCTGACCAGAGGTTAGTGGAGGTGGGATGCAGTTTAACTCCTACACTCCTACACCATGTAGAAAGATCACTCAAGTGATCTTTGAAGGCACAGATGTGATGGAAGAAATCAGGCTCAATTCTAATTAGCGACTGGAAAATCCTGCTTCTCTCTCGAGCCTAGCTCTCACTGTTCTACTTGGCTGGGGTCGAGGGGAAGGGCAGGATTTCTATGTGGAATGGGGATGGAAGGTTTTTTCCTGGTATTTAAGCAAATCAAATTGTTCTTATTTTCAAACAATAGCAGCCAAGTTATTTAGAAGTGAGTCTGTTTCTAAAGGTTTGATCCTTGCCCAAGATAGATTACAATCAACTATTTGTCCTTGCAAAACGGTTTAAAAGTGTCTTAGAATTGTGTAGCATATTTTAAGTCCTTCCTCTGGTTAAGAAATCCTGCCAACCCATAGGAAAAGACATCCTATATCATTCTAATTTGTTTTTCCAACCAGACTTCCACACTCTCTAGAAACTAAACATTGCAGAAAATTATTTAAAAGTCTGTACTTAAATCTTGCTTCCTACAACTTTACTATGTGCTGAAGGAACATAAAGCTTATACCTGGCACCAAAAGACAAAATGTCTCCTCTGAGAAATGATAAACCCCTATTTTTTTAAACATAAGTGTTAGCTAACACCACTGTTTGCTATGTGAGGGGTCACTAAAAGGTTTTTTTATGGAAAAAGGAGGCTTGGTCACCCTACTGAGTCTCACTGCCTCCTTCTGCAGGACAGGTGGAGCTTTAGATGGTGGGGGCTTCCCGTGTTGTACAATAAGGCATAAGAAGTGACCATTCCCACCTGATTGTTCAGACCCCACAAAGCCTTTTCCAAAAGCCCCACACCAACCTCCAGCACCTCTTAAAAGACGGTGGTGCACAGTGAGACTCAACACCCGTTAAGGCCAAGAGATTTAATGGGTCGAACATGGTGGCTACAGGACCTGAGGGTCAGGCTGTAGCTGAAGCAAGGGCGCTACAGCCTTTATGGGGGCTTAGGGCGACCTGTCAGTCGTTTATAGGTCGGCTGGCAGAGCTCCATCCAGGTTGGTGGGTTTTTCGCGGGCGCGGGAAAAGGTGAACCAGACTGCGGAAGAAGAACCCGGAAGGTGCCATTTCAGGTGCCTCCTTTGTTTGCCGGGTCGCCATTTTAGGCAGGGGCTGGGTTTGGGCCCCTTTCCAGGAAAAGGGAGGGGATATGGTTTGCTAGCGCCTGGCGGTGGCCCTTCATTCCCACCTCTTTGGTTTTTCGGGAGAGGGGAGGCATTTATCTGTCTAGCTGCTTCCTGCTGACAATAGGCATCGGTGGGTGAGGTGGATGAAAGGCCAAGCCACATGAGACCCCACAAGTAGGCGCCCAAAGAAAAATTTCATTTGAGTGGAAGTCCTGGAAGGTGCCTTGTAAGTGGAAAACAGCAAGCTGGTCCGGCCAGTCGTCGAGTGGACACAGGAAAGGGAGGAGCCAACTGTCACAAAGAAGGTGGTTAAGAGATGCTGAGAAGCCAGGCTGGGTGGCTCAGCCTGTAATCCCGCGCCTTTGGGAGGCTGAGGTGAGTGGATTTCCTGAGCCCACGGGTTCAAGACCCGCCTGGGCAGCAAGACCTCATCTCTACAATAAATCAAAAAATCAGCCGGGCATGGTAGCGCGCGCCTGTAATTCTGGATACTTGGAAGGCTGAGGTGGAAGGATCGCCGGAGCCTAGTAGGCGAGGCTGCGGTGGCCGGGAGCGGCCACTGCAATCCAGCCTGGGTGACAGAGTGAGACTCCAACTCAAAAAAAAAAAAACAACAACAACAACAAAAGAGATGCTGAGAATCTGAGTGGTAGGTAGTAGGGGTAAACTTTAAGGCGAGCATGTCTGAAATGAGAAGACAAGGTTAGAGGTCTGTAGCCTTTTGGTCATAGGGGCGCCAGCTCGTTCTAGCTATTTTCTGCTGGGGAGGGGCAGTGTGGGGGGGTTTAAGGCTGGTATGGGGCTGGAGGTGGTTTGGACAGAAGGGACGAGTATGAATGTAACAGTAGTTGATTGACCATTATTCGAGAGAGCTCTGCACTGTTGGAGAAACCTAAAAACACGAGGCCATCGACAAGAGGATAAATATGACAATTAGTGGAGTTAGAACAGGGAGAAGCCATGTTAGGAGTTGGGGTTGTCACCATCCTGAGATTGGGTCTCCAGTCAGGTCTTTTCTCTGTTTTTGGAGGGTTTTTTTATAATTGTTTAATTCTGTCCCTGACTATCCCTGATTTATTGGCATAGAAGCAGCATTTTTTCCTAAGAAATAGGCATATTTTCCCCTCTTTTGCTGTATGTCTAGTCCCCGTCGATTCTGGAGGACCATATCAGCCAGGGAATCTAGTTGTGTTTGTAAGTCTAGGACCGTGTCTGCCACCTGTTGTATGTCCTCGATCAGTTGGGAGGAGAGCTGTTTGTAAAAATGAAGTGAGGACCCCAGTCTTGCTGCCCCCGTTCCCATGGCCGCGGTAATACCCAGCTCCGCCAGCAGAGGTATGAGCTGAACTGCCCGCCTTACCCGCGACGTTGAGGAACCTACCAAGGGGACAGGCAAGCTTTGGTTACCGGGTGCTATTATAACAGTGGGGAGGAGGATGACAAGAATGTAGGACCCCAACCAGTCAGGGGGCAGGACCGGGTAGATGGTGGTGTCGCATAGAAAGACAGTCCCATTAAGTGGGAGGCAGAGGGTGTTATTTGATTGGACCACGTATGATCGTGAGCAGAGGCGGGGGGCCCATCCGACTTCCAGGGTGCCATTTCGTGTTATACACTGGGCCGCCGGCAAGTTAGATAGGAGAGGGATATTAGAACACGATAGTGAGGGTGGACATTGGGTTGGAGGCATAGGGAGTGTCTAATTTCCTGTGACGGAGACAGGGGAGACCCAGGACTGGCCGGACCTGAGGCATAGTCAGCAGTCCTTTGCTAAGGCAGGGTTAGTAAGGTTAAGCAGAGTATGGGTTTTGTTAAGAACAGAAAGGAGTCCCGGGTTTGTCTGATAAGGGCCTCAGGGTTTGGGGAGACTGGGGCACACCAAAACTGATCCGTTGAAATGTTGAATGAGCTCTTTCATGACCCGCTTGGTGTTCTGCTGTTCTGCATAATTCTGCGCCCCTCCCCAGTCTGATCTACTCACAGGAGGTCTGAGGTTCCAGCAGATTTTTTTTGTACCTGGTGCCCAGGACAAGAATACCCAGCGTGTTGTCCCAGGCTCCATCCTGTCCAGGCCTGTTGTTTGGTTGGCCTGAGGCAGACCGAGGCTTGCTTGTAGCAAGGTGCCTCATTCGATTTCCACACTGCCTTGTTGGGAGGGGCCGTGGAAATGAATGCCGGGCCGTTGTCTGACTGGATGGATGTCAGGAGGCCGAAGTGGGGGATGATGTGCTCCACCAAGGTTTCAGCCACCACAGAGGCTGTTTTCCAGCTCATGGGAAAGACCTTTTTGGTGGACAGGAGGAAAGGTCTGTGGAAGTTAGGAAGCATAAGTGGGGGCGGGGGAGCTAGGAGCGCATTTTGCAAAGTTTTGAAGGTGCAGGCTACAGCTGAGGTAGACGTGAGGGGGCCGGTGGGAGTTTCCTTAGCTGCAGCATATAGCGGTTTAGCAAGTATAGCAAAATGGGGGATCCAATGCCTAAAGAAGCCCACCAGCCCAAGGAATGACAAGATTTTAGCACTTGAGATGGGGGGTAGGAGTTTCCTGATGGAGGTGGTGCGGTCCGCCATGAGGGCCTTGGAGGTGGGGGTCAGGGCCACCCCTAGGTAGGTGACTTGTGGGGTAGAGAGTTGAGCTTTGGAAGGGGAGACCCTGTATCTCCGCTGTGTCAGAAGGTTAAGGGGGGAGGCCGTATCCCAGAGAGAGACCTCCCTGGAGGGGCTGCACAGGAGGAGGTCATCTACATACTGGAGGAGAGTGCTACACCCAGAGTCATAAGGTCCTCGGCCAACGCCTGGCCGAAAAGGTGGGGACTGTCTTGGAACCCCTGAGGCAGGACCGTCCAGGTTAATTGTTGGGTCCTGTGGGTGTCTGGATTCTCCCAAGTAAAGGCAAAGATTGGCTGGGAGTTTGGATGTAGGAGGATGGTGAAGAAGGCATCTTTAAGGTCCAGAACTGTGAAATGAGTAGTAGTGGGGGGTATCTGAGATAGGAGAGCATATAGGTTAGGGACCACTGGATGTAGCGGTATTATGGCAGAGTTGATTATTTGCAGATCCTGCACCAGTCAATAAGTATCACACGGCTTTTATTGGGAGGATGGGAGTATTATAAGGAGAATTGGTAGGAACCAGAAGACCCTGGAGGAGCTGCTGGTTAACAATGGGCTGGAGGCCCTTGTAATAGGCATGTGAGATAGGAAATTGAGGCCTGGAAGGGAAGCAAGAGGGATCCTTAAGGCGAATGAGGACTGGGGTGTGTTAATTAGTCACCACAGGAGTGGAAGTGTTCCAGACTACTGGATTAACTTTTTTGGGGGAAATGGGGAAATCGGACGAAGGTTCCAGGGGGAAGACAGCACAGGTGAGGATAAGGAGCGGAGTCAGGGGAACTTGGTGTGGGGTGAGGCAGATAGGTGTCCCAAGTTTATACAGAAGGTCTCGTCCCAGCAAAGGGGCTGGGCAGGATGGGATAACTAAGAAAGAATGGGTGAAAGGACGGCCTTCAAAAGGCAGGACACCGGACCCGTCTCCAGTGGCTTGGAGGGCACCCCGAGACGCCCACAACCGAGATCTGAGAAGGATCTAAAGGCCTGTGGAAGGAGAGTAAAACAGAATAGGTAGCCCCCGTGTCCACCAAAAGGGAGATGGACTTACCCGCTACCCATAGTGTGGCCCTGGGCTCAGCAAGGGTGATTGGTGCATTCGATCCAGGTGACTTTAGTCGTCCAAGAGGCCCAGGAGCTTTGGCAAGGGGCCCGTTGGGGGAGCCGGCCCCCCGCGAAACTCTGTTGCTGGGGATGCTTTTCCCCCAGGGGGCACTTAAACTTCCAATGTCCCTTTTGTCTGCAGACCGGGCAAGGTTGAGTCAGTGGTCTGGGGTTGGGCATTGTTCTGCCCAGTGACTTTTCTGGCCACTCCTAAAGCAGACTCCCGAAGGTGTTTGGGTCTCGGACTGTTTCCTGGGACGGGGGCTTTGAGGTCACTGTTATGCCGGCCGCAGGGCAGAAACCAGGGCAAGGGTTTGAAGGGCCACTTTCTGTTCTAGCCTCTGGGCCCACACGGCCTCGGCTTCCTCCTCTCGGGCATTATAAACTTTAAAGGCCATATTTACCGGTCTCAGAGTGGAGTTTGGGCACCCTCTTCCACCCTTTTAAGCTTGTGCTGGATGTCCGGAGTGGATTGGGTGATAAAGTGGGTAGCTAAGACTGTGGACCCCAGCAGTGAGGAAGGGTCCAAATGAGTGTGAAGGGTACGAGTTTTGTTAAACAATTAAGGAAAGAGGCTGGGTCTTTATTAGGCTTTTGTGTGAGCCACCTTTTCCACCCCTGCAATAAGGCAGCAGACCAAGATGGCGGCGACGGAGGAAGGGGAGGGTACAGCTTGTGGGTGGCTGGTCCGGAAACAGAGGAGTCAGGTGTGACATTAACAGAACCAGAAGAGGGAGGCGGTGCTTCCATGGCAGCAGGGAAGGAAGTGGATGGGGGAGGGGAGCCCAGAACAACTGGAGCTGAGGACAGAGGAATTAGAGATGGCGGGCTGGGAGGAAGAGTCGGATATAGGAGAGGCGGGAGGGGAAGTTAGGCAGGAGCAGATACCGGAGGGGCCTGAGTGGAAGAGGTCTGGGCACAGGAGATTGGATAAGGAGGGGGTTGAGAAAGAGCAGACCTTTGAGAAGAGGCGGATGGGAGAGGAAACTGCGGGAGTAGATGGGGTTGCCGATAGGGAAGAGGTTTATCTGCTGGGTTGAAGTCAGAGACAGAGGAGGGAGGTGGCAGCGTAAGCGGGACGGGGGAGGGAGGGAAATCTCTGCCCACTTTTTTGAACGCTCGCAGAAGTTATAGAGGTCCCGTATAATGTTGGGGTTTAGGGACCCGTGAGGGCCACTTATTTTGGTTGTCTAAGCGATAGGTGGGCCAGTCCTGGGTACTGAAGTGGATTAGATGCTTGAGTTTAATGTCAGGAGTGAGAGAGAGAGAGAGCGGAGAGGTTGTCTAAGAGACATTTGAGGGGAGAGTTGGCTGGCAGGGATGATGAGTTTCCCATTTTAACAGCTGGGGCTGAGCAGGGCGTCCCCTGGACAGCCGGCTGTTAGGATATGAGGAGGTTGCAATAAAGCCTGTCGTCACAGTACATTATTACAACCCGCGACTCTCCTGGAGAATCGAGGAGGTTGAAGGTAACCTGGTTCCAGGATTTTTAATGAGGAGGATACCCAAAACCAGACGGCGGGAGGGAATAGACTCGAAATTCCTGACGGCCAAGGGAGGGGAATACCAGTAGGGGTCCGCTGTGGCCTTAAAGACCTAGGCGGGGTGTGGCCCCCCCTTGCCTGGGGCCGAAGGGGCTGCCAGATGATCAAAGGTCAGTTCCCTCCGGTTATCCCAGGCAAGGTTTTAGGTTTTCCGTTTAGGGGACACTTACCAATCTGAGGGCCAGTGATGAATGCAGTACTGGCATTCAAGAAAGTGGGCAAAGGCCTTAAGGGGTGAGTCCCGCTGGCACCAGAACGGGGTGTCATCTGATGGCGAGAGGAACCCGATCTGAGTCACAGCACCAATGAAAGACAGTGGCGCACAGTGAGACTCAACACCCGTTAAGGCCAAGAGATTTAATGGGTCAAACGCGGTGGCTACAGGACCTGCGGGTCAGGCTGTAGCACTGAAGTAAGGGCACTCCAGCCTTTATGGGTGCTTAGGGTGACCTGTCAGTCATTTATAGGTCAGCTGGCAGAGCTCCATCCAGGTTGGTGGGTTTTTCGCGGGCGCGGGAAAAGGTGAACCGGACTGTGGAAGAAGAACCCGGAAGGAGCTGTTTCAGGAGCCCCCTTTGTTTGCCAGGTTGCCATTTTAGGCAGGGGCTGGGTTTGGGCCCCTTTCCAGGAAAAGGGAGGGGATATGGTTTGCTAGCGCCTGGTGGTGGCCCTGGCAGTGGCCCTTCACCTCTTAAACTGCAAAACCTCTAGAAAGTCTTAGCAAATCTGCCTGCTTACAACTGAAAATGGATGGGAGCAGACTATTTCCCATTCAAGCAATCTGTTCACTCTAAAAAGCTTATGCATAGGCCATTTCAATTGCCACTATTGGAAAGTCTCTAATTAAACTTTATTAGTTTGTGGCCTCAAGTCACAGGCACACAGGGCACTCAGAGAAAGTCCACCGTAGGCAGACATAAGGGGACCAAGGACACTCAACTCAGGAATTCATCAGGGCCCCAGGGACGCCTAGCATCACTGCTTATATTTTATTTCAGAATTTTCCTTTGAAGAACACAGCACACAAAGATTTAAAGGCAAAGTTCTATGTTTTTTTTGTTTTGTTTGTGTGTTTGTTTGTTTTTTTAGGAACACAAACGAGAAAATGGGTAATAATGTACAGCCTTAGAATCCCCATTGAGTCAAATTTTAATGAATTGGAAAAAATTAGAATTAAATGGGTTAAAATGAATAAAGTTAATACATTATTGCAATAAGATCTGGATTCAGTACAAATTAACAAATAATGATGTTTGGAGTAAGAATGGGACTCAGTTTTAATACCATATGGCACTTAGATTCATTTTGTAACTAGGAACAGAAATGGTCAGAAGTTCCATATGTACAGGAATTTTTTGCTTCATTTCACTACTTTACAAACAAGAGTATGTCCTATGGGACATTAGATAACCAGCTCCAGAAGCTAAACTTAAAACTACAAATACCAGGCTTCCAATTACAGGAAATTTGGGGGGTTTCTAACAACAAAGACACTGAAGAAATGGAAGAGGGATGCCAACATGCCAGGCAGCAGGACCAGAGACAGACACCCAACTGGTAAGAACAAACCTGCTAAGGAGGATGGTATCAATTGCTATAAATACAATCAATGGGGACACCTGAAACATAATTGCCCTAAAAGACTTAGACCCCCCCCCAAGACCATGTCCACTATGCAGAGCAGAGGGCCATTGGAAGTGCAAGTGCATCTTTTTTCAGAGGGAAGGAAGAACACCTGGCTCAAGAAATGGTGACCACTGAGGAGGCTAGGGGATCTTTTACAATGCCCCCACACCAGCTTACCTTCACCCCAGCAACTCCCCAGGTGAATATTAGGGCACTGGAATCCAAATTAATTTCTTAATTAACACAGTTGCCAGCCATGCTGGACTTCTTTTCTCTAACACTTGCTCCCCCGTGGAAATTAGTGGCATTCCAAAAATTAAAATGCCTTGTCTTTTAAATGAACCCCTATAGATAATCAACACATCGTTACAGCATGCTTGTTGATAAGGATCCTTGTCAGTCACCTTGTAATATGCCCAAACTCAAACTCTAGCACAAGTCCATTACAGTTCCCAAATTTTGTGTTCCTTACACAGTTACAGTCAGTTCTTTGTTTCTATGAATTAACCATTAATATCAAAATCACACATGATAGGCCAAAATGCCATTATGCCAAAATAGTGATGTTTTCGTAAAACACTAATCTGTCAAAATACATGAAAGAACTCTAAGTAACTGGCTTAAAAGAAAAAGTAAACACAACATATTTTATCAGAAAAATAAAAACTATAATTCTGCCTATTATTCACACGACCTTATAATCTTTAGTAAATAACTGCAGTTTTTAAATTGGTAAAATAAAATGTCTTCAGAATTTAAATATTTTGTCTATTAGTCCATTGATCAAATACTATTTCTTCCAGATGTTTTAAGACATAAAACTTTACTTCTGTAACGCCTTTTATACTTAAGTTGTCTACATAAACTTATACTTTGAGATTAAAGCTGTTAAAATATAAAGCCTAGTCCCAGACATTGTCCTGACCTCTATTTCTGGTACATAATTAAAACTGGGATGGCCATCATTAATAAAACAAACAACAACAGATGCTGGCGAGAATGTAAAGAAAAAGGAACGCTTCTACACTGCTGGTGGGAATGCAAACTTGTACAATCTCTCTGGAAAACAGTCTGGAGATTTCTGAAAGAACTAGAAATTGACCTTCCATATGACCCAGCAATTCCCCTAATGGAAATATACCTGGAGGAACTCAAATTATTCTACAAAGAAGATACCTGCCCACGAATGTTTATTGCAGCTCTATTCACAATAGCAAAAACATGGAACCAACCACGCTGCCCATCGAAGCTGGACTGGATAAAAAAAATGTGGAACATATACACAATGAAATATTATGCAGCGATAAAAAAACGACAAATATATGAACTTTGCAGCAACCTGGATGGATTTGGAGTCGATCATACTCAGTGATTTATCACAGAAACAAAGAACAGAGTTCCATATGTTCTCACTCATAACAGGACAATTGAACAATTATAATTCTATAAGAAAGCGATTGGCAGTAATGGGAAATTGTTGGTGGGGGAGTGGGATTGACAGTTGAGGGAAACTGCTAGGGCAGGGAGGGGCATACCTCATTAACAGGGGTACCTGCATGATCAATGTTTGTATACCTAACCCTGAATTGTATCCCACATCTTTACATTAAAATAAAAAATTAAAATAAAATAAAATAACAAATAAATAAATAAAACTGCTTGACTCCTCCTCCTAGGTTTTTACTAAAAATAAGAGTCACTAAAAGTTAACATTGTAATTGATGTGCATAATTAAATCCATCAAATGTAAGAAAGACAATTTTACGGGAAAAAGTTTTAAAAACTATAAATGACAGGTAAACAAATTAGATACCAAAAATTGGAAAAGAAAAGTTTATTTTTATCCTAAACTAAAATGATACAAATGAAACTAAAGGTTAAACAAGTTGTTAAAGGTCTATGCCATATGAAACATATGTATAATAAAGTTAACTACAATTTAAAGAATAGCCGGGCTCGGTGGCTCAGCCTGTAATCCCGCGCCTTTGGGAGGCTGAGGTGAGTGGATTGCCTGAGCCCATGGGTTCGAGACCCGCCTGGGCAGCCAGACCTCATCTCTACAATAAATCAAAAAAATCAGCTGGGCGTGGTAGCGCATGCCTGTAATTCCAGCTACTCAGAAAGCTGAGGCAGAAGGATCGCCGGAGCTCAGCAGGTCGAGGCTGCGGTGGCCCGAAGTGGCCACTGCACTCCAGTCTGGGCGACAGAGTGAGACTCCAACTCAAAAAAAAAAAGAAAAAAAAATTTAAAGAATATAATTTAGTTTCCTATCAAACATACTGATTCTTGGCCAAAGTATAGGCCCTATGTCAAAACAATAGTGTTTTTTGTTTGTTTGTTTGTTTGTTTTAAAGCAGGATTTATTGAAGGACAAAAAAACTCCCACAGTGGGAGGGGACCCAAAAGGGTTGTCCAGTGTTATTTTTTTTCCAAAGTATTAATCTGTTCTTTAGTAAAAATTATAGAATGTTGTAAATTTATAAAAATCTGTATGAAAATCTTACTGTAAGGTAAACGAAACCAGACCAGGCGAAGCGGCAACAAAGGAGCCAAGAAAAATTTATTAGCCCAATCCCGGGCGAGGTTCTCCGGTCCATGCAGCTATGGGCTGGAGAAGTCGCGCCCAGCAAGATGGGCGACATGATGGGCGACGGGTTTATAAAGGGCACGCTGAGAAAGCTGTGAGGGGGATTGGGGAGAGCGATCATCGGTTGGGACAGCTGTCGCGTCTGCTGGCGATTGGCTGAACAGGGTTGCTAGAATCGCTGTAACAGGTACTGTCTGGCTTTGCAGTTGGGGTCTTAGTTCCGGCCTGGTCTGGGTTGGAGCCATCTTGTTGAGGCGAGGCCCAACCCGCCCTCCGGTACCTCCGACCTTACACTTACTTTATGATTAAACTAATCAAAATTAAGTAGGTTTGGTCATGAAGTTTTATTAAAATTAGCTTTATTACTAATAAACTCATTCAAGAATAAAATTTGCTCTTCTCTTTTAAACAATATTTCTGTACAATTTCAAGAAATAATGAAAGGTTTTGGTTCACATTTAAGGTAACTTTTTTTAAAAAAAGTAAGGAGAAGCCGGGCTCGGTGGCTCAGCCTGTAATCCCACGCCTTTGGGAGGCTGAGGTGAGTGGACTGCCTTAGCCCGCGGGTTTGAGACCCGCCTGGGCAACTTGGCGAGACCTCATCTCTACAATAAATCAAAAAATACACCCGGGCGTGGTAGCACGCGCCTATAGTTCCAGCTACTCAGAAGGCTGAGGCGGAAGGATCGCCGGAGTCCACGGGTCGAGGCTGCAGTGGCCGGGAGCAGCCACTGCACTCCACTCTGGGCGACAGTGTGAGACTCAAACTCAAAAAAAAAAAAAAAGGGAGGAGAGAAGAAGCAAATCCAGTTTGTCCCACTGCTGTCTTTTTTTGTGCTGCTTAAGGAAATGGATTTTCACTATCAAAGAGTAAAGTTTTTGCTTTTTCAAATCTCTGAATTATCATTTTGGCTCAACAAATGGCTATTTAATAGTGACATTTGGTCGTGTGTTATGATACCAGGATTTTAAAACTTTTTTTTTTTTTTTTTTAAACTGGAGTCTCACTCTGTCGCCCAGACTGGAGTGCAGTGGCCGCTCCCGGCCACCGCAGCCTCGACCTGCTGGGCTCCGGCTATCCTGCCACCTCAGCCTTCCAAGTATCCTGCACTACAGGTGCATGCTATCACGCCCAACTAGTTTTTTATTTATTGTAGAGAAAGGTCTCGCCAAGTTGTCCGGGCAGGTCTCGAACCCTCAGGCTCAGGCAATCCACTCGCCTCTGTCTCCCCAAGTGCTGGGATTTACAGGCTGAGACACCGAGCCCAGACGATTTTAAAACTTTTAATATCTAATACACTTTCCAATATAAAAATTTTATGTTTTCAATTCAGTCTTTCCAATCTTTTAAAAAAAATTTGTATTCGGTTTTCCTGAAATCCTAGGAGACACTTAACACATTTGGTATGCTAAAATCACACGGGAAGCACTGTCAAGCTTGAAGGACTGTTTACTTTTCCTAAGGTTATATTTATGTTTCACTAACATGTGTTTCAAAATTGCGTATTGCTCCTATAATTTTGATATGTCCAACTATGTGATATCAACTGCCTGTACAGAATTAATACTAAAAAACTACAGCTATAATTAGATATTAACAAATATGTTACTCCTAAGTCCACTTACAGTTACTTTCCTGTGGGACTCCCAGGAAGTGAACAGGAAGCTGGACCAGTCAACATGTGACTACTTGAGGAGACAAGAAGTGATTTGAAAGACCAAAAGCAGTTTCAGTTTCCAAAAACCACACACCTCCTCTTACGTCTTCTCCCTAAAATGCCTCCATACTACGTCAGGACCAGTGAGTGGTACCTGCCAGTCAGGAAAATTGCTTTATAAGTGGCATCTATTGTAAAACTTAAAATTGCTATCTGAAATCTTTTTCAGGCTTTGCCTACCCAGGCTGTCATCCACAATTATTGTTTTACTTCAATAGCTTTCAAGTTATGGTTTATAATCAGCTATAGGACTCTGGCAAATGCTCTTCAAAGTCAATTGCTCACAACTTCAAAATCTTCCAGGACTCTTATTGAAAACTTACGTGCTCATGAGAATTACTGATATAACATAAAACAGAACAAGAGTTAATTGCATAAACTAAATTAGTGGAAAACAAATAATTTTATAACCTTTTTGTTTGAGGTATTGCTAATTATTCTTGTTATATTTTTCAGAGTCAAAAGAAAAACCTTTTTCGTGGAGCAACTTACAGTCTTTCACAAATAAGTCAAGCATGCTCTTGTAAACAAAATCTGAAACATACATCTTTCTCCCTACCTAATTTCCCCAAAATTTGAAAAATATTTGTATTAATTTATGAGAGTATGGTTGTTTGCATAAATTCAATAAGAATCTGTTTTCTTTTGTAACAAGATATATTGAAAACACTGGTCATTTCACCAAGGCTTTAACTGGAATGAATTTTCAAAATTGACTGCTTTAAGGAATTAAGATTAAAGTCTAATGCAATCTGAAATTCCGTATGAAAAAAGTTCCAACATGGCCAATTTAAAAGAAGCCTATATGGCAAATAATCTTGTTTGCGTTTTATGTAAATAAGACATATCAAGTCTAAAACTTATTTTACAAATAAATTGGTCCTACTATAACTTGTCTGTAACAGAAATGAAGAACTGGAAAAAAGTTATGTTTCAAGAGAAACTATAGTAAACTTGTTTTAAATTTTCTTTGTTGTTTTAATTTTTATTATTTTCTACAGATTAAATTACATTATAAATTCTTTCCTAGGTACAAGTGTCCAAACTAATGTTTTCAAATTTTTCCTCCAATTTTATATAAAGTTCACTTAAGTGCCAGGTTCCAACTACAGTCCAAAAAAGTCTGTCAGTTTGCCACCAGTCTAACGATATATCAGAAGCTCTAAAAACTAATTAATAAACCATTCCAAATACTAACCTGTTTTCTTCTGTTTCCATAGAAGTGTTTTTTATAGAAATCTATTTATCTGCATTATCTATAGAAAACCAGCCCACCTGTAACATCACCTTCAAAAATGAGACACAGCTGTTTTATAAAACTGGTACAAATGGAATATTTTTCTGTAAAGTTTCTTTACTCATTTGGCCTTTTCCTTCCTATAATCTCATTGCTACTTACAATAAAACCAAAAAGATTAAAGTTGATCATCTAAATTATGGTAGCAACCACAGGCCTTGTTGCCCTTGTACAAAAGGTTATCAGCCACCACTTAAACTGTCAGTATGTATACTCAGCTTCATTGAATTTATTCACTTGCTGCACAAGGAGGGATTTGCTTAAGTTATTCCTTTTATTGGACCTATCTTGCTAACTTTTGGTCCATATCTCTTTAACTGCCTGGTTAAATTTCTTTCTTCTAGAATCAAGAAACTTCATGCCCACACAATGGTCATGCAAGTATTCCAATCCGTGTCTACAATCCACGCACAATAAAACCAACCCGGATGCTTTTAGATCTGTTAGGGCTGTTTTTTTTTCCTTGAGTAATAGTCTCACTCTGTTACCCAGGCTGGAGTGCGGTGGCATGCTCACAGCCTTGACCTGCTGGGCTCAGGTGATCCTTCTGCCTCAGTCTTCCAAGTAGCTGGAACTACAGGTGCGCGTCACCATGCCTGGTTAATTTTTTTATTTATTGTAGAGACAAAGTCTCACCAAGTTGCCCAGGCTGTTCTCAAAACCCTGGGCTCAGGCGATCCTTTCACCTCAGCCTCCCAAATTGCTGGGATTATAGGCTGAAGCCACCATGCCTGGCCTAGGGCTGATTTTTTTATCCCAGGATAGGTAAGCCTACACCCCTCCTCAGCCTTGGAAGAATTACAGAAAATGAATCTTTCCTCCCCTGAACCTCATGATTATGGGACTGAAAATCTCTGTGGGGGAGATGAGGCAGGGTAATTAAGTATAGTTTAGACACAGATCAATTTCTTGCACACAGTTTTTAGTTTAACATAAGGAAGAGTTCAGACGTTTTTCCCTATCACATTTTCACTGCAAGCCAGCCTGGAATGTGTACCCATGAGCCCATCCCACCCCCTCGGATAATCAAAAGAAAACCCCCATCACAATGTAAGAATGGGACAGTGAGCCGGGCTCGGTGGCTCAGCCTGTAATCCCGTGCCTTTGGGAGGTTGAGATGAATGGATTGCCTGAGCCCGCGGGTTCGAGACCTGCCTGGGCAGCGAAACCTCATCTCTACAAAAAATAAAAAAAACAAAAATTAGCCAGGCGTGGTAGCGCGCGCCTGTAGTTCCAGCTATTTGGAAGGCTGAGGCAGAAGGATCGCCGGAGCCCAGCAAGTCGAGGCTGCGGTGACCGGGAGTGGCCACTGCCCTCCAGCCTGGGCAGTGAGACTCCAACTCAAAAACAAAACAAAACAACAACAACAAAAAAAACAAATAAACAAAAAAAAGAATGGGACAGTGCAACCTTTCAGCTCAAGGTTTACCATGATAATCACTAAAAATCCTTTAGCTTCCCTGTTGAAGGTAAAAGGCTCCACCCCACCACTCTAGCTTATCAAGGGTGTAAAGATGTTAATCAGCCCACCTTTTGGCTCATGAATTTGTATATTCACAAGTCTAGTAAGTCTCTCCTGTCAAAGGTAAAATGTGTGTTCCAGGAAAAGACCACCCTCTCACCCATCCGAAGCATAGAGATGGCAATCTCTCTGCAGGATCCCTGTACTCCACCCTCTAGCATATCAATTATCATGGAATTATATCAAGCTTTTAGTCAAGAGCAAAAGTATAGTCTTTCTTTCAAAAGACTCACCTGTGTCAGCTCTCTTTCTGGCATAAAGCTCTTTCTCTCTCATTCTTTCACTAATAAACTCTGCTTCAAAAACTTTGTTAGTCACTCTGAAATTCCTTTCAGTAGTGCGTCAAAGAGCCCATAAGTTTCGCACCACACTCCACCAGGCAACAAATAATACACATGGCCAAAGTTCATTAAGCTTAACTCTTGTATAATGTTTCATCCCCTGAATTTGTTTATCCATTCTCCTCTTGGTCATTTAGGTTATTTACATATTTTTTGCTACTAAAAACTATGCTGCAGGAGCACACAGTGTCCGTGCGCATGTAGATGGGAGTTTGTCTATGGTACACACCTACACGTAGCACTGCTGACATGCAAGGAGAGCTCATGCCCACTGCACCATGTGCAGAGAAAATGCTCTTCAGAACGTGTGAAAATTCACAGCTCACCAGCTATAAGCCCCACTGTTCTACATTCTCACCAAAGCTCAATAGCATCAGACTTTTAAACTTCTGCTAATCTGACACAGAAGTTGATTCTCAGATTAGTTCAAGAAAGAAATTGTACTCATAGTTCAGTGTGTGGCTCACCTATAGACAATGGTTACAGGATCATAATAATTGAATACTAAATACTGACTAGTCCAAAAATTATAAAATAATTTAAAGTATGAGATGAAGTTGTGAGTGTGTGTTTATGGGTATGGTAATGGTAATGGTACCCATTTAAGAGGTGTTAAGTTCTACGCTTTGTAGTAGGAAGTTAATAATGTCTAAAATTGAAAAATCGGAGAATTTTAGTGTGATCATATTCTTGAAACAAGGAGGTCAACACCTGAAAAAAAAAATGCTAAAAGATGAGAACGGCCGCCTTCTGGGAGGAGGACTATGCTGGGAGCAGGATACTGCTGTGTTTTATTGCAAGCCTTGTGTTCTGTTGGACTTCATTCTCCCTCAATTCCATGTGTATTCAGGGCTGATGGAGTCCTCCATCAACGTAGCCCACAGCAGCATGAGAGCCCCCTGACCTTCTTCAGTGACAGCCACCCTCACTAAGAAAATCAGAAACAGCAGTTCCCTCACAAAAGCTTGAAACACTTGTCATTCCCCATTGCCACAGGAACCATGGTGATAGACTCCCATGTGTCCACGAGTCATGTAGTCCCTAATGAAGTACTGGGCTGGCGAGAGAGAGAGACAGAGAGAGAGAGAGAGTGTGTGTGTGTGCATGCCCTCATCCCTGTGCATTTTCAATCTCCAGCCTCACCTAGTATAGCCTGTGAGATCTAGAGATGTGACGAGTTGAATCAGCTCCTTGTGATCCTCCTTTTCTCCCTTCCTTCTTTTCCTCATTCTCTCCACTTCCGCCTTAGATTGGATTAGACTAGAAAGGAGTAGCCAGAGGAAGCAAGCAGAAACCCTGCTGAATGTCATCAATAGGGAGCAGGGTAATGGGCTGTGAGTCTGTTAAACTTCAATTAAGAAGAGCAAACATGTTACTGCCTCCCTGGAGGAAGAGCCCCAGAGAACTGGCGCCCTTGGTTTGCCGAAGAAGAAAGGCACTCTACTCACCCCTCCCTCCCTGCTCTTTGTGTTTGATATGAATTTATCATAGGACAAGTACGGGAAGGAGCCCAGGGGACACTTTCATCTGAAATGTTTAGAAAAAAGTAAGAAAATGCTTCTAAAACATGAGATTTTCCCCAAGTACTTATAGTTTTATTTTTGTCTTCTTTGACTCAGCTTTGAAGATTGACATAGATCTACAGCACAGGGGCTTTGGTCCTAATCATTCCTTCCTTTATCTGCTTTGTTCCTTCATTCGCAGATTCATTCACTCATCAACAAGTATCTATTGAACATCTCCCATTTTCCATGCACTGTTCCAGGCACAAAGGATGTCCCACGGAATAAGGAAGACAAGTTCTTTGCTCCTGAGTAGCTTTCGTCCAGTGAGGGAGATAGACAAGGAATCATCAACTGAATGAATAATGTGCACTCTGTGTGGAGAGTGCAGGAAGGTCTCCTTGAACACAGCCGGTCTGAGCTGAGATCTGCATGAGGGCAGAAGCCAGCCCTGCAAGGATCCGGTAGAAGGCTCCAGGCTTGAGGGTGAAGGTGACAAGCAAGTGGGGAGGAGAAGGGATGAGGACAGGGTGGGCAGGGCCCAAATCATGAAGGGCCGTGTTGGCCAAGAGAGGGAGTATGGGTCTTATTCTGAGTGGAACGGGAAGACTTTGTAGTCTTTTGGTTTGTTCGTTTTGCTTTTTATGGTGTGAGAGTGAGATGATCAGGTTTGCTTTTTAAAAATGTCAGTCTGGTGGCTGTGTGAAGCAAGGAGCCCCGGGAAACTGTGCATTGTCCATTGAGAAGTGAAAGCCTCTTGAGGTGAGGTGAGGTGAGGCTCTGGTGATGAAGGGACATGGTCCGTTGAGGGGTATGCTTTGGATGTAGATTCAACAGACCTGGTAATAGATGGGATGAAAGAAAAAAGGGAGAATCAAGAATTCCTGGGTTTCTGGCTTGAACAACTGTGTGGATGGGGAAGCTCTTTGTTGAGATAGAAAAATGAGAGAAGAACTTGTTGGGGGTAAGGGCTTAGGGGAGAACAAAGTCTCAGGAAGACATGATATCCCAAAGGGAAACAGACAAAAGATTTGTGTGTTTGTGTAGACAGGTGGTGAAGAAGAACAATGAGAAATTATGAGAGTGTTTTGATTTTCGGTTGGTGACATTAGTAGAATGGTGGTTCCCCAAAAGTCAGACTTTAAAGTGGCTCCACGAGGGCAGGGACCATGTCAGTTTTTTTTCACAATGTGTCCCTAGTTCCTAGCACAATGCATGGTCAATGGCAAGTGCTCCTTGATGACTTGTGAAATAGATAAATGACAGGGTGGGTGGTAAGGAAGTATTGAAACTCAGTGTAAAACACTGTCAGTAAATTGGGCATTGATAGAATAGGGAGAAAGAGGATACTAACTGGTAAAGATGTCAGCTTTTTTTTTTTTTTTTTTGAGCTGGAGTCTCACTCTGTCACCCAGACTGGAGTGCAGTGGCCGCTTTCGGCCACCGCAGCCTCGACCTGCTGGGCTCCGGCGATCCTTCCGCCTCAGCCTTCCAAGTAACCGGAATTACAGGCACGCGCTGCCACGCCCAGCTGATTTTTTGATTTATTGTGGAGATGAGGTCTTGCTGCCCAGGCGGGTCTCGAACCTGCGGGCTCAGGCAATCCACTCACCTCAACCTCCCAAAGGTGCAGGATTACAGGCTGAGCCACCGAGCCCGGCAAGATGTCAGATTTTAATTTTTTTTTTTTTGGTTAAATTTAGATAAGGGAGACTTGCATGTTTGTAGTTATAGAAGAGATAATACTGGAGAGGCGAGATGAAGAAGCTCGTCCAGGAAGAAATAACTGATGGTATAAGGTTTTTCCATAGGAGAAAAGAAGCTGATACCTGTTATCTATCTATTATGTACCAGGAAGTGGGCTAGACTTTATATTTTTTGTCTCTGCCAACATCACAATAATCCTTTGGGGTAGAATTGGCAAATAAAACATAAGATATTCAGTTAGATTTTAATTTCAGATAACAACAAAAAATTGTTTCAATTATATCTCACGTAATAATTTTAGTGTAAGAACAAGGGGGACCCCCAAAATTAAATTTATTTATTAAAAATTTTGTATTTATTCTTATATGTTAAAATTTCAGTCACCTTCAAAGTACTCTCCAACTGATGCAATACACTTATCAAGATGGTTTTCCCACTACTCAAAACAGTTTTTAAATTTATCAATTTTGGTGACTTTTAGTACTTCTACCATTTTTTATTTCACCTTTTCCACATCAGCAAAACATTTTCCTTTGAGGGCTTTTTTCATCCAGTAAAACAAAAAAACAAATTCACTCAGGGCAAAATTGGGTGAATAGGGAGGGTAGGGCACAGGGGTCGTGCTGTTTTGGGTCAAAAACTTGTGAACCCTTAGCACACTGCAGGCAGGTACATTGTCCTGGTGGAAGAACCAGTCAACTGTTTGCCATTTGGGACATTTCTTCTGCAAATCATGACACAACCTTCTCAAAATTTCCAGATAAAAACTTCGGTTGGCTGTTTGAACTGAGGGAAAGAAATTGATCTGGAAGATTAATTCCAAGTGTACCACAAGGGGCCTACCTGCCAAAAGATAATTCCAGGTTTTTTGAGTCCCCCCTCCTATGCCCCATGCAATATTTGGGTTATACTTATATTTTTAAAAATACTCAACATTTATCTAAAATTCAAATTTAATTGGGTCTCCTATATTTTTGTAGACTAAGTTTGGCAGCCCTACTTTGATAGATAATTGCCATTTTACCTGAAGGAAATTGAGTATCCGAGAAATTAAATAACATTGCCTGTATCACTGTTATTATCAAGTGGGAGAGTCAGGATTGGGACTCAGTCTGTTTGATACCTGAAACCTGCTTTTCCCAATGACCATACCAGGGGGGATCAGAGTCCAGTCTTGCTCAGGGGCTTAGCTCTTTCCCACTTGTGTGTGGATCTGGTCTCTCCGTGCTAAACTCCCAGGGATGGGGAACCCTTGGGATCACTTTTATGTCCATCAAGAGAGCCACTTACTATATGATTCTTGACGTTCCTCTAAGTGGGATATTTTTGCTAATACGTTAAGACAAATGACAAACTTTAGAAGTCACTCTTTTTAAATATTTTCAGCTAGTGGACCAATTTGAAGAGGAGTCTGCATGGGCAGCAGGCACAGCACTGTGGAATTGGGTCAGGTATTCACCAATGAGTGAGGAGGACAGCGGCCCCTCTTTTGAAAAGGAAGCTATCATTTTTTAAAATGTAGAATGAACTTAGCATTAAAATTATTTGTGTGAAAGATGCTTTACCTTTTAGGATAGGACATGGATTAGGTAAGCTTAATAAAACTCCTAAGAGGCGATATTGCCTAAGACATAAAAGCTCTGATTCTGCAGAAGGGCAGGAGTTTGAATCTTGGCTCTTCCACATATCTGATTTGTAGGAGTTATTTAATTTTTTTAAGATTCTTGTTTCCTGTTTTCAAAATGGGGATAATGATGATAATAACATGTTCCCTATAGAGCAGGTGTTAGGACTAGTTGGGGTAGTACCTGTAAGAAACACTATACACAAGGGTAGTCATCATCTTCATTACCACCAGTGCCAGTAGCATGGCTGCTATCTCTGGGTGTGTGTCTATTTGTAAATAACGATGATTCGCATTTTATAAGTTGAGAAGAGAGTTATGTGAGAATTTGTTGTTGTTCAACTTTGAGAGCTGCTTGTGACAAGAACCTCATGTGGTTTTTTACGGGGGTATTGGTACAAGACTGAAACAAATCTGGCCTAAACTCTTTTTTTTTTTTTGAGTTGGAGTCTCACTCTGTCGCCCAGACTGGAGTGCAGTGGCCGCTCCCGGCCACCACAGACTCGACCTGCCAGGCTCCGGCGATCATTCCACCTCAGCCTTCCTAATAGCCGGAATTACAGGCAGGTGCTACCATGCCCGGCTGATTTTTTTTATTTATGGTAGAGATGAGGTCTCACTGCCCAGGTGGGTCTCGAACCCGCGGGCTCAGACAATCCACTCACCTCAGCCTCCCAAAGGTGCAGGATTACAGACTGAGCCACTGAGACCGGCTCTGGCCTAAACTCTTACCAGGTAAAATGTTGCTTATACATGTCACTAAACACAAGGAAAAAGTAGTTTCCAACTAAATATTGTTTCTTTAGTTGCCTGGATTTATATGTCACTTAGTGATTAACTTAAAGGAGAAAAGTCTTACTACACGATGAAAACATTAAATTGAGGATTTACAACTCTCTGTCCTGCAATTAGATTAAAATGCAGGTTGACTTCGCCTTTTCACTGTATTACTCCATGTTATATACTCCTTCCCCTCCCTACCCAAAATACTAGGTACACACTCACAGCTTTCTCCTTTCATATTGGAAAGCTCAGTGAATTAACTCTATGTGAAATCTTACCATATATATATATCCTCTTGATTGATTTCACTTTAATCAGATAGTGACCAAAGTATGATCTAAGGATAAGTTTTGACTCAAGAAATTCATGGACATTTCCTATGTTTTCTGCTGTAGCCCACCTTGTAGCATCTCTCATGCTTGGACATTTATTTAATAAATATTTACTGAGCACATATTACATACTAAGCGCTAGCCTAGGTGCTAGGGGATACAATAGACTACAAAACAAAGCCCTGCCTTAATGGAACTTAGCAAGTGATCATTATGTTTTTGTTGAAACTTTTCTACCTTTTGTAAAATAGACATGAATTAGATTTCACTCAGTGGATCTTAAAAGCATTCCTTATAATTGCCTTTATATAGCCAAGTAAATCAAGAAATTAAGACAGGTTTGGGCATAGTGAACAGTCTTATATGGGACACTAAATTAAAACCACAGAGTATACAAAATTCAGGAGACTTTAGGAGTCATGTCAATACTATGACCTTCACCACTGGAATGGTTAGCCGATCTTCTCAGTGCCATTTCAATGTTTGTTTCATTTTGTCAGAACTTGCACTGCACTCTCATTTGCAAAGAATCTCTGCAAAAATCTTCCTGGACTTAAATTCCTCAGATGGACTTCTAGTTTGTGTTGCACACACATGGAGCCATGAATAGACCAAGTCATCACTAACATTAATGGTTCCATTTTGAGAGAAACTTACTGACCTTTTACACACCATCCCTATTTTTTTCCCATAATAACTTTTTATTTGAAATCCACATTATGTCATGCTTTATCTTTGACATCTCAATATATTCACTTTTTTAAAAATTTTTTTTATTTTAAAGATGTGGGGTACAATTCAGGGTTAGGTATACAACTGTTTATTATGCAGTTACCCTTGTTGATGAACATCTTCCCTATGTATTGATCTTAGGCTATTCTCAGTCTCATTCAGCTGCGCCTTTTATGAAGTGGCCCAATGAACTGGATATGGGGAAAACAGAAATTTTACTAGAGAAGTTTGTGGGTTCATATTAGTTTAATAAATACCCACCTACCCAATCCCTCCCCCCACACCCACCCACCACCATTTCCGCCTTCTGTTACTAACTAACAAACCACACCAGCCCTTAGTAGTGTAAAGCAACAACCATTTTATTAATGCTCATGGTTTCTGCGGGTTCAGAACTCAGAAAGGGCACAATGAGGAATGCTACTCTTGGCTCCACTGTCTGACTGAGCCCCAACTTGTGCGACATGTATGGTCAGGGTCGACCAGGGACTGGGACTGCAAGATCTACTTCCAACATGGCTTCTTCACTCCATGTTCAGCACTTGGACAAGGATGCTAAGGACCTTCAGCTGGTGAGTAAGCAGAATGCCAACATGTGGTCTCTTGGGCCTGGTATTGTAAGACAGCCCAATCTCTTTCACGATGGCTCATAACTCCAAGAGCAAACACTTCTAGTAAACAGGGTGGACACTGCAGCCTCACCTCAGCTGTACTGACAGAGGAAGCCACAAGGCCGTTGAGAGGGAAGGTGCATTGAAGAATATACCGCTGTTTTAAAACCTCCACATGCCATCATTTTAAATACCTTGGTGAAAATTAATTTCATAAATGAATAGATGTCAAAGGAGAGGTCGATCAATTATTTATTACTTTTTTTTTAACTAAGATCACACTTCATGAAAGTGAACCAGTATAATTTAATCTTTTCTTTTCTTTTCTTTTTTTTGAGTTGGAATGTCACTCCATCACCCAGGCTGGAGTGTAGTGGCACGCTCACGGTCATCCCAGCGTCGACCTGCTGGGCTCAGGCAATCCTTCTGCCTCAGCCTTCCAAGTAGCTGGAACTACAGACGCACTCCACCACACCCAGCTAGTTTTTATGATTTATTGTAGAGTCAAAGTCTCACCAAGTTGCCCAGGCTGGTCTCAAAGCCCTGGGTTCAGGCAGTCCTCTCGCCTAGGCCTCCCAAAGTGCTGGGATTACAGGCTGAGCCACCGCACCCAGCCAGTGTTTTATTTTCAAGGTTATTTCCAACTTTTGTAAAAGCTCCTCTTCTTTTCTCCACACTTCCTTTAGGTCTTTCTTGTATAAATTTTATTTGTTTAATGTTGTTCTAGGCCACATACTATTATGGACTTCATCTTCCTGAGTGGTAGAAATACTGTGGTCTTTCAACGTAAGGCCTACAACTTCATGACAGTTACAAGACCATTAGAACTTGACTCTTTGGAGTCAGGAATGTAATGATGCCAGGACCTGAAGGAACAGTGATTTCCAAGCAGTTTTTAATATCAAACCAACTATAATAATTACTGGAAAACCACTTATTACTAACACAATTTTATGTGCGCTTACACCACTGATCCTACCACCTGAGCACTTTTCAGATTTCTTCATATCCTTTTCTGATCTTTAGTTACGAATGTGTCCAAAGCTTTACATCATTTGAAATACACATATTTTATTATAGTAAAATGACAATGACCTTTGCTAACAGTTAGTATCTTCTGGTGTTACTAGATTACAGGTATACTTAGTATATGTTAAAGTACTGCAGGAAGAGGTAGGAGAAGGAAATATTTTACTAGGAAGGTGGCCAAATTGTCTTACTTTGTGATAAGAGAGACATAAATGGCAGGACTGCTATAAAACTTTTAAAAACTGTTTGTGTTAGTCTGGTGTTAGTCTGTTTGTGTTAGTTTCTTTAATTATGGTCTGTGTTCCTTGAGAAAGTGCCATTAAAGAACAATGTTTTGTCCTACAGAGCTCTCCTGACTTTAATGTTCTTTAGGCTAATTGATGTATCCAGGTTGGAGTCTCAATTTCCTTTACAGTGGATTCATAGAAAAACAGAGATTATCCAAAAAAATTCTTTATTGAAGCTGAATAGAGATTATGGGTTTTTGTTTTTTAAAATCATTGTTAATATTTCCTAATCATTATCAGAGAATGTTGGTACTTCTTTTTAAGTCAAACCCCAGAGTATTTGGGAAAAGAGAAATTACCTTGACATGTTTCTGAAACCTTATTGAAAACTGCTGTGGTGTTTGAATTGAGTTCAACATTAAAATGGATTGTTATAGTAAGATGCTTCTTGACTTCTTTCAGAACTGAGTACTAAAACGTCTTCCAAATAAATCACATACTAAGGAACCAAATTTCTTTTAATTTATGGATAGCAGTTGGTAAAGTCCTTAGGTGCCAGTGTCTTTGAATTTTGCTTAGTGTGGATTGGGAACTGGTGTTGGTAATATTCAGTCTCCCTGTGTGAATTTCAGTTAGTGGATGATAAGTTTTTTCCAATAGACCAGTGGTTCAAAATGTGGTCCACTGGAATCCTGGGTGTCCCCAAGACACTTTCAATGAGTCCACAGGGTCAATACTATTTTTATTGCAATACTAAGATGTTATTTGCCTTTTTCACTGTATTGATATTTGCCTTGGTTATACAGAAGCAATGGCAGATAAACCCAAATCAAGGTAGTGGCACCCATTTTATTTTTTCACTGATGAAGCAGTAAAATGTATTAATTTTATTAAATCTTTACCCCTCCAGTAAGTTTCTTTTTAACATTTTGTGTGATAATCTGGGATGTACACATAAACACTTACATAAGATAGTTGTCCTAAAAAAAAAAAAAAATCACTCGTGTGATCACTTGAATTGAAACCTGAATTAGCAGCTTTATTCAGGGAACACGCTTTTTACTTGAAAGAATGAGTGGCAGACAAATTAAGGACTTTTTTGCTTTGTTTTGTTTTTATATTTGGGAGCTATTTTCTTGAAAATGAATAAAGTTAGCCATCACTTCAGGGAAAATAACTAGTGATATTTGCTGCCCAAGGTGAACATTGCTCTTTTAAGTTGTGATGGTTAATTTAGGTTTCAACTTGACTGGGCTGAGGGATGCGGATGAAGCATTGTTTCTGGGTGTGTCTGGGAGGGTGTTTCCAGAGGAGACAGGCATGTGAGTCGGTGGACTGAGAAAGATCAATCCCATGTAGGCAGGCACCAGCCAATGACTGGGGTTCAACTGGGACAACGGAGCAGAAAAAGTGGGGATCTCTCTCTTTCTCTCTCTCTCCCCTCCCTCTCCATTCTCCCCTCCCCCTCCCCTCTCCCCTCCCCATCCTTCCCCCTCCCCCTCCCCTCCCCATCCTCCTCTCTCCCCCTCCCCTCTCCCCTCCCCATCCTCCCACCTTCCCCTCTCCTTTCTCCTCTCTCAATCTCTATCTCCCCCCTTTCCCTCTCCCCTCCCTTCTCCCTCCTTCCTCTTCCCCCTCCCCTTTCCTATCTCCTTCTCCTTTCTTTTTCCGTCTTTATCTCCCCCCATCTTCCCTCCATCCCTCTCCCCCTTTCCCTTCTTCTTTCTCCTCTCTTTCTCTCTCAATCTCTCTGTCTCTCCCCCTCCACTCTTCCCTTCCCCTTCCCCTTCCCCTTCCCCATCCTTCCCCCTCTGCCCCTCTCCCTTCCCCCATCTCCTCTCTTCCAAAGGGGGATGCTTTCTCTCCTCCTGCCTTTGGACATCAGACTCCAGGATTCTTGGCTCTTAGACTCTGGGACTAGTAGCTTCCTGGGGGCTCCCAGGCCTGACTGGGGGCTGCTGTGCTGGTTTTCCTGGTTCTGAGGCTCCTGGACCTGAACTGGACCTGCTATTGGCTTTGAGCCATGCTACTGGACTCCTTGGCTCTCCAGCTTGCAGACGGCCTATTGTGGAACTTTGCCTCTGTGATTGTGTGAGTCAATTCTCCCTATAAAAATCCCCTTCCATTTATTCCACTGGTTCTACCTCTCTGGAGGATGCTGAGTAATTCACAAGTGAAATTCAGAATTTTGGAATATTTGACCCTGCATCATGAACCTCTCAATTCTTTCCAATGACATGGATTATATAGTAATGAATATGATTTTTGATATCAGAAAATGAAATGACTCATCATCTGGAAGGATCTGCATAACTCAGTGAACCAATTATTTACAAATACCAATGCAAAATGTATCCAAATCATGCATTAGGAAAAGATTCAATGTTTTAATGTAACAGAACACCAAAAGTTTATTTGATAATATTCCAGAGTCCAAATTTCATTTTTCAAGAAAAGAAGTTTATCCAGTCTTGGTTCAGAATCAAAGAAAAATATTTGTCTGGAAGTGGGCCAGGCGAATTTCCTCCAGCATGTCGGTGCAGGGGAATGAGGGCAGCGGTGACTGCCAGCATGGGGCTGAGCATGGGGCCCATGGCCGAGGTGTGCACCGGCGGTCCCCATGGATACACTGTATGGCCTGACCTGCTTGGCCAGCTGCTTGGTGGCCCTGCACGCTGTGTACCGCCTCAAGGGTCCCAGCGAGGCCAAGCTACTGGCCATGTGCCTGGGCCACGTGACTGATGTCTGCAGGTACTGCCATGTGCCAGTACCTGAGGAGCTCCTGAAGGGCCTGTTGCCAGGACCAGTGACCCTGATGATAGAATGCTCGGAGGAGCTCAACAGGGGCATGAACCCCTTTACTCTCCTTGTAGGCATCCAGATTCCGGATTGTGCCTTTATGCAAGACTTGGCCCAGATATTTGGGGGAACTTTTGCTCTCACTAGTGCCAACCTCAGCTCCCAGGGCAGTTCTCTCAATGTTGAGGAGTTCTAAGAGCTCTGGTCTCACTTGTCCTTGGTCATTGATGAGGAACAAATCGGGGATGGCCAAAGCCCTGAGCGCCGCCTTGGCTCAACTGTGGTTGACTTATCTGTGCCTGGAAAGTTTGGCATCATTCGTCCAGGCTGTGCCCTGGAAAGTACTACAGCCATCCTCCAACAGAAGTATAGGCTGTCCCCCTCACATGTGCCTGCTCGTGAAACTCAGAGAGGGAAGGCCAAAGGACTGATGATATCTGTTTGCTCGTGGTGGGCAAGGCCTCATTTGCAGAGGCCACTGGAACTAGTCACTGGCCTGTTTTTAGGCAACATGTCTTTCTGAACACTGTAGGCTAAGCCCCAGAAACTGCTGGTTTAGCTTCATACCTGGGGGAAAGCTGGTATTTATAGTTTCATATATTGACCAAAAGCTGAATGGAGAGGCTAACAGCATTTCTAGGATGGCCTTATTCTGATATGGTTCTTCTCTCTCTTTTTTTAAATTGAAAAGTAGTTTAATAACAGATTTAGCATCTGGTAAATGATGGCACATAAGGTTCAAACCAGCAACAAGTGCTGGTGTTGTTTAAAAGTCTCAGGTAACCAAAGGCATGAGTTGAGCTCTTGAAGCTGGAACCAAATTAGGATAAAGACTGTAGAACCACAGACCAAAGATTGTTTCCTCTGAACCAGTGGGGCTAGTGGTGCAGTGTGTTGTGTCTGCCCAGTGCAAACAGTAGTCATTTTTGTCTAACAGAGACCATCCCAGCAGTGAGCAGTAAGAAGTCTGCTCAGATGACGCAGCGGGGAGGAGGTCCAAGTTAAAACACATGTCTTTTAGGGTTTTTGCTAAAGAGAGAAAAGGAGGGAGGGGATATTGGAAAATAAATCTTTACTATCCTTTTCCAAAAAAATTCCACAGTAATCTAAACAAAAAGCCAAGAAAATAGTCCTCCTTTTTCCAAGTGCTTATATATATCTGCGTGAGGCTGGTGACACAGGATTTTCTTTATGGGTTTCAACCAAGACAACAAATCATAACACAATAAATGCAGAGCCCATATGGGAATCTAGTTGTCTTTATTAAGCCAGACATTAAAGAGATTTGCGAAACAATGCTATTTGCTCCCTAAACGTTGTTATTTTGTTTCAGAAAGCATACATTTTTAAATAAATATTTATATTCACATGTGACATGTGACGAGTATATTACTGTTAGACCTCCTGGCATTGGCTAATCTGTTGTCCAGTTGGATGCACAGGAACATATGTTGAAAGAGAAGACTATCAATAGATAGCTACGTCCCCTTGGCACGCAATTCAGTTGCTGTCATACATGGCTTTTGGGATAACATCTCACGCATCCCATACCTTCAGTCACTAAACGGTAATTGTGTGGAATTCTCAGCCTCTAGATTGCTTAGCAGTAATTTCAGACTTCTCTAATTTCTTTTGCAGAATACAACTAGGTTCTAACGAGCTGAAACTGATTAAAAACAAACAAACAAACTATGGCCATTGAGCGACTTAGGATGCTATGTATTTACTTATTGCATCCCCAAATTCATCTGACAGATGAACACTGGGATTTGTTTTAACCAATCACATTCAGACCTATGAACTCACCCCTCCTATTCAGACCACTAGTTTTCAATCCTCATTTAGAATCACACACACACACACACACACACACACACACACACACACACACACACACCCCTCCTGCTTTCTAGTACTTCAATATCCCTGATTTTATCCCCTCCGTGAAACTAGTCAATAAATTGTTTGCCAGTCTGTTTTTCTTTCCTGAGCAAATTAATAAACTTGGCTTGGATCTCTTTTAGCTTCAGTGGTCTTTGTTTTATTCTTTGATAATTGCTCACTAAGGGCAGGACTTGTGCTAAATATTTTACATGTATTTTGAATACATGTAATAATTCCTACAAAAACTTCTGAGGTGGTCAGTAAACAGAGTGGTGATGATCATGTATAGAAACCAGAGTGCTTGAGTCTGATCGTGCTCCCTACTTGCAACTACTTGATCTTCTGCAAATGTTTTCACCTCTCTATGTTTGTGTTTATGTGTAAAATGGAGCAATAATAGAATAGAATAGAAATGGAGCAATAATAGAACCAAATTCATAGACTTGTTGAAAAGAGCAAGCGAAGTAACACATGAAAATGATTAGAACAGTGTCTAGTACACAGTAATGTATGCAATATTAACTATGATGAGTTCCATTTTACAAATGAAAAAAAACCTGGACTTCCAGTGATTGAGAAATTTGCTTAAGGTCACACAACTAGTAAATGACAGAGCTAGAATTTCTCCCAAGATTTATTTTATGGCAAATTCTGTGCTGAAGAATTCATGTTTATTTTATTTTATTTTATTTTATTTTGAGTTGGAGTCTCACTCTGTCGTCCAGACTGGAGTGCAGTGGCCGCTCCTGGCCACCGCAGCCTCGACCTGCTGGGCTCCGGCAATCCTTCCACCTCAGCCTTCCAAGTAGACGGAATTACAGGCATGAGCTACCACGCCCGGCTGATTTTTTGATTTATTGTAGAGATGACGTCTCGCTGCCCAGGCGGGTCTCAAACCCACGGGCTCAGGCAATCCACTCACCTCAGCCTCCCAAAGGTGTGGGATTACAGGCTGAGCCACCGAGCCCGGCTTCATGTTTATTTTATAACCACTGTCTACAATGCTTCCCTTTGCTTTGTTGTGTTAATTTAAAAGTGGTATAGTCTTGCCCTCTCTCATTTATGTTAAAAGTGATTTTATTCCATTATGCAGCCATAAAAAAGGACAAATGTATGGACTTTGAAGCAACTTGGATGAATTTGGAGTCGATCATATTCAGTGATTTATCATAGAAACAAAGAAGAGAGTTCCATATGTTCTCACTCATAAGCAGAACTTGAACAATTATAATGTTATAAAAAAAGTGATCAGCAGTAGTGGGAAACTGTCGGGGGAGTAGGATTGGCAGTTGAGGGAAACTGCTAGGGGAGGGAGGGGCATACCTCATCAACAAGGGTACCTGCATGATCAATGTTTGTATACCTAACCCTGAAATTGTACCCCACATCTTAATAATAAACATTTTTTAAAGTTATTTTATTCCCATTTTAACATTTTTGGAGGAAAAAAATAGTAAAGAGCTAGAAAATTTAAGGCATTCAAATAGGTATGTTGAAAAAATTCATCAATGTCTAGATGACAAAAGAATTCCTATAATAGCCGGGTTCAGTGGCTCAGGCTATAATCCCGCGCCTTGGGAGGCTGAGGTGAGTGAATTGCCTGAGCCTGCAGGTTCAAGACCCGCCTGGGCAACTTGGTGAGACCTCATCTCTACAGTAAAATTAAAAAATTAGCCGGGCGTGGTAGCGCGTGCCTGTAGTTCCAGCTACTTGGAAGGCTGAGGCGGAAGGATCGCCGGAGCCCAGCAGGTCGAGGCTGCAGTGGCCGGGAGTGGCCACTGCACTTCAGTCTGGGTGACAGAGTGAGACTCCAACTCAAAAAAAAAAAAAAAAGAATTCCTATATTAACACTTCATTCTATTTAACTAATGACTCTCACCTTCATTATAAGTTATTTGTACCTTTAAAAAGTTTTATTCTTATGAACATTTTCTGGTTTCTGAGACTGAGTTGACTTCTTTCAAAATGTTCATTTTGATAGAGCTCTTACTGAGAAAGAAGCATGTTAAATAAACAGGTTGAAACCAAAAAACAAAAGACAACAACATAATTTCTAAACTTTAAACAGATGAACTTTATAACCACTTAGAAGGATATGTTTCTTGTGAATAGACTTCACATATCTTTAATATTTTTTATATTTATGCAAACAATGGTTATCATTATTTACATATGTTAGAAAATATCAACTTTTAAATCATCTTAAGAAGTAATTTCCATGAAGCAACTGAAATAAGAAATTTTAAAGATTTAATCTCCAAGAACATTGGTGAAGTATTTAAAGGAAATATACATATGGATTTTTAAGGAATTGATGCAATTAATATTACACACAGAGACAGTTTACACCCAATGAATAACTAATATATTTCAATTATTGATTGGTAGAGTGTTATGTTTCTGACAGTTATGTCATTATCATAGATTTTTATTTTTATACTTTTCATTTTACATTCATAAGAAATGGGGTTTTTTTTGGTTTTTTTTTTTTAGTTGGAGTCTCACTGTCACCCAGACTGGAGTGCAGTGGCCGCTCCCGGGCACCGCAGCCTCGCCTGCTGTGTTCTGGCGATCCTTCTGCCTCAGCCTTCCGAGTAACCAGAATTACAGGCATGCACTACCATGCCTGGCTGATTTTTTGATTTATTGTAGAGATGAGGTCTCGCTGCCCGGGCAGGTCTCGAACCCACGGGCTCAGGCAATCCACTCACCTCAGCCTCCCAAAGGCGTGGGATTACAGGCTGAGCCACCGAGCCTGGCGAAATGTTTCTTTATAACTGATTATGAACAGAATTATGAGCTATGTGGCAATTATGATAGAAAAATATTTTTGGTTGAAATAGCTGTTTATTTAACCTGATAATAGTAATTTGAGGTTTTAGTAAAGTTAATGAGATATTGCATTTTCCCCAATGAAAACTGTTTCTGTCCAATGATATTTTATTAAATCATGTGATTTATAGTACTCGCTAACAGGCAAACACTTCAGAAAACTGAGTGTTTAAGCAAAAATACAAATGTGATCAAGTTTGATGACTAAAAGAACAGAATGTGTTGAAATTAAAACACGCACCAAGTTCCTCATTTCTATTTCTGAAAAATCTGAACCTTGTCAAACCATGAATTTGTTTTGTTCTTCTGTTGGAAGCTAGTGACATAAAAAATAGATATTCCCAAGTCGCGCTAGAGGCAAAGAAAGAGACAACACAAGGTACAGAAAAGAGCTGCAGCCCCGTGGTCAGGAAACCTGGTTCCACTTGATTCCACCCTAATCCTGACTCACTGCGTGACTTTGTGCCAGTTATTTCACACTTCTTGATCCCCATTTTTCTCACCTATAAAATGAGGGTAGATCAATGTCATTAGATACTTTCCAAAGTTTATTTTATTCCCCAAATTCTGTACACCTGAATTGTCATTTTTCTTTTTATACGCACTGTGTGCATAAACTGGCATGTGCACTGAATATCTATATTGCTATGGTTTGAGTGCCCCCTTCAAAAGTCATGTTGAAATTTAGTCACCGTTGTAATAATTTCAAGAGGTACTTAGGTCATGAGGGCACCACCCTCATGAATGGACTGTTGCAATTATTGTGGGAGTGGGTTTGTTATCACAAAGTGAGCTCACCCACTCTTACATTTTTCCTCACTCTTTCTTGGCCTTTCTGCCATCTGATGACTTTCACAGTGTTACAATACAGCAAGCAGGTCCTTATCAGATGCTGGCAACATGATGTTGGACTTCTCAGCCTCCAGAACTGTGAAAGTCAATACATTTTTGTTAATTATAAATTATCCTATCTCATGTATTCTGTTACAGTAGTACCAGACAGATATATACAGGGATTCGTATTAACATATATATTTACTTGCTCTATAAGCTGAGAGGGCATAGAAACAACACCATCCTAGTATCAGTGGGCACATTGGTGCCCAGATCTCCAGTTCATTTCTTTTTTTCTTTTATTTATGCATTTTCTTAATATTTACTTATTGATTTAGAGACAGAGTCTTACTCTGTCACCCAGGCTGGAGTACAGTGGCATAATCATAGCTCACTGCAACCTTGAACTCCTGGTCTCAAGCAGTCCTCCTGTCACAGGCCCCAAGTATCTGAGACTGTAGATATACAACAGTCTTAGATCTACACAGGTCTTAGATCTCAGTTTCTAATACTATTCTCCAATAATAGGAATCAAAGCTTAGAGAAATGGCGAATTTCAGGACAGAGGCAGGAACTATACAATATCAACCTGGAACATGTTATACTGCCAAAAAGTAAGAAAGGACTCAAAAAGAATGATAGGAATATGGTGAAGTGATACAAAACTAACATGAAAGAGCTTCTAATAGCCAATGCTAAAACAAGTTGAGCAACCAAATTAATAGCGTAGTTTTGAATATAACACTAAGTATAAAATAAACATGCTTGGTTCCAAACTGATAAAAAATAATTGAATAAATAAGTGGAAAAGGAAAGACAGATACCCCACATAGAAGAATTCTAAATATTCTATGTAATGATTGAATACATACATACGTAAGTCAATAAGTAGGAAAGAATAGACGAATCTCTAGTACCAAGGACTTCTAAACAGTTTATGTAGATATCCCCTCACCAGGATATCCATTACCTCTCTATCCCTTAGGTGTGGGCTGTGCATACAGACTTTCTTCAGTATGGAAGGGGGGAAAAGGAAGAGTAACTTCTTCACTTTACCATGAAGAAACCTGACAAATCCTACTAGCCATATGATTAAGGTGAACAACAACAGTGACAGGTCACACTGAAAGCATGTAACTTCCTGTGATATAATAAAAATGGCACTTTACCTCTGTGGTTTTTTTCTCCCAGAAATTCCATAAATCCAGTCTAGGAATGAGCAAAATATCAGACAACCCCCAACTGAGAGACATTCTACCTAATACCTGACCTGTATCCCTCAAAACTGTCAAGGCCACCAAAAACAAGGAAAGAATAAGGAATTATCACAGTCTTAGATGATCCTAAGAAGACATGACAACTAAATGTGGCATGGTATACTGAATGGTATTTGGAACAGAAAAATGACGTCAGGAAAAAACTAAGGAAATCTGAATAAAACATGAATTTTAATTAATCATAATGTATCAGTGTTGATTCATTAGTTGTGACAGATGTACCACACTAATATGAGATACTAACAATAGAAGAAACTGGGTGTGGCAAAGTCCTTTTTACTATCTTTGCAACTTTTTTGTAACTCTAAAGCTTTTCTATTATAAAACATTTATTTTAAAATATTTGGAAAGGTAAAAGACCAAGAATAACCACAGCCATTGTCAAAAAGAAGAAAAAATAATTGAAGGATTTACCCTACCTGATTTCAAGATTTATCGTAAAGTTATTATATCCAAAATAGTGTGATATTGGCAAAAGGACAAATAGATGAATTACACAGAATGGAGACTCCAGAAAGAGGCCCAAAATATACAGTCAAATGATTTCCAACTAAGGGCACCAAAGTAACACAATGAGGGAAGAAAAATCTCTTCAACAAATATTCTGGAATATTGGATTAAAAAACAACAACAACAAACTCTACCCTTACCTCACACCATACACAGAAAATCTATTCAAATTAGAAAATACAACTAAATGTAAAAACTAAAACAATAGAGCTAATGAATAAAAACTCAGAAAAATTTTTTTTGCAAATTATGTCAAACATTTTTTAGAAAGGACACAGAAAGCTGAATCATAAAAGAAAAAATGACAAATAAGACTTCAGCAGAATTTAAAACTTTAGCTCTTTATAACATGCCATCAACTAAATAGACAAACTACAGATCTTGAGAAAATATAAGCAACACATATTTCTGACAAAAATAATTTGTGTACATAATAGTAAAGAACTCTGGCAACTCCACAATAAAAAAAGAGAAAACCCTAGTTTAAAATGGACAAAATACTAAAACACACATTTTACCTCCCCCAAAAAAGTGACAAATAGTCAATGAACACATAATAAAGTACTAAAAATCATCAGTCGTTAGAGGAATTCAAATTAACGTCACAATGAGATATCCTCATATAAGTAAGCACCAAACTGGTTAAAATTTTTATAAGACTGACAGTTTTGGATGTTGAAGAGAATGTGAAGCTGCTGAAATCTTTATACATTATTGATGGGGATGTAAAATGACATAACTACTTTGTAAAACCATTTGCCAGCTTGTTTTCAAACAGTCTGCTGGTGCCGTCACCCATCGGCTTACTCAGACAGTCCAAAGGAAGAGTGTGACAAACATGAGGGACAGTTAAGAAGGACTAATATCCTGGGAAGGGGTCAAGGGTGCATTCACGGGGAAAATATTCTTCCTCTCCTAAAACCCAGTAGAAAAATACAAACATGTCACTTCTTCAGAGTGAGGCCAACCCAGTTGGTGTTTGAGAAGAAATACATCATCCCCACAGGAATCACACTTCCTCTCTCTCAAAGTATGCAAGGCACACAGGAGAGTAAAAAAGACAAGATGTCGCCCTGGATCAGCAGAGTGAAATCCTAGTTTAAGCAGGTAGCTTTGGCTGCTCTGTGAGGTGACATATGTCCCAACTTATACATTAAGACATGTCATGCACTTAAGTAGAGTAAAAGAATCACAGGTCTTCACAGTATAAAAAAGCACAAAGACTGGAGCCTGGCTCTCAAAAGGAAGTTGAATTTTTCTTTCCTTGGTTAAGTGCTAAATGTATGTCTTCAATGAAAAATGAATGAACACTCCCAAGGATTGCAGTGTTCTATGGAAATAGTAATGAAAAAGAAAATGCCCTGATTTGTCAAAGCAAAAAAAGGGAGAATGCTCCCCAAGACAAACAATAGAGCATGCAGGGCAATATTGAAGTAGGTGGGAAAAAAGCAGGAGGTGTAGAGGACAGAAAAATTAACTGTAGGCACAGAAACTGAGGGAACGACTGTTAGGGAGTGAAGGTTCGGCTAGGAATGCAGCTTATAAGCACTTCAGGCTACACTGAGACATCAAACCAACCTCGTTGCAAATGCTGTCAGGTCACAGCAGGGAGGGAGGAGGCAGATGTGTTCAAAACTGGTAATTTGAACCAAAATGTGTTGCCTTAGAAGGAGAAGAGACGTGAGTCGGGTGAACAGCCAAGACCTCAGCCTGACTCCTGCAGCCTCTCTGTACCACTAGCAATGACTGGCAGCTTCTGACCCTAAGGATAAAACTCAGAATAATAAGTAAACAACTTCCCAGAGAACACAAGGGATTTCCTTTTGATCAGGACTTTTTTGTCAACCAAAGGCATTATATCAGTTAAGTCAATGAGATGAGGGAGGCCATGAGCCTGGGGAAGCTGACACTACCCGGTGCACTTGGCCTCTCAGGGTTCTGAGAAGGTGGGAAGGAGAGGTTGTGCAGTCTGTAGAGTCAGACTGGCTAGTTCAGACGCAGCTCTACCACCCAGGCCATTTGTAACTCAGAAAGTTACTTAACCTTTCTAGGCCTCCGTTTCCTCATATGTAAAGTTGAACTAATACAGCATCTCTCTCATGGGATTGTTATGAAAATTAAAATAGATAATGCCCAGTGCCTGGCATGGAGTGGGCTCAGAAAGTGTCCACTGGTTCTGTTACACTTGTAGTGTGGCCACCATGTGCTCAACCCTCTTTCGGTAAGATGCTTTTGCCTTACTTATCTCATTTAAGCCTCACAAAACATATACAAGCTGCTTTTATTACTTCAATTTCCATATAGAAAATGAGGTTAAAAGTATAATTTATCCAACTACTACCTATTGTAAGGATTTGTTCTAGGTCTTTCTTGACCCCCTCCCCAAGTCCCTATTTACAGTAGAGTGAAATTCAGCATATGTGAGAGAAGATACTGAAGCATTATTGGGAAGTTACTGCTGAATACAGAGGTGGGGAATTGGTCTTTGAGTTCCTCGGGTATAATGAGATGCTGTGACTGGGTAAGAGGAGATCAGTTCAAATCCATGTTGTTGAGCTCAACTTTAAACTGTATTGAGTGAGAAGGCTGCACAAAAAGGATGAGGAAAGAGTGTCCTTCTCCCTCTGGACAGAGTGACAGGTATTGTTTTCCAAACGAGTGATTCATCTATCACTCTACTTCACGACCTTTAACTGTGAAATAACAAGACCCAAATCCTTCAGCATAGAGGATCATCAAAACAAACATTTTTTGATCCCTTGATATGTGCTAAGCACTGTGACAGTTTCCCTATTTAATACACACATAAACACTCTGAGAAAGTACTGCCATTATCCCCATATTAAAGATGAGAAACCCAAAGCTAGTGGTGGCAGAAATCGGACTGGAAATAGGATCTGTCTGGTTTTACAGCTCAAGCTCTAAACTCCCCTTCTGCTTTTCTTTCAGAATGTTAGACGCGGATTGCACTTGTACCCGCTCTCTGGCCTACATCTCAGTGCTTTCCTCTTAAGCATTTGACCTCAGTCAAATGTTCTCCTCACTGCTTCAGAAAAATACCAAGGACCATCTGTTTGCCATGGTTTTCCTAAATGTCTGACACTCATATACCTTCTCCTGCTCTTCTTGAATAATTTCTTTCTGAACTCTGAATACTATATGCAACTACCCAAACCAAACCAGTTGCTCCTTACCTGAAGGTCCATATCACTGATAATTGGCTGACTTATTTTAAAATTATCATTTGCTACCTCATACTCCTTTTTTTTAAGATGTGGGGTACAATTCAGGATTAGGTATACTAATGTTCATTATGCAGGTACCCTTGTTGATGAGGTATGCCCCTCCACTCCCCTGGCAG
Organism: Cephalopachus bancanus; assembly: GCA_027257055.1. NCBI lineage: Eukaryota > Metazoa > Chordata > Mammalia > Primates > Tarsiidae > Cephalopachus > Cephalopachus bancanus. The sequence continues at coordinate 802,021 of JAPVLO010000009.1, read as the reverse complement.
ATTCCCATTTCTGCCAATCCCCTCCCCCACACCCCGGCAGTTTCCCAAACTGCCAATCCTTTTCTTACAGTATTATGATAATTGTTCAAGGTCCGCTTATGAGTGAGAACTTGTGATCTCAGTTCTTTGATTCTGTGATAGATCACTCAGTATTATAGACTCTAAGTCCATCCAAGATCCTGTGAAGTTCATAATTTTGTCCTTCTTTATGGCTGCATAATATTCCGTGGTGTATATGTATCACCCTTTTTAAAATTCAGGCCTCTTTCAGTGGGCAGCAAGTTGGTTCCATGTGTTTGCTATTGTGAGCAAAGCAGCAATAAACATACGTGTGCATCTACCTCATATTTTTAGCCATTCATGTAATCCCAGCAGTACTTAGCATTATATTTGCACTAAGTTCAGATTTAATAAATACCATCTGGACTTCCAGCAAGATGGCAACAGGGCAACCTGGTCTATGAAACCCTCTACAAAGGAGAACACAGAGGGTCTCTGGCTATCTCCCCGGGGGCTGCGGACCCCAACATTGGCAGCCTGCTCTTCACACGGAGCTCGGCAGTCACCACCGCTGGGGCATCGCAGCAGTCTGGACAGCCACTGCAGCCGCAGACACAACAGCCACCGGTGGCACCACCACGGCCTCTGTGGCAGCAATAGCGCATCACGCCACCCATGCCTGAGGCGATCCTTAACTTCAGTCCTTGAAGTCCCTGCAGGCAAGATCTACTGGGATCGCTGCCACCTCTGCTGCCACCATGATGTCCTGCCGGCCGTGGGTCTCCTTATGTGTGCCCTGAGACAGGCTTCCATCTCTGGCCTCTGCCCGACCCCTGTCCGGCTCCACCCCCTCTGGGGAAAACAGCTGGGATAGCACCACCTGCTGGCGATTCAAGGTAACAACACCGAAACGGGAGAAACAAGCTTGAGAAACAGACACAGACCAGATTTGAGTGGTGAACGGAGGGTGATCTGAACTGTCCTACACAGCAGGCCAGGGGAAACTGACCCTAACTGCAAACTAATTTACCAGCTTGAAAAGACAGCTAGAAATCAGAGCTGAAAGGACATTGGACTTAAACGAAAAATCTCAGAGTGTGCTCGATTGGTTCTGATAGTTTAATGACTTAATTCTATTCCTACTGCTTAGTTCCTTTTTTTTCTTTTCTTTTCCTCTTCCTTTTCTTCTCTTTTCTCCTCTCTGTAAACCATATCTTTGTATAGAGGAACAGCACACCAATAAGGTGGTTGATTAGCTTGTATGTTAGTATCATTGTATGTTTCATTATTCTTTCCATGGGAGTTGGTTAGTCTGTAGCCGTGGTCTATTGTTTTTATCTGTTTCAGTTTAAGTCTCTCTCTCTCTCTCCATTTGTTGGTACACTCATCTGTTTCCCCCCTTATGCCTCTCTCCCGCCACCACCCTCTTTCCCCCACAGTCTGCTACATTCTCTTCCCTCTGCTAACCAAATTTTATTTCAGGGAGTAAACCTACAGCCTCACTGCATGGACAGATTCCAAGGCAGTGGGAAGTGGGTTGCAGATTATCCATACATCTGTCAGCAAATACCAGGACCTGCAGATAGATTTTGAATCACAGCTCCCCCCTTAAGTAAATCTCAAAACTGCAAAAAGGACTACCCCAAACCTACAGTGCAACCCCAGAATTAACAAAGTAAGAGGGCATACATAAAGAATAGGAGATTGAACAAACAGAAGTAAAAGCAATTCCTCTACCCCTGAATAACAGAATTAAAGAAGACGGTGACGTGGAGGGAAGAAAAGGGGGGGGGGAACCGCACAAATGAAGAAAAACTAAAAGAAGAATATAGGTCTCACACAGACCCCTGGGAGATCAGACACTGAGAAAACAGATTCCGGAACACAAACAATGAAGAGCCCCCAAAATGACTGGTTACATGCAACAAACCCAGACATCAAGACATTAATGGAGAGAATTTAAAAAATTGAGGAGAGACGAGAGGAAAATAGGAAGGAGCTGATGTCAGAAATGACAGCAGTAAAGAATACTGTGATGGAAATGAATAACAGACTAATAAGCATGGAAAACAGAATCAGCCAGGCAAAAGAAAGAATCTCAGAGTTCGAAGACCAAAACACAGAACTAACCCAAACTGTCAAAAGCAGAGAAAGGAAGCTCAAAAAGACAGCACAAAACCTGCAAGAGATGAATGATCACTTCAAGAGACCAAACCTAAGAGTAATTGGGCTTCCTGAGGCAGAGAGAGAAACAGAAGCCACACTGGAACAAACATTTCATGAAATCATTCAAGAAAACTTCCCTCATCTCATCAAGGATGAAAAAATTCAAACACAAGAGATTCAGAGAACCCCTGCAAGACAACAAATGAGAAGACTAACTCCCAGACATGTAATAATTTGCCTTTAAAAAGTAGGTATAAAAGAAAAAATCCTAATGGCTGCAAGAGGAAAAGGCCAGACTACGTACCAGGGAAGATCAATTAAAATAGCAGCAGATTTATCTACAGAAACCCTCCAGGCTAGGAGAACTTGGAGCCCTATCTTCAAAGTTCTAAAAGATAAACAATTTCAACCGAGAATAACCTACCCAGCCAATCTAAGCTTCATTGGTGAGAGAGAATTGAAATCTTTCCCAGATATCCAATGCCTAAAAACCTATGCTGCCACCAGACCACCTCTACAAGAAACACTGAAGAAAGTATTGAACACAGAAGAAAAGGAAAAAAGAACAAAAACGTTCTTCAAGAGTACAGGCAAAAGATTAAAAACACACATGATCCAACTCTAAAACCAAAAGAAAGACAATACACAAACAGAAAGAACAACAACATTGTAAGAACATTATGATAGGGATCAACTCTCACATTTCAATAATTAGTTTGAATGTGAACAGACTAAATGCACCACTGAAAAGACATAGAATAGCAAAATGGACAAAATATCACCAGGCAACAATCTATGACCTTCAAGAGACTCACCTCACTAGAAAGGACACTCACAGATTCAAAGTAAGAGGATGGGAAACAAACTTTCAGGTGAATGGAACATAAAAGAAAGGAGGAGCTGAGATCTTAATCTCAGAAAAAACACCCTTTAAGCTACCAAAAGTTAAAGGATACAGAAGGCCACTACATAATGATAAAAGGTTCAAACCATCAACAATAAATAGCCATCCTAACATATGTGCACCGAACATAGGAGCACCAACTTTCATAAAGCAGCTCCTAGGTAAACTAAAAAAAAGATATTGACTCCAATACCATCATAGCTGAGGACTTTAATACCCCACTCACAACCCTAGACAGATCATCGGGACAAAAAATCAGCAACGAAATCCAAAACCTCAATGTGACTCTTGATCAAATGGACTTACTTGATACCTACAGAACACTCCATCCAAAGACCACAGAATACACATTCTACTCATCACTGCATGGAACGTACCCTAAGATTGACCACATACTTGGCCATAAATCAAGCATAAGCAAACTGAAAAAGACTGAAATTTTACTATGCACCTTCTCGGACCACAGTGGAATAAAAATAATCATTAACACCAACAAGGTCCCCCAAAACGCACAAAGACATGGACACTAAACAGCATGATGCTAAAAAACTCCTGGGTCAATGATGAAATCAAAGATACCTGGAAACAAATGAAAATGAAGAAACATCTTACCGAAATCTCTGGGATGCCATGAAAGCTGTAGTAAGAGGGGAATTTATATCCCTACAGACACAAATGAAGAAAATGGCAGGATCACAAATTAACAGCCTAACAAGCCACCTAAGGAAGCTGGAAAAGCAAGACCACAAAAACCCTAACTTCAGCAGAAGAATCCAGATCACCAAATTAAAAGCCCAAATCAAGGACATAGAAGACAAAAAGATAATACAAAAAAATCATTGAAACAAAAAGCTGGTTCTTCGAAAGGTTAAACAAGATCAATGGTCACCTAGCTAGACTGACCAAGAAAAAGAGAGAAAAAACCCAAATAAGCACAATCAGAAACACAAAAGATGAAGTCACATCTGACCCTGAAGAAATACAAAAGATCATTAGAGACTGCTATGTACACTTGTATGGAAACAAACTTGAAAACCTCAAGGAAATGGAGGACTTTCTGTCATCACACAACCTGCCTAGGTTGAAAGAAGAAGAAATTGAGACCCTAAATAGACCAATAACAATCAAGGAAATTGACTATGTAATAAGAAAACTTGCTACAAAAAAAAGCCCTGGACCAGATGGCTTTCCAGCAGAATTCTACAAGACATTTAAGGAGGAGCTTATACCAATCTTACTGAAAGTATTCCAGGCGATTGAGAAAGACGGAACTCTCCCCAAATCATTTTACAAAGCTAACATCACATTGATACCCAAGCCAGGTAAAGACCCAACAAAGAAAGAGAACTACAGGCCAATATCTTTGATGAACATAGATGCTAAAATTCTCAACAAGATCCTAGCGAACCGGATTCAAACACATCTCAAAAATCATCCATCATGACGAAGTAGGCTTCATCCCTGGGATGGTAGTCTAGTTCAACATTCGTAAAACCATAAATGTAATTAAATACATCAACAGATGTCAAAACAAAAACCACATGATTATATCATTAGATGCAGAAAAAGCTTTTGATAAATCGAGGGTATTCTTGATAAATACCCTCAAACAGTAGGCATACGAGGAACATACCTCAAAATAGTAAAAGCCATCTATGAGAAACCCACAGCCAGCATACTCCTAAATGGACAAAAACTGGAACCATTTCTCCTGAAAACTGGAACAAGACAAGGATGCCCACTCTCACACCTCCTGTTCAATATAGTATTGGAAGTCCTGGCCAGAGCAATCAGAGAAGAGAAGGCAATCAGGGGTATTCAAATAGGAAAAGAGGAAGTCAAGCTATCTCTCTTTGCAGATGACATGATTGTGTACCTTGAAACCCAAGAGAATCTGTCAAAAATCTCCTTACACTGATAAAGGACTTTGCCAAAGTCTCAGGATATAAAATAAATGTGCAAAAGACAATTGCATTTCTTTACACCAATAATAAACAAACAGAAACCCAAATAAAAAGCACAATTCCATTCACAATAGCCACAAAAAAAATGAAATACCTTGGCATCTTCCTAACCAGAAACGTGAAAAACCTTTACAATGAAAACTACAAAACACTGCTCAAAGAAATCAAAGATGACACAAACAAATGGAAAAATATCCCATGCTCATGGATTGGAAGAATCAACATTGTGAAGATGTTCATCTTACCTAAAGCAATCTACAAATTTAATGCAATACCGATCAAATTACCAGCAACATTCTTCTCAGACCTAGAAAAAACAACACAGGAATTCATATGGAAACACAAACGACCAAGAATAACCAGAACAATCCTCAGCAAAAAAACAAATCAGATGATATCACATTACCAGACTTCAAACTTTATTATAAAGCGATAATAATCAAAACAGTTTGGTATTGGTATAGGAACAGGCATATAGATCAATGGAATAGAATTGAGAGTCCAGAAGCAAAACCTCAATTTCTCAACCAACTCATCTTCGACAAAGCCTCCACCACCTACCACTGGGGAGAGGAGAACCTATTCAGTAAATGGTGCTGGGAAAATTGACTGACCACATGCAGAAGATTGAAACAGGACCCCTATCTATCCCCATACACAAAAATTAACTCTAAATGGATCAGAGACCTAAAAGTAAAACCTCAAACCATAAGAACCTTAGAAAAGGAAGGACATACCCTCATGGAAATTGGAATTGGCATCCAATTCCTGAACAAAACCCAAAACCCACAGGCCATAAGAGATAAGATAGACAAGTGGGACCTCATTAAACTGACAAGCTTCTGCCAAGCCAAAGAAACCATCAAGAGAGCAGGGAGACAGCCTACAGACTGGGAAAAAGTATTTGCCAACTCCAGGTCTGACAAAGGCTTAACATCTCGGATCTACAAGCAACTCAAATGTGCTGAAAAGAAAAAAACAAACAACCCCATTATAAAATGGGCAAAAGATATGAACAGACACTTCTCAAAGGAAGACATCCGAGCAGCCAACAGACACAAGAAGAAATTTTCAACCTCACTAATCATCAGGGAGATGCAAATCAAAACCACACTGAGATACCACCTAACTCCAATCAGAATGGCAATTACCAATAACTCAAAAAATAACAGCTGCTGGAGAGCTTGTGGTGAAAAGGGAACACTTCTACACTGTTGGTGGGAGTGTAAACTAGTACAACCTCTGTGGAAAACAGTATGGCGATTCCTAAAAGCTCTAAATATTGACCTCCCATATGACCCCACAATCCCTCTACTGGAATATGCCCTGAAGAACTCAAATCACTCTATTAAAAAGATACCTACACACATATGTTTATCGCAGCATTGTTCACAATAGCAAGAACCTGGAAGCAACCATGCTGTCCATCAAAGGAGGACTGGATTTTTAAAATGTGGTATATATACATGATGAAATACTATGCAGCCATAAAAAAGAACAAAATCATGAATTTCACATGGAAATTCTGAATGGAACTAGAGTCTATAATACTGAGTAATCTCTCAAAGAAACAAAGATCTGAGTATCACATGTTCTCACTCATATAGTGGACCTTGGCCATCCAATGTAATACTATAAGAAAATGACTAACAGTGGTGGGAAATATGGGGGCGGGGAAGGGAGATGGAATTAATGGTAGTAAATATCTGTCTGGGAATGGGGAGACACCTCTTATCAACAAGGGTGCCTGAACGAAGCATATTTGTATACCGACCCTTAACTGTACCCCACAATATATAATAAAAAATATTGAAAAATAAATAAATACCATCTGATTGACTAATCCCAGAAGAAAAAGATTCTAATCAAAAGAGATAACATTAAAACACACGAAGGAAACCCCTTCAGGTCCCCTCCCACTGTGAGAGATTTTATTATCTCCTAATAGATTCTGCTTTCTCAAAAAAAAAAAATTAAAACATGAAAGAAAATAGTATCACTAATTTCGTTTTTTTGGGTTTTTTTTTTTTGAATTGGAGTCTCACTCTGTTGCCCAGACTGGAGTGCAGTGGCCACTTCCGGCCACCGCAGCCTCGACTTGCTGGGCTCCGGCGATCCTTCCACCTCAACCTTCCAAGTAGCTGGAATTACAGGCGTGCGCTACCACACCTGGCTGATTTTTTGATTTATTGTAGAGATGAGGTCTCGCTGCCCAGGCGGGTCTTGAACCCGCGGGCTCAGGCAATCCACTCACCTCAGCCTCCCAAAGGTGCGGGATTACAGGCTGAGCCACTGAGCCCAGCTGGTATCACTAATTTCAAACACATGTCATAGTTCTGAATATTAGAAATAAGCAGCTTGATCATCTTGATTATTCTACTTGAAAGAAAATAAACAAGCAAAGAAAAACTATAGACAAAAAGTAGAAAAACAGAAAGAATATACTGAGGGAACAGAAAGTTGATATTTTAACTTTGAAGAATTAGGTTGACTGTTGTCAAAAATCTTTTTAAAAATGCAGAAGTGGCCAGGCACAGTGGCTTATGCCTGTAATCCCAGCCCTTTGGGAAACAGAGATAAGAGGATTGCCTGAGCTCAAGGGTTCAAGACCACCCTGAGCAACATGGCGAGACTTTGTCTCTACAATAAATCAAAAATCAGCCGGGCGTGGTGGTGAATGCCTGGGATTCCAGCTACTTGGAAGACTGAGGCAGAAGGATCACCTGAGCCCAGCAGGTCGAGGCTGCGATGGCCGTGAGCATGCCACTGTACTCCAGCCTGGGTGACAGAGTGAGACTCCAACTCAAAAATAAAAAATAAAAAATAAAAAATAAATTGCAGAGGCTAATATGAATATATAATTCTACTCTATAGAACTAGCAAATGGCATTTCATTTTCCTTATGTAAATTTTATTGGAATTGGTGCCACACATGCATTTTTTATTTAAATATGATGTTTGATTATCTGACTTTATTCCAATAAATAAGAATAAGAAACTTGGGACTTCTGGCAAGATGGCAATGGGGCAACCTGGTCTGTGAAAACCTCTGCAAAGGAAGACTGCAGTGGGTCTCTGACTCTCACCCTGGGGGTTATGGACCCCAACATCGCAGCCTGCTCTTCATACAGAGCTCGGCCGTTGCCACCGCTGGGGCATCGCAGTGGTCTGGACATCCACTGCAGCACAGATGCCGCCACCACAGCCACCACCACCACCGCCGGTAGCACATCGCACCACCCAGGCTGGAGGCAATCCACAACTTCAGTCCTTGAAGTCCCTTCAGGGAAGATCTGCTGGGATCACTGCCACGTTCCTGCGACCGAGATGTCCTGCCCGCCGTAAGTTCCCTGCTGTCTGCCCTGAGGCAGGCAGCCATCTTGCCATCTTCAGCCTCTGCCGTCCCTGTCCATGCCCACCCCCTCTGGGGCGAGTAGCTGAGATAGCACCACCTGCTGGCGATTCAAGGTAACAACGCCGAAATGGGAGAAACAAGCTTGATAAAAGACATAGGCCAGAGTGGTGAACTGAGGGTGATCTGAACTATCCTTCACAGCAGACCAGGGGCAACTGACCTAACTACAAACTAATTTACCAGCTTGAAAAGAAAACTAGAAATCAGACATGAAAGGACATTGGACCTAAACGAAATGTCTCAGAGTGTGCTTCACTAATTCTGTTAGCTTAATGACTTAATTCTATCCTACTGTATTATTCCTTTTTTTTTCTTTTTTCCTCTTCCTTTTCTTCTCTTTTCTTCTCTCTGTAAACCATATCTTTGTATAGAGGAATAGCACACTAATAAGGTGGTTGGATAGCTGGTATGTTAGCACCACTATATGTTTTATTTTTGTTTGTATGAGAGTTGGTTCATCTGTAGCTGTGGTCTATTGTTTTTATCTGTTTCAGTATAGGCCTCTCTCTCTATTTGTTGGCACACTCGTTTGTTTCCCCCCTTACTCCTCTATCTCTCCACCCCCCTTTTCAACCCACTGTCTGCTCCATTCTCTCCCCTCTGCTAGCCCATTTTATTTCAGGGAGTGAACCTACAGTCCCACTGCATGGACAGATTCCAAGGCAGTGGGAAGTGGGTTCCAGATTATTCACACACCTGTCAGCGAATACCAGGACCTGCAGATAGATTTTGAATCACAGCTCCCTCCTTAAGTAAATCTCAAAACTGCAAAAAGTACCACCCCCAACCTACAGTGCAACTCCAGAATTGAACAAAATAAGAGGGCATACATAAAGAATAGGAGATTGAACAAACAGAAGTAAAACCAATCCCTTTACCCCTGAATAACAGAATTAAAGAAGACGGTGATGTGGAGGGAAGAAAAAGTAGAGAAAGGGAAAAGCGCACAAATGAAGAAAAACCAAAAGAAGAATATAGGTCTCACACAGACCCCTGGGAGATCAAACACTGAGAAACTAGATTCTGAAACACAAACAATGAAGAGCCCCCCAGAATGACTGGTTACATGCAACAAACCCAGACATCAAGACATTAATGGAGAGAATTTAAAAAATTGAGGAGAGACGAGAGGAAAATAGGAAGGAGCTGATGTCAGAAATGACAGCAGTAAAGAATACTGTGATGGAAATGAATAACAGACTAATAAGCATGGAAAACAGAATCAGCCAAGCAGAAGAAAGAATCTCAGAGTTCGAAGACCAAAACACAGAACTAACCCAAACTGTCAAAAGCAGAGAAAAGAAGCTCAAAAAGACAGAACAAAACCTGCAAGAGATGAATGATCACTTCAAGAGACCAAACCTAAGAGTAATTGGGCTTCCTGAGGCAGAGAGAGAGAAACAGAAGCCACACTGGAACAAACATTTCATGAAATCATTCAAGAAAACTTCCCTCATCTCATCAAGGATGAAAAAATTCAAACACAAGAGATTCAGAGAACCCCTGCAAGACAACAAATGAGAAGACTAACTCACAGACACATAATAATTCACCTAAACAAAGTAGCTATAAAATAAAAAATCCTAAAGGCAGCAAGAGAAAAAGGTCAGACTACCTACCAGGGAAAACCAATTAGAATAGTAGCAGATTTATCCACAGAAACCCTTCAGGCCAGGAGAGCCTGGAGCCCTATCTTCAAAGTTCTAAAAGATAAACAATTTCAACCAAGAATAACCTACCCAGCTGAACTAAGCTTCATTAGTGAGGGAGAATTGAAATCTTTTCCAGATATTCAATCCCTAAGAACCTACGCTGCCACCAGACCACCTCTACAAGAAACACTTAAGAAAGTACTGAACACAGAAGAAAAAGAAAAAAGAACAACAACATTCTTCACAAGAGTACAGGCAAAACATTAAAAGCACACATGAACCAACTCCAAAACCCAAAGAAAGACAACAAACAAACAGGAACAACTCTGTAAGAACCTTATTACAGGGATCAACTCTTGCATTTCAATTATTAGCCTAAATGTGAATGGACTAAATGCACCACTGAAAAGACATAGAATGGCAAAATGGATAAAATATCATCAGGCAACAATCTATTGCCTTCAAGAGACTCACCTCACTAGAAAGGACACCTATAGACTCAAAGTAAGAGGATGGGAAACAAACTTTCAGGCAAGTGGAATACAAAAGAAAGGAGGAGTAGTGATCTTAATTTCAGACAAAATACATTTCAAGTTATTAAAAACCAAAAAAGATACAGAAGGCCACTACATAATGATAAAAGTCTCAATCCATCAACAAGAAATATCTATCCTAAACATATATGCATCCAACATAGGTGCACCAACTTTCATAAAGCAACTTCTAGGAAAACTAAAGAAAGATATTGACTCTAGCACCATCATAACTGGGGACTTTAATACCCCATTCACAACCCTAGACAGATCATTAGGACAAAAAATCAGCAAGGAGATCCGGAACCTCAATGTGACTTTGGACCAAATGAACTTAACTGATTCCTACCGAACACTCCATCCAAAGACCACAGAATACACATTCTACTCATCACCACATGGAACATATTCTAAGATCGACCACATACTCGGCCATAAATCAAGCATAAGCAAATTTAAAAGGACCGAAATTCTACCGTGTACCTTCTTGGACCACAGTGGAATAAAAATAAACCTTGACACCAACAAAGTCCCCCAAAACCCACAAAGACATGGACACTAAACAGCATGATGCTAAACAACTCCTGGGTCAATGATGAAATCAAAACAGAGATCAAAAGATACCTGGAAACAAATGAAAATGAAGAAACATCTTACCAAAATCTCTGGGATGCCATGAAAGCTGTAGTAAGAGGGGAATTTATATCCCTACAAACACACATGAAGAAAATGGAAGGAACAGAAATTCACAACCTAACAAGCCACCTAAAGAAGCTGGAAAAGCAAGACCACAAAAGCCCTAATTTCAGCAGAGGAATCCAGATCACCAAAATAAAAGCCCAAATCCAGGACATAGAAGACAAAAAGATAATACAAAAAAATCAATGAAACAAAAAGCTGGTTCTTCGAAAGGTTAAACAAGATCGATGTTCCCCTAGCTAGACTGACCAAGAAAAAACGAGAAAAATGCCAAATAGCACAATCAGAAACACAAAAGATGAAGTCACATCTGACCCTGAAGAAATACAAAAGATCATTAGAGACTACTATGTACACTTGTATGGAAACAAACTTGAAAACCTCAAGGAAATGGAGGACTTTCTGTCATCACACAACTTACCTAGGTTGGAACAAGAAGAAATTGAGACCCTAAATAGACCAATAACAATCAAGGAAATTGACTACGTAATAAGAAAACTTCCTACAAAAAAAGCCCTGGTCCAGATGGCTTTCCAGCAGAATTTGACAAGACATTCAAGGAGGAGCTGATACCAATCCTACTGAAGGTATTCCAGGCTATTGAAAAAGATGGAACTCTCCCCCAGATCATTTTACGAAGCCAACATCACATTGATACCCAAGCCAGGTAAAGATCCAACAAAGAAAGAGAACTACAGGCCAATATCTTTGATGAACATAGATGCTAAAATTCTCAACAAGATCCTAGCAAACCGGATTCAGCAATACATCTCAAAAATCATCCATCATGACCAAGTAGGCTTCATTCCTGGGATGCAAGGCTGGTTCAACATTCGTAAAACCATAAATGTAATTAAATTCATCAACAGATGTCAAAACAAAAACCACATGATCATATCATTAGATGCAGAAAAAGCTTTTGATAAAATCCAGCACCCCTTCTTGATAAAAACCCTTGAACATCTAGGCATACGGGGAACATACCTCAAAATAGTAAAAGCCATCTACAAGAAACCCACAGCCAGCATACTCCTAAATGGACAAAAATTGGAACCAATTCCCCTGAAAACTGGAACTAGACAAGGATGCCCACTCTCACCCCTCCTGTTCAACATAGTTTTGGAAGTCCTGGCTAGAGCAATCAGAGAAGAGGAGGCAATCAGGGGTATCCAGATAGGAAAAGAGGAAGTCAAGTTATCTCTCTTTGCAGATGATATGATTGTGTACCTTGAAAACCCAAGAGAAGCTGTCAAAAGCCTCCTTACATTGATAAAGGCCTTTGGAAAAGTCTCAGGATACAAAATAAATGTACAAAAGACAATCGCATTTCTCTACACCAATAATAAACAAACAGAAACTCAAATAAAAAGCACAATTCCATTCACAATAGCCACAAAAAAATGAAATACCTTGGAATCTTCCTAACCAGAGACATGAAAGACCTTTACAATGAAAACTTACAAAACACTGCTCAAAGAAATCAAAGATGACACAAACAAGTGGAAAAATATCCCATGCTCATGGATTGGAAGAATCAACATTGTGAAGATGTCCATCTTACCTAAGGCAATCTACAGATCCAATGCAATACCCATCTAATTACCAGCAACATTCTTCTCAGACCTGGAAAAAACAACACAGGAATTCATATGGAAACACAAACATTCAAGAATAGCCAGAACAATACTCAGCAAAAAAAACAAAGCAGGTGGTATCACATTACCAGACTTCAAACTTTACTATAAAGCTGCAATCATCAAAACAGCTTGGTATTGGTACAGGAACAGGCATATAGATCAATGGAATAGAATTGAGATTCCAGAAGTAAAACCTCAATTTCTCAACTAGCTCATCTTCAACAAAGCCCCCACCACCTACCACTGGGGAGAGGAGAACCTATTCAGTAAATGGTGCTGGGAAAACTGGCTGACCACACGCAGAAGATTGAAACAGGACCCCTATCTATCCCCATGCACAAAGGTTAACTCCAAGTGAATCAGAGACCTAAATGTAAAACCTCAAACCATAAGAACCTTAGAAAAGGAAGGAAATACCCTCGTGGAAATCGGAACTAGCATCCAATTCCTGAACAAAATCCAAAACCCACAGGTCATAAGAGAGAAGATAGACAAGTGGGACCTCATTAAACTGACAAGCTTCTGCAAAGCCAAAGAAACCATCAAGAGAGCAGGGAGACAGCCTACAGACTGGGAAAAAGTATTTGCCAACTCCAGGTCTGACAAAGGCTTAACATCCTGGATCTACAAGGAACTCAAACGTGCTGAAAAGAAAAATCAAACAACCCCATTATAAAATGGGCAAAAGATATGAACAGACACTTCACAAAAGAAGACATCCGAGCAGCCAACAAACACAAGAAGAAATGTTCAACCTCACTAATCATCAGGGAGATGCAAATCAAAATCACACTGAGATACCACCTAACTCAGAATGGCAATTATCAACAACTCAAAAATAACAGCTGCTGGAGAGGGTGTGGTGAAAAGGAACACTTCTACACTGTTGGTGGGAGTGTAAACTAGTGCAACCTCTGTGGAAAGCAGTGTGGCGATTCCTAAAAGCTCTAAAAATTGACCATCCATATGACCCCGCAATCCCCCTACTGGGAATATACCCTGAAGACCTCAAATCACTCTATAAGAAAGATACCTGCACACGTATGTTTATTGCAGCATTGTTCACAACAGCAAGAACCTGGAAACAACCATGCTGCCCATCAAAAGAGGACTGGATTTTAAAAATGTGGTACATATACACGATGAAATACTACACAGCCATAAAAAAGAACAAAATCATGAATTTCAGAGCAACCTGGATGGAACTAGAGTCTATAATACTGAGTGACCTCTCACAGAAACAAAGATCCGAGTATCACATGTTCTCACTCATATAATGGACCTTGAACATCCAATGTAATACTATAAGAAAATGACTGACGGTACTGGGAAACTATGGGGAGGGAGGGGGATGGGATTAACAGTCGCAAATACCTGTCTGGGGATGGGGAAACACTTCTTATCAACAGGGTGCCTGAATGAAACGTAATTGTACACCTAACCCTTAATTGTACCCCACAAAATCATAATAAAAAATATTGATTAAAAAAAAAGAGAGAGAATAAGAAACTTTACCATACCTTCCACCTCAGCCTTCCAAGTAGCTGGAACCATAGACACACACCACCATGCCTGGCTAGTTTTTTTGTGATTTATTGTAGAGACGAGGTCTCACCAAGTTGCCCAGGCTGATCTCAAACCCCCAGGCTCAGACAGTCCTCTCGCCTCAGTCTCCCAAAGTTCTGGGATTACAGGCTGAGCCACCGCGCTCAGCCTAACTTTGTATTTTTTAAAGGATGAGTCAAAGACAGGACATAATAAATTCTTCTAGTCTTTTGGCATGGTATTATTTGATGAAAATTTCAGACAGATGTAAAAAGATGGCTTTAAAAGTTACTGGGGCTCAGAACTTTCACAAATGCATACTACTAAGACATTTACTTACCTTAATCCATCTGTCTCCTAAGAAATGTGACTGTTTTCCATAAAAATATCTTTTATAAAAAAACGTGTCTTTTTGTTTAAAAAAAAAAATCAGCCAGGTATTTACTTGCAGAATAGTTCTTGAGCAGAAGGTGGGAGTTATGCTGTGTTCAGTGATTTGATGAAAAAAACTGCAAACCCCAACTTTCTGTGTTTATTTTTAATTTATCACTTTTGGGGGTAAAATATCATAGGTGTCTTTAAATTCATTCAATTAAAAAGTGGATTTATAGTGCATAAATATAAATACAGCTTAATTAGAGCTATTCTGGGGTTAAGAACAGGGTGCTGCTGGATTCAGTAGGCAAGATACCTGAATCCTTCAGGATCCAGTCAGGAGATGGAAGTTACTCAGTAATTTGAACAGGGAAAGTTTAGTGCAAATAATTATTAACTAGTAACTGGGGATGGGGTGGCATAGTTATAAGGATAACTTTTTCCTAGCCAGTGATTTCTTAGATAAGAAAAAGAAAGAAAAGGCATAAAGAGTGCAAAATATTTTATTTTTCAAAATAACACAATACCTACCTGAAAGCTAAAATTAAAGTAGCTTTTCTAGATTTATCTGATGATAAAGTCATGGATAGATTCATTAAGTTGAACTATCTCATTTTGGGAGATGAGTTAGAGGAGGATAGGGTTTGCCTTGCTGGTATCCTAAGCACGTGCTTGTGAACTTGGTAGGTGAACTTTCTGTGTAGGAGATGAGGCTGGGGGAGGTTGACAGGAACTAGAAAGCAAAAAGAAGCAAAAAGTTTCTCTTCTTCTCTGAAGACTCTGGGGAGCCTAAAAGCAGTGCAAAAATCTATATTCCCAAGGAGAGATGTATATGTGCAGACATTTTTAAAGTTGGTAGAAGGCAAGGGAATTAATTTCAAGACCATTCATTCTTTAGTTGTTTTATTTGTGAATGGCTTTTTTAAACTTTTAAGAGATGAATAGTTATTATAATATTAAACTATATTATATAATATTAAACTATAACAAAACATACCAAGAAGTGAACGTTTCACAATTATTAGGAAGTTTGCATGTGCTCCAATATTTCACAGCATGCTGATTCTTAAGCATTCTCTGACAATAATTTAGACTTGTTTGCAAAATTTTTTCACCTCTAAACTTGTCTTCAAATACATTGACTCATACTCCAGTTTTCTAACATCAACAGGGGTTCCACCAGATAATAAACAATTGAGTAATAATTGTCATATGATGAAACATTTAGATTATAATTGTTTGAGTAAAAGAACAGATGATATCAAATTGAATCTCTAAAGTACATACAAGATAATGTGATTGACACAATGCCATCTTTCTCCCTAGATTTACTGAAGTACCATTGACAAATAAAAGTCATACATATATAAAGTGTACAAGGTTGTGCTTTGATATATATATACATTGTGATTGCCACAATCAAGCTAATTAACATAGAAAAAGACCATTG
This sequence comes from Cephalopachus bancanus, assembly GCA_027257055.1. Taxonomy (NCBI): domain Eukaryota; kingdom Metazoa; phylum Chordata; class Mammalia; order Primates; family Tarsiidae; genus Cephalopachus; species Cephalopachus bancanus. The sequence goes on along the minus strand of JAPVLO010000009.1, from coordinate 785,681 downwards.
ATTCTGGCCCCTCTCCTAGGAAATAGCTTCATCACAAAGCTCTCAATGAAAGCCAGCACAAAATTATGGACTTTGCAGCAATTTGGATAGATTTAGAGTCTATCATACTCAGTGATCTATCACAGAAACAAAGAACTGAGCACCACGTGTTTCCACTAATAAGTAGACCCTGAACATTTATTACAAATACTACAAAGAAAGGGATTGGCAGTAGCAGGACACTGCCAGGGGGTGGGGGGCACATAGCATCAATAAGGGTAACTGATCCCAGATCAGGTGAAGTGAGGACCAATGGAAAGCTCAAACTTCACCTATATCAAGACCACTTATGTTCCTAACCTTGAATTGTACCCTACATCTTTAAAAAAAATTTTTTTTGAGTTGGAGTCTCACTCTGTCACTCAGACTGGAGTGGCTGCTCCCGGCCACTGCAGCCTCGCCTGCTGGGCTCCGGTGATCCTTCCACCGCAGCCTTCTGAGTAGCTGGAACTACAGGCGCGCGCTACCATGCCCGGCTAATTTTTTGATTTATTGTAGAGATGAGGTCTCGCCGAGTTGCCCAGGCGGGTCTTGAAACTGCGGGCTCAGGCAATCCACTCACCTCAGCCTCCCAAAGGCGCAGGATTACAGGCTGAGCCACCGAGCCCGGCTTAAAATTTTTTGAAAAGAAAAAAAAAGAAAGTTAGCATAATGCACAACCTATCAATGATCTTTGTGGAAGACAAGCACATTCCCAAAATCCAGTTTCCCCACTGCTTTATAAGACTGCCATCTTTGGTCTTAAAGATCATTTTCAAATTGTTTTCCTTCCTTTTTCCCAACCTCCGTCCGTGAACTTGTGGTAAATGTTTTTAATAAATGTCTGTGGCTTTTTGGGGAAAGGAGAATAACTTCTGATCTCCATGCAAATGTAAAGAATTAAAGAATGGTCATATTTTTATGCATTGGCATTATTTGTAAAGATGTTTCTCTACTACTTTTAGAATTGAAAGCATTGTTTAGAATCATCATTTGCTTTCTTGTCATTTTCCTATTCATGGTCTCATAATTAACAATGTTATTACAGATAATAATTGCTAACCGTTAAAAAGCATAACACTATATGCCCAATACTAAAAAGCACTTCCTCTACACGTATTTATTTAATCCTCATAAGAACTCTATGAATTAGGTGGTATTATTTTACAGAATTCAAAAAAGCCCAAGAGACAGAGAGTTTACGGAACTTGACTTACTACTACGACTAGCAAGTAGAACAGTTGGGACTTGAACCTTTGTAGTTTGGCTTCAGCATCTGTGCTTTGATGGATTGAAATGCATTAAAAGTAGGTATGAAGTATTTGGAATATGAAAATGTATGCCAAGGTTCTAAGGATTAGAAAGTCAATTAATCCCTTTGGTATTCTTTTTCCTAATTTATAAAAACAAGTGCATGTGAATGATTTTTAAGTGTCCTCTTTTCAATTCCACCACTTCCCAATTTCAGATATACAGGGTGGGCCTTTTGGACATTATTGTTAAGGTTTCCATTGTCATAACCCTCTGCGACCTCCAGCTGGACCCATGTCTGCTCTATTAGCGGTTGTTTCCTTCCAAACCTAAAGACTCTGGGAATTTTCGTTCACTCCCTTCTCCTTCACAGAGTCTTATTCTCTGAGGCTGATTAGGGGCTAGATCTAAAAATGAAGTCTGACATTTAAGGTACTACATTCGGCCATTTTCCTATTGTGTACCCTGTAATTTTAACAAGAAATTATTGTGTTTTGTGGCAGAAGTCTCTAGAATCTTTTAAAAGGTTTTCTATTCTTGAACTGAAAGAAGGCACTTAATGCTGCATGGTCAGACAATGCTCTACTAGAAACTCATAATTTGAATGGGAAGTGATAAATGCTTTTATAAGTTAAGCTTCAAATAAAGTTTTATAGTTGCACTCCTCAAATCCTCAAACTTTCTTTTTTATTGTAATTCACAATACGTAAACTCTCAGACTTTGTGTTTCAGGCGACTGGACTGGGGTCACAATACTGGACATCTTTTCTCTTTGTCTCCCTTTTGTTTTGCCCATGCAGTGCTATAGCAAACACAGTAAATGAGGCAGCAAATTTCATCAGACACAGAGCTCCCGTGGCATTATGTGTTATGAGTTCCTTGCTGTATTTTGATGTTTTGTGCAAATGAATAGCAAAACATTTGCCTAATTGGGAGAAGCAGCAGCCTTACACCCCGCTGTGCTCAGCAGAGCCTCCTGGAAGGTTGTGGAGAAGTCTGCTTGCTGTCCTGTTGTCATGTTTACCTATATTACTGTCTTCTTAATACATTTGGCACTAATTTCATGGTAAGTAGATTTTTGGAAAGAGATAATATTTTGAGTCTACATTTAATTTCTCAGTAGAAACTCATCTTCTCTCTTTAAATGTTTTTCTACATTAGGAATCTTGCCTTAAGTGACTTGGCTTTCTAGCTTTTTCTGATCTGTTCTAAAAAATCTTTCTTTACATGCTCCAGACACTCAATTATTTCTGCATAGCTTGGGACCACTGTGTTGGCATGCCCAGCACTTAACCAGGATGAGATTTTTAGGATTTAAGAAATAAAAGCTTCAGTGGTTTCAAAAATCATTGTGGAGTTTGTAGTGTGTGCAGAGCAAAGAGAAGGAGGGTTTCAAAATATGCCTGAGAGCGTCAAGGGTTGGTTGCCTCTGTGGGGAGCAGAGTTGGCCCGTAGCTCGGTTTTTATTCCTGTCTCAGTCACCTGATTCGTTCCCTCTTGAATTGACAGTATCAGGAGTAAGTAGAAGAAGCTTCATTACTAACCTAAAGAGAGTGTCTCTGGATTCATGTAAAGATACGGGAGGCAGGAGAATCCTGGTTACAGAATGCATAATCTATTTAAATATCTCCTGTGCACACCTCATCAACAAGGGTACCTGCATTATCAAGGTCTGTATACCTAACCCTGAATTGTACTCCACATCTTTGTAATAAATAAATAAATAAATATTCCCTATATCTCTGTCAGCAGTTTTCATGTTAAATGCTTTTGAATTATAGGGGGGAAAAATCAGCAACATCTATTAAACAGGCAAAGTTTAGGGCAGAAATCTGGGATAACTTCACAAGATAGGCAGTTCTACCCTTCCAGGCCTCCTGTATTCTACCTACCTTGGTCCAGCAGACCACGAGTGGGCTTTTGGGATTGGGTGGTGTCCCCTGAGAGCAACACTCTCCTGGGCTTTTGGGGTTGGGTGGTGTCCCCTGAGATTGTACTGCGTGCTTTTCTAGAGAAAAGTTAGATAACCCAGAACACAGTGTATGGTTTTCTCTTCCTTTTGGGTCTTTTATTTAATCCTGAGTCTAGGTAGATATATATCTGAAGACTTTAGTCTTGCAAAAAGCTAACAGATCAGAATGGAATTTGTCTCCCTTCACAGGCAATCTGTTATTCAGATTTAGATGAAGTTTGTCTAGGTATCACTTACATGTTTATATACAGGCTTGCTCTGAGGATACATTTGAAGGAAAGAAAAAACATTGTGAATTTGAATATTGAGTTTTAAAAAATAGGACCTTATATGTCGCTTTCCCCTCAAAAGTCATTCTCTTTTGGTGACTTGGAAAGGTTATGCGGGGAAGATTAATTCTACAGGCACATAATCAACTACTGTAAAATAGCAAATCAAGCAAACATCTTTATAGAAATGACAAAAACCTTTATACTAGAGCATCTTGCCTCCACAGGGCATACAATTAATTATGAGCTGGGAATAAATAACACTTTTCCTAATACCTTGACATTTATCTATGTGCATTGCTTTATAAACAACATTATTCACTAACACTCTTTCAGTTCTGCCTTTATTACACAGTGATCTTATAATTCTAAATGAAAAATTTCCACATTAAGAACTTGGCAGTTCTTATAATTGAGTTTTATAAAGATCTTTAGGTTGTCATTGATAATAGAAGATCCCATATATGGTGTTTTTTTCTCACATTCTTTGGCCTACCCTTTATATTCTTTTATTGTTCACTTTTTAAACTAGATTTCATGTGAAATACTAAATGGACAGGAAAGAATTTTAGTGGAATACACATAAAGTTTTTTAAATGACAATACAATGAACCCCTCTGTATGTGTGCCTTTCTCCAATTCTACTTCCTTCTCAAACTCCATGTTTATAATTGCGCTCATTATTTCCTTTTTTGTCTTTATTGTTTTACTCTGTGTTTGTACCTCTAAATGTCATACAGTCTAATTTTACTTGTTTTTAAAATACATAAAGATGGAATCATACTGTAGGGAGTCTTTGGAGACTTACTTTCTCACTCAACTTTATCCCTTTCATCTATGATTAATCCATGTATTCATGTAGCTGAAATTCATTAAATCCCACTTCCTTATGAATACATTCAACACAAATCTGACTATATCAATATTTGTCTATAATTCTATAAATAAATATACAGGCATTTAGATTTTTCTTTTGTTAACACAAACAGCATTGTTATAAACAAGATCCACAAGTTTTTGAGGCTCAAGATTTTTTAAAAGATATTTTCCTAGGAGCGACATTTCAGGGAATAAGGAATTATTTTCTTCATTACTAAGTAAGGCATAATATTTTCTTTCTTTTTTTTTTTTTTTTTTTTTTGAGTTGGAGTCTCACTCTGTCACCCAGACTGGAGTGCAATGGCCACTCCTGGCCACCGCAGCCTCGACCTGCTGGGCTCCGGCAATCCTTCCACCTCAGCCTTCCAAGTAGCTGACTAAGTGTGATGTTTCTGGGATTCACTAATGTTGTTGCATTTCTTAGAGAATCTTTCTTCTGCATTGATAAGTAGTTTGTTTATTCATTTGTGTAAACATCTAGGTTGTTTTCAGTTTGTGGCTATTATGAATAAAGTTTCCAGGAACATTCTTGTACAAGGTTTTGACAGATAATACTGCTTCAGTATCCTTCTTTGCTAATTCTAATATCAGGGTCAGTTCTAGGCTGATTTTAATTGACTGATTATTCTCTTTGCATGCCTGGTAGTCTTTGATTGGATGCCAGATATTGTCAGATAATGGAAATTTTTTTTTTTTTTTGAGTTGGAGTCTCACTCTGTCACCCAGACTGGAGTGCAGTGGCCGCTCCCGGCCACCGCAACCTCGACCTGCTGGGCTCCGGCGATCCTTCCGCTTCAGCCTTCCAAGTAGCCGGAATTACAGGCATGCGCTGCCATGCCCGGCTGATTTTTTGATTTATTGTAGAGATGAGGTCTCGCTGCCCAGGCGGGTCTCGAACCCGCGGGCTCAGGCAATCCACTCACCTCAGCCTCCCAAAGGCGCGGGATTACAGGCTGAGCCACCGAGCCCGGCTTGATAATGGAAATTTTTATATTTCTATAGATTTTTCTTGAACTTTGTTCTACTATGCAGTCAAGTTACTTGAAGCAGTTTGCTGTTGTGGGGTCTTACTCTTATGATTTGCTAGGCAAATAATTATTCCTCACTGCCGCAATAATATCTTCCTGACCACTTTACCCAGATTCCCATGCATGACAGTTTTTCCAGTCTGGTTGTTTGGTTGGTGGGAACAGGCATTGTTTCCAGCTTTCTAGGGCCACCAGTCTTTGCTTTCTCTTATTCCTTTGATGGTTTTTTCCTGGATAGTTTCCTCACACTCATAAGTCCCACTGAGGACCCTCTGCAGATCTCCAGCGTGATTTTCTGTGTGTACAGCTCTCTCCTCTCTGGTACTCTGCTCTATGAACTCTAGCTGCCTTGGTCTTCCTGGACCAAGCTTGACCTTCTTAACTCAGGGAATCCACCTCAATGCTGCTCTCCTGCAAGAGGGCCTAGAAACTATCTCAAGGCTGTAAGCTGAAACACTTGTCAGGTTCACCTTGTTTGTTTCTCATCTCTCAGAGATCACCTGTTGTTTCATGTATTTGGTCTTCTGGAGTGTGGGTGTTTCAAGCAGAAGATACATCTGATCCCTGTTACTCCACTTTGCCTAGACAGCACCAACATTTCAAATCACTAATTTGTCTGGCAATCTGAGAGGTTTTCCTCCCAGGGTAAGGGGACATTGTTAAATTAATCATGTGTGGGGGTGTGTCCTTGTTTAAGCGGGAGTTAAATGGCTAATGGGGGTAGGTGATAGAAAGAAGGCCAGAATGGGGTGAGGAACATTTCCAGGGGGTTCTCTGTTCTCTCTGAGTGTCTGAATCAGGAACACATCCTACTCAGCATCTGCTAGTAGGAGCTTTTGTTGTGGACCCTACTGAGATTTGGGAGCTTGAAGAGGTTCCATTGTTAACAGGGGGAAATGGGATTGGAAATAGAATGATTCTCATTAAAGCTGGGCACGTGTTAGGAGTAAAACTTTTGTCTCAAGGTGTTAACCTCTGTTGACAAAAATATGCCAAACTCTGTAAAATATTTTAAGATGGTTTATTCTGAAACAAACTTGAGGACTTAGACCTGAGACATATGTCCCATATGTCCTCAGGAGGTTCTGAGAGCATGTGCCACTGTGGTTGAATTGTGACTTGGTTATATACAATTTTAGGAAGGCAGAAGTTACAGAAACCACCAATCCATCCATGTATGTGAGATTTTCATTGGTTTGACCTGGGAAGATCAGACATTTCCAAGTGGGGGTCTTGTAGGTTATAGGTGGATTTAAAGCTTTCTTGCAATTTCTGGCAATTTGTAGTTCCCAACTAAGGAATTTTGGATATCAGTAGATGTTTTGTTGAGATAAGGGGGCAGAAAAACTCCAAGTTTGTTGATATTTAGATGAAGCCCTGTCTGTGGCAGACTTCAGAGAGGGGAGATAAGTGTCTTACAAGGTTCCTGGAGTCTGGGAGATAGCTTTGCAGGGCCATAAAATACTGTGATTTCCTTCTTTATTTGTTATGTGATGCTATGCCAGAGTCAGGTTGGAAAACAAACTAGCATCTAGGATAACAAGGCAATAAAACCCTGTCTGGTGAGTCCTTATCTGGCACGACTCTTCACGCCTCTTAGAAATTTGGGTGAGAGAAAAAGGTCACAGTTTAGTCCTCACCTCTTTGGACACCTGAATATTTTTCCAGCATTTTTACATACATGGTTTGTGTGTGTACCACAATAGTATTGCTAGTGTTTCCACCTGATGTAAGATGGATGGTCTGAAATGAATTAGCTGGTTACTTTGAGGGATTTTCTTCCAGGTTGGATTTGATGGGGTAGTCCATTATTATGTTGAAGAAAACATATAAAGAGCCTCCGAGGAACGAGTTGCTTATGGGAGTTACTCCATGAGATACTCTGAATTTCATCAACTCTTTAAAGTCCTGCCTCTGGGTCCTGTAACCTCTGAAGATCTCTAGCATTGGCTCCAACTATCCAGTCCTCCTCATTTTTTTATAAAAATAGAAATATAGTGCCATTTGTAGTTTGCAGCTTGAGTTAAGCCAATGATACCAGCAACCTAGAGCAATGCATTTACACTTTTGATATTTCAACATGAAGAGAAGTTTCAGCAAATTTGAGAGAATAAAAGCACAGCACTAATGTGGCATTTGGTGCTCATAGAAACCTGGCTTTCTTTCAGTAATCCTTTATAATTTCCTTCTTCTAAACCACAGTATGCAACTAATTGCTTTTTATCTTGTAAAATATTTAAGTGTTATATTTCCTATATAAACTTCTAAGGGTTCAGGTAGATTATGCCGAGGACATTTGCAATTTGGATTGATGACATCGGCATCGGCATTATTTGGTTTCCCACTCACGAAGTTCCCAAGAGATCCCTGAAATTGAAGCATGGTTCCAATGACTACAAAGAAAGAGCAGCCTGCAAACTAATTGGCATGCAGCAGGGAGACAGAGTGGCCAAATGACTTACAAGGAATCTGCTGTATCCACATGGGCCTGGAGACTTTCTGCAGATCCTGGCAAGGCGGTGCAGGCTGTATTTGGAGTAGCTCAGCCTGAGAGCCAGTTAGATTGAGGCAGCTGTTTGACTAAATAAAGTTGTTCACTAGAAATGAGGCGGAAGAGAGAGGAAAGTGGAAATCAAGTATTAACTCTGCTTCACAAAAAAGAGGGAAAGAATATGATTAAACTCTATATCAGTTAAGGGTCTTCCCTATCTGCTGAAACGTATCAAAATTACCTTATTATATTCTACTGTTGACCCTTCTTCTAGCAACTTAACTTTTCCTGTATGTTAAAAGGGATTATCTATCTTTTCATATCATTTTTTTCCTATACAAAATGAGACATTTTATACTTAAACATATTTTATGTGTTATATACATCATGTCATAAGAATATCATAAAAACCCTAAGAAACCTGTGTAACATGTAGATGTATGATAAAGAATTAAAACTAAATTATTAAAAACATTATTTTGACCAAGCACAGTGGCTCACACCTATAATCTCAGCACTTTGAGAGGCCAAGGCAGGAGGACTGCTTGAGCCCAAGAACTGAAAAGCAGCCTGTGCAGCATAGCAAGACTTTGTCTCTCCAAAAAAATTAAAAAATGAGTTGGGTTTGTGTTGCATGCCTATAATCCCAACTACTTGGGAGGCTGAGAAGGGAGGATTGCTCGAGTTCAGGAGGCCAAGGTTGCCGTGAGCTGTCATCGTGCCGCTGCATTCCAGCTTGGGTGACAGAGTGACACCCTGTCTAAAAAGAAAAAGAAAAAAAAAAGAAAAGAAAAAAGAAAGGAAAGAAAAAGCGTTATTTTTAAAAAAGAAGATCTAAAAAAGTTGTCAAATTCTAACCACATTTTAGAAAGCAGATGAGTAGCCACAAAAGTGTCATCCACTTATACTTGGCTCCATTGCCATCCAACATTTGAATGTATCTAAAAGAAAGGACAGAGAAAAAATAAAACAGGCTCAAGCTACTAGGAAATTTATTTGCTTTCTTTCCCGGGTTTTATTGTTCTCTTTCTTGAAATGCTATAAAACTTTCTCTCAGAACTTTCCATGCCAATGTACTTTGTTTTATGTCTACATGGAAACTTGTTGTCCTATTCTAGTGCATCTGCCTCTAGTAAAAAAGAAGAAAGAAACGTCTCCTTTTCCTTTGTCCCCCTTTGCTCAATATTTTTTCTTTTTTAATGCACCAGGTATAGCATTAACCACTTTATTTTACAAGGATTATTTCAGGTAATCGTCACATAACCCTATCAGGTAAATATTGTCCCCATTTTACAGGAAACAAACTGAGGCTCCAAGAACTCAAGTGTCAAATGTGCAAGGTCATACAAGGTAAAATCATCCTTTGAAATTTGGCAGTTTGACTCCAAAACCTATATTCTTTTTTTTTTTTTTTTTTTGAGTTGGAGTCTCACTCTGTCACCCAGACTGGAGTGCAGTGGCCGCTCCCGGCCACCGCAGCCTCTACCCGCTGAGCTCCAGCGATCCTTCCACCTCAGCCATCCAAGTAGTTGGAACTACAGGCGCGTGCTACCCTGCCTGGCTCATTTTGATTTATTGTAGAGATGAGGTCTCACCAAGTTGCCCAGGGGGGTCTCAAACCCGCGGGCTCAGGCAATCCACTCACCTCAGCCTCCCAAGGGCGCGGGATTACAGGTTGAGCCACCAAGCCCAGCTGAAAGCCTATATTCTTAAAATGGCGTTAGTAAAGTCTCAAATTTTTCTGCAAATATTGAAGCTTCTTTTTTGCCTTCATACATACAAATTTGTATTTGTTATAGATGGTATAGAGATTATTTTTATTCTCTGTTACTGGGGGGAAAGGTTATTTTAAAAATATTTTTCTTCTTCTGGGTTTCAACACTTGCTCCATATGCTTTCTTATTAATTTCTCAGTTGTAGAACTTAGCCTGAAAGAACATACACTTGGCAGAAATAGTCATTTGGTCCATTTCCATATTTCTGAATATAACAGAAAGAATCTTAGCTTGCTCACTCAGAGGAAAATCAGGATTAAGTGTTGTTGAGATGTAATTACTGATTTAAAATGTTGATTTGATTTGCAAATATACAAATATCTTGGATCTGTCTTGCTTTAGAGAGTTCTCCTGGGGTATCTTCCAGAACACAGATACTAGTTTAAGGACCCAAGAGAGTACATTTTGGATTTTGTTTGGCTTTTGAATATTGTTCATACAGAAAGAATATTGTCTTCAAAATTTATTGAACAAAACCAAGTATTTCAGAGGACTGCCATTCTGGGTAAGCCAGAGTTCTCTTTGGAAAACTCTTGCAGTTCTTTTTTTTTTTTTAATTTAGCAGAAATTTTATTTCCAAGCTCTTCAAAGATTTTTACAAGTAAAAATAAAGTATCCTTCTAAAAGTATCCCAAATTAAATCAAAGGCACATAAAATAATTAGTATTTTTTTAAGTACAACCACAACTACATAGCAGAGAACCTGAAGGATACAAAAATCGAATCTGCTCCATTCATAGACAGGATGGGGCAACCCAATATACAACCTAACATTAATCTTCCCAAACAAGTTTGCAAAGAAACAGCTCCCAAGTTTAGTGTTAAAAATAAAACAATCTTCTCATTTAGAAAATCAAGACATTATTTGATTAGTAAACCCTATTCTTCCCTCCCAATTTTTACTTTCTTATTTTCATTTAGAAATTGTAAATTCATGAGAAAAGAACAAATGTTGTTATGGTATAAAACAGTATAGGAAGTATGGTATAGGAAGAAGCCACGTGAGGAGGGAGTTTGGAAACCAACTGTTAATTTGAGTGGGCTTTGTTCGTTGAAGCTGTGAGGAGAGGTCATTTAGTTTGTTGATATTTTGTTCAATTAGCCCTGATTCATTGACATAATAGCAGCATTCTTCCTGGAGGAAGAGGCAGGTGCCTCCTTTTTTGGCTGTTAAGAGGTCTAGGGCTCTACGGTTTTGGAAGGTTACCTGTGCTAAGCTAGTTATTTGTCTTTGTAGTGACCCAATGAATTCTGAGGTGGTGTCTAGTGCCATTTGGATTTTGTTTTGTAGGCCTTCTACTGCCCATAGTGAGTAGCCGAGAGCTCCTCCCACCAGGCCGAGGGAGGTGAAAGTGGATTCAAGGGACAATCCAACCATAACCAGGAAGAAGACGGCCCTTTTGTGTGAATGCCTGGAGGTTAAAAGTGTCTGGAGGTCGGACATGGTGTACAAAGAGAGCTGAGGGACCAACATGACAATTATGCAGGGATGAGTTAGGTTTGAAGCTCAGGAGAGGAGGCACCACAAAAATAGGCCAGGCGGCAGGAAGTAGGCCGCTGTGAGGTTTGTGTAGGCCGAACAAAGAGTGTTGTTATAGGGGGCATGTGGCAAGTTGATACAGAGGTAGGAGGAATTAGAGGCTATTTCCCAGAGGGTTACATGAGATTTGACGATAATTTCCCCATGGGCGGACATGTTGAGAGTGTAGTTGGGAAAAGTTGGAAGGGGAACGGTCACTAGTAAGGGTTGCTGTAAAGAGGCACAGAGGAAGCATTGTGAAGGAGGGAGGTCAGGGAATGTTTGGTTTAGGAAACGTAGAGTGTGTTTTAGGATGGTGAGCCAAGAGGGAAGGTGTTGAGAGGGCCGTGAAGAGAGGTGGTCTTCTGAGGAAGGGGATAAGGGCTGAATGGCCACTTCGAGTTGTTGTTCCTGATTTTTTACGTGCTGCACGATAGAAACTTTAACAGAAGGAGTGAAGGTGGAAGGAGTGAAGGTGAACGGACAAGAGGCTGGTGGCTGTGCGGTAGTTGTCAGCGGGGTAGACCCCAATGTATCTGAGAGCATTCCAAAAAGAATTGTGAGGATCTGGAATTTTAAAGACATAGTGGGAAAAGCGGGCACCTCAGCCGTGCCAGGTACCAGACCCCCGTCCACCATATTCTAAGAATGGTGGGTTACCAGTGTCCGTGGCTCGTTTTGGGAGTTTATATATGGGATTAAATAGGAGGGAGTGTTGGTGTATCTGGCCAGGTCAGGGTTGGAGAAATGGATTTTACATGACCAGTAGGGGCAACCCCTATAGAGATCTGCCCATTTTTTGCAGTTCAGGTCGGTTTGGTCGTCTACTAGGCAGACATATGCATCAAGTGCGATACCTGGGTCATCGAGTGCGTGTACCTTTTCCAGAGAAAGAGAAATGGATATGCACTTGTCAATGAGGCACGATTGTATATCTAAGTTTTTTACCTGGGAAATACCATTTAAAGTATAGAGTTCACCGATGGTGAAGTGGTAATGGAGGCCAGAAGGTGAGGGGTGGCTTGCCTTGAGAGCGGGAGGGAGAAGGGAAGTAAGGAGGATTAGGGGTAATATGTTTGTGTAGATTAGGGGTGAAAGTTGAGCCATTGAGATAAGGAAGGAAAGTTGAGCCACCGAGATAAGGAAGGTGGGTGTTTATGGGCAGCAACGAGAAAGGAGGACGAATAGGAGTATTAGGAAAAAGGGTATGATTATTACTAAAGGAATAACCAGATTGAGAACTATCATATGGAAATTTGGTTATGTGGAGTTTTCCTGGATGGAGGGCAGAGAGGGGGAGCGACTGACGTGGGATATTTGAAGTTTGAGAGGATGACCCAGCACTGTGGAACAAGAAAGGGTCGGCGTTTCTGTGGAGGGAAGGAGAAGAGGAGATGTTTTAGCTGGCTTGAAGTGGGAAATGTGGATCCAGGGGGTGAGCTGTCCTTTGTCTATGAGAAGCTTGGCTGCCGTGGGAGTGGAGAGAATTATTTGGAAGGGTCCGGTCCATTTGGGTTGTAAGCGAGCTTTGGCTTCTGTGTCTGAGAGGTAGACCCATTGTCCCGGGGTGAGAGGCTGTGAACTTGGTGTGCCTATGGGGGTGAGCAGAAGGAGGTCTTGATATTGCCAGATGTTGGATAGGATGAAGGACAGGAGAGGGTAGATTATATGAAGAGGGATGGGGTGCGGAGAGGTTGGGATACCGGGAGGGAGGGCAGGCCATCCATATAGGACCTCGAAGGGTGAGAGTTGACTGGGTTTTTTTGGGAGGACGCGAATGCGGAAGAGGGCTAGGGGAAGGAGGGACACCAGTCTTTGTGGAGTTCGAGAGAGAGTTTAGTAAGAGTATTTTTTAGTGTGCGGTCAGTCTGTTCAACCTTTCCTGATGATTGTGGGTGATAAGGAATGTGAAAGTGCCATTTGATGTTAAGAGCTGTCGTTAGAGACTGGACGACTTGTGAGGTAAATTCAGGTCCATTATCTGATTGGATAGAGGAGGGGACTCTGAACCGTGGGATAATATGCTTGGGTAAAATGGATCCCACCGTAGCAGCCTGCTTATTGGAGGTGGGGAAAGCTTCGACCCACCCGGAAAAGATGTCAACAAAGACTAGAAGATATTTGGTGTTATGGACAGGGAGCATAGCAGTGAAATCCACTTGCCAGTCTGACCCGGGGAGCTCTCCCCTAGCCTGGTGGGTGGGGATTGTCCCGCATTTTAAGCATGTGTTGGGGTTTGTTCGGAAGCAGGTGGAGCATTGGGAGGAAAGAATGTGTATGAGTTTTGTATGTTCTGAGGTGAGGTGAAAGGTTTTAAGGAAAGAGGTAAGGGCTGCTGGATTAGGGTGGAAAATCGAGTGCAGATAGGGTATGACATTGGAGAGTTGTGGGGCCTCATTTGCTGATGAGGAGGAGGCGTTAACGAGTATGGCAGGAAGAGGTTTTAGGGCCGCATGGCGGGCCGCTCTGTCAGCTCGTGAGTTTCCTTGGGTGATAAAAGATGAATCAAGCTGGTGGGCTTTACAGTGGGAGATGCCAATGGCTTTTGGGAGTAAGGAGGCTTGAAGGAGATCAGAAATAAGCTTAGCATTTATGATGGCTGATCCCTTGGTGGTTAGTAGTCCCCGTTCCTGCCAGATAGCTGAGTGTGAAACCAGGATGTGGAAGACATACTTGGAGTCGGTGTAAAGTGACAGAGAGTGTCCAGCCGCCAGCTGGAAGACTCGAATAACTGCTGTGAGTTCTGCCTGCTGGTTGGTGGTGTGGGGCGGGAGAGGGTTAGCTTCGATGACATCAATGACTGAGGTGATAGCACATCCTGCTACTCAGGACCCCTCGTGTATGTACGAACTTCCGTCTGTGAACCATATGTAAGAGGGCTTAGATAAGGTTCCTTCCTGAATATGTATGGGACAGGGAAGTAGGGACTCAAGGACCTCAACACAGTTATGGATTGGAGTGTCAGTGGGAGAGGAAGGAAGTAGTGAGGCCAGGTGAAGAGGCACGCAAGCTTGGAAGGAGATGGAAGGATCCTGGATAAAGAAAACTAGAAGAGAAAGAACCCGGCCGGGAGGGAGTGTTTTGAGGCCCTTATATCCTAGGAGGTGATGTAGATGATGGGGGGAAGTTACAGTGATAGGTGCTCCAAATGTGAGTTTTTTTGATTCACACACCAGTAAGTGGGCGGCTGATAGAGCCCACAGGCACGGGACCCATCCCTGGACTGTGTGGTTGAGATTTTTTGAAAGATAGGCTGTGGGGGCAAATGTTTGTCTGCTAAGTTGACCTAGGACTCCTAAGGCTGTACCCTTATTTTCGTGGATGTATAGGGTGAAGGGCCGGAGGATATCGGGTAGTCGTAGGGCAGGGGCCTGGAGGAGAGCCTGTTGGAGGGCAGTAAAAAGTTGTTTAATGGCTGAGAGGGGAGAGTAAGGGTTCCTTTGGGTCGCCTTTAGCAAGGTTGTAGAGTGGCTTGGCGAGAAGGGTGAAATTGGGGATCCAGGCTCGGAAGTAGCCTGCTAATCCCAAAAATGACTGAATTTCCTCTTTTGTCTTTGGTGTTTGGAGGGATTGAATAACGGCTTTATGGTTGGTTGTTATGGCCTTTTGTTGGTGTGAGATGGCGACCCCAAGGTAGGTGACCTGTGTTTTGGACAATTGACCCTTTTGGGGGGAGGCTTGATATCCCTTTTCTGCTAGAAAGTTAAGGAGTAGGGCCGTGTCATTGTGAGAGTCTGTAAGAGAGGGGCTGCGTAAGAGGAGATCATCTACATATTGAAGTAGAGTGGATTTTGAGAGTGATAGGAGTGTGAGGTTTGCTGCCAGTGCCTGACCGAAGAGGTGAGGACTATCTCGAAATCCCTGTGGGAGGACTGTCCATGTGAGTTGTTGGGAGTGGCAGGAAATGGGGTCGGTCCAGGTAAAGGCAAAAATGTCTTGGGAGTCAGCTGCCAAGGGAATGGTGAAGAATGCGTCTTTGAGGTCTATGACTGAAAAATAAGTTGCCGTTGGAGGAATGGTGGACAGGATGGTATAGGGGTTGGGGACTAGTGGATGGATGGGGAGAACGGCCGAGTTTATTTGTCGGAGGTCTTGAATGAGCCAGTAGGTTCCGTTGGGTTTTATGATGGCCAGAATGGGAGTATTGTAAGGCGAGTTGGTGGGTCTCAAATACCCCTTCTGTAGCAGGGTATTTATGACAGGTTGTAGACCTAGCAGACTGGCCCTGGGGAGGGAGTATAGTGGCTGACTAGGGTGGGTGGACAGGTTTTTTAACTGGATGTGAATGGGCGGGCAGTGGGCTAATGAAGGGGTGTGTGTGTCCCAAATCAGTGGGTTGACTGTTGAGGCGAGTGGAGGGGGGAGTGAGGCGGGTTGTGGGGAGGGGGTTGTGGGAGTAGAGGCTAAAAGGAGGAGTAGGGAAGTTGTTGGGGATGGGTTAGCGAGGGCAGCGCTGGGGTTAAAAGTAATGGATGCCTGAAATTTAGCCAAGATGTCCCTTCCCATAAGGGGTACGGGGCATTGAGGCATGACCAAGAAGGAGTGGGTAAATGGGATATTAGCGAATATGCATGTTAGCATAGGGGTTATGTGTGGGATAATGGTTTGGCCCCCTACCCCGACTACTGGGGACCGAGACGGTGAGGTTGGCCCCCAGAACTCCCGCAGGACAGAAAGAGTGGCCCCAGTGTCTAGCAGGAAGAGGATGGGACGTCCGTCAACAGTAATTTTGACCCTAGGCTCCCGAGCATCTGAGATATGTGTCGGGTGGGGGAACCCAGGGCACCATCATTCCAAGGCAACCATGCCCAGTAGGTCCAGGATGGAGTTGGGGGCTGACCCTGCTCCTCTCTGGGGGCCGGGGCAGTCCACCGCCCAGTGTCCCAGAAGGTTGCATCTGGGGCAAGGTCTTCATGGAGGTTTGGGGTTAGGGCAGACTCGTGCCCAATGTCCCTCCTTGTCGCACTTGAAACAGGGCCCTGGTAGGTCACATTTGGTTTGGACGCCTCCTTTACTGTTACGGGGGCCAGTGTCTCTCCCACGAAGAGCCTGAGCTAGCATTTGATATTTTTGTCGCTTAGCCTTTTCATCTTGGTTGTGGTACACCTTGAAGGCGGTAGCCAAAACCTCATTTTGGGGTGTAAGGGGCCCTTGATCTAGCCTTTTTAATTTAGACCTAATGTCAGGGTAACTTTGAGAGAAAAAGTAAGTCATAAGGAGTTGTCGTCCATCCGGAGATTTAGGGTCCAAATTGGTAAACTGTTGAAGGGCTTTTGTGAGGCAGTTGAGGAAGGAGGAAGGGTCTTCATTCTTTTCCTGGATTATTTCCTGTAGCTTTTCAAAGTTAATAACCTTTTGCACTGCCCTCCTTAACCCGGAAAGGAGACAGGTGGAAAATTGATCTCTGGCCCAGAGGCCATTCAGGGAATTATAATCCCACTCAGGGTCATGGTCTGGGACTGCTACTGCCCCAAGGGGATGTGTCAGAGAGGTCTGGTGGGCCTCATCTGCATACGTTCTTGCCCGTTCCCAGACCCTTCTGCATTCTTCAGGGAGAAGAGTGTTGGAGAGGACCATGTAAATGTCATGAAAGGTGAGGCTGTAAGCCTGGAGAAGGTATTGGAATTCCTTGTTGTAGGTGGCTGGGTTAGTTGTGTAAGACCCCAGTTTTTTCTCTATTTGGGAGAGGTCTGAGATGGAAAATGGGACATGTACTCAGACAATGCCTTCAGCGCCTGTCACTTCACGGAGAGGTGCAAGAGTGGCAGGGTTAGTTTTAGAGCGGATTACGGGAGGACTACAAGGGGGGAGGGGGGATAGAGGCTAGGAACGGCGGGGGTAGGTGAGGCTTGGAGTGGCTGAGGTTTGGGGAGGTTGTCGATACGGCAGGGGCTCATCCGCGGGGTCAAAGTAGGAGTTGGGAGAGGTGGCTGGAGAGGAGGGGGTTTTAGCCACGAGGAGGTGAGAGGGTTTACAAGAGAGACAGGGGCGGGATGTTCTCGGAGAAGGGAGAAAGATTGGATGTAGGGAATCTCTGCCCATTTTTCTGAATGCTCGCAGGAGTTATAGAGATCCCGAATAATGTCGGAATTTAGGGACCCATGCGGGGGCAACTTACTTTGGTTATCTAAGGGATAGGTAGGCCAATTTTGGGTACTGAGGCGGATTAGACGCTTAGGCTTAATATCAGGAGTGAGGGAGAGTGTAGAGAGATTATTTAAGAGGCACTTGAGGGGGGAGTCGGCCGGAAAAGATAATGAGTTTCCCATGTTAGCAGTGGGGTCTGGTCAGGACGTCCCCTGGACAAGTGACCACTGAGGAACGGGAGGGTTACAATAAAGCCTGTTGTCACAGGTCGTTATAGTAGACCCGGATTCTCCTGGAGAATCGAGGGGTTAAGGGCAACCCGGTACCAGGATTTTTGACAGGAAAGTTACCCAAAACCAGACGGAGGGAAGGCTTGAAATCTCGGCCGAGGTGAAAAACTGATAGGGAGGGAAAACTGATAGGGGACCACTGTGGTCGTATAGACCTAGGTGGGGTGTGGTCCCCCCCTTGCCCGGGGCCAAAGGAGCTGCCAGATGATCAACGGTCAGTTTCCTCTGGTTATCCCAGGCAAGGTTTTAGGTTTTCAGTATGGGGACACTTATCAATCCGAAAGCCGGTGGTGAATGTAGTGTCGGCATTCAGGAGAATGGGCGAAGGCCTTAAGGGGTGAGTCCCACCGGCGCCGGGACAGGGTCCCACCTTGGGGTGAGAATCCCGATCCGAGTCACGGCACCAATGAAAGACGGTGGCACACAGTGAGACTCAACACCTGTTAAGGCCAAGAGATTTAATGGGACGAGCGCGGTGGCTACAGAACCTGAGGGTCAGGCTGCAGCATGGAGGCAGGGGTGTGGCAGGTTTTATAGGAATTTAAAGCGACCTGTCAGTTACCTATTGGTAGGCAGGTGAGGAATTTTGGGGATTGGCGGGGGCTTTCACGGGTGCGGGAACGGTGGGCTTTGTTGTGGAAGAAGAACCCGGAAATCCTTGTCCGAGCCTCCATGTTAGTTTACCCGGGCACCTTCTTAGGCGGGAGTGCCATTTTAGGTGGGGGCCACACCTAGGCTTAGCTTTTGGAGGGGGCGGGTTCCTCATTGTGGCTGACTGGGGCCTTTCAATTTGGCTAGGGGAAAGGGTTTTCTTGGGACTTGGAGGCTGTCATTCATCACTTTGTGCTGGAAGGTGCTCCTCAGCAAGCTTCTTCCCTGGAGTTTTCAGAGTAGAGAGCAGAATCTGGGCTCCCAGAAGGGATTGCTCCCAGTTGGGGCCCCAACCAGCAACACATCCTTGCAGGCATTCTGCATGCAGTAACGCTGGAGCTCTGCCGCCGCCTGTGAGACCTTGATCCTCTCCACACCGGCCTCCAGCCTGAGCTGCTCCTCCAGGGGCTGCAGGGCCCTCACGGAAGATATGGCGGTGGAGCTGTGCTCTGAGGGCAGCGGGGGACTGAATGCAATTCTAACTCTAAGCTGCTATTATAGGAAAATTCCTTCAGTTCAGGGATCATTGGCTTGGGGGTCCATGGACTTTCACAAGTTTCATTTCAATTGTCTGCAGTATTTGCTTATCACAATTCCAGAGGGGTCCATAAAAGGTTATGAGGCAGGGCTTTGGATGACTTCTCAAGTCACTTCCAACCAGTTTATTTGCTTCTACAAGTTTCGTTGCTTACTAATACTCTCTGTACATTTCATATTCTTCTATTTAGTAAATAAAGTACTTTATGTTTGTGGAAGCTTTCTTGAAATTTAAATATTTACTCTTTACTCGGTTATTTCTAAATCTTTACTATGCTAGGCAACGAACCAAAGCAAAACTCATGTTCCTTCAGACTAAACCAGGTCACTTCACTGTACATCACTGTTGCATTCTGTCCTTTTTCACTGTAACATCCATCTCACTTTGTGGTTATGAAAAGGTAAAACCAGGAGATTTGAGATCTTATTTTTAGGGGATACAGGGATGCAAAGAGCAATGCGACATGATCTCCACCTCAGTATGGAAAGAGAATCATTCCTGAAGCCATTCAGTTAAGTGTTGTGGGAGGTAACAAGAAGGGAGAGGTAGAGGGAGTAGCAGAAAAGGAAGGATCCTCAGGAAAGTCTTCACTTGGGGAGAATTCACAGGGAGTGAAAATTGGGAAAGGAACACGACACATTCAGCTGAGGAGCAAGATCTGTGAGAAAGGTAAGAAAGTCCACACAATGCAGAGACCAACTTGAGAATAGCATAAGAAAGAATCTGTGGCAATTTACCAGTTGCGTTTCTGTTTTTCCCTGTCTCTCCCCTAGAAAATTAAAAACAAGTGTTTTGCCTGATGTCAGGGCTTGAGTGGAAGCAGGGCTGGAGCTGAGGCCAGGATCAAGGGGATGCTGGATTTTTCTAGTCTCTAGAACAACACAGATCCGCAGATACAAGATTTAGGATGGGGAAGGAGTTTTTGAACAGGAGAAAGGGTAGCACAAGGGAGCAGTCAATAGCAGCCATGGATCAGAGGATCCATGATCTTGTATCACAGATGCCCAGAGGCTGAAGAGCAGAGGAGGGCCAGATTTGTGTGGGGCCCATAGGCGAGATGCTAAAAAAACAAAAAAACCTGCTCAATAGAAGCTAAGCAAACCCTTTCAAAGAAGATACTTTGTCAGTCAACTGTATCCATCCCTCAGGAACCTTATAAAAGTCAAAATGAGGATGACTCTTGGCAGAAGCATGGCCAAAAAAAAGAAGCACCAGAATGCCCACTCTGGTTGGAGTGGGCTTCAGATGGAAGAAGTTCTACAGAATGGTTCTAAAACCAAGATAGTCACCTACCGGCCACTTAACATTCATGTAGGAAGAACAATTGCAGGGAAAGGGCCAGTCTGATAGGTATCTGCACTCAACTTGGTTGAATGCTCTGTTGTCACCATCTTTAAATTCTCAGGCAAACCCCACAGGTCCCCCTCCTGCTCCGGGAAATTTTCTGTCCTCTCAATAAATCCTGCTTTCTAAAAAAAAAAAAAAGAAAGAAATCCTCAACCATTTTATCTTTGAGCATATCCAAAGCAGAACATGTTGTAGTCTCTCACCAGGCCTGCACTGCCAACCTGAGATTCATGTGGCCACTAAGGACATCATGGCAGCTTGAGATCTATGTGGTGACCAAGAATGTTATGACCCCTGAGAACTCGGGGATGCCAAAGTCTCGGAGCCCCATGGAGTGTTACAGTTCTCAGCTCCTCTAACTATAGTTCTTCCTTGGAGAATCCCAAGTTCTCAGGGATGGCCACAGCTCTCGCCACTTGGCGAGTCCCAGGTTCTTGTCTCATAAGAGTCATGAATGCCAGAGGATGAGCAAGTCAAAGTTTATTCAGGAAAGCAAGTGTTGCAGCTATTACAGCGAAAGGGGACCAAGAGGGTTACACAGGAGGTCACTACAGTTAGGAGCTTTTTATGGGTTTCAAATGGGGAGGTTTGTGCTGATTCATTGGCAGTAGGGCCTGAAAATATACTAACCTAATTGGTCAGTAGTAAAGTTGGTAGTAAGGATTGAAAATACACTAATCCAATTGGTTAGCAGTAAGGACTAAAGGTGGCACAATAGTGTAAAGGGCTGATGGAGAGAGGATTGAAAAAGGGCCAATTGCTGGGCTCGGTGGCTCAGCCTGTAATCCCGCGCCTTTGGGAGGCTGAGGTGAGTGGATTGCCTGAGCCTGCGGGTTCAAGACCCACCTGGGCAACTTGGCAAGACCCCATCTCTACAATAAATCAAAAAATTAGCCAGGCATGGTAGCATGTGCCTGTAGTTCCAGCTACTCGGAAGGCTGAGGCGGAAGGATCGCCAGAGCCCAGCAGGCGAGACTGCGGTGGCCGGGAGCGGCCACTGCACTCCAGTCTGGGCGACAGAGTGAGACTCTGACTCGAAAAAAAAAAAAGAAAGAAAAAGGGCCAATTAGGAAAAGGTACATGAAAAGAGAGAAAGCCAGGGAAAAAGGAACAGGTATGGCTTTTGTCTGGAGCTTGCACCTTGCAGCCCTGTTTCTTCAGGTAAAATGGAGTTTTACCAGAGACCCACCCTAATTGTCTGCCTAACAATTTTCTTCCTTACTCCTCTCTCAAAAAGACTTGCCAGGAACAATGCATGCTGCCACTGTGGTCCAGCATCAGCAGAGCATGCAGATGCAGGGCTCAGGCCTAGTTGGCCTGACCACCTGGTGTGCAAAGACATGCCTCTGAGCTCTGAGCAGTCTTAGGGCCACGGGTCCCCAAGGGGGCAGCCAGGGCAGACCCTGGGATTAGATTGGTGAAGACAGCTACATAGAAGTAGCAATGGCTGCAGCAGTGGAAAGAAGAGAAACTCCACATGAGGGCAGGGCTAAGCCCAGGGGTGGGAGACTCACTTGCCTATTCATCCCTGGAACTTGTCCCTGTAGCATCTGTGTAAACAGTAAGGCTTGAACTCATTTGCTGGGACAGAAACTACTGGCAATCAAGTAGTAAACTTTGTCAGCAAGTTATTACCAAAAAAAAAAGCTTACACATAGACATTTCAATAAAGTATATCAGATATTCACTAAAATTTTTCAGAATTTGAAATTCTTGCTTCTGAAAATCACAACATAGCAAAACAAGTATCCATGAACTTAGAAAAAGAAATAAAATTTTAAAGCCATCACATTTTATGGAAAAGAATGCTATTTTTGTTATTTTTTTAAAAAGCTTCAGATGAACTGATTATTTAAGGTAATAACTTAATTTTTTTTTTTTTTTTTTTGAGTAGGAGTTTTACTCTCACCTGGACTGGAGTGCAGTGTCAGGCTCCCGACCACCACAGCCTCAATCTACTGGGCTCTGGCGATCCTTCCACCTCAGCCTTCCAAGTAGCCAAAACTACAGGTGCTCGTTGCCACGCCCAGCTAATTTTTTTATTTATTGTAGAGATGAGTAACCAGGGTGGGTCTTGAACCTGCGGGTTCAGGCAATCCACTCGCCTCGGTCTCCCAAAGTGCTGGTATTACAGGCTAAGCCACTGAGCCCAGCCTAACTTTTTTTAATTGAAGATATAACAATAGCATGCATAAACAAATATTTTGAATTATTTACAAATAATGAAGACATTTTCAAGTTATTGGAAATATCAGAAGAAACATTAAGATGCCGCCAGGCACAGTGGCTCAAACCTGTAATCCCAGCACTTTGGGAGGTCAAGGCGAGAGGATTGCCTGAGCTCAGGGGTTCAAGAACAACCTGGGCAACTTGGTGAGACCTCTTCTCTACAGTAAATCACAAAAATTAGGTGGGTGTGGTAGCTTGCACCTGTAATTCCGGCTACTTGGAAGGCCAAGGCAGAAGGATCACCTGAACCCAACTGGTCAAGGCTGCAGTGACTGTGAACATGCCACTGCACTCTAGCCTGGGCAACAGAGTGAGACTCTGACTCAAAAAAAAAAACAAAAAAAAACATTAAGATGCCATTGTATAAATTTACACTTAAAATTTAATTCAGAATTACACAAAACTGATTTGTATGAAAAGTTCAATCTTTTTAGAAAAGTTGTTTTGCTGAAATCATCAACTCCAGGTACACTAAAAGCTATATTTTAAGATAATTTATTAGAAAATTATCCCAATGCTGTCACAGTCTATAAAACACAAATAAGAGGTGCATCAGAAAAACGATGCATCTCAGAATTAAAAATTGTCAAATATTACTTGAGATCTTGAATTTTCCAAGAGTGATTGGCATCGCTTTCAACTATATTGACTGAAAATGAAGTTACTGAGACTTTCAGTTTTTGATCCAGTATATAGGGAACTTGGAAGTCACTACTCCATCCCAACAAGTAAAAAACAGAACAAACTGAAAAATTAATAATTCTTCTTAGATTTTTAAGAAAAGTAAGATCACAGGGCAACACTGCAACCCAGATTGAAGAGACAAATAGGCAAAGACAGAGAATCACAATTTACCAAAGCAGAAGCCCACAGCAGAAACGTCTGTGGAAAGCAGCATCAGGGAAGGAAAGCCTACCCTGTAACTAACACATTGCTGGAGACTCAGTGTAGACAAGTCTGAGAGAGAAAAACTCCAGGAAGACACAGTCATCAGGTGATTCCCCACATTTTTGTGAGTTTTACCCCCTGGAGTTTCACCATGAATATTGAAAAAAAAAATCCTCTTGTGCTTCTAACAAGAGGAGGGAAAAGGAACAATTTTAAAATACCCCAGAGCATTCTTTTGTTGTCTTTAACAAAGTCTGCCCTCATAACCAGTGCCTAACCTCTGACCTCTGGGGGGTTTTATCAGAGACTAACTGGCCTGGGGGAACAGAAGTACTCAACTCTGGCTGGTTCTAGCCTTCCACCTATGACTGAGTGCTGAGACACATCAACAGGTTAAGGAAAAATCACATGATCACATCAGTAGATGCAGAAAAAGCATTTAACAAAATCTAACACTCATTCATGATTTAAAAAAAAGAAGAAAAAAAAACTCTCAGCAAACTAGGGATAGAGAGAAACTTCCTCAACTGGATGAAGAACATCTACATCATACTAGAAGCTTTTCTGCTAAGATCAGAAATAAGACTGTATGTCCCCTCTCACCATTACTTTCCAACAGCATAAGTCTTAGCTAATGCAATAAGACAAGAGAACAAAAGAAAAGGTATACAGATTGGGAAGAAACTAATTAAGTTGTCTTTGTATACAGATGACATGATCAACTATATAGAAAATCTGAACAAATCAAGGAGAAAAAAAAAACTGGAATTCATAGCTATTATAGCAAGTTTGCAGAATAAAAGGTTAACATACAAACGTCAATTACTTTTCTGTATTCCAGCAATGAACAAGTAGAATTTGAAATTAACACAATACTATCTAACAAAATACATACATTTGACAAAGTTGGAAAGAATAAATCAAAGAACTAAATAAATGGAGAGATATAAGATGCCTCAATGTTGTCAAGATGTCAGTCCTCAACGTGATCTACAGATTCAATGCAATCTCAACCTAAATCTCAGCAAGTAATTTTGTGATTATTAACAAATTGATTTTAAAGTATATATAAAAGGCAAAAGACCCAAAATGGCCTACACATATTGAAGAACAAAGCTGGAAGATTGACACTATTCAATTTCAAGACTTACCACAAAGCTACAGTATCAAGATAGCAGTGTCAGCAAAAGAATAGACAAACAGACCAATGAAACAGAAAATAATCCAGAAATAAACCTACATTAATATAGTCAACTGATCTTTGACAAAGGAGCAAAGGCATTGCGTTGGAGAAACGTTAGCCATTTCAACAAATGGTGCTAGAACAACTAAACATCTACATGCTAACAAACAAACAAAAATTAATCTTGACACAGACATTATACCATTCACAAAAACTAACTCAAAGTGAGACACAAACCTCATGTAAAATGCAAAACTATAAAACTCATAGAAGATAACATAGGATAAAATCTAGATTACCTTGGGTTTTATGATGATTTTTAAATACAATACGAAAGGTATGATCTATCAAAGAAAAAAACTTGATAAGCTGGACTGTATTATGATTAAAAATCACTCTCTGTAAGAGACACAGATGCATTGAAAAGAAAAATAAAGATACAGGTGGAAAGATTAATTTTTGTTTATTTGTATATACATTTAGATGTCCAGTTGTTCCAGCACCATTTGTTGAAATGACTAACTTTTCTCCAATGCAATGCCTTTGCTCCTTTGTCAAAGATCAGTTGACTATGTTAATGTAGGCTTATTTCTGAACTATTTTCCACCTATAATTTTAAAATGACTAAAAAGACCTCACATATTAAATGTATGAATATTGTTTAGATCCTAATTTGAATAAACTATGTATTAAAAAGCATTTATGAAATAAATAATCAGAGCAAATTAAATATGGATTAGATATATGGTATTATGGAATCATTGCTTATTTTTTAAAGTATAATAACTGTTATGAGGTATACTTTTAAAAAGAGTTCTTAACTTTAGGACTATGTACTAACATGTATACATACAAAATGATATAATGTCAAGAATTTGCCAGAAAAAGTCTATTGGGGTTGAGGTGGGGTGTGGGAATACAAATAAAACAAATGACTCACACAACTGAGGCTGGCTGATGAATCCATGGAGTTCATTTTGCTGTCCTCTCAATAGCTGTACAGATGGGATAGTTTCCATAATAAATACTTTTTTTAAATTAGAGGATATGGAAAACAGGCTTTCAAGAGAAACATTATCTTATTTTATATCTAGTTGTAGCTTGAGACGTGGAATATTTGCAGGCCGTGTGTAAAATTATTCATTTTCATTTTAAGCTCTCTTTTTGCCCTTGCCAGGTGTGCCATCCTCAGTCTCTGTTTGTGTTCCACATTTGCATTGTTTTATTGAAAAAGACAAATAGAAAGAACAATATTTTTTTTAATTAAAATCTCCATGGAATTATTTAAGTAAATAGTTTAAATGAAAAATGCATGGCTATTTTTTACACAACTGCTTCTGCAGCCCCAAAATAAAAATAAAATAAAATATAAAAGAAAGAAAATAAAACAGTAGAACTAAAAAGGACTTCCTTAATACTACATACAGGGTCGAGGTTACTTGCACCAAATGGTGTCTCTGTTTAAAACATATGCATATTAAATGCAAACTAATAGACATCCCTTGTCTTCTAGTTATTTGAATTCAGGTCAATATTGCTAATTAACTGTTTAAATACTGCTGGAAAATCCGGCATCGTATTGCATTATTTTTTCAAGTTTAAGCAGAAAATCAACCATTTGGAATAAGCCCAAAAGCTAATTACATGTGAGACGGGGAATGCTAGTAAAGCCAGCTGTAATCAGTAACTAAAATATTTATTTTTAACTCATTGACTCATATACCACTTTTCAAACAATCCCTCTTGTCTAATTCTGCAAACATTTCAGAAACTCAGTAATCTACTGAAAATCTTTGCTCTGCCAGATCTCTTTTTTTAAAAATGCAACAGCAAAACAAAATGAATAATATATGATTTTCTTACCAGTGGGAAGCAATATCTTGCTAACAAAATAGAATGTGTAGCACTAAGAATCAGAAATTCAAATTGAACAATTTAGTCATGTATTTTCATTGTTTAGCCTAGCAAGAGTAAAGAGGCTTCCTAACAGAAAAAGAAAGGAGCAATAAGACTCCAAGAGAATTGGCATCCATCCACTGACACTTAATGCAATTTTGTGGCTCTTTAAATTCAAACCCTCATTTCTATCAGGAAAATTAAAAATAATTTATAATTCATTATGTACAAAAAGATACTAAATTTCTCTTCTTTTCATCTAAGAAATACCAGAAACTAAAACATTTTCTTATCGTAGAAATATACCTATAATAGTAAGTATGAAAAAACAAATGAGGTCATTTGTTCTGTAGTTTTCCTCATTCTGGATTTTGCTGATTGTATCCCCAAGTTATCAGTTGACTTGAACTTTTGTTCCCATGGGTCCTGATCCTGATTTCATTTTTGCCACAAACTGGTAGCTAGACTTAGAGACTTGAGCAGGTTGTTTGCTTTTTTTTGGCACAAATACTTTATAAATAGTTTTGTGTTCTTCTGTCAGAAGAATGTCTGGTTTTCTGTTATGTGGTGCTAAAACTGATAAGCCAGTTCCAGTTTTGTTGACCTGATCCATCCCTATCAGCTTTGGCCCTAGTATTTTTATCAGCCAGTGATGATTGTTGCCCTAGATCCATTATTTCAAAAGAGAGATTGTAACTTTTTAAAGTATGTTTGTAGGAGCCAGGGTGGAAGCACGATGAGAGGCAAAGCTGTGCCATCTTCCTTCAGAGTTTGATCATTGCGAGAATGTTCACAAGGTTGGTAAGCAGATAGCACCAGCTTGGACACTGCACAAAAGCTAGCTTTACTATCAGAGGATTAAACGATAACCCATACCCAAGCACCAAAGAGAAAAGGCAACAAACCTTCAGCATACCTTGCACTATTTGGACTTTAATATTTTACAAATGGCATTTGAAGAACAAAGAAGAGAGAAACAGTGCTAAAATATAAATAAGTCTATCCTCCCTTCTTTCAGCCTGTTTATCCATTCTGGCTTGAGAAGAGGAGAACGAATAATCCCTCCCATGGACCCTGATCCTGATTTTCATTTGAAGATTTTCCACTGCCAACCATGAAAGGGTTGAGGAGGAAAGAGGGAGAAGACCAGGTTAGGAGGAGCTGGGAAGGATCTTCCAAACCAACAGCTACTGGTACATTCTGTTCAATTGGATTTTAGTCACCAATCTTTTTTTTTTTAAACTGAACAATGTATAACCTAAAAAAGAACCAAACATTAGTACCATGAAATGTTGGGCATGAATACATATTATTAGAATCTGGTCTTAATTCATGGATTGGCACGCCTGCTATGTTGTGATTGGACTGCAGGAATACCTGCAGTGGAGCCTAGGTTGGCATGATGGTAAGGGCTTTCCTTGACTCCTTCCCAGCTAATTAGGAAGACTGGTGAGTCCCCGCAGGTCTTCATCTTAGTCAGGTGAGTTAAATATGGGCCTTAGACCACAAGATGGCAACAGACTACACATATGGGCAAGTCTTGGCCCTCCCCAGGGTGCCTTGGACAATGTGATGCATGAATGAAAATTTCCTCCTTGGACAGTCATTAATTCAGTGTATGTGTGTGTGTGTAATTTGTTCTAAAGACTCTCTAATGCAGCATAGAAAAATTAGCAAAGCATTCCAGCTAAGTTAAGAGTAAGATTTAGTTTTTCTGTGTTGACTTTCATCTTGTAAATTCTTTGCAAACATTAACTAATCCATCTGCAATCCTTGGAGGCCAGTTGCACTCTATATTTTGTTATTTCGGAGTTTAGAGAAAGAGAGTTGGCCTCTAGGTGATGTTTTTGTGGCCTGGATTTTCTCTTCTTGGTCTGTTCACACACTGAAAGGGAGAAGGAAATTAGGCCTTAAAAGTCAGATTCTCCTTGAGTCAAGGCCAACTGACATTTTTCCCTCGTGATGGTTAATTCTTAAGGACATTATCTTAAGGGCTCTGGCTCTCGGACAATAGAAGTCCCACATTAGGGGCATACTTCATTCTATAATTAAAAAGAACAATCAATGAAATGCATGCAAAAATGCCAATATAATAATTAATCTCTGTTGACCTAGAATATTTGCCAAGTGATGTATGGACTGTATTGGTAAGAATTTCTTAGATTTTATAACCCCACGCTATGTCCTTACCTTTTGAAAGAGCATATAAGCACAATTCATTATTAGTAAGGAAAAAAAAACCACTTGTATTGGATTAGCAAGCAAGTACGCAGATACAAACATAGAATTCAGAAGATGACACAAAAGATTTCTTTTATTTGCTCTTTGAGTTGACTCTTAAGTGTACCTAGTCCCTTTTGATTGATAATCAGGGAATCTTCTCTCTGTAGTCTCACTCTTCCCTCCTTTCTTATTCATTCAGTATGATTGAGTGCTTATAACATGCTGCATGCTTTTCCAGTTGATGGAACTTAGGCAGTAAACAAAACAAAAGGCCTGTCCTTAGGGAGCTTACAGTCTAAGGAATAAGTTACTATAAATGTCTCTTAAGAAGAGAGAACCCGCAGCTCTATTCACAATAGCAGAAACATGGAACCAACCATGCTGCCCATCGAAGTTGGACTGGTTAAAAAATGTGGTACATATACACAATGAAATATTATGCAGCCATAATAAAGGACAAACATATGGACTTCGCAGCAACTTGGATGGATTTAGAGTCTATCATACTCAGTGATCTATCACAGAAACAAAGAACAGGGTATCATATGTTCTCATTCACAAGCAGACCTTGAACAATTATCATAATACTATAAGAAAGCAATTGGCAGTAGTAGGAAACTGCCAGGGGAGGGGGGTGGGATTGGCAGTTGAGAGAAACTGCCAGGGGAGGAAGGGGCACACCTCATCAGCAAGGGTAGCTGCATAATGAACATTTGTATACCTAACCCTGAATTGTACCCCACATTTTTAAAATTAAAAAATTAAAAAATAGAAGAGAGAACCTGGGCCACAAAAACATGAGCTAGAAGCCAACGCTCTTTCTCTATTTATACGTATTAGGTATGTATATAATAAATATATTTATTCATGTAAATATCTATTTGTATATATATTTATATACTGTATGAGTGTGTCTTGTGTTTGTGTGTATGTGTCACCCAGGCTAGAGCGCAATGGCATGATCACACCTCACCATAGCCTCTGCCTCCTGGGCTCAGTCAATCCTTCTGCTTCAGCCTCTGGAGTAGCTGGGATGTGTTTAGTTGATGAGTGCTACGAAGTGGTCAGGAAAAGCTTCAAAAATAAAGTGACATTTGAGCAGAGATCTGAAGGAAGTGAAGGAGTGAACCATGTGGATATCTGGGGGAAGAATATTCCAGACAAGAAAAGCCAAGACTCGAAGCAGGAAAGAGCTGGAATGGTCACAAAATGGAAAAAGAGGCTGCCATGGCTGGAACAGAGTGAGCCAGGGGTACAGCCATATGAGATGATGTCAGAGAAATGAGGGAGTGTGTGTGTGTGTGTGTGTGTGTGTGTGTGTGTGTGTGTGTGTGTGTGCGTGTAGGCACA
Source organism: Cephalopachus bancanus (assembly GCA_027257055.1). Classification (NCBI taxonomy): domain Eukaryota; kingdom Metazoa; phylum Chordata; class Mammalia; order Primates; family Tarsiidae; genus Cephalopachus; species Cephalopachus bancanus. The sequence goes on along the minus strand of JAPVLO010000009.1, from coordinate 755,797 downwards.
CACACACACATGCACACGCAGGATCAAGCCTCCATTTTTACAACCTCACTTACTATCCTCTCCCACTGTGCTTCTTTTTCTACTTGGCCTTTGGCTCTCTTGATAGACAGTGGTTTTGTCGGGTTTTTTTCCAGGTCATGGAGGATATGGGATGAGGCTAGGGAAAGAGTTCCAGTTTTTCAGCTGCTTTCTGTGTGTTTACAGGGAGTGGGGATGAGGATTGAAAGAAAAAGACAGGCTTTGAGCCAATAAAGAGCATACAAGATATACATATCTTTCTTTTGCTAATATCAAAGACTTCTTAACGCCTAACATTGGTGCAATTCTATGCTTGCAGTTCTTGTCTCTCTTCCAACCTACCAAATCCCTTCTTCTGCCATCCTACCCTGATAGGAGTGAAGGGGCTTAGGGGATGGTGGAATGCCCTATCCTGTTATAATTACCTTTAATATTTATTTATTTATTACTAATATTTACTAATATTTAAATAATCTATATTTTTAAGGCTACAGAGTAACATAAAAGGAAAAAATAGCAAGTAAAATAGCAGGTGGATTTATTTTCTTTCCTTTTCCGTTCTTTTTTTTTTTGAGTAAAGAGTCTCACTCTGTCACCCAGGCTGGAGGACAGTGGCACAATCATAGGTCATCACAGCCTCAACCTCCTGGACTCAGGTGAATCTCCCACCTTAGTCTCCTGAGTAGCTGGAACTACTGGCGTATGTTATCACACCCAGCTAATTTTTTTTGGAGGGTGGGGGTCTCTGTTACCCAGCTATGTTGCCCTGGATGGTCTTGAACTCCTAGGTTCAAGAAATTCTCTCACCTTGGCCTCCCAAAGTGCTGGAATTATAGGCATGAGCCACTGTACCAGGCTAGTAGGTACATTTTCTTTCCTTTTCTCAGACTCCACCCTCCAGGGGCTAGTAGGGAATATTTACTTTTGCACATTTTTACAGTTACTGAAAACAAACACAAACTCTGTATGTTTGAGGAGCAAATTAGATTCGAATTTTAATGCAGAATATCTGGGGCCATTTAAACATGAAGTTGGAGGATTAATATATGTAGATGATGCAGAGCATAAATTTTTGAATTTGCCAAAGTTTTGCCCAGAGTTGAGACTTAGAACTCAAGGTTTTACTATGCTGCAGAAATAATTATAAGACAAAGTTAGAGACTGATTCTAATTTTTCATTTTTTCATAAGAAACTTTGGTGTGGACAGTATTCTATTATTTGCCAGAAAAAGATTCTCAGTGTGGTCCCTTATTACTTGTGAGAATCTGACCCCATAGAATGTGGTAGCTTCTGGGCCTCTCTTTCTTTTTTATTTATTTATTTATTTTTTTTTTTTTTGAGTTGGAGTCTCACTCTGTCACTCAGACTGGAGTGCAGTGGCCGCTCCCAGCCACTGCAGCCTCGACCAGCTGAACTCCGGTGATCCTTCTGCCTCAGCCTTCCAAGTAGCTGGAACTACAGGCGAGCGCTACCATGACTGGCTAATTTTTGATTTATTGTAGAGATGAGGTCTCGCCAAGTTGCCTAGGCAGGTCTCAAACCGGTGGGTTCAGGCAATCCACTCACCTCGGTCTCCCATAGTGCTGGGATTACAGGCTGAACCACGGAACCCGCCACTTCTGGGCCTCTCTACCATCACCTACTGCTCCACTCACCCTGGCTATGCCAGGGCTGGATTTAATCTTACATGATGTCGAGGTTCACTTAGAAACTCAGTATTGAACTAAATCCTTTGTCAATAATGAATTTTAAAATGAACTAATTTGCTCTCAACACTTGAGATTAGGATAATCACACTGTTGGAATGTATGTACAGTAGAGATAAAAGGTATTTAAGCCGTCAAGGCTGATTATTCTATTTTCCTCTATGAACAGTTAATGTTTATGCCCCAGGAGGACTGTAGTCTGCACAAGCACTTGAGTTTTCTTTTATGACTCTTGCGGGTTCAAGCTGGACCAGGCATGCTGGTGTGTAATAAATAGTGACATAAATCAGGAAAATATCCAGTCTAATTTTGATTGTTTACAAGAATTGTCATGGATTCTATTTTTTATAGTTCTCTGTTTCCCATGTCCTCTAATGTAGTTTCCTTGCACAAGAATAAAGATTACTGAATTTTATTTATGAATAATGTATTTGGTGGTGGCTTTACATTACATTTTCACAGGGTATCGAGACCTGGGGTTATTTTTATTGTTATTTTGCAATCAGGAGGCATGCTTGTAAATGGAGAAACTTGGGTAGGGTTGAGGGTGGGAGAGAAGACCAACTTGCTAATAAAGACCACAACAGACCAGTCTAGGCAACATAACACGACCTCATCTCTACAAAAAAATAATTAACCAGGCATGGTGGTGCATGCCTGTAGTCCCAGCTACTAGAGAGGCTGAGATGAAAGGATCACTTAAGCCCAGGAGGTCCAGGCTGCAGTGAACCATCATCGTGCCACTGCACCCCAACCTGGGTGACAAAGTGAGACCCTAACTCAAAACAAACCAGTCAACAAACAAAAAAGACCACAACAAGATGTCCTTTGTGCATGGATACGAAATAGTGGCGCAGCCCCAGATAGAATGATTTGAAAGCTTTTTCTTTTCCACCTAAAGGTGACCTTCTGTTCCAATCCATTTATCCATCTATTTATTCGTCTTCTCCTACATATGATCCCTCATAACAAACACAAGTCGGAAGCTGCAGCTCTGGCACCTGGAAAATGAGCCAAATTCTTATATCCACATGAGGACAAAACTACAGCCTGATCCCCAATGGAAGTGACCACCAGTGACAACTTGGTGGAAATAGAGGGTTGAAGTGAAATGGAGCTGATGCATCCCCACACTTGGGGAGGTGGTTGCATTCATCACAGACATTCTTTGTCATGCCTGTTCTCAGTCCTGCTCTTGATTTGCCTCCATACTGATCCATATCACAGCCCTCATCAACTACCCACCTAAAGACCATACAAATATCTGACAGAAAAATCGGCCATCAAACAAGCATCTCTTTCTCTCAACACACTCACATGCCAATAATAAAGTAAAAATGGAATGTGTACCTCCATTAGTTATCTATGACTGTGTAACAAATTACTACAAACTTAACAGGTTCAATCAACACATATTTACTAACTCAGTTTCTGTGGATTAGGAGTCCAGGCATAGCTTAGCTGGATCCTCTGCAAGGCTACAATCAAGGTGTTGGTCATGGTTGTTCTCATCTGAAGGCTTGACTGGGGATGGATCCACTTCCAATTTCATTTAGTTCCTGGCAGAGTTCAACTCCATGCAGCTGCAAGACTGAGGTTCCTGATTTCTTTATGGCTATCTGCTCTCAGCAACTAGGAGGTTGCTCACAGCATCTAGAGGCTGCTCACAGTTCTTTGCCACTTGACGCTCTCCAAAGACCATCTCATAGCATGGCAGCTTACTTTCTCTTACTTTTTTTTATTTTACTAGTTTTATTTATTTATTTTTATTATTATAGAGATGTGGGCTACAAGTAAGGGTTAGCTACACAAGTAGGTTGCATGTAGGTGAAGTTTGGGCCTCTAACTTGCCCTCACGTCCCCTGGTTTAGAACCAGGTGCCCTTTGTGTTGTTATGTACTCCCTTCCCTTCCTCCCCCCCCCCGGGCAGTGCACAGTGACTGCCACTCCCTCCTTTGTGCTAATGTGAGCAGTTTTCAGGCCCCACTAATGAGTGAGAACATGTGGTATTCAGTTCTTTGCTTCTGTGATAGATCACTAAGTATAATGGTCTCCAACTCCATCCAGTTCACTGTGAAGTCCATGATTTTGTTCTTCTTTAACCCTGTATAATATTCTATCATGTATATGTACCATATTATCTTTATCCAGTCCACTTTGAATGGGCAGTGAGGTTGGTTCCATGTTTTTGCTATTGTGAATAGTGCAGTTATAAACATGCATGTGCAGGTATCTTTTTTATACAACGTATTATGTTCCTCTGGGTATATTCCCAGGAGTGGTATTTCTGGGTCATGTGGAAGGTCAAATTTTAGCTCCTTTAGGAATTGCCACACTGCTTTCCATAGACATTGAACTAGTCTTCACTCTCTCCAACAGTGTAGAAGTGTTCGTTTTTCTCCACATCCTCGCCAGCATTTATTGCTTTTTTATTTATTGATGAGGGCCATCCTTACTAGAGTTAGATGGTATATCATTGTGGTTGTGAGGCTGAGCATTTTTTCATGTATCTGCTGGCTACTTGTACATCTTCTTTTGAGAAATGTCTATTCATGTCCTTTGCCCGCTTTTTGATAGGATTGTTGGTTTGTTTGTTTTTCCTTTCAGTTCTTTTGGTTTCCTTGTAGATCCTGAATGTTAGACCTTTGTCAGATACATAATTAGCAAATATTTTTCCCATAACATGAAGACTTAAGTAACATATTGTAATTACAGGAGTGATAACTCATTGCCTTTGCTGTAAGACAAATGGCTAAGAAGAGAGTTCAGCTCAATCATGGCACAAAAACATGAATGACAGGAGGCAGAGATCATGGAGCCACCTTAAAGTCTGTCTGCTTAGCATCTACCATAAAATGATTTTTTTGCTTATTATATCTCATCTTGTTCCAAAAACGTTATGGAATAGATTATTAATATACAATACAATAGAGCAGACCATTGTACTGTCATAGATAGGTACAATGTAACCATAAACTGGAAGGCATTTTGCATTTAGCTGAGCCATATTCAACATCAAGTGATTTTTGTGGCATACAGATAGATCATTTTGGAATACTTTGCCAATTCCAGAAAAAGCAACTATGAAATTTAGTGGACTAAGCTTCATGTTTTAATATGCCAAATGAAAAATAAATTTGAACTTAGGGAATTAAGATTGCATTGAATAGTGAATGGCTCTAAGCCAATATCAATCATTTTTTTTCTTCTAGACCACATTTTTGCTTTTTATTTCATACGCTCTCCAAACACCATGTTCTCTATCCCATCCTTGACCTCATAACATGAAAATTCCCTTCATTTATAGCCCATGTCAGCATGTTCTGCACAGAAAACAAGCAATTACTAACAGAAGAGGCATTGATTATATAGTGCTATATGTCACCACTACTCTGGGCATTAGCATTGCCAGTATGTGTCCAGCCCAGGCTTCAGTGAGACTGGTGTCTCAGTCTTAGCCAGTCCAGTTGATCCAGTCTCTTCTCACCACTTTCAGCTGGCCTCTCCATCTGCCACCTATTTTGCCTAGTACCCACGGTGGTAACTTTCTGCTTATGTCATTTTTCCAATCCAAGAACCTTGACTAATTTTAGTATATAGACCATACTCCAAAACTGAGATTTTTTTATATACCATTTTAATAGAGATTGAAAATAAATTTGCTGATACACTTGACCCAGTGTCAGAAAATACAGAATTTAGATTTGCCTTAAAATCGAAGATGTTTAAAGACATTAGCTGTTGCTAATGCCTTACCCCAGGTATTTTTATAGCCACGGTGATTTTATGTCATTGATTTACTATATGTGATGCAAATTATGACTCACGTTCTATCACTATAATTTCATTCGGTCATCTCATTTTAAATTCATAATCACCTAATTCAAGTGGGCTGTTGGTTTTGCTGTGCTATACTACTCATTCCTAGTCAATTCACTTTTCCATCTCATAGAACAATTTCACACCTTCTTCTCTCAGTGCAGACACCTCCTTCTCCATTACTCTCAGTTGGTGGCTTGGCTTCCTCTTTCCCTGAGAATATAGACAACGTTGTTAGATCAGTCACAAACTCCCACCACATCATCTCCCAACTTCCCCTGTGCCTCTACCCTTAGCCTTTGCTTTCCCTCCATTTCTGTGGATAAACTGTCTTTGCTCTTTCACTTGTGCACTAGATTCATCCCTTCTTATCTACTCAAAAATAGTATTCCAGCAATGGCCACTCTTTCTTCTGTATCATCTGTTTTTCTCACTCTACTGAATTACCTCAACTGGCATACTGCCAAGCTGTAATACCTTTCATCTTTTAAAATCTTCCCACATCTCCCTGCTGCCACTACCTTATATCTATGTGCCTCTCTGTGACAAAATGCTACAAAACATATGTGAGTATCATATCTTTCATGTCTCCTTCCATTTTCTCTTGAACCCTCTCCAAGCAGGCTTTTAATTCCATCACTTCAACCCATCACAGTTTTTGACAGTGTCCAGTGACCTCATTTTCTAATTCACTGGTTAATTTAAGTCCCCATCTTCTTAGGCCTGAGCAATATTTGACAGACTCCCAAGTTTTTCTTCCTCAGAATTCTTCCCTCTTTGTCTCATTCTCTTGATTATATCGCTTGGCTTTAAATATAGTCTCCTGTCTTTAAATATCATCTATATATTTTCAAATACAAAACCTCTATCTCTGGCTTGCATTTCTTCCTTGAATGACACACTCATATGTCCAGACAACTTTCTGACATCTTTGAATGGATGTCTAAAGAGCATCTCAAACTCAACATGTCTAGAATGAACATTCTGATTCCCGCCACCATCAAACATGCTTCTCCTGAAAACTCAGTAAATAACAGGCTCATTATTTCAGTTCCTTAGGCTAAAAATCTTGCCATTTTAACTCCTGTTTCTCTTGCATCTTACATCCTATTCAATAGCAAATTCTGCTGACTCTTGCCTTTAAAATATGTCCAGAGTATATCCAGACCGGAACACTTCTCTTCATTTCTCACACTCCTATGCAGGTTCACATCATTTTGAAAGCTCATTAGAGGCCCTCACTCCTTCTGCCTTAGCTTTCTTGTAACCTATATGCCACACATACTCAGAAACATCCTTTTACCATGTAAATCAAAGACTGTCATTCTTTTGCTCAAAACTCTCAGGCAGCCTCACCTCATTCTGAGTAAAAGTCAGATCCTTCCAGAGCTTAAGCCCCTCATTTCCTTCCACTCTTCCCCTCTTTTGTTATGTTTCAGCCTCTTTTGAAGCACTCTTCCCCCAGATATCTGCACAACTTGCTCACTCACTTCCAACAGATATCTCTCAAATGTCACCTCAGTTCAGGTACCCTCCCATGCGTCCTATATACAACAGCATTCCTCAGTCTTCCACCATCTTTGTTAACCTATTCTTTTTCTTTATATCATCAATTGCCACCTGACACATCATATGTCTATGTGTTTATTTCTGCTTCCTTCAACTAGAATATAAGCTCCAGGAAGACAGACCTTTGTTGTATTCAGCACTGTCATAGTGCCTAGAAGAAATAGTATCAGGTACATAGGATACACTCAATTAATATTTAAAGAATGGTACCATATTTTCTTTATCCAGGCCACTTTTGATGGGCAGCGTGGTTGGTTCCATGTTTTTGCTCTAGTGAATAATGCTGCAATATACATGCATGTGCAGGTATCTTTTTTTACAGAGTGATTTGAGTTCTTCCGGGTATATACCCAGAAGAGGAATTGCTGGGTTGTATGGAAGGTCGATTTTTAGATCTTTTAGAAATTGCCACACTGTTTTCTACAAAGATTGTACTAGATTACACTCCTACCAACAGTGTAGAAGTGTTCCCTTTTCCAGCATCTGCTGTTTTTTGAGTTATAGATGATGGCCATCTTGACTGGAGTTAGATGGTATCTCAGTGTGGTTTTAATTTGCATTTCTTTGATGATTAGTGAGGCTGAGCATTTTTTTCAGGTATCTGTTGGCTGCTCATATGCCTTCTTACATGATGGAATATTACACAGCCATAAAGAAAAACAAAGTTATGGACTTTGCAGCAACTTGGGTAGATTTAGACTCTATAATACTCAGTGATTGATTTATATGGAAACAAAGATCTGAGTACTATACACACTCACTTATAAGCAGACCCTGAACATTTATCATAATACTATAAGAAAGGGATTGGCAGTAGTGGAACACTGCCGGGGACAGGGAGGTACATAACATCATTAAGGGTACTCAAGCTTTACCTGTATGATGACTACTTATGTACCTAACCCTGAATTGTACCCCACATCTTTAAAACAAAAAACAGCAACAAAAGAAGAAATCTGTTTTATAAAGTTTTTTTTAAAAAGGAATTTTGTAACGTATTACTAATTGTGGAAGAATATTCCCTCCATCAACAATGACAAAAAAATAAATATCAATTATGCCAAGCTCCTGATAGAAATGCAAAATTTCAACAAAGCAGATCTTGAGAAATAGCCCTCCAAGCAAGGAAAGGAAGTGAGAAGAAACATTAAATTAGAGATGTATGTGACATGTTTGGCTAAAAATTAGAAAGCCAATTTCTATACTCGGGGACTTGCGTAGGGAAGCAAGAAATTTGAGTTGGAAAGGTGAGGGCCATGAGTAAAAGGCTGAGAAGCTGGAATTTTAGTCCTCACCTTAAAGATTGCTATTTGGAAGAAAAGAAATCCCTTCATTAGAGTCCCATCGCATCCTTTATTATGCCTCACTTTTCATTTACCATATTAGATAGAAGTGATAATAATTGAACATCACATACAAGAGTAAATTTACAGGATGTCTGACTCCTTCACATGAATGCAAACTTTCCTAGCATGAAAACCAGGCTTTGTCTGCTAGTGTGTGTGTGTGTGTGTGTGTGTGTGTGTGTGTGTGTGTGTGTGTGTGTATCCCTGCCTGGCAAAGTGCCAACCCATTAGTTCCTGTTCAGTATAGATTAGTTGAATGAATGTATGGATGAATGAATGAATGACTCTTGGTAAGTGTTAGTTCATTTGAACTGAGAGCAGCTAAAAATCCTTTGCCTGAAAATTACCCCTTTGATTTACAATACAGTAAACATGCACATACACACAAAGCAATAATAAAATAGAGTTACTCCTCAAACAGCAATAATAAAACTCACAAGCTATCTTAGCAGATGAGTATGGAACAGATCTGTGAGAATTCATCATTAACTTAGTTCAGGATGTCTTGGTAATTTACAGGACTCTCTTCCCTTATGTTTGCATGAACCTTAATAAAGTTTGCCCCAAACATCTTTGAATGTTTTGAATTGGAGGAATAAAATGGTTGCACTGGCAATGACCCAGTTGTTTCCCTGCCTGGCACAGTACCTTGCCTACAATAGATGCTCAGTAACAGTGAATGGAATGAAATGAGCAAGAGAATGGATAAATTAGTCCATGAACTGCCCAGTATTTTATCAGAGGAGGCAGTGATGATTAAAAAAATCTATCCTTACTGAGAATTTCCTTTGCTTTTTGCCTTCCACTGCAAAGTTTCCAGAGTGCCCAATTAACAGTGACTAATTACCCACCTGGGTGGTGACTGTGACTTCTGCTTCAGCTCCTTTCTATGGAAGGGGAGGATGGAATTAGGCAGCAGAGAAATTGGGAGGCAAAATTTTCCAAGAATTAGGATGAAGGTAAGGAGTCAAGTAAGAAAGTGAGAAAGGCAGAAACCCTGCTGAGTACCTGTGAGAGGGGAGGGAGGGAGCGGAATGCAGATGCAGAGCTTAGGAAAGTGTCAGCGAACTTTTCTGCAAGTGCCTCTTAGTCACTTCAAGGCTTCTGGACACATCCATCATCATCTTAGCCTCCCATAGATGGTCCATTACTGTTCTCTGCAGAGTGATTCATTGTCAGGGTGAAAATCCTAGGAAATTGCCTTCACGCAAAAAATCTGCTCCTTGGCTCAAAACATTCAATAACTCCTCAACCCAAGAGACACATTTTTTCCCTCCTATCCTGAGTCTTTTTTTGGGTGATTTGTATGATCACATGCTATATATATTATCTGAGTCTCTACTGCAGTCTTCACCTTTCAGACTGTTGAGCAGCTTTTTCCTACAATCTTCCTGTGAGCTTCCTTGTAAATCACTCTCATTCTCTTTCTAAACACTGCATTTGAAGCTTAGTGACATTTAACTGTTTCACATTTTTTCTCACCTTTTTTTTTTTTTTGAGTTGGTGTCTTACTCTGTCACCCAGACTGGAGTGCAGTGGCCGCTCCTGGCCACCACAGCCTCGACCTGCTGGGCTCCAGCGATCCTTCCGCCTCAGCCTTCCGAGTAGCCAGAATTACAGGCATATGCTACCACACCTGGCTGATTTTTTGATTTATTGTAGAGATGAGGTCTCGCTGCCCAGGCGGGTCTCGAACCCACAGGCTCAGGCAATCCACTCACCTCAGCCTCCAAAGGCGCGGGATTACAGATTGAGCCACTGAACCCAGCTTCTCCTCCTTTTTTTTAAGGGGATGCATATCTCTTAAAAAGTTCTAGAAATCTTCTCTCCACCTAATTTAAAACCGAACATATCACTTGGATTTCCTCAAGAAGCTCTACTGTGGCCATGGAGGATGCTCAGGTCCTGAGGTCACTCTGGGATGGGTCAGATGAGATAAGCAAGCGGTTGTCCAGGATTACAGGGCAGGGTTAGTGAGATCAGAAGGAAGAAGGGGAAGAATTCTGGAATTAGATGTGTCAGAAGTGGGTGAAGCATGAACAAACTCCAAGACTGACTAAGAGAAGAGAATTTGTATACAAAGAGCTACCCAGTCTGATTGGCTACAAGAAGGTATTCTTTAAAAAAATATAGAAACTTATAACTTCATAAGAGATGTTTTAATACAACGAAGAAGATTTACTCATCGTCTATTCCCCCCAGATCCCTGTCCTTCTTCCATGTCTCTTTTTTGCACATCCATTCACTACAAGGTCCCTGATTCGTTTCTTCTATTCTTCCTATCCCCATAGGATGTCTAACTTTGGGCAAGTATTTCACCCCTGAAAGTTCCCATTTTCTCAACTGTAAAAGGAGCGAAATGGAGGACTGCTGGATAAGATTCCATCTAATATATCAGTAAATTGATTTTATCATGATGAGTATCCCCATCAGATCCCCAGAGTGAAAATGTGGATTTCACACCAGTCATTCTTTGATGAGCTCAGGATCCAGTTCCCTTCTCCAGAATGTTGAAAGCAGCCCAGGTGTGTGCAGGGGTTGAGCTGCCCAGATTCCAGATCAAGAGTCCTGAGGCTGGGAGCAGGGGAGGCTGTGGAGGGGGTTGATTGGTTCTGACCTGAGCCCGAGGTCAGGTTCTGCCGCTGACCAGCTGTGTGACACCACCTTGCTGTACCTCCTGCACCTAAATGTGTGATTAGACCAGGGAAACCATGTGAAGCACTCAGTGTGGTGGCCGACACATGAGAAATGTTGAATACCTGTCCGCTGCTTTCATAGTCATTGTCACTGTCACCATTGTCACCACCAGCATCATGAAATTGTCACAGCTTAAGTCCAGGAGTACAATAAGGGCTCCAGTCACCAATGTATAGAAATACCAGACTTAAATAAAAAGAAATCCAGTTGATTGTCGTTTTTGGAGTCTGTATGTTTCAAAGTACAGGCATGATCAGAATCTATGTGTGGTGTTACTGTTGCTTATAAAAATTGAAAATTAATCCCCCCCTTCATTCTCCAGCTGAGGTGATAGGAACTTTCTTTAGATTCTTGTCATAAGAGTAATGCTAATACTAGCAATGTATTTTTAGGTTTATAATGCTGAAGCACAGTTTGGGAACTCAGTATGTTCAAATGTAACAGAAGGGCAGCCTATAATATAAACTGCCCTGTTAGTTAAAACTGAATGTTTACTAAGGGGAACAAAGAATAAGAAAATACAGTGACTTCCTTAAAATCGGCATTGCTGTTATCACCTGAGCACGCAAGATGCAGAAGAAAAATATTAAAGGCATTTTAAAAGGAATTTAGAAATGTAGTAAAAATAGTCAGGAAATATGAATGAATCATTTTCCCTTGTTGTTCATAAAACCTCTTGCTACCATTGCTAGATTATTTCCCCTCAGTGGTAGGGGTTGGAACAAAATAGGCACTAGAAATGCAACTTTTACTCAGCTGCCATCTAAAAGCAAAGTCTTTGTCAAGGCATTTATTTTTGCCAATCATTATGTCATCTATGAAGTTATTCTCCTTGTTCTGGGCTCAATCTTGTACAAATCCCTCTTCCTAAGGTCACACATAATGAAACAGTCTAGTACTTGGAGAAGTTTATCTGGTTGTTTTTTGATCTAGGGCTGGCAGAATTTTTCCACATCACTTAATAATTGAATCTTTTTTATATACTTTGGTGGGATAAATATATTGTTAAGAGTCAAAGTATTTAATAATTAAATGACTTACTGGAGTTGGCTTTCTCATATTTATTCCTATTCCTTTAAAAAAAACTCACTAAAGTTATTGGTAGAAGAATTGGATAATTGTGTTGTGGAAAGAAGATAAATCACCAATGGTTTTTCCCCCCTTTTCCTTGACTTTTTTTTTTTTTTTTTTTTTTTTTTTTTGAGTTGGAGTCTCACTCTGTCGCCAGACTGGAGTGCAGTGGCCGCTTCCGGCCACCGCAACCTCGACTGCTGGCTCGGCGATCCTTCCGCCTCAGCCTTCCAAGTAGCTGGAATTACAGGCATGCGCTACCACGCCGGCTGATTTTTTGATTTATTGTAGAGATGAGGTCTCGCTGCCCAGGTGTCTCGAACCCGCGGGCTCAGGCAATCCACTCACCTCAGCCTCCCAAAGGCGCGGGATTACAGGCTGAGCCACCGAGCCCGGCTTGACTTTTTAAAGATATTTTCTCTTTGTGAATCTCAGAAAGATTTCATAAAGTGTATTATTTCAATGTGCCAAAAAATAATTGCTACATTTTGAAAGTAGAATTGGCTTTCTAAGCCAATGCTATTTTTCTTAACTTAATGTTTTATATTCTTATAAAAAGAATTATTACCACTTACTCTTGCCATACTTCTGAATTTTTGAAAACTGTTATTAAGTTCAAAAGACATTTTTGTAATACCTGGAGCCATTCTGTCCTTCCTATATCTAGTGAGAACATGAAATATCTATTTAAAGGAACACAACCTTTTCTGTCCTCAGAAAATCATGGAAAGTATAATTAAGGATAAAAGCAGCTAAAGTAAGTTCACTACCATTGTAAGGTACTTAATACATTGGAGACTGATATGACCAATGACCAGATCCTTACAGTGTTTTTATTTAGCCTTAAATATGCAGCTGAAAGAACCTGTGAAGGAGAGGAAAACACGACAGAACCAGCCTCGTGGAGGAAAAACACTACCAACAACAATCCCCAGAAATCATTTGTAAAAAGTGGTTGCCTAGTGTAAAGGAAAGAAAGAAAATTTGGATTGGTATTAATTCTAAATCATTAGACAAATTAATATAATTTCTGTACATGTTACTTTTTATCCTCAGAAATGTTGGTGATGACATGGTCTCCTACTTTTCTTCCTGGAATGTTATGAGAAAGAATTCAATAGCAAATGTAGGAGACCTGGGGGTGTTTCACAGTAAAGATGCTACAAATGCTTCTGTCCTTGGATGTCAGATTCATCAGGCTTCACCGGGTCAACTGTGCCCCCTGTGTTCCCTCATAAGCCTCCATCCTCGCCACAGGTTTCTTCTTGGTTGATGGAAAAGCCACACTAGCAGTTGCTCAGGCCAAAATGTTTGACATCTTCTTCTCTCTCAAACATGATATATCCTGTCCATCACTAAATAATTGTGTATGCTACAGTCAAAATATACCCAAAATCTGGTCACCACGGTCCAAGTCCCTGCACTGAAGCTGCAACAGAGAGAGTGGTGATGAGATTTTTTTCTCCTTGCCGCTAGCCTTCCACTCTCGCCCTAGTCTATTCTTAAGTGCAATGGCCAGAATAACATGTCAGATTGTGTCACTCCTTTGCTTAATACCTTCTAGCAGCTTCCCACTTCTCTCAGAGTAAAAGCTTACAAAGGCAAACAAGATCTGACACGGTCTGGCATGACTCCCCCACCCTCTTGCCTTTCCCACCACCTGCTGACCTCACTTCCTGCCCCCTGGGCACCAGCTACACTGGCCTCCTTGCTGCCTCTGAACACAACAAGCACAGAACACTCAGGGCCTTTCCTAGTCCCTCCGCCTGGAACACTCTTCCTTGGAGAGTTCCTCCTTTAAGTCTTTGCTGAAGTATTCCCTTCCCAAGAAGACCATCCCTGAGCCTGTATAAAATTGCAGCCAACCCCTACCTATATTCCAGGTAACCCTTGTCACACTCTACCTTTTTTTTCCTATTGTACTTATCACATTTTTAACATAGTTAATTTGTTTGTTATGTCTCTTAAAACCACACGCCCCACCCCAGTTAGAATATTCTCCATGGAGGTAGGGAATTTTCTTCCATTTGGCACATTGACGTCCTAGAGAATCTAGAATAGTGGCTGGCACCTACATGGCACTGTATATGAGTTTATGGGATGGATGAATACCAGCAGCACTATATTACTAGGGGAACCATTGCCAAGGACAGGGAAGAGGACTTTTAACTGGACTTATACATGTTAATTAAGAGAGCGGGTTTAACACCTTGACTAGCGTAGGTAAAGTTCTGGCTATTGCCTTCAACGAGGATTGTCCTAGGAAAGAGCAGAAGATGAGAGGGTGAGGGGGTGAACTTGTACTTCTCAGGCCATCTTAGTTCTTGTGAGCTTTCATGGTGCAAGCATCTTGCTGCAGTGATGAGATTCTAGTATTTACAGATATGCAGTTTTTATACAATATGGTCTCTATACAAGTCTCACCTTAGTGATCAATTGAAGAAACAGATATTTGTCCCAGTTTTGAAGGATGATTTCCCTGGGTTTGTCTTCTTAAGATGTAGTATGTCTCTCTCCAATATGGAGCTGTTCTAAAGGATATTCAAGAGTAATTTTGACTGGGTATGATGTTTGCTTTATTTGCTGACTTTGAACCTAACCCCCACATGACTCCACAATAGGCTCTAAGCACCACAACATTCCAAGCAGAGTCACAGAGATGACTACTCCTTGTCAGAGATTAAAACCAAGGATGTATTTAATGAATTGGACTCATTGAAGCTGCAGTAGAGACAGTGGTGATAAGGTTTTTTTTTAATGAATAATGATTTATTTCAATAAAAATGATGACCCGCTGCTCTTATCTCCATAAGGATGAGAGAGCAAGAAATAAATTTAAAATACTGAAAGAAGAATGTATTTCAGATTCAGAAAAGATATCCCAGATTTGGAGACAGTTTCTTGAGAAAGGTTTATAAGTCTGAAAACTTTTCTTTTTAACCTAACTCTGCCTGGGGTAGTCTTTTACCAGCATTTCCCAAAGTGTGTTCTAGCATTATGCAACATACTAAGAGCATTTACTCAATAAGGGTTCATTTCAGAAAACATTTCAAATACATTTCAGAAGCATTTGAGAAATGTTGACTTAGATACATGAAAGGGGATGGGTAAATTGTATGAACTGGTAATGCACTTCAGTGCACTATTTAGAATTTGTCTAACTTGCCTTATCCCTACCTTCAAGAATAACGACGGCCAAACAAGTTCTCACAGAGTTATTCTTTTAACAGCATCACCTAAATAAGGATTTCTTTGGAAACTTTTATTTTAAAGTTATAGACAGTTTCTAACCAGTCAACAGTAAGTATAAGGTGAGAAAGAGATTCATAGAACTTTCATCTGCATTCTAGTTTCTAAGAGGTAGAAACATTACATGTCAGTACCAATGGCAGAGGCTATAATTAGAATCATTCATGTTGGTTTTTGCCTCAGCAATAATTATGTCTGTGATGACTTGTGATAGAATAAGACACTGCAAGGTACCCACAAAGGATGAGCACTTGGAGAAGGTATTAATTCTACAAGAGATTATTCATCATCTGTTGCATGACAGTTTCCCCCACATACAGCCAATGACATCTTATTAACTCTCCACAAATTCATCATTTTCTTTATCTCTCTTGTAAGTTTTCAAGTTCTCCAGTGAATCATTTGGGAACCAAACAGCGTAATTCAACAGATGTCTTGGGAGGGGAAAAAAAGAGGCACAAAAGCAAACCAGAAAGGACAGAACCACAGAATGAGGCACTATACTGTCTGTGTGACAACTTACTTGAAGATATATTAGTGTCAATATTGTGCTGCATTCATGCAAGTCTAACTTTAATGTGTATTTACAGGTGGTTAGCAAGCAGTTAAAGTACACTGTTCAGGAGTCCATGCTCTAGAGGGGATCTCCACAGGTCTTCCAATTTTGCTGGCAGAGGTTTGTTTTTCAGTATGAGGGTTGCTAGAAAATAATTTTATTTTGGTGAAATAAGTAGTGGCCAAGATAAATGGTTGGCTAGAAAAGTTTTATAGGTACCACCATCCATGAATGAAAAGGGTCTCAAACTCCACCAGTCCTGCAGCGTCACAGAGCTACACCCAGTCCTATTTGGTCTCCACACTTAACAAAGGCTCTGAGCTCAACATGATTAGAAGGTGGGCTGTTCTTCCTTGGGGCAGTGTCACATGTCCTCTGAGAGAGACTTTCATGCAATGTTGTACAGGAAAGTCATAAGCTTGGGGAAGGACTCCCCTGAGCCTACAAGCACAGGTGGTATCAAGCTAGTTTTGTACTTGCTTGCTAATAAATATATTTACTTCAAGCTGCATTTTATCCAAGACTTGCTCTCAATATTACATCCCTTCTGATTCTAAACAGCAGGGTTCCCAGTGTTTACAAAGATGTGGCAATGTTTAAGCAGTCAAATTGGCTTGGGTTAATTTCTAACGCCAGGACTCTGGTATTTGGTATTTAAAAAATGACCCAAGCCTCCACCATCAACCACTCAGAGGAGAACCTATTCAGTAAATGGTGCTGGGAAAACCGACTGACCATACACAATAGATTAAAACAAGACCCCTATCTATCACCATACACACAGATCAACTCGAAATGAATCAAAGACCTAAACATAAAACCTCAAACTATGAGAATCTTAGAAAATGTAGGAGACACCCTTATGTAAATTGGGACTGGCACAAATTCCTGATCAAAACCCCAAGTGCCCACACCATAAGAGATAAGATAGACAAGTGGGACCTCATCAAACTGACAAGCTTCTGCAAAGCCAAAGAAACCACTGAGAGACGGAGAGATAGCCCACAGACTGGGAAAAAATATTTACCAACTGTATATTTGACAAAAGACTAACATCTAGGATCTACAAGGAACTCAAACGTGCCGAAAAGAAAAAAACCAAAAAGCCCCGTTACAAAGTGGGCAAAAGATATGAATAGAGTTCTCAAAAGAAGACATACAAGCAGCCAACAGATACATGAAAAAATGCTCAGCCTCGCTAGTCATCAAAGAAATGCAAATTAAAACCACACTGAGATACCACCTCACTCCAGTCATGATGGCCATCATCAATAACTCAAAAAACAACAGATGCTGGAGAGGATGCAACAAAAAGGAAACACTTCTACACTTATTGGTAGCAGTGTAAACTAGTACAACCTCTGTGGAAAACAGTGTGGCGATTCCTAAAAGATCCAAAAATCAACCTCCCATATGACCCCACAATCCCCCTACTGAGAATATACCCAGAGGAACTCAAATCATTCTATGAAAAAGATACTTGAACATGCGTGTTTATTGTACCATTACTTACAGTAGCAAAAACATGGACCAAACCTGCTGCCCATCAAAGAGGAGTCAATTTTTTAAAATGTGGTACATATACATGATGGAATACTATGCAGCCATAAAAAAGGACAAAATTATGAACTTCACAGCAACATGGATGGACTTAGTCTATAACAATGAGTGATCTATCACAGAAACAAAGAACCGAGTATCACATGTCCTGACTCATAAGCAGACCTTGAACAACTATCATAACACTACAAGAAAGGGATTGGCAGTAGTGGGAAACTGCCAGGGGAGGGTAGAGGCAAGATTGGCAGTAGTAGGAAACTGTCAAGGGGGTACACCTCACCAACAAGGGTACCTGTATAATGAGCATTTGTATACCTAACCCTGAATTGTATCCCACATATTTAAAATAAAATAAAATAACTTTTTTTAATGACCCAAGACAAGAAATATTTTCAAAATCAGCCTTCCTGAAATCACTGTAAGATTTTAGTCATTTAAATCTACCACAATCCCTTTTGACATTAGTGACTTTGGCCTGTGGACTCTGATTATCTGTATATAGATACTATATAAAAAACAACATGGGCTTTATTTGCCAAGGTCTTTCTTTGGCAATAACTTAATGTCAAGTGTTGCTGGAAAAACATTTTCACTCTTTCCTTTTAGCTAAACACATTTGTTTCTAACATCTTGAAGGCATTTTCTAGAGGAAAAAAATCCTTCCAATTAGCGATCAGTACGTTGAGTTCTCACTGCATCTTTACCATATTTTCAAGCATCGTAACGATCATCTGAAGTTTCCTCTCTTGGATACATTTTTAAATTTAGGTTGATTGCATTTCATGGAAAGCAGCTCCTTTATGGATGCTTCTTTCTTGTCTTGATACATGTATATGTGAATGTCGGCTGCATTCATAGAAATATAGGTGTTCATGCCATTTTTAGACACAGGGTTTCTTTTTCTATCCATTACTACATATTATTAGTCATTTACAGTTGCCCTTTTAAGTGCTGGAGCTAGATTATTTGACTGTACATTTAATTATGGAGGAAACTGTTCTTCCAAGTGAGTTATCTGTGAAAGTAGCTTTTCAGACACCTTTAAAGAAGCAAAATAATCCATCACACTTTCATCACCACATGTCTCATAAGGAAGAAATTGGGTCTTGTCCAAAGAGATGCAACGTATTTTGATTATAGAAGATATTTTGCTTTGCATGAATACAGAACAGACAGCAGGAATCAAATCTACTATTAATAGATGCTTCTCCAAAAGCTGTTATGCTAGTAAATTTTTCTTTTCTTTTTAGCTGCTAAAATGGAAGTTTACTGGATCTATTGTTACTTTCATATGTCATAAAGTAAGACAGAACCCTCTCACCATATTTGTTTGATAAAACATGATGAACATTTGGCTACCTTCAGGAAATATAGCTATAAAATATTTGGATCTTCACCAAGTGAGTGAAAATCCAGATTATTTTTTCTTCTGTTTCCTTATTTATTTCAGATTACAGAGCACAGACACCATCTTCTCTGTCAGTCAGTAATATGTGGTATAAAAATGAAGTCTTATGTCTTGTCATTCCATAAATATTGAGATTTTAATCTGCCTTCACCTGTCTTTCACTGGTACCTCTTAAGGAAGGAAGTTTGGCCTTGGAAAAAGCAAGATTTGAATTGGTTGAAAAATGAATGTACAAGTCTATTTTTGTCTCCCAGGTGTTCAGTTTCCTCATTTACATTGTATCCGTGAATTTTAGAGTTCATGAAAATCATGAAATGAATTTCCAGCTTAAGCCAAAGACAGTATGGGCTGGCAGCCATGTTGTTGAGGTCCTGAAGCAGCCATTATCTGTCCCACTTCAGCTTTGTCTGTTGCTTTCAGAGTAGAAAGAAAAGACAAAGCTTCTCCATACATGTCTGCATTTGAGATACAGATGTGGCCTATGCTTATGTCACGGGAGGGCTGCCCTGAACCCCTCTGCAGCATGTGTTCTAGCAGGTCACACATAAAACTATATATTGTTTAGCAAATTTTGTCATTATCTGTGATCCCCAAAATTCAAAATTGGACTGTTCTCCCAATTTTTCTTGTCCTAGGAAATTCAGCCTAAGAAAAAACTTTTTTCCTAACTTTCCAATTTTCTGCTTGACATATTCACTTGCATTTTAGGTCTAAACCAGGGACCTAGCCAAAACCAAAACCATTAAGTGGTGGCAGAAATGACTCCGCTTCTGAGCTTTGCTTATATGTAAGACTGACCCAAAATTCTCTTGCCTCCGCATTGCAGCCGAGTCTCTGTGTGTGTCAGCAAGTTCCTGTATCTAGTTGTATTTCTTTGGCTGTACCCCATGCTTTGGAAGCTGAACTAGGAGGAGGGAGAGGAAGGGACAGCAAGGAGCTTCCAGGTTATGCTTTGCCCTGGAGCTGGAATTCATCTGCAGTAATTTACACTATTGAGAAACAGAAGACATTTACCTCTTTCCAGCTCAGGTGAATGCTCTTCTGTCTTCCCTCAAGCCAGAAAAGGAAAATAAAGCCCAGTAATACCTGCCACAGGGAATATTAATATCCCACCCATTGTTTTCACAAGGTTGCTGCGAGACAGGGCGGATATCAACACCTTTATTTTTAACTAATTATCTAAAGCACACAAAAGTAATTTTCCTGAAGTCACAAAGTTGGTCATGGTTTTATTAACATATGCTATTAGTAGCTGCATTATTAGATACTTTAATTCTAATTTCTATTCCCTTTCCTCAGAAATAAGTCCATTTCCATTGGACTCTTTTCCTAAAAAATTAACGTCTTTGGAAATTAAAGCATTTTTTTTCAGAACATGTCCCAAAACCCCTCCTTCCATCCCTTATTAGTCTGTAAGTTTCATCTAAAACTGTTAGGTTGAAATAAACTACACATTGTTTAGCAAATTTTGTCATTATTCGTGATCACCCAAAATTCAAAATTGGGCCGTTCTCCCAATTTCTCTTGTCCTAGGAAATTTAGCCTAAGAAAAAACTATTTTCCTAACTTTCCAATTTTCAGCTTGGCATATTCACTTGCATTTTAAAGAAACATAGTCTTAAATATTTTAACTCTATCAAAGAAAATTAGAGAAAGAGGGAGAAAAGTTGGCAGTATGGATGATTAAAAATTAGGTTAAAAAGTCATTTGCAGGCGTTACTTTTTTCATAATTAACTTCATGGAATTTAGATAGTTTGCCATGATCTCAAGTGGCATTTTTCTTTGTTTGTTTGTTTGTTTGTTTGTTTTAATAAAGAGAAACCCAAGCCTGCTTCCTACCTTTTCAGATCTGTATTTTCCACTAAAAGTAGAATGCAGTTGTGGCATAAAGGAGCTGATAACACTTCAAAGTATTCCTTTTGAAAAATCAATCGGCAAGCTCCAAAAACCTGCCAGACAGGTTTTGCTTAAGAAAACAAAATAGCCTAGGACAGTTTTCTTGGAGATGCAAAATAGTGACCAATTCACTCTTGGTGAAGTCAGGGGTTTACAATCCCTGCCTGTTATGCATATCCTAGAGACCATTTTTCTTAAAAAAATCCGATTTTGCTGAGTACAACCTTGTAAATTCCAAAGAAAATGTGTAATCACTCAACTCCCCCCCTTACCTAAACTAAGGTATAAGACCCCTCTCCTCCCTCCCCAGATGCTCAGCCTGGAAGCGTTAGCCCGCTGAGTTGCACTGGCGCAAATAAATCTGCTACTTCCTAAAATAGCCTCAGTGTCACAGCCTCTCTGTGTTCCCGCTACACAGTGGCCTCCACATATCAAAGCTCACACCATGGAATCTCACTCCCACTCACAGGACCCCAATGCCTTGGATCACAGGGTGTCATAACTTCAGGAACATCAGTTTTCAGAGTTGGAGGAATATTTGTGAACCCAGTCCCACAGCTGAACTCTGAGTTCTGAACCTAAATTGTCTCATCTTATATCTGAGGCACCTTGAGGATATGGGGGCTAATGTGTCTGCCCACAGTGATGTATCAGGCATATCAGTGACCGAGCCATGACTTGAGTCTGGACATTGACTCTTGATCTGAGGCTTTTATTTCTATGCATGTGGGACCCTTCAGTAGCTCCCTATTGCCTTTAGATGAAGGCCAACTTTGCAGCAGGTCATACAAGACCCTTATGATCTTCCTCGTGCCCACGTCTGCTGTTCTTTACTGCCATTCCACCCTTGATTTTACCCTCAGAAGCATAGAATGGCACTTAAATACATTATGTGGCATTTGTCACCTGCCTGCCTTGTATATTCTGCACCTTTTAAATGGAAAAATCCCTAACCTTGACCTCTCCCCTAATGTTTTCTGCTGTGTAAACTGCATTCATTTTTTAAACCTAAATTGTCACCTCCACCAGAAAGTCCTCTCTACTTTCTCCCATTCTCTCACCCAGTTTTCTCTCTTGCCTGGTACATTTATTCACTTACTGATTTATTCAACAAGTATCTCCGAGTACTCACTAAACACCAGACACCAGGCTGAGCACAATCATGCACCAGTGAACACAACTGACAAGTTCCCTGCCCTCATGGACCTCACAGTCTAGGGGCAGACAGATACTGACAACAGTAAACACACGGATGGGTGTGTAATTACAACTGGGATGATTTCATGAAGGAAATAAAGTCTGTTCCTGGTCCTGGAGAACCTGGTGGAGAAACCGATGAACACATAGTGTTGTGTTTTTTCAATTTGCACTTAATGAACACATAGTGTTGTGTTTTTTCAAATTGCACATAGTGTTGTGTTTTTTCAATTTGCACTTCAGTCTCCTGGGGGTGGCTGATCGCTCCTTGACTCTCTCCCCATCTCCACATTCCCAGCAGCAGTGAGTGCCTCAGGCATCCTGCCCACCACAGGGACTCATGAGTGAGGAGGAGGCGGAGACGTTGGCTCTGCTGTCACCTGACGCCCACCCCAACTTGGTGGCTGCTCTGCACTCAGGGCTCTGTTGAGTCAAGGATGTAAATGCCCACCACAGTGAGAAGGCAGCCTTGGTCCGCGGAAAGGTGTGATGTTGGGGATGTGAGGACAAAACGTCTTTCAGGTTCCTGGTGAGGGCTATTCTCTAATAACCCTGATGAGGGGAAAGGAGGTTCACTGGGTAAAACATTAGCCAGGAACATGAATAATGGCCCGTGTTGTTCAGTTTATACCTACACTTTTCATTTTCATTCTTGGGATCAATTAATAGGATGTATTACATTCTCCTTAGAAATCGCTTTGGAAAGATGTGTGAATGCTTTTGTAAAACTATTTCAGCTTCGAAGTGTCAAAAGGAATAATCAACTATCTCCTAAAGCGCACCTTTAAAAAGAGAAAGTCAATGTCCTGCTCAATAATAGGCTCAGGATTAATGAGGAATATTCGACAAGACACTCATTCTTTGGGACTGGTTTTGAATGTTAGCAAGAAACACTTGCTCTTGACATCACAGGATTCTTATGCAAAGGTTTATTCTTTTTTAAATTACGTATTTTAAGCTCTTGTACTGATATATATATATGTGTATATATATATATAAGTATAGTCTTAAAATATAATCTAAGTTACAAATATAGCTTGCGGCTTTTAAATAAATTTGCTTTTTTCATCTTTTTTTAAAAATTGTAGTGGATCATGGAAATATAACATCTCATCACATCCATTTGAGTTGAAGCCTTGCTATACAAGCTATTTTTTTCTTTTTCTGTCTTCTAATTCAAAAGACTATGGTTCTTTTAGGTTAAAAAAATTAAGTTTATTACTTACAGAACTATAAATTATTTAAGGGAAATGATCCAAATCATATGAAATTGCTCTCAGAAATTTTACTACTCCATATGTTGTGGTCAGTAAAGCAAAGTATTTAAACAAAATACAGTAAAAAATATCTCAAGATGTTTAAAATCTTTTACTTTGAATGCCTAAGGTATTTGTAGTTTGTCTTATGTTTTTGAAATTATTTTGCTTAGCCTTTGTAAATATTAATCCTAATAGGCTATTTGAAATGTTCATAAGAAACATTTAAAATTGTAATATGAAAAGTTCTATATTACTTTCCTGTTAAACTTTTTAAAAAGAAAATACTGTACAACATATTAAAGTTAATTTTAAATAGCTCTTCTTTAAATACATATATAGTATACACCCAGAAATACAAACTATTTTTACAGTGTCCATTATAACATATTAGTAATAAACAAACTTTTTTCCTATTAATTAGAAGTGGCATAAAAAATTTCTTACAAATTAACATATATAATATCAGAGAAATATTCTTTGTCATTTAATGAATGACTAGTTTTTTTTTAATTCCAAAAAAAATGCTAGAATAAATACTTATTTCCTGGCTTCCTTTAAGAGGTGCCAAGAAATTCTTCAGCTCAAATGATCTCCTTCATTCATGCCCCAAATTTTACCATTAGCATTTAATTTCCTTTATGCTAAGATTTGTTTCTCCTGGTGGGTTTTGCTTTGTTGTTATTGTTTAATGTGATCTGTTTCAAAGAGGCCATAATTAAATTCCCCAATGTGTTTTAGTGTGCTTGATTCTATCCAGCTGCTTTGTGCCCTGAAAACGAGGTTTCTGGGAGGACAGGGATTCTGAAAGGGGCCAGAACCAAAAGCTGGGTTGCTGCAGTCCAAGCCTAGAACATTAAGTAATGGTCACTAACCATATTGTACCAATATGCCATGTTTGTGGGTGGCAAATACGTGTCAGGGGTACGTGTGAGTGTTCTGACTTGCCGGTGATTTTAGCCTGTGGGCTTTCTCTGTTAAATTCAGCACATTGGGTAAAAGGTTTATATGGGTCTAATTTATTCATTCCTTCATTGAGAACTTGAACATGAAGGAGATGGTTAAATGCTGCCCAAAGTGGAATTAAACAAAAGTTAATTTGTCATTCACTATTGTGTGTTTCAGAGACTGGAACACAAGGAAGTTTTAGTGGGCTTGTTGCTCCTGGTGTTCCCAAATTCATTCCAGCCAGCAATCTCCTCTTAAGCATGGGTTTTGTGGTGGCAGAGAGAGCCTTTTCCATGCCTAGTACTGCACATGATTTCCTCTTACAAGATCTGCCCTTTGTCACCAACATTGATAGTTCCAGAGAGAAAGACCTTTGTGTATATAACAATTAGATCTTCATGGAGCTAGGGATTTTACTACCTCAGCTTTAAAAACAGCCATACAGAAGGTTAGATGAGACCAAATTTGTGCCCATATATTCTAGTACACAATGGTTTACCTCTAGTCGCAAGATTTATTCTTTAAATGTGAAACATTGACTTGCGTGTATTCAGGATTTTAGCTGCAATAGCTTGTCACAACATCTGTGTCTGAACATCTACATTTTATTTAACATAATTATAGTAATTTTTCTAGAAATATTTATTGACTTGCATAAAATTACTAATTCAATAGCATAATTGTAATGAACTTCTTTTCTTCTTTCTTTTTCTCTTTCTTTTTTCTTTAATTTAAAAATGGGAACAATCTCAAGAAAATTTGTCCTTGAGAAAAAGTTGGCTTAAAAACTAGAAAAAGCACCCAGATGTGTGTTATTCTGTAATGTTACTTAGCTATGACTATTTAAACTGAGCTGAAACTTCTCTGTTCTCGTCATCATTCCAAGACCACATTTTTTTTTAATGATATATCAGAATAACCATTTTCTGAAAGGCAATTATCATAGCCCAAAATTTTTTTTTTTTTTTTTTTGAGTTGGAGTCTCACTCTGTCACCCAGAATGGAGTGCAGTGGCCGCTCCCAGCCACTGCAGCCTCGACCTGCTGGGCTCTGGCAATCCTTCCGCCTCAGCCTTCCAAGTAGCTGGAATTACAGGCATGCGCTACCACACCAGGCTGATTTTTTTATTTATTGTAGAGATGAGCTCTCGCTGCCCAGGTGGGTCTCGAACCCACGGGTTCAGGCAATCCACTCACGTCAGCGTCCCAAAGGCGTGGGATTACAGGCTGAGCCACCGAGCCCGGCTCCAAAATATTTTTTAAACAATTATTTTTTAGGTCAGTTGCAGTGGTTCATGCCTGCAATCCCAGCACTTTGGGAGACTGAAGTGGGAGAATCTCTTTAGCCCAGGAGTTCAAGATCATCCTTAGCAACATAGTGAGATCTCATCTCTACCAAAAAAAAAAAATCAAAAAATTAGCTGGGTGTGGTGGCACATGCTTGTAGTCCCAACTATGTGGAAAGATCACAGAAGTTCAGAAGGTCAAGACTGTGGTGAGCTGTGATCACATCACTGCACTCCAGCCCAGATAACAGAATAAGACTTCAACTCAAAAATAAAATAAAATAATTATTTTATTGTTTGGGGGATAGCAATAGAAATAATAAAAATCATACATTTTAATTAGAAATAGATTTCAAAATTGTTGATTCCTCCCAAGAATCAAGTGTTTAATAGTAGACATTTCAGAATCATGTTTTCAGCTGGTTAATGGTAGGGTCACCAATTATGTGATTTTTAAGGCTGCAACACAGTTTGAGAAACAGGTTACTGCTCAATAAACACTATTTGATAGGAAAAAAACAGGACAATAATTCTAAGTGTTCTATATGTGCCTTAAAACGCTAATCTTTGTTTTAAAAATGTCGCTCAGGTATCAACAGCTTGAGTCAGCTTTCCTTTGGGAGTATTTATGATTGAAGGTGGATTGAATTAGGACTTCAATTAGTATATATGACTAGTCTAATCACTTTAATAAGAAGCTTTGACTTCTGGGCAAGACGGCAATGGCACAGGTCAGAAGGTGAGAGTCTCCGCAAAAGCAAGTGTCCATAAAGACTGTGTGAGTGGGTGTGTGCTGGTGGGTGAGTGAAAGTCCATCTGAGGGGAGACTCAGGTTCATACACTCGGGGCTCTCCTCTAGAGTTGACTGCAACCCACCACCGCCCTGAGATTGGAGACCCAGGCACACAAGATCATCTGCCATTCTCCGGGCTCTATTGAGAGGAGGTAGCAGAGAACAGCCACCCCTCACCACCTGGCATTCTGCCCATGCCATCACCTACAGCAGATTAGACACAAGCAGAAGGAACCACGGAGAAGACAAGTCATGGAAACCTGGAATAAATCTCCAACACCAGTGATAAGACTCCCATGGGTACCATCTTCTCAGTCCCAGACTGGCCAGAGACCTGCATTGTTCCCCCCAGCTCTGCCCAGCCTCCATCTTGGGACCCAGAAGCTATCCTTTCATGGGACTTGGAGAGACAGATGACCCTCCCCCATGCTGGAACAGGCACAGACATATCAGATTTGAATGGGAGACTTGACAGCAGCAGCAGCAGATACGGTAAGTCCGAATCTGATCCATCCTCCTCTCTCAGTAGTCCATGGGGCATCTGACCCATGCTGAGACAACCCTATCAGCCTACACTGAGAGTGGAAGAGAGGGACTGGAGATGAGAGCCTCTCCCTAAGGCAGAGACAACAGCCAAAAGGAACCTGGAGTTACAGAAATGGCCACAGAGCAAGTTTTTGTTTGTTTGTTTGCTTTTTATTTTAGTTTTTGCTTTTTTCTTCTCTCTTTCTGTTTTTGCTTATTTTTATACTTGCTTTGGTTCTGTTATTTTAATGGGTTTTTTTAGAATTTCTGTTTGTATATGGGCATTTTTGAGGGAGAATACACCAACAAGGAGTTTTTGTTTGTTTGTTTGTATGATTGTTTGTATGTTTTTATCCTTTTTGTTTTTTCTGTCTTTGTTTATTTTTGTTTATCCATTAGTTGGCATGCCTGGCTGTTTTCCCCCTTCTCTCTATCTGCCTTCCTTTTGTCTTACTCCTTCCTTTTTGCAATCTTTTCACTTTTCTTATCTCATTTTGCTTTCAGTGGGCAAACAGACACCCCCCACTGCATGAACAAATTGTAAGGCAGGGGAAGTGGGCTCCAGAGGACCCATACACCTGTCAGCAGATACTGGGATCTGCAGACAGCTTCTGAATCACAGTTTCCCCATAATTAATTCTCAAAACTGCAAAAAGGACAGCCCCTCTCACCCCCAGTCCAGCTTCAGAATTGAACAAAACTAGAGAATCTACATAAGGAAGAATAGAAGATTCAGCAAACAGAAATAAAAACTATCCCCCCATCACTGAACAACAGAATTAAAGAAGAGGTTAAAAAAAGGGGGGGGCGGGGGAGGAAAACCTTCACAAATAAATAAAAACCAAAGGGAGAATATGAGTCTCACACAGAACATGGGAGGTCAGTTATTGAGAATACAGACTTCTGAATTCAAACAATGAAGAACCCCCAGAATGACTGGTCTCAAACCACAACCCCAGCTATCAAGACATTAATAAAGAGAATAAATAGAATTGAGGAGCGATAAGAAGAAAGAATGAAGGAGTTGATAACTGAGATAACAGCAATAAAGAATACAGTGAATGAAATAAGAAACAAACTGATAAGCATGGAAAGCAGAATTAACCAAGCAGAAGAAAGAATCTCAGAGACTGAGGATGAAAGTATGGAACTAACCCAAATTGTTAAAAGCATAAAAAAGAAACTTAAAAAAAAAACAGATCAAAACCTCCAAGAGATGAGCAATTATTTCAAGAGACCAATCCTAAGATTAATTGAAATCCCTGCAGCAGATAGAGAGACAGAGACCACCCTGGAACAAGCATTCCATGAAATTATCCAAGAAAACTTTCCTCATCTCATCAGTGATGTGTCCATTCAAACATAAGAGATTAAGAGAACCCCTGCAAGACAACAAATGAGAAGACCAACTCATAGACACACAGTAATTTGTCTAGACAATGTAAGTGTAAAAGAAAAAATCCTAAAGGCAGCAAGAGAGAAAGGTAAGACTACCTACTGGGGAAGACCAATCAGAATAGCAGCACACTTATCTACAGAAACACTTCAGGCCAGAAGAGCTTGGAGCCCAATCTTCAAAGTTCTCAAACAATTGAATAAACAATTTCAACCAAGAATTACCTATCTAGCTAAGTTAAGCTTCATCCGTGATGAAGAATTAAAATCCTTCTCAAGCCAGGCTCGGTGGCTCAGCCTGTAATCCCACGCCTTTGGGAGGCTGAGGTGAGTGGATTGCCTGAGCCCGTGGGTTCGAGACCCGCCTGGGCAATTTGGCGAGACCTCATCTCTACAATAAATCAAAAAATCAGCTGGACATGGTAGCGCGCGCCTGTAATTCTGGCTACTTGGAAGGCTGAGGAGGAAGGATCACCAGATCCCCAGCAGGTCGAGGCTGCAGTGGCCGGGAGTGGCCACTGCACTCCAGTCTGGGCGACAGAGTGAGACTCCAACTCAAAAAAAAAAAAAATCCTTCTCAGACATTCAATCCCTAAGGGTTAACGCTGCCTCCAGACCAACTCTACAAGAAACACTTAGGAAAGTATTAAACACAGAAGAATGAAAAAAAAGAATGACAAAGTCTTTCCCAAGAATGCAGGAAAAAGTTTAAAAAACACACATGAATCAATCCAAAAATCAAAAGAAAGACAACAAGCAAATAAACAAACAAACAACAGCAACAACAACAAACTTTAAAGAATCTCATGACAGGGATAAACTCTCACATCTTGATAATTACTCTGAATGTGAATGGACTAAATGCACCATTGAAAAGACACAGAATGGTAAAATGGATAAAATATCATGAGGCAACAATATATTGTCTCCAGGAGACTCATCTTACCAGATAGAACACTCACAGATTCAAAGTAATAGAATGGGAAACAAAATTTCAGGCAAACAGAACATAAAAGAAAGCAGGAGTCATGATCTTAATATCAGAAAAAATACCATTTAAGCTATCAAAAAGTAAAAAAGATACAGAAGGTCACTACATAATGATAAAAGGTTCAATTCATCAACAAGAAATAGCCATCCAAAAAATATATGCACCCAACATAGGAGCACCAACTTGCATAAAGCAAGTTCTAGGTAAACTATAAAAAGATATAGACTCTAACACCAGCATAGCAGGGACTTAAACACCCCACTAACAATTCTAGACAGATCATCAAGAGAAAAAGTTAACAAGAAGATATGGAACCTTAATATGATACTTGACCAAATGGGCTTAATTGATACCTACAGAACACTCCACACAACCACCACGGAACATACATTCTATTCATCACAAAATGGAACTCACTCTAAGATTGTTCACACAGCCTCAGCCATAAATCAAGCATAAACAAATTACATAAGATTGAAATTCTGCCATACACCTTCTCAGACCACAGTGGAATAAAAATAAATATCAACACCAACAAAGTTCCCCCAAACCCCACAAAGACATGGACACTAAAGAGCATGATGCTAAACAACTCCTGGGTCAACACAAAAATGAAACAGAGAGGACTTCCAGCAAGATGGCGACAGGGCAGCTTGGTCTGTGAGACACTCCACCGAGGAGAATGTCATAGACTTCGCTGAGACATCACCACGGTCTGGGCAGCTGCTGCTGCCGCCGCTGCCACCACAACCAGCAACCATTCCACATCGCACTGCCGGTGCCTGAGGCGAGCCACCATCGCCGCCACTGCTGCTGCTGCCGCTGCCGCCGCCGCCGAGACAGGCATTCCACATCACACCACCAGTGCCTGAGGCCAGCTGTAGCCCACCACCTCCTCAAGGTGGCCACCGCCTCCTCCAAGGCAGCCGTTACACATCACACAGCCCGTGCCTGAGGCGAACCACGACTTCAGACGTTGAAGCCCCTGCATGCAAGATCTGCTGAGGTCTACTACCATGGAGACATCCCACCAGGCCATGGTTCTCCTCCCATATGCCTTGAGGCAACATCTCCCTCCCCTTAGGGGTGGGCAATCAGCTGAGATAAAGACCATCTGGAGTGAGGGATGACACCACCTGTTGGCGATTCAAGGTAACAATACCGAAAGGGGAAAAATGGAAGCCTGACGGACACAGGCCAGGTCTGAGTGGTGAACAGGGCAGTTGTGAACTGAGTGATGATCTGAACTGCCCTACACAACAAGCCAGGGACAACTGATCCTAACTGTGAACAAACTTACCAGCCTGAAAAGACAGCTAGAAATCAGAGCTGAAAGGACATTTGACTTAAACAAAAAGTCTCAGAGTGTGCTCGATTGGTTCTGTTAGCCTACTGACTTGATTCTATTCCTTCTGTTTTGTTCTCCTCCCCCTTTTTTTCTCCTTCTTTTCCCTTCTTTTCTTCTCTCTGTAAACCATATCTTTGTATAGAGGAATAGAACACCAATAAGGAGGTTGGTAAGCTTATATGTTAGTAACATTGTATGTTTTAGTATTTCTTGTATGGGAGTTGGTTAGTTTGTAGCTGTGGTCTATTTTTATGTGTTTCAATTTTTGTCTCTCTCTCAGTTTGTTGGTACACTCGTCTGTTTTCACTGTTACTCCTCTCTATCTCCACCCCCCTCTTCCCCCCACGGCCTGCTCCATTCTCTTCCCTCTGTTAACCGCATTTTATTTCAGGGAGTAAACCTACAACCTCACTGCATGGGCAGATTCCAAGGCAGTGGGAAGTGGGTTTCAGATTATTCATACACCTGTCGGCGGATACCAGGACCAGCAAATAGATTTTGAATCACAGCTCCCCCCTTAAGTAAATCTCAAAACTGCAAAAAGGACCACCCTCAACCTACAGTGCAACTCTAGAATTGAACAAAGTAAGAGGACATACATAAAGAAGAATAGGAGATTGAACAAACAGAAGTAAAAACAACACCTCCACCCCCTGAATAACAGAATTAAAGAAGACGGTGATGTGGAAGGAAGGAAAAAGTAGGAAAGGGGAAAAAACAACAACAACAACAAACACACAAATGAAGAAAAACCAAAAGAAGAATATGGATCTCACACAGACCCCTGGGAGGTCAGACACTGAGAAAACAGACTTCGGAACACAAACAATGAAGAGCCCCCAGAATGACTGGTCACATGCAACAAACCCAGACATCAAGACATTAATAGAGAGAATTTTTAAAAATCGAAGAGAGACAAGAAGAAAATAGGAAGGAGCTGATGTCAGAAATAACAGCAGTAAAGAATACTGTGATGGAAATAAATAACAAACTAATAAGCATGGAAAGCAGAATAAGCCAAGCAGAAGAAAGAATCTCAGAGCTTGAAGACCAAAACACAGAACTAACCCATACTGTCAAAAACATGGAAAAGAAGCTCAAAAACACTGAACAAAACCTTCAAAAAATGAATGATTACTTCAAGAGACCGAATCTAAGAGTAATTGGCTTCCTGAGGCAGAAAGAGAAACAGAGGCCACACTGGAATACACATTACATGAAATCATTCAAGAAAACTTCCTTCATCTCACCAGTGATGCAAAAATTCAAACACAAGAGATTCAGAGAACCCCTGCAAGACAACAAATGAGAAGACCAACTCCCAGACACATAATAATTCACCTAAACAAAGTAGGTACAAAATAAAAAATCCTAGAGGCAGCAAGAGAAAAAGGTCAGACTACCTACCAGGGAAGACCAATTAGAATAGCAGCAGATTTATCTACAGAAACCCTCCAGGCTAGGAGAGCTTGGAGCCCTATCATCAAAGTTCTAAAAGATAAACAATTTCAACCGAGAATAACCTACCCACCCAAGCTAAGCTTCATCAGTGAGGGAGAATTGAAATCTTTCCCAGATATCCAATCCCTAAGAACCTACACTGCCACCAGACCACCTCTACAAGAAACACTGAAGAAAGTATTGAACACAGAAGAAAAGAAAAAAAGAACAACAACGTTCTTCACAAAAGTACAGGCAAAAGATTAAAAACACACATGAACCAACTCCAGAACCAAAAGAAAGACAACACACAAACAGAAAGAACAACAACTCTGAAAGAACATTATGATAGGGATCAACTCTCACATTTCAATAATTACTTTGAATGTGAATGGACTAAATGTACCACTGAAAAGACATAGAATGGCAAAATGGATAAAATATCACCAGACAACAATTTATTGCCTTCAAGAGACTCACCTCACTAGAAAGGACCCTCACAGACTCAAAGTAAGAGGATGGGAAACAAATTTTAAGGTGAACGGAACACAAAAGAAAGGAGGAGTTGTGATCTTAATCTCAGACAAAATACCCTTTAAGCTATCAAAAATCAAAAAAGATACAGAAGGCCACTACATAATGATAAAAGGTTCAATCCATCAACAAGAAATATCCATCCTAAACATATATGCACCCAACATAGGAGCACCAACTTTCATAAAGCGGCTTCTGGGTAAACTAAAAAAGGACATCAACCCCAACACCATCATAGCTGGGGACTTCAATACCCCACTCACATCCCTAGACAGATCATCAAGACAAAAATCAGCAATGAGATCCGAAGCCTCAATGTGACTCTTGACCAAATGAACTTAATTGATACCTACAGAACACTCCATCCAAAAACCATAGAATATACATTCTATTCATCACCACATGGAATGTACTCTAAGATCGACCACATACTTGGCCATAAATCAAGTATAAGTAAATTTAAAAGGACTGAAATTTTACCATGTACCTTCTTGGACCACAGTGGAATAAAAATAAACATTAACACCAACAAGATCTCCCCAAAACCCACAAAGACGTGGACACTAAACAGCATGATGCTAAACAACTCCTGGGTCAACAATGAAATCAAAACAGAGATTAAAAAATACCTGGAAACAAATGAAAATGAAGAAACATCTTACCAAAATCTTTGGGATGCCATGAAAGCTGTAGTAAAAAAAAAAAAGCCTTGACTAGCACCTGTCTCCATTTCCCAGGAACCCAACCTTTGCAGGGTGGAGTGACTGCTTTCCAGCCAGCTTGAGAAGGAATGGGCTCCAAGGGCAAACTTTATGGCTGCAGTCAGTTCCTGGCTGGGTGGGCTGCCTGAGAATACCTGAGGCCCTAATGCTGGCTGCACCTGAAAATCATATCACAGATTACCTTAGGCCAAGGCAGGAGCCAGGTGGAACACATTACCGTAGCAATCTCTCACTACTCCACAGTATTACCCCAGTGGACTGGGACTTCCTTTTAATCACCACCGGGAGAAGCTAAGAATGCACACTTGTGGAGTGTTTCATCTCCTTTCCCCTGTAATACCCCAGAAGGCTCAAAACAAACAGAAAATTTGGTAAATCCCCGGAGTCCTGTCCTCAGCCTAGGCTGACTGGGTACTTCCTTGTAGCAATACTTGCCAAAGAGAAACTCTACAGCCACCATCATAGATGGCTTTGTCCCACAAGTACCACCTCCTGACCAGAGGTGAACAGTACAGCCAACCAATAAGATATAATATCTCAGCTTCAAGGAAAGCCTGATCCCAAACACCAGCTAACAACACTTTCCAAGCCACTCTGATCACACAGAGTTAGCACAGGTATGCAGCACAGGGCTGCCACATCTGGGAATTGAGAAATTCACCACACCAAGGCTACACATAACCAAGGGAACCCTAGAGTGCCTTGGTCTATGTCAGCCCCTGCCAATCTCAAATGAGAATAAATCATCTACCCAAATAAGAAAAACAACTCTGACAATATGAAAAAACAGAGTTCTATAACACCCCCAAAAAGACCACTCCAACTCTTCAGCAATGAATCCTAACCAAATATAAAATTTTTGAAATTCCAGACATAGAATTCAAAAATGTGTTGATAAAATTGATCAATAAACTTCATAAGAAAGTGAAAACCAACATAAATGATTTAAAAAAAAAACTATTAAGGATATGGATGAAAAATTCTCCAAAGATAGAGATACCTTAAAATAATCATTTAAGGAAGTACAAAATGCAGTGGAAAGTTTTAACAGTAGACTAGAACAAGCAGAAGAAAGGATCTCAGAACTTGAAAACAAGGTTTTTGAATAAACCCAATCAGACAAAAATAAAGAAAAAAATCAAAAGAATGGAACAAAGTCTGCAAGAAATGTGAGACTATGTAAAGCATCCAAACCTAAGAATCATAAGTGTTCCTGAGAAAGAAGAGGAAGTAACAGGTTTGGAAAACCTATTAAAGGTAATAATAGAAGAAAATTTATTTTGCCTTGCCAGAGATCTAAACATCCAGATGCAAAAAGCCCAAAGAACCCCCAGGAGAGTCATTGCAAAAAGTTCATCCCCAAGGCATATAATCATTTGGTCATGCAAAGTTAATGAGAAGGAAAGAATTTTAAGAGAAGTGAGACAAATAATTTACAAAGGTAAACTTATCAGACTAACAACAGACTTCTCAGAAGAAACCCTACAGGATAGAAGAGAGCAGGGCCCCATTTCAGTCTCCTCAAACAGAATAACTGTCAACCAAAGGTTTTGTATCCCACAAAACTAAGTTTCATAAGTGAAGGAGAAATAAAGTTCTTCACAGATGAGCAAACACTGAGGAATTTGTCTTCACTAGGCCGACTCACCAAGAAATATTCAAAGGAATCCTAAATGCTAAAATAAAAGTTCAAAATACATAAGTAGAAAAACACTGGAAATCATAAAGCTTACAAGCTTTATGAAGCACCAACACAAAAGAGAAAATAAATAAGACAACCAGATAACAACAAGAATGATGACTAGAATAGTGCCTTACATATAGGTATTAATTCTGATAGACTGGCAGAATGGATTTTTTTAAAAAACATAACCTAAATATCTGCTGGCTCAAAAAGACCCATTTACTTCACAAAGACTCCTATAGACTCAAGGTAAAGGGGTAGGGGAAAATATTCCATGTAAATGGAAACCAAAATTGAGCTAGAGTGGCCACTCACATCAGGTAAAACAGACTACAAGTCAACAACAGTAAAAAATAAAAAATGGCTACTATATCATAATAAAGGGATCAATCTGATAAGAAGACATAATAGTAATTATATAGATATATAGATATATATATACCTAACACCAGAGCCCCCAGCTTTATAAAACAAAATCTACTACACCTAAAAAAAGAGATAGATAGACAGCAATGCAGTAATAGTGGGACACTTCAACACTCTATTGACAGCAATAGACAGATCATCAAGACAGATAATTAACAAAGAAACATTGGCGTTAAACAGGATTCTAGAGGAAATTGAACTAATAGATATCTACAGAACATTCTATCCCAAAACTACAGAATACACTGTTTTCTCATCAGCACAAGATACATTCCCAAGATGGACCATGTGATAGGCCACAAATCAAGTCTCAATAAATTCAAAAAATCAAACTCATATTAAGCATGTCTCAGATGACAGTGGAATAAAACTAGAAATTAACTCCAAGAAGAACTCATGAAGCCAAACAAAGAAATGGAAGTTAGATAATGTGCTCCTGAATGATCCTTGGGTCAACAATAAAATAAAGATGGAAATTTTAAAATTCCTTGAAACAAATGACAACGTGTTGGGAGCCAGCCATGGAGGCCTGCCTGCTGGCAAAGTCCAGGGAGTTGAAGACCCCAGGTCACAAAGTGAACCTGGGCAGCTGAGACCCTTGCTTCTTCTACTTTAGTTATTGGTGCAGCCAAAAACTTCTGTACAGTCTGAGGATGGAAAGCAAAATTCCACTCATGCCTCCACTACCCCTTGCAAAAAAGGCAAGAGGGGAATTCATGAGAAAATTCCCTTCCCTTCATTTGAATTCCTCCCTGGGTTTCCACATCCCCGGCCTCCTGGTATTAGCTCATGCAATCACTTGATTAAACATTGTAGTTGGGAAAATCGTAAAAAATCAGAAGGTGCTCGATTTAATGTTTGTCAGGGAACTCACTGGCCTTGCCAGGAAATTAAAATCTCCTTGCCTAGGAGATTTTAAATATCATGTGTGGGTAGATAATTACTTGTAAGATTTTATTTCTTCCGATTAGCAAATTGGAGAAATCTGGAAGCTACAGTTTGTATTTTAGGAGGAGTGCCAAAAATTACATTTACTTAATTTCTTAATCTCTACATGTGGTATATTATGCTTAAGAAATTAACAACCACATAAATATTAGAGCACCCTTAGCTTTACTTCCCTTTGTTAAGGAGGTTTGTAATTCTGGTTAGAGATTGTAACTGAGATGACTTGAGCCAGAGACCCTTTGTTTTGCAAACATTAAAGCCAAGTCTCCCTAACAGGGGATAATTGACACAGATTGTAAATACCAGGTGTGACACTGTTGAAAACTAGTCAGGCCAACTTGTGGTTAAAAAACCTTGAGAATGCTTTTTTACCCCAGCTAGTTACAAATTACTGTGTGAAGGTCATAGGTGTGACTTGCTAATCTATGTAACAATTGTAGTGCTTAGAACTTGGTAGTGATTTATAATGTAATGGTTATAGAAATAAGTAAGTTTTGTATGGACATTAAGAAATGATAATCATTAGAAAATGTTAGGAGTTTATAAAATTTATAGTTAATATTTAGAATAATAATTTTTTTAAGATAAGACATTAAGAGAATTTCTAACTCACTGTACGTAAATAAACATGTTTGATGTTATAGTTTTAGAAATTAAACAGTACGTCATTATGGTTAAAGTTTAATAATAATATGATTAGTATGTAATTAATAAGTTTAAGAGTTAAGGAAAATAAGAATAAATAGAGTAGTGTAATGAAGTTTGGTAAAAAAACAAAAACATTGTTGTGCAGAAAAACAATATGTCTTAAGAGAAAGTTATCTATTCTTAAAAATTCACTGAAGCAGACAGGATGTCATTGGGATTTAGATAATGGTTCAAGCAGAAACATCAAAAAATACTGTCTGTTCCACTGTGGTCAACTAACTAATTGTGTCTGATGCAAAGAAATTTTCAAAGACTACTTCTTTCAAAAGTATATAATCTGGATGTGAACTAACAATAAACGGCATTCTGTCCTGCTTGCAACAGAGTCAGGGTGTCCGAGTTTTTCTCTCTTTCGTCGACTCCATCTCTCCTTCAGGAAACCCTATCTGCAGGAGCTAGCCTCCCACAACAATGAAAAAAGTTATCAAAACCTCTGAGACCCAGCCAAAGCTGTGCTCAGAGGAAAATTTATAGCAATTAAGGCCTACATTACTAAGACTGAAAAACCACATATCAGCAACCTAACATCACACCTCAAGAAACAAAAAAACACAAACAAACCAAACCCAAAGCTCCAGAAGAAAAGAAATAACAAAGATATTAAATTGAAAAAGAAAAAGAAAAATCAATGAAACACAAAGTTGGTCTTTGAAATGATAAAATTTGATAGACCACCAGGGATATTAATTAAGAAATGAAGAGAGAAGACTGAAATTAGTTCAAACAGAAATGAACAAAAAGGAGACATTGCAAATGATATGATGGAAATTCAAAAGATCATCCAAGACCACTATGAACATCTCTATGGAAACAAACTAGACAATCTAAAGGAAATTGATCAATCCTTGGAAACATACAACTCCTCAACCATGAATCAGGAAGAAATAGAAACCTTGAAATGACCAATAACAAGTAGCAAGATTGAAACAGTAATTAGAATTCTCTCAGCAAAAAAAAATGTTCAGGACCTGATGATCTCACAGCTGAACTCTACCAGGACTTCAAAGAAGAACTGATACCAATTTTATTGAAGCTGTACCACAAGATTGAAGAGGAGGAAATCCTCCCTAATTCATTCCACAAAGCCAGTATAACTCTGATACCAAAGTCAGGAAAAGACACAATGAAAAAAGAAAACTACAGACCAATATCCCTTATGAACATAGACACAAAAATATTAGTAAACTGAATTCAACAGCACATTAAAAAAAAATACACTACAACCAAGTGGGTTTTATCCCAGGAATGCAAGGGTGGTTCAACATACTCAAGTCAATAAATGTGACCCACTACATAAACAGAATTTAAAACAAAAATCATGTGATTATTTCAATAGATGCAGAAAAGAATTTGATAATATCTAGCATCCCTTCATGATAAAAAAAAAAAAACAGCAAACTAGGCACAGAGGGAATATTCTTCAAAATAATAAAAACTATATATGACAAACCCACAACCAATGTCATCCTGGAATAAAGAAAAGTTGAGCACATTCCTTCTCAGAACTGGAACTAGGCAAGGATGCCCACTTTTACCACTACTATTTAATATGTACTGGAAGTTCTAGACAGAGCAATTAGGCAAGAAATAGATATAAAGTATATCCAAATTGGAAAAAAGAAATCAAACTATCTCTGTATGCTAATTATATTATCTTATACCTAGAGAATCCTAAAGGCTCCAAAACACATATGGACTTAATAAATGAATTCAGTAAAGTTTCAGAATACAAAATCGACACACACAAATCAGTAGCACTGTTAATACACCAACAACAATCAAGCTGAGAACTCAATTCTTTACAATAGCAGCCAAAATGCTAAAATACCTAAGAATATATTTAACCAAGGAGGTGAAAGACCTCTACAAGGAGTGCAAAACTCTGATGAAAGAAATTTCAGAGGACACAAACAAATGGAGAAACAGCCCTTCTCATGAATTGGAATAATCAACATTATTAAAATGACAATATTACCCAAAGTTACCTACAGATTCAATGCAATCTTTATCAAACTACCAACATCATTTTTCACAGAAGTAGAAAAACAATCCTAAAACTCATATGGAACCTAAGAGCCAGAATAGCAAAAGCAACCCTAAGCAAAAAGAACAAAGCTGAAAACATCATATTACCCAACTTCAAATTATACTACAAGGCTATAGTAACCAAAACAGCATGGTACAGGAACAAGAGCAGACACATGGACAAATGTAACAGAACAGAGAATCCAAAAATAAAACCAAGCCAGGCTCGGTGGCTCACCCTGTAATCCCACGCCTTTGGGAGGCTGAGTTGAGTGGATTTGTCTGAGCTCACGGTTTTGAGACCCGCCTGGGCAGCGAGACCTCATCTCCACAATAAATCAAAAAATCAGCCGGGCGTGGTAGTGTATGCCTGTAATTCCGGCTACTTGGAAGGCTGAGGCGGAAGGATCGCCGGAGCCCAGCAGGTCGAGGCTGCGGTGGCCGGGAGCGGCCACTGCACTCCAGTCTGGGCGACAGAGTGAGACTCCAACTCAAAAAATAAATAATAAAATAAATAAAACCAAATACCTATAACCAGCTGATCTTTGCCAAAGTAGACAAAAACATACATTGGTGAAAGGGCAAATGGTGCTGGGGAATTTGGATAGTCACATTCAACAAATGGTGCTGGGAAAATTGTATAGTTACATGCAGAAAAATGAAACTTTGGATAGCTACAGGCAGAAAAATGAAACTTGATCCCTATCTCTCCCCATATACAAAAATTAACTCAAGATGGATTAAAGACTTAAGTGTCAGATTTGAAACCATAAAAATTCTGTATTCGTATATATTCATTATTGCAACTAACAGATACAGTATGTGATGGTTTACAGGATGACTTCTCTAGTTTAAATCCATCTCAATTATAGTTCATCAACAGCTCTGATGCCCTCCACATCTCAGTAATCACACTGCATGAAATGGAACTGACATTAAAAACAACTTCCATGGAAAGTTGTAAGAGTTAAATGAGTAATCATGTAAAGTACTTAGCATGGTTTCTGGTGGAGTAAATGTTCAATAACTTTTTATTGTACATTGTAACTATTGTAACTATCAGAATTCTGAGAAGGAACATTTCTACCTGTAGGATTTATTCTCTTTTTGTAGAAATCCTGTGCTTTTCCAAAGATTGGGAGAAAGGAGCAAAAAGTCCAAGTGGTAATTTTTTTCTCAGGAGGTTGATCTTCTTACTCATTAAAGGTTTGTTTGCTTCAAGTTAAACATAGCCAAATCCTGTACTTATGAACATCACAGAAGTTTTATTTACCCTCACTGGAGCCTTAGTGAGTAACCATTAATCTCAGTGGAACTGATTTGGCCTATTTGGGTTGTGGGGCAGAGGTCAAGAATGAGTGGGAACAAAAGTGCTATTTTCATATTTCCATGTTAATGCCTATGAGAGGCTGAAATATATCACTCCATAATTCATATGTTGAAAGCCTAACACCAGTAACCTCAGAATGCAGCTGTATTTGGAGACAGGATTCTTTAAGAGGTAATAACATTGAAATGAAGCTAGTAGCATGGGCCCCAATTCACTCTGGTTTATGTCCTTATAAGAAGAGAAGATTAGGA
This sequence comes from Cephalopachus bancanus, assembly GCA_027257055.1. NCBI lineage: Eukaryota > Metazoa > Chordata > Mammalia > Primates > Tarsiidae > Cephalopachus > Cephalopachus bancanus. The sequence continues at coordinate 715,094 of JAPVLO010000009.1, read as the reverse complement.
CACTCAGAGAGACACCAGAGTTGCACATGCACATAGAAAAGACTGTGTGAAGACGCAGCAAGAGGGTAGACATCTGAGAGGGTGGCCATCTAAGAGGGTGGCCATCTTAGATGGTAGCCATCTACAAGCCAACACGGATGACCTCAGAGTAAACCAATCCTACTGGCACCTTAATTTTAAACTTCTAGCCTCCACACTATGAAAAAAAAGTTTCTGTTGTTTAAGCACCTAGTCTGTGGAATTTTGTTATGGCAGCTTTACCTGGCAAACTAAGACAATGTCTTGCACTGAATATGCAAGACACTTATATCTTTTGTGTTCTATTCTCCCTCCACCCTAACCTCAAAAGTGCTCAAAACACCAGCTCCTCTCAATTGCGCTTTGATATCTGGACAAAGGGAACAGGAATGGTCATTTACGATCCACTACCTGCTTAGCACTATATAGTTTTAGAGTCATAATTTCATCTGCAAAATTTATGGGGATAATCTTTTATTCTGGTAAGAAGTGTCAGTTTTATGGATGTCATTTTTGAACAGGCAAGCGTGTTTGCGGCTTAAGCTGATATATTACAAGATATTGGCCCTCATATTTTTATCACAAGAAGATATATAATTTCATGGCTCTTTTTTTATGTTTAGCCATATTTCAAATGATTAAATTGAAGACGTTGAAATGGTTAACAAGAGATGTCAAAATAAGTAATAGATTCTGATCAATCACTCACATGCAAGAATAAGATAATTTACTCACATTAGTACTAAAGAGAAAATTGTAAGCTAGTAAAAAAAAAAAAAACCTGAATGGATTGGAATGGGGGAAAGTAGACAGAATTAGCAAAGATAGAAATGATGTATGAACCAGAACTTACTAGACTAACTGAAAATACAGGCAGAGAAATTGGATAGATATTTGGAGAAAGAGAGGGAAATCTAAAAATGGCTATAAGCTTAAAAAGAGACGCCCTTTATACTGTACAGTCCCCAAACTTGTAGATATTTTTGGTATGGGGAATTTAAAAAGAATGGCCTTCTGTTATTTTCTGTTGTGAGTAAAAATTTCAAATCATATCTACCAATATAAAATTTTTTTTTAAACCAAATAAAAATCTCAGTAAAAAAATGAAGCTTTATTATTTACTTCTTGAGCTGCTATATGAGAAATGTTATGTACAATACTTGAGGCCCACTGTGCATGCAAATCTCTGATGCTTCAGAGTCATCAGACAAGAGAGGTGGCTACTTGAGATTGAATCTAGTTTTTGTCAATATTACCAGTGAGGAAAGGATTGTATAGTATCAGAAAATTAAGTTAACAAATGTAGTCAAAAGTATACTGAACTAGCTGGTCATCCGGAAAATAACTGAAGTTTGCAACATTGCCACTTTTGATCTGTAAGATGAAACAGTTGACCTTTCTCCCAAAATGTTGATTGAAGGAACATTGTGGACTGTTGGTTCATGACAATTTTACTGATCTGTGGTCAAATTAATAATAAAGGAAAACAGTGTAATGAGTTTTCTTATAGAGCTGAATTTTTGCAGGTTTTAAATTCTGAGATTATGTCTATTCTACTTTAATAGGTTAGAGTGTCTTGTCTCTTATGAAATGATAATAAAGGCAGATGGTAGCTTATTTATTAATATGCCTACCTGAAAAAGTTAAGGGTATTAGTTAATAATTATGAATTAATGGGTATGGAGTTTTAGTTTTGGGAGAAAAAGGAATCCTGGAGATTGGTTCTACAGCAACGTGAATGCACTTAACACTACTGAACTATACAGTTAAAATGGTTAAGATGCTAAATTTTGTGTTATATATATTTTACCACAATTTTTAAAAATTATATTAACCTAAGTGAAAAAAACAGATGTAAAAGATCACATATTGTATGATTTCATTTATATGATATCTAGGAAAACAAATCTATAGAGTCAGAAAGTCAATTAGGAGTTGCCAAGAGCAAGGATGTGGGAATGAGGAGTATCTACTAATAGGCATGGGGAATTTGAGGGAAGTCAGAGAAACGTTCCAAAGCAGGATTCTGTCAATAGCTACACAAGTCCATAATTTTATTAAAAGTAATTTAATTGTACACTCAAAACAGGTGGATTTCATGGCATTTAAATTCTGCCTCAGTAAATCTGTTTGAAAATAAAAATATCGGGGAAAAAAATCTAAATTATATTTTTAATTATATAAACTAGATTATATGATTCCTAAGATTTCACCTATTTATAAAGTTCCATTGTTTTTTTATTTGAAGTGATATCGTAGAAAATATATGGACTGGACAAGGTTGAGCCACCTGATGGCATGCAAGCACCTTAAGATTTTGAGTTCGAATAACAGAAATCGTGGAGAGCCCAGGAACTAATCACAGACATGATGCTTTGACATTCTCATAGACTAATACACTAGAGAAACAGGAAAAGCAACTTGGGCTTGTCAAAGAACCATTCTACTAAAAATACTAGTGAATAAACGTACAATTTTCTCAGTTCTAAGAGCAAGTGCACTTGTGTATGCAGGACTGTATATGTGTGATGGCTCCTGGTACTAACGTTCCTGACAGGCATTGCTGTCATGACCATCTTAAATATAAAAACAAGTCCCTAGCTTCATAATGAGAATTATTTTATAAGAATGGCAAAAGGAAAATAAAGAAATGTAATTAACTATAGAATTTTGCTGCCAGTTAGGGTATAGAAAAGATTGTCAGACATACCCTAACAAAGCAAAAATGAAACACCAAACCAGATAAGCTACAAAATCAAAATCATAGTTTTTCCAAATAGATCAGAGAGCTGAAGGTTCAAGGAAACCTATGTGGTTTAAAATCCAGGAAGTAGGCCAGGCACGGTGGCTCAGTCAGTAATCTCAGCACTTTGAGGCCAAGGCGCGAGGATTGCCTGAGCCCGCAGGTTCGAGACCAACCTGGGCAACTTGATGAAACCTCATCTCTACAATAAATCACAAAAAAAAATACTAGCCGGGTGTGGTGGTATGTGTCTGTAGTTCCAGTTACTTGGAAGGCTGAGGCGGAAGGATTGCCTAAGCCCAGCAGATCGAGGCTGTGGTGGCCATGAGCATACAACTGCACTCCAGCCTGGGCAACAAGAGTGAGACTCCAATTCAAAAATAATAATAAATAAAATAAAATCCAGGAAATGAAAAACCTTTCATAAGCAGGAAAAGGCCCATGGCTATTTTTGTCCCTAGTGCAGTAGAAGGAGGAGAAAGAATCTGTCATAGATTAAGAGTAAGAAGAAACACCTAAAATTTTAATAAACATTTAGCAGCTAATTGTAAGCTGGCATTATATATTATAATTCCAAGAAGCCCAAACCTCAGAGTAAATCTATGTTTACTCCCATTTTTTTACTGTGTATCTTTACCTGACTGTAGGAACAGAAAATACAGCTAAGAAAATCAACCCACCATATTCTACGTGGGACTGGAAAGCTGAGTAAGACCCTCCCACATGGATTTCCAGCAGGATAAAGTTTTTGGAGGTAGAGAAAGCATGGTACAATATGGAGATCAGATCAAAATCCCTAGCTGTGTAGAAAACTGGCATCCAGGCTCTAAACTAGAGAGTCTTACTGCAGCTTGGAAAGCTGACTGTTTGGATGTAAAACATGAGGATAATTCTGGAATTTCATGAGAGCTCCAACCCAAAGCCTGTAAGAAGAAAGTCTGCTCCTAATTGTCAAAAAATTTAAAATCAGTAATGAGCTAAATTGAACTAAAACTACAAGAAAAACTAGACTCAGATTAACAGTATAGCAGATTGATTCAGCACCTCAATAGCAGCCTGATTCAAGAAGGACCATGATTTTGATGGAGGTAAGTATTATTTACTTCAGTATCTACTATTCTATTATATAAAATAAAAATTTATAGGACACACAAAGAAATGTGGACTGTGACCAACAAAGAAAACAGTCAATAGAAGCAGAATCAGAGGTGATGATATTGTCAGACCAGTATTTTAAAATGACTATAATAACAATATTAAAGATCTAGTGAAAAGGGAGTAAAAGTAATGTGAAGAGAGGAATAGTTGAGGAAAACTAGAGTTTTATGAAACTATAAAAAATATGAAAATCAAATTGAAAGAGTAGAAAGAAAAATACAAGAAAAGAATTCATTAGATAAGCTTCACAATGAACTAGACTCCACAGAGAAAAGAATGAATAAATTTGAAGACAGGTCAATAGAAAGTGTATAAGCTGAAATGCAAAGGGGGAGAAGTAGTGAGAAAGAAACAAAGCACCTAAAATCATTGGGATAATACCAGACAATCTAGCATATGTATAATTAGAGTTTCAAAGTGAGGAGAGAGAGAAAGAGGAAGAAGAAGTATTTGAAAAGATAGTGGCTAATAATTTTTCAAATTTATTAAAGACATTATCCCAAATACTCAAGAAGTTGAGTGAATCATCAATGGTGTTATAACGGCTAGACATTACCATGGAACAAAATAAACTATGGCCCTTATCTCACTATTCCACAAAAATAAATTCAAGATATACCAAGAACTAAATGTGAAATCTAGAACCATAAGCTCTTAGAAGAAAACATAATGATATACAGGGAGTTCCCTACATACAAACCTTCAAGTTGCAAGATTTCAAAGATGTGAACATGCATTTTACATGTCTAATCATGGAAGTTAGTTCACATGTCTGGCATACATTGTCATGCGTGTGCATTCTCTACAAGTGGTTGTGCTTTTGTGTACTTTACTGTATAGTACTGTGTAGAGTACAGTAGTACAGTATCTTTATTTCAAACCCAGGATGTCCAGAAACAAGTGTAAAAGCAGCAGTGATGTAGCAGGTACCATATAGCCAAATGTGTTAACTGGGTACCTAGGTTAACTTTGTTGGACTTATGAACAAACTGGGCTTATGAACACACTCTTGGACTGAAGCTCTATCTTCTCTGTTGTGAGGTAGACAAAGATTTCTTGGACAAGACACAAAAGTACTAACCATAAAGAACAAAAAATGTTAAATTTGATCTCACTGAAGTTAAATTTTCCTCATCAAAGACACCATGAAGAAAATAAATAGGTGAGTCACAGACTAGGAAAACACATTCAAGTGTCTATCTGACAAAGGACTTGTATCTGCATACACAATGAACTACAAATCAACAACAACAACAAAATGAAGTTTTAACAAATGGACAATTTACCACAGAAGATATATGGTTAAATGAAAAGTTCTCTAGTGTTAACAGGGAAATGGCAACTAAACAAAACCATTTCATACTCATTAAAATAGTTTAAAAAATTTTTTTAAACAAAATCTGACATTACCAAATACTGGCAACAATGTGGAACAATGGAACTCATACCCTAATGGCAGAAATTTTAAATGGTACAGCCACTTTGAAGAACTGTTTGACAGTTTTTAAAGTTAAGTATGCATTTACCCTATGACCCAACAATTTTAATCCTAGATATTTACTCAAGAAAAATGAAAATAGCCGGGCTCGGTGGCTCAGCCTGTAATCCCGCGCTTTGGGAGGCCGAGGTGAGTGAATTGCCTGAGCCCACAGGTTCGAGACCCGCCTGGGCAACTTGGTGCGACCTCATCTCTACAATAAATCAAAAAAATTAGCCAGGCATGGTAGCACAGGCCTGTAGTTCCAGCGACTTAGAAGGCAGAGGCGGAAGGATCGCCAGAGCCCAGCAGGTCGAGGCTGCGGTGGCCGGGAGCGTGCCACTGCACTCCAGTCTGGGCAACAGAGTGAGACTCCAACTCAAAAAGAAAAAGAAAAATGAAAATATATATTCACAAAAAGATTTGGACAAGAACGTTCATAAGAGTCATTCAAAACAGCACAAAACTGGAAATAGCCCAGGTATCCATCAATAGGAGGATGAATACCACAAATTGTGGTACATCCATGCAATGAAATACTACTCAGTAATAAAAAGAAGCAAACTATGTATTCATCAAAAATATGGAGGAATCTCAGAAACATTATGTTAAGCTAAAGAGACAAATACAGTGGACATACATACTGAATACTTATGACTTCCAAGCAAAGCTGAAATTGACCCTAAGTGAAAGAAGTCAGAAAATGGTGTTCTCTGTGGCACAGGGTCAAGAAATGTTGCTGCTTGAAGCCTATGCCCCCACTTCCTAGACTAAGTCCTGAACCCTGGTCCATGTGACCCTAAGCCCACTTCCAGAGACTATGCAAGTCTCATGGTTATATTCTTTCCCCTTAAAGCCAGCCACACTGCTGGCATGAACATCCCTGCACCAAGGAGGGCCAAGGAGAAGCTGTTAGCAAGCAAGCATGCGCAGGAAGCTTGGACATGTGGCAATAAACTCTCCAGCAGTGCAATGGGTAGACGGGGCCACCTTCCCTTGCAGCTCCACACCCCTACTTCAAGAAGTCTGAGAATTTGCCGGGCTTGGTGGCTCAGCCTGTAATCCCGCATCTTTGGGAGGCTGATGTGAGTGGATTGCCTGAGCCCGCGGGTTCGAGACCCACCTGGGCAGCGAGACCTCGTCTCTACGATAAACCAAAAAATCACCCGGGCGTGGTAGCGCATGCCTGTAATTTCGGCTACTTGGAAGGCTGAGGCGGAAGGATCGCCGGAGCCCAGCAGGTCGAGACTGCGGTGGCCGGGAGCAGCCACTGCACTTCAGTCTGAGTGACCGAGTGAGACTCCAACTCAAAAAAAAAAAAAAAGTCCGAGGATTCAAAATTCAAACATGGACTTCTAGGTTGTGTTAAAGATAAGTTTGTCAAAATTGGAGGAGAAAAATGTTTTATTTAATAGTGAATAAGGTTAGCTTCATTTGTGACCTGTAAAAAGTTACAAGTCTTTGTAAGAAAGAAAAAGTAATACCTTTTCTTACCCATCACAGAGTTCATGACTGAGACCCCTATAATAACAGACAGATTAATTTTAAAAAGCATACAAATGTATTTCATGTGTTTTATTTGACATGAGAGACTTCAGAAGTAAAAAAACAGGGAAAGCTGTATGTTTTTATCCTTAGGTTTGATGAAGAGTGGATAGTCATGTAGAAGTATGATTGGTCAAAGAGGGGTATTAGCTCACGGTGACAAACTGAGGAGGAAATTAGCAAAGGCTGTTTAAAACGTTCAGAGTTTCTTGGTGTCTCTGTGCAACACTCCTTTCCTTTGGATATAGAGTGGAATTCCTTTAAATTAGGGTCATATCTACTTTCAGGGGAAGGTCAGATAATTTTTTTGTGTGTGTGTGTGTGTTGGAGTCTCACTCTGTCACTCAGACTGGAGTGCAGTGACCACTTCCGGCCACCGCAGCCTCAACCTGCTGGGCTCCAGCAATCCTTCCGCCTCAGCCTTCCAAGTAGCTGGAACTACAGGAGTGTGCTACCATGCCCGGCTAATTTTTTTACTTATTGTAGAGATGAGGTCTCGCCAAGTTGCCCAGGCGGGTCTCAAACCCACGGGCTCAGGCAATCCACTCACCTCGGCCTCCCAAAGTGTGGGATTACAGGCTGAGCCACTGAGCCCAGCTGAGAATTTTTTATAGCTAGCTGCAAGGGAGAAAGGTGAGGGGAAAGTAAGACCAACCTTCCTCTAACTGCTGTTTCCTCAAATTCCAAAGTGTCATATTTTGGGGTGGCATGTTCTGGGCCCTGTCACCTCCATTCATATTCTTGCCCCAACCCCTACAAATATCAGGAGCAGTCTCATGCAAAGAACATGATGGACCACTTCCAACATAGTTAGTACTGGAAGTCCTAGGCAGAGCAATCAGGCAAAAGAAAGGAATAAAGGGCATCCAAATTGGAAAAGAAGAAATCAAACTATTTACATATGTCAACAATAAGATCTTATACCTAGAAAATCCTAAAGACTCCTCCAAAAGACATATAGACTTGATAAATAAATTTAGTAATGTCTCAGGATACAAAATCAACACAAACCAATCAGTAGCACTGCTATACACCAATAGTGATCAAGCTGATAAAATCAAATCAAGAACTCAATTCCAGTTATAATAGCTGCCAAAAAATTGAAATACCTGAGAATATGCTTAACCAAGAAGATGAAAGATCTTTACACGGATAGTAACAAAACACTGATATTGTAGAGAACACAAACAATGGAAAAACATCCTGTGCTCATGGATTGGTAGAATCAACATTGTTAAAATGACCATATTACCCGAAGTAACCTAAAGATTTGGTGCAATCCCTATCAAACTACTGATATCATTTTTCACAGAATTAGAAAAACAATCCTAAAATTCATATGGAACCAAAAAAAAAAGCCAGAATAGCCAAAGCAATCCTAAGCAAAATGAACAAAGCTGGAGGTATCATATAACCTGACTTCAAATTATACTACAATGCTATAGTAACCAAAACATTATGAAGCTGGTACAGGAGCAGACACACAGACCAATAAAACAGAATGGAGAATTGAGAAACAAACTCAAATACCTGCAACCAGCTGACCAAAACATACACTAGGGAAAGGACCCCCTATTCAACAAATGGTGCTGGTAAAATTAGATAGCTACATGGAGAAAAATGAAACTTGATCCTTATCTCTCACCATACACAAAAATTAACTCAAAATGGATTGAAAATTTAAACGTCAGACCTGAAACCATAAAAATCCTGGAAGAGAATCTAGGAAAAGCTCTTCTGGACACTTGCCTAGACAAAGAATTTATGTCTAAAACACCAAAAGCAAATGCAACAAAAACAAAAATAAACAAGAGGACTTAATTAAACTAAAAAGCTTCCACACTGCAAAAGAACTAATCAACAAAGCAAATAGGCAGCCTACAGAATGGGAGAAGATATTCACAAACTACACATCCAGAAATCCATACAAAGAACTCAAACAAATCAGCAAGAAAAAAGAAAATAGCTCTATTAAAAAGTGGGCAAATGACATGAACAGATGTCTCTCAAAAGAACACATACAAATGTCCAGCAAGCATATGGGGAAGTAAATGCCCAACATCACTAATTGTCAGGAAAATACAAATTAAAACCACAATGAAATGCCACCTTATACCAGTTAAAATGGCCATTATTTAAAAATCAAAACAATAGTTATTAGTGTGGATATGGTAAAAAGGGAACATTTACACACTGTTGATGGGAGTGTAAATTAATATAACCTCTATAGACATTATTATAGAGACTTCTCAAAGACCCAAAGGTAGATCTATCATTTAATCCAGCAATCCCATTACTTGGTATCTACCCAAAGAACAGAGATCATAATACAAAAAAGACACCTGCGCTTGTATGTTAATTGCAGCACAATTCACAATGGCAAAGATGTGAAATCAACCCAAATGCCCATCAACTGATCGATGGATAATGAAAATGTGATATGGAATACTACTCAACCATAAAAAAGAATGAAATAATGTATTCTGCAGAAACTTGGGTGAGATTGGAGACCATCAACCTAAGCAAAGTAACATAGGAACTGAAAACTAAATGCCGCATGTTCTCACCTATAAGTGGGAGCTAAACTAAGGATCTGCAAAGGCATAGAGAATGGTATAATGGACACTAGAGACTCACAAGGGGTAGGATGGGAAACAAGGCATGAATGAAAAAAATCACCTTTCAGGTACAATGTGCACAGGTAGGGGTGGTGAGTACACTTAAAGCCCAGACTTCTTTACCACTATACAATGCATCCATGTAACCAACAACCATTTGTACCCCCTAAAGCTATTGAAATAAATAATAATAATAAATATTTTTTAAAACATGAAGGTCATTTAGTCAGGACTTAATAGACACTAGATATCATTTCTATTATTTTGTTATTATCATTTGTCATCATTCTTCTTGTCTTCTGTTGCTTAGGGACAAGTGGCCTTTTCTCTGGAAAGACTGGAAGGTGAGCTCTCTCCATTCCCTCTAGTCTTTTAGGTGCCAATTCAATTTCCTGTAAGAAGCCAGTAAGCTATTACTGAGATTTAACGAACAGAGCATTCAGAAATGAAACAGGGTATTGGCTCAGAAACCCTAACAGCAACAAAACATAATAAAGTCCAGTAAGAGCTTCCAAGTCTGAAATCCCTGGAATCAAACCTTTGCACTCTTTTTTTATCAGTAATGTGATCTTGACTGAACTACTTCCTATTTCTTCTCCTCAATATCTTCATCAGTAAAAAATATTAACATTAAAAATATTGGCTTATAAGGTTGAGGATGAAAAGAGATGATATATGGAAAGTGCTTGGCACCAAGTGTGTACTCAGGACAGGTTTGCTCTAATGGAATCACTTTACATATAGGAAGGAAAAGAAGAGTTGGCATCTGTGCCAATCGAGCATCTGTACAATTTGCTCCCCTCCTATTTCAGGGCTTTGCTGAAATGTCACCTTTTCTATGAGGCCTTCCCTGACCATGTATTTTAAATTGTAATGTTCTCTGCATTCCCACATTCTCTTAGTTCCTTCCTTGTTTTATTTTTTTCCAGACCATTTGATCACCTTGTAATGCACTGTATGTCTTCCTTATTGTTTGTTTGTCTTCACTTCCAAATATATGTTAGAACATAAGTTATTTGTCTTAAATAAATGTCTGTTTACTTTAAACTACTTAGTTTGTGTTTATTTGTTGTGAAGAACTTGACTATGTTAGGAAACCAGGTTAGATAGTAAGAATGCTTGCATATTTTTGTGTTTTTTGTGTGTGTAATCTCAGTGCCTAGAAGAGTGCTAGGTTCATTATAGTGTTTAGTAACTATTTGTTGAATGAAAGCTTGGGACCCAAAATGTTCCAGTAAAGCCATGGAATCACCTTGCCCAGCCTAGCAAGTGTCAGCAAACTTTTTCTATTAAGGGCCAGTTCATAAATACTTTCAGCTTTGTGGGCCATATGGCCTCTGTTGCAACTATTCAGCACTGGCACTGCAGTGGAAAGGCAGTCACAAACAGTACATAAATTAATTAGCATAACTGTGTTCCACAAAATGTATTCCAAAAACCGGTGGTGTCCCAGATTTGCTGACTCCTGGGTGCTGGCAAGCAAAATCTGAACCTCAGCAGCTTCTTACCTGCCCAAGAACTGTTTGGCAGCCATCTCAGTTGGGCACATCAGCCTCATCTCTTGGGCAAAAACAAGCTGTTTTTACAAAATCCTGACTCATTTAAGGTGCATCTTGGGAAGTTGTGGAAGGAGGACGGGTTTCTCAGCTTTTACTTTTACATTAGCGACTTTTTGCTCTAGTTTGTGCGAGGCTTATGCAAGGTATTTTTGATGTTTATGGAGGGTATGTGGTTGGGTGACCGCAGTCAAATTCCCCATTCAAGCCATTGTTGCCCAGTTGTAAAGAGGGGGAATGACTCTCGTTGACTTCAGGATGCTGGACCATCCAGCATACAGAAGTGATGCTTAGAATTGGAGGCTCTAACTCAGAATGACTTCCTGGTTCCTCAAAGCCAGAAACTTGGATGTTTCTTTCCCTTCTACTTTTATACCTAAACTCAAATGATTAAATAAGTGAATAGAAGGAAAGATGAAAGTTTAAAGGAAGTATGCTGAGGAATGAGAATATCAAGTGTTCTCTTTAGCCACACCAACTTTTGCTCTGAAGACTAGAGTTCTTTGAAAGCCGAGTGTTCTTTTTGCATTGTGGGTTTAGTATATTGATAGACATATAATAGAGAATGAAGGACTGAATGAATGATTGAACAAGTTACATTCAGATAAAGATGCATATTCACACATACACACACACATTCCCAAATATATAAAAAATCGTGTTTAATATAGGATTTTTTTTTACTATAGTGTGCTTTTTTCCTTAAACTATCCTATAATTTTATTTGTCATTTTCATCTTTGCAAAGAAGCAGATTTTTGTTAAATTGTACACAGTAATATGTATAAAAATACTCTTATGCTCTTCTGAGTAGGAAGCATCTCTGTGGATGCACAGATGATGTGAGGTCCACATTCCATCCACCAAGCCAAAGGCTTTTAGAGACATGATATTGATATGCCAAAGTCCCACTTAAATAACATGTGAACTCTTTATGCTTGTCAGAAAAGCTGGGTCAGAATCAGCAAGAGAATCATATCAATATAGCTTATCTGTAATGAGCTCCAAGCTGTGCAGCTCAAGAGTCAGACTGTGGGTGGATTTTCCTTCAGGGTAAGGGTTTTGACTGACCCCAGAGGGGGGCATCCCTGGAGACAGTGACCAATGCCCCTTGGTGACCAGAATCTCTCCCATAACCACCCAGTGAGTTCTTGGTGACTCCCTCCTACATAGCTATAATATTACCTGCTGCGCATAAATTGATCACATGGCGCCAGCAGGGTTACACCATGCCAGTAGGGTCAGAGGACCCAATCAGATGAAAAGGGTATCTGGTGGGAGTTGTTTGGAGACCTGAGCTGCTAGGCAGTTAGAGTGTGTGAGATAAACCTTTTATGCTGCTTTGTGATCATGAAGAACTTGCAAGTGTGTTCGTGTAGCTCATTAGAGAACTACATGTCAATATTTCTCAAGAGAACAAAGAGTTCTTTTTGAATGTTAGTTATATAGGCTGTGATGTTCAGAGGAATCCATTGCACCCCCAAAGTAATCCTGTTCCTTCTTCCCTGCTTTCCAGCATGGGCTGCTGCATCCTTGTCGTGCATGGATTGAAAAGCTCTGCATGTGGCTGAATCGATGTGGGCTCTGATCATGTCCACTGTGCTGCTGCTGCTGCTTTTCTCTTGGAAAACTGTGAAACAGAATGAAATTTGGCTGTCAAGAGAGACCCTATTCAGATAAGATTAGACCAATAAAAGTGAATCCTTAATGTTCTCATCACAAAAAAAAAATAGTAAGTATGTGAGGTTATGGCTATATTAATTAGCTTGACTTAATCATTCCACAATGTGTACATATATCAAAACATCACATCGTACCCCATAATTATCATTATTTTATATTTTTATTTTTACTTCTGCATTAGAGAGTTTTTGCTCTGGTGTGTGCAAATGTCAGCAAATTATTTGTCAAATTATTATTTGTCAATTAAAAATACATAAATAAATAAAAATAAATGTAAAACTTTATAATTAATAAATTTCAATCTAAGAACTTAAAAAGCAAATCTCTTTCTATTTATTTTTTGCTTACATATCTCTTGTTAAAAAGTGAATCTCCTTCTATTTATTTTTGACTTGCATATCTCTTTCCAAACAAATGAGGTAACATGGGTCTGGTAATATTTATTAATCACGAAAATTTAGTTTAGTAGTGCTTTGAATTGAAGATATAATTTATTTAAGGTCTTTAATTTTTTCAGATGATATTATATGAAATCTAACAACCTGGTTCTAAAGTGAATTTTAGAAGAAAAGCCTCATGGGAAGGTTCTAAGTCTGTAAATTCAGATGAAAACAGTATTAATACTATAAGAAAAGATTGGCAGTAGGGGGAAACTGCCAGGGCAGGGGGAATGCAGGATTGGCAGTAGTGGGAATCTGTCGGGAGAGTCGGGGGCACACCTCATCAACAAGGGTACCTGTATAATTAACATTTGTGTACCTAACCCTGAATTGCACCCCACATCTTTAAAATAAAAAAATTAAAAGGAAAAAAGTATAGCAAAATCAGTTATAAGCAAAATGAAACCAATAAGCTTAATTTCATTGTTCAGTCAAGCAACTGGTACAGGTGTTCACAGAAAAGGAAGAAAGAGAAATGCAATACATTTTCTTCAGAATATTCCAGGATGTTAAGTTGGACTCTGTAGCCTACTTGCCAAATGAGGAAATGACTTTTTCATATCCTGATGAGTTTCTATGTGGTAGAAGCTGATTCTAAAATTGATCATAGCCTTATACTTTTTTACCCAATTTATTGAGATATGATTGACATATCAAAACTTGTACATATTCAATATATGTATCTCAATGAGTTTGTTGATAGGTATACACCTGTGAAATCATCACCAAGATCAAGGTCATAAACATATCCATCACCTCCCAAAGCGTTCTCCTGTCTCCTTTATTACTGTAGTTGTTGGGGTTTGTGTGTGTGTACAGTAAGAACACTTAACATCAGATCTACCCACTTAGGGAATTTTAAGGATATAATACAGTATTATTCGTTTTAGGTACTATGCAGTGGAGTAGATCTCCAGAACATTTTTATTTTGTATAACTTAAACTCTGTACCCTTTAATACTCACCTCCCCTTTTCTTCTTCCCTCCAGATCCTGACAACTACTATTCTACTCTCGGTGTCTATGAGTTTGGACTATTTTAGATTCTACACATAAGTGAAATCATACAGTGCCTTGGTTTGTCTGTCATCATTAACGATAGGATTTCCTTCACTTTTTTTAAGGCTGAATAATATCCCATTGCACGTATACACCACCCTTTCTTTATCCATTCAACCATCAATGGACATGTAAGCTGTTTCCATGTCTTGGATATTGTGAATAACGTCACAATCAACACAGAATTGCAAGTATCTCTTTGAGATTCAGATTTCAATTCCCTTGGATACACTATAAACCCAGAAGTAGCTTTCTAGATTGCAGGGTATTTCTATCTTTAATATACAGGATACTCCATACTATTTTTCATAATGGCTATGCCAATTTACATTCCCGTCAACAGTGAACAAAGGTTCCCTTACTCTCCACATCCTCCTCAATGCTTGTTAGCTTTTGATTTTTTAATAATAGCCATTCTAACAGGTATGAGGTGATATCTCATTGTGGTTTTGATCTGTATTTTCCTGATGATCGGTGACATTCAGCACCTTTTCTTGTTCCTATTGGTCATTTGCATGTTGTCTTTTGGGGAATTATTCATCTACTTTGCCTTTTTTTTTTTTTTTTTTTTGAGTTGGCATCTCACTCTGTTGCCCATGCTGGAGTGCAGTAGTATTCTCAAGGTCACTGTACTTTGCCCATTTTTTTAATCAGGTTATTTGAATTTTTTTCTGTTCTGTTGTATGAAGTCCTTGCATATTTGGATATTTACTCCTTATCAGATATATGATTTACAAATATTTTCTCCTATTCCATAGATTGCCTTTTCATTTTATTGTTTCCTTTGATGTACAGAAATTCTTACTTTGTCGTTCCACTTGTTTTTCTTTTGTTGCCTACGCTTTTGTTATCACATCCCAGAATTCATTTGTAAGACCGATGTCAACAAGCTTTTTCCCTATGTTGTCTTCCAGTTTTACAATTTCAAGTTTTATGTTTAATCCTTCTTTAGTTTATTTTTGTGTATGGTGTGAGATCCAAGTCCAATTTAACTTTGTGCACGTGGGGTCAGTTTTCCCAACATCATTTGTTAAATAGCTTATCTTTTTCTCATTGTGTATTCTTGGTGCCTTTGTTGACAATTAATTAATTACACATACCTGGGTTTACTTCTGGGTTCTCTGTTCTGATCCACTGGTCTTTGTGTGTGTTCTTATGTCAGTATGACACAGTCTTAATTACTATAGTTTGTAATATAATTTGAAGTCAGAAAGTGTGATGCTCCCGGACGATTCAGACACATTGATGCCCTCAGTGTCCTGGGTGGGGTGAGAGAAATAGCCCACCCCCCCCCCCCGAGCAGCATCCCACAAAACTGGGGAAGCCAGGTATACACTTTGCTCTCATTTTCCCTTGTGGAAGAAAGCACAGCCAAGGAGGTCTCTCAGCACCAAACTGTGATGCCATGGGGGGAGGGCAACATAGGTAAAGTGAAACTACTCTTCTTATTCTCTTAAATGTATCAACTCTTAGATTTTTTGCTCCAGTGAGGTGCTAGAGCCTCTCAGCTAGAATTCAGGGCTTCTACAAAGGTGTTCTCATCTTTGAGTTGTTGCCAAAATTTGAGCTGATGAGGGCAGGAACCTCCTATTCTGCCATATTGCTGACATCATCCTCAACCCTGTATTTGTAGTAGAGTATAAACATTCTCTGGGAATTTCTGCCATCGTGCTGTGTGTCAGGAGTTTCTGCCTCATCACTTCTCCAGCTCCAGGGATTCTCGCCCGACTTCTGCTTGTATCTCAACACCATTTTTAACCACCCCAACTCCAACAGGCTGCCAGTCTGTATCCTATGTTAGTCATTTATTCTATTAAATTAGCTGTCTGTCCTCATTAAGACTGGAGAGGCCAATCCTATCAACCTGGCTTCTCTTGCTTCCCTTCTCAGCAGATACCCAATGGTTGGCCATTTTCAGGTGTGTACCAATCATCCCATTTACTAACCCTTCCCTCCCACCTTGATTTTCCTGGGGTTAATTTGCTACTCCCCAGCTCTGAACACACTCCTCTAAACTTTGTTCCTTCTCCTATTGAAAGGCTACAAGTGTGGCTGGCCAATGCCTTAAAAACGGGCTGACCCTCATCAAATATGCTCTTTGTCTTCAGCTGTGTCATAACTGAAACTTGTTCTTTTCTAGTTGATAATTCATAATATGTCCCTGTCTGCTGTACTCATAAGTTTTTCCTTATTCCCATCGTTACCAAAAGGCCAGGGTTTCAGTCAAGGTCCTATTGCTCGCCACATAGGAAGCCAATTGCTGAGAAAGGTATTGCCAGGGAAGGAGACTCTTAATTGGATGATATTAGTGAAGGAGAACAGGAGATTCAGTCTCAAATTCATCTCCCCATCCCACTGAAGTCAGGGTTTATATCATGGGGCAGGAATGTAGAGGAGGAACTAGGGAGGGTAAGGAAGAAGATTTGGTAAACAGGAATTAGGAAGGGGTCTAGCATCTCATTGTCTGGTAAGTTTCAATTTCTTGATGCTATATGTCTGAGGGTCAGTTTCCCAAGAAAGAAACTCAGATAAGACAAAACTAATTGAAAAGGAGAGTCAATCTCTATGTTCATTCAAAAAACCTGTAACTGTTAGTTCTAAGGGAAAGTTGGCCTGGTTTCACCGTCACCTTATTCTGGGGCTGACTTTGATTCCCCCTATAGTTTAATAGTGAGTATGAAATGAAATAAAGTGGTTGAGGTGCCTAAAGTCTGTGAAGAGAGCCCTCAGGGGGTTTTCCACTCTGCTGAGATAGAGGTCACGTGGAGTAAATGCCTTCCACTTGCTCTCACTCTCACAGGTTCTGTGTTCACCTGCATTTTCCTCCTTCCCCATTGCCACAGAGAAAGAGTTGTGCCTCTTGATTTTTTTGTTTTTTAAAATTTTTATTATAAGGATGTGGGTATATTTCAGGGTTAGGTATATAAACATTGATCATGCAGGTACCCTTGTTGATGAGGTATGCCCCTCCCTCCCCTAGCAGTTTCCCTCTACTACCAGTCCCACTCCCCCATGTCTCTTTTGAAGTGTGCAAAATGTCATTTGATAATTTCTGAAAAGGCAGATTTTATCATTTACACCGATAAATGAAAAGATTAATTCCTATGTGGAAATTTCGAAGAATAAAATCTTATCAGTAATTCCAGTCACTGGAATTGCTCATCCCAATCATTCCAGTCTCTCAGGGTCTTACTCACCAGCTGTCATTGAAAGGAGATTTTTGATTCAACAAACTTCAGAAGAGGGAACAAAAAAAACTTTTTTAAAGACTGAACTTTTCTATGTCGAACTGTTGCACTTTGTCAGAGTTTGCGTAACCCCACAGGAACTGTCGTCTGTCTATACTACGTTGGGTGTTTATTAGTGCCAGATAACTGAAACTGATTTTTGATCACTTGAACAAGAAGGGGAATATATTGTGAGCATAAGGGAGGCTCACAGAACTGGAAGGAGCATTGAGGAAGCTGACTTGTAGCAAATAAGAAATAGGAGATGCTGTGTACCAAATTGTGTCCCCCAAAATCTATATGTTGAAGCCCCAAACCCCAGTACCACAAAATGCCAAAAGTGACTGCATTTGGAGATAGGGCCTTTAACGATGTGATTAAGTTAAAGCAAAGCTGTTGAGAGGACCCAAATCCTATCTGACTGGTGTCCTTATAAGAAGAGAAAATTTGGACACACACAGAGACGACATGGGAGGTAGGGAGCAGGGGAGTTGAGGGGATGTGCTTAGTAGAAAAATGACGTCAGGAACAGTGAAAAGGCAGCCACCTGCTAACCAACGAGAAAGGCCTCCGCAGCAACTAATCCTGCCAACACTTTGGTCTTGGACTTTCAGTCTCTAGAACTGTGGGGAAAAAAATCTATTTCTGTTGTGTATGCCACTGGCCTGTGGTGTTAACGTGTTTTTATTACTGCAGCCCTAGCAAACTCCAAGAGGAGTTACTAGTACAGGAGGCTTGGCAGTCAGTTCTGAGAACCATCGCTGAAACAAACAGGTAACTCTCACTGTTTCTGACTGTCCTCACATGGAAGTCTTGGAAGAGAGGGTCCCATTAGCTGAACTGGAACTTGGGTCATCTGCCCTTGTCCCTACTAGGTTAGATTCCATGATGGAAAAATCAGAGAACCTTGAATTCCACCAAGACAGTACACAATAGGCAGAGAGGGGCTCCCCAGGGCAAACCAGTTGTGGCTAGGAAGGAGGAACAGATTCTGGGATACCAAAAACAACGATGGATATTCTCTCTATATTGCTTCTGATGAATCATTTTTAAATAAATGTGCCTGATTTTAAAACTTGACAATTTTACTTTTTTGATAAAAAATAAAAATTCTAATCAAAACAGCCTGGTATTGGTACAAGAACAGGCATATAGACCAGTGGAATAGAATTGAGATTCCAGAAGCAAAACCTCAATTTCTCAACCAACTCATCTTCAACAAAGCCTCGACCACCAACCACTGGGGAGACGAGAACCTATTCAGTAAATGGTGCTAGGAAAACTGGCTGACCACATGCAGAAGATTGAAACAGGACCCCTACCTATCCCCATACACAAAAATTAACTCTAAATGGATCAGAGACCTAAATGTCAAACCTCAAACTATAAGAACCTTAGAAAATGCAGGAGACACTCTTATGGAGGTTGGAACTGGCAACTAATTCCTGATCAAAACCCCAAGTGCCCATGCCATAAGAGTTAAGAGAGGCAAGTGGGACCTCATCAAACTGACAAGCTTCTGCAAAGCCAAGGAAACCATCAAGATCTACAAGGAACTACAAGGAACTCAAACGTGCTGAGTTCCCAGAAGAACTCAAATCACTCTATAAAAAAGACACCTGTACATGTATGTTTGTCGCAGGAAGACAGCCCACAGACTGTGAAAAAATATTTGCCAACTCTATGTCTGACACATCCCTTACACCTGTGTGATGAAAGAGACCTTTGTAGTCTTAGAGCCCAGTGGAGAGCACTTAAAATAATCATGTTAATATGTAAAGAAAAATTAGCACTTTTTTTTATTATAAAGATGTGGGGTACAATTCAGGGTTAGGTATACAAACATTGATTATACCGGTACCCTTGTTGATGAGGTGTGCCCCTCCCTCCCCTAGCAGTTTCCCTCAACTGCCAATCCCCCCTCCCCTGACAGTTTCCCATTACTGCCAAATGCTTTCTTATAGTATTATAATTGTTCAAGGTTCGCTTATGAGTGAGAACATATGGTACCCTGTTCTTTGTTTCTGTGATAGATCACTGAGTATGATCAACTCCAAATCCATCCAAGTTGCTGCAAAGTTCATATATTTGTCCTTCCTTATAGCACTATTTTTTTTTTTGAGTTGGAGTCTCACTCTGTCACTCAGACTGGAGGGCAGTGGCCTCTCCCGGCCACTGCAGCCTCAACCTGGTGGGCTCCAGTGATCCTTCCACCTCAGCCTTCCAAGTAGCTGGAACTACAGGCATGTGCTACCACGCCCAGCTAATTTTTGATTTATTGTAGAGATGAGGTCTCGTCAAGATGCCCAGGCAGGTCTCAAACCCGCGGGCTCAGGCAATCCACTCACCTCGGCCTCCCAAAGTGCTGGGATTACAGGCTGAGCCACCGAGCCTAGCCGGTATAGCACTATTTTTAAAAACCATACCTATAATCTCTTTTTATTTATTTATTTTTTATTTTAAGTCCTGAAATAGCATTTAAGAATTGAAAACTTACCAGGCACAGTGGCTCAAGCCTGTAATCCCAACACTTTGGGAGGCGGAGGCAAGAGGATTGCCTGAGTTCAGGGGTTTGAGACCAGCCTGAGCAACATGGTGAAACTTCATCTCTACAATAAGTCAAAAAATTAGATGGGCGTGGTGGCACATGCCTGTGGTTCCAGCTATTTGAAAGGCTGAGGTGGAAGGATCACCTGAGCCCAGCAGGTTGAGACTGTGGTGACTGTGAGCATGCCACTGCACTCCAGCCTGGATGACAGAGTGAGACCCCCACTCAAAAAAAAAAAATGAATCAAAAACTTTAATTATACACGTATTCCCTCAAAACATGTAGACCAGGAGTGTCCAACATTTTGGCTTTCCTGAACCACATCAAGTAAAGAGGAATTGTCTTGGGCCACATATAAATTACATAATATAGTTAGTATATAAACATAACAAGATTTCTTTTTCATATATTTTGTTATAAAGCTTATAAAAATGAAAACAATATAAAGCTAGTGGGATATTTGATTTGATTTTGTAAAACTAATCTGTCAATGTCTGGTTCTATGAAAGTGGTCACAAGCCAGGCTCGGTGGCTCAGCCTGTAATCCTGTGCTTTTGGAGGCCGAGATGAGTGGATTGCCTGAGCCCGCAGGTTCGAGACCCACCTGGGCAACTTGGCGAGACCTCATCTGTACAACAAATAAATAAATAAAAATTAGCCAGGCATAGTAGCACATGCCTGTAGTTCCAGCTACTTGGAAGGCTGAGGCAGAAGGATCGCCGGAGCCCAGCAGGTCGAGGCTGCAGTGGCTGAGAGTGTGCCACTGCACTCCAGTCTGGGTGACAGAGTGAGACTCCAACTCAAAAAAAAGAAAAGAAAGTGGTCACAAATTCTTAGTCAGTTCTCAAGGTGCTCATCAGAAATGTTTGTTCAAATTTTGCTCTTCATGTGCTCCATAATTGAAAATAGCTGTTCACAAATGTATGTGCTGCCAAAAAGCAATGTCATGAATAAGGCGTGATTATGAACTTCAAAAATAGAACTATGCATGGGGTCATGAAGAAAATGAATGCTAAAAAACACATGATGCTAAAAGGTTTTGTGGGGTCACATTACTAGCTGTCCAGGCTGCACGTGTCCCACAGGCCACAGGTTGTATATGCCTGCTATAGGCACATAGTAAAGCAATGTAAGCTAATAGTGTCATGACTATGACCTAAGCACTAAGATACAGAGACCATGAGACCTGGCCCCTGCCCAACAGAGATTGCCAGTGCATGAGACAGACCCTGAACACACTCAAGTCAGCCCAGGGGCTGTACGAGTAGGACACTAATCCGAGCCTTCAAAGATGCTTCTCTTTTGGTCCTGCACTAAGCTTCAAAGGATGAGTAAATCCCAAATTAGTCATAGTGGACAAAGCCCAAGAACTGGTTGTACTGAGATCTGTCAGTAATTTCATTTACTTGCATGTTCAAGGCCTAATTGCCAATCTCCTCATGATCTGCTTCAGAAAAGTAGCAGAAATGTCAATCGTTTGGGTGAAGCTGACGTTCTGGCAGTGGCCCTGCTTCAGCGTCTCCTCTGTTCCAAACTATAAACGCACTCAGCCATTCCTAGGGCATATAGCTCCACCAAGGCCTTTCTAATTATGTGGAGTGGTTTTGCTTGGCAGTACTGGAGGCAATCTTACAGGATACCTTAGCATTGGCCTTTGTCTTGGAACCAATCCAAGTTCTGGTTAAGTTCCAGCCTTCTCAAATGAGCTTCTTTGCACAAACAAGACCCTACTGTCTGATATATTTTCAGGAGAAAAAGATGACCGGGCCCCCCCACAGGTTTCGCTGGCAAGAGCCTCACACACAGGAAGCACAAGCACTGTTTCCCATCAGGTTTCATAATACTGCTAATGAGGGCTTCCATTCATGGGGATGCTGTGCTCAATGGTTTACACATTTTTAACTCAATCTTTATAATCCTATTTTACACATGAGGAATCAGAGGCTCAACTACAGTGAGTCATCTGCACAAGCTGACACAGCTAGAGGAGAAGACAGAAGTCGAGTTCATATCCGACTTAAAAGCAAAAGAATACATATGCTTTTGTTTTTATGTTTTTCAGCCTAAGCAAAGAGAGATGTTGCAAGAAATTTTCCTTAAGTCCTAACAACGAGTAACCATCTATGTCCTATCTTGGGCACGATGATGACTACACATCTACAGCTGGTGGCAGTCACAACCCATGTTACCTGACGCATGTTTCAAAAATGGAACTACACATGGAGCTATGAAGAAAATAAACACTAAATAACACATAATGTAAAATGATTTTGTGGGACTGGATTTGACCCAAGAGCTGCAGTTTGCTGTCCCTGGCAGCTAGTTTGGATTAAAACAGTTACTGAAATGACATAATTTGATCAGTTTTCCCCCAAAATCTTCAAAATACCAAGAAAGACAGAAAATAAAATACCTTTTCTTGTTTTTTAGAAACAGGATCTCATTCTGTCAGTGGCTGGAGTGAAATGACATGACCATAGTTCACCGCAGGCTCAAACTCCTGGGCTCAAGCAACCCTCTCACCTCAGCTTTCCAAGTAGCTGAGACTACAGATACATGCCACCACACCTGGATCTAAAATATATTTTCCTGTATATCCAGTTCATGGACTCTCTGAAACTTGTTTAAGAATGTTCATAAGCCACAGGTTAAGAGCCCATGATCTTGACAGGGGTAGAGACTAGAATTGAAGGCAATACTCCCTGACACCTAGGATGCCCAGCTATTGGTTCTCTGGGGGAAAGTTGATGAACTGCTAAAAGAGTTTTGACCTTACTGTAATTTAAGGACAATAATGAACACTTCAGACCAGGGGACAGCAAATTGCAGCTCTTGGGTCAAATCCAGTCCTTCACCTATTTTTGTAAGTAAAATGTTTTGGGCCCACAGACACGCCCATTTGTTTATGCATTTCCTGTGGCTGCTTTCAGGCTACAGTGACAGAGTTGAGCAACAGAGATGGTGTGACCTGCAGATCCACAAATCTTTACCATCTGGCCCTATCCAAAAAGCACTCCCACTCCTGGCTAAGTTATCCACTACCTCTGCAGGAAGCACATTCCCCTTCGCTGTGCTCTGAATTCCTGAGCTGGAGATGGTAAATATAAACTACTACAGTGGATGTAAACTCTGTGATGTAGAATCTCAATGCTGTTGGTTTCCTGTGGTGCTTGTTGGTTTCATATCAAACATTGGCTCATCCTTAGGACTAATTTTGATCAAGTGTGGGAAACAGTTAGATGTAATGACTAAGAGCTTGAAGCTTTTTTCAAATTCCTGCTTAGTTACTTTCTAGCTTTATAACCTTGGGGAAAAAAATCTAACCTGTCTGTGTTTCTGTTTCTTCATCTTTAAAATGGAGCTAACAATAATGCTACCCACTTTATGATGGAGTCATTGATAGACTTAAATGAGTGAATCTGTGGAAATATGAAAATCTGTGGAAATCGGGAGCTTTATTTACAATAAGCATTCCATAATAACTAGCTCTCATAACTGTGGCCATGGTCAAAACTAGAAGCTAAATCAAAGGAGCTTTCAAAATTAAGAGGGAAACAAATTTTCCCTTTCCACTCCTCTCAGCTTCTGGCTGAAAACTACTTTTTTAAAATGTTATGTTTGTTTCCTCACCTGAAATTTAAGATGTCCTCCTGATCTGCTATCCAGTAATGACCAAAGAATAACTTAATATTTTTAAAACTTGAAGGCACACCTGACAGAAATTGTTTCTCTACCATTTTCACAGTTCATGACTAAGTGGTGTGAGTAAGAAATGCAAATTAAGGTTCTAAGTTGATAGGAAGGTTTTGTTGTTCCATCTGTAGAGCACAGGCAGAGTAGATTTAGCATAACTTTTAAGGGCTCTGGGACTTTTAGAATGATAAATGAGCATTGGTTTAAACTTAAAGTCACCAGCTGCAGTAGCCCCTAACAAGAGTCAGCCTGTCTGTCAAAGCTTTGAAGCCAGGCATTGACTTCTCCTCTCTAGCTATGAAAGTCCTAAATGACATCTTCTTCCATCTATATTGAAAATCTCTTATTTACTATTGCCTCCTTCATCGATGATCTTAGCTAGATCTGGATAATTTGCTGAAGCATCTATATCAGCACTTGTTCACCTTGCACTTTTATGTTATGGAGATGACTTCTTTTCTTAAACCCCATGAACCAACCTCTGCTAGCTTCCAACTTTTCTGCTGCAATTTCTTCACCTCTCAGCCTCTTCATAAAACTAAAGAGAGTTACGATCTCATTCAGGATTAGGTTTTGACTCAGGGAATGTTGTGGCTGGTTCGATCTCCTATTCAGACCAGTATATCAGCCATAAGGCTCTTTGACTTTCTTATCATTCACTGGATATGTTCACTGAAGTAGCACTGTTAATTTCCTTCAAGAACATTTCTTTTGCATTCATAACTTGGCTGTTTGATCCAAAGGCCTAGTTTTCGACCTATCTCAGTTTTCAACATGCCTTCCTTACTAAGAGTAATCAATTCTAAGTAGATTTAAAGTGAGAGGCATTTTTGGCACCCCCAAAACAACTGCAATAGTAACATTAAAGACCACTGATCACAGATCACCATAACAGATACAATCGTAATACAAATGTTTGAAATTATTGCAAGAATTACCAGAGTGAAATGTGACAGACACAAAGTGAGCACATATTGTTTGAAAAATGACACCAATAAACTTTCTCAATGCAAAGTTTCTACATAATTTCAATTTGTAAAAAACATGATATCTGTGAAGCTCAATAAACAAGGTATACCTGTATATAGGTATGGATATAGATTATATAAATATTCTATTGGTTCTGTTTCTCAGGAGAATCCTGACTAAACAATTACCTTTACATTTCCTATGGAGAAAAATATGTCTGTAATTGCATGTTTTGATGAAAACCCTCAGAAGTAGTAACTCAGGGCATTAAGCAAGTAAACACAGAATCTGACTCTGGAAAGAGAAGTAACCTTGGAAGCTACAGATACAATGTCTTATGCCTTCCCATTTTTATTTTATTTTAAAAATTTGCTCATTCTAAAATGAAAAAGCTGAAAAGTATAGTGAGAAAGTATTAAGGGGTACTTACAGCTGAATGCAAATCGGAGAAAGCAATATGTTCCTGGGATTTTAGTTACTCCACACACTTCCGCTTAGCTGTCGTGAATATTATTACTTCCTCTTGCCATCACAGAACCATGCTCTGTTCTTCTCACATTTCCGCGGACCATTTGCGTGTTTCTGACTTAAAACATAAATTAGAGTCACTATGCTAACCAGGAGAGAAGACTCTATTCCAGTAAAAAGGCATTCATGTCAGTGCAATAATAAAAACGCTCTTAAGTCCATTAAGAAGACAATGATCTTCTAGCCTACACTCTCTTTGCAAATCATACCTTACTCAGCACTGTTACATTTAAATGGAATTATTTTGGATAGAAATCAGAAATGTAAATCATTTCTACCACCATAATGCAGATCCTGCTCCTGGGAGTAAATTCTTAATTCATTCCGTAAAATGCATTCTTTTAAGTCAATGAAGCAGCTATGTATACTTTTGGAATCTGCTGTTTTCAGGTGCTGTTTTTCTTGGGTTGATCTCTTGCTTCGCACACCCCCGGCCAATCTTCACCTCCTCAAGCTCCCAGTTAGAGTATTTTAAATAGAGCAGCCTTGGCTGGGTCCTAAGGTACAAATATCCTTTATGTGCAAAAATTTCAACCTAATTTCAATGAAACTTTATGTTGTCCAAATATATTTCCCCAACAGGCTCCAACACTTAGGACAAAATTCCCCTGTTGATATTACCTTTAAATTAAATATTATATTAGTTTTCTAGGGCTGCAGTTACACTGGCTGGCTAAAAGCAAACCATAAAACAACAATTTTTTAATATCATAGTTCTGGAGGCCAGAGATCTGAAATCAGGGTGTCATCAGGGTTATTTCTTCCAGAGGCTCTGAGGGACAATCTATTCCATGCCTTTTGTTTTTTAGAAGACATGAAAAACACAATTATATAAAATGTAAAATATGATAAAAGATACTTTAAACAAAATTAAAAGATAAAACACTGAAAGAAAATATGTACAACACATATAACATAAGAATTAATAACTTTAATATTAATATATAAAAATTGCCTACAAATTGATTAGAAAGACAATTAGAAGGGAAAATAATATAAAGATAATTCACCAAAAAAGGAAAACAAATGGGTATATTGTATGAACACACAATCAACCTTGCTTGTTGACTATTATCAAAGAAATGTAATATGAAACAATGATGAGATATAATTAACAAATTAGATTGGCAACATATCAAAGAAACTGTTTACTTTCCAGTGCTGGTGAAGGTGTGGAGGAGTGGACTTTTATATACAAGGAGGACAAAAATGTGAATTGTTTTCATTTAAATTGAATTCAAATGTTTTATCTTCCACATAAAAGAGAGACCATGTGATACGTGTCTTTTGTGCCTGGTATATTTAAGATAACGACCTCACATTTCATCCATGTTGCTGCAGATGACATGATTCCATTCTTTTGTAGGGTATAATAGTATTCTATTGTATATATGTGCCATATTTTCTTTTCCCATTCAACCATCAGTGGACACTTAGGTTGATACCATATCTTAGCTATTGCTAATAGTGCTGCAATAAACAAGCAAATGTAGGTATCCCTTTGATGTATTGATTTATTTTTCTGTGGCTTCATACCCATCAGTGGGATTGCTGCATCAAATGGAAACTCTATTTTTAATTTTTTAGGAACCTCCATACTGTTTTCTATAGTGGCCATACTAGTTTATATTTATATACCAACAGTATATGACAGTTGCCTTTTCTCTGCTTTCTCACCAGATCTGTCATTTTTCATCTTTTTACTAATAGTCATTTTAACTGTGGTAAGATGATAACTCATTGTGGTTTTGGTTTGCATTTCCCTGATGCTCAGTGATATTGAGCATTTCTTCATATACTCATTGACCATTTGTGTCAATGAGAAACATCTATTCATGTTCTTAGCCCAATTTTTAATAGGATTATTTGTTTGTTTATTATTGAGTTGTTTGAGTTTCTTATGTATTCTGGATCCCTTGTTGGATGAATAGTTTGCAAATATGTTCTCCCATTCAACAGGTCGTCTGTTCATTCTGTTGATTGTTTCCTTTGCAGTACAGGGGCTTTTTAGTTTAATATAGTCCCATTTGTCTATTTTTGTCAGAGTTGTCTGTGCTTGTGCAGTTTAGACACAACAACTAGCCAGCATTAATGTTAAAATTGAGATCATAAGATTGACAGAATGAATTCTTTGTGGCATAAGATACCAAATTATAAACAAGACGTAAGAGCATGCCAGGCAAGGGTTGAGTCATGCATCCCTACACTTAAAGAATAAACTATGTTTTAACTTCCATATGGTTTTGTGTGTCTTTTTTTTTTCTTTTTTTTGCTAGCTGCTAAACAAGCACTGGCCTCGAGATAAGTAATATTAAACAATTGCAGCTCATCTGCCATCAGACACTAACTAACTGACCTCCCATTCCACAAGCCATAACTATAGCTTTGATTGGACAAGATACAGATTTCGGTAACTTTCTCCTGATAAAAGAGCACAGAATGTGGACTGGTTCTGGCTGGTTTTCCAGAGGATGTGCATGCTACCATGCCCAGCTAATTTTTTTAATTCTGTAGAGACAAAGTCTCGCTATGTTGTCCAGATTGTTTTCAAAATCCTGGGCCCAAGCAATCTTTCCAACTCAGCCTCCCAAAGCGCTGGCTTTACAACTATGAGCCACCGCATCCAGCCATTGTTGTGTGTTTTATTTTTTATTTTTATTTTCATTTTTTATTTTTTTGAATCAGAGTCTCACTCAGTTATCCAGACTAGAGTACCATGGCACAATCACATTTCACCACAGCTTTGACCTCCTGGGCTCAGGCTATCCTTCCACCTCGGCATCCCAAGTAGCTGGGACTTCAGGGGCACACCACCACACCTGGCGAAGTTTTTGATTTTAGCGAGATGAGGTCTCGCTATGTTGTCCAGGCTGGTCTCAAACTCCTAGACTCAAGCAATCCTCCCACTTTGGTCTCCAAAAGTACTGGAATTATAGGCAAGAGCCACCATGCCCAGTTTGAATATGTTTTCTTTTCAATATGGCACCCTGAATACTGTGCACACCAAGAAGGAAGCAGTGACTCTATAGGTGGGAGGAAGTTGGAAGAGTCTTTCACACTAACAGTTGCATGGGTTTGTCCACTCATTGAAGGGAGCTGGATGGTAGGAAGAATATAGAGTAAGAAGGCAGAGAAAAAGGGCCCCACACATTACATCTCATGTTTTGTAAAGGAGGTTGTGGTTATGGACTATTCTTGTTTTACAAAAACCATTTAACATTTTCCTTCTCTGAGTCTTTATTGATCACACAGAGATCCACCTAGGCAGTTTCACTGAGTCTCCATGAATAGGAAGCCTGCCCCCAAGACAGATATGAAAAGAAGGAAGGGTTTGCCTAATGCTGAAACCCCTAGAAGGATGAGTGTCTGTAATCAGCCTCTGTGGCAGCCCCAGTGTCGTTGCATCTTCTCCCCCCTGCTCCTCAGATTAGCCCAATAATTGCAAGGCTATGTGTGTCCCTTGTTGTACGATGTGATCTCTGGTCTATCATTGGACACTGCTGTACTCCCGGAAGATGCCTCATGCAAGGTGACAGCCCTGCCCAGGCTTCAGTTCTGTCTCTGACACAACAAAGTCCCCTTACATTTACATGCTAAGAGCAGTTCGTTCATATGCATTTAGCATGTTTGTTCAGATGTGCACACCTGTCTTCTTCGTATTCCACATAGGCCTCTATCTCATATAATTCACAATTTTGAAGATCCTAACAGAGAAAACAGACCATTTCAAACACAGGTACATAAAGTTGTGAGTAAACTGTGAAGTAAACTGACAACATTCCTAATCACACTCCTTATTTCTTTTTTTAAAAAATGGGTTCATTTGGAGTATAAAGTTCAAACTCTGTCCCACAATGCCAAGGTTCACCACAACTATGCGAATTTCCTGAAGTACCAAGGTCGGAACACTAAAGCAATCTACCATCACAAAACGACCCTCAAGTAAGCGCCATGCAGGGAGGACATTGGCTGTTGTGCTTTGAAGAACCTTGTTTATTTCACTTATGCCTTCCCAGTATATGGGGATTTGTTTGTTTCTCATGACAGTGAAAATATCTTTGGTACACCTCTTGGACGCTGAGTCTTTTGGCTCAGTATTCAAGTCTGCTATTAATGTGCTCCATCAACCTCGCATCTGACTTGGTGTTACCTGGAATATTTTCCATAGCTATACATTATGCAATGAAGAGACACTCAGCTGAGTACATATATGCAGGTAGACAGAAACTGGTTGTCAAAAATATACTGGCAAGTTCTCAGGGATGTAGCCCAGTGAATGATTAATCACATGTATATGGAAAATCTAGGCCTACCACTACTTGAGAAAGACCTCTGTGGAGACATTTGAGAGCAATGAAGATGCTGCCACGTACTGTGTTAGATTAAGAGCAAGATGAGGAGGTACTTTGCCAGATCTGGAACATTAAGCTTTTTAGAAACACGATGCATTTCTATTTTTCCGATACCCTCATCATATCCTTCATTGGAGGCAGCGTACCAAGGATGCCTGTAGCTGTGGCGGATGTCATTCTTGGGAAAAGCCCACAGCTCTAGTGGTCTCAGCTATTCTTTTCCTATCTTCATGCTGAGTTTTCACGGTGGCATCATCTCTCAAGATTCCAGATGAGAAATATTTGACCTTGAATGCATGGAGACTTGATCAATAAAATATTTGAAAGTACAATAAAGCAGGGTGAGTTCCTGCCTCTACTAAATACATTCCTAGAAGCCTTTTAGGCAGGATTCTCTGCTCCACAGATGGGCCACAGTTGGCTACCTTCTTGAACATAGTTCCACTTTTGAAAATGCTTAAAACACACATACCAACAGGTATAAATAACAGAATAATATAACTCACTTAAGATACTGTTTTCTTAAATGTCTATTAAGATGTTTGTAAAGCTTGGTTTTTAAAACTATCATTCCTAGAATCGCCAGAATTTGTTTTTAATTACCCTTTGGAACAGTATTCTGTAATGGCATATTTTTCATTAATTACTTAGTATTCAGCATGGCCAACAACTTACAACAGCACCCAAAAGTTAGCCACGAAAAACATTCCCAAACACCACAAGAAATGGAAGTTTCACATGGAAAGTCAGAACAAAGTCTCATGCATTTATCGAGGAGCAGAAGAGATATTTAAAGGTTTATTCAACAGTCATATTCTTTCACTGGGAGGCAGTTTAACAGATTACAGTGCTATTTTAGATTGGGAAGATTCTGTTGATTTTTACATTCTTAAAATGCTGTACTTTAGCAATAAGAAAATATTATTGGCTGGGCTTGGTGGTAATCTCAGCACTTTGGGAGGCCAAGGCAAGTGGATTGCCTGAGCCCACAGGTTCGAGACCAGCCCCAGCAACTTGGCAAGACCTTGTCTCTAGAATAAATTTAAAAAATTATCCAGGCGTGGTAGTGCATGCTTGTAGTTCCGGCAACTTGGAGGGCTGAGGGAGAAAAATCGCCACAGCGCAGCAGGTCAATGCTGGGGTGGCCATGAGTGTGCCACTGCACTCCAGCCTGGGTGACAGAGTGAGACTCCAAATCAAAAAAAAAAAAAAAAAAAAGAAAATATTATTTTAGACCTTAAAGGCACAAGATCAGATATATTTTGGCTTTAACAATAAATTAACATTTAACAATTTTACATAGCATTCTTTTGAAAAGAAAGTTATCACTAAGTTTACCTGAAAAAATATAGAATAAAAGGAAATGTTTTAACATTTTTATCCTTCATTCTTAAAATATATTTTCTGTCAAGTTTAAACCAAAGGCAGACTTTAAGCTACTTGGAATAGCAAGTATGATTCACAGGTAGCTTACCTGAAAAGTATTGTTGTAGCTGGTCAGATAATTTAAGCTTATCTCCAATGAAACAATAAAAATAAATTTTTTTTTATTAATTGTGCTTTTGTGAGATGCATGTCTCTTGTGAAATGACAAACAAAACAACTGAAGCTACAAATAAATTATATAGTGACTGGTGAAATATCTTATCCTCTCGGTTTAGGTTAAAACTCGAGTTGGTTTGAAATTTCCCTCCTTGCTGTGTGGTGGCCCCTGTTGTGACTATTCAGCGGATGCTGGTGTCTTTTGAAATAAATGATCACTCTTTGTCATCATTAGAGAGAAAGGAAAAAGTACCTGGATCATTCATCATTTTAATGATTATTTATCCAGGTGACCAGAAGATTGCCCTTATTTTGATATTGCTAATTTTCCATGAAATTGGTTGAGGGAGGAAGTCTTTCCCCTCCCAAGTGCCTCCTTCCCCACTTCAGTGCATCTAATTTTTTCCGTATTTGCAGATAGCAAGAAGAACAATGGGAAAATGCAAGGTTAAAGGATCTAAAGTCAGTTCTAACAACCATCCATTACAGTTCAGTAACTGTATAGATTCTCAAAGCAGTAGTGAAGTCGGTCATTCAAATTGTATTTATTGCCAGCCAATCATTTTTTTGGCCGACTTGTATTTCTCAAACTGGCTCAATATTAAACTGATAATTATATCCATGACTATACTGCTTCTTTTAAGTTTTTATTTTATTTGTACAATATTGCAGAATTGCCTATGCCCCTTCCCTTTGGCCATAGCCCATTTAAATATATTATATTTAATGTATGTGAGAAAACCATACCTGGAAAAATACTGCACTTAAAGTTACAGTTTCAGTTAAAAACATGAATCATTTTTTTTGTCAGAACGTCTCTTAAATTTTTAACAAACACGAATATTAGCGTTGCTTTGCTGTGAGGGTAACTCTCTTGTTTATACCTATTCTGTGCTCTCTAAAACTTGGGATTGTATAAGATGGAGAATCAGAAAACCATGGTGGATCTGCCATATGCCTCCAGAACTTCCTGACCATTCAGGTACCCCAGGGAAGATTTCTGCCACACGACCTCACATGAAAGGAGAATAAGGCTCGGAGACCACTCCATATCTCAGTTCTTCTTGCACAAGAACTCACACGGAACATTTCCGATAAGCCCAAAAGGAGCCACAGAGACCCTGCCTGGATGAAGTCCAAAAGATGTGTCTTAGAGAATATCTAATTGGCCAATAGTTGGTTGATCATTTAAAAAGTTAAAGTAAGCCGGGCTCGGTGGCTCACCCTGTAATCCCGCGCCTTTGGGAGGCTGAGGTGAGTGGATTGCCTGAGCCCGCGGGTTCGAGACCCGCCTGGGCAGCGAGACCTCATCTCTACAATAAATCAAAAAATCAGTGTGGTAGCGCATGCCTGTAATTCCGGCTACTTGGAAGGCTGAGGTGGAAGGATCGCCGGAGCCCAGCAGGTCGAGGCTGCGGTGGCCGGAAGCGGCCACTGCACTCCGGTCTGGGCAACAGAGTGAGACTCCAACTCAAAAAAATAAAAAATAAAATAAAAAGTTAAAGTAGAGAATCACAAAGCAAATAATTTATAACCTTGAACATTTTATTTTAGCCTGAAGCTTGCAAATGAATATTCATTCACTGATATTTTAAAGTCAGGCAAATGCCTTTTAGTAAGAGCCCACTGGTTAGAAAACCAAATCTCCACTTATACACAAACCATATCCAAGATGCATCAATTATGATTACTATCAGTTTAGATATCCTTACAATGAAACAAAAATTTTAAGATACTTGCAAAGTAAGTTGGGTAGAAATTTCAAGATTTTCATGATTTTATTTTTCCCCTCCAGTCTTTTATAGTGTCTCGACACCTAGTTGAATGGCACTTTTATATTTCCTAGCAACTTGACTGTCTTAGCCTTTGTATTTACTTGGTTTTTGTAGAGATGACAACTCTCGTAACACTCAAATTTTATCTGTTTATACAGTGTCTTACTAAATTATGCAACTATAATTTAAAAAATACAACGGAACAAACTTGGAAATAAATATAACTGACTCTTAGCAATCAAACAACTCAACCAGTGAAAGTAGAGAGGCACAGGCTTTCTAAAGAGCAGTGCGCTTTCTCAAGTGTGTGTAAGGGCATAACTTTCACAAAGGGATTGCAGAATCTCCAGGAATCTGGTGACTCTTACGTGGAGATTATTTAAACTTTTATATTAAAGGGGATATATATTTACCTATAGTAAAAATAGCAAAAACTATAGCTTCTACTATTATTCAAACTCCCTAATGACAATTATTGGTTGATTATTTTCAGCTATTCATCAAGAACTGTGCATCTGGGAGTATAAAATAAGGTTTGCTGGTACCCGGTGTGTCAGGTGCACTCTCCAATGTCGCCAAAATATCACCCTATATTCTTTTGAACATTTGTTCACCTGAATGTCTTTCCTGAAACTCCATCCCATAACACCCTGCTGCACCCAGCACTCTAAGACTTTATGAAGTGCCCCAAGTGTTTGGATATCAACCCTGTGCAGGATTTAATTCTGCTAAAAGAGCTGAGATCCTCAGTCACCCAGACAGCTATTTTCTTCTCCACACATACAGTCTCAAGCATACAGTAAATCGGGTAAGGCTGATTTTCTCCCCTACTATTGCAGTCAAATGGAAGATATATTACACTGTCCCTTGGAAGACTCAAGGGTGTCTGGGTAGCCTTGGGACCTTTAGAATGGCCTTCTATGAACCTAATATGTCATTGATGTTTTAAACAGAAAATCTGAAGGAAAAGAAACCTGTTCCAACAGAATTGAAGTTCCTAATCAGGTTGTTTTCTACTGAAATAACTAAAAAAGAAGGACTATGTTCTTCATGATTCTATACAAATGAAAACATGTCCCCCTTTTTAATTTGCTGAAACATAGTAAAGGGACATTGTTTTTAATAAAATTTACTTAATTCATAGAGACTTGTTATGATAATAACGCTCACTGACATAACACCTAATAATCATTCTTGTGTGGACAACTGGAACTTATGAAGAAAATTTCATAAAACTTAAAGGTATACTTTTTCAATAAGAAAAAAAAATACTTATTTCAAAAAAATAAATGGGTGAATGTTAATGAAACATCATATTATTAGTGCTTTAATGAAATATAACACAAGCTAATTGCAGCTGCAAATTAACCTACTTTTTGATGATACCCTAATTTCATTCAATAAAATTAATGAACACATTTCCTATGAAAGTGTGCTCAACCAAACATTTGCAGTTTGAACATTGTAAAAACTAGAACTCACTGAGTCAGGAAAAACACCACCTTATTTACACAGTTTATTTTGAATTAACTTTTAAAATAACTTTCTAACTACAGAGGGCCTTTGATACCAGCTGCCATGTGTTTTGGGAAGGAATTAAAATCCCAGCACCATTTGGAGATTATATAAAAATTTCTACCAAAGAGGATATATATTTATTATAGGTAAAATAGCAAAACTATAGCATCTGCTATTAGTCAGACTCCCTAATGACAATTATTGGTTGATTATTTTCAGCTATTCATTAAGAACTGTGCAAACGAGAACGTAGAATAAGGTTTGCTAGTACCTGGTGTGTCAACCTGCACTCTCCAATATCACCAAAATACAACCCTATATTCCTTTGAACAATTGTCCACCTGGATGTCCTTCCTGGGTTTAACACGTGAGTATGGTTACCCTGCTGGAGTGATTGTATTTCTATATGAGTGCTCACAGCTAGAGCCTTGGAGATCTTTTATGATATCTCATGTGAGGATTTGACATTATTTTTGTGTCTTCTGTTGATGAAATTACATTTTCACTATACATGTTGTGTTAATTAAGTTTGGCAGTTTTGTTCATTAAATCCAAGAAGGATTATTTTATGTAAAATATAAAGATGTTTTAGTCACATTGTAGTCACATGTGTAGATATCCTTTAAAATAAAAAACTACAATTTTATCCAGAAAGAGTTTTTGCTTCATACCATTCTTGTACATCCCAAACTAGCTTGACGGATGATCTATTATGAGTCAATGAGGCAATTTTGACAGGATGTTGTTTCGATTCTCTCTTGAAAATGGGGAAAGTGGTACTATCTCAGAGAGTTGGTGCGAGCACTGAAGGAGTTCATTTAAATGGCCTCTCTGAAGTCACTGGCACAGAAAGACTTGCTTGTGTCAGTTGTTATTACATGTAGCATCTGATCTGCTTCTGCGCCCTCCACCGCTGCGCCACCCTCCCCATGGAGCCGCCCTGTCTCCAGCCCCATCACCACGTACCTTCCTCTGGTCTTCCTGCCTCCACTTTTGTCCTGCCCGTCTTTGGCACCAGGGAGCTCTGGGACTCGTGGATCCTAGTTCAAGTCGCTCTTCTCCTCATGGAGCCCCACACTGGCCCCACCGCATGCAGAGTGGAAGGAAGCTCTGGCTGTCCGCCCGTCTGTCCCGTCCTCTCCCTGTCCCCATCGCCTGCGCCCGCCCTGGGCCCCCTCAGCTCCATCCACGCGGGCTCCTCTCTGCCCTGGAACTGGCACCACAGGCGCTGCCCTGAGTCTGGGCTTCTGGCACTCTGTCCCCACTGCCCAGAGTGCTTTTCCCCTAACATCCGCGTGGCTCACCTCTCCCCTTCCTCCTCCAGGCCATCTGTCACCTTCTCCACGAGGCCTTCCCTGACCACCTGACATAAAATTCTAACATCTTCTCAGCCCAGCACCTTCTCTTCCTCTGCCCTGATTGGTCTCCGCAGCTCTCATCACTCTCTAATATACTCAGTGTTGTGTTAACTGTCTCCCTCTCCTAGAAGGTAGTCTCCACAAGAGCAGGCATCTTTGTTTATAGCCGCAGCACACAGGACAGTGTCAGGCACACGGTAGGCCTACAATGAATATTTGTTGAATAAATGAATACTGCATGTATACATGCACTATGAATGCTGTTTTTAACATGTGAATTGTCTGAAATAAAAGTATTTCTATATTAGTCTCCTTTTTTACTTAAAAATTTGTCCTCTTCTATACCTCCCATTCTTCCTAAGCCATTATCTGTTGTGCTTACTTATTCTTGTTTCTTCTAGCATAGTCTTCCTTTCTAAACGGATTTGTTTTTTCACTTTTATTTCTAATTATTTCCTGAATTGTCACCTCATTCCTATCATTTTTAAATTCTGTTGTTATGTTCATGACTTAAATCATTTTTAGCCCATAAAAATAAGGAAATCATGGGTTATAGTTTTTATCTGGGTTGCTGGGCACATTTTTCTGGTGTGCTTTCATTGTTTCTATAGATACTATTCTGCACTTTAAAAAAATAATAATAATAGCTACCCATGGCATTTTTCTCTTGATAAAATTGTGATGTTTGTGTTGATGTGAAATTAGTTTTCCTGAACCCTCAGGAAATTTCAGAAAGCTTTTCTAACCGCAAAGAGCTCCCTGTCTGTGGTTTTGTGAAAGGTCTTGAGGTTGTCCACCTCTTCCATCTTGGGCTTGATCTTCTTTCCAGTGCCTTTGCTGTCTAGCCTTGCTCCAGAAGCTTCTCTTCAGTGTAGGGTTCTGTACTGGGGTACAGCCCTGCTGGACAGTTGTGGGACTTCATGGGCTTCGTGGTTGCAGCCTTTTTTTTTCCTTGTATGTTCCTAGCATTCTATTCGACATGGAAGCTGATAAAAGGCATGGAGCAATATTGGTTTGGTGTATGTGAGGATCACCTGCTTTGGAGCATAAAGCATTGACGCACTTTAGGAACTCCTGACAAAGAACAGGACTTCATTTTGAAATGAAGAGGGTCACTCATCCTTCACGCCCAAGAACACAAGGCGTGGGAAAACAGATGAAAGCAAGATGACTTGAGTGTTCACTCTGTGATGAAGAAATAATAGATGATATTTTGACTGGTGGGATCAAGTCAAAGGATGTTGACAGCAACTCAGTGGCTCAGCCTGTAATCCCGCGCCTTTGGGAGGCTGAGGTGAGTGGAATGCCTGAGCCCGTGGGTTCGAGACCCGCCTGGGCAGCGAGACCTCATCTCTACAATAAATTAAAAAATCAGCCGGGCATGGTAGCGCATGCCTGTAATTCCGGCTACTGGGAAGGCTGAGGTGGAAGGATCGTCGGAGCCCAGCAGGCCGAGGCTGCGGTGGCCGGGAGCGGCCACTGCACTCCAGTCTGGGCGACAGAGTGAGACTCCAACTCAAAAAAAAAAAAAAAAAAAAAATGACCTGTGGCCTGGTGTGGTGGCTGAAGCCTGTAATCCCAGTACTTTGGGAGGCCAAGGTGAGAGGATTACCTGAGCCCAGAAGTTAGAGACCAGTCTGGGAAACTTGGTGAGACCCTGTCTCTACAATAAATCAAAAAATTAGCCGGGTATGTAGCACGTGCCTGTAGTTCCAGCTACTTGGAAGGCTGAGGCAGAAGGATCACCTGAGAAGGATGAATGTGCCACTGCACTCCAGCCTGGGTGACAGAGTGAGACTCCAACTCAAAAAAAAAAAAATACTTTTCGGAAGATGAGAGAGCTAGCGGAGAGAGGGAGAGCTGGATGTTTCTTCTGCCTTGCATGGGTTCATTAGACCTAAGGATCCTAAAACGCACCAGTTATTGGAAGGAAGAGGCTCAGAAGAGAAGCAACCACATTTGTTAGACAGACTGTCTTACCTTTACATAAATCATCTCAGTGGTTCCCTGACAGCCTAGTGAGATGTGCTATTGGTTCTGCGTTGATAGGGGAGAAACTAAGACACAGACACAAATCCAAGCCACACACCTAGAAAGTATCATTGTCATAATGGAGCCTGAGGTTCCTGGCTCCCAATACTACTCTGTTTTCACTTCTCCACATCAGTTTTCAATCCACCCTGCCCCCAAAACAAACAAACCTAAGTTATATGCACAATATTATATTTATAAGGGCAGACAAGTATAATAGTGCCTTTAAAAAAAATTTTGTGCCTGGGCATAGTGGCTAACACCTCTAATTCCAAACTTTGGGAGGCCAAGGCAGGAGGATTGCTTGAACCCAGGAGGAGTTCAAGACCAGTCTAGGCAGCATAGTGAGACCTCGACTCTACAAAAAAAAATCAAAAAAATTAGCCAGGTGTGGTGGTGCATGCCTGTAATCCCAACTACTTTAAAAACTGAGGCGGGATGATTGCCTTAGCCCAAAAATTCACGATGAGCCATGATTGTGCCACTGCACTCCTGCCTAGGCAACAGAGACC
The DNA here is from genome assembly GCA_027257055.1 of Cephalopachus bancanus. Lineage (NCBI taxonomy): Eukaryota > Metazoa > Chordata > Mammalia > Primates > Tarsiidae > Cephalopachus > Cephalopachus bancanus. The sequence goes on along the minus strand of JAPVLO010000009.1, from coordinate 676,746 downwards.
TCGACTCAAACAAAAAATTGTGATAAATGTCCATGGTGATGAATAACCTAAATACCCTGGCTTGATCATTACAAGGGTCTGTGCATGTAAAAATTATCACATGTACCCCATAAATATATACAAATATTATGTATTGATTTAAAATGTTGTTAAAAATCATTTCATTATATTCCCCACTTTCTGATACTTACAGGATTATGCCTCAATTCTTAGAAGAGTGAAGTGTTTAGAAGACTCATTTCCTGTCTCCTCAGCCTTGATTTTACTCTAAATCTCACTGGCTAATATACAGGAGTGAGGTTGTCTTGAACCCCCATATTATAACATGAACTGAGTTCAACTTAGGTTGGTTGACCATTACTTCCTGGGGATAGGGGAAGAATCCCACACTGAGCAGGAAATAGACTAACGTGAGGATGGTGCCACATCCTGAAATTGAATTTACCTGGGCTATTATTTAGTCCCAAGAAATCCAGGTTTAAGAAGTGATGTTATTTAGCAGTCATGTTTTTCTCTTTGATTTTTTTTCTCAATAAGATATAGAAAATAAACATGACTTAAATGACCTTAAGTATAATTACCCCTCTAACAAATAAAATCTGAGAAGGAAAATCAGGCAAGTAAATCAGGATATGTACACACAAAGGAAATTACAAACTACAACACATGATGCAATTTTACTGAACACTGAAATTACTTACAAATCACTTGAACAATGACAAATTGATGGCATCCGTGACTTTGTAACAGATTGTGCAAACTCTAAAGGAAAAGCTTAAAATAAAAAATAAATCTAAACTTTAGTTGTGTACATTTATCAGCTGCTAATCTCTGTAGAACCTGTAATATATTTTTTTTTTCTTTGAGACTCAAGTCTGTAGAATTTTGGTCAAAGATAGAGATTAAAAATAGTAGAGCCAAAAGCTTTACCACATAATTTTTATATAACACTGGTGGACCAGGCCTTGTTCATTTACTGAATGTTACTGACTATAAATAGGCTTTCTATCATGCCATCGTTTTTGGAGATATAATGTTCATTTTGTGTAATAGGAAGGAAATTTTTTTCAGTTAAGGAAGAAATCTACTGTGTACACAATCCTAACTTGTACCCCACAACTTTAAAATAAAATAAAAATTTTTTTTTTGAGTTGGAGTCTCACTTTGTCGCCCAGGCTGGAATGCAGTGGCACACTCATGGCCACCCCAGCTTTGACCTCCTGGGCTCTGGCGATCCTTCCACCTCAGCCTTCCAAGTAACTGGAACTACAGGTGCATGCTACCACACCCAGCTAATTTTTTTTTTACTAATTTTTTTTTAAAGAAACCTAATTAGTTCAGCTTCTTTAGGAATATTTTACTTCTCTTTTATTATTATTTGCCAAAATGTTATAGTTGACTAGATTGGCACAGGAGAAAAAAGCAGCAATTATTCCCCACTGAAGATTAGGTAATAGCAGCACATTTACATATAGCATATACTATATGGCTATTGAACTGGATGACTATAACTCAGAGGGCTATAGTTGCTCACAGGGCTACAGTTACTGCTGTATTGAAGGTTAAGCTCATGTTGTTTGGGAAAGCATTATATATATATATATATATATATGTACCAATTCATCTGCCTCTTAACACTTTCTGTAAGAACACCAGTGCTTCTGAGGCGCTAGTTGTTTGTTTCTTATGATTAATAATCTATTTAGTTTATCTTGACTTGGTTTTCTTAACCATAAAATAAGTAATCACTTTAACTTTAAAAAATTGGGGAAATTAAGTCAAATAACATCTGGAAAAGTCTTCTTTTAAGTAAGTAATTTATTTTATATTGGATTCAATGGGTATACACACATGTCTGTTACATGGATATATTGCCACCTGGTGGGAATTGGGCTTCAAGTGGTCCATTCCCCAGATAGTGAACATTGTACCCAATAGGTAACTTCTGAACCCTAACCTCCCTTCCTGCCTTCCATCTTTTAGTGGCCCTAGTGTCCATTATTTCCACCTGTGTGACCATTTAATCCCCACATATAAGTGAGAACATGCCATATTTGGTTTTCTGTTTCTGAGTTAATTCACTTAAGATGATATTCTCCGTTCCATCCATGTTGCTACAAAAGACATGATTTCATTCCTTTTATATGTCTGTGTAGTATTCCATGGTGTATATATATCATATTTTCTTTACCCAATCATTAGGTACTTAGGTTGATTCTGTAATTTTGCTACTCTAAATAGTGCTGCAATGAACATACTAGTCCAGATATCTTTTTTTACACAGTGAATTTTTTTCCCCCTTTGGGTAGTTATCTCCAAGTGGAATAGCTGGATCAAATTATAGTTCTATTTTTAGTTCTTTGAGAAATCTCCATACTGTTTTCCATTGAGGCTGAACCAGTTTACAAGTCCACCAACAGTGTATGAGTGTTCTCTTTTCTACACATCTATGCCAGCATCTGTTATTTTTCAACTTTTTAATAATAGCCATTCTGATTGATATAAGATGATATCTTGTGGTTTTAGTTTGCATTTGTATGATAATTAGCGACGTTGAGCATTTTTTCATGTGTTTGTTGTTCCTTTGTGTGTCTTCTTTGGGAAATGTCTATTCATGTCCTTTGCCCACTTTTTGATGGAGTTGTGTTTTTCGTGTTGAGTTGTTTGAATTCTTTGTAGATTTGGGTATCAGTTTTGGTCTGAGGCATAATTTGCAAATATTTTCTCCCCTTCTGCAGGTTTTCTGTTCATCCTGTTATTTCTTTTGCTGTTCAAAGGCTTTCTAGTTATAATTAAGTCATTTTTCTATTTTTGGGTTTTGTTGCATTTGTTTTGGGGGTCTTTATCATAAATTCTTTGCGTAGGTCAATGTCCAGAAGAGTTTTTCCTAGCTTTAGAAAAGTATTCCATAAGCTACAAAGTACAAGACAAGGCCTAAATGTCAGAACCACTATTTCAGATCATTTGAACTTACTTTCTTCTATTCCTATATTCCATTTTTCTCTTAAGCAAACTCAGTGGCTAGGAGGAAAGGAACTAATTTTCTTGCCTAGCTATTTTAATTCTGCTTAACAAAACTATTAGATACAAAGTAAGAACCTCTTTAAAATGTTTAAATAGATGTTGTACTTATCAAACATTTAAGCTTTTTTCAATATTAGGATTAAAATTCTCAATAAATTAGAGGTTTTTCCATTGCAACTATATTTTCCTTTTTCAGGCAGATCACCAAACTACTTATCGCTGTAGTTATATTTGTCTTTTAAAATGAAAAGATGTTTACTACCTGAGTATACTATGTATGTTCTTATATAAAAATGTTTAATTCATCTTACAGCAAAAAAATGATTTTTAAAAATGGCGAGAGCTACCAAATGGTGCTCACACTAAGTCTTCAAACATAGGCTAGAATGCATCCATCTTTTCCAGTTTGGTAAAGTTTTTTTTTTTTATATCAATGAGATTTTTTATATGGGAACACAAAAACCACAAACAGAATTTTTATGTAACATAACTATAGCAGTCAGAATCGAGATATGCTTAAATTTATTCTGACAATTGACATGAAAACACAGATATCGCTTACATTATTCACCTTTTCAGTAGAAACAATCCCCACTTGGCTTTTTGAAGACCTGGAGTGCCAATATCATTCAAACACATGTTTAATCAAAGAAGAAAAGCACAAAGAAAGTTTTATTCTTGCATGAGTCTATGGTAAATAAAAGTATATGTTTTATAAAACTGCATTTATAAAAAAAATCAAAAGTGTTATTTTTGCTAGTTGTTGAAGAATATTCATAAATAAAATTTACTTTCATTTCATAAATAATGTAGTGCTTGTGGTTGGGTGAAGCCTGTAGAAATTTTTTCCTAGAGAAAGATAGGCTATTACTTGCAGATCTTTGCTTTTACCAGTAACAACAACAACAAAAAAAATGTCTACATTATTCAGATGGAGGACTGTGTTTGGTAATAGAATCAGTAAATTACAATAAATGCCAACAAGTCTATTCTAGTTTGGGGCTATCTGTTATAACAAAGTCTCTATCTGGCTTTGAGCACAGTGTATATTAAAGGACTTCCCTGCTCACAGTGCCTATATATTTTTTCTTTCTCCTTGTTGATATTTGTTTCTGGTTTTCAGGGCTCAGAGTGAGCTTATTTCCTATTTCCAATCAAAAGGAAAATTTTTTTTAAATTCTGTAGTTGAGGATCGTGACTATCTACATGGCAATAAGATCAAGAATAAATATAAAATCCAAGAAGGTGGCTGAGAACCCGCTAGAGAGAATCCCTGCCTGCTGGGCAATCAGGCACTTTAACATATGTGTGAGCTCAGGGTGGAAGCTCATACCAAATCTGGTCTGACCTTTCCCAAAGTGCTTTTACCTTAAGTGTTTATTTCAAGCACCCAAACCCCAGAGAAATAAAGGAAAAGATCACGTTTTAAGAAATTACCTTTTCTGTAATAAAGGGGGGAAAAATGTCCCAGGGAGTTTTCTATTTCTGCTTGTCATCAAAGAAACAATGAGCATGGGAACTGCCCTCACTGCGTTCACAGGACTCCCATTCAATCTGTTAGGGACCAGAGAGCTTTACTTATATCAATAAGTCCTGACTGAGATATGATCTTTGTAAACACTTCCAGGGAATAACAGTGCAGTTCTCCAGTATGAGATACCCAGGATCTTTCATGAGCATGAAAGGAACACAAGAGTATTATTTTCAGCACATGAGTTTTGTTTTTTTGTGGGGATTTTTTTAGCTTCCTTTTATAATTCCTTGGCTTCTCAGAGACAGAACTTGGGATTTGCTGTCCCCCAGTTACTGCTGACGTGTGCTTGGGGATATAGAAGGCCCTAGAATTGTCTTTGCTGATTAAGGGTGTCCGCAAAAAAGTAGCAAGAAGTGTTTCAACTACATGTGTTTTCTCTCTGCAACTGCCTCGAATAGTTGTCTCTCCAGTTTCCTAAGCTGTTGTGTGGGCCTTTTAAGCTAATGCAACTTATCTTCCTTGGTTTTTCAATAGAAACGTCTTCTGCTCCAAAATTAAATTGATCTTCTTAAATAGGACAGAACAGAGGACAAGCATGGTGTTTGCTTGTCAAGGAATTTGACCAGCACAGATGCTATTTTTATTACCTGGACATGATCTTGGTTTTTCTACGTTAAAACTCAGCTTCATAGTTTTGTTCCTTGGGCAATAGAGATGAAAAGAATTAAATTACCAAACATGTCCACTCTAAATGTAGCAGAAGCATCTAAATTATGTAGCTGTGCTAATTTGGCTTTTTTGCCATTTAGTAAGTAAGCAGATCCCCCTGTTTCCTACATCAGCACCAATTTTCTTTACTGTTATACAGCCAAACCTCTTTTGCATTTGCTTCTGAAGAAATTCCCTAAGGAGATAAAAAGGAATCAAAGAATGGGAGAGTAAGTTTAATAGTAAAAGACCGGTTAATGATAACAATGCATCGTAAAACTTTCAGAAGGAAAGGAGAATGTTTTGTGGACCATTTTGGTCTTTTGGTGTGTGGCAGTTTTAAGTTATTAGTTTTTGAAATCAATACTTTTTAACGGAAACAACTTAACCAAAAATCTGTCACAGAATTTTGAGACCCATTAAAGCAATGTTTAATGAGGGAAAAAAAAAAAAGAATGGGCGAAAATGAGTGCTAGTTATTGATACGTATATTATTTAGTTTTTTAGGACCATACAATACTGCTCATTTTACTCTACTATTTTTAAATGTTTTTTTTTATTTTTTATTTTAAAGATGTGGGGTACATTTCAGGGTTAGGTGCACAAGTGTTCATTATGCAGGTACCCTTGTTGATGAGGTGTGTCCTCCCCACCCCCCACAGATTCTCACTACTGCCAATCCTGCCCCCACCCTCCCCCGGCAGTTTCCCACTACTGCCAATCTTTTTCTTATAGTATTGTGATCATTGTTCAAGTTTTTATGGTCACATTTATTTTTTGAAATCATTGCCATATCTCAATATGTACGAATTACAGAAGACTAATACAGGGTCCAAAAAACTGAAAAACTGGAAAAATTTCTCTCAAAGTCTTTTTTGGGTAGCTTGACTATTTCCTATTTCAAGATTCATGTAGATGTCTTTTTTTCTTTCTTTCTTTCTTTTTTGGACAATCCTTTCTAAAGAAGCCAACTTTAGTGACTTAGCCTCAAATGCTATTTCATTGTAATGGGAAAGTCCCTTCAGTTGGTATAGCACTACACCAAATTTGACTCCATGTAAAACAATAGCAGAGATTCTCTCATATTTCATTTGCCAAGGCCTAAGCAAGAGAACGATACTGTGAACTTTCTTGTTAAATTTACATAGTCTCAGACCAGCCTGGGCAAATTGGTGTGACCTCATCTCTACAACAAATCCAAAAATTAACTGGGTGTGGTAGCCCATGCCTGTAGTTCAGGCTACTTGGAAGGCTGAGGCAGAAGGATCGTCAGAGCCCAGCAGGTTGTTGCTGGGGTGGCCATGAACATGTCACTGCCCTCCAGCCTGGGCGACAGAGTAAGACTCCAATACACACACAAAATTTACATATTCTCTTTTATTAGTATGTGTGAACTAAATTAAGAAAAAATGATTTTTTTAATCATGGAAATGGTTACTTTTTATAATAAAGGATATTTATGGGTAACCAATAAATGAACATTTTTTACATTCCATTTTGATGAAATCAAATATACTTATTAGCATTGTTGAAGCTAATGAAAATGCTTCATATTTGTATAGTACTGTGTAGATTTCTTAGAACCTCACAAATAATCCCTTAAATAAAGAGTGACAAAGATGCCATGATTCAGTACTGAAGATTCAATGTCTTGCTCAGGGTCACACAGAAAATCACTTGCAGGACTGAATTTGCTACTTTGCTTTTCTATCTGCTCCTCTAGATGCAGCTTATCTGTATCTTTATTGTGCCGAGTGTATAAAGGGAGACCCCAAAAAAAGGAATTATTTATTTAAAAATTGTGCATTTATTCTTACATGTTTAAACTTCAGTCACCGTCAAAGTACTCTGTTTGATGCAATACACCTATCGAGACGCTTTTTCACCGCTCAAAACAGTTTTTCAACTCATCCGTTTTGATGACTTTTAGTGCTTCTACCGTTTTTTATTTCATCTCTTCCACAAGGGCAAAACATTTCCCTTTGGGGACTCTTTTCAACAACAAAAAATGTTGCTCAGGGTGAGATTGGGTTAATAGGGAGGGTGGAGCGTGGGGATCATGCCACTGTTGGTCAAAAACTACTGAACACTCAGCATGGTGTGGGCAAGTGTGAAGATAAATCACTCATCATAAAATGGACAAACGCATGGAAAGAATTTCCAAAAAATAGTTCACTGAAGTTGAACACAGCCCCTCACAACAATGCTAGCTGGTACACTGATGCTGATAAGTTCCTAGAACACTCACCTAGCCAGGGGTTTCTGTACCACAAGGGCCCCACCCTCCAAAAGATTATTCTGATTTCCCTGTACTATCTGTAGGCAACTGAATCTAGTCGACTAAAATAGTGCTAATAGATAGTATTTGAATAATTCTGGTTTATAGAGTTCTTGCATATTCATTATCTAATTTCATCTTTCTAACAATCTTTTGAGATTGGTTTTATTGTAACCATTCTCATTTAAATATAAAGAAACTGAGGTCCAATAATACTAAGTGAGTTTGAGATCATCCCAGGCAATAAGGCGAGACTGCATCTCTTTAAAAAATAAAAATAGGCCGGGTTCAGTGGTTCAGTCTGTAATCCCAGCACTTTGGGAGGCTGAGGTGAGTGGACTGCCTGAGCCCGTGGGTTCCAAATCAGCTCGGGCAACTTGGTGAGACTGCATCTCTACAATACATAAAAAATTAGCCAGGTGTGGTAGTATGCACCTGTAGTTCCAGTTAATTGGAAGGCTGAGGCAGAAGAATCACCGGAGCCCAGCAGATTGACGCTGAGGTGGCTGTGAGTGTGCCACTGCACTCCAGCCCAGGCAACAGAGTGAAACTCCAACTCAAAAAATAACTTTAAAAAATAAAATAAAAATTTTTATCTAATAATTTTAAAAAATACTAAGTGACTTTGACCTTGATTGTGGAAGACTCAGGTCTTTGAATCCTAGTTTCTTATTTATTACTTCATACTGCTCAAATTACTCTCAAATGCAAAAATTTATATTTAACTTTCTGATGATGTGTTTTTGCCTCTTGGGGAAAAGCATCTTCCTACCTAGAGTTATGAGCCACATCACATTTTGGTCAACAACAGACTGCATATACAACCGTGGTCCCATAAAATTATAATGGAGCAGAAAATTTACTACTAACTAGTGACAGTATAATGTGAGCATAACACAACACCTTACTCACACGTAGTGATGCTGGTGTAAACAGACCTACTGCTGCCAGTCATATAAAAGTCTAGAACATACAATTATGTATGGTACATAAGACTTAATAGTGATAATAAACATCTAGGTTCCCGGTTTATGTATTTACTATTTTCTAATTTTATGGCTATTTTTAAAAGTGTGTTCCTTCTACTTATTAAAAAAAAAAGTTAACTGTAAAGCAGCCTCAGGAAGGTCCTTCAGGAGATATTCCAGAAGAAGGCATTGTTATCCCAGGAGATAACAACTTCATGAGTGTCATTGCCCCTGAAGACCTTGCAGTGGGACAAGATGTAGAGATGGAAGACAGTGATGTTGATGATCCTGACTCTGTATTTTTTACAAAAAAAGATGAAAACATTTTTAAAAGTTGTTTTAGTATGTAGAGACTAAGGGAATAAAGAAAGAAAAGCATTTTTGTATAGTTCTATAATATGTTTGTGTTTTAAGTTGTGTCATTAATAGAGTAAAAAAGTTTTTAAAAAATTAAAATGTATGAGGTAAAAAGTTACAATAAGTTAAGGTTAATTTATTATTGAAGAAAGAAATAACGTTATAAATTTAGTGTCACCTACATGTACAGTGTTAGTAAAGTCGACAGCAGTGTGTTGTAATGTCCTAGGCCTTCACATTCATTCACCACTCACTCACTGACTCACCCAGAGCAACTTCTAGTCCTGAAAGCTCCTCTCATGGTAAGTACCCTATACAGGTATACCATTTTTTATCTTTTATAATATATGTCTAATATATTTTTCTATGTTTAGATACACAGTTGCTTATCATTGTGTCACAATTACCTACAGTATTCAATACAATAACATGCTGAACAGGTTTGTAGCCTAGGAACAACAGGCTTTACAATATAGCCTACGTGTGTAGTAGGATGTACCATCTAGGTTTGTGTAAGTACATTCTGTGAGACTTGCAGGATGACAAAATCACCTAACAGCACATTTTTCAGAACTTAACCCTATCATCAATTGATGCACGATTGTATATCTATTTTATGGAGACAATAAAGTTAGTGTATACTTCTTAAGCCAGCATCCCTTAGTGACAGAGAGAGGTCCCCTGGAAAACAGCAGAGATCATTCACATCTAATTGACCCTGAGCTTTAATACTCTTTCCTTATAGCTACTAAAGTACATCAATGAGTCAAAGACAAAAAGACAGAGATTTTCGAATTGATTTTCACTTAATTAACTTTATTATTTAAGACTTAAATTTTATTTCTCAATGGGAAGCTAACTTTTTTATTTTTACCCCTTTGAACTATTTTTCTTTATATAATTTGTATCAGAAAAAATTGTGAAAGATTTTTAGAGAATGGATGCAATGCTGATTCTTGTCCACAGAAATATAAATTGTTCCTAGAAGAATTAAATTGATCATTGTCCTGTGAATACTGATCAGTATTATTTCTATTTGGAAATTCTTCTCAGCATTCCTCTGAATTCTCCTTGGAACTAGTTATAGCATTGTACTGATTATCTCATTAATCAATGGGTTAAATAAAATCTTTAACATATGTTTAGTTTGTGTTTGTCTGATAGTCATGATTTCACCTTTTAGAAAAATCTTTTAATTCTTGAATGTAATATTCTTTCAAAGAACCCAAGTTTGCTCACTAGATATGATGAGATTAGACTAGAGCTGAGCAACCTTGTGAGGTAAGTACTATTATTATTCTTATGAGTATAAGAAACTGAGAATTAATATAAGTGCTGTGGTATAAATTTTATGTGTCCCCCAAAATTCATATGTTGCAATCCTAACCACCAAGATGATGGTATTAGGAGATGGGGCTTGGGGAGGTAAATAGGTCATGAGGGCAGAATCCTCATAAATGTGATTAGTGCCCTTATAAAAGAGGCCTGAGAAAGACTCCCAACCCTCTCACCATATAAGGACACAGCAAGAAGCCACCATCTATAAGCCACAAAGCTTATAGGTGTCACCAGACATTGAATCTGCCTTGATCTTGGACTTTTCAGCCACCAGGACTATGAGAAATAAATTTCTGTTGTTTACAAACTACCCACTTTATGATATTTTGTTATAGCAGCTCAAAAAGACTAAGACAATAAGAATACAAGGTACTAAGATAACTAAGGTAACTAAGACTGGAATGTGAGTAGGCTGCTCAAAGCTCAGCATCAAACCATGAGCATCATCATCACACTCTACTGCCTCTACTCCTAGTAGCTACCTCAGGGCTGGGATACTGCCAAGAGTTCTTTATTAATGATCTAGGTTCATCCACCATGACCAAGTAGGCTTCATCTCCAGGATGCAGGGCTGGTTCAACATCCTGCAGACCATAAATGTAATTAAATACATCAACAGATGTAAAAACAAGAATCATATGATTATATCATTAGATGCAGAAAAAGTTTTTGATAAAATCCAACATCCTTTCTTGATTTAAAAAAAAAAAACCCTTGAACACCTAGGCATAGATGGAACAAACCTCAAAATAGTAAGAACCATCTATAATAAGCCCACAGACAAAATACTGCTTAAACAGAAATTGGAAGTATTTTCCATGAAACCCAGAACAGGACAAGGCTGTCCACTCTCACCCCTTCTGTTCAACATAGCATTGGAAGTCCTAGCTAGAGCAATTGGACAAGAGAAGGAAATCAAGAGTATGCCAATAGGAAAAGTGAAAGTTAAGCTATTCCCCTTTGTGGATGACATGATCCTATGCCTTGAAAACCCAAGCGAATCTGTCAAAAATTTCCTTGCACTGATAAAGGATCTTGGCAAAGTCTCAGGGTATAAGATAAACATGCGAAAGACAGTCACATTCCTATACACCAACAATAAACAGACAGAAACCCAAATAAAAAGCACAATTTCATTCACAAGAGCCACAAAAAAAATGCAATACCTTGGAATCTTCCTAACCAAAGAAGTGAAAGAGCTTTGCAATGAAAATTACAAAGCACTGCTCAAAGAAATCCAAGAAGACATAAACAAATGGAAAAATATACTATGCTCGTGGATTGGAAGAATCAACATTGTTAAGATGTCCATCCTACCAAAGGCAACCTACAGATTTAACGCAATACCCATCAAATTACCAACGTCATCCTTCTCAGACCTGGAAATAACAATACAGAAATTCATATGGAAACATAAAAGACCACGAATAGACAAAACAATCCTTAACAAAAGAAACAAAGTGGGATGTATCACACTGCCAGATTTCAAACTCTACTATAAAGTTACAATAATCAAAACAGGCCGGTATTGGTGCAAGAATAGCCATATAGACCAATGGAACAGGACAGAGACCCTGGAAGAAAAACCTCAATTTCTCAACCAACTCATCTTCGACAAAGCCACCACTAACAACCCATAGGGAGAGGAGAACCTATTCAGTAAATGGTGCTGGGAAAACTGGCTGACCACATGCAGAAGACTAAAACAGGACCCTTACCTACTACCATACACAAAAATCAACTTTAAATGGATCAAAGTCCTAAAACCTCAAACTATAAGAATCCTAAAAGAAAATGTAGCAATCACCCATATGGAAATTGGATAGGCAACTAATTCCTGATCAAATCTCCAAAAGCAAACGCCATAAAAGATAAGATAGATAAGTGGGACCTCATCAAACTGAAAAGCTTCTACAAAGCAAAAGAAACCATCAAGAGAATGAGAAGACAGCCCACAGAATGGGAAAAAATATTTGCCAACTATAAATCTGACAAAGGCCTAAAATCCAGGATCTGCAAGGAACTCCAACATGCTGAAAGGAAAAAAACAAACAACCCTATTAAAAAATGAGCAAAAGGTATGAATAGACACTTCTTAGAAGAAGACATACAAGCAGCCAACAGATACATGAAAGAATGCTCAGTCTCACTAATCATCAAAGAAATACAAATTAAAACCACACTGAGATACCACCTAACTTCAGTCAGGATGGCCATCATCAATAACTCAAAAAACAACAGATGCTGGAGAGGATGCAGCAAAAAGGGTACACTTCTACACTGTTGGTGGGAATGTAAACTAGTACAACCTCTGAGGAGAACAGTGTGGTCACTTCTAAAAGATCTAAAAATCGACCTTCCACATGACCCCACAATCCCCCTTCTGGGAATATACCCGGAGAAATTCAAATCACTCTACAAAAAACATACCTGCACATGCATGTTTATTGCAGCATTATTTACAATAGCAAAAGCATGAACCAACCTTGCTGCCCCTTGAAAGTGGACAAATGTGGTACATTTACATGATGGAATATTATGCAGCCATAAAGAAAAACAAAATTATAAACTTTGCAGCAACCTGGATGGAATTAGAGTCTATAACACTCAGTGATTTATCACAGAAACAAAGATCTGAGTACCACATGTACTCACTCATAAGTGGACCCTGAACATTTATCATAATACTATAAGAAAGGGATTGGCAGTAATGGGACACTGCCGGGGGGGCACATAACATCAATAAGGGTACCCACACTTTACCTATACGATGACCATGTATGTACCTAACCCTGAAATGTACCCCACATTTTAAGAAAAAATTATATACATAAAAAAAGACCTAGACTATGACAGAAATATGAGGTTGTATCCAGAACAAAAACTCTTAAGACACAGTGCTACTAGAACATCTCATTCCCATGGGAATATCTTATAGCACTGAGAATAAATTTTATTTGGACCTTTGGAACCATATGGCGGGCCAGCTTTGGGCCTTTTTAGAGCCACAGACTCCATCGGTCCTGATACCTCACAGACACTTTGGGATTCTTCCATGACCATTCCACTGAACCTTGAAGCTAATTCATTAAGATTCTGTGCAGCACAGTTCGAGCGTGAGAGATCGATAAGGAACAGCTTTACACAGTGACAGCTTCCATTTACATTAATTACTGCTGATTTTGCTTGAAAACTAAAATGTAAAAAAATTATGTTTTCTGGAAGTTGGCAAGATTAGCATGAATTTTATGGATGAGCACAAGTCCCTGAAGATTGGTATTACAACACAAAAGTTAAATTTGGGCATGGGTAAGATATTTGTTGATGTTTATTCCTGAAACTGACGATGAAAAGAACTTATATGTGTCATACCTCCCCATCCGTAATACTACTCTCAGTCATGTCATAAAGGTTGCTAGAACGAGTTTTGCAAGCAATACTCATTGAATTCAATGTAAGATTATTTTGATACTAGCATATATTGAATATGTTTTTACTCCGACTCTCCAGAAAATTAAATTTCAAGGAAATTAAGAAATAAGAAGAAATATAACCATTTCGTTACACGAAGTTACTTTTGAAATACATCAAACATTGGAGATAATTTTTTTCTTATGGCTTTTCAACCAGCTATACTGTCATTTCATTCCTTTATCAGGACTGCAATTCAAATCTTTCCCACTTTCTAATTGAAGCTCCACAGAACTTACAATGCCAGGCCCAAAAAGTAAAGAAAAGGCTTTTCAGAGAGCCATCGCTTCACGTTGTCATGCCAACACTCCGATTAGAGCTCCGGGACCAGAAGTTCTATGTCCTCCTCTTAGACTGCAACATAACTGTGCCCCCACGGAGACTCACTGATATCTACAACCTCCAAACCTCCCCTCATTATAGTCAACTCATCTCCTCCCACTCCTCCTTTGTTATATCCTGTTCACTTTCAACCTTGCCCAGCAAATCCCCGTCCCTTTCCTGGTTCCCGTGCTTCCTTCACTCCAAAGCCCTTCATTTCTGCTCCCTAGCACAGTTACACCGATGACCTCTTCATCACTGAGATCGATTCTTTTTCTAATACCTGAGTCTCAACATGTGTCTCTTTGACCTTAACCTCTTACCTCTACCATTCCTCCTGTTCCCCCATCCTGCCATTCTTGCGGACCCTGATTTTTGGAGGGGTAGTGATCAAGACCTGAAGCCTCTCAACTTTTCTCTATGCTCACCTCCCTCTTCTCAGACCTCAGCATTACATTCTACTCCCTGACTTTAAATGACAGGGTTTCTCCCCTCTCACTCCTCAATTCGTGTTGGCCCTGTTACTTACCAAAGTTCCTGGTCTCTCTCTCTCTCTCTCTCACTATCTTTACAACCCCTAAACCCATCTCTAACCTCACTCAGCCATCTCAATAATGTGTGTGGTGTCACCCTAGACTTTTTCTCACCCTGATTATTCTTGCAACTGCCTGACAGGCCCAACCCTAGGTAACCCCACTGCCCGTTGGCTTTCCCTAGGCCTTCACCTAGGCTCCTTTAGGATCTGGTATCTGTCATGTGATGCTATATCAGAGCCAGATTGAAATTTGGTATTTTATTGCCACAGAGTCTGTTTTGTCAGCCATACAATTTCTATTTTAATGTTTTTTTTTTTTTTTTTTTGAGTTGGAGTCTCACTCTGTCGCCCAGACTGGAGTGCAGTGGCCGCTCCCGGCCACCGCAACCTCAACCTGCTGGGCTCTGGCGATCCTTCCCCCTCAGCCTTCCAAGTAGCTGGAATTACAGGCATGCACTACCACGCCCGGCTGATTTTTTGATTTATTGTAGAGATGAGGTCTCGCTGCCCAGGCGGGTCTCGAACTCGCAGGCTCAGGCAATCCACCCACCTCAGCCTCCCAAAGGCGCGGGATTACAGGCTGAGCCACCGAGCCCGGCTCTCTCTCTTTTTAACAGTCTCTCCCTCTGTCACCCAGACTGGAGTACAGTGGTATGATCATGGCTCACTGCAAGCTTGAAATCATGGGTTGAAGGGATTCACCCTATTCTTTTTCTTTGCAATAGAAACAAGACTCACTATGTTGCCCAGGCTGGTCTCCAACTCCTGGGCTCAAGGGGTCCTCCTATTTAGGTCTCCCAAAGTGTTGGGATTACCGGCTGAGCTACTGCCCGGCTTATTTTAATGTTAACACTAGTCAGTTGTGCCTACATTCCAAAAGGGAGTGGGTATAAGAACTCCTTTCCCATCTAGCCTGGAATTTAGTTTTTCAGGTTTCCCTTCGCCCAGAGGAGATCCATTCAGTCGGTTGGGGAGCTTAAAGTTTTATTTTTGGTGTGCATCACTGATATAGAGCAGAAATTATAAGCACAGGCAACAACTTAGGATACAGCACACATTAATAGCATAATGCAAGTAGTAATACCATCCATAACACTTGTGGTGAATGTCAGACAGCAAGTATTATGAAGCCAGGACTCTTGCACAGCATTGGCTGCTGGCTTTGAATACAACTCTTGCACATCATTGGCTGCTGGCTTTGAACACAAGCCTTGATTTTTTTACTGGCAAATGACTATATTCAAGCCTCATATTGGAAACATTTCAAGGCAACTTCTAATGTCAAAGCAATCTACACCTCTATATGTGAATAGGAAAATAATATGTAAGGTTCACCTCTGAAATTCTGCCAATTCTGCCTTTAAAAGCCTGAACAATATTTATACAGCTCACCTTACATATACTAAATTGATAAATACATAACTTAGTGAAAAACAAATTAAGGGAGATCGTTCATGTAGAGAAGAGAGTGACACAGACATTTTATGGAAAAAAATGAAAAAGGCTTAAGATAATAAATATAAAAACACAGGTGCCTCAATACAATTTTTTTAAGACTTGGCATTCAGGGAAAAAAAAACACTTTTTCCTTTGATGCACAATTCTGTAAGTTGTAACACATGTACAGATTTGTGAAACTACCACAACAACGTGAATACAGAACTATTCCATCCCTGGACAAAGGAGTCCTTCATGCCAACTTTTTGTAGTCAAATCCTACCCCCACCTTTTCCTTATCCCCAGCAACCACTGATGGATTCTATGTTCCTATAGTTTGGGACTTTTTTCTGTTACTACTTTTTTTTTTTCCCTTCACTCCAAGGGCATTCAATGTAATATGTTTAAGTGTATCTTAGATATGTATGCCTCTTTGAAAGTTACATAGTGTTATTGTGCATGTGTGATTTAAAAAAAAACTTGTTAGGAGTACAATTTAGTGGTTTTAATATATTCACCTAATTGTACAAACAGACCCATTATCTTCTACTAGAACATTTTCATCACCCCAAAAAGAAGCCCTGTACCCATTAATAGTCACTCTCATTCTCACCTCCCACAGCCTCTGGCATCCACTAATCTATCTCCTGTCTCTATGGTTTGAGATATTCTGAACATTTCCTATAAATAGAATCATACAATATGTATCTGGCTTCTTATGTCCAACACATTTTCTAGGTTCATCCATGCTATAGCATGCATTAGTCCTTCATTTCTTAATCTGTCCAAATAATATTTCATTGTTTGAATATACCTCGTTTTTTATCTATTCATCTGTTAGTGAACGCTGGATTGTTTCAGTTTTGGGGACTTCTATGAAGAATGCTGCTATGAACATTCATGAAAAAGTTTTTGTGTGAACATATGTTTCCATTTCTCTTGGGTAAATAGAAATGAAATTGCCAGGTCATATGATAACTTTATGTTTAACATTTTGTGGAACTAGCAAAACATTTCTGAACATGCACCACTTTACATTTTTCCTAATATTGCATGAGGGTTCCAGTTTCTCACATCGTCTCCAACACTTGTTTATTATCCATCTTTTTTATTACTGCCATTCTAATGCTTATGAAGTGGTATCTCATTGTGGTTTCCACTAGCATTTCCCTAATGAGTAATGACAATGAGCATCTTTCCATGTGATTATTAGCAACCCACATGTCTTTCTTTTTTTTACTAAGTATATGTTCACATCATTTGTTCCCTTTTTAATTGACTTATTTGTCTTTATAGTGTCACATTGTAAGTATTCTTTATGTATTCTGACTATGTCTTTTATCTGATATGTGATTTGCAAATATTTTCCCCCACAACAAATATTCTTTGTGTTGTCTTTTCATTTTTTTGATGGTGTCCTTTGAAGCACAAAAGTTTAAAATTCGATGAAGCCCACTTTTTTTTTTTTTTTTTTTTTTTTTTTTTTTTGAGTTGGAGTCTCACTCTGTCGCCCAGACTGGAGTGCAGTGGCCGCTCCCGGTCACCGCAGCCTCGACCTGCTGGGCTCCGGCGATCCTTCCGCCTCAGCCTTCCGAGTAGCTGGAATTACAGGCATGCACTACCACGCCCGGCTGATTTTTTGATTTATTGTAGAGATGAGGTCTCTCTGCCCAGGCGGGTCTCGAACCCGCGGGCTCAGGCAATCCACTCACCTCAGCCTCCCAAAGGCACGGGATTACAGGCTGAGCCACCGAGCCCGGCTGAAGCCCACTTTTTTAACTATTGCTTTTATGGTTTGCACATTTGATGTTGTATTTAAGAATCATTTGCCTAATCACAGATAGGTAAGGTTTTTCTGCATGTTTTGTTTTCTAAACTTTTTATGGTTTTACATTTTATATGTAAATCTATTATTCTTTTTCAGTTAATTTTGGTCTAAGGGATGAAGTTTAGGTTAACTTTTTTTTCTACATATTGATGTCCAATTGTCCACACCGCTTGGTGAAAGAATTGTCTTTACTCAAATGAATTACCTTTGCAATTTTGTCAAAAATTACTTGTGTGAGTCTATTTCCAGACTGTTCTGTTCATTGATCTAAATGTTTATCTTTATGGCAAGACTACATTGCCTTAATTACTGTAACTTCATATTAAGTCTCAAAGTTAGTTGTCTTTTCAAGATTGTTTTGGCCATTTTATGATCTTTGCATTTTTATGTATTTTAGAATCAATTTTTCAATTTGTACAAAAAGTCTCCTGAGCTTTTTACTGAGATTTCACTGAGGTCTATACGTTAATTTGGGGATAATTGACATCTTAACAATATGAGTTTTCCAGTTCATAAATGGTTTATCTCTTCATTTATTTAACTCTTTTTAAATTTCTCTCAGTAATATAGTATCAACATAGAGTTTTTATAAACATTTTATTAAAATTTTCCCTTGATATATTTGTGCTTTTAAAATTCACTTTCTAGTTGTTTATGGCTAGTATACAAGAAGATAATATTTGAACATTACCCTGTTATCAGGCAACTTTGCTAAATTGACTTACTAATTATAGTGGATGTTATTATTCTCTTGGAAGACAACTGGAATTTTCTACATATATAAACATGTCATCTGCAAATAAAGATTATTTTACTTATTTTTATCTAATCTGTATGCTTTTAATTTTATTTATTTATTTATTTAATTTTTTTGGCCATATGTTACTGAGTAGGACCTCCAGTACAATGTTGAGTTGAAGTGACAAGAACAGATATCCTTGTTTCCAGTGTTATAGCTTTGGCCATTGCCTTAGACTGCTCAGGCTTTAGCAAAATACCACAAACTGGGTAGCTTTTAAACAATAAGCATTTATTTCTCACAGTTCTGGAGGCTAAGAAGCCCAAGATCAAGGAAGATTCTATGTCTGGTGAGGTCTTGCTTTGTAGCTTATAGGTGTTGCCTTCTGAAGAAGCAAATGAACTCCCTTGGCCCTCTTTTACAAGGGCACTCATCCTGCTTATGAGAGTTCTGCCCTTGTGACCTAATCACCTCCTCATATCCTAAAGGACCCACCTCTAATATCATCATCTCTGAGGTGAGAATTTCAACATTAGAGTGTGCAGGGAACAAAAATGTTCAAACCATAGTGAGAATTAAGTATTTTAGTTCCATGTTTTCTGCTGATGTGCAGGATATTATTCTTTATGCTTTCGATCAAATCATGTTTAGCATAAATATTTATATACCTTTTTAAATGATTTAGAGTTGGGACTAACTTCCCACCTTGCCCAAGTCAAGTCGCCTGTATCACAGAACTGCCTCCACATATGCAGAAGTGTGCCCATAATAGGACAGGCAACTGCCTGCTGGGATTCAGAAGAAGTTGCTTCCAAGAGCTAGTGAACAACAAGGTATTTCAAAGGAGCAAATGAAGAGAGGGTTGAAACTAAAATTACTGAGGGCCTACTCTCTGCCAGACCCTGTGTGAAGCCTCTTATGTGAGTCATTTCCATGTCTGTTCTCTTTTGTCTATAGAATTAGAACTTCTGAATAATTTTATTCCTCCATCATCAGCAGGGGAGAGTGAAATGCCCCAAGGCAACCAGACAAAGATGCCCACTCTCTCCCCTCCTGTTCAACATAGCATTGGGAGTCCTAGCTAGAACAATCAAGCAAGAGAAGGAAATCAGGGGTATCCAAATAGGAAAAGAAGTTACGTTATTCCTCTTTGCAGACGACATGATTCTATACCTCGAAAACCCAAGAGAATCTATCAAAAGACTCCTTGTGCTGATAAAGGACTTTGGCAAAGTCTCAGGGTATAAAATCAATGCGCAAAAGTCAGTCACATTCCTATACAACAACAATAAACAGACAGAAACCCAAATAAAAAGCACAATCCCATTCACAATAGCCAAAAAAAGAAATACCTTGGCATTTTCCTAACCAGAGAAGTCAAAGACCTTTACAACAAAAATTACAAAACATTGCTCAAAGAAACAAAAGCTTTTCTAACCACACCTTGTGGGTAGGCTCCCAGGCTACCTCACAGGGTTCCTGCAATGACCCAAATCTGATACTGAGACTGATTATCCGGGCAAAAAAGAGACGACTGATTGCCTCTCTGATTTTTGAACTGAAAAAAATTTCTTTCATCACCAACACATGATATGAATGTATATACTCCAGAAATTTCTTATATATGGCTTGTGTATAAAGCCTGTTCAGAAGAACCCCCTAAACGAGGTGGTGTATTTCCATTGTACTTCCATGGGATGCTCTTGGAAACTTGGCAATTTATATAATTTTTTTAAGAGGGAAGAATAAGGGCCTGAGAATCTTTCTGCTCAACCTAATCATTTTCAGATGCAGAATTGAGGCACATGGAGTTTAAACAGCCTGCTCAAATTTGCATAGCCAGTTGGTGACAAGCCCTGGACCGGATGGAACTGAATGTTCTAAAAACTCACACAACTATCATTCTCACCAGGGCTTATGTGCTAGACCCACTTAAATCATAATTTACTAGCCTGATGTGGTTTTCTGTTGGCCAAACTTAATATTTTCAGGTCCTCATATGCTAATACCAAATCTAGTTACTCTTAATTATTGTTAAGCTGCATTTTTAGGCACATCTGTCTTCTCTTAAACTGATAAAAGATGAAGAAGATACTGTGATAAATTTTGTGAAGAAAAGTAAAAAAGTATTTCTATAGAACAACAGTTTTTTGTAAGTAATTGTGGCATCTTAAGTGTACGTGGGACTGCACAGAATATAATCCAATTTCCTTCTCTGTGTACGTGTTTATTCAGACTGGATGACGGAGCCATAGAAAAATAGGTGCTCTAAAAAGAGTCTCTAGTTCAGACTTTTTACAGTTTAACTCTCAAAAGTCCATTTTTAGAGAGGTTACAATGTCTATTCTTTATGCATAATTCAGTCTGTGAAAAAAAGAAGAAAAACACACTCTTTTTCATATGACATAGACATTGTTTGGGGATCAAAAATATAAAGAAAAATTTTGTAAAGATTCACAAGGGAACAGAAATCAACAAGACTGCCCAGGAGTGCAGAAACATACTGTTGTTAATAGGGTATTTACTGCCACCAAGTGGTTGGCTAATTTCGTGTAATTCTGTAACTGTCTCTTAAATTATCCCCAAACTGGTGTTTCTCAAATTCTTTTTAAAAGTATGGTGTTAGGGCAAGTCAGCCAGCCGCTGGCAATGCTTCCCAAACTTTGCTACACAATAAGATAATGTAGGGATCCCTTTAAAAATATTGATGCCTGGCTCCCATTCCCAGACACTATGAAAATTTGGTATGGAGTATGTCCTGGTTGTTAGGATGCTGTTGTTGCTGTTGTTGTTGTTGTTGTTGTTGTTGTTGTTTTCAAAGATGAGGGCCTCACTATGTTCTCAGGCTGGACTTGAACTCCTGGGCTCAAGTAACTTTCCCTCCTCAGCCTCTCAAGTATAAGAGTTGTAAAAGCTCTCCAGGTGATTCTAATGTGTAAGAAAGTCTGGGAACCTCCATCATGGAGATCTGTAGATCATCATCTGATGGTTATTTAGTAGGAAGGAAATACAGTATGATGGAAGATGATGATAGTGACTGGTCATGGGGCCATCTTTAAGGAGATTACCTCATTTAACCAGGAGTTCCCAATAGTTCCATCGGTGTCACCTTACCAGAACCTTTCTGACTCTTTAGTGTGTTTCCCTCAGTAGCACATGACATTTCAGAAATGATTCAGGGCATTCTTCTCAGTGACTCATGTGGATTAAAGTGGACCTGTGGCTATTTATGTGAACTGATGTGGTGCCTCCTTGTACCGAGTTTCAACCATTTTGATTTTAGCCATTTATTCAACCAATGTTAGCTAATTAATTCAGGCCGTGTTCGTTAACATGGAAAAACAACCTGTGGACTTGTTAACCTATATCATCACATGATTGATCAATTCAGAGGAAAATTTTATATTACTAATTTTTCTCCTTTGATGGGACTTAGGTCAATAATTGGCTTCAGGTTTCCCAAAATTACTTACTGTACAGTCAGAATTAATGCTTTAGAGTGTTTTCTAAGTGTCTGATGCCACCTCACGGGTGGGATCTGTACTGTCAAAGAAGATAGACTATTCCAATTGCTAAGAAATTATATAACGTCAATCTGAAATTCCCCTCCCCCCTGTTTTCAGGTTTTAAAACTTTTTATTTGCATATTTTTAAAATTGTGCGTTCCAATAATTAAAATCATTTGAACAAAAAAGGCACTCTGATTAAACTGCATTTTATAGCCTGCAGGACACCTTGGGCCAGCTTGATTTTTTTTTTTTTTTCTGAGTTGGAGTCTCACTCTGTCACCCAGACCAGAGTGCAGTGGTACGCTCCCGACCACCACAGCCTCGACCTGCTGGGCTCCGGCGATCCTTCTGTCTCAGCCTTCCAAGTAGCCAGAACTACAGGCGTGTACTACCACACCTGGCTAATTTTTGATTTATTATAGAGATGAGGCCTCACCAAGACCTGGTGGGTCTCGAACCCGTGGACTCAGGCAAGCCACTCACCTAGGCTTCCCAAAGTGCTGAGATTACAGGCTGAGCCACTGAGCCCGGCCAAGGGCCTGCTTGATTTACTTTAGATTTCACTGTCGTCCCACCCCATCTCCTCCTTCACCAACATGCAAGCTCTTCCTTCGCGGCCAGGCAGACAGGCAAATGGGAGAGGCAGGCGCAGCCTTCATTGTGAGCAGTTCTTTGATGTGAAAAGGGGCAGCACAGTCATTTAAACTTGATCCAACATCTTTGCATCTTACAAAGTTAAACAACTAAAAGAAGTAAAATAAGAAGGCAATGCTTGTGGAACGTACAGTGCACACTGGCAGCACTGGCCTCATTACGATTCGCCTGCTTGCTTCTCCTGTTCGATATCTCTTTGGAAGGCAGTGGATTTTTCTCTTGCGTTTCTGTCTTCTTCAATTTCGACTTATTGAATTTCTCTATCTCAGCCATATCGGGTTTGTCAGACATGGTCACAGAGGGAGCAGAGGGAGGCGTTTGAGCAAGCAGAATCTGGTCTGTGCAGTGGTCAACACCGAGTCTGAAATTTCCCCCCTTTTGACATTTAAGTAACTCCTAAAAAGCTACTCTTCCAGGAAGCTTGTGCAGTCTCTCTAAAATTGAGGTTTCGAGTGGCTCCCGGTTATTTCTTAGCCAAATAGTCACCTTTTGTAATCACTCACAAAACATGTAGTAACATCTGTTCCTTTGCTTGGCTCTAAACTAACATCAGCTGAGTGGATTCTGAACTGTTGAAGTTCCGATGAAGAAACAGAGCAACAGGGATGTAAAATTTGCCTAAGAACCCACAGCTAATAAAAAGTAGAGGTGGGATTTGAACTCAGGCCTTGGGCCTTAATGAGTTGAGAGCCAGGGTTTTGACCACTAAATGGGGATAGGGTAAATAAATTAGTTAACCGATCCTGGTAAGTAGTAAAAGCCCAATAAATAGAGGCTCTGGTTGTGATTTTCTTATTATTCCAAAAGAGACAAAATGATTCACTCATCTTTAGGATTATTTTTATAACCTCTGTAGAGCTATAAAACTACAGACATGAAACGAGTAACTATTATGTCCCTAATATTGTTAGAGAAAAGGGAAGCGTATGTAGGAGATTTATAAAAAGTTAAAGAGGAGGACAAAATTACACAACTTTGTTCTAGAAATTTAACAAGCATGTATTCACCTGCCACTAAGTGCAGACTGCTGTTCCTGAAATCAAGATGGAGAGTCAGAATAAGACATTCACACTGCCTTCAGTAATGCTTATAACCTAGCATTGATCACAGACAAATGCCTAAAAATATCAGCTAGAGGCAGGGAGAACAAAGTGGGCCTTCCTGGTGGGGCTGGCTAGAATAACAGTTGCAATTTAACATCCTGATGTTTGGGCGTTCGGTGTATGCAGCGGTTAAGAGCATGGAATTGGAGCCACACATACCCAGGACCCAACCACCACCCTGCTACTAGGTAGCTAGGTGACTGTGGGCAAATTCTATAGTCTCCCTATGCCCTGTTTTTGTTTTTTATTGTTAAAAAGTAAGCAAACTCCTGTGTCTTCGTTTTCTTGGGCTGCCATAACAAAATGCCACTGACTGGGTGGCTTAAATAGAAATCTGTCTTCTCACATTTCAGAGGCTGGAAGCCCAAGAGCAAAGTGTCCTCTGAGGTGGTTCTTCCTGAGGCCTCCTTCACTTGACTTCAGATGGCTGCCTTCTTCCTGTGTCCTCTCATGGTCTTCCCTCTGCATTTCGCTGGTATCTCTGTGCTTCCAAATTTCCTCTTCTTATAAGGAAATTAGTCAGATTGGATTAGTGCCTACTCTAATGGCCTCCTTTTATTTAACTCAGTCACCTCTTTAAACACCCTGTCTTCAAATACAGTCACATTCTGAGTTACCTGGACTTAGATATTCAACATATGAATTTTGGGGGAACACTGTTCAGCTCGGAACAGCCTGCTTCATAATATTTAATTAAAATTAAAATAAATAAATCACTTAGCAAGGTACCTACCAGATAATTAGTATTCAATAAA
This sequence comes from Cephalopachus bancanus, assembly GCA_027257055.1. Taxonomy (NCBI): domain Eukaryota; kingdom Metazoa; phylum Chordata; class Mammalia; order Primates; family Tarsiidae; genus Cephalopachus; species Cephalopachus bancanus. The sequence goes on along the minus strand of JAPVLO010000009.1, from coordinate 652,247 downwards.
TGGGCAAACTTTCTAGGATGATGAAAATGTTCTCTATCTTCATTACACAGGTCAAAACTCAGTGAATTTTGCACTTAAAAATGCGTATTTGAGCTAAGCTCAGTGGCTCAGCCTGTAATCCCGCGCCTTGGGAGGCTGAGGTGAATGGATTGCCTAAGCCCACAGGTTCGAGACCCGCCTGGGTAACTTGGTGAGCCCTCATCTCTACAATAAATAAAAAATTAGCCAGGTGTAGTAGCACACGCCTGTAATTCCAGCTACTCGGAAGGCTGAGGTGGAAGAATCACCGGAGCCCAGCAGGTTGAGGCTGCAGTGACCAGGAGCGGCCACTCCACTCCAGTCTGGGCAACAGCGTGAGACTACAACTCAAAAAAAAAAAAAAAAATGCATATTTGATTGTGACTATATTATATTTCAATAAAACTGATTTTAAAATATTAAATTACTATCAACCTCTCAACCTCAAGTACTTCCTTCAAAAACATTTTAAACCATCTTTAAAGGTGTAACAAATCTGTTAGCATGAACCCTCCGCGATTAATTACTCCCAGAACACTCCCAAGTAGGATTATCCTAGAATGCAGAGCTAAGAAGTCTTATGCCTCAAGTCTTTGCATCTTTTAGTATCTCCAAAACTAAATTACCCGACAAGATGTGTTTCCTGGGAATGTGTCATCCTCTCAAGAACTTTTGAAAGGTGTAATTTTCCATAAAAAGCAGAGCTCCCAGCATGTGACTTTGATATGAATGGAGAACCCCAAGTATTTAAATTCACAGGCTATTTTAAGTGCCAGTTGCTCTATGAGACTTGGTACAAAGATTCTTACCAAGTCTCATTTGAAATGAAAATGAAATATATTAAAATGTGTTTTCCTCAGTAGATTTTTGAATAGCATCCAAGACAAATTATGAAAGAAATAACATGTCCTGAGGAATTGAAATGTCGAAATGTCAGCCTTGGTTTAAGTCTGCATTTGTTGTTGGGAGCTGGGAAGAATTTCCAAGTTAATTTTGATCATAAAACCTTAGAGGTGGAGTTCTGCTAACAATACAAATAGCAGTAAAATTACCAGGAACTTTTTAATTCTTCCTTTTTTTTTTTTTAGTTGGAGTTTCACTCCGTCACCCAGACTGGAGTGCAGTGGCTGCTCCTGGCCACCGCAGCCTCGACCCACTGGGCTCCAGCGATCCTTCCGCCTCAGCCTTCCGAGTAGCCGGAATTACAGGCGCGCGCTACCACACCCAGCTGATATTTTGATTTATTGTAGAGATGAGGTCTCGCCAAGTTGCCCAGGCGGGTCTCGAACCCTCGGGCTCAGGCAATCCACTCACTTCAGCCTCCCAAAGGCGCGAGATTACAGGCTGAGACACCGAGCCCGGCTTAATTCTTCCTTTTAAAACATTCCCCAGTGAATAATTGCTTCCAAATATAATATTGTGTAAAAATACACATACACACATGGCCACGAGGGCTCAAGCTTGTAATCCCAGCATTTTGAGAGACCAAGGTGAAAGGATTGCCTGAGCTCATAGGTTCGAGACCAACCTGGGCAACTTGGTGAGACTTCGTCTCTACAATAAATCAAAAAATAAGCCAGGCGTGGTAGCGTGTACCTGTAGTTCCAGCTACTGGGAAGGCTGAAGCAGAAGGCTCTCCTGAACCCAGCAGGTCGAGGCTGTGGTGGCCATGAGCGTGCCACTGCACTCCAACCTGGATGACAGAGACGCCAACTCAAAACACACACACACACACACACACACACACACACACACACACACACACATACATAATGGATTTCTACAGTGTTTTGCCTGCCACCAAAAGGTCTTCACTAGCTAAATGTATTAGATGTTGTTTGAGTAAATGAATGAACCAACAAGAAAGCAGCATTAAGAGAAGTGCAAGCTGGGCTCGGTGGCTCAGCTTGTAATCCCGCACCTTTGGGAGGCTGAGGTGAGTGGATTGCCTGAGCCCGTGGGTTCGAGACCCGCCTGGGCAGAGAGACCTCATCTCTACAATAAATCAAAAAATCAGCCGGGCATGGTAGCGCATGCCTGTAATTCCAGTTACTTGGAAGGCTGAGGAGGAAGGATCGCCGGAGCCCAGCAGGTCGAGGCTGCGGTGGCCGGGAGCGGCCACTGCACTCCAGTCTGGGCGACAGAGTGAGACTCCAACTCAAAAAAGAAAGAGAAGTGCAGACAGGAAAAAAAAAACCCCAAATAAACCTGAATACCACATGTTCTCACTCATAAGCAGATCCGGATCACTGGTCACGTGAGCACAAGGGTGGGATCAGCAGGGGAGGGAGGGAAGGGTAATATTGCCATGTGGCAATACACTGGGTACCTGGTCCACTATCAGTGGGAGAGAGGGCCAGCTAGAAGCCCAAACTTCACCTGCATGCAACCTACTTATGCAGTAAATCACTTGACTCTAAAATAAAAAATTTTTTTAAAGTGCAGGGACTTATTGGGCAGCAGCATGACTATAGCATTATGTATTATATGCTTGAAAAAAAGAGACATGCAGATGCAATTTTGTTAGAAACAAACAACTTTAAAGCCAGGAATTGGCTGAATCACAATAAGCAGGAAGTAGCATGGACAACCACCTTCCTTGGGAAATTCCTAGGACCCTCATCTCACACAGTGCCTGACACAGAATAGATGACACTAAGCATTTGCTAAACTGAGTCATTACATGTAAGGTCTGGGTGGGCAAAACAATTCTTTTCAAGATAGCAAACTGCCTTCTAGGTGAATCGCTTGTGCTAAGCTGCTTGGAGCACTTTAGAATGAAAACTCATGGAGTCAAAACACGTTTTCCCTCCACAGAGCTTCATCCTGCAGAGATGAGAGCCATGGGGATCTTGTAGCAGGTGCTGCTTTCAGCTGCCTTGATCATTCTCGGAGCAGTTCTGCTGAAACCCAGCATGCAGTATGACCTGCTAAGGTCTTGATGAATTCTTTAGAAGGGCCTGATTCAGTGGGTCTGGGTGAGGCCTGAGATCCAGCATAGGTAATGAGCCCCAGGTGATACTGAGATGGGAGGCGATAGGTCACACGCTGGGCAACAAGGTCAAGGGGAAAGAGGTGGTTTCTTAAGACAGCAGGTTCAGGGATACAAACACAGCACCTGGAGTCAGAGGACTTCCATGTGACCACACACACGTCACTTCACTTTCCTGAGTCCAAAATGTCTCATGGGGAACAAGGGTGTAATAATAATAATAGGACGATAATACCCAGCTCATGAGATCCTTGTGAGAGTTAAAAGAATAACTTAAACTTTTAGAAGTAGAAAATAGAATAGTGACTAGTGGTCAGGCTCGGTGGCCCAGCCTGTAATCCCAGCACTTCGGGAGGCCGAGGAAAGTGAACTGCCTGAGCCCATGGGTTCGAGACCAGCCCAGGCAACTTGATGAGACCTCTTCTCTACAATAAAATAAAAAATAGCCAGGCGTGGTAGCGTGCATCTGTAGTTCTGGCTACTCAGAAGGCTGAGGCAGAAGGATCGCTGGAGCCCAGAGGGTCAACGCTGGGGTGGCCATGAGCATGTGTGCCACTGCATTCCAGCCTGGGCAAAGGAGTGAGACTCCGACTCATAAAAAAAAAAAAAAGAAGAAGAATGGCTACTAGAGACTTGGGAGGGTAGAGGAGAAAAGTGTAGGATGGGGAGGGAAATATCAAAAGGTATGGAAGTTACAATTAGAATGGAAGACTGCCTACTGGTGTTCTACTGCACTGTAAGGTGATTATAGTCAACAATAAAATATTGTAATATCTCAAAACAGAAGAAAAGATTTTGTATGTTCCCAACACAAAAAGATAAATGTTTGAGTTGATAGATACGCCAATTATCCTGATTTGATCATTACACTATGTATACTTGTATCAAAACATCACATTGTACCCCATAAATTCATATAATTATTATGTGTCAGTTAAAAATAATATTTTTTTTAAATGAGGGAGGGCAGGGCTTGGTGGTTCAGCCTGTAATTCCAGCACTTTGCCTGGAATTACACTTTGGAATTTCTAGCACTTTGTCTTGAGCCCACAGGTTCAAGACCAGCCCAGGCAACTTGGTGAGACCTCATCTCTACAATAAATCCAAAGTTATCCGGGCGTGGTAGCGCATGCCTGTAGTTCTGACTACTTGGAAGGTTGAGGCAGAAGGATCCCCTGAGCTCAGCAGGTGGATGCCGTGGTGGCTGTGAGCATGCCACTGCACTCTAGCCTAGGCAACAGAGTGAGATGCCAACTCAAAAAAAAGAAAAAAAATGAGGGAGTATGCCTTGTACACAGTGATGCTCAGCAAATGATTGCTGACTCTAAACAGCAGGCTTGGGATAGGTGTTCTTTGTGGTTCAGAGAGCTCCACCCCTCACTCCCCTAAATGCCAAGGACAGTGCCCAGCACTGAGGAGGACTCAGACAGCACTTGTGAAGTTCAGTTAGTAGCATAGCTTTGGTTGTAAAGACATTAACACCTGGTTGATGATTCCCTGTAGTACCAGCAAGAGAAAATCTTCACCGAGAAAATGGTCATTTTGAGGTCATGGGTTCCTCTGAGCCAGCAGTTGAAGACAGAACTGGCTCCTTTTAGTACAAATACAACACTAGAATTGCTGATCTTTCTTTTCCGCTAATGTTGCACATGCCTCCAGCTTCATAAATTGTGTATGAAACTTCTCCATCTTTGATATGAGTCCAGGCCCATTCCTGGCAGATGCCTCGGCTGCCCTTGGAACCCCATCTGCAGTTGGTGACTCCCATTCTCCGGAGCATCATGGAACCAGCTCTCACACCTCCGGGACCACTTGTATTGCCCTGGAAGATGCTCTTCAGAAGGTCAAGTGAAGGTCTTGTGCACAACTTGCAAAGGAATAACCCAAATTCCCAAGCAGCACAGCAGGAATGCAGGTAGAAAAAAAAAAACCCAGAATTTACAGCTCCACTTAAATTTTTTTTTTTTTTTTTTTTTTTTTTTTTTTTGAGTTGGAGTCTCACTCTGTCGCCTAGACTGGAGTGCAGTGGCCGCTCCCGGCCACCGCAGCCTCGACCTGCTGGACTCCGGCGATCCTTCCGCCTCAGCCTTCCAAGTAGCCAGAATTACAGGCGTACACTACCACACCTGGCTGATTTTTTGTTTTATTGTAGAGATGAGGTCTCGCTGCCCAGGCAGGTCTCGAACCCACGGGCTCTGGCAATCCACTCACCTCAGCCTCCCAAAGGCACGGGATTATAGGCTGAGCCACTGAGCCCGGCTGCTCCACTTAAATTTTAACATCCCTTCCTACTGAGGATTTAGAGGCAGAGAATCTGTTAGCACCTTGAGAAAATCTGGTTTAATTGACTTTCAGTGATAATTCATGTAGTAAATCTGTGCTAAAATGAGATTTTAAAATATTCTCAAAGTATATTTAACCAAAATGCTAATAAAGATATCCCTCCCTTCCCCATAAGCTGTCGGTGCCAGGAGAAAAATGAAGAAGCTGTCATCTTACTAAAAAAATTTATTAAATTTGATCCAGGGTTTACAGGTGCATTTTCAAGTTAAGCTTCATTGTTGGCTAAGAAGGTAATTGTTTCCATTCAATTTCACACAATATTTTTTTAATTTAACTGTCAATTTTACAAATTAATATTGCCTAGATTTTCACACTAGCGGCTTTGATACGTACTTCATGTTAGACGTTTGTTTGGGCTGCCATAACAACAACAAAAAAAAACACACACACTGGATGGTTTAAACAATATTTGTCTTCTCAGAGTTCTGGAGACCAGAAGTCCAAGATCAATGTGCAGTTAGGGCTGATTGCTGACAAAGCCTCTCTTCCTGCATTGTAGAGGGCCACCTCCTGTGTCCTCACATGACCTGTATGCAAATTGAAAGAGAAAGACCTCTGGTGTCTTCCTCTCCTTATTAGGCTCCAGTCCCATTGGTTTATGGCCTACCCTTATGATCTCATTTAACCTTAATTACTTCCTCAAAGTCTTTAAACACAGTCACATTGGGGGTTAAGGGCTTCAACATATTAATTTTAGGAAAACCCAAAACAGACATCTAATATTTCTGTCAATTTTCTTGCAGACCAAAATCACAAGCCTAAATTTCTTACATAAAATTCACTATTTTAGTGAAAATCTATCAGCCATTGACATAGTCTCTTTTACCTTGGGACAAAATCTATTGGGGAAAAAGCATAAGATTAGTTTCAGGTGTTATTACCTTTTACTACACATCAGCCTTTGCTGGGAGATTGGTTATGGGTGAAGATGTGTGAACTGACATAAGCTCAATTGTTTGTAAGCAAATAGAACCTGCATCTTAATACCTCTCAGAAGATCACAAACGGTTGTAAGGATGTACTCCTGAAAGACAACATTTCTAGTGGTAAAAAAGGGAGATTATTTTGAATCCCTTTCTTCTTTCTAACTTGCTTCTAGGTGATTTAAGACTACCTTTCAATGCTTTGGTTCCATGCCTTCCTGCTATTGAGAATTTCTTTTAAAGTAATTTATCTTTTCTAAACTGACATATAGTTGTGTGGATACATAGAAGTACCCTTAACAGACAACAAATTCTTTTTGATGCTTGAGCAAGGTAGGATATTTTAAAAATCAAATTCATCTACCTTTGCCAAATGCCCTACAGCTTATATCTAATGGTTTCTATCTAATGGATCCACTGACTGATAGCTAATGAGTAATTCTATGCTGCAGGTCAGTTACCTAGAGGCATAATTTGCATTTAATTAATGATAGAAAATTTACCAGGAAGTAAATAGAGATATTTTAGTGAGTTTTTCTATAGCTGTGATATGTGAATTTAATGCATTTTAAATAAATACTTAAACCAAAATCCTGTTGATCATTCTCTATGGCATATGCTATTAGTCCTTGCCCATCTACTTGTCTGTGTGTTGAAGCAGACACAGGTTTTCCGAGAGAAATCTGGACTCTATTCATCCATATTCCTCAGCCCACGCAGCCCTGAATCCTCCCTTTTCAGGAAAGGACCTTCCTCTTGCCTTGTCTGGCTGGTTGTCAAGCACATTGAACTCCTGTTAACTTGCAACCAAGCACAGATCCCTATCCATTCTCACCAGAGAACTTAACTCTAGAACTCTCTGCTGCCTCATTCTCACAAGTCCACTCATAAGAAAGAAAGAATATGAAAAATAGGTCATCCACCATTCCTACCTGTGTCCTAAACTTTACTCTGTTTTCAAGACAGATCATTAGCAAGCTGAACATATGGGCCTCTGTGCTTTGACCATAATAGAACTGCTTTAACTGGGGGTTGCCTTCTTGATTTTTTAGGTTTTCTGGCTTGTCCTCCAGCTAAGATTCTGAGTTTCTTTAAGAAAAATGCTCTTCTTTGTCAGGACTTAGCACAGTACATTGTACAAACCAGGTGCTGAATACAATATCTCTTGACTTCATTTACTTTGGGTTTCAGTTACCCAGTGGTGCTATACAAAAAATATTTCACAGTGAACTGGGAGACCTGAGTTCTAGACCTAACCCCACAGCAGCCAGCAGCACCAGCTTTGACAAGGACTTGTCTGTCTGTTCTTGGCCTATTTCCCAGTCCAAAAAGTATGCTAAATGATCTCTACTGTCTTTTTAGTTTAGTATTTTCTAATACCTCAAACATCAACTAACCATCAATCATGACTTTAAGTCAATCACTTAAATGTCTTAAGCCAGGAACAGAAAGACATATGTTGCACATTCTTACTCCTATGTGGGAGCTAAAATATTGATCTCATGGAGGTAGTGAATAGAATGGGATGAAGAGGGACTGATACAAAAATAGTTAGATGGAGGGAATACATTCTAGTGCTTGATAACATAATAGAGTGACTATAGTTAACAAAAATCTATTGTATATTTGAAAATAGCTGAAAAAGAAGATTTGAAATATTCCCAACACAAAGAAATATAATTACCCAGATTTGATCATTACACATTGTATGCTTGTATCAAAATATCACATGTATTCCATAAATATATACTAGTATGTATCCCTTAAAAACATTTTTTAAAGAATCAAAAAATACTGACTTAAGCCAAAGCAATCCTAAGCAAAAAGGACAAAGCAGGAGGCATCATATTACCAGACTTCAAATTATACTACAAGTCTATAGTAACCAAAACAGCATGATATAGGTATAAATAGAGACATATAAATAAATGGAAGAGGATAGAGAACCCAGAAATAAAGTCATGTACCTAAAGCTGACTGTTCTTTGACAAGGTCATCAAAAACATACACTAAGGAAAGGACACCCTATTCAATAAATGGTGCTGGGAAAATTGGATTGCCATATTAAGAAGAATGAAACTAGACCCCTATCTCTCACTATATACAAAAATTAACCCAAGATAAAGACTTTAAATGTAAGAACTGAAACTATAAAACTCCTAGAAGAAAACCTAGTAAAAAACTTTTCTGGACATTGGTCTTGGCAAAGAACTCATGACTAAGACATCATAAACAACAAAAACAAAAATAGACAAATGAGATTTCATTCAACTAAAAAACTTCTGCAGAAGAAGAAGTAATCAACAAAATTAGGAAACAATCCGTTGAATGGGAGAAAATATTTGAAACTATTTATTCGACAGGGGACTAATATCCAGAATATGGAAGGAACACAAACAACTGAACAGTAAAAAAACAAGTAATCCCATTTGTCAAAAAGTGGGCAAAGGACATGAACAGACATTTTTCAAAAGAAGGCATACAAGTGGACAACAAGCATACAAAATTAAAACTACAATGAAATACCATCTTATACCAGTCAGAATGGCTGTTATTTAAAAGTTGACAGATGTTAACAAGAAGGCAGAGCAAAATGAATGCTTATACACTATTGGTGGGATGTAAATTAGTACAACCTCTATGGAAAACAGTCTGAAGACTTCACAAAGAGCTAAAAATAGAACTAGCATTTGATCCAGCAATACCACTAGTGGACATTTGCTCAAAGGGAAAAAAAATCTTATTAAAAAGACACCCACACACATAGATTTATCACAACACTATACACAATAACTAAGATATGGAACCAATCTGTGTCCATTCACACAGAATTGGATAAAGAAAATATGATATGTGTGTGTGCCTATAGCTATGGATGTAGATAGGTAGATATAGACACATATATAGAGATAGATACACACACACACACACACACACACACACACACACACACCATGGAATGCTACTCAGTTACAAAAAGAATAAAATCATGTCTTTTGCAGCAACATGGATAGAACTGGAGGCCACTATATTCAATAAAATAACTTAGAAACAGAAAATCAAATATTACATGTTCTCATTTATAAGCGGGAGCTAAATAATGTGTACATGTGGATATAGAGGGTGGACTAATAGATACTAAAGACTTGGAAAGGTGGGAGGATGGGAGAATGGTGAAGAGATAAGAAATTAATTCACAGCCAGGCTCGGTGGCTCAGCCTGTAATCCTGTGCCTTTGGGAGGCTGAGGTGAGTGGATTGCCTGAACCCGCGGGTTCGAGACCCGCCTGGGCAGTGAGACCTCATCTCTACAATAAATCAAAAAATCAGCCGGGCATGGTAGCGCATGCCTGTATTCCGGCTACTTGGAAGGCTGAGGCGGAAGGATCGCCGGAGCCCAGCAGGTCGAGGCTGCGGTGGCTGGGAGCAGCCACCGCACTTAAGTGTGGGCGACAGAGTGAGACTCCAACTCGAAAAAAAAAAAAAAAAAAAAAAAGAAATTAATTCATGGGCACAATGTACACTATTAGGGTGTTGCCTACACTAAAAGTTTAGACTTCACCACTGCACAATATATACAGGTAACAAAACTGCACTTGTACTCCTGAAATCTATTTTTTAAAAAAAGAAAAAAAAATTCTTTGTAAGCAATAATAATAATAATAACTTATGTTGAAATTAGTATTATTCTTCTAAAAATAATATACTAATATTATTTTTTGAAGCCAGGTATGGTAGCATGAACTTGTAGTCCCAGCTGCTAAGGAGGCTGAGGCAGGAGGACCGCTTGGTTCAAGGATTTTTCTTTAAAATATATATGTAAATTTTAACCAATTCCTATTCAGAACCCTAAATGCCCATACCTAAGAAATAAGATAGACAAGTGGGACCTCATCAAACTGATGAGCTTCTGCAAAGCAAAAGAAGCCATCAAGAGAACAGGAAGATAGCCCAAAGAATGGGAAAAAATATTTGTCAACTGTACATCTGACAAAGGACTAACATCTAGGATCTACAGGAACTCAAACATGCTGAAAAATAAAACAGACCCATTAAAAAGTGGGCAAAAGACACAAATAGACATTTCTCAAAGGAAGATATACAGGCAGCCAACAGACACATGAAAAAGTGCTCAGCCTCACTCATCATCAGAGAAATGCAAATCAAAACCACAATGAGATACCACCTAACCCCAGTAAGAATGGCCATCATTAATAAAATAAACAACAACATATGCTGGCAAGGATGTGAAGGAAAAGGAACCCTTCTACACCGCTGGTGGGAATGCAAACTAGTGCAGCCTCTCTGGAAGACAGTGTGGCGATTTCTGAAAGAACTAGAAATTGACCTTCCATCTGACCCAGAAATCCCCCTGTTGGGAATATACACAGAGGAACTCAAATCATTCTACAAAAAAGATACCTGCACATGTATGCTTGTTGCAGCTCTATTCACAATAGCAAAAACATGGAACCAACCATGTTGCCCATCGAAGCTGGACTGGATTATAAAAATGTGGTACATATACACAATGGAATATTATGCAGTCATAAAGAAGGACAAACATACGGACTTTGCAACAACTTGGATGGATTTAGAGTCGATCATACTCAGTGATCTATCACAGAAACAAAGAATAGAGTACCATATGTTCTCACTCATAATCGGACCTTGAACAATTATAATACTATAAGAAAGTGATCAACAGTAGTGGGAAACTCTCAGGGGAGGGAGGGGGCAGGGGAATTGGCAGTTGAGGGAAACTGCTAGTAGAGGGGCGGGCATACCTCATCAACAAGGATACCTGCATAATCAACGTCTGTATACCTAACCCTGAATTATACTCCACATCTTTATAATGTTAAAATAAATAAAATAAAACATATATGCAAATTTTTTTATTTTTTTTTAAGCAGTTTATCTTTTTAATAATACCCTCAGGTTTTTATTTTATTTACTCGAGAGAGGACAAAGCTGAATTTTTGCCTTGAAATGATCAACAATTCAAAATTAATGAGCTCCAAGTTTACAAAAAGTCACTAGTTGAAAATGATTGAGATGTTCCTGACCTTGAAGACTAAAGTCTATTCCTGCTGTGTTCCTATACTCATTCTTACCCTTGACAATTTTTTATTGGAGATGGAAGCTAAAATAGACAAAAGTATGCATTCTTTTACCTCTTTTATGTTTAAGAAATGGCAAGTAGCCGGGCTCGGTGGCTCAGCCTGTAATCCCGCGCCTTTGGGAGGCTGAGGTGAGTGGATTGCCTGAGCCCGCGGGTTCGAGATCCGCCTGGGCAGCGAGACCTCATCTCTACAATAAATAAAAAAATCAGCCGGGCGTGGTAGCGCGCGCCTGTAATTCCGGCTACTCGGAAAGCTGAGGCGGAAGGATCACCGGAGCCCAGGAGGTCGAGGCTGCGGTGGCCGGGAGTGGCCACTGCACTCTAGTCTGGGCGACAGAGTGAGACTCCAACTCAAAAAAAAAAAAAAAAGAAATGGCAAGTACTGTATTTTTGAATCAATAATAAGTTAAGCTTCAGCTAAATAAACCACAAGGGTAAATTGATAAGAAATCTTGCATTTCACAAAGCTGACATTGTGAGCAATTTTTAAGAAAAACAGCGTATTAGAAAAACTAAACCTTGTCCTAATCCAAGGTCACACATCCTTTACCAATCCTTCATACCTTAAATGAGACTCTACAACCTGTGAATATAGTGGAAAGATTACAAAGTGTTCCTTTCACCTCCTCAGGCTTTTCCTTTCAGAACTAACTACACAGAGCAGCCCACCACCTCCATCTTGATTATTTCCTTTTCATGTGTTGATTTCCGTAGAACGTTTTAGATACACATGCCAGTCACAGAGACGCTATTAAAGAAAAATCAATGTGGCTTATTCTTAGGCAGCAAAGAAATTCATTTCATGGTGGCACCACTTTGTGCAGCCTCCCACCATTTCTGGCACCCATAGTGTATACACTAAAGCATTGTCTGCAAACACTGACCCATCTGTTGGACCTCTCACCTAAGAGCCTGTCAATGCATAGGGGCCCCGCTCTTATGGTACATCTTCTGTCATTTCCTTTTCAAGCTCAACACCCTATTTCTTTTTACCTCTTCCTCATTTTCCCTGGTTTGTTGCATGTTCTTTCTTGTGTTACCAACCAAGTCAACTTTACCCCAAGAATGAGGTTCTTTCCTGTCCAGTGTTGCAAAGCCAATATATGAAACCAAAAGTGGGGATTAAGCAGTGCAAGCTTTAATTCTATGGCCATAGAATGAAGAAGTGGGACTCTGGTTCACAAATCAACAACTCATTGAATGTAAAGTGGAGGAGGAAAGGGTAAATCGTTGGGTTTCTTTAATGAAGGGGTTGAGCATTACAAGCAAAGGGAGGGGTAACCCCCTGGGGTCCCCTCTCACTGTGGGAGCTTTTCTGTCTCTCAGTAAATCCTGCTTTCTCACAAAAATAAAAAATAAATAAAAGAAAAGGGAGGAAGATTCATATGTTTTCTGGGAATGAGAGGAGATTTTCCAGAATTCAGGTCTCATCCTATTTCTTTCCTTTTATTGTTCCATGTTTCCTGTCATGGCTGCCAAGGGGCATGTCATTTTGTATGGAAATCATATTATAACGAGGTTAGAGGTGCTTCAGAGGGCAAGTGAGCTGCCATCTTGGATCCTATTGGTTTTGGTTGGTCTGGTCAGGAGGAGAACTTATGTCTGCAGGTCTTTCTGTTTCCTAATGACAAGCAGTGTTAGATAAGAGTAGAAATTCAGCTGTGTCACGTAGGCATTGCACTGGGTAACTCTCATATTACCTCTTTATTGTCCGTGTCCTCCATTAAAATAAGACACCCAAAATTAAACTGGTTTAATAGGTTGAGCTCTGGTTTAATAGGTTGAGGGTAAAATGAGAATATTTACTTCCCTTACTCTGAACCCTTTATCTATCATACTGCCCCAAAATGACTCTTGGCTTTTGCCTCCATGTGACTGTGTGGCTTATACTGGAGATAAAATCAGCTGAAACGTCTGGTAATTTTTTTGTCCACATAAACTTTTTTTTAAATTAAGTCTCATCCAAGTAGCAGTTGTGGTGAGACGTGAGGACAAATAAGGACTGAAGATACATGGAGTAAAGCGTCTCCTTGAATAAACATGAGTTGAAGAAGTCATATGTATCTGTATTTATTTCATCTTCTTGACATTTGTCTAAAATTTTAGGTTTCGAAGGACTTTCATCTTCTTTTTCTGGCATTCATTGGATAAACAATTTTTTCTAGCTATTTTAATTGGATACATTTGACAAAATACCTTCTGATTATTTATTTAAGTGATTGATAAAAATATTGAGGAGATTTGTATCAGGTAGATTAATGCCCTGTAGTATGTCTGAAGAACCTTCTTTTCAAGTTGATCTATATGTTAATTAAGATTTTTGGCCGGGCTCAGTAGCTCAGCCTGTAATCCCGCACTTTGGGAGGCCAAGGAGAGTGGATTGCCTGAGCCCGTCGGTTCGAGACCCACCCGGGCAACTTGGTGAGACCTCATCTCTACCATAAATCAAAAATTAGTCTGGCGTGGTAGCACGTGCCTGTAATTCCAGCTACTTGGAAAGCTGAGGCAGAAGGATCGCTGGAGCCCAGCAGGTCAAGGCTGCGGAGGCCAGGAGCAGCCACTGCACTCCAGTCTGGGCCATAGAATGAGACTCCAACTCAGAAAAAAAAAGAAAGTTAAAAAAAAAAAAGATTTTTGGTAGTATTTCAACCTGCTACAAATTTATTCTAGTTATTATCATCCAGCTCACATTCCCCAGTCTTGTTACAAGGTTGTCAAAAATACTTTGCCAATTGTGCTGAAACTATTCCTCTGATCAAGACTAGTGAACTCTATCAAATGAGTCTGGACTCTCCTGTTCTCATTGCTTCTGCTGACCACTGTTTCTTGTCTTCAGCGACAACAAACCCATGGGTGTCATAATACTTTCTAATATTACGTCTGGGACTGTTAATCTGTTACTTCTAAATTCCACTTTTCTAAATATTTAAAATTTTTAAAAATATATTAACCATTAACCATAAGTCTTTAAGGGTTATGCTATAACAACAAGGTACCTAATATTTGTGTAATAGTTTTCAGACTCTCACTAGGATGCCTAGAAAATCCATGCAAATAAGGACTGAAGATACATGGAGTAAAGCGTCCCAAACATGCAGACAATCATTAATACGGACCGAGAATGGATTTTAAAGAGGAACCAGAAAGATTGGTAGGTACCAGGCATGGAAGTGGAACCCAGCAGAGCTTTCTGGAAGGGTAGATGGGGATATTCGTGAAATGAGATAAGTTGAAGAGATTATATCAAAGAGGGTAGTAAGACCAGGTAGTAAGACCAACAACGGAGTCCAAACTTGAAATTACCAGATGATAGAGAACAAAGGTAGGTTTGTGGGGAGAGGAAATGTATAGGGTATTTGGGACCTATTAAATAGTTCTATGCTGGGCACGGTGGCTCACACCTATAATTCCAGCAACTTGGGAGGCAGAGGCAAGAGGATTGCCTGAGTTCAGTGGCTCGAGACCAGCCTGAGCAACTTGACAAGACCTTGTCTCTACAACAGATAAATAAATAAATAGATAAACAAACAAACAAGCCAGGTGTGGTAGTGCGTGTCTGTAGTTCCAGCTACTTGGAAGGCTGAAGCGGAAGGAACGCCTGAGCCCACCAGGTCAAGGTTGCAGTAGCAGTGAGCATGCCACTGCACTCCAGCCTGGGCGACAGAGTAAGACTCCAACTCAGAAAAAAAAAAAAAACATTCTGGCTCTGGGGGCTGAGATCTCAGATTTGGGCAAAATGTGGTAATGGATAGAATCTGTTATAGAAAATTCCACTACACTTGGGGCTAGTTTGAGTATGACAGGTAAAAAGAAAAGAGAAATAGAAAATTATGAACTCCAGAGCAGAGCACCTAGAGGGCTGAAAAGACTCGTGGCCACTCACAGTCACAGGGAAACCAGGGAGGAGCAAAGTTATAGGAGAAAAGAAGATGATCGGCTTGCAGCACTGGGTCCTTTTTTCAATTTCCCGAGAGGTGTGAAAAATATAACTGAAAGCTTGGAGAAAGAGAAAACAAAATAAAACCTTACATATGCTCTCCACCTAAGTACACAATTATTATCATTTTGGTATATTTTCTGCAGGAACTTTGTAAGAGTTGTAGGTGGCTCAGCTCACATGCCATTATGTTATATTATATGATATATAATATTGCACATATTTTCCATGCAGCTGCATGGGATCTAAACTTTTTTTTTTTTTTAATCTAGGTCTTACTCTATCCCCCAGGGAGTACTGTGGCACAATCACAGCTCACACAGCCTGGACCTTCTGAGCTCAGATGATCCTTCTACCTCAGCCTCCTAAGTAGCTGGGATTATAGGCATGCACCACTACACCAGGCTAATTTTTAAATTTTTTGTAAAAACAAGGTCTCATTGTGTTGCCCAAGCTGGTCTCAGACTCCCAGGCTCAAGCAATCCTCCGCTTCAGCTTCCCAAAGTGCTGGGATTACAGGTGTGAGCCACTACACCCAGCCAGAACTGAACTATTTTAAGAGTGTTTCAGTATTTATCAAATGAATGTGTCATAAATTACTTAATTCTTTTTCTATTGGTCATTTTTATTCCTTTCAATTTGGGGAAGAAAGGGCAATGAGCATATTTATGCTTATGGTTTTCCAAAAATATACTTTGAATTATGGTCTTTTGATAGATTCCCAGAAGTAGAACTCTTGAGTCAACAAAAGTGAATATTTTTCAGACTCTTAAGGCAGGTTATTAATTTGCTTCCAAGAGAGGGTACCAATCTGTACTCTCACCAGCAGTGATCAACATTTAAGTCTTGAATACTAAGGAGATATTTATAGTGTAATGGCATCCGGACAGTTTAGAGTGAGAGAAATTGAAGCTAGAAATACAAACTTTTCATATATAGATAATAAACAGGGCCAGGCTCGGTGGCTCAGCCTGTAATCCCACGCTTTAGGTGGCCGAGGTGAGTGAATTGCCTGACTCTGCCGGTTCGAGACCCACCCAGGCAACTTGGCGAGACCTCAACTCTACAATAAATCAAAAATTAGCCAGGCGTGGTAGCGCGTGCCTGTGGTTCCAATTACTTGGAAGGCTGAGGCGGCAGGATCGCCAGAGCCCAGCAGGTCGAGGCTGCGGTGGCCGGGAGCGTGCCACTGCACTCCAGTCTGGGAGACAGAGTGAGACTCCAACTCAAAAAATCATATAAAATAAAATAAAATAAAACAAACAGGCAAATTCTCCAAGAGAGTGAATAAAAATGAAGAATCATGTTGAACGATGAACCCAGAAGGAATATTATTAACTTTCTCATTTTAGAGATGAAATACACAGAGTTTAGTGGGTTGCCCAAAGTCTTCTAAGTAATACGTAACGAGGCTTGATGGGAAGTGGAGAAACAAAGAGAGAGGGGTTAATGAAAGGGAAAAGGAAAGTGCACTGACATGGAAGTTAAAGACGAAAACATTGTCAAACAGAAAGTGATGGCACCACTGTGTCAAACAGCAAAGAAATTTTAAAAACCGAGGAAGATAAATGCTTGGATTTGGAAAGAGGGTGGTGTCTGACTTTCTGATGCTCCTCTGATTTTTCTTGGGCACTGGGAACTGGCTGGTACCCAGCTTCACAGACAGACCTGTAAACATTTACAAGCCCACAAACATTATGAGCTGCCTAGTCTGCCCCAGGTTACAGTTACAAGCAGTAAAAGAAATTTAAAAATCAATACTTTTTTATGATGCTGGTCACCTATAAATTATTACTAGCCTCAGATTTGTGAACTATTGAAAAAACTAGACTAATTTAACAGCATATCCAATAGAATATTTTCCTTGCATGCATTTTGGTCTGTCTTCACCCAGCACAAGAATAAAAAGGAGAGAGGGCCAATAAATTGTTAAGTTTGCAGTAGAGCCCTAAAGAATCCAGGGTCAATTTCTCTTCTTCTACAAGTCCAATCCTTTGGGTATCTTCACTCATGTCACTACATCAAGGGACAAGTCAAAATACACCGTACCTTCCCTTAAGAAGTCCAGAAACAAAACTTCCTAGAAGAATGGAAAGCTTTTGACCTTCAAGAGTTGAGGAAGAAGAATCACTAACTGTCTTAAGCAATCACCCAGCATCTGGAGCAGAGGGACTTTAAGAGGAGCTAACAGGAGTGTCTGCAGATGGTGATAAGTTTGCAGGACTTCCACCAGACTACTCAGGAGGCCAGTCAGAGGCCGAGGAGCCAACCCCAGCACTGTCCTCATGAGGAGGCCCTTGCAGGATTCTGGGATATGAATATGGATATGGATGGAAGAACAGCGTCTTTTCAGGTCCTCCCTGTGCAGATATGGTCATCCTCTGTCCTCCTGAGATCCAGCCCTGGGTCTGTGCCATCCCTGTCCACTTTGCGGGGCTGCTGTGGGCTCCTCACCCCGTGAGCTATGTGCAGGATCCTCGGATGCCCAGATGAGAGCCCTGGAACATGACCTTTCCATGGTCAACTCCATGCCTAGGTCCTGCCTTTTCCCCAGCATCCCCCAGCCCCCTGCCATAGTGGTCACCCTCTGGTCCAGATTCCAGAGATTCTGATCCAGATTCTGAGCTTGGAGACAGTTAGAACTGTGGGTCCTGTTTATCTACAATGTGTACACTGGGGCATGACCCCAATGCAATGAGAATAAAGCGTGAAGTAAATGAAAACAAAATAAGTTCAGGTACAGAAAGAAGGTCAGCATTCCAGGAAGCTTAGAGAAGGAGAGCAACATGGCTGACATAAGGCGAGCGTGGAGAAACAGAAAGCTGCAATCACCCACTGCACGGTTTTCTTTTCTTTTCTTTCTGTCTTCTACCCCCACCTCCTCCCACAATCATGGTCTCCTGACTGTACTCTGCCTCTGTGTTTGTGGTGCATGGCTTCTATCACACTTTTCTTTAACTTTTACAATTCTTTGCATTCCCTCTTTAAAGTAATATTTCTTTCTTGCCTAGATCGTCATTGTGTTGTGTTGATCACACTCTGCTGGGTGCTGAGAAAACCCCAAATAAGAAAAAAGTGTTGCTGGGTAGGTGGGTTAAAAAGAATGCCAGATTAAACTGTATGTGAAAGATGAACTAGAGAACCACTATGAAAAGTGTTTTTCGTGAATGTCCGCACTGAGGACAGATGAATGGGAGAACTGTTTCATAGAGACTGGAAAGGAAGAAGTATCTCTGCTTTCGCAGTTTCTTGGAAAATTAATTAGCATAAGCCTCCACTTCCATGGGTTCTCAATTTCTTAAAAGTTGTCAGGTGACTTAGAGAGCCATCTGGCTGTTGGGAAGGTAACTCAGGATATATGCTTCCATCAGTGACTAGGGTGAGAAGACTTCCAGATAGCAGTTCAGCACAACCGTGATTTCAAGACACTGGGCAAGTTTCTAGAGGTGGCAGCCCAGAAGTCCATCTCCCCTTTCATAACTGCCTCACCACTTAGCATACCACACCCTATCTCTTCTAGACAGTAGGGTAATACATCATCACAGACCACCTATTAAATGAATGCCCATTGCTTCCCAAGTCATTCTGCCTAGAGTTACAGAACGGTTTTCCAACTGTATTCATTGTGTCGAGAGAGCTGTTACCTTTCAAGGGTCCTTCCTGCTCTAGAGCATCTACTTTTCACTTTTTCTTTCTCAAGATAAAAAGCATGCCCAAGTGGGTGATCACCCCATGGAGGAAGGGAGTTTCCTTTATTTTTCATCCTGCTACAAATGTTTATAAACCACAGACAGCACCCCACCATGGAATGCTGGCCCTCAACTTGCCGTCCTCCAGGCTGGCACACAGTGAGAAAGTGACTGGTTGGGGACTCTGTTTACAGCAGACAGTATGGCCGTCGGGGCTGACCTCCAGGAAACTTGAGTTTTAATTAAAGATTTTCTGGGTATGCTTTATCTTCTTTTCATGCCTAGCTCACAGAGCCAATAGAGACCACAAATGACAAGGCTTAATTCAGAACCTTCTAACTTGATGAATTAAATGCTTAAAACTGAATGTCAATAATTAGACTACTTAAAATAATGCATTGTCTTTCCAGAGATACAACAGTAAGCTTTTTGCAAATTGCCCATCTACAGTGCTTCCCCGTCATATATTTTGTAAGTAGAGCCTTGAAAATTAAAATCATGAGATAAAGGGAAAGAAAGCTGGTTACTGAAACCACTTTTCATAAAACTAGAGTTCTAAGGCTCTTCTTGAGGTTGAAGTTGTTAGCGATAGATTTGCTGGGCAAGGTGTGATAGCTAATGCCTATAATTCCAGTATTTTGGGAGGCCAAGGCAGCAAGACTGCATGAGCCCAGGAGTTTGAGACCAGCCTGTGCAACATAGTGAGACCTCATCCCTACAATAAATTAAAAATTAGTTCAGCATGGTGTCGTGCACCTGTAGTCCCAGCTACTTGTGAGGCTGAGAAAGACAAATCACATGAGCCCACGGGGTCGAGGCTGCAGTAAGCTGTGATCATGCCACCGCACTCCAGCCTGGGTGACAAAATGAGGCTCTGACTCAAAATAAATAAGCAAATAAATAAGTAAATAGCCAGGCACAGTGGCTCATGCCTGTAATCCCAGCACTTTGGGAGGCTGAGGTG
This sequence comes from Cephalopachus bancanus, assembly GCA_027257055.1. NCBI lineage: Eukaryota > Metazoa > Chordata > Mammalia > Primates > Tarsiidae > Cephalopachus > Cephalopachus bancanus. Next base: position 632,257 of record JAPVLO010000009.1, on the reverse strand, counting down.
GGAGAATCACTTGAGCCCCGGAGTCTGAGACCAGCCTGGGCAACATAGTGAGACCTTGTGCTCACAAAAAATCTTAATAAATTAGCTGGGTGTAGTGGTGCACATCTATAGTCTTAACTACTCAGGAGACTGAGGTAGAAGGATCGCCTAAGCCCAGGAGTTCAAGGACGCAGTGAGCTATGATCATGCCACTGTACTCCGGTTGGTGGGACAGAATGAGGTGCTGACTCAAAAAAAAACAAAAACAAAAGAGAGAGAGAGAGAGAGATTATTTGCTCGTACAAAACACATGATCATTTGGGATCCCTCATTACCTTTTTAGACTCAAAGTTTTTCATCTCACTCAGTAATCCAGAAATGAGTGCCGAACGTTTTAGGAGAAAAAAGTTTATCTTTTCCCATTTCAAGTGGCAAAAAAAGTGGGGAAAACTTTAAAAAGTAGTGATTGCACTGTTATATTTGACTTCTAAAATTTACAATATGAGGGAATTTATGTTAATATATCTTTTAGGATAAATATTTTCAACTCTCAATGTTTGGCTAAAACAATGCATTTGGAATCTGAGGTATTCACAGATACATATAGCTGTGTGTGTGTGTGTGTGTGTGTGTGTGTGGAGGTCAAGACAGGAAGATTGCTTGAGCCCAGGAATTTGAGACCATCCTGTGCAACATAGCGAGAACTCTCCCTACAATAAATCAAAAATTAGCTCAGCATGGTGTCAATTACATATATACAATTTTCTTTTTTTAGAGACTCACTGTGTCCCCCCAGCTGGAGTACAGTGGCACAATCATGGCTCACTGCAACCTCAAACCCCCTGGTTCAAGTGATCTGCCTACCTCTGCCTCCTGAGCAGCTGAGACTAGAGGCACACACTGCCATGCCCAGCTAATTCATTCTTATTTTATTTTATTTTTTTGTAGAAACAGGAGTCTCGATATATTGCCCAGGCTCACAACATCTTGAACTCCTGGCCTAAGGAATCCTCCCCATTCGGCCCCCAAAGTGCTGGGATTTCAGGCACAAGCAACCACATCCAGCCTACAGATTTTTTGTTTTTCTAAGCAATACTTGATGTTACACATGCCACTGGAGTTCATGATAAGAGGTGTAATAGGAGGGTAGGGCAGCTGGACTTGACAGCACCTGATGCGAATTTCTAACATTTTTATTCACAAGCTAAAAGTGTTATCTCTGAGAAATCGTTAATTTAATTATCATTCTACATTCCCTTTTCATTTTTCCGGTTGAATACTCTGCCATAGCGAGTTGGCAGACAGTTGTGAAATATGTCCTTACCCAGAGCATCTTAAGGAAACTATTGCTGTGGAATTTATGCTGGATCCCTTGCTTTCACTTGACCTTTGGAGCTATACTATGAAGTCATGAAATTGTTTTATTATGGTTGAATCTCAGTGTTTTAAATTTATTAATTCAGTTCCACCAGCTATAATGTAAAGGTGAAAATCTGATGAAATGATGTTTGTTGTAAAAAATGTGTAGTTTGGAATGTAAAAGCTTACACAAAATGTTCTCATAGAATATTGAACCAGTGGTATGGGAGGGGTCTGGACCACTGTGAGGGCTGTACCCCTCTCCTACAGGACATAAGTTTCTTTCAAGAAAGAACTAAAGCAGAATTCTCAAGTACTGATCTATCCAACGAATAAAAGAGAAAAAAATAAAAGACTCTCTCCAATAAATAAAGAAAATAAGGTAGACCTCTCTAGGACACCTGGTTTTATCCTGACTTGGGTTATAACCCAAGTGATAGTCTTGGGTGCCCCTAGGACATGGCATGGCGCTGTGGCATGTCTGTCAGTTAGTGAGTGACACCGTCCTGCCGCGTATTAGGACTACAAGAGCATAGTAGTGTGGATGCTGGCTAAATCAGGCTACTAAAAGTGCCTCAAAACTTCCCCTCCAAAGTGAATTAATGAACAGAGAGAAAAACCCTGAGGATATGGGTAAAAATGACCATGAAAGTTAATAGGCTGCTCTTGATCCCTGCTGGTCTAGGACCTTAAGTGAAGGGACCTCAATAAACTTGCTAAATTGCAGATGGCAACAGCTGTTTTACTGAATGCCTTAGATTTTGTGCAAACATCATAATCCCTTTCCTTTTTTTCTTCCTGAAACTTTATACGATTGCCTTATAAATAAATTCAAACCTCTAGGGAGACAATGTTGTACCCAGAGCACTTGAGAAATGAGTCTGGTATCAGCTCTTTTTTGTCTACTTGCACAATAAAAGGAATATGTACATGAAAAAAAATAATATGTCGCTCATGTTTCTTTTTTTTTTTTCTTTTAGAGTTGTGGGGTACAGTGAGGATTTACTATATAAGTAAGTTGCATGCAGATGAAGTTTGGGCTTTCTAGCTGGCCCTCTCTCCCCAGATAGTGGGCCAGGTACCCAATGTCACATGCTCCCTCCCTCAGCAGTGTCGAGCATCTGCCAATCCCACCCTGTGCTCATGTGACCGGTAATCAGGGCCCACTTATGAGTGAGAACATGCAGTATTCAGTTCTTTGTTTCTAGGATAATTCACTTAGTATAATGATCTACAGCTGCATCCATGTTGTTGTGAAGGCCATGATTTTCTTCTTCTTTTTTTTTAAATTTTTTATTTTAAAGATGTAGGGTACAATTCAGGGTTAAGTATACAAATGTTCATTATGCAGGTACCCTTGTCAGGTGTGCCCCCAATCTCCTGGCAGTTTCCCACTACTGCTAATCCATTTCTTATAGTATGATCATTGTTCAAGTTTCACTTAAGAGTGAGAACAAGGGTACTCAGTTCTTTGTTTCTTTGATAGATCACTCAGTATTATAGACTCTAAGTCCATCCAAGTTGCTGCAGAGTTCATAATTTCATCGTACTTTATGGCTGCATAATATTCCATCGTGTATATGTACCACATTTTTTTATCCAGTCCACTTTCGATGGGCAGCACAGTTGGTTCCACCATGGCTGCATAATACTCCATTGTGTATGTCTACCAAGTTTTCTTTATCCAGTTCACTTTCAATGGAGGTAGTTCATTCTTCATGTAGAGAAGATAAAGCATTCTTAAGATATTTGTTGGAAAATAGGACTCCAAAAATTTTAATAACTGAACTTAAAGTTAGTAAGCATGATAGATGTTTTCATGATTAATGTTGACATAAATGCAACCAAAGCATGCAAAGTGTTTACTTAGTATGTAGTAGGTAGTCAGTAAATGTTAGGTATTTTCCCATTTTACAATGTCAATGTTGATATTAGTTTTAATTTTATGTATTTTCTTTTTTTTTTTTTTCTTTTTGGGTCACACTTTGTCACCCAGACTGGAGTGCAGTGGCATGATTACAGCCTCATTGCAGCCTTGACTTCCTGGGCGCAGGCCATCTGCCTCAGCTTCCCAAGTACTTGGGACTACAGCACATGCCACCATACGCAGTTAATTTTTTTATTTTTACTTTTTGTAGAGATGGAGCCTCTCTATGTTGCCCAGGCTGGTCTTGAACTCCTGGACTCCTACCTCAACCTCCCAAAGTGCTAGGATTACAGGCATAAGCCACCACACCCAACTGTATTTGCTTTCAAAGAACAATTTGAGGAAGCTGAGGAAATTGATCAGGCTGGAATATAGAACTTCTAGAAAGCTCAAACTTGTACAACGACTACAAGGTTTTCTCAGTCAACCCTGGTAGGTGAGATTAAGGAGAACCTGTTCTGTTGATAATAGATAATGCTGATCAGGTCTATCTATCAAAAAAAATAGCAGTAACCCAAATAATAGCTCAGCATTACAATTCCTCAAGTGTGGCAAGAAGCTCACACTGCTGATAGCCACCTGTTACCTTGGGGCTGAGACATCTCTAAATAGTCATGTAAAATCAGCTCAGTAAAATCTGCCCAGTTGTTACCATATCTGCAAGGTAAGCTCTGCAGGGTATGGCATGCGGTCTTGATGATTTGATAAGTGGTGGTCTGCTGTTAGTATCATGTAGGCAGATTTACAAATCCACGCTCTTGGAATGCTCCTGAACAGTACTGCAGATCCTGCTCTGAAACCTAGTCACAGTACATGCTAGACACTACTTTCCATAGGTGATGCAAACCTTTAGTATTGTATTCTCTTTCCTTATTTAATATAATTTATTCAAGCAATATTATTATTGATAGATAATCTTGTATGACAGGTGCAATATAAATGAAATTTTATTTATGTTGGTTTTTTTTTTTAAGATGTGGGGAACAATTCAGGGTTAGGTATACAAATGTTGATTATGCAGTACTCTTGTTGATGAGATGTGTCCCTCCCTCCCCTAGCAGTTTCCCTCAACTGCCAATCTCATCCCCCCTCCCCTGGCAGTTTCCATCTACTGCCAATCCCTTTCTTATAGTATTATGATAATTCTTCAAGTTCACTTATGAGTGAGAACATATGGTACTCTATTCTTTGTTTCTGTGATGGATCACTGAGTATGATCGACTCTAAATCCATCCAAGTTGCTGTGAAGTCCATATGTTTGTCCTTCTTTATGACTGCATAATACCCCATTGTGTATATGTACTATATATTTTTTTATTCAGTCCAGCTTTGATGGGCAGCATGGTTGGTTCCATGTTTTTGCTATTGTGAATAGAGCTGCAACAAACATGCATGTGTAGGTACCTTTTTTGTAGAATGACTTGAGTTCCTCCAGATATATTCCCAAGAGGGGGACTCCTGGGTAATATGGAAGATTAATTTCTAGTTCTTTCAGAAATTGCCATACTGTCTTCCAAAGAAGTTGCACTAGTTTGCATTCCCACCAGCAGTGTAGAAGCGTTCCTTTTTCTCCACATCTGCACTGGCATCTGTTGTTTGTTTTATTAATGATGACCATTCTTACTGGGGTTAGGTGGTATCTCAATGTGGTTTTGATGTGCATTTCTCTGATGATGCGTTAGACTGAGCACTCTTTCATGTGTCTGTTGGCTGCCCGTATATCTTCTTTTGAGAAGTGTCTATTCATGTGTAGCTAAATGATTTTTTAAAATACTTACCAGGATAATGAGATCATGTAAACAAGTGTCTTAATCCATATATGCACTAGGCAAATACAAGGTTATGTTGTTATTGTGGCATGGTTAAAAGTCCTGGTCAAATAAATACCATTAAAATAATATTGTAGCTTTAAAAAGAAATGTTCAAGTTATAACTGATATATACTCATTTAAAGCAATATCTTCAAATGTAGTAATTTTAAAAGACCCTTAGAAATTGATGCAGGATGGTTTTCTTTCTGCGAGAGTCAATTCTTTTATTTCCCTTATAGGATACAGAGATATTTGAATAAATAAGTGTTCCTGATCTTTTCAAAATGTTATGTTAGCTAGGATATTGAGCCACAAAAATTTGTCCTAAAAGCTCAAAAAACAAAAGAGATAGGTTTTAATTTTTATAATTATATTACAATAATCATACGTTAATATAACACTTATTATAATACTGTATACATAAGTATAGTTTTATGTACATAAAAATTATTATCATCATTATTGTTGTTGCTTGTTATTATTCTATTTGAGAATAGAAGTAAATGGTAAAATGGCCTAAAATTCAGCAATGGCAAGGAGAAATATTTTTAAGGCACACTAATTTACAAACTAAACAATCGATGAGAAGACTCTGTAATAATGAAGAAGAACAGTATGTCAGCAGAGTGACAGAAGAACTCAGATGTTTTATCAATAAGGAGTGTTTTACTCTTACCATGCTACAGAGGTTGAAAGGATCCAGAAAAGATAGCAACTTGTCTCCAATGGTCACTGCCACCATCTAAGTCATATCATGGCTCTGGTGAACCTGGAGTGACTCTACAGTTCACTGAGAGAGAGCAGCATGACTGAAAATGGCACAAATGGTAAGGCTCCTTTTCTCTGCAAACTGTTCAAAGACCTCTTCATTGCCCAATGACTTTTCAATTAATTGGAAGGGATGTGCTCTTAGGATACTGCCCAATTTCTTTTCTTTTTTTTTTGGACTGTTGACCTTCATTGTATTTAAACATATTGATCTTCTCAGGGAATAAATAATAAAAACTTTACACAGAAAAATTTTACATAAATGTAAACATGTATGTCTACTGCATAATTAGGCAACATAAACTTTTAGGTATAGGATTCTAAAAATAATTAAAGAATGACACGACGAACCCAAGACAGAAACAAGAGGAGAAATAAACACATTTCAGGACGCTTCAATTGGTCTTGCCTTCCAAGTTGGGTTCAGGCCTGAGTTTCAGAAATCTACCTTCCTTGCCAAATGGCTATACCTAACCCATATATCACATAAGACTAATTCTCTTTCAAAATGATGTAATAAATACACCCCCCCACACACACACACAGTCTGCTGAACCAGCTCTCAACAAGGGAAGCAAGGGTTCTGGAATCTTCAAGTTTTCCTGCCACTGAAGCACATACATATAAGAACACCTCATGTAGAGAAAAAAACCTGATTCTGCTACAGAAACCGGATAGCTAGTAAGTGGCATCGCCACATGTCTCTAGTTCATTTGTATTAAGTTTCCCCAAATCACAACTTGCATAAGGCAGGCCCTGGGTCCTCACACACTTCAAACTTCCGCTTTTTCACCTCACCCAAGTGACCCCCAGGACAGCAGACATCGTATAGAGCAAAAAAAAGATAGTTGAGATTGAGTTTGGATTTCCCGTCAATTTCAACAGTTTGGATGGTACTGATTTTCCTTCTCAAAGAGAATAATATTTAAAACATAAATGACATCCTAATTAAGGACTGATTAGAGCATGGGGTTAATGAGCCAGAGGTGGTTACTTCCACGGGAACTAGTACCCCCGAACAAGGGGAATGGATGAGGGACAGTGCAGAGGGCAGAGCAAGAGCAGTCCCTTGGAGGGAATGACCTTTGAACTCTGGTCCCACATTGGTGGCTCAGTAAAGGCAGGCATTGGTATATACCCAAGGAGGCATCTGACCTTCTTTTCTTTGTAACCTTTTATACAATCTCAAAGACCATGTTGGAACAAAGTTCACTCCTCCCTCAATCTAAATATGGACCTTTTGGGATTTTTTTTTTAATTTTTTTTAACTTTTAAATTTTTTATTTTAAAGATGTGGAGTACAACTCAGGGTTAGGTATACAAATGTTCGTTATGCAGGTACCCTTGTTGATGAGGTGTGCCCCCCTCCCTCGCCACAGTTTCCCTCAGCTGCCAATCCTACGCCCCTCCCTTGGCAGTTTCCCATACTGCCAATCTCTTGCTTATAGCTAAATGTAGACCTTTTTAAAATGTGATGCTCTGTTCTTAAAACTCAGCTCACTGCAAGTAGCCCACAAAGAGGGACAGCATCACCTTGGGAGTGCTGTAGTCCAACACTGACTGTGACGAGGCTGTGCAGCTTTACCAGGAAGCATTAGCTCTTCAACCGTCCCACAGGGAATTCTGCCTGGCACTGGTGAATAGAATACCAAAAAAATGAAAAGTGACCAAGGAAAATGAGCATGGCATGTAACATGAGGAGGCTTTGATAACCCTCCAAACAGAACAGAGTATCTGTAATACATCTATCTTAAAACCCCTAATGTGACCCCCGTGTCAGACCCATCTACCAAAGTCACAGTTACCAAAAAATTTATCTACCAAAACAATCTCTTAAAAGATGTTCTAGTTCTCATTAGAATTGCAGCCCATGAAACTTTTCTTACAAAAACAGTTGTGTTAAAAACATTAAAAATTCAGCACTGTGGCTCTGGGTCATGATTTGGTGCACTTAGTCAACTTTTTATGTAAAAGCACAAATCATTTTGTGTGTTTCTCCCGGCCATCCTTGCTAGTCACACAGTGTACACAAACACACACACACACACACACACACACACACACACACGACTATAAACTGCGGTACTTGCAGCCTCAGCTGCATGTCACTAAATAAATGCTGAAAGCTTTTTGTTGGGAGAACAAATATAATTCACTGTTTTATATACACACACAAATAAAACATATAATTATATATATATAATTTACTATAATGTAATATAGTGCTCCAAGGCATTTTCTCAATGCTTCTATTCAGGGATGCTTTGTTTCATAAGGTAATAACAAAGTATCTTCTAAGCCAAGGTCCATGTGGCTTTGCAGTCTCAGGTTTGGACTGATGAGTCAGACAAGACAAGCTGAAAAGGTGACCAATCACATTACATCAGAGGAGACTGGATGCCTTAAACACTGTCGCCTCTTGTCAGCAATCTACAGCAAGCAGGAGCACCACAAGAAAGCTACTCTTTGGTGTTGTGTTTGGATTCAAAAATAGACAAAGATGTGAGTATAAATAATTCATAGACTTGCACCTTGAAAAGGCGTAGCAATCTTGAATATTGTCAATTGGCATATTATCCTCTCTTATAGAAGCTTTTCACAGATATACTATCAAACTTTAGACTTCCCTCTGAAATAATAAGGCTTTTTAGCTCACCTTTGAGCAAAGGATTTTATGAGGTTTTATCTCATCTTGTTCTCAGCAATCTCTACAATAAATAAAGACTAACATTTGTGTGCAGTGTACTTTGCCATCCTCGTGTTGATCTATTTAATCTTGATAACACTCCTGCAAAGCAGGTGAACAGCCTTCTGTACAAGCTATTTATCTCTATTTTAAAAACCACAAAACCAGGACATTTGTGGATAAAATCACACAGTAGCGGCCACTGCACTCCAGTCTAGGTGACAGAGTGAGACTCCAACTCAAAAAAAAAAAGAAAGCAAAAACCTGTTGACAAAGCTCTTGAAGTATGAACATTTAAGTGAAGGCATTACATTTATGAATTACTATTAATACTCCTTCAATCTTTAAGCATATACAGTAAAATCTAGTATCATTGCCATGCCTGTCTAATGAATCTTTTGGTTAATTGACATTATATTTTCAATTTGTTATTATAAGGCAAAAAAGGGGAAGGTAACCAATTCCAGGAAAATTCCACCTCTTTCCCAGAAAACCCATGAATATTCTGCCCCTAGTATGAATATTCCACCCCTTAGTTAGAGATAGCTATGAAAAGGAACACTTCAAACCCCACTGGGCATGACTCACTTTCATTGTGAATCAATGCTCCCGCCCGCCCTCTCTCTTGAGTGTGTATCTTTGCTTTATAATAAAACTTTTTCACTTTCTCTTTAAAAAAAAAAGGTTATTATAACTAAACCTCCCATTTTTTTTATTCACCATCCCACAATACCTCAGGATTACCGTTTTCAGTTTTTCTCTTTCTGTTTGCCTGCAAAAATCCTCTGTTCCATCTCAACTGATGTCTGAATATGCTTTGGGCATAGCTACCTTTGTGCCTGTTACATTCTTGGGATAACTACGCCACCCTAACTTGATCTCCACTCCTCCATGAAGATGCACTCTCTCTTTCCACCTTTTTTGGCAAGCTTTTCTTGACTCTGACTTGCTTCTGCAGAACTTTTCAAATTCTTACTGTCTATGCCAGTCATTTGAAAGTCACAATCTGTCAGTCGTGGTGTTGTCTCCCCATAAGTATGTTTTCCATCCCTACTGCCCTGGAAGTTCTTTGAGGAAAAAGACTGTCCTTTCTATGTCTTGCATTGTTTGGTGCTTAATATCCATAGCACTAAAATAATAAGTATACACAGTTTCCTCATTGATAAATATTTACAAGTAGAAACATCATATACTTTCCTTTTATTGGTAAAGCCACTGATTGGAATCTGTGATATCTTAAAACCATGCTAATTATATTCTGGGCAAAAATCCAAGTGACATAATTTTGTCTGCAAATGAATTAAGTGACTTTTAAACTGAAAATGTATTGAAAAGTAGATACTAAAATATTTGGACAAATTAATTTGATACTGAACCCTCAACAGAGATAACAATGCCGAATTTGAGATAGAAGCTATCTGGATATTCACTTATCTGGTCAACATTTTCAATACCAGCCTTCTTAAGTTATTTTTACTAGCATCATAATTTTCATTATAAATCGATATATACTGCATGCATACATACATATGTAAACATGTTACTAAAGTTATAAAGGCATTCTTTTAAAAATAAAGGTGTGTGCTGATTGACCAACAGATCAAATATTCATTGAGTGGAGGATAAATATATAGAGTCAGACATAATACAGAGTAGAAAACAATAACAGCTAAAATGTGTTGGGTACTTATCACATGACAGACACTACTCTAAGAGCTTTACATGTATTAACTAATTAAACATTGGTAACAGCCCTATAAGATTATTATCCCCATCTTATAAATAAACTAAGCATGAAAAGATTAGGTAATCTGCCCAAGGTCACAAGCTAAAAGTTACACAGACAGGATTTGAATCCAGGGATTTAATTACTACACAGTATTCTTTTTCTGGTTCAATACTAATTAATCTCAAAATACATACCCTACATGTTTCATTTAAGAACATATTTCTTCATTATTTGGTTATTTTAATGAAACTAACAATGATGAGGGTATGAACCAGATTTTGGCACTATTATAACATTTCTTTTTTGTTTTTAAAAGTCTCATTAATGAGTAAACTGTGTACAAATTTTATTTTAATACTACAGATGTTGAACACCTGCAGGATGCAAAACACTATGTTGGAAACATTAAAATATATGTATCCGTTTAATATGTACAAACAATTGTTAGTAATTAAAGGCAACATTACTAACATCTGACTTTATTATATTGAACTAACGTGAGAATTGCTCTATAAACATTGACCAGTGATGGGCATTTGTTTGCTACAACAAAACCCAATCCTTTTAATTCCTCACAAAAATGATATTCAGTGGTACACATTTTTTTGACAAAAAAATTTCATTGTGGGGGTGCATAATGCTCTTCAAACATTTGAAGACATTTATTTATTGTGGCAAGAGAAATCATTTTGTGTTGCTCTAGATGGACTAAGTGTCAAAACTTAGTCCATCTTCTATGGAATAAAACTTCTATGGAATAAAAATTTCAGTTTAAAATAAAGACACTTTCTAGTCTTTCTAGACTTACTTTCATTAGTGATCCAGTCTCCTTTTTAAAATATTGAGCAGCTGGGCTCGGTGGCTCAGCCTGTAATCCCGCGCCTTGGGAGGCTGAAGTGAGTGGATTGCCTGAGCCCGCGGGTTTGAGACCCGCCTGGGCAACTTGGAGAGACCTCATCTCTACAATAAATCAAAAATTAGCCGGGCATGGTAGCACGCGCCTGTAGTTCCAGCTACTTGGAAGGCTGAGGCAGAAGGATCGCCGGAGCCCAGCAGGTCGAGGCTGCGGTGGCCGGGAGCGGCCACTGCACTCCAGTCTGGGTGACAGAGTGAGACTCCAACTCAAAAAAATAAAATAAAATATTGAGCATCTTGTCATGAACATATTTAAATATAAGCCAGATGACCAGATTAGTGATTAAATTTTTAAAAGTGACTGAAACTGGGTGTTAAACTGGGTTAGACAATTGTTCTAGGATTCTATGATTATAAACAATTTTTCCAGGAGAAAAACTCCATGACATTAGATTTGGCAATGATTTCTTGGATGTGATAACAGAGGCACAGGTAACAAAAGAAAAAATAGACAAATTGGACTTCATAAAAATTAAAATTTTAGTGCATCAAAAGACACTATTAACAGACTAAAAAGGCGACCAATAGAATAGGAATATATATCTATAAGTCATATATCTGATAAAAGATTAATATCCAAAATATATGGCCAGGTGTGGTAGCTCATGCCTATATTCCCAGCACTTTGGGAGGCAGAGGTGAGAGGATTGCCTTAGCCCAGGGGTTCGAAACCAGCGTGGGAAACATGACAAGATCTCATCTTTACAATAAATTAAAAAATTAGCTAGGCATGGTGGCACACACCTATAGTTTCAGCTACTTGGAAGACTGAGGCAGAAGGATCACCTGAGCCCAGAAGGCTGAGGCCACAGGAGCCATGATCATGCCACTGCACTCCAGCCTGGATGATAGAGTGAGACCTCAACTAAAATAATAACAATAATTATATATATATATTTATATATATATATATGCACACACACAAAAAAACAATTGTTGGTAATTAAACATATATATCATGAACTTCTAAAACTCAACAACTAAAAAGCAAATAAACTGCTTCAAAAATGAGCAAAGAGCCGGTCTCGGTGACTCAGCCTGTAATCCCACGCTTTGGGAGGCTGAGGTGAGTGCATTGCCTGAGCCCGCGGGTTCGAGACCCACCTGGGCAACTTGGCGAGACCTCAGCTCTACAATAAATCAAAAAAATCAACCAGGCGTGGTAGCACACGCCTGCAGTTCCAGCTACTTGGAAGGCTGAGGCAGAAGGATCGCCAGAGCCCAGCAGGTCGAGGCTGCGGTGGCCGGGAGCGGCCACTGCACTCCAGTCTGGGCAAGAGACTGAGACTCCAACTCAAAAAAAAAAAAAAAAAGAGCAAATAACTTGAATGGACATTTCTCTAAAAAAGATACATAAATGGCCAACAAGAACAGAAAAGATGCCCAACATCACTAATCAATAGGGAAATGCAAAACAAAACTACAATGAGATACCATTACACAACTTAACTTGGCTACTATTAAAAAAAAAAAACCCAGAAAAGAACAAGTGTTCCAAGGATGTGGAGAAACTGGAATTCTTGTGAACTGTTGGTAGGATTCTAACATGGTATAGCCACTATGGAAAACAGAATGGAAGTTCCTCAAAAAATTAAAAATAGAGTTACCGGGCAACCCCTTTGGTCCCCTCCCAATGTGGGAGCTTTTCTATCCTCTCAATAAATCCTGCTTTCAAAAAAAAAAAAAAATAGAGTTACCAGACGATTCAGCAATTCTACATCTGGATATGTACCCAAAAGAATTAGAAACATGGTCTGGAAGAGATATTTGCACATCCATGTTCATAGCAGCATTATTCACAATAACTAAAACCTGGAAGCAGCCCAAATGTGCCTTAACAGATATTCAAATCTGTTACATTCGGATATGCAAAATGTGGAATATACATGCAATGGAATATTATTCAGCCTTAAAAGGAAGGAAACTGTTTTCTGTTGGTGGTAATATTTTTGGTTTTTTTATTATTTTTATAAATTTAGGGGCTACAAGTACAGGTTTCTTACACGCATATATTGGGTAGTGGTGAATTCTGGGCTTCTAATGTACCCATTATCGAAATAGCAAACATTGCACTCAATAGGTCATTTTCAACCCTCACTCCCTCCCAACTTTCCCCACCCTTTTGTGGGGAATGAGCGTTGAAAATTATATATGTCCTTGTGTACCCATTGTTTAACTTCCACTTATAAATGAGAACATATGGTATTTTACTTTCTGTATCTGAGTTATATCACTTAAGGCGATGACCTCCAATTCTGGGTTGCTGCAAATACAAGATTTCATTCTTTTTTTATGGCTGAGTGGTCTTCTATGGTGTACACATATACCACATTTTCTTTATCGAGTCCTCCACTGATGGACATTTAGGTTGATTCCATATATTTGCGATTGTGAAAAGTGCTGTGATAAACATATGAGTGTAGATATCTTCTTTTTAAAAATTTTTTCTCTTAAATATGTGGGGTCCAATTCAGGGTTAGGTATACAAATGTTCATTATGCAGGTACCCTTGTTGACGAGGTGTGCCCTCCCCGCCCCCGCCAACAGTTTCCCACTACTGCCAATCCCTTTCTTACAGTATTCCGATAGTTGTTCATCTTAATATAATAATTTATTTTCCCTTGAGTAGGTAGATATCCAATAGTGGGATTGTGGATTGAATGGTAGTTCTATTTTTAGTTATTTGAGAAATTTCATACTGTTTTCCATAAAAGTTGTACTAATTTGTATTTCTACCAACAGTGTATAAGCATTCCAAAGGAAGAGAATTCTAACACATATCACAAGGATAAAACTTAAAAATATTGTGTGAAGTAAAACAAAAAGGCAAATACCATATGATTACGCTTAGATTAGGTACCTAGAACAGTCAAAATTATAGAGACAAAAAGTGGAATGTTAGTTGCCAGGGGCCAATGGGAAGGGAAGGTGGGGAGTTACTATTTAATGAATACAGAGTTTCAGTTTGGGAAAATGAAAAGAATTCATGCAAAGAAATCATCCAAAAGAGATGGATGGTGGCAAAGGCTGTGTAATACTATGAATGTACTTAACACCACCAAACTGTATACTTAAAAATGATTAAGATGGTAAATTTTATGTGATGTAAATTTTGCCACAATAAAAAAATTAAGAGGAAAAAAAGTTTTTCTTACCAACTCCATTATAATCAGTTTTTAAAAGAGCTGGAAAGCACAGTAGTCTTGCAAGTCAAGGCCAGCAGGAATGATGCACTATAGCAGAAGTCCCCTGGGTTCCCCGCAGATATCTCCAGCCTCTTCAGGACCACGAGATTAGCTCTGCAGGAAAATTATACATCCCGTTTCCTTCACTTTGAAATCAACAGTTGTGCTGTGCCTGGCACTTTGCAAAATGATAGTAACTGGTTTCTATTATATATAAAATAATAGTGATAATCATTGTATTAAATGTTTGTGTGTAAAGAGAGTGATTTCTACAACCCTGTAGTGTTACGGATGGGTTCTCATTTCCTAACCAGAAGGTATTTCTTATTTATTGAGACTATAAAGAAGTCGTGGAACTAAATCCAGATCAAGCACCAGCCTGGATGAACATGGATGGCATCCAATATACCAGGATATGAGACATACAAAGAAATCCAAAAAAACCCAGAATTTATTTATTTTAAATTATATATTTATTCTTATATGTTTAAACTTCAGTCACTTTCAAGGTACTCTCCATTTGGTGCAATACACCTATTGAGACACTTTTTCCACTGCTCAAAACAGGTTTTGAACTCATCGATTTTGATGCCTTTTAGTGCATCTGCCGTTTTTTGTTTCACCTCTTCCACATCCACCAAGCATTTCCCTCTGATGACTTTTTTCATCCAGAGAAACCAAAAAAACATCTCTCAGGGTGAGATCGGGTGACTAGGGAGGGTGGGGCACAGGGTTCATACCATTTTTAGTAAAAACCTGCTAAACACTCGCACGGTTTGGACAGGTGCGCTCTAAATCACCCATCACGAAATGGGTGAACACATTGAAAGAATCTCAAAAGAAAAATTTACTGAAGCCGAACACAGACTCTCACAACAACACTAGCTGGTACACTGATGCCAATGGGTTGGTTCCTAGAACACTTACTTAGCAGGGGAGGCCTGTGCTACAAAAGGCTTGCCCTCCAAAATATAATTCTGAGTTTTTTTGTGTTTGTGTCCCCCTTGTAGTTCACTTCCACATGGACAGACTTCGCCCCTTGTGTTTTCTCCTTCTGCACTTCTTCTATCTTAAATAGTTAAAAATGCATATCCTCATTGAATTTTTGAAGACCAAAAGAATAGATGTTTCAAAGTAAAAGTAGGAGTTTTTACTCTGCTTTGTGTTATTTGAATGTTGTATGTCATAAATCCCTTTTTCTTTAAAAATAAAAAATGTGTATGAGGCACCATGATTTTACTGATCACAAATAGAATCAATGGACTTTAAGAAGCATTATTATGCAGCAGTTATAAACTAATTTAAGTGAATCAGAGTCCTGTTAAAGTATAGTTAGCCTATTTTCCTCATGGTTTTACTCAAATATAAAGACTAAAGGGCTATTTTAAGTCCAATTTCTTATTTACAATATATTTTTATCTTCCTAATTTTTAACTGGTAAATAAGTTTGCTTTTTTTTTCCTTCAAGAGAAAAAACTACCTTTGATGAAACTTCCTGATTCTTCCAGTCAAGAAAGGCTGAAAATTATTTGGCTCTATTTAATAAAAGCAAAGACTCATGATCTTTCATTCATTTTTCTCCACCCTTAATACTTTCCTTCTCCTAGCTCAGCCTCCATCCTTACCCAGCATCACTTTTCAGTAAAATGGCAGAGTCTTTTGTTCAAGGCCGCCTAGTCAATGAGATCTGCACTGTCCTTCTGACCACCATGCCTTTCCATAAGAGAAATAAAACAAGGGCGAGCTGGTACCTTCTCCATCTTAGCCTCTTGATCATACTATAGCGATAAATGATTCAAGACTTGACGGGTACGTTCATCATCAGCTACTCCAACACCTCACAACTCAGCTCTCTCCAGCACTGCTAAGCTCTTAAAAATTGAATAAATGAGATGGGACCAGAGGATTCTTGTGTCGCTCTTATTCTTCCCATGGCCCAGCCAGTTAGGTCCTGGAAACAAATGGATTTCTCAAGAGCACAACTGGCAAGGATTTTGAAAACACTGAAGTTGAGTTAGTCAGATGGCCTGTTTCTTAGACTCTCCATTCTCTGAAAGAGTGTTCGATGGATCAGAATATAATTATTTTCTTTTTTTCCCACAGGAGAAATGTATGTCTGCAAGAGCTTATGATGAGTGAGCTTAACAGCTGGTTCCAGACAGCAAACCACTGGAGGAAAATCTCACCAAACTGGATTCCTTAGGAAGACAATTACAAGAAGTTCAAGAAAGTGATCAAACATAGTACCATTTGACTCGGTGTCATGGGACAATGCTGGAACCTCCAGAAGAGGAATCCGTGGAGGTGGCCTTGCTTTCACATCAGCAGTGGCACCACTAATGAAGTTTCTTCTGACTCCGCATTTAGGGTGGCACATTTTGGAAAACATGCAACTTTGGTGTTGAAAACTTGCTTTTTTTTGACAGAAGAAATATAAGAAACAACTAGGAAGAGGGAAGGGAAAAAAACTAATGCTGTAGCCATTGATGCTTGGTTTCACTTCAGGTTTCATTTATACCTTTCTCTACGCTTGCAACCTGGGGAGCTAATTTCATTTCTTAGCCCTTAATGTCCAGACTACAAAAGCTTGGAATGGGCCAGGCTCGGTGGCTCAGCCTGTAATCCCAGCACTTTGGGAGGCCGAGGCGATTGGATTGCCTGAGCAGTGGGTTCGAGACTTGCCTGGGCAACTTGGCCAGACCTCGTCTCTACAATAAATTTAAAAAATTAGTTGGATGTGGTAGCGCGCACCTGTAGTTTCAGCTACTTAGAAGACTGAGGCGGAAGGATTGCCTGAGCCCAGCATGTCAAGGCTTTGGTGGCCGGGAGCGTGCCAATGCACTCCAGTCTGGGTGACAGAGTGAGATTCCAACTCAAAAAAAAACAAAAAACAAAACAAAAAAAAGCTTGGAATGCCGAGGAGGCAGACCAGCTGTTCATAAAAGGTAAGATATTTCAAAGAAGGGAAGCCTTGCAGGGAATAAGACAATGGAGGAGTGTTACTAAGATGGGGCTCGTTTGATTCTCTAGATCCATAAAATATTTGAAACATACATATGCCAAAAAGATTATTGTTTATCTAAATTTAGATTTCACAAGGTGCTTGTTGCTAAATCTAACAGTCCACTCCCTTCAGCTAGGAACACTCACCCAACACGTTTGTCATTTTTGTCCCACGTCATGCATGAATGAGTGGGGAGTCGTCAAGTCAGCAAGCATGTGCCACAGTCCTGCTAGGAGTCTGGCTCTAGGGACGAGATAAAAGAAGTAAACGACATCCCCCATCCTTGGAGACCTGGATCCTGGAGGATGTATACAGTGCCTTCCTTGCACATAGTGAGCACTAAAGAAATCTTTGTAGATGTTTGAGGCGGTGAACAATGCTGTGGGGTTTTTATAAGATCACTACAGCAGTGGTGGATAGGGTATAGTAATCACAGATCACAGTGATTTCAGATTGTCTTTAGGGAATGGAACAAGGCTGGTGATTGAGATTTTACTGAAATATAGAGATTCTGCAGGTGAGAATTCCATTTGAGGGAAATAAATCTGATTGAACTAAAAGGTCATAATAGTTTGGTATCTATTCCAACTATAATTAAATGGAATAGAAGTTTCAATTGCTGATCCATCTTTTTTTTTTTTTCTATTTGGATGAAATTTGCCACTTCTTCATGGGTGCTATCCAAATGGAAGAGGTTACAATTAAGGAAGAAAGTGCTGATCTGAGTATTTATCAGGCATGAAGCCTGCCTCAATTTTGAGCAGATGCCATCAGCTGAATTGGGTTTCAGGCCCAGCGAAGTTGGTACCATACTGCTATTCACCAGTCTTTTTGACAGTATGTTCAACGCAAGTAAATTCAGTGTTAGTTAGGGAGAACTCAGCACTCCAGTGGGCAATACTGGGGTGGATAGGGGATCATGAGAGAAGTTTGTAGAGCACTATTCAAAGCCATCACTCCAGGGATTTCTCTTCACTTCTAACATCATCACATCATTTTTTGCTCTCTTTCAGCTGGCCTCCATCAGCATACAAATATGCTGCTATCTCTCCTATTCTAAAACTAAAACAAAACTAAACTTTCTTTGGACCCCACTTCTCCTGCCAACTACTGTTCTATTTCCTTTCATTAAAATGCCTTAAATTTTTTTCTAAATTCTCTGCCTCCAATTCCTCGTCTCCCATTCTCTCTCAAACCCACTCTCTCAAACCCACTAAATGCAATGTCTCTTGAGAACATTGCATCTACTTATCCACAGTCCCTGATGTTCTAGTTACGGTCACCAGTAATTCCATGCTGCTAAATCCAGTGTCCATCCCCAGTCTACAGTGTAATCAATTTAATAGTAGTATTTGAAATGGTTCATTGCTACTCTTCTCTGAAGCACTTTCTTCATGTAACTTCTAAGACAACACACTCTCTTCACTTTTTTACTCCTCAGGTTTGGCCTGCAATAACGTTGCATAACAAGCAATCCCAAACTCTCGATGGCTTGCAAAAACTGCCATTTCATTTCTCAGTTACAGGTCTGAAGGTTGGTTGTGGCTCAGCTGATCTTGGTTGATTTAGTTGCATTAGGCTGGATTCCAGCTTCTGGTTCTGCTCTATGGTCCTTCATCCTAGGACCCAGGCCAAGGAGATAGCAATTTTTTGGAATATGCTATGCTCACTAAGGTTTACAGAAGCACAAGAGAAATGATCAGAAAAAAATGCAATGTCTCTTGAGATCTTGGCTTAAAGTTGGCACACTTTGAATTCCACTGACCTTTTATTGTTTCAGAGAAAGTTACATGGCTATACTCAGTATCAATGAGGTGAGGGAATATTCTCTGCCAACTCTTTTCAGAGGAATGCAGTCATGTGACAAAAGATGTAGACATATAATTCTAACACGGAGAAGAAGTGAAGAATTGGAACAATGATGTAATCTACCACATCTTTCTATGTCACTAGCTTTTCCTTCTCAGATTCATATATGAAATTCTTAACTGGTTGATATTGTATATATGTATATGATATTGTATATATGTAATTCTTTACCAGTTCAATATCTTCTCACCAACCTCTTCATTTTGAAGCTTACCAGAGTTCAGTCCTTAGTCTTTCTCCATCTATGCTCATTCTTTTATTGTTCTCATTTAGTCCCATGCCTTTAGATAATATCTGTATGCTGAAAACTCACAAATCCATATCTCCAACCTAGGCCCCTCTCTAAAATTACAGATTTGGGTACTACTACCATTACTGCTAGAACATTTAACAACATCTCAGACTCAACATGTCTGAAACTGAACATGGGTCTTCCCCAAACCAGCAGCCTTTACATGTCCATTGACAACACCTCTGTCTTTTCAGTTGCTCATCCTTGATCCCTCAATTTCATGCCCAGATCCAAACCATCTTTAAAAGAGATCCAAAATTTGACCCTCTTCTTACCACTCCCACTGTCACAATCACCTCTTTTGCCTGGACTATTGTACTTGCCTCCTAAATAGCCTCTCTGCTTCCACTCTTTGCCACATTTATAATTTACTCTCATAACCAGAAGAATCATTTTAAAAACCAACTCAGATCATGTTATTTGCTCAAAACCCTCCAGTGGTTTATAATAAAATCCAAAAACCTTAAGATAACCTACATGATCCAGCCCTGCCCTATATCTCGGATGTCCTTTCCTGCCACACGCCCCCTTGAGCACTGTGCTCCAACCACACTGGATTTTTCTTGTTCCTCAAACACACCAAACATGCCCCAGCCTCAGAGCCTTGGCCCTTGTAGATCCCAGACTGACATGCTTTCCCAGATATCTGATTGGTTCATTTCTCCAAAGCATTTTTCTGCTCAAACTTTCCTTCCTTAGAAAAACCCACTCTGATCCTATCTACCAAGTCTACTTTTTAATTCTCTCCACTCTTAGCCTACTTTATCTTTATAGGACTCATCATTTCATAGTTTTATACAATATATAATTTTTAATTGTGTAGTGTCTGGCTTCCCTATGAGAATACAAGCTCCATAAGGCCAGGGGGCACACCTCATCACACACTGAGCTCCTAGTTGTAGCTACCAACAACGTAAGCATAGGTAACATCGCTATAGAGCTCTGTTCTTATTACTTTTTAATATAACATCAGTATCACTTAGGAATATATTCTACTACAGTAACAGAAACTCCAACTCTCAGTGCCTTAAATAGACAATGGTTAGTCTCACATAACAAGAAGTCTGAGGAAGGATGCTCCAGGAAACATGTCCTCAGTAGGCTTTCAGGAACCTTGGCACTGTCCCTCTTTCTGTTCTGCCATCTTTGCCCTGTTGATTCTTGACTTCGTGTATGTTGCCTCTGAATAGCAAAGATGGCTTCCCCTCCTCAAGCCTCACTCTACAGTCCAGGCAGGAAGACTAGGGAAGTGGCAAAAGCTTTCCCCTAGGGGGAATTTGAGAGTAAATTGGCACAAGGTAAAAGATGATAGCAATTCAACAAACTTGTTGGAGCCAAAGAGTCCACCTCAGGATGCCAGGATTCAGAAAGACTGGAGTTTGTTTCCTAAAGAAACTGGCAAAGTGAAGCTCAGTTGTCATAGCAACACACCAATCAATTTTTGCTGCCCTCGCCTTTTAAAACTCCTTCCTAAAGCTCTTCTTTGTATAAATTCCTGCTTTTCAGGTCGGTGATTAGCAAATATAAAGAATATGATGAAAACACAATGAATAAACTTCAGGAGAAAACTGGTAATATTTTGTGTGATTTGTAGGTTAAAACAAATGAGTAAAAACACTAATAATGTGCTTGGGAACCAAGGTTCTCACTGTGGTTGCCAATCATATCAATATGTTTACTCATTTGTTTTATCCTACAAATATAAAAGGGCTATAAATTTAGAAAACTTAGTTTTTAGAAAACTAAGGAATTTTCCAGTAGATTTTTTTAAACTGTAGGTACCAGATTGAACTCAAATTTTTAAGTGTTCTCATTTGTCAAATTAAGTCATTAAATTTTTATAAAAGAATCCAAGAGTTTATAAAGAGAATGGGAAGGGGTGAAGTGTTGTCCATATTTGTGAAGATAGTGAATGTAAAAGGAATAATAGAATTCAAAAATCACTATTTTTTTAATCTTCAGTGTGATCATCGATTTAGCCAAGGACAAGCTATTCATCAATATTCTCCTAGTATTATTTCACAGGTAGTTATGTATTAATTTCTTAGTACTGTTAATTTCAAAGGTAAAATGTTACCTTTGCTATGAAGAGATCTGTCCAGCACCCCAATCAAGAAATCTAATGTAGCATCACCAATAGTAGGACACACTGACATCATGTATCTCTTGATGTAACAGAATAAGAAACACACAACATTACCTTCATAGTATTATTGCCACAAATGTTCAACTTGAATTCTAAACATGAGTAAACAATCAGAAAATTCAAGCTGTGGGACATTCTATAAGAGAAGCGACCCAAATTTGCCAAAATGTCAACCTCATGAAAGATTATTTAAAAGAAAAAATTGAGAGAAAGTCCTAGATCAGCAATTCTCAAAGTGTGGTCTGTGTATCCCTGGGATTCTTGAGAGTAAGGAGACCACAAGGTCCAAACTATTTGTATAAAAATATTAATAGCTTATGTGTCTTTTTCACCAGGTGGACATTTGCAGTGATCATACAAAAGCAATGAGTAAAATTGCTGGTAACTTAGTACTGACAGTCACTATATTCTTCACTAAATAATGAAATCACAACCAAATAGTAGTAATAATAATGCCAGTTTTACTTAAGAATGCCCTTGAAGCCGTCAAAATTGTTAAATGCATGACATTCTAACCCTTGAGTACACATCTTTTTAGTATTCTGTGTGGCAAAATGGGAAGTACACATAAAGCTCTTTTGTAAACCTAAGAGCAAGAGTTGCCCCAAGGAAGAGAGCTTGTCTAGCTGAACTGCTGGTTGAACTAGTCACTTTTTTAACTGAACACAATTTTTATGTGAAAGAACTACTGACAGACACATGGTTTTTAAGACTTGGGTATTTGGCAGACACTTTCTCAAAAATAAACAAACTGAATCTGTCACCAGGGAAATCACTGACAGTATTTGTTGCCAATGATACAATTCTAGCTTTCAAACAAAAATTAGAATGTTAGAAAAATTGCATTCATCATCATATTTATCATCGTATTCAACATCAGTTTTTCAATGCTTAAAGACTTGTTGAAATTAGTGTTGATTTAAATGCATGTGATTTTTTGATCTAGAATTATGAAATATGCTAACATTTGAAATATCTGCATAACTCAATGAATTGATAGTTTCCAAATGGCCAATGCATGGTGCTACAAAACCAAGCATGGATAAAAGCATTATTTGACTGAGCGTGGTGGCTCATGCCCATAAATCTCAGCACTTTGGAAGGCCGAGACTAGAGGATCACTTGAGCCCAGGAGTTCAAGACCAGCCTAGGCAACATAGTGAGACCTCAACTCTACAAAATGATTTTTTTAAAAATTAGCCAGGCACTGTGGTGTGTGCCTGTAGTCCCAGCTACTTGGAAGCTGAGGCAGAAGGATCACCTGATCCCAGAAGGTTGAGGTTGCAGTGAGCCATGATTGTGCCACTGCCCTCCAGCCTGGTCAATAGAGTGAGATTCTGACTCTAAAGAAAAAAAGAATTTCATTCACAGTAAAAAAAAAAAAAAAAAAAAAAAAACAGACCAATGGATTTTAACGTAACAGAGAATGAAAGTATAGATATGGTTTCAGATTCCATACTGCAGTTAACTTTTCTTTTTTTATTATGATATTGTGGGGTACAGTTAAGGGTTAGATATACAAATAAGCTTCGTTCAGGCACCCTTGTTGATAAGAGGTGTCTCCCCATCCCCAGACAGATATTTACTACCATTAATCCCATCTCCCTTCCCCTTCCCACCCATAGTTTCCCACCACTGTCAGTCATTTTCTTATAGTATTACATTAGATGTTCAAGGTCCACTATATGAGTGAGAACATGTGATACTCAGATCTTTGTTTCTGTGAGAGATCACTCAGTATTATAGACTCTAGTTCCATCCAGGTTGCTGCAAAATTCATGATTTTGTTCTTTTTTATGACTGTGTAGTATTCCATCGTGTATATGTACCACATTTTTTAATCCGGTCCTCTTTTGATGGACAGCATGATTGCTTCCAGGTTCTTGCTATGTGAACAATGCTGCAATAAACATTCGTGTGCAAGTATCTTTTTCATAGAGTGATTTGAGTTCTTCAGGGTATATTCCCAGGAGGGGGATTGCGGGGTCATATGGAAGGTAATATTTAGAGCTTTTAGGAATCGTCATACTGTTTTCCACAGAGGTTGCACTAGTTTGCACTCCCAGCAACAGTGTAGAAGTGTTCCCTTTTCGCCACACCCTCTCCAGCAACTGTTGTTTTTTGAGTTATTGATAATTGCCATTCTGACTGGAGTTAGGTGGTATCTCAGTGTGGCTTTGATTTGCATCTCCCTGATGATCAGTGAGGTTGAACATTTTTTCACGTGTCTGTTGGCTGCTCAGATGTCTTCCTTTGAGAAGTGTCTATTCATATCTTTCACCCATTTTATAATGGGGTTGTTTGTTTTTTTCTTTTCAGCACGTTTGAGTTCCTTGTAGATCCAAGATGTTAAGCCTTTGTCAGACCTGGAGTTGGCAAATACTTTTTCCCAGTCTGTAGGCTGTCTCCCTACTCTCTTGATGGTTTCTTTGGCTTTGCAGAAGCTTGTCAGTTTAATGAGGTCCCATTTGTCTATCTTCTCTCTTATGGCCTGTGGGTTTCTGGTTTTGTTCAGGAACTGGATGCCAGTTCCAATTTCCATGAGGGTATGTCCTTAATTTTCTAAGGTTCTTATGATTTGAGGTTTTACATTTAGGTCTCTGATCCATTTAGAGTTAATTTTTGTGTATGGGGAGAGATAGGGGTCCTGTTTCAATCTTCTGCATGTGGTCAGCCAGTTTTCCCAGCACCATTTACTGAATAGGTTCTCCTCTCCCCAGTGGTTGGTGGTGGAGACTTTGTCAAAGATGAGTTGGTTGAGAAATTGAGGTTTTGCTTCTGAAATCTCGATTCTATTCCATTGGTCTATATGCCTGTCCCTGGACCAATACCAAACTGTTTTGATTATTATAGCTTTATAATAAAGTTTGAAGTCTGGTAATGTGATATCATCTGATTTGTTTTTTTTGCTGAGGATTGTTCTGGCTATTCTTGGTCATTTGTGTTTCCATATGAATTCTTGTGTTGTTTTTTCTAGGTCTGAGAAGAATGTTGCTGGTAATTTGATGGGTATTGCATTAAATCTGTGAATTGCTTTAGGTAAGATGGACATCTTCATAATGTTGATTCTTCCAATCCATGAGCATGGGATATTTTTCCACTTGTTTGTGTCATCTTTGATTCCTTTGAGCAGTGTTTTGTAGTTTTCATTGTA
The DNA here is from genome assembly GCA_027257055.1 of Cephalopachus bancanus. Classification (NCBI taxonomy): domain Eukaryota; kingdom Metazoa; phylum Chordata; class Mammalia; order Primates; family Tarsiidae; genus Cephalopachus; species Cephalopachus bancanus. The sequence continues at coordinate 607,433 of JAPVLO010000009.1, read as the reverse complement.
AAGGTCTTTCACATTTCTGGTTAGGAAGATGCCAAGGTATTTCATTTTTGTGTGTGTGTGTGGCTATTGTGAATGAAATTGTGCTTTTTATTTGGGTTTCTGTTTGTTTATTATTGGTGTAAAGAAATGTGATTGTCTTTTGCACATTTATTTTATATCCTGAGACTTTCCCAAAGTCCTTTATCAGTGTAAGGAGGTTTTTGACTGATTCTCTTGGGTTTTCAAGGTACACGATCATGTCATCTGCAAAGAGAGATAGCTTGACGTCCTCTTTTCCTATTTGAATACCCCTGATTGCCTTCTCTTCTCTGATTGCTCTAGCCAGGACTTCCAATATTATATTTAACAGGAGGGGTGAGAGTGGGCATCCTTGTCTTGTTCCAGTTTTCAGGGGAAATGGTTCCAGTTTTTGTCCATTTAGGAGTATACTGGCTGTGGGTTTCTCGTAGATGGCTTTTACTATTTTGAGGTATATTCCCCGTATCTCTAGATGTTCGAGGGTTTTTTTCAAGAAGGGGTGCTGGATTTTATCAAAAGCTTTTTCTGCATCTAATGATATAATCATGTGGTTTTTGTTTTGACATCTGTTGATGTATTTAATTACATTTATGGTTTTACAAATGTTGAACCAGTGTTGCATTCCAGGAAAGAAGCCTACTTGGTCATGATGGATGATTTTTGAGATGTATTATTGAATCCGGTTTGCTAGGATCTTGTTGAGAATTTTAGCATCTATGTTCATCAAAGATATTGACCTGTAGTTCTCTTTCTTTGTTGGGTCTTTACCTGGCTTGGGTATCAATGTGATGTTAGCTTCATAAAATGATTTGGGAACAGTTCCATCTTTCTCAATCACCTGGAATACCTTCAGTAGGATTGGTATAAGCTCCTCCTTAAATGTCTTGTAGAATTCTGCTGGAAAGCCATCTGGTCCAGAGCTTTTTTGGTAGGTAGTTTTCTTATTACGTAGTCAATTTCCTTGATGTTATTGGTCTATTAAGGGTCTCAATTTTCTCTTGTTTCAACCTAGGCAGGTTGTGTGATGACAGAAAATTCTCCATTTCCTTATGGTTTTCAAGTTTGTTTCCATACAAGTATACATAGTAGTCTCTAATGATCTTTTGTATTTCTTCAGGATCAGATGTGACTTCATCTTTTGTGTTTCTGATTATGTTTATTTGGGCTTTTTCTCTCTTTTTCTTGGTCAGTCTAGCTAGGGGACCATAGATCTTATTTATCCTTTCAAAGAACCAGCTTTTTTGTTTCATTGATTTTTTTGTATTATCTTTTTGTTTTCTATGTCCTGGATTTGGGCTTTTATTTTGGTGATCTGGATTCTTCTGCTGAAATTAGGGTTTTTGTGGTCTTGCTTTTCCAGCTTTCTTAGGTGACGTCTTAGGCTGTTAATTTGTGATCCTTCCATTTTCATCATGTGAGTTTGTAGGGATATAAATTCCCCTCTTACTACAGCTTTCATGGTGTCCCAGAGATTTTGGTAAGATGTTTCTTCATTTTCATTTATTTCCAGGTATCTTTTAATCTCTGTTTTGATTTCATCATTGACCCAGGAGTTGTTTAACATCATGCTGTTTAGTGTCCATGTCTTTGTGGGTTTTGGGGGGACCTTGCTGGTGTTAATGTTTATTTTTATTCCACTGTGGTCTGAGAAGGCACGTGGTAAAATTTCAGTCCTTTTAAATTTGCTTATGCTTGATTTATGGCCAAGTATATGGTCAATCTTAGAGTATGTTCCATGCAGTGATGCGGCAGTTGTGTATTCTGTGGTCTTTGGATGGAGGATTCTGTAGATATCAATTAAGTCCATTTGATCAAGAGTCACATTGAGGTTTCGGATCTCGTTGCTGATTTTTTGTCCTGATGATCTGTCTAGGGTTGTGAGTGGGGTTTTAAAGTCCCCAGCTATGATGGTATTGGAGTTGATATCTTTTTTTAGTTTACCTAGGAGCTACTTTATGAAAGTTGGTGCTCCTATGTTCAGTGCATATATGTTTAGGATGGATATTTCTTGTTGATGGATTGAACCTTTTATCATTATGTAGTGGCCTTCTGTATCTTTTTTAATTTTTGATAGCTTAAAGGGTATTTTGTCTGAGATTAAGATCACGACTCCTCCTTTCTTTTGTGTTCCACTCACCTGAAAATTTGTTTCCTATCCTCTTACTTTGAGTCTATGAGTGTCCTTTCTAGTGAGGTGAGTCTCTTGAAGGCAATAGATTGTTGTCTGGTGATATTTTATCCATTTTGCCATTCTATGTCTTTTAGCGGTGCATTTAGTCTGTTCACATTCAAACTAAATATTGAAATGTGAGAGTTGATCCCTATCATAATGTTCTTACAGAGTTGTTGTTCTTCCTGTTTGTGTGTTGTCTTTCTTTTGGTTTTAGAGTTGGATCATGTGTGTTTTTAATCTTTTGCCTCTACTCTTGTGAAGAACGTTGTTGTTCTTTTTTCCTTTTCTTCTGTGTTCAATACTTTCTTAAGTATTTCCTGTAGAGGTAGTCTTGTGGCAGCGTAGGTTCTTAGGGATTGGATATCTGGGAAAGATTTCAAATTCTCCCTCACTGATAAAGCTTAGCTTGGCTGGGTAGGTTATTCTTGGTTGAAATTGTTTATCTTTTAGATCTTTGATGATAGGGCTCCAAGCTCTCCTAGCCTGGAGGGTTTCTGTAGATAAATCTGCTACTGTTCTAATTGGTCTTCCCTGGTACATAGTCTGACCTTTTTCTCTTGCAGCCTTTAGAATTTTTTCTTTCATACCTACTTTGTTTAGGCAAATTATTATATGTCTGGGAGTTGGTCTTCTCATTTGTTGTCTTGCAGCGGTTCTCTGAATCTCTTGTGTTTGAATTTTTTCATCCTTGATGAGATGAGGGAAGTTTTCTTGGATGATTTCATGAAATGTTTGCTCCAGTGTGGCCTCTGTTTCTCTCTCTGCCTCAGGAAGGCCAATTACTCTTAGGTTCAGTCTCTTGAAGTGATCATTCTTCTCTTGAAGGTTTTGTTCTGTCTTTTTGAGCTTTTCTATGTTTTTGACAATTTGGGTTAGTTCTGTGTTTTGGTCTTTGAGCTCTGAGATTCTTTCTGCTGCTTGGCTAATTCTGCTTTCCATGCTTATTAGTTTGTTATTTATTTCCATCACAGTATTCTTTACTGCTATTATTTCTGACATCAGCTCCTTCCTATTTTCCTCTTGTCTCTCCTCAATTTTTTTAATTCTCTCTATTAATGTCTTGATGTCTGGGTTTGTTGCATGTGACCAGTCATTCTGGGGGCTCTTCATTGTTTGTGTTCCAGAATCTGTTTTCTCAGTGTCTGATCTCCCAGGGGTCTGTGTGAGACCTATATTCTTCTTTTGGTTTTTCTTCATTTGTGCATCTTTTCCCCCTCCCTACTTTTTCCTTCCCTCCACATCACCGTCTTCTTTAATTTTGTTATTCAGGGGTAGAGGGATTGCTTTTACTTCTGTTTGTTTAATCTCCTATTCTTTATGTATGCTCTCTTACTTTGTTCAATTCTGGAATTGCACTGTAGGTTGGGGGTGGTCCTTTTTGCAGTTTTGAGATTTACTTAAGGGGGGAGCTATGATTTAAAATCTATCTTCAGGTCCTGGTATTCGCCGACAGGTGTATGCATTATCTGAAATTCACTTCCCACTGCCTTGGAATCTGTCCGTGTAGTGGGGCTGTAGGTTTACTCCCTGAAATAAAATGTGGTTAGCAGAGGGAAGAGAATGGAGCAGACAGTGGGGGGATGAGGGGAGCGGAGAGAGAGAGGAGTAAGGGGGAAACAGGCGAGTGTACCAACAAATGGAGAGAGAGACCTAAACTGAAACAGATAAAAGCAATAGACCATGCTACAGACTAACCAACTCCCATACAAAGAATAATAAAACATACAATGATGCTAACATACAAGCTAACCAATCACCTTATTGATGTGCTGTTCCTCTATACAAAGATATGGTTTACAGAGAGGAGAAAAGAGAAGGAAAGGAAGAGGAAAAAAGGGGGAACAAAACAGTAGGAATAGAATCAAGTCATTAAACTAACAGAACCAATCAAGCACACTCTGAGACTTTTTGTTTAAGTCCTAAACAAAAAGTCTGATTTCTAGCTATCTTCTCTAGCTGTTAAATTAGTTCACAGTTAGGATCAGTTGCCCCTGGTCTGCTGTGAAGGATAGTTCAGATCACCATCAGTTCACTACTCAAATCTGGTCTGTGTCTGTTTTTCAAGCTTTTTCCTGTTTCGGTGTTGTTACCTTGAATCGCCAGCAGGTGGTGCTATCTCAGCTGCTCGCCCCATAGGGGGTGGATCTGGACAGGAGTCGGAAGAAACCAAGATAGGATCTTGCCTCAGGGGACACAGGAGGAGACCCACGGCTGGCAGGACATCACGGTGGCAACAGAGGTGGCAGCGATCCCAGCAGATCTTGCCTGCAGGGGCTTCAAGGACTGAAGTCGTGGATCACCTCAGGCACAGGTGGCGCGCTGTGCTATGGCCGCCATGGAGGCCGCAGCGCCGGTGGCTGCTGTGTCTGCAGCTACAGTGGCTGTCCAGACACACGATGCCCCAGCAGTAGCGACGGCCGAGCTCTGTGTGAAGAGCAGGCTGCCGACATTGGGATCCACAGGCCCTGGGAGAGAGCCAGAGACCCTCTGCATTCTCCTTTGCAGAGGGTTTAATCTGCAGTTAACTTTTCAAAAACACCTCGTCTTGTGTTGATGAAGTATCCAAGGAAAAAAGAGAATTGTCGTATATTGAGCACCCACTACACACCAGACACTGTGCCAGGTAGTTAAATACTGTGCAATAACTTAGATTTGCAACAAGCCATGTCAGGGTTCCACCTCAAAAGCAACTGGAAAGAAGATTAATACATAGGATTTGTCAGGAGAGGGGAGTTTTATTGCACACTGAGAAATACTTTATATATACAACAGACAAAAACAAAAAGAGTAAATGAGTGTAATAAGATGCTAAATTAGAAATTTCAACTGAGGTTCCAAGATACAATACATATCAGATTCTGGGAGAATATAAGACAGACCACCATATGTGGCAATTTTAATGAGTTGACAGCATACCGGTGCAGAGGGGACACCTCAATATATTTCTTTGGAGGAAACAATTGGTGTACTGCGGCTCCCACCCTTTTGGAGGAGGGATGGGTGCTCTTCCCTCAACTCAAACCTAGGGCTCGAAGCTTCAACACGACCAGCTGGAGAACTTTCTATGTGTTTCTTGCAGTGGTAAGGGTACAGAGGATTGTGCCTGACTCACGCGGGGGGCAGCCAAAGTACTCTGGCACAGCAAAATAGAGGGCTACGTCAAGAGCAGCATCTCAGAATCAGCCAGGGTACGGCACACAGAAGTGCTTCCCGTGGACCAGATGTGGACCATGAGGGAGAGCGGTGACCTGGAGTCACTTTGATTACTACATTAGAGGGTAGTGAAATCAGACAGTGAAAATCTGTGCAGAAAAGCCCATCAGAAAAAATGAGGGCTGAGGGAGAGAACTGAAAAAGACAGGGAACACATCACCCATGTCAAGAAAGTTGTAATGGAAGGTTATAACCAAACCAGCCAGGAAGGTGCCCATAGGAATCAGCTTTAGACACCTGCCAAGGCCAGAGGATGTAAGGCCATTTTATGATAATACCATTCAAGTAAGAACTTTCTGCCCCCTTTTCCCTGCTTCCTCCCAATGTTTTAGAAGGAAGTTGGGTGGGTTGGGGACGGACAACTGCCTCACCCTTTCAGAAGCACAAGTGTCAGCTGAGATGGAGAAAGGGTCTTATCTTTAAATCAAGATTAAAGTTTGCTTAATATACTGAACCAAATATCCTATTCTATGAAACTCCAGGATTCAGGAATCTTTTCAGGATATGATCCTCAGGAAGAACATCATAGTGAACTCCTGGAAGATTTAAAATGGCACCAAACTTTATCAAGCAGTGAAGAAGAGCTGGATCAAGGATGAGGATAGACCACGGAACAAATTTGTAGGGAAAGACGATACATGATGCTATAATTCTCTCTAAGGTTTTTCTTGTGAACTTGGTGTTTACTGGAGTGCTGGCATATGGCCTAATTCTGAGACATGTTGCACTATCCAGTCCTTTTCTTGGAGTTTTACAAATGTTCAGAGATGGTTTTATCATGTAACCCTGATAATGTGGTTACTCACCAAATAACAACAATAATAATAGTAACAGTTGGCTCTTGACCAAAGGTGATCTTTAGAGAGATGCATCCGAAATACTCCTGGCATGTTCTGCCAAACAAGTGTCTTCTAAATTAGACTCAACTAACACAACTCATCAGCCAGTTGTATCCCCTCCTTTGGGATGCTTAATAGGCAGAAATACAAAGAGGGTGGCCTGTGCATAGAAAGAAGATGGAGAAATGCATAGAGTAGAGAGATAAATGGAAGCTATGACTTTGAGAGCCATGTTTGGGCAATCCAGTAGAAAGAAAAAGCAGAGGAAAGAGAATCAGAGGGCAAAATATTGAGTTCAAGAAAAGTGACTTCTGAACCTGGGGTCGAGTCTCCAGAATGACCGCCAGACACTTGATCTGCCATTACATTCCCAGTAATAATATATAATGCTCTTATTTTCCATGTGTGCAACAGGTTTCACTATTTTCCTTTACTTTCTTTGTCCCTCTAGTCTTACAGTAAACCCCCATTGATTGAGGTAACTGTGCCATATCCACAGTAATCTGGAAGAACTTGATAAAAGGTAAGGTGAATTCTGCCAGGTCTTGGTACCAAAGGAGATACACATTGATCAGCCAGCAAACAAAATAAACCATTCCACCAAAAAGTTATTAATACCTTCCCAATAAAGCCCCCCTCTGGGATGGTCTAATCCAGAGGTCAGCAAACTTTCTCTGTCAAGGACCAAATAGTAAATATTTTAGGCATTGTGGGCAGTACAGTCTGTGTTGTGACTATTCAGCACTGTAGCAAGAAAAGGATCACAGACACATAAACAAGTGAGCATAGCTATCTTCCATGTACTTTATGTATGGACACGGGGTTCAGATTTCATGTTTTCGCCCATCACCAAATACTCTTGATTTTTTTTCAGCCATTTAAAATGGTAAAAATCCACTCTAAGTTTACAAAAATAGGCAGTCAACTTGCCTTGGCCCACAAGCCATTGTTTGCCCACTCCTGGTCTAACCCTACGACCAAGAAGAGAATTCTTAAATGATTGTACAGCAGCAACAATGTTATTAACTATGACCCTTGACTTATTCCAACGAAGACTCTGCCTCCCCGTGAATAATTGAGAGAGAAACCAATGGAATAAAGTAAGTGGAAGTTTATGTATAAAATAAAAAAGCCAAAGGAGCATTTAAGAACAAAGCAAACACTTTATCTCCATGCACTTATATGTCATTGTCATTGCCATTGCTCTCTAAGTAGAATCTAAAGCCTGTTGTCATCACTGAGGCTGTGGATGCAAGATGATGAGTCTGGAATGAGAACAATAAAACTCCCAAACCAACTGTTAAAGCAAAGCAATATTCCAGACATGGAACTACCACTTATGAAGTTATAAACCCTATGATTATATGTTATTTACACAAAGAAAAATTGCCACCCACAGAAACAGTTCTTTCTGAAGTATGATTTCAGCCTAAGAGTCTCTGGGATAAGAAAGCCAACCTTGTGGGTTCTCAAGTTGTCTTTAACATTGGGTTGGAGTGTCCTGTAGCTAAACTTTTTCTATCTAATGGCTGTCAATGTTTTTTGAGTTGTGGGCATACTGGAATATTTTATGAAAGCTATGGAACTTTTCTCTACAAAATATATATGCAGACAACATTTTGCATTCAGATCCATGGAGTTCGTGGTACCCCTGAACTACCAAAACACAGCTGGAAAATTGGTTGCCAAGCATGAAGTGTAAAGGCATCATCTTGGGTTACCCAACCAGCCACCTGACTCCACAAATACCACTTTCTCTGACCCTTTTCTTTCTACAGGTCATTTGCAGTTCTTTACAGAGTCTAACAATTAAGTTACATTAGAAGTGCTGAGGTGTGAAATTTCTTCTTCAGCAACCATGTGGAAAATCCATGTGCTGTTTAAAGAAGTTTCTGAAAGGATTTTGGGGTCAGCCTCTGACCTCACCTCAGAGGTGTCCTGGCTGTAAATGACTTAGAGGATGCCCCTTAGATGGGGGGAGATGCTGGATGGAAATTGAATCTGCTGTGCCTTCCAAATTTTTCTCATTCTCATCCTAACATGGAGGCTGCCTGCTTGCTGATGTCATCATAGATTCACCGAACATTAGTTCTAGAAATCCCACCTGAAATTGTCTAACCCAATTTTCCCAAACCTAGTGACCAACAGAATCACCAAGAGAACATGCTAAAACACAGATTCCTGCCCGTGACTCCTCACTTCTGATTAAGTAGGTCTGGGGTGGTGCCAGATGATTTTAACAAGCTCCCAGCTGATTTTTAGGCTGGCCTTTTTGGGATCACACTTTGCAAAGCACAGATCTAGTCATCTATGAATGAGGAACTGAGACTTTTCCCTTTTTCTGCTACCCTTCCTTATTTGTACCCCGAAGGTGGGTGCCTCACTGACTAAATTGATTTGATCATCAAGTGAGATGTTTGTCAACATACCAATCTCATTCCCGCCTGGAGGGCTTTGCACTTGGTGTTTCCTCTGAATAAAAAAAAAAGTTTATGATACCAATCCTATTGAAAGTATTCCAGGCAATTGAGAAAGATGGAACTCTCCCCAAATCATTTTATGAAACTAGCATCACCAGGTAAAGATCCAATAAAGAAAGAGAACTATAGGCCAATATCCTTGATGAATATAGATGCTAAAATTCTCAACAAGAAGCCAGCAAACCAGATTCAACAACACATCTCAAAAATCACCCACCACAACCAAGTAGGTTTCATCCCCGGGGTGCAGGACTGGTTCAACATTTGTAAGACCATAAATGTAATTAAATACATCAATAGACATAAAAACAAAAACCACATGATTATATCATTAGATGTGGAAAAAGCTTTTGATAAAATCCAGCACCCCTTCTTGATAAAAGCCCTCGAACATCTATGCATAGATGGAACATACCTTAAAATAGTAAGAGTCATCTATGAGAAACTGACAGCCAGCATACTGCTACACAGACAGAAATTGGAACCATTTTCCCTGAAAACTGGAAAAAGACAAGGATTCTCACTCTCACCCCTCCTGTTCAACATAGTTTTGGAAGTTCTAGCTAGAGCAATCAGACAAGAGAAGGAGATCAGGGGTAGGAAAAGAGGAAGTCAAGTTATCCGTCTTTGCAGATGATATGATTCTAGAGAATCGTCAAAAACCTTCTCGCACTGATAAAGGACTTTGGCAAAGTCTCAGGATATAAAATAAATGTGCAAACGGCAATCACATTTCTATACACCAATAATAAACAAACAGAAACTCAAATAAAAAGCACAATCCCATTCACAATAGCCACCAAAAAAAATGAAATACCTTGGCATCTTCCTAACCAGAGATGTGAAAAACCTTTAGAATGAAAACTACAAAACACTGCTCAAAGAAATCAAAGATGACACAAACAAGTGAAAAAATATTCCATACTCATGGATTGGAAGAATCAACATTGTTAAGGTGTCCATTCTACCTAAGGCAATCTACAGATTTAACGCAGTAACTGTCAAATTACCAGCAGCATTCTTCTCAGACCTGGAAACAACAATACAGGAATTCATATGGAAACAAAAAGGACCACAAATAGCCAAAACAATCCTCAGCCAAAAAAAAAAAAAAAAAAAGCCAGAGCGGGAGGTATCACACTTCCAGACTTTAAACTTTATCATAAAGCTACAATTGTCAAAACAGCCTGGGACTGGTACAATAACAGGCATATAGACCAATGGAACAGGATAGATATTCCAGAAGCAAAACCTCAATTTCTCAACCAATTCACCTTCGACAAAGCCTCCACTACCAACAACTGGGGAGAAGAGACCTATTCTGTAAATGGTGCTGGGAAAACTGGCTGACCACATGCAGAAGACTAAAACAAGACTCCTAACTATCACCATATACACAAATTAACTCTAAATGAATCAAAGACCTGAACATAAAACCTCAAACTATAAGAACCTTAGAAAATGCAGGAGACACCCTTATAGAAATTGGAACCGGCAACCAATTCCTGATCAAAACCCCAAGTGCCCATGCCATAAGAGATAAGATAAACAAGTGGGACCTTATCAAACTGACAAGCTTCTGCAAAGCCAAAGAAACCATCAAGAGAGCAGGGAGACAGCCCACAGACTGGGAAAAAATATTTGCCAATTCTGTGTCTGACAAAGGCCTAACATCTAGGATCTACAAGGAACTCAAATGTGCTGAAAAGAAAAAACCAAACAGCTCCTTTATATAGTGGGCAAAGAAATGAGTAGACACTTCTCAAAAGAAGACATACAAGCAGCCAACAGATACATGAAAAAATGCTCAGCCTCACTAGTCATCATGAGTCAAATGCAAATTAAAACTGCACTGAGATATCACCTAACTCCAGTCAGGATGGCCATCATCAATAACCAAAAATAACAGATGCTGGAGAGGATGTGGAAAAAAAGGAACACTTCTACACTGTTGGTGGGAGTGTAAACTGGTACAGCCTCTGTGGAAAACAGTGTGGTGATTCCTAAAAGTTCTAAAAATCGACCTTCCATATGACCCCGCAACCCCCCTACTAGGAATATACCAGGAAGAACTCAAATCACTCTATAAAAAAGATACCTGCACATGTATGTTTATCGCAGCCTTGTTCACAATAGCAAGAACATGGAACCAACCGTGCTGCCCATCAAAGGAGGCCTGGATTACAAAATGTGGTACATATACACGATGGAATATTATGCAGCCATAAAGAGGAACAAAATCATGAACTTTGCAGCAACCTGGATGGACTTAGAGTCTATAATACTGAGTGATCTTTCACAGAAACAAAGAACAGAGTATCGCATGTTCTCATTCATAAGCAGACCTTGAACAACTATCATAATACTATAAGAAAAGGACTGGCAGTAGCAAGAAACTGCAAGGGGGTGGGGAGGTAGGGGGAGCAGGGAGGTGGGATTGGCAATGGTGGGAATCTGCCTAGGGAAGGGGGGGCACACCTCATCAACAAGGATACCTGCACAGTGAATATTTGTATACCTGACCCTGAATTGTACCCCACATCTTTAAAATAAAAAGTTTAAAAGTTAAAAAAAAAAGAAAACAGCTAGGCTAGGGAACAAATGTTCCCTCAGCATTGTTATCTAGATTACACAAAGCAATCACAGCTCCTATCATATCTGAGGCCGGTGTTTGTACCACTATATTGCCCAATAAATTTCTTTTTTGCTTAATGTAAAAAAAATAATAAAAAATGAAAAGTTCTACCCATATTTCTGCTCATATTGCTCCCTCCTGTCCCTAAGTCTTTGCTAAAATTTCCCTTCCTCAAGTTTTCCTGACCATCTTTCATAAAGTGGACACCCCTCTTACTACCCCCATTGTCGCTAGTCTCTTAGGCTATTTTTTTTTCCTTCATAGCACTTATCCCTACTTTCATTATGTATGCATTTCTTGTTTATTAATATTATTTTTAGATTCAGGGAGTATGTGTGAAGCTTTGTTACCTCGGAATACTGCACGATGGTGAGGTTTGGGCTTCTGATTAGACCTCCCCCACCCCCATTGGTGATCACGCTACCCGATGGGTAATTTTTCAGCCCTTATTCTTTTTCCCTCCCCTTCTTCAGTAGTCCCCAGTGTCCATTGTTTCCATCCTTGTGCCCATCTGTGCCCAGTGTTTATTTCCCATTTATGCGTGAGAAAACGCGATATTCAGCTTTCTGTTTCTGTGATGATTCACTTAGAATGATGGCCTCCAACTGCATCCATGTTGTTGCAAAGGACATGATTTTGTTCTTTGTCATGGCTCTGTTATATTCCATGGTGTATATGTACTACATTTTGTTTATCCAGTTCACCATCAATAGGTTTCTGGGTTGGTTCCATGTTTTTGCTACTGTGAATAGTGCTGCACTAACATGATTGCAGGTGTCTTTTTGGTAGAACTATTTGTGCTTCTTTGGGTGTATCTCCAGTAGTGGGATTGCAGAGTCGAATGGTAGACCTATTTTTACATTTTTGAGAAATTGCTAAACAGCTTTCCACAGGGGTTGAATTAACTTACTTTCCCACCAACAGTGTGAAAGCATTCCCTTTTTTTTGCAGTCCCACCAATATCTGTTGTCTTTTGACTTTTTAATCATAGTCATTCTGACTGGTGTGAAATGGTATCTCATTGTAGTTTTGATCTGCATTTCTCTGATGATTAATGATGTTGAGTATTTTTTCTATATGTTTCTTGGCTGCTTGCATGTCTTTCTTTGAGAAGTGTCTGTTCATGTCCTTTGGGCGCTTTGTAATGAAGCTGTTTGTTTTTTTCCTGAGATTTGTTTGGGCTCCTCATAGATTCCGGATATTAGACCTTTGTTGGATGCACAGTTGCTAATATTTTCTCCCATTTTTGGATGCATAGTTGCTAATATTTTCTCCCATTCTATGGGTTGTCTCTTTTCTCTCTTGATGGTTTCTTTGGTTGTGCAGAAGCTTTTAACTTGATAAGGTGCCACTTGTCAATTTTAGCTTTTGCTGCCTTTGCTATTGTGAACTTGGTCATGAATACATTACCTAGGCTGATGTCCAGAAGGGTATTCTCTAGGTTTGCATCTAACATTTTTATAGTTTGAGGTCTTATGTTTAAGTCCTTGATTCATTTTGAGTTAATTTTTATATATGGAGATCGGTAGGGGTTCCATTTCTTTCATCTGCATGTGGTTAGCTAGTCTTCCCAGCCCCATTTGTTGAATAGGATATCCTTTTTTCCAATGTTTGTTTTTGTCAGTTTTGTCAAAGATGAGTTGGTTGTAGGTCAGTGGCTTTACTTTTGAGATCTCTATTCTGTTCCACTGGCCTATGTGTCTATTTTTGTACCAGTATCATGTAGTTTGGGTGACCGCAGCCTTGTAGTAAAGTCTGAAGTCTGGCAGTGTGATGCCTCTGTCTTTGTTCCTTTTGCTTAGGATTGCTTTGGCTATTCGTGCTCTTTTTTGCTTCCATATGAATTTCTTTATTGTCTTTCCTAGATCTGTGAAAAATTATGCTGATAGTTTGATAGGAATTGCATTGAATCTGCAGATTGCTTTGGGTAGTATGGACATCTTATCGATAATGATTCCTCCAACCCACGAGTATGAGATATTTTTCCATTTGTTTGTGTCATCTTTGACTTCTTTCAGCAGTGTTTTGTAGTTCTTGTTGTACATACCTTTATCAACAGAATACATCTTTGGTTAGATGCATTCTGAGGCCATGTGTGTGTGTGTGTGTGTGTGTGTGTGTGTGTGTGTGTGTCCATTGTGAATGAAACTGTGTTTTTTATTTGGTTCTCAACCAGTTTGTTGTTGCTGTCTAGAAATGCAACTAATTTTTGAGTGTTGATTTTTATATCCCAAGACTTTACTGAAGTGATTTATCAGTGCTAAGAGTCTGGGTGGAATCTTTTGAGTTTTCTAGATACAGAATCGTATCGCCTGTGAAAAGAGATCATTTCATTTCCTCATTTCTTATTTGAACACCACTGATTTCTTTCTCTTGCCTGATTTCTTTAGCTAAGACTTCTAGTACTATGTGAAATAGGAGTGGTTATATGTATTTCTTTAAGAGTTTATTGTCTAGGACTATTGCTCATAAAGACAGCTTCTAGCACTGTGTCTGAAACATAAAGGCCTCCCAGGAAATATCTGTTGAAAGGATGAGTGAATAAATGAGTGAAAAAAATAAAGTACTAACTTTATTCTGCTTGATGGTATTCTTTAAATTTATAACTTTTGCTGTTTCGTTTGCTCTTTCCAGACACAGAGAAGAGAGGAAATATTTATTTTAATCCACTGTAATCAAGGTAACTGGGAGCATTTGGAGCCAAGGTGGCCATAAGCAAAATGAGCATTCAGAGAGAATTGAGAGAAATTGTGTCATATGACTGCTTTCATGCATCCCATCGATAAATATTTATGAAAAACATACTAGTGTTAAAGCTCAGAACAAATCCCTCATGGAGTTCACATTCTTCAGGGTGGAGGGGAAGGAACAGGACAAACTACACAACATTAATGAATAAATTATTGAGTAGATTGGAAAGTAATTTATGCTTTGGAGAAAAATAAAGAATTTAAGAAGGATACAGAGCGGAGAGGATAAGTAGGATAGTCCAAGAAGGCCTCATTGAGAAGGTAATATTTGAGCAAAGACTTAAAGGTGGTGGGCCAGAGAACCATACAGGCATGCATGGTAGCGCATGCCTGTAATTCCGGCTACTTGGAAGGCTGAAGCGGAAGGATCGCCGGAGCACAGCAGGTCGAGGCTGCGGTGGCAGAGAGCAGCCACTGCACTCCAGTCTGGGTGACAGAGTGAGACTCCAACTCAAAAAAAAAAAAAAAAACAATTGTTAACAACAACGAAAAGTTTTTAATGGGCAAAAACTTAGACATTTCTCCAAAGAAGATATACAAATGGCCAATATAAGCACATGAAAAGATACTCAACATCAATAACATTCGGGAAATGTAAATAAAACCACGATGAGATACCACCTCACATTACAATGACTACTATCAAAAAAAAAGGAAAATGGTGTTGGCAAGAATGTGAAGAAATTAGAATCCCTGTGCATTGCTAGCGGAAATGTAAAATGCAGGCACTACGGAAAACAGCATGCAGACTTCCCACAAAGGTAAGCATAGAATTATCATAGGACCCAACAATTGCACTTCTAGGTGATGTACCCCCAAAAAACTGAAAGCAGGGACTCCAACAAATACTTGGACACCAACATTCATAGCAGCATTGTTCACAACAACCAAAATGTAGAAACAACTCAAATGTCCCTCAACATGGTGAATGGGTCAATAAAATGTGGTGTGTGCAATCAACAGACTATTATTCAGCCCAAACTGAATACATTCTAATGCATGCTACAACATGGCAGAATCTTGGAAACATTATGCTAAGTGAAATAACCCAGACACAAAAGGAGAACTAGTGTATGATTCCACCAGCATGAGGTACCTAGGATATGCAAATGCATAGAGACAAAGGGCAGAAGGGAAGAAAGAATGGGAAGTTCTCATTTAATGGGCACAGAATTTCTGTTTTGCAAGGAGAAAATATTCTGGAGATAGATGGTAGTGATGACCGAACAACATTCCAAATGTGCTTCATGTCATTGAATGGTGAACATAAAAATGAGTAAGAAGCTAAATTCTGTTATGTGTATTTTACCACAATAAAACATATTTTAATTGTTCCAAGTTTCTCTCTAATTAAGTTCTGCCTCAATGCAGTCTTTCATTTAACAAATATGGGACAACAGCTATGAGCCAAGCAATATGGATAAAGTTTTTAAAGTTAAAAAAAAAAAAGAGGTGTAACCACTGTTTATTGAGTGCTTACTCTGGTCACATAGGCTCTTTTATTTTCGTACTCTTTCTGTTCCTTGGGATTTTGAGATGGTAGAAATCAAAAATTACACAAATAATTGTGAGAACTTGGCCAAGCATAGTGGCTCACACCTGAAATCCCAGAACTTCGGGAGGTTGAGGCAGGATGATGGCTTGAGTCCAGGAGTTCAAGGTCAGCCTAGGCAACATAGCAAGACCTCATCTCTACAAAAAAGAAAGAAAAATTAGCTGACTGTGGTGTCAAACACCTATAGTCCCAGCTACTCTGGAGGCTGAGGCAGAAGGATCACCTGAGCTCAGGAGGTCCAAGGCTGTGGTGACCCATGATTGTGCCACTGCACTCCAGACTGGGCAACACAGTGAGACCCAAACTCAAAATAAATTAGTGAGAACTCTATAAAGGACTCCCTAGTGTACAGATAAAGTACTACTGGCTTTGTGAAGAGGTACAGTTCACTTTCAACTGGGGGTTCCATCAAGTCTTCATGGAATAGCCAACACAGGAGCAGAGGCACAGGCACAGTGACTCTCAGGTAC
Organism: Cephalopachus bancanus; assembly: GCA_027257055.1. Classification (NCBI taxonomy): domain Eukaryota; kingdom Metazoa; phylum Chordata; class Mammalia; order Primates; family Tarsiidae; genus Cephalopachus; species Cephalopachus bancanus. The sequence continues at coordinate 591,300 of JAPVLO010000009.1, read as the reverse complement.
CAGCAGGAGGTAAAGAGTGATCGGGAACAGAACCGAGGCCAACATGGCCAGAACAAGGGGCCTATGAGGACGAAGAGATGGAGAAGACAGGAAGTCAGTGAGTTGACTGGTTCCAGATCCTCAAGGGGTCTTAAAGGTCAGCCACATCCTTAAGGGTCAAGGAGCCACTAAATGTACAAGAAGGAGACAGCATAGCAAAGCCACAGACACTTACAGATGGGCGGAATAAGATGCTACTGGACAGGGAGGACAGCAGGAGAAGGATGGAAATGCTGCCTACAGGGAACTCTAGTGTGAAATGACTCTGTGTCGATTCAGAGCTTTTCTTGCCAGTGTCTAAGCATATGGAAAGTCTCATCTGTATACTCCGGCTGCTGCCTGGGGAGGGAGAGTCAAGTGAGAATTTTTCCATTAAGGCTGTGATTACAGAAAAATTCCTTAGGGCAGACAAATTATGTCAACATATTTTTCTAATTTATATTTTAAAATGTGCAAATGTTCCCAGAGGCCTGGTGACAGACACAACTTTTATAAAATAAAAACGTCAATCCGCACACAACTGTCAGCCTGACTAGAGACTCCCACCTCCTTCCAGATTTTTTTAAGACAATTGTGTTTTGAAACTGTAAACATGCCACTAATCAGTAAGGATAAACAGAAATTACTCCAATAACATTGCAAAAGAACATTTCCCCCAGCCCTCTTTCTTCAATATTAGAGTCTCCCTCCTTGAAATCAGAGCTGGGAGACCTGTTTAGATCACTGAAGAAAACACAAAGCACAGCAAGGTGTAGACAGATATGGTGGTGTGGAGTCATGACGGCAGTGTGGGTCTGTAGTCAGAGGGGCCAGCTACAAACCCCAGTCTTGTTCCTTCTAAGTAGCATGCCCTTGGCCTAATGACTTCTTCTCCCTCCCAAGCGGCCCCTCGGTGTGGTGGCTAGGGTCTAGACTCTGCAGCCAGACTTCCTCAGCCTCAAATCCTCCTCCGCCACCTTCTTGCTGGCGACCTCTCTATAGGGCGATGATAACCACAGTATACCTGACGCATGGCATTATTATGAGGATTGAACGAGTGAACACATGTAAAATACCTAAGAGAATGCCAGTTGTGTCAAAAGCTACGTATAAAGCTTGCTAGTGTGTTGTCAGTTAAAAAGAAAAAAGGGTGCCTAAGACAAGTTCCTTTATTTTACTGTATTTTGAGGTTAAACTTAGCATAGGCCCTTATATATATATAATGAGTAGTTGGCTACTCATTATATATATACGTTGGCTACTATCCTAGTCATCAGCAATAAATGTTAGTTTCCTCTGTCCTGTTCATTCTCATTCCAAGATGTTTTCTCCTAAGACAAGATCCTATGGTCTGTTAAAGTCAATTCAGGGTGGCCTCCAGATTGGAGGTGTTATGGGTCAAATTATGCCTCCCCCAAAATTCATGTGTTGAAGTCCTAACCCCCAGTACCTCCAAATGTAGCAATATTTGGAAATAAGGTCTATAAAGAGGTGATTAAGCTAAAATGATGCAATTGGAGTGGGCCTTAATCCAATCTGAGTGATGTCCTCACGAGAGGAGGAAATTTGGACACACAGGGAAACCCCAGGAACCCATACAGAGGAAAGACCAGGTGAGGACACAGTGATAAGGCAGCCATCTGGAAGCCAAGAAGAGAGTCCTCAGAAGAAACCAGCCCTGTCAACACCTTGATCTTGGACTTTGAACCTCCAGAACTGGAAGAAAATTAATCCATTCTGTTATTTAAGCCATCCATCCATTCTGTGGCATTTTGTTAAGGCAACTCTAACAAACTAATATATCCCCCTGCATCTTTTTATGAAAAGGATACTTCATTTTTCAGAGAGGGCGTCAATTGATTCAGCAAACATTTGTTGCTCACCTGATGTGGAAGAGGCACTGTTCTGGGGTTCCAAGTGCTATGATAAAGTAGTGTGTGTCCTCTGGGAACACACAGTTCATGGAGTGACAGTTAAGGAAGGAACTGTAATTTGGGGTAATGGAGAGTACAGCAGCCACACACACAGTAAAGGACTGGCACTAAGCGGGGGGAAGCAACACTGCAGGAGAGAGAGAAAGCCTTTTCCAGGTGAGAAAGTGGTGGGCTGGGTCTGAATGATAAGAGGATCTTCCAGGCAGGGGAAGTAAAGAGAACATTCTAGGCAGAGGGACAACATTACAAAAGACCCTCTTCTCAGGTGCTCATCATTTGCCCAGGGAGGTGGGTGTGTAAGTGCTCTTGGTTCTGTTGGTGACAAAATAAGTACTTGGCTATGAGACTAAAGTCAGGCACATTTAACCAAGGCAGGGGAGACCAGGAAAGGTGCTACCTTAGCCAGGTATTAAAGGATGTATGAATTACAGAAGGGCATTCCAGACACAGGGAACAGCATAAAGACTTGAGAAAGCATGGTGTGTAAAGTAGCTCAGAAGTGCAAGCATGCGGAACTCAAAACAGGATAAGATATTATTCATCGTGCAATGTGCTAGGTGCTTTCATACATTACCTCAGTGGATCCTTCTAACTCTATGAGCTAGTTAGTCAAGATTATTCATCCTGCCAAAATAGAAAATCCCTGAAATCTCAAGGGCTTAACACAATAATGGACTGTTTTTCAGTTTCATTAAGTCCAGTGAGAGTGAGGCAACCCACTTACATCTAAGAGCTATGCCATCTGAATATGTGGCCTCCAAGGTTGTCCTGCCAAGAAAAGAGAAAGATGAAGGAAGTCACAGGGCTCACATCAATCCTACTCCCAGTCAGAACTAGCCATAAGGCTGTGACTGAACTTCAGAAAAGGCTGAGAATGGAGGGAAGTGTGTGGATATTTGGTGAATAACTGTCTCAGGTAGAAGTCTTTAATACATACCCTTAGTGTTAGAGAGGTTAAGTGCTCTGCCCAAGACCACACAACAAATAAGTAGTGAAACCACCAGTCTCATGCAACTGACTCTAAAACCTACATCTGAATGACTACACTGTATTGCCAGATCATGCTGAGATTTGTATTGAAAGAAAATTGAATGTTACCCTGCAGACAATGGGAGGGTACTAAAGAGTTTTAAGCAGTATGGCACAATCAGATTTTCCTTTTAGATAGATCACTTGGGCTGTGATTTGAAGGATGGCTCGGAGAAAGCAAGGTTGGATGCAAGAAGGTGGCTTGAGGCTACTGCCATCGTTGGAGATGAGAGATGATGAGAACTCAAACAAGGCAATAATAGAAGGAATGAAGAAGAGAGATATATTGGAGAAGTTTGGGGACATGGATAAAATTAGCCAGGCTTACTGATTTAGTATGAGGGATGAAGAAGGACCATTCAAGAATAATATCCTGTGTTCATATGATGGCCTGGGAAGACAGCGTCACCAATGAAAGCAAAATACAGAGGAAGGAGCCGGTTTGCTGGAGACAATGGTAATCTCAGCTTTGAAAGTGCTGCTTGGAGAACTTGGGAGACATCAATGGCAATGCATACTCAACTGCAGATATAATCACAAAGCTTGGGGACAAAGTTGGGGTAGGGGGTCATGAATATGGAGGTACCCTATCTTGGATTAAAAGAGGGAGACTTGGAAACCTGTGGAAATCAGTCATCAAAGGACCATATTTCCAAAGAAGAGATGGGAGAAATCCCCAAGTAATGGTACATTTTAACGCAGCAGACAGTACAGTAGAAACATTACCAGTTGAACTTTGCCACCAAAAGTCATTGATGACATCAGTAGAAACAGTTTCAGTGGTGTGGGAAAAGGTGGAACAGAAGTCAGCCATGCTAGAGTGAAAATGAACGCAAAATGCTGCCACTAGTAAGCCTTTCAATGAGGTGACATCATCATTCCCACTTTATAATGAAGATGTGATACTGTGAGATATGTATTTGCCCTTTGTTCGGTTTCCGGCAGGTAACTCCTAAAACCTTTGGAATCTCTGGATGGTGAGAGTGTCTTTTGTATGCTAATGAGGTGGCTGGGAGGCTAGCAGCCCCTAGTTAGCTTCAGGATGAGAGCTCTTTCACCAGAAAGATCAAACCACAATTTAAGGGTTAGGACTTTCAACTCCACCCCACCCCTAATCTCTATGCAAGAGAGGAGAAGGGGGTTAAGTTGATCGCCAATGGCCAATGATTTAATCAACCATGTTTACATGATGCAGTCTCCGTAAAAGTCCAAAAGGACAGTTCAGAGAGCTTCTGGAGAGCCGAACCTCCTGGAGGGCAGCATGTCCAGAGAGGGGCATCTCATCATCCAGGGTTCATCTGTATCCTTTGTAATATCCTTTATAATAAGCCAGCAAAGGTAAGTAAGTGTTTCCCTGTGTTCTGAGAGCTGCTGTAGCAAATTAATTGAACCTAAGGAGGAGGGTTGTGGGAACCTCAGTTGTTGGTCAGAAGCATGAGCAAAACAACCTGGAGCTTCGACTGGTATCTGAAGTGGAGATAGATCTGAGGACTGAGTTTTCAACCTGTGGGATCTGATGTTATCTTCAGGCAGAATTAGAGGACACCAAGCTGGTGTCTACTGCAGAATTGATTGCTTTCTTGGTGTGTAGGGAAAAGCCACCAAACATTTGGTCACGGGAGTCTTCTATGTTGATTGCTGAGTGAGGGCATAGAAGAAACTGAGTTTGGATTTTTTCCTCCACATCAGAGTAGTGACTTGCAATGTTGTACAGAGACGGGATTTCAGACCCTGGAAGGCAGCCATCTCACACTGGGTTCCTTGGTATTAGACTCTGGGATGAACATTTGTATGCAGGTTTATTGGGAAGCATTTTCAAAACCAACACCTGAGAGGAAATGAGGGAGCAGGATTGGGCAGAGGTGATAAAGGAGTCACAGAGGACTACTCTGATCTTGCAGAGAGCTCTTGAGTAGGAAAGGGACTTCAAGATGCTTCTAATATAGGCAAAGGGAGTCCAGTGCGATGGTTCACACCTGTAATCCCAGCACTTTCAGAGGCAGAAGTGAGAAAGTTGCCTAAGCCCAGGAGTTCCAGACCAGCCTGGGCAACATGGCAAGACCTTGTCTCTACAGTAAATCAAAAACTTAGCGGGGCATGGTGGCATGTGCCTGTATTCCTCTTGGAAGGCTGAGGCAGAAGGATTTCCTGAGCCTAGCAGGTCAAGGCTGTGTACACCATGAGCATGCCACTGCACTCCAACCTGGGCAACAGAGCAAGACTTGGACTCCAAATAAGTAAATAATATAGGCAAAGGAGTTTTGACCAGGCCTTGAGGCCACACACTGACTAGATATTAGTTATGGGTAACCCCAAGAAAGAATCTAACCTTGGGTGAGACAGCTCTCTATGGTCAAGAGCAATGTCCAAAGAGGGGCTCATCTGAAAGTCGCCAAGAGCCAACCCCTCAGCAGCTGGAAAATGAGCACTTCAGTTCCAAACAGGGTGTCTGGGTGGTGCATGGCAGTACCCGTGACACTGTATCAATCTCAGTTCAGCCACTTGGTATGAGACTTTGGTTAATTTTTTAATTACTCTGTGCCTCAGTTTCCTCAACCTAAAATGGGAATAATAAAAAGCTTACCTCATAGGGTTGTTGTAAGGACTGGATGAGTTGAAACTACTAGAAATACATCTGACACAGTCAGTACCTCATACAGAGAAGCTAGTCTCATTAAAGAAGAAAACCACAACAAACCAGGTCTTTTGATTCCCAGTCCTGTGTAATTTCTTCAAGTCATCCAGTCTTCTCTATTCTTTTTTTTTTTTTTTTTTGAGTCAGAGTCTCTGTTGCCCAAGCTGGAGTGTAGTGGCATGCTTACGGCCACCGCAGCCTCGACTTGCTGGGCTCTGGAGATCCTTCCACCTCAGTCTTCCAAGTAGCTGGAACTACAGGCATGCACCACCATGCCCAGCTAATTATTTAGTTATTTATTGTAGAGATGAGGTCTCGTCAAGTTGCCCAAACTGGTCTCGAACCCTGGGCTCAGGCAATCTTCTCACCTCAGTCTCCCAAATTGCTGGGATTATAAGCATGAGCCACCACCCCTGGCTCAGTCTCCTCTATTCTTATTCTGCTTCCAGTGTCTGTAGTACATAAGCATTGTGTGCTACACTGTGCTACCCATAACTATTTTACTTCTTTGCATAGGATGACCAAAACGAGGATGCTTAAAAAAACAATCTGGAAATTTCAGTGATTTGCAGCAATGTGGGGCTCCTTCACCCATCTGTGGGTTCAGCTGATCTGGGCTGGGCTGGGCTGGGTCTAGGGCTGCTTCACACATCGCTCATCTTTCTTAGATGAACAGTACCCACAGCATATTCTGTTCAAGGTCAAAAGCAGGAGCCCAGGAAAGCAAACTCACATGTGCAGGCACAGGTCATGCCTCTGCTCACATCTGTGGACAACCCGTTGGCTAAAGCGATCCAGGTGGCAAAGCCCAAAGTCAGGTACACACAGCAAGATGAAGAGGGTATATACACAGCACCCACAGAGGTGGAGGCAAGGGGAGAATTGGAAATTTGCCAAACAATAATCCTCCATACATCCTGATGAACAAAGATTCTGTAATAAAAAAGAAGATATTTGTCACCAGAATGTAAAAAAAAAGAAAAGCTGCAATTAAAAGCCTTTATTAAATGTGTATTGCTGGTATGTCTGGGTGTGTCCTTCCAGCCTCTCCCTGACTCAGTCTCCTCATTTGTGAAAAATAACTATAGTATAATACCCCCTTTTATTTAACTCACAAATGGAACCTCATAATTCTCATCCATGTATCATACTTTTTTGTGGAATACCGCAGCACTTCTTTATGGCAAGTTGGCATTGTCTGCCATCTAGCATGCTTACATTTCTTTACTGAGTGTTCCCACATGGAACTGACTCCCCAAGGACTGCCATTAAAAGATGTGAGAACTGCAGACGTAGTGATCTCCAGTAGACAGGAGTGGCTGCACTCTAACGCACGACGGATTTCTTAAGCAATGGGTCCTCACTTAAGATTCTGTCTACCCTCAAAGTGCTGAGTATACATAAGCCCTCCATAAAATCTAGTTGAATTTTCCGAGCTCCCTATGCTTTCAAGACTGGTTAAACAAAGGATAGTACCAAACACTGTTGAAACACCAGTCAGTCAGTGGCCTCTGCTAAAAATCAACTGTAAGCCTCATTGCCTTTCTTGGTTACTAACTACCCAGCTCAGTGCTTTCCTCCTTAATTCCAAAACCTTCTATTTGGGTACTACCCATGAAGCAGCAGCAGCTTTCTTTAAAATAGAACAAAAGAATGATGACTCAGCAAACTGCAACTTCTGGTCCAAAAAATTAAATTTCTAATCCATTAAATTATAGTGAGACAGATGCCAAACTTTTATGACTTCCAATCAAATTTTTTACACAGAGATTAAATCCTCTTCTCTCTGCTTGCCAGAAACAAAGCAGGATCTTTAGTCCAATAAAAACCTTATTATTTCAAGCATCACCCAACTCCTTAAAGACACTGAAATTATTTTGATCTCAGAAACTCTTTTTCATACCTCTTCCAGAATGATCTTATGAAAGTGCCACAGGATGTCCAGAAAAAGAAAAAAAAATAGAAAATCTCAGTGGTTTAGTGACAGTTTGCTAGGGCTGCTAACTAAATGACAAAGTACCACAAACTAACTGAATGACTTAGACAACAGAAACTTATTATCTCACATTCTGGGGCTGGAAGTCCAAGATCAAGGAGTTAACAGGGTTGGTTCCCTCAGAAAACCTTTCCCATGCCTCTCTTCTCTTCTGGTGCTTTGATGGCTTACTTGGTATTCCTTGGCTTGTGGATGCCCCAGCCCAACTCTGCCTTTATGCTCACATGGCCTTCTCCCTGGGGGGTGCATCTGTCCTCAAATATCCCCTTTATATAAGGATACCAGTCATACTGGGTCAGGACCCACCCCAATAACCTCATTTTAACTTGACTGCCTCTGGGAAGACCCAGAGGTATAAGGTATTGGAGGTGAGGTCATCAACATATGAATTTGGCGGGGAGGATAAAATTCTACCCAACACAGTGGCCTAGTGTTAGGCAAAGTCTCTCAAACTATAACAAGCACAAACTATAAAAGACGAAAATTAGAAATTAACAAAATGAAACACTTCTGCTATTCAATAAAACACTATTAAGAAGATGAAAAGACTAGTCAGCTATAGACTGGTTAAAAGTATTGCCAAATACATACCTGATAAAGGACTTATCTAGAATAAATATATATATATATATATCTTACCCAATAATAATGACTCGATTAGAAAAATATAATGAGTCTTAAGATAAATAATGTAGTAAGAAATGAGCAAAAGATTTGGACGCGTCACCAAAGAAGATGTACAAATGACCAATACACATGTGAAAAGATGCTCAAAATCATTCCTGATCAGGGAAATGTAAACTAAAATGGCAAAATATCTCTGCATACCAATACAATGAGAAATCAAAATGATCGACAATACTAACTGTTGACAAAGACCTGGAGCAACTGAAGCCCTCATACAGTACATCAGTTTCTTATCAAAGTAATTATACATCTACCATACAACACACCGATACAAATCCTAGGTATTTACACCAGAGAAACAAAAACCTATGTCCACAAAGAGACTTCCACATGAATGTTCATAGCAGCTATATTCATAGTAATCAAAAATTGGAAACTTCCCAAATGCCCATCGACTGGAGAATGGACAAATAATGACATAGAAGGTCTGGTGATTAAGTTCACTAACTCAATCTTGGAAAAGTGCTACATACTTCATTGCTGAATATCAGTATGGTCATCTTCAAAGTACTTCCCTTGGGAAACTATGCACTGATGTCAACTCCTAGTCCACCCATCAAAGCAATTTTGGAACTCTTTTTCTGGAATGGCCGTCAGAGTTGCCATCACAAGAATGTCGGAGTTTGAATTAGAGGAAAGAACAAACCTTAAATTTCTTGTTAAACTTGGCAAGAGTGGAAGTAAAATTAGACACGCATTTGTCCAAGTTTATAGAGATAATGCCATGAAGAAATGGCAATGTACAAATAGATTAAATGTTTTTCTGAGGGGACAGAAAACGTCACTGATGAAGAGAGGTCAGGATGGCCAGTGAAGAGCAGAACTGAAAACATTGCAAAAATTAATTGAATCGTGCATCAAAATCATTGGCTGACTGTTGAGAAGCATAGCAGACCCAATAAACATCAATAGAGAAACAGAAAAATCTTAACTGAAAATCTTGGCATGAGAAAGGTGTGTGCAAAAATGGTCCCGTAGGAGCTCTTGCATCCTGACCATGCACCAGCTCACACAGCACTGTCTGTGAGGGTGCTTCTAGCCAGTAAACAAATAACTGTATTGAAAACCCACCCTACTCATCTGATCTGGCCCCCACTGAGTTTTTTCTTTACCCAAAGATAAAGGAACTATCGAAAGGAAGACATTTGATAACATTCAAGACATCAAATATAATACGACAACAGCTCTGATGGTCATTCCAGAAAAGTTCCAAAACTGCTTTACAAGTAGACTAGATGCTAGCATCAGTGCATAGCTTTGTAAGGGGAGTACTTTGAAGGTGATCGTAGTGATGATATTCAGCGATGAGGAATGTAGAACTTTTTCTTTTTTTTTAACTTTTAATTTTTTTATTTTAAAGATGTGGGGTACAATCCAGGGTTAGGTATACAAAAGTCCATTATGCAGTTACCCTTGTTGACGTGGTGTGCCTCCCTCCCCCAGCAGATTCCCACTACTGCTAGTCTCGCCTTCTCTCTCCCCTCACCCACCCTTCAGCCATTTCCCGCTACTGCCAATCCTTTACTTATAGTATTACGATAATTGTTCAAGGTTCGCTTATGAGTGAGAACATGTGATACTTAGTTCTTTGTTTCTGTGATAGATCACAGTATTATAGACTCTAAGTCCATCCAGGTTGCTGTGACGTTCATGATTTTTTCCTTCTTTATGGCTGTGTAATATTCCATCATGTATATGTACCACATTTTTTAAGATGAGTTCGTGAACTTAATTGTCGCACCTCATATATGTACAATGAATACTACTTAGCAATTAAAAGAATGAACTGCCAAATATTTCCAGTTATATGACATTCTAGAAAAGGCAATGCTATAAGAACAGAAAATAAACCAGTAGTTAACAGGAGGTGGGGTAGTGGAAGGGAATTGACTGAAGAGGAGTATAGATTATTTGGGATGGCAGGCATATCTGTGTCTTGAGTGTAATGGTGGTTAGATGACCATACTTTAGCCAAAGTGTATTGAACTACACGCTTTAAAAGGAGAATTAGTTTTATGTAAATTACTCCTCAGTGTTTTTAAAGTGTTTTCACACCCTCCAGCACCTACTGGGATTTCTGAAGCAGTCCCACCTCCGTGTGCAAAAGACTGCACAAATCCCCCAGCAGTCTTCAAGGATGAGGATGTAGCTTGATCCTTTCAGCTGACCCCTAGAGCTAGTTTCCTGGTAGGAACATGATACTTACCGGTTATTCTCCATCCGGTCTTTCGAAGGGATGAGACAAAAATGGCGGACAAAGACTAAGTGTTCTCAACCCTTCTCTCTGCCAGATAAATCAGATTCTGGATTCTGCCCGCTATTTAGTTCCTTCGCCTCCTCTCCTCTGAGCAAAACTAAACAAATCTCAAGTTCTTAAGAGGCAGAATTAGGAAAGGGAGCTGAGAAATGAATGGCCTATTCTTGTGAAAATAACAAAGAGGGTAAAAAGGCACTTTGCTTTCCAAATGGCATTGGGTGAAGGATCTCACATCTGGAGAGCATGGAGAGCCCAGGGCAGAGCTGGGAGAGGTGGGTTATAGGGGGCTAGAGAGACAACTGGAGTGAGCAGGGTATAGGAGAGGTAGAGGTACCTTCTGTGGGAGGAGAGTGACAAGTCCCAGGAGCCACCAGATGCTAGAGAATATTAGGAAAAAGGGATTTTAGTACGACCTTTCTCGGGCTTTCTGTGTTTGATCTGTAAGTGGTTTGAAAGCCTATTCGTACTATTCTTTGAATGCAGTCCATTTCAAGATAATCGTAAATGCAACAAACACTTTCTGGGGCCTCCCACATCTTATTGTGCAGCACAGGGGAGGGAAAATATATAAATATGTATTTTTATATAATTATATATTAAATATAAGTGCATTTATATAATATATATTTATATATAAATATATAGACCACAACATTGGAGATACTTGATTAGCTATGAGAGGAAACATAACATGTATACAGCCATCAACAACTTTTAAAATCTTAGTATGTACAATTCTTTATGATTTTATTGACTCCTCTTAAGAACTTTTCAGGGTAGACAGCCAGGATATTTTTATCAAAAGTAAATGATCTGACAACTGCTGGCATTCAGCTCAGCAGCAAGAATCTGAACTCACATCCGGGGGCTCCAAAGCTTGTTGTCTTTGTTCTCTCTGTAACTTTTGCTCTCTCTGGTCTGGGAAGAAATGGAACACAAGACAAAGACCCCAAAGTGGAAGCCCAATTTCTGTAAAACGTGACTTTTCAGGATTTCGAGAGACGAGCCCTATTACCTTCAGCATAAAGGTCTCTCACAAGGATTCAGGAGCGTGTGAGGTCCCACAAGTCATCATCTCCCTCCTGGCTAGACAGTCATCTTGGTCTCAAAGACTTGGCTATACCACATGGCTCACGGAGCATCAGCACATAGCTCAGGAAACATTGGGGTGTCACTTCCACTTCTGGAATCCATATATAGTATAATGAAAGAAAATTAAACCAATCAATTTGTCACCAACCCATACAGTTCCTAGTATTTGGGGAATAGTTTTACCTAAAACCCCACAAAGACATCCAGCCTCCCTCATTTTCTTCACACCAGTGGGTGTGGCAGGCAGTGATGAGTGGAGAGAGGCTATAACCTCAAGGCAAATAATACAAGCATCCCTGCAGTTGTGCTGTGTTTCCTGAAATAATAAATAGGCAGTCACGTCATTTCCTTTGGTTCATTGTAAACCTACTACCTCATGTACTCTTACATTTTTGCTTTAAATCCTTCAGGCACCATAGGATTTTTAGAGCACTTATTTTTAATTCCCTTAACCCACCCACAATTCTCCACTTCATCCTCTCAGCTTTGAGAGTGTGTTGATTCGAATTCAGTGAGTGGAGAGAAACATCCATGCTATTGTTATTTTATGTGACTCTAAACCCAATTCAAAGACAGCTCTCATATGCAGCTATCATTTATCACTAAGGGATTATAAAGGACCCTGAAAGAAACATTTTCAAGATTGACACAGATTATCAGTGGGTTATATTATTGACTATGTTTTAAAGATTCATGAAAAATCATGAAACAAGCTGGTCTGTAACTCAACGTTTGCATGCTATCAAGATTTTAAAATACATAATTTTTAAGTGAATATAGCACAGACAAATAAAGAATCGTGCCTGTTATATTCAGAGTAATTTTGTATCATTCAATTCTATAACACCATCATAAAGAAGGGTTAACAGCTCAACAGCTGCACTATAAGTATAGCAATTATTGTTATACTTGAATTCAGGGTTCTATAAACTACCTCATCACATTTAACTATATCAAAGCATATAGAGAACAGCTGTTGATTCCATATAGTATTAAGAAAGGATTATTGCCATTACATCACTTGGATCATAGATCTTAATCCCTATAACAAAGTCAACCATTACAGTGTTTGCAAAAGAAGAATGAGATCATAGGACTGACCTTTTTACCTAAGATGAAAGAATTCATTCGGAGAGATCACATTACAGCAGCAGCTCGTGCTGTCACTCTCATATCCCATCTTAGCATTTCGTGGTAGGCCTTTCCCTCTTGTCTGGGTGAGTTTAGCAGGGGTTATTAGGACTAGACTGAGGGGTAGAGAATTAGTAGACATCCATCTACATTATGATTTGGAAGATCCTGAAAAGGATCCCATTCACCAAATATATATATATATATCCTCTACCATCTATTAGGATATTTAAAATTCAGGTTTTGAAGACATTCTAGATTTTCTGATGTTTTTGTTGCTGAATAAGCTAGCTGGTTCTTTCTCCAAAACACAAGATGCACAGAGCAGGCCCCTGACACATGATGAGGTTCATAACCCAGTCATTTACACCTTTTCTGTTAAAATAAGTACTGGTTAGATGTACAATATAACACATACATAGATTTAAAATAATTGCATGTAACTTAAACTCAAAGTCTATCACTTGAAACGTGACTTACTCTTGACTTACAAACTTAAAATGAAATTTTTCTAAAATATTATAAGGTTCTAAAATTATATTTTACATCAAAACCCCATCTGTCCACTTTTATATAACTTCTTGTCTAGTTAGAGAAAGAAATCTTTTTTTTTTCTGGTCCTACTCATTAGCCCAAAACATACTCTCTACTTGCATCTTCTATTCCCTTTGCAAAATTTCCATGGTCTTCTCTCTCTCTCTCTCTCTCTCTCTCTCTCTCTCTCTCTCTCTCTCTCTCTTTTTTTTTCCTTTTCTGCATCTCTGAATTTTTCCCCCAAGACTACTTGAAGAAAATTGCCAAGAAATCATGGTATTCTTCTACCCACTGTTGGCCCTATTAAAGGTGTATTTCCTAACCTAGCTCAAAATTCAACTTAGACACACGATCAACCTCCTATGACAGCACCCTGATCGCCAATGCCCTTGAAAATACTACACCAAAAAGAGCAAAACTACAGACACAACATCTAAAACTGAAATCCTGGGCCAGCTTTGCTTTTGTCATGTCTTTCTTCTGAACACAGTAAATAGATTTCAAAACATGCTAGCATTTTTTAACATAGTATAGGACATTTGGCATAAATATAGTGGTATGAATCTTCCCATGACTTCTGAAAATCACAGGGAGCAACACAGAAAATTTTTTAAAACACAAATTAAATTTTCATGAAAAAAAGAGACATAAAAATCCACTAACTCTAAATTGAATGAGAGTGTTTTCAAAAGCAACTGAGCTCAGCAGAGCTCTTCAAAAGGCAGAAATGAGAATTCTCTCATAAGGAGAATACAGAGTGGGCTTAGCAGTCACTGGCCTCAGAAATCACCAGCAGAAGTGTTTTCCCAGAAGGGAAGGACCTCACCCTGAGTGAGAACTGCTGTGGTTGAGGCTGAACTTAAATAGGTTTCAAGTGCCAGGAAAGAGAGAAAAATGTGGAAGGTGCCCAGGGGTAACTAGAGGGACAAATATTAAAAGCAGCAACCAAAACACACTCTAAAAGTGAAGGGATCGCCTCTCTCAGGTAGCTATGGCATCAAGTGAAGGAACTACAGGAATGCAGAATTGGCTATAAATATTATCCTAAACCAAGTGAAGTTCAAAGGGGCATAAAAACTATAACTGCACCAAGGTGTCATATTTAGAGAAAGGGAGGGGTCCAGAAAAAAATATTTGAAGTAATAATGACTAAAAACTTCCCATATTTGATGAAAAACATTAATCTACACATCCAAGAAACTCTATTTCTAAGTAGGATAAACTCAAATAGATGCACGCCTACACACATAGTAATAAAACTGCCAAAAGACAAATAGAAAATTTTGAACATAGCAAGAGAAAAACGATTCCTCAGACAAGATTCATGATAAGTTTAATAGCAGAAATAGAACAACTGAGGGAAAAAATGAAGAGTCAACAGATGGTGATGGCATGATAGATAATAGAAAGAAGACAAAAAGAACTGGCAGGACTCAGAAAAGAAGGCAGAAAAACAATCAAATATAAAGAATACATTATTAAAAAGCACAGGGAAAATAGATATTATAGAAAACAGAGTTAGAAATAGACAGGAAAGAAATGGAAAAAGCAAGCAAAATATACCAAAATAGAGAAAGATATCAAAGGAATTAGAGATAAACAACATAGATACAGCACACAGGCAAAGGCTATCCTACATAAGTATAGAGCTCAAAAGAAGAACATTTTTTAAAAACCAGTAGAATAGAACACATATTTGAAAATATAATCACAGAAAAGATTCTTGAAATATAAGATTTTAGACTACCTATAGAAAAGGCACCCTGTATATCGGAAAATTGGCCTAACAAAACAACACGTAGGCACATCTTAGCAAAGTCAAGATCTTTAAAGATGATGGAAGCCGGGCTTGGTGGCTCAGCCTGTAATCCCACACCTTTGGGAGGCTGAGGTGAGTGGATTGCCTGAACCCGCGGGTTCGAGACCCGCCTGGGCAGCGAGACCTCATCTCTACAATAAATCAAAAAATAAGCCGGGCGTGGTAGTGCATGCCTGTAATTCCAGCTACTCGGAAGGCTGAGGCGGAAGGATCGCCGGAGCCCAGCAGGCGAGGCTGTGGTGGCCGGGAGCGGCCACTGCACTCCAGTCTGGGTGACCGAGTGAGACTCCAACTCAAAAAAAAAAAAAAAAGATGATGGAAATTTAAGCTAAAGGATGACATCAGTTGTGAAAAAAAGAAAGAAAGCTAGTCAGAATAACTTTAGATTACTCAATAACAATACTGAATGTCAGAAGATAGTTTAAATACTTACAGAATACTCAAAGTATGAACCAACCAAGTTTTACTTCCAATACAAAGTCTACAAACAATAACCTTATTTAGTTTTGACCTCAGGTGTATTCAATTAGATTAAACACAACAACAAAAAAAACCCATTAAAAAGTAGGTTAAGGACATGAACAGACACCTTTCAAAGGAAGACATACAAACAGCCAACAAACATATGAAAAAATGTTCAACATTACTAATCATCAAAGAAATGCACAGCATATCCACAATAGATACCATCTCACACCAGTCAGAATGGCTATTATTAAAAAGTCAAAAAATAACAGATGGGGATGTGCAGGAAAGGGAATGCTTATAAGCTATTGATGAGAACGTAAATTAGTACAACCTCTAAGGAAAACAGTATGAAGATTTCTCAAAGAACTAAAAATAGAACTTCTATTTGATCCAGCAATCCACTACTGAATATCTACCCAGCAATTCCATTACTGAGTACCTACACAAAGGAAAGAAAGTAGTTTTACCTAAAAGATACCTGTACTTGCAAGTTTATTGCAGCACTATAGACCAATGGCAAAGTTATTGAATTAACCTAAGTGTCCATCAACAGTAGACTGGGAAAGAAAATGTGAAATATATAAACCATGGAATTATACACAGTCATAAAAAAGAATAAAATCATGTATTTTGCAGCAAGATACATGCAGCTGGAGGCCATTACCCAAGGTGAATTAATGCATAAACAGAAAATCAAATACCACATGTTCTCACTTTTAAATGGGAGCTAAATAATATGTTCACATGAACATAGAGAGTGGAATAATAGACACTAATTATACTACATGATACAACAGCAATGTTGATAAAAGAAAAATCATAGGAGGCAAAAGGAGAAACAGGTGGAAACAGTAGTAGGAGAGTTGATGTCATCTCTCAGTCTAAGTCAGAGCAAACGTACCAAAATAAAAACACATATAAAAAGGTAAACAATATAATAAATAAGGTAATTCTCTGCTTCTGGATATGATGACATTCATAGCAGAAAAATGGTCCCACTGAGAACAACTACAAAATCCGGATACATTTTTTTTAAAGTCATATTTTCTAACACATCAGAAGTTTGCAAAAGCAAATGGTACCAGAGGGACTAAAACTCCAGGGACTAAGAAGAGAGTGAACCTTTTACAAATGAGTTGAGAATCTACAGCTGCCTTCTCCATGAGATATTTGCAATTCTGACCATAGGTCAGAGTCAGATGACCAGCTCATAGCCTAGACAGAGGGTCTCTGCTGGGGAGACAGAGAAACTAACATAGCACTGGGTCGTCATTCAGGACTAGGATGACAAAATTGGAAACCTGAGAGCTGGTCTCCCTTCTCAAGGCATTTAGGTAATACCAAAGATGTGCATAATGGGAGACTATAGAGGTAAACTGAAAATCTCTGAAAGGACAAAAATTCCCATAATCCACTGGTGTTGAGGAGACAAAGACCTACTCCTCTTCTAACTAAAAACTTTGAAGGGCCATGCCCTAGGTACACCTGAAGTGGACTGAATCTTTCCAAAACTGCAACTTAACCTCAGTTCAGTCTGATTGAATTAAAATGAGTTTCCCCCTTTCTTCTACTCTAATATCTTTCTCTTTTAAAATTTTATTTTATTTTTTTGTAGAGACAGTGTTGCCATGTTGCCCAGGCTGGTCTCTGAATGCTTGATCTCAAGCAATACTCCCACCTCAGCGTCCCAAAGCACTAGAATTACAGGCATGAGCCACCATGCTCAGCCTACTCTGATTTCTTAGCAAAGAAAATTTTGAATTTTCTCTGTGAAATGGCGTCATCAACAGAAGTTTCCACTTTTTAACACAATTTCCAGCACTGAATCAAAAATTACTAGCATGCTAAGATAAGAACCACATAACTAATAACCAAGAGAAACAAGCAATACATAAAAGGGCTTGTTAAGGAGGAAATCTATGCAGTTTTCCCTAAATACATCCTAGAAGTAGGGGGAAAGGAAGCAGCCAAGTGCTTGGCAGTTTGACAGAGCACCCTACCCCAACTGCCAGCTTCCATCCTGCATCACTGTGGACAACCTGGAGAGCTGACAACTTTTAGCATCCCACCTCTCAGGGATAAGGCCCACTATGCCCTTGTAAACTCCTTTCTCTCCTCATAGCCTAGCAGAAAGGGGAGAAATTATATTCACAGTAGGAGGCAATAAAGGTTTCGGGACCAAAAAAAAACCTAATCCAAAAAGCATTATTGGCCACCCCCACCCCAGTCAGTAGTTTTCCAGGCAACTAGTTTAAAGTTTTTAATTTTCATTTGCTCACTTAGGAGACATCTTCTAAGTGTCCTGTGGTTTTCTGAATTTTTTATAGCATGGCCTGAGGCACAGCTGCACTATTTTTCAAGAGCCAGGCTCCCTTTGAAGACTATGACATTTTATAAATATAAAACATAACTTGGTTTTTAAAATTAAGCATAAAATAATTTTTGCATAACTTCCTTGTTTCCCACTCTTTGTGTTTTTATTCTAAATTACAAGTTTTAAAAAAAGAAAGAACTAAAAATTTTTTAAATTCTCCTTCTATAATATGTCAGACTCACAATTATGAGGGTATAATTCACCAAGACAGCCAGGTGGCTCTCTACAAATCCCTACTCCACAGATAAAAAATAAAAACAACAACAAAAAACTCCTACCAAGACTGTCAAAATATGGAACTAAAAAAGCAGAAACTCAGGTTTCTTAAACTTTTGCTGTCTGAAAAGTTACCTTCTTCCTACTGAACAGTTTTATCAAGTAATTGAGTAATATATAATAATAATGTTATAAATAATAAAGACTATAAAACAAAGAATCATTGAGTTATTAGCTAATATTCTGAATGAAGAATGGGAAACTGTTCCTTGTTAACACTATGACACTTTAGCTTAATTTCTGAAAACAAAAAATATAATTTACCTTTCCCTCTTTGAGTCTGATTTTCACAAAAATCAAAACACAGCAATGGGTAGTGTTCCTAGAGTCTCACTTGACAAAGTCCACCTGCAATTTTGGAAATAAAAATATAGATAAACAAATGATTGATATATTCAAGTTGTTTTCTTGAACTGCTATCAAGTTGATAGCAGCCTTTAGCTGCTAAGTAATCCCAAGTAGCTCCCAAGTAATCAAAGCAATAAATCCTTCTAATACATTTTTTAAATTTTTTATTTTATTTTTATTTTTTTGTAGAGATGAGGTTTTACTATGTTGCCTAGGCCAGTCTTGAACTCCCGGGCTCAAGCAATCCTCCTACCTCAGCCTCCCAGAGTGCTGGGATTATAAGTGTGAACCAGAGTGCCCAGCCCCTTCTAAAACATTTTTATGTTTAAAATATTAAAATAAACAATTCAAGTCACCCTGCAGCAGTTCTTCTAGCTTGCTCATCACAACCAAACTTCATCCATACTTTTTCTCTCCATTTAAAGTTCATACACTAAGGTGCATAAACAAACGGATGTTTAAATCAACTTCACTTTCTTCCCTTTAAGTCTGTAAGATGCTCTCTTTTTGACTATTAATCAAAACATTCAGGATGACCAGATTAAGAATCATTCCATCTCTAAAACGCTAATAGATATTTAATAAGCTTAGCATGAATAGCTGGCATATTTCTAATACAAACTAAATTTTCAGATAGGAATAAAGTGAAAGAGGTATCTAAAGAAAAACTAGAAAGTGGAAGAGAAAATAAATAAGAATGATAAAGTACAAAAGCTTGCCCAAAATAGTATGTTTTAATGACCGTTAAAAGGCATGCTGGCCCACAAATATTCTTTTTATAGGCAAGAAACAATACACCAAGAGTTTAAAATTCTAGAATGTTTTACAGAGTATCAAGAAATGTGTGTGGACAAAAACATTTTCTGAAATGCTGAAGGTAAGAGAGTCACTGTCCCTCTGCCCGCTATTAGTAACAGAGAATAAAGGCGGCCTGGGGTGAAGGCAAACCGCCTGATGGCCCCTCCCTGATTGCCGGGCACTCACAGGCCAAGACAGAAGCTGGTCAGGCCCAGCTCACTTCCGTATTCTTCTATGGTGACATTTAGATATTCTTCCTTCTCTATTTCTGGTGACTTCTGTACATTTCTACAGCTTTCAAAAGATAGAGTTAAGCAGGGTGGGTGCAGTGGCTCACACCTGTACCCAGCACTTTGGAAGGCCAAGGTAGAAGGATTGCTTGAGTTTAGGAGTTCAAGACCAGGCTTTGGCAACATAACAAGACCTCGTCTCTATAAAAAAATCAAAAAATTACCGAGACGTGGCGGTGCACACCTGTAGTCTCAGCTACTCAGGAGGCTAAGGCAGGGGAAAATCACCTGACTCCAAAAGGTTGAGACTGCAATGAATCATGATCATGCCACTGCACTCCAGACTGGGCAACAGAGTGAGACTCAGTCTCAAAAAAAAAAAAAAAGTGAAGTTATACAAAGGTACTTTCTCTCTCTGTTTTTAAACTTCATACTTAAACTTTGCTTTAAAATTGTCATAAGTTAATAAACCGAGGACCACATTTACAATCTTACAAAAAGTATGCAGTGGAAAACAGAGGCTCCATAAAGAACTGCACTTTAAAACCATATCTCTTTAGTTAAGTTATCCTGTTAATCACAGTTAGTACAACTGGACCATGTTGATTTCATTCTCATTGCAAAATCTCATTGAGGTTCTGTCAAATCTCAATGACAGCACAATTCACTACTCTAATTCAGTGGTTCTCTGCAGGGCAGAACCAAATTAAGTGTCACCATTGCCAAGTCACAGTTCAACAAAAGACCTGGGGAACCAACAGCCTCTATTGTTATTTTACATGAGTAATTCTGTTCTTATGTTTAAAGCTCACCACCAATTCTAAACTCAGATATCCCTGAAAATCACATTTCCAAGTTGAATATAAACATGAGATGCTAAAAATAGAGCCAAGGGCAGAAGGCATGCCCAGACTTGTGAAGACTCTTGGGTAATTCAGAGAAATGACTTTGCAGCAGTGCAAGTTTGTCATGCACTTTAAACTGATCTATTGAACTGTCTCAGTTGCATGACTTAGTAGAGCTGACCCACTGAGTAACAGGCACATCCATTACTACAAATGAGCATGTTAAAAAGTATAACTCGAGATAATGCCTGAATATGAGAGAAATTAATTCAGCCATAATTGCAAATGGGGTTTTATGGTCATATAAATAGAGCCTATAAATTAGATCATGGCTTTTCATTTGTAGAGTCTTACATATTAAAAAGTAAAGCTATCTAAAAAATAAAAACACATGATAAGTTTCTGAGAACAAAGGCCTAACATCTGAAAACAGATGCAAACTGAGTCTAACTACAGATCACCCCGTCTATTTTTAGATATAGCTCCATCTGAAAGTAGATGATCAAGACCATTTTAGGAAAATTCAATTGTAATAGTCACTCTTCAGTTTAACCTATCATAGAGTCCTGGGGTGGGGAGGAGTCTTGGAGATTGTCCAGTTCTGCCTCATGTCAGATGTCAGCACCGCCTCTCCAGTGTTCCTGTGTGGGCAGTGTCTGATGTTTTTCTGGCAATTCAGGGTACATTGTCTTTATTCGTATTGCAAAGCCTAGGAGACAGTATGCAACCCTAGATTAGAAGACAGTCTATTCCGGATAACAAAAATCCATTCTTAGCCCTCAGATAAACAGAATTAAAGGCTTCTTCTGACTCACTTATCAAAATAAGAAATTTGTTTTCACACTAGTGTTGGTAAACATAGTCTATCCTTTGTCTTCTGTTCAATTTATATTTTTAGTAACATTTTTCTTATTCTCCTCTTCATTGTGGCTTTACCCCTGTATTTCTCACAGATTTCTACATTTCTACAAGTTACTAAAGAAAATATTTATTGGAACTTTCTGAACTTCATGTGATATTTTACACAAATCACAGCTTGAAATTGGAATACATATCTTCAAGCAGGTCACTTCCAAAGGTAAATAAATAGCAACAAGAGACAAGTGATGTTAGAAGGCATGTGGACTTTTATTACTTTCTTAGGAAATGGGGGGGAGGCGTTAAAAGAGGCTTCCCTGAAATCAGAATGCTATTCTTATGGCTGATTGAACCATAAGACCCCAGGATGATTTCTATACCCACAAGATGTATGATTTTAGCAGATTATGAAATCCGTCTTCCCAGGTTTCCCAGCAAGATGATTACCTCTCATCAAGAGATGGTCCAGGCAGGGTTCTAGTCCCAGCACTTTGGGAGGCCGAGGCAAGTGAATTGCCTGAGGCCGCGGATTCGAGACCGGCCCAGGAAACTTGGCAAGACCTTGTCTGACAATAAATCAAAAATTAGCCAGTCGTGGTTGTGCGTGCATGTAGTTCCAGCTACAGGAAAGACTGAGGCAGAAGGATCGCCAGAGCCCAGCGGGTCGACGCTGGGGTGGCTGAGTGTGCCACTGCACTCCAGCCTAGGTGACAGAGTGGGACTCCAACTCAAAAGGAAAAAAAAAAAAGAAATGGTCTGTGACCCCTCCCTTTGAATTTGGGCTGGATTTGTGACCCACTTTGGCCAACAGGATGCAGAAGTGGCACTGTGGGACTATATGACTAGGCTACAAGAAAGCTTACAGACACCAGCTTCTGTTTTCTTGGAATACAGTCATCGCCTGACCATGGAGAAGCCAGTCTAGCTTCCTTGAGGATGAGTGTTCAAATAGGATGAATGTTCAGATACCAAGATGAGCACTGTCCTCAGTCAACTGCAGCCACAGGCAAGCCCAGGAGAAGCTGCATCCAAGCAACCCAGAAAACCCTGAGAAAAAATAAATTTTTGTTATGTCAAAAAAAACAAACTTAAACAAATGAAATTTAACAGAGTTTAATTGAACAAAAACAATCTGAGAATTGGGCAGCCTCCCGAACCAGAGTAATCCCAGAGAGACTACATCACAACCAAGATTTATAGTGGAAGATTTATGGACAGGAAAAGGAAAGTGATATACTGGAAACGGAAGTGAGGTACAGAGACAGCTGTATTGGTTGGGGCTTAGTTTGAAGAGTTAGCCGACTTTGGCCAAAATGCTGTGATTGGCAAAAGAGTAGGTTAGTTTGTTCACACATCCAGCTAGGTTACAGTTCACCATATAAAAGGATACAGAGAAACCTTTAGGTCAAACCCAAAATAACCTTTGGATTAAATTTAATTTCAAAGTTGTTTTAATCTATAAATTTGGAGTTGGTTATGCAACAAAGGTGAAATGAAATAGGAATGGGGTACTAACATAAACAAAAAAACCAAACACGTGGTATTGGCTCTGGGACCAGGTGGCACACTTAAGACCCAAGGAGAGTAGGGTAATTGCTGTTAGAAGCTGGAGAAAGAATGACCCATGTTCTGTAGGGGTAGAAAAACTGGTAAAGCTGTTGCCTTGGTTTAACTCAGAAGATTAAAAAGGTACCTAAATAGCCAGATGTAGTGGAGTGCGTCTGTAGCTCCAGCTACTTGGAAGGCTGAGGTGAAGGATTGCCTAAGCCCAGCAGGTCAAGGCTGCAGTGGCCTTGAGCGTGCCACTGCATTCAAGCCTGGGAGACAAGAGTGAGACTCCAACTCAAAAAAAAAAAAAAAAAAAAAAAAAGGGTACCTAACAAACTTGTGGATCTGGCAAAGGAGATTTAAAGGCAAAATTTTTAAAAAGTCATCTTAGCTGTGAATGATACAGCATGGAGAAAAATAGATAAACTAAAAAGAACTGTTCAGTTTGCAAGTAAAATTTAGAGAAAATATAGGACAGTCAGGTTTTAGGTAAGGAAAATAACTGTTTAGTATTTCTGAATCTCTGATTAGGAAAACATTATCAAAGTAAGAGATGATCTCAGTGCTGAATCAAAGATATGACTAAGACTTTTGTTAAGACAATAGAAAGATTTATGGCAGCATCTGGTGACATTTCTCTGGTACAAGGCTTTCTAAGAACCTTAAAACATTGTCTCGGCTGTGGGACAAATTAAAGAGATCTGTCTCAAAAAGAATTATGATGTGGCTTTGGAGTATGGCATGAGCCTCACGTGTAGCAAACCCACAAAATTTCTGAGAGAATTATATTGGAGGGAACAAAACTAATTTGGACTAGAAGGGACAGAGACAGTTCAAAATGAAGAGAGTCTGGACCTAAACGTTTTACAGTTGGTAAACAGGCTGAGAAAGATAGTCAGCTACAAACACGGGCCATGTTTTACCTAAAAGGAAAAGCATCACAGAAGGCAGAACCAAGATCCCACAGCAGAGCCAAGAGTCAGAGAAAAAAACAGGACTAGACAATCACTCCAAGGAAGCAGAACTGGGCCCTAAACAAGTATTCCACTCCACCGAAGCAATGGGTCCTGGCAACACGAATCCAGATTGAGTTCAAAACCCCTGTGAACTAGTTGCTGTTACGTGTTTTCCATTCCTCACATTTTTTTCATGAGAATACCTACAGTGGATACCCAATCCCTGTCTCACCTTTATGTGTTAGGTGTAAGCAGGGAGGGCAGCAAACTTATATTTCTCTGGTGTCTGCACCAAGAAGTTATGCCACTTTTGGATTTAATGCAGATTATAAAATAATGAGTGTTTAGTATGTTGCCATAACTGGATGAGACTTTAGGGGCCTTGGGAAGGAGTGAGTGTACTTTGCATGTGGAAGGAACTTGAATTCCTGGGACAGAGTGCAGACTGTGGTAGATTTTTCCTATACTGGTTCCCAATGAATTACAGTATCCTGTGTCCACCCCCTTTAGCAATGTAACTTTGCCACCCTACCCTCAAGAGGTAGAGTCTATTTCTCTACCCCTTAATCTGAACTGGACTTGATTTATACAATAGGATACAGCCTAAGTGGTATAGTGACTTCAAAGGCCTGACCAGAACAAGCCAGGATACCTCTGTTAACACTGTTTTGGAACATGGGTATCATCAGGTGAAAAAGTTTGGTCTTCCTCCTTGAGGATAAATGACTACATGGAGAGCAAGATCTTCTAAAAAATAAAAAAAAGACAGAGCGAGGTCTACTGGCCTGCAAGAACCCAGTCATTTAAGCAGCTAAGTGCAGCTGCATGAGTGTGCCCTAACCATACAACGAAAAAACCACCTGTCTAATTCACAGAACAGTGTGAGGGGAAAATACTATTTTTTAAGTCATCAAAATTTGATGGTGTTTTTTTACAGAGCAAAACTGACTGAAATAGTAGATATAAAATGCCTGTTTTATAATAGGCATCCAATTAATTTCAAGTCTCCTTCTTAAATTGTCAGAAGAGCTAATCCCCAAATCTCTGCAGTCAGAGTTAATCTCCACTAGACGCAGAGTATCCCATCATCATTCTCTCCTTAAGCTTGAAAGCTGCTCTTTAGAAACATGAAAAAGAAAAAAAAATGCTTCATCCTTTTCCCTGACTTGACTCCTCTCAAATTGGGTTTATAACAGTGTATTGGATCTAAACTGTGTATTAGTCACCTATATTTGCATAACAAATTGTCCCCAAACTTAGCAGTTCAAAATACCAGTCATTTAGCATCTCATACATTTAGTATCTTTCTGAAAGTCAGGCATCCAGGAGTGGCTTTATTGGGCGATTATGACCCAGAGCCCCTCTTGAGGTTGCAGTCAAGCCATCAGCCAGGGTTGCAGCTTCTGAAGACTTGACACCAGTTGAAGCATCCACTTCCAAGTCTACTCATATGTCTGCTGGTCTGGAGGCTTCAGTTCTAAATCTTCATAGGGCTGCTCAAGACATGATTTCCACTAGAGCAAATGATGAGAGACAGAAAGAGAAAGCACCCCGAATGGAAGTCATGTTTTTTATAACCTAATCTTGGAAGTGGCATCCCATAACTTCTCCTGCATGCTATAACCTCACAGTCCAACCATAGAGCAATGCAAGGGGCAGCTATCCAAGGAATGGCAAGGATCACTGGGGACCATTTTGGAGACTGAACATGCCAAGCAAAGAAGAAGATTCATCTGCAGCCTCATGTCTCCCCAGATGCAAAGTGCTAGTTTGTTTCCAACATCAGTTAGCCTTCTCAATTCTGAGGCCACAGCAGCCCGCTCTAGCTAATTTAAATAGAAAACAAATTTAATGGAAAGATCTTATTTTCTCACAGAACTGAAAGGAAACCTCACAAACAAGGCTCAGAAAATGTCAGGATATTTGCTGAATGACTATATCAAACATATAAATATATCAAATTTATAATATTTTACATTCATTTAGATACAACTCACCAGACATAACAGAAATGCCAATTTATTTTTATCTTGCATTCACTTTTTAAATTTTATCCATTGAGAAAGTTTTTCTCTGATCTAAAATAAAAACCCCTAGCAGACCCGATGATTTTCTGATCATGCTTAGGTAACAGTAAACCCCACCATCACTTTACATCGCAGAACACAGGCTTCCTGTAGTATTGGCTCAAGGCTACCTTCCTTCATCTTCAAAGTCAACAATAAAGGGTTGAGTCCTTCTCACATCTCCTCACTCCAGGCTGCTCTTCTGCCTCACTCTACCACTATTTTTTTTAATTTTTGATTCAGGGAGTACAAGTCCATGTTTGTTACATGGGCATATTGCATACTAGTGGGGATTGGACTTCGGGCTCTTCCACTTTTAAGAAAATGTGGTTACATTTGGCCCACGTGGATCACCCTGGATACTCTCCCTATTGTAAGGTCAGCTGATTAGCAAACTGAAATCTATGTGTAATTTTTTTTTTTTTTTTTGAGTTGGAGTCTCACTCCATCGGCCAGGCTGGAGTGCAGTGGCATGCTCACAGCCACCCAGCATCCACCTGCGGGGCTCTGGCGATTCTTCTACCTCAGCCTTCTAAGTAGCCAGAACTACAAGCGCCAATTACCACACCCAGCTAATTTTTCAATTTATTGTAGAAATGAGAACTCGCCAAGTTGCCCAGGCTGGTCTCGAACCCCCGGGCTCAGGCAATCCTCTCACCTCGGCCTCCCAAGGTAACAGGTTTACAGGCTTGAGCCACAGTGCCTGACCTCTACGTAGAATCTTAGTTCTCCTTTGCTGGGTTAGGTTTCATTTTCACAGGTTCCAGGGATTAAGACATAGACTTCTTTGGGAGAGTCATTATTCTACTTACCTCAACGTCTAGTGCAGCAGCCAACCAAAGAATAACCCACAGTGAGGATTGACACAAGGTGGTGGTATCATAAAAGAGCAGTAAGGGAAATAGCATCACCTGGCAGCTGCAGCTAGTTACGAGTACACCCTATTCTTTAAACCTAGATTGAAATAAGAGGCTTAAAAGCCTGTCAAGTGTAGTTGCACTGAGAAAGTAAGCAATCTGCTTAACAAGTTTCTGCCTTCAGAGACTCTCTATCCGGGCCAACCACAACCCAATTAAAGGGCTGGTGTTCTGGGTAGTGACTTGGAATATGAACAGTAAAGGAGTTCTCAAATCTCACTTGAATACATTGCAAATATGGCACCAGGTCCAAACACAGCTCCTCATTTAACCCGTGAAACAAAAATCGGTCTACCAAAAGAGGCTATGCCCTCATAAAGAATAACCGCTTCTTGCAGGTGCCTATTGATGTTAAGTATTTTGTTTTATGTGAAAATACTACCAATCCTGATACCACCCAGGAGAGGATTGTCTGACATCAGCAACTGTAGGGAGCTAAAAATTATAAAATTGAATTTGTAGATTTGATTGCTGAGATTGGCCAGTATTGGGTTACAAGGTTTGAAAAACTATAAGAAATGCATACAATAAGTTCCTTTTTTGAAAATAGAAGTATATACTTTTTATGAGTAAAAATCAGTTTTTTTGCCAAACAGCAACACAAAAGCATATGAAAATATAAATCTCACCGCTAAAGGTAAATATATAGACAAATACAAAATAACCTAATTTTGTAATGATGTATAAATAACTTAATTCTAGTGTTAAAGTTAAAAGACAAAATATGAAGAATACCTATAGCCATAGAAATTCACAAATAGATACACATTATAAAAGAAGTAAATTCTAACATCAATAACAAGGTGGGAAAGGGAGGAGAAAAAGTGTAGAGTTTTTGTATGTGATTGAAGTTGTTATCAGCTCAAAATAGATCATTATAACTACAAGAAGTTTTAGGTAAGCCTTATGGTAACCATGAAGAAAAAAATCTATAGCAGATACAAAAAAAGACAGAGAAAAGAAAGTATATCACCACACACACAAAAAAAATCATCAAATCACAAAGAAAGACAGCAAAGGGGAAGAGAACAGAAGCACAAAACAACATGGCAGTAGAAGGCCCTTACCCATCATAATTTCTTTTTCTTTTTTTTTTTTTTTTGAGTTGGAGTCTCACTCCGTTGCCCTGACTGGAGTGCAGTGGCACACTCCCAGCCACTGCAGCTTCGACCTGCTGGGCTCCGGCAATCCTTCTGTCTCAGCCTTCCAAGTAGCGGGAACTACAGGTGTGCGCTACCACGCCTGATTAATTTTTGATTTATTGTAGAGATGAGGGCTAGCCAAGCTGCCTGGGTGGGTCTCGAACCCGCAGCCTCAGGCAATCCACTCACCTCGGCCTCCCAAAGCGCTGGGATTACGGGCTGAGCCACCGAGCTTGGTCAATTTCTTTAAATATAAACATCTTAACCAATCAAAGATAGAGAGTAGCTCAATGGATTTTTTTAAAAAGCAGGATCTAACTCCATGGAGTCTACAAGAGACTCACTTTAGACTTAAGGGCACATATAAGGCTGAAAGCAAAGGGATGAAAAAAGACACCTCATGCAAACGGTAACCAAAACAGAGTATAAGTAGCTTTACTTATATTAGACAAAAAAGACTTTGGGCCAAAAACTGTCACAAGAGACCAAAAAGGTCATTACATAATGATTAAAAAAAAGAGTCAACTCAGTAGTAAGACATAACAATTATAAATATATATGTACCCAGTGTCAGAGCACCTAAATATATAAAGCAAACATTGCCAGATCTGAAGGGAGAAATAGACAGCAGTACAATAACAGTAGGAGACTTCAATATCCCACTTACAATAATGGTCTGATCACCCAGACAGAAAATAAAGAGACAGAGGATTTGAATAACAATATAGGCCTAATGGACCTAACAGACATATACTGAGCATCCTTCCTAAGAGCAACAGAACACACATTTTTTGCAACTGCACATGAAACATTCTCCAGGTTAGAGAACATACTAGGTCACACTAGGTCACAAAACAAGTCTTTACAAATGTTAAGACTGAAATCATTCCAAGTATCTTTTTGACCACAAAGGAATGAAACTAGAAATTGATAACAAAAGAAAAATGGAAAAACTCACAAATATAGGGAAATTAAACACTATACTCTTGAACAACAAAGAAGAAATTGGATCAAAGAAAAAATTAAAAAGGAAATTAGAAAATATCTCAAGACAAACAAAAACACAATATACCAAAGTTTATGGGATGCAGAAAAAAGTGCTAAAAGTGAAGTTTATAGTGATAAATGTCTACATTAAAAAAAAAAAAAACCTTAGCTGGACTCGGTGGCTCAGCCTGTAATCCCGCGCCTTTGGGAGGCTGAGGTGAGTGGATTGCCTGAGCCCGCGGGTTCAAGACCCGCCTGGGCAGCGAGACCTCATCTCTACAATAAATCAAAAAATCAGCCGGGCGTGGTAGCGCATGCCTGTAATTCCGGCTACTCGGAAGGCTGAGGCGGAAGGATCGCCGGAGCCCAGCAGGTCGAGGCTGCGGTGGCCAGGAGCAGGCACTGCACTCCAGTCTGGGCGACAGAGTGAGACTCCAACTCAAAAAAAAACAAAAAACAAACAACAACAACAAAAAAAACCTTAAATGAACAACCTAACACTACATCCAAGGAACTGGAAAAGGAAGAACAAACTAAGCCCAAAATCAGCAGAAGGAAGGAAACAATAAATATTAGAGTAGAAATAAACAAAACAGAAACTAGAAAAACTATAGAAAAAAATTAATGAAATTGAGAGATGGTTTTTTAAAAAGATAAACAAAAAGACAAACCTTTAACTAGACTATGAAAAAAAAGACACAAATTCAGAAATGGAAAAGGAGACATTATTAACCAAAGCCACAGAAATTTTAAAAAGATCATAAGGGACTAATATGAACAATTCATGCCAACAAATTGAACAGCTAGAAGAAATGGATAAATTTATAGAAACATACAACCTTCCAGGACTGAATCAAGAAGAAATAGAAAACCTGAATAGACCAATAACAAGCAGGAAAATTGAATCAGTAATTTACAACCTTACAACAAAGAAAAGCCCAGAAACCTTTTCCTTCTAGTTGAATTACAGGCAGTGAAAAAGGCAGCTGGTACACACTTTCCTCTGTAGATGTGTTTTGTTGTCTTTACAATGCCCTGCATCCATCTGGTGGCTAAGCATGGTTAATAGAATAAGGAAGTAGCACAAGATGAGATAGTTGAAGAAGGTCAAATTACTTAGGGTGTTATGGGCCATGTTAGTTTTCTCTTTATCCTAAAGCCATTGAGAGATCTTAATCAAGTTTGTAGTACAAGCAAGATTTGCATTTTGAAAAAAATCAGTCTATTGTGTGAATGGTAAGAACAATGGGGTAAGGCACAAGAGCAGATAACAGATCTTAGATTTGAGGATACTAGAATATTCTAGCAAAGAAATAGTGGTGACTTGTACTAAGGGATATAGAAGGAAGTAGACAGACTCAAAATATATTTTGAAGAGAGACTCAGTGAGATACGGTGTTTGGGCGTATGGAGTGAGGAAATGGAAGTCCAGGATGAAACAAGCTTAAAAATTTAGAGGAAAATAAACCCATAAAAGGAAACAAAAGGAACAGCTGGAGGCAGGAGAAAAGGGTGCTTTGACATGAAAACTAGGAGAGATCTGGGAAAGAAATACTACTCAAATGCTACTGCATATAAAAACTGTGTACTGGCTTGAGAATCAGGAAGTAGGGGCCACAGCGACCCACAGGCAACATATCCCTACTAGTGACCTATACCTACTTCACCATCCAGCTACTGCTGCATATTTGTTTCCTTCTAAAAGCCAGGTGCCTCCACTCTGCCTGTTTCCACAATCTTATTTGTGGCCTCTGAGATGCCTCTAAGTTCCAAGGTCATTGGCAGAACCTGATACACATTCATTCATTCATCTGTTCATTCTATTAACCATGCTTAGCCATCAGACAGATGCAGAGCATTGTAAAGACAACAAACCATGTCTACGAAACGTTAAATAAAGCATAGTTCCTGCCCTCAGGTCTATAATCAATGGTGTCAGTCAAGAAAAAACAAAACACAAGCGATGTGGCAAGAAAGAGGAAAGAGCTGATTCCAGGATCAGAGATAACCCACATGCAGAGAATTGTAGTTCACTAGCAAGCTGAAGGAGGTTAAGGCCAGTGGAGTCAAACTGTGGAAATCAGCAGGGAGAAGGGGCCAGCTGCAGGTAGTTCCCAGGAAAGAATGACTGGCAAGGAAGAGAAACTGAGGGTGCTGTCCTC
Source organism: Cephalopachus bancanus (assembly GCA_027257055.1). Taxonomy (NCBI): domain Eukaryota; kingdom Metazoa; phylum Chordata; class Mammalia; order Primates; family Tarsiidae; genus Cephalopachus; species Cephalopachus bancanus. The sequence goes on along the minus strand of JAPVLO010000009.1, from coordinate 560,193 downwards.
ACTCACTAGGCGACAGGGATGGTGTGCCACTCTAAATGTAAAAGGGCTGTTGTTGGGACACTAGGTCACAGCCGAGAGGTGCCCATGGGCCTTGTGGTGTATGTAGTTCCCATCCTTCCCAGGTTTTCCCTTCATGTCTAGGGAGGCGCTCTGGGGGAAAAGTCTCCCTACGGTAACTCCTGCCTGAGTTGCTCTCAGCCCCTGCATATGCCTCCTTCATAAATCTCTTGAGGGGCACCCGTCTACTAGGAAAGTCTCTTTTTCAAGTTGCGTGACCTATAAGGAAAGCTTTCTCTCACATGTCCCGCAGGGAGCATATGTACTCACTTCTCTTCCCCCTCAATGTCAGAGCACACACTCACTCTTCTCCCTTCCTCTCCCAGCATCGCCGCCTGACCCAGACTCTCTTGCCACCCAGCCACAAGCTTTCTGTTGCCTATACTCCGCTCTTCTGTTCGCCCTCTATGTGTGCTGTTTCTTCAAATATAGTCCATCCACACCCATCCTTTCGTTCATTGATTTTGCAGCCTTACTCACTAGAAGACTGCCCAAAAATTTCCCAACCCATCCTGAGTCAGCATTTATACATGAGTCGCAGTAAAGTGGAACAGAAAAGATTGCCATTTAAGGATCATCTGGAATAATTTAATAGATGAAACATGTTCACGCACACACAGTTAGTCTCTTAACACATGGCCAAGTTTTCCTTTATTTTCTCCCTGGATTTATTATTCAGTCTCCCTGCTAAACAAAAAACTGAATAATTCACTATATTACTTAAATGACAATTTAACTGTTCTATCTTGAGACTTTTCACTGATGAACAATGTACTGGGGTCTTGACAAAATTTAGTGATAGGGAGAAAGGTCTTACTGTCATGCAAGGTAAGTACAGTCATGTGCTAAATAATGACCTTTCAGTCAACAATGGAACATGTGACAGTGGTCCAATAAGATTATAATGGAACTGAAAAATTCCTATTGCCTAGTATTTACTATACTATACTTTTTATTGTTCAGGATGTATACCTCTACTTACTTTTTTAAAGTGAATTGTAGAACAGTCTCAGGCAGGTCCTTCAGGCAGGAGATGTTCCAGAAAACTCCATGTGTGTTATTTCTCTTGAAGACCTTCCAGTGGGACAAGATTTGCAGGTGGAAGACAAGGATATTATACTGACCCTGTGTAGGCCTATGCTAATGTGTATTTGTGTCTTAGTTTTTAGCAAAAGAGCTTACAAAGTAAAAATAGAAAAAAAGCTTACAGAATAAGGATGTCAGAAAAGAAAATATTTTTATACATTGCACAATGTGTATTAAACTGGTATTACAAAAAAGTTTAGAAGTTTAAAAAAGTTTATAAAGTAAAAAGCTGACAGTAAGCTAAGATTACTGAAGAAAAAATTTTTATAAATTCAGTGTAACCTAAGTGTATAGCGTTAACAGAGTCTACAGTAGTGTACAGAGATGTCTTGGTTTTCACTTGCATTCACCACTCACTAACTCACTCAGAGCCACTTCCAGTCCTGCAAGCTCCATTCAAGGTAAGTGCCCTATAAATGTGTGCCATTTTAAATATTTTATACTATATTTTTACTGTACTTTTTCTATGCTTACATATGTCTAGACACACAAACACTTACCACTGTGTTACAATTGCCTACAGTATTCAGAACAGTAACATGCGGTGCAGGTTTGTAGCCTAGGAGCAATAGGCCATAGAATATAGCCTAGGTTTGTAGTAAGCTGAACATCTAGGTTTAAGTGCGCTCACTCTATGAGGTTCACATGACCAAATCACCTAAGGAAGTATTTCTCAAAACGTATCCCTGTTGCTAAGTGACACCTGACTATATTGAGAATCAAAAGGCCAGCATCTACCAATCCAGTTTTGGCTATTCCTAAGTTGATAGTAGCCCATCAGAAAATGGCTCCATTTTAGTGATCGTTTTCCTTCCTTTGAAGTGCTGATGTGGTTGAATGACCTGTGTCTTTTCAGAGCTTTGTCACTCTTGTGTGGACGCCCTGCTTTAGGAGCCAGGATCTGGCTGCCTACTACTCCCTATGCTTTAGCTGTTCCTAATGAGACTCTGTTACTCTTCCAGGCCAACAGTCACCTTGCTCCAGGTCCCCAGAAGTCAGGAAAACAGTGGGTTTGTATCACCTTCCTAAAGCACATCTACATTTCAGAAAACATTTCACACAGAAGAATTCAGAATCCTGGGAATCAGTTCGCATTTTATTTTACAGTACATTCATATAAGTTCCTGCATTTCCAAGGTAACCAGGTCACATTCAGATTAGCACTGCTGGTAACAAAATCATACAACTACCCTGGCTTCAAAAACAAGATAGAGTGATGCACATTAATACTTCTTTCCCTTTAATACTGCAGAAGACAATACTGTACATCACAAAATAAAATCCCTAAAAATCACATGACTTTTACAATCCAGTGTGAAGGCATGTGATTTTTTTTTTAATCAAACCATATGGAACATGAGGAGAATAAAAAGAGTCTGAAAGCCCTCCACAATTTTCCCCAATGCTTTCTCTTCTAACTGCCAGCTGGCACACTCAGCTTTGAGGCCTTGGGAAAGGAGGGACAAAAAGCAGGGGGTTCTTTAACTCCAAAACTCATGGTTTTTCAGGCTATTTCTATAAAAATTACTTAATCTAAAATTCTAAAAAGAATTCATATGAATAAGGGATGCAACAGAGGAAGCACCTGAAAAAAATTCCTTCAGTCACTGATGGGAAATTTAAGCCGTGAATTTTTGTGAATTTTCCATTTCACAAAAATGAAAAGCTATATCACATCCAGTAATATGTTGAGTTCTGAAACACATTTTCATTTTACTGAATGAAATACTATGATCCGTGTTCTGTTCTTGAACCAGTTCAGAAAAACAACAGTAATCTCCATCTGCAATATTTCCTATAAGCTATCTTTTACCATTACCCATCTATGAGTGCAGCTGACTCAATCTTTGAAAATTTTAAGAAGTCAAACTGAGCTATACTAAAGAATAGAATAAATTATGTAGAAGAAAACTCAAATGTGTGAGAAAGCAAGAAGTAAGATTTGTTTGCATCTTTTTTCCTAGATTAAAAAAAAAATTATAAAATGTTTGGACCCTGGCCCAACACAGCTGGAATGATAAGTATTGAAAACACAACCCCCATCCAAAAAGGCAGTGTGCTTAGGTAGCACCTTTCTCCTAGAAGTTCAATGTGCTTTAGGTATAATTATCAACTAATTGCATAATTAAGTACATAATTCAGAATATACTCAGACTTACTGTTAACTCCAGTGACTAAAGAGCCCCTGCCACTTGCTGCCAAGAAATTTTTGAGTCCTGAACTTACAAGGTTATGAATGCAATTGATACACATATTTGCTGACCCCAAAAGAAAGACCACCCCTTTCAAGGCAGATATGACAGAAGAGAGAGTAAGACACTTCTTAAGAAAGCCACAAGACATCTTATGAAAAACCAGAGCCAGTGCATATTTTACAACCCCTGAAGAAAGCCCCCAGCAGCAGGGACAGCAGAGGGAGCAGTGAAGTTTTGAAACCAGAGTGACTTGCAGCTGACTGCCTAACAGTAAATTCACAGAGTAAAATGCAGAATAAGTTGACATATAACCAAGGCTTACATTATATCTAGAAATGTTTTATGCTTTAAAAAAAATTGTAATGCACTCCAAAAAAATGTTTCTGATAATTAATGTACAACAGAAGGCACTGTTATCCGCATAAATCCATTGATTCTGCATGGCAAAAACCTGAGTCGTGCAAGTCAACCCAATCCTCTAAAACCACCTTGGGCATCCAGCCTTCGGAGCATACAGTTTGTCCTTTTCAGTCCAATGATTGTTTTTCTTTCATTTCATACATTACAGTAGCTGTTTAAATATATATTTCAGGGTGAGAAAGGTCAAAGCGGAAAGAGAGTGGATAAAAGTGCTGCCTAATACCAGATGGTCTAAAAGCAGCTGCCTCATTTACTCCCCTTGACCTTCATACTCCCCTTGTGAAATACAATGCAGCCATGACTTCTGGTCAGCTGACGTTCCTTCCTTCAGTTGTTACTGGGCACAGTCCCAAAGTTAAATGCGGAGAGGACACCTTTGTTTTCAAACGTGAAGCCTCCTTGTTGTTCAATCTTCTTCTTCGCCTCTACCATTTTCCAAAAGAAAGAAGAGGAGGGAGAGGGGGGAAAAAAAGAGTACTTAAGGTGATAACTTCAAAGAAGATTCTTTATATACTTATAACTATGAAGGAATGTGACCTGTGGTATTACTCTGCCAAAGTGATCGTCAGACTTTAACAGATCCATGTCAATAAGTAGCTATGTTCACTATCATGGAAACACTGTTTGCAAACAATGAATGAAATGATAACAAGTCTCAAAGGTGGATTCCACGAGCTTCACGGGTCTCTACCGCTGAAAGTGCGCCCAGACTTCTCATGGTAGGAGGGCTGATACAGAATCTGTGCAGAACTTAAAGTCTAAGTCCACAAAAAAAGAACCAGAGTTTTAAACTCTAGATGCCTAGTCCACAATATTTCCTACTAAAATATATTTGTAACTACAAAATATTTTCCATTGATAATACAGGAGTGACCATAATAACATAAAATAATTTCTCCACTTAAAAATTGAAAATCAACAAGAATCAACACCACATAAAGCTCAACAATAGAAATGGAGAGCATTTAACTTGTGGGAAGACCAGCTCCTTGCCAGAACTTGAAATGTTTAGGCGGGTGATCCAGCTGATCAAGGCTCCCTCATCAAGACCCATCCCAACTCTGACATCCCAACCTTTGGCTCCAAAATAGGATAAGGGTGTGAATGAGAACACCGTCATATACAGGTTTTTGCAAATAAACACATATTCATGCACAGGTTTTTGCAAAGCTAAGATACCATGAGTGATTAAAAAGAACAATCATCCATCAATGGCAATTCCTTATGATCTTGAAGGGCTGGTCTTTAACAATTTTAGAAACAGTATTTAGGTGTCACCTGGCTCATCAGATAAGACTGACTGCTGGCATGTTGACACATGCACTGTACTCTGGAGTTTACTCTGGCTGACCTGCCACTGTCCTCCTGTGCTCCGCCAATGTGTACACTTCCTGCAGCGCCCTCCTCTGATCCTCACTGAGCGGGGCCATCAGTTGCTGGTACCAGGCAGCATCCCGATTCTGCACAGCTGTTGCATGTGGGGAGGAAAAAACAGGAGAGTACAGTGACAATTAGCATTTCAAAGAACTAGTAACACGATCAAAGTACAATGAAGTTATCTCAGACAGTACAAGACAAAGTGTACTACACCAAACATGAGGTAATGAAACACATTCCAGCAAAGGATTCTGAGTACCCACTTAGTACCCAACCATGTGGGGTGTCAAAGAAAGGTTAGCATACTGCAAAGCTCTAGTCTCTCTAGTTCTCTGCTTCCTTCTTTGTCTTCTTCTTTCTATGGATGTTCTCTAAAATCTGGATCTCAGGAAACACCTGTACCCATTAGTTACCGGTTTTCCTTGGAATTTGCATACTACCCGTAGCTTCAGCCATTGCTGCTACACTAAGGACTCAAATCTGTACCTTTAGGAAAAACCTCCCCCTACACTTCCTGTACTGTTCTATGTGAACAGTCCACCTCAAACTCAGCACAACTAAAACCAAATTTAAGATTTCCCCCCCAAATCCTATATCTCCATTTCCCTCCCGAGTTCTATTAGTCTCTCAGTCAACTGTTGTAAATCCTTATGGTCTTTAACCACGCCCTCTCCACATTCAAGCCTCTGCTTCTTTCTTAATGTCTTTAGTTCACATGCTTTTTCCATCAAATGCCACCTTCTCACTCCGGGTCCCCAAGCCCCTAAATTAATAAAGTGATCTCCTAACGCTTGGTTCCCGTATCTGCTCCCTTCAGCTCTTTCTGCACATCATCCATCACCTGATAACTGCCTAAAGTAAACTACCACATCCCCAAGGTCACCCCTTCACAGAACAACTTTCAACACTACTCCAGTAGCAATGGGATAAAGACCTCTTCAGTCCAGAATTCAAGGCTGCTATCATCCAGTCTAATTTTATTCATTTACAGAGACTTTAAGCAGTGGTCCCTACTTGCTGGTCCAAAACTGGCTGTCTAATGTTCACTTGAGGAACATTTTAAAACATAAATCTCCTGAGATCATCACCCTTTGGTGATGATGACACAACACCCATGTCTGGGAACAACGGTCTTAGAGCACACCTTCCAAATTTCCATTTCCATGTTTCTGCTCTTATTCTCCCAAGTTTTAGAATATTGTTTCCTGTGCTTTCTGCCTTTACTTCCTGCTAAGTCTCAATAAAAGCATGTAGGTAGTTTTTTTCTCCATCAATGTATTTGTAGCGGTGCTAAATAATGCCAATATATTATACTAGAATTCTCGTTAGTAACAATATTTGATGTTCTCTTTAATAATGTTATAATAGCAACAAAATTGGCAATAATCTTAAATGCCCAACAGTGGAAATAAGTTAAATTATGGTAAAACCATAGAAATACTATCAAACCATAAAGCAAATAATCTATATTAGTGGGATTTTTATAATTTGTTTGACTAATAATTTTCTAAATATTTTCATTGGCTTATTTATGTTTATTATGTAAATTTTCCATTTACACTTCCCATTTTCCTACTGAGTTACTGGTCTTATTCATTTGTAGACACCCTTTGTTATATCATATATATTGAGCCTTCAATATATATGTGGCAAATATTTTCTCCCAATCGCTTTATGAGTCCTAGAGCTGTATTTAGTGTCCTTCACTGTACAAAACCGGCAAATTGCTTATGTAGTAAAAAGTCACTTTCTAATGGCAGCAGTTCCTTCCCACAGAGATTGTGAATCACTAATAGGTTCATGGCTACAATTTTTAAGCAACATATGCCTGAAACGCTCATTCTTTTCTGTCAAGATGCTTGCCCATTTATAGCTAGCGGATGAACAATATATACAGATACTCTTGCCATAAATTACTTTTGTGAGGATGACCTACAGGCAAACCCTGCTACTTTTCATGATGAAAGTTGCTGGGACTGGGCAATAGGTGCTTCATTATTTTAATCTCTCTCATTTTGTGTATAATTGGGGATTTCTATCAAGAAAACAAATAACCATTTTAAAAAGAATTTAGATCAACTTCGGGCAGATCCCTAAACAACTTCTAACAAAAAAGAAATGAAGAAAGAATTTAGAAAAATGATCTGAAGACTCAGGGAGTAAAGACATACTTAGCAGAGCTTGTGTAAAAAACTGATATTCGTCCACACTATGGTCGAGATCAACCGGAGTACTGAATCCCTCGAGGGCAGTTTCTTCCAAAAGCTCTTCATCCCAGTCATCATCATCGTCCTCCTCATCTTCACCTCTTCCGTTATTTGACTGCATTGCTTGAGCAGTTACATTTGTCTCCTCTTCATCACTTGAAATCTCCTCTGTGAATCCATTAATTATTTAAAAGAAATCAAAACATATATGAACAAAATATAAGATTTCATGGAAAAAAGATTTTAAAACAACATTCTAGAAATGAAAAAATTATCACATAATTTTTCCCTAAATTGTACAAATAAACCTTATCTCTACTGTAGTTTACTAAATTGAGAATGACTTTATCTTCCTCACTGAAAACAGTGCCCTCAATCCGTTGTCCAGCTGAATATTACTACTGTTATGCTGTAGCTGCCTCATACTCATCAGTAAGAACACTATTTAATTACACTACCAAAATTAACTTCTTTTTGTTAAAGGGGGAAAAAAAGGACATAAAATGACTGTGCAGTCACTGCATGTGTTTTAAACAACAATGACCTCCCATTGAGAATTCGGGCCTCTGAACTGATTACAAACTGCTCAAAAATGCCCAAGTAAGGTAGTTTCTGCCAACAGAAATAGTAAAAACAAGGCCAGGCATGGTGGCTCATGCCTATAATCCCAGCACTCTGGGAGGCTGAGGCAAGAGGATTACTTAAGTCCAGGAGCTTAAGACCAGCCTGGGCAACATAGCAATATCTCATCTCTACAAAAAAAAAAAAAAAAAAATTAGCTGGGCATGGTGGCACATGCCCGTAATCCCAGCTACTGGGGAGGCTGAGGCAGGAGGATCACCTGAGCCCAGAAGGTCAAGGCTGCAGTGAGCTGTGATCCTGCCACTGCACTCCAGCCTCAGTGACAGAGTGAAATCCAGGCTCAAAAAGGGGAAAAGAAACAGTAAAAATGTAGATACAGCAATCCCACTTTGGGGTACATAGTCAAAAGATCTGAAATTGGTATGTGAAACAGATGTGTGAACTCCCAAGTTCATTGTAGCATTATCATCAAAGCCAAGTTATGGAATCAACTTAAGTGTTCATCAACACATGAATGGATACCTAAAATGTGGCATACTGGAAAAATCCTGTTATTTGCAACAACATGGATGAACTTGGACATTATGCTAAGTGAAATAAGAGGCACAGAAAGATGAATACTGTATATTCGCATATGTGGAATCTAAAATAATCAAACTCATAGAAGCAGGCAGTAGAATGGTGGTTACCAAAGGCTAGGGGGTGGGGGAAATGAGAAAATGTTGGTCAAAGGGTACAAAGTCTCAGACCAGAAGATGATGTTTGTTTGTTTGCGATCTATTTGTTGCACAGCATAGTGAATATGGTTAACAATAGTATACTGCATATTAAGTTGATAAGACAGCAAATTTCAAACATTCCCACCACGAAAAAATGGTAAGTATTTAGGTGATGTATATGTTAATTAGCTTGACTTTATCATTTCACACTGGATAAGTCATGATGTTACTTTGTACCCCATAATACATTCAATTATCATTTGTTAATGTATAATAAAAGAAAAAAGTAGTTAGCTATGTGTGGCTTGAAAAGTTAAAAAGCGTATCACCATAGACTCTGTATCTATTTTCAGTGCCAATATGTTCTCAGCAATTAGACTGTAAATGGAATTCTGTAATAGGAAGGCAGTAAATGCAGAACAAAAACCAACATAAGAGGAAAACCCAGACCTAGAGTAAACCCAGACCAAGTAATATTAATTTAAAACTAGTTCTATAAAACATATCATACTGAAGGAGCTGGATTAAACAAGGTAGTTTTAGGAATAAGGCAACTAACCATAGTTTAGACCAAATACATAGAAAAGAAAAGCATGGCAAAGGTATTACAAAGATAATAAGAAATACTTGCGCTTGTTAATCATTCCATACTTTAGTAAGCAATTCAACAGAAAGTCCAGGGTATTACCAGAAAATCTTCCCTCAAACCATATTAATATAAGCCAATAAAGAATTGGCAAAGCAAGAAATTAGAGATAATATACTGAAAAAAAATTCTACAACTGTTTACATATACTTAACCAAAAACACCAAAATAAAACAAAAATCTGCACATACAACACTTCCAGTAAAGAAATATTACTTCACAAGACTTACACAGAATTCAGAAAAACAAATCAGAAGCTATGTTGCGTGTTGGGAATGAAAGGAGTCATTTATAATTCCTTATACATGAACAAACTGGGATGATGGCAGTTAAATGAAAAGTGATTTAAATCTATACATGCTAGCATCCTAGAATTTAGCATCAAAAATAGAGTTGTATGTTTTCTAGAAAGAGTTCTGATTTTTCTGAGTTAAAGAAGTATTATTAACCAAAAGAAAAAAAACTACACCTGGAATTAGATAAAGCTACCTCCTGGTCCCTAGCAAGTAGTTCTGCAATCTCATCTTTAAACAAACAAAAAAAAAAGGTCAAGTATTTTTAACTCTAACAATCTTATTCTGACTCTCAATTAAGTATTTATACTTAATTTATATTTAAATCACAAATCTATCTCAAATATAATTTTTGATAGTAAGTCATCTAAGTACCATTTTTTATTTTTGAGACAGGGTCTTACCCTGTTGCCCAGTGGTGCGATCCCAGCTCACTGCAGCCTCGACCTCCTGTACTCAAGTAATCTTCCCATGTCAGCCTTCCCACTAGCTAGGACTACAGGCACACACCACGACACCTGGCTTTTTTTTTGGTAGAGACAAGGTCTCACTATGTTGCTCAGGCTGCTCTCAAACTGCTAGGCTCAAGAATTCCTCCTGCCTTGGCCTCTCAAAGTGATGGGATTATAGACATGTGCCACCAAGTTCAGCCCATTAGGGAAAAAAAAAAATCAGACACTATCTACTAATCTGTGGTACTGACACTGTTGCTCTTAATCTAATGGTTCATTGAACTCATGGCTGCTGCCTTCACTGAGGCTAGTAGCACAAACAAGAATATGAAATACTGGGTTGCTAACTTGTAGTCAAGACCATTTGATTCTGTCACAAATGTGTGTCCTAATGTGTAACAACATCTATTAAACTCCATTAAAAAATCACTGAGAGTATTAGGTGTCAAAAGGTGCACAAATCTAAATTTATTTGTTATGTGTGCAGCAGGCCAAAGAATATAAATCAGCTTAATGACTCCAAGTAGACTAATATTCAAAGAAAGTGCATGCTCAAATCAAAATGAATTCTACCATTCACTGCAATAAAAAGACTTTACCGTTTTCTTCCATATCAGCTTTCTCTGCTTTTGAACGATCTTCCCGGTTTAATAGTTGTCTAGTAGCACAGACCTGCTTTAGGCCAAGGAAAAGGAAAAGAATTGAGGGAACAATCTGTCCCCCCACAGCATCGACTGCAGGAGGTCGATTTTGCAATTCCAAAAGGATACTCAGTCCTATTATACACATCTTCCGGTCATGATGCCTGCAAATTTTGAAGGAAAAGAAAATGAGAACATGAGAAAAGCAATAAAGGACAAATTTTGCAAAAACTACAAAAAGAATGGTCCAAGGTGTAGTCAGTCTAAGATTCATTTATTGTAATCATACATAGATATACTCCACCTTATACTATATGAAATCCTATATAAATCAAATTTTGTAAACTAATTATCATCATTAAAAACCTATGGGAAATCAGGCATGGTGGCTCATGCCTGCAATCCCAGCAGTTTGGGAGGCTGAGGTGGGAGGACTGCTTTGAGGCCAGGAGTTCAAAGCCAGTCTGGGCAACAAAGCAAGACCTCATCTCTACAAAAAATAGAAAAATTAGCCAGGCGTGGTAGCATGTGTCTGTAGTCCCAGCTACCCGGGGGACTGAGGTGGGAGGATCACTTGGACCTTGGAGTTCAAGGCTGCAGTGAGCTGTGATCATGCCACTCCAGCCTGAATATCAGAATGAGACCCTATCTTGGGGGAGAAAAAAAACAGACCTATGAGAGTCTGCAATTAACATGATAAATCCTGATGTAATAACAATTTATGACAAATATAAATGCTATATATACGAGCCTTGGCATGAGTTTTATTAAAGCAGAAATACCCATATTTGACAGCATAAATTCCTATATGCCGGGGGGAAAAGGAAGAACTTCTTAGACTTTCCCCTCATTAAACTGATCTAAAAGGTTTCTTGGTACATATACTCTACACACTAAGTCCAGGTGCCAAAAGCTGTTTCAGAAACTCAGCATATAGTAAGCTGAACTTAACGTAAGTAGTCTCTTAAAGTCCTCTGCTATAAAACAACATAAGAAAAATTAAATTCAAAAGGAAAAAAGTATGGCCAGTTGACATTAAATATTTTTCTACTAAATGTTTCCTCTGAGTTGCTTAAGACTAAAAATATTAAGAAGTAAAAGACTACCATATGGGTAAAAAAAAAAAAAGGTCTTAAATTTGCAGGTATGAACAACAAATTTACTTGCAGTGACTCGATTTGTTTAAAGTGAAACTAGAACAAAATCAACAATGAATACATTACAAGCTTCTGTTATTCTTCATTATTTTAATTCCTTGATTCATTCCAAGTTACTAATGCCCAAGTAGTATATTATGACAGAAACCCCTAACTAGTTAGCACACACCCAGATGTCAAGTGGGTCACAGCAGAAAAGCTGATTATCAAGTGGGGTTCTAAAGACTCGAGGGAAGCAAGCCCAAGGATGCCCAGTCTATGTAATAGCTGAGAGAAACTGCCTTTCTAGCTTTGGAAATTGCTTGTAGACGCTAACAGAGACAGAAGCATATGACCTGCTTCATTCTGAATGACCAAATCTCTAGTCCCCAAATCTTTGTCAGAGGTAACTTTAGGCACAATTCCTTTTTAAAGTATGTTCTACCTTCAGTACCTTAATAACAAACCTCAAGCAGGGACAAACGCCAGTGTCCTGCTGTAGAAAAATTAGAACACACATAGCAGCTTGTTCCTCCATTCCAACTCTACCATCCTAATCCAGGCCTCCATCTTCCTATCTGTGTGCAGTGCTCTAGCTCCTGCTGAGGGTCTGTTCCCCTCAGCAAGCTTTTCTAAATGACATCTAACAAGTGTTTTTTTTAAGTATTTTTTCCAGTGTTTTAAAACAAATTAGACAGCAATCTAGCTCAAATTCTAGCAAAACACAGTCACTAATATGATTTGGGTGACTTGAGGAGAGCACAGAACTCTAGTCAGGACCTCACTCCTCTTACATTTTAAACCAGAAGAGTGCTTCACATAAACCAGATTCTCCAGTTACAAGCCCTCCTTTGTGATGGGTGTCACAGTGAATGGCAATGCTCTGTGGTAGGGGCCTCAGTGATTGTTTCTCCTCCATAATATGTCCCCAAGTGACTAGCCTGCCTCTGTAATGTGTGTCCCAGTGACAGGGCCTCTCCTAATGGGTGCCCCAGTGACTGGCCATCCCCTATGATGGGTGCCTCCATTACTGTGCCTCCTCTGTGATGCATGCCACAGAGACAAGTCCACTTCTGTGTACTGGGGCAGCACCTGAGCCACAAATAACAAGCCCCTGACCCCACATTTGGGAGTAGGCTTCCTTGAGATCTGCAAAGGGTTAAACACCCTGGAACACTAGATTATCTTTGCCAGATTGGTACCTTTCTTAGAAACCTGACTCCATTTACAATGATTTTACCCACAGACACTTAATAGTCATGGAACTTAGATGGACACTTAATTCTTGTTGCCTAGAGATAAAATGACACACATACATCAAAAACAAGTGGGAAGGGCTACTATTTCTAATTTTCAGACCCTGCATTCCTTCCACAAGATTATACTGCTTGAAAGGACCTAAGATGGAGTCAATATAGCCAAGGAGCAGCCATTTTAACATTGTCTAGACCTGTCATGTTTCTCTAGCAGTTCACTTTAATTTACCCTCTAATCACAAGCCAAGGACAGAAGCAGTTTCTCAGACGTAGCTATTGATAAGTGTTTTACAATCCCCTCCCCAGTTTGTTTTGTACTAATTTGCTTTTTTTTTTTTTTTTTTTGAGTTGGAGTCTCACTCTGTCACTCAGGTGGAGGGCAGCCTCAACTGCTGGGCTTAGGTGATCCTACGGCCTCAGTCTTCCAAGTAGCTGGAAATACAGGTGTGTGCCACCATGCTCAGCTAATTTTTTGATTTATTGTAGAGATGAGGTCTCGCCAAGTTGCCCAGGCTGGTGTCGAACCAGTGGGCTCAGGCAATCCTCTCACCGAGGCCTCCCAAAGTGCTGGGATTATAGGTGTGAGCCACCGTGCCCAGCCGTAATTAGTTTTTCTATTTCAAGTATTTGCCTACACCCATAAGAGCCAAGTTAACCTAATCAGTCCCTTGTGGCCTTCATGACACAGACCCCATCAAGATAGCAACAGTTATGTGACTAACCCACCCATCTGCCTGCCATCCATCACCTGACATCAGCACCTGCGCTTACCTGCCCTCCATGATGATGTGGAATAGACCACCACCCAATCACCTTAAAGACCTGCCCCATAAAGAGGAAGGTTTAAAAGGCATTCAACATCAAACAGCAGCCACCATTGTTTTGTTAAGCACTGGCCAAGCCATGTGCTCTTTGAGCTATGGCTGCCATGTTTTCTTAGCTTTGGCCCCCTCCCCTACCTTGAGGAGGTGAATCTCCTCTCTCTCTCTCTCTCTCTCTCTCATTTACTTTCTAAATAAACCACATTTTCCAATCTAATTTCTGTGCAATTTCCGTGCAGCACCAGATTGCAGACACCTCCTTGTCAGGTATGACCTAACATTTTGGAAGTCCCTACTGGGATTTTTAACCTAACACTTCTGAAACACACTCTTAATCCTCTAAAAATTAATTATATTAACAATACACCAAAAATAATTCCTAAGATATGAAAAATATTTTTGTATATGCTATCATATGCATACATTAAAAAGTCAACTTCCCAGAAACAGAAAAGCAGTATACAACCCAAGAGACACATACCCAAGAAAACAGTCTGTATCATTCATCCACTGATTTATAAACTGTACAGTGATAGGTCCGGGGTTGTGAGGCAGCTGAATTCGTTCTAACGTATGTAGCAGCAAATCAGGGTTGTAGTACAAAGCAGCGATTGCAACCTGAAGACACATGGTACGGAGCTCACTCGTTTTGACCCCTCGAGTTAATCTCTCCAAAACAAGTTGAACAAAGAGTGGGATGCACTAGAGGAGAAAAAGAAAAAGTCAACAAGAAAACAACCAAGTAACTTTTATAGAAAGCTGAATGTTGGCAAAGATTGTTATCAATTAATCAGATAGTGTTCATGACAATTATACATTTGCTTTTAAATCATTTGAGTTATTTAAAAGACTTATATTCTCATTTAACCTAGAGAGAGTAAATAGACAAAAAGAAGTCCTATAGCAGTACCAGAAAAATCTCCTTCCTTTTTAAGTGCAGATTAGCATTAACTGACAATTGTCTGGTAATGGTCAAACGGTAGCAACTGTCAAATGGTAGCAATAATCCAATCAAGGGTTCAGTCACTTCCATGTTGAAAGTAAATGCCTAGCCAGGCTCGGTGGCTCAGTCTGTAATCCCAGTGCTTTGGGAGGCTGAGGTGAGTGGATTGCCTGAGCCCGCGGGTTCGAGACCCGCCTGGGCAACTTGGCGAGACCTCATCTCTACAATAAGTCAAAAAAATCAGCTGGACATGGTAGCGCGTGCCTGTAATTCCGGCTACTTGGAAGGCTGAGGCGGAAGAATCGCCAGAGCCCAGAAGGTCAAGGCTGCGGTAGCCGGGAGCGGCCACTGCACTCCAGTCTGGGCGACGGAGTGAGACTCCGACTCAAAAAAAAAGAAAGAAAGAAAAAGAAAGTAAATGCCTGAGTGTCATTTTCTTTGACAAATAAAATTGGAAATAAATGAATGGAACTGGGAATAAGTATGATGTAATCAAATTTTTTTTAATAACAACCAAACGTATGTAAGAAATTAAATACAAACTAAATAAAAGGAAAGACATCCCGTGTTCAGAGATTAAAAGACTAATCTTAAAATATCAATACTTCTCAAATCTACAGATTCGGCACAATGTCTATTATAATCCCAACTGGCTTCTTTACTGAAATTGACAAACTGATCCTAAAATGAATATGGAAATTCAATGGACCCTGAACAGCCAAAATGATATTACAAAAGATCAAAGTTGCAGAACTAAAACTTCCTGATTCCAGAACTTACTACAAAGCTACAGTAATAAAGACAATGTAGTACTGGTATAAGAACAGACAAATGAGTAAATCAAATAGAATGAAAGTCCAGAAAAAGACCTTCACATTATGGACAGACTGCCAAGACAATTCAGTGAGGAAAACATAGTCGTTTCAAACAACTTCATAACTCCATGTAAGAGAATGAATTGGGACCCCTTCCTCACACTATGTATGAAAATTCATTCAAAATGGATCAGAGACCTAAAAATAAGAGCAAAAACTATAAACTCCTAGGAAATACAGGGGATAAATCTTTATAACGTTGTATTTAGCAATGTTTCTCAAAATTGACACCTATCACAAGCAATAGTAGAAAAAACAAATTGGATATCATCAAAATTAAAAATTTTTGTGCTTCAAAAGTGTGATCAAGAAAGTGAAATAACAAAATAAAAATTAGGAGAAAATGTTTGCAAATCATATATCTGATAAGCTGCTGGAATCTAGAATATATAAACTACATTAATAAATATACAATGCAATTAAAAATAAGCAAAAGGTCTAATTAGATATTTTTCAAAGAAAAGATATATAAAAGGTCAATCAGCACATGAAAAGATGCTCAAGATCATTAGCCAACAAGAAATGGGAATGAAAACCACAATGAGATACCACTACACAAATAAAAAGTGTTGGCAAAGACATAGAGAAATGGGAACCCTCATTCACTGCTTGTAAGAATGTAAAACGTTGCAGCTGCTTTAAAAACAGTTTGACAGTTCCTTAAGTGATTAAACATAGAATTACCATATGACACAGCAATTCTACTTCTAGAAGACAAAAACATGTCCACCCAAAAACTTGCACACAAATGTTCACAACAGCATTTTTAATAATAGCCAAATAGTGAAAATATCGCAAATGTCCAACAACTGATGAATGGATAAAATAAATGCAATTTATCCAAACAATGAAATATTATTTAACATTAAAAGAAATAAAGTGGCCGGGAGCAGTGGCTCACACTTCTAATCCCAGCATTCTGGAAAGGCAAGGCAGAAGGATTGCTTGAGCCCAGGAGTTTAAGACCAGCCTAGGAAACATAGCAAAACCTCATCTCTACAAAAAAAAATTAGATGGGCATGGTGGTGGGCACTTATAATCCCAGCTACGCAGGAGGCTAAAGCAGAAGGATCACCTGCCTGAGCCCAGGAGGTCGAAGCTATGATGAGCCGTGATCATGCCAATGTACTCCAGCCTGCATGTCAGGGTGAGACCCCAACTCCAAAAAATAAAAAGAAAGAAAGAAAGCACTGACACATATTACCATATGGATGAACCTTGAAAACCTTATGCTAAGTGAAAGGAGCCAGTCACAAAGGAGCCACCACATATAATATGACTCGATTTATACGAGATGTCTAGAATAAGCAAACCCACAGAAGCTGAAGTACATTAGTTGTTGCCAAGAACTGAGGGGAGTGTTGGAAGAAATAAGGAGGGACTGTTAATGGGCATAGTAGGTTTTCAGGGTGTAGAGGGGCAATGAAATGTTCTAAAGTGGTGGTAGGAGTTGTAATTCTGTAAATACACTAAAAACCATTGGAGTACACATTTTAGATGGATGAAATGTAAGGTATGTGAATTATCTCAATAAAGATAATCTAAAAAATACATGAAGCAAAAATTACAAAACTAAAAGAAAAAGAGAAATCACAATTTTACTTGAACTAATTTTAAAATATAAAATTATGCTCTTTAAACTGGTCAAGATAAACTTTTTTCTATAATATCTTAATTTCTGGTTAGAAATTAAGCATATACCAATAGCATACACCAATAGCATACAAAAAAACAAAGGAAACATGCAAATCTCTGGACTCCGAGTAGAATTTACACATTTATTTCCTTCATTATTTTATTGATAGTCCCTTAAATTATTACATATTTTTCTGTGCATGCCTTTCTCAGCTATAATGCAAGTTACAATTTCCAAATTACCTGGCTGTTTTTCCTTGTTATTTAAATAAGATTTGCACCAGCAAGCACAACCTATAGGCTAGGCTGTCTTTTTCATTTTTCATCATAGTATAAACAAAAATGTCAGTCAGGGATGTAAATTTCAAATATACACATCAAGTAAGATGCTTTCCAGATATACATTACCTGATCAATTCCCCTTCCTTTGCACTGAAGAATGATGACTTCAAGAAGTTTGGCTGCATGACATTCTGCATCTTCTCCTGCATCTCCACATAGTACCTGCAGTAATTACAATTTAGCTCAGCAGTGAGTGCACTGCATGGAGTTTAATCAGGACCACATGAAATAAAATAGCTTTGTTTGCTTTGCAAGTTTACCTTGCCAAGCCAAAGGAAGAAAGGTGAAAATAAAGTCCATCTATCTTCTCCATCTACTCTAACTCCTTATAAGGAGTAATAATTCACTTATTTGACTTTAGATTAATGAAGTAGGCTATCTGAGTTAGCTGTCCAGAAAAATGCAGCTTCCCTTTAAAAACACCAAAACAAAATAATAAAAAGAAATCAAAAGAAAACAAAACAACCTTCTTTTTAAATAGTGAAACTATTTTTCTGTTCCTTTTGATTTCTTATTCATATGCACCCATTTTTTTCATAATAACCATAATTTGATATTATATACCTTGCAATTTCCAATATGTCCTTCATAATTAGAAATATTTTCCATGGACATGATAACCATTTAGGACTACACAGCATGACAATAGAAGAATATAACAAAGTGACCAGACTATTCCTTCTTGTCAATTTTGTATTTTCACTATTATAAACAATTCTACAATGTACATGTCAATACATGAAATTTGAAATATGATTGCCTTATACTAAAATTCCCAAAAGAGAGCATGCTTATGTTAAAAATTTTTTAAGGCTGGGCTCGGTGGCTCAGCCTGTAATCCCAGCACTTTGGGAGGCTGAGGTGAGTGGATTCCTGAGCCCGCAGGTTCGAGACCCGCCTGGGCAACTTGGTGAGACTTCATCTCTACAATAAAAAAAAAAAAAAAAATCAGCCAGGCATGGTAGTGCATGCCTGTAATTCTGGCTACTCGGAAGGCTGAGGCGGAAGGATCGCTGGAGCCCAGCAGGTCGAGCCCGCTGGGAGCAGCCACTGCACTCCAGTCTGGGTGACAGAGTGAGACTCCAACTCAAAAAAAAAACAATTTTTTAAGATGGAAAAATTAATAAAGTAAAGGTTCAAACTCAAGACAAAAGAAAAAGAACAGACACAGCCCAAAGAAAGGGGAAATAGAAACTTAGAATATAGACAAGAAGGTAACAAAGAAACCAAAAACAGATTCAATGAAAAAAAAAATTTAACAAAGCAGACAACTTTTGCCAAAGCTATTTTTAAAAAGAAAAAAAAAAAACACAGCTTAAAAATTTTAGGAATGAAAGACTTAAATACAGACAAAAGATTAGAAATAAGAGAATACTATGAAAAACACTATATTCTTTATGTACTTGAAAACTTAGATGAATAAAAATATAATTTAAGAAAACTGAATTTAAAAAAAAACTAAATTTAAAAAAAATTCCAGATAAAGATGGCATAGTGAATATTCCTATTTAATTTCATTCCCTCCCAAAACACCATCAAAAAGGCAGCAAAAAGATTTTAAAGGCAAACATATACAAAGACAGAGAAAAAGAAATAGGTAACAGCAATAAAAACTTTGGAAGCTGGAAAACAGTCAGTAAGCTGAATCACAAGCAGACAGTGAAAGTCAAAAAGCAGCCCTATTTCCATAAATTTAAAATTCTATCTCAAGGGCAGTATATCAGGATTAGCTGTTAACTGTGAATGGGCTCTAGGATCAGAATGCCTTGGTGCAAATTGCAGCTCCGCCATTTATTAGCTGTGTTTTTAGAAAAGTTGCCTAACCTGTGTCTTATACTGTCCCCCATCTATAAAATGAGAATAACACACCTACCTCTGGGTGTTGTATAATACAGAAAGAAAAAGTATCATTCTCTTTCTCAAAATTGCATTTACTTCAGTATGTATTTGTTTTATTTTTTATTTGCCAAAGGAAAAAAAAACAAAATATATCTGGTAATTTTAAAAATGGGCTCTGTTGCCAGACCACCTGGGTTCAATGTGGCTCCAACACATAACAGCTATGTGACTGAGAACAACTGACTAAACTTTAGGCACAGTGCAAAAAAGTACACCTCAGTTTCTCCACTGATCAAAATATGATACCTTCCTCATGATGTCATTAAGATTAAATCAGTTAATGCATTAAACGTATTTAGAAAATGCTTGGCATACAATGAAAATTCAATAAATATTAGCTAGTATTAAAACCAGGAATATGGGCTGGAAGCAGTAGCTCATGCCTATAATTCCAGCACTTTGGGATACCAAGACAGGAAGATTGCTTGTGCCCAGGAATTCAAGATCAGCCTGGGAAACATAGCAAGACTTTGAACCTACAAAAAAAATTTAAAAATAAGCTAAGTATGGTGGTGTGCACCTGTAGCACCAGCTCCTCAGGAGGCTGAGGCAGGAGGATTGTTTGAGCCCAGGAATTCAAGGCTGCAGTGAGCTCTGATAGTGCCACTGCATTTCAGTCTGGGCAACAGAGTAAGATCCTGACAACCAATCAATCAATCAATCACACGAAATGTATTTTAACTACTTGATAAGTATAAGAATATCATAGTGAATACCAATTTTGCTATCTCTGCTATCATACAAAGCAGATGTGAATTACTAATGGAATACACAGGACTGTTATGTTTTCCACTTGTCTTTTTCTTTCCCCCTTTCCCTATTTATAACGGGAAAAACTGAAGATTTCCAGGTGATTATGATTTGACAAGACGAGTTATTACAGAGCTCAATGATTCATTAAAAATCATAATTCAGCCCCTTCAGTTTATACATAAAGAAACTTATTGGCTTCTTAAAATGGCCCAGGCTCTTTATAACTGAACTTGGACCTAAATCAGATATACTGATTACCAGTTCAGAACTCTTATCAGATTCTGGGTACATATCCCTTCTAGTGAAAAAATGGGCTGTACACTAGCTACTTAACTTTCAACTTCATGGCCAAACTTTGTTTTCTGACTTTTTGAACTTTCTAAAATCTGTCTGCCAGTTTTATATTTATATCTACATATAGTTTAATATTTATGTGTGTGTATGTGTATACACATACACATACACATTTACCTATAGGAGAAGGAAAATGTTATTAGTAATCCAAGATTCCAAGATACAATCAATAAAAGGCCAATCTAACCTATGGCGAGGACACAACAGTAGACAATCATGTTTGTGTGTAAATGTAGCAACCATTACATGGATTATAAATTATCTTGTTTTAAGTTAAATAATGCTTTTTTCCAACAATAGTATTAGAATTTTTGTCTTGTATTAAGTTCAAAATGCCTATTTCACAGTAACTTGGATGGATTTAGAGTCTATAATATTCAGTGATCTATCACATAAAACAAAGAACAAAGTACCACATGTTCTCACTCATAAGTGGACCCTGAACATTTACCATCATACTATAAGAAAGGAATTGGCAGTAATGGGATCCTGTCGGGGTCGGGGTGGGAACAACATCCATAAGGGTACCTGATCTCAAACCAGGCAGTGGAGACAAAAGGAGGCCCAAACTCTACCTATATGATGTCCACTTGCATACCTAATCCTGAATTATACCCCACATCTTTAACACAAAAAATAATAATAATAAATAAATAAACAAATTACCTATTTCTAGTGGCTTCCAATACATACAATCAATTAAAAGAAAAAGATCAGTGCCATTCTATCCCAAACCCATATGGCTTGTGATTGACAAACTGTATGGTTAATTTTCCTAGCACTCTCATTTTAATCAAGTAGCAAATTTATATTTTTCAAAGAAAAGTATTTGCCCTGAAAATTATAAAGTACATAGAGAGGAAAGTGGCTGGCCAGGTGTTGTGGCTTATGCCTATAAACTTTGGGAGGCTGAGGCAGGAGGATTGCTGGAGCCCAGGAGTTCAAGACCAACCTAAGCAACACAGCAAGACCAGGTCACTACAAAAAAAGAAAAAAAAATTAGTAGGGTGTGGTGGCACGTGACTATAGTCCCAGCTACTCAGGAGGCTGAAGCAGAAGGATCGCCTGAGCCTAGAAGGTAGAGGCTGCAGTGAACCAGCCTCAGTGACAAAGTCTAAAAAAAAACAAAAGGCAAACATACTTAAGCACAACACATAACATGAAACTTTTCAATGACAACAATCCCAAGCTCCTTTTGAAAATACAAATGACAAATATATGTTAATGATAATACAGAACTAAATGTATATTAAAAAAATGGAAAGAGAGCCCTGATGTAAAACACTCGAACATTAGTAAGAACCACTGTAAAAGGAATGTAGATACCAGAAGCCCGATTCCCACCAGTACGCAATACAACCATGGAACAAACATGCACTTGTACCCCCTGCATCTAAAAGTTAAAAACTACCAAAAAAATACACTGCAATAATTGACTGGAACATGCTTACCTTTCTACACATTGTAAAAAGTATTTCTAAATGCTTTGGATTTGATAGTAAGGTATCTGTATCTATTGTCACATAATTATGCAGGAGAGGCATCATGTCTGAAAATAAATTCAAAATCTCAATGAGACATGAGTAACAGGAGTAGAAATAAATTATTCCCACTGAAACCACATTTCTGTAGCACCCACACATTACTATCTTCCCCTGCAACCAAAAAATCCCAGAAAAGAAAGTGACAAATTTGCCCTCTTTGTACAGAAGAAAAGTGAGGCAAAGAAAGATCAAAATGCTCACCATTTATTAGAGTAATTATTCTGAATTTTTTCCACTCCTCCACTTACTCATCCCCATCTGATATACTTTACATATTCTTGTTTGTCTGAGCACTTCCCCCCTCACTCCTCCCCCCACTAGAATACAAGCTTCCAAAGGGCAAGGGCTATTTTGTTCACTGAACTTGGACTAGTGCTTGGAAAACAGTCAGTGATCAGAAACTATCCAATTAACATATGGATATACTCTCTGGCTGTAAACTAATTTGAGATACAATAAGAAATACAGCCTACCTCTTCTTCCACTACACCTAAGGCTCCCCCCTTTACTTGACAGAGAAGTAAGAACATGTTCTAATCAGTACTGGATCTAATCGTGTGTTTTTATTTCAGGTGTCAAAGGAATATCTAGACACAGAAAAGCAAAATTGTCATATAGTCAAGGCCATACCTGTAAAGTATTCAAAACAATCCTGCTGAAAAACTTCATATAATATACCTAGAAGCTGCCACATTTGAGGGGAAATACTGTGGCAGGTTAAACTATATGCCAGCGAAAGGATTTCTTCATAAAATTCTAGAAGGAAGAACATTTCTAGTTAGAATGCTAGGAAATAGTAACGATTAAACACACAGAGCAGGGTTTAGACTATACACTCACACATATTCCTCCTCTATCTAATGTACTTATTATAAACATCCATTTCTCAGCATTTACACATTCAACTATGGATATACCACCTTCCATTTTTTGAAGATCTGCCTCGCTACTTAATAGGGCAAGGCAAAAATCTGTTTTTATTCACCTTTCTTATAATACTACAAAAATATAACTTTTTTTCTATTATATAAGAAATATAATTTATATTTATAAAACTTGTACTTAAAATAGTTACAATAAGGAACAGATTATCATACCTCTCATGGAGAGGATTCAAAATTTACAAATAACTAACAATATTCTCTAGAGAGGTTAATGACACTGGGTTAAAATATCTGCCAATCTCAAATTTATATTTTTGCAAACAACTATATACTTGCAGTGTTTCATCAATTTACAAAGCTTGTAAAACTTGTAGGGCATTCTTCAAGTTACTCAAGACACTTATACTCACTACAGAGTAGAAGAGTCCAAAGGAAATGTTCTTATGTTCGCATACATATTATCATTATCCTCAGTCAAAAGTCAATTATATCTATACATACAATCAGAAAACACAAACCTCAGTACAGAAATTTCAAATAATTTCTACCATGTCACTGAACAAAGAAGTCTAACTTGGAAGTTGTTTTTTTCTCTTATAAAAAGAACTAATATTCACCCTGGAAATGATTAAAGCTTTTTTTCCTCTAACATTACTTAAAAACTTCTATTAAAAAGCTAGCAATACAGATACTTGCCTTACTCAAAGCAAAATAGATGCAAATTACAGACAATAGGAAATAGTTTATGTAAGACAATTTTACTTAAAAAACAACAAATTAGCCAAACATAGGATTTCTGAAAGTTCTAGCATGGTACTGGTATAAAAACAGACACACAGACCAATGAAACATAACAGAGAGACCATAAGTAAATACATCCATTTATGGTCAACTGATTTTCAACAAAGATGCAAAAAACACACAATGGGAAAAGAGCAATCTCTTCAATAAATGGTGCTGGGAAAACTGGATATCCAAGTGCAGAATGAAATTAGACTCTCATATTACACCATTTACAAAAACAAAAATCTACTCAAAATGGATTAAATACTTAGAGTTTGATGGAAATTATAAAACAACTAGAAGAAAACATAGAGGAGAAGCTCCATGACATTGGTCTGGGGTGTGATATTTTTTGGATATGACCCCAAAAGCACAGGCAACAAAAGCAAACTCAGACAAGTAAGACTACATCCAACTAAAAAGCTCTTGCACAGCAAAGGAAACAGTCAAGAGACAACCTACAGAATGAGATAAAATTTCTGCAAACCATGTGTCTGATAAAGGGTTAATATCAAAAACATATATGAGAAACTCTAACCACTCAATGGCAAGAAAATAAACCCAATTTTTAAATGGGCAAAGGGTCTAGACATTTCTCAAAAGAAAACATACAAATGGCCAACAAGCACATGAAAAAAGGTTCAACACCACTAAACATCAGGAAAACACAAATCGAAACCACAATGAGATAACACTTCATAACTGTAAGAATGGCTACTATCAAAAAAGACACAAGTTAAATGCTAGTGAGAATGTAGAGAAAAGGGAACTCTTGTACAATGTTGGTGAGAATGTAAAATGGCGCAGCCACTGCAAAAAATTAAAAATAGAACTACCATATGATCAAGCAATCCCACTACTAAGTATATATCCAAAGAAATTAAAATCAGGATCTTGAAGAGATATGTGCACTCCTATGTCCACTGCAGCACTGTTCACAATAGCCAAGATACAGAAAAGTCTAAGTGTCCACAAACAAATGAACAGATAAAGAAAATGTGATATTTATACACAACGGAATACTATTCAGTCTTTAAAAATAAGATGAAAATCCTATCATTTGCAACAACATGGATAGACCTATAGCACACAATGCTATGTGAAATAAGCCAGAACAGAACTTTCAGAAACTCTTTTATTATTATTACTATAAATGAAAGACCATAGTTTCCATTAGGTTTCACTATTTGCATTGCACATTCTATGAGTTTTGACAAATAAATGACATGTGTCCATCATTATTGAATCATACAGAATAGTTTCATTGCCCCAAAAGATCCCATGCTCCACCTATTCATACTTCCCTTCCTCCATCCCCAATCCCTGGCAGTCACTGGTCTTTTTACTGAAAGATGTACATTTAAAAATTTATTACTTAAGTATTGCAAATGACAGGATTTCTTCCTTTTAAGACCAGATAGTATTACATTATTTATATCTACCACATTATATTCAAGTATACTCAATTATTCACATATGTTAGCAGTGCACACTCAATGTTTTACTAATGGGGTGAACAATAAAAAGTCTGGAGAAAACTGCTTTTAATCAGAAACATACTTTTCTTGTATCTATCTAAGTACTATATAGCTTGCATACACTCATGCCCACATGACTTGGGGCTGGCATCTTCCAAATGCTTGGATACCATGGAAAAGTAACTTACTCTAAAAAATTTCACATCAGCTTGTAACATGTAGCATTAGTTATTAATTCTACTCAGAAATCAGGCAGTATAGTAGAAAATAGGATAATAATTCACACTTTTGATAAGAAATATCCCTATTATTAGAAAATATTTGCAAGTTACACCTCAAAGGGCTAATATCCAGAATCTACAAGGAACTCAAACAATTCAACATGAAAAAAACAAATAGCCCCATTAAAAAGTAAGCAAAGGACATGAACAGACACTTCTCAAAAGACGACACACAAGCAGTCACAAATATGAAAAAATGCTCAAAAACACTAATCAGAGAAATGTCAATTAAAACCATAATGAAATATCAGCTCACACCAGTTAGAATGGATATTATTAGAAAGTCAAAGAACAACAGATGTTGGTGTGGTTGTAGAGAAAAGGGAATACTCATTAGCTGTTGGTGGGATTGTAAGTTGGTTCCACCTCTGTGGAAAACTATAGGGATTTCTCAAAGAAATAAAAATTGAATTACCACTCGATCCAGCCATCTCACTACTAGGGATCTACCCAAAGGAAAAGAAATCAATATTCGGTATGAAAAAGATACCTCTACTCGTATATTCATTGCACCACTATTCATAATAGCAAAATCATGGAACCAACCTAAATGCCCACCAATGATTAACTGGATAAAGAAAATGTGCTCCAGTATATACACCATGGAATATGACACAGCCAGAGAAAAGAATAAAATCATGTCCTCTGCAGCAACATGGATGGAGCTGGACGTCATCCTAAGTGAACTGACTCAGAAACAGAAAACCAAATACCACATGTTCTCACTTACGTGCCAGAGCTAAATGGCAACAAAAGATGAAAAAAGTAGACACTGGGGACACCAACAAAGGGGGAGGCAGGAAGGGAGACTAGAGCTCAAAAATTATCCATTGGGTACAATGTTCACTATCTGCGGAATGGGCCACCTGAAACCCAATCCCCACCACTACACAATATGTCCATGTAACAAACATACACATGTACCTCCTGAATCTCAAATAAAAATGTGAAAGGAAATATCCCTTAAATATTATTAAACATTTTTAAATCCCAAATTAATGTAACCTCACCTAAACCTCATCCCAGTTCACGTCTAAAAATATAACATTTTTAACTATGTACTTTAAAAAAACCCAAGACCCAAAATTCCTAATTGGATGTATTCATAAGTTTAATCTCTGAATGAAAATATAGATATCTAATATTAGAAAAGACATCCAAAAATTGAAGCAAATACAAGTCTCTCTTTCTTAAAATTATCCATCTTGTTAAATCTGAAGGACTAAAATTACACTGAGTTCAAATTTTTCAAAAATGTTCAAATTTACCTTTTTTTAACCTTTGGACTTACCAATTACATGTTTCTGTAAAACAAGATCAATGATGCGTAGACAGATATTCTCTAACTGCTGCGTAATCTAAAGATAAGTTTTTAAAATTTAGTTTAAAATTCATCATAATAACCCTCAAGTTAATATATAAATATGATATTATCAGTATTATCCCAGTAAAAATACCACCAGAATCTACAAGGAACTCAAACCACTCAGCATGAAAAAAACAAAAAACTCCATAAAAAAGGAAGTAAAGAATGTGAACTGACACCTGACTCTTTTTTTAGAGACAGGGCCTCACTCACTATGTTGCTCAGGCTGATCTTGAACTCTTGACCTCAAGTGATCCTCCCACCACCTGAGTAGCTGGGATTACAGGCACATACCCATCACACCCAGTTGCAGGACAATCCTGAGAGGGATCTTGATGAGTTAATTCTAAACTTCACATGAAAAATTGGACAGGCAAGAATAATCAAGAAATTCTAAAGAAAAATGACTAATGATGGGAATGGTGTTAAATACATAATAAAATTACAAATTAGTTATTACCTCATATTTTACACCAAAAAAATTATTAATGGATCAAAGATTTCAATGTGAAGAATTAAACCATAAAAATGCTCAAAGAAATGACTCAAAGCTCAGAAATAAGAAAAGAAAAAAAACTGAATCATTGATTAAAAAATTAAAAATTTCTGGTCATTGCTAGGCCACTGTCATCACCATTACCTTGCTAAGCTGTGACCAGGTCATGTTTCCTGGCTTTGGTCCCCCTCCCCTACCTTGGAGAGGTGAATCTCCTCTTTCTCTCTCTCTAATTTACTTTCTAAACAAACTATATTTCCTAATCTAAAAAAAGAAATTAAAAATTTCTGCATGGGGCAGGGAGAAGTCAAACAAATGAAAGACTGAGTGAAATATTTTCAAATGGTGTTTCAATGATCAAATTCCCTCAAGCAAATTAACAGAAACACTGAAATACAATAGAAAACAAATGTATTTATTTTTCATAACGTTTGCCTATGTTTATAAAAAGACGTTCAATCTAATACATCAGAGTGCAAATTCAAAGTGCAACATTAACACTTTTGATATATCAAGACTAGCAATGATCAAAAAGTATGGGACTGGAAAGAAAGACCCTGATTGCACATTGATTTGTGGAGTATAAAATGGTGCACACTATGAAGGACAAATTAGCAACATCCTTCAAACTTACTCATATATACACCCTGCAATCCAGAATTCCACTTCAAGGAATTTACCCTCCAGACACTATAACGTGCACGAAATGACATGTAAAAAAGGTCATTCATTGCAGCAATATTTGTGACTACAAACAGTCAAATGTCCATTTAAACAAAGGTCAGTCAAATTATATCCATTAGCCAGGGACTGGTGAAATAAATTTGATACATCATACAAGGGGAAAGCATGCAACCATTAAAAATACATAATTGTCTGGGCGCGGTGGCTCAAGCCTGTAATCCCAGCACTTTGAGAGGCCGAGGCAAGAGGACTGCCTGAGCCTGTGGGTTCAAGACCAGCCTGGGCAACACAGTGAGACCTCATCTCCACAATAAATCAAAAAATTAGCTGGCCATGGTAGCACGCGCCTATAATTCCTGCTACTTGGAAGGCTGAGGCTGTGGTGGCCGAGAGCGTGCCACTGCACTCCAGCCTGGGCGACAGAGTGAGACTCCAACTCAAAACACACAAACAAACAAAAAACATAACTGCCGGGCACGGTGACTCAAGTACATAATCCCAGCACTTCAGGAGGCCGAGGAGAGATGATTGCCTGAGCCCAGGGGCTTGAGACCAACCTGGGCAACTTGGTGAGAGCTCGTCTCTAAAATGTATCAAAAAATTAGCTGGGCATGGACTTGTAGTTCTGGCTACTTGGAAGGCTGAAGCGGAGGGATCACGTGAGCCCAGCAGGTCAGTGGTGGGGTGGCCATGAACGTTGCCACTGCCCTCCAGCCTGGGCGACATAGTGAGACTCTGACTCAAAAAAAATAAATAAAAATAAAAATGCATAATTTTATTAACTGACATGGAAGGATTACCTAGTTATATTAAGTAGAAAATGGCAAATAAAAAAATGTGCTATCAATTTCATTAAAAATAATATACACTATTTTTGCTTGTATAATAGAAAAAGTCTCTGAGATGATACAAAAACCTGTTTTTTTAAAAAAAAAAAAAAAGTTACCTCCTGAAAGGAGAATTAGGTGGCTGGGAATCTGAGACAGAAGATGAAATTTTACTGAATATCTTTTCACACCTTTTAAATTTTGCAACATAGGTTTGTATTAAATATTTTTTAGGCAGGCCATGGTGGCTCACACCTATAATCCCAGCAGTTTGGGAGGCCAAGGCAGGAGGACTGCTTGAGGCCAGGAGTTTGACCAGTCTGGGCAATATAGTAAAATCCTATCCCTACAAAAAATATTTTTTTAAAATCAGCCATGCATGGTGGTGTGCTCCTATAGTCCTAGCTACTCAGGAGGCTGAGGCTTGAGCCCAAGAGTTTGAGATACAGTGAGCTAAGATCATGAAACTACACTCCAGCCTTGGTGACAGAGCAAGACCCTGTCTCAGAATAAATAAATAAATACTTTTTAAATAAGTAAAAATTAAAATCACGGGTTATATTTTCCATGTAAATATCCTACTTCAATTTTCAAGCATATTCTAAGATTCAGCTTAAACTGTTGTCTTAAAGTTCAAGTGATCCAAAATTTCCCAGTTTAGAACCAACTGTGCTGTCCATCAGAAGAGGACCAGATAAAAAAATGTGGTACATATACATGATGGAATATTACACGGTCGTAAAAAAGGACAAAATTATGAACTTCACAGCAATTTGGATGGACTTAGAGCCTATAATACTGAGTGATCTATCACAGAAACAAAGAACTGAGTGATCTATCACAGAAACAAAGAACTGAGTATCATATAGTTCTCACTCATAAGTGGACCTTGAACAATTATCATAATACTACATATAAGAAAAGGATTGGCAGTAGCGGGAAATTGTGGGGGTAGGAAGGAAGAGGGAGAATTGGTAGTAGTGGGAATCTGGGTGGAGGGGACGCCTCAACAAGGGTACCTGCATAATGAACATTTGTATACCTAACCCTAATTGTACCCCACATCTTTAAAATAAAAAATTTAAACTTTTGTTAAAAAAAATTGTCACTATACTTAAAACCATTCAACAAAAATGCATATGCTGAAGCATTTTAGATTTCCAATTTTGTTTTTCATACTTTAAGCATTTGTACATGTATTCAAACACATATGGCTTTTCCTTTTAAGGAAATACTGTTTTCAAAGTTTGCTTTTAATAAGTCAAAGTTCAAAACTAAAGAACAGGTGGTCAGGAGACCAAGACTCCAGAAGGTCTTGCCTCTATTTATCCATGGCCTTCATAAAGCCAGTTAGCTGAAGGCTTCATGTTTTTCACCTGTAGGTAAAAGAAGCTGGATTACATTAGTGTGTCTCAATTTTAACCCATGCCTCCCTTGATAATCACAGTGAGTTCACATGCCCCTTTGACATTTATCCAAAATAAATTTAATATCAAGAACAAAAAAATTAAAACAGAAAGATAAAATGCTGTTTTGTTTTCAAACTAATATTGAAGTTCATTCTACTACCCAAACACTACCCATACACAGGAAAACTGGACTAGGTGATTTCTGAAGTCTCTTCAAATTTCAAATACAAATTCTAAATATAAGACAAAAGAACTTGCCAGGCCCAGTGGCTCACACCTGTAATCCCAGCACTTTGGAAGGCAGAGGAGAGGACTGCCTGAGCCTAGGGGTTCAAGACCAGCCTGGGCAATTTGATGAGACCTCGTCTCTACAATAAATCAAAAAAGTTATCTGGGAGTAGTGGCACACTACCAGCTACTTAAAAAGCTGAGGTGGAAGAATCGCCTAAGCCCAGCAGGACAAGGTTGCGGTGGCCATGAATGGGCCTTTGCACTCTAGCCTGGATGACAGAATGAGACTCCCACTCAAAAAAAAAAAGACAAAAGAACCTTAAGTATATTTGTAATTTGCAACATCTCACTGTTACCAAGAGGACCATACAACTTCAACTCAGAAAGACACAAAAATAAAATAATAAATATGAAAAATAAAGATTCACATTAAGCCCTTTAGGTGAATGAAGACTAGTCACTAGTCCAGGAGAAGAATAGCAAACCACTTTTAAGAACCAAGTAATCAGCCAGGCTCAGTGGCTCAGCCTGTAATCCCAGCACTTTGGGAGGCTAAGGTGAGTGGATTGCCTGAGCCCGCAGGTTCGAGACCCGCCCAGGCAACTGGGCGAGACCTCATCTCTACAATAAATAAAAAATTAGCTGGGCATGGTAGCAT
Source organism: Cephalopachus bancanus (assembly GCA_027257055.1). Classification (NCBI taxonomy): domain Eukaryota; kingdom Metazoa; phylum Chordata; class Mammalia; order Primates; family Tarsiidae; genus Cephalopachus; species Cephalopachus bancanus. Next base: position 528,863 of record JAPVLO010000009.1, on the reverse strand, counting down.
ACGCCTGTAGTTCCAGCTACTTGAAAGGCTGAGGCAGAAAGGATAGCCTGCACCCAGCAGGTCAAGGCTGCTGTGGCTGGGAGCATGCCACTGCACTCCAGTCTGGGTGACAGAGTGAGACTCTAACTCAAAAAAAAGAACCAAGTAATCTTCCTTCAGTATATGATAAATATAGGATTAATCAACAGCCACACAGTTTAACAATGCTATCTAAAGAATTGACACCTGCTTCTCCCTAAGTCCTCACCTTATAAAATAAGAACTGCCATCAGTGCCAAACAAGCCAACTTGCACTAACAGAACTATGAAACAAAAATCTAATTTGAGTTAAAGAGAGGTCACATGATACTTAAAGGAGGGAAGATGAAGGTTTTAAACAGGAATAAACTGATACATTCTCAGGATGATCTGACTACAAATCCAAATGTGCGATTTACTAGTTCTGTGACCATGAACAAGTCTCTCAAACCTACCTGCACTTGTTTTCCATTTATGCAAAATAGACTTACCATTACCTGTGCTACCTATCACAGGGTGGCATGAGTAAGATCACATCAGCTAATGGATATGAAAGGACTGGAAAATACCTGTGTAAACGTTTATCCCAACACTATGCTGGAATTCAGTTTAGAAAAGATGTTTCTAAGCTCTTTCTCTTATTCCCTTCTATTCTTACAGTACTTGTTGCATCAGGTTATCTAACACTTGCTTTGCCACTGTGACTGAATGGCTGTCTGTCATCCTCTATCAAGAAGACTAGATTGTAGGTTCCCAGAAGGCAGACCTCATGTCTTATTCAATGTGGTATTCCCCAAAAACCTAGCCTAGCACATAGCAGATGTGATGAACTGAACTCAGGTTAATATAGACATGCTATATACTTAAGAATATTTACATAACTACAATATTAAACATCATAAAGTAGTATTTTCAATCATTTTAATATGTTTCTTTAAAATTCAAGGGCAATTTCGAAATTTTAAATTCATGACCACTGATTACATAAATTTCAGGTCATGGTACTATTGTGACATAATTTATTACCCACAAAGAAATCTTACCTCCTTATGATCTTCTACAACTGTTAAGATAGTATCGATAGTATGTAATATTCCCATAGCCATTACTGTTTTGTCTTCAACTTCTTCATATTCATCACTTTGAAGAACCTTGCCAAATATCTCAGCCTATGAAAATAACATTAAAATATTTAACAATTAGTACTGTCAAACCCCCTTTATAAAAGTTAGCAAAAAGGCAGTGTTGCACATCTAAACATCAACAGTGCTCTAACTTTAAGTTCTGTATTTTGCCCACTAAATCACCACTTTTCTTATAGTGACAGAACTTGTCACGCTTTAATATAACCATTTACATTAGCCAGTACAACAAGAGAGCTAATATTTAAATTATGGTAGTCATTAAGCAAATAAAATCAAAATCTAGGACAACTTAAATCAAGTAACACTAAAATGAAAAGTGTGATAGAAGGTTTAGAAGATAAAATCAAGCAATCACTAGAAAATAAAAAGAACACAGGTAGACAACAGGAGGCAAAGGGTAAAGAAATTAGAGATTCAGTCCAGGTCTGATACTCCATATCAGTTCACACAGAAAAGAAAAAATTAGTAGGGAGAAATTTATCAAAGAAGTAATTCAAAAAGCTGTCCCAAATTGAAGGAGATAAGTTTCCAGATTCAAAGTCCAGAAATCAAAAATTCAGAAGGCTCACATCAAGGCACATCATTAAGAAATTTCAAAATATTGTAGATGAAGAGATTACCCTAGATGTTATTAGATTTAAATCTAATCAACTATAGAAATATCTAAATTATTAGAGCAAACATTATTTTAATATTTCAGTTACAGTCATGCATCACTTAACAACAGGGATATATTTGTAGAAAAGTGTCATTAGGCAATTTTGTCAATGCATGAACACCACAGAATGTACTTACACAAACCTAGATGGTATAGCCCCCAACACACCTAGGCTCTATGGTACAACCTACTGCTCCTAAGCTACAAACCTGTACAGCATGTTACTGTATTGAATATGTAGGCAATTATAACAATGGTAAGTATTTGTGGATCTAAACATAACTAATAGAAAAGGTATAATAGAAAAAATATGGTATTATAATCTTATGGGCTCACCATTATAAATGCAGTCTGTCAATGGCCAACACATTGTTATGTGGCACATGACTACAAATAAAACTGAACTAAAAATTTTGAAGTTAATTTATTTAGATAACTCAAGGCTTCTCTACAAAACTAACATAAAACTTTGCCCAGTCTTACCAAGTGTTGGGTCATATCAACAGCAATTGAGGCAACCTCTTGACTGTATTCACATATCATCTTCTGGATGACATTAGTAACATCATCATTTTCTGTCTCTCTAACAATGTGCAACAACTCCTGCATAATAGGCCGTACATGTGGCTTCATATATTCCTTAGCTAATTCAATCAAACAAAATCGGAAAAATTAGCCATTCACAAGTGGTAGAAGGAAGTAACTTGGTCACAAGGTAAAGTAATACCTAGATAAGGGTCCAGAAACACACTTTCTCTGTGGTAAGTTACAAAGGTGTACCAAAATAATAATCACCAATACATCAATTTCCCTGCGATTAACAAAGTAGTTCTGTACAAGAAATTTCCTGCCCCAAATACCAATAGATCTCACTAAAAAATTCAAATTATACATATGCTTTGTGATCAGCATGACTCGAAGAACATGAATATTAGTCTTGATGACAAGTAAAAAAAATCACGTACATAAGGACCATCTATGCCCAATACTGCTGACGCCCACTCCCTGCTCCAAACCCCTCCTCCACCCACCCTCTCTCCCCACATATCCTTACATGGTATTCAATCCTCCTGTTGACACATTGTTGAATAGAGGTAAACTAAGTTCATGTTCTTCATGAAGCTTAATTTACCTTCAAAGATTTATCTGAACTATGAACAGAACATTCTAAACAAATAAACTGTGCTATCACTCCTTAGAAAGACTATTTTCTCCTCTCAGAACTAGCAGAATCATAGAATCCTAAAGTTGAAAGGAACTGTGAAGTCATGGAGTCCGACTCCCCAAGCTTAAATATGTGGAAACCTGAGCACTGGCAGATCACATGCCCCACCCAAGTTGGCATGGCAAGTTAGGAGCAAAATCAAAACCAGACCACAGTCTCTTGATTCCCAGTATACCCTAGGGCTCAACAACTATTAATGTGTTTCCTAATCTCAAATTTTTACTAAGAAGGGCAAGAATAAACCCCTATAAAATTCTGAGGGGGCATAAGCTCAGAATTCCATACCCTGAACCCTCAGACTTGAGCAAATTATCTTCACTGGGGAAGGAAGTGAAGAAAATCATTTGAGAAGGGCATCTCAAAAAAATTCTTTGAAAAAACTTCTAAAAGGTATTTGGCTTTACCTTGTATCTGGTTAGAAATTAAGGACTGCAAAGCAAGGGCAGCTTCAACTTTGACAGGCATCTCCTTATCTTCAATCAGGCTCTTCTTCGCTAATTCCACTGCATTTCTCAGGTTGAGCTCATTATGGAACTTCAAAGAGCTAAATGCATGAAGCACCCAGCAGGACTGTAAGAGGAAAGGAAGTAGGGAGCATTAGGATGATGGCATTCTGTAATAATCTCACAAGTATAAGAACTTCTTATATTACTATATTATATTTACTAATAATAGTGATATTAGTAAAATAGCACTAATTCTACCAAGAAATGTTTATTTTTAGAGGATGCCATACTAGCCTTAGTTTCAAACTTCTGAATTTCCCACTCTTTTTATAAGAAAGGCAGTTTCCTTACTTCTACATTACCTACATACAATAACATTTTTCACAGGAAAGAGAAAAAAAGCCAAATGTGTCACTGAAAAAAAAACTGTGTTTACGCTTTTAACAAATATTATAATTCTTAACTAATCTGCTATATGTAAAGCAATTCCAAATCAGTATCTGAAGTTCATTTGCTAGCCTTCACACTAAGGTAAAACATTATGTTTCCTTATACTAACTGGCTTAACAAATTTTCTTTTTGCATTCACATAAGGTACCAAGAATTTTAAGCCTTGTATAGAAGATCAAATTTTAAACTATTAGATCACAGCATTATTACTTTATTTTACTTTCTATGTGCATAAAATACGATCAACAGAAATTAATTTGAGTTATAAAAAACTTTTAGCAAAAGAATTACAATTCATACAGCTTCTCAAAAGCAGAAACCAATCGATAAAAATGCTCATATGCCCTCAGCATCCCTAGTCTACATTTGCCCGAATATTTCTCTAATGGCTATTATGTCTATAAAATGCTTTCTAGTACAAGGCATTGTTAGCATATGTTGTTTGTAGCCAGACATCTTTTGTGTTGGCATATTTATACAGATAAATGCTAAGCCGGGCGCAGTGGTTCAAGCCTGTAATCCCACCACTTTGGAAGGCTGAGGCGAGAAGGCTGCCTGAGCTCAGGGGTTCGAGACCAGCCTGGGCAACTTGGCAAGACCTCATCTCAACAATAAATCAAAAAATTAGCCGGGCGTGGTAGCACACGCCTGTAGTTCCAGCTACTTGAAAGGCTGAGGCAGAAGGATTGCCCAAGCCCAGCAGGTTGAGGCTGTGGTGGCCGTGAGCATGCCACTGCACTCCAGCCTGGGTGACAGAGTGAGACTCCTACTCAAAAAAAAAAAAAAAAAAAAAATAAATGCTAGGCATTTGAATTAAAGTTCTATTTTTATTTCTCCATAAAATGTATTAATTCTAGAAAGAGTACACACTTAGAACACAATAATTTTACATGGAATATTATTTTCTCCATTTTACTAAGGCAAATCTACCCAATATACTGGAAATCAAATTCACATTTTTAGCCAAACTAGAATTCCACACCATTTTAGACACTAAAAATAATCAATTTATGAATGTACCTTGTGTTTCTATTGTAAAAGCATCCTTCTCACTGCATATTTTACACATGCATTTAGCAAAGCTAGGGTGACAAATGAAATCAACTGGAACCAAAATCCACAAATCCCTTTCTTTACTAGTTTATTCTTTATTCAACTGATGTGAGACCATAACAGACATTCTGATTAACTCCACTTCATCTCAATATGTGTTAAAATGTCAATTTATCTAAGAACATTTATTTCAGTAATTATACAGATGAAGATTTAAGATACAAAACATAAATATGAAAAACTTACTCTAGCTCGAAGATATCCCAGGTTAGACAATAATAATGGAAATACATGATTCTGTAGAAACAACTCCATTTGGTCTTTGAATAAAATCTTCTGTTAGGAAACAAAAATTAACTTTCAACTTATCAATGTCTTTTTCATATGTAAGAATCACTTCCTAATAAAGTATGTTTATCATGGCTTGCATTTAGTATACTACTATTTACAATTTGTAAAATTATTTGACCTACATACTGCATGTTTTAAAACAAGACAAAAATAATACCTTAGATCAGTTTGATATTGATAGATTTTTAAATAAGACAAAATATTAAAGTCATTTTGCATCCCTTTTCATATAACAGTTTCATACTGAAAAACTTATAAAGAAAAATCTAATTTTCTCTTTAATTAAAGAAATAGGTGACAGAATGAGGATGTTTACAGTCAACTCAATTATCCAAAAACAGTCACCAGTTTTAAGTTATCCACAACTTTTACAGTCTCTCCTTTGCCTGTGCTTCACAGTTTTTTGTTTGTTTGTTTGTTTGTTTGCTTTTTGAGAAAGCAGTATTTATTGAGAGGACAGAGAAGTCCCCACAGTGGGAGGGGATCCTAACAGGTTGGCCCGCTTCACAGTTTTATTTAGTAAATTAAAGTTTGATTATCTTAACCTTCAATAAAATCTCAGCTAGGGAACCAATCACATGCAGTGCTCCATCTTTCTTCCTAGGATCAAAGTTCGGGTCTGTCAAGATTTGATAACAGAATGCCATCATTTTTGGCAACACCTAAAGAAATAGAAGAATCCATTTTAGTCTACATGAACTTTCATTGCCTTACTACAGTATGAAATATGCACAAATGTTCAAGAATAAACCTACTTTATGTTTTATGAAGCAACTATAAGCTCAATAAGAAAGGCACAGTTTATTAAGAAAACAAAATAACCAATGCTACTTCACCCTTTTCCCTTACTAGGACAGAAAAAAATCTTAAAGTGACAAGTTGTGACTCATAACAATATAACTTTCCAAATACTAGGGATGTATTAGAGTGTCAAATCAACACAGGTCATCTTTTAGTTTGGGATTTAAAAAGAATTAACTATATACCTCTTTTCTTTTCTTTGCAGCAGTATATAAGAGAGTCTGGGCTGCTGTGGTGGGAGAAGCATAATCTTCAAAAATATCTAAGATTTTAAAAGGTTAAACCATGTTAGTGAAAATATAATTACTTATTATAGATTTTTAACCTGACTGACCACTATTGCAAACTAAGAAATAAAACAGTCTGCATATGACTCTGGTTTATAGCATTAAAAAGCTAAGGATATATCACCAGTGCTCTCATGTGCAACAATATTTATCAAACTCTAGAGGTTGTCCTTTCAAACCATCATGTTTTTAAAAACAATATATATGCATGTGTGTATATATTTATATATATTTAGAAAAACAAAGGCATATGTGTTTCACTGAGGACAGGAGAAGTGCTTTATCTCTATCAAAAAACAACAAAAGTTTATTTGGTGTGCACTATGTGTTAGGTACTATTCTAGACTCTGAAAATACAAAGATCAAACAAAAAAGTTCTCGTGGAGCTTACGTGACAGAAAGAAATAACGAATCATACACATATACACACAATAGGTCAGACAAAGAACAATGTAAATCAGGGTAACATAACAGAGTGGCAGAGTATGGGGTGCTAGTTTAAATAGGGTGTTCAGGCCGGGCTCGGTGGCTCAGCCTATAATCCCGTACTTTGGGAGGCCGAGGTGAATGAATTGCTTGAGCCCGCAAGTTTGAGACCCACCTGGGCAACTAGGCGAGACCTCATCTCTACAATAAATCAAAAAAAATTAGCCAGGCGTGGTAGCACGCGCCTGTAGTTCCAGCTACTTGAAAGGCTGAGGCGGGAGGATCACCAGAGCCCAGCAGGTCAAGGCTGCGGTGACCGGGAGCATGCCACTGCACTCCAGTCTGGGCAACAGAGTGAGACTCCAACTCAAAAAAATAAATAAATAGGGTGTTCAGGAAAGCCTTTCCAACTGTTAAGGTTACCATTTAAGCAGAAATTGACGAAAATAAGCGTCGATCAGGGTGGCTCATATTCATAATCCCAGCACTTCAGGAGGCTGAGACAGGAAGATCACCTGAGCCCAGGAGGCCGAGGCTGCAGTGAGCCATGATCATGCCAACTACACTCCAGTCTGGGTGACAGAGCGAGACTCCCAACTCAAAAAAAAAAAAAAAAGGAGATTGAATGACATAAGAGAAAAAGTTATCCATGCATAAAGCACTCCAAGAAGAGGAAAACAGCAAGTATAAAAGTCTTGAGGGTTCGCTAGGACAGTCCTTGGCTCTGTCAACAAGTAGGTTCAGCAAAATGGGTATCTGTTGAATTTATACCTATTTAAAATTTATATCACTTAACACCATAAACATTTTCACAAATTCCAAAATAGGGAGTTTTATATAAGAAACTGAAAACTTGAGAAGTATCTGACATAACCTTATTTAAATATGAAATAAAACCAAATCTAAGTCTTTGCCTCAAAATATAAAATACAAATGTAATAATACTAACATTTTTTTGAGTACTATAATTTTTCTATGCCAAGCACTATACTATGATTTTATAAGTATCTAGAATTCTACGCTAAGTGGTTATATGTATTAGCTCATTTAATTTTCTCAGCACTGGGTATTTTGTAGCTGAAAACACTGATCTTAGGTTAAGTAACCTGCCCACAGTCACACAAAAGATAGTATTCACACCAAGCCAGCATTCACACCCAGGCTGTTAACATCAAAGCCTGAGCCCTTGTTAGTTTTTACCAAATCCAAAAACATTATTATTGGGGGAAATGGGGAGATGTTGGTTAAAGAGTATAATAAAAAGAATAAAAACATTATTACTCATATCAGTCAATACACTTAGGTAGAAAAATGTTGTTCATATAAATGACTGCAAGTGACAAAAATATAAAAAGAAAATATAGAAATTGTCCTTCCCTATAGTTACCAAAAGTAAAACACATATCAAATAAATTCACTGCATTCTAGTCCACAGAAGGAAATGATTCAGGAAAAAAGTCACTTCAGCTAGTATTGAGTTAACAAATCTTTTAAGAAATCAATAAAATGTGACTTCCCAGTGTTAGTCAACATACACAGAGCTCTTAATTATTATATTTTCCAAAAACTAAGATACTTATCTTATGAGACATGAAGAGTATATGAAATAATGGTAGCTTTCTAAAGGCCAAGCAACTACTCTGTACATTACAAAAACACACAGGTATTACAGAAAAGGTAAACATCAAAAGGATGTCTTAAAGAAGATGGAAGAAAGACTGACTCATCATATGTTGTCAAAGCAAACGAGGAGAACAAAGGCATAAGGAAGGGGAAATAAATTCTACATATGAGTAATGATTTTCAAAATAAAAAGGCAAGATGGAGAAATAAAGTATACGGTAAACGCTGTTTCTCATTCATTTGCTTTTCCTGTACTTTGTCTCCAAGAGAAGTGGTACTTCCTCGCTTACTAAATCAAATAATACAAAGCCCTGTAAAAAACAACACAACTCAATAATCTAACACCAATACCAGTGGGTTTAGCTCAGGCAGCTAGCAACACCTGGCTCACAAAGGGAAACCACTGCTTTGTCACAGCACCTTTGGCATACCTTGGACAGTGCTAGTTTTAGCAATCATTTATTTCAACATCTATTGAAGGCATACTACATTCTATATCTATATCTATCTCTTCTATAGAGATAGAGACAGAGAATGCAAAATAAAGCAAATAAATACGATAACATTCCTAACCTAAGAAAGTTTCTAAGTTATGAGAGAGACAGAGGTATACAAATAAACATTTTGCTATGTTATGCTAAGTGCTTGAGTATCCCATGAAGCAATTACTATAAGCTGAGAACAAAAGAATGACTCAGGCAACCTACACAGTTCAACAGCTTCCAGGATGATCCAAGCTCAAAGGACACCTAAAAAATTGGGCCACACCCAGTGGAGCTCCTATAGGTAATCTCATTCCCTAGTGGAATGCTTAGCCCCTAGGACAAGGAGGCAACCAAATTGAGGTGCCCCTAAAATATACAAAAATCCAAAGGATGGCCCAGAGTGAGAACAGCCCAATCTATACATGGGTATCCCAAGGGATGGTTCCTGGAAATTAGCATCACAACAGCATAAGTAACAGATGGTTCCATGAGTGCTTCAACACCCATGAGAGAGTTGAATGAGGTAGCTTTTCATCTCTGGCACCCAAAGGCCTCAAGTTCTTTGGTTCAATAAAACATCAAATGTTCATGAGTTTCAGAGTTTAACATGTAAAACAAAACTTTGGGAATTTAACAAAGTAATAAAATCCACTTAAAAATACAAGTTTAGTTATATGACTGTACACATTCAGGAGCTCATGAAGAATAAACCATCTCAATTACCAAATTTCATCCTTATATACTCATATGGGTCTTCTTGCCACAGCTCTTCATCCTCATCTTTGTAACACATCACAGAAAAAATCACATCTTCAGAGATATTCTAAGACAAGGGAAAAAACAAAGCAACAAATGGATATAAGCTATTCACATCTGGGGACTATCAATAAAGTATGTACTGACAGCCTTTATGCTGTTAGTTCTCCAAACTGTAATATTAATCTTTCCTGTAAGCCTATATTCACTAAGGTAAAAGCAGGAAAGAGAGACTCTGAAGGGAGGACTGGAGTTGAAGAGTTCAACATAAAATTGTTTTTAAACAAATAATTAAAGGAGAAAGAGACAAATGTAAACATTATCCTTTGAAGTAACAGAAGTAGTAAATCTTGATAGATTTTTCCCCCCATGGGGTTAAAAGGTACCTAAGTATATGACTGTGAGTGAAAAAATAGGGGACAGAAATCAGGTATTGGCAGATTTTCCATTTTCATTTGTGTGTGAATTTTTAATATAAAAGTAGGGATTGTAAAGCATTAATGCAAGTCAAAGTATTTCAGTGAACAATTTTCAGCAGTTCAACTTTATAACAATTATAAATAAACCTGTTAAATTTTTCGGGACAATACCAGCATTTGGATTTTTTTTAAATAAGTAAAATTCTTATTGATGGCAACTAAACGGCGTTTGTAGCATTTTTATCATACTGTAGATTCCATCCATTCACTGTATTTTTCTAACTGAGTTGTCCTACATGCAAGTACACATTTTTAATGTTGTTTGTCTTCTGTGCTGTTCCTGCAAGTTTGCTATTAAAATACATTAAACTAAAAAAAAGGAAAATGTCACGTCAAGGTTATATTTACTAGTATACCTACTCCTTATTTTTCAAGTTTTTAACATTTCCATTTTGGTCTTAAATGTCAATATATCAACAATATGAAAATTTTATTTTCTTCTTCCACTTTCAAAAAACTAATTTCCTATACTACAAATGTTGATTTCAAGCCGAGCTCGGGGGCTCAGCCTGTAATCGCGCGCCTTTGGGAGGCTGAGGTGAGTGGATTGCCTGAGCCCGCGGGTTCGAGACCCACCTGGGCAGCGAGACCTCATCTCTACAATAAATCAAAAAATCAGCCGGGCGTGGTAGCGCATGCCTGTAATTCCAGCTACTTGGAAGGCTGAGGCGGAAGGATCGCCGGAGCCCTGCAGGTCGAGGCTGCGGTGGCCGGGAGCGGCCACTGCACTCCAGTCTGGGCGACAGAGTGAGACTCCAACTCAAAAAAAAAAAAACAAAAAACAAAAAACAAATGTTGATTTCAGGGGGAAAAGACCCACATCTACTAGCTTGTCTGAACACTGCTACTAATGCTCTATTAAGCCCTTCTGTGCTCTAACAACTACTTATGTAAAAACAGGATCATCTCTTATCACTTATTCCAAATTAAATAATTCAAAAAGAAATTCAGCCTAAGGATCAGTGTTTTCTTTTTTTGTTTCTTTGGGTTTTTTTTGTTTTGAGTTGGAGTCTCATTCTGTCGCCCAGACTGGAGTGCAGTGGCCGCTCCCGGCCACCGCAGCCTCGACCTGCTGGGCTCCAGCAATCCTTCCGCCTCAGCCTTCCGAGTAACCGGAATTACAGGCGCGCACTACCACGCCCGGATAATTTTTTGATTTATTGTAGAGATGAGGTCTCGCCTGCCCAGGCAGGTCTCGAACCCGCGGGCTCAGGCAATCCACTCACCTCAGCCTCCCAAAGGCGCGGGATTACAGGCTGAGCCAACCGAGCCCGGCTGATCAGCGTTTTCTTATTCCTATTTTAGAGTCATGTAAAAATAAGGTCAAAGGTATCAAATAGAGAAGAAATGCTATCACAATCACCCTTAATTCACAAGAACATATTAAATCAAATGAAATCAGTATCTACTAATTACAAAGAAATTGCCACTATTTAATCAAAATAATTAGGCAAATAATAAGATGTCTATATAAAACATAAGGAAAAGATACTATATTGGTAAGATGTATAATAATATAACACTAAACAAGTTCTATCCTGGACACCAAAGGCAAAGTGAAAGAATTTATTTTTCTTTTCAGATACCATTTAACAAAAGTAACAATTCATATTTTGGTAGAAGATAGGTATTTACTTTCTAATGCCTTTGAATTACTTGTATTTGTTTGTATGCAAATAAGTTATTTGTATGCAAATAAGAATTTATTAATGGCCCACAATTTTCCATTCTCATTTGTTCTTTAACTAACAATGCTGAATTCTACCCTAGGTAAACAACTAATTTAAAAACAGAAAACTTGGCCAGGCTCAGTGGCTCAGCCTGTAATCCCAGCACTTTGGGAGGCCAAGGCAAGTGGATTGCCTGAGTCCGCAGGTTCAAGACCAGCCTGGGCAACTTGGTGAGACCTCAACTCTACAATAAATCAAAAAATTAGCAGGGCGTGGTAGCACACACCTATAGTTTCAGCTACTTGGAAGGATCACCACAGCCCAGCAGGTCGACACTGGGATGGCCATGAGTGTGCCACTGCACTCCAGCCTGGGTGTCAGAATGAGACACCAACTCAAAAAAACCCCAGAAAACTTTAACTTCTACAGAACTTAATAATCCAAAAAGAGAAATAAAAAATCTTTTTTGTTCATATCTACAAAAGAAAATGGTCACATATAAGGCTTTATTTCCTGCAATATAACATTACCTTAGTAGAGCCCTGGTAGTTTTCAAAATGCTTTCACACAAAATACCTCACTTGATCCTAGAACTTTCAGATAAAAACGGTAGAAAACGATCATCTGCCTTAACAGGTTCAATGAGATTTCAAGCAAGATCGACCGAATCCAAGTCTTCCAACACTTGAAACTTGAAGGCCTCATTCTTCTCAAATGCTTAAATTGCCAAGCCCTTTATATCAGATATATGACTGCAGCCATTAGACATTATTAATGGAAATTAAGTGATAGTAAATAAATAATATAGAACTAGTAACACCTTGTCTGGAAAACCTAACCAGAGAATAATTTTGGAGAGCTACTCGGACACTAACCTGTATGTGTGGCTTCATCTGCTTCCAGGTTACAGAATGAACAACCCCTTGGTTGAGATAGTTGAATGCTTGCTGGAGAACACGGGGGGCTACATATTCTTTCTGTCTATATTGATCTAAAATTTTTAGTAGTACCTATAGGAAAACAGAGAAAATATAGGAGAACATAAACAATTTTAAGGTTAAAGGTGGGTGCAAATATTTTCAGCATGACATAAAATTCAGAATCCATAGAGATAAAAATCAATACTTTATGATTTGGAGGGAAATCAGTAATTTGTGAAAAAGCTTACGGGGTAGTTTTAATTATTAGATAGGTCCATGTTATAGTGAACTAAAGGGTACTTCACTATAACTTCCAGGCATTTGCCCTACTTATAATCTGTGGAACTACTCAGAATAAGTCTAAGTTCTACTCTACTGCTAGCTACTAAAAATAAATTAAAACTCCTGTTTAAAAAAAATAACAAATTTGACAAAATAAACATAAAGAAACATTAAAAACTTCCATACAGCAAGAGAGTGCACAAAGAGATTTTATTATCTGGTAAAGACTCTTTCAAAATGGAAGAGAAAAAAGTGTTCAAAGGATAGTATTGGCCCTACTGAGTAGCCCTCTGAAAAAAATTAAATGAGCTTCCTAACTAAACTTCATACTAAAATAAACTCCAGATGAGAAAATTTCAACAACTATAACCAAAAGAAGCACAGAATTCCCAGAAGAAAATATGAAAGAATTTTATTTTATTATCTCAGACCACAGAAGATCTTTATAAACATAACCCAAACTGAGAAGTTATTTTTTAAAAGACTGATTTTAAAAATCGTTTATAAGGAAGAAACCATGCCAAGCAGCTGTAACTAGCTCAAGGACCTTTAGGCAGAGGTAACATTCCAACAAAGTCCTAGTCTTCCCATTGCTGCTCTTTGCTACCTCAAGCTTTTAAGTGAGTTGCTGAATACATATAAAGCATATATTCAAAATATGTACAACATGTATAAGTTCAGAATATGAATTCTGCTCAAGTTACTTCAAAGTCAAGTTTATAAAATTTGTCAGAAGTCCTGTCATCATCTATGAGCACGATTCTTTCTAATACGGTTGTGGCTCATACAAAGTGGAGATACAACTGCAGGGGAGAAAATAGTCCTTGATAAGAAAATGACTTGTAGGAAGAAGGACGCAGGCCCAGGTGAGCTGGCAACTGGCAGAGGCAGGCTGAAGGAGTGGGGGCAGCGTGTGGGAGATGGAGGCCGGCAGGGGGCTCCGCTCCAGCTCAGTTGTCTTGGCTCGCCAGGCAAAGGATGACTTCTTATCACACACACATTCTCCGACCCAGGACCCACCCAAGAGATACACGGAGTACAACAGTGGTCCTCAACATTTTTGGCATCAGAGACCAGTTTCACAGAAGACACTTTTTCCACTAATTTGGGAGGGAAAGGGGTTAGACTCTCATAAGGAGCAGCAACCTAGATCCTTCACATGCGTAGTTCATAATAGGGTTTGCACTCCTATGAGAACCTAATGCTGCCACTGATCTGACAGAAGACAGGGTTCTACTGCCTGCTACTCACCTTCTGCTGTGTGGCGTTCCTAACAGCCCAGGACCAATACCAGTCCCCAACCTGGGGTTGGGGATCCCTGGAGTATAAAGTAACCATGCAGTTCGTCTCAAAAAAGGACCTGGAGACTCGGAGGATGTCAAAGAGATGATGGTCTAGAAGCAGTACAGTGATTTTTCCAAGTTGCCCTATACCCACGCAATCTCTTTTGCCACCTCGAGGAGTTCCTCACTTTTTTCTGTGCCCAAGTATTTGGTCAGGTGAACATACAGCAGCAAAGAGGGACAGGACTTGCTTCACTTCACTGTGCACATACCTGTACTCAACAACAGCCTATAGCTCAAGGGGTTCTTCGGGGGTGGGGAGGTAACAAGGCCTTCCGATGTGACCAGGACCTGCACATCCTGCTACCCCCAGCTACTCACCTTCTGCTGTGCGGCCCTGTTACTAACAGCCCAGGACCAGTACCTCCACAAGCCAAAGCTGCCCCAGTCTTTCCCAGCAAAAAGGAGGGGCCTCGAGGAACTGGAGGTACCAGCGGACTCCCCCCCACCATCCAGTCTGCCAAGGAAGCCCTAGATCTCCTCTTTAACTGTGGGAGCACAGAGGTGTCCACTTCTTCTGCCCAAGGTCCACTCACAGAGGCTGAGCTTACCCTATTCGACTCCTTCTCCAAGGAAGAAGGTGTAGCCCCCAGTCTCCACCACCACCACCACCACCACCACCACCACATGAGTGAGCTGGCAGTAATGGATGTAGAATCAGAAAGGCTAGATCAGGAACTCTGGGAGTTAGGGAGAGGAAGAGAACAAGGAGGAGGGCCCACCCTTACCTATATGAGCCAGGCCTCAGAGCTCATCACCCAAGCCCTGCAGGACAAGAAGGTGGACGCCTACCCTGCTGCACTCCAGGGCTATCAAGATGGCTTACATGTGCTGCTTCAAGGAGTACCCAGTGCCCGTCACTTGCATGCCAGGAAGGTGTGAAGAGGAAGGTGGCTGAGTATTTGAAGCAGGCAGAGGAAATCCTGAGCCTGCACCTGTCCCAGCTCCAACCCTGACAGGGAGTGACCCTTCCCTGAGACTCTAGTTCTAGCACTGCCAGGTGCCTGCTTCTTCTCTCCCCATGGCCTGGCCCTACCTCCTGGTCTTATAACCCCAGGGACCATTTCTATATGCAACTAGATCAAGAATGAGAAAAATAAGAAAGTCTCAGCTTCCTGACTACACCTACCACCTTGGAATCAGGGTCTCACACTTTTGATCCTACCTGTCTCTATCTTTATGTGTGAGCAGCACCTCTGGTCACTAAACTATCAGTCTTCCCATCTATTTTTTTTTTCCTTTTTTTTGTAGAGATGGGATCTCTCTACATTGCCCAGGTTGGTGTCAAACTCCTGGTCTCAAGCAGTCCTCCCTCCTGGACCTCCCAAAGTGCTGGGATTACAGGTGTGAGTCACTGCACCTAGCCAGTTTACGTATCTAGAACCAGGGTCTGCAAACTGTAGCCTGCAGCCAAATCTGACCCATCACCTTTTTTTGTAAGACCTGTGAACTAGAATGGTTTTTACATTTTTTAATGGCTGAAAAAATTCAAAAGAATACTAATTCTGTGACAGTAGAAAATTATATGAAATTTAAATGTCTATAAATAAAATGATATCGAAACACATACACACAAAAAGAAAAAACACACACACAAAAAAAGAAAATTATTTGTAAATATCAGGAATATATTAAATAGCCATGGTATAGGTTTTATGACATGGATGTAATGGCATGAGATTTTTAAGTATGTGTACATACATGTATACATACACACATATATGTTTATATAACACTGGAAAAATTCTACTAAACATACTTCAAGTGGACATCAACTTTAAGATGCTTAATGGAGTGTAACAGCAAGGGAATAGGAAGAAGAAAGCTGACTAGCTTCTTGATTATCCTGGTTTCAGTAACTAATTTTCTCTATCAATTGTCTCATGGGTCAAGAAAATAATTTGTGAGAAAATTATAGCTATCGCTTTTCTGAACTGTCACATGGCACTTTTTTCATCTACTAGACAAAATGATAATCCATAAAAGGCAGTATTCCATCTTAAGACAACAGGCTCCCCACAATTGACAGTGGAGAACAAACTTTAAAAAGAAACATTGCCAAATATGTTAAGACTAACTACTTACACTAAATTCTGTTCATGAGCTTGCTTCTAACAGAGCCACTCATCCCACAGACATGGCCCTACATCCTTTTCATCTGAGAGATCGAATCCTCCTAACGACCTAAAAAGGGAGGATCTGAAATTGCTGAAGAAAAACTATACAGATAAGGAGACCTAGCCAAACACACTGCTGCCGCTTTTAACACCCACCATGCTATCGCCCTTCTCACTGAAGAAACTCATAAATCAAGCTAGTGGCCCTGCAGAATCACATGTCCCTAGACAGTCTGACTGTTATCCAAGGCAGCATTTGTGCACTGATTAGGACTGAATGTTATATGTATATTTCAGGCTATTCTAATAAAATTTGGGCTATTACAAGCATCCTTCAACTGTAAAAATCCTGACGCAAGACCCTTCAAGGTAAAGTTGGGTTAACTTTCTATCGCATGAGAAACTTAATATATAGTATAACTACTATTCTGTTTATGGTCTCTTTCTGTTGCTATAGGTTCTACTGCTGCTGTACATTCTACCTGGTGATATAAGACCAGCTTTCCCAAAAGTTCCCAGGTCTTCACACCATGATGCTACAACAAGTTAAGGAGTATTTCCAGCTCCATGTGGACTAGTTCCATTCTAATGCCCCTTACAAGGCCCCTTTCAGCAGGAACCAGCCAGATGGAATGTACCAACCATTTTCCTTAGAAATTGAATGGAACTTGACAGTGGGGAGCTGTAACCGAGAATTTCCACTTCAGCTTTTGAGAAATGGTTTTAAGCCTTCTGCTCTCCTAGTCTACAGTTTGAAGATTTTTTTTTTAATTCTGATCTAATTGTATATGTGCTTGAGAAATTCCCAAGGCTGACTTTGGAATACAGTAACAGAGTATGGAGAATTCACCATTGTTTAGAGGTCACCTGAAGGTGATTAGTCTACAGCCTGGCCACAATCCTGCCAGTATCAGCCAGCTCTCCAGGTGGGCAATTCAAGATAACCATCAAAGCAAGTTCTGCTCCCTGTGCCACTCCCAGATATTCCTCATTCCATTCTTTCCCTTTAAAATTCCATCCTCAGCCAAAAATTATGAAATGGTTTCTTTGAGACATGAGCCTGGCCATTTCCCCATCTGCCGACTTTTGGAATAAAGTTACCTCCCTTCCACTAAATCTCGTGCTTGTTTATTTCGGCCTACAAGCAATGAGTAACAAAACTGGCAATCAGTAACAAATCTAATACTGGTGACTTCTATACCAGGATCAACAAACTTAAAGGGCCTGAATCCAGAGTCTAGGAGTCTGAAAAGTTCTAAAGGTAGCTGCCCTAGGACATGTGGTTCTAAAACTAATTGCACTGTATGAGATTCTCAGACCTGTCATTTCATCCTCTATAAATAAATAATAAATTAGCACATTTGTAACCTACTTTTAAGCAGATAGAAATGACTTTACTTTCCATAGCAATCATTCTATTTTAAAAGTATAAGAATATTACCTGCTGAATTCCCACTGCATAGGTTTTCAAAAAGAATTCAGAGAATTCAAAGTATTCTTTTGTGACATTTCCTGGGCTTCCATATCTTAAAGTACAAAGAGAGAATGTTTAAATACCATAAATTTTGAAGACAAAGCATGCTTACTAGTTTAAATACAGTCCCTTGTTGAATGATGTATTTCTACTGGGGCAGAAAACTAACTTTCCCCTTTGTTCACAAGCCACAAAATGAAATCATGAAAAGCAGTACTTGGACTCTAGGCAGTACTTGAGTTTCAGACAGAAGTTTTCAACTACTAAGCCAAGAGCGCCTAGAGGGCAAATATCAGAAATAAAAATATTATAACAGATATGTAATCGATTTTCTTCAATAAATGCTTTTAAAATTAAATTTGAGTTTCTTACGGTCCTGAGTGGCCCTGCACCTTCTTGCATAATTCCTGGATAACTCCAATGGGCTAACCAATGTTATTTCTCCATGTTTTTCACAAAAGAATAGAAAAGACCCAAAGAAGTTGGCCTACTTCATTATGAGCTCAAAGCCAAAGATCACGATTAAGCCTACTTTAAACAAAGAGTGAGTCCTTGTCCTCAGTAACTTTAAAGACAAATAATCACACAGAGCATCATGGGAACTAACCGATTTTATTATAACTAATATTGAGATGATGACTGTAAGGTCACCAATGATAAACAGAATTACCGTTCGAAGAGACGAGCTACGATATGCAGGGCCCACTTCTTACATTTCCACCATACCAGTTCTGGTCTGTCATCCTCATCAATTTGCAGAGTCTCCTAATAGGACAGGATCACACAGATTAAATCAATGCATAATAAAAGGATTTATGTGAATAACAGAGGCAGAATGAATCTTGGTATAAATTAAATCATATTAAATGTGACATTAGATTGCTATATGAATATAAATTCTTACCCTACAGATTGCTAGGTAGGAATTAAATAAGAAAAGCAAATTTTAACTAACCAATGCTATTGTTCACATTTATCTTCTATCTTTAAAAGACCCAAATAAGTAGAAAACAAAATACAAACACTATGATCTCTTGAGGAAACTCTGAGATGACAAAAAAGTTCTAGATTTTTATCTGGGTGATGGTAACACAAATACATGTTTGTCAAAACTCAGTGAACTATTCACTAAATTCTGTGCATTTATGTATATAAATTAAGCCTCAAGATATGGAAAACATAATACTGCACATTTTAAGACAAGCTAAAATTTTTAAATACATCAGAATTAATTTGATAACTGAAAAACAGTATCATTATTGCCAATAAAAATAAGACATGATCTTTTTTTACCTATCAAACAGACAAACAGAATTAGGTGTATACTCATTACAAGCATTCTTAATCACTGCTTATTAAAATACAAACTAGGGCACTCTTTCTGGAGAGTTCTTTAAAAGATCAGTCAAAAACCTTAAACACTTCTTATAAATTATCCAAAGAAAATAATCATGTACGCACATAAAAATTTTACCACATTCTTATAGTTGAAACACTAAAATATTTAAAAAAGCTAAACAGCAAGCAAATAAAGCATTCAACAAAAATGACAGTGTAAAAACAATCATAAAAAATATTAAAAATCTTTGTAGCAAATGTTAAAGAAAAATGAATTTCAAAATAGTACCAACATATACTATTTTTATAAATATGACTATATAGATATAGAGGAAAAAGAACACTAGAAGAATAAATATCAAGTTTTTAGTGGGTTTTCCCATTTTTAGTAGGATTAAATATAGTTATTATTTCATTATTTTTGCTTGCCTGAGCTTTCTAAAAATGAATCACTTTATTAATTTATTTTATTACAGTAGCAGTTTTTTCCAAATACAGGTTGGGATAATAAATCAGTCTATCACAATCTTCCAAATTCAAGTTTCCACAATTTTTCTTAGGAACAAAAGTTTTTTCTTACAGGAGGAACGGTCCTATCAATAATAGTTCGGAAGATTTCCATCCATGTTGTCATAATTTGGTTATTCACCAGCTGAAGAGGCAATGCATACTAGAAAACAGAAAGATAACATTAACATTAATTCCCCCTCAAAAAATTCTAATTTTATCTAAACTAGAAGGTTAAATAGCTAAAGTTTGAACATTAAACAGCAATTCCATATGGTTCAACCTAAAATGAAACTAAAATAGATCCATAAGTATATTCATAAAAATTAAATTTTTTAAATTTAGAAAACTACATGCATAAGTTGTTTCCCTGGGCTACTTTTTTAAATGAAAAAAAAATACCATTAAGGTCTCATTTATTCTGCATAAGATTCTAGTCGAGTCATTTTTACCCTTTTTAGTGTCAAACTTTCAATTTTAACCACCTCGACAAAAATCTTTACCTCATTAAACATTCATGAAACATTTTCTCAATTACTTTCCTCTACTCAGTGGCATAATAACCACAGTCCACTTTGTATTACATAGGTAGGCATCTTCCCTGCTATACTAAGCTGCAGAAAAGGAAGGATACTCATTCATTCCAAAACATGCTACATGCTAAAGACAAAATGATAAGTAAGAGACACTGTCTTTGCCCTCATAAAGTTTACATTATAGTGGGGAAAAAATATACAGTCATATGCCGCATAACAATGTTTCAGTCAATGATGGCCCTCATATACAACAACGGTCCCATAGGCTGAAAAATTCCTATCACCTGGTGACATCTCAGCCATCGTAAAGTCGTAGTGTAATGCAGGATTTGTGATGGTGGTGATGCTGATATAAACAAACCTAGTGCACTGCCAGTCATGTAAAAGGACAGCACATACAATTATGTACAGTACATTAAGACTTGATAATAAGCAACAATGATACTGGCTTATATATTTTCTATACTTTTTATCATTATTTTAAAGTGTACTCCTACTTATTAAAAAGAAAAAAGTAACTGCAAAAGCAGCCTGAGGAAGGTCCTTCAGGAGTATTGCAGAAGAAGGCACTGTCACCATAGGGATGACAGCCCCATGCATGTCACTGCCCCAAAGACCTTCCGGCAGGACAAGACATGGAGGTGGAAGACAATGTGACCCTGTGAGAGTCTAGGCTAATGTGGGTATTTATGTTTCACTTTCAACAAAAAAGTTTAAAAAGTCAGAGAAAAAGGAAATTTTTTTTAAATGTTTTAAGCTTAAGAAAAAAAATTTTTGGACCACTGTACAATGTCTTTGTGTTTTAAGTAAGTGTTATTACAAAAGGTTCCAAAAGTTTTAAAAGTTTTCAAAATTAGTAAAGTAAAAAAAGTTACAGTAAGCTAAGGTTAATATATTATTGAAGATACATTTATTTATAAATTTAGTATAGCCTAAGCACACAGCGTTTATAAAGTTGACAGTCATGTACAACAATGTCCTAGGCCTTCACATTCACTCACCATCACTCACTGACTCACTCAGAGCAATTTCCAGTCCAGCAATTTCCATTCATGGTAAGTGCCCTATATGGGCATACTATTTTTTATCTTTTCTACTGTATTTCTATTGTACCTTTTCTATGTTTAAATACACAATCACTTACCATCATGTCACAATTGCCTACTGTATTTAGTATAGTAAGATGCCATATAGGTGTGTAGCCTAGAAGCAACAGGCTATCCCATACAGCCTACGTGTATAGTAGGTTCCACCATCCAGGTTTGTGTAAACACACTCTATGATGATCACACAAGGATATCACCTAATGACACATTTCTCAGCACATATTTCCAACGTTAAGCAATGCATGACTGTAAGTACAAAGGTAGGAAGGATAAGAGATGAAGGTGGGGAGATGAAGGGTTTTAGATGCTGTTGCAAAGTTCACACTTTTTTCTAACTGCATTGGGAGCCATCTAGACTTGAGACAGGGAACAGAGGAGAAGCAAGCTGCAGGTCAGGCTAAGGTTATATATGGAATACCCAAGTGCCTTGTACAAATAAATGCTACTTAGACAAAATCAATTCTATATTTTTAAAAACAAATTCTTCTGCTTCTCATATTGTTAATTGCTTTTTACTTGCATTAGTATTGCAATTGTGGCTCCTAAAGCCTTCTAAATTTTTACTTCCCAGAGGAACATATTACTATTATTAGTGTATAATGGATTACCAAAATGGTTTAAAATGTTGAGGATTTTCATTGGTATTTTAGGTTTTGCCCATAAATAAGTTGAGCGAAAAAAATTTAGATTTTGTCCTCTTAGCAAACCAAGTAAAGGTAGGTAGAGGCTTTAGAAAAATTATTTCATCAGCCTTTTTCTTACTTCCCAATTTCTAGCTATTAGCTATGTTTGCTCAATAGGAAAGGGAAGTCTGACCTCTGAATAAATGGGCTATTACTATATCTAATGGCAAAATATCTCACTGAATGAAAACAGTTTGCCTCAGAGTGAAGTGATTCTCCTGAGGAAGATTTCTAAGCACTGCTTTAATAACCATTCATCTTCCTTCCCTGCTATCAAAAAAAAATGTGGGAATATATTTTCCTAGTTTTCTAGATTCTTCTCTCTTCTCAGATTTGCCTCCTTCTCCCTTCTTTCTCCTCACAAAAAGGTTAACCTAAAAAAAATCTGCCTCAGACTGTCTCTATTAAAAGATGAGGCTTCAATAAAAATATAAAACTTTATTGAAGTGAAATATTCTGAAGTAGTACAAAAGTGCCTAAGTCAGATGAAAAGCCAAGAAAAGACCCAAACTATTGTGGCTCACTAGCTCAGCAGAACTATCATCTTGTCAGGACAAATTTAACTAGACAGCATATAATAGAGCTTTAATTCATTCAACCTCAGTTAAGACTAACAACAATTATTCTTTTTTGTTTGTTTGTTTTTGTTTTTCTGGGTTTTTTTTGTGTGTTTTTTTGAGTTGGAGTCTCACTCTGTCACCCAGACTGGAGTGCAGTGGCTGCTCCCGGCCACCGCAGCCTCAACCTGCTGGGCTCCAGCAATCATTCCGCCTCAGCCTTCCAAGTAGCTGGAACGACAGGCACGCGCTATCACGCCCGGCTAATTTTTTATTTATTGTAGAGATGAGGTCTCGCCAAGTTGCCCAGGCGGGTCTCGAACCTGCAGGGTCAGGCAATCCACTCACCTCGGCCTCCCAAAGCACTGGGATTACAGGCTGAGCCACAAGCCCGGCAACAACTATTCTTCCTTCAACCAAATCTAAATAATTTACCCAAGTCTTCCAAGGATTTAATGTTAAATATTTTATACTTCAAACATATTCCATCTAATTACTTTTTAGATTCCCATATTAGTAACCATTAGAGCATTCAGATTTCTTTTTTTAAAGGTAACATTTTAAACTAAAGAAAATGAACCACTAAACCATAGTTAGCTTTAAGCTGGGTCAAGTGCAAAGAAACTACTACTAATATGATTTTCCAAAAAAAGAGAGACTCTCAGTCAGGTGCAATGGTGCACACCTGTAGTCCTAGATATTCGGAAGACTAAGGTGGGAGGATTGAATGATCCCAGGAGTTTGAGGCTGCAGTGTCGCTGCACTCCAACCTGGGTAACAGAGCGAGACCCTAACTCAAAAAAATTTTTTCTTTTTAAAAAGAGAGACTCTTCCTCTTTTCCTTCCTCAACTCCTATAATCACAACTAATCTACAGACAGGAATACAACAGACAAGTCAAGCAATCAGGTTTCAGGGCAAGTAACTACTCTGGTTCTTCCTTACACAGCAGACTTTAGAAACTGGAGTAAAAGCATACAGGTATTAAACCTCAGAGCTGTCATTGAGATGATTTTGAGCAATTAATTCCTGAGAACCTGTTCTCCACAAGGGTTTTTTAAAGAAATATGAGAATATAAAACAAATTCTAAAAGTCACTGACACTTATTGAGTACTTTTCCATGTGTCAGGCAGAAATACAAGGACTATAATTTGTTTTCTGCAATAGAAACCTACCTGAACAAGTGCATAAAAGATTTTCAGAATCTGTTTCTGCAGTAATACAGAATAATGGGAGGAATCAGGAAGGAGCTGCATGATTTGTTGCTGAATACGAGGAAGAAATATTTGCATTGCTGCTATAAGAGGTTCTCTGTCTTCAGCTTTCTTATATCTACATGAGCAAAGATAAAAAGGAGGGGACACAACATCAGTAAGAGTACCTGAACACAACCAGGCAAAGTGGGGACCAAAGGGAGGTCCAAACTTTATCTGTACATGACCACTTGTATACCTAATGCTGAATTGTACCCCACATCTTTAAAATAAAATAAAAATTTAAAAATAAATAAATTTTTAAGAGAGAAAAGTAATTTCTCTCCTCCAAGAGCTATAAACAATGAATAAATTTTTTTTTTAATTTGTAAAACTAACAAAACAAAAACATTCAAAACATTGGCTCATAGCTTCTGTTTGAATTGCTAGAATAAAGCTGAAAAAGAAGTTTAAAGAATACATCCCTGTTTTAAGCAGAATATCTAAAATCTTTCTAGAAAAACCCAAACTAGTATAAAAGAATCCAAGACTATTTTATAGTTTCCTACAGGAATGCTTCTTACATTTAATGTAATTTTCAAACCACAATTCTTTCTATAAAATACAGTTGACATGCTAGTTTAAATAGAGATTCAAACTATATGACAAATAATGTGGGGAGGGGGATCTTTTATTCTTAGATTACCCTAAATTGAGCAGTTAAAATAGATTACAAATGTAGTTGTTCTTAAATCACTTCAATTGCTATAAATTTAGAATATTTTCTAAAAATTACAGAATATGAACTAACAAGTTAAGAAAGAAAACTACAGGACTTTGTATGCACAAGTAGCAATCCTCCTAGAAACCAGAAAGCAATACTATTAAAAGTAATAATCATCCTCCACCTCCCAAGCAACTTTTATGGAAAAAAATGCCACTAGCAAAGAATCTAACATTTTTTAAATCTTGCATTCAAAAAAGTAAATGTTTTGGTTTACTTAATAATATGTTCCCTAGAAGACAAATGTTAAGGTACATTTGTATCCGAGTTCCCAAGGAAATCTGTTAATAAATGGTCCTTTGAACCAAGTTTGAGAAGTGCTGCATATTGTATCACTGTCTTACAGATTAGAATGTACATTAGCAGATTAAAGTTTCTTTGAATAACTGCAGTAAATAAACACACCGTTAAATCCAAACTTCCCAAACTAACTTGATTCGCCAGAACACCCACAGCAGACCCCACTATGAAACTTAATTATTTCTAAGTTACACAAGGGCTGTTTTCTTCAGCCAGTCAAAACCAACTTACTCATATGTCTTCACCAGTTGATACAGACATAATAAACTGCCAAGCCAGCTTCCACTGCTCTGTGATTGTAAGTAATAGTCTATCTTGTCGACCACTGCTGGCCAGTGACCAGGAAAATCATGTTTGATGATGGCACGGAGACACATTGTTAACTGGACTCTATAGGGTAGGAAAGAAAAGTTCAAAATCTAAGTAGTTATAAATACCATGTTTCAAAAACCTCTATTACTTTACATAAAAGTTTTCTAACTCTTATTTACTTATATAGCTATATGTATGGGGTAGGAAGGGGTAAGTAGTCCTACCAAAAATACCTCCTCAGTGGCTCTGCTTACTGAAAATACACAGGGCTGGGGGTGATGGCTCCCGACTGTAATCCCAGCAATTTTGGAGGTGGAGGCAAGAGGAATGCCTGAGTCCAGGGGTTCAAGACCAGCCTGGGCAACCTGGTGAGACCTCATCTCTACAATAAATCAAAAAATTAGCTGGGTGTGGTGGCACCTGTAGTCCCAGCTACTTAGAAGGCTGAGGTGGAAGGATCACCTGAGCCCAGCAGGTTGAGGCTGCAGTGGCCATGAGCGTGCCACTGCACTCCAGCCTGGGGTACAGAGTAAGAGTCCAACTCAAAAAAAAACCCACAAAAAACAAAAAGAAAGAAAATAAATAGAATGGGTAATTTAACCTAAAGACAACTTTTTAAAAATGAATTTAGAAATAAATCTTTTAAAATTTCAAAAAAACAGTGGATCTACCTCAACTCTGTAAAATTTTTATATCTTATATTTCAGTTGTCATATCGTAAACAGTGGAAAATCAAAATGCTGTGTCATTTCAAATGGACAAATCTAGCCTAAAAACAGTAGAAATAAGTAAAATGAAGCCCTACATAACTGTGGGAAGCTTCTCTGTGGGCCAAAATCTCAAACCCATCCATTATCAGCTAACCAACATAGTAGGTTGAGCCAATCAAGGCAGCCTAAGATACTAATTTTTGTACTTCGAATACAAGAAAGGAACATGTATTTACCAGGCAATTCCTGAAGAGGAAAGCTAAGAGCTATTTCCAAAGAAATAAATGAAAATGGCAATAGGAAAGACAAAACAGAAAAAGAACATATTCCTTTAACAAAGCCACAAAGTTAAGTAGTACAAGAAGTTATCTCATAACACAGATCAGTTAATCATTTCCTCCATGGGATCGCAAATATAATTAGGATTAAAAAGAAAACAAGCAAAAGAATTTTTCTTCTACAAACTATCAATATTACCACCAAATATGTCTTTACATGGTCAATTACAAATAATTACAAAGTGAACCTGACAAAATTAGGATTCCACAGTACAAAAAACAATCAAAAAACAGCGTGTCCAGTTAAACAGTAACTAAGATTCATTGAAACTGGTAAAATTAAACAAAATAATAGCTTTTCCTTATGTTACTAAATGTATTTGAAACATCCTTTGTAATACTCTCAAACATTGTGAACAGGAAGAAGATATTTCTTCAGAGTGCTTACAGTCAAGCCTTAAGGACATCAAAGAAGCAAAGTCACAAAGAACTGCCTCATAATAAAGATCTCTAGTGCCACCAGCAGCTGGTTCTTTAAACAAATAGATTGTATTTGTGTGCAATGAAACTGAAGCTTTTCACCTTTAAAAAATTTCATCTTCAGAATGACTTTCCCAATCTTTTCTCATTCTAAGCCAAGGATGGTTATAGAGACCATCCTTCATGTATTATTATGTAGAACCACTGGAAGATGCAAGGAGTTGTGAAAATGTAACGGTTTTTGACAAGAAGTAGATACAGCATGGTATCATAAGGCTATCGGTGCCATGAATGGCATTTGGGCAACCAGTGAGAATAACGGTGATTTTCCTTAATTAGTACACCTATTTTCTCCTCTTAACAAAATAACTACTTGAAGAGTTCGATGATTGTTCTCCTTTCTGTTACTGTTCCCTTCACACTTTCTTGCTTTCCTACTGCTTATGTCATAATAACTACTAGATATTAAGAACTAAAGTTGTATCTAATCTCTTGACATTAAAAAATGTCATCCCTTACCTCTGTTTCACCTATCTGCCCCTCCACTTTCAAAAGAAACCTAATTACTAGCTTATGTTGAAAATAATTTGCTTCTATTTTAAGAAAGCAAAACTTTTATGACTCTACAGATGT
The DNA here is from genome assembly GCA_027257055.1 of Cephalopachus bancanus. Taxonomy (NCBI): domain Eukaryota; kingdom Metazoa; phylum Chordata; class Mammalia; order Primates; family Tarsiidae; genus Cephalopachus; species Cephalopachus bancanus. The sequence goes on along the minus strand of JAPVLO010000009.1, from coordinate 501,437 downwards.
GCTGTCCAATAGAAGACATATACGTACACTATGAAGGAATCAAAGTTAAATGGAATTTAAAATGCAGTTTCTCAGTTACACTATTCACATTTCAAGTGCTCAACAGCCACTTGTGCCACGAGGCTAAACACTGGACAGCACAGATGCAGAACACTGCTACCACTGCAGAAAGTTCTGGTGGACAGGGCTGCTCTGCAGCATCTAACCTATGAATTTGAAACACCGGAGGTAATTCTCCTAGTTTACATTTACTTTATCCTGTCTTCTCCAAAGGGAAAGACACTCAATTCATAAAAAATGAATAAAACAGGCAAAAGGTTCAGAGAAGTGGTAGGTTAAAATTCCAAGAATCAGCCGGGCTCAGTGGCTCAGCCTGTAATCCCGCACCTTGGGAGGCTGAGGTGAGTAAACTGCCTGAGCCCGTGGGTTGGAGACCCGCCTGGGCAACTTGGTGAGACCTCATTTCTACAATAAATCAAAAATTAGCCGGGCGTGGTAGCGCGTGCCTGTAGTTCCAGCTACTTGGAAGGCTGAGGCGGAAGGGTCACCGGAGCCCAGCAGGCCGGGAGCGGGCACTGCACTCATCTGGATGACAGAGTGAGACTCCGCTCAAAAAAAAAAAAAATCCAAGAATCTCCCTGTTTCAAAGAAAAGAAAAGCAGATGGTAACAAAAGTCAAGACATCATGACTAAGAACATAGGTTATTTATGTAGCAGGCATTTACACAATCATTCTAGTTAAGATGATTTTTACTTTACCTCCTTCTGTAGCAACTTATGACAACTAAATCCTTTCCAAAATATTTTGAGACAGGAAATTACAAATACAAAGACAAATAAGTAAAATAATATTGAGTGTCCATTTTCATTACTTTATCTCTTTAAAAAAAAACAAACAAACATGAGGCTGATGATTAGGTCCAACAGCACCTACCCCTAGCTTCAAATATTTCATGCTTCCTAGTAATCACACAAATATAGCATCACGCACCTCACTAAATCTGGAGACCGAATTATTCCTTCTACAATGTTATCACGTATTTGCTGGCGATCATTTTCATGAATGTTGAACGGAAATATTGCTTCTCCTGGTGGAGGTTCTCGGTCTGGCCAGTACTGTGTCACCATGTTCTTCAGGTAAATGGCAGCTAAGTTTGAGGAAAAAAATGCTAATATAGCAGCATCAAAAAGGACAACTTTAATTCAGCTTTACAGAGCATGAAAGGCCAAAACCCTTCAATGCCAAACATGACACTCAGCAAAAATAGACAGGTATAAATGGCCAAATAGGGAAGAAAAATGTATAAGAATTTAAGGGTTTCACTTCAGCTAGCTAAGCAGAAAACACTTCATCAAATCATCCTCCAGAGTTTACATGACAGAAAAATTAACTAGAAATCATAAATATATCCTTAGACTAAGGTGGTCTAAATGAGATCATATAAACATACTTTGAGATCATAAAATCACAGTTAACACATGCCTAACTCTGAGTTAACAACAGGTACAGTCTACTTTCCTTTACAAAAATAGTTTTTTATTCTTTTTCTGGCTACTAACCGACACTACCAATTTGGAATGTCTATGCTTTTTATTGTTTTTGTAATTTTCATTTAATCCTTTGAAACATTTACTACTTGCAAATATAACAATAGGGAAATGGACATCAGCCTTTAAATATTTTTGGAAAATCTCAGGAAATGTTTTATTTGTTTATTTCTATCAAAATACATAATTAATAATTTTGCTCCTATTCTTTTAGCTATCTTCAACTTTTAACAAAAGGTTTCTGGAAGAAAGAAGCTGACATAAGGCTACAGGGTTTTGAGAGGGAATGTGCAGCTTTCAAACCATCCGAGCTGAACAATGCAAGTAAGTAAATATTTATAATGTCACATTCTCACATATATAAAATAAAGAGATGTGATCTGCAAAGCACCATGACTTTCTTCCTTTAAGTTCCTCCTGTCTCCTTCTTCCCCATCCACCCATCTCTTCACTCCATTTTTATCATAAAACTAAATTGGCGCCGGGCTCGGTGGCTCAGCCTGTAATCCCGCGCCTTTGGGAGGCTGAGGTGAGTGGATTGCCTGAGCCTGTGGGTTCGAGACCCGCCTGGGCAGCGAGACCTCATCTCTACAATAAAATCAAAAAATCAGCCGGGCATGGTAGCGCATGCCTGTAATTCCGGCTACTTGGAAGGCTGAGGCGGAAGGATCGCCGGAGCCCAGCAGGTCGAGGCTGTGGTGGCCGGGAGCGGCCACTGCACTCCAGTCTGGACGACAGAGGGAGACTCCAACTCAAAAAAAATAAATAAAAAAGCTAAATTGGCTGGAAAAAGTATTACACTACAGAGACTTAATCAACATGTTCTACATTGGCAAAGACATAACAGAAATTTAATTATGAACTTGACATCCTATTAGTATTTCTTTCACTGGTTTTATTTACCAAAGGTCTGAAAAAGACTACTCTACCTAAGATTTCAATTTGTTTGGATAAAAACAAAAATTATTTAGAGGGGGGTGTATGTGTTCAATTTGGGTTTTTTCTTTTTTATTTGTTCTTAATTTAGACCACAGAGGCGCTAGACTAAGTACCACGTATTATGCCAATACCATTACTATACTATATAACAGAGATTGGCCAATATTCAGTAAAAATGTGTAGACTATTAAAAAAAATGAATGAATGATCTAAAGATATGGACCAACTTGTCAGCAGTTCAGACTAACTTCATGGGACTAATTTTTGCAAAGAGAAAAATCATTATATTATATGCAAAATCATTTGAGCTCTTATGAACTAATCTTGAAAATTAAAAAAAAAATGCAAAGATACAGAATGATAAAATCATGGACTTATTTATGATTCAGTCATTAAACACTGTTAATTTTATAACAAGTATAATTTAAGAAGTTATTATGGGGCCCATGCAAGACAGCCTGTATAAAAGGCACACTGACTACTTTATATATGATTAAATAAATGTTAATTAGTTATAATAAAATTGAACTTAATGTAATAATTAAAAAGAATATTAATGACTCTCATGGATAATTATGGATTACTAAGGATATAATGAAGGAAAAATACCACAGATAATTATAACCATATCAGTAATCTCAAAACCTTCCTTTAATCATTTAATTCAAGTATCTAGGAAACCATTTGCAGAATGAACAAACAAAACACTAATATAGTCTTAATCCAATTCATAAAGAAAGTATTAAACTTAGTTTTCCTACAAAATCTACTTACCATTTTAAGCATCTTAAGTTGAAATTAACTTTCTAAAACATATATAAACTTCTCTCCTTCTCCAGCACCCTGAATCATCACTGAAGCTCTGGACCCAGAAACACAACCACAGAGGTCAATCGAGTTTTATGACCTCAAAGGGGGAAGGTGCTGTTATAAACTCAGTGAAGCAGAATGCCATGCTTTTCAGTTGATGTTTCTAAGTCTTACTATTTTCCATTGTGACTTGGTAGATCTTCTCTCCCTTGTTATTACTTTAATCTGTGAACGTTTAGGTGACTAGATAACAAATGTGTACATTATATCTGATAACATTTAAAAGATTCTGACTAAGAGCCAAGAAGTTTCCACAAATAGTTTTAATAAAAGAGCTTCCTGAAGTGCTTCTGGACTGATCAAAGGCATCTGTTTATTTCTAGGTTCTGTACTCTAGAATGATGAGGTTAATCTTAACAAGTACATAATCTCTGAACAGCCATAGGCTAAATTTGTGTATCCTCTCCCCATGCATCTTTTGGAAATACAAAAAAAACCTGACAACCTACAAAAAAATGAAACCATGCCATTTTTGAAGTGATGGTCCCACATCAATCGCCACTGGTGACTTCTTCAAGTCTGATATAATACCCTTCAACCACCACTTTTAATCCAAACTACTTCTCTCATAGCAACTCCAAAATGCACACAGAAAAAAGTACATTTCTGAACCTAAGTTCACACCTATTAGAGGAATTTTACTAAAGAGTCTCTTCTCTTCAGAGGTAAGCTGTAAAAAACTGGAAACAAAAGTGACTTGAGAGATTCCTGATCATAATTATCCTAAATTTAAGATAGGCTTTCAGTCAGGTGTGGAGGCTCACATCTGTAATCCCAGTACATTGGGAGGCTGAGGCAGGAGGATTGCTTCAGCCCAAGAGTTCAAGATCAGCCTGGGCAACACAGCGAGACCTCATCTTCACCAAAAAAAAAAAATCAAAAAATTAGCCAGGCATGCTGGCACACGTCTGTAATCCCAGCTATTCAGGAGACTGTGGCAAGAAGAGCACTTGAGCCCAGAAGATCGATGCTGTGGTGAGCTGTGATCATGCCACTGTACTCCAGCCTGGGTAACAGAGGGAGATCCCAAATCAAAAAATAAAAGACAGGATTCCTTCTCTGCACACTGCATGATAATATTAATATTATTATGCTTATTAATACCTCAAAAGGAAAGCAATAGAATATTCCATTCTTTTGTTTGGTAACATCAAAATATTATTATTTTTTTCATTTCTTAAAAATTAGTAAGAAAGGACATTCACTAATGAGCTTGTTTAATGGTAGCAAGAATATTTTAGAATTGCTCACAAGCAAAAAACAACAAAAACAGTATTTTACAGAGCTGTGTCTTTCTACTTAATAGAAACACTGCTTTTTTTTTTACAGTTTTATACTTGCTGCTTTGTTTTGTTTTGGGTTTTTTTTTAGTCAGAGTCTCACACTATTGTCCAGGCTGGAGTGCAGTGGCATACTCACTCACAGCAACCATAGCCTCGACCTGCTGGACTCAGGCGATCTTTCTGCCTCAATCTTCCAAGTAGCTGGAACTACAGGTGTGCACTACCACGCTCAGCTAATTTTTTTATTTATTGTAGAGATGAGGTCTCACCAAGTTGCCCAGGCTGACCTCTAACCCCTGAGCTCAGAAAAATCCTCTCACCTCAGCCTCCCAAAGTGCTAGGATTACAGGCTTGAGCCACCACACCTGGCCGCTGATTTTTTTTTTTAAAGCAAAGATCACATCATTATTTTTTAAATATCATGCAAAAAGGGTAAGTTATCTGTGTGTCTTGGAGCATCTTTGTATTTTAATAATAGAATAGAATAGAACATTTGTAAATGGCACTTAAATTTAGGATAGTTATAACGTAGAATTTGATAAAATATATTTTAGACTCTATGATAAAAATGGCTGCTCTAAGATAGAAAGTTGTCCTAATAAACTAGGAAATGTTCAATCACCAAGAAAAACTTGGTCTTGTGGCCAATAGATTTGAAATCCACATAAATCATGAAGAAAAAAAATTGCCTTTAAGTGTCATTTACATTTTATATAAAAATTTTGTTAAATTGTAAACTTGGTGAGGATTTGGGCAACCTAGCATTCTAACTGCTGATAGAAAAAGTAAGCAAAAGCAATTTAGTGATAAGAGTCAAAATTCCAAATGTTAGTTTCATTAATATCCATTAACCAGTCTCCATTTTTTATAATTTATTTTATAAAAAACATTTTCACAAGTACCCAGTACATGTCCAAAATGCTTAGCACTACTTCTACCAACAGCAAAAAAGAGACAATAAAGGAAATGTCAACATCACACTGTTTAAATAAACCATGGTAGTTATATACAAAGAAATATTGAACGGCTGTTATTAAGAATGAAGCATGTATAGGCACTGACACAGAACAACCCCCAAAGGTACACAGTTAAAAAAAAAAAAGGAATAGCATGTGGAATATAAACAGAAACAAACAGGAGAACCATGCATCAAAGTTGACGGCAGCTATCTTTGGGGTCATTTAAGAGCAATCTAATGTAAAAATTTTGTGTTTCTGTAATGCTTACATGTCATAGAAAAAAGACATTAATGTAATAACTTGTTTCAAGATCTTTTTAAATGCTATTTCTGAAAAGCTTCATATAGGAACATCACAATGGCCCTGTAAATACTTAAGCTATTAAAATAGGTTCTATTTAGCAAAATGATGCTTCAGAACAGCCCTATTTTATAAAACAAAAATTAAGCTGAGAATTATGGTTTAAAAAAATTTACACAAAAGTCTTATAAACCTTAAAGTAAAAAGTAATCCCAACATGAACATCTTTCCATAGGTTTTTCTTTTTTATCTTAATATTTTAGGAAATCATATATATTGTTATAAATTGTCCCAAAGCTTTCTAAGTTTTTATTTTTTTACTCTATGTTCAAATGAAATTAAATAATTTTATCATCACATAGATTATTACAAAACTGTTGATCTCCGGCTGGGCATGGTGGCTCAAGTCTATAATTCCAGCACTTTGGAAAGCCGAGGCAAGAGGACTGCCTGAGTCCAGAGGTTCTAGGTCATCCTGGGCAACTTGGTGAGACCTTGTCTCAACAGTAAATCAAAAAATAAGCCAGGCATGGTAGTGTATGCCTGTAGTTCCAGCTACTTGGAAGGCTGAGGTGAAAGGATCACCTGAGTCCAGCAGGTCACAGCTGCGGTAGTGTGAGCATGCCACTGCACTCCAGCCTGGATGACAGAGTAAGACTCCAACTCAAAAAAAAAAGAAAAAGAAAACCTGTTCATCTCTCCTATCTGAGCACATGCAAAGACTAGCGTTAATAATGGTCATTTCTAAGTGATAAATCATGGGTAACATTGCTTTCTTCTTTGTATTCATCCATACTTCCCAAATAACTTATGAGTATTATATCATTTACATAATAAAAATGTTTTTAACTTTTTTTAATTATCTATTGTCATTTTACCACCTTTAGCTTTTAACTATTGTCTTTTTTAAAATTCATGATGCTCCAAGGCTTTCTCAACTTTGAACCTTCTGAGCTCCAATGGCCAATCCATAAAATAAAATTTGAAGAAAGAGCAATGCATGCAAGAACAGCATCATGGAACTATATAAGATTTAAAAGTTTCATATTTAAAACATAAAGCCCAGCTCCCCAGTCACCCAGTTGGGAACATCTATGCAATCCATTGCTTCCATGGTCTGACACATGACTAGGGCTTGAATTAACATACATAAATTCATAGTCTTAATCTACGAGCCTAGAGGCTAGGCTGCCAGAAATCATTTAAAAATCGGGAGATTAAGCTATAAAAATTGAGAAAGCTAAGAGAAAAAATGGCAAGTTACAGGAGCAAAGAATTGGTGAGTAGACGGGAGAAAAGGAAAGAAAAAGCTAGGGAACATTTGAGAGCTCAGAATCTATCTCTAAATTACAGAAAGAGAGTAAGCTTTAAGCCATTAGAAATGCTTCATGAGTGCTTCCCAATATTTCAAGAAATTACAGATATTTAGAATTAAAATAAAACTCTCATATACTTTTCACCTATAAATTTGTAAAGGATAAAAAAACAAACTCACCTGCCTGACGTACTGGGAATTCCACATGGTCAGAGACTATAATCCGAAGTAAACTGGGAGCAAAATTGATAATCTTGTAGGACTGAAATTACAAAGAATTGTTTTATAAAATAGGGCAATATAAGTTAAAAGTTGTCAGCACCTGTTACTGAATATATTATTGTCCAAGTAAAAAACAAGACTTTTAAAGTAAGAGAAACTCTTCAAGGCAAAATGAAGATTACTAAACTACATCAAATCAAATAAATTTCCTTAGGATACACTGATGAATAAATGATATAAACATTTTAATGATTTTTAGGCTATATTATGAAAATGCTCTCCACAAAAGGTATATCAATTAACACTCCCAACAGTAGCATGAGCATGTCCATCTATACAGGTATTATCCAATACAGGATTAGCATTCCTTTAAAACTTTAAAACCTTATTAATGTTCTAAATTACATGTCCTCTATTACTAAAGAGGCCGGATTTTTTTCCCTGTTCATTGCTATTTGTTTCTTCTACAAACTCCTTACTCCCCTTATCCTTTTGTAAATGGAATATTTGTTTTATTCTTAATAAATTCTAACAGCTATCTATGAATTCAAAATCTCAACCTTGTATTTGACCTATACATGGCAAATGTTTCCCAGATTACTTACACTCTGCTTACGGTATTTTTGACAGATAGGAAAACACGGGTTACAGAAACCAGCCAATCCAGCAGAGCTAAACAGACAAGATAATGTTACCTAGTGAAGCCTGAGCTATGGAGAGCTGCCAGTCCAGATTGGAACAGTGTGACTCACGCGACAGTGTTGGGAGCTGTCAGCGCCAGCTGCCCTCTCCTGCTGTACTCTCCCCTAGACTTCACAATGCCTAAGGGAGCCAGTGCCGTTGAGGTTCCCGCTCTGCGCCACCCCCTGGTCACTTCACCCCACAGGCATGTTCTACTTCGATCTGCTCCTAAGTTTGACCATGGTAACCTTAGAAGCAAAAAGCGACAGAGCACCCTTTCCTTCTGACCATGTCCTATCCAGACATCTAGTACCTGCACTATACTACAGTTCTGCCACATTCTCAGAGCCCACATACATTCCCAGAAAAGACTCATAAATTCCACTGCGGCCAAACCAGACAACAACCCAGAGTCTGTCCAATTCACCTTATCTTAGGAGCCTGGATCAATGAGGGCATCCCTTTCAATACACAGCTAGGTTTGGGCATACCATTCAATTATATCAATCGCCTTTCCAATTTGTCTATTTATATTAACATTTATTAATGTAAATATTTGAGTAAAAAATTAATTTGGAGCAAACCGGCATCTCAAACCCCTAACCCTTTCCAACTGAGAACACTGTGCTTTCCAAATCTTTCTCCATCCATCAATAAAATTTTAAATTATCTTAAAATTGTTATTTCTTTTATCCTGTATAGTATTTAAAAACTCAAATGTGTGGTATGTCAGATAAATTCCTTTTCATTTGTAACTGAAACCACCAGAATTTTAAGATATTTGCTTTAACTGCAGTTTACAGGAGGCAAAATTATTACCAATTGGGCTCAATCGTCTTTACCTTCTACATATACATTATAAAATAACTCGTGTTTATAACTTTCTAGATACTGAAAGATCTTGTAGTGAATCAAAGATTAAAGCCTCCATATAGTTTAACCATAAAAAACCTGACTTCGGTTACTTTTTTAAAAAAATCTTATTACACAATAAGTACAAAATAAGCTTTACACTTAGATTAATGCTACTTATTTTAAAGTACTACTTACTGGGGAGTCTACTTTTGTTTCAACACCGTAGCCACTATACACATCTTGGAACGCTTCTTCTGAAAACTGTCTCTTGTTCCCCCATTTTAAAAGAAGTTCTGACACTTTGCCTTCTTTCAGCTTTAACCCAATCTCTGTTAACTCAGCCAGCTAAAACATTCAGAGGTAAATTCCAATATATTCTCACACTTCTTCCCTCACAAATATTTACCCAATTTATCTGTCCCTTTTTGGGTTTCAAATTTCTAAAAAATAATAATAAGACTCATTTCTCAACGATTTCTTGAGGATATTTCTTTTGTAGTTATGCAGTGTTCTACAAATAAACACTTTGCTTGTTTGAAGTCTGTGTTTTATGAAAATCCATATAAAGCAAAGACTGGTGTTCTCCCATTCTCTAACTCACTGCTCCAATGACGTTAACCCTCCCAACCCCCCCCCCCAGGTCAAGCAAGGGCCTTTTCCGAACTGCTCTGCCCTCTGCTCTTCTCTCAGGTCTCTACCTGGCTCATTCCTTCACCACACCAGATCTCTATTGATGTCATTCTTCAGAGAATGACTACTCTATCCAACTACTCTTTCTGGGGCTTTACTCTCTACAGGACTTGTGACCTGAAATTATGGTATTTACTGGTCTGTATCCCCAGCTCCATGAGAGCAGAGTCTTATACCAATGTCTGCAATATAACTCCATACATATATCTGTTATCTATAAAAACCAACTCTCTAAAAGGGTAATAAAAATGGCATGTACAGATGCATGGAAAGCAGGGATTCCAAATTTCAGCACTGAAAATAAATACCTTACTCCCCTATTGAGGCCATGTGAAGGACGATTTATTAAAAGCAGACACCTTTCTGGATGAGTTACTTAAGCAATATACCCACCCACTCCTATTCCCCTGTGCTGCTGCTAACAGGACTTCTGGCCTAGAGACAATGAGGAAGGTGTACAGTATTCATTCCTAATCTGCTACGATAAGAGTGAAAGTAGCTTTTCCCATACAGATAATATCACGAACAGCAGTACCATGATATTATTTCAAGCCTGAAAAAAATGTAACTCCAAATAAGAATTTATCCTTTAGGACCCAGGCTGTTGGGTCAAAGCTGTTCTGAATAGCAACTGACAGATCAAACAGTATACTGCAGAAATGGCCCCCATCTCCTGAGTAGAGCAAATTTGCTAAGGGAGGACCTATATTAAAATAAATAAACTGGACTATATTATAACTATTTATGGTAGATTACCCACCGTTTACCCAACAAAGTAGGATGTTACAGCAGTGGTAAAGGACAAGCAAACAAAACCCAGTGCCATAATCATGCTTTACTATAGGGGTATGTGACATTATATTTTGGTCTTCTACTAACAACCAGTTCAAAGAAACTTAGAGCATATTACAACCCAGAGCATGAGCTATAAGAGAAATGCTCAATGAGCAGTATGGCAATAAGCTACTTTGAGAAGTTGCAGGGAAAACCATGCTCTGTGATGAGCTGGATCTCTATGGAGCAGGGAGTGGAATAGAATTGAAGCGTCAGAAGAAAAAAAATAGGATTGGGTCTTAAATGTCTCCTGGTTCTGCAGGATTTCCCACTTCTATAACATCAACTGCCACTTACACACGGATGGATGTGAAAGAAATGAAGGTTAGGCTAAGGACAGGAAAGTGTAACACGATATCAAAGATATACCCCCTATCAACACTATCAGAGGCACATCTGGTCTCATTGTGAGAAGAGGGTCAGAAACAGGCCAACTCATACTCGTGGACTGCACATTCAGCTCTTGCTTTGTTCTTCCTAAGCAACCCCTGGATTACTATTCTTCCAGCCAATCCATACACAGTACTTCTCTGCAAAGCCTGAGACAGGTACTGACTTTAACTTCCCCTATCCTGAGAGATGAGCCTTTCCTTTTTGAGGCACCAATGCATTCTCTTTGGGTTTCAGTTCAACTCAACCTCCTCTCCACAGTGTTTGCACGCTCCTTATGATCTCTAGGGAATCCTGGATTGACACCTATTCCACACAAGATTTCCCATTAAAATAATCTCTTTCAAAGAGTCACAACCCATATCTGCTTTTTTAAAGTCAATTCCAAGCCGGGCTCGGTGGCTCAGCCTGTAATCCCGCGCCTTTGGGAGGCTGAGGTGAGTGGATTGCCTGAGCCCGCGGATTCGAGACCCTCCTGGGCAGCGACAACTCATCTCTACAATAAATCAAAAAATCAGCCGGGCGTGGTAGCGCGCGCCTGTAATTCCGGCTACTCGGAAGGCTGAGGCGGAAGAATGGCCGGAGCCCAGCAGGTCGAGGCTGCGGTGGCCGGGAGCGGCCACTGCACTCCAGTCTGGGCGACAGAGTGAGACTCCAACTCAAAAAAAAAAAAAAAAAAAGTCAATTCCAACGGAAACGTTTACTTGTGACAGGCACCTGGGGAAGGGAGTTAAAACCCAATTGGGCCGCACCCCGATAGCTTCTGATCGTTTAAATTTGGAGTGAAGTCCCATAATCTGCATTTCCAACAAGTTCTCTCTCGGGTGATGTAGCAGCTGTAAGTCGTGGGCAATCCTATGAGAACCACTGATTTAGGGACATTACACGTTACAGATTGTCACAACCGCAAACAGCTGTCACTTCTGGGGTACATCTAAATTCCTATTTTTTAGTGAGAGGACTATGATTCATTCATACAGGTAAGGAAGAAGAAATAAATTCGAGTTTGGTTTCATTAAAATATTGAAATGTTGGGAGTAACGCTGGAAAGAGGTTAAGGCTGCTTAGGAAGAATATGGGACGGAGGAAAAAAGAAAGCCATACACATATTAGCATTTATAAGAAAACTCTTCAAACACATAGGACTTTGACGTTTCTTTGATACGGCAGCACCACCAGGAAAACTGCCTATTCTTCCCAGAACACTCGCCCGACGGCATCGCCCAGCGCTCCAACAAAACTCTGCCAATCAGTGTCCAAAGAGTCCTGCCAACCCCACAAAAGCAGGCGACGGGCAACCTTGCCCACAGCAACACCTAAAAAGGGCTGGGTCTGGAGAAAAGCTGAACTCGGGTTTGAATCGGAAGTGAATTTCCCACCTGCGTCCCCAAGTCAGCGCACTTAAGGAAAATAAATCACCACCCTGAAAACACTAGCAGAGGTTGCAAATGCTGCTTTTTGCGGACCAAGTGGGCTGAGCAAACTGCACCGGGGAAGGAAAGCGACACGAAAAGATGCAAAGGTGGCCAACAGGTGCGCGAGCTGCTCGGCAAAGATCCCGGCAGCGCCGCTCCACTGGACCGGGGCTCGGGGCCCGGGGTCCGAGGGCCGGACAGGCCGAGGGAAGCGTCGGCCCCGGCCCGGTGCGGGTGGAGGTGAGGGGCGCCGAGGAGGCAGAGCCCGGGGCGCCGGCTGGGGGCGCCCCTTCCGCGGAAGGGGGCGGGAGAGCCCGCTCCTCACCTGGTTGAGCTCGTTCTCCGCTGCGATCCGCAGCTTCGGGTCGATGGTGCCCTTCAGCGCCTGGATGATCCGGTTGAGGTCCATCTCCCCGGGCGGGGGCTCCGCGGCCCCCGGACCAGTAGGCCAGACTGCAGCTTTAGTTTTCTTTCGACACTCTCAGCCTCCTCCTCCGCGACCCCTGAACTACCTCACTCCCCAGCCCCCGCCACCGTCGCCACCTGCAGCCACTTGCTGCGCCACTCTGACTCCGCGCCCCCTGTCCTCCCTTTTTCCCCCCCACAACTCGCTCTCCATTCACCCTTTTACGACAGCCGGTGGGAGGCGGGAGAAGTAAGAAGAGGAAGCGGCGCTTCCTTTACGGCGGCCTCTTCCCCCGGGCGTGATACTCTGATCGGCTCCCGTGGGCGGCGGCCGCCATATTAGTGAACGGAAAGCGCTCTCGGCTTCTCCGGAGGAGGAACTGCGCTCCCGAGCTCCAGCAGGCGGCCGCCATGCTGCTGTACGGAAAACAGTCTCGCGCCTCACCCGGTGGGAAAACTTAAGTCCGCCAGTGTCTCCTTACAGCTGCTTCCAAATTAAGCAAATCCGAAAGGCATGATGATATTGCTAAATTCGGAAACTGTTTGGGCATCATAACTGGGCCTGTTCCAAGACAGATTTGTTGGCACCTGCAGATCATGTACCCTAAAGAGGAATAGGGTTCCCTCGGTGTGTGAAAGCCATCACTCATTCATTCATTCATCCATTCACTTCTTCAGTGAACATTTTTTTGAGTCAAGCTCTCACTCTGTCGCCCAGGCTAGAGTGCAGTGGCATAATCGCGAGTCACTGCAGCCTTAATCTCGATCCTTCCACCTGAGCCTCTTGAGACTCAGGACTACCGGCAAGTGCCATCACTCCAGGCTATTTCTTTCTTTTTTTTTTTTTTTATAGAGATTAGGTCTGGTTATGTTGCCCAGGCTGTTTTTGAACGCCTGGCTTCAAGAGATCCTCCTTCCTTGGCCTCCCAAAGTGCTGAGACTACAGTCATGAGCCACCGCTCCTGGTCAGTGGATTATATATATGTATTTATATATATAATATAAATATGTTGTCCAGGCCAGTCTCGAACTAATGGGCTCAAACGAACCTGCCGTCTTGACTTTCCAAAATGCTGGATTACAGGTGTGACCCACATGCTCAGCATTTTTTCACTTTTCTTTCCAAAGAATGGTCTTAATTCATTGTGTCTACTTGCTTACTTCCTATTCACACTTCAACCAGCTATCCCCAGGCTTCTGCCCTCATTTCCCACTAAAACTGTGAAGCAAAGATCAACACTGATCCCTTTGAATTCCAAATACAGGAGACGTTTTTAGTTCTCATCTTAAATGGCCTCTCTCTAATATCTTACATCTGACATGCTTTTTAAAAAATCTCTTTTGTTTTCTCTTACAGACATATTACTAATCCTTTGATTACTCATTACGCAACTCTTAAACACTGGTGCTTCTCGGGAGTCTGTCCTTGGCCTTCTCTTTGTCTTCTGCCAATTATTCTAATGAGTCGTTTCATCTACTTATGAGACACATCGCCCCCAAAAAAACTTGAATTATTTTTTTGAGGGTGGACCCCTTGGAGTACAGATTTTTCCCGATAAGTAAGTGTTCTAGAACTCATCAGCATCAGTGTACCACCTAGTGATGTGAGAAGCTGCATTTGGCTTCAGTGAATTTTTTTTTTTTTTTTGAGATTCTTTCAACATGTTTGCCCATTATCATGATGGGTGATTTACACAAACAACCTGCTCACACCTTGCTGAGGGCTCAACAGTTTTTAATCAAAAATGGCATGACCCCCATGCCCCACCCTCCCTATTCATTCTGAGCAACTTCTTTTTTGTTTGTTTCCCTGATGAAAAAGTCCTCAGAGAGAAACATGTTGCCGATGTGGAAGAGGGGAAACAAAAAACAGCAGAAGCACTAAAAAGGCATCAAAATTAATGAGTGCAAAAAACTGTTTTGAGCAGTGGAAAAAGTGTCCCGGTAGTTGTATTGGATCAAAGAGAGTAATTTGAAGGTGACTGAGATTTAAACATGGAAGAATGAATACACAATTTTTTTTTTTTTTTGAGTTGGAGTCTCACTGTCGCCCAGACTGGAGTGCAGTGGCTGCTCCTGGCCACCGCAGCCTCGACCTGCTGTGCTCCGGCGATCCTTCCGCCTCAGCCTTCCAAGTAGTCGGCATTACAGGTATGCACTACCATGCCTGGCTGATTTTTTTATTTATTGTAGAGATGAGGTCTCGCCTACCCAGGCGGGTCTCGAACCTGCGGGCTCAGGCAATCCACTCACCTCAGCCTCCCAAAGGCGCAGGATTACAGGCTGAGCCACCGAGCCCGGCTACACAATTTTTTAATAAACAAATTCCAGGGTTTTTTGGTGCCCCCCCCCTTGCATATAACCATTAACTCAACAAAGACAACTTACAAACCTGGTTCTAAGATCTCTTTCCTTACACTAAATGTATCCAAATTCCCGTTACATTTCTGCCAGTATGTACACCCAAATCACTTAAGGCAAAGGTCTAAAACAGAACTCTGATAACACTGAAGAAGATGGCTTGGAGAAAGGAGAGACGAGGCAGTTATTCCAATAACATAAAAAGAAAAATTTAAAAAAAAAAACAAACAGTGACACCACCAAGTGCTGGTGAGAATGCAGAGAAACTGGATCACTCATATGTCGGTGGTAGGAACATAAAATGGCATAGTCATTACGGAAAACAAGTTGGCAGCTTCTTTCAAAAGCTAAATATAAGCCGGGCATGGTAGCTCAAGCCTGTAAACCCAGCACTTTGGGAGGCAGAGGCTAGAGGACTGCCTGAGCCCAGGGGCTTGAGACCAGCCTGAGAAACTTGTCAAAACCTTGTCTCTACAATAAATCAACAAATGAGCCAGGTGTGGTAGCTCGCATCTGTAGTTCCACCTACTTGGAAGACTGAGGTGGAAGGATCACCTAAGCCCATCAGGTCGAGGCCACAGTGGCCATGAGCATGCCACTGCACTCCAGACTGGGCAACGAGACTCCAACGCAATAAATAAAATTAAAAAATAAAAAACTAGACATGCAACTATTATGTGACCCAGCAATTGCACTCCTGAGCATTTACTCCAAAGAAATGAAGACTTATGCTCATAAAAAAACTTGTTCATGAGTGTTTGTAGAAACTTTACTCATTATAACCATAAACTGGAAACAATCCATATGTCTTTCAATGGGTAAATGGTTAAATAAACTGTGGTACATCTATACCATGAAATACTACTGAGCAACAAAAAGGAACAGTATGTGCAATAAACTGGATAAATCTTCAGAGCATTATGCTGAGTGGAAGAACTCAATCTCCAAAGGTTGTTTATTGCCTGATTCTGCTTATATAACTTTTTTTAAATTTTATGAGACAGGGTTCCACTCTGTTGCCTAGGCTGGAGAGTTGTAGCATGATCACAGTTCACTACAGCCTAAACATCCTAGGTTCAAGTGATCCTCCTACCTCAGTCTCCTGGGTAGCTGAGACTACAGGTGCTCACCACCATACCCAGCTAATTTTTTCATTTTTTGAAAAGACAGGTTCTTGCTGTGTTCCCCAGTCTGATCTCAAACTCCTAGTCCCAAGAGATCTTCCTGCCTTTGCCTCCCAAAATGTTGGGTTTACAGGTGTGCACCATGCTGCCCAGCCTAACATTCTTAAAATTAAAAAATTCTAGAAAGAACAGATCAGTGGTTGCCAAGGGTTAAAGTGGAGGTGAAGGCAAGAGGGAAGAAGGTATGACTTATAAAAGGACAACATAAGGGATTCTTGGGGTGATGGAAATGTTCTGTATCTTGACTGTATCAGTGTCCATTTCCAGTGGTGATTTTCTACTATGTTACCATTAAAGAAGACTGGAAAGGGGGTACAAGAGCTCTATTTTATTTCTTGCAACTGCTTATGAATCTGCAATTATCTCAAATTTTAACCTAAAATTTTTAACTAAAAAAATACATAATTAAAAAGAGCTGACGTTCCCATGAAAACATTGTATGCTTTGAACGGACTAATTTCAGACAAGTTACTACTAAAGAAGGACAAAATTATGGACTTCACTGCAACTTGGATGGACCTAGAGTCTATAATGCTAAGTGATCTATCACAGAAACAAAGAACTGAGTATCACATGTTCTCACTCAAGCGGATCTTGGTCAATTATCATAATACTACAAGAAAAGATCTGGCAGGAGAATCTGCTGGTGGGGGGCACACCTCATCAACAAGGGTAACTGCATAATGAACTGCATAATGGAGATTTGTATATCTAACAATAAATTGTACCCCATATTTTTATATTAAAAAAAAGAGAAGACAAGTTACTAAAAAATAATGCTATCAACTTAGGGATGGCCAAGACAACAGGAAAAGATCAGAAAAAAGCATGAGCTCTCAGATTCTTCTCTCAGATTTCTTTGCAAGTGTTTTTAAAATGGCTTGCCCTAAACTATGATTTATGTTTGGCTTATATATAGGATTCATAGCTTATGAGTCCTCTTTTTAAATACTTTGCGTAATGAGAGGATTTCTGTATGTATTGGTGCCCTCACCAGGTTTCAGGCAGCCTTTGTTTTGTTTTTGTTTTTGTTTTTTGGGTCGAAGTCTCACTGTCGTCCAAGTTGGAGTGCAGTGGCACGTTCACAGCCACCGCAGCCTCGACCTCTGGGCTCAGATCTTTCACCTCAACCTTCCACGTAGCTGGAACTACGCCACCATGCTCGGCTAATTTTTTTGATTTGTTGTAGAGACAACATCTCGCCAAGTTGCTCAGGCTGGTCTTGAACCCTGGGCTCAGGTGATCCTCTGGCCTCTGCCTCCCAAAGTGCTGGGATTACAGGCTTGAGCCACCGCGCCTGGTTCAGGCAGCCTTTGAACTAGCTGTTTTCTTGTATCACGGTCTGCACACACCTCACCTCCTATTTCCTCATCTCCTAACAAAAGCTGATGTGAGGACCAGACATGATAAGCACACTGTCCATGGGGCCTGCTCAAGAGATATTATCACTGTAGTCTACTGAAAAGACACCTTATTCACACTTTGACAAATGAGACATAGTCTCACCCTATGTCTGGCACCTAACAAGTGATCCTTAAATACTGGTGGAATGAGTGAATGCATGTGGGAAAGAAGGGGCCCAAAACAGGATATCCACAGCAGGAATTAAGGTAAGAAAGATAGGAGACATTTCACAGGTAGAATCAACAGGAAACTGATGGGCTTACCAAGGAAGGGAAGTCAAGGGGGATTTTTCAAGTTTCAAGTTTTGATGACCTATGGAAGTCATTAGTTAGGGAAAGCATACATAGATTTTTGAGGAAAGATAACATCGACTTTGGACATGTTGCACTAGATGTGCATATAGTTGGTATAGTTAATTTCCAGTGAACAATTAGAAATCCACATCTGGCACTCAGAAAAGAGCCTTTGAACCAATGTGTTGTCTTATTGTGTAATCATGGTCTGCACATGCCTCACCTCTCTGCCTGTTTCCTCATCTCCTAACAAGAGCTAAAGAGGAAGGAATAGAGGGATGGAGTCAGAAAACTGAGTCGTGTATGCACACAGGGCAGTTGACACCATAGAAGTGATGGTATTGCCCTAGAAATACAGCATAGAGAATCACTGGCATGACTTCAGCTCCAGTGACAGAAAGTCACTTTTACTCCAAGCACAGACACTGGCCTTTTTTGAGACTTTTTTGGAGTAGCACACAGCTGTCCTCCTATCTGCTGCAGCTGTTTATCAGCTGGGCTATGCTTGGAGGTTTAAACCTAGTCCATACAGGAAAGAGAAACTGCGAGTTAAAAACCAATGCATAAAAATTCCTATCTGTGAGCTTAACAATGCATCTTTTAAACTATGTTAAATAACCTGTAAGTAAATACTATAAAGTGTGTGATTATTCGGCTTTAAAAGTGCCTATGCTGTCAGAACTCTGCATCACAGCACCTGAAATACGTTCTCCGGTATACCCAGTAGATTGGTTTCAGGGACTGCACATAACAAAATCCGTGTATACTCAAGTTCCCCAGTCAGCCCTGTGGCACTCCAGGATACAAAAAGTCAGTCCACCTACTGGTTTCTTATTCCACAAATACCATTTCATTGAAAGAAATTGCATATAAGTGGATTTATGCAGCTCAAACCCATGTTGGTCAAGAGTCAACCATGAGCCGGGCTCGGTGGCTCAGCCTGTAATCCCGCGCCTTTGGGAGGCTGAGGTGAGTGGATTGCCTGAGCCCACGGGTTCGAGACCCGCCTGGGCAGCGAGACCTCATCTCTACAATAAATCAAAAAATCAGCCGGGCGTGGTAGTGCATGCCTGTAATTCCAGCTACTCGGAAGGCTGAGGCGGAAGGATCGCCGGAGCCCAGCAGGCCGAGGCTGCGGTGGCCGGGAGCAGCCACTGCACTCCAGTCTGGGCGACAGAGTGAGACTCCAACTCAAAAAAAAAAGAGTCAACCATGTATTCAAAAGCATATATGTACATTTTGTAAGATCGTTAGTATTTTTTTAGTAGAAGTCAATGGTAATCTCCCTTAAAATGGCACATGTAACCAGAAGCCCTGTGTAGATGTTTCTAAGAGTATGACAGACCCCCCAGTACAAGAGGAAATTCTTTTTAAGAAACAATAAACCAGTGATGGCATAAAAGTAGGTACAAGGAGGTTAGAGCAGTGTACAAAGTTTCTGAACAGAAGTCAGAAACTTGCTTCTCCTACAGCTACAATAGTAGTGGTAGCCAGAAGAGAGGCAAGCTACAAATAGTAGTATTCACTGGAACAAAATAAAAGATATTTACTTACAGATCCTTTTTTTCTTCAAAATGTTGTGCCTTCAAGTTTTCCACATTTTACATTGAGAAAGGAGCCATCCCTGACCTTGGCTTCAGGACCTGTCAGAAACTGTGGTTTATGAAGACCTCAACTAAGCCCAGTTTGTGTAATTTACAAAGTGTATGGTTTGCCACAGCAAAGATGAGTAAAGCACCAAAAGCTTATGAAAAACACAGCAGCGGAAACAATGAAAAAGGCAGCAGCACTAGAGAACTCAAGAAAAAAACAGTACCAAAGAAAATGCTACACTGGGGCCTAGTGCAGCGTCTCACGCCTATAATGTCAGCACTTTGGGAGGCTGAGGGAGAAGGAGTACTTGAGCCCAGGAGTTCGAGACCAGCCTAGGCAACATAGTGGGACCTCATCTCTACAAAAAAATTTTTTTTAAATAACTAGCCGGGCGTGGTGGCATGCATCTATAGTTTTAGCTACTTGGAAGGCTGAGGCAGAAAGGTCACCTAAGTCCAGCAGGTCAAGGCTGGGGTGGCCGTGAGCATGCCACTGCACTTGTCCAGACTGGGTGACTAGAGTGAGACTCCAACTCAAAAAATAATAATAATAAAAACAAGTGCCGGGCTCGGTGGCTCAGCCTGTAATCCCGCGCCTTTGGGAGGCTGAGGTGAGTGAATTGCCTGAGCCCGCGGGTTCGAGACCCACCTGGGCAGCGAGACCTCATCTCTACAATAAATCAAAAAATCAGCTGGGCATGGTAGTGCATGCCTGTAATTCCGGCTACTTGGAAGGCTGAGATGGAAGGATCGCCGGAGCCCAGCAGGTCGAGGCTGCGGTGACCGGGAGTGGCCACTGCACTCCAGTCTGGGCGACAGAGACTCCAACTCAAAAAAAATAAAAAATAAAAACAAAATTAAAATTTTAAAAATTAGCCAGGCATGGTGCGCAAGCCTGTAGTCCCAGCTACCCAAGAGGCTGAGGTGGAAGGATCACCTGAGCCCAACAGGTTAAGCAGTAAGCCATGATCATGCCACTGCGCTCCAGCCTGGGCAACAGACACACTGACTTAAAAAAAAAAAAAGAAAAAGAAAATGCTACACTATATTTGGACTTGTGAGAGCCAACTCTGGCTTAGGCACTTCTAATGACCTTAGAAAGTCAATCTCCAAGAGTCTCCATTTTCTCACACTCTAAAACAGTATCTACCTCAATAGGACCACTGTGACGATCAAATAAGATTATAGACTGGACATGGTGGCTCACACCTTGTAATTCCAGTTCTTTGTGAGGCCAAGGCAGGAGAACTGCCTGAGCCTAGGCATTTGAGATTAGCCTGGGCAACAAAGCGAGACTTCATCTCTACAAAAAAACAAAAATTAGCTGGCCGTGACAGCGCAGGCCTATAGTCCCAGCCACTCAGGAGGCAAAAGTGGGAGGATCAGTTTGAACCCAGGAAGGCAAGGCTGCATTGAGCTGTGATCATGCAGCTGCACTCCAGCCTGAGTGTCTCAAAAAAACAGTAACACCACATATATGAGAATACTTTATAAAATATGAGAAATGCAAAAAGTAGTGAACAGTGGCTAGTACTCAGGCCTTTACGGTAAAACTCTTCCATGCCTTGTCCCAGGCTTAATGATAATTAAAACAAACCTCAAACTCTATCCAAGAAAGACAAGGTAGGGTAGGTACCATAGCAATCTGCCATTTTAACTCTTTTACTTTAAAACTTTTAACAGAAAAGTGACAGTACCTTTCAAGTTCTACAGTAAAATTCAGACTCAAAAGTCAGTCCGGCAACCCCCTCCGGTCCCCTCCCACTATGGGAACTTTTTCTGTTTCTGTCCTCCTAATAAATCCTGCTTTCTCACTTAAAAAAAAAAAAAAGTCAAAGTCTTCCTCCCTCCTACTATAATCACCGTACCCTTTCAATAAAGCCAACACTATCAAATTTCTCAATACATCTACCAAGGAAAAAATGATTCAAGTAATCAGATACATGCTTTTAAAATTTTTTTAAACAAGATATTGTACACTCTGCTCTGTATCTTTCATTTTTACTTAATTCTTATTGGTGGACACCTAGGTTGTTTCTCCAGTTGTTTGTTGTTTTTTTTCGTTGGAGTCTCACTGTTGCCCAGGCTGGAGGGCAGTGCCATGCTCACAGCTACTGAGCCTAGACCTGCTGGGTTCAGGCGATCCTTCAGCCTCAGCCACCCAAGCTGCTGTAACTACAGGCAAGCACCACCATGCCTGGCTAATTCTTTTTATTTATTGTAGAGACGAGGTCTTACCAAGTTGCCCAGGCTGGTCTCAAACCCATGGGCTCAGGCAATCCTCTTGCCTCCCAAAGTGTTGGGATTACAGGAGTGAGCCACCATGCCCAGCTCTCCAGCTTTTTCTATTATAATTAATGCTATTAAAAAACTTTGTATGTTGATGTAATTCCAAAGCTATCTGTAGGGTAAATTCCCAACAGTGGAATTTCTGGGTCAAAAGCATGTTTTTATCTTAACAGTCATTGCCAATCTTCCCTCCAAAAATCTACCAACGATTCCCACCTAACAAGGAGTGTTCAAGTGTGTACCTCAAAACGTTCAATATGCATATTGATCACGCTTATGTATTAAGTGCCTCTTCACATTCACTGCTCTTTAAAAAAAAAAAAAATTCCCTTCTGCTACAGGTGGTCATTTTGTCTTTTGACATATTTTCCTCCAAACAGAAGTTCTGGGAAAACAAATTCTCTGGGTCAAATACATCTATCCTCCAGCTTCTGGGCTTCATGTTCCACTTAAAGCATTCTTCCATACCCCACATTGGTGTTTTTTTCCCCACAAAAAGTCATGCTACCAGGAAGCCCAAAATCAGTAAGTCCCACCTGTGTATTCAAAACCCCCAATCATCTTTTTGGCGCCCCATTCCTAAATATGAGCAGTCAACCAATTATCACAGGATTTGGAGCACATATAACAATACTGTTAAGTGACTAGAACATAAAAAGTACAGGAAACAGACTACATAGCAAAAAAACTTAGAGTAATGAGAACATAATGCAGTTATGAAACAAGAACAGAATATACAGTTGGCCCTCCAAAAGCACAGGTCGCACATCCACAGACTCAGTCAACCACAGGTCGAAAATATTTGGGGGAAAAAAAGATGGTTGGGCATGTGCAGACTTTCTTGTCATTATTCCCTAACCAATCCAGCATAAATACACGCATTTACAATGTATAATTGTATGATGATCTAATTATACAGGAGGATGTCACAGGTTATATGCAAACACTATCCCATTTTATATAAGAGACTTGAGCATTTGCAGATTTTGGTATCTGCAGGGGTCCTGGAATCAATCCTCCATGGATACTGAAGGACAACTGTATGTAAGAAACATTCAGAGAGCAGGTGTACTTAGAAATTTTTAATGCTAGCAAAAATTTAAAACTCTGAAAAAAGTAGGAAGATAAAAATCAAGGAAATCTCCCAATAAGCCAAACTTGGAAACAAGAGAAAAGATGAGAAAGTTAAAGAAGCAGTTTAAAGAATCTAGTTTTCGGATAAAAGAAAGAAGTGTGATTAAGAATGAAATATTTCAAGAGATTTGCTGAGAATGAAATTGATATACCTGCTGTGTCTGAACATTTGAATGTCATTCATCTTCGTAGTCCCAGAGTCAAACACACATCAGAAGACTAAAATATTTGAAAGACTAAATAAATAATTACCAAATTATGGAGTCTTTGAAATAAAATTAATGAAGTAATAATGCTTGAGAAACTTAGAATCAGTGAGCCTAAATCCTCTTGGTATTGATAATGGATAACAATATTTTATAATCTGGAACTCAATGCCTTGAACTGATAGCAAATGAGCTTTACCTATAAGCTGACAATACTTGCCCAAAAGCTGAAAAATGAAGACAAAGCTATTGTAGCCTAATCATGAAAGCGGTCAATAAGAATACCTCTGAGATAGAGTAGCAGGCAGAGAACCTAGAAAGACAAATCCACATTTTTTTCATCAAACTTATTTAAAGTATTTGGCAGAGTAGAATTCACATGGAAAAAGCTTCTATATGCCAACAGCTATTTCACCTCCTAAAATACATGAAACAGCCAGGTGTGGTGGCCTGTAATCCCAGCACTTTGGAAGGCAGAGGTAAGAGCCCAAGGGTTTGAGACTAGTCTGGGCAACTTGGCAAGACCTCGTCTCTACAATAAATTTTATTTTTTTGAGCTGGAGTCTCGCTCTGTAATCCAGGCTGGAGTGCAGTGGCATGCTCAAGGCCACTGCAGCCTCAACCTGCTGGGCTCAGGCGATCCTTCTGCCTCAGCCTCCCAAGTAGTTGGAACTATAGGTACAAACCACCATGTCCAGCTTTTTTGATTTCTTATAGAGACGAGGTCTCACCAAGTTGCCCACGTTTGTCTCAAACCCCTGAGCTCAGGCAATACTCACTTCGACCTCCCAAAGTGCTGGGATTGCAGGCTTGAGCCACCACACCCGGCCTTCTACAATAAGTTTTGTGTTTTTTTTTTTTAATTAGCCAGGTGTAGCACACCTCTTGTTTTAGCTATTTGGAAGGCTAAGGCAGAAGGATTGCCTGAGCCCAGCATCAAGGCTGCAGTAGCCATAAGCGTGCCAGTGCACTCAAGCATGGAAGACAGAGTGATCTCCAACACACACACACAAAAAAATCTCATCCTAGTTATCACAAGGATCACCACAGAGCATCAGATCATTAAAGTTTAACTTTGCAAGAGGAAAAATGAAAAGTATAAAAACACAGTATTGTCATGTGAAAAGATTGTAAAAAGGAAAGGACTTGTAAATCCTAAAAGAAAAGATTGTAACGCCCATTATGGAGATGATGAAAGTTAAATTTCAAAACGAGATGGTTGACAGATAACTGGTACAGAGGACAAGAGAGCAAACCTCTCAAAAAAAAAATCCTACTTTAAATACCTGCACCTACTCAAATCACTTTAGAGGAGACAAGAGTCAGTGGCTCGCAAATTTTGGACAGGGGAGATGTCATTTAACAAAAAACTTAAAATGAGAAAAAAGAACCCAGAGGAGAAAGTAGTAAATAGGAAACTTATGTTACCTCCCCATCTCTCCCTTCAGTAAGACAATTAAGTATTTCTACATTTGGGTAAGTATATGGAAGAGTAATTATATGGAATGCCTTTCTACTTTAGTCATATCTAAGATCTTCCCAGTAAAATGTAAGTTCTTTGCACAAAGTCCATAAGTGGGCTTAAACATCTAGATTCCAACTCCATCTCTTGCAAATCTATGTAAACTCTGTGTATGTGTATTTCTTTCTGTAAAGATATCTGAGCTCTTACTAAAAAGCTTCCAGAACTATCTTCAAAAGTCATACTGCTTTAGAATGAAAGATCTTGTCCATTCATTCTTACAAGAAATTCTAAAACATTAAAGTAAAAAAAAGAATTCCTAGTTTATTACCTTTATACTTAGCAAAATAACATTTCATTTTAAACAAGCTCCCAAAATATGACTATTACTATGAGAAGCTACCCTAGTTAATGAATCTCTTGTTGTTCAACACTTACCTTAAAAATATAGAGCCGCCCACAGTATTTTAAATAAACAGTGATTGTGTGTGAGAAAAAGACTAAAGACCTTAATGCAGTAGAAAACAGAATGGTTAGAAAAAGGCTCTGCTGAACTTAATCAACAGTTGTTCTTAAACATCAAGTTTTCCTCTCATTTAATCGTTTTACTGCTTTTCTGTATATGTTTAGGTTTGTGTTATGGACATCAAAGCCAAGAACTAATTTATTTAACTGGAATACTAATATGCCTAACCGACAAAGTATCTACCATGAGCAAGTTGTGTTAAAAAGTGAGTCACATTATATCCTCTATCTTGAGAACACTACACTAGCATTTAACACCATGGGAGTTTAATGTGGCTTCAAGGTTTAATTGCTGAACCCACACCCAGCTCAAAAATATTAACTATAATAAATGTAAAGTTCTATACCATCTTCCTGAGATTACTCGACACCTCACAGAGAAGGATCAAAACTACTTTCTGCCTCAACAGATGACATGCCTTTGCCGATGGATAAGAACGCCCTTCTCCAGCTTGAGTACATTCCTGAATATCACAACCAAAATACTCAATTTAAATTCTTTAAAATAATTGAGAAATAAGATATGTAAGTTTTTAATGAAAAAGATAAATATGTAAGTCTAAACTAAGTGTGATAGAACGTTATGATACACCTAGAGTGAACACTAAACTCTGGCAGTGTCTGCTATACAGCATAAGACAACACATACACACACATAGAAGCCTGAAGTTTTCAAAATGAGAAAAAAAAATTATAGCACCTAACAGTTAGTAAATGCTTGTGTGCCAGGCACTGTGTTATGTCCTTTGGATATATTCTTTGTTGAACTTCACAACTGCCCTGAGGTTTGATCTACCAATCATTCTCATTTCACATTTGTGAAATATTCCTAAAAAGAGAGAGAGAGAGAGAGATCTTAGAGGTAACGTAAGTTGTCCAAGTTCTACTAAGTGGCAGAATCAGGACTCTAAAACACAGCAATGCCTGACCACAGAGCCTATACTTTGTAAAGACTCAGCATTTTGCCTACTAAAATAAGGAATCCACTAGAAAGCATAATTCTCACTGATGGTGGGCCAGTAGGATTAGCTCTTTTATTATATATTATTACATATGCAGTAGGTACACAAGA
The DNA here is from genome assembly GCA_027257055.1 of Cephalopachus bancanus. Lineage (NCBI taxonomy): Eukaryota > Metazoa > Chordata > Mammalia > Primates > Tarsiidae > Cephalopachus > Cephalopachus bancanus. Next base: position 475,209 of record JAPVLO010000009.1, on the reverse strand, counting down.
TAACTAACTGAAGGAAGCACATGCTCTATTGCAAAACAGGACAACTTCATGGTAAATGTGTGATCTGGCCCATGGAAAATAGATCAAATCTCTTAATGAATGACGTGTAATATCAGAGAAAAGTAACCCCAAAAGGAACTGTTACACATAAAAGTTTTATTTTAAAATAATAACATGTGGTGAGCTGTGATCGTGCCACTGCATTCCAGCCTGGGTAACAGAGTGAGACCCCAACTCAAAAAATGAAAGAATTGCATGAACCCATGAATGAACAATCGCTCAAGAGTTACCAGTGATAACAACATAGGCAATATAGTGAGACCTTGTCTCCACAAAAATAAAAAATTAGCCAGGCATGGTGGCATATGCCTGCAGACCCAATGGGAGGCTGAGGCAGGAGCATCATTTGAACCCAGAAGTTGGAGGCTGCCACTGCACTCCAGTTTGGGAGACGGAGTGAGATCCTGAGTCAAACAAACAAATAAACAAATAAAGGTATCAGTGATGAATACTAAAATTACTTTACCCTTCAACTAAATGTTTAATCAAGTAAGAACACTGAAGGTGCATGTAACTTTTTTATTGAGGCACAACAAGGCATTGTAACTTGCCTGAATTTGAGGCAGTCAGTTTAGTAAGCTGAACGTTAATACAGTTAAGGATTAAGTGCAAACAATATACATTCACAGCTTGACTAGCGAGGCTACATCACAATTTATAAAGTGCCAGATTAGTGCTAATTGTCATTCAGTTTGATTTTTCACCTTGGGGAGGAAAACAAAAAAGTAAGGACCTCCTCCTTCTTCTAGGAATGAACACATTTTCTTAAACCAATTAGTCACAAGGGCAAGGACTACTTTTCCTTTAATTCCACTAATTAGAACACCATCCTTTTACTGGCAATTCTGTACTGACTCTCAATCCTGATAAAGAAGATAGCCTGAAAATGTAGAATATTTCCAACTACTTCCATAAATTGCTCCCCTGTGCAAACGTAACCATATCTGGTCTCCCTGGAAGAGCTGAAGAATTGCATGATTGCTAGCAGTTTCATGGTCTGGAGCACCATCATTGGCATAGGCTGATACCAAGACCTCTTCATTCTTCATGAGGTTGACATACAGTGGCACATTCACTGCCAGCTTTAGCATGTGAAAAATGAAAACATAAGTGCCATTCACTGGACAATTAAATCTACCAAGCTGAAGATCAAATGTTTCTCCTAAGTTGTTCAGAAGAAGGTCAAACACAATAGGTTGGTCTAAGGTTCCAGGGGCCAGATTAGAGGTTCTGGCTGCTGAAAAGGCAACTCGCATCTGCTGAGGCAGGGGATAGACGTGTACTGGCAGTATGGTGGCTGCTGGATTTGTCACTGGCACATCCACAGGGGTCATGCTGCGGGAGTCTCCTTGTCCAGAGTCACCACTGTTAAAGGTTTCGTTGTCTCTTTCTGGGCTGCTCACCTGAGAAGAATCACTCCACCCTGCTGTTTTATTAGCAACAGTGAGTTTCTCATAATGAAGCAGTTAGCTTTGAACACAATATTTAACATTAGTCGGCTACTGAAACAGATAGAGATACATTTTATAGTAAATTCCATAACAAAGCAATAAAGTATAGCTAGATTATACTTCTCTAGATTTTTTTAGTAATAAGTTTTTATAATACTATATTAAAGATAGAAGGGGCCAAGAAAATCTTGTCTAATTGCTTCATTTTTCTCAATGTTAAGAAAATGTGGCCCCTAAAAGGTTGAATAACTTACTACAACTAGTTAAGGCTAGCGAAGACTAAACCTCAGGTTTGAACACTTTGTACTTCTTTATCCCATAATTTACTTCCTTCTCCCCTAATTCTCACTCATTTAATTTCTCAGTAATCAATCTCCTATAAAGTAGCTAATGTAAAAGGAATCAAGAAAACTAAGAGTAAATAAAAGAACCAACTTTTAGAACTAATAACCACTAGCCATTCAGAGATATATTGATATGGTACTAAGCCCCACGAGGAATGCTTGTTTTTATTGCCTTAATGCAAGATCATAAAATTGTAATTATTTAAAGTGCCGTTCAAAACACTACTCAGATATAAGGCAAAGGTAGTGTGAATGTTGGCCATTTTCTCAAAAGAAAAAGACTGCTGTCCTATAACACAGTTAATTTTCAGTAAATTTTTTTATTTTCTCAGTTACACCAAATCTTTGACTAGTTCTTTCACATTTGAAAATGTGTTATGGCCAGGCGTGGTAGCTCAGCCTGTAATCCCAGCACTTTGGGAGGCCGAGGTGAGAGGATTGTCTGAGCCTGGGAATTCAAGACCAGTCTGGACAACTTGGTGAGACCTTGTCTCCACAATAAATCACAAAAAACTAGCCGGGTGTGGTGGTGTGCATCGGTAGCTCCAGCTACTTGGAAGGCTGAGGCGGAAGTATCGCCTAAGCCCAGCAGGTCGAGGCTGCAGTGATCATGAGCGTGCCACTGCACTCCAGCCTGGGCAACAAAGAGTGAGACTCCAACTCAAAAAAAAAAAAGAAAAGAAAATGTGTTATAAGTATCCTGCTTTTGTTTCAAGTAACTATGTCTTCATTGTTGCTTATTTGAGTCCATCAGTGTAGTGACACTGGAGTAAGTAGAAGAATCCGTTATTTCATCCTGAAACATGACATGAAACTATGTGAAGACAGCATAGTGAAAATATAAGGTTAAATTATGCTTTGAGGCCAAGCAGAAAAAACACACACTTCTAATTAAATTCACAATTGGTTTCCAGAGCCTTTCTCATAGTCTAACATCTCCCTCAGTGCTTCAGTGCTACACTTAAGCAAACTGAACACCTCAACAGGATAGACACTGAAAGCACCTCGGCCTCCCAAAGTGCTGGGATCCCAGGCTGAGCTACCACGCCTGGCCATAACACATTTTCAAATGTGAAAGAACATTAAGTTCTCTGTTGGGGAGAACTTAACAGAGGATGCAGAAAGGACTAGATGTATGTTTTGGGTAAATAAACTACTCAATTTCCCTTACCTCTTGAATTTGCTCGTGGACCACCAGATGTCCCTCCTCGCTTATAACACTGCTGGAAATTATCCTAAAATGAACACACAATGTTTACCTTACTACCAACAATGCAGGACTATAATTAGTTATTACACAGAATTATTGGCTGGTAAATTATTAGTTCTTTTTCTACCTTCCTCGGCAGCCAAAGAGGCTCAAATGTTTCCAAACACCACAAAAACAAATAAAGCAAGGGCAACAGTGACAACAGTTGCTTCATCTGTTAATTAACCTGAAAAAGTAGATACATTAATACTTGCAAAAGCAATTAAACACTTAACATTATGTACAAGACACAATGTTAGGTAATGAAGGAAATTTTAAAATGTGGCATGGTCCTCTGTGCATCTCAATATAAAAGGACATAATAAAATAAAAACACAGACTTTTTTTCATCTTGCCCTATTTATAAACCAAACATGGAAGACTAATATAAACTATGTTGCAGTTTTTGTTTTCATTTTTGGAGAGATAAGAATGATATAATATAAATGCATTTATTACCTAGAAATGTGATCCAATATATTAAGAAAAAATGTTCAAGAGGCAGCATCACCAAACTGACCCCCCCAAGTATGAAGGAAGCCAACCTCCACACAACCCATGGAAAGAATAATTTGTGATATAATTAAATTATTGTATGCAATAAAAAACTGAAACAGGACAAGAAGTTATACAATAAAAATAATAATTAAGTTTCCTACCCTATACTCTTATCCCCTTGGCAATAGCAGTCAATGTTATCGATTTCTTGTTTCTCAGGAAGAAATTTAAAGCAGCATGCAAAAACACTGAAACTCTGGTATTAAGAACAGATAGTTCAGGTAAGGCGCGGTGATTCACGCCTATAACTCCAGCATTTTGGAAGGCCGAGGTGAGAGGATTGCCTCAGCCCACAGGTTCGAGACTAGCCTGGGCAACTTGGCAAGATCTCATCTCTACAATAAACCAAAAAATTAGCCAGGCGTGGTGGCACGTGCCTGTAGTTCCAGCTACTTGAAAGGCTGAGGCAGAAGGATCACCTGAGCCCAGCAGGTGGAGGCTGCAGTGGCCGTGAGCATGCCACTGCACTCCAGCCTGGGCGACAGAGTGAGACTTCAACTCGGGAAAAAAAAAAAGAACAGATTCCTCTATTACTGCAGCGCATAAAAATCAGCATCCTCCCCTCTCATACAGTCCCTGAGGATCATGTAGTAACAGCTATTATTTGCATGTGTGATACACATCTAGCACTGTGGTGCTAAGCACTCATGTGCATTATTAGTTCATTTAACTCTCAGAATGTCTCATGGAGAAATCCTCACCACTCCTTAGAGTTAGATGAGAAACTAACATATGAAGAACTAGGATCTCAGAAAATTTAAGCAACTTAGCCAAGGTCACAAGGCAAGATAATTGATGAAACTGGGGTCAAACCCAAGGTGTTTCAATTCCAGGGTGTGTTCTTCACCCTTTTCAATACTGCCTCTATGTAGACATCCATTCTACCTCATAAGTATTTTATGTATTACCAACAGAACTCATTATGGTACCATGTACATACTCAAGGGCTTGTCAAACTCCAAAACAGAAAATATCAATGTAGTATAAGTTTGCTAAAGTGGCATGTCTAACATCCGCCTACCAGTCTTCTGTCATATGTAGTAAAGAAAATCTCCTGGGTCATTCAAATCAGAGAAAATAACTTATGAAAAGGGGCTTTGTTATATTTGATATTTAAGCAAGCTAAATTGAAGGCAACATAGTAAAAAAGATCATGGGCTCTGTAGTTAAAATCAAGTTCCAATCTTAATTCTACCATTTCCTTGCTGGGTCACCTTAGACAAGTTATTTAACCTCTGAACCTCAGTTTCTCTTGTAAGGCAGAACAGTAAATTCGTTAATGCAAACAACATGATGAATAATGCTCTTAACAGCTTCTAAGTCCCATATAATCATTTGTCAGTATTTATCTGCCTTGGGTGATTGGAAAAGCTCCCAACTCAACTCTCCACAGGACTTACAAGTAGTTCCAAAACTAAGACCGCATGTATACAAAACAAATGATGACTCTGCTATAGTTTAATCACCAGCTTAATACCACTATTCAACTATGACAACTATTCTTTCTTACCCTTTGGGAATAAGGTGTTCCAGAATACTCTCTAGCTTGAAACTGCAGCTGGCTATAATTTCCATTAGAAATTGAAGGAAGTCCTCTGTAAGTATCAAAACCTAATAAACAAACAAACAACTTACATAAAATTATAAGCAAAAAGCATACCAAACTTTTAAATAGTTTAATTCTATATATCACCTTAAGAGTTAAATTGGAAAAAAAAAAGTTAAATTGATCCTATAATGCCATCATTAGATTTACGCCTTCTTTAAGCAAACTCTACTAATATTGCATCCACAGTAAAACATCATTTATAAAATATTGCTGACTTCGAATAAGTCAGATTTAGCAATTTACCACTGCTGAAATGCAGGCAGAGGTTGAGAAAGGGTGATAGCATGGCAATTAGATACTTAGTATTATTGCTAATACTAAGTAGTGACTAAAATACTCGAAATCTTAAGTAAGAATTAAAAGAATATCACTGTTAAAGTCTCAAAGTCTATGTTCTTCTCTGTGGTATAGTCTGATAGACAAATAACTAGAAAATGGGCATTGCGTAATTATGACATACTTTAAGGAGAGTTAAGTCAACTCACAAAAGCAAGGCATTATTCAAATATGAAAATCAAATTTCATCCTTTGAAAACTAAGATGGTCAATCTTTCCACTTCAATAAGTCACAGAATCAATCTGCTTTTCATACAGAAAGTTACATACTCTGTTAGAGAATAGGTACATTAAAAGTTTTACACTCTAAAAGGGAATTCTCTACTACATTATAAATGGCAAAGACAGAACAAGATTAGGTAAAAATGGGTTGAGTAAAGTAAATATATAGATAGAAAAATTCAGTGTAATTAAATTTTATTTGGAGCATACCTTTATAACCTCCAGGGGACCGGTAGGAATTGGTTAGTAATCTCCCACCACGAGAACACCCTCTCACGGATCCCCGGCTGTTGACAAATGGCTGAGTAGGTCTGGGAAATACATTCGTCTGTGCTGGGTAAAAGGCAAGGCTTCCATTGCTTACTTGAATAGTTCCATCAGGATGATAATTTGCTGCTTAAGGAAACATTTTTAGAGTCCAAGAGTTAAATGATAATAAAAGTTCAATACTCTTCATACTTAAAAGTTAACATATATCAAAACCTTCAGTACAATTTTCTCCCTTTTAGAATAAATATAAGAGACTGGGCATGGTGGCTCTTACTGTAATCCCAGCACTTTGGGAGGCCGAGATGAGAGGATTGCTTGTGCCCGGCAGTTCAAGACCAGCCTGGGCAACATAGTGAGACCCTGTCTCTACAAAAAAGCAAAAAAAAATTAGCCAGGAGTTGTGGCACACATCTGTATCCCCAGTTATTCAGGAGATTGATGCAGGAGGGTTGCTTGAGCCTAGAAGCTGGAGGCTGTGGTGAGCTATGATCGTGCCGCTGCACTCCAGCCAGGGTGACAGACTGAGACTCCAACTCAAAAATAAACAAATAAATGATATGTAATCCATTATATATATGATTCACATATATGTAACAGAATATTATCCAGTCTGCAAAAGGACATTTTGACACATGTTAAACATGGATAAACTCTGAAGATATAATGCTAAGAGAAATAAGCCAGTTCCAAAAGGACAAATACTGCATGACACCACATATATGAAATACTTAGGACAGTCAAATTCAGAGTCAGAAAGTAGAGTGGTGGTTGCCAGGGCTGAAGGGAGAAGAGAAAGAAGTTAGTGTTAAATAGTTGCTAAGTTCCAGCTGGGGAATATGAAAAATTTCTGGAGTTAGATGGCAACAGTAACTGCACAACAATTTAAATGGACTTAAGGTCACAGAACTATACAGTAAAAATGGTGAAAGATAATTTTTGTATTATGTATACTTTACCACAATTTGTAAAAATAGGCTAAATACTCCAGATGAAAGAGTAAAAGAAAATAAGCTCAAATCAATACTGTTAACTGAGAAAGCACATGATGAAAACATCCTTTATGTATACCACCTGCCCTTTCTTTCAACAGTGCAAGTACAAGATCAGGGCATTAGTGCCTAGGTCCAGGGGTTTGTTTACTGCCTCCTCATCATTTGACCAATGAAGTAAATACCCAGAATGCTCAATTTATTTGCTCAGGCTTAAGTTTCAGAAAACTCAATAGGGGTCTGAAATACCAACACTAAAACTCTGCAAGTGCTTCTTTTTGTTATTTGAGTCAAGAGTTTCACCCTGTCATCCAAGCTTTAGTGCAGTGGCATCATCGCAGCTTGCCACAGCCTCAACTTCCTGGGCTCAGGCGATCCTTCCATCTCAGCCTCCTGAGTAGCTGCGACAATATATAGTGCATGCCACCATGCCTGGCTAATTTTTTGTTTTTTTGTGGAGACAAGATTTTTCTATATTGTCGATGCTGTCCTTGAACTCCTGAACTCAAGCCACCCTCCTGTCTTGGCCTCCCAAAATGCGGGGATTATAGACATTGAGTCAACCATGCCCAGCCTGCAAGTGCTTCTTAAATTAAGAAATAAGTAAAAAATTTCCTATTCTTTCATTATTTAGAAGCATGAAAGATCAAAATAACCTCGCACCTCTAAGCAAACAGTATAGTAAGCATATGAAGATATATCTTCACATTAATCAATATTTTATTATAAGAGGGAAGAAAAAACAGAAGAGTACAGATGACACTCTGTGTTGAAAGGGCAACAGAATGGTTTCAAAACCTTCATGTAAGCAGCTGGATAGTGTCCATCTACCTCAATCACTGACTGTAATAATTAAAGTAATTAGATTTAAAAATATAAATCTACTTCATGGTTAAATCAGCCACCAAGGTTCTATTTCTACAAAAATTAAAATTAATAGGTAAACTTAACTAGAGGAAAAGGCATTAAGTGTTTCTCAATGCTTCAGAAAGAATTAAAAATAATGCTTACTAGTTAGGAAAGAATTTCTACAGTGTCACTATAGACTTGGTTTCAAATCATGTAGCTGTTATCTAAGTCTTCAAAATATCACATGCAAAGTTCTTACCAGTCTCTTGAGAAAGGACAGTTTGCTCTACATGTATAGCTGGCAGTTGGCACTGGGGTGGTGTTTGTGTACTTGCTGTAGTGAAACTTTGATTGTAGCCAGGTGAATAAGGGGATTCTTTTATTTCTTGTTCTTTCCGTGGAGGCAAAGGTGCATTAACATTAAATACCTTAAAAGACAAGGACACAATGAATCATTTGTGAAGTTTCATAGAAAATGCTGAAAGGTGGTATTCAGCAAAACTCTGCAATATTCAAAAACTCCTATTTGGTAGGCAAAGGACTTGAACAGACATTTCTTCAAAGAAGATAAATGGCCAATAAATACATGAAAACATGTTCAACAGCCAGGCACAGTGGATCATACCTGTACTCCCAGCACTTTGGGAGACTGAGGCAGGAGGATCACTTGAGGCCCGGGGTTTGAAACCAGCCTGGGCAACACAGCGAGACCCCATCACTACCAAAAACAAAACAAAAAACAAAAAAAAAGCATGCTCAACATCATTAGTCATTAGGAAAATGTAAATAAAAACCACACTGATATACCATTTCATACCCAGTAGACTGGCTATCAAAAAGACAGAAAGTAAGTGTTGGCAAGGATGTAGAGAAATTGGAACCCTTGTGCATTGCTGGTGGGAATGTAAAATAATGCAGCCATCATTGTAGAAAACTGTATCTGGTTCTTCAAAAAGTTAAACACAGAATTACCATATGATCCACCAATCCCACTTCTAGGTATATACCCAAAAGAACTGAAAGCAAGGACCTGAATAGATATTTGTACACACTTGATCCTAGCAGCATTATCATAATCACCAAAAGGTAGTAACAGCCTAAGTATCCATCAACAGATGAATGAATAAACAAAATGAGGTACACACGTAAAACAGAATATTACTGAACCCTAAAAATGAAATTCTGCTACATGCTATAATATGAATGAACATTGAAAACATGATGTCAAGTACAATAAGCCAGATGCAGAGGAATAAATATTGTACGATTCCACTTATAGAGATTCCAGAACAGGGAATTCATAAGAGACAAAGCAGAATGGAAATTCCCAGGGGCTGGGAAGAGGGAGAGAAATAGGGAGCTATCGTTTAATGGATCAGAGTTTCTGTTTGGGATAATTTTAAAAGTTCTGGAAATGGTGGTGGTTGCACATTGTGAATGTACTTAATGCCACTGAATTGTATACTTAAAAATGGCTAAAATAGCAAATTTTGTGTTATATATATTTGGCCACAGTAAAACAAAACAAAAACTTCTACTTGATTACCGACAAAACTTATACCCAAGAGTAAACATTAATCTTCTATTATGTTAGCATAAATCCTTTTTCAAAAACTGAAGACAAATGAAATAATTTAGCATTTACAGAGCTTTTACCACGTGGCAGGGACTGGCCCGTCCAGACCTTGTCCAGACCCTGCCCGGAGCTCATAAGTCAGCACTTCCAGTACTCTCTAGCTCCTCATCCTGCTCCACCCTCCCTTGCAGCACCTGATATGTGAATATTTGTCTCTCAAGCCCTCTCACCTCCATTATAAAAGGTAAGTTTCTTAAGCATACTTTTCTTTTTTTCACTGCTACAACCCCAGTGATTAAGAATAGTGCCTGGCTTCGTGATCACCTCTTTAGTAAATGAATGAATGAGAACCAGTCTGAACTGGGTAGCATTCAACAAGCAGAGAAGACAGACTGGCAAGAGCAAAAAGGTACTGTGACAAGAATGTACAAGGCAAGCTCAGGGGACTAGTCTGGCAGGTTATACCAGACTTCAAAAGATACTGAGTGTCAGGCAAAGGACTCAATTTCACTGTGTAATGGATCACTGTGTGCTTTCAATCAGACAAAAGTAAAACCAACGTGACCATACTGTACAGGATGGACTGACAAGGAAAGAGTAAAAGCCAGGAAACTAAGATATGCTGTCTAGAACTAAGAAATTCTAAGTGATGAGGTTAGAATAAGCTGTCAACTCACCAGCCTATCTACCTGCTCTGTTCCTGCTTTCCACTGCTACTCCACTGGCTCTACCCACTCCATCACTCCAAAGTACCTGGAATGGGACACTAAGCACCATCAGAAAAGGTACTTATTGGCTCACTAAGGTTTTGTTGTTGTTGTTTTCCCCGAAGAACTATTTTATACTAGTCTGTATTAGGAGAATAAACACAAAAATCTAGCTGTATTACCCCCCAAAAAAATTTTAACCTACCGTAGAATAATTTGTAATTCAAAACACCACACAAATCTGAACAAATCTTTAAAAGCCATCATGAGATCAGGAAGAAATCAAATGAAAGTTTCAACAGTGATAGAACACCCAAATGTGTGTCCTGTATTTCAGGTTATTGATACTATGGAGCATCACTAGTATTGATATTAGTAACAGTTAATATTATTAAGCTGTTGCTAGAAAATTCTGTTTCTCACCTACACATTTTCTTTGTTTAATATGGGTCTTCAGCTTTCCTCTACTAATTTCCAAAGAGAGAAAAATACTCTGACAAAACACCCACTCAAAATTCTAGAGGCTGTGGACTTAATATACTTCTGCCACAGCAGTATTCCCTTGGACAAATGTAAATTCTACCAGCCCAAATAAGAGTTTTACAAAAGGCAAGTTTTTCAGAGTACCCAATAATATATGTAAGAGAAACAATGGCTTTTGACAGGAATAAGGAACTGCAGTCATTATTCACGTTTCATACTCACTGTCTGCATGGCTTGAAAGGGCGTTGTGTTAATGGTTACAGAACTACTACTTGCTGGAGGTGACTGGAAGCCCTGTTCAGAGCCCTTTGACATGGGAGTATTTGGAGAAGTTAGTGAAGACGGTTGCTTGCTTGGGGGAATTGCTGCCTGGGGAGGAGAAATGCAGCATCAGCCAATCACCTGCCATATAACAAGCAGTTAACTTACACTAAACCCCAAACTGGCACAAGTCAGCAAGTTCTTTAGGATGACATTTGGACACAGGAATGCAAAAGAATAGCTTTTGCTTACAATTTCAAATCTCAACTGCTGAGGATGCACACCAGTATTTGCTTTGCACAGCTTGCTGACTAAGTGAAAGAGTCTTACCAATAACCAGTCTACAGATGAGGGGCTGAACTTTTTATGAACACCTAGTCCTTTCCAAGCCCTGAAATGGCATTTTCCACTTAAGGAACTATTAATATTCCAAATTTATACAGCAGAATCAGGCTTAAGAAAAACCTTGAGTTAGTTGCTTAGTAAGTGTTAATATTTCTCTATTTTAAAGAAGTATTAGTGGGTTTCTAAATCAGTTGCCCAAAAAAGAAAACATTCTGTTCTAACTTAAGTAATCCTATCTAAGTGAACAACAGATTCTTGACATAACAGATTATAAATCCACAGGCTTTAAAAATTACCAAAAACCAATCTCAATCAGATTATGAAGCAGTTAGCTATGAGTCACCTGTAACAATCTTTTATTCTTAAAATGAAGAACCAAGTAATATAAATTTAGACCAAGTCAGTATCATAAAAAACCTAATGATTATATTTATTTTTGTTGTTGCTGTTCCCTTTCCCCGAGCCCATGGATGTGTATACTGGGGAAGCGATGTGTGGAGAGAACAGTACGTTTGTGCTGTTGGATAATTAGTGACTGCTTTTCTATTACATATTTTTCACACCCTTTAAGTTTACTCTATGTGCTTTTATTTTTTTTAATTTTTAATTTTGAAGATGTGGGGTACAATTCAGGGTTGGTATACAAATGTTCATTATACAGATTAATTATATTTCTTATATTCCATATTGAATAAATATTCTTATATAATAATTACCACCCCAAAAATAAAATCTAATAGCTGCTAAATCACTCCCCCAACATTTATCATTTCCTACTATATCTATCTCAAAGATTTGCTCAAACTTAGCAAAAACTATAACTAAAAACTAAAAACACAAAAATAACGTCAAAATACTTTTGACAAAGTTAATCAAAAAGAGATCATAACTCATTCCAACTAAGTCAGCGCTAATATTAACACTGTGAAGTTATTAGGTCTTCAGTTACATAAATAAGAGACTTTTCTAAGAAAGCCTTTTAGTGTTAAATATAGTGAGAATCTAGACCTAATCCTACCTAAAACTTTTTACTCTTTTGATATTAAAAATGGACATATATTGCATCAGATAAAGCAATTAAATCTACTTATACTGCAAGGTCACAATAACATTAAGTGTATAAATTCAAAGATCACACATCTGTAGAGAGCAATACATTAGTAAAATATAAATGTTATGTCATTCACTTGGTCATGCCTTCAATTCATAAGATAAGCTAGTTCTGCTACTCTTTAAGAAAGAAAAGAAATGAAGACAATTGGTCTTTTATTACCTCAGGAGTCTCTGAGGTCATAAACTCTGTTTCAGATCCGGAAGAAGCCTGATCGGTAGTAACCAAGCAAGCATTTGAACTACAAGTAACTGGAGAAGCAGCCTAGACACAAGAAGATACAAAATATTGTAAAAAGCATATTTTGTTCCCTTTATTTCTTAGGACCTGGGCTTTCTAGTATGCTACTCTCAATGAGCATTCACCAGTACCAGGGACTATGCTAAACATTTTATAGATATTAGCAGATTTAATCCTAACAATAATCCTGTGAAGCACGTACAACTATCCTCATTTTACTGACTATGAGGCAGAGGCAAAGAAAGGTTAAGTAATTTGCTCAAGATTACACTAGAATTAAGTGGCAGAGCTGAGCTTCAAACCCAAGGAGGCTGCTACACTGCCTTTCCAGGTCTAGTAATCAAAACTATACCTCTAATCCATCTTCACTTATTCTTGGCCCTGGAAATTTGGGGCCACATTTTCAGTCTGGCACTAGGTGGCATTCACTCATCTCTATGTGCTTTTTTTTTTTTAATTTTTAATTTTGATAGGCACAGCTCTGCCAAAGATCATAACTATGCTTTTACTCCAAGTGCTACCAGTATCTTAAAGAGGTTAGGTTGAGATATAAATAGGAAAGATAATCTCTACATAAATAAAAATGGCATCAAAATCCTAGTAATAAATTAAAGTTGATTGTATATATAAAATAAAATTTGGGAGAAAGCACAGTAGGAACAAAATTTATGACAACTGTAATCAATAAAAAACTAAAAACAGAGGCTAGAAAAGAATTCTATGGCATGGCAGGTATTAGAACCTGCAGAGAGACACCCATAAAAATCTAGCAATAGCAAAGTCCAAAGTGGCAATGAATACACTCCTTTCATCTAACTGCTTCTATGTGGTTCTCAGAAGTCCAAGCAATAAAATAGGTAAGTTGGAAATTAATGAGTGGTAGCCAAACATCAGAAAAGTTATGTTTGAGTGACTTCCTTGAAGCTACCACAACATGCTGCTTCTTAGAGAGTGAGGATCTTTTTAAAAGATCTTATGGGAAAATTTTTTCAAAATCCTTTAGAACATTTGATATACCTAAATAAATAGGCATACTTTAGATCTGGCCAAAATATCAGAGCTATTATGAGATTAGAGTGTTTTCTAAAACTAGGCCTTTCTTCTGACTCTGTCGTTAAAATGAGACAACTGCCCGACAAAAGTGGGACTGGCTGTTGGTGGGGGGACATAACTGACTATTGCCAAGGAAAGACTCACAGATGCCAAGTCAAGGCAGCTTAGGCCACCTGATAGTCTTTAAAAGACTGAAATTTTAGTTAGAAGTTTCACTTAATAAAAAAGATAAAGACAAATGTATTTACATTAGTATTCATTTAGAAGTTATGGCAACTCTTGCTTCCAAATTATTGCTCTTTCATTAGACTAACTGGAGTATTGGTGAATAAACATAAAACTTGAAACCAGTGTTTCAAAAATAGGTATGCAGATACACCCAGGGAGTTTATTAAAAATATAGATAATACCCTGGAAATTCTGCTCAAGTAAGTCTAAGGTAATACCTAGAAATATATATTTTGTTAAAGTGGCCAGAGAATTCTAATGCTGTCATCCCACAGGCCTGTACCAGAGAACTACTAAACTAGACCAGTGGCTTTTCAAAACACATTAACTTGTCAACTGAAAGTCATATGTAGATCATTTGAGCCCAGGAGTTCAAGACCAGCTTGGGCAACATAGCAAGACCCTGTCTCAAATTAAAATTTTTTTTTAAATTTTTAAAATTAAAAACAGCTAGAACAGATAAAATGGAACTGTTTTAGTTAAAGTAGTAAGTAGATTAGGAGAAGGTAGGGGAAAAAACCCACCAATAGGCCAGGCGCAGTGGCTCAAGCCTGTAATCCCAGCACTTTGGGAGGCCAAGGCGAGAGGATTGCCTGAGCCCAGCCTGGTCAAGACCTCGTTTCTACAATAAATCAAAAAAATTAGCTGGATGTGGTAGCACGCGCCTGTAGTTCCAGCTAACTGGAAGGCTGAAGTGGAAGAATCCCCTGAGCCCAGTAGATAGAGGCTGAGGTGGCTGTGAATATGCCATTGCACTCCAGCCTGGGTGACAGAATGAAATGAGACTCCAACTCAAAAATAAATAAATAAATAAAGCTCACCAATATACCCTGCTCAACAAATACAGTTTGCCAATTGAGCCACACCTCACCAAACTATACATAAGCCACCATAAACAAATGATACTTAAAATGATATTTTTAGAAGAAAAGGCTACAACTGTTGAACAAACTTGTCAAAATATTTAATTGTCAAAGCAGTTACTGACAAGAAAACTACCATAAGGTTTTCAGAGAGACACTGAGAAATGTTTTGTAAAGGTAATGACCAGAAAACAAACGAACCTTGGGCTTACTGTTGATGAAAATGCAACTGGTATTTAGAGAACTCAATGACCTGGTCCTTTAGTATCTCTAAGTACATTCTGTGAAAATTAGTTCCTCAGAATGTTACCTATTGTGTAGAGAGAAACTGGGTAGCCATGCATTAAACAAAATTAATTCCTTTCTTCAGATCTTTAACTATGCTGACATATTGACTTATGTAGCTCAATAGCAAAGTAATATTCTTGTACAAGGTACCTCTGAAATCTTCAGGTTTGCTCTTTCTTTGCTAAAGTCAGTATATTACAACAGATGTTTTCAGTACAGTCATCAGGGAATCTTTTTTAGGACAAGCTGTACTTAATCTAAAAAATCTAAATATTCTTAGAACACTTTCAATAATTTAGTTAGGTACATTAAAATCCATAAGTCTGATCATTTTTCCCAAAGCAAGAGGTTCTTCCGTGAGTAGCAAAGAATAAATCAAAGTTTAAACTGGAGAAGTTACCTGTAGCGGCTCTTGAAGAAAATCACTTTGACTGGATAGATTTTGTTCTGTAGATGCTATAGAGAGTAAAATAAACAGTAAACTGTTGAGGGAGGAGAAAAGTTTATACATATCAATTGGAAGGAAACTACAGTTTACACTTTACTAAAAAAAGTATTAGGTGGAAGGACTAGTTCTCAATTCCATCATGCACTTTCTATTAGATCTTTAAAAAGAAAAAATTGTAGAACACAAAATACTAGTTCCATTTGTGATGTTTTAAGGTTAAATGAACAAAAGTAACATTTGAAGACCTTCAAAAGAAAAGAACTATGACGTCTTAAAATATCTGATAATTGTAATCTGGAAGATAAGATCTTAGCTATCATGGATAGTAATTAACTCAGATTTCAAGTTTCGCAAATTTCAAGTTTCACAAATTTCAAAGTAAATCTTAGCTGGGTCACCTATTTAGTTTTTTCTTCTAGCTCTGACATGAATATTAATATGTGTTGCAATTATGTCATTTTCAGCATTGTTTTCTCTTGTTAATATCCATCATTTTTGTTAGTTACTCTCCATATACTCTTCTTACTCCACCCAGAAATCACTACACCAATCTCCTAGCTAGTGCATCCTGCTCACTACAGCTGGACTATGGCCTTATTCCACTCCTTGCCTAAAAGAAACTAGTGTGAAGCAAAAGCCTAGACTATGGTCCATCAGACCCAGTTCACATGTAGCCTCCATCATTAGTTACTGTGTGAATTACTTTTCTCCACCATCACTGAGGCAATCTCATAGTTAGGGTCCAAAAGCCTCAACACTAGATGTGGAGGCCCAAGGAGTCAATCAAGTGCTAGTCAGAATTTACTCCAAAAACAACATAAAAAATTACAAAAACAGTTATTGGACATTTCCATTCACCCATCCAGAGGCTTTGGCCAAAAAGCACAAATAGCTCAGTTAAGTACACTAATGTCCTACTGGTAATTTACTCACAACTTTGATAATGAATGGAGACAGAATAAATTATCACACAAACATAGTTTAACTCTTAAGACACCCAGGGTAAAATCATTTGTTAAAAACAAGCAAACAAACAAATTTTAAAAAACAATTGTTAGCTCAAAACGTGTCTGCCCTAAGTCTTTAGAATGATTACATACCTACTGGGCTACCTGGAGCAGCTAAAGGCGGTTGTGACGATGGAATTGCACTTGAAGGTTTGTCAAAATCCAGAACTGACTCCTAAAGATAAGATTTTAAATAATGAGTAGAAACAAAGATTATTCACTGATAAGTTATTACCAATTATTCATGATGCTGCCTACAGTTCATCAGCTAAAGATATCTAGCTAATAACTACCTTAAAATGTGAAAAACTTGAACTTTATAGGAAAAGAAATCGTTAAAAATCTACAGTAACTGCCAAACCTTAAGGCTGTGTCAAGCATTAAAACTACAATAGTAATTCTAAGGTCTAATGTGGAAAGAAACTCCACACCTGAAAAGTCAAACATAACCATAATCCTACCCTAATTTGAACCCTCATTTTTATGATACCTACCCAATGAGAATGTCTGTGTTATCTCAACCACTTACTAGCTCATGCTGTTAAAACACATTCATGATGAGAACCCATTCTCTATTTGCTTATCTTGAGTCTTCCAGCAGTTTCCAACATTTTGCATATTTAAGCTACACGCTAGCAGTGAGCATGTTAATTCTTTCTTTTATCATCAAATGATCTGAAAGGGTAGGCAATTCCTTCAATTTTTAAATAGGTAGAGGGTCAGAGGCAAAAGAGCTGGTAAGAGATAGGACTAGGACTTAAGCCCAGGCCTACATACAAAGTTCAAGTTCTTTTTATTAAATAAAAATATTTTATTTGACTACTTCAACCCTTAGTAATACCATATTAATCTTGAAATCTGTTAAGGGTCTGTATCGCAAAATTTAATTAAGCATTATATCACACAATTTAGCATTTAACTATTGATTAAACACAAGTTTATAATCTTCTACAACTGGAACATAAATTCCTTGAAGGTAATAAATGTCTTATTTCCTATACAAAATGGTGCCTAACAGAACACCAAGCATAGAGCAGGTTCTCACAGTTCTAGTGAAAACCACTGATGATCTATAGCAATAATAATACTTGAACAACTTAACCTTTTTACATGTTTAATTTTTTTAATTCATAACAAACTTAGGAAATAGGAACTATTATCCTCATTTGTCAAATAAAGAAACTGAGGCAGAGAGTCAAGTTATTTGCCTAAACCCTCAGAGCCAGCAAGGAGCAGAATCAGGATTTGGACCCCTTCTGGACAGCAGAATCTATACTCTTAACAATTTCACTGTAATGTTTCAGATCAGAAGCCTCATGAATATCATTTAAGATTCTTTTTAAAAATGACTCATACTTGCATAAAGTTACAAGTTCCTTGAATCTGAGTCATCAGATCCTGCAGTTTTTCTTTCCTCAATACTGGATCCTTCGGAAGGGTAGAGGAAGAACCTACAGCTTGATGCATAGGTTTAGGCACCTACAAGATAAACCCACAATGTGTAAACGTGAAATTCAAATTCAGTAGCCTAATCCAGGACATACAGCCCATCGTTACATCTTACAGAAATTGAAACAATTTTCACTATCAAATTTATCACAGGTAAATAAGTTCCTCACAAATATACCTTCTAAATAATACAAGCAAACTTTAAATAGTATTTCCCCTTCACAACTTAATGAAACTCTTTCTAAAACATAAAACATATCCTTTTTAAATGGAAGATCCAGAATAACAAAACTTCCTTGTTAAGAGTGACTTTATTACAGACATCAGTTACTATATGTCCTCTATGATAAGATGACACTGACTATGAGACACAGCCAAGATTTATTTTTTCCAGGGCAAAAATTATTACTACTACCATATTAAATACACATCCCATTTTTAATATGGATCTGATTTCAGAAATCAATATGTAAATACATATGAAAATACACAAACACACACATCCTAAAATTGGGGGAATACATTATATTTTATTTTAAAGTACACACAATCTTGAGGTTACTGATATCCATAAGGTGGTTAGCCCTCATGCTAAGGAACTTAAAACCTCTGCAGATACCGAATTAGACCAATTTACAGTTTACAGATCCTCTTCTTCACCTAAGTCACCAAGAAGTCAAACAGCTAAGCTTGTCAAAGGTACAAGATAAGAGTTAACAAACCCTAAGAGAATGTACAAAGTGCTTTTTTAGGAGAAAAGTATGAGCATTAGTGATTAATTTCATGTTATCTAGTCTTTTGACTTTGGATTCTATTTTGCACTTGACCATACCTAGTCATGCCACTGAGACTGTAAGACAGACAGACAAATACGGTATTACACATAGAACTGTCTTCTCAGTCACTGAAAAATTCTACAACTTCAATATAATGTTGTCTGTGCCACAAAAGCAAATTAAAATGAGTTTTGACCTTTCCAACTAAGCAACCCTGATATCAAATCCTGTTCAACAAATAGCATATCAACATTCTGGCATGGTAAAGGTTCAGCATTGCTGCACTTAGTGGAATTTTAAAGCAGGTTTTTAAAAAAAAAAGTTTTATTAAGGTACTAAATTGGGTATTTAAATATAAGTTTGTCGACTGGGCACAGTGCCTCATGCCTGTAACTGCAGCATTTTGGGAAGCTGAGGCAGAGGATTACCTAAGGCAAAGAGTTTGAGACCAGTTCAGGCAACACAGAAAGACCCCATCTACAAAAAAACATTTTTTCAAATTAACCAGTAGGGGAGCATGTACGTGTAGTCCTATCTACAAAGGAGGCTGAGGTGGGAGGACTGCTTGAGCCCACTAGTTGGAGGCTGCAGTGAGTTATTATTGCACCACTGTACTCCTCCCTCAGTGACAAAGCAAGACCCTGTCTCTAAAAATAAATAAATAGTTCCCAAAAGTTATATTACAACTACTCTTGTGTCATATCTGATTAACAAAATAAGTCTATAAATATATAGGGTCAGCTGGGCTCAGTGGCTCAGCTTAAAATCCTGAGTTTGAGAGGCCGAGGTGAGTGAATTGCCTGAGCCTGTGGGTTTGAGACCCGCCTGGGCAACTTGGTGAGACCTCATCTCTACAATAAATTTTAAAAAAAAATTAGCCGGGTGCGGTAGAGCGTGCCTGTAATTCCAGCTACTCGGAAGACTGAGGCGGAAGGATGGCCGGAGCCCAGCAGGTCGAGGCTGCAGTGGCCGGAAGCGGCCACTGCACTCCAGTCTGGGAGACTGAGTGAGACTCCAACTCAGGAAAAAAAAAAAAAAAAAAAAAATCTATAGGGTCAATACAAATCTAAAATTAATATTAGCACTTGAACAGAGGAAAAAAGGAAAACAAAAGACAACTCTAAAAATCTCTTCTCATAAGGTAGAACTGAGCTAAGAGTAATGTATAAAATACACAAACATTTACTTTGCTCCCCCAAAGTAAAATGTTTTCCACACTATTAAAGGACCATTTAATAGTCATAGTAAACTTCCTTGCACTTCTGTGCCATTTTAGCCAGAAGGTCTTTGGCTAAAATGGCACAGAAGTGCAAGGAAGTTTACTATGCAGAGATGAAGAACATTGGGAGGATGAGTTCGCATTTCTTAGCAAACAAGGTGGTCACAAGTGTGCACTATAAATTGTAGTAAATAAGCAATGTCTAATTTAGCAATACTAGCAGAGCACTGTATCCAAGGATTATTCATTACAACCCTACTTCCTGAAATAGGTTATTTATCATTATCAGAATGTAGTCTTATTTTTTAACTAAAGCCCATACGCCAAAACCTAACTACAAAATATTTAATGTCAGCCGGGATCGGTGGCTCAGCCTGTAATCCCGCGCCTTGGGAGGCTGAGGTGAGTGGATTGCCTGAGCCCGCGGGTTTGAGACCCGCCTGGGTAACTTGGCCAGACCTCACCTCTACAATAGATCAAAAATTAGCCAGGCGTGGTAGCGCATGCCTGTAGTTCCAGCTACTTGGAAGGCTGAGGCAGAAGGATCTCCGGAGCCCAGCAGGTCAAGGCTGCGGTGGCCGGGAGTGGCCACTGCACTCCAGTCTGGGCGACAGAGTGAGACTCCAACTCAAAAAAAAAAAAAAAAATTTAATGTCTATAGCTTTTTATCTCTAGAAAATTCTTGTTTTGGAATGGCAATAGAGAACTAATTCAAATCCTCTCCCAACTACTGGAATATCTACAACTACCCTGTACTTTCTTCATGAGTGACTATAAATGAGTAAAAGAAGCAAAACATAGAAAAATGTAACTTCTGTCAGAAAAAGTCACTCATGTGGCAGGTAGAAGACAACAAGCAAAATACAGTACAACACATCTCTCATCCTGTGACAAGCATTTACATTATTTGTTCACATTATGGTCTTGTATGAACTGTCCACCATTTTTATGTGATACCATGTCGTTAAAATTTTGGCATTAAAACAACATTTTTTTTTTTTTGAGTTGGAATCACACTCTGTCGCCCAGTCTAGAGTATAGTTACATGATCATGGATTCTGTAGCCTTGATCTTCTGGACTCAGACAATCCTTCCACCTCAGTCTTCCAAGTAGCCGGAACTACAGGCGCGTGCCACCATGCCCAGCTAATTTTTTTTTTAACTTATTGTAGAGAGCCAAGTTGCCCAGGCTGGTCTCGAACCCCTGGATTCAGGCAATCCTCTCACCCCAACCAAAGAGCTGGGATGCAGGCGTGAGCCACTGTGCCAAGCAAAACAACATTTTCTAATTATAGAAATGCCATCTCAGGCTAGGCTCAAAAACAGACTAACTTCCAATTTTCTAGGGAAAACAACAAATCTACCCACTAAAGAGTTAAGTGAAATATTGTATACATTAATTTAACATGGGTTTTGTTGTTTTCAACAGAAAACTAAAAAGTCATTACTACAATTCCGTATTTATGCTTACATTGACAGACGCAGACTGACAGATATCAACTCACATCTTTGGGCTCTGAATTAAACTTCCTGGGCAGGAGCTGGTCATTTGGTATGAGGCTTGCTGTAGCTACTCCCCAGGACTTTGGA
This sequence comes from Cephalopachus bancanus, assembly GCA_027257055.1. NCBI lineage: Eukaryota > Metazoa > Chordata > Mammalia > Primates > Tarsiidae > Cephalopachus > Cephalopachus bancanus. The sequence continues at coordinate 453,628 of JAPVLO010000009.1, read as the reverse complement.
GAAATCTGTGACTGTGATGTTAAAGAGTGTTTTTGATTCTCAATATTGTTTTCCCAGGATTTTGGAGTCTCTGGCTGTTTTGAATCCTCTTCTTCACACATGGGAGTGGTCCAAGACTTGGTGATGTTCTGTTCATTCTGCATAGAAGGTATCCAAGACTTTGGCGTTTGCTTCTTTGGATCCTGTTCTTTCTGCAGCTGAACTGGCCAAGGCTTTGGTGTCTCCTGTTTCTTCTGTTCCTCATGAGTGTATCCTACTTTAGATTTAGGAGTTTCTTGCTTCCATTGGTTAGGAGGTGGCTTGGATTTGGAAATGTCGTGCTGCTTCTGCTCTTCTGGCAGAGTAGACCTGAGTTTTGAAATTTCTTGTTTCCTCTGTTCTAAGGAAACTGTAGGTTTTGATACTTCCTGGTGCTTACCAGGAGACTCCCAGGACTTAAAGGATTCTTGTTTCTTCTCCTGACCATCTGGTTTAGTAAGCACATCCCAACATTTGGAGAGATTTGGTTTTCTAGCATAATCTGCTTCCCAAGATTGCTCTTCATCTTGTTTGTCTGAATAATCTACTTCCGTCATATAGCGTCTGTTAAGAAACTAAATCAGAAAAACAATGTGCTTAAGTTACAAGAGTCACAGAAGACTGTGAAGGGCATATTGAACTTTATTAGTGTTCCTAAGACTCCTGGTCTAAGGTACTGTGTTAACATGAAACTTCTGTCCTGATGCTGCTTGATAAGACTGTCCTAGGCCAGGCGCGGTGGCTCACACCCGTAATCCCAGCACTTTGGCGGAGGCGTGATGATTGCCTGAGTCCAGGGATTCGAGACCAGCCTGGGCAGTTTGGTGAGACTTTGTCTCTACAATTAATTGAAAAATTAGCCGGGCATGGTGGCATATCCCTGTAGTTCCAGCTACTTGGAAGGCTGAGGTGGAAGGATCACCTGAGCCCAGCAGGTCAAGACTGCAGTGGCCTTGAGCATGCCACTGCACTCCAGCCTGGGCTACAAAGTGAGACTCCAACTAAAATAAACACACAAACAGACAAGACTGTCCTATATCATTGTCCATTCCATTTTCCTCAGTTAACAAAAATGTAAACTTTGATACTTCAAAAGTAGCAATTTCTGTTTGACTCACCTAACAATGGCAAGAACTGCATATCATAGTATCAGATTTGCTTGATTCAGGCTTTTTTTTACCAAGACTCTTCTGCCTTGCCAGACTTAGAATCCTAGTTCCCATCAACAACACAAAGTTAAACTGTGTGAGTTTACCCTTATATTTCCTAAATTACCAGTCTTTTCTTTAGTCCCTCATGTAACATAATGTAAAAAGTTTTGCATCTCCCATTCTTTTTAACTTCCATGAATTTCATGGAATTCAATTAACTTCAAGGTCACTTCAGAAAGAGAACAGATACACTTTCTGCTATCAACGTGAGTAAATCCTGAAGACAGTAAAATCCTGCACGTCTTTAAATTTTAGCACAGGAGCCAAAAACACCTAATACTTGGGCACTTATTGTGTACCATGCCAAATTCTAAGTAACTTACAAATTGGATTAGCCTCTTTAGGCCCCACAAAACCCTCGTGAGGTACTCATTATTATTATCCCCATTTTATAAATGAGGATAACAGACACAGCTGGGCTAGATATCATGCCCAAAGTCACTAAGCTAGTAAGCTGTAGAACCAGGGCTCCAGCTCAAGCAGTCTGGCTCCAGAGCCTCGGCTTCTCACCACACCCTGCACAAAAGTCTGAAAAATCAACATCAGCAAATTACCTTTCAGTATCTTACCTCTTGTGGTTGTATCTCTGGCTGTGCAAGCTCCATAAGACACTCTGGGAAGATAAAAATAATTTAAATAAATACTAGTTAAACTAAGTTTTTAGACAGATCACAACTACAATTCATTCTAGTGACATAGTCCAAAAGACTCATAAGAGTAACAGAAAAAGTACAATTAAGTATACTGATGGCAAGAGTAATTCTAACTATTGCTTGCTGGTCAAAAGCATATGGTCTGAGGCTAGCTAAAGCTAGTAGCTCTTCTTATTTAAGACACTTAACGAAAATCAAGTTTTAGTTAAAAACTCATTTCTGATTGAAAATAAGACTATCTCCTCTTACCCACAAACACAGCTTTTTTCAGGTTAAAATTACAGCTCAAGTCCCATGGGATAAAAAAATTAGTAATCTCAGCTTACAAACCACTTACAAGCCCCTTTAAGGCTAGGAGGAGGTAAGAAAGTGAAGATACTGAAGCACCAGAGTTAGTAGTAAGAAGTAAAAAAAATAAACATGGAAAGCAATATGACTCTTGCTTGTGGCTACCAGAACCCTGCCTGGACTACCTCTTTCAAAGAGGTATTTCTTTAATAAATTCAACTTCAGGAAACAAAAGTTTCCTGACATTTGTTCAAAATATTTCTTCCCCAAGAAAATAGTAATTTGAAAAGCATATTTCCTTTACTAATTTTCACAATTTTTTCCCTATATCAAGATTTTAATCTTATTACATTCTCATTCTACTAGTATTGGATTCTACTATAACTTACATTTTAAACAACAGTTTTAAACAGAATTATCCTACTAGTCGTTTAACAGAGGCGTTCATTCAAATTCCATAAATGTCTCATTTTAACCAATGTACTGTCTACAAAAGGTCACTGTAAATCACAGCAATAAAGTCTAGAGATGTTTTAGAAACCTAGGCTTATCCTATAATAAGATGTCCGTGCATGTAGAACCTAACAAATTAAAATAAGGCAATCATTGCACAATATTTGATTCACTTTGGGTGTTAAAATGTGCAACAATTATAAAGAATTTCAGAGATCATAACAAACCTGACTCTTTGACAGATTCTGTCTTCAAAAATTGTTTTTTCTTCTCTGATTGTATTAGCATTTCTTCCTCCACTGGTGCTTCTTTTTCCCTGGCAGTTTTGGGAACTGGGATACTTTCAAAATAGCCTGAGTTCAGCAATTTAGACAGTAGATCTTTCAAGTGTTTGTCTAAGAAAGAGTGATTAAGACAGTTATCACATAACCTGATAGTTCACCGAAAATTACTAGGAATAGAAATCCTAATTTTATCCTAGTTATAGTATGTCATTACAATAGTTTACATTTTGGTGACTGAAGAACTTGTCAGTTCTTCTTGTCAGACCATGAAAAGTAAACATGCAGTCCATCTTTATTTTATGCAGAATCAATATAAATTTTAAAGATCAGAATCTCACAGTTCAGTAAGTCACTTAAGTTTCACTGGACCTCCATTTTCACCATTCGAAATATAACTAAAATTCAGAGACTCCAATCAAAGATGCTAATTTAATGTCACAAAAACACACATCTATTTCCTGAGCTGAGAAACAAGTCATTCTTCCCATCTACTCTCAAGACATTACAACTAGCAACTACTCAATCTTCCTCCAAGTAATGAAGGCATTAAAGAAGGAAAAGACTGTTTCTCAAACATAACCCTATCTACTATATAGGGTTTTCTAGTAGATACGGTTTGAAAGTTCTATCTTGGAAATCTCTATTAGATTAATAACTAATACTACTTTATTACAAAATCCTATCTTGGACAATCTCTGAAATATCTTTAAGGTACAAAATTCATGATTAAAATTTTATTCTTCTTATGCTTGTAAACCCAGTGATTTGGGAGGCTGAGGTGGAAGGATCACTTGAGGCCAGGAGTTCAAAACCACCCTGGGCAATATAATGAGATTCCCGTCTCCAAAAGCTTAAAAAAATAAATAAAATTTTAGCCAGGTATGGTGGTGTGTGCTATGTAGTCCCAGCTACATAGAAGGCTGAAGTGGGAAGAAAGCTTGAGCCCAAGAGTTGGAGGCTACAGTGAGCCATGATTATGCCACTGCACTCCAGTCTGGGTGACAGGGCGAGACCCCCAACTCAAAAAAAAAAAAAAAGTTATACTCAAGTTATCCTATAAGTCACTCCTATCACACAATGATTTAATGATCAAGAAAAATCTTAAAATGATGTTAAAGTCACTAAACTACAAACAGATCTAGTCATCTTAAGTATCTACTAAAAACATAATTCCCAAACTAAGCAGATTTCCACACTTGATTTGAGTCTATTATTCCTTTCATAGGATTACCATGACATAGATTGTCTTCTCTTAAAATCTGCTTTCAAGCATAATTTGCAAACAAAATTCACCTATTTTAAGTGTACAGGTTTACAGATATGTAGTCATGTAACCACCAGAACCATGAAAGAGCATTTCATCAACCCCAAAAGTTACTTCATGCTCCTTTTGCAATTAACCCTCTCCCCTGACCTCCTGGCAATTGGAAACCTGCTATCATTCTAGTTCTGTCCTTTCTAGAGTTTTATATAAATAAAATCACACAACATGTACTCATTTTATGTCTGGCTTCTTTCACTCAGCATAATTACTTTGAGATTCATCCATGTTGTTGCATGTATCAATAGTTCATTCCTTTTTTTTTTTTTTTTTTTTTTTTAGTTGGAGTCTCACTCTGCCGCCCAGACTGGAGTGCAGCAGCCGCTCCCAGCCACCGCAGCCTCTACCTGCAGGGCTCCGGCAATCCTTCCACCTCAGCCTTCCGAGTAGCTGGAACTACAGGCGCATGCTACCACGCCCAGCTAATTTTTGTTTTATTGTAGAGATGAGGTCTCGCCAAGTTGCCTAGGAGGGTCTCGAACCCGCAGGCTCAGGCAATCCACTCACCTTGGCCTCCCAAAGTGCTGGGATTACAGGCTGAGCCACCGAGCCCAGCCTCATTCCTTTTTTTATTGATGAGTAGAAGCAACTGTATGGACACATCATATTTTGTTTATCAATTTATCAGTTGAATAAAGCTAGTATGAACATTCATCTATAAGTACAATACACATTTTCATTTATCTTAGGTACTAGAAGTGTAATTGCTTGATTGTATGGTAATGTATGCTTCATTGTTAAGAAACTGCCAAACTATTTTCTAAACTAATTTAGTACCATTTTGCATTCTAACCAGGAAATAAATGTTTAATTGTGACTTAGAAGAAACTTAGAAATCTTGAGATAGTTCCAGATACTTGGAAAATTTTTAAAAAGCAAGCAATCACTGGTAACAAAAATGTTTACCATCCTCTAGTGAGTTTTCATTATTCCAACCTAGTACATAAAGCTATGTACTTCATGTCCAGTCATTTATACTTGGTCATTTGGCCAAAGGCTATTTAGGAAGCCAAAAGGACTCTCTCTCCAGGTCATTTGCAAATCAACAAATGACAATGTTTCAACAGACTCTGAAGTCAAACTCCTCATATTTTCTTAGGCTGCTCTGGTAGCTAAGCTTTGATACCACACTGTGTAGATTTAAGATTCCTATATAGAACAGGTATTACCATGCAGAATAGAGAAATGAACCCCAAAATGACCAAGCTAGTATTGAAGCCAGCACTAATACTTAGCTCTGTTCCCAAATCATACTGACTTTCCACTTCAAAACTCTCCCTAAATTCAATTTTGGAAACTAGGATTACACAATAGCTGCTTTTAACAGAGCTAAACAAAGGGATCATTCTCCCAATGAATATAGTATTGTCAGACATGTAAGTTCTGATGGACTGACACAGTTTTAGACCCTCAATATCATACTAAACTTCTAGACATAAAGTTTAGTATTTACTGCATAAGTCCAGAATAGAGAAAACTCACATGTCGTTCCTACCACTGCTTTCTCACTACCTTCCAAAAGGTCCCAAAAGTACAAGGATGACTGCTCCATCTGGTCTTCAACACTGACAAGGAAAAGCAGCAGCAGAACAAAGTGGCTTTAGAAGTACATCTACATATATGGAGCAGTACAATGTATGCAATATAACCCAATAACAATCAAGACATTCAAATGTTCATTCTCTTTTTACCTTCTGGAAATAAAAAAATTGAAATTTATACACAGTGACTAAATACCTATTTGTAGATTTTAAATGTACAACTTTTTCCTTAAAACAACTAAAATAAGAATTTTACCAAATATTATTAAAGAATAAACCAAAAAGAGTTTAAAGCTGCCAATGCAGTATCATTCGTTATCAAGTATATGCTCTAGATGGAAAAACAGTGGAGTGGAAACATAAGAGCTGCATTTGACTTTAATTTAAAGAGAGCAGCTTCTTTTGTAAAACATGCTTTGCTTACACTTCATATATTAAAGTAAGCTACATTCCCTGAACCCACAAAAGTGAAGTAGAAGGAAGCAACTATAAAAGTAATAATGAGGGAATAGACTATCAGCAGAGAAATACAATGACATATAGCTATTTACAGGCAACTAAAAGTTTTATTAGGCTTCTTCCTATCAGAGGCTGATATCTAATAATGGTTGAAATCTGACTCTATTTTAGCATGGCCAACAGACGCAAAGTTGGAACAACCTGTATCTAGCAAGCAAAGGCATAGGCATCTGTCTCTTAGCTGATTCACATCATCAAAACAAAAATAGCAAGTGGGCAGCTGTAAGGGGAAAAAACTGGATAGCCTCAATTTGCAAGTTTTCTATTTTAAATTATCAAATGTAGTTCTCAGTAGTTACTGCATAATAAGAACACCAAATAATTCTTACTTTCAAAGTTTAATGATACCGGCCAAGCTAAATCTTATTTACCTCTAAGTATAGGAGGAATAAGATAGCAAAGACTGAAAAAAATTACAAAAAATAAAGTTTTAGGAATATATATCAATACAGTTAATACTTATATAGAGTTAAAATTTGATGATCAGACATTACTTTAAAAATCAGTGTTACAATAAGAAGCATGTTAAATGAGACCACTCAAATTCTCATTCCTTCTAGACAGTCGGGGCCAGCCAAGGTTTCCCATGCTGAATCAAATTAATATCATCTTAGTAAATTACTAACACTTTCTCTCTAAATATATGTATGGTGTATATACATATATATGTATATATACACACATAAAGACACTAAAAAACTAGATAGAAGTGTCACATGTTTTACAGCAGGAAAATCTTCTCATTAGCTTACCTCAGGCTTTCATTTCTTTCGGGGCAGGTCAGTTTTGAAAACTTAATGAGGTAGTCAAGTTCTTTTGAAGGCAAATACACTGCACCATTCAAACCCCCTGTGAAGTCTTTTTGTACATGTTCCTGTGTCAAGTTCTGTAATACATACTGAACTTGAAGTATAGTTCGAAGTTTTTTCTTCTCAGCCTCAAGTTTTAGCATGTGCTCCCTTCTCTGGGCCTTCTTCTGGGCTTTAAGTAGCTGTTAAAACAAATGTTAATTAAGGTTGACAATTCCACACCATCCCATATTAGCAATACATATTCTACCAAGTCTAACCTCAAATAGCTGAGATTAGATGGCAAATCTCATGACTGTCAAACCATCAGTTTGTTTAACTCTTGTCTCCTTTTTGGATCAAATAAATCACTAAGTAGTAAATTGGTTTGTCTCAGGTAACCAGAGCCAAAGGAGCCCAAATAGATTTCCAAATCCAGGTTATCCCTAGTACATCTAATATAACCACGATAAGAAGCAATCACTGATGTCTCTATTAATCACACAATTTTGCTCTTCCATATTTATGTACATTAAACCTTTTTTAGGCCAAATATTTTAATGTCTTAGTTTAGGGTTTTGTTTTGTTTAATATCTTAGTTTGGGGTTTTGTTTTGTTCCGGGGGAAAATATTTAAACTAAAATGGTCAGTTTTCAACCAACTGGCTAAAACATAAGGAATTGAAAAGCGAATAAACATAAACTATCTTACAAATGTATTGCCAAAAGACAACCACAGCAAGCATTTTTTTAAAAAAAGTAATATTAAAGATATTTTCAGTAATAGTTTGCCCCATCAGTCTGGAGTTATATCCTCCAATATTTAGCTGACAAAACAGATATGAAAAACTAACAAAACTTAAGTGTTCCCTAACTACACAACATGAGTATGTAGATTGAGCAGCCCTGGGTCTATCCTAAAGCTCCAAATTATATCTTTTTTTTTTTTTTTTTGAGTTGGAGTCTCACTCTGTCACCCAGACTGGAGTGCAGTGGCACACTCACGGCCTCCTGGGTTCAGGTGATCCTTCCACCTCAGCCTTCCAACTAGCGGGAACTACAGGCATGAGCCACCACGCTCAGCTAATTTTTTTTATTTATTGTAGAGATGAGGTCTCGCCAAGTTGCCCAGGCTGGCCTCAAACCCCTGGGCTCAATTCTCTCATCCTGCCTCCCAAAGTGCTAGGATTACAGGCGTAAGCCACCACACCTGGACAAATTACAATATTGTAAAGTCTGACATAATATATGAGTTACTGAAGAGGCTTACTATTTAACTAAGTACCATCTGTTTCCAACAAAAAGCCTAAAAGGTCTTTCCCCCTATAGTTTTTCTGATTGTAATGTTACTGTCATATTGGATATTTCCTAAGGTATAAAGAATACAAAAAAAAAACCCTAAAAGATTTTCCTATAGATGGGTTAAAGTACTTTGATATGGCATCAATATTTTATACACTGTAAAAGAAATATTCATGAATCCTAACAGATTAAAATTAGAGGAGTAACCTCAAGAAAAAAACTTATTTAAAATAAATATATATAATTGATCCCTTTCTAGAGGGTATGGAAGCAACATAAAAGCTATCACCAAGAACAGAAAGATAATAAGCAAAGCTAAAATGTTGAAAATGAGGCCATGTGTGGTGGTACACACCTATAGTCCCAGCTATTCAAGAAGTTGAGGCAGAAGGATCACCTGATCCCAGGGGGTTGAGGCTGCTGTGAGGTGTGATCATGCCACTGCCCTTTAGCCTGGGCGACATGACACAGTGAAACCCTGACTCCAAAAAATAAATAAACAAAAGAAACTGAGAATGAAAGACTGATTGAAGGTTATGTGGGCAAGCATATTTTCTCAGGATGGTAAAGGCCCAGTAAGGCTTTTACCAAGACCTCCATATAGACCAATAACACCAAAACTCCAGGATTCTGTGTCTGCTTGGGAAATGTAAGGGAAGAGGGAGGTGGTACTTCTAGCTCTCCAAGACAGTTGGGTTCTTTTGGACACAGTTTAATCACAGTACAGGGAAAGGCAACTGATTCTCAGGGTATTTTTCTCAGGATTATTGCACATGATTATCTCATATTTCTTTTCAGCCAACCACCCAAGCTGGATTAGGTGTTCCTACAGGCTCATGCCACCCTGAGCTTTTCCTATCAAGGTGTTTATTACATAAATGGTCATCATTTTATTCATCTGTACCCAGTATGACAGGAACCATATCTGTTCCTCACCAAAATATCACTAATGCTCAAACCAGAGCCTGACACATGAAGGAACTTCACATTTTTGTTGAATAAAAATCAAGTATCAAGAAAGTCTCACAGATCATGATCTGTTGTCATGAAAAGTCACTGACAACAGCCTATTTCTTCTTATTTAGGTGGAAACTAGGAGGGTAGGTTAGTTTTCTTCTCTTCTTCCAGTTGAGGACCAGTTTGGAAAGATGGAGAACATAAGAAGTAAACTACTCTCAACCAACAGTACTGAATGTAGAATTTATCTTCTAAACCGAGACATACAGTGATGACTCCCTACCAAGGGATGGAGCTCATCTCATGAGGATGAAGAACATGATGGGGCTGTAAAGAAAGGCTTCCAACTTTAGTTTGAAGGGAAAAAATGTAAAATGAGACTATTTATACCCACTTTCTAGAGTTAAAAAATCAAGTGGAATAGCATAGGTGCTTGAAGTTTTTTTTTTTAATCTAAAAAGAAAAGAATACCATATATTAGAAAAACATATACCAGGATGGAAAACTAAAATTTGCTTGGGTAACTTTGAGCAAACAGAGAAGATAGGAAAGTTTAAGCATCATAAAAGTGTATCTCTAACCATACTTTTAGTTCTTAAGAATTAAGATGGTAGATGTCTTTAATTTTTGATGCCAGAGGAATGGAGAATATATTAGTTCACTATAAAGAATCATAAAATAAGCCGGGCTCGGTGGCTCAGCCTGTAATCCTGAGCCTTTGGGAGGCTGAGGCGAGTGGATTGCCTGAGCCCGCGGGTTCGAGACCCGCCTGGGCAGCGAGACCTCACCTCTACAATAAATCAAAAAATTAGCCGGGCGTGGTAGCGCATGCCTGTAATTCCGGCTACTCGGAAGTCTGAGGCGGAAGGATCGCCGGAGCCCGGCAGGTGGAGGCCGCGGTGTCCGGAAGCGGCCACTGCACTCCAGTCCGGGCGACAGAGAGAGACTCCAACTCAAAAAATAAATAAATAAATAAAAATAAAGAATCATAAAATAAAAGAGACTCTCTTATGAGACAGGCTTCCCACCCCAGGAATGAGTTTATTTAAAATGTTCTCAGTCGGGCTTGGTGGCTCAGCCTGTAATCCCAGTACTTCAGGAGGCCGAGGCAAGTGGATTGCCAGAGCCCACGGGTTCAAGACTAGCCCAGGCAACTTGGCAGGACCTCATCTCTACAATAAATTTTAAAAAATTAGCCAGGCATGGTACGCACACCTGTAGTTCCAGCTACTTGGAAGGTTAAGGGGGAAGGATGGCCGGCGCCCAGCAGGTCAACACTGAGGTGGCCGTGAGTGTGCCACCGCACTCCAGTCTGGGTGACGGCATGAGAGTTCAACTAAAAAAAAAAAAAAAAAAAAAAAAAAAAATGTTCTCAACTATTAGAACATGACCATTAAAGGACCTTCTAATGCTAAGATACTGAAACAGTGAAGATACTTCATTAAGAAATGCTGCCGGGCTCGGTGGCTCAGCCTGTAATCCCGCGCCTTTGGGAGGCTGAGGTGAGTGGATTGCCTGAGCCCGCGGGTTCGAGACCCGCCTGGGCAGTGAGACCTCATCTCTACAATAAATCAAAAAATCAGCTGGGCGTGGTAGCGCATGCCTGTAATTCCGGCTACTCGGAAGGCTGAGGCGGGAGGATCGCCGGAGCCCAGCAGGTCGAGGCTGCGGTGGCCGGGAGCGGCCACTGCACTCCAGTCTGGGCGACAGAGTGAGACTCCAACTAAAAAAAAAAAAAAAAAAAAAAAAAGAAATGCTAAGACTTCATATTAATTATTGATTAAATTTGTCAAATAAAGGTCTGAAATGCTAACACAGAGAACCAAACAAGTAGTGAGGCCAGACTTAACTTGAATTACAAATCTTCCTGATAATAACTTTCACGCTTTATTTATTTATTTATTTATTTATTTATTTATTTATTTGAGTAGGAGTCTCACTCTGTCACTCAGGCTAGAGTACAGTGGCACATTCATGGCCACTGCAGCCTCGACCCACTGGACTCAGGTGATCTTTCCACCTCAACCTTCCAAGCAGTTGGAACTACAGACACACACCACCACACCCAACTTATTTTTTTGATTTACTGTAGAGACGAGGTCTCGTCAAATTGCTCAGGCTGGTCTCGAACCCCTGAGCTCAGGCAAACCTCTTGTCTCTGCCTCCCAAAAGCACTGGGACTACAGGCAAGAGCCACTGCACCAGACAATTATCACACTTTCAAGAAAAGTATCAACTCTATGCTTCCTCATAAAGGCTTATGCCTTTAATACCAGTATTTGGGAGACAAGAGGAATGACTGAGCCCAGGGGTTCGAGACCAGCCTGGGCGACATGACGAGACTTCATCTCTACAATAAATAAATAAATAGCCAGACATGGTGGTGCATACCTATAGTTCCAGCTACTTGGAAAGCAGAGGCAGGCTTGCCTGAGCCCAACATGCAAGGCTGCAGTAGCCCTGATCATGCCACTGCACTCCAGCCTGAGCAACAGAGTGAGATTCCTGATCAAAAAAAAAAAAAGCTAAACTTAAGTCTGTATTATATAAATATGCAAGCCGGTATTCTAAAATATCTTTAATAAATAGACCTGTCAAAATAGTTTTTATTCCTTTTTTCAATAATTTCTATAATTCCATTTAAAAAATAACACACATTAGATACTCTAACAGATTACACTAATACTCTATTCACAGTGTCTCATATTCAGATGCCATTTGTTCCCCTGAGACTACAGAAATCTGAAAAAACTAGTTCTTCAGTAGTTATCCTCAGTTCTCATCCCCAATAAAATATCAGCAGAAATTAAGTGGATGGTAATAGAACACCATTATTACACAACAACAAACTGACATTTTCTTCAAGATCATTCATTAAACTAATTTCAGGAAAACCAAAGAAAACATACTCACATCTAGGCTCAGTCCAGAAAAAGTTTTCTGAAGCTCCTTGGCAAATTCCAAATTATGGAGCACTTCTTCATATTTCTCTACTGCTTCCTACCAAACAGGATAAGGAAACATCAATTTTGTGACCTTTTAAGCATAAATATGTAAAAATAAGTGTTCCTTAAACACAGTAAAAGAGATTTAAGACCTTATGAACTAGACATTTACTATACATACCCAGAAAAGTACTATCTAAGCAAAAAGTATGGAGAAAGAGTATTAGAAGTTATTGAAAGTTATATTTAAAAACTCAATTTTAAGGGCTAGGTATGGTTGTTCACACCTGTAATCTCAGCACCTGGGTAGGCCAAGATGGGAGGACTGTTTGAGCCCCAGAGTTCAAGATCAGCTTAGGCAACATAATAAGACCTAATCTCAACCAAAAAACAAACAAAAAAAATTAGCCAGGCATGGTGACACATGCCTGTGGTCCTAGTTACTTGGGAGGCTAAGGTGGGAGGATCACCTGAGCTCAGGAAGTCAAAGCTGTAGTGAGCTGTGACTATGCCACTGTACACCAGCCTGAATGACAGACATCCTGACTCAAAAAAATAAATACACTTAAATTAAATTTTAGGACCAGGCACAGTAGCTCATGCCTGTAACCCAGCTGGGAAGATTGCTTAAGCCAAGAAGTTTGAGACCAACCAAGGCAACATAGCAAAACCTCATCTCCACAAAAAATCAAAAATGTAGTCAGGCGTAGTGGTGCATGTCTGTAGTCCCAGTTACTCAGAAGGCTGAGGCAGAAGGATCACTTGAGCCCAGGAGGTCAGTGCTGTGGTGAGCCATGATGGGTGGAAAAAAAGACTTGTAAATAATTACCCATAAAAGGCAAAAATTAAATATTATAACAGAAATAGCAAGCAATGTCCTACAGAAAGTTTAAAGGAACAAATTTTTTAAGATTTCACAGATGAGTAAAATTGAAAATTAGAAAAGAGGTAGGCTTTTCCTGGAACTCAAATCTATATGGAAGAAGAAAGGACCAATCTGGAACAGAACAAGACAGGGAACTTGCCCAACCAGAAAAAGACATATTATAAAGTCTCAAAAATTAAAATAGTATAGTATTCCACTCCTAGGCATGTACTCAAAAGAAATAAAATATATGTCCACATAACGACTTGGAGGGAAAAAAATACACACACACACACACACACACACACGGCAGCATTACTCATAACAGCCCTAAATATAAACAAAATGTGGTACATCCATACATTGGAATACTAGTCAGCAATAAAAAGAAATGGAATACTGATACATGACATTAAATAGATAATCTCAAAAATAGCATGCTAAGTGAAAGAAGTCAGACACAAAGTATTTTATTTCACATGAAATATTCAAAAAAGACAAATTTATAGAGATAAAAAGCACATCAGAGCACAAAAGAGAACTTTGGGGGCAGATGTGATAGAAATACTCTAGTTTGGTTATGGTGATAATTGTAAAACTCTACAACTTTACTATAAATCACTAAACTGTACACTTACAAGTGTACAGTTGCACTTATATTTTTGTGGCATGTACATTATAGTTCAATAAAGCTATTGAAAAAAATAGTCTGATAATACTGTCTTTATAAAGGATCTGGGCATGGTGACTGATGACTGTAATCCCCACACTTTGGATGGCAGAGGCGAGAGGATTGTCTGAGCCACGCATTCAAAACCAGCCTGGGCAACATGGTAAGACCTTCTCTCTACAATATATCTTCACCAAAAAAATTAGCTGGGCATGGCGGCACATGCCTGTAGTTCCAGCTACTTGGAAGGCTGAAGCAGAAGAATCGCCTGAACCCAGTAGTTGAGGCTGTGGTGACAGTGGCATGCCACTGCACTCCAGCCTGGGCAATAGAGTGAGACTCTGACTCAAAAAAAAAAAAAAAAAAAGTCTGTATAAAGTTATAGAGTAATAGTACCTTCTATGTACTATCAATATTAGTACAAATCTGTACGATAATTTTGGAAAACAGGTATTTTTATTTATAAAGTTAACTACAGGCACACCCTACAGCCTAAAGATAAGAATATAGCCTGAAAATCTTACACCTGTGTCTCAATAACACATAAGATTTGTCTAAGCAGAATTGTTCATAATACCCAAAAAATTGCAAACTCAAGCACCCACTATTTACAGACTACTACTAAGTAGAGAAAAACAAATGAAATATAGGTACCTGCATTAATATTTTTTTAAATATTGTAATCCCAGCACTTGGGAGGCAGAGGCAAGAGGAATGCCTGAGCTCAGGGATCTGAGACCAGCCTGGCAACATGATGAGACTTTGTCTCTACAATAAATCAAAAAATCAGCCAGGCATGATTGCGCATGCCTGTGGTTCCAGCTCATGCCTGTCATCCCAGCACTTTGGGAGGCCTAGGTGGGCAGATTGCTTGAGCCCAGGAGTTTGAGACCACCCTGGGCAATGCAGCAAAACAGCTCTACAAAAAATTAGGTGGGCATGGTGGCAGGCACCTATAGCCCCCAGTTACTCAGGATGCTGAGAAGGAAGGATCTCCTTAGCCCAGGTTGAGGCTGCTGCGAGCTGTGATCATGTGATCATGCCACTACACTCCAGCCTAGGAAACAGAGACCCCAACTCAAAAAAAAAAATACTCAACATAATGAATGAAAAAGACAAACTGCAGTATATATAACATAATACTATTTATTACAATGTACCAAAAAGCAACTCTAACAGATTTAAGGGTAATCAACTCTAACAGATTTAAGGGTAATACACTTGTGCTATTAAAATAAAAGTGAAAAGTTCAGGATCATGGTTAAAGAGAAAGTACTGTACTAGAAAGGAGCTTCAACAGTGTTGGTAATGTACTATTTGAGTTGAGAGATTGATGCTTGCTTTATTATGTGTTATAACTTATGAAACATTTTGTTTGGACCATATATTTTCTAGTAAAACGTTAGCAAGTGTTTCCTGCTACAGAAACAAGAATGGGCAGATAACATACCCAGAGTGTAGTCTCCAGAGGGATATAAAACTAGAAAAAAGTACTCCTCTATATCCACTCCCAAATGGTATTAATGTAATTCAAGAACAGCAGAAATCAGACAGGAACTACCTCAACCTTCCATCATGTAACATGGACCTACCCTTTCATTCTTTCTTTCTTTCTTTACACAGTGAAAAGTGTCCTTTTCACCTGTGCCCTGGATCCTACTCAATTCTGCCTTCATAAGAAGTCTTATTCTCTAATTCCCTCATTAATGTCTTCTAAGAGAGAGCTGCTCCCTCTCTGTTGATACTTAAATCAGCATTTTATAAGTCCTAGTCAACTCCAATCTGAAGAAAAAAATCATAAGTTCCTCTCTGATAACTACTTCCCTCCAGTCTAAGACAAATTTCAGAAGTGTTTCAGTCTCCATTTCTTCAGCTCTCATCATCTTCAGCTCTCTACCATTCCACCAGAAATGTTTTAGCCGACGTCCTATCTTTAAAGCTATGGATCTCTTAGAGCTCTTATTTGGGGTGACTTCTCAGCAGCCTTCAACATAAAGGCAGACTCCTGTTCTACAAATACCTCTTTTTCACAACACTAAATTTCCATTTTTCAACCATTTCTCCAGCTGTTTATTTACCAGCAGTTTTTCCATTAACTTCTCTCACCTCTGTGTTTAGAATCTGTAAAATAGAATAGACCTACTTTGTAGATATGCTGTACAATTTAAATGATCTAGTATGTACAAAGCACTCAGAATGATGCCTGACGCTAATACAGTGTTGTATTTTTTAGCCATTGTTATCCAAATGTTAAATGTCAGAGTTCCTCAGGATTCTGTCCTAGGCTCATGTTCTGGTTTTTACATTCTCACCCAAGACAGTCTCATCTTTCCTAATGGTTTCAGTTGGTTGCCCTACAGGCAATCTATTCCTAAACTAAACTTATCTTGCTCCAGACCCATTTATCAAAATACCTGCTAGTCACAGAAGTCTCACAGGCACATTAAAGTCAGTGACAGTCGGGCTCGGTGGCTCAGCCTGTAATCCCGCGCCTTTGGGAGGCTGAGGTGAGTGGATTGCCTGAGCCCACGGGTTCAAGACCCGCCTGGGCAACTTGGTGAGACCTCATCTCTACAATAAATCAAAAAAATTAGCCAGGCGTGGTAACGCGCACCTGTAGCTCCAGCTACGTGGAAGGCTGAGGCAGAAGGATCACCGGAGCCCAGCAGGTCGAGGCTGTGGTGGCCAGGAGCGGCCACTGCACTCCAGTCTGGGTAATACAGTGAGACTCCAACTCAAAAAAATAAAAATAAAATAAAATAAAATAAAATAATGTCAGTGACACAAAATTGAGCTCTTATCCTACCTCAGTCTCCCAAAACCTCCTTCTCCCGGTATTTCCAAGCTCAATACATAATCTTGCCACCGTTCCAACTGTTCAACTGCACTCAGCTCCACCATCCAATCCTATATCCAGTTCCCAAGCCATGTTGATTTCCCCTCTCAAATCTCTCTCAAATCCAGCTACTGTATTCAAACTCCTCTGTATTACCTTAGTAGAGCTCTCATAATCACTCATCTAGACTGCAAGCAACCCTTTTCTAGTCTCTATCCACACCTACCATCTCAAAACCATTTTTCACATGGCAAAGTGCTTTTTTACACTAAAAATCTGTAGTAGTTATTCTCTGCTTAAAACATATCTATGCGTGCTAGTATCTGTCTAGCTTGCTGCCCTTCTTCCTACCACTCTTTCACTGGCTGTGTCCTATTCCTCATTTAGGCCTTAAGCTCTTCCTTTCTCAGGGAAACTGTCCTCAACTCTCTGGACTAGGTTAGACCCCTCATTAAAATCCCTTACCATTCTGTACTTTACACCTTCTTAACATCCATCATGTCTGCATTTGCTTACTCCCCACCTCTCTTCCCCATCACATTAAAAACCCCAAGAGGGTAAAAGGATCACATTTGGCCCATAGGTATTATAATCCTAACATTAGGTTCAAGACTAAAATACACAGGCTTTATGATAGATTGGTAACAAAGTTAGATTTCTTCTTTTAAACAGAAATGAAGCACAACACCTCCTAGAATAGGTACTTCATATATTTTGTTGAATAAATAAAAGGTAGTTCAAAAGATGATCCTAGAGAGCCTCAAATACACTAAAGATTCTAAACAGAATTTAAAACTTTAGAAAAAAGTTATACACTGAGAATTCTGTTTCAAGAAAAGGATATGAGAGGCAATGGGACTGGTGAACTGGAAAGTAAGATCTCAACTAAGAAGCTTATGAAAAGTTTAGGTGGTTTGCCTTGTCTAGGCCAGTAACATATGGAACCAAAAAAGAGAGAAGATTCCATGTTACTTAGTAAGTTTACAATAAATGCAGGATCACTGTTTAGCAGCAAGGGCTGGGTACCAAATCCTAATTATTCAACATCAAAAACTTCAGTGAATCCAAAGACTCCAAGTGCCCCCTGACTATACCTTGAGAACTATCGCTTGAACCTTGGCTCTCCACTTCAAATCCAGATCCGAACCAAAAAGCACTAAAGTTACAAATGTAACAAGTTAAACCATTTAAATTGTAGAGTTACATTAAATTGGTACAAGCTAAACTGACTCTAAAAACAACTTCACTAGACATTTTTCTTACTATTTAAAAGAAGAAATCTAACTTTATGTTACCAATCTAACATAAAGCCTATGTATCTTAGTCTGGACAGGTTACTTTAGAGTTGCTACTTCAAAAAGGTTGCAAGAGCCACACAAAGTTTTACTTACAGTGTTACAAGTCTGTTGGATTAAAAAAGAAACTCAAACAATTTATCCCAAATAAGACTGAAAATACGGGATCAAACCTAATACAACTAAAGCAGTGCTTGAAGGAACATTATTATTATTATTATTATTATTATTATTATTATTTATTATTATTTTAAACTGGGGTCTTGCTCTGTCGCCCAGGCTGTAATGCAGAGGCATGATCACAGCTCACTGCAGCCTCAACATCCTGGACACAGGCAATCCTTCCACCTCAGCCTCCCGAGTAGCTGTGATTACAGAAGTGCACCATCATGCTGGCTAACTTTTTATTTTTTATAGAGACAAGGTCTCTCTATGTTGCCCAGACTGGTCTCGAATTCCCAGGCTCAAGCAATTCTCCTGCCTCAGTCTACCATAGTACTGGAATTACAGGTATGAACCACTGCACCCAGCCTAAGCTTTCATTAAAAACTATTTCATCTTAACCTATATAAACAGATTTTCAAAACTAGATGAAATCAGTGATTTTTAAGGAAGAGTTCTTTAAAAATTGATTCCAAATGCCAGGCAAGGCAGCCTATGCCTGTAACCCCAGCACTTTAGGAGGCCAAGGTGAAATGTTTGCCTGAGCCCAGGAGTTCAGGGTTCGAGACCAGTTTGAGCAATTTGGTGAGACTTCATCTCTACAATAAATTTAAAAATTAGCTAGGCATGGTGGTTCACGCCTGTAGTCTTAGCTACTTAGAAGGCTGAAGCAGAAAGATCACCTGAACCCAGCAGACTGAGGTTGCAGTAGCCATGAGTGTGCTACTGCACTCCAACCTAGGTGACAGAGTAAGACTCCAACTCAAAAAACAAAAAAAATTTACTCCAAAAGAAGAAATCTAAACAAAACAGATTTCCAAAGAAAAAATAGAGAATATTTTCAAAGAACACCCACCCCAAAAAGAACCAGGCTCATACCTAACCCTGAATTATACCCCACATCTCTAAAATAAAAATAAAAAAGAAAGAACCAGCCTCAGAGAGTTTCACAAAGAAATGCAACAAAAATTTAAAGACCATGTATTTAAAAAAAAAAAAACACTGTCACAATATTTTTAAAAGTAGGGCTATATGAATAGGCGGAGCACAGAGAACTCTTAGGGCACTGAAACTATTCTACATATTATAATGGACACATTTGCATTTGTCAAAACCCATAGAGCCAGGTGTGGTGGCTGGAGTCTATAATCCCAGCTACTTGGGAGGGTGAGACAGGAAGATCACTTCAGGACAAGAGTTTGAGATCAGCCTGGGACAACATAGTGACACTCTGTTTCTAAAAATAAATAATAAAATAAAATTAGCTAGTCTTGGTGGCACACTTCTATAGTGAAAGTGGACTGGATAAAGAAAAAGTGGTACATATATACAATGCAATATTATGTAGCCATAAAGAAGAACAAAATCATGTTCTCCGGAAGCAGTGGAGACCATCATACTAAGTGAACTATCACAGAAACAAAGAACTGAATATCACATGTTCTCACTCATAAGCCAGTCCTCATCACTGGTCACACCAGCACAAGGATGGGATCAGCAGATGCTGGACTGCTAGAGGAGGGAGGGAGGGAGGGGAACACATGGTAACATATTCGGTATATAATCCACTATCAGAGGAAAAGAGGGTCAGCTAGAAGCCCGAATGTCCATCACCTGCAGACAACCTACTTAAGTAGTAAATCCCCACTTGTACCCCAGAACTCTAAAAAAAATAAGCCACAGATTGTTCAGTACCAAGAGTGAATCTTAATGTAATCTGTGGGTGCTGAGTGATGATGATGTGTCAATGTAGGTTCATCAAGAGTAATGAATGGACTCCTCTGGTGTGGGATGTGGATAGGGAGGAGGCTGTGCATGTGTGGGGTGAGGGGTACATGAGAACTCGTTATACTTTCTGCTCAATTTTCCTAGAAATCAAAAACTGCTTTAGAAACATTAAAAAAATAAAAGGAGGCAAAAATAAAGGTCCCAAAAAGTGTTTACAGTAGGCTAAGGTTGTACAGAAAATGTAGAAGGATGTTTGTTCATATAGGCCAAAAGAAATTCTGGAAGGAGATATAATAATCTAAGCCAGGCACTATGGTTTATCCCAGCACTGGAGGCCAAGGCTGTGGTGAACTGTGATAAAGCCACTGCACTCCAGTCTGGGCAGCAGTGACATAATCTATTAACAATCATTATGCAGTAAGATGAGAACGGAAAAGATTATTAGGGGTGAAAGAAAAACTTCATTTATGCCAGGCACAGTGGTTTGTGCCTATAATCCCAGCTACTCAGGAAGCTGAGGCAGGAGGATAACTCTAAGCCCAGAAGATTGAGACCAGCTAGACAATACTGCAAGACTCATTTCTAATTATAAATACATAAATCTGCATCTTTTAAAATATTCCCTACTTTCTGAACTATGTAAAGCACTTTTTTAAAAAGAGAGAGAGAGAGAGAGAGAGAGAGAAAGAGAGAGATAGGGGCTCACTCTGTTGCCCAGGCTGGAGTGCAATGGCATAATCATAGCTCACCGTAGTCTCAAACTCCTGGGATCAAGCAATTCTGCCTCAGCCTCACAAGCAGCTAAGAAAACAGGCATGTGTGACCACACCTGGCTTTTTTTTTTTTTTTTTAACCAGCTCAGGTTGGTTTCAAACTCCTGACCTCAAGCAATCCTCCTGCCTCAGCCTCCCAAAGAGTAGGATGGCAGGTATGAGCCACCGTATCCAGAATCAATTTTAAAAACTAAACTTAGAGCTTTTTAACCAACTACTATAAAATCAACATACCTCATAATCAACACAAAGCACTTTGCTTTATTGCACTTTGCAGATATTGCATTTTTTAAAAACTGAAGGTGTGTGTCAACCCTGTGTGTGAGCAAATCTATCAGTGCCATTTTCCAATAGCATGTGTTCCCTTTGTGTCTGTCACATTTTAATAACTCGCCATGTTTCAAGCTTTATCAATATCTTATACCTGTTATGGTGAGCTGTAATCAGTAATCTTTGATGTTACTACTATAATTGTTTGACGGCAAACTTAATTGATAAATATGTGTGTTCTGACTACTCAATCAACATGCCATTGCCGCATCACCCTCTCTCTCCTCAGGCCTCTCCATTCCCTGAGACTCAATATTGAAATTAGGCCAATTAATAACCCAGGGCAAGGAAGAATGGAACATCTCTTACTTTAAATCAAAAGCTAGAAATGATTAAGCTTAGCAAGGAAAACATCTCAAAACCTGAGATGGGGCAGGGCTCGGTGGCTCAGCCTGTAATCCCAGCACTTTGGGAGGCCGAGGCGAGTGGATTGCCTGAGCCTGTGGGTTCGAGATCCACCCAGGCAACTTGGCGAGACCTCGTCTCTACAATAAATCAAAAATTAGCTGGGCGTAGTAGCACACGCCTGTAGTTCCGGCTACTTGGAAGGCTGAGGCAGAAGGATCACAGGAGCCCAACAGGTCGAGGCTGAGGTGGCTAGGAGCGTGCCACTGCCCTCCAGCCTGGGTGACAGAGTGAGAATCCAACTAAAAAAACAAAACAAAAAAACCTGAGATGGACCTCTTGCACTAAACAGTTAGCCAAGTTGCAAAAGGAAATTGAAAGTGTTATTTTAGTAAACACATGATTGATAAGAAAGCAAAACAGACTATTAGTGATGTGACAAAAAGTTTTCCTGGTCTGGACAGAAGATCAAACCAGCCACCACATTCCCTGAAGTCAAAGTCTAATCCAGAACAAGGCCTTAACTCTCTCCAGTTCTCTGAAGGATAAGAAAGGTGAGGAAGCTACAAGGAAAAGCTGGAAGCTGCAGCAGTTGGTTAAGGAAAGAAGTCATCTCCATAAGTGCACAGTAAAGCAGCAAGTACTGATGTAGAAGCAGCAGCAAGGTACCCAGAAGATCTAGTTAACATCATTGATGAAAGTGGCTACAATGAACAGATTTTCAGCGTAGGTGAAACAGTCTTCTATTGCAAAAAAAAAAAAAAT
Organism: Cephalopachus bancanus; assembly: GCA_027257055.1. NCBI lineage: Eukaryota > Metazoa > Chordata > Mammalia > Primates > Tarsiidae > Cephalopachus > Cephalopachus bancanus. The sequence continues at coordinate 431,580 of JAPVLO010000009.1, read as the reverse complement.
GCTCTCTGTGGCTTCCATAGCTAGAGAGAAGTCAATGCCTAGTTTCAAAAGACAGGCTGACTCTCTTGTTAGAGGATAGTGCAACTGATGACTTTAAGGGGAAGCCAATGCTCATTCGCCATTTAAAAAATCTTAGGGCCAGCCGGGCTCAGTAGCTCAGCCTATAATCCCGCGCCTTTGGGAGGCTGAGGTGAGTGGATTGCCTGAGCCCGCAGGTTCGAGACCCGCCTGGGCAGCGAGACCTCATTTCTACAATAAGTCAAGAAATTAGCCAGGCGTGGTAGCACGCGCCTGTAATTCCGGCTACCTGGAAGGCTGAGGTGGAAGGATCGCCAGAGCCCAGCAGGTCGAGGCTGCGGTGGCCGGGAGCAGCCACTGCACTCCAGTCTGGGTGACAAAGTGAGACTCCAACTCAAAAAAAAAAAAAATCTTAGGGCCCATAAGAATTATGTTAAATCCACTCTGCCTATGCTCTATAAGTGGAACAACAAAGCCTGGATGACAACACATCTATTTACAGCATGGTTTACTGAATATCAGAAGCCCACTGTTGAGACCTACTTATCAGAAAAAAGTTTCTTTCAAAACAATTATTCACTGACAACACACCTATTTACCCAAGAGCTCTGAAGTTGTACAAGGAGATAATGTTATATCCAATACTTCGCTCTGTAGTCCACAGAGCCAGGAGTCATTTTTACTTTCAAGTCTTATTGTTCAAGGAATACATTTTGTAAGGCTACAGCTGCCATAGATAGTGATTCCTCTGATGGATCTGGGCAAAGTGAATTGAAAAGCTTCTGGAAAGGATTCCTCACTCTAGATGCCACTAAGAACATATGTGATTCATGGGAGCAAGTCAAAATATCAACACAACCAGGAGTTTGGAAGAAGTTGATTCCACTCTACATGGATGACTTTGATGGGTTCAACACTTCAGTAGATGAAGTAACTGTGGATATGGCAGAAACAGAGAATTAGCATTAGGAATGAAGCCTGAAGACATGACTGAACTGCTGCCATCTCAGGATAAAAATTTAATGGATAAAAGTTGCTTCGCATGAACAATGAAAAGTGGTTTTTTGAGATGGAATCTACTCCTGGTGAAGATACTGTGAACACTGTTGAAACGACAAAAAGCGTTTATAATATTACATAAACTTAGTTGAAAAAGTAGCAGCAGGATTTGAGAGGACAGACTCCAATTTTGAAAGAGATTGGCTGGGCTCGGTGGTTCAGCCTGTAATCTCAGCACTTTGGGAAGCCAAGACGAGTGGATTGCCTGAGCCCACGCGTTCAAGACCACCTGGGCAAATTAGTGAGACATCTCTACAATAAATAAAAAAATGAGCTGGGCATGGTAGCGCACACCTGTAGTTCCGGCTACTTGGAAGGCTGAGGCGGAAGGATCGCCAGAGCCCAGCAGGTCGAGGCTGCGGTGGCCGTGAGCATGCCACTGCACTGAGTCTAGGTGACAGAGTGAGATTCCAACTCAAAAAAATAAAAATAAAGAAAAGAAAGAGGTTCCACTGTGGGTAAAATGCCATCCAACAGGATCATACACTACAGAGAAATACTTCATGAAAAGAAAAGTCAATCAATAGAGCCAACTTCACTGTTGTATTCTTTTAAGAAATTGCCACAACCACTCCAACTTTCAGCAACCACCTCCCTGATCAGTCAGAAGCCAGCAACACCATGGTAAACACTCCCCCAGGAAAAAGATTACCATTCTATGAAGACACAGATTATTAGCACTTTTTTTAAATAATAAAGAACTTTTTAATCAAAGTATATACATTGTTTTTTTTAGACATGCTACTGCACAATTAATAAACTACAGTATAATGTTAACACAACTTCTACATGCACTGGGAAACCAAAAAATGTGTGCAATTTGCTTTAGTGCAATATTCACTTTATTGTGGTGATCTGGAAGACAGTCTTTAATAAAACCTCCACAGTATGCCTGCACCGACAGTAGTTCTCTGTGGATTAGATATTTTTCTTCTGACTTACATGCATTTTCTAAATTTTCACTTTAAATATATATAGCTTGTATCACAATATGTGATTTTTTTGAAAGTACCACAAACTAAACGCTTATTCATATCTAAAGTCCTAACATTCATTTCATATTTATAAATCTATATGTAATAAATATTTTACATACCTACCACATGCTATACTCTATTCTAAGCACTAGGAATACAGCAATGAACAGACAGAATCCTCCCTACTTTCATGGAACTTGCACTGTAAGGGAAGGAGAGACAAACAAAATAAAATTTTACAAATTATCAGAGAAGTGCTGACTTCTATTTAAAAAAAAATAAAGCAAGAAAAAGAGCTAAGCAGTGTGAACAGGCAAGAGGGAGCACAGTGTGGTCACAACAGGTCTTACTGTGGGGGTACCTTAAAATAAAAAGCTGAAGAAGGCCGGGAATTGAGGCATTTAAACATCTGGAGAAAGAATATGCCAGACAGTAGGAGCATCACGTGCAAAGGTCCTGCAGCAAAGGTGTGTCTGGGATGTTTGAGAGTCAGGATATGTGGAATGAGCTAGCAAGGAAGGAAGTGCAGGAAATGAAGTAAAGATGTAAAATGAAAGGGGAGGATCTTTTGTAGGGCTTTGTACCATACTACGGACATTTTACCACCCAGATGGAAACCAATGAGGACTTTTGAGCAGAGGAATAACCATCTGACTTACATGAGAACAGGATGCCTGAGGCTACTTATGTTTAGAACATACTTGGAGAGGGCAGAAACAGAAAAACCCATGAGGAAGCTATTACAGTAATACAAAACATCGTGCAGCATAGACCAGGAAGGCAAAAGTGGAATTTATGAAAAATGGTCAGTTTCTTGATTTACTTAGAAGACAGAAATGACCAGACTTGCTAATAAGCTAGGCGTGAGGTATGAGGAGACCAGAGATAAGAAATTCACTGGAAGCCAAATACTGGGTACACAGGAACAACAGACAGTGGGGACGCTTTTTTTTTTTTTCTTTGAGTTGGAGTCTCACTCCATCACCCGGGCTGAAGTGCAGTGGCATGCTCCCGGCCACCACAGCGTCACCCTGCTGGGCTCCAGCGATCTTTCTGCCTCAGCCTTCCAGGTAGCTGGAACTAGAGGCATGCACTACCACACCCAGCTAATTTTTTGATTTATTGTAGAGATGAGGTCTCATCACGTTGCCCAGGCTAGTCTCAAACCCGCAGGTTCAGGCAATCAATCCTCTTGCCTCGGCCTCCCAAAGTGCTGGGATTATAAACTTGAGCCACTGCGCCTGGCCAGTGGGGACTCTGAAAGGGGAAAGGGAGGGAGGGAGGCAAGGGTTAAAAAAATCTCTATTGGATACCATGTTCACTATTTGGGTGATGAACTCAACAGAAGCCCAAACTTTATCATAACACAATATACTCATGTAACAAACCTGCACATGTACTCCCATGAATTTAAAATAAAACATAATTTTTAAAAGAGAGAGAAGGCCGGGCTCGGTGGCTCAGCCTGTAATCCCAGCACTTTGGGAGGCCAAGGTGAGTGGATTGCCTGAGCCCGCGGGTTCGAGACCCGCCTGGGCAGCGAGACCTCATCTCTACAATAAATCAAAAAATCCGCCGGGCGTGGTAGCACATGCCTGTAATTCCAGCTACTCGGAAGGCTGAGGAGGAAGGAACGCCGGAGCCCAGGAGGTTGTGGCTGCGGTGGCCGGGAGCAGCCACTGCACTCCAGGCTGGGTGACAGAGTGAGACTCCAACTAAAAAAAAAAGAGAGAGAGAGAGAGAAATTCTTCAGGGTGCTGAGCAACTCCATCCTTTTAGCTGATCAAGCCATCAGATGACAAGATTAAAGGAAGAGCAAGTTTTAGGGAACAGGGAGAAATCAAGAGGCATCAGATAGACAACTGTACATAGAAGTATATTTCAAAAGACTGCTCTGTTGGCAATATAAATTGGGTAGTTGTCAGCATATTACTTAAGAAACCCAAGTTCATATATTTATTATAGAAGCAACATGTGGTGGTCAAAGGACAGTAATGAAATGATATTGAAGTTTGCCTGGCTGGAGCAATGAAATACAGCATGTCCTTGATAGTTCTTAGAGACTGACCACGAGAACTATCAATCCTCCCATTCCATCATGTTTTCCAGAAATAAAGAACGTTACTGTAATTGGACACTTCATTCAAGGATATTTACACCAAGAAAAGTTTTATCACTTTGAGGGGTTTTTGTTGTGTTGTTTTGAGACAGAGTCTTGCCCTGTTGCCCAGGCTGGTGTGATCATAGTTCACTGCATCCTAGAACTCCTGGGCTCAAGCAATCCTCCCATCTTAGGCTCCTGAGGTACCTGCGACTACAGGCAAATGCCACCACACCCAGCTAATTTTTGTATTTTTTTGTAGAGATGGGGGTCTCACTAGGTTGCCAAGGCTAGTTGTGAATTCCTTGAGCAATCCTCTTGCCTCAGCCTCCCAAAGTACAGGGATTACCGGCGTGAGCCACCAAGCCTAGCCTACTTTGAGAGTTACTGAACACACCATGACTACTTGAAAACAAAGCCATGCTGTAATGCTGGATGTCTAGCTAAGTCCTCTCACCAGCTAAGTGAGCACACCATTCTCAGAGCTCACAATTCAAAGCCGTGCCTCAGCAAAATTCTAATTTACTACATCACAAAAATTCTGGGTCAGTGAAGAAGAGTCAATGTGGCAAGGGGAAAAGTCCTTAAATGCCAGTATCTACGATATATAACCAAAAATTTGAGTTGAAAAGCATAAAAGACAATAGACCCACAAGTAAGACCAAATAACTTCTGAAAAAAATTTTGTCCCTTCTTAGCCAGGAGATGTTATCAGGTAAAAATGGCAGATTCAATGAAGCACTTTCTTCTTTCCATATTGCAAAAACTCTCCTTCACAAAGCAGAAAAAATTTGCAATTACCAGGTATACCATGGACAAGTTAAACAACGTAATTAAGAAAAGTAAACAGTCTAGTGTTTATAGTAAGATTATGTTTTTTAAAGGTCTGCTATCCACCAGATAAACACAACTCCTAAAAGGGGACATGGCAATCCAGCACAGGAAAGTGAGGGAAAACCACGAAAGGAATGAAGGGGAAGTAACCTCAGAACTGAGGTAAGTTACAGTAAATATCCTTTTACATTTGAGAGCATGAAATCATCAGATTTAGAAGGGAAGACCTGGAAGCCACAGCCCAGTCCCGGCTCTTCTCCTCCAGTCTTACCCTAGCACAGCTTGACTTAAATCTGTATGGCAACTCTTAGTGCCAGTCTACATCTTCACTTCTGTTTAATAACCTACACCCCCATTCACCTCATCTACTACAACAGAAACAAAGTCAAACCCAACAAGCAAAGAAGACAAAGTCTTCTGAAACATTCAGTAGGTTCTAACTCACTCTTTGGCCTATCAAGTCTCTGGTCTCACTAAATCCATCAAGTTTTATTAAGGAAAGAAAACCAGCAAGTCTGATCAAAGGATCAAAGACACTTACCAACTGGTCTGGATTAAGCTGCTCTCCACTTTTCAGGCGATCCTTGTAATCTTCCAGTTTGAGCTACAAAAGAGAAACTTGTATCTACTATAGTCTCATATGAAATTCTGAAGCAAATAAACTAAATGCTAGACCTTGCATTTATAAAAACAAAGTTCTTGAAGTAAGCTAGTAATCTGCAAGACTATCATTTTACTACAAGGCATGCAGCAATTGGAGATGAGTTCCAGTCAGGGGGCAAAAAAAAAAACATAAGTCTGGAATGATTAAAGCTAAGTAGTAATAAAGCCTTTTTTTTTCTTAATGGTCTCAGACTACTTAACCAACAGGGACTTACCTAGTCAATCATATACCACCAATTCAGCGGTGCTCAATTAGGGACAATTTTGTCCCCCAGAGGTATTTGGCAATGTCTGGAGATATTTCTGGTTATCACAACTTGGAAGGTGGAAGAGAGAAGAGTGCTACTTGTACCTTGTAGGCAGAGGTCAAGGATGCGGCTAAACATCCCAAAATGTACAAACAGCCCTTCACAACAAAGAACTATTCAGTACAAAATGCCAATGGTGTCAAGGTTGAGAAGTCTTACTTTAACCTCAGGCTTAAACTATTAGTTCAATTACTAGTTGAATTATGTGGCAATTTCCCAATAGGAAACTTCCCATTGGAAGTACAGAAATGTGAAAATTTTGTTTGGTTTTTTTTTTTTTTTTTTTTAAACAAGGTTATTGAAATGACAGAGAGCAGGCGGCTACTCCATATGCAGAGCAGCCTGGGCTGGTCTCTAGGAAAAACAGCAGCCTAAAAGATTTCTTTTCTAGCATTATAGTAGCCTCAACTCGAAGTTATTTTTCATATGAAACTTAACACAAACATATGAAAAATAAATCACATTTATTTTTAATGATACAAACTCACTGTGGTATTCTAAACCATTTTGTAGGCACTATCTGCATTGGCTTTATCGTCTCAAAATGCTTTCCTAGAAGCTTGAAACAAAGTAGTAGAACTATTAGTTAGGTATTCCCAAAAAAGCTTTTTTTTTGAGTCAGATCTCACTCTGTCACCCAGGCTACAGTGCAGTGGCATGCTCACAACCATCGCCACCGCAGCCTCAACCTGCTGGGCTCAGGCAATCCTTCCACTTCAGCCTTTCAAGTAGCTGGAACCACAGGTGCTCGTCACCACGTCTGGCTAATTTTTTTATTTATTGTAGAGACAAGGTCTCACCAAGTTGCCTAAGCTGCTCTCGAACCCCTGGGCTCAGGCAATCCTCTTGCCTCTGCCTCCCAAAGTGCTGGGATTACAGGCATGAATGACCATGCCTGGCTGGTATTCAAAATTGAAGAGGTACTATCATTAAGCTAGAGTGTAAGTGCACTTATGTGTAGTTCCTCCACCTGAGGCAGTTTCCAACAATAGATTCCACTTTGGTTTTCATAGTGGTAGGGAATCTGTGCTGACCTGGCACACTCACCTTATCACACTGTGATCAACTGCACACATTCAAAATTAAATGGTGAGAGCTACAGAGAAGCTCCACTTGCCCTTCTTTACTACTTTCCTAGCTTAAAAAAAAAAAAAGGAAAAGAGTCAACCCAGACTCTTAAAAACCTCTTTAACCCTCCATTAAAAGCAGCTTAAGAGTACATAGGTCCAGATAGTCATTCAACCTTACCTGTCAAAAGCAGAAGAGAATCATAACACAAAGCAACACGCAGTACCGTTTCACAGGCTACATGACTCAGGAAATGAGGAAGGACTTAGATCTTTACACCAGCATTTACTGGAATGTTAGGTTGATTGTAACTCCTGGTTCTCTTTCCAAGGCTGTCTACAACACCTCCACCTACCAATCTTAAACCTTCACCTAGCAACATGAAAATGAGTGCTAAAACATTTTCTAGTTCTACTGTGGCTAAAGCTTCCAATGACTGCAGCAGCTATACTGCAATACCAACTGCTGCAGAAAGTCACAAGGAAAACAAGCTTAAAAATCAGGCTATTAACTCATCTGTGAAAAGAAACATTAATACTACACTCAAGGACTTAAGCTGACCTAAAATAGCTAGCTCTTAAAGTATTTCAACAGGAGCATGCATAATCATCTTACTATGAAGAATACTTTTATTCAGTTGTGTTGACAAATAAAACAGAAAATGTTTAATACTTCTAATATTTAGCATGCTTGTTTAACTGTTTCAAAGCAGCTAAACCCCAAGGCTGGTTAAATCTTTAGGAAGGAACACCTATGAGCCCTGAGAGAAAAATGTCACCTCCTTAACCTTTAATATCATGCATATACAGGGCTGGGAGAAAAAAAAAGTTACCTTCTTTTTCTCGATGTTTCTAATTTTGTGTTTAAGGCATATGAGTCCATTATCAATATAGGTCTCATATGCTTGGGAAGGAGATGCAGCAGAACTGAGAGTAGACTGCAGGGGGCTCAAGCCCCGCTGGCTTTCCCCATGCTGACTGTGGTTCACTTGGGGCTTGGCTGACTTCATATTCCCCTCTCTTCCCTCCTCTGAATGGCCTGAAGGTGACTGGTAACCAAAAGGGGATGAAGAGAGTTGCACCATTGAAACAGATGAGGCTGAAGGGGGGGAGGGGAAAGTTAAGTAAAAAATTAGGACTAGACAGCCAAGCGTTAACTTCCCTGGAAAGTGTAGACCCAACTCTGTACAATTATTTTCCATAGAAGTGAGCTCAGAAGCCAGTGGTGCCTCAGCTACTGTACTTCCATCCTGCTACTTTTAAAGTAATTAGTCCAAGCACTAGACATTAAAGACAGCCTTTGCGTAGGCAAAAATCTACACTATAGAGGATGGTTCCAGAAATTTGATTTTCTACATAGGAAGGAAGAACTGCTAATCAAGCAATAGCTTCAGAGCTCCTCGCCTCTCATGCGGGCAAAGCACATTCTGAATAATTCCCATGGGCAAGTGATGACACCAAAAGAAAAAGCTGTCCGCACTGGGACCTTAAGGCAGCCATTGGAACCTCTTTACATGATCCCTCGCCACCAGCCCCAACCTCCATCATGTACATCTAAAAGGAAATCCCAAACTCACACGATTCTTTTAGAGTTCTAGGCAAACAGCAGCTTCTTGAACAAGAAAGCTACCTCCCCTTTGATTGCTCTGGGCCTACAAGGCAATCCGTCAACACGGGACGTTTGTAGCCAGGTGTCTCTCTCAACCTGCGAGCACCTCGCTTTGATTTTCGGTTGTTTTGTTTAGACTCACCCACAACCGCTCACACCCCACCGGTCTAAGAGCTCATTCTAGCGAGGCTTCTCCGGCCCTCACCAGTGGTACCGAGGTATCCGCCCCTACACCTCCATCTCACTCCCCTTGGAGCATCCCCAAAGCAAGGGCACAGTGGCCGCGTGCGCGCCAGCGCTGCTCCCCTCAAGTCCCCAAAAGGGCCTGCAAGAGGCGCCCCCCTACCGACCCCCGCCCTTCCCACAGCCCTTGGGACGCCGGGGCCACTTCTGCAAGGGCCCTGGGAAAGCCGACCTGGAAGAAGGCGCTCGAGCCGCTGCCCTCGAGGGCCCCGCCCCGCCCCCGGGATGTCGAGCCGCCCCTCCGCCTCGCCGGCCGCCCAAGCCCGCCCACCCCCGCCGGGCCGGCCGCCTCCCTCCGCCGCGCCGCCGAGGCCGCCGGAGCCCGGCTTCACCTCCCCAGGCCGCCGCTGCCGCAGCGCGGGCCCGCCTTCGAACGCCGGCGGGAGGCAGGAGAGCTGCGGAGGTGGACCGGCGCCACCCCGCACTCGCGTCTCCTCCTCCTGTCTCCTCCCTCTCCCCTCCCCGGTCCTCGCCCGCGGCGTCTGCGGCGCCGGGCACTCGCCGACTCAGCCGCTCGTGCCCAGGCCCGCCCTTTCCGCCGCGCGTGGCTTAAGTAGGCCGCGCCCCACCCCGCCCCCTCTCGGCTCCGCCTCCACCCGTGAGCGCGCCCCCTGGCCGCTCCGACACCGCCTCCTTCCGGTGCTCCTCCCCCGCCCGCGGGACGTTGGTTCCGGGCCCGGCTGGGACTTGCCGTCTGTCGGGAGAGGGCGCGTTCTCCTCGCCATTGCGCTGGTTGCGGAGACCAGGTGGCTCTGATGTGGCCCCTCACGGAGAGGCCATAAATCGCGCAGACTTGCCCGACCCTGCTGATTGCCAGCAGCACCAATTGGCTGCGCGACCCTGAACAGGTGATTTCAATCACTCCAAAAGGGATGCGGCGCCCTTCGTGCAATTAATGAACCGAACTCGGGACTCTTGGTAGTTCAAATGCGCACTCGTGAAACGCAGGGGCGCCTTTCATCGTAGGATGGGGAGAATCAGCGTTTCCTCAGTGGGGACTCAGGCTGTAAGATCAGAATGTCCCAAATCAGCATTGCCATAAAAACGGAGTAGGTGACTCCGCAACCTTCAATAATAGAATGTACTAGCACTTTAGGAGGCCGAAGTGGAAGGATGGCTTGAGCCCAGAAGTTGGAGTAATGTCTCAGCAACATAGGGAGACTTCGTCACTATATAAAATGAAATAAAAAATAGCCGGGCGTGGTGGCTCGTGCCTGTGGTCTCAGCTACTCAGGAGGCTGAGGCAGAAGGATCGGAGGCTGCAGTGGGCCGTGATGGGGCCGGTGCACTCCAACCTGAAGGACAGAATGAGACTGACTCAAAAACAAAGCAAAATAATAGGATTGTGTTATTTATTAAAGCTGTATTCCTTGTTGATGTAAAACTGGCACACTGAGAACGCTGTTTTTTAAAAAATTTTGTAAGGTTACATAAAATTAAGAGAAAAGACTGGAAATAAGAGTTTCTGAAAGGAAGATATTTCTCGTACCAAATAAAACACACACAGCAATACTTCACCCCAATATGTATCCAGCTATTACATCAAATAGAATTCTTTAGGTCCTGTCTGTCCCTGACACTCTGGTTAAAAAAAAAATTTTTCAATCTTTAGGGCCAGGCCATAATCCCAGCACTTTGGGAGGCCGAGGCGAGTGGATTGCCGGAGCCCGCGGGTTCGAGACCCGTCCGGGCAACTTGGCGAGACCTCGTCTCTACGATAAATCAAAAACTAGCCTAGCCGGGCGTAGTAGCAAGTTCAGGCTACTTGGAAGGCTGAAGCAGAAGGATTGCCAGAGCCCAGCAGGGCGAGGGTGCGGGGGGCCGGGAGCGTGCCACTGCACTCCAGTCTGGCGACAGAGTGAGACTCCAACTCAAAAAATATATATATACATATATATATATATATATATATATATATATATATGTATATATATATTTAGACTAGCAAGAGAAGAACACAAAAAAACTCAGAAGAATAATCAAGGAAACAAAGGTCTAGTTTGAAAAGTTTTGGCCAACCCCACACAAAAATTATCTTAATTTTAGCATTACTTGATACAGCATTTATTTTGCTATTATCTGTGTTAGTCAGTCTCTAGTGACACAATGTACCTTAATGTTGCAATGTAGCTTTTTTGTTTGTTTGTTTGCTTTAACCCCGTGCTTTGGGAGGCTGAGGTGAGTGGATTGCCTGAGCCCGTGGGTTTGAGACCCGCCTGGGCAACTTGGCGAGACCTCATCTCTACAATAAATCAAAAATTAGCCTGGCGTGGTAGCGAGTGCCTGTAGTTTCAGCTACTTGGAAAGCTGAGGCGGAAGGATCGCCCGAGTCCAGCAGGTCGAGGCTGTGGTGGCCGGGAGCAGCCACTGCACTCCAGTCTGGGCTACAGAGTGAGACTCCAACTCAAAAAAAAAAAAAAAAGTGAAGGACACACTTTTGGATCAGTGAATTGACACATAGTTACAACACAGGTTATGCCTGTTATAGCCTGAGCTAATAATGAACCTAAAAATTGTATTTTGCTCAGATTAATCATGAAATGTTTGCTTTCTTATTGGCAAGACAAAAAACTATCCCTTGGGTCATATAGACCTGGTCATAGATTTTAAATACTAAAATATTTAAAATTTAAATACTACTAAATGAATATTCCACTAAATGAATAAATCTAAACAGATCTGTTTCTCAATAGTGATTGTGAAAATGAATCAAGAAAGAATGCAAAAGCAAACACAATTTAATTTCCAGTCCAGTAATGTACAGTCTGCATAAGCACAGCATAACATTTGTGGGAGAACATACCACAATAGATAATGTTGCTGCAATGTCTTCTGAAAAGATGAAAAGGTAATTCAGAAAAAGGTTTTTCTGCAAGAGGAGATCTTTAAAACCAATGAATCTGGCTTATTTTGAAAGCACATGCTCCCAAAACTTTTATTTGTCAGAGGTTTGGTTTATTTTCTCTTCTCCACTCCCTATTTTTTTTTTTAACTGCTTGATTCATCTTGCCAACTGTGAGGCAATATTTGCAGAATTCCACCTCCAGGCTTAGCAAAAAAAAAAAAAAAAATGACTATATTTGAAACATGATGAAATGTGTTGTTTTAAATCAGTGAGGAAAGATTATATTCATTCATTCAATAGATATTTTACTGCTATGTGTTGGGTGATAAAATGGTGAGTGAGACAGAATAGCCTCTGTCCTCAGAGCTGAGTGGGAATTCAATAAAAGCTGCAGGTGCAGGCCAGGTGCAATGGCTCACTCCTGTAATCCCGCACTTTGGGAGGAGAAGGCAAGAGGATTGCCTGAGCTCAGGGGTTCAAGACCAGCCTGAGCAACATGGTGAGACCTTGTATCTACAATAAAAAATAAAACAAAAATCAGCTGGGCATGGTGGTGCATGCCTGTGGTTCCAGCTACTTGCAAGGCGAGACAGAAGGATCACCTGAGCCCGGCAGGTCAAGGGTGTGGTGGCCATGAGCGTGCCACTGCACTCCAGCCTAGGTGACAGAGTGAGACTCCCACTCAAAAAAAAAAAAAAAATGCAGGTGTAAATAGCAAAAACAACCAAATCAGTAAGACAGAACGACACAAATACTCAAGACTTATAATGGATGATTTGAGAGAGAGAGAAAGAGACACACCAAGAAGCAAAAATAACAAGAAGGCTAAGAAAGAGACTACCAGGGAACAGTTAACGTAAGGTTGTTTAAAATATTGTACTTTCACATATTTTGAGATTCATACAGTGTCTCTTTAAATACATGAGAAGAGAAACTTTTCATGACAGTAATGAACTGAGCAATATGGACCTCAGGTAGGAAAAAAAAAGCTGCCAAAATAGTTTGGAGTATTTTTTAGAAGAATTTCTAGTTTCTACGATTAATTTTTTTTTTTTTTTTTTTTTTTTTTTTTTTGAGTTGGAGTCTCACTCTGTCGCCCAGACTGGAGTGCAGTGGCCACTCCCGGCCACCGCAGCCTTGACCTGCTGGGCTCTGGCGATCCTTCTGCCTCAGCCTTCCAAGTAGCCGGAATTACAGGCATGTGCTACCACGCCCAGCTGATTTACAATTAATATTTTTGTGGGCTTATTTTTTCATGAAATTATAATTATAACACTCCTGGGATTTTGCTTATACTATTCTTTCTGTTATTGATTTTAATGCATTAATAGTGCTTCACCAATCGGTCTCTGAACTAAAAGTTCCTGCTGGACACAGTGGCTTGTGCCACTACTTGGCTCAGCTACTTGGGAGGCTGAGGTAGGAGGATGACTTGAGGCCAGGAGAACATAGTAATACTCCATCTTCCTCCCCCTCCTTCCAGGGGAGGAAGGAGGAATGATGAGAACTTATAAATGTGTGTGTAATCATAATATCAAGCCCATTAATTCTGTCCAACTTCAAGATATTGGAAAGTGCCAATAGCACAGACATTGGAGCCTGACACACCTGGATTTGATTCTTATTTCTGCCCCTTACTACCTGAGCAATCTTGGGTAAGGTACCTAAATTCTCTGGGCTTCAGTTCTTCCAGATATAAAACAGAAAAAATAATACCCACTTAATAGCATTGCTAAAGATTTCATTTCATCTCTGAAAAGACATAAGTCTGGAGAAGGGCCATGAAAACATGTATCCTCTGCTGAGGCATCTTTGTTTGCTTCTATTGCCACCGTAGGAAGCCCAGCATTTCCCCTGGTAGCCTGAGGAGAACTAAAGAACTGTGGGATGTATAACTATGGCTGTTTTGAAGAGAAGGTGTGGCCAGGCTTGGTGGCTCAGCCTGTGATCTCAGCCCTTTGGGAGGCTGAGGCGAGTGGATTGTCTGAGCCCACGGGTTCGAGACCAGCCTGGGCAACTTGGCGAGACCGCATCTCAACAATAAATCAAAACTTAGCTGGGCATGGTAGCGCACACCTGTAGTTCTGGCTCCTTGGAAGGCTGAGGTGGAAGGATCGCCTGAACCCAGCAGGTTGAGGCTGCGGTGGCCATGAGCATGCCACTGCACTCCAGCCTGGGTGACAGAGTGAGACTCCAACTCAAAGATGATAATAATAATAATAAGCAATTTAGTGTTACTATGTCATCAAAAGAATTAATTCTTCTACACATAAAAATGTTCCCCAAATAATATTCATCATACGAAGTTGGGTCCTATCTCATTTGTATTCATAAGATTTATGGAAGTGAGTTTGATAATACAGAGAGGTCAGTGTCATTTCAAGAAGATTCTTACTGCTTGCATCTCCCAAGATGCATGCAGCAGCCATGCAGGCCACATGAGGAGTACCAGGCTTTGGTGAAGAGGCAGAAGCAGAAGCAAGGGGAAGTCAGGGCCAGAGTCCTTATTGGGGTTTCCATCAGAAAGACAGGGCCAAGGGAACAGTTTAGGATTGGCTAGGATTGGGGCAATGGGGGTGATAGCTAGTGGCCAGGTATCCACCAGCTCTGGAATGATTCAGGGCAAGGGAAGTGTTGGCTTGGTGTGTAGGAGTTAGTACAGTGTGTGGATCAGCCGTTCACACGTGCGTCCCAGGCAAGGTGACAGGCAGGAGGCAGGTAAACACTTGAGCTGACGGTTTGGCCCTGTGATTAGTGGATGACAACTAGACATGCAGAATCTAAGAAAATAGTTAAAACAAATACCCCGATGCCATTTACCTTCGGACTGAGTCCCCTACCTATTTAAGTACATTATTGCCTGCGAGGTTAACAGCTGACCACTCTTTCCTGATTGCTTGGTGCTTTAGTCCTGGGAACTAAACTTCCCTTCCTCCCTTATCCTGCTGTTCTCTCTCCCATTAGGCTCCTGAAGCTCTATATTTCTCCCAACTGCCAATCTGTCCGAACAGATGTGGTCATGTCACTCCCTTATCTTCAATGAACTATCAAAACAAAATTTAGCAGCTCCCTATTGTCCCCAAGATAAACCATTCTTCGGAAATTATTTAAATTTTATTTTTGAGGCCGGGCACAGTGGCTCACACCTATAATCCCAGCATTTTGGAAGACCAAGGCAAGAGGATCGCTTAAGGTCAGGAGTTAGAGACCAGCCTGCAACGTAGCGAGACCTCATCTCTTAAAAAAAAATCAAAAAATTAGCCTGGCATGGTGGCGCACGCCTATAGTCCCAACTACTCAAGAGGCTGAGACAGAGGGATCACCTGAGTCCAGGAGATTGCGGCTGTGGTAGCCATGATTGTGCTACTGACCTCCATCCTGGGCTACAGAGTGAGACCCTGACTCAAAAAAAAAATTACACTTGTATACTATAAATTTATACAATAAAAAGTACCATAATTTATTTAACCAGTCCTCTAGTAAAGAATAGTGAGGATATTTCCAACCTTTTGCTGTTATAAACAAGTATGCAATAAATAACTTTATTTGTATATCATTTTGCACATTTATAAATATATCTGTAGGAGAAAAATCTTAAAAGTAGAATCACTGAATCAATTGTGCTTTTGATAAATGTTTCCAAATAGCTTTCCATGGAAGTAGCAACATTTAAACTCCCATCAGCAACATGAGACATATTTATCTTCCCGCTCATCAACACAGCATGTATAGCACGCATTCTTCAGACCTGCAGTGTGTTCCTGTGACTTCTGACTCTCAATAGCTGTATCCTTGTGCCTCAGAGCCCTCACTCTCCATCCCCAACTGCAGGAGGTCTTGTGGGATTGTGGGAGGGTCAAAAGCATAGAAAATGACCATCACCCCCCTCCACCCACCCACCCACAATCACACAAGGAGCAGCTTTCCCTGTGACTTCTCAGATTCCTCATCCTTCGGGTGGGATAGCTCTGAGATTTGTGTGTTATGTTAGCTCCTCAAGTATTTCCACAGGGCAGCTGGTTTAATAATGTACCTTTCATTGGATCCCTTACCTTTTCGATGGCACTTCCCTACTGCCTTTCCAGGATCCCCTCCCAGCTGCCCAATTTGAAGTGCCTTCCTGGGTTCTTTCTGTTTTTCATTAATATCAGGCAAAAGTGGGGTGAGCAAGCTTTACCTCCCCAAATATAACTGAGCTACTTCTTGTTATTTGATCTAAATGTTCCTACTTCTATTTTACCCTCATCATAATGTTTATATTTTTCAGGCTATTGGAAACTAGCCTCTTTAAAACCATGCAGCATTAATTAAAACTTTAAAGCAGATGTCTGTGCCAGAAAAAACTCAGTGAATTACTAACTTTTAAAATAAGAATATTTCCCCTACTCACAGCAAGAATCCTGAGAGCATGCACATTCTTCATGCAGGTTGGTAATGAAATAATTCTTGGGCCATGGAGAAGACAGGAAAATAAACAGCAGATTGATTTCCATAGGAAATAGGAAAACAGACAAAAAATGTACACTTTGAAAACTTTTTTTTTTCAAAATGCCTAACTAATAAGTAAAACAAAATGCAGCGGTGGGGGGGACTAAATAGAACTTCATTTTAATGTTTCTCCATCGATGCAAATTATTTTTTTCTAGGAAAGACACTTACCTTCAGATGCAGGTAAGAGCACTAGATACATGTCAGTTAGCTTCTTAGAGCTTTAGTTGCAGTGCCTCTAAAATGAGATAATAGTTCACAGGGGTGTTTGTTGAGCTATTATGTGTAAAGTGCTTAACACATTGCCTGCCTTATAATATCAATCATTGGTCGTTATTCTTACAAAAACAGTTTCCACATATGTCATTATCTACTCTGCAAGACTAGTAAGGAGCCAGGAAAGAACACATCCTGTGAAAGTTCTGGAAATGAGGGCAGCCTGGGACAAGGAAGTAGGACACTCCAGAAATGATTCTGAAGACAGAAACTCCACTTCTCACAAGAGCACAAATCAAGAAGACAACACAGTCTCCTTCCTCCTTGCTTGGGCTGCCCAGACTTCTATAAACATGTATCAGGGAGCATCACAGGAGTTGCTACAGAGAGGAAAAGATAGGACTTCTTGCCAGTGCTGGAATAGGTATCTTCTCTCTGAAATAATTGCCTTTGCTAACCTTCCCTGCCACTATCACTATTAATGTTACCAATTTCAGAAAAAAACATTGTTGAGCATTACAGCAACAATGCCTCTCCTGGCCACAATTCTAATGGCATCAGCCAGCTCTCCAGGTGGACAACAATTCAAGATGACCATCAAAGCAAGATCTGTTCCCTGTGCCACTCCCAGATACTCCTCATTCCATTCTTCCCCTTTAAAATTCCCTGTCCTCGGCCTAAAATTTGGACATGGTTTCTTTGAGGCATGAGCCTGGCCATTTCCCCATCTGCCAGCTTTAGTAGTCCTGTTGCTTACACTGATTCTCATGCTTATTCATTTCAGCCTGCAAGCAATGAGTAACAGAACTTGCTAGGATTGAAACTTGTATTGCTAGGAACCTCTCTCTTCCTTGCTGGGCAAACAGCTCCCTTGGGAAGGCCCCCATAACAAGGAGCTGAGGACAGCCTCCAGCTGATAGCCAGCAAGAGGTTGAGGCCCTCCGGCCAACAACCTGCAAGAAACTGAATTCTGCCTTCAGCTACTCAAGCTTGGAAACAGATCCTCACATGAATCTCTGATGAGAACCCTACCCTGGCCAACACCTTTACTGCAGCTGTGCGGAGGATCCAGCTAAGCTGTGCCAAGCTGCTAAATGTGTGGTAATATTGTTACATAGCAATAGATAATTAATACCTTTCTCTTCCATGGTACTCCTCCTCATCCCTACACTGGACCTGCTAGCTGCCCTCCCCCACATGTTAAGATTATTCCCTTGTAACCCAAAAATAAAACTAAGCCTCTCAACCTGAGGCAGGCTATTCAGTACAGATTAGACATTGATAGAAGTCTCTTGTAGGTGATTTAAATTAAAATAGGGTAAGCATTCAGACATCTTTCTTATTGCTAACAGACCAGACACAAAGGACTGGACCACCCTGCAGACTGGGATGTGAATTTACCCATGTATCCAACTCTGTTAGCCCATCAAAGGTGGAGAGATGGTAATCAGCCTACCTCTTAGTTCATGCTTAGCATAATCATTGTTGTAAAAGTATTTCAAGCTTCTTCTCCAAGGCAAAGGCATGTTCTTTCTCTTAAGCCACCCATGCCCATCAGGCATACCTCCTTCTCTGTCTCTAATAAAAACTATACCTCTGACTCTCTGAAATGGTTTTCTCTGGCAAAGTCAAAGAACCTACGGAGCATCACACCGTACCACACCCGGCAACTAACCTACTGATGGTTCTCCCTTTAGGCCATGGGAAACCTGAAAAACTAAGTTATAGGATATGACAGAAAAGGAAGTCAGACACAATTCTTTATGCCCCTTCCCTTGTGCAGTTTTAGGCACAACTGACTAGCATTAACAGTAAAATAGATAGAGATCGTGGCCAGTCTCGGTGGCTCAGCCTGTAATCCCGAGTGGATTGCCTAATTGTCAAGACCAGCCCAGAAAACTTGATGAGACCTCATCTCTACGGTAAATCAGCTGGGTGTGGTGCATGCCTGTAGTTCCAGTTACTTGGAAGGCTGAGGTGGAAAGATCGCCTGAGCCCAGCAGGTTGATGCTGGGGTGACCATGAGTGTGCACTTCAGCTTGAGTGACAGAGTGAGACTCCAGCTCAAAAAATTTAAAAAATAGAGATCATAATACTGACAAACCAGACTTTGTGACAGTAAGATACCAAATTCCAACCCAACTCTGGTACAGCATCAAGACAGACAGCAGGTCATAAAGGAAATAAAAATACCTCACCCCAAAAGGTTTCTTTGGCATATTTTGAAGTGACCCTGCAAAACTGTCTCTAGGGGAAATTTGCATCTGTAGAGAATCTCCTTCACTTGGAAGAGTCTGACACCTTTTAAGACATTTGCCACCTATTCTCAGAAGCCTGCCACTTAGAGGCTTCATCTACATACAAGAACTTTGGCTTTCACAAGCCCCCTTGTCTGAACTCAAGCACTTCTTTTACTGATTTCAAATTACCTAGACAGCTAAACTTTTTCTGTCAATTGCCAATCAGAAAATCTTTGAATTTACCTATGACCTGTAAGCCCTCCCCCTTTCTGGGTCCAACTGATTTAAACCTCGCCTGTAACCTCTAAAATGTATAAAACCAAACTGTAATTCAACCACCTTGGGCACATGTTCTCAGGGCCTTGGTCACTCACATTTGACTCAGAATACATTTCTTTAAATATTTTACAGAATTTGACTTTTTGTCAACATTCTCCTGAGGGTGATTGCCCTTACCATGCCCTCTGCCTAGGAGGCTCTTAACCCAGCTCACTTAGCTGACTTTTTCTGTCACTTACAATCTTAGCCCCAGCCAGGCTCGGTGGCTCAGCCTGTCATCCCACGCCTTTGGGAGGCTGAGGTGAGTGGATTGCCTGAGCCCACGAGTTCGAGACCCGCCTGGGCAACTTGGCGAGACCTCATCTCTACAATCAAAAAATTAGCTGGGCGTGGTAGCACGCGCCTGTAGTTCCAGCTACTCAGAAGGCTGAGGCGGAAGGATCGCGGGAGCCCAGCAGGTCGAGGCTGTGGTGGCCGGGAGCGGCCACTGCACTCCAGTCTGGGTGACAGAGTGAGACTCCAACTCAAAAAAAAACAACCATACAACAAAAAAACAAATACAATCTTAGCATTAATGTTTATTCTTATCTATCTAATCTAAGTAGTCATTCTGACACTAGCACATCATGTTTTCATGGACTTTTACTACCTGTAAAAGTATCTTTATTCTTTCTTTACATTAGAGTGTGAGCTATTTGAGATTAAGAACCTTGTCTGTCTTGTTTCCCATTATATACCTAGAACCTAAAATAGTGCCTGGTACTATAGTCACATTCAGGAAATACTGGTTAATTATCAGTGAATGATCACTGGACAGTATTTAAGCTCTTTGTAGTGCTAAAATAGTCTCAGGTCCATAAGGAGACATATGCAAAATATTCATTGTAACAATACTTGTGGCATAGTAAGTAGAAGATATCTGGGTGTCCATCACTAGGAGAATAGATTAGTAAGATGTGATAGATGCATACATGGAGTGCTGTGCAGCAACTAAAAGCAATATATCAGATATGCACACTGCATATGGCTGGACTTAAAAGCATACTGCCCAAGACTAAGAAGTACAAAGAAGGACCCAAAAACAACCGGAATTTATTTATAAAAAATTGATTTAAAAATTATATAAACTTCATTCACCTTCAAAGTACTCTCCATTTGATGCAATGTAGCTATTGAGATACTTTCTTCACTGCTCAAAACAGTTTTTGAACTCATCAATTTTGATGCCTTTTAGTGCTTCTGTTGTTTTTTGTTTCACCTCTTCCTTCCTTTGAGGACATTTTTCATCCAGAGAAACCAAAAACAAGGTCACTCAGGATGAGATCTGGTGAATAGGGAGGGTGGGGCACAGGGATCATGCCATTTCTGGTCAAAAATTGCTGAACACTCAGCACAGTGTGGGCAGGGGTGTTGGAAATCAACCACCACAAAATGGAGAAATGTGTTGAAAGACTCAAAAAAAAAATTCACAGACTCTCATAACAATGAGAAATGCAGCCTCTCATAACGATACTAGCTAGTGCACCAATGCCGATGGGTTCCTAGAACACTTACCTAGCAGGGGAAGTCTGTACTACAAGGATCCTGCCCTCCAAAAGATAATTCCAGGGGTTTTTTGGTCCCCCTTGTATGTGATGCACACTTTTTATAAACAAGAATACTAAAGATGTCTGTTTTGTAAGGACTGTACAAACAAGTAAACAAAACCACATTACCTATAAGAAAGGAAAAACATGCAAGTGGGAAATGGGGATATGGCAGGATGCAGCAAATGCTCAAATATATTTCTTGTACGATTGAGTGAATAAACACAGAAACACATGTAGCTGGTTCGGGATCCGCAGTTAGCCTCATAGCAATCACCTGGGATGACAAAATGTCTCCCACTAACCCTGTGGCAGAAAGGGGGGTTGGTAGCAGTTAAAGGTATTTCCTTTAGAAAGGCAAGCTGCAAGCTTTAAAGACCCACCAGGCGCCAGGCAGGTTTTGTTTAAGAAAGGCCAAGTGGCCAGAGACTGGCCATTTCATGGAAATGCAAAAGAGTAACTAATTCACAGACTTATCCAAAACCCCCTTCTGAAGTTGACGGTTTACAACCCTGCATTCCTGGAGACCATTTGTTCTCTGAAAAATCCGATTTTGCTGAGTACAACCTTGTAAGATTCCAAAGGAAATATGTAATCGCTCAACACGACCCCCTCCCTTACCTAAACAAGGGTATAAGACCCCACTACTCCTGTTCTGGGTCACTCTATTGGGACGCATTAGACCCTCAGGCCCACTGGGATGGCCAGCGTAATAAAGTGCCACTTCCTATAATAGTCTCGGTGTCACGATCTCTCTATTTTTCCTGCTACAGGACTGATAGGGAATAAATAAAACAAGAGAAGAACTCTGCATAGACTAATGAGATAATGTGCTAGGAATTGGGCCGTGTGATTAATTCAATCTTCTGCATCTGGGGGCCAAAATTAAGACGTAACAAAATTGTGTGACTCAGAGACCACAGGAGATACCATAGGATGTCACTGGCCTAAAGATAGGAAGTGTTGGATTAAATGTTGGAAGATGACCTACACTGGCAGTCTCACTATTGTCTTTGACGCCTACATTTCCCTCACTCTAAACAGAAACAGGCAACTAAGCGCTTCCAAGTTTTCTCCCAAATTAGTCTCCACTCATCTTAGGTTCCCATCATGACCAGACTTAGATGTAATTTTCTCGACACTGCTGTCTCCCAGGCAGCTCCGTGCTCATGCATTAGGTAGTACGTCACATACGATTATTTCTCTTTTTGTGATATTAGAGCTAGTAATGATCACTGCCACCAGTCTTTGGGTCAAGGTCTCTTTTTAGTCATTTTGCTTATTTGAGGTTAATTTCCTAGTACATTCCTCTGGAAGAGTTCATGGGAACAATATTCCCTGAGTTCTTTTTTTTTTGAGTTGGAGTCTCACTCTGTTGCCCAGACTGGAGCGCACTGGCTGCTCCCGGCCACCGCAGCCTCAACCTGCTGGGCTCCAGCGATCCTTCCACCTCAGCCTTCCAAGTAGCCGGAATTACAGGCATGTGCTACCACGCCCGGCTGATTTTTTGATTTATTGTAGAGATGAGGTCTCGCTGCCCAGGCGGGTCTCGAACCCGCGGGCTCAGGCAATCCACTCACCTCAGCCTCCCAAAGGCGCAGGATTACAGGCTGAGCCACCGAGCCCGGCTTCCCTGAGTTCTTAAATGGCCATATCAATGTGTCTATAGGCTTCACACTTGAAAGTCCACTCAGCAGAATATAAACTAGTAGTTCACATTTCCTTTGCCAACACACGATGACCTTTCAGACGTCATTGTTGCAGTTTATCCCTTTCTCCACTGGAATGTTCTTCCCACTTGTCACCTGTCAACTCTGCTCGTCTATCTAAACCCAATGGTGACTTTCAGTCCTATGAAGCCTTTTCTGTCAAAGTTCAGTTCCACTTTCAAAACTTTTCTTATGCAGTTGTCTATATTTCTCTGTTGCATCAGTTAATCTTTTTTTTTTTTTTTTTTGAGTTGGAGTCTTATTCAGTCGCCCAGGTTGGAGTGCAGTGGCATGCTCACAGCTACCACAGCCTCAACCTGCTGGGCTCAGGCGATCCTTCCACCTCAGCCTCACAAGTAGCTGGAACTACAGGCACCTGCTACCACGCCCAGCTTATTTTTTGATTCATTGTAGAAATAAGGTCTTACCAAGTTGCCCAGGACTGGTCTCAAACCCCTGAGCTCAGGCAGTCCTCTCACCTTGGCCTCACAAAGCGCAGGGATTACAGGCTTGAGCCACCACACCTAGCCAATTGCTATTTTTATCCCCGTTTGACATAAAGGGAAATTAGCCAGGCACAGTGGTACACACCTGTCATCCCAGCTATGTGGGAGGATAACTTGAGACCAGGAGTTCAAGATCAGTCTGGGCAATATAATAAGATCCTTCTCAAAAAGAAAAAAAGAAAGAAAAGATACAAAGAAGTTTAATAACTTCCCCAAATTGATACAACTATTATGTAATAGCTTTGGATTTTTTTATTTCTATCTATTATTTTTTAAATTTCTATCATGATTTGTTTTTTCAAGAGATCTTTTTATCCTCTACATATGACTGTTTTTGTTTTTTTTTTTAAGAGGCAGGGGTCTCACTATGTTGCCAGGCCGGACTCAGACTCCTGGGTTAAGTGATCCTCCTGAGTAGATGGAACGATAGGCACACACCACTGCATCTGGCTTACATGTGGCTTTCTTCAATAATACAATAGCTTCTTTCGTCTCTCTGAGACCATAACTTATAAGTCTTAACTGTTCTGATTCTGCATTGTCTCGGTTCACTCCAAATTATTATGTTTGTTTTGTGTCTATCTTTTCATGCTGGAGACTTTCCTCAAATGTCCAGTGATTCATTTATCTTTAAGAGCAAGACACTAAAACCTAATGACAAGAACGTTTTGGAGAAGTGCAACTTGTGCTGAATTGTTTGCAGAATGAATGGACAAGGACCAGCCGTTCCCTAGGGAAAAGCTTCCCAGAAATGTGTCCACCTCTCTAGTTCTGAGGTGGTCATTTTCCCCAGAGAGAAACTCTTCTTCCAGTTCCTTACTTTGGTGAGTCTTCCAGATGCTGGTAAGATGGAGCCAAGTTAGGGAAGGAGGTATTAGAATCTTACTTTTGCCGGGCTCGGTGGCTCAGCCTGCAATCCCGCGCCTTTGGGAGGCTGAGGTGAGTGGATTGCCTGAGCCCACGGGTTCGACACCCGCCTGGGCAGCGAGACCTCATCTCTACACTAAATCAAAAAATCAGCCGGGCGTGGTAGCTCATGCCTGTAATTCCAGCTACCTGGAAGGCTGAGGCGGAAGGATCGCCGGAGTCCAGCAGGTGGGGGCTGCGGTGTCCTGGAGCGGCCACTGTACTCCAGTCTGGGCGACAAGAGTGAGACTCCAACTCAAAAAAAAAAAAGAATCTTACTTTTAGTCGGGCTCAGTGGCTCAGCCTGTAATGCCAGCACTTTGGGAGGCCAAGGTGAGTGGATTGCCAGAGGCCATGAGTTTGAGACCTCGTCTCTACAATAAAACAAAAAATTAGTTGGGCGTGGTAGCACACACCTGTAAATCCGGCTACTTGGAAGGCTGAGGCAGAAGGATCGGCAGAACCCAGCAGCCCGTCGCTGGGGAGACTGTCAGCGTGCCAATGCACCCCAGCCCGGGCAACAGAGTGAGACTCCAACTCAAAAACAAACAAAAGAATGTTACTTTGGGCCAGGCTCGGTGTCTCAGCCTGTAATCCCAGCACTTTGGGAGGCTGAGGCGAGAGGATTACCTGAGCCCGCGGGTTCAAGACCAGCCTGGGCAACTTGTCTCTACAATAAATAAATAAACAAAATTAGCCAGACGTGGTAGCACATGCCTGTAGTTCCAGCTACTTAGAAGGTTGAGGAAGAAGGATCGCTGGAGCCCAGCAGGTCGACTCTGGGGTGGCTGTAAGCTTGCCACTGCACTCTAGCCCGGGCAATAAAGTGAGACTCTGACTCTGAAGGGCCACCGCCAAGCCACAAGTAAAGCCACATCCCCTCCCTTTCCTGG
This sequence comes from Cephalopachus bancanus, assembly GCA_027257055.1. Lineage (NCBI taxonomy): Eukaryota > Metazoa > Chordata > Mammalia > Primates > Tarsiidae > Cephalopachus > Cephalopachus bancanus. The sequence continues at coordinate 407,033 of JAPVLO010000009.1, read as the reverse complement.
AAACAGTGACACAGCAAACTAAGATGGCGATTGAAACGGTGCCTTCCTTTGTTCTCCCTCCGCACCCTTTCCCGCGCCAGTGAAAAATTCACCAACCTACATGAAGCTCTGCCAGCCGACCTATAGACGACAGACAGGTAGCCCTAAGCCCCTATAAAGGCCGTCGCGCCCTTGCCTCAGGGCTACAGCCTGACCCTCAGGTCCTGTAGCCCACCACGTTCGACCCATTAAATCTCTTGGCCTTAATGGGTGTTGAGTCTCACTGTGCGCCATCGTCTTTCAGACTCAAAAAAAAAAAAAAGAATCTTACTTTGAAATATGTCAATTTCCACTTAATCTCTCTACTTTCCAAAGCTTCTCAGCTATGCCTGAGTCCGCAGTCCCTGGATCCAATACCCTTCCGTTTTCTGCTAGGATGAGTTACTTGGTTGCCTGTGGTATGAAAGGGACATACAGCCTTAACTGCATCATTTACAGAATCTCATCACATCCTTCTGTTTTTAGCCTCACTCCTCGCCCTGGCCTTCAGAGATGACTAGCACCACTCATTCCTGAGATTTCCCAGGGTTCTAAGGCGGAGGTTTTTTTCTTAGTTTCCCCCTCTGCAGGCAATATAGTTTCAGCATTTTCTGGTCTGCTAGATCAGTTAGCAATTACCAACTGATTTTGGAGCTTCCAAAATTTAATTGGCATCTCTCAACTGTTCTTCTGCCCCCTCCTGTTGTCTCCCTGCTTGTTTTCTTCTCTCTTGCAGATTTAGGCCCTTTTAAATCCCTTTAGCGTCCTCTGGGTAGAGATTCAGCAAAGAGCGGAAGTAAATGCAAGTATTCAAATTTTCATGTTTAGCAAAAAACATGTGCTTTCGACCCCTCTGCTATGCTGTCTCTATGCATAGCTTGCGTGTCTATCCCCCACACAGATTATTATTTTCTTGAAGGCAGAGACCTGAAAATAAAAAAGTTGCCACACTCCTAGGAAAAGAGAAAATGTTCTGTAGTTATGGCAACAAGTAACTGCCAGAACCAGTTCTAAACAGGTTTCACAGATTAATGGCGACTTGCCTAAGAGAACACACTTCTAAAGTCTGGCCAGAAACAACACCATGCTTCTGCCAGCCAGCCCACCTGCAGCATTCTCACCTGACAACCAGGTTTCCCCAGCTGGCTTCAACCAACCCACTTCCACCTCTGAAAGTCTCCCAGTCCCTCAGTCCTCACTTGGCAAACCCCTGTGCAAGACATCCTCACCTTGCTGGAGTACACTGTGCTCCAGTAAGTATTAGGTTCGGCCTTTTGTTTAGATATTGAGTGGCAGTCTTCCTTCTGTCAGACCTCGGCAGCCACCACCGTGCCTGTCACATGGAAAACACTCAGAAGGCAGACAAGGGAATGTGCAGAGATTAACTGTGATGTATTCTAAGAGAAGGGCACAGGTTGTGTGCCCTCAGCAGCCCAATGGTGACACTACCAGGAATACAATCAATTCAACATTCACTCATCACCCCATCATATTAGCAGCTGAGGCATAAGAAACATAAGCCATCTACATCCAGAAACACCTTTGATTTAATACTGTTAACTGTATGTAGTCTGAACAGTGAGAAGAACTGGCTAATAATGGATTTTGTGTGTTTTGCTTTGTTTTTACTACACTATATTGCCAACTGTTTTCTTTTTTTTTTTTTTTTTTGAGTTGGAGTCTCACTCTGTCGCCCAGACTGGAGTGCAGTGGCCGCTCCAGGCCACCGCAGCCTCGACCTGCTGGGCTCCGGCGATCCTTCCACCTCAGCCTTCCAAGTAGCCGGAATTACAGGCATGCGCTACCACACCCGGCTGAATTTTTGATTTATTGTAGAGATGAGGTCTCGCTGCCCAGGCGGGTGTCGAACCTGCGGGCTCAGACAATCCACTCACCTCAGCCTCCCAAAGGCGCAGGATTACAGGCTGAACCACCGAGCCCGGCTGCCAACTGTTTTCTTTATCCTAGATTAATGGAGAATCTCCCCTCAACAGATGTCCTATTTATTTTTTTATTTTTTATTTTATTTTATTTTATTTTTTGAGTTGGAGTCTCACTCTGTCGCCCAGACTGGAGTGTAGTGGCCGCTCCCGGCAACCGCAGCCTCAACCTGCTGGGCTCTGGCAATCCTTCCGCCTCAGCCTTCCAAGTAGCCGGAATTACAGGCATGCACTACCACGCCCGGCTGATTTTTTTATTTATTGTAGAGATGAGGTCTCGCTGCCCAGGCAGGTCTCGAACCCACGGGCTCAGGCAATCCACTCACCTCAGCCTCCCAAAGCGCGGGATTACAGGCTGAGCCAGATGTCATATTTATAGCAGCTAAACTAGTTCTAACAGATAGAGGGAAAATATCCTACATGGAACTTAATGTGTAATAGTTTTAAATGTTCTGCAGGTAGCTGAGCTCGGTGGCTCAGCCGGTAATCCCACGCCTTGGGAGGCTGAGGTGAGTGGATTGACTGAGCCCGTGGGTTCAAGACCCGCCTGGGCAACTTGGCGAGACTTAATCTCTACAATAAATTTAAAAAAAAATCAGCCGGGCATGGTAGCGCATGCCTGTAATTCCGGCTACTCGGAAGGCTGAGGCGAAGGATTGCTGGAGCCAGCAGGTTGAGGCTGCGGTGGCCGATAGCACCCACCACACTCCAGTCTGGACAACAGAGTGAGACTCCAACTCAAAAAAAAAAAAAAATGTTCTGCAGGTAACAATTACCAGCTGAAAGGAGATGGGCACGTTGGAGCTGAGCTCTTTTCTGAGAATCAGAATTCACTTACCTCTTAGATCCCCAATATGATGCAGCAGAAGTTTCTCCTAGGAATCTAAAGGGACCACAGGGCACCACCAGTCCATGCCTTGCACCTGCCTAGCCTGAGAGCCACTCACCCTTGCCCCAGGCTCCCGGCCTGGCCTGCCGCCCCCTGCAGGTTCCAGCACAGAAATGTCCCTTCCACTCAGGCACCACAAGAGGCAGTCTCCAGGGATGGAGCTTGGCACCTTGCGGCTCACTTTTCTGACAATTCATTGGTTTGGGAAGACTTATTGGTTTGGGAAGTCTGGCAAGGACCATGCCCCTAATTATGCCTCCAAGAGCCGCATAAGCCCTGATTGTGGGTGCTGGTTTGCCCACAAAGGTAAACATGCGTCTTAGAAGATGCTGCTGCCACCTTATGCTCAATAAAGGAAGTTTGAAGTACAGGTTAATTTTAGAACAATAGGATCTCTCTGGGGGTTTTTTGTTTGTTTTTTAAGACAGACTTTTACTTTGTCGCCCAGGCTTGAGAGCAGTGGTGTGATTCTAGTTCACCGCAGCATTGAACTCCTGGGTTCAAGCAGTCTTCTTGCCTCAGCCTCCCAAGTAGCTACAACTACAGGTATGAGATATCAAGACCATCTAGGTCTTTTTTATTTTTTATAGCGATGGGGTCTCACTATGTTGCCCAGACTGGTCTCTAACTCCTGGACTCAAGAATCCTCCTGTCTTGGCCTGCAAAAGTGCTGAGATTACAGGTGTGAACTGCTGTGCCTGGCCCCTCTGTACTTTTGCCAGTTTTCAGAAGTGGAAGTGTAGGACCTAAGACACAATTCAAACCCATGGGTGAGTCACCATATAGATGGTGATGACCCCAAGACTTCTAAGTACAAGTCTCTCACCTGACTCCAGACCCATCAATCAAAATACCTGCTGAAAAACTGCCACAAAGACCCCTTAGAAGCAATGGGGTTCAACTTTGACAGCTGCGCTGCATACAGCCAATGCTACTCCTCTCTGTGACATCCTGTCTCAGGGACAGGAAACTTATAGGTCATTCTTGATTCTTTCTACTAAGTCACTCACCACCACCACCACCCCACACACACGGTCAGCAAATTCCAACAATCTGTCTCTTTAATATTGCTCAATTCCCTTCATTTAAAAAATGGTCCTACTCTGCCAGGCATGGTGGCTCACGCCTGTAATCCGAGCACCTTGGAGGTGAAGGCAGGAGGATTGTCTGAGCTCAGGGGACCAGCCTGGGCAACTTGAAACCTCATCTCTGCAGTAAATCAAAAAATCAACCAGGCATGGTGGCATACACCTGTGGTTCCAGCTACTTGGAAGGCTGAGGAGGAAGGATTCTCCTGAGCCCAGCAGTTTGAGGCTGCGGTGACCGTGAGCATGTCACTGCACTTCAGCCTGGACAACAGAGCAAAATTCCGACTCAAAAAAAAAAAAATCGTCCTACTCACACATTAGCTCAGTTCACCATCACGTCTTACCTATCTTATGACAGCACTCTCCAGTGGTCTTCTTACCTTAATTTTTGCCCCATTCTTCATGTGTTCGAGACTTTCCTGGGCAACTTGGCGAGTCCTCATCTCTACAATAAATCAAAAATCAGCCGGGCATGATAGTGCACACCTGTAGTTCCAGCTACTTGGAAGGCTGAGGCGGAAGGATCACCGGAGCCCAGCAGGTCGAGGCTGCGGTGGCTGGGAGCGGCCACTGCACTCCAGTCTGGGCGACAGAGTGAGACTCCGACTCAAAAACAAAACAAAAAACAAAACAAAAAAAATCTTTGAATGGCTCCCCACAGTTCTTGGCATAAGGCCTAAAATGTACAAGAAAACTCACAGGACCTTCTCGGGAGCCCTCTGCAGCCTCCCTCCTCCTGACTCTTCCACTGGAATGAGCCCTCCAGCCACACTGAACAAGAATCACAGGGACTGGCCAAGCACTCCCTGATTTGGGGCCTTGCACACACTGGACCCCTGGTCTGAAGGCTCTCCCCTTCTCCCTTTTTGCCTAACTCACAGTCATGCTTCAGGCTCAACTGAAGCATCACTTACTCCACAATGTCTTTTTGACCTGCCCCAAGAAGGGACCCAGAGTACCTTGACTTAACACGGCTCTTATCTCGAACCACTGCATTCAAATTTCCTTTTTTACCTGTCCAAGAGCCCACTGCACTGAGCAACTTGAAGATAAAGGCTGTGTCTGGGTCAACACTTTATTTCCAGTGTTGACTCAGTGCCTGAGTCATCTTAGACACCCAATATATATTTATCTAATTAAATCCAGTAAAACTATGTTTTCTGTTTTTTGAGACAGAGTTTTTCTCTGTTGCCCAGGCGGGAGTGCAGTGGCACGATCCTGGCTCACCACAGTCTTGACCTCCTGGACCTAAGCAATCTTTCTGCCTCACCACCATGCCTGGCTAATTTTTTTATTTTTATTTTTGTAGAGATGAGTTCTTGCTACGGTGCCCAGGCTGAATTGCTTGAACTCCTGAGCTCAAGCAGTTCTCCCACCTCTGCATTCCAGAGTGCTAGGATTCTACCGTGTCTGGCCGAATCCAGTAAAACTATGAACTTTACTGATGAGGAATTTGATGTCAAGGGTCTAGGTGGTCACAGTCATCTACTCAGCTGACAGAATTATAAATACAACTCCATGCTCCAGTTCATCAGCCCTCACTCCTTCTGTGAAACTGGCTGAGCCACCAAAGACCACTTCAAAACCACCTGTCAGAAAGCAATATGTTTGGCACTAGTTAAAGCTGTTGAATGTGCTAATTATATTCTCAAAAAAACCTTCTTTTTGGTAAATATGCTGTCAGTCTCCAGGAAAGTACAATTAAAATCTTGTGCTATAATTATAAATTTGTCTATTTCTCCTTGTAGTTCCACCTGTTTTTGATTTTTGTATGTTGAAAATCTGTGGTTGGTTCCACATAAACTCTTAACTGCTGTATCTTTTTGGATAAATGTTTCTTTTATCATTTTGAGATATTTTTCTTTTTCTTTTTTTTTTTCAGACAGGGTCTCACTCTGTCACCCAGTGGAGTGCAGTGACACAATTACAGTTCCCTGCAGCCACAAACTCCTGCACTCAAGTGATCCTCCCACCTCAGCCTTCCAAGTAGTTGGGACTATAGGTGTGTTACTACATCTGGCTAGTTCTTATTTTTTTGTAGACACAGGGTCTCACTATGCTGGCCAGACTGGTCTTAAACTCCTGGGCTCAAGCAATCCTCCTAGCTCCACCTCCCAAATTGTGAGGATTATAGGTATAGGTGTGAATCACTGTGCTTGGCTTAGAATGTTTTTCTTGATCTCTTTTTGTATCTTTCATCTTTAATACTATTTTGTTATTATTTGCCTATTACAGTTTTTAAAATATATCTTTTATCTAACCTTTGCCCATCATTTGAAAATAGCATTAGTCTTTTCCTTCTTAGATCTATTTTTAATTCTTGTTGTTGTTGTTGTTGTTGTTGCTTTGTTTTGTTTTGAGTCAGAAACTCACTATGTGGCCCAGCCTGGAGTGCAGTGGCATGCTCGTGGCCAACACAGTCTCAACCTGCAGGACTCAGGAGATCCTTTCGCTTCAATCTTCCAAGTAGCTAGAACTACTTGGCATGCACCACCACACCTGGCTAATTTTCTTTATTTATTGTAGATACAAGGTCTCACCACGTTTCCCAGGCTGGTCTCGAACCCCTGGGCCAGGCTATCCTCCTGCCCCTGCCTTCCAAGGTGCTGGGATTACAGGCATGAGCCATCGCGCCCAGCCTACTGTTAATTCTTTATAATGGACTGAGAAGAACATTTTAAGGTACCAAAGTGTTAGGGCACCAAGAAACAGAAACCAGTCAGAGAGTATTACTGTTTTTCCCTTTATTCTCTAATTATCTTAAATAGATAGAGATTCCTCCAAGAGTTAAAAATAAAACTATCACATGACCCAGCAAGTCTACTCCTAGATCTTCTACCCAAGAAAAATGAAAACATATTTTCACACAGAAACTTGTACACAAATTTTTCTACCAGCATTAGTCTTTTTTTTTTTTTTTTGAGTTGGAGTCTCACTCTGTCGCCCAGACTGGAGTGCAGTGGCATGCTCCCAGCGACTGCAGCCTTGATGGGCTGGACTCTGGAGATCCTGCCGCCTCAGCCTTCCAAGTAGCCGGAACTGCAGATGCGAGCTACCATGCCTGGCTCGTTTTTTGATTTATTGTAGAGACGAGGTCTTGCCAAGTTGCTCAGGCTGGTCTTCACAACCCGCGGGCTCAGGCAATCCACTCGCTTCGGCCTCCCAAAGTGCTGGGATTACAGGCTGAGCCATCAAGCCCAGCAAGCATTAGTCTTAATAGCCAAAAGAGCCGGGCTCGGTGGCTCAAGTCTGTAATCCCATGCCTTTGGGGGGCTGAGGTGGATTGCCTGAACCCGAGGGTTCGAGACCCGCCTGGGCAACTTGGCGAGACCGCATCTCTACAATAATTCAAAATGAGCCGGGCGTGGTAGCGCGCTTGTCGTTCCGGCTACTCGGAAGGCTGAGGCGGAAGGATCGCCGGAGCCCAGCAGGTCGAGGCTGCGGTGGCCGGGAGCGGCCGCTGCACTCCAGTCTGGGCGACAGAGTGAGACTCCGACTCAAAAAAAATTTTTTTCTAATAGCCAAAAGGTGGAAACAACCAAATGTCCATCAACAAATGCATGTACCCTTTCGGCGGTGGCAAGATGGCGGTGCAAATTTCCAAGAAGAGGAAGTTGGTCGCTGATGGCATCTTCAAAGCTGAACTGAAGGAGTTTCCCACTCGGGAGCTGGCTGAAGATGGCCACTCAGGAGTTGAAGTCCGAGTGACACCAACCAGGACAGAAATCATCATCTTAGCCACCAGAACACAGAATGTTCTTGGTGAGAAGGGTCGGCGGATTCGAGAATTGACTGCTGTAGTTCAGAAGAGGTTTGGTTTCCCAGACGGCAGTGTCGAGCTTCATGCTGAAAAGGTGGCCACAAGAGGTCTATGTGCCATTGCCCAGGCAGAGTCTGCGTTACAAACTCCTTGGAGGGCTTGCTGTGCCGAGGGCCTGCTGTGGTGTGCTGCGGTTCATCATGGAGAGTGGGGCCAAGGGCTGCGAGGTCGTGGTGTCTGGGAAACTCCGAGGACAGAGGGCTAAATCCATGAAGTTTGTGGATGGATCCACAGCCGGGATCCTGTTAACTACTATGTTGACACCGCTGTGCGCCATGTGTTGCTCAGGCAGGGTGTGCTGGGCATCAAGGTGAAGATCAGGCTGCCCTGGAACCCAGCTGGTAAGATTGGCCTTAAGAAGCCCCTGCCTGACCATGTGATTATTGTGGAACCCAAAGATGAGATCCTGTCCCCCACCCCCATCTCAGATCAGAAGGGTGGGAAGCCAGAACAACCTGCCATGCCCCAGCCAGTCCCCATGGCATAACAGGGTCTTCTTGGCAGCTGTGCCTGGAGTCTGGATGTTACACTATAAAGACCTTAAATAAAATCTTGTACAAAGACACACACACACAAAAACACAAATGCATGTATAAACAAATTGTGATATATGCACACAGGGGAATACAACTTAGATGAACCTCAAAAACAGTATGTGAAGTGAAAGAAGCCAGACACCAAAGATCATATCGAATGACTCCTTTTATATGACATACCCAGAACAGACAAATCCTGCCATAGAGACAGAAAGCAGATTTGTGGTTAACAGGGGATGACAAGAGGGGACAATAGGGAGGAGCTACTTCATGGTACGGGTATTTTTCTGGGGTGATTAAAAACTTTTGAACCCACGGAGAAGTAGTTGTACAACACCGCAAATATACTCAATACTACGAAAGTATACACTTTAAAATGTATATTATGTGAATTTTATCTCAATAAAAAATAAATCTAAAAAAACTAGATATCATCCTCTGCCAGTTAAAGGGATGAATTTTTGCCAATTTGTAAGCAGTTCTGATCCTGTTACCTCGGCAGTGAAAGAGAGGGTTTGTCTGCAATTTACAGCCAAATCTGTGGGCATGACCAACTGTCTGCTTTAAAGGGCAAGAGTGTTCTAACACTTTTTGTGACCTAACCCGGGGTAAAAGCTATGGGCTGTAGTAACAATCTGTTGTAATTCAGGTATCTGAGTTACACTGAGGGGTAGACCAGATTGATGATCAGGTTCTTCTTTTTTATAACAGCAACATTAAATTACAATGAGAATAATTGCTAGATAAAAACAGAGTTCTCTTAGATATTCTGATAATTTACCCTGTTTTTATCTCATTTTGCAATACACATGGATTTATCTTCTAGGAAAAGGAACCACACATCTTACTGGATAAGATATTTCATGGCTCATTTTTCTGGGTTTGACTGATCATTTTTCCAGGTGACTTCAGACACACAGCCACTTCTCTTCTGTCCTAAGCACTGCTACTGCCTGTCACAGACACCTTCAAAGAAACTGCCTAGACTTCTCATGAGTGAAAGTAGAGATATTTGCAAGGGCTTCCTGGTGTATTTGTTAGCTTTTGCTGCAGCCCAAACTATCCTAAAACTCATGGCTTAAAATAACAATCAGTTTTCCAGCTCACAATTCTGTGGGTCAGCAATTTGGGCTGGCTCAACCAGGCAGTTCTTCTATGGTCTTGTTCATGCATTTGTAGTCAGCTGCTGGATATGCAGCCAGTTGGCCTGTTCACTGGGGGATGGGTGGGTCCCCACTCTCACCTGCACATCTGGCAGGTGCCCACCGGTCCACTGGGGCATCTTGGTCCTTATCCACATGGTTTCATCTTCCACCAGGCTAGCCCAGGCTTGTTCACATGGTAGCGGTGTCCAGAACTCACACGGTGTCCCTGCTATCACGATCGTTCAGTCAGAGAAAGTCACAAGGTCAAACCAGATTCACGGGGTAAGAACGCATCTCCCATCTCTCTTGTCGGGAAAGGTATTGCGACCAATTTTGCAATCTGTTATAACCAAACTCACTATTCCCACGATAGTGACCCCTACTCCCCATGCTAGTGGCTCCTGGCCCCCATCCTGGCTTCGACTCCTCTGGGCCTGAGGTCCACTGGGTCCTGGATTCTTTGTGAGCATACTCTTCCTTCCATCAACCATGTTTCAAGTTACTCGTTCCCTCTTGCTTCTGATTCCACAATGCATTTTATCTCAGAAAAATCCCCATCATTTCTGATCTACTGAGAACTCTCTTCTTATTTTTTCAGTGGGGCTGTGTATACATTCAGAGCTACTGTAAACACACCATGCATCATTCACATTGGGACTTCTGAGAATGAAATGGGCCTCCGTGAATCATTATGCTAGTATATCAAGCAGAAACGTGATGTCCAAACTTAAAGTCCAGTGGTTATGAGGCATGTTATTCAGTGTAGGTTAGACATAGATGGATATGTCTTAGATAGTTTTAAAATAGGATAAGTGGGCCGGGCCCGGTGGCTCAGCCTGAAATCCCAGCACTTTGGGAGGCCAAGGCGAGTGGATTGCCTGAGCCTACAGGTTTGAGACCAGCCTGGGCAACTTGGCGAGACCTCGTCTCTACAATAAATCAAAAAGTAGCTGGACTTGGTAGCCCACGCCTGTAGTTCCAGCTACTTGGAAGGCTGAAGCAGAAGAATCACCTGAGTTGACCATGGAGTGGCCATGAGTATGCCACTGTACTCTAACCTGGGCAACAGAGTTAAACTCCAACTTAAAAAATAAAATAAAATAAGGTAAGCGTTCAGACATCTTTCACACCAGACCTGACTAACCTGTATGCTGGAATGTGGACTTATCACTGCAGCCCACTTTTTAGTTTATTGTTAGCATAATAATCATTGTAAAAGTATGTTGAACTTCCTGTCAAAGACAAATATACCTTCAGGAAAGCCCATCAAAGGTGGAGAGATGTTAATCAGTCCAGGAAAGCTCACCCCCTTAGCTCATCAAGGGTGGAAAGATCTTACTTCATGGTTAGATAATAATCACTGTTAAAGTATATCAAGCCTCTGGTCAAAGGAAAATGTACAGTCTTTCTCTTAAGACACCATGCCTATGAGGCATGTCCCCTCCCCCCAATAAATTCTGTCTTAAAACTATACTTGGCCGGACTCGGTGACTCAGCCTGTAATCCCGTGCTTTGGGAGGCTGAGATGAGTGGATTGCCTGAGCCCGTGGGTTCGAGACCCACCTGGGCAGCGAGACCTCATCTCTACAATAAATCAAAAATGAGCCGGGCATGGTAGCGTGCACCTGTAATTCTGGCTACTCGGAAGGCTGAGGCGGAGGATCGCCAGAGCCCAGCAGGCCGAGGCTGCGGTGGCCAGGAGCAGCCACTGCACTCCAGTCTGGGCAACCGAGTGAGACTCCAACTCAAAAAAAAAAAAAAAAAAAAACTATATTTGGATCCACTCTGAAATACTTTTCCGTGGCAGGTCAAAGAACCCACAGAGTATCACAAAGCACCCCACCCACCCAGCAACAGTTACAAGCACAGGCTCTCAAACTCATATTGCTTGGGTTTGAGTCTCAGCTCTGTCAATTATTTGACAGTTACTTAAACTCTTGGAAACAGTTTCCTCATCTATTAAATGTAGATAATAATAGTACTTTAGAGGGTTTTTTGTGAGGTCTAAATGAGTTAACATATATAAAATATTGAGGTATTATTACTATATTATTTCTAAGCTCTGAAGTAGAAGGGGGGATTACCTTACCTATTGAATGTCCTATTACATTCATATTTGATAACGTTATTTCATAATGTTTGTAGCCGTTTTTGGTTTTGTTTTTGTTTTCATCTGCGTAAAAGCCTCCTCTGTTACCCAGGCTAAAGGGCAGTGGCACACTCATGGCCACCGCAGCCTCAACCTGCTGGGCTCAGGTGATCTTTCCACCTCAACCTTCCAAGTAGCTGGAACCACAGGCATGCGCTACCATACCTAGCTAATTTTTTTGATTTATTGTAGAGATGAGGTCTCACCAAGTTGCCCAGGCTGGTCTCAAACCCTGGACTCAGGCAATCCTTTCACCTCTGCCTCCCAAAGTGCTGAGATTACAGGCATGAGACACTGCACCCGGCTGTATCAGTCAGTTTTAATGGCTATATATCATTTCATTGAAGGTTCCATAATTTATCTAAAAACTCTTCTATTTAATATTTAGATCATTTCCAGTTTTTCCCTATTATAAATGATAAAACAATAAACTTCATTGTGGATAAATTTTTTTAGCAAATTATCCCTTATATTAGCTCTAGAAGAAAGAATGTTATATTAAAGAGTATAAGTATTTTTTTTTTTTTTTTGAGTTGGAGTCTCAATCTGTCACCCAGTTTGGAGTCCAGTGGCATGCTCACAATCACTGCACCCTTGACCTGCTGGGTTCAGGTAATTGTTCCACTTCAGCCTTCCAACTAGCTGGAACTACAGGTACACACCATCATGCCCAGCTAATTTTTTGAATTATTGTAGAGATGAGGTCTCGCCAAGTTGCCCAGGCTGGTCTCCAACCCGTGGCCTCAGGCAATCCTCCCATCTCAGCCTCCCAAAGTGCTGGGATCATAGGCATGAGTCACCACGCCCAGTCAAGAGTATAAGTACTTTAAGGATCTTGGCACATGTGGCCAAACTGCTTTCTTAAAGTATTACGTTGGTAGCCGGGTGCTGTAGCTCAGCCTGTAATCCCAGTGCTTTGGGAGGCTGAGGTGAGTGGATTGCCTGAGCCCACGGGTTTGAGACCCACCTGGGCAACTTGGCGAACCCTCATCTCTACAATAAATCAAAAATTAGCTGGGCGTGGTAGCACACACCTGTAGTTCCAGCTACTTGGAAGGCTGAGGCGGAAGGATTGCCAGAGCCCAGCAGGTCGAGGCTGCAGTGGCCGGAAGCGGCCACTGCCCTCCAGCCTGGGCAACAGAGTGAGACTCCAACCCAAAAAGAAAAAAAAAAAGAAAAGAAAAAATTTTAAGCAGTAAAAAAAAATTATTGAAATTAAAATGTTTGCTGATCACTTGAGAATGAGAAGAAAGACAAAAATAAAGAAATATAAGAAAAAAAATCCTAGATATCTGAGGTCATTTAGTGGGCAAGCACATCTTCAATCTTCAAAAGTCCATTGTTTGGCCAGGTGTGGTGGCTCATGCCTATAATTCCAGCACTTGGGGAGGCCAAGATCAGAGGATCACTTGAGCCCAGGAGTAGGAGACCAGCCAAGACAACATAGCAAAACCTCATCTCAACAAAAAAAATGTTTTAATTAACTGGGTGTGGTGGCATGCACCTATAGTCCCAGCTCCTTGGGAGGTTGAGGCAGAAGGATCACCTGAACCTAGGAGGTCAAGGTTGCCATGAGCCATGATTATGCCACTGTACTCCAGCCTGGGCAACAGAGTGAGACCCCATCTCAAAACAACAACAACAAAAACCCTGTCTGATGAGTCAGGCAAGACTTCCCAAGCCTCTTAGGAATTTGGATAAGAGAAAAAAGGTCAGAGTTTAGTTCTCACCTTCCTGTTTTTCTTGGAAGCAAAAGGCCTTTCTACACATATTCTTGTCTTCTCAAGCAACAAGCAAGTGGGAAGCAGAGAAAGCCAGTTCTAAACATTTCTTCGGGGGTATTAAGGGTAAGAGAAGCCCAAGGGTAGAGTGGCTGGCTAAGTGACCAAGGAGAAAAACTAACTCCTATGTCTTTACCTCTGCAACAAAGAAAGAAAAACTTGGCCATCCACCTTCATCTGAAGAAAAGGCCACTGGACTCAGTAGTTTACAAATCTAAAATGATTCTCTAACTTTATTAAGCATCAAAACCATCTGAAGGGCGGGGTGTGGTGGCTTGTGCCTGTCATTCCAGCACTTTGGGAGGCCAAGGCCAGAGAACTGCCTGAGCCCAGGAGTTCAAGACCAGCCTGGGCAACATAGCAAGACCTTGTCTCTACAAAAAAAAGAAACAGACATGGTGGCACTCACCTATAGTCTTAGCTACTTGGGAGGCTGAGGCAGAAGGATCACCTAAACCCAGAAGGACAAGGCTGTGGTGTGACATGGTGACTACGGCCTGGATGACTGGAGGACTTGATCACCTGTAGGACTTGAATTAACAGTTTGTTAATTCTTACTGTTAAGAGTCTATGATTTAATAGACCTGGGTGGGGCCTGAGAATTTGCATTTCTTTTTATTTTATTTTATTTATTTTTTTTTTTGTTGGAGTCTCACTCTTCAGGCTCATGGCCACTGCAGCCTCCACCTGCTAGGCTCAGGCAATCCTTCCTCTCAGCCTTTCAAGTAGCTGGAAGTACAGGTACAGGCCACCACACCTCACTAATTTTTTTATTTATTATAGAGATGAAGTCTCGCCAAGTTGCCCAGGCTAGTCTCAAATCCCTGGATTCAGGCAATCCTCTCACCTCCGCCTCCCAAAGTGCTAGAATTACAGGCATGAGCCACCAATCCAGTTCCTAGATGAAGTTGATAATGTGGGTCTAGAGACTAGATTTTGAGAACCGCTGCAGGTATGGCTTCCCCCATCCTAACTAATCATCAGAATTCCCCTCACGGCCGGACTCAGTGGCTTAGCCTGTAATCCTGCGCCTTGGGAGGCTGAGGTGAGTGGATTGCCCGAGCCCACGGGTTCGAGACCCGCCTGGGCAACTTGGTGAGACCTCATCTCTACAATAAATCAAAAAATCAGCCGAGTGTGGTAGCGCACACCTGTAATTACAGCTACTTGGAAGGCTGAGGTGGAAGGATCGCCGGAACCCAGCGGGTTGAGGCTGCGGTGGCCGGGAGCAGCCACTGCACTCCAGTCTAAGTGACAGAGTGAGACTCCAACTCAAAAAAAAAAAAAAGAATTCCCCTCATGCAGGAATTCACCAATCAGATTTGTCATAAGTACGGCCACAGGGAATCTGTGTATATGTCTATTTGATAAAGTTCCCCATTAGAGCTTGATGTTCACCAGGTGTGGAGTTCCACAGCCCCAGAATACTCAGAATTATGCTAAGGCCTTGGTGTTTCAGAAAGCCTTGGCTGATGGGCTGGCTTAGACCCAGAAGCCACTTACAGCAGTTAAATGTGAGTCATTTTGTATGCTAATTTTTTACTTAACTTGTGATTATGATATTCTCTGGATAATATCTGTATTGGTTTCTTAGCTACATAAAAATGAGCACTTTTGTAGAGGAAGTTCTCACAATTCTAATGGACAAATTTTAAAACTCTGGCATAACCACCTAAATCATTAGAATATTTCCATAGCAACAACACAAATTAAAATTTTTAAAAAGCCCATATGGCGTTGTCCTGAGATTCTCTCAGATTAATTCCCCATAAGTTAATAGTTGCCTTTTATCAGAACTTCCTAGCAGTGTAACCAGACGGGCAGATGAGTGGCTCATAAACTTACCGACGTTCAGTAGGTTAGATTTTTCAAGTAACATCACTTTCTTTCCTGATATTCTCCATAGGCTAGTTTTCACAATATATTTCTCTTGGTAATTGTCTATTTAGCAGAGATTAAAAGCAGAACAATGTTCTTGTTTGTTTGTTTGTTTTTGTTTTTTGAGTTGGAGTCTCACTCTGCCACCCAGACCGGAGCGGCCACTGCAGCCTCGACCTACTGGACTCCAGCGATCCTTCCGCCTCAGCCTTCCAAGTAGCTGGAACTATAGGTGCGCACTACCACGCCCGGCTGATTTTTTAATTTATTGTAGAGATGAGATCTCACCAAGTTGCCCAGGCGGGTCTCGAACCCGCAGGCTCAGGCAATCCACTCACCTCAGTCTCCCAAAGTATGGGATTACAGGCTGAGCCACCGAGCACAGTTAGAACAATGTTCTTATTTTTAAAGTATTGTATCACATAAGAACCTGGGTTGCCTCTTCAGTTATGTCTGACTGTAAATTACAGATTGGATCATGTGGTTCTAAACCATGTGACTTCATCTTTTCTTCATTTCTGCAATGTCCTGCCTTGGACCTGGGTCACATTCTTTTTTTTCTTTGTAATTTCTTTTTGAGTTGGAGTCTCACTCTGTCACCCCGGTTGGAGTGCAGCGGCACAATCATGACTCGTGGCAGCCCCCACCTCCTAGCTCAAGTGATCCTTCCACCTTAGTCTTCTATTAGCTGGGACGAAGGCATGTGCCCAGTTAATTTTTTGATTTGTTGTAGAGATGCGATCTCACCAAGTTGCCCAGGCTGGTCTCAAATGCCTGGGTTCAGACAATCCGCTTGTCTCTGCCTCCCAAAGTGCTGGGATTGCAGGTGTGAGCCACCATGACCGGCCCTGGAACACATTTCTTACTAATAAACATCTACATTCTGTCCAGCCTATTAAGCTGAAGTGAACCATCAAGCTTTCACTTTTTACAGATTTGCACAAGTGAAGAAAAAGTGGCTTGGGAGCTTAACTCTGATCATGGCTCATTTAGAGTGGTTGGTTACTGTATAATATTTCTGAAATAAGATAATAGTGAGCTATTAGTGACCCTAATGGAAAAATACACTCCAAATTCATAAATAAATTAAAAACAGAAAAATCATTCTACATGTGATGATAAAGAATACAGAAGCAATGTGAAAATTAACTTAATTGGAAATATTGTAAAATTATTTTCAATATCACATGTTAAATTAAGGAGTTGCTTTGACTGCTAAGTAGATAATAGAAAGAGCCAAAATAGTAAGCCTGATTAGAATTTGTGCAAATGCTTTACAAATTACTTATTTTCTAGAGCCATCATATTACTTAAGGGCAGTACATTTAATAAAAAGACAGTTCAAGTTGAACTAGATGCCAGTTTTTCTTGTCTGTCTGTCTGTTTTTGAGTTGGAGTCTCACTCTGTTGCCCAGGCTGGAGTGCAGTGGCATGCTGAGAGCCACCACAGCCTCGACCTGCTGGGCTCAGATGATCCTTCCACCTCAGCCTTCCAAGTAACTGGAACTACAGGCACACACCACCATGCCTGGCTAATTTTTTTATTTATTATAGAAATGAGGTCTCACCAAGTTGCCCAGGCTGATGGGCAATCCTCTCACCTCAGTCTCCCAAAGTGCTGGGATTATAGGCGTGAGCCACCATGCCCAGCCTATGCCAGTTTTAAGTAGATAATTTGAACAAATTTTCAAAATCTTCTAAAACCATATTTCATTTTTTTTATTCAGAGAGTTAAAAATACATTCCCTAGGATCTAGTGATTTCCTTACACATAGTTGGCAGTCAAACTATTTTGAAAGAAAATAAATGTTGAAAGAAAAAAAAATGAACAAATGAACACCAGGAGAAAAACTTCTCTCCTTGGCACTGGAGAGGGGTCTGGGTGCTAGAGAGAAATAAACTGAAAATCAGCTGTGATTCTTCTAGAATTAACTTCATCTTCCGGACTCTCCTTTGCTAGTCCAGTCCTTCCTTGAGAAGTTCAGATTCCAGCTCTAACTCAACACCTCCACTTCGGACAGTGCAACCAACATGTTAAGAATATAAGCCGGCTGGCTGGGCTCAGTGGCTCAGCCTATAATCCCAGCACTTTGGGAGGCTGAGGTGAGAGGATTGCCTGAGCCCACGGGTTTGAGACCAGCCTAGGCAACGTGGCGAGACCTCGTCTCTACAATAAATCAAAAATTAGCCAGGCGTGGTAGCACGTGCCTGTGGTTCCGGCTACTTGGAAGGCTGAGGCTGGAAGGATCACCAGGGCCCAGCACGTTGAGGCTGCAGTGGCTGGGAGGGTGCCACTGCACTCCAGCCTGGACGACAGAGGGAGACTCTAACTCAAAAAGAAAAAAAAAGATAGCTGGGCTCTGTGGCTCAGCCTTTGGGAGGCTGAGGTGAGTGGATTGCCTGAGCCTGCGGGTTCGAGACCCGCCTGGGCAGCGAGACCTCATCTCTACAATAAATCAAAAAATCAGCCGGACTTGGTAGCGCGTGCCTGTAATTCCGGCTACTTGGAAGGCTGAGGCAGAAGGATTGCTGGAGCCCAGCAGGTCGAGGCTGCGGTGGCCGGGAGCGGCCACTGCACTCCAGTCTGGGCGACAGAGTGAGACTCCAACTCAAAAAAAAAAAGAAAAAAAAGAAGAATTAAAACCAGGCACAGTAGCTCACGCCTATAATGGGAGACAGAGGCAAGAGGATTGTCTGAGCTCAGGGGTTCAAGACCAATTTGGGCAATATGGCAAGATCTGTGTCTACAATAAATCAAAAAATCAGCTGGGTGTGGTGGCCTGCATCTCTGGTTCCAACTGGGCAACAGAGTGGGACTCCAACTCAAAAAAAAAGAACACAGTTGCTGGCTGGGCACAGCAGCTCATATCCGTAATCTCAGCTCTCTAGAAAGTTGAGGCAAGAGAACTGCTTGAGCCCAGGAGTTCAAGACCAGTCTGGGCAACATAGTGAACCCTCATCTCTATAAAATAAAAAATAAAAATTTAGGCAGGCATGGTGGCTCACACCTATAGTTTCAGCTACTCAAAAGACTGAGGTAGGAGGATTGCTTGAGCCCCGGAGGTAGCCATTGATTGTGCCACTGCACTTCAGCCTGGGCCACAGAGTGAGACCCTGACTCAAGAAAACAAATAATACAAATGCTGGCTGGGCATGGTAGCTCACATATATAATCCCAGCACTTTGGGAGGTCAAGGCAGGAGGATCGCTTGAGCCCTGGAATTCGAGGTGAGCCTAGACAATACAGCAAGTCCATGTCCCGAAGCAAGACAGACTAGGTTCATATCTCTATACCTCACCACCTTTAGCTTTTCCACCTCAGGTAAGTGACTTTTCCTCTGGATAGTCATTGCCTCCACCTTAATATTTAGCCCTTGTGTAGTTCTCTCCTCTTGAGTGTAGGCAAGAACTAATGACTTGCTTCCACCACACAGAATATGGCAAAAGTGAGATTGTGACGGTTAATTTGTTAATGTCAACTTGACTGGGCTAAGAGATGCCCAGATGTCTCGTAAAACATTATTTCTAGCTGTGTCTGTGGGGATATTTCCAGAAGAGATTAGCATTTGAATCGGTAGACTGAGTAAGGGAAACTGCCCTCAACAATGTGAGTGGGCATGATCTCAATCCATTGAGGGCTCAGATAGAACAAAAAGACAGAGAAAGGACACATGTGCTCTCTTGTTTGAGCCGGAACACCCATTTCCTCCTGCCCTTGGACATCTGCTCTCCTGGCTCTCAGGCCTTCATGTGTAAGCTGGAACTACACCATTGGCTTTCCTGGGCTTGCCAAAATCAGATGGTGGGACTTCTCGGCCTCCGTGCTTTATAAGCCAGTCCCTCACAGCAAATAACTTTCTATATCTCTCTATATATATCCTATTGGCTCCATTTCTCTGGAGAACACAAGCACAGATTTAACGTCACGACTGTGATTAGTTTACCAAAGGCTGTGACTCCCAACTTGCTAGCACCCCCTCTCACTCTCTCTGATGAAGTCAGCTGCCACGTTGTGAGCTGCTCTGTGGAGAGGCTAGGTGGCAAGGAACTGAGGGAGGGCTCTAGTTTACAGTTTGTGAGGACAGGAAACCTCAGTCCTACAACTTGCAAGGAACTGAATTCTGCCAGCAACCACTCCAGTGAGCTAGAAAGAAGACTCTTCCCAGTTAAGTCCTAGGGCAACTGCCGTCTTGCGAAAGTCCCAGAGTTAGAAGACCTGGCTAAGCCACAGTCAGATTCCAGAACCACAGAGACTGTGAGGTCACAAATGTCTCAAGTCACTAAGTTTGGGGATAACTTATTTAAGCACACTGTCAATGTAAGCTAGTGGCAGATGTCTCAAAATTCACATCACCTTCCCCGGTACTCACATCTCAGTAAATGGAACCACCATCCATCCAAGACGATCAAACCAGAAGCCTAAAAAAAGAAAATCATCTGTAATTCTCTTTCTCTAAATTCCTTCTCACCTAAATAGACAGCTCCATGAATACCTAAGTAAGAATGTTTCAGGAATAGAAACTTCAGAGACTTAAGGCAAAAATAAGCTTGGGTTTTATATATATATATATATATTTTTTTTTTTTTTTTTTTGAGTTGGAGTCTCACTCTGTCACCCAGACTGGAGTGCAATGGCCACTCTCGGCCATCGACCTGCTGGGCTCCGGCGATCCTTCCACCTCAGTCTTCCAAGTAGCTGGAACTACAGGCGCACGCTACCACGCACAGCTAATTTTTGATTTGTTGTAGAGATGAGGTCTCGCCAAGTTGCCCAGGCGGTTCTCGAACCCACGGACTCAGGCAATCCACTCACCTCAGCCTCCCAAAGGCGCAGGATTACAGGCTGAGCCACCAAGCCCGGCTGGTTATTTTTTTAAAAGAAAGAACTGGACGCAGTAGCTCACGCCTATAATCCCAGCACTTTGGGAGGCCGAGGTGAGAGGATTGCCTGAGTCCATGGGTTCGAGACCAGCCTGGGCAACTTGGCAAGACTTCATCTCTACAATAAATCAAAAAATTAGCCAGGCACGGTGGCACATGCCTGTGGTTCCAGCTACTTGAAAGGCTGAGGCTGAAGGATTGCCTGAGCCCACCAGATCGAGGCTGTGGGGGCCAGGAGTGTACCACTGCACTCCAGCCTGGGTAACAGTGAGACTCCAACTCAAATTTAAAAAGAGAGAGAGAAAAAAAAAACTGTGTGACTAGAGCTGCTAGCAAAAGGGAGAATGAGCCAGGCCTGATGGCTCATGTCTGTATACCCAGCATTTTTGGAGCCAAGGCAAGAGGATTGCTTGAGGCCAGGAGTTTAAGACCAACTCATCTCTACAAAAAAAAATTTGAAAATACAAAATCTAGCTAGGCATGATGATGTGCACCTGCAGCCCCAGCTACTCAAGAGGCTAAGGCAGAAGGATCACTTGAGCCCAGGAGGTCCAGATTGCTGTGAGCCATAATCCTGCCACTGCACTCTAGCCCGAGTGACAGAGTGAGACTATGATTCAAAATAAATAATTTAAAAATAAAGTTGTATTTCTTGCTCACCTGAGTCCAAGGAGTGAGTGAGTGAGATTCATACCCACTACTAATAAAATAATTACATACAATGTTATATGTATAATTAACTAAGTTATATATATGTCTTTATATAAATGCTACAAAATGATTCGTGTTCTGAAGGCAAAGAAATGCTAAGAAAGAGAATGAGAAGAGGACTCATTCAAAATGTAGACTTCAGGGGAAACCTCTCTTAAGACGATTTCGTAAAGACAGATCGGCTGCAATGGCTCATGCACAATTTTGGAGACCAAGGCAGGATTGCTTGAGGCCAGGAGTTTGAGACCAGCCTGGGCAAGTGAGACCCCGTCTCTACAAAGTATTTAAAAAATTAGCCAGGTGTAGCCGGGCTCGGTGGCTCAGCCTGTAATCCCGCGCCTTTGGGAGGCTGAGGTGAGTGCATTGCCTGAGGCTGCGGGTTCGAGATCCGCCTGGGCAGCGAGACCTCATCTCTACAATAAAATCAAAAAATCAGCCGGGCGTGGTAGCATATGCCTATAATTCCTCAGAAGGCTGAGGTGGAAGGATCGCTGGTGCCCAGCAGGTCGAGGATGCGGTGGCCGGGAGCGGCCCCTGCACTCCAGTCTGGGCGAGAGTGAGACTCCAACTCAAAAAAAAAAAAAAAAAAAAAATTAGCCAGGTGTGATGACATGCACCTGTAGTCCTGAGGCAGGAGGATTCCTTGAACTCAGGAGTTTCAAGCTGCAGTTAGCTCTGCTCATGCCACTGTACTCTAGCCTGGATGACAGAGCAAGACCCTGTCTCTAAAAATAAATAAATAAAAAGAGAAGACAATTTAAGAGAGTCTGTTCTTGTGATCCTAAAGAAAGAAAGAATCTTTGCCAAAGGGATGAACAGAGAGATGAAAGCTATTGAAAAGATAATAGGCCAATTTAAGCTTGAGAAACAGAAGGTATATGAGAATGGGAAGAAAAAAAAAACCCCACAATCCTGGGGTGATCTGGAGGGAAAATGAGTCTTCAGAGAAAAGAAGGTGAATTAAACATTGTCTGAAAAGATTAAGGATATGGGTAGATTGCAACTATTCTCAACTGGGCTTCCTCTTCTGAATAGGCTCCCGGTTCCCGGTGGGAGCCAGAACACATTACTTGAGCTGAGTGACTTTCTCTCAATTCCTACAGCAATGGTCCCTCTGGAATCTGGAATGGGCCGCACTCCTCTAGATGCATGGGGGGTGACGTTAACCAAGTCCACCAAGGATGGCGCAGGGCACCCAGGCTTAATTGCTCTTAGAATCCCAGTTGAAAAGGATCTCCAGTAAAGAAGTATTTGGAAAAAACACAGTAATCGGTGACTCAGCCTGTAATCTCAGCACTTCGGGAGGCCGAGGCGAGTGGATTGTCTGATTCCGCAGGTTCAAGACCAGCCTGGGCAACTTGGCGAAACCCCGTCTCTACCAAAAAAAAATCAAAAAATTAGCTGGACGTGGTAGCACTTGCCTGTAGCTCCAGCTACTTGGAGGGCTGAGGTGGAAGGATCGCCTGAGCCCAGCAGGTCGACTGGGGTGGCCGTGAGCGTGACACTCCACTACTCCAGCCTGGGCAGCGGGGTGAGACTCCAACTCAAAAAAAACAAAAAAAAATCACAGTAACAGTGATTATCTTCAGATAAAAATGAAGATCTCACCCCATGGAATTTCAGGTTTCTCTGAGCCCACGCTGCATGATTCCGGAGTGGGGTGAAAGCCCTTCCAGACCCAGCTATCCTGACCAACTGCCCCCACCTGGCTTGCGCCATGGTGCCCTGCCCCCGGCCTCTTATTTCGGGAACCTACCATCCCACTGTAGTCCTAGCTACTCGGGAGGCTGGAGGGGAAGGCCCCCCGAACTCAGCAGCCATAACAGCATCCCCTGCCCTCAGCCCTGCCCTTCACAGCGCTGGAGGGCAGCTCCGGAGCTTCTCGGCGACACGGGGCCCCATCTCACTGGGCCATGCCCTGTCCCGTGGGTAAATGGAGGACCCTCCCACGGAACATTATCTGGAGCTCTGGCCTTTAAAGTATATCCAAGCCGGGCTCGGCGGCTCAGCCTGTAATCCCGCGCCTTTGGGAGGCTGAGGTGAGTGAATTGCCTGAGCCCGCGGGTTCGAGACCCGCCTGGGCAGCGAGACCTCATCTCTACCATAAATCAAAAAATCAGCCAGGTGTGGTAGCACGTGCCTGTAGTTCCAGCTACTTGGAAGGCTGAGGCGGAAGGATCGCCGGAGCCCAGCAGGTCGAGGCTGCGGTGGCCGGGAGCGGCCACTGCACTCCAGTCTGGGCGACAGAGTGAGACTCCAACTCAAAAATAAAATAACTTAAAATAAATAAAGTATATCCAGCTTGGCACGCCCACTTCTCGGGACATTGCGATCTCCTTTCACCCCCTGCCCTGGCAGGTCTTCCAGTTCTACCGCACTCAACGTGGACCAATACTTTTCTCACGCTTCTAAGCTGCCACCCTGCAGTATATTAGCGCCATCTCCTGGGGTCCTTGCCAAGGTGTTAATCCAGTACCATGAAAGAAAGTTCTCATCAATAATCTCTCTCTTTTCCAGTGTCCTATTCCATCTCCCTTGGTTCAGGACCCTCAGGATCCGGTTCCATGCATGCGCTCCCAGTTCCTTTGGATGCACGTTGACAAGGCCTACAGCCACTTCAGGGTACAGTCCCTTTTCTCTCTTGGCAGGCCCTGCACTTCCGCGGCTGGGTTACGTTGTGACTTGGCCCTTAGTATGGGTCTGATGGCCAAGAGGGAGGGTAAAAAGGCATCCTGAGCAGGGCATGGGTTTTCCTGCAAGACAAGAACCTCTGCACAATCTTCAGATAAGCTAGGCTTTAACGGAGAGGAGTGGGTTACTTCTGCAGGCCCAGAGGGTCCCATGGAGCCTGATGATTCTAGACTTTTGACTGCTTGGACCCAAATGTTCCCATCCAAAGTCTTAGAGTATTTCTTTCTTCCAAATTAGCACCCTGGCCTAGATGCAGCAGAACTGGCTGGAATTGAGAATTCAATATTTTCTGGAAAGTTGCTACTCTTATAACGTGGGGTCCCAGAGCTTTGCTGCTCCGAGACCACAGGAGATGAGAATCTGTTTATATACAGCGCGGGAGGTACCATGGCTGCACACTTCCCATGCATTGGTGACTTATCATACCCAGGCTTTCATTGTCTTTCCCCAAAGCATTGATGGCTCCAAGTAACAGCCATTTAATTCCAAAATTCTTATATTTACTCAATTTCCACTGAAGCTCTCAAGCCCCTGATTGTTGCCCTTGCCAGTGTAACCTCTCCCACCAGTGTCCCATCCTAGTTGACCTCTTGTGAGAGTGTGAACACCTGTACTGGAACCACATAGCCAGGGCTATCAGTGCTCCACCCACTACCGTGATGGCGCCTTATTGCCACCAGCCAGGCCCAACAACAAAATCCTGTTCTAGGGCTGGGCGCAGTGGCTCACACCTGTACTCCTAGCACTTGGGGAGGCCAAGGTGGGAGAATTGTTTGAGCCCTGTAGTTTGAGACCAGCCTACAAAAAATAATGTTAAAAAATTAACCTCAGCCGGGCTTGGTGGCTCAGGCTGTAATCCTGCACCTTTGGGAGGCTAAGGTGAGTGGATTGCCTGAGCCCGCGGGTTTGAGACCCACCTGGGCAACTTGGCAAGACCTCATCTCTACAATAAAGCAAAAATTAGCCGGGTGTGGTAGCACGCGCCTGTAGTTCCAGCTATTGGAAGGCTGAGGCGGAAGGATCGCTGGAGCCCAGTGGGTCGAGGCTGCGGTGGCCAGGAGCGGCCACTGCACTCCAGCCTGGGCGACAGAGTGAGACTCCGACTCCAAAAAAAAAAAAATTAACCTGGTGTGGTGATGCGTGTCTATAGTTCCAGTTACTCAGGAGGCTGAGGCAGAAGGATTGCCTGAGCCCAGGAAGCAGGAAGTCAAGGATGCAGTGAGCTATGATTGTGCCACTCTACTCCAACCTGGAATGCAGAGTGAGACCTCAACTCAAAAAATAAAAAATAAAATAATAGCATGAATAAATAGCCATTTAAGAGTTATCGGTGATGGCAGCCTGGACAATATAGTGAGAACATATCTCTACTCCAACCTGGAATGCAGAGTGAGACCTCAACTCAAAAAATAAAAAATAAAATAATAGCATGAATAAATAGCCATTTAAGAGTTATCGGTGATGGCAGCCTGGACAATATAGTGAGAACATATCTCTACAAAAATAAAAAATTAGCTGGGCATGGTGGCACACCTGTAGTCCCAGCTACTTGGGAGACTGAGGTAGGAGAATTGCTTGAACCCAGGAGTTTGAGGCTGCAGTCAGCCGTGATTATGTCAATGCACTCCAGCCTGGGCAACAGAGGGAGATCCTGACTCAAAAAAAAAACCTATCCTAGAGCCAATTCCTAGGACCACATCCAATAGCTGCTGTCAGAAGCAGGGTTCACTGGCAACATACTCGGAAACACTGAGATTTCTGTGTAGAGGTCATAGGCGAGTAACTGCAAAAATGGCACCTGTAAGGGGTAAAAGATGAAGGATTTGGCAGAGAGAAAAGTCGGGCGCAGCTCAGGGGACCTATGGCAGCTCTGGAGCTGGGATGACCCTCGAGGTATCGCAGACTGAGGCAGGTAGACAAGGCTTTGCGCCCCAAAGGAGCCAGTCACTGGACGTGCACTGTCCCTAGGGAAGGAGCATCATCTCAGGCAAAGTGTCTTTCTTCAATGAAGGACAATGCCAGGAAAGCAGCACAGTGAGAGGCATCAACCAACTCCTCCCCACAACTGGAGCAATCAGCAGTGCCTCCAGTCCTGGAGCGGGGATCCCCACGGTACCCCTCAGCACCCCAACTCTCACAACATTGGGTGCATCACTCACCTGTCTTTCTTCTTTCTTTCTTTCTTTGTCTACACATGCACCTATACTTACCTTTTTTTTTTTGTAGAGGATATCTCACCAAGTCTCAAACCCCAACCCCAGGCAATCCTCTGGCCTCAGTCTCCCAAAGTGCTGGGATTACAGGTGTGAGTCACCGTGCCCGGCCCATACTTACCTTTTTTTTTTTTGAGTTGCAGTCTCACTCTGTGGCTCAGGCTGGGGTGCAGTAGCATGCTCACAGTCACTGCAGCCTCAACCTGATGGGTTCAGGAAATCCTTGCACCTCAGCCTTCCAAGTAGCTGGAACTACAGGCACTCGCTACCACACCTAGCTTATTTTTTGATTTATTGTAGAGATGAGATCTCACGAAGTGCCCAGGCTGATCCTGAACCTGCGAGCTCAGACAATACACATGTCTCAGCATCCCAAAGTGCTGGGATTACAGGCTGAGCCACTGAGCCTGGCTTATACTTACCTTTCTTTTCTTTTTTTTTTTTTTGAGTTGGATTCTCACTCTGTCGCCCAGACTGGAGTGCAGTGGCCTCTCCCGGCCACTGCAGCCTCAATCTGCTGGGCTCCAGCGATCCTTCCACCTCAGCCTTCCAAGTAGCTGGAACTACAGGCGCGCGCTACCACGCCCAGCTAGTTTTTGATTTATTGTAGAGATGCGGTCTCGCCAAGTTGCCCAGGCAGGTCTCGAACCCGCGGGCTCAGGCAATCCACTCACTTCAACCTCCCAAAGGCGCGGGATTACAGGCTGCGCCACCAAGCCCGGTTTATACTTACCTTTCTAAGACGACTGCTTTCTGACCTTAACAATAAGGGAATACAGTTAACCCTTGATCAATGCGGGGATTACGGGGTAACTCCCAAAACACTTAGCTGCTAATAGCCTACTGTCAACAAGAAGCCTTATCAGTAACATAAACTGTCAATTAACAGATATTTTGTATGTTATATGTATTACATAATGCATTTGTACAATAAAGTAAACTAGGTAAGAGAAAGTGTTATTAAGAAAGTCATAGCCGGGCTGGGTGGCTCAGCCTGTAATCCCGCGGCTTTGGGAGGCTGAGGTGAGCGGATTGCCTGAGCCCACGAGTTCAAGACCCGCCTGGGCAGCGAGACCTCATCTCTACAATAAATCAAAAAATCAGCCAGGCGTGGTAGCGCACGCCTGTAATTCCGGCTACTCAGAAGGCTGAGGCGGAAGGATCGCCGGAGCCCAGCAGGTCGAGGCCGCGGTGGCTGGGAGCGGCCACTGCGCTCCAGTCTGGGCGACCGAGTGAGCCTCCAACTCAAAAAAAAAAAAAAAAAGAAAGTCATAAGAAAGAGAAAACATATGTATGCTCATGAAGTGGAAATAAATCATCATAAAGGTCTTCGTCCTCGTCGTGTTCACCTTGAGTCGGCTGGGGAGGTGGGAGAGGAGGGGTTGGTCTTCCTTCTCAGGGGTGGCAAAGGCAGAAGAGGTGGAGGAAGAGGAAGGCAGGAGAGGCAGGCACCCTCGAGGTAACTTTTATGGAAAAAAATCTGCATATAAGTAGACAAACCCATGCAGTCCAAACCCATGTTGTTCAAGGTCAGTCATAATAGCTACTCATAAGATATCCAAAAGAGCAAATCCAAGTGCAAGGTGGGAAGATTGCTGGAGCTCAGGTGTTCAAGTCCAGCCTGGGCAACGTAGTGAGACCTCTTCTTCACAAAAAAAAAAAAAAAACTTTTTTAGGTAGCTGGGAGTGGTGCTGTGCACCTGTAGTCCCAGCTACATGGGACACTGAGGCAGAAGAATCGCCTGAGCCCTGGAGTTTGAGGCTATGACAGAGTGAGACCCGGCTCAAAAAAAAAAAAAAGTGCAAGCAACATGTGAGGTGTTAGCAAGGTTGTTCCTTTCAGCCTGAATTCTAGAACAATCTCATCACTGTCTTTCTAGTACACTCCATACTCACATCTCATCTCTAGAACAGTTAGTAGTTTACTTTTCCCCAGTATTTATCTTTAACGTCAACATTATTGCGTCTCCAAAAAGTAGCAATTATGGTGTTGAGACATGGCTAATTTATTATGTATATCTTTGAGTTATTTTTCATCATAATTAATTTCTAGCTAGCCGCGGTGGCTCAAGCCTATAATCCCAGCACTTTAGGAGAAGGCAAGAGAATTGCTTGAGCTCAGGAGTTCGAGACCAGCCTGAGCAGCATGGCGAGACCTCGTTTCTACAATAAAAAAAAAAAAAAATTAGCCAGGCGTGGTGACACCGTCTGTGGTTCCAGCTACTTGGAAGGCTGAAGCAGAAGGATTGCCTGAGCCCAGCAGATCGAGGCCGCAGCGGCTGTGAGCATGCCACCGCACTCCAGTCTGGGCAACAGAGTGAGACTCTGACTCAAAAAATAATAATTTTTAAAATAGGTTCTAGAATAGCCAAAAATATTTTCATCTATAATCTGGGACTCTATAAAAAATAAAATTACACGCCGGGCTCAGTGGCTTAGCCTGTAATCCCGCACCTTTGGAAGGCTGAGGTGAGTGGATTGCCTGAACCGTGGGTTCAAGACCCACCTGGGCAACTTGGCGAGACCACATCTCTACAATAAATCAAAAAATGAGCCGGGCATGGTAGCACATGCCTGTAATTCCGGCTACTTGGAAGGCTGAGGTGGAAGGATCGCCGGAGCCCAGCAGGTCGCGGCTGCGGCGGCCAGGAGCAGCCGCTGCACTCCAGTATGGGCAAAAGAGTGAGACTCTGACTCAAAAAAAATAATAATAAAATAAAATTACATGATGTATTGTTCTTTTTTTTTTTTTTTTTTTTTTGAGTTGGAGTCTCACTCTGAGCCACCGAGCCCAGCTGATGTATTGTTCTTAAACATTAAAAACTGGGCCAGGCATGGTGGCTCACACCTATAATCCCAACACTTTGGGAGGCCAAGGAAGATTGCTTGAGCCCAGGAGTTTGAGACCAGCCTGGGCAACATAGCAAGACCTTGTCTCTACCAAAAATCAAAAAATTAGCCAGGTGTGTTGGCACATGTCTGTAGTCCCAGCCACTTAGGAGGCTGACATAGGAGAATTGCTTGGGCCCGGGAGCTGAAGGCTGTAGTGAGCCATGAGCGAACGTGTCCCTGCTCTCCGGCCTAGGCAACAGAGTGAGACCCCAACTCTAAAAACTGGCCAGGCATAGTAGCTGATGCCTGTAATCCCCATGTTTTGGGAAGCAGGAGGCAGATTACTTGAGATCAGGAGTTTGAGAGCAGCCTGGGCAACATGGCGAGACCTTGTCTCTACAAAGAATTTAAAAATCAGCCAGTTGTGGTGCTTCACATCTGTAGTCCTAGCCACTTAGGAGGCTGAGAAGGGAGGATCCCAGGAGTTCAAGATTTCAGTAAACTATAATCATGCTACTGCGTTCTAGCCTGAGAAAGAGCGAAACTGTCTCTTAAAAAATTAAATTAAATTAAATGAAAAACTGCTCTCAAAAAATGTCGACCAGTTAGTTTAAAGGAGATTCGTAAATGAATCATGTAATTTTAAATAAGTCTCACTAGATGGAGCTAGTTACAAATAAATACTTTTTCATAGCGTCTCAATTTCTGAGTTTAAAAATGTATCAGATGCCGGTTTCAGTGGCTCAGCCTGTAATCCCACGCCTTTGGAAGGTTGAGGTGAGTGGATTGCCTGAGCCCGCGGGTTCGAGACCCGCCTGGGCAGCGAGACCTCATCTCTACAATAAATCAAAAAATCAGCCAGGTGTGGTAGCGCATGCCTGTAATTCCGGCTACTCGGAAGGCTGAGGCGGAAGGATCGCCGGAGCCCAGCAGGTCGAGGCTGCGGTGGCCGGGAGCGGCCACTGCACTCCAGTCTGGGCGACAGAGTGAGACTCCAACTCAAAAAAAAAAAAAAAAAAAAATGTATCAGACATGTAAATACGAATTGCGTGTCTAAATCTGTCTGGTCGATGTGTAAGAAAATATTTTTTAAACTCTAAGATACTTTCCACTGAAAATAGCAGATCACATCTTAAACAAAATTCTAGAGTGAGCTTAAGTAACTCCTTACCTTTTCCAAATATTTTGAAACATTTGAAATGTTTGTGCAAGAATTCTAATGCGCTTAATTATGGTGTCACTTTGGGTGTTTAGGAAGAAAGAGCCAGACTGTGATTTACAAGTTTCCCTCCAACTTCAATAACTCATAAAATGATCAAGGTTGGTATATGAAGTGTAAAAGCATAATTTATATAGGCAAGGGTTCAAAATATATTAGCTTAGAGTTATTTTTAAATGGTTGTGCAATGCATGAAGCTACAACATGGTAAACCTTAAGGAATTAAATATATCTTAACTTGATTCCATGTTGTAATACAACGCAAAAACTTGAGAATAGAAGATACCATCAACACCATGTTTAAACACAATGTATCCTATGGATTTAGTGCTCTCCATAGTGTCATTAGCTACATAAAGCCCTCATTTTCAAAAAGGGACTGGTGGCCGGGCACAGTGGCTCACACCTGTAATCCCAACGAGCCCAGAAGTTCAAGGCCAGCCTGGGCAATAAAGTGAGACCTCATCTCTACCCCAAAAATGTAAAAAGTTAGCTGTGTGTGGTGGTGTGCACCTGTAGTCCCAGCTACTGGGGAAGGAAGGGTGCTGAGCAGAAGCTGAGCCCAGGAGGTCAAGGCTGCAGTGAGCCGTGAGTATCCCACTGCACTCCAGCCTGGGCAACAGAATGGGTCTCTGACCACCCCGACTCCCCGCAAAAAAAGGACTGGTGACAGGAGGGGAAATCATTCTCAAATTTTCCCATGTGGAACTTGGTATTATTGCTGTTTTTCTGAACCCGAACAGAATCATATCTGTTGCTTTTTTTTTTAACTTCTAAAATCTGAACATTTTCCACTCTTTTAAAAATTTCTTATCTTAGTGGAGACTGGGACAAAATAATCAGTAGCAAGCAGGAAATAAGAAGAGTCCATTGCAGTGTGGTGCAAAATAAAAGCCTCTGGGTCTAAAATCAGCCAACCAGGATCTGAACCTCAGTTACACCAGCTGTTAGCTGTGTGATCTGGATAAACTCTGTAACCTTTTGAAGCTTCCCCATCCTCACGTGTAAAATGGAGATGGAATGAGAATCTTCCAAGGCTTGAGTCTGTAAGTGTGTAAAGCGCTCAGCATAGTGTCTCACAAGTTAAAAAGTCTTCAGGCACACCCCACTACAACTGGCTAAACTTTTTATTTCTTGTAGAGACCATGTCTTGCTATGTTGCCCAGGTGGTGTAAAACTCCTGGGCTGGAGCAATCCTCTCACCTCAGCCTCCTAGAGTGCTGGGGTTTCAGGCATACTTTTGAGAAACAATTTGTATGGAGAAAAAGAACAAAAAAATTGTTCTACTTTTAAAAAAAAATGTAAAGAGAGAGACTGGTGATTTACTTAGTCAGAGTTTCATTTTTAAAAGATAAAATAAGCGGGCTCAGTGGCTCAGCCTGTAATCCCGCGCCTTGGGAGGCTGAGGGGAGTGGATTGCCTCAGCCCACAGGTTCGAGACAACTTGGTGAGACCTCATCTCTACAATAAATCAAAAATTAGCCGGGCGTGGTAGCGCACTCCTGTAGTTCCACACTCCTGTAGTTCCAGCTACTTGGAAGGCTGAGGCGGAAGGATCGCTGGAGCCCAGCAGGTCGAGGCTGCAGTGGCCGGGAGCGGCCACTGCACTCCAGTCTGGGCGACAGACTGAAACTCCAACTCAAAATAATAATAATAATAATATTGATTCAAAAAGGAAAACAACTATAACATTAAACTTTGCAAAATACTGACAATGAGAACAATACATTTTTTAAAATTTAGTTTAGGTGCTGTAACCAAGCTACATGGTAACTCATAACCTTAAATGTTTTTCTTCCTTTTTTTTTTTTTTGAGTTAGAGTCTCACTCCGTCACCCAGGCTGGAGTGCAGTGGCACGCTTCCAGGCACTGCAGCCTCGATCTGCTGGGCTCAGGCAATCCTTCTACCTCAGCCTTCCAAGTAGCCGGAGCTACAGGTGCACGCTACCATGACCAGCTAATTTTTTTTATTTATTGTAAAGATGAGGTCTCGCCAAGTTGCCCAGGCTGTTCTCAAATCCGCAATCTCAGGCAATCCACTTGCCTTGGCCTCCCAAAGTGCTGGGATTACAGGCTGAGCCACCTAGCCCGGCCTGTTTTTCTTCCTTTTAAAAAAATAATTGCTTTTTTTTTTTTTGGTAGATACTAGGTCTCACTATGATGCTCAGGCTGTCTTGAACTCCAGGCTTCAAACAGTCCTCCTTCCTCAGTCTTCCGAAATGCTGGGAAACAAGTATGAGCCACTGTGTCCAGCCTGTTTTTCTTCTTAAAAAAAAAAGCAATTCTGTAATCTTGACATTTTGGAGGCTGAAGTGGGATGATCATTTGAGGCCAGAAGTTCAAGACCAGCCTGGGCAACACAGCAAGACCCTGTCTCTAAAAAAATTAAAAATAGGCGTAGTAGCACGTAACTGTAGTCCTAGCTACTTGAGAGGCTGAGGTGGGAGAATCACTTGAACCCAGTAGGTCAAGGCTATAATGAGCTATGATCACACCTTAGCACTCCAGCCTGGGTGACAGAGTAAGAGACAGTGTCTCCAAAAAAAAAAAAAGCTATTCAATTTATAAAATTAGAATGGCTAAACAAATCTAAGTGATGATTAAATAACAGGTATACAAATGAAATAAGCATTTTCCTATCAAATTCAGTCTACATTCACACACACACACACACAAACACACACACACACACACACACACACACACACACACACAAACCTCATAAGTAAAATAAGAAATGAGCCAGGCTCAGTGGCTCAGCCTGTAATCCCAACACTTTGTGAGGCTGAGGCGAGTGGATTGCCTGAACCCACAGGTTCGAGACCCACCCGGACAACTTGGCAAGATCTCATCTCTACAATAAATCAAAAATTAGCAGGGTGTGGTAGTGAACACCTGCAGTTCCGGCTACTTGGAAGGCTGAGGTGGAAGGATCGCCGGAGCCCAGCAGGTCAAGGCTGTGGTGGCCAGGAGCGGCCACTGCCTTCCAGTCTGGGCGACAGAGTGAGACTCCAACTGAAAAAAAAAAAAAGAAAGAAATGAACAATACGCTATACATTTTAAGATAAGGTAACAATCATTAGCATATGCAGATAAAACAGAAATCTTAATAAACTAGATGATTAGCAGAAAAATATAATAGCCAAAGGTGACTCAAGAAGTTTAAAACTTGAAACTTATGAGCAAAGGAAAAGATTTAAGTTATCACAGGAAAATTTCAAGCCCTCAAAGAAACATCTACAGAAGGTTTCCAAGCTCAGATAGTTTTACAGTTAAATTATTTTAAACTTTCCACAGCTTGTCAAAGATACACAAAATATGAAAATGATAAAAACTAATGTATCGGCCAAACTGTGTTTATGCTGCAGAACTCATCTGCACCTATTTGAATCCTATATTCCCTCTTCCTTGCATATACCCATGGAAGTCTACCTCTAATGTGCCTCTGCTGGGATATTTGACTGGCTTTCTGGTCTTTTTGGCTCATAGAATATTCCATTTTTTTTCTGGTCAGCTCCACAGAACTCTGATGTTGATGACATTTGCCTTTTTTTTTTTTTTTTTTTTGAGAAAGCAGAAATTATTGAGAGGACAGAAAAACTCCCACAGTGGGAGGGACTCAAAGGGGTTGCTGACCTTCTTTCATATTTTTAATGATGAGCCATTCAACTCTCAAAACATTTTTTTTTTTGAGTTGGAGTCTCACTCTGTCGCCCAGACTGGAGGGCAGTGGCCGCTCCCGGCCACTGCAGCCTCGACCTGCTGGGCTCCGGCGATCCTTCCGCCTCAGCCTTCCAAGTAGCTGGAACTACAGGCAGTCAAGACATTTTTAAATGACATCTGATTGCATTCAGGAAAACTCTGTGGCTTTGAGGGACCATGAGGTAATATTTCTCAAGATCAATCTACTAATTAGTCCTTCCGGTTATTTAACCATTCTAAAATTGCAATAATTAAAACAGGGCGATACACAAGACTTGCTTTCTGTGAAATAGAATAGAGAGCACAGAAACAGTCATGAGATTTTAAAATAACATAATATGCAATAATTACTGATCATTAAGAAGGAAGGAAATTGTTCTATTTGTTGCCTACGTTGCACTGTAGAAACTGACTAGCTATTTGATGAGGCAAAAAATAAATAAAGTCAGGTGTGGTGGCACAAGCCAGGTACTGGGGAGGCTGAAGCAGGAGGATTGCTGGAACCCAGAATATCCAGGCTGTGGCATGACAAGATCGTGCCTGTGAATAGCCACTGCACTCCAGCCTGGGTAACATAGGGAGATCCTGTCTCTAGAAACAAATAAATGAGTGAATTAATCCCAGATGAATTAAAGATCCAAATAGAAAATAGAAAAAAAAACTATAACATAGGCCAGGCTCGGTGGCTCAGCCTGTGATTCCAGCACTTTGGGAGGCCGAGGCGAGTGGATTGCCTGAATCCGCAGGTTCAAGACCAGTCTGGGCAACTTAACGAGACCTCGTCTCTACAATAAAATAAAAAATAGTCGGGCGTGGTAACGCACGTCTGTAGTTCAGCTACTTGGAAGGCTGAGGTGAAAGGATCGCTGGAGTCCAGCAGGTCGATGCTGGGATGGGTGTGGGCGTTTGTGCCACTGCACTCCAGCCTGGGCAAAGGAGTGAGACTCCAACTCAGAAAAAAAAAAAAAAACTGTAACATGAACATTTTATCTTCTCTTCAAGTAAGAACACTTTCTAAACTTGAATACAAAAGAGGATATAGTCCATTAAACTACACAAAAATTTAAAACATCTATATAAACATAAGACCTAAAAGTGATAACCAATTGAAAACAATATTTACAACAAACATGCAAAATGAGTACTACTTTTTATTATAAACAGCTTATGCAAAACAGTAAGAAAAACATTGAGGCCTCAATATAAAATTGAGCAAAATAGGCCAGGCTCGGTGGCTCAGCCTGCAATCCCGCGCTTTGGGAGGCCGAGGTGAGTGGATTGCCTGAGCCCACGGGTTCGAGACACGCCTGGGCAACTTGGAGAGACCTCATCTCTACAATAAATCAAAAAAAACTCGCCAGGCATGGTAGCACGCACCTTTAGTTCCAGCTACTTGGAAGGCTGAGGCGGAAGGATCGCCGGAGCCCAGCAGGTCGAGGCTGCGGTGGCTGGGAGCGGCCACTGCACTCCAATCTGGGTGACAGAGTGAGACTCCAACTTAAAAAAAAAAAAAAAAAAAAAAAAAACATGAAAATTTTAACCTTACTAGAAATCAAATGAAAGCAAAAATGTTAAATGGCAAGATGTCCTACTATTTCTATGAAATTACAAAGATTACAAAAACAAATACTAAGTGGTGACAAAGGAGTAATAATATAAACACTCTCACATACTTCTGTTGGGAGTTCATCAATATAAACGTTTCTGGAAAGCCATTTAACACTATCAAACATATTTAAATACTGTACCTTTTAATCCAGTTTATCCATATATTACTAATCTATTGCTCCTTAATAAAGCACACTACAGCACTTTGAGAGGCCAGGACAAGAGAATTGCTTGAGCCTAGGAGTTTGAGACCAACCTAGGCAATATAGCGAGACCTACAAAAAAAAAAAAAAAAAATCAAAAAATTAGCAGGGCATAGTGGCATGAACCTGTAGTCCCAGCTACTCGGGAGGCTGAGGCTGGAAGAATTGCCTGAGCCCAAGATCAAGGCTACAGTAAACCATGATCATGCCACTGCATTCCAGCCAGGGCAGCAAGAGTGAGACCCCGACTCAAAAAAAAAGAACCTTAATAATTAGCACTTTAAATACTAATAACATTTATGATCTCACATCGTTTCTACAGGACAGAAATCTGGCCGCAGCTTGGACTGGTGGCTCAGGGCTTTCCACAAGACTTCATTCCAGCTGTTGGCCAGGGCTTCAGTTGTCTGAAAACCACAGCAGCTCATTCACACAGCCCTTGGCAGGAGGCCTCAGGTCCTTACCACATGGTCCTCTCCCTAGGAATACTAAAGTCCTCCCAAGTCAGCTGTCTTCTGCCAGAGCAAGCAAACCAGCAGAGAGAGAACAAGGAAGAATCTTCAGAAGTCAGACACTCCCTCATTTTAACAATATCCTATTGTTACACAAAAAAGCTCTATTCGGTGTAGGTGGGGCTGGGGGAGGGGATGGCACTTACCCAAAGGCAGGAGCACCAGAAGAGAGAACTTATTAGAGGCTGGTCAAGGGGGTCCTTTTGAAGGAATCTAATCCGATACTCTGAAATGCAGTAAAACTTCATGCATTAGATATTCATTCTCATAATATTTATAGTAGTAACAATTTGCAAACACAATATTCAACAATGGAACTGGTTAAGTAAATTGTGGCCTCTCTACCCAGTGAATATGATAGTCAACTGTATGCTATATTGCCTCTTATGTATAGTCTCAAGTAAATAAGCATCATTTTCATATTTCTGTATATATCGATATGTATAGAAAAATAATGAAGGCCGGCACTGTGGCTCACACCAATAATCCCAGGACTTTGGGAGGCCAAGGAGAAAGAATTGCTTGAACCCAGGAGTTCAAGACAAGCCTGGGCAACATAGTGAGACCTCATCTCTATAAAAAAAATTTTTAAATATTAGCCAGGTATGGTGGTGCATGCCTGTTGTCCCAGCTACTCAGGAGACTGAGGCAGAAGGAGCCCTTGAGGTCAAGGCTGCAGTGAACCATGATCATGCCACTGCACTCCAGTCTGGGTGACAGAGTGAGAGACCTGACTCAAAAAAAAGGATGAGAAAAAAGTAGACTAAATTTTAATGATGACTGCCCCGCATGATAAGATTTTGAGTTATTATTTACTTTATTCTTCATACTTTTCTCCATTTAAAAAATTTTATAAAATGGGCATAGACATCAGAAATAATCCTTTCGAGGAATTATAGCTACCACTGAAACGAATGTGCTTATCGTCCAATGGAAAGACCAAAAAAAAGCAAAAAAACTCACTGACCTTGAAAGTGTCACCAAAATTATTCCATTTTCAGTCCAACACATTGCAAAAGCATGTTGAGAAAGGGTAATATACTAGTCTGTGTGTATGTTTTTTTTTTAATTTTTTTCTTTTTTCTCTTTTTTTTTGAGTTGGAGTCTCACTCTGTCACCCAGACTGGAGTGCAGTGGCCGCTCCCGGCCACCGCAGCCTCGACCTGCTGGGCTCCGGCGATCCTTCCGCCTCAGCCTTCCGAGTAGCCGGAATTACAGGCATGCACTACCACGCCCGGCTGATTTTGTGATTTTATTATAGAGATGAGGTCTCGCTGCCCAGGCGGGTCTCAAACCCACAGGCTCAGGCAATTCACTCACCTCAGCCTCCCAAAGGTGAGGGATTACAGGCTGAGCCACCAAGCCCGCTTGTGTCTATGTATTATGTACAAAGTAGCAAAAGAATGACAGCAAATGCTTTTAGAGTGCCTCGTAAATTTTACAAAGCCCATTCACATAGTTATTCGCTTGATAAACCAGAGTACTTCTGCAATTAACACCCTTCTCAGCTATTTATATCACTCTTGAGATGTTTGAAAAATGCTCTTTGTTCATTGTAACTGAATGGAGCCAAATTCTTCCCAGGCCTATGGCTGTGCAACAAATTGTACGTGTGTACACCCAAGGGCAGAATTTGTTTAAGAGAACTGAAATATGACTGAGTTGAATCTTTTCCTACTCTGGCTAATGGTTATCACTTTTAACTGTGTTCTTTTCAAAGCTTTATTACACAAGTCGTGAAAATACTGAGCTTAAGCCTGCTAACAGGAAGTAAGTAATCTCCTCATGCTTTAAAGGTGTATTTATTCTTTCAGGGCAACAGGGTCACATTGCAAGATCCTGAAAATTAATACACAGTCAAATTAGAAAGTTTACCATGGAATTTGCCTTGCTAGGGGTCTTAGCTGCTCAGCTGTCCTCAGGAGAATTTTGTTGAAGGGTGTAGTTTCATCATTTCTTGCCAGATTTTTAAAGCATGACACGTTGTATTGCTAAAACTAAGTAATTCTTCCATGAGGGAGAAACAACTACCATAATAGTATTATATATCTTCCACTTTACTCATTTATGAAAACGTAAAAAGGTATTGCCGGGTGAATAGAATGCTTTATTCTAAATCTAAATGACAAAACAACCTTCTAGAAGGTGTATAATCAGCAAGGATTGAGGGTCTGGTTATAAGCAAAGGGATAAAGGAAAGAGGCAGTTATTTATTTATTTATTTATTTATTATTGTTTTAGTAGGAGTCTTACTTTGTCGCCCAGGCTGGAGTGCTCCCGACCACCACAGTCTTGTCCTGCTGGGCTCAAGCGATCCTTCCACCTCAGCCTTCCAAGTAGTGGAACTACAGGCATGCACCACCACACCTGGCTAATTTTTCTTAATTGACTGTAGAGACAAGGGCTTGCCAAGTTGTCCAGGCTGGTCTCGAGCCTGTGGGCTCAGGCAATCCTCTTACCTCGGTCTCCCAAATTGCTGGGATTACAGGGCAGTAATTTAAATGGCAGATATAATACCTGTAAAACAAAGAGAACAGCTGACAAGGTGTCTGATTGATATAATGGGAAAACCAATAACCCGGGCTTCAAAGGAGATTTTTTTGACGCTTGAATGATGTGGCTTGTCTGATTTAACTATATAATCACCAGCTCTCCCCTTCATGTTACTTTTTGTTTTTTGGTTTGTTTTGAGTTGGAGTCTCACTCTGTCGCCCAGACTGGAGTGCAGTGGCTGCTCCCGGCCACCGCAGCCTCAACCTGCTGAGCTCCGGCGATCCTTCCACCTCAGCCTTCCTTCCAGGTAGCTGGAACTACAGGCGCGCAATGCCACGCCAGGCTGATGTTTTGATTTATTGTAGAGATGAGGTCTCGCCAAGTTGCCCAGGCGGGTCTCGAACCCGCGGGCTCAGGCAATCCACTCACCTCAGCCTCCCAAAGGCGCGGGATTACAGGCTGAGCCACCGAGCCCAGCTTCCCCTTCATGTTAAAAAGTAACCAGGTGGCCAGGCCTAGTGGCTCAGTCTGTAATCCTAGCACTTTGGGACGCCAAAGCGAGTGGATTGCCTGAGCCCAAGGGCTCAAGACCAGCCTGAGCAACTTGGTGAGACCTCATCTCTACAGTAAATAAAAAAAATTAGCCAGGCATGGTGGTGTGTGTCTGTAGTTCCAGCTACTTGGAAGGCTGAGGCAGAAGGATCGCCTGAGCCCAGCAGGTCCACACTAGGCAGCTCAAAAAAAAAAGTTACCTGGGCAGCTCAAAAAAAAAAGTTACCAAGTGTCATAGTATAGTGGAGAAAGTCTCAGGTACTCCAAAACATATTCATTTGGGCTCCATCAATGTGATCCTCTGACTAGATGCCAACAGACTGTCGTATGTCTCACATTACTTTCTTTTTTTTAAAACAGCAGGGGTGTTGCTATGTTGCTCAGACTAGTCTCAAACTCCTAGCCTCAAATCATCCTCCTGTCTTAGTCTCCTGAGTAGCTGGGATTACAGGCCCGCCCACCATGTCCACCTCCTTTCAAACCATTTGTAGTAGATGGCAAAAAATGGCCACAAAATCTTTGTAGCAACTTCCATAAAGATGTGGCTTCTGGCCTGGGCTCAGTGGCTTGTCCTGTAATCCCAACGCTTTGGGAGGCTGACGCGAGTGGATTGCCTGAGCCTGTGGGTTGATGTCCCACCCGGGCAACTTGGCGAGACCTGGTCTCTACAATACATCAAAAATTAGCTGGGCGTGGTAGCTCACGCCTGTAGTTCCGGCTACTTGGAAGGCTGAGGCGGCAGGATCGCCGGAGCCCAACAGGACCACGCTGGAGTGGCCATGAATGTGCCACTGCCCTCCAGCCTGGGCGACGGAGTGAGACTCCAACTCAAAATATATATATATATATATGTGACTTCTGCTTCCCCACCTCTTGGACCTAGACTGGCCTTGTGACTTGCTTTGGACAATAAGACATCAGCAAATATGATGCAAGCAGAAGATTGGGAAGCATTTATGCAATGGGGCTTGTCTTCTCTTGCTGCTTTTGGAAATAAACTGCCAAGGGGGGATGAGATTTCTCCTCCATTTCAACAATCATTGAGTGCAACCTTTCTGGTGAAAGTACTGGTTGAATTGAAATGTTGATAGTAGACGTTCATATTTACTTGACAAAGACTTATGCAAAGAGATTTATGAAAGTCATGAAAATGAACACAGTCTGTCTATGTCTTGGAAGAAAATAAAGTAAGTCAAAAAGAAATAAGGTAATCACCTTAAATATTTTAATAGGGTCCCAACTTCCAAATAGATTGTATTGTAATAGTTACTTATGAGTCAATTGTCTGGATCTTAGAACACGCACCCACACGTCTGTCACAGTGTCTGGCATATAGCTGGTGCCCAAAAAATAGCTCTAGAATCAATGAATAAACAAAAGGAATGTGCAAATAAATGGCTGTAATATTCCCTGACAATAAGATAAAAACTTGTTGCACTTTGTGATGGTGAGTTTTACGTGTCAATTGGCTAAGCTTTAGTACCCAGTATATTTATTCAATTAAACACCAGCCTAGGTGAAGATGTTTTGTAAATATGATTGCTATCTACAATCAATTGACTTTAAGTAAAGAAGATTACCTTTGATCATCAGGGTGGACCTCATCTAATCAGGTTTAAATTTTTTCCAGATCAAAAAATAGATCATCTTGGTTTGCTGGCTCTCACCTTCCTTACCTTCCTCAATACCTTGTCTCAACTTAGTGGCTGTTGTGCAGTAAGTGGTATGAGTTTGAACTTGGTCACAATCATCTCAAAAGGGATGTTTTTTATTTTATTTTATTTTATTTATTTTGAGTCAGAATCTCACTCTGTCGCCCAGGCTAGATCACTCTGTCGCCCAGGCTAGAGTGCAGTGGCACGCTCACGGCCACCCCAGCATCAACCTGCTGGGTTCGCTCCGACGATCCTTCCACCTCAGCCTTCCAAGTAGGTGGAACTATAGGCACGAGCTACAGATGCATGCCACCAAATCCAGCTAATTTTGTGTGTGTGATTTATCGTAGAGAAGAGGTCTCACCAAGTTGTCCAGGCTGGTCTCGAACCCCCAGGTTCAGGCAATCCTTTCGCCTCAGCCTCCCAAAGTTCTGGGATTACAGGCTGAGCCACTGTGCTCAGCCAATTCTTTTTTTCAATACAAGTTTTATAATTGCTGTACATCTATGAAGGAAAAAATCTAAACAAATATTGGCTATCATTTGCCAAAGAAGTTAAATAAAATAAAACATAAAGAGAAAAAAGTATGATTGAAGATAATTCATTCTGCAAGGAAGTTTGTTTGGTTTTCTTTTTTCTTTTTGGGACAGGGCTCTCTCTGCTGCCCAAGATCGGGCAGGGAATGTCTTCAGATCACACGGCAGATCTGATGCCTGTTAGAGGGGAAGAGGAAAACAGGTTTGGGCAGGGAAAGCCCTAGACCATAGTGCAGATCTGACAAAGTCCTGGCTAACCTGAGAGAAAATCAGCAACTCTGGAGCAGAGATGGCCCAGGACAGGAGTCTTGTCTTGGGCTGAAGTGCCCACACTTGTACTTCCCTGAGCTCAGTCACTAGCTAGGGGCTATCCCACAAGATCAGGGTCTTGCCTCCGAAGGTGGGGTAGATCCCAGAGGTGCCATCAGCTCACTGTACTCCTTAAGAGCTAAATAACAAGTCCTTTCTTGCAGGGACATCTCAGCAGCATTCCTCCATGGCTGCCACAGCAAAGGAGAGTTCTACCATGATCCCCATTTTTCAGACGAGATCGGGCATGATCAGGGTGGTATGACCATAAACTTGATCCCCATTTTTCAGAAAAATAAAACGAGGTATAGAGGTTATGTAAATTTCCCAAAGTCACACAACTAGTAAAGAGCTCATAAATGTGGCTGACAGTAAAAATAATTTTATAATTTATTGGGAGCTTTTAGAAAGTTCAGATTTCATCGAGAAATCACTTTAAACTGCCTTTTACAAATATTGAGTGTTTTATATTGTTTTAAAGCCTGCTAAGTATACGAAAAAAAAATAGAAAAGCACTGCCGTGTAAAAGTAAAAAGCAAAAAAAATGTGGGCACCTATTTCTTAAGTTCCAGAATTGCTTAGTCTTTTTTTTTTTTTTCCTCCAATCAAAAAGTGCAGTTAACTTTTAACAGTTTAATCTCTGGACTGCAATCAAAGGTGCTAAGTTTCAGTGTGAATGAAGAGTTTACAACATGGTTTTAAATATCTGAAAACTGGAATTGCAGGAAAGTGCTTGGAGACCTCAAGTACAGTAGCACTCGCAGGTGCTACCATAACTGTTTTATTGCCAACATGCTGGCCACTTTGTACCTCCTCCCCTAGGATAGCGGGAGACCAGCAGGAAACAGTCAAGCAGCCAGTGGTCTAGCAGTTACAGATACTATTTACCTGATGACATTTTCCAAGTTTCTTTCTTTATGACCTAGGAACCCTTCTCCTTCTCTTCAATTTTCATGTTTCCTGACACAAAGGAAAATAAGCTTCGGGCAAGCCAGTGTCTGGGTGGTATAGGCTTCAGAATGTGTATAGGCCTTCATTTTAGCCAACTCTTTCGCTGTGATCTGTAAGGGAAAGAAGAGTAGAGGGAAACTTCAGAGCTAGAAACTGGAATCACCGTTCCTCTGAGTGAAAACCAAAACAATCTCTGACTCTTTAGGTTTTGGGGGGTTTTTTGAGTTGGAGTCTCACTCCGTCGCCCAGGCTGGAGTGCAGTGGCATGCTCACAGCCACCGCAGCCTCGACCTGCCGGGCTCAGGTGATGCTTCTGCCTCAGCCTTCCAAGTCGCTGGATCCACAGGCACGTATCATCATGCCCAGATGATTTTTTTGATTTATTGTAGGGACCAGGTCTCGCCAAGTTGCCCAAGTTGGTCTCGAACCCATGGGCTCAGGTAATCCTCTCACCTCTGCCTCCCAAAGTACTGGGATGACAGGTGTGAGCCACCATGGCCAGCCTAGTTTTGTTTTTCACACTTCTCTTTTTTTTTTTTTTTTGAGTCGGAGTTTTGCTGTTGCCCAGGCTAGAGTACAGTGGTACAATCATAGCTCACTGCAGCCTCGAACTCCTAGGCTCAAGCAATCCTTCTGCATCGGCTTCCAGAGTAGCTGAGACTACAGGCACATACCACCACACCCAGCTAATTTTTTTTTTTGGTAAAGATGAGGTCTCACTATGTTGTCCAGGCTGGTTTTGAACTTCTGACCTTAAGTGGTCCTCCCACCTCGGCCTCCCAAAATGCTGTAATTACAGGCATGAGCCACCACACCTGGCCAATATGGTTTTTTGTGTCTGACTTCTTTCACTTAGCATAGCATCTTTAAGATTCATCCATGTTGTAGCGTATCTCAATGCTTCATTTCTTTTTGGCTGAATTAATTTTAATTTATTTTTTATTTTTAATTTATGCAGATAGCAGTTGTACATATTGATAAAGTATATATGATATTTTTATACAATCATACAATGATTAAAGCAGGGTAGAGTATCCATTATCCCAATCACTATCACTTATTATTTCTTTATGTTTGGAATATTTCCTTTTTTTTATTATAAAGATGTGGGGTACAATTCAGGGCTAGGTATACAGATACTGATTATGTAGGTACCCTTGTTGATGAGGTGTACCCTGCCGGAGACCAGCTCCAGCCAGGTTCAGGGCACCCCAAAGGTGGAGACGGCGTCAGCGATTGGGGGGAAGAGGAAAGAGAGAAAGAGAGAGAGAGAAAGAGAGAGAGAGAAAGAAGGAGACTGGATGCCTGTCTAGTGCAGAAGCCGTTTATTGGGAATTACAACGGGTCTTTTATACACAGTCGGGTGTGTGAGGGGCGTTCCCCA
Source organism: Cephalopachus bancanus (assembly GCA_027257055.1). NCBI lineage: Eukaryota > Metazoa > Chordata > Mammalia > Primates > Tarsiidae > Cephalopachus > Cephalopachus bancanus. Next base: position 363,337 of record JAPVLO010000009.1, on the reverse strand, counting down.
CCCACCAGATGTTCTTTCAGGTATAATCCCATAACAGATGTTAAACCTAATCCATGAAACCTTAATCCATGACTGCCTTTAAACCCTTTTCGTACTGCCTATAAACCCTTTTTGTACTAATACCAAGTTAAACAACTCTATAGAGACTTAAGTACTTACTTTACAAACGAGAGTGGCCCATCCCAGAATGTTTGGAATGTGGCCCAGTCCAAAGTTCACAGTGGGCTACCTGCAAGTAACCCAGCCACATTCTTTCAACAAAATGGCTGTCTTCTAAAACTATATTCTACAATTTACACCTTCAATAAATCCTAAGATCATGACCCAGATGCCTGTGACCAATACTAAGGCTCTCAGATGCAACACGAGTTTGAATTATAAGTTGTGTGAAAGCCAAAACTGCCGTTTGTGGAAGAATGGGAGCAATGTGCTTCTGAAGTTAGCTTGTGTTCGTCCCGATCTCAGAGTTTTCATGTTTTGAGCTCACAGGAGCTTAATCTCGTTAGTGCTGAGTAGAAAGGGGGAGGAAATAGGGTCAATAGCTCCCAAATGCATCCTAGAGGTCTCATGGTCTCGGGGTCAACGGCCCTTCCTGATCCCTAACGCTCAGTGGGCCTCCGTGGCTGGCTCCCAACAGTATCCCTCCTTCCCCTGGCAGTTTCCCTCAACTGCCAATCCCACCCCTCCTCCCATGACAGTTTCCCACTACTGCCAATCCCTTTCTTATAGTATTATGATAATTGTTCAAGTTCCACTTATGAGTGAGAACATATGGTATTCTGTTCTTTTTTTTCCGTGATAGATCACTGAGTATGATTGACTCTAAATCCATCCAAGTTGCTGTGAAGTCCATATGTTTGTCCTTTCTATGGCTGCATAATATTCCATTGTGTATATGTACCACATATTTTTAATCCAGTCCAGCTTCAATGGGCAACATGGTTGGTTCCATGTTTTTGCTATTGTGAATAGAGCTGCAACAAACATACGTGTGCAGGTATCTTTTTTGTAGAATGATTTTGAGTTTCTCCGGGTATATTCCCAATAGGGGAATTGCTGGGTCATATGGAAGGTCAATTTCTAGTTCTTTCAGAAATCACCACACTGTCCTCCAAAGAGGTTGCACTAGTTTGCATTCCCACCAGCAGTACAGAAGCATGTTCCTTTTTCTTCACATCCTCGCCAGCATCTGTTGTTGTTGTTTTATTAATGATGGCCATTCTTACTGGGGTTAAGTGGTATCTCAATGTGGTTTTGATTTGCATTTCTCTGATGATGAGTGATGGCTGAATTATTTTTTATGACTGAATTATTATTTCACTGTGTACCACATTTTGTTAATCTACTCATCAGTTAATGGACATTTGGTTTGATTTCACCTTTTGGCTATTGTGAATAGTGATAACGAATATATTGCGCAAGGTTTTGTGTGGGCATGTGTTTTCAATTCTCTTGGGTATACTGCTAGAGTTGAAATTTCAGGGTCGTGTGGTAAAGCTACGTTTAACATTTTGAGGAACCACCAAACTTTTCCACAGCATCTGTGACACTTAATATTCCCACCAGCAATGTATAAGCGTTCTAATTTATCCACATTCTCTTGTTATTCTCCTTATTATTGTTGCCATTCTAGTAGGTGTGTAGTATTTCATTGTGTTTTTGATTTGCATTTTCTTAATGACTAATGAAGTTGAGCATCTTTTCATGATCTTATGGGCCATCTGTGTATCTTCTTTGAAGAAATGACTATTCAAATCCTTTGCCCATTTTTTTTTTTTTTTTTGGAGTAGGAGTCTCACTCTGTCTCCCAGGCTGGAGTGCAGTGGCATAATCACAGCCACCACAGCCTCAAACTGCCTTCCACCTCAGCCTTCCAAGTAGCTGGAGCCAGAGGCATGCACCACCACACTCAGCTAATTTTTTATTTATTGTAGAGATGAGGTCTCGCCATGTTGCCCAGATTGGTCTCGAACCCTGCAGGCTCAGGCAATCCTTCCATCTCAGTCTTCCAAGTAGCTGGAACCAAAGGCATGCGCCACCACACCCAGCTAAGTTTTCTATTTATTGTGGAGATGAGGTCTCACCAAGTTTCCCAGACTGGTCTCAAACCTGTGGACTCAGGCAATCCTCTCGCCTCAGCCTCCCAAAGTGCTGGTATTAGAGGAGTGAGCCACCATGCCCGGCTCTTTGTCCAATTTTTTTATAGTGCTGTTTGTCTCTTTATAGTTGAGTTTATAACTGGATGCAGGTTACACATTCTGAATACTGTGCCATGATCAGATATATGATTTGCAAATATTCCCTCATTCTATGGATTGTCTTCTCCCCTTCTTGATAGTGTCCTTGATACACAAAAGTTTTCCATTTTGATGAAGTCCAATTTAAGTTTGTTTCTCTTTTGTTGCTTGTACTTTCGGTGTCATATTTGAAAAACTGTTTACCTAATCCAAGGTCACAGAGATTTATACTTATGCTTCCTTCTACACATGTTGTAGATTTAGCTTGTACAATGGGGTCTTTGATCTATTTTTAGTTCTCTTTTTTTTTTTGAGTCAGAGTCTCACTTGGTTGTCCAGGCTAGAGTGCAGTGGCATGATCTCAGGTCACCACAGCTTACTTTCCTGCACTCAGCCAGTCCTTCCACCTCAGCCTCCCAAGTAGCGAAGACTACAGGTGTGCACCTCCACACCTGGCTAATTTTTAAAATTTTTTGTAGAGACAAGGTTTCACCATGTTATCTAGGCTGGTCTCGAACTCTTGGGTTCAAACAATCCTCCTACCTCAGCCTTCCACAATGCTGGGATTACAGATGTGGGCCACCACACCCAGCCTTCGGTTTTAGACAGAATTTGGATTTCTAATCCTAGTCATGGTTCCATCATCAAAGAAGACAAAAGAAGGAAGCCCACACTCTTTAACAAAACATTGCAATACATTTCTTTGAAAGCAAAAGCCTAAAATGAACAAGAAACTTGGATCACTGCTGAACTCATTTGCCATCGTTACTTCTATCAGCCACCCCTCCTGGCTTAGTTCCTCTTGTCTGGTGCTTTTCGGCAGATCTCTGGGCAGGCTCATTTTGGATGTTCACGGGCCCTCGCTAAAGATTCCCCATGAAGAGATGCCATGGAGGAGTCGGTGGGCACGAGGCTTGTCACAGATACAGGAGCCTGGAGAAACCACTGCGGCCAACAGTCCTCGCCCATCAAGAAAATAAACTTTCCTTCATTCTCCTTTTCCAAACACAGATTCCTTTTTCTTTTTTTTCTCTTTGAGTTGGAGTCTCACTCGGTCGCCCAGACTGGAGTGCAGTGGCCGCTCCCAGCCACCGCAGCCTCAACCTGTTGGGGCTCCAGCAATCCTTCCACCTCAGCCTTCCGAGTAGCCGGAATTACAGGCATGCGCTACCACGCCCAGCTGATTTTTTGATTTATTGTAGAGATGAGGTCTCGCTGCCCAGGCGGGTCTCGAACCCGCGGGCTCAGGCAATCCACTCACCTCAGCCTCCCAAAGGCGCAGGATTACAGGCTGAGCCACCGAGCCCAGCTCCCTCTTTCCCTTTCTTTCCTTGTAGCTACACAAGAGAAACCACTGACGTTCCCATCTCTTCTCTCTGCCAGTGTTTCCTCAGGCTGAGAATGCCACAGGGGGAGAAAATCTCTGACTCTTCTTCCATCTACTGACCTGGAAACCCGTTTATGGAGCAGTGGAACATCCATCACGACCGGAAAAGAGCAGGACCAGCCCTGGACTCTGAAGAAGATGGAAGGCCAGGCTGTTCCTGACCTGTGCCTGGCTAATGTTCTGTTTCTTAAACCGGATGCAGGTGACACGGTTGTGCTGTTGTTAAAATTCATCAAGATCTACTTTTGTTTTTAGATTAGAAAATGTAGTTTATATAGAAAGTAAATTAGAGAGAGAGAGAGAAAGAGGAGAGTCACCTCCCCAACATAGGGGAGGGGGCCAAAGCCAGGAAGCATGGAGACACCCACAGCTCAAAGAGCACATGGCCACACCAGAGACACTTAGTAAGGCAATGGCGGCGATGGTCTGCAGCAATGCCATGACAATGGCCGTCGCGACGGCTGAGTTCTACATTTATTTTATTTTATTTTATTTTATTTTTTGAGTTGGAGTCTCACTCTTGTCACCCAGATTGGCCTGCAGTGACACGCTCACAGCCACCGGACCTTCCAAGTAGCTGGAACTACAGATGCATGCCACCATGCCCCGCAAGTTTTGTGTGTGTGTGATTTATTGTAGAGACGAGTTCTCACCTAGTTGCTGGTCTCGAATCCCCGGGCTCAGACAATCCTTGGATTCCCAAAGTGCTGGGATTATAAGCTGAGCCACCAGACGAGTTCTCACCTAGTTGCTGGTCTCGAATCCCCGGGCTCAGACAATCCTCTCACCTTGGATTCCCAAAGTGCTGGGATTATGAACTGAGCCACCAGGCCTGGCCTGAGTTCTACATTTATAATAGTCCTTTTCTGTGTGTATTATGCTTTGTTGAAAACAAGTGGGCACAGGGAAGCTTAAATTTTTTGTGGCTAAATTGTTTATCTATAAACACTTTTCAAATTATTGTTCAGTTTCTCAGATTTCTATTTATAGAATTTTGGGTATTGACATCAAATTAGTTTCTTACTAATTAGCTTTCCTGGGCCTCTGTTTTCTGAGCCTGGTTTTAAAGTAGAGTGTTTTCTTAAAGGCCAACGTGATTTTAAAGTGCCTATTACAGTGCCTGGCACAAAATGCTCAATAAACGGTAATGTGAGACTTTCTCCCAAACCAGTGGGACTGGTTTAGGGACCTTCTCCATGTACTAGCATAGCACCCTGCTTATCCCCGTCTTGGCATTTCTTACTATTTTCCAGGACTGTGAGGCACTTGCGTGCAGGGAGAGTGTGTTGTCCACCAAAATACTCTCAGCATCTAGTTTAGCATCTGATGTGGAATTGGAACTCAATATGTATCAAATAGATGACTGAATAAATAAGCTTCTGAAACATTGTCACAGCTATCATTTTATTGCTTAGTTATGGAATCATATTCATTTTCCCGAAATAAGGTTTCTCTACTTCTACTATTCGCTAATAATTTCTCCCATAATGTTGTGACTTGATTCTGTTCCAAGTGAACCTCTTTCTACGATTTCTTATATTCTTTCTATTATCTGTCACTTAGGGACAACTGTGAAGTAGTGTTTTCACAACTGCGAAATCTAAATCACTGATTTTCTACCCTCCACTGTCAGTCATCTTTTTTTTTTTTTTTTTGAGTTGGAGTCTCACTCTGTCACCCAGACTGGAGTGCAGTGGCCACTCCCGGCCACCGCAGCCTCGCCTGCTGGGCTCCGGCGATCCTTCCGCCTCAGCCTCCCAAGCAGCTGGAAACACAGGCGCGCGCTACCACTCCCGGCTAATTTTTTTTTATTTATGGTAGAGATGAGGTCTCGCTGCCCAGGCGGGTCTCGAACCCGCGAGCTCAGGCAATCCACTCACCTCAGCCTCCCAAAGGCACAGGATTACAGGCTGAGCCACCGAGCCCAGCTTCAATTATCTTTAAAAAGGATTGCAGCTGGACTCAGTGGCTCACACCTGTAATCTCAGCAATTTGGGTGGCAGAGGCGAGAGGATTTCCTGAGCCCTCGGGCTCGAGACCAGCCTAGGCAACTTGGCAAGACTTCGTCTCTACAATAAATAAAAAAATAAATAAAAAAGCTGGACATGGTGGTACATGCCTGTAGTTCTAGTTCCAACTACTTGGACAGCTGAAGTGAAAGGATCGCCTGAGCCCAGAAGGTTGAGGCTACAGTGGCTGTGAGCATGCCACTGCACTCCAACCTGGGCAATAGAGTGAGACTCTGGCTCAAAGAAAAAAAATTCGGGCAACTAGGCTGGGTGCAGTGACTAACACCTGTAATCCCAGTACTTTGAGAGGCCAAGGTAGGAGGATTGCTTGAGCCCAAGAGTTCAAGACCAGCCCGGGCAACATAGTGAGACCTCGTCACTATAAAAAAATAAAAATAAGAATAAATAAATAACCTCGCAAGTACGTAGCTGTCATGGCCCATTTCAGTGCCCTCAATAGCTTAACTGGCAAATGTAGAGACCTTTCCTTAATGAACAGACAAGTTTGGTCATTCTTACTATTTTCTATGTGTTTTCAATATGGTTAAGAAAAAATAATTTGGGGCTGAGATTTGTGGTTACCCAACTGTATGAGAGGTAAAGGAAGAAACTAGCTGGATGCGGTGGCTCAAGCCTGTAATCGCAGCACTTTGGGAGGCGGAGGCAAGATGACTGCCTGAGCCCAGGGGTTCTAGACCAGCCTGAGCAACATGGCGAAACATCGTGTCTACAGTGTATCAAAAAATTAGCTGGGCATGGTAGCACACACCTGTAGTTCCAGCTACTTGGAAGACTGAGGCAAAAGGATCGCCGGAGCCCAGCAGGTCGATGTTGAGGTGGCCATGAGTGTGCCACTGCACTCCAGCCTGGGTGACAGAGTGAGACTCCGAATGAAAAAGAAAGAAAGAAAGACACTAGCAGTCCACAGGTAACTGCCAGGGTTTTTTTTTTTTTTTTCTTTCCACCAATAGCAAGGCATGCTTAATAACTTGACTCTCGAGAAAGGATATCCCATTCTGAAAAACACACCACTCTGTACGATAAAGGCTGGGGGAAGGAAACATTACACTGTGGGAGAGGAAACAATCATTTGATAAGCACATAACAGAAGACAGTTCTGGCACCTCTTATTTCTTCTTTTCCCTCAAATCTAGGAAAGACCCACAACCTATTTTCTCTAATATTACACCAAAATGAACTCTTAGACGTGAAAATAAACAGCCCCCATTCCCAATCTTTCTTCACAGGGTAGTCCCTAGAGCAGTGATCGAATGCTTTAAGAGTCAGCTGCTTATTGACATGCAATTAATACACAGAGAAGTACTCAACTCTCTCCAAAACTTTTTTTAAGTAAGGGTCTCACTCTGTTGCCCAGGCTGGAGTGCAGTGGCACAAATCATGACTCACGGCAGCCTGAACCTTCTGGGCTCAGGAGATCCTTCCACCTCAGCCTCCTGAGTAGCTGGGACTTCAGGTGTGAGCAACCGTACCAGGCCACCAAATCTTTTATTCCCCAAATTATTAAAAAGTACAGCCCCTTAACATGTTTCCTTTTTATGAATTATGCAAATGTAACACTATGCTAACATCATGTATACTATAAAACATATTCAAAGGTTGGGCACGGTGGCTCATGCCTGTAATCCCAGCACTTTGGGAGGCCAAGGCAGGAGAACTGCTTCAGCCCAGGAGTTTGAGACCAGCCTGGGCAACACACTGACCTCTACAAAAAAAAAAAAAATCAAAAAATGAGTGAGGCATGGTGATATGTGCCTGTAGTCTCAGCTACTAGGGATGCTGAGGCTGAAAGATCGCCTCAACCCAGGAGTTCAAGGCTGTGGTGAGCTGTAATTGTGCCACTGCACTCCTGCCTGGATGACACAATGAGGCCATGGCTAAAACTTTTTAAAAATTTAAAAAATAAGCCAGGCTCGGTGGCTCAGCCTGTAATCCCGCGCCTTAGGAGGCTGAGGTGAGTGGATTGCCTGAGCCCGCGGGTTCGAGACCCGCCTGGGCAACTTGGTAAGACCTCATCTTTACAATAAATAAAAAAATTAGCTGGGTGTGGTAGCGCGCGCCTGTAGTTCCAGCTACTCAGAAGGCTGAGGCAGAAGGATCGCCGGAGCCCAGCAGGTCGAGGCTGCGGTGGCCAGGAGCGGCCACTGTACTCCAGTCTGGGCGACTGAGACTCCAATTCAAAAAATATATATATTTAAAAAGTAAAACATATACAAAAAAGATAGGAGAAAAAAATAAGAAAAAAATAAGCAGCAGTAGGAGTTCTAATTCTTAACTTTGTACACTTCAAAGGATCAGCCTGGCACATGGCATTGGAAATCCCAGCTCCAGAGACATTTGCAAACAGGCTGCATTCACATCCAGATCCACTGGGTGCTCTAGGAAGGGGTTTGGTAACTTCTGATCTTAATTGTATCCGCTCAATCTCCAGAAAACATGAACAGACATCCAGATTGTCCCAACAGTCTAGAACTGTGGCCACAATATCTGGGACATCCAAGGGGTGCACCCCACATTGCAGGCCTTTATCCAAACTGGTGGTCTTCTGGAATGATGGCATTTGGGGAAGGAGAAGTATGCTTTCTTCCTCCTTTGAGATAATTTAAAATTAACTGTAGAAAAAGATACGGATTGGTTTTTGGTTCTCATGAAAGATTAAAATGATTTTGGTCAAAGGGAAATAGAAAAAAGATTCTCCAAACTTTTGAAGCATGTTTCTAAGGCTTACATTTGAGCTGAAATGATTGTTCAGTCGATTGTGGGTGAAGCGATAGATCAGCCCCAGTTCTAGGTTTTTTTGTTTTTTTGTTTTTAGAGTTGGAGTCTCACTCTGTCGCCCAGGCTGGAGTGCAGTGGCACACATGCTCACGGCCAAGCCAGCATTGACCTGCCGGGCTCCGGCGATCCTTCCGCCTCAGCCTTCCAGGTAGCCAGAACTACAGGCACGCGCTACCATGCCCAGCTAATTTTTGATTTACTTATTGTAGAGACAAGGTCTTGCCAAGTTACCCCGGCAGGTCTCGAACCCGCGGGCTCAGGCAATCCCCTCACCTCGGCCTCCCAAAGTGATTACAGGCTGGGCCACCGAGCCCGACTGTTCCAGTTCTACAACTAACTGGCGGGGAGACCATTAGGTAAGATTGTTCTGCTAAAACTGAAGTGTGGCGCAGGCAGCTCCAACGTTCCGAGTATTATGTGTGAATAGCACCACCTCGTGGACATTCGTATAGTAACAGGTACACGCCAGGACACAAAAGCTCCTGGTTAGAATAGCAGTTACGGAGGCAGTCGCCCCAATCATTCGTATTTTACTGGGAATCGTTTTAGTTCTCCTCTTAGAAAAATGTAAAATTTTCATTTATACCATTTATAATATTGAGCTGTATGATGACAGGTTTTTTTCCTTTTAGCACTTGACCGACATCCCAAGTATCCTCTAGAAAGAGCAATAAACGTATCCTTACCTCGTCACTGGCTTGCTTGGAAAAGAAAAAGTTGCAAAGAAAATCTGATGGAGAGTTGAAGCAGCAGCCTCAAGCTGCTGAGAGCCACAAGCACCCCCGGAATTGTGTACCAGGAGGCACTGCAATGAGCGCTAGCGTGAAAAGGAGCAGTGGGCCCCCACCTGTAACCTGCTTGTAACCTACAACTCGAGCGGCGCTCCCTTGGAGTGGTTCGAGGAGTCTAGGCTGGCACATGCAGGCGACTGGCCTGGCTTAAACCAACTATACTTGGAGCTTTGGGCCTTGAGGCTAAAAGGTGTGTTGCACTGTTTCAGCATGTTTGGTGCCACAGTGCTATTACAGCACAGCCATATTTTACTCTTCAAAAATCACCCTGAGAGCCTATTTTGGTCACCCCCTGGATTTCAGCACACTTTCGTGCAGCTTAATTGTTTCTGGCATCGCTTCATGCCCTCTATACAGTTTCCCAATCCTGCGATTCATGTGCTGCCAAAACATAATCATCTTGTAGTGAATACATTTTCTCCTTCAAGCACTGAAACCTAAGAGCTTTAGAGCTTTTTTTCCTGCAGGAGGGGGAGGGGGCCTTGATGTGAACTGTTTAAGACCTTTCCTGTGTCACTGTAACTACAGATCCAAAACGTGTTTTCTTTCTCAGCATATCCAGTTGGACTTCATGCTAAAGATTAAAAGAACAAATGATGGAACAAACTTATCACTGTGCACCTGTCACAGGTCAGCCCCTCTATGACCCTCATCTTACTCTTATACACTCTCTTTGGCATTATTTCTTCCAATTTACAGAGGAGGAAATGAGCTCAGAGAAAATTTATCAGAGATCATATAGCCAGTAAGTATCAAAACCAAGATTTAAATTCAAGTCTTCTTGTTCCATTGTTCATTCATCTAGGCCCTCGTTGATATTAACTAATTAGCTCATGTGGCAAAAAACCCTTACCCCTTACCCACCACATCCATCTGAATGAGAACCACAGAGACATCACGAAAATAAAGCTCACGTGCAATTAAATAGAAAGAATAAAGCCCAACAATCTTAGTGTGCTTGGATTTTCAAAAAGTACTCAAGGATTCTAGTCATGATTTCTCAAGCGTCAGGTGACTATTTAGAACACTTAGTAGGGGCTTGGACATAGGTAGGTGTTCAATGAATATCTGCATGAAAAGTTGTTTTAAAAGTATCACAAGCCGGGCTCGGTGGCTCAGCCTGTAATCCCACGCCTTTGGGAGGCTGAGGTGAGTGGATTGCCTGAGCCCGCGGGTTCGAGACCCGCCTGGGCAGTGAGACCTCATCTCTACAATAAACCAAAAAATCAGTCGGGTATGGTAGCGCATGCCTTTAATTCCGGCTACTTGGAAGGCTGAGGCGGAAGGATCGCTGGAGCCCAGCAGGTTGAGGCTGCGGTGGCCGGGAGCGGCCACTGCACTCCAGTCTGGGTGACAGAGTGAGACTCCAATTCAAAATAAAATAAAATAAAATAAAATATCACAAGTTCAGCTGGGTTCGGTGGCTCAGCCTGTAATCCCAGCACTTTGGGAGGCCGAGGCGAGTGGATTGCCTGAGCCTGTGGGTTCAAGACCAGCCTGGGCAACATGGGGAGACCGCCTCTCTACAATAAATTTTTTAAAAATTAGCTGGTCGTGGTAGCACGCACCTGTAGTTTCAGCTACTCAGAAGGCTGAGGCGGAAGGATCCCCTGAGCCCAGTAGGTCGTCGCTGGGGTGGCCGTGAGCATGACACTGCACTCTAGCCTGGGTGACGGAGTGAGACTCGAACTCAAAAAAAAAGTTTCACAAGTTTACTCCACAGATTACTTTATTTATTTTCAAAAGAAAAAAATATATACTTTGTAAGGGAAAGATCTGGCATTCACCATCTTAACCAAGTGATTGATCTTAGCATCACTAACAGCAGGACGACTCTTCCCTGTGTGCCTCTTGATGTGATGCTGTAAGACACAACCACACAGTCTACATGATAGTTTTGCCAAAAGAATAAACAAATATACTAAGAAAACAACTAGAAACATCCAGGACATGGTACAGTATATGACAACTGACTTGGACACTTCACAAAGTTCAATGTCATGAGAAAAAAGCAGGGAGGACTCTTCCAGATGAAGAGACATAACTAAAGGCGTGCATGTATCTTGAACAGATCCTGGACGAGGGGAAGGTTTTAAGAAGACATTTTGGGACAAGTTATTCCATGCAGATCTATCATATTAGATATTATTAACTGGCTCAGGTATGACAAAGACATCATGGCTAGTTAGGGAAATATTCTTATTCCTGGGAGATGAGTTTGTAGGTATTCAGGGGTAAAGTATCATGGTGTCACAACTTACCTTCAAATATTTCAGCAAAACAAATCGTATAAAGCACGTGGTAAACTGTTAACAGTCTGTGGATCTAAGTGAAGGTTATACTGTTATACTATTTTTTCTGTATATTTAAATTTTTTCCAAGTTAAAAATACTTTTGGAGCTGGATGTGGGGGTGTGTGCCTATAGTCCCAGCTACTTGGGAGACTAGGGCAGAAGGAGCCCTGAGTGCAGGAGGCAGAGGCTGCGGTGATCATGCCATTGCACTCCAGCCTGGGTGACAGAGTGAGATCGACTCAGAAGTCCAAAGATATTTTTGGCGAGGAGCAGGGGCTCATGCCTCTAATTCCAGCACTTTAGGAGGCTGAGTGGGAGGATCTCTTGAGGCCGGGAGTTTGAGACCAGCCTGAGCAGCAACATAGCAAACCAAAAAACAAACAAAAAACTAGCTGGATGCACTGGACCAGCCTGTAGTCCCAGGTACTCTGGAGGCTGAGGCAGGAGGATCACTTGAGCCCAGGAGTTTGAGGCTTCAGTGAGCTAAGACTGCACCACTGCACTCCAGCCTGAGTGAAACTCTCTCCAAAAAACAATTGTGGGCCGGTCTCGGTGGCTCAGCCTGTAATCCCAGCGCTTTGGGGAGGCCAAGGTGAATGGATTGCCTCAGCTGGTGGGTTCAAGACCAGGCCGGGCAACTTGGCAAGACCTCCTCTCTACAATCAATCAAAAATTAGGTGGGTGTGGTAGCTTGGAAGGCTGAGACAGAAGGATCACTAGAGCCCAGCAGGTCAATGATGGGGTGGCCGTGAGTGTGTCACTGTGCTCCAGCCTGGAAGATGGAGTAAGACTCCAACTCAAAAAATAATAATAAATAAATGCGCGACTGCGCACACACACGTATTCCAACTGCTTCCTCCAGGCCCCCACCATTTATTCTTTCTTTTTTTTTTTTTTTGAGTTGGAGTCTCACTCAGTTGCCCAGATCGGAGTGCAGTGGCCGCTCCCGGCCACCGCAGCCTCGACCCGCTGGGCTCCGGCGATCCTTCCGCCTCAGCCTTCCAAGTAGCCGGAATTACAGGTGTGCGCTACCACGCCCGGCTTATTTTTGATTTATTGTAGAGATGAGGTCTCGCTGCCCAGGCGGGAATCGAACCCGCGGGCCCAGGCAATCCACTCACCTCAGCCTCCCAAAGGCGCAGGATTACAGGCTGAGCCACGGAGCCCAGCAAGGCCCCCACCTTTAACGCAGCCTGTCTCCCGGTTCTATGAACCACTCCCTCCCCTCAACCTTTCGACCTAGGTGTAATAGCAGGACACCAATAATACTTGCCCTGGCCATACTCTCCCTTGGGATTTCCCTACACTCTGCCTACCCCTTTGTAAAAAGTCTCTTTATGAAACTTTCCTCAAATGATCCCATTTCAGCAAGCCATCCATTTCCTGCCAGCACCACAGTTGATAAAAATCTCTAGAGATGGATTTGGGAGATGTCTGCATATTTTATGTGGTATTTGGAACCACGGGACTGGAAATGGCCTGGGAAGCTGGCTGAAGATGAAGCCTGAGCCAGCGAGCATCTGAGAAGACAGAAAAACCTGGAAACTACCGTGTTATCAGTCAAGAATATTTCAAGAAAGAAACTATCAGTTTTACTAAGTGCTGTGGAGAGGCTGGGTCAACAAGATGAGGACCTTGGAATTTCCCAAGAGGAAGCCATCTGCGACACAATCTCAAGGTAGTTGAAGGCCAAGAATACACTTGCCACTTGCTACGTTAAAAAAAAAAAAGCATAATTGTTCAGGGACTAGCTAAAGAACTTGAGATTTAAAAAAAAAAAAAGACCAGGTTTGGTGGCTCAGCCTGTAATTCCAGTACTTTGAGAGGCGGAGGTGAATGGACTGTCTGAGCCTGTAGGTTCGAGACCGACCCGGGCAACTTGGTGAGACCTCATCTCTACAATAAATCAAAAATTAGCCGGGCGTGGTAGCACATGCCTGTAGTTCCGGCTTCTTGGAAGGCTGAGGCAGAAGGATCGCCAGAGCCCAGTAGGTGGAGGCTGCAGTGGCCAGAAGCCTGCCACTGCACTCTAGTCTGGGCAATGGAGTGAGACTCCAACTCAAAAAAAAAGAACTTGAGATTTCTAAGCCTTAATTTTTGAGATCTAGCTATAAGCAAAAGACATACAACAGCTGATTCCTTGCATTTGCATAAAAACAATACCTGGAGGCAGGGTTAAGCAAACGTAAGCCATAGGAGTGTAGAGAATAGATGTTCTAAAACAGCAAAAATCATTTTCCCCTTTCAGACACTCAAACAAAGGGCAGGCTTTGACAAAACCTTTTCAGTCTCTCTCTAAGCTGAATGATGAAGCTCTTTTACACTGAAACTTGCAACTAAGTTGGTCTAAGACCCCCTATACTCAATATACAATAATAAGCAGTTTCTAACCAGGGTGTAAGGTATTTGATACCTGAAGTATTCTCAGGACTACAATGAGTAACCAAACTCCAATCGTTAGAACCCTCAGATCCCTTTCTCTGAGAACATGAGCCTGTGAAATTATCTATCTTTGATCCAATTTGGCTTTCTCCTCCCTTCCCAGTTCACTGAACAGCACACAGAAATGACTGCCGGGACACCACAATGCTCAATCTGGGGCACCAGGAAACTGTTCTGGGGACGCTGAATAAAGAGGCTCCCTGCGTAACTTCTGTTTCTATTCTTCACCGCAGAGCAGCTGCCTTGACTAACTTCTTTAGGATAACCAGTTGTCTTATGAAGCCTCCAGGAGACAGTTTTCTCCACAAAAGACACATAATAAGTACTTTGAACATTATCAAAATTAAAAAACAAAAGCTGATGATCTCTCTGCCTTTTCAGCCTCCACAAGGAATGGAAGCAGAAGAGACCCAGGCAACAGCTTCCAAATGAGCGTTACCTGCGCTCCTATAGCAGGGACAGGGGGCCAGTTTGGAGAACAAAGGCTTTGAAATCAGAAAAGCAGATTCTATTCAAATTACACGACCTCTTTGCACCTCCACTGACTTATCTGTGAATAGATTTTTGTTTTTTACTTTGCAGAGTTGTTTAAACAATGTTTTAAAAAGTGCCTGGCCCCATAGTAGGTTGTTTCATCATGTGGGAGCCGTTTTTCTTTTTCTTTTTTTTTTTTTTTTTACTTGCTACACAAAGGGTTTGTACTGCAAGGAAAGAGGGTCAATTTTATAGAAGTTCCATTTTTAAAAAAAAAGAAAGAAAAAAAGAGATACTGTGGCAGACAAACACGAAAGGGCCTCACCATGAACCCCACTCCCCACCTCTTGGGAGTTTGTTCCTCTTTGTAATCCTCTCTCCTTGGATGTGGGCAGGGCCAAGAAGACTCCCTCTGGTTGGCAGACCAAACATTTGCCAAAGTAAGTAGTTATGTAGGGAGACACAGCTGGCAAGGTACTGAGGGTGGGCCTCCAACCGACAACCAGAGGAGTCCGGGCACTCAGTCCTACAGCCACAAGGAAATGAATCCTGCCAACAACCCAAATGAAACTGAAGTAAGTTATTCCAAATTACCGATGAGAACAGAGTCCAGCAGGCACCTTGTTGCAGCCTTATAAGACCATGAGCACCGGGCTTGGTGGCTCAGCCTGTAATCCCCCGCTTTGGGAGGCTGAGGTGAGTGCACTGCCTGTAGGTTCGAGACCGACCCGGGCAACTTGGCGAGACCTCATCTCTACAATAAATCAAAAAGTAGCCGGGCGTGGTAGCACATGCCTGTAGTTCCAGCTTCTTGGAAGGCTGAGGCAGAAGGATCACCAGAGCCCAGTAGGTGGAGCCCGCGGGTTCGAGACCCACCTGGACAACTTGGCGAGACCTCATCTGTACAATAAATCAAAAATGAGCCGGATGTGGTAGTGAGTGCCTGTAATTCTGGCTATTCGGAAGGCTGAGACAGAAGGATCGCCAGAGCCCAGCAGGTCGAGGCTGCGGTGGCCGGGAGCGGCCACTGCACTGCAGTCTGGGCGATGGAGTGAGACTCCCAACTCAAAAAAAAAAAAAATAAGACCATGAGCAAAGGGTTAAGCTGTACACGGTCAGAAACTGAGATAAATTTGTTTTAAGCCACCAAATTTGTGGTAATTTGCAACACAGCAAAAGCTAATACAAGTAACTGTCACCTTTCCACTATCCAAAGTTAACTTGATAACTCTTCATGGTAACTGTATTACGTGCCAGCAAAATCATCTAGACTATCCTAAAGCAAATTTAAATCCTAACAGCAGTATAAAAGTTTTGCCCACAGTAATCTACCTTTCCCAGGTAGTAAAACAATCTGTTTTTAAAAGCATGATATGGATTAACTTCTTATGATTCCTAGTAATTCTGTGAAGTAAATAGTCTTATAAATTATTTACTCAAATGGCTAATAAGGGGCAGGACTAGGAACCTGAGAACCCAGGTGTGACCCCTAATGCTAAAGTCAACCCTCCCAACGTTTATAGTTTCTCTAAAGTCTCAATGATGCTTCCTACTGTGCCCACAGACCAACCCCCACCCCCCACAAACACACCACAACCATAAAAAGTACTGGGAACATTCTGTTCTTCATTGTTAAAACCATCTTATTCACTAGATTAATTAGTGTGTACATCAGTTAAAATGTCTTTCATTCCCAAGTCTTTATTTCTTGTTAAAAAGGATTCCCCCCTTATAGCCTATTACAATACTAATGGCTTAAACTGATTACCTGTGAAGGCCAAAAACAGAGTTATTTCTACCCAAAAACCTCTCAAACAAAGCCACAAAACAGCTCCTTTTATTTTCTATTAAGACTAAATTTATTCAATACCCTAGTAAAAGTTTTGATTATAAGTATCCAACAGTATAAAAAGTACAAAACAGATCTGTAGATTTCTAATATATTAATACAAAGTGCATGACTACATACAGTACGTCCTACAGGCAAAGAAAGGTGGAAAGGGAAAAAGAAGACTGTGGTTGAGGTCTAGTAATAAATAAATAAATACAGAAGTAGAGATGATCCATATTATAGTATATCCTACCACCAATACTGCAGCCAAAATGTACAAAAAAAACCATTTCAAAATAACTCAGGAGGATGATAATGGCTGGACTCTTGTAATTCACCTCAAAGACTGTGAGAGTCTATGCATACGGTGGCTTGAAACGTGTAGGTGTCTTCCAAAAGGAGGAAATATAAAATGTTTAGATTAAAAACTATAAAACTATAGGGTGCCCGTAAAAGGTGGCTCACTCCTTCTTGTTAAACTACCCAATTTTTAAAAACCGGTTTAAAAAATAAGCACTGAGTCATGTCATTCTAAGGCAGGCAAATACTTCTCTCTCATGAAAAGTCTGAACTGGTGATATGTCTTTCCTGAACATTTAGAAAAGAGGCAATAAGAGTACTTTGGTTTGGGTTCAAGTGAGAGGCTTTTAATGAGGATTTTAGAACTGCAGAGCTCCAAGTTCAGGATATCTCAATGTTCAGAAAGCCTGACTAAAAGAAGCCAAACCAAAACCAACCCACTTAGCACTCACACACACCTCTTTTAATAATATTACTTTAAATAGAGTGAAACAAAACATCCCTAGTAGGTTAAAACGGGTTTAATACCCACTCTACACAGATAAAAACCTTTACAAAGGTCAACTGAAGTAATCCAGAGCTAAACTGAATTGTGCAGATTTTCAATGAAGTCATCAGTCATGTAACACAAACAAAAGTCAATTATTTACACACTCAGCAAGCCCTCTAAGAAATGTGCCCAAGAAAGCATTAACCTTTCTTTTGTGCCATCCTGAAGATTTGCACATTTTATTTTTCAGGTAGTTTAACATTTTTAATAGAGTATGTTCTCTACCACGTGGTAATGCTTTGGTACTATTATTCATATAGGGTCTCACTTATCCTAAGCCTTACCATTTCCCCAAGAGGAGCTTTGATTCTGCTTTAGAAGTTTCACATAAATTAAAATCTTTATCGAATATTAGTATGAAGGGAGGTGGTATGGGATGCAACTGATATAGTCAAGTTACATCTCTGTGTATTTAAAAATTACTTTCTCCCTCAAGGTATTTCCAACAGAAAGCGCTTGTCCTGCTTAATAATCAGTAGTACAGGTTTGAATCATCAGAACCTGGCAAGACCTTAATACGTCAAAATTATCAACAGCTACCTCTAGGGGCAAGTTCATGTTACAGACTTATGACAAATTTATTATCATGAGGGAAAACAAGTGTAGCCAGCCATCTTAAGAAATGCCCCAACCACTGCTTCTCAATATAGAAAGACTAAAACTACATACGGTTTATCATACAACAAATCCCATCTCTGTCCCCTGAAATTCCCCTAGTTTCATTCATTAGAAGGGGATTTTTAAAAAAGACTTAAAAGAGCACTTTACAGCAGCATTCAGCTTTCCTATGAAATACTCAGCATCTTAAATATTATGTACAATTCTTTTTTGAGTAAGCTAGACACTGGCTTCTGGGTTTGTGGAACTGGGGGGAAAGAACCCATTCGGAACTATTCTAGAAAGTTGTCTTTTGGCAGAATAGCAGGTATCCAAGTTAAAAAGAGGAGGGTCAGTTTGTTGTTTTGTGGTCTTTTCAAACTTTAAATCATGTTTTGTTCCCCTTCTATGCAAAAACCTCAGTCACCACTCCTGAGTGGAGATGGGCAGAGGCTCTGGCCCCTGCTCCTCCGACTTCTCAGCAGCCGCTTTCTTACTGCTGCAACAAGGCTTGAATAGATGTGTGTCGATGAGGACTTCCCCAAAACGGCCTTTATAGATGATCCCACAACATATTTTCTGTCTGAAAGAAAAAAACGGAGAACAAGATGAGCTAATTAAGCAGAAAAATAAGAAAACCAAACAAATATCTACTCACCATTATAACTAGTCCAACATAATCAGCAGGTCCTACTTCTGCTGTCTTATCACATTCCAATTGAGGGCCTCTAGAGTGACCCCAATTAGCTAGGGAAAGGGAAAATACCCAGGTTCCTTAAAAGCCAGACTGGAATCTTCTCAAATATTAAAGAGGAAAAAGACATTTTGAAAGACAGCAAGCAGTTTGAAAGGCATACTCAATGCTCAAAAATAAAACAGGTAGCTGGGCTTGGTGGTTCAGCCTGTAATCCTGCACCTTGGGAGGCTGAGGTGAGTGGACTACCTGAGCCCGCGGGTTCAAGACCCACCTGGGTGGCGAGACCTCATCTCTACAATAAATCCAAAAAATCAGCCAGGCGTGGTAGCGCATGCCCGTAATTCCGGCTACTTGGAAGGCTGAGGCGGAAGGATTGCTGGAGCCCAGCAGGCGAGGCTGCAGTGGCCGGGAGCGGCCACTGCACTCCAGTCTGGGCGAATGAGTGAGACTCCAACTCAAAAAAATAAAAAAATAAAAATAAATAAAACAGGTACCACAAACAGGCTGATGCAGCTGATGGTGTTTAATTAAATACGGAGTAAAGGAAAAAATATATATATGTGCGTGTGTTATCAAATAAACATAAAAGGCCAGGTGCAGTGGCTCACGTCTGTAATCCTAGCACTTTAGGAGGCCGAGGCAGGAGGATCGCTTGAGGCTAGGAGTTTAAGACTAGCCTGAGCAACACAGCAAGATCCCATCTCTACAATAAAAATAAAATTAGCCGGGCATGGTGGCACAAGGCCGTGGTCCCAGCTACTCAGGAGGCTAAGGCAGCAGGATTGATTGAGCCCCAGAGTTCAAAGCTGTAGTGAGCTAAGATCACATCACGGCTCTCCAGCCTGGGCAACACAGTGAGACCCCCATCTCTTAAAAAAAAAGAGAGAGAGAGAGAGCTGGGCTCGGTGGCTCTGCCTGTCATCCCAGCACTTTGGGAGGCCGAGCCAAGAGGATTGCCTCCGCAGGTCCGAGACAGCATGGGCAACTTGGCAATATCTTGTCTCTACAATAAAAAACTTTAAAAAGAATTAGCTGGGTGTGGTAGTGTGTGCCTGAAGTTTCGGCTACTTGGAAGGCTGAGGCAGAAGGTTGCTGGAATCCAGCAGGTCGATGCCGGGGTGGCCATGAGTATGCCATTGTACTCCAGCCTTGGTGACAGAGCAAGACTCTGGCTTAAAAAAAAAAAAAAGAAAGAGAAAGAAAATTCATAAAGGCCTAAAAAATGACTTCACAACAAAAAAAAACCCATGGATCACATACTCAAAGGGAAAAAAGATCATGTCATATAAAGCACCCTACAAAGCTGTCTCCAGTTCCATCCCACCTTTTCATTCTCTCCCCTCTTAATTTTAGGTTCATCTCTCCCTTTTTCTTTGTATTCCATGATTTTATCCTATGTTTGCATCTCTGATTAGATTGTATATGTATAATTATCTATTATACACACACACGGAATCATAATGCATTCTGCAATTTTTTCATCAATATTAAGTAAACTAGATTCATACGTATTGTTAGTTTTATGTCATTATATATGATATTCCACCATGCAAATATACCAGTTTTATTTATTCACTCATTTTGATGGACAATTTTTGCTATTACAGATATCGCTGTACACATTAGTACTTAGGTCCTAAAGATTTTTTTCTAGTTTTTATTGTTGAGATACAGGAATGGGAACATCTTCAACTTTACTCAAAAATGGCAATTATTGACTGGCCACGGTAGCTCACACCTATAATCCCAGTACTTTGGGAGCCAGGGAAGATTACTTAGGTCCAGGAGTTTGAGACCAGCCTGGGTGATGTGGCAAGACCTCATCTCTTAAAAAAAAAAAAAAAAAAATTAGCTAGGTATGGTAGCAAATACCTGTAGTCCTAGCTACTAAGGAGGCTGAGGCAGAAGGGTCTCCCAAGCCCAGGAGGTCAAGGCTGTGGTGAGCCATGAGAGACTCCCAAAAAAAAAAAAAAAAAAAAAAAAAAAAGCCCGACCCAAGCTATTCAATATACTTATTCTCAATAATGCAAAGGACATTGCACATTTTAACTATTACCTCAGTTTATTAATATATGTTATGGCTATCATGCAATTCCTTTTTTATTACCTCAACTACAGTCATTTCAAACAGTCAGTGTTTATGTAACTTTATCTAAATTACTTCTTTATTGATTCTTCTTTCCTCTCAGAATCTCAATCTGGGATCTGCTTTCTTCTGCCTATAGCATTTGCTGTATTGAGGGTGAGCTTGATGGCAAACCCTCAGTTTTTTTCCAGATACAATTTCTTATGTCCTTGTCCATAAAAGATGTTTGCTGCATACATAATTTTGGATTGAGAGCTAGTATCTCTTGGTCCACTAAAGATAGTAATCTATTGTTTTCGGGCTTCCTTTAAGAACTCACCTTTGTGTACTTTTTGCTCCTCTTTTTCCTCCTCTTTTTCTTTTTTTCCTATGAGGCAGGGTCTTGCTATGTTGCCCAGGATGGACTTGAGCTCCTGGGTTCAAGCAGTCCTCCCACCTCAGTCCCCCAGGTTGCTGGGAATTATTAAGAATGTATTTTCTTTTTTTTTTGAGTTGGAGTCTCACTCTGTTGCCCAGACTGGAGCGCAGTGGCCGCTCCCCAGCCACCACAGCCTCGACCTGCTGGGCTCCGGTGATCCTTCCGCCTCAGTCTTCCAAGTAGCCGGAATTACAGGCATGTGCTACCATGCCCGGCTGATTTTTTGATTTATTGTAGAGATGAGGTCTCGCTGCCCAGGCGGGTCTCGAACCCGCAGGCTCAGGCAACCCACTCACCTCAGCCTCCCAAAGGCGTGGCATTACAGGCTGAGCCACCGAGCCCGGCTAAGAATGCATTTTCTTAAGTTGGGCACAGTGGTGCACACCTGTGTTTCAGCTACACAGGAGGCTCAGGTGAGAGGATCACTTGAGCCGAGGAGTTCAAAGCCAGCTTGGGTAACATAGTGAGACCGTTTCTGTTTTAGAAAAAGAAAGAGTGTATTTCCTCACTGCTTAGAGATCTGGTTTATCTTTCATATTCTGTAGTTTCACTATGATATATCTATGGTGAAACTTTTTATTATCTTGTTTTTAATTGATTCGTCTTCCTGAATCTGTAACCTAGAAAATTCTAACCACTATCTCTTTGAAAAGATTCTCCTTTTCCTAGTCTACTATCTCTTTTTGAACTTTGGGGCCACACATTCATTTAGCATTTGACATCTTAGTAGTCTTTATTAACTCACCTAGTTGTACTCAGTGACATTGTTAAAGACGTAAACAAATAGACTTCAGCCGGGCTCGGTGACTCAGCCTGTAATCCCGCGCCTTTGGGAGGCTGAGGTGAGTGGATTGCCTGAGCCCACGGGTTCGAGACCCGCCTGGGCAGGCGAGACCTCATCTCTACAATAAAATCAAAAAATTAGCCGGGCGTGGTAAGGCATGCCTGTAATTCCAGCTACTCAGAAGGCTGAGGCGGAAGGATCGCCGGAGCCCAGCAGGTCGAGGCTGCAGTGGCCAGGAGCGGCCACTGCACTCCAGTCTGGGCGACAGAGTGAGACTCCAACTCAAAAAAAAGAAAAAGAAATAAATAAATAAACTTCTAGCCAGGTATGTTGGTTCACGCCTGTAATCCCAGCACTTTGGGAGATGGAGGTGAGAGGACTGCCTGAGTCCCCAGCCGGGGCAATATGGGAAGACCTCATCTCTACAACAGAATCACAGTAGCTGTGATTCCAGCTACTTGGAAGGTTGAAGCAGAAGGATCGCCTGAGTCCAGCAGGTTGAGCCTGTGGTGGCCGTGAGCGTACCACTGCACTCCAGGATGGGCAACAGAGTGAGACTCTGACTCAAAAAAAAAAAAAAAAATTCTTATACTTTCTTTAGTGGGAGACTAGGTCAGTATACCCCATTATAAGAAATTTAGGGCCAGGCTTGGTGGCTCAGCCTGTAATCCCAGCATTTTGGGAGGCCGAGGTGAGTAGATTGCCTGAGCCCACGGGTTCAAGATCCACCCGGGCAACTTGGCAAGACCTCATCTCTACAGTAAATCAAAAAAATTAGCGAGGTGTGGTAGTGCGCACTGTAGTTCTGGCTACTTGGAAGGCTGAGGTGGAAGGATCACCGCAGCCCAGCAGGTCAAGGCTGCAGTAGCTGGGAACGTGCCACTGCATTCCAGTTTGGGCGACAAAGTGAGACTCCAACTCAAAAAAAAACCCCAAAAATTTATGTACCTTGATATGATTTTTATATTACATAGACTTTAACAGAAAGAACATACAAAATCCCAATTATCTGCTCAATTCCTGCTAATCCACTCCAATCATGTGTACTACCAGCTGTTTGCCAAATGCCATTTTAATTGCTAAGGAAGTGGGAAACCACTGCCTGTAATTAAGATGGTATGCTGGCTAGAGAGTATTTTCTGTTGTTTTTACCTTTTCCAGTATGTGAGATCTAAAAAGGAAAAAACTGGTGTTCTATTAGAACCCGAAGCCATCTCTGTATCTGAACCATCATCCGACTGGTTACTGTAGCAAGGAGATTGAGCTGGGGAGGCACTTGAGGTGGTACTGTGAGCATCAGAATCTGTAATAAAGATAAAGAAGAAATGTTCAATTTCACTACACGTAATTGCAAATAAACCCTAGCTAGCATAGGATATTGTGAATGAGTTGGGAAAAAGAAGAAAAAGCAGGAAAAATCACTTGTAGATATTTGTACTAAAGTGTTTTTAGAGGAAAATGAGGACTTCCACTTTCAGGAAGATAAAGCAGACATACTTTTCCCTATTCCTCCTGCTCATACCTCTAAAAACCCTGTCCTTAATAGTAAACAAAGCTACGGCTCTGAAAGGTGATGACTATCCAGGGAGGTTGAAACCCATGGAAGGACATGGTGGTGAGTTCTTCAGTTTTTTGGGATTTTGTTTTTGCCTCATAAACCCCAGCCTTGGAGGTGAAGCAGCAGCAATCCAGAAATGCCAATGATACCCAAAATTGAAAAGATTTTTTTAAAAAAGAAACCTAATCAAAACCTCTTAAAAGCCTGCTCTCTCTAGTCAAAGAACCAGGAAAGGGACAGCTTCCTAAGATAAGAAATATTTAGTAGAAAATAATCACTTTGCTCCAGCCAAATACCACAGAAAAGATGTTGGCCACCTTCCCCACCCCCATCAAAGATCATGAGGAGCCTAGATGTCCAGCTTCAGGAGATTGTTTTGAAGCACCCTCACACCTCCATCAGAGGAAGTGTAATGGAAAGGCAGGACTTTCACTATGCCCACCAGGAACGAGGCCAATGGCCTCACCATGTGGAAGCCTGAATGCCCCCCCACCCCAACTCAACAGGAACAAGGAACTCCTCCTCACCTCAGGTGTCAATGGAGGGCGAGTGAGAAACCAGAATTCAAGCATCACCTCCCTCTTCCCCTGCTCTGAGAGGAGTCACACACAAAAAAAGTCAGTTAAACTAAGAAGGTTTAAGACCTGGCAAGGTGGCTCAAGACTATAATCCCAGCACTTTGGGAAATGAAGGTGAGAAGATTGCCTGAGTCTAGGGGTTCGAGACCAGCCTGAGCAACATGGTGAGACCTCATCTCTACAATAAATCAAAAAATTAGCCAGGTGTGGTAGCACGCCTGCAGTTCCAGTTACTTGATGGCTAAGGCAGAAGAATCGCTAGAGCCCAACAGTTCAACACTGGGGTTGCTGTGATCATGCCACTGCACTCCAGCTCAAAAAGAAAAAACAAACCCAACTAGAAGGTTTAAGTAAGACTCAGTGTCTCACAACATAATCTGAAAATGTCCAGATTTAAAAAAAAAAAACAAAACCCACATCATTCCAAGAACCAGGAAGATCTCAAACTGAATACCAACACCACGATGACGGAGGATGTTAGACAAAGACTTTAAAGCAGCCATGACAAAAATGCTTCTATGAATGCTGAACACATTGAAACAAATGAAAACACAGCCTCCACAGAAAAATAGAAGCTCAACCCCCAAAAAGAAAAGAAAGTACAAAGAAAAAACAAATGGAAAATTTCAAACTCAAAAAAATACATTTATGCCAGGCAAGGTGGCTCAAGCTTGTAATTCCAGCATTTTGGGAGGCCAAGGTGAGAGGATTCCCTGAGCTCAGGGGTTCGACACCAGCCTAGGCAACACGGTGAGACCTAGTCTCTACAATAAATCAAAAAATTAGCCAGGCATGGTGGCTCATGCCTATGGTTCCAGCTACTTGGAAGGCTGAGGCAGAAGGATCACCTGAGCCCAGCAGGTTGCGGCTGTGGTGACTGTGAGCATGCCACAGCACTCCAGTCTGGGCAACAGAGTGAGACTCCAACTCAAATAAATAAATAAATAAATAGAAATAAAAAGCTCAATGGATGGGCTCAACAGCAAAGCAGAGGGGAAAGAGAAAACAAACTGTGAACTGGAAAAAAGAACAACAGAAACTACCCAATGTCAACAACAAAGAAAAACAGATGAACAGAGACCATAACAAGAAAAATCCACACTCATGCCACTGCTAGTTGTGGAGGGAGAGGAGGAAAAGAGTAGAGGCGAAAAAGTACTCAAATACAGTGGCTGAAAACTTGTCAAATTTGGTAAGAGACATAAACCTAAGATTCAAGAAGCTGAGCAAAGCCCTAACAGGATAAACCCAAAGAAATCCATGCCAAAAGACATCATAATTAAATCTCTGAAAAAAAATCTTGAAAGCGGCCAAAGAAAATGACACCATACCTGTAACTGGGAAAACAATAGATCCTGATTTAATTAAAAGATATAAAGGGAACTCACCAGATGTAGAGCTAAACCTGGCATTTTTGCTCTTAGAAAACTTCATATAAATGTACAAGCCGGCTGGGCATGGTGGCTCACGCCTATCATCCCAGAACTTTGGGAGGCCAAGGTGAGAGGATGCCCGAGCCCATAGGCTCCAGATCAGCCTGGGCAACTTGGCGAGACCTATCTCTACAATAAATCAAAAAATTAGCTGGGCGTGGCAGCGCGTGCCTAATCGCGTGAATCCAGCAGGTCGGGGCTACGGTGGCCGGAAGTACGCCACTGCACTCCAGCCTAAATGACAGAGATTCCAACTCAAAAAAATAAAAAATAAATAAACGTACGAGCCAGCCAATAGTCCTCTAGTTAACAGTCCCTGTGTTACAAGGCAACAGTGCTGCACCAAGAGCAACATCGTAAACAGCAGCAGAGCCTTCCACACATCTTACCCCACCCTCCCAGGACAGGCGGATGGAGCAATCCTCCAATTCAGAGAACAAATTAAATATTTATGAAGTATTTACGAGGCATCAAATCCTGTGTTATATGGTTGTATGAGAAGAAGTAAGACTAAAAATTGCTTTGAATAAAGCTCCCAACTATTTTGTATTAACAAATGTTTACATAAAGCAGCACAGAATTAAGTATCTAAAATAAAGCAAACCCAAACAGTGTTTTTAATGTTAATTTAATAAACAAACAAAATCCTTTAGTATTAGGCTTTGAAGGAATACATCTAGTGGATGTTTAAAAGATTTCCTAAATAATTAACATCAGCAGTCAGCTCTACGCTGCTGAGGAAAACTATCTTAGTGCTTAATATTTTTGAACTACTTGAAATTTCAAATATTTGATTATTTCTTTCCTATAAAAATGGTGATTTCATATGGTTTAACCTAATGCCTAGGATACTGAGATGTATACAACTAACTACATACAAACACAATAAAGAAGAACTCTTTTTCTAGAATGTAGATCTAGAAATTCCTCAAAGAACTGCAATTCTGAAAGTCTTAAAAATTAGGTTGGATCTGGAAAGGCACAAGGGACTGATGAAATAGCAGCCTCTAGTCAGCAGGGACGATGAACCATGAGCAAAGTCATAGAAATAGAACACACTACACACTGGGGAGAGCTGACTTAACCTCACATAAAAATAGGATCTCCTAAGGCTTTGTGGGGTCTTCAATTTTATTTTATAGCAAACAAAAATCATTGTAAATTTTGGAAAGAAAGATGACATAAAATGATTAGTATTTATGTAGGAATTTATTCTGCTTTATAAAACCCTTTCTTACTTGTTTATTCCCATTTCTAAGATTAGGAAATTATGGCTAAATGTCAAATGACTCCATAGCACCTCCCAACAACATCCAATAAGAGTCTGTGATCATTAAAAGAGGACTGAGCCGGGCTCAGTGGCTCAGCCTGTAATCCTGCGCCTTTGGGAGGCCGAGTTGAGTGGATTGCCTGAGCCCGCGGGTTCAAGACCCACCTGGGCAGCAAGACCTCATCTCTACAATAAATCAAAAAAACAGCCGGGCATGGTAGTGCATGCCTGTAATTCCGACTACTTGGAAGGCTTGAGGCGGAAGGATCGCCGGAGCCCAGCAGGTCTGGACGACAGAGTGAGACTCCAACTCAAAAAAAAAAAAAAAGAGGACTGGATGTAAAAAATGTGGTACATATACACGATGGAATATTACACAGCCACAAAAAAGAACAAAATCATGAATTTTGCAGCAACCTGGATGGAACTGAGTGCCCTCTCACAGAAACAAAGATCTGAGTATCACATGTTCTCACTCATATAGTGGACCTTGAACATCCAACATAATACTATAAGAAAATGACTGACAGTGGTGGAAACTATGGGGGAGGAAGGGAGATGGGATTAACAGTAATAAATATCTGTCTGGGGATGGGGAGACACTGCTTATAAACAAGGGTGCCTGAACGAAGCATATTTGTATACCTAACCCTTAATTGGACCCCACAATATCATAATAAAAAATATTGATTATAGCCGGGCTCGGTGGCTCAGCCTGTAATCCCACGCCTTGGGAGGCTGAGGTGAGTGGATTGCCTGAGCCCGCAGGTTCGAGACCCGCCTGGGCAACTTGGCGAGACCTCGTCTCTACAATAAATCAAAAAATCAGCCAGGCGTGGTAACACATGCCTGTAATTCCGGCTACTCGGAAGGCTGAGGCGGAAGGATCGCCGGAGCCCAGCGGGTCAAGGCTGTGGTGGCCGGGAGCAGCCACTGCGCTCCAGTCTGGGCAACAGAGTGAGACTCCAACTCAAAAAATATATATATATATGTTGATTATAAAAAAGAAAAAAATAAATAAAAATAAACTCTGTTAATAAAAAAAAAAAAAAAAAAAAAAGAGTTTGTGATCTACCTTGGCAGACAGAGGCAAGAAAATTGCCTGAGCCCAGGGGTTCAAGACCAGCCTGGGAAACTTGGCAAGACCTCATCTCTACAATAAATCAAAAAAATTAGCTGGGCATGGTAGTGCACGCCTGTGGTTTGAGCTACTTGAAAGGCTGAGGCGGAAGGATCGCCTGAGCCCAGTTAGTCAAGGTTGTGATGGCCATGAGCATGCCACTGTACTCCAGCCTGGGCAACACAGTGAAACTCCTACTCAAAAAAAAAAAAAAATTGTGTGACTTGATAATTCTCTTCCATTCTACCACCCCCCAACAACACACTGCCCTTTAAACCTGAAGGTCCTGAGGCTAGCTTTATTCCAATGTGAGTTATGATTTTTTTTTTTTTGAGTTGGAGTCTCACTCTGTCGCCCAGACTGGAGTGCAGTGGCCGCTCCCGGCCACCGCAGCCTCAACCTGCTGGGCTCTGGCGATCCTTCCCCCTCAGCCTTTCAAGTAGCTGGAATTACAGGCATGCACTACCACGTCCGGCTGATTTTTTGATTTATTGTAGAGATGAGTTCTCGCTGCCCAGGCGGGTCTCAAACCCGCGGGCTCAGGCAATCCACCCACCTCAGCCTCCCAAAGGCATGGGATTACAGGCTGAGCCACCGAGCCCGGCTGAGTTATGATTTTTAAAATTACTTTCCAGAAAACCTGGGCTTTGGTCTTAAACTATCCACTAATTATTTATATACCTTCCCATACATCTCCAGGACTCAATTTCCTTATGCATAAAACTTAAGCTTAGAAATGCACCTTCTAGAAAATTAAGTTGTCAAAAAAAGACACCACAGTGGTTTCAGTACAACTTGAAGTGGCTATCTAGTGAAAGTACTCTTTTTTAAAAAAAACTTCTTGGCTGGACTCGGTGGCTCAGCCTGTAATCCCAGCACTTTGGAAGGCTGAGATAAGAGGACTGCCTGAGGCCGCAGGTTCAAGACCAGTGGGGGGGGGACTTGGCGAGACCTCATCTCTACAATAAACAAACAAACAAATAAATAAATTAGCTGGGCGTTGTAGCATGTGCCTGTAGTTCAGGCTACTTGGAAGGCTGAGGTGGAAGGATTGCCGGAGCCCAGCAGATTGACACTGAGGTGGCCATGAACATGCCACTGCACTCCAGCCTGGCTGACAGAGTGAGACTCCAACTAAAAAAAAAAAAAATTGAAGGATTTCGTAGAAGGAAGATAACATCTCTACCAAGCCAACGCTGCCTTCTAGCGAGTGCTCTTTTTTGAAAAGCAATAAAGGAAAAAATGACCCACACATGCCATATACCACCCCCAGCCAAAAACAAAACAATTATTCTTAACTACTAATGTTACAATACCAAACTTACTGTGACGTTTAAATTCCTTCTGCAGTTTACTGATCTGGTTGCTTTTTATCCTGTTCCCAGATAGAGTTTTTACTTTCTTTGGTTTCAATGTAGTCTTTAGACTGGGACCAGCCCTCGCATCTACCACCTGGAAGAAAATACTGAATTATTTAACATCATTTTAAAAATGACACCAGTGTATCCCTTTGGTTCAGACCCGTGACTATTTGAAGGAGCCGTGCCTATTTGACAACCAGTTTTATACTCAAAAAGAGTCTTTGGGGGTCCATGTGTACTTTAATCAATAACATGACATGAAAGAATAAGTACTATTTATCCAGCAGGTGGTTTAAATTTTTTTCTGTTGAAGTGGGTAGAGCAGGAGTCTGTTGGAAAAAAATTTAAACAGATTTATATACGGAATAACCATTTTGAATGAACCAGCTAGGTTAAGAATCAAGCCCAGGCCAAATTTTCTTCAGATGCTCGGCCCCCTTTTTCCCCTTGAAAAGTGGATTTGCCCTCTCCCTTTCTCTCTTTAATCTACTTTTAAATAAACTACATTTTATAATATTTTTTTTTTTTAAAATCAAGCCTAGCAACAACTAACATTTATTCAGGATGATGTTTTACAGTTTACAAAAAGCTTTCATATACTTTTGATTTTACCTTCACCACAAAGCAGTAAAGAGGCTATTTTTGTTACTCCAATTTTAGGCTGAAGGAAAACAAGGCAAAAAGAAATTATGTATCTTGCCTCATTTCACCAAGTTAGTAAATGGGTAGGGGCGGGTGAAAAGGGGAGAAGACCTAAACCAAGATTTTCAGACCTATTCATTATGTTCATTTCACTACACAGCTTAATCTCTGAGGTCAGTTACAGAGAATATGACAATAGCATATTCTCCCACAATCTAGTCTAGCCACTGATCCAACCTGGTATGGTTCTATTTCTTAGGTGTTCATTCACATTTATTATTTGTAGACTCTTTCCTATGTAAAAAGGAAGGTTGCTTAAATGGAAGGTTGCTTTCACCTTCAAAAATCACAACCTATTTTAATAATGTAACACTGTCACCAAACAACAGTTCTAAGGCTAATATGGGAAAAAGGTAAAGAAAATACCTGCCTACTTAAATATTCTATTAAATTTAAAAATCTTCTGAGCCTAGCATACAGAAGAATTTAATATGACTTAGTAGCGTTGTTCTGGTCATTGAAAATATTTTGAGAACAGACTGAGAAACAAATTAAGACCCTGTCTCTACAAAAAATAGCTAGGCAAGATGGCACATGTCTGTAGTCACAGCTATTCAGGAGGCTGAGGTAGGACTGCTTGAGTCCAGGGGCTCGAGGCGGCAGTGAGCCATGATTGTGCCACTGTACTCCTGCTAGGGAAACAGAGTGAAACTGTTTCAAACAAAACAAAAAAATTCTAAAGTCGGGCTCAGTGGCTCAGCCTGTAATCCCACACACCTTTGGGAGGCTGAGGTGAGTGGATTGCCTGAGCCTGCGGGTTCGAGACCCGCCTGGGCAACTTGGCGAGACCTCATCTCTACAATAAATCAAAATGAGCCGGGCGTGGTAGTGCGCACCTATAATTTCAGCTACTTGGAAGGCTGAGGCGGCGGGGAATGGCCACTGCACTCCAGTCTGGGCAACGGAGTGAAACTTCAACTCAAAAAAAAAAAAAATTCTAAAAGCCAGGCATGGTGGCACACACCTGTAAGCCCCAGCTATTTAGAAGGCTGAAGTGAGAGGATTCCTTGAGCCTAGGAGTTCAAGACCAGTCTGGGCAATAGAGTGACACCTCATTTCAAAATATATATATTTTTTTAATTTAAAATTTATATAAATTTTATGAAAAGGGAAAGAAAAGGGCAAACAGAACACACATTAACATGCCAGTTTGATCTCAACTACATTTAAATATATTTAACAACAGCTTCCATCTAACTGAGTGATTACTATGTATTATACTTTACATACACTATCTCATTCCGTTCTCAAAATGAGGCAAGATTCCAATCCAAGTTCAATTCTAAAACCTATGTGCTCATTAGTACTAACCTGAATCTATATGAACATGTTATCCTGAGAGATAAAAAGAAGGATCCATGTTTAATTAACTCTGGGAATTACTGGGTTAAGCCTAAAAATTGCCAAAAGGGGAATACTGGACATAGCCTTAGGGAAATGCTATACCAGGCTATTCTGTTCCAAATATGAGAAAATGTTAGGAGAATAACCCTAAGCAGCAGTTAGTGTTTTTCTTTATTCTTTTTAGACTTTTCCACCCTACGGATATATTACTTCCCAAATTAGGGAGGAAATTTATGTTACTGTAAATATAACAGAGGTATAATTGAGAAAGAAGATGAACTAACATGATTCCAGTTTTTTTTGGATCCTGCTGGCAACTTCTTCCATCTTTTCACAAGCAGGACACAGGCATTGCAGATGTCTCCTGAACGCGTCTCATGCAACCTGATATGAAAACAACCAAACCTTTATCAGTCTCCTTTACCTTAAAGAATTCATGCAAACACATTTCTCTTGGGAAAAACCTACAGCCATTTATAGTTTACAGATGCAATTTAATCATCCTGAAGGATTCAGCTCCATCATCTCTATAGTGTATTTCAGATCCAATTTCTAGATCCAATGAACCAATTCTATTTACTGCATTTGATTATTTTAAATAAAAAATGTTTTTAAAATTAAATAAGGCCGGGCACGGTGGCTCAAGCCTATAATTCCAGCACTTTGGGAGACCTAGATGAGAGGACTGCCTGAGCCCACAGGTTCAAGACCAGCCTGGCCAACTTGAGGAAACCTCATCTCTACAATAAATCAAAAATTAGCTGGGCGTAGTAGCATGTGCCTGTAGTTCCAGCTACTTGGAAGGCTGAGGCAGAAGGATCGCCTGAGTCCAGCAGGTCGAGGCTGCAGTGGCTGAGAGCACACCACTGCACTCCAGCCTGGGAGTCCAACAGGGACTCCAACTCAAAAAAAAAAAAATTTTTTTAACTGAAAAAATAAAATTAAATAAAAGTATATAAGTGATCCTGGTCATCATGGTTTTAAACAAGGCTGCCCAATTAATCTTTTTTGAAATATATGGATACTTCCTAAGCAACAAAATGTCACCCTCCGAGTAAAATAATGTGCCATAATATGCTATTTTCACAACAAACAAAACCAGAGAGGCAGAATCCTCTTAAAACGTGATTGTAGCCGGGCTTGGTGGCTCAGCTTGTAATCCTGCACCTTGGGAGGCTGAGGTGAGTGAACTGCCTGAGCCCGTGGGTTCGAGACCCGCCTGGGCAACTTGGTGAGACCTCATCTCTACAATAAATCAAAAAAATCAGCTGGGTGTGGTAGCATGCGCCTGTAGTTCCAGCTACTTGGAAGGCTAAGGCGGAAG
Organism: Cephalopachus bancanus; assembly: GCA_027257055.1. Classification (NCBI taxonomy): domain Eukaryota; kingdom Metazoa; phylum Chordata; class Mammalia; order Primates; family Tarsiidae; genus Cephalopachus; species Cephalopachus bancanus. Next base: position 330,954 of record JAPVLO010000009.1, on the reverse strand, counting down.
GATCGCCAGAGCCCAGCAGGTCGAGGCTGCAGTGGCCAGGAGTGGCCACTGCACTCCAGTCTGGGCGACAGAGTGAGACTCCAACTCAAAAAATAAAAAAGAATTCACGCAAGAAATTACTTTTACCACCTTTTCTTATTAAAACATTCGCCGATCTTTTATTGCTAATTCTGGACTTTGCAGTTATTTTGAAGATTGTCAAAGTATCTATGCCAACCATGCCTTGCCTTTTTTTTTCTTTTTTTTTTGAGTTGGAGTCTCACTCTGTCACCCAGGCTGGAGTGCAGTGGCACACTTATGGCTACCACAGCCTCTACCTGCTGGGCTCAGGAGATCCTTCTGCCTCCCAGGTAGCCGGAACTATAGGCATGCGCCACCACGTCTGGCTAATTTTTTTTATTTATTGTAGAGACGAGTTCTTTTCATGTTGCCCAGGCTGGTCTTGAACCCACAGGCTCAGGCAATCCTCTCGCCTCACCCTCCCAAAGTGTTGGGATTATAGGCATGAGCCACCACACCCTGCCCCCATCATGCCATTTTTAATTACACTTTTTAAAACATCTTTGTTTCTAATTTTAAACATAACATATTATCAGTACTTTTTGCTATGTACTTATAATACAGGAAAAATACAGTAAGTGAAATCTCTTCAGAGATATAATTTTAAAAAAACAAACAACTGGGTGAGGTGGCTCATGCCTATAATCCCAACACTTTGAGAGGCCAAGGTGAGAGGATTGCTCGAGACCAGAAGCTGGAGACCAGCCTGGGCAACATAGTGAGACCTTGTCTCTACTAAAAATTAATTGGGCTTGGTGGTACGCACCTGTAGTCCTGCTGAGGCACCTGAGCCCAGGAGGTTGAGACTGCAGTGAGCCATGATCTTGCCACTGCCCTCCAGCAGCCTGTGTGACAGTGAGACTTGACTCAAAAAAATTAAATTACAAAACCGGGCTCGGTGGCTCAGTCTGTAAGTCCATGCCTTGGGAGGCTGAGGTGAGTGGATTGCCTGAGCCCGCGGGTTCGATACCCACCTGGGCAACTTGGCAAGAACTCATCTCTACAATAAATCAAAAATCAGCCAGGCGTGGTAGTGCGCGCCTGTAGTTCCAGCTACTTGGAAGGCTGAGGCGGAAGGATCACCAGACCCCAGCAGGTCGAGGCTGCAGTGGCCGGGAGCGGCCACTGTACTCCAGTCTGGGTGACAGAGTGAGACTCCAACTCAAAAAAAAAAAAAAAATTAAATTACAGCTTAGCAAATAATTTCCTCCCCATGCAGATGTAATCTTTTTCATTTACTACATTTTTTCTGTATATAGCAAAAAGTATACAGCAAAAAGTACTAAATTATTTTTATAGTTTTAATTTTTTTTAATTTTTAGAAATATTTTTACTTATTTTTTTAGAAAGCAGGATTTATTGAGACGATAAAAAGCTCCCACAGTGGGAGGGGACCTAAGGGGTTTGCCTAACAATATATATTATGTTTAAAACTGAAAGCAGAGGCCAGGTACAGTGGCTCACACTTAATCCCAGCGCTTTGGGAGGCCGAGGTGAGAGGATTGCCTGAGCCCACGAGTTTGAGACCAGTCTGGGCAACCTGGCGAGACCTCATCTCTACAATAAATCAAGAAAAATTAGCCAGGCGTTGGTGACATGTGCCTGCAGTTCCAGCAACTTGGAAGGCTGAGACAGAAGGATGGCCTGAGCCCAGCAGGTTGAGGCTGCGGTGGCCAGCATACCACCGCCCTCCAGCCTGGGTGACAGAGTGAGAATCTTATTTAAAAAAAAAAAAAAAAAATTGAAAACAGTACCTAACCCCGAACTGCACTCCACATCTTTAAAACTTAAAAAAAGTGAATGAAAAACCAAAATTGAAAACGAGGACATTTTTTTAAAATGTAATTTAAAAAGGCATGGTCATGCTTGCTTTAGCAGCACATATACAGAGATTAGCATGGCCCCTGAGTAAGGATGACATGCAAATTTGGGAAGCATTCCGTATTTAAAAATTTTTTTAAAAAAAAGAAAAAGCATGGTGAGCATACTTATTTGACAACCTTCAGAATAACTACAAAGTCCAGGATTAACAATAAGTGATCAGCAGATGTTTTGATATGAAAAAGTAGTGAAAGTAACTTCTACCATGGGAAATGGTTCAACATTGAACATTTTATACACAAATTTGTCAAAAAATTCAATTTTATTAAGCAGGGGCTTATTGTCAAAAGACAAAAAATGAAATTGTCAAATGAAAGCTAATATTCTCTGAAAGGGTTTCAGGACACAACACTTAAATTTTGTTAGTATCATCGTCTTCAGCAGGTTAGGTTAAAATATATTTCTGTTGATTAGAAAAGCAATACAATGACAGAAAAATAGTGGAGAACCACTGTTAAATGAAGAATAAGGATAATTTCTTAAAAATCCTGTATACATCCTGAAGTTAACAATGAAAGGGTTTGCCTAGTTATAACTATAAAGGACTTCACAATTAATTTGGTAGCTCCTCGTGATCTGGAAAAAAGCAGGCTGTCAGCATTGTTTGATTCATTTTAAGAACAGGAGTCTTAAAATAACCTATATTAGAATACAAGTGATTTTAATAATTAGCACATTGCTCCAATTGCCTTGCTTGGAAATAGGTCCATATGCTGTGATTTTTTTTTTTCCCCTCTAAGACTGGTACACACATCAGGTGATCTTACCCAAAACAGCTCTGGAAGTCCTTTTCATAGCGTTTACTGTCAGTGAATCGAGAACTGGAGGACTTAGCTCTGCAAATACAGCAGCCCTCTATACTCCGGTACATCTTTGGCTTGTGAAAACCAAACATCTTTTCTTCTGAGCAATAGTCTGTAAAGCCAAGGGAATTGACACAGCTTTGTTGAGGGCTATAACAAGAAACCATTAAAAGAGTTCTCTCTGCTTCACCCCACCCCTCAGCAAGTTGGTGTTCTAAGACCAAGCCAGAGGCAGGCTCTGGAAGACCTCTGGGATCTACATTCATTCTTGGCACTATCATGGCAAGTGTGTAAGACACACAGAACAGCTCAGCTATTTCAGGAGCTCTCTACTACCTCCTTCTAACTCTCCTAGCAAACACTCACTCCGAAAATGGGAAAGAGAAGCACTTGTTTTAAATCAAGTTTTTAAGCAAAAAAAAAACACAAACTCTCCCCACAATCCTATAAAATGATAAAATCATGCATAATCAAGGGTGCAACCTAAAATTTAAGACACGCTTTTTTATTATGCACCTTTGCATTAACATGTTTCCCCCTGGGAAAGTTCTAAGCACTTACCATGACCACTATTGATACTAAGCACACATCTTTGCCTTGTGAGAAATCAGAGGGGATTTCTTCTGTGACTAAATGAGAAGTTCGAAGCAGTCCAGTTTGGCCCTGAATTGAAACTACAGAAAGGAGGATGTAAAATTCACACAAATCCAAGGTTGGAACTTAAGAATAGTAATTCCATAAATCAGGCCAGGCGCAGTGGTTCAAGCCTGTAATCCTAGCACTTTGGGAGGCCAAGGTGAGAGGACTGTCTGAGCCCAGGGGTTCAAGATTAGCCTGGGCAACTTGGCGAGACTTCGCCTCTACAGTAAATAAAAAAAAAATTAGCCGGGTGTGGTAGCATAAGCCTGTATTTCCAGCTATTTGGAAGGCTGAGGCAGAAGGATCGCCTGAGCCCAGCAGGTCGAGGCTGCGGTGGCCATAGCGTGCCACTGCACTCCAGCCTGGGTGACAGAGTGAGACTCCAACTCAAAAAATAGTAATTCCACAAATCATTAACACAAATGAAGAATGAGCTCAGGTTGCCTGACCACTGCTCTGCCCATTAATTGTTACAGAGGTTTTTGGTCTCTTCTATGAGTCTTTGGGCCTGAGACCAGTAATAGTGGCAGGCAAACATCCAAGAGATAGAGAATAAAACAAATTGTAGTTTTCCTGCTTAAAAAACCTCAACATCGCCGGGCTTGGTGGCTCAGCCTGTAATCCCGTGCCTTTGAGAGGCTGAGGTGAGTGGATTGCCTGAGCCCGCGGGTTCGAGACCCGCCTGGGCAGCAAGACATCATCTCTACAATAAATCAAAAAATCAGCTGGGCATGGTAGTGCATGCTTGTAATTCCGGCTACTTGGAAGGCTGAGGCGGAAGGATCGCCGGAGCCCAGCAGGTTGAGGCTGTGGTGGCTGGGAGCGGCCACTGCACTCCAGTCTGGGTGACAGAGTGAGACTCCAACTCAAAAAAACAAAACAAAACAAAACAAAAAAAACCTCAACATCAGGCGGGCTTGGTGGCTCAGCCTGTAATCCCGCGCCTTTGGGAGGCTGAGGTGAGTGGACTGCCTGAGCCCGCAGGTTCAAGACCCGCCTGGGCAGCAAGACCTCATCTCTACAATAAATAAAAAAATCAGCCAGGCGTGATAGCGCGCGCCTGTAATTCCGGCTACTCGGAAGGCTGAGGCGGAAGGATCGCCAGAGCCCAGCAGGTCGAGGCTGCGGTGACCGGGAGCGGCCACTGCACTCCAGTCTGGGCGACAGAGTGAGACTCTCTGGAAAAAAAAAAAACAAACTAAAAAACACCTCAACATCAAGGAAGGAAGGAAGGTACAGCTCTAGGGCTGGAGGCAAAATGTAGTTGGCAGTTAATCTGTACGTAAGGAGAAGTAATTTGGAATACCTAAAACAAGGGCCAACCTTACAGAGCATCTGGACTAAAAGAGGTGATGAAGAGGCAAAGAATATAGAACCTAAATTCCAATGGACAAGTCCAGAGGATGTGTATGTGTAAGTGTCCAACTACAAATTATCACAAAAATATCACAGAAAGCATCATTAGACGAAAATTAATACTAATCACCTTTTGTGCCCATAGTTTTAGGAGTTACAATCACAGAACATCATCCTTTTAAATTTTTTTTAGAAAAATACTTACATAGATGAGCAAAACCAAAACTCTAGTACAGTCATGTGTTGCTTAACAACAGGGATACATTCTGAGAAATGCATCGTTCAATGATTTTGTTGCTGTGCAAACATCACAGAGTATCCTTAGACAAATCTAGATGGGATGGCCTACTGAACACCTAGGTTAAATGGTATAGCCTATTGCTCCTAAGCTACAAACCTATATAGTATGTTATTGTACTGAATACTGTAGGCAAATGTAACACAATGTTATGTGTATTTAAACATAGCTAAGCCAGGCACAGTGGCTTAAGCCTGTAATCCCAGCACTTTGGGAGGCGGAGGCCAGAGGATTGCCCGAGTCCAGGGACTTGAGACCAACCTGGGCTACTTGGCGAGACTTCATCTCTACAATAGATCAAAAAATTAACCAGGTGTGGTGGTGCATGCCTGTGGTTCCAGCTACTTGGATAGGTAAGGCAGAAGGATCACCTGAGCCCAGCAGGTCAAGGCTGAGGTGGCCGTGGGCATGCCACTACACTCCAGTCTGGGAAACAGAGTGAGACTCCTACTCCAAAAAAAAAGAAAAAAGCTAAACATAGAAAAAGTACCAAAAAATATCATATCATAATCTTAGGTGACCACCATCCCATATGCAGTCTGGCAGTGAGTAAGATGTCTTTATGTAGCAAATGGCCTTATTTGTCTTTGGAGTATCTCTCGCCTGATCCCATTCCATTCCGATTCTGGTTAGCATACCAGAGAGCAAATATCAATGAAGTGATTCAGAAGTAACCAAATATCTAGAATTTCTGTCTTTGTGTGTATTATTTTTTAGACTAAGGGATTCTGAAATATGGACAGAGGTTTTATGTTTTAAAGAAAACATTTTGAGCCGGGCTCGGTGGCTCAGCCTGTAATCCCGCGCCTTTGGGAGGCTGAGGTGAGTGGATTGCCTGAGCCCGCGGGTTCGAGACCCACCTGGGCAGCGAGACCTCATCTCTACAATAAATCAAAAAATCAGCCGGGCGTGGTAGCGCATGCCTGTAATTCCAGCTACTTGGAAGGCTGAGGCGGAGGGATCGCCGGAGCCCAGCAGGTCGAGGCTGCGGTGGCCGGGAGCGGCCACTGCACTCCAGTCTGGGCGACAGAGTGAGACTCCAACTCAAAAAAAAAAGAAAACATTTTAAGATTTAAAAAAATTTTTTTTAGCAAATTGGCTAAAAATCAAACCTTTCCCTTTTAAACAGGGGCTATTGTTAATGAAGTGCTCCTCTTCAGTGTTTTCTTAGTGATGTCTTATGATTCATAATCCTTCTTTATATAGCTATGACCTTATTTTTGTCCTGACAAAATTCTTCTGCCTCGCCTGGGCAACATAGTGAAACCTCATCTCTATAAAAATCGAAAAATTAGCCAGGCATGGTGCCACGTGTGCCTGTAGTCCCAGTAACTCAGGAGGCTGAGGTGGAAGGATCGCCTGAGCCTAGGAAGTCAAGGCTGCAGTGAGCTGTGATTGTGCCACTGCACTCTAGCCTGGGTGACAGAACGAAATCACGACTCAAACAAAACAAAAAGAATTCTTTTGCCTGAACAACTGGGAGGATCTCAAGGCAAAGGAGTAGGATGGCAAGAGATTTCATTCTTCATTTGAGGAATATTCTTCTCAGACATAAGGGAAAGACAGTCTGATGTGTTATGATTCGTAATCCTTCTTTATATAGCTGTGACCTTACTTTTGTTCTGACAAAAGTAATTATTTTATTATTATTTAATTATTCACATTTCAATCATTAAATCTGAACTAACAGTTACCTCTAAGAATTGTTAAAACAAGAAAACACAATTATATTTGGTTGATAATCACTTAAGTAAAATGCTTGGGAATTTGATATTTTTAAGAGGAAAAAAATGAGGATGTACCCTATACCCAGTGAGAAAAATACAATGAGGCCTGTTAAAATAAGGCAAATTTTTTTTTTCAATCCAACAACACACATGATCACTGAAAAGAAAACGGCCTCCTGAAGAAAATGGTCATGTGTTGCTTTGGGAAAAACAATGTCAAATGACAGAGGACTGCAGAAACAAAAAAGCAGAGTAGAAATTCCTCCTTTAATTTGTATATTCCTGTTTTAAGGCAAAATGTAATACAGCTGTTGCCCTCACACCAACCTGTGGACTTCTCAAGCTCCCCTAACACCCTGTGTTACCATCAAGGTCAAAAGTCCACAGTTCCTCTTATAGTCTCTAGCTTTATCATTAGCTCTAGGAAACCTCAGCCTCCCTTCTCATCAAGGACAAAAGGAAGTACAGCAAAAAAGGCCAGTTCATTTCATTAATACCCAGACCAAATCCTATTACAATAGATAGCCCTCTACCCTCACAATCTTTGCCTTCCCCCAAAATAAACGTCATCTAAACTATCTAGCTTTCAGCTCATCTCTAAGATATGAACTACCTTCAATGAAGCTGGACTTGACCAAGAAGCAGTTTGTGCCAGTTATCACACTGGCAAGCTGTTCAGGAATGCTAGGGCAATACTTAAAACTGAGGCTTTATTTTTAATCAGCAGCTGTTGTGAATCAAGTGTTCATCTTCAATGATTTTTTTGTTGGTGGGAACCGCCACAGAACTTACCTACCAGCCCCTGGCAAGAGATTTCATTCTTCATTTCAAGAAGAGGAATAGTCTTCTCAGACATAAAGGAAAAATAGCCTGATGTCTTATGATTCATAATCCTTCTTTATGTAGCTGTGACCTTACTTCTGTTCTGACAAAATTCTTCTGCCTGAATATCTAAGGATCTAAATCCTAGAGTTCACTCTCTTCTAGGCAGTGCTCAAGAGAGTCACACAATGAGGTGGCAGACACTTGCCCTGATACAACACACAACAAGCACATGAACCTAGTAATGGATGACTACTTACTAAACCTCTTAAGCTTTTTCTCAGCTTATCCCTACACTTGAGAGGCACCTGCCTGGGAGGAATCTGCAGCAAATTCACAGGGGTTTCATTGCCGGCTTTGTTTACAGCAACCAAGTTAACCAGCGACTGGTTTTAACCATTTTGAGGTTTGGGGAGTCCTGAGAGTAACTCAAAAGTCTTTTCACACAATCTACAAACCCACTGATGTTTAAAAAACAAGACAAAAACACTAATCTATAGAGGAAAACCAAGACACAAAATAGCCCATGAATCCAGTTACTTTGTACATTTGAGAGGGGGTAAGTGGGTCTGGCACAACTTGATTTCAAATGGAAGACTTTTATTTTTTCAAGCAACCCGACGGTTCTTTAGAATACTTCTTTCCTAGTTCCACATTTGTGCATTAAATGATTCTTCCAGAACGTTCTATCTTATTTATTCAAATGACACCATCAGCTGTTAAACTATTTGTGACATTTGCATCTATTCTCATAGGCACCATATCACTCACCCCTATTTTTTTAACAGAACAATGCTAATACCATCTGCTTCCTAACTGATGAATAGTTACAGTTGAGAGCAGACCCCATACAATCTCACCCTTAAGCATTTGTTTGAGGAAAGCAGGAGAAAATTAAGCTTTGAGATAATGCTAAAAATTAGGAAAAACTTAAAATACCGATTAAAAACTGTCTTCAGTCTTTTAAAATTAAACAGTGGTGATAGTTGCAAAATTCTGTGCGTACACTAAAAGACAGCTGTATATATCACAAGAGTCCATTTTATAGTATATGAATATTTCAATAAGCCTGTTTTTTGAGATAAAATAAAAATAACTGGGTTAGAAATTCACCAACCATGATCACTTTTGTAACCTCAGAATCTAGGATGCCAGTCTCATAGTAGATGTGTCAACCCAAAAGAAGACACTGAGGCAGAAATCTCCATTAAACAAGGTTTATTATGCCAAGCTGGAGAACTAGTGTCTGGAAAGCACAAGTTACAGTGTTTATAACCTGTGTTCTTAAGAAGATTACATGAGGCACAGTATTTATGCTTTTTAACAGGGGGATGTGTGCAGTGCAGGGGGGGGTGGAGCAACAGTTACATTCTTGTGAACTTGATTGGCGCTCAGTGATGTTATACATAAGGTAAAGTAAATATGTGGTTGCGTGGGTAGAAGAAAAAGGTTAATAATTGTGTAGGTGTCCTAGGGGCCGCTGAATGATGATTGATTCCACCCTGCCTTTGTTCTACATCCGATAAACAAGTTTACAACCAGTACCTGTCGGTAAAATATTTAACAAACTTCAGTTACAAAGGCAAGGGGTCAGCCTCAGTAAGTGGCTGTGGTTGTACTACCCTCACGTCTGAACCGCAGCCATCTTAGGCCACTTTTTTTTCTTCTAACCCTATCATCATCTACCTACAGTACGTTTTCTCAAGTTCCTTGAAATAGGACAAACATTTCAAGATGTTTCTCAAGATTTGAGGAGTTACAGTTAAAGCATGCCTATTTATGGGAGGCTGCAACACTTATTTCTAACTGATACAGCTGCTTTGCATGTACACACATTCCTGAGCCAAAAAAAATCTAGCAGAGGCCCACGTCCATAAGCTTTTCCTTTTATTTTTCACATTCCCCCCTTCTGATCAACAGTTTTCTTTAGAGAACATGGATGGTGGGACTTAAATGTCCTTTTTATCTCTTGGGGCAGGGAAGGCTCATTCCCTGCCCACACACTGGAGGGAAAGAGGTGAGTGATAACAAGGCTGATGTAAGCCTGAGCCAAACAGGGCACTCCAGGGGTACATAATGGTTCATTCTATGTATCAGTTCTACACATTGTGCTACCATTGATTCTGGTTTTAGCAACAGACTTACAGCAGTTGGTTATAGATGCCATGAGTAACTTGATAGGAAAAGAATAGAAACTATAATTATAACAAGGGTTTGAATTGCAGATCAGAAGAAATGACCTGCCTGGGAAGCCAACTAAATAGGTCACTGAGAGGATCAATAGTTTGTGCCTCATGTAACCATTTAGCTTACTGGGAAGTTCTTCCTATATGAGTCTTTACCTGAGGTGTTGGAGTTAATTGCTTATCTTGTTTAGCTCTGTCACCCAGCACTACTTGAGCCAAGTAGTTCAGAGACTTGTGCTGCAGTGTTTTCTGCAGCAGCTTTGGCAATTTGTCCTATTATGGCTGATAGACTTCTCTTTGAAAGTATTACCTATATCCAGGAACAACTATACCAGGAAGCTCTGCTATAAAGTATCTCGATAACCTCCTGGTAGCTCTCTTTTATTCTTGTGGAGATGAAATAGCAAGATGGAGTCATCTTCACGGTTGGAATAGATAGAAAATGGAGCAAAAAGACAAAGCCCTTCAATTTGCCAACTATTTACACACCTATGTGCCCATACTTGGGTTGGTGAGTCTGACCCAATGCCACATACGAAAATGTATCCCCTAGGGGTGTAAGTCATAACCCCAAGGGTACAACCATCTAACCGCTCATGGTTAACATGTTTAAAACAGGAGTGAGCAAGCCATAGATCAGTTTCACTGCAGGCCTTCCAAAAGCCTGTACAGGTGTGATAGTTAACAAATGGGAGTTGCTGGCATAATTTGTTTTGTTTTTTCTCCTTTGGACATTTGGTTGCTGGATGTAACAGTGAGGATGGAAGGGTAGCTATCTGCAGGGACACCAGCCTGAAAAAAGTGAGGACTAAAGCACGTGTTCTACATATGTGATGTTTAATATTAGGTGCCAACTTGACTAGACGGAAGGATGCATAGATGGCTGGTGAAGCACTGTTTCTGGGTGTGTCTGTGAGGGTGTTTCCACAGAGAAATGATATCTGAGTCAGTAGACTGGGAGAGGAAGACCTGTTCTCAATGTGGGCAGGCACCATTCAATTCGCTTGCCAGCAGAGCTACTAGAACGCAGACAGAAGAGGGGTAGGTAGCTTGCTGAGTTTCTTTCCTCTCTCTCCCCCTTCCCTAGCAGGATGTTTTGTTTCCTCTCTTCCTGCCCTTGGACATCAGCCTCCAGATTTCTCAACCTTTGGACTCCAGGACTTGCACCAGCAGCCCTTCAGGGGCTCTCAGATCTTCGGCCTCAGAAGGCTGCAGCATTGGCTTCCCTGGTTTTGGGCTTTCAGACTTGGACTGCGCCATGCCACCAGTTTTTCTCATTGCCCAGTTTGCAGACAACCTGTGGTGGAACTTTACCTTGTAATTTGTGTGAGCCAATCCTCCCTAATACATTCTTTTATATATGGTATACATATGTCCTAGTGCTTCTATCACTGTGGAGAACCCTAATACAATGTAGGTTAGAGAATTCACTCCTGATTGGTTTTAGGGGTAGACAGGCCCTGTGCTAGGGGAGACATTACTAAGCAGGGAATGGAAATATGGTCTGGCTTTAGAAACTGATTTCGGAAAGTGACGTTTGGAGGGAGCGATGCAAATAAATGGTAACTTCGGGGTGTCAGAAAAATCAGTGGCATGTAACAATCTTAAATGGCCCTTGGAAGCTGATGACAAATCCAGCAATCTGAGAGATCGTCTCTATCTGCCACACTTTGGGAGAGTTTAACTGATAATTACCTTTTCATCCCCAGCAGAGAACCTGAAAAGTTAATAAATGACACTGTGTGTAGATAAACGTTATATATCCTATAATCTGAGTCATTAGTCAGGGCCAACCGTCCTCAAGGTAAACACAGTACTCCAAGAATGTTTAGACAGATCATACAGACCCAGTCCAGAGTCTTGTGTCAATTAGCTGTCCACCTCAGATGTTGTCCACTTCTTGTCCTGGTCTGAGGTATGAAATTGTTTGGTGAATCAAAGACAAAGATCTTTGGTGAGTATCATGGTCCATTTAGGAGACTGTGTCTTTTTAAGGTGAGAGATTTGAATCTATGAGTCTACACCCTATAACTGTGCAGCACACGGACTAGTCAACAGGACATGTTGGGAAACCCTCCACTGAAGCCAGAGGGAGTCCTTCATGGAATGTCTTTTCCAATAAACAAAATCTCCAGGAGGACACCATGGAATGTATCTTTCAGTAAGGTCTGGCTTTTCATGAGTGGTGAGTAAGTCCCTTACAATACAGTAAGATGCCCCCTTTGAGTAAATTTGAATCAGTCATCTCAGTCCCCATGTGCATAGGTCTTCCGGTTACAATTTCCAGAGGGGTCAGCTTATGTCTTCTGAAGGGGTGGATCAAAGTCAAGCAATACCAAAGAGAGAACTTTCAGTCAGAAAAGGTGAAAAGCCTCCATAAACTTAGCTAATTGTGTTTTTAGTATTCCACTGATCTGTTCTACCAATCCAGAGGACTGAGGGTGGCAGGCAAAATGAAACATAGGCCAAATTCTATAAATGCGCTGACTGGCCTGGCCAGTAAAATGAGTTACCCTGTCTCTGTGATGCTCAAAAAGGACTCTGCATAATGGGATGATCCTTTCTAATAAGATTTTACCCACTGCCACTAATGTTGTCTATTGGCAGGGGAAAGCCTCAATCCAACGCAAAAAAAAATGCAAATAATTACCAATATATATTTGTATCTTTAAGATAGTAGGAGCTGGCCGGGCTCGGTGGCTCAGCCTATAATCCCGCGCTTTGGAAGGCCGAGGTGAGTGGATTGCCTGAGCCTATGGGTTCGAGAGCTGCCTGGGCAACTTGGCAAGACCTCATCTCTACAATCAAAAATCAAAAATCAGCCGGGCATGGTAACGCGCGCCTGTAGTTCCAGCTACTTGGAAGGCTGAGGCGGAAGGATCGCCGGAGCCCAGCAGGTCGAGGCTGTGGTGGCCGGGAGCAGCCACTGCACTCCAGTCTGGGCGACAGAGTGAGACTCCAACTCAAAAAAAAAAAAGATAGTAGGAGCTGGATGAAATCTACCTGCCATATCTCAAAAGGTCCAGCTGGAAGAAGAAAATGCCCCTAAGCCCACGTGAAAGGGTTTTCCAGGGTTGGCATTTGAGCAGATGAATAAATTTTCTGTGCCACCATGAGTGATGATTAACATCAAAATATTTTATCTGAACTCCAATGGATTACACCATGAATGTATTCCACGAGGGGCATCTGATACCTCATTGGGATAATGGGTGTATCGTTAGACCCATACCTTAGTTCAGTTTGGGGAGAAAGGTACCCCCCCTTCTGTTTCATGTGTATCTTTCTTCTGTGGAAGAAAGACTATGCTAAAGGAAGTCCAAGATTTACGCGTTTCAAGTTTTATAGTCATTCCCAGGATCTGGGGCTGGCAACTCAAATGTAGCTCTTTTAGCTGCTCCCTCAGTAAACTGACTACCTTGCCCTGTGTTGCATCTAATTTGAAGTAGCTTGGAACCTTTATAATTTGCCAAAAGTTTTGGTTGGAGAATCGCCTCCGATAGCTGCCAAGACATGTTCAGTGCTTAAGGGTTTGCCCCGAGGAGGTTAAATACCCTCTCGCTTTCCACAGCATTATAAACATGGGCAACCCCAAATGCATAGCAGCACGTTTGCTACCTTATTCTCCACTAGTTGACAAACTCAAGTGCGAGCAGTAAATTCAGTCACTTGTACTGACCTAGCCTGGGCAAAAGGACCAGCTTCAATGGCCACAGTGTACACTGCTTTTAACTCACCACCCTCTCCCCTCAAGGAACATACATCTGTAAATCATTCTTTCTCAGCATTAACTAGTGGTGTTTCTTGCAGGTCTTTCCTTGGGTAAGAAGTTGCTCAGTCATCAGGATGCAGATGAAGGGTGTTGCCAGAGGATCCCAGCTAGAGTAGCCAAAGAACTGATTGTTACAATGAGAGATGGTAAATCTATTAACAGAAAAGTGTTAAGTATGATAAGAATTCAGAAGAATTTCAATTGAATGTGGAATGAAGATGGTAAGAGGGAAGCCTATGACTATCTCTTCAACATTTTTATATAGAAGGGTGGTGGCTAATACTGCACTAATACAAGGAGGCAGATCTAATTGCTGATTGTTAATAGCCTATAGGGCTTTGTTGATCACCAGGGCTTTGCTGATTACCATATTTCTCAGTAAGCATGCCACATGCTTCCCTATCTTCATGAACAAAAAGTAACTGAGAAAACAAAGTGGGGCTCGCCAGGCTCGGTGGCTCAGCCTGTAATCCCGCACCTTTGGGAGGCTGAGGAGTGGATTGCCTGAACCTGCGGGTTCAAGATCCTCCTGGGAAACTTGGCAAGACCTCATCTCTACAATAAATCAAAAATTAGCTGGGCGTGGTAGCACGCACCTGTAGCTTCAGCTACTTGGAAGGCTGAGGCGGAAGGATCGCCAAAGCCCAGCAGGTCTAGGTTGCGGTGGCCAGGAGCGGCCACTGCACTCCAGTCTGGGTGACAGAGTGAGACTCCAACTCAAAAAAAAAAAGTGGGGCTCTGTGGATTCTTGTGGCATCACAGTCCAAGTATGTAATTCTTTCCAGGTAAAGGCAAACAAATGCTGGCTATCTGGATCTACAGGGATGCTGAAAAAGGCACTAGAGAGATTCAAAACTGAAAAATACTGGCTGGCATTTGGTATGGCAGACAGAAGAGCATGGGGGTTAGGAACTATTGGATATCTAGGTATATTGTTTACAGCCTTTAAATCTTGTACAAAATATCCATCCCCCTCTCATTCGGTCTCCTGACAGAGAAGATGGGGGTGTTGCAGGGCTGGGGTAGGGAATCAGAAGACCTCTCTCGAGATGATCTCATACGAGGTTAGGGAAGGGTTTCTTAGTATTGATCTCAACCTTTATTGGAGTGGCTGAGAGTATCTCTCCTATGTCTGTGTTAGACTGGGACTACGGCTGGAAAGGAATAGTTAAGTAACTGCTCAACTTCTGGGGTTACCAAAAACAAAAACAAAACTGGAGAGTTTAAAAGGAGCTTTATGGTTTCCTTCTCGTTATGGCATTTCGTTTTGTTTTTCACATTCATTTTCCCAATCACATGAGGGCATCCTTATACCACTTGATAATATGCCAACTTGTAAGTTTTTTTGTTCACTTTCCCTGACCCAGGGTTAGAATTCTAAAAAACTTCCCCTTTCAAGAAAAAGAAATATAAGCATTATGGATGTTGGGGAAATCTCAACCCAGAAGGTGAATGGGGGGGCTTCAGAGCTTATCAGGAACACATGAGATTGGCTGAGGGTATCACATCCATAGCTCTTGGGAAGAAAACCAAACCCAGAGAACTGGTAAGGCAAAGGTCTGGATTTAAAGAGGTTTATGAGATACATTCACCACCATGTTACTCTTTCCTTACTCTGAGAATGGAATTTTCAAATAAAGTGGGGTTTATAACCGACAAAAGCAGCTCTCATGTCTATGCTCATTATTTATTATGTTAATTTCTCCCAAGGGGTTAGTTAAAGCAGAGTACTAGAAGAAACGAAAACCCCTTATGTTCTCAGAGCAGCCCTAGTCTTTCTTAAGTCTTCCTTAAGCTTATCATCCTGTTGTTGTTTCCATCTAAGTGTCTTGCAATCCCTTTTAAAATGCCCTGGTTTCCTGCAGTAGTGACAAACCAGGGGAAAAGAGTTCTCAGGGCCAGCAGACTTAATTTTCTTATTAGTCTCAGGATTTTGAAGGTCAGCTGTTGCAATTCTAAGCACATAACTTGGGAAGGTCTTTGACTTTTATTTTTTTGCCATCGTGCAGGACAACTGGTCAGCTAAGCTGCCGAAGTCATTATTCTGGCCATAGTCCAGTTAGTTATATGACATTTGACAAGAGTGGCTGGTGTATTATCCAAATTGTTTTGAATTATTTTGAAAATCTGAATTTAATGATGAGTCATTTTTACTGTTTTCAAATAGTAAAACAAAAGGTGTCTGCTGATATCATGTAAAATTGTTTTAAAACTGTTATCAAAGCAGGTAAACTAATCTAAAATGTACTCATTTGGATTCTGGCAGCACTGTTAGGTTTTATTCCAATCTATGCCCTTTGAAAACCAAGGAAATGACGATCAACAGAGCAGCTCCTCATACCCATGAGTCTTTGCCCTGCCTTCTGGAAGTTGGGGGGCTAGCTGCAGCAGCTGTGGGATCCTCAGGGACAAGATCTGCTAGAGAATTCAACCACTGTTCTTTTTCTAGACATTCCTTAGCTTTAAGAACTGAAATCAGCATATGGTCAAGCTAATAAAGGTCTGAATGGCCTGGGTCATAGGTTTTAATAGTTAGTTCAAGCGCCTGAGCAAAATCAATCGGATCTTCATAAGGGTCAAGAAACTCCTTCACTATGACTTGTAATTCAGTTTTGAACCAGAATTGACAATTACTGGAGTTCCCCTACCTGTCACAGGCTGTTCATGGAATGGTGCAACCACAAAAGGCATCCTCATAGAGTTCCTGCTCTCTTACTTATTCTGAGCAAGAGGTTGCTGCTGGGGCAGGTAGAATGACAGGAGCAGAGGCCTTTGGAGCCATGCTCACTGTTGCAGTCTTAAAAAGAGGCAGACAAGAGATGGCAGATCCAGCATGGAAGAGGTCTGGGCTGAGGAGTTCACAAAGATGAGGATGGGGAGAAGATGTAGATGGTAGTAGAGAAGGCGCCAGAGGAGTAAGAAGTTACTGCTGAAGATTTTTTTTTTTTAGAAGATAGCAAATTTGAGAGCTCTCTGTTAAGAATAAATCATAAAGGTTGGCTGGGTACAGTGGCTCAAGCCTGTAATTCCAGCACTTTGGGAGGCTGTGGTAAGAGGACTGCCTGAGCTCAGGGGTTCGAGACCAGCCCAAACAAGTTGGTGAGACCTCATCTCTACAATAAAAAAAAAAATAAGCTGGATGCGGTAGCACACGCCAGTAGTTCCAACTACTTGGAAGGCTGAGGTGGAAGGATCACCTGAGTCCAGCAGGTTGAAGCAGGTGGCCATGAACATGCCACTGCACTCCAGCTCAGTTACAAAGTGAAACTCCTACTCGAAAAAAAAATCAAAAGGTTTATTGGCATCCTGCAAGGAAAAAAGGTGATTCCCTCCCTTTTGCTACTTTCAAGGTACCATTGGAAGTAGCTTTCACATTCTGGTTGCTTAATTTTTGTACCAGCACCTTCCATCCTAGTCCATAGGCACAACAATTTTGACATACTGAAGAAACTGCATTTACGTCATTGTAATTTAGTCGTTATGGTCTTTTTGGTTAAGTAATCACACAATGAGGCTCCATATGTATTGTACTTGAACCTGTTCTGCAGTTGCAGGGGATTTAGTCAATCTAGACACTTTGTCCCCATAATTTTTAGCTTCTCATTGGATTTGACCAAGTCAGGAAGTGTTTTGAATCTGAATTTGCTGCTTGCAGACACTGAGCTTGAGGCTGCAGGACCAAGAAACATGTGTTACAGTAGCTTGTAATCTGTGTTCTGAAATAGATTGCATGAAGCACAGTGTTTACACATTAAGAAGGGGATACATGCAGTATAGTGAATCAACAGTTACACTCTTACGAATGTGACTGGTGTTCAGTGATGTAATACATAAGGTAAATATGTGGTTGAGGAGATAGAAAAAAAGTTAGTAATTGTGTGGGCACCTTTGGGTCTGGTGGAATGATGAGTGATTCCATTCTGCATTTGTTCTGTATCCGATAAACAAATTTACAACCAGTACCTGTCAGTAAAATATTTAACAAACTCCACTTACAAAGGCAAAGGGTCAGCTTCAGTTTATAGGCCATGGTTTTATTACCCACATGTCCAAACTATAGTCATCTTGGGCTGCTTTTCTCTTTTCTTCTGACACTGTCATCATCTATCTGTCTGTCTACAACATGTTTTCTTAAGTTTCTTGAAACAGGACAAATATTTCAAGATGTCCCTCAAGATTTGAGGGGTTACAGTTAAAACATGCCTATTTATGGGAGGTTGTAATGCTTATCTCTGAAATAGCTGCCTTCACATATATACGTTCCTGGGCCAGAACAGAAATTTAGAAGAGGCCTGTATTGATCAACTGTTTCCTTTATTTTTTTCCACAGATGCAATAAATGTGTTGATTAAAAATTGTTAAGCTGACATCTGTATAGCACTTTACATTTTAAAAAGCACTTCCATTGATGTTTCATTGGCTACTGTCAAATACCTCCAAATTGTTAAAACACCCTAACAGTCAAAAACAAATCAACCATGCTAGAATTAAAGCTCTGCCCAATTTATCCTCTAAGTTAAAAAGATGAAAGCTAGCAGGTAAGGCCAGGCACAGTGGCTCTTTCCTATAATCCCAGCACTTTGCGAGGTGGAGGCAAAAGGATTGCCTGAGCCCACGGGTTCGAGACCAGCAGGTTGACGCTGCATGGCATTCCAACCTGGGCAACAGAGTAAGATTCCAACTCATTCATAAATAAATAAATCAGCAAAGCAATAAGAGAAATAACTATAATTATATGAACAAAATACATGTAAAATAAAGTTTTGCAACACAACAATCAATTCTTAACACATTTTGGTTTATTTGTTGGGATTTTCTTCTACTTTAAAGCTCTGGGTTTCATATAAATTTAATGATCAACTTAATCAAGCCAAGGGTAATGTAACGTTGGTATTGATGCGTCAAAAAAAGGATGAGGTCACCATAATATATCAAAAATACAAAAGAGCCGCCTGAGTCCACGGGTTCGAGACCTGCCTGGGCAACTTGGCGAGACCTCATCTCTACAATAAATCAAAAAAAATGAGCCGGGTGTGGTGGCGTGCGCCTGTAGTTCCAGCTACTTGGAAGGCTGAGGCGGAAGGATCGCCGGAGCCCAGCAGGTAGAGGCTGCGGTGGCCTGAAGCGGCCACTATACTCCAGTCTGGGTGACAGTGTGAGACTCCAACTCAAAAAAAAAAAAAAAAAAAAAGAGCCAATTCTAACTACTCTAATGAGACTGTGAAGTCAAAAATCAGGAATGATGCTCAATTTTATATCTAATTCAACACATAAGTTTGCTGAGTAGAATATAATACAAATGGGAAAGAAAAAGGATTTTCACAGCAACAGCCAATTTTTTTTTTTTTTTTTTGAGTCAAGGTCTCACTCTGTTGCCCAGGCTGGATGGAGTGCAGTGACACAGTCATGGCTCAACACAGCTTCCAACTCCTCGACTCAGCAGTTCTCCAGTATCCACCTCCCAAAAAGTACCTGGGACTACAGGTGCGCTCCATCACCACACTCAGCTAATTTTTTAATTTTTGTAGAGAATGAGGTCTTGCTATGTTGCCCAGGCTGTTCTTGAACTCCTGGGCTCAAGCGATGCTCCCAAAGTGCTGGGATTACAGGTATGAGCAACTATGCCTAACCACAATAATCAACATTAAAAAAAGGTGTTATTCAAGGAAAATTTTCTGATAATTTAAGCTTAAAGATGGCCTCTTGTTAATCTCAACAATACCAAATACTTGTTGATTTTAAGCTTCAACCAAGAAGCAGTATGAAAAATACTGAAAAGCAAATTTTAGAGTTTTTAGTACCCTTTTAAATAAAGAATTGGGAGGCAGTAAAAAGGTGAAAAACTTCATTCAAGTGTTTACTTATCTTTTTAATTCAACATTTAGAAAAATGAAGAGGGTTATTATTAGGCTTACCTTCGTTGTTATATATGCTTTGAAGGACATTATTAGTTACTCCAGTATCATAAACTTGCCCAATTCTACCTTGTAGATTCCTTTTTCTGGCTTTTTTGTATATTCAGAAGTAAAGGCTTTTTTATATTCAAAAACTCTTGCCAGGGTTGGCGCTTCACATCTATAATCCTAGTGGCTCTGGGAGGCCGAGACAGGAGCATCACTTGAACTGGAAGCTGCAGTGAGCTATTATTGCACCACTGCCTTTGGGAGGCCGAGGTGAAAGAACTGTCTGAGCTCATGGGTTCGAGATCAGCCTGGGCAACTTGGCGAGACCTCACCTCTACAATAAATCAAAAAAATTAGCTGGGTGTGGTGGCGCATACCTGTGGTTCCAGCTACTTGGAAGACTGAGGCGGAAGGATCGCCTGGGCCCAGCAGGTTGAGGATGCGGTGGCCATGAGCATGCCACTGCACTCCAGTATGGGTGACAGAGTGAGATTTCAACTCAAAAAAAAATACAAAAAATAAAAAAATTTTGCACCACTGCACTCCCGTCTGGGTGACAGAGCAAAAAACCCTTTCAAAACTCAAAAAACCCTTTCAAAACTCAAAGATGTCAATAGATGGACTAGACAGAAGAAAACTGAGAGAAAAGTAGCCACAAGTAGTAAATCAATGGTTAACTTCAAAATTTGTCCATGCCACTTTGGGAACTGAAATTTTCATATGCACAAATTTAGGGGAACAATGTCCCAAATAAAAGTAATTTTAAGTTTTCAACAGGCCCAAAACTCTATAGCTTCTTTTTTTTTTTCTTTTTGAGTTGGAGTCTCACTCTGTCACCCAGACTGGAGTGCAGTGGCCGCTCCCAGCCACCACAGCCTCGACCTGCTGGGCTCCCGCGATCCTTCCGCCTCAGCCTTCCAAGTAGCCGGAATTACAGGCATGCGCTACCACACCCGGCTGATTTTTTGATTTATTGTAGAGATGAGGTCTCATCAAGTTGCCCAGGCGGGTCTCGAACCTGCGGGCTCAGGCAATCCACTCACCTCAGCCTCCCAAAGGCGCGGGATTACAGGCTGAGCCACCGAGCCCGGCTAACTCTATAGCTTCTAATTATCATTTTTCTTTCTAAAAGTCATCCAATACTTTGGGAGGCTAATGTAGGAGAATCACTTGAGTCCAGAAGGTCAAAGATGCAGTGAGCTTTGATGGTACCTGATGGTGCCACCACACTCCATCCAGTAGCAGAGCAAGACCCTGTCTCTCAAAAAAAAAAAAAGAAAAGTCATTCACACACGGTGGCTCATACCTGTAATCCCAGCACTTTAGGAGGCAGAGGCAAGAGGACTGCCTGAACCCAGGGATTCAAGACCAGCCTAGGCAACATGGCAAGACCGCGTCTCTACATTAAAAAAATGAGCTGGGCATAGTAGTGTGCACCTGTAGTTCCAACTACTTGGAAGGCTGAAGTGGAAGAATCTCCTGAACCCAGCAGGTCGAGGCTACAGTGACCAAGAGAGGCACTCCAGCGTGGGTGACAGAGTGAGACTGACTCAATCAATCAATCAATCACTAAAATATAAAAACAAAAATTAGCTAACCTAAGCCTTTAAAAAAAAAACATGCAAAAGATAGCAGAAGCAATGTAACCGTCAATGGGTTTTTCAAACTGGTTAAATTATGGTGTCTTCATCTGTAGAATACTGACCAACCTTTAAAAAACAATACAGTATATATCTACAGCATGTGCAGAGAGGGAATTGTGTCCAAGATAACTTGTTCTGTGAAACAAGCAAGTTGAATAATAATTATACCATATAATCCCATAGGATGTTTTAAAAATTAGGCCTTAAGTATACAATCTTGTTTTTTTAATAGGTTTCTAAAACATAGTAAACAACCGCTGCCTCTGAGGAGCGCAAGCATAAAGGAAGCTTACTTTCACTTTACTCTCTTCTACACTGCTATTTTTTTTCTTTAACCAAGAGCATCACTCCCCAATAACCTTAGTTCTCAACACATACCTTCATTTAACTAAACAGGAATCTGAAAAAGCCCAGAGGCTTAAATAAACTTCTTCAAAGGCACACACAGAGATATGCATTAGGAAATACACTCCATGGAAGAGACTACAGAATAGACTCGTAAGCGTAAGATCCGAATAGACACAGACCAGAATGGGGAGGAAACTGCAGAGAAGAGACCGGTAAAAGATTTGAGAAGTAGGAAGGAAGCAGCAGTGAACAAAGACAAAGAGAACTAAGCAACCAAAGACAACTCTGAAGTAAAGCTGCATTTCTTCAGAGTCAAACTTTAAATGACAGGACGACGGGAAAAGAAAAGAAACCTGAAAAAAACACTGGTGATCAGAAGCTGTAGGAATCCTTGGAGTTGCTGTAATTGATAATACCACCATTGACACCATTTTAGTCAATCGCATGCTATCTTTAATCACACATAAGCACAGGATCCAGTAAGCACTAGCATTGTAACTGGAGCAACATTCCTCACAAAGGGTCAACAGGACTAAGAGTTTTGTGTTCTCCCGCTGCCAGGCCACTTGGCTGCAGTATTCCCCAACAATGAGACATGTTTCATCAGCACTTAAGGACAGCCATGGAGCAATAAGGCATTCTTTCCTCTTACCTGCCTCTAGATACCAACCTACATCCCAGCAATGGCTCTGAATTTACTTGGTCACTTTTAAGGTACAAATTTAAATCTGTTTGGAAGAAAACAGAAAGGGGTAAGGAACCCTATTTAATAGACAACAGCTTCTCCAAACATGTACCGTGTGTCTCTGAGAAATTATACGGGAAAGCACTTAACTGTGGCTGTCTATGGAATCCATACTTGGCAGAAGAGCCTAGGACTCATCCTGCAAGAAACCAGTCAACTTTAGAATGCTTTGGCTGAAGTACCATAGGTTAAAGAATAAAATTGCAAATCCAGGTCTCTGTGTTTTGGACAGTATTAAAAAAAAAAAAAAGCAGGTTCCCCCCATTTTAATAGTGTAAAAAAAATTCGAGGTCTCCCAATTCTAAATTAAGAGTAATAGCAGTAGGTGAGGATGCCGAAAGCATTGGAGAGAATTTTCTTTTAAGGGATGATCAGTTAGCAAATGTAATTTCAGTGAATCTGTGAAAAAGGCACTGTAGTGAGTCAACTTGGAGTCTATTTCTGTTTCTGTCTTTACAATTGAATAGGAAGACACTTCTAATTTTATTTGCCCCTCTGTGATATTAGGGGTAAACTCTCACTTCTACTTTCCACAGATGCTGTGAAGCAAGTGTATGAAAATACCAGTGTATGTGCACTGCTTACTTCTTTGAATTTATAAGACTTGCATATTATAGAAAAATAAGATGCATCTGTCCCAAGATATAGCCAACAAATTAAACTGAGGGTATAATCCTGATTTTCGAAAGTTTTCTTTTTCAGAGACAGCTTCCTTTTCAGAGAAACTTTAAGGCCATGAAATGGGCCCATATTCCTTTCTGTGAGGCTATTCTCCTGTTTCCAAGCTTGATAAAAATGTTAAGAAACGAGGTACATGGGAGCACACACACCTAATGGTGACACAGTTCCTTTGCCTCTCTAACCCTGTGTCCTCATCTGTAAAATAAAGAAAAATCCTGAATGTCTTGAATATCCATAAAGCACCAACACAACAAGGTCTGGCACATGGTAAGTACTCAGTAGTTCTTTCTTCTCTCTTTTCTTCCTGTCACATTTCAGGTATCTGTTTTTGTGCAGTCCACTCTCAGAAGTTACTAACACCCCAATATTATGTCCTGGTCTTACCTCTCCCCTTTGTTCTAGGAAAAATGTGGCCAATTGGCCACCAATCCACTCTAACCTTTATTTATTTATTTTTGAGTTGGAATCTTACTCTGTCACTGGGACTGGAGTGCAGGGGCCGCTCCCGGCCACCGCAGCCTCGACCTGCTGGGCTCCGGCGATCTTTCCGCCTCAGTCTTCCAAGTAGCTGGAACTACAGGTGCACACTACCATGCCCAGCTAATTTTTGATTTATTGTAGAGATGAGGTCTCGCCAAGTTGCCCAGGCGGGTCTTGAACCAGCGGGCTCAGGCAATCCACTCACCTTGGCCTCCCAAAGCGCTGGGATTACAGGCTGAGCCACTGAGCCCAGCCACTCTAACCTTTAAATGCCCTAAACTGATTACATACCTTCTCCTTCAAATCTGCTCTTCCTACATTTACCTATCTTGGTTATCATTCGTAGTCACACAAAAAATCTGGAAGTCAATTGGGCTCTTCCTTCACCCTCTGCATGGTCCCCCATCAAGTTTATCGTGAAGTAAACACTATTTCATTTCATCTTCTTCTCCCTTCACTTCTCTGGTTCATTCTCCTTCCATCTCCACTGTCTGTCTGTCCCTCATCACGGTGCTCTGAACTTCTGTCACAACTTCACAACTAACTTCCCTGTATCCTTCAAATAGGTGGTATCTTCCTAAAGTTCAAATATTAATCGTCCCTTCCAAGGTACCAACACTAGCTTCAAGATAATAGCTAAACTCCTTGGCAAGGAATTCAGAGCTTTTCAGGATCTGGTCCTGCCTGCCAGCTGCTCCTAACTGGCAACTCTGATATCCTAGGAGTGTCAAACCAACTTGCATAACTAGCTCCTCCTCTACTCAGGCTGTTATTTCTGTCTGAGATGGCTTACCCTCAATCCCCTCAACCTGGGAAATTCTTTTAATTACTTCCTTTACAAAACCCTTCCATGCCTTATTAGAACATCTAGCACACAAGATTTCACTTACTTGTTTACTGCATTATCGCCTCTACTCAATGGTAAACTGTTGCAAAGCAGGAACTAAGTCGTCTTATATTACAACCAGGTGCTAGCTGTACATAGTACATAGAAACAGGAAGAATCTGCTAACTACCCAAAGAGTGGGATAGCTGACATGAATCTGAGTAGCATATTTAAGAGCACAGAATAGGAAATAGTATCCATAATAAAGATGTAAATTTCTTTAACATTTGGTCCATAAACTTTTGTAGGGGAAAAAAAAAATGTAAGGTTTAAGCCAGGCACAGTGGTCCGAGCATATAATCCCAGCTACTTGGGAGGCTGAGGTAGGAGAATCCCTTGGGCCTGGGAGTTGAGTCCAGTCTGGGCAACTCAGGGAGATCTTGTCTTTTAAAAAAAGAAAGAAAAAAAGTGAGGTTTAAAGAGTTCCAGGAAATGTAAGCTGAATGAATTATTTCAATTAGAGAAGATTAATAGTGGATAATTAAATGCTTTCATAACAACTGGTAGAAAAAAATATTTCTTGTTTATTTCAAGCAAGAGTGGGGGGGAAATTAGGAGACTGGTGTAGGGAAAAATGAGTCTCAAAATGAGAACTATTTCAGTATACATCAACCAAATTAAAATAACATTAGACCAAGTCAAACTTACAATAGGTAGAAATTGATGATAGGTAGATACAACAAAATACAAAGCTACAAATAAATCCATTTAGTTCATTTGCAACTTTTGTCCTTGAATATGTAACAGCAAATGTGCCTGTGACTTTAGTATTCCTGGGGCAAAAAGAAAACCTCCCTACCTTGAAAACAAACACCCTCCTTTCACACTAGATGGATTTCCAGATTGTTTCCATAATACAGAAAATCTTAGTTGCAGACTCAACTAAAAGAGAAACCAGAGAACCAAAAGACAACAAATTATTCTCAAATTAAAACCCCTCAAAATCAAAACTAAGTGTGGGAAATACAGAACACTCTCAGACTAGAGAAATCAGGAACAAAGAAAGTGACATTTTCTAGGTCTCCATAGCACTTTTTGACATAAAATGGCTGAATCAGAATTGGAAAGGCAACCAGGAGTTGAAGGCATAGTCTTCCCAAAGCCAGTTTCTGAAAGTGGGGGAGGGAACCAAAGACACTCACTCATTCTTTCCATTCAACAGAATGTTTCCCCAGGCATAATTGACTCAGGGCTCAGTTTTACCATCTGTAAAATGTCTACTTCCCAAGTGGTGAGGACAACAGCAGCCAATGTTTATCAACCATGTTACTTGCTTAATGACTTACAATCCTATAAAATAGATATTATTGCCATTTTATAGATGAGAAAATTGGACCACAAAGTGACTTATTTAAGACGATCACAGCTTTGGGGTCTAGGCATTACTAACCCCAGAAACGTCAGGGCAACTAACCCGGTGCCTTAACAAGTGTGTGCCCTTTCTTCACGGCCAATGATATTGCTGTCATCTTTTTCTTTTTCTTTCTTTCTTTTTTTTTTTGAGTCAGGTTTTCACTCTGTAACCCAAACTGGACCTCTCCTGGGCTCAAGCAATCCTTCCGCCTCAGCATCCTGAGTAGCTGGGACTTCAGGCACATGCCATCACGCCCAGTTAATCTTTTTTTTTTTTGGGTAAAGATGAGGTTTTACTATGCTGCCCAGGCTGGTCTCAAACTCCTCAGCTCAAGCAATCTGCCCACCTCAGCCTCCCAAAATGTTGGGATTACAGGTGTGAGCCATCTTGCCCAGCCTCCTACCATCTCCTAAGGAATAAAAAATTTTTTAAAAAGACATTTTTAAAGAAACCTACTATGAGCTTGGCATGTTAAATTAATGAGTCCTCATATAGCCTTTTGAAGTTGGTTTAGGTTTCAAGTAAGCTTAAGCATCCCCCCCCCCGTGAAAAAATGTCTACATGTAAAATGATTCTCAAATCACTCTTCTGACATAAATATGCCTAAGTTTGAGCCCCATGAGTCAAGTTTTCCCAGAACCAGATGGTAATTTTGGGGGAAAAAAACTTGACTATCCAGGTTCCGGATATTCAAAATTAAGAATTAAAGCTGCTATCCACCAAGGTTCTAGAACATACTACCTATTGAACTTTACATCTCCAACCTCCCACAAAAGCAATACAAAGAGAAGGCAGTAGAGACCCTGTCTCTTTCCCATCTTCAACTCATTCACCCTGATAAACCAAGTGCACTGTAATATCATCTGATTATTAAAACAAAAACCAACCATTAAACTCTATATGTTGTATTGAAATTTCCCAGGATACTGAAATTCTAGCCATAACTCGGCTCTAAAGTACTAATTAAGAAAAACAAGTCAAAGTATCTCAGTGTATTTACAAAGCACCTTGCATTTAAAAACAAGACCCAGCGGGCTCGGTGGCTCAGCCTGTAATCCCGCGCCTTTGGGAGGCTGAGGTGAGTGAATTGCCTGAGCCCGCAGGTTTGAGACCCGCCTGGGCCCGCAGGTTTGAGACCCGCCTGGGCAGCGAGACCTCATCTCTACGATAAATCAAAAAATCAGCTGGGCTTGGTAGCTCATGCCTATAATTCCGGCTACTTGGAAGGCTGAGGCGGAAGGATCACCGGAGCCCAGCAGGTCGAGGCTAGGCGACAGAGTGAGACTCCAGCTCAAAAAAATAAATAAAAAAATTAAAAAAAAAAATAAAAAGAAGACCCGACAGGCTCGGTGGCTCAGCCTGCAATCCTGCGCCTTGGGAGGCTGAGGTGAGTAGGATTACCTGAGTCCGCGAGTTCGAGACCTGCCTGGGCAACTTGGCAAGACCTCATCTCTACAATAAATCAAAAATCAGCTGGGAGTGGTAGCGCGCCCCTGTAGTTCCAGCTACTTGGAAGGCTGAGGCGGAAGGATCGCCGGAGCCCAGCAGGTCGAGGCTGCGGTGGCCAGGAGCAGCCACTGCACTCCAGTCTGGGCGACAGAGTGAGACTCCAACTCAAAAAAATAAAACAAAATAAATAAAAACAAGACCCAGAAAAATAACTGCCTAAAGGAAAGTCGAAGTTATTAAATCCTAAGTTTTTCATTTTGACATGCTTTCTATTTACTTCAGAAACGTACTAACACTTTTAAAAATGTACCAATATTGGTTGGCTTTCGGTATTGTAATTTGGTCAACCAAGACTTGGAAGAAATGTGTTTATTTAATAATAAAACAATGAAAAGAAAAAAATGAATTTCAACTTGTATTGATGTTTTTGCTGTGGGGTGGGGGCAGGGCATCTAAGGATATTATTATTTCCCAGTAATGACTACTTTTAGATTCTAATGCTTAAACATAATTCAAATACAGGAGAAATCAGGAAAGAAGCAACAGATATGGTGGTGCTTATCGGATGTCTAGACTGCAGGCAAACCCCAAATACCAAAGAAGCATCCATGTGTCAAAGCAGCATAATTTTTCAGCTATGCCTGGAGACAGACACACACACACACACACACACACACACACACACACACACACGTTAGCTTGATTTTACACACACACGTTAGCTTGAAAAGAAAATCCAGGAGGGGTAACTAGAAGGTCAACCCCAGTTCACGGGGACTGGGAAGAAGCTAGCAGGGTTAGCCAGCCATTACCCGAGTCACCTTCATGAGCCGCTTCCTCCCCAGCTTCCCTCGGTCTCCAAAGGCCCTGCTCCCTAAAGGCTTGCTTCTCCAAGGTCATCCTACGATAACACGGGGAATAATCACCAAACTGAGTCACTGATCCCCTTCCCCAAATCATTACATAAATACTTGAAATGCCATCGGGGTTTTCTCCGGAACTCCACCAGAAACAAACTCCTGGACTTGAACTTAGATTGGGCAAACAAAACGTGTTCAGTTTTGCAACATAAATTAGTAAAAGGCTTTAACAAGTCTGGCAAACTCCAGTTCAAAAACAGGTGCGTTCGGTGTACTTTCAATGACAAGGCCAGATTCTTTAAAAAAAAAAAAAAAAAAAGATTATTAAAAGAAAAAGGAACAACCGTTCCCATTACCCTCCTTAGGACAACGTGAGGAGGAAGGAGGAAGGGCTGCTGAGGTGAGACTGCTTCGGAGAGGGTCCACGTTTGGCTCCAGAGTACTTCCTAATCTTCCCAGGGCCGGGAGTAACGGAAGGTCAGAGGCAGAAAATAAAAACAAAGAAACTGACCAGGATCCCGGTTACCAGGACGAACTCCGCACCGCCCCGCCGCCCCCAGAAACCAACTCCCGACACCAAAACAAACCTCGCCCCTCCCATACGTAAACACACAAAGAAAACGGCCGCACGCACGACTCTCCCACAGTCCTCACTTCCCCTCGCAGGACAACGGGGAGCCCCGAAACTTCCCGGAGGCGGTTTTCCGGGTGTCGTCGGGGCTGGGTCCCCGGACGTGCGGGCCGCGCCCCGGCGGGGGAGGAGGTGCTGGCCACACTCGCCCGTCTCCCCGAAAGCAGCAGAATGCCCCCCGGTCCTCGGGTCCCCACGCCCCCCGAAGCGCGCGTCCCCGGGGCACTCGGTGACCGCCGAGAAAGACGGCGAGCCGGCACATGGGAGGCGCTCCCGCGGCTCTCGGGGCAAAGAAGACATCTCGGGCCGGGAAGAAAGTTCCAGCGGCGGGCGGCTCGCCGGGGAGGGCGGCGGGAGGCGAGCCGCGTCCCTGGCCGTCGCCTCCCTCACCTGCGCCGGAACAACGGGCCCCCGCGGCCGCCGGGCCCGGCGCCTCCCGCGGGCCGCGCCTCCCGCACGCCGCGCTGCCGGGGCTTGTTCCTCCTCATGGCTTTGCCCTGACGTAATTCAAACATGGCAACAGTTCGACTTCAAAGCGAATCCACAGACCTCCCAGACGCAGGCTCCCGGGCCGCGGGAGCCGGCCAGGAGCGCGGGCCACGCTCTCCCGGGCCCTCGGCCGTGGCGGGCGCGGGGCCGGGGCCGGGGCGCGGGGGCCGCCGCCGCCCCCGCCCCCCCCGCGCGGGGCAGCACGCCGCCTCCCTGCGCACCAGCATGGCACCTCGCGCGAGCGGCGCCGCCAAAGTTTCCCCACGAGGGGGCTGGGGGACAAAAGCCCCTCCCGAAACTCGCCCGAACTTCGGGGGCCCCCGCCCCGCACGGCCCTGAGCGCCGGGGCCCGCACGGGCACATGCGGCTCTTTGTTTTCTGTCCAGCCGGGCGCTGCCTACGTGCAGCATCAGGGATGTCGGAGCGTTTCTCGGGGGCGAGACGGTGGGCGGCCGCCCCGGGGAAGGAGCCCGGCCCCCGGGCCCTCCCCTCGCGGCGGGCCGGGTTCACCAAAGTTTAGCGACGTCCCGGACGAGGGACGCCCGGATCGCCCGCCCGCACCGGCGGCGAGTTGGCGACTTTCACTCTGCTTTTTAAACTGGCCGGACGCCATCATCCGCAAGTCACATTGTCCTGCCGGCCGGACCCCCCGACGGCGGCCGCGTGCCCCCGCGGACGGGGAGCCGGACGTGCAGCCCGGGAGCGGGTCGCAGCCCGGAGCACGTGGTCTGTCATGCAGAGCACAAAAAGCGGTGCCCTCCGGAGTTCACTCGCTCCCGCGGCGTAGACAACGCCGCCGCCTCCATCCCCGAGTCAACTCAGCCCGGCTGGCCATCTTAGAGCGCAGCCGGCCGCCCGGGACCCGAGAACCCCCGGCCGCGGCGCCCCCGCCTCCGCCACAGGTGAACCGCGGGCGGCCAAACTCGGGGCCCCGGGGCGCCCCGGCCGCCGGCGCTCCTGGGCGCGGTCCCGGCGAGCGGGCGCGGGGACCCCGGGGGCCGTCTTCGAGCGACCGCGTGTCGCTCTCATTGTCGCCTCCGCATCCCCCGGAGTTCAGCAAACAACGCCACGCCGCGTGCGCGCCGGCCGAGCCCAGCACTGACCCCCAAAGGCCGGTTTAAAGCCCCTCGCGCCGCCGGCTCGGAGCGGAGGGCAACTTAGTTTCCGAGCCACGGGCGGGTATTGTCCACAGCCCCGTCCACACCCGCGCGGCGGCTGCGGGAAACTCAGCCACGCGGTGTCACCACGGCGCCCGACCCTCCCCGGGGCTCGCGTCCACGCGGACGCAGCGACCCCGGGCCGCTCCGCCACCGCCCGCGCGGCGCGGCTCCCTCGGGCCTTCGGGCGCCTCTCGGCGAGAGAACACTGCGGCCGGGAAAAGTCATTGTCACCTTCAGCGTGGACCCCGCAACTCCCGCGACTCCGCGGCTATCTGCGGGCGCCGCTCACTCCCCCCACCCCGAGACTTTCGGTTTGCCTCGAAGACCCGCCCCGGCGGTGAGCCCCCACGGGGCGGGTGTGGACCGAGGGATCGGGGTCCCGAGGTCGCGAAAACAGCGCTCCCCACCATGCCCTCTCCAAGACAAAACTTCCTGTGTGTGTGGAAGGACGGGGGGAGGCGGCTGAGGTGGACAGAGGGAGAAGAGCCGCTCCGAAATCCAAGCCTCGTGGGACAGTTTTGCACCGCGGCCACTCACCTCCCCCAAGCAGCCGTTCCACGCGCGGTAACGTCCCCGAGGTGCGGCGTGCACGCCAGGCCGCCCCCGCTCCGAGCGCTCCCTCCGCCGCAACTGCCTTGTCTCGAAAGATTGTCTCCTGCAGTTCTGCAGTCGCTACCGCGGGCCGGGAAGGTGTAGATTCCGCTTTCCCTCTGCGCACGCGCGGCTCCCGGTACAAAAATTCTCCTGAATCGAGCTCATTTGCATGCGGGCGCGCGCGCGTCGCGGGCTGGGGGGGGAGAAGGCCCGGCGGCCGCGCGCGCTCCCGAGGCCTCTATTGTCCTTTTAAGGGAGAAGCTCCGCGGCGCGGGAAACGCGGCGGCCCGAGGGAGGCGGGGGCGGGGACTGCTTACTACGGCGGACGTCCCGTAAACAAACGCCCCCGGCTGGGGCCGCGGCGAGGGGCGACGGCGGCCGGGGCGAGGCGGGGAGGTCGGCCACCCGCGCGAGGGCTGCGCCGCGGACGTGCTTTGCGGCCCCGAAGTTCCCGGGGTGCACTTTGGAGCGCTGGAAGATCGCCCTGAAAGCTGCTTTTGCAGAATCCTCCCACCTGTGCTCGGTGTCGGGCTTGAGGGTGGCCGAGGACGTGGTTCCGTGAGCCCAGGCTGAATCTGCGCCAATCCCCGTCTTGTGTTTGAAGTTGGATATGTGGCCGTTTTTTGTTTGTTTGTGTGCTTGCTTGCTTAGTCTGGGGCTACTCTGTCACCCGGACTGGAATGCAGTGACATGATTAAGGCTCACCACAGCCTCGAACTCCTGGGTTCAAGTTATCCTCCCTCCTTAGTCTCCACCTCGCCCGGCTAATTTTTTTTTTTTTTTTTTTTTTTTTGAGAGATTAGGTTTCACTATATTGCTCAGGCTGGTCTCGACCTCCTGAGCTCAAGCGATCCTCTCACTTCAGCCTCCCAAAGCGCTGGGATTACAGGCGTGAGCCACCGCGCCTGGCTGGGTTTTTTTTTTACGTGGGGAAAAATATCCTCAGGGGCTAGCTGAGATTTAGTTTTTGTGCAGTTGTAATGTGTCGTTTAATAAAGTTCCATTTTAACACCCTATCCGTCCACTAACCCCCGCTTGCCCTCCTCGAATAAGTAACCCAACCCATAACAATCCAATTTTTTTCCTTCACTGTGGCCTTAAGATTTCAAGCCTTTCTGAGTTGAATGGTTGTTAAGTTCCGTGGGAACAGTGCGGCTTTCTTAAAAGACCAGTCAATGGAAAGCCAATAATCTAAGGACGTGCATACCTCCTCCAGCTGCTTGTAAAGGGTGTTCCACTCACCCAGAAATAATACCTCTAACTGGTGGTCTCTGAACTGAAAAAGTAGCGAGTGGTATGCAGCCTTCTTCTTGTGGGATATGTAATAATGCAACAACCCAAGCCTTCTAGACTCCGAGAAAAAAACGAAAGTAACTCTTCTCGGTTTGATAAGTGGAAAATGAAAAATGATTGTGATTGTGATCCACGGTTATCCTGAGAACACACCTGACACACCAATAGGCAGGCAGAGGCTTTGGTTTAATGATGGAGGGCGGAGAGAGAGAGAAGGACGTTTTTCCCAGAAACTTGATATTGGTCCCAAGCTACAAAAGTGCAAAAATCAACCATAAAACTTAATCATCTGCCGACAAGTTTCACTGCTTTCACTGTAGTGTCAACAATACGGATTTAAATAGATACTTCTGAAACACTAATTTGATTCAACAGCCAATTCCTAGTACATACAGTACAAACCACTTCTTTTTTTCTTTAGTTTCTGTAACATACTATTCCTGTAACTGTATATGAAAGCTATACTTTAAATACCTGCAAGGGAGAAAAAAAATCTGACACTTCTCACTAAAATGTGAGCAGGGATTTTATATCTTACCAATTTTTGTATTCTAGTGCATGAAACAATGCACAGCAGATAATGGGTTCTGCATATTTCCTTGTAAAATAACAAATCAACAGGCAATTTCAAATTAATTATAGGTTTATCTCAAGTCAAAATAACTTTAATTTAGTTTTTGAATTTGACCTAAAATAACTTTGGAGGTTATAGTGATCCCGTTGATTGATATAACGCCATCCCTGTCCTTATCATAATAAAAATAAATAAACTTAATAGTTGTTTCTAGGTTCCATTGGTGACAAATTGGACCCCAAGCATAAATTCCGACCATCTTTCTAAAGATAATTTTAACAGTTGTCCAGGGTTCCTCTTACTTGGTTTATGACAAATCCTTCAAAAATAATTTCAAATTATTACCTGCTTCTAAAAATGTGAAAATTCCAAGTATCATAATAATACTTTTTACACATCAATGTTGCTTACAGGAATATATGTATATATAATTTGTAAATGTACTTTGAATTCTTTTTCTCTTGAAGGTTTATATAAAGATATATATGGTAATCCAGGAATAGAATAAACTCAGTGTGCAAGAAATGCAGGCATTAAAGTCCCTAGGATATACTGTCCAGATGAGAAAGTACCTGGAAGCTTCAGAGCTATTGCGCTAATATCATATAACGAGACACTTTGTCTGCTCTCAGAGTAGAGGTCAAAAAGTAATCTGGGCAATTTTTATAGGAAGGGTAGCAACAAAATACTTAAAGAGAAATTTGAATTCCTTAGAGTCTTTTTTTTCCTTTAACAACCACCTGCTATTTTTGAGCAACCAGGTGCATTCCAAAGCTTCTTTTGTTCATTTTGCTGCTTGAACACGTTGTTGTGGCTGGCCCTATCCAGGGCCAATAGCTCATTTATGGGTTACTTTAAATTACTACTACCTAAATTGCCCAAGTGAATTTTCCATCATAAAAAAGGAAAAAAGGAAAGAGGGGGAGGGAGGGAGGGAAGGAAATTTATAATTTATAATATATAAATCTGAATTACAAGAGGTTGAATTACACCATATTAGAAAAATATCTGAATATTTTTAATGACTATAGTGCTATGTTGAACACAGGAGTTCTCAAAAATTTTAAAATGGAAAATGTAGCTACCTATTTTGATTCTCATGCATTGTTTCATTGTAGAATTACTCCTAATAAACTATCATACCTTTAGAAAACACTTAATAATCATAAGTATGTGCCAGATAGTGAAATTATTTCAGCACCAGAGGGGCTCAAACTTCCTAACCTCTTCTAATTTGTTTCTATATAATTCTATTTTTTCTGCTATTTTTCTTTTTCTTTTTTTTTTTTTTTTTTTTGAGTTGGGGTCTCACTCTGTCACCCAGACTGGAGTGCAGTGGCCGCTCCCGGCCACCGCAGCCTCAACCTGCTGGGCTCCGGCAATTCTTCTACCTCAGCCTTCCAAGCAGCCAGAATTACAGGCATGCGCTACCACGCCCGGCTGATTTTTTGATTTATTGTAGAGATGCGGTCTCGCTGCCCAGGCGGGTCTCGAACCCGCGGGCTCAGGCAATCCACTCACCTCAGCCTCCCAAAGCACGGTATTACAGGCTGAGCCACCGAGCCCAGCTCAATTTTTTTTTTTTTTTTTTTTTGCCAGGACCAAGAGATTTATTAAAGTGGCTGTTACAAGGGAAAAGGGAAAGGGTCTGTGGAGAGAGAGAGAGAGGAAGTGGGAGAGAGGCGGGGAGAGAGCTGCAGAGAGGGAGAGAGCGACAGAGAGAGACAGAAAGAGAGACCAAGAGAGAGGAACAGAGACCGAGAGAGAGAGAAAAAGAAAGAGAAACCAAGAGCCAATTTTTTTTTTAATTGTAGAGATAAGGTCTCTCCAAGTTGCCCAGGCTGATCTCGAACCTCTGGGCTCAGGCAATCCTCTTGTCTCAGCCTCTCAAAGTGCGGGAATTATAGGCTTGAGTCACCAAGTTTGGCCATTTTATGATATTTGAATACCATACTTTTCGAAAATAAAATTACTGAAAACAAGAATAGTTTTGTGGGTTTTTTTGTTTTTTTTTTTTTGAGTTGGAGTCTCACTCCGTAGCCCAGACTGGAGTGCAGTGGCCGCTCCCGGCCACCGCAGCCTCGACCTGCTGGGCTCCGGCGATCCTTCCATCTCAGCCTTCCGAGTAGCCAGAACTACAGGCATGCGCTACCACGCCCAGCTGATTTTTTGATTTATTGTAGAGATGAGGTCTCGCTGCCCAGGCGGGTCTCGAACCCGCGGGCTCAGGCAATCCACTCACCTCAGCCTCCCAAAGGCGCGGGATTACAGACTGAGCCACTGAGCCCGGCTAGGAATAGTTTTGTTTTAAGAAGAACATTAAAAAACTAGAATGAGTGCACAGGAAAGTAAATCAGGATGATGAAGGAGCATGAAAACCACAGCCTAAGAGCAGTAAGAGAAGAAGGGGCTATGTTTTGAGTGAATGAGAGCAATCTGAACATCTGAAGGATTGTCATTAGCAGACAAATAGACTTGTTGGTTTATGCTTTAAGCCAAATTAGTCTTGTTAATCACAAAAATGTTGCTAAACATGAGAAAATTTTCTAAACATACAAATAGTCGAAGGAGTTCAGGATACTTCCAAAAGCAACTCCCTGTCACTAATGGTATTCACTAAATACA
This sequence comes from Cephalopachus bancanus, assembly GCA_027257055.1. Taxonomy (NCBI): domain Eukaryota; kingdom Metazoa; phylum Chordata; class Mammalia; order Primates; family Tarsiidae; genus Cephalopachus; species Cephalopachus bancanus. The sequence continues at coordinate 295,695 of JAPVLO010000009.1, read as the reverse complement.
TAAGCAAACAAATAAAACCAAGACCATCCTTTAAAACTTTCATTCAACAAATCGCATTATTTGCAATATAAACCTAGCTAACCTCTAAGCTCTTGCTGAATGTTATAAATCTTTGATTGCATGAAATTAGTGAGTGGTACCAATAGTTAAGTGCCTCAAGGCAAGGCCAGGTGAAGGATTTAACACTGTGACTGGACAGGTTAAGAATGTCTTTTTGGAGAGTATGAGATTTGAGTTTAGACATGAATTAATTCATTTGTGCCACAAATACTTACTGAGTATCTACTAGATACCCAAGTTCTGACAATAAAATGATGAGCAATGCAGAAACAATCTGTCGTGGAATGTGGGAGGCAGACAGGCCAAATAACTACACAAATGTAAGTAAAAACTGTGAAAAGTAGAAGAAAAAAATACAAGGAGCCTGAACATGTATGACAAGGGGAACTGATGTAATCTGGAAGTAAGAGAAGGTTCTTTGGGGAAGTGAAGTTATTAGTAGGATTAGATGGAAAATTGGGAGAGAGGGAAAGAGTGTTAAACTAGTGGCAACTTCAGGAGAAGGTCTCAGACACAGCCAAGAATGAGTTGTAGAAACAACATGACTAGGAGAAAAACCATTTGACGGAATTATAGTCATAGATGAGTCCTGTTTGAGGGAAAAGATGATATCAGGTGTTAGAGACAGAGAGAAACCAGGATTTAAGCCCTATGGATTTGGAAGTTACATACAATGAACTGGAAGTCAAAAACCTATCCTGGAAACTAACCCCTATAATTAGGTTGCAACTGGTTTAATCAATATATGTTTCTTGTATGAAAATTTAGAATAGTAAGAAGTTGATCACCCAGCCATGGAGTTTCCTTCCTGGACAAATCCCTGCATGCTACCTTATCAACAGATGGACAAGTGAACAAGCAGACACATAATAAAGTCAAGAAAAGCTGGGCACAGTGGCTCACACCTATAATCCCAGCACTTCAGGAGACTGAGGCGGGAGGATTGCCTGAGCCCATGGGTTCAAGACCAGCCTGGGCAACTTGGCAAGATTTTGTATCTACAATAAATCAAAAAATTAGCCAGGCATGATGGCGCACACCTGTGGTTCTTCTACTTGGAAGGTGGAGGCAGCAGACAGACTGCCTGAGCCCAGCAGGTAGAGGCTGCAGTGGCCATGAGTGTGCCACTGCAATCCAGCCTGGGTGACAGTGAGACTACAACTCTAAATAAATAAACAACAAATAAATAAAGTCAAGAAACATGCTGCATTGCCATTTCTAAGAGCTTTGAGAATAAAATATCTAGGAATCCAGAAGAATGTAATATTTTACAGACAGTTCATTTTAATTTTAAATTTATATTTTAAGAATTTGAATTAATGTACATTAATTCTTTTAAAAAATAGAATGCAATCTCATAGCTTAGATCAACAAAAAAGAGTTGTTGGTTTCAAGGTATCTGGATAAATTGTCAATTATATGGTTATATAGATATATTGGTATATCAATTGGTATTATCAATTTGTCAATGCTTTAGTGTTCCAGAAATGGAAATACAAAGAAAAGCTGATGAAAGAAAGGTAACCATTGTACTATATTGCCTTTCTGGCAATGGTTGGAAAAAATGGTATCATCAGAAGTAAATATACTGCATACTACCTTCCTAGCAGGCAAGGTTTAGTACATAAACATATTTTAAGTCTTTCTACAAAAATAGGATTAAGAAGCATACCAAGCCAGGCTCAGCCTGTAATCCCGCGCCTTTGGGAGGCTGAGGTGAGTGGATTGCCTGAGCCCGCAGGTTCGAGACCCGCCTGGGCAGCGAGACCTCATCTCTACAATAAATCAAAAAATCAGTCGGGCGTGGTAGCGCATGCCTGTAATTCCAGCTACTTGGAAGGCTGAGGCGGAAGGATCGCCGGAGCCCAGCAGGCGAGGCTGCGGTGGCCGGGAGCGGCCACTGCGCTCCAGTCTGGGCGACCGAGTGAGACTCCAACTCAAAAGAAAAAAAAAAAAAAAGGAAGCATACCTACGGTTGTGCTGGGACTATGGAAGGCTGGTAGCATTTAAACGATGTGTTGAGAACTGAAACTCTACTGCAATGCCAATAATATAACCTGTACTTAAACTAAACTAACAATTTACAGTAGGAAATTTTGTGGAAGAGAATACAGGACTCCAAAATTTTTTTTCCCCCATCCTGGCCTCCTCCCCAACTCCAAGGTTTTTTGGGTTTTTTTTGAGTTGGAGTCTCACTCTGTCACCCAGACTGGAGTGCAGTGGCCACTCCCGGCCACCGCAGCCTCGACCTGCTGGGCTCCGGCGATCCTTCCGCCTCAGTCTCCCAAGTAGCTGGAACTACAGGCGGGCGCTACCACGCCTGGCTAATTTTTTTGATTTATTGTAGAGATGAGGTCTTGCCAAGTTGCCCAGGCGGGTCTCGAATCCGCAGCCTCAGGCAATCCACTCACCTCAACCTCCCAAAGGCGTGGGATTACAGGCTGAGCCACCGAGTCCGGCTAACTCCAAGATTTTTTAAACTATTTCTGAAAAGAATGTACTCCAAAATTTTACATTACATAGTTTATTCAAATCCAGAACGGTTGCAGGTCTCACATGCATGAATTTGATTTTTTTATTTTATGAGTTGGAGTCTGTCGCCCAGGCTGGAATGCAGTGGCACACACACTGACGGCCACCACAGCCTTGACCTACTGGGTTCAAGCAATTCCTCCGCCTCAGCCTACCAGTAGCTGGAACTACAGACACACGACGCCAAGCCTGTAAAATTTTTGTGATTTATTATAGAGATGAGAGGTCTCACCAAGTTGCCCAGGCTGGTCTCGAACTCCTGGGCTCAGGCAATCCTCTCGACTCAGCCTCTCAAAGTGCTAGGATTACAGGCTTGAGCCACTGCACCCAGCCCATGAATTTTTTTTTACAAGAATGCTGCAACTAAAGAATGAAATTCAAAGCCAGGCTCGGTGGTTCAGCCTATAATCCCGTGCCTTTGGGAGGCTGAGGTGAGTGGATTGCCTGAGCCCGCTAGTTCAAGACCCGCCTGGGCAGCGAGACCTCATTGCTACAATAAATCAAAAACTCAGCCAGGCATGGTAGCACATGCCTGTAATTCTGGCTACTTGGGAGGCTGAGGTGGAAGGATTGCTGGAGCCCAGCAGGTCGAGGCTGCGGTGGCCGGCAGTGGCCACTGCACTCCAGTCTGGGTGACAGAGTGAGACTCCAACTCAAAAAAAAAAAAAAAAAATACTCTGACCTGAATGCAGCCTCTCACAACAATGCTAGTTGGTACATATTAATAGAAAATTCCAAAAATGTAAAACATAAAAAAATTTTTCGGGATAAAGAGATAATTTCTTAATATAGTAAATATAAGAAAAGTTACAGCCGGGTGCAGTACCGCACGCCTATAATCCCAGCACTTTGGGAGGCTGAGGTGAGAGTATTGCCTGAGTCCACAGGTTCGACCAGCCTGGGCAACTTGGTAAGACCTCATCTCCACAATAAATCAAAAATATTAGCCAGGCATGGTGGAATGTGCCTGTAGTTCCAGCCACTTGGAAGGCTGAGGCAGAAGGATCCCCTGAGCCCAGCAGGTCAAGGCTACAGTGGCCAGAAGCGTGCCACTGCACTCCAGTCTGGACAACAGAATGAGACTCCAACTCCAAAAAAAAAAAAAAACAAAAAACAAAGAATAAGTTTACTATGTAATACTGACATAAAAAGATATTGACACTATATTAGATGGATAAAAAGTTATTTGCGAAACAACAGAACATTAGGTAAGATGTGATTTCATCTGAGAGTCAAAATAAATATATCTATATAAAGTTAATATATATACACATATGGGGAACTCCCCCCAAAATGAAACTATCTCTTTATTTTTTTTGAATGCAGGACGTTTATAAAACTCTTGGAATTTGTTCTTCCTGATCAAATGGTCAACCAAAGTTTGTTTGTTTGTTTTTTCCCCATGCCCGACTTATATTTTGTTTTTGGTTTTTTTTTTGTTTTGAGTTGGAGTCTTACTCTGTCGCCCAGACTGGAATGCAGTGGCCGCTCACGGCCACCGCAGCCTCGACCTACTGGGCTCCGGCGATCCTTTCGCCTCAGCCTTCCAAGTAGCTGGAACTACAGGCACTACCACGCCCAGCTAATTTTTTGATTTATTGTAGAGACGAGGTCTGGCCAAGTTGCCCGGGTGCGTCTCGAACCTGCGGACTCAGGCAATCCACTAGCCTCGGCCTCCAAAGTGCTGGGATTACAGGCTTAGCTACCAAGCCCGGCCAACCAAAGTTTTATCTGGAAGTTTTGAGAAGGTTGTGTCACAATTTGCAGGAGAAACATCCCGGTGGTGGCAAACAGGTGGCTGGTTCTTCCACGGTGATAATGCACCTGCTCACACCAAACTGAGCATTCAGTCATTTTTGACCCAAAACAGCATGACCCCCATGCTCCACCCTCACTATTCACCGGTATCGCCCCCAGCAACTTTGTTTGATGTTTGTTTCCCTGGATGAAAAAAGTCCTCAAAGGGAAATGTTTTGCCAGTGTGAAAGAGGTGAAACAAAAATTAACAGAAGCACTAAAAAGGCATCAAAACTGACGAGTTTAAAAACTGTTTTGAGCCATGGAAAAAGCATCTAGATTGGTGTATTGCCATTGGTGTACTGCACTCTAGCCTGGGCGACAGAGTGAGACCTCAACTCAAAAAAAAAAGAAGAGCCGGGCTTGGTGGCTCAGCCTGTAATCCCGCGCCTTTGGGAGGCTGAGGTGAGTGGATTGCCTGAGCCTGAGGGTTCGAGACCCGCCTGGGCAACTTGGTGAGACCTCATCTCTGCAATAAATCAAAAATTAACCGGGCGTGGGAGCGCGCCTGTAGTTCCAGCTACTTGGAAGGCTGAGGTGGAAGGACCGCCGGAGCCCAGCAGGTCGAGGCTGCGGTGGCCGGGAGCAGCCACTGCACTCCAGGCTGGGTGACAGAGTGAGACTCCAACTCAAAAAAAAAAAAGAAGAAGAAGAAATACACAATTTTTTACAAGCAATTTTGTTTTTTGGGGTCTCCCCTCATACATACATATCAGGCGTTTGTAAATGCATATAAAATGATTGCAAGGAGACGCATCATAGTGTTAATCATAGTTACTTCATAAAAGAAAGTGGACCGGGGCTCGGTAGCTCAGCCCGTAATCCCGCCCCTTTGGGAGGCTGAGGTGAGTGGATTGCCTGAGCCCGCGGGTTCGAGACCCGCCTGGGCAACGAGACCTCATCTTTACAATAAATCAAAAAATCAGCTGGGCGTGGTAGCGCATGCCTGTAATTCAAGCTACTTGGAAGGCTGAGCGGAAGGATTGCCAGAGCCCAGCAGATGGAGGCTGAGGTGGCCGGGAGCAACCACTGCACTCCAGTCTGGGCAACAGAGTGAGACTCCAACAACAACAACAAAAAAAATTAAAAAAAGAAAGTGGAAGAAGTGATTTTTATTTTATGTAATTTTGTCTGTGGCCACCACCCTGAACGCTCCCGGTCTCGTCTGATCTTGGAAGCTAAGCAGGGTCAGGCCTGGTTAGTATTTGGATGGAAATGACTTTTATTTTATATAATTTTACCCTCTTTGAACATTTATGAGCATCAAACATTTTGGTAATATGAAATATTTGAAGGTAGAATAACACGTGTTACACATTAGGAATACAAGCAACAGTACAAAAGGAAAGGTGTCTGTATTAGTTGAACAAGTGAATTACTGAGGTAATTGTTAGCTTCTTGAACTCAAGATTCACATATGGTTTGGCTTTCAAGTTGCCAAACTATCTTGTATAGCACCTGCTCATATAAATAGTACCTACTTATATAAATTAATATAAAATCATGGAGTCCATGAAAGCTCCTCTTTCTTTCCTCTACTTAGAATTCCCTGCCTTCTCTTCATTGAATGTTTACATCGGACACTTTCATCAACGCCTGACTCAGATGCCAGGTCCAGACGTAATGATAATTTTTTTTTTGAATGGGAATCTCACTCTGTCACCCAGACTGGAGTGCAGTGGCCGCTACCGGCTACACTGCAGCCTCGTCCTGCTGGGCTCTGGCGATCCTTCTGCCTCAGCCTTTCAAGTAGCCAGAATTACAGGCGCGCGCTACCACGCCCGGCTAATTTTTGATTTATTGTAGAGATGAGGTCTTGCCAAGTTGCCCAGGCGGGTCTCGAACCCGTGGGCTCAGGGAATCCACTCACCGCAGCCTCCAAAGTGCTGGGATTACAAACTGAGCCACCGAGCCCGGCTGTAATGATCATTTGACTGCCAGCTCAGGATCCAGCATTACTCTATGTGCACCCACATGTTTTATCTCACTTTGTTGCTTAAAATCTTCACAAAAGGCAGGACTTGGTGACTCAGCCTGTAATCCCAGCACTTTGGGACGCCGAGGCGAGTGGATTGCCTGAGCCTGTGGGTTCGAGACCAGCCCGGGCAACCTGGTGAGACCTCATCTCTACAATAAATAAAAAATTAGCTGGGCGTGGTAGCACACACCTGTAGTTTCAGCTACTTGGAAGGCTGAGGCAGAAGGACAGCGGGAGCCCAGTAGGTCGAGGCTGCGGTCACTGGGAGCATGCCACTGCCCTCCAGCCTGGGTGAGAGAGTGAGACTCCAACTCAAAAAAACAAATTTTCACAATAATCCCGTGATATAGATGCCAGTCTTTCTCGTTTACATATGAAAAATAGACCCTTGCAGTTATGAAGCTTATTCAGTGTCATAATTTATTGATGGAAGTGAGATAAGAAACCATGACTCAACCTGATTCATTCAAATGCATTCTTTTTTTTTTTTTATTTGAGTCGGGGGTCTCACTCTGTCTCCTTGGCTGGAGTGCAGTAGTACAATCATGACTCAATGCATTCTCGGCACCCTGGGCTCAGGCGATCCTTCCATGTCAGCCTTTCAAGTAGCTAGGACTATCGGCACATACCGCCATGCCAGCTAATTTTGGTTTTTGCTAGCTTTTTTATTTTATTTTATTTTATTTTATTTTTTTGAGTTGGAGTCTCATTCAGTCACTCAGACTGGAGTGCAGTGGCCGCTCCCGGCCACTGCAGCCTCAACCTGCTGGGCTCTGGCGATCCTTCCACCTCAGCCTTCCAAGTAGCTGGAACTACAGACGCGCGCTACCACGCCCAGCTAATTTTTGATTTACTGTAGAGATGAGGTCTCGCTGCCCAGGCGAGTCTCGAACCCGTGGGCTCAGACAATCTACTCACCTCAGCCTCCCAAAGGCACGGGATTACAGGCTGAGCCACCGAGCCCGGCTAGCTTTTTTATTTTTATTTTTGAGTCAGAGTCTCACTCAGTTGCCCAGGCTGGATGCAGTGGCATGCTCATGACCACCACAACCTCTACAAGCTGGTCTCAGGGGATTCTTCTGCCTCAGACTTCCAAGTAGCTGGAACTACAGGCACGCACCACCACACCAGCTAATTTTTTAATTTTTTTTTAGTTGGAGTCTCACTCTGTCACCCAGACTGGAGTGCAGTGGCCGCTCCCGGCCACCGCAGCCTCGCCTGCTGGGCTCCAGCGATCCTTCTGCCTCAGCCTTCCAAGTAGCTGGAACTACAGGCACGCACTACCACGCCTGGCTAATTTTTTGATTTATTGTAGAGACGACGTCTCGCCAAGTTGCCTAGACTGATCTTGAACCCATGAGCTCAGGCAATCCTCTCACTTCAGCCTCCCAAGTGCTGGGATTATAGGCATGAGCCATCGTGCGTGGTTTGTTTTAGCTTTTTGTAGAGATGAGGTCTCATACTGTCCAAGCTGGTCCATAATTCTTGGGCTCAAGCAAACCTCTCACCTTGGCCTCCCAAAGTGCTGGGATCATAGGCGTGAGCGGTCATAACCAGCTCATTCAAATTTATTCTAATCTATTCTGTGGGTATCACCCTAATCTCTCAAACAGGAAGGAACATTTTCCTCCTCTCAACTTTTCTTTTCTTTTTTTTTTTTTGAGTTGGAGTCTCACTCCGTCACCCAGCCTGGAGTGCAGTGGCTGCTCCCGGCCACCGCAGCCTCGACCTGCTGGGCTCCGGCGATCCTTCCGCCTCAGTCTTCCAAGTAGCTGGAACTACAGCCACGCATACCACACCCGGCTAATTTTTTATTTATTGTAGAGATGAGGTCTCGCCAAGTTGCCCAGGCAGGTCTCAAACCCGCGGGCTCAGGCAATCCACTCACCTTAGCCTCCCAAGGCGCAGGATTACAGGCTAAGCCACCGAGCCGGGCTGGTCAGTGCCTCTTAAGGCACATATTAATTTCGACTTTATGTTTTAGTTGGGTATAACCTCGTGTCTCTAAATGAGAATCAGAACTGACTCTGATAGTGTCAGTTCTTAAAGGGCAAACAAAGCTCAAAAAATAAATAAATAAAGGGCAAACAAATCACCTGTGCACTTTTGAAAGTCCGTTATGGCCAGGCTCAGTGGCTTAGCCTGTAATCCCAGGACTTTGGGAGGCCGAGGTGAGTCAATTGCCTGAGTCCACGGGGTTGAGACCAGCCAGGGCAACTTGGCAAGACTTTGTCTCTACAGCAAATCAAAAATTAGCCAGGTGTGGTAGCGCGGACCTGTATCCGTCTACTTGGAAGACTGAGGCGAAAGGATCGCCTGAGCCCAGCAGATTGACACTGGGGTGGCCAGGAGTGTGCCTCGGCACTCAGCCTGGGTGACAGAGTGAGACTTCAACTCTACAAAAAAATAATAAAAGAAAGAAAAGAAAATCAGTTATGCTACATAATGTTTGCAGTTTGTGCCTGGTTATCTGCATATTTAAAACCTGCACATTTGATTCTAATGCACACCAAGAGTTGAGCATGACTAGCTAGCTTCATCCAAGCTTGATTGCTCTTTGAATTTCCATAGGGCCATGCAAAAAGCAGATACCTAATAAACGTTTGTTAAATGACTCATAATCATTAGTGATTCTAATGAATCCAACAGAGCTGCCATTAGATCCACCTGAGAGGATCAGGTGGCTTAAGCTATAAGGGAGCTAGCTCTTAAGGTGACAGCTCAAACACACCTGAGATGTTAACATAGAAACAGCCTCAAGGAAAGAGAGCAGGCTTTTATCAGATCATTCCCTTAGGCTAGAAGCTGCCCTTTCCCAATGGCTCTCTCCTGTTTTTCCCTTAAAGAATATCCTAATTTTATTCAGATCACCCCTGCTTGAAAACATTTATGATTAGCTGGGCGTGGTGGTGTGCGCCTGTAGTTCTGGGTACTTGGTAGGCTGAGGCGGAAGGATCAACTGAGCCCAGCAGTTGAGGCTGCGGTGGCCGGGAGCGTGCTACTGCATTCCAGCCTGGGTGACAGAGTGAGACTCCAACTCAAAAACAAAAACAAAAAAAAACATTTATGATACAGTGGAAGGATAAAGAGTTTGCCTTGGCTTTTCAAATTCTCCAGAAAATGTAAAATGGCAGATGAGGGCTAGACCATGCTGGCAGTGCTTTGAGAAAGAATGACTGGATCTGGGATTGGAAAGGGGGCTTAAGGACCCGCAGCAGGAATGTGGTTGAACAGGACTGACCACATATGCACCATAAAGAATGGTGTTCCTTACCTGAGGGATGCCTGTTGAGGGAAACATTTTTGGTGATATCTCTGCCTCTGCCTCAAGCCAGATACTTTTACAACAAGAACAGAAATCTGTGTGTGTTTAAGATTAGCGGATGCTTCACTTTTCCCAACTGATCTTTTATATTAAATATCAGCATAAGAAATCTCATTGGAAGTCTCACTGGAGATTGCTGCATGGACTAAGAGCTGAAACGGAGAGCTGAAACAGACAGCTCTTAGTACACGGGGATTCGAGAGCTGACCCACAATTAGTGGAGTATGTGTGTGAGTCATTTTTCATAATGTTCATGATAATAACCATTAATTAAGATTTTTGAAGCCGGGCTCGGTAGCCTGTAATCCCAAGCCTTGGGAGGCTGAGGTGAGTGGATTGCCTGAGCCCGCGGGTTCGAGACCTGCCTGGGCAACTTTGTGAGACCTCATCTCTACAATAAATCAAAAAATCAGCCGGGCGTGGTAGCGCGCGCCTGTAGTTCCAGCTACTCGGAAGGCTGAGGCAGAAGGATCGTCGGAGCCCAGCAGGTCGAGGCTGCGGTGGCCGGGAGCGGCCACTGCACTCCAGCCTGGGTGACTGAGTGAGACTCCAACTCTAAAAAATAAAAATTAAAATTAAATTAAAAAAAGATTTTTGAGCCGGGCTTGGTGGCTCAGCCTGTAATCCCACGCTTTGGGAGGTGAGCGGATTGCCTGAGCCCGCGAGTTCGACACCTGCCCGGGCAACTTAAGCGAGACCTCGTCTCTACAATAAATCAAAAAATTAGCCGGGCATGGTAGCGCTCACCTGTAGTTCCAGCTACTTGGAAGGCAGAGGTGGAAAGATTGCCCAAGCCCAGCAGGTGGAGGCTGCGGTGGCCAAGAGCGGCCACTGCACTCCAGTCTGGGTAACAGAGTGAGACTCCAACTCAAAAAAAAAAAAAAGATTTTTGTACAGCACATACTCTGCTATGCAATAAGGACATCCAGAATTATAAAATAAACTTAGCCAGATGTGGTGGTTCACACCTGTAATCCCAGCACTTTGGGAAGCGGAGGCAAGAGTTGCCTGAGTTCAGGGGTTCAATTCCAGTCTGAACAACTTGGCAAGACCACATCACTACAATAAATCAAAACAATTAGCTGGACACTGTGGTGCACGCCCATGGTTCCAGCTATTTGGAAAGCTGAGGTGGAAGGATCACCTGAGCCCAGCAGGTTGAGGGTACGGTGGCCATGAGTGTGCCACTGCACTCCAGCCTGGGCAAGAGTGAGACTCAAAAAAATAAAGAAAAGAAATTGAATAAAATAAAATATACTTAATGGACTTTGAGTCTCATGAGACAGACACAACAATTACATAAAAATTAAATACAGCTGGAGGAGCCGGGCTCGGTGGCCCAGCCTGTAATCCTGTGCCTTTGGGAGGCTGAGGTGAGTAGACTGCCTGAGCCTGTGGGTTCGAGACCCGCCTGGGCAGGCGAGACCTCATCTCTACAATAAATCAAAAAATCAGCTGGGCGTGGTAGCGCGCGCCTGTAATTCCGGCTACACGGAAGGCTGAGGCGGAAGGATCGCCGGAGCCCAGCAGGTCGAGGCTGCGGTGGCCGGGAGGGCCATGCACTCCACCCTGGGCGACTGAGTGAGATCCAACTCAAAAAAAAAAAAAAAAAAAAAAAGTAGCCAGGCTGGGCTCGGTGGCTCAGCCTGTAATCCCAGCACTTTGGGAGGCCGAGGCGAGTGGATTGGCTGAGCCCGCGAGTTCAAGACCAGCCTGGAGAAATTGGCGAGACCTTGTCTCTACCATAAAATTAAAAATAGCCGGGCATGGTAGCACACGTCTATAGTTCTGGCTACTTGGAAGGCTGAGGTGGAAGGATTGCTGGAGCCCAGAATGTCGACGCTGGGAGGCTGTGAGCGTGCATGCCACTGCACTCCAGCCTGGGTGAAGGAGTGAGACTCCAACTAAAAAAAAAAAAAAAAAAATAGCCAGACATGGTGGCACACACCTGTGGTTCCAGCTTCTTGGAAGAGGGATTACATGAGCCCAGCAGATCGAGGCGACAGCAGCCGTGAGCGTGCCACTGCACTCAAACCTGGGTGACAAAGAGAGACTCTGACTCAAAAAAAAAAAAAAAGTAAATACCAGCCAGGCATGGAGGCTCACACCTATAATCCCAGCACTTTGGGAGGCCAAGGAGGGAAGATCACTTGAACCCACAAGTTCGAGACCAGCCTGCGTAACATAGTGAGACCGTGTCTCTACAAGAAATTTAAAAATTAGCCAAACATGGTGGCATGTGCCTATAGTCCTAGCTACTCAGGAAGCTGAGGCAAGAGGATTGCCTGAGCCCAGGAGGTTGAGGCTATGGTGAGTTGTGAGCATGCCACTGCACTCTAATCTAGGCGAGAGTGAAACCTCAAATTAAAAAAAAAAAAAAGTTAAAACCAGCCAGGTGGGGAGTCTCATACCTGTAATCCCAGCATTTGGGGAGGTTGAGGTGGGAGGATTGCTTGAGGCCAGGAGGTCAAGACCAGCCTGAGCGACATAGCAAGACCTCATGTTTATTTTATTTTTTGTTTTAATTTTTCACCAAAGGACAGTGGCTCAAGTCTGTAATTTCAGCACTTTGGGAGGCCAGGGCAAGAGGATTGCTTGAGCCCAGGAGTTCAAGCCTAGACAGCATAGTGAGACCCAATCTCTATAAAAAAAATTTAACTAGGTATGGTGGTACACATCTGTAGTCCCAGCTATGCAGGAGGCTGAGGCAAGAGGATTGTCTGAGCTCAGGAGGTTAAGGCTGTGGTAAGCCATGATTGTGCCACTGCACTCTAGCCTGGACAACAGAGTGAGATCCTGACTCAAAAAACAAAATAAAAAACAAAAAACCTAGAAAAAGTAATATAAGCTCTGTATCAAATGAAGTATACTTACCACTGTTCCTGTAGTAGCTCAGAGGGCCTGTGCCTTGTAGGAAAACCAGACAGGGGAACAGATAATTTCCACATGACATGATCAAGTATGCACAGGTACTAAGGAAACACGGAGCTGGAGCGCTTAGGCCAGCCTGGTATTTAGAGAAGGTTTGAAGAAAGTGCTGTCTGCGTAGATATGGAAGGATGAAAACGAGGTTGTCAGGTGAACATCACGGGCAGGGTTTTCCAGGCTGCAGGAACAGCATAAGCAAGAACCCACAAGCGGCAGGGAGGGGAGAAATGGAAGATGTTAGCGGGAGAGTGGTTTAAACAGTCAACACACTGGTCGAAATTAAGGAAGAAGGCTACGACAATGTAGTAGGCTAGATAATGACTTCCAGAGATACCTTAATCCACAGAATTTCTGAATGTTATTTTATATGGCAAAGGGACTTTGCAGACATGATTAAATTAAGGATTTTGTGATGGGAAGAGTATCCTGGACTACTTGTGTGGGCCCAAAATCTCATCATGTCTTACAAGAGAGAGATGATTTTTAAAATTTGTTTAATTTTTCTATTCTTTTTTAAAATATTTATTTATTTATTTATTTATTTATTTTTGAGTTAGAGTCTCACTCTGTCGCCCAGACCGGAGTGCAGTGTCCGCTCCCGGCCACCGCAGCCTCGACCTGCTGGGCTCCGGCCATCCTTCCGCCTCAGCCTTCCCAGTAGCTGGAACTACAGGCGTGCGCTACCATGCCCGGCTGATTTTTTTGATTTTATTGTAGAGATGAGGTCTCGCCAAGTTGCCCAGTTGGGTCTCAGACCCGTGGGCTCTCCTTCACCCAGGCTGGAGTGCAGTGCCATGCATGCTCACAGCCACCCCAGTGTTGACCTGCTGGGTTCTGGCGATCCTTCTGCCTCAGTCTTCCAAGTAGCTGGAACTACAGACGTGCTACCACACCCAGCTATTTTTTATTTTATTGTAGTGATGAGGCCTCGCCAAGTTGCCCAGGCTGGTCTCGAACCTGCAGACTCAGACTAATTTTTCTTTTAGAGACAGGGTCTCACTACGTAGCCCAGGCTGTTCATAGGTGTGATCCCACTACTAATTAACACAGAAGTTTTATTTTTTTGTTTGTTTGGGGTTTTTTTTGGTTTGGAGTTTTTGTTTGTTTTTTTACTGTAGAGACGAGGTCTTGCCAAGTTTCCCAGGTCTCAATCCACAGGCTCAGGCAATCCACTCTCCTCGGCCTCCCAAAGTGCTGGGATTACAGGCTGAGCCACCGAGCCCGGCCTTTTTCAAAATTGTGGTGGTTTTTTTGGCTTGTTTATTATTTATTGTTTATAGCACAGGAGTTTTGATCTGCTCCATTTCTGACCGGGGCTGGTTCATCCCTCCGTAGGCAACCTGGTGGTTTCCAGCTCCTGGACAGTCACCATATTGATAGTAAACTTAGAGTGGACATTGATCGACATAGGGCACTACAGCTCAGAATTCCTGGGCTCAAGCAGTTCTCCCACCTCAGCCTCCCAAGTGGCTGGGACTACAGGCGCACACCACAGTGCCACGAGCCTGGCAGCTGGAGGTTTAACAACGAGAGAGAGAGAAAAAAAAGGCCATGTGACAACCACAACAGGAACAGAGATTGAAATGATGCACTTTGAAGATAGAGTAAGGGGCTACAAGCCAAGGAATGCTGGTGGCCACTAGAAGCTGAAAAAGGCAAGTTAATTAGCCGGATGTGGTGGCCGCGCCTGTCGTCCCAGCTACTCAGGAGGGCTGAAGCAGGAAGAAGTTTTCAGCGAAGGAGTTTGAGGCTACAGTGAGCTATGATCATACCACTGTTCTCAGGCCTGGGTGATAGAACAAGAACTCATCTCTACATAAGTAAATCAATAAATTGCTCCCAGCTTGAAAAAGGCGAGTAAATGGATTCTCTTTCTGAGCTTCCAAAAAGAACCCACTAACACCTGAAGGTTAGCTCAGTGAAATTGATCTTGGACTTCTCACCTCTGGAACTGTAGCAGGATAAATCTGTGTTGTTTGATGCTGTCCAATTTATGATACTTTGTTGCAGCAGCCCTAGGAAACTAATGCAAGCGATAAAAGACTTATCAGCAATCTGGATCATAGACGAAAGGTGGAGAATATAGAAGCAGGGATGAGTGGATGGGGAAATGGTGTGATAAGAATTCCAGGTTGAAGCCGGGCTCGGCGGCTCAGCTTGTAATCCCAGCACTCTGGGAGGCTGAGATGAGTGGATTGCCTGAGTCCACAGGTTCGAGACCCGCCTGGGCAACTTGGTGAGACCGCATCTCTACAATAAATCAAAAAATCAGTCGGGCGTGGTAGCGCGCGCCTGTAATTCCGGCTACTTGCAAGGCTGAGGCGGAAGGATCGCCGGAGCCCAGCAGGTCGAGGCTGCGGTGGCCGGGAGCGGCCACTGCACTCCAACTGGGCGACAGAGTGAGACTCCAACTAAAAAAAAAAAAAAAAAAAAAAGCCGCCGGGCTCGGTGGCTCAGCCTGTAATCCCGCGCCTTTGGGAGGCTGAGGTGAGCGGATTGCCTGAGCCCGCGGGTTCGAGACCCGCCTGGGCAGCGAGACCTCATCTCTACAATAAATCAAAAAAAAACCAGCCGGGCATGGTAGCGCATGCCTGTAATTCCGGCTACTTGGAAGGCTGAGGTGGAAGGATCGCCGGAGTCCAGTAGGTTGAGGCTGCGGTGGCCGGAAGCGGCCACTGCACTCCAGTCTGGGCGACAGAGTGAGACTCCAACTCAAAAAAAAAAAAAAAAAAAATTCCAGGTTGACCGGGTGCAGTGGCTCACATCTGTAATCACTCCGGGAGACTGAGGCAGGAGGACTGCTTGAGCCCAGAAGTTTGAGACCAACATGGGCAACATGGCAAGACGTCATTTCTAATTTAAAAAAAGAAAGAAAGAAAAAGATGCCGGGCACAGTGGCTCACACTTTAATCCTAGCACTTTGGGAGGCCAAGGAGGGAGGATTGTTTGAGGCCAGAAGTTTGAGACTAGCCTGGGCAACATAGCGAGACCTTGTCTCTACAAAAAGTCGAAAAATTAGCCGGGTGTGGTGACACATACCTACAGTCCCAGCTCACCGGGACACTGAGGCAGGAGGATCACCTGAGCCCAGGAGGTCAAGGTTACAGTGAGCTGGTATCATGTCACTGCACTCCAACCTGGGTGACAGAGTGAGAACTCCGACCCCCCCCCAAAAAAAAGAAATCCAAGAGGGGCACGGTGGTTCGTGCCTATAATTCCAACACTTTGGGAGGCCGAGGTGGGAGGATTGCTTGAGGCCAGGAGTTCAAGACCAACCTGGGCAGTATAGCAAGACCCCCCCACATCTCTATGAAGAATTTTTTTTTTTGTATGTAGTTTTCTTATGACAGAGTCGATATCCTGAATTGTTTTTTTTTTTGGGGGGGGTTGTTTTTTTGAGTTGGAGTCTCACTCTGTCGCCCAGACTGGAGTGCAGTGGCCGCTCCCGGCCACCGCAGCCTCGCCTGCTGGGCTCTGGCGATCCTTCCGCCTCAGCCTTCCAAGTAGCTGGAACTACAGGCGTGTGCTACCAAGCCCGGCTGATTTTTTAATTTATTGTAGAGATGAGGTCTCGATGCCCAGGCGGGTCTCGAACCCGCAGGGTCAGGCAATTCACTCACCTCAGCCTCCCAAAGGCGCAGGATTACAGGCTGAGCCACGGAGCCCGGCAAGAATTTTTTTTTTTAATCCAGATAGAAGACATCGATATTTACAACATGTTCAGGGAACTAAGAGACTAGTTTGCTAGGACAAAAGATAGTGGTGGGAGCCGGGCTCGGTGGCTGTAATCCCACGCCTTTGGGAGGCAGATGTAAGTGGATTGCCTGAGCCCGCCGGTTCGAGAACTGCCTGGGCAACTTGGCGAGACCTCATCTCTACAATAAATCAAGATGAGCCAGGCGTGGTAGTGCGTGCCTGTAGTTCCAGCTACTTGGAAGACTGAGGCAGAAGGATCGCTGGAGCCCAGCAGGTCGAGGCTGCAGTGGCCGGGAGCGGCCACTGCACTCCAGTCTGGGTGACAGAGTGAGACTCTAACTCAAAAAAAAAAAAAGATAGTGATGGGAATGAGGTTGTTTGGATTGGTAAATGGCGCACCAAATGCTGAGGGCACGGATTGCCTCCTTAATTAATGAGGTGGGCTGTATACTGCAGGCTTTGGGGAGCAACTAAAGAAAGGTAAATTTGGCCGGACTCGGTAGCTCAGCCTGTAATCCTGAGTCTTTGGGAGGCTGAGGTGAGTGGATTGCCTGAGCCTGCAGGTTCGAGACCCGCCTGGGCAACTTGGCGAGACCTCATCTCTACAATAAATCAAAAAATTAGCCGGGTGTGGCAGCGCGTGCCTGTAGTTCCAGCTGCTTGGAAGGCTGAGGCGGAAGGATCGCCAGAGCCCAGCAGGTCGAGGCTGCGGTGGCCAGGAGCGGCCACTGCACTTCAGTCTGGGCAACAGAGTGAGACTCCAACTCAAAAAAAAAAAAAAAAATTTGGAGTTGATGTATGATTGTTTGGAGAGGGAAATACTTCAAATAGGAAGTAGGTTGAGGCCTACTCATATTACGGAAGATAATCTCTTTTACTTAAAGTCAACTGACTGTGAATATTAACCACATCTTCAGAATACCTTCATAGCAATGCCTAGATTAGTGTTTGATTAAAAACAGTACTATATTGGCCAGGCGTGGTAGCTCACACCTGTAACCCCAGCACTTTGGGAAGCCAAGGCGGGAGGTTCTTTGAGCTCAGGAGTTTGAGACCAACCTGTGTTGCCCAGGCTGTTCATAGGTGTGGTCCCATTACTGATTAACACAGTAGTTTTGTTTTTTTGTCTGTTTGGGGTTTTTTTGTTGAGACCCTGTCTCTATTAAAAACAAACAAGCCGGGCTCGGTGGCTCAGCCTGTAATCCCGCGCCTTTGGGAGGCTGAGGTGAGTGGATTGCCTGAGCCCGCGGGTTCGAGACCCGCCTGGGCAGCGAGACCTCATCTCTACAATAAATCAAAAAATCAGCTGGGCGTGGTAGCGCATGCCTGTAATTCCGGCTACTTGGAAGGCTGAGGCGGAAGGATCGCCAGAGCCCAGCAGGTTGAGGCTGCGGTGGCCGGGAGCGGCCACTGCACTCCAGTCTGGGCGACAGAGTGAGACTCCAACTCAAAAAAAAAAAAATAAATAAAAATAAAAAAAAAAATAAAAACAAACAAGCAGTACCATAGCCTTGCCAAGTTGACACATAAAAGCATCACACAAGAGAAAAAAAAAAGACAGATAGTGGCCACCCCCCCACAAAAAAATAATAAAACATTAGCAGGGCTGAGCACAGTGATCATACCTGATAATCTTAGCATTTTGGGAGGTCGAGGCAGAAGAACTGCTTGAGCCCAGGCACTCCTCCAGACCACCCTGGGCAACATAGCGAGATCGTGTCTCTAAAAAAAATTTTTAAATTAGCCTGTCGTGGTGCTGCACACCTGTAATCCCAGCTACTTGGGAGGCTGCGGCAGAAGGATTGCCAGAACCCAGAAAGTCGAGGCTGTGGTGAGCCATGATTGTGCTCCTGCCCTCCAGTCTTGGAGACAGAAACCCCAATTCAAAAAAAGGAAAAAGAAAACATTAGTAAGATTCAATGATTGGGTAGATATGGAGGAAAGATGCAAGGATGTTTAAGGTTCAGGGCTTGGAGTTAAGGTTTTGCAACTGCTCATCCACCTTCTGCCTTGTCCTACCCTTCACAATTGCACACCCAGCTCTAACACCTGGTTAGGGGCAGAGAGGCAGTGTGTGACAGTGTACCAAGGGTCTGCATAGGGGCTACCCGAGACCTTGACCCTGCAGGTACAGTGCTTTAGATGAAAGAATCCCAGTGGAAATATTGCCCTGCCTGTGGTAAGGACAGCAGTCTGTTGCCCAGAAATGAATAATCAGTTACCGACAAGAGAAAAAGAAAGAGCAAGAAATGATGTGAGAAAATGTTCTGAAAATGAGAGAATTGCCACCTCCCTTTGGGCGGTGACACGCTGACTGGTTAATGCACTTGCTCTAATCAACTGAAATTCAAGGAATTAGTGTAACCTTGAGCACAGGCTTCCAGGCTTTCTACATTTGACATAAGATTTATTTACCGGGTCTGCGTTTTCCTGAGTTTCACTTCTGTTTTTAGGTTTAGGTTTCTTTCTAAGTGACACACAGGTACAACTTGTAAATTACAAGCTTGGCGTTTTGGCAACTGTAATAGCGAAAGCCTGAAGCCCGCAGATGAAAACCTCGCCTGGCCAGGTTTTAAATTGAGCTGGATGCACTTCACTGACGCTGTTAGACTGGTGACTTGTTGCCAACAGAAACTTAAAGAAGCACTTTCTGCAATTAACATGTTAACTACCATTAATGGCTTTGTTTGCTCCAGACCAGCCAACAGCACTGGTACTCGGCTTCTTCGGTCTTGATAAACTGGTTCTGGGAAACAAAAAGCACAGGAAAGAGTGTGGGACCAGGCAGTGACGCCAGCTGCAAAGTGCTTTTTGCCCCTTCAAGGTGAGTGGAAACCTTGACCTTAGAAGCCAGGATGAAAGACGTTGGTTACTTCATGGGTCAGAAATGACTGGTGACACAAGTGTCCTAACCTCCCTTCCCAATCTTTCTCTGCATGCAGACCACTGTCCACAGCCCCAGGGGCACTGACTCTCAATTCCCCTATGAGTCTCCAGCTCTCCAGATCAGGACTCTCTTCTCTCCCAAAACGCCTCCCACCTCTCATCTCTTCCTCTGGGCGTCTATGACCCACTTCCCCACATTTCAGCTGCAGACCCACAGCTCAGACGCCAACAAGGAAGGGAGAGAACTTGTGGTTGTTATCGGCCCCTAGTACCAGACCCTTGATTACTTTATCTCTGTATCTGCTTCATCTCTTCACCTCACACTACCCCTGTGAACTAAGCATCATTATTCTCATACTCATTTTATCATTGAGCAAAGGAGCTGGAGAGAAAGGAAGTAACGCGCTAGGTCTCACCGCCAGTGAGGGGTAGAAACCGGCTTTGTTCCGGGGTCCTTTGGAATCCAGATATGGCAAGCTTAATGAACTGTGTTACAAACCAGCATTTTATCTGCATTTCCTGAGAAAAGGAGGCCTCTACTATCTATATTTTGTCTATCACTAAGTGTGTGTGGAAGAGTCCAATGGCTTAACTGCACAGAGGACATTTCCCAATATTTGTTTATTTATTTGTTTATTTGAGTCAGGTGTCTCACTCTGTCACCCAGGCTAGAATGCAATGGCATGATGATGATGATCACAGATTACAGCCGGATCCTTCCGTCTCTGCCTCCGGAGTAGCTGGAACTACAGGCACATGCCACCACACTCAGCTAATTTTTTTTTTTTTTTTTTTGAGTTGGAGTCTTACTCCGTCTCCCAGGCTGAAGTGCAGTGGCACACTCACAGCCACCCCAGGATTGACCTGCTGGGCTCTGGCGAGCCTTCCGCCTCAGCCTTCCAAGTAGCCAGAACTACAGGCACGCACTACCACGCCTGTCTAATGTTTTTATTCTCGCCAAGTTGCCCGGGCGGGCCTCGAGCTCGTGGGCTCAGGCAATCCACTCACCTCGGCCTCCCAAAGTGCTGGGATTACAGGCTGAGCCACCGAGTCTGGTCTAATTTTTTAAAAATTTTTTTGTACAGACAAGGTTTTGCTATGTTGCCTAGGCTAATCTCAAGCTCCTGACCTCAAACATTCCTCCCGCCTTGGCTTCCCAAAGTGCTAGGATTACAGGCATGAGCCACAGTGCCCGATCCCAGTATATGTTTTTGTTTGTTTGTTTGTTTGTTTGTTTTTGAGTTGGAGTCTCACTCTGTCACCCAGACTGGAGTGCACTGGCTGCTCCTAGCCACCGCAGCCTCGATCTGCTGGGCTCCGGTGATCCTTCTGCCTCAACCTTCCAAGTAGCTGGAACTACAGGCGCGCACTACCACGCCCGGCTCATTTTTGGTTTATTGTAGAGATGAGGTCTCGCCAATTTGCCCAGGCGGGTCTTGAACCCATGGGCTCAGGCAATCCACTCACCTCAGCCTCTCAAAGGTGTGGGATTACAGGCTGAGCCACCGAGCCCAGCCCAGTATATGTTTTACTTATATGAACAAATAACTAAGAATGACAAACCTGCACTTCTGACTGTCCTTGCAAGTTCCAAAGCACGCTATTCAGCTTCCATCTTTAAAAAATTGTTTTAGGCTGCGGTGGCTGGGAGCGGCCACTGCACTCCAGTCTGGGCGACAGTGAGACTCCAACTCAAAAAAATAAATAAATAAACAAATAAAATAAATAAATTGTTTTTGGGCCGGGCTCGGTGACTCAGCCTGTAATCCCAGCACTTTGGGAGGCCGAGGTGAGTGGATTGCCTGAGCCCGCAGGTTCGAGACCCACCTGGGGAACTTGGTGAGACCTCATCTCTACAATAAATCAAAATGAGCCAGGCGTGGTAGCGCGCGCCTGTAATTCCGGCTACTTGGAAGGCTGAGACGGAAGGATCGCCAGAGCCCAGCAGGTCGAGGCTCCGGTGGTTGGAAGCAGCCACTGCGCTCCAGTCTGGGCGACAGAGTGAGACTCCAACTCAAAAAAATAAAAAATAAAAATAAAAAAATAAATGGAGCGCTGCAGGTGGGGATTCAGGTAGGCACAGCCTGGTAGCAGATGGGGTCACGGCTCAAAGGTCCTGAGCTCCGGCATAATACAACAAGCTACCAGCTCCCTTCTGACACCAGCAAGAACGCATCACAGAGCAACGTGGCTTTACTATTTTCGAGAGAATTTCATGTCCACGATCTCACAGAAACTTCAAACACTGTTCTCAGAAAATAAAGTTGCAAGGAAACTTTTTTTCTGCCCTCCACTCTGCGTGCTGGAAGAAGCACCATGATCACATCAGCCAGTTCTTGGCTAATTGCGGTGAATAAACACACGATGCCAGTCTGATCGCCCACAGGAACCAGAGTGTTCTCAGCCTCGCTTGAACTTGTGAGGACATGAGCTGAGTAACATAGAGCGGCCATTGCTCTGTGCAAGGTTCCCAAATGGTGAATCAGGGCCCTCCCTCTCAAGTGCCTTTCAGAGATGGTGGAGCTCCCACCCCTCACTGAGGAAGCTCTCCGTAAGGCCATCGAAAGTGCTTCTGTTGGCCAAATCCAACACTCTTCCATCCTCATCCTACTGGACCAGTCAGCAGTTCATACCTGTGACCAGCGGCTCCTCAGAACACTTTTCTTTTTTTGTTTTTTTTTTTTGAGCTGGAGTCTCACTCGGTCGCCCAGACTGGAGTGCAGTGGCCGCTCCCGGCCACCGCAGCCTCCACCTGCTAGGCTCCGGCGATCCTTCCGCCTCAGCCTTCCGAGTAGCCGGAATTACAGGCTACCACGCCCGGCTAATTTTTTTATTTTATTGTAGAGATGAGGTCTCGCTGCCCAGGCAGGTCTCGAACCCGCGGGCTCAGGCAATCCACTCACCTCAGCCTCCCAAGGCGCGGGATTACAGGCTGAGCCACCGAGCCCGGCTCAGTCAAGGTTTTTCTACAGCACAAGTTGCATATATCCAGCTAGTATTTAGCGTTCCATCTGAAAGTCCTGCAGGCATCTTACACCCAACATGTCAACACTGCAATCAGTCTTTGATCTCCTTGCCATTCTTCTTACAGCATCCTTCCTCATTCTTCCTCAGTTCAGTGAAGGGCACTACCAACTCCTGAGAGCTCAAGCCAGAAACCTGACAGGCATGCTTCATGCCTCCCTCTCTGTCATCTACCATACCCACACCATGTGTCGCGTCATTGGTCCTACCTCCAACATGTACCACAGTGCACACATCTCTGCCACCACCTGGTCCAGACTCTCATCTTGCGTAAGCGCTACTGCATGTAACCTCCCAACCAGGCTCTCTTTTCTTTTCTTTTTTTTTTTTTGAGTTGCAGTCTCACTCTGTCGCCCAGACTGGAGTGCAGTGGCTGCTCCCAGCCACCACAGCCTCGACCTGCTGGGCTCCGGCGATCCTTCCGCCTCAGCCTTCTGAGTAGCTGGGACTACAGGCGTGCACTACCACGCCCGGGTGATTTTTGATTTATGGTAGAGATGAGGTCTCGCCAAGTTGCCCAGGCGAGTCTCGAACCCGCGGTCTCAGGCAATCCACTCACTTCAGTCTCCCAAAGGCGCGGGATTACAGCTTGAGCCATCGAGCCCATTTTATTTTTTATTTTATTTTATTATTATTTTTTTTGCCGGGACCAAGAGATTTATTAAAGGGGCTGTTACAGAGAGGGTCTGCAACCGAGAAAAAGCAAGAGAGAAAGTGAGAGAGTGAGAGAGAGAGAGAAAGAGAGAGGAGGAGAGAGGGCAAGAGAGAGGTTATTTTTTATTTTAAAATGGGTCTCAGCAGGGCTCAGTGGCTCAGCCTGTATTCCCAGCACTTTGGGAGGCCGAGGTGAGTGGACTGCTTGAGCCTGCGGGTTCGAGACCCGCTTGGGCAACTTGGCGAGACCTCATCTCTACAATAAATAAAAAATTAGCCGGGAGTGGTAGTGCGCGCCTGTAGTTCCAGCTACTTGGAAGGCCGAGGCGGAAGGATCGCCGGAGCCCAGCGGGTCGAGGCTGCGGTGGCCGGGAGTGTGCCATTACCCTCCAGCCTGGGCAACAGTGAGATTCCAACTCAAAAAAAAAAAAAATGGGTCTCAGCTAGGCTCGGTGGCTCAGCCTGTAATCCTACGCCTTTGGGAGGCTGAGGTGAGTGGATTGCCTGAGCCCATGGGTTCGAGACCCACCTGGGCAATTTGGTGAGACCTCATCTCTACAATAAATCAAAAAATTAGCCGGGCGTAGTGGCCCATGCCTGTAGTTCCAGCTACTCGGAAGGCTGAGGCAGAAGGATCACTGGAGCCCAGCAGGTCGAGGCTGCGGTGGCCGGGAGCGGCCACTGCACTCCAGTCTGGGCGACCGAGTGAGACTCCAACTCAAAAAAAAAAAATGGGTCTCACTATGTTGCCCAGACTGGTCTTGAACCCTAGGCACAAGTGATCCTCCTACCTTGGCTTCCCAAAGTGCTGGGATTACAGGTTGAGCCACTAAGTCTCCATATTCTTCCTCAGACCTTTCTTAAACTTCCAATCTAAAATAGGCCCCCTCTATCTTTCTTTCTGATAACATTTTCTTCACAGTATTTACTACAATCTGTAATTGTGCATTTATTTATTTATTTGCTCACGGCTCACCACAGCCCTGACCTCCTAGGCTCTGTAACTGTGCATTTACGTGTAGAGTTATTCGTTCAGTATCTTTCCCATTGTAGACTGAAAGCTCCCCAGAAGCAGAAAACACATGTCTTTTGTGTACCATAATGATCCACCAGTGCTCACCAAAGTGCCTGGGACAAAGCACGCCCGTAAGGAATATTTGTTGAATGACGAATAAACGAATGTCCTTCCGACAGGCATGTTGTCCTGCGAAGCTAGATGTCAGGGCCTGATGACAGCAAATATGTAAGTGAACGTGTGTAGATGTCACTTGCGAGCTCTAGTCTCACCAACCAGTCCTCTGGTGATTTATCTTTTCATTTCTCATTCAAACAGCTTCAGGCTGGGCCTGGCATAGTGGTTCACACCTGCAATCCCAGCACTTTGTGAGGCCGAAGTGGGAGGATTACTTGAGCCCAAGCGTTTGAGACCAACCTGGGCAACATAGCAAGAGCTTGTCTCTACATGGAAAAAAAAAATCAAGTAGCCTCAGGTCCCCTGAGGGCGTGACTGAGTCCTGCTGACCTTTACACCAAAATTCCTGATTTGGCGGCTTCTCTACAGAGCCACAAATCTCAACCTGCCAAGCGTCCCCTTCTCAGGGTGTCATTTGGGCTCATTAGCACAGAGTTTGAAAACAGCCCTAAGCTGGGTTTGGTAGCTCAGCCTGTAATCCCGCGCCTTTGGGAGGCTGAGGTGAGTGGATTGCCTGAGCCTGCGGGTTCGAGACCCGCCTGGGCAACTTGGCGAGACCTCAGCTCTACAATAAATCAAAAAATCAGCCGGGCGTGGTAGCGCGCGCCTGTAGTTCCGGCTCCTCGGAAGGCTGAGGTGGAAGGATCGCCGGAGCCCAGCAGGTCGAGGCTGCGGTGGCCGAAGCGGCCCCTGCACTCCAGTCTGGGCGACAGAGTGAGACTCTAACTCAAAAGAAAAAAAAGGAAGAAAACAGCCCTATTTCTGCCCAGGCTTACTGGGGAGGACCTTGTGCTTCATTTCGGTCAACACCAGGATCTAGGCGATCAGGAAACGCCTCATGCTTGCCCAATCCAGACCCTTTTATGTCAGTCCAACGTTTCCAAAGCTCCAGGTCTTTTTTTATTTTTGAGTTGGAGTCTCACTCTGTCGCCCAGACTGGAGTGCAGTGGCCGCTCCCAGCCACCGCAGCCTCGACCTGCTGGGCTCCGGCGATCCTCCTGCCTCAGCCTTCCCAGTAGCCGGAATTACTGGCATGAGCTACCAAGCCCGGCTGATTTTTTGATTTATTGTAGAGATGAGGTCTCACTGCCCAGGCGGGTCTCGAACCCGCGGGCTCAGGCAATCCACTCACCTCAGCCTCCCAAAGGCGCGGGATTACAGGCTGAGCCACCGAGCCCGGCTAGCTCCAGGTCTTAAAACGTCATCACAGAGACTCCTGCAAGTCCCTCGGGTGTTCTCAACATGGGTGTGGTTCTCAAACACCTTCCTCTACACAGATGGGACCATTTCTCCCAGTCTACTGCTCTCCACCCAGCCCCTTGGCTCCTCTAGAAGGATGTTGTCCCTCCCCAAGGCTCTCCTCAGGGCCTTCCCAAATGGTAACACCTCAAGGACCCACTCAATGCTCTGTCTCTTTTGTCTTCACTAGGCTACGCATGTCTCCTAGGACTCTTCTTCATGCCAAGAGCCTACCTCAAACTGCTCTGAGCACAAAGGAGGCCTGATGAGTTCTTACGACCCTGGAAGAGCCAGGGCCAAGCCTTAGGAAAAACTGGTCAGGAAACTCCAGGCTCTCTGGCTGTTTCTCCCTGCCTCTCACCTCAGTTCCTCTCCTGTTGGCCTTGTCTTCCCTCACTTCTGACAACTTCTCTCCATGCAATAGTTCCAGCATTCCACGTTCAAGTCCCATATCCCAGATAGGAAAGAGTTTTCCTCCACCAGTTTTATTTAGAGACATCTGAGCAGAAGGTCAATCATTGACCAGTCACAGGCCTGTCTTAGGTAACCATCTCAGTCCTGTGTGGCCAGAGTTGTGGATTGACAAGTTTGGAGTGGTGAGGAAAATTCTCCCATAGGAAGGAAGGAGGGCCGATGTGGTGGCTCATGCCTGCTATCCTAGCATTTTGGGAGGCCAAGGTTCAAGGATTGCTTGAGACCAGGAGTTCAAGACCAGCCTGAGCAACATAGATAGACCCTACAACATAAAAAAATTTTAAAAATTAGCCAGGTATGGTGGCACATACCTGTAGTTCCAGCTACTTGGAAGGCTGAGGTGGAAGGATCACCTGAGCCCAGGAAGTGGAGGCTGTGGTGAGCCATGATCCTGCCACTGCGGTCCAGCTTGGGTGACAGAGTGAGACCTCAACTCAACAACAAAAAAATTAACCAAGCATCATGATGCACACCTATAATCCCACTACTTGGAAGGCTGAAGCATGAGGATAGCTTGCTTGAGCCAAGGAGGTCAAGGCTACAGTGAGCTATGAGCATGTGGTTACACTCCAGCCTGAGTGACAGAGCGAAACCCTGTCTCTAAAGGAAAAAAAAAAAGGAACCAACCCTGCCAACAGCTTGATTTCAAACTTTTAGTCTCCAGTATTGTGAGAGAATAGTTTTCTGCTGTTTTCAGGCACCCAGTGAGTGATACTTTGTTAAAGCATCTCTAGAAAACTAATAAACTGCCCCTCTCTGAAGTCTGGGCCCTTTGTTTCCTGAGTTCAGACTAACATACAATTTTCTCATGAATCCTCCTCCCAGCTTCAGACTAGACCTTTCCGTGGGGTTCAAAGTCTAGTTCAAGCCGGGCTCGGTGGCTCAGCCTGTAATCCCGCGCCTTTGGGAGGCTGAGGTGAGTGGATTGCCTGAGCCCGCGGGTTCGAGACCTGCCTGGGCAGCGAGACCTCATCTCTACAATAAATCAAAAAATCAGCTGGGCATGGTAGCGCATGCCTGTAATTCCGGCTACTTGGAAGGCTGAGGCGGAAGGATCGCCGGAGCCCAGCAGGTCGAGGCTGCAGTGGCCGGGAGCGGCCACTGCACTCCAGTCTGGGTGATCGAGTGAGACTCCGACTCAAAAAAAAAAAAAAAAAAAAACAAAGTCTAGTTCATGAGTCTGGAAGAAGCTTGTGCCACCACCATTGTGTCTGCTCTACTGTGTTTCTTTTTATTTATTTATTTTTTGAGTTGGAGTCTCACTCTGTCACCCAGACTGGAGGGCAGTGGCCACTCCTGGCCACCGCAGCCTCGACCTGCTGGGCTCCGGCGATCCTTCCGCCTCAGCCTTCCAAGTAGCTGGAACTACAGGCGCGCGCTCCCACGCCCGGCTGATTTTTGATTTATTGTAGAGATGAGGTCTCGCCAAGTTGCCCAGGCGGGTCTTGAACCCATGGGCTCAGGCAATCCACTCACCCCAGCCTCCCAAAGTGCGGGATTACAGGCTGAGCCACCGAGCCCGGCTTACTGTGTTTATTTTTTTTTCCGTCTCTCTATCCAGCACCCGTGGCCCCCACAGCACATGCCCAGTGCAAGCCTTGGCTAACATGGGGACACATTGCTGTACACAGCACACCCTTCCTAACAGGGAAATTCTTTGATGAGGCTGACTCCATTCCTGTAAAGTTGGGTACTTATATTTCTCAATAGAAATGAATAAATTGGCATTCTAGCTGGGAGTGATGGCTCACACCTGAAATCCCAACACTTCGGGAGGCAGAGACAAGAGGATTGCCTGAGCCCAGAGGTATGAGACCAGCTAGGGCAATTTCGTCAGATCTCATCTCCGCAATAAATCAAAAAATTAGCTGGGCATGGTGACACGTGCCTGTGGTTCCAACTACTTGGAAGGCTGAGGTGGAAGGATTGCCCGAGTCCAGCAAGTCGAGTCTGTGGTGGCTGTGAGCATGCCACTGCATTCCAGTCTGGGCAAAAGAGTGAGACTCCAACTAAAAAAAAAAAATTATTTTTATACTACAGAAAGCAAAATACTTGTAACTGATTCACTCTACAATTATTTAGTTCTTGCTTCAGATTCCCAAGAACACTTGTCCTTGGGCATCATTTTTTTGTGCCACTAAGTAGTTATGAGTGTTTGCGTGCATGGATGCTTTCTTTCAAATGGGTTGTTTTTACAACGTGATAACCTTGTGCCATATGTTGGGCAAATATCTTGGCCACAATTCACAGGCAACTGACACATTTGTGGAGACTCTTTGTCTACCACAGATTTGACAGAGGGGCAGGATTAGCTCACTGATGCTCAGAAACACAAGTGACCAGGGATTTCTCAAAACAAAGCAAGATAAACAAGGCAGCTTCCATGGACACCTGGCTGAATAAACTAAGCTTGACTGAATCCTCTATTATAATAGCAGCAGAAAAGGAAGTAAAACATATCTTTCCTAATGAGTGTCTCTACAATCATTTATTTATTTAACTCTATTTATTTATTTATTTATTTTGAGTCAGAGTCTCACTCTGTTGCCCAGGCTGGAGTGCAGTGGCACACTCACGGCCACCTCAGCCTCGACCTGCTGAGCTCAGGCAATCCTTCTGCCTCAGCCTTCCAAGTAGCTTGAATTATAGGCATGTACCACCATGCCCAGCTAGTTTTTGATCTGCTGTAGAGATGAGGTCTTGCCAAGTTCCCCAGGCTGGTCTTGAACCTGTGGGCTCAGGCAGTTCTCTCATCTCGGCCTCCCAAAGTGCTGGGATTTTAGGCGCGTGCTACCACACCCAGCTAATTTGTGTGATTTATTGTAGAGACGAGGTCTCACCAAATTGCCCAGGCTGATCTCAAACCCCTGAGCTCAGGCAATCCTTTCACCTCAGCCTCCCAAAGTGCTGGGATTACAGGCTTGAGCCACCACCTCCAGCCTCACTATTTAAAACTTGCTATTCCAGGAAGGCAGCCATGGTGTAAGACCGCTTTTGCCTGGGCCTTGAAGGTTGTGTAAAATCTCTGGACTCAGAGAGGAATGGTGCATACTTGCAAGCAGAAGTATTTTTTTTTTTTTTTGAGTTGGAGTCTCACTCTGTCACCCAGGCTGGAGTGCAGTAGCACGCTCCCGGCCACTGCAGCCTCGACCTGCTGGGCTTAGCGATCCTTCTGCCTCAGCCTTCCAAGTAGCCAAAACTACAGGTGTGCACCACCACACCCAGCTAGTTTTTGATTTGTTGTAGACATGAGGT
Source organism: Cephalopachus bancanus (assembly GCA_027257055.1). Lineage (NCBI taxonomy): Eukaryota > Metazoa > Chordata > Mammalia > Primates > Tarsiidae > Cephalopachus > Cephalopachus bancanus. The sequence goes on along the minus strand of JAPVLO010000009.1, from coordinate 266,655 downwards.
CTCACCAAGTTGCCTGGACTGGTCTCAAACCTGCGAGCTCAGGCAACCCTCTCGCCTTGGCCTCCCAAAGTGCTGGGATTACAGGCCGAACCACCACTCGCGGCCTATGTTTATTTTTATTTTGGGTAGGATCTCACTCTGTTGCCCAGGCTGGAGTGCAGTGGCACAATCACGGCCACTGCAGCCTCGACCTGCTGGGCTCAGGCAATCCCTCCATCGCAACCTTCCAAGTAGCTGGAACTACAGGCCTGTGCCACCATGCCCAGCTAACTTTTTGATTTATTGTAGAGATGAGGTCTCACCAAGTTGCCCAGGCTGGTCTTGAAGCCCTGGGTTCAGGCAATCATCTTGCCTCAGCCTTCCAAAGTGCTGGGATTATAGGCGTGAGCCACTGCACCATGTAGATAGTAAATATTTTAAGCATGGCAGTAAATATTTTTACTCACTATTGCAACTACTCCGTCCCAGCTATTGTAGCAGGAAAGCATCCACAGATGGTATATAAATGAATGGCAGTGTTCTCATAAACTATTATTTATGGGCACAGATTTGAATTTCATATAATTTTTATGTGTCAAAAATATTATTTTCCTTCAAATTTTTTATTCAACTATTTGAAAATGTAAAAACCATTCTTAGCTTGTGGGCCACACAGAAATGTGGCAGGCTAGATTTGGCCTGTGGGCTGAAATTTGCCAACCCTGCTTTCTGGGCACTGAATTTTTTTTTTTTTTGAGTTGGAGTCTCACTCTGTTGCCCAGGCTGGAGTGCAGTGGCCGCTCCTGGCCACCGCAGCCTCGACCTGCTGGGCTCTGGCGATCCTTCCGCCTCAGCCTTCCAAGTAGCCAGAACTACAGGCGCACGCTACCACGTCCAGCTCATTTTTTTATTTTATTGTAGAGATGAGGTCTCTCCAAGTTGCCCAGGCAGGTCTTGAACCTGCGGGCTCAGGCAATCCACTCACCTTGGCCTCCCAAAGTGCTGGGATTACAGACTGAGCCACCAAGCCCGGCCGGCACTGGATTTTTAAAAAATATTCATGCCGAGCTTGGTGGCTCAGCCTGTAATCCCGTGCTTTGGGAGGCCGAGGTGAGTGGATTGCCTGAGCCCACGGGTTTGAGACCCGCCTGGGCAACTTGGCGAGACCTCATCTCTACAATAAAATCAAAAAAATTAGCCGGGCATGGAAGCGCGGGCCTGTAGTTCCAGCTACTCGGAAGGCTGAGGCGGAAGGATCGCCGGAGCCCAGCAGGTCGAGGCTGCGGTGGCCGGGAGTGGCCACTGCACTCTAGCCTGGGCGACAGAGTGAGACTCCAACTCAAAAAAAGAAAAATTCATTATCTCCTTTAATTCTCATCTTAACTTGATGAACTAATGTCAGGAAGGGAACCCATTTTACAGGAACGAAGACAGACCTTGTGATCAGCTGTGTAACTTTGGACAAGTTTTTTTTTTTTTTTGAGTTGGAGTCTCACTCGGTCCCCCAGACTGGAGTGCAGTGGCTGCTCCCGGCCACCGCAGCCTCAACCTGCTGGGCGCTGGTGATCCTTCCACCTCAGCCTTCTGAGCAGCCAGAATAATAGGCATGCGCTACCACGCCCGGCTGATTTTTTGATTTATTGTAGAGATGAGGTTCCCTGCACAGGCAGGTCTCGAACCCGCGGGCTCAGGCAATCCACTCACCTCAGCCTCCCAAAGGCGTGGGATTACAGGCTGAGCCACCGAGCCCGGTTGGCATTATATTTCTTACTGCAAAACTACAAATTGGGCCAGACGCTGTGGCTCAGGCCTATAATCCCAGCACTTTGGGAGGCCGAGGTGAGAGGATTGCTTGAGCCCAGGGACTCAAGACCAGCCTGGGCAACTTGGTGAGACCTTGTCTCTACAATAAATTTTAAAATTAGCTGGGCATGGTGGCATGTGCCTGTAGTTACAGCTACTTGGAAGGCTGAGGCGGAAGAATGGCCTGAACCCAGCAAGTAGAGGCTGCGGTGGTCAGGAGCATGCCACTGTCCTCCTGCCTCAGTGACAGAATGAGACTCTAACTCAAAAAAAAAGCCAAAAATTAAGAATTAGTTGGTAGCCGGGCATGGTAGCGCGTGCCTGTAGTTCCAGATACTTGGAAAGCTGAGGCGGAAGGATTGCTGGAGCCCAGCAGGTGGAGGCTGCAGTGGCCGGGAGCGGCCACTGCACTCCAGTCTGGGCGACAGAGTGAGACTCCAACTCAAAAATAAAAAGGAATGGCCACCATTAATAAAACAAACAGCGACAGATGCTGGTGAGGATGCGGAGAAAAAGGAACACTTCTACACTGCTGGTGGGAATGCAAATTAGTGCAATCTCCTTGGAAGACAGTGGGGCGATTTCTGAAAGAAGTAGAAATTGACTTTCTGTATGATCCAGCAATTCCTCTATTAGGAACATACCCAGAGGAACTAAAATCATTCTACAAAAAAGATACCTGTACATGTATGTTTTCTGCAGCTCTATTCACAATAGCAAAAGCACGGGAGGAACCATGTTGCCCATCGAAGCTGGACTGGATAAAAAAATATGGTACATATACACAGTGGAATAGTATGCAGCCATAAAGAAGGACAAACATATGGACTCTGCAGCAACTTGGATGGATTTAGAGTCAGTCATACTCAGTGATCTATCACAGAAACAAAGAATAGAGTACCATATGTTCTCACTCATTGTGGACCTTGAACAATTATAATACTGTAAGGAAGGGATTGGCAGTAGTGATAAACTGTTAGGGAAGGGGGTTGGGATTGGCAGTTGAGGGTACCTGTTAGGGGAGGGAGGGGCATATCTCATCAACAAGGGTACCTGCATAATCAACGTTTGTATACCTAACTCTGAATTGTACCCCACATCTTCATAATACAATAAAATAAAATAAAGCAAAAAAAAAAATGTAGTTGGATGTGGTGCCTCAGGCCTGCAGTTCCAGATACTCTGGAGGCTGAGGAGGGAGAACTATTTGAGTCCAGGGATTCAAGACTGCAGCGAACTACTATTGTGCCACTGCCATGGAGCCTGGATAACAGAATGAGACCCTGTCTCTAAAATTAAAATAATAAAAATTTAAAAAGCAACACAATTCTGTCAGAACAATCAGAGAAACCCAGGCAACCTCCTTCTCTGAAAATTTTATGTTGCTTTCTTCTTTTTTTTTGAGTTGGAGTCTCACTTTGTCACCCAGACTGGAGTGCAGTGGCCGCTGCTGGCCACCGCAGCCTCTACCCGCTGGGCTCTGGCGATCCTTCCGCCTCAGCCTTCCAAGTAGCCAGAATTACAGGCATGCGCTACCACGCCCGGCTGATTTTTTGATTTATTGTAGAGATGAGGTCTCGCCAAGTTGCCCAGGCGGGTCTCGAACCCGCGGGCTCAGGCAATCCACTCACCTCAGCCTCCCAAAGGCGCGGGATTACAGGCTGAGCCACCGAGCCCGGCTATAAAATAAATTAAAAAAAATTTTTTTTGATCAGCCTGAGCCTGCAGGTTCGAGACCCGCCTGGGCAACTTGGTGAGATCTCATCTCTATAATAAATAAAAAATTAGCTGGGCATGGTAGCGCGCGCCTGTAATTCCAACTGCTTGGAAGGCTGAGGCAGAAGGATCGCCGGAGCCCAGCAGGTTGAGGCTGCGGTGGCCGGGAGCGGCCACTGCACTCCAATCTGGGTGACAGAGTGAGACTCCAACTCAAAAAAAAAAAAAAAAAATTTTGATCAGCTCTTGATTCAACCTTGATTTACAGAACTGTGGTCACTTTTCATTTTGTTGAGGAAAAAGTAAAACTATTGTAATAATGGATTTTCTGTGAGTATAGAAACTTCTACAATGGATTTAAATTTCTAAAAATCTCAACACAATGTGCTTGGCGCTTCTACTTCTGCTTAAAGTCAGGTACCAGCACACACTGGACCATAAACTTGAGTGATTTGAAAAAACCACTGAAATCCATGACTTGATATCCATTCCATTGTGTCTACTCTGGGCATAAAAAGAAACTTGGGTGTGCTTAATTTATGAAGACAAGTGTTTATTGATCTGGAAATGATGTATGTGAGTCCTAAAAGTCTGTGCTCCTGCAGAGAAAGGCAGTGTGGATGTAGCGTGTGAGCCATAGTATTTTGTGTGATGTGGACACTCCCTTTTTATCTGTGGTGAGGTCAAAGCAGAGACACAGAGACCCGGATGCAAACATGAAAAACACCTTACCACCTGGGAGTCAGCGGCAGGTCCGGGCACATCCATTCCTTTGGCATTTGAGCAGCTGGTTTCCACAGCATGAACCCAGAACAGCAGGGGCAAGAGGCAGATTAAAAACCAATAAAATAGTAGTTCGCTCATATCACCCTAAACAACAACAAAAAACAACAAAAGACCGAAAGAGGTACTTTGTCAATTAGACATCAGAATCTTCTTTTGCTTTATATACATATTGCCAATGAAAAATTACAAGGACTACTAAAGTTCTTTTAAAACACACAAGACTGGCTAGGCGAAGTGGCTCACACCTGTAATCCCAGCATTTCTGGAGGCTGAGGTGGGTGGATCGATTGAGCCCAGGAATTTGAGACCTGGGTAACACAGTGAGACCTTGTCTCTACAAAAAAAAAAAATTTTTTTTAATTAGCCAGGCATGATAGTATGTGCCTGGAGTCCCAGCTACTTGGGATGCTGAGGTGGAAAGAATGCCTGAGCCCAGGAGTTTGAAGCTGTGGCTGGCTGTGATCGTGCAATGGCACTCCAATCTGGGCAATTGAGTGAGACTCTGACTCAAAAAAATAAACAATTAAAAAAAAAAAGCCAGGCGCAGTGGTTCATGCCTATAATTCCAGCACTTTGGGAGGCCCAGGGGAGAGGATTATCTGAACCCATGGGTTCAAGACCAGCCAGGGCAACTTGGTGAGACCTCATCTCTACAATAAATCAAAAAATTAGCTGGGCTTACTGGCCTGTAGTTCCAGCTACTTAGAAGGCAGGTCAGGCTGTGGTGGCCGTGAGCATGCCACTGAATTCCAGTCTGGGCGACAGAGTAAGACTCCAACTCAAGATAAAATAAAATAAAATGAAATGAAGTAAAATAATAAAACAAGAAATGAAAATAAAACACGGCTGGGTGCGATGGCTCATGCCTGTAACCCCAGCACTTTGGGAGGTGGAGGCAGGAGGATTACCTGAGTGTACAGGTTCGCGATCAGCCTGGACAACATGGTGAGACCTTATCGCTACAATAAACCAAAAAATTAGCTGTGTGTGGTGGCACACGCCTGTAGTTCCAGCTACTTGAAAGGCTGAAGCAGAAGGATCACCTGAGCCCAGTAGGTCAAGACTGTGGTGGCCGTGAGCATTTCATTGCACTCCAGCCTAGGCAACAGAGTGAGGCTTCGACTCGAAATAAAATAAAATAAAATACATAACAGTAGTTGGGCATGGTGTGGTTCACGCCTGTAATGCCAGCACTTTGGGAGGCTGAGGTGGGAAGCTCACTTGAGTCCAGGATTTTGAGAACAGTCTGAGCAACATGGTGAGACCCTGTCTCAATTTATAGAAGAGGACAAATTAAAAAAAAATTTTTTTTTTTTTTTGAGTTGGAGTCTCACTCTGTCGCCCAGACTGGAGTGCAGTGGCCGCTCCCGGCCACCGCAGACTCGACCTGCTGGGCTCCAGCCATCCTTCCGCCTCAGCCTTCCGAGTAGCCGGAATTACAGGCATGCGCTACCATGCCCGGCTGATTTTTTTGATTTATTGTAGAGATGAGGTCTCGCTGCCCAGGCGGGTCTCGAACCCGCGGGCTCAGGCAATCCACTCACCTCAGCCTCCCAAAGGCACGGGATTACAGGCTGAGCCACCAAGCCCGGCTAAATTTTTAAAAATTTAAAAAACAAGTCAGGCGCGGTGGCTCACGTATAATCCCAGCACTATGGGAGGCCAAGGTGAGACGATTACCTGAGCCCAGGGGTTCGAGACCAGCCCGGGCAACTTGGTGAGACCTCATGTCTACAATAAATCCAAAAATTAGCCAGGGGCCATGGCGCATGCCTGTAGCTCCAGCTACTTGGAAGCCTGAGGCGGAAGGATCGCCTGAGCCCAGCAGGTCGAGGCCATGGTGGCCGTGAGCAAGCACTGCACTCCAGCTTGGGTGACAGAGTGAGACTCCAATCCCCCCAAAATTTTTTTCAACACAAGAAGCATTCATCGAACACCTACTGCATGCCATGCACTGTAATAGCTGTGGTTTTGCTTAATTTCATCTCAGAATAACCTTGGGAAACAGCCTATTCACAGCCGCAGAGAATGGACCACAGGTCACATAACAGGGGCCAAGTATCATAACAGAAAAGGTAGGACTCTAATTAAAGCTGATCTCCCTCGCCCAAAGCCATGTCCTTCCCATGATCACACCGCCGCGCGTCCACAGCACGGTCGATGGGCTTCACGTCTTAGCAACAGCGAGCAGCTGAGCAGAAAGCGATTGCAGGAGGCAGAGCCAAGAGGAAAACTGCTGAGCGGGCGGCGGAGAGGTTGGGAACAGAAGGCCGCGCCCGCCATAGCGTGCAGCCCTGGGTGACTTTGTTTTCCTCCGATGGACGGGGGTGTGTCAGACCCAGGCGTGTCCCCCAAACCTGCATCCCCCTGCTGGGGCACGGTAGGCTTGGCGGATTGGCCTGGGGGGGCACATGGGGAAGTTGATTTCCTGGTCCCGAGGGCCCAAGGCCACCGTTGTCCAACGAGAACAGGTAACAAAAGAGCCACCAGGCGGTCACGGGGTCTCGTGTAGCCAGGAAGAGAGCGATCCAGAGTCCCCAGGACCGTGCAGTTACCTGCCCCGAGGGCGGGGCCGCCTGCCTCCGACCGCAGGGCCTTGGGCAGAGGGTAGTGAGCGGCCTGTGGGCTGGGTCTCTGGAAAATGGAAGCGGCAAAGAGGCCCTTGGGCTAGCTGGGGGGGCTTTTTTGTTTTGTTTTTGCAAGAACTTCATGGCTGGCTGGAAATCAAGAAGGAGGAAGTGGGCGGCTCAAAGGCGGAGACTGTGTCTTCCCCCAGCCCCACCGGGAGCCTCTCCCTCCCCACCTTTCATTCAGAAAAGCCACTTAAGTGTGGCCCGAGGGCGTGTGTGCAGGAGTGGGAGTGACTCCACCCAGCCTCCTCTGGAGTCGGGGGAGGCGGTGCACGCCTGAGTGCGCATGTGTGCACACGAGCCGCTCGAGGGTGGGGTGGCGGGGAAAGGGGGGCGGGAGGTGGAGGTTTAACCCTCGCCGGCCTGGGCCTCTTCCTGGAGTTGCAGCTGTGCCACCTATTGTCGACACAGTGGGTGTAAGAATGTGGAGCCCGCAGCAGAACAGAGATTCAGGGTTGAGAAAGAAAGCGGCCCTTACCTTCTTCCATTCTTTTTCCTGCAGAGCCGACCATCTGGGGGGGCGGAGACACAGACGGGTCCCTCCTTATAATTGGAAGGGCCGGGGTAACAGGTGCAAACACATCATCTCCGAGTTCAGAAGGGCACTGAATTTAACGGGACTGGAGGGGTCCAGGGGTGGTATTTGTTACTTATTGTTGTAATGGATCACCCTAAAGCGTAACAGCTTCAGACAACAAACGTTTGGGGTTTTTTGGGGGGTTTTTTTGAGTTGGAGTCTCACTCTGTCGCCCAGACTGGAGTGCAGCCTCCCGGCCACCACAGCCTCGACCTGCTAGGCTCCGGCGATCCTTCCGCCTCAGCCTTCCGAGTAGCTGGAACTACGAGCGCGCACTACCGCGCCTGGCTCATTTTTGATTTATTGTAGAGATGAGGTCTCACCAAGTTGCCCAGGCGCGTCTCGAACCCGCGGGCTCAGGCAATCCACTCACCTCAGCCTCCCAAGGCGCAGGATTACAGGCTGAGCCACCGAGCCCGGCTAACAAACGTTTGTGATCTCACAATTCTGTTTTAGATTTGGGAGGACACATGCATGTTCGTTACATGGACATATTGTGTAGTGGTAGGGATTGGGTCGGGTGGCCCATTCCCCAGAGAGTGAATATTGTCCCAACAGGTGGTTTCTGAACTCCTCTCCATGCCCACCTCCCCCATCTCACAATGTCTTAGGGTCAGGAATATGGGCGCGGTTTAGCTGGGCTTCCTGGCTGAAGGTCTTCGGAGGTTGCAGCTAGGCCTTGGTCAGCTGGGGCCGCCATCTCATCCAAAGGCTCGCAGTGGAGGACCCAATTCAAAGCTCCTCACACGGTTGCTGCCAGGATCCAGTTTCTTGCAGGCTACGGACTAGAGTTCTCCCTCTGTCCTTCTCACAGGGTCCTCCTCACAGGCCAGTTCACAGCATGCAGGTGACTTTTTGTTTTTTTTGTTTTTTGTTTTTTTTTTTTTTGAGTTGGAGTCTCACTCTGTCACCCAGACTGGAGTGCAGTGGCCGCTTCCGGCCACCACAACCTCGACCTGCTGGGCTCCGGCAATCCTTCCCCCTCAGCCTTCCAAGTTGCCGGAATTACAGGCATGCGCTACCACGCCCGGCTGATTTTTGATTTATTGTAGAGATGAGGTCTCGCTGCCCAGGCGGGTCTCGAACCCGCGGGCTCAGGCAATCCACTCACCTCAGCCTCCCAAAGGCGTGGGATTACAGGCTGAGCCACCGAGCCCGGCTGTAGGTGACTTTTTGTAAAGCAAGCAAGAGGCAAAAGGCCCCTGGAAAGAAGTGACATTCTTCATAGAACCTTATCTCAGGCTGGGCACGGTGGCTCACGCCTGTAATCTCAGCACTTTGGGAGGCAGAGGTAAGAGGATTGCCTGAGCCCAGGGATTTGAGACTAGCCTGGACAACTTGGCGAGGCCTTGTCTCTACAGTAAATCAAAAGTTAGCTGGGCGTGGTAACGCATGCCTGTAGTTCCAGCAACTTGGAAGGCTGAGGCGGAAGGATCGCCGGAGCCCAGCAGGTCGAGGCTGTGGTGGCCGGGAGGGGCCCCTGCACTCCAGTCTGGGCAACAGAGTGAGACTGTTTTTCAAAAAACAAGAAAAAAAGAGCTCGTGTCAGGCTGGGCATGTGGCTCCTGCTTGTTATCCTGCACCTTGGGAGGCAGAGGCAGAGGCAGAAGGATTGCTTGAACCCAGGGGTTGAAGAGTAGCCTGGGCAACATAGCAAAGCCTCTACAAAAAAAAAAAAAAATTAGCTGGGCATGATGGCACACACCTGAAGTTCCAGTCACACAGAGGGCTGAGGCGGAAGGATTGCCTGAACTCAGGAGGTCGAGGCTACAGTGAGCCATAATCCTTGCATCTATGCTTTTCCTCTGGAATATAAACTCAGTGAGAGAAGGGGTTTGGGATCTGTGGTCTCTAGTATCCTTGTACCTAGAACAGTGGCTGTACAAGAATGAATTGACGCTAGGCTCGGTGGCTCAGCCTGTAATCCTACGCCTTGGGAGGCTGAGGTGAGTGGATTGCCTGAGCCCGCGGGTTCGAGACCCGCCTGGGCAACTTGGCGAGACCTCATCTCTACAATAAATCAAAAAATTAGCCGGGCGTGGTAGCGCACGCCTGTAGTTCCAGCTACTTGGAAGGCTGAGGCGGGAGGATCGCCGGAGCCCAGCAGGTCGAGGCTGCAATGGCCGGGAGCGGACACTGCACTCCAGTCTGGGTGACAGAGTGAGACGTCAATTCAAAAAAAAAAAAAAGCGTTTGTAAACATTTGTAAATCAGCTCTCTCCTGGGTGTGGTTTGTAGAAGAAGCCAGTGGACCTGCAAAAAGCAGGGAAGAGCCCAGGCTCTGAAGAGCTGGGTAAAGAGCACCCAGATGCCCAGCACACACTTCTCTCGGAGAATGCCACAGTCACCTTCCCACCACTTTCACAGCCATTTTCCAGCTGGAGTCTCATGACTCCCTTCATTTCCTAACCCTCTTCTTTGTCCGTGGCATTTAGCTTTAGTTCTTAAAGGTCCGTTAAAAGCCCCGTCAGGTCCTTGGGGATCCCTGACCCTGTAGGCTCAAAACCAAAAGCAGCCTTTCTAAGACAAAGTCTCTAGGGCTTTCCACAGGCCTCTTACTCACCCTGCCCCCTCCAGGCTGGCTGCAGACCCCTGGGGACCTATCTGCCATCTCCTGGAAGTACCCTTCAAAGTTCCTTACTCCAGTTCCCCATTTGCCATATACCCTGGGTTGAAATAATTTTCCCAGGTGTCCCATTCCTTGCAGTCCTTAAAGATAAGTGTACATTTGGCCTTTGGTCAGGATGGGGTAATGAATAAATAAATGCTAAAGATAAGTCTACAGGCCTTTCATTTGTTGTAGAAGGTTACTCTCCCATCAAGACAGGAAAATAAACATAGAAGCCAATAAGTCACAGCTCCTCCCTGCACACTGACCCCTCGCTGGGGAAGCCTCTCTAGCAAGGCTCAGATGCTCACATCTTAAGGTTAAATGACACCAAACAACAGAAGCCCTTGGGTTTCACCTCACTGGGCAAATGAGTCTAGTTTCACTGGTCTCCTTCTCCACACTGGAATTTTCTGGCCTTCTTAGAGTGTTTCTTCAAAACTAGTCCAATCTGGATCTATTTTTTTTTTTTTTTGAGTTGGAGTCTCACTCTGTCGCCCAGACTGGAGGGCAGTGGCCGCTCCCGGCCACCGCAGCCTCGACCTGCTGGGCTTCGGCGATCCTCCTGCCTCAGCCTTCCAAGTAGCTGGAACTACAGGCGCGCGCTACCACGCCCGGCTAGTTTTTTGATTTATTGTAGAGATGAGGTCTCACCAAGTTGCCCAGGCGGGTCTCGAACCCGCGGGCTCAGGCAATCCACTCATCTCAGCCTCCCAAGGCGCGGGATGACAGGCTGAGCCACCAAGCGGGCTCCAATCTTGATCTAATTAGTCCCCAAAGAGATGCAAATAAAATGAGACATCATTTTTGTTCTATCAAGAGGGCAAAAACATAAAAAATAAAAACGAAGCCTGATAGCACCGAGTTTTGGCCAGCTTGCTGGGAAGCGGACTCAGTTTTGTACTGCTAGAGGGGCTCTAAGTCAAGTGTCCTGAATATGTGCAAACCCTTCATCCCAGCAATCCCACTTCTAGGAAAATATCCTCAGGAAATAATCAAGAGATGCAGCCAAGGGTTTATGAACAAAGGACATTCATTGCAGAGCCATAATTAAGAAACACCGGGAAGGTCTTACATACCTCCCAGGTGGGGCTTGGCTCCACAAATCCTCCCGTGTCTCTGTGATGGAATGGGGTGCACGCAGTCATGCAGTCATCCATGCCACCAGTATTTAAGTAGCTGGTCTACAGAGGGACTAGGCTGGTAAATGAAGCAGGTAAGTTCCCAGCCCCCTGGAAGACATAATCTCTGAGATTCATTATCTCATAATTTATTTATTTATTTGTTTTTGAGTTGGAGTCTCACTCTGTCACCCAGGCTGGAGTGCAGTGGCCACTCCCGGCCACCGCAGCCTCGACCTGCTGGGCTCCGGCAATCCTTCCGCCTCAGCCTTCCAAGTAGCCGGAACTGCAGGCGCGCGCTGCCACGCCCGGCTGATTTTTTGATTTATTGTAGAGATGAGGTCTCACCAAGTTGCCCAGGTGGGTCTCGAACCTACAGGCTCAGGTAATCCACTCACCTCGGCCTCCCAAGGTGCGGGATTACAGGCTGAGCCACTGAGCCCGGCTCATTGTCTCATAATTTAAGTGTCCACATTATTCTGGTGGGGGTGTGAGAGGTGGCACCCTGCATCACCCTCAACCTTTCACCCCCAGCCATAAACAATGATCAAATTCAAATAATTTTTTCCTCCAGTGGACCAGGTGCCGTGGCTCATGCCTATCATCCCAGCACTTTGGAAGGTTGAGGTGGGAGGATTAAGGATTGCCAGAGCCCTGGAGGTCGAGGCTGCAGTGAACTGTGATCTTTTTTTTTTTGAGTTGGAGTCTCACTCTGTCACTCACTCTGCACTCAAACTGGAGTGCAGTGGCTGCTCCCGGCCACTGCAGCCTCGACCTGCTGGGCTCAAGCGATCCTTCCGCCTCGGCCTTCCAAGTAGCTGGAACTACAGGTGCGCGCTACCACACCCGGCTAATTTTTGATTTATTGTAGAGCTGAGGTCTCGTCAAGTTGCCCAGGCGGGTCTCGAACCCGCGGGCTCGGGCAATCCACTCACCTCGGCCTCCCAAAGTGCGGGGATTACAGGCTGAGCCACCGAGCCCGGCCAACTGTGATCTTGTCAGTGTACTGGAGCCTGGCAACAAAGTGAGACCCCAGACTAAAAAAAAAAAAAAAAAGAGTCCTTCAGTGGCTCCCCTTTTGTACCTTGGGGGCTTGAATCCCCTCTCTCTCTCTCACTTATTTTCTAAATAAACTATATTTTCCAATCTAGAAAAAAAATCCTAAGGCTCTGAGGTAACCTGATAACAGTAGAAAGAATTCCAACATCGAAATCTTCGGGTTGGCTTATGGTTCTGGGAAGTTGCAGGACTTTTGACAAATCAAGTCACCTCTGGAGGTTTCTAATTGGAATAAAGAAAGAGCTGGGCCAACCTTTCAGATCCTCTGAGTCCAGTCATTTTGGCTGTATGACAGAACCATTTGTAGGTGAGGGAGTCTGAGCCCCAGGTAAAGGGAGCAAGACTGTGAAGTCCTTGAAGATCTGGGGAATTCCTGGGCATGGAAAAGGGAAGGAGAAAGTGTGAGAAAGGCCTTGGGCGGAGGGTGGTGGCAGAGGAGGAAAGAGTCCCACAGGCCACTTTTGGCAAGTAGGGCCATCCATTATTCTAGGGTGTGTGTGCGTGTCTGTGTGTCTGTGTGTATATGTATGTATTTGTAGAGGCACAGTCTCATACTGTTATCTAGGCTGGTCTAAAACTCCTGGCCTCAACAGATCCTCCCTCCTCAGCCTCCCAAACTACTGGGATTACAGGTGGGTGTCACGGAGCCCAGCCCTGCATGATGCTTAATACTAAGAAGTAGCAGCTAAGAATTATGAGGTGCCAGGCATTTTGCAGGCACTTTATAGTTCCCTCGTTTTCTCACCACAAAAGTAAGAGATCTGTTCTACTATTCTCATTCTAAAGGCAACACGGAGGCTTAGGGAGGTCACAGAACTTAAGGGAAGTGACGAGGCTGGGCGCCACCTTTATACAGGCCAGTCTTCCTCTTTTTCTCAAAGGGCGGGGTAGAGGGAGGGAACAGTCTCCCCTGTTCTCTCTCCTTCTGCGGACGATCAAAGCACAGGTCCTTATGGTAGTGAGGGCTTGTTGAGCGTCAATTGGGACACTGAGATGTAGTAAATCACAAGCACACGGGTTCACAAGGCTACAGAAGGTTATAAATGATCTTGGAATGTCCCGCCGTCCTCTGCTTCCATCTTAGAAGGGCTGTCCTTTCAGCTCTCGTCCCCAGAGCGCCTGTTCCCCCCACCACCACTTAGGATGACTGGTGGGCTCTGAAAATGCAGTCCGGGAGGAACAAAGAGCGTCCTTTCCTCCCCAGGGAGAGATGCAATTTGCATCTCAGAGGAGCTCAGATGGGTGACGCCCAGTTAGGACATTGATCCTGGCAGTAAAGATCTGCCCTGGGAATTCCCTGTGACCTGGCGAGGTTTGCGGCTGGGAAAAAGGGATCTTGGATGTGTCCTTTCAATTACTGGAGTTCTCCTGGCTCACCGAAATTGCACAGATGAGAGTAGGTGCATTTTCCTGGGGAGCGTGTTTATAGCCTTCCTCAGATTCTCAAAGGGGTTTACCACAGCCCAAAGGCTAAAAACTGCAGCAGGCGAGTGCGATAAAGGAGGAACCCCGTGCAGATCCTGTGGGGGGGGGGAGTGGTTTCACAAATGGGAGGTGGGAGGAGGGAAGATAGGCAGGTGAGATTCACAGAGGCAGGGCTTTTGGGGGAGGGGTCTGGGGGTAACATTTTTGTGATCTTGCTGTGTGCCAAGGCATTATTCTAAACTACAGTATATGAGAATTCCATAATTTGTCACAACCCCGAGAAGTAAATTAATTATTCTGGCTTTGCACATTCATTCATTTAGCAAAAGTTTATCGAGAGCTTACTAAGTGTCGGGTACTCTTCCCAGAGTTGGGGATATACCAGTAAACAGTGCATAATGCCTCTTTCTGTGGCTCTTATGTTTCCCTGGGGAGACAGATAATACACAAGATGAGAAAACCTGGTTTACAGAGAGTTAAGAGAAGAATCCTAGGCCCTCAGCTAGTAAGAGGTGAACCTTTAGCCCTAGACATTACAGCACTGGGAGCTGCTTTCTCGACTATTATATTACAAGGGGGGGAAAGGGAATGGTAATGAATTTAAATCACTAAAAATGAAAATTTTATGTGCAACAAAAACATCAAAAATGAAAAGGAACCGGGCAAGGTGGCACATGCCTGTAATCCCAGCACTTTGAGAGGCTGAGGCGAGAGAATTGCCTGAGTTCAGGGGTTCAAGACCAGCCTGGACAACTTGGTGAGACCTTGTCTCTACGATAAATCAAAAAATTAGTCAGGCATGGTGGTGCATGCCCCTGGTTCCAGCTATTTGGAGGGCTGAGGCGGAAGGATCACCTGAGCCCAGCAGGTCGAGGCTGCGATGGTGGTGAGTGTGCCACTGCACTCCAGCCTGGGGGACAGAGTGAGACTCCTACTCAATAAAAAAAAAATAGAAAAGAAAATATTGGTATAAGAGCAGACTAAGACTTAATAACTTAAAAATGTTATTTATTTTTTTAGTCTGGAGTGCAGTGGCACACTCACGGCCACCACAGCCTCCACACCACCGCATCCGGCTAATTTTTCTTGGTTTATTGTAGAGATGAGGTCTCGCCAAGTTGCTTAGGCTGGACTCGAACCCCTGGGCTCAGGCAATCTTCTCACCTCCACTTCCCAAAGTGCTAGGACTACAGGCGTGAGCCACCACATCCCACCCCTTAAAAATGTTTTTAGCCAGGCTTGGTGGCTCAGCCTGTAATCCCGCGCCTTTGGGAGGCTGAGGTGAGTGGATTGCCTGAGCCCGCGGGTTCAAGACCCGCCTGGGCAAATTGGCGAGACCTCATCTCTACAATAAATCAAAAATTAGCCGGGCATGGTAGTGTGCGCCTGTATTTCCAGCTACTCAGAAGGCTGAGGCGGAAATATCGCCGGAGCCCAGCGGTTCCAGGCTGTGGTGGCTGGGAGCGGCCACTGCACTCCAGTCTGGGCAACAGAGTGAGACTCCAACTAAAATAAATAAATAAATAAATAAAAATAAAATGAAGAAGCCGGGCTCGTGGTTCAGCCTGTAATCCCGCGCCTTGGGAGTCTGAGGTGAGTGGACTGCCTGAGCCCGCGGGTTAGAGACCCGCCTGGGCAACTTGGCGAGATCTTGTCTCTACAATAAATCAAAAATCAAGTCGGGCTCTGTGGCTCAACCTGTAATCCCGCGCCTTGGGAGGTTGAGGTGAGTGGATTGCCTGAGCCCGCGGGTTCAAGACCTGCCTGGGCAACTTGGTGAGACCTCATCTCTACAATAAATCAAAAACTAGCCGGGCGTGGTAGCGCGCACCTTAGTTCCAGCTCCTTGGAAGGCTGGGGCGGAAGGATGGCCGGAGCCCAGCGGGTCGAGGCTGCAGTGGCCGGAAGCGGCCACTGAGCTCCAGTCTGGGCGACAGAGTGAGACTCCAACTCAAAGAATAAAATGAAATGAAATAAAATAAAATAAAATAAAATGAAGAGATGGGCCAGGCACGGTGGCTGGCTCACACCCGTAATCCCAGCACTTTGGGAGATGGAGACAAAAGGATTGCCTGATCTTAGGGGTTTGTGACCATCCTTGGCAACTGGGCAAGACCAAATATGTGGCACGAGCCTGTGGTCCCAGTTACTTGGAAGGCTGAGACAGAAGGATCGCCTGAGCCCAGCAGGTAGACGCTGCGGTGGGGGTGAGTGTGCCACTGCACTCCAGACTGGGCGACAGAGTGAGGCTCTGACTCAAAAAAAAAAGAAGCCGGGCTCGGTGGCTCAGCCTGTAATCCCGTGCCTTTGGGAGGCTGAGGTGAGTGGATTGCCTGAGCCCACAGGTTCGAGACCCGCCTGGGCAGCGAGACCTCATCTCTACAATAAATCAAAAAATCAGCCAGGCGTGGTAGCGCGCGCCTGTAATTCCGGCTACTCGGAAGGCTGAGGCGGAAGGATCCCTGGAGCCCAGCAGGTCGAGGCTGCGGTGGCCGGGAGCGGCCACTGCACTCCAGTCTGGGCGACAGAGTGAGACTCCAACTCAAAAAAAAAAAAAAAGAAGAGATGGACAAAGATTACAAAAATGATTC
The DNA here is from genome assembly GCA_027257055.1 of Cephalopachus bancanus. Taxonomy (NCBI): domain Eukaryota; kingdom Metazoa; phylum Chordata; class Mammalia; order Primates; family Tarsiidae; genus Cephalopachus; species Cephalopachus bancanus. The sequence continues at coordinate 250,360 of JAPVLO010000009.1, read as the reverse complement.
AGGAGACATGAACGTCAGTAATGTTGAATGCTGCTTTATGAATTATCATCACCTGCCTGTTTATATCTTAGCACAGCGAGGAAGTGATACACACCAGGGTAGCCCAAAACCGGGGTCCTACCAACGTCGCCCAGGAAGATGATGCAAGTGAAGCCCAGAATTGAGGTTTGGTCAGAGAGGCCGGTTCTTGGCCTCTTGCAAGAAGGATTCAATCGCGAGGCATAGGTAGGAGATTAAAAGTAAGTCAAGACACGGAGACATGGGTAGTAGCTACCCCCTCACAGAGTAGCCCACGTGCCTTGCTGGGGTTTTAGTTGGAAAATAAAAGCAAGTTTATTGAAATGACCGAGAACACGGATAGGAAGAACAGCAGCCCTCCGTCGCTGGCGGTTTATTTTTATACCTGTCTCTTGATTATGTGCTAAGCAACGGGCGGATGATTCATGGCTTTCCGGGAAAGGGGATTGGGGAGATCCCCGAACGGAAGGCTCCGCCCCCTTTTTAAACCCTCTAAAATAACTTCCAGGAGTTGCCACGGTAACCGTAAACTGTCATGGCGCTGGTGGGCGTGTCCTTTAGCCTGCTAACATATTAAGTGCATAATAAGCAAGAAGGACAAGTAGAGGTGGCTTTGGAGGCCATCTCGGTCTGGGCTGGCTTTGGCTGGTCTTCGGACGCCTCTCTTCTTGCGAGTGTGATCGGGGCTTGTGGTCCTCATCTTGGAATCTAGTCCTGCCGGATGCTTGTCTCAGGACTTGAGTCTTTGTGGCCCGTGGGAGGGGGAAGGGCAAGGTCTGGACAGTTACTGAGGATGTGAAGACTGGTTTGTAAGGCAGGTCTTTGAGTCGGGGCAGCGGCTTTGTTTAGGATTGGGTAGGGTCATGCTATAATAGTTTAGGATTGATGGACACAGCAAGGGAAGATTTTGAGGGGAGGCGCCTAGGAGCTAATAGGCAAGTGCGCTTTTTAACTTTATTTTATTAATTAATTGATTTTGAGTTGGAGTCTCACTCTGTCGCCCAGGCTGGAGTGCAGTGGCCCGGTCCCGGCCCCCGCAGCCTCGACGTCCTGGGCTCCGGTGTTCCTTCCGCCTCAGCCTTCCAAGTAGGGAGAAGTACACGCGCGCGCTACCGGTGGCTCAAGCCTGTAATCTCAGCACTTTGGGAGGCCGAGGCGAAAGGATTGCCTGAGCCCAGGGATTTGAGAACAGCCTGGGCAACTTGGCAGGACCTCGTCTCCACAATAAATCAAAAAATGAGTCAGGCGTGGTGGCGCGCACCTGTAGTTCCAGCTACTTGGAAGGCTAATGTGGAAGGATTGCCTGAGTCCAGCACGTCGAGGCTGCGGTGGCCGTGAGCGTGCTACTGCACTCCAGGCTGGGCAACATGGCGAGACTCTTTGACTCAAAACAAACAAAAAAACTTGCTCATGGCAGGTCTTTCTGCCATGAATCTTCCTTCTTCTCTTTTTCCTGCTTTGTTTGAGAACTTGACTGGCCGCTCTAAAATTCATTTTAGAAACAAGCCAAAGAATCTGCAGGTTTTATGGTGCACCCCACCTGGCATCAGTTTCCTTCTGCCACTTTTTCATCACCCCTCATCCCAGCCAGGAAATAACAACTGATTTGCTTTCTGTCACTGCAGATTAGTTTGCATTTTTTGTTTATCCATACAAATGGAATCCTATAATATGCACTGGCCTTTTTTTTTTTTTTTGAGTCAGAGTCTTTGTCACCCAAGCTGGAGTGCAGTGGCACGCTCACGGCCACTGCAGCCTTGACCTGCTGGGCAGGTGAGCCTTCCGTCTCAGTCTTCCAAGTAGCTGGAACCATAGGCACGCACCACTACTCCTGGCTAATTTTTTTATTTACTGTAGAGACGAGGTCTCATCTTGTTGCTCAGGCTGGTCTTGAACTCCTGGGGTCAGGCAATCCTCTCGCCACCACCTCCAAAAGTGCTTGCCTGCCTTTTTTTTTTTTTTTTTTTTTGAGGTGGAGTCTCACTCTGTCGCCCAGACTGGAGTGCAGTGGCTGCTCCCGGCCACCAAAGCCTCGACCTGCTGGGCTCGGGCGATCCTTCCGCCTCAGCCTTCCAAGTAGTATTAACTTTTTTTTTAAAAGGGCAGAATTAATATTTTATTGCCATTTTATAATCAGATGGCAGTTGGTTATATAGTCTCCATACTTCATACATTTTGTAAATTAAAAAAACTCCAAGTTTTTTTTTTGTTTGTTTGTTTGTTTTTGAGTTGGAGTCTCACTCGGTTGCCCAGACTGGAGTGCAGTGGCTGCTCCCGGCCACCGCAGCCTCAACCTGCTGGGCTCCGGCGATCCTTCCGCCTCAGCCCTCCGAGTAGCCGGAATTACAGGCATGTGCTACCATGCCCGGCTGATTTTTTGATTTATTGTAGAGATGAGGTCTCGTTGCCCAGGTGGGTCTCGAACCCGCGGGCTCAGGCAATCCACTCACCTCAGCCTCCCAAAGGCGCGGGATTACAGGCTGAGCCACCGAGCCCGGCTCAACTCCAAGTTTTAAATAGCCAACGGCTGGTTATGTTTTCAGAAAACATAATTAGAGTAATTCATTAATGGTGGCTTCAAGCTTTTCCTTATTAGCTCCAGAAAATTCACCCACCTTTTGTCCCTTTTTAAAAAACTGGAAGGTTGGCATACATTTGACTTCACACTCTGAAGCAACATCCTGACAGTCATCCACATCCACTTCAAGGAACACCACATTGGAATACTTTTCAGAGAGGGAATGAAAGAAAGGCTTGATCATTTTGCAAGGTCCACACCACGTGGCTGAGAAGTCAACTACAACAAGTTTATCACCTGCAGCTTCCAAGGCATCCTGAAAAGAGGCCTTGCTTTCGATCTGTTTCACCATTTTGGCTGTTGGGATCTGGGGAGCGGCTGTAAGAACCGATGGAAATGGATCCTCAGCGCCGGACTGAGCTCCATAAATTAACTTTTTAAGAAACTATCAGCCAGGCGCGGTGGCTCACACCTATAATCCCAGCACTTTGGGAGGTTGCAGTGAACGGACTGCCTGAGCCCACGGTTCGAGATCAGCCCCAGCAACTTGGCAAGACCTCATCTCTACAATAAATCAAAAAATAAGCCAGAGCCGGCTCGGTGGCTCAGCCTGTAATCCCGCGCCTTTGGGAGGCTGAGGTGAGTGGATTGCCTAAGCCCGCGGGTTCAAGACCCGCCTCGGGAGCAAGACCTCATCTCTACAATAAATTAAAAAATCAGCCAGGTGTAGATAGCTCATGCCTGTAATTCCAGCTACTCGGAAGGCTGAGGCGGAAGGATCACCGGAGCCCAGCAGGTCGAGGCTGCAGTGGCAGGCAGCGACCACTGCACTCCAGCCTGGGCAACAGAGTGAGACTCCAACTCAAAGGAAAAAAAAAAAAAAGAAACTGCCAAACTATCATCCAAAGCAGTTCTACCGTTTTACGATCTCCCAGTACATGAGAATTCCACTTGTTCTACATCCTTACCAATACTTGGTATGGTCAGTCTATTCCATTTTAGCCATTTTTTAGAGGTGTGTAGTAGTGTCTCATGTTTGGCTTTAATTTGCATTTCCAAAATGGCTCCTGGTGCTGAACTTCTTTTTGTGTGTGTGTGTGTTTGTTTTTTTTTTTGAGTTGGAGTCTTACTCTGTTGCCCAGACTGGAGTGCAGTGGCCGCTCCGGACCACCGCAACCTCGACCTGCTGGGCTCCGGCGATCCTTCCACCTCAGCCTTCCAAGTAGCTGCAACTACAGGAGCACGCTACCACACCTGGCTAATTTTTTATTTAGTGTGGAGACGCGGTCTTGCTAAGGTGCCCAGGCGGGTCTTGAACCCGCGGGCTCAGGCAATCCACTCGCCGCGGCCTCCCAAAGTGCTGGGATTACAGACTGAGCCACTGAGCCTGGTCGTTGTGTGCTTTTTGACATCTATATATCTTCTTCGGTGAAGTGTCTATTCAAATATGTGTCCACTTTTTTTTGTTGAGCTGCTTATCTTATCACTGCATTTTGAGAGCTTATTATGTACTCTTTTTTTGAGTTGGAGTCTCACTCTCGCCCAGACTGGAGCGCGGTGGCCACTCCCAGCCACCGCAGCCTCGACCTGCTGGGCTCCGGCGATCCTTCCGCCCTCAGCCTTCTGAGTAGCCGGAATTACAGGCATGCGCTACCACACCCGGCTGATTTTTTGATTTATTGTAGAGATGAGGTCTCGCTGCCCAGGCAGGTCTCGAACCCGCGGGCTCAGGCAATCCACTCACCTCAGCCTCCCAAGGCGCGGGATTACAGGCTGAGCCACCGAGCCCGGCTTATGTACTCTTGATACAAGACTTTTTATCAGATATGTGATTTGCTAATATTTTGTACCAATCTGTGGCTTATCTCTGCATTCTCCGAAGTATCAAAGAACATGTTATGGCAGAGACTACTTAGCCCTGGGCCTTGCAGATTTGTTCTTTCTTTTTTTTTTTTTTGAGTTGGAGTCTCACTCTGCCGTCCAGACTGGAGTGCAGTGGCCGCTCCCGGCCACCGCAGCCTCGACCTGCTGGGCTCCGGCGATCCTTTCGCCTCAGCCTTCCAAGTAGCCAGAACTACAGGCATGCGCTACCACGCCCGGCTGATTTTTTAATTTTTATTGTAGAGATGAGGTCTCGCTGCCCAGGCGGGTCTCGAACCCGCGGGCTCAGGCAATCCACTCACCTCAGCCTCCCAAAGGCGCGGGATTACAGGCTGAGCCACCGAGCCCGGCTTATGTACTCTTGATACAAGACTTTTTATCAGATATGTGATTTGCTAAAATTTTGTACCAATCTGTGGCTTATCTCTGCATTCTCCGAAGTATCAAAGAACATGTTATGGCAGAGACTACTTAGCCCTGGGCCTTGCAGATTTGTTCTTTCTTTCCATACCCAAAGCTTTTGCTGCAAACATGTTCCATAGTTCCTTGGTCAGAATAAGAATTCTATGAGCTTGATTCTTGCTATGGTCAGGGTGTTTGTATCCCCCCAAAACTCACATGTTCTTCTGTTCTGGTTTCAGTGCATTTTATTTCTTTTGCTTGTCTTATTGCACTGGTAGAAATCTAGTACAATGCTGAATAGAAGTGTTAAGAGCAGATATCCCTGCCTGGCTCTTAATTTTATGGTCTTCCTCCATTAAACATGTTAGATGTAGATTTTCTGCAGATGCTCTTGAAATCTTCTGACCCACGAACACAGTATATCTGAGGTGAGGAAGTTTCATGAGTTTTTTTTTTTTAAAGCCATGAATGAATATTAGAAGTTCTCATTTTTTTTTCATCTATTAAGGTGTTCTTTAGTATCAAAGATTTTTGAAGTTTAAACCCATGCATTCATTCTTTGACAGACCCTAATTGGTCATGACATATTTTTATCAGACGATTCAAACTGCTAACATTTAAGAATGTTCACACCTATGTTCATGAGAGTTATTGGTCTGCTTTTCTCCTCTTTTGCTACCTCTGTCTACTCTTAGTATCAGGGTAATGCTAGTCTCATAGGATGAGTTGTAAAGTGTTATCTTGTTATGGGCTGACCACTCATTCCCCAGAGTGCATATATTGAAATCTTTAGTATCTTGAAATGTAGTATATTTAGAGATAGGGTCTTTGAAGATTCTTTAGTTAGATGAGGTCATTAAGGTGGGCCGTAATTCAATATGACTTGTGTTCTCTCTATCTCTCTTTTTTTTATTGAGTCAGAGTCTCACTCTGTTGCCCAGGCTGGAGTGCAGTGGCATGCTCACAGCCACCCTAGCCTCCACCTGCTGGGCTCAGATGATCCTTCCTTCTCAGCCTTCCAAGTAACTGGGACTACAAGCATGTGCTACCACGCCCCGCTAATTTTTTGACTTATTGTAGAGATGAGGTCTCGCCAAGTTGCCCACGCTGGTCTCAAACCTGTGGACTCAGGCAATCCTCTCAACTTGGCCTCCCAAAGTGCTGGGATTATAGGTGTGAGCCACCGCACCAGGCCAATTTGTGTTCTTTTTTTTGTTGAGTTGGAGTCTCACTCTGTCGCCCAGACTGGAGGGCAGTGGCCGCTCCCAGTCACCGCAGCCTCGACCTGCTGGGCTCCGGCGATCCTTCCGCCTCAGCCTTCCAAGTAGCCGGAATTACTGGAGCACGCTACCACACCTGGCTAATTTTTTGATTTATTGTAGAGATGAGGTCTCACCTGCCCAGGCGAGTCTCGAACCCGCGGGCTCAGGCAATCCACTCACTTCAGCCTCCCAAAGGCGCGGGATTACAGGCTGAACCACTGAGCCTGACTGTGTTCTTTTGTTTTTTATTTTTATTTTTATTTTTGAGTTGGAGTCTCACTCTGTCGCCCAGACTGGAGTGCAGTGGCCACTCCCGGCCACCGCAGCCTCCACCTTCTGGGCTCCGGTGATCCTTCCGCCTCAGCCTTCCGAGTAGCCGGAATTACAGGCTGCCAGGCCCAACTAATTTTTTTTTTTTAATTGTAGAGATGAGGTCTCGCCTGCCCAGGTGGGTCTTGAACCCGCGGGCTCAGGCAATCCACTCACCTCAGCCTCCCAAGGGCGCGGGATTACAGGCTGAACCACCGAGCCCGGCTGTGTTCTTTTAAGAAGAGGAAGCCGGCTTGGTGGCTCAGTTTGTAATCCCGTGCTTTGGGGGGCTGAGGTGAGTGAATTGCCTGAGCCCGCGGGTTCGAGACCCGTCCGGGCAACTTGGCGAGACCTCATCTCTACAATAAATTAAAAAAAAATTATCTGGGTATGGTAGTGTGCACCTGTAGTTCCAGCTACTTGGAAGGCTGAGGCAGAGGATTGCCGGAGCCCAGAAGGTCGAGGCTGCAGTGGGTGGGAGCGGCCACTGCACTCCAGTCTGGGTGACACTGAGACTCCAACTCAAAACAAAACAAAACAAACAAACAAAACAACAAAAAAAGAGGAAATTAGAACACAGACTTGCACAGAAGACGACCACATGAAGACACAGAGAAAATGGAGAAAATGGCTACCTACAAGGCATGGACACAGGCCTCAGAAGAAACTAACTCTGCCAACACCTTGATGTTGTACTCCCAACTCCCAGAATTGTAAATAAATACATTTTTTTGTTTAAGTCACCCAGTCTGTAGTTCTTTGTTGTGGCAGCCCTAGCAAACTAAGACATACTTCATCAATTTTCTGAAGAGTTTGTGTAGAATTTTCATTATTTCTATCCCCCTACTTCCTTCCTTCCTTCCTCCTCTTTTTTTTTTTTTTTTTTTGATTTTGAGTCTCACTCTGTCACCCAGGCTGCAGTGCAGTGGACGCTCCTGGCCACCGCAGCCTCGACCTGCTGGGCTCCGGCGATCCTTCTGCCTCAGCCTTCCAAGTAGCAGGAACTACAGGTACATGCTACCACACCCAGCTAATTTTTTTGATTTATTGTAGAGATGAGGTCTCGCTGCCCAGGCGGGTCTCGAACCTGTGGGCTCAGGCAATCCACTCACCTCAGCCTCCCAAAGGCGCCGGATTACAGGCTGAGCCACCGAGCCCAGCTTCTCCTCTTTCTTTTCATAAGTTTTTGGTAGGATTTATTAGTGAAGTTAACCTGAGCATAGAGTATTCTTAGTGGGAAAGTTAATGACAAACTCAAAAATTATTTTTGAGTCCGTGTCTCATTCTGTCACCCAGGCTAGAATGTAGTGGCATGATCACAGCTCACTGCAGCCTTGACCTGCTGGGCTCAGATGATCCTTCCACCTCAGCTTTCCGAGTACCTGGAATTACAAGTCATGTGCTGCCACCACGCCCCACTCATTTTTTGATTTATTTTAGAGACAAGGTCTTGCCAAGTCGCCCAGGTTGGTCTCGAACCCCTGGGCTCAGGTAATCCTCTCGTCTTGGCCTCCCAAAGAGCTGGAATTACAAGTGTAAGCCACTGCATCCAGCCTACAAATTCAATTTCTTTTTTTTTTGAGTTGGAGTCTCACTCTGTCGCCCAGACTGGAGTGCAGTGGCTGCTCCCGGTCATCACAGCCTTGACCTACTGGGCTCCGGCAATCCTTCCGTCTCAGCCTTCCAAGTAGCCGGAATTACAGGCATGCGCTACCACGACCGGCTGATTTTTAAAAATTTATTGTAGAGATGTACAAATTCAATTTTTAAAAATAGATATAAGTGATTCAGTTTATCAAAGTGAGTTTTGGTAGTTTATGACTTTTTACAATTTAAATTTTTTTGGTTTTATTTTATTTTAAAGATGTGGGTTACAATTCACGATTAGGTATACAAGTGGTCATTGTACAGGTAAAGTTTGGCCATCCCTTTGATCCCTACTTTGCCTGGTTTGAGATCAGGTACTCTTAATGATGTTGTATCCCCCAACCCCCCAAAACTTTTTTTTTTTTTTTGAGTTGGAGTCTCACTGGTGCCCAGACTGGAGTGCAGTGGCTGCTCCCGGCCACCGCAGCCTCGACCTGCCGGGCTCCGGCGATCCTTCCGCCTCAGCCTTCCAAGTAGCCGGAATTACAGGCATGCGCTACCACGCCCAGCTGATTTTTTTTTATTTTATTTATTGTAGAGATGAGGTCTTGCTGCCCAGGCGGGTCTCGAACCCATGGGCTCAGGCAATCCACTCACCTCAGCCTCCCAAAGGCGCGGGATTACAGGCTGAGCCACCAAGCCCGGCTCCCCTACCTTATTTTTAAAAGTTTTTGGAAGCCGGGCTTGGTGGCTCAGCCTGTAATCCTGCGCCTTTGGGAGGCTGAGGTGAGTGGATTGCCTGAGCCCGCGGGTTCGAGATCCGCCTGGGCAACTTGGTGAGACCTCATCTCTACAATAAATAAAAAAAAATTAGCCGGGCGCGCCTGTAGTTCCAGCTACTTGGAAGGCTGAGGTGGAAGGATCGCCGGAGCCCAGCAGGTTGAGGTTGCGGTGGTCAGGAGCGGCCACTGCACTCCAGTCTGGGTGACAGAGTGAGACTTCAACTCAAAAAAAAAAAGACACTTATGTATTTCATCTAAGTGTGGAATTTTTTTCAAAATTGCTCATAATATTTATCATCCTTTTAATATCTGTGGGAACTGTAGTTATATCATCTGTCATTCCTGATAGTGGTAATTTGTGTCCCATCTCTTTTCATTTAATCAGTCTGGCTAGAGGTTTATCAATTTTATTATGCCAAGCATGGTGGCTCATGCCTGTAATCCCAGCATCTAGGGAGGTCAAGGTGGGAGGATTGCTTCAGTCCAGGAGTTTGAGACCAGTCTAGGAAACATAGTGAGAACTTGTCTCTGTCCAAAATAAAAATTGCTGGGTGTGGTGGCATGCACCTGTAGTTCCAGCTACTTGGGAGGCTGAGGTGGAAAGATTGCCTGAGCTCAGGAGGTCAAGGCTGAGGTGAGCCATGATGATGCCACTGCACTCCACCCTGGGTGACAGAGTAAGACTCCCGATCAAAAAGAAAAAGTTCAGCCGGCTCGGTGGCTCAGCCTGTAATCCCATGCCTTGGGAGGCTGAGGTGAGTGGATTGCCTGAGCTCCGCCTGGGCAACTTGGCGAGACCTCATCTTTACAATAAATAAAAAATTAGCCGGGCATGGTAGCACGTGCCTGTAGTTCCAGCTACTTGGAAGGCTGAGGTGGAAGGATGGCCGGAGCCCAGCAGGTCGAGGCTTCGGTGGCCGGGAGCAGCCACTGCACTCCAGTCTGGGCGACAGAGTGAGACACCAACTCAAAAAAAAAAAAAAAGTTCATTTTCACAAAGATCTACTTGTGGTTTTACAGATTTTCTCTTGTTTGCTCTCTATTTCACTGATTCATGTTCTAATCTTTATCATCTTCTGTCTTCTTATTTCTTAAGATAGAAGCTCTTTAAGTTAATTTGTGGCATTTTTTTCTAATATAAGTGTTTAGTGCTATTAATGCCCCTTTAAAAACTGCCTTAGATGCATCCCATAGATTTTGATGTGTTATGCTTTCATTCAGTTCAAAATAACTTTTTTAAAAAAATTGGAGTCTCACTGTTGCCCAGGCTGGAGTGCAGTGGCACACTCACGGCTGCCGCAGCCTCAACCTACTGGGCTCAGGCGATCCTTCCACCTCAGCCTTCCAAGTAGCTGGAACCACAGGTGTGTGCCACCACACCTGGCTTATTTTTTCATTTATTGTAGAGACAAGGTCTTGCCAAGTTACCCAGGCTGGTCTCAAATTCCTGAGCTGAGGCAATCCTCTCACCTCGGCCTCCCAAAGTGCTGCCATTGTAGGCATGAGCCACTATGCCCGGCCAATGAATACACGATTTAATATCAGTTTCATGACACTAAATCCCTTTTATATTTGCTAGCAACACCCACGTTTATATCTGAAATGCAGATATTGCTCCCCATAGCCAATTTCAATTTCTTGTTCACCATCTCCACTTGGCTATCTCATCAGTATTTGAAATTCAACATGTCCAAAACTGAACTCCTGGTCTATGTCCAAAACTTGTCTCCTGCAAGCTTCCCCTTCCCAGTTAATGGCCATTCTAGCTGTGTCCTTTCAACATTCTTAGAGTCCTTTTTTTTTTTTTTGAGTTGGAGTCTCACTCTGTCACCCAGACTGGAGTGCAGCGGCCGCTCCCGGCCACCGCAGCCTTGGCCTGCTGGGCTCCGGCGATCCTTCCACCTCAGCCTTCCAAGTAGCTGGAACTACAGGCGCGTGCTACCATGCCTGGCTAATTTTTTGATTTAATGTAGAGATGAGGTCTCACCAAGTTGCCCAGGTGGGTCTCGAACCCGCAGGCTCAGGCAATCCACTCACCTCAGCCTTCCAAAGTGCTGGGATTACAAGCTGAGCCATCGAGCCCGGCTTTTAGAGTCCTTCTTGACTTCTTTCACTCATTTCCCACATTCAATCCATCAGGAAATTCTCTGGGTCTAGCCTCCAAAAATCCTCAGCACCCAACATTTTTTGCTCTTCCGTTGCTATCACTGTGGTTTTTCCTGTAGATGGCCTCTGGAATGTTTCCCTCCTCACCTTATTATCTGCATTTAGTCAATATTTTAGAGGGTAGTACTGAACCCTTTACATACTATTTTTTTAATAATACATACCTACAATAAAGTTTAATTGATAAATTAGGCACAGTAAGAAATCAACTACAATAAGTAATAATAAAATACAACAATTATAACACTATGGCAGCGTCACCAGTCTTGTGCTGCACTACTCTTGTGCTTTGGGGTTATTATTAAGTCGAGGTCTCATTACTATTATTATTATTATTTTGAGTTGGATTCTCACTTTGTTGCCCAGCCTGGAGTGCAGTGGTGTGCTCCCGGCCACTGCAGTCTCAATCTGCTGGGCTTAGGCGATCCTTCCACCTCAGCCTTCCAAGTAGCTGGAACTACAGGTGTGTGCTACCACGCCCGGCTATTTTTTTATTTTACTGTAGAGACGAGGTCTCACCATGTTGCCCAGCCTGGTCTCAAACCTGCAGGCTCAGACAATCCTCTTGCCTTGGCCTCCCAAAGTGCTGGGATTATAGGCTTGAGCCACTGCATCTGGCCTTATTATTATTATTTTTGAGCCAGGGTCTTACTCTGTCACCCAGGTTGGAATGCAGTGGCACCATCAGGGCTCACTGAAGCCTTGACCATATGGGCTCAGCTGATCCTTCTGCCTTAGCCCGGAGTAGCTGAGACTACAGGTGTGTGCCACCACACCCAGCTAATTGTTTTTCTGTTTGTTTTTGTAGAGAGGAGGTCTCCTTATGTGCCCAAGCTGGTCTTGAATTGCTGGGCTCAGCAATACCTCTTCAGCCTCCCAAAGTGCAGGGATTACAGGCATGAGCCACTGCACTCGAACCTTTTGGCCTTATTAATTAAAATAAAGTTATTTTGGTTGGGCTTGGTGGCTCAGCCTGCAATCCCAGCATTTTGGGAGGCTGAGGCGAGTGGACTGCCTGAGCTCATGGATTCGAGACCAGCCTGGGCAACTTGGTGAGACCTCGTTTCTACAATAAATCCAAAATTAGCTGGGCATGGTAGCACGTGCCTAGAGTTCCAGCTACTTGGAAGACTGAGGTGGGAGGATTGCTGGAACCCAGCAGGTTGAGGCTGCGGTGGTCAGGAGCGTGCCACTGCACTCCAGTCTGGGCAACAGAGTGAGAATTCAACTAAAAAAGAAGGTTATTTCAACACGAGCAGTATGATACCACAACAGTCGATGTGATTACCTAGATGGCTAAGTGACTAGCGTGTATACAGTGTGGATACGCTGGACAGAGGGAGGCTTCATGTCCCAGGGGGAGCAGGCCATCATGAGATTTCATCGCACTACTCAGAACAGTGTGCATTCTAAATCTTATGAATTGTTTCTACATTTTTCCATTTAATATATTCATACCAGCCGGGCTCGGTGGCTCAGCCTGTAATCCCGCGCCTTTGGAAGGCTGAGGTGAGTGGATTGCCTGAGCCCGTGGGTTCGAGACCCGCCTGGGCAGCGAGACCTCATCTCTACAATAAATCAAAAAATCAGCCGGGTGTGGTAGCGCACGCCTGTAGTTCCAGCTACTTGGAAGGTTGAGGCAGAAGGATCGCCGGAGCCCAGCAGGTGGAGGCTGCGGTGGCCGGGAGCAGCCACTGCACTCTAGTCTGGGCGATGAAGTGAGACTCCAACTCAAAAAAAAAAAAAAAAAAAAAAAAAAAAAAATATATATATATATATATTCAGACCATAGTTGACTGTGGGTACCTACAACTGTGGAAAGTGAAATCGCAGATGGCAGACAATCCCTACTCTAACCTCAACCACGGTTTCATCAGGTTTGTGGAGATACTGCCTCATGTCTTCATCTTTTTCTCCTTCATTTTCCCACTCTCCTCCCTTGTTTCCTTCTGAACTGACTCTAAGAATGAAACCATTTTTGGCAGTTATCAATTTATCACCTCTCAGCTCCAAATCGACTCTTCATCGTCTGCTCAGTCTATCTGCCGGACTCAGCTACTCTGTTGCAACCATTTCTCCCTGGCCAGCTGGCGTGATGCTAACCTTTGTCGGAGGCTGCCCTGGAGAGGATTTGGAGGAGGAAGGAGCTCCTCTCTGGCTCTGGAATGTTCCCCTCTGCAGGCTCCTGCTGCATGTTCTCCTGGCTCTTGTGATGGCAGCTAGTCTCACCCAGCACCTGCTTGGGTGGCCCATTGTGAACAGTTATCCTGGCACCCCTCCAGAGGCTTCCAGCAAGTTCTGGGGTATATTACCTCCTCACAGATGCCTCCTTGACACCGGACGGCAGATTCCAAACAAGTCCCACTGATGGCGCATCTCAGAAAGCTTCTTTGGCTTCTGGTGGGCCATAGCCATGCCCTGATAAGCTGGTTTAACCTGATGGGAGGAGGCTCTTGTAGGTTTGCCTGATTCAGCCCTACAGTTAGTGACCATTCCCTGCATATGCTATTCTTCAGAGTTTTTGTTTTGTTTTTTTTGAGTTGGAGTCTCACTCTGTTGCCCAGGCTGGAGTGGCACGCTTACTACCATCACAGCCTCCACCTGCTGGGCTTAGGCGATCCTCCTGCCTCAGACTTCCAAGTAGCTGGAACTACAGGCATATGCCACCATGTCCAGCTAATATTTTGATTTATTGTAGAGATGAGGTCTTGCCAAGTTGCCCAGGTCAGTCTCGAACCCTTGGGCTCAGGCAATCCTTTCACCTTGGTCTCCCAAAGTGCTGGGATTATAGGCGTGAGCCACCATGCCCAGGCTCTTCAGAGTTTTTTTAATCACTTGGCAGTAAATCCTCCATTATTCTAATTTCTTCCTATTGTTTGTGATAGTTAATCTTAGTGTCAATTTAGCTGGGCCAGGGTGACCAGATTCGTGGTCAAACATTACTCTGAAGCAGGGCTCGGTGGCTCAGCCTGTAATCTTGCGCCTTTGGGAGGCTGAGGTGAGTGGATTGCCTGAGCCCGTGGGTTCAAGACCCGCCTGGGCAACTTGGCGAGACCTCATCTCTACAATAAGTCAAAAACTAGCCAGGCGCGGTAGTGCGCGCCTGTAGTTCCAGCTACTTGTTAGGCTGAGGCGGCGGGATCGCTGGAGCCCAGCAGGTCAAGGCTGTGGTGGCCAGGAGCAGCCACTGCACTCCAGTCTGGGCGACAGAGTGAGACTCCAACTCAAAAAAAAAACAACATTACTCTGGATGTTACCAGGAAGGTGCTTTTTGGATGAGATTAGTATTTAAATTGTTGGATTTGGAGTAAAGCAGATTACCCTCCATAATGTGAGTGGGTCTCACACAATCAGCTGAAGGCCTTACTACAAAGACAAACATCCCCGAGCCAGAAGGAATTCTGCCAGCAGACTGCCTTGGGACTCAAACTGCAACTCTTGGAGTTTCTAACCTGACAACCCACCCTGCAGATTTTGGACTCCCCAAGACTCCACAAATGTGTAAGCCAATTCCTTAAAATAAGTTTCTCGCTATACACATCCTGTTAGTTGTTTCTCTGTAGAACCCTAATACATTATTCTTTTTTTGTTTTTTCTCTTTTTTTTCTGAGTTGGAGTCTCACTCTGTCGCCCAGACTGGAGTGCAGTGGTGGCTCCTCCCAGCCACCGTAGCCTCGCCCTGCTGGGCTCCAGCAATTCTTCCACCTCAGCCTTCCGAGTAGCTGGAACTACAGGTGGGTGCTATCGCGCCTGGCTTATTTTTTTATTTATTGTAGAGATGTGGTCTCGCCAACTTGCCCAGGTGGGTCTCGAACCTGCGGGCTCAGGCAATCCACTCACCTCGGCCTCCCAAAGCACAGGATTACAGGCTGAGCCACCGAGCCCGGCCCTTATTTTACTTTATTTTTTTGGAGTTAGAGTTTCTATCCGTCGCCCATGCTGGAGTGCACACTCAGAGCTACTCCAGCATTGACCTGCTGAGCTCCAGCGATCCTTCCGCCTCAGCCTTTCAAGTAGCCGAACTACAGGCATGCGCTACCACATCCGGCTGATTTTCTGTTTTATTGTAGAAATGAGATCTCACCAATTGCCCAGGCTGGTCTTGAATCAGTAGGCTCAGGCAATCCTCTCACCTCGGCCTCTCAAAGTGCTGGGATTATAGGCGTGAGCCACCACACCCGGCCACATTATTCTTTACATTAAGCTATCCATGCTCAAATTGCTTGGTGATTTCTGTCCCCCTATTGGAGCCTGACAACTACATGATTTTCCCTTGAACTCCCAATCCATATGTGCAACTTCTTACTCAGCATCTCTACTTGAATGTCCAACAGGCATCTCGAAGCATCTCGAACTGATCATGCCCAAAAGCAGGCTCTTGATACTATTCCCACACGTCTTTCTCCTCCTACCTTTTCCAAGGTTGGTTAAAGCAACTCTGTTTTCAGTGAGGCTGTCCCGGGCTAAACCATTTACCACCGTAGTCTGTCTCCCCGCAGCTCCAACCACACTTTTTCTTTTTTTTTTGGAGCCGGAGTCTCACTCTGTTATCCAGGCTGGAGTGCAGTGGCACGCACACAGCCACTGCAACCTTGACCTGCTGGGCTCAGGCAATGCTTCCACCTCAGCCTTTCAGATAGCTGGAACCACAGGCATGCACCACCACGCCTGGCTAATTTTTTGATTTATCGTAGAGATGAGGTCTTACCAAGTTGCCCAGGCTGGTCTTGAACCCATGGGCTCAGGCAATCCTCTCACTTCGGCCTCCCAAAGTACTGGGATTATAGGTGTGAGTCACTATGCCTGGCCACAACCACACTTTCAACCCCTTTTCTTTGCTGTTATTATTCTCTATTATATGTATTATTTATCATGTTTATCGTGTTACTCATTAGAATATAAATTCTAGGCTGGGTGTGGTGGCTCAACACTTTGGGAGGACAAGAAGAGAGCAGTGTCTGAGTCCAGGAATTTGAGACCGGACTTGGCAATATGGTAAGACCTTGTCTCTATAATTAAAAAAAAAAAAAAAAAAAAAAAAAAAGGCCAGGTGTGGTGGTGTGTGCCTGTAGTCTCAGTTCCTTGGAAAGCTGAGGTGGGAAGATTGCCTAAGCCCAGTTGGCCCCGACCGTGGTAGCTGTGATTGGGCCATTGCACTCCTGCCTGGGTGACAGAGTGAGACTCCAACTCAAAAATAAAAAAAGAGTATCAACTTCATCGAGAGCAGGAATTTCATGTGCATTTTATTTTCTTTGAGTTAGAGTCTCACTCTGTCTCCCAGACTGGAGTGAGTCCGGCCCCATATGCATTTTTCAATTGCTGGATGCCCATAACCTAAAGCAGTGCTTGACACACAGTAATAATCAATATAAGTTCATCTGGATTCCGGAATCAATGAACCTTTGCCTTCTATTTTTACTATAGGCAAAAATGCTAATTATTTTTATTTCATACTTATTATAGTTTATGGATTAAGAGTATATTTGCCTAGAGTATATTTGCCTAGACAGGCTGTTTATTCTTATTGAATGGTGTATCTGATGATCAGAAATTCTTTTTTTTTGAGTTGGAGTCTCACTCTGTCACCCAGACTGGAGTGCAGTGGCCACTCCCGGCCACCGCAGCCTCAACCTGCTGGTCTCTGGCGATCCTTCCGCCTCAGCCTTCCGAGTAGCTGGAACTACAGGCATGCGCTACCACACCCAGCTGATTTTTTGATTAATTGTAGAGATGAGGTCTCGCTGCCCAGGCGGGTCTCGAACCCGCGGGCTCAGGCAATCCACTCACCTCAGCCTCCCAAAGGCGCGGGATTACAGGTTGAGCCACTGAGCCCGGCTAGAAATTCTTAATTTTAATAAATTGATGACAGTTATCCCTTATGATTTGCCTCATTTAAAAAAAAAACCGCCGGGCTCGGTGGCTCAGTCTATAATCCCGTGCTTTGGGAGGCTGAGGTGAGTGGATTTCCTGAGCCGGCGGGTTCGAGACCCGCCTGGGCAACTTGGCGAGACCTCATTTCTACAATAAATCAAAAAATTAAGCCGGGCTCGGTGGCTCAGCCTGTAATCCCGCGCCTTTGGGAGGCTGAGGTGAGTGGTTTGCCTGAGCCCGCGAGTTCGAGACCCGCCTGGCCAACTTGGCGAGACCTCATCTCTACAATAATTCAAAAATTAGCCGGGCGTGGAAGCGCGCCTGTAGTTCCAGCAACTTGGAAGGCTGAGACAGAAGGATCGCTGGAGCCCAGCAGGTCGAGGCTGCGGTGGCCGGAAATGGCCACTGCACTCTAGTCTGGGCAACAGAATGAGACTCCAACTCAAAAAAAAAAAAAAAAATTAGCCAGGGGTGGTAGTACGTGCCTATAGTTCCAGCTACTTGGAAGGCTGTGGTGGAAGGATCGCCGGAGTCCAGCAGGTCGAGGCTGTGGTGGCTGGGAGCGGCCATTGCACTCCAGTCTGGGTGACAGAGTGAGACTCCAACTCAAAACAAAACAAACAAACAAAAATTACCGTTCCCAAGTTCATAAATATATTTCATATTTACTTTCTTTTTTTTCTGAGTCAGGGTCTCACTCTGTCGCCCAGGCTAGAGTCCAGTGGCATGATCACAGCTCACTGCAGCCTCAACCTCCTGAGGTCAGGCAATCCTCCTGTTTCAGCCTCCTAAGTAGCTGGGACTATGGGCGCACACAACCATGCTGGCTAATTTATTTTTTACCTTTTTGCAGAGATGGGGTCTTGTTGTGTAATGCAGCTGGTCTCAAACTCCTGAGCTCAAGTGATCCTTCAGCCTCAGCCTCCCAAAGTGTTGAAATTATAGGTGTGAGCCACCACGCCTGGCCTTGATCTGTCTGCTTTCTGAAGTCTCTTATCCTGTGAAACACCCAGTTTCAAAATTCTACAATAATGAAGCAAAACAAAGTATCAACCCCACAGTTTTATTTGTAAAGAACAAAGCATGAAAAGTCATATTTAAATGTACTCCAAAACCTGAAAAACCCACCTCAGTTTGTCTGATATGTATGTTAAAGTGCTTAATATCACAATACTCTTCAAATTTTATATTATGGTCAGATGAGGGGAAAAAAATCCAGTTCTGATGCATTTTGTTAACAATACAAAGAAAAACAATATAATTTAAATGCAGAACTGCTAATTTTAAAAAAAGGTATACAGGGTACATTTATACATGGTTCAAGTGTAACACAGAGGACGTCATCGTTTCACACCCTTAGCTGACTGACACTGGGAACTCCCTACCATGCCTCTCCACTGTCAACAAGAACTGGTGTTTAGAATCAAGACTGGATCCACACTCAAGTACATCCAGGTAACTGGACCAAGCATGATTCCCTCCTACATACCCCAAGGGTTCTCTGTATCCCTTCAAATGAGGAGAGATTTTATTGGAATTGTTTCACTCGAGCTTAATATGAGACCTCTCTGAAGCCAGTCTTTATCCTGATGTGGGAGGGTGAGGGTCTCCTTGGATTCTTTTGGTCACACCACATCAGCAACCTCTCCAAAAAGCTTGGAATTCAATTTGTACCGTTAATGATAAACGGTAATGTAGTAAATACTTATATAAGAAATGGAGACTTCAAAAGACACAGATGACTTGGAAATAGGATCCACTTTATAAAAGGAGAGAAGGACTCCAAGTTTCTCAATCAGTGAAGGTGTGTTAATACTGAAATTCAGATTGTCCTTTCAACATAGTGAAAAGGATAGATTAGTTTCTGTAAACCTCACAGAAAATACTCACAGTTTCCTCAATGAAAAGTCTATGTAAAAAATCATAATTTTCAGCGGCAAAGGGAGATTTCATTATGAAAAGCTACACTCCCAATGCTGTCAGAAGTCTCCCTGGGGATCTGAGGCCCTGTCTGCTGCCTCACATTTCAAAATACTTAGGGGTGTCAACATGTACTACTCGGAAGCTGTTCTTTATAGTCTTGACCTCTCTTTTTCACTCACATTTACATGCAACAGTGCTTTATTGCCAAAAAAGGAAACATGAGCAGCTTACTATTTCCCCCATATCATTCATATAATGACAGAAGTGTATTAAAATGATTTTTTAAAAAAGTCATGTGAAAGTAAATACCACAGGGTTTATAAAAGTTGTGTGAAACATTCAAAATAAGTTTTAGAGGATGATCTATACTTCGCAAGCTTTAGGCTTCCTATGTCAGATTCTCATTTCCAGTGAAAGCTGGGTGGGAGGGCCTACTTTTGTCTTCTGTACCTGTCTTTCCTCACCTAGATCTCACACACAATACCAACATTTAATACCCATGTGGGTGTAATGCCACTGTGTCATGAAGGTCGAGATTTAGGGTTCCATCATGTATTAAAAACACTTGGATGATATACTTTTCAGGAGGTAATATTTTTGGCAATTTAATTTTAAAACAATTTCTTCTCAAGATATTACTATGTGAAAATACTAAGTATGGTCCCAAGCATTTATTTGGAGGAAAAAAGCCAATTAAAACATTGATTTTTACTTACTTTAATTTTGAGATGTGATTCTAAAGTAATATATTTTAAAAATTACCATAGCAGAAAGGATACCTCTATGTGGATATGGTCCTTCCAAAAAATCGGCTTAAAAGCTATACACACTTATTATAAGAATTCTGCTACTGTTGTGCTCAAAATATTTTGGCACTGACTGAGTTATCAGCTGTATAAGAATTAAGTCTTTTTTTTGAGACAATGTCTTGCTATGTGGCCTGGACTGGACTCAAGTGATCCTCCGGCCTCAGCCTCCCAAGTAGCCGGGACTATGGGCATGCGTTACTACACCTGAATAATCTTATTTCTTTATCATTGCACTTCTTACGTAACCCCAAACTCAGCTTAAGCATCCTTTTTTAAATTTTTGAGTCAAAGTGTCACTCTGTTGCCCAGGTTGGAGTGCAGAGGCACAACCACGGCCACCTCAACCTCAACCTTCTGGGTTCAGGCGATCCTTCCGCTTCAGCCTTCCAAGTAGCTGGAACTATATAGGCGTGTGCCACCATGTCCGGCTAAGTTTTTGATTTATGTAGAGACAAGGTCTCACCATGTTGCCCAGGCTGGTCTCAAAATCCCAGGCTCAGGCAATCCTCTCGCCTCAAGCCTCCCAAAGTGCTGGGATTAAAGGCATGAGCCACCACACTTGGCTTATGCATCCTTTTTATCTTTTTATTCATTAAGCTAAGCTTGGACCCTAATAACTTTATATTGTTTCCAAATATTAAATGTATTCTTATAGACCAAATTTACCAGCATGGGGAATATTCAAAAGAAGGGGGGTATTGGCCAGCAGCTCACAAGGAGGTCTTAGGGCACAGGCTGTCTCACTGCAGTAAGTGTGTGGTTCCCAACCTGACTAAAGGGCCCCGTGTCTGAGAAGATGTGTCTTTAATCAGTCATTTCACTGGGATAGTCATACTGTACAAAGTATGAAGGTGAAACTTCAGTAATCGCTTTTTTTAAGTATTACTTTTTAAAGTAATGGCTTCACTCACAGACCCCATATCCAACTTTGCTCCCAGTTTTTACAACAGATGTAAATCTCAATAACTTGAGTGATGTGTTAAAAATGTGTTACGATGAATATTAGTCCTTACAAATGAATATTATAAATGAGGATTAATCCTTATTTCCCACCTGTGTAGGCAGATGAATAAAGACCCAACAGCAGAAAGAATGCTTGGAAAGTCGGTCTCATTTAGCCTGATGCAATAAGATGATGTTAATTTTAGAGTCTGTGCTGTCAGTGACCAGCTATGGGATAAGGATAATATTTAACCTCTCTGACCCCTAAGTGTTCCCATTTATAAAGTGAGAATGCTGAGCTAGATGACTCTATTCTTTTTTTTTTTTTGAGTAGAAGTCTCACTCTGTCACCCAGGTTAGAGGGCAGTGGCACACTCCTGGCCACCGCAGCCTCGACCTGCTGGGCTCCGGCGATCCTTCCGCCTCAGCCTTCCAAGTAGCTGGAATTACAGGTGCACGCTACCACGTCCGGCTAATTTTTTGATTGATTGTAGAGATGAGGTCTCGCCAAGTTGCCCAGGCTGGTTTTGAACCTGTGGGCTCAGGCATGCTCTCATCTTGGCCTCCCAAAGTGCTGGGATTATAGGCATGAGCCACTGTGCCTGGTCAGATGATTCTATTCTAGCACACCAACCTAAGCAATCCCTCTGGATGCCCAGAACCTGTCAGAAGCGTGGCTTCATGGGAGAGATATAAGCATGAAAACTGAGCTTGGAACACTCTCTTGTTTCTGGTCACTCAGCACAGTAGCAGCCATGTGAAACAGGTTCAGGATGTCCCCATGAGAGACCTCCCAAGTCCCTGAAACAGCCACACCACTGTAGACACACTTTAGCTTCAGGCAAACACACTCTGGTCTACCCAGGACCCAGAACCATTCCTTCTTTTTTTTTTTGAGTTGGAGTCTCACTCTGTCACCCAGACTGGAGTGCAGTGGCTGCTCCCGGCCACCGCAGCCTCAACCTACTGGGCTTGGGTGATCCTTCCGCCTCAACCTTCCAAGTAGCTGGAACTACAGGTGCGTGCTACCACACCCGGCTCATTTTGATTTATTGTAGAGATGAGGTCTCGCCAAGTTGTCCAGGCGGGTCTCAAACCCGCGGGCTCAGGCAATCCACTCACCTCAGCCTCCCAAAGGCGCAGAACCATTTCTTAAACCATTTCCAAATGGTTTCTAAATGCAGCCATCAGCTCCCCTTCTCCTCAAGTATGAAGCCACATGCTCAGTTTGCTGGCTGGATACAGCATTTTATAACGGGGGTGAGGCACTTGTTCCATTAGTGTCTTCTTCTAAGAAGTAAGGGAAACAACACTGTTGACTTAAGCCCAGGACTTCAGATTGCACAAGGAATCCCGAGTGGCCACGGCTTCACTTTTCAGTCACAGCTGGGAACAAAACCTTGAGCTGTGCGGAGACTATTTCCCAGCTAGCAACGTGCAAATGCCTACTTGGAGTCACAGGACCTACCAGAAGATGAAGATGGAGGGTAACTAGCTAGCCCTACACTTACTCAACTTCTTTCTAAAATATCGAACTGGAAAGTTACAACTTTTGGTCTTTCAAAATTGTTGCCTCTTGTTTTGCTTCCATTTGTCAGTCTGCACTGCAGTGGCTTTGAAATTCTCTGGGCCATTTGCTTTACATTATTAGCCCTTCTCACAAAGGAACATAAAGCTTGCCCTGAAACACCCAGAAAGGGTTCATTCTTTCTTGCTCCTTCTGTTATTTGCATTATCATGGTCAACAAATACTTTCACAAAAACATTCCAAGCTACATAGAGTCCCCCTCCCTTTTAGACATTCCTTCCATTTCCTGAGGGGGGATGGGCATGGGGGGGTGATTGGAACCTAACAAAGACAGGGCTCGAGGTTATCTTTAAGAGGTAAAGGACTTGGATTGCCTGAGCCCACGGGTTCGAGTCCCGCCTGGGCAGCGAGACCTCATCTCTACAATAAATCAAAAAATCAGCCGGGCGTGGTAGCGCGCGCCTGTAATTCCGGCTACTCGGAAGGCTGAGGCGGAAGGATCGCCGGAGCCCAGCAGGTCGAGGCTGCGGTGGCCGGGAGCGGCCACTGCACTCCAGTCTGGGCCACAGAGTGAGACTCCAACTCAAAAAAAAAAAAAAAAGAGGTAAAGGACCACTACAGAGTTTAAATGGGCAAATTAAAAGTACAGAATCAAACTATGAGTCTAACACTTTGAAATTCACATCTCCCCAAAGTACCTCAAATAACAAGAATAAAAATGCCAAGAATGAAGTTAGTCTAGGCTAATCTTTCCAAAGTGTAAAGAAGTTATAATCCCACAATTTAACACACTTCTCAGGGCTCTGTGTGTTCTCTTTCCAGTTCAACCAAGCTCCTGGGGTCTAGTATTTAAAATACCTGAATTATCTTCATCTGTGCCAACTGAAAATTTTTCCTGAAAGACTGGAAAAGTGACTCACAATTCAAATGTATAAAACATTTGTAACTTAAAAGACACCAGTGAGGAGGACTCTCAGTACAGTAGGTAAAGTTGTATACATTCATAGAACAAAGGGTAAGACACCAGGATGGACGGCTACCACCTACCAATGCACTCTGGGCTCCCTTGTGATACCTGGAGGAAAAAAAGCCCGACTGGGTGGCGTGATATTTACACATGTGTACTGGCTTCTTCCTGGCTAGCACCACTCTTCCCCCTAATCCCCGACATTTTTAAGCTACTTTAAGTCACAGGAATATTCAATCTAAGAAAAGCATCTTATTAGAGTAATATAATTTCTTAAAGAAGATAGCATATTTACACACATCTAACACATGAAAATACTCTATTTGATACTGAATTCCAGGTTCAAATGAACTACAATACAACCTTTTGCCTTGTCTGAAGAGTGAGGATTGTTCAACTTGGGGCATATGTTGGTTGCCCTGCAGTGACCCACTACTGTCAGACAAGTCCAAATCGTTCCCCGTATTTGGGGAAGGTTCAGGAGCAAAGCTTGGACTGAGTTTCTAGCCAGCTGGGTTACACGTCCACTCCTTTGATGAGAGATCCTTCCAAGACAATGGTGAAGTCCTGAATGGTCTGCAGGATTCGGATGAGGGAGTTGACGGTCATGCGGTCTCGAAGGAGGGCGCTCTCCTCATACATCCGAGTGATGGCAGGACACTCGGCTAGCAACGGAATCCACTGTGGGAGCAGGCGGTCCCTGCAAACCCAAACAGAAACAATTCTGAGCACTGCTGGCCTCATGGCAGCACAAGGTATGCAATGCTGCTTTCAACTGGGAAGGTGTGGGGCTCGATGGTGCAAAAACCTAGCCAGGCTATGAGGTCAGGAAAGGAAACTAAAGCCAAGAAGCTATTTACTTGTAAAAGGAGAGTAATTGAAAGGACAGACCGAGAATGGGAAGTCATTTTTCATCTTGTTCTTTTTTTTTTTTTGAGTTGGAGTCTCACTCTGTTGTCCAGACTGGAGTGCAGTGGCCACTCCCAGCCACTGCAGCCTCTACCTGCTGGGCTCCAGCGATCCTTCCGTCTCAGCCTTCCAAGTAGCCGGAATTACAGGCATGCGCTACCACGCCCGGCTGATTTTTTTGATTTATTGTAGAGATGAGGTCTCGCTGCCCAGGCGGGTCACGAACATCTTGTTCTTTTTTTTTTGAGTTGGAGTCTCACTCGGTTGCCTAGACTGGAGTGCAGTGCCCGCTCCCGGCCACTGCAGCCTCGCCTGCTGGGCTCTGGCGATCCTTCCACCTCAGCCTTCCGAGTAGCCGGAATTACAGGCATGCGCTACCACACCCGGCTGATTTTTTGATTTATTGTAGAGATGAGGTCTCGCTGCCCAGGCGGGTCTCGAACCCGCGGGCTCAGGCAATCCACTCATCTCAGTCTCCCAAAGGCGCGGGATTACAGGCTGAGCCACCGAGCCCGGCGAACATCTTGTTCTTAAACCCTGACACAATGATGAGAAAGTAGAAGCTATACTTCTGGAGAAATGCACACTTTAGGTATAATTAACTTTACCGACTTTGTCTTTTCAGAAACAGACCTCCAGGTATCTGAGGTATCTCATAGTGGCAATCAAGCTTGCCTAGAGTAAAGGGAATTTACAAGCCCTAAGACATCATGCATTGGGCAAGGACTGTAAAAGTCATGAAACTTGTAATTACAAAAGTTATAACCGCTAAGAGGGAGAGCGCCCTCCTTTGATCTTCCAGTAAATTGGGCACTTTCTACAGGGAAGCCAAGGATCCCCCGAAGCTACCCACTGGAAATGCCTAGGAGATAAGGGGAGGTACACACTCCTTTAGGTCTAAGGAACATCATTTGGGAAGGTGCAGGAGAATTAGAATCCTTGTCACACCCTTCTCTAGGGACTATGATAATATGGGCAAACATTAATGGGTCTCTGTGTCACAGGTTCTCCAAGACATTCACAGGTGGTCAATAAGGAAGTCACAACAGTCATGTGCAACATCTCCAAGAGAAGGATTTAAGCCAGGACTCTGAGGGGCTATGACGCCATACTCATCTAGAGTGTAGGCCCACTTCCTGTCTGTGGGGGGGGTGAACTTTTCTTAAATAAATCTTTTCTTCTCTCACCTCTGTGTGTCACAATTCTTTGCAATTTACTCGGATCTCTGGGTTCTCAGCGTGCACCTCTGGTTTGCCAGCCCTGGCAGTGCTGCGCATCTCTTGCCTCCCAGCACCTCTCTACCCTCACCCTGTCTGTTCGTACCCTAACAGTAATGAGGTTATATAAAGCAATGGGAAAACTCAGCAGAATCTAAAAGAATATTAGAAAGTCTATGCACATTTAAAGACATTCTCTATTTGTTTTTTTTTGTTGTTTTTTTTTTTGAGTTGGAGTCTCACTCCGTTGCCCAGACTAGAGTGCAGTGGCATGCTCCCGGCCACCGCAGCCTCGACCTGCTGGGCTCCGGCGATCCTTCCGCCTCAGCCTTCCAAGTAGCTGGAACTACAGGCGCGCGCTACCATGCCCAGCTAATTTTTGATTTATTGTAGAGATGAGGTCTCGCCAAGTTGCCCAGGTGGGTCTCAAACCCGTGGGCTCAGGCAGTCCACTCACCTCGACCTCCCAAAGCGTGGGATTATAGGCTGAGCCACCAAGCTCGGCTTGTCTCTTTTTGAAGATGATGAAATTCAAATAGAGAATGTCAGCCAGGCTCGGTGGCTCAGCCTGTAATCCCGCACTTTGGGAGGCTGAGGTGAGTGGATTGCCTGAGCCCACGGGTTCGAGACCCGCCTGGGCAACTTGGCGAGACCTCATCTCTACAATAAATAAAAAATTAGCGGGGCATGGTAGCGTGCGCCTGTAGTTCCAGCTACTTGGAAGGCTGAGGTGGAAGGATCGCTGGAGCCCAGCAGGTCGAGGCTGCGGTGGCCGGGAGCATGCCACTGCACTCTAGTCTGGGTGACAGAGACTCCAACTCAAAAAAAAAAAAAAAAGGGACAGAATATCATTTTCTATGTCTTTGTTTTATAGGAGTGTTATTCTGTGGCAAGGCATGTCAGAGTACGCTGAACTTTTGGAAGAAAGACTACATTAAACAGGAAGGATTTGCTTTTTTCCCCCCCTTATACTACATAACAAGGTAAGGAACACAATCAAAGCAGAAAAACATTAAGTAGGTTCTATAAACCAGAAGAGGGTTTGCATTGGTCTAATAAATCAGAACAGTATAGAGACAAAAGGAGATAAAGATCATGATCAAAAGGAGCTTTACAAGCACAGCTAAAATTTGGCCCTTTCTATTAAGAAATATAGACCATCCTTCTGTAAACTAGCTATTTCAGGAGGACAAAAATCTCACATCATGAATGATTCCTGACTAAATCCGGACACTGATGTACCTAAGACACCCTTACTGAACATCCCAGTAAGGTCAATAAGGCCATCCAAAATCTTGAGATGGGGCTCTCAAGGTTTAAGAGAAAACAAATACTGCATGGATTACTTTAAGAATCTTCTAATGTTTGTGTATTTTATTTCCTATAATTCTGAGAACTGTTTTAAAATTAATGGACTGTACGGCTCCTATGTGTCATTTTAAAAAAATAAAGGGGTAGGAAATAGTCTTAGAGATGACATTGATATAGCAGGAATCCCATGATGTTATTAAATTTAAGGCAACATGGTAGCGCATACACTACACAAGTTCTACATGATAAACACATGTGTGTGTATGTGTTGGTGCATTTAATTATCTACCCACCACCCTAGATCCTTCTACCCACCTTTGGAGCCAGCATAGAGTCATGGTGGAAAGCCTGGGTTCTGGCATGGGACTGGGCGTGAATCGTGGCTCGCCTAATTATTGCTCTGTGGCCTTGGGAGAAAGTTTGCTAACTCATCTGTGCCTCATCTATTTTCTGTTTTCTCATCTATTAGATGGAGAAATGCTGGGCGTGGTAGTTAATGCTTGTCATCCCAATACTTTGGGGGGATAACGCAGGAGGATCCCTTGAGCCCAGAAATTTGAGGCTGCAGGTGAGCCATGATCATGACACTGTACTCTGGCCTCGGCAACAAATACTCTGTCTCAAAACAAAAAACCAAAATAAAACAAAAAAGAATAAAAAAATAAAGTAAAACAAAATGCAGAAATCAGCTGCTACCTAATTGGGTGGCGGTGAAGTAACAGGAGAATTAAGTGAGATAATATAGGCAAAGTACTTAGCACAATGCCCAACACATAGCAAGTGGCCCAAAGGTAGTAGTCTCATAATAAAACCTAGAATTAAAGAAACCCAAGGGAGAGTTTTGGAAGGGGTGTGATCTGGTATAACCTTTCTAGACTCTTGTTCAACATGTAACAAAGATAGGGAAAGTAAAATACTGGCTTTGTACCGTGTTCCAAGGCAAACTAAAATCTGGAATTTGCCGTCCTTCCCAATGTTCCTGGGTGCAGTATTAATAGCATTTACGTAGTGGCAGAAGGTTTTGCAGGATGATTTCTGAATAAGGACATCATCTTCATTGTCTAGAATCTGGTCAGTTGTTTCAAAATAAGCAACTGCTCTTTCTGAGGAAAGAAGTCAGAATCACATTACAGTGCACATCAACACATACTACACAGAAAATTTTATCACTTAATATATTCTGGGAACACTAACGATGCTTTTCATTGCAGCCAGTCCTAAAGCCAAAATCATTACTTTATCACTGATTTCAGAATGAATTCCAGGGGTCCATGTTTTATGGTAGAACAATATGCTCCCAGGAATTTATTTTCTAAGCTAGACTATATCCTAAAAGGTTTGAAAGTTTACTCTTTAAAATATCTTTGTGAAATGGAAACTGGAAAAAAAGGAAAGAGCATTAAAATCTTCTGTTAAGACCAGAAATTTCTAGGAGTAACTAGCAATAACATGGTAGCCATTGAGATGGTATCTCTGTTCTAGTAATAGAATGGTTGGCTAACACTCTGCGACAAGACCGTCATAAGTATCTGATAAAGAAAGGTGTATGTATACACACATCAAAGGCAGGAGCAGTAAGAGTCTAGGCATTACAGAAGAAAAAAAAAAATCACTCCTGTGAGTTTCTGTCAACTTTCCTTTCTTTGCCTAAAAACTCTGAGTTAGATGAAATAAAGTACTTCATCTAGGCCTTATTTATAAAACACAAAATGATTAATTGCCCTTTTAAAGAACCTGGGAATTCTAGAAGAGCTGCATACCAAAAGAAAGTCTACAAAGCTTAGCAAGTTAGAGCAGCACACTCCAACTGAGCTTTCCATGATGATGGCAATGTTCTGCATCTACAAGGTCCAGTTTGTAAGCCACTGGCCTCATGGGGCTGCCGAGCACTTGAAACGTGGCTAGTGTGACTAAGGAGGTACATCTTTTTTTTTTTTTTTTTGAGTTGGAGTCTCACTCTGTCGCCCAGACTGGAGTGCAGTGGCTGCTCCCGGCCACCGCAGCCTCGACCTGCTGGGCTCCGGCGATCCTTCCGCCTCAGCCTTCCGAGTAGCCAGAATTACAGGCATGCGCTACCACGCCCGGCTGATTTTTTGATTTATTGTAGAGATGAGGTCTCCCTGCCCAGGCGGGTCTCGAACCCGCGGGCTCAGGCAATCTACTCACCTCAGCCTCCCAAAGGCGCGGGATTACAGGCTGAGCCACCGAGCCCGGCTAGGAGGTACATCTTACATTTGATTTAAATAAATGTAAATTAAATAGTCATGTGTGGCTACTGGACCACACAGAGCTAGATCCATTCTTTTAAATAAATAAATGATATGTCACTCTTCTGCTCAAAGCCTTCCAATGGCTTTCTGCTTCATTCAGGATAAAGGCCAAGGTCCTTCCAATGATCTCAAAGGTCCTATACAACCTGGTCTGGCATTAAACACTCCTCCCCCAATCTCCTACTCCTGCTCTCTCACTCTGCTCCAGTCATGCTGGTCTTGGGGTTCCATGGGAAGGCCAGGTATACTTCCACTCAGGGAGCCTCGGCACTGGCAGTTAGTTCTCAACCCAGAGGCCCTTCTCCTAGATTCCATATGTGCTCACATGTCCCCTCAACATTCAGCAGAGCCTAAAACCACCCCATTTAAAAGAGCACTGCCCACTCCATTTCTTTTATACTGCTCTATTTTTTTCCACATCAGTAATCACATTTCTAACATACCACATAAATTACATATTTGTCATGAGTTTGTGTACTTTTTGCTTCCCCAGCCCAATCAGAATATAAGTTTATCGTCTGTGGAAGTTTCTCTGTTTTGTTTACAGTACTTATTTAATATCTTTTTTTTTTTTTTGAGTTGGAGTTTCACTCTGTCGCCCAGACTGGAGTGCAGTGGCCGCTTCCGGCCACCGCAGCTTCGACCTGCTGGGCTCCGGAGATCCTTCCGCCTCAGCCTTCCAAGTAGCCAGAATTACAGGCATGCGCTACCACGCCCGGCTGATTTTTTGATTTATTGTAGAGATGAGGTCTTGCTGCCCAGGCGGGTCTCGAACCCGCGGGCTCAGGCAATCCACTCACCTCGGCCTCCCAAAGGCGCGGGATTACAGGCTGAGCCACCGAGCCCAGCTTATTTAATATCTTAAAAAAAAATACTCCCCATCAGTAACCCTTATTCACTCATATTCCTGGGTTTTTGAGTTTTCTTTTTTTTTTTTTTTTTGAGTTGGAGTTTCACTCTGTCGCCCAGACTGGAGTGTAGTGGCCGCTCCCGGCCACCGCAGCCTTGACCTGCTGGGCTCCAGCGATCCTTCCGCCTCAGCCTTCCAAGTAGCTGGAATTACAGGCATGCGCTACCACGCCCGGCTGATTTTTTTGATTTATTGTAGAGATGAGGTCTTGCTCCCCAGGCGGGTCTCGAACCCACGGGCTCAGGCAATCCACTCACCTCGGCCTCCCAAAGGCACGGGATTACAGGTTGAGCCACCGAGTCCGGCGGTTTCTGAGTTTTCTATGAAGTATTTCAATGACCTTATAATTATATATATCTGCTTTATTTACCTATGAAGTCCCAGATGAAGACATTCTTGTGAAAGATGCGGGCAGATTTGAACCCATGGTGGAACACTTGCTCGAGTGCTGCTACCAGGCCATTCTCTCCACACAGCAACACCGTGAGGCTTCCTCTCTGTGGAGCATAACATACAATGCCAAAGAACAATCTGTACATCGATGTCTAAGAAAAACACTAAAGAAGTATGTACTGAGGACAGCATTATAAAGCATGTTTTTACAACTATAAGAAAATGTGCAAGTGAAAATTAAAGCACCCCATACTGCCTCATGTACCACATAAAAAAACAATCTTTTAAAGTCCCCCTCTACTAAGTTTTGCTGGGTGTGGTAGTTCACGCCTGTAATCCCAGCACTTGGGAGGCGGAGGTGAGAAAATTGCCTGAGCCCAGGGGTTTGAGATCAGCCTGGACAACTTGGCGAGACCTCGCCTCTATAGTAAATAAAAAAATTAGCTGGGTGTGGTGGCATGCATCCGTGGTTCCAGCTACTTGGAAGGCTGAGGTAGAAGGATGACCTGAACCCAGTAGGTCCAGGCTGCCATAGGTGAGAATGCGCTACTGCACTCCAGTCTGCGTGACAAAGTGAGATGCAGACTCAAAAAAAAAAAAAAAGTCCCCTTCTACTAAGTTTTATAGCTCACAGTACCTCTTTTTCAGGTTTGTGAAAATGTTTCACAATATTGTTCACAGCTTCTCCAATTCCTTCTTGGATCTGTCCAGCGTTGGGTTCTGTAAAATAATTAACAATGGCTGCACTCTCATGAGAGACAAACACGTACTATGGGATATCAACTGTGTCCACCTAGGCAGGAAAAAAATTGCTGAAGTAGGCTGGCTTTGCCAGGGACTCCATGAACTTGCATCTGGCAAGGGTAACCAAGTAGGACACTTCCTAGCACAATGGAAAAGAATCCAAGAGATCCCTAGATTCAAATCCCAGTGTTACCATTTGCAATCTGTGCCCTTTGCCAAGTGTCTGACTTTCTCTGAGTTTGAATTTCCTCAACTGAAAATAGGAAAAATGCAGACCTCATTGGGAAATCGGAATGAGAAATAGGACGGTAAACCACTTGGCATAGTGCCTATCACAAGGTGTTTGCAAGCCCCCAGATGTGAGAGAAGCAAGGTTGGGAAGAGCTCAGCATTACTCCCCAGAGGCTCCCTCACATTCCTTATCTCCAAGCCGGTGGGCAGGCACAGACCCAGGCTTCTGAAGCTCGAGAGGGCTAAACTGGAGTCTGAAGTTTTGTTGTGTTTAAAATAAGGGAAGATGCTGGGTGCCCGGTGGCACCCGGACTGGTGCCCAGAACTCCCTCCCTTCCTGGCTGTTGGTCTGTCTTGGGGCTGATCCCTTCTCCCAGCCAGCTCTTGCTCATCTAGGCCACTTTCCTGTGGGACAAGCTGCTTATATGGAACCTGAACCACTTTTGCCCACCAAATCCCAAGAATAGTTAAAAAAATAAGCTGGGCTCGGTGGCTCAGCCTGTAATCCCGCGCCTTTGGGAGGCTGAGGTGAGTGAATTGCCTGAGCCCGCGGGTTCGAGACCCGCCTGGGCAGCGAGACCTCATCTCTACAATAAATCAAAAAATCAGCTGGGCGTGGTGGCGCATGCCTGTAATTCTGGCTACTTGGAAGGCTGAGGCGGAAGGATCGCTGGAGCCCAGCAGGCCGAGGCTGCGGTGGCCGGGAGCGGCCACTGCACTCCAGTCTGGGCGACAGAGTGAGACTCCACCTCAAAAAAAAAATAAAATTAAATTAAAAATAAAAAAAATTAAAAATTTAAAAGGTGGCTCAGCCTGTAATCCCGCGCCTTTGGGAGCCTGAGGTGAGCGGATTGCCTGAGCCCGCAGGTTCGAGACCCGCCTGGGCAACTTGGCAAGACCTCATTTCTATAATAAATAAAAAATGAGCCGGGCGTGGTAGCGTGTGCCTGTAGTTCCAGCTACTTGGAAGGCTGAGGCGGGAGGATCGCCAGAGCCCAGAAGGTAGAGGCTGCGGTGGTTGGGAGCGGCCACTGCACTCCAGTCTGGGTGACAGAGTGAGACTCCAAATCAAAAAAAGAAAAAAGAAAGTATGATCAAAAAAGGGGAATAAAGGCCTCTCAAGTAATACTCTATTAAACTGGACTGATTCAGAAGTTGTAATACTTTGGATAGACTGAGTTGAAATCTACTTTTTATTTTTAAATCAAAATAATTCAAATTCACTATACAATAAAAAATCACCAATTTTGGTGAGCTCTGACAAACGTATAGTCAAGTACCCCTCACCACAATTACAACAGAACATTTCCACCATTCCCAAAAGTACCCCTGTGCTCCTTTTCCATCAGTCAGTCCCCTTCCCCAGCTCCCAGCCCAAGCAATCACTGATCTATTTTCTATTATTGTTACATTGCCTTTTCTAGACTATAGTATAAACAGAATCATATTAGGGTGCAGTCTTTTGTTTTTGGTTTCTTTCACTTAGCATAACGCTTTTGAGATTTATTCATGATATTAGATGCATTAATAGTTCAATTTTATATATTGCTGAATATACCACAATCTGTTTATCCATTTACCAGTTGATGGATATGGGGACTGTTTTCATTTTTTGGCTATTATGAAATAGGCTGCTATGAACATCTACACGCAAGTCTTTGTGTAGACATATGTATTCATTTATCTTGGGCACATATCTAAGGGTGAGATTGCTGGTCTAAGGGTATGATAAGTGTACATATATCTTTATAACTACCAAGATATCTTTCATTTTTCACTTCCACCAGTGAGGTATGAGCTTTCCACTGCTCCATGTTCTCACCAATATTTGGCGTTATCATTATTTTAAATTTTATTTAATTTTAATTTTTTTTTTTTTTTGAGTTGGAGTCTCACTCTGTCGCCCAGACTGGAGTGCAATGGCCGCTCCTGGCCACCGCAGCCTCGACCTGCTGGGCTCCAGCAATCCTTCCACCTCAGCCTTCCAAGTAGCTGGAACTACAGGCATGTGCTACCACGGCTCATTTTTGACTTATTGTAGAGATGAGGTCTTGCCAAGTTGCCCAGGTGGGTCTCAAACCCGCGGACTCAGGCAATTCACTCACCTCAGGCTCCCAAAGCACGGGATTACAGCCTGAGCCACTGAGCCCAGCCAATTTTTTTTTTTTTTTTTGAGTTGGAGTCTCACTCTGTCACCCAGATTGGAGTGCAGTGGCCGCTCCCGGCCACCGCAGCCTCGAACTGCTGGGCTCCGGCAATCCTTCCGACTCAGCCTTCCAAGTAGCTGGAACTACAGGTGCGTGCTACCACGCCCGGCTAATTTTTGATTTATTGAAGAAATGAGGTCTCACCAAGTTGCCCAGGCGGGTCTTGAACCCGCAGGCTCAGGCAATCCACTCACTTTAGCCTCCCAAAGGCGCAGGATTATAGGCTGAGCCACCGAGCCCGGCTCAATTTTTTTTTTTTTAAGTTGGAGTCTCACTCTGTCGCCCAGACTGGAGTGCAGTAGCATGTTCACAGCCACTGCAGCCTCGACTTGCTGGGCTCAGGTGATCCTTCTGCCTCAGCCTTACAAGTAGTTGGAGCTACAGGTGGACATCACTATGCCAGGGTAATTTTTTGATTTACTGTAGCGACAAGGTCTCACCACATTCCCCAGGCTGGTCTTGAACCCCTGGGTTAAGGCAATCCTCTCACACCCACCTTCCAAAGTACTAGGATTACAATGTCTTTTAAATTTTTTTTTTTTTTTTGAGTTGGAGTCTCACTCTGTCGCCCAGACTGGAGTGCAGTGGCCGCTCCTGGCCACCATATCCTCGACCTGCTGGGCTCCAGCAATCCTTCCACCTCAGCCTTCCAAGTAGCTGGAACTACAGGCATGTGCTACCACGGCTCATTTTTGACTTATTGTAGAGATGAGGTCTTGCCAAGTTGCCCAGGCTGGTCTCGAACCCGTGGGCTCAGGCAATCCACTCACCTCAGCCTCCCAAAGGCATGGGATTACAGGCTGAGCCACGGAGCCCGGCTGTCTTTTAAATTTTAACCTTTTTTTTGAGTCAGAGTTTCACTTCGTCATCCAGGTTAAGAGTGCAGTGGCATATCCACAGCCACCCCAACGTCAACCTGCTTGGCTCCGGCGATCCTTCTGCCTCAGCCTTCCAAGTACCTGGAACTACAGGTACACGATACCATGCCCAGCTAATTTTTGTTTTATTGTAGAGATGAGGTCTTGCCAAGTTGCCTGGGCTGGTCTCAAACCCGCGGGCTCAGGCAGTCCACTCGCCTTAGCCTCCCAAAGTGCTGGGATTATAGGCTGAGCCACTGAGCCCAGCCAATTTTAACCATTTTATTGGGTGTGTGTATGAATGTAGAAAGGAATTATAAATCTTTGGCAATATGAGAAATAATGAGGAACATTTTAAAACTATATCAAGCCGGGCTCAGTGGCTCAGCCTGTAATCCCGCGCTTTTGGGAGGCTGAGGTGAGTGGATTGCCTGAGCCTGCGAGTTCGAGACCCGCCTGGGCAGCGAGACCTCATCTCTACAATAAATCAAAAAATCAGCCGGGTGTGGTAGCGCACGCCTGTAATTCTGGCTACTCGGAAGGCTGAGACAGAAGGATCGCCAGAGCCCAGCAGGTCGAGGCTGCGGTGGTTGGGAGCGGCCACTGTATTCCAGTCTGTGCGACAGAGTGAGACTCCAACTCAAAAAACAAACAAACAAACAAAAACTATATCATTCGAGTAGTTAATATACCATCATGTGCCAACAGATTGATAGAGACCAATAGTGGCTAGGGAAACTTCTTTGTAAACTAAGGACTTCTTGGGTACCTGTTATTCTATTTATGATTATTGCCTATAGCTAAAATAAAGCCACTTCACTGGTAAATTACTGCAATTTTTCACTAAATCACACTACCTTTGTATTCATGCTTTGTGGCTGCTGTAACAGAGTCCCAAAAACTTGGTGGCTTAAAATAACAGAAATTGGCCGAGCTCAGTGGCTCAGCCTGTAATCCCGCGCTTTGGGAGGCCAAGGTGAGTAGACTGCCTGAGCCTGCGGGTTCGAGACCTGCCTGGGCAACTTGGCAAGACATCATCTCTACAATAAATCAAAAAAATTAGCCAGGCGTGGTAGCACGCACCTGTAATTCCAGCTACTTGGAAGGTTGAGTGGGAAGGATCCCCAGAGCCTGGCAGGTCGAGGATGCGGTTGCCAGGAGCGGCCACTACACTCCAGTCTGGGCGACAGAGTGTGACTTCAACTAAAATAAATAAATAAATAACTGAAATTGATTCTCTTCCAGTTCTGGAGGTCAGAAGAAAAAAATCAGTATCACTGGGTAAAAATCAGGGTATCAGCCAGGCTGCACTCCCTTGAGGTTCTACGGAAGAATCTCTTCCTTGCCTCAGTTTGCTTCTGATAGCTGTAGGCATTCCTTGGTTTGAGGTGCCATCACTCTAATTTCTGCCTGTCTTGACAGTACCCCTTCCTCTGTGTGTGTGTCTAATCTCCTTGTGTCTCCCTCTTGCAAGACATATGTGATTACATTTAGGGCCCACTAAATAATCCAGGGCAATCTCCTTATCTCAAGATCCTTATCACATCTGCAAAGATCCTTTTTCCAAATAAGGCAGCATTTACAGATTCTAGGGTTAGAATTTTATATTCTTGTCAGTCTATTAAAGCTCACATTAGTATAAATCAGACGATTACTGTATTATTCATAAAACTCGCTCCTTTATAGTATTTTGTTTCAGCACAGCTATAGAAAGTTAGGTGGGGATAAGCGGTAGAAGGAAATTTTAATATATATATATATATTTTTTTTTTTTTTTTTTTTTTTGAGCTGGAATCTCACTCTGTCGCCCAGGCAGGAGTACAGTAGCATGCTCATGGCCACCACAGCCTCGACCTGTGGGGCTCCGGTGATCCTTCCGCCTCAGCCTTCCAAGTAGCCGGAACTACAGGTGCATGCTACCATGCCCGGCTAGTTTTTTAAATTTATTGTAGAGATGAGGTCTTGCCAAGTTGTTCAGGCGGGTCTCGAACCCGCAGGCTCACGCAATCCACTAACCTTGGCCTCCCAAAGTGCTGGGATTACAGGCTAAGCCGCTGAGCCCAGCCATATATATTACCTATTCTTATTCCTCCTTTAAGTTTCAGGCAAAATATTTCCACATATTTACCCAGCTTAATTAAAACACAGCATGCAGGTTTTTAAAAAAATTAGAGTTTAACATATAAATTCTTCAGGCATTTGAATATTTGTTAATATCTTGCCTTTATTTTTTCCTTTTTACTCCCTGACCCCCTTAAAAGTCTCTTCTCCCAAATTAATTAATTTTCCTTAACTTCTTTTAGAATTTCCTTACCATAATTCATGAATGCAACCATTTTCTATGAAATGGTCATATGAAGCCTGCAACACTGGAAGCACATTGGAAAATTTAGCCAATGACTTACTGGTAGTTTTTCCTGTCAGTGAAGTGATGCTCAGTCTCCGGGCTGTGGTGGGTGACTTCTGCTGGGGTGGGGTCCGACACTGCTTCACCAGGTCTTCATCTGAGGCTGACGCCATCAACTCTCCAATGAGAATTCTCTCCAGGCTCCCATCATCAATGCCTCTCCCCAGCCACCGCCCACATGGGAATCTGGTAGGACAGAAAAAAGCCCCCGAATCATCCATTTTTTTTATTTTTCCCTAATCAGAGTTTTAAAAATGGTCCTGGGGAGCCCATCATTTTAATGCCTGTGGGTTGTTTAATTAGGAAAAATTTCAAAAATACAGACAAGTAGAGGGCAGTATATTAAACACTCATACTCTTATCACCTACACTAAACACTGCTATGTGCTTCATCTTTATTTTTTGCTGAAGTATTTTGAAGTAAATTATGGTATCAGGATACTTCCTCCCTAAAAACACGTCAGTATAAATCTCTAAACTATATGGACATTCTCCTACATAGTCACAAACTGTTATGGTCATTGTAGCCCCAAATAATTATTTCATATTTTCTTATATCTAATTTATAATATAATTTTTTTTTTGAGTTGGAGTCTCACTCTGTCGCCCAGACTGGAGTGCAGTGGCCGCTCCCGGCCACCACAGCCTTGACCTGCTGGGCTTCGGCAATCCTCCCACCTCAGCCTTCCAAGTAGCCAGAATTACAGGCATGCGCTACCACGCCTGGCTGATTTTTTGATTTACTGTAGAGATGAGGTCTCGTCTGCCCAGGCGGGTCTCGAACCCGTGGGCTCAGGCAATCCACTCACCTCAGCCTCCCAAAGGCGCGGGATTACAGGCTGAGACACCGAGCCCGGCTTATAATAATTTTCTGGTTAGTTTTGGGGGAAAAAAACATTTTTTGAGTCGGAGTCTCACTCTGTCACCCAGACTGGAGTGCAGTGGCCACTACCGGTCACCGCAGCCTCGACCTGCTGGGCTCTGGTGATCCTTCCGCCTCAGCCTTCCAAGTAGCTGGAACTACAGGCGCGTGCTACCAAGCCTGGCTAATTTTTTGATTTATTGTAGAGATGAGGTCTCTCAAGTAGCCCAGGAGGATCTTGAACCCGTGGGCTCAGGCAATCCACTCACCTCAGCCTCTCAAAGCACGGGATTACAGGTTGAGCCACAGAGCCTGGCTTTTTTTTTTTTTTTTTTTTTTGAGTTGGAGTCTCACTCTGTCACCCAGGCCGAGTGCAGTGGCACGCTCATGGTCACCATACCCTCGACCTGCTGGGTTCAGGTGAACCTGCCTCAGCCTTCCAAGTAGCTGGAACTACTGGCATGAGCCACCATACCTGCCTAATTTTTTGATTTATTGTAGAGATGAGGTCTCACCAAGTTGCCCAGGCTGGTCTCTAATCCGTGGGCACAGGTTATCCTCTCACCTCGGCCTCCCAAAAAGCTAGGATTACAGGCGTGAGCCACCGCGCCCAGCCGGGAAAAATATTTTCAAACTAAAATTCATATGGGAGTGAGAGGCCTCAGAAGAGGAGAAGTTCCCATAGAGTAGTGCTGGCTGTCACTTGGAGAAAATTATGTTAGGGTTCCTTTTCCTTTCTTTTTTCCAGAGTTACACCCATATTTTTCAATACGCATGGATTAAGCATTAGCAGCAAATGTCATCCGTTTTATTTTTATTTATTTATTTTGAATTGGAGTCTCACTCTGTCGCCCAGACTGGAGTGCAGTGGCCGCTCCCGGCCACCGCACCCTCGACCTGCTGGGCTCCGGCGATCCTCCCGCCTCAGCCTTCCAAGTAGCTGAAACTACAGGCGTGTGCTACCATGCCCAGCTAATTTTTGATTTATTGTAGAGATGAGGTCTTGCCAAGTTGCCCAGGCGCGTCTCGAACCCACGGGCTCAGGCAATCCACTCACTTCAGCCTCCCAAAGTCGCGGGATTACAGGCTCAGCCACTGAGCCCGGCTCATCTGTTTTTAAAAAAGTATTTTTGGGGGGCAATTTTGTATCAAATAAGCAAAAACAAAACAAAGACAAAAAACTAAACTAAATTCAGAAGACAGTGCTTTAGAAATAAAACAATTCTTAAACCTTTTCTTATGTAAAGAGTCTCAAAACAGAATTCTGAGCTCCCAAGGTCATTTACTTACCTGTATGTATGTCCTGTTATTTCATTTCTGACCATCACACAATCCACTAGCCATTTGGCTAACAGTCCTGAGTTATCGTGACCAATCTGAACCGTGGTCAGCTTCCCCAAGTTCTGGCACTGTGGGGACAGGACCTTAGGTTATTCAGTACCCGATCCCATCCTGCTACCTCTCAGCTATCAGGGTGGCACTTTGGTTCCTTCTAACCTACAGCTGCAGAGACCCACCCTGAAGAATGCACTCAGCTATGCACTAGAGAAATGCACTAGAGAAATATCCTCCTTGCTTGTAGGGAGCTCCCACATGATGAGATAGGAGACATATGGACATTAACTACCAAGGGAAGTGTACTCCACAAGGTGCAGACTGGATGTGTGAATAATCACTAGAAGAATGCTGGGGAAAGGAATAGCTCTTTCTACTTGGGGAAGCCAGGAACGTCACTGAGACAGTGATTTGTGCATTTTTTCAAAGAATTTTGAAAAATAGAAAAGGATGCTATTTAGATTCAGTTACAGAGAAGTCAGAAAAATAACTACAGGTTTAAAACAAAATCACTGACATGATATTTTTCTGTTTCTAAAAGACTACTAATGCATACCTGGCTTCACACCTCATCTACTAGAAGCCTTTGAAGCTATTGTAAAAAGGCAAAGCTATATCAGTAGGTTATCCTTGCTGGCCTGTGGACTACTATGAAACAGAGCAATGATAATACAAATAGGAAAAATGAATGCTAATTAAACTGACTTT
Organism: Cephalopachus bancanus; assembly: GCA_027257055.1. Taxonomy (NCBI): domain Eukaryota; kingdom Metazoa; phylum Chordata; class Mammalia; order Primates; family Tarsiidae; genus Cephalopachus; species Cephalopachus bancanus. Next base: position 211,034 of record JAPVLO010000009.1, on the reverse strand, counting down.
TGGGCCAGGTGTGATGGCTCATGCCTATAATCCTAGGAATTTAGGAGTCCAAGGTAGGAGGATTGTTTGAGACCAGAAGTTCAAGACCAGCCTGGGAAACATAGCAAGACCCTTTCTCTACCTGTCTCTCTGCCCCTCCAAAAAGTTCTGACTTTTAAACTCGGATAATAAAAATATCTCAGATTTCCAACTAACTATGTGGTGTATGGGAACATCAGAGCTGTGAGTTCTTAAAGTACTTTACTCTTTGTATTTCAGTGAGGAGGCATCACCATGATCAGAAGGCATCTTTTATTAGCAGAGACAGAAACAAGCAGGTAGGCATGAGAGAGAGAGCTCGGAAGCAGCAGTGATGGGACTTGGATTTTTTTTGAGTCGAAGTCTCACTATCACCCAGGTTGGAGTGCAGTGGCACACTCACTGCCACTGCAGCCTCGACCTGCTGGACTCAGGTGATCCTTTTGCCTCAGTCTTCCAAATAGCTGGAACTACAGGTACGCGCCACCACGCCTGGTTAATTTTTTGATTTACTGTAGAGATGAGGTCTTGCCATGTTTTCCAGGCTGGTCTGAAACCCTGGCCTCAGGCAATCCTCTCGCCTCGGTCTCCCAAAGTGCTGAGATTACAGGCATGAGCCACCACGCCCAGCAGAATGATGGGACATGTAATGTATTTTCTGTTCCATTATTTGTGGGTGAAGAAAAGTCAAGGGTTTTACTGTTTAATATACTGATGGCTGTGAGTCCACTGCACAGATAAGGCCAAATAGGTTATGGGGAGCATTATGACTCTGAGTGGAAACTCAACTCTAGAGCTCAAGGAACATGAGAACAGGACATCCAGTCAGAGCCACTTCCTTCCTGAAACACGAGCTGGTGTTTGTTTCCCCACGTGGTGGGATCAACCTGCATGTGGGCTTAAACTCATGGAAATACTTCACCAGTTAAGACCTGAAAACTGACTACAATATTGAAAGTTTTTTTAAAAAATAGAATAAATGTCACCCTGTGTTCTGAAGTCCATAAGCACGAATATCAGCTTTCCTGTCCTTTTGCCAAAGGATGGCCAGGTTAGGGCAGGGAGCACGTTATAGTAGGAAGGAGAACCCCTATGGGAAAAATGTGTATTTGATTGCTTCCCTGTTTGCCAGGCTCTGTGCTAGGCACTGGGAATCATGGGACAGGAGCTGGTAAAGACCCAAAGTACTCCATAAAGAAACAGAGCTTAACAATGAAAATACAAAACAAATTAGTGTAAGTTGCTTAAGACAACTTTAGGCACATAATCACAACAATGATTCTGTATGCTTGAGTATTTCTCTATTTTATTCACTTCAAGGGAAAATGAAAAAGCAAAACTGTAAAACGACATGTGACATTTTCTGCTAGGAAAGGTATGAGTTGAGCCTACCTCAAAAGTCATTTCGAGGAGGTTTTTTGGAATCTGCATTACTCCAGTGTCTCCTAGCTCTCCTGATACACAAATCCAAGGGTTTGATGTGATGATTGCATTGCTCAGCTTCTTGATGGGAATGATCACTGACCTATATGGAATCACTGAAATAAAAATGCAGAAATTAATAAAAAGCTACAATAAAATTTTACTGATAATAAAACATACATTGAGAACTCTTGATTTTCACTGATAACTTATTTTTTATGATCTATCAAGATGAAACAAGCAAAAGAAGAATTCACACAAAAAGAAGAGATCATAATCTCTTTCAGTCTAGAAAGATAAGGGCCAGTTTGTAACCATAAGTCCCAATACTTGTGGTGGTGGTTTCCAACACATATGCATCATCATGTACATATGACATGTGTCACCATTAGATTTATAAACAATCTCAAGCATTAGCACCAGAATACTTGACGACTTGAACAGTGACTGTGTTATACAGTGTTTTCATTGCCTAACTTAAAAAAATTAATTTTGTACCAAAATTCAGTACAAATTAACATGGTTAACTGATATGGTTTTATATGGGAAGAGGGGCAGATGACTTCTTGGACTGTATCCCATTGTTGAAGATTTTCTTGGGCAATGCTTTGAAGCACTGCACTTCAGAACTTTCCCATTCTAGGTTCTCATCACAATATGCGAAACCAAGAATAATAAACAATGGCACTTCCATTCTGGACATGCCACAAAGTCTATAAACCATAAAACCTGTAAAGTTATTAAGGTGACTCATATGCAAGAGAAGCCCCAGGGAAAGAGTAAAGATGTGTAGAGATCAGCCAGGCATGGTGGTTCATGCCTGTAATCCCAGCACTTTGAGAGGCCAAGGCTAGAGGACTGCCTGAATCCAGGGGTTTGAGACCAGCTTGAGAAACCTGGGGAGACCTCATCTCTACAATAAATCAAAAAATTAGCTGGGCACGGTGGCACACGCCTGTATGTATCTGTGTGATACCTTTTCTTCCTGAGGGCTCTTCCAGAGGCACGCCACTAGATGTCACTGCCCTATCACTGTCCTTTGCTCATGTTGGAAGCACAAGAAATTTAGACGTTATTTATACACGCCCTCCTTTCTCCTTTAAAAATTGGAGATGGGCCGGGCTCGGTGGCTCAGCCTGTAATCCCGCGCCTTGGGAGGCTGAGGTGAGTGAATTGCCTGAGCCCGTGGGTTTGAGACCCGCCTGGGCAACTTGGCGAGACCTCATCTCTACAATAAATAAAAAATTAGCCAGGTGTGGTAGCACGCACTTATAGTTGCAGCTATTTGGAAGGCTGAGGCGGAAGGATTGCCTGAGCCCACAGGTTGATGTTGGGGTGGTGGTGAGTGAATCACGGCACTCCAACCTGGGCGACACAGTGAGACTCAAGACTCAAAAAAAAAAAAAAAAAAAAAAAAAAGCAGCCGGGCTCGGTGGCTCAGTCTGTAATCCCACACCTTGGGAGGCTGAGGTGAGTGAACTGCCTGAGCCCGCGGGTTCGAGACTCGCCTGGGCAACTTGGTGAGACCTCATCTCTAAAATAAATAAAAAAATCAGCCGGGTGTGGTAGCACGCGCTTGTAGTTCCTGCTACTTGGAAGGCTGAGGCAGAAGGATCGCTGGAGCCCAGCAGGTCGAGGCTGCAGTGGCTGGGAGCGGCCACTGCACTCCAGTCTGGGCAACAGAGTGAGACTCCAATTCAAAAAAAAAAAAAAAGCAATAATAAAAAAAAATGTAAAAATTGGGGATAGTTTAAACACATTAGTATATTGTTGCCCATCTGAGCTGTAGGTTTTTGTTTGTTTGTTTTTGTTTTTTTTTTTTGAGTTGGAGTCTCAATCTGTTGCCCAGACTGGAGTGCAGTGGCCGTTCCCGGTCACCGCAGCCTCAACCTGCTGGGCTCCACCGATTCTTCCGCCTCAGCCTTCTGAGTAGCTGGAATTACAGGCACGAACTACCAAGCCTGGCTGATTTTTTGATTTATTGTAGAGATGAGGTCTCGCCAAGTTGCCCAGGCGGGTCTCGAACCCACGAGCTCAGGCAATCCACTCACCTCAGCCTCCCAAAGGCGTGGGATTACAGGCTGAGCCACCGAGCCCAGCTTGTTTTGTTTTTTTGTTTTTTTTGAAAGTTGGACTTACTGAGAGGACAGAAAAGCTCCCATAGTGAGAGGGGTCTTACTCTGTTACCCAGGCTAGAGTGTAATGGCACAATCATGGCTAACTGCAGCCTCAACCTCCTGGACCACCACACCTCGCTAATTTTTTTGATGTTTTGTAAAGATGAGGTCTTACTCTGTTGCCCAGGCAGGTTTAGAATTCTCGTACTCAAGCAATCTTCCCGCCTCAGCCTCCCAAAGTGCTGAGACTGCAGGCATAAGCCACTGAGTCTGGCTGTTTTTTTAAAAAGTAGTGTAGAATCAATAATTTTTTTGTTGGTATACTTGGGATTTCTGCTCATTTGGACACAAGAGGGGGTGTCAGCTCTTTTAAAGATCTGCACATAGGATGAAAAACATTTACTGCACAGAGTGCCCAGATACAACCTCACGATATGAACTCACAGTTCGATACAGTGTTAGACAAGGAAAACAAATGATATAAATAATTCATTACCCTAATTTTACATAAAGGACTTTATGTTAGATGAATAACCTCCTTTCTGTCCTTTTATTTTGGCTGAAGGAAGGAAAACGTCAGAGGAAAGGTCATACAAACGTCAGAGGAAAGGTCATACTTCATGGTTTAGTAATCATCAGAATAAAATGATTTTTGAAACTGAAAGCAGAAGAGGTTAGTGTAAGACTTTATTTTTGGTGCCAGAGGCCTCTCTCATTTCTTGCATTGATAGGATTAGAGAAAAGCTGCAGAAAAAGGCCTGTTTAGGGTCAGCAGTTCTGTGTCTGAAAAGGAACCACAGATGCACAATAGTGATTTCATGGTTTATAGAAAAACAATATCAATAAAAACTTCTTTCATGAAGAATTCCTCAAACTGAAAAAGTTACTCTGGCTGGGCACAGTGGCTCACACCTATAATTCCCAGCACTTTGGGAGACTGAGGAAGGAGGATTGCTTGAGCTCAGGAGTTCAAGACCAGCCTGGGCAACACCGTGAGACCCCCGTCACATTGAAAAAAATGAAAATAAGCCGGGCTCGGTGGCTCAGCCTGTAATCCCAACACTTTGGGAGGCTGAGGTGAGTGGATTGCATGAACCCGCAGGTTCGAGACCCGCCTGGGCAACTTGGCGAGACCTCATCTCTACAATAAATCAAAATGAGCTGGGCGTGGTAGCGCGCGCCTGTAGTTCCAGCTACTTGGAAGGCTGAGGCGGAAGGATCGCCGGAGCCCAGCAGGTCGAGGCTGCGGTGGCCGGGAGCAGCCACTGCACTCCAGTCTGTGCAACAGAGTGAGATGCCAACTCAAAAAATAAATAAATAAATAAATAAAAATAAAAATAAAATAAATAAATAAAATTACATGTAACAACTTAGCTTCCTATACCTGCAGTAATCCAATAAACTAATGGCAGCCTGACAGATACTATGGTTGGCTTAGCACCCATTTCACTTCCCTTTTCCCTTGTCTGTCTCTACCAGAGACTGGAAAGTCAAAACCTATACATTTCTGGCCAGTGAAATGATAGTGATGTTTATTAGGTCTTTTTGGAAAATTATGTGTTTCTAGCACAGATCCTCCCCCTTCCTCCTTGACACTCCTTCCTTTCTGCTGGAAGGTGGGGTGAGGACAGCCATCTTGAGGCCATGATATGATTAGCACACACTGAGGGATACCTGGGAGGAAAGAGACAACCAGCCTGGTTTCAGGATGATATTGTAGACTGTCTGCTTTGAGACTTGCTATTATGTGAAAAAATGAAACTACTAAGCTATTTAAACCACTGATTTTTACATTTTTGATACTTGTAGCTGAACACAATTCCTAATATATGTGTGTGTGCATGTGTATATTAAAAAAAAAAAAATATATATATATATATATTTTACAATTTCTCCAAAGTAGGAAAGGGGGTCCTGGCGTAGTGGCTTATGCCTGTTATACCAGTACTTTGGGAGGCTAAGGCAGAAGGACTGCTTGAGGCCAGGAGTTCAAGACCAGCATGGGCAATAGAGCAAGACTCTGTCTCTACAAAAAACTAAAAGAAATTAAGCAGGTAAGGGTGGGCATAGTGGCTCACGCCTATAATCCCAGCACTTTGGGAGGCCGAGGTGAGAGCACTGCCTGAGCTCATGGGTTCGAGACCAGCCTGCATAACTTGGCAAGACCTCATCTCTACAATAAATAAAAAAATTAGCGGGGCGTAGAGGCTCATGCTTGTAGTTCCAGCTACTTGGAAGGTTGAGGTAGAAGGATCTACTGAACCCAGTATGTCAAGGCTGTGGTGGCCGAGAGTGTGTCACTGTACTCTAGCCTGGACAACAGAGTGAGAATCCAACTCGAAAAAAAAAAGAAAAAAGAAAAAAAAAAATGAAGAAATTAGGCAGGTGTAGTGGCATGCATCTATAGTCCTAGCTGCTTGGACTGAGGCTGAGGCAGGATTGCTTGAGCCCAGGAGTTCAAGACCGCAGTAAGCTATCGTGCCACTGCCCTCCTGCCTAAGTGACAGAGTGAGACTCTGTCTCTTTTTTTTTTTTGAGTTGGTGTCTCACTCTGTCACCCAGACTGGAGTGCAGTGGCCGCTCCCAGCCACCGCAGCCTCGACCTGCTGGGCTTCGGCGATCCTTCCGCCTCAGCCTTCTGAGTAGCCGGAATTACAGGCATGTGCTACCACGCCCGGCTGATTTTTTGATTTATTGTAGAGATGAGGTCTCGCTGCCCAGGCGGGTCTCGAACCCGCGGGCTCAGGCAATCCGCTCACCTCAGCCTCCCAAAGGCGTGGGATTACAGGCTGAGCCACCAAGCCCGGCTGAGACTCTGTCTCTTAAAAAAAAAAAAGTAGGAAAGGGGACTCATTGCAAATACAAGTTAGTAACTGAGGACAGAATGCTATAATCCAGCTTCCTATCAAAAATACATCTCTACTCAGCATTTCTTCCCAAAGTGCACTGATGTCCAGTTACGTAGGTTTATATTACCACATACTGAGCCTTTGAATTGAGTGTTTTGGCTAAGATACAGTAATATCTATTTAAGAGAACATTCCTTTTCACATCTATCACAGGTATTTCTTATACCAGACTGATGTCTTAGGAAGCAGTCTCTGAGTCAGAAATTAGCATGCACAATGATGCTCCAGGGATCAACATGTGAGGAGGAAAGCAGGGTGGGCGAGGGAGATGCTGAACTGTGACAGTCTCAAGGAGGCTCCCAGTTGACCTCACGGTGAGCTCCAGGACAGTCCTCTGTTCAGTCATGAGATGCTGGTGGGCTCAGCAGAAGGCATCATCACTGGGAAGGTAGTTCCCAGGGAGGCTCCCCACACTGACAGCTGAAGGAGTCCTGCAGCACACCCAGCAGCTGGGCACTATCCCTACTTCCTAGATGGAGACCTGGGGGGTGCAACACAGTGCCTGTCTGTACAATGGTACATCTCACTTTAAAAAACATACATGCCAGCTGGGCTTGGTGGCTCAGCCTGTAATCCTGCGCCTTGGGAGGCTGAGGTGAGTGGACTGCCTGAGCCCGCGGGTTTGAGATCCGCCTGGGCAACTTGGAGAGACCTCATCTCTACAATAAATCAAAAAATTAGCTGGGTGTGGTAGCGCACGCCTATAATTCCAGCTACTTGGAAGGCTGAGGCAGAAGGATCGCCGGAGCCCAGCAGGTTGAGGCTGCGGTGGCCGGGAGCGGCTACTGCGCTCCAGTCTGGGCGAAAGAGTGAGACTCCAACTCAAAAAAAAAAAAAAATACATGCTTTCATTCCATTAGTCACTTCAGTAGCTCGTCACTAAGCAGTTAGTTCTTTAGACTTACTGATAGTGGTGAAGACACTGGTGAAGCAGAAGTAGTCTACTGCATTGAGAGAGAGGAGATGGTAAAGAAATTGCTCTCTTTCTTCTTCACAACGGAGAAAAGCATAACGCTTATAAAGCTTCCTAGGGTAGACAAGGAGGAGACAAGCATAAGATAGTAGTATAAAATATTTTTCATTATGTCTTTTTTTCTCATCATACCTTGATTAAAAATAAATACTTCCCATAAGGCAAACAATGGATAGAAACTATAATCTTGAAAGAATAATTCATAAAAATTGACACATAAACTTAACAAAATACTTTATATCTAACTAGCAATTAAAGGAAAAAAATGAAGCCATTTTATCTATCAAACTAACAAAGATTTGAAAGCAATGACCAGTGCTGACAAGGATACATACATTCAATAGCCATTCTCATAGCTGGTGGGACTGAAATGTTCTGGAAAGTAATTAGTGGGTAACAATTATTTTAAACCAATCATGCCTCTTAGCTTATCAATTTTACTTTTAGGACTCAGTCCTAAAGATATAATATGAAATGGGGAAAAGACTTTATTAAGCACTCACATTTAAGCCCTTTCCCAAGTATTTTACAGTTACTAATATACTTAGTTCTCATGACCATACTATGAGGCAGGTCTACTAGCATCATCATTTTATAGACGGGGAAGGCAGAGATACAGAGAGGTTCAATATTTGCCCAAGGCCATTGAAATAGTAAATAATAAAGGCCGTATTTAAACACAGGCATTCAGACTTCAGAGCTTAAACTCTTGTGATACCGTTAAGCCAAAAAAAAAAAAAAAAAGGATACTGAATTGTAAATATAGCATAATCTTTTTTTTTTTTTTTTTGAGTTGGAGTCTCACTCTGTCGCCCAGACTGGAGTGCAGTGGCTGCTCCCGGCTACTGCAGCCTCGACCTGCTGGGCTCCCGCAATCCTTCCGCCTCAGCCTTCCGAGTAGCAGGCATGCACTACCATGCCCAGCAGATTTTTTGATTTATTGTAGAGATGAGGTCTTGCCAAGTTGCCCAGGCGGGTCTCGAACCCACGGGCTCAGGCAATCCACTCACCTCAGCCTCCCAAAGGCGCGGGATTACAGGTTGAGCCACCGAGCCCGGCTTAGCATAATCTTAACTAAGAAAACATTCATAGGAGAAAGCACAGAAGAAAACCTGTATTCTTCTTTATACAATGGATTATAAATGATTATCATTTTCTTCTTCATACTTTGGCCACAATGGACATGAATGGCTTTTATAATTGGAAAAAAAGGTAAGATTTTTTTTTTTGAGTCAAGCCTTATTCTGTCACCCAGGCTGGAGTGCAGCGGCATGCTCACAGTCACCACAGCCTCGGCCTACTGGGCTCAGGCAATCCTTCTGCCTCAGCCTTCCAAGTAGCTGAAACTACAGGTGTGCACTACCATGCCTGGCTAATTTTTATGATTTATTGTAGAGATGAGGTCTCACCAAGTTGCCCAGGCTGATCTTGAACCCCTAGGCTCAGGCAATCCTCTCGCCTCAGCTTCCCAAAGTGCTGGGATTAAAGACGTGAGCCACTGTACCTGGCAAAGGGTAGCCTTTAATTTTTTTTTTTTTTTTTTTGAGTCAGGGTCTTACTGTCACCCAGGTTGGATGGAGTACAGTGGCATGATCACAGCTCACACCAGCCTGAACCTCATGAGTTCAGGTGATCCTTCAACCTCAGACTTCAAGTAGCCAGGACAACAGGCACACATCACAATACCTGGCTTATTTTTTATTTATTATTTTTGTAGAGACAAGGTCTCACTATGTTGCCCAGGCTGGTCTTGAACTTCTAGGATCAAGCAATCCTCCCACATCAGCCTCCCAAAGTTCTGAGATTACAGGTACGAGCCACTGTGCTCAGCCAAAAAGTCAGTTTTCAGAGAACAAGGTCAAGTTCACAAGCTATACATCATACTGGTTTTTGTTTTTTTTTTGAGTTAGAGTCTCACTCTGTCGCCCAGGCTGGGGTGCAGTGGCACACTCACGGCCACTGCAGCCTTGACCTGCTGGGCTCAGGCGATTCTTCCACCTCAGCTGTCCAAGTAGCTGGAACTACAGGTATGTACCATCACGCCTGGCTAATTTTTTGATTTATTGTAGAGATGAGGTCTTGTCAAGTTGCCCAGGCTGGTCTCGAACCCGTGGGCTCAGGTAATCCTCTCACCTCGGCCTCCCAATGTGCTGGGGTTATAGGCGTGAGCCTGTGCTGCATTTTTTTAAAAATCAAATTTGTTCTTTGGGCCAGGCTCGGTGGCTCAGCCTGTAATCCCGGCACTTTGGGAGCCCAAGGTGAGTGGAATGCCAGAGCCCACGGGTTCGAGACCCACCTGGGCAACTTGGTGAGACCTCATCTCTACAATAAATCAAAAAATTAGCTGGGTGTGGTAGCGCGCGTCTGTAGTTCCAGCTACTTGGAAGGCTGAGGCGGAAGGATCACTGGAGCCCAGCAGGTCGAGGCTGCGGTGGCCGGGAGCGTGCCACTGCACTCCAGTCTGGGCAACAGAGTGAGACTCCAACTCAAAAAATAAAAATAAAAAAAAGCCAGGTGTGGTTGTGCACGCCTCTAGTTCCGGCTACTTGGAAGGCTGAGGTGGAAGGATCGCCGGAGCCCAGCAGTGCCGGGGAGTGTGCCACTGCACTCCAGCCGGGGCGACAGAGAGAGACTCCAACTCAAAAAAAAAAAAACCAAAAAAACTTGTTCTCTGGACACTAAGAGTCAACCTAAAATGCTCCAGGGTGTATGTAATCTAAGTATGATATGTACAAAAACAAAACTACACAAGGCACTGGGTTTCCATGACAGGATTCTAATACACTGTTATATTTGAGTTCTTTGTTGAATCTCTGCGTACCATGCTCTTGAAAACTCAAAGTCCTTAGCCTTCCAATTAGCACTAATGTATGTGTGAAGGCAACATATTTTATCCAAGAGGGTTTCTTGGTAGAGTAAAGGGAAGATATCAAAACAGTTAACAATTAACTGACACATTTGATCAATTTCCTTGTTCCAAACTACTGAATGCAAGACTCTCAGAAGAAGCCCTCTACTGTAGGCCCTGTCACCAGAGTACTTTTTTCTTTTTTGCTACTCCAGGTTTTGTTGTAACTTCCCTTTTTTTTTTTGAGTTGGAGTCTCACTCTCTCTCTCAGGCTAAAGCGCATAGGCATGATCACGACTCACTGCAGCCTTGACCTCCTGGGCTCAGGTGATCCTTCTGCCTCAGGCTTCCATGTAGCTAGGACTATAGGTGCACTCCACCACACCTGGTTAATTTTTTTATTTTGTGTATAGATAAGGTCTTGCTATGTTGCCTAGGCTAGTGTCAAACTTCTAGTCTTAAGCAATCTTCCTGCTTCAGCTTCCCAGAGTGCTGGGATTATAGGCTGAGTCACCATGCCCAGCCTGTTGTGATGTATACAATATAATGTTTTGTTTTGTTTTGAGTTGGAGTCTCACTCTGTCACCCAGGTTGGAGTGCAGTGGCGTGCTCACAGCCACCGTAGCCTCGACCTGCTGGGCTCAGGTGATTCTTCCGCCTCAGCCTTCCAAACAGCTAGAACTACAGGCACGTGCTACCATGCCCAGCTTATTTTTTTATTTATTGTAGAGACGAGGGCTCACCAAGTTGCCCAGGCCGGTCTTGAATTATTGACCTCGGACAATCCTCTCACCTTGACCTCCCAAAGTGCTGGGATTACAGGTTTGAACCATCGCACCTGGCCCAATATGTTTATATAAGCTTAACCTATCTTTTGAATGTTACTGTCAGCTTTTATGAACTAGCTATCTTTGATCTTGATTACAGCAGGGCAGTCTGGACTTTGTAAAATTTGATGTGTCCTCCCAGAAAAGACCAAGTATCACGGTAAGAGTGAGGTTTCAAAGTACATGCCTGTTAGGCAAGAATAACGAATGTGCACAGGAATCAGCACCTCATGTTGAAGAAGCCAGTATGGTAGCGTATGCAACTTGCTTTTCAAGTGCACAGATAACAGAAACAAACATGTATCAAAAGGCAATATCTTACTTGGTGAGAGGTTGGTTGGAGAGCAGCTGCTTGAGATGCTGGGACAAGAGCTTCTTTTCTAGAGATAATCTTATCCATGCTCGAGCTCGTCCAACATCAGTCTTGATTTCACTCATGTTTTGAATATGCCTAAAGAATAGCAGCAACAGTAAAGATGAAAATCCTAAGGATAACCCTGAAGTGGAAAAGAACTAAAGAGTTAACAGTACTGGGCACCGAAAAGATCTTTTACTCATAGGAAGCGATGTGTAATAGGCAACTGATGATTAAACCTTCAAAGGTTCCATGTAAATCATGAAGTTAGACTCACACAGAATTGCAATTATAGAACACATGCACATGGACCACATTCTAAGATAAAGCATTTAACACTCATTCACTCTTTCAGGCTTTATTATGTCCTTGTTTCAGAGTCATAGGCACCTGTCTATAGGTACTTGATTATTCCTGATCCTCAAAACAAAAAGTGATGAAACAGGGTAAAAATTTAAGGATTTATTCAAAATAATTGTTGTATAGTTTAATTAAATATCTGCCACAACTTTATTTATTTCTTCTTTTATTTTAAAGATATGGGGTACAAGTCAGGATTAGGTACATAAGTAGGCTATGTGCAGGTGACATTTAGGCTTCTAACTGGTCTTCCCCTCCCTGGTTTAGGGGCAGGTACCCTTAGTGATATTATGTGCCCTCCTCTTCCTCCCTCTGCAGTGTCCTGCTGCTGCCAATCACTCTCTTGCAGTATTGTGATAAAGGTTCAGGACCCACTTATGAGTGAGAACAAGTGGTATTTAGTTCTTTGTTTCTGTGATGGATCACTGAATATGACAGACTCTAATTCCATCCAATTTGCTGTGAAGTTCATAATTTTGTCCTTTTTTTTTTTGGAGTCTCACTCTATCGCCCAGACTGGAATGCAGTGGCATGCTCCTGGCCACTGCAGCCTTGACCTGCTGGACTCCGGCAATCCTTCCGCCTCAGCCTTCCAAGTAGCTGGAATTATAGGTGCGCGCTACCACGCCTGGCTAATTTTTGATTTATTGTAGAGATGAGGTCTTGCCAAGTTGCCCGGGAGGGTCTCGAACCCACGGGCTCAGGCAATCTACTCGCCTCGGTCTCCCAAAGTGCTGGGATTACAGGCTGAGCCACCGAGTCTGGCCATTTTGTCCTTTTTTATGGCTATATAATACTCCATCATGTATATGCACCACATTTTCTTTATCCAGTCCACTTTCAATGGGCAACAGGGTTGGTTCCATGTTTTTGCTATTGTGAACAAGACTATAATAAACATGCATGGGCAAGTATCTTTTTTGTAGAATGATTTGAGTCCTTCCAGGTATTCTCCCAGGAAGAAGAATGTTGGGTCATATGGAAGGTCAATTTCTAGATCTTTTAAAAATTGCCATACTGTTTTCCATAGAGGTTGAACTAGTTTGTACTCCCACCAACAGTGTAGAAGCATTTCCTTTTCTCTGTACCCTTGCCAGCACTGCTATTTTTTTGATTCATTAATGATAGCCATTTTTTTTTTTTTGAGTTGGAGTCTCACTCTGTCACCTACACTAGAGTGCAGTGGCCACTCCTGGCCACCGCAGCCTCGACCTGCTGGGCTCCGGCGATCCTTCTGCCTCAGCCTTCCAAGTAGCTGGAACTACAGGCGTGCGCTACCACGCCTGGCTAATTTTTGATATACTGCAGAGATGAGGTCTCTCCAAGTTGCCCTGGCGGGTCTTGAACCTGCGGGCTGAGGCAATCCACTCACCTTAGCCTCCCAAAGCGCGGGATTACAGGTTGAGCCACCGAGCCCAGCTATGACAGCCATTCTTACTGGAGCTAAGTGGTATCTCAGTGTGGTTTTGATTTACATCGCTCTGATGATTAGTGACTGCCACAACTTTAATCCACTGAATTGTTTTTCGAGTTGCACTGGATGATGTATTGGAAAACATGGCATCTTACTTTCCAGGCATTAGAGAATACAAGCTATACTGCATCCATACTCTTTAATTAATTTCAATATTTTAAATAGTATTTAAATTATAAAATAAATTTAAATTATTAAATAATTTTAAATTAATTATTATTATTATTATTTTTTTTTTTTGAGTTGCAGTCTCACTTGGTTGCCCAGAATGGAGTGCAGTGGCCGCTCCCGGCCACCGCAGCCTCGCCTGCTGAGCTCTGGCGATCCTTCCGCCTCAGCCTTCCAAGTAGCCGGAATTACAGGCATGCGCTACCACGCCCAGCTGATTTTTTGATTTATTGTAGAGATGAGGTCTCGCTGCCCAGGCGGGTCACGAACCCGCGGACTCAGGCAATCCACTCACCTCAGCCTCCCAAAGGCGTGGGATTACAGGCTGAGCCGCCGAGCCAGGCTAATTTTTATTATTTTTTAATGTGGTATCTTACTATAGCATCAAGGCTGGTCTCGAACTTCTAGACTCAAGTGACTCAGCCTCTCAAGTAGCTGGGGCTGGCCGGGCTCAGTGGCTCAGCCTCTAATCCCAGCGCTTTGGGAGGCTGAGGTGAGTGGATTGCCTGAGTTCGAGACCCACCTGGGCAACTTGGCGAGACCTCATCTCTACAATAAATCAAAAAAATTTTGCTGGGTGAGGTAGCGTGCGCCTATAGTTCCAACTACTTGGAAGGATGAGGCGGAAAGATCGCTGGAGCCCAGCAGGTCGAGGCTGGGCGACAGAGTGAGACTCCAACTCAAAAAGCAAAACAAAACAAAAACAAAAAAGAAAGCAAGTAGCTGGGACTACAGGCATGTACCACACTGCCTGGCTAATCTTGAAAATTAGAAAGACTTGGAAAATTGTGTGGCAAGACATAAATAGTTGTGTGGCCAAACCCTAACTGAATGTTAAATATATGTATACACTTCAGTATTCTGTATAGAAGTCAATGCTATACCCACCCAGCAGGACTGAATCATCTTCCTAACTGATTTTCTTCCTAAGAAGGAAAGGGCAAGCCGGGCTTGGTGGCTCAGCCTGTAATCCTGAGCCTTTGGGAGACTGAGGTGAGTGGACTGCCCAAGCCCGCGGGTTCGAGACCCGCCTGGGCAGGCAAGACCTCATCTCTACAATAAAAATCAAAAAAATAGCCGGACGTGGTAGCGTGCGCCTGTAATTCCGGCTACTTGGAAGGCTGAGGCGGAAGGATCGCCGGAGCCCAGCAGGTCGAGGCTGCGGTGGCCGGGAGCGGCCACTGCACTCCAGTCTGGGCGACAGAGTGAGACTCCAACTCAAAAAAAAAAAAAAAAGAAGGAAAGGGCAGAAAAGGTAAGTCTAAAAGGGCAAATTGCAAAAGCACCACAGTGAGTCACTGAAACGTATTTGTAACTGTGATCCACCACTCCTTCTTTTTTTTTAATGTCCAGAATGACTCATTCAGGCTGTAATAAATATTGTACCAAACCCTTTTCTCTGCTGATTCTAAGCATTCAGAGTAAGAATTATCTGCCTGGTAACACATACACATATTCTTTCTTCTTCCCTCCCTCTCTCAATCCCTAAATCTGAAGATGTAAATCTTCAACCCTCAGTGCAGATATATGATTGAACACTCCTTTTTTTTTGAGTTGGAGTCTCACTCTGTCGCCCAGACTGGAGTGCAGTGGCCACTCCCAGCCACTGCAGCCTCGACCTGCTGGGCTCCAGCAATCCTTCTGCCTCAGCCTTCCAAGTAGCTCTAACTACAGGCATGCGCTACCAAGTCCGTCTAATTTTTTGATTTATTGTAGAGATGATGTCTTGCCAAGTTGCCCAGGCGGGTCTCGAACCCGCGGGTTCAGGCAACCCACTCACCTCGGCCTCCCAAAGCGTGGGATTACAGGCTGAGCCACCGAGCCTGGTTACTGAACACTCTTGATAAACAAAATGCAAAGCATTATGTCACTTTATACAGACACACTAAATTTGCTTACAAACAAGTCAGAGCTGGGTGCGGTGGCTCACGCCTGTAATCCCAGCACTTTGGGAGGTGGAGGCGAGAATCTGAGCCCAGGAGGTCAAGACCACCTTGGGCAACTTGGCAAGATCTTGTCTCTACAGTAAATCAAAAAAATTAGCTGGGTGTGGTGGAACATACCTGTAATTCCAGCTATTTGGAAGGCTGAGGCAGAAAGATTGCCTGAGCCCAGCAGGTCGAAGCTGTAGTAGCCAGTGCACCATGATCATGCCACTGCAATCCAGCCTGGGCAACAGAGTGAGACTCTGACTCAAACAAACAAATAAAAAAAAAAACAACCAACCAAAACCCACAAACAAGCAAAAACAAAACAAAACAGAAGTTACCCAGGCATGATGGCTTATGCCTATAATCCCAGCACTTTGGGAGGCTGAGGCGGAAGACTGCTTCAGCTCAGGAGTTCAAGACCAGCCTAGGCAACATAGTGAGACCTTGTTTCTACAAAA
This sequence comes from Cephalopachus bancanus, assembly GCA_027257055.1. Classification (NCBI taxonomy): domain Eukaryota; kingdom Metazoa; phylum Chordata; class Mammalia; order Primates; family Tarsiidae; genus Cephalopachus; species Cephalopachus bancanus. Next base: position 195,174 of record JAPVLO010000009.1, on the reverse strand, counting down.
AAATAAAAGTATAAGCCAGGTGATGCACCTGTAGTCCCATCTATATGAAAGGCTGAAGTAGAAGGATCGCCTGAGCCTAGGAGGTCAAGACTTCAGTGAGCCGTGATCGTATCACCGCACTGGGGCCTGGGCAACAGAGTAAGACCTTGACTCAAAAATAAAAGTCAGAATAAGAATCACGGCACTTTGAGAGGTGAGGAGAAAGGATTGCCTGAGTCCAGGGGTTTGAGATCTGCCTGGGCAACTTGGCGAGACCTTGTATTTACAATAAATCAAAAAATTAGCCAGGTATGGTGGCGTGCGCTTGTGGTACCAGGAAGGCTGAGGCAGAAGGATCGCCTGAGCCCAGAAGATGGAGGCTGTAGTAGCGATGATCATCATGCCAGTGATCATTGTGCAACTGCACTCCAGCGTGGGTAACACAGTGAGACTGACAAAAGGAAGGAAGGGAGGGAAGGAAGGTTAGGAGGGAGATGGGATTTGGGGAAGGAGGCCACTGGACTTTGCTCCTCAAGCCCATCTGAATCCCTGACACAAGGGAAATGAATCTGCCTGAAGTATTTCCTCTTTAATACAATTTCTTTGTTGAACCTTCAAAAGCTCACAGAATATAGCCTCAACTGCTCAGGCTGCCATTTAAATCTAACTAACCCCCCTGGCCTCCAACACTATCTTCTAATAACACACCATTCCAGGCCCTCTATCTTGCATTCCATTGCCTGAAGTACTCTCATCAGCTTCCCTCTCTGATTCTCTTCATCTTTAACCTTCTAATTTCTCCCAGAAAGCTTTCCTTGACCATGACAGCTCCAATGACCTCTCTAATCTATCAATTATTATTAATACTATTTTTTGAATTGGGGTCTCATTTTGTCACCCAGGCTGGAGGGCAGTAGCATGATCATGGCTCACTGTAGCCTTTATCTCCTGGGTTTAGGCAACCATTCCACCTTAGCCTCCCGAGTAGCTGGGACTACAAGCATGTGCCACCATGCCTGGCAATCTTTTAATTTTATTTTTGTAGTGATGAGGTCTCTCTATGTTGCCCGGGCTGATCTCAAACTTTTGGGTTCAACTAATCCACCTCTGTTTCCCAACGTGCTGCGATTACAGGTGGGAGCCATCACACTTGGTCCCATTCTATTTATTTCTATAGTCTAATGTGCGACTTAGCATGCACCACTGACTATTACCATTTTCTTTTGTCATACATTGTACTCAGACTGACATATGATCCCCATGACAAAGAGACCAATATTCTCATTAGCCTCAGATCCTCCCTTGTACCCTGGATAGGGCCTAGCACATAACAGGAGCTCAAGTTGTTTTATAAAGCTATATCAGATTTTGTGTTTTAAGACAATTTACATGTGTGTTCCTAAACTTTAATCCAAGTCACTAAAAAATCGGTTGTGTAGTTATACTATTTGAATTGTTTTTAGTTGAAATAATTTATTATATATAGTGATTGTGGCATTGAGTACAATATTACAAAAGTATTACTTCCAAAATAGATCCTGCTAATTCATAAAAACCCATATATGATGTGGTTTAAACAACTACTTAATTTGTTTCTAACCCTGATACAAAGCTTTCTAATTTAGAAAAAACTGTATTTACTTTGTTTTTTCTGATTGTCAAAATAACTGGCCAGAGAGAGAAAGATCATCATCACTTAATTTTTAAATTTTATTTTAGAGACAGGGTCTTGCTGTTTTACCCAGGCTGGAGTATAGTGGCTATACACAGGCACAATCATACTGCACTACAGCCTTGAACGCCTGGGCTCAAGCAATCCTCCTGCCTTAGCCTCCTGACTAGCTGGGACTACAGTCATGTGCCACTGCACATGGCCTCATCATTTCATTTAAAAATGAAAAAACAGAGACATATTGAGGTCAAGTAGCCTACCAAGGTCACAGAGATAATAAGTATTATTCTAAAGATGTCACCCATTTTCTACCAATCATTTCTTCCTGGCATTCACATTCTCAGAGATGCTCCCCTTCCACAGACGCAGATGAAAAAACTTCAGGTACCACCATGACCTCAAATCACAAGCCCTATGCTTCTAGTTCTAGAACAGACCGTACAAGGAGCACATGTCTGATTAAGCTGAGTCCACATTTTCTCTCAGAAATTGGGAATTTGTAATTGGAAAGCCAAGTTAGTTTTTGTTGAATGCTTAGAATAAGAAATGATGCTAAAGTCAGGGCTTGGGTGATCATGTGCACAATTAAGCGGGAGGGTGGGGAAGTGGGGATGGAGGGCGGGTGGGTAGAGTAATCTCTAGAGCAGAGTTGGATGGTCAGGCTTCCACAGCTCTGATTTGGAGGATAGTTAACAGTATTCTGTTTAATTAGCTTCCAGGCAGAGAATACCCATATCAATCAATCAGAGTATCAAGTCATTTCACTGTTGGTTTCATTGGATTTCTGTGACCTTGCCCTTACCTTGTCATAGATAACTAGACCAAGATAAGATAGATGACCCAACCCAGTCCATTATTTCTCCACCTCTTATAGGTTTTTGAAGTATATCTTGCATTTAACAGGAGTCTGTGACTTAAAGCTTATCTTTTTTTTAAACTTTAGATTCAGGGGGTATACATGCATGCTTATTGCATGGACATTGTATTGTGTAGTGGTGGGGATTAGGTCTCAGGTGGCCCAGATAGTGAACACTGTGCCCTGTAGGTAGTTTCTGAACCCTAACCTCTCTTCCCTTTTCCCCTCTCTCCCTACTTATTGGTGTTCCCAGTGCCTATTTCCACTATCTTTTAGTTTGCTAATGACGGCAGTTTCTTAGTTTATAAAGCTGAAGACCCTAACGCATACTCTAAGAAGACCTTGAAAGAGTGCTGCTACATATGTTGTAAGAAACCGGGAAGTTATACCATTAGAATGGCTATTATTAAACAAACAAACAAACAAAACCAGAAAAGAACAGGGCTGGCAAAGATGTAAAGAAATTTGGATGCTTGTGCATTGCTAGTAGGAAAGTAAAATGGTTTAATGTCTATGGAAAACAATACGATGATTCCTCAAAAAATCAAACACAGAACTGCAATATGATCCAGCAATTCTACTTCTGGGTGTATACCCAAAAGAACTGAAAGCAAGGACTAGAACAGATATTTATATATCTGCAGCATTATTCACAATAGCTGGAAGGTGAAAATAACCCAAATATACATTAACTGATGAATGGATAAACAAAATGTGGTACACAGATACAATGGAATATTAAAAAGGAATAAAACTCTGATACATGTTACTATAGCAATGAACCTTGAAGATGTTATGCTAAGTGAAATAAGCCAGATACAAAAGATAAGAGGTATCTAGATTAGTCAAATTCACAGAGACAAAGTAGATTAGTGACTATCAGGGGCTGAAGGTAGTGGGAGGGAGATAGGAGAGTTACTGTTAACAGGTACGGAGTGTCAGTCTGAAATAATGAAAAAGTTCTGGAGATGAACAGTGGCGATGCCCGCGCAACAATGTGAATGTACTTAATACCACTGAACTGTATGCTTAAAAACGGATAAAATAGTAAATTTTATGATACGTATATGTTTTCTTTTTTGAGTTGGAGTCTCACTCTGTCGCCCAGACTGGAGTGCAGTGGCCGCTCCCGGCCACCGCAGCCTCGACCTGCTGGGCGCTGGCGATCCTTCCACCTCAGCCTTCCGAGTAGCTGGAACTACAGGCGCGCGCTACCACACCCGGCTAATTTTTTGATTTATTGTAGAGATGAGGTCTCACCAAGTTGCCCAGGCGGGTCTCGAACCCGCGGGCTCAGGCAGTCCACTCACCTCAGCCTCCCAAAGGCACGGGATTACAGGCTGAGCCACCGAGCCCGGCTATAGGTATATGTTTTAATATAATTTTTAAGAAAGCCACAGCAAGATGTTTATGCTAAAATCTATCCAATAAGCCGGGCTCGGTGGCTCAGCCTGTAATCCCGCGCCTTTAGGAGGCTGAGGTGAGTGAATTGCCTGAGCCCGCGGGTTCGAGACCCGCCTGGGCAACTTGGCAAGCCCTCATCTCTACAATAAATCAAAATGAGCTGGGCGTAGTAGCGCGCGCCTATAGTTCCAGCTACTTGGAAGGCTGAGGTAGAAGGATCACCGGAGCCCAGCAGGTCGAGGCTACAGTGGCCGGGAGCGGCCACTGAACTCCAGTCTGGGTGACAGAGTGAGACTCCAACTCAAAAAAAAAAAAAAAAAAATCTATGCAATAGGTATATGGATATTCATTGTAAAATCTTTTGACTTTTCTGTATGTTTTATATTTTGTATAATAAAATGTTAGGGAAAGCCGGGCTCGGTAGCTCAGCCTGTAATCCCACGCCTTTGGGAAGGCTGAGGTGAGTGGATTGCCTGAGCCTGCGGGTTCGAGACCCGCCTGGGTAGCGAGACCTCATCTCTACAATAAATAAAAAAATCAGCCGGGTGTGGTAGCGCATGCCTGTAATTCCAGCTACTTGGAAGGCTGAGGCGGAAGGATCGCTGGAGCCCAGCAGGTTGAGGCTGCGGTGGCCGGGAGCGGCCACTGCACTTCCAGTCTGGGCGACCGAGTGAGACTCCAACTCAAAAAAAAAAAAAAAAAAAAAAAATGTTAGGGGAAAAAAAGGAAAAAAACCTGGGAAGTTGGCTTATCTTTTCTGGACAATATCCTTCTGCCTTACAAAACAACCTTTTGAAAGCAATTAACCAACCAAGTTGTATTAAGAGAATCTGATATTTGGTTAAAACATCACTTTAGGATACTCAGGAGTCTCTTAGATTTTTTTTTTTTTTTTTAGTTGGAGTCTCACTCTGTCACCCAGGTTGGAGTGCAGTGACACATTCACAGCCATTGCAGCCTCAACCTCCTGGGCTTAGGCGATTCTTCCACCTCAGCAAATTTTTTTTATAAGACAAAGTTGGAAGCCAAAGTAATATTCACATGAGAACACACAGGACATCAATTTTTTTTTAAGAAAGTAGAAAGAAGTAAAGTTTATTATTCACCTTTCACACATTGGAAAGAGGCTGACACTCAAAGGCAAGTGTGGCCTCGAAGGGCCACGTAATGGGTATATTTTAGGGCTTTTGGAGAGGAGACAGCAGCAGGTCTTGGTAGAAGAGGAGAAAGACAGAGCAAGAGAGCAGCAGATCTTGGTGGGACCTCCAAAAATGTCAGGATCATCCCAGTGGGGCCTCCAAAATATGTTAGGGTCACACTTTCCCAGCAGGACCTCCAGAATGTTAGGTCAGGCCCGCTGGGGGTGTGGATATCTGGGGTGCGATCCGATGCTGCATAAAAGATGCAAAGAATTGCACAGAAATTAGATTAGAAAATATAGTTTATTTAAAAGTAAATTAGAGAGAGAGAGAAGATTCACCCCCCCAAGGTGGGGCTGGGGGGCAAAGCCAGGAAGCACGGAGACAACCATAGCTCAATGAGCACATGGCCATATTGGAGTCTAGAAATGTAATGGCCATGACATCAATTTTTTAGCTCAGTATTCTGATCAAATATAGGTTATTCAAGGTTATACTAAATTATATTTAGGCTAGGTGTGGTGGCTCACATCTGTAATCCCAGCACTTTGGGAGATGGAGGTGAGAGGATTGCCTGAGCCCATGGGTTTGAGCCCAGCCTGTGCAACATGACAAGACCTCATCTCCACAATAAATAAAAAAATTAGCTGGGCATCGTGGCTTGGATTTTATTCTATTCCAGCTACTTGGAAGGCTGAGGCAGAAGGCTCACTTGAGCCCATCAGGTCAAGGCTGCAGTGGCTGTAAGCATGCCACTGCACTCCAGTCTGGATGACAAAATGAGACTCCAACTCAAAAAAATAAAAGTGTGTGTGTGTGTGTGTGTGTGTGTGTGTGTAGATGTTGATACGTACCCATACTGTACTGCCAACTTCTTTGTGCATAACTACATTTGGCATTTTCTGATGATATGGTAAAGGCTGAGAACCTAAATCTAGTTAAAAAGTGTCCTAAACTGTGATCAGAGAGCCTTGGCTCTAGCTCCATTTCTGCTGTTAATTAGCTATATGGTAGAATTTAACATGTGTGGGCCTGAGCTTCCACATATGGAAAAGAAAGAAGCTAAGCAACACCTTTCAAGTTTCTGTCTAGGTGGCTACTTTACACCAAGTGGTCAGGGATGGCTTCTTGGAGGAAGGGATACTTGAACTAACATGCAACAACAAGAGGCCTGACATGTGGATGTTTCTTTGGGCAGGAACCAGGGGAAAGCCATAAAGTGAAACGAATCGGCTTTCCTACTTTTTCTAGGCCCCAGGATCAGAAATGAGCTTGTCATTCTGGAGGAACCAAAGAAGTGGTAAGAGGGAAAATGTAGAGGATAATGCTGGAGTTAGACAGGGGTGGGATCAAGCAGGGCTCTGCCAGCCGGGACAAGTGGCTTGGACTGTATCCTAAGATCATCATCTTTCACTTGTGGGGAAGATGCATTACAGTAGGGCAAGCATTGCAATATGGGGTCTGTGATGTACTTGAGGTAAGAATTTATAGGGGTTAAACTAAAAAGGTCACAGCCTGCTGATCTAACAATCAATGGAACAGGTGAGCTTCTGGGAGAGCAGGAGTTGTACCAAGAACAGAAACCCCATTAACCCCCTGCCACCAGACAGTGGTAAGCTACCTGCTGCTGCATATCAATAATAACAGCCCTATACTTTTACATTGTACCAGGTCTGATTTAAAATAGATATTCATATTTATACACACACATAACTTTTTTACTTTAAAATAAAGTAAAAAATTTTAGACTTTTAAAAATGTTGCAAAAGTAGTACAGAATTCCTATATATCCAGCTTCCCCTCATGTTAATGTCTTGTATAAACAAATTAAAAAACATTAACATAGGTACAATATTGTTAACTACAGACTGTTTCACCAATTTTCCCATTTGTATCCTTTTTCTGTTGTAGGATTTAATCCAGGATCTCACATTGCATTTGACTGTTATTGTCTGAGTCTACTCTACCCTGTGACAGTTCCTCAGCCCTTGTTTTTCATGACCTTGAAACTTTTGAAGAGTGCTGGCCAATAATTTTGTACACTGTCCCTCAATTTGGATTTTTCTGCCGTCTTCCACAGTTAGATTGAGGTTACGCATTTATAATGAGAATACTGCAAAAATGCTATACTCTCTCCAGTGAGAGTACAGTCTATTGGGGGTACCTGATACTAAGTGTCTTCTTACTAGAAATGTCAGCTTTGATCACTTGGTTAGGGTGGTGTCTGCTGGTATCTCCATGGTAAAGTTACCATTTTCCCCTAAGTAATGAATAAAGTCTTATAGGAGACACTTTGAGACTGTGTAAATACCTTGGTTTTGCCTTAACCTTTCAACCATCAATTTTTCTACTTCATTCCTCTACTTTTTTTTTTTTTTGAGTTGGAGTCTCACTCCTTTCACCCAGGCTGGAGTGCAGTGGCAATCTCATGGTCACCGCAGCCTCAACCTGCTGGGCTCAGGCAATCCTTCTGTCTCAGTCTTCCAAGTAGCTGCAACTACAGGCGCATGCTACTACACCTCGCTAATTTTTTTTTTTTTTATTGTAGAGATGAGGTCTCGCCATGTTGCCCAGGCTGGTCTTGAGTCCCTGAGCTCAGACAATCCTCTTGCCACCGCTTCCCCAAGTGCTAAGATTACAGGGGTGAGCCACCATTCCTGGCAATTTATGTTTTTTAAGAGACAGGGTCTTGCTATGTTTCCCAGGCTGAAATGCTGTGGCTATTAACAGGTACAATCCAGATACTAATCAGCATGAGAATTTTGATGTGCTCCATTTCTGCCCTGGGCAGGTACGCTGCTCCTTAGACAACATGGTGGTCCCTTACTCTCGAGAAGTTGCCATATTGATGCCAAATATAGTATGGGCATCTGATCAGCATAGCCCACTACAGCCCAGGCTCCTGAGCACAAGAAATCTTCTCACCTCAGCCTCCCGAGCAGCTGGAACTATAGGTGTGTACTACCATGCCAGGCCATTCCTCTACATTTATTAAATGGAATGTTTCTGTAAAAAAGAGCTGTCCCATTGCTCCCATTTATTTATTTACTTAATTCTTTTTAAATATTGGAATGGACTCATGGATATTTTATTCTATAGGTTATCTTTCAATACTATTGTTATTTATTTTGTTACTCAGATTGTTCCAGCATTGGCCAGTGGCAGCTTTTCCAGGTGGGCTTCTGTGTCCTTTTGTTATGACTGTAGCATTTTCTTTTTCTTTCTTTTCTTTTTTTTAAAAATTTTAGGTCTTTTTAGTAAATAATTCTTTATTTTGTTTTCACATTTTAATGATAAGTATAGAAAGACAAATATAGTCCTTAACATTCAATATGACCTTTAAGTTTTGCTTTTGCATGTTGGTTTTATTTCATTTTTTTTCTTTTTGTTTTTATTTTAGATTTGGGGGTACACATGCATGCGTGTTACATGAACTGTTGTGTAGTGGTGGGGATTGGGTCTCTGGTGGTCTATTCCCCAGATAGGGAACACTATACCCAATACATAATTTCTGAACCCTAACCCCTTTCCTCTCGATTGCATTTTCTGATCACTTCTTTAATTTCTGGTACCACAAGAAGCACGAGGCTCATCTGATCTTTTTCCTATCTCAGTCCAGGAGTTACCCAACTTCTCTAGGGAGTCCTGATTCCTTTCATTAGGGACTGAGAAACCAGGATATGGATGTTGATGTGCTCCCTGTGATTGGAGTAGTATTGCTTTTAGGTCTTCTCAGGGGAAAGAGCTTGGAAATATATCAGTGACTGCTAGTGTAGGGACCTGGGAAAGGAGGTAACTAAAAAGGAGAAACACAGGGAATTGTGGGGCCATCGAGCTGTGCTGGATCATGATTGTAAAGTTTTTGTAAAATTCATAGAACTACATACCAACAGATATGTAAATTTTACTGTGTATAAGCTTAAGAAATACAAAAAACTAAAAAGGGCAAACAGGATGTGGAGGGAACCCACACGGTCGTTTGGGTTAGCAATTCCAAGCGACCTTATGGGTATAAGTACTAGAGCTGCACAAATAAAGTAAATATGCTGTAAATAATGAGAGTCAGGTTTCTTGTTGTTGGAGAGAGAAATTACAAGTAAGGAAAGGGCCAAGGCTAGAACAATCTCTGTAGTATTGAACCAGAATAGAGATATCATTATGAACCCATGGTTTAAAAAAAATATATATGTGTGTGTGTATATATATATACACACACATACACACACACACACACACACACACACATAAAGAGAGAAACAAAATATAGATCTACAAGCTCATTCAGTATGCAGGAGTTAGCATACATACATTTACACACATATATTTTGGCCTATTTTGGGTGCTTTACATTTATTTATTTTGATTTATTTTTTATTTTATTTATTTATTTTTTTGAGTTGGAGTCTCACTCTGTCACCCAGACTGGAGTGCAGTGGCTGCTCCCAGCCACTGCAGCCTCGGCCTCCTGGGCTCAGGCGATCCTTCTGCCTCAGCCTTCCAAGTAGCCGGAATTACAGATGCGCGCTACCACGCTTGGCTAATTTTTTGATTTATTGTAGAGATGAGGTCTCACCAAGTTGCCCAGGAGGGTCTCGAACCCGCGGGCTCAGGTAATTCACTCACCTCAGCCTCCCAAGGCGCAGGATTACAGGCTAAGCCACCGAGCCCGGCTTACATTTATTAACTCATTGAATCTTTACGCCAACATTTTGAGAGAAGCACTACTATTATCTGCATTTTACAGGCACGAAAACCAAGAGTCTAAGCAACTGCTCCAGGCTACAGAGTTAGTAAGCAGCAGAGCTGATATACCAACCTTTCCCGGCTGGTTGCAGAGTCCAAGGTCTTAACCAGAATGCTCTACGCCCTCTGAGCAGAGAATGCCCTCCTCCAACTTCTAACATGAAGTAGATAAAATAAGCAGGAAATTGGAAGGAGCTGAGTAGCCTTATGTGATGTGACAGTCTCCTAATTAGGTTACAGTTGCAAAGCTTTCAACAACCATCATCTTAAGGTGATGGCTACTATGAAATTACTGCATAACACACGTGGTTTTAGGTTTCTGTTAAGAAAAGTGGGATTAGGTTTCTGTTAAGAAAAGTGGGATTGAGCTAACACACGTGGTAGCTCACACCTGTAATTCCAGTACTCTGTGAGGCTGAGGCAGGCAGACTGCTTAGACCCAGCAGTTCAAGACCAGCAACATAGTGACTTGTCTCTACAAAAAATAAAAAAATGTGCTGGCTGTGGCAGTGTGCACCAATGGTCTCAGCAACTTGGGAGGCTGAGGTGGGAGGCTTGCCTGAGCCCAGGTGGAGGTTGCAATGAGCTGTGATCATGCCACTGCACTCCAGCCTGGATGACAGAGTAAAGCCTCAACTCAAAAAAAAAAAAAAAAGAAAACCAGGATTATTATTTTCTTCTCATAATTACAAATAGTCCTCTTATGCTGACCCCCAAAGGGAATCATAAACCATATAAGGACAACTAGTTTGGACAACTGAATCTATCAAGGAATAATACCACTTATGACATAAATATATACATTGATTCAGATGACAACCAACATTTAGTGAACTCTTAGTATGAGACAAGTACTTCTCTAAGCTTTTACACAGCTAACTCATTTAATTCTAGCAATGCTATGAGATAGGTACTGTTTCCATCTCTATCTGAGAGACGGAAAAACTGAGAGACAGGAAAGTTATGAAAACTGCTTAAGGCCACACAGCTAGTAAGTGGTGAAGCCAGGATGTTTTACCACTATGTTGCCAGTCTAAGTGCTGTGCTTTGCAGGTGCAAATATTTGACAAGTCAAATAAACACTGATAACTAATTTAATAAAACACACCATAAAGAAGAGTCGCAAGTGTCACAGATGTTATGACATCATTTTAAACCCATACACTGTAAGAGCTAACTAAATAATGAACCTAAAATATGTACAAGAAAAAGTCTCTGCCTTCCTTATTCAATACAACTATTTTGGATATCCTGATGTCTTCTAAAAACTTTCTAAGATCGGTAATTCAAGTGATAATTCTCAGATTCGTATTTACTTCCGTCTGAATCTGACAGTAATTGTTCTGCCAGGGAACCTGCCATTATTTGTAGATCTTTTTTTTTGGTCTATATCTGGGGGCAGCAGGTATTTAAGGAAGTTAAAAAAAAAAAAACTGCCAGGCACAGTGGCTCATGCCTGTAATCCCAGCACTTTGGGAGGCCAAGGCAAGAGGACTGCCTGAGCTCAGAGGTTCGAGACCATCCTGAGCAACTTGGCAAGACCTCATCTCCACAATAAATCAGAATATTACCCAAGCAGCTGGTAGCACACATCTGTAGTGCCAGCTACTTGGAAAGCTGAGGCAGAAGGATCGCCTGAGTCTAGCAGGTTGAGGCTGGTAGACGTGAGCATGCCAATGCACTCCAGCCTGGGCGAGACAGAGTGAGACTCCAACTCAAAAAAAAAAAACAAAAAAAAAAACTGAACAAAATAAGTTATAAAATAATTCAGAGTTCCTTTTAAAACTCATCTCAGCTGCATCTTCCCTTTGGATTTAATGTCAGGAAACAATATAATACTATAAAAGAAGCAAAATTATAAAAAATACTTTCTTCAGAATACATAAGGAAAAAATACAGATATAATTATTTGAGCAATTTAGGTGAAAGTCATAAAATACTCCAAAGTTGCCACCATCTGCTAACATGTAACAAATACCTCATGTCTTGGATAAGAGAGACCCTGAGTGTTGGCAACATAACTCCTGAGTCAGATTTTCTTCTTTCTGGTCCAAGGGCAACTGTGTGGAAAAATATCAGCAAAATATTAGAAAAATAACAAAAAATCGACATGGTTCACATTCTGTAAATAAACACTCTGAAATTCCCTTGATAAGAACAAATTTTAAAGACAACAGAAAAGCTCAAATTCTACTCCCCAAATGTTGCTACTTTATTAATATAGTAAATCAGCTATTTTCTTTCTAGATAATCTGGGGCCAACTAGCAAATAATGCAATGTGTGCAAATGTTGGTCATAAAAACCAGTTATTTTCTAGTTATTCATTCTAATAGCACTGGATAATTACATGAAAGCAATGTCTATAAATGAAACTACTAAATATGTGAATAATCTCTGGGCTCATTAACTGAAATCACATAAGTGTTGGAGAGTGTTTTTAAAAAATTTAAGAGTTTGGACTCTTAAGTTTAAGCTTCTATTTCAAAGCTCAAAATCCAGGGCAAAGGGTGTGAGGGTCAGTGAAAGAGAACTCCTGTGCTTTAAAAAAAAAAAAGCTCAGAATCCAAACCACAGTATGTAGAGCATGCAAAGTAAATAATCAAAATGAAAGTTTAATAACCATGAATATTCTCTCATAAAACCTGAATAGCTAATGTTTACGAAAGAAGGAAAGATTATTTCTTATATAGCAATGGCTAAGCAATCATCTATTGGCTGATGTATTATAGCTGGGGTGTACAGTTTACTTTCATTGAGATGTCATGGAGTTTTACGCCCTTTCTTATTTTCATTTTCTCATCTGTAAATAAAAATTAAATTGCAACATCACACTCAGCAAATAGATCAACATAAGCAATCCAGTATGACTGGTGTCCTTATAAAATGAGAACATTTGAACAGACACAGACAAAGAGAAAAGACAATGTGAAGACAGGGAAAATGCCATCTACCAGCATTTACCAAGAAATGCCTGAGACTACAGAGAAGCTAGGAGAGAGGCACAGAATAGGTTCTCTCACAGTCCTCAGAAGGAACTAGCCCAGACAACACCATGATTTTGGTCTTCCAGGTTTCAGAACAGTGAGACAGTACATTTCAAAGCAGATTAAGGATTGAGAAATAAAGTCATGCCTTTTATCTTTTTGTGTTTTTTTGAGTTAGAGTCTCACTCTGTCACCCAGATTGGAGTGCAGTGGCCACTCCTGACCACTGCAGCCTCGACCTGCTGGGCTCCGGAGATCCTTCCGCCTCAGCCTTTCAAGTAGCTGGAACTACAGGCACGCACTACCATGGCCGGCTAGTTTTTGATTTATTGTAGAGATGATGTCTCACCAAGTTGCCCAGGCAGGTCTCGAACCCGCGGGCTCAGGCAATCCACTCACCTCGGCCTCGCAAAGCGCTGGGATTATAGGCTGAACCACTGAGCCCAGCCTCATGACTTTTATTTAGAGATCTAAAAATCTAAGAAGGTTCCCATGAATCTACTCTATGCAGAAGAGAATTTTTTTATTTATTATTATTTATTATTATTTTTATTTTTTTTATATTTTTTTGAGTTGGAGTCTCACTCTGTCACCCAGACTGGAGTGCAGTGGCTGCTCCTGGCCACCACATCCTCGACCTGCTGGGCTCCGCCGATCCTTCCGCCTCAGCCTTCTGAGTAGCTGGAATTACAGGCACGTGCTACCACACCCGGCTAATTTTTTTGATTTATTGTAGAGATGAGGTCTCGTCTGCCCAGGCGGGTCTCAAACCTGCGGGCTCAGGCAATCCACTCACCTCAGCCTCCCAAAGGCGTGGGATTACAGGCTGAGCCACCGAGCCCGGCTTAATTTATATTCTTTTATCACTAGGCCTTCACCAACATTTGGCAGTGCAGCACAAGCAGGGACTGCATGAGACTTTGACACAGTTTATATTTCTTATCCTTGACTTCAGAGTTTTGCTGGTCCCATTACTGGCTAGTCTCCAACTGCAGCCCAACACTTGACCAGTGACCGCCATGCATGGGCAACACCAGCAGCATTTCACCCCACAAATGGCTGTTTCTTCATAGGCATTTCTTTTTTCTATTTATGATAAACTATCTTGGTCATGGTCTAATGAACTGAACAGCCACACTTTCTGTTAGAGACAGTTTCAGGGCAAATGCATTTTACTTCTTAACAGAAAAAGGGGCAGAGGAGACAGACATGAGAGAATGCTTTTAAGCTTGATCTGAATCTTTATAAATATAGGTAGAGCAGAACCTTGACATTCTGCTTAGAGGAGCTCAAGGGTAATGTAGTGTCAAACTCATTCCTAGCTTTCTGATTAGATACACTGAAAAACCAGGTTTTCAACAATAAACACCACATTTGGGGTAATGTTGCCTTCTGGGGCAGTGAGGGAAAAGGAATTAGGGATGAATACAAGGGTGTTTCAACCATATTTGCCATGCATTATTTCTTTTTCTTTTATTTTTTTGAGTCAGGGTCTCATTCTGTTGCCCAGGCTAGAGTGCAGTAGCATGATCACGGCTTACTGCAGCCTGGACCTTCTGGGTTCAGGCAATCCTTTGCTTCATCCTCCCAAATGCTCTACCATGCCCAGCTAATTTTTTGATTTTTTTTTTTTTGTAGAAATGAGGTCTCGCTATGTTGCCCATGCTGGTCTTGAACTCCTGGGTTTGAACAGTTCTCCCATATTGGCCTCCCAAAGTGCTGGGATTATAGGTGTGAGCCATTGCGCCTGACCACATTATTGCTTTTTCTCTTTTCTTTTTTTTTTGAGTTAGGGTCTTATTCTGTTGCTCAGGCTGGAGCGCAGTGGTACGATCATGGTTCACCGCAGCCTTGACCTCCCGGGCTTGAGCGATCCTTCTCCCTCAAACTCCTGAGTAGCTGGGACTATGGCGTGCAGCACCACGCCTGGCTAATTTTTTTGACTGTCTGTAGAGATGAGGCATTGCTATGTTGCCCAGGCTAGTTCTGAACTTCTGGTCTCAAGCAATCCTCTTGTCTTGGCCTCCCCAAAGTTTTGGGAATCCATGTGTGAGCCACCATGCTGGCAATGCATTATTTCTTAAGCTAGTGGCTGGCTTATGAGTTTTAAAAAAAAAAAAAAAAATATATATATATATATATATTTTTTTTTTACATTTTCTTTATAAAGACAGGATCTTGCTATGTTGCCCAGGCTAGTATTGAACTTCTAGGCTCAAGTGATCCACCTGCCTCAGCATCCTGAATAACTGATACTACAGGTTTAGGCCACCATGCCCAGCTAACTTTTTCATACTTCTAAATTTCTAAAATAATCCATAATTTTAGAAAAGATTCTCAAATGGTCAATTTCATATAAAATATTTTATTTCTATTAGCTTCCCACCGTTACTTCTTTTTGTGAAATAGATGGTTATTTTATACAATGAAAAGTAAGCTCCTTTCTGTGAAAAATGCACAGTAGTTAGAACACTTAACCTACATAACTCAAATTAACTACAAAATTACAACATTTCTAACATGTGATATCTTCTATACATTGAAGAATAAGTTCTGAAGATTTTTGAGACATACATACATCTAATATTCCCTGAAAGATCATTAGTAATGGTCATAAAACTTTTCTCAGCTGTGCGCGGTGGCTCTTGCCTGTAATCCCAGCACTTTGGGAGGCTGAGGCAAGAGGATTACCTGAATCCATGGGTTCAAGACCAACCTGGGCAATATGGTGAGACCTCGCCTCTATAATAAATAAATAAATAAATAAATAAATAAATAGCTGGGTGTGGTGGCGCACACCTGTAGTTCCAGTCACTTGGAAAGCTGAAGTGGAAGGATTGCCTGAGTCCAGCAGGTCGAGACTGTGGTAGCATGAACATGCCACTACAATCCAGCCTGGGTGGCAGAGTGAGACTCCAGCTCAAAAAAAAAAAAAACAGAGACCTTTCTTTAGGGGAAAAAAATCAGTATACACC
This sequence comes from Cephalopachus bancanus, assembly GCA_027257055.1. Classification (NCBI taxonomy): domain Eukaryota; kingdom Metazoa; phylum Chordata; class Mammalia; order Primates; family Tarsiidae; genus Cephalopachus; species Cephalopachus bancanus. The sequence continues at coordinate 179,421 of JAPVLO010000009.1, read as the reverse complement.
ATACCCTAACACTGGTGAGAGTAAGGAATAGTCATATGCTCCTTTACATTCATTGGGGGTTTTTACATGTTACCTTTTTGATCAACATGACAATGTTGGCATAGTTAATGTTATTTTCTCTATTTTATTAATGAGGAAACAGGAAATCAGAGAGGTTAAATGACTTTTCCCAGGTCTCACAGCTAGTAAATAATCCCACTACTTTCAAGATGGAGAAAGTTTTAGCTTGAGAGAGAAAGATCAAGACAAGACCACACAGTATTAACTCTTCTCAAGGTCCAATGCTGCCAGCTCTATACAAACAATCAAACCAATGATCTCTCACCTGGTGATTCTGCAAGGTGCTCTTGCTTCTCTTCTCTGTCCTGAAATTGAATTAAATGTGACCACAAAGCCGACTTCCCCTGAAAGTACAAGGTACATAAAATTTTTCATTTAAAAAAAAATTAAATTCATCAAAAAATAATTTCTCCTCAAAATCATTAACATTAAAATAGCTATTAGAAGTTTGGTGACCCAAGTTCATCCATTAGTAGTGTGTGACATTCTAAGCATCCTATTCCCTGTGTCATAAAGGTCACCCTTGCCTCACTGAGAAGACTGGCAAAAGCCTGGGGAAGGAAAGCAGTTAAGCAAAAGGACAGAAGGCAAGGCACAGAGATTCCTGATGTCAGTTCAGTCGTTACCTCACTGTTTGTAATTAGGGCTATCTCTACTGGCCACATTTGTAACAGTGGAATTAAAAGGCTCTAGTGGCACAGAATATATTCATGTATATCCATATGCAAAACGTGCGTGGATATGTGGAGTGGCAATGAGAGAAAAAGATCAGTTATAAGAGCAGAAAAAAAGGGGAGGAAGAAGCACGTATCGGAAAAGAAATCAGAAAGGGAGACTACAGAGATAAAAGCAAAGAGACTGCATTTTTCCATCCTGAATTATTAGATAACTTAAAATGGTAAAAAATTGTTATTTCTGGCCAGCAGAATTTTTTTCCTGGACAGTGACAAAAGCAGACATTTAATGAAATCTACAGGGTATATGGCCTCTGCAATGAATGCGCTATTTTATCTTTTCCTGCCTGTTAGAAAGGATCTCCAAACCATCTCCTGATCAAGGGTTGTTTTATTCCCTTTAATTGAAATGCCTATGGCACATTTCTAGTCATCCTGTGACAAAGAAACATATCCTTTTTTATGACATCTTTTTTATGACTTGTCTCATCCTGTTTAGTCTTTTGACATCTTTTTCTCTGTTACTTTTTTTTTTTGAGTTGAGTCTCACTCTGTCTGCCAGATTGCACACTCCCGGCCACTGCAGCCTCAACTTGCTGGGTTCCGGCGATCCTTCCACCTCAGCCTTCCAAGTAGCCAGAACTACAGGCGCGCGCTACCATGATCAGCTAATTTTTGATTTATTGTAGAGACGAGGTCTCGCCAAGTTGCCCGGGAGGGTTTCGAACCTGTGGGCTCAGGCAATCCTCTTGCCTCGGCCTCCCAAAGTGCTGGGATTACAGGTTGAGCCACCGAGCCCGGCCTGTTGCTTTTCTTAACAGGCCATGTCACCAAGACCTCCTGAGACTGTTACCTGCTTGACCTGTAGGCCATGGCTCCATATCCTTTCCAGCAGGTCACAGAGGCTGGCGATCAGGGTGTTCTCCTCCAGGCCGGTGATGTTTGCTTCTCCGTGGCCCAGTTCCACTGCTTCATGTCCCATCTTCTCCACCAACATGCGTTTTGTCTGAAAATAACACGTGCAGTCACAAGTTGCCCCAGTAGTGAAACAAAACACCAACAAACTAATTCCAGGAGTAGGAGAACTGGTTTCCCTTCACTATATTTTAATTGCCTTGGGGAAAATATCTTAATCTCTGTGATCAACTAACTGAAGTAATACCATCTAAATGGTACTATTTTGTCAGAGAAATTGGGGGGTGACTAAAGAAGATAATATTCATAAAGCATCTCTATGTTAAAAAAGGCTTATGTACAACAATTTTCAAATTATTAATTTCTGTGATATTGGGGAATTACACTAGACCTGGAAAATGTACTGTCGGAGTCTAGATCCCCATCCTGCCACCACAACTTGCCCTCCTCCTTCCCCAGTATCTTAGCTTATTAAAGACTCTTAAGCTTAGCTTGACTGCACTTAGGTAAAATGTACGTTTACCGATGGGCAGCCCTAAGTCTCTAAGAACTCTAATTTATGAGTGAACCAGGACTCTTTTTCCCTCCTTCTTTTCCTCTTTTATCTCTTCTTTGCTCACGAGCACACACCAAAAAATGGAAATCATGTAAGTTATCCCATCAGTCCTAGCAGCTCACATACAGTGTGACATGAGACAGAATCTCATCCCTTTGGCAGGAACTTTATGTGTTAGACTCACCTCTAAATGCTAATTTAATAAAGTATTTACTGAATATGCAGAGAAGGTGCTTAAGAAATCACTGTCAAATAAATGAATGAAATTATTGACAAAAATGATGTTTTGAAATTTTTCAATTTGTATTGCTACTTCTGATAAACACAGATACCTGAGAGGAGACTGTTGTACAATATACACAAACCTACAACACAGCTAAGGTCTTTTTCCTTATAAGTATACAAACCATGTATGAGTACAGATAAGGTTGCACATAGGTTCACACACAGACACACAACAAACGTGCCACTTTCACATAAGACAACATTCCTGACACAACTTATGAGTGGCTTAAGACATCTACTCGTACTGGAGAGAAGGATAGCTGAAAAGGTGAGAAAAACTATATAGGGCTCCCATATCATTAATTCTGTGGGCAATGGAGAACCCATGGAGGTACCTCTGTAAAGGACCCATGGGCCTATGCCACTGTAAAAGTTTTCTTCTAGGAAAGTTACAGGCTCAAATGGGGATTAGTTCAGCTCATCTTAGCCTCCCACATGGTGTAAACATGAGTGCACACTATCTGGCATCAGTGAGTAGTACATACCTTCATTCTACATTCTTTCAGTAAGCCTTCCACAAATTTCCAGTTGGTCTGTGCAATCACTGCAGGAGAGAGGTCTGACAATTTGGGTTGCCTCAAGTTTTTTCCTAAACTTCGTGCCTCTTGCATATATTTCTAAAAATTAAAGAGTATTTTTAATGCATAAACATTAGATATCCTTCTGATCTTCTTAACCTTACACAGACAGGTGAAGGAACAAACAAGATGCACAAAGGACCGGAAGTGTATGTGCGGAACAGCAATTGAAGTTTTAGTGCACCAAAAGGCAGAGGGTACTCACATTCCCCCCGCTCCCCCCATAGCCGATTAACTCCTGTGAGAAGGAGGTGACAGAAACCCCATTAGGTTAAAACTTATTCAAAATGAGATGATGTCTCATTTTGTTTAGTCTTTTTACTGGGAATACCCAAGGTTGTGATTAGTCAGGACCATGGGTTAGGATGAAAACCTTTAGGTGTCTAGACGAGAAGCCTGAGGTTCTGTAGGAGCCCAGTGGTCCTCAGATCACTGGTTTCCTCCACCCCTTTCCTCATACATTAAAAGAATGAATGCACCTCTAACCTCTGGGGCAGTGCCCTCCAACCTAGCCCTGTGCCCTATACCACATCACACAGTAAAACCCAGAGCTCTAGAGTGTGGCTGTAACTAATTTTATGACCTTCAGGCATATCAATGAATGTCTGTACAGCTCAGCTTATTAGTTCAATGAGCATAAAACATGCCCATCTGCCGCTTAAAAATACTAAAAGAGTATTCTGAAAAGCACGATGTGCTCCAAATGCAGGTGGCCTCTTTGTTCTGTGAGGAATTTGCTAAAGCCTTGTTCTATAATCAAAAGAAAGTGGAATCATAGTGTTACTTTTTGGAGTTTGGATAACTCTTTTTTTTTCAGTTGGAGTCTCACTCTGTCACCCAGACTGGAGTGCAGTGGCCGCTCCCGGCCACCGCAGCCTCGACCTGCTGGGCTCCGGCGATCCTTCCGCCTCAGCCTTCCAAGTAGCCAGAACTACAGGTGCGTGCTACCACGCCTGGCTAATTTTTTGATTTATTGTAGAGATGAGGTCTCGCCAAGTTGCCCAGGCAGGTCTCGAACCCGCAGGCTCAGGCAATCCACTCACCTAGGCCTCCCAAAGTGCAGGATTACAGGCTGAGCCACCGAGCCTGGCCTAGAGTAACTCTTAAGTACCACAGAAGCACTTAGTCCAATGCTCTTGAGCTTTGGTTAGCGAACTGCCATTAAAAAAAAAAATCACTCCATGTAAGTGCAGGACTCATCATGCTCTCTCTCTTCTTTCTATGCTACCTGTAAAAGTTTGTCCGGATACCATATGTTCACATCAGGAACACAGGGCAGAATCTCCAAAACGTCCAAGTGTCTTAAGACCAGAGAATAACTTCTCTGAATTATATAGTAAAACTAGCAGTTTGTCGGTGGGGGAAGTTAAGGGGTAGGGGGAGGAAGGAGAGAGGGAGAGAGCGGGGGAAGAGCACATGTGCAAATCAGTATATCATCCCCCCTGCACATATGTAAAATCTATCCTCACTATCTTTTTTTTCTTTTTGAGTTGGAGTCTCACTCTGTCGCCCAGCTCCTGGCCACCACAACCTCGACCTGCTGGGCTATGGCGATCCTTCAGCCTCAGCCTTCCAAGTAGGGGGAACTACAGGCACGCACTACCACGCCCAGCTAATGTTTTTATTTATTGTAGAGATGAGGTCTTGCCAAGTTGCCCGGGCTGGTCTCAAACCCACAGGCTCAGGCAATCCACTCACTTCAGCCTCCCAAAGTGCGGGATTACAAGCTGAGCCACCGAGCCCGGCTTATCCTTCCTATCTTAAGGGAAGAATTTGACATTATGACAGAAGATGTGTAAAGTCCTTTGCATTCTTTAAATAACAGAGTTTATACATTTAATATATTCCTCCTTTGGAAAAAAAGTAATCTACTAAATCCAAATTTTTAAAAATACCACTTCTAAGGAATTCTGCTGATCAGTTCACATGCTACTTCCCACCCTTTCTGATGAAAAGCAACATTAACAAAGTAATCTGTTTCTTTCCCAGTCCAATCACTTTAAGGAGAGATTTCAAAATCAAATGAACTCTGCAGGTATTTTGATCCCATAAAACTTCTTTGTGCCTCAGATATTTTTAAGAGGTTCAAAGAAGGGAAAACCAAGAATGAGAGACAACTGCTACCAATAGGGAAGAGTTAAATGCAACAAGGTCTATAGGAACACTCTGAAGGTTGATATTCAAATAAATAAACATAGGAAGTGAACACATTTCAGAAAATCAGCCTGAGATACAGGACGGAGATCCTATTTGAGAACAATAATATTTGCATTTTCTATTGTTTCAGGTTATACTAATATTTGGAATATTAAAACTAGAGATAAAAGGGTGGTAAAAACCATTAAACGTTTAAAACGTTCTTTATTCTCCCACCTTCAACTCTTCTGTCTTTAGGACTTGTGCAAATGAAGAGGAAACTACTGTAAGACTTAATTCTCCAGAATAGTTAAGTATCAAACTTAGTTTAGGAAGAAATATGCCAGCTAAAATAAAATATGCCAGCTAAAAGAAAAAGTAGGAACATGGTCATGCAAGAGATTGGGAAGAAACCTTTGGCATTTCTCTTTTTTCCCTAAAAAATATGAATAATTTCAACAAGTCAATAACTGGATTAAAAATTACACCCTGTTTAAAGTTTATGCACTGCTTTATATAAATGAAAAAAAGCTAGTTGTAGGCTGTCCTGAGAGCACCTAGCACACATGGGCAGGTATAGCTATTAGCCAACAGCAGACTCCACAGGGCATGTGCAAGTCTCCTGAGCCTCACTGCTGGGGCCACAGAACTACCAACCTTCCATGGACAAGCACAGAAAGGACATGAAGGCACCTCGGCATGGAGTAAAAACAGAGCACTGCCTTTAAATTAAACAAAGGATGACAAAATGGCAGTGAGAAGAAAAGACATTCTTTTTTTTTTTGAGTTGGCGTCTCACTCCGTCACCCAGACCGGAGTGCAGTGGCCACCCCCGGCCACCGCAGCCTTGACCTGCTGGGCTCCCGCGATCCTTCCGCCTCAGCCTTCCGAGTAGCCGGAACTACAGGCATGCGCTACCACGCCCGGCTGATTTTTTGATTTATTGTAGAGATGAGGTCTCGCTGCCCAGGCGGGTCTCGAACCCGCGGGCTCAGGCAATCCACTCACCTCAGCCTCCCAAGGCATGGGATTACAGGCTGAGCCACCGAGCCCGGCTTGAAAAGACATTCTTTATGATAAAATGGAGAAGAAGGAGCCACCTTTCACAAGGAATGTTTTTGTAATAGTCAATTTCTCTATAGAGGGAAGTAACCTCAGATTTCTTCTGAGATTACAACTATACTCCTCTTTATTTCTGCCCAAGACAAAAGCAACAAACCACTAGGAACTACCTATGAAAATATGTCTTACATTCAACAAACACTAACTGCTCTTTAATATAGGCTCTCCCTAAATTTTCTAATAAACACCCTATCTCTTTAACTGGTACTCAGCTTCTAAAGAGGAGACCATCATGAAATTAAATACATTTAAGCTAATATGACATAATGGGAAAAAGCATAAGCAAGAATCCTAAGTTATTAGTGGTTAGTGTAAGCACAAAGGGTAAGTGGCAAGAATACTGGCCCAGCAGTCAGCAGTTCCGGGTAACAGGCCCAGCTCTGCCTTTGTGTGTGCCTTTTTGTGCCTTTGAACTTTGGGCAAGTCTCTTGAACTTCAGTAAAATCATGTCAAATGAACACGATGACCTCAAAGATTTATTTTAGCACTAAGATTCTATATTGACAACTGGATTTTCTGACTACATACAATACAGACCAGGATGAGTAAATCAAAATGCTGTGGAAATAAAACACAGCAAAAGAAAAGCTGTTTGAAACACAATCACCTCTGCACTTCGGGAAAATGCTTACATAAAGGGAGTTTATATATTTATTACATTTCCTCTTTGGAAGAAAAGCAATTTGCTATCTGGCACAATCCCTGCCCCAACTCATTAGAGAGGCAAATGATCAGTTGTGCATGTTAACAGTATAGAATTATTCATGTTAGCACACAGCAGCACAAAAAGGCACCAAGCACACAAGGAGGCACAGAGAAAAATGGAGAGGCTGAGTTCACATCACAAGGTCATGTGAGGCATTCTAGAGCTACATGCACTCACACAGGTGTATCATTCAAGTAAAACCGAAGACAAGACTGGGGAACATCTGCGAAAGCACTTTCAGGTAAAGAACATACCAGACAGCGCTCAGAGAAGGATTTTTTGGGAAGTCGTGCAGGAGGAGGTGGACCCTGATCCCACTCCCAGAATGCCATGGAGTTCTGACAGACCAAAAGTTCCCCGGAAGGCTAAGAGGATGGAGAAGTGCCAATAACAGAAAAGCAAAAAAAGAAAAAGATAGGGAGAAAGAGACAAACAGAACAAGCATGCATATGATAAAATAGCAAAAGGGACAGAAGAAAATACAGTAGCAAAAAAAAAAAAGCACTAAACAGGCAATGCTTGGTTCTTAAGAAAATGCTTAAAATCATATATGTATGAACACACTAACGAAAAAACTACAGATGTTTGGAATGATGTTTTCTGCTTTATTTCTCTATATTTGAGTCTAGAAAATAGTGAACAGGTCTTCTGAGTGCATTTTTCTTCTGATAATAAGAAATAATCAAAACTTACTCAATTATTCAAATGTATAACTATGGTCTTATTTTCAAACAGTACAAATAAAGCATAAGGATTTTAATTTCAAGATAGCTTTTTATTTTTATTTTTTTTGAGTTGGTGTCTCACTGTCACCCAGGCTGGAGGGCAGTGGCACGCTCTTGGCCACCGCAGCCTCAACCTGCTGGGCTCCTGCGATCCTTCCACCTCAGCCTTCCAAGTAGGCTGAACTACAGGTGCGAGTTACTTACTATGCCTGGCTAATTTTTTTTTTTTTTTTACTTACTGTAGAGATGAGGTCTCACCAAGTTGCCGGAGGGCTTGAACCCGCGGGCTCAGGTAATCTTCTTGCCTTGGCTCCCCAAAGTGCTGGGATTACAGGCTGAGCTACTGAGCCTGGCCTCAAAATAGTTTAAACACTTAAAAATGGCGCAAGCCAAGAACAAAACACAGGCTGATACACTTTTACTTACTATAATTAAATTACGCTTGAAACTTAGAAATGTCTATGCTTCTTGTAAGTTATTCTCCCTACAGGAGACATATTGACTAAAAATTTATCCTACACTTAGCCTTTACTTGACATAGTACACAGAAAGACTTGTTTTAGAGTCTTATTTTAGATTTACTGCAATTCTAAAAATGGATGAAAAAGGTGTTTTCTGCTGTAAATCAGCATAAAAGAATTACTATTTTAACATATAACTGATACATCTTTTAAAAGAACATGAAAAAACCTACACAATGACACCTGCTGGAAGGACTAAACCTGGTTCAGGGCTCGAGCTTCGAGGCCCAGGGCAGTAGCCCACATACCTCCCTCAAGTCGTTGTCCAGGCCCACGTGCTCTGAATGCTGGCGAAGGCGTTCTTTTCTGCGTTGAGCAGTGGCACTCCGACTTACCCAGCGACTGAAACAATCAAATTTTTAGAAGATGTGGTCCTTATCTTTAAGATTAAAAGAATTAACTGTTCAACCCAAGAGAGTAATGATATCTATTTTTCAATTAATTCCTTAGAAAATATATAACAGCTTTATTAATACATAATTAAAACACCATAAGATTCACCTATTTAAAGCATACAACCAGTCGGGCCTTGAACCCGTGGGCTCAGGCAATCCAATCACCTCAGCCTCCCAAAGCGCTGGGATTACAGGCAGAGCCACAGAGCCCAGCCAGTTTTTTTAAAGAAAGGGTTATATCAAGAAAAAAATGTGCAAAGATCTAGATATAGATCTTTGAAGTAGAATCCTTGGAAATGTCCCTATAGCAAAGGACCCAATGTAAGACTATAAAAAGGATACAGAGAATTGGGCTGAGTGAAATGCATAATCTACAAAAAACACATTAAGATTCTAAAACAGAATATGATCACCAGCTGATGACTTATGTAATAAACAAAGGGGAGGAGCAGAATATAAATAACAACCAAAATGACTAAGACCTAGGTGCAGATCTTTGACATGGAGGCCTTGCAAACAGTCCTGCAGCAAAAAAACAGTGTAACAAAGTAAAGTCTGCTCAGTGATTTAAAAAATCAGCATTAGCCGGGTTCAGTGGCTCAGCCTGTAATCCCACGCTTTGGGAGGTTGAGGTGAGTGGACTGCCTGAGCCCGCGGGCTCGAGACCCACCAGGCAACTTGGCGAGCCTTCATCTCTACAATAAATCAAAAAACAAAACAGAACAACTAGCCAGGTGTGGTAGCGCGCATGCCTGTAGTTCCAGCTACTTGGAAGGCTGAGGCGGAAGGATTGCTGGAGCCCAGCAGGTTGAGGCTGCGGTGGCCGGGAGCGTGCCACTGCACTCGTCTGGGCGACAGAGTGAGACTCCAACTCAAAAAAAAAATCAGTATTATGAGTAGGGTGGTTCAAATAAATAGTAAAAATATGCTCCCCATCACCACTCTATATGATGATGCAAAGCAAAAACCAATGCAAAAAAAAAATAGTAAAAATATGAAACAGAATATAATACTAGCTCATCAACTTATATAATAAACAAAGGGAAGGAGCAAGATATAAACGGCAGAAAACTGCCCTTGGCAGGCAAAAGTAGAAAAGGCTTTAAGAAAATGATAAAGATGAATTTAAATATAACTAGCTCTCACCATATGGTCTGTGAGACAAAATAGCCTATTTAATTTTTTTTTTTTTTTTTTTTGAGTTGGAGTCTCACTCTGTCGCCCAGACTGGAGTGCAGTGGCTGCTCCTGGTCACTGCAGCCTTGACCTGCTGGGCTCCGGCGATCCTTCCGCCTCAGCCTTCCAAGTAGCTGGAACTACAGGTGCGCGCTACCACACCCGGCTAATTTTTTATTTATTGTAGAGATGAGGTCTTGTCAAGTTGCCCAGGCAGGTCTCGAACCTGCGGGCTCAGGCAATCCACTCACCTCAGCCTCCCAAAGGCGTGGGATTACAGGCTGAGCCACTGAGCCCGGCTTAATTTTCTTTTCTTTTCTTTTTTTTTTTTTTGAGTTGGAGTCTCACTCTGTCACCCAGACTGGAGTGCAGTGGCCGCTCCCGGCCACCGCAGCCTTGACTTGCTGGGCTCCGGCGATCCTTCCACCTCAACCTTCCAAGTAGCCAGAATTAAAGGCGTGCACTACCATGCCCAGCTGATTTTTTTGATTTATTGTAGAGATGAGGTCTCGCCAAGTTGCCCAGGCGGGTCTCGAACCCGCAGGCTCAGGCAATCCATTCACCTCGGCCTCCCAAAGACGTGGGATTACAGGCTGAGCCACCGAGCCCGGCTTAATTTTATTTTCAAAATAGGGAAATGAGCTTTGCTTCAGAAAGTTACCATGAAGTCCACAAATTCCTGGTCTGGTTAAGTAATTAATATATTTTTTGCATTATTAAACTTCATTTTCTGAGCATAATTTTACCAATGATGATCAAAGTTGCTGAAATACCAAAGACTGCCTGTATGCTTCAGTTTTATAAACAACATATTAAATTCTCCCTAGCAGTTGATCAACCATTTATACATAGTCATAAACCCCTTTACCCTGCAATTAGTTCTGAGATCTTTTCTCTTCTAGTCTATAATTTACCTGAAAATGTAATGACTCAGGCTTAGCACAGAAATGGGAACCTTGAGATTTATATAAGGGTAAATGTAATAAAAGAAGGTAGTAAGATTTCAAAATTAAAATCCTCCCTTGTGGATGGGTGCAGTGGCTCATGCCTGTAAGCCCAGCACTTTGGGAGGCCAAAGCAGGGTCTAGGAATTCGGGACCAGTCTAGGTAACATAGTGAAACCTCGTGTCTACAAAAAAATAAACAAGTTAGCCAGGTATGGTGGTGCATGCTTGTATTACCAGCTACTCTGGAGGCTGAGGTGGGAGAATCACTTGAGTCTAGGAGGTTTAAGCTACACAGTGAGCCATGCTTGTACCACTGCACTGCAGTCTGGGTGACAGAGTGAGACCCCAACACACACACACACACACACTCCCTCCAAAGCACTGCCTACTTTCTTTTCCTACTTTATTACTCTTATCATTCCATGTTACTTATGTATTAAGTTTAAAAAATTTTTCTTTGCATGTGAAAGCAGAGATTTTTGTTTTGTTCACTGCTAAATTCACATATAGTAGGAGTTCCATGAATATTTGCCAGATGAATGAACAACCTAATACTATAAAAAGAAGCCGGGCTCAGTGGCTCAGTCTGTAATCCCGCACCTTTGGGAGGCTGAGGTGAGTGGATTGCCTGAACTCGCGGGTTCGAGATCCGCCTGGGCAACTTGGAGAGACATCATCTCTACAATAAATCAAAAATCAGCCAGGTGTGGTAGCGTGCGCCTGCAGTTCCAGCTACTCGGAAGGCTGAGGCAGAAGGATCGCCGGAGCCCAGCAGGTCGAGGCTGCGGTGGCTGGGAGCGGCCACTGTACTCCAGTCTGGGTGACAGAGTGAGACTCCAACTCAAAAAAAAAAAAGGAAATAAAAACTGTTAAACGAATAGTTTACCCATATCAAACTGATTCAAACAATTAGAATACTTTACAAACATAAGAAAAAACAAATTGATGATTAATCTGTCCTGATGGAAAATTCTCATAATTCTATTTCTAAAAATCAGAACATTACGCCAAGCACCATGACCTGGAAAGTTTGAATCCTCACAATCATCAGCACATTCACACTTTTTTTTTGAGTTGGAGTCTCACTCTGTCGCCCAGGCTGGAGTGCAGTGGCATGCTCCCGGCCACCGCAGCTTCGACCTGCTGGGTTCTGGCGATCCTTCTGCCTCAGCCTTCCAAGTAGCCCGAACTACAGGTGTGCGCTACCATGCCTGGCTAATTTTTTGATTTATCGTAGAGATGAGGTCTTACCAAGTTGCCCAGGCAGGTCTCAAACCCACGGAGTCAGGCAATCCACTCACCTCGGCCTCCCAAAGTACTGGGATTACAGACTGAGCCACCGAGCCCGGCCCACATTCACATTAAAATTCATTTTTCTTTCTTCTTTTTAGAGATGAGATCTTGCTACGTTGCCCAGGCTATAAGCTAGTCCCAGGCAGTCATAGCACACCATAGCCTCAAACTCCTGCCTCAAGGAATCCTCTCAGTCACAGTCTCCCAAGTAGAGACTACAAGCAAGTGCCACCATGCGTGGTTTTGTAGCACACTTTTAAGTTCAATGTTTATAAAAGCAAGAAACACAATTCACTGGAGGGTGATGCTAAGGTAAGTACAATAAGAATGTCAGTAACTAGCTATTTGCTTCTTTCTTGTAAGAAGTATATTAAATTCTTACAACTTTCCTCCCCAAGACTTTGGTATAAACACTTGCATACTTACAGAACTGGAAGACTTCATTTGGAATATATAATTTTTCTACCTTTCTTGTGAACCATCCTCTATTACTACCTTCATTAAATTTGAGGCAGTCTATTTAAATGAAAGCTCAATCACATAAAGTTTAAGAAAAAATCCACAATTCTTTTTCTTTACTATTTGTTGCCCACCCCCTTTTCTTTTCTTTTCTTTTTTTGTTTTTTGAGTTGGAGTCTCACTCCTTCGCCCAGGCTGGAGTGCAGTGGCACACATGCTCACAGCTACCCCAGTGTTGACCTTCTGGGCTCCAGTGATCCTTTGGCCTCAGCCTTTCGAGTAGCCGGAATTACAGACGCGTGGTACCACATCCAGCTATTTTTTATTTTATTATAGAGATGAGGTCTTGCCAAAGTTGCCTGGGCTGGTCTCAAACCCGCGGGCTCAGGCAATTCACTTGCCTCAGCCTCCCAAAGTGCTGGGGATTATAGGCTGAGTCACCAAGCCTGGCCTGGTGTCCCTTTTCTAAAATATTTAAAAGGATACTGGTACTGAAGATTTTTCCAGACCTCCAGTTTTTGTGAGGGAGACACCACAACATGTACAGGGAGCAAGGAGACCTGAGTTCTAACTCTGCCATACACCAAGTTCAGACTCCTGTTGGCACAGGAGAATAGCACTATTTTCAGTTATTTTATATCAACCATTGCTTTATGTAGTACTCCAAGAAAGAAGACAGTGCCCAGGAACGTATGTTGCTGCCCCAAGTTCTATCCTGTTGTCTCCGGATCCATTTCTCTTAACAGAGCCCAGTTTAAGGCAGAGGGGAGACATCTGAGGGATCTTTCAATATGCAAAGATCTCATTAGATTGATGTGACAGTTGCTCAACTCCCTTATGTTCAATATTTTAGATTATTCAAAATTTCTTGGAGCTACCACGTATAGTTTCCAACTCTGAAAATATATGACCCTTTTATTCGTACGACACAGTCAGGCTGTACAAGCAGTGTAATGGTTAAGTACTTGCACCCCTGAATCGGCAGACTTAGGCTTGTATCCCAGTTTTACCATTTCCTAGCTACAGGGTCTTTGCAGATGTAATCAAGGTTAGATGAGGTCATTAGGGTGAGCCCTCATCTAGTATGACTGGTGTCATGGGACGGAAATCTAGACACAGACACAGAGGGATAAGGGCCATGTGAATGGAAACAGAAGATGGTATTGTATTGCCCCAGCTTCCACTGGGACTGCTAGAAGCTAAAAAAGCCAAGGAAGGATCATTCTCTAGAGGCCTCAGAGGGAGCATAGCCCTGCTAATACCTTGACTTCAAACTTCAAGCTTCAGAACTGTGAAAAATTATTTCTGTTGTTTTAAGCCCCTGAATTTGTGGTACTTCGTTACAGCAGCCCTAGGAAACTAAAATAGATAGTAAAGTATAATTTTCCAAATCCTATCAGACAGTATCAGCATTATGGTTAAACAGAGCCATTTAAAGTGTACTTTACTTCCAAGTGCACTTTACTGAAAAAGGAAAAGAAATCTCTAGTTTCTGAAAATTGTTTTACATGATGGAATTTTTTTTTTTTTTTTGAGTCAGTGTCTTACTCTGTCACCCAGGCTGGATTGCAGTGGCATGTTTACGGCCACCACAGCCTCGACCTGCTGGACTGAGGCCTTATCCTTCCAAGTAGCTGGAACCACGGGAGCACACTACCATGCCCAGCTAATTTTTTGATTTACTGTAGAGATGAGGTCTTGAACCACTAAACTCAGGCAATCCTCTCGTCCCCTCCTCCCAAAGTGCTGGGATAATAAGCGTGAGCCACTGTACCTGGCTCTCGTGATGGAATTAAAAGTCAAGCTAAGTGATCAGTGTCAATTTCTATTTCAAATGCATCAAATGTGGTCTTGAAGAAAAGTAATTAGGTGGACAAGATGTCTAATAGTCAAGCACTGCCCATTAGAGCTGCAGAGCATACCCCATTCATTCACTCCTTCAACCTCTACTCAAGTTAGGAACATGCTTACTTGTTATTGGTTGGTCCTGTTGCCAAGACATCGGACTGTAACTTTGGAAAGAACCCTTGCTCATATTTGCCTTGACCAATTTTCATATCAAGGAGATGTGGGTGGATTGCAGTGTGATCCATCTTCATCAGTCTCTGCTCAATTGACTGGGCTATAAATTAAATTTATAACAAATTAGAGATATTTCTTTGCTAAACTTTAAGAAATAATGCTTCCTCCACTCATGCACCTACAGAGAATTCAATTATTCTGTCACTCTGAAATAGATTTTTACAAAGACTCTTTAGCAATCAGTATAGTGTAAGTATAAAAAGGTTACTTTTAAGTAAATATTGGATGATTTTCATGGTATTTTCCACATTTTTTAAAAACAGGGCAGCGGGGTTGAAAAAGCTACAATTTAAAATTGCAACAGTTTTCCTGGGGTGGGCAGTGGCTCATGCCTGTAATCCCAGCACTTTGGGAGGCAGAGGTGGGAGGATCAAGACTCTGTGTCTCTACAAATAAAAAAGGAACCATTTTCCTTAAGTGGGAAATTCACTATTCTTATACAAAAATATGGTTCTAAGTACAACATTAAAGAAAATGATAGCAAATAAAATACTTTTCTTGAGCTGAAAGACAATGTAAACTGAAAGACAATGGAAGAGGCAAGCACAGTAGCCTTATTACTTTATTTCTTTGTGCAAAGACCTGCTAAATATTCATGGTTCTCCATCTGTAAAAACAAAGAATTGTGAGAAGTTTATTACCTCACTTTTAGCAACAGTCATACTCTCATTAGTAGGAGTCACTTAGGAGTGCTTATTAGTCAAGAGGGTAATGCAGAGAAAAGGCAAATAAGCAGGCATTTAGCAAATGTCCAGAGCAGAAGGAACTGGCCTTTTGAAGAATAAAATAGATCAAAGTTAAAAGATAGGATTACTCAACATTTCTATTTTAAAACTATTTAAAGTCAGGGGTGTCGAAAGATGTCTCAAAGACCCAAGAAGCAGTCATCTATTTCTCTGGTTAAAAAGCAAACAAAATAAAACCCTGATCTTAAGTGATTTTATCAACTGAATTGTCAAGATAAAATATCTGAGAAGCAAGACTAGGTCTCCAAACCCTTGCCTAGAGATTATTAAAAAAGGGAGATCATGCAGATCACATACTGTGGCAGCTGCTAAACTTGTGACTTTAGAGAAGTAAAAAGGTATCTTTATCAGTAATTCATAGAATCAGGTTATTTTACCCCTTTTCTTTCTTTCTTTTTTTTATTTTAGAGTTGGAGTCTCACTCAGTCACCTAGACTAGAGTGCAGTGACATGCTCCTGGCCACCACAGCCTCGATCTGCTGGGCTCCAGCGATCCTTCCGCCTCAGCCTTCCAAAGTAGCTGGAACTACAGGTGCGTGCTACCATGCCCAGCTAATTTTTTATGTATTGTAGAGACGAGGTCCCGTCAAGTTACCCAGGTGGGTCTTGAACCCTCAGGCTCAGGCAATCCACTTGCCTTGGCCTCCCAAAGTGCTGGGTGGGATTACAGGCTGAGCCACCGAGCCCAGTCCACCCCTTTTCAATACTAGTAGATTGAGCCCTGTTGGTTATTCTCTCCATACATATTCCAAAGCTTTTTTTTTTCCAGGAGAGTATGGGACTATCTTTGACACTCCCCACTGTTGCCAAAAGAACATGCTTAAAACATTCTTTTGAATGTTTATGGCAGATCATAAAATGGCTTCACCTAAGCCAGTTATTTGTGTTTAATGGTGGTACTAAGGAATGCTTTATGGAAGTTACTACTGCCCGCTATGCCTTAAACTTCAAAATATAAGAGATATACTTTAAGCTTTACTAATTTTCCCTCATAATCCATATGAATTTATCCAAAAATTTCTTGAATTTGATTATATTTTTAATGTGTGACTTGTAACTTCTCTTGAAACATATGTCTATGCTGGGCAAAAGGATGTCATGCTTTTTTTTTTTTTTTTAGTTGGGAGTCTCACTCCATCACCCAGGCTGGAGTGCAGTGGCACACTCACGGCCACTCCAGTGTTGACCTGCTGGGCTCCTGTGATCCTTCCGCCTCAGCCTTCTAAGTAGCTGGAACAACAGGTGCATGCTACCATGCCCAGCTAATTTTTTGATTTATTATAGAGATGAGGTCTCGCCAAGCTATCCAGCCTGTTCTGGATGCCATGCTTTAATGTGATAAAATAGTTAATTTTCAACAATGCCCACTGGCTCTCTACAATCCTACCTACACTTTCTATGCTTCCTAATATTTAGAAATACAATTAATGGATGGTTTAAGCAAAATAATGCCTAGATTCATAGTATGGATTCTCTGAAGTCCCTGCCAATTTTATATTCCATGAAAATACTACAAAATTCCATTTCTGCCAATGAATGCTTCTGTACTCATGAAAAGAGGAAAAAAAAAAAGAAAAAGTAGCTTCAGTTTTTCCACTGGATTTAAAATGACAGAGAAATCCATCTGTTATTGAGCTGTTCGTCTTAACTTGAGAAGTTTTTTAAAAATAAAAATCATGACTCACAATGCATTACTCTAGGGTTTAAATTGAAAACTGCCACAGGAAGCATAATGCAATGCCACTTTTCAGTGATTACACCACCAGTTGAAACTGAACATTCAGAAAGTATTAAATGCCTGCTTTGAAAGGTCAGGGATCTCTTGTTAGATTTTCAAGGGTTTGTGTCAATACTCATTTGCTGTGATTGGTAAACAAAAAGAAAACCATATAACTATCAATGTGTTGTCTTTCTGCATAGAAATCATGAGGTTCTGGTGCCACAAAATCAATAGCAGATAACCTGTGCCTAAAGAGTTCACCTGCAAATCAAAATTCTTCTTGGTTAAAGGCAAACAAAAGCAAAAGCACAACAAAACGAAAAAATACATATGCAATTAAAATCCACATCAATCATCAGTACTCCAATCTCTATAGCTTTTTTGAGTAGTGGAAAGAGGACAATTTTACTTCATAAAAGAAATATCTGTATCATTTAGGAGGGATGGTACCAGCCACATCAGCTGTCTCCTTCCGCTTTTAAAAAAAGTCTTTGATAAAATCAAGTTCCTAAGGCCAGGTGTGGAGGCTCATGCCTATAATCCCAGCACTTTGGGAGGCCCAGGTGAGAAGACTGCCTGAGCCTTCAGGTTCAAGACCAGCCTGAGCAACTTGGCAAGACCTAATCTCCACAATAAACCAAAAAATTAGCCAGGCATGGTGGCACGTGCCTGTAGTTCCAGCTACTTGGAAGGTTGAGGCAGAAGGATCACCTGAGCCCAACAGGCCGAGGCTGTTGTGGCCAGGAGTATGCCCCTGTCCTCCAGCCTGGGTGACCAAGTGAGATTCCAACTCAAAAATAAATAAATAAATAAAGTTCCTGGAAGACTAGTGCATTAGCCTAATTTCATTTTCATTTACGTTAAATCCATGATCATACAGTTTCAAGAGTGTTATGTAATTTCTGTGATGATAGTGGGAGTATCAAACTCTTTGAGAGGCTGAAAGAAAATCTATTTTAATTGGGAAGACTTTCTGGAAGCACACAAATTAAGGTATCAGTGCTTAGCTCCATTTTTAAAATTCCATCAGGAAGGAAAAAATGAAATTTGCCCAACAAGGCATTTTACTATTCGCATGATTATTAAAGCACTAGAAATCATATTATTCTCTGAACAAGCATGGTCAATTTCATTCATTCTACTTCCTTAATTTCCAGAAACAAAAACTGAGGTAACTGCTACTTTCTGAAGGCGTTTCAAGGGTCTGCCCTCATATGTGGGAGGACAACAGGGTGATGTTTGTGAGCCCTCTACAGCTATACAAATGACATCATTTACGTACTTCTTTCCTTAAACACGCTAAGACTTCAGCATCATCATTCCTGTGACTTTAATCTATTTAAGGCAAGTGGGAAAGGCAAGCAAGCAAGCAAGGCAGAGCAAAGAAGCTCCACATTTGCTGTCTCCTTTTTGCCAGAGGAAAAGCTGCTCTCAAATAACTCCTATGTTTGAAGGAAATGATATAAGGAAAGGGCACTCTGGTGATAGATATTTATCTGGCAAAGAATGGGTTAGGAAGCAGACATCAATGTCTAAAATTGTGTGGATTAGAACACTTTACTATTTATCAAATGGAATGACTAACACAGTATTAAGGCTTCAGGTGCTGGAATCAGTCAGACAAGAGTTCAAACCATGGCTCCACCAATAATTAGCTGTGCAGCCAGGGGCAAGTCACTTCACCTCTCAGTCTTCTCAACTGTAAAATGAGGCTGGTAATAAAACAAAGTAAAAATAAGTGTGCCTATAAACACTTGTTAAGATCACATGCAAAAACGCATGAAAAACACCTGGTATAATGACTGACACATAGTAAGTATTCAGTAAATATTGTCTATTAATATGACTATTTATTTAATGGACTGTATGATACTGCCAGATAAGACTGGTCAAAATTCATAATTCTCTGAGGGAAAGACTAGTGTCAGGGTTACAGGAAACTCTAATTTGAATACAAGAACCCAGAGATTTAATTTCAATAAATGAAACTACTATAATTCATGGCTCTACTAAAGTAAATATGCTGTTGTAGTTACATAAATTAGGCAGAACCCCAGATTTACTATTTTAAATTAATACTTATCTTTTCTTGGAAGAAGAAAATAAGTGAGAAATAAAAAGGACACATAAGTAGCAAGATAGAAATTAACATTTTTCCCATTAAGACAATAAAGAGAATAAAACAAAAATCATAGCAAGCCTCCAATTCTACTTGTTTCAATTTATTATTGTTTTTCCTCTTCAGACTAAAGGAAGAGAAATGTCAAGTGAGGATGGAAACTCACAGAAAAAGAAAGAAAACTATACCAAGCACTTCTTGATGTAGTACCAGGATTAGCCATGAAGTCTAAAACTGAAAATTAATGTTATGATATAAGGCCAATTTTAATTTAATTTTAAAAGTCAATTGTACCTGCTTCTTTTAAAGTGCTGCATTTCTGATATATAGATGTCCGCAAGGTAGGTGCTCTTACATTATACAACCTCATCTTATCAATCCGAGAGTCAAAGACCCGAAGCAAAGGATCTTTCTCTTCCCACTGAGACATAATTTTATTATCAATAAAGGTGGCAAACATCTGTGTTTCAATGAAGCGTGAAAGAAATGGCAGGTAAGGCTCAGGCTGGTCAGACAGAAAGGAAGCCTGTAATGAGATAATTAGGAAATTATTAGTACAGAGGGACTATCTCAATACTCCATGACGAGTCTGAAAATTATATGGCTAAGGTCATTCTTTTTAAATCTTGTAACACACAAAACTGACACTTGAAAATAAAAAATCCTCAAATTTTTTTTCCTATTTTCCTAAATTCATAGGATTAGGCCACTTAGGTCTTTAGCAGTGCTTTTAACCTTACAAAATTGATTTACATTCTGATCCTTATGGCCATTATGCAGGAAAGAGGGCATCATCATTAATGAAAGTGATATGTTGCTATACAACTGTCAATCATCCACTTCTCCTACCATTAAATTCTGATCCCTTTCCCCAGGGAGCTGTAATTTCTTTTGCTCTCTATTTCTAGCTTATGTAGTGTACTTTCAAGTCATAAGGCAACATGATACAATAATACATACATAAGCAATAACCTTAAAAAAACAACACGGAAATTGTGCTAGTGGGTGAAATCTTTTTGTTCTTCTCAAGTGAGTGTTTTTCCAGGCTCTACTCTGTGTTTTTCCAGGCTCTACTCTGTCTCAAACTTCCAGACCTGTGCTAACACAATAGTCTTGGTCTCAATAACTAAAAAAAAGCATTGTCTGGAAGTTAGGTGTAGTGGCACATGCCTATAATCCCAGCTACTAGGGAGGCTGAGGCAGGGGGATCCCTTGAGCTCAGGAATTTGAAAATAAGTCATACGCCTCCCTGTTACTAACTTGTCTGATGCATGGAATGGATCAGCACACTGTTATCAACCCCTAATCCAAAGTGTTCATTTTTTTCTATTATTCTTCAAGTCCATGTGTATACCAGGAATTCTAGTCTCAATTTGGTACAGCTGAAATTGAGAAGTGAATTTCTATTTAGGTTGCTGCGTTGATCCTTTTTTTCTTTTGAATAGATGCTGTGTGGCAGAAGCCGGAAACAAAAGAAGAAAAGGTAAGTTCTGACATAAGGTTACTTTTTAAAATATTCTCATCAGTTTCTTCCCAGCATATTTGTTTTTCATTCTAAAATTTAGGAGGCCTTTAAAAAACTTCCTTATAGAAATCCACTTCTTCATTTTACATATTCCCACCATTTAGATGTATATACGTAAGTCCAAATAACCAGAGAAAGAGTCACCAGTGTTCTCCAGAAATCGGTTCACTTTCTTGAAAGGCATTTTACAAATAAACATCAACTTTACTTTTTATAGATCAAATAGTCTTTTTTTTTTTTAATGGGCCAAATATCTGGTTTTTGATGTTCAGACCCTATGGACTACACACTAAAGGTCAACAAAGACTTGTCCTGTAGGACTAGTATGTTCTGCAAATTTTCCTAGTGGAAAATGAGATGATTACAAGCCTTCTGGAATCCAACATGATACTTTCATTTCTTTAGGAATTATATAAAAAGAATCCTATTTACAGTCTGAAAGTACATAAAGATTAAGAAGGAAGAAAACATCATGGCTCAATTTAGGCAAGAACTTGAATTTCCCCAAGGATAAACCATGGATGTACACAGATTAGTTACAAGTTGGATAAGAAAAAGTGTGGAAAATGATTCAGTTAATTAGAAAGGAATCTGGCCAGGCTCGGTAACTCAGCCTGTAATCTCAGCACTTTGAAGGCCGAGGTGAGTGGATTGCCTGAGTCTGTGGGTTCGAAACACCCGGGCAACTTAGCAAGACCCCGTCTCTACAATAAATTAAAAAAATTAGATGGGCATGGTAGCACACGCCTGTAGTTCTGGCTACTTGGAAGGCTAAGGTGGAAGGATTGCTGGAGCCCAGCAGGTCGAGGCTATAGTGGCTGGGAGCGTGCCACTGCATTCCAGTCTCTGGGCGACAGTGACACTCCAACTCAAAAAAAAAAAAAAAAAAAATTAGAAAGGAATTTAAGAGCAGAAATACATTTGAAGAAGTGAAGACTTCTTAATATTAAGGAAGTTTTCTCAAGCATCCTTTGATAGTTGATAAGTGTGGCGATTGGGTGTTTACGCTCATCTGTGAGATATGTCTCCCTCAAACCTTGTTATGAAATCAGCATATTACCCATCTGATGTGCCAAAAAAAAAAATTCCGTAAGAACTTAACTATTGAACATAGTATATTATCCTCCATCAGAAAAATATCTGATGAAAGCAGAAAATAAATCTTTCATACTAGGTACCTTTACACAAAATTTTAATGATTTGTTGGATGCTCCAAGATTATACATTAGCCTCTTGGAGTGTATCATCCTCTTTGGGAGGCTTTTCATGACACAAAGATGCCATTTAGTGAAAGCCATGATTCATGCTAACAGCAGTATTATGCCTCAGCAATCACAGAGGCAGAGGATTATAAACTATTGCAGTGGCTCACACCTGTAATCCAAGTGTTTTTGTCTAAAAAACAGATCTGGGGGATAGATGAAGAAAATCTGGCAGAAGAATATAGCAAAGCTTAGAAAGAAGCTTCAGCAGGAAAATGAAAAGCTGGTGTCATTTTCTGTCTTTCTTTTCCAAAAACTTTGGAACATAGTCTTAGAATTACAGACATTAAGACCTAATTTATTCACCCTTTTTTGTCTTTTGATCTTAGAATGAGATCAAAATTTGGTTTCTGAACTAAACTGTTTGTTAACTCTACATGGACAAGTTGTGAGTTAATTACAGGATAAAGACTAAACATATGAATATGCATTTCTTAGAAAAAGAGTAGGCCTTATTTAACTAGACTTTTATTTTGTAAATAAAACCCTTACAAGGTCAAATAGTGTTATCTGATTTGAAGACCTGTGAAATTTAAGAATTTCTATAATTAAAGAATCTTTAAAGTACAGAAAACTTTAAAATGAGATTACAGGCAATTTAATACACAATTGAATGACTAGTTTAATGGGTGGGCTGATTTGCTTTCTTGTGAAAATATTTTATCTAATGTAAAAATACTGGTAAAGTTCTTAATGGTAAGGAAGAAAAATCTGTGTATAAGAAAGGTTAGGCCAGGTGCAGTGGCTCACACCTGTAATCCCAGTACTGTGGGAATCTAAGGCAGTAGGATCACTTGAGCCCAGGAATTTGAGACCAGCCTGGGCAACACAGCAAGACCTCATCTCTATAAAAAAGTTAGCT
Source organism: Cephalopachus bancanus (assembly GCA_027257055.1). Lineage (NCBI taxonomy): Eukaryota > Metazoa > Chordata > Mammalia > Primates > Tarsiidae > Cephalopachus > Cephalopachus bancanus. The sequence continues at coordinate 156,557 of JAPVLO010000009.1, read as the reverse complement.
GGGTGTGGTGGTGCATGCCTATAATCCCAGCTACTCAGGAGGCTGACACAAGGAGGATCCCTTGAGCCAGAAGTTGGAGGCTGTGGTGAGCCATGATTGTGTCACCTTACAAAAGGTGACTGGCAAAAGAGTAACTAAAAAAAAAAAAAGTAAATAAAATCAATCTATAGCCCACTAATAACTACAAAAAGAGAAACTATGGTTCTTTTTACTTTGTCAAAGTTCTGCATCTGTTCCCGGTTAGTCAGCCAGGATTCCATGTCCTGGGCTGTCTGAATCACAAATGCTTCATAATCTGCAAACATCTGTGTAAAGCGGTTAGCAAAGACCTCTCGGAGCTGGACATTAAGCTGGTAGTCCCTCAGTTCTGTTTCTTCACACTGTAGCTTTAAATCCTTGTCTTTTTCACCCAGAGAAGCAGAGAGGTCCATCTTCTCCACAGTCACACCAGTCCGCTTGGCCAGAGCCTGCAGGCGGGCTATAGTCTCATTGCCCTTCAGTAGCTCATACATGCTGATGTTATTAGTGGAGACATTGCCATTCTTCTTGTCATTGACCAAGTCTTTCAGAACCAGATTCTTCAGTTTGGTGGCACTCTCACTGCGATGCAAGCAGCCCTCAGGAGGAATCCCAAATTGAAGAAGGACTTCAGAGAGCTCCTGGATAAAATCCATTTTATTGGGGAACTGTGGAAATTCTTCAGGCAACTCAATGAAATGGTTGTCAATATCCACGAAACACAAATTAGCCTGAAAGAGGAAAAAGAAATGTAAAAGCTTAAAATAAAGAAAGTTTAAGTTCTAAAATACTTTTGAGGCCAGGTATGGTGGCTCACGCCTGTAATTCCAACACTTTGGGGGGCTGAGGTAGGAGGATCACTTGAGCTCAGGAATCTGAGACCAGCTTGGGCAGCACAGTGAGAACTCACCTCTACAAAAAAATTTTTAAAAATTAGCCCGGAGGGGTGGCACGCTAGTCCCAGCTACTTGGGAGACTGATGCAGGAGGATCACCTGAGTTGAGAAGGTAGAGGCTATGGTGAGCTGTGATCATACCACTGCATTCCAACCTGGGCAACAGAATGAAACCCTGACTTTAAAAAAAAAGATCTCGATATTTATTAAAACCAAAAGTTTGAATTACACTGCCTTTTATTTTAATCATCTCAATGTTCAGAATTTTTTCTTTTTTTTTTGAGTTGGAGTTTCACTCTATTGCCCAGGCTGGAATACAGTGGCACACTCACAGCTACTGCAGCCTTGACCTACTGGGCTCAGGTGATCCTTTCCACCTCAGTCTTCCAAGCAGCTGGAACGACAGGCATGCACCACCACGCCCAGCTAATTTTTTGATTTATTGTAGAGATGAGGTCTCACCAAGTTGCCCGGGCTGGTCTCGAACGCCTGGACTCAGATAATCTACCTGCCTCTGTCTCCCAAAGTGCTGGGATTACAGGCATGAGGCATTGCACCCGGCTCAGAATTTTTTACTCTTTAAAAATAATCTTTTTTGCCAGCATTTCCCATGTATTTTACACCCCGTCTCTTTTGCCGAGGCGACATTATAAGCTGAACGTGGTTCTCTACCATTTGGCTTCCATTAGGTGTTTCTAAGCAGGTAAGGGTGCCAGACTCAGGACCTTACAGACAGGACAACTCCAGGTAAAATGCTCACTGAATGAGCTTCATTTTCTTTGCCATTCCTCCACTCTGACAACACCCATCATTTAGAATTGACAATAATGGCTAAAAATCAGCGGCTGCAGTATCCCCAAATAGGAAGAAACTGGCAAAATCAATCCAATTCACAGATAATTCCCAAATTTTAACATTACTCAAATTTTGCTAAACCTGTTGAACACAAAACCTTTTCAGAAGTCATTATACAAAAAGCAGAAGACAGAGAGAGGTGGTGATGGCAAGTGTTTAGATAACTCCAAATGATTGATTTCTGAATAAAGTTGACTCAAAAGATATTTCTGGGTTAAGAAAAAGAGGTGACAGGGCTGGGCATGGTGGCTCACACCTGTAATCCCAGTAATTGGGAGGCCAAGATGGGAGGATTGCTTGAGCTCAGAAATCAGTCCGGAAAACCTGGGAAAACGTGGTCTCTACAAAAAAAAAAAAAAAATAGAAGTGGTGACAGAAACCAGGAGAATTTTTCTTTTTGGAATTTGCTTACACTCTAGATCTGGAATTTATTTTGAATAAACAGACTTTGAAATATTTTTCAACTAGATGTAGAAAATTCAAGAGCCCAAGCATATACATAAAATTCTGATTAGCCCTCAGATACCTGACCATAGTAGACTCTAAACAGTATTTTACCTTTACTGTATATATTTTCTCTCTTTTTTTTTCTTTTTGAGTCGGGGTCTTACTTATCACCCAGGCTGAAATGCAGTAGCATGATCAGGACTCCTTGCAGCCTGACCTCCTGGGCTCAGGCAATCCTTACATGTCAGCCTCCCAAGTAGCTGGGACTACAGGCATACACCCAACTGGTTATTTTTGTTATTTTTTGTAGAGACAAGGTCTCACTATGTTGCCTAGGCTGGTCTCAAATTCCTGGGCTCAAGCAATCCTCCTGTGTTGGTCTCCCAAAGTGCTGGGATTACAAGCATGAGCCACTTTGCCCGTCTGTCCATACTCTCTTAATCAGAACAAGGTTGTCAGTGAAAACAAAGGTTGTGCACCAAAGGCATAGCCCACCACAGAAAAATGATCCCGATTACATTAATAGCTGAACATAAGGTATTGGGTGAGAGTCAGTAAACAAAATAGGAAACTTCACCCTGTGTTTCTCCCTGTCTCCCCACCCCAGGTCACCCAAGGACAGAATTCATATTGTCCTCTGATCCTGAATGGCAGGGTAAGGGGCAAGTGGAAGGCACACATTTGGATCTTTCTTTTCTCTTTCAATTCCTGCTCATTATGTTAGATGCCAAAAAAGATAGGTTCCAAATTAAGTACAATAGAAACTCAAGATTATCCCCATTTAAAGCTGATAATAAACAATGTTTCCCAGAGCCTGATGTAATCTTTGGAGTTAGTTCTTTAATTCTGGAGATGAAGAAACTGAAGTCCAAGAAGACAGGAACTTCCTGGCACCTGCAGAGTATGTGTATCCCCTTCCCTGATCTCCATTTCTCTCATCTCCATTGTCAGCAGTTTTCGTTAAATAACCTAACAGCCAATCTTGCTGAAGACAATAGTGCTGCCTTCAACTTTCTTTATCCACATCTTTATATATGTATTTTCAGTCTCTAGAAAGCAGGATGCATCGAAAACTTAAAAGGAGAAAGTCATCATAATTCAAATTGAGTAATTCAGTTCTTCAAAAATGGAGGAAAATTCACTTTATTTGGGAGACAGGGTCTTGCTTTGTTGCCCAAGCTACAGTTCAATGATGTGATCATAGCTCACTGTAGCCTCAAACTTCAGGACTCAAATGATCCCCCTGCCTCAACCTCCCCAGTAGCTGGAACCACAAATGCATGCCACCACGCCCAGCTAATTTTTAAAAATGTTTTTGGAGAGATAGGGTTTCATTATGTTGCCCAGGCTGGTCTCAAACTCCTGGTCTCATGCTGTCCTCCTGCCTTGGCCTCTCACAGTGCTGGGATTACAGGTGTGAGCCACTGCGCCCAGCATCACTAATTTGTTAATCTAACCTAACCAGCAACCTCCCAGCACTTAGATTTTGTACTGTCCCCTTCATTAATGCCTTCCTGCTATCTTCTTCTACTCTTCTCCTCCCATTAAAAGAGAAAATGAGAAAGAGGAAAGTCTTTCATATCCTACATCTGATTAGAAGGGTCCAAGTAGGGGTTTTGACTAACACAAAGTAGAAATAGGAAACACAAATAGTGTTATGAGAGTTTATTGAAGAGAACCAAAAAGCCCTTCTTCTGAAACAAATAACGACTCCATAAAATTGGGCATAACTTTTTCACTTTTAATGCCATTAAATTTAAAAAATTATTTCAGAAGAGCTCAGGAAGTATTACATACATGATAAAACAATTAGTCAACATATTAATATGACATTGTTTTAGAACCAAATATTTCTACTGATCAACACTGCTCATTAATCTTCATGACATATAATTAATTATAATTATAAACAACAAAAGGGCCAGGCACATTGGTTCATGCCTGTAACCCAAGATCTCTGGGAGGCTGAGGTGAGAGGATTTCTGAGCCCAGGAGATTGAGCCCAGCCTAGGCAAACATAGTGAAATCTCGTCTCCACAAAAAAATTAAAAAATTAGCTGGGCATGGTGGTATATGCCTATAGTCCCAGCTACTTGGGAGGCTGAGGTAGAAGGATCACCTATATCTGGGAGGTCAAAACTGGTGAGCCATGAACACGCCACTGCATGCTAGCCTGGGCAACACAGTGAGACCCCAAATCAAAACAAAACAAAACACAAAACCAACAAAAGTTCCCTCAAAATTAAGAAAATAAAGGCTTGAAATTTAATTATGTCTTCCACCATGAAGCCTTCCTATACCCCCTGCCCTTAAGGTACTCTGATTGCCTCTTTATATTCTCTGTATATCCTCTGTTCACTCATTTCTTTTACTGACTTATTCTTTAAACCCATGTTATTGATATTTGTAAATAACTTTTTTGGAAAGCAGAGAATACCTCTTACTTATCTTGACGTCTCCCATTGTATTCTACACAAATAGTAAGTGGGACAATTGTTTGATGAATGAACAAATAAGCTCCGAGGAGATGGTCATTTGGGGGAACCCCAAAACTATAGGCAGGAGCAGGAAGTATCCAGGAATATGAGTCTAAGGCAGTGCTCTTCATGTTTTGTAGGTGATCTAGCTTCTCAGTGTCTGAAGTTAATTAAAGCCAGAGTGGGGTGAGCCAGAAGAGAACATTTCAAATATTCCCTCAGATTCTCAGGGCAGATATGACCAAAAGTGGTAAAAGCAGTTCTATTTCAGTTTTTTCTTGATTTTTTTGTTCACCACTTGCTGCAAAGACTCAATTCCTCTTCAGTGCTATGCCCTTCCACCCGCGCTCTGCCTACCTCACTCACTAAGGCGCAGTATTACAAACAGCTACTTGTGCCTATCATTTTTGAATCATGGGAACAGTGAGTGGGTGGTTAATTTTAAACCCATGTAGCTACATAAGTTAACTAACAACTACAATTATATCTTCTTAAATTAATCATTTCATAAACTTGCATTTTTACAAGATATTTTTAGAAGCCTTGTCACTATTGTTTCTTTTTTCTGGAGTAAGGGTCTCATTCTGTCGCCCAGGCTGGAGGGCAGTGGCACGGCTCACGGCCACTGCAGCTTGACCTGCTGGGCTCAGGTGATCCTTTTACTCAGCCTTCCAAGTAGCTGGAACTACAGACATGCCTGGCTAGTTTTTTGCTCTTTTGTAGCGATGAAGTCTCATCATGTTGCCCAGGCTGGTCTCAAACCCCTGGGATCAGGCAATCCTCTCACCTTGGCCTCCCAAAGTGCTGGGATTATGGGTATGAGCCACCGTGCTTGGCCATCTTGTCACTATTTTTAGCCATTATTTTATTTCAGAGTTTTCAGGGAAAGAGGGAAGTAGTACTAGTGAGTGCATTTAAGTAATTTTTTTAAATGACTATTGTTATATCCACTTCCTCCCCCAAATTATATGAAGCGAATTATTTCATCTCATTGTAAAATGATATCACAGCAAAGTCATAGACTGTTAGGTTTTTCTCCTAAAACACTGAAGCACTAATTTATAGTTTCTAGCTGGGCTCAGTGGCTCAGCCTGTAATCCCGCGCCTTTGGGAGGCTGAGGTGAGTGGATTGCCTGAGCCCGTGAGTTTGACACCCGCCTGGGCAGCGAGACCTCATCTCTACAATAAATCAAAAATCAGTTGGGCGTGGTAGAGCATGTCTATAATTCCGGCTACTTGGAAGGCTGAGGCGGAAGGATCGCTGGAGCCCAGCAGGTCGAGGCTGCGGTGGCCGGGAGCGGCCACTGCACTCTAGCCTGGGAGACAGAGTGAGACTTCAACTCAAAAAAAAAAAAGAAAAAAATTTATAGTTTCTATATCAAAGTACTGCTATTTTTATAGGTGATTCAGGTTACTTCATTTTATTCTACTCTGTGAATAGATAACTATGTGTATTTAATAGAGAGCATTGACCTCATGACTGAAAAATTAAAAAAATCACAGACATTACTACAAAAACTTTTATTTATTTATTTATTTATGGCGTCAGGGTCTCATTCTCGCCCAGGCTGCAGTATAGTGGTGCCATCGCCATCATGGCTCACTGCAACCTTGACTTCCTGGGCTCAGGAGATCCTTCTGCCTCAGCCTCCCAAGCAGCTAGGATTACAGGTATGCATCACCATCCCTGCCTAATTTGCTGATTTTTTATGGAAATGGGCTCTCGCTATGCTGCCTAGGTTGGTCTTCAAGTCCTAGGTTTATGCAATCCTTCTGCCTTGGCCTCCCAGAGTGCTTGGATTTCAAGCATGAGCCACTATGCCTGGCCCTGCAAAAGCTTTTAGAATCCTTAAGTTGGTCTTTAGATTCAGAGTATACACACAGACATAAAGACAGAAAGGTTTCATCAACTCTATCAAGGTGGCATTTTAATATTTCTCAACAATTATTACTCATACAACAATTGAAAGACAATAATTATACACCTAATAAACTGTCATAAAATATTACTTGATCAGAGACTCCAGAAGAAACGAAAACATGTCATTGTTTAAGTCTTCAAAACAAAATGCATTTGGCTAGTCTATTTCTTTCTGCTTGAAAATTTGAAGAATTTACTTCTTTGAGCCAGTAAGATACTAGATTAACGAAAGAGAAAACAAGAAAATTCAAGGAACAGAGAAGAGGTAAAATGAAAAGGAAAAAGCAAAAAACATGCACAAGTCACAAAAGAACAAGACAGCTTGCATGTGTATTTTATATGATCTGAATCAAGCTATTTTCCTTTGAACAAAAATGTTAATTTTGGTGGGAAAACATTCCATTAGAATAAAAACAAGCAGTGGATGATTACAGGAATCATTACTGGGTGTGATGGCTGTAGCTTAGTGTGTTATTTTAAATTCACTTACTAAAATGAAAATCTCTATGGGAAATAAGAAGAAATAAAAGTGGAGCTCAGCATGAGAGATTTTATTAAGAAAGGTGCTAATTAAATAGCTAATAACAATATAATTAACCATTTTATGATTTTTAATAGGCTGTGGCACTCTCATCAATATTTTATTTCAAAGGTTTTACATTGTAATTCTGAGTACCATTAATAGCTAAAAATCAGATTCAAAATATCTTCAAGAATTCTTATTTTCTTCTTAAACAAAGTTTGAAAATACATAGAAATTGGACAGACATGGTAGATCACGCCTATACTCCTATCACTTTGGGAGGCAGAGGTGAGAGACTGCCTGAGCCCAGGGTTTCAGGACCAGCCTGGGCAACTTGGTGAGTCATCTTAAAAAAAAAAAAAAGAAAAGAAAATACACAGAAATCTAGGCGTTAGAATTTTTATCTCAACTACCAAGTCAAGGTGAAATTTATAACAGGGTGATAACTGGCCTTATGTCTGAAACACAAAATACTGAAGTATTTGGTATTTTCATTATCTCTAGTTTGTTGAAAGACATTACTTTTCATTTGATAGAGGTCAAAAATCAAATTCTCTCCAACTGATAAATGGTTTTAAAGGATGTTAAAACCCTAGGATACATAGGTTAGATGTGAAACTTATAACATAAATGAAGAAAAGAAATGAAATGTTTATTAAACTTATAAAGCAATGACCCAGGCGTGGTGGCTCAGCACTCTGGGAGGCTGAAGTGGGGGAGCTGTTAGAGCCCAGGAGTTAAGACCAGCCCGGGCAACACAGCGAGACCTTATCTCTACATAACCATTTTAAAATTAGCTGGGTGTGATGGTGGGAGCCTCTAGTCCCGGCTACTTGGGAGGCTGAGGCAGGAGGATCGCCTGAACTCAGGAGGTCAAGGCTGCAGTGAGCTGTGATCATGCCACTGCATTCCAGTTTGGGCAACAGAGTAAGATCCCGATTCAAACAAACAAAAAAAGCAAAAACAACAACAAAAAATGAGATCATGCTACTACTGCTCCATCTTCACAAATCTGTAGTTGTGAAAATGTGCTACTGTCTTGTTCTGAACTATGTTTAACTAATGACTATGTGGAAGTCACCATCAGGAGTCACCATCTGCATTCTATGGCTCAGGCTGTGTCTGGCCATACCTGGAGGTTCAGGAGAGTCAAAGGCACACAATTTGAACAAAGAAAATGCTATCTAATGAAAGTAGCTTTGACCTAAATCAACAAACACCAAATGCTTCACCATTCATTGTAAGTTTTACCTCTTGAGGAAGTTCCAGTTTGGACCGGTCAGTTCCTTCTTTTGACTGAAGGCCCATCAGATAAGGGACAGGAGCATCAAGAAAATGTAGCAGAGAAGCAGGGAGGATAGGCACATAAACGTGCTGCCACTGAAATGGGAACAAAAGTGTGGTGATGCCTTCTGCCACAGTCATCAGGCGCTGATAGTCTGCAAAGAACAAGGAAGAACAAAGGGGAAGAGTTCAAGTAAAAACATAATCACCACATTAAAATTTCAAGGAAAACAATTATACATAAAAAAATAAATGTTTTATACATAAAAATAAATGTTTCTTTCTTATTATGCAATATATAGGTCAGTTCTAGTCCACCATAATTAAAACAATTAAATGGTTTCATTTGCATGGCTTCAAGGGAATGTAGGTAGGTGGGAAACATCATCACGCTCTTTGCTTCTTCAAATCACTTCTCAGGAATCACTCTATGTACATGCACATTTTCTTAACGTATGGAAGACTCAAAAGTTAATAAAATTGTCTTTGACACTTATCTCACTGAAAACATACAAGATATAGTATACTGATATATCAATCACCAGCCAGGTGTGGTGGCTCATGCCTGTAATCCTGCATTTTGGGAGGCTGAGGTGAGATGATTGCTTGAGCCCAAGAGTTCAAAAGACCAGCCTAGGCAACATAGTGAGACTTCATCTCTACAAAAATAAAAAAATTAGCTGGGCATGGTGGCATGTGCCTATAGTCCCAACTACTTGAAAGTGTGTAAAATTAATTAAATATATAAGTAAATAAATATATAAGTAAATAAGATCTATCAATCACGTTTTATATACATGCATACTTATACACTCTCCAGTTCAGGGACATTTTTTTCCTTGTACAATATATATGATCATGGCTATAGTCTTTGGTTAGCTGATTACATTTCTTATAGCCCTCATCTGTGGGTACAAGAAATCAAACATAAATATATTCATAGTCACACTTCCTATATCTAAATCCTAACTACAGAACTATCACATCTAGGGATAAAGTGAGTTAACAGAAAATTACAAGGTGGTGTTTTTGTTGTATTTTGTTTACACAAACTAATTTGTCAAAACTAAAAATGGTCCACAATATTAAAAGTGGCCTTTTAAGCCACTCTGCCATGGATGCTTTATACTTACACATATGTCCATAGTCCCTATTTAAATGTTTGGAGGCAGATGTGTTTTAGAATTTGGATTCTTCAGTTTAGAAAAGTAATATGGTACATATACTATATATGAACTATAAGTACCTATAATCAAATACGAGGGAGATCCCCCCAAAAAAAACCCAATTATTTTTTAGAGGGCAGGATCCTTATAGTACAGGCTACCCCACTAGGCAAGTTTTCTAGGACCCATGGGCATTAGTGTACAAGCCAGCATTGTTGTGAGAAGCTGCATTCAGCTTCAGTGAATTTTTTTTGGAGATTTTTTTCAATGTGTTTGCTCATTTCATGAGGAATGATTTACAAGTGCACCTGCTCACACCATGCTGAGTGTTCACCAGTTTTTGACCAATAACAGCATGATCCCTGTGTCCTACCCTCCCTATTCATCTGATCTCACCTCAGGTGACTTATTTTTGTTTCCCCAGTTGAAAAAAGTCCTCAGAGGGAAATGTTTTGTCAATGTGGAAGAGGTGAAACCAAAACAGCAGAAGCACTAAAAGACACTCAAATTAGCGAGTTCAAAACTGTTCTGAGTAGTGGAAAAAGCATCTCAATAGGTGCACTGCATCAAACAGAGTACTTTGAAGGTGACTGAAGTTTAAACATGTAAGAACACACAATTTTTATAAATAAATTCTGGTTTTTTTGGGGGGGGTCCCCTCTTATACACGAATATTTCTACAGTAAACCATTTGTGTCCCAGCAGGGTAAATAGTCACAGCGTATGAATAGAGTCACTTTGGTTCAAGTCTGGTTTTGCCGATAAATGAGTTACAAAAATAATGTTTGGTTTACAGAATTTTTTGGATTTGAGAACTGAAGGGATTACAGTCTTGTAATAATCCTTTCACATAATTCGCTTCATTGCCTAGGTTGGTTGATTCATGATCAAGAATGAAATTTGCTGGGCTTGGTGGCTCAGCCTGTAATCCCGCGCCTTTAGGAGGCTGAGGTGAGTGGATTGCCTGAGCCCGCGGGTTCGAGACCCACCTGGGCAGGCGAGACCTCATCTCTACAATAAATCAAAAAAATTAGGCAGGCATGGCAGCGCGTGCCTGTAGTTCCAGCTACTTTGAAGGCTGAGGCGGAAGGATCGCGGGAGCCCATCAGGTCGAGGCTGTGGTGGCCGGGAGCGGCCACTGCACTCCAGTCTGGGCGACAGAGTGAGACTCTAACTCAAAAAAAAAAAGACTGAAATTTTAGGTGAAAACCTGCTTATGAGAATACATGGCCTGAAAGGTAGGGGCCAGTCATACGAGAACAAAGAGTTGACCCAATTACTTGGGGTGGACACACACACACACACACACACACACACACACACACACACACACAGAGGGTCAACTGAGGCCCACAGAGGAAGCTGGGCTGAGGCAGCTAGTACTTTCCATGAAGATGAGGGGGCAAAGTCAGAGGAGATCAGAAATCAGTTATCTACCGCTCTGCTAGTAATCAGGCTGATGTTTCAACTGGAGGAGATGAGGGGTGGGGTGGGGAGGATAAGCTGACCTGAAATCCATGAAGTGTGTGAATGGTCCCTAGGTTTAGAAACTATGCTGTCGCCAGAACTAACTGTAGTTCTGCACTGTCACGAGACTCACTTATGGCACTTGCCCCATGCTACTATTTCTCCTTGGGTTCCCTAAGGGCAGAGTGGCATCCATCTGATTTTACCGACAAAGCACAGGATGTAGTTCATAGCCAGTGCTGACTACAATATACTGCCAAATTTACTGATGCTACTAAAAATGTACTCATTCAAAGAACCTTAACAAAATAAAAAACAAATAAACTAGGAGTAGGAAGACAGGTCGACAATTAATTATAAAAAAAAATCCAGAGAAATGTCCTTAGAGTTCATTCTGTGATCAAAGATTGGGGGTCTTTATTTTTGTAACCTCAGCACTTAGCACTGTATCTGGCATGTAACAGAAGCTCAAAAATATTTTTGAATAAATGACTTAGTGGGTAAGAATATATAATTTTGCTGGATAGCCACAAGTTAAATGGACATGCTTAGATTTAATTCACATGAGATTAAAGAATCAGTAATTTTTTAGTAGGAGAAAATGATAACTACTAACATAAGAAACCGTTCCTTGAAAAAAATAAATTTCTTGAGATAGTCAGTTAATTATGTACATGCCCAGATACATTATAAGAAAAATCCAAATATCCATTTACTAAGCCTTGGTTATTGTTCATCCTGCAGAGAACTGTTACCAAGTGACTCATTCTAACTACATATACGTAGATCTTAAAGGGATCAGAACTCTTATAAACAAAAAAAATCACATTATAATATTTTACACCTTCCATATTAAAAATGTAAAAATTTTGACCGGGTTTAGTGGCTCAGCCTGTAATCCTGCACTTTGGGAGGCCGAGGTGAGTGAATTGCCTGAGCTCGCAGGTTCGAGATCCGCCTGGGCAACTTGGCGAGACCTCATCTCTACAATAAATCAAAAATTAGCCGGGCGTGGTAGTGCGCATCTGTAGTTCCGGCTACTTGGAAGGCTGAGGCAGAAGGATCGCCGGAGCGCAGCAGGTCGAGGCTGCAGTGGCTGGGAGCGGCCACTGTACTCCAGTCTGGGTGACAGAGTGAGACTCCAACTCAAAAAAAAAAAAAACAAAAGTAAAAATTTTAACAATAAAGTGTAATGCAGGTTTCCCAAGGCCCTTTAGAATGGGAAAGACTCTCAGGAGATTCCATAGCTTTCTGGAAGTGACCAAAGAATAACAAAACTCAGTGTCGTTCTCTCAGGAAGATATTTTCCACATGCCACTCCTGAAATGTGAGGAGAACAGAGCCCACTGAAAATTAAGAGAAAAAAATAACTTCAAATTCATTTCATTTAAATATTTTATGATTTGACCATACTAAAACTGTACAGGATGTCCTGTGTAGGTGAGCTATTACAAAAATAACTTGAATGTTCTTGTGTAAATTTGCTACTTTAAAAAACTTATTAATTTTACCAGGAGTTTTATGGAGATTTATTGTCACAAAAATAGTTTCATAAATAAATCTTTACCAGGGTTTTTTTGGGTATTGCTAATGAAAGGTTAGTTTTCTAAGATAATCACTTCCTTAAAAAAGGGTACTGTTTCTATGTTTCTAACTCAGTTAGCTTTTTAAACCTCTCTCTCTACTAAAATTAAAATCTAAGTTTTAAAAAATAATTATGATTTTTACAACAAATAGAAAAAGTAATAGCCCTTCAATAATTTAAAGTAAGGGTATATTCATTTTTCATTCATTACCCACCTCCAACTTTAAAATGCCTTACTTGGGAGCAATTTTTTTTTTTTTTTTTTTTTTGAGTCAGAGTCTCACTCTGTCACCCAGGCTGGTGCAGAAACAGGCTCACAACCACCACAGCCTTGACCTGCTGGACCCAGGCAATCCTCCCACTTCAACCTTCTAAGTAGCAGGAACCACAGGTGTACACCACCATACCTGGCTAATGTTTTAATTTACTGTAGAGACAAGGTCTCGTCAAAAGTTGCCTTTGTTCGTCTCAAATTCCTGGGCTCAGGCAATTCCCTCACCTTCACCTCTCAAAGTGCTGGGATTACAGGTGTGAGCCACTGTGCCAGGCTGTTAGGAACAATTTTTTTTTTTAAATAAAAAAGGAGGAGTGAGAAGATGCACCTGGTTAAGAAATACTTATTAATAATTTATTCTGTCAATGTCCTTCCATCAAAAAAACCCCTAGTAACATACCTGTACTTGACAAGCTGGGTTTATTACTCATTGCAGAAAGGGACAAAGCATACCTGGGGCTGTGGAAACTATGGTATATAGTGAAGAAAGAACCTTTTATAGGATTTAGGCTTTGAATGGATAATTTTGGAATGGGGCTAAGGAAACAGAGACTTGCTTTGGATCGGGAGCTGTCAGATATCAGGGCAACTTTATGACTTGGTATCTTAGCAAATCCAACCTACAGGGAGGGGAGGCTAAAGCTGTGCAAAATTGTAATTGGTTAGGAAGTACCAGTTACAAATTTAATGAGAGAAAAGGAGGTCTTGTATTTCATGGGTTGCACAGTGACCTCGCTTGGTGTTCTTTTGAGGTTATGTCCTACATGAAAACAGCATGGCTTCGTTGTGAGCATCAGATAAGTTTGTAGCAACAGCGAGACTACTCTATGAGAGTCAATCAGTTCCTAGACATTAGGATTTGCTTTTTAATTTGTTTCTCAAAATTATACATCAGACAAAGGTGAAGGGCTCCAGGTTTTAAGCAGTCAAACCATGTGCTAGTTACCCATTTACTGTCTCTCAGCTCCAAGGTCACTCAGTGCATACTCTATGATAATGGACTGGACTGTGAGCATTTTCTTTTTCTTTTTTTTTTTTTTTTTTGAGTCAGAGTCTCACTCTGTCACCCATGCTAGAATGCAGTGGCATGCTCATGGCTACTAAAGCCTCGACCAACTGGACTCAGGCTATCCTTCCACCTAAGCCTTCCAAGTAGCTGGGACTATAGGCGCGCCCCACCACGCCTGGCTAATTTTTAAAAAAATTATTGTAGAGACGAGGACTTACCATGTAACCCAGGCTGGTCTTGAACTCCTGGGTTCAGGCAACTGTCGCCTCAGTCTCCCAAAGTGGTGCTAGGATTACAGGCATGAGCCACTGCACCTGGCTACCATATACTTTTTTTTTTTGAGTTGGAGTCTCACTCTGTCGCCCAGGTGGAAGTGCAGTGGCACGTTCATGGCCACCCCAGCGTCAAACTGCTGGGCTCAGGCAATCCTTCCACCTCAGCCTTCCAAGTAGCTGGAACTACAGGCAGGCTACCATGCCCGGCTAATTTTTTGATTTATTGTAGAGGTAAGCTCTCGAAAAGTTCCCCAGGCTGGTCTAGAACCTGTGGGCTCAGGCAATCCTCTCACTTCGGACTCCCAAAGTGCTGGGATTACAGGCTTGAGTCACCATGCCTGGTCACCACCTAATTTTTAATGATGCGATTACTTAGCAGAAACAAAACAATTATTTTTATAACAAAAACAAGAAGTAAAAGCTAGAGACTTCATCTTTAAAGCATTTTTAAAATTTTAAATATTTTAGGAAAGTCTTTTTTTTCATTGATACTCACAGCAATGGATGTGTAAACTGAGTTATTTTAAATCCTAAGCCTCAACTACGAGGCTCTTCATGATTCTGCCCTTGCCTGCCTCATTCCTTTCCACTACCCCAGGGATATGCAGCCAAACCATCTGCTTGCCATTCATTCACCGAACATGACACGCTTCCACATGCCTTGTGCCTCTCTCTCTCTCTCCTTTCCCTCTGCCCAGAATGTCCTTCGCCTTGCACTGGCTAAGTTCCACTTTTTCCTCGGGCTAAGTTCCACTTTTTCCTCGGGCAACTGTTCCTTTGGAAAGCTTTCCTTAACACTTTTCTTATCACTAGAGTCCCTTCCACATACTTCAGTAGTATCCTATCTTTATTTCCATCACAGCAATTACTCATCTCACTAAAATTATTAAAATTCTATTATAATTATCTGTTTATGTCTCTCTCTTCCCTAATACACCAACATCCTAGAGAGTTATGACTGCATTTTGTATTTTTAATCTCAGAACTCTTAAAATTCAACATAGGGTCTAAAACACGGTGAGTGGCCAATAAATGTATAGAGAGTCATATGTTAAGAACTAAGGCTTGACTATGTTATGCAGTGAGACATTCTGTCAAAAATTTGCCTAGCAGTGGCTCCAGCACAGGCCCCAAGGTGGCAATGGCCTCTCCTCAGCTTCTGTCATGCTGTTCACTAGCACTACCATGGAGAATAAGGTCAGCCCCTTGAGGGCAGCAGAGGGGTCTGGATCTGGAGCTGTGGTTGGCAGCATAGAAACCATGGTGGCACAGGCCGGGCACAGTGTCTAGCAAGGCTAATGTCTTGTCAAGCACCACCAATGGAAATGTGCAGCTGGTGGTGCTGAACATGCTTCTGTGAACTTCCTGATTCAGCTAGAAGATTACAAACCTATGATCCTGGATACAGTGACTAGTTATTACCTTAATCATGATGACTTTAGGGTTTTTCTGGCTTTTGGTTCATCTGTAGCTGCACAGAAATTCATCTCAGATATCAGCAATGATATGCCTTATAGCACTATAAAATAAAACACATACTCTGGAAGCATCCTGACTGAGAGTAAAGACTGTTAAGTACTCTAGTCACAGAGGACTTGACCATTGTCCTCAGTGAGTATGACACCAATGTGAAGCTACCACACCACTTCACCTGAGCCGCTACCCAACCTAAACATGACTGTCTTTGTAATAAACTTTACTGTGACCAAAAAATGTCAAAGAAAGGACTAATACAGATTAAACACAGGTAAAAAGAGAATTAATAAACTGGGAGATCAATTTGGAGAAATTAACCAGAATGCAGCACAGAGACAAAGAGAAAGAAAAAAGAGATTGAGAGACAGAAGACTGAGCAAGATAGATGAACATGTTTAATTAGAGTTTCAGGAAGATTTAAAAAAAGATGAGCCGGGCTCGGTGGCTTAGCCTGTAATCCCGTGCCTTTGGGAGGCTGAGATGAGTGAATTGCCTGAGCCTACGGGTTCGAGACCCGCCTGGGCAACTTGGCGAGACCTCATCTCTACAATAAATCAAAATGAGCCGGGCGTGGTAGCACGCGCCTGTAGTTCCAGCTACTTGGAAGGCTGAGGCGGAAGGATCACCGGAGCCCAGCAGGTCGAGGCTGAGGTGGCCGGGAGCGGCCACTGCACTCCAGTCTGGGCGACAGAGTGAGACTCCAACTCAAAAAAAAAAAAGAATGAAAGCAGTATTTAAGAAAGATGGTTGAGAATTTTCCAAAATTGGTAAAGTACATTAACCCTGAGATTTCAGGAAACACAATGAATCATAAGCAGGACAAATAAAGAAAGCCTCATTCTGATAAACCAGTCAAAATATAGGACACCAAAGACAGACAGAAAATCTTACATAAAACCAGAGTAAAGAGACAGATTTCTGGCCAGTGCATGAGAGTGATTGTGATAGCTGATTTCTCAATAGCTACACTGGAAACCACAAGATATCTGAGGATATTATCCTCAGAGTACTAAGACAGAAAAGAACGTTTACTTAACCTAGAGTTAATGTCCAATGAAACTATCTTTCAAAACAAGGACAAGCCGGGTATGGTGGGTCATGCCTGTAATCCCTGAACTTTGGAGGCGGAGGTGAGAGCATTGCTTGAGTACAGGGGTTCGAGACCAATCTGGGCAACTAGGAGAGACCTCGTCTCTACAATAAATCAAAAAATTAGTTTGGCATGATGGCATGCGCCAGCTACTTGAAAGGCTGAGGCAGAAGGATCACCTGAGCCCAGCAGGTCAAGGCTGTGGTGGCCGTGACTGTGTCACTGCACTCCAGCCTGGGCGACAGAGCAAGACCCCTATTCAAAACAAACAAATAAGGACAAAATAAAACATTTTCAGATGAACGAAATCTAACAGAGAAAGCCACCTCAGGAAAGGAACTTCTAAAGATACACTTTAGAAAAAAGGAGACTGATCCCAGAAGAAATAACTAAGATATGAAATAAAATGTGTATTTTCAAAATATGGTAACTGTGGATAAATGTAAATAAAACCCAGTGTATAAGATATCTAATTTGAAGAGTTATTAAAATTCTGAACAAGTATAACCAGCATGGGTGTGACTGAAGTTAAAGTATTTTCCAGTGTCTGTATTTTAAAGATTTTATTTAACATGACTAACTGTTCATGCTAAAATGTCAAAATTTACCATTAAGAAAGAGAAACAGCAGCTGGGCTCGGTGGCTCAGCCTGTAATCTTGCATTTTGGGAGGCTGAGATGAGTGGATCGCCTGAGCCCATGGGTACAAGACCCGCCTGGGCAACTTGGCGCGACCTCATCTCTACAATAAGTAAAAAAAATTAGCCGGGCGTGGTAGCGCGTGCCTGTAGTTCCAGCTACTTGGAATGCTGAGGTGGAAGGATCGCTGGAGCACAGCAGGTCGAGTGCGGGAGCGGCCACTGCACTCCAGTCTGGGCGACAGAGTGAGACGCCAACTCAAGAAGAAAAAAAAGAAAGAGAAACAGCATACAATATCTACATTAACCAAAGAGAATAAACTGCAATGAGAAAAAATTTTCAATCAATTCAAAAGGAGGCCAAAAAAAAAAAGAGACAAAGCAAGACAAATGGCCGAAATAAATGAAAATTTAAAAGTTCTTAGAACTGAATGATAATGAAAATGCTAGCTATTAGGACTTGTGGGATGCAGCTAACACAGGACTCCAGTGCTTAAGATGCTGATGCTGCAGGGAAAACAAAAGAAAGGCTTAATGAGACCAAAGGAAGTAGAAGAAACAAGAGAATAATGAGAATAATAAAAACAAACCAGGACTTAATAAAACAGAAGGCAAAGATATAAAAGATAGTACGAACACAGGTAAAGCTGATTCTTTTCTTTTTCTTTTTTTTTTTTTGAGTTGGAGTCTCACTCTGTCACCCAGACTGGAGTGCAGTGGCCACTCCCGGCCACCACAGCCTCGACCTGCTAGGCTCCGGCGATCCTTCTGCCTCAGCCTTCCAAGTAGCTGGAAATACAGGCACGCACTACCATGCCTGGCTCATTTTTGATTTATTGTAGAGAAGAGGTCTTGCCAAGTTGCCCAGGTGGGTCTCGAACCTGCGGCCTCAGGCAATCCACTCACCTCAGCCTCCCAAGGCATGGGATTACAGGCTGAGCCACCGAGTCCAGCTTGATTCTTTTATTTTATTTTAAAGATGGGGGTACAATTCAGGATTAGGTAAACAAGTGGACATAGTACAGGTAAAGTTTAGGCCTCCCTTTGGTCCCCACTTTGCCTGGTTTGAGATCAGATACCCTTATTGATGTTTTGTGTTCCCTCCCCCCCAGGCAGTATCCCACTACTGCCCATCCCTTTCTTATAGAATGGTAAATGTTCAGGGTCCACTTATGAGTGAAAAGCTGATTTTTAAAAAAGAGTAATAAAATAGGCTGGGCATGGTGGTTCACACCTGTAATCCCAGCACTTTGGGAGGCCGAGGCAGAAGGGCTGCTTGAGGCAAGGAGTTAGAGACCAGCCTGGGTAATATAGCGAGACTCCCCTGCCTCAACAAAACATATATATTACACCAGGCATGGTGGCGCATGCCTATAGTCCTAGCTACTCAGGAGGCTGAAGGGGAGGATCTCTTGAGGTCGGCTATGATTACGCTTCTGCATTCCAACATGGGTGACAGAGCAAGACCCTGTTTCAAAAAAAAAAAAAGTAATGAAATTGATATGCTTCAGGTAAAAATAATTGAGGAAAAACACAGCACAAATAAATAGTATTAGGGATGACAAGGAGTACAAAACTAGATACAACAGAGGTCAAGAAAGAAATATATATATGTGTGTGTATATATGTGTGTATATATACACACATATATTTTTAATTTTGATTTGTAGTCTTACTCTGTTGCCCAGGCTGGAGTGCAGTGGCACGCTCATGGCCACGCAGCCTCAACCTGCTAGGCTTGGGCGATCTTTCCACCTCAGCCTTCCAAGTAGCTGGAACCACAGGCATGCGCCACCACACCTGGCTAATTTTTTGATTTACTGTCATGTCGAAGTCTCAAACCCCTGGGCTCAGGTAATCCTCCTGCTTCCACCTCCCGAAGTGCTGGGACTACAGATGTGAGTCACCATGCCTTGCTAAGATATATTATTAAGTCCGTATGCCAACAAATGGAATGCATAAGAAAAACACTCCTAGAGAAAATAAAAATGAACAAAAATTTATTTGAGAAGAAACAGAGGAGCTTCTAAGTCAGTGAGCACATAAAAGTATAGGGAATGTGGTGTACCCAGTGAGGGCACAGAGCTCGGCACCTGCCTTCCAAGCCATGCATCGCTTCCACTTGATTGTTCTTGAGATGTCTCTTTTATTTTTATTAATTTTATTTTTATTTTTTTGAGTTGGAGTCTCACTCTGTCACCCAGACTGGAGTGCAGTGGCCGCTCCCGGTCACCACAGCCTTGACCTGCTGGGCGCTTCAGCTATCCTTTCGCCTCAGCCTTCCAAGTAGCCGGAACTACAGGCACACGCTAATTTTTTGATTTATTGTAGAGATGAGGTCTCACCAAATTGCCCAGGCGGGTCTCAAACCCGCAGGTTCAGGCAATCCACTCACCTCAGCCTCCCAAGGCCCGGGATTACAGGCTGAGCCATCGAGCCCAGCTGAGATGTCTCTTTTATAATACACCATTTAACAGGAAGAGAAGTGCTTTTTGGGGTTCTGTGACTCATTCTAGCAACTTATAGAACTTGAATTTGTAGTCAGTCAGGAATAAATGTTGGTAGGCTGGTGTCATAGTTTGGATGTAGTTTGTTTCGCTTTCCAAGTCTCAAGTTGAAATTTGATCTCCAATATCGGAGATCAGGCCTGGTGGGAGGGGTTTGAGCCATGAGGTGGATGCCTCATCAATGGCTTGGGAGGCATTTTCCAGGAGTGAGTTCTTGCTCTTAATTCCCATGAGAACTGGTTGTTGAAAGAGCCAGCACCTCCTTCTAGCTTTCCCTCTTACTTCCTCTCTCGCCATTCGATCAGCACATACTGGTTTCCCCTCGCCTTACACTATGAGTGGAGGTTCTTTTACAGTCTCTAGAACTGTGAACTAAAAAAACCTCTTTTCTTTATAAATTATCCAGTCTCAGGCATTCTTTTATAACAACACAAATGAACTAAGACATCCGGACCCTTCGTTTGTGGCTGGCATCAGAAGTGAGGGCAGTCTTGTGGGACTGAACCCTATGAAGTCTGACTTTAACTCTGGGTAGCTAGTATGCGTCAGAATTGAATTGAACTGTTGGGCATTGAGTTGGTATCAGAATTAATGGGTGTTGGGAGGAAAGAACTTTTCATTTGGTGTTAGAAAATATCTCTTGTTGGTGTCAGCAAACATGGGATTTGGCAGAACAGCCTAGGCTCATGGTTTGGGAAGAGAAAAGACGATAGGGTGGGAAATGGGAAACTCTTGATTCCTGAGTGGCCACGCAGTCACTCATGGTATGGAGCAGCAGCTGTCCTGGGATCAATTACTAAAGGTAAAAGTTACCAACTGGAATTTAGAGATGGATTCCACCACCAGGGAATTGGTTCACTGCACACAAAGGAAAATGCAAACCAACAAGGAAAAAATGAAATGCAAAATCTCTTGGTTATTGTTACATGTAAGAGCTAAAATGAAATAAAAAAAGAGTGCTGGGTCAGACCTTGATGTTGAACCAAGCACAGATTTCAGATGGTCTAAGCTTGACCACTCAACTCAAAGCCATCCTCTAAGGGAATAAGTATGTGAAAAAAACAAAGAGAACCTCTAAGACCTCTGGTCGCCCAAAAGGTAGCCCACATGGGGGAATGGCAAATTCAAGAAACTACAGAAACCAGGAGATCCAATATAAAGTTATCTCATTTTGTGAATAAGCTTCATCAGCTTCCTGAAGATTCTTCACTACAGAAACTAATTTAAAGGCAGTATCCTTAGTTTTTAAATGCTGCAGAGTAGAAGAACATGTTTGAGTTGACACAGGACCCACAGTCACAATGGAATAATCACAGATGGTTATGTATGACACAGACACACAGGAGGTTATTCCCAAGGGACAGCTAGCCTGAGGACTAGATAAAAGTAACGGTAAGGTCTGTTTATCCTGAGAAGGGGTACTGTCTGATTTCTCCTACACATGCCAAGTGGAACACCTCAGATGATGTGGGACTGGCTTCATGATAATCAGGATATTCACCCACTGAGCATGCCCAATGCCCAAGGCAAATGCTGTAGTTAAGGAGGCTTCTTTTATAGGGGCACTCATGCAATTTTACTGCTGCAAAATCAAACCCTAGTGACTCTGCTATCTCAGATTCCTCTCATCTTACAGATGCTAATAACACTAGATTAATAAGAGAATGCAGAGGTGCAGAGAGGGGAGTCCCAGCATGACAGAAATTTTTAAGTGGTTATAAAGAAATGTGGTAAATAAAACAAACATTGATGAGACTGAAACAAAGACCATAATACAGCATATTACGATTGGCTGTATGGACTACAGGGACCCCCGATGGCTTCCCAACATTAAATGGTCCAAACAAGTCTGCTCCATTAGCCCCAGTATGGAGAAATTTAAAATGCATGAAGACAAAGATTACAATGTGAAATATGACCTGGAATTGCTTGGGGCAATAGTAAGGCAGAGTAGTCAAGATTAATCAAGAGAAAAACTGAAAAAAGGGCCAGGACACCTTGCTGGGGACTCAAAACCTAATACACATGAGTGGTAAAATGATCAGGCATGAGAAGAGACATTTTTGGGACTGTTTTATCAAAATCTGTTGGTGAAGTCTTAAAGCAGGCTACAATTAGAATAACAATAATAAAATGTTGAAATTGATGGGCTTAAAGTGGAAGTTTGAGCGAAACTGGAATGTTTAAAGCAGGCTTTATCCGGATGCATGATAGGAAGGGATCTTGTGTGTGACTAGGGAACACTTCCTCTATCTAGTACAGAAGGCTCATGAGTCCACCCTTCAAGCAACATTAACTGGATGTGTGAAATAAGAATCAGGTTCCCCGGGCCCTCCTGGTATAGCACAGAGAAGCTGGAATGCAAGTTCTCTGTATAACAGCCCTGTGTGGAGTACAGACCAGCGCTTAAGTCAAATGCCTGGGAGTACCTCCTGGTGCCAACAAGGAGCGTTGGACAAGAGAATTTCCATTTGAGGGGCAATGACTAGCTTGGTATCAGATATTAATTGAAAGTTGCCCTATGACCGGAGGACATAAAGTAATCTTGAAACTTGAAATATTGATATCTTGGGTAATGTTGGAAAAACACTCTGAGGGAAGAGGGCAGTACCCAGAAGAGGTCCATATGGAACAGAACTGGTTTTTACTGGATCTTACTACCAGAGGAAAGCAAGGAAGAGATTCTCACAGGCAGGGAGTATCTTACCCCCTAGGACTGACTCTGGAACTGTGTGAAAAGTTTCCGGATTTTACTGTCACTTGGACAATGCCCTAAAAACACACCTCTCAACGGGCCAACAAAGAACTGGTTTTTTTTTTGTTTTTTTTTTTGAGTTGGAGTCTCACTCTGTCATCTAGGCTGTAGTGCAGTGGCACAATCACTGCTACCACAATCTCAACCTGCTGGGCTCAGGCGATCCTTCTGTCTTGGCCTATAGGTACCACCACCACATCTGGCTAATTTTTTAATTTACTGTAGAGAAAAGGTCTTGCCATGTTGCCCAGGCTTGTCTTCAACCCCAAGCAAGCGATCCTCCCACCTTGACCTCCGTAAGTGCTGGATGTGAGCCACTGCAGTACACTTAAGAACTGCTTCTTTTACGGATAGCAGTTCCAAGGTGAATAAGCAACATCCTGTTTGGAAGGCCACGCTTCCAACTGAAGAAGATAAAAAACAGATCAGCTCAGTGGATCTGATTTGCATTCTGTTTTTCTGACAGTGATAAAATAATTGAACAATGGCAAAGACCCCTATGTTTGGGCTTTTACCGACTCCTGGGCAATAGCCAATGTCCCAGTCATATGGTCAGGTAGCCAGTCAATAGAAAATTGGACCATTCAAGGGCCGCCCATATAGGTAGTCTCATCCACTTATCTCAGTAGTTCCAAATAAAGTCTGCTTTGTCATTTTAAAAGTATCACATGGTCACATGATGTGGCTTGTGCCTGTAATCCTAGCACTTTGGGAGGTCAAGGTGGGAGGATCGCTTAAGACCAAGAGTTCAAGACCAGCTTGAGCAACATAGCGAGACACCATTTCTACAAAAAATTAGCTAGTCATGATGGCATATGCTTCTAGTCCCAGCTATTTGGGAGGCTGAGGTGGAAGGATCCCTTAAGCCCAGGAGACTGAAGTTGCAGTGAACTATTTTCACGCCACTGCACTCCAACCTGAGCGACAGAGAGAAATCCTGTCTCTTAAAAGAAAAAAGCATCATGAATCATTTTTAAACAACATAATAATATTAAGACTTTGTTTATCACAAAATAAAGCTAATATTATGAAACTACTGGTCAAAGCTGGTATAATTCTACAGCATTTAGAATCAAGGTTATGGGAACCTATTTTCTGCCATTAAAATATCAGGTTTGCTTTTATAATTTATAAACTCCATAACCAACAAGCTATGATGTCGACTTGAGCATGACTAACATTAATGATTAGAAGGTTCCCAATTTTTTCAAGAAAACTTCAAGAGGCTGCCATTTTCTGACAAGGTTAATTCATGTACAATCCACAGGAGGGAGGAAAAGGACGAAGAGAGGGCAGAGAAGCACTGCAGAGGCACACAGGATGCAGCATGGTGTGGGCAGTGGATAACTGTGAAGAGCCAGCAGCAATAAGATGGCCTCAACATGTTCCTGAGATTTTAATTACTAATATCAAAAGTTAGACACTGGTGTTTAAATTCCCCTTTTATTCCTCCACTATTGTTCTGAAAAGAGAATCCTATTCTGATCTCCCCCACTGTCCTGCTCTAGGTGTTTCCAGGCCACAGAAGGAAATGCTCTTTGCAGATCCCGGGTTCTCGCAAGGAGTCCTCACCTCCTGGGTGGTACATTCTCTACTTAACAATTTCTAGCTAATTACCACTGCAGTGTGATATACATACTCTCTAAATAACAGATTGAATCTGTGTAAATGGGCTGTGGCCCAGAATTTCAAATCTGTCTAGAAGGACATTTTCATCACTGAAATCCATCTACTTTGATTCACTTTGGGTTTTTATGGTAATTGTCCAGCACCTGCAATGTTTTTAAATTTATGGCACAGCCTTAACAGTGAATAAGAAATGAGGCATCACATGTTATTAAAATCCCCTTACACAGAGTTAGGAAAAGTAGAGAAGGGCAGTGGAGTACAAATCAACATAATGACTCTTATTTCATTCATTTAAATGAAATGTCTTTCTCTAATGGGAGAGATATTGTCAATGTTAAAACCTGCATTTACACAGAGCTTTCATTTTGTACTCTACAATTATGTAGCATGCTACCTTTACAATAGACTTGCATAGTGAGTTAATCATTTAAAAATAAATATTAGCCGGGCTCAGTGGCTCAGCCTGTAATCCCGCGCCTTTGGGAGGCTGAGGTGAGTTGATCGCCTGAGACCATGGGTTCGAGACCTGCCTGGGCAGCAAGACCTCATCTCTACAATAAATCAAAAAATCAGCCGGGCATGGAAGCACGCGCCTGTAATTCCGGCTACTTGGAAGGCTGAGGTGGAAGGATTGCCGGAGCTTGGCAGGTCGAGGCTGCGGTGGCCGTGAGTGGCCACTGCACTCCAGTCTGGGCAACGGAGTAAGACTCCAACTCAAAAAAAAATAAAAAAATAAAATAAAAAAATAAAATAAAATAAATATTCAGAAAGATAAGGTAAGATCCAAAGCCTAATTCTTAGTGGTACTACAGAGCTTACTAGCTGTATGAACTTGGGCAAATGACTTAGCTTCCCTGAGCCTCAACCTCCTACTTGATAAAACATGTTGAAACAGTACTATCCTACTGTGGAGAGGATTAAATGTAGAAAAAAGACCCAAATGTACAATACATTTCTGTGGCACAATTTCTGATGTAGAGTGATTTTTAGGGTATGGTTATAAACTTACCGTAAGGTTCTTTGGTCTGACACATTAAACTTTTTAAAAAGCTTGTTCTGATCTTAGGATTCACTCTGTTGTTCCCAGCATACAATCAAGTTACAAAAAATACTCAGGAGTACAAAATCATGTCCATAAAATGCTTATTCTTCTTCATTTGAAACAGAAATAAATCTATAGATATTAATCAATTAAAACTTCTCAAGAGACTCCATTCACCAAATGGGACAAGCTAGTCAAAAAGAGCAGAAAGATGAGAGCTCAAGACAGACCACAAGCAATGAGACATGACGTGCTATCTGAAAGAGGAAGAATGATAATGGATGGTTTTGTTTTCCTCTAAAAAAAGCACAGTCTAAAAGAATATTTACTAGGTTCTCAACACTGGAACAAATGTCTTGACTACCTCATTTTAAAAAGTTATATGTTAAATGTAGTAGTAATATGTTGAACCTTCACAACTTAAAGATAAGGTATAATTTACAGGAGATGATATGGAACTAATAAAACTAGGAGTAATTATAGCAGCAGCAGCTATCATTTAGTCAGTGTCAGTTATACTCTTGAGTATTTTGTACAGGTTTTCTTATTTAACCTTCACAATAAATCAGTGAGAGACAGAAGAAACAAAATATCCCCAAGCTATTATTCCTACAGAGATACTCAGAAAGATCATGAGTATGTAACTTGCCCAGTGCAAATGGTTAATAAGTGACAAAGTACATATTTGAACCCAGGATTGTCATGACTTCAAAAACCAATATTCACAGCTGGGCATGGTGGTATGCTCCTGTCACCTGTAGTCCCAGCTATTTGGGAGGCTGAGGCAGGAGGATCGCTTGAGCCCAGGAGTTCTAGGCTGTGGTACACTATGATCTCACCTATGAATAGCCACTGTACTCCAGCACGGACAACACAATAAGACTTTATCTCTAAAAATACCTACTCCCCATATTTCTAACTCAGACTGCTTCTCTAGGCAGAATATTAGGAAATTGAATTAAATGGTCTTTAAGATCCCTTGTAAGCCCAGAATTTAAAATTATTTTTTCTAATGGGCCAGAACACCTGAGGGTATTACGCTCCAAATCTCTTCTCATGTCTGTACTTCCAGCTATTCAGGAGGCTGAGGCGAGAGGATCACTCACCCAGTTTAAGGCTGCAGTAAACTATGATCATGCCCCTGCACTCCAGCCTGGGTGACAGAGTGAGACTCTGTCTCTAAAGAAAATTTTTTAAATTAAATTTTAAAAATAAAATAAAATAAAGTATTATAAGTACCCCCCCCAAAGTGAGCTAAAGAGGAAAGAAAAGAATTTAGATGGGTCATTAGAGAAGAACTTCCTGACAACAAAAATTGAGACACTGGAACACATTATCAAAGAACACTATGTAGGATAAACTGAGAAAATACAACCTCGTGAAGGGCTGTCAACACACAAATAGTGTCAACATACACACAAGATGGGGAAGTACAAATATAGCCTACTTAGCTCAGCCTCACTTATAATTTAAAATAGAAAAATAAAAAAAGGAAAGTGGCAAAATAAGCTTGACAACATCAGTCAGAAGACTGCACTACAATTCTGCCAGCTTAATATAAGTTAGCAAAATGCTAATCCAAATGTTTTTCAAAGACTCCACCAATGCACAGGTACTATTTTATAATTTCCATCAGGTCACTATCCGTCAAGACACAGCATTTCTATTTCCTGCATAAATTCATATTCAGATGAGAACCAGTATCCTGCTTTAGTCTCAACATAGTCATTGTAAATGCACTGATAAAATAATTTGTTAGTTTCTTAATTATGCGCTTCTTAAGTAAGAACTCTGAATGAAAGATGCCACAAAGATAACTTCCTTCTGAGATTTAAAAAAGAAAACAAAAACCACACACACTGGCAGAACTGTTGGACCTACGAAAGTCACGTGTATCTCATGCCTGCTCACCTTCTCCCTCTCACTCACATGAAATGCTCCCACAGGCAAAGATCAAAAATTGATTGCCTCAGGAAGCTGCAGAGTCAACAATGTCATTTATCCTTTTCCAATGTCAGCTGTTTTTTTGGGGGGGGGCAGGGTCTCACTCTGTCTCCCAGGTTGGAGTGCAGTAGTACGATCACAGCTTACTGCAACCTTGACTTCCTAGGCTCAGGTGATCCCTCCACCTCAGCCTCCCAAGTAGCTGAGACTACAGGTGCACACCACTATGCCTGCTAATTTTTGATTTTTTGTAGAGAAGCAGTCTCGCTATACTGCCCAGGCTGGTCTTGAACTCCTGGGCTCAAGCAACCCTCCCATCTTGGCCTCCCAAAGTGCTGGGATAGGTGTGAGCCACTATGCCTGGCCTCAGTTGAGTTTTGATGTGAACTTTTACTAATCTGTAAAGAATGGGAAGTCTATATGTTTCTGGTAGTAACAAAATTTTCTCTCATTATGAAAAGAAATGTTTTTGTTGGATGATTATACATTATCAGGAATAAAGGGCTCTTTCCATTAAGAAATATTACAAACCCAAATCAGTCAACTGTTGTGCTCCTTCCCGTTTCTCTCTACAGTCACTACCACCTCAAAGGAAAGCACTGTCTCACCCTGGCCCCACCCATACATGCTCCCTTCACACAAAACAGAAAAGGCTATGACCACTATTTATTGGATTCCAATGATATACCCCACAGAATACAGGAGTTGGGAGCACAAGTACCTGTTTTTGGAAAACTTAAAATGTGGGAAGACCTACCTTGTGAGTAGAGAAGGATCTGCATCTCTAAAAGAACACAGGTGAACACCTGCACCAGGTTCTCTAATCCCAGGAGCTCGAATGCCTCTCGAAGGGGGTAATCGGAGAGGGGGAGTTCACTGGGCCCAGGTCTCTGGCAGATGACAGGTTCATAAACGCCATAAAACTTCAGGGATCTCCCTGGAGGCGGAAGGGGCACCTCATAAAGAATATTGTGGATGTAGCTCTCAAGAGGCAAGGGTGGTGGCTGCTGCGAAGTCACTGCCTGGTAGAGCTGGATGAGGAATTTCTTGCAGGCCTGCATGAAAGGTAGCGGTGTGATCAAGCATATGCTTTTTGAAACATACAGGGTGTCTCTGCTAATATCATAGGAGTTATATCGCTGGAGCTTCAGAAGGGAAGTCGTGTCTCCCTCGTCAATGCTGCTTGCCAGTGAGTCCATGCTGCAAGAGGAGGACGCATACACGCTGCTGTAGTGCTCTGCGTTGTGCATCTGGTACAGTGTCTGCATGGCTGTGCAGATCTGCTTACTTGTCACCTCTTCATAAAAAGTGAGAACAAAGCCATAGGTGCGAGAACCATCTTCCCTGGTAATTATAAATGAGTGGAACTGAGGGTCTTTATTGTCTGTCTGTGTTCTGAAAGACAGCCCTTTAGGCATGCACAACTGTGGAGGAAGGGGAAAAGCATCAGAATGCAGTATATACATATTAGCAAACACAGGTAGAAATGATTATAAAGAAATATGTATACAAGAGAAAAATTTTTTACTGTGTGGTATTACATGTAGGGAGTTTTACTAGGAACAAGAAGATCTTTGATTTAAGCCCCAAGTAAACCTCTAATCTAACCAAGCTGTGACCTTCAGCAAGTAATGTAACTTCTCTAAGCCTCAATTCTTTATCTACAACAGTCGCTATGTCAATGACTTGAAGACAGAGTATGTAAAGACACTTTACAAATATTCAATACTTAACTACTATTTTTGTAGTAATGGTGACAATGTTTCAGAGGAACAGAGAAATAGAAGGCTCATTTAATAAATGGAAAAAAGTTAAGCAAAGAATAATAAGAGCATCATCTTTGCTACTTTGAACAATATGATACTTTACTTTAGAAAAGTAAACTTTGAAAAAGGAAAGCTTTTTTTTTTTTTTTTTAGTTGGAGTCTCACTCCGTCGCCCAGGCTGGAGTGCAGTGGCATGCTCATGGCCACCCCAGCGTTGACTTGCTGGGCTCTGGCAATCCTTCAGCCTCAGTCTTCCAAGTAACCAGAACTACAGGCACGCGCTACCATGCCTGGCTAATTTTTTATTTATTGTAGAGATGAGGTCTTGCCAAGTTGCCCAGGCTGGTCTTGAGCCCACAGGTTCAGGCAATCCACTCACCTCAGTTTCTCAAAGTGCTGGGATTATAGGCTGAGGCACCAAGACCAGCCAGGAAAACTTTTTATTTTTTTTTAAGTTTCTTTTTTTTTTTTTTGAGTTGGAGTCTCACTTTCGCCCAGACTGGAGTGCAGTGGCTGCTCCCTGCCACCGCAGCCTCGACCTGCTGGGTTCTGGTGATCCTTCCGCCTCAGCCTTCAAAGTAGCCGGAACTACAGGCGCCTGCTACCATACCCGGCTGATTTTTTATGACTTTTTGATTTATTGTAGAGATGAGGTCTCGCTGCCCAGGCGGGTCTTGAACCCGCGGGCTCAGGCAATCCACTCACTCAGCCTCCCAAAGGCGCAGGATTATAGGCTGAGCCACCGAGCCCGGCTGGAAACTTTTTAACTTACTAAAGCAGAAGCACAGAAACAAGCTATTTGAGATTATTTCAGATTATGTTCTAGGTCTTGGGAACTACCCAGGATTGAGTCAAACTTGGGAACATAATTACCAGAGGAGCTAAAGATGCTATGTTTAACACACTTAAAATGCAAAAAAGTTAGAGTTAGTTCTTTAAAACATTTAAAATAAAACAAACAAAACTTGAAACAGCAAGAAAAATAGAACTTGTAATTCAGCCATTCTAATGTAATCATTATCCATGCTTGTATATTTCTTTCTACTTCTGTATTGCAATATACTCTGCATGGAATAATTTAACCCCGCATTATTACATTGTTCTCTTCTTTTCCCCCCCATTCAATAATTGATGCAAAATTTAGACTGTCTCCCAAATCCCTACATTGCCGAGAAAACACAATTCACCTTAAAAATCACATGTCCTTCATTCAAACCATCAAAAGACATTTATTAAATGTCCTCAAGCCTTCAGGATCTGCGAGTTATAGTAAGGACATGGTCAAGTCCAAGAACCACACCACACACAACCAGTCCCGAAAATGGCATCAAGAAACCCTGATCACAAAGATACGAGTCTCTTAAGGGGGTGGACCCCAAGTTCTGGTGGAACAGGCACTTTGCCAAGAAGTACAAGAAGGGCCCGAAGAAGATGCAGGCCAATAACACCAAAGCCATGAGTGCACGAGCCAAGGCTATCAAAGCCCTCGTAAATTCCAAGGAGGTGAAACCCAAGATCCCAAGGGTCCTAGCTGCAAACGTAATCAACTTGCCTGCAGTGTCCACCACAAGCCTGGAAACAGTGTTCATGCCCACACCGCCAAGGGCCTAAGACTCTGCTGGCCAAAGGCCAAGTTAAAGCCCTGGCCACAGCTCCAGCAGCAGTTCTAGCTTCAGTGGGGACCCAGGACTCCAGAGTAGAGGCCTCTGTCTGCCAACGTGAGGAAAGAAGGACTGTGTGAACCCTGGGCTGCTGTCTGTGTGGGGCTGGTGTCCTCCTGTACTATTTGTACAAATAAACCTGAGGCAGGAAAAAAATAATATAAAATAAAAGCCCTCAAGAGCCAGGCACCGTGATGGTGATACAATGGTGAGCGAGACATAGTTCCTGTCCCTACAGAGCTTTCAGTTGCGTAAGAATGACAGACGATTAAAAATCCATAAGCAATAAAGGGAAGGGCTATGATTGAGCTATGATATGGAAAATACACAGGAAAAGAACATAAATTAGACAAGAGGTAGACACCAGGAAAAATGAAGTCCAAACTGAAACCTGGGGATGCTACAGATGTTAGTAAGATAAATAATATAATAAGACTCTAGGCAGAGAGGCCAACATGTGCAGCAAAAGCCCTAAGAAAGAATCTGATGGTTTGAGGAACTGAAACAAGGACAGTGTGAGTGGGGCACAGAATGCAAGGTGGAGGAAGTGAGAGAAAACAAGAGAAAGAATTAGGGGCTAGCCATGAAGGGCTTGGTGAGCCACATTAGACTTCTGAGAAGGACAATGGGAAATTTCTGAAGGGTTTTAGCAGAGAGGGACAGAACTGGATGTGCCTCTGAGCACCTCAATCTTGGAGCACTGAAGAGGAGTGGTTTTCCAAGTGGTTCCAAGGAGACAGGCACGCCTCAGGGCCTTGGAAGGGAGTGAGAGGCAGGAGGAAGAAGTTGAGAGGGTCAGTGATCTTCCCTCCTCTATGCACAGAAGACTTTATTTTGTAGAGTAGGGATCTTTCTGTGTTAAAATTTCTGGGTTCCTAGTGCTTAACAATAATCAAACTTGATGGCAGGACAGGATTAGTGCAACAACATCGTCATTCAGCATAAAGGTGAGTGGGTGTCCTAATTACTTCTCACAGCCACTTCACTTCAGATCATGGTCCTTCCCTCCTCCCCAAAAGCCCTTGGCTTTGAAGCTCATGTCATCAGATTATGCCGTCACATTTTGGCACTCTTTTCTATCCAACCTTATCTCCTGAGCAATTTCTTCCATGATTTTAGTTATACTCTGTCAACGTTCAAATTTACTGACTAATGAACTTGATTCTTAACTGAGTATCCCATCAAGATGTCTACTAGGCCAGCAGTCCCAACCTTTGTCACCAAGGACTGGTTTTGTGGAAGATGATTTTTCCATGGATGGGGGGAGGTGAGGCAGATGTATCATCAGGCATTAGATTCTCATAAGGAGTGTGCAACCTAGATCCCTCGCACGCGTAATAGGGTTTGCACTCCTATGAGAATCTACTGCTGCCGCTGATCTGACAGAAAACACAGCGCCACTTGCTCGCTGCTCACTTCCTGCTCTGCAGCCCATGTCCTAGCATGCCACAGACCGTTACTATTTCTAGTTCCACACACTCTTTAAGAACCCTGTCATTCCCCCATCAAAAGGTAGAGTCTACCCCTCTCCCAAATTGAAGTCCTGATTTCTTCTTCCAAACCTGTTTCTCCCTGTATCAATCTACCCCATATCTCCATCTATCTAGTTTGCCCAGGACAAAAACCTTGGAGTCACTTTTGCTTATTCTCTTTCTTATTCACCCTATTATCCAATCCATTAACAAACGTTATCAGTTTAACTTCAAAAATATATTCAGAAACTAATTACTGCTTCTGCTTTATTTACTTTTTATTTTTCTAGAAATGGGGTCTTGCTCTGTCACCCAGTCTGGAGTGCAGTGGTATGATCATAGCTCACTGCAGCCTTGAACTCCTAGGTGAAATGATCCTCCGACCTCAACTTACCAAGTCAGAAAGTAATTGCTTCTATCTTTACTCTTACCAGTCTACCACTCTAATCTAAGCCACCCGCTTCTCCTGCCTGGATGCCTGTAACAGCCTGCTAACTAGTCTTCCTGCTTTCACCCTTTCTCCCTGTAATCTGGTCCCCATAGAGCAGCCAATGTGATCCTTAAAAATATATAAGTTATAGTCTGTCACTCTTCTCAAAACTGTCCCAAGGTCTCCTATCTCACCAAAGCAGAAGTCCATATAAAGGTCCCATGTGACTTGACCCCCAGCAACGTTCCCACCCTGACCCTGGTGCTCCTCACCTACTTGTCACTGCTCTGTGAATATACCTCCTGACAAAATGTGCAGTTCCTGCTCCCAGCTACTGTCTTCCCCTAGGTGTTCACATAGTTCGTTCCCTGTGACAGACTATATTTTCTAAAAATATCTCCAACAATATTTCTAGTTCCACACACTCTTTAAGAACCCTGTCACTCCCCCATCAAAAGGTAGAGTCTACCCCTCTTTTTGGACCTGGGTAGGCTACTGAGAGTACCTATGCAGGGATTTACAAATTTTTTCTTTAAAAAGCCAGATAATAAATACTTTAGGCTCTGGAGGTCATACAGTCTTTGCCACAACTACTCAACACTAGCACTGTAGCATGAGAGCAGGCACTGAGAATACATATAGGAACAGGAGCAGCTTTGTTCCAATACAATTTTATTAACAAAAACAGGCAATTGGGTGGATTTGGCTTGGAGGGCATGTTTGCCCAACCCTGGCATAGTCAGGTAAAATGCAACAGCGGAGACAAGTGACACTTTTGAGCAGAGGCTTATAAAGTGATACAGCTTCCACCTCCTCACCCCACTTTCTTTTTTTCTCTTCTTCCCACCTCTGCTCTGCCCTCCCCATCCCCCCCCCCACCCCATCCCTGAGGTAACATAACAAGTTTGGCCAACCTGAAACTGTCATGTTGGTGAGACCAAATGGAAAGATCCCACAGAGACAGAGGGAGCCCCAGCTATATTTCTAGACCAGGAGACAGATCTGTGAGCGAGTGAGTTCTCAGATAATTTCAGTCCTCAGCCTTCAAAGCACCCAAACTGATACCAGGTATATCAGAGGGGCTACCAACCAAAACCTAACTGTAGGTTTGTAAGCAAACTAATGATTTTGTTGTTCTAAATCAAGAATCAGCAAACTACAGCCCTGCTATGGTTTAAATGTATGTATCGTTCCAAAATCCATGTGTTGTGACTTAAATCCCATGGTGATAGTATTAAGAGGTAGGGCAAGCTGGATTCGGTGGCTCAGCCTGTAATCCCACGCTTTGGGAGGCTGAGGTGAGTGGATTGCCTGAGCCTGCGGGTTTGAGACCCGCCTGGGCAACTTGGCGAGATCTCACCTTTACAATAAATCAAAAAATTAGCCGGGCATGGTAGCATATGCCTGTAATTCTGGCTACTTGGAAGGCTGAGGCGGAAGGATTGCTGGAGCCCAGCAGGTCGAGGCTGCAGTGGCCGTGAGCGGCCACTGCACTCCAGTCTGGGTGACAGAGTGAGAGTCCAACCCCAAAAAAAAAAAAAAGAGGTAGGGCCATTTGGGAAGTGATTACATCTTGTAAAAGAGGTTGAAGAGAGCACCCTAATGCCTTTTTCCCCTTCTGTCCCTTCTGCCATGTGAGGACACCGGACACAGCATTCATCCCCTCTGCAGGCCAAGCAACAAGACACCATCTTAGAAGTAGAGACTAGGCCTTCATCAGACACTAAACCTGCTGGCACTTTGGTCTTGTACTTTCAGCTTCCAGAGCCATGAGAAATAAATTTCTGTTCTTTATAAGTTACCCAGTCGCAGGTATTTTGTTGTGACAGTAGGAATGGACTAAGATAAGACCTTAGATCAAATCCAATCTATCATTTGAATTTGTAAATAAAGTTTCACTGGAACACAGTCACATTCATTCATTTATGCACTGTCCATGGACGCTTGTGCACAACAGCAACTGTGAATAACTGTGGCAGAAACTGTACACCTAACAACTGTTTGCTATTTGGCTCTTTATGAAAAAAAAAAAAAGGCCAAATCTTGTTTTAAGCCACTAAGTGGTAAACTAAGGGGATGAACTGTCATGCAGTAATAGGTAACCAAACAATCTCTGACTTCCCTTAAGAGTCTGCATACATGCTACCTTAGGGAGGTCTTCCTTTCCATTTTCTATAAAAAAGCATTCTCCTCATCTTCTGTATGCCATGAAAATGTCACTCCTAGGCTGGGCGTGGTGGCTCAAGTCTGTAATACCAGCACTTTGGGAGGCCGAGGCGAGAGGACTGCCTGAGTCCAGGGGTTCGAACCAGCCTGGGCAACTTGGTGAGACCTTGTCTCTACAACAAATAAAAAATTAGCTGGGCATGGTAGCGTGCACCTGTAGTTCAAGCTACTTGGAAGGCTGAGGTGGAAGGATCACCTAAGCCAAGCAGGTCAAGGCTGCGGAGGCCATGAGCATGTCACTGCACTCCAGCCTGGGCAACAGAGTGAGACTCCAACTCAAAATAAATAAATAAATAAAGTGTCACTTCTCAAAAAAGTATCTATTGTGTGAGCAGGTAATTAAAGCTGTGCACCATTGTATACATATGTATGCTGTATATAGATATATGTTACTAGTATTCTATAATTTTATTTGCTCTCTAGATTACAAGCTACTCAAGGGCTGGTGCTATATTTCAGTAATTTTGAATATTCAAGAGTACTATATGTGAAACAATATACCATTTGGGACTACAAGAGATTGTGATTAATAACAGGGATAAAAAGAAAAAAACTGAAGCTCATCATTAGTGCACCAGTGAACAAGTGTTCATTGAATAAGAGTCTTGGAAAGAACTAAGGTAGATTTATCCAGTTCTTTTACATATTAAATTACCGTGTATATTTGGATAGAGTAAGATACAGACCTAGGTAAAACCCATGAACATCTGGATTTGCTGAGGAGAAAAAACCCTGCTTTTTCCTAGTCCTGGGAATAACTATATAAAAGAAAGGCCATGGCAGGATCTTTTCATAATTCTACCTTCAAATTACAGCTGATTTTACCATAACAAGTTAATGAGTTGCACTCCTGACAGCATGAATGAAAATTCATCTGATACATTTACTGTAGTGAAGAAGACTGTAGAAGGGATGGTCTGAATTACTCTTATTCCAGGTTAAGTTCAAACTTGTTTAGCATAGTACATGGCACATATGTATTTGCTGAATGAATACATGAGTAAACAAAAAAACAGACAAAAATAATAGCTGGGGGATAAGGCCCAGACTTAGTTCATCTCCTTCTGCATCAAGTAGGTAATATAGAAACATAGTGACCTCCAAAGTCAACATAAATATTTAATTTAATTGATAGGCTTTCCTGTCATCATAAGCCACAAAATCACAGCTCAAATGTTTTTGAACAGCTGCCAAATTTTCCTTTAAGGATTTGTAGCTTTCTTGAGCACACATTCAAACATTTACGGGAAAAGCTTGCCAAAAGTTGTGCTCAAAGTGAAGAATGACTTTCTATGCTACAGATAACAGATGTAAGAATTTTTCTTGAATGCTCTTCCCACGAATCAAAAAAAGTAAGAATTATATTTCTAATCTGGAAACCATGAATTGCAAAATGGTATTGATTTTTCATTTACAAAAACTGTTGTATGTCAGGAACTATAAGATACTTCCTTTGTCAGAAAACCCAAGACAGGACAGAATTGTTGAATTGTCAGAAACTGCTAGATTTTTTTTTCTTCTTTTTGAGTTGGAGTCTCACTCTGTCACCCAGGCAGGCTGGAGTACAGTGGCACACTCAAGGCCTCCTCAGCCTTGACCTTCTGGGCTCAGGCGATCCTTCCATCTCAGCCTTCCAAGTAGCTGGAACTACAGAAATGTGCTATCACGCCTGGCTAGATATTTAATTTCTCAGAAAACCTGAGATACAAATAAAAATTTGCAGCCTATGGTGTTAACATCTCTTATTATCTCATAATATTGCTACTTATTAACAATATCCCTTCCCCATGCCACCTTGCCACAATAAAACAACTACAAATTAGAGTTGTCATTGGTGATCAGATTACCACTGGTAACCAGATTTAACCAAAGTAGGCTCAGAATGGTGTTTGTGTACCTCTTCTAGTTTGGGTGCCCAAATATTCTTATTATCTCTCTGGATCCTTTCAGGTTTCCATATTGTACAGTTCTATGACTCCCATGGCCTCTCTTTCATTACACAAATACATATACTCATGTGCCACATAATGACATTTTGGTCAATGATGAACTGAATATACTAGGAAGGCTGGAAGAATAGCAGGCCACATCACAGAGCCTAGATGCCCATTAGGCTATATCACCTAGGTTCCTGTAAGTGCACTCTATAACAACACAATGATAAAATGGCCTAACAACACATTTCTCAGAATGTATCCCTGTCATTAAGTGACACATGACTGAAAAAGAGAAAGGAGTTGGTCAGTTTACCCTTCCTTTCTTCCCTCCTTCCCTACCTTCCTTCAATAAACATCTTTTCAAATCCCAAGTTTTCCATTAAATCTTGACAACTCAAAAGACAAAACAGTCCTTTCCTTCAGTAGCTCTCGGTCTAGTAGGAAAAACACATAATAACCAATAGTTACAAAATAATATGATCAGTGCTGCTAAGGAGTCTGTTCAAGATGTCACAGGAAAAAAGAGACTACCTAACTACCCCTGCTTAAGAGATGGTTTTGCAGTGGAGGGGGCAACTAGTCAAGGACAGGTAAGGGAAGTATTTTAAGCAAGTTATTATTCCTTCATCTAGTCAATGATTTGCGTGTCTATATGTGCAAAGCCAGGAATACAGCAATGAATAAGATAAATGTTCTCATCCTCATGGTGGTTACATTATAGCAGGAGATACACTGTTGACTACTAGTGACATAATTGCTTAATTGTAACTGGGACAGGCGCTACAATGAGGTGCAAGGTGCTAAAAGAACCTAAGGGGACCTGACTGAGGGTTGTGAGCGTAGTGAAAGGTGATGGTCAGGGGTGGCTTCTCTGAGAAAATTTCATGTTTAAAACGAATTCCAAAAGAACAGTAAGAATCTACTAGGTGAAGGAGAGCTGCAAGAACCTCCTAGAGACAAGAAACAGCATAATCAGAAGTTATAGTATGAAGAATGAAAAGGACAGGGCAGAAGGTCAGTTAGACAGTTACTACAGGAGTCTAGTTAAGAAATCTTGATGGTTTGGACCAAGGTTGTGTGGAAACAGAAAGAATCAGACAGATGACTGATTGTTTATGGGAGAAGGTGAGAACTTTCAAGAAGAATGCTCCGATTTTGGCCCAGGCAACTAGGTGGATGGTTGCACCACTCACTGACCAAGATTGGCAGAAGAAGTGTGAATTCAGTTTCGAATATGCTGAGTTTTAAGATGCCAGTGAAATATTTTAGCTGCAGTGTTAAGGAAACAGGGGTTCCCCCCCAGCAATGGCTAGGTTAGAGCCCCATTCTTATGAGTCTATTGTGAGATATGAGCTTAAACTTGGCTCATAATGAGGATTTGCTTTTATTTTAATGTCAAACCTGTGAATGCAATTTGAGGTTATCCATTTCAAATTTAAGTAGTTGCTGAGTCTGCAAAAAGTACATACAGCATTTTTCCTTAAAATCTTACAAGATGAGCAGCCAAATAGGTTTCTTCAGTCAACATTTTACCCTTCATTTTTTGCTCATTGTTCCAATATGTCTTTCTTGGTGATCAAAGCAAACAGTAAATTGTAAACTAAGAGCTTTGTAGTAATTATTACTCTTAACTGAAATATAAATCAGATGCTTCACTTAGGACAGATATACAAAATAGAAATCTAGTATGTCTTGCTTAAAAAGGTATAACTGGCTGGGCACAGTGGCTCATGCCTGTGGTCCCAGCACTTTGGGAGGCCAAGGTGAGAGAATCACTTGAGGCCAGGAGTTTGAGATCAGCTAGGAAAACAGAGAAACCTTGCTTCCACAAAAAATAAAACAATGTGCCAGGCATGGTGATGTGTGCCTATAGTTCCAGCTACTCACAAGACTGAGGCAGAAGGACAGTCTGAGCCCAGGAAGTTGAGGCAGTGGTGAGCCATTACTGTGCCACTGCACTCCAGCCTAGGTGACAAAGTAAGACTCTGACTCAAAAAAACTCAAAATGTTATTAACCATGTTTTCGTCCTAAGAATTCCTAGGTATAATACATTCTTAAGGATAAGATATATCAACTAGAACATTATATAAATACTCATGGATGTCAAAATGTAGATTACCTCAAAGAGATCTGAAAGTTGGGCTAGGGAACCTTCAGCTCTATTTGCGATGCTTTGTTTCATTTAAAACGAAAAGTACAGATCTGAAGCAAATATCTAAATGTTGATATGTTAGTTCTTTTTTTTATAATCAATATTTTTTATTATGATATTGTGGGGTACAGTTAAGGGTTAGGTATACAAATATGCTTTGTTCAGGCACCCTTGTTGATAAGAGGTGTCTCCCTGGATATGTTAGTTCTGAGTGATTAGTATATGATTGTTTACTGTATGATTCTATTTATGATACTTCTGTTTATTTCATAAAAATCTCTAAGTTGGGCCAGGCCCAGTGGCTCCTGCCTATAATCCTAGCACTTTGGAAAACAGGCGGGAGGAGGATTGCTTGAGCCCAGGAGTCTGAGATCAGCATAAGCAACATAGCAAGACCTCATCTCTACAAAAAAGTAAAAAACTTAGTTGGGTATGGGGGTATGTGTCTGTAGTTCCAGCTTCTCAGAAGGCTAAGGGGAGAGAATCTCCTGAGGGGAGAGGTTGAGGCTTCAGCGAGTCATCGCCATGCCACTGCACTCCAGGCTGGGTTACAGAGTGAGACACCAATTCAAAAAACAAAGAACAAAAAACAACCACCTAAACTAGCAACCAAGAAAAGTATAAATAGCAAACAATTCAGAAATAATTTCACTTATTATTTGTATTCATTTTCTATTTTATTTGTACTATACTTACATACATTAAATTTTTTATTTAACAAGTTTCATTGCTTTGGGTACTTAATTTATGCATAAAATTAATGGCCTTTTATTCCAAGCAACACGGCTGCTTGTTAGAGGTATGACTGATATTACAGAAAGTGATGACTCACTGCAGTGGGATTTTTCTAAAGGCAAGACAAAGCTTTATATCTTTAGGTGGGTATAAATTATAGCTTCATACAAATGCACTTACTAATAAATCAAAGAGGAAATTAAGGGTAGTAAATGTATGACCCAAATGCAAACTAGTTTAATGGGATGCTTTTCAGAGATTTTCAAGGAGTGCAAGCAAATTCTTTTAGATTTGCAGCAATTAAAAAAATGCTACGTGGTGCTTAGCTATCAAAACACAGCCTTTGTGTTTATTCTTCAGAGGTAAATTTTTGCTGCTTACATAAAATAACCTCAGGGGCAAGGGGTAAAGAAAATAAGATCAAGGAAGCTGATAATTACTTTAGAGAAGCATGATTTGCAGTCAGACGCAAAAGTTACCATAGATACCTCAATATTAGTTTATTCAAATGATGAAAAAAAAGAAAATACATTAAGTGCATCATTTCATTCAAAATGATTGTGGATTCAAATTTTAGTAAGAACCTAGTCCTGGACATCATTCTGATTTCTCACAGAATAACTTTTTTTTTTGAGTTGGAGTCTCACTCTGTCACCCAGACTGGAGTGCAGTGGCCGCTCCTGGCCACTGCAGCCTCGACCTGCTGAGCTCTGGCGATCCTTCCGCCTCAGACTTCCGAGTAACCAGAATTACAGACACGCACTACCATGCCCGGCTGATTTTTTGATTTACTGTAGAGATAAAGTCTCGCCAAGTTGCCCAGGAGGGTCTCGAACCCGCAGGCTCAGGCAATCCACTCACCTCAGCCTCCCAAAGCGCGGGATTACAGGCTGAGCCACCGAGCCCAGCTCAGAATAACTTATACTTTGAAATATTTTACCAATTTAAGAAAATTAAGTTTTATAATCTGTTCACACTCTTAATACCTTTCTATTAATTTACTACATAAGAGCTGATAAATTATTTTTTGTCACTGCTATTTTGTTGATTATTTTAGTCAAATTCTTGTCTGGACTCTTCCAAGTCTCATGAAGAAAACTAACAGTTGTGTTCTACTTGGTACCTATAGCACTGTCATCATCAAAGATGATGCTAGGCATCCATAGTATTAACTTCCAGCAAACTGGCATTTCTAATTATTTTAGTACAATATTGGGTTAAGAGTTGAGGAAAATCATCACACAGTGTGCCTATAAGCATCAGAGTCACAGGGCCAAGTGCTGTAGGCATCTGCTCTTACAAAAAGCACCATGCTATCCCCTCTTTGGAGGAAATCTAGACTGGTAAGAGTTTCCTGTGATACAACAGTATACAAAGGGTCCAGTGTGACCCATGGCATTTCTGGTATAGATCAAAATGAAGTTATATCGTTTTTATTTTGGGAAGGCAGTGTGGCAAGTAGAAAAAAAGTGAGCCAGAGAGTAATAATGATCTGTATTTAACTTCTGAGCCTCACTGTATAACTGTGAGCAAATTATTTCTTCTGGGAAATATAAAAATTATAACTGGGTCCATGTATGTGAAAATAACCTATATAAAGTACCTAGCAGGCATCTACTAAATATTTTCCTTCTCTTAGATTATCAGGACTTAATGGAGTCTTTTCCCTCTCTCTCGATTCGGCATCTCAGGTTGGAGTGATCATGATCATGGCTTCCTGCA
This sequence comes from Cephalopachus bancanus, assembly GCA_027257055.1. NCBI lineage: Eukaryota > Metazoa > Chordata > Mammalia > Primates > Tarsiidae > Cephalopachus > Cephalopachus bancanus. The sequence continues at coordinate 115,179 of JAPVLO010000009.1, read as the reverse complement.
GCCTTGACCTCCTGGGCTCAGGTGGTCCTTCTGCCTCAGCCTCCCATGCAGATGATACTACAGATGCATGCCACTATGCCTGGCTGATTTTTTTTTTATTTTTTGTAGAGGTGAGGTCTCATTATGTTGCCTAGGCTGGTCTTGAACTCCTGGGCTCAAGCAATCCTCCCACCTTGGTCTCCCAGATTGCCCCAGAAGGCATGAGCCAACACACCCAGTCTTCTTTTGTTTCTTTATCACTATCTTTAAAATACTCAAAAAGAACAGTGTCTATCACAGTGTCTCAGCTCACCATTAATCATTTCTGTTTCTCTCATGCCTGATTTCTGATATGCTCACTTTGGGGTCCCCTGAATTATATAATCACAGAGTTGATGGAGTCTAAAATATTATCCAGTCTTCTAAAAAGAATCCTTCCTAAGTAACCTGAAAACTACGACCTACTTTATTTCTAAGAACCTTTAAGGGAGACTGTCTGTCTGTCTGCCTACCTACCAATCTACCTTGAGGTAACGTCTTGCCATGTTGCCCAGGCTGGTCTTGAACTCCTGGGTTCAAGCAGTCCTCCTGCTCAGCCTCCCAAGTAGTTGGAATTATAGGCATGAGCCCTGCCCAGTTAAGGGAGACATTTAATCAGCCCTGGTAACTCATTACATTAATCCAGATTCTTTACAAATTGCTACTCATGCCTAAATGATGCATTTAAGTTCCTTTCCATTTTTACATTGCCTGTGAAAATAACAAATTACAGGCCTACCATACAATATTCCTTTAAGTATGAAAATTATAAACAGGCTCTATCAGGTTCCACTCAGAGAAACAAAGCAATATCACTATTTAATCAAAGCTTCCATGTATTAATTAACACAAATACACAGCACAGCTTAATAGCAGGAAACTAACATGGGCTTTAGGGTCTATAATATAAACCTACTCGCTGTGGAAACTCTGGGCAAGTCACTTCACTTCTCTGCACTTCAGTCTCCACATCTGTAAAATGGAGACAATTGTCTATTTCTTATAAAATTGCTCAAAAGAGAAATTAAATGAAATAACGAAGACATTCCAATTATAGTCACTATCTTCATTTTAATAAAATTAAAAGAAGGCTAAAAGGAGAGAATGAAGAAGAAAAACACATACCATGTTCACGGCATCTTGATCAAAAGGGTTCCATTCTATATTCTGAGGATAGTGAGCAAGAACTTTGGATTTGAATGTTCTTCTCAAAGGACTCTGGTCAAAATTTTCACCTACAACAAATAATTAATATAGTTAATATCCAGAATTTTCCAAAAGTATGTCAGAGTTTTATATTTATTTTATAGACGTATTGGCTGATAATGTTGACATCTGATTCAATTTCTACCTCTAATAGTCTGAGTTGTAAGATTCCCAATACACAATTAAAATACTGTTAATAAAAGGTCTGCATTTAATACTTCAAAATCCAAATTTTAAAATACTGGCTAGACATACAACTGATACTGAAAAATAATACACAGTAATATAATCATTGCTGTAACCTAATTATTGTCCTTATTTTATTATGTGGTAATTTTTAAAATGTATAAGAAAATATTTACTTCACTAAAAAACATATTGAATTAAGCTAATCGTACTTCTTATAATCCTGAAATTTTATACATAGGTAGATCCAATGTTGTAATGCTCAAAGAAGGTAATTTTGCTTGAGTTTCCACAAAAATCTGATAAATGTGATTGCAAACTCAAGTTCTTAGTAACAGAATTAACAGAAACATCACTGCTGAGTCACCAATTTAACAGACAGAACATATTAAACACATTACCCTTTTAAAATAAATTAGCTATTCTAAATCAAATTCATTACCTGTTAAAATTCTGGAAGATAAAAGTAGGCTATATGTTGATTATTATATGTAAGAGAATTCAATAATAGCTGTCAGATCATTTCTTCATATCCTTGACCTAACAAATTAATTCCCATAAAACCTGTTACCTCCAAATGCTTTAGTTTCATAAAATATTTTAAAGTAGATAGGTCTTTAATTCCCAATGTAAACAATTTGGGATCAAGGACTTAGAAAATCTTGAAGCAATTTAATTCTGTCTTCTGTGTTTCTCAACTTTTTAAGTTCTTTTTTTTAAGTTGGAGTCTCACTCTCTCGCCCAGACTGGAGTGCAGTGGCTGCTCCTTAAGTTCTAATTAAGTGCAAAATACTAGCTATTATACCAACAGATAAATGTCAGTTACCAGTACTTGTACAGTTTAAAATATCACAAAGCAATCTGATTTATGAGTCATACTATGACATCTAGTTAGACTCAGTTTCCATTTTGGGAAAAAATATGAAAAGACATATACTGAAATACCTCTGAGTGCAAAACTTAACAGAGCATAGAAGGAGGGAAAAGTCACACTTGAAAATCTTGTTGGAGACTGCAATATAAAATACACAGGTGTTTTTTTGAATAAGGACACACTTTAAATATAATTCTGAGGCAACTAAACTATTGTTTCTAATTGAAGTCATTGGTTAATGACCATTTTCTTTGGATTGATCATTTTCCTATGAATTAGTCTGACTTACTTAGGTAAGTACTTCATCTCTGTATCTTTCTACCTCACACTTCCATCTTCTAAGAGTTGAGAGCTTTCACTTCTAGAAGAGAAACTGTCAAAGGTTTCTCTAAGGAAAGTTGATCAATTTTTGTACCATGCTTCTACAGTATGTAAATATCAAAAAGTCAATGGAGAAACGTAAAACAGTCCCTGAGAATCAATGTGGCTGGAGAACAGATTCATGGTTCAGACTTATTGACTTCAGGAAGGGTAAATGATGTCTTTAAGCTGATACTAGATTTGTGTGTGAACACTAAGAATTTTTAGATTACTCACTTCTTCATTTAAAAAAAGGTCACTACCTTGGGAGGCTGAAGTGAGAGGACTGCTTGAGCCCAGGAGTTCAAGATCAGCCTAGGTTACACATCAAGACCTTGTCGCTACAAAAATAAAAATAAAAATATTAGCTGGGCATGGTGGCACATGCCTGTAATTCCAAGTACTTGGGAGGCTGAGGAGGGAGGATTGCCTGAACCTAGGAGGTCGAGGCTGCAGTGAGCTGTGATTATGCCACTGCACTCCAGTCTGGGTAACAGAGTGAAACGTGACTCAAAATAAATAAATAAATAAATAAATAAAATTTAAAGAGATCACTTTTCACTTCAAGTTCAAGAAAAAAACAAGATAAAACAAAAATTCCCTCCCAGTTCTAAAAATCCATGTTGCTGATTGTGCAGCTGACACAGAAACAGGTATCCTCAGATGATATATAGCCACCAAGAAAACTTCTCCTTTGCTCACCCTCAAATGCCAGAAACGCTTGTTTTTATCATCTCTAAATATAAATAAAATATGGACCACTGCAGTAGCAGAAGAAACAGCATATAACCCATAATATAACTTCTTGCAACACTTACCTTTTAATGAGTTCCTGCCTGTGTATGGTTAAAATAGTAACATTATCTTCATTCATATACCAAGTAATTAATAGAACAGGAGATAACAGAAAAGTCATGACAATGTCATTCTCAATATAATTGTTCTGTTAACTAAGGAACATCACACCCTCTTGAGGCACAAAGAATCAAGGAGAGAAGGAAACCATCTCTAGAGAGAAAGAATTTTACAAAAACAAAAAAGCCCACAAAACATAACACAAATCTAACAAAAGTAAAACAAAACAACACCACCACCACCACCACCACCACCACCACCACCACCACAACCACCTCCACCACCACCACCACTTACTAGAATGCCAAGAAAGGGGGACAACAGGAAAGATCACTGCTATATATACATAGCTGTCTTGGCAAATATGATTTTGAAGGCTACTAGGGGAAGAACCAACTATTTAGAAATTCTGATGTTATTGTTAAGGATTTAGAAATGAGCGTCTGCAGCTATTCCTACCAGTACCAGCCAAAGAGGAATCTTGGCAAATGCATTTTGGAGATGGAAGATGGGGCACAACCTACACATCTCATTTTGAACACGTTTTTAAGCCTGTAACTTAGAATTTACTGCTAGGACGAAGCAGGAGAATGACAGGGTCTAAGAATTTGGCTTCCTAGGAAATGAAAATTATACACAGGCATCCTTTAATTAAAATTTACCTTTTAAATATTATCCTGAAGCAAACCAGGCTTATACATTTGCACAAATATTAATATCCTGCTCCAACTATATATCAACTCCAAGCAATATTGCTAAAATACATTCCTACTAAATTTAAGCTGCAATTAAGCCTGTCCTCCTAAGAAAGTAGAAAATATCTGCCAAGAGAGCTGAAAGACTACTGAATAGTTTTTTTAAAGGCTTGAAGCAAATGAGGTCTTTATGAAAATTAAGATGAAGGTAAGAGAACAGAAATACAAAATAATACCTATAAGTTTGTCCACATAAAACTGAATAAAGAAACATTTATAATGGGCTTGGGGTGAATTAAAGTAATGATTTATAACACCCCATCTTTCTTAAATTTTTACTTTTACCTGAAGTCGTATTTGCAGCATCTTGGCTCTTGCCATGACGATCTGCTTCTAGCCATTGGTACAAAACTACATAATTAACAGAAACAAAAAAGCTTTATGAACAAAGAAACAAAACAAACAAAAGAGCAAAAATGACTTTGAAGAATGGAAAATGAAAATAAAAAAATTAACCAAAAGTAATTAAACAGGAGACATTAACAACAACAGAGTATAGCTTAACACCAATGGAATGTAGCTTATAAGCTATTAGTAATTTAGAAAGCAAAGAGGATAGGTAATTTTATTTTAATGAAACAAGATAAATGTTACTAAACATCTTTAACAGTTATTTGTATGGGAAAAAGCACATATATTTTTTTTAAGGCTAATTTAAAAGAAAATATCACAAGATAGCTAATGTTTCTTTTTTTTTTTTTATTTTTTGAGTTGGAGTCTCACTCTGTCGCCCAGTCAAATACATTATAGATTTCCCCTTACCTAAAATGCTTGAGACCAGAAAAAGAGTTTCGGATAATTTTTTTTTTAATTTTGAAATATTTGCATTTTACTTACAGGTTAAGCATCCCTAATTAGAAAACAGGAATGCTGGCACTCAAAAAGTTTTGGATTTCGGAGTATTTTGGATTTCAGATTTTCATATTAGGAATGCTCAACCTGTGAAGTATGACAATAAGACTTGGTGATCAACTTTAAAAATCAAGGCCAGCCGGGCTCGGTGGCTCAGCCTGTAATCCCGCGCCTTTGGGAGGCTGAGGTAAGTGGATTGCCTGAGCCCGCGGGTTCGAGACCCGCCTGGGCAGCAAGACCTCATCTCTACAATAAATCAAAAAATCAGCCGGGCGTGGTAGTGTATGCCTGTAATTCCAGCTACTCGGAAGGCTGAGGCGGAAGGATCGCCGGAGCCCAGCAGGTCGAGGCTGCGGTGGCCGGGAGCGGCCACTGCACTCCAGTCTGGGTGACAGAGTGCGACTCCAACTCAAAAAAAAAAAAAAAAAAAAAAAAAAAATCAAGGCCAACCACTGCATATCTATTAGAATGGTTGCTTATACCAAATGTCGAAAAAGATGTGAAATGACTGGAACGTTCATTCACTGCTGTGGAAATGCAAAATGGCACAGCCTCTTCAGAAGACAGTTTGGTAATTCCTTACAAGGTTAAACACAGTCTTACCATATAAGCCCCTAATCCCAGTCCAATCATTAAAAAAAAAAAAAAATCAGATTCCAAGAGGAACAACCTATACTATACCTGACAAGAACTCATCAAAACTATCAAGGATATTAGAAACAACTAAAGTCTGAGAAACTGTCTAGCTAAAAGGAGCCCAAGTAGATGTGACAACTGGCATGGACAGGATCCTTCAACAGAAAAAGGACATTCAGTGAAAACAAAGAAAATCTGAATACAGACTTAAGTTAACAATAATGTAGTAATATTTATTCATTAGTTGTAACAAATGCACCATGCCACTATAGGGGAAACTATACATGTGTGGGTGAGTGGGTGGGTATGTGAAAACTCTATTAATAATCTTCTCAATTTTTCCATAATCTAATACTGCTCTAGGCTGGGCACAGTGGCTCACACCTGTATCCCAGTACTTTGGGAGCCCGAGGTGGGAGGATGGCTTGAGCCCAGGAGTTTGAGACCAGATTGGGCAAAATAGCAAGACCTTGTCTCTATAAAAAAATGTTTTAAAACTAGCTGGGCATACTGGCACATGTCTAAATACAGCTATTCAGGAAGCTGAGGTGGAAGGATCTCCTGAGCCCAGGTCGAAGCTGCAGTGAGCCAAGATTGTGCCACTACATTCCAGCCTGGGTGACAAAGACCCAAACTCAAAAAGCAAAAACAAAATAAAAAATTAAATAAAAAATAATAAAATAAAAAACTGACTAAAGCATGCTCTAGAAAAACAATTCAATTATACTTTAAAAATTACATTCTAATATTTAAGGTAAAGACACAACATATATATATATCCAGTTTTATTAGTAATCTACTTTTATAAATCATGTTTACAATGCAAATATAAGCTGAAATTTGCTCTGTACTGATCAATTATCTTTTTTTTTTTTTGAGTTGGAAGCCACTCCATCGCTCAGGCTGGAGTGCAGTGGCACAAGCGCAGTCACCCCAGCGTCCACCTGCTGGGCTCAGGCAGTCCTTCCGCCTCAGCCTTCCAAGTAGCGGAACCAGAGGCGCACCCTACTGCATCCGGCTACTTTTTTTGATTTATTGTAGAGACGAGGTCTCACCAGTTGCCCAGGCTGGTCTTGAGCCTGTAGGCTCAGGCAATCCTCTCACCTCAGCCTCCCAAAGTGCTGGGATTACTAGCTTGAGCCAATGACCCAGCCAATCAATTAATCTTCTTAAGCACTATTGACTAGGGAGTATCAACTCCTGGAGGAAAGTTTACTATTGTAAGGAAATGGGCTAAGAACAAATTTACCACAGGGCTCTGTAACTTAGGAGCTTTGAAAGGTGTTAAAACTCTGGATGTCAGCTGGGCTCGGTGGCTCAGCCTGTAATCCCACGCCTTTGGGAGGCTGAGGTGAGTGGATTGCCTGAGTCCGCGGGTTCGAGACCCGCCTGGGCAGCGAGACCTCATCTCTACAATAAATCAAAAAATCAGCCGGGCGTGGTAGCGCATGCCTGTAATTCTGGCTATTTGGAAGGTTGAGGCGGGAAGGATCGCCAGAGCCCAGCAGGTGGAGGCTGCGGAGGCTGGGAGCGGCCACTGCACTCCAGTCTGGGCGACAGAGTGAGACTCCAACTCAAAAAACAAAACAAAACAAAAAAAACTCTGGATGTCTTTTATGGGTTACCCTGATGCCTACAACTTTTAGGTATCTTTAGAGATGTCAGAGTCTTAGAGTCAAATAATGATAATGTAAGGTACCAATGGGCAGGAAACCTTCCTATCCACACACCTCAAAGTTTGAATAATGCCAAGACAGTAACAACAGCTAAGCTATTCTGGGGGGCTACCTACTCACAGATTCTGTGAGAGTTCTACACCCCAAACAAAGTTTGTAGAAACTTTTCATGCCTTCCCCATAACAAAAACAACAAAAATAAAAACAAAGGGCTGAGAAAGTTGTCTACAGAACTCCTGAACTGCAGGAATAAAGAAACCTATTCATCAGAAATGTATAAGGGACCCTGAAATCATCGAAATAGTTATTTGGATCTCTAGGGACAGCCAGGCTGTGAACTGACATCCATTGTGACATAGATTGCCAAAAACCAACCTCTGAACAACATATATCCAGGGTGTGAGGTCCCTGGTTGAGAATGCCCCAGTGGGCATCAAGTCAGTAGACTCCTCCAGTGATACAGAGCAGGATACTACATGCTTCTGGGAGGCAAACAATTGTTACAACTGGGACAAGTGTGAAATAATTTCAGAAGTAGACCTCACTCATTAAATATAAACTATAGGCATTTTTCCTCTTTCTAGTTTACAGGAATAACAGTTATTTATTAGAGGAGAGGGTAGGAGAGAAGTATCATACCATGACACAAAAATCTCCCCATTTGGAAAAGCAAGCATGAACTTTACAACTGACACTGAAAATCACTTTCACAAAAATGAGACCATGTCAAGAAACTAATCCATTAACTGATTTAATAATTTTGCCCAGTTCCTACATTACTCTGCCTTGATTAAGATGGAAATTCTTGACTATGCTCAAGTTATCACTAGGAGTACAGCCTTACTTTCCAGTTTTATCTAGAGAAAAATGAGGCATGAAAGCAAACATGAAAACTATTCTAGGTCAATTTACTCTAACCAGTTATACAGAGAATTACACATAAGCAAAAATAATCTTTATAGATTTAAATGTTCAGTTATTTTATCCTTTCCTCTAGATTACCAAAGTCCAATTAACAACCAAAAATAACATAATTCAGAGAACTTCCAACAAAATAAGTGCATTTACTTCATGGAAAGCTATAATGTAAATCATCATTAGATAAAATTTGGATTTCAAACTCTATAGTGTATATATTTAAACATATGATTAACTAAAAAAGAAACATGACTAATTTTTTTCACTTAACATACTAGAATATACATGGGCACCTCTAGAAAGATTGAACTCCAAACATTTCTCAACTGCCATAAAATATCTGAAATATGTCATAGTACAAAAGGCCAGCTACTATAATTGTAGAATGTATTAAAATGCCAAGAACACATCTCTTCTCACTATGGGAACACGAGACCTGGCCTTTTGGTGGCCTCATGCTTCCCCTCAATTGGCACCCAAGTAGGGACTGCACCCCCAGTTCAGAACCACAGGTAGAGATCTCTACAGCCTGTCCATGGGGTTGCAAGTAAAGAGGGAGTTTCAGGATTTGTGCACCTGGTAGCTAGTTCCTAGCCCAAGCTGTGCTGGCACATGTTTCTTCACTTATTCCCAAACCTTCCCAACTCGAGGGCCCTGTTGAGTTCCCTCCCTCACTTGCATCATAGCCCGTTTCTGACCAGGGTCAAAACAGAACAAGCCTCACGATATTTCCCGATCCTCCATCCCTGACAGAAGTTTAGATGTTTTAAAGAAAGGCTGTTTCTGAGTTGTGGGGACCAAATGACTACTAGCTCTTGCCAATGAAATGTGGGCAGAAGGGACGTCATTTCCATGTCGGGGCACACAATCTCTTTCCTCCGTCATCTACAAGGTAAGTGCAAATGAAGGCTTAGAAGATGGGATGGTCACAAAATGGAATAAAGTTGGGTCACTAAATGTCTCTGTGAAGTACAGCCCTGCCCCGCCTTGGCCTTAGATTAAATATGAATGAGAAATGAACTTATATTGTCTTAAGACACTGAAGCTTAGGGCTGTTATTTCAGCAGTTAGCTATTTCTGTGTTTCTATATCAGTTCGAGATTTTATTTGTGTTAGTTTTGGCATTCTGACTATAATACCAATCCCTGACTACATTGTGCCGTCTATTGGTAACTCTCCACATTGCTTATTACACGTTCAAATACATAATGAGTATAGTTTCCAAATATAGGACAGCAATTGCCCATTTTTATGGATGTTCTCCACCTTTCATAGAACACCCCATGTACCCACTACTAAGATACTTATCAAGACTACAGGTTCTAACTCATGATGAGCCTGTCAGCCTTTCTAAACGCACAACTGCCAAATCCAGTCAGCGAACTTGCTGGGCAAGGATGCCACGCATGAAAGGAATCAAGCAAAAGAACCTGGAGATCTCTGCAAAGTCACTGACTCTGCTGAGGAATATATAACAATAATGAAACTTAAATACTGATCATCTTAAAAGTTTATTGTAATTAAGCAGTTTCCTTTGTTTTTAGTTGGGGTCTCATTCTGTTGCCTCAGCCTCTCAAGGAGCTGGGATTACAGTCACACCCCCGCCTCCCCATGACCAGTTTTATTTTTTTGTAGAGATGAGGTCTAGTTATATTACCCAGGCTGGTTTCGAACTTGTGGGCTCCAGCAATCCTGTCCTCAGCATCCCAAAGTGCTGGGATAATAGGCCTGAGCCACCGTGCTCAGCCTCATTAAGATTTTAATAACAGTAGGTCAACATCAATCCAGCAAGTTTAAAATTTTTAAGGTCAGACTCGGTGGCTCAGCCTGTAATCCCAGCACTTTGGGAGGCCGAAGCGAGTGAATTGCCTGAGACTGTGGGTTCAAGACCAGCCCGGGCAACTTGATGAGACCTCATCTCTACAACAAATCAAAAATTAACTGGGTGTGGTGGCGCACACCTGTAGTTCCGGTTATTTGGAAGGCTGAGGCGGAAGGATTGCTGGAGCCCAGCAGGTCGACACTGGGGTAGCCGTGAATGTGCCACTGCACTTCAGTCTGGGTGATGGAGTGAGACTCCAACTCAAAAAAAAAAAAGAAAAAATTTAAGAGATTCACAGTATCTTCCCTCTTGATTACATAAAAATTAAAGAGCAATGCTATTTAGCTAACACTAAATACATTTCAATTACTGAAGTTTGTTCACTGAAAACCAAGAGTATACAACATAGTTATTCTGTTTCCATCCCAACTAGGTGTCTTGCAATTCAATTCTCTCATCAGCCAGAGTCAGTGCAGACCCCACAAGTTAAAGTATATGGTCATCAATAAGGTTGCCCAAATACCAGCCACATTTGTGGGTCCGAGGTTACTTGAACTTCTGACATACTGGCTATAAATTTGAGGGTTCCCACAAGCCCCTAGGGTATGCTAATTCACTAGAACTCATAGAATTCAGTAAAGTGCTATATTTACAATTACAGTTTTATTACAAAGGACACCTCAGAAGGTCCAGTGAAAATGAAGCGACACACAGGGTGAGATATAGGAGGGAATGCAGAGCTTCCGTGCCTTCTTCTTGTGGAAACAGGGCACGTCTCTCCCTTCATCCACATGACCTCTGCAACATACAGCAATGTGTTTTGCAATCAGGAAGCTCCACTGCATTTCACTGCCCAGAGTTTTTACTGGGGCTTATTACATAGACACGATTGATTAGATCACTACATGACAGTGTTCAATCTCCAACTCCCTCCTCTCCCTAGAGGCCACGTTGGTTCAAAACCCCAACTACATGGTTGGTCCTTCTAGAGACAGCTTCCATCCTGAAGCTATCCAGGGGCCCACCATTAGTCACCTGATTAGCAGAACACTCCCATCATTCAGGAAATTCCAAGGGTTGAAGGTCAGGAACTCAGGACAAAGACCAGATTCTTTATTATACAAGAGTATTTGCCATTGTGCAGCCTACTACCAGTCATAAAACACAACAAGTCATAAAACACAACAAGTATTTTATATACTTGCAAAAATAATGTTAGCAATGAATCCAGGAGTCCTCTAATAATGAGGAATAAACGAAGTATTTGCTCCTAATCTATTCTTGCCAAACTACCTCTTTTCAGATAAATTATAAAACAAGAACAAAACTTTACAAAGTAATTTAAGTACTGTAACTGATATCGTGAAACTCTAAAAGGACAGAGTTCATATTTTTTTATTAATAACTGAGTAAGTGCCATGTGTTCACCAGTGCTTAGTAAGTGATTTTTATTATTCTGAAGAACATCAAAGTGATTTTCAAATAGTAAGTATAGCCAAGATAATAATGTTCTAGTTTGGCTGAATATCCTCAGCTAGCAGCCTAGGGCAAATCACAATTTCTTTTAGTAAATGTTTCCTCATATGTAAAACACAAATTATTTTCTTACTAAAAACACATTATTACTATTATTAAACATCTACCTTCTATGAGAATTTTTTATGCAATATATTTCCAGGAAAGCATATTATTATCCATGTTGTATTTTATTTTACAATAAAAACAAATCTTCCCCTATCACTGAAGAACATATTCTCTGCTAAAGATAAATCAAAAGCACCACCCTTTGCCTTCTGAAACAAAAGAAAGTAACTTATCATTTAAAAATTTATAGCTGACAAGTAATACTAGAAAGCAGGAGTTCTAAGATGATTCAAACTAAAACTCTCCTGCTGCATGCCTCAAAGAAGCAGTCATATGGTTAGAGCTAAAAAAAAGTCCTTTCCCGAACCAGTGCGGTGGCTCACGCCTATAATCCCAGCACTTTGGGAGGGCAAGGTAAAAGGACTGCTTGAGCTCATGGGTTCAAGACTAGCCTGGGCAACTTGGCAAGACCTCATCTCTACAATAAATAATAATAAAAAAATTAGCTAGGTGTGGTGGCGCACACCTGTAGTTAAGCTATTTGGAAGGCTGAAGCAGAAGGATCACCCGAGCCCAGGAGATCAAGACTGCAGTGGCCATGAGTGTGCCACTGAACTCTAGCCTAGGCAACAGAGTGAGATCACACTAAAAATAAAAAATAATAAAAAGAAGTCCTTTCCCTCCATTGCCATTAACTACTTTTTGCTGCTAATATTCTCACCAAAAAAAAAAAAAAAAAAAGTATAAGGAGTCAAAAACCCAAGTAACTCGATTGAGCTGGCATAGGGATACCATTAACTTACACAAGAATACCACTTTCTTACTGTTACCCTGTTTAAAAAAAACTTACATAAAAAATAAAAAGAAGGCTGGGCTCGGTGGCTCAGCCTGTAATCCCAGAGCTTTGGGAGGCCGAGGTGAGTGGACTGCTTGAGCCCAAGGGTTCGAGACCCACCTGGGCAACTTGGCGAGACCTCGTCTCTACAATAAATCAAAAATTAGCTGGGCATGGTAGCGCACACCTGTAGTTCCGGCTACTTGGAAGGCTAAGGCAGAAGGATTGCCAGAGCCCAGCAGGTCGAGGCTGTGGTGGCTGGGAGTGTGCCACTGTACTCCAGTCGGGGCGATGGAGTGAGACTTCAACTCAAAAAAAATAAAAATAAAAATAATTATTCTAAGGGAAAGAGAGAGAAGGGGGTACATTAGTTTTACTAATGTAAAACATTAAATCCTGCTTCATAGTCTATGAAATTATTCTAACATGAACAAATAGGGCAAAAACATGGTAATAACAGATTCACTGGGAAGGGAATTTCCTGTAAGAATCAAATAGAAGCATTATTATTATTCTAACAATTACCTGGAGTAGTTGGTGGCTAGAATGGCTCAGGGATACGACTTTTGCTGAGCAGAAAAGCATGTGCGTCTCTGTACTGGAGTGTGCCCTTTATCCAAAGGCCTCAAGGCCCTTCCGTCATATGTTCAGAATCAGCTGGAAGATCCAGGTTTTAAAATGGTATTGAGGTTCTACACAGAACGGAAATCATGCCTCACATACATTAGGAGGATGTCAAAGTAACCTATAAGCTAAATAACACCTTCCTAGTTGTTCTTTTTTTTTTTTAAGACGTATCACTCTGTGGCTTAGTTTGGGGTGCAGTGGTGTTGATAATAGCTCACCACATCCTTGATCTCCTGGACTCAAGCAATCTTTCTGCCTCAGCCACCCTCGTAACTAAGACTACAGATGTGAACTACTATGCCTGGCTCACTTTTTTTCAATTATCTTTTTATAGAGACAAGGTCTCGCTATTTTGCAGAGGCTGGTCTAAAACTCCTAGACTCAAGTGATTCTCCCACTTAAGATCTTTGGCCTCCCAAAGTGCTGGGATTACAGGCGTGAGCCACCGTGCTGGCTTCTTTCCAGTTCTGTAAGAGACTGATTCCCACTGTGTAACATTTTTCTCTAAAAAAAGAAAGAAAAAAGTCAAGTCATCTTTGGTGGGGAGCAAAAAAGTCATTTTAACTACTTTCTGAACTTTTCAAAATTAACATAATTGTACCCCACATCTTAAAATAAGATAAAATAAAATAAAGACCTATTTTTTTATTTTGAGTTGGAGTCTCACTCTGTCGCCCAGACTAGAGTGCAGTGGCCGCTCCCGGCCACCGCAGCCTCGACCTGCTGGGCTCCGGGGATACCTTCCGCTTCAGCCTTCCAAGTAGCTGTAACTACAGGTGCGCGCTACCACACCTGGCTAATTTTTTGATTTATTGTAGAGATGAGGTCTAGCTAAGTTGCCCAGGCGGGTCTCGAACCTGCGGGCTCAGGCAATTTACTCACCTCAGCCTCCCAAAGCGCTGGGATTACAGGCTAAGCCACTGAGCCCGGCTCTGATGTTTTTCTTATGACTGAACTGGGGTTATAAGTTTTGGGAAGAAAGACCACAGAGGTAAAGTGCTATTTTCATCACATCATTTCACGGGTACATACTATCAACACGACTTATCACTGCTGATATTAATTTTGATGACTTGGCTGGGATAGGGTTTTCCAGGTTTCTCCACTGTCAAGTTTTTCTTTTTTCTCTCTTTCTCTAAACTGTAATCTTTAGATAGAAGCCACTATGCCCAGCCCACATTTAAGGAGCAGGGGATTACATCTCACCTCTTTAAGGGTGAAGTATCTACATCACTTATTTAGAATTTTTCTGCAAGGGGGATTTGTCACTTCTACCCCATTTATTAATTTATTTGATCATTTATTTATAACAATATGAACTCGTGGACCTTAATAATATACTTTTCTGTTGTCGCTCAAATTGTTTCAGTTTTGGTCACTGAGAATCCTCATTTGGCTCCTATGCCCTTCTGACACACTCCCATCTATGTGTTATGTGGTTCTTTGTTCTTTTTTTTTTTTTGGAGCACGTCCTTAATTTCTGGCAATATAAGATGCTCCAGGCTCACCTTATAAATATTTCCTGACCCATTTCTAGAAGTCAGCCATTCCTCCAAGGATCCTTTGTTCCTTTAACTGGAGAATGATTAATTAGAAATGAAGATCTGAGACTAAGCCCAGGAGTTCAAGACCAGCCTGTGAAACACAGCAAGACTCCATCTCTACAAAAAAATTTTAAAAATTAGTAGGATGGGGCAGTGCACATCTATAGTCCCAGTTACTTGTGAGCTGAGGAGGAAGGTTTGCTTTAATCCAGGAGGTCAAGGCTGCAGTGAGCTATGATCACAACACTGCATTCTAGCCTGGGTGACAGAGCAAGATCTTATTTCTAAAATAGAGGGGGGAAATTAAGATCTGGGTGCTAAATGTGCTAATTTCTTCTGGGGTATCGTTGCTTACAGATCCCTCACAAGATAACCTATTTTTACTTCTCACTTAAATATTCAGAAAAAAGGCAAGGTTGGTAATACCAGTTTGTAAATAAAATGTTTAAATCCTTTGTAACAATGGTCTGTGAAATATCTGTTCCTCCTAATAAAATCTTTTCAGCGTTTGCCTCATACATGCCTCTACCTCTCCCCTCATTCTACCAGCCTTCCACTACACAGTCCTCCATTCTCTAACTGCAAGGGCAAAGGGATTTGTCATTCGCAGCATCCTTGTGGCAATCTTCAGAGAAAGGATGCCAAGTAATTTTTACAGTCCTGTTAGTTGCTGATTTTATAAGTTTTGTGCACAAATGTAGTTGCACAGCAGGTTAAATTCAATGTAAACAACTTTACCCATATTGCCACATTTCAAAAGATTTGATGAATTTCATCCATCCCAGATGGAGGAGAGAGAACCACGAGTACATACTTCTACAAAATTCTTGCATTTCTTAGAATTTTTTATTTTGAATAACATAAGATCTTTCAAATCCAAAACAATTTAAGTTCTATCATGTAGGAGGGCATTAAAACACACACACACACACACACACACACACACACACACACACACACACACACACACACACACACGCTTTTCCTATTCCCTAGGACCACACAGTCTAGTTTTCCTATGTTCTTTCAGCAAACACTCAGAAGATAAGCTACTTCTTCAGGTTATGAATGGGCTCATCTTACTTCATTTTCTGCCTAAACTAGTACCCTCATAATTTAATTTCTCATGGACTTAATGGCTCAAGTTGTCCAACCTAAAGCAGTTTGAGGTTTTGGTTTCCATTTTAACATCTATTTCTTCTTCTTCTTTTTTGAGTTGGAGTCTCACTCTGTTGCCCAGGCTAGAGTGCAGTCACACGATCATGGCCACCACAGCCTCGACCTGCTAGGCTCAGGAGGTCCTTTCACCTCAGCCTCCCGAGTAGCTGGAACTATAAGTGTGCGCCACCACACCCAGCTAATTGTTTAACTTATTGTAGAGAGAGGTCTCACCAAGTTGCCCAGGCTGGTCTCAAACCCCTAAGCTCAAGCAATCCTCTTGCCTCAGCCTCCCAAAGTCACCACACCCAGATTCTAATTTCTTAAAAAAAAAAACCTTTCCCATTACATCCAAATATCTTTACAAAAAGCTATTTATCAATTAGAAAAATGTAATTATCTTACTTCACAATTTTCACAAAGCTCTGTGCAATCCTTTCACAATTAGTAAATTTGTGCATTTAGTACTAAATTACCTTGTTTATGATCATAAATTGTGTCACGTAACTTGGCTAATTCATAAAATCATCATGTTTGGTTATTTAGATATAAGCTATTAATATTTGAGACAAATGAGAATTTGAGCATTAAACAGAAATCTAATGATATTAAAGAATTGTTTAACATTTTTTAGGAGTAATGAGGGTATGTATTGAGGATATATGAAATCAAAAAGGTCTTATCTTTGAGAGATATATGCTGAAGTGAAAAAAAATGATATAATGTTCAAGATTTGCTTCAAAATAATATTGGTGTAGGGAGTGTAGAAGAAACATGGTAAAAAATTACAGTAGGTTGAAGTTAATTTATTATTGAAGACTTTTTTTTTAGTGTAGCCCAAATGTACAGTGTTTTTAAAGTCTACAGCAGTGTCCAGTATTAATCCTAGGTTTTCACATTCACTCACCACTCACTCAGCGACTCACTCAGAGCAACTCATAAACCTACAAGCTCCCTGCATGGTTAAGTGCCCTATACAGGTGTACCAATTTTATCTTTCATGCTGTATTTTACTGTACATTTTCTATGTTTAGATATGGGCTTTTTTGAGTTGGAGTCTCACTCTTTCGCCCAGACTGGAGTACAGTGACACACTTCCGGTCACCGCAGCCTCGACCTGCTGGGCTCTGGCGATCCTTCCAGCTCAGCCTTCCAAGTAGCCGGAATTACAGGCACGTGCTACCACACCTGGCTAATTTTTTTGATTTATTGTAGAGATGAGGTCTTGCCAAGTTGCCTGGGTGGGTCTTGAACCTGCGGGCTCAGGCAATCTACTCGCCTCGGCTTCCCAAAGTGCTGGGATTACAGGTTGAGCCACTAAGCCCGGCCTAGATATGTTTAGATATGTTTAGATAGGTGATTGTCACACACACAGTGTGTGACAACCTACAGTATTTAGTTCCGTAACATGCTGTACAGGATTGCAGCCTAAGAGCAATAAATAGACTCTACCACATAACCTAGGTGTGTGCCATCTAGGTTTGTGTAAAGACACTTCATGATGCTTGAATAAGGACAGACTCGCCTAATGATGCATTTCTCGGAACACATCCCCATCATTAAGCAACATATAACAGTAAATGAATAATTATGAACATGGGATAGTTGAAAGAACATGAGATTGCTACTGGCTTTATGTGAAGATTTTAATTTTGCTTGTACAAATTCTAGAATAATATTTTTGTAGTATTATAAAGGTCATTTAGTAAGGATTTAAAATTTGTGATTACAATTATACTAAAATTACAAATTAAAACTATCAGTACTGTTATTGCAGCAGTATGTTTCTCTCATAAAATAATACAGAAATAGCTAAGAAAAAACAGAAGCTACATTATTAATTTTGCGTTCCTGCAAGACTATTCTAGATACCTATAATTTTGCAGATGTATTTACGAGGGGGGAACCAAAAAAAGTGGAATTATCTTTTGGAGGGCAGGCCCCTTGTAGTACAGGCTTCCCCTGCTAGGTAAGTGTTCTAGGAACCCATCAGCATCAGTGGAACAGCTAGTGTTACTGTGAGAGACTGTGTTTGGCTTCAGTGAATTTTGTTTTTGAGATTCTTTCAATGTGCTTATCCATTTCATGATGGATGATTTATGAGCCTACCTGTCCATACTGCGCTGAGTGTGCAGCAGTTTTTGACCAAAAATGGCATGACCCCATTACCCCACCCTTCCTATTCCATACAATCTCACCCCAAGAAACCTTTTTTTTTGTTTCCCCGGATAAAAAATGTCCTCAAAGGGAAACATTTTGCTGGTGTGGAATATGTAAAACAAAAACTAAAAGCACTAAAAGGCATCAAAATTGACGAGCTCAAAACCTGTTTCAAGCAGTGGAAAAACCATCTTGATATAAGTGTACTGCATCAAACGAGTACTTTGAAGGTGACTGAAGTCTAAATATGTAAGAATAAATACACAATTTTTATAAGTAAGTTTTAGGTTTTTAAATTTTCCACCTTGTACATGGTAGGTAAATTTCATTGCCACAAATGTTTATCAAGTTGAAACTCTTTGAGGCTGGAATGCAGTGGCGCAATCATGGGTCACTGTATTAGCTGGAACTCCTGCACTCAAGTGATCCTTCTGCCTCAGCCACCCAAGTATCTAAAGACTTCAGGCACTCACCACCACACCTGGAGCTAATTTTTTATTTTTTGTAGAGATAAGGTCTATATTGCCCAGGCTAGTCTCAAACTCTTTGTCTCAAGCCATCCTCCAGCCTTGGCATCCCAAAGTGCTGAGATTACATACAGACACGAACCACCCCAAGCCCAGCACAGGATGAGTTCTAGACAACTTTCTATTCTGTATGAATGAATGAATGAATGAATGAATGAACAAAAACAATGAACTTTGTTCAATTACATACAATTAATCAGTAAACTGTGATTTAGAAAAACTATTATGCACTAAGATAAAATTTGTCTGTTTACTAGCAATACAACATTACTGGTAGTGAATGGACTTCAAAATTCTGTATGGCCAACCAACAAATATATTCAGTCCTTGCTATGAGTTTAATCAAGCTTCCCTTAGTGCTTATAGAATAAATTCCTGAAAGGGCAAAAATTCAACTGTTGAACAGAGACAACTATAGCACAGTAAGCGAGACTTTACAGTACATTTTTAAAGAATTTAAATATGCATTATAAGCTACTCTTTCAGGAAAATATGCTTACATTTATTTTTCATGCTGATGTATAGGTATGGAAGCTAGGTTACCTTTGTTTCTTGTGCAGTATTCCTAAACTTCCTCCTTTTATTAACTAAAATATGACATTTATTTATATTCCTCTAATGTACAGCAAATTCTGTTAGTAAATTTCAGGCCTGAAAGAAGTTAAGCACAAGCCATGAAGAAGTTCCGGCCTTTTATTTATTTTTTCCACTTCTTCAATGCATTTCCTTTTTCTTTTCTTTTCTTTTTTTTTTTTTGAGTAGGAGTCTCACTCTGTCACCCAGGCTGAAGTACAGTAGCACGCTCACGGACATCACAGCCTCAGCCCACAGGTGATTCTTCCACCTCAGCCTTCCAAGTAGCCAGAACTACAGGCACGTGCCACCACGCCCAGCTAATTTTTTGACTTATTGTAGAGACAAGGTCTTGCCAAGTTGCCCAGGCTGGTCTTGAACCCTTAGACTCAGGCAATTCTCTAGCCTCTGTCTCCCAAAGTGCTGGGATTACAGGTGTGAAACACCATGCCCGGCTGCATTTTATTTTTCATTATGGATGATCTGAGTGACTTTTCAGTTCTTTGGCTGCATATACTACTTATGTCCTCCTTCAAATCCTGATATAATAACTGACTGCCATTAACACTTGCCTATTCAGAAATTGACTATCCAATCTGTATATCATTTAAGTTCTTTCCTTTGTCCCTTGTGCTTCTCGGTCTTAAGACAATTTATTTTCCCTTTTGTAGTTAAAAATATTCCAGGCATATAACATATAGAAAAGTAGAATAGAAATAATGAACACCTGTGTGTGGATATCTTCTACCCAAATTCAGCAAGTGCTAATATTTAGCTTATATTTGCTTCACAACTTTTTAAAAACAGAAACAAAACTTGAGATGAATAAAAAGTCCCTTTGTGCCCCTCCCTGAGCTCTCTTTTTTTAGAGACGAGGTCTCACTATGCTGCCCAGGCTAGTCTCTAATTCCTGGGCTCAAGCAATTCTCTTGCCTTGGCCTCCCAAAGTTCAGGGATTACAGGTGTGAGCCATGGCTCTGGGCCTCCTTTCTGAGCTCTTCAGGCCTGCAACTCAGAACATCAGCCTTTACTCTGCCCATTCATACCTTTCAGGACTCAGTTTCCTCCTACTTGTATTAACTACTCCACTACAACCCACAGTGATTCTTTCTTTCTCTAAACCCTGCCCATTTTATTATCTAATACAGGCAGATGTTTATTTTTGCTGTGATAATTTCCTCCAGTCTAAGCTTACAGAGAACTGTGAGTGGTTAACATCCTGATTACACTGCTCTATGTCTTAATTCTGTATGGGCTATTGCTGCCTTTGTTGAGACATAAGGCAAAAACCTTCTCAGTTGAGAAGGGCAGTGAAAAGTCTAGTACGATACTGAATGAGACGTGCACAGAAATATGAGTTGATTAAAGGAAGAATCTCTCCATAACCACACAAGCCTCAGTTTAGCAGCCTTAGTTTTACTTATGGCTGAACTGGGAAGTTGGTCTGTAAAACCATTAATTTCCCACAGTAATAATATTATAAGGTGATTAACTCTTCTTATTTCCCTAGCCCTAAACTAGTAAGAGTGCTTTTAATGATGCAAGACAGGATCTGGGAAGGCCAGAGGGAGAGAGGGACAGAGATCAAAGCAGAAAAGTCCTTGAATTCAGAACCAATGTAGAGCTACGAGGCAAGCAGAGAGGCTTAGGGAGTCCAAAACGTCAGGGGAGACTTGGGGATCATCACTATGGGGTTGGTCCTTCATGGTGCCTTTCTGTCTCACACTCTGTTATGTCCTACCTATAACTCTTTTTTTTTTTTTTTTGGTGAGAAAGCAGTTTATTAAGAAGACAGAAAAGCTCCCACAGCTGTAGGGGACCCAAAAGAGGGTTGCCCACCTATAACTCTTCTTATCTGCAGCTATGTACTCTGCCCCTGTGGGTCAACGCAACTCAGTTTCACACTGTTGGGGTGAGAAGCCTGAAGTCCTAGGAGAGGATGTGTGGGCAGGCTGTGTGATGGGACAGTGCAAGGAGAAGAGGTGAAGGGACAGGAACCACGAAACTGAAGCTCTGGAAGTCAGAGGCCTCTCAGGTCAGCCTCTCCAGTTACACGGTTCATCTTACCTCTTCATCAAGACTGAAGTCCCGCTAACAGACTGCTCTATGAACACCAAAATCTGGTTCAAATATTTTAGGAAATAACACTGCACAAATGACTAATTCATAAAATGTTAAACCTGAATAATCTCTGAGAGATTATGCAGCCCATCTTCCTTCCTGATGTTATTTTACATTAGGAGGACACAGATGCTCAGTTACATGGTTTGCCTAAGGTCAGAGTTAAAGACAGAGAGTCGAGGCTAGAATTAAAGTCTCCAGAAATCCAATCTCAAAGACAGTGTCCTCCTCTGTTAAATGTCCACCCCTGCACCCCTGTGCCAGGTCCAGGGCTAAGCATGAGGCACATATTCAATATACAGGGGCCAAATGACTTTTCTCAAATGTAATGCTCGTGAGCTTTGAGGAACTATTCCAATATATCATTTTTTACTAGGCTTGTTAGTAAGCAAGCATTTCAAGAGGCTTTTAATCAAGTTTTAGTATTATATACTATCTTCTTTTTTCAAACTCACTTAAAATCACCTGAACTCAACACTCGCTGCATCAAACTCAACTAGCGTAGCCAGTTTTCTATTTTTTTTTATCCTTTTTGTTTCATGCTGTGCTAATTTAACCTCATCTTGGTAAACAAGAAAATGGTCCTTGCTTGACAGACTCTAGTTGCAGCAACTGCAGCTGGCCTGTATGCAAACCAATTTTGTTCCTTCTTTATCCTGGCAGGGTGCCCTGCCCTAGAATTGTTTGGGGACTAATCAGCATTAAACCTGTGTCAGAAAGGTTGCTGAAAGCAGCCCCAGAGCAAGGCAGCGGTAACAAGGCTCTCCAGGGAAAGGATTAAGACAAATGCAGCAGCTGTGTAAAAATCTATGGGCAGAGTTTTCATGAGAATAAAATTGGGGCCCAGCTTCTTTTCTGTGCGTTGGCCCTTCTCCTGTGGAAAAAACTAGGAGAAAAGAGATGCACCAAATTTGCTTTTTCTTTCTTTCTGGGTGCCAGGCAATGTTACTAACTTCAGATGGTAACAAATGGGAAATCAATTATATTTGCAACCTTTAGTACTCTCTGAAGTTGAAAACACTTCATGTTTTTCTTTGGATTTCCTTGCAAGTCAATTTTCTATTGGATGAGCCTGGGGTACAAGAAACAGAAGATGTGCCTAGCAAGACCCAGAGGGAGATATAGGCAACTCTGTCTAAAAACTTTGTTAAAGGATAAAATCCTCAACATCAAATGATTAAATACTGGGTTTTGTTGTTATTGCTGTTTTTTGTTTGTTTGTCGAGGGGATCTCACTCTGTCATGCAGGTTGGAGTGCAATGGCACAATCACAGCTCACCGAAGCCTTGACCACCTGGGCTCAGGCAATCTTTCTGCCTCAGCCTCCCAAGTAAGCTGAAACTGCAGGCATGTGCCACCACACCCAGTTAATTCTTTCATTTTTTTGTAGAAACAAGGTCTTGCTAAATTGCCCAAGCTGGTCTCGAACCCCTAGCCTCCCAAAGTGCTGGGATTAGGGTATAAGTCACTGTGCCTGGCCTGGAGTGGTTTCTTTCCTACTCACCTGCTGGATTCAGTCTACACCTTTCAAAGTATCACATTCATTTTATACTAGAACTTGAATGAGGATAAAGTATACTTGGGCAGTCTTTTGATCCCATTGGCTAAATATACACTGCTTAATCATTTCACAAGTACCCACCAAAGAAGGTCATGAGGCTTCCCTAAATACCACAAGATCTGTGAGGCTGGCAAAGCAGTCAAAAAAGGACAATCCACTTTTTTCTACCACAGTAATTCTTGAGCATATAGTTACTTTTTGTGTGTCTGCTCACATAATGCTCATTAAATGACTAGTAAGTCAGAGACAGCAACATATGTGCATGTGAAGGTTGACTCTTTTAATAACAGCTTTACTGAGATATACTTCACATACCTGAACATGCATTCTTTTCAAGTAAACAATTCAGTGGTTTTCAGTGTATTCACAGAGTTGTGAATCACCACTATCTAATTTTAGAACATTTTCATCACCTCAAAAAGAAACCCTGCACACTGATACAGTAGCCACGCCCCTGTTTGTTAAGTGTGTTTGTTACCTGTGTGGGCATTTCTTGGTCTTTGTCAACTGGAACATGGCAAAAAAATGTTAAAATGTTTAGACAACACACGAAAAGCTTCATAAAATGTTTTTCAAATAAACTTTTTCTCTAGTCCAATCTTATCCATGTACCTACCAGCTTGGGAACTTTCATTATAGAAATAAGTTACATGCAGAAGAGCTAGAAAATATTACTCAACCTATAGATTTCAAAATGAAAAATCAACTATAAGGTACTATAGAACTTTTTACCTTGTTTCCAAAATATAGGAAAACAATTTTGCATTACTGCAGATTCTAGAAACTTATTGAATTAAATGAAGTAACTAGCATGAAACTTAGGAAGAAAATTGAACTGAAATAAATTTAGTCAGCAAAGAAAACAAATACAAATATAATGTGAGCTATATATATAATTTTTTAGCAGTCACATTTTAAAAAATAGTAAAAAGAAAATAAAAAATTCATTATGATATATCTTATTTGACTCAATGTATTCAAAATATTGCTCCAACATGTAATCAAGATTAAAGTTTTAGTGAGATATTAAGTCTCTGAAATCCAGTGAGTATTTTATAGCTGTAGTACATCTCATGTTGAACTAGTAAGTTTCAAGTGCTCAACAGCCACATGTGACTAAGCAGCTCCCATACTGAGCAGCACAGCTTTAGATAACAGAACCTAGTTTCTCTTTCAGTTCATCATAAGGGAATGCCTAGATACAAAGATGCCAAGGGAAATATCGCTAACTGCATAAAATGACTATGGTGTCCAAGCTAGCCTCAAACTCCTGGGTTCCAGGGATCCACCAGACTCAGTCTTCCAAGGAGATGGGGCAAGAGTGTATGCCACTGTGCCCAGTTAGTATAAAAATTTTTATCAATGTTTATTTTTGTAGATGGAACTCTACAGGGCTAAGTAAAATGATAATTAGAAAATCAGCGTTAGGTGCGGTGGCTCACATCTGTAATCCCAGCATTTTGGGACGTCAAGGTGGGAGAACTGCTTGAGCCCAGGAGTTTAAGACTAACCTGGGCAATACAACCAGACCTCATCTCAAAAGAAAAAAAAGGAAAGCAAAAAAAGAAAATCAGTGATTATTTTTCAGTTAAATTTAAGAAAATAGGCTTGGCGTGGTGGTTTATAGCCATAATCCCAGCACTCGGGAGGCTGAGGTGGGAGGCTTGCTTGAACCCAGGAGTTCACAGCTATCAAGACCTCATAAACATAAACACACACACACACACACACACACACGCACTCGGGAGGCTGAGGTGGGAGGCTTGCTTGAACCCAGGAGTTCACAGCTATCAAGACCTCATAAACATAAACACACACACACACACACACACACACACACACACACACACACACACATACACAAATTAGCCAGGCATGGTGGCATGTGCCTGCAGTCTCAGCTTTTTGGGAAGGTGAAGTTGGAGGATCACTTGAGTCCAGGTGTTTGAGGCTGTGGTGAACCGTGATCACTCCATGAAATCAGGCAGCAGAATGAAACTGACTCAAAAAAGAAAATTAAATGAAAATTAAGTAAAATAAAATAAAACCCAAATAACTACCTTTGGAAATCTCCTAGAAAAGCACAGCCATACCAGGAGCTGAAATTCACTGTGCTGCACAGTCCTCCCTGTGCATGCTCCTTCCTTTGGGAGCTAAGCAGATCTCGATTTCATAGGTGAGGAAAGTATCAGAGGTTGTGACTGGTTCAAAATTTTCAAACTAGTAAGGTTGCTAACATTATTCTTTGTATGTTCCATAACCATCGTCATTGCTTTTTCTCCCATCTTTTTTTTTCTTTAATCATTGGTATACTACTATCTAAGGAAGTTCTTTTTCTCTTTAACTTGCTTGCCTCTATCCCATCCTAATTATTAAGACTGATGTTGGAATAATAATCAATTTTTCTGAACAGACTTTCTTTCTTCCTCACTGAGTCTCCTTTCACCACTCCTCTATAGGTCAAGGAAGGTGGCAGTTTATACTTGAGACTGCTATAGGTGTCGGGGGGGAGAGTACTGCAATCATTTAAAATGTTTAAATCTCTAACAATTTACTGCATTTGTTCAGTTCTTACCTGATCTCAGTTAAGTATCAATGACAAAAACATCTAAATACCTTTCTTTTTTTTTTTTTAAAGGGAGGAGAGAACGGGGCTTTCATGCAGTCTGCAACTTCCAGTTTTAATAAAGGTGGCCTCAAGTCTTTAAAACAACTTGTGTGGTTTTTCTCAAGCCTGAAGTAGTTCTGTGAAACTCCCAAGTCTTGGGTTATAGGGAACCAATCTGGGAAATTCCCTGAGGATGCTTATCATCCTAGAAGAAGAGGGAAGTTAAGATAAATTTCATCTCTTCTTACAATTTTGGAAGATTAAGGGGGCTGGCAGGAGATATGACTGAGATTGCTTAGGCCATCCTGTTGCTGACATGAGCCAGGCACTTAAGTGGGAATTCAGTGGTCCCAGTGTAAGGCAGTATATCTTTTACACCATTCCACAAAAAAAAAAAAAAAAAATTTCTGAATGAATGTTTGGTCATCTTATTAGCCTGTCTCATCATAATTTTATTATTCATGTTCCTAAAAATAAACTTTTCCTTTAAAAAGAAAGAGTACATAGTATAATACAATGTACTAAACACCACTAAATTGTACATTTTTTTTTTTTTTTTTTTTTGAGTTGGAGTCTCACTCGGTCACCCAGACTGGAGTGCAGTGGCCGCTCCCGGCCACCGCAGCCTCGACCTGCTGGGCTCCGGCGATCCTTCCGCCTCAGCCTTCCGAGTAGCCGGAATTACAGGCATGCGCTACCACGCCCGGCTGATTTTTTGATTTATTGTAGAGATGAGGTCTCGCTGCCCAGGCGGGTCTCGAACCCGTGGGCTCAGGCAATCCACTCACCTCAGCCGCCCAAAGGCGCAGGATTACAGGCTGAGCCACCAAGCCTGGCAAGTTAACCATTTTAAAGTGTACAATTTAAGCCGGGCTCGGTGGCTCAGCCTGTAATCCCGCGCCTTTGGGCGGCTGAGGTGAGTGGATTGCCTGAGCCCACGGGTTCGAGACCCGCCTGGGCAGCGAGACCTCATCTCTACAATAAATCAAAAAATCAGCCGGGCGTGGTAGCGCATGCCTGTAATTCCGGCTACTCGGAAGGCTGAGGCGGAAGGATCGCCGGAGCCCAGCAGGTCGAGGCTGCGGTGGCCGGGAGCGGCCACTGCACTCCAGTCTGGGCGACAGAGTGAGACTCAAACTCAAAAAAAATAAATAAAATAAAACGGTTAACTTTGCCAGGCTCAGTGGCTCATGCCAATAATCCCAGGATTTTTAGAGGATGAGATGGGTGGACTGCTTGAGCCTAGGAGCTCGAAACCAGCCTGGATGACATAGTGAGACCTCATCTCTACAAAAAAAAAAAAAAAAAAATTAGCCAGGCACGGTAGCACACACCTGTGGTCCTAGCCACTTAAGAGGCTAGGGCAGAAGGATCGTCTGAGCCCAAGAGGCTGAGGCTGTGGTAAGCCGTGATAGTGCTATTATACTCCAGCCTGAGCAACAGAGTAAGATGTTGACTCAAAAAAAGAAAAAGCTTTACTTTATATTATACAAATTTTGCCTTAATTCTTACATAATGGGAAAAAAGTAAGTGACAAGAAAAATACTGCAAGATTACCAACATCATTATATTTTCCTTCATTTGGGTGTATATGGCATATCTGGTTCTGTAACATTGCCCAGGAATAGATCTTGAATCCCAAGGCTGCTGTGATGGGCTCTGAGAGAAGGGATTATAATGTCAGAATACTCAGCTCCTAGATCTGTTCACCAGTAAAGTGTATTATAACATCCTTTCTAGCATAATAAAGGAAATGAAACCTAACACATGTGATAGCTCAGTGAGCCTCCTTGCTGTCTTTTAAGTGAAAACTACTGAGTCTTTTTAAAATCTCTGCAATTTTGGGTCATGTCATAGAAACATTGATGGCAGAATTCAAGTTATAAGGGATAAACTGATGCAATGAATCAAAAAAAGAGTTGGAAGGATGCTTAGCAGTAAACACAGGGGTAATTTGCAAATTATCACATTTTTAATAAAATGATCTTTTCTTTTTTTTTAAGTTGGGGTCTCCCTCTGTCACCCAGGCTGTAGTGCAGTGGCACCATCACGGCTCACCACAGTCTCAACCTCCTAGACCTGGGTGATCCTTCCACCTCAGCCTTTCCAAGTAGTTGGGACTACAGGTGTGTACCACACGCTCAGCTAATTTTTTTCTTTTTGTAGAGACGAGGTTTAGACTTGTCTTGAATTCCTAGACTCAAGCAATCCTCTTACCTCAGCCTCCCAAAGTGCTGGAATTACAGGCATGAGCCACTGTACCCAGCCACAAATTATCTTTTATTAGGAAACTGTAAGGGCCTATTTCCCAGTGGTAAAATGAATGAATTTTAGAGATTCATCTTTGTTGGGCCAAAGAAGCAAAACAAAAGATTCCATATGAAGTTCAAGAGCTAATCTATGGTAACAGAAATTTTTTAAATTGTTGCCTGGGTAGGCAGAGGTATTGATGAGACAGGGAAGAAAGAGAATCTGGCCAGGTTTGGTGGCTTAGCCTGTAATCCCAGCACTTTGGGAGACTGAGGCAAGTCGATTGCCTGAGTCCGCAGGTTCGAGACCAGCCCGGGCAACTTGGAGAGACTTTGTCTCTACAAAAAGAAAAAAGATTAGCTGTGCGTGGTAGCACACACCTGCAGGCCTGGCTACTTGGAAGGCCGAGGTAGAAGGATTACCGGAGCCCAGCAGGTCGATGCTGGAGAGGCTGTAAGCCTGCGTGCCATGGCACTCCATCCTGGGTGACGGAGTAAAACTCCAATGCAAAAAAATAAAGAGAATCTACAAGGTAATAGAACTGTATCTTGGATGCTGACTGCACAGGTTTATATATTTGTCACAATTCACTAAGCTATATATACTTCAGATCTCTGCATTTTACTTTATGAGATTTCCACCTCATTTTTTTTTAAAAAGGCCTTTATAACACCATTTTTATTGGCTTCTAAAGGGTTTACAGATTAAAACATGATATGAAATATGACCTTAAGGATAAAAAAGAAACATGTCTGAAGAAAGCAGAGGAAGTACACAGCAGGTAAGTTTTCTGAAAGACAGGAGGAAAATTACTTTTATGGCTACTTTATTTTTATAAGTTTGGGGTAGATGAATAAAACATTAAACCCTGTAGGCACAACATGAATAAACAAGAGAGTTTAATAGCCTTGATATCTGAACCAAAATACTTTTGGTCTGTGAACTTTTTGAAATCATTCATCATAGAAGTGATTGGCTATTTAAGGACTCAGATTTGTCAGTAATTTAGCAAATATTTACCGAATAACTTATATAAATAAGACACTCTGTTAAGTGCTGCGAAAGAAATGAGGCAATAAAGATCCCTGAATCCAGACTATTATAGTACTACCTCATAGAACTTGTTTGATATAATATGCAGATTAATTACGTCCACAGAAAAGTATAAAAATGACTACACTCAGAAAATTCAACCAAGTTCTTGTACTATCAGCAATCTGATGGCAATACATATATATAACACTCTGCACAACTAATGAATAAAGCAGACAATTGGGATTTTTCTGAATATATCTGATTTACCAAATGCCAATCCATCAGGATTTCTGTACTACAAGAATATCACTTTAAAAATATTTTTTAGCCGGGCTCGGTGGCTCAGCCTGTAATCCCGCGCCTTTGGGAGGCTGAGGTGAGTGGATTGCCTGAGCCCGCGGGTTCGAGACCCGCCTGGGCAGCGAGACCTCATCTCTACAATAAATCAAAAAATCAGCCAGGCGTGGTAGCGCGCGCCTGTAATTCCGGCTATTTGGAAGGCTGAGGTGGAAGGATCGCTGGAGCATAGCAGGTTGAGGCTGCGGTGGCCAGGAGCGGCCACTGCACTCCAGTCTGGGCGACAGAGTGAGACTCCAACTCAAAAAATAAATAAATAAATATTTTTTTCCGGCTGGGCTCAGTGGCTCAGCCTGTAATCCTAGCACTCTAGGAGGCCGAGGCGAGTAGATCGCCTGAGCCCATAGGTTCAAGACCAGCTCAGGCACCTTGGCGAGACCTCATCTCTACAATAAATCAAAAAATTAACCTGGTGTAGTAGTGCATGCCTATAGTTCCAGCTACCTGGAAGGCTGAGACACAAGGATCGCCGGGTCCAGCAGGTCAACACTGGGGTGGCTGTGAGTGTGCCACTGCACTCCAGCCTGGGTGACAGAGTAAGACTCAACTAAAAAAAAAACAAAAAACATTTTTTTCCAAAACAGAAAGACAGCTTGAGCTTAGGAATTTAAGACCAGCCTGGGCAACATAGTGAGACCTCGTCTCTATAAAAAATAAAAAAATTAGCCAGGTGTATCGGCATGCCTGTAGTCTCAGCTACTCAGAACACTGAGGCGAAAGGATCACTTGAGCCCAAGAGGTCAAGGCTGCAGTGAGCTATGGTTGTGCCACTGCACTCCAGCCTGGGTGACATAGTGAGACCCTGACTCAAAACCAAAATTTGTTTTAGTAATATGAAAAAAGTATCTGCTTTCCACCAAACTTGGGAACCGGAAGGAGAGATAAATCATTTTTCTTTCTCTTTAAGACCATAAGACCTATATAACTTTTATGAGAAATAACTGAAAAAGAATATGAATGCTATAGGAGACTGAAGCAAGAGGCTGCTGTTCACAGGGTCTAGATTAGGGTGAATTTAGAGTTTGTCTAGACCAATCTCACATCGCATTACAATAATTCATTTTTTTAATAACTCTGAGTCATTTAACTTTTTTCTGCTCCAGTAACCTCATGAATACATTCTATTTTTTTTAACCACAGTCATAATAATTAGAAAAGATATTCTCAAGATGCAATCTGCATTCCTCTACCTTCTACTGCCCCAACCCTACTTCTGCTTTCCAGAGCTCCCGAGGGCCACGTTCTCTTCTGCATGACCAGGCCTCACATTTCCATATTCCCTAATTTCCTCTTCTAAGGAAGCACATCTTATCCATTTTACCATTTCTCAAGAACCTGTAAAGAACCTTCACCATCCTATTCTCCGTTCCCCAAATTTAACAAATATATATTTTTTAATTCACTGAGCATCTATTGTGTGCCAACCATTAAGATTCTATGGCATAGCGCTGGAGATACAGCAGTAAATAAAACAGACACGGTCTCTGTCTCATAGAATTAACATTTTTAGAGGATGTGCTCCAGTTAATCAATGTGCATCTTAAAATGTTGAGTAATTATTCTGAACACAACACACAACTAATGTGACCTTTTTAACAGCCTAGTCATATTATTATGTTATACTGAATTTGCAGTTAATTAATTTTTGAAGTTATAATTATATAACGAGTGTATACTAGAAACTAGAAATAAAACAAGAGTGTATATTCCTGCCCTCAAAGTCTATGAAGTCCCATGAGGAAGACAAACAAGTAAACAATTAGAATAGTGGAAGAGGATTTACAAAAGAGGTATCTTCAGCATGCTAGAAGAACACAGCAGAAGAATGCTTAACCTGGAATATACAGATGCTTTCTTAAACAATCTCCAACCAACCATGTGGATTGATCTAATGCTCTCAGTTTTCCTTGTAAAACATAATGGTTAGTGTCCACAGTAGGCCATATGCTCAGCGCCAGCGGCATTTCCCCTGTTGAATTTGCTTACCATGAGCCATTCTCAACCTGTTTATGCAGTCACACAGCACTGAATTCATAATTAATTATTATTATTTTTTTTTGAGTTGGAGTCTCACTCTGTCGCCCAGACTGGAGTGCAGTGGCCACTCCCGGCCACCGCAGCCTCGACCTGCTGGGCTCCGGCGATCCTTCCGCCTCAGCCTTCCAAGTAGCCGCAATTACAGGTGCGCGCTACCACGCCCGGCTAATTTTTTGATTTATTGTAGAGATGAGGTCTCGCCAAGTTGTCCAGGCAAGTTTCAAACCTGCGGGCTCAGGCAATCCACTCACCTCAGCCTCCCAAAGCACTGGGATTACAGGCTGAGCCACCGAGCCTGGCTTCATAATTAATTTTAAGTAAACTTATGAAACATGATTCAAAGAAGTGTAATTTCCATGAAAATGAAGCTAAATATGTATACAGACGAGCTGCTAAAATAATAAACCTGCTATCTAATCAGATGCAGAAAAACTAAAGATTAGAGTAGGAAACGATGAAAATTTAGAAGGATTTTGCACTCAAACTGCTTCGAAATGGTTTTCAATCTCACGTCACTTTAAAGAAATAGAAACTAAAAATCATACATGATGCATTATTTGTGGATTTTTTTATAAGAAAGATCACAAAAAATTAGTCAGCAAATCCTTATTCAAAGAAAAACCCAAGTCCTAGAAACAACAGACTGATGAAACCCACAAATGTATGAATTAAGAGAATATGTTTAAATATGCATGTAACTTTTCTTTGCAATTTACCAGACTTTTTATTAACTGGTATGAACTATAGTGGATAAAAGGACTTCACCTGCAACAGCTGCAGAAGAGAGAGACAAGAATGCCAGGAGGGATTTCAGGCTGCTGCTGTATGATGGGTGATTAAAGATTAAAATGTAAGTCAGAAACGCTAAAAGCTGAAAAGTGCTATGACCCAAACGAATAAAATCATCAATAGCATCAACAAAGACCTGGATTTGTTTACCAAACTCTGAAAGAGTAGGATAAAGGCAGTCTTTAACAAGGCAGTTTTTTATTGGTATAAAATCATCCCCACTAGAAAACAAGCTCTATGCAAAGCAAGGACCTTGCCTGTTTTTTGCTCACTAATCTGCCCCTCTCATTAGCGGAGCCTAGAACGCCTGGAATGAAGTAGGTCCTCAATAATTATTTATTGAAGGTTGAATGAATCAATTGAATGAGCTAGCCACAATACTCTGACATTTACAAAAGAAGAATAACCTTGAAATTTGACCAATGTAAGCTTAAGAAAAGCAGAAGACAGTGTGACTCGACACATCAAAAAAAATAAACTTAGAGACCCAGTTTTCCATTGTCTTCTCTTGTTCCCTTCCTCTGGGGAGTCTACTCTCTAGTTTTACTGATTCTTTCACCATTCTTCAGCCCTTTGTTCCTGTTCCCTTGCTCCCTTTCCTTCTCCTTTCTTCATCTATTAAAATTCTATGCCACAAGAGAAGATATACAAATAGCCAATAAGCACATGAAAAGATATTCAGCATCATTAGTCATCCGGGATATGCAAATCAAAACCACAATGAGATGCCACTTCACACCCACTAGCATGGCTAAAATAAAAAAGACAGACATCAACACATGTTTGCTAGGATGTAGAGAAATTAGAACCCTCATACGTTACTGGTGGGAATGTAAAATGGTACAGCTGCTTTGGAAAATAGTCTGATAATTCCTTAAGTTGTTAAACATAGAATTACCACATGACCCAGCAACTGCAATCCTAGGTACATACACAAGATTATTAAAAACTTATGTCCGGAAGGCTGAGGCAGAAGGATCACCGGAGCCCAGCAGGTCGAGGCTGCGGTGGCCAGGAGCAGCCACTGCACTCCAGTCTAGGTGACAGAGTGAGACTCCAACTCAAAAAACAAAACAAAAAAACTTATGTCCACATAAAAACCTGCACATGAATGTTTACAGCAGCATTATTCATAATAGCCAAAAAAGCAGAGAAAACCTAAATGTCCATCAACTGATGAATGAAAATATACTGACTTGCTATAGTGGTTTGTACCTATAGTCCAAGCACTTTTGAAAGGCCAAGGCAGGAGGACTGCTTAAGGCCAGGAGTCCAAGACCAGCCTGGGCAACACAGCAAGATCCTATCTCTACAAAAAGAAAAAAGGAAATGCTATTCCCATAAAATGGAATATTTGGCAATAAATAGGAATGAAGAAGTATTGATATGTGCTGCAACATGGATGGATCTTGAAAATATTATACAAAGTAAAAGATGTCAGACACATACTGTATTATTCCATTTATGTGAAATACTCAAACAGGCAAATCTATAGGGATATGAAGTTGACTTGTTGCCAGGGCTGAGGAAAGGGTAGAATGGAGAGTGAAATCAGGTATAGGGATGATGAAAATGTTCTAAAATTGATTGTGGTAACGGTTGCACAACTCTGTGAATATATGTATAAGCCATTAAATTTTCACTGTAAATGGTGTGTTTGGTATGTGTATGTGAATTCTATCTCAAGAAAGCTGTTTTTAAGAATTCTGAGGCCGGCTACAGTAGTTCATGCCTGTGATCCAGCACTTTGGGAGGCCAAAGCAGGAGGATCACTCAAGCCCAGGAGTTCGAGACCAGCCTGGGCGACATAGTGAGACCTCATCCCTACAAAAAAGAAAAAAAATAGTCCCAGCTACTCAGGAGACTGAGGTGGGAAGATGACCTGAGCCCAGAAGATCAAGGCTGAGATGAGCCATGATGGTGCCAATATACTCTAGTCTGGGCAACAGAGTGAATTACATGACTACTTTAAGAGTAAGTTTAAGTGTGACCCTCTCATTTCTCACCTCATTCCATCAACATTAATAATTTCCTCTGTGCTGCCAAACCAGTTACTATTATAGTCTATTAGTTATATATCACCTATATTAGAACCCAAACCAGTAAAAAAACTAATTATTCTTTACATCTTCCTTCCTAAGTCTTAATGCAGTGCATTACACAGGGCAGGGTACTTACTACACATTTATTTTTCTTGTCTAAAGTTCAACGATGCCCTGTGGCTATATATTCTAGTGCTCCTACGTTTTAGCGTCTTTCTTTCCCTTAGAAATATTCAGTTGATCGAAGCATACACAAGTTGCAATATTTTACAAAAATTTACATAGGGTAGTATTTCTGGGTAAGGTCTGCAACTTTTTAAGAAGCAGTTTCACCACAGCTTAAGGGAGACTGAAGAGACATAACTAAATGCAATATGATATCCTGGATTGGACAGAGGAACAGAAAAAGGATATTAGCAGAAAAAAATTATTGACATCCAAATAAAGCCTGGAGTTTAGTTAATAGTTTTATTCCAATGTTACCTTCTTAGTCTGGATAACATAAACAGGGCTGGGAAGCCCTAATGGCAGAAGAGAACAGACTAGATAGACTCTACATCTGACCCAGCAAATATGTCAAAATGTACCACGGCTATGTTAATTATTAACATCTGGGGAAACCGGGTGAAGGGTAGATAGGAACTCTGCACTGCCTCTGAAACTCTTCTGCAATCCAAAGCAATTTCAAAGTAAAGTTGTGTTGTATTTTGAAATAGACTCTCCACTGTGAAGTAAGGCAGAATGGGATACATTATTTCACATTTATCCATCCAACAAATTATTCTGTGCCTGCTACAAACATAAGATTATGAGATGAATCTGTAAACAAAACAAAGATTCCTGCCATCAGGCTGCTCGAGGTTCAGTAGGGGAAGCAGCCAATAAACAGATTTAATAAATAATTAAGGTACACAGTATGTGAGAAGATGCTATAGAAAAACATGACATTGAAGCAGCATTGAGGGCTCAGCAGTGTGGAGTGGATGGAGAATCACAATTTTTTTTCTGAGTTGGAGTTTCACTCTGTTGCCCAGGCTGGAGTGCAGTGGCACACTCACGGCCACCACAGCCTCCACCTGCTGGGCTCAGGCAATCCTTCCATCTCAGCCTTCCAAGTAGCTGGAACTACAGGCACACGCTACCACATCTGGATTAATTTTTGATTTATTGTACAGACAAGGTCTCACCAAGTTGCCCAGGCTGGTCTTAACCCCCAGCTTCAGGCAATCCTCTCGTCTCGGTCTCCCAAAGTGCTGGGATTACAGACTGAGCCACTGCGCCAGGCCCACAATTTTTTAGTCATCTGGAATGGGCTCATTGAGAAGGGACATCTGAGCAAAGACATGAAGGAGGTGACAGACTGAGCCAAAAGACATAATGGGGGAAATCCTAAACAGATCAATGTCTTAGTTTCCTATGGCTGCTTTAACAAGTTACCGCAAACTGTGTGCTTTAAAACAACAGAAATTTATTATTTCATAGTTCTGGAGAAAGTCAGAAACCAGGATCACTGGGCTGAAATCAAGGTGTTAGCAAGACCAAACTCCATCCAAAGGCTCTAGGGAAAACTTCATTCCTTGCTTCTTCTAAGGTTCTGGTGACTATGGCATTCTTTGTCTGCAGCTGCTTCCATCCAAACTCTGCCTCTGTCTTCACATCTCCTCCTCCTTCATGTGTGTCTGCCTCTGTCTCCCTCTTACAAGGGTACAAGGGATAGTATCTAAGGTCAACCAGGATAACACCCCATCTCAAGATCATTAACCACATTTGCAAAGACATTTTTTCCAAATAAGGTAACAATTAGGTTCCATAGATGAAGATCTGATATTTAATTTAGCTAAGAGATAAAAGTAGCTCTGACCTAGGGGGCAGAAGTGGAGACAGTGAGATGCAGTTGAATTCTGGATATGTTTTAAAGGTTGGGGCAATAATAGTAATAGACTAAATATAGAATATGAGAGAGAGAGAAATAAAGAATGGCTTCAAAGGGCTTCTGACAAATGAACTATCAACTAGAAGATGAAGACTACATTTTAGAAGGAAACAGGAACCAGTTTTGAATACACTGATTTTGAGGGGCCAATCTAAACCAGAGATGTTAAGATAGCAGCCGGCCAGGCTTGGTGGCTCTGCCTGTAATCCCAGAGTTTTGGGAGGCCGAGGTGAGTGGATTGCCTGAGCCCGCTTCGAGACCCGCCTGGACAACTTGGAGAGACCTCACCTCTACAACAAATCAAAAATTAGCCAGGCATAGTAGCATGTGCCTGTAGTTCTAGCTACTTGGAAGGCTGAGGTGGAAGGATCGCCAAAGCCCAGCTGGTTGAGGCTGCAGTGGCCAGGAGCAGCCACTGCACTCCAGTCTGGGTGACAGAGTGAGAATCCAACTCAAAAAAAAAGAAAAGATAGCAGCTGGATATTTAAGTCTGGATTTCAGGAGAAAAGGACTGTGCTAGAGATACAGGTTTAGGACTTGTCTGTAGAAAACTAATATTGGATCAATCACATTAAAGTCACTGGATGAGATAATCAAGGGAGATGATGACAGCAACGTGTAAAAGCCCAAGACGCCTGACATCAGCACAGAAAAGTACTAGTGAAAATTTTGTGACCACAGTCAACCTACATGGGAACGGATCTAACATTTATTTGAGGAAACTACATCTACTAAAAGGAGCCCAGACTACTAAAAGTTCTTGGAAGATTTTCTGGTTACTTCCAATTTTAAAATACATGAAGCTAGTCAAACGGCAGATCCAGAATCCCTGAGACAGGGGTCTTAGAACCAAGATTCCACAACCCACTGAAGAATTCAACTCATTTAAAAATGCCTTACACAGTAGTGGGAAACAGCCAAGGGAGGGAGGGGCACACCTCATCAACAAGGATACCTGTATAATGAACGTTTGTATACTTAACCCTGAATTGTACCCCACATCCTTAAAATAAAAGAAAAAAAAGGAAAAAAATGCCTTACAAAAAATCATCAGTTTTTTTTGTTTTGTTTTGTTGAGTTGGAGTCTCACTCTGTCACCCAGACTGGAGTGTAGTGGCCGCTCCCGGCCACTGCAGCCTCGACCTGCTGGGCTCCGGTGATCCTTCCGCCTCAGTCTTCCAAATAGCTGGAACTACAGGCGCGCTGCCACACCCGGCTAATTTTTTTGATTTATTGTAGCAATGAGGTCTCGCCAGGTTGCCCAGGTGGGTCTTGAACCCACGAGCTCAGGTAATCCACTCACCTCTGCCTCCAAAAGCACGGGATTACAGGCTGAGCCACCGAGCCCAGCTAAATCATCAGTTTTTATTAAGAAATCTCTTATATGCCTGAGTCTGTGGGTTCGAGACTCGCCTGGGCAACTTGGCGAGACCTCATCTCTACAATAAATTAAAAAATTAGCCAGGCGTGGTAGCGCGCGCCTGTAGTTCCAGCTACTTGGAAGGCTGAGGCGGAAGGATCGCCAGAGTCCAGTAGGTCGAGGCTGTGGTGGCCGGGAGCGACCACTGCACTCCAGTCTGGGTGACAGAGTGAGACTCCAACTCAAAAAAAAAAAGAAATCTCTTATGTCAAGTGAGACTCCAATTAAAAAAAAAACTTATGTCATATTTAAAAAAAAAAGAATGATAAAAAATATCAGTAACCACTGCTTTAAATTCTGCATCCTACAAACAATTCATTTAGAACAACTGCTCCCTCCTCAATTTCATTATTGCTTCCAGATAGAGGATCAAGAAACTCTGTGTTATGAAAATTAAACACTATAGCACTATAGTTCAATTTTAATAAAACTGAATATGATTAGACAAATTAACTAAATGGAAACATACTAGCAATATAAAGAAGAGCAACACTTTTTAAAAACAATATTAAATAAGTTTCAGGATATTTTGTGAAAAGCCTGAAACTGTACACAATATTTTGAATAAGCATACATTTTTCTAGAAAGAAGATTCAAATTATTTTATTATCTCCTCAATGGGATCCATTATCCCAACATAGTTTAAAGCTCTCAAGTCTGAATTAACATTGCTAAAGACCAGAAAATCAAAGTAAACCAAAAGCTGAATGAGCCAGGATTGAAAAAATATTAAATTTTAAAAATAGAATACACATTTTCACACCCTCGAAAAGCAATTACACTGAACATAAGAAGGAAAATGTGCCAAGTCAAAGCCAGGTTCAGACATGATGAAAATTTTTTGTTTTTTTGTTTTCTTTTTTTGAGTCAGAGTTTTACTGTCGCTCAAGCTGGAGTGCAGTGGCACATTCATGGCCATCACAGCCTCGATCTGCTGGGTTCAGGTGATCCTTCCGCCTCAGCCTTCCAAGTAGTTGGAATCACAGACATGTGCCACCACACCCAGCTAATTTTTTAATTTATTGTAGAGACGAGGTCTCACCAAGTTTCCCAGGCTGGTCTCGAACCCTTGGGCTCAGGCAGTTCTCTCACCTCTACCTCCCAAGGTGATGGGATTATAGGCATGAGCCATCTCAACTGACATGATGGAATTTTCTAATAAGAGGCTCCAAAGAACTTCCTTAACAGAAAAAAATCTGTTTATTTCTATAAGTTTTAAGTCTTTGAGTACTTCAAGCCTAGGATCTCATGTTTAGGTTGTTGCTGTCAAAGTTATCAGTGACACTATTGGCTAATTTCTCCTATTTCTACCATCAGGCAAGAGTTATCTATGAAAAGGCTTTTAAATGATAAGAATGGGTAAAACCGAAAAAGGTCCTAAACACCAAAGGGAAGCTAAAGCAAAAATAAGATAAATAATTACTTTCTACTTGGTTCAGTGTATGCAATGTTCAAAAAAACCTCATGCTTTCCTGAATTAAAACGTTCCTGGCCAGGCACGGTGGCTTGCATCTATAATCCCAGCACTTTAGTGCAACCCCAGGTGGATGAATTGCTTGAGCCCAGGAGTTCGAAACCAGCCTGGAAAACATAGCCAACCTCACATCTACAAAAAAAAATCAAAACGCTCGCCAGGTGTGGTGGCACGCACCTGTAGTCCCAACTACACGGAATGCTGAGGTGGAAGAATTACTTGAGCCCAAGAGGTCGAGGCTGCGATGGCTGTGAGTATGCCACTGCACTCCAGTCCGGGTGATAGAGACCCCGACTTAAAAAAAATACAAATAAAAAGTTTCCAATACATTTAACATTAGACATAAAAGTTGACTCAAAGTCTCTTCAGCTCTACAATGGTACAAAACACTCAAATTCTTACTATATGTTAATAACTGTTCTTAGCACATTTTTGTATTAGCTCATTTAATTCATAATGTGTTTGTTTTGCTGTGTTTTTTAGTTCTGAAGGACTGTGGTAAACTGATTTTCTTGATGAGAAGACTTCCTTGGACTGACAAGAATTTCTAATATCATATCACAATTATCTCTATGGATTTACTGTCAGGTTTAATTCAGAAGTGTGACTTCCATAAGATAACCTTAGAGTCCTGATTCCTGGCATCAGAACCATCACAGATCTGAACTAAAGAGCCTATTGTGGCTGTAGTCAATTTAGGATTACATTCTTTCCAGAATGAATTTAAGACTCTCATTCATTTCAAAACTCACTCAAATATTATATGGACCCAACAAGTATATTGATTTCTCCAGCAGAAAGTGACCTCGTGTCTCCATTTGTTTTTGGTTTTTTTTTGTAGAGACAAGGTCTCACCATGTTGCCCAGGCTAGTCTCAAACCTCTGGGCTCAGGCAATCCTCTCACCTCCACTGCCCAAAGTGCTGGAATTACAGGCGTGAGCTACCACGCCCAGCTGGAAGAGGATCTGATTTGAAGTGAAAGACTGCACGTTCCATCTTAGTATGTTGAGAATTATTCCACTGTCTGAATATTATTTTATACAAAGAAAGAAAAGGTGGTCAGGTACAGTTGGCTCATGCCTGTAATCCCAGCACTTTGGGAAGCTGCAGCAGGAGATCACCTTAGCCCAGAAGTTTGAGACCAGCTTGGGTAACATAGTGAGACCTTGTCTCTAAAGAAGATTTAAAAATTAGCTGGACATGGTATTACACACCTGTAGTCCCAGCTACTCAGGAGGTTGAGAGGGGCAGATCCCTTCAGCCCAGGAGTTCAAGGCTGCGGTGAGCTATGCTCGTGCCACTGCACCCCAGTGTGGGCGACAGAGTAAGATTTCAACTCAAAAAATAAAAATTAAAATTAAAGAAAAAGTTACTGTAGGACTAGATAATCTGGGATCAAGTTCTGGGTTCTGCCATGACAAACAGGACTCTGATTTTAACAAGTCACAATTTCTAGGCATCAGTTTTCTGAGGCTTAAGTCACTGATGTAAGCTACATCACTTTCAGTTCTTTCCTAAGATTTAGAGACCTAGAATTTCCACAAGTCTTTGGATAATCATTCTTATGACCTGGTTAAAGAAATGACAATGTAGGATGGGCGTGGTGGCTCACGCCTGTAATCCCAGCACTTTGGGAGCCTGAGATGAAAGGACTGCTTCAGCCCAGGAGTTCAAGACCAGCGTGGGCAACATAGACCTCCTCTACCAACAACAATAAAAATTAGTTGGGTGTGGTAGGACACACGGTAAACCCAGTTACTTGGAAGGCTGAGGCAGAAGGATTGCCTGAGTCCAGGAAGTCAAGGCTGCATAGAGCCAGGTTCATGATACTGCACTCCAGCTGAGTGACAGAGTGAGACCCTGACTTAAAAAGAAAGAAATCTATCAAAAGTTGAAAGGCAAAAACTGAGAAAACATCTGCAGCTTGTGACAACCAGATATTATGTACCTCTTGATAGGATGCACTACGAATTATGTAACGGAGGGAGAGGGGGAGATGGGGAGATAGGGAGATAGGGAGAAAGGGAGAAAGAGAAAGAAGGAAGGAAAGAAAATACTGTGGAGCCGGCTCAGTGGTTCAGCCTGTAATCCCGCACCTTTGAGAGGCTGAGGTGAGTGGATTGCCTGAGCCCGCGGGTTCAAGACCCGCCTGGCCAAGTTGGCGAGACCTCATCTCTACAATAAATCAAAATGAGCCAGGCATGGTAGCAAGCGCCTGTAATTCCAGCTACTTGGAAGGCTGAGGCGGAAGGATCACCGGAGCCCAGCAGGTCGAGGTTGCATTGGCCGGGAGCGGCCACTGCACTCCAGTCTGGGCGACAGAGTGAGACTCCAACTCAGAAAAAAAAAAAAAAAGAAAAGAAAATACTGTGAAACATCAATAAATAATTGTGGCTATAGTTTATGTTTCCAAACTATTTTTTTGTTTTCTAGTTTTCTTTAATAACCTAACATTATTTGTGATTTTATTTATTACTATTATTTTTTTAATCTTCATTTCTTTCTTTTTAAAAAATTTTATTTTCTTTTAAAGATGTGGGGTACAATTCAGGATTAGGTAGATAAGTGGTCATTGTACAGGTAAGGTTTGGGCCTCCATTTGATCCCCACATTGCCTGGTTGGAGATCAGGTACCCTTATTGATGTTATGTCCCCACCACACTGGCATTGTCCTGCTACTGCCAATCCCTTTCTTATAGTATTATGATTAATGTTCAGGGTTTGCTTATGAGTGAGAACATGTGGTACTCAGTTTTTTGTTTCTATGATAAATCATTGAGCATTATAGACTCTAAATCCATCCAAGTTGCTGCGAAGTCCATAATTTTGTCTTTATTTATGGCTGCATCATACTCCATCACGTATATGTACATTTTTTTATCCAGTCTACTTTTGATGGGCAGCACGGTTGGTTCTACGTTTTTGCTACTGTGAATAGCGCTGTGATAAACATGCATGTGCAGGTATCTTTTTCATAGAGTGGTTTGAGTTCCTCTGGGTATATTCCCAGAAGGGGGATCGCTAGATCACATGGAATGTCGATTTTCAGATCTTTTAGGAATCACCACACTGTTTTCCACAGAGGTTATTATTTGTGATTTCAAAAAATTATTCTCAAATTAGAATCTATATATGGCCCAAATAACAACTAATCTAGATAAGTTAGCTTTCTTTTTTTTTTTTTGAGTTGGAGTCTCACTCTGTCGCCCAGACTGGAGTGCAGTGGCTGCTCCCGGCCACTGCAGCCTTGACCTGCTGGGCTCCAGCGATCCTTCCACTTCAGCTTTCCAAGTATAGAACTACAGGCGCGCGCTACCACACCCAGCTGATTTTTTAATTTATTGTAGAGATGAAGTCTCGCCAAGTTGCCCCGGTGGGTCTCGAACCTGCGGGCTCAGGCAATCTACTCACCTCAGCCTCCCAAAGTGCTAGGATTACAGGCTGAACCACCGAGCCCGGCCTTGATAAGTTAGCTTTCTACTGGAGTATATTTGTTTTCTCCATATCAAAATGTTATTTTTCAAACAGCATATCATTCTATAACCATTTCCCGATCATTTCCCCAAATCCTTACCAAAACAAAGCACTCTTAGTTATATTCTTTCTCCACTATATTTGTTTTCAACCCCTCCCTGAATAATACATATTTTGTGGGTATAAACATTTTATTTCACAGAATATAAAATTACTCTGGACCAGGTGCGGTGGCTCATGCCTATAATCCCCCAGCACTTTGGAGGGCCAGGGTAAGAGGATTGCCTGAGCCTCGGGTTTGAGACCAGCCTGGGCAACTTGGCAAGACCTCATCTCTACAATAAATTTAAAAATTAGCCAGGTATGGTGGCGTGTGCCTGTAGTTTCAGCTAGTTAGAAGAATGAGGCAGAAGGCTCACCTGAGCCCAGCAGGTCGAAGCTGAGGTGGCCAGGAGCATGCCACTGCACTCCAGCTTGGGTGACAGAGTGAGACTCCAACTCAAAAAAACAAAATATAAATAAAAATAAATAAAATTACTCTGGATTTAAAAGCAACATTATAACCTCACATCTAAAATATTCATGGAAGAGTTAAAAACATTTGTTGAATGTGTACTTTCTGTATACTGTTTTAAGGTTTTTTTTTTTGTCCTATAAAAATATGATAATCCCCACATTTGTTTGATACATTTAACAATAGCAGTCAAAATCTATTTTGAGCCTGCAGTCTGCAAAGTGAATTTCCAAAAACATCATACTAACTTTCAAGTTTAATTGGCACAGACATTTATAATGTTTAACAGAAACAAAGATTCACATATGGGGAATGGCCACACTGCGTTCCCTTCTACCCAGCAAATCAGTTCATGAGTCATGTTCCTCTCTTCCTCCAGCCTCTGGGGTAACTGCCAAGGTTCTGCTATCCGACAAGTTTGTTCTGAGGACTCTGTGCCTGTGTGCAATCCTGGTAGGTTCACATTTACCTTTGTTTTACTTTTTCTTTCTTTTTTATTTTTTAATGTAATTTTAACCATACACCTAAGACCAGAGAATAAGGGAAATGTCCAATAAACCTCTTGTACACATTTCCCAGTTCTCAACATTTTACTAGTCTTGTGTTTTGTTTTGTTTTGTTTTGAGTTGGAGGGAGTTGGAGTCTCTCTCTGTCACTCAGACTGGAGTGCAGTGGCATGCTCCTGGCCACTGCAGCCTCGACCTGCTGGGCTCCAGTAATCCTTCCGCCTCAGCTTTCCAAGTAAGCTGGAACTACAGGTGCGCGCTACCACGCCGGGCTAATTTTTGATTTATTGTGGAGACGAAGTCTTACCAAGTTGCCCAGGTGGATCTCAAACCCATGGGCTCAGGCAATCGATTCGCCTCGGCCTCCCAAAGTGCTGGGATTACAGGCTGAGCCACAGAGCCCGGCCACTATTCTTGTTTTATCTATTATCCTCCCAACATTTTAAGGGCGTGAATTAGCTAACGTATTTTAAAACAAATATTAGACATGATCACATGAAAATTTCTGACTAGCAAACTTAAAAGTTGTAAAGACATTTGTTTTCTTTAACTTAAAACTCAAGATACTAGAAATATTTAAAATTTCTGTAATATTAAACTTAATGTCTAACAGTCCAAATTAGAATCTAACCAGGTAAAGTGGCACATGCCAATAATCCCAGCTACTTAGGAGGCTGAGGTAGGAGGATCACATGAGGTCAGGGGTTCAAGCCAGGGCAACATAGTGAGATTCCTGTCTCAAAAAAAAAAAAAAAAAAGAGAATCAGACTTAAAGCAATATAGATATCATCTAATTCCTTGTTATTCAAATTATGATGCTTGAGACAGCAGCACTGGCATCACCCAAGAGTTTGTTAGAA
Source organism: Cephalopachus bancanus (assembly GCA_027257055.1). NCBI lineage: Eukaryota > Metazoa > Chordata > Mammalia > Primates > Tarsiidae > Cephalopachus > Cephalopachus bancanus. Next base: position 71,031 of record JAPVLO010000009.1, on the reverse strand, counting down.
GCGCAGAATCTGGCCCACCCTAGACCTCTGAATCAGTCTCTACATTTTAACATCCCCATGTTACTGGGATGCTCATTAAAGTTTGCAGATCTGGGATTGGTTCTACTCTGCTCATCTGAGAAAACCAAAGCCTAAAGAAGTTAAGCCACTCCCCCACCAGAAGGAGAACCCAGAGCATCTGAGTCTAAGACCAGGTCTCTCTCTCTAAACCTATTGCCTCTTGAACAACTTGACGGCATCACAAGCCTCTTGGACTTTCATGTCCTTCTGGCAACTAGTTCAATTAACAAGTAAGTGAATTTCCCATCTGATACTTTATATTTTAAGTTATGAGAGTCTGACATTTTCTCAAACACTGTATTATATACCGGAGCAGAATCTGTAAATCAAACCTCTTCCTTCTTTGGGTAAAAGGACAGACCTTTTCAGCAAGTGTGCCTGTAAGGGGATCAATTTAATTAATTAATGGCCTATGTATTTTTCAAAGGTCAGAAGTGTCTCCATTCACAGAGAATATATTATTGAATATGGCTGAAAACTCGTTTCACTTAACATAAAATCAAACAGTAATGAAAGCAGAGCTAATTTTGTAATTGTGACTTCAGTAAGAAAGTTCAGAAATGAGCTGGGCTCGGTGGCTCAGCCTGTAATCCCGCGCCTTTGAGAGGCTGAGGTGAATGGATTGCCTGAGCCCGCGGGTTCGAGACCCACCTGGGCAACTTGGCGAGACCTCATCTCTACAATAAATCAAAAAATCAGCTGGGCGTGGTAGCAAGCGACTGTAATTCTGGCTACTCGGAAGGCTGAGGTGGAAGGATAGCCAGAGCCCAGCAGGTCGAGGCTGCGGTGGCCGGGAGCGGCCACTGCACTCCAGTCTGGGCGACAGAGTGAGACTCCAACTCAAAAAAAAAAAAAAAAAGAAAATTCAGAAATGAGAGATTAAAATGTATCATCTGCTTCCATCAGAAAAGATAACCAAGTCTTTCTGTTACTGAGAAAAGGCACTACTTTTTTTCCCCTTTAATTCAAAGGAATGACTTTCAAAGAAAAATTACAAATAAACCTAAGATTAAGACTTTAAAAATTATTTTTAAAGACAAATATTATTATTGTAATTATGCTACTCATGACTTTCCTTTAAGTCCTAAGCATTCTCATAAGAAGCCAGTCATAATTTTCAGAAGAGAATTTTTTTTTTTTGAGTTGGAGTCTCACTCTGTCGCCCAGACTGGAGTGCAGTGGCCGCTCCCGGCCACCGCAGCCTCGACCTGCTGGGCTCCGGCAATCCTTCCGCCTCAGCCTTCCAAGTAGCCGGAATTACAGGCGCACGCTACCACGCCCAGCTGATTTTTTTTTTTTTTTGTAGAGATGAGGTCTTGCTGCCCAGGCGGGTCTCGAACCCACGGGCTCAGGCAATCCACTCACCTCAGCCTCCCAAAGGCGCGGGATTACAGGCTGAGCCACCGAGCCCGGCTCTTCAGAAGAGAATTTTATGACACCTGGAAATTCCAGAGGCTTTGCAGAACAATGAGAAACCTATTGTTTATATAAAAAAGAAAAGTCTAAGTCTTTCAGTCAGGTATGTTTTCTTCACAAAATATACAATGGAATGTAAAAAATAAGGTCAAACCAATAATACTCCTTCAAGAATAATGGTAGATGAATAAGCTGCCAATATACATTAACAAATGAAATATGCATGCCTTTTTGACCCAGCAGATCCCCTTAGGAATGTGACCTAAAGGAATCATTAAAAATGTATGCAAAGATTTTTCCCATTAGGAAGTTCTATGCAATACTGTTTACAATAAAAAACTTAAAACAAACAACCTCAGAACCTACAGTAAAAATAAAAATCTGTAAATAAGAAAGCATCCATAAAACACCTGGTGCTCTATCATTAAAAAGCATCCATAAAACACCTGGTGCTCTATCATTAAAAAGAATGCATAATGTGGATCTAAAATAAAATTATCCCTACAATGTGCTGAGTTTCAAACCATTAAGACAGTATTCATAATTTCACTAAATACAATACGTACTAAATATAAATATTAAAATCACACTTAATATAAACTAAAGTTACTTATGTATGTACAGAGAGGAGAGAGAAAGATAATGTCCACTAAAACGTATCAGAAGTTACCTCTGAACAGTCGAGTTGCTGTTCATTGTTACTATCTTTATATTTTCCTGTACTGCTTCAATTTTCTACAAAATCATGTGTGATATCTTTATAATCAGAGCTTAAAAATACAAGGCTCGGCGTGGTGGCTCATGCCTGTAATCCCATCACTTTGAAAAACCGAGGAGGATTGCTTCAGCCCAGGAGTTTGAGACCACCTTTGGCAACACAGTGAGCCCTTATCTCTACAAAAAATTCAAAAAGTAGCCAGGCATGGTAACACACCTGTAGTTTCCGCTATTTAGGAGGCAGAGATAGAAGGATCGCCTGAGTCCAGGAGGTCAAGGCTGCAAGGAGACATGATCATGCCACTGCACTCCAGCCTGGGTGACAGAGTGAAACCGATTCAAAAAGAAAAAAATTATATTCTTTTTTAAAAGCCAAAAATAGAAGTACAAATTCAAGGCGTTAGGGTGAATAAAGAAGTTCAGCAAATTAAAAAAAAAAAAATCTACCTACTTGACAACTACACTTTAGGCTTTCTGGAGAGTAGGGAAGAGAGTAAAAGAAAAGGTTGAGAAGGTGGGAAAAAATCTGTAAATAAGAAAGCATCCATTTTCATTTTTCATCTCTGCTAAAACCAGAGAAATGCTCACTATTTTTGCCACCTCAAAAACCATGCAAGGAGAAAGCTGCTCATAAGTCTTCCAACCCCAAACAAAAGCAATGGCACAGACTAATCTCAGGAGTTTACTATCCTGGTTACTTAGCTTGAGCAGTACTCAGACACCAAGCCTGTGAGTAATATGAAGGTATATCTTATACCACAACATGTACTGTTCTTTCCTTCCAGCAATTCCTCACAGACGGCAGTTTTTCATTTCCTTACACATATGTGATGCACCAATATGCATCAATTCCTGCCCAAGCCCCTTTTTTCTTTTTCCTGGTCTTGGAACAAGAGGCAATTGTACTGGTAAGTCTTTACAGTGACACGAGTTCTCAGTTTTCCCATCAAGGATTATTGGAGTGCAGCTAGAAGAACAGCAAAACAAGAAAAGCGATTCCCAGATTTTTAATCTATATAGACATGCAGACCTCCAGCGTTCAACAGAAACATCTTCTTGGAACTCCTAAAATTTAGACATGAGACCCAAATTACAACTCCGTTCCTAGTCCTTTAGCTTGTACCCAGTTATCATAAACTTTTTACAGGGCTTATCCTTACTTATGGCAAATAAAATCAGGTATTTTATTAAAACTTCTCTAACCCATTACTCTAAGAGTAAAAGGAGAAAAATACTCATAATGGTGGATAAAGCACATTTTATACAACTCTCTGAATCACATCCCATATCCCCCTTGCTTCCCCCTCCTCTTAGGACTGGCGTGATGATGGGAGCAGAACCCAAAAGCGAATAATCGCATGATTAAGAATTAAACAAGCATCCATGAAGCAACTGAGAGTTTCTTTTAATATTTGAAATCCTGTAGTTCTTCAAACGAGAAACCTCATGAATACAGGCAGATACTGATTTTTATTTAACAAATGCAATTAACACCATTTCATCTCCTCACTAGGAGTGATTAAAGATTTCTGACTGCCATCTATTCAGCACTGTTGAAGCGTTATCTTTATAATGAAAAATAGCTGAGAGAAAACAAAACATAGTCGTCCCTTCAAATATAGGTCATTCAATCAAATACATCCTAATTCACTGGTAAATATGCCATTTGGACCAAAAGTTTTAACCTCAGATGAAAAATGAAAAGCAAATTTTCTACCATCCTAGGACTGCTAGGTAACTCTTATTGTGGAGTGAGGGAAAACAATCATTCTTCAGCCTATCTTAGTTGATCCTTTACATTGGCAGATGTTAGGACAGTGCGCCGGACCAGAGAAATTTCATTTTGAGTTCTGTCTTTTCAGTTCAGGAAATGAAACAATGGCAAATTAAGCTACTCTCCATAAGTTATTTTTCAACAAATCAAAGATAAGCTTAAGAACTGGGAACACAGAATGGAAGAAGATAGAACACGTCTCCTAAGCCACATTATGTTCTTTCAACCTAAGTGAATGTATCAGCAAGTATTTTCCATCAGCTGGACCAGGTACCTCCTATCATTCATTAACTGTGATAGAAGCACACAAAGTAGCTGAAACACAAATATTTTGGAGTTATCTCCAAACAAAGAGTGAAAGCAAGAAAAATGTTAAAATCTTACTATGTCCAATAGTTGGTCATTTTCAGTATTTACATCTCATTATCATTAGCAGTAGGGATGTTCTGCCTACATTTTATTTCACTCTTCCACTTAATGGAAATGTAAGAATCTAACAGCACTTGTTACTGTTGAGAAATTATACACTTGAAATTTAATCAAGGATTTAAGAACTTTAACGAAGCAGTGAAGAGAATAAAGGCATTAATCCACCAGGAAAAGGGTCAGTTGTGTGCTCACTCTGACCTTGAGTTTACTACTAAATGGAAAATTATTAGAATTTTATAAGGTAAAGAAAAAGAAGTAGAAAAAAAATATTCTGAATGCTGCTGCCATCCCTTTACTGCTCTATTCTCTATTCCTTAAAAAAAAACTTAGTAATTTTTCCCCTAAAACATTCATTCAAATGCGTTTATTGAAACAATCTTACTTTTAGAGCATCCATATCAGCATCTGCTAGCCCTCTTCCTCCTCTTGACCCACATTCTCTCTCTTAGTATTCTTATCTAGATTCAAGGATTTAAATACAGACATCCATGATTTATAATTCCAGTTCAATCTTTTTTCTTAACTCCAGACTCATACACTTAACTGATTACTTGACCAGGATGTCTTACAGACATCTCAAACCCAGGATGTCAAAAACGGAATTCCTGATCTTCGCACCCCTCCTCCAACCTATGCAACCCACAGCCATACCCATTTAGGTATACCCATGGGTATACCCTTCATGACTTGCTTTAGTTCAAAACCTTTAGAGTCATCCTTGATTCCTCTCTTTCTCTCACACTACACCATTTAGTAATGAAATCCTAATGCTTCAATCTTCCAAATATATCCAGAAATCGACATCTCACCACCTCCACTGCTACCATCTATCTGGCCTAAGCTACCACCATCTCTTACCTCAATTACTGTAAGCTTCCTAACAGATCTCCCTGCTTCTGTACCACACCCCACTCCCTTACAATTTAATTTTAATATAACTGCCAGAGTGATCCTTTTAAAACTAAGACAGAGGTCTCTACTCTGTTCAAACCCTGCAGTGTCCCCTCTTCACCCCCATCTCTCTCAGAGCAAAAACCAAAGTTCTTTGAACAACAGAAGGCCCTTCATGATCTGGCCTCCTGTGGCCTCCCCTCCTATTATTTTACCCTTTGTTCACTCCTCTAGGTTCCTTAGGGTTCCCTGAACTCCCCAGATAACTGTCACAGTCCTGCTGAGGGCCTCTGCTCTCATGTTCCCTTTGGAATGCTTATCCCAAAGAGAGTTAGTCATTTGGTTAATCACCACTCAATGAGGACTACACTGACCACCCTACTTAATATTGTAACCATTTCCCTCTGCACCAAAAAAAAAAAAAAGAAAAAGAGTAACTTACCCCTAGTGAACTCACCTTACCGAGTAAGGATTTCGGAAGAAAATACAAGAATCAGAGGGAGTACTATTAGGAAAAAATGGAACAGGAAATTATCTGAACCCTTTTGTCAAGACTCCAGGTATGTTTAGGGATTTGAAAAGAGAACTCTATATGCAAGGGATGAAGAAAAATGATCAATTACCAAAAAGGATCTATACTCAGAGGTCCAAAAAAGCCCACAATTTAAAACACAGTGAAGCATTTATTTCCTTATCCACATATGACAAAAGAGAAAACAGCAAGGGACTATATCCTGGCTCCAGCATATGCAAATAAATTAAATAATAATTTCTTCTTGTTTTTTTTTTTTTTTTTTTTTTTGAGTTGGAGTCTCACTCTGTCGCCCAGCCTCAACCTGCTGGGCTCCGGCGATCCTTCCGCCTCAGCCTTCCAAGTAGTTGGAATTACAGGCGCGCGCTACCACACCCGGCTGATTTTTTGATTTATTGTAGAGATGAGGTCTCGCTGCCCAGGCGGGTCTCGAACCCGCGGGCTCAGGCAATCCACTCACCTCAGCCTCCCAAAGGCGTGGGATTACAGGCTGAGCCACTGAGCCCGGCCAATAATTTCTTAAGCTCAGCACAATGGCACATACCTGTACTCAGGAGGCTGAGGCAGAAGGATCACTTGAGTCCAAGAGTTCAAGACCAACCTAGGCAACATAGACACTGTCTCAAATAATAATAGTTACTATTATTATTTCTGCTCCACATGCCTATAACAGTTTGTCTCTAAAAAAAGGGGATTACTTGAGACTTGGTGCTTACCTTTAAAAATAAAAACTCTTTATCATTTGAAAATCTCATTAGCCAACATCTAACCACCTCAATTTATAGTTTCCGTTTAGCACAATGCAAAGTGACAAACAGAAAACCTTGCCATTTCAAGGGAAAAAGATAAATCAATAATTTATTCAACATGTACTGAGCACCCACCATTTGTCAGGCCTGTGACAGGAGTCGGTAATGGCCTCAAGTGTAGTGACTATAGTAAAAATGAGGTATACATATCAAACACATGAACCTTCTTTTCTTTTTTAATACATTTATTAATCACATTGAATATAGCTACATATTCTGGAACTTTCCCCTCAAATCGAAGCCACATCATTCAACAAATTACAGTAAACATCTATTATGTGTGTGGCACTGTAGTAGGTGCTAAGGGATGATAAACATGAATAATAGGTTACATTTACCGGGTATTTCCCATGCACCCAGACACTATATATACTCATTCATCAACTCAGCAACTTTATGAGTTAAATACATCTCTGTTTTAAAGATGATAAACTAAGGCTTCAAAAGTATAAGACACAAAACCAGCAAATTGGTCAGGCATGGTGGTTCACACCTGTAATCCTAGCACTTTGGGAGACTGAGGCAAGAGGATCACTTGAGCTTAGTACTTTGAGACCAGCCTGGAAAACACAGCAAGACATAGTCTCCACAAAAGTTTTTTTCTTAGATTAGTTAGGCATGGTGGCATATGCCTGCAGTCCCAGCTACTTAGGGTGACAGTGAGACACTGCCAAAAAAAAAAAAAGAAAAAAAAAATTCCCTAGCAAATATAAGAGCTGAGATTTAATCTAAGGCACTTTAATCTCCAGGACTCATGCTCTTAACTATCACGCTAAACTGTTTCCCTTAAGTAGCTTCAGTCTAGAAGATAGAAAGATATTCATAGAAGCATTACTATACCTGGCAGCCCTATCTTATTATCACCCATAAGTCTACCTGACAAATCAAAATAGCAAATTAAATATGTGTAGCTAAAGAGTGCACACATTCTATACAACAGAATTATTCCCTAAAGGACAAATTTAGTTTTAAATAAATAAATGGTTTGTAGGGTTGTATACGACCTGTGTAAAGATGGAAGCTTTACAAGAAAAATAAAATGAATAAAAGTAATAGATAATGAAAGCAACTAATGGCTAATTTTCAGCTTCTTCCTATCTACTCTAAAAAATATGCTCTGTAATAACTTTGATTTAATTACTTCAATGACAAGACTTCTAATTCTGTCCAACTCATTTCTTTCTAACACATGGGAAGAAAATCAAGTGACTTGTATGACATGAAACACTATTTTAAGTATTTATCTAGATTTTTTTTTTTAACAAATTCTAAATACTTATAGGGAAAAGGCTTCCTTCGCCCCTAAGTAAACTTCTTTTTGCACATTAGCTGCATCAAGCTTTGTGAGACAGATGGACAGCCTGCAAGACCAACAAATCCTTTGGGTTTTTTTTGTGGCAAATGGATGTATTGACCATCAAAGTCAGCTAGGTTTCTGGGAAGCACTGACCCCAATAAAGTCATAATGTTTCTTTATCTTGAAGGCCAAAGCAGACAAAGGAGGCAAAGTGAAGAGAAGCCCAGGAAGATTAGACTTAAACATGAAAATCCATATTATACAAATTTTTGACACAAATCACTATTTTTTAACACTGTCATCACAGTGTCAATCTACAAAAATGAAGACTGACCCCGTGCTGTTTTTAAAATCTTAATCTATCCCTCACCTAGGTAAAATCTCAGCAGTTACGAACTCAAACTACTAACCTCCTTTGAAAAAAAAATCTGAGGGTTCCTTGTAAAACAGGGTGCTAATGTAAGATCATATTTTAACTGTGAAGACAAAGTGGAAAACTTTGTCAAACTTTCCCAGAAACCTAGTACAAAAAGGAGTCTCATGAGTTCTGAGAAAAGTTTGTAAGACCAATTTCCAGAAACTTAAAAATCCTTGATTTAAAAGAAAAACCTGGCAGGGCTCGGTGGCTCAGCCTGTAATCCCAGCACTTTGGGAGGCTGAGGTGAGTGGACTGTCTAAGCCCGCGGGTTCGAGACCCGCCCAGGCAACTTGGCGAGACCTCATCTCTACGATAAATCAAAAATTAGCCGGGTGTGGTAGCACGCGCCTATAGTTCCAGCTACTTGGAAGGCTGAGACGGGAGGATCGCCGGAGCCCAGCAGGTCGAGGCTGCGGTGGCCGGGAGCGTGCCACTGCACTCCAGTCTAGGCGATGGAGTGAGACTCCAACTCAAAAAAAAAAAAAAAAGAAAAATCTTAGATGCATTAAATTTAACAGGGTTTAACTGGTCAAAGAAAAAACTGCAAATCTGGCAGCCCCTGAACCAGAATAGGTTCAGAGAGGTTCTAGTTCAGCTGCATGGTAGAAGATTTAAGGACAGAAAAAAGAAAGTGACCTATAGAAAACAGAAGTGAGGTACAAAACCAACCAGATTGGTTACAGCCCAGCATTTGCCTTATTTGAACAGTGTTTGAACAGCTGGCTGCCTTTGATTGGCTGAAACTCGGTGACTGGCAAGAGAGTAGGTTACACTTCACTATGTACGAGAAACCTTGAAGTTGACCTTAAAGGAGCAACTTTAGAGCTAAATTTAATTTAACAATAAAACAGTATCAATGATCTGAAGAGAATTTAACTTTTAAAAATAAAAGAGTTGTGTACAATCTCTTTTCATCTACATCATAAATAATTCCAAGAGATCTCTTGGAAATTAATAAGAAACATGCAGATGCCTTTTGTAAGTTTTAAAAAACCAAAATTTACTTTTAATCATATACTGTCTAAATCAAATATAAAATTTTTCTTTCTTTCTTTTTTAATAGAGAGGGAGGTTTTGCTATGTTGCCTAGAGTGGCCTCAAACTTCTAGGCTCAAGCAATTTTCCTGCCTTGGCCTGCCAAAGTGCTGGGATTACAGGCACGAGCCACCAAATCTAACCAAAAATAAAATTTCTTTGATGAAAATGAAGGGTACCCAAAGTGCTGGGATTGCAGATGTGAGCCACCACACTTAGTCAAAAATTTTATATATTTACAATGTACAACGTGGAATTTTGAGACATGCAGACATTGTGAAATGATTAAATCAAGCAAATTAACATTAAAAAGGAAATGAAGGATACCATTTACTGATCAGAAAAGATGAACAATTCAGAGATATATAAAGTATTATAGAAACATTAGAGTGTAATAAACTGCAGTGCTTACTTTAGCCATTGTTTGTTCTTCTCAATAACAGCATTATTTAATTGGCTCCACTGCTTATTTTGCACTGGAATTTGAATATCCACAAACGTTATTTTGAGCGTCTACTCCTTATTGATTGTACCTCAGCAACAAGGAAACAAAATAAAGACAACCCGATGCAACTCTAGACTGGCTACCAGAAGATGAGAATTTGTGAGAATCTAATAGAAACAAGGCAGGAATTGTTGGAGCCCATAAATATTTCAGAATAATGGAAAGCGTGCCAGATAGGTTCGCTTGCAGTTGGCTAACAACTAAATTTCTGACCAAAGCCAAATACTTTCTTACATAATTTATCAAGCACTTTTCCGTTCCCTTCCACTACCACCCTTCTCTTTTCATTCTTTTTTTCTCACTTTTTATTTCCTCTCTTAAACCAATACATGAACTTCTTCATATGGTACATTACAAAAATAAAAAAATCAAAAAACCTGTGTGCAGTGCACTGCTGAGTCTGAAGCATGAGAATCCAGGTGTTATTACTGATGAAAAAGCAGACAAAGGAAGGGCTGTAAAAGCCTAGCCATCCTTTTTTAAACACAGTAGTTCAAATAAACACTAATTGCCAAGGGTTAGCAATGGTATAAATACAAGTCCACTCTGCTTAGCAATTAAGTGAAAGTCTTTTCCCAGCATGCACACGGGGTCCTGCCTACCTCTCCCGGCTCATCTTCCTACATTTTAACCTATAATTGAGACACAAGAGCAACGGAGTCCAATCATATTCTCAAGTTCTTTTAACAATAAAAATAGACTGGGCACAGAGGCTCAAGCCTGTAATCCAGCACTCTGAGAGGACTGTCTGAGACCAGGGGTTCAAGACCAGTCAGGGCAACTTGGTGAGACCTCATCTCTACAATAAATCAAAAAACTTAGCCAGGCATGGTGGTGCATGCCTAATAGTTTCAGCTACCCTATAGTTTCAGCTACTTGGAAGGCTGAGGTGGAAGGATCACCTGAGCCCACTCCAGCTTGGGTGACAGAGTGAGACTCCAACTCAAAACAAACAAACAAACAAAAAACACACAATAAAAATAACAAATAATATTTAAGCCTATGTGCCAGTGTTTCAAGTACCTGACAAGCATTTAACCCTTAACAATCCCAAGAGAACGTAGAGTACTATTACTATAGTAAAGAGAATTTAAGTAACTTGCCCAAGGCAGTTTGGCTTCAAAACCCATATTGTTAACTGCCAAACTGCAATTCTAAAGATAGTATATCTGTATTATTTATTTCAACAGAGATAGCATCAAAATCCTGCACACTGCGATAGCTTTGGTATACTCTATTTAAAACCACTGCTGAAGACTACAGGCCGGATATGGTGGCTCACATCTGTAATCCTAGCACTGTGGGAGGCCAGGAGTTCACAACCAGTCTGGGCAACAAAGCAAGTCTCTACAAAAATTAGCCAGGTATAATGGCATGCACCTGTAGTCCCAGCCACTCAGGAGGCTGAGAAGGGAGGATGGTCTGAGCCTAGGAGTTTGAAGCTGCAGTGATGGACCACTGCACTCCAGCCTAGGGACAGAGTGAAGTTTTTTTGTCTAAAAAAAAAAAAAAAAATCAAAAGAGGTTATAACTCCTAAATTACAAGTTTAAAAGTTTTAACATTGCCAAAATCAGTGTGAAAGTTATATGTGGATGCCTTTGGTCAATTATATATAGATAATCTATTCCTAAAACACATGGGCAATCAAAAAAATCTGTAATTCTCATGCATAAAAAGGCCCAAAGTTTAAAATATGATTTAGGTTAACACATAATAGCACTAAACCAACTAAGTATAAATGACCTGCTCTCTGTCAGATTAGAGAGGTAGGCTCTTTCACACAAGAGAATAGTTAAGTTCTTCTGAGACTGTTCTCTGTAGTGTAAGGGGCCTAAATTTGGACCCAGAAGAATTTGTATTCTGGTTCTAATTCTGCTACTACCAATGGAAACTTAGACAACTTGTTTACCATCTCTGAACTGACTACCAACTGCAAACTAGGGACTTGGTATAAACAATAAAAAATGTAATTTGAAGCCAGGTGTGGTGGTGTGTGCCAGCAGTCCTAGCTACTCAAAAGGCTGAGGTGGGAGGATTGCCTGAGTCCAGGAGTTTGAGGCTATAGTGCAGTATGATCGTTCCTGTGAACAGTCTCTGCACTCCAGCTTGGGCAACATGGTGAGACTCTAAAAAAAAATTTTTTTTTAAGTAAAAAAAAAATATAATATATACAATTCAAGCAATGTCTTTATTATATTTATTAAATTAAGTGAGATGAAAAGGCAATGACATGATAAAAAAGAAATATATCAAAGTTCAAAGTTAGGTGTATATGGTAAGATTAATAAGAAATATGTCATAGAACAGATAATACCTCTGGAATCATACACAACAGATTATCTCTGAAGAAAAACAACCACCTGGGTGGGAAAAGGGATGAGATTTTTTTTTTTAATTTTTTACTCAAATGGTTGTCATCGTGCAGAAATTCTTTTTTTACATAATCTTTTTGTACCTTCTAAGAATGGTACCACATTAATGTGTTATCTATTTCAAAAATAATAAAGAAGACTAGTAGTCAGCAAAATAAGAACACAACTCCTGAACTGTTTTTGAACGCCTAGAGGAGAGTTCCAGGAGTACCCTCAACATCACCAAAGTGCTCTGGGGGTAATCCACTCAATTACGATAATAAAGCTATAGTTAATATTATGCAATTACACCCCGCCAGGTTCCACAGTAAGCACTACACATGCATTATCAACCAATAGCAGGCAATTCGACGTCAGATTCTTCCATACAACTAATTGGCAAACATTCTTACGGAGTAGTACCAGATGACCAGAACATTACAGGTGGGAATGGCTAGAACCCAGAGGAAGCACTTGCAGATATTCAAACTGGTTACAGACAGGTGCGTGCTACACAAACTCCAAAATGTTAACAAACACACAACTTACTGTGGCACACATATTCCCACCACAGTGCCCTAGTCCTAAATAAAAACCTTTTGTAGATAGTGTTAGTTATTTAATCAGACAAACCTAACATACAATAAAGTGGCCAAATTCAATTTTCTTGTCTATCTTATCATCTCTTATATCTACCATCCCCATCTTCTTTACCCACTGCTACTATTATTTTATTATTATTATTATTATTATTATTATTGAGTTGGAGTCTCACTCTGTTGTCCAAGCTGGAGTACAGTGGCATGCTCACGGCCACCCTGGCGTCGACCTGCTGGGCTCCCACAATCCCGCCACCTCAGCCTTCCAAGCAGCTGGAACTACAGGCGTGTGCTAGCACATCCAGCGAATTTTTGATTTATTGTAGAGATGAGGTCTCGTCAAGTTGCCCAGGCTGATCTCGAACCTACAGGCTCAGGCAATCCACTCACCTTGGCCTCCCAAAGTGCTGGTATTACAGGCTGAGCCACCGAGCCTGCTACTGTTCTAATTCAGACTTTTCCTCTCTAATCTGTTTTACAGAATAGCCTTTTAGTTTTCCCACTTCAAGTCTCTTCACAGTTTAATTCCATTCTACACCTCTCCTCCAGAGTGACACTCCTAAAGCACAGTTGTGAGCATGTCACTCCCTTGTTCAAAACCTTTCAGGGGCTCTTTTCCATCATTCAAGGGTCTTCTTTATACTCTAGCATTCAGTAGAGTAGGGAAGACAGGTTGAGCATCTCCAATGCAAAAATTCAACATGCTCCAAAATCCAAAACATTGTGAGTACTAACATGTCATCACAAGTGGAAAATTCCACATCTGACCTTGTGGTGGGTGCACAAAAATATGAAAAATATTGTAGCTGGGTGCAGTGACTCAAACCTGTAGTCCCAACACTTTGGGATGCCAAGGCAAGGGAACTGCCTGAGCCTAGGGGTTCAAGACAAGCCTGGGCAACTTAGCGAGACCTCGTCTCTACTATAAATCCCAAAAAAGCCGGTCATTGTGACGCATGCTTGTAGTTCCAGCTACTTGGAAGGCTGAAGGGAAGAATCACCTGAGCCCAGCAGGTCGAGGCTGCAATAGTTGTGAGCGTGCCACTGCTCTCCAGCATGGGTGACAGGGTGAGACTCCAACTCAAATAAATACATATATATATACACATATGTTTGATACATTATATAAAATTACCTTCAGGCTCTGCAGATAAGGTATATATGAAACAAAAATGAATTTAATGTTTAGACTTGGGTGCCCTCCCCAAGATACTGCATTATGTATATGCAAATATTCCAAAATTCAAAAAAAATCAAAATCCGAAACACCTGTGATCTCCACCGTTGTGGACAAGGGCTGCGCAACCTGAATCTGTTATGCTTCTCAACTGTCACTCCCCTCCCAACTCCACTGGGGAGCAGTCCTGTGGTCTTCATCCCAAACGTCTCAGCACTATTCACCACACTGATTTGCTTGAGGACGGGTCACAGCAAAAGCCCAGGTTTTTGTTTCATGACAGGAGTAGGGGGTGGAGGAGAAAAGTTAAATATCTTCCAAGGAAGGTGAGATGTGCAAATGTGAGGCATGAACTCCAGCTGCCATTTCATCACCATGAGGGAAGCCACCCTGAGAAGCCAACACTGGGTAAAGGCAGAGCCTGAAGAGCTGCAGTGAGATGGCATGGAAGCCCTGGCCAACTACACCTGAACACACCAGCCCCGCAAACCCTTTTAAATTTAAAGTATGTGAACACTAGTCATATTCCTTTATTTCCTAGGTTATCTCTGGCCTATAAGCCACAAGCATCCTAACTAATAGAAAAATCCTCCAAAAGTTTTATTAATCTCTCTTCCACTTCATGAAATGCTTAAAGTAGTCTACTTCACATATCTATTTTTTTTTCTTTTTCCGTGAGACAGGGTCTCACTATATTGCTCAGGCTGAACTCAAACCCCTGGGCTCAAGTGAGCCTTCTACCTCAGTCTCCCAGGTATCTGGGCACCCAGCCACATACCTTTTTAAAATGTGTAACATATACAGATGACTCTGGAAACAAAAAGTAGGAGCAGAAATCGGGACAAAAATGGACCCTTCTTCGTCACATTTTGTCCCTCTACATTCTTTTGTGACCATGTTGCATTCTCCAAAAAATTTGTAAGGAGTCAATAATAGACACAGTACTTAGGAACAATTAAAATTCACCTAAATTCAACTCATTCTAAAAAAATAAAAAACACCAAGTGAAAAAATTACAAGTCATATCTCTCTAGATAAGAACTAATTCACATTTTCTCTCTCTCTCTGTCTCTCTCCCTTTTTTAAATTGTTTTTAATCTTGGAGAATTTTGCTTCATTTATTCAAAAAAATCTGCAAAGGCACTATCATTACTAACAGAAATCATATTCATTTTCAGTAAGTTGATAAGTATAAGAAAATGAGAAACACATCTGTCTTCACATAAGTTTTTCCAATTACTATGACAAACATCCTTTCCTTGGTATCTTAAGGCCCTCTATTTGATTGGTTGGTTCGTTTAAACATTTGAAACTCATGATGAGTATGTTTTAGGAGGAAAGTGTTTTACAGAAGGAGTCAGAAAACTTCCTTACAGCAACACAGTCTGGGAATTTTTAAAGCACCGATAGCCAAAACATAGCAAGACAATCAAAAGATTGTCCCTGTTATTATTCTGCTGCATGAAAAGGGAAGCTGCATGCATTCTCTGCATTCTCAGCAGCTCTGGCCAGCGCTGATCATGAAATGTTTACACAGCCCTTACCACAGGAGGTGGGAAGGGAGCAGTGAGGGACAAGTGTCAGATCTGCTGCTGCTTTGAGACTTAGCCTCCTAAATACTATTCTCTCCCAACAACCCGCAGGGAAACAACCAGACTCTCCATCAGAGGCTTCTTGGAGCTTCTATACATATTTCCATTCTTCTATGTGACACAAATAAATTAGATTCTCAGTAAGATAAAGATCAAGAGCTTATCTCATTTGTCACTGAACGCCTCTTCAGTTTACTAGCTTCTTCCTGTCTTCCCATCTCATTTGTCCCTAGCGTTTTCCCTTTTTTCCATAACAGAAAAAAAAATTTTTTTTTTTTGAGAGAGGGACTGGTTCTTTATTTCAAAAAGACACTTATCAATATGCAGTATCAAAACAGGTACACTATTGGTTTCTCTTTCTCCCAATCAGTCCCAAAGAGACCACACAAAAGGAGAAAAAAAATTTTTAATAGATTATTTTAGCATTAAACTCTTGAGATTCAAAGCTACTCTTTCTTTTCCCATTTCACATTACTTATTGACAGTATAGAGGATTTTGGTTTTTTAAAAAAAGTACTAAGGATTCAAATTCTGTCTCTCAAAGTAAACATCTGAAGTAGACAACTCCATCTTATTTATCCATTTACTGAAGGCTTTACAGATGTCATCTACTAAATCAGTGGCACTGATTTGGACCTCCCCACCCCCAAAAAAATCTTATTGGATTTTCCAGATTATTGCTCAGTTCATTTAAGCACAATAAAATGGTCACCATGGCTTCCAGTTAGTAAAGAGAAATGAGAACTTCTGTTTTTATTTTAAATTCTGTTTTTGTGTAATAACCGGTAATTGCCTTTTATTATTTTAAGCCAATCATGATATTTATCCTTACTCCTAGAGAGTGACAAGAAAACATCACATAAGCCAAGGTCCTAAAGCTTCATTATTATACATCTTTCTGACGGTGTATAAAACAGACATTCTTCAGAAGGTCCTATTAGAACGTCTAAGACAGAACAAAGGCTTAGTTTCCTGGATAAACTTGAAGATAGGCTGCAAAACAATAAAATACATAGAAAATCCCCAAACCATTATTTTTGTCACTAATTTTACTCTTTCCTCCAAAAAAACTCTTATATGAGCTACTAGCAAGTAGGCAAACTAAATGAATTCATCTCCTTTTCCTTGTCCATTTCTCTTCCTCCTCTATTTTAGGTATCTGATAAGGTGTCTAAAAAGTGTTAGCTAATAAGTGTTTATTAAGAAGTGCTAATTCCTTCTGAAAATATTCAATCCACTGCTCTGAAATCTCCTAATCCAGACTTTAACTTCTGCTGCCCAGAGAGAACAGATGAGGAACAGTAGTAGGGTCTCTCTCGGACTGCCATACCCCAGAGAGCTTGGACTGTGAGCCTCTCCCTAGATAAGCTTTACTCTATGAAAATTTCCAAGAAGGTTTGATTCTGAAAAAATAAATATTCAGTTATACACACAACAAAAGTTAGTTACCATCAGAAAATATAATTAAATAAATAATCAAGACAGGAAAATATTAAGAAAAAGACTTTTAAAAATACATATTTCCAAAACTCATGCCCACAATTAAATGTGAGTGTTCTCTTCAATTCTAAGATCTTTTAAGAAAGCTTAAAGCTTTATGCTACTGTGCAAGGAAACCTGAGTAGACTGGAGAAAAGCTCAAAGGCCCATCTCTAATCTCATCACAAAGCATCAGGGTCAGAAGGCAGAGGTCAGGGAACAGGGGAGCAGGGTGCAAAAGAGTTCCCACACTTGAAGGAAAACTGCATCTCGTTATTTCCAAGACATTCAAAAACTATTCAGTTCTGATTACTAAAATAATCATTTATACTTTCCTTTAAGTCCCACGGCAAATTTGAACATTACAAAATAATTTATCTTTAAGAGCAAGGAATTTTAAGTTATTTCTTTCTTCTACATTTGAAAAAAAAAAAAGAAGCCAACCTGTGTCTCTCCCACATATACACCAGTGTTTCAGCTGTCCCTCAAAGACTGACTTTCAGATAAAAGCTGTCATCTGATCTATTCAACAGAGTTCAATAAGGCACAGAAATAAATAGTAAATGTGCATACATGTCAACAAACATTTCATATCAAGGTCACTGTCTCATAATGATTCAGCAAGGAATAACTACTTTGTGGCCTTATGTTCACATTTAGAGAGAGCTAAATTTTTCCTCCTGCTTAGAGATTTCCTTCCAGGAAAGAATGGCTGAGATTTTTTTAGATCCCAGTAAATAGGCTCTGGCCGCGTCTGGTGGCTCATGCCTATAATCCCAGTACTTTGGGAGGCCGAGGCAAGAAGATTGCTTGAGTCCAGGAGTTTGAGACCAGCCTAGGCAACACAGCAAGATCTTATCTCTACAAAATTAAAAATAAAAAACGAGTCAGGTGTGGTGGCGCATGCCTATATTCTACTCAGGAGGCCAAGGTGGGAGGATCTTCTGAGTCCAGGAGGTTGAGGCTCTGGTGAACCATGATCATGACACTGCACTCCAGTCTAGACAATAGAGTGAGACACTAACTCAAAATAAAAATTTTAAAGTAGGTTCAATATTTGTACAGGAGACTCTTTATAATGATCCTATGACTTCTCCAGTGGACAATTAAATCTGTGAGAGCTCTGGGGTCTAAGGTGTTTGTTGGATATCTCTATACCACTTCTCCTATTCTAACCATACATTTTGTGTTCTAAGGGGAAGAAGAGGGTAAGAGAAATATCAATGAGATCAGTAAAATGGAATTTTAGCTGGGCACATATTCAGGAGGATGTGGTGAAAAGAATGCTGGAGCCAGGTCAAGGCTACAGTGAGCTATGATCACTTGTGAATAGCCACTCCACTCCAGTCTGGGCAACACAGCAAGACCCCATCTCTTAAAAAAAATAACAACCAAACAGTGTGTACAAAAGACTCTTCTTTTTTAATGTTTTGTTTTCTACCATCTTCTACCCTCTATACACGCAGCACTTTATTTATTTATTTGAGTCAGGGTCTCACTCTATGGGAGATTGGAATGCAATGGCACAATCAATTTACCACAGCCTCAACCCCCTGGGCTTTAGGCAATTCTTCCACCTTGGCCGCACCAGCAGCTGGGACTACAGGTGCATACCATCATTGAGGTAAATTCTTGGTATTCTGTAGAGACAAGGTCCTGCTGTGTTGCCTAAACTGCTCTTGAATTCCTGGGCTCAAGCAACCCTCCCTCCTCCAAGGTGCTGGGATTATGGGCGTGAGCCACCATGCCTGGCCTCCAATACTTTTATCCTTTCCCCATTGACCCTGTCTACCAGAGACAAAATGATTTACAAGTGATTCACAGTAAATGAGGCCTGTCAGTCCTTTACTAAGAAGAATACACAAGATTTTACATTCTCATGCACAGCTCTCACCTATTTAATTAAAATCAGACTGTAGCTAGAGCTGCCAATGAAAAAATAAGCACTGCCAGACAGAAGTGAAAACAACCAAACAAAATAACCCATTTTGGCATAATCACCTCAATGGTACCAATGCCTGTGTTTTAATAAACTGTGAAATCACAGTCATTGTTCTTGTGAACAATAACACAAAACAAATGAAGTCAAGTGCCAAAGTTCACTTCCCCAGAGCTGAGCCAGAATATTTTGAAATCTAGACAAAAGTTTATTTATTAAGAAAAGGAATACACTTGAGAGAGGAGATGGGAAACAGTTTTAAACAATCTGTTATCTTGTTACTCCAGCCATTTAAATTTCCTTAAAAGTTAGGATTAAACTTAAAGTGAAGATAAGTTAACCTTGAAAATAAAAAACACACAAAAAAGAAAAAACACTGTGGTCCTAAAAGCAAATCATCTACAAGCTTTAAACTTACAACCAGTCCTATATTCCTACAGCTCAACCTATTCTCATTAAAGTCAGTGTCGCATTCTCATGAAATTACAATTAATATGTTGGTGCTGATTCTCAAGACAAGGGAGGACTTTCATGTCAGGGAACTATACAAGAGTATATTATGCCTACCCACTGCACCTCCCAAAACAATGTCTCATCTGCCCAGAAGAAACAATTCCTTCTTGCTATTTTAATCCCAATCTATAGCAAAAAGAAAAAATTGATATAAATTTAATATACACAAAGAACACTGTTAGTCAGAGACTGCCCCTGTTTTCTCAAAGGACTAACGGCAGCAGGAAAAGGAAGAACACTGAAGGGATCCTGGAAATTAAAAGTAGCAAGGCTGAAAAGCTGTAAGAAATAAGAAACTTTCCAATTTCTGCTAGAGAGGAAGATAACTGGAGAATTTACATGAACACTGTTAAGAATTTTTTTACTATTAAGTTTTTACTTTTATTTTGCTTCATTTAAGTCAGAGTTTCACTACAGTACAATGGCACGATTATAGTTCACTGCAGTCTCCAACTCATGGGCTCAAGTAATCCTCCTGCGTCAACTTCTTGAGTAGCTGGGATTACGGATGTGTGCCACCGTGTCCAGCTAATTGTTTTGATTTTTTTGTAGAGACCAGGTCTCGCTATGTTGCCTAGGCTGGTCTTGAGCTCCTGGCTCAAGCAATCCTCCCACCTCTGCCTCCCAAAGTGCTGGGATTATAGATGAGAGCCAGTGTGCTAGGCCCCACCATGAGGTTTGAATGACATAGAAGTTTTTTGCCAAAAGATTGCTTCTTCTACAGGTTTTTCTAGAAAAAGGAAAAACCAAAAGAGCAATAGGAGATTACTTCATGAGGACTAAGGTGAAATAAGGGTAATCTTTGAAAAAGGGATGGGGAGGACACAGTACAAAAGCCTGGTCTATGAGCAATCATGTGCCAAGCTTTACTGAGGAATTAAGACTCAGAAACTTACTTAATTTACATAGCACTTCAACACTAATGTTTTCTCAAACTACAAGCTAATTTCTGTGTTAAATAAATGATAGCGTGTGTTGCACTACAAAAGAGGAAGACAAGAAAGGGACAAGAAAACATAGTCTACAAAGCAGAAACCAGGATTCTCCAAGCATGGGCAGGAGAAAATTATGCAGAACAAGTAGATTTTCATCAGAAGGCGTCTGGGATCTAGAAAATGACTACTTAAACATATCTTTAAACTAGGTTTCAAAGTTTAAAATCTAGAGGTCCACAAGCTGTATTTAAGGTCTCTTTAGTTCTCACAGCAGGGTGGAACTTAAAAGATTCTACAACCCTAATATTATAAATCCGTATCATTTTTTATTGTACTCTCTAGTTTAAAAGCTCTTTCTAAAACAACATCCCATTGAGAAAAGTATTAGAAACAATCTAGATTAGCACTAAGCATTGAAAAACACCCTCCCCATGGGTGTCCTCAGAAAATGCACAAAATAGTTTAAAGTATGGAGGGAAGGGAAGCAAACAGACTACTTTTGCAGCGATATTCCTAAGAGGCTTTATGAATATGTGGAAACTATTTACAGTTCACCAATAATAGTAGCTTAGCAGTAGCATAAAAAAAACAAGATTTCCTGGCCGGGCTCAGTGGCTCAGCCTGTAATCCCAGCAATTTAGGAGGCCAAGGCGAGTGGACTGCCTGAGCCCACGAGTTCGAGACCAGCCCGGGCAACCTGGCGAGATCTTGTCTCTACAATAAATAAATTTTTAAAAATTAGCTGGGTGTGGTAGCACATGCCTGTAGTTCCCGCTACTTGGAAGGCTGAGACGGAAGGATCACCGGAGCCCAGCAGGTTGACACTGGGCTGGGGTGGCCGTGAGTATGCCCCTGCACTCCAGCCTGGACGATGAAATGAGACTCCAACTCAAAAAAACAAAAAACAAAAAAACCCAAAACAGATTTCCCATTATGTATAGGACTACACACAATTATTAGTATGATGTATATAATGCCACATCTTTCTCTCCCATCCAATAAAAGCACGTAGGAATAGAACTGAGTGAAAATGACATCGCTGAAGGAAGTTCTTGAATACGTTCCACTTAAATATTAATATTTACAATTTAGACACTAATATCTAGAAATTAAAAGCAGTAAGGCTGAAAAGCTGTAAGAAACAAGAAACTTTCCAGTTTTTGTTAAGAGGAAAGTAACTGGAGAATTTATATGGATACTGCTAAAAATTTTTTTACTATGAGGTTTTTACTTTTGTTATGCTTTGTCTGAGTCAGGGTTTCACTATAAGGTGATGATAGTACAGTAATATTTAATAATAAATATTATTAATCAGTATGTCTGCTATTGTCATTACTTGCGACTTAGATCATAAATGGCAGGCCCATCGATGGGCCAGCAGTTAAGGGCAGTTGGTCTGGAGGACTCGCCTCCTTTGGATCCTGACAGCCTGGGAAGAAACCCCAGCTATGGCCTTCACTGTCTATGACTCTGCACACAGCAACTCACTGAACCTCAGCTTCCTTATCTGTCAGATGAAAAACTACTTTCAAGTCATTGTGAGAATTGATGTTTATAAATCACCAACCACATGTCATGCCTAATCAATGTTAGCTATTTTCATAGCTTCACAGTATAAAGGTGATTTCCTGGGGTTACCGCTGACTTAATGATACTAACATATATCTTTGAAAATCATTTAAAGTATTATTTCAAAAGCAGCTTTCTGTACCAGTGATGTACATAAATGTATAACTTAAAAATAAAAGGAAACCCAAGGAGTCCATGCTAGTGAAAATAGTTACACTACTTAATTTAGAATAAAGTTAGTACAAGTCCTTAACTCTTGGGAATGATGCAGGATGTCTGAGAAAGCAAATGTTCCATGCTCACCTACCCTCATGATGTGCTGTCTCAGCAGCATATAAAATACATCCACTTTCATTCCTGGAATTTTCAGTTCTTACCTCCTCACAATCAGCCAGGCATTCCCGCATTTTTTTTGAAAAGTAACAGGGAAAGACAGTCTTACACCAAAAGTGTTTGGAATCTCTGGCCAAGAGGACATTGGATGGTGACATCTTAAAAAGTCAAGCCTTAGGTCGAGCACATTATAAGCACAATAAAGACAAAGTGTAAATGGAAGAAAATATAAAGGAATGAATGCTATAGAAGCAGAACTGTCCTGGTGACCATGCCCAAAGCTGATAAGGTGCCCAAGAAAAAGGAATCTCTGAAGGCAGTTTCCTAAGAGAGTCCTCTAAAACCACAACTGAAGCTACAAGTGTACAACCACTTTCTGAAATTTCATAAACACTACCCACAATAACTGGGTGCTCATCACTTGGCACTAGATTACAAATAATTAAGACATGTTGTTTGCTTGAAAAAGAAACCAAAACCTTGTTGGTATCTGCATGTTTGCTTGCATATAACTGGTTTAAAAAGTTAATTTTAATTACCATACCGTTTTTCAAGAGGAAAGGGATAGGGTTTTTCTGTTTTGTTTTTGAGTCGGAGGCTCACTGTCACCCAGGCTAAAAGTGCAGTAGTACGCTCATGGCCTCATAGCCTTGATGTGCTGGGCTCAGACAATCCTTCTGCTTCAGCCTTCCAAGTAGCTGGAACCACAGGTGTGAGCCACCATGCCTGACTCATTTTTTTGACATTGTAGAGACGAGGTCTCACCAAGTTGCCCAGGTTGGTCTCGAATCCCTGGGCTGACACAATCCTCTCACCTCTGCTTCCCAAAGTGCTAAACTTACAGTTGTAAGCCACTGCGACCGGCTAGGGTAATAAATTTTATAGACAAAAGAAATGTTATTAGCTCTCCACAAAGCTGATATATACCTTTTTAAAAAAAAACAAAAAGGTGTACTCTCTTGCTTTTTCATCAATCTCAAGCATCTAACTTTTTAAAGAAACTCTAGCTTCCATTTTAGGGTTTAAAAAACCCATACATAAATCAAATATACCTTTATTGTCAGTAACAAAAGGAAAAGTTGTATTTCTGTCCATATCAAATTATCTCACTCAATCTGAGTCCCTCTTCTGTGTCAGGAACTATTTTAGTCACTGGGTGTATAAGAATAAACAAGACAGACAAAAGCTCTCCTTTTAGAAGCCAACAATCTAATGGGGAAGACAGACATTAGAAAGTAAACAAATGCATTACAATATATCGTGAGATACTAACAAATGCTATGAAGAAAATAAAGCAGGGTGACTGACAAGAATTAAGGCAAAGAGGGGAGGATGATCTGGGAAGGCCTCTCTGAGAAGGTAATACATGTGCAGAGACCTGAACAATGAGAGAAGCTAACCTAAAAGACAGCCAGGGCTGCACGGTCCAATCCAGTAGCCAGCAGCCACCTGGGGTCACTGAACACTTGAAACGTGCCTAGTCCAAACTAAGATATGCTTAAATGTAAAACACACAGTGGATTCTGACGATTTTGTAAGAAAAAAAAGAATGCCAAAATTTTATTAACCATTTTAATGTTGATCCATTGTTAAAATAAAAATATTCCGGCTTTGTTGGCTAAAACAAAATATATCATTAAAGTCAATATCACCTGTTTCTGTTCACCTTTAAATGCTACTACTAGAAAATTTAAAACAACAAATATATCTCACATTATATTTTTATTGGATGATGCTGATCCAGAAGAAGAGGTCTCCAGGAACAGAACAGAAGATACACAGGCCACAACACAAGAAGTCATTTGCTATGTTTAAAGGACCTGCAAGAAAACCAATATAGCTGGAAAGAGAGAACCAGTTGGAAAATGTTGGAAAGGTAAGCAGTGACCTGAATATGAAGAGATTTGTAAACCAGGATAAAAAGTTTGCATTTTATTCTAAATATAAACAAAACCATTAAAGAATTTTAAGCAGGAACAATTGTTCTAAGATCTTACTGGCTATTACGTGAAGAACTGGCAGTATCATCCATACTATAAAATTATCTAGCATAGTAACTTCAAACAGGGGCCCTGGGTCCCTAAAAGTCCATGTAGATAATAATTGGGAGTTAATTAATACTATTTTTTAAAATGTATTAAAAATTGTAGCTTCTCCTGGGCATCATGGTTCATGTCTGTAATCCCAGCATTTTGAGAGGTAGAGGCTAGAGGACTGCCTGAACTCACGGGTTTGAGATCAACCTAGGCAACTTGGCAAAACCTCATCTCTACAATAAACCAAAAAATTAGCCACACGTGGTGGTGCATGCCTGTAGTTCCAGCTTACTTGGAAGGCTGAGGTGGAAGGATTGCCTGAGCCCAGCTGGTCAAGACTGCGGTGGCCATGAGCGTGACACTCACCGCACTCCAGCCTGGAGTAAGACTCCAATTAAAAAAAATAATAATAATTGTGGCTTTCCTGTAGAAAAACTGTATAGACTAATTGATTTTTTTGCCTTTCCTGGTGGCTTTCCTAGTGATTGTTTCCAGGACTCCCAAGATGCTCAAGTTCCTTACATAAAATGATATAATACATACATATCACCTATGCACATCCTCCTGTATAATTTAAATCATTCTAGATTACTTATAACACTTAGTACAATGTAAATGCTATGTGGTTATTAAGCTATATTGCTTAGGGAATAATGACAAGAACAAAAAGTTTGAACATGTTCAGCACAGATGCAACCAACCCCTTACCCCCAATCCCTGCTTTTTTTTTTATACTGCCTTTTTTTTTTTTTAATGGAGACAAAGTCTTGCTATGTTACCTAGGCTGGTCTCAAACTCCTTGCCTCAAGTGATCTTCCTGCCTCAGTCTCCCAAAATGTAAAGATGACAGGCATGAAACACTACACCACACTCAGCCAGAATACTGTATTTTCAACCTACGTTGGTTGATTCCATACATGCAGAACTCACAGATACAGAGGGCCAACTGCATCAGTACTCTTGTTCTATGGCATGTAGGATTAATTTTTCAAAAAACAGATCAGTATAGTTTTGTTTTTTTTTTTTTGAGTTGGAGTCTCACTCGGTCGCCCAGACTGGAGTGCAGTGGCCGCTCCCGGCCACCGCAGCCTCGCCTGCTGGGCTCCGGCGATCCTTCCTCCTCAGTCTTCCGAGTAGCAGGAATTACAGGCATGCGCTACCATGCCCAGCTGATTTTTTGATTTATTGCAGAGATGAGGTCTCGCTGCCCAGGCGGGTCTCGAACCCGCGGGCTCAGGCAATCCACTCACCTCAGCCTCCCAAAGGCACGGGATTACAGGCTGAGCCACCGAGCCCGGCTCAGTATAGTTTTTTTACTCATAAACAATTTCAGGTCCTGAGGGTGGTAGTTGGGAAATCATTCATCTCACTTAACCTCTCTTGAGACAGACGACAACACTGATGCCAATGGCTGTCATAAGTGAAAAATCATAACTGGAATCTTAGCTTCTGACTGTATATCCAGCTCTAACTACTGTACTCACTGCCCCACCAGCCAACCTGCCAGTCATGGCTTTACAAGCAATTATATACTCCTTTTAAAAACTACAAACTCACCTAAGGATAAGAAACAACTTATGGGCCAGGTTCAGTGGCTAAGCCTGTAATCCTAGCACTTTCAGAGGCTGAGGCGAGTGGATTGCCCGAGCCCACGACTCAAGACCCACCAGGGAAACTTGATGAGACCTCATCTCCACAATAAATCAAAAATTTGCCAGGGAGGGTGGCACGTGCCTGTAGTTCCAGCTGCTTGCAAGACTGGGGGGGGGAGAAGGATCTCCTGAGCCCAGCAGGTTGAGGCTGTGATGGCCATGAGCGTGCCACTGCACTCCAGTCTGGGCAACAGAGTGAGACTCTGACACAAAAAATAAAAGATAAAAAATTTAAACTCTATAGCCTCAGTTTCCTCATCTGTAAGAGAGAGAAACAGTGATTACCTTCTTGGTTGTTATTAGAACTGAGTAAGGTAATGACTATAAAGCATTTAGCACAGTGCCTGGCATGAAGAAAGCACTATATAAATGTAAGTTATTTTATTATTACTATTTCATTAAGATTCTTAAAGAATAGTGGCTGTTACTTATCTACTTCACAGCCTGGCACACTGTAAGCATTTAATGTTAAATAATCCAAAATGTAATAGCTAGTTTTGGCTTTACCAAAAACAAAACTTTAGGTCATTATTAAACAGAAATTTAAGGATCTGGGCATATGGCACTTGCTTCCTAAAGCACCTTGCATAGGAACGATCTTCACCCTCCAGTAAATTATAGAAAGGAAAATGTTTTCCTACGTATGGAGGTTTATGGAAATGATGATTAACAATACATTGTATTCCAGACATTTACTTTTATTACTCCAAGAGTGTCTGTGACCAGCAGTGGAAATACAAGCAAAAGGACATGCTCAGGAATTTTAGGACAGTCTAACAGTTTAGCAGCAGACAGAATTTGTACTCCTCCAGCCTCCTTTCTTACTCCTGTCCCCTGTTCTTTCCTTTTCTCTTACTGTTTTCTCCTTCCTCAAAGACACTATGCTCTTCCTCCTCCCCATTCTGGTCTTCTCGATTCTCAATCCTGGTGTGTCCTGAATTAACAAAATGAGGCATATGTCTGAGCCCTGGGGTTATTACAGGGAATTTGGCTGCAATCACTACTGCTGCACAATTTCACTGAGTTTCACTTCCAGAAGATTTTCAAAGGCAAGTTATCACTATACCACAGTGTCTTAGTTCATTTGTGTGTTGCTATAACAGAATACTCGAGGCTCGGTAGTTTATAAAGAAAAGGGGTTTATTTGGCTCACAGTTCTGCAGGCCATATAAGAAGTGTGCCTTCAAGCCGGGCTGGGAGGCTTAGCCTGTAATCCCGCGCCTTTGGGAGGCTGAGGTGAGTGGATTGCCTGGGCCCACGGTTTCAAGACCTGCCTGGGCAGGTGAGACCTCATCTCTACAATAAATCAAAAAAATTAGCTGGGCGTGGTAGCATGCGCCTGTAGTTCCAGCTACCTGAAAGGCTGAGGCGGAAGGATCGCCGGAGCCCAGCAGGTCGAGGCTGCGGTGGCCGGGAATGGCCACTGCACTCCAATCTGGGCGACAGAGTGAGACTCCAACTCAAAAAAAAGAAGAAAAAAAAAAAAGAAGTGTGCCCTCAGCACCTGGTTTGGAGAGGGTTTCAGGTTGATTCCACTCACTGTGGAAGGCAAATGTGAGTAGCATGTGCAGAGATTAGAGATCACATGGTGGAGGCAGTGCCAGGCTCTTTTTAACCACCAGCATCACACCAGAACTAACAGAGCAAGAACTCATTAGGCAAGGAAGGCACCAAGTCATTCATGAGGGATCTATCTGCACAATGACCTAAACAACTCCCATTAGGCCCCACCTCCAACATTGGGGATCAAATTTCAACATGAGGCCTGTACAGTGGCACAAGTCTATAATCACAGCACTTTGGGAGGTGGAGGCAAGAGGACTGCCTAAGCCCAGGGGTTCAAAACCAGCCTGGGCAACATAGCAAGACCTTGTCTCTATAATAAATTTAAATTAGCTGGGCATGGTAGCACACACCTGTAGTTTCAGCTACTTGGAAGGCTGAGGCAGAAGGATCACCCGATCTCAGCAGGTTGAGGCTGCAGTGGCTGTGAGCATGCCACTGAACTCCAGCATGAGCAACAGAGTGAGACTCCTACTTAAACAAACAAACAAAAAAGACCAGGCACAGTGGCTCATGCCTATAATCCCAGCACTTTGGGAGGCCGAGGTGAGAAAATTGCCTGAGCCCAC
The DNA here is from genome assembly GCA_027257055.1 of Cephalopachus bancanus. NCBI lineage: Eukaryota > Metazoa > Chordata > Mammalia > Primates > Tarsiidae > Cephalopachus > Cephalopachus bancanus. The sequence continues at coordinate 42,840 of JAPVLO010000009.1, read as the reverse complement.
AGGTTCGAGATCATCCCAGGCAACTTGGCAAGACCTCATCTCTACAATAAATCAAAAAACTAGCTGGGCACGGTGACACATGCTGTAGACCTGCTACTTGAAGCCTGAGATGAAACGATCACCCAAGCCGGCTCGGTGGCTCAGCCTGTAATCCCACGCCTTCGGGAGGCTGAGTTGAGTGGACTGCCTGAGCCCGTGGGTGCGAGACCCGCCTGGGCAGGCGAGACCTCATCTCTACAATAAATTAGCTGGGTGTGGTAGCACACGCCTGTAGTTCCAGCTACTTGGAAGGCTGAGCGGAAGGATTGCCGGAGCTCAGCAGGTCGAGGCTGCGGTGGCCGGGAGCGGCCACTGCACTCCAGTCTGGGCGACAGAGTGAGACTCCAACTCAAAAAAAAAAAAGAAAGGATCACCTGAACCCAGTAGGTCGAGGTTGCCATGGTCGTGAGCATACCACTGCACTCCAACCTGGGCAACAGAATGAGACTTCAACTCAACAGCAACAAAAAATTTCAACATGAAGTTTGGAGGACAAATATCCAAATTGTAACACACAGCAACTAGATCATGAATGTTCTTTAGCTTTATTAGAACTGACAATAATCCTTGTCTTACTCCCTCTCCAGCCTCTCAGGTACTTCCAAACTCCCAATAATCTCCCGTGGGTCAAAGATGTCAACAAAGTTAGCAACTGAGACACTACCAATAGTGGTCAGATCAGGGCAGCTCCTACCCCACCAAAGCCTGTGCGTACAGTTGGCCATCTTTAGCACAGTCTTGACTATAACACTGTCTAGAATAAGGGCAAGCCTGAAATGCTTGCTGAACTCCAGTCAAGCTCATCCTTTTTCCTGAGCTTAAATAAATAACTATAGGGCATAGTGTACTAGAACCACCAGGTACTAGTCAGCAGTCTCCTGCTGGTCAAATGTGATCAGAGACGGCCCTTAATCTCTCAGCCTCAGTTTCTTCAGTGTAAATGATGTCTAAGCTCCCTTCCAAACTACTGTGGCATGATAACTCTTGTCAGTTTCAGGTAAATTGTACACATCTTTTGAATTTAGACCATGATCTTCACTGCCTCTAACTTCTTCTGAAAACCACACTCAACAAAACCAAAGCTAAAAACAGAGACACCAAGGAAGAGATCATCTAAACAAAGGTCTGTGGCAGAGATCTCAACCCTCAGACTTCAACAACTATTAGCTGGACTGAATCTAGGCTACCAAGGAACACTTTAAGCACATTCTGGTTATCGTGAAATTTGTAGACTCACATATAAGCTTAAATCCACTGACTTATTAAACACTGTGTACTATGAATAAGGTACCATGAAAGAGAGAGGCAAAGTCCCTTCTCTCTTGGGGGCTTGCATATTTATGTTTCTTAAATAAAAACCTTATCCTGTCCTTCATTTTTCCACTGCCCGAAAGATTCACTGCTGTCAATCAAGCCACGTGTATTCCTACAGCTAGGTCTTAAAGGAAACCACAGCAACAACAACAAAAAAAGCATGGTAGCTCATGCCTGTAATTCCAGCACTTTGGGAGGTTGAGGCGAGAGGACTGCCTGAGCCCACGGGTTCGAGACCAGCCTGAGCAACTTGGTGAGACCTCATCTCTATAATAAATAAAATTTTAAAAATTAGCCGGGCTCGGTGGCTCAGCCTGTAATCCCGCGCCTTTGGGAGGCTGAGGTGAGTGGATTGCCTGAGCCTGTAGGTTCGAGACCCGCCTGGGCAGCGAGACCTCATCTCTACAATAAATCAAAAAATCAGCTGGGCGTGGGAGCACATGCCTGTAATTCCGGCTACTCGGAAGGCTGAGGCGGAAGGATCGCCGGAGCCCAGCAGGTCGAGGCTGCAGTGGCCGGGAGCGGCCACTGCACTCCAGTCTGGGCGACAGAGTGAGACTCCAACTCAAAAAAAAAAAAATAAAAAATTAGCTCAGCGTGGTGACGTGTGCCTGTAGTTACAGCTACTTGGAAGGCTGAGGTGGAAGGAACACCTGAGCCTGGTAGGTCAAGCCATGAGCGTGCCACTGCACTCCAGCCTGGGCAACAGAGTGAGACTCTGACTCAAAAAAAAGCAAAATGATGTCTGCCTTCCTTCACACCGACTAACTGTATGATTTACCTCATTTATACCTTTTTTCTTTCTTTTTTTTTTTTTTGAGTTGGAGCTGGGATTACAGGCTCAGTCACCAAGCCTGGCCTCCTTTCTTCATATACAATAAAGAAGACAGTTTTGAAAACATTTCCTTATCTTTAACACTTAAAGGAAATGTAAGAATTTCTGCTTCAACATTTAAAGCAGATTTTTGGCTGGGTGCCATAGCTCACACCTGTAATCCCAACACTTTGGGAGACCAAGGCAGGCAGATCACTTGAGGCCAGGAGTTTGAGATCAGCCTAGGCAGCAAAGCGAGACTCCATCTCTATTAAAAGAAGGGGAAAAAAAGACATTTTTGTTTAGGGACAAAGTACATCTTGACAATATACAATGAGTAGGAGAAGCACAATCACTAAGATATGGTAGAGAAAGGACAAAAGGTAAAACTCGTACATCAGTATACATGAGGACATCCCAGTAAAATTTCTGAGTCCTTCATTTTAAAAGATATTTTTATGAATATATCTAATTCTATAATCAACTATTACGAGATCTATTTGTTTGAGATAAAAGAAGTCTTTCCAGTATGATTAAGCCAGGTTTTACTAGGAGGAGTACCATTTGAAGCCTTGATAACTTTTCTTTTAAGGTCTTAAGTCTATTTAGTTGTTACTTCATCATATGGTATGTGTCTTCAATTTGATTTCAATGTCCCACCCCTGCAATGTGAATACTAGGAATATGCATATGTTAAAAAAAAGTCTATAAAGCAACTGGTAGAATTTATGTTTAATAGAAGTCGATTAGGCTTTTCTACAAGCAGGGTGATAACTTACTAAGAAAGTATGATAAAAAATAAGCCGGGCTTGGTGGCTCAGCCTATAATCCCGCGCCTTTGGGAGGCTGAGGTGAGTGGATTGCCTGAGCCCGCAGGTTCGAGACCTGCCTGGGCAACTTGGTGAGACCTCATCTCTACAATAAATCAAAATGAGCTGGGCGTGGTAGCACGCGCCTGTAGTTCCAGCTACTTGGAAGGCTAAGGTGGAAGGATCGCCGGAGCCTAGTAAGTCGAGGCTGCGGTGGCCGGGAGCGGCCACCGCACTCCAGTCTGGGTGACAGAGTGAAACTCCAACTCAAAAATAAATAAATAAATAAATAAATAAATCGGCACCAGAAAAGTAAAACAGAAACTTAACTACCATTAACTTTAAAATTAATGCAGCAAAACAGAAACAACCTTCTGACAAATTTTCCTAACATGGCATCCTGATCCCTAAATGTAGCTCTATGGAAACGGCCAAGATGGTGGTTAGTTGAGAACACCACACTGCATTCTGTCCTCCTCCCCATCACTGTCCTTACTCCTAATCTCCTTGGTTGTCTCCTTCATCTCTGACCTTGGAGTGCCCCCAGGACTCAATCCTTGAGCCTCCTCTCTTTTCTATCTATACTCCTTATCTATCTATATTAGGTGATTTCATCTAATTTCACGGCTTTAAATTTATATCTACAGTCCTGACCTCTCCCCTGAGAGATGTCTTGCCTACTTGACATCTCCATTTGACTGTCTAATGGACATTTCAAACACAACATGTCCAAAACTAATCTCTAGGCTGCTTCTCCCTCAGCCTTCTTATTTCAGTAAATAGAGAAGTATATAATAACTGTTCAGTCCACAACTCTTGGAGTCATCGTTGATCACTTCTTTTGAGTATGACTATCCTATTCATGGAATTCCTACATGTTCATACAATGCACCAGCAAGTCCCATCAGCTCTCCCTTCAATATACACCCAGAGCTTGACTCCTTCCTGTGACTTCACCAAGCCACCAACATCTCTCCTCCAATAATGATAGAGCTCCAGAAATGGTCTCCTGCCTCTCTACCCTTGCCTTGATGTAGTCTACTCAACATGGCAGCCACAGCAGTCCTTTAGAAAGTACATCAGAATCTGTAACTACTCTGCTCAAAACCTTCCAGTGCTTTCTCATCTCAAAGTAAAAGCCCAACAACGGTCTAGGAGGCCCTACAACATCTCCCAACCCTTTCTCTATGATCTCACCCACTACTCTCCCCCTCCCTCAGTTCTAGACACTTGCCTCCTGCCCAACCTAGGCACTCTCCACTCAGGGTCTTTGCACTTGCTGTTTCCTCTGCCCGAAATGCTGTACCCACAGCTGATCCATTTGGGTTGCTCCTTGCCTCCTTTAGGGCTCTATTCAAATGTCACCTTCACTATGAGGCCTTCCCCGACCATCTTATTTAAAATCACAACTTCAGCCGGGCTCGGTGGTTCAGCCTGTAATCCCGCGCCTTGGGAGGCTGAGGTGAGTGGACTGCCTGAGCTCACGGGTTCGAGACCCGCCTGGACAACTTGGTGAGACCTCATCTCTACAATAAATCAAAAAATTAGCTAGGTGTGGTAGCACGCACCAGTAGTTTCAGCTACTTGGAAGGCTGAGGCGGAAGGATCGCTGGAGCCCAGCAGGTCGAGGCTGAGGTGGCTGGGGGCAGCCACTGCACTCCAGTCTGGGTGACAAAGTGAGACTCCAACTCAAAAAAAAATTAAATCACAACTTCACCGTCCCATCACTCTGCTGGCATTTCCCTAACCCTATTTATCTGCTTTATTTTTCCTAATACGAATCAACATCTGGCAAACTATATACAGTCAGCATTCCGTATCCAACTGCAAATCAAAAATGCAGTTAGACCTGTGATGGCTGCATCTGTACTGAACAAGTACACACTTTTTTGTCATTATTTCTTAAACAATACAGTATAACAACTATTCACAAAGCATTACAACATAACAGGTATTATACATAGTCTAGAAATGATTTAGCATATACAGGAGAATGTGCACAAGTTATATACAAATACTACCCTATTTTATTTAAGGACTTGCGCATCTAGGATTTGGGTAGGGAGAGGATCCTAGGACCAATCCCCACAGATACCTAGAGACAACTGTATTTTTTTTTTTTTTTTTTCCTGAGTTGGAGTCTCACTCTGTCGCCCAGACTGGAGTGCAGTGGCCGCTCCCGGCCACCGCAGCCTCGACCTGCTGGGCTCCGGCGATCCTTCCGCCTCAGCCTTCCGAGTAGCTGGAATTACAGGCGAAAACTGTATTTTTATTATTCGCTCACACTAGAAGGTATGCTCCATGAAGGCAGAGATTTTTTATTGCTTTGTTCACAGGTGTTTCTAATGCCTGGAACACAGACTGCACATAGAGGCTTCCAAAATGATTTGTTGAATGAAACTGAAATATTACCAGGCAAAATACATTATTATTTGAATACATCCAGTATTATGAGGAGCAGAAATTTCAAACAATCACCCACACTCACATATAGTTTTGCAAAGAATGACTCCATAGTTTGTTTTTTAAAAGTGTATTAAAATCTAATTTTTTGCTGATTGTTTCATTCAAGTAATTTGCACTTAGCCTAAAGAGTCCCGGGTCACACCAATAAGGTGTTGTTTCAGCTTCAGTAGGCAAATGAAGAAGAAAAAGCACAGGCTTTCCCCCTTCATTAGTCACCACTGACAGAAGGCCTCCAAGTTACCCTGATACTGCAAATGCTTAGGTGTTTAAGAAATAAAGGATTCTAGAAAAATAGGATAATTCCAAATCTCAAAAGAGGAATCTCTCCAAACCTCAGAGGAATCTCTCCAAATCCCTCTGCATTTTTTCCTAGCTTCATATCCCTTAACAAAGCCATTCTTGACAGATACCTGAGAAACAATATGATTACATAATTACACATACAAGAAAAAACTGGTACTCTACTATTTCTCCAAAAATTTTTACACTTGACCTTAGCCAAAAGGCCAGAGTGATTCCAAAAATTTTTAAACTAAAACTAGACTTACAGTTTTTGCTGAAAATGCTTTACTGTGTGAAGCTGAGTTAAGAAAAAGATACTTAGCAAAGATGTGGGTTAACGGGTACGGTATTTTAACGCTGAACAGTTTTGTTTACTATTGTTTATTATTTAATTCACTCTTCCCAGAACCCCCTCCCCTCCCCCGAAAAAAGAAAACAGAAAAATCCACGTTGGTGCGGTCAATAAGAAAGTCAATGTCCAATGGAAGCTACTCTGAAAGGCTATGACCTAAGTGTTTAACACTGACACAGATAAAGTTCAGGCGGTTGATGTCACTTGTCTCGCCCATTTAACAACAACAAATCCAGATTCAGATCCCACGGAGGCCAGCAGCAAGAAACAGGCGTGAAAAGTGAAATCAGTCGCTTCTCCCTGGGCTCCTCTTGACACTGCGCACTCCTCCGCCCCCCCTCCCCGCACGCCATCGCCCTTTAACGGCCCCTTTTCCCAGCATCGGTCCCCAGCACAGCCCTGCACTGCGCCATCAAACAAGAGGAGGGGCTGGTGCCCCCCCAGGAAAGAAAGCCCAGGCACGAACGCACCGTGCACCCAGCGGAGGGGGAAATATCCAACTACTGAAACTCGGGAACAGTGTGGGCAATGTCAACAAAGCGTCGTGCCGGGTCCCGAGCGTCCAAAGGTCCCCGCCAGCTCCCGAGACACTGCCAAGTCGACAGGATTCCAAAAGGTGACTCGAGCGTCATCGCCGAGCCCGAGGCGGGAGGTGGCGCAGAGCCGGCACAGTCCAGGATGAAGTCCCACCAGCCTCCCGCCGCGCACTGCCACCGCCGCCGCCGCCGCCGGGGGTGGGCGCCGCCCGCCGCCCGGAGAGGCCCGACCGCCGCGTCACGTGCGGGGCCGAAACTTCGCAGCCGGGGCTGAGGGCCGGGAAGACGCGAACCGGGGACCGCGGCCGGGCCGGGGAGCCAGCGCGCGCCGGGAGTCACCGGCCGCCTCCGCGTGCGGCCGCGCGGCCCGGCGGGAGCCGTGCCCCGGGGCCGCCCCCGCGCCCGTTATGAATAACCCGGCGGCTCCGGAGGCGCGGCGCCCGAGGGCTCAGCCGCACGCCCCGCACGCGGGATCCATCACAATGTCACCACAGCGCCGGCCGAGCGCCGGTGCGGCCGGAGAGCGGCGCCGCCGAGAGCCGACTTTGTCTGGAGCCCGCAGCCCGCCTCCCGCGCGTGCCCGCACGGGCCCCGCGCCCCCGAGGGGCCCCCGCGCCGCCCGCCGCCCGGCCTTACCCGCCAGCTCGTCGGGCTCCAGCCCGCTGTCCGCGTCGATCCCGCACAGCACGAAGTAGTGCGCGAAGCGGCAGGCGGCCGGGGAGGAGCCCGGGCCGGGCGCCGCGCCGCTCCCGCTCATCCCGGCCGCGCCGCTCAGGGAACCGCCGCCGCCGCTCGGGAAGGGCTTTCGGTGGCAGCCGCCGCCGCTCGGGAAGGGCTTTCGGTGGAAGCCCCCGCCGCCGCCCCGGCTGCGATCTCCGCGCCCGTCCTAGGGCGACACCGACGCGCCCATGGCCGCGCAGCCGCCGCTCGCCGCCGCAGCCCGGCTGCTCGCTCGGCGCGGGGGAAGAGGCCGCGAGCTCGCGCCCGGCGGGTCCGGAGCCCGGTGCGGGGGGAGGGGCGCGCAGGGGGAGTGTCGGCGGGAGAGGCGCGCGCCGCCGCAGCTGTGCGCGCCAGCCGGGAGCCGCGGCGTCTGGCGCCCGCGGGTCAGCTGAGCGGCGCTGGGGCTGTGGGAGCGCGGGACGAGCGGGGGCGCCCGAGACCGGCGCGGGGGGCGGGGGCGGGGAGGGGCGCGCTCGCGGCGGGCGGGGCGCGCGTTCGGCCGTGCGCGCGCGCGCCCGGCGGGCTCGGAGGGAGAGCCCGGCGGCGGCAGCGTCCGTGCCCGCCCGCGCCGGCTGCGGCGTCGGGCGACCCCACGTCCACCCCTCCCAGGCCCCGCCAGCCCGCAAGAGAGCCAGCCTCGGAGCGGGAGCCTGTCTCCTTAAAGGGATGTCACCCGGCCTCATTCTGCTCTTTTTTTAACTGCAGCTTTGGGGAAGGTGAGCAGCCGCCCTGAGATCATTTCCTATAACGGTGTGAACCATCGTCTTTTAAACTGTGCCCTGTGCAGGTGCCTGTCTCATTTTCAGATCCTCGCCCCGGAATCCTTCCCCAGCCCTCACCCCCCTTCACGAGCCGTCCTTCCTCAGTGAATTGGTCACGAGTCAAGGGTGAGGGGAAAACACAGAACTGAATATCCGTAAAGCGATGAGACTTCCAAGAGGACCACAGTCATTACCTCCCCGCCCCCCGCTTCTGTAATTCACCCTGACATTTTCCAGGTCAGTGTAAAGTCGCCACGACGCTCCGATCCCACCGCCCTGTACTCGTTCGATATCATCGGCTCTCTCCGCAGGTGCAATCCGGGGCTGAGAAGGCGGCAGGAATTAGACCCTGAACTCTGCTCCTCGCAAGGGCATGGCTCCCTTACCCTGCTCTACCCTGACTTTTCTCTCTTCTGAAGGAGCTCACCAACAGTTTTTTTTTTTCCTTTGAAAGATGGAAGACTGAATCCATCCCGTCTCCACACGGTCATTCCTTCCACACCACTTCCTGCTCCTTTTTGGGGGGGATTTGGGAGTGAGAGATGCACAAGCAAACCTTCCAAAGAGGTGGAACCTCCATTATTTGACTAAATTATGTCCTGTCTGGAAGATATATATGCATGCATACCATCATTTCATGTAGCTTCTATCCTTACTTTTCTCTTTCTTCAATTTTGAAATGGAAGGAGAACCAAGAAGTCATAGTGAGGCACAGCCTTGATAATTGACCTTTTGCACCCTGCACGTCTTCTAAACACTTGTAATGACTTCTGTGTCTTCTTAGGTGGATTGTAAAGTCCACAGAGCAGGAGTTGCACTCTCGAGTTGTTTACATTTCCAGTATCTAGCAGGACCCTGATCCTACCTAGCCCCTCAGTTTATATTGGAATGATGAAAGAAGGGTGGTTATTATCTAAGTAGTAGTGGATTGGTTATGCTACTAGAAAAATACACAAACGTTAATATCTGTAACACATGTATGAGCACGTGCTAATTACTGTTATAAAATTACTGCCTTCACATAGAAAGTGCTGAAGTGCAGAAAACAATTTAACAAGGAGAGAAGGAAGAAAGTGGCTGGGTATGTATGTTTCTCCTATCTTTGGTGGTAGCTTCTTGCAGATTAGATTCTAGGCTAATCAAACAAAACACAATAGAATTTACCATTTGCATTAGCTGAAAGACATGTCATTTGAACAGTAACTGACTTATGGGCTTGTAAGCCCTACATTGAAGTTTTCAGATGAAAAAAATAGAAGCCCTAACAAACAATGCATGCAATTATAGTAATCTCTTCAAAATAGACAAAATGCCTACAATCTTCCCTAAAGCTTTTCAAGGGAATAGTCACACATTACAAGATTAAACACTAATTTGAAATATCTGGATATTTTCCTAATATCACTTCAGAATGACACTGTGAAGGTATATTCTGCATTAAATTGCAATTAGACAAATTTGAAAGGGTACTCAAGAATTAGCTATGTATCATGCATGTTGTCCTCTAAAATAGTGACATAGGGCCATGTGCCAAGGTTCAGCCTGTAGTCTCAACTCTTTGGGAGGCTGAGGTGGGAGGATCGTTTAAGACCAGAAGTTGCAGACCAGCCTAGTGACATAGAGAGACACTGTCTCTACAAAAGAGAGAAGAAAAAAAAAAGATTTAGCTGGGCGTGATGGCATGTGCTATAGCCATAGCTACTCAGGAGGCTAAGGAAGGAGGACTGGTTGAACTCAAGAGTTCAAGGCTGCAATGAGCTATAATCAGGTCATTGTACTCCAGCCCGGGCAACAGAGTGAGACCCTGTCTCTTGAAATAAATAAATAAAGGAAAATAAGCCGGGCTCAGTGGCTCAGCCTGTAATCCCGTGCCTTTGGGAGGCTGAGGTGAGTAGATTGCCTGAGCCCGTGGGTTCGAGACCCGCCTGGGCAGCGAGACCTCATCTCTACAATAAATTAAAAATTCAGCCGGGCATGGTTGCGCATGCCTGTAATTCCGGCTACTTGGAAGGCTGAGGCGGAAAGATCGCCAGAGCCCAGCAAGTCGAGGCTGCGGTGGCTGGGAGCGGCCACTGCGCTCCAGTCTGGGCGACAGAGTGAGACTCCAACTCAAAAAAAAAAAAGGAAAATAATGATATTGAAGTAAATTAGCCAAGTGAACAAAAATATTTAAATTGTGCTGAGGAGGGGAGAGATCATATCCCTCTTCTCACACGAAGACAATCCTTGTCAACACCACTGTCCACCAGCACCACACCATCTACACATACATACAACCAAGAGAGAAAGAATTGATTGCTCATGTAACCATTCAGAGCCCAAAACATACATTAGACCATATTTAACTAGTAGCCAGAGTCACTGTGTGACACTAGGTTAGCCATACTCAGTCCCTTACTCCTCTGCTTCTTGCTGCAGACCCTGGCAGGGCTCAGCCACCCCACACATGCCATGCCTCCCACCGGAGGCTTAACTCGCCAGTTCTTTGGAGACAGCAGATCATTGCTCGGGGCATTGCCTCCCATTCCCCTGGGATTCCTTGTGCGTTTCCTACCCAAATTGAGAACCTTCAGTTGAGGCAATAATCCCAGTTGTAACCTCTAAATAGGATAGAACATGCCAAACTATCAAAAGAAATTTATTTTTTAGTTGGGGTCTCACTCTGTTGCTCCTGCGGGAGTGCAGTGGCACAATGATGACTTACCACAGCCTCAATTTCCTGGGCTCAGGTGATCCTTCTGCCTCAGAAATGAGGTCTTGCTGTGTTGCCTAAGCTGGTCTCAAACTCCTGGACTCAGATGATTCTCCCACCTTGGCCTCTCAAAGTGTGGGGTTACAGGCGTGAGCCACTAAAACCAGCCCAAAAGGAAATCTTGAGTATCATTTTTTTTCTGCCAGGTCTTTAGCTTTCTGGGGAAATCTTATCATAACAAAGAGTTATTTGGAAAATCAATAAAAGATTTCCTCACCATAGTTTCAGAAAAAGAGTTTGTTCATGCCAATAAGAGTTTGGTAGCAAAACAGCTGGCTCACAATTTCTCATAAATGTCCTTCTTCCTTATACAATGTGTCCAATATTATGAAGAATCTTTTTCTAAGTCATTGTGCTATTGCTTTCAGAATATGAAACTAAATAAGACACGATCCCTCTTCTTCCAAAGTTTGTAGTCTAATATAAAGAAACATATTTTTTCAAATAATTAAAATATCAAAGAGAATAAAAAGTAAAATGTGGCATATTTCACATGATATTTTTTTTATGAGATGAAATTTAGTGAGCAGAGAGGTCAAATCTTGTTAAGAAGCCCTGTATGATAGCATAAAAGTTGTAATATTTGAGATTGATCTTACAAGAGGAATAGGATTTCACCAGGTTGGTGAAGGGAGGGAAGACATTCCATGCACAAATTAAATGATTGGGGTATAAAAGGTATGTAGGGAACAGTAGTTCCATTAGGTGTCAGATCATGAAAGGCCTTGAATGCTAAGCAGAGGAGTTGGACTCATTTGCTTAGAATCTTATACGTACCTTGCTAATATCTAAAAGACAAACTTAGCTAGCCTTTTTGTGTATATAAATAAAGGCTTTTTTTAGAGAGCAGTTTTAGGTTCACAGCAAAACAGAGAGGAAGTTACAGAGATTCCCCTCATACTCCCTGTCTCTTAACTAGCTCTTTAGTCTTCTGAGTTTACCACAGAATATTTGAGATGGGCTAAACCAGCCCCCCACCCCTTTTTTTTTGGTTCTGAAATCTCACTCTTGCCCAGGCAGGAGTGGCATGCTCATGGCCACCGCAGTCTCGACCTGCTGGGCTCAGGTGATCCTTCCACCTCAGCCTTCCACATAGCTAGAACTACAGGCGCGTGCTACCATGCCCAGCTTATATTTTTTTGACTTATTGTACAGACAAGGTCTCACCAAGTTGCCCAGGCTGGTCTAGAACCCCTGAGCTCAGGCAGTCCTCTCACCTCCACTTCCTAAAGTGCTGGGATTACAGACTTGAGCACCGTGCCCAGCTGCCCCCTTCTTTTATAAATAAAAATATCTGCCAGGCACAGTGGCTTGTGCCTGTAATCCTAGCACTTTGGGAGCCGGAGGCAAGAAGATTGCCTAAGCCCAGGGGTTTGAAACCAGCTGAGCAACTTGACGAGAACTAGCCTCTACAATAAATAAAAAAATTAGCCAGGCATGGTGGCACACACCTGTGGTTCCACTTACTTGGAAGGCTGAGGCAGAAGGATCTCCTGAGCCCAGCAGGTCAAGGCACTCCAGCCTGCACAACAGAGTGAGACTCTGACTCAAAAAAAGATAAAAATATCTAATACAGATTTTGGTAATTTACCCAAATACACCTTTTTAGTGGAGAACCAAGATGAAAACCTAAAAGATTGGATTGTAGCATATCTTAGAAGCCCTTCAGTTCTAATGTCTATAAGTCTATAAAATCTCGTTACTTGAGTTGACTAATCTTTCTCCTTTCTGCCCCCTAGCAAAGATCCTCTTTGGAATTTGATTTTTTCTTTCTTTTTGAAATGGAAAATTTTCAAATGCAGAAAGAATAGAATAATACACACTTATATACCCATATACCTCACCTAGTTTTAATACTGTGTTAATACTTTGTGATTTTTACTTTGTGTGTGTGTGTGTGTGTGTGTGTGTGTGCGCGCGCGCGCACGCGCACGCCTGTGTATGTGTTTTTTTTGTTTTTTTTTTTTTGAGTTGGAGTCTCACTCTGTCGCCCAGACTGGAGTGCAGTGGCCGCTCCCAGCCACCGCAGCCTCCACCTGCTGGGCTCCGGCGATCCTTCCGCCTCAGCCTTCCAAGTAGCCGGAATTACAGGCATGCGCTACCACGCCCGGCTGATTTTTTGATTTATTGTAGAAATGAGGTCTCGCTGCCCAGGCGGGTCTCAAACCCGTGAGCTCAGGCAATCCACTCACCTCAGCCTCCCAAAGGCGTGGAATTACAGGCTGAGCCACCGAGCCCGGCTTGTATGTGTTTTAATAGAGAAAGAGTCTCACTCTGTCATCTAGGCTGGAGTGCAGTAATGCAGTCTTAGCTCACTGTAGCCTCCACCTCCTGGATTCAAGTGATCCTCCCACTTCAGCCTGAGGGACTACAGGCATGCATCACCATGCCAAGATAATTTATTTTTATTTTTTATTTTTTGTAGAGATGAGGTCTTGCTGTGTTGCCCTGGCTAGTCTCAAGCTCCTGGCCTCAACTCATCTTCCCTGCCTCAGTCTCTCAAAGTGCTGGGATTAAATGCATGAACCACTACACCTGGCCTGTTTTATCTTTCTTTTTACTGGAGTAAATGAAGCATAATATTTCTTAACACTTGTCATGTGTCTGTTTTATCTTAAGTTCCACATGAATCTTTCTTTACCTTCTCAATGAAATCTCTTTTCTCTGAACCTCATGTGAAATGTCCATTAGTTCCTATTTATCATCTAGTCCTATTCTTTCACATTCATTTTTTTCAATAATACCATAGTAGATTCTTATGTAATTGCTTTCTCAGGACTGCCTCTTTCCTAAGAACTTCATTCCCTCCAAATTGTCCTCTACAGAGCTACAACCATATGGCATAATTTCAAGTACACGTCTCCCCTTCTCCCAACATCTTTGGTCTAGAAGGTTGTGGTCCAAGCTGAGCCCATGAACTAGTTCCCTCTGGTTTTTGGATTTAGGGCCCTAAGAGTTGAGGTGATCTTTCTGCACATGGCCAAAGTTGGAAATTAAAAGCTCAGGAGGTCTCAGTGGTTACGTTTCTATCATGTGGAGAACAAGCATCTGCAGTGAGAGAGAAGAATGAGGCTGACACTCATAGCAAAGGGACGGAGCAAGAGTCCTCTATTGTTAGCATGTATTAGGCTTTTTTGTCAACAAAATTTAAAACAGGATCCTGACACCCATAGCCAAAAGAACACATATGTGGCCAGGCACAGTGGCTCAAGCCTGTAATCCCAACTCTTTGGGAGGCCAAGGCGAGAGGATTGCCTGAGCTCAGGGGTTTGAGACCAGCCTGGGCAAATTGGTGAGACTTCATCTCTACAATAAGTCAAAAAATAAGCCAGGCATGGTAGTGCATGCCTGTAGTTCCAGCTACTTGGAAGGCTGAGGTGGAAAGCTTGCCTAAGCCCAGCAGGTCGAGGCTGCAGTGGTGGTGCATGCCACTGCACTCCAGCTTGGGCAACAGATTGGGCCTCTGACTCAAAAAAAAAAAAACCACCACCAAAAAACCCCCACATGTATGAGATTTGGCCTGGAGGATATCGATAGGAAGATTCCAGCAAAACCTTTAGGTCACCCCTCACATCCACCCAACCCCAAATTAAAAAGATTACAAAGGAAGCTGTAATTCTTTGTATGTTTTCAAGATCTCCATATAAATACTTAAACCTATAGCTGGGCATGGTGGCTCACACCTGTAATCCCAGAACTTTGGGAGGCAGAGGTGAGAGGATTGCCTGAGCCCAGGGGTTCAAGACCAGCCTGGGTAATTTGGAGAGACCTCATCTCTACAATAAATCAAAAAATTAGCCAAGCATAGTGGCGCACCCCTGTAATTCCAGCTATTTGGAAGGCTGAGGTGGAAAGCTCGCCTGAGCCCAGCAGGTGGAGGCAGCAGTGGCCATGAGTATGCCACTGCACTCCAGCCTGGCTGACAGAGTGAGACTCCAACTCAAAAAAAACAAAACAAAACAATAAATACATAAACCTATAATAATGAATTGTACCTTGTCCATTTACTTATTGAAATAGTAACAAAACTATATGACAACTATCATAAACTTTTTTCCCATTGGTAGATTATGTTTTGTGTTCAAAATTCTCAATGTTAAAATGATTGCAATACATATCTGACAAATGACTTTTTGTCCAGAATGTTTTTTAAAAACTCTTCCAACTCAATTATAAGACAAACAACCCAATTTTTCACACAGGCAAACTTTTTGAACAAACATTCTACAAAAGTAAATATCCGAATGGCCAGCAAGCACAGGAAAAGCTGCCCACCATCATTATGTCAACAGCTAGGAGTGGAAAGGATCAGGGACGACTAAACCACATAACAATGATAAAATCACCAAAAGACACCACTTCATACACGCTAAAATGGCTAAAATTTTTTAAACTGACCAGTCCAAGTATTGAGGAAGATGTATATTTTGTTGGAGGGATGTAAAATGATATAAGTTGGAAAAATATTTGGCAATTTTTTGTAAAATATTTTTGTAAAATCATACTTACCACAAGTTCCAGCAAATTCCACTTCTATATCTTTCCCAAAAGAAATGGAAACATAGCTGGGCACGGTGGCTCATGCCTGTTATCCCAGCACTTTGGGAGGCCAAGGCGAGAGGATTACTTGAGCCAAGGGGTTCAAGACCAGCCTGGGCAACTTGGTGAGACTTTGTCTTTACTATAAATCAAAAAACGTAGCCGAGAGTGGTAGCACATGCCGATGGTTCCAGGTGCTTGGAAGGCTGAGTCAGAATGATGCCTGAACCCAGCGGGCTGAGGTTGTGGTGACCACGAACTTACCACTACACTCCAGCCTGTGCGACAAAGTGAGACTTGGACTTAAAAAAAAAAGAGACCTGCCTGGGCAACTTGGCAAGACCTCATCTCTACAATAAAATCAAAAAAATTAGCCGGGCGTGGTAGCACGCGCCTGTAGTTCCAGCTACTTAGAAGGCTGAGGCGGAAGGATCGCCGGAGCCCAGCAGGTCGAGGCTGCGGTGGCCAGGAGTGGCCACTGCACTCCAGTCTGGGTGACAGAGTGAGACTCCAACTCAAAAAAAAAAAAAGAGGCCAGGCTCGGTGGCTCAGTTTATAATCCCAGCACTTGAGGCCGAGGCGAGTGGATTGCCTGAGCTTGCGGGTTTGAGACCAGCCTGGGCAACTTGGTGAGACCTCGTCTCTACAATATATCAAAAAATTAGCTGGGTATGGTGGCGTGCACCTGTAGTTCCGACTATTTGGAAGGCTGAGACGGAAAGATTGCTGGAGTCCAGCAGGTTGACACTGGGGTGGCTGTGAGTGTGCCACTGCTCTCCAGTCTGGGCAATGGAGTAAGACTCCAATTCAAAAAAAGAAAAGAAATGGAAACATATGGCCACAAAAAGACTTGTTCCTTGAATATCTATAGCAACTTTATTCATAATCATCCCAAACTAGAAATAACCTATGTTAGTTATTAATTTATGATCTCTGAGGTTTGGGTCCACCCCTTTTTTTGCTCTGCTTTGTGATACCAGAGCCAGACTCTGTAAACATTTCTCCTCTGCCCTCTGGCACAGTGTTAGGCTTTGTCTAGTATTGCATCACTAGAGGGACACCACAGGGTGACATCAGCCGGACAGCACTTCCTTTCTGGGTTCTTGTCCTTCTCCCATGTTTATTCAGTGCAGGTGCTAATGCCTGGTGGCACTCACCTCTACAGTCTTCACTCACCAGATCTAGCCACAGTCTCAGATCTTGCCTTTCCCATCTAAAGTTGCTACTACAAACCAGCTAGCTCCAAGCCACCCATATCATCTGAAAGCCACAGACCAGTTCCAGCCTGTGTCCTTTGGTGAGTTTCCTCAGCACTGACAAGCAAACTATGTGTTCCTATGGTAGTCACACCCTTTTCAAAGAGGTCTGAATCAAAGCCTGGTGAGAGACTGGAGAATAGCCTCTCATAAGTCCTTGGATCTTCCAGGGTCCTCTCTCTCTCTCACTCTACTTGCCACCTAGAGTCCTCTTTTACACTTTGCTGTCGTTTACCACCTTTTGCTAGCTAACAATTATAGTAATGTTCCTGTTCAAATGACTGGCTTCTGTCTCCTGAATGATACATAACCCAAATGTCCATCGCCAGATGAATGGAGAAATAAATTGATATCCTCATATCATGGAACACTACTCAGCAGGAAAGAGGAATGAACCATTGATACGTGCAACAAGGTGGCTGACTGTCAAAAAATATGCTGAGTGAAAGACACCAAGCACAAAGGAGTCTACAGTATACTGTTCTACTTAGATGAAGTTCTAGAATGGGCAGGAAGCAGATCAGTGCTTGCCTGGGGCCAGAGAAGGGGGGAAGTGGGAAATTGAGTGCAAAAGGGCACATGAGAACTTTCTGGAGTGATGGAAAAATTTTGTCTTGATTGTGGTGGTGATTTCACAGATGAATACGTTTGTCAAAATTCATTGAATTGTGTTCTTAAAATGAGTACATTTAATATATATACATTATACCTCAAACATCTTTTTACAAAGAAAAAAAAGCCAAAATATTTCTGTTCATTTTTAATTGCATCCTACTGTTTTTTTAAACTTTATAAAGTTTCAAATCTTTACACTTCCTAAGTTGATTGAGTTCAAACTCAAGGATGGATTCAAATTCTTACAAAAAATCTTGCTCAATTTTCATTTTTTGGCTGGGTATGGTGGCTCAGGTCTGTAATTCCAACACTTAGGGAGGCCGAGGTGGGAGGATCACTTGGACCCATGAGTTCAAGACTAGCCTGGGCAACATAAGGAGACCTTGTGTCTACAAAAAATAAATTCTTTTTTTTTTGAGTTGGAGTCTCACTCTGTCAACCAGACTGGAGTGCAGTGGCCGCTCCCAGCCACCGCAGCCTCGACCTGCTGGGCTCCGGCGATCCTTCCGCCTCAGCCTCCCAAGTAGCTGGAACTACAGGCGTGCGCTACCATGCCCGGCTAATTTTTGATTTATTGTAGAGATGAGGTCTCACCAAGTTGCCCAGGTGGGTATCGAATTCGCAGGCTCAGGCAATCCACTCACCTTGGCCTCCCAAAGCGCTGGGATTACAGGCTGAGCCACCGAGCCCAGCCTGCTTCAGCCTTCTAAGTAGCTGGAACCACAGCTGTTACCACATCTGGCTAATTTTTTAATTTTATTGTGGGGACGAAGTCTCACCATGTTGCCCAGGCTGGTCTTGAACTAGTGGACTCAGGCAGTCCTCTCACCTCTGCCTCCCAAAGTACTGAGATTACAGGTATTTTTTGTATTTTTTTTTTGAGTCAGTGTCTCACTCTGTCACCCAGGCTGGAGTGCAGTGGCATTGCTCATAGCCACTGCACACAGCCTATTTTTTATTTTTTAGCTAGCATGTTTTGAGGTAGTTTGGTATGCTGGTGTAGGGAGCTGTCTCCCAAGTCACACTGCCTCCCAAGTCACACTCCCAAGTCATGCTGCCTCCCAAGTCATACTCACTTCTTTCTTTGGTACCTATAAGACAACAGTCTAGCCGGGCTCGGTGGCTCAGCCTGTAATCCCGCGCCTTTGGGAGGCTGAGGTGAGTGGATTGCCTGAGCCCGCGGGTTTGAGACCCACCTGGGCAGCGAGACCTCATCTCTACAATAAATAAAAAAATCAGCCTGGCGTGGTAGCGCATACCTGTAATTCCGGCTACTCAGAAGGCTGAGGCAGAAGGATCGCTGGAGCCCAGCAGGCGAGGCTGTGGTGGCCGGGAGCGGCCACTGCACTCCAGTCTAGGCAGCCGAGTGAGGCTCCAACTCAAAAAAAAAAAAAAAAAAAGACAACAGTCTGCTTAATGTCATGCTAACTTTAATTTCTTTTTTTTTTCCGAGTTGGAGTCTCACTCTTGTCACCCAGGCTGGAGTGCAGTGGTATGCTCACAACCATCGCAGCCTCCATCTGCTGGTCTTAGGCAATCCTTCCACCTCAGTCTTCCAAGCAGCTGGAACTACAGAAGCATGCCACCATGCCTGGCTACTTTTTGTGATTTACTGTAGAGACGAGGTCTCACCGGGTTGCCCAGGCTGGTCTCGAACCCCTAGGCTCAGGCAATACTCTCACCTTGGCCTCTCAAAGTGCTGGGATTACAGGCTGAGCCACTATGCCCAGCTCAGCTTTAATTTTTTTATTTGTATAATGGAGATCAAAACAGGGTTGTTGTGAAGTTCAAAGGAAAAAATACATATAGAGTCCTTAGCATTCAATATGCATAAGGTGTTGATTCTATGTGCCAGGCACTTAGCTAAATATTTGCGTTTTTTTTTTTGAGAGAACATCTCACTCTGTCCACCTAGGCTGCAGTGTAGTGGTGTGATCATAGTTCACTGCAGCCTCAAACTCCCAGCCTCAAGCAATTCTCTCATGTTGACCACCCAAAGTGCTGGGATTATAGGCATGAACTACCATGCAGCCTAAATGTTTTAACATACAATGTCTCATTATTAGACTTTTAGCAGAAGTTATAAGATCTGAAAAATCAGTGTTTGGATATTATAAGTATTTGAAATTCCTAATGAATCACCCAAGAGGCCCTGCACTTCTTGGGGAATGCCTTAGAATACAGCAGGACATGACCAATCATAATCAGACAATCAGGGTCAATGAGGATATGCAGACATTAGTCTCAGACCCATTCAGTGAGGTGTGATAAATACTAAGAAGAGGAGGTCTCGCCAAGTTGCCCAAGGTATTCAACTTCTGCTGTCAACACCAGCATAGGCTCTGTGCCCCTACCTATGCTGGACACAGAGCCTATGCTGGGGCACAGGCTATGCTGGTTTTGACAGCAGAAGTTGAATGTGGCCATCACACTTGGCATCCAAGGTGGGTCACAATGGTGTCTACACAATCAGTAAACGGGGCCATGAGATTGAGTTGTTGCAAATGGTGATAGAAAAGAGCATCCAATGCATCTGGCATTCAGAAGTCTGAGTAACAGGTTCATTGTTGGAATAAATCAAGAGGGTATAGTGGATTGAATTGTGTCCACCAAAAAAAAAAAATATCCAAATCCTAACCCCTGGTAACTGTGAAAGCATCCTCATTCAGAAATAGGACCAGCCAGGTGTGATGGCTCATGCCTATAATCCCAGCACTTTGGAGGGCAGAGGTGAGAGAATTGCCTGAGTCCAGGGATTCAAGAAGAGCTTGGGCAACTTGGTGAGACCCCCGTCTCTGCAACAAATTCAAAAATTAGCCAGGCATGGTGGCATATGCCTGAGGTTCCAGCTAATTGGAAGGCTGAGGCAGAAGGATAGCCTGAACCCAGCAGATTGAGGCTGCAGTGACTGTGAGAATGCCACTGTACTCCAGCCTGGGCGATGGAGTGAGACTCCTACAGAAAGAAAGAGAGAAAAAGAGAGAGAGAGAGAGAGAGAGAGGGAGGGAGGGAGGGAGGGAGGGAGGAGAGAGAGAGGGAAAAGAAAAAGAAGGAAAGAAAGAAAGGAAGGAAGGAAGGAAGAGGACCTCTGCAGATGTAATTGAGGATCTCGAGATGAGATCCTCTGAATTTAGAGTGGGCCTTACACTCAGTGACTGGTGTCCTTTTACGAGAAAGAAGGAATTGGCCAGGCTCAGTGGCTCAGGTTGATTCCCAGCACTTTGGGAGGCCGAGGTGAGTGGATTGCCTGAGCCCGCGGGTTGGAGACCCGCCTGGGCAACTTGATGAGACCTCATCTCTACAATAAATCAAAAATTAGCCGGGCATGGTAGCACGCGCCTGTCTTTCCAGCTACTTGGAAGGCTGAGGTGGAAGGATTGCCAGAGCCCAGCAGGTCGAGGCTGCGGTGGCTGGGAGCGGCCATTGCACTCCAGTCTGGGTGATAGAGTGAGACTACAACTCAAAAAAAAAAAAAAGAAGGAGATCTGAGATACACTGAGAGGAAGACCACATGAAGATACAGATGGAAATGGGATTTTTTCTTTTTTAAGAAAGCAGGATTTATTGAGAGGACAGAGAAGCTCCCACAGTGGGAGGGGACCTGAAGGGGTTGCCTGTCTGGGGCCGAAAACCTGGTGCTTATATAGCCCTAAGTCCAAGTCAATTGGCTAGCACTAGCTGTGAGCTGTAACTGTTCTGATTGATCAGTATTAAGGACCAATCGGCAGGAGGCAGGGGCCTAATGGTGAGCTGATTGGTTGCTTTTTGATCCCAGCAGTGAGTACTTAAGCTCTAGCTTGAGAGGTTCATAGGAAGCTTGTTTACTACACTGATCCTGAAAGGCCTGGGAGTTTGCTACAGTGTTACCAGAAGACCACCTCTCTGTCTGCCTGCCTGCCTAGCCTTTCTCTAGGTATCTCCTTTTTCTAGGTATCTCCTGTCTCATTCCCCCCTCTGGAGTAGTAACCCTAGCTGCTGTTAGGGAGTAAGGACAATGACCGATCTGGCTGCTTCCTGCTGACCATGGCATCCTATGGGGACAACAGCTAGGGATCCTCCGGAGGGCAGGTGATCTAAAGGTCCTTAGTAGAAAGAAGCTTCCATACAGTGTTCCATCTGCATCACCTTTTGGAGTTTGGTGACCTCTAGGCAAGAAGAAACAAACTTTACAAGAAGGTTAACTATATATGGACCAAACACAAGCAATACAACAAAAGGAGCTATTAAGGGAAAAACCCATGTTCATATATTGGAAATCTCTAGAGAGGATATAAAAGATTGTAACCAACTGGGTCCTGAAACAGCCTGTTCTTATACAGAGACAATGATTTTATTATTGTTTTATAACCTGTAAAGTTCTTCTATTTGGGAGGAAGTGTTAATATGGAAACAAGTTTCATTTAATGACGTGCATGTTCCTCCACATTCCGCCGTGAGCATATCCAGTTACCTTGTTAAGCTACGTATATAACGGAGGGTGAGAGAGGGTTCTTAGAAGAAGCTAGGACTAATGATACTAAAAACAGGAAACAAGATAGAGTAGGCAATTTGCTTGTTCCTTTGAGGGAAATTTCTAGGGAAGAAAACAATCCCATGGACACTCAGGATTAGGGGGTTCTTGACAGAGATGTCCAATGGTACAAATCAAGATGAAAACAAAGGCAGCAAGTATAGATAGAACCATCAGGAGGAAATCCATAGGCAGTACGTACGTAGTGGCACTCACCTTTTACCATCCTTAGTTTGATTCTGTATGCTCTTCTGGGTCAGCTGAGACAACTTCTCCTGCACTCCAGGCTTTCACTCTAGTGTGATGGATCCACAAGTTTATTCCAGTAACCTTTATTGCCTTCTGTTGAGCCCCATGCTCAGGCACCAAAACTGATTTTCCAGGTCAGCCTGGACTTCAAGAGTGTCAGCTCAATGGGTTGGCCAGCCAAGCCCCAGAGAGGGTCTTCTCGAGGGGCTGGTAAGCCTAGCCCCGGAAGTGTTGGCTCTAATGGGCTGGCAGCCAAGCCCTGAGAGTGTTGTTGGTTCAGAGGGCTGGCAAGCCCAGCCCCTGGAGTGTCTCAGCTTCGGAGTCTCGCTTTCTTCTGGCAGCTCTCCTGGTTCAGCCAGCTCCATCGGCTGGCAAGCCAGCCTCTGGGTACACAGCTCTTCGGCCCTGAGGATCTTCTGCAGCTCTTCAGGTCACAGCTCTTCAGGGTCGAGGTTCTTTTCTCATGCCCAGGAAGAATGAGGGACACGGACAGACGGAAAGTGAGAAGGGGATTTATTGAGAGGACAGAGAAGCTCCCACAGTGGTAGGGGACCCGAAGGGAATGTTGTTACCACAAGCCAAGGAGTGCCAAGAGTTGCCTGCAGTCAAGCCAGATGCAGTGGCTCGCGTCTATAATCCCAGCACTTTGGGAGGCTGAGGCGAGAGGACTGCCTGAGCCCACGGGTTCGAGACCAGCGTGGGCAACTTGACAAGAACTCGCCCCTACAATAAAGTTTTTTAAAATTAGCCAGGTGTGGTGGCACGCACCTGTGGTTCCAACTACTTGGAAGGTTGAGGCAGAAGGATCACCTGAGCCCAGGTCGAGGCTGCAGTGGCCATGAGAGTGCCAGTGCACTTCTGCCTGGGCGACAGAGTGACTCCAACTCAAAAAGAAAAA
This sequence comes from Cephalopachus bancanus, assembly GCA_027257055.1. Classification (NCBI taxonomy): domain Eukaryota; kingdom Metazoa; phylum Chordata; class Mammalia; order Primates; family Tarsiidae; genus Cephalopachus; species Cephalopachus bancanus. The sequence continues at coordinate 19,928 of JAPVLO010000009.1, read as the reverse complement.
AAAGAGTTGAGTGCAGTCACTAAAAGCTAGGAGAGACGGGTGGAATGGATCCCCTCTCAGACACTCCAGAAGGAATCAACCCTGCCAACACCTTGATTTCAGCCTTCCGGCCTCTGGAATTTTGAGAAAATAAATTTCTGTTCTTTAAGCCATCAAGTTTGTGGTCATTTGTTGTGGCAGCTCTAAGAAACACACAGAGAGGAACTGGCAAGGACCCAGTCTGAGAAAGGAACTGGAAGCCTAGGTAGGTTACCAAGGCAAGACCAAAGTTACATAGGACTGTTGCCGGAAAGGTTTGCCATGTTGCTTCCCATCCTTTCCCCATGGGTAGACCTGGCACGGCCCGTAAAAGGGAATATTTGAGTCTGTAGAGTATCTACATGTATCTCAATATTGCTGTCCCTATGTAAGCCTCAGGTGGAAAGAAAATAGCTGAATCTATGATCCCTGGACCCTTGAATTAGATTGGCTCCATTCAGTGGAGAAAGAATGACCATGAAGACTTTGCTAACCTACCAGTCAGGGAAGGAGTAAGCACCAAGTAAAGTAGGAGCTGAGAGTCTTATTGCAAAAGTCCCTCTATGTGAAAACATGAAGCAAGAGGAAAGAATGTTCCCCCCTAATAGCTGGTTGTTGAATCAGAATCCATTCCCTTTTCCTTCACTGTATAGCATTCATGTTGTTTGGGTGGGATTGGGCTTACACTTAGCTCTAGGGTGAGACTTTGGGAACCTATATCCCTTGTAAGAGTTACTGATTCCGAGATAAACAGCTATCCTAAGCTGGTCTCATTAGTATGAGGTTCGGGACTTTTGTCTGATCGTTGGAAAAAGGACCATCCTTTTCTCACCTTAATGGAAATAAGGAAGTACTGAGAATTACTGGTAGCCTTACAAGGAAAGCCAGGCCGAGGATGAAGCCAACATACAGAATAGGGCAGAGCCAAGAGCATCACAGAAAAGCAGATTGTACTATGAATTCTGGCTCATAGCATACAGGAAGTCTTATCTGGAATTTGTCAGTTAATGTAAGCCAGTACATTCCTTTTATTGTTTCAGCCAGTTTGGGTTATTTTCTTTAATTTATAACCAAAAGAATACTCTCAAAATACAGGGATTGGTCTCTAAGGTCCCTTCCAGTTTAAAGCAAACAAAACTTATATTCTAAATCTAAAAGGGAAGAAACATGTAATTCTACATTCCGGAAAAAGTCCCAGAAGTATCTTTTCGAAAGGATGTGACAATGATAAACACTAGAGCAGGAGTATCTGACCTTTTGGCTTCCCTGGGCCACATCGAATAAAGAGGAACTATCTTGGGCCACACAAAAATAATGCAATGTAGTTAGTGTATATACATACTGAAACTTTTATTTTTTATATTTTTTATTGTAAAGTTTAGAAAATGAGAACAATTACAATTTATAATTAATGGGAAATTTGGCCTTGTTTTGTAAAACTAACCTATCAGTGTCTGGTTTGATGAAAGTGGTCACAATTCTCAGTGCGTTCTCAAGGTGCTCGTCAGAAATGTTTGTTCAAATTTTGCTCGTCGTGTGTTTCGTAATTGAAAACATCTGTTCACAAATGTATGACTGCTAAAAAGTGATGTCAGCCGGGCTCGGTGGCTCAGCCTGTAATCCCGCGCCTTTGGGAGGCTGAGGTGAGTGGATTGCCTGAGCCCGCGGGTTTGAGACCCGCCTGGGCAGCGAGACCTCATCTCTACAATAAATCAAAAAATCAGCTGAGCGTGGTAGCTCATGCCTGTAATTCCAGCTACTTGGAAGGCTGAGGCGGAAGGATCGCCGGAGCCCAGCAGGTCGAGGTTGTGGTGGCCGGAAGCGGCCACTGCACTCCAGTCTGGGCAACAGAGTGAGACTCCAACTCAAAAAAAAAAAAAAAAAAAAAAAAAAAAAGTGATGTCATGAATAAGGCATGAGTGTGAACTTCAAAAATGAAAGTATGCATGGGGTCATGAAGAAAGTAAATGCTGGTCAGGTTCAGTGGCTCAGTCTATAATCCCAGCACTTTGGGAGGCCGAGGCGAGGGGATTGCCTGAGCCCGCGGGTTTGAGACCCACCCAGGCAACTTGGAAGACCTCATCTCTACAATAAATTTTTTTTTTTTTTTGAGTTGGGGTCTCATTCTGTCACCCAGGCTGGAGTGCAGTGGCCGCTCCCGGCCACCGCAGCCTCGACGTGCTGGGCTCCGGCAATCCTTCCGCATCAGCCTTCCAAGTAGCTGGAACTACAGGCGTGCACTACCACGCCCGGCTAATTTTTTTGATTTTATTGTAGAGATGAGGTCTCGCCAAGTTGCCCAGGCAGATCGCAAACCCGCGGGCTCAGGCAATCCACTCACCTCAGCCTCCCAAAGGTGCGGGATTACAGGCTGAGGTACTGAGCCCGGCTTCTACAATAAATTTTTGAAAAAATTAGCCAGGCATGGTAGCATGAGCCTGTAGCTCCGGCTACTTGGAAGGCTGAGGCAGAAGAATTGCTGGAGCCCAGCAGGTTGAGGCTGCGGTGGCCGGGAGCGTGCCACTGCACTTCAGTCTGGGCGACAGAGTGAGACTCAATTCCAAAAACAAAAAAAAAAAGAGAGAGAGAGAGAAAGTAAATGCTAAAAACACATGATGTTAAAAGATTTATGGGGCATGTTACTAGCTTTCCTGGGCTACATGCAGCCTGTGGACTGTGGGTTGGGCTTGCCTGCACTAGAACTTCAACCAACTAAGGGAGGCTCCCCTGAAAGTCAGCCCATAAGATGAGGAAGAAATCTTAGCAGTCTTCTGCAGGAGGCATTTTCCTGGGTTGGCCAAGTTCCTTCTCACTAAACCAAAATCAAGAATATAACACAGCAATTAAAATCTAGATGTTAGCCGGGCTTGGTGGCTCAGCCTGTAATTCTGCACCTTTGGGAGGCTGAGGTGAGTGAATTGCCTGAGCTCGTGGGTTCAAGACCCGCCTGGGCAGCGAGACCTCATCTCTACAATAAATCAAAAAATCAGCCGGGCGTGGTAGTGCATGCCTGTAATTCCAGCTACTTGGAAGGCTGAGGCGGAAGGATCGCCGGAGCCCAGCAGGTCGAGGCTGCGGTGGCCGGGAGCGGCCAGTGCACTCCAGTCTGGGCGACAGAGTGAGACTCCAACTCAAAAAAAAAAAAAAAAAAATCTAGATTTTTCCATCAACATTTAGAATACTCATACTCTGATTCATTAGTTCTGCTTCTCAGAATTTCTCCCACAGAAATACACAAGTAAAGGATAAGTGAACAACAATGGTTCCCTGAAGTACTATTCATTATATCAAAAAAATGGAGGCAATCTTGTTTCTATCAATAGGAAATGGTTAAATACATTCTGGTACATCTATACAAAGCAGTGCTAGGAATGCAGTTGAACTGATAGAAAGTAAATATCTGATATTATGGAGTGGAATGGAATGAATGGAAAAGCAAGAAAATAAAAATACATAATTTGACACTATTTTTGTGTCGAAAATAAACTGTATATATGTTTGTGCATAAAAACATCTGAAAAGCCTATGCTTTTATTTTTCATATTTCTGTATTGTTAAAAATTTTCAACAGGCATTTGTTGTTTTTTGTAATTCAAAACCTTTTTTAAATGTGTGAGTTTCTGTAAGAAAGGATGATCAACATTTATTTATTTATTTATGTATTTAACTTTTTTTTTTTTTTTTATTGTAGAGACAAGAGTCTCGCCAAGTTGCCTGGGCTACTCTTGAACCCCTAGGCTCAGGCAATCCACTCCCCTCGGCCTCCCAAAGTGCTGGAATTACAGGCTGAGCCACCAAACCCGCCATTGACCAACATTTTTAATCATGGTTATTCTTATATAAATAACTCAAAATTGTAACTATTATAATGACTTATCCTTGAGACAAATTCAAATGACTGCATATTCATATATACATATGTATACAAGGATGCATTCAAATTCATTCATTATTCAACAATTCCTATTGAATAACTCTTACATGTCAGGTTATGATCTAGGGACATGTCAATGAATAAAAGTCCTAAAGATGTAGTGTTGCACATGATAGATCCAAAATAGTTCCAAGAGTATAAGTAACTAGGAGTATTGATATGAAACAAAAGCCTATATCATTTTTAATCATCAAAAAAAATTTAATTTGGGTAGCAAGTGACTTGATTTCATGTTATAAATTTATACTTTTGGGTGATCCCCTGGGGTTCCCTCCCACTGTGGGAGTATTTTTGTCCTCTCAATAAATTTTGAAAAAATAAAAATAAATAAATGTGTACTCTTTTAAAATTTAATCTAAAGACTCTAATGTTGACAGCACTCCGGTGGATAGTCAACTAAATGAAATGACCAATCCTGATCTGGGTCTATTTTGGATCCAGCATCTTCAGATCCTGGCCACGTGCCAGAATTTGAGCTTGAGTTCTCTTTTCCACACTTCACATTCAATTTCAAACATCTCCTTTAAATAACTGACATCGGCCGGGCATGGTGGCTCACAACTATAATCACAGAACTTTGGGAGGCTGAGGTGAGAGGATTGCCTGAACCCACGGGTTTGAGACCATCCTGGTCAACTTGGTGAGATGTCATCTCTACAATAAATAAATAAATAAATAAATAAATAAATAAATAAATAAATAAATAAATAAGCTGGTCATGGTGGCACATGCTTGTAGTTCAGCTACTGGGAAGGCTGAGGTGGAAGGATCACCTGAGCCCAGCAGGTCAAGGTTGCGGTGACCCTGAGTGTGCCACTGCCCTCCAGCCTGGGCAACAGAGTGAGATTCCAACTCAAAAATAAATAAATAAATAAATAAATCACAAGCCCGGCTCAGTAACTCAGCCTGTAATCCCAGAGCTTTGGGAGGCTGAGGTGAGTGGATTGCCTGAGTCCGCGGGTTCGAGACCCGCCTGGGCAACTTGGTGAGACCTCATCTCTACAATAAATCAAAAATTATCCGGGCATGGTAGCGAGTGCCTGTAGTTCTGGCTACTTGGAAGGCTGAGGCGGAAGGATCGCCGGAGCCCAGCAGGGCAAGGCTGTGGTGGCCAAGAGCGTACCACTGCACTCCAGTCTGGGCAATAGAGTGAGACTCCAACTCAAAAAAAAAAAAAATTAGCAGGGCATGGTGGTACGTGAGGTGGAAGGATCACCTGAGCCCAGCATGTAGAGGCTGCGGTAGCTGTGAGCATGCCACTGCACTCCAGCTTGGGTAACTGGGTGACAGAGTAAGGCTACGATTCATACACACAAAAAATACATTCATATATGTATATATGTGTGTGTGTGTATGCATATATATATATATATATATATATATATAGAGAGAGAGAGAGAGAGAGAGAGAGAGAGAGAGAGAGAGAGCCCACCTCCATGACCTAATCACCTCCCAAAGGCCTCCACCTCCTAATACCATCACTTTGGGGGTTAGGATTTCAACATATGAATAATTTGGGGGAGATTCAGACCACCGCATTAATCTCCTCTTCCCAGCTTGTGCTGCTAAGTGCTTTTGGAGGTCAGGAACTGTTTTCTCTTTCCACACAGTCACACATCACACAGTTTCAGAAAACTGATTGACTAAATGCATCATTCAGCTTCCTCAACAAAGAGCTACATTAACTCTAAAAATAGAACACAGATCCTCTGTGCTTTTTAGTCATAATCAATATGACTATTCATGAGGCAATTATTTTAAGTTTAGCAATTTAGCCATAATCCCCCCATTGAGTTCGGCTTGAAATCTTCCAGAGAACTCTCAGGAGGTTAATTTGCCTCAGCTCTCTTCTAAGCAACCATCATCCTCCAAGTTTACAGCCCCTCCACAGGCATCATTTCTAGGGAGCAATTTTTAGCTTTTCTAACAGTTTCTGGAAAACATTTTGGAAAGTACCTATTCTGTTTTAGGAAAATTATGGACTCCTCTCTCTCTCTTAAGAATTCTTCTCCTATGACTATTTCCTTTTCCTTTAGACTCACACAGTAATTAAAGGTGACAAGAAAGATGCTGGGAGAAAAGCCAATTTAATTGTACTGTCAGAATAACTCTTTCTGATTTCCAGCTTGCCCATTGTGATTTTTCTGTGGAAGGAAAAGAAATTAATATCAGGCTCCAATGATCTCCAAACAAGTAAAAATTATAATCTGGTGGGTGCCTATTTAAAGTAACAGAATCCAAGGCAACATAAGAGGCTTAATTTTGGTTATGCATGTTATTACCTAAGAGGAAGTAGGAGAGAGCATTATCTACTAGTGATGAGCCAGAAACATGAATCAACCACTTTAGATTTATACTCTCATTTCTTCAGGGTCTGAGATGGATAAAATAACTTCATCTCCCTATCTTTAGCTTCTCTGTCCTTAACGTATAGCAAATTCTGTATCACTTTGCCAAACTGTTGACTATCTAGGCTTAAAAAAACACTAGGCTTCTCAAAGAGATTGATCTGTAAAAAAAAATGACCCTATACAAAATTGTAATCTGCACTTAAAACATATTTTTATTTTTATTTCTTTATTTATTTTTGAGTTGGAATCTCTGTCACCCAGACTGGAGTGCAGTGGCACGCACACAGTCACCGCAGCCTCGACCTGCTGGACTCAAACGATCCTTCCACCTTAGCCTTCCAAGTAGCTGGAACTACAGATGCATATCACCATGCCCAGCTAATTTTTTGATTTATTGTACAGATGAGGTCTCACCAAGTTGCCCAGGCTGATCTTGACCCCCTGAGCTCAGGTCATCCTCTTGCCTCTACCTCCCAAAGTGCTGGGATTACAGGCATGAGCCACTGTGCCTGGCCTATTTTTATTTTTAAACTGACAGATAAAGTTGTATGTATCTACTATGCATAACACGATGTTTTGAAGTATATCTATACTATATATAAAGAATGACTAAATCTAGGGAACTTACACATTACCACTAATCTCAATTTAAATTAGGCAAGCGAATTTGTCTTTTTATTTATTTTTCAATTTTAAAGTTGCGGGGTACACGACAAGATTGTGTACATAAGTGGTTTAGGTACAGGTGAAGTTTTGGATCTCCCACTGGAACAGATTTTTCAAAAGTGAAATCTTACAGGCATCTTTAGTCTCCACTACTTGTGAGGCTGAGGCAGGAGGATCCCTTGAGCCTAGGAGTTTAAGTCCGGCCTGGGTAACATAACAAAACCTCATCTCCAAAAAAGATAAAATCTTATCCTCAGAGATAGGTTATACAGTTCACCCGAGAACAATACAGGTTTGAGCTGCATGGGCCTGCTTGTGTTCCAATCTTCTTCTGCCTCTGCCACCTCTGAGACACCAAGACCATCCCCCCTCGCAATCGTCCTCCTCAAGGTGAAGGCAACAAGGATGAAGACCCTTATGATGATCTACTTCCACTTAATGAGTAGCAATTTAATGTTCTCTTCCTTTTGATTATCTTAATAATACTTTCTTTTATCTAGTTTACTTTAGTGTGATAATGCAATATAAGGGGAGGCCCGAAAAAGTCGGAATTTATTTATAAAAAATTATGTATGAGCTGGGCTTGGTGGCTCAGCCTGTAATCCCGCGACTTTGGGAGGCTGAGGTGAGTGGATTGCCTGAGCCCACGGGTTCGAGACCCGCCTGGGCAGTGAGACCTCATCTCTACAATAAATCAAAAAGTCAGCTGGGCGTGGTAGCGCACACCTGTAATTCTGGCTACTCGGAAGGCTGAGACGGAAGGATCACTGGAGCCCAGCAGGCGAGGCTGCGGTGGCCGGGAGCGGCCACTGCACTCCAGTCTGGGCGACCGAGTGAAACTCCAACTCAAAAAAAAAAAAAAAATTGTGTATGTATTCTTCCATGTTTAAACTTCAGTCACCTCAAGGTACTCTCTGTTTGATGCAATACACCAGGTATTCAGACGCTTTGCCCACTGCTCAAAACAGTTTTGAGCTGTCGATTTTGATGCCTTTTAGTGCCTCTGCTGTTTTTTGTTTCACCTCTTCCACATCAGCAAAATGTTTTCCTTTGAGGACTTTTTTCATTGGGGAAACAAAAAAAAAGTCACCTGGGTGAGATCAGGTGAATAGGGGTCATGCCGTGTTTGTTCAAAAATACATTCATATATGCTAAACACTCAGTGCCGTGTGGGCTGGTGCACTGGTAAATCTCCCTTCATGAAATGGGCAAACATCTTGAAAGAATCTCCACAATATTTTCAATGAAGCTGAACGCAGCCTCCCCCCAAAACACTAGCTGGTACACTGATGCCCGTGGATTCCCAGAACACTCACCTAGTGAGGGAAGCCTGTACAAGAGAGGCCTGCCCTCCTAAAAGTAACTCAATTTTTGTGGGGGGTTTCCCCTTCATATATAAGACATATAACATACAAAATATGTGTTAATTGACTGTTTCTGTTACCACGAGGATTGTGGTAAATGGTAGACTACTAATGGTCTAGTTTTGGGGAAGACAAAAGTTATATGCAGATTTTCTACTCGGGAAGTCTGGTGCGCCTAAATAAGCTCCCATTTTGTTCAAGAGTTAAGTGTAATTCAAAATATGCCATTAATTTTTTTTCTTTTTTTTTCTTTTTTTTAATTATAACGTGGGGTACAATTCAGGGTTAGGTATACAAACATTGACTATGCAGGTACCCTTGTTGATAAGGTATGCCCCTCCCTCCCCTAGCGGTTTCCCTCAATTGCCAATCCCATTCCCCCTCCCCTGACAGTTTCCCACTACTGCCAATCCCTTTCTTATAGTATTATAATTGTGCAAGGTCCGCTTATGAGTAAGAACATATGGTATTCTGTTCTTTGTTTCTGTGATAGATCACTGAATATGGTCGACTCTAAATCCATTCAAGTTCCTGCTAATTTTTTTCTTGCACTAGTAAATACAAGGTTAAGAGGATTGAAGAAAGTTAAACACATTTCACACATCTTTGTTTGATCTCCTTAGCTTTTAGAAATATCACTAAATTTATGACTATGATTAAATTCTTATTATTTATATCATATAAAATAGACTGTTTTTAAAAATCACAAAAACAATAGTGCATTTCAGCCCTTAAAAATGAACAGAGGCTGGGCTCAGTGGCTCAGCCTGTAATTCCAACACTTTGGGAGGCCGAAGTGAGAGGATTGCCTGAGCCCAGGGATTTGAGACCAGCCTGGGCAACATGGCGAGACCTTGTCTCTACAATACATCAAAAAATTAGGCGGACGTGGTGGTGTCCACCTTTAGTTCTAGCTACTTGGAAGGCTGAAGCAGAAGGATCTCCTGAGCCCAGCAGGTCAAGACTGTAGTGGCTATGAGTGTGCCACTGGACTCCAGCCTGGATGACAGAATGAGACTCCTCAAAAAAAAAAAAAAAAAAGAATAGAGAAGATAATAGAAAACTCTCAAATATTTTACATTTTGAAATTATTAAGAAAGTTCAGCTTAAATACCCATTTAAACCTTTTTATAATTCCCTCTCTCTACAAATTCATTACAGTTATCTACAAACTAAATCCATGTCATAAATACCAGTACAAAGAGTTAAAAATATTTTACTTAGGGACTATATATATATATATATATATATATATATATATATACACACACATATATGTACTGTATGATGTATAGCTAGAAATTCTAAAATATAATAGAGCTACCTTTTTAACATTGTTGGGTAAAAAGTGAGTTCTGGGCTGGGCGTGGTAGCTCAAGCCTTAATCCCAGCACTTTGGGAGTCCAAGGTGAGAGGATTGCCTGAGCCCACAGGTTCTAGAACAGCCTGGGCAACTTGGTGAGACCTTATCTCTACACTAAATCAAAAATTAGCTGGGCGTGGCAGCGCGTGCCTATAGTTTCAGCTACTTGGAAGGCTGAAGCAGAAGGATTACCAGAGCCCAATCAGGTCGAGGTTGTGGAGGCTGTGAGTGTGCCATTGCACTCCAGCCTGGGCAACGGAGTGAGACACCAACTAAAAAAAAACCAAAAAACTGAGTTCTGAAGACCCCTCTCAGACAATATATGGCTGGATTATATAAAAAAAGAATTAAGTCAACAACAGAATTTAACTTTCGTTTTGTTTTAGTCAAAGTCTCACTCTGTCACCCAGGCTGGGTGCAGTGGCACAATCACCCAGCCTCACTGCAGCCTCGACCTCCTGGGCTCAGGCAATCCTTCTGCCTCAGCCTCCCAAGTAGCTAGAACTACAGGTGCCTGCCTGGCTTTTTTTTTTTTCCTTGGCAACAAGCCTATTGCCCAGGTGGTCTCGACCTCTTAGGCTCAATCAATCCTCCCACATCAGCCTTCCAAAGTGCTGGAATTAGAGACATAGGCCACCATGCCATGCTAGGATTTAACACTTTTAACTTTAAAAAAAGTTGCTGAAAAATGAAAAGTCTACTAAGTAAACATCTGAATTTAGACACTAAACCATTATGTGTCTTGTAATGTATTTTAAAATGTTATCACTGGCTGCAGGCAGGCCGTAGCTACACAAAGCTAGTAATTACTGTGATAGCAGTTGAATGTGAGGCCAAATTAAGGGGAATTATTTTCTCTCATTGCTATGATCAGAAGCATAAAGGAGGCACCCAGAAGCTTCTATAAAGGGGGTTATGGTTAAATACACATTGCTTTTTATATTCATCTTGAAATGTATAATTTCACAAAATCCTTTCCAGAAAAACAACCCTAAAGCAAGAGAATAAAGAAAACACTTACAATCTCACGTCCTGTGTGTCCACTATTGAACAAACATTGAATCAATATTGAACTGTTTTCTGAACTGTTTTGTTATGAACATTTCTAAGCATATACAAAATAGAAAGAATAGAATAATGAGCCCCCATGTATCTATTGCCCAGATTCAACATTTATCAGCATATGGCAAATCTATTTCATTTATAAGCCCACTGCTCCCACCTAGCTCCCTACTAGATTATTTAAAAATCAATTGCTGGATATCATATCAAATCATTTCACCTGAAAATACTGTAGAACACACTCTAAGAGTTTAAGATTTTTTTTAAATTCTAAAGCCAAACAATGTATGCAATGTAAATAAATTGCAAAACTTACACCAAAAAAAAAATATTTTTTTTTCTTTTTTTTTAGAGTTGGAGTCTCACTCTGTCGCCCAGACTGGAGTGAGTGACCGCTCCCGGCCACTGCAGCCTCGACCTGCTAGGCTCCGGCGATCCTTCCGCCTCAGCTTTCCAAGTAGCTGGAACTACAGGCGCGCGCTATCACGCCCGGCTAATTTTTTATTTATTGTAGAGATGAGGTCTTGTCAAGTTGCCCGGCGGGTCTCAAACCCGGCGGCTCAGACAATCCACTCCCCTGGGCTTCCCAAAGTGCTGTGATTACAGGCTGAGCCACAGAGCCTGACCAGATTTTTTTTTTTTTCAAAGCACAATCCTAATGCCAGTCTCACACCTACAAAAATTTTTGAGTTTAATTACTTCCATGAGCTGGGCATGGTGACTCACGCTTACAATCCCAGCACTTTGGGGGACAGAGGTGAGAGGATTACCTGAACTCACGGATTCGAGACCAGCCTGGGAAGCTTGGCGAGACCGCATCTCTACAATAAATCAAAAAATTAGCCAGGCGTGGTGGCGTGTGCCCGTAGTTCCAGCTACTTGGAAGGCTGAGGCGGAAGGATCGCCGGAGTCCAACAGGTCGAGGCTGCAGTGGCCGGGAGTGGCCACTGCACTCCAGTCTGGGTGACAGAGTAAGACTCCAACTCAAAAAAATAAATAAATAAATAAAATAACTTCTCTGGATTCAGGAAAGAGGGAGCAATCAATCTCTTGATATCCTCCTTGCTCTAGCCATGGCTGACATTCAAGTGGTTTGCACTGCTATTGTTAAAATATTAAAATTCTTCTGAAAGGGTTGGTAACTGTCCCAATCTACCGTCCTCAGTTCCTTCACCTAGCCCTTGATTTCTCGGGTCCTGGGCTAGCGCAGGCCTGGGCTCTGGTGAGCAACTCTCCAGGCCCCCTGGTTGGCAAGGCTTGGTTTGCCAGCCTGCCATCCCACAGGCAAACTTCTATGTTGTGGGAACTGCAGTGTCCACAGAATAACAAACTGGTCGTTATATATTTTAATGATCAGGTCTGCCAAAATCTGTTTATTATTTTCTCTTGTTCAGGAGTTTAGGTAAATTTTACTTATTTATGAGTCAGAGTCTCACTCTGTTGCCCAGGCTAGAGTGCAGTGGCACCATCACAGCTCACTACAACCTCAAACCTCCTGGGTTCAGGCAATCCTTCCACCTCAGCCTCTTGAGTAGCTGGGACCACACCCAGCTAATTTTTTTATTTTTTTGGTAGAGACCAGGTCTCGCACTGTTGTCCAGGCTGGTCTTGAACCCCCAGGCTCAAGCAATCCTCTTGCCTCAACCTCCCAGCATGCTGGGTTTAGATTACAGACATGGGCCGCTGCACCCAGCTTGTTTAGATGAATTGAGTTAGGGTTATTGGGATGCGTGTGGACTTCTGGACCTGGTTCAGATCAAGACTCCATCTCCTGTGTTCTAGACACACTCTCAGTCCAAGTGTCTTCGTGCATAAAATGAAGATGATGATAATATCTACCTCATTAGATTGGAAAAAAATGAGATAATCCTTTAATGCTCAAATGTCAACATTTCTCATGTAGAGCTCTTGATCTTCTCTGTCAAATCTCCTCCCCTCACAGTTCCATTTCAGTTCATGGCACCCTTGTTCATATTTGCTTAAGACCAAAGTAATTTTTTTTTGAGTTGGAGTCTCACTCTATCTCCCAGGCTGGAGTGCAGTGGTACGCTCACAACCATTGCAGCCTCGACCTGCTGGGCTCAGGCGATCCTTCTACCTCACCCTTCCAAGTAGCTGGAACTACAGGCACACGCTACCACACCTGGCTTATTATTTTATTTATTAGAGAGACAGGTCTCACCAAGTTGCCCAGGCTGGTCTTGAACCCCCTGAGCTCAGACAATCCTCTCACCTCAGCCTCCCAAAGTGCTGGGATTACAGGCTTGAGCTACCGCACGCGGCCGGCTAATTTTTTGATTTATTGTAGAAATGAGGTCTTGCCAATTTATCTAGACTGGTCTCCAACCCCTGGGCTCAGGCAGTCTTCTTGCCTCTGCTTCCTAAAGAGCTGGGATTACAGGTGTGAGGGGCCGAGGCATACCAAAGTTATTCTTGATTATTTTCTTAGACATAATCTAGGCCGGGTGCAGTGACTCAAGCCTGTAATTACAGCTCTTTGGGAGGCTGAGATGAGAGGATTGCCTGAGTCCATGGGTTCAAGACCAGCCTAGGCAACCTAGCAAGACCTCATCATTACAAAATATTTTAAAAACTAGCCATGCGTGGTTGTATGTGCCTGTTGTTTCAGCTACTTGGAAGGCTGAAGCATCCAGCAGGTCAAGGCTACAGTGGCTGTGGGTATACCACCGCACTCCAGCTTGGGCGACAGAGTGAGACTCCAACTCAAATAAATAAATAAAGTCTGTGGTCGGTTCGGCAGCACATAAGATACAGAGAAGATTAGCATGGCCCCTGTGAAAGGATGGCATGTAGATTCGTGAAGTGTTATAAAAGAAAAAAAACTCTACAATATGTATTGCTGAAAAGTAGCCATATTTTTTTTGTTGTTTTGTTTTGTTTTTTGTTTTTTTTTGAGTTGGAGTCTCACTCTGTCGCCCAGACTGGAGTGCAGTGGCCGCACCCGGCTACCGCAGCCTCGACCTGCTGGGCTCTGGCGATCCTTCCGCCTCAGCCTTCCGAGTAGCCGGAATTACAGGCATGCGCTACCATGCCTGGCTGATTTTTTCATTTATTGTAGAGATGAGGTCTCGCTGCCCAGGCGGGTCTCGAACCCGCGGGCTCAGGCAATCCACTCACCTCAGCCTCCCAAAGGCACGGGATTACAGGCTGAGCCACCGAGCACGGCTAAGTAGCCTTATTTTTAAAAAGTGTGACATTGACTTACTTTCTTGCCATTCTATTTAATGTCTGGCTTAATTTATTTTAAGTTTGGTTTTCATATCTATTTCTGCATTCATAATCAGCTGCAATGTCACATATCATATAGCTTCTGGAAAACTCTATACTCATGAAAGAAAGATTAAGAAAGGAAAATGGTGCCTTAGTGTTATTATGAAAATAGTTTTGGCCTTGCAGACCCACTAGCATATCTCAGGGATCCCCAGGGGTCCCCAGATCACACTTTAAACTTTTTTTTTTTTTGAGTTGGAGTCTCACTCTGTCGCCCAGACTGGAGTGCAGTGGCCGCTCCCGACCACCGCAGCCTCGACCTGCTGGGCTCCGGCGATCCTTCCACCTCAGCCTTCCGAGTAGCAGGAATTACAGGCATGCGCTACCATGCCCAGCTGGTTTTTTGATTTATTGTAGAGATGAGGTCTTGCCAAATTGCCCAGGCGGGTCTCGAACCCACGGGCTCGGGCAATCCACTCACCTCAGCCTCCCAAAGGGGCGGGATTACAGGCTGAGCCACCGAGGCCGGCTAAACATTTTTTTTTTTTGAGTCAGAGTCTCACTCTCGCCCAGGCTGGAGTGCAATGACACATTCATGGCCACCACAACCTTTACCTTCTGGGCTCAGATAATCTTTCTGCCTCAGCCTTCCAAGTATCTAGAACCAGAGGCGTGTGAAATCACACCCCGCTAATTTTTAAATTTATTGTAGAAACGAGGTCTCACCAAGTTGCTCAGGCTGTCTTGAACCCCTGGGCTCAGGCAGTCTTCTTGCTTCGGCCTCCCAAAGTGTGAGGATTACAGGTGTCAGCCACTGAGGCCAGCATTTAACATGTTTGAGATACAGTCCACATACCACAAAATATGCCCTTTTGAGAGAGAAAGAGAGAGAATGTGTGTGTGTGTGTGTAGTTCAGTGGTTCAGTGTATATTCACAAAATTGCGCAATAGTCATCATGATCTAATTTCAGAACATGTTCATCGTTCTGTTATCAGTCATTACCCATTCTGCCTCCCACTAGGCTCTGGCAACCACGAATCTACTTTCCATTTCTATAAATTTGCCAATTCTTGACACTTCATATAAATGGAATCATACAATATGTGGTCTTTTCTATCTGGCTTCTTTCAGTTAGCAGAATATTTTCCAAGTCTATCCATGTGGTAGCATGTATCAGTACTTTATTTCTTTCTATGGATGTGTCATATTTCATTACATGGATATTCCACATTTTTATTTATTCATTCATCCCTTGATGGACATTTGGGTTGTTTCTACGTTTTGGCTATTATCAATAATGTTGTTAAGTACATTAATGTACACTTTTTATTTTATTTTTAGAGGCAGAGTGCAGTGGCACCATCATAGCTCACTGTAGCATTGAACTCCTGGGTTCAAGCAATCCTCCTGCCTCAGCCTCCCAAGTAGCTAAGGTAACAGGCATGCACCACCATGCCTAGACTATTCTTAAATTTTTTGTAGTGACAGGCTCTCACTATGTTGCTCAGGATGGTCTCAAGCTCCTGGCCTCAAGCAGTCCTCTCACCTTGGCCGCTCAAAATGCTGGGATTACAGTGCCTGGCCTGTGTACACATTTTTGTGTGGACATATGTTTTCAATTCTTTTTTTTTTTTTTTTTTGGAGTTGGAGTCTTACTTCCTCGCCCAAGCTGGAGTGCAGTGGCACGCTCCCAGCCACCGCAGCCTCGACCTGCTGAGCTCCGGTGATCCTTCCACCTCAGCCTTCCAGGTAGCTGGAACTACAGGCGCACACTACCACGCCCGGCTAGTTTTTTTGATTTATTGTAGAGACGAGGTCTCGCCAAGTTGCCCAGGTGGGTCTCGAACCCGCGGGCTCAGGCAATCCACTCGCCTCAGCCTCCCCAAGTGCTGGGATTACAGGCTGAGCCACTGAGCCCGGCCTAATTTTTTGATTTATTGTAGAGAAGAGGTCTCACCATGTTGCCCAGGCTGGTCTCAAATCCAGGTACTCAGGTAGTCCTCTCGCCTCGGCCTCTCAGAGTGCTGGGATTATTGGCTTAAGCCACTGTGCCCGGACTGTTTTCAATTCTTTTGGATGGAATACCTAGGAGTAGAACTGCTGGGTCTTATGGAAGCTTCATGTTTGATTTTTTTTTTATTTTAAACTTAGCTTTTTGAGGAACTACCAGACTGGTGAGACCACGCTGAGAAATGCTTCCCTCGTCTGAGCCACTTTTACCTACTTCCTCGACTATTTCAAGAATTGTCTAACTAGTTTCCCTGATCCCACATGGTGCTCCTGCAGTTTTGTTTTTGTTTTTGTTGGAGTTGGAGTCTCATCCTGTCACTCAGGAGTCTCATCCTGGAGTGCAGTGGCAGCCTTGATCTGCTGGGCTTGGGCAATCTTGCCTCGGCCTTCCAAGTAGCTGGAACCACAGGCATGCGCTCCCACACCTGGCTAATTTTTTTTTTAATTGTAGAGACAAGGTCTCATCAAGTTGCCCAGACTGGTCTTGAACCCCTGGGCTCAGGCAATCCTCTTGCCTCTGCCTCCCAAAGTGCCAGGACTCCTGCTGTTTTTGTTCCACACAGCTCCCAGAGCCGTCTTTTTAAGAGCTCACCTTAGAGCATGCCACTGTCCTTTGTAAAACCCACTAACGGTTTCCTATCGTACATGGAATACAATTCGAACTTCACCTTGGCCCAAGCGAGGCCTAGTCCCTGCCGGCCTCTTTGTGCCTCCTTACCACTCCACCCCTTGCTCAGGTGATCCAGCCCCTGGCCTTCTACTTTTTACACGTCACAAGCTCCTTCCACCTCAAGTTCTTTCAACTTGTTGTCTCTTCTGTCTAGAACATGTCCCTTGCTAATCTTTTTTTTTTTTTTTTGAGTTGGAGTCTCTCTCTGTCACCTGGGCTGGAGTTCAGTGGCACACTTATGGCCACCGCAGCCTTGACCTACTGAGCTTAGTTGATCCTTCCGCCTCAGCCTTCCAAGTAGCTGGAACTACAGGCACGCGGCACTATGCCCAGCTAATTTATTGTAGAGATGAGGTCTTGCCATCTTGTCCAGGCTGGTCTTGAACCCATGGCCTCCCAAAGTGCTGGGATTATAGGCATGAGCCACTGCGACCGGCCCTATTTTTTTTTTGTTTTTTGTTTTTTTTGAGTTGGAGTCTCACTCTGTCGCCAGACTGGAGTACAGTGGCCGCTCCTGGCCACCGCAGCCTCGACTTGCTGGGCTCCGGCGATCCTTCCGCCTCAGCCTTCCGAGTAGCTGGAATTACAGGCATGCGCTACCACGCCCGGCTGATTTTTTGATTTATTGTAGAGATGAGGTCTCGCTGCCCAGGAGGGTCTCGAACCCGTGGGCTCAGGCAATCCACTCACCTCAGCCTCCCAAAGGCGCGGGATTACAGGCTGAGCCACCGAGCCCGGCTTGAGATGAGTTCTTAACAAGTTGCCCAGGCTGGTCTGGAACCCCTGGGCTCAGGCAACCCTCTTGCCTTGGCCTCCCAAAGTGTTGGGATTACAGGCATGAATCATCAGCCCTGGCCATAGTTTGCTATTTCTTTTTTTTTTTTTTTTTTTTTGAGTTGGAGTCTCCCTCTGTCGCCCAGACTTAGTTGATCGTTCCTCCTCAGCTTTCCGAGTAGCCGGAATTACAGGCATGCGCTACCACGACCGGCTGATTTTTTTTTTTTTTTTCTTTATTGTAGAAATGAGGTCTCGCTCCCCAGGCGGGTCTCGAACCCGCGGGCTCAGGCAATCCACTCACCTCAGCCTCCCAAAGGTGCGGGATTACAGGCTGAGCCACTGAGCCTGGCTAGTTTGCTATTTCCAATCATTCATAGATTACTAGAAAGTAACCTCTTGGTCGGGCTTGGTGACTCAGCCTGTAATCCCAGCACTTTGGGAGGCCAAGGCGAGTGGATTGCCTGAGCCCACAGGTTCGAGACCAGCCCGGGCAACTTGGCGAGACCTTGTCTCTACAATAAATATTTTTAAAAAATTATTTGAGCATGGTAGCATTCTCCTGTAGTTCCGGCTACTTGGAAGGCTAAGGCAGAAAAATCGCAGAAGCCCAGCAGGTCAATGCTGAGGTGGCGGTGAGTATGCCACTGCACTCCCACCTGGGTGACAGTGAGACTTGCACTACAAAAAAAAAGAAAAGAAAAGAAAAGAAAAGAAAGTAACCTCTTTAGAAGGGCCTCCCTTTACCTTCCCATTTAAAATAATTAGTTGCATCACCAATCACTTTTTTTTTTTTTTTTAAGAGACCAGGTCTCAGCCGGGCGTGGTATTGCATGCCTGCAATTCCGGCTACTCGGAAGGCTGAGGCGGAAGGATCGCCGGAGCCCAGCAGGTCGAGGCTGCGGTGGCCGGGAGCGGCCACTGCACTCCAGTCTGGGTGACAGAGTGAGACTCCAACTCAAAAAAAAAAAAAAAGAGAGAGAGAGACCAGGTCTTGGCCGGGCTCAATGGCTCAGCCTGTAATCCCAGCGCTTTGGGAGGCCGAGGTGAGTGGATTGCCTGAGTCTGCGGGTTCGATACCCGGCCGGGCAACTTGGCAAGACCTCGTCTCTACAATAAATCAAAAACTATCCGGGCGTGGTAGTGTGCACCTGTAGTTCCGGCTACTTGGAATGCTGAGGAGGAAGGATCTCTGGAGCCCAGCAGGTCGAGGCCGGGAGCATGCCACTGCACTCCAGCCTGGACAACAGAGTGAGAATCCAACTTAAAAAAATAAAATAAAAATAATAAGCTGGGTATGGTGGCGCATGCCAGTGGTCCCAGGTATTCGGGAGGCTGAGGCAGGAGGATCACTTGAGCACAGGATTTTGAGGCTGTGATGAGCAGTGATTGTGCTACTGCACTCTAGCCTGGGCCACAAAGTGAGACCCCAACTCAAAAAAAAAAAAAAGGGGGGAACTAACCAATGAAACTGGCAAGCATACCATGTAAAGGCTTAGTATATTTTACCTATTGTTATGAGTGTTTGGCAGCTGAGAAGGGAAGAAATCCCCTAAATGGCTCAGCTGTATTGCAAATTATAGCATCATTTTTCCTTTCTTTTCTTTTGAACCGGAGTCTCACTCTGTCACCCAGGCTGTAGTGCAGGGGCATGCTTATGGCCATCACAGCCTCGACCTGCTGGGCTCAGGCAATCCTTCCGCCTCAGCTTTCTGAGAAGCTGGAACGACAGGTGCGCGCCACCACACCCGGCTAATTTTTTTATTTATTGTAGAGGTGAGGTCTCGCCAAGTTGCCCAGGCTGGTCTCGAACCCCTGAGTTGAGGTAATCCTCTTGCCTTGGCCTCCCAAAGTGCTGGGATTACAGGCTGCGCCATCGAGCCCAGCCTGTAGTATCATTCTTGAGGTAGCCTTGTGCAAACTAGAATAAGAGAGGGAGGCTGAGGTGAGTGGATTGCCTGAGCCCGCAGGTTCAAGACCCGCCTGGGCAACATGGCGAGACCTCATCTCTACAATAAATCAAAAAATTAGCCGGGCGTGGTAGCGTGCGCCTGTAGTTCCAGCTACTTGGAAGGCTGAGGTGGAAGGATTGCCGGAGCCCAGCAGGTCGAGGCTGCAGTGGCCGGGAGCGGCCACTGCACTCCAGTCTGTGCGACAGAGTGAGACTACAACTAAAAAATAAATAAATAAATAAATAAGAGACAACTTACAAATAAGTTTGAGTATAGTCTCTGCAGAAATTTGATCAAAAAGCAATGTACCAGATATGGAAATATTTCATTATACAGACTCTTTGTAGCTATATTTGTTATAATGCAATTCTGTGGTCTTAACCAAGCAGCATAGCTTAGTAAAGTATAGACCTCTGGAGCCTGACTACTTAGTTTGAGTTCTGGCTGGGCTGCTTACTCGCTAGTGGTCTTGGTTTCTTTTTCTTTTCTTTCTTTCTTTTTTTTTTTTGAGTAGGAGTCTCACTCTGTGGCT